>JAUJYP020001424.1:15000-5257500 GCA_030674075.2 Linum usitatissimum
AACCTCATAGCCAACAACCCATGTGGTAAAATACTTTCGTATCCCCATGTGTTAAATTATGTAAATACCTCTTGCAGATTACGAAAATAGCCCATGTATTTAATTACGGAAATAACCCCGTTTAAACGACGAAAATACTATTTTCGTAAATAAAGAAAATGCCTGTACGAAATTTACTAAAATAGCCCTGGTCATGTAAAATGACATATTTACCCCTGAATTAAAATTATGAAAGTACCCCTGAAACGCGAAACGTTTCAGCTTCACCAAACCAAATGCGTAACGCCATAAATTGATGAAAACGATAAATTTCCGATATGACTCGTTATTCGGTATACCGCGATAAAAACATGATATATTGACTTTCGTTGGTTTAGTTTGACCCGGTCAAAGTTAAGTTGTGGGCTTGGGCTGAACTAGAGTTACCAAATTGGCCCAAATGAATAAACTTTCGGCCTGTGGATTTCTGACCCATTTCGTACTACGCAACACAAAATCCGCCAAAAATCTCAAAATCCCCGCGCACTCAACTCTTTCTCACAAAATCTCCTCACCACTGTAACTTTACCAAAAAAACCATCACCACTGCAATCAGCGACCTCCGCCGTTCGGTTCTACATGTCCGTCATCCTCTACACGCTTTGCCTCGACTTCCTCCTCCTGCTCTCCAGTCTCCGTCATCAACCATCAGCAGGTTCTCTCATCTAACACTAATTAGTTTGTTTCACTCTTGAATGTCGGTCAAATTCAGGGATATGATCTCTGCTCCCTAGACCCCTCTCTCATTGTCGATCCCATATCTTCCCTGATTGAATCCCAGGATTCTGTTTCTCTACTATTTCTTTATTTATGGCGTAGGATTATGAGATGGAGTGGAACAGTCCTTTGAATCCACTTTCCAGTTCAGTTAGTTTACAAATTTGGTTAGTATTAAGTTTGGTCATGGAATCCACTGTACAACTATATGAAGTTTGATCCCTACTTCACAATCTACAAATCTAGTGAGGAGAAGCTAATACACGATATGCCACCGTTTTCTATGCATATACAGGTTGCCTATTGGTGAACCAGATTCAAGACATACAAAACATTGTTATTCAAGTAAAGGATTGGGAGCAAATCACTAACACGAGTTTAACCTGTTTATTCAGCCTCAGAAACAAAGCTACCCCTGTCCATCGAAAGGTATACGCTTATGCTGTTATCATTCGTTGATTTTGGTACTTGTTTGATAAAGATTGTGAACCAATAGTTCCATTGCAAACATAGTTTCTACAGGATACCCATTTAACTTTTGGAAATTGAACCTTACAGTTACATTATCTGCAACATGTATAATGTTTTGTTGAAAAGATTACCTGTTCCTTCCATGGAAATCACTGAGCACCGGAATATCCATTCTCTATTCGCTCTCCCTCTTCTTCCTCCATCAACATTGCTATCAACATCGCAGCAGTAGGTTCTCTCGCTCTCCAGTCTCCACCATCAACCATCAGACAGTTTGTTTGGTGGCTATTCTTTCACTCGAAGAAGGATTTCTAGCTTTTGATTCTGATTTCATTCCTGGGTTCGGATTTTCTTCGTGTAGGAAACGCAGCGGCTGCTCAGTGAACCAGGTGTTCTTTCTTCATAATCTCCCTTTTCGTTCTTTGTTGGAGCAAATCCGATTGTGCCAGTATGTATTTTCTTTCTTCCGATGACTGTCTGCAGTTATGGTGATGTGTCACTTGGGTTATTCCATCAATCGATTGGTTGGTAGACTAGAATCCTGGGATAGATGACTAGGTCAGGAAATTGGTTCGGGTGTGGTATTGACCTATCTACAAATTTTACTTATTTCAACCATGCTTAATTGCCTGTTATATAGTTCTTCCGATTATGAGAAACAGTAGCTGTGGACTTCTGAATTTGTGAGCACTCGTTTTTGAAGATTGAGAGAATTGATTGATTATTATTCATATCCAGTAGGCTCAATATATACAATAGGCCTCCTACTGATTAGGAGAAGAAAATATTCACTATCACTACCTAATAAGATCTACTAGCTAAGTAAGGTAGGACTAACACTAACATGGTAACTATCTAACTAGCAAATAAAATAAATAAATAAGATATGGATTTCTTCAGTTTTGAAGTGGTGGAAATGATAGTGGTTGATTTCTTCTAGGGGGCTTAATTCCTTAGTCATATAGTTCTCCGGTGCTTAATTCCTTAGTCATATAGTTCTACTGTGCTTTATTCCTTGTCATAAAGTTCTATTGTGCTTAATTCCTTGTCATATAGTTCTACTATGCTTAATTCCTTGTCATATTATTGGTTGCTTTGATTATGAGACGCAGTAGCTGTGAACTTTGGAATTTGGAGCAATGGTTTCCAATTGGTGGAGATGATAGTTACAGGTTTACAGAGGTAATATATATTTTCTTATTACTTTACTGGTTGAACAGCAGTATATATAGGACTAGGATTATAGTATATTATCCTATTACGTATTGATTTCCTTTGATATGAAATCACAATTCCTATTATATTTAATTCCTACTAAGCTAATTTACATGATCTACCTTATCAGCAGTATCTCCAATACCATATCTACAATATATTCTATATCTCTAATGATACGGTAGCTATCTTACAGCTAACACTCCCCCCAAGCTGGTGCTAAGATATTTTCCATAGCCAGCTTGCTTACTAGAAAGTTGAACTGTCCTGTGTAGAGTCCTTTGGTGAAGATGTTTGTAACCTTATTTGTTGTAGAAATATATGGCATGCATATTAAGCCACTAGTTAGTTTCTCTTCGATGAAATGCCTATCAATCTCCACATGTTTAGTACGGTCGTGTTGAACTGGATTGTGAGCAATAGCTATGGCCGCTTTGCTGTCAGTGTATAGTCGAATTGGTTTTGGTATAACCATCCATAGCTCCTCGAGTAATCTTTTCAGCCAAATAACCTCACATACTCCCTGAGCAATAGCTCTGTATTCTGGCTCTGCGCTACTCCTTGTTGTGCCAAGAAACTAGATTTCCACCTACAAATATGCAATACCCTGATGTTGATCTTGATCAATGGGATTCCTTGCCCAATCTGCATCAGTGTATGCCTCAATCTAGAAATTATCCCCCTTTTTAAACATTAACCCTTTTCCTGGTGATCCCTTTAAGTACCGGAGTATTCGATAGACTGCATCAAAATGCATAGTTCTTGGACTGTGCATGAACTGGCTCACTACAGTCACAGCGAAAGTTATATCTGGACGAGTATGAGCCAGGTAGATCAGTCTTCCCACTAGTCTTTGGTGGCGGTCCTGATCCTTGATTTCATTCTTCTCACAAGCTCGTAGGGTATGAGTAGCATCCATAGGAGTTGCAGCTGGTTTGTATCCACTCATTCCCGTTTCTTTAAATAGGTCCAGTGTATACTTCCTTTGATTCATAAATAGACCATCCGCAAATCTTGCGAATTTCAGGCCTAGGAAATACTTCAGTGATCCTAGGTCCTTTACTTCAAACTCTAGTGCCAAGTTGTGCTTGATCAACTTGATCTCTCCAAGGTCGTTTCCTGTTACAATTATGTCATCTACATACACAATAAGTATTACAAGCTTATTGTTAGGTAGATGCTTAATAAACATGGTGTGGTCAGCCTGACTCTAATTGAATCCAAAACGAGTAACAGCTGACCCAAATCTCTCAAACCAAGCCCTGGGGGATTGTTTCAGACCTAGAGGGATTTCTTCAATTTGCATACCTTTTTTGTAAGTATGTGTCATATACACTTCCTCATCTAACGTGCCTTATATCTTTCAACTTGTCATCGGCTTTAAATTTAATGGTGAACACCCATTTACACCCCACAACATTCTTACCTGTTGGTAGATTAACCATTCCCCATGTATTGTTGATCCTTAAGGCCCTCATTTCCTCATGTACTGCTAAGTTCCAGTTCTCATCATTCAGGGCCTCTTCTATGTTTCTAGGCACAAATAGGTTAGTTATCTTTGACACAAAGGACTTATTGAGTATTGGATAGTTTAGCATATGACACATACTTAGAAATAGGATATCTAGTGCATGCTCGTACTCCCGTTCTAAGAGCAATCGGAAAGCCAAGGTTTGAATTTGGAGAAGGTTGAATACTTGGATTTAGTTCACTGGTTTGTGTTTCTATACTGTTGCTGGAATCTTCATTGCTCGGTTCATCCGAGTGATCAGGTGGAGGAGTGGAAGTTGGGGCAACTACACTTGTAGGTCTAGGTCTCCTGGTGTAAACCTGAAGGTTAGAGTTAGTAGTGGATTGCACTACCTCTACCTGAGCTTCTCCCCCTGTCGTGGACTGATCATAGGTACTACTACTACTCACGATATCAGGTATAGGAATAGGTAATGAATCCATATTTGCAGTATCCCAAAAATATGTTTCAAAACTAGACAGATTATCAGATTTCTCCCCCTGAAGCAAATTCTGTGTGAAATAAGGCTGTGCTTCCTAGAAAACAACATCACGTGTAACAAATGACCGTTTTGTGAGCGGATTAAAGCATTTGTAACCTTTTTGAGTGGTTGCATAACCAAGAAAAATACACTTTTGTGCACGTGTATCTAGTTTTGTCCGAAATTGGGATGGAGCTAACACAAAACAAGTGCAACCAAATGTTTTTACCAAATGTTTTTAAGGGTAAATTTCCCAGTATTCTTGTTTCTGGAAAACACTTGATGAACACATGAACAGGGGTTTGAAAAGACAGTAGTTTACTAGGCACTCGGTTGATTAAGTAGGCCGCTGTTAATACTGCATCCTCCCACAAATATTTAGGTACATTTTCGGAGAACATTAAGGCTCGTGCTACCTCAAGGAGGTGCCGATTCTTATGCTCAGCAATGTCATTTTGTTGGGGAGTGTAAGAGCATGATTGATGAATTGTTCCTTGAGAACTTAAAAACTCAGTTAGATAGGAATTAAAATACTCGGTTCCATTATCCGTTCTTAAAATAGCGATTTTGACTCCAAATTGTGTATTAACCATACTGTGAAATTGTTGAACAATACTTTTAAAATCAGTTTTGTGAGTGAAAAAATAGACCCAACTCATCCGGGTATGATCATCAATAAAAGTCATAAACCACTTTTTTCCTGAAACAGTTGGGATCCTTGATGGTCCCTATAGATCACTGTGAACCAAATAAAACGGTTTGGAGGGGGAGTAACCCCGAATAGGAAAACTTTTTCGATGGTGCTTAGCATACTGGCAAGCATCACATTGAAAAACTGAAATCTTTATTCCTTAAAATAAACTAGGAAATAATTATTTTAGGTATTGAAAGCTAGGATGACCAAAGCGAGAATGTAATAACTTGATCTGTTCATAGACAGGGGCAGAACTTACACAAGCCAAGCTCTGACCTTTTTTAGCACCAAGCCTGTCCACGTCCAGGTAGTAGAGCCCTTCCTTCTGTCTACCTCTGCCAATCACCCTCCCCGAGCTCCGATCCTGAATGGTACAATTAAAAGGATGGAAAACCACACGACAGTTAGAATTTTGGATAAGTTTATGAGTGGATAGTAGATTATAGGATAACGTAGGAACATTAAGGACAGATTTTAGGGTGATTTCTTTGGATATAGGGATATGGCATGTGCTTGCAATCGGGCCTAGGTTACCATCAGCCACTTTAATTTTGTTAAAACCTGATTGTGATGTATATGTAATAAAGGGCAATGAATCATGTGTCATATGATCTGAGGCTCCAGAATCAATTATCCAACTCCTCATAGGTTGTGCCATTAGTACTTTACCTAAATGTGCCGTAAAATCATTAGGATTACCCGACTGAGACAAGTGTGGCTTGAGCAGTGTCAGGATTTGCTCCAGCTGTTCTTTGCTGAGCAATCCACCTTCTGGTTGCATCACCTCTAGGCTGGTAGCTACTGTCACTAGTAGCTGGATTCCGCAATTCTGGATGTAACTTGAAATATCGATCACGGGTATCCCTAGTTCTTCCGAAGTAGTCACACTTCAAGTGGGCCTTAGAATCAGGTCCACGATGAGACCCCCCTTTGTAAGCCACCATTGCTTCAAAGGCAATCTCCTTCTGTTTCCCAGTAACAAGGGCAGACCCTTCAAGCACCGTGTGGGTTTTTCCTCCCAGCATGACACGGCGCCGACTCTCTTCCAATGATTCTGCCACGCACCTCATCTAACTCAACATTTAAACCCACCAGAAACTTGAAAATCCTGTTAGTTTTCACCGTTTTCTTAAAAATCTTATGATCATCAACTGATTTCCAGACATGGTCATTGAATAGATTCAAGTCTTGCCAAACTTGCTTCAAAAGATTATAATAACGAGTAACAGTGTCCTCTCCTTGAACAATCATAACCAGTTTTTGGATAAGTTCATATACCTATGACTGGTTTCCAAAATTAGAGTAGGTAGCTACCACATCTGACCTTTTTTAGCACCAAGCCTGTCCACGTCCAGGTAGTAGAGCCCTTCCTTCTGTCTACCTCTGCCAATCACCCTCCCCGAGCTCCGATCCTGAATGGTACAATTAAAAGGATGGAAAACCACACGGCAGTTAGAATTTTGGATAAATTTATGAGTGGATAGTAGATTATAGGATAACTTAGGAACATTAAGGACAAATTTTAGGGTGATTTCTTTGGATATAGGGATATGGCCTGTGCTTGCAATCGGGCCTAAGTTACCATCAGCCACTTTAACTTTGTTAAAACCTGATTGTGATGTATATGTAATAAAGGGCAATGAATCATGTGTCATATGATCTGAGGCTCCAGAATCAATTATCCAACTCCTCATAGGTTGTGCCATTAGTACTTTACCTGAATGTGCCGTAAAATCATTAGGATTACCCGACTGAGACAAGTGTGGCTTGAGCAGTGTCAGGATTTGCTCCATTTGTTCTTTGCCGAGCAATCCACCTTCGGTTGCATCACCTCTAGGCTGGTAGCTACTGTCACTAGTAGCTGGATTCCGCAATTCTGGATGTAACTTGAAATATCGATCACGGGTATCCCTAGTTCTTCCGAAGTAGTCACACTTCAAGTGGGCCTTAGAATCAGGTCCACGATGAGACCCCCCTTTGTAAGCCACCATTGCTTCAGAGGCAATCTCCTTCTGTTTCCCAGTAACAAGGGCAGACCCTTCAGGCACCGTGTGGGTTTTTCCTCCAAGCATGACACGGCGCCGACTCTCTTCCAATGATTCTGCTACGCACCTCATCTAACTCAACATTTAAACCCACCAGAAACTTGAAAATTCTGTTAGTTTTCACCGTTTTCTTAAAAATCTTATGATCATCAACTGATTTCCAGACATGGTCATTGAATAGATCCAAGTCTTGCCAAACTTGCTTCAAAAGATTATAATAACGAGTAACAGTGTCCTCTCCTTGAACAATCATAACCATTTTTTGGATAAGTTCATATACCTATGACTGGTTTCCAAAATCAGAGTAGGTAGCTACCACATCGTCCCATAGTTCCTTTGTTGTGCTATACCCCAGGTAGTTGGCTCCGATCTCATCACCATGGAGTTTTCAACATCCCAAACTACAAAGGCTGGGTCAGTCTCCTTTAGTTTTGTAGCAGCTCCGGTGATATATCCAATCTTGGATCTCCCCCTTATGTACATGCGCACAGACTGCGACCAGCGCACGTAATTTGCTCCGTTCAGCTTGATTGTGGTGATCTGCAGATGCGGATTATCTGCAGCAGCCGGCTGAGCAGAGTGCGAGGGATTGGTGGTGACCGGATCCACAATTGAGTCACCGCTGACCGGTTCTGGAGCCATGGAGGAGAAGGGAGGGACTAACACTACGATCTAAGGTGTTTGAGAGGCTCTGATACCATCCAAGTTTACAGAGGTAATATATATTTTCTTATTACTTTACTGGTCGAACAGATAGAGTATATATAGGACTAGGACTATAGTGTACTATCCTATTAGGTATTGATTCCCTTTGACATGGAATCACAACTCCTACCATATTTAACTCCTAAGCTAATTTACATGATCTGCCTTATCAGTCGTATCTCCAATACCATATCTACAATATATCCTATATCTCTAATGATACGGTAGCTATCTTACAGCTAACAATAGTGGTTGATTTCTAGGGTGCATTAACACTCTTTATTTGATCCTACGCCTTGTAAACCTTCTCAATTTGTAGCATTATATGTTCTAATGACATCGATTCTTGATTTTCTGGTGATAGCCCCAGGAATTAGTGCTTCTCCTTCTGAAGAAAACATTCGATACTTCAATGTTATGATTCTTGGTCCGGCACAATCACCTTATGAAGGTTGGTGTTTGAACCCTTGTCCCTAAGTACGATCGTACATTTTTTACAGTGGGGTTTATAATTGAGATTCTTTTCCGGAAACCTCTTTGGTTCAGTATTGATATTAGGTGGTGTTTTTAAGTTGGAATTGTTCTTGCTCGAAGAACACCCAATGGCACCTCCCAAGGTACTTCAAATGTTGTTTTCAGTGAATTTCATCAATCATGTACGTTTAATATGGATATAAAAGCTCTAATCAAATTACTTGTTTAAGCACTTCGGTTTGGTTTTGATTCGTGTCTTTCAAAGTTCCCTTTATCTATCGCTAGTATCACGTGATTCGGGGCGAGGCACTTGTAATGGGATATGATGAGAGGGGTTGAGTACTCTACTCCATCTTACCAATTAAAGGTTGCTTCATTCCAACTGTTGTGCTTTACATAATGAAAGTTGCATTCAAGAGTCCCCAGGTCTGCAGATAGCTTGGCTGCTACGATTTGCTCCTGTTTGCGGAAGAGTTTTAATGTTCGTTTTGCTTTTTCTTTTTTAAGTTTTGAGGTTTTGAGTTTGGTTCAGTGAACGGGTGCCCTATTTGGGTTTGATGAAATAGAATGACTGATTCATAGAAAAACTTACAATTGGACAAAAGTCAAGTCATTAGCAATTTTAGACTTCTCGCAGTTGCCTTTCAATGATTTCTTGTTTAATATTGGTTTTAGTTTATTCATCCAGACATATTATATCTTTGCCCATATACGTTTTCAGAAGAGTGTCATAGTGTCACCAAACTTGTTGTGACGGGTATACTGGATATTTTTTGTTTTGCCAGGTATGAACTTTGGAAACCGAATCTTAGCTCAATGATGGAATCTGATATGAAATGAAAGCTTGGTTCTTAGATGTGAGTTTTTTACGTTTTAGTCATGCTCTTGAGGCTTACTCGCCTTTTCTATAGGATAAAAAAGGAAGGTTAACTTGCCTATTAAAGATTTACAGAATACTTAGGAATTCTGGTATATTTTATTTCTGTTTTAATACCAGTATATATATACAAAAGCTGCTCCATTAGGGAGCAGAATCGTCTCCTGGTAGATCCCAACAAATCAGGGATTACCCTACCTACAATCTTATTATAATTATTCTGCTGATAATTAGGCTAGATATAAGAGCTAGTAATAATAGAATCATTTTAGGACAGCTAACTTAGTCTAATCCTATGCCTAACACTGCATAATTATATGCTGTAATTCCACACTCCCTCTCAAACTTGGCTGTAGATGTTATGAAGGCCAAGCTTGCCTTGTAAGTTGTAAAAATCATCTCTAGGTAACGCCTTGGTAAGAATATCCGCAATCTGTAATTTAGAAGGGACATACTCCATCTCGAATTTCTTGTTACTCACTTTCTCAGAAATGAAATGGCGATCCAGTTCAACGTGTTTAGTACGGTCATGATGAATTGGATTTTTTATGATGCTTAGGGCTGCTTGACTATCACACAGCACCCTAACAGGACTCTCATCCTCCATCTTGAGTTCTTTTAAAATACGCCTTAGCCAAATCCATTCACACATGCCATCGGCTAGTGCCCTGTATTCCGCCTCTGCACTGCTCCTTGAGACGACGACCTGTTTCTTACTCCGTCAGGTCACCAAGTTTCCCCAAACATAGGTGCAATATGCTGAGGTTGATCTTCGATCAGTGAGGTCTCCAGCCCAGCTAGCATCTGTGTAGATAGAGATCTTGCGCCCAGTGTGTTTCTGGAATAGCAATCCAACACCTGGTGTGCCCTTTAAATACCTTAGAATCCTCATTACTGCCTCCATATGTTCTTCATTCGGATTATGCATATGTTGGCTCACGATGCTCACTGGAAATGAAATGTCTGGACGAGTGTGAGCCAAATATATCAACTTTCCTACCAGTTTCTGGTAACTCCCCCTCTCTACTGGTGCTGCTTCCTGGTCATGAGTGAACTTCAGATTATGCTCCATTGGTGTACTTGCAGGCTTACACCCAAGCATTCCAGTTTCCTTCAATAGGTCTAGAACATATTTGCGTTGGGATAAGCTCAATCCATTGCGTGATCGTGCTACTTCAATACCCAGGAAATACCTCAAGTTTCCTATGTCCTTTATTTCAAATTCCAGTGCCAGTCTATTCTTGAGATTTCTGATCTCTTGTTCATCATCCCCTGTGATGATAATATCATCGACATATACAATTAGAATCGACTGGGAAGGCGATTGATAAGGTACGTAGCTGTTAGAACAGCATCACCCCACAAGGTTTTTGGAGCATTGGCAGCAAAAAGTGAGGCTCTTGCAACCTCTAGCAAGTGACGGTTTTTGCGCTTAGCAATTCCGTTTTGCTGAGGAGTGTAAGGGCAAGAGCTACTGTGACCAATGCCATTGGCCATGAGAAAGGAGTCTAAGGACTTATTAAAGTAATCCTTTGCATTATCTGTGTGTAGGACACAAATAGGCGTTTGAAACTGAGTTTTTATTTGGTTTTGAAATGTCTGGAAAATCTGGTTGGTTTCAGCTTTGGATTTCATGAGATAGGTCCATATTAGGCGGGTGTGATCATCAATAAATGTGATGAACCACCGAAAGCCACTGATTGTTCTAACAGAACATGGACCCCAGATGTCGCTATGAATAATGGAAAAGGGATGTTATGGTTTGTATGGTATGCTACGATAGACAGCTTGTGTTTGTTTTGCAAGCTGACAAACATCACAGTAAAAGAAACTGAGGTTTTTATTGATAAAACGCTTGGGAAACAATTTTTTAAAATAGGAAAAACTAGAATGACCTAAGCGGTAATGCCACATCATGACTGGACATTCCAACTGACTCGATGTAGAACTCAAATTCACTGACTTGGAAACCTCTCCTTCTGGTCTTGATCCGTTTATTGTCTTCAAAAGGTACAGCCCATCACACAGCTCAAACCTGCCAATCATCCTCTGAGATCCCACCTCCTGTAATGTGCAGTGAGACGAATCACATGTTAGTCGACAGTTTAAGTCCTTTGTGATTTGGCTAACAGAAATTAAGTTGCAGTTTAGCTTTGGCACATAAAGCACAGGATACACAGTTTGAGTAGGAGTTAAATAGGTTGTTCCAATTCCTTCAACAGGGGCAATGGTCCCATCAGCAATGCGCACTCTTGCTTTTCCTATATGAGCCTAAATGTTATGTAGGAGTTGTCTGGAGCCAGTCATGTGTTCAGTGGCACCAGAATCCAATACGCAGTTCTGTTTGAACTGGTTTAGAGCAATAAGGGCAACAGATTTAGTACCTTGACTAGCAAATAGGCTGTGATGAGTTTCAGAGGAACCTACAGAAGCCTTCTTAGCAGTGTATTGGGACATCATTTGCTGGAGGATCTCAAGCTGCTCCCTGGTGATTTGGCCAAATTGGGTTGCCTGCTCAGTTGCAGCAGCCTGAGCATGAGCCTCCCTCTTTGCCTTAGGCTTCCAATCGGCAGGTTTTCCATGTAGCTTCCAGCAGGTCTCCTTTGTATGACCTAGCTTGCTGCAGTGAGTGCACTGAGGTCGTGACTTGCCTGACTTTGCGTACCCATGTCCTTGTGGGTTCCCAGAGTAATGAGTGGCGAGAGCAGAGCCTTCAGCTGGGGTACTCTTGGAGTCGGGAATCATAAGCTTCCTTCTGCTTTCTTCCCATTTGATTTCAGCAAAGGCTTCTCGAACTGAAGGAAGGGGTAGGCGACCCATGATTCTGCCCTTGACCTCATCTAGGGCTTGATTGAGGCCAAGGAGGAAACGGATGGTCCGTTTTGTTTGGAGGATTTTCCGGTAGAGCTCCCCATCCTCTGTGCACTTCCACATATGCACATCATACAGGTCCTGTTGCAGCCAGTACTTGCACAACTCATCATAGTACTGGGTGACAGATTGATCTCCTTGCTTGAGATCATGAAGGCGCATCTCCACTTCAAAGGACTCAGCATTGTTGGCCTGGTGTGAGTACGTGTGCTGTCCTCCTTCCCAGATCTCTTGAGCTGTTTGGTGGAGGAGGAACTTCTCCCCGATTGAGGTAGTCATGGAGTTTAGGAGCCAGGACTGGACCATGTTGTCCTCAATGTCCCAATTGGCGAAGTCTGGATCTTCCTCTGCTGGCCTCTTAGATTTTCCAGTCAAGTATCCTCTCTTCCCTTTGCCTGAGATGAACTTGAGGACGACGAGGACCACTGGAGGTAGTTGTCTCCATTCATACGATGGTTGGTGATACAGCCCAGAACTGTATCCATCGGAATTGCTGAGTTTGAGCGTTTCTGGGAGGGATCTCCTGAAGTTACAGAAGGCGAGGCTGGCGGAGAGTTCCCGGACCGGGGAGCTTGAGCTTCGTTGTTTGTGTTTGCCATAGGATGAGAACGAGGAAGAAGAAAGGAAGGAGATAAGGCTCGATTCAGGGTATGAATCTAAGCTATGATATCATAAAGATTTCCATAATACTTGGGAATTCTGGTATGTTTTATTTCTGTTTTGATATCAGTATATATATACAGAAGCTGCTCCATTAGGGAGCAGAATCGTCTCCTAGTAGATCCCAACAAATCAGGAATTACCCTACCTACAATCTTACTATAATTATTCTGCTGATAATTAGGCTATCATTTTAGGACAGCTAACTTAGTCTAATCCTACGCCTAACACTGCATAATTATATGCTGTAATTCCACACCTATTAGTGTTAGATTTAAACTATGTAGAGAATTTTAGCTTTTTTATGGAAGGGTATATAGTTAATAGTTAGCTGTGTTCAATAGGACTTTGAACGGTAGTTTTCAATCTAGACAGAATATTTCATCAAAAATATTGCCCTCCCCCCCCCCCCCACAACACCCCCACACACTTTGCATTGATGCAAAAGGGTTGAACTACGATTCTAGCTCTTGTACAAGGTTCTAGTCTAGCAATTGGCCAATCAGCTATGCAAGCCAAGATTGTCATCCTTTATTATTGTCACGGTTTATGTTTTTTCATAGACATCAAACATTATCTGTCTCACTTCCAACTGGATTTTCTGCAGGCCAAGTTGCACAGACACAAACTCGTGCTTTTTTTAGATAAGCCTATGGCCGTTTTCTTTGAAAGGTGGTTTATCTCCTCCTTGCATCGTAAATGTTGGTTTCCTGAACGAATTAACTTACTGTTTCTCTCTTATGCAGAAGTGATATTTCAGGTTCAGATGACCATTTTGCTAGCGGGGAAATGGTTTGCTTGTGCAGATTATGCCAGGAGTCGAATATGGTGATGAAGCGAAACCAGGTACTGATTATCTCAGTAGCTCTAGGATAATGTTGTGAAGTAGATATGATGTTGTTAAAATGTATGTCTAACAGTTTTAATAATGTCATGGAGGTTTTCAGTGGGTTGATTCTCATGTATATGAGACCCGAGATATATGATGTTCAAGATCCTTCTCTTTGGTCTTGCTGTATTTTTTAGAAGAAAGAAGCATCACATGGATGTACTGGAGCAAATTGTTGATGTATACCTCAATGAGTTCACAAGGTTTATTACCTTCATCCGGTACTGTTGTTTCTTACCATCTCTTTCATGACAGTTGTAATGCTCCCATTGTGAAAGATGCCATATGTTACTACAAGAACTTAGTTCACGTTACCAGCTCTCACCAGCTTAGTCTTTTTATTTTGTGACATTGCTTGATGATGGTTCTTTATTTTATTATTTCTTTTGTACATGACAGATATGTAGCTTCAATTCAACTTGTAACTATACAAATTTGTATTAATTTTGGTGTGAATTGCAGGGTGGTCTTTCTTGTCTGGCAAATGAATCTAAGAAGATAAGAGGTAGGTGTCGATGATATTTTATTTACTGGAGCTCATATTTATACATAAATGTAGGATTAGAGTCGTAACTACACTAATACCTTATAATGAATAATATACACACAAATAACAGATAATACTATATTGAATTTATGAGAGAAAGCTTTCAATTGTATTAAGATAAGATATGAAGGATCACATAAGGGTTACATAGGTTTATATAGAGTTAGGATAGGAGAATCCTTCCTTAATTATGAAAACTCTAAGTACTATTCCTATACTAATAAGGGAAAATATTGAAACTTATTCCTATACTAATAAGGAAAATATCGTCTTGAAAGACTTAACGAAAGCAGTTTAACGATAGTTAAAAAAATGGAATCCAGGCATTAATAATTGGAAGAAGGATCTACTGGTTGAGACGCTAGTGAACTAGCGGAATTCCTGGGTACAAGAGAAAAAGAATGTGATCTTCTGGTTCTGAGTGAGTTAGGCAGTCATTCTCCTACTCCTTTCAATGTATGCTCCTCTTATGGAAAATAGGAAGTCGGACTTAGAATCTGCTTATTCAATCTTTTGTCCGGAGTAAAATATCACTACAATGATATTAATTCATACAAACTACCTGAAATTGTTTTTTATACTGATCATATCTATGTTTGTCGCAGCGAGGGCTTTGCAAGCTCCTGGTTCTTTATTTTAGCTGAGGCTGCTGGTGCAATATAAGTCAACTCTCCTGCAAGTTCGGCTATGCAGTCGATCATTATCCTTTTTCCCGGGACTAGGGATATATTTTTTTATTTATTAAGGGAGTAGGGATATCAACATTGATAGTTTTCCTGGATAATTATTCCATTGCTGAAACAGTAATGATTGCATAGAAATCACATTCTGGCTGGGAAGACTCGCCATTTATCAAATCGCATATATGGATGTTATTTCTTTGAATAAATATCATAGTTACCAAAAGATCTAATACGATTACTCACGTGCTATTTGTTATCTACGGTGGTCCTTGGAGTTTTGTTGATGTATCATCTGATATTGTGTGAACTATTTTTATATGGTTGAATGTTGGTCAGCTAATTTCATTGTATTTATAAATAGGTATGAGTAGAGGATTCAAACCATAAAGATAAGAAACAAAGCTCACATATCAGGCGTATAGTGTTTCAAGGTAAAGTTTCTTCTTCTTCATTCGTTGGAAATGCTGAGACACATTATGAATGTGTTTAGACTTTAGTGATGTTATAAGCTTGTAAGATTTTGTCCACGACATAGTAAGCAAGTGAGATTTGAGATTTACATATGTTTAATTGGGAGATGGACAATGGTTACTTTAAGCAAAACTAAAATATGGTATTTCCATATTGTTGATATCTGATTCGCCTGTAATTTCCATATTGTTGATATCTCTTTGATGGTGCACCAGGCAAAGACAGCTACTGCTAGAAGAGAACATTGTAGACTATGTCTTCGAAATACTGAGATTGTCAGGCAAGTGGTTCTGCTGTGGTTTCTTATTTTAGGCTCACTCTTTATGCTATTGCTCTTTTTGGGTTCTCTCCAGCTGTTTTTTTACAGATTTCTTAATATAACACCAAATGGGAAAAACGGAAGTCATGCACATAATTTATAGGCAATTGTGTTTCTGCTTCCATATCTAATCAGAGAAACTCATGCCATATTGCTGAAGTTGGATATAAAATCATTAGTCTTTAAGTTGCCTTATATTGAGGTGTTATACTAATGAATTTGTAGTTCATGTACAGAACATACGGATCCTGTCACCAACTCTTGCCTTCTAGTCCTTGATCTTCTCTCTGCAGCTGAAAGGGGCTTTATTGGAAGGCTTGTTGTTGGATTCTCGACTCTGGTCCCAGTGTTGTGCTATATAGCCGAAGTTCCTTTCCATCCAGTCCAAGACCATGCCTTAAAGCTGATTCACAGTGGCATATCCAATTTTCTTGGAATATTATCATCTTCCCACATTAACGAGATATATCTTGCTCTGTTCAAGAGCCATGGAGACTTGGGCATGCCATTGCAGACATCTGTATGTGTTTGAGGAAATCCCGTATATATTTGTATATATTTCAGATCATAGTTAGTTTATTTAGTTACCATCTTAGTCCTAGTTCTATCCTATTCTAGCTAGTAGATCCTATTAAATAGTTAGAGTAAATATATTCTTACCTAATCAGTAGGAAGAATGCTGTATATATTGAGTCTACGGGACATGAATAAAATCATTCAATTCTCTCAATCTTCAGTGTTCCATAGAAGACGGTGAAAATCATATCCCGACTCAAAGATGGTGGTGAAACAGTCGTGGAAGCGTTGATAATCTTGTGTTGGAGATATAAAGGCTGTGCGAGTGGAGGTAACATGCTTTAATCCTTGTGTGCTATTAGTTGGTGGGAATCAGTTTAGCTGTCTTAAATCGTACTGGAACTGATTGGCTTTCTGGTCAGTCTTTAATCCATTTTAACCCAAAGATCCTGGTCACAGCTGAACCTAAAGCTATCAATGTGATCTTCAATCACAAGCGTTAAACTGAGAATTCAATCTAAATAATGCTTATGTGCTGCTTATTATCTGTTATAAACATAAAGACTGGTTATGTTCTTATGTTAGATACCCCGTTCACCATCTCCAAACCAATCGTTCTGATTATTCATGGTCAGAAGCATGTACTGACAATAAAGAGATTGGGGAAAGTAATCTTGCTTGGTGAGATAATATGCACATCTGTTTTCATTTGACTTAAAGAAACAGCTTAGGTTAACAGTGATTAACTCTTCGTTATCTTTGCAAACTTTCAGATGATTGAGTGATCTGGCATATTCGATCAAGCATGATGCATAGTCTATTTGATTCCTATTGGATCAAGGATGATGTCTCTGTGGTTTTTCCTCAAGCAGAGGATGATCCATGGGTTGCTTTTTAAATTATTGTATAATACTGACAGTAGAAATATGATTTTCCGGGCTGACTTGCCATTCTTTTTATTGATACTCACCTAGCTTCCAGGCCGTTATTTCTGAGGCGAGGACTCAACAGGCTGCATCCTTGACGGAAATTTAACTGGCTCGGGCACAAATATCCGATCTCTAATGCGAAAACTCGAGTTTCCATACTTACAGGTTTGACATGTCACCTGACTTTCCTTTAGTGTTGACTATTACTTTCAGTAGATTTAGGAGAATAGACTGCTCTTATTATTATGATAGCCCGTAGGCAATAGGGTATATATACACAAGTCTCCATATGAGACTTATCTACTCTAGGAATTCTATTAGGAGATAGTTACCTAATAATATATACTATAGTTAATACAATTACTATATGAAAACGGAAATACATATCCTAATTAGGAACTACATAGGATAATCTACACTCCTCCTCAAGCTTGGTGTAGATATTCATAAGACCAAGCTTGGACTTGAAGTACTTTAGGTGCTCGTGTGATAGAGCCTTTGTGAGAACATCAGCTGTTTGTTGCTTGAAAGGAACATAGCTGACTTCCACCATTCCAGTTTCAACCTTTTTTGTTATGAAATGTCTGTCTATCTCGACATGTTTAGTCCTGTCGTGATGAACAGGGTTCTTAACTATGCTCAATGCTGATTGACTGTCACTGAACAGTGATGCTCTTCCATGTCCTGGAAGGTTGAGTTCTTTAAGAACTCGTTGTATCCACATTGCCTCTTGAATTCCAAGAGCCAATGCTCTATATTCAGCATCTGCGCTGCTTCTAGCTACCACAGACTGCTTCTTGCTTCTCCATGTAACTAGATTTCTCCAAACATAAGCGCAGTACCCTGTAGTTGACCTTCGTGAAGTAATTTCACTTGCCCAACTAGCATTAGTAAACATTTCCACTTATTTGTTATCAGTTTTCCTGAACAATAACCCGAGTCCTGGAGTCTTCTTCAAGTATCTTAGGATGCGGGTTACTGCCTCCATATGCTCTTCAGTTGGTTCATTCATGAACTGACTCACCACACTCACTGCAAAGGTAATGTCAGGTCGTGTGTGTGAGAGGTAGATCAGCTTCCCCACTAGTTGCTGATATCTCCCCTTATCTGTCTGTCTCTTCGATGTCTCTCTGCTGAACTGGAGGTTTTGCTGCATAGGGGTATCAGCTGGTTTACAGCCAGCCATGCCTGTCTCATCTAGTAGGTCCAAAACATACTTTCGTTGGGAAATGGAGATTCCTGCCACTTCCATTCCCAGAAAGTACTTCATTTCCCCTAAGTCCTTTATCTCGAACTCTCTTCCCAGTTTGATCTTCAATTTTCCAATTTCCTCTTCGTCATTGCCTGTGATTATTATATCATCGACATAGACAATGAGAATGGCACTCATATTTCCTGCACTGTGTTTGACAAACATCGTGTCATCCGTTTGACATTGATGATATCCATTTGAAATCACCGTGTTGGAGAATTTTTCAAACCATGCACGAGGTGACTGCTTTAATCCATACAAGGATTTTTCTAGTTTGCACACAGCCCTTCCATCTCTGGTATGTTGTACTCCTTCTGGAATGGTCATGTATACTTCTTCTATCAAGGTTCCGTTCAAGAAGGCATTCTTGACGTCCATTTGGTATAAAGGCCAATCCTTATTCGTGGCAATAGATAGTAGGATCCTTACGGTGTTTAGCTTCGCTACAGGAGCAAATGTTTCCTGATAGTCGATTCCGTAGGATTGAGTAAAGCCACGAGCTACGAGTCGTGCCTTATACCTCTCTACACTCCCATCTGCCTTGTATTTGATCGTGAATATCCACTTACAGTCAACGGTTTGTTTACCGTGAGGTAAGTTGACTATTTTCCATGTGCCATTACTTTCCAGTGCTGCAATTTCTTGAAGGACAGCCTGTCGCCATTCAGGTATTCTCATTGCCTCCTCAATGGTCCTAGGTTTAGTATCCAGGTGAGTTGTAAAGGCTCGAAATTCCGGACTAAGGCATCCATAGTTGACATACCTTTGAATGGGATGTTGGGTGCACTCTCGGACACCTTTCCTCATAGCTATTGGTAAGTATAGGTCATAGTCCTCGGGCTGAACTTCCTCAACCACAGGATCTTCATGTTCTGATTGTGGAGTTGATTCGGGTGCAACCGTATCTTCCACATCGATCTGTCTTTCTGTAGTTGTAGTCTCCTCAGAACTCTCAGGAGCTGTTCTTCTTCTACGTTGGTAAACGTGTTGTATGGCAGGTTGTTGTCTGTCCTCGGGTTCAGGTTCAGGTTGGGAGTGTGATAAGGAGACCACAACCTGAGGTATTGTTCGGGCTGAAGCGTCCTCCATCGGAATTAGCATTTCCAGAGTTTCTCCTCCTGAAACTCTGGATTGTTGTAATATCCGGAGGTTTCAAAGAATGTTACATCCTTGGTTATGATTACCTTATTAGTAATCGGGGAGTAACATTTATAGCCTTGTTGGCGAGGTGCATAGCCAATGAACACACATTTCTGAGCCCGTGGATCAAGTTTGGTCCGGTGGTGCTGTTGAATGTGGACAAACGCAAGACATCCGAATACCTTCGGGTCCATAGCTGACATATAGGCGCGGACATGTGGATATGTCTGCATCAGTACATCCTTGGGGGTCTGATATTGTAAGATCCGACAGGGCAGTCTGTTGATT
The DNA here is from genome assembly GCA_030674075.2 of Linum usitatissimum. Classification (NCBI taxonomy): domain Eukaryota; kingdom Viridiplantae; phylum Streptophyta; class Magnoliopsida; order Malpighiales; family Linaceae; genus Linum; species Linum usitatissimum. The sequence goes on from JAUJYP020001424.1 coordinate 34,794, forward strand.
AGATAGGTAGCGGTTAGGACAGCCTCACCCCATAGATGTTTTGGTACATGCTTAGTGAACATAAGGGCCCTTGCAGTTTCAAGAAGGTGTCTGTTCTTGCGCTCCGCGATACCATTTTGCTGGGGGGTATCAACACACGAGCTGCAATCTATGACTCCTCGTTGAGAGAGGTAGTTCCCTAGTTCTGAATTAAAATAATCATGCGCATTGTCAGTTTTAAGGACCTGAATTTTAGTGTCAAACTGAGTGAGAATCATATCGTAGAACCCCTGAAACACTGTTGCTGTTTCAGATTTTGCTTTCATTAGGAACGTCCAAGTGAGCCTAGTATGGTCATCTATGAATGTGATGAACCATCTGGCCCCATTGATGTTTTTCACTCTCGTTGGTCCCCAAATATCACTGTGAATGATAGCAAAAGGCTGCGTTGGCTTGTATGGTAGCCCTGGATAGCTATTGCGGGTGTGTTTTGCTAATTGACACACATCACATTGTAAATCCTTCACGTTTTTATTGAGAAATAGCTTAGGTAACAATTTCTGTAAATATCCAAATCTAGGATGTCCTAATCGAATATGCCATAACATAATTTGACTATCATCTCTATCCAGAATACTAGTGGCCAAGGCCCTACTTAGTCCTCCATCCACGTCCTTCCTCCTGGTTCCATCCATGATAAAGAGGTCGTCATGAAGGCTAGCAGTTCCAATCGTCCTCCCGGAGCCTTCCTCCTGCAGGGAACAACGATTAGAACTGAATAAAGCTGCACAGTTTAGGTCTCTAGTGATCTGACTTATAGAGAGCAGATTGCAGTTTAACTTTGGTACATAGAGTACGGGGAATAGCTCTATGTTTTGGTTAATCCGAACTCGCCTATTCCTTCAACCGGGGAGAGGCCGCCATCGCTATACGTACCCCCGCCTTAGTAGGATAGGTTTGAAATTCGGTTAACAATTCTTTAGCACCGATCATGTGATCTCGAATGACTCGAATCTATGATCCATTTTGCACAAGGTTTAGATTGTACTGAGTAGGCATAAGAATGGTTACCTTGACTAGCAAAATGGGTAGAGAAATTCTCTGATTGATTTTGTGGTGCTGGCTGATTCTGAACCATGAGTTTGGAGAACTTCTCCATTGCCGTAGCCTGTTCCTTGGAGAAGGGTGTGGTTTCTGGAGTAGTTTGTTGTGGTTGCTCAGTAGTTGTTGCTATATGAGCTTTCCCCTTCTTCTTCTTATCAGGGTTGGCTGGTTTCCATCCCGGTGGACCTCCAATTAGGTACCAACACTCAGCCCTAGTATGACCATGACGGCGACAACGATCATAATATGAATCATCTTCGTCATCCCTTCTTGACTGATTAGGGTGTTGACTCTGTTTGTTGTGGAATTGTCCACGAGCAGCCAGAGCTGAACCTTCAGCTGGAGAGGGAGTGTTGTGTGCAGTATTTGATGTCACCATGAGATCCCGTCGATATTCTTCACCCAGGATCTCAGCAAAGGCCTCTTCGAGAGTAGGGAAGGGCTTGGTGCTCATAATGCGACTCTTAATTCCATCCAGGTTTTGGTTTAATCCCAGGAGGAATACGAGAGTCCTTTTCTTTTCAATATACTGTCTGAACTTTTCTTGGTCTCCGGGAGTGTCCCAGTCTTGAGCTTCATAGTTATCTAGATGAAGCCAGTGATGTCCCAGCTGGTTGTAGTATTCCGTGACATCCATCTCCCCCTGATGAAGGTGGAACAGCTGCTGTTCGATTTTGAACATAGCCGATGAGTTATCAATGGTAGAGTAGATTTTCCTGGCGGCATCCCAGATAGCCTTGGCAGTCGGGTGAAGAATGTAGTTCTCCCCGATGTTTGGCTTCATAGAATTGATCAACCATGTTTTTACTAGGTTGTCGTGCTCATCCCAGGTTTCGAATTGAGGATCAGTGCTTTCTGGTGCCTTGGTTGCACCAGTCAAGTACCCTCCTTTTTCTCTTCCTTTGATGTGCATCTGCACAGTCTTGGACCATTTAAGGTAGTTCTTTCTGTCGAGTTTATGCGTAGTAATGAAACCAGAGTAGTCTGTGTTCGTCACTGGTACCACTGTGTTCTGGTTATTTCCAGTAGAGACAGCTCCTATGCTCCAGAGACGGTTCCATCATTCGTCATGGCCTCGATCAGAGGTAGCGTCGGCGGAAGCCTTTAGGGTTTAGGTTAAGAGTAGGCTCTGATACCATGTAGATTTAAGAGAATAGACTGCTCTTATTATTATGATAGCCCGTAGGCAATAGGGTATATATACACAAGTCTCCATATGAGACTTACCTACTCTAGGAATCCTATTAGGAGATAGTTACCTAATAATATATACTATAGTTAATACAATTACCATAGGGAAACGGAAATACATATTCTAATTAGGAACTACATAGGATTATCTACACTTTCCATTGATAATTTTGTATCTCGTTTTATCTTACAGCTATGTACACAATGCCTTTGAGTTTGTCTACTAAAATAGGCACTGCATGTCCTTTAAAATGGGATGATTTTGTAGCAGTTATGTTTGAAGGTAATTGTTATTGATGTACTTGTTGATACGTACACTGTCATAAGTGCACCATAAGCACTCAGTATCAAGCTCTCCAAATAAATTTTTCCTTGTTAAATGCACATTCTGGCCTTGTCTTCATGCAGAATTGACTCGTCGTTCCTATGTTAATAAGTCAGTGAAATTTGTTTGATTATGATGGTTTCAAATTACTGGTAGGCTGCGTTGGGAATAATTTGCCTACTGCAGTGTGTTCTAGTCCTAAAGTATATGTTTTCCCCGTGATTGATGATTTACAGCTCAAGAGCTGGAGAAAGATTTGGATGGTAGAGCTAAGGATTCACTTTCAGCAGACAAAAAGTTAACAGTGCTTGAGAAAACATTTACCGCATACCATGAAGTTGGGGAGCGACTTGGTAATCGAATCTCGGTTTCTGCCACGTTGGTTTTGAAAGAATTCAGGGTATGAATTTGATCCAAGTATGGGAATATGTTGTTTCTTATCTGCAGGTTTTGGAGGCCATATTCAGCATTTAGTGTCTTTCAGTTCATTGGCCTAGGAGGTTTTGATGGCTTTTGGGAGGTATGGTCTTCCGCTCTTTTGACTTTATGAAGTAATTTTCTAAGCTTTCGTCGATCTTTAAGCATGAAAGACTTAACCTTCTTGATATCGAAAAAAGGGAAAAATGGATAAAACTGCCGAAACTCCTTGATATGCGCCGAAATGTTTCAGAATCTCGGAACTGAAATCGAAACACCACCGCAGACGACTCGGTTAATTTGAAAATCCTTGGAAACCAAAATACAGGCCGAAATGCGAAACATTTCGGTTTCTCAAACCAATATCGAAATGCGAGAAACTGCCGAGAAAGAGAATTTGACGATACGCCTCGTGTGATGATATTTCGCGATAATTACCCGATATATTGACTTTTCTGCGATATTTTGACCCTATTTTTATTTTATTTTTGTACTAGAAAATAACGGGAAAAAGAAAATCGGCGCCCGTAGCTTTCCGCTCTAGTTTGGGAGAGAAACTCGGGAATCTTGTCAGCCGCCAACACAGCCACCGGATCCTGCTAGACAGACAACAATGATCTCGAAATCTTCACAAGAGGAGATTTAGTTATGAAATTGTGAGGTATGATTATCTTTTTGTACATGGCATTAGTTTCATAGAATTACGGACCCGAATTCATTGGCAATTTGTGAACATTGAAGCTGATACTGCAACAGTGAATCAGCAAGTGCTGGCCGGTGCTATAGTCAAAGTAAATCGTCAGCTAATCCTTCTATTCGTTGTATGGTGATCGGCCACATAGCAAATTCAATAGTCTCAGTCCGCATAGCAAATTCATTGCTAGCGTAAAGGTACTCTACAATCTTTCAACAATGTAGAGAACTTTTATGGTCCGTCTGTATGCGATGTTGGTTTGTGAACCTTACTGAAGCTAATAGTTATTTAGGTCTAAGTTTAATGCTTTATTGGTGAAAAATCTGACATAACTAGTCTTGACAATGGGCAGGTGTAGGGACACCTTTATTGTTTGATTGTTACCCTGCGTAATTATTTCAATCGCTGAAACATTGATGAATAGAAAGAAATCAGCTTTCCAATCCCTGGGACGACTTCCAGTCCAACAGAAATATTCGTGGAGAACAAAGGGCACGACATGCTCTTCGTAGAAGAAATTTTTATATCAGTTAGCTCGACAAGGGGTACGTTCTAAACATCATTTTCCCTCGAGCCTTATGTACGAGATACAAATTGCTAGTTTAGGGACGAAACTCATAGGAAGAAGATGTATATATTTATATGATAATGAAAGTAGTCTGGATAATTATATCAAATGGTAGCGGAGTAGGAAAACAGTTTGGAGTAGTTCAGCTGCTTGCATCCATAACGGTGTTATGGAACACTTGTTTGGGATGGGATTAAAAGGATCACCTTTCAGGAAGCTAATTTTACTCTGAATTTGGGTGTGGAGTCTTGTTGAAGTGTTGTTGACAAGATTGTTGATGTGTTTTAGGTTTTTGTTTTAATGGTGAATGTTTTACTCTTTCCTCACCTGTTTGATACATTAATCTATTTCCTCCCATTTATACGGCCGGAAGCAACATCAATGCTTGTTTTGGCTCTTAATACGTATGATTTTCAGATAGACTGGCAGTAAATTCACAGGATGTAGGCGTTTCTACTTGGGTAGCAACGAAGCTGGAAGTCTCAAATCATGGAAGAGAGCAGTAAGGTTTGAGTTGCGTTATTTTGGTGCCAGCAATTCTCAAATAGGAATATGTTTTGCAAAAATCATTCAAAGTTCGCCACTTGCTTTGAATGGGTACGTTGCTTTTCCAGGTACCAGCTTGTTCAGTTTTCCTCTTTATTTCCAAAATTCCATTCCATTTCTCAAAGTTCAGTCTGGTCAACTTGGGATCCTTAGTGGCAGAGAGCGTGGTAGCTACTGGGGTGGTGACTACTGAGTAAATCATGTTTTGGTTAAATAAATTGTTTGGCATTTGGCTAGCTGTTTGAACATATTGATGATAGGGAGTGCCATGCCACTATCAGTTGTAAGGAAGCAAGGTCATTAAGCTCTAAGAACCAAGATTCAAGGTTGTATGTATGCATTTTGTCCACGCATATAAACAGATATCTTTAAGGCTGGATAACCTTGCCCTTTGCCTAGTTTTCTGTTAAAATAGCAAGAGACTTCGGACTTCGTGCTTTAACTTTGTAGAGTTTAGATTGAATATTATGAAATTTTTTTTGAAGCTTTCGAATCCATGTGCTAGGAGATGCTGTATTTCTTACATTTGAAAGTTGCTTGCTATTGTTTATCTACTAAACAATCATATGTTTTTGTATTTGGTTGTAATGAAGAAAGTGTACTGAATTGTTGATGGTCTTTTACTCTTTGCTACTGTGTGCTGTGTGCTAGTTCTCTCCAGATCAATTTAAGTAATTGTAACTTTGTGAAAGTGAGTGAGGTATTTTAAAGATACGATTGCCAGTACTGTGAGCTCGCTGCAAATGCATCCAGGAGCTGCACTTGATGGAGGTAAGAAATTCAAGAAGTGCGATTGAGTCTCATGCTTTTATATTATTTTGGTTGTCTTTCTGCTTTTCTCCCTGAACTACCTCTTGGACCTTGCAGAAGTATTGAAACTTACCTTCTGTTCCAGTAATTATATACCTGTTTTCTTTCCCAATTTTGAAAGGAATTAAATTTGAAAAGATTCATCTTGATCTCTCGGTGAGAATTAGATTTCAGAACTATGGAAAAGCTGGCAGCATTTAGCATTATTTAAATACGGTGTTGTGCTTGGCCGTGGACAAAATTAGATGGAGCGAGATTCGAGTACTTCATCATATTTAAAGATAATTTCATAATTCTACCTAGTGGTATGTGAAGTTCTATTTTTTATTTCTTTGTTTAGATTAAATAATTTATCAAATTTAACTTAATTATTACTTACAATTAACCTTATAGCTTGGAAATTTGGAATGACCATTGGGAAGGCTTACTACGAGTCTGGCTGGGGTGACTGAATGAGGTGAAATTGTTCATTGCCACCCGTTGCTAGTAAATTAATGAAAACTGCAGCAATGCCGTACAACATGGCCAACGATAGTATATTATTTGTCTGTGCTGATTCTTGCGTAAAAAATTATCAATAGGCATATATTATGATAACGGGATGGGGTTGGTGGCCACGTTTTGCGTTAATGTGATAATATGAAAAATAATAACGCAAAGCGAGGTCACCAACTCCATCTCGAACTACGATTGTCTTGTTGTCTGGAAAATGAATAAAAATTACAACCGGAAGATATAAAATATGTGCAGAATTCATGCATAAACGAATATTCAGCTAGTGTAGTGCTAACATTTAAAATCTAACAATATTTGTGTGCAAACTGCAAAGAAATAGTAAATTACAAATTTGTTACCGTACGTTATGTCGGGCTTTGTACCCGAGTGGTCCATGATGTAACGGGCTTGGGTATAAAGTAGTTTGTTTTTTTGTTGAGAATAGTTAGACAAAATAAGAAAATAGCATACAAGGATTAAAAAATTTAATTAACTCATAAATTGATGATTACCAATAACATTTAAAGAAGATACTTAAGGGTCATGCGAGTCATGGACTTGTAATAGAGAACTGTCACCCAAACAATTTGGGACGAAAACCGCGACTTCTTTTTCTGTAGACTAATTAATCCATCAACCTAATCAGAACTACATAAATTTTTATTTGTTGTGTTTGTTTATTTGTTATCATGGTATTAGAGTTCTAATACTCAAGTCCAATCAATTATTAAAAAAATAAAAATTAATATATAAACTAACAACGGCAGAAGGTAATTTTTAAAATCAAAAGTTGGAATTTGGTGGATGAACTCGCTTACTTGAACAGTAAAATAGGTAATCGATATCCCTTGAGCACAGAGTAGGTAGAACCAAAAATTAGTAAGAAAGCTGAGTAGGATAGTTGCTGTCGGTGATTGTTATCTGAGCAGTGAGCAGAGCGAGCCTCTGATTTGACTCTTTCCAATCCAGCGCAGAGCTTTCAGCCGCTCAATTGGCCAGTCAAAGTCCAAGTGGAGCGAAGTGTGGACACGCAACTATATTTCCTAAATCTCGCTATTGGTTTTAATCCTAATTCGATTCAAGAATGAGAGTGGCAGTGTCAGTTGTAGCAACACCACCGGCAGCCCCGACCATGATGATGATGAGGTCCTCCGCCAGACTCTTCGCCCTCTCCTCCCGCCGCTTCACCGTCTCTATGAACATGGCCGCCGCCACCTCGCCGCCTCCTCTCTCTCGGACTGTGTGAACTCGCCCTATTCCCCATCCTCTCTTAATTTCTGGCATTCCTATCTCTATCCTCACTCTTTTGTCTGTTTATTTGTTTGTTTGAGCAGTTGAGTACGGAGAGTATCGCTGAACGCCTAACCAGCTCCGGCCTCTTCCGTACCAAGGGTCTCATCGGAGGCAACTGGATGGACGCTCGTGATGGAAAAACCATGCCGGTATGTTTTAATAATCCATGATCGGTCTGTCGTCGTGGTACTCACCCATCGGCGTTTTTGGTGGTTTGGTTGGCAGGTTCACAATCCCTCAACCGGAGAAGTTATCGCCGATGTCGCGTTCATGAGTAGTAAAGACACCGTTGATGCTATCGATTCTGCCTACGATGCCTTCCCTGGTAAACCTCGAGTTCTGCGTCTTTCCCTGTTCACAGCACCTTTCATGCTCATGCTCTCTTCCTCCATCTTATTCCTACCGTAGATTGCTCATTCTAGTCTCAGATACGAGTTAAGCTTCAAGTTGTTTTTTCGGTTCATTCCGCAGCCTGGAGCAAACTCACTGCAACTGAAAGGAGCCAACGTTTGCGTAAATGGTATTTGCCCCCCCCCCCCCCCACCCCCCCCTCCTCCTCCTCCTCCTCCTCTTTTCTCTTAACCTGCTTTTTCCCCCTCCGAAGCACCTGACACTGCATTCTCATTGTTTTATCCCTAGGTACGATCTAATTTTGGCCAACAAGGAAGATATTGGCCAACTCATTACCTTGGAGCAAGGGAAACCTCTCAAAGAAGCTATTGGCGAGGTATGACGTTCTATACACCTTAGTTTGTTCTAACGTCAACTGGCAAGAATATCCAAGAGTGTGATCCGAAGGTCTGATAACAGGTTAACTATGGAGCTAGTTTCATTGAATACTTCGCAGAGGAAGCTAAACGTGTGTATGGAGACATCATTCCGCCAACAATTGCTGATCGTCGCATTCTAGTCCTAAAGCAGGTGACACTAATCATTTTTCTGGCCTTGGAAGCTGTATGCAAGAGTTGACTTGATAGTTTGATCTAATTGTGCAACTGGTCCTGTATGAACGTCAATATTTACGTGTCTTCCCTTCACATAGTTTGACCTACTGAGGCAATGGATTAAAGATACTTGAGAGATGACTCCCAATATTACTTGTGCTTGAAGAGAGTGATGATGCTGGTGATCAACGTCATTGTTAGCTGTTATCGGGGGACTAACAATACCGAAAAAGTATAAACACAGTAGTCTTTTCATCTCTATGAAAAGGAAATATACTAACTATGGTAAATAAGGATATACTATTTCCAAGGTACTGGCATTTATGAAAGCCAATGTTTTCGTCCTTGCCGCTGTAACCTTAATTTTTATGGTAATTGTATGGCATCAATGCAAGTGAGGGTGGTCATGGTTGTATTTTCTAGTTCGCTTAAATGCCATCATAATCAGAGTTTTGAAATTTAATAATTTTTATTTATGTATTGAAAGGTCATGCACCCATTCATAGCATGACACATTTGTGACTCTAACAACCCTGATGATTACAGTGATACCTATTATTTATCGACAGTCCATTATTCTTGTGATTGTTAACTCGTTACTAGCTAGCAGATTTTTCTGGGCTGTCTCTCTGTATAACCATTTGCAAGGATTGATTATATCACTTTTTCTTCTGGCAGCCTGTAGGTGTTATTGCAGCAATAACACCTTGGAACTTCCCTTTGGCTATGATCACCAGGAAGGTATGCTTATTATTTATTCATACCCCACAAAGAGCAGTATTTTGACCAAAGCATTCGTTTCAGTAATTGACATAGAATTATTTCCATGCCCAGGTTGGTCCTGCTCTTGCTTGTGGATGCACAGCAGTGATCAAACCTTCTGAACTTACACCTTTGACTGCGTTAGCAGCTGCTGAGCTGGCTCTTCAGGCTGGAATTCCACCGGTACTTAATTGTTTCTATTTTGGATACTTAATGCAGCTCTACATCTCCGGCCGTTTCTATATGAGCTATTAGTGCTGTTTTCTTTTATTATTTAAGTATTAAATTCATTGTTACCATTCTACGAATTCATTTGTTTCTAATGACATTTATATTTTATTTTCCTAGGGTGTACTGAATGTTGTTATGGGTGATGCTCCTGCAATTGGGGATGCATTGATGGCTAGTACTCGGGTATAGTATACTCAATATTATTTTTGCTTCTCATTTGGCTTAGTTGTCTTATCTGTGAAGTTGTCCATACTCTATAGAAGTAACTCAGTTCCTGTTCTTGATTTGCTTGCATCATTCAGGTTAGAAAAATTACATTCACTGGGTCAACAGCTGTGGGAAAGAAGTTGATGGCGGGTGCTGCAGGGACTGTCAAGAAGGTATTCTTAAAATGACTAAGCTCAATTGTACAGACGTACACTAACTACCTGATGCTGATGAGCTGATCTGCCTTGAGTTTTAATCTTCTCAGGTCTCTTTGGAACTTGGCGGCAACGCACCCTGTATAATATTTGATGATGCAGACGTTGATGTTGCTGTTAAAGGAACTGTAAGTTGCAAACATGGTTTATAAAGAGAGCGGATTGTCAACGATTAAGCCATGATCTTGTTGATGTAGAGGGGCCATCAATTCAAATTTTCGTATAAACTAATGATAAAAACAATTTTCATTGAAATTTATAATAACTTTTCACTTCAGTTTTCTAATATCATAGAAATGAATTAACCTAGACTACTGTATAGTTTGTTAACGTTCATCAAATCCTAAACCTTTTTTGGTGACAATCTTTTTAGTCTTGTCTTTCATTCTCCGTATCATAGTTCAATCATCTTCATGGAATGTTTACGATGGAAAACTTTGCAGCTAGGATCAAAGTTCCGCAACAGTGGGCAGACGTGTGTTTGTGCTAATAGAATACTTGTGCAAGACGGTACTGTTACAGTTATATTTAGTGTACCTTCATTGCCACTGGTTTGATTTCTTTGGGCTAATCGGCATAATTTTTTCCTTCGGTCTAACTGAGTACAACTTTTTGTTGCAGGCATCTATGATAAGTTTTCCGCTGCTTTCTCCAAAGCTGTTCAGAATTTGCAAGTTGGTGATGGTTTTAGTGAAGGTGCATCCCAGGTAGATATTCAATCGTAGCATTTTTACTGAAATTGGTGCGACTTTTATCAGTGTACTACTGATTTGCACTTCCCTCACACACCCACTTGAAACAGTTAGAGGTCTCATCTTAGTAAGGCCCCCTAAGTGGCAAATATATTTACCAAACTGATCAAGCAACCATACTTTATATTCTGTTTATAAAGATCACAACGTAAAGATACAAGGGTCATACAACACGTTTTTTCTCAATTACTACCTTCTCTTATGTTTAATAACAATTGCAATGCTGCTGCATTTCTGACAGGGTCCATTGATTAACGATGCTGCAATACAAAAGGTTTCTCTCCTTTTAGTAAACTACGTTGGTTTTGATTATCTGATAATCAAACTGAACTGGTATTTACTTTGTTCTATTTATATTGTTGGATAACAGGTCGAATCATTTGTTCATGATGCCATCTCAAAGGTATTTCCTTGTTAAACTTTGTAATTCTTCTCACTATCTCCATCATGTGTTTGCCTAAACAGCTATTTTACTGCATATTTGGAATTATGATAGCTCAAGTTGTTGTGGATGAAGATGCCTACTGTAAACTGATAGGAACAAATTCAAACAGCTGGATTGTTGCTCCAGTTACCCTTTTTTCTGTTTGAATAGTGACATCTTCTGTAGCAGACAAAGAGAGACTAAAGTGGTTTCTATGTCTTCCAGGACACATTAAATAAGGAATGCGGTAGAAAAGATGCAAAACCAAGCTACTATAGAAATGAGAGATTCAAGTTCATTCTTAATAATGTGCAAACGTTGGAACCAAATAAGAGCATGCTGCATATATTTATTTGTAAACTTGCATTACATATGAAGGTCTCTGTATGGTTGGTCTTTAGAGCTTGTACATTGTTGAAGTGGGTTCCCCCGACACTTGAATAATCTCTGTCGATAAGCCTTTGGTGCTAAAAGATTATGGCTTTTATATTTGATTTCATCCTAAAATTATGCAGGCCTTCCTTCCCTAATCTTAGTTGTCGTGCTTCTGAAGGCTTACAATATTCATGTTTGATGTCTAAATATGATTTAACTTCTTGCTTATCGTTTGTCTTTATAACTGAAGGGGGCAGAAATTCTGCTTGGTGGCAAAAGACATAGCCTTGGGAAGACATTTTACGAACCAACCGTATTAGGAAATATCAAAAGCGACATGATTGTATCAAGGTGAAAGAAGTAGCTACATGTTTGGTAGCATATCACCATGTTACGCCCCTTAATTGCTTTTCAAAATACTTATTATCACGTCTTGTCCTACCTCAGGGAGGAGGTATTTGGACCAGTGGCCCCACTAATGCGGTTCAAAACTGAGGAGGACGCTATCAGCATTGCTAATGACACCAACGCAGGTTTGATAAAATGACGAATTTTCTTGAATACATAAGGAGCTATTAGTTCATCCTTGCGCATTAAACATTTCCAACTTGCATTATCTTGTTTAAGCTACGTGATGTGAATTTTACGGAATTCATTAGAATAGAGTGACTGGGGATGAAAATGTAGGATTGGCTGCATATATATTCACAACAAATATGCAAAGGTCATGGCGAGTGACTGAAGCTCTCGAGTATGGACTTGTTGGCGTTAATGAAGGAGTAATTTCTACTGAGGTGAGGCAGCACATATTTTTAGGCACACACGTTTGCTCTTTTGCTTCTGTCAATCTGGTTACTGTGGTAGGTAAATGGGTAAGATGATGGTTTTGACTTTTGGAAATTGCTGTGCGGGGATGTAGGTTGCCCCATTTGGAGGGGTGAAACAGTCCGGTCTTGGGCGGGAAGGTTCCAAGTATGGGATGGACGAATATCTGGAGGTATGCTTTTCTGCCATGTTTTCCCCAAAAGATAGTGTGCGTTGAGGTCGTCACTTACCAAATACCTGCCTTAAACCATAAAAGTTTGGAACTTGGAAATGCATGCTGCGCTGACCCGTTAAAAGTAACAATGATTTGCTTGTTTTCCTGTGTCTTCTTTTTTTACTTTAGAAAAGAATTTTTGGAAGCGTTCCTGAAGTGTAATTTCTTTACGAGTGTGGAGATGATTGCTCTGTGTTTTTTCTGTTGTTGTCCTCTTGCGTGCATGCTTGAGGCATTTTCTTTCCTCTTCTTCCTCCCTTTTTCTCTTTATCCGTTTGGGATTTTCGTCAAAAGTGATTGGGCTGGTCTTCATCTCTAAATTACTTTAAGAGTTGGATACTGATGATTGTTATTGTTATTATTCCCTGTGTTTGGCTCATGTCATTTACTTTCTTTTGCTGTTGTTGTTGTTGCCCAGATGAAATATGTTTGCCTGGGAGATATGAACAGAAAATGACTCTGCACTAAAACCGAACCGAATGGAGCAGTTGGAATCGAGTGACTGTTTTCCTTTCTGTCGTTGGTGAGAGGCAATGGCAGAAGTAGCTTTGTATCCTGGGAGAACAGTCTGCAAGCTAAAGTCGCATTCTTCGTAGTTTTTCTTCCCACCCACCCTTTTCCGGTTTTGCATTTCCATGTTTCTTTTAACTTAGTGGGATTGGACGACAAAAGAGAAGTTCAAAGGCGTTGGCTTGTGTAATGTATGAATAAATGGGGACTGAGTGGAAGACCTCCAAGTTCCGAGTCATGTAATAACTGACTGGTATTCGGCTTTGCTGTTGCTAGAGAAGAGGCATGATAGTTGAGAGACTACATATATGATCCAAACTATTTTCACTTATTTCTACTCTATTCTATGTGATAGTAATGCAAAGTCCTGGATTCAAACTAGATATTTTTAGGTCACTAACATATAATTCTACCAATTGAGATGGTTAAAGTAATTACTATTTATGTAGCACTAAAAATAATGAAATGCATTGTGAATAATTGAATGTTATTAAAGTTTAAAATGTAAATGTCTCGTTTGCTTGATGCTCGTTTGAATTATTTATGATATTAGAATAGATTAATCAATTACTGAATGGTGGTTTTGTTTATTGATAAGAAAATCAATGAGGTTTTGGATTAAATATTGGGTCTACTGTGAGGTTTTTTTGTGTGTGGCAAAACTAAGGCCCAAAGGCTTCACTTGGCTGGCCTCGAAAATAACACAAATAAAATGCAGACAGAGGCAGGCACCCGAATTCATTGAGTCGATGGAGCTGGAGAAGTATTTATTATAAGGTATAGAAAGAAAAGTAAGTAAAGAATAAATTGTTGGAGTAGACATGAGAAAAAGATAAGGCTTCTACGGGCCCCCTCCAATTTCACCCTTCCTTCGTAAGGCCAAAGGAATAAGTTCATTCTTAGGCGGGCGAATATATTCATTTCCAGGAAAGGTGCTTGGTATTGAAGCTAACATCTAACGTGGCTTCTTTATTTTTTTGTTTTTATTTCTTTATAACAAAGAATTACAGGGAAAGAAAGAAAGAAAGAACCTAGCTAAGGGGCGCATTGCCCCGCTTTTCCCCTTTGCTCTGATCTTGTTCTCAAGGCCAATAAGCTAAGAGTTAAACCACTGCTTTTGCTGATTAATTAATTAAATTGCATCTATATTTGTTTATTGCAATACAGTTAATCCCCCACCCCCTTCCTTTATCGAATATAAGCAAATATGGAAACTGAAACTTGGTAATTGAGAAGTTCCCAAAAGCAATTCATAAGGGAAAGGTAGAGGCTGCATGGCGAGTGGCAACTACCTACCCCTGGATGCTACTACAGTTTAATATAAAAGTTGATAACAGACTATATATAATAAATTTTAAATTGTAATATTTGATATATCAGATGGGATATTCATATTAGTTTCAAATAAATTAAATATATCGGATGGGACATTAATTGTACGTAAAAATCAGTGCTGTCCATTTCTCCAATCAGCTAGCTTTCGGAATTGGAACCCATGCAGATATGCGGGCCTTCAAGTGGGGACATAGATAGATGGTAATGATCATCCTTTTGAATAAAAATAAGGAACCAACCAAACCAACCCCATCTCTTAGGGATCCGATGATGAAATATAGGCAACGAAACAAAAAAGATTTGGTCAAAAAAATAAATATCAAATGTTGATTGATGATGAGCCCAAATTAAAGTGCATATCAAACGAGAAGGACGCATCATTGCTAACTTTCTAATATAGATTATTAAAACATTTAATTATTAAATAATATGAAGGGTAATGTAGTATCAATTAAATAATTATTAATGATGTAAGAATATCTATTAATTAAATAATTTTATTAATTTAACAAGTCAATTACAATGTTATTTAGACAAAGTGATCCATTTTGTAAGAAATGACAGTTATAATTAGAAAATACACCTTTTATTATTGATGCATAAATAATATTAGAAAAATTTAAGTAATTTTTAAAAATTGCTAAAGAATTTTAAGAATGAAAATGGTTAGAAATTAGTTAATAGATTAATGATTTAGTAATTAAAAATTACTAAATAACTTTAGAAATATAGATAATCTTATTAATGCATCAATTAATTAATGTGAGACCTAGGAGTTAAAATTTTATTAATATATACCAATCTGGGGAACTGGGAGAGGAATCTATACTTTGATTGTCAATGAAGAAAGCATCAATTCCCTTCTGGCTTCTCCCCTGCCCACTTTGCTATATTTTTTTACCACCCAAAAATTTCAACTAATTAATTATACCAACCTCCTCTTCAGTTACTTTGTTATTTTAAACAATAATTTCCACAAGTATATATGTCACCTATAAAACATAAATGTATTAATCAAATAATGTTCAGAGGCAATACAAGTTTACCAATCCATAAAGCCGACTAATCATCAGTTCGCATGCAGTTACATTGTCTGACTAATTAATTAAAATATAGGCAATTATATATGAGTTGGGGTGGAATATTATTAATTTATGGAAGGGACTAATATATATAAAATACACTAAATGAACTAGTTCAACCTTGTAATTAATTTGCGAGTTTTGGTAAAGCTAGCTAGCGCATCCTTTACGCGTTTACACTCCACAAGCCAAAGCTTTAAATTAAAAATTTACAGAAATAAAGATGGAGGTTATGTATTGATTGGGTGCATATATATATGATAGAAAATTAAATGTTTTTTTCCTTTTCGGGTGATGTTGTGTTAGGGATTTAAAATGGTGACCAGAATGACGTCATGGTGGCGGCCATAAAGTAGCATGCATGTAGACGTAGAGGAGGATATTACTATTTTACTACAAGATAGATTTTGGGTTGGGTGATATATGTATGGGTAACCGCTAGCTATACAATAAAGTGTTGAGGCGCTAGCGGAAATGTAACGGAATTTAGAATCGAAAAAATAATATTTTGATAATTTGCTCAATTGATCACTTAATTTTTTAGATATTACAATTTGGCCACTTGAACCCTTACTCTCACCACTCACAAATGCCTCTCTACTTCTTCTTTTTTATTTTTTTAACTCATATTCCACTTTATTACAAGTGAGGCTATTTATAATAGCCATGATACAAGTAATAGGTAGGATTTGTGATTTGTAAAATTTTAATTATTTTAACATATTACATCTTAATTAATTTGATAGTGAGAAGTTAGAGATATTTTTATAAGAGTTGCAGAAATTAATTTAAAAAATTATAAATTAATCTTCGACATAAAAATAGAGTTGGAGGCCTGCAGATGGTCACACATGGATAGGAGGAGAGGACAGACAGACAGAGAATCTTCAGTTCCACAAAAGGATAAACAAAAAGACCTCTCTACTCTATTCTCTTCCCCCCTCCCCCCCTCTCCCCCCATTTTGGCTTTCTTTTCTTTGTTTGTCTTTTCTCTTCTCCTCTCTCTTCCTTTCTTCTTTTATTCTTCTCCTGCTTTATATATATATATATATATATATATATATATATATATGCATACATATATTGAGGTGTATGAACAGTAGTCTGAAGAAGGAGAGATGC
The DNA here is from genome assembly GCA_030674075.2 of Linum usitatissimum. Classification (NCBI taxonomy): domain Eukaryota; kingdom Viridiplantae; phylum Streptophyta; class Magnoliopsida; order Malpighiales; family Linaceae; genus Linum; species Linum usitatissimum. Next base: position 51,214 of record JAUJYP020001424.1, read on the forward strand.
GTCGATTCGATCAACAACACCACGGAATTACGATTTACGATGTCAATCTAACAAAACATTGGGAGCTATCTAGCTAGGTTGCATGGTAATTCTTGTTACAAGGATAGTTTCTACCTAGGATTCTAAGTGATCATGATGTCATGGTTTCATTGGCTTGTCCCAGAAGCTTCCAAAACATGTAGGTATAAGTTAAATATTATTTATCACAAAATCACTAAAACTGGTAATTATTTTTGTTCCTAAAATTCATTTCTAAAATTGTAAATTGAAATCTACCATTGATACTTCTTTTAATTATGCTTTGAATTATTTAAATGATTAAATATTTTGATTACACTAATAATAACGGACTAAATCAAACTAATATAACATAACAGAGCTGAACTATATCTAAAAAATATATTGAGTTTGACTCATATATAAAAAACTTCTAAATATATATATTCGAATTAAACAATACTCATAACCGAAAACTAAGTGAGATGAGCCGGTGCTGGCTTCCTATCTCCAAACCAGTTGTGAAAAAGGTCGGAAAGGAGCTGCAGATGCTCGACCAACTTTGTGTAGCTCTAGCTACCAAGTAAATGTAGGCGTAACAACACACAAAAGATCATCATGGAAAATTGTACTCACTCATCATTACTCTCTATGTAGTTTCCCTTTTCTTTCATTTCTGGGTTGCTATTCCTTTATCTTTATTTTCCTTTTTCTTTTTTTTTTCCTTTAACAAATATCTAATTTACTAGTTATAATTAATTGTTTTAAGGAAACCCGTAACAAAGACCGCTATACTTGTTAAACTGGCTGGGTTTTTTTTTCAGAATTGGTATCATTAAACGCAGTGCCGAAATTCTGTTCGCTGCTGTTGTTTAAATATGGATTCATGATTATTTTGGTTTCATCTATTATTTTTTTTTATTTGAATGGATCCTGGTAGACTAATCAAGCAAGTATGCTGACAGTTAATATTTCCGTATAGTACTTTATAAAAAATATTTCCTTATAGTAACAATGTTTATGTGAGTGATCAAACTTGAGTCATGACTCTCTAGAAAAACAAAAATGTCCCGCCGATTGATTAATGTTTTTTATGTAAATGATGATTTTTATTAACAACGATAAAATGAGATGAAACAATAAAAAAGAGGTGAGAAGAATAGAACACACAAGTTGGAGTAAGTCATTATTGTTATTACTAATTTCCAAAGTTAAATTACAAAAGGATAGATAGATAGCTAGAGTTGATATCGAAAACGGAAAAAGAAATATTACTTTTTGATCAATATATTCCGATTTAAATTGCAGTAGGCTACTGAGACCACAGACATAGTCAGTCCCTTATAACAAGGTGTGAATATAGCATTTGTTCTTGTGAATCTCTACTCTATCAGAGTTGGGGGGAGGGGGGCAACCCAAAGACAAAGAGAAAGAAAGAGAGAGAAACAGAGGGAGAGAGAAATTAAAGTAGAATGTTCCATGGCCATGTGAAGAAACCCTCGACGACGATAACAACAGCATCCGGTGGTCATCATAATAATAATAATAATAACAGCGGTGGTAGCGGCGGGATGATGATGAATTCGCATCACAGCCATCATCAGCACCAACATCATCATCAACAACAACAACATCACCATGATAGGAGTACTGGAGGCGGCGGCGGGATGTCGTCGTCGGCAGGGTGTCATGTACAGCAAGGAGACTCGGGTCTTGTTCTCACTACTGACCCTAAGCCTCGTCTCCGCTGGACTGTTGAGCTTCACGAGCGCTTCGTCGATGCTGTCACCCAGCTCGGCGGTCCCGACAGTACTACTACTATTTTCTATTACTCCTTACATAATTACTACTTCTTTAACTAATTAAGAGATGTATGGATGGATATATATAGGGTAATTAATTATATCTGAAATAAATTTTAATTGTTTTATGTAGAGGCGACTCCCAAGACAATCATGAGAGTCATGGGAGTGAAGGGTCTTACCCTTTATCACCTCAAGAGCCATCTTCAGGTTTCTTCCTCTAATTAAGTAGTCTTCTTTACTTTTTAGCTAGGGTTTCCGATCTTTCTTCCAGTTGATATGTTTTCATGAGATTTTTCTGAAATTAATTACCAATCATTTCCTGATCCAGAAATTTAGGCTTGGGAAGCAGCCTCACAAGGAGCTCAATGATCACTCTCTTAAGGATGGTAATTCATCCAAATTACACCATACATACATACATGTTATCTCTTATGGTTACCATATACTATTTATTATGTTCTTATATAATTATATCTTATGGATCGTCCTCAACCTTAATTGGTCATGGCATGTGCATGCAATTGGTGTAGTAACTGCTGATCAATTATACATACATCCCACTTTAACATTATTTTCCCCTCAATTTTGTGTTCGATGGATGCAGCAGCTTCGGCCTCAGATCTTCAGCGAAACTTGCCTTCTTCTTCTGGCATGATAGGTCGCAGTATGAACGAGTAAGTCAGTTAGTCAGTCCTTTAATTTATAGCGTAACTATAATATTTCTATGAGAATTTTCATCTCTTTAATTTGTGTCTTTGATTTTATGTAATCGGCTTACTATTATATACGAGGAGAGAGGGACGGAAAGGAGTACTTTAATTAGAAGGAGGTCATATACGTGGCAGGCCTTTGTACATATATATAATCACTTGATCCAACCGGACTCTTTTAATTGGATGATTAATTACTTGTTGATTATAGATAAGAAATGAGATTATAAATTACCTATGTTTTCCGGGTTCGGCTATGTATTATAGATGATTTTGTAACTTGGTGATTAACCACATATGATATGAAGATGAACTATGACTCACATGTGTTCATGATGATCATGGATTTGATTATTAGGATGCAAATGGAAGTCCAGAGACGACTGCATGAACAATTGGAGGTACACATATATAATATAGATATCCTCAATCTTTTCAGTCTCATTATTAATTATGATAAGTTCAATTAATTAATTACCTCATAACTCATAGTTTTTTTCTACAACCATTTCCATATGTAAGAAGAGAGTACAAATTAATATATAACATGACGTGCGGGTACAAGTTTTCATGCAAAGAAGATAGAACAAATTTTCAATTGATAGTAATTAAGCATGGTGCATAAATATTGTTGGACTCACATGGGTTAAATGTAGGTACAAAGACATCTGCAGTTGCGGATAGAAGCTCAAGGAAAGTACATGCAAAGCATGCTGGAGAAAGCCTGTCAGACTCTCGCGGCGGGCGAACAACAACAACAACAACAACATCACACCTACAGTAGCAGTACTACTAGTAACCCCAACAACAGCAGCAGCAAATTAGCATCAGATCATCACCACCACCACCATAACCCTCATCACGGCATGCATAACAGCAGTAGCGTCGAGCATCTAGTGGGAATGAAAGACATGGCCGGACAAGCATCGCTCAACTTCCCGCCGGTTCAAGACCTCAATATATACGGCAACATGGACCACGGGTTGATGATGTCATCATCTTCGAACAATAATAATAATAATAATAATAATAGTAACATTAACATTAACCACGACGGCGCTGCACTCTGCCTTGGATCCAACAACAACAGTAATAATAAGAAGCGTCCTAATCCTTACAATACCACTAGTACTATTACGAAGAGCAGCAACAGCTCATTGATGTGGTCGTCGGACGATCTCCGTTTGCAAGAAGGCATTAACGGGGGAACTGATGAGGATGATGGTGATCATCATGAAGATGATGATGATCAGTTACAGATTCATATGGATCAGCATTTGCAGGATTCGCATATGTTGTACGATTCCAGCAAGCAGCTACTAGGAGGAGAACATGGGTTGATGTTGATGGGTCCCACTCCCACTGATCATCGTCAGCAGCATCATAACCAGCAGCTTCCTCATCAGCTCCTTACTAAGTCCAAGTTTGATCATCACGCTGGTAATAAGCTCGACCGGCACTCTCCTGGCAGGGCCACCCACTCACTTGTCTAAATCAAACACGCAGATGACATGGCTCATTGAAATTTGAATGCCTGCCCGGATCCACTTTTTTAAAAAAATTGTTTTTCCTTTTTATTTTGTATTGTTATTATATATATAACTGTTATCATACTATTATGATTCTATTTTATATAATGTAGAGAAATCGAGAGTGATAGGGCCATATAATTTTACATACACAGGGAAATATTTGATGATGTTATTTCAAATTAAGAAGAGTATTGTTTGTGAACACCACACAATGTATGGAATATTTCATTAGTACGTATATGGATATGATATATGATTTTATTGGTGGCTCCTGCCTTTGTTACTTATATATATTGTTACAAATGGTTGTGATTACTTCATCTCCCATTAGTGAATAATTTAGCTTCTTTTAAGCAATGAGTGTAACTGTATAGGAAAGCAAAGACGATCAATGAAGTTGTGACAGAAAATGAGATAAAAATTTTATGACAAACTCGCTATGTATGCATAAATAAGTGATATATACATGCATATTGATTCTTCATTTCATTTCCCAAACCATAGTGTTTCTTTTGGGGATCTTGTCACTTGATCGTAACCTATATATGAAAGTCTTGTGCCTCTTTATTATGAAGGATGAAAATTTAAACATACAACTATATGTAAAAGACTAAAAGGCAGCGGTTGTGTAGACGTTACTTGAGTCTTGGGACTAGCTAGTAAGGAACCTCGGGTACCTTGTTGCTGATAAACTTTCATTTATTTAGTATTAAAAAACTATATATATGAATAACAAAAACAAATAAAGGGACAAAGAAATTAACTGTTTTGGTTACAAAACTCGAACGTCACGTTAGCTATCAGAACTATACACCCAAATAGAGATGTAGGTAAATGTAGAGATTAATTGGAAGTGGGGATCGCAGATGAGTAGTATGAATTAAGGACATATTTGACTTACAGAATATCCACGTGTCTTACACGTACGCATGCATGTGTAATTAAATATATAACAGATTGAGATAGTGAGTCATCAGGGGCTCAGGGTACAAGAATGTCAGCGGGAGGGATGAAGTGGTCAAGTGAAAGGCCCGGAACGTTGAAGACGACATCATCAATCCGCCAAAGTTCCTCCATTCGGGTCCTACTGTGTTGAACAGACTGCTCCTCAAATCGAAAAACAGTAGCAATGGACCTCCCTTCGTGCGCTATCATGACCCCTTCAACTTCCCTGTACTCCCCAATCCTGCTCCCTATCGTGGTCTCCCAGTACACGTAGCAGCTCCCATCTTGATGATCGACATTATAATTAATACTATCAACAACATCGTTGTTGTGGTTGTTGTTTGGGGAGAGAGCTGCGACTCTGGTGAGGTGTGAGTCCTCCAAGTAGACAAGGAGGCCGCTCTTTTGGGAGAAGTAGCCGTACAGTACGTGGCGTAGTACTTCGGCTGGGCCTTCGCTCCTCTCCATTACTGCTGCACGCTCTGCTGCAACTTTCAGTACGAAGCATTCTTCTTCACCTATGCTTTGTTCTCCCACCCACTCTGCTCCTCCGAATAGCCTACCCGTGCTCTTTGGGTCCAGCCCCTGAGCCCATTCACATAAATCATCAAATTTATGGACCAGCAGTTTGAATGAATCGAATATATGGGCCAGGGATGAAACTGTTTTCTTATTCTAATTGGCTCGATTCAAGGTTTGATAATAAAAAAAAGTCCAATTAGCCCATTCAGATAAATAAAATGTCAGCCGGCCCACTCAAGGAATGGGAACAGGCTTATCAAATTTACGGACTAGTATGGATCAGCAGTTTGAATGAATCGAATAAATGGGCAGGAATGAAGACTGTGCTTTCTTATTCAAATTGGCCTAGTTAGTAACGATTCAAGGTTTGATGATAAAGAAAAGGTCCAATTAGCTATAACCCAATTATTGGAGCTTTAATTAATAGTATCGTTAGGAGAGCGGCAATGAGTATTCATATTCAGAAAAAAGGGGAAGAAAGTAAAAAGGACAGTTTGTCCAAAGTTGAAGACTTGTCAGCTGTTTTAGCAAATAGAAGAATGAACGAGCAGCCTCTTCTTTTTTACTTTCTCTTCTCCACAAACACCCCGCCCCACCATCCCATCTGTCTGTAAACACTGACTACGGCATCGCCACCTCAAACTGACCCACCATGTTTCTCCTCGGGATTCTCAATATTTCATATTAGTTTGTACCCATTCTTCATCTCCACTTTTTTTTCTACCATATATATGTTTCTTTCCAAAGTAAAATAATCTTTTGATTTTCTTCACCGGCTACCTACCGACGTCTCTTATCATTCACTAATTACCCTTCTCCAGCTAACCTGGCCTAAGAATTCATTGTAACCGTAAAATGTAGTAGGTGCTTAATGATATATTATTATTATTATAAGTTAATTATTAGAAAAAATAAGCAACCAACCAATTACCTGGATGATGCGACGTAGAGGGCGTTGTGGTCCTTTAGCGGCATGAGTCCCGAGCCAGGGTGTGTGTCGCCAAACAGTCTTACCGTCGCTACCGGCCAGCAGGTGGTGGTAGTTACAATTATTCTTGCGATCGCTGATGCCAACAGCAAGTTCGAGAGACCACATGGAAGGCAGCATTTGCCAGAGCACAAAGCAACCCTGTTCCACCGCGCTCTTCCCTCCCAAACTCTTCACATTCTTCCCGGACGATACCTCAGTCTCGCACCGGATCATCTTCACGCTCCCCGCCGCGTACATGCTCCTCCTCTCCCCCTTCAAGCATCCCGTTGCCGCCAGATATTGCTTTATTATGTAGTGCGCCATCGATTTAGCCTATATATAGTGATATTGGAGATTGAAATAATTTCATATATAGCAGCTGGGTTTTGTTAATTGGAGCGATCAAATTAAAAAGTCAGAGTTTTGCTCACCATTGGGATGTCTTTGATGCCAGTATTACACACTTCCTCCTCACCAGGAGACAAGGGTGGATTAGGCAGATTAGGCAGAGGGATGGGAATTGGAGCTAAAGGACATCCCAAAACACCGAGCAAAAGTCTCAAATCTTGTGTATTTTTGGCTCCTAGCAGCTTCCGGGAAGATCCATTGAGTACTGACGGGGGAGAGATGCCGTCGCTGCTACTGTCGGGAGAGCCGGTGGCCTTCTGATGGCGGAACCATTCGCGGATAGTGTCCCAATTAGAAGAAGCAGTGGAGGTCTCCTTGTGATAGTAGTTGTTATGGCTTCCCAATAATAATGAGCATGTACATTGCTCTTGCATTTCTGGGTCTGGGCCTTCCATTAATGGCGTCAAGGGTTGCACGGCGCACCATCGTTGCTTGTTGCTATTGTTGTTGTTGCTGTTGTTGTTTCGTGGGCCGGTTGATGATCTTGTCGCCATTTTTGGTTGGGTTAGATTTGTAAGTAGGGAGTTGGGATCATGTATAATATATAGTTTGGCGGCCGGAGTCAGACAAGCATTATTAGTTGGCTATAGAAATTGAATGATGGATTTAGAGTTATACGATTAAAAGGAAATGCTGGCTGTGTGACAAAAGGGGAGACTTGAAATTTGTTTTGATCTGAAGCTGCAGGGCAACTGGCGAGAGAGAGAGAGAGAGAAAGAGAAAGTGACTGTCTATCTGTGTAACGCATGGTAGATGAGACTTGTGTTTAATAAGAGGGTGATAATGCAGTGCTCTGTACAGAATGGCTGTGTGTCCTTCTTTTACCCTTCTTTATATAAAATTTACAAAATAGAAATATTATTTTGTTTCTACCAGGAAATCTGTTTCAAAATTTAAGAACAAATTAAAGGAGATAAGGCAGTAGTACTAATGTACAATTGACTAGAGACACAAGAGTACTTTACACTTGCTAATGATGTAAACATACAATAAATTGTTGGATGGATCATGGCTGGATGATTTCCCACACACATAGCTAGTAAAGTGATAATAATTAGGGAGGAGGTGGCGTACGTAACTTTCAAATTATTTTTAAAATATATTTTTATCGTATGTGGTATTTGGATTTGTAAATAAACGCAGGTACATACATTTGGGAAGCAAGTGGCTTTACCTTTTGCAAAATATTGAATTTAAAATGCTTTTATGATATGATATGTATACACTTTGGAATCGTTGGACTCTTCTTTTTGTTAACTTGTTGGTTCTTTTGACTGGCTGAGAGATTTACGTTGCCAAATGCCAATGGTCCCCTCTGCTCTCCCCAATTATTTGAAGTGACCGTAATTACTTTATTAAGTAACTTTCTTTCTTGGGCAGATCGAAAGTGTGATTACGTATCTAATTAATAGCTAAGTTCTTAATTAGCACGGAAAACTAGCTTAGCTAGCTACTAACAAATTATATTTATTTTCAAAGATGCGGTCTGGCTGGACCTGAGTAGTTGAAAAGTTGGATGATGGATGGCAGAGGTAATGGAGCGCCGGCGGCCGTGAAAGATAAAATGAAAAACGAGGTGGAGAGTCGGCACATCAATATGGTGGGGAGTAAGTATCAGTTTGGTAAGGAAGGGATTATCCTTTTGTCCCAAGTAGACGTTTTGTTTGGCAGAAGAGAGGGATATTGCATATCTGATCATGATCCACCCTCCTGCTCCTTTACAAAAAAAAATTTTATTAAATCATTCAATAATCTAACTTTTTATATATTATGGATGATCCGTTCGTTACATAAGGTCTTTTATTCTATATATAATTACTACCGGTCTATATTATTATGCCTTGAAAGAACACTGCTTAATAACAGATTAACAGCAACATTGCTCATTGCTCAGTTGGTTGAACATTTGACCTCTGATCAACGATTTATTTCATCTATTAACAGAGGTGGTGTGAAAAAAGAACACAAAAGAAAGGAAAACAGGATGAAAGCTATAGGGAAACTAATTGTGTATCTAGCTGGAAAAACGGATGATCAGTCGGTGTCTGGAGTTCCAGTAACTCCGGAATCGAAGTGTTTGTTCTGATCATCATCACGTCCTGGTCCGAACACTGGTGTGACGCCCTTAGCACCGACAGGGTCATCTTTAACCTTGTCCTGGAGTTTGTCGATTTGGATCATCCCTTGATCCTCCCTGGAGTGAATGTCAGTCCTTGTTCTGTTCTCTCCTCCCGCTACTGACTCGTACGTCGTTGGTGTCTTCGACTCTGGTGGATGAGCTCCTTGTACTCCTGACATTACTATATAGATAGATATGCTTTTCGCTATCTCCTTCTCAGTTCTCTGTATCGTATATGGATATACATTTAACAACGAAAATTCACGTATGACGCTATTTATAGACATGAAGAAAATGGTTAGTCGTGGAATATGATAAGGTTGCTTGAGTATACGTGGCAGTCATCCCTGGTCACACTCATCAGACAATTTACCCCTACGTGTACTCGCATGCAACTCTCCATCTGTCAATGTGACTGCAACCCAGCATATGGATAAAATCAAACCACAAAAAAATCCTTCATTTATCCTCTTGGTCACTATGTGTAGTTGTTACGTATGAAAGTGGAGGGAAAAAGAAAACACAATTCAAGACAGAATGTTAACCGCTATGCTTACAAGGAAACCCAGGAAAGCACCCCCAACAACTTCGATTTCAGTGTGGCCAATAGATTCTTTCAGAGGAGGCCGAATGACAGGAGGACTACTGGTGGCGACGGTGCTATTGGAGAATCGAGCTTCAGTTGAGGGCTGTTGATTGATGCGAGTGGAAGAAGTAGAAGATACTAACATCTGTGTTTCTCCTTCGCTGTTGTTGTTGTTACGATGAACTGAAGACGTTTCCTCCTGCTTCTCAATCAGGCGTGTTTGCTGCAAGAAATCATCATCAGGGTCGTTTGACTTGGCTACTTGCTGTTTCTTGTGCAGCAGCACTCTGTTGAGCACTTTTGCATGGGTTCCCACTTCTCTTCTCACTCCCTGCCACCAAGCCACAAATTTAAATTCTAGTCAAAAGAAAACGAAACCAAGGCAGTGATTGCAGGAATTAGTGACAAAAATGATATACCATTTGTCATGAAACTATGCAGCAGTACTCTATATGTTATCATAATCCACATCTTAACAAAATTAATACCTTGCTCTCTTTTTCCAGATAATTGTGTAACAAACAGTCAACCTCCTTGGCAATATGCATGGAATTGTAATCAACAAGAAGGTTCCCCGTGAATTTGGCTATTAACTAATTGATATTTGATCCAATCACTCATTGGTTTTTCAGTTGACTACTCATTAAATTGGAATGGCTAATGTGTTCCAAGTGAGGCTCTAATACACCGTCACTGCAATAAGATAAGACCCCCCTCTGAAAATCTGGTTCAAGAACCCACTTACATATACCCCGACTCTTCTAGCTGAAATGCTTCAGAGAACAAAAACTCAGGAATGGTGACTTTGTAGTTAAAAGGGGTTGTTGCTTGGCTCAAACTGGACAAATTAAAGAGAGAGGGTTGAATCCCGTTTGGTGTGGGATTGGGCCACAAGCAAAATTAGGAACCGGCTAGGCTACTCCTTGTGGCTAGGCTACTCAATGGTGAGTTGAAATTAAATTGGGAACATTCAAAAACAAAGCATACCTGAGCATCATACATGACAAGGCCAGCATAAACCACGCTAAGCCCGAATATCGAATCGGAGAATCCCCTGGCATGAAAAATACAATTACGATGAACAAGAAGAAGAAGAAATTGAAGAGGGATAAAAAGAGTCAAAATTTTACCTTTCAAAGGCGAGGCAAGTAGCTGCAGCTACAACTGCCTGTTCATGAGAGGGAATTCGGTTCAGCCGAGTCAGAACAACCATATACAATACAACAATAGCCAAGTCAGAACAATCATATCTAACACACGCTTACAGAGGAATGAGTGGAAGGGAAACCGCCGGCCTGAAAGGCGGACCTAAAGTCAACATCTTTCCCGTAGAAAAGCACAGAAGTAAATGGCTTTGATATCTGCCCGATTGCAGCCGATACCCCTGCTGCTATCAACACCTTCACAATATCTCCCAACCCGGAATTCGATTACCAGGCGAGAATTGAAAAGAAAGGAAATTGGAGTTAGATTAAAATCGGGGAGACAGACCTTGTTGTGGGCAACGCCTGCAACGATATCCACAGGTTGAATCGAACTGAAACAAATTGAGCTACGGCTTCTGGAGTTGTAGAATCCCAAATGATTAGGCTTTGATTTCCAGGTATGCGAAAGACTAAACTCGAATTGGGAAGCATAAGGAGGAGGAGGAAGAGAGTAAAAGTGGCTGACCTCAGCTTTCCTAATTGGGATAGCTAAGGAAGGGTTCCCAAACCAATGCTGTTGCAACAACATATTATCACTCTACTTATCTACATACAATGAAGAAGAAGAAGAAGAAGGCCAGCAGAGATACTGGAGTTGCAGATGAATGATACAGAGGCGGGTGCTCTGGTTAATGTCCGTTTGGTTAACCAACCCGCATCTGGTTGGCTTGTTGGATCCATATTTTTACAGAAATAATATATTCGTGGCTCTGCTTTGTCTTTTTCCATTTTTGTTTTCACTACTCCAAAATCCGAATCCATATGTGGATGTGCTGCCTCTGTTTGTTTTGTTCAATAACGTCATTTTTTCACCTACTAATAACTTTTTGCAGCAAAGGGGCGAACAGAATCAGGTCTATGATGAACATTTTGACTCCAGGTAAAGGATTACGTCACAAGCTAAGTTCATCAATAATGTAATCCAAATATTTTTGTTGACAAGAAAACAACTTCATTCTAAAACCCAAACTGGGGAGAGTACCCAGTGGGATTACACCACCAAAGGAAGGAAACTAATTCAAAAAGGAGGAGTACCATGAGTGATTCTCTTCGCAACCCCGGTCAGTCTTCGAATTCAACGATCGCGGAACAAAGCATTCAACTATTATTAGGTTTGGCTTTCCAATTTATTATACAAGGTAGGATATGTCTCTAAAAATATATATATGCAAAAAATAACTTCAACAACATGTCACATGACCTTTTAAAAGGCTTTCTTTAAATCTAAGAAGAATTTTTTTAAAAAATTTGTCCACAAACCACTTATCATTGTAAAAAAACCTTATTAATTATTTTAATCTCCTATTTTATTTCTTACTTTAATTATTTTTTCTTTCATAAACATTTTGTATGTTACTGGAAACAAATTGTGACATTCATAAATGTTGTTTGTTACAATTTTTGAGTCTAATGATATCAATTTTGTTACATTTTATTAATCTTTCGAGGAAAACAATTCATCTAATATTGAAACCTATGACGCATTTCATTCAAAATCACAAGTCATTGTAGAAAACATCTTAAACCAACCCGATAAGTTAGATTTTCGCAAGTTAACCCGGTTATGATTCATTATCTCTAACCTTATTCAAAATTCTAATCGGGTTACGTTGGTTTGAATTGGAAAAATCTATAAAACCTAAGCATAGTCCATATAACATAATCTTTCTTTCAAGATTTTTTTAGTGAGAACAATGTCGGTTTGAATTGAACATATTTATCAAATCTAGTATAGTCCACACAACATGATTCTTCTTTCAAGATTCTTTTAGTGAGAACAATGTCGGTTTGAATTGGACATATCTATCAAACCTAAGCATATTTCATATAACATGGTCCTTCTTTCAAGACTCTTTTAGTGGAAATAATTCAGAATACTAATAGGGTAGGGTTGGGTTGGATTGGACATATTGATCAAACCTAAGCATAACTAAAAATATGATCCTTCTTTTAATAATCTTTTAACGGGACAGTCGATGTTACATTTTTGTAAGTTAATCGGGTTAGAGTCATTATCTAATAACCAATTTAGAACACTACTTTGGTTCAGTCACCTGAATTGTACATATCCATCAAACATAAGCTCATAAAACATTATCCTTCATTCAAGATTATTTTAACCGGTCGATTGAGGTTACATTTTATATATCTCTTGACCAATTTAGAATAAAATTCGGGTTGACTCGATTTCAATTTGACATATCCATCAACCTCAACAATTCATGTAACATTATTTCCTTTTAAGATTCTTTTAACGCGCTAGTTGAGGTTACAATTTTGACTATGCTCAACTTTTCATCAAAACAGTTTATTGTTTCCTAATGCTTCCCCAACTTAGCACATGTGAGAAAAAATATGTAATATGAATATGTTTTATTATGATATATGAGCATGAATACTTGATCAAGGGATGAAAATTAATGTTCATGTAGTTTTCAATCTTACATATTTTTATCCTGTTATTTTGTCTTATTAGCTTATTCGCCGCTAACTACTCTTAACTATGAAAAACTATAGTTTAATACACCATAATATAGTTATAACATAAGAAAAGTTACATGGTTACTTTCTTATAGTCGTAACAGAAAAGTCCATTATAAGTTGTCCTTCCATTTTATTAACAAATTATTTGGTGGGAATTCTTGGTTAAGATGTATTATTCTGCCAAGAATATAAATAGGGTGTTTGTGACCTTGGGTTAATCACGGGGTAGGGAAGTTCCAATATGATATGGTGTTGTCTTTTTTTTTTACGTGAAACATACACTTTGCTTTTTTACGGAATATTTTTGTGTTGGTTAAATTTTATAGTTTTTATTGCCGGTGTTTTTGTCAATTTTCTTTAGTTGTTAATCACCGCTAACTACTCTTAACTATGAAAAATTATAGTTTAATACGCCATAATATGGTTATAACATAAGAAAAGTTACATGCTCACTTTTTTATAGTCGTAACAGAAAAGTCCATTATAAGTTGTCCTTCCATTTCATTAACAAATTATTTGGTGGGAATTCTTGGTTAAGATGTATTATTCTGTCAAGAATATAAATAGGGTATTTGTGACTTTGGGTTAATCACGGGGTAGGGAAGTTCCAACATGATATGGTGTTGTCTTTTTTTTTTACATGAAACATACATTTTGCTTCCTTACAAAATATTTTTATGTTGGTTAAATTTTATAGTTTTTATTGCCGGTGTTTTTGTCAATTTTCTTTAGTTGTTAATCACCGCTAACTACTCTTAACTATGAAAAATTATAGTTTAATACGCCATAATATGGTTATAACATAAGAAAAGTTACATGCTCACTTTTTTATAGTCGTAACAGAAAAGTCCATTATAAGTTGTCCTTCCATTTCATTAACAAATTATTTGGTGGGAATTCTTGGTTAAGATGTATTAAATTGTCAAGAATATAAATAAGGTGTTTGTGACTTTGGGTTAATCACGGGGTAGGGAAGTTCCAACATGATATGATGTTGTCTTATTTTTGACATGAAACATACACTTTGCTTCCTTACGGAATATTTTTGTGTTGGTTGAATTTTATATTTCTTATTGCCAGTGTTTTTGTCAATTTTTCTTTAGTTGTTAATCAATCAATGATTTCTCTGATATTTAACTACTTTGATATTTTATAATAGTTCTTCTTTGGTTGCATGGACAGTAGTTTAATATATTTGACTTCATTATTATTAAATTCATTACTAATGAAATTTGGTTATTTTAAGATATAAAAGTAAAGATAAAATTTATTAAATAAGTAATAAGATATTATTTTGAAATTTTAAGTTTCCAAAAATTGATAACTAAACAAAAAAAATTGTGTTATATGTATTAGTCACCTTAAACACAGGTGAGCAAGTTGATAAAAGTCTTTGCCGTCTAGTCCGGCCACTATATTTTTGTGATTTTGGAACATTATAATTACGAATTTAGAGATATACATAAAGGTTGAGAGAGATAAAAAAATTTTATATCTAAACTATCACTTAAAATGTATTAAAACTACGACAGTCAATCAATCAAATTTTAAAATTTCCCACCATACATCCGACATTCAATTCGGCCAAAGTGCCGAACAAAATTGCTAGTACTACTTGTAAGCAAACAAATATTACAAAATATACATACTTTCAAGTTCCAAAGACATTTGATAGTGGCACGAAACAAACTATCTTCAAAAGTGAAAAGTAAAAGAAAACAACGTCTGTCAGTTCATACTTTCATCTTTCTCCTTTGTTTATACAATGAGAATGACCACCAACAAGGGAATATAAAGTTTACCATATGTAGTTAACAATTTAAAATTTCTTGTCCATCTGATCCATTAAAAGAAAAAACTTAATGTCCTGCTTGGTTGATTCTCGATAGTATTAAATGCTGTGGTGTTGATTAGATAGTAATCGAGTCAGATATTTTTTTAATTAGAAGTATTCAAAATCTATATAGGAAGAGTCTTCATCAGTGGGGCTGACGTGTCCGTTGTGATTATGATCGCGGCTGCCACCACCAACTTCAGTCGTGGTTGTTGAAGTAGCGCCCGTAGAATTATGGTCCCCTAATGCAGCCGTAGGAGCAGAAGGAGGGTGTGGTGCTGACGCAACAGCAGAGGCTGAAGACGAGGACGGAGGTGGCTCTTTGCTGGCATATTGAGAGAAGTCAACAGTATCGGGGACATGGGGAGGTGCTAGACTCCGAACAAGAGCCCAATTAAGTCCTTCGAAAAATGGGTGTTGCTTGATTTCTGTGGCCCCACGCTTGTAAGCGATCCGCTTGTGTGGCTCTTTAACAAGGAGTCCTCTTATTAAGTCTCGTGCCGCATAGCTGACCTGTGGGTTGTCAGGGAACCGAAGGGGCTGGCCCACTACATTGTATAATGTGGCTCTGTTTCCAGAACCTTTGAAAGGCGTCGTCCCATGGAGTAGCTCGTACAAGAATATTCCAAATGTCCACCAGTCCACAGCGCTCCCGTGTCCTTCACCTCTTATTATCTCCGGCGCCAAGTATTCGTGGGTCCCGACGAACGACATTGATCTCACATTCGTGGGCTCCGCCATCAGCTCTGGGAGGGATCCACCCACAAACAATCCGAAATCTGACTTTGACTTTCTATTCTTCTTACTTGGAAGTATCCTTGGGAAGAAGGTCGACGGTTGCATGCAACCATGCACTGCAAACTCCTCGTCGATAATTGCTCCTCCTCCGCTTCCAAGGGCCACACCTGAAGCTCCACCGCCGACAATACCTACAGCTCCACCCCCAGTTCCTCCCCCGCCTCCTCCTCCCCCTCCACTGACCGAGGAAGATTTGACAAGAGTAGGGTTAACCGAGCAACGGAGGGAAAGGTCGAAATCAGATAGCATAATGTGTCCTTCGTCTCTGACAAGGACGTTCTCAGGCTTAAGATCTCTGTACACAATGCCAAGCATGTGAAGGTATTCAAGGGCTAACAAGACTTCTGATGCAAAGAAGCGAGCTGCTTCTTCGGTGAAATACTTTGTAGGCTGTTTCTGGCGGAGAGAGTGGAGGTTACCTCCGGAGCAAAACTCCATGACTAGGCAGTAAAACTTATCTGTCTCGAAATAGGAGTAGAGGGTAGGGAGGAAAGGGTGGTCAAGGAGTCCCAAAATCTCCCGCTCTGTCTGTGCACGGAGAAGCTTGTTGCGGCTAGCTAATGAGGCCTTATCCATGACCTTCATGGCAAAGTAGCTGGTCGTGCCACGTAGTTCGACGAGGTAGACACTGCCGATGTCACCATACCCGAGGCGCTTTAGGAGGCGAAAATTGCTTAAACCCATTGGGGAGCCTCGGGAGTTGATGGCGTTGATTGAGTCCCACCTGCTGTCTCCCCCAGTGTGGGGTTTCAAGGGTGCTGCAATATTGTTAGTGGTAGTTGTTGTGTTGGTGGAGCTGCTGTCTATACTGTCGCTCCGGCTGCTGCTTGTGCTACTGGTAGTGCTTGTACTTGTTATATTAGTATTAGTATTCATCCCATTACCTCCTCCTCCTCCTGATGTTATTTGTTGTTGTTGTTGCTGTTGTTGTTGGTACTGGTATTGGTATTGTGGGTTGGTGCCGGTGGGAGGCATCGACCTTGCTGGGCCTGGCGGTAGGAGACGCTGACTGTTGTTCTGCATAGCCACGTTATTAATGTTGCTACCGCCGTCAGAGATATTTGATGGCTTTCCGGATGGATCGTATCTTTTTGCAATCTGATGAGATATAATATTGGTGTTTTTGTTTTTGTTGTTGCTATCAGAGTTGTTATTGTTCGTCGTAGGAGCTGCTGCATCGATTATTTTGGATTCACATCATGTTTGTGATGTTGTTCATCTACAATGACATTAGAGAGATATATGATGCATGTTTTCCAATTAACATACAATTAAGGGCTATAAAAATAATGAAAAAATATGAAAAAACATTTAAATTGATTTAATTATAGTTCATAATAAATAATCGAGAGTAAATGTATAATTTCATATCATAAAAAAATCAAGCTATATGTAAAAACCTAAGGATTAAATATCTGCAAGTGAAGATAATAGTAATGTGCATGGCGTGCACTTAACATAACACAGATTCTAATATTATAGAGACATGAGTCATATTTACAATTATTGATTACCAGAAGGGTTAGAAGCGGTTTCCGAACGTTTTGGAAAAACTTGAAGGAAAAAGCCAAAAAAAATGATAGCAATGGCTAATTACTACCAACTAGGTGTGAATTAAAGGGAGGAGGAGAATGAAAAGAATGCGTAATGAAAAGGGATCATGATCACAACTATAGTACGGTGATGATTATTTGATTTAGATTAATTATGTTGAGGGAGATGGAGTTTGTTGGTGTTTAGGGATCATAAGTTGCCGCCTTTCCAAAATTAGTTATTAGTGGAGAGTTTTACGCAAAAATATTAAAAGAAAAAATTGAACGTTCCACATGTCGTCACCTCACTAAATTATGCCAACAGCGTAGAAAAGCAAAGTAAAGCTCAGAAAAGTTGAAAAAGAAAAACATATTCCAAATAAAGTTTATTACAGGGGTGATGGAGAAATCGTCGTAATTAGCTATTCTATTAAGAAGGGCCGATGAATAAGGCACATACTTCGTTTCACCGTGAGAAAATTAATAATCAAAGTCACACATGCATGCATATCATAGATTTCTTTTAAGGTCTTGAAGCCTTAAAGTCAAGCATGCATCACGCTCTTAAATGTCTGCAGCACCACTGCAAGTCTGTAAGAAAGCAGAGCAATGCCAAAAACCAGAAAAATATTGGATAAAAAACACAAAAACTCTTCGGTATGCGGAGAAATGTTTAGGATCTTCGGGACCGATCGAAATGCGAGAAATTGACGAGAACGACATATTGGCTATATGAATCGCGACGAGATATACCGTAAAATTTAATTTGGTGCGACTTTTTTGCGATAATTGACCATACCCATTTTTATATTTAAGACTAAAAATATTGACCACTGGGGCGGGGGGATCGGGTTTGTGCATGGACCTGACTTATCATTTATATTGGGCTCCGTGGTTTAATGTTTTCAGGGCCCTTATTCTTATTATTTCCGGAGGTGTGGGGTCAAAGGGCATATAAATACATGTGGCTACTCTGGCCCAAAATTCTTGGGCAAAGAGATCAAGATGTACGTTCAAATTCTCATAGTCCCTGTCAATGCTAGATTACGGTGTTAGTAGTGATTTGGTTTGAAGACGATGACGATGGAGGCGGTTTTTTGCTGGCGTATTGAGAGCAGTCAACAGTATTGGGGACATGCGAAGGTGCTAGACTAGGAATAAAAGCCCAGTTGAGTCCTTCGAAAAAGGGGTGTTGCTTGATCTCTGTAGCTCCACACTTGTAAGCGATCTGCTTATATGGTTCTTTAACAAGGAATCATCTACTTAGGTCTTATGATCGATAGTTGACCTTTGAATTAGGCAAATGGATGTGAAATAAGGCTAAAAGAGACATCCCAGAACACCGAGCAAACATCTCAAAAGTCTAAAGAACCAATCTCACCTTAACATTTTTATCTAAGTCAAACATATCCCTCCATAAAAAGTAGTTAAGAAATATTTAAAAAAATCATAGTTAATTATTTTCTCAAGAAAATAATTAATTTTACGGGATATTTTTATCTCTCTTCTCAATTAACAACCAAATTTACATATGACGTTATTTGTACAAACTTGTATTGGCCATAAATAAATAAAAAATAAAAAATAAACTGTTGGAGTTTCTCTTTTCTACCCACCTTAAAAAACCATAGCCAACTTATCTATTACTAATTTTATTTGATTTAGTTAGTTAATTATCAATATAATCACAAATTAATACAAAATAATTGTATCCATGATTCTTCTATCTTTAGTTCTCTACAAAAATCAAGAATTATTTCTACAAAAGCTAATAATTTTAATTGATATTGGAAATTATATAATGTGTCGATTTAGTCACAAACTCAAGAATAAAAAAAACAAATTATATAAACTCCTATTAAAAAGCTATGTTTGACTCTCACCTAATTATATTCAAATAAAAGGTTAAGTAAACGAATTACTTTTACAACATATTCTACTAGTTAGGTTCATGATTTATCTAGTTGGTTACCAATATAATTACTAAATAGTACAAAATAATTTTATTTATGATTTATCTATCTCTAATTTTATACAAAAATCAAGAATCATCTCTACAAAAAACAAGAACTTTAGTTGATGTTGAAAAGTATAATACATAATGCGTAGATCTAGCCACAATCTCAAGAAAAGGTTTTTGACAAAAACTCAGTAAATATTGGATAATTAACGATGTCAAAAGGTTTTTTCTTAAGAAAATACTGAATTGTGCATGTTGAAAATATAAATGAGACGTTAGTTGATAGGCATTAGGCAAGTGGGAGCTTAAGGATCACTGAAACCGAGGTGTGGTGTTGGATTGAGGATAACATTTACATTGCTACCAAAATTTCCCCGGAGATGACAATCAGCAGTAGCCCATAGCCGGGGCCTGGCCGCGCTGGGGATCAGGTGCCTGACTATTATTTATATTGGGCTCCGTGGTTTAATGGGCCCTTATTCTTATTATTCCCGGAGGTGTGGGGGCATCGGATTGGGTCAAAGGGCATATAATACATGTGGCTACTGTGCGGTGTGATGCAGTTCTAATCCAAACTTTTAAGGCAAAGAGATGGCATGTGATGTATTGTATTTTCGATATACTTATTTTTATTATAAATTATATTTTTATATATTAAAATGTATTTAAATTTTAAATTTTTAGTACATGTTTGATTCTCTTACTCCTCGAAACCGTATTAAGTTTTTTTGGATGTTTTTATGCATTTTGGGCGATTTACGGCGTTTGAGGATAAGCGGGAACTAAAACAGACGATTGAAGTTGTTCAGAGCGAAGATTGGTTGGAACACGACGTGTCGCAAAAGAACACGCCGTGTCCTTTTCTCTGAAAACTACACCCGAGAGCCTCTGTTCGGAGAAACACGCCCGTGTCCTCAAAGGAGACTAAGTGTCCTACCTTTAGCCGAGCTTTTAATTTATTTTCCTTCTCCGATTTGGAAGAGACGATATAAATAGTCGGAGCAGCCCTTTTGACAAGGGAGACTTAATTCCAGACATATTTTCGAATTCTTAGAGAGAGAAAGAATTCGACAGATCGATTAAAGTAAGAGAACATCAACGATTGGAGATGGATCGAAGATCGGCGTTAAGACGGAGATTTCTCGACGAAACATGTTTTCTTCCCGTGTTATTTTCCTTTCTTCTTCCCTTTTTGTTTCCCGAACCATGAGTAGCTAAACCTTTCGTGTTGTTTGGACGAGGTGAAGTTTTAGTTTAGCTTTTGTATGGATTATGAGGTTTTAACCCTTTGGTTTGTTATCGAGGTTATTCAGACTTATTATGTGTTCTTTCTAAACCTAATTTCTGATTCAATTTTGTTTGATCACCTTAATTGAATCATCTTCATTAAATTATGGGCTAGAGAGGAACATAGGTTGATAGGTCCTTTAGGAATAACTCTAGATTATTCGTCAGCTCGAGAGAGGAACATATCATTTAGACTTTGTGCATCATTTATCGTTGTGGCATTTCATCGAACATCTTTAGTGCGTTTTGCTTAGGTGTAGATTAGCTTGAGGGAAGAGTCTACGTTTAAGCATAATAGATCCTTAGAGGCGCGAGAGTGATCTAAGACTATCGTAGGACATTGCCAAGCCATTATAACCTAAATAATTGAGATATCTTGCTGTTCATCCATGCATTGTTAGATTTAGTGGATTCGAATCCGAACAACATTCATTATATATTTGAAACTCAATCTCTTGCATTTTCTTTCTCTTGATTTGCATTCTTAGTTGATAATTGGTCACATAAACAATCAAACAAACATTTTACTTAGTTTAGTTAGCTTAATCAATTTGAGTAATAGCGTTAGAAAGACCTTAGGAAAATACGATTATAGTAGTTCATTATTCTAGTGAGTATTTGATTAGCAGGGTAAAATTCGCTCTTCAACGTTCAAACTCTCTGAGTCCCTGTTAGTGCTAGATTACAGAGTTAGTAGTGGTTTTGTTTGAAGATGACGACGATGGAAGCGGCTCTTTACCGACGTATTGAAAGAAGTCAATAGTATCGGGGACATGCAAGGTGCTAGACTCCGAACAAGAGCCCAGTTAAGTCCTTCGAAAAAGGGGTGCTGCTTGATCTACATGGCCCCACGCTTGCAAGCGATACACTTGTGTGGCTCTTTAAACAAGGAATTCTCTAAGTAGGTCTCGTATTGGGTAGCTAACCTGCGAATTAAATAAATGGATGTGAATTAGAGCTAAAGGACATCTTAGAACACTAAACAAAAATTTCAAAAATCTAAAAAACCAATGTCACCTTAATTTTTTTATCGAAATCAAACGTATCCCACTAAAAAATGTAGTTAAGAAATATTTATCGTTATGAAATTTTTTCAAAAAATTAATTAAGTTTAAGGGATATATTTTATCTCTCTTCTCTGCATCGTCTATGGATATATAATTAACAACCAAATTCATACATGACGTTATATGTACGATTTATATTGACTAAAAGTCAAAACAATAGAAAATAAATTGTTAGTTCTTGATTTTTGTAGAGAACTAGAGATAAATGAATCATGAATAAAATTATTTTATATTAATTAATGATTATATTGATAGCTAACTAACCAAACCGAATAAAATTAATAATATATAATTTGATGTTGAAAATTATATCTAGCCACAAACCCAACAAAAAGTTTTTGGCAAAAACTCAATAAATATTGGATAATTAACGATGTCATGTTAGAAAAGATTTGTTCTTAAAAAAAATACTAAATTGTGTATTTTGAAAATATAAAAGAGACGTTAGTTAATAGGCAATGGGCAAGTGGCCGCTTAAGGATCACTGAAATTGGGGTGTGGTGTTGGATTGAGGATAACATTTTCATCCCTACCGAAATTTCCCCGGAGATGACAATCAGTAGTAACCATAGCCCCATAGCCCATAGGTAGTAAAAGATTCCAGAGGAGGTCAATCAGTTCGACTGAAGGAAGAAAAAATATGTCGTCGCTAGCACCGACGATGCAACTTATACCGGCGAAATCTCAACTTCTTTTATTATCATTAAGCGTCCCTCTCGACCACCTTACTCACACTTGTAAGCACCGCTCCTCGCTTCATCTCCACCGCTATATTAAACCGATGATGGCCATGCCCATCTCTACCACTAGCAAACGTCCCCGCCGCTGCCGCCGTAGTTCAACGTCTTGTTCCGCCGCTACACCTACTTCCTTTCCTTCTCAACCCCCACCGTCGCCACCACCAGATAGCGGAGACGGAAATGATGATGCTGGGAGGAGAGAAACGCCGGAGATTCGCACGCTTTTCCGGAGATTTTGGAAAGTGGCTGCTCCTTACTGGTTCTCAGAAGACAAGGACCAAGCACGACTGCAGCTCGCTGCCGTCTTTGCTCTCACTCTGGGTACCACTGGTATCAGCGTTGCTTTCAGTTTCCTCGGCCGGGACTTCTATAACGCCCTAGCTAGTGAGTCACTATACTTGAAAGGTTTACCATTCCTAGCTAGATCCTTATTCGACACCACCATTGCTAACTCGATTTGTTGTGTTGTTGTGCTTGTGTTTGAAATTTGAATCTCAACGCAGACAAGGATCAAGAGCAGTTCACCAAGCAACTACTCTACTATTTAGGAGCCTTTGCTGGAGGAATCCCGGTGAGCACTCAACATATAGCTTCCTGCATTTTCTTAGGTATCCTTCCCACTTGTTTTCTTTTATCTTCCTTCTTAATTTCTTATCTATATTCTATATGACTATATGATATACCCCCCCAACCACTGTGTGTACAAATATCTGATTATAATTGTGTGTCATCGCCCCATTTGCAGATCTTTGTGCTGAGAGATTACGCTAGGGAGACTCTCGCTTTAAGGTGGAGGTCCTGGATGACGAAATATTACATAGACCGGTATCTAAAACACCAGATGTTTTACAAAATCCAGTCTCAATCTATCATTGATAATCCCGATCAGCGAATCGTTGACGACCTGAGTTCTTTCACGGGGACAGCTCTGTCCTTCGCATTGACTCTATTCAATGCTGCTGTTGACTTGATATCGTTTAGCAACATCTTGTATGGAATTTACCCTCCCCTGTTTGTTGTCCTCCTTGTCTATTCAATTGGTGGAACAGCTATTAGTGTTTATCTTGGAAAGGTTATATCTTCTCAACTTCAGCTCATTGAACCTTATAGGTATCCTACTGTTTACAAGTAAAGGATGTGAAAAGCTGCTGTTTTTCTTCTGAATTCAGGATTTGGTCAGCTTAAACTTCATGCAAGAGAAAAAAGAAGCAGATTTCCGGTATGGACTTGTGCGTGTTCGAGAAAATGCGGAATCGATTGCTTTCTATGGAGGTGAAGAAAATGAAATGCAACTTCTACTGCAGCGGTTCAGGAGTGCCTTTGAAAATTTGACAGTAAGGACTTCGTTCGCTATTATTTATTCCACTGGTTTCCCCCCCTTTCCTATTACTTATAACTTGATATATGCTTTGTTTTCTTCCGTTATATTTGTAAGGGAAATGTTCATAGAACATTACTGCATAATGTAGCTCTGTCCTGCCTTTGCTAGCATTGTTATAGTTTCAGGATCGAGTCTTCAATACTCCATGGCGATGCATTTATCATGAAAAGCTCCTACTAAGATAATCTTTCAATTAATTTGGGTCTCAGTTGCTTCTTCCTGCCAGTGATGAGGTTTTACTTGACATTTCAATAACGATTTCATTGTGAAATCTTATGGTTTTCCCTCCAGCGTTGACTTCAGTATCTTCTAACATTTGTTACTATTGTTACTGAAATGATTCACCTACTTATGCTTCTTTATTTATTTGTCAGCAATTGTTGATATCTTCAAGAAATCTGGAGTTCTTCACCAGTGGCTATAGATACCTGATTCAGATTCTTCCAGCTGCTCTCATTGCTCCTATGTTTTTCTCAGGGAAAATTGAATTTGGTGTCATTACCCAATCCGTATCAGCTTTTAACCATATCCTTGGGGACTTTTCTCTTATTGTATACCAGTTCCAGTCCATCAGTGCATTCTCAGCTATCATTGATCGATTAGGTAATCTCTCGATCTTCTACACTCTTTCTCTCTTGCATATATAAACCATACAACACTCCGAACCTGTCTACATTTGCTTGCAAATACATTTTTCTGGATAAAGTGAATAGTAGTTGTAAATACTTGCCTCAATTTCTTTGCGTTCTTTTCTTGACATTTGCAGGTGAATTTGACGACCTTTTGGATTCGAATAGCTCAAACTCTCTCTCAGAGACCTTGGAAGAGATCACGGTGGAGTACTCTCCAACCAGAAGTTCGAATTCTCAGGAAGCGAATGGGTCTTTGTTGATGGACCAGTGTAAAAACTTACTCGTTGTGAAGGACCTGACTCTCCAAACTCCAAGAAGTAAAGCTACATTGATTAAGAATTTGTCATTAGTGGTGAACCAAGACGAACATTTGCTGGTTAGTCTGTAATGTTGGGTCTGAAAACTGGTACAGTATTATGTCTGTTAGGGGAGGATACTTAATTGTACTAATCAATCTACAGGTCATGGGACCGAGTGGGAGTGGCAAAACTTCGCTGTTAAGAGCTCTGGCCGGTCTGTGGAATTATGGGAAAGGGGAAGTTATTTTCTGTGTTAGTGGTGGAGAAGATACTGAGCCGGGGATAACAGATGCCCAAGGAAGTCCTCGTATAAATGGAAACCAAAGGGACGTACTATTCCTTCCTCAAAAACCATATATGGTTCTGGGAACACTTCGACAGCAATTGCTTTATCCCACATGGGCAGATGGCGGCATTTCCGTGTCTGAGGATGCTAAATCAGCTGGTATGTTTCTCCAAGTGTCTTTGCTTCCTTTTAGTTAGAACTAATAGTCAAAATTTGAAAGCTCATGTTTTTAAAGCATGCCAGACTTTGGTGAAGAACCTCTTAACTTTAGTATGATCTTCTAATTCTTACAATAACTCAATTGATTGTCAGATTGTTATTCCAGGCTTCTTGCACATTTCATATGGCCTCTGTTACTTGTTTGTCGAGGCATGTCAAAACTTAATGAGAGACAATTTTGTCAGGTTCGGCAACCTTCTTGATGGAAAATCCAAAATCAGAAGAAGCTTATGGTAAGCCTAGCAAGCCAACGACAGAGGATTTGATACAGGTTTTGGACAGAGTTCGTCTGAGCTACATATTGCCACGATTTGGTAGTTTGGATTCGACACATGAATGGTCTAGTGTTCTGTCCCTTGGTGAGCAGCAGCGGCTTGCGTTTGCACGATTGCTACTGTCAAAACCAAAGCTGGTTTTGTTGGACGAATCCACTAGTGCCTTAGATGAAAACAATGAGGTACATATGCTTTTTGATTCTAACAGGAAAAGAGAATTAGCCGGGCTTCCCATCCATCTGGCCACGACACTGTAATGTACACCTCTTTTTGTTTCAGGGACATCTTTATGAGCAGATACGAGAGGCTGGTATAACATACATTAGCGTCGGCCACAGGCGAACTCTGCTGAAGCAACATAGAAAGGTGTTGAATATTACTGGTGCAGAAAATGCAAGCAGTCAGGAATGTGACTGGCATGTTGAGACCATCAGTTCAGATCCGGTGGCCATGAGAGATGATTAAAGAGGTGTTCATGCGTGCTATAGATGATTCTTCATGAAATGAAGATCATCCAGTGGTGGACTGTTGTATTTAATTTAAGCCCTGTAGTTTCAATTTTGACATGTTAGCTGGAACAGGCATGGTGAAACTAACTGATACAGCTGTACTAGGTTGGTGTTCCTGCAGTCTGTTGATTTGGTACCTAGTTGAGATGATGCCAGTGTGAATATTGAGTTGAACGAGTACTTGAGTTCAATCTGCAGAGCAAAGCTGATGATATTGAGAGCATGGCGGGGAGTTCCTTTAACACCATCTTTTATCTTTGCCATTATATTATTTTCCTTATCATCACCTTTTTTTTCGCCATTTTATTCTCTGACTATATTTAACAAAATCAAACATCTTGTTAATTGCATATAATTAATGTAATCTTATTTACCTACAAATCTAATTAATTATTAATTACATTTATCACTACACTATAAACTTAACTAATTAAAGATAATTCTTTTAATTACACTACACAATTCTACTAATTACTATTTTAATTCTACTAACTTTCACTAATTACATCAACATAGTTAAATCTAAAATTAATTATTAATTAAAAAGATAAAAAGGACGGCGGCTCCGTGGTCCGTGGCTGGCCAGACGGACGATTGTTCCGTTTGGGCTGCGACAACGGTGAACGGTGATTTCGTTTGGGTTGCGGCGGTGAACGGAGTCGCCATTCGTCTAGGCTCTGGTGGCGGCTGAAAATCAGTCCGGAGTCCTTATTTTCGAATCAAAACTCGGATTTCAAGTGATAAGAAAGTCGTCGATCTTCACGTTCAGAAGTTTAATTTTTTGCCGGATCTTGGAGTTATGATCTTCAAGTTATCGTTCTATTTCTAGATTTCGAGTTTGAGAATAATTGAGTTGTTGAAGATTAAACTTTTTATAAGTTTTCTAAATTTATGAAAGGATAATTCAATAGTTCACTCTACTAAAGGCGTTGTTTCAAATCTTGATTTAGCAATTCAGTTTGGTTTGGAGGCATGTCGCTACTGTGGGAGAAGAGCGAGACATGGCGGTGGCTGGTGAGGAGGACGAGGGACTCCAGGTCCTTCTTCTTTACCTTTGCCACCGTCTGTGGCGTCGTCCCCGGCGTCATCGGCTATTGTGTTATGCAAGCCACTAACTCCCGAAATCCGGAGCTGGAGCTCCGCCTTCGTCAGACCGCCCGCCCCGATTCTGTCGTAAGCTTCTCTTGTTCCCTCTTTCTCCCAACTTAGGGATTTCGTTATTCTTGCTACTGCTATCCCGATTTGTTCTTGTTTCTCTCGCTGCTGATTTGTACCATCCTAATTCGGTTGATCTTTAGGGATTTGAGCTTGATTATAAATTCGATAAACCACTTGTTAACTTGCGTTCATTCTAGCTTATGTTATTTGATTTTTGAATAGGGTTTTGCAATCCTGTCTGCATTTGTTGCGCAACCCCAATGGAATCTCACTCTTCATCCCAAATTTTTACAGAAAACAGCCTGAAAGTTTCAGTTCTTGAATAGAGTTACGGATTCA
Organism: Linum usitatissimum; assembly: GCA_030674075.2. NCBI lineage: Eukaryota > Viridiplantae > Streptophyta > Magnoliopsida > Malpighiales > Linaceae > Linum > Linum usitatissimum. Next base: position 78,813 of record JAUJYP020001424.1, read on the forward strand.
TTTCCCAGAGATTGGCTATCTTGTTTTACCTTTGAACAAACGTGGAGCTCTATGTGATGCACACAGCCCCTGGTTGTATGGCTAACCGTCAATCCCATGCAACCTTGTAGTGTCGATCTTGCTGTGCACCTTTTTGCATCTTATTGCTGTAGTCCCATCTTAAGTGTATCTTGCCAATGAAGTACCATCTCTCTTTAAAGTGACAATGATTATCTTTTCCTGCCTAGATAAGGTTTTCTTCGTGACTTAAACTTATGTGACAAATTTCATTGCTGAAACATTTCGAGCAGATGATGGGTAAAGTCAATCAAGAGAGACTAGCTGAGTACCTTGGCGAACTGCAAAGGAAAGAGGATACTAATGACCGATATGTAGCTGCTCTAAAAGGAGAGACGTTGACCAGGAAACCTTATGTGAGAATTCAACCAATAACAGAGCAGACAAAAGCTGAGGCGAAACAGGAACAGCAGGGATCCAAAACTCAGAAGAAAAAGACTAGTTGAATGCTTTGGTGCCTGATGCCTTGAGGAAACTTCCCTTTCTTTTTTGTGGTAATGTAATCTGAAAGGAGGAGAATGCTTACTCTTGTCACTCTACTGGTTATGTCCTGATATTTCAGGGTTGCTGGATATTTGATTTTCTTTGTTCCTGCAATGTAAAGAGGTCCTTGCCGTGCCCTTAGTCTTCAGTCTTCGCATAGATCAGTATGTTATTACTTTTGCTTGCAAGTTCTTTGTTTCTTCCTTGATTTAGTGGATGGGACGACTGAACTGCTTCTACTGAGTGGGTTGCTCCCTTAGTGGATAGTCTTAGCTGTAAGTATGCAGGATGCAGATCCTGTTGCGGCCATCCAGATGTAGATATTGCAACTTTTAACAGTTTCAGATGACAGCATTTTGAGAAAGCTAGGTCAGGCTTGGCGGGTGAGCTTCTCTTTTGTTGCTTTCATGTCTCCTTTTTAGGTTCGAGTGTTAGACTCGATTCAACAGGACGCAGAGTACTCTGTTCATATCACGGGGAGTTAATGTGTACGCACGCGATCTTGATTTTAAAGTAAGTGGCCAACAGTCTATAAATCTGGTTCTGGTATATATGTATCAGGAATTGTCCCTGCTGTGGCGATCTCTCTACTGGATGCAGAAGTACCATTTCATCCAATTGCGCATCATCATGATGGTTCACAACAACGTTTTTCAGCAATAACCGTTGTTTACCAAGGAAATGAGGGACTAATTGTTGTTGTATTTAGGCGCTTGTTGTACCGAGTGAATAAAGTAACACCCACCGAGATATAGAAGGAAAAATGAATAGTTATAAGATAATTTGCTTATTTTTTTGATAAAATAAGAGAATTTGGTAATTAGTTAGGTTTATATATATGACTTAAATGTTAAACAACGACGAAATATGAAAAATAAACAAAAGTAATAAGCCGACTTGAGAAAAAAAGAGTCGAAGAGCAAATGAATTTAACATGGTGCAAAGTAATAAGATAATAATCTGTATTAACTTGCCAAGATTAAGAATGGTCTTTCCACCAGTCCAGCCCGATCTCGACAATTACGAATTACGATACTAGAAGACGGACAGACGGACGCACTGAGCTATATAGCTTTTAGTGGTGACATTCCCACGCCCAAATCAAAGAATGAACCAATCCTTTTTCACTTCTTCCCGTTGGCGCCTAATTTCCCTCTTCCTCAAACCCAACAGCAATCCAAGAGTCGAAATTATATAGCAGATCGCGATGAATTGATTTTTGTATTTCATTCCCCCCCTTGGAATCAAAATTGAAAAGCCAAGCAAATTACGGAGGACCACCTTCTTCCAAACCCCACAACCCCCAAAATCATGGCACAGCCATCGGCGCCACCGCCGCTGGCTCCTCCACCACCGCCTCCTTCTTCTCTTCCCGATGGCGTCCAGGTTCGCTGTGCTGGCTGCCGTATGATCTTAACTGTAGCTCCTGGTGTCGTCGAGTTCGTTTGTCCAACCTGTCACATGCCTCAAATGCTTCCGCCGGAGCTCCTCTCCAGGGCCCACCCTCAACCTCACGGTCAAATGAGTACTCCCTCTCCTCCTCCTCAAGTACCTGCTCACGGCATTGATCCTTCCAAGATCCAGCTGCCTTGTGCTAATTGTAAGGCCCTTCTCAATGTCCCCCATGGCTTGGCTCGTTTCGTCTGCCCTCAGTGTGGTGTTGATCTCGCCGTAGACGTTTCCAAACTCAAGCACTTGCTTCGTCAGCCTAGGGCACCTCTTCCCTCACAGCTGCTTCCTCTAGCTCAGTTCACTCAATTGCGTCCTCCTCCTGCTGCCGTTCCTCCTCCTACGCTTCCTGAAGAAGTCAACGAGGTTCTCCTTCTATTGCTTCATCTCTCTTTCTCTTTGTGTTTTGCGTTTTATGCTTGTTTGCTTGCTTGCTGCTTTGGCTCCTTGTCCGGAGAAGGAGCGTAGCGATCATGAACAGAACTACCGGAAGGACGTATTACTTACTCGACACTGCCACATCGGAGGAGAGTAGCTTAGTTTCACTTTACTATCTTCTTTGCTAGGTTATTTAGTATTTCTGTTTATGTAGCTGCTTGGTAAAGGTCGAGTTCCTCGCGTTTCTTACCACCTGTATCTTTGAGTGAACTCATGCCATTACTAACAGCACTTCACTCTTAGTCACATCCAATTTCAGCTGATCAGGGTCATATGACCATTGTATGTTTAAAGAACCAATATACAATTTGCACCTGGACTATGGACAGTTTCTAATGTCGTGTTAACATTGATGCATCTTTGGCATTTCAAAATATAACGACGTCAGAAGATTATGAATGTTTCGTTCACACAAATAACAGCTGGGTTTATGGAACCTAGTTCTTTTCCTGCTTGATAATGGTAAAAACTTACAGCTGTTGTCGAATAGGCCTGCAAGGAGAGGCCAATAGATGCAAGATATGCACGACTGTACTTTAATATGGTGCACAGTTCATAGATGGATGGCTATGGTTGGTTTCGATGTTCGACAACTGTTTAAAATGCTAGCTAGTCAGAGTAATAGGACACTTGATATAATTTCTTGTTTTTGTTGTTTCAGTAGCTTTTTGCGTAATTTCTCCAGGTTAAGCAGGGGTTGGATTTAATGAATATAAACTCACTTGGTTTGGGTTATAAGTGTAGCTTGGATTCCAAGTTTTCTAGGCATATTCAATAAATGTGAATATGAGAAGCAAACAGATTAAGTGTCAATTTGAAATTTACATACTCAGTGTTGTTTTATACAAAGTTCGTCCGTTAGTGTGGTTGCATTCATTAATTAGTTTATTATATATGCACTTTCTATAACCGATTTGATTGTATTGTTTTCGTGTGTCGACACTTCTGATTGGTACTATCCAGGTGCAATGGCATTTTATTAAAATACCGTTTTCATTATTGAATAAATTATGCAACGATTCTCTTTTCAGAAAGAACCTAAGAGAGAGATTGATGTGTACTTGTGTAGAGAATCCTACGGATTAGCTAAGTTTTTTATTTAGTTGTATTATATATTAGTAAGTAATTATCCCTAATAGAATTCCTAGAGTAGAAAAATCTCATATGGAAATTTGTGTATATAACCCTATTGTCTACGGGCCTTCCAATAACAAGAGTAGAACATTATTCTTTCAAATCTACATGGTATTAGAGCCTTCTCTGTACTTTAAACCCTAAAAACTTCCGCCACCCTAAAACCCTAACGTCTTCCGCCGTCGCTACTTCCGATCGAAGTCATGATGAGTGAAGGAACTATATCTGTGAGCACAGGAGCTGCTGCTATTGGAAATATCCAGAGCACGATGGCATCAGTGATGAACACAGATTACTCTGGATTCCTGACTACACACAAACTCGACGGAAAGAATTATCTCAAATGGTCTAAGACAGTTCAGATGCTTATCAAAGGAAGAGGAAATGAGGGTACTTGACTGGTGCAATCAAAGCACCAGAAAGCACTGATCCTCAGTTCCAAACCTTGGATGAGCACGATAACCTAGTCAAGACCTGGCTAATCAATTCTATGAAGCCAAACATCGGGGAAAACTACATCCTTCACCCGACTGCCAAGGCTATCTGGGATGCAGCCAGAATGACTTACTCAATAGTTGACAATTCATCTGCTATGTTCAAAATCGAACAACAGCTCTTCCACCTTCATCAGGGGAAGATGGATGTCACAGAGTACTACAATCAGCTGGGACACCATTGGCTTCATCTAGATAACTATGAAGCTCAAGACTGGGATACTCCCGGTGATCAGGAGAAATTCCGTCAGTACATTAAAAAGAAGAGGACCCTGGCATTCTTGTTGGGATTAAACCAGAACCTTGACGGAATTAAGAGTCGCGTTATGAGCACCAAGCCCTTCCCTACTCTCGAAGAGGCTTTTGCAGAGATCCTAGGTGAGGAATACCGTCGGGATCTCATGGTGACATCAAATAATGCGAACAACAACACTCCTCTTCAGTGAAGGCTCGGCTACGGGTCGTTCGTGGCCAATACCACAACAAACAGAGTCAACTACCTAATCAACCAAGAAGGGATGATGACGAAGATTCATATTGTGATCGTTGTCATCGTCATGATCACACTAGAGCTGAATGCTGGTACCTAATTGGAGGTCCACCGGGATGAAAACCAGCCAACCCCGATAAGAAGGGAAAAGTTCATGTAGCAACCGCCACTGAGCAACCACAACAAAACATTCCAGCAGCCACCCCTTTCTCAAAGGAACAAGCTGCTGCAATGGAGAAATTCTTCAAGCTCATGGTCCAGAATCAGCCATCCTCACAGAATCAGACGAGAAAGCTTTTTTAGCCATTTTTCTAGTCAAGGTAAATCCTCTTATGCCTACTCGGTTCAATCTAAACCTTGTGCAAAATGGATAATAGATTCAGGCTGTTCGGATCACATGACTGGTTCTAAGGAAGTGTTAACGAATTTCAATCCTATCCTAAGAAGGCAGGGGTACGTATAGCTGATGGTAGCCTCTCAGCAGTTGAAGGAATAGACAGAGTTCGGATTAACCAAAACATAGAGTTGTTTCCAGTACTCTATGTACCAAAGTTAAATTGCAACCTAATCTCTATAAGTCAGATCACTAGTGACCTAAAGTGTGAAGCCTTATTCAGTTCTAGTCGTTGTTCCCTGCAGGAGGAAGGCTCCGGGAGGACGATTGGAACTGCTAACCTTCATGAAGACCTATTTATCATGAATGAAGTCGGGGAGGGAGCAGTAGATGAAGGACTAAGTCGTGCTTTAGCTACTAGCATTCTGAATAGAGATGATAGCCAAATTATGTTATGGCATATTCGGTTAGGACATCCTAGTTTTGGATATTTATAGAGATTGTTACCTAAATTATTTCTCAATAAAAGCCTTAAGGATTTACAATGCGATGTGTGTCAATTGGCAAAACACACCCGTGCTAGTTACCCTGGGCTGCAGTACAAACCTACACAGCCCTTTGCTATTATTCACAGTGACATTTGGGGACCAACGAGAATGAAAAACATAAACGGGGCCAGATGGTTCATCACATTCATAGATGACCATACTAGGCTCACTTGGACTTTCCTCATGAAAGCAAAATCTGAGACAACATTAGTATTTCAGGGGTTCTATGACATGATTCTCACTCACTCAGTCCTCAAAACTGACAATGCTCATGATTATTTCAACTCAGAACTAGGCACCTATCTCTCTCAACGAGGAGTCATACACTGCAGTTCTTGTGTGGATACCCCACAGCAAAACGGAATTGCAGAACGCAAGAACAGGCACCTCCTTGAGACTGCTAGGGCACTGATGTTCACTAAACATGTGCAGAAACACTTATGGGGAGAGGCTGTCATAACAACTACCTACCTAATTAACAGACTACCATGTCGAGTCGTAAAATACCAGACCCCCAAGGATGTGCTAGTGCAGACATATCCACATGTGCGTGCTTATATGTCAGCTATGGACCCGAAGGTATTCGGGTGCCTTGCGTTTGTTCACATTCAACAGCATCAACGGACCAAACTTGATCCGCGTGCACAGAAATGTGTGTTCATTGGATATGCACCTCGCCAACACGGCTACAAGTGTTATTCTCCATCCACTAATAAGGTTTTCACCACCATGGATGTAACCTTCTTTGAGGCCTCCGGATATTATGGCAATCCAGAGCTTCAGGGGGAGAGAGTGGCAGTAGAAGAAACACTAGATATGCTAATTCCTATGGAGGTTGAACTAGTAATGCCTCAGGTTGTGGTTTCCGTACCAAGTTCTCTACCTGAACCTGAGGAGAGACAACAACCTGCCATTCAACACATGTACCAACGAAGGAAAAGAACAGCTCCTGAGAACTCTGAGGAGATTACAACTACAGAAAGCCTTGCTGATGTGGAAGATACAATTGAACCAGAACTGCCCCAACAATCAGAAAATGAAGAAACTGTAGTTGAAGAAGTGTATCAGCCTGACGACTATGACCTATACTTGCCAATAGCAATGAGGAAAGGCGTTCGGGAATGCACTCGTCATCCTATTCAAAGGTATGTCAATTATGGACGTCTTAGTCCGGAATTTCGAGCCTTTACCACTCACTTGGATACTAAACCAAGGACCATTGAGGAGGCAATGCGAATACCTGAATGGAGACAGGCTGTTCTTGATGAAATTGCAGCCCTAGAAAGTAATGGCACATGGAGAATAGTCAACTTGCCTCACGAAAAACAATTGTCTGTAAGTGGATATTCACTATCAAATATAAAGCAGATGGTAGTGTAGAAAGGTGTAAGACTTGTAGCCCGTGGCTTCACCCAATCCTATGGGATTGATTATCAGGAAACATTTGCCCTTGTGGCAAAACTGAACACGGTGAGGATCCTACTATCTATTGCCGCCAATAAGGATTGGCCTCTATACCAGATGGATGTCAAGAACGCCTTCTTGAATGGAACCTTGACTGAAGAAGTATATATGACCATTCCAGAAGGTGTCCAACATACCAGAGATGGCAGAGCTGTGTACAAACTGGAAAAATCCTTGTACGGATTAAAACAGTCTCCTCGTGCTTGGTTTGGAAAATTCTCAAGCATAGTGATCTCAAATGGTTATCACCAATGTCAAACAGACGACACAATGTTTGTTAAACACAGTGCTGGAAACAGGAGTGCTATCCTTATCGTCTATGTCGATGATATAATAATCATAGGCAATGATGAAGAAGAGATTGGAAAATTGAAGGTCAAGCTGGGAATGGAGTTCGACCTAAAGGACTTGTGGGAAATGAAGTATTTCTGGGAATGGAAGTGGCCAGATCAGGTGCAGGAATCTCCATTTCCCAAAGGAAATACATCCTGGACCTTCTAGATGAGACAGGTTTGACATGCTGCAAACCAGCTGACACACCTATGCAGCAAAACCTCCAATTTAGCACAGAAACTACGAGGAGGCTAACAGATAAGGGGAGATATCATAAGTTAGTTGGTAAACTGATATACCTCTCACACACACGACCTGATATTACATTTGCAGTGAGTGTGGTGAGTCAGTTCATGAACGAACCTACTGAAGAGCATATGTAGGCCGTAACCCGCATCCTGAGATATCTGAAGAAAACTCCAGGACTCGTGTTATTATTCAAGAAAACTGATAACAGATCAATGGAAATGTTCACTGATTATAGCTGGGCAAGTGAAATTACTTCACGAAGGTCAACTACAGGTTACTGCTCATACGTTTGGGGAAACCTAGTTACATGAAAGAGTAAGAAGCAGTCCATGGTAGCCCGAAGTAGTGCAGAAGCTGAATATAGAGCACTGGCTCTTGGAATTCAAGAGGCAATGTGGATATAACGAGTCCTTAAAAAACTCAATCTTCCAGGACAAGGAAAAGCATCATTGTTCAGTGACAAACAATCGACACTGAGTATAGTCAAGAATCCTGTCCATCACGACAGAACAAAGCATGTCGAGATAGACAGACACTTCATAACAGAAAAGGTTGAAACTGGAATAGTGGAAGTCAGCTATGTACCGTCAAGGCAACAAACAGCTGATGTTCTCACTAAGGCTCTGTCTCAAGAGCTCCTAGAGTACTTCAAGTCCAAGCTTGGTCTTGTGAATATCTACACCAAGTTTGAGGGGGAGTGTAGAGAATCCCTACAGATTAGCTAAGTTCCCTATTTAGTTGTATTATGTATTAGTAGGTAATTACCCCCTAATAAAATTCCTAGAGTAGGTAAGTCTCATATGGAGACTTTTGTATATAATCCTATTGCCTACGGGCCTTCTAATAACAAGAGTAGAATATTATTCTTTCAAATCTACAGCTTGTGTTTCTAGTAGCCTCCCTGTTTTGCCGCATTTCTGATTTTCATGTTGCGTGTTGTGCTGGTCATCTGAAAGATTGATCATGTAGCCTTCCGGGATTAATTACCATTTAATCATTACTGATTCCTATATAGTTTTAGTCCGTAACGTTAAAGAAGAAATCTATATTAGATCGTATTAATTATTTGCTAAATATGTGCTATCTATACTTTATGATATGCTCCTAGATAACATCTCTTGCAATTTGTTAGCTATCTTTCTTTTAAGTAGATGAAATTTTATTTGGTTCCTTTATTCTGATGTTTACACCACCTGGTCTTTTATTGTTCCACAGTTGAATATCAGAGTTCACCATGTGATGTCAGATTATTGTTAAGAAATGATCGTGTCAAACCTTTTTTTCTCCCTGTCCTTGTTTCATTTACTTCAAGTAAAGCTTGTTAACTTTTTTTTCCTTTTCGTACTGAAACATGCCAGTTAGCAATTGATGTAGAGCAGGAAGAAGACGAGGGTGGATTGGTGGGAGAAACATTTACAGATTATGTGAGTATCATTTTAATATTTCATATCTTCGGTAAATCTTTTTGAATATGTATTTTCTTCCTTGAAGCTCTCTTAATGTCATCAAATGAAAATGAATTTTAATGCAGAGGCCTCCGAAAGTAAGCATTGGGCTACCACATCCTGATCCTATTGTTGAAACATCTTCCTTGTCCGCCATACAGCCACCGGAGCCAACTTATGATCTAAAAATTAAAGATGAGTTGGAACATACGCGGGCATTGTCATGCTTGCAGATTGAGACATTGGTTTATGCTTGCCAGGTAGTTTCTAGAGCAGAGTTTTTATTTGTTATAGTCTTGTGTGAGCTGACTTATAAGCTGACATTGATATTCATTTGATAGAGACACCAGCAGCATCTTCAATGTGGTAACAGGGCTGGATTTTTCGTTGGAGATGGGGCCGGTGTGGGTAAAGGTCGAACAATTGCCGGATTGATATTGGAGAACTGGCACTGTGGACGGAAGAAAGCAATGTGAGTTGTGGTTGCGTTCTTTTCTTCTATAGTGTTTTAAAATTCTCTTTGTTATTTGATTTTCAACTATATTTCCATGTTGCGTTTATTTTTTTTCCATAAGCTGGATACAGTTGAACTGAAATTCATATCTTTCTTTCCATTTCCATGGAATAATTGTCTATTTGATCTTGTACAGTTGGATTTCAATTGGTTCCGATTTAAAGTTTGATGCAAGAAGGGACTTGGATGACATGGGTGCGTCATTTATTGAAGGTAAGGTCTTGAATTGTTTGATCATTCACAAGATAGTTAATAAGAGGGATGCATGGGGATCATAGTTCTTTGGGTAGTCAATAATTGCAAATGAAAGCGCTTGACCTTGGAGACTGGTTGATTTTCCTATCCCGACATATTGTTATGAAGAAAGAAATATATGCTATAAAGAGAAATCCACTTCTGGTGGATAACCATGAGAGTACCTATGCAAGAGTTGACTGGGCAAGATCTCTTGTAGATCCCAGCTCAACTACTACCTCTTATGGATATCATGTATAAAGACAACCGTACAAGAGTTAAGGAATCAGTAATTACCACAGCAAAAAAAGTTAGGTGAGCAAAATGGTTGAGGGGAACATGGTAGAAATTAAGTGATGATAGAAAGAAGAAAAAGAAAGATAGAAAAAACGAGGAAACTACTACGCAACAGCGCAGCTGGTCAAGAACCTCAAAATCTATAAATAAAAAACTCGCAGTTTGGTGTATTGAACAAAAACTGGGCTATGTCATTGGAATTACTTACTTGAATTAGATGTTGTACTATAATTAGGCTTGTCAGCTAAGGGAAGAAACATACACACATGAGAGAGATAGAGAGAGAGTGGTCTACGGTCATATCAGTAAGATGGATTCTAGGTTTATGATATATCCAAGTTGTGCCTATATTATTGCTGTAGACATGAGTGTGACTATCTGAGGCTTCCTTTCTCTTTTGAATGCTTTGTTATTGCAATACTTCCGTCAGGTATCTGTCTGTGTGATGGGGTTGGGAACGTCCATATATATACTACTGTTTAGCACAATTTGGGAAATCCATGATTTGTCTGTAAAAGCAATATGTTGATTACATGCACTATCTGGAAATTAATCCTTTCGCTTTGAGTCAATATGGAATTCAAACTTCAAATAAGATTGTCATTCCTTTTCATATATCATAATCAGCTCATATGTTTGTCTCTGTTCACAGTGCATGCTCTAAACAAACTACCGTACTCCAAACTTGATTCAAAGAGTGTTGGGGTGAAGGATGGTGTTGTGTTTCTGACATACAATAGTCTCATTGCATCATCTGAGAAAGGTCGTTCTCGACTGCAGCAGCTTGTACAGTGGTTTGGATCTGAATTTGATGGTCTTCTGGTATTTGATGAGGTAAGCTCCATTGCTTTTCCATCGAAATGTGTAGTGCCACTTGTGGCTTGTAGTGTCTATCAATTTTTTTAATAAAGAGCTATAGGTTTGAATATTATTATTACTTTCGCAGTGCCACAAAGCCAAAAATTTGGTACCTGAAGCTGGGAGCCAGCCAACACGAACTGGTGAAGCAGTTTTGGACATTCAGGTCTGTTCTAATTGTGAAATAAAAACAATATGCTTGACTAAATTTAAATGCTTGCATTTGTTATCGCCTAAATTTATGTTCTGGGCTGCCTGTTCTTATGGGCCTAATAAAAACAACTGTTGGACGAGAGACAGGTTATTTTCACATGAAGGTGCATAATTACAAACTGAACAGTTATTTTAGCTTGTATGACAGAGGTATATGTTTCTTGAAGCATAGAGAAAATTGCAGCTACGGGCAGAAACCTTTTCAGCCTCTTATAACATAATATTCAGTTTTATTTTTTGGTCAAATTGTATCTTTCAGTCGTTAAAGCTTTTATCTTGATGACATATCTATTTGATCCTGAATTCAGAACTCTTTCTCATTGATCTTCCTGCCTGTTTGTTAGCATACTCTGTCTCTTCTTTTAGTTCATTTACCCATCATCTATAGATCTATATGTTTGTTAGCTGTGTGGCATCCATAAAATCATTTTCTATCTTCAATTTATGGACAGCAGGTGATGCCTGATGCCTCTTTTTTAAAATAAAAGATGCATGTACTCTGGTTGGGCTTTCTTAATAATCAAATTGTCGATGTTGCAGTCCAGAATACCAGAGGCTCGTGTCGTCTATTGCTCAGCCACTGGGGCATCTGAGCCCCGGAACTTGGGTTACATGGTCAGGCTTGGACTCTGGGGACCTGGAACATCTTTCCCTGACTTCCAAAAGTTCCTAGGTAGCGTACTTCTGATTCTTTTACTGTTTAAATATAACTTTTTCTTATTCAAACTTCTTCTGAATTTTTTGCCGATGTTATTCATCCGGAAACCAGCTGCTACACTTCATTACAAAAATAGTTAAAACTTTTAAGAAAGCTACATATAATCATCCAGGTGCAATGGAAAAAGGAGGCGTTGGCGCATTGGAACTTGTTGCAATGGACATGAAAGCAAGGTACATTTGAAGAGCATTTTAGAAATAAGTGCTCGTTATTTTTTACTGTATTGTTAGATTCAATTTTGAAATTTGCAGGGGAATGTATGTCTGTCGTACTCTTAGCTACAAAGGTGCAGAGTTTGAAGTTGTTGAAGCACCTCTGGAACCTGACATGATGGTAGGAGAACTCTTTTTGAGTGCATATTTTGTATCGCCTAATTTACATGCTTGCATTTGTTACTGTCTCAAAAGTGTTAATATGGTGATAAAATCTTTTTGCTTGCATTTTATACCGTCTTTTCTTAAGGGAATTTCCATCTGTATTGCTTTCTATGTGCGATGCTGTTTGTGAATTTCTTATGGTCATGATTCCATCCTCAATTATGGGATAGTTTCCTCTTTGCATTGTTGGTTCAGTGTTTTTCATTTCTTTTAATTCTTGTCCTGCCTTCTTGCTAGAATATGTGATTGCATGAGTCTATGGAATTCAATTCGATTCAATTTTGCACAATCCTGTAGGAAATGTACAAAAAAGCAGCTGAATTTTGGGCAGAGCTACGAGTGGAGTTGCTTTCAGCAAGTGCTTTCCTTGTGGATGAAAAACCTAATTCTAGTCAGTTGTGGAGATTGTATTGGTCAAGCCACCAGGTTGTTATCTGCCTTCTAGCTACCCACCACTTCCTCTGTCATTTTGTTGTTAGTCCATTGCTTTAAGATGAAATTACTGATTACTTATTTTCTTCGTCAGCGGTTTTTTAGACACCTGTGCATGTCAGCTAAGGTGCCTGCTACTTTAAAACTAGCTAAGCGTGCTCTGATGGAAGATAAATGTGTAGTCATTGGCCTGCAAAGTACGGGGGAGGCACGGACAGAGGAAGCTGTCACTAAATATGTGTGTATTTCTTGGTTTCAGTGTAATCTTATGCAGATTCCAAGATATAGTATTGCTGCCTCTAGTCTAGACTCTTCATTTTATGCAATGGACACTTCTTTTCTTATCTGTCCTCGACTGTTTGTTAGGGTGTCGAGCTTGATGATTTTATTTCTGGACCACGAGAGTTGTTGCTAAAATTTGTTGAAGACAATTATCCCTTGCCTGATAAACCTGAACCGCTCGATGGTATGTATGTATTCCCGTAGATGGTTGGTGTCCTTCCTTTCCCGGTGCTGTAACTTACTGTCACATATTTTGTGCAGGAGAGAGTGACACAGTAGAACTCCAACGGAAGAGACATTCAACAGGATCTGATGTTTCCTTGAAAGGAAGAGTTAGAAAAGTTGCGAGGCTGAAACCTTCAAAGAATCATGAAAGTGATGAAGAATCAGAAAGTGAGTTGTGGATGTAAATGGCTATAAATTCTCCTTGTATTATAGGCGCATAGTTTTTATTTTCAATTATTTGAAGTTGAACAATAGTTTCAAGAACCTGCATTTATTTATTCTATTTGCCTATGGTTAATGCAGCTGACTCTGCATGTGAACCCACTGAATCTGATGATGATTTTCAGATATGTGAGATATGCAATACAGGGCATTACTTTTCTTTTTCATTTTAAAACCGAATAATTGTTTTGGGAACCTGCACCTAATTATTCTATTTTCTATGGTTAATGTAGCTGACTCTGCAGGTGATTCCACTGAATCTGATGATGATGACGAGTTTCAGATTTGTGAGATGTGCAATGGAGAATCGGTGCCCTCCCTTCGTCTCCCTCCCTTCCCCTTCCTATGTTTTCTTTGTTACTTTCTAACTAATGTTCTACTTCTTGAAATTTCTGGATGCAGGAGAGTAAAAGACTTATCAGATGTTCTTGTTGTGGGCAACTTCTGCACCATTCATGTATAGTCCCGCCTATTGCAGATATTCCATCTGAAGATTGGTCATGCCAGTCATGCAAGGAAAAAACAGAAGAGTTTCTCAAAGCAAGACGTGTGTACTTAGCTGAACTTATGAAGAGGTAGTTAAATTGAGAATGAGGAAAATGACATTGGTTCTACAATGTTTCTAATTTAATAATTATTTCACAATATATAAATTTAATGGATTTGATACTAGGTACGAAGTTGCTCTTGACCGCAAGTCAAAAATTTTGGAGATAATTCGCCTCTTGGATCTTCCCAACAACCCATTGGACGACATAATTGACCAGGTTCTAGCTGTATTTCCATACTTATATGTCTTTGTGAGCTCACTTTGTGTTTAAGGGTCTGGTCCAGGTTAGCACAGTGAGTGTGTCAAATTGTAGTACATCTTATTTGGCATGCTCTTAGTATGATTATAATCACTTTGTTTTCTCTTTCATAAAATGCAGTTACGATAATTTTGTACACTCTTTTTCTTCTACATAGAGGCACACCATATGAGTAATTGCTTTGGGACATCAGATTCCATATCGTTGGTTTCCTTGCTTGCTTCCTTTGCTACAAGCATGCAGTTGTTCCTGTCTGATTGCCCAAAATATGTATATTGCATGCAATTGGCATCTTGATACCCCCCCTTTAAATTTGTTGGGTTTTTGTCTGTACAGCTTGGAGGCCCAGATAGAGTTGCTGAGATCACTGGAAGGAAGGGCATGCTCGTGAGAGCATCTACGGGGAAAGGTGTGACTTATCAGCAAAGGAACACGTAAGTTGGTCTCCTCTTGCTGCGCATGCAATTTAACTATCCAATTCATGCTTCGCATTTGATCGTTTGTTTCAACTCTGTAGAAAGGATGTTTCTATGGAAATGGTCAACATGCATGAAAAACAACAATTTATGGATGGCAAGAAGTTGGTTGCTATCATTTCCGAAGCTGGATCTGCTGGTGTTTCTCTGCAGGCAGATAGACGAGCCATAAATCAGGTACTTGAATCCCTGGATCACATTGAAATGCTGTGCAAAGCTCTAACAAAGGTTGTGGAAGAAAATTGTCATGCACTTTCATGCCCTACACACTACCCTTTAATTCTCAAGCTTTTTCTTTTCCTCTTCAATTTTGCCTCAGAAAAGGAGGGTTCATTTGACTCTAGAACTTCCTTGGAGTGCTGACCGGGCAATACAGCAATTTGGAAGGACTCATCGTTCAAATCAAGCCTCTGCCCCTGAATATAGGTATGCCAAATAATGCATGACATTCTCTCAATCATGTAGCCTTTTCCAGTTTTTTGTTGTGAAGGGATGGCAGTTGATGTTATCCTGCTTGTTGTGAGCACGTTTTAATCTAAATGGTGTAATAATAATCATCCTAAGAGGGTTCTTTTATTCTGTTTCTAAAACCTAACTTAGAATCTGCTGTACTGGGAAGAGATAATGGTCATTGCCCAGGGACCAATGTTCCAGTTCACTGGCATTTCTATGGTCTTATATTAAAAAAAAATCCCCTTGGATATGCTATATAAACTTACAAATTTTCACACCCGCAGGAATCATTATCTCGTCTTTTTGCAGGTTGTTGTTCACTGATCTTGGTGGAGAACGGCGGTTTGCTTCTATTGTTGCTAAGAGATTGGAATCACTAGGAGCCTTGACGCAAGGGGACCGCAGGTTATCTAACTCAATATTAGTCATAGCCTATCGTGGTGTTAAGATTGAAAGTTTTCTTGTTTCCCTGTTTTCTTCTTCTAGCTGATGTTAGCCTAAGCTTCTTTCTTTATGTGGAGCGTATAGTTTTTGACCGAGATCAATTCACCAATGCAGAGCTGGACCGTCTTTGAGTGCCTACAATTATGATAGTCTTTATGGGAAAAAGGCTTTGGTGGTCATGTATAAAGGAATAATGGAACAGGTTTACACGTCCTCCATTTGTGATATTTAATTATCTATATTGGTTGTAGATTCTAAAATAAATGAGCATTTTTTATTTTCAGGACACTTTACCTGTCGTCCCTCCTGGATGTTCAGCTGAGAAGCCAGAGACAACTCAAGAATTTATATTGAAAGCAAAAGCTGCCCTCATCTCTGTTGGAATAGTTCGGGACACTGTTCTTGGTACTCCGTTTGCAAAAATATTTATCTTGTCTCTGTTGGATTGGACAAAGATATATCTACCTTAGGCTTATTGACAATACTGTAGTATCTAATTCTTGCTTTGCAGTTACCTAAAGCGTTACTTTCAATGGTCAGTTTAACCTTCAAGGTTCTATAATTTTTATACAGGTAACGGTAAAGACTCTGGAAAATTATCTGGGCGCATAATTGATTCAGATATGCATGATGTTGGTCGTTTTCTTAATCGACTCCTTGGTCTGCCTCCTGAGATTCAGAACAGGTCTCTGGCCGTTCACTTTAGAAGTTATGTGTCTTCTAATGTAAATACACGTGCCCCTTAAGCTAATGTGTTTGTCAATCTACAGGCTGTTCGAGTTATTTGTCAAAGTCTTAGATCTTTTGATCCACAATGCTCGTATTGAGGGAAATCTTGATTCAGGAATCATTGATATGAGAGCGAGCGTCATTGAACTAAAAGGGACTCCAAAGGTAATTTCTAATTTACTATTTTGCATTGCTGTACGATATCAGCTAATTATCTTCTGTTGTAGACCGTTCATGTGGATCAAATGTCTGGCGCCTCCACAGTACTCTTTACTTTTTCCATGAACCGGGGAGTCACATGGGAGGTATGTAAGCCTTGTTTACCTTTTGCTTAGAACCACAAGCTGACGTATCTCCGTCATCGCATAATATGAATTTGTAGGCCTTCCTGAGCAACAAACACTTATGAAATACATAATCATCATTAACAAAACATCAAAATACGTGATTTACTTCCTGTGACTTCTAGGCTGCAAATGCCATGCTTGACGGGAAGCAAAAGGATGGCATCGTTTGCTCCAATGATGGATTCTATGAATCTAAGAGAGAGTGGTTAGGAAAACGTCACTTCATTTTAGCTTTCGAAAGGTATGTTCATTTCTCTGACGTCATACTCATCCTGTGTATTACAATATAAACCTTGCATTCTTTAACTTGATTCATTTAAGAGGAGTTGACGAATACATAGCTGTGTGAGAGCATACCTTTTTGGTTTGACCTTGAAATCTTAATCTGGCGTGTTTAGTAGGATCTTTTTGCTCATTAAATGATTTAACTCTTTTAAGTTGCTATATATTATTAGTTGGGAGGCAAGTGCTTGTTTGCGTTAAGTCGGAACACATGCCTCTTTATTATACCGTTCCATTTAAATCAAACTCCTTTGTACTGCTCCTTGCACTTGCAGCGTGTTCTTATATCATTGATGGTTGTAAATGCTATTGTTTCAGCACCGCCTCTGGACTGTATAAGATAGTTAGACCAGCGGTTGGGGAGTCAGTAAGGTAAAAACTCAAAACATAACCCAACTTGGATGAACACTGATTTTATTGGCATTGCTGACGTTCGACCTTATCCAACCCTTCCCTTTCTTTCTCCTTTTGAAGGGAGATGTCTCTGTCGGAGTTGAGAAACAAGTACAGAAAGCTGTCTTCTTTGGACAAAGCATGCAAGGATTGGGAAGGTGAATATGAAGTGTCGTCCGCACAGGTATTTGACGGGTTAAAATGATAGTGGTTCTTTGTGTAATCATACCTATTGCTTTGACCTAAATGAGGAATTGCCTTGGGCTGCAGTGCATGCATGGCCCTAACTGTAAGATTGGCAGCTTTTGTACCGTCGGAAGAAGGGTGCAGGAAGTGTACGTTCTGGGTGGCATTGTTCTTCCGGTCTGGGGTACCATAGAGAAGGCCCTTTCGAAACAGGTATTAAACTTGGCAACATAAGTGCATATATTAAAATTTTCTCTCTTACGTTTCTGTACATACGTGCATTGTGCTGCTTGAAATGATAGAAATTATTTATGCATAGTAAATCATGAAGAGTCTTTGTGATGCAGGGACGTCAAAGCCATAAGCGGCTGCGTATTGTGCGTTTAGAAACCACAAGCGATAATAATAGGATTGTTGGGGTTCTAGTTCCAAATGGAGCTGTCGAAGCTGTACTTGAAGGTTGATTGATCTCTCTCACCCTCGCTTGTATTTTGCACGCATCATTGCCTACAGGCGTCTGAATGTTATGCTGACTTATAATTTGCACAGATCTAGCATGGGTGGAAGAGGTTGATGATTAAAAAGCAGTCTCAAAATACAGCATAGAAGTTACCCCGACACATAAATGTCGAGGAAGGGAGTATCTCTAATTGGTACAATCTTGATTCTGAATGTGTTACTGTGGTACATCCCCCCTCATTCTTTTTTCGGTAGCCGCTACATATATTTTTTTGTACATCTTCTGCCTAAAGGAACGGGATGTCTTGTCTCTTTGTGCACTCATGCTTGGGTTGGTGGCCTTTCTGTAAAACTTTTGTTGTAACCATGGTTGTCGCTTGATTGACTGACTGGCTGCCAATCCAGCTGAAATGGAAGTCCCAGATAGTTGATGAATTCTGTTAAACTAAATGAAACAGTCGAGGCTGGTTGATTTTGAAGATATTGTGTGATCCACCTACATTCAGATTCAGCTATTGTTCAATTTTTAGGTAATTGTGGAAATCGATTCCTGATTTCTTGTGAAAATGATGAAAGCACTATTCCAGCCATCTAATTTTTAGCATCATGGGCTCATGGGTGATCACTCGGAGCAACGGCCAACAAGTTGGCCACAAGAAGAGCATTTCATCAGCTGATGAGCATACCATCAAAAGGTACGTTGTTACATATTAAATTATTAATATATGAAATGCTCTTGAACTTGGCTTGTTTTTTAATAATACTACACCCCACGCATGCTGCCTATGACCACTGACCACGTCAATATTCAGTGGTCTGCCACACCAATAATTTAGGAAAACCAAGTAAATACCAAAAAGAGAACTGCTCGAGTACAACACTTAAAAACCCACAAAGACAAAGTCTCCTTCAGCATAAATATGCACACACCAGAATGACTTCCCACATTGATCCATCAGTTGCAGATGAAGGCAGCACGAGTTAGGTCGTCACTGCAGTACAGACCTGGTTGCTGGGTGAAACCCTGTTTCTTCAGCAAGTTCCTTGCTTTGTTAACCACTTCTTCGTTACTAACTTGGTCAGTGTCTGCTTCAGCTATCACAGTCTGTATTGCATTGCTAAGGGCTCCATAAGCTTGGTCGACCTTTCCCGCAGGTGTCGCATCAGCAGAAGTTTGGTTACTCTGGCACCCACTGATGAGGATTGCACCTCCTGGCAGGGACTTCCGTGCTGCCCCAGCATAGACTTCTTGCTTGCTCGCAACCTCGGTCTTAAGTGCAGGCTTTGCATACTCCTCATCCCGTTCAAGTTTTTGTTTGAGGAACTCTTGAGCTAGACCACCCACCAACCCCAGGAATCCGCCACCTCCAGTCCCCCCATCGCCATGTTGCAGTTTGTCCAGAATCACCTTCATGAATTTCTTGACCTTGGGGCTTGCATCTTCACCAAAGGCGTCGAAAAGGGTTGGTCTCAGATTCCCTACATCAACGTCGTCTTTGCCCGTCTTCTGCTTCAGCATTTCTATGAACGTGGACAGGGGCAGGGATTTGTTTTTGACGTAGGCCCGCTCACCAGACTCGGTTTCAATCTCTTTAACAGAAACCTCTTCTTCCTCCTCCCCACCACCCTGACCATGGTGACGCAGCCCCGAAGGAACGTGGATTCCACGGGATTCTAAGGCACCTTCTACACTCTTGTGCAGGAAGTTTTTGAATCCAAAACCAGAAGATTCTGATTTCTCCTCCTCTTGACGAGTACTATCTCCAATTTGCTCCTTGGCCTCGTCAATAAGGCCTCCGCTGTGGCAGGAATCAGATACAACTGTTATGCGGCACCCTCTAGGCACCCGATCTACAAATTCCCTGAAATCGTCATCTGCACACATAGCAAAGTGTACTTTTTTTCATGGCCTGGATTTATCCCAAATGCAGCGTCATCATTGGGTGGATATAGAAACGAAAATAAGAAAAAAACAACAGGCAGAAGAATCCAAGTGAGCAAGACAAAGCCAGGTGGTAAGGCAGACAAAGGGTTCATTCAACAGCCAGCCAGCCAGCCATCCATCCATTGATGATCACAATGACATCATGAGAATAGACATGTCATTTGACTTAATCAGAAGAACTATAGCAAAGGAGATTATCAAAAGATCCAATCCGGTGAAAAGTTTATTATCTGGATCTCCATAAATGAAGATGATTATAATCATCCACTTAATTGAGTAATAGGAAAAATTCAAAATTCAAATTGATCGCATTGATTTTCATCCATCTTGTTTTCATTTCTCGCCAAGTCAGATCTAGTGTCGCAGAAAAGTAAGGAAGCAGTATAAAAATGGAGGCAAGAAGATAACGGAATTCCCGATACCGGTGATGAGATTCATGTCGCAGGGGACGATACACTCGTCATAACCAGTATCGTCTTCCTCGCCAGTCTCGGCGGGTAGCCTGGTGCCGTGGCCGCTGTAATGGAGGAAGAGGAAGTCGCCGGAGGTGCCGGAGCTGACAAGATCGGTGATGGCGGATCGGATGTTTTTGCCAGTGGGCTGGGTGTAGGAGCTGTCGGTGTCGATCAAGACGGTGATGTCGTCGGGGGAGAAACCGTAGCGATCGACGAGACAGCGGTGCATCCTGTTGACATCGTTGACGCAACCCTTGAGCTCAGCCTTGGTTCCAGGGTAATTGCATCCGATCAGAACTGCCTTCTTCCCCATTTTTTTTTTCTATCTCCCGATCTATATTTCCTTCACTCTCGTGGTCGTGCCTTCGCTTCGCAGTTTCAGCTCTTTTGTGTTCTGTTCAATTATGTTGGCTCTTCAACGATAAGTGTGTCCCACCACTATTAACCAATCAGGTCCCGCCACCACCGCCCGCTCTGATTGGTTATACTAATCGGTTGCTTATAAAAAGCCAAATGTCACTTGAAAGTAAGAAATCCAATTACTGGGCAGTACATTTGCATAACCCATTTTATTTGGGTATCTATTCTAAATTAAATTGAAAATATGGAAATAAATGGGAGAAAATAGAGACCCTACGCGTGACAGTGTATTGAACAATCAACAAAAAAAAGAAGAAAAGTCAATGAATTACAGCTTAGCCTTCGTCCTTCCCTGTTTCCGCCACCCGACCAACCAAAAATTAAATTAATAATTAATAATCAACATCTCAAAAATGAATATGTGAGACCATTACGGGAAGAATATATAAAATAAAATCAATAATAAAAGAAGCCAACTCCTCCCCGTCTTCGGTCTTCTTCCTTTCTTAACCTCTCCCTGTTCTTTTCATCATCGTCTTTGCAGAAGAGGCATTCTAATTGCTCGAAACTTCCCACAAAAATCTCGATATACAGAAGACAATCCTGCAGTGATCTCAGTCGCCGGCGGCTTCTAGACGACTTCGCTCTTGCTCCCCGCCACCGTTTCCGCTCCGATGAGCATCAATAACGCTGCCCCTTCCTCCAGTTCAGCCGCAACCAATGGATCTGTCGATGCTGCTGCTCCCAGGCGCAATTCTAAACGACCTAAATGTATTAATTTCTCCCTCTTCCCTTCCATCTCTCTCTCTATCGTCTGCCTTTTCACTTCTCGATGTTTTTGGTTACTGCTGCTGAACCCTAATCTTGGGCGGCACACTAGGCTAATCAACTCTAACTCAGACTTCGATCTTCACGTCTCTTCTGCGGAAGCTTTCCGTCCAATTTCTGTGCCTGCTAGCTCAAATTCTTCCGCTCTCGAGTTTTGTTTCAATTGACAAGTGGCAGATCGCACCGTCAAACTTGTGTATTCATTCTCTTGCTTCTTGACCTACGACCTAATGATATGATCTTAATTTCTGAGTGGATGATGATGATCCCTTACTTTTGAGTCTTAGACACCTCGATCGCTTCACTTACTACTGAATCGTCTTCTTCGATTGACATCATTTCTTTGCCTTGTTTTTGCAGATTCTAAGTTTACACAACAGGAACTTCCTGCTTGTAAACCAATTCTGACACCAGGATGGGTGATCTCCGCTTTCCTGCTGGTCAGCGTTGTCTTTGTTCCCATCGGAGTTGCTTCCTTGTACGCTTCAAGAGATGTAATGATGCTTAATTTATCTTCCCTTTTGTCTTTGCTTCCATCTGTTTGTACCTTTTATGATGAGATATTCTCTCTTGTCATCAGGTTGTCGAGATTGTTAACCGCTATGAAACCGCTTGCATTCCTCCCCAAAACAGAACTAACAAGGTTGCGTATATCCAGAGTGCTGCTGCGAATAAAACATGTGTCAGAACAATAAGAGTAAGCTGTTCCCTTAGTTTTTCTAGAGTATTGGTGGACTTTTGCTTGAGTTAATCCTGTTGCTAAACCTGTCATTTCTTAAACTTTCATCAATCAGGTTACAAAGCGGATGAAGGCACCGATTTATATATACTACGAGCTTGACAACTTCTACCAGAATCACCGCAGGCACTGATTCATTTCTTTCAAAGAAGATCTAATTCTCTATAAACTGCGTTGCACTAGTGTTTTCATTGGAAACCATATTCTTTGTACTATAGAGCAGTCTCTTTTTCCTATACCCTTTTTGGTATGCCTAGTTGAATATTCTGGATACACACTGTCCGCCAGGACTTCTGAGATTAGTTGACGGATTAGCATATAAATGTGCATGATCATTATCACAAAAAAGTGGAAAGCATTGAGAAATGTATCGATAGCTGACTTGCTATAGCAGAACTCCTCTATATCTTGTGTTTCAGGTTATTTTTTTTTCTAAGGTTTTATAAGTCAAGACGATCCGATGCATGCATCTCAGTTCTATAAATAATGCCTACTGGTTGTGCGCTCTTAAATTTTGTCTTTCAGGTATGTGAAAAGCAGAAGTGATGGCCAATTGAGAAGTAACAGTGGACAAGACGAGACGACTACATGTAAACCCGAGGATAGAGTCAATGGGAGCGCCTCTATTGTCCCATGTGGGCTAATAGCTTGGAGTCTGTTTAATGATACCTATAGCTTCTCTCGTGGCAATGCGCAATTGGATGTGAATAAAAAAGATATCTCCTGGAAGAGTGACAGAGATCACAAGTTTGGTAAAGATGTTTTCCCAAAGAACTTCCAGAAAGGGAGTCTTATCGGTGGTGGGGATCTCAATGAATCTATACCGGTAAGCGTTTGATTTCCATTGTTTAACTTGAATGTCAGAGCCAGGACCATCTTCCATTTTACTATCTGTACTAAGAGATATGCTAGAGAGATCTCAGTTTTGGCCGTCTTTTGTAAGTGCTTGATATGTCTTGACTTGTTTGAATTGGGTGTTTTGTATTCTGACAGCTGAGCGAGCAAGAGGATCTTATTGTTTGGATGAGAACTGCAGCTCTACCAACTTTCAGAAAGTTGTATGGGAAGATAGAAACGGACCTCAATGCAAATGACGAGATACGTGTAACATTGCGCAACAACTACAACACCTATAGTTTCAATGGAAAGAAGAAACTTGTACTGTCAACAACGAGCTGGCTTGGTGGGAAGAACGACTTCCTCGGAATTGCCTACCTCACAGTTGGGGGTTTATGCTTGTTCTTGGCAGTATGCTTCCTCATCGTGTATCTTGTGAAGCCCAGGTAAAAGCTTCTTGCTTTTGATCCATCCAAGCATTTTTAAGCCTTACACTTGCCAGCCAAGACAATCTTCCCTCGCTGTTGTTTGTGCTTACTTCTTTTATGGGTTGGCATAATGCTTTTTAATTAATGTTTATTATTGTTTGTCATTTTCAGGCGCCTTGGAGACCCCTCTTATTTGTCGTGGAATAGAGGTCCCGGAGGACGTTAAAGCTTTGGGATGTATTTTGTAGAAAGAATCCTTCGTCGGTCCCATTATATGCTTTCTTTTTTAGCCCTTTTTTTTATGTGTTTGAGAAAAAGATGTTAAGCCCAACTTCCTTTGTATTTTTTTCATTTTACTCTACTTTGTGAAGGCACGACCAAATACGAATTTATGTATAATATTTTCAGGAATAGAGATAATATATTGACATAAAATGATAAACATCAGCCGAATGGACTCTCCAGATACAACCAGACCGAGCCATTTGGATTTCCAAACACTGGTTGGTTAGACTACCCTAAGTAGTACATTCGAGAGGTAGACTCCTTCTGGGTATGATGGGTCGACCGGATGGTCAGAAGCAGCTCCAGCCTGGCGGACAACGCTTATCCTCCTTCCAGCCGTCAATGCTGCAGCCTGTAGGAAAAATTCAAATTCAAATTCAAATTCAAATTTATAATTCAAATGAGGTCCTGCGTGCAGTCTTTCGTTGACCGAGAGTGGTTTGAAAAAGTAATAAAACTTGCCTGGAGGATACGCAAGAAGGTTCCACTTTGAGTCATGGCTCCTGAACACGAGCAAGTCATAAGAAGACCACCTCTCTTGACCACTCTCATTGCTAACGTGTTGAGATTTCTGTACATTCCAGACGCACTCCTTAGGTCCTACAACCACCGCATAAACAAACCAAATTCATACCATAACTCATATAATTTGCTTGAGCTGCACAACACGACAGAGTTTTTCTATGTATAATACCTTCCGTTTTGGCGCGAGTTTAGGAGGATCTAGAATAACGATATCCCATGATTCATATCTGGCGATGGCGCCCTTCATAAACTCTGCCGCGTCTTCCTTCAAGAAGGATATTCTCTCTGGATCAAGGTTGTTGAGAGCCACATTTTCTCTGGCGAGTTCCAGAGCAGGCAACGATGAATCGACACCTGGAGAAGAAGCAAGAATTCAGAAACCCAAGTGTGCATGACAAACAAATCCTAGCGAGAACACATAGCACAGATAAAAACGTATCGTAATCATCTGCAACGTATAGTAATTTGAGAAAAAAAGAGAGTTCTTGGAATGAATAGGTACCAGTTACATTTATGGCACCTCCTCTGGCAGCATTGAGAGCAAATCCGCCACTGTAGCAGCAAATATCTACGACTTTCTGACCTTGCGAAATTGTTGATATGAAATGCCGGCTTTCTCGCTGATCTGCGTAAAATCCAGTCTTTTGTCCAGCCAATGAAATCGCATATGAGATTCCATTCTCCACCACCTGGTATATACACCATTTGATATATAGTTAGACAGAAGCTTGTTTCTAATGCATTGCAGTAGATCATACTGAACCTACCTTTGTTCTCTGTGGACAAGAAGATGATTGGATGTCTGTAAAATGGGCTGCATCAAGACCTTCTTCTTTCAGGATTTCAACCGACGGTCTCCAGTTGATATTATTCACTTCACCAATTCTACTGACGCAAGCCTCCACCTCCTGTCTATACTTCTCAACCCAAGCAGCAGAAGATGCAACCACAGCCATATCCCCAAACACATCAACTATTAATCCTGACAATCTTAAATTATAACACAGCACAAACACTCCATTAGACTACCCCCAACACTCTTTTCTGTTGCCGATTTATCAGTTCAAAGCTAAAGATGCATTAATCAATCACCAACCTGTCTCCTTCACTATTCACGAGTCTGTATGCATTCGTCTGGTGAGAAGGCAGGCCAAGTCTCCTACGTAGCTCTACGGCTTCAGCAACTCTAGACTGAAGCAGATTCTCCATGTTTAAGGCACAACAAGGATCTCTACACAGCGAGGAAATTTAGAGAAACGAAGGCACACATTGCTCATCGTAATGCATATTTATTATGCAGAAAGAAAAAACACAGAGGAAACGAGAGTTGAAGAGAAAGAGGGGAGACCATGGACCTAATAGCTTCTTGTTCGAGCTGCATAAGACGGATAGCAAACATGGAGGCAGAGTTGTAAAGTCCCCATCCGATAGGCTTCACGGCAGCGTCAGATAGAAGGACGACGTCACCGGTTTTGGGAGGAGGACGGCCGATTATCCTATCCACAGCTCCACTGTACACCATCGGCCTTTCTTCAGAACTACGTTCGCGAAACCTACTTCGTGGCACATGTAAGATTCAATTTTTTTGAAAACGAGAGTGCTGAGGAAGGGGATTGATATATACCTTTAGGGTGAGAAGAGGCGATTTCGTGAAGCGTAGAGGCGGCGGCGGCGGAAGAGGAAATGGAAGATCACATGACAAGGCGAGCTGGAAGCTGGCCAATGGTAGTTATCGTCGTCTTCATCTTCCACTGGTTGATGCTGGATACGATGCTCTCGCCTCTGAGCACCTCTGGGGTTGCAGCTTCGCTTAAGACTGGATACAATTGGAACAGCAAAGGCTTCATTCAGTACACGCCTCTAAAAAAAAGGAATAAAAACGCAGAAACCCTTCATAACTAGGCGAAACGTTTCGCATTTGCAAACCAAAATCGAATCGCCACGGCGGACGGTTCAGTTTAGTCGGAAATCCAAGAAAAGTAAAAATGAATGGAAAACGTGAAACGTTTCGGATTCACCAAACTAAACCCGAAACGCGATAAAGTGACGAGATAAGAGAAATTGGCGAGATGACTTGTATTGAGATATATCATGAAAATACCATGATATGTTGACCGTGGCTATAATTTTAAATTTTAAATGGGGATTACCCATTTGTCTGTGGGCGGTGCAGGCCTGGCCCAAGATTTCGCGGCCAAATCAATGTCGGGTCCGCCGAAATTTCAAAGAACCTCTAAACACTGTCGGAGCCCAAACAAACTTATGAAAACCCACTTCCAGATGCCGATTTTCATTAACAAGAACAAGATGCCGATTTTCACCTAAATGCTAAATCTCCTCTCTTCCTTCATGAATGGACTTACAAATTACAATGTCGTCAAATAAGTGGGATTCACGGTCTAGCAGATCTTCAGATTTTTTGTTCACAGCGCAATCAATAGGTTGGTTAAGTAGATAGATGTTCAGATTAATCACTTGTCACTTGAGCATTCCAACAGCACCCAGTGATCGTTTGTTGATTGATCTTCTAAAGAAAGCAAATCGGAAAGGGATAGAATTGTACCAGTAAAGTAATAGAAAATGTTTTTATTAGATCAACTAGCTGGTTTCCGAGTGACTTAAAATAGTTCCACTTGTCCCAACACATCGGCCTGAATAGATTACAGTTGCACAAGCTGAGCTAAGAGCTATACGATCAAATTCAAAAGCTTTTCTTCACGTAGGACGCCAGATCATGTACTCCGCCTTCCTTTTGTGCTGCTCCAGTCCGAACCTGAATTCAAATCCGACAAAAAAATTGATTTCCGCACTCTAATGCTGCATCAACGGCCTTTTGAGCAAGAATATCAATCAGGAGGGAGATATACCTCAAGCCTCAGGGTTTGAGATCTCAGCAACTCATGCGCAGATTGCAGAGAAGATGCTCCCAGATCCTGAAACCCTTGCTTGACTGCATGCATGGTGTATGGTATGAACTCCAGAGCAAAGCCTTTATCTTTAACTGTTCCCACCACTCCCTGTGCAATCTTCAGCCTAGACTTGTCACCTAAGTACCTCTGATCGCTGCCTTGACTCATTGCCTCCAGTGATCCCATACCCCTATACTTTTTCACTTTCCCCTCTTCCTGATGGTCCATAAACACAAGAAACAATCAACTAAGCAGACATGGTTCAAAAACACTGGCTACTCAACTGAAACAATCATGATAAATTCAAAATAAAAATCTTTATGTTACCGTAGTCACATATTTTCCCGGAGCTTCAGCACTTCCAGCTAAAAAGCTACCCATCATCACCGTAGATGCTCCAAGGACCAGAGCCTTCACAATGTGCCCAGAATTTGAAATCCCACCATCTGCAATGACTGGGACGCCGCTCCGAGCAGCTACAGACGCGACTTTGTACACGGCAGTTGCCTGGACAAGTTCAAATTAAGAAGAATAGTCAAGTAAGCAATTTGAAAGTTTAAGATGAATAGTAAAGTAAGCAATTTTAAATTATACCTGGCCACGCCCAACAGCGCAAACTTCTTGAGTGGTGCAGATGGAGCCGGATCCCATGCCAACTCTCAATCCATCGACACCAGCAGCAATCAAATTCTGCGCCTGGCTCATTGTCACCACATTCCCACCAATCACATCCAGCTGGGGATAAGTCCTCTTGACGTATTTGATCATCTCAATCTGGTAAATTGAGTTCCCTTGAGAGCTATCCAGGACCACCACATCAATCCCTGCCTTAACCAAATGCTCCAGCCTCTCCTTGTCTGATTCCCTCGTTCCAACCGCAGCTCCAACCATCCAAGATCCGTCGCTACCAACAGTCCCCTTTCCAAGCTTAGGAAATCCCTTCACCTTCTCCACCGCCACCTTAGTAACCACATCGAGAATTCCTCCTCCTTCCTCAGCCAGGACAGCAAAGTCCCGCCCTTGCTGATGTTGCAGGTGGGAATCGAGCTTATCCAGATCGTAGCTGGATGGAACGAGGAGGGACGAATCAGCTGGGATCATGTAATCGGCCAATTTCAAATCTTTCTTCTCGGACCAGCTGGACCTGGTGACGTATCCGATGAGCTTGGAATTGACGGCGCCCGATTCAGTAACGAGGACGCAGGGGACGGTGGGATCGTCAAACTCGTTAACGATTCGGGAGTCAGGGGAGAAAACGATCGGACTGGATAGCAGAGGTACGCATCGGGATTTGACGGATCTGACGAAGGAGGCCTGGGCGGAAGGAGTGGTGTTGTAGTGGACGATTCCGATACCGCCGAGTGCGGCCATGGAGGCGGCCATGGCGGACTCGGTGACGGTGTCCATCGGAGAGGAGACGCAAGGGATGGAGAGGCGGATGTTGCGGGAGAGGGAGGTTGAGAGGGAGACGTCGTCGATGGGGAAGTCGATGTAGTGAGGAAGGAAGATGACGTCGTCGTAGGTGTAGGAGTAGCCTTGGTTGAAGAGCTGCTTGCAGCCGAATCCGTCTTCTTCCTCCATGATATCCAAGAGTTTGCTCATTGTTCCGGTGACGGCGATGGTGGTGCGTAGGGTTTGGTGTTCAGTGCGGCGGGAAGAGTGAACTTAACCTACTCTACTTCTCCACTTGTACTAGGAGACGAAGAAGCCGTCTGACACACTGACTGAATTTGTGGATTTGGTGGGAAATTAAAAGGATAATTACATTAAGGTCAGTGAACTTGGCAACTAGCATTAGTAGAACCATCCAATTTGTAAAATTAATAAACTAATAGCTAGCCTTTTGTATAATTGACAAACTGGTAATTATGTTCAATGGTTGTGACTTTGTGAGATATGAACGGGAGGCAGAACTGAAATTTTATGCTGCATTGACATTTGATTCAATGCAATCTTACTCAACATACCATATGCATGCTCTGTCTTTGGTTGAACATGCATAGTCCACTGGCAAGAGCAAAGACTCACGCCATTATTGTTGCAAATTAACGCTTTGTACTGCAGGAAATAAGCTAGCTACAGTACATATAAACATAATCAAGTTACTGATCTCAACTTCTTGTTTTGACTATATATGGTGAATATGTATCTTGTTATTGCTGATCAAGTTTCATTCTTATGGTGTAGTTACTGAAATGTAGCTAAGCAGCAGCCATATATTTCGAGCGAGGAAGCTACTCCAACTTGTGCGAGGGAAACCGAGGTTCGGCCAAAACGGTGATCACCCACCAGAGTTCCGTCCACAAGAATGGCATGGAGATCTGTCTTGTAGAACCTCTGCATACAAGTTTTCACATGATAGATCCCATTGAAGTTCTTGTGGACTATACTCCCGGAGGTGATCACCAACTTGGCCGAACCTTGGTTGACCATGCACAAGTTGCAGTAGTTTCCTTGCTCAAAATGTATGGCTGCTGCTGACTGAGCTGCGTCCATTTTCCAGCAAATGAAAAACTGATCACATCACTAATTACTACACCATAAGCAGAAGTTCACCTTGAAAATGGGCAAATGCATGCATCTTTAGAGAAAGAAAGTGCGATTGTGAGGCATGACTCACACCAATGTGCTATCACCTGTTTAAGTTACAATGAAGAAACGAAAAAAGGCTGCATCTTGCTGGATTTTGATGAATCAAACCCGAACCATGCAACTTTTGAGGACTTACTTTGATAGAACATCCCAACTGCGCTATAAAAAGATGCTTAGGATGAAGAATATCCCAAATCAAATCTTATGAGAACTGATAACTTACTTGTAATTTTCCCAACAGAGTCGGGAATTCCAGAACCGTCTAGTAAACCTGAGCTCAATCAATCTCAGTCATTCCACTTTGTGACAGGATCATTGGTATCATTATCAAAGAAATAGAGAGTCACCCTACTTACGAGTTTCTGAACGGCTTGGCAGTTCCTTTTGCAACTGCGTCAGATGAATGGACAGGTAATCCAGGTTTGGAAACACGATGAGAACATTCGGAACATCTGGCATTGCGCTTCATTATGGGTTGTAATTGCTTAAGTCTTTAGAGAAATGGTTGTTGATTTTGCAGTTAGGTAGAGGAATGGTGTATTATACAGTTCAGGCTTTCCTTGATATGGCTGAATGCTAATGAAGGTGGTAAGAGAATAAGTGCTTATTAAGGATTAATAATGATTTACATGGTAGAGTTCACCACTCAAATGAGCAGAACCATACATATATGCATCTTTAGAGAAAGTGCAACTGTTAAGCATTACTCCCACCAATGTGCTATCACTTCATTTAAGTTATAATAACCAAATGGAAAATGCTGCATCTTTAAACTGTTTACAAAAAATCATCGATCTTCCAGACGACCAGACTGAATGAATCAAACCTGAACCTAAAAGTAACCCATTAATTTTCTTCCTCTGCTTTCTCTGCTTAATTACTGTTTTATTATATTAGTGAACTATGTATTTTTGTTATGTGTTAGATATGATAACCCGCCATGCACGCCATCTAATTCCAAAGCTAAGCAGCATCAACATATCTCTGCCTTCACCAGCTAGCAACTTCACAACTAGTCCACACCTCAGTAGTATACGAAGTGGCAACCATCGTAGCCTGCAAATTTGGAGAAACATCATTTAGTAACATGATAAGTTCAAGTGGGTGCTTCAAGTAGAAGTAATAGAGTAGTTATACTGACTTGGATCCACGGTGACAAGTATAGCAGTGCCACCAAAAGAGCACGAACCCCCGGCCCCTTTGGTTCGTTGCCAGTAGCTGTTGAAAGCATAGGACGCGTGTGCATACACCGTGTCTGGTTGAAAGCACGGTCCACTCGACTGTAATGACTCACAATCCGCACCCGACCCGCAAGCGTAGTTCATTGCCTCTTGCATTATCGGATCCGGCACTGATGGCTTCGCCACGCACCACAGTGCAGCGGGTGGCCCCGTTTTAGGTCTTGGTGGACCCGTTGGAGGTGGGTACACAATCGGCGGCAAGAAAGCCATGGGCGGGCTCGGCCCTTGAAATGTCGGCGGGGATTCGGCCTCAGGCGGATTTGGGACGGGATTCACATACGCGGGCGGGCTAGGTACGAAAGAAGGTGGACCCGGAAGCACTTCGCTAGGCGGGCTTGGAACGAAAGAAGGTGGCCCCGGAAGCACGTCAATGGGCGGGCTCGGGACAGTTGAAGGTGGGCCAGGGAAGACATCACTTGGTGGGCTGAGGACAGTTGTTGGTGGGCCCGGAAATGCATCGCTGGGTGGTGGGCCAGGAACATCTATACCTGGAGTGGCTGGGCCGGGAAGAATTGGGACGAGTGGGCCAGGCGGAGGGAGTATGGTGGGACCGGAAGGGGTAGGGAAGTCGGAGCCGGAGCCGCCGGAGGAGGAGGACGACGACGGGGGTGGAAGAGGCTGTGGCAAACCTTGCTGTGGAGGGTTGAGGCAGTCAGCAGGGGAATTCTGAGGGGACAAGGTGTCGTAAGGAGTCAACGAGAAAGGGGAAGCAACGTACGGCGCCGTATTGGAAGCCTCCTCAGCATTTGCCATCGTCTCTCTTTGGAGGATCAAAGAAGCAATGTCGAACCTGGTTGTGCTTCTCAGTTTGCCGCCCTTTTCGCCCGCCAATCCCCTTCCACCTGCTCCAATTGATTCAGGGGAAATAAAACATACGTATATTAGAATAGAATAATGAAACAGAGAGGATGATGATATATCATCAAGTTTACTTACTGGAGACAGAGCATAAAGAAACAGCAGCAAACGTGAAATACAGAAGAAGCAGGCGGCGAGGGACAACATTGCAGCTACGCCTCATTGTTCTCCTTCTGTTAATATTGTTGATGACACCCAATGGAGACAGAGTTTGTATCTATTGGATAAAGAGAAGGGAGACAAAACATTTACACTTTGGGATGTGTTAGGGAGGGAGGGAGGGAGGGAGGGATGCTTTAAACTATATGTATGTATGGTGGAGAAGTAGAATGCATTCAAAAAGGAAATGGGTGATTGAAGAAGGAAGCAATTGTGGACAACTAAGGGAATAAAGATAAGATTCTTCTTCTATTAAGCTTCTCACTTTGGGTGTCTACACACATATACTCTTTCACTTTCTTTGTTGGCCAGGCAGTGGATGTGTGTGACTCAAGTAAAAACCCCCATCGTTTGATCATAATACTGGCATAGACGATATGTTTATGGTACCAAATAAAATGGTACATACACAGGGCGGTGAGAGCATATGTGCTAACTTGACATTGGCCAAAAAGAACACAAAAGGTGATTAATTTCCCCATTTGCCTTTTGCTTGCTTTCCACTCAACTCAGGCTTCCCCGCTCTCTCACAGCAATGATCTTCTATGATGATATGGATGCATCCTTTTGTGTCTTTTTTAATCCTATGAGACCAGTGATGTTTGAACTAGGCTTGGCAGTCAGCCCACGGGTTTAGGTTACCCAGTGGAGCCCGCCCGCGAATACAGCCCGAAAGTCTGGGCCCGAAGGATGTTTACCGGTTTCGGTCAGGCCCGTGACCCGCGAGTTTCGGGTAATGGGCGGATACGGATAATAACTTAACCGACCCATACCCAATCCGTGAGTTAAAACGACGTAGTATTGATATAGGGTATAAAAGCAAAATTTTCAGACTAGGGTTTCATTTCAGCCATTTTTTCACGCCTCTGAGCCTCTCTCTAGAACTTTCTCCCGATTTCCTCTCGAAAGAACTCCACTGAAACCCTAATTTTTCTCCCAAATCTTCCTTTTCTGTTGATATTCATCGAATCCATCCCCACTATAATCATCACCTACCCATATTCAACTACAAAACTCCTTCAATCCGCAAAAATCCGGTTCGAATCGTGCATGCAAAGGATTCGAACCACCGAAACCCTAATTTTCCGCCAAAAACCTCCTTTTCTGTTGATGTTCTTCGAATTCATCCCCACTATAATCATCACCTACCCGTAATCACCCCTTTCAGCGACAAAAATGCCTCAATCCATACAAATCCAGTTCGAATCGTGCATGCAAAGGATTCCTTCCCCAAATCGAGATAAGTTTTTTATTCGCCATTCCTTATTTTTGTTTATCCCCGCATGTATAAATTGTATACTAATTTTTGGGTTTATTGCTTCATATGCAGTTCGTCGAACAAAATCCAGAAGACAGAAACCCTAATTTATCAAATTTGGGATTTTTCCTTCCGATTCATTTCATACCAGTAAGTTATCTATTATTATGTGTTTGTGGCTTTTGTGAATGTGTTTGTGGCTTTTGTGACTCTTTGAATGTTTTGTGTATGTTATTATGTGAAAAATCCGATTTGCGGTGTTATATGTTTCGGACATCGGCTCGGACTCGAGAGTTATAGAATCAGGGCCAAAATTGGTTTCATTCCGCTGTTTAGGTACGTTTAAGTATAGGGTTTGTGGTTGTTTTTCCTTTGATTCATAGCAATGTTGTAAGTACAGTATTGTAATAAAATGTATGTTTCTCGCTAGGAGGAAGTCACACAGTTGGTGCTAATTAGGAGGCGGGGATGGAACTTTGAAATCGTTGTTCGAGAGGCAAGACAACAATGCGTTTTCGCAACCGCCGAGGTAAGCTTACATTGTGTAATGGTATAACATTTGAGAGTTTTAGAACTTGTTTAGAACTTAGAAGTGTTATGTTAGATTGTTAACGTACTCGAACCAAGTTTATACCGTCTTCAATTGAACTCATAACCCATGAACTCTCTACCTAATTGTTAAACCCTTATAAACCGTTAAAGTTAACCCCTTAATAGCCGTCTACTTTCGATAGTACCCTTAATAATCTATCTTCTTTCCGAATTCGATAGTAAACTATTAAACCCTCAACCGAACTCGTAAACCCTAAACTCTATAACTAAATTTGTTAAACCCTTAATAAACTCGTTAAGCATTACTAAACTTTTAAGTAAGCCCTTAATAAACCGCTAAACCCTCAACCGAACTCGTAAACCCTAAACTCTATAACTAAATTTGTTAAACCCTTAATAAACTATTAAGCATTACTAAACTTTTAAGTAAGCCCTTAATAAACTCGCTAAACCCTCAACCGAACTCGTAAACCCTAAACTCTATAACTAAATTTGTTAAACCCTTAATAAACCGTTAAGCATTACTAAACTTTTAAGTAAGCCCTTAATAAACTCGCTAAACCCTCAACCGAACTCGTAAACCCTAAACTCTATAACTAAATTTGTTAAACCCTTAATAAACCGTTAAGCATTACTAAACTTTTAAGTAAGCCCTTAATAAACTCGCTAAACCGTCTACTTTCTTATAGTAATTGTCTAGCTTTCTTCAATGAATGTAATTGTTAAACTATTTTCTCCTTTTTTTGTTTTGTGTTCTTATTTTCTCAATCGATGACACCCGAACAACTCTCGAATATACCGGTTGAGAATAATAATGGTCCACCACCACTCCTTTCCCTTGCTAATCCCGAAAACCAACATGCAAATAATGTTGTCGATCCTCCCTTAGGCTCAACTAGGCCCTTAAAATCGATGTCCGGCCTCACTTCACCGTAATGTTCATTCATGGAATTTTAAAAGCCAAATGCAACTATTGTAAGAAGGTTTTGGCTGGGAAGTCCACTAATGGTACTTCCCATTTAAGAACTCACAGAATCGTTGCGTTCACAAACAAATCCATGATGGTAGTCGAGAGAATCCTAGGCCCTAACTACAAAGCTAAGGGTAATAGTGAGTTGAGTGCCAATCGGCTTAGCAATGAGGTTTGTAAGAATGAACTCGCATTATGATCTTGATGCATGAGTATCCTCTTTCAATGGTTGACCACCTCTACTTCAAAAGGTTCTCGCCGTACCCTAAACCCTCTCTTTAAAGTCCCAACTAGGAATACGATTAAGAAGGACATCATTACTCGTTATGGGGATGAGAGGTCGAAAATTCAACGAGTCATAGATGAAAACAAAGGGAGAATAGCCGTAACCACCGATATGTGGACCGCCACAAATCGAAAAGGGGTTACATGGCCGTGATCGCCCACTACATTGACAACAATTGGGAGCTTAGAAGTCATTTAATTAGATTTCTATACGTTCCTCCCCTCACACTAGTGAGAGATTGGCCGGAAGACTCTCTCAATGTCTTCTTGATTGGAACATTGATAGTACTTTGTCAACGATTACGCTTGATAATTGTACTACCAATGATTCCATGATCAATCTAGTGAGACGAGAGGCTTCTCCTTTCCAATCTTATTAAGGATGGTGCTCTTTTGCATATGAGGTGTTCTCGCCCATATCCTTAATCCGATTGTGAGGGATGGATTGGACGTTCGAAAGATGGGATTGAAAAGATAAGAGAGAGTGTGGTATTTTGGACATGCACACCTAGGAGAGTTGAATACTTTCACGAGATCGCTCAACAATTGAAACTTAATTTGTCAACCAAACTTGTGCTTGATCGTCCCACTCGTTGGAACTCTACGTACAACATGCTTTTCGCCGCTATCCCATATAAGGATGTGTTTGCTAGATTGAAACAAAGAGAATCTCAGTACAACTCTCTCCCTACGGATAATCATTGGGATTTTGCTGTAATTGTATGTAAAAAACTTGTTGTTTTCAAAGAGATTACAAAGGTTCTGTCTGGTTCTAAATACCCTACTCAATCAGCTTTTTTCCAAGTCCGTAAATTAAGATTGAGCATGATGGAATGGTTGGATGATTCGATTCGATGATTGTTTCGATGGCCGAGAAAATGTGGAATAAGTTTGCTAAGTATTGGGATGACATTCATTTGCTTTTGGCCGTTGCTACCGTCTTGGATCCGAGGTTTAAGTTGGCATTGGTAGAATTTTATCCGCTAAATTTGGGAGTCCCAATACCGATCCGGTTGGTGAAATGGTGAAATCCGTAGTTTCGAATTGGTACTTGAGTATCAAAGAAAATCAGCCAATAACATTGGTTCTTCAACCAATTTGGTTCCAAATTCTTCTTCGCCATGGATATGGATTTTGACCCGTTTGTAAGCCAAAGAAAGAAATCTAGACCTTCTTTAGTAACCACCGAATTGGAACACTATCTAGCCGAGGAACTACATCCTAGGACACCCGATTTTGATTTGCTTGGGTGGTGGAAAATTGGTGGTGTGAAGTATCCCATTTTGCAATGCATTGCAAGGGATTTACTAGCGGTACCGGTAACCTCGGTTGCATCGGAGTCGGCCTTTAGTTCCGGTGGGAGGCTTCTTGATCCCCATCGGAGTAGGCCGCAACCTTCAACGGTTGAGGCAATGATGTGTTGCGGAGAGCCGGTTGCGTAATGATAAGCATGCGAGTATTGTTATTGTTTATGTAATTATGTTTGTTCATGATTGTTTTAGTTTTTGTTTTGATTTTCGTACTTTACGTAGTTGTAGATAAAGCGGAAGTGCAACGGCTCGAAGGCGTGTTCTCAACAACGACGATGGATGATTCGACAATTGAAGATGCATTTGGTTAGTTAGTATATACATTGTTGGTTTATTCACTATCCCTACTTCTGTTTTATAACGATTCCAACTGTATAACAGATGGAGAAGGAACCACTCAGCCACTGCAAGGGGATGGAGATGATGTTGCAGCTGTTACAGTCGACGACGAATAGTTAAGGTTTGTGTTCTAGCTGACAGTTTCATGTTGCACTGTAAATTGGATTGTATTGTTGTTGTTACAGTTTCATGTTGCACTTGTTGATACATATTAATTCATTGTTATCATTGGCAGATGAATTGATGAGTGATGAATTGATGACATTTGATGGTTGAATCGAAGTAGCATAATTGAAGGAAGAATCGAATTGCCGCATGCCGAATTGCGGATTTGCGATCTTTGATACATTTTAAGTTTATTGATTGATTTGAGTTTTCGGTTCGAACGGTTAAGTGTTTTGATTGTGTTTAGTTTTGAATTCGAAGTATGAAGTCCGAATGTCTTGAGTCCGAACTAGTCTTGCAGTTTTAGCTTTCAGCTTTATGTTCGGAACCGGAATCCAATCCGGATGGTCAATTTCAATTATATATGAGAGCGGAAATACAAGTATGAGGCGGGAATTGGTCAATGGGATGAATGATGATATTTATTGCCGAGTTTTCATTTGAGATTTTTTAATTTTCGGATTTTGACATTTTGTTGGACAAACCCGATATCCACGGGTTTAACCGAAATCCATATCAAAATGGATTTGGTAACAAAATTTTACCCATTAGGCATAATGGGGCGGTTATGGGTAAAACCGTGGGCAAATTTAACGGGCAACGGTTAGGGTGTAACCGCCCCGTAACCGACCCATTGCCAAACCTAGTTTGAACCAGCTCCTCACATGGCAATGGAAAACAAACACATCAACCGCTAGCAAGAAATCCATTAATTACATAATCACCCAAATAATAGTGGTTGCAGTGAGTTGACGGTTCGGATTGAAAAAAAATTGGGTTTGAGTTCTTTTTTTTTTTTAAGTAGGTTTTAATTTTTTTATTTATTTTAATAAATATTAATTAAATAGTTAATATTTAAAATATTATTTGCTTTTCCTTATTCTAATATGTAAAATTTTTTTTTTACCTTTTTTATTATCTTAATAGATTTTAGCTACCAAACTAGTATTTAAAGATATAATTGGTAGCAGTCATATATCTTATATTTTATTGAATAATAAATTTAAGGGTTTTTCATTTTTGGTGAATTCCAAAGCTTTATTTTTCGAATTTATTACTGATAAACTTAAATATATTTAAGGGCTCGACGCTTACAAGTTTTTCTTATTTTTTGACTGCGTTACTAGTCTAAAATATTGTATCATTCCCCCTCTTTGTTAAGAAATCAATTCTGTTTGTCAGAGTTCTCATAGTTTCATTGGTTCACTTAAAGTATGCATATCATTGAAAATTTGCTTCACATTAGCATCACAACTCACAAGGTAACATAGCATGGTTTAAAGCATGTATATAAACTTTATCAACTTGATCAAGAGTCAACATCGAATTTGGATGCGTATTTCCATTGTAAAATTAAAGTTTTGTGTTTTGGATTTAATAGAGGAGAAATCATAACATATATGAAGAAGTGAGGATATCAATGTGCGGATAACGACTAAAATTCAAATTGGGGAGGAAGATTCATGATTTTTGCCATGGTCTACAACTCTAGGTTAAAAGTCGAAGAAGAGAATGTGAAATGGTTAAAAAAAAAACACTTAAAAGTTCAAACCAGGCCATTTAAAAGGGGTGGGAACAAACCAATGTAATGCGTTTTAGTTTCTCGATTTAGTGGCCTGGTTCGACGTAAATAAAAACAAATCAATACAACTGGTGACATGGCATGCGTACGGGTCAAAATCGTCAAAAAATCGGACCAAGTGACTGAGTTGATACAAAGGTTAAACTTAAGCTATCGAGTCGACCAACTTCAAAATAAATTGACTGCGCTGACATAAAGGACAAACTTAGGTGACCGCGATAGTATATGACTCATACTCTACTCTCAGTCTCAGTCTCGCAAGCCGTACCGCACCTGCCGACGGCCACACCTAAGCGCGATTACGGATCACTCTCGCCGCGGTGGCATCTTACCCCAGATCACATCGGGCTGCTCTACTCTGAGTCTCTCGTCTGATCTCTTTGTTCACTTAATCCACACTTCTTCACTCTATGCGCAGCTGCTAGCGATTCACATTTCGGATATTTGTGTTTTAACACAACCACTTCAATACCTTGATCTCCTTCTGGGCACTGGCCATGGATCCAACAACACTCTTCAACCAGCTTAAGGTTTGCGTTGCTCGCTTTCCCCATCTTTTCTGCATTCTCTGTGTTTCTTCTTTCCTTCTTATTAAACATCTCCTTCTTCTTATTCACTTGCCTCGTGGCCTTTTCCAGTCGGCGGATCCATTTTTCTTGCTTGCCGGCCCCAATGTCATTGAGTCCGAGGAGCACATTTTCAAGATGGCCAAACACATCAAGGCCATTTCCACCAGGTACGGTTCGCCAGGATCAGGGTTCAAGTGATAGTTGAAGTGAAGTTTTCGAGAGAATTCACTAGCTATATTTGACACATTGGCACCAGGACAGATATGATTCATTTCCATATAATCATTTGGCACGGTCTAGATCCTGTTATCTAATGTGCAGCTTCGATCCTTTTTATTTGAATTTTAGAGTTGGGTTGCCTTTGGTCTTCAAGTCAAGTTTTGACAAAGCTAACAGAACTTCCTCCAAGTCATTTCGAGGTCCAGGGTTGATCGAAGGATTGAAGGTGGGGACTGAATCTCTTTGAACCTTGTCTTCTTTCAATTGTCCTTTGCTTTCTTTTCCTGTCCATTTCATGAGTTTGGGCTCCATTTCCAGTCTATCATCTAGTGCACTAGTGCTTTGTTTTTCTTGAGAGAACATAAAGCTTGTTTATCCCATTTATAATGGCAGATCCTTGAGAAGGTTAAAGTAGCGTACGACCTGCCCATAGTGACCGACGTGCATGAAAGCATTCAGGTAACTTTTATTTATGTATGTACTTATGACTTTGTTCTAGCACCATTTAACTTTGCTAAGACTTGGATTCTGGTTCACAAGAAGTTTGTCCCATTCACCATGTTGCCTTATTTGCATCCTTGAGGAAGGTGTTGTGATTTGAGGTTCATAACTTATCTGATCGCATCTATTTTCATTATGTGGTATGTTTACCTGTTGTTTAAACATTTTTCGGATCTCTAACTCAGCCTAAATCCAAGAGTTTGTTGTAGTATGCGATTGGTGTGAATAGTTAAGGGTGCACTTCATTTTGAGCGTGTTCCAAAAGTTCATGGCTTTGTTGTTATCTGCCCAGTGTGAAGAAGTTGGTAAAGTTGCAGACATCATACAGATTCCAGCATTTTTGTGTCGCCAGGTTAGCTTTCTTAATGTTTCTAAAATGATATCTTGATATGGATATGGATCAATCGTTTTTCTCTTTAATTTCACCTAATTAGTTCTGAATGACAGACAGACTTGCTAGTTGCAGCTGCCAAGACCGGGAAGATTATAAATATCAAGAAAGGCCAGTTCTGTGCTTCTAGTGTGGGTTTTCTATTCTTCACAGCTCTCTAAACATAATTAAGATAAGCCTTATCCATGACTTGCCTATCCTAAATTTGCAGGTAATGGCGAACTCGGCCGAGAAGGTGAGATTGTCAGGAAATCAAAATGTGATGGTTTGCGAGAGAGGAACTATGTTTGGATATAGTAAGTGATGTGAACCATGGCGACTTTGATTTACTCGTAAAAAGATGTAGTGGCTATTAGAGATCCTGGGAGAATCCTAACTATTGGCACTTGAAGCAACTAATTAACTGGAACTT
Source organism: Linum usitatissimum (assembly GCA_030674075.2). Taxonomy (NCBI): domain Eukaryota; kingdom Viridiplantae; phylum Streptophyta; class Magnoliopsida; order Malpighiales; family Linaceae; genus Linum; species Linum usitatissimum. The sequence goes on from JAUJYP020001424.1 coordinate 119,395, forward strand.
GTATTGAAGTGATGCAATAGAACTTTATCAATCCTATGAATCTCACTTCCCAGAGAAATGTGCTGTCTGACTAGATGTTTGTCTTCTGTATGCAGATGATTTGATTGTTGATCCCCGCAATCTTGAGTGGATGAGAGAGGCTAATTGCCCTGTTGTAAGCTAACCAATCTCGCCTTGTTTAAATGTTCAAACGATATGCTGTAATTGGAATATTTGATTAGGTTGGTTGGGCTTCCCACAGGTTGCTGATATAACGCATTCACTACAACAACCTGCTGGCAAAAAGGTGTGCTTTCTCTATTATGTCTCTGCGGTGTTCAATAGTATAAAGGCTAATGACATTTTTTTTTGGGTGATACCTATCAGTTTAGAGTTTGATACTTAGATAGGGGACATTTCTATGCTGTGTGTCAAGTTCTTTTCATTCCTTTAGTTTCTTCCTTTTCCAGCTTAGTGAAATGGGGTGATATTTTGTAGTTGTAGTGGTTCCTATCAGGTTAGAGCTTGGGATTTAGAGAGGTGGCATTTCTCTTTTGTGTGTTACGTTTTTCTTTCTATATTTTCATTTCCAGCTTCTCCGTGGGTTTCTTTATCATCATAGTTGATAGTGTTTCGCTTTGATAGTTGGATGGTGGAGGAGTTGCCAGTGGAGGTCTCCGTGAACTAATTCCATGCATAGCAAGAACAGCTGTTGCTGTTGGGGTGGATGGAATTTTTATGGAGGTATCTACTAAAACTTATATACTTTAGATCATCATGTTACACTGTGTTGGAATAAGGCTTCGTATGTGTTTTTGGTTGTTACATCTGTAGGCTTATAATAGTTTATTGTGCGTTACTAGGTGCATGATGATCCGTTGAATGCACCGGTGGATGGTCCGACACAGTGGGTATGCACCTCGCACTCATAATGCCTTCACGAATTAGCAAAGAATTATTTTCGTTTGTGTGTTTACTGACAGATGATACCTTCTTGAATACCATAGCCACTGCGGAACTTGGAGGAACTGCTAGAGGAGCTCATGGCGATAGCTGTAAGTTCCCTAATCCACAGCGCTTGATCTTTGCCTCATAAAAAAACTCATCCTCATGTTTCAAGTACCCTTCGGAGTCTGTAGTGTTGAAGTGCTACTAATATAATGCTGGTTTTCATTTTCCGACTTGAATTGAAGAGGGCAAGTAAAGGGAAGAAGAGTATGAATATTGATCTCACGCCATTCCGTGATTAGGAAGGCTCCAGTCCCTGTAAGTAGTACCTAAAGTCTACTACCATCATCGAACATTTTACTCCGCCACTGTTTCATTTGATGCTGTATTAAGTGGGTGCCTTTTCTGGTAACAGGATGATGCCGGTACGAGGACGTTGCATTTCCACAGTTGGGCGTCTACGTAGAACTGAATTAATTCTTTCTGAGAGATGATGGGGTTGGTTTCAGCTTCTGCAAGTTCTTTATGTGCCAATTGATTTTAGGTGCTGTAACGCTGGTGTTGATACTTATCTATGTTTCTCAAGCTGTCCCCAAACTTAGTACTTTATCGGTTATTGAATCATGTGCAGTCATGATAAAATTACACACCACGTACATGTATATTTCTATTTTCTGCGTCAATGGGCACATTTACTCCCCAGCTTCTTTTAGGGCCAAATACCTACCCATCCCGAACGTTCAAAACATGTTATAATCGGTTCTGAAATTTTCAAATACTAATATACTATGTACTGGACTATTGGTCCTGAAATTTACAAATAGAACCGATTAAAGTGATTTCAAATTGTAAATTTAAGACGAATATGTAATATTTTGGAATTCCAGATAGACATAGTTGGAATTTAAATTTTTAGTTATTTTCAACATCTATGTCAAATTTAAAAAATTTCATATTAAAATGGTCAATTTCTAAAAAGATTATCTATAAAAATGAATTATTTTGATATTAAAATTTCAAAAATTTTAAATTAATTAATATTTAATATATATATTAAAAATAGATAAAAATTTTAATTTCACTATAATAATCCTTATAAATAATTTCGAAACAAAATTAAATTTTACTTATTAATGTTGAAAATTATGAATTAACTTCTATTCTGATTGCATCTCGCTAGCAAATTAACAAGGTATGTCACCGAAGATTCCAAGAACACTAACATTTGCTTGCATTAAAGGCCTGGTGCCACATACTGTAGAAACTCAGGCCCAAGTGGTTTTTAAGAGACGACGAGCCCGCCAAACTAGCACTCAGCCAATTTGAATTGCGAGGAGAGAGGAAGAGATCGGCGAGTCTCGCTCGAGTAGTAGTAGGCTTCGTGTCTGGGTAGTTCCATTCAAATCAAACGGTTACTGCTGGTTGTTCCGCCGTTGCATTTGCCACTCCCAACCAACAGCGACGCCTGAGCTCCGAGTGCTCCACACTGCTGCAACCTTCCTCATTGCTCTGATTCCCAGCCTGAGATTTGTAAGTCTCCTTATGTTATCGTCTCTTTACTGTTTTCCTTTCGTTATGGCTATTTCCACTTCGATCTGCCGTTTGACAGTGCCACCGCGACGGTGAAGCGAGGAGATGGCTTCATCGTCAAGCTTCTGCTGTGTTTTTCACCTGTTTCTACCGTTAGCCTCTCATTTCCTCCCTTCCTTGAACTTTCTAACCCTATTTTTTAACATTATGTTTCCAGAGCCAGAAAAGAGTTGGGAACAGAAAGAGGAAAACGAACATAAAGAGAATTTGGTTTCGCTCCACGAATCAACTGCTTCGATGGTTATCGCCAAAGTAATCCATTGTCATTTGCGCTTTCCATTTTTCTTTGTTCGTTCTTTCCCCCTAATTGTGACTAGTAACTCTATTTTCTTGTGAAATGAAATTCAACTTTCAGAGAAGAGCTCCCCTACGCCCTAGTCAACACGCAGGTATCCCCTTCCTTAAGAATCTATCTTCAATTTTTAGTACTATTCTGTTCTGTTCAATTTCCAGTTTGTTATGCTGTTCTGCTCAATCTTGCTCTCCGTTCCAAAAAAAAATACCAGTTGGTTTGGGAACCAGCCATATTCTTCCAGATAGCCAGAAGGTTATACGTGAGCTTCATGTCCTGTAAGTAGACTAACCTTAAGCAATGTGATCTTTGTAGGAGTTTTCCAGATTTCTAATAACCTTTCTTTCTGTTTGTAACTTCTCTTTTTATCTTTCCAGTGCTGAAACTCGCCCACAAACCCATGCTGCTTCAAGGTATTGAATGCAACACCTCGTTAAGTGTCCTACAGTTTATACCGGCTAGCTTAACCTACACATCCCCAACCAGCTGAGTTGCAGTTCTTTTTCCATCTTTGTTATCTAACATTTTATCTACTATTCAACAGTACAAGCAGAAGACCGTTTGTGCCATCTGGCACTGGAAATCTTTCCATTGCATCAACTAGTTCGAAGGTGATTACTTCTATATTCCTCCTCTCAAATTACTGTTGCTCCCCTTTTGAGAATACAACCTACTTCTGCTTACCATGTGCCATCTGATATGAAGGTCTATTCAAAGATTGGGCAGAACATCAAAGACAAGAATGAAAAAGATGGTGAATGATTCAGTTCTAACCTTCAATTTATTCAATAGTATGTTACACCTTCCAAACTATAATGAGGCTTATTGCTAACTGTTATAATTCTCCAGTGAAAAATACGGTGAGCAGAAAAGGATTAGCTGATGTAACCAATGTCGGCCGCAGTTTTCAAACGACCGCTGGAAAAAAGCCATTGTAAGTGAAATATTTTGCTGGTTGCTATACAAACTCATGTTGACATCATCCTCTATGATTGTTTCTTGCTGTTCATGGACAGTTGGATGTTCCCTTGTGCCTTGTTACATTTCTGAACCTTTTTTGGCGCCTAGAGGGAAATTGTACCCTTTCTTATGTACCTTGCATTATGTTTTCTGCTCACTTTTGCAGGGTGTCAACGAGCTCAAACTCTAGGAACGTGAACTCCAAAACGAGAAAACCTTCATTGGTATGAAAATGAAAGTTCACTTAGAATTTCTCTATGGCTTTATGTTTCACTTTTCTGTGTATCATCAAATCACTTTGTTATGTTAGTTACATTTCTGACGTTAGTCAGATAGGGATAGTAACTTGTAGTTTGGCTATGCAAACAGGGTATGCTGAGAGATGATCCAAGTAAAGGAGTCGGTGATCCCAATTATCTCAGTAAGTGGATGTGTGTTGTCAGAACATATACGGTATTGCTTTTTCTTCCAACATTGACGTGGGTCTTTATGGTCCTCGATTATTTAAGGTGCCTTAGAACTGGGAACTTCTTCGAACAATGCAAGAAACAAGACTAGAATCCCTAACCGGGCATCTATTACTAATAGTAGCAGGTAACCCTGTTCCTTTTTGTATCATGTGCATTCATCTTCAATATACGTAGTTCCAACAAGACTCGTTTCTTACAGATGATTGTGTTGTACGCATAATAGATTAGGAAACCCAACAGATTTACATCTACGCATAGCACTGAAATACATATCACACCCTCTTTCATGTGATGATATAAGAGCTCTGTAGTAATTTCTCATTTATATCATGAAGCAGGTCTTCATCAGTGTCGATGGCATCATACCGGGAAAAAAGAAGAGATTCAAAGGTTGCTTAATCATACACCTACATTGTGGAAATAAATTATGTGACTAATATCAATACGGCCACTAATTTATAGTCGCTAATGCAGGAAAATGATAAAGGCTCAGACAAGACCCAGAAGATTGGCAGTTTTACAGGTAGAACATGTCACTATTTAACCTTTTTATGTGCATGGTGTTGAGTTTTAAACTTCTGGTTGTTGCTAACTTCAGTTAAGGCCAAACTGGGTAAGAAAGTAGTTGCGCAAGTGGGCAAGGGTAGTGGCCCTCTACGGAGGAATAGAGCAAGTGAAGGTTCAATACCAGTGTAAGCATTATTCAGCTTTTCTTTTTCCTGGAAGAAAAATATCTCCATTTTCTTTAAATGTACGTCAAGGCATGTTCCAAATTATATTACGCTTAATCTCATGTGTTTTAGCAAACACTTTCTTTGACTGTCATAATAAGTTCTCTGAGCTGACAAACGGTAGGCTAAGACTTCTGTATTTATAACAGGGCTACAAGTACCAGGCATGTTTGCAACACGTCCAACAAATCTCTAAGGGTATGTGGCATATTATTTACAAGATTCCCTTTCCCATGCATCTATTAATTTGTTTGCTTGCTCATGGCTTCCACTCTTTTTGGAGAAATTTTTCTTTCTGAGCAGTTGATCTTGGGGTTTTTTTTCCAGTGAGCTGTTAATTTCATGACAATTTGAGTATTTGTGAGACAAAAACTGAGAGCAACCAATTCTACAATTTTTATAAGCTGAAAGGTGGGGAGTTGTTATGGTTAAAATGCATTAGAGGCTTCCTTTCCTAGTATATCTCGGCCAGGGTTTAGGAACACAGCTTATTCTGCGTTAGGCAAACTAGAAAGTGTCAGTTTGGCTGTCCTTCTTTAAGCACCTAAAAAGTGAGCAAGAATCCATCCTATCATCTCGAAGGGTTAGGTTTGTTAGGGTGTTATTTAAATTGATGATTTCAGCTCTCTCCAGTGAAGCAGTTGTGTAAAAGTATGATTTCAGTTTGTTCATTTGAGTTTCACTAATGTTGTTTGCTTGTTTATGAATCCATTATCCAGCCATTACAGAAGACTGCAATTGAGTATTCCCATGGTTATAAGGCTGCGAGACCGAAAGGTGCAGCCCACACTGAGAACCCCTCCTCCATTGCAGCAATCACATCTGCAGGGAACAACACAATTGAGGCAGCTTGTGTTATGGAGAATGTTCCAAAAATGGCTTCCTCTGAACTGTCTAGTAGAGAGACTTTATCTGATGGCGATAAGACAAGTGTGGTTGATTTGGACATTATTTCTAATAGAAAATCTCGTCGTAGAAGATCTTATACTTCACTCTTGATGACAAGGTCAAAGGTATTAGAGCTACATATTTACGCACTAGCTACTTTACTCCTAGTAAACTTGTTCCCTAACCATTGTGATTCTACAGCTATTAGAAGAACATAAAATTTTGCCGAGGATAGATGATATCTGCAATCAATTAGATGTTGCTGAGTATGTGGACGACATATATCAGTATTACTGGTCTTCGGAGGTGACAGACAGTTCTGTTCCTTTCCATTTCCTTCTTTTGTGGCCCTGGTTTGTGTTGTTATTTAGGTCAATGGAGGATTGAGTTATCCCTTATTACCATGCTTCACAATATTGATCTATGCTTGTACCAGTCCAAGATTTGTAGATTAATGTGTTGTTTTGTTGTCATTTCAGAGCAATAATAATCCTTTGGGTGCTTACATGTCAGCACAGACTGATATTACCCCTCACATGCGAGGGATATTGATAAACTGGCTAATTGAGGTATTGATTTTTCCATTCTGTTTAGTGGTTCTGCATATTCTTGATATCTTGCTGCTGTTATCTTCCTTGCTAATCCAGCTTTCATTTTGAATACAGGTACACAGCAAATTTCAACTGATGCAAGAAACACTTTATCTGATGGTCACGTTGTTGGACCAATACCTATCTCAAGTCCAGATGAAGAAGAACGAACTGCAACTAGTGGGTCTCACTGCCTTGTTGCTGGCATCAAAGTATGAGGACTTCTGGCATCCAAGGGTAAAATTGAAAGCTTGAACCGTTCAGATTTGTGGTTCAGTGTTTGTACAGAACCTCCTGTAACTTGTTCACCCCCATCTGGACTTTCAAATGCAGATCAAAGATTTGATTAGCATCTCTGCTGAGGTCTGTACACAAGCGCAAGTGCTGGAAATGGTACTCATTCGAAGCTCATCAAATCTTTTTATTTGAACTGTTAAGCGTAACATCCTTTTCCTGGGACTTGTGAATTGAGCTTACTGTTGGTTATGTACTGCTTATTGAGCTTATTGACGTTTCAGGAGAAATTCATTCTAAGGAAACTGAAGTTTCGTTTAAATTTTCCTACACCTTACGTGTTTATGCTACGATTTCTGAAGGCTGCTCAGTCAGAGTCTAAGGTACTTCTCATAATCTAGAAAAATATTTTGCTTTAGCAATTCAAGCCAATATGTCCCAGTAAGCTTAAACGTAAAAACCGAAATGTCTTGTGTCTGCTATCAGCTTCAACACCTGGCATCCTACCTCATTGAGCTGTGTTTAGTGGAATACGAAGCTTTGAAGTTCAAGCCATCCATGATAAGTGCGTCTGCTATCTTTGTCGCCCGGTGTACTCTGCATATAGCTCCAGCATGGACACCTCTACTTGTAGAACATGCTCGCTATGATGTTTTACAACTCAGGTATTGCGTAGTTCATGTCTTCCCGAGACTTGTCAATATCAGAAGAGGCTCGTTTTAATGAATTAAATTATCACTGTAGGGACTGTGCTAAGATGATCTTAAAGTTTCAAAAAGCAGCAAAAACAGCATCGACAAAAGTCACGTACGAGAAGTTTCTGAGTCCTGATCTGGATCGTGTAGCTGGGATTAAGCCCTTAGATATGCTTCCACATTGAATCTCCTTCCAACGTGCTTTCTTCAATCTTGTGTAAGGGTGAGATGTGTATTTTGTTCTCTTAATCCGCACAAATATGGAGAGCTGGAACGGTGAAGGACCCTAGACTTGAGCTTGCCTTCTATTTCGAAAGTGCGGTTAAGTACTAGTTGCTGTTGCATATGGTTCAGTAGAAACAGATTTGTTTCGTTCGTTGTTTGTATCTTTTGAGATGATCGAAGCTGAATTGTACTGCATATGACATATTTGTGAAGTTTTAGTATAATTGCAACTTCATGTATATAGAAAGAAGAAGCTGGAACACTTTCCAAATAAGGTAGTTGTTTGCTCTTACTACATCAATATTATATACACAGCAGGCATTGTTCCCATGCACATCATTTCACTGCATATAACAAACTGTATTGTATTTTGCCAAAATCCTATTATGGTCTTCACCTATCTCCCTCATTTACAAGCCGAGTTGTAGTTTTGAGGTTAAAACTTGTGGCTCAAGTCAGTAGCATCCCATCATAATAAGACATCTGGCTCAAGGTGCCTCGAACTGCATCGTAGAATTCCAACCACGAACAATCCGACGATGACGAAGCCAAATCCTCCTCAGGCCGCCACAACAAGTAAGAAGGGTTGACACGGGCGGGGCAAGCAGCTACCAAATCGGCAATGGAAGCCGCAGCAGGCCTGAGTGACTGTTGCGGGAAGTTGAAAGCCAAGTTATCCACCTTGTGCTCGTAAATCTTTCCGCTTCTGTCCAGTTTATAAGTGGAAGTAGCCTGGAACTCTCCCTTTGCCTCCCATGGCACCCTGGGGATTCCCTTCACGTTCCAACGTACCAGTATCACATTCTCCGATGGCTGCCAGATTCTGTACACGTCGACAGCAATGTCCTTGAACAGTAGCTTGCCGTGGAACCTCAGCGCCCAGAATAGCAGCTTGTAGTTGCTTATCCCTGTGAACGTGTTGGTCGGGTCTCGAAACGTTATATCATCCCTGCCAAAAAATATTACAAAAACTGTAATTTTATATAATTGAAACATCAAAATTCAAAATCCTGCAATCTGAAAATGAGATTTTTGTTTATTTATTTATTAACCTGTAGATGTCGTAATTGAGGTCTCTGACGAAGACGGATGGCATGTCCTCTCGAAGGGTCCGGACGGCGAGGCCTAGGTTGACGTAGAAATCGTTGCGCTGATTGTTGGGAGACGGGGGAAGAGTAGGGGAAGGAGTCGTGGATGCCGACGACTCTGCCGACGTTGAGGTGGTCGTGGCAGCGGCGACGGCGACGGTGAAGGACAGGGGCAGATGAGAGGTGGAATGAAGAGTGAATTGGTGGGATTGACTTGACTTTTCCTTGGGGTTGTAAGCGAGGAGCTTAGGAGAGAAATTGGGAAGAATGAAAGCCATTTAAGTTGCTCTGCGTTGATAGTTTAAACTGCTTTGAAAATTAAATTAATGGAGTTTGTTTGTTATGAGAGAAGAGGCCAAGAGGGAAGGGGTAAGAGCACCAGATGGGATTACAAGGTCCATTCTTTTTTTTTTCAAAGTTGATTCATCGAGTGGTCTTAAAGACTGGCCAACAAAACTGTGTTCTATTTTGTCATCCTGTTCTGTGACTTTTCCTCAAACATGCTACTGAGAATTCATTTCTGGCCACATGCCTCTATGAGCCCAGCCAAATTTCAATATGCAGCTTCCTTGCTAGTTAATTACACTTCAAAACCCCTTGCTAGTTTAGCGATGGCTTGTGAACACTCCTAATGCAGTCCAAATTATGAGTTCCATTCAAGGTTGGCACATTTAAATCCATTAGAAGCTTCAAGGTTGGCACATTTAGATCTATATCGCGATTTTACCAATCGTGACAGCATTTGGAGTCATCCCAATGTACTGGAATCGCATGTGGTATATACCTTTCAAGATAGAGGGATGCTGGCGCGCATATTCGGATATTCAGAATATCTGTCTTGAGACCGCTAAGGCAGGAATCCAACAATTAGAAAAAGATAAGATTCTTCATTACAGATCATTACACATTATAAAAATCAATGTACAAGATAAAAATAACTAGTAAATGTGAGAACTTGTGAATGACTTGCTTCATTCAAAACTGTACAGCACGGATGCACTACTCAATATCAAGTCCACCAGCGACTCTAAATTGTTTCCATTCACTTGAAGCATCGTCCTTGTCCAGAAAGGCATCATGTTGTTCAAATCCATATCTATCCAATCACAAAGGTGATCAAGCTAATCAACACTGTCACAAATAGAGAAATCAACCATGGGAGCAACAAAAGCAGAGAAATGTGGGAACTTCTGAATGCATAACAAAAATATGAATTGGTAAAGTTACGCCAGAATCTCAGCACCCAAAATGAATATCGGCAACGTACAGCACTCATGCACCACTAAAGCTCAAGTGCATAAGCGACTCTAAATTGTTGCCTTTTACTCCTGCAAGAAACAAAATTTTGAAGTATATAGGAACCAATTGAATGCACAAGGCTTAGATAAACAAAGAGAGCCAAATGCCAGAATCTCGGCACCCGATAAGTCAGTATTGGCAACGTACAGCACTGAATTACTAGTAATATAGCGTAATCCAGAGACTCTAAATTGTTGCCTTCACTTAAAAAATAAACACTAAACACCAAAGAAGATTAAAAAGCACAGCTTTTCGAAGGCTCAGTTTATAAATAGAGTTTTGCATCAACGAACTCAGGATCCCTCATGAGCTCTCAAAGTTTGATGGTATAATTCAGTCCTCGTTGCCCTCTTTTCTCAAACAATAAAAAACACAAAGCTATATTTTAGAAAGGCCTCAGAAGCTAAGACACATCACTAAACAAATAAATTTGTTCATATCAGATGGTACGGACAATAGCTGAAAGGAATCACAAGCAATTCATCCTAACAAGCAAATCTTATCAGACGGCACCAACACCATAGAATCAAAACAAGAAACGATCCAAAACAAGCTTGAGAGATCGGAGGACGTATAAAGCAGAAGTCTTTTGAGTGATTCTTGAGAGATGCAGAGCCACTTCGGCGCAAGTTTGAATAAATAGAGAGGTAAGAAACCCTAATCCTTCACGCTGCAGCTCCAGCTGCTTGATGCCGCCACCTTTTGTCTGGATCTGGGCCCAACATTCCAGCGGAAGAATTGAATTCAAGCCCATGACCAACTAAGGCCCGTCAGACTGATAGTCCTCCTCGAACAGAAGTTGCATTGCGCGCCACACCCGCCGCCGGAAGCAGCGAAATTGCATACTCCTTCTCGCCTTCAGGATTATTTTCTTCGATAAAGGAAGCGGCAGTGCTGTGTTTGTTCGCGGATCTAAGGATGAGGAAGTGCAAGTATCATGAGAAGAAGCTTCTAAAGAAGGTCAATTTCTTAGATTGAAAGAGGGAAGGTAACCATAGGGAATCCCAGGTGATGCAACGCTACCATGTGGTCGATCGTGATGACTACAAGAAGTATGTCGATTATTGATTCTCCCTATTTGATGCTGTTATTCGTGAATTTATATGATTTTCTGCTAACAGTAATAAAATAGAAAAATTTAGATACTCGGGTTTGTGCCGGATGGTGCAGAAATTGGTCAACATCTTGAAACAGATGCACCCCAAAGACATTGAGATGACTGATATGCTTCTGGAGAAATTGTGAGCTCCGCTATCCTGTGCTGTAAAATCAAGGATGTTACTTTGAGCTAGTTAGCTAAGAGGCATTGTTGTGTGGTTTTTGTCCCAGGTATAACATGGGCGTTATACCAAGCAGAAAGAGCTTAGCTCTATGCGACCGCCTGTCAGTTTCTTCCTTCTGCAGGTACATCTATTGATCAGTAGTCAAGAATTCGAATGTGGCCAGTATATATGTTATGATATGGAGATTAAGCAAAACTTATGTGGTTTTGACTTTGCAGACGAAGGCTTGCAACTGTGTTAGTACGTTTGAAGTTTACTGAACATCTGAAAGAAGCAGTGACTCATCGAACAGGGCCATATCCGAGTAGGTCCAGAGACGGTGACTGACCCTGCATTCCTGGTTACTAGGAACATGGAGGATTTCATCACCTGGGTGGATACATCCAAGATTAGGAGGAAGGTGCTACAGTACAACGATAAACTGGACGACTATGATGCCATGAACTGAGCTTTATGCAGCATTCGTTCCTTCTCTTGGCAAGTTTGTCATGGCCTTCCTTCCTGGTTACAGAACTATGTTTGTAGTTTTGCAAATTTTGAGAAATTGTGTATGCTATTCCAGAACACGGAGTTCGAATGGTGTCTGTTAGTTTACGTTTGTTTCCACCGATTGTTATGATTATGGTTTCTGGTGAATCTACAGAGTCAATTCCATGCAGAAACTTGTTTAACTAATTGGTCTCTTCTAGGGCTGGCTAGTCAGGCTCGGGTCGGTTAACACAATTACAACAATTTCGGTTCATTCGGTTAATTAGTCTGTTAAGTGTTAACCCTACATCAACCGATTTCTCTAAACTAAATTTGAAATGCTGATTACATTGACCGTAGGCAGTGGATCAGGATCAGTTCACTAGCAGCAATACATGGGGCGATCGGTTAACACATTTTTGTATTTTTATCATACTGAAATTGATAAATTAATAATCAAATTAATCGACTCCCACCTCTAATATTCCCTTCAGCTCGAAGCACAGTTAAACAGAATTCAATAAGGCAACTGAATTGTTAAAATGATTGTAAGAATACAGTTACATCTCCAGACTTTCCAGACTTGAAACTAAGATAACTTGTTACAGAAGCTTTGTCCTAACCAACTAGCTGCAGAGTACTGAAAGGTACTGGTTTTCTATTTGGAAGATGATCGCTTGGGGTTGTGCTCTGGTTGATGGGTGAACTCGAAATCGACATGGACGAAAGCTCGATCCACTTCAGGGAACTGCTCAATCTTCTCCTGAAGCGTCTCTCCTATGTTATGCGCCTCGCAAAGAGACATGTCGGAAGGGAGCACAATGTCTGCTTCCACAAAGTAATGACATCCAAACGTATAAGCTCTCACAGTGTCAATATGCTTGATCTCCTGGTGATGGTTCCATATCAAGAATATCAACTTGGCCAAGTACTCCGGTGGCGCCGTTCTCCCTATCAACGAACCCACGTTCTCCATCACTGTTCCTGACCAGTTCCAGATTGTATACAGCGCTATCTGCATTGTTGTTCCAACACAAATCTTACTTTAATTTTATGATATTTAGATTTGGTGACATAATGTTGAATTAACTCTTCTACTTACGAGTATAGCCCCAACCGGGTCGATCCACCAATAGAACTTGATAGCTAGAACGGCCGCTCCCAAACCGATTGAGTTTGTGATGACATCGAAGAAATGGTCCTGAGCGTACGCCCTCACGATTTCGTTCTTGAATCCGCGACAATACAATGTTAGCCCAAACTTTATAAACGTCACTGATGTCATAATCCCGATCATCCAGTCCACTTTATTTGCATCCAACTCCGGCTTAGCCTGCAACCGAAAACATCGAATCTCATCACTCCCAATAAAATTTCTAACCTCCTTCAAAGTCATCACAGCGTTATCTAACCTTAGCTATAAGTTCCCGCCCAGATTCGAAGATGATTTGAAGCCCTAGAGTCGCCATCACCGAGGCAAAAACAACTATCCCCTGTGCAACAACACAATGTATATATCAACTAGTCATCAAACTACTCGGTACTAGTACGTAGAAAGTACTTAACAGATTTGGTACTAACCACGGGCTGCATCCTCTGTTTGCCAATCGGATAGCGATACTGGTTCGGCTTTCTCATGGCATGGTCAGTAAACCACAGGATGAACCCTGACATGAGGTCCAGGAAAGAGTCAACCGTGGAAGCAATGACCGCCATCGATTTGCTCTCCATCGAAGCATACACTTTGGCCACAAACAGCACCAGATTCGCCACGTTGGACGCGTATATCGCAATCTTTTCGCCCCTAGCGACATCTCTAATTTCCTTATCTGTCATTTCTCCTCCCGGCATAACCCCACACTCGGCGAAGGACTCCACTTCATTGAACTCCTTCACAAGGTCCTGCTGTGCCTTGTAGTATTGTGCCACCTTCCTTTCTTTCTCTGCATAAACCAAAAAACAAATTACGTGAATAATATGTGAATTAACAATTATTAATTGACCCTAATGATCATCAAATAACGTGACCAATAAGCAATTACTCCGCAGGGATGCAAGAAAAGAAGGGATTTGACGCTGCTGCTGCCTCCGAGGTGTACTAGTACTGATAGTAGTAGTACTAGTACAAGTAGTAGTATCAGATGGGAGCTGGAATTTGTCAATATCAAGACGCCATGAAGGTAAACTGGTTTGAGCTGCCCTCTCTCCCGGTGGTGGTGGCGACAGAAGCTCGACTCTGTAATCGAATGAATCGATTCGCGGACTAGGCGTACGGTTCCCCACCATCCTAGCTAGAGCTTGAAGTTAATTATTAATGTGATTACAAAAAGAGGAAGAAGAAGTAGATATTGTTATGGGTACTGTCTAGGCTTGTATATATATAAGCATGCAGTTGATCAGTGATTGATGATTCTGTTTCTCTTCTGAAATCTATTAATTTTTTTTTTGAAAAAAGCCTATTTAATTTTATGATGAAAGGTGTAGTGTCATGTGTTGAATAAAAGAAAGAAAAGAAGAAGTAGCTGCCCTTTGGGAGATGCTTTGGTGGTGTGTACATAAAAATATTCTTTGGAGAAACGGTTGAAGATTGAGCTATATTATGAAACAAAAGATTATATAAAAAAAGAAACCCAACTAACCCACTACTTCATGCCTTTATTTATTTATTCACAAGTCTAGTGCATGCCTTCTTCTCAATAGAAAAAGCCAGGTGACACAAATCAAGGGAGACCACCAACGCAACATCAACGAAGCTTCCGGTAAAGCGTCTTGCTTTTACTTTTAACATACCTAATCCTCTATGTCAATTTGTAATACGTGTGACATTAACACTAATTTATTCATGAAGACATAACACTCACTTGATGGTCGTACTAGGCTGATAACTATAATCCGCCTTTGAGCAGCTTCATTTCGTAAATATCCAAGTTGAGTCTCCATGGCGGCGCCCTCATCTCTTCTTCTTCCTTGTTCATAATACCAACTACTACTCTCTGCATCCGCCTCCATAATGATTGATATAATTAATAGTAATAACAATCTCCTTAATTAATTTCCTCTTAATATATATATTCCATACATCTCTTCTTCTACATGAGTATTTATGGATATAAACTCAGCATCACAGCGCTGGAGACCAAGCAAGTTTGGTCAAATCAATTTTTTGGTGCCGGTGAAAACTGAGCACCTATATTCCCACCCAAATGCCGATTACAACGCCCACAATCCACGTACGCTCATCTAAGAATAACCCATGCTCAACCTCTATATATATATATATATATATCATGTGGTACCTTTATAGATATAGGATTCCACCAGAGCCTAAACCCAACCCAATCCAACCTGACCCCCCAACCCAACCAAACCTATCTGGAATCCCACCCGAGCTTGCTTCCGAATCGAAGAGTAAAATTGAGTTTTAACTTCATTTGGATATTATTTACAGGGAACCATAATGAAATATGAATTTTTAGTCATTTCTAATATACATGTCAAATATTAACCGATTTGAAAATTTTGGAATTTTCATGTCAAAATCGCTCATTTTCATAGGTTAACCCCTTTGGAAATTGGCAATTTTGACATGAAAATTTTCGAATTTTCAAATTGGCTAATATTTGACATGGATATTGAAAATTACTAAAATTTGAGGTTTCATTATGTTAAACACTTTAAATAATACCAAATGAAGTTAAAAAATATTTTTCAACATGCTAAAATAACACTAAGTAAATTTGATTTTTAACTTCGTTTGGCCATTGTTTACAGGGGTTACCATAATGACACTTGATTTTTTAGCCATTTCCAACATGCATGTCAAATATTAGTCAATTTGAAAATTTTGAAATTTTCTTGCAAAAATGGCCAATTTCGGTAGGTTAACCCTTTTGGAAATCGACAATTTTGACATGAAAAATTTCAAATTGGCTAATATTTGACTAGAATGTTGAAAATGGTTAAAAATTGAGGTTTTACCTTGTTAAGCACTTCAAATAATAACCAAATGAAGTTAAAAAATATTTTTCAACATGCTAAAATAACATCGAATAAATTTGATTTTTACTTTGTTTGGCCATTGTTTAAAGGGGTTACCATGATAACACTTGATGGTTTAGCCATTTCCAACATGCATGTCAAATATTAGTCGATTTTAAAATGTTGAAATTTTCTTGCGAAAATGGTCAATTTCGGTGTAGTAACCAAAAATTTTCCAAATTTTTGAGTTGTTTCGTCATTGTTACTCTCTCTATTGACATTGAAATTTTCATCATTTTTTTATTTATTAAAACCCATGTATAACTTGTACATTAATCACCACTCCCTTATCACTATGATATAACATAGTTACACCATATTTTGTATTTCATTTAGCTTTACCTTTGATTTTCTAAGGGGTATTAATATGAATTTGATCCATTCATTCATGTTAATTTTCATGCATTTCAGTTAAAAGAAACCATTCAAAATCCATACACTAAATAATCACACTTTTGAAATCAAAGTCAGTAATCATAAATGACGATCCAAAATTACTAGTTCAAGAAAATGTCACTATAACATCATATACCCTAAACTACAACAAAATGCATGCACTAAAACATTCCAAACCCTTAACTTACAATAAAATATTGTCACTGGAACATCATATACCCTAAACTACACCCCGATGCCTGTTGTTGGGCTGAACCCCAAGTTCTAGAACCGAACCTCCACCCCACCTACCCGAGCCTAAAACGAAACCTCCGCCGTACCCACCCAAGCCTAGTAGCAAACCTTCACCCCACCTAAGCCTATAACCAAACCTCCACCCAATCCGAGCCTGGAACCTCCACCCCGCCTGAGCCTAGAATCGGACCTCCTTCCCATCCGAGCCTAGAACCGAAATTCCAACAAATCCGAGCCTAAAACAGAATCTCCACCGCTACCAAGCCTGGACCCGAACCTTCACACCACCTGTACCTCCTCCCACACTTCCAGCCCAGCGTCAGGCCAATGCTCAGACGGCAGCGCCAACCCAGCTTGCCCTCCTTCCAAACCTTCGGCCCATCCCAGCCTCGAGGCTAGAGCCATCCTCAGCACGCTCCTAATGCCCATGCTCAGGCAGGACCAGACTCAGCCAGAACTCGAGGGAGAAAAGAGCACATCGCAATCATAATCCATCACCGTACTCGGCTTCACATAAAAAAAAAATTCAACGTACACATGGGTTTCCTTCACTGTTCCTTTTTTCTAATGGCAACAAACCAGATGCAGAAGAAAAGAAACAGAGACAATAATGTATTGCATTGCATGGTCGACGCGTCAAAACCAAGCAAGCACACACCAAAGTTATACAACAGCCACCTCTGCCTCTTCCGTCTTCATCTTCTTCCTCGCAGCTTCAGTTTCCAATCTTTCTATCCCTGACTCACTAAACAGCCTTCCCCACTCCATTCTCGTTCAGGTACTCGACAAATTCGTCTATCAAATACGGCCAAGCCCCTTCAGCATCGTAGTTCAACAGCTCAGGGTCCACCGTCTGCAACCAACCAAGCACTCTTAAGCGATCAGGACAACAACAAAAAACAGTAGTAACAACTGAGAGGGGAAGGGCATAAAGGAAACACAACAAACAATAGACTTGTCTCTGATGTCTTACCCTGGTAAATTCCAATAGTTGAGACCATGTATCCCTTGAGATAGCTTTATTATGCTTAGCCTACGAAAGCAACCACCAAGCCAATCACATCATCAATTATACTCTTTTTATGGCATTAACAAATTATAGCATGCATCCAGCGAGAATTGAATTCAAATGCTTAACCAAGTTAAGTATACCTGTAAGAACTGGCACCAGTGATCAACCAGTGGCCAATGCTTTTCAGCAAATAGTAATTGCCACATACCAATAGCCGTATCCAGTGCTAGAGACTTTTGGCCCTGTCATATAAAAGACTATCAGCAGGAAGCGGCGTAAGCCTTGAATTGAAATAAAATTATTAGAATTCAGAGAATTAGGGCAGAAGATAGTGGAAGAATAATGATATTATTAGGTCAGAGACCAACGGGGTATTATGTATCCTTACAAGAGTCCCAAATAAATAACTTCCTAATTAAGATTCTAACTTATCTCTCAAATAATACGAACTACTTGATTAGGATAACTATTTCTACAAAAATAAAATGAAAACTTACTTTCTCCTTTGCCCACCCGAAAGCAAAATTGTACATCTCGCCGAACTTTTCTGGATAATCAAACAAAATTTGAGTTAGTAACAAAAGTACCAAGGAGTCGCCATTAACCAAGCTTATTCAGATCGAACAACATTTAAAGGCCATAATCCTTCTGACAAGTTCAAAAAAAGTATCCTCGTTATTGAGATTAAGAATAAGAATGAATTCTGATGATTGACTGATAAGGACAATAGCCTGAAAATATACAAGTGTACACTATTCTACTTACGTTCATCTTTCATCTCAGAACGCATAGATGGTACCCTTTCTCGGAACTTTTCCAGTGAATCTATTCTGCCAAGAAAAAGAAAGATAGAATTAGACTTCACATAGCAAGATCCAAACTGAACCAACATTATTTAAACTCAAGCAAGCAACAAATAAAAACATGGAGTTGATGAACTAACCCTAGTGATTGTAGTCCACCAATAAATTCTTGCTTTGAGAATTCACACATGGTGGCAGCCTTCATATGCCATGAAACAACTAACTGCAGTAAATAGAAGGAAAATTCCTAGTTAGGATTAACAAGATGATCTTAATGGAAACTACGATAACAGAAACGTAATAATAAGTCAATGGCACAGAGTTTCATTTATTGTTACCTACCATAACGATGTCTTGAGGATCGACCTGATCAAACGGAAAGACAAATGTTATTGGGTAAGTCTATGGCAAGTAGACACTAAGAATAAAATGCAATGAGGAAAACTTTGAAGTTGAACAGCATCAGGCAACTTGGTCAATAACTGAGAAAACTTTTCACATTTTGAACCATAAAACCACAGCGGCTAACATAGCTAACTTCTCTTTTCAAGAGTGGCATACAATTAACTAACAGTGAGGATAAAACCCTTGTGGAGTAGATGATGATTTACCTGAATGTCATTGCAAAGTCGAGCAATCCCATCAGCCAGTATCATGTCCATATATGGATCTGGAATGCAAATCAGAACATATTTCTTAGTAAAAACCATCGTTAAACTAATCGACTAATAAATGCACAACTACATAAAATGTTTACTCTCCTATATACATATTGTGTAGACAACAGAAATAAGGAAAAGGACGGCAATCATTCACCTTTATATCTATTGTAAAGCTCTTCCAGATGTCTGGAATCAGTAGATGTTTTAATCTGGGGTTGGCTGTAGAACACATCAAATGCCCCTTCAAGATGCCAATCACTTGCCTTCAAAGCCTGAACTGCAGCTTTCTCACTGCATTTCAAAAATTAAATTATTCAAGCCTGAATCCTAACCACTACGCAAAAGAGAAGTGCCAGAAAGCTTCCACGAAACTAAAAACATGATGGTATTTCCAGCCAATTATCATAGGTATTGCACTATCATATGCCCATCCACCATCAATCTTAACAGGAAGAAAACATAAACAAGCAAACCACAAATATAAGCAAATGATGAGTGATTCATATTGATAACAGGAGGGTATAAGCAGCACAAGGCAAGCAGAATTATGCAAGTTTTGGAACATCACAGTTGTCTAGAATTTACCAATACTGAAGTACTAAACATTAAACAGCTCAAAATAGTAATTATCAGAAAGATAGTAAACGTACTTTGCCCCAGTGATGGCCATAAACTGCTGGACCTTGTCGCGGTGGCCTCTACCAAACTTGTTCTGCAAAACAAAGACAGACTCGTCATCCTAACATGATACGTCGGTGTAGTAGCAAAGCGCTGCACAAGAAATTGAAACTTCACGGGGTTGCAATAGACATGTTTGGATACAAAACCAGGACACATGCTTCATCTCATATGGCTCAAAATTGAGGATACTAAACGAAAGGGAAGTGAAATCTTCCAACAGACTAAAGGTGGTAAGCTTTCAGAAATCGTAAGGCTCTCTAAATTTGACGTTTGAATCTTACCGGACTCGGGTACAGAGAGCACGCGTAAGGCTTGAACCCTAGGTTAGCGACATAGTTGCGTAAGAACTAGTTAATAAGCGTACAACCCCTACGCAGATCGAGAAGTTTGCAGGATAATAAGAAAAAGCGGAAGAGTAGCAGGTAGGAAGATGCGAACTTAATCAAAGTAAGTAGAAACTAGAAGCCAACGAAGACGAAGAAGAAATACTGACTGACCATGGCGGTGGGTGGAACTAAGAATAACTGTGAGGAATAACCCGCGAGAAAGAAGCCCTGATTTTAGAAACAGAGAGGGGGAAAGAATGAAGGAATCGTAGAGTGCTGGTTTGAGCAGAAATGTGTGTCGTCGCCCGGCGCCCGTCGCCCGTCGCCCACGTCAATCGAATCGATTTATCTCCCGTGTCTCTGTTTCTGCTGCGGCCTCTGTGTCTAAACACCTAATCTATCTGTGTCAGTAAAAGTAGCCCCACGCCTCCGCCTTAGGAGTCGTTTGGCGCGGGCTGATTTTAACCGCACTCACATAAATAAATGATTAGCTAAAATCTTATAATAAATTGCTAGGCTTGGACTTGGTATTTCTTTTAAGTATTTAGTTTATTCGAAATCTTTGGGAGATAAATGTGGTTTGAATAAAATCAAGTTCCCTTACACACATCCATAATAACAACATATATAAATCTATTACTATGGTGCTACAGGATGGTATAGTGATTAATAATAGTGTACGTTGAATAGTTGACTTCAAATATGATAATCGACTATCTTATTAACAACAACAACAACAAACCAAACAGTTGCCAATGTTGTTGCTAGCAAGAAAGTCAACATTTTAAAATTTGGACAACGAGTGTCTACAAATTATTAAAGACCGAACTTATTCACAATGTCTTATTTTATGAGATTTAGAAATAGGATTGCAAACGAATTTTCTCGCCTCGCCACTCCCACAATTATGCATGGTATAACCCTATAATGCCTCCTTATTGGAGTGAAGTGTGTATGAATTATATTTTTATTATTTAAACCATTAATAATATATAAGTAGTGGGGGAAAACCAAACCCGCTAATAATTTTTTCCCAAAACTCAAAATTAGTTATATTCAACAATTCAGAAAACTAAATATTTACAAGTACATATCTTGCAAGAAAAATGTATTTCTTTCAAACTTTCAACTTGAAACCCTGCCAATAGCCTTTGGGATCCTTCACCGTAGAATTACATCATTACCTCTTCTCTCACTCGATGTTCAGTTAGGGACACAACAAAAGTATAAAAAGAAATCTAGTACAGTTTACAGCAGCATCCAAATCAATCTACAGACCAAACTTCTTAGGCCGCAAGTAAGTCGACGAGCCCTGGCGCAGTCCCGGCATTGATATCACCTGCTGCTCCTTCGCCCTCTTCACCTTCTCCTTCTCCTTGTTCAACCTCTCCACTTCCGCTTGCTCCTTCCTCAGATTCTCCATCTCCTCCTCCATTGCCGTCTTCTCTTCCTTCTGCTTCTTCTTATGCTCCAACAACGACGTATCAGAGTCCTTAACCGAAAAGAACATCGGTCCCAGCTCAGCCAACCACTGCGCCTCCACAGAAGTCGCACACTGCATGTACTCTTTCGACGTCAAAACCAGCTCGTGGTAAACCACGTAATCCGGAGTGTACCCCAGCCCGTACAGAGCGCTCGTAGGGTGCAAATGGCACGGCATCCCTGACCTGCAATTAACATACTCCCCAACACCTTTCAACCTCGCCGAATTGTGGAAATAGGCCGAGCAGATTGCTTTCCGGATCACGTCCCAATCATGTCCACAAGAAGTCAACGGGATTTTCAACGCCTTGAGGATATCGAGCAGCTGGGATCTCACTTCTCGAGCTTTACGCAACCCTTTGACGTGCAAATAATGGTCGTTACACCAATCCCCACGATATTGGTGCTCTTTCCATTGCATGTATACATTGAGCAGAGTCAAATGGTCAGATTCCGGAACGAAAAACTTCTCTCTTGCAGCATCACTCTCTTCTGCCCTATCCTTGGGGCGGAAAAACACCGAAGGGACCGAGAGCATCGATACAATCGTCAAAACCTCATTCACGCATCCCAATCGATCTCCCATCAAAAGCATCTTAGCTAGCGGAGGATCTAAAGGGAACTCCACCATTTTCCACCCAAGCTCGGTCAAACCTCCAACGTTATTCAATGCACCCAGGACCCAGAGCTGATACATAGAGTTGAGGATATTATCCTGTGGAGGTGGGTCCATGAAATCAAAATCGAGCAAGTTCTCTACTTTAAGCGACTTCAACAGTAAGACCACGTTACCGAGGTTTGTCCTCTGAATCTCCGGTACCGGACTCGGCAACATCTCGTTCTGGTACGCATTCTCGGTGTAAAGCCTGTAGCATGTACCCGGTCCGGTCCTACCAGCTCGGCCAGACCGCTGATTTGCGGCAGCTTGGCTCACGGGAAAGACTTGGAGGGCGTCCATACCCATCCTTGGATTATAAACCTTCATTTTACCATATCCAGTGTCGATGACGTAGAAGATTCCATCCACGGTCAAAGAAGTCTCGGCAATGTTGGTGGCGACGATGCATTTCCGAGCTCCATCCTCGGGTTTCTGGAATATCTTGGCCTGCAAATCAGCAGGAAGCTGAGAGTATATAGGCAGTATCAGAAGCTTCTGAACCTCTTTAGTGGTGGAGGCAGTCATCTGTTCCATCCTCTCTGCAAGAGAGTAACAAGCTGCTTCGATCTCGTCTTGCCCGGTCATAAATATGAGGATATCGCCCGGACCACTGCTGATGTGGATATCCATGGCTTGCTTAACCGCTGATGCAACGTAATCTTCACAGGGCGTCTTGCTGAAATAGGTCATCACGGGGAAAGTTCTCCCTGGGATCTCGAATATTGGTACACCTCCAAAAAATTGTGAGAACTTCTGAGAGTTTAGTGTTGCGGATGTCACAATGAGCTTGAAATCTCGACGTCGCGCAACCACTTTTTTCAAAATTCCAAAGAGTACGTCTGTGTTCAAAGATCTCTCGTGAGCTTCATCCATGACAACGACCCTGACACAAATCAAGAGTCTCGTTATAACAAAAAATTCTGTCGGAGATTACTTTAATGCTTCAACTTAAGGGGCTTCACATACCGATACTTATCCAATTCAGAATCTTTCAGTGTTTCACGTAGGAGTACTCCATCAGTCATATACTGCAAAACCAGGAGTTAGAATATTAAAAACATCAATAAGAAGAAAGGGAAATTAAAATCAACGATCATGAGCAAAAGCAAACCTTAATTATAGTGTTCTTTCCAGTCACGTCCTCAAACCGGATTGCATAACCAACTTTATCCCCTAGTTCCGTCTCCATCTCTTCACTAACTCTTTTGGCAACACTCATAGCCGCAACACGGCGGGGTTGGGTGCAGCCAACAATTCCATTAACTGTATAACCATCTTCATGCAGATACTGCCAACACAAAGCAAGAAGAGGATTAGAAGAGGGCATTGGTGGATTAAATAGATGACTGCAATAAACAAGAAGAAGAGAAGGGCAAAAACCTGTGTAAGTTGTGTTGTCTTCCCTGACCCGGTTTCACCAACAACAACTACAACCTGATTTTCACGTACCACCTACAGAACATGCAATTTGGACAGCGTAAGCACTCAACAGAAAAATATCAGTTAGAGTTGACCACGACCCCAATAACTAAAATTACATACTTAACCAAGCTCCTTAGGGAGGCAACTAGCAAGAAATATACACAGGGAAAAACAAACCTGCAACAATTCATCCCTAACAGAGTAAATGGGAAGATACTTCCGCTGCTCTGACATGCTTTTTGACATAGCAAAATCGCTCACAGCTTCCCCCTTCTTCATGTGCTGTGCGAACTTTGCCTCCTGCTTGAAATTAACTTCACCTTCTTCACCCACTTCAGCAGTATCAGCATCAACCTGAAAATATATGAATTGGCTGAGCACCAGAACAGTTGGAAGAACACCACCAGAAATTTTATTGACATTACTAGTACTGACCTGCTCCACTGTTTTCTCAACGCCAAGAATATCACCAAGTTTTGAGCCGGCAAGTTCCCAAAATCTTTGGCGGGACTTGTTCTGACTCTGCTTCTCGCGGATCTCCCTGACTAAGGCAGAACCTTTGCGCGAAATGATGGCCATATCTGATGTGGGATCTTTTAAGGGCATTACCGGCTCTGCTTGTTTAGTGAAAACCACTCTACCATCCAAGAAAGGAGGTTTGGTATCTAATAAAAGGCCATAAAGAAAGTTACAATCAGCATAAGAGATAGAAACATACAAAGCTTGAACCTATTCTGTGTACATGTCTACATGATACTTGTCACGTTCTTACCATGCACAAGGAGAATAACTTTGCGTTCATCCTCGTCATCAAATTCAGTCTGCACCTCAGTTCCTCTAACAGCACCCGATCTCAAGAGTTGCCGGTCTTCCCATTGGGCATTATCAGCAGTAAGCTGAGATAACTTCTTACTTTGAGCTAGTGACATCTTGGAGCCATCTTTTCGAGTCTACAAAGAGAAAACCAAATAATATATATCATTCATTACATAGGATGTTCACCCAAGGAGAAGGAAAACTTTGACTTGAAACACAATATAGATGGAGAAAAGGAATCAAGATACAGAAACGTAGCAGTTGCCTATGCATTTTGGAACTTTAACATACCAGCTTTTTAGCCAGCTCTGCCTCTTTTTTCTGGGTTGAAGCTTCATCTCCAAAGAAAAATGATGAGCTATTAGTATCAAACATTGTGTTACCTTCTTCTCTATCATACCTGAAAAATACAGACCCTATTTAGTACAGAAGTTAATTGATGAAAGTACAAGGATAGTCTGAGTTCCATGAAGAAACTTCATAGAAAGAATACATGAGTAACATTGTACAGAAAATCAGGGGGGATTACCATGCTCGGTCTGAATTGTATTCCATTTCCAATCGCATGTCCTCTGTAACCTCAAGATTAGGTTCTTCAGATGGGAATGATTTTTCTCCTTCCTGAGCATTCAACAGAGTCACTAATTTTAATACAAGCAAACTATTACTGTAGGAGTTTTCATTTAACTTTCACATGTCTACCGAGTTCTGGGCTCTGGCACCTGGAACCAAAGACTTACCTCTAATTTTTGTGGACTTGAAGAAGGGAATGTTGAATGATCGGACCTTGCATTACGTTTAGAAATAGAAGACTTATATGACGACCCAGAAGCCCGTATTGGGATAGGAGAAGGAGTAACCCGATCCCAGGGAGAAGCAGCAGAACCTGAATGCGACAAAAAAAGATTGTTAACATATATACCACTAAACAAGAACAAGAGAATGTGAACCAATAGGAACTCAAGCCCCAACATACCAGCAGAAAATGGAGTATTTCCACCCAACCATGGGGAAACTAAACGTGCATCAGGCGAGGCCCCGACAAACATTGGGGATGGTGAAGGTCGATGGTGCCGGCTTGAATGAGAGGGTGTATCACGGCGAGGAGTATCTTCCCATTCCCATCTCGCACTTCCATCATCCCAGTCTGATCTGCCTGGAAATCAATGACGAGGCTAGTTAGATTAACACTTGAAGAAGCATATTTTCTCATGTTATCATGTAGCAATGTCAAGGGGAAAAAATTGTTTAAACCACAGATTTTTTTTTAAATCGTCTATTGGTTGCAAGTGGGCTAAGGAAAGGCAACACAAACGAAAAGCAACTAATGAAATAGGAAATGATAAAAGAACCTGATGTTCTAGAGCGTTTTCTTCCATAATTTCCGTCATAGTCATCTTCATACCGACGTGTGGATTCTCTTCCATAACTTCGGTCTTCACGATCACTTCCATTTCTGTGTCTATCCCTTAAACTATCACTCCTAACATCATTTTTCTTGCCTCTTCGATCACTGATGTAGTCATCAACTCCCCGACGCCATGGACTTCTGGACGGGCTCCTGGATGAATCCTGATGAGATATCGGAGTGGAGGTATTATGTGCCTACAATTCCAAGGAGATTCTGGTTATTTACCACATAGAAAGTAAAGTACTAATCTTTCAAAGAGGAAATTGAGGAGAAAAAAAACAGAGAGGGAACATCCAGAACAAGATGTAAGATCCAAAGTAACATGCGTCATAATATCAACTTACATATGAAGATGAACGTCCTCTTGAATGCTGATTGCGAGATGTGTCATCAACAGATCGCTCTCTAGTCATGGTACTTTCTGCAATTGACCAGATTTCATATGTTATAAAAATATTGTAAGGCATATAGAAGAAACAATGAAAGAAAAAAAGGCATGTTATACTAATATGCATCACATGATCCTAAGGAAGCAAATTTTATGTACTTTCACTCAAAAGGAAAGTAAATCCGTGAAGGAACAACACACACAAGTGATCTACGACAGGATAACGATTGAAGGTGTCAACAAAGCATAGCACCAAGTGACCTAATACTCCTAGTTGTAAGGATGTCATAAAACCTATTCATAAAGTTCCTCTCAAGAGGCTTGTAAACAATCAAAGGCCACAGGGTTTGATTATCTTTAAATAATTATAAACCAAGTAACCAACTGTACGAGTTGGTTTATGTTTGGACAGAAAGTAATACCTGTACGAGTGGGTGTTCGTCTATATTTGGACAGAAAGTAATACCTGTACGAGTTGTCTGACTAGCACTGCCAGATGTTTCACGATATCTTCGCTGACTCGTATTCTTCCTTACAACATCATCGATCCCTCCTTCCTCGTCTAGCCCAGAAGTTCCATTCTCTTCATCCTCATCGACTGATGCCATTGTAGAAGCGATCCTCTGAGTAGGGACCTTAAAACCCCGAGTCACATCAGACCCACCCCGTTTTGAATTTGCAAGGGCATCTAATCCTGGAAAAATAGTGAATATTAACCAACAAGGATGTAGTCATGTAGCACTGTGAAGATCACAGAAGCAAACTCACAAACTTGGGTAGAGAAGAGAAATTAGTAAAAGAAGTAGAGGATGTTTACCTAAAAGGGATTTCCTTTCAGGAGCGGTAAACTTCAACCTCTCCTTCCCGGGAAGGAACAATCCTCCTTCTCCACTCTGCTCAGGTTTTAGTGTGGTCATTGCCTCTTCGATGTTCATTATTTCACCTTCACTTGCTTGTTTCTAAAAGCGAATGGTGTGGGTTGTATTAGCTTATGGGAATAATTTAACAGTCAAATAAGGGAATAAGGGAATAGAGGAAAACAAGGTTGATCCAGTACACACCTCCATTGGAAGAGTGCTGTGAAAGAGCAGTGATCTCCACAAGGTCGAAAAATAGTAACTGAAAATCCAAGATTGAAACGAATGTCAAAATAAGATGTAATACTACAACGTCAAACAATCACTCAAGGCGACTGGTGAAGGATTAGGATTTACCGCCAATTTCAAAGGGAAGGATTCCTCTTCATAAAGGCAAGAAGAAAAGAATAGACGACAGAATCAAAGTACTAATCAGTGCTTGTTTACTTGACAAATCCTCATTGATATTATATTAGCAGTGAGGACGAGGTAAGAGTGGGAAAGGTTATGATCCAATTGTTTCATTCATGTACAATAACTAGAGCTAGAAATCTGGCGATAGCCCTTTCACAAGCAGAATCATCTAATCTCGGTCAGTCACTCAGTTGTCCCCAGGAAAGCAAGCAAGGAAACTTGTACCAAGAAAGAAAAGGCAGAAGACCCAACCAATCAAAATACAGTTCAATGGAAAGAATCTGGAACTAGAAACTCTACTTCCCTCCGGTGGCAACAGAGCTCAGTAATGATTAAACAAGGAAAGTAGGGCCATACCTTCTCCGGTGGGTAGATTGGCGCGCCAACAGCTGAATCGCTGAGCAGGTAGAGGTGAAAAAGGGTGACGAAAGCTTCAGCAGAAGAGAACAACAGAGATAAATCAATTTAAGTCAGAGGAGGACACCGGAGCACCGCCGCCTGGTTAGATCGATAGAGACTAGAGAGCTAAACACCAAGGAAATCGAGGACTCCTCGTCAAATTTTCAGGACACAACGAGGATAGATGGACAGACAAAATTTAAGGGTGTTCTTAATTTTAAACAAAAAAAAAACAAAAATTAGGGGTGAAAAATCTTTTAAATTAATATATAAATAGATCGTCGTATGCGAATCCGGGTCCACGGCAAAGAAAAAATAAATCTTCACATTCAATTTAAGTGTTGATCCAACGGGTCTTAGGCCTTTTTATATCAAGGGTTTTTAAGTCATTTAATGTCGTTTCTCTTCCCAATTTTCTTTTTCTTTCGATTCAATTTCAATCAATTATTACTCTGATCCTTCAATTGTTATTGCTATAAAAAAAATCTTCTCAACCGATTCTTAACAACTCTTCAACATCATCCATTTCTTGAAGTGTTTCGAAGGATAGGTAAAATTTTTGATTTCCCATATATCTTCGTACAGTTTCTAGTCGTTATGTGGGTTTTGATTTCAATTTTGATTTCTCTTATGTGTTTGCATTTTTAACATTTAGTCTCACTTTTGTTTGAATGGTTATGTACTCGGTTTAGGGTAAGGGTTATGTCCTTGATTTTGTGTTGTTGTGAGTTATATACTCGTTTTATTTGTACTTGAATTTAGTATTAAGTTTGTTGTACTTGATTTTTGTACTTAGTTTTGCTTGTACTTGACTTTTAATATTAGGTTGGCTTAAAACCCCATATAGGCACAAACTATAACGTAATTACATGTTTATACACGATATTTTTGAATTTCAGAAATGGCATGAACTATCCAAACTTTCAAAGTATGTGGCACACTGTTAGTTTTGTTTGTTAGTTTGTATAGGTGACATGACAGTGATAATGACTATCCGAATGAAACTGGTATGGCACTTGTTTGACTAGTCAAATCTGACGACTACACCCCCTCAACCCTTTGTTCTTCACTCCTTGGCCAGTCAAATCCTTCGATACAGCTCCTCCGTTACTACCTCTGATCCAATAATGCATTTATCCAGAAAAAGAAGACGCATAGATGGTATCTCTGACCAACCTTCAATAACAAAAAGCTGAAGCATCAGTGGAGGGAGGTTTTAATTTTTGTTATTGAAACCAATGAGTTTTATTGTTATTAACAAAAAAAATTATTACAAAGTTGACATGATATATTTGACTAGGTAAACAAGCTGCCAAATCAGTTTTGCTCGGACAGTCATTAACACTGTCATTCGACCTATACAAACTAACAGAAAATACTATAGGTGTGCCATAGGTTGAAAGTTTGGATAGTTCATGCCATTTCTGAAATTCAAAAAAGTTCACGTGTAAACATGTAATTACGCTATAGTTCGTGTCCATTTGAGATTTTAAATAGACTTTTTGTACTTAGTTTTTGTACTCGGTTTTGCTTGACTTGATTTTTTAATGTTAGGTTTGTCGCATTTAGTTTTTGTGCTCGGTTTTTCTTGTACTTGATTTTTAATGTAATGGTTGTTGTGCTTAGTTTTGTACTCGGGTTTTCTTATACTTAATTTTTAATGTTATGTTTGTTGTACTTAGTTTTTGTAATCGATTTTTCTTGTACTTGATTTTTAATTTAAGTTTGTTGTAGTTAGTTTTTGTACTCGGTTATTGTTTATACTTGATTTATAATGTTAGATTTGTTTTTTACTTGATTTATTTACTCGGTTTTTCTCGTATTTGATTTTCAATGTTAAATTTGTTGTACTTAGTTTTTGTACTAACCTTTGCTTATACTTGATTTTTAATAGCTGCTTTCAGGACATTCACTAGTTCAATGATTCTATCTAGTAAGCAAATATCATATCGTTTTCGTAACTCCCTCTTGATTTCGCATTTCCTTTGTTTGCTCTCTAGGTTTAACACATTATAACTTCCAAAGATGAACTTGATCGTTCTAGCTAATGTACTTAACAATTTCAAAGTAGGAGACGAACTTAGAAGGTCTAAATAAACTCTAATCTTCAATTTCGGAAGACACCCGCAAATTGCTATCCAAGTTGATGGTCGTGTACAAATTCAGAAAAAAGGTTGAATGTTTGTTCACTACTACCCATCGTATCAGGATAATCACTATGGCTCCAACCTTCTTAGCTGCTGCTTCAATCCTTCTCTATCTTGGCTAACATATTTTTATCTATCTATCCATGTTGGATATCGAGAAATTCAATCTCAAAAAAAAAATCAATAAAAAAGAGTTTGAAGTTTGATTCAATTTTGAATTTTTTTATTTGACTAATTGGACAAAAATACCTTTTTATTAAAACTGCTTAATTAAATTATATAATTGGACGGTTAAAGTTTATTTGCCGCCAACAAATATTTTTTTTCTTTGCTGGCAATCCAAACTCGTCTTATTGTTCATTTAATTAGCAGGAAAAAATAGCTATATAATCATTTAAATTAATATTTTATTATTTATTCATTAATCCATATTTTTTAAGGAAAAGTGTTGATATTATTAATTATGAATAATCAAAACAAACGTCTGCAAAGAGAAAGCCGCGAGAGAGGGAGGCGATTTTAAGAGTCGGCCGGCTATATTTTCAGTATTGATTGTTGAGTTTTTTTGCTTTAAAGTTGCAATATTATTTATTGTTTTAATTCGTAGGGAAAGTTGCACTCCCCTTGAAAGTTATCTATATGGAAACCTTGGCCACAATTGCCGAAGTTGTCGTCATCGTTATTTCGCCCCAACAAATCATATCTGCCAAAAAACAGCGCAGATTCGATCTTACAACTTCCGACCCAAGGGAGACGAACCTTGAAGGTAAGTTCTTGAAATCATCCAAAAAACCGGCCAAGGGTTCACCTCTTCACCCACAACCGGTCTACTCTAGGGTTTTACTATTTGTTTTCGTCCAGTAGTTAGAATTATGTAGTGTCATACTTATTGTAATATGCGGTAGCACTTTCCTTTCTCATTCCTGTTGTCATAGTTGATGAGCAATGACTAAGGTTTCAATTGTTGCAGGGACCCGCGGCCCATACAGCTCCATGTGGAGTTTATACCTCTGATAGACCCTTTTATATGTTTCGTCTCGATCGTATTATGGAATGAATATAAATTTCATTTGTTTCGAAAAAAAACAAACGTCTGCAAGGACATCGGCAAGCCAGTTCAGGGGATCCTCAGAAACGACATGACACATGAATGCTCTAGCCAAGACATGGGAAGCCTCGTTGAGACCTTGTTTGACTAGTAATCGCAAACCCTGGTTTACAGCTTACGGTCTAGGATGGAACAACAGTCTCGCAACAATTCTCCAAATTATGTTAAGCTCAACATAGTAAAAACTCGTAAAAACACAAAAGAATACATTTTTATTTCATTTCGCTAAAATTTGAGGTATGATATAGTGGAATTTGATTTTTTATCTATTTCCAACATGCATTTAAAAAATTAGCCAATATAATTTGTTGGGGCCTATTTTCATTGAAAATCGCATAGTTATCCCTTTCAAAAAAGGCGAAAAACCGGTCAAAAATGAAAGTTGTGTTTTCATTTCATTTGGCTCAGATTTGAAAGGCTCAATGTTATATACAGTCTGTTTTTTACTTCGTGCAGTAAATAGACTAAAATACCCTTAGTTAAAAAATTATTTCGTGCAGTCCTTTTTTACAGTCCTAACTTCATGCCGTCCGTTTTTACTAATTACAGTCCATTTTTTATATACTCTCAAAATATATTTATTAAATACTTTTATTTACAATTTTTTTTAAAATAATTGTAAATAAAATTTGAATATGCGGAAGATATATATATATATATATTATTTTTATTATAATATTTGTAATTATTTTTTAAAAATATGTGAAGTTTTCTAAAAGTATTTGGAAAGTAATATTTATTTAACTCCATTTTTTATTTATAACTTTCAGAACATTTATATATAAAAAGGACTGCATTAATAAAAATGAACTATTCGAAATAAAAACAGACTGCAAAAAGTAAAACTAGACTACGTTAGTAAAAACGGATTAAGTTTGTAATTTTTTTATTAAGGGTAAATAGTCCATTTATGATAAAATACGAACTACACAAAGTAAAATACAAACTATATATAGTATCACCCATTTAAAAAGTGAACATAATAAAACTTAAATTTCTACTCGTTACTAACATCCATATTAAAAATTAGCCAATTTTGATAAAAAAAAACGTCAAAACACGAAGTCAGTCGACAATTCACCATCGTTTCAAGTCCATTTGACACACACTTACGGGTGCTTATGCTCCTTGTCAAGGTATATCGAATAGCTTGCCGATTCAAGTTTATGAAACACGAAAACACTTATGAGTTGCCAATATAAATAATTAAATCTTAAACAACTCTTCTACTCATAATTAATGTATAGCAGCCAGTAAGTGTTTGATTTCAACACTACAAATTATTATTCTTCCCCTTCCCACATTCAAATCAACTTTCTCCCAACAAAATACCCCTTGGCTCAACCACAACAACAAAAATAACCCCCACCCCACCCCACTCTACCAAATCTCAGACTTGAATAAACAATCACTCTCTCCTCACTTCAGGGAAGCTACCAACGCCATGTGCTCGATGAGGTCCAGAACTCGGTTGCTGCATACAAATCCACAGAAACCATCGTTTTGTCAACCAGATAGTTAAGAGCATATGCCTATAGAAAGGCAGCATCGAGCTAGCCACATTACCTATAACCCCACTCGTTGTCGTACCACGACACGAGCTTCATGAAGGAACTGCTCAGCCCTATCCCAGCCTTCGCATCGAATATACTTGACCTGCACAATTCACAACACCTTCAGAACCGCTACCAGGAGAATTCAACACCAATCACTAAATACTCGCTCTCAGAGAACAGACCTTGAGTCGCCAACGAAATCATTAGAAACGACATCCTCATCAGTGTATCCAAGAATGCCCTTCAATGGTCCCTCAGATGCATACCTTTTTCAAAAACAATCAGAAATTGCAACTTAGTCCTCTCCGGTCATCAGAAAACAGTCAAGTTAGAATAGCATAAATGAAAATTGACCAATACACATACTTAATAGCAGCTTTAACATCATCGTATGTTGCACTCTTCTCAAGTCGGCAAGTTAAGTCCACAACAGAAACATTAGGTGTTGGGACACGGAAAGCCATCCCAGTAAGTTTTCCGTTCAGCTCTGGAAGTACCTTTCCAACAGCCTGAAACGTTGAGGCAAACAAGTGGTCATGAGCTCAGGGCTGGCTGTTTATTTATTTATTGAAATCAACAAACGATAAAGCTGAAGATGTTATGTCCCATACCTTCGCTGCGCCAGTAGAACTTGGAATGATATTCTGACTAGCTCCACGACCACCACGCCAATCTTTCATTGATGGGCCATCGACAGTCTTTTGGGTAGCTGCAAGGAAAATTTAACGTGTCATGCAACATGATGCAATGACTTTACAGGCACTCATACGTAAATGACCTATAGCTCACGAGAAGGAAATAGAAAAAAGACCTGTAGTTGCATGAACGGTTGTCATCAACCCTTCAAGAATACCAAATTCTTCATGAACCACCTATATAACATTAAAGAATCCATAATTCGGTTAACATCAAGCATTAAAAACTTTTGAAGCCTCGTTCTGATAGATCCCAGTAACAGAGATAACACATCGGAGACGACCCAAAAATTAAGAGCAGGATTTTGGGGATGGGGTTTTTGAGAAGATAAATACCTTGGCAAGGGGAGCAAGACAATTTGTCGTGCAGCTTGCATTAGAGACAACATCCATGTTTGGCTGGTATGTCTGCTCATTAACTCCAACAACAAACATTGGTGCATCGGCAGAGGGAGCTGATATGACCACCTTTGTAGCACCTCCCTGTATAAAATGAAGTATAACGCATGTTGGTTAACTGAAAGGGGAAAAGACGGATATATGTAGCCTGGAAGATTAAATTTACCTACCTTTTTGTGAGCTGCAGCCTTGTCGATAGTTGTGAAGACTCCAGAAGATTCAACAACATATTCTGCTCCATAATCACCCCATGGAATATCTGCAGGGTCCCTGAGCACAGAAAAGATTTCAGCTCATTTGACATGACCAAATTCTGAACAAAAGTATCTTTGAGGTTGTCTTCCACGGGATGAAGGCATAAGCATTACAGAAAAACAAAATAACCCATAGCAACTTATCACCCTGATACCTCTTGCTGGAAATTTTGATTTGTTTGCCGTTTATTTCCAATGTAGACTCATCCAAAACAGTGATGGTCCCGTTGAAATTCCCATGAGTAGAGTCATACTTCAACATGTAAGCCTGTATACAGTGAATAAGAGAACCTTTTAGCAAATCAAATGAGAAAAGATGCAATGGAATTTCTTATTGAATGCACAAAACAGGTTATAAAAACGCAAGTAGCCAGTTGTAATCCATTTCCAACAAATAATGTCTCAGAACAACCACGTCAAAAGTAGATAGCAAAGTCATAAAAGAATCCATTTACTGTAATTATAAGTGAGCAAAGAACGTGGCTAATCCTTACCATGTATTTAGCATCAATAAAGGGATCATTGACTGCCACCACATCAATATCATCCCTAGATGTAGCAATACGGAGAACTAATCTTCCAATACGCCCAAACCCTGCACAATTGAGTTATCAGCACGAATCCAGAAAACTTCGTCAAGGAAACAAAATAACAGAAGCCATCTAGTGGAAATCATTCACATATGGAAGAGGGGAAACTATAGGATTATAAAACAGGGAGCAGACACACAGTCATCCTTGTTCCATACTGTATTATTGTTCTTCATGACCTGTTTTCAATTCCCTTGGAAAGCATTACAATTACTATAAACAACAAAAACAAAAACTTATATGTTCTTCATTTCTGAGCTCTAAAAGAAATCATCCGCTAGATCTCATCTTTAAATACAAACATTCAAGGAAAAGCTCTACGCAATTCAATGCTGGAAATGTTTACTTTCTAGCTTTCTCGCTTACTAGTTGACAAGTAAGCAGAGCGATACATTTAACGTTACAATAAGATGATCGAAGGAACATACCGTTGATCCCAACCTTAGTCTTCCCAGCAGTCCTCGATCCTTGGAGAAGTTCAAATGATTCATAAACGAGGTTAGCAACTGCACCCAAGTACCGAAAAAAATCAAATAAACAAACGTAGTCTTACTCAGAACAGTTGGAGGAGCTTCAGTAGCGGTGGCCTTGATGGGCTGGACACTTCTCCCACTGCGTGTCCTGGAACGTCAACCAGATAAGTTAGGCAGAGCTACACCAGCCAAAAAAAGCAACAGAAACCAAACAAAAATTTAAAAACTCAACTGGAAGGAATAAGAGGCTGTTGAGACAGGGACGGCCTTTGAAGAGAAGCCAACGCTCGAAACCTGAAACAAAAAAAAACCCACCATGTATCAACAATAATAAGGAAGACGCTCCTCCAATGAGCAGAGTGTTCTCTACCAAGATCGCAGCTGACCTTTGTTACGATGTAGGTCAAACAAGGCAGAAGAGCCAACAAAAAAATATTTAAACTGCACCGAAAGTTGACAGGACGTGTGTTTACCTTGAAGCGATCGCAAGGGAGGGAAGGAGTGAGCGGGGATCGAGTAGCTGCGTCGGCGAGGGGAGCAGCGGCGGCGGTAGATCTGAGGAGGCTGGAGAAGGCCATTGTCGTTTGGGAGGCTAAAACCCTAAAGGAATCCTCCCGTAGAGCAAGGAGTCAAAGAAGGCGAGAGACGGCGACGGTTGGTGGAGCTGAAGAAACAACAAACAAAGGGAGGAAGCTGTTGCTGTTGCTGTAGCTGTGCCTGTGCGTGCGCTTAGGCTGTTGAGAAAATGCGTTTTATAAAAGCAATGAAGGAATACGAAAATGAAAATTCCGTGATTTTTTAATTGTTTTAAATTTAAGAATTTGCAGAGAGATCGTTTTGCAGCGGAGTTTCTTATGACCAGCCAACTAACCAACCAAGAAGCCGAAGCACACCAGCTGCCTGCGTATTACTGGGAGGGAAGTCCAAAGTCCAAACTACCCATGCAGCAATTGGCCCACCAAAATGATTCAGTGTTAGTCACCAGTAAATTTAGTGATTGCTTAATGCCTCAAAACATATTAGTATTTGCAATTTTAACCTTAAGGTTAAATCAGGCAAGGCTATGGTAAGCATACCATGAGCGAGTATCCTCTCAAGTATTTGTAAGATGAAAATTTGTGGGATATTTTTCAAAAGTTGTATTTTGAGAGTAAGAGTACGGTACACCTCATATTTTAATTCTACCTTATCATTTGTCAAGTTTATTCGCTGTTCTTTTTCTACGGTGACTTTTAATTGTCCGTCCATCCATCGTGATGCGAAACTAGCTTAGAACATCCAGTTAATTGTGTCCGACCTGTTTTGAAGCTTACCCCTCCTAAATGGCAAAGCTAGCGACGTACAAAGTTGATGACAAAGGTAGACGGTGGAGAAAATCTTTGAACAAATGGGACACGTTTGTCTTGTCGTCAAGAAAGAGGGGGGAGGAAAGGGGGAAAGAATCCTCCAACCTTTTGGATGAATATGACAACTATTGACACCCCACCACTCTCGCAGCAGCTTCTATATGCTCCGTTGATGCTGCTTCCAATCATAAAGATGCAATATTGCAATTGCCACCACCTACCACCACCTTTCTCCTGTAACGTGCCTCCTGTTTCCATAAACCCACCACTTTCCTTCCTTTTACATTCTTCCAACTTCTCCATTGTTGCACTTAAATGGCGCTTCTCCTATTTTTGGCACTCCCACCGTATATTGGCCGTTGAAATTATCTTACCCTATGACAAAGGACAAGAGAATGATCGACACTCGGTGGTTTTTGATGGGGTTGTCCTTTTAATAATTGTGTAAGGCTTTTGATCATTCAGTCCTAATTTATCATTTAATGGGAGTTGTCAACGTTATAAGAGTGACGGTGTGTGATATTATCGTACTAACATTAACATGAGGTGAATTGTGCATTGTACAAATCTAGCGACGATACTCTCTCTCAAAATATATAACGATAGTTCTGGCACAATACCTCTTACTTTGGATCGTATCATCAAGCACTCCCTAGGCTAACTATATGTTGCTAGGAAGTGACCGTTAGCATCTCGAAAGCAAGGTTCATATTATTATATATAGAGGGCCGCTTGTTTAGTCTTACAAGATGTTGTCAATGTCACAAGAGTGATGATGTGTGATTTTCTCGAACCTGGTTTAATGAGCTCATGAGCCGGTGCTAGTTAGAACTTCGCATATCGAACACACTTTTTAATATTTCTTTCGAGCGGCTATTAACGGTTTGGTTCATCAACCATCCTACCGACCAATCAACAATTAATAGCTAAGTAATGTTTATTTCGCTTACAAAAGACAGTGGTGGTTCGTCCATCATTTTGCTGGGCATCCTAGTCTAAACCCCGCATAAAGCCGGCAAAAAAAGTGAAAGCATGTAGTACTCTATCAAACCGGTTTGGTTTTCCCACATCCCATAACCGAAGAAGGCAGCCGTCCAACCATCCAACTCCCTTCTTCGAAAACCAAAGCCATCCCCATGAAGAAATGAGACTCAATGTGGCAATGGAAGAACCACACACCCGGGTTATCCGCCCTGAACCGAATCGCAGTCCACCCATAAGGATGAAGCGGCACTGTATTCTTCATCACCGGATCTACAAGGTTATACCGCTCCATATCCCGGGTCGGGTCATACTTCCCTTCCCCATACGCGAGCACCCAAAAATCATGACCATGGAGATGCCAAGGGTGCGCCTCACTGTTGTTAGGTGTCATGGTGTTGGCATTCTGTAACACCACGTCCACCGTTGAATTGAACTCTAGCCTGTAAATTCGGTTGCTTAGCGTGGCATTCACGTTCTTCGCCACGCTGTAAATGTCGTAATTCGACATATCGAGCTTCTCCGGAGGCGGTTCCTTGAGGTTTCTCTTCAGGGCGACCAAGTAAGGAGTCGTTGGGAGGGCAAAGGAGAGATTGTTTAACGCCCATTTGAATTTCCCGCCAATCTTGTTCTGTGTGTTGAGTAGCTGGATGACCCGGTCCGGTTTCGGAGGCGGTTCGTGGACGTAGCCCTTCCGGGCCTTAAATGCCCGACTCTGCTCCAGGCGTGAACCGGTGTCGTTCCATTGAGGTCCAGCCGGCGGGAGCGTATGAGGACGACCCCGTGGGTGGTTCGGGTAGTAGTTGAGAATTGCGATCCCCTCCGGAGTTGAAGGTTTCCGAGCGACGACGCTCGTGGTGATCCAGTAATTCCTCGTCGGAGACTGATCAGCTTTTACTAACACGGAGTAGGTCTCGCCGGAGTAGACGTAGAGGTTCTCCGTCTCGAATGGTTCCACGTAGTTCCCGTCGGCTTCAACCACGGTCATCTTGTGACCCTGCCTCATCATTTTTTCCGGCCGTCAGGTAAGATTAAAATTCATGAATGCTTAATTTTTAAATTCACTTACCTCGATCTGGAAACTAAGAGTAGATATAGAAGTTAAGCTGCCGATCCTGATGCGATAAGTCTTCCTCGGAATGACAGTTAGGGTAAACGGATTGCAGCTCGGGTTCGTCGGATCGCAAACGCTGGTTGATCCGTTCGTCGCCGGCGCCACTTGAGAGCAGTTGTATTTCCCTCTCCCGTTTATTAGAAGCGACTGATTTGTCGTTTCATGAAGATAATAAAATATTAATGTCAGCGAAGAAAACAGAGTAATTAAACTGAAATGATCTTTACTAACAATGAGATGTATTAGAGTACGTAAGAATCCCTTAATCTAACGGCGTCTCGACTAACTCCAACGACTATTCAACTAATGAATAATGTAGTTATTATATAGCTCCAACGACTATTCACTATGAGAACAAAAAAATAAGGCATTCTCGTCCTAGCATAACACATTACCTGTGGCTCCCCGACGAAAATAAAGGGGACAGACGAAAGACCAGCAGCCTGCTCAAAAGTCGACGCATGGTACCAATCGGTCAACAACATTGTCCGATCATGGTCATACGAGAATGGTTCAACCGGGCCAAGCCTCGGAGAAACAATAATCATCCCATTGAGCCCGGCCGACCTCTGCATCCCGTAATGACCATGGTACATGAACGTCCCCGCCTTGTCTACAACGAATCTATAAGTGAACGATTCATCAGGTAGGACGGGACATTGCGTGACCCCTTCGGCGCCATCGCTCCAAGGGGTGCCGAACTGGCGGATGCCATGCCAGTGAATGGCGACATTCTCGGTGCCTAATCCGTTGGTGACGATCACGACGATTGTGTCTCCTTGTTGGGCGCGGATTGTTGGTCCTGGGGTCATGCCGTTGATGGTCATAGATAGCTTCTTGTAGCAATCGGGCGACTTGTACTCGTATCTCACGTCCCATTTGTGGAGGTGGGTTTTGGCTTCGATCACTAGTTTGTCATCATTGCTAAGCAAAAACGAGACAAGTAGCAGAAGCAGTACTAGCTTCATTGTTTATGGTTGAGGTGGTATTCTTCTTCTTCCTCGATCATCGTCACCAATCTGTGTTTATATATATATTCATCATTAAGTTTCTAGATTACTTATAAAACTATAAATTTCAGAGCTTAGAGACAGGGGTGGGTGAGGATTCCAATGAAGACCATTTAGGAAGATTGGACTCTGTCTCTCGCCTCGACTCATTTGTTTGAACATGAGTGGTCGGTTTTAACTATAATAACGACTTACAGTTTAATTGGAACAATGTAGCAGGTGTTTTGAGTTGCTACGTAAAGATTCTTTCTTTTTTAAATAGGGGAAGACGTACAATTGGCGGGTACAGGCTCAAGTGCTCAAAACTCTCATGTTGGCTTCAATATCTCTTTTTTGTTTTCTTCTTGGACGTGGTCGCCTTTGTCATGATTGGTTGCTGGCTCTGCAGCCTAATTCCGGCTAAAATGGTTAGCCATTCAGTTCGGAAGGTCTCCGTTTCCATCACCATCCAGCTCAGGGAATATCCTGAAGAATAGTCCATCCGGCTTCAGAGTTTGTTAGCAGCAGAGCAGTAACAGAGCACCATCATATGGCCATTGGCACGTAATGTACGGAGGAAGTAGTGATGCTCGGATCTTTGTCTCATTCTTGTAACCCTACCACTGTATAAACTAATGGATGAATGAGAAGGCCTTTAAACCAACTATTCTACACTAAAATCGTGTTAATAGTCTTCTTTGTTACGAGGAGGAAGGGCTTTTGCACGACATTTGATTTGTTATTTTTATTTATTATTTCGGCCAGAATATTTTTTATTGTTAGCGAGTAGATTTCAAACTTGAAGTTAGAGTGCGTTTGGAACTCTTGAGAGTTATAAGGGGTCTGTAGCTGTAGAAGGGAGGCATGGAATAATAAACAAGACTTCGTACTCTTCTTCTCTCGTCTCCCTGCTCCCATCTTCTTCTTCTTCCTCTACGTTTTCTCATCTACCTCCTTCTACCTTCTTTTGATATTACATTTCTATGTTTGACTTCTACATAATACAACAACACACTTCACGTCACTCGCGTAGGCCACAGCTACACCGAG
Organism: Linum usitatissimum; assembly: GCA_030674075.2. Classification (NCBI taxonomy): domain Eukaryota; kingdom Viridiplantae; phylum Streptophyta; class Magnoliopsida; order Malpighiales; family Linaceae; genus Linum; species Linum usitatissimum. Next base: position 159,836 of record JAUJYP020001424.1, read on the forward strand.
CGCTTCGCAGGAAGTTCATTGGGGTCACCGTCTGTGGCGACGGCTCGTACCAGTAATCACTCGGCAATCCGCAGCACATAACACTTTGGTATCAGCGTTGGACCATCCGATTGAGGAGGAACGAAAACTAGAGATGGATGGACAGATTGACCAGCTGGAAAGAGGGTTGGACAACGTCCGACGCTCGATAGTCGATTTGACACAAAGAGAACAAAATCCTGCGAGATTTGTTCGTTGACGGCGCAACTCACTGAGTTGCAGGAGGCTATTAACGCCATGGGAGGTAGAATGGAAAGGTTGGAACAAGGAAACCATCGTGGAGGAATATTGGGACCATACATCGGAGGAGGGAACAGAGCCAATCTAAGACAACCAGGACATCGAGTCAAAATTGACTTTCCGAAGATTGTGGGCGGTGAGGATCCGACGACGTGGGTCTGCCGCGCTGAGCAATTTCTTGAGTACTATCAAACGGAAGAGGCAGATAGTGTTCTCTTGGCCTCTATATACATGGAAGGTGAAGCTCAAGTTTGGCTTCAGATTCTCCGAGAGCAAGGGCAGGTGACGTGGGAACAACACAAGGTCAGACTCTTATCGCGGTTCGGACCGTCTCAATTTGAGAGTCCATTCGCGAATTTGGATAGTATAGGGTGATTCGAAGTCTAAGTCATTTTCTCCAGTTTGGTTCAACCATTTTATCGTGTAGTCTTGTAACCTTTGTTTTAGCTTTTGGTTTATAGCAATTTCATTTTCTTTTTGATTGATTGATTCTCGTGGCACCTAAACCACAAACTTGTTAGTCGATTAACACTTTTCATAACTTTGACTAGTCACGATAAAGAGACCCTAGGGAGATTCGACCCTAATTACTTAGGTAATTAGGTTTATTTTGACACGAGTAAAATCCGTTCATCGATACCCATGGTAAAAAAATATGACAGCTCTTGGCGAATGTGCATGGACTATCGAGCCCTCAACCTACGGTCAAGAACAAATTTCCAATTCCAGTGATCGACGAGTTGCTGGATGAGCTCCATGGCGTTTGCTACTTCACAAAGCTCGACTTACAATCTGGCTACTACCAAATCAAGGTGGCAGAAGAGGAGGTGCCAAAGACCACTTTTCGTACACACCGAGGCTATTACAAGTATCTCGTCATGCCCTTCGGCCTCACCAATGCCCCGTCAACGTTTCAATCACCAATGAATAAGGTATTTCGTCCTTTCCTCGGTCGATTCGTTCTTGTTTTCTTTGAAGATATCCTTGTGTACAGTAGAACGAGGGAGACGCACATGGATCACCTAGCCCAAGTTTTTGTTGTACTACGTGACCAGAAGTTGTTTGTTAAAAGGAAAAAGTGCTCAATTTCCACACAAGAAGTGAATTACCTGGGACATATTATCTCTGCAACAGGTGTAGCCGCCGACCCAAAAAAAATTCACGCCATGACGGATTGGACGCAACCCAAGACAACACGAGCATTACGGGGGTTTCTGGGATTGACGGGTTATTACCGGAAATTTATTCAAGATTATGGGACGATCGCTAGGCCTTTGACACAAATTTTGAAGAAAGGACAGTTCGGGTGGTCCGAGGAAGCTACCACAACTTTCCAACGTCCCAAGCAGGCCATGATTACGACACCGGTGCTACGTCTACCCAATTTCGAGCAGCCCTTCATCGTTGAGTGTGATGCTTGTGGAACGGCATTGGGGCGGTCCTAATGCAGGAAGGCCGAGATATAGCCTACTTCAGCAAGCTATTCATGGGAAATCGCTAGCATTATCAGTGTATGAGAAAGAGATGTCGGCTCTCGTTGTGTCCGTGAAACGTTAGCGACCGTATCTGTTGGGACATGGATTCATTGTCAAAACAGACAAACACAGTCTCAAGTATTTATTGGAGCAGAAAATCACTACTCTCATGCAAGAAAATTGGTTAACAAAGCTCATGGGTTACGACTTTGAGATAGAGTACAAGAATAGAAGCGAGAACAAGGCGGCCGATTCCTTGTCTCAAAAATTTGAGAAGGGGATGTTTTGCTATCTCCACTCCGGTTGCTGATTGGGTACCAAAAATTCTGGAAGATATACAGGGAAGCCTGGCCACGGTGGAGTTGCGGAGCCGCTGCCTCTTTCAGCGGAATGGACAGTGAAGCATGGCATTTTATTTAAGCGAGGGCACATTTATTTACTAAAAGAATCGACCCTAGTTCCTACTATTATATAAGAGATGCATAATGTGACCCATGAAGGTTATGGTGCGCGATTTCATTCGCAGTTGTGCTGTTTGTCAAGCTAATAAAGTGGAATTGCTCAAACCCGCAGGGTTGCTACATCCTCTTTCCATACCAACCGAGATCTGGTGAGTCAATGGACTTTGTGGAAGGTCTTCCCAAATCAGGCGACAAGGTAGCTATGCTCGTCGTGGTTGATCGCCTATCGAAAATGGCACACTTCCTTGCACTTAATCATCCGTACACGGCTGCAAGCATAGCAAAGCTGCTCTTCGAACAAGTTTTTAATTTATATGGGCTGCCGGCATCCATCGTGTGTGATCGGGATCCAACATTTACAAGCAATTTCTAGAAGGAATTTTTTCAGTTACAAGGTACTTTGTTCAACTTTAGTTCGACCTATCACCGTCAACAAAACCTTGGAGATGTATTTTCAATGCTTCACTGTTGGGCGGCCTAAGGAGTGGGGAAAGTGGATAGCTTGAGTTGAATACTATTACAATACAAGTGTCCACTCGACGACTGGGCGCACCCCATACGAGGTGGTGTATGGGAAGAAGCCTCCCACGATATTATCATATGTTCCGGGAACGACACGAGTGGCAGCGGTGGACGATGACTTGCAGCAGCTGGATGAGCTTCTAAAGGAGCTCCGGGGCCGCGTACTCAAGGCTCAGGAGCGGATGATCAAATACTATAATGCTGGACGCACGAGTGGAGTTTTCAGGTGGGAGAGTGGGTCTATGTGAAGTTGCAAGCGTATAGGTGGTCGACGATGCGTGGAACTTCCTTCTCCAAGCTGGGGCCGAAATGGTATGGACCGTATTGCATGGAGGCAGCTGTGGGAGAGCGGGCTTACAAGCTCCTCTTGCCAAGGGGCGCGAGTTCATAATTTCCGCAATAAAGCGCTGATTATTTCTAATTTTTTTATTGTAGTCACATAATGAAACAAAGTCAACTATATAACAAAGATAATATTATTTCGTCACCTCGGGAGGAACGTGACGTGCATGAAATAAATATCCCATGCATTGACTTCCTCCAACGTGCTATCAACTCGTCCCAACGACCAAAGGAAAAAAAAATCCTTCCCCTCGAAAAATTGCTTCCTATTTATACCTCCAATTCATAATTCCTAAACAAAACATCCCTAAACCTCAAACCCAAATTCCAACTCAAAAAGAACATGGAACATCATTCTTCTTCTTGTTGCCGCCACCCACCCTCGCCGCGGCTTGCACGTAGTCGAAGCACGACTGAAGTTAACAATAATGCAATCCTTTCTCCATCGGCGACGTTGTTAAGTCGCAGTCAGAGACTCAACAACGTTGTGCGCTCAACATCCACAACCAAATCCCGAGACGCAAAAACCATAGCCAAAATCAAACCGGTTGTTCAAAAACACAAAGATGGGCTGGTTCGGTTTCTTCCACGTGGCGAAAGCTCGGGTAGTCTGATCGCAGGCTCAACAAGTTCCAAACCCAGGCCTAATTACATCAAACAGTCCGGTCCATTATCTCCATCAGCTTGGGCCTTATCCCCAGGCCGATCCACTACTAACTACTTCCCAACTCCACTGCCACCTCCACCAGCTATGACAGAACCACAACGCCGCAGTAGTGGAGGCGGCGAAATGAGTAGCGTCTGGACGAAGTATTTCAAAAAAGGTTCGTCAACGACCAAAAAAGTTCAGGAAGAATGCCGGAGGAAGTTCAGAGTTGTGAACAGTACGTTGGTCCAGTGGAGATTCGCTAACGCGAAGGCAGAAGCAGCGGCAGATGCGAGGGAGCTTGTCGCACATGCGAAGCTGGTCAACGTGTTGCTTAGGATTTGGGAGAAGAGGAAAAGGGTAATGGAGAAACGGATGGAGATTCAAAGGATGAAGGTAGAGGAGAAGCTGAGTCGGATGATGAGCTGGCAGCTGATTCTACTGACTGAGTGGCAGAAAATGGAAAGGAAGAATGTTGAGGCGGTCAGTCGAGTGACTCGGAAACTCGGTGCTGTTTCTGTGAAGGTGCCGTTACTTGACGACGTCAAGGTATACTTAACAACTTTTAATTGGATAATAATAATAATCAAGGATTTTATATATTCTTTGTACAATTTTATGATAAAGTTTCAATAATTTGAAAAACTCAAAGGGAGAAGTCGATTCGATCGAGGAGGCTTTGAGGACGGCGACGGAAGTCATGAATGACATACAAGAATTGCTAAGCAAATTCTTCTTACAGGTTAATAATTTAATTTTACCTTTCGAAATTTAATTTGTTGGAGTGAATTTTAGATTGAAATGAGTTGATTAACGTTGGAGTAAAATGGTAATTAATAGTTGGAGAAAAATCTGTATTTACTAACGGAGTTAACAAGCGGTGTGGAACACCAAAGCCATAAACTAGAAGAAATGGAGAAAATTATTGACGTTCTGGCTCATTTACTGGTAATTAAGCTCATGAGCTTTTTTTTATATATATTTGCAAGAGATGATACAATTTGGTTAATATTTGAGTCCGGTTTTATATTTGTACATGCAGGTGTGGGAGAACAATGTAAGAGTCGAATTCCTTCAGATGGTGGATAACTCGTTATAAAGTTTGAAACTACAATCATGTGTACACTCGTGGAGTGAAATGCACCGAATGCCATTTATGTTTGACAGTTTCGTACATATTAACTAATCATTATGGTTTCGGCACTAAAAGTTATCTACGTTTATCTTTAATAACTGATCATCAGATCAGCCGGCGGTTACTCATCCACCATTTCCCTATACATACACACACAACTTCCTCCACTCCCTGCATAATATAACTTCTCTTCAATACCTTCAATACCTTCCATTTCCTTCCTCTCTGCAAAAAAAAAAAAACTACTCTCTCTTCTCAAACCAAACAATGGCGCCTCGTCCAAGCAACCTCGTCCTAACGATCCTCAACACCCTAACCCTCCTCGCCGGCCTCGCCCTCTTCGCCACCGGAATCTACCTATCCGTAACCTCCTCTTCCTCCGCCCCACACTGCCAGACCTTCCTCCGAAACTCGCTCCTCATCTTAGGCTCCTTCGTCCTCCTCGTCTCCATCCTCGGCCTCCTCGGTTCGAGCAGGAGGAATAACGTCTTCCTCTGGCTCTACACCGTCCTCCTGCGCCTCCTTGTGGTCGGAGCCGTGGGTTTCACAGTGTTCATGCTCGTTGTGACCAAGCAGCACCACGGTGGCGCCACGGTGGGCGATTTTTCCGGGTGGATGCGTCACCATTTTGCCAAGGGGCATAATTGGGACGTTGTGAGGAGTTGCCTCGTTGAAGGGCAGGTTTGTAACGTGGGGAGTGGGAGGAAAGCTCGCAACTCTACTTTAATGGTATGCTACCTTCGATTTAATTTTATGAATTAGTACATATAGATTTTATGTGTTTGAATTTTCTGGCTTCACCCTCTGCGCGATGTGGACCGTTCATTAGACATAAAGGCAAGTATAATTAAATTTGAAAGTTTTGTGATATTTTTTTGAATTTGGTGTTGTAATACTTGGTGTTGTCTATCAAGTAGCCCTTTAGCGACAGCCGAAACTGTCACTAATTATTCAAATAATTTATTTTTTGCCGACGGGGCAAACAAAACAGGTGGGCTGCTGCAAACCGCCGCCGGGATGCACACCGGAGAATGCCGACGCGACGATGGCGGCCACGGGGAACAAAGAAAAGCAGGGTGCTCCTGGAAATGAAGAGTGCGGGAAATGGAGCTCCGACCCGAAGAAGATGTGCTACAACTGCGAGAGATGCAAGGCCGGTTTCCTGAGCGAAGTGAGGAAGCAATGGAGGGCGGCGGGAGTGGCTCTTCTCTGCTTCGTGGTGTTCATGATGGTAGTGCTCTGTATGGCTTGGTGCGCCATCAACAACAACAAGTTTGACTCCGAAGTTTCCAGCCCTTGAGATTATATTGTTGGGTTAATCATCATAATCAATATCTAATTAATTAGCCTTGGTAATTTTCTATCATTGATTTTTCTTATTTTTGTCTTCAGTTTGTTGTCATAGATATCAGTGACAGTAATATTGTTGTTTTGGTCACGGAAATTCTTTCTTTTCAGTGACCATTTCTTTGTACTGAGCCCAAATGCCTACTTATGTTTGGTGCAAATTTATTATTAATATTTTTTCGAGCATTAGACATTGTAAATGATTTTGTTTAATAGCACCAGGCTCAAGATCGATGAACAATCAATCAATTTATTAAAAATTATCTCTTGTTAGTAGGATGAACGAAAAATTAAATCACTATTATTCAAAATAGGTGCTCAGAAAATACTTTTATCCAAAATAAATTTGGAGTTGGGACACGTTCAAATCCACATTATTAGGGGAACAGTTGATATTATCTAAACATAGACTTAAAAATAAGACTATAGATAGGTAATTTTAAAAATCAACCCTTAATAATCGGCATGAATAACCTTATGAACCCTCATTATAAATACTATAATTCGATTCAAGGATTCACAAATCAATAAATAGTGCTTAACAAACAATAATTTAATTTCGAGATCGCAATCAAATATGAAGGGATCATCATCAATCGTAGCATTGCTATTAGCAATGGTAATGTACGGAAGAACGAGCGCTCACGATCAAGCTATATTCGATGTTATGAAATTCGGTGCAGTTTGCGATGGAGCTACAGACAATTCTCAGGTCCTTCTTTAAAAAGCTCAATTTATGCTTTAATTATAACATTTTTTTTTCTGTCATTTCAACTAGTTTCATGATATATGAAATTATTCCAATCCGAACAAAATTAATCATAATTTCCTACATATAAAAAAATAATTCATTTTGCCAAATCTCATAATATTTTGAAACATGTGCGTAAATAAACAGGCGTTTGTCAAAGCCTGGTGTGCCGCATGCAAATCACCCACCCCCGCTAAAGTAGTAGTCCCACCGGGGGAGTACCTCACCGGAGTGACGAAGCTGCTTGGTCCATGCAATGCTCCGATCGAGCTTGAAATCAACGGCATCATCAAGGCACCCAAGGCCGTTGCTGGTGAAGACTGGTTGCTCATCGAAAGTATCAACGATATCAGGGTATTTGGCACCGGCACAGTCGATGGCCAAGGTGCAGAATGCTGGGAGAAAAAGATAAAGGATGATCGTTCACCGGTAAGTATCCGTTTTACTGTAATTTTATACCGACATTTCGTATCTAATTAACTTATACATATGATGTTATTAACGTTACTTTTATGGGGCGAGTGTTCAGAACATTAGGTTCCAGCGCATCAACAACGGGTTGGTTGAGGGGCTCACGAGCAAAGACAGCAAGTTCTTCCACATGTCCACCCTCGGCGCCAAGAACTTGACCTTCAGACACCTGCACTTCATTGCTCCGGCCGAGAGCAGGAACACCGATGGCATCCACGTCAGCAGGTCATCATTCATCACAATTATCGACACCATCTTCGAGACGGGCGATGATTGTGTCTCCATAGCCGACGACATCGATACAGTTACCGTCAAGAACGTGAAGTGCGGGCCCGGCCACGGCATCAGCATCGGGAGCTTAGGGAAGTACGACACGGAGAAGCCGGTGAAGAATATCTGGGTCCAGAACTGCACCATCTCCAACTCCGATAACGGGGTCAGGATCAAGTCGTGGCCTGACAGGTTCGCCACATCGTTGACCGGCGTCCGTTTCGAGGACATCACATTGGACAACGTCGCGAACCCAATCATCGTCGACCAGCTGTACTGCCCTAATAACGAGTGTAAGGGCAAGGTATGTAGGCACATTTGACAAGGTTATTTGTTATCAAATGGTTCCATCCCAATAACTCTAAAGTCTTTTATTAATTTTCTGTGCATTTATAGTTGGGCCCGAGCAAGGTGCAGATCAGCGACATAACGTTCAAGAACGTGAAGGGAACTTCGAGTACGAAAGAGATCATCCAGCTCGTTTGTAGCAAAACCCTTCCTTGCGAGAACATCCAAATGACCGACATTGATATCTCTTTCAAAGGTGCTGTTGGTGAAGCAGTCTGCGAGAATGTGAAGCCGGTGCTTTCAGGGGTCATCAACCCACCAGGTTGCGGTGACGCCAAACAAGAATTATAGAGACCGCACGCACTTTATATATTAGTATCTACTCTTATTTTTGATCGATTTATCATTCATTTTTGGAATCTGATTGGAATAATGGAGAAGTAAAAAGACTTTGGCGGCGATTTATAATAAGCATTTTGAATATCTGTATTCAAGAATATAAAATATGTACAATGAAAGATGAGACTCTTCATCATATTTCACATTCCACTTAAAATTTTAAAAGCGACTCGCTATGCAGTTGCCGTTTTCATATTTATATCCTCTTTTATCCTTCCGAAAAAAATTATCTTCTGAAAAATGAAGACTGACAATAAAGTTTCGTGGAAAATAGAAAATTTCTTTATCGAATTGAAACTGATGATTTATGCCTCCTCTTTCTTAGTCTTAGAGCGTTTAAAGTAAAGAGCATGACTCTACCGCTTCAGTTAAAAGAGTTTTTTTATTAAATTCAATACATATGCTAATAATATAAACTATGATAATATGTTATAGCATTCGTGTGTCTGTTACAAGATGGCAAAACTAAATAGTTCAGATGAAATCTAATGTGAAAAAAATTAAAATAAAATTAAGAAAGAATATGTTCGACGGAAGGTTTAGAATATGTGAGACTGAAGGATGATCCAGAATTGAGGTTCTTTCTCTCCTACTGTACACCGAATTTTCCTCGAATTGTAGTTCAATCAATCAGAGCACCACCCTATCAAGACGAAAGGTGCGGGTTCGATCCCCGTCCTTCCCGACCTAAGATCCTTCTTTCGTTTCGTATGTATCATCGGACAAATCACGGCAAAGAAAACAAATGACAATAACTAGTACGGTTTGATGGGGAAGATACATATTAAGGATTCAACCAATAACACAACATTGACATTCTGTAGGGGAAAAACTGTGGATCGAGATAGCATCAAAGGGCAGGCACTCTACCGAAAAAATGCTTCATGCTAGGAATGTAAGCTACCTGACCAAACTAGTGATACGAAAAGACAACCTGCCCAGTGTCGGAAGTAAATAAACCAAAAAGTAATCAAACCTTCTCCTTTTATCGTACCAAAAAATCTTAAAGATGTTTAGATTTCTAATTATTTGCTCCTTATTAGTAACTGCTTCCATAAAAATTCTAAATCGTTGTTCAACCCAAAAAGACATATGCAATAGATCATCTGATTATGCCTATCTGTCGAAGATTTTTCTTTTTAATTCAGCTGTTTTTTCGCTCGTTCAAACAATTTCATTAGGTTGGCCTTAATTATAACATCACTTCTTTCTCCACCGTCTCGGGCTCCAACACATCCACTGGAGAAAGATTTAGATCAACGTCCAACTGAGAACCGGGGGTTTGAGATTGATGGGCTACCACCCTCCCCCCATCCCCGACCAAAGAAGACATCATTATGTTCCCTGAATCAAGGAGAGAAAATAATTTCTGTTAAAATGCCCATCACACCATCCTACTCGACTAAAAAGCAAGTTGACTGATTTATGGTGGATTTCTTTTATCCAAAAAATACTTCTTATTAATTCGAGTAATACAAAAACGAAATAACATATAATGGAAACAAGTAGTAGAATTAGAAACGAATATAGAAATTGACGGAATCGAGTTCGCTCGACCAATCCATAATAGAGGTTAGAAGTAGCTCTTTCGAAGTGAGAGGTTAGAGAAATCTCTAAGATACGTAGCAAATGATATTCATGTGATAGTAGTTAGTTTAATTTATTTATCGGGCTTGGACCATGTCTCCCAAACAATCGAAGTATATATGGTGCAAAACGGTTCCACATATTGAGGGCAAAATGTGGCATTGCTTCGTCGATCCGAACTATAACCCGAGCAAAGGCGAGTATTACCCTTGGAGGCTCCTTTCTCGTCCGGGCTAGTAAAAAGGTTATAAGAACTGTAGCTAACAAGTGTTCCTTGAGGGGATTCTTACTTTGTTAATTACTAGTACATATTTATCTATGTTTGAATTTTTTCGACTTCACCTCTGTGTGATGTGAGTCATTTATTATGTGACATAAAAAAAACTTTTAGATGTTTCTTTTGCGTATAGTGAATCGCAAGTATAATTAAATGTAAAATTTTGTGAAAATTAGTGATGTAATACTTGTGATGGTTATAAATATGTTCAATTAATCAAAACTGAAAAATAATGAGGCCAAACAGTTATCTCTCTTAGGAGAGTTCCGCCAGAGCCAAACTTGGAATTTTCCAACACTAGCCGCAATCCTAATTCCCAACCATCCTTAGCACCAGAATCGAACACCTCAATCCGTCGAAGCCTTTAAACAGCCGCAATCCTACTGCTCAAGTCACCCCCATCACCGACGCCAAACATCCAATTCATCAAAGCCTTCAAACCATCACGACGCCAACCAACGATCTTCTTACACCAGCTAGCCTTCTCATGAACAATACAGGCGACGCAACCAGTGGAGGGAACTCCACATCAACCAGGCCGACAGTCCGTAACTCTTTCGGTTGCTCCATGAATAACATCGAAGCCGCCCCCGCCGGTGAGAGCCTGCGTCGTCCAGGCCGGCACTTCCAAACTCATCCGGCCTTTCCATAAACAACAATGGTGTCGCATCTACCAGAGGGAGTTCGGCATCACCTAGGCCAGCGATCCAAAACCCGGAAACTCAGACAACAACGGTGACAGTTACAAATCTCCCGGCCGCACTGTAAGCTGTGTATGCATCCTCAATAGGCTCTGCAGCATCGACAGCATCATAAGCCGTCATCTCAACCCTAACCGGCTCCGCACAACAATCTACCCCAAACCGGACCTTAATGATCGCAACAACCGATCTAATTAATGACCGTCCAGTGGTCCTCATCCCCAAGTTAGCAGCATTATCCTTAGCCGATGTTGTCAGCCATCCGCCAGTCTGGGAATATGAATACTGTATCGTGGGAACTTTCCCCACGAAGAAGGAGATTAATTTCTTCGCTATGAAAAAGTGTTTACCGAATGCTTGGCAACCAATCTGCGTGGTCGAGATCACGCAGCTGGAAGATCATTGTCTACTCTTCCGATTTGCACGCGACGTTGATGTTTGGAATGTGATAGGCCACGACCGTTGGTTCTTCGACAAACAGTTGCTGAGCACTCATGAACTTCAAATGGGCGAAACCCCGATCAGGTATCGCTCCAAACGATGGACATGTGGATCCGCATTCATAACCTACCGTTTGGTTACTTCTCAGAGGAAGTAGGAAGATTACTAGGGGGTTTGGCAGGGGACTACATTGGATATGACGAGAAAAACCGTATAGCTTACGTGAATGCCTACATGAGACTGAGAGTCGCTTTGGATATTGGCAAACCCTTACTTAAGGAGCGTCCAGTCACTCTCCATAAGGATGTCGAGATCACCTGTAAATACAAATACGAGCGACTACCCAATTTCTGTTTTATCTGTGGGATTATGGGACATGTAGAGAAAAGTGCGAGTTGCGACTCGAATTTTCAGATGAACAGCTAGCTTTCCAATGAGATGACTCAATTAGGGTACCTTCCTGAAAAAAAATCCAAAATAAAGCTGCTAATAGGTGGGATCTAAAAAAACCCAAAAGATAGCATTCGCAAGATAAATCACCCCGTCGAAACGACATCTACAACTCAACGCCCTAGGGAAACATTCCATACGAACAAGGCACCCGTAATTCATGTTGAGGCACCCATCACAGACCATAACCAGAACATCAAAGTTGATACAACTAACACCGACGCTAGGCAACGAAGACGTTGCGAGCTGATGACATCAGATGCAATGGAAACCAAGCTAGATAGTCGGTCTTCAAAATCATCAAAGGAGACCGAACAAGAATTGTCACTAGCTCCGTGTCAGCTTGACTTGCAGGGGCGGGCGAACCAACCATATTCGATTACAAGCTGCACGATTGAGACTTAGCCGCCCTCAATCGTGCAACCCGTGTCCCGACTGCTGTTTTATTTGTTTTGTATTTCCTTTCTTGTTCTTTTAGCTTTTGGAACTTGCGGTTTTCTTGCTCATACCGGTGATCCCTGTCTGGATGTTCTGTCATTGGACAGAAAGGATTGAGATGTTTGTTTTTGCAAGGCTCCGCAATCCATGTTAGCCTCGTTAGTGAGGACTGCACCTCCAATTGGAATCCACGTAAGCTTCATATTGTTACGATGTCATGATAATAATATGTTTTGATTTGGTAAAAAAAATATCTTCAATTAATCAGAGTATTTGGAGTTGGGACACGTTCAAATCCACATTATTAGGGGAACAGTTGATATTATCTAAACATAGACTTAAAAATAAGACTATAGATAGGTAATTTTAAAAATCAACCCTTAATAATCGGCATGAATAACCTTATGAACCCTCATTATAAATACTATAATTCGATTCAAGGATTCACAAATCAATAAATAGTGCTTAACAAACAATAATTTAATTTCGAGATCGCAATCAAATATGAAGGGATCATCATCAATCGTAGCATTGCTATTAGCAATGGTAATGTACGGAAGAACGAGCGCTCACGATCAAGCTATATTCGATGTTATGAAATTCGGTGCAGTTTGCGATGGAGCTACAGACAATTCTCAGGTCCTTCTTTAAAAAGCTCAATTTATGCTTTAATTATAACATTTTTTTTTCTGTCATTTCAACTAGTTTCATGATATATGAAATTATTCCAATCCGAACAAAATTAATCATAATTTCCTACATATAAAAAAATAATTCATTTTGCCAAATCTCATAATATTTTGAAACATGTGCGTAAATAAACAGGCGTTTGTCAAAGCCTGGTGTGCCGCATGCAAATCACCCACCCCCGCTAAAGTAGTAGTCCCACCGGGGGAGTACCTCACCGGAGTGACGAAGCTGCTTGGTCCATGCAATGCTCCGATCGAGCTTGAAATCAACGGCATCATCAAGGCACCCAAGGCCGTTGCTGGTGAAGACTGGTTGCTCATCGAAAGTATCAACGATATCAGGGTATTTGGCACCGGCACAGTCGATGGCCAAGGTGCAGAATGCTGGGAGAAAAAGATAAAGGATGATCGTTCACCGGTAAGTATCCGTTTTACTGTAATTTTATACCGACATTTCGTATCTAATTAACTTATACATATGATGTTATTAACGTTACTTTTATGGGGCGAGTGTTCAGAACATTAGGTTCCAGCGCATCAACAACGGGTTGGTTGAGGGGCTCACGAGCAAAGACAGCAAGTTCTTCCACATGTCCACCCTCGGCGCCAAGAACTTGACCTTCAGACACCTGCACTTCATTGCTCCGGCCGAGAGCAGGAACACCGATGGCATCCACGTCAGCAGGTCATCATTCATCACAATTATCGACACCATCTTCGAGACGGGCGATGATTGTGTCTCCATAGCCGACGACATCGATACAGTTACCGTCAAGAACGTGAAGTGCGGGCCCGGCCACGGCATCAGCATCGGGAGCTTAGGGAAGTACGACACGGAGAAGCCGGTGAAGAATATCTGGGTCCAGAACTGCACCATCTCCAACTCCGATAACGGGGTCAGGATCAAGTCGTGGCCTGACAGGTTCGCCACATCATTGACCGGCGTCCGTTTCGAGGACATCACATTGGACAACGTCGCGAACCCAATCATCGTCGACCAGCTGTACTGCCCTAATAACGAGTGTAACGGCAAGGTATGTAGGCACATTTGACAAGGTTATTTGTTATCAAACGGTTCCATCCCAATAAATCTAAAGTCTTTTTTAATTTTCTGTGCATTTGTAGTTGGGGCCGAGCAAGGTGCAGATCAGCGACATAACGTTCAAGAACGTGAAGGGAACTTCGAGTACGAAAGAGATCATCCAGCTCGTTTGTAGCAAAACCCTCCCTTGCGAGAACATCCAAATGACCGACATTGATATCTCTTTCAAAGGTGCTGTTGGTGAAGCAGTCTGCGAGAATGTGAAGCCGGTGCTTTCAGGGGTCATCAACCCACCAGGTTGCGGTGACGCCAAACAAGAATTATAGAGACCGCACGCACTTTATATATTAGTATCTACAAATCGGTTATTAGAACACAAGCATGGACTATCTGTCTCCATGATTCCTAAGTGGTTGTTAGAACAAATATCCAACCGCATTTTATACAAGGATCTCATTTTCCTCAAATAATACCAATAAATTATTTTGTTAGCTTTCCAATAGCATTTTATATGTATCTAAACTTTACAAAAAGACATCTTCAAATATAATAAAGTGGACATTGTTGAATCAATTGACGAATTTCAAGAATTATCGTACCACTACCACCCTACCGAATGGAGTGGAGTAGTTGCAAGAACTCGGGTACCAACGTTGCCTGCATAGATTTATTCTCATGTTGTCACTTGTCACCTCTGGAAATCTGTTGCTAACTGATACTTCTATTCGGGCGCCCTGCATTTGTATAGCATATGCAGAGTCACTTATGGTTCAGGGTGTTCTCCACCGCAAAACCTTTGTTAATATTGCTGATATATAGATGTGCTGGTCTTACTCATGAAGAGAAACCTTGCTTAATTAGTTGCTTGCTCTTCTTTCATGGTTTGCGCCGATAGCGGTCGCAAATGTTTCGCATTCATCCGTTGGATCAATGATCAGATTCCTATGTATGACCTTGTCGATTGCTCCTGTAAAGGACAACGAGGGGCATTACATTACACTTCTTCTGCTGCTTTAGAAACCTACGTTTTTTTTCAAAAAAGGAGAAAAAATAGATAAAACGCCGAAATTCCTAGATAGGCTTCGAAACGTTTCGATTCCTCGGTACCGAAATCGAAACGGAACGGCAGTTGGCCGAGTCAATCTGGAAATCCTCAGAAAATAAAAATAAACTCCGAAACGCGAAACGTTTCGTATTCCTCAAACCGAAATCGAAACGCGGTAAATTGACGATAAAGATAAATTGACGATACGTATCGTGTGGTGGGATGTCGTGAGATATATGTGATATATTGACTTTTCTTGCGAGATGTTGACCGTGGGTAAATGGGGACCTGCGAATGAATAACAGAGCAAGGGGAGAATGAAAATCGTCGACGGACGGCTCTGTACGAGAAGTCTGACGCCGGTTGCCACATCTATTTATGATTTAAGAACCGTTGCGCGACTGTTTAGCTATTTATGATTCATTAAAAAACAGTTTCTTTAGTAATTAGTTGAGTCTTCCCTCTGTTCTTCAGCCACAACACTCTCTGGATCCAAAAACCACCACTACAAAATCAAAATTCACCCACGCACAGATCACAAACCAACGAGATCAACAATGGTGAGCGTGAGCAACACGTTAGTGGCGATAATCAACACAATCCTACTCCTAATCGGCCTGGCGGCGATCGGGGTCGGCGTCACATTCGCCATCGGCGGCGGCCAGCAGACCCAGTGCCGTGAGGGCCTCGAGAAGCCCCTGATGGTCATGGGCGCGGCCATCTTTTTCGTCGCGACGATCGGGCTCGTGGGTTCGTGCTACCGGAACAATTTCTTCCTGTTCGTGTACTTGGTCGTCATGTTCACGATCATTGTCGCTTTACTTTTAGCGACAGTTTTTTTAATATTTGTGACGAACCAAACTATAGCCAGGACGGTGACGAAGATGAAGATTTACAATCTGGACGGGTGGCTTAGGAGGAATTACGCGAATGAGGAGAACTGGGTTGGGATAAGGAGTTGTTTGGTTGATGCTGAGATCTGCCGGAAGGTTGTCGCCGGTGACGAGCAGAGTACCGTCGTTGATTTTGTCAAGAAAAGATTGTCCTCTACTCAGGTTAGCTCTTTTCTTCTTAACTATGTGTTATAAATCAAATTATGATAAATGGTTTAAAAAACTATTGAATGAATTTGTTAATTTCGTGTATCGATTAGGTTGGAGTGGAATTATGTGACGAAATGAATGTGTATTTTAGAATTTAGTATCAACGAATTAGTGTGTTCAAATATTATAACAATGAAATTATGATAAATAGTGACAAACATCATTTAAAGAGTTTGTAAGTTTCGTGTTCAAGATTCCGTAACCATGAAGTTATGATAACTAGTGATTAAAACTTGTCATAGACCATAGATTAATGGATTTGGAAGTTCAATTAGGTTGTTAATTTGATGTTTTGATTAGATTGAACTGGATTTTGTGTGTTCAACATTTAGTAACGATGAAATTAGTTATCAGTGAAATTGACACACTCTTTTCACTCAGTTTGTCTTTTCATTTTCTTTCCCCACTGCAGTCTGGCTGCTGCACACCACCACAATCCTGCGGCTTTGCAATGAAGAACTCGACGTTCTGGATACCTCCGAAGAACTGGACCGCGTCAAAGACCACAGACCGAGACTGCAACACGTGGAGCAACAAGCAGACCAACCTCTGCTACGATTGCGAGTCGTGCAAGGCCGCATTTGTATCCAGCATCAAGCGCCAGTGGAGGATACTGGCCATTGTCAATGTCTGTGTTCTCATCTTCGCCATCACTGTCTACATTATCGGCTGCTACGCTCGCTTCAGCAACTCATCCCCATCTCCCTCTTCCAATCGAAAGTATTTCGGTGGGAAACTGCCTTGAGTGGATTCGGTTTCGATTTGTTTCGTCATGTTTTTTACAGCTAGAGTAAAGGTTCATGATTCATTTATTCTTTCGAGATTTAATAGTTAAATCGCAACGGGAAACATAAGTACCAATGACTCTGCAGTATGCATTAGTGTCTTCCCAATGACAAAAACCTCGAGCCTACGATGTAAACGCGATCGGTGTTTGAACATTGGGACCAACGATCCGAAATTCGACAAGATTACTCAAAGTAGCCTTTTATTTGAAGAAAGTGCAGCCGAGGAACAAGAAAAAGTAAGCTACCAACGATGTCATGAGCTCGAGAGTCCAAGTAGGGTGTATGAGGAAAGTTGGAACCAGAGGAACCACCACTGACCCGCATATCCACCCGGTAGCGAGAGCTCCTAGCCTGCATTTTCAAAGATCGATTTTGATCAGTGAAAAACGACCCAATGGCCGGATTAACCATGTCGGTTTCTGTTCTCGTACTTGAAAAACTCACCCAATGATGAAGGCTCTACCCAAGCTCTTTGTCTTCTCATTCAGGAAATATATGCACGCAGCCAGAGAGACTGCTACCTGCAAACGAATTTGTAACACAAATACGAGAATCACCATCTATAAATACTTGGTAAGAGACAAGTAGAACAGCAAACCTGGAAAGCAGGTCCACCATCTGCAGAATTCATGATGCTCCAGCCGCCCATGAACGCGAAAAGGAACAGCCTCCTGAAAATGATGTCCATGGGAGGCATTTCCACCAACCCGAGCAAGTTCTTCACCCAAGCGGGAGACTCATCAACCTGCTTCTTCAGCTTGGTTTTCAGGTTGATCTTCGTCTTCTTACGTTGCTTAAAGCTGGTCATCAAGAGTTTCTCGAAAGCCGCCTCGATAGATTCCTCGCTGCTCTCATGCCCTGCATATTGTTCCCTAAGGAAATTTCGTGCATCCCAAACTTCCTCCTCGGATGCATCAGGGCTCACTCCCAGACGCTTGTAAGGATCCCAAACCTTCATTCGTGGGAACTTCTGCGTGTAGCCTGAAAGACAATCATCGTTACTGACTGATTGAATTAGTTTAACTTCATACATGAGATCAATCTGCCACAGCTCACAACCATCATTGTGATTTCATTGACAGTTCTATCAGTAAACCTTTAATAAAATATCACAAATGCTAGAGCCAGAAATCCTAATAGATCATCTGAACTTCCATTCAGCAATCAAATTCATAATCCAAATGAACAGAACATTATTACGATTCTTCCACGATTCGACCAACAAACCTTCGAACACCAGTGCCAGAAAATCCTAACACATCATCCAAACTTCCATTCAACAATCAAATTTCAAAATCTCTATGCCTATGGAGGAAAAGCCAATTCCTTTCGGCTAGTGGAATTCGTACTTTAGCAAGGAAATTGAAAATGAGATTATACCTTCGTAATCGTAAGGACTATCCCAAGCACATTTGATGACTGTAAGCTTTCTAGAGCGATCCGGGAGCGGACTGTAAGATAACAACTTTGGGTTCTTCTGTAATCCATTACTACATTAGCAAAAACACCAGAAAAACGAATTAGGAAAAGATGATAAACAGCAGAATCAGCACAACAACACGAGCAGCAATAGAGAAAGGGTTAGTAAGAGAAGTGGATAATTTCGAGACGGATTACAGTGTTGGGGCGAGGAACGGGGCAGAGAGATTAAGGTTGGAAAGGAGGAGAGAAGTCATTGCCGGAAGCTGCGCGGCGACGTTCGTTGAGGCTTACTCTTCGTCGGCGGGTTGCTCTGGACTCTGGAGGGAAGGTTTTATTATATATTTATTAGGCGGAAGAATCTGGATTCTGGGCCCCACCAAATCAGTTCTCCTCGTGTGTATACAAAAGTGAAGAATTATAGACGTCCCCTATTGATCTGGAGGTTAAGCGGGTTATGTGTTGGGTTAATCAGGTTACGAGTTATGAATTAATAGATTTTATGGAATATAAATTGTAGCTGATTCGATGATAAACTTTTGTTGGTTTATTGGATCATAAATTATCAATCGAGTCCAGTTGGATTGTCGGATTGAGACTGAGTTGAATCGGGTCAATTTTTATCAGGTATAAAAGCTAATAGTTAGGGATCATGTGTAGAGAACGCCGCAGTTAAGTAACTAGCTTATAGAAAATCGGGTTGGACCAAATAGGCAGTTAACCACTCACGATGATGACCCGGCCGATTCAAAAGGCAACCGATTTAGGGACTAGGATCATAGGATAAACCAACCGATCAAAGAGCGCAAGTCCCACCACGCCTTGCAGCATAGCATTTGCAAAGAATCATCATAAACATTCCAAACAACCATTCAAGCACCATTTCTTCACAGCAGATTGATCACCATTCACCATTGCATAGACCTTCCCCAAAAAAATGTTTCAATCAATCAATCAGCTCCACCAGGAAGCAACTTGCTGGTGCCAAATCGCTTCGTGGCAGCAGGGATGATCCGAGAGGGGGAGATGATCTCCGCAAACGACACATTGTACGAATCTGTCCCCAGCCGACTCTGCAGCCACCCTCTCCCACCCGAGAACCCGCCTCCCACAACCCAGCAGTTCTTGAACCCGAGGCTGGTCAGCGTTCGGGCCACTGTCTTTGCTGAATCGGCGTATGAGTCGAGGATGACGATGTTGGAACCTTTGTTGACTCTCTTGAGGTACGAGATCTTCAGTGCTGCTAGCTCGGCTTCCAGCTTCTTGGTGTTCTTGACCAAGCCTTTCAGCTTGCTTGGTAGTTCTTCCAGTCTGCAAACATCAACAAATATGAGCACATTTGGCCTTTTACCATTTGTCAAGCAAGAGTTTCTCATAGAAAAGTTAAAAACTCACGGTATCGACACCATCTTGTTCTTGGCATTGGATGGGAGGCGAGGGATGCCGGCTTTGTCCTTGTCCTTCTCCGATCGGATGTCGATCAGGACATGGTTCTTGGTTGATATTAGATCAAGTGCTTGAGCAGCAGTAAGGTCACCTGTTACAATATAGTGATCATAGTAATCACTCAACTACGATAATACCCTC
This sequence comes from Linum usitatissimum, assembly GCA_030674075.2. Taxonomy (NCBI): domain Eukaryota; kingdom Viridiplantae; phylum Streptophyta; class Magnoliopsida; order Malpighiales; family Linaceae; genus Linum; species Linum usitatissimum. Next base: position 179,789 of record JAUJYP020001424.1, read on the forward strand.
CCATCGCCAAAAAAGGGAAGCAAAGAAGTCACAAGAGAAGTTTGAACCTTGGTAGCCACGGAGGTAGAACGAAAACGCAGACCATACCGGAGGCAAGAGGAAGTAGAGAGTTATACCGGCTTCCAGTGCTACAGCGAACACTACAGGATCTGAAGACGCTATGGTCTCAACCGTCGACGAAGCTAATGGCTTTGCGCCTTCGAGTACCTTGCCCGACTCCTGTGCAACTCCAGCCACTATCTGCATCAAAACACCCCACAAAAAAGCCAAGAAGTTGGTTTATGTCTAAGCTACATTTGCCGTACAGGAACATACGATGAAAGAGTGAAAGCAATCAGCTTTATGCCAATCATTTCTGAGGCCACATCTCCAAACTTGAGGAACCTTATCGGAGATTGGATCGTGATGCTTATCAGCTTAGTCTCTAGTACAAGATTTAACTAGTTAAACCCGTCAGAACCTCGATTCTGTGAAACCTTACTGGAGATTGGACTGTAAGCCGGTCAACACAATCAACAATGGCAGTTGCAATGGAAAATCTTGGCCATGACTCAATTCTGCTAAACCTAACCAATCCAAGCAAAACGATTTCTCACCAGCATTTCTGTCAAACTGGATTTATTCCAAACCATATCAGAGATCAAACCGAAACTTAACCAGCTTCTAAATGTTCACTCAACTAGAAACAATGACAAGCGAAACAAATTTAATTTTTCCCAAAAAGTTCAAACCTTGGCAGCAGAAACTACAGGCTGAGTATCAACGCCGCTGCTCTGAATAACCTCCTGAGCCTTCCTTGACAGCTCTGAAGCGACGGGGGAAGCAATCTTCACCACCTGCTCTCCGGCCTGCTTCGCAATCGGGACGGCAAACTCGACTGCCGGCTTAACAGCATTGCTGACACTTGAGAAGATACTTGCAGCAGTGCCGAAAGCGGCAAAACCGACATCCACTACCTGATCGACCGTCTTGTCTATCTACCGAAATTTCAGCAAACTGGAATTTAAACAGCAGGGAGAATTGGAAAAATTACTGTTCGGAAAGACGGAAAATTTCCATACCTCAGCTATGTAAGAGGCGATCTGGTCCTTGGAGGTGGAGAGGGCTCGAGCTTCGAACGGGGTGGATGTGAAGAGGGTGAAGAGGGAGATGGTGGTTGAAGCTGGGAGTGAGACGGAGGAGGATATTGGTGGGCGTTTGAGCTGGGTTTTGGTGGGTTTGGAGAAATGGAGCTTAGATGAAAAAGAAGAAGTTGAAGCAGATGGAGACGAAGAAGATGATGGTGTGGAGAGGGTGAGCTTGGCGGCAACTGGAGATCTCAGCGCCATTTCCAGTTGCTGCTGGGAAAGAGTGAGTGGCTACTGGCTGGGTGATGAACTGATGATGATGATGATGATGACGAATGAAGAAGAGACGATGGAGTCATTTTTTGTGATGGGGAATCGATGGCTGAGAATAGAGGTGGAAGGAAACAAGGGTTTCCGACCAATTGAATGATGTAAAAGTTCACGACCCAAATCTGTTTGGCCATATCCGAACCAGTAAATAGAAAGAAAAAAACAAGTTGTTCATATAAGTGTAACTTAGTGATCGTTTGGATTAGTGCATTTAGAGGTTGAATTGATTCACATTTCACCCGCCAAAGGTGAAATTGAGTAATTAGTATAAAGGACAAATCCAAATAGACTTTGACTTTGGAGTCGTTGCCTTATTTCTCACGGCATCCCTCCTATAATTTCCCCTTGCCTCGTAACTGGTTGGAGATCCGCAGGTGAGTAGTTCATTATCCGGAAAGAATTGAGATCGGAGAGAGATGAGTAACCAGAAGATGCCGACCTTCAGCATAGAGGCGTTCAAGTACAATCCTCAGGTGGCGGTGGATCCGAATTACGCAGATGAGACCTGGAAGGTCCTCGAACATGCCATTCACCGGATTTACAACCACAACGCCACCGGCCTCGACTTCCATGAGCTCTACAGGTCTGTCTCTGTTAGTGTGTGTTATCTCCCTGTTAAATCTAATTAGTAAACGAAACGCTGTTATACATGCTGTAGTTTTGTAGCTGTGATGATGAATTGAAGCAAACAGTAACGTTTGTTTCCAGGAATGCTTACAATATGGTTCTGTACAAGTCCGGCGAGAAGTTGTACTCCGGCCTGGTTTCGACAATGACTCGTCATCTAAACGAGATGTCCAAGTCAATCGAGGCCGCCCAAAGGGAAGAATCCTTTCTGGAGGAGCTGAACAGGAAGTGGGATGATCACAACAAAGCACTTCAGTTGATCAGAGACATAGTGATGTACATGGATAGAACTTACATTCCTAGCACTGGTAAGACCCCTGTTCGCGAGCTTGGCCTCAACCTCTGGAGAGATTATGTTATTCACTCCGGCGAAATCCAGCCCAGGCTATTGAATGCACTTCTCTCAGCCATTAGCAAAGAGCGAAGTGGCGAAATCATAGACCGTGGCCTGATGAGAAACGTAATCAAGATGCTCAAGGATGTAGGTTCTGCCGTTTACCAAGAAGACTTTGAGAAGCATTTTCTTCAAATTTCTGAGGGTGAAGTCGGAATTTCCAGTGGAATTAGTGCCGCGTGAGGTATAGATGTTGAAGCATATGCATCGAACCTGAAGTTTTATAGTTATGGAGCAATTACAATGATTTGCAAGTGATTAAGTTCTCGAGTATTTGGGAAACTATAGAGTGAATTCTGACGAAAACCAAAGGAGAATCAATCCTTTGTTCCCTTTTCCGATTAGCTATCATACTCAATACTCTCCGTTCTCAAGGTCTAACCACTTTACTCACTATCCGTCCTCGATCTCATCCACTGAGCCGGAAACTCTGACCTCTTCGACCAGAATGCAGTCATTATAAAATACACAACTGAATGACAGTGATCCACCTCTAATGACCTATCTGATCAAACAGAAAGTGAACTAATACAGAAGCTGAGAGAGATAATATAAGAACTCTCAACACAAATGTTATTCCTCTGAAACAAGTGACATGAAAGAGAATCAGAATAATCAAAGAGGCCACCTCCAAAAAGAAAAGGCAACAGAAAGCTCCATCCATGGCAAAGATTAGATTCTTCATTCTGCAGCAGTCAAATTCAATGAAAACCATAAATGGGAATTTTCTCAGCCTTCACATCATCATCTGCAACTTCCCATTTAACGCTAAGCAAAAACCAAATTGGTTGCCTGCCTTCCTGCAAAATCCACATCACAGTTAGTAGCAGAGAAAGAAAAGGAATATCCTTCCACTTTGCTACGTTTTCCCAGATGCTGCCATACATTACATTAGTCCTTTCCCCTCTAGGGAGATGGATACTTCTGTTTCCAGTAAAAATAACACAGTTAGTTCCTCTCCATCACTTACATCGTCGGGGCAATTCGAACTAGCCAAGATACACAGTTTGGTACAAGGAAATGCGGCACCAGATTCTCTTACAGGCCTAACAAACTGTAGGAATTTTTAACCAAGTTCTTTTCTTTCAGCAGCAAAAGGGGAAAATGTACAGCAAAAGCAAATACAAACGTCAGCCTGATTAACCCAGAAAGCTTTCACTTTAGCGAAAGATGGCTACTTTATGAGTTCAAGCAGACAAGCAACTACTTTTTTCTTCTGGCCACCAAATCAAAAGAGTACATCATCATCAGACCCCATTTCTTGACCAACCTTTGATTAAATCTACATACTTGCATATCAGAAAATCAACAACACTTGAAAACCAGCTATATGCATACAGATCTAACACAGTGTAGCTAGCCATCAAAGTTCCAGTTGTTAAGTTAGGGGAAATGAAGAATTTTTCAATGGAATCAACCAGATCAACATATAAGCAACAAGATTAGCAGCAGAGATTCGATTATCCAAACAAAAGTAATAAACTTTCCAAAATCACAGAAGCTACAGATCCATGAGAAGGTAGGAAGGGAGAAACTAGGGGGGTTGCTGGATGCAGAGGTTTATCGATCGATTCACGTGTTTTTGTGATCGGATGAACCCACATAAACCATGAAGAGATCGATGAACCGCTGCCTCCAAACTCCGTGTGTTCCCTCCCTCTTCACAACCCTTCAGACACACGCAAAAAAATCAACGATCAGATCTGAAAATAGTAATCGGAGAAAGAACTTAGAATCGAGATCCGAAATCTGATACTTCCCTTCAATAGCCGCCATGGCAGTGGGGTTTAATCAGCCTGTGTGTTCATAATCTACGTTTTCTCTGCATCTGCAACTGATGATATGGGTTTTGAGATTGAGAAAGAGAGAGATAGGGTATGAACTATGAAGTATGGTGGTTGGTGATAGATAATGGAGGGTTTCGGCGGCCTTGATGGGAGAGCTCTCTGCTCTGCTCAGCTCAGCTCAGCTGATAGTGAAAGATTCCGAATCTTTCGGTATTCGATATTTTTTTGTATTGTTTGTTGACTTGTACAGTAAAGTTGAACCTAACTTGTTTAGAAACAATTTAGCTCCCATTGATATTAGTCGATACTGGAACTACAATTTTACATGTGGGATTGCGTTGAGTGTTGAAATTTCGTTCTGATTTTTCGATCAGATGAAATCATTTACTTACCTCGTACGTCTAAATCATCGGCTAAAGTGTTGAGCTTCACCTAACGAGTGTTATAAATTATCCCGCGTATTTTATCCGATTTAAAATCCATCAAAGACTCCTTATAAACCTCTCGTTCAAAACAAGTTTGTCTATCTATCACCCGCCTATCAACCACAACTTCATTGGTCCGACCAATCCGTCAGATGGAACTATAAGCCACTAATTAGCTACGTAGTTGGTGTAAATAGGTTTGTCATCTTACTTAGTCGTCAATTAGCCATGCATGTGCATATATGCTTTGATAACCTTTATATTTTCCCTTCAGTCTTGTTTTCTTTTCATATTCACGCATGCAACTAAACTTAAGAAAAGTAAAGTAACCATCTTTCCGAGTCATGGATCCACTCATACTTTATACTTCCATCGATCGCCATTGTTGTCGGCAAAAAATCATCACTTCTAAGTTCTATCTCTCTATATATAGAGAAAATTTCAACCTATATTGTCCCTTAACAAAAAAAACCAAATCCGATGGCATCGGCAATTCCATCAGTAATCCCTTCATCAGTCGCCGCCGCCGGCGGAGGCGGGGGAGTAGGAGGTCAGACCGCGCATCCGGCAGCGACGGCTGCTCAAGCCGTACCAGCAAGTACTAGAACTAGTTATGGTACTACTAATGATAATAATACATCTTCTAATTACAGTTATGGATCAGGATCAATCAGACCGTTCTTCGCGGTGGTGTAGGTTCTGGCGGTTATTTCCATCCTGAGTTGCGTCGTGGCTCGCGTGTGCCGCAATCGTGCAGCCGGGAAAGCGACGGCGCCGCCGCGGTTGATGGGGGGAGGATGTTGCTGCTTGTTTGGGTGGCTTAGACGACGTCGTATGGGCGTGGTGGACGTTAGTGGTAAGGGGGTGGATTTTGGCCGAGTTGGAACTTGGAAGCAATTATTTGTCGCTTCAAGTTTGAGTTGTGTAAGGTTGTTATTTTGAGTGTTATCGTGATTAAATCTATAAATGGAACGAGAAATAAACTACGATTTTATGTCATTTTTCGATTTCACGATTATAGAAAAACAGAAAAACATTCGATTCTATCTTATACATTTGTATAAACACTGAGGGCATCCTAGGCTACAACAAGAACAAGACTCAAGAAGCGAAACGTTCACATATCCAATCTTCAATCCCTCTGCTTCCGCTTCCCTCGTTTGCCTTCCCCATCACGATCTTTTCGCTCACCGGAACGATGATGACGGGAAGAAGAAGACGATTTGCTGCTACGGTGATGGCGATGCCTCGAATGCTTTCGGTTCTTCTTGTCTTTGGACGAGGACGACTCTTTCCTCCTTCCTTTCGACTTAGACCTGTGTCTGATTCGGTCGTCGCCTGATGATTCGCTGTCCGACTCGCTGCTGCTGTCATCATAACGACGACGATGGTGCCTAGAGGAACTTCTATCTAGTTCGTCCTCCGAGGACGTGCTCTCTCTCCGTTTCCGATTCCCATCCAGAGGTTCGTTCTTCTGGTTGCTTCGATCATCTGCATTCGAAGTGGCCGCTTCCTTCTCGGGAACTGATGGCTTTGCTTTGTTGTGAGAGTAAGGTAGGTCAGGAGGAACTTCCAGCCCCAGTTCTTTGCCTAATGATTCGAGAAAATCGCCGGCCATTAAGCGATTCAATGTTGCGTTAGCCACTTCCATCTTCTTCTCTGAATCTTCGAACTTGCTAGGTTTTGATGCTTCAGCCTCCTCGTCTGAATCATCTGAGAAAATAGCCTGCCAAAAAACAAATGTAATGCAGAAATCGATATGAGCACTCTGCCGCCTCATAATCAGCAACCTTACGAAAAATTTAGACTGGCCTAATAATATATTATACCTTGTAGAGGTCAACCGGCCTTTCAACGTTTTCGACTTCAACTTCGACTTCAGGTTCTTCGTTAGCTGGACCATCTCTCATTGCTTGATCACTTGACTGCAGACCTGCAGAGCAATTCTGGTTTTCGCCCGGTTTGTCTAGGATCCTGGGAACTGGGATGACCTCTGATTTGAATACGAGTGAATCGATCTTGCCTCGCATTCGTGGAGGCGGTGGTAGCTGCAAGTGACAACATTCCTTGAGTTAACGTAAGAGTGAAGGAAGAAACTCGATGAAGAAAGCAAAGGCAGAAGAACAGTACCTTTCCCATATAAGGATCAACTAGATCAAATCGCTTGCAAAGAACAGGTGCAGGACGCCATTGATACTCTTCCCTTTTCGGGTACATTCCCTTCATTGCTAAATCTTTATCTTGAGTAATATTAACCTGCTGCTTCCGATATTTTGAAATGTAAACCCTATGAAATAATAACTTAAAAGTGGAAGGTACTAGAGTGTATATACCTCAACACCAGCAGAAGTGAATTGCATGCCAGCATTAGTGAAGAAATCCATAGACATCTGTGCCGAGAATTTGTTTTCGTGGCCCCGATTTGCCTTCTCTAGTGCATCGGCTGCAAGCTCGAAATCTAATCTTTCCTGAGCACGAACTGCTTCTGACATATAGCTTGATCCGCCCGAATCTGCAGAACGGAGTCCTCCTTGGTACTTCTGCTTGAGAAACTGCTGAAATCTGTTCTGCTTTGCTGGGTCATCTTTGAAGGGTTTCACTACTTCAGGTAGCTCACTCTACATCAAGCGATTAGAGGGTCAAACATGAATCATTCCATCGAAAATAAAGCAATGAATTAATTCTCCGTGAAGTGTGAATACTTACAAACACTAAGGGTTTCGTGAAGGTATCTAAAAGGTTGGATTGAAGGTTGACTTCTTGTGCGGCAAGGTTGCCCGAACTTCTTTCCAGAGGCCTTTCACCTAATATCTTGCCGCGATTCTCGGCATTCATCTTCGGCGTGCTCAGAGAAGATTTATCATCCAAAGGCAGCTTCTTATATTCTGTATGCTTTTGTTGCTCCTCCCATAATTTCCTTTCGTAGTAGTCATGGCCCTTTCCTCCCACGAGGAAGGCAAATGACGGATTTGACTGATTCTTGTCTCTTGAGAGATCTTCAAACAATTTTCCACATCGAGCAACCAACGTTGCCACACCATCAATCAAGACTTTTTGATTACTATCTTCAGGAGGTGGAACCTCAACCGGAGGAGGAAGAGCAGTCTTATCTTCAGCTTTCAGAGGAGCGGCGAACTTGTGGCGTGGAACAAAATCCTTAGGCACTTCCGGAGCATTAAATCTGGCCAAGATTGATGAAACACAAAGCTATAACATGCCACGTTTAAGAGCAATGGAAGAATGCTGAGGGGAAGAAAGAAAAAAACCCAGCCAATCTGACTTGCCAATCATTTGTCACGTGTAACCAAAAATCTATCAATACCTTTCCATCTGATAATCAGAAACAGATGCGACTTTGAAACCAGGGAGAACACCTTTCTCTTTCCAGGTCAATCTATGCTTAGGGTCTGCAATAGTTGCTTTTGAGGACTCGTCTAGTTCTTGGACAATGGTACTTTCAAATTCATAAGCTGATGGAAAAAAAGAATCATAAACATCAAATTTGGACCTTTGAAGCAACTTGGAAGCAAGATAAAAGCACTTTTATTGTCTGGAGTCCATTTCGAAGATGCAGTTCTTCTAATAAATGATTGCCATATTGATATCAGATTGATGAAATACTCACCAGTGCTATTATAGACATCCTCGTCTTCAACATCATATTCCTCCAATGCTCCAATGCCAAAACCAGGTGCAGCTTTTCCTGCTGATGAGTCATATAGGTGATAATTGAATCAATTAAAGGTTAGTATCATAGGCAAATGTAAAAGGAAGGAGAAAGAACGACATTTAATTTTGAAATTGACTATAGGATGATAAACCTTACACTTAGAACCAAACAGTTTATCTCTGATTGTTAAAGCTTTACTATTCCCAGTAGCTCTGTTACTAGATACACGTGCCCTTTTCTGTTCTGAAGGCGAGAGAAAGAAAAAAAGCATTATGTCACTTTCAATGAAGTTACTGATCAGAAATAAATGCACTTCAGGATGTAGCATACCTCGGAACTCAGGAGCATGCTTATAAGGGTCGTAGCCCAAACCGTATGAGTCCTGTTTCGGCTCAAGTGAATACAACTGCAGCAGGAACAGATGTGATACACATACAACATTCAGTTCACACCGTAGTCTAAAACATGAGTTTGCCTTAGTGGCAGTTTCGTAAGAAACTATACTAGGTAGAGAAGTATTTGTCAAACTAAACTAGTCTTTATAATCATAAGTTGTATGATATCTTACAGTTCGCATTTACAATTTAGAATTTAGATGCTGGATGGGGATAATTTTCTGGGATAGTAACTTTTGCTTGTCTATCAACTTATCAAGTTAAAATATGAATGATTAATGAGAAACTTAACATTCTTAAACGACTAATGAATTCTACAAGGGACAATCAGTAGTAAGTTCCTTACAGGTGTTTTCTTAGAAGACAAATTATCATCATTGACAGGGTGCCGATCGTCTCCATGGTCATTCTGATCATCTTCATTGTGCTCAATACGAGGTTTAGCATCATCACTTGAAGAAAATGCCAGGAAAGCCTTTCTGGCTTTTCGACGAGCATCTGCATAAGAAGTCCAAAATCAGACAGATAAGTAATAATCGGGGAACTCATGCAGTCATGTGCTTACAGTTATATTATAGGTAATCTCTCATCCTGCAGTTTTGAAAAATTTTCTTCAGTGTATATGTAAAAACGTGATATGTATGTAGAGAGACAGAGCGACTGCAGCAAAGTACACATTTAGCACAACGAGGCAAATGGTATTTTACCATATAATGAATCTGCAGAAGAATCCTTAATTGAACGACCATGCCTCCATCCCATCTTTAGTAGCAGCTTTACCCCTGTTTGAACAAAATAAAGCACGTAAGCTACAAGCTACAGGCAAAGAAAAGATGGTAAAGAACAAAGACAAGGCTTTAACATACCAATAGACTCAGAAGCTGGAAGCACCAGTTCATCAGGGACGGGACCAGGAATAGCCGATGGTCTACCATGAAAACAGTAATAAGGATTTATGTCACAATTCATGGATAAGATCTAATAGCTACTGGTCAATAATGCTTGCATCCAAAGGTATATGGATAAGCTCTTCTATGAGAAGAGTTCTACAGGTAGTATAGGCATCAAATGAGAACATAATAACATCACATCAATTTGGCAAAACAGTGATTATTAATTACTTTCAAATGCAGAGAAACATCAACCGAGCTTATTCAATGCCAAACAAGTGACACGCACACCGAACCACCAAATAGAATCTACAAGGGTAAAGACCAAACTCACAGCTCTGGGAGATGAAACAAAGAAACAAGAAAGAATGAGGCACTTCTATGGGTGGCAAACATTATGATCCATTCATGATAGAACTAAGCAAAAATGATAATAATATCATCTCTAACACAAACAAGAAACCTTTTATCTTACTCTTTATCAGCTTGTTTACGAGCGACTTCAGAGGCGGTAAATCCAAATGTATCGAACTGTGATGAAGTTCCAAGGGATCGACCCTCCAAATCCTGAACGAAACAAAGACAAGACATTACCAAACTGCAATCCAATTTTTTTTAGGGACGACACTCAACAGCAGTATACGAAATAGCGAGAAAAGGCGAAAGAACTAAAGTAGATGGAATATGCGTTCATCAAAAGCCAAGTTCACCAGAACATCCACCAAGGATCTGAAACACACAATGATCCTTCTGAAGCAATGAAGAAGGCTGCATGCATTTCTCCATGGTTCTAAACCATGCTTCAGATTAGTAATGCAGTATCCAGATTTACAACCACTAAATTATTTCATGTAGTCCCCAATCCCCCAGGCCATTCTCTTTCCCCAACTCAAGTAACCACCAATCCAGAAGTAAAGCATAATGCCATAAGGGCACACGAAGGCTTCAACTTCCCAAATTTTCAAATTTCTAATTAAAACTCAATGCGAACAGAATCTGCTGACATTCTAGAGCCATAAGAAAAGACCATACAAAACTTTATCACAACAGAAGATGGGATGACACAAGATATATCATACCGCTTTCTCATCTTCATCCAGAAAGTTCAAGATGTCCTGCTGTTTAACTTCGGCTCTGCTTTTCCTCGAAGAAGTAAACGATTGAGGAGCCCAGCCTGCAAATCATTTGACAATGCTTAACCCCTCTACCTAGTCAAATCATCGAACAAGTAAACGGAAAGAGTATGAAACATGTGTATAATCCAATGGCAAGAGTGAGAACGAAACCTTCTTTTGATCCCACAGTATTATAATAACCAGCTGAGTATCCACCAGTAAACGCTCCATGGAATCTTCTCCTCCCCTCTTCATCTCTCACCTGAACATTTGCAGTCGCACAGTTACACAGAAACCTTGAATACAATCTACAAAACATATTCGTCATATGTGAAGCAGCAAACCAAACAAAGCCAGGGAATAGCTCAATTCTTCATCTATTCTCGCTTCATTCTAAACAGACTGAAGCTGAACCAAACAAAAATCCTTTACCTCCTGCTTCCAAGAAGGCAGGGTCCGGAGCTGACCCGACGCCTCAGCAACAGCTTTTTTCTTACGGCTGGTAGGATCCTCCTCTCGCTCAATCGGCGTCCCGTAGAACACGAGATCGGTCTCCTCCATTATTCGTAAATGCTAGAGCTCGGTATGAACACGTTCCTTCCTCGGTTAATTACAGACGGAATCGTCGCCGGTGAACGTCGCACGATGGAGGGCGTAATGTTGGGCTGATTCCCATTCACAGTGGCTTCGTTTTGCGATGCCTTTGCTTTGCTTGCTGCTGGTTTTCTTCATCCATGATCCATGGTTCTTTTCGGACCGATTCACAATTTCGAATTTTTGGGCTGGGCTTCAAGACCAGTCTATAACATAGTGGTTCTAACCCAGCCAAGTACTTGAATTGACTTAATCTCAAGAACCTGTAATATGATTAGTCCACGGTTTGAAATTGTTGATTTTGTTCGTTAGTAATGCAGTATCTACATTTACAACGATACACACACAGTTTTGAGACATATTATGAATATCGCGGACTAATCGAAAATCATCGAGATATCGAAGACTGTCGAATAAATGTTCTTTTATTTACAACCTTCAGCTGTAATTCAGACGTTTGCCTATAGATCCAGTACACAATCAAAAGAATAATAATACAAGTGATGACATTTTACATCAACTGGAATAATCCCCAAGCACCCCACCCCTCTAATACTAGTACAACTAACTGATACCAACAAGGAACCCCCGAACTACCACGATGGAGTTGATGCAACCGAATAATATGACTAACTCGAAACATTATACACCACACTCGAAAAAGATGAGAGATAACTTCTTTCCTTTTTATTTACTTACCCTGAAATTGGAAAACAACAACAAAAAAATTATGCATAGGATTCGATCTTAGCTGCTTGACTCGATCTTTTCGATGGCTTCCAGCCTGGTTTTCCTCTTCCAGCCTTTCATGGTGGCCACCAGGTTCACCAGTCCCACCACCTGGCTTTTTGTGTACTCCTGCATTTTCAACAAAACTATTTCTCTTGAGTACTGTGAAACAGTGGAGGAGCGACTCGATTATGGTCGAAACGAGACTGGTATGCTGACGGGTAATACCAACTAGAGGAAAATTTGTTAAGACATGTGAAGTATACTTTTAAAAGATGTGATAATAGACTTGTAGTGATGCGCGTGTAATATTAAAACGTTAAAATTTAGTAAAACAAGTGATAGCTACAAATCTTCTATAGAACGGGTCAAGAAGGGGAAGAGTCGAGACGAACTGGGATGTAAGAGCATCTATACTTGTCGGGATTCAGGTTAAACTATATTCATCGGGTGAAATTTGATGACAGTTATGTTAAAATTATTTTCTTACCGGGTGAGCGCGAGCCCAATGGACGTACTCGGTTTCGGGAAGATAGTAAGCCTGCACAAAGGACAAAGCGAAAATAGTAACTTAAATGATTACTGCTGGGGAAGATCTTCAGTGATCTGAAAGTTATACCAAGCAACGATTGTATATAGCATCATTACCTTGATGAAAGTTTCTACTGTCTGCATCTTTGGTTTCACGTTCCCCGGAACAAAATGTTGTAGCCCATTTATCAGCACCTGGTGGTAAGACAAGAGGTTAAGACAGCAAAGCCAATGTGAAGTTAAGAAGGAGCTACGATGCAACAGTTAAGAGATGAACCTGAAGATCCAATGACATTAGAGCACGCCCTTCGTCGGTGCATTTCTTTACTCTGGATAGCCCTTCGATGAGAGTGGCGGCGATGATTTCTACACCGTATTCTAGCAGCAGGTCTTGCACCTGATATGATAAGTTAAAGAAAGTAGAACTGAAATGTTATTCACAGTAGATAACCACTTGGGAGTTAGATTCAGTATGTATGACTTTAGAATGTTGGGAGATAAAAGATGGCCTTCACTTACCTCTTTGTGAATTCCTCCATGAGCAAGCCGTGTTTTATAGTGCTTGAACTCTCCCAGCAATAAATCAACGTACCTATCAGGAAAAAAGTTGAGAGGGGTTGGGAGATAGGACCATTAGATCATCTAAATAGGCACGACTCGGAAGTCGGAAGATTATCTAGTAAACGTTCTGATGCCAAGCGATGAGCAATTGAGCAGTAAACTAATTTTGAAACGTTCTGAAGCCCAAAAAACATCACTAAAGCCAAAAAAACAAGGTTAAACTATCGTGAAAAAATATATTTGTTTGCAAGGATGTGAGACAAACCCATTATGCTCAAGTCCGAGCTCTTTTACTTCCCATTTCGCAGTAGCAATCCTATCGACATATCTGCATCAGCAAAAACATACAAATGAAATGTCAACATAAACATAGAGATAAAAACAGAAAGGAAACTCAATAAGACATCGAAAGAAGTCTACGCGGGGAAGGGGTAATCATGCACACATTGGATAACCATGAATGTAAGTCTATTTAAAGTTTAAACCATGCTCTAATCAAACTTGTCAGCCGTTTGCATATTGAAGGGGGAAAACATACAGTACATGGTTTGACCAGCAAATAATCAACATACAGCACATGGCTCTAAGAATAAACTATCTAGTGAACGAATATATAGAACATAAGGGAAAAAGATATCAAGTTAACTGTTAATTGTCAAACCTATCCAGTTGCCAATTCCGATCCTAAGACAACTTTACTATTTATTTGTTTGCTTCCCACCAAAATATCAAGGAAAACTTATGTTCATAGGATCTCACCTCTATATTAAAATTTAAAACAGCTTTAGCTAGCTGTAATCTCAGCTTTAAGAATTCCAGAATCATTTATCATTTATGTTATATAACAGATGAAATTTCATGGTCTCTCTATCAATCCATTTTGAATGAACCAAGGTACTTGAGCTAATACTTCTAAGTTGAAGGTGTGGCTACTCAATCAGACTACACTACAAGGGTCTCCCACTGTACTTGTAAGTATTTGCGTAATTGTAAGCAAAAATTCTACAACTTCCTCAACTTAACAGGGTTTTGGCCTTACCCATCAATGTGAAGCAAAAGTCTTGCAGTTGTTCTATGTATGTGCTCACTAAGATCTGGTACAGAATCCACCTGACAAACAATCACTTTCCATCAAATACTGGGGGAGAAGTATGGATTATGGAACTGTTATCTGTATCCTTTTTCTCGGAAGATATGAGATAGCAGTTCCAATTAACATATAAGGTACACGAGTAGAAACACAAATTTCAATAACTGAAACTTAATAGAGAGTATAAGAGAGAAAAGGTAAAATAGAAATATCAAGAGACTTGGTTCAAATATGAAATATAATATACATTCAAATCTTCAAGCCTTCCGAAAACCAGAAACCTAAGTTCCGGCAAAACCAATTATATCACCAAACCGAAGCATAGCATAATCCTCAAACTGACGAATAACAGAAATGCAAAGGGGACATACACAGCCTCATACCAGGTTTGCATAGAAATCCTCAACTAATGTTGGATTCTTTTGTAGAAGCATCGACTGGAGATGGGCTTTAGATCTATGCAATATTCGAGCAACAACTGATGATGTGTCGGCACCTGCACATCTTTCCTGCAACCAGATAAAATATAACACACGATTATATATCTTGTAGGTCATCGCCTTCCAATATGATAGAACTAATGGCCAAGTCAACTCAGCTGTGGAGAGACTAGATCTTAATCACAATCTTAATGTAGATCTTCCTCACACGAGTCAAGACACTCCGTCACTAGTTAACTGGTATAAAAGCAACGACCATCAGAAATCTTTGCTGAGGTACAATATAGTTACCTTGAGACTGAGAGAAGCTGGGGAATGATTTGACGGACAGCTAGGAACGATATCTGTGTGTGTATATGTACTTGAGGTAGGCAGTGATGATGCTGAGTGAATAGTCTGGGGCTTTATCCACTGCTCACAGTCTTGAGATATCTTTGATAAGGCAGTCTTCACACGATCTGAGCGTCACATAAGTGCATAAACAGAAGTTCCCATCAACTTCGATAACACACAGTTTTTCACTTCCTCAAACATTACACCATGACTAAGCCGGACAGGAAAGATGTTCAACAAGTGAAACATAGAGGCAGAAAGAATAACAACACTTACGATTTAGGACGTCAGGAGAATTTTTTCCAATCGAGGAAGAATTTTGTCCACCAAATACGTCGAAAACAAAATAATAAAACACCTCAAAGAGCTGACAAATTCCCTGCAACAGTACACTGAATCAGAAAAAACAATTTCAGAGAAAAAGATAATGCAATGTACAAAGAACTTCAGACAAGAAAAAGAAAGTGACAGCAAAAGAAGGAATATACCTTAAAAAATTCAACATTAACTATTTCTAGTTTCTGCATGAGCCTGGCATATTTATCCATCGACCTGCATGCATTACCAAAAGTAGCTCAGTATTTCACGCAGTCATACGTGGTGGAAGTTCCATCAAATAGCTAGGTAAACTTTCACAAACTATATCCACCTTAATAGACAAAGAGAAGATCCAGTCTGTGCTGTCGCGTCATCATTTTTCCAGTGTACTGAGTTGGTTCTTGGAAGACCTAGTTTTCGACTAGGGAGTTGACTATCTTCATCAATAAAGTCTGCGAGTAGATCTTCATTTTCATCTTCGGAAACAGGAGTTCCATTTGCATGATTATTGAGATGTGATCCAAATTCCCCACCACTACCATTGACATGGGGAGAATCAAGACCATCTCTAGCAATGTGCATAACTTTCACAACAAATGGGTTTCCACTTTTAAGCCAGCTTGTAAATCCACTCTTCCTTGAATTGACATCAACAACGTTCATGGATTTAGCAGATAGGTGCAACTGAGATCCAGCTGACTTCCTCCCAGACTGGGTGATGACTGGTGCTCCATCACCAACTAGGCCAGCAAAACTCACTACTTGTGCTGTTTCTGGAGGCAATTTCATCCACGTTTCCTTCTCTAAAACCATTTTGAGTGCCTGGCGAAAATTGAAAAGAAAGTCAAATTGAGTTTTTGTTATGGATGACTTCAAGAATTGAATGTACTGTTGCCCACTTGCAGAAAACAATTAGAATAACATTCCATACGGTGGCTTCTTTTGGTTGCCATTAATAGTCACCTTGTACTGGAGTTCAAAATGCACTTGACAGAAACAAATACAGCAAAAAACCACTTGGATTACAAAATAAAAGATACCACAAAGATCAAACCGGAGTGTACTGTTGAGCTTACATAAATATTCTGCCGGTGGAAGGCGGCAAAATAACTTTCACAGACACCCTTCAACTTTTGTCTGAACTCAACTGCTTCGACTCCGCTAAATGCTTCCCCGGCTAAGATAAACATATTTAGTTCTTCATAATTTTTCAAAAACTGGTGAATGCTCATTGAACCTACTGCCCCAGAGGAAAGCAATACCAATACTCGACTCGTTGTCAGTTGCCAAATATTTTTCCTTCCTCTTTGAAGGGTTTGAGAGACACATGTTGTAGCATCTTTCCGTAGCTGATACCAAGGGGATCCACTACTTGAAGCTTCAGAACTATCATCCCTGGCCTCGTTAACAATCTTAGAATCTGGAGCAACAGAATCTGCGGATCCTATTGCACCAACCGAAGAACCAGAAATGGATTCCTCAGCTGGAGTTAAATCAGAGAGTCTCTCAACAGAATGAGAAAACTCGGGAATAACTTGTGAATTGTGTGCTCTTTGGGCGTCAGTGCCATGCTCGGACAGATCACCTTGCTGATGGTTCACGGTTGAAGTCTGATATACTAAATTCTGCAATCTCAGAGAACCAAGCGCAAATTTAAAACTAAAACATAAGGTACACAAGTCAATGATAGGTACAAAAGCTAACAGCCACTAGAAACAGATAGGGATGCTGTAAACATACAGGGTAAAACAGCGATTAACGTTAAAGGAAGAAAATTGCCATCTGCTAAAGGTTGTGCACAACAAAATAAAATGGAGAAATTGGGGACGATCCAAAGCACAGCAAGTGAAAGCAATTAAGAAGAAAAGAAAGAAGGACTTTGACTACCTTGTCATCCATCTGAAAACTCATGATTTCATGATATGAGCACATCAACTTAAACAAGGCAGCAAGGGTTCTCAACAGACACTGTCTAAACTTGGATTCTGGTATCTGAAGGCATAGATCACTGTAGGTAAGTCTGGAAAAAGGAGAGAAAATGGGAATGTTACAGACATAGAAATTAGAAAGTATAATATTATTCCCTCAGTGGGCTACCTACTAAGGTATGAAAAAATACCTACTGTTCTGCTTTTGAACCTGCTGATCCTGCAAACAAAGGCTGCTAATCAGATGTTGAATGATTAATGAAAATACCTACGACTATGTATTCATATACTCATATTTACATCAGAAGCAGACAAAAAAATTGGTGGAAAACAAACATTGAAAACACTTCAAAATTTAACTGATCATCGCTCATTGATATCTACCTTCTGTCCACCTATTTAAAACTCATTTTGAAACATGTAACGGCAGTAAAGATACCTCAAATACAACATTCTTCAGCACTGAATGGGTTTCTGAGAGAACTTCTTGCATGAAGAAACTTTGTATCTTCTCGGCAAGACCAGAGACATCACCAATTAATGCATAAGCATCAACTACCTGGACAACATCACTTTTTATAAGTGGATAAGTTAGAAATTTGCACCTGCCATAACCTGATAAAGAATGAAGAATTGGGATGGTAACTCATTTGCAGGAAGGATCTTCAAATCAAAGGAGTGGAGGAAGGAGGCACTACTAAAGAGGTGTTTGATTATGCTTTTAATTTTAGCCAAGTGGTGTTCAGATGTTCCTAAGCTAAAACCATAAGAATATCATGCATGTAATTGCAAACAAAGAAAGCATATCCCTAGCAAATAGTATGATGTCAAAATTCTCTCATGAGGCTACTGGTAAATTACCATATGGTGTTTGCCTTTCCCAAATATCCCGTGAGGACATAAGTTGATTTCAGAATCTATTACCAGCACCACGATTCAAGTACTGAATCCCTGAGCTATTGTTGATAACTACATATTTTAAGCGGTAGAGAATCCTACAGACACTAATTTGCAACTGACCCACCTAATACTTGTATCGATATCAGCATAATCCAGCATTAAGGTCCAAATGATAACCAAAAGCAGAAATAAACCCTATGACAACTATCAGGGACAAATAAACAAAGTTTAGACAATTAAAACTACAGTTTCCAAGTAGATGAGTAAAAGCAAAGAAATGTACTGACAATAATATAACTCTCCTCCTTGAAGTCCTGGCACACTCCTAAAAGAAGTGCATCTAGCTTCTGAAGGGTTCTGCCCAACCAAACCTGAAATCAGAGGATCTTATCATAAGTATATATCACAAACAGACAACCAAAGCAAAAGAAGTAGAAAGCACATGCTGTAGATGGATATCCACAACGCCCTGAGTTTGAACCTTGAGGCCAACATCAGCCATTAAAAAATGGTAAGGTGATACAAATACGCATCCTAGCTGTGCTTACCAAGTTTAAGAATTAAGAGATTAGTTGCTTCGTTATAGGAGTCGGCTTATGTTTGGTGTGGTATGGCGTGATTTTATTCAATAAATGCTATTATTAGAATAGAAGTTCAGCACCTAAAGCTAACTTCCAATGTATTGAGGGACTAATAAACAGATGGTAACCCTTAAAAACACATTTTTTCAAAGTATTTTCAAGCTACCTCAACTGCACGGCTCATCTCTTGTGCTGCTGAAAGTTCTGATAAACTATCTAAAAGCTGTAAGTATTCAGATAGGACCTGGAATGCCTGAAATAACATTGATACTTAAGTAAGCATCTTCCAGTTGCAAACAGAAAAACGATAGAAAACTGATAATAAAATTAAGAATAAAGTCAAGATTCAAAGTTTCTTAGAAGCCAACATAATAAATAAACTATGTCAATTGCCAAAATCAAGCTAGAACCTTGCAGTAGTTTCCTTCTTCAACAAGGGATTCAAGTTTTGCTTGCATGTCGACGGCATGGCGAAGCTCATTTAATATTGGAATAATGTCCTGCAATGGGGAAAATCACCAATTCCTTTTCAATTGAAACCAAATATTCTCGGTCAACAACCTCCACATATACTTTTAGGAAGATGGCAAGACAACTTTTCTACAAAGAAATGCTGACGTATTAAAAATTTTAGTACAACCATATCCAGACAGAGAACTCACCAATAGAGCTTGCTTCTTTTTTGAACTGGTATTCACTACAAGATCCCTCGAGACCTCATTCATGGATGATGTGAGATTCCTCCTCCCATTCTGCAAACCATAGTCACAGCTATGAATTTCACACATATCAAAGGCAGCATAATGTCGTATGATATTTGGAATGAAGAAAGTTAGCTCTTTATTCATTCAATAAGACATACAGTGAATTCCTTACCATGCAGATAATATTTGCAATCTTTATGTCTTTCTCTAACTCCCTCACCAAGTTCATTCCCTTCACTGCAGAAAGCAAAATGAACATCTCATTCAAAAGCAAAATTAATCAAATACTCTGAAAAATGCCAAAAAACAAAATTGTCAGATCATAGTTCAATCATAACCCTGGTAGCTAAAAGCATATTAACACTTACCCATTACTTCATAGTTTCTCATAACATGATGAGATAAATGCTCTGCTACCCTGTCCAGTTGGGCTAATCTAAGAGCAGCCTGCAAGGAGCAGAATCCAGATAGTATGATGTACGCAATATACTAATGTTATTGTCCAGTGACACGGTAAAACTTTCTAGTACAGTACCTGTCAATCTATGAAAAGTTATTGTTGTTCTACAAAACAGGAATAGGATTCTGTGCAAGCCATCAAATCGGTTGATTCACCAACGCGACATAATACAAGAATATTGACACCATCAAACAAGTGAAGCAGATAGGAATCCCAATATCTAAAAGCTTTTCAATTGAATGACCTATGATTCATGCAATAATGACAATGATCTTCAAGTTAACAATTATCATATACAGATTACAGCCAAGTCCATGTCCTTCAATTTAAAGAGTCCTCGTATGAATGAAAGGCTCTTGATCCATTCCTGTTAAAATCACTTTGCAGTCGTATAAATATGAAGAGACTGCTTATTTGGTAATAGCTATCCGAAAGGATTAATAGAGAAAACTTGACCAGTTGAAATTATGTAACAACTACCTGTTTCTCAAAATATGTCACTTCAGTTTCTTCAGAAGTAATCATCTCCAGTATATGTCTAATCGGATCAAAGTTCTGCATGAGTATATGTAAAGTAACAGTTCAGATAAACAAATATAAGCATTTAGAAGCATAAGCTTATTAGTGTATTCTTTAAAAACATCACTTTGCACAAGTTTGTGTCTTTCCATTAAAGCATGACTTTCATATTACGTGATAGAACACACTGACAACTTTGTACTTCATAAAATGCAAAAAAGAACAAACTGAAAAATGCAGAGAATGTCTCCAAAGTGGTTGTTGAGAATAAAAAAACCAGAACTATCTCCAGAATCCAACGTTTTTAGATAGAAGCAGGACCAGTGAGGGCATTAAGGTCAATTGTGTTGAGATCGTTCATATCAAGTGTCCTAGATATGTTGGAACCTACAGGACTGCAGTTAATCTAAAACCATGACCTCTTCGTAGAAATCTTCTTCTAGCTCCTCCACCACTTGATCTTGTGGTCTGCTTCCATAGATTGAGCATAAGTCTTCAGAACTTGAAGGAAGACTATAGCGCTGATGGGGAGGCAATGCTGCAATTGCACGAGCAACAGCTGCTGCTGCTGCTGCTCGGGCTGGAACCTAAACAAGGAAATAAACCATAGAAACGGTCATTTTCCATTTAAAGAACCTGCTAGATTTAAAATAAAAAATGTATTTGCCAAAAGAAATATGCCATCGTCACCCTCTAAAATCAATTAAATAGTCAGATAAGAGCTAATAACTCGAAACATGGCACTGTATTTCCATTTGGACAAATAACATAAAATGAAGAAGCTGAGACCCGCAGTGTTCTGCTCCTACTGCCTAGCGCAGCAAGTATATTGAAACTTCCAAATGAAAATCAATTTATAAAATGATATTCAAATCTAACTTGAGTAGGGAAGAGCTATAATTCAAGTTCAACATTTCTGTCAATTGATGGCTGAAGCATCACAGGGTGCAACGTATGCAGATCAGTTCCTTTCATCGCTGAACAAGACTGTACTAAGATTTCGTCAGCCATAACATGTAAATCTTCTCCAAACTCAAGCTTGTAAAGTGTTTCTAGTAAACATATGCTCAAGAATTCGAGTTTCTGATTCCCATGTGTGCCGCTTACAGTTGGGAGTACATTAAAAGTAAACATATTACGATACCCACAGTCAGAATGATCAATCAGATGCCACCAAGAGATGAAGGAGAACGAATACCACTGGATAAACCTTGGGCAGAGGAATTCGATCCATTAAATGAAATGGAACCAGTAATGTGTCATCCATTGACTTCGATCACAAACATCCTCATCGGAAGTTCAAATTTAAATCAGAACAGGCTGGAAATGAATTACCTCAGGTCGATCAGAGACGGGAGGGAGTAATCCAAGGGATCTAGCAGACCGTACAGAGCTCAGAAGCTTTTCCCCGACCTTGGACAAATCCATTCCACCTCCTTGGGACAAGAGAAAAGGAAGCAAGAAGAAAACCCTTGAGCTCTCGAATCCTAATCCAGCTCCACCGAGCTCGCCTAAATCTCCATTGAAAAGAAACGGATTCACAAGCACGTTGCCGAATGGGAACGGATTCGGCTGCATTTCTCAACTCCACACTGTTGGATCACGAGCCTTCTTCATGACAAGCTCCATCAGAAACGATACAGATTTTTGAATCTAACTGAGATCCGATCACTCACTGTTTCATTTCTAGTGCCCCCCCCCCCCTCCCCCGCCAATTTTCGCGGATCGGTATGAATGAACAATTTCCTTCTTCGTCGATTACAAATCCTCCCCTTACCTCCTTACACATTCAAACCCAGCTGATCATTCCTCCGGTGGCAAAAATGGCGAGCTGCAATATGTGGTTGTTGTTGTTGTCAGTGATGTTCTTAGTTCTGACGGTCTTAGGATCTGAAACTTTGCCACTCGAATCCGGCTCAGATCGTCGGCCGGTCTTCGTTGTCAGAAACCCGAAGCCCACAACATGTTTGGGCCTGACTAACTTACGGATTCAAGAACTTGGCGATTGAAGGAAGTCCATTACAGCTAAGCCCAACCAATAAAGGCTCCTCAACCGTGACCGTCACGAGCGCCTCCCAGCGCGTGGCTCTAAAGAGAAACCTTCAGTTTTTTCCTTTTTCTTTTTCCTTTTTTTCTCTATGGCAATAATCACCTGGGAGCGAGACCAGAGGTTCTTACCATGGTAGCAAACCAGATAACAGAAAGAAAGAGAAAGAAGGAAACCACAAAAATCAAAATCCCTTTTCCCCTTTCCCCTTCGATAAATTATCATCATCGTCTTCTTCATCAAGCCATGCCACCTCCTCCTCCTCCGCCTCAGCTTCCCAATCCGCTTGATCGCTATTCCCGACGGCCCACCAGCTCCCGCAACTCGGATCCTGACCATCCCCGACTCGGTGAGTAGCTGGCCTCGTTGTTCTCAAGATCCGTCTTTAAAACAAAATTATAGTAGTTGTGTGAATTTGATGATCTAGTGGATTTGATCAGGGTTTGAGAGGACAGAAGAAGATGGATCCGATGGATATCGTTGGTAAAGCGAAGGAAGACGCTTCGCTTCCTAAAGGTAATAGCTTTATTCCGTTGCGTAATGCGAATTGTTTTGACTGTCTTCGGTTTTTTGATTGGATATTCATCAGTGGGACGAATTCGGTGAAGGCTATCTGTTGAGTGGTTTACGATAATTGATATGGCGGGAAAGGAATTGAGGGTCTCCTTTGGGTTTATTGTTTGATATTCAATGGTGTCATGGTAAAGTCTTAAGAGGCTTGAAAGTGGTGTCCTTTGAGCTACGCTCTTCAGGATCTATTCTCAATTTCTCATTAAAGCTGATATGTAAATTGATGCAGTTTTAAGTAACGATGATATGGTACTGATACAAACTTTGATTTGCTTTGTTGCAGCAACTATGACCAAAATCATTAAAGAGATGTTGCCTCCAGATGTTCGCGTCGCTCGTGATACTCAAGATCTTCTGATTGAATGTTGTGTAGGTGAGATGTTTATAAAGCATTCATCTAATGAGACTTTGTTCAAATGAATTGTTCTGTTTCCGTTGGATGGAAACTCTTGCTATCTTGCATGCATACTCTGGCAGCGTCTGGTGTTTGATAATCAATTTAATCCAAATATCCTATCTTTTTCCATGCCTGGCCTAGATGGTTCTTTCTGTTTCTTGCTTTGTGTATGACTATTTGGCTAGGGCTTTTCAGAAGTTTGTACAGTTTGTTTCCAGAAGTCCTCGCTAGTTTTTCTAATTTCATGTTTCAATCCCCTTGATGCAGAGTTCATAAATCTTATATCGTCGGAGTCAAACGAAGTATGTAGCAAAGAGGACAAGCGAACCATCGCACCTGAGCACGTTCTCAAAGCTCTCGAGGTTCTTCTCTTACCCAACCTCTGCCACTTGTCGCTTTTTACTTATTTGGCTCTTTCTTGTGTGCTTTAATCCAAAACTAAGGAACTACTTACCTGTTTCAGGTTCTTGGTTTTGGAGAGTACATCGAGGAGGTATACGCAGCTTATGAGCAACACAAGCTCGAGACGATGGTAAGCCTTCTGAACTTCAAAGGAAAAATTCGAACTTGGTTACGAATCTAATTTTGTTTTGATCACATTCTGTTGATGTGTATTTCAGCAAGACACTCTAAAAGTAGGGAAGTGGAGTGGGTCGGTGATGACAGAGGAGGAAGCAGCGGCCGAGCAACAGAGAATGTTTGCTGAGGCTCGTGCAAGAATGAACGGCGGTGTCCCTTCCCCGAAGCAACCCGAGGACGACAGAAGTGTACAGAGCTAACTGTAGGGGGGAAGGTCTATTGGGTAATCTTTTAATAGTCTTTCTTGCTGAAGAAGTTTTCTGTCTTTGAACCATATAATAGATTGTACAAAAGAATTTGAGTTGCCAAGTGCAGTTTACCACTGTGGATATGCGCTTGGATTTGTACTCCTTAGCTATGAACCGCTAATATGACTCAGAAATGTAAATTAAATGCATCTTTGTCCTCAATATTCCAACCGGTTCCCCTTCACTTGCCAGTTTCCATACCCTGAGTCGTTAATCGGGATAACGGGATGTTTCGATAAAAAAGTTTATCAGTCATTCTGAGTAACTGGTTATTTGGAAGAGAGTCGAATGAATGAATTGCCCTCCTCAACGGTTGTAAGTCATAACGGCTGACTCAACCGATAGCCGAAAAATGAACCGATAATAACTGTCAACTCGGTTCACAAACACTAAATCACTCCGTCATCATGATGGAAGATGGAAGATTCAAACTCCAACATAAGTAACCACAAAGAACAATACCAAAACCCATCCAGCAAATCATCTTGACAAGGTCCCCTCTAGAACGTGTAGTGTAAAGAAAGGTAGTGCCTTTGGTGATCAGGTTAGTGCAATGTCAATGGTGACAGTTCATAAGAGACAGCAAAACAGATGAAACAGTTACAATGTTCCAGAAAACAGAGACTCAGACCACAGAGCATGCAATTGTCTGCAAATGGCTGTCTTGGGATGCAGGAGACTGAAATATCGTCAAAACTATGGAAGACAAGGTATATAGTAGAGGTGAGACCTTTCCTCAATTGACACATGTTGGTTAGGTACTCCGTAGAAGGGTTAGAGAGTCAAAGAAACTGAACAAAACTCGACCAGTCGAGATGTGATCGATGACCGACACTTTGTTATGAGTCTCGAGCCGATGATTAAACAAAAACAAACACTGAATCAATTTCTGATCGATAACCAAAACCTTTCTCTCACCCCAAACTATATCCCTTTAGCTGAGTGTTAGTGCCTTCCATTCAGTGTCCCCCACTGCAAAAGAGAGTGAAATGACTGCTGTTATTTGCCTGTCCCCCTCTTCTCTTATTAGATTCCTTTCTTTTCCCAACACCAAGGCACTCATATCACAGTGCTCTCTGCCTCTTTTTGGATCTCGTTTCGATACTGACAAACAAATAATTCGTGCCACAAATAGATATTTGTGCTTCATTTGTGTGTTATTCGAATGTTATTAACAACTATTTAGTCAGAATTTGAACAACAACGAATGTCAAATTAATATATTTGTTATGCTATTGTGTTTTTATTTTAAATCAAAGTTTACAATATGTATCTACTATTTGATTTTCATATAGCAATAACTTAGAGCGGTTTTTCAATTCATTTTCAAGAGGTTCACCTCCAATCAAAATCTCTTATAACACTATAATATCTCATTCATCTAATTTGACGATCAATCCGATCTCTACAATATTATTTAGAAAATCTTTCTTTATGGGTCACTCCTCTCCACATAGGCTCAACAAACTACTAAAACCAGAACAAGAATATTATCAATTTTCAAAACTAATATGTACATCTTCGATCTCGATCAATTTCCTAACCCTTAAACAGTACTTCACTCGTCAAATTTTACATCGAATTCAGTTCTCCCAACATCATGCACCTATTTTCTCATATTGGAGTGTGCGTAGCAAGCAAGCGGCTGTCCAAAGGCCATGAAGGAAGTATATATCCTCTCATTGGACAGTCAGAAGACAATGAAAGAAATAATCTTCAATCAAAACGGACCCTTCAAAGAGTAGCATTTTCAATCGAATCAAACCCTTGAAAGAGTAACCTACTCAATCGAATATAAAATAAAAACATTGGCTAGTTATCAACTTCTCTACTGGTCACTTACTCCCACAAATGATGACCATAATTAAAGCACAACCCAGAAACACTCCATAGCTTCCCAATTCCCCTGCCACCTCTCTGCTTTTCACTATAAAGTCACCAAAACCAGACCCGCCATTACTTTACTTTCCAACTCAACCTCACTTTCTTCTCACCATCTCAACAATGTCCAAAACTTCTCAACAACCCTTCTCCACTTCCAAGCGCCACCACCACCACTTCCGCTGGATCCAAAAAGTCGGCTCAAACGACGACGAACTCGAAACTGATACCGAAGCGGAATCCTCAACCCCATCTCTCAAACCATCCGCCTCCAAGATCATCAGAGACGACGAAACATCACCCTCAACCAACAATCCCGCCGGAAAGAATCTGTTACCGGCCAGGCTCCGATCTGTCCTGTCCACGTTCGGCAGAAACAGAGCCTCAAACCCGTCAGGTCTAGGAAACCGGGTCGTGGGCACTCTGTTCGGGTCAAGAAAAGGTCACGTCATCCATTTTGCTTTGCAGAAGGAACCCAACTCGCCTCCAGCCTTTCTGATCGAGCTGGCTACTCCGATCGGCGGGCTGGTTAAGGAGATGGCGTCAGGGTTGGTTCGGATCGCGCTGGAGTGCGACAAACAGCGTCGGGTTGGCGGGTCCGGGTCCTCGGTGCGGCTGTTGGAGGAGCTGGGTTGGAGGGCGTACTGTAACGGGAAGAAGTGCGGGTTCGGGTCGAGGAAAGAGTGTGGTCCGAAGGAAGTGAAGCTGTTGAAAGCTGTGGAGATGATCTCCATGGGTGCTGGTGTGATGCCACCGAGTGATGATGGTGATGATGAGGTTATGTATATGAGAGCTAAGTTCGAGAGGATTGTCGGGTCGAGAGATTCGGAGGCTTTCTACATGATGAACCCGGATCGACATGGCGCTCCGGAGCTCAGTATCTATCTGCTTAGAGTGTGAAACTCTAGTTCGAAAATTCCGGGTTTAGAGTCTAGTGGTTTGAGGTTTGATGGTTTAAATTCGATTTGTCATGCATGGTGTTTTAGAGTCGAGTGTTTATCTACTTAGAGTCTAAATCGAACTAGAAAGTTCAAATTTTGATAGAGAAAATTTGATGGTTCGAGGTTTAATGGTGACAAATATAAAAGAGTTTGTTGTTATTGATTTTTTTCAGAGTTTAGGATTTGGAGTGGTGAAGTGATATTTGGGGATATACGTATTTGTTTATTGGGTTAGATGGGATAAGTGAAGATTAATGAAGGGATTAGAGTTTAATTTTAACTATGTAATTGGGGATAAGAAGGTGTAAATGTATAGCAATATGTACTTTGCTTTTCAATGTGTTTTAGTAGGTGGATGAGATGCGAACAAGTATGGACTATTTGA
The DNA here is from genome assembly GCA_030674075.2 of Linum usitatissimum. Classification (NCBI taxonomy): domain Eukaryota; kingdom Viridiplantae; phylum Streptophyta; class Magnoliopsida; order Malpighiales; family Linaceae; genus Linum; species Linum usitatissimum. The sequence goes on from JAUJYP020001424.1 coordinate 207,225, forward strand.
CTCGATCGTTTTGGTGAATGTGGTTTGAAACTTCATTCTCGAAAATCTCGTTAAGGTTTGTCTGTAAAATTATAGAAAAAATGTTTATCATAATTGTAATTTAGGTATTGTAATGTTGTTTATTCAGATTTTCGATTTTAAAATAGTGAGATGATATTGAGGGTATATACACGTGTACTTGGGATCAACTGAAAATGAAGTAATTAGGGTTTTACCAACCATTTACTTGGATCAAACACTCGTGTAATTGTAATTACGGGGAATATAATTTAAAGTAGTAACAAAAAGAAGTAAAATAAAAACAAAGGACCAATTGGAGTTTACATTACAAAATGTTTTGGAATCTTTGCACTTTCTCTTTTCCTTTCTTGTTTATTTATGGATTTGTATAATTGAACAACTTAATAAATTCACACAATATATAATTGTTCAATTACGCGCTCATTTGAATATCCATTTTAGTTTTATAAGATTATTTTTCTTGAAAATTTATACTTTTCGAAATTCAAAAATCATATGAAACTCTGGACATGTTACTCGGAACAAATTATTCACAGTCGAGTTGAGCCGAAAGGAGTACATTGGCAAGTGTGTTCAAATATCACAAAAAATAAAACAAAAGAAAGGGGTCCAAAGTGCAAATATATGTTACCAATCATTAGATTTTTGGTCCCTAAATTCTGTGATGTGAGTTGATCCCAAGGCATGGTCACCCTTTTGTCAGTTGTTCACTACTCTTTCCTTTTTCTTTTTTCTTTTATTTATCTTTGTATTCTTTCTTTTCCTTTTATATTTTTAGGAATAAAATTTTATTTCATGCTTATTAATTAAATACCTAAAATAATTTTAAAATGCCTCACAACAGCCTGCAACAGCTTCTCAGTGATCCCTTATGGGCTTGTTTACCATTTTTCATTGGAAATTATTAACTAGCTTGATAATCTCGATTGCTTAATTATTTAACCGATCATAACTTCATTGAATTTGACGATTATTAATTACGTTGGTTGGATATTTTACTGTTACAGTTATAACCGTTAATCGCTAGGGACATGGAAAGTTAGGTTATGAGTTTTGTAGTAACCGCACCATTACTGTAACAATACCCATAACCATCACCGAACCGCTATATAATCAATATTTACCCGTCAATACATAAGCCCAATAAACCCACTAGATAACCTCAATGTAATGAAATTTATCGAAAAAACTAAATTTAATCCATTTACTAATTTCTTCATAAAAAATATCTCATTTATTTATCTTCAAATTTGATGATATCTCTTAATCTCCTCGTTTTATATAAACCTCAATAATTATTTTTCGATTGAAAATATCTCATCCACTACTTTAGAGATGAACTAAAGTGGATGCATTTTGATATTGATTTATTTTTTATTTTTTTTCATAATGAAGAGTGGTTATAACCGTTAACCACATGAGTATGGTGATGGAATTAATTTTGTCACCAAAATTAAAACGGGATGATTATGATTAATAACCACCACAAAAACGAATGGGTAATGGGTATGCTATAACTATCCCCAAACTTCCCCGTTAATTAAATTATTGTACAAGGTTAAAAAATTAGAGTAATGACTGAGATACCGGGGTCATGATTTGAAGCTTATAATCCATGTTTATTTCAGTGTAATTAGGGTGTTTATTACCGATAATAATAACTAATTTTTTTACGATAAACAATTGGCCACAAAATATATTTCATTTTTATGAATAAAGATCGAATTCTCAATAAAAGACAAAATGAACAACCAATATACCACACCTTATGATTTTATTTATTTATGGTAAAAACACCTCATGGTTGTATAATCTATATTTATTATATACATTAATTTTTGGTGTGATTTATAATATACATTTATTACCAAAAGTATGATTCCACCAAAACAGGCCCATAGGCACTACTGGGCCACCATGTTTTCTTGTTATAAGTAGGCCGACTCCCTAGTCCAGTCCAGTCAAAATATCTCCGTGGGCTTCATTGCACAGAAAGAAAAGGCCTAAATTTGAAAACATAGACGCTATACAAAAAGGGTTTTAAGTCTGTAATTTTTTCAGAAACTTCATCCAGCTCGCGCCATGGCCGTACTAGCAGAGAACAAGCAGCCGCACGAGTCGCCGGAGGACGAGCTGAAGAAGAAGAGGAAACGAAAGGGGAGCAGAGTGAAGACATCCGCGGCGGAGGATGATGTTGAAGCTAAGCAAAATGAGGAACGGAAGCAGCAAGAGCAGCTGGAGAGCGACGATAAGGAAGAGAAGGAAGTCGTGCAGGAGCAGAAGAAAGGAAAGAAGTTGAAGTTGAAGAAGAAGAAGAAGAAGATTGAGAGGAAGGATGAGGAAGGTGATGGAGAAAAGGAGGATGCGGATAGGGATGAAGAAGAAGAAGTAGAAGATGAAGCCGAGGTGAAGGAGAAGAAAGTAAAGAGCGGCGGAGGCATTATGAGTACTGAGTCGTTTGATTCTCTAGGATTGTCCGGGCCTACTAGCAAGGCGATTCAGGCGATGGGATTTCAGTATTTGACTCAGGTCGATGTTGCTCTGATTTGTTTCTCTAATACTGAACTGATTCAAATGTTTTTCATTCTGAATTTTCTATGCAAGAACAACAATGAGTGTGGTAAAATGGTGTCAATCTGTTTCGGACGTTGATTGTTTGTTTTGCTTAGTGTCAGCATTATACATGTTTCTGATTGTTTGCTGTATAATGCAAAGAACAGATTCAAGCAAGGGCGATTCCGCCTCTCCTAATCGGAAAGGATGTTCTAGGTGCAGCAAGGACAGGTTCGGGGAAGACTCTTGCCTTCCTTATACCAGCTGTGGAGCTGTTGTATAATATCCATTTTGCTCCTCGTAATGGAACTGGGGTGATTGTTATTTGCCCTACCAGGGAGCTTGCTATACAGGTAGATCATCTTTGGTGATCTTACTATCCCGTTGAAAGGTCTCGATGTGAGATGTTGACTTGATATAATGTATATTGTGGAACATGGTTCAGACTCATAAAGTGGCAGAAGACCTTCTCAAGTGTCATTCACAGACTCTTGGGCTTGTTATTGGCGGGGCAGCGAGGAGAGGAGAAGCTGAACGTATTGTTAAAGGGGTTAACTTGTTGGTAGCGACTCCTGGTCGGCTTCTTGATCATCTTCAAAATACTAAAGGGTTTATCTTTAAGAACTTGAAGGTAACTTGTTATACATTGTTTCAACTTCTTCTTTTTCTCCGGGGATATGAAGTTTGCAATTTTTCTGATTTTTTTTGCAGTGCCTGATTATTGATGAGGCAGACAGGATACTGGAGGCGAACTTCGAGGAAGAAATGAAGCAGATTATCAATATTCTACCTAAGGTATCTCAAGCTTTAGCAATCATCGTATGGAAGCACCTAGAATTTCTTGATTTTAGAAGCAGAGGGTTATTCCAGGATGATCGAATGAAGAGTAATCATTAAATTTCATCTTCTTTGAAAGTTTGTTGATAAGTGTGAGGTGTCCACGTGATAATTTTTATAAAGCGAAACCGATTCGTAGGATGATCATAATATGTAATAGACACTGCTATTAATGCTCGCCAGCTGCTATTTCCTTCATTGATACAACTAAATTATTTGCTTTGTGGAGTTCTTTTTCTCTTACATAATTGTTAATCAATATGCAGAGCAGGCAGACTGCGTTATTCTCAGCTACCCAAACTAAAACGGTCAGTTCCTGGAGTTGGTTCGTGTACACGTTTTCAAGTTTTCTTTACTGTACTTGAGTTTCTTTCTACTAGTCCTTTTGTTCATGCGATTTCTCTGGACAAGTTCCAGCTAGTATTACTGATTCGTTTCTTTGTCGATTTCACTTCCAGGTAGAGGATCTTGCCCGGATGTCATTTCAGACTCCACCTATATATATTGATGTCGATGATGGGAGAAACAAGGTGCGGGGCGAGTTTCCCTTTTTTCTTGTAGTTAAGTGAATGTATTTGGATAGCTGGCTCTGACCTTATGAAATAATGCAATTGTGTAGGTCACAAATGAAGGACTCCAGCAAGGTTATACTGTAGTTCCAAGTGCCAAGAGATTTCTTCTTCTTTACTCTTTCTTGAAGAGGAATTTATCCAAGAAAGTCATGGTGTTCTTCTCGTCTTGCAATTCCGTCAAGTTCCATTCAGAACTTCTTGGATACATTCAACTACCATGTTTTGATATACATGGAAAACAAAAGCAACAGAAGCGGACCACCACTTTTTTCGATTTCTGCAAGGCCGAGAAAGGGATTTTGCTGTGCACTGATGTTGCTGCTCGTGGACTTGATATTCCTGCTGTGGTATGATTCTTTTTTTTTCGGTTCACAATGGTCTTGCTTGGGATTCTTCATTTCTATTCGATTCGTTATTGACAAAATCTTAGCTATTCTGCTACTGTTTGTCGAATTCCTATAACTAATCTTTATTCGTAATGCTTTGCAGGACTGGATTGTCCAATATGATCCTCCGGATGAGCCCAAGGTGCTATTTTATTGTCCTCCTTGCATTTTACATACTTTTACCTTTTGATAATCTTCATTTTACCTTGCATTAGCTCTAAGACGGAATCTCTGGTTTTAGGAATACATACATAGGGTTGGCCGAACAGCCCGTGGTGAAGGTGCGAAAGGAAATGCCTTGTTGTTCTTGATTCCGGAAGAGCTACAATTTCTACGATATCTCAAGGTACGATAGTCTCGGGTCTTATTTTGTTACACTTTCAGCAAATCCATCCGCGATTACAGTCTTATTGCCTATGTAACTTGCTTTACCTTCTTCAGGCAGCAAAGGTCCCGGTTAAAGAGTACGAGTTCAATGAAAATAAACTGGCAAATGTTCAGCCTCACCTGGTACGTTTACACTGAAATTATTACCACAAAGCTATATAGCAAATTTTAGAAAGAACTCTGACTGGTACTGTTTGGGATGTTGCAGGAAAAATTGGTCGCCAACAACTATTACTTGAACAATTCGGCCAAAGATGCGTACCGGTCTTACATATTGGCTTACAATTCGCACTCCATGAAAGACATCTTCAACGTCCACCGCCTGGATCTACAGGCGGTTGCTGCTTCATTTTGCTTCTCTGGGCCTCCGAAGGTGATCCTGAACATCGACAGCAGCGCCTCGAAATTGCGAAAGGACACCAAGAAAGGAAGCTTCAGCGATAGAAATCCCCGTGGAAGAGCAAAAGATGGAGATGATAAACGGCTATTTGTGAGGTATTAACTTGGTTTTGGCCATAGCTTTCCCCCATAATCTTTTCAGCATCTGCAGCTGATTTTGATTCTACTAGTTGCAGCAGTCTTGTAACCTAAAATCTAGCCAGGGCTTGGTAACTGTAATCGAGTTATTAGACATTCGTTCCTAATCTCGAGCTCGACGAAACTACAATTTTTATTGCTTCTGATCGATCTTTGAGTTTCGAGTCGATTACTTTTCTGGTTTGACACTGTTTCTTGGTACACTCGCTAGTTTTTCTTCGATCGACGATGGAAGTAGCTAATTCAGTCAAGAGATTTCGAACAGAGTACTGAATCAAATCAAAATTCACAAATATGAAAGGTAAACCATGATAATCAATCCATTGTTTCTCCCGACTCTAAAAACCGAGAACTGAAACCAAAACTAATCATAAATTATTCAAACCACAATCAAACTTGCGACTTATCAAAACAACAAAGACAATGCAAGCAGAGCAGCAGCAGCAATGGAGGCAGCAGAGTACTCAGCAGAGGACGCCCCTGCCGACGACTTCTCTTCACGACCATCGTCCGGCTGACCACTCGGAGCATCACCGTCACCGGCGTAATTATCCACGTCAAGCACCTTAACAGTCATCTTCAACCCACGTTCACAATGTCCAGTGACGCCACTAATGAAGTAGAACAATCCAGGCCGATCCAACGCAAACGAAGTGTCACCGTCGTTGAAGTAGACGACAGGGTGCGAGCTCCTGCACTTGTTGTATTCCTCTTCCTCCGCCACCACCATCACCGAGTCCTTCTGGTACTTGAACCCTGTACAAGACACCAAAAGCCACATAAAAAGACACCGTTTGAGAGGGAAGAAAGAAGGAAGAAGAGTTAACGACGTACTGAGAGTGTCGTTGAGTTGGAATCGGTTGGAGGAAGCCCAGTCGTTGAAGAAGAAGAGGCGTTGCTGCTCGTCTTTCGACTTGGGAACTGCCCACCCTTCTTCCCCGCCGACGATCAGCTCCTTGGAGGTTACTCCGGTGGTGAAAAAACAGAGGAGGATGATCATCAAACTTGCTGGTAGGATCATATTATGTTTGTTAATCATCTTCGGCATTTCGGTGATCAAAGCTATAGCAGAAGATCAGAGATGGAGAGTGAAACTTGTAGCAATGTGAAGAAGAAGGAAAAAGAAACTGCTGTTGTGTTTATATAGAGGAAGAAGAGAGTGGGAGAAGATCGTGGGTGGTAAGTTAATTTGATTGCTTTCTTTATTCCCCCACGTAGTTACTAACTGTTTTCGAGCTCGAGCTCGGTTCATAATAGGCTATAACTAATCGTTTAAGTTAGATTCTATAAAGAAATAGATTAATTGACTGATATGATAATGATCGATTAATTAACTGAAAATTGATGGATTACGATCAATTTTGGGTGAAATAAGTACAAATGTGAAAGAGTTGGTTGAAAAGAACTTGAAATTTCTCGACAGAATAACCGGCCAGCTTATTTTAGGTAAACTGATTAGCAGACTAAAATCGACTGATTAATAGATTTTAGGTTAACCGATTAAGTCATTGCCCATTTAGTGATCGGCCTATGAATTTTCCGACGATCGGCGACGAGTTTCGCGACAATATGTTAGAGGCGGAGGGAGGCACTTCTCCAAATAACGGGGATTCCCCAGGACCGGTCGATTTAGCACAAGCGCAATCCATTAAAACGAGACGGCTCAAATACGTGTTGTGATTGTTCGTGTCTGGACACTCAAAAGGAGTATAGGCTGCAAACTGTGCAGAAAAAGGGTCCAATACCGGTCTCCAAATGCGAGGAGAGTACAAGTTTCGCACGAGGCTGTTGTAACATCAAGCACATGTACAATTGTTTCATCCTTGTATATTACTTTGCCATGCTTCCCCATTCATAAAACGACTCATTGTTATCTCGGGTCGAAGTCGAATAGTCATTGTTATCTCGGGTCGAAGTCGAAGAAGAAGAAGAAGAAGAGGAATCGATCGGTAGCAATTTTCTCCAACCCAAAGACTCGTCGTTACAAGAGAAGACATATGGCTCATAGAAACCCTCATGGCATTGTTGATCATCCGGAACTTGAAAATCAAAGCTAACAACTTTGTAGCGGTAGTACTTACCCTCTTCTTCTTTGTCTTCCTCCATCGTAAAAAAACCAAATATCGTCCTGACTTGAGGGGGAGGAGGAAGCTTATTTATCTCGCAAGTGGCCGGATTAAACAAAGAAACATACCTAAGGCTAGGTTCATACGAAAGGCAATGTAAGCAAATCAACCCTTCTTCGCAGCCCACCATTGTCCAACTACGTTCATCATAAGGAAATCTTTGAAAATATTTAAATAATAGTCTAATGAAGTTAAAAACGTTTTTCATGTTAAAATAACATTGAGTAAATTTGATTTTTAACTTCGTTTAGCCATTGTTTACAGGGGTTACATAATAAAACTTGATTTTTTAGTCATTTCAAACATGCATATCAAATATTAGTCGATTTGAAAAATTTGAAATTTTCTTGTGAAAATGATCAATTTCGATAGGTAAACCCCTTTCGAAATCAAAAATTTTGACATGAAAATCGAAAATTTTAAAAGTTCAAGGCGTAATTGTGTCTACCTTATGTTTGGTAACAAAAATTATGAATCCGTATGCTATATGAAAACATCAAAAAAGATAATGATTAGAGATAAACCAATGCTAACTAAAAAAGAACACTAGTTCCAAGCTACAGTAGTTTAATGATTAGCCACCTATCGAGATGATAATGACTTGTTTGGAGTATAAGTTGCAAGTTGTGCAAGATAAGTCCCGCCACGCAGGTCATATGCGAAATTAGAAGTTTCGCACGGACCTGTTGTGACATCAAATACCCGTAGACGTAGAACTTTTTTGTTGATATTTCTTGTGCATATCACTTTTCCATGCTCCCTCCATAGCCCTACGGACTTCATTAAATTAGTCCTTACCTTACGTAGAGGCCGGGATATAGTCAGTAACAGCTTGCACCAGGATTCCTCAACATCCAATTGCTGCAACACCCATATATCCTTTGTCGTGCTCAACACCACCATGGTCTCGTCTTTTACTATGTACGCCGACTCGACATTGCACTAACCTGCGTAAGTGAACGTCCTGCCGACATGGAACACCTCTGTGCTCAGGTCGGCCACGTCTTCGTCGCTTGCTATCCAGCAACACTTCTTCTTCCTATTCCTCGTGCAACCATACTGAGGAATTTCGTCGTCCTCTATTGATAACTCCGGTGGCATAACATTGTTAACAGAAAAGAGGGGAATCGTTGGGTAGCAATTCTCTCCGACCCGAAGACTCTTCGTCTGAAGAGAAGACATAAGCCCGGTAGAAATAACCGATGTAACGCCCATCTCCAAAACCGCTACAAGTGGCAAACGCTAACAACTTTGTAACGGTAGTACTCATCATCATCTTCTTCTTTGTCGGTCTTCCTCGATCATAGAAAACCAAATTTGATTTCGGAAAAGGGGAGAGGAACATTGTTATGTGAAACTTCTGGGAGACGAGGAAGCATCTTTGTCTCGCGAGTGGCCGGATTAAACAAAGCAACATACGGATTTCCAGTCGGATGAGAATCGTCTACTAAACAAATCAACCCTCCGTCGAGCCCACCATCATCCAACTGTGTTCATCATTAGGGAATCTTCTGAAACCACTACCGAAAACATCACGATCGCCACCTTGAGGAGGGAGTCATCGTAAGGGAGGCAAGTATAAACATCTTCTGGCTCTCCACGGGGAGGCTGGTTATCCCAAGGGAAATTAGAGTTTGAAAGGGTCGAATTCCAAGATTTACTTACACAATAGAGTCGTCAGATGCTGGACACCATAAGCCTTTGTTGAATATTGATGATCAGATCCTCCGGAAAGTACTGATCACTACTTCTTCGACTAATTGCCGTCTTCTTCTTCTTCTTCTTCTTCTTCTTCTTCTCCTCATCCATCATCTTCCTCTTTCGTCCGTCGCAAGTTAGGGTTCTTTCCGATCAAGTATATTCCGTATTGGGCTAGGAAAACTAAACTACTCAGGGCCCTGTACGAAAGGCTTAGGCCCAGTAAGTGCTTATCAGAAGTCAGAACTCATCGTCGCCGGTTCCTTCATCTGGCGGGACTGCTCTCTCTGTTCATCCGGCGGAACTCATCGTGTTGTGATTCCATTCGTGTTCTTTCGCATTTTCTTGCTTCGTTTGAATTCTTCAGTTCTAACTTTAGCTTCGATCCCATTATTTCAGCTGGATAGCTTTTCCGATCTCCATCTACAGAAGGTCGCATCTGGTTCAAGCTAAAGCATCGTTTACAGCCAAGCAATTCCACAAGGTTCGAATTAGCTTGTTTATCCTCAAAATTCTCTAGTCAGATGTTTCAGTAGGTACAATTTGGCATTGATCATCCATTCATATTATAATCGATCTGCTAAGTAAACAAAACTGGGCAAAAAGAGTGATAGAACAAGGAGGTTTTGAAAACCCAGAAGCTCGTCTCTATTCCATTAAACCACAGTTTGTGATGATCACCTTTGAATATGGCCTGTTGAATCCTCTCTCTGCCACAACTGCCCTCTTGTCCCCGATTAGCTTCGCCACTCTGCACGAATTGCAAACATGAATCAATTGCTTACAACTACTTGCAAGTTTCGATTTTCGACATTCTTTTCGAGCTAGGATATTGCCAGAGGCTTTGTATGAATATCACCAGTAATTTCACTATCTCTAGCGAATCAAACATGAAAAATGCATGAATCAATTGCATAGAAATAGCACATTACTAGTTTCTTGTAGAGCCATACTTGGTCCTAGAGAGATACTTGGCAGTTTCGATTTTCGTCATTTTTTTACGAGGTAGGATATGGCCAGAGGCTTTGTATGAATCACAGTATCTTTAATATCTCTAGCTTATCAAGCATGAACAATGCATGAATGAATTGCACAGAAATAGCATACTTGCCAAGTTTTGGCACTTTTCGATCCAGAATATGGCCACAGGCTTTCTATGAACATCAGTATGATATTTACACTCTTTGGATTTTCAGCCATTGAAGGAGATTTACGATTTCTCACCTGAAGTAAGGAGAGCTAGTATTGTCCTGCACAGACTTCACCTGTCCAATCCTCTCAGCAACTTCCATACCTTCAAGCACCTTTCCAATCACCAAAGCCGAACCATCGAGCTCAGGCGAATCCTTCGTCACAATCACAAACTCTGTCCCGTTGGGGCTCACACCGACCTCCTCTTCATCAATCTCCAGCTTCCCTTTTTTAGCCACCAGCTTCATCTTCGGTGGCGGCTTATACGGGTTCCTAACTATAATCCCAACACTCCCGGCCAAGTTCTTTGTCGTCCCGGGAGGACACATCTCATTCTGCCTCTCCCACTCGTCCACCAGCGTCTCGGCCCCCAAATCGTTCCCCGTCGTGCTCCTCGCCAGCTCGGCATCCACCCCGTAAGACCTCACCCCTCCGTGCTGGACGTAGCTCGGAGTGATCTTGATGAACTCTTTCCTCCTGTAGCCCCCGCAAACATGAAAACTCGTCATGGAGTAGTATAAAAAGGTGGGAATTTTAACATTTCGGTCTGTATTTACTATTTTTATGACCCCACTTGGCTAAAGTCCTCGCTACGCCATTACCTGTATGTTATCCCTGCGGCTCCACTGACCAGGTTGCTGAACCTTGCGGCTCCCACGGGGACATTGTCCTCGTACAGGCCGATCACGATCCTCCCCGCTGGCTTCCCATCGATCGACACATCGATAAACGCCCTCTTTGTAGTAGCAACGACTTCTCGGCCAATGCTGCTGCAGAGCTGTTGAATTCCGGTATCCGTGACAGTGCCGTCTTCAGATCTTGCTTTGTTCAGGTTGAAACAATGCAGGAGCAGCAACGATGAGTTTCCGAAAACGGTGAGCTCTCTTCGAGACAGTTTCGACGGCTGTGGAGGTGGTGGTGGTTGTGTGGGCGCAGGATGGTGGTGGAGGTTCATGGATGGGCTGCAAATTTTGGTGCTGTGTAGCATTTTTCCGTTGCAGTGTGTTTGAAGAAATTTGTTCGGTTTTGAGCCGTTGAAATTTGTTCGTTGAATCCGTTTATGGAAAGGATAAGGTAAAGGCGGTAGATGATCTGATTGGTCGTTAAATTCTATCTTCTTGTGGGGCCCTCTACTTAATGGGCTGCTTGGTCATCACTTTGTTGGGCGCGGGAGTACAAGGCCCATATCCATGAAATTTCGTTACTCTCAAGGGCTAATATACTTTGTTCCGGCGTTGTTGTGCGAGTATTCACGACGAATGAATTTATTATTGTTGTAATGTAATAAATATCCTATCTCAAACAAAAAAAGTATTGTATTGATGGTATTGACGGTTCTCCTTGTTTAATTGGGATGTAATTGTTGAGTCGGTTAGATATAATTACAGTGTAATAATGGCAAAGGAAGCCTAGTGTTAATGTGGCGATTAGAGCATAATGTGTACTAATTTAGTAGTGTTTTTAAAACGGTATGTACAGTTAGATCGGTTCAATTATATTTTTGAGATTGAAATTGATTAATTCGATGTATCCTCTCTTTTCAGAAAGTTGAGATGACAAAAGTTTAGCTGAAAGAAATTCGAAAATGAAAGAATCAATATTCAGATGTTATAAAAGGATTGATATCAATTTCCAAAATTTCAATCTCCCCACTAAAAAAAGGAGACCAGAAGCTAGTACTAGTACAACTTCTATCCTAGCTATTACAAATTTGTGTTCATGTTCTGATCAAGTTTGAAGTAGCAGAAATGAAAGCTTGTTCACTACAAGGAATGGTCAATCCGCCCATCGGATGATCGAACCCGAATTCCTCTTCAGCAATGCTCAACAGATCCTGAAACAAAGGTTGGTTCAAATAGGATACCGGCACCACAAATCTCTTCCTTTGTGTCTCTTCTCCAACATACACTGCCAAGAACCCCTTTGGCATATCTTTAAACCGCGATGGCCCTTTACTAGATCCAGAGCCAGTTCGTCGTAGAATTTGCTTGACAAGGTTAGCCATGATTGATCTCTTGATGAGCTGATCAGTCTTGGAATAGGAAGTTGAAGAGAGATAGATGACTTTGTATCGTTTGGTTTGTGATATGAAGCTAATGCTCAGAAGAAACACCTTTATATAGACACGAGTAGGGACATGGTTTATGAAGTGTCACATGTTCATGTCTCACCAATGTTGGAACAGAACACAAACTAATGAAAGGCTACATATTGATATCCATTAGTGGATGTGGTGAAGCTTACTGTCAATTCTTCATGCAGTAGGGGACATGCTTGGGAGCAATTCCAACTAAATAATTTATGAATGCACATGGACTTGCCTTGATGCCAGTTTGGCAGTGGGGGGACTTGCTGGTACTGAGTTTCTGTGGTGGTTGTGAAGCTATAAACCCTACAAGTTGAGGGCTAAACCAATGAATGGCTACATATTGATATGATATCCATGAACAAGTGGATATGGTGAAGCCCTACCTAATCTATGAAGGCACACATAGACTGGGATCTTGGATTTTGCTGGTATTAGTTTTCTGGTAGTTGTGAACCTTACGCATCAGTTTTAGTTTGATACATGTATGAAGATTTGAAGACAATTGAACAAAAGGTGATGTGTTTATCAGATTAACCAGAACTCCAAAAGGGTCTGTGTAAAAAGAAAAAACTAAAGAGCTGAAGTTCGTTGAGTACTACAAGTCGTGTCGGGTGCTATTGGGTCTTCTCACCCCAAAAGCTATCTCAAGGAGTGAAACTTTCCCTCACACTTATAAAAATCACCCAATCTTCCATTTTCCGATGTGGGATAACCCAACATGTCGTTACGTCCTTTTTTTTTGGTTTTGCAGCTCTTGAGGCGGAGGAAACCCTAGTGTTCGAGTTCTGTGTTCCGTATCAATCGTCTCTAGACTATCAGGATACGTAAAAGGGTGAAGGGTCTTAGTTTCTTCTTTGGTGGTGATTCTTCCACCTTAATCAACATGATTTAGGTGTATTCAATATGGAAGTAAGTTGTGGAATCAGATGTCATAATAGGAAAAACTTTCCATTTCAATAATCATTCTTCTTTTGGTACTATTAAAAGGGTAACATGTACAACTTCTATCCTAGCTATTACAAAAATTGTTGTTCCTTGTTCTGCAAGCCTCCTCATGGTTATGAACTGCTCAAGTTTGAAGTGGCAGAGATGAATGTCTCTTCACTGCAAGGAATGGTCAATCCGCCCATTGGATGATCGAACCCGAACTCCTCTTCAGCAATGCTCAGCAGATCTTGAAACAACGGCTGGCTCAAATAAGACAATGGCACTACAAACCTCTTCTTCTGTGCCTCTCCGACATATACCGCCAAGAATCCCTTTGGCACATCCGGAAACCTCGAGGAGGAAGTTCTGCTGGATCCAGACCCAGTTCGTCGAAGAATGTTCTTAACAAGGTTACCAGGCAATCCGATTGCCATGATATCGACCTCGATGTGTTTCGTAAAGAAGAAAAAAGTGATGAAGAGCAGAAGGTTTTCAAACAGACAGATTTTTAAAGGAGATTTTGCTTTGAGTTGGTTGTGATAAGCTGAGCTCAAAAGTAGAAACCTTTATATAGACAAGATGCTTAATCTTCCTTCTTCCTCAATGGCATTAGTGGGGCATGGTTCATGAAGTGTCACATGTTCCTGTTTTCCAATGTTGGAACAAGATTTAAGGTATATACCCTACAAGTAGAGAGCTAAACCAATGAATGTCTACATATTGATATCCATTGAAGAAGTACTGGATATGGTGAAGCTAACTGTCATTGTTTTATGCAGAGAACAAACCATACTGAATGAAGGGTGAAGGCACATGGACTTGCTTCAAATATGTGGGGAAGTAAGTAGTGTACTAGAGAAAAAAATGACAGATTGGCAGTGGGGACTTGCTTGCTTGCTGGTATATATGTTTTGTGGTGGTTGTGAAGCAAATTGTCAGTTTTAGTTAGGAATTTTGTTGAATACAGCTAGACAGGTCCATAGCTCATAAAGGGTATGCCAGAAATAGATGAAAGGTTGAAACTTGATGTGGGTTTATTCACTTAACCAGCCTAACATGTCTGTCTAAAGGGAATTGCAGAAACTGAGGTACATAGCCTAACATGTCTGGCGTATTTGGTACAGAACTTGTCTCTGTGAGATGCAAATGTTTTCCTTCATATTAATCTTTCTTACAATGATGCTGTTGTGGTTCTTATGTTCTTCATCAGTTGATTTTCTTCAATCAATCTCTCTTTCATGATGCTGTATGGTGGTGTCTGAAGCGGTAAAGGCACGAGCTTGCGACGATTCGCTTCCTTTTTAAGCCCGGCATTCACCATTCGAACTGAAATCCCACGAACGGCGACTGACCGTGCTTGGTTTTCCGAGTCAACCGCTCTCTGAGCTCGCCAGATGTTCTGGAAAGATGCCATGCAGTGACCTTTTCATGTTCTGCTCAAGTATGAAGTAACAGAAACAAAAGCTTCTTCGCTGCAAGGAATGGTCAACCCGCCCAACGGATGATCGAACCCGAATTCCTCTTCAGCAATGCTCAACAGATCCTGAAACAAAGCCTGACTCAAATAGGATAGTGGTACAACAAATCTCTTCTTCTATATGGACAGTCCACAGCGCTTAAAGGTCTTGAAAGCCTCTGACGTAATCTCAATCTGTAGCACTGCCAAAAACCAGAGGAAAAATTGGATAAAAAAACGCCGAAACTCCTCTGTATGCGTCGAAACGTTTCGATTCCTTGGAACCGAATTCGAAATGCAACGGCAGTCGGCCCAGCCGTCTTGGAAATCCTCGGAGATGGAAAAACACCCCCGAAACGTGAAACGTTTCGAGTTCTTCAAACCAAAATCGAAACGCGATAAATTGACGAGAACGATAAATTTGCGATACGAATCGTGGGGCGATATTTCGTGGTAATATGGTGATATATTGACTTTTTTGCGATATATTGAGGATACCGTTTTTCGTAGCTGCCCAGTGGGAATAACATTATCTATCTACTTCCCTTCCCATCCTTTCCCTCCCAAACTGAGATTATGATGTCGCCGGCGGAGCAGAGCCCACCGGAGAAATCTAACTGGTGTTGGTCTCCCATGGCGTTGCTACTTCCATCACCTCACCCACTCCACAGACCTACCTTAAGGAAACCAGAGCTCCACAAGTGCGTCGAAAACTTCTCCAGATTCCTACAGCAACTACTACTCACCTCGCAAAACCCCATTCTCAAGACCTTCGTTCAACTCTCTTCACCGCCGCCTCCCCATCCTCCGGTAATATTTCTGATACCAACTTTCTTTTCCTTCATGCAAAGCCCAATCACTAATTTTGTTCTTAAATTGTTCTGTTAGCGTGAATTCAAAATGGCAAGCTCGGCAAACTTCGCGGCGATTTTGCCTGGGGATTCAGTGGCCGGAGTTGTGGTGGCTAACGGAGTACTCAATTTCCTCAACATTTACAACACCTTACTCGTTGTACGCCTTGTCCTCACCTGGTTTCCCAACTCTCCTCCTGCAATCGTCTCTCCTCTCAGGTACTGACTTAACTTCGTTAACAAAACCAACAAAAAGATAATAACTTGTTATAGCTGATAGATGATTTTGTGTTTCCACAGCACGTTATGTGATCCATACCTTAACATATTCCGTGGAATCATACCGCCTCTGGGAGGGACGCTGGATTTGTCACCAATCCTGGCATTCCTGGTTCTGAATGCCTTTACCAGTACAGCTTCTGCTATTCCTGCTGAACTTCCAGGTGAAGCAATCATAGGTTCTTCTTCTCCTCCTGCCATTCGTAATCGTAGATCTCCTACTTGGTTCGATGGTCTGACCACATCACAAAGGAAATGGTTGTCCAGGCTACAAAGTGACAAGAAGTCTACTAAGTGATTAGTCTGCTGCTTTGTATTCTGTGTTCATGACACTACTATATTGTACCTTCAATTTTTGTATTTTGTTTTGTGCGAATAGAAAATCTTTTCTTCATTGATTTGCAATGGAAAAATAACTCATCTTTGCGCAATCTCTGTTCAGGTTTTGCTGAGAGCATCATCAGATTAGCCACCCTAACTTGTCTGTCAAGTAAAAATGACTGAGTTTCGTGGCTATTGGAGAATGCTGATAGAAAGATGTCTACTTTGTTTTGTGGGTTATTTCAAATGCATGATTTCATTAATGTTTCTGATTAGGATAAAACTAGTAGTTGGATGGGAATCACATTGTATAGGTCGTGAATTCGTGATGTCATTATCATTGGTTTGTTCGTGATCTTATTATTGAATCTTAAACTGTTACTATCGACATGGTTCAGTCATTAATGTTTATTTTCTATGTAAAACTGAGAAAATAAAAAGATGTGTGCTTTAATGGTTTGTTCATGATCTTATTAGTAGTACAAGTACAACTAATATTCTGTTTATCATTTCTCTGAGATGATTCAACTGTTGTTTCTGTTGAACTGTTGTGCTAAAAAGATGTGTGCTTTAGTTTCTGGGTTTGTTTCAGCTGATGCTGCAGAATTCATGAACCATTGCTACATCTGATTGATTAGGATAACACTACTAGCTATGTCTTCATTATGGTACGTTCTTTCACAATGATGTCATTGGACCTTAAACCGTTCCTCTCATCGATCCGATCTCTGTCTAAGGGTCAAAAATGAAAAGGAAATGAAAAGACGGAAGTGGGGAAAATGAGATTTTCTGTTCATTATTTTTCACTTTCACATACAACCTTTCCTCATAGGAAGGATAGGAGAAGTTCAACACTCAGTAGTACAATTGCAGTCTTCCTTGATGAGGTCTACAAAAAGTTTGGTTCTTCATCAGTAAGATTTTCTTCAATCATATCTCTTTCGTGATGCCTTGAGGTGTCCGCTGTGGTGACGGCGTGCAAAGCTTTCTGCGAGCCACCGGTCGAGCTTGGATGCTCCGAGTCAACTGCTCTCCGAGCTAGTTGTATGGTTTCATGGTTTGAAATGAAGAAGCCTGTCTCCACTTAAGGAGTCCTGCTGTAACTTTCATGGCCTGCTCAAGTTTGAAGTGGCAGAAATAAAGGTTTCTTCACTGCAAGGAATGGTCAATCCACCCATCGGATGATCAAACCCGAACTCGTCTTCAGCCATGCTCAGCAAGTCTTGAAACGAGGGCTGGCTCGGACACGAAACTGGCACTAGAAATCTCTTCTTCTGTGTCTCTCCAACATAAACTGCTAAGTAACCCTTTGGCACATCTGCAAACCTCGAAGATGCTTTCTTCGAACCGGAACCCGATCTTCGAGAATCTGCTTAGCAAGATTACCAGGCAATCCAATAGCCATGTTCTCAATAGACAAGTGGTTTTACTAATTGCTTGTGTGAGTTGGTTGTGTTGTGATGCTTCTTCTGCTCAACATTAGAAACTCTTTATATAGACAAAGGGTTTGCTCAATGCTTTATCTGTTCTTTACAACTTCTGAACTTCAATCTTGGCCTAATGAACATCGTTCAGACATAGCTCATTAAGGAATCACATGGTTATGTCTGGTTAGGTGGATGGAAAGGCTAATGAATGGTCACAAAATGAAGATGGTAACTATGACACCTAATGTTGTTGAGGGACATGGTTGAGACATAAACCAGATATCATGAATCCATAGAAAATGAGCTTTCAACTGAAGATTAACAAAAGACAGAACTGATCATGGACTGGATGGAGTGTGCCCCTCCAACTTGTCAAGAAGATGAATGGTCTAAGTTGCTGAAATCCAAAGTCATAAGCTTTGTGTAGGGTTCAGTTCTCACATATGTCAAGTGGTTTCAAGGCAAATCCATGTGATTACTTAGCCCTCCACTTGTAGGGTCTGCAACTTACCAATATTCTGAGAAAGACAGCAACATGTGATTACTTTGTCATCATCAACTATGTCTGTCTATGGCTAAGTATTAAGTAATGTTCATTCCATAAGGTGGGATCATTTGACCACTTTAGTTTTGTCTAAATAAGAGGCAAGGTTACAAGTCACAGCAAGGTTTACACTGATCTCTTCTGTTCTTCCACTTCCTTTTCCTTCTAAACAGATTTCCCAAATAACATTATGGCTATTGGGTTGCCTGGCAATCTTGCTAAGCACATTCTCCGACGAATTGGGTCCGGATCGTCCTCCTCGAGGTTTCAAGATGCGCCAAAGGGATTCTTAGCAGTATATATTGGAGAAACACAGAGGAAGAGATTTGTAGTGCCAGTTTCTGCTGTAAACATATAAACAAGATTTATCAGCAGTTCGACTGGACGGGAGATAGAATCGTTAAGACTAAAAAAATTTAAGAGAGCAATCGATAGAAGAATGGTGATCAAACACTTTGCTGAGAGATGTTAAGGCCATATACATCTAACTGATGGATGATAAGCATGAAACACTTGTGTCTATTTTAATTGGAACCGAACATGAGGGTATTATCGAAGAAAATACAAGATTTTTTCTCCGATCAATCCACGACACACATACACACACTCATATGGTAAGTTAGAGAGTGGACGGTCCTCAAACTGCCCAACGATCGAGTTAATGAATACTATAGAGAGTTGTGTAAGAGGAAACAAAATGGCTTCCAAAATCTCATTCATTAACAGAGGAGACAGTAAAGCTAAATGTGTACATATTCACAAGTTGTATCCTAAGCTATCAATACACAGGACGTGATTTTTTCATCTGCTAAAGCTTGAAGTAACAGCAACAAAAGTTTCTTCACTGCATGGAATGGTAAGGCCACCCATTGGATGATCAAACCCGAATTCCTCCTCGGCCATGCTCAGCAAGTCTTGAAATTCAGACCTGCTCAAGTAGGAAACTGGTACGACAAATCTCTTCTTCTGCGTCTCCCCAACATATACCGCTAAGTACCCCTTGGGCACATCTTGAAACCTTGAAGAGGATCCTCTGCTCGATCCAGACCAAGATCGTCGGAGAATCTGCTTAGCAAGATTACCAGGCAATCCAATAGCCATAATGTTATTGATGAACCTGCTTAGAAGGGGAAAGACCTGGAAGAACGAACGAACACGACAGTCAAATGGCAGAGTTGTTTCGAGTTTGGTTGTGACTTGTGAGCTCAGCTAAGTTCATAAGAAGAGCATTATATAGACAAATTGAATTTATCCCACAATGACCTTAAGAACAACTGTTGGGCCATAGCTGGTATCACATGTTCCTGTCTTTTAAATGACTGAAACAAGACACAATCAGGAAGATGCTTAAGGTACATTACCCGACAAGGTTGAGGGTTAATCCAATGAACAAACCACCTAACTGTCCTTGTTTATACAGGGGGACATGTCTGAGGCAACCAGCCATGGAATTTATGAAGCCACATGGAATTGCCTTCAAGTACACCATTAAGCTTTCACCAGCACTGATTTTCTTAAAGAACTCATACCAGCAAGTCCCATCTTCCACACATATGTGTAGTAGTTTGAAGGCAAGTTCATGTGCCGTCACAAATTATGGCTGTTTTCTTCAAGGATTGTCCCCTGCAATAACAATGACAGTTAGTTTCACCAGGTTCAATCATTTACAAAGCAAGAACATGTGATACCTAATTAACTATGTCCCAGCAATGTTCATAAGGTCATTGTGAGATGTAGTCAATTTGTCTATATAATGATGTTCTTATGATGTTCATAAGGTCAAGAAACAACTCAGCCATTTGTTTTCTGTTCTCTTCTGTTCATCCTCTACAACAGATTTATAAAACACACCATGGCCATCGGGTTGCCTGGTAATCTTGCTAAGCAGATTACCAGTATCTTATCTTAGCCAGCCTTTGTTTCAGGATTTGTTGAGCATGGCCAAGGAGGAATTCAGATTTGATCATCCAATGGGTGGATTGACCATTCCTTGCAGTGAAGAAACTTTTGTTTCTGTTACTTCAAGCTTTAGCAGATACGACCTTAGACGAACCAATCACAAAATTGTTTGTATATTGATAGCTTAGGATACATTGTAAAAACTATGTACACAGAGCTTCCTATTACTGTCTCCTCTGTTATTGAATGAGAATATAGCAATTCATTCCCTCTTACACTACTCTCTGTACTATGATTCCCACAAACATATGATCAGAAGAGAGCAGAGTTGGTTCCGTACTCCAATGTTTATATCTTGAAGTTCTTGTAACCATACTCGGGGTTCGTCATCCCCTCTTCCCAGTCTCCCAATTTGCGGCCCCCGAACACAACTTGTTTAATCCCCAAATGCCTGCCAAAGAAAATGGTAAGTGATAGATAGTAGCTATGGACCAATTAATTAACCTATGAACCAAAACAAATGCTTACTCTGAACTCAATACGGTCAAGCAGTTCAACAACACATCAATGGCAAAGAAATCACATGTACCAAGGTCTACCCTGTAACACACGCAAGCTCAGGTTTTAAATCTCCTTCATCATGCTTTCCTCGCATCACTTAGACGAATTATTATTATTAAGATTACGAAACCTCATACCAGACACGGCCCCAGTTGTCCTGAAACTCAACATCTCCAATGTCGTGGAATGATGACGGCATTGCCTGGGATGCTTTCTCTGAATCATAGAGCGGATCATACTCCATTGAAGAACTTCCCAACTGCCATGCATACATTGTCTTTTCAAATTTCCGGTATGTTACAAGTAAAAACTACAAGTATTGATAGACGAAATAAGCAATATAGCGAAACCTGCAGATTTGAAGAGTTGAAACAACCCAAGCGGCCCATGACATACCAGGATTGAATAACCTGCATTTTGGTTTGGGAACATTCATAAAATATAGCAGATTTCCGGGGGAGGGAACAATGAGGGGGAGCAAGAAGTAGGGACTCACGCCACCGAAGAGCGCAACATCCCGATCAGAAGGGGATCCCAGGAATTCAAACCATATGTAGGAATCAATGGAGTTGAAGCTGGAAATAAGTTACACATAATGATGCATCACTCAAAAGAGAGGAATAATATAAACAAACAAAGAAGAACAGATGACAGGCATAGATATAGAAGAATACATACTCTCTAAAGCTAACTTTGAAAGCGAGAATGGAACCAGTTTTCGACTTCCTAAAGTCTCGACCTTTCCTCCTGATTCTGTCCTCCACCCGTTTCCTCATGAGCTCAGGGTTACCTATGCTATCCCCGAGGATACTTCGGAGTTCCTCGTCGTCTTTGCAAGCGTTCTCAAGAACTCTTGACACACATAGACGACGGAATCCTGCTCAGCCACGGATAACAAATTGGAAATGAAAAAAGGAAAGTTACTCACTTGGCCCAAGAAGGGTATTTATGCAAGCGATCCCAATCGCGTTTATTCTTCTCTTCCCGAATTTTGAGCAGCCGCCGTCCTCGAGCGGTGGTGCCGGACACCACAGGATCAGCAGATTCAGAGGATGATGGAAGTGCAAATGCAAGTAGGAGATTTGGAGGAGGATGGGTTCTTAGTACTGAATGCTGCAGATTACTTGGTCGACTACTTTGCCAGAATCTAAACCCCATGTCTGCTACCAACCCCATCTCTGAAGCTACTGAAGATGGATAACGATGGAGTGACACCGCAGCTGGGGGAGAAAGAAGGGATCTTTCGCTCAACGATCTAAAGACCTGAATTAAAAGGGTTTAAGAATGTCAATTTTACCATTGTTTTCCTAAAATAAGGTCATTTGGTCCATACAAATTATCAAAGTATTATTCACCTCCAATACTATTATTAAATTATCTATTTTCCCCTCTACAATAATCAATTTATCGATCAACTCCTTTTATTACGTTCTTCGTCTAATTTTATCAATCGATTTCATAAGTTTGATCACTCCCTCCCCTCCTTATGTGTATGCTTATATATGCTCGGTTTGGCACTAGTACATCCTCTGCTCCTTTCCTGTTTTTGCCGATTAGAGCCAGAGCACCACTATAATCGAATAGTTTGAAAGAAAATGTTTTTTAACTTCATTTGTCTGTTATTTGAAAGATTTAACATTGTAGAACTTGAATGTTTAGTCATTTTCAATATTTATTTCAAATATTAGCCAATTTGAAAATTTTCAATTTTCATGTAAAAATTGGTCGATTTCCAAAGGGGTTAACCTATGGAAATCGGCCATTTTCACACGAAAATTTCAAAATTTTCAAATCGGCTAATATTTCACATGCATGTTGGAAATGGCTAAAAAATCAAGGGTCATTATGGTAACCCATGTAAACAATGGTCAAACGAAGTTAAAAATTAAATTTACTCGATGTTATTTTAGCATGTTGAAATATTTTTTTAACTTCACTAGACTATTATTTAAAGGGTTTAATATGGTCAAACTTTAGTTTTTAACCATTTCTAACATTCATGTCAAATATTAACCAATTTAAACAAATTTCAGTTTTCATGTGGAAATGGTCAATTTCCAAAGGGGTTAACCTACGAAAATTAGCCATTTTCACTTAAAAATTTTGAAATTTTAAAATCGGTTAGCATTTCACATCATGCTAGAAATTGCTAAAAAATAAAGGATCTTTATGTTAACCGTGTAAACAATGGCAAAATGAAGTTAAAATTTGAATTTACTAGCTATAATGTTAGCATGTTGAATAATATTTTTTTAACTTCATTAGGCTATTATTTGAAGGATTTAATATGGTCAAACCTTAATTTTTATCCATTTCCAACATCTATGTGAAATATTAGTCAATTTAAAAAAAATCAATTTTCATGTCGAAATTGGTCTATTTCCAAAGGGGTTAACCTATGAGAATCATCCATTTTTAACATTAAAATTTTAAAATCGGCTAATATTTCACATGCATAGTTGAAATGACTAAAAAATCAAAGGTCTTTCTTTTTACCCCTATAAACAAAGGCCAAATGAAGTTAAAAAATCAAATTTACTCGGCGTTATGTTAGCATGTTCAAAAATACCTTTTTAACTTCATTAGGCTATTATTTGAAGGGTTTAATATGGTCAAACCTTAATTTTTATCCATTTCCAACATCCATGTGAAATATTAGTCAAATTAAAAAAAATCAATTTTCATGTCAAAATTGGTCTATTTCCAAAGAGGTTAACCTATGAGAATCATCCATTTTTAACATTAAAATTTTCAAATCGACTAATATTTCACATGCATAGTTGAAATTACTAAAAATCAAGGGTCTTTCTTTTTACCCCTATAAACAAAGGCCAAATGAAGTTAAAAAATCAAATTTACTCGGCGTTATGTTAGCATGTTCAATTTTTTTTAACTTCATTAGGCTATTAGTTGAAGGGCTTAATATGGTCAAACCTTAAGTTTTATTCATTTCAAACATCCATGTCAAATATTAGCCAATTTTAAAAAATTCACTTTTCATGTGAAAATCGTTAATTTCCAAAGGGGTTAGCCTATGAAAATTGGTCATTTTCACATAGGAATTCAAAATTTTCAAATCGGCTAATATTTCACATGCATGTTGGAAATGACTAAAAAATCAAAGGGTCATTATGTTAACCCCTGTAAACTATGGCCACATGAAATTAAAAATCAAATTTATTCGGTGTTATTTTAGCATGTAGAAAAATATTTTTAACTTCATTAAGCTATTATTTGAAGAGTTTAATATGATGAAACTTTAATTTTTATCCATTTCCAACATCCATGTAAAATATTATCCAATTTAAAAAGAATTCAATATTCAAAGGGGTTACCTATGGAAATCATTCATTTTCACATGACAATTTTGAAATTTTCAAATCGGCTAATATTTCATTTGCATGTTGGAAATGGCTAAAAAATCAAGGGTCATTATGGTAACCCTTTGTAAACAATGGCCAAACGAAGTTAAAAATCAAATTTACTCGGTGTTATTTTAGCATGTTGAAAAATGTTTTGAACTTCATTAGGCTATTATTTGAAGGATTTAATATGGTCAAACCTTATTTTTAGCCATTTCCAACATCCATGTAAAAAATTAGCCAATTTTCTTAAAAAATCAATTTTCATGTTAAAATTGGTCAATTTTCAAAGAGGTTAATCTATGGAAATCGGCCATTTTTCACATGAAAATTTTCAAATTTTCAAATCGGCTAATATATCAAATGCATGTTAGAAATGGCTAAAAATTAAGGGTCTTTTATGTTAACGCTATAATGAATGGAAAAATGAAGTTCAAATTTAAATTTACTAGCTATTATGTTAGCATGTTGAAAAATATTTTTTAACTTCGTTACCCTATTATTTGAAGGATTTAATATTGTCAAACCTTAATTTTTATCCATTTCCAACATCCATGTGAAATATTAGTCAATTTTAAAAAAATCAATTTCATGTCAAAATTGGTATGTTTGCAAAGGGGTTAACTTATGAGAATCATTCATTTTTCACATTAAAATTTTGAAATTTTCAAATCGGCTAATATTTCACATGCATAGTTGAAATGACTAAAAAATCTAGGGTTTTTATGTTTACCTCTATAAAAAAAGGCCAAATCGAGTTAAAAAATCAAATTTACTCGGCATTATGTTAACATGTTCAAAAATATTTTTTTAACTTCATTAGGCTGTTATTTGAAGGGTTTAATATGGTCAAACCTTAAGTTTTATTCATTTCCAACATCCATGTCAAAATTATCCAAACTTATGTTAACGCTGTAATGAATGGCTAAATGAAGTTAAAATTTAAATTTACTAGCTATTATGTTAGCATGTTGACAAATATTTTATAACTTTGTTACGCTATTATTTGAAAGGTTTAATATGGTCAAACCCTAATTTTTATTCATTTCCAACATCCATGTGAAATATTAGTCAATTTTAAAAAAATCAATTTTCATTTCAAAATTGGTCTATTTGCAAAGGGGTTAACCTATGGGAATCAACCATTTTTCACATTAAAATTTTGAAAGTTTCAAATCGGCTAATGTTTCACATGCATAGTTGAACTGACTACAAAATCAAGGGTCTTTGTGTGTCCATATAAAAAAGGCCAAATCAAGTTAAAATATCAAATTTACTCTGCGTTATGTTAGCATGTTAAAAAATATTTTTTTAACTTCATTATGATATTATTTGAAGGGGTTAATATGGTCATACCTTAAGTTTTATTCATTTCAAACATCCATGTCAAATATTAGCCAATTTAAAAAAAATTCACTTTTCATGTGAAAATGGTTAATTTCCAAAGGGGTTAACCTATGAAAATCGGTCATTTTTCACATAGAAATTTTAAAATTTTCAAATCGGCTAATATTTCACATGCATGATGGAAATGACTAAAAAATCAAAGAGTCATTATGTTAACCCCTGTAAACTATGGCCAAATGAAGTTAAAAATCAAATTTATTCGGTGTTATTTTAGCATGTAGAAAAATAATTTTAACTTCATTTGGCTATTATTTGAAGAGTTTAATATGATGAAACTTTAATATTTATCGATTTCCAACATCTATGTAAAATATGAGCCAATTTAAAAAGATTTCAATTTTCAAAGGGTAACACCTATGGAAATCAATCATTTTCACATGAAAATTTTGAAATTTTCGAATCGGCTAATATTTCACATGCATGTTGGAAATGGCTAAAAAATCAAGGTTCATTATGGTAACCCTTTGTAAACAATGGCCAAACAAAGTTAAAAATCAAATTTACTCGGTGTTATTTTAGCATGTTGAAAAATATTTTTAACTTCATTAGGCTATTATTTGAAGGTTTTAATATGGCCAAATCTTAATTTTTATTCATTTCCAACATCCATGTAAAATATTAGCTAATTTATAAAAATATCAATTTTCATGTCAAAATTGGTCTATTTCCAAAGGGGTTAACCAATGGGAATCAACCATTTTTCATATGAAAATTATAAATTTTTAAATCGGCTAATATTTCACATGTATAGTTGAAATGGCTAAAAATGCAAGGGTTTTATATGTTTACCCCTATAAACAAAGGCCAAATGAAGTTAAAAGATCGAATTTACTCGGCGTTATGTTAGCTTGTTCACTTCATTAGGCTATTATTTGAAGGATTTAATATGATCAAACCTTAATTTTTAACCATTTCCGTCGTCCATGTTAGATATTAGCCAATTTATAAAAAGTTCATTTTTCATGTGAAAATGGTTAATTTCCAAAGGGGTTAACCTATGGATATCGATCATTTTCACATAAAAATTGCAAAATTTTCTTTTCGGCTAATATTTCACAGGCATGTTGGAAATGACTGAAAAATCAAGGGTCATTATGTTAACCCCTTGTAAACAATGGTTAAACGAAGTTAAAAAATAAATTTAGTCATTGCTATTTTAGCATGTTGAAAAATATTTTTAACTTCATTAGACTATCATTTGAAGGGTTTAATATGGTCAAACCTTAAATTTTAGCCATTTCCTACATTCATGTAAAAAATTTGCTAATTTTTTTTAAAAATCTATTTTTCATGTAAAAAATGATCTATTTCCAAAGGGGTTAACCTATGGAAATCGGCCATTTTCACATGAATATTTTAAAATTTTCAAATCGATCAATATTTCACAAGCATGGTGGAAATGACTAAAAAATCAAGGGTCTTTATGTTAACCCTTTTAAAGAATGGTCAAATGAAGTTAAAAATCAAATTTACTTCGTGTTATGTTAGCATATTGATAATTATTTTTTAACTTTATTAGGCTATTAACAGAAGGCTTTAATATGGTCAAACCTTAATTTTAGTCATTTCCAACATCCATTTGAGATATTAGCCAATTTAAAAAAAATTCAATTTTCATGTGAAAATGGAAAATTTCCAAAGGGGTTAACCTATGGATATCGGTTATTTTCATATGAAAATTTCAAAATTTTCTATTCGACTAATATTTCACAGGTATGTTGGAAATGACTGAAAAATCAAGGGTCATTATGTTAACCCCTTGTAAATAATGGTTAAACAAAGTTAAAAAATAAATTTAGTCGGTGTTATTTTAGCATGTTGAAAAATATTTTAAACTTCATTAGGCTATCATTTGAAGGGTTTAATATGGTTAAACTTTAAATTTTAGCCATTTCCTACATTCATGTAAAATTTTTGGTATTTAACAAAAATCTATTTTCATGTAAAAAATGATCTATTTCCAAAGGGGTTAACCTATGAAAATCGGCCATTTTCACATGAATATTTTGAAATTTTCAAATCGGCTAATATTTCACAAGCATAGTGGAAATGGCTAAAAAATCAAGGGTCTTTATGTTAACTCTTGTAAACAATGGTGAAATGAAGTTAAAAATCAAATTTACTTCGTGTTATGTTAGCATATTGAAAATTATTTTTTAACTTCATTAGGCTATTAAAAAAAGACTTTAAAATGGTCAAACCTTAATTTTTAGCCATTTCCAACATTCATTTCAGATATTAGCCAATTTAAAAAAAAATCAATTTTCATGTAAAAATGGTCAATTTCTAAAGGGGTTAACCTATGGATATCGGTCATTTTCACATGAAAATTTCAAAATTTTCATTGCGGTTAATATTTCACAGGCATGTTGGAAGTGACTGAAAAATCAAAGGTCATTATGTTAACCCATTGTAAACAATGGTTAAACGAAATTAAAAAATAAATTTACTCGGTGTTATTTTAGTATGTTGAAAAATATTTTAAACTCCATTAGGCTATCATTTGAAGGGTTTAATATGGTCAAACCTTAAATTTTAGCCATTTCCAACATCCATATTAGATATTAGCCAATTTTAAAAAAATTCAATTTTCATGAGAAAATGGTCAATTTCCAATTGAGTTAACCTATAGAAATAAATCGTTTTCACATGAAAATTTCAAAATTTTTAAATCGGCTAATATTTCACATGCATGTTGGAAATAGCTAAAAAATCAAGGGTTATTATATTAACCCTTATAAACAATGGTCAAATAAAGTTAAAACTATGATAACCCCCGTAAATAATATTCAAATGAAGTTAAAACTCAAACACGATTACTTTTTTATTTTTATTTATTTCAGCTTTAACTTAGAAAGACTTTTTTTATAGCATTTTCAATAACGATTCTACCAATTAGTACATATTTATTTAAAAGACATCACATGTATTTAAAAGAAATAGCTATTTATGTCAACCGTATTGATGTTTCAGTTCGTTCAAGGTCATAATGGTATGATATGTGTAGTATGAAAACTAAATTTACAAATGTTTGATATGAATCATATCATTTTCTTGTATTGAGCTCACTCAAGAGTTGTAATAGTACAAGTTGTTGTCTTTAAACAATATCTAAACTACTTAACATGAATCGAAATCCATTTATGCGATGTGCTAGCTCAAGGCCGTGATGGTATAGTTTGTAGCCTCAACACTAAACAAAAACTGCTTAATATGAATCGGACCGTATTCCCGTATCGAACTCGCTAAAGAGAGCGATGGTATAATATGTGGTCTTAACTCAAAGAAATGATAAGTTGAAGGACTGGGATACAAGACATCAAAGTTTATGTACTTGAACCAAATATGTATCTAAGTCCAGGAGCTTGAGTGTAAAACGTCGCCGTTTCGGATATCGGGAAAAGGAAAAACCAAATCCTCAACTCTGTGGCAGCCTCCGTGTACCGACTGTGGAAGAAGAAGAAGACGGCCAAGCTCCGAATCAAGCAATGCTCTCAATCAAGCAATCTCAGAGCTTGCTTCGATCTCATCTCAAATCTTATTGCATCTCTTCGTTCTCTCATGGCAGAGTTTCCAGCTCGACTCACCACCAACTTCATCATCCCTGCTTGTTCTTCGGATATTTCACCTCTGTATCCTACCACTCGCCGTTTTCGTCGGCGGCGGCAGAGGCGGTAGCTGGCCCCGGTTTGTTCGGTTCCACCACCATCACTGCTACAGAGGTAGCATCAACCTTCAAGGAATGGTTCAAGAGCGGAAACGACGCCGTTCTGGATCGAGTTTTCCAGCTTCTCATTGGGCAAGGTAAGGAAGATGAAGCAGCTCTGGTTTTCTCCCAATTAGGTCTTCGGTTGTCGGAGTCGGTAGTTATAAAAGTGCTCGATTACGGCAGGTCAAAGTACGACGTCTTGTCCTGTATCAAGTTCTTCGACTGGGCTGGTCATCAGCATGGCTTCCACCACACTCGTGCAACTTACCATTCCCTTTTCAAGATCCTATCGAAGTCCAGGAACATGTCCACCATGTTCGATTTCCTCGGCATTTACAGCAGGGACAAGCTGTTCCTACAGCAGACTGCTTTCCAGTCGATTCTGGTGATGGGGTATGCTGTAGCGGGTAAGCCCCACATTGCACTCCAAGTGTTCGGTAAAATGCGTTTTCAAGGACTGGACTTGGATGCATTTACATACCACCTTCTTCTCAATTCCTTAGTTGAGGAGGGCGATAGTTTTGATGCTGTTGATGTTATTGCCAAGCAGATTTCGGCCAGGGGTTTTGAGAGAGATGTCACCCATACGATAGTAGTGAAGAACTTGTGCAGGCAGAACATGCTTGATGATGCTGAAGCTTACTTGCGGGAGATGCTTCTGGTTGATGATGGGCATGCTGTGAGTGTTCTTGTGGATGCCCTTTGCCGAGTAGGTCGGTTTGACAAGGCAGGGAAGTTACTAGAGGAGTTCAAGGAGCTTGGGGTTATGCCAATGGAGCCGGCATATGGTGTTTGGCTTAAACACCTTGTCCATGCTGGTAAGGTCGACGGAGCTCTCGAGTTCTTGCAGAGTAAGAAGTCATTAGAAGGGTATGTCCCTGAGATTTTTCGGTATAACTATCTGTTGGATAGACTGTTGAAGGAGAACCGACTTGGGGATGCTTATGATTTGCTTACGGAAATGAGGGAGAGTGGGATTACACCGGATAGGTGTACTATGAACGCTGCATTATGCTTCTTCTGCAAAGCCGGAATGGTTAGTGTTGCTCTTGAATTGTATAACTCCAGGTCAGATCTTGCATTTTCGCCTAATACCATGGCCTATAACTATCTTATCAATTCCCTGTGCGGGGATGGCAGTGTGGATGATGCATATCATGTACTAAAGAATTGGACACAGCAGCATGGTTCTGCTCCTCCTGGGAGGCAAACGTTTTATATACTTGCCGACACTTTATCTAGGGAAGGTAAACTTGATAAAATGAAAGACCTCGTTCTCATGGCTTTGGAACGGAATTTTACACCAAGTATATGCGAGAAGTTTATATCCGCTATGTGTCGGGCTGAGAGGGTGGAGGATGGTTATTTGATACACGGGGAACTTAACAGGATGAACAAAATCGTTAAGGAAAGTACATACTCAAAGTTAATTCGTGGGTTTAGTAGATCGGATAGACCAGATATTGCAGCAAGGCTTCTGATTGAAATGCAAGAGAAGGGGCATAGACCCAATAAGAATCTATTTAAAAGTGTCATTTGCTGTTTATGCTATTCGGAGAATGCAGATAAACAAGTCCTAAAGCTGCTCGAGATGCAGTTATCACTTCATAAACATAACTGTCATATTTATAACATATTCATTGATGGAGTAGGGACTGGAAAGAGGCCTGACCTAGCCAGAGAAGTATTTGAGATGATGGTGAGAAATGGGATTGAGCCTAATCTTGAATGCGACACCCTTTTACTGAGGAGCTATCTACGGAATGATAGGGTAGCTGATGCTGTAGGTTTCTTTGATGCTTTATGTCAAAGAAGAAAGTTTAGAAAGAGGTTGTACTGCACCATGGTTATTAATCTGGCTAAGTTGGATAAAGTGAATCTTGCATTGCATTATATGAATGAAATGCGGAAATCCAATGAACTGCAGCCTAGTGGAATCATCCCTAGCATTGAATGCTACGAGGTTCTTATACTGAAGCTCTCTGAGTTTGGAATGTATGACTTGGCAGTGAAACTTATATATGACTTCGAAAAACTAGGACGTCGTGTCACGTCTTTCATGGGTAATGTGCTTTTGTATCATTCCCTGAAAGGTAGAGAGCTCCATCAGGCTTGGGATAGATTTAGATTGATGGAGGTGCAAGATGAGAGTGAGGCATCAAAGAAGCTTTCACTATTTTGCCACCTGGTTGGTGCATTCTCTGGCTGTGTTAGCATAAGCGAGGAAATTGATGACTTGGAAGAATTGATTGCACAATGCTTCCCCTTAAATATTTACACTTTTAATCTGTTATTGAGAAGGCTATGCATGCTGGATGTGGAGAAAGGCTGTGAGTTCTTTGCTAAGATGCACCGGGGAGGCTATGAACCGAATCGATGGACTTATGACATCATGGTGCATGGTTTTCTTAGGCAAGGAAAGACGCAGGAAGCTAGAATGTGGATGGCTGAGATGTTTCAACAAGGGTTTGATCTGACTGAGAGTACCTCGAGATACTTAACAAGAATGGGCGCCAAAACATTTATAGCTGAAAACAATAATAACCAGGCAACGGTCAGAGGTTGACAAATTACATGAGGTATTGAATATCGCCCTGTGATCGTTATCTTTCCATTGTTATCTTCCCTTGTCCAAATTATTTTAGCTTTGGGAGCTAAGGGGCTCGAAACTTGGAGCGAAAGCTTCACACTTATACCGCCTGCTTGCCACCAGGTGTTCATGAGAGATGATTGCAGAAATTTATGAAGAATCACAGTTTTGTATAGTTAGAAAATCATGTAATTGTACTACATCACGTATAACAGAAATACATCCCTTTCACCACATCCATTTATTTATCCAATTTTTCTTATGGGTTTTGATCCTTGGAAGAATACCATTAATCTCAAGTGACTGGCTTTGCCATTGGAGCCACTAACTTGTGCTTGACTTTGGCATGGCGCATCTTCCCCTACTCTACGGTTGTGCCGGATGTAAGGGAAAACTACACAGCTGCTGTATGTTTAGCTGCAAAGGTATGGTTCTGAATCATTTGCAGTCTCTTTCTCATGCTTACACCTTCTCTTCTACTTCAAAATTGTACCTTTCATGCTTTCAGGTTGTTTTTGCTCAATCCTGGTCTGCGTAGCCGGTTTGAAACTTCACATATTCTTGCCAGCTGCAGTTACTAATCCCATTGATCGAGTTAACTGGAGACAACAATGGTAATGGGTGTTAGTTTCTGGTCTTGGCTGTGATTTTCTGGGTTTCTGCTTCTCCTAGTCTTGCTAGCATCCAGTTTTTGCTGTTTGGTTACTGGTTTTGTGCACTACTGGTGCAAGTAGCTGTACATCCGACGTTGTTTGTTTTAATTCATTGATAATAAGAAATGTATATGGTCATTTATTGGCATCGACCATCATAGAAATGAACGCTTTGATAGTGAGCAGCTTGGAATTTGGCTTGCAAATTACTCGTTTCGAGTAGTAAACTCAATATTCAGGGAGCTGCTTCACGCGATGTAGCCTAGTCTGCTGGCTGCTGCTAAACGGGTTAGGGGTGGCTCGTCTTGCGATGCTCATCTGCTAGCTCGTTGAGTCGGGGTCGCAAATTATTTGTTTGCAGGACTAAACTCGATGTTTAGGGAGCTGGTAAATGAGCTGAACTTGTAGCCAGAGGTGGCTTGACTTGGCAGGTTTGCAAATGACTCATCTGCGGACTAAACACGGTGCTTAGGGAGCCGGTTCATGTGCTATGGCTCGGCTATGAATCAGGAGATTTTCCTCTCCATGGCTAATGACATAAACAATTGGCAACAGATGTGATAAAAAAAAGGGGATTCATTCCATTATGTTCAATGTAACCATTCCTGCTAAAAAATGCAGAGGAAAATTTTTAGGCATATATATATATCTAGCTTATGGTCCTAACTATTACAAAACTCTGTGATTCCATCATCTAGAATCTCTTCATGATCTGCTTATCAAGCTTGAAGTTGCAGCAATGAAAGTCTCTTCACTACAAGGAATGGTCAATCCACCATGGGATGATCAGTTGATAATTTTGGGAGAATTGGTAATTGTGAGTTGATAATGAGTTGAAGTTAGAAGGCTCTTTATAGGGTTTCAATCAATGATTCTCCTCCACAGCTTGGTAGGTACCAAACATGTCATTATTTGGTGCATAGTTCATTAAAGATATCACATGCTATTTCTTCTGATGCTGCAACCAAATGTAGTACTTAATTAGCTACCCTACAAGTTAGCTTAAGAGTTATATATGTCTTCTGAGGAAGTGGATATGGTGAAGCTATCAGTCTATTCTTCTATGCAACTTCTAGCTAATTAGAAGACATGTCCATGTGAGAACTAATCCCTACTACACAAAGCTTATCACTTTGGATTTCACCATTCATTTTCTTGACATGTTGGAAGGTCTATGGATTCATGATGTCTGGTTTTTGTCTCATGGCATATTCCTCAACAACATTAGAACAACATTAGGTGTCATAGCCTATCATTATCATTTTGTCCGTAGATTGACCTTTGATTGATCATTTTGTAGACAGAAGCATGTGATTCCTTAGTGAGCTATGTCTATATATACAGTTTCTTATGTTGAGCAGAAAAAGCATCACTGAGATTTCTTTCTCTTGAACAAAACCAAAAAAGGAGGGAACATGGCTATTGGATTGCCTGGTAATCTTGCTAAGCAGATTCTCCGAAGATCTTGGTCTGGATCGAGCAGAGGATCCTCTTCAAGGTTTCAAGATGTTCCCAAGGGGTACTTAGCGGTATATGTTGGGGAGACGCAGAAGAAGAGATTTGTCGTACCAGTTTCCTACTTGAGCAGGTCTGAATTTCAAGACTTGCTGAGCATGGCCGAGGAGGAATTCGGGTTTGATCATCCAATGGGTGGCCTTACCATTCCAT
Organism: Linum usitatissimum; assembly: GCA_030674075.2. Lineage (NCBI taxonomy): Eukaryota > Viridiplantae > Streptophyta > Magnoliopsida > Malpighiales > Linaceae > Linum > Linum usitatissimum. The sequence goes on from JAUJYP020001424.1 coordinate 241,276, forward strand.
GCAGTGAAGAAACTTTTGTTGCTGTTACTTCAAGCTTTAGCAGATGAAAAAATCACGTCCTGTGTATTGATAGCTTAGGATACAACTTGTGAATATGTACACATTTAGCTTTACTGGCTCCTCTGTTAATGAATGAGATTTTGGAAGCCATTTTGTTTCCTCTTACACAACTCTCTATAGTATTCATTAACTCGATCGTTGGGCAGTTTGAGGACCGTCCACTCTCTAACTTACCATATGAGTGTGTGTATGTGTGTCGTGGATTGATCGGAGAAAAAATCTTGTATTTTCTTCGATAATACCCTCATGTTCGGTTCCAATTAAAATAGACACAAGTGTTTCATGCTTATCATCCATCAGTTAGATGTATATGGCCTTAACATCTCTCAGCAAAGTGTTTGATCACCATTCTTCTATCGATTGCTCTCTTAAATTTTTTTAGTCTTAACGATTCTATCTCCCGTCCCAGTCGAACCGCCGATAAATCTTGTTTATATGTTTACAGCAGAAACTGGCACTACAAATCTCTTCCTCTGTGTTTCTCCAATATATACTGCTAAGAATCCCTTTGGCGCATCTTGAAACCTCGAGGAGGACGATCCGGACCCAATTCGTCGGAGAATGTGCTTAGCAAGATTGCCAGGCAACCCAATAGCCATAATGTTATTTGGGAAATCTGTTTAGAAGGAAAAGGAAGTGGAAGAACAGAAGAGATCAGTGTAAACCTTGCTGTGACTTGTAACCTTGCCTCTTATTTAGACAAAACTAAAGTGGTCAAATGATCCCACCTTATGGAATGAACATTACTTAATACTTAGCCATAGACAGACATAGTTGATGATGACAAAGTAATCACATGTTGCTGTCTTTCTCAGAATATTGGTAAGTTGCAGACCCTACAAGTGGAGGGCTAAGTAATCACATGGATTTGCCTTGAAACCACTTGACATATGTGAGAACTGAACCCTACACAAAGCTTATGACTTTGGATTTCAGCAACTTAGACCATTCATCTTCTTGACAAGTTGGAGGGGCACACTCCATCCAGTCCATGATCAGTTCTGTCTTTTGTTAATCTTCAGTTGAAAGCTCATTTTCTATGGATTCATGATATCTGGTTTATGTCTCAACCATGTCCCTCAACAACATTAGGTGTCATAGTTACCATCTTCATTTTGTGACCATTCATTAGCCTTTCCATCCACCTAACCAGACATAACCATGTGATTCCTTAATGAGCTATGTCTGAACGATGTTCATTAGGCCAAGATTGAAGTTCAGAAGTTGTAAAGAACAGATAAAGCATTGAGCAAACCCTTTGTCTATATAAAGAGTTTCTAATGTTGAGCAGAAGAAGCATCACAACACAACCAACTCACACAAGCAATTAGTAAAACCACTTGTCTATTGAGAACATGGCTATTGGATTGCCTGGTAATCTTGCTAAGCAGATTCTCAGAAGATCAGGTTCCGGTTCGAAGAAAGCATCTTCGAGGTTTGCAGATGTGCCAAAGGGTTACTTAGCAGTTTATGTTGGAGAGACACAGAAGAAGAGATTTCTAGTGCCAGTTTCGTGTCTGAGCCAGCCCTCGTTTCAAGACTTGCTGAGCATGGCTGAAGACGAGTTCGGGTTTGATCATCCGATGGGTGGATTGACCATTCCTTGCAGTGAAGAAACCTTTATTTCTGCCACTTCAAACTTGAGCAGGCCATGAAAGTTACAGCAGGACTCCTTAAGTGGAGACAGGCTTCTTCATTTCAAACCATGAAACCATACAACTAGCTCGGAGAGCAGTTGACTCGGAGCATCCAAGCTCGACCGGTGGCTCGCAGAAAGCTTTGCATGCCATCACCACAGCGGACACCACAAGGCATCACGAAAGAGATATGATTGAAGAAAATCTTACTGATGAAGAACCAAACATTTTGTAGACCTCATCAAGGAAGACTGCAATTGTACTACTGAGTGTTGAACTTCTCCTATCCTTCCTATGAGGAAAGGTTGTATGTGAAAGTGAAAAATAATGAACAGAAAATCTCATTTCCCCCACTTCCGTCTTTTCATTTCCTTTTCATTTTCGACCCTTAGACAGAGATCGAATCGACGAGAGAAACGGTTTAAGGTCCAATGACATCATTGTGAAAGAACGTACCATAATGAAGACATAACCAGTAGTGTTATCCTAATCAATCAGATGTAGCAATGGGTCATGAATTCTGCAGCATCAGCTGAAACAAACCCAGAAACTAAAGCACACATCTTTTTAGCACAACAGTTCAACAGACACAACAGTTGAATCATCTCAGAGAAATGATAAACAGAATATTGGTTGTACTTGTACTGCATCTGCTTTCTCAGTTTTACATAAAATAAACATTAATGACTGAACCATGTCGATAGTAACAGTTTAAGATTCATTAATAAGACCACGAGCAAACCAATTTTGGTGTAGTTTAGGGTATGTGATATTCTAGTGATAGGATTTTTGTGTAATTTAGGGTATGAAATATTCTAGTGAATGAATTTTGATGTAGTTAAGGATTTAAAATGTTTTAGTGATGAAACTACACAAAAATTCATTCATTAGAACGTTTTAAACCCTTAACTACACCAAAATCCTATCATTGGAACATCACATACCCTTAACTACACCAAAATTTATTTACTAGAACATTTTAAACCCTAAAAATTGGACTTTAAATTCGGTTAATAACCATCAAACTCGGTAAGATTATGGTCGGTTAAGCGGCTAAGCGGTTAATTCGGTTAATTCAAAACAAATAAACAGCCTTTCTCCGCATCCAGATGAAAAACCAGAAATTGAAAAATCCAATCTTTCTTCCCCAATTACATCGTTCTTCTTCCTGATCGCAGTAGGAAGATTCACCATTCATCAATCGTTAATCTCCGCTCTGCTTTTTCCGGTCAACGACGGAGAACCTGAAGCTGAAGAAGGAGTTCAACCACAGTCCATACCCCAAACAACAATGTCGGCAGCCTTAATCTCAAGCTACTCAACCCCATATCCTACCCTCCATCTAATCAACCCTTCTCTCAAATCGATCGCCGCTTGCAGCACCTCAACGACGACGACGCTAAAGCCTCCTCCGACCTTCAGCTGGGTTCATCACCAAAGAAAATGCTCGTCGTCGTCTCGGCCTTCTAAGTTGCTATCCAAATCGTATTCTCCTCCAGTCATGCAGTGGCAGGATTGCACGTAAAGTTCGACTTATATGTGTATGAGTGTATCTGTGGTTCGTGTCTATTGATTGTGTGTTTTGAATTGAAATTTGGGGTCTGGATGTTTTGAACTCTTGTGAATTGCAGAGTGAAGAAGGAGATTGATGTGCCGGTTTCCGTTGCTTACAACTGCTATCTGGATCGTGAATCGATTCCGAAATGGATGCCCTTCATCTCCTCTGTTCAGGTAATCGATTAGTTCGCAAAGGGTTCAGTTCATTAGAGCATGTTGAATTGAACGCATCCCTCGACATTAGATCACATTGCTTGAAATGTTGCTTTCTATTAGCTCATCAAAGACTTCGAATCGAGCAGAAGATGTTACTATAAGATATATTCTTCTGCAAAAACGATGGATATGTATACTAATTCGCCATTTCTGTTGATTGTGGTTGTGAACTATGTTATGTAGATACTTGAAGACAAGCCAGACTTATCACGGTGGTCGTTAAAATACGAAGCGTTCGGTCAAGATATCGAATTCTCATGGCTTGCTCGAAATATGCAGGTAATGTAAAAAGAGTGGTTCTTCTCACCTTATTGTTTCTTCTGCTGAAAAAGGCTCTTCCTTTAACTCCTGCAGCCTACTCCAAATCAGAAGATTCATTGGAGATCCCTAGATGGCCTTCCCAACAGGTAATCTTAACTCGAAAACTCGGTGTATAACATTGAATGACTGTAAACTTGATATTGACATCGGTCGTTCTTACTTTCCGCAGGGGTGCTGTTCGATTCTTCCCGAAAGGGGCCACCTCCTGTACAGTAGAAGTGAGTGGCTCTCTTTGTGTTCTACTTGTTTCTGTTTTTGTAACTGAAAGTCGCTAAACTCTCCATCTTTGCCCTTTTTCTTCTTCAGCTGACAGTATCATACGAAGTTCCTCCCATTTTGAGTCCAGTTGCATCAGTAAGCAAGCAGCCCTTTTCCAAACCGTATTCGAATCAGATAGGAAACCAAAACGAACCCACCCTTCCGTTCGATTCTGATGATTGGTTTCTGTGTTTCCAGGCACTGCAACCATTCCTTGAGAACCTTCTCAGCCGTGGACTGGACAGATTTGCAACGTTCGCCAAAAGCTACTGATCATTCATCGTCTGCCTCGTGGTTTCAGTAACCAAAATGAGCCATCTTGATTGTAAATCTCAGTTAACCTAAACAGATGTATCTTAGCCGGATCAACACATTTGCTTACTGTTTATATGACAACTAGACATTGTTAAACTGCTCACAGAAGGTGGGAAATTCATGATTACGATAATGTTTCTGATAATTTTATATGATTCAGAAAGCTTGGCCCAAATCAGGTCACCGGCCATTGAAGAAAACTGTTATGCAAATGGATGGAACAGTGTTTGACTAATATATATGGCGTCACCATAGTCGTTGTTAAGGAAAAAAAAAGAAAAAACACGACAGACTGCAGAGGACAAGGTGGGTGATTGCAGACGTTGGTTCGGGATAAAAGGCGACGCGTGGCAGTTATTTGACCAATCAAAGGAACGGAACTCGGTAGTTGACTGCTCGCCGTGCACGCCCTTGCCATATCATATCATATTATTGGCGGGACTTCTAGTTCACCATTTATCACTTTTTTATTTTTTATTTTGTTCCCACATTGGCTAATTTTTAATTTTTTTAATGTGGGTGGAAACGGTTGGAGAGTTTCATGATATTAATTTTTCGAATTGTAGCTAAATGTGAAGTTAAAAATGTAATTGTTCTATTTTGATGTTTTTTTTTGGTATTAACGAGTTTTTTAAAAAATAAATAAATTGGCTGATTTTTAATATGCGTGTTGGTAACCATTATAAATTCAAGTTTCATTATGTTAAACCATCAAATCTGAGCCAAATGGATTGAAAATGCAATTTTCATTTTGTTGGCCAGTTTATTGCCATTTTCTAAAGTGATATTTATGCGGTTTTTGATGAAAATTGACAAAACAGATTAAATTGGCAATTTTTTTGGAATGTGCGTTGGAATTGACTAGAAAATCAAGTTCCATAATGTTAGACTCTTAGATTTTAGCCAAATGAAGTCAAAAATGCATTTTTTGTGTATTTTTTACGAGTTTTTTCATGTGTATATTAGGCATTAGTTATATTGAGGTTAACTAGCTCTTTCTTATGCTGGGTATACAAATTGGCACGGTCTACTATTCCAGACTTGATTCCCCATCCAAACAAAAAAAAATCTTAATAAGGGGAAACAACATGATCTTGAACTCGTAAGCTCCCCTTGATATAGTCAATCACTGGGAATTTTTGCAAACGTAACCGTTACATTGGAGAGCTACCCGATTCAATGTTCGAGCCTCTCAATAAAAAAAATCCTTCATATTGTAAGAAATGCTGCATTCCAATAACTAACAAAAATTGAAATTAGAGACAATATATAAAACAATAGCATAAATGATCTCAAGAAGGATATTCATAGACCACCATGGCGGCAACGAAGGCTTGCGGCGATCGAAGGCTTCACTGCAAATATCCTATGCTCCCATGCACTAGCTAGTTGATGCTGAAATATATACATACTATTCACATTAGAAATTAAAAATTTTACACAAAAATTAGATCATGTGTGACGTGAACTTACTTGTTGCAGTCGGGGTTCTTGGAGAGCTTGAAAGGAACATTAACCTTGCAGACCTTGACAATGGCATCCAAGTTCTCGTTCTGCACTAACGGGAAATGCTTGAAAGCCTTGTCGAAGCACTCACACACGTCCTTCTTGTCTCCCCCCGAAGTCGCGTTGCGGACGAGCCTCTTCAGCCCGTTGCAGCACTCCGGCGCCACATTGCTCGCCACCCCCGTAGCGTAATTGAGACACGGCTTTGCGTGCTTGGACACGTAGCTGCATTGCACCGATGCATCGGCCGCTGCGACGATAATCGCCAACAGGGTGATGAAGATCGCGACTGAGGATGTGTTCTTCATCGTCGATGGTTTTGTAATAGTTGAGATGGTTGATGTTTTTGTGCGTGTGGGGTTGTTGATTGGAGGGGTTTGTTTATATAGTGGTGGAATTTTGATGCTTTCTCTGTTTTTTCCTAGATGTTAAATGGGCGGGTTGTATCGGTTAATCGAGTTATGGGTAATTTGTTATAGGTTAATAAATAGAGCTGAAAAAAATTAACCCGACTCAGCTTAGTTTCAATTTGATCTATAATTGAAACGAATCAAACCCAACAATTTACTAAGAGAAACTCTAGTCACATTGATACATAATTTGATCAATTAACCTATTCTTTGATGAACGCAGCACGTCGCTTGTTTCCCGTACTCTTGTTAGGGATTAGAGTTTTGTTAGTTTGAATGCTTTATGAATATGACAAGTTATGAATTATCGAGATTTAGCCGATTTAAAGTCTGAAAACCGAATTGGATCGGATTGACACTAAGTTGAACCATGTGAATGAAAACATAAATCTCTAATTTTGTTGTTTTCTAGTGATGAAGGGATACATAGAACAAAATTTCAAAGCTAGATGTTCATTTTGATTTGATTAATTGTAGCTAATTAATTTCACTCCAACCTTTATTCTTTTCTTTGTAATTTATTAATTTATTGAAATATTTAAAATAGTTTCCACCGTCTTGGTAACTCAGTGAACAAAGATGAGCACCAAACTTCCCCTCATCATAACCTCTACATGGAAAATGATAAAAAATAATGGGATTAGTGCTGGATTTCGATCGCAAATATCTTGCTTGTGGGATGTACTGAATTTAAATACTACTGCTTTTTTAAAATATCTTATATATATGGTTTTATTATAATCGAGTCAAACATAAATTGTAATTATATCTTAATTTCTAACGAACTGTTTTGATTAGCAATTCACAATCGTATCTATACAATTTTGAAACTATGTAGCAATTACTCGTTCATCGACGTCTCTAATAAAATCTGTAACTAAGCAAACAATAGGCCCTCCCTTAACGATACTTGGTATAACGTCCGAATCGTCACAGGCCCTTAATTTAATGACAAATTTACCCGTTGCACCGATCGGCCGAGTATGGTTTTGTAGACAGAAAGAGGAATCTATACACAGGAAAGAATCTAAATGGGATTTAATGATTCCTTCAACCTCAAGAAACAAATTGTGATCATATCACTGGGAGCCATGTCTAAGTAAAAAAAAGCAATAGAAAGAATGGATGTACCAGTGCCACCAATAGAACTAGCAAACTATGAACAAATGCACAAGTAACCTCAGGATTTACTCTGTATCAATCACTTTTTGTTATTATCTACCTTCATTAATGGAGGAAACAGAAATGGAGTTCCTGGAGTAATCGTCAACAGAACTAACCCCTCCTCCGCCGGAGCCCTTGGTGAAACCCAACTTAGTCGTTGTAGTAGTAGTAGTATTAGTAGTCGGGTTCGTGGAGGTCAAGGCAGAAGTGGTCCCATCATCACCAGTACCAGTAGATGTCCACCTTCCAGCTGCCCTACCTTGTGTTCCAGGTTTACCCGGTGCAGGCAAGCTGAAAGAGTCACTCGAAAGCATCAGATTAACCGCGTTCATGTCTGGCCGATGAGCTACCGTCTGCTGGCAGCAGAGGAGCCCTAGTTGGATGCACATCTCCACTTCGTCGCGATTGTAGCTGGCCAGGCTCGGGTCTAGTAGTTCCATTGTCTTTTCTGCTTGGTAGAGTATCCATGCCTAGAAATGTTATATAACTTGATTAGAAGCTCTAAGATCAAATCTGAAATGACCGAAAGATAAGTTGGTACCAGTACAAGAAACAACTTACAGAATTCAAGATATCAGCATGATCCTGGCCAAGTCTTCGATCGAGGTTCTTCCTCCCACTTACGATCTCCAGAACGAGGATACCATAACTGAACACATCGGTCTTGACAGAAAGGTATCCGTGCATCGCATACTCCGGAGCCATGTAGCCACTGCGATATTTCAACAACAGATGAAAGAAGAGTTATATGTGTTTCTTCATCTTTTTAAGAGAGACATTGTATCTCAGAAAAGGAAAAGACTTTGTCAATGGAAGAAGCAACTCACTGAGTACCAGATATCCTGAATGTGTTTACATGAGTGTCATCCTCCGGGAACAGCCTAGCAAGGCCAAAATCCGATATCTTTGCATTCAGTGCTTCGTCCAGAAGTATGTTGCTCGCCTTGATGTCTCGGTGAAGGATTCTCATCGGTGCTTCTTCGTGGAGGTACAGAATCCCCCTCGCCACTCCTGTGACTATCTGGAATCGCGTTGTCCATTCCAAGGAAGGAGATTTTCGTTTATCGAAGAGGAAGTAGTCCAGGCTTTTGTTGGGAAGGTACTCATAAACAAGCATCTTCTCAGGCCCTTCTACGCAGCAACCCAGCAACGTGACTAAGTTCTTGTGCTGGATTCTCAAGAGAAGCTTCACCTCGTTCGTGAACTCTCGTACTCCTTGTCTCGAGTTCAACGACAGCTTCTTCACCGCGATCTCTTGGCCATTCGGAATCAAACCCTGAAGAGACCAACACTACATTTCAAAACACGAGTTTGCACTAACACAATGCAATACTGTTCTAGTAACCTTCAATATCATGTCAAGAACCTGTTCCTCAATAGGGAGATGATGAATGAAAGCGAGAGAAATGAACAAACCAATCATTTCAAGACATGAGTTTGCACAAACACAATACATTTCGGTCCCCAAAAGATATGATATCATGTCAAGAACCAATTTCTCGAACAACCCAATCATTTCAAGACAAAGGTTTGCACAAACACAATACAATCTGACCCTCAAAACTTTGATATCATGTCAAGAACCATTCTTTCCAAAACACGATGAATTGGTTAATAATTCCAACATACGAGTTTGCACAAACACCATAAAATTCTCTACCTGTAAGCTTTGATACAATGTCAATAACCAATTTTTCAACAGGGAGATGAATGAACTCAAAGCCATTAACTTTACAGACAACAACTTGCACAAACTCACCAGCACTTATAATACATACAACTAGAATGAAAACTCAATCAAGAATCCAACTAGCTACACACAGAGAGTAAATTTCTCAGACGCACCTTGAAGACGGGGCCGAACCCACCATGGCCGAGCTCGTTCAAGTCGGAGAAGAAGTTGGTGGCGATTTGAAGCGTACGGAGAGGGAAGAACAGGTCGGAAGTTTCGGCGGCATCGTCACCATCCGCCTTGGCGCCACCACAGGAGGAAGAGCTGAGCTTGCCGCCAATAAACCGGCATATGGTGCAGACAATGCCCATGTATTTCACTTTTCAGGGTATCGATTGAAGGTGAAGTGTTTGACTGCTGGTGAATGGGACTTTTGGGGAATTTTGGGTGTTTGGCTATACGGGTGAAAGGAGCGTGCTTGCTTGGTACAAGTGTCGGTATGAAAAGCCATTAATGGAGGTTGATTGAGGGGAAAAAGAGACGACTTTGTCTTTGTCTGCGGAAAATTGGAAGACTTTTCTCAGGGGGTAATTAAGGTTGACGTGTGTTAGACTCTAATCATTTCTTGGTTAGTTTTGAGTTTTGTTTCGGAAACAGCCGGACCGGCCGGTCCGACCATGTACCGGCTGCTCACCCGATACTGGTTTGACGGTTTTAGAGTATAATAATTTCTTGGTTAGTTTTGATGTGTCGAGCAACTTTGTGGGGGTGTGCCTAATTTTTACTAATGGTAAATAAGTCTGCCTAGTCAAATTAAATTATAAGTCTGCCATGTAGATTGGGTTGGTGTTAAAATTGAAGAGGTTTATATAAAATTTGTTGTTTTCAAAATTTATCGTTTGGATGAATTATTTGTGGATAATTTTGAGTGTAACTATTATAAAAGAAAAAAATATGTTACGTAAATCAAACACTATGCGATGGGTAGAAAATATGTTATTTACTTATTTTCGTAAGTGTAAAATTTAGGTTAGTCATTAAGTTTTTTATCCAAATCATCATTGTATGATTGTGTCTCAAACGACAGACATCATTTACCACATAAACCAAATCAGAGGTGCTACATACATTAATTTTTACTAGTGGAATGGCAATCGTCAAATTAATTTATCGACGATCCAATTCTTATTTCTCCTACAAAACCAAAACAAAAATCCTCCCAAAAACAATTAAAGCATCTCGCATATGCATTAACTCCCCAAATTCCGTGCAATCATCACCTTGTACTCTCCAAAGCGTGTACAACCATTTTTGAATCACCTTCAAAACACACTTGTGAGTTGTGAGAGCCCCAAACCAATACCTATCCTAAACAAATCGCGATTAGTAGTTTCGAATTACAACTTTTAAATTAGAGTTCGTCGAACAATCAATCAATTAATCTCCACTGTTTATTATAATTCAAAATTGTTCGTCCTTCGGCCTTAATAATTATCTATAATAGGTGTCCTACAACAACAACCATCGAGCAATCTATTCAAAAAATCCTCTACTTGGTTCTCTCCAAGCTGCACGAAAAGGACCATAACGGTTTTGGAACTATGTCAGAAAGGTTGATTCAAGGTTGCTCGCAATTATATTTGAGGATGGAAATCACTTTGTTTCCCGAATGTTCTTATGCGTATGCTGTTAAGCTATAGCCCTATGATATTGTCATGGCTATCAACTTACATTGATAGATATATGAATGTGTGGTCAATTTCTTGTAGTGTTTGCACAAATGAGGGTTGCTACGTTACTGTATCATGTATACACATATGACTATATCATGTATTGTTAGTAACAATAAATAATCTTACTTGATGGAGTCGAGCTATTGCAATCAATCTTACTTGATGGAGTCGAGTCGAAAAGAGCTGATTTCGGTCTTCATTGGACGATACGGGGAATTCGTTAGGGTTTTCAAGCTTAACGAGGATTTGTGACGGTGGCAGAGTGTTTGTAGTCTCGGAGATCAAGTGGCTTTCTTGAGCCCCACGTCATCAATGGTCCTGTCCTGCCGTGAGCTGCAGGTTAAGGGATCACCGTGCAAAGGCTATAATGTGTTCTACTCGCTTTTGACCCGGAAATTCCACTCTTTCAAGAGTGGATACACATCGGACAACCTGTTCGATACCGAACTTTACTGGAATAGTACCTGGACGGTGCCTGATTTTCAAAGCTTTTCTCGTGAACAACGCAGCTGGATCAATCCTCCAGAGGAGGATGGCGATACAGTTAATACAGTTGCTGTGACTAATAATCGATCTGATTATGTATACAACTCGACTTTCTTGCAACATTCAAACGACGGAAACAGGATCGTTACAGAGGAAGTGGTGGCACCTGTAGGAAGACCATGGATCATCTTATCACATAAGAAAGACAAAGATGCATGTGCCTTAGTTAACTTAGCCAACCGAACCTTCCATTGTTGGGAATCAAGATTCAGAGGGAAGGAGGTTTATGGAGACACTAATGGGAGAGCAATGTTGATCGATTTTGAGTCGAGGAATTGCTCTCTCTTGAATACATCTACCGTGGATATGGAACCTCTGCCAGACTGGCCAATGCCTGAAAACTTTATGAAGCACTGTTGTGTTGTCCATGAAGGAGATTTGAAATCTGCAGTGATGATCTTCGGGCTACTCAAGGAAGGCTCTGAGTGGAATGCCATGAACTTGAAATGTCGAGTCGGTGACCTACAGTAATGGACTAAGCACACCGGAGTGCCTCAGGTTTACGAGGTTGTTGCTTACCGAGGTGCGATTTACGGGATCGGATTGACACCTGATGATCAGGCGTTCAAACTAGTTAAGATGGAATCACGCCAAGGGGAGGAAAGTTGGGTTGAGGTAGTTGACACAGTCAGGATTCCGCCATATATACCCTTGGCGGTCCAGGACCTGGACCAGTATATGGTCAAATCAAGCGGTGAATTTTTGGTGTTTCAGGTTTTTTGGTCCGTAGACAAGTACATTAATATCCTAGTTATTATGGATGTGAGAGCGGATAGGTTGGATTTGAAGAAGATGACTTTCGAAGAAGTGAAAGATTTGGGAGATAGAGCGTTGTTTTTCTGTCATGAAATTGGAGGGTTTGGATGTTGTGCTAGTGGTTCCGGAATCCCAAGGAACACCCTCTACTTCGTGCAGAAGCATAGCATCCGTATCGTTCTAACGAGCGACGATGACTTAGTGGAAGGAGGATGCAATATACATGGACTTGTTATGTGCTAGGGAGATAGAACAAGATCAGTCAGATAGATAGCTTAATTATTTATTTCCTTTGTTTTGCGGTGTTCCTTATATATATATATAATCAGTTATAAGATATATTATTAGTAACAATAAGTAATTTAATTTTAACCATGATTGAAAGGCCAGACTCTAAATTTACTTTATTTTTAATAGCCCTAAAAAATAGGTCCTACAATGATGATTACACTTACTTGTCACCCAAGTTACCTTTCTGATCAGCAAAGATTGATAGGGACAAAATGTTTATTAAAGTGAAGACAATTAACTTATTTAGAAGTTAGATTAATATTTTATTTTTATATATTACATTTATATTTCAATTTAGTACATTGAACTATTTTAATTTCACCTAATCCATCCCTTTGAAGAACATAATAATGAGGATAAATGTCGCAATTTGATAAATAAAAATATTATATGAAGAATAAATCTTTAATATTTGATAATTTCTAATATTTATTTTACACACATACTAATTAAATCTCCATTTGGATAATAAATGAATGAGATGTGTCTCCTACTCATACCCAAATTTAATTAATTAAGCGAATAAATTCTACTAAGTGTAGTTTTAAAAAATCATCGTTTTCGAATTATAAGAATATTGGTAATAACTGAGTTATAGTACGGAAATACTCTTAAGCACACGTAGATTAGAGATGCAATTTTAGTCAAATGAAGCAAAAAGGAGTATAATAATATCACGAATAATAAAATAATTTATAAAAGTAAAAACGACAACACCAAAAGCAAGCATCGAAAGAGGGCGACCCACTTGGTTTATAAATTATTTTTTGCATTGCTTAAACCATTAATTAATCAAATAATAAGCTTAATTGCTAAAAATCAAACAATTAATACTAATGAATCATCATCATCAATGCATCATCACTTTCTGCTCTTCTTCTCTTTTCCGATCAGGATCGAACCCAACCCGAACAAATTTGCGGTCCCTCTCGAGATCGTCGGAATGTTCAGCAACGGGCTAATCCTTGCCGTCCCGTTCATATACTGATTATGACCATAAGACGAAGAAGAAAATCCTCCTCCTCCGCCTCCGCCGTATGAGTTCTTCTTCTTCAGAGGCGGTTTTTGGGGAAACGAGTACGCATAATTAGATGACGAAGATGAGGATGATTTTGCCGAGTAACTGTGGGGGACCGGCTTGTGGTGGTGGTGGATTTCGTTTTTATGAGATGGATTCTTGGGAACGGGGACCGATCCAGTGGATTTGCTCCGGGAGAGAAGTGGCGGGAGGGAAGATATCAGGGTTTTCTTCAGGTCGCAGTTGCTAAGACTCGTGCTTCTCTTGAAGCCCCAAAATGATTTGGACGACGGCTTAGACGGTTGATCCTCGGCGGTTTCAGGTGGAGGAGTAGCAGCTGAAATTGCCGGGGATTTCTTCAGCTGGGGAGGCGGCGGAGGGAGGAGGTTGAGCTGGTCAAAGCTCTGCGTTCGTCTGTGAGTGGCGGAGACGAAAGAGGAGGAGGTTGAGATGACCGTTTCACGGTGGAGAAGGTGGAAGGGGAGGATGATGCCGCCGGCGAAGAGCTCGTCGGCAGAGGAGGAGGGGTAGTGGCCATTTCTCGAATCAATCCTGAATTCGAAAGGATGATCGGAGGTGGTGTGAGGATCGGCGGCGGGAGAAGAATAACGGAGGAGGTCTGCATCTCTTCTGCACTGATGCTGGTCCGAATCCGCCGCCGGCGTATGGGATTCATCGCCGTGGTCGGAGAGATCTCTGGAGAAGGAGAAACGTGGCTCCGTCTCTGTACACATGGGTTCAGAAATCTGAGAAATGGGCTGAAATGGGAATGTCCAGAGAGGAAGAAGAGATCAATTGAGAGAGAACCGGAGAAGAGAAAGGTGGTGGATTTTACTGGTTTACTGTTGTAAATGAAAGGAAAGGGACGACGATGACTCGGAGGCCAGAGCTTATTAATATTTTTTCCCGCAATTTTCTCCCATTTTAATTCGTTTTGTCTTTTTGACCCGCAAACCGAAAGTTTAGTTGACCAAAAACGATATTAACATTAGTTTAATACACCCGGCCGTATTGCACATAATCCCGCAACAATAATAATCGATCTGTAAATGAAAAAATCGATCTGTACATGAAAAAATCGATCTGTACCGTTAATATTACCAAACTTTTTCATGTTGGAATTTAGCTATGAAATTTGGGAAAAAAGAACTTCACAATGACATATTTGCTGTTAATTTCAGGTCAGACTTTTTCATGTTGGAATTTAGCTATGAACAACACGCTTCTCAAACTGAATTTCTAAACATAAAAAAAAAGATAGAAATCTCGAAAAAATAACATCAAAATAACCCTAAACCCAAAACCCACAAACTAACAAAGACGGTGACTTACTTCACTCGTGACCAGCGAAACTTGAAGTCGACGCCGGCCGAATGGTATCTCCAGACGACGGAGATTGCGCAAAAAAAGTGCAAAATGAGAGTTTTTGGTTCCTGGCAGTAGAAAAAAAACAGTGGGCAGTTATGATAGTAATGAAGCGCGATTTCTGAAATCCTTTTTTCAGTTTCAATTTTGTATTTTTTTATGTTAAACCGTCTATAAATTATTTCAATTCATCTCAATTTTCATTTTTAAATTTGAATCAATTCCCTAAATCTAATAGCTATTAAAAATGTTATAACTATTAGGATAATAAATAAGTATCCTAATGATATTAGATCCGCATCCTATAGATTAATCAGACGGTTCAAATTTATTTTTGCATTAATTTAATGAATGGTTGAGATTACTTAAGGGATAGAAGAGAAAAATTGTTGGACAAAAATTTTGAATTTCAAATCCCTTATTCATATATGTTCGATTATCAAAAATGGATAATAAATGGGTCGAACAACCGAACCAGATCAACACTAACAATTAGAAATGATTCCCTATTGCATTCCGAGTCAATCAACCTCCAACCATGATGTTCAAGTGGAGTTGCTCCGGTGGTAGAGTTGTGTGTCTGGTGATCTGAAGGTCGCAGATTTGAATTCAATACGCCCCACATAATAAACACCTATTGTGTTTACTTTATGTCTTCTATCTTGTAATGACCGAGAATTTCAATCCTATACCGACAAAAAAAATACCTCCAACCATGATCATCAACCTTCTAGCCTTTTTTAATTCCACAAATGTCTCAATGTTGAGGACATGGAGTTTTTTTGAGATGCCAAAGTTGTGTATTTTGATTTGGTAAAACCAAGGGACAATTGGTCATACTATTGATGATGGGTGCTTGTGTGGGGAGATTCTTCCTTTGCTAGATCTTAAAACATCCTTTGTACTTATGTTGTTTCTTTACTCTATTTCCTTTTTTGGTTGTATTCAATTTTGTTTGGATTGTGTGTTACTCAAGATAGGATATATAGATAAGGATGTAATAGTTTTTATATGATATTAATTTTTTTTGAAAGAATATTAATGAATAATATTAAAATTAATCTAAACTTATTTTTAATAATTCAATTTTTTTTGAGATGTAATAGCTTGTGACATGTTGTTTTTTATGCTAATTATAACCATTAATACGATTATTAAAATTTGTTAATGTAACTTGTTAATCTTCTTTGTACTGGTATTTGAACAACTTATTAACTGAACTTATTATTCAATATTTTAATCCATAAATAAATAAAAAAGAGTATACCTAAATATCAACAAGGTTGTATATCGCCTTCATATTTGGTGGGTGATTGAGGTACCAAAATTCACAAACATTTTAATCAGTTCATCAATCTCATATGTAGTATTATGTCCCTCGTGAATGAAACCCGTTACCATATGTTGGCCAGATAATCGATTAACCTATTTTTATACAATTGTAATTAATTAATCAATTATGATCGATTATTAATCTCTCTGACCGATTTCCGTCCTTAAGAGTCAAAAGAGGAATAAAGGATGGCAAAAAGGAACACTTCACCAATTAGTGGGGGATACTGAACCTTTCATCAAGAACCCTTCACCAACTCTCATCAATGCAAAAGAAATGCATGCCACACAATTTCCATTGCTTCTCTCAAAGGAACACTTACTCATTAATTTTGCTTCATTTGCTTCCTTTTCACTTCACTCTTCAAAAATTGGGGTCCAAAATCTTGCTCCAATGATGCATATATGGAGTCAAGTATGGAAGAATAGTGATCTCAAATCGAGGTTCGAAAAGTAGTTAATGTGTCTATTCAACGGAAACGGTAGAGTGTGATTTAGGACTCTGCTCTTGTAGTTTATCGAAAAGTAGCTATACTTTTTAAGAAGAGGCCGTAAGAGATTCAAATTCACACCCGTATAGTGTGAATTGTATGTCGCCACGTGTAATCATAGGAAGGGGTACTAATAATAATCATAACAATAAGGTGGGATCTCACAACTCACAAGCTCTAACTCACATAACTTCCTTTGTTCAACATAATCAATTGAGTTGTAGTGCTATTTGAATACTCTTTCCTTCTAAGTCTTACTTGCCATCACAATTGACAATCCTACCACCTTTACTTTGCCCTTTCAAACATTTGAAAAGCACAATAGAGCTCTATATGTTATTTTTCAAAATATTAAGATACATAAACAAACTTTGTTCTCAATCGACGGCCCTTATTTCGAGCATTCTCGTTAGACCTATGGTAAAATTTTAACCGTCAGATTGAAAATGGCGAAAATGATTTTGAACAGTTGGATTGGCTGCCGAATTGATCCGAAGAAAGGGCCCTCGGATCAATAGCCTTTTCGCCCAACCCAAAGGAGAAGGTACCGAACAAACTCTGATGGCTAGTCAAACAATCAATCAGTAGAAAGTACTATTTTGTGATTAGCAGCCCATTATTGTTGGACATTTGGAGAATACTGGTAACAGCCTAAGGTAAAGCAACTGTAGCTGATTGGCATCACCCATCGTATGTGTAAGTTGTAACAAGAGACTTGAATGATGTTAGGCCCGATCGAGATATTCCATATCAAACGACCGATGGATATTTTACGAGATTTGCGCTACGGTTCGTGAACTACATGTAAGCTACTTAACGAGTGAACAACAATGAGTTCCATTCTATACATGAATGTACAGTTTTGAGTTCGAGTACAGATTTTGACCATATGATGAATTCAAAGATTTTACATACACATTCCACAAGCAAGTGACTTAACGAATTCCATGGGAAAAAGAATCCAATTACAGTTTATATTCCCTTGGATCACCGGAGATCGATGACATCGAACTTGAGGGTAGGATTCATATACACGTCTGTACATGTATCGTAGATCGGTCCGCCATCTGGAGGCGGATCGTGGGGATGGAACCCGCGTTGCTGGCACTGCCTTATCACTGACATGCCTCCTGGTGTAGTCAGCCGGAAGATTCCATGTTTCCTGCAACCGGGGAGATGGGGGAAAACAGGATGAGTTGAAAAGCTCTCTCGCACAGAAAAAATTGAGGTAGCTTTAGAGGATGAGAATACTTGCCTCGAAGAATCTCGTGGTGCCATGACGATCGCAACAGATTCAGGCAACATAATCTGGAAAAATACAGCAAACACGAAAGACTGTTAAGTATATAGTCAGATTCTGGAAAACTTTTCTGCTCAAGCAAAACTCAACTGGATCGTTTATTCGATAGCTAGTACAGAATCCAAAAGGAAAATAGCAAACAGGCAAATGAGCCAATTTTTTCACTTTCGGGTTTCATAAGCATGAAAGATTGAAAAGGCAAGTTACCTGATATGAATAATGGGTGTGGACATCGATGGATGACATGAAACAGGACTGTGTAGGATGTGTCTGGAACCAGAACATGAGAGGAAACGGTTTAGCCGAAAAATGATTCAATAAGAAAGTGACACAAAGACAAAGCACATATTTGTTTAGGTAAGCAACTGACATGAATCCAGCCGAGTGGGAAAAGAGACCGCTTATCCTGCACTTCGAAAATTTCCTCTTCATTTGTAGCCTGACACTAGTTTAAGAGAGACAGACACATTTGTAGTCTATCAATATGTAGATATAAGTGATGAGATAAACGCAAAAAGAAAATAGCTCAAAGTTTCCCTACAGAGTCTGATGTAGATTCCTGCTTCGGTATGATGAGAGCTGTAATGTAGAACTTCCTGTTTTTCTGGTCAACATATAAGGAGTTCATCAGTATTAAGGATTTCGATCTGGAATCGGAAACAGTAATTTCACAAGGATGAACACTTACAAGAGAACCAGCGAGGATACCGCAAGTTTCCAAATTGTTATCAGTGTTTTTCTTGGCCAGCTTCATGAAACTTTCCATCATCGTGGTTGACTGAAAAGTAAACAATTGCAAGTTATAAGAAGAAATTCCAATATTATTCACCATTACCCCAAACAACTGCTTCATCGATGTATATCATTCAGTGACTAGGCACATAATCTTGAAAACAGCAGCTCTGGCTGCTTATTTCTAGTTCACCAAACGGACTTTAAACTAAATGCTACAGAGTAAGTGGAAAAACGGTACAATTTCAAGCATGATTTTAAAGTGGTGGAACTTGATCTCACCAAACATTTGGACAGAGCTTAAATCACAACACTCGAAGTAATGGATCCATGCGGAACAACAATACTCTTAGAGAAGCTTACAATGTGCAGTTGTAAGGGATCCTTACGAACATCTGGTGAGGAAATGTCCATCTTACATTCTGGCTCAGTAACTTGTGGAGACGTGACTGGGATCAAATCTTGTACTTCAGCAAGTACTGCTGGCGGAGAAGGCTGTCTAACAATATCTGTATGTACTGGGGCATCTTGGGTCTCAAAGGAAATCATGGGGTTCGGTTCTTCTGTTTGACAGCCCTGATTTACTTCACCTGCAGTCAGTACCAATTCTGCAGTTGAACTTTGAGGCTCCGAAATTCTCGAATCTGATTTTTGTGGGAATCCATTTCCTAGTGACTGTTCCAAGCTGCCAATTCTTGAATCATTAGAATCCTTTTTCACTAGAAGTCCATTAGTCATCGACTCCTGTAAGCTGTCATACACAAATCTAGAGATGAATCCAAGACCAGAGACTTCATAGCACAAGTCTGAAAATAATAGGGCTCAGATTACTACGGTTATATAACAACCCAAGTTTCTCCTATCATTTGATAAGAAGCATGGAAAAATTTATAAGCCTCACCTTGGAATTTCAACAGGTGTCAGGTCTATGTTGCTGGGATATTGGACCTAAACTGACAGAACCAAGTCAATACAACAATTTTATGTATGAAAGGGATGAAGGAGCAAACCAATGTCACCTTACTCTTTTATCAGTTGAAGGTGGCTGCCAGTTTCCATATAATCCATTCGGACCAAATATAGAGTGTTTTGAAAGAGTCTCATCCTTCGGGCGTGGGAAGCTTAAGGACCTACAAGAAGTGGAGCACATAAAAGTTATTCAACGATGCTGAGAAGAACTACACCTTTTGACGTAAGAGCACTAAGAATACTAGAAAAGACCATTCAAAAAGTGAAAGAAAATTCAAACAACTTACATTTTGCCAAACTGTTCGGCAACTGGCCTAGCAAGTGAACCTTGCAGAATGCTGGGACGTTGCAAACTAGATGCCTGAGCAATGGGTCTTATTGCCTGTCAGATTCATAATAGCATTGAGAGGAAAGAAAGTTCAACAAAAAAAGTTGCAAACAATCTACACATTAACTGCACATATATTTTTTTCCCAAAGGTAAAAGGAACCAATCATATTAATCATCAGACTTACCTTAGTAAAATCATAGCTTGTGATAGGTTTTGTTGGAACAGAAGGCCACTGCGATGCATTGCTTTGAATATTACGTGACTGGCCATTTACTTGATAAGTGTGGTTATGGTTCAACTCATTGATCTTCTGTTGTACTGCTGGCTTCAGTTTCTCAAGCTCTTGCACCGCACCCAATAGTTGCTGCAAAATAGGAAAAAGAATCCAGCTGAACTTCGTGCAGCAAAATCAGATGATTCAAGCAGAGAAAACATAAATATAGGCAGGTAGGAACATATCCATGCCACTTAGCACAAATGTATCATTCAGTCGAACAAAAACAAGAAAAGGGAAGGGCCTGTGAGTGCAAAATATTACCTTTTTCAAAGAGAGTTTTTTAGTCTGAGAAGATGACCTGAACTCTCGATGACATGGTATTGTTTCTGAAACCAAGCTGGAGAAAAAGAACAAATTGTAAGGATTATAGCTGTGTATAGAGGGAACCCAAATAAAAATTTATGAGTGCCTAATTTGTGAAGTAGGCACCTTGAGAACCTCAGAAGCATGATGTAAAGATCGATTATGTTCTTCTCTTCTCGAAAGATGTAAGCCTAAAATGCCATCGGAGAATCATACACAGAAAATCAACACAATTAGACTGCAACGAAGTTCCAGAGAATATATTAAAAGCAAATAAGTTCAAGACCCAGTTGCAAGAAGCCAATAAACAGTAACTTAAGAACACTGGCAAGACTTGGGACATAAGTATCACTGAGAGCTTGGAAGATGACTCAAAAGGAATGGTTATAGTAGCAATTCATAAACCACACAATTGCAAGAAGACCATAAACAGGAGCTTCAGAACGTTAGCAAGGCTGGAGACAGAATCACTAGGCATTGAAGAGAAGCCAGTAATTCAAATTTGTGAATGGCTAGTGCCAATCAGCAAACGACGACAACCCATCTACCAAACACCAGTAAAAAGTTAAAATTGAAGCGATCAACGAGAGGAGTCGGAAACACGTGCTTCACCTGGCGAAGAATATTATCGGCGATCCGGTAATAGAACCGGAGGGAAATCCGATGGTCGACATCCAGTCTTCGGGCACTGGCAGCAACATTGATCCTGTCTGAAGACGAATGAGCTGGCCTCATTTCTACACTCGCGAGCTTGAGCCTTTGCTGGAGAGCTCAGTCTTGATACCGGAAGCTAACCGGAGAGCTCCGATCGGTGGCTGTGACCTAGTGCCGAAGCTTGGAGACAGGTCGCCGATGGCTGCTCCTGCTTTCTCGTCTCGTGGAAACAGAAAGGAAAAAAATGTTATGAGCAACGAGAAAAGCGAAGGCACAAAGGTAATTTGGGGTTGCTCTTACGAGTAAACGCGGTAGTTCAACTTGTCTTATTAAAAAAATAAAATTTCAAGCTGAATTGTACTCGGTTCGGGTTCCGGTTTGGTTTGTTTCGAAATAATTATTTTTACAATCAAGCGCTCCATTATCGGTGAATCCTATTACTAAACCTGGCTGAGGCCATATTACAAAGAAGGATTGTCGTCAACTATCGGAAGACAATTCCATCAGATATAGATTTGCATGAGACAATCGTTTCTGCAGAAAAATAGAACCTCATACAACCGTTACAACCGGAATGATTAACATCCTTATTGAGCCTGTTAAGCATGGTAGGAACTACCTGGGTCAGCCGGTATGCCCATCGAGCTGCAACTCTGTCAAACCAATTCCGAGTTGCTTCTTCCTGATTAATTTAACTTGATTAAGCTATCGAAAAATAAATAAAGTAAGAGTATGATCAACTTGATTCACATAAGTGGCTTCTTAATTATAAACCAAAACAAAGGGATGAGCAAACGTAACCCTATCTGTTTAATTAGAGATAGGGTTTGTGGCTGCGGAACTGAATGATGTGCCAAGGAGATGTTTCTGTTTTTATATGCTAACAAATTGGGTCAAAATTATTTTTGGCCCACTGATTTGAAGGAATTTGATATTAGTAGAGAGAGTAATAATTTATTTTCTTTACTTGAAAGATTATGGTTTGAATTTCATTTTTATAATTTTTTAGAAATAAAAAGTGTAGTTATAAAAAGCAGATCCAACGGGCCAAATAATTTCGGTCGAACCGGCCGAATTTCACGGTCAAATGAGGTCAACGTCCGATTTTGACCATTCTCATAAACCGGCAACTTGGTTTCGGCTCTTTAGCAGGTTTGTGGTTGAACCGCGGTCGGATCGGCTGGTCCGATCCGAGATTCTTAACCATGGTAAAACCTTAACCTCGGGACCGACCATCCTCGACTGGATTAGTCGGCCAATGGATCGGATACTAGAGTTTACATCAAAAAAAGATTTAGCAGGTCGCCAAGTTAAAATGACGTTATATTTTTTCGGATCCACTAATTTAGGGGACTATGCTAGTTAAAATCGCTCCCGTTCGGTTCGGTAAAGTTTGTTTGCGACTCGACTCAATTTTCTAACGGTCATTAAATTATAAATAATTCAATTCATGGCATATGTAAGTAGTTTGAATCCATCAGAAAAATTTGAACTTTATTAACCTTTCCATCAGGAAAGTTTAAATCCATTCACGATGGAGGTAAGTTTTCACCTTTTACTCACATTGTACATTAACGACGGTATTTAATTAAACACTCTCGATCATGGATTATTTATCCAATGATACAAGTAAGTAGTTTTTTTGTCGGCTTGAAATTGATTAGTGATGTAAATTGAGATTAGTGGATGATCCTCGGAGCTCATCAGAATTTTGTAGGAAATTCGTTGGAAAAGTGAGAACATAATTTAGGGTTTATGTGTTCCGTGGGGCAATTATGATACTTATAATAGTTAGGGCGATTTTTCTAAAATATGTAGTGCGGCTAATAGTACGCCCTGTGATGAGATGGGGGAGAAAAAAAAGGGGATTCACCATTTTTTATGTTTTTAATTTTTTTTATCTACTATTTAGGTTATATTTACTTGATGACCGGTTAGATTTTAAAAAATCTATAATAATAGATAAACGCATGTAAAACACTACTATAATGAAATTCGGTGCAAAATCTTAAGTATAATGACATCTGGTGCAGTAACTTAAAACTATAATTACACAAGGCCGTATTTCGGTCGTTTTGAAATTATTATGAGTTTAATTTGATTTGAAAATCTCAAAAGTTATTTGGGCATATATCAACAAAATGATATAATTTAAACTAACAAATTACAATGGTTAATATAAAAAATTTAAAATACTAATATTAAAATTAGAGAGCAAATTAGCATTTTCTTAAATAAGTTAATTTAATTAAGATAAACTATATTGTGAGAGCAATTGTGCTACTGACTACTTAGTTAATATAGAGGCAAGAGATAATGTGACCATCTAACTTTCATTTATAACAAAAAGGTAACCAAACTTTGGTAGAAGTAAATATAACAACATTTCATAATACACAGTAAAATTGAACAGTTGGTAAACCAAAAGAGATGAGAATGGCTCTAAGCATTGAAAAGTTTTCTGAAAGGACCATCCTTGCGGTCTTTGGCGGCTTCGGTTAAGGCCAGGAATCGTTTGAACCCGGTCGTGGCAGCACCACGGCCGAGAGCAGCTGCCCTGGCGAGGACGTCTTCACGGGAGGTAGCAGTCAGGCCGAGCGAAGGGTGGGATGCTAGAGAAGTTGCTGCTGCCACAGCCGCGGCTGGTGTAGTGATGGGTGCCGGAGTAGTAATGACCGTTGATGATGATGATGGTGGTGGGGACGGCAGGATCGAAGAACGCGAAACGGGTGGACTTTGCTTGTTGAAGTCGTCGAGTATTGTCTGTTGGTCCGCCTTTTTCAGACCCTGAAACATATAAGACAATAACATTTGCTCAATGCTAAAAGTTCAAAATCACTGATTACTAAACATTGGTCCAGCTTAAAGAGGAGGTAAGGACTATAGAAGCTGTAAACTAGAAGCAGTGTTACTGTCCGTGTTTATGGAGGTTGAAAACTCGAAATTGAAATCTGGGATTAGTTTATCAACAGTAAGCTGATTATACAACTTTGTTCGTGCGGCCGAGATAGAACCGGAGTTTAAGCAGAAACATTTATACACAAGCAAGTGTAAGAACAAGAAATCGGGGAAACTAGAAACAAAAGGATGAAACAACTGACCTTGAGCTCCAAAATTCGCTGGAACTCCATTGGCGTTCCCTCTGGTAATAACGCTCTATATGTATCAGCCACGGAATCAACCGGGGAAAGAATAACCTGCAATTCATTCTTGATTAGCAAAGAACGATGCCAGTGTGTGTAACTGATAAATCAGGCTGTTATTACTAACTACATACCTTCAAAAGTGCTTCGGCTTTACTCATTTCACGGCTAACAAACTTCGAATAGCTGGCAGCACTAGACATCTGCGCAAACAAAAGGGAAGTTCAAGTGAAATCAAGTTGTTCTAACCGAAGCATCATCCTGAAACTTGAATCCAGGAGAAGTTCACGCAGCATTGTGCGTAAACAGGTTAATATGACTTTACAAACTCACCTGCCGACCAAGGACTGGAATCTCAAGAAGAATTGTCTTCACAGCTTGGGTATCTAGAAGCATCTGTAATTTAAATCACTAAGTTTGTTAGTTAACTGAAAAATTCATCATAAATGGTCTCGAAAAGAAGAACATTGTTCATACCTGTTGTGCTCCAGTTTCAGATATCTGTTTGCACTTGAAAATGTTGGTGTAGAATCGTGGACCAAGAGATGACGCAAGCTGCATAAAACAAATAGTCAAGTTACCTGTACCAAGTATTTATTGTTCTGCAGTTCTATTTGTTTAATAATTTTCTCGGTGGAATATGGGATAATAACTTGATATTTAACATCATGGATTCGAATCAACTAAAGAAAGAACAGAGTTCATAACTTACCTTGTCCAAGAAGTATTGGAAGTGAACGGGTGCGAGGAGGCTCCCAAGCACAGGAGTGCTGCTTGTTAGGATCATATTTATGCCATTGACATACCTGCAATAAAACGTCACAAGTTATAGATGGATTCTGTGATAGACAGAGATGGGGATGATCGAAATCAGTAAGATGATCCTTACCCGGATTGATCACCGACACTTTCAAGTGTAGCCCAGGGAACACGTGTCATTGCAGCCATTTCAACATCAAACTTAGTTTCCAAGCCATGCACCAAGGTCATTAGTGCCTCCGTTATAAGTCCAGAGAACTCTTCTTCTACGGCGGACATATCTGCACCAGCTGCAAGTTGAGGATCTATTATTCTTGATACGCTTTCAGCCAGCTCACCTGACTGTCCAAAATAGCGAGACCAGAGATCAACCAGTTTGTTATACGTTTTATTCCCGAAATCAACAACAGCTACTATGAGAATTATGATGGCAAGAACTTGCTCAAGATGAGGTTTCAAAGAAGATGTATGGAGCATATCCCGGAAAGAACATGCTGCTACAATTCAACATTCCAGATCTCTAATTCCACACTGGTGAACGAATGGAACTGTATTGAGTGACGGATTTAGTTCAGAATCAAGGTGCTGGCTAAATGACATGAACTTACTGCCTTCATAAAATTGAAAGGTCATTCTTCCAATAGTTATTCAATTTGGACGAAGACAAAGTAATTCGGTATTAACAGAGTCTGATTATCCTTCCTCAGTAGAGCACATCCATTTTCCCAATTTATAATATGTTATCAGCATGCTAAGTGTAGAAATAGAGAAAGAGCCAACAAAGAAATACAAAGTAGAAAGAGGACATCCATATTTCAAACTCACTGTATTTCTGCAGTATTCAGCTGAATTGACGATATAGCAAATCACCCTTTCATCCCTATCAGATGTCTGCTCAAAATTCACACAAAATTAGAATGTTCGCTTAGAAAATGATTAGATGAGCTTGTTCACATACCACGAAACTCATAGTAATACCTTTATCTGCCCATCCATACCCGTAGCTGCTGCAACAATTCCCACACCACCCTTGGGCAATTTTGCCTTGAGCTTTGCAGCATAAGCTTTGAGAATTTTTTCAAATACCCTGAACAGGTTGAGCAGAGTCTGGCTCTTTGTTAGAGCACTGCAACGTTTTAAGCTCCTCTTAATGATGAGAAACAGCTGAAAACATGAAAAAAAGATATAGTTAAGTCAACCAACCGCAGAACATCATTTTATACTAGACTGAAATCCATTCGGGACAATATATATGCTAATTCAAAACAAATGACCGTCCAATTTCTTACCTGCATGCTACTAGATAAAACATTGTTCTGACTACCCTCTTCGATATCCCACTTTTCCTCCTGAAAGGAAGGCGTTAAAATTAAAATGGGGTAGCAAGCACAGTGGCCACTGAAAAATGCACAAGTTACAGGCTTTGATCTCACGTTACCTGAACAAGTTTCTCCAGATTCTCCATCAGTGTCTTCTGCTCTAGTTCCACGTAGCTAGTTAGATATGGTTCAAAGCAAGATGAGATGATTCCACGGAAGTTAAACTGCAAAATCAACTCAAATTATTCGAATGACTAAAGTGAGATGTTTTCCTTTTTCCAATCAACCAGTTACTACAGTGAGATGTTTTCAAACAAGAATGCAAAATGCAAACAAGTGCACATCAGAACCTCACTCTAATCAGCAAAATTTTCTCCTAATAAAATAGATACTAAATGGCATAATCAAGCAACTGAGGAGGCAAACAGAATAAATGCAGACGGAAAGGCAAATACGCACCCCAGCTGCAGGCGCTGACAAATCTCTATGTCCATCTTTTTCCTGAAAGCACAACATCATTTCAAGTCATTATTCAGCTGATCAGGATACAATTGAAGACAGTTTTGCTCACTTCATTCAAATGCATAAGACCTACATCGCCTTCGTTTTCCTGATGTACTGCTAGCTTTCTTTCATACTTTTTCCGAATATCGGAAACAGTTTGGCTGTTATTTTCTCTACCTATTTCTTCTATCTCATTCCCAACCTCCTTCTGAGAACCACCCCCAAATTTCTCTGCCAGTTCATCTTCAAATTCTAGAGTTCGTTGTAGGGCCTGCAAAAAAGAGAAACAAGAGCACATTTAACTAAACTAGCCGTTCCGAAATCAAACAATTTTAGCATGTTAGTGACACAAATCTATCTATTGATTCCCTATCCAGTGACATTTACATCATGGGCAACTCTGAGAAATTACCAGTAACAGAGCTCCAACATCAGGCTTATCCTTGAGATTTTCAAGTATTCCCTCTAGTTGTTTCCTGAAATCAGAAAGGATATATAAATAATACAATCACATGTGAATACTGTACTTTTGGATTGATTTTCAACTACATGCCCAGAGAGGCTACTATGTTAATCACAAATAATGCAAAAACTGTAAAGAGTAGTTTCTTTTCACCATGTTCAAGAAACTTTTACTAAACAAATGATCAGCACGCCTACCAAATACATGGCAATCATAGATGAGGGTAGCTGAACACAAACAATACGCTAATCACCATGCAATTGACATTGAACTAATGTTTTTGGTGTCTCCATTCGCTAAGAAGCTCCAAATTATGCCGGAGGGCTGTTGATAACAAGTCACTTACCTTGTTTTCTTGCAGAACTGGATGCAGAGACGATAAGGAACATGCCATGATAGTGGGAAGATCTTCCAAATCTCCTCATTTGTTCTGATCCGACGTTTAATCCATGCATATCTTCGTTCAGTTTTATCCAGCTTCGCTAGTTCTGGTCATGTTAAACAAACAGACAGGAAATTCAGAAGTATTGTATCTGAAAACATTTCCAGATAAATAATATAGATTAACTGATTAAGTAAGCTCTCTTGGAGATAACACAAACCAGCTCCTTCAAATATCTGTTCATATGAAGTAAGCTCCCTGCTACAGAAATTATTAACCAACTCTTCTCTAACAGATGGCTCCAAAGCGTCAACCACCAAACATGCATCAGATAACTGCTGTAGCAAATTCGTTTCTTCGGTCTCTTTTCCAGTACCCAAGCTGAGAAAATAATTAAAAACAATAGAAAGGAATCTCAGCTATAAGATTTATTTCCATACAGATTAGTAGCAGACAACTACCGAATAACACCCATAATAGTGTGCATCTGCATAAATATCTATAGAAAATATACATGGCCAGACAGGACTCATATCTGCTGCAATTTAAATAGTCAAGAAGCACAAGTTATCATCAGATGTTCATACCTAGAGAAGTCGGAAGATACATGAGATTTGAGTATTTGTTTGATATTTTTGAACTTCTCCCTGAGCTCCATAATCTTTGGTATATCCCTGTAGGCTTCAAAGTGACTACACAATTGGTTTACAGCCTGAAATAAATCAATAAATACCCATTATTATCACACGCGAACAAAGTGAAATAGTTCTCCACTAAAATCACATGCAATGTATTGAGTAAAGAAGCTTAAAGTTCTGCATCTCTTTCATCTTTAAATTTCTAATGCGTTCCCAGGATTAAATTATATTCACTAGTGGGGATCCATTGTATCTCTGGGTTACCGCATTTGGTTCAGGAACATCAATTGAAGGTAGAAAAATCCTTCGAACCAACAACCTAAAATTACCATTACTTGTTGGGGAGAGCACACATTTTGAAGAACATTAATGGTTCAGAAACAAATTTGAAGGAGCATGAAAGCAATTCAACTGGACGTCCAAGAAAAGGTGGTGGACATACGGTTTCATACAGATAACACATGGCTAAACAAAGTGTCATAGGAGATACCATTTAAGAGAGAAGAAAATAGAACATGATGTGATGAAGAATGATTAGAGATAACACAGATGAGTGAAAAGTGCAATCCCCATAAAATTAGGAGATCATCCAATGATACATACCTCCAGCTGAGCAGCTGCTTCTTTGTAATTTCGTTTTGAAGCCATAACTTGAAGTTGTTCAACAGCTGACACTGGATAAAACAAAGGAGAATATTAGACTATTGAAATGAGTTAAGTACCATACGTTTCAACCTACTAAGCTGGATTTATCATTACCCGTAGAAGCTCCAAAATCACTTCAAACTTAACTAACCAGAGTCCTCAAGTTAAGTTCAAGACTGACTGAATGCTATATTCAAAATACTAACCTAGCTCCAAACTCACCTCAAACTTAACTAACCAGAGTCCTCAAGTTAAGTAAGTTCAAGACTGACTGAATGCTATATTCAAAATACTAACCTAGCATAGTAAGACGATGAAGTGCAGTAATCGTGGTTGTGATATGTTTCTTTGCAAAGTCCAGCTTCTTAATGTCACGGCAAATCTCCTGGACCATTGTTTCACTTTGCTCAGCTTTGGTCTTTATTTCTCGAATCTTGAACATGAGTTCCTGAGTTGAAAGAACAAAGAGATCTATGCTCACGTAAGTGTAAACTTAGGCTTAACTCCTCTTGAAAAGGATGAGCCAATAAGAGACGAACTCGTAACCAACATATCCCTTCCTTTGACCCCAAATCAGATATTGGTACATACTCACCTCCACAGCACCTGTAGCAGCTGCAAGATCTTCTTTGGCTTTGGTTCTGGAGTTGCTCTGAATCCAATTGTAAACTCATCAAAAGCGTAGACGATGATATAAATCTTTATTATGGCTTTACCATTAGCAAAATCTCTACTTCCACAGGCCAGTAGTCACAAAGATGTCTCCAAATTACCACATGATATTTCTCCACAAAATCTACATATTGACCCCCTTCCATAATTAGTTTTGTCAAATATGTTGTAGCACAGGTGAAGTTGTCTAAAAGGCAAGCAACATCAAACAGTCTCAAACAAAGTTGAAAGAGGCTAGTTTCTTTTATTGCAATGTCTAGAAGCTTAATGCACATGTTTCGAGACCTCAATTTGCAAGACTATTGCCTCTACATACTTTTACAAGTAAACTTACCAGAAAACACAACAGTTGCATCAGATCATAGTAAGTCTTGTGATCCACCCAATGGAGAATGCAAATGACTCCCAACATGCTTTTTCATTTACACACAACGCCGCTTATGCATGCAATATAAATATGAGGAGACGAGCATGCAGTATTTTAACCTGTTGGCGAACGGCTGCAAGTATGCCTGCATCTACGCGGCGTATCTCACTGTGAATCTTTTGCATCAGTGGCTCGACACCAGATAAAGATGCCTCTGGAAGTAACACACAAACGCGAACATCGTCACTAAAACTGACTCATACGTTGTCACACATGGATGCTAACAGAAAATCCTATCACCCAAATAGTGCTATAGGAACTCAGCTCTCTGATCTAAACACATCAAAGATACAAAAAACACAACATATTTGAAACCTCTTCACACCGACATGCCTTAACTATCACTTAAAAGTTACCCATCTACGTTCTCATCAGCTATATCAAATTTCATTGACATAAATCTTCATAATATGATCAATAATCCCCATCCTCGAAGTTCAATGAATCTAACATTAGAGACCAGCATTATCATTAAAATCCAGGATAACTTTAGATGATGCAGTTGAGTGCTAACTAACATTCTAGCTGTGAATTAAACCCCGTTACCGATCCTAATAACACTATCTATAACCATGACAATGCCATTAGAATGAAATGCATCAGAGAAGTTCATCCTAGATATGCACATTCCAGAGAATCCGCATAGTTTACACTGATCCACACTACTACTACTCCTACTACGTGAATTTTAGCTTCCAGGATAAAGTCGCACTCCATACACACACTGAGCATAGAACCCATGAAGATAATCAAAACATTCGCAAAAGATCCCAACGAATTGAAACCTGTAGGAAACATCTGGTTTATGTACTCCAGCGCACTAGACTTGTCCATCTTCGGAGCTGAGAATGGCAAATTCTGAACCCCAAACAGAAGCCGAAATCCAACGGCAACTTTGCCAACTCTCTTCACTGTACACTGATCCTGGAACCTTGAACGCTGAAGATTCCGATCTTCGTTCCGTCAGTGAACTAGCCCGCCAACTATCCAATCATCCATCGCTTGATGAGGCTTGATCTCCAGCTGTCGTGTTCTCTCCCTCCCGATCTGTTTTCTTTCTTCGTTCCTTTTTTCTCCGATCTGGAGTCACGACCGGCTACCGCTGCAAGAAACGACGTCGGCTGAGTGGAAATGACAGGCTCAGAAAAATTTAAAATTACAGACTATATGAAGCCCATCCAAGGGACGCAGTTTATCAACCCGGCCCATAAAAAACAGGCATGCCATAACCCGGAGTTAGCCCGAACCGAACTCTTACTCCGCCGCTCCAATAGAAGAGAGAAAAGAAAAACCCTTCCGTCTGAAGAACAATTCGTTAGAGAAACTGCGCGAAGCTTTCCCACCAGAAACCACTAATACCTCGCCGATGCGGACTCCGGAAGCGGAAAACGGGGGAGGGCTCTCCGAACTCACCAGCGACGATGAAGAAGACCTCGACGATGCATTGTTCAATGACATTGAAGCTCTCAGGCAAGTATGCTTGAAAACCGGCAACAATCTCGGCGACACAGTCAACTTCTGCGACGACGACGACGATAACGACGATGGTCCTTCCACTTCCGGGCGAGTAGTCGATTCCGATAGCGATGAAGACGATTTGGAAATTCTCCGGAGCATTCAGCAGCGGTTTATGAAGTCGGGTAAGAATTACCAGGCTCTCTCGCCCAAGCCTCTGTGCTCGATCCATCCCGATACGGACGACGACGACGGAGAGGATGATATAGAGATGTTGGTCTCTCTTCAGAGGCGTTTCGGGAAGAATGGTGAGTTTTGAATTCTTTTGGGTTAGCAATTTCTTGTTTCTGAAAGATTGGGTTTTTTTGTTAGGATTAGAGATGATGCGACAATTCAAATCTCAATGAGTTTGAATTTCTGAATTGCAGAAAAATTTCTCCAAATTCAAAATTGTAAATGTCTAATGCTCGTTGGTTAATTGCTTCTCTTTTATGTTGTTGGATTGATGCCTGACCAGAGTTAGTTCGCCGCAGATGCAAATGGAGGGGAAATTCGGAGTAAGAGATTCGAAGAGGAGCAGACTTCAATTGTCACTTCAGAGGCGAAAGTTGCTGACGAACAATTGGTGGGTAAAACTAATGCTTTTCGAGTGGTTGAGGATATTGAAGACACTGCTAATAACACCGCCAATTTGTTGAGTGATAGCATCGAGATGCAACCTGCTGGCTCCGTCCATGAATCTGCTTCTTGCCAGTCATCAAAATCTTTCATAAACCAAGAGGCTTCTCAGATGATTTTTGGCGCCATTAAGAAAAACAGGTCGCTCCAGAACTTTATTCGGACAAAAATGTCTCAGATTAAGGCCAGACTGGAGGAGAACAACGACTTGAGGAAGCGTGTTAAAATCCTGAAGGATCTTCAGGTTTCATGTAGGCAAAATACTGGTCGTAGTTTTGCCCAGGGGAAGAATCCTCGAATCCAGTTGATATCAGCACTATCTAGCATCAGCTCCAAGGATGCCAAGGTATTATGGTGTTGTTTTTTCCTGCTATTATGTGCTTCGATATATAATGCAGAATGATTATCACATGCAAATGTCATCTTGTGTGTAGTGTTATCTTCTACCAGTTCCGGTTATTAGTCTGTCTTTCATTGATATGTATGCTTTGCACCTCTAACAACAGCTTTCTTGGTGTGTAGGGGAAGAATGTAAAGTTGTCTCCGATATGCAGTGGCCCAGAGGAGAATTCTCACGTTCCTAACTATAGGGAAGCGTTGGTGAAATTCCCCATATCATTGGAACGAAGAAAATGGGAAAAGTCTGAAGATAAAAAACTGAAGGAGGGGTTAAAGCAGCAATTTCAAGAATTGCTGTTTATGGAAGCTACGGACCAATTCAGGTATGTTCAGTGGTCTGCCCTGTTACTTTTTATTAGTTCAAATCCAACCCTTGCATGTATGGTGGGTTGGATTCTTCAAATGAGGACACTTAGGATGGAATCTTAATATCTTATGCAACATCTTAGGATATAAGGATATCAACGTCAATGCCAAAAATTGCTTTCTGTTGAACTTGGCATCATACGTCTCAATTTTCTGGCACCGCCTTATGTGTCTACTTTCGTAACTATTATGAGATTGTTTTGTCTATTATGTTCCTTCCCGTATATGTTTTATTGAGAGCCATTGAACTAGGTAGGCTGACTTGCCAAGCTGCTTGTTGAACTTTCGTAGTCTGCTTCTGTTTGGCTTATAATTGTTTATCCGATGTGTTCTTTTGAAGTTCTTTAGGACATGATGGTGACACAGATAGCATCATTAAGTCTGTCGAAAATCTGGAGATTACACCTGAGATAATGAAAAAATTTCTGCACAAGGTTGATTGGAATATGGTTGCCTCCAGGTTTGTGGAGGGTCGCTCAGGTCCAGAATGTCAAGCACGGTAAGATTTTTCTTCCACTTGAAACTCTTGCATGAATGGAGGGTTGAAAGCACTTAACTTTACTGAAAATACACATCATAATCAAATTCCAGGCTCTTTATGGGTTTACTACTATAATGGATTCTGTTTTGAAATCCTGATCACCTAGATTTGGCTGTACTGTATTATTGAAGATTCTCATTTCCTTTTGGTAAGCATTAAGTTTAATTGCTTTCTTTGATATAGATGCAAATGTTTGATTTCTCGCAGGTGGTTAAATTCGGCATGCCCAGATATCAATAACAGTGGATGGACTAGACAAGAGGAGAAGCTTCTATTGTATTACGTTCAGAGCAAGGGGATTCACAATTGGTCTGAGATTGCTTCGTTGTTGAGGAAGAATAGAACTCCGTTTCAGTGCTTGGAACGTTACCAAAGGAGCTTGAACTCTTGTGTTCTGAACAAGGAGTGGACAAAGGAAGAAGACGCCCAACTTAAGTCTGCTGTTCGTAAATTCGGTGAGAGTGACTGGCAGTCTGTGGCCACAACTCTGAGAGGACGAACCGGTGCTCAGTGCTCTAACAGGTCAGTATCGAACTCTAGAACTCGCCTACTTTGAACTTTTCAGGATTGTTTTTAAGTCATTCTATCATCTGACTCGTTTTCGTGTTGTACTTTCTTTGTAGGTGGCTGAAAAGTCTCTGCGTATATGGTAAAGGGCATTGGAAAGCAGAAGAAGATAAACGCCTGAAATTGGCTGTGAAGTTTTTTGGTCCCAAGGATTGGAAGAGAGTTGCTTCATTCGTGCCAGGCCGGAAAGATGTACAATGTCGCGAGAGGTAATTGTGCATACTACTTTCCAGTTTTCTTTTGATTAAGCAATACCTATTCCTAGCCGTGGAACTCGGTACAGGATTGGGGTCCCGAACCCGACTCTAAAATCCTCAATTCTGTTTCTTTTCCGTTTCTTTTAGATGGCATAATGCTTGCTCTCCTTCCCTGAATCGTGGTGCATGGACCGCCGAGGAAGATTCACGATTGAAGGCAGCAGTTGAAGAACATGGTCATAGTTGGTCTAAAGTTTCTCATTACATTCCTGGTAGAACCGATAACGATTGCATGAGGTATTCAACTGTGTTTACTGAACTGTACTGTAGAAGAAGTTATGCCTGTGTTTGTTTTTGCTCTCATGCTCATGTAATGTTCTTCTTTTTCGTTAAAACAGGAGGTGGAAGGTCCTATTCCCTAAGGAAGTGCCATTACTTAAAGAAGCCAGAAAAATTCGGAACGCTGCCCTTATAACCAACTTTGTCGACCGCGAGGAAGAGCGCCCAGCACTTGGTTTAGAAGATTTCGTTACGTCGCCGTTACTCGGGTTGTTACCTGAATCTGAAAAAGTGGATCAGTCTGGAAAATCGAGTAGGAAACGAAGGTAAATGCCCATCATTATATTTTTCGCCCTATTCAGTTTACGCAGAATATTATGTGAAGTATACAGTTAAACTTTTTGATGTTCGCTATCTTTTGACTTTGTTTATTTCTGTATTTCCAGCAATGCCGGAACGAAGACTAGACCGAAGAGAACGGTTAAACAAATGCAGTATTCTTTGCAGGCTGGCGGCAATGGTACTGCTGATGCAGGAGATGCTGAAAGCTGCGGCGGAAGTACTGCTGCTGGAAGGAAGAGAAGAACTGTGAATCGTCGACGAAGAATGAGGAAAGATCATGCTGAGCCACCTCGGGAACCGTCACCTGATTCCATCTGCTCTCCGTTGAGGACAACGAAAGTATTGCTGGTCTACACTAGGAGGAAAAAGGGGCTCGATCTGAAGAACTCTCGCCTGAATCTGAGCAAAGAAGCAAATAGCAGTACTGGGAAAGATGTCGAGGCACCATCATCCTTTAATGAAGTTTCGAAGAAAGGGATCGGGGCTCTTGGACCTCATCACAGACACGAAAAGGATTCACATCACGTGCAAGGACCCTGGGATAACACTACGCTTTCTTCCTTACGTACATCGAAGAAGAGGAAGAGGAAGCTCAAAATTGATGACCGTAGTAAAATCGTCGTTAAGGACATTGGCGAGGCTAGTTATCCTCCCGACGATGCTCAAGCGACCTCTTATTCAGAAGCCACCATCTCTGCCGAATTGCAATGCCGAGAGACATCTAGCCACATGACAATCTACAACAGAAGAAGTCCTCCCGGTTTGATTTCGGTTGATTCAAGGAAGCGTAAGAAGATTCATGGGCAGGCGCCAGTGAATCAGAAGAATGACGACAGTAAGATCAATGATGCTGGCATTCTTCGAGCAACATCGCTCGATGCCTGTGAATCTGATGTGACCAGTTAGCAAAGATAGCGAGCACCTCATCGGCTTTCTTTTTCGACGAATTTGAGTTGTACAACAGGCTTTCTTTTTCGACGAATTTGATTTGTACAACAGGCTTTCTTTTTCGACGAATCTGAGTTGTACAACAGGCTTTCTTTTTCGACGAATTTGAGTTATACAACAGGCTTTCTTTTTCGACGAATTTGAGTTATACAACGGACGGTGGTTCGTTCTGCGGCTCCGGAGTTGAATGTAGTTTTGCAATACGCATTTTTTATGTCTATATATTTCCATGATGTGCAAATTAATTTTTCTCGTCAACTCCTTTTGTAACTGGTATGAGCCATACATGAACCCCTTAAAGTCCTTGTTCATTGGGTTCCGAATTTCGGGCGTCTCGATGATGTGGTTGATAAATCGAAACTGTCTCCGGATAAGGTAAAGCCCGTACAGAACCCGATATGTTAGTAAATAGAGACTACCGTTTAGGTCTGTAATCGAGTCTCACATCACATGAATAACGACGAGAATGTGATGCGATTCGGACATAAATCGGTCAACATAAAATCCCGGAATAGGTTAATGACTTCTCTTGAACTCTGTAACGCAGTATTCCATGTCACAATATCCCTATGAACCGTTACTCTAAATACTTCCATAGCACAGTCTATTACGCCGTTCTTCGTGTACATGTCCATAAGAGCATTCATGACAGAAGTACTGCACAATGCTTCTTCTCCAATTCTGAGAATCAATCCATGAAGCTGCTTCCCGAAATCCAAATCAAACGCAATTGAGCTTCCGTGAAGAGAGCTGATGAAGGTATATATGTCGAATTTTAGTCCCAGACACTGCATTGTCGATGCAACTCTCAGAGCTTTATGTCCATAACCGTATTTCGCTTAGCCTCCGAGGATGGCATTCGAACAACCAACATCGGCCTTTTCCATCGACTCGAAAATTCTTTCCGTGATAGGCCGTCCAACAACCAACAATGAACAGACACGCCGAATCCTCTAACTTCCATAGTAAGTACAACCCTTCAGAACGCTGCCAAGAACAAACTCATTCGGCATCCAACCAGTTCGAGTCATAGGCGCCAAGTACGTCTCCAATGTCAATTTGGGTTCCATACACTGAACTGCACCAGAGATGAGCAATGCCCAAGAAACAAACATTTCTTTGGGGCATTTCATCGAACATCTTGCGTCCATGAGCCAAAATGACACCTTTTGTGTACATACGGATGAGATTGTTCTTAGTGAAGACATTGTTGTTAAACCCGAGCTTAGTAACATAGCCGTGTATTTGGGTTCCCAGAGTTTATGAGTTGAAATTCAGCGACAAGGACAGTGCTTCAGCTATGGCAATAGGGTCTTTCACCAAATTAGAACAGGAAGACAACTGAAGAAATGTGCAGAGATTATGATGTCGATGCTTGACATTTGTGAAACAGAAGTTTGGTTTGTGAATAGAAGAAAGGAAAGATGTCAACTTTGAAGTAAGAAGGTTGCTCAAGCACTGTCTCCTCGTCATCCCCGGCGGCAAAAGCTGAAAGCGTGAAAAAAAACAAAGAACCCGAAACGGGGGCGCGTAGAAACAGGAGTGCGTGGAGCGTGAAAACACCGGCGCGTGGATCGTGAAAATAGAGGCGGTGTGTATCACGCGCTAGAAAAACGCTAAACGCGCCATCCTGGTGCGTGCTTCCCACTCTCTAATATCATTAGTGCGTGAGATACACGCGGCGCGTGTATGACCTTATTATTGACCTTCTTTGACCACTTGCTCCTTCAATCGGAAGTCAAAAAATTGTCAGCATCTCCGGCGACATAGCCAACAAAGCTAGCCAGCCAGAGCCATCAATGATTTGTAAAAACCTTTTCTCCAAATGTCGGCGTTAGCCTTTTCTCCGTCTGTCATCCGGACTCCCACAAACTGAAATCTGAAATCCTCCCAATTTCTCAACCTCCTCCATTTTCTGACCTGGCAACCATGTCCGAGGAAACCAGCTTCTCCTCTCATCTTGTTATAGCTGATGGCTACCTGTTAAATTCCAGCTCAAGTGATGGGGTTTTCGTGGGCAGTTTGTGTGAAATCTCAGAAAAGGTTGCGTCTTTCTTTGATGAGTGATTTCCAGTATGGTGATTTGTTCTTGTCCATTAATGGGTTGGGAACACCGGATGTTGCTGTGGGTTTTGTTCCATCTGGGGTTAGAGTAGAGACTCTTATCCATTTGAAGTATTTGTCTGTTCAAGGTGGATCCTTGAGGTGGTGATTGGCAAAGGCGCTAAAGTTAAGCATTCTTATGTGCAGAATCAGTCATTTAACTCTGCTCATATCAAGTGGACTTGTGGAAGCAGGTGCAATAGTTGTTGGTTTCTCTTTATCCTAACTCTGTTATTAATATAACTGACTTTCTCATAGGCATATGAATCTTACAGATCAAATCTTTACTAAGCTTAGCCTATTCACCTTTAATGGATATTGGATCATGACTGACTGTCAAAACATGTGCTGTGCATTACTTGGTTTCTTCTTTATCCAACTGTGTTCTTGATATAACTGAATAGTTTATCTTAGCTCATTGTTTCATCAAGCCTCTCCTTAATCCTATCAACTATAGGCATATATATGAAGCTTCAAGGTCAAATATTTACCAAGCTTAGCCTCTTCAGATGTGATGGATTATCACTGTCAAACACATGTGCTGCATACATTACTTAGTTTCTGTTAGGTTTATATCTCTGTTTAGAATCCAGAATCTCCATTTATGCAATTTTTCTCTCTGGTATAACTATTTCTGCTACGTTGCTTAAATTTTGCAAGGCTGAGAAATACACTTCTTGTTCGAGGAAGTTGTTTGTATCATTAGCATTAGAGATGCAGGTAACCTGCAAACTCTTTTTCCTTTATGGGGTATGAATGCATGAGATTGGAGGAAGCAACACAGAACAGTTGGTACCTTTGTTTCTACATTCGATCATCGGATCCGATTCTGTCACTCCTTACATTTCTATGGTGTATATATACAGGTATGCACAGCAGTCGGATGCCAGGGAAATTGACGAGGAGCCTGTGAACATAAAAACCGAACCTCCAAATCACTGCTGACGATGTGAAGTGATCGATGAATTCTACATGCGAATTCTACATGCGGGCTCGAGGTATCGACTTGGACGCAGCGAGAAAAGCCCTGGTGTTTCCGTTCGGGAAGGAAGTAATTGATCTGATGTCGCTTATTGATCCTTCCTCATCAATGTAGCACCTTGTTGAATTATTATGTAATCTAGCTTGCTCGAAATCGAGTCGAATTCGTCGACTGTCTTAGTTAATCTACACCAAACTCTTATTATTTCGTCTCCTGTAACGAGGTCGACGAACTAGAAATGACGAGGCTATCCTGAATTGACCACTGTAAGTATATATGGTATCTAAATCGAAAATCTCTTTCGGCCAACAATAGTCGATAGGATCTATCATCCATCCATGCCGCCAGCTATGGTGATACGAAAAGGATATATACTTGTTTCGATCTCGAAAACTAGCTAGATTCTGTCCACATCCATGAAAACCTGATCAACTTTGATTCTTTCTTTTCCTTTTTCCCCACTTTTGTTCTGTCTTTTGCCAGATTCCATAACTGAACTAAAAACAAGCTCTGTGTGTACCACCAGCTGCACTACAACTGTACTGAGTAGTAGGAACAAGGAAGCCTTTTCTAACCTGTAAATGATGGCATTTATTCTTAGAGCTGTCACATGGAGGAATAGTGAGTTGGGCCAACTCGGTTACGAGTTTAAAACGAATCATATCTATGTTTGTAGAATCAAAGATCAATCAAATCACGAATCACTTGAGGTCTGAGGATGAAAGCCATTTTATTTTATTTTATTTTGACGAGTTATGAGTTATTATCTTTTGATTTATTTGGATTATCGATCGAGTTGAGTTGGGCAGATTTTTATTGACGTGCGATCATAATCGTTTATTTGGCCTAATAATCACACCATTACATTTTTGTCTTGATAGGATAGTTCATGACATGACATTATTCAAAATTATAGTTACAATTAGGAAGGAATGTTATATAAATTAATTATTAATATTTTTCAAAAGAAAAATGTGCAGACAAGAGCAATATTTTGAATTATTGGAATAAAATATTCTTCATATAATATTGAGTTTTTTTGAAAAAAATACATTATTCTACTTCCGACAAGAAGAGATCGTTTGGTATAAAATTTTGAAATTGAAAAAAATATAAGAGAGCATTTCTTAAAAGTTTGAAGATGTTAGATTATTTTGCTTGATATATATGTTTTAGATAAAATAATTGAGAGAAATAACACGGCCCACAAATTTATTTGAGTGAATTTCTAATTTTTTGCTAGAAATTCTCGCAATACACAAAACATAAGCAATTAAAAAATTTAGGTTTTTAAAATGCACAAACTCAACACAATTTATTTTTAAACAAAGAAATATATTTCAAAATATCAACTTCCTTACAAACAAACCCTTCCAATTTTTCGTATACCAAACCATCCCGTAAAAAAAACACGTTATTCAGGTTCTACCTCTTTTTGGATAAAATAATAGGTAGGGTTTCCCATTTGGGAATTAAAGATGAATTTCCCATCAACTTTCCGCCATGTGAAAGAATATTGGAAAGTTGTGGAACACCATTCACCGGAGAAGAAAAGGCATTGATCCACATTCCTTTTGCATTATCACTTTGATATAACTGGTTTGCTTGGATGCTTCAACACACTTCACTACTCGTTGGTCAAAAGCTTATACATCAAGGAGATTAATCAAGCACCATTCCTTGAAATTATGTTTCGCACAGGTCCATTAAGTCTTGTAAAAGTTATATATTATGTAAATCGAAATAAATCCGTTTGTCTTGAAGTGTCCACCGAAAAGAAAAGTATGAAGTTTTTTGGGAAGAAATTCAAAATTAAATTTGTGTGGGGCTTTACCGAAAGACGATAATATCATACTAGTGTAGGTTGTTGGTGGTGCTGCCATTCTATCAAAGTATATTTGTGGACAGGCGGTGAAAACTGCTAAACTAGAGTACGATAGGGGCAAAGGGAATTTGTAATAGAGTGATGAAATGCATTGAGATCGGAAAGAACATCAACTTTTATCGTTCTCACACGAGAGCATTGAATAGATATTTCAATCTTACCCTAATAAATTAGAGTAAATTTCTTCAAACTAGCGAGGTAGAAGTATCGGGCATGCGACACGTGTGATGGATATATTCAGTATAACTCCACACAACACTATTTAATTTATGGTGATTTTTGTTTGAAAACACAAATAAAATATGATGCTAATTGTGAAGTGGTGGTATAGGGTTCCGACACGTGTTGCAAAGGGATCAAACTTCAACCCTACGCTATGTATGTAGAAAAATGAAAACATATGCTTTTTGAATCTTTCTCCCTGGATCATCCATTCATTGATCTCCTCCATGCTTCTTGGCAAGTTGCAAAAAGCAAAGGGAAAAGAGAAAGAAAATTGGTCAATCGTTTCGAGTTAGGATTGTTGACGATTTAGTTTCGAGTTCAGCTTAATGATTAGTAAATTCTATTGGAATAGGATGATTTACGATCCTCTTCGGGTACATTGGTCAGTGTTTTCTTTATTATGTTTTAATTGAGTTTTTAGTTGAGTTTTGGTTTTTTATCCTCGGATAAAAGACTATGAAAAGGGATTGAAGTGTGTATATATCCGCAAAACCTTGTACAATTGAACTGTTTATATAAGTTAGGGACATACATGGTTCAAAGTTGTACATAATAAAAAATGATGTTGTTCATCCTTCAAAGCATAGGTCTCGTAGCTCAGTTGGTTAGAGCGTTGGTCTTATGAGCCGAAGGTCGCGGGTTTGAGCCCCGCCGGGACCATACAAACTTGTGAAATTTTGAATCATAATTCGTAATTTTCGGCTCATAATACCAACGTTCTAACCACCTGAATTACGAAACTTTTTTTTATTTATTAGAAAATACTACAAAATAATCTTATACCTTTACTATTGTACTTTATTGTATATCTTTGTATGCCTTTTTCTGCTGGTTTTCATTGAAAGTTCCTCCCATATCTTCACTTTATCTTTATGTCAATGGTGAGGGGGAAGCATGCTTTGCTAGCCTTCTTATTATCTAGTCACTAATCTTATCTAAATTATCTTTGTCTTAATTGTATTGGAGCACCAAAAGCAATCACCCTTTAGCAATATGATTGATGACATGATCATTGTAGATATCAAAATTTTGTTATAATCAATGCTTATCTTAGTTGAGACGACGAATTCTAGGTCACTGTCGTATCCATTAACCCCTTTATAATTGATCTCTCCAGTGAATATTTCACATTAAAGAAAATATAAATTATAATCAAGTAGAACTCAAGCCTCACATCTTCTAACTAGTAGTTCGATCGAGTCTTAAAGTAAGGATCACTACGTACCGATCATAGATCTAACCGTGCGCGTTTGAGTACAAGTACAAACCCTAGCTAAGCTGGTACCTAAAAATGGAGTCATCCCACATTTTTATACATAAAATCTGTTAGGGTTGTTGAAGAAGTTATGAAATAAAGATAGTATATATAAGTATGACGATCAAGTGTACTCTTATAACCAAATTTATTAGTACTCTAACTGTACAAAAAGATAAGTAGTACTTGGGGATCTCGATGGATGGACCGCCGATTTTTTTGGTCGATCAGCTTTTGCTAGTAAGTAACCGGACTCATGATCTTATCCAATCTGGTGTTCGTGTCGGTGACAAAGTTACTCGTTCGGAACTAACTATGTGACGAGAAATAACTTCATATCATTTTTCTCGATTACGTTTAATCGTGGTTGATCAATTGATTCCTTTCTAGTACTCTCTTATGGAAAATGACATCACATTCACACACTAATTTGCCTTTTTTTTTTCTTTCAAAGTGATTGGATGAATATATATTTATTGTACTTACTATATGATAATATTCCACTTCATTGGTGAGGGCTTGATCCTCTTTTCTTTCTACTTTCCTATAAATAGAGGGGCTAGCTCTCTCTTCTACCATACAAAAACAATTTAAAGACAAAAAAAACCCTAATACTCACATCTCCTCTATCTCTTTACTACCATTTTTAGGTTAATTTGGTCTTTTCACTTAACCCTAGGAGATGAAGGTTTTGGGTTGAGAGCTCTTTTGGGGGATGTTGTTGACAGAAGATAGAGAGCACAGATGATGGGATACAATTGATAGTATACATATCTCACTTCCTTTGTGCTCTCTATGCTTCTGTCATCATCTTTTCGAGCGGCCTCCTCGATCCTTTTTTTTCTTCGATTTGGCTCGAAATTCCCGATGATCAGGTATGTGTTTTATATCAAGTTTTCTTGTGCACGGATCATTAAGATTTTTGGTGGGGATCGATCACGTAAAAATTGATGCTTGTGCGTTCATGTACGTACAACGGTGCCTGATTAGATGAGCGATGAGAAGTGTAAGGTTAACTAAGGTATGCTTCTAACGGGACTAAACCCTAGCTAGCTCGTTATAGTTACATGTTTCTCAAGATTTTTTGAAATTGTATCGTACCGGTCCGACCATGTACTGAATAACCGAGGTGGTTCGGAGATATCAGCGGGACGAGTTTTAGAGCGCAAACTACAAGCTCTTCATTACTACCATGCGCTCTCTCGAGATGACGAACCTTGTGACAGCTGAATACAACACTGTCCCGTCCCACCTACCCAATTCATTGGCCGAACCGATCGACTGCCCCCGAAAGAGTGAATTTTGGGTTTGTTTTACCCATTTCGACCAATCCGGATCGCGATATATACGTACATTGTATAATTCGACCTCTTATAATACTGTCCAGACTGGACTTTCGTTGTTTTTGTAATCGAAACAGAATAATGAAATTTGTCATAAGTTACGTTATCTCGAAAATGATATGATATTATTTTATCGATATGTTGATCTCTGTTCGTCGTTTCGGTCCTGATTGGTCAAAATGGGTAAAACATTGTTCCACGCCGGGACCACCGTCTCCAACTCGATCGGACTGCCCCGCAAGAGCATCCCCGTCGCACGCACGACCACCCCTCGAGTCCCCACGACGTAAACCCCTCTCTCGCTCTTTCTCGAATATGATATCGGCCGTGGACGAGATAAGAAGACCGTGACTATGTAATCGTCCGGGTGAAGAGAAGGATCGACCGATAAGGCACCCGGGACGGTTATTGGAGGAAGAAGAATTTCGTCCTGCATGTAAGGGTTGTAAAGCGTGAGGGTACGGAAATCTTCGAACACGGGCCAGCCAGCCATAAGAGGATCAGTAGCAATGCCTTTCGCGATGGAGCCGAGGAGCCGATGAATACACTCCACAGCTCGCAACTTCGGTGATGGCGAAAATTGTGAGGGTGCGAGTCTTCGTCTTCTTCTTTTTGGAAGGCAGGAGGGGACCTGTCTGTGTCGTCTTTAACAACGGAATGCCACTGCTTATACACAATACTGAATCAGACCCATTTTCAACCCGAATAAATCAACCATGATGTGTTGCTAACTTGCCGCCAATCAATGACAATATAAGATTAAGCTGATTATTAGGGACGGTATAAATGATAATTCTGGTCTTAGAATGTCCATTTTGAGACCGTAACTAATAGATGCAGAGATTGTTGGGTAAGGGTCGCTAATAAATATAAATACGGTCTCAACTAAAATAATTCTTTTTAGTAGTGTAGTGTTTAGCATCAACTCGATTTTTACATATTTCAACATCAACTAGCTGGTGTTTTGAAAGTTATTGATTATGTTAGAAGGATCATAAGAGAATTTTTTAAGCACAAA
The DNA here is from genome assembly GCA_030674075.2 of Linum usitatissimum. Classification (NCBI taxonomy): domain Eukaryota; kingdom Viridiplantae; phylum Streptophyta; class Magnoliopsida; order Malpighiales; family Linaceae; genus Linum; species Linum usitatissimum. Next base: position 286,025 of record JAUJYP020001424.1, read on the forward strand.
TCTTAATATGATAAGATAAAGAATATAATGTTTTTATGTTTATATAATTAAATGAAATAATATTTTAGGAATTTTATTTTTCATTTATTTTAATTTTTAAAATAAAATAATTATTAATTATTTAAATTTATTTAAAAATAAAGGGTTAAAATAAATCCACGCAGATGGAGTATATAATACTTCAAAAACACCTAAATTTTCACTATATATATAAATCCTGAATCACTTATAATATATAATATCTCTGGTTCAGCAGCCTGAAACCCACCCTTAATTTCTTTATTATATTATTAATAATTTGCGGCATGCAATTATTTGTTTAACCTTATTAATAATTTCCTAAATCTCACCCACAATAAATATTCGACAGATCATAGCCATGAAATTCACGTGCATGCCGCCAACGCCAAAGCCCCTTCATTAAAAAATTTAGTTAAAAGGGTATAAATCTAGGGTGAAATTTTTTATCGATGAAACATTTAATTTTGTTTTAACTAATTAAAAGTAATATAACGATTATATTATTTTTGTTATATTTTTAATTTAAATATTAGATTTTTTAAAAGAGTAAATATTTATCAAGCACCTATTCAAATGTATAGATTTTCGATACAAATCCCGCTTGGTACATTGTTTCAGCCTTGAATTCGCGTCATCAAATGAAATGGCAGTGTAAGTCTTTTGTTGCTTTCTTCATCTCATTTTGAATTTGGTCTACAGTTTAAGGTTTAGAATCTAGAGTATTAGGTTTTTAATTGGATTTTAAATTTTGAGTTTGGTTTACGATTTAAGGTTTAGGGTTTTGATTTTAAATTTTAATTTTGATTTATGATTTAAGATTTAAGATTTAGAATATTAAATTTTCAAATGGATTTTAAATTTGAAATTTGAAATTTGAAATTACCACAAATTAATTATATAAAGATCTGCCCTTTCATTTTCCTTGTCCTGGTATGCACGCGGTTCTAATTTGGATGCATGCTAGCTACTTGGAAGGAGACGACACGACTTATCAGACAAGTGTACATGAATGTGTAAAAATGAGGCTATCTCCAATGTAATATGCCAGAGTAGCGTAATATTTGGAATTTATATGTGTTACGAGTTTGAAACTATAACATATTATTAAAATCGTTTCTTAACAATTCGAGTTATAATATGAATGACAATTGTTGTTATGAGCGGGCGGAACAAGTCGAGTGAAGCAAAATAAATTATTTCTAGTTGCACACCTTTAACTTGTAACGCCACCTGTTGGCTGACGAGTTTTAAATCAGTCCATTATCGATGGATTATGGGGTTGTCATAACTCATATCTAATTCTGTAGAAAGACATCCTACGAAAACATTGGGAAGCTCACGTGCTCATCCGTTTTGATTATTGAAGCTGAAGCTTTAAGAACCAAAACGGTAATTTTCTTCGACAATATATATTGTCGAAGTTACATTTAAAATCGGATTTAGTGACGAATGATTAGCCGAACACCGACTGCTAACGAGCCTCTTCTAACACATATAGTGGTTCTCTAACCAACCATTCCAGCAAGGTGAAAGAGCAATCAAGGAAACATTCATCTCTTCCCTCTTAAAAGACTCCGATCCATCCCACCCAATCGCCGGAGCAATCTACACCCAAACCCACCCTTCATAATCCTCCGTTCTCAATGCTTACATCCACAACCTCCGCTTCACCACCCCATCAACTCCCAAACCATTCCTCATCCTCACTGCACTCCACGAATCCCACGTCCAGGCCGCTGTAATGGCCGCTTAGAAAACCGGCGTCCAGATGAAGATCCGGAGCGGCGGCCATGACTATGAAGGCAGGTCCTACACCTCTGCTTCCGCCTCCGCTGCCACTCCTTTCTTCGTCCATGTGCAACCTCCGCGGAATCCGACTCGAGTTTGAGTCGGAAACCGCTTGGGTTGAGTGCGGGGCCACCCTCGGGGAGCTCTACTGCAGAGCAGAGCCCCGTACACGCCTTACCGGCGGGAGCTTGCCCCACCGTGGGCGTCGGCGGCCACTTCGTCGGAGGTGGCTACGGCACCATCACGAGGAAGTACGGGCTGTCTACCGACAACATCGTCGACGCTCGCGTGGTCAATGCGAGCGGAGAAATCCTTGACGGGAGAAAATCGATGGGGGAGGATCTGTTTTGGGCTATACGTGGCGGCGGGTCAAGCTTTGCGGTGGTGCTGGCGTATAAAGTCAAATTAGTTAGAGTTCCTGAAGTTGTCACCGTGCTACGTGTCGAGGGGACATTGGAGGAGAATGCCACCGATTTGGTGTACTCGTGGCAGGAGGTAGGCCCTACTGCTGACGCGGATCTCTTCTTCAAGTTCGTGGCGGAGGTTGTTAATAAACCGTGGAGCAGGGGTAGGGAAAAGACGATAAAGGTCACGTTTAAAGGGATATATCTCGGGAGAAAGGACAGGTTGATGTCCTTGATGGGAAAGACTTTTTCACGGCTAGGATTATTGGAGTCGGACTGTAAGGAGATGAGATGGATCGAAACGGTGCCGCATTGGATGAACGTGCCGGAAGGGACACGACTCGAGGATGCGTTGTTGAGCCGACGACGGAGACCAGATGAGAAGCTCGTTTACTTGAAGACGAAATCGGATTACGTCGAGAACCTGATTTCGAAGGAAGGATTCGAGAAGATATGAGGAAGATGATGGAGCTCGAAGTCGTGAAGATGGGGTTCAATCCTTACGGAGGGAAACTGAGCGAGATATTCCCTGAAGCGACGCCGTTTCCTCACTGGGCCGGGAATCTGGCCAAGATTCAGTACCAAACGAGCTGGACCGATCACGGGTCCGAGCCCGTGAGGCACCATTTGGATTCGTTACGAGAGATGTACGATTACATGACTCCTTACGTTTCGAGCTCCCCCAGGAGTGCGTTTGTGAACTATATCGATCTCGATCTGGGGACTAACAGCCACCTCCGCGAGTCGAGGTACGAGGAAGCGAGGCGTTACGGGCTCAGCTACTTCAAGGGAACTTCGAGAGGTTGGTTAAGATCAATAGCAGGGTGGATCCCGGCAATGTGTTTCGATCTGAGCAGAGTGTTCCGATTTTCCCTCAACCCAAATTATGACGTAGTTTTGGCGACATGAATCATGATTGTTTTCGAAAAGTAGAGGTTATGTGAGGCTAATTACGTACTGTATTGATTATGTGTATCATCATTTTCCGGCAACATGCATAATGTTATCATTTTATTTTGGGTAAATGAACGAGTTCGATCGAAACTCGCTCAATCAGACCGATTCGGCATCAGCAAGATCGGTCTTCAACTTAACCGAGTGAGAGTGAAGCAGCCTCATAAAACTCGTAGTATCGAGAAAATACAGCGTAAAGCACATTATCCAGCGGCAGACGAACATCGGTATAGGACCGAACACCCACAAGAACAGAGGGAACGAAAAGTAATAAGCTCGAAGCCCGAGCGACCAGAAGAAGCTCCCTCGGTTCAGGTGTCGAGCAACGTAGTCGATCGAGCCTTTGCTCGACGAGGACGCCGGTATGGTGGCTAGGAAGCTGACGTGCGCGTAGTACCTAATGGACTGTACATTGCACAGGAACGTGACGAGGAAACACAGCAGGATCGAGAAGTACTTGATGGATGATAAGAAAGGTGTCTTGTTACCGTATACGAGCTGCTGCCCCGAGTTTGTCGAGTTCGATTTGCTGCTGACGAACACGCTGATCAGCGAGAGTGATGGCTGTCGTTGTTAAGAGCGTTGATGCCATGATGTTGTTCCGCAGGGTTTGCACTGCTAGAACTCCGTTCTTCAACGGGTCCTGAAAATTTGAATGTGGATATCAATTAATCGACAAGTTAACAACTTGGACATGATGCAGATCAAGATCATCCACAGGTTAAAAGAAATCGGTAGCGAAAAAGAAATCACATAAGCAGAAGGCAGAAAACCAGTAGGATCAAAATCAATCGCGGGAAAGTCACAGAGAGGTGGGAAATTTTTGGATTCACAGTCATCAAGGTGTGAACCCACTGGTGGCGAAACTGAGAGTTGATCCCGATCACTGTGCGAGTCGGATGGTTGAGGATCGTGAAGAGAAGCCAGCTGTGGTACAGTAGCATCACCAGTAATCCTAACGGGACTAGCACGAAATCCAGCTCAGATTCCTCCATTTCTCTTTGTTCTTGCGATGTGGAAGAGGAGCAACTGGAGATGTAATTTTGTATTTGCTTAGCAAGATGGTTTCTTTTTTGTTCTTCTCGCGGTTTTGTCGCCAGGTGTTCGACGAAATGTTTTACCTTTCTTCGAACCATAGTGTCAGCTTATGGTTATTTACCCCAAAAGAGGCAACTAAAGTATAGACGCACGCAAGTTGCGTAGAAACAACTTTTGAGGGTCCATCCGAATCGATTGGACCGTTTACGAGGATGAATTAACCGAGTTATATATGAAGAAAGCGTGTTTAAGTGACCTACTGGACGAAGTTATAGGTCAACTTGTGATTCATCAAAATCGGAGGATTGCAAACAAGTTATGGAACATAAATACATAGGTCCCAATTGATCTCAACGAAAGCGATGGACGGAACTACTAATTTGAAGGTTCGATCAATTTAGGGCACATCCGACGAAGGATTAAGCTATTAAGTTTCTACATAAGGCTCGAGCATTTTAGGTTGCGACGAAAATCGATGGGACCGGTGATCGGAACAAAGAAGGATAATTGCATTGAATCTTAACAGGGGATGGAAATATAGGTACACATAAGAACTCATTTGAGTTACATAATTTGAACATATAACAAGGATCATAATGATTATTATCATTTCATCAGTGTACATCGATATTGTTTTCGATACAAGGAAAGATACACTCGAAGAATGGCAGCCGATCATCTCGTTGCAGAAGCCGCGAAGTTCACTTTGGCTGCAAGACTTCCTCTCTCGAATAGGCCACCCCTTCTCGGAATAGCTGGTAAGATGAGGGCTAATGAGTTTTCCCCAGTGAAGTGAAGTTCAACCTGCAACAATGTACCACTTGATCAACCAAACAATATACGATACCGTTCCATGTCTATATACCGGTTTTATCGAGATTTTATTGCTTTGCGATACAAGAAATCAACGACTCACCTGATGAGGGGCTTTCGCACTGCAACGGGTGCTGCTGGAGATGGTGCAACGAGTTCAGCAGGCTGAGCAAAATCGGAACTTCGAGTTAGCACAGAGAGTTGGTTGAAGGAAATTCGAGTTAGTAAAATCGTAAATTAGCGTACCTCAAGCTCGTCGAAAGTTCCATGAGAGCAGGGAAACTTCGATGAAACAACTCCACTGCAAGATGCTAACGGTATCACCGGAGGTGAATTTGTGATTGTGGACACAGCTGTTTTACTAGAAGTCGAAGAAGACTCCACGGGACTACCTTTGTCATTATTCCTTGCTGAATCCTTGTCATCTTCAAGCTCCTCGATTTCTTGCAGCGGTGAAGCTTGATGGCTATCATACGGTCCAGACATCATTTCCTCAACCGCCAACTTCTCAACCTCTATTGAACTTGATCTCTCGAGGCCGTTGGGGACATGATCAATGGCGGCTTTTAGGTCTGCTGAGCTCGCAAGATACTCCTGTTCCCAGCTTGATTTCCCGGACTGGTTCGCACTTACAGGGACTCTTACAGGAGGACTATCTCCATTTTCTTCAATGGATGAAGATAAGGCTGTGGCCAAGCACTTAACACCTGCATTATCCTCCGAATTATCCTCTATACGTTTTCTCTTCCTTTCGTCTGATCCGCCGCTTCCTCCTTCGCCTTCAGATGACTTGCCGGAAGCCTTAGCTTCCAAACTGCGCTTGCTATCCCACGTTGTTCTAGCCGGACGAGATGGACGAACTCCACCAGGGAAAACAAAGCTCGGTATGCTCCTTCGTTTCACATGGGTGACCTGGATCTCCATTCCGGGCTTCCACATTGTGTACATATTGACCGTGTGTTTAAATTCGTTGACAGTCTCCCTTATATCGAACTGCCCGCCTTCGTTGGCAGTAACTCCTTGTTTACGTTGCAAGCCCATGAAATAGCAGTAGTGTAAGGGCTTCGATTTGTCGGAAAACTCCCCTGGGTGTGGATGACACTGAAGCATATTGTAAGTGTACTTCTCAATCTGCGAGATCAAGGAAAGAGTGGGTATTAGCTTTTAGGTATGTAGAAAGTAGGATACAATGGAATGATCATACGAACATTTCTAACTCACCTTCAACATTAGGATACGGAGACGGGATTCAACCCAACCTTGCCAGTTCCGCAAGTCATCTTCGTTTTCTGCCCCTATATTTACTTGCAGATAGTTCTTGTATGCTTCGAAGAAAGTAAACGGCTCGAAGAGGGTGTCCCAGTTTGCATTGTTTGCTTCCATAGCCTGCAAGCACATCGTATTACAATCGGATTTGGACAAAAACTTCCATGATAATGAGACTGAAACTGTCCTTACCTCGCATATCTCATTTCCTCTCTGAAACTCTTCAGACATGATCCGCAGAGTGCTTGTAGAGACATTATAGCTGGAATTCATACTCGGGTATGCTGGAGTGATTATAGGCATCAGGTGATATCTATCCTTGTGGTTTCTTCTCGGGTCCCAAACCTGAAGGCCAAGGGAGCTATCCTCTATAGCGCAAAGCATGACAGGATTCGGCCACCGCCACTGAGTGAAAACTCTGAAGAATCGAGACACCAGCATGTTGGGAAATGCATTCGGAAACAGCTGGCAAATGCGAGCTACAAGTAATGCCCAATTGATACCACCAAGAAACCCAGCAACCTAAGAAGAGGAGAAAAAACAAAAAACTAATAAGAATGCTTTTGGGAATTGTAAATATCAATAGAGCAATTCTTATCGGATAAATAAGCATACGTTTGAATATACACCACGCCGCTTTGCCCAAAACCTCATGCAGCGCAAGGTTGTTCGAAAGTTCTGCATTACAAAAGAAGCATACCCCATTAATATGCTGAGATCCAGAAATTACAACCAAACAACGATGAAACACGACACAGGAGACTACACATTGCAACTGCAAACCTTAATATTTGGAACCAGACGCAAGATCTGGTCAGTGACCCTGCAACCGTTAAGACTACGAACAGACTGCTCGTCGGTATTTTGTAATATCGAGTCTTGTGAAATATCAAGATCCTGTGCCAACAAATGCAGTCAGAACTCATCTTATTCAAGTACTAAGTTACATTTTGCACCCATCATATAGTGTAAATCCCAATAATCCCCCTCCAACCTGAATCCCCTTGGTAAAAGAAGCTTAATTTCATTTGACAGTTTACATAGGAAATGCATTTATCACGAAGAAAACATCAATTTATACAATTATGTGGTAGGAATGTTTGAAGATGAAGAAGCAACCCACTTACTTCAGGAATGGTCCACAAAGACAACTTAGCATAGAGTAAATCTATAGAAACTCCTTTGAATTTGAATTTCATGACTGGAACATGAGCATCAGGGACAGGGTGCAACTCCGTTACTTCAAGCATCTCCGAGAGCATGTTTTGCAATTCTCCAAAGAAATCCTCCTACAAGCAACGTAGTGTTTGAAAATTAGAACACCTAGGAGAACTATATTCATTCACCAATGTTTTTCCACAGGATGGATACAAGCTAAACAATAGTGTACCTCACGCGTCTAGGTCCCACACAAAGTGTGTCTATATCGGCACCCGGGCTATGCACCTGGCAAGTGGGAACACAAAGCAGAAGAGAAACCATTAGTAATCCCAGATTCAGCAAAAGAAGAGAAATCACAATGTAAGCACTTAATGATGAAATTACCCCTAGCCTATAAGAACCAAAAGTGAAGATCTACGCATTTGCTTCATGAACCAATTGCTCATTCAACCCTTTGTTGCGACTAATTACTTTCACCCAGTTCTTGACAATCTGTGGTACCATAATCAAATATTCCAGTCAACTCCATCTCACAGAAACAAAAAATTCACAATATCGTACTACTATAACAATCAAAAGGCAGGTAAAGAAGTTCCAATGTATGTAAACATCAACCTGGTCTAGCCGCCCAAGCACTTCTTCCCTCGAAACAGCTTCCTCTCTACTCTCGTACAAGTTTGCATCTTGAAGATACTGCAGAGACACAGACAAACACACACACAAACACAAAGACCATCTTCAGCAAAGCACTAACAAGAAAACCAGCATACAAAGATAAGAACCACAGCCTAACCTGTTCAAGCTCCCGAGTCTTCGTCACATCGTACTCCGACGGTCCACTCAGAGATATAGGATCAGTAATGCCTAACCTTGGCTGCTGTCCATTAGGCCAGTTGCTTAATCCTACTGACCCCATTACTTAATTATTTTGTTATATGTTCTTCCCCTCACTGTTCAATGTTTGTCTTTCTTATTGTTCTTACTATCACGCACTCTCTTCTTCGTTTTAATAAATGGAGGATTCGATGTTACTGCAGATAGATAACTCTTCCTTCAGAAGATAAGAGAAAGAACGAACAGATAATATATAACTGAACAAGCAAAAGAACCCTTTTTTTCCACTATTCGAACCAATCAATCAGGCCTCAGCAAACAAGAACATACAAAGACAATATCCTTCCTTTTTTCTTTTCTTTTTTGCTGTTCTTTTCCTTACAATGCGAAACCAGAGGAATCAGAGACAAAATTCAACTACGATCAAAGTATACATCAGACACTATTCAAGCCCTAATCAATCGCAGAGACTAACTTCTCAAGTACAGAACTTTCACGCGGAACCAGACGAGAGCGGAAGAGAACCTTCGATTCTTCTTGAACACAGCTTCCCTCCACTGGGAGAATCGATTTGATAAAAAACTTTGGAAGCTCCATATCCTGAAACAAGCATGTACTTCAGAAAACTCCATACGGGAATCGGATTGAAAGGAGAGAGGGAATGAGCGACGGACTGACAAAGGGCAGCGATGAATATATGACTCAGGTCGACGGAGATTTTCGTCGCTTTGCGAATCAGAGACTGCAGAGGAGAAGAGGATATATAGGGCGTGCGCGGTAGCGGTTTGCCGGAGAGACAGATGTGACGACGGCGGCGGCGGTTGTTCGTGGACGTCAGAGGATAGATGTTTTCGAGCGATCGTCGGCCTCCGCAGGCAAATCCTCAAACGATTGAGACAGAAGAAATAATGGAAGAATATTGAATCCCTAGAATTTAAATAGTTGCCGGCCGAATATTGCTCGGCCCGTCTAGTGTGTCGGCCCATCTTGAGAGTTCAAGCTTTATGGGCCTTCCGGCCTTTGTGAATTTATTAAAGTAAAGTATCCAGATAGTAAAGCTAGCTAATTCTAAGGACTCATTTAGAAAATTACCCCATCTACCAATTTTCTAGCCGGGAAAAAAAATACAGTAGAGAGTAAGCACGAAAAACCAGCTGCGATGGCAGCCGAAAGCGAAATCCCCAACCCACCAACTGAGAGCGGGAGCTCGAGTCTTCAACCAACTACGAATCACAAGCGCGAGTCGTCGGATCATCCTTCAGAGGAATCATCCGCGGCAGCGAAGAAGCAGAGATTGGACAACGCGGCGGTGAGCGAGGAAGACGATGGGAAGAAGAAACCTAGGGTTTCGGAGGAACAGCAGTGTAAGACGGAGCTGGAGATCGAAGCGGAAGCTTCTGAAGATAAAGGCTCGAGGCACAGCATGGAAGATGCTTGGGTTGTGCTTCTAGATGCTGCCTTGGACTACCCTGGCAAATTGAGGTTTCTCGAATTTGTGTCTCGTTATCAGCCATCAATTTAGAAATTGATCTGCCGGTGGATGTTGTAGGCTGATGCTATTTTTTGAATGGCAGATGTTCTCATTTCGCAATTTACGACGGGCATGGCGGGAGATTAGCTGCGGAGTATGCTAAGAAGCATTTGCATGAGAATGTTCTTTCGGCTGGCTTACCACGTGAGTTGGTGTGTTTTGCTTTGGTCTTGATTTTGATTCCCGTTCATCTTTGTTCATAATTAGGGTCTCTCTGAGCTGGGTTTTACTTGGAATAGAATGACTTGTGATTATATGCCGAATGTTTCAATCTGACTGTTCTTGCGATGATGCAGCTGGATGTGAAAGCTGCCAAAAAGGCTATACTTGATGGTATGTACTCTTCATCAATAAATTGTTCGTTATTGGGTACATATATGCTAACTCCTTATTGAACATTGCTTTTGTGTTGCCTTTTTAACATGATATTTTGCACGGTCTGATCTAGGATTTCGGAAAACAGATGAGTCTCTTCTCCAAGAAAGCGCTTCAGGTAAATTTATAATCCTTCAATCTCATTTTGTTCGTTGATCCAAAATAGCCTGATATTTGGTTCTGCTATACTATTATGCAAAGATTCATGATGTGGTGAGGATGTTGAAGATTCGTATACCTTACAGAATCATACTACAAACTATAAATTAGAAGCGTTTGGGGTGCCTTTCATCTTCCTAGCTCAGGGTTCAACCTTCATCTTACAATACTTTACTCTTTTACATCTCAATTGTTCAGACTTTACTGGACCTTCTTTCTCTTCATATTTTTGTTGTTTGATAAGGAAGACCTACGGATCTGAACTAAAGGTACCATATACCCTTTTGATTCGTTTGTGTCTCCTAGGGGGTTGGCAGGATGGTGCTACAGCTGTTTGTATCTGGCTATTGGGACAAAAAGTAAGTTGAAGATTAGTAGCTTACTACATTTGGTTCTATGCAGATTTCTGTTCATATGTCTAGATGTCCCTTCCCTTGTTTTAGACATCCATCAATGTTTAAAATTATCCTCCAGGTATTTGTTGCCAACATCGGTGATTCAAAAGCGGTGTTGGGTCGTTCTACTACGGATGGAACACAAAACCTATCAGAGGGAACAAGCCAACTAAAGGCGATAGTTTTGACAAGGGAACACAAAGCCATATATCCACAGGAACGCTCTCGCATACAGAAGGTTTCATCTTATCTAGTTGCATTACATTGCTATCTAGGAATTCTCCTTGAATCATTTATTTTTCCTTTTCAGTTCATGCATTTTGAAATTTTTCTAATTCCGAGTATCATTCTTCGGAAAAGAGAGATTGTCTTAGACTTTCTGATCTACGTTACTTGCTATTTCCAGGCTGGTGGAAGTGTGAGTTCAAATGGACGGTTACAAGGTCGCCTTGAAGTTTCGAGGTCTTTTGGAGACCGCAACTTCAAGAAGGTTTATTGTATTTGACTTCTGCACTTTTCCCACAACCCCTATTAGTTTCGTATTGAAAAAGTAAGATAAGAAGGTTTTAATCTGCTCTTAATCTGCTCATCATACACTCCTTACATGGTGAGAAACCTATCTTATGCGTACTGCATCATTTCCTGTTGTTTTTCACGGTTACATGAAAATTTTCCTCTTCCATTCCCCTGTTCTTGTGATACTCCCAAATTTGGACTTCCAGAATGATTTTTAATAAGCAACCTGTAGCATTGTTAGTGTCTGATCCCAATCATTTTCGAGACTGCAGGTCGGTGTTAGTGCGATCCCTGATATCCATTCGTTTGAGCTTACAGAGAAAGACCACTTCATCATCCTTGGTTGCGATGGACTCTGGGGTGTAAGTCTTCTACGCATATTTTCGTACTTGGTTTCCCTACTAAGGTATCTAAACTCAATTTTTGTTCTTGTTTTGTTTAGGTATTTGGTCCAAGTGACGCTGTCCAGTTCGTTCAGAAATTATTGAAGGTAAATCCTTCAGACTTCTTCCATTGTGAACTTTTAGTAATCACTCATTTCCAGTTTCCACTAGCTATCGATTGTCGAGTCTCGTTCCTCTTTTCGCTATAAGATGTCCGAATATCACTCTTATTCCGTGTATTGTGAATGTGTTGTGTTTCAGGATGGGCTGTCTGCAGCTGCTGTAACCCGCCGGCTAGTGAAAGAAGCTGTTCTCGAGCGGCGTTGCAAAGATAACTGCACTGCCGTTGTCGTTGTTTTAAAGCACAAGTGATCGACTCAGTTGGTTTCTGAAAAAAGCACCTTGTTGTACCTTTGTTGATCGATTCTGTTCGACCGAATTGTTGCTGTATGGCCGAATTGGTTTCTGTTCGACCGCATTGTTGCTTTATGGCCGAATTGGTGAAAGAATTCATTCTTCGGTTTCAGATTTCAAGTGCACTTCACTTCATAATCCACATACTAATGCATTTCGCTCCCTCGAATTCGGCCTTCTAACCGAATTTGAATTTGCAAAATCATTTATACCGAGCTTTCTGTTCGGTTTTGGTTAATATCGAAACCCGGCCCATAATGAATAAAAGGACTGTAGCCGGCTTCCTATTTCTTGTTGGGCTTTGTTACGTAAACAGTTTTGGCCCAGTTCGTTAGTTTCACTTTCCTCGTCCATTCGAAAAAGAGCACAGGTCAGCCATTGGAAACGAAGATGAGCTGCTAATCGTAGTTTCGCAGCCATCAACAACCGCCAGTAAACCAGTCAGCCGTCGGCGGTGGCTGCTCTTTATCAAGCTGCCGTTTTTATCATATCCGGCTTTCCTATTTCACCGGAGAAGGAATGCAGCCGCTGGAGTCGTGCAACTAACTGCCGCACACTTTCCTCCTCCGTAAGCGTGGCAAGCTGCTAGCCACAACAACCCAATCTATCTCACGTGGCGAAGAATCCCCCGCCGGTAACCATGCCGTCCTGCTCAGTTATTCTCCACGGATGCTTGAAACCCAGAAAAGTCTTCCGTTCTTTAAGGCCGACTTCCGCCGCTCTTGCTTTGCGCAGTCTTCGAACGACTGTCCGTGTTGCTTCACTGAAGCCTTCGTCATCCATGGCAGCTCTTAGTAATTCCTACTCTTCCTCCTCATCAATTTACTTTCCTCCTCGTTTCCGCGGGAATGGAGCTTCCAACAAGTGTTTCGGCGATGTCAGTGGCAAGGGATTCAAAGGAGCTCCCTTTTCGATCCTAAACTGGAGGATCGCGGCATTGCCGTTGAGTTTGTATCTTCCGAGCTTCAATTACAGCCAGCACGCGTACCGGGAAGAGTCCAGCGATGAGTCTGAGCTGGAATCAGGATCATCTCAGCAGGCTATGGTTGGTATTTGTTTGAATTATATGTTATGAAGATAAATTGAGTTGCTTTTGTTTGAATTTTAATGGTGGCTTGTTGGTTTACGTTCAGAATGGTTCGACGCTTGATTACTTAGAGGATTGGAGATGGAAGCTAACCATGCTTATGCGTAACAAAAGTGAGCAAGAAGTTGTTTCCAGGGAAGAAAAGGACCGACGAGATTTTCAGCAAATCTCTGCTATTTCTGATCGAATGGGATTATATAGGTAAGCTTCTAGTTACTTGTTTGGTTGAACACTTGTCTAAGCTGTGTTTTTACTCGTTTCAGCCATCAGTATCCCGGAGGAATCGTCATTAGCAAGAGTCCTCTGCCGAACTACCGGCCTGATTTGGACGATAACCTTCCGATTAGGAAGGTGGTGTTACCTTCCGGACTTCATAGGGAAGTTTCGACTCATCTCCATTCGCACCTTTCCAAGAAGCCTACTAACAGGGGAGGCCCTTTTAGTTCATCTTTGGGGACCAGTAGTTTGGATTCTGAAGAGACGTTGTATGACGAGCGGGAGCCTGTTGTACTGAGTAATGATACAAAAGAAAGAGTCTTTCGAGGGAGAAGTTTGCAAATGCGTAGCCGGCAGCAGGAATGGAAGGTATTGTGGAAGGAAAATTCAAAAATGATTTGAGAAATGGCTTTGTGAAGAATTTTGACGCAAAATATCTTTTTGATTCTCTGTTTCAGGAATCTCTCGAGGGACAAAAGAGGACTCAGTTTCGAGAAAGCCTTCCTGCATACAAAGAAAGAGATGCATTATTGAAATCTCTTGCTGAAAATCAGGTCACGGTCGTGTCAGGGGAAACAGGTTGTGGAAAAACGACACAGTTGCCTCAGTACATACTCGAATCGGAAATTGATGCAGCTCGTGGCGCTGTCTGTAATATTATATGTACTCAGCCTAGAAGAATATCCGCTATGGCTGTTGCTGAAAGAGTTGCTGCCGAAAGAGGAGAGAAAATCGGTGAATCAGTTAAGCTCTTTCCCTGTTCGTAGATCAACTTCCTTCCTTAAGCTTGCTCTGAAGTTGCTGACTTTTCTTTGCTGCCATAGGTTGGTTATAAGGTTCGTCTGGAGGGCATGAAAGGGAAAGATACGCGTCTCCTTTTCTGTACCACCGGGGTGTTGTTAAGGAGATTACTTCTTGATAGGAACTTGAGAGGAGTAACTCATGTTATTGTGGATGAAATTCATGAGCGAGGAATGAATGAAGGTATAACCGTTTGGTTAATTCGACTGATTTATCGGTGTGTGATTTCTGAGTAGTTAAACATCTAATCTCTGTAAAATTTTCAGATTTCCTTCTAATTGTTCTGAGGGATCTCCTTCCTCGTCGACCTGAGCTGAGGTTGGTTTTGATGAGTGCAACACTCAATGCGGAGCTTTTCTCCTCTTATTTCGGCGGTGCTCCAACGCTCCACATTCCTGTAAGTTTCCTATACTGGTGAATTTCGCGATCGATTTGGTTCAAAATAATTGAAAATATCTTGTAGATCATTCTGATGACTGTAACTTCTGATTTTCAGGGTTTTACATACCCAGTACGCCAGCACTTCCTAGAGAATATTTTAGAAACAATCAGATACAGGTTAACTCCAGATAATCAAATCGACGATTACGGCCAAGAAAAGACACGGAAAATGCAAAAACAAGCTCAAATGTTTGGTGAAAAGAGGAAGAGCCAGATTGCTTCTGCTGTGGAGGTAGAATATGGCTTCGAAAAGCTGCAATTTTTTCGTTCTCCTTTCTTTTTTTTCTTTATTGACATATTTGGTCTGGACCTTTTTCCTCAGGATACACTTAAAGCTACTGACTTCAGAGGTTACAGCAGCCTCACTCAGCAATCCTTATCCATTTGGAATCCTGACTCGATCGGGTTTAACCTCATCGAGCAAGTCCTTCGTCACATTGTAAAGAATGAGAGGCCCGGTGCTGTGTTGGTGTTCATGACTGGCTGGGATGACATCAACTCTTTAAAGGATAAGCTCGGGTTTCACCCGGTCTTAGGAGACCAAAGCAAAGTTTTATTACTTGCATGCTACGGCTCCATGGCCAGTTCTGAGCAGGTACTGTACTGCTCGTGTTTAGGACTATTAATTTAATGCTATTTCCCAGGCTTAACTCCTGTGTTCTGTTTATTTTCCTATCCAGAGGTTGATCTTTGATAAGCCAAAAGATGGTGTGAGGAAAATTGTTCTAGCCACGAACATGGCCGAGACTAGTATCACCATCAACGATGTAGTATTTGTCGTTGATTGTGGCAAAGCCAAAGAATCATCATATGATGCATTGAACAATACGCCGTGTTTGCTTCCTTCCTGGATTTCGAAAGCTTCTGCTCGACAAGTAAGCCATAATATCACAAAGAATTGTTGATTAATTATTAGATCTTGATTTTGTCTTTCTTGCTCGACAAGTAACAAAAAGTTGATTTCTTTTGTACTTTTCAGAGAAAAGGAAGGGCTGGTCGTGTACAGCCTGGCGAATGCTATCATCTTTATCCGAGAAGCGTTTACGATGCTTTTGCTGAGTATCAGTTGCCGGAACTATTGCGCACGCCTTTACACTCCCTCTGTCTACAAATAAAGAATCTACAGCTGGGAAGTATCACCGAGTTCTTATCTCAGGCCTTGCAGCCACCTGAAGCATTGTCGGTAATGCATAATTCCATTTGAAATTTTCGCATTCTGATGCTTCTATGCATTTGGTAACAATTTTTTGTTTTTCGATTTAGGTTCAAAATGCTGTTGAATATTTGAAGGTGATTGGGGCCCTAGACGAGAAAGAAAATTTGACAGTGTTAGGTAACTGCTGTTATTTTAAGCACCTGTTTGTTGTATCTATATCAGTATGTTGATCACTGCATTGGCTTTATATAATTTACCTTGAAAATGAATCTATTTGTCTGTAGGTAAGCAGTTGTCAGTGCTGCCAGTTGAGCCCAAGCTTGGCAAAATGCTGATTTTAGGAGCCATATTCAAATGTCTGGACCCAATAATGACCGTGGTCGCTGGTCTAAGTGTCCGAGATCTGTTCTTGATGCCATTCGATACGAAGGATGTAAGTCTGTGTACTCATGTCAACTTTCAACATATAGCATACATCAACTTTTGTTAAAACATCTTTTGTTCAATATATCCAGCTGGCGGAGGCTGCGAAAGCTCAACTTGCGGCTAAAAGTTACAGCGACCATCTTACTATAGTTCGGGCTTACGATGGCTGGAAGAATGCCGAGAGGCAGCAATCTGGTTACGAGTATTGCTGGAAGAACTTCTTGTCAGCTCAGACTCTTAGAGCCATTGAGTCTCTTCGCAAGCAGTTCTACTCTTTGCTCAGGAACGCCAACTTGATCGATCAGGATGTAGAGAACTGTAATGCGTGGAGCCAAGATGTGAATCTTGTACGAGCCGTCATCTGTGCTGGCTTGTCCCCTGGGATTTGTTCTGTTCTGGTGAGTCCAACAGTCCCTTTAACATCTTTGTATACTGTGCTATACTACAACTTCACGGTTAGATAGTGGTAATTTGTGAATGATTATGCAGAATACAGAGAAGTCAATAGCGTTGAAGACGATGGAGGACGGTATGGTGCTTCTGTACTCGGTGAAGTCCCTTACTCTATTTTTTTCTTGAATGATATAAACACAAGTTCTCGTTACTCATATCTCTTTCTTCGTCCCATCTTTCTTTGGTAATAATCTCTACTCCACAGAGTTCAGTGAACGGAAGTGTACCAAGGATTCCGTACCCATGGTTGGTGTTCAACGGAAAAGTGAAGGTGAATTCCGTCTTTCTTCGGGACTCGACTGCTGTATCTGATTCTGTACTCCTCCTGTTTGGAGGCAGAGTTTCATCTGGTGGACTAGTAAGTTACCTCTCTTTTGCTCCTAATTATGCGTTGCTGTTACGATGTCCAACGATGGATATTCCATAAACTGTTGATTTGTTCTTTTGATAGGATGGACATTTGAAAATGCTCGGAGGCTACTTGGAATTCATGATGAAGCCCGAATGGGCCGAAACCTTTTTAACTTTGAAGAGTGAGCTTGAAGAGCTCATTCAGAAGAAAGTGAGTATAATTCAACTTCTTGCTAATAAATAATCCATAGAACTACTAGCACTATTCATCATTCTGATAATTGCATCAATTTTGGCAGCTACTTGATCCAAAGTTGGACATGGAGTCCTACTCCGACTTGTTGAGGGCAACCCGCACATTGGTATCAGAAGACCAATGCAAGGGAAGGTTCATATTTCCGAATAGATGGATCACGAATCAATGTTCCGAAGCGGAGGAGAAGCAAGAAGCAAAGTAGCCGTAGACTGACTGTCCCTAGTGGTAGGTGGTGACCTGAAATTCGAGGCTGTTAAGCTTCATTCTTCAGGATAGGGATATTATATTCCTATGACGCATATATATATATATATCGACTAATGTATCATCTCTGGATGTACTTTTACACAAAGTTTTGTAGGAATCTGACGATGTCCCAGATTCGAGTAGCTTTGAACAGTTTGGCTTACAGTGGTTAGTGCATCAGATGCACTATTGTACAGCAAGCATATGTGAAACTTCTGTTCTTAGTATCTGTTAAATGAAAGCATCCGAAGAGAATATTCGCCGTCTGTGATCGAATAAGTATGCCCGTTGCACAATTATTCTCATTATTGCTTTTTTCGAGCCGGCTTGAACTCGAGATACAGAGAGACCCTATCGAGGGGTGTTATTCCTTCTTACGGTTGAGCATCTTCTGAAACCAGTGAGCCGACATCTTCGGATACCGCTTGAGGTTTCCATAGTCTACGTAAACGATCCCGAATCTCGAGGTGTAGCCAGATAGCCATTCGAAGTTGTCGAGCAACGACCACGCGAAGTAGCCAATCACGTTGGCTCCATCATCGGCCGCCTTCTTTAGCTGCTGAAGGTAAGCCTTGTAGTAGTTCACCCTTACCGTGTCTTTTAACACCTTAGGGAATGTAACGTTTCCCGGTTGATCCATACCTGAAACAAACATGGACCATCACCATACCGAAGATTAAATCGGAGGACTCAATGTAGTCGGATTAAGCTTACCGTTTTCGGACAAGATCACGGTTGGGTTACCGTATCGCTCTTTGACATACATTAAACACTTGTACAGTCCCCATGGGACATTGTACAGCCAATACGAATGTGCCTGCCGACGAAAAAAACCTCTGACCCTTAACCCCCTTGCTCATTCAACATTGATGAAATTGATAAGAGAATGGAAACCGAAAACTTACTCTTGGACCGATCGGGACGCCATTTTTGGCAACTGCAAAGATGGGAAGCACCAAACACAAACAAGAAATCAGCCAATATCTCTAGTAAAATCACAGGCAAGAATTAACAAACTACTTACAGGCAAATCCAGCATTCCAGTCTTGCTGGTAGCCTAACTCCTTAGGCTGGTTCTTCTGGTGTGGATCATACATATAGTAAGCTGTGTATTGGTTGATGCCAATGTAATCAAATGAGCCTTTTACCATTTTACCCTCCTCTGTTGTGAATTTGGGCAGCCTGCTCCCAAGGATTTCTTGCATCGTCTTTGGGTACTCACCATACACTATTGGGTGAAGAAACCTGCATTTTTGTTTGATGGACTTGTTAACCGATTTCGTTTGAAGGGTATTACGACGATGTTCAAGCGGAGTAATAAGTGATGAAATGAATTCACTTACCATCCGATGTGGAAGTCCCTAGCTCTCTGAGCAGCATAGTTATCAGCTTTCCCTCTAGTGAGTGGCTCATACCAAACGAAATCAAGCAATATTCCAATCCTACCCTTTTGTTTCTCCTGCCATTGATTCAAAACACATTTGGGGTGACTCTGATCCAAAGGCCACAAATTAATTAAAAGTGACACTAACTTGATACTTTTGGCGGTATCTCTGTACGGCTGCAGCATGAGCTAAGATCAGGTTATGAGCAGCAATATACGGTTCGGTTCCGGAATTCCCTTCCGTACAATTTCCATACGACTTCGAACACCTCCCCGGTGCGAAAATTCCGTTGTCATATCCTAGTGCGGCCGTCACTCTTGGCTCGTTGAATGTCATCCAGTTCTTCACCCTATCCCCGAACGTCTTGAAGCAGAACTCTGCATAGTCCGCATAGTCCTCCCTGCACACATTGACATGTCGAGAACATCATTGTACTAGTTCAACCGTGTATCATATCTCAAACTTTTTGTCACCGTTTCTATCTCTGTTTTGTTACGATTCTTTCACGATTTTATCACTAAAACCGAAAAATAATCGTCGGGTTGGTACTTACACAACTTGACCATTGAGTAACCCCATGTATCTCTTCTCCAATGCTAGAGGCATGTCATAGTGGTAAAGGTTTGCATAAGGAGTGATACCTACCCCCCCCCCCCCCACACACAAAATGAATAACAACATGAATAGACATTGAATCGAATCGAATCAAAAATTACGTATCGGAATAATGTGTGTATGTACCTTTTTCGATCATGTAGTCTATCAACCTGTTGTAATACGCGACACCCTTCTCGTTAACCTTACCGGTTCCATCTGCGAACATTGTTTACCAACTCGATACGAAGATAGAGAGAAATTGAATTGAAAGAGTTCAAAAGCAATGGGTTAGTTGATTAATTACTTGGGAAGATTCTTGACCAAGAAATGGAGAATCTGTACGCATCGAAGTTCAAATTCACCATTATATCTACATCCTCCTGCACAATAGGGAACAATATAAGTTTCGGTCCAATTCATCTCGATTGGTCGGACCGGTTAAATTTTTTCTCCAAACTCGAACCTTAGTAATTAATTTGATATGCAAACGTTACCTTGTAACGGTGGTATTGATCAACAGCCACGTCTCCGGTAGCATTATTGGACACTCTACCTGTTTAAAGTACACTCAAACAATGTCATTTTCTATTGGTTATACCGATTCTGTGCGATGGGTTCGGTCATGAACTATTGCGTCTCAATAATCCTCCTCTTTCTTTAAACGGAATCCATCGCAAGATTCTGAAGTTTGCATACCTTCGATAAGTCTTGAGTAACGGATCAAGAGCTACGGTCGATAAAATGAAATAGGTGAAAGAATGTAATACAATGTTACGAAATATATATTGAATCCCCGATTACTCGAAAACTCGAAAAAAATTGATTCGAAACAGACAACCGATCGTACAAAAACTCGTAATTCGTAAATAATAATATAATAAGGAAAAATAAATGATAGTAAATATGGGACCTGGGCTCTGCTGAATGAAATAATCCCAAATGCTGGGCCCACGGCCGTCCTTACTAGCCATTCCTTCAACTTGATACGCCGACGTCGCCGTTCCGAACAAGAACCCCTTCGGAAAGCTCTTCCGGCTCAGCCCGCCGGTGTCCAGCTCCACCTCCTCCGTCCGCCACGTGTCTTCCCCATAAACGCTGTACTGTTGGAATGTTGTAGCTAGGAGAAGCAAGCAACAGACGGCGAGGGACATTGGGTCGTTAAGGGAAGGAACATCTCGCGGGCGGCGGCCTCTCATTTCTCGTCGGCGGGAGAAAGAGAGAGATGGAGAGATGAGGTAATGTTTGAAGTGAGAGGTGAGTATTGAGGATGAAGAAGATGAATAGGATTTTATATTCAATGTTTTGTACTCTTTATAACACCGACATTTCGTGTCTCTTTGTGCCATGATTACGCTCCGATTTGTCTCGGCGGATTCAGTATAGTTCAATATTATCATAAACAAACCGTATATAATTTAAAATACAATTTAGGATATATAAAAAGTTAATAGTTAAAAACTTACACATATTATCGTGCGGATATAATAATCCTTATTTTCTAGATCATCAACACAACATCTTGTGTTATAGTTTTAAGATTTGTTGCACACATTATCGGGAAGTTTAACTATTCATACTTACCGTGAAACTAATTATATTATATATTATGTGGCCAATTTATCAGAAATCTTACTATAACAATTAATCGATGTGTCGCAATAAGAGATCCGCCAATTAATTTATGCCTCTCTTTTAATTACAGTTTATAATTTTTTGAATTATCTCACTAGTTACATTATGATTTTATAGATATCTCGTCATCCAACGGGACCAATTGAGAGTAAAAGTCAAGATTATATACAATTAAAGGGATGGTCCAATCTATAGAAAGAAAGATTCGATTTCTATACAATTTAGCTATATTCCAAAATTTTCAGCAAATCAAACAATTCACGTGACTCTTGTAAGTGCTCAAATCGGTCCCATTGGAAAAAAGACTATCAAACCCATACATGAGGTCAATAATTGCAAATATAATAGTGAATATATTTGTCGTAAAGAAATCGATTATTATTATCGTCAATAAATATCATAATTTTAACTTAAATTTATAACTATTTTCTATTATATGTTGTTAGGTATAAATTTTAATCCCGTTGGCCAATTTTCTAACTCTCACCAATAATTGGAAACACGATGGTAGTTGATGGAGAGACAAATAATACATATTTTTCTCAAAATTTAATTATTCAAGTGAAGAGGGAAACATAGAGCAACACATTAAACTAATTTTAGATGAATTGATGAAAATAAATTTAAATTAGCAAGCTGGAAAATCGTTAGGAGGAGGAAGCAAGCGTTGAGAAGGCAAAGGGCCATCTTGCACCACAAACCCAGTGGCAAGTCCCCACGAGGTGTGTGGCTCCAAGTGGCAATGTATAAACCAAACCCCCGGGTTATCCGCGTTGATCCGAATAGCGGCCCAACCGCCGCTCGGAACTGCTATTGTGTTCCTCGACGGCGGGTCGACCAGGTTATACTCGCTCGGGTCCTTTGACTCATTGAAGTTCCCGAACCCGGTCCCCACTATGAAGAAGTTGTGCCCGTGGATGTGGATCGGGTGGTTCTCCACGTTCAGGATGTTCGTTCCTTGCAGCACGATCTCGACTCTCGTGCCGTAGGGAACGACCATCATCTTTGACCCGAATTCCGTGTTGGGGTTCGTGGTCTGCGGGTCCCCGCCCGTGTAGTTGAATGAGTTTGGGGGTCGTTCGGGGAAGGGATTTGATGAATTCCGGTCGGACGACCCGATCAGGTAGTGGGTTTGGAGGAAGGAAGTGGGAGGGCGGACGAACGATTGGTTGTTCATCGAGGCGTAGAACATCTTGCCTTGGTAACCGGAACACGTCTTGTTCTGAGGACAGTCTTGGAGGTTAAGACTTATCGCGATGATCACTCGCTTGTCTATATTTTTCGGGACTTCACACGGGTACTCCCTCGACCCCAGAGACCTAATCTTGCCCGCAAATTTCATTGTGAAATCCGTGTCTTCCATTTTAGGCAAGTTCTCTGGTCCCACCACATGATGATGGCCACCAGACAACAACGTAGAGAGGTCTTGAGTTCGAGTACTGTCGTTGTACCTCAAAAACCCAATTGTGGTCGAGTTGTTGAAGGGGAAGACCGATGTGACATAAGGTGTGGCGGCCATGACAAATGCACCGGTGGGTCCCGGGACCTGGTCAGCGGTGATGAGGAGGGTGGTGGTCTGGCCGGGAGCGATCATGATGGCCTCGGTGGCGAATGGCTTCGTGTAGAGCGCATCAACTTCTACTACTGTTAGGGTGTGTTTGGATATGGAGAAAAATAGCTCATCGGCTAATGCTGCGTTGATGACTCGAAGCATGTACGTCTTGCCGTACTCAACCGTTGCCATGAAGGTATCTGAAAATGGATTTAAGAGCAAGGTTTAATACCAATTTTTATTTTTGAACATAAAGTTTTTGTGGAGCATTTTAGTACTTATACTATAAACCAATAACAAACGAGTCCTTAAATTATATTATGATCAAATTAAGTCCTTAATTAACATGAAATTAACCTTTCATTTTCACATTGTGGCCGTCTTCACTATAAGTCCTACCCTCACAAGTTGGAAAAAATATAATTGTTTATACCGTGAACATAAATAGCCGATGGAATATTAATTGAGAAAAAATATCGAATAAATAACTATATTGAGCAATAAAATGGTACGTTCGTTAGCTTGTCGCGCAACTACACAAGGATTTAATTCACACAAAATACAGTTCTAGAGGGACCAAAGTGCAAACTATCTTTATTTGTCTATTGACTTTAAAAATAGATGTAATTAATTATAATTAATTTTTTATAAATAAAAATTTTTTATAATTATTTAAGTACCTTTATTTGAGCAAGGGTAAAGTGGGCCAGGAAGTCCATTGATAGTGTAAGCAAGGGAGATACTTGGGCCTGCACCAGTTGAAAGCATTGCCTTCTCAAGCGCATCTTCTTCTCGATCCCACCACTCACCTACATTTACAATAATAATAATAATAATAACGAGTTAAACCGGTCACGGGTTAATTCTTTTATATCATAGATCAAATTGAGTCGAGCTAAGTTGATACTGATTTGAAAATATGTTATACCAAACAAAGAAAACTTGAATTATACAATGAAAGCACTTTTGAAAGTTATTTACCGAAAATTATGGGGATTTCGGCCTGAATCGGTTGATTCGGAACCAAAAATGGGTATGACAATCTAGGGTAGATTATGAAGGCACCATAGACGGATGCTCTTTGCCAACCGTAATGGGCATGCCAAAGGAGAGTCCCTCTTTGTTCTGCTACGGTGAACTTGTACATGTAGGACCCGCCTGCTTGAATCGGACACTGTGTTATATAAGCCGGTCCGTCTGCCCATCCGGTCCTTATTTGCCTTACTCCATGCCTAAAAGTTATCAACACAAGTTAAAAACCGTATAATTTTATCCAGAATAATACTATTTGGAACTTTCAGAATAAGACAAAACCATTTATACCCTCCAACCTGTTGAAAGAATATTTTTTTCATCTTGGACAAACATCAATTTAACTTATTCGAAAATATTATGTTAATTTGATTCTATGCGAATCTAATATATATTTAGTATAATAGTGTATCTGAGTGTGCTTTCTGTGAGTTTTTTTTCTTTCATAATATACTTCAAAATTGCTAATTTCAGTCTTGCTACTTCATTAATTTTCCGATGATATACTGTTCGATAAACGCAATTTATATAACGAAGGTTCAACACGTAGAAAATAAGTCAATTTGAAAATTTCCAACACTAACATAACACCAATCGAAGTTAAGACTATTGCAAATAATAATTAAAATATAATTAAAAATTTGAGATTTCAAATAACAGATAAATAAAATTAAAAAACATTCAACCATCCACTAGAATCGGCCCAACATGCAACCGTCACATTTTCACTTCCCAAACACAAGCTTATATTAAAGTTTAATCACAAACCATTCTTACCAATGAATTGTAGTGTTCTTGGAGACTCCATTAGTGACCTTAATCTCAACATGGTCACCTTCATTGACGGCGATGGTCGGGCCGGGGAACTCTCCGTTCACCGTAAGGAGCTGTCTTGTCTTACACAAACGACTCACCTTCTTCCACTCTACCTGATCGAGAATTTTACGTGATTTTTATCGATAGGGCCCGTACCGAACACCAACAAAATCATAAAACTCCTAAAAAGAATGAGAATTAATCATATATAACATGTCAGGTACGTACATTGAAATGAAAGCGCCGAGTGGTTGTCGTGCTGTAACATGGTTGTGCCCACGAAGCGACGATTATTGCGACAAGAGCTAACGTTAGTAACTGTTGTTGGTGTCGACGATAGAAACCCTCCATTGTGTGATCGATGATCGATGATGAAGGACTTAATTAGTGTGGGTAAGCAATCTCTATTTATAGCCATGAATTGTTACTAGGAACTTTAATGAAGTTGTTGAATATGACAAGATCTAGCTAGCTAGGTTGAAGACAGGAATCTAGAGCCGGCTAATTGAGTGAAGATTCTCTTGAAAAGATGGAGACTTGGATGTTTAACTGCTCTTGTTTGGAAGTTGTATGCTAAACTACGAGTAGAGGACGGGCGAACGAGAGATTCCTTAATTCTATTCTATGTGTGAGGTACTCATTTCGTCTGCGGCAACTCCACCGTCAAGATCCAGTTAGGCTTGACAATGAGGCGGGTATGGGATGGGGTATCGATACCCATTTCCGTTCTTAAAAATTTTCCATACATATGTCTCTACACTTCTTGGTAGGAATATCTAATAGACTTTAAGGAGTACCATCCAGACAGACGTCGACTTAACCAGTTCTCCATTGGAGAATCAAATCTTTGATCAGAACCCAAAGAAACGTAGACCGATCCGTTATATAATAAAAAATAAGATAGGAATACGAGGGAAAAAATCAACAACCTCACATGTTTGTGAATTTAATTTCAACCGTTTGGTAAAAGATTTATGTTTTTTCCTTTGTCTTTTCAATTTGTTTTATTTATGTAAAAAATGTTTTCCCCCCTTCTGTTTAGGGATTGAGAGAGACGAATATAGTAAAACAAATAAATAAAATCATGAAGAAACAAGACAAGAAAGTGATTAATTAATTATTTTGTTCATAATTATTGATAGTGAAAATTGTTTAGAGAAACTGCCGACCTCAAAGAGGATCAATCTTAGAAGCTTTAATTCACTTCAAATCTGACTATCAGTGTATCTTTTCGTCGCAATTCAGTTATCTCGCTAATTATAAGAAAATGTAGTTTTAGAGACTGTAATTATGATATTGTAGTCTTTTAAAAGTAACGGAGACCATTTTAAACTATTAGGTGACCGTTTTAAAAGTTTTAGAGACCATTTTTGTACGGTCTCTAATAACTTCGTTTCCTCTCGTAAATCGATCATTCTGTTGAGTAACTTGATCTTTACACTTATCGTCACGATGCACGAAACCTCTACGTTATGTTACACCAAGTTGGTGTGCCAATGATTGTGAAGAAGGATATGGGACAAAATGGTGTAAAGAAAAGAAACGGTTTTGCTGACTTTAATTTTGATCCCATTCCCCAATTTCCCGCCATATTTCTAGGGCTAAAGATCATCCCCAGCTGAAATCGGCCTCGAGCCATTGCGAAAAATCGGAAAATATATGTTTATTCTTTCGAAAATCGGAAAATCAAGCCAAATAGGTTGTAGTCAAGTGGTTGTATCTCCTAACTTTGTTCACATAGATCCTGGGTTCGAAGCCTGGAATGCGCTCGACGTCCCTGTTATGGCATCATCGGTCTCACCTAGACTGACAGCCGGTAACTCCAAAATTTACCTGACAACGCCTTCACTCAATGTGGTGTCCGTCGAAAGAATTCTTCTTATAAAAAATCGGAAAACAAAAATCTAATACCATTGTTTTTGCGCTACTAGTAATTTGGTTTTCATACACTTCCCAAAAATCCTCATAAATATTCAAAGGTTTCCACCATGTGTGTCACAAAGACACAAACCCATCTCTTGTGTTCTTTCAATATTCTCTGAACATGATGACGGCAGCTTCCGCAACCGGCGCCGGCGTTGTGGCTTTTTCTTTACTCGTTATCTTATGTGGTTTTCCATCCCATGTTATGTCTCAGACGTTCAGGCAGCTCCACTTCCCACTGGGGAAAGTCGGTGGCGAGTCCATCGCCTTCGAAACCCCTGGTGGTGTGTTCTACACTGGCGTTCGAGATGGTAAAATCCTTCAGTACCGAGGCCCGACTGCCGGCTGGCTCGACTTTGCCTTTACCACTCCAACCAGGTAACCTAGTTTTTCTATACTATAAGAAAATATAGTTTTAAAGACGATAATTATGTGACCATTTCATAAAATGGTCACTAACCTATTTGTCACTAAAGATTATTGGTCACCTTTTATCAATAAGTGATTGTTTATCACTCTTGGAGACTGTTCTTACAGTCTCTAAAACTATGTTTTTTGTAACCAACCTCACTAACACCAAATAATGCATATAAACAAATAAGCTTACTATTAATCATCATTATATAAATTTTATAAAATAAATTATTTCGCAGGTCGATAATGACTTGTGATAACACAACCGATCCAAATCTCGGACCGGTATGTGGATACCCGTTAGGACTGGCATACAACGGCTTGACCAGACAGCTAGTCATAGCCGATGCATACCAAGGCCTCCTAACAGTGGGACCCGAGGGCAGGCTAGCCACACTGCTCGCAAACTCGGCGGAAGGCGTTCCGTTCACCGCCACCAATGCCGTCGACATCGATCCCATCACCGGAAACATCTATTTCACAGATAGCAGCACCAAATATCAAATCAGGAACTCGACTTTAGCGGTTAATTCGAACGACACGACAGGAAGGCTGATGCAGTACAACACAAACACAAAACAAGTCACTGTCCTCCTAAGGAACCTAGGATACCCCGGCGGAGTAGCCGTGAGCGCGGATGGCTCGTTCCTTCTGGTGTCCGAAACCAGCCTGAACAAGACGACTCGATACTGGCTGAGGGGGCCCACGGCTAACACCTCGGAGCCATTCATAGCGGACATCGTGCGGCCAGACAACATCAAGCGGACAGCGGTCGGAGACTTCTGGATCGCGGCGAGGGCGGTGAATCAACCTTCTACAACTAGCAGGGTTTCGATCAGGGTGAGAGTGGACCGGACCGGGAGGGTCAGCGAAACGACGTCGCTTGTGCCGCAGTACGGGGACATTCGGATTACAGAGGTTCAACAGGCCGGCGTGGAGTTGTATGTCAGCTCTTTGTTCACTAGTTACATTGGGATTTATGGCCCTTAGAACGGTCGATAAATTACAAAATTGATAATTGGTAATGGAAATGTAATATCCTATCTTAAATAAAGAACTAGGTTGGTTGTATTCGCTCCGATTGAATGTATCGACCGTGTATTTTATTACTATTTGTATGTATTGAAATGTATAGTAAAATATTTTCATTTTTTCATAATTGTGTATAGTCGAAGTTAACCAAACGCAATTCATTTAACTACGGTTTAATACACATAAAGTAAGTCAATTTGAAAATTTTCAACACATGTAAATTTGATTTTTAACTTCGTTTGGCCATTGTTTACAGGAGTTATCATAGTGAAACTTGAATTTTTATTCATTCCTAACATGCATTTCAAATATTAGTCGATTTTAAAATTTTAAATTTTTTTTTTGTAAAAATGGTCAATTTCCATAGGTTAACCCCTTTGAAAATTGACAATTTTGATATGAAAACTTTTAATTTTTCAAATTGACTAATATTTGAAATGTATGTTGAGAATGATTAAAAATGAGGTTTCATTTTGTTAAACTCTTCAATAATAGCCAAAGAAGGTTAAATTATATATTTTAATATAGTAAAATAACATCGAGTAAATTTGAATTTTAAGTTCCTTTGGTCATTGTGTAAGGGGTTACTATAATGAGACTTGATGTTTTAGCCATCTCTAACATATATGTCAAATATTAATCAATTTGAACATTTTAAAATTTTCTTGTGAAAATGGTCAATTTTCAAAATGACACAAACAATATCAAGTATGTATACTAGTAAACCATTATCGAATTACATCATCACTTAGTTAACCGGTTTGGTTCGACCTTAATTTTGAAGCCTATAAATGGACAACCGTCCACAACTCTACATGATCTCCCGTTCCCACTCCGGCGTCTCTTTTAAAAATACAAAATATGGCTTAGTAACGGCGAAATTTTCCGTCCCTATTTCTCTACTCTTTGCCTTTACTTTATTAACTTCCGTTGTGGTGGTCTCAGACGCCGTTCAGGCGGCTCCATTTCCCGCCGGGGACACCAGGTGGGTTCTCCGTCGCGCTTGCTCCAGGTGGTGTGCTCTTCGCTAGCACCGTATATGGTCTTATCCTTCGGTATCGCCCCTCTACTGGCTGGAGCACATTCGCCCACATCACCCCGACCAGGTATGTATACATATACTAAGTTTATCACAATAGCGGAATCAGAATTATCTGAGAACCTAAGCTGGAGTTCATGTTTAAATGTCTAACCCATATAAAAACTCGACATAAACATCGATTTCAAGAATTTTACATCGAATTTCATTGTGTTCTCGGCTCGTTTTACAGAATCAATGCGACTAATTGCCAAAACATAACTGAGACTTCAGGACGGGTTTGTGGATATCCATTGGGATTGGCGTACGATGGCTTCACCGGACAGTTCTACATATATAGCTGAAGGCTTCCGAGGCTTGATGACCGCGGGGCCAGAATCCGGTACGCTAGCAAGGCGGATCGCAACCGCGACCAACAATACTGTTCCGTTTAACTCCACCGTCGGCGTAGATATTAATCCGTTAACCAGGAACATTTATTTCACGGACAGAAGCACAAACTACGAAATCAGGTTTCGTTATACATAATTTTATGATTAATTACCACCTTTTTCTACGTGGAATCGCGATTTTGACTACTATGCATGCAGTGAATGGTGGCAAGCAATCGGCGCAGGCCACCGGTCGGACAGGCTGTTGCAGTTGAACACGAACACACGACAGGTCACCGTAGTCCTGAGCGGGCTAGGTTACCCGACCGGAGTGGCCCTGAGCGCTGACGGGTCCTTCCTACTCGTCAGCAGTTTTATCTGACCGGACGGATGGCCAACACGTCGGAGCCGTTCATAACGAACATTGTCCCGCCAGTGAGCATTAGGCGGACTGTAGAAGGAGAATTCTCGATTGCGGCCGGCATGGTGGATCTGGCATCACGGTCGTCGGTACCGATGGCGGTGAGGGCGGATACTACCGGGAGGGTAGTCGAAACGACGTTGCTTTTCGAGCAGTTTGGGGACCTTATCGTGACCGAAGTGAACCGGCCTTCGATGAATATGACGACTTATATAAGCTCCTCGTACGCTCCTTACATTATGGTTTATGAAGGTCCTATATGATATCATTGGAATCGGACCGGATCAGATCGAAGTCCAACGAATAATTAACATTATGTATACACTAAGTGTATTGTTAAATTGCGTATAATATTATGTATACACTTATATGTTATCATTGCAAAAAGCCTAGTACACCAAATATTTGATGCTCGATAGTCGATATTCGATACACACACGAGATTTATATATGAAAACGTGGTTGTTCGATACACACATTCAATTCGATGTTATTGAACCATTTAAACCTCAAAAACTGTTTAAACCGTTGAGGCCCGTTAATTTTTACCGGTAAAAATGGAGTGATGATTTCCCGTATAACCTATATATAAATAATTATTTCAAAGGGTAAGTGGCAGATTAAGTAATTGATAAAAGTCGAATAAAGGAGGAATAAGGAATGAATAACAGCGGAGTAACATCAGCGATTAACGTGGTTTTTGAACTTGAGGTTGACTAGTTCACGGAGAAAAAGGGGAATATTATTAGGGGTTTTAGTGAGAGTGACGGTTTAATTACAGAGAAAGCACTACCGCTTCTTATATACATCAATGTTTCGGTTAACCCATAACCATAAAGGGCCTAACCCGATATACATTTACAGTTCAAGTGAGGTCCAACGTTCAAATTTGAGCAGTGGTGTTAAAGCTACATACATACATTTTTTAAAAAATTCCAAAGGGAAATCCAATCGAGTTGTGAGTTCATCGTATCAATAGGTTCACCCGGTTAATCGTGTCTTGATTCTCGAACAATCAATCGAGTTACTATCTTTTCTTTAATTAAAAATCATGTCATTATCTTATAATTGAGTTAATGTGTTTGGCTACATGTTAAGTCATTATGGTCTCCATCGAAAATAAACTTGGCTTAAACCACCGTAATTTTTCCTACATTTAAAATTACGGTTTAATGGTTAAACCACATACCGTCAGACTTAACGATTCGACCTCAGCTAAAGCATGAAATTTTCAAGCCTTTAAATATATATAGACAGAATTAACTTTGCTTAAGTCCATCTCTCTCTTGTGCACAAAAACTATTGAAAACCATGGCTTTTGCGACGGCAATATCCTTACTCGTTGCCTTCTCTGCATTTGCTTCCTTTGCGGTGATGTCTCAGACGACGTCGTTCAGGCAGCTCCACTTCCCGCCTGGGAAACCGGGCGGGTTCACCGTAGCCTTCGGTCCCTTCGGTGAGTTCTTCACCAGCTTCACCGACGGCCATATCTTTCAGTACCGTCCCTTGGCCGGCGGATGGCGCCTCTTTGCCTTCACCTCTCCAGCCAGGTACATATATATTATTATATATCGGAGATCTAACCTACAATCACTAACGATAATGATGAAGCGCCTCTTGTCCTATTAAATGAGCCACGCAATTATCCAAATTGATAGTCCAAGATTTACAAAGCGGAAACTTTAAAACGAGTTAAGGCGTTATGCAAAATAGACATACGTAACGACAATTATTCAACGAAAATTGGTCGCTAAATCTTGAATGCACCATGTCATGCATAACAAAAAATTCATTCGGCTTCTAAATATACAAAAATTTATATACAGAGCTAGAAACATTTGTGATAACACATCCGACCCGAACTTTGGGCCGATCTGCGGATACCCGTTGGGTTTAGCATACGACGGTTTGAGAGGAAAGCTCTATATGACCGACGCTTATCAAGGCCTGCTGACGGTGGGACCCGACCCAGGGCTAGCGACCCCGCTCGCAACTGCCGCCAACGGCGTTCCGTTTACCGCTACCAACGGCATCGACTTTGATCCAATGACAGGAACCATCTATTTCACTGACAGCAGCACCAACTACCAAATCAGGTCAACTTTTTGGGAAATGACATTTTGATTTTTTGACTATGATGAAATCTGTGACCGCCTAAAGTGGTTACCCAAGGTCTTCGGACCAAACTTCGATTTTTTGCGACAGATAAAATTTATCTGTCGCAAAGAGTCACATCTTTTGTAGTGCACAGATTCTGACTACCGTGTATACAGGAACTCGACGCAAGCGATCAATTCAAACGACACGACGGGAAGGGTGTTGTTGTACAACATAAACACGAACCAGTTAACCCTGATCGCTAACGGTCTTGGTTTCCCCACTGGAGTGGCTGTGAGCAGCGACAGATCTTACATTTTGGTATCTGAGACCAGTCTGAACAGGGTGACCCGATTCTGGAGGACCGGACCCATGGCCAACACATCGGAGCCGTTCATAGTTAACATCGTAGAGCCGAGAAACATTAGGCGGACGGCACTGGGACAGTTCTGGATCGCGGCTAGGATGGTGGATCAGCCTTCCCAGACTACGTTTCCAATGGCAATTAGGGTGGACGGGACCGGGAGGATCTTCGAAACGATTTCGCTTGAGGAGCAGTACGGGAACTTTACCGTGTTAGAGGTGCAACAGACGGTGATTGATGATTTGTATGTCAGCTCCCCGTTCACCCCTTTCCTTGGGATTTATGATTTATGAATAGGGTCTTATACCGTAACTTACGTTTGGACTCAAATCATACGTACACAACATTAAATCGATATTTTCGAATGTTATGATATTCGAGATATTATCATATTGACTAAGTTTGACGTTGAGTGTTGGGTAAAATAAATTGATGTGTATATGCAATTACATAAGAAATGATATATTGGAAGATAGATATTTAAAATTCCATCTTTTCAGTTGAACTTTTAATATCTCTTCAAAATGATATTAATAGCACCTAATAATTAGTTATTCGCGTACCAAAAACACGATGTTGTTGGGTGCTATCGAAATGAATAGCACCAAAACCAAACAGCCCCTATAATATTTTTGTTCGATACCTGTAGTCATTCTAGATCATTTGCAGAATATAAGAGTCTTTTGTGCAGGTGAATTCGTAGGAGAGGAATTCAAATAGCTAGGGAATTTGGGTGTATCTGCTAAATTGCTAATTCTTTTGAATATGAGTTTATGTAGACAATGATTTCGTTACGTATTCTCGCTCGTAGTCTTGTAACCATTTTTGTTCTGGATCCTTGCCTAGTTGCCTTGATAATAGTTGTATTCATAAAAAAAAGCCCATGTAGTCTCAGTTAACGTAGTTAAAATGGGCTACATGTCAAGTCATTATGGTCTCTATCAATCAGTTCGGAGGTCACATGTTCGAAAAGGCACTTTGCTTAACACAACCGTATTAGTTTCCGCACATACACTGGAACATTGTCACTTGCATTGCTTGTCGTACCAAATGATATAACGTCTCATGTCTCTTATCACGAAAGGAACATTCCGAAAATTCGTAACTCGGAGTTCGACAGTAGTTTAACTCGAGACTATGATCGCTGGTAATGATGGCTTTACAAGCTTATAAATTGGCAACCTTATGCAAGTCTATGTACATGATCTGATCTCTCCTCCATCCCTTTTCACAAATTACAACCCATGGCTTTAGCGACGGCCCGAATCGCCGTCACTATTTCTCTGCTGCTTGCCTTTTCCTTATTTCCTTTAGTTGTGGTGTCTCAGACTCCATTCAGGCAGCTCCACCTCCCGCCGGGAAGACCAGGTGGATTTTCCGTCGCCTTTGCTCCTGACAGTGTGCTCTTTACCGGCACCCAAGACGGTCTTATTCTTCAGTACCGTCCCTCTGCCGGCTGGACCACGTTTGCCTACATCTCTCCGACCAGGTACCTTAACACACGACTAGCTAGTGCTTTTGATGAAAATTTTGGATTTTAAATTTTGATGAGTGATGTGTATTAAATTTTTATAGAGTCAATGCGACTTGTGACAACACAACCGATCCGAATTTGTGGTCGGTTTGTGGATTTCCGGCGGGATTGACATATGATGGCTTGACGGGACAGCTCTTCATAGGCGGGGGCTACGAAGGCCTGATGACTGTGGGACCCAACCCCGGCATGCTAGCGATGCCGCTGGCAGTTTCTGCCGACGGTGTTCCTTTAAACGCCACCATCGGCGTCGACTTCAATCCGTTAAACAGGAACCTTTATTTTACCGACAGCAGCACCAATTACAATATTAGGTTCGCTTTCAACAATAATCTTATGATTTTACGAGTGCATAATTATTTTACGTAAATTAAATTTCGATTTTAACTATCGTGCATGCAGTGTGTGGAGGCGAGCACTTGGTGCAAACGACACGTCGGGTAGGCTGATGCAGTACAACACAAACACAAGACGGCTCACCGTGCTCCGGAGAGGACTAGGTTTCCCATCGGGAGTGGCCATGAGCGCCGACGGCTCGTTCCTTCTCGTCAGTGAAACCAGCCTCAACAGGACGACCCGTTTCTGGCTAACAGGACCGACGGCCAACACGTCAGAGCCGTTCATAACGGACATTGTATGGCCAGTGAGCATTAGGCGGACCGCACTAGGCGAATTCTTAATCACGGCAAGCATGGTGGATCTAGCTTCCCGAAAGTTGATATCGATAGCAGTGAGGGCGGATACGACCGGGAGGATCATCGAAAGGACTTCGCTGTCGGAGCAATACGGGGACCTTTTCATAACCGGGGTGCACCAACGTTCGCTAAACGAGACGTATATCAGCACCCCATTCGTCTCTTACATTGGTTTTTATGAAGGCACTATATGATATGCTTGGATCGGATCAGATCGGATCGGCACGAAGTTTATCTATCGGTGCTTACTCAAAGGACCCTGCGATCGAACTGTATCATCTCGACAAACAGAGAAGTATGTAGCGAAAGTTGCTTGTATGTGATGGAAAGTAAGGCATAATGGGTAGGTGGTATAATATTCAACACTCTGAAATATGTCACACCCCGATCGACATTTGATTGCGATATGACGAGTACATAACAATTTACCATCTATAGCAAACCATTTAATCTCAACTATGTCATTAATCTCCAAAATATTGCGGTATGCGTGACGTCTGAAATTGTAGAGATTCTCTCATCAATGCTCGTCATTTTCAACCCTGTACATTAAATAAACAACTTCTGCAAACCTATGTATCCATACATCTCTTCTCCGACCCACCGCTTATTGCACAACCATAAATAAAGAAATCATGGACTTTGTCGCGACGGCCATCACTGCCGTTGCTGTTTCTATTGTCGTTGCCTTTTCTATATTTCCTCCCCTTGTGGTGTCTGGAACACTAATATTCAGGCAGCTACACTTCCCGCCGGGGAAACCAAGTGGGTATTCGGTTGCTGTTGCTCCAGGCGGTGTGCTCTTCGCTGGCGTCAGAGATGGTCTCATCCTTCAGTATTTTCCCTCCATCGGCTGGAGAACGTTTGCTTACATCTCTCCGACCAGGTACCTACCCACTCTACCCCCAAAAAAAAATTATTTTCGAATCGGGTCACAGAAAAACAGTCACTAAATGGGAACTTTGGTGACGGAATTTATCTATCGTTACATAAAGTTTAGTAACGAATATTACAACGAAGACACTTGGTTACAGAAAATTTGGAACCGGAATTAAAGCTCTCTCGCGAAAACTTTCTTCGTCTCTAAAACCCTGATTTTATTATTGATAACGACTCCAGTCCAAAATGATTAGTCGTTAGAGATGAGCACGGCTCAAGACACCCAAATCTGTACCCAAGACCGCAACATGACCACCGAAACAAACATACACCCCACAGGTTTAGTTATGGACGGGTATGGGTTGTCTCTGCGCCTCGTCTCGCCCTTGATACGCTACATTAGTCTCGATCGGTTTCTAATAAAAAAATTATATTTGATTTTTTGCAGGACAAATGCTGCTTGCGACAGTTCAACCGACCCGAATTTATGGCCGCTTTGTGGATTTCCGGCAGGAGTGGCACACGATATGTTGACGGGACAGGTCTATATAGCCGGGGGATACCAAGGTTTGGTGGCCGCGGGACCTGAACCCGGCAAGCTAGCCACGCCACTTGCTACCGTCGCCGATGACGGTATTCCTTTTAAAGCCACCATCGGTGTCGAATTTAATCCGATGAATAAGAACATGGTTTATTTCACTGACACCAGCACCAATTACAACATCAGGTTGCCTTTAATTAAAAAATATATATGATTAAATGGTAGAAAGATTTGTTGAAATAAGTATTTAATCTAAAAAAAATTATCGGTTTTATGGAGGGTATTAAAATCTTACAGATTTACGATCTTATAATTTTAAAGTTACAAACTTTTTTTCAAATAAAATTTCGATTTTGACTACCATGTTTTGCAGTGTGTGGAAGCTAGGAATCAGGGCAGGCGACATGTCGGGTAGGCTAATGCAGTACAACACGAACACACGACAGGTCACGGTACTCCGTAGTGGACTAGGTTGGCCAACAGGAGTGGCCACTAGTGCCGACTGCTCGTTCCTTCTCGTCAGCGAAAGCAGCGTCAAGAGGATCACCCGAGTGTGGCTGACAGGACCGTTGGCCGGCACATCAGAGCCGTTCATAACGAACATTGCCCTGCCGGCTAACATTAAGCGGACCGTAGATGGCGAATTCTTGATCGCAGCGCACACGGTGGATGCGGCTTCGGAAAAGTTGGTACCGATCGCGGTGAGGGCGGATGCGACCGGGAGGATCGTCGAAACTACGTCGCTTGGGGAGGAGTATGAGAACGTTATAGTGACCGAGGTGAACCAGCCTTTCGTTTTTAAGACTTATATCAGCTCCCACTACACCCCTTACATCGGGATTTTTTATGGCCCAATATGACCATGTATGTTTTATTGCGAATATAGAATGGTTTAATGTATCAGATTGGATTTTAAAATAAATGAGATTGTTAACGGAATTATATCAAGGGGAGCTTACAAGTTCAAGATCACGTTGCTTCGTTTTACAAATTTTTTGTTTGAATGAGGAATCAAGTCTGGAATGAAGACCTTGTCAACTTGTATACCCAACATAAGAAAGAACTAGTTAAGCTCAACATATAGATAATGTCTAATATGTAAAATACCGTAAAACACACAAAAAAATGTATTTTTTACTTCATTTGGAAAAAATATGAGTGTCTGACATACTGAAACTCGATTTTTTAGAAGTTTCCAACGCGCATTTTAAAAATTAGCCAATTTAATTTTTTTTGTCAATTTTCATCGAAAACTGCATAAGTACCCTTTAGAAAATTGCGAAAAAACCAGCCAAAAAATGAAAATTGCATCTTAACTTTATTTGGTTCAGATTTGATGGTTTGACATAATGAAACTTGAATTTCTAGTTGTTACCAACACACACTAAAAATCAGTCAATATAAAAAATTCAAAAAAAATGATAATACCTAAAAACACCGTCAAAATAGGACAATTGCATTTTTAATTTCACATTTGACTACCATTCGAAGAGTTAATATAGTAGTACTCGAAAAATAATCTAACTGTTTTCTAACACACATTCTAAAATTAGCCAATTTAGTTGATTTATTTATATTCATAGCTAATTGAGAAAACAACAAACAACAAAAATAGTGTTTTTAATACTCATTTTTGCCATCCTGAATACTTAAACCTCGAATATCAATATTACATTTGATTAAATAAGCAATGATGGACCGATACAACCTAGCTCCAAACAATATGAATAGAGATTCTACTAATTTTCTTTCGAGCCTAATGCGTCATGCATGTTGATTGGGACGAGCCCTGTACAATTTCGTATGTAGAGTATATACCTTAAGTAACTTCTTAAGGGAATAAATAAAGGGGATTTCCATTAACAAAATTAACCTCTGACTCGTCCGATTCGACAATCGGCCGGTACGTGTATGAAAGCTATGCATAAAGCTTAAGTGCACGGTTGCATTACGTATACAAAATGCTCAAAGATGAAGACATATATACATATACTAGTACATTAATTTATCAGATATCATCAAGAAAATCCTGGTTCACCAATTAAATTGATGGCGGCCGGATTAAAATGGTTTATTTTCTTATATTTTGTTGTGTTCTTATCTCGAAAAAAGATTGTTTTGTTGTGTTCCTATCTCGAAAAATAAAAAAGACTATGTATGCATGTCGAGTGAAACTATACGATTTCATAAATACCAATAAGTTCTCTACAGTTAATTTCACTACAAAT
The DNA here is from genome assembly GCA_030674075.2 of Linum usitatissimum. Lineage (NCBI taxonomy): Eukaryota > Viridiplantae > Streptophyta > Magnoliopsida > Malpighiales > Linaceae > Linum > Linum usitatissimum. The sequence goes on from JAUJYP020001424.1 coordinate 324,062, forward strand.
TAATATGGCTTTTGTGACGGCGGTGACAGTCGTTATTTCTCTTCTTGTTACCTTTTCTGAAATTCCTCCCGTTGCGGTCTCTAGAAAATTAAGGCAGGATCATTTTCCGGCGGGGTCCATGGCCGTGGCTCCCGGGGGTACCCGATTTTTGGTTAAAGAATACCCGAATTTTTGGTTAAAGGGTACCCGAATTGGAGTGTACGGATAACCGATTACATCTCGCTAACCCAGCCAGGACCGTTGTCTAATCGGCTAAACTACTTGCTCTAAGTTTTGACTCGGCAATCCAATCCCCTTTTGAAAAAATCGAACTCGTTCGTATATATGGACCCGAATTGCCGGTTTTTGGGTTAAAATGTAACCCAGATTGCAGTCTTGGTAACCGCACTCATCTCGAAGTCAGCCTAATCGGTTAGTGGGTGGTACAATGGTTACGGTATGCTAATCCAGCCCGAACACACTGCCTAACCGGCTAAGCCACTTAACATGAGGTTGACTCGACGACCCAACCCTATTTAAAGATCTCAAGTTCAACCAAAAATGAATAAAAAGAATCAATTCCTCCTGCAACCCGAAATCTATTTCACCCATTTTGACCACTTCCCATAACTCGGGTTCAAAACTCAGGGTGGTTTAGAGCATAAATATGCAAGATACTAAATGGTTGGTTCATCATGTAGAGACACTTACGATAACAAAACCGAAACGGATTCCGAACCGGTTTGTGGATACCCGTTGGGTTTGGCATACAACAGTTTGACAGGAGAGCTCTATATAGCTGACGCATACCAAGGCCTGATGATGGCCGGACCGGATGCCGGAATGCTAGCTAGGCCGCTTGGCACCACCGCGGAAGGCGTTCCTTTCTCCGCAACCACCGCCCTCGACTTCGATCTAGTGGCCGGAATCGTCTATTTCATTGACAGAAGCACCAAGTACCGGATCCGGGATTCAATCCTAGCGATTGAGTCAAACGACACAACAGGAAGGCTAATGCAGTACGACACAAACACGAGACAGGTCACCGTGCTCCTAAGGAACCTAGGTTTCCCCGGTGGCGTGGCTGTGAGCAACGACGGCTCGTTCATTCTAGTGATCGAAACCGGCCTCAACAAGACGACTCGGTTCTGGGTGAGGGGGCCCAAGGCCAACACATCCGAGCCGTTCTTAACAAACATCGTACACCCTGAAAACATCAAGCGGACGATTTTAGGCAAGTTCTGGATTGCAGCCATGGTGGCGAACCAACCACATTTCGAATCAACGGTTCCGATCAGGGTGATGGCCGAAGAAATTCAAAAGGAAGTGAACGGCGCGATCATCTATATGACGTCCCTCGAGCCCGAGTACTATGGAACGATTCACACGAGTGAGGTACACCCAGTCATTGATTAAAGACTGAAGTTCATCGATGTATAACAGAGTGTATCGATGAAGTTGTACGAATATATAGATGTCGAAAATACACGGTTTTCGTACCAAAATACACGATTTTTGTACCAAGGGGTACATCATAGTTCATCATCCTAGAACTTTACATTGAAAAACGAAGATTAAGACTGCAGTTCGAAGTTGTTCTTCAACTCACCTAGAAACTCATGAAGATCTTCCAACTTGGCATTACAGAGGACTGCAAAGGGATAAAACCAGAGATCAATATGGCAGACATAACAACATCTATTAAGGATAAGATGTTTGATTCGTTGAAGAGAATTCTTCTGGTACCTTTCTCATAAATTGAGGTAATGTCACAGATCTTCTTGGATTTATGGCTCTCTGCATCCTCCTCTGGACTTCCACGTCTCAGATTCAGTATCCTTTGACGAAACTCTGTTGCCGTTTGCAGCATCTCTGCAAGTAAGATTGAACGGAGTATAATACAGAGTCCAAAGATCAGATCTTAGCAAGTATGCAAATTGCAATCGAGTACCTTGAAACAGTTGATCGCCCGAATCTTGCTCGTGTGGCGGATATACATCAGCAACGAGTTGGGTACAGCGATCGGCTGTAGTAGATTGTCTTTCTAAGTCTTCAAGTTCCTTGTTAAGCTCAATGGCTTCCCTTGAGACCTGGAAGATTACATTTTGATGAGGAATAAGTATAACAACGTACAAACTAAATGGCATAGAATCGGAGCAATAAACTGTTGTTTTCTCACCATGGAAAGCCTTTCCCTCAGGGAATCCAATTGTGCATCCAGTGCTGGATTAGAAAGCATATCTTCACTTCTCAAACTTTGATCTGGAGATTCATCCTACACCATGGAATGCAGACAATGGTGTTAGGAGCTTTTTCAGCCACTTTTTCTAAGATCGACAATAGAAACAACATCCACAGCAGAAATTCAACAGGATAAAGTTGGGCACTTTACATCATTGAATGCTACAAAGGACCAATCCATCTAGAAAGGGGAAATTCCCGAGAACTAAAAATTCGTAACCTTGAGTTTGAAACTTACGAGTTAGGAACACCATTTTATTGCATTCAGACAAACACTTCAAGGTGTAAGAGAAACCATGTCACTAATGCCTAAAGATGATGAAAAGCGCTTAAACAGTAGAGTATTTGACTCCATAAGTATACCGGCGCTAACATCAAACAGTTAGAAGCTTTAAATACTCGGTCACTTGAATGAATTATTACACTACAGTAACTCTAGAGCTTCTCTTGATCTCCTTCACAAAATGATTCAAGATACCATAAGCAGAACACGTATAGCAAATAGCAATTCATTCAGGCTAAAGATAATATAAAAGCTTAGTCTACGAAGAGAGCAAGGTCAAAGCTAACAACTAGTAAAGCATATGTAGCAAAAGAACAAAAGCATACAATGAACCAGAGTCAGAGAAAAAAGGGAGGCAAAGTACAGTTTGGGGCAAGGAGAAGCCTTGGGGAGCTGCGAAACAGTGATGGAGGCAATACTTCTCCCACATCCCAAGCCGGTTGTCAAGCTCCGATTGCACCTTGTACCGAACGCAATCAATCCCCTAAATCGAAGAAAAAATCCTTACTTCAAAATTCAAATAAATCTAACAAAATGGAGAAACCGACTCGTGCAAACTACAAACTAGTAATTTCATCACCTCCTTCAGAAACTGGGATCGTTCGGATCCCTCGGTTTTCAGAAGATCCAAAGCTTCCCTGCAAATTAGAGCAAGCAAAACTCAGCGGAACCAAAGCGAAGAGAGTAAGGTAAGCCACGTATAAAGCGGGGGGGCAGTGAGTTACTGACTCGTGATAGAAGTGGAAAGCGTCGTCGAGCAAGTCGTCGACGGTGTTTAGGGTTTCGTTGATGAAGATTTGTGGGTCCAGATTGAACGATTTGAAAACTGGATTGCCGATTTCGTTGCTAACTTCCTCCATTTGAAGAGAGATTGAAAAGGAATCGATGCCCACGAAATGAAGAACTGCGACCGTATGGGTTGGAGCTGAAGAGCAAGAGAAATGAAATGAAGAACTGTGAGATGAGCAGAGCAAGGTGCAAAGAGAACGGTGGAGACTCTCTGATTTTCGAAAAAATTTGAGCCAAAATTGGACGGATTTTCCCGCCAAATGAAAGTAATTAGCAGCAACTTAAATTTTAAACTCGAATCAAATGTTTGAGTCCACCCGATCTGTTTGGGTGGGCGAACCTAAACTACCGACGTAACAAAATTATACATGATATATTCAAATTTAAAGTTTTTGCTTAATGTATTTTCGAATCTACGAATTTGAACTTGAAATATTGTGGCATGAAACTAACAAACCTAGATGAAATTTCGAAACGTAATTTGAGATAAGAGTATTCTACGATAATCAAAAGAACCATACGAAGTATCAATTAGTTGAAAACGCGAAACCAAATCGAGATCAAGAGTGTCTCAAATTACACTAACAGAGGAAAAAACAAAACCCCCACACTAGTGTCTCAAATTACAGAACCCTAGAGCCAAGAACACGAAAACGATCCGATGACAAAGACAATAAACTACAATAACAGCAAACCACAATGCCCAGTAAAGATTATGAACGGTATCGGCGAAGCGACAGCGTGTTGTTCCTCTTCCAAGTAGCCCTCCTCGACGGCTTGTTCTTGTGGAACCGAGACCCTTTCCCTCGGAGACCTCTGTACTTCTTCCCTGCAGAGGTAAGACCGCGAAGCTCCCTGTGCTTGTGGACCGGGTTGCAGATCCAGTTGATCCTCGGGTCGTTTCGGATGGCATTGTGAGCAGCATCAACCAGGATCACCTCAAAGTACTTGTACGTCGAATCCTGCATTGGAACATTAAGTTCAACTCAGCAAATTACTCTTTATCACTTCACTGTTATATCGAATTTGATACGATTGGGGTTGAATATAGAGGAACTACCTCGTTGAGCCAGTATGAGTTGAGAACCTTAAGTCCAGCTAGCTTCCTCCCAGCACGCTCCTCCGCAACCGATCGCTTGCTACGCTGGAATTTCAGCTGGGTGACTCCCTGGTTGGTTGGTTTACCGTAGACAATACCCTTCGGCACTGGCCTCTTCCTTCCACCTCGCCTCACACGCACTCGATAAACTACGTAACCCTACAAAAGATCCACTAGTCAGACCATGAAATAATCCACAGAACCGCCATAGGAACTCGATGCAAAATCACAATCAGCATCAGTGTGCTAGCCACTATAAAGTTCCAATCAAAAGTCGTTAACAATCCAATCTCAATCCTAACAATCTGTGGAAGCTAAGACTCTCAGACTCTCAGAACAACAAACCAACAAGATCAAACGCGGAATCTGAAGTCAACACAAATAATTTGAATTTCAAGGAACAGAGAATTTGAATTCCTTAACCAAGGGACTTTTTTTACCTGCTTAGCCTTGTAGCCCAAGCGGCGAGCCTTGTCAGGGCGAGTAGGGTGAGTAACTCGGACGATCGAAGGATGCTGGCGATACTCCCAGCACCTTACCCTCTGCAGAAACCTCATCACGTCCGACTGCTTCTTCCTCCATAGCTCCGACACGTACTTGTACGCCCCTGAACAAACCAAAAGAAACAAAAAAAACACAATCCGCCATTGTTACATTTCCTCGCAATCTTCAGATGATTCGGAAAACCGCGAGAAGCAAATCTACATTCATTCAGTAACGAAGAAGTCGAGAGAGATGAAGTGATTACCCATATCGGCGAGGTGATGCTCAGCTGCCTGCTACGTTCGGCTGACGACGATGATGACGGAAAGTGTATAGGCTACAATTAGGGTTTTTGATTGGGCTTTATGGAATTGAGCGCGCGAAATGTTATGGGCTCGATACCCGCGAAAGATTAACTCCATAGGCCTAGGGTCCAATTGTTTTCTATATGGGTTTTATGAATGCAAGGTCCAGTTGTTTAAACCAAAGCAAATGAACCGAGTATGAGCCAACTCGGGCGCAACTCGAGAGGCTGACTCAATTCGTGAGCTTTTAGACCTAGGATTGCGAACCGAATCTGTTAGTTCCTGCATCGGGTCAACTGGTTTAGATAGCTCTCAGGCCAGCTCGATAAGGATTCAGACAGTCAATGAGTTGGAGAATTCGGACGATATGAAGCTGTAATCGTTTACCTCTGATATCATGTAAATAATCTGGGATAATTGAAGATTAAAAGAAGAATAAAGGAGGATTAATACGGAGAATTAACGTGATTTTTTATTTTCCGATTGATTAGTCTACGGGGAAGGATGGAGTTTTGTTATAGTGATGATAACGGAGATAAAAGTTGCAGAGATACAAGTATAAGAGGTATATATAATTAAGGAAAATACTCTAGTATATATATATACACGGTACATTCTATTATATTTAAAACTAAGAATTTTGAGATTCTTATCTAGTGTTTAGGGTTTAGGACATAGTTGTAAGTGTTTGGAGTTTAATTAAGAGATTTATGATTGGTTAATTTAGATTTATAGTAAAACCTCCGAATTTGGAATATGATTAAGAATTTGATTTTATAATCTAATGTTTAAAGGTTAGAATTTAGTCTTTAGGGGTTAACATTATCCTTTAGTGTTATTTATGGTTGCGTGCGAGGTGTTTAGGATTTGTTTCGGTTTTAAAATTTTTAATAAATATTTTTAATGTTGAATATACCGTATACACAAATGTACCAAACTAACTCCTAGCTGATAAAATGATTGGGCACTTCTGGCTCACAATTTTCCATAAGCGGGCGAAGGCGGCTTGATGATGCGAACATTACAGCAGTGATTTGTCAGATGTCGAGCTTCCTTCCTACTGTGAGCCCATAGTTTCTCGAGTTGCATGGATCGGATAATTATCCTCTACATTTTGTGTGTATTTATGTTATATTTTTCGAAATACAACATTAAGTGCATTTACGTCTCTGTAAGTTGGGTTAGGTTCGAACTCGAAACATTCTACAAACATATCACTCCACTCAAGCTATATCAAAATATTTTTAATTAATGAGATATATGGTGGCTCATGAAAGTCAAATAAACAAAGAATAAAAAAGAAACATTACCGATTAATGTGGTTTCCGGTTGAGATCGATTAATCCAGAAAAATAAAAATATTATTAAGGATTTTGATAAAAGTCGAGACTTAATTACAGAATAACGCTTCTTATATACATAAAATTTCGATTAACTTATAATTATAATCGATCTAACTCGATATACACATCATTCGTGAATAGTAATTCAAATACTACTAAATTCAACCTTGATGGATTAGTGTTAATATAGTGACAAGTTTATCAATCAAATTACGTTATAGTCTACATCACTATATGTGTAGGATAGGGCATCATAGAATTTTTACTCCTAACTCGTATCATTTTACGTCTTCATCCTCTCACGTACGAATTATGCATACTTAGATTTTCTCCAACAAACAAACTGATAAAAATATATGCTTCAACTTAATTTCAATATTTCGTCAAACATACAACTCGTTAATCAATTTGCACATATTTTCATCACGTAAAACACAACTTATCAACTATTTCACCAATTCCGTATACATAATTCGTGCTAAAGTTCGGTTAACTCTCAATATAACCTTATATTCCGTTGAATTTACACGAAATATTAGAGGATAGGATTTGAGTGGCCTCGTGAGAATCAAAGCTTTGAAAAATAAAAATCTTTTTCCAAAAAGCCAAAAAACCAAACCAGATAAGAAAGGCAGAAAAAAATAAATTAAATTAAAATTTTAACGAAGAAGAATTGGATGCCAAGCTACGGAGATAACTACACATTCCTTTATATTCTCTATATAAACCAAAAGCTCACCGGCCACTAAAAAAACTCCGGCGAACGTGAACCGAACGATAATGTTCTTCAACGGAATGGGCGGGATCGGCGGAGGAGCTGGCGGCGGCGGCGGAGGCGCAGGAGGAAACATGATGAGAGCCGTGGGGAGGGCCGTCACTCGAGCTGGAGTCGCCGGTGTTCAGGATCCCATTTCCAAGACCCCCTCCACCGCCGCCTCATCCAACTCGGCTTCTCCCGCGTCGAGGAAGACCCGCAGCTCTTCTGCTTCGTCGGGTTCCGGGTCGAGTCTGAAGGCTGAGTTTCCAGCCAACTTCGGGTGGGCGTCTCCGTTTGGTAGTGGCTCATACTACGGCGGCGGTGGTCCGTTTGATGAGTACGCGAGGGATTGGGAGTGGGTCGACGGCGGCGATGGCGATAGCACTTCGTCTGATGATAAGGAGGTGGTTATCTACGGCCTTACTGATGACTTCGGATTCGGGTCGGCTCCTTCTGCTGATGAAGTTCACTCCGCTGTCAATCAACTCTCCCAGTCAGTTTTCAAATTTTCTTTTTCAGTCAGGCAATTTATCGAACACTTTGTGGGCGAATAAATGGTGGTTTTTGGATGCAGGTTTGTTGGATCCGGCCGATACAGTCGGCTGATTCGGGACAAGTATGGCGATGAAGAGAGTTCTTATTCAACTGGGTTCGAGCTGGACTGGAAAGAGCCTTCTTCTCCGCAGTTCTCCAGCACTAGTACCAGAGCTCTGCATCCTTATGGAAGTGACACGGTTCACAGAGCTTTCCATTTGCTGCAGAGTGACCAATCTGTTCAGGTAAAAACTAAAAACTAAAAACCTTAGTGATGACGACATTTCAGAGTTTCAAAGTTTGAAGCTTTTTGTTGGTTTGTTTGCAGAGAATGGTGACTTCTTTATCGTCTGATGCTGCAATCTGGGATGCTGTAATGAACAACGAGGTGGTTAGAGAGCTTAGGCAGGCTTACTATCCAGGTTGGTTTCTTCAAAGCTTTCATATATATGAACAGTAAAGAATGTTCAGAAAACCCATATAAACTATAGTTTTCATGTGGGCCAAACCTCTGTTACATAATTAATGTTTTCCATGTCGATCAAGAATCAATTTTTATATCTTTCCAATCATATGAAATAAAGAGTAGTAGTAGTCAGATGTTTCTTATCAGGAGGCAGGGGAAATTTGTGTCTAGTAGTAGTGTGTTATGATCATGTAGACCGAGGATTGGAGATCGAACCGATGAAACTAGTAGATGATTTGAACTTGGTTGGTTCTCATGTTCTTCATTTGTTTACACAGGCGAAAGGAGCGAGGATTCGACGACTCCAAAGAGTACTGTAAGTGACGAGGCATATGATGTTGAAGAAACTAGTGATCTGAACATTGTGAAGTGGATCATTGACAATACTAAAGCAAGAGTGACAGAGTTGATGGAGAACATAGCAAAGCTGTTGAACATGGTCTTCGCTCCTCGTGCTGGAGATGATCACAACGGTGGGGAAAGAGCTGGAATCGCCTTCGACGAGAAGGTCACGACTTCGTTGCTTCTCTCTGTGGTGGTTCTGCTGATTGTGGTCCTCGGCCGATCTCAAAAGGCTTGAAAAATCTTCAAAATCCGTCGATAAAACCCTGCATGATCAAGTGTTTTTCACTCCTGTTTTGTTTTTCTTTTTCGTTTTCGGATTTTGATAGGTTACGTTGACTGAAATGTAGCATGGGACGTTTCGAGTCAAATGTCTGCTCTTGAAGCTGCTGTTTCAGCTTAAGCTTCAGTCACTTGTACAAATAACAAAAATGTTTCGCTTTTTCGAGTGTCTTCTTTGACTCTAATCGGTCCAATCTTTGTGTTTCGTCGCATCGGATCAACCCTATCCTCCGATTTTCACACAGTTAAAAGTCATTTGCCCATTAGGGTTCTACATTAGAGGAGTGTTACCAAATTAGTGTCAACACTTTACATTTCTTTCTACCCACGCTACCTCCTACTCAGTCCAAGTTAACCACATAATCTAAGATGGAATCAACATCAACAGAAACCACAGCATGCTTCTCAACCTCCCCGACCGAGCTGCATTCTTTCGTCGTAGTGTTCATCGCCACCACCTCCTGAGCAAATGTGCAGTCCGAACCTTGCGAAACCTGCAGCAATCGTACATGTCTAAAATCGAACGAAAATAAGACCAAACCGGTACGAATTATAAGGTTTTTACTTACGTCGTAGAGCACGTCTCCGATCTTCCACTTGATAGCTCCACTCTTGTAGATCACCATCTTTCCCATGGATCCTTCAGGAAGCTGCGACACACCAGCCTTCGTTTTTCTCGACTGTTTCTTCAATGGCAAGTTGGGAGGGAGCTTGAACAAAATCATCTTCGGATCCTCGTTGGGAGCCTCCTGTAATTATTGTCAAATATTTGCAGAAATTAATTTGATTCGATTCTTCTGGTCATATTGGCATCTCGATTCTCGTCGAACACTTGTGTACTTAAATTGCTTATTTCAACCAAAGTCAAACCAAGTGCATGGATAACTAACCGAGAAACCGAGTTCTGCAGCATGGTTGATCAAGCTCTCGTCATACTCCGACTCCATTGCAGCCTTCCCGAACTCTTCCTCATCGAGCACCTCTGAGAAAAACATACACAATAGAGTAAAACACAAGCTTAAACGGATCAAAGGCTGGAACTTTTCGGTGAAAATTCGATACCCGGATCTCCAGAATAAGGCTTCCTCAAGGGGAGAGTAATAGGGTAGTAAGAATTCTCATAGTCCTGCATTTTTTTCACAACCACCAACATCATGTCATCATCAGCAATTTCACCACACCATGGTAAAGTCGCAAATTTCGAGGATTCGAGACTTACAAATGGTTCTTTGTATTGCTTCAGAGTTCTTTCTCGAGGAGGAGCGTCGATAAGTTCTGGAGAGTACTCATCAGACCTAGCTGTTGCAGCAACTTCATAACTCTGCTTCTTCCTGCTGCTACTGTCATGATGATCATCACCAGTTTCGGCCTTCGGGGAACCGAATTTCCTGATGGATAGTGATGCAGGCCCTCCACTGAATGCCACTTGAACTTGACCAGCTGCATAGATTTTTAAGGATAGCCAACAACAACTAAGGTATAGCCAGAAGTTGTTCAAGTTACAGATACTTGAAGGTTTGAGCTTAGCTGACCTTTCTTCTCTGATCTAGTCACCTGCCTGTTGACTTTGTCCTGCAATAACAAGTAACGGATTCATGCTGTTGATGAACAAAGATTCGCAAGCCACTTGCCGTTTGACTCGAAAAAATTTAATTCGAAATCTGGCTCGAGTCTAAATGATTTGAGTTTGAGTCAGAGTATGCTTGACTCTACCAGTTAATTAAATCATGGTATGGTTGACTCCGCAAACTCGAAGTTGAAATGTCGAACTATTGCGACTCACACCAGTCACGAGTCGGGCTCAAATACTAGCTCAATTATATGATCCGATTGAAAAATTTAGACGACTGATACTTCAACGTGTGGATTCTAACGCATCGGACGACCGGGCGAGACCGACGATCCAAACTGTAACACAACTTATATAAATCATGGTTCATTTCGCGGATTTAAGACTGGAAATGAAGGCGAGGAAGGAAAGGCGCTAAAAAAGCATAATTAGCCCGCCATAATCCCGCCATAATTACTGATTGAGAGAAGGTAATTAAGAAGTTAAAGGATTTCTGGGCTTCTGTGCTTACATTGAAATCTTTCATCCGCTTCTCAGCTGCTTCGTTGGCATCTTCGCTGCATTTCGCCGGAAAACAAGATAAGAAACATAGGGAAATGAAATCGGAATCGGAAAGTTTGAGGGAGAATTTCAAGATTTGAAGCAAAGGGAAGGAGGTGATTACGGTTTGGGAGTGGCGAGCTTGGGCGTCCTCTGAGCGGGAGGCTTCTTCGGTTGGAACTTGAGCTGGAGGTTTGAGAGATAAAATTTTCAGATCTTGGAAACAGTAAGCTTGAAATTTGAGGGTTTTGGAGCGAGTTGAGGAAGAATTGGTGGAGGAGTCGAGAGGGAATTTACCTTGCGGGGGTTGGATGGAGGGTCGCCGCCGTCCATGGCGACGGGGAGGAAGAAGATGATCGAAGATCGGCGGAGGAGATAAAATTTGGGGAAAACAGAAGGTGAAGAGAAATCGAACTCTTGACCTCTTGGTTAATAAAGAAATGCTTTACCATCTGAGATGTATTATAAGTTTGTAAAGCCTTACAAATTTAAATATTTTACTAAATGTGATAGAATGTGGGCAACACAAAATTAGGATTTCGATTGTTATAGGATTTGACCAAACATAGTGGTAGCCGCGATTTTTGCCTATCTGGTGGTGTGCCTGTAGTTATAGGTGCAGGTAGTGCGACGTGACGTCAATAGAGCTGCCTATAAAATGGTGCGACAGGCTCTTTCATATCTCATATATCGTGTAAATATTAATCTCACAATTTTTGGCTGATGCTTAAATTTTTGTTGATTTACTATTTTGATTTCTTCAATCTGAAACTATCTATGACGATCAGAACAACAATAATAAAAATGTCGGTGCGAGAATGATAAGCGGACATGGATTAAACATTTTGTAACAAATAAAGTGATCGATTGTCTATGTAACAAATATAGGAAATTAAACTGAGTTTAATTCATAATAAAAATGGACAAAATTAGGAACTTCTAAGCCCTCAGGCAGAAGCAGTCAATTCAACATTCGTCGGCGGCGGGTTCCCGACTGTAAACTTCCCACTAACACCCAACTTCCCATCTTCCTCCGCCGGCCACTTCCGGCAACCATCAAGCAAAGCCGTGAGCCGATACGGCGACGCATCCGTGGCAAGCCACTGATCCACGTAGAAGATTGTCTGCCGGCACGGCCGGTGGGCCCCAGTGGAGGTCACCTCAACCAAAGTTTCCATATTGGCAGCCAGTGTATCATGATGAACCACCCATGTCCTCTTTGACCAAGGTCTGAAGTAAACACTCACCAAGTCAACGAGTCAACGTCACTGCCTCTACTACAAATACTAACAAATCAAACTTTGTTCTTCCTCCTCCTTCACCACAACCTCTTGAATCAACCACTTGAATCGATCAATCAAGCTCGAAACAATGGCGGTCGGGGCGTTATCAACCAAGAACGATGAGTCGTTGTATCACTACAACGGTCGTATCACTTTCTTCGTGGCTCTGTCCTGCATGATGGCAGCCATGGGCGGCGTGATCTTCGGGTACGACATTGGAATCTCCGGTGGCGTAACGTCGATGGAGCCGTTCCTCGAGAAATTCTTCCCTGAAGTCGTCACCAAAATGAAGCACGACGCAAAAGTCAGCAACTACTGCAAATTCAACAGCGAGTTGCTCACTTCGTTCACCTCCTCCCTCTACATCGCCGGCCTTGTAGCCTCCTTCTTCGCGTCGTGGATCACGAAGTCGTACGGCAGGAGGCCTTCCATCCTCGCCGGTGGAGCCGCCTTCCTCGCCGGAGCGGCGCTGGGCGCCGCGGCGACGAACGTCTACATGCTCATCATCGGGAGAGTCCTCCTCGGCATTGGCGTCGGCTTCTCCAACCAGTCCGTCCCTCTCTACCTCTCCGAGATGGCTCCGGCGAGACTCCGGGGAGCTGTCAACAACGGGTTCCAGCTCAGCATCGGGATTGGCGTCATGGCGGCGAATCTCATCAACTTCGGAACGGAGAAGATCAGAGCAGGGTACGGATGGCGGATCTCGTTGGGGATGGCAGCCGTTCCGGCCGCCATCCTCACAGTCGGAGCTATCTTCCTCCCGGAGACTCCTAGCAGCGTGATCCAACGGACAAACGACAGAGAGAAAGCAAGGAAAGTTCTGGAGAAAATCAGAGGAACTTCCGAAATTGAATCAGAGCTCGAGGACCTAACCATAGCTAGCCAGATCTCAAATTCGATTTCAACCCACAATCAGTTCCGAACAATAATCAAAATCAAATACAGGCCGCAGCTTGTGATGGCGATCGCGATCCCGTTCTTCCAGCAGGTCACCGGAATCAACGTCATCGCCTTCTACGCTCCGTTGCTCTTCCGCACGATCGGAATGGGGGAGAGCGCTTCTCTGATGTCCGCCGTCTTGACCGGCGCAATCGGAATCCTAACCACCTTCCTCTCGATGCTGATCGTGGACAGGATGGGGAGGCGGAAGCTGTTCCTCATCGGCGGGATCCAGATGCTCGTCTCTCAGATGCTCGTCGGCGGGGTCATGGCGGCGGAGCTGGGGGACCACGGCGGGATCGGGAAGCAGTACGCCGTGGTCGTGATCATACTGATAAGCAACTACGTGGCGGGATTCGGACTATCGTGGGGCCCACTGGGGTGGCTAGTTCCCAGCGAGATTTTCCCGATGGAGATTCGGTCGGCGGGGCAGAGCATTGTGGTGGCGGTGAGTTTCCTGTTCACGTTTATTGTGGCGCAGTCGTTTTTGGAGATGCTCTGTCATTTTAAGGCGGGGATCTTCTTCTTCTTTGGAGGGTGGGTGGTTGTTATGACGGTGTTTGTTTACTTGTTGTTGCCGGAGACGAAGGGGGTCCCGATTGAGAAGATGGATGAGGTTTGGACGGAGCATTGGTTTTGGAGTAGAATTGTTGGCGGGAGTGGTCCGCCGGTGAGCGGCGGAATCCGGTGAAAGTGTTGGCCAGAGGTTTTTGGGCTTTTTTGTATGAATTGTTGGTGTCTACAATATTGTAACTAATTATGTATTTTAATTAACTATTTAACTATCAAAATGTAAAATTAAAGTGACCCATTTAAGATAAAAATTTCCGATAATATTAAATTATAGAGTTGGTAAAAATTAGATTTCATATTTAAATTTAATAAGGTAGTCAAAAGAAGATAATATTTGATTTACGATGTTCAATATACATAATAAAACAATCATTCCATCATAATTGAAAGTGAACTAATTATCATTCTTGAGTTAACAGGTGTAATTAATAGTTGTCGCTGTCGCGTTAATTAATTATCGATTATCTTGCAAGTAGAGGACATAGTGATGGAAGTTCATGTAACGAGTTGGGTCACTAGATGACTTAAAGTGTCTCAACCTTGGTGACCAAATCTGATTTCGGTTTAACCGGCCGGGTCAAAAATGGCAATTTACAAATTGAACCGTTTCGGAAATTGGCGGGTCCTAGTAGGGTCGGCCAACTCCAGTCCGATGGAGCTGACAGTGAAGTGCCAAAGTCAAACTCTGCTTCCGCCAACGACACCACTTCATCATCTCCTTCGTCTTCCACATCATTCTCGAAGGGCAACCACTTCGCTTCGTTCCTCTACTTCGTCTGCGAACCATCGAACATTGATTGCAAGAGCTCACCGATCATCATCATCATCATCATCAATAGCAGCGGGAACCGATTCGATCGCGGAGATGGTGAAGGCGATGCGGGTTTACGAGCTCGGCGGTCCCGAGGTAATCCCGAATAACGAGTGATGATCTGGTTTGAGAAAATTACTCAAATCAGAGTTTGTGATCAGTTTTCATGAGTTGAATTTGACTGTGTGTAGGTACTGAAGTGGGAGGATGTGGAGATAGGGCAGCCGAAGGAAGGCGAAATTAGGGTTAAGAACAAGGCTGTTGGGCTTAACTTCATTGATACTTACTTCCGCAAAGGTGTTTACAAAGCTGCCAGTATGCCGTATACGCCAGGTGGGGAATTTGTGTTGAAATTGAAACCGGCCATTGCTTTTGGTTCCATTGCTGTCTTGAAGTCGAGTAGTGAGACTGTGAATTGTATATTTTGCAGGCATGGAGGCTGTGGGGGAGGTGATAGCTGTGGGAAATGGAGTGAGTGATGTTAAGGTGGGTGATATCGTTGGATATGCTGGGAATCCCATGGGGTCTTATGCAGAAGAGCAGATACTCCCTGCAGATAGAGCTGTACCTGTTCCTGCTTCAATTGATCCGGTTGTGGCAGCTTCGGTTTTGCTCAAGGGGATGACTGCTCAGTTCCTGTTAAGACGATGTTTCAGGGTACGTTTTCTTCTTGTACATCACCATTTGAAAAGATTTGAGTATCAGTAGCTCGAACTCGAATTAGCTTTCTTAATATGCTAATACAAGCTATGAAAATTTGATCGTTTCAATCGTTGCTTAACTTCTAGCTTCAATGACCTTTCGAGAGGACTGTGTTCTTGTTGCATTGATCATTGATGACAAGGAGGCGTGATTTAGTTCTCTATTCTTGTTCGTGTTACAGGTTGAGCCGGGACACACTATCCTAGTTCATGCAGCAGCTGGAGGAGTTGGGTCTCTGCTGTGCCAGTGGGCAAATTCCCTTGGTGCTACTGTTATCGGAACAGTTTCAACCAAGGAGAAAGCTGCACAAGCCAAAGAAGATGGATGCCACCATGTTATAAACTACAAAGAAGAAGACTTTGTCGCCCGTGTCAACAAGATAACTTCAGGCAATGGGGTCAATGTCGTCTACGATTCTGTCGGAAAGGACACAGTTCAGGTACATAACACACTTTCCTAATACTAGTAAGCTAGTAGCTATGAACTCTGTTTAACTGTTAATCGTTTCCTCACACACAGGGGTCGCTGTCCTGCTTAAAGATTCGAGGATACATGGTGGTGTTCGGGCAGTCATCAGGAACACCCGATCCAATCCCTCTATCCGCCCTCGCTCCAAAGTGCTTGTTCCTGACGAGGCCTTCCCTCATGATGTACACCGTGACCCGGGATGAGCTGCTCGAAACTGCTGCTGATGTGTTCGCCAACATGGCTTCCGGAGCTCTCAAAGTTCGGGTAAACCACACGTACCCTTTGTCCGAAGCTGCCAACGCTCACTCGGACTTGGAGATCCGGAAGACCTCCGGTTCCGTTGTGTTGATTCCCTGAACACACTTCCATGTACGAAGGTCTGTTGTGTGTGTAGAATCTGTTAGATGATCTGTGAAGGTTTGAGTTGACTCGTTGTCGGTCTGGGCAATAAGAAAGTAGCTCTGTTCGGTTTGATTACTTGGTTCTGGTTAATTAATGCTATAAGCAGGCCCAGCAAAGTTTGGGCCAGGGCCCTCGATATCCTATGATCCAGCCCACTTTATCGCAATTCTTCTGCAATTTTACTACATGTGGTGAAAGTTTTGGAGGGTAAAAGAGTTGGCGCGTGGGGGGAAGGAGAGTGTCTGAAAATTACTACAGGAGTAGAGTCCCATGAAATTTGATTGGCTGAATTGTTCTGCTTAAAACAGAAGAACCCTATACAATGGCAGTATTTGTAATTTCCTCCAACCGTATGTCCAGTTACTGTTAGGGGAAGAGGCAGCAAGCAAACGTGAGCAACGATCACATCATTACCTTTTTCACTCTCTCGTCATTTTCTTTTCACCCTCTCCATTTCCATTTCTCTTCTCCGTCTCCTGGACTGATTCGGATTTCGGAATCGGACATATATTCACAGTTCCGGCGAGTTCCTTTTTTCCTTCTCCGGCGAGGTATTCATCGTCCGATTTCTTTCGTTCTAGCTGCAACTGTTCTCTTCATCGTGCTGCAACTCTCACTGTCAGTGCTCTCTCTTCTCCCACCGGTGATTTTCTTTTTAATTTTCTGTTATATTTACTCCTCACGCTCCTTTTCCTCACGCATTCTGAGGATGAGCTATTACCGTTTCACTTAGTTCAACCGAGTGGAAGCTGGTTCGAGTGATCGAGTCGGCTCTCGATTAATCGAAACAGACTTCAAATATATGACGTTACTATTCGGAAATGGAGAACCATCGTGGGTTCAATTAGATGAACCGATTTAGTTTCATGCAGTCAATACTCAAAACTTCACAAACGCAAGACACGCGCGAGAGTGGGGAGGGGGGCAGCTGTCGCCATCAACCTCCAGAAACTTTCTGTTTTACGGTGGGAATGTCCCCCTGTTAACAAACAGCACAAAAAAAATTGAAATTTTTTAAAGAGTGAAAAAGCATCTTCTTTCCCCCATGGCAGTGTGATGATGAAACGAGCTGCAGCAATCCGTGTGAGTGTATATATATAGAAAGGACGACGATTCTCCCTTTTGGTAGCTATTTCCTCTGATTTGACAGACGCAAATTGTAATTCGGCTTGCAGGATTCATCAATGGCGGACAACCGCCGCTCTTACTTCCCCGCCATGACCTCATTTCTGCAATCCCCGCCGCCGCCTCCGCCATTGTTACTAATGGAGAATTCACCGGCTGATGCTCAAGGTAACGATTTAAACTTCATAAGTGTTTTTAGTACTGTAAACGTCTCTGCTTCCTCATCATCTGCGCTGAAACTCTGAGCTCGTGTTTTACAGATCCTTCAGAGCACATTAGAGTAGGAGGTTTCTATGAAGTAGATCACTCGATGCTTCCGAGCAGATATCCGGATCAGCTCAAGTGTGTCCGGGTTGTCATGGTCTGTTTGAAAAAAGGAGCTCTGATTCCGTTCTGTTAGTTTCATTCTGCTCTGTTTAGTGTATCCTCTGTTTAGTGTTTACTCAGGCGTGTTTATGATCTTGCAGGTTATTGAGAAAACGAGGATGCGAGTTTCACTGAGGTATCCGAGCATATACTCTGTCCAGGATTACTTCAGCGACGGCAGCGGATGTTCGGTGGCGGAGGTGAAGAACATCCCGGCGCTGGTGGAGAAGTGTATGATCGGATCGGAAGTGGCGGCGGAGGCGCTGTATCGGAGGATTTCAACGGCTGAGGTGGCGGAGAGAAAGAAAAGGTGGAATTTCTGGGTGGTTCCTTCTATTGATCCCCGTCAGAATGTTTCGGTTGTGAAATCATCTAAAAGTAACTGTTCGTCGCTCTTGTCGGAGCTCAAGACTTCCCGGATAGCCGATTGGGGGCTACGCCGGAGGGTTAGGTTCTTGATTCGGCGTGAGGAGGAGCAGAAGCAAGAACGAGCTACTGATATTACTGAGGAGGAAGAAGAAGAAGAAGAAGAAAAGGATGATGCTGTCGAAGAGAATGAAGAGGAAGACGAAGAGGAGGAGAATCAGGCACGGAAGCGGATGAATGGATCGTCATCAACAGTCCAGCTGAGGAAGAGGCCGAAACAAGAGAAGAAGAATCAGATTGTGGTTTACAGGCCGAAGAAGAAGAAAGTGGTGAAGAATTCGATCGATCGATGGTCTGCTGTAAGGTAATGGATCATCAATCAATATTGCTTTCAATAAGGTTTTATACTAATTTGATTGGTGTTTGATACTTTGATTGTTTGAAATTGTGTTCATAAAGGTACAAAACGGCTGAGATCAACATGCTGAAGATAATGATAGAAGAAGGGATAGGGTTTGGGAATCCGATTTTGAGGGCGGAGTTGAGAGCAAAAGCCAGGAAGATGATCGGAGATACAGGTCTGCTGGACCATCTACTGAAACACATGGCAGGGAAAGTGGCTCCAGGCGGTGAAGTGAGGTTCAGGAGGAGGCACAATGCTGAAGGTTCAATGGAGTATTGGCTGGAGAAGGCTAATTTAGTTGATATAAGGAAGGAAGCTGGAGTTGCAGATCCTTACTGGATTCCTCCGCCTGGGTGGAAGCCTGGTGATAATCCTTCTCAGAACCCTGTCTGTGCCGCCCAGATCAAGCAACTCAAGGAAGAGATCGAGAAACTGAGAAGGTAATTAATCAATAATTGTTCATAAACTACATGCTCTGATGCTCATGATTCATGTATTGATGGATTCAAAATATCAGAAGCATTGAAGAACAGAGATCGAGGAAGGACGAACTAGCTGCTGTGACCACTCCAATTTCATCAGTTACCAGCTTAAGCATTGAGCATGAAGGGTTTCGAATTCCACTCCAGGTATATATATATATATCAGAATCAGCGAACTGAAACTTGATTCCGAGATTTACATTTGATCTTCCTTTGATTATAAATACTTGTGCAGGAAATTTTCATTAATCTTACAAACAAGAAGGCCAAGATCGAGGAACAACTGGCAGATATCTCCAAGTCATTATCTGCTATGGAGGTACATCTTTAATTCTTTATTATATGAAATTCAAGCTCCTTGCACTTTCTGAACTACAATGAACTTGAGAATAATCGAACAATGTCTGCTATGCTCAGGAAAAAATTGCTGCAACGAAGAGATCAGAAGAAGGGAAAGAGACACAAATCGGAAGTCTGCAAAGCGGGTTCAGGATATACAATCCTGGTAATTCGAGCTACTTACTGCCAAGCATGGCGATTTCCTACTCTCCACAAATCCAGCTCGACCGAGGACTTGTTTTCACTCCTCCTTCCGCCTCATCATCGTCCACTGTTATATTTCCGCCGCCGCTGCAGTATTCATCTTCGCCGCCGGTGATGAGGCCATTGGCTGAGAGAAGAGCTCTGACTATGAATGTTCCTTCGATCCTTGCCAGAACTCCTAGAAGTAGTACTCCACTAATCAACCTGAATGAAGATCCCAGCTGTCAAAGCGACACCGTGTTGTCGTCGTCTCAGAGTCATCGCCATGTCTCTCCCCGCCCTGTCGATTACCAGAGAAGAAACCATCAGACTCTGACCGCTTCCATCTCCTCCACTGTAAGTCTGCTAAATCTTGAAAGCCTGTGGACCGGGCTGGAAAATCGGTTTTGGTTTGAACCGGATCAACCGAACCGATTCACACCTCTTCCAAATGCACTAAAACTCAACTGATGTGTTTTCTTTATTGCAGTTGGCTGCTGCAAATGAGAGAGCCCATGGATCAAATCAAAGAGACAGACGAAGCAGGTACAGAGCTGCCTCTTCATCCTTATCTATGGGAGCTTCATCAAGCTTGCCGGCCGGAGTACAAGCATGGCTGGCCGTCGGTGAGCCGGATCAGTCGCCGGACGAAGTTTCCAATCGAGGTTAAGTTGCAAGAGAACGGTTTGTTATTTAGTTATTCACCAAATATTGAAACTGTTTCGTACTATTGGATTAAGCTAATTAATCTCCCATTCATAGTCCCATTGAATTTGGGAGACACATACTCTATTTTTTTATTAGGAGTATCATATTATCTAGAAAAGACACGATTATTCACTATTATTATAAATTTATATTTCGAATTCGAAATTCTAGTTTCTTCTTTATAGTATTCCACTTATAAGTTGAGTTTTTAAGGATTTAAGTCGATTGGTGGTTATTTTGTATTATTGATGTGTTGTTCCATTATTATTATGACGGTGTCACGAGGATCAGGACATATAGTAACAAATAATGGTTACACAACTAATTAATTAATTGAGATCGGCTGAATCGGGTTGATTAACTGTCAAACCGAAATCAACTTAGTCGGTGAGCCGAAACAATCGGTTTGTGGGATCGGTTGGATTGCGAACCGAATGCGGTCTTGTACAACGCTCTCATCCACTGTCCCTCCTCTTATGACCTACTGCTGGACGGTCTACTCAGATCGGAGCGGACGAAAGAAGCGCTCGAGCATTTAGAGGACATGGTTTCGAAGGGGATCGCGGATTTAGTTACTTATAACTCGATTCTGCGTTCGGTTTATCATTCGGTATGCGCGGTTTGGTTCTGCAGATTATTGGAAAGATGGTGAGTGTCTGATCAGCAAAGATAATACAATAATAAACACCTAGTTAATAGAAAAAAAATAAAGATAAATTGAAAAAAACTCCCTTTTCGCTGGATGAAACGACGCCGCTCGACAAAGAAGAACTAGCAGTTTTAGGGATTTACGTTTCGTCGAGAATGTATCTGAAAGAAGGAGTAAGCTCGCTGTTCTCAACTTCGAAATCCTTCACACGATCACTTCCCATCGCTCTCAAAGAATCCGAGGTGCTCAACCACTTTCGACCTCTGGCCCCAACCATTCTTCCTTCGTTGCTGTTTCATCGTCGAAGGATCTCCATCTCCTCAATGTCTTACCGTCCTAACTCCCAAGGCGGAGGCCGCCGCGGTGGCGGTGGCGGCGGAAGAGGAGGCCGTGGAGGCGGAGGAAGAGGAGGCCGTGGAGGCGGAGGTGGAGGAAGAGGCGAGCAACGGTGGTGGGACCCTGTGTGGCGAGCTGAGCGATTGAGGCAGAATGCCGCCGAGGTATAGAGTTGCTGTCTTGTTTATCGATTAGGATGCACGAGTTAATGTGAGAAACAGAGTGTTGACTGGGATAGCTGCTGAATTGAGCTTGGTGAATTTTTAGTTGTAAGAAGAGGAAAATAACTCCGGGGAAGCTGAATTGATACTGCCGATGAATTGTTAGGATTGCTAGATGCTTTTATTCAGCTTGCAGTTGCAATCAGATCGGAACATCTCACATCACTTTATGACAAGTTACCTATGTGTATTTCTCTTGTTCAGTTGGAGGTGCTCGATGAGAATGAATGGTGGAGTAAGATTGAGCAAATGAAGAGCGGGAGGGAGCAGGAGATGATCGTAAAACGGAGTTTCAGCCGTGCTGACCAGGAAAAACTGTCGGGCATGGCTTATCAATTAGGTCTTCACTTGTAAGTACTGGAAAAGTTGAAGTCAATGCCTACTAACCAGAATGAATCTTGCTTGCTCTGCTTGAATCTCGATCCAGCATGGTTTGTGGGTAACTCTATTGTAACGAATCTCTTGTCTTACATATTGTTTTCTTTAACTTGTACTTTTGGAAAGGAAGCCATGCATATAACAAAGGGAAGACACTGGTGGTTAGCAAAGTTCCACTACCTAATTATAGGGCCGATCTCGATGACCGTCATGGCTCGACTCAGAATGAGGTAATTAACTGACCAATAGATTACCAGACCTTTCAGGACCTTTGTATGGCTTCTCACGTTAACTTAATTGCAGATTCGAATGTCCACTGAGACTGAGCGGAGGGTTGGAAGCCTTTTAGGCAACTCACAAAGCCCGGTTCCTGGCAATGGTTCCGGTTCAACTTATCCCCATGACTCCGCACAATCATCAAGGACAGTGAAAGTAACAAAACCCATATCTGTCCCATCGCAAAAAGATTCTGCCCAGGAGAAACTTAGTCTGGAATTAAAGCAGAAGCAGGATGAGCTCAAGGTAGAGATCTTTGGCATGATGAGCATTTCTTTTATATCTTATTGGGACCCTGATAAGTTCTTGTTGCTGCTCGTCTAGTCGTGTTCTATTGGTGGGCTTCATGAACTGAAATTGACTCCGTACTTGTTTTTTCTTACTTTAGGCAAGCAATGGTGTGAAGGAGATTCAATCTTTTAGAGAAAAGCTGCCTGCATTTAAGGCCAAAGCTGAATTCCTAAAAGCTGTTACAGAGAATCAGGTTCATTTCTCTGCCATAATTGATCTTTGAGGTGTTTGTTTTCTCAGCAAGGACTAGAATGCACCTTGACACAGAGAATATGATGTTTGTTTCTTGTGTTGCATTTCTGCTTGTCACTTTTGGCATCATTCACGTTCTTAATACATGTTGGAATTGAACTAACCATAAATCAGAAAACCATCTCGTGAGCTGATTTTCTTATCCTTTTTAGAATGATGTGGTTATTTACACTTTTCATTTGTCTGTTGCTACTGCAGGTACTTGTAATTTCTGGAGAGACAGGTTGTGGCAAAACAACTCAGCTTCCACAATACATATTAGAGGAGGAGATATCTGCACTTCGAGGTGGTACTTGCAGCATTATTTGCACACAACCTCGCCGTATATCTGCAATATCTGTTGCTGCCCGAGTATCATCTGAAAGAGGAGAGACGCTTGGTGAAAGTGTTGGTTATCAAATTCGCCTTGAATCAAAGCGATCGGCTTTAACTAGGCTTCTATTCTGCACTACCGGTGTGCTGTTGAGACAGTTGGTAATATTTTACTTGTATATGTCGTTTGATGCTCTCTGAATACTGTGTTATATATGATTTCTCCTTCTATTCTTCTTGCTTTGGAAGATTTTTGGAATATGCTACAGAAATGGTTCTCTGTATATGGTAGTATGGTCGCTCAATTGTATTCAATTTTGTTATTTTGAATATGATGCGGTAACGACATTGCTCAGTAACGTTGATAATATGTTGATTTAGTTTTCTAAATAATTGTTTCTTTACAGGTTCAGGATCCAAATTTAACTGGCGTCACACATTTGTTAGTAGATGAAATTCACGAGAGAGGCATGAACGAGGATTTTTTATTGATTATTTTACGTGATCTTCTTCCTCGTAGACCAGACTTACGACTCATTCTAATGAGTGCCACAATCAATGCTGACTTATTCTCAAAGTACTTTGGAAATGCACCAACAATTCATATACCGGTATGCTTGTTTCTGAAACTTT
This sequence comes from Linum usitatissimum, assembly GCA_030674075.2. Lineage (NCBI taxonomy): Eukaryota > Viridiplantae > Streptophyta > Magnoliopsida > Malpighiales > Linaceae > Linum > Linum usitatissimum. Next base: position 347,573 of record JAUJYP020001424.1, read on the forward strand.
CAACCATTGTGCGTGTTTATTTGGATGCAGTGTTCTTAAGATGTTTTTTTTGGGGTTTTCTGGTAGGGATTCACCTTTCCTGTAGCAGAGTTCTTTCTAGAGGATCTCCTGGAGAAAAGCCATTACAAGATACAATCCGAGTCTGAAAATATGCAAGGAAATTCAAGAAGACCAAGAAGAAGAAGAGATCAAGAATCAAAGAAAGATCCATTGACGGAATTATTTGAGGTATGCCAATACTTGGACCTTTTTATTTCCTACTTCTACTGGATGATTTCTAGGCTATTTGCCTTCCAAGCAATCTGCTTATGAGTTAAATGTAAAGAACCTCTGTAACCGCATTATGTGTTCTATTCAGCTAGACTTATCCTGATCCCTAGACTCCTTTAGAGTTGATACTTGCATGCTGATCGGCCCTTTGCTGTATCTGGTAAGGAATCTTCCTGACTTTAGGATAAAGAGTAATGATTTTCCAACGTGAATTAAATTTGTGTATACTAGCTTAACCTGAAAGGCAGTTTAAGGCTGAAACATTGTAGATTTCATTATCACTAATCAGAGCCCTCACAACTGGAAAATTGCTTGTTTTTCTGATAAACCTTCCTAGATTGAGCACAGTTCAAGTTCCATGGTTACATTTTCATTGAGACTCAAACGTTGCTTGTGTAGGACATTGACATTGATTCTCACTACAAGAATTACAGTGCTTCTACGCGGCTTTCCCTTGAAGCTTGGACGGGTTTGCAGCTTGACTTGGGTCTGGTTTGTACTTTACGAACCAATTAAACAATAGATCACTTTTGTTTCATTTTTATGTAAATTTCCTTTGCTGAAAGGGCTATTTGTCTGTCATTCAATTAGTCTTCCACACCCGTTTTTTGAAGATTGGGTTACATATTTCTTGATTTTATAATGAACTTTTTGTTACTTCTTCTGTAGGTCGAGGCCAACATTGAATATATATGCCGTAGTGAAGGTGATGGTGCAATTCTTGTTTTTCTTACTGGATGGGATGAAATTTCCAAGCTACTAGACAAAATTAAAGGAAACAGACTTCTAGGAGACCAAAGCAAGTTTTTAGTGCTTCCCTTGCATGGTTCAATGCCTACAATCAATCAACGCGAGATTTTTGACCGCCCTCCCCCCAACAAACGGTATATTCACATGTTATCTGTTATAATTGACAGCTTGTGTTTCACTCGTTTGTCCTAATGAGGTAGCTTGGTAATTTCTATAGAGTGTTGCAGAACTGTTGCAGCATGTGTAATAAATTAACGATATTATCTTTTGATGAGTTTTGTCTTAACGCGCTACAACTTTATTGGCTTTTGCAGAAAAATCGTTCTTGCAACAAATATTGCAGAGAGTAGTATCACCATCGATGATGTTGTGTATGTTATAGACTGCGGAAAAGCAAAGGAAACCAGCTATGATGCTCTAAACAAGCTGGCTTGCCTCTTACCAAACTGGATTTCAAAGGCTTCAGCACACCAGGTACTTGAGTTACTTCTGCCATGAAAGAGTATAAATGCACCATCTTTATTTCATCAGAACTGCTTTTTGTCACTATTTTCACAAATTAATTGCTTGTTTTGTTTGTTTCAAATGCTTTTGAATAATAGAGACGTGGTCGTGCTGGTCGTGTACAACCAGGGGTTTGTTACAGACTATATCCGAAAGTTATCCATGATGCGATGCTTCAGTATCAATTACCTGAAATTCTGCGGACGCCTTTGCAAGAGTTGTGCCTCCATGTTAAAAGTTTGCAGCTTGGAGCTGTTGGATCTTTCCTTGGTAAGGCACTCCAGCCGCCAGATTCTCTCTCTGTTCAAAATGCAATTGAACTGCTAAAAACCATTGGAGCTTTGGATGATACTGAAGAGCTTACACCCTTAGGTATGTGTTCTAATATTGTCTTATATGCTGTCTTTGCCCCCTTGGATGTTCTAATTTGAGCCATGAACAGGTCGTCACCTTTGCACTTTGCCTATGGACCCAAATATTGGAAAGATGCTTCTGATCGGTTCCATCTTTCAGTGCCTCGATCCTGCTTTAACAATTGCAGCTGGTCTTGCACATCGTGATCCGTTCGTCCTTCCTATAGATAGGAAAAATGAAGCAGATGCTGCAAAAAGATCGTTTGCTGGTGATTCCTGCAGGTCAGCTGCTGTACCTAATTGTTCGCCTAGTTGGAAGAATCAGCTGCTGTAAATCAATACTTTGTACTAAGAGAATATTCTCGACGGCCTTTGTTGCAGTGACCACATTGCTCTTGTTAAAGCCTTTGAAGGGTACAGAGAAGCCAAGCGTACACGAAGTGAGAGATCATTTTGTTGGGAGAACTTTCTATCACCCGTTACTCTACGGATGATGGAAGAAATGAGGGAGCAGTTTCGTGTCTTACTGACAGACATCGGCTTTGTCGACAAATCCAAGAGCAATGGTGTAAGAAGCTTGCTTCCTTAAACTTGTTCCTATTACTAGCTAACTTTTGCGGTCTCTTCAATCATTAATGTGCATGAACCTCTTGCAGGCTTTCAACCAATACAGTCAAGATATGGAAATGGTATCGGCCGTCTTATGTGCTGGGCTATACCCAAAAGTTGTACAATGCAAACGGAGAGGAAAGCGCAGTGCATTCTACACGAAAGAGGACGGGAAGGTCGACATCCATCCGGCGTCTGTAAATGCAGGAGTCCACCTCTTCCCATTACCATACTTGGTTTACAGCGAAAAGGTGAAAACAACTGGGATTTACGTTCGGGATTCAACAAATATATCAGACTATGCATTGCTCCTGTTCGGAGGTAGTCTCACTCCCAGCAAGAACGGCGACGGCATTGAGATGCTTGGCGGGTACCTTCATTTCTCTGCATCGAAGAGTGTGCTGGATTTGATTCGGGTAAATAATACCCCTCGTCCAAACCTCATAACGTAATGATACTTTGAGAAACTGTACTGAATTGTAACATGATTTGGTTATTGTGTTGTTGTGGTGTGTGTCACTGTAGAAACTGCGTTTGGAGTTGGACAAGCTCCTGAGTAGGAAGATTGAAGACCCTGGTCTCGACATGTCGGCAGAGGGAAAAGCCGTCGTCTCTGCTGCGGTGGAGTTACTCCACAGTTGTGACGTGCGCTACTGAAGGATGGTGAAATATTCAATGGATGGAGATGCTTCGCAATCCCGATGCTAATGATTATAAAGATCATAATCTCTTGATAGCAGCTGTTTGAGCATTTTCTGGATAGAGGTTCCATTCGAAAGCTTGCTGTCCATTGGCAAAAATGATACTTGTGTTGTTGAGGGTTGAACAAACAGCCTGTTCGACTGGTTACTGTGTCGCGTTGTTCGGTGTGCTATGTCATACGGGAAACATGTATCAGATGTGTCAATATGAGTGCTAGGATGTATTGTCATGCTCAGGCGTACAGTTAACATCTTCTACGAGTACTTCGATGGTGGATGTCCTCTGCTGAAGATGTTCAAGGGAGCGCATTCAGTTATCGAGAGTATGAAACTCTCGAGCTGCCATCCGACCTTAGACGTTCAACACTATGATTGGACATTTGGCTGGAAGCGGAAGAAGAGAGTGGACTTGAACGAGCATTTTACGACGAAATGTGGGTTAGTGAGTGTAAACCTTATGTTACAACTTATGATCTACTGCTGGATGGTCTACTCAGATCGGAACAGACGAAAGAAGCGCTTGAGCATTTCGAGGACATGGTTTCGAAAGGGATCACGGATTTGGTTATTTATAACTCAGTTCTGCATTCTGTTTCTCGTTCCGGTATGCTCGGTTTGGTTCTGCAGATTATCGGGAAGATGGTAGCATCCAGATAGAGGCCGATGACGATTAATCGACTTACTCAACCGATCTGATCAGCAAAATAATAATAAACACGTAGTTAATAGAAGAAACAAAATAAATGAAAAACATTATTTACTCTCAAGTTCCTGACTCCCTCCTTTTCGCGGGATCAAACGGCATCGCTTGACACAGAAAAACTCACCTCCTCCATTTCCGAGCTGGTTAATGGCGAAACTTCTCCAACTCTAAAACCTTGCTGGTGTTCTTTCTAACTCGACGAGAGAGATTGAGAGAGATCCAGTGGATTCAGCTGTTGGGGGTAAAGGTATGTCTTCCTTCCACCTTCGTGCAGAGTTCGTCGTTTGTTGAGTAGGAGTTTTAGGTTTCCGCTTCGTCGAGAATGTATCTGAAAGAAGGACGACGCTCTCTGTTATTAACCTCGAAATCCTGCACACGATCGCTTCCATTTGCCATCAAAGAATCCGAGGTGCTGAACAAGTTAGAGAACGAGCCAAGCACCTCACTCACTCTAGATTACTTCAAGTCGATTACCGATTCGAAATCCTTCAAACAAACTGGTCTCACCTACAGAACCATGATCCGACGGCTGGGCGATTCCGGCGACGTCGACCGAATCCAGAGCCTCCTTCAGCAGATGAAGCTGGAAGGAATCTCTTGCTGTGCAGATTCGTTTGTGAATCTGATAAACACTTGTGTAAAATCAGGCTCGGCCGAACAGGCGTTGAAGATGCTCTATAGGATCGACGAATTCGGATGTAGGCCGACTGTCAAAATGTACAATCTGATCCTGGACGCTTTGCTTGGCGAGAACAGGTTCGAGATGGTCAGTTCGACTTACAGGAACATGAAGGCCGATATGATCGAGCCGAATGTGTATACTTACAATACGCTGTTGAAGGCTCTCTGTAAGAACAATCGAATCGAGGTGGCTCGAAATCTGCTCTTACAAATGTCGAGCAAAGGTTGTTTCCCCGATGATGTTAGCTATACTATTGTAATGTCGTGTATGTGTGATGGAGGCATGGTGGAGGAAGCGTATCAGGAGCTCGAGATGAGATCATCGAGTTTGTTCCGGTTTCGGCCACCTGTGCCTGCTTATAATGCTGTGATGAAAGGTTTCAGGAAGGAAGGTAGAGTTAGGGAGGTGGTTCGGTTGTTGAATCGAATTACGGAAGTTGGATTGGTTCTGAATGTGGTTACTTACTCGACTGTTATAAGCTCGCTTTCGAACGCGAGGAATGTTGACCTCGCGTTTGCTGTGTTCGGTAAGATGTTTGTGAGAGGGTGCAGCCCGAATCTCCACACGTTCTCTTCGTTGATGAAAGGGTGTTTTGTGGAAGGGAGGGTAACCGAAGCGCTCGGTTTGTGGAATCGGTTGGATCTTGAACCGAATGTTGTTTTGTACAACACTCTTATCCATGGTCTCACCTCTCATGGCAGGATGGTTGAAGCAGTTTCTGTCTTCGAAGATATGCTACGGAATAGCAGATGTTCTCCGAGCATTGCAACGTACGGTGCTCTAATCGACGGATTTTCAAAATCGGGGGATCTACGTGGCGCAACCGAGACATGGAACAAGATGATGGCCGACAAGGGATGTGTTGACCTGGTCAACGTCGTTGTTTATACATCCATGGTGGATGCTCTCTGCAGAAACTCGATGTTCGACGAAGCGTACGCTCTTATAGAGCGTATGAGACGATCGAGCTGCCATCCGAATACGGTTACGTTCAATACATTGATCGGAGGTTTGAAACCTTAGCAGCTGCATTGGCTATGGTTGGATGTGAGCTCAGCCCCAAGTAATCATTTCCAGAGAACAAAAGCAGCTTCTTAAACTTCCCACTCTTCTCTTCCACACCACTACCACAATCCTCTTCTCCTACAAAATGTCAATGGAATGGCATGAAACCTAATTGTCCTATATGAGCAAGGAATGCAAACCGAGTGGAATGCTGAATTGGTTAAAACTCACCAACACTGGCGGCATTACGGAGCCAGCTGTGGAAAGTGGAATCGGAAACGGAGACTTCGACGGAGGACCGATCCCATTGCTGCATTTCGTCGAACACCTTGTAGCCATGGTCGAGTACTGGTGATGAAGAACAGGGAGGGCGTTGCTTGTTGAGGGTAATAGGTCTCAACGAACGGAGGAGCTTAGTGGACTCGAGCTTGGAGATTGCCTCGTCCAGCCTTTCGTCCCAGGAGCTGTTGGAGGGAATCCGTGAAGAGCAGTAAATCGTGCAGAAAAGGCTTTCATCGTCCTTTACGCCCAAGTTTCCAGAGCAGCTAACCCGAGTCAAATCAGACCCGGTCGGTTCGATCAGCTGGCCGACTGGTAAAATTAGTGATTTTTCATATATATTAGAGTATGTCTACAAGGGGAAGAGGACATACTAATTATTAGGTCGTTTATTGATCACCGGTGAGAGTCGAACACAAAACCTTACCGAATATAGATGACACTTAGCATATAATTTATCAGCCCAAAATTTTCTTCGTTATCATCTAAACCTTAAACGAATGTCTAAATTACTAAACAACTTATGTCGAGTTATGAAAATCAAGCGGTTGTCGAAATACTAATCAAGATTTAACGGGAAAAAAATTTATAAGGACAGTTAAAGTATATTATTTTCAAAAATTCTAACTCAATAAAATTTCGGATGAGAATCGATACATCAGTGCTGGTATTATCGCACCCTACTTATAACCATGATTCCTATTTGGCTATTTGCTCGAGAATATTACTCATTGTATGACAGTTCATGGATTCCCATTAGATAGCCACCCGTTGACTTCTGCAAACACAAGTCAACAACAACATAAACTAGTTGACATTGTCATAAGTCAAAACTATGGTGGTGATGGATACAACCAATACTAACACCAACCCTCTTCCATAATTTTTTTGTTATAAATAATTTCCGATAATGAGAAATTGAAATAGCAAACATAAAGATATCTAAACATCAGTCTTATTTCGTAAAATCAACTTCTATACAGATTGGACGATAAGAAAAAGTCTTGGCACAACAACAAACCACCTACTTCTATAACCAAGTACACGTCACCAAAAAGGCCAAAATTTCTATGCAAGGCTGCAATACACCTCGTATTCCAATAAAACAATCGTGAAAGGATTGAGCTCCGCGTCCTCTTCAATGTCCTCTCCCACCATTTTTGGGCATAGACATCTAGGTACAATTTTTTATGCACAATTTTTTTGTAGTAAAATGACCTACACAAAAGCTTCACAACTTGTCCCATGTGGCTATAATCTAAGAGGCCTGAAATTCTGAAAACAAATTAAATTGCTTCATTTCTAAACAAACCCTAACCCCCCTTTTTCAGTTGACTTTCCTTCACAGCTAATCCTCGTTGACTTTCTTCCACCTATAAACAAACAAACAACAACCTCCAAAACAAACAAACAACAACCTCCAAAACAAACAGAGAATTGAAAGAAAACCCAGAAAAACCCATGTCTCAATCTGCGACTGTAAAGCTCCCTGTGTTCGACATCTCGGTCCCGTTCTCGAAATCGGCCATTGATGACCTCTCCGCAGCTTGCAAGGAGTGGGGGTTCTTCCACATAACCAACCATGGAGTTTCCAAGGAGCTCTACAGCAAGGTCAGAGCTTTCTCCTTGGAGGATCTCTTCTCTCAGCCTTTGGAGATGAAGATCAGAGCTGGACCGAGCTCCGATGTCAAGTCCTACACTCCGCATTTCATCGCTTCGCCTTTCTTCGAGAGCTTTCGCGTCTCCGGTCCCGGTTTTTTGGATTCTGTTCATGAATCGGTTCGAGTGGTCCGTGGTCCGGTTTCAAGCTATCCAGAATTAAGGTAACAAATGTTTCATTAGTTGTTGCTCTTTTGGCTACCAGTCTTTCTTCAATTCGAGTTATTAGAATTATTATGTGCTTTATTTCGAAAGACACAAATGAAATGGTTCTCTATGCCCTTTTTATTTTCCTGGTTAATACAAAATTTATTATCAAAATATTACACATTTGATCCTAATTTTCAAAATATTATACATTTGATCCTTGCATTCACCATTTTTTATTTCAACTCGAGTTACTGTAACAATTTATCTATCGTTATCGTTAACATAAGTTTACCTGCATTTTTACTAATTCAAATTATTGAGACAAGCTAACATAATTTCGCAATTTATCAGTCAAGTAGTGGAAGAGTACGGGAAGAAAATGACGAATCTATCTGAAACCATAGTAAAAACCATCCTCGCAACCATGAGTAAGGAATTGGTGGAGAAATTGTACATTTCCCACTTCAAAGACTGCCATGGATACCTAAGAATCATCAATTACTCCCCACCAAACCCACATCAAGAAGAACAAGAAGTTGAAGGGCTCGGGATGCACACAGACATGAGCTGCGTGACCATAGTATGCCAGGACGAGATCGGGGGGCTACAGGTTCGAACAAAAGAAGGGAAGTGGATGGACATCGAGCCACGACCCGATTCACTCGTGGTGAACATCGGAGACATGTTGGAAGCTTGGAGCAATGGGGAGCTGAGATCATCCGAACACAGGGTTGTGCTGAAGAAACCTGTCGAAAGGTTCTCTTTGGCATTTTTCTGGTGCTTTGAGGACCAAAAGGTAATTTTGGCGCCCGAGGAGGTTGTAATTGGGAAGAGGAGAAAGTATAGGGAGTTTGTTTGTAAAGAGTATTTGAGTTATAGAGAGACTAGTGTTAAGGGGAGGTTTGATAAGGTTGGGTTCACTGTTAGGGATTTCGCTGCACTCGATGGATCGATCGTAAATTCGTGATTTGATCGAGATTATGAGATTTACGGATGTGAATTTGAAACCACGACTTATTAAATGTTTTTTATAAATAAGTATAGTGTATTATATTACAAATAAAAGTGATATAGGGAACGAAAATACAATGCACTGACTCATAAAAAAATGAAAAATCAAAACCCAAATAAAAGCAAATCACCTAGCCTCAAGCAAAACATATCATCGCATAAAAGAAAACATCAACCGAACCATAACAACAACCCTAGCCGCAACAACAACATCAACACCACACCAACACATCATTGCCGTCGTCAACAAACATCTACCACATCAACAAAAGACTCTGTCTTCAAGACACCATTAACAAAGAGAAAGAAAATCCAAAAACCCAACAAAAAATACATCCAAACATCAAACCAACCATAACCCAAACTGAAAGTGCTACCATATATCACCGCCAACAAAACGAAACTCCAAACCCGTCTGCTGCACCAAGCAATATCAACAGCAAAACCATCATCAATTCTTCCAACCTAGATCCACATCAACATCATCCAACCCAGCTCCATACCATACCAAAACATCATCAACTACAACTCTACACCAACATTGGAACACCGTCGAACCCAACTCCACATCCACAGCCACATCCACATCCACATAAAAAAATTATCAAACTCCACATCAACACCAAAACGCCGTCAAACCCAGCTCCACATCCACATCAAAACATCATCAACTACAACTCCACATCTACACCGAAACACCGTTAAACTTAGATCCACATCAAACATTTAACATCATAAACATACTCAAACCCAAATCAAGGAAAAAGACCACATAAACTTCATAACAGAGTGACCAGAGAAACGAACGACCAAAAAACCGAACAAAGACATTGAACCAAACCCAGTTCCACCCAAAACATGCACCAAAACAAACCCCACCGTCCAATAAAAACAAATCCAACCTTCGCATCACCGACACAAACACAAAAACGGCTTTCACCGTCGTGAAAACCACTAAATCCACACACAAAAAACAAGGCACCATAACTGAAACATGACCTAAAGCGAAGGTCAAGAGAAGAAAAAAGTGAATAAATGGGTCTGCCGCCGGCGCCAATAAAGGCAGCCGGCGGAAGATAACGACAAAGTATGATGAGTTGTCTAGAGAGAGGTGACAGAATTCAAAAGGAGAGAGTGGGTGTTTCTATAATGCTTGACACTTTCACGACTTGTCAAGTGTTAAATCGTGGATTCGCCTTTGATTTCAACCAATGTAGTTTATCCATCATTATGGTAATGATGGATTTTGTGAGATTTATGTGTGGTTTTGGTGACAAATTCATAATCACTAATTGACTAATCATCGAGTGATTATTCTTTCGAAGATTTACGATTAATATAAATTCTTTTTTTATATATTATACCGTGTTTTTATTCAAATAAATTTTTTAATAATTTCTTAAAAAATGATAGATTTCAATTTTTTTATGACGAGAAAAAGTTACTTTTCAAATGACCACATATTCACCAAATTTCCACGCATTTTTTTATCTCATACTATAAAATAATCATTCATTTTTGTGTGAGTGACAATGAAAAAGAAAAAAAAGATTATATTGATACCTCCAACACTCGTTTTATCAAAGTTGACAGACCTTTTTTATATTTCTTTCCAATTCTATCTGTTTCCAACAAATAAATCATCTTAAGTTACAGATTCAGAAACCAAATCTTCTCTTATTGCGGCGTATGACCCAACTTCCTTGCGACGAAATTTACCTCTCATTTAACATATCTCACGATACCTATAGAATAATTGTTAGCTCAACGGAGTCAACAACGATCGAAAAAGGGCCTTCCTGTACAGGAACATGGCCCGCCCTCAATGATCTTTGAAGCCCATATATAAGCCAAAGGCCCATGTGAAAAAATCACAATCCGAACCCCAAGCCCAAATCGGGAAACAAACAAAACACAGGAAAATCAAAAGAAAAGGAAAATACAGAGGTCAGAAGAAAAGCTCACAAGCAACAGTGAGAGAGAAGAGTTTGTCATCGTCACAGCTCTGGTTTCTAACTTGGTTGACACGGGTCCTCTCCGATTTCCAGGGTTCTTCAGCGAGATTTGGATTCGATTGATTGATTGATCGAAGAAGATGGTGCTGAAACAGAAGCTCCACGATGCATTCAAAGGTACGGTGGAGAGGATCACCGGACCACGCACCGTCTCCGCCTTCAAGGAGAAGGGCGTACTCAGCGTCACCGAGTTCATCCTCGCCGGAGATAATCTCGTCTCCAAGTGCCCCACCTGGTCCTGGTAAATCCATCCGGCCTCCTTTCTCGTGAGCTATTGCTGGATTTTGTGGGCTGCTTAAATTTGATTTTTGGTCAATTGGACTTCGATTCTAGCTTTTTTGTGTTGTGGTCCAATTGTTGAATAACCCACAAACATTTGAAGAAATTGTGTTTGAAATTGGACGTTAATTGAGCTAAGTTTGAGGAAAAGTTGGGGAAGAAGTGTAATGAGCTGGTATCAGCTTGAAATACCAATGCGATCAATCGTTATAAACCTGTATTGAGTTGATTTATTTCGATTAAGTTTAATCGGTTCTAGCACCCAATGCTCTACCAGCAATGAGTAATAGTTGATTGAGCTAGGTTTGATATTATGTCATTGTGCTTTGTTTCTGTTGATAAATCTTCGACCTGCTTTGTTGATTAGGGAATCCGGCGAGCCAAGCAAACGGAAGCCTTACTTACCTCCTGAAAAGCAGTTTCTAATCACTCGAAACGGTTAGTTTCATTTCACTTGTAATTGTTCTGTGGCCGTTAATGTGAAGTTATGCCTTTTAGTTGTAGTTGAATTCAGATTTAGTATATGTCAAAACTTTTGATGTTAGCATAATTCATTTGCCGATTTGTTAGTTGTCGTTTGAACCTGTTTCCTTCAGTTCCTTGTCTACGTAGAGCTGCCTCTCTCGAGAAAGAATATGAAGAAAGCGGGGGTGAGGTTTTACTTGACAATGATGATAATGACGGCTGGCTTGCGACTCATGGGACGCCAAAAGGTAAATACTTCCAAACTCTATGGCTAGATGGTATATGGAACTAATGGTTGAGAATCTGACATTGTGCCTTCAATAGAGAAGAATGTTGGTGAAGAAGACAATGTGCCTTCAATGGAGGCCTTGGAAATTAACCGAAAGGGTCCCATCCAAGCAATCCCATCGTACTTTGGGGATCAGGAAGAGGATGATATCCCTGATTTGGCCGATTATGATGAGTCTGACAATCTCGCTGAAGCAGATCCTGTAAGTTCTTACTGACGCTTGCAAGTAAAGATCGTGTTAGCAGTTATAAAGGCTGTATGATATATCTGAACTTTTGCAGGCAACTCTCCAATCTACCTATCTCGTAGCACACGAACCTGATGATGATAACATTCTGCGGACACGAACTTATGATGTCAGCATCACGTAAGTATTCCGACAGCTGGATCTTCAAAGCTCTTCTTAGACTTTTTATAACTCGTTTTCTGGTTTTGAAATATCCAGTTATGACAAATATTATCAGACTCCTCGCGTATGGCTTACTGGATATGACGAGGTTTGTCTTTCGTGTTCCTATAAACCGTAACTTTCAAGTTCAAGAGGTTATTCACCTTTGTATCCTACTGATTATTACATATGAAAACCATAAGAAAGTTATCATCTTTAACACTGGAGAGTTATCAACTTGACCAAACCTTTTTCTGGTTTATCTGTTGACTGTAACTGTGTTCGATTTCAGTCGAGGATGCTTTTGCAACCAGAACTAGTACTCGAAGATGTCAGTCAGGACCATGCACGTAAAACGGTAGGCTAACCCGATGTTGAATGCAAACGACCTAATTTTTCTTATTTGTCAAACCAATTGATGTTTTTTTCGGAAAAAATCATGCTATATGCTCTTTTCCTATTCGTAACTCATAACCAAACTTTCAACAGGTTACCATCGAAGACCATCCTCATCTACCCGGGAAGCACGCTTCGGTCCATCCATGTAAACACGGAGCTGTCATGAAGAAAATCATCGATGTTCTTATGGCTCGTGGCGTCGAACCAGAAGTCGACAAGTGAGTTCTTCCCCCGTTTTCTGTACAATTATTTCTCTGCGTTTTGTCTAACTGCGATTATATTCATTCCACAGGTATCTTTTCTTGTTCTTGAAATTCGTGGCATCAGTAATCCCTACCATCGAGTATGACTACACCATGGACTTCGATCTTGGCAGCTCAAGCAGCTAGTTTCAAGTACTCACTTCTCTATGCTCGAACTCTCGCCATTTCAACTTTCGAGAAGTTCAATTTCTGATTACTCCTCAAAATTCAGCTGTACTCTCCTCAACATCTGTTGTAAATATGAAGAACCTTCAAAAGGCTCATCTTCAGCAATAGTGAATTTACTTTGTGGCTTTTCGTAGTGACTGTTTGTTTACCGCAGTAATTTATTCAAACAGAACTGTAAATGAACCCATTTGTTCCAACTGTATCATTAGTAACCTATGTTCATGTGGTTTTATCAATGATTTCAATCGTTTCGGTTACACGCTTAACGAACAAGGCCTTGTTTCGGTTTAAGTTTAGAAATACTGGCGAAAGAAATTACCATATTGTTGAGCTCGGACTTGGTGCATTTCGTTCACATCGGATTTCAGTTACCGTTAACAACTAAGCTCGAATTGAGCTCGACTTGGCTCGTTACTCTTTAGTGTTCGTTTACTTGCCTTATAAGGTCTTGCTAATTGAAATCCAATAGCAAGCCCTAATAAGTTTGAGCTCTTAACCGTAAACAACGAAGGGCGAATTGATGAATGGCAAAACACGAACCGAACATAAACCCTGAATTGAACAGCTGTAATTTATTTCATTATCTGGGCAATAGCTTCATGAACAATGCTTATGACAGTATCCAAGCTCCTAGCAAATGCCAGGCAGAAGGTACAACACTACAAGATAGGAAATAAACCATTGTAGATAATCAAAGGTCCAAGATAGCCACACACACAAAAATACATTAGCATTTGCCTCCGGTCAAGAAAGAGCCTCGATCTTGACAGCATTTCGGTTCATCTGCAATCGAGAAAAAAGAGACTTATTTTCTCGAACATCACAAAAACTTGAGCAACACTCAGATACTACTCAATACTGATACTGAAATCTTCTCAGACGACGACCAGAACGACGCAGCAAAACATTTCTATCGAATTCGCTACCGAAACAAGATGCCAAAGTATGCACAACAAGAAAGCAAAAGAAGCTCACTTTCCCCTATAGTTTAGCACTAGAATGACTGAAATTCTGAACCTTTACAACTAAAGCAAAGCATTTCATTGGAATCCCGATCCCTCATATCATCATAATCCATATTCAAGTTGCGTAGGAAAGTTCACTAAAGACTAATCCGTACTGGCTTGGATGAATTCAGGTTATACACTAACGCATTCCTCGTACCAAAGTATTCCCAGAAAACTCAGAATCGTAGAGACCACTTCTATCGAATTGGACGTTCAAACAAGACTTGAGAAACACTCAGACACTTGTCAAACGAGCTTATAAACTCGAGAGAACAATTCTATCGAAATGGATGTTCAAACAAGCTTATAAACTCCACCACAAGAATCATTACACCCAAGTCGCCATGTGAACAAAAGAAGCTCACTTTCCATTTCAAAACAGGCTTAAGCCGATCAAACACTACGATAAACTGAAATTCCAAATCACCCATGTCATCATCAGAATTCATAGAATACAATAGACTCACCAGCTGAAAAACAACCGATCCTTCCCTTCTCATTCGGCCTCCGCCGCTTCCGCTTCCACCTTCGGACCTAATCCACCACCGAAAAAAACAAAATTCAAATTCAAAATTTCAAATGAAACCTAATACAAAACCTGGCAATCGGAAAAACAAACGAACGAACCGTGAAGGCAAGGGGGGCGGTGATCCTTGCCCCATCCGATTCCGCGAGTGGAGTCGAGGTACTGCTCGACGAGGTGGCGGCACTTCTGGAGGTGGTTGACACCTTCGACGCGGTAGCACCACCGGAGCCTCTCCCTCAGGATCTTGGACCTCTCGATGTCGATCCACTTCTCCCTCACGATGTGCTCCCTCATCTCCAGCATAGCCACCGGATCCTTGTATGGATCCGCCGGATCGAAGTCGTCCGGTGGCGACTCATCGAACTCCGCCACTCCCTTCTTCCTCCCCATTCCTTTTCTTCTTCCTTGTTGCTTCGTTCCGTTCACTCGCTCACTCTATCGCCTCTGCTTTCATTTTTCCGCGACTCCGCTGGTTTTTGTTGAGAGTTCTGTTCTTGGGCCTTCTCCTCATTGGGCTTCAGGCCTCGAATAGTGCACGCCCAACTGGATTCGTACTGCGGACGGCTGGCCCAAATAAATCTGGATTAGTCCACATTTTATGGCAATCCGCAACTCATTAGGATTTCAAGCGAGACTTGATTACCCGCAAAAACATCAGTATGTCTTACACTTACATTCTTTAACTCTCTTTTGTTTTCGAATCGTTCCCCGACCACGATGTTAAACCCTTAAACACTAAACTTTAATCCCTCAAATACTAAATCAGAAATTTAAACTTTAAATCGTATCACAAATTTTAATTTTGGACAATAAATCAAAATTAATAGATCCTAAACACTGAATATTAAACTCTAACGCAAAATATTATATCCTAAACGCTAAATACAAACCTACAATCTCAAAAATCGCAATTTAAACACAAAATATGGCAAAATGTAATATAAAAGATACCGAAACATTTTTCATACTTTTAAATATGGCCAACACAATTCAAACTAGATCACAATTAATCAAGGCCATATAATCTAGCTCTATATAACTCAACGGCTAAGATCTATTTAATCGGACTAAATGAGTTAATTAATTTATTTTTTCTAAACGTGAAAAAAACCAAACACTATCGAGAAAAATGACACAGGAGATTAACCGCGAATATCGGGGAGTTGAATTCAAATTTTTTACAGAGACGTAAAAGAGTATGAGAGATGCATTTTTCACAGATTTTTAATACGAAGTCAAAATAATAAAAACAAACCGAACGAAGAACGAAAAACGAAGAAATCCTCCAAAAATATAATCAGGTTCTCTTCTTCTTCTTCATCATCTTCTCATCCTGGCTTTGAAGTTTTCGATTACGATGAATCTATAACGTTTCGAAAATCGAACTGATCAAATTCGATATGTTTTTCGTGTCGTGATTTATGCTATATTGTCTTCTGTTTTGATGAGGAGCTTCATCTTTTTCCGATGATGGGTAGTTAATTTAATGGTGATTTCTCGTGATTTTTATCCGATTCATGGTTTATGATCGAAAAAATGTAGTTTTATAAGTGAAATGTACATTAATTATAAACTTCATATTCAACAAAGATTAGAGGAATTTTTGTTACTTTGAATGAGGATAATCTTCTTTAGTAAATGTTTGTTTAAGGCTCATTCGTTTGTTGTTTCCCTAAGTTCGAATATCCGACCCCATATTTTAATAAATTTTCGGCCAACAGGTCGGGTACGATTTAGTATTAAAAATAAATTTAAATATTTTGATGTCGAATAGTACATTGTTTGTAAAATAGTATTGTACCCTTTTGATATTCGTCTCGCTTTTGTAGCGTATCGTTCACACAGTTGTTGTGAAATTTCGAACAGTTAACCTCATCGGTTCGATCAGATCGGAAATTAGCTAGATGTGCCTGAAAGGAACCTGAAGCAATGAGCACATCAAAGTCAGAGTTTTTAGTGAGACAATATGGGAGAGTCAACAGTGCAAAACAGCTTTCAACTGACTGGGATTTTTCCCAATCATCTTCCTTATCAGATTCTGATGAGACTGAAGGTTAGTTAATTAAACCCCCCAAAAAGATCATAATTACTTAAAAACCATTCCAATTACTTCTTAAATTATGGTTATTTGTCACTAATCTCCGGACCGGTTGGACAAGTTACGAACTGGGTTAATTGTGTTGCAAGTCGCAGGTTTTTGCTTGATCAAAATTATCAAATCGAGTTATGAAGGGAAGAGACTGTTAATGAATACTATAAATTTTATCATAATCCTTTCCTAACAGCTCGAGTAATTAAGATGTAATAATTTCTGACATGATATCCTACCTTGAAAAGACCGAGAGGTCTCCGTTCCGAACTTGGTAGCCCCTATTTCGAGCACATGACTTACTGCGTGAAGTTGTGCAGACTTCAGCTCTTTCTTCTGAGAGTTTTGTTTGAGGGGGTGTGTAATGAATCCTATAACACCTATCAGAGCCATCTTCCAGCAACTCGAGTAATTGGGATGTAACGGTTCTTGACAAAGACTAGGTTGAATTGGGGTTGGAACTAGAGTGATTCGGGTCAGCTTTCCACGGCTCTACTAATCTCATTTTTTGGTTATGTTTTTTCTTAATGTAGAGAGGAAGCTAGCAGTGTTGATAGAGTGGCTGAACACCATTCTACCTGATCTGAAGCTGCCACCAAAGGCTACAGTTGAGGAACTCAGAGACTGCTTAGCTGATGGCACTGTTCTTCTTCAAATCTTGAGGAAAGTAAAACCAAGGTCCTTCACTAAAGAGCTCGTAAGCCCCCTCGATTGATCGAATCGGTGATGCTAATTAATGATTATTAGAAGTCGATTAGTACCACGATGAGACGACAAATCCTTGGTTATCGTAGCTCTAGACTCGGAGAAGGGCTGGGGCGTGGATAGTGCTAGCTAGTAGCGTTGTGTTCTTTGTAACGTGTTGGTGAAGTTTCTTTTGTTTTGTGATTTGATTATAGGAAGGGGTTTTGGAAGCTGAGATAGTATCACCAAGCCAAAATGTACACCTATTCTTGGACAACATTGATGAAAGGGGCATCCCCAAGTTTGATATGGGAGACTTGGAGAAGGTAAATTCGATACGGGTTAGCGTAATTCGATCTCGTAAGTAGGGTTAGACAAAGTACTGAGATTTTTGATTCGTCGGCCTATACAGGGCTCGATGAAGAGAGTGGTGGATTGCCTTCTATCAATAAGAGTAAGGTACCCAACAGGGAGGAACAACTTCTCATCAACAAATGGTAGAATGACTAGAAGTGGTAGCCTAAGGGAGTTCTCACCATACCAAAGCCTCCACCTTGGTACATTCTCATCCTCACTCTCGTCTCCCGGAGCCGAAAGGCAGCCACTCTACTCCGAGTCGAAATTCCAGCAGTTCTTGCGTACCAGCCCCGCCCTTTCAGGTCCGTTTCGTTCGTTAAGTCTCACCGGTCTGATCTCTGATACCTGCTTAGTAAACAACATCTATTTCTAATTACTCTTTTTGACTTTGGTTGTATTAACGTGTGTAGAGTCATCTGCCGCGTGGATGCACCACGCTGGACACCGGTTCCACGAGGTGTTCCAGGTCAGACAAGGTCGGTACGCTGACCTGTCACC
The DNA here is from genome assembly GCA_030674075.2 of Linum usitatissimum. Classification (NCBI taxonomy): domain Eukaryota; kingdom Viridiplantae; phylum Streptophyta; class Magnoliopsida; order Malpighiales; family Linaceae; genus Linum; species Linum usitatissimum. The sequence continues at coordinate 365,676 of JAUJYP020001424.1, forward strand.
TTCGAAGATATCTGAGATGATGAAATCAACCAGCTTAGATGTAATTTTTTTCCCCTTTGTTTTACTGCAACTTGAATGATAAAATGGACCAATTGATGTGTTGTTGTTGTTCTTTGTGTGTGTAGAATGCTCCAACTCAGTCTCTTCTAAGTGTTGTCAATGGCATCTTGGATGAAAGCATCGACAGGAAGAACGGCGAAATCCCTCATGTATGTAATGCAAAACTTACGAGTTTTTCGTATCGTTGAACCTTCAATCGTTTATATAAAATGCGCTTCGTTTTCGCAGAGGGTAGCTTGCTTGCTGAGGAAGGTAGTGCAAGAGATTGAAAGGAGGATATCAACTCAAGCAGAACACTTAAGAACAGTAAGGCCATTTTTTCACTCTGTTCTTAAACCTAATGATGTTTGCAGTTTCTTACTGATAAAATAACTGGTTTTATGTGTTAGCAAAACAACCTTTTCAAGGCTAGAGAGGAGAAGTACCAGTCCAGAATTAGGGTTCTTGAGACACTTGCTTCTGGTGCAGGTGAAGAACCTGCGGTATGAACAGCTCGGAAAAAGTTTCTTCCTTTTTCACATTGATGAACCTGAGTTTGCAATAACAAGTTATGAACTTTTGTTTGCAGGTCATCATTGACCAACTTCCACCAATTAGGGTAAGAAATTTTTCAGTAGTTACACTTGCTTCCGCAGCAAGAAACCTATGTACTCTCGAAATGAGCGACTTTTTCGGGGCCGAATTTTGATAGGGTGTGAAGGTGAAGATGGAAGAGAGAAGCAAGGTGAATGAAGAGATCGCAAAGTTGATGAAAGAAAAGAAACAAGAAAGCATTGAACTTGCAAGGCTAAGGCAAGAACTGGAAACAACCAAGACCATATATGATGATATGGTGAAGCTAATGAGACAAAAGGATGAGACAACAACTAGCCTCAAACTCTCATCTTCAAACCAGCAGCGGAGAACGAATGCCGAAATCTCAGCATTGCGGCAAGAAGTTGCAGCAGGGAAGAAAGAGCTCAACCACATAGTTGACTCGGTTAGGGAGACGGACTGGACGAAGAATGAGCAGACCAATGCTGAGGTTCTAGCATTGCAGAAAGAGCTGGCTTCGACGAGGAAGGAGCTTGATGGAATTGTCGGTTCAATGAAGGAAAAGGATCATGTGAGAGTTGTTGGCGATGATGATGTGGTTAGATTAGTGAAGGAGAACGAGGAGATGAGCCTTCAAGTTGTGGCATTGAAGCTAGAGCTCGGAAGGGTTTCGAGGCAAGGCAATGTCGTTAATGATGTCGATGTGGTTAGATTAGCGAAGGAGAAAGATGATTTGAGTGTTCAAGTGATGGCATTGAAGCAGGAGCTTGAAAGGGTTTCGAGACAAGACAATGTCGGTGATGCTGATGTTGCTAAATTAGTGAAGGATAAAGAGGAGATGAGTCTCCAACTCGCGACATTGAAGCAAGAACGCGAAAGAACAAAGCAATTAGGACATGGAAATGTGGATGGTGATGTGGTTAGATTAGTGAAGGAGAAAGAGGACATGAACGGTCAAATCGCGACATTGAAGCAAGAGCTCGAAAGGGTAAAGGGATCACAAGGGGATGTTGATAATGATGTTGATGTGGCTAGATTAGTGAAGGAGAAGGAGGAAATGAATCTAAGACTGTCCAAATTGCAGCAAGAAATGGAGACATTAACACAGGGAAATAACAATGATGCTGACGTGGCTAGATTAATGAAGGACAATGAGGAAATGAGCATAAAGATCTCATCTTTGCAGCAAGAAGGAGACATGGCCAGTAGCAAACTCACAACTCTGCAGCAAGACCATGAGGAAATGGCCAGATCAATGAAGGAGAAAGACCAAACAAGCCATGATCAGCTCTCAAAATTGCAGCAAGAGATGGATTTGGCACAAAGGGAGCTCGACGACATGGCTAGATTGGTGAAGGAGAAAGACCAGGCAAACCTTAGACTTGCCATGTCAATCCAAGAGCTAGAGGTGGCTAACAAGGCACAAGAACAGAAGTACTTACAACTGGAAGCAGAGGCTAAAGCTGCAGCAGGTCAACTGAGTTGGTCAAAGGATAAAATGGAGTCAGATCAACAGAGTTGGAGTAAGAAACAGAAGAGTGTTCTCAAATCTGTTAATCTGCAGTTCCATGCACTTCATGTAAGATGTTCTTTCCCTTTTGCAGATTGGTCCTTGTACTTTGTGTTATCTACTGACACCAGTGCAAGTAAATTGTACAGGAGCTAAGGTTTTCATCCACCAGCATCAAAGAAGAGGTTCTGCAAGTGCAGCAAGACTATACTGAGAAGTTCCTCAGCCTAGGTATGTATCAACTAACCGGTTCGGTTCAACAGAATAGAATCATATGTGGTTAAAGATTGAGCCTTTACTTGGTACCATGGTTGTTTTCAGGAGTGAAGTTCAAGACATTGGTGGATGCAAGTGAGAACTACTACTTGGTTCTTGCTGAGAACAGGAGGCTATTCAATGAGCTACAAGACTTAAGAGGTAACGATCGAAAATCGAACGAGCTAACAAGATCGTAACGAATTCCTAACATTGTCGATATATCTACAGGTAACATCAGAGTGTACTGCAGAGTGAGACCGTTCTTGCCAGGGCATCAGAGCGGTTCAAACAAGTCAGTTGTGGAGCACATTGGTGACAAAGGAGAGCTGGTAGTTGAGAACCCTGCCAAAGCTGGGAAAGATGCTCGAAAATTGTTCCGGTTCAACAGGGTGTATGGTCCTGGAGCTACTCAAGGTACCTTATAGCCGTTCATTTCCATCTTTGGTGTAGGGATCTCTACTTGATGCTTACTTTACCTTTGGTGGGAAAAAAATTTCAGGTGAGGTTTACTTGGACACACAGCCATTGGTGCAGTCTGTGCTAGATGGCTACAATGTCTGCATATTTGCTTATGGGCAGACTGGTTCAGGCAAAACGTACACTATGGTACTTGTTTTTCTTCCCCTTTTGTCTCTTTTTTAACTAGTTGAGTTTGGGGAAGTTTGAACCGATTCGGTCAACTACATGTTTAATCTAACCCGGTTTATAACGCAACTAGCCCGATGTTTCGATGAACCGTGACATGCTGACTCATAGCTCATGACTTGTCTAGGAAGTCATTGACCTCTCATTCAAATTTTGTGATGTTTTGATGATCAGGGATTCGTTGACTCGTAACTCGATTATTTTGTAACTCATATCATCTAGTCTGTTCAACCCAATCCGATTCACAAATATAAATTGTTTAATGGCTCGATGGACCGTGACTCTCTTGCTTGTACCAATTATGTTTCGATGAATTATAACTAGTTACACCTAAAGTAACTCATTATCCTGTAACGTGCTCAACCCAACCGATTCTCACCATCCAAATTATTTAATATTTTGATGAATGGTGACCGGTTGACTCATGGTCATAGCTGAGTTATCCAGTAAAGTTAACTCTTTACCAACTTGCATTTTGATACCTCTAATATTAACCTTGTACAGTTGGGTCCTAATGGAGCAAAAGAAGAGGAGTGGGGAGTCAACTACAGAGCTCTAAAGGATCTCTTCAACATGTCAAAGGGCAGAAGCAACTCCATATTGTACGAAGTCGGTGTTCAGATGGTCGAGATCTACAACGAACAAGTTCGAGACTTGCTCACCAATGATTCGCAGAAAAAATATCCTTTTGCAATGTTTCGAACATACATATATGTTTGTGTTTTGGATTTTTATGCAGAATTTCGAAAGTACGAGATATAAAACAAACGTAGGCTGATTGAAAACGTACTTGTAATTTGGTCTATGACCAATGCCAATACACTTGTGTGTCTTGGCCAAAGTGGCATTGGTTTAACCAAGATTGGTTTTTTAAGTTACACCACTATCCACCCTTCAATTTTCACATAATTTCATTTCAGTCCTCCATAAACCAAATCCTTACTTTTTGTTTTTTACTTCCTTGACTCATTTGTTTCTTTGCCAACACACTTGGGATACTAACGACCATACCAAGTAACGGCGTCGCAGTGCCCGACGCGACCATGCTCCCCGTGTTCACCACATCCGACGTAATGGACCTAATGCAGATCGGCCTCAACAATAGGGCGGTGAGCTCCACCGCCATGAACGAGAGGAGCAGTCGATCCCACAGCGTCCTGAGCATTCACGTCAAGGGGAAGGACTTGCAGGCCGAGACCACCTTGTTCGGGAACTTGCATTTGGTCGATCTGGCCGGAAGCGAGAGGATCGACCGGAGTGAAGTCACCGGAGACCGACTCAAGGAAGCTCAACATATCAACAAATCATTATCCGCTTTGGGCGACGTCATTTTCGCCCTTGCTCAGAAGTCTACTCATGTTCCTTATAGGAACAGTAAACTCACTCAGCTGCTTCAAAGCTCTTTAGGTACGTATAATTTCTCAGCACTACAATATAGTCATTTTATTTACATTTCTTTACAAATTAGTCTCGAAATCTTATCAATTGGTTCCTTAACTATTGTCTTGAAATTCCACTCACGATCTCCAATCATCCTGATTCCACTAATGATCCATTCCCTACCCATATAGTCATATTTACACGTCACCAATTTTTTTAAGTTTTACTCATATATTGGTTAGAATTTTGACCAGACCGGTTTCGATTCTAACCAACAACCTAACCTCTGGTTCTCACGTGTGCATGCATGCAAAGCGCAGGCGGACAAGCAAAAACACTAATGTTCGTACAGCTGAACCCAGACGCCACCTCCTACTCGGAAAGCCTCAGCACGCTGAAATTCGCCGAGAGAGTCTCCGGAATCGAGCTCGGAGCAGCGAAGAGCAACCCGGGGAGGGACGTCAAGGAGCTAATGGAGCAGCTTGCATCACTCAAGGACACCATCGCCAACAAGGACGAGGAGATCGAGAGGCTACAAGTGCTCAAAGCCGGCGCCGCACACCCGCCGCCGGGGAAGCTGCGGACGAGGCGGTCGGTGGAGAAGGATTCGGAGATGGGTGGTGGCGATTCGGAGAGTAGGTATAGTGATAATTATATGTCGGACGGGGAAGCTTCGGTCGGGACTGAGCCGGAGTCCGTACATGACGACGGAGGCGGAGGAGGAGGGAGAGCTTCGTCGGCAGATAAGCGTACGGGGCCGAAAGGGTTGACTAAGGCGAGGAGCTTGCAGAGGCTGACGGAGACTAGGCCGTCGACGACGGTTACGGTGTCGAGAGACCACCTCAAAGGATCAACAAGTAAGAGCTAATTTTTATATTGATTAACCATTTAATTTGGTATGAGATAGATCATAAATTTATTGAATTATTATTCGTCGCCTTATTTTTTGAAAATTTTGCACGTATGATTAATTAACCTCTTTAACTATACTCGTAGGGTGAAAATTGGGACGAGAATGAGACATGTTCCTAAATTCCTTATTCAAATTTTTGTTCCGAATCCAAATTTGATTGGCGACTTTTGATTCGAAATCGAGAATTTGAATAAGGAATTCAAAATTCCGAATTGATCATAAATTTACTCTATTTTATCAGGTGTTAAGAAAGCTACTGCCGGCAGCAGCACCTCCACCTCGCAAAAGCCGACGAGTGCCAGCAGATCACGGCGAGCATAACATAAACATAATGTTACACCAACGATTTGAAAAAAAACTCGGTATACTAACTCGGTATAACCATGGTTTTGCTCCGAGTTTTTTCTTGAATCGTATTTGTGAGATAGTATCATATTAATCGACCCGCTTCGTATGTTAGGATTTCGATACGATTCGTGGTATTTGTATGTAATGTAAAGATCGTTTAGGGTTTTCTATACTCTTTGAATGAGGTTCTTTAATTAGTTTTTTTTAGCCTGATGTTTTCCCTACTAATTGATGGGAAATTTCATGGCTTTGTTAATAATTGTCTTGTAAATTATGTATATTCAATAGCCAGATTATTTCAAGATTTCAACTTGCACGATTTTTCGAAAGGTAACTCTCAAAAAAAGTTTAAAATTTGTAAAGTTTTGATAAAGATTATTAATTTATTAAAATAGGGGTTGGTTTTGAAACCAAGGCCTTTCGATCATGTGATGACCTTATCATGAATTATTACATGGTTGGAGTATTTGATGGCTCCCTATTCAGTGTTATGCATGATTCTTTGGTAATTTCTAGTTTGATCATGGAAACTCTATAAAACGAATATACTAATGAAAGTTATCGATTCGGTGAAGAGGAAGAAACTTATAATATTATAGCATAGCCGGACAACAGTTACAAAGTAAGAATTTGATAAAATATAAAACAAGGATATATAAACCAGAACCAATCCCAATAAAAAAGCAGAATAAATTGGGTTATTAAGGTAATATTACCGCAGACCCCCTAAGGTAAGAACTAAACCCAGAGAGAGTAAATAAAACCGTGTATTGAACCCGGAAAATCCATTAAACGTTTAAAATCCGCGATCAAAAAAATTGAATTGTTCTTTCGTAATTTTGTTGATCCGACCAGGAGCAACTTTTTCTAATTAGATTCTAAGCTCGATTAGCTCAGGATGTATAATCTTGTTGGAGAAAGGTATGAATTTTCAATCATTGTTTCTTCGTTTAATGTTTTCGAATTCTGTCTGCAGTTTCTTATTACGAGGTGGAAATGCAGATGGCATTTGATCGCTGGTAGGATTCCAGGAAGGACAGCTCAGGATGTCTGCAGTTTTCGAATTCTGTCTGCAGTTTCTTAAGACGAGATACACGGCCGTGTAAGACGAGATATACTGTTATTAGAGTTACACGGTCATGTAAGACGAGATACACAGCTGTGTAAGTAGAGTTACGTGACCGTGTGGGTGGAGCTTCACAAATGTGTAAGACGAGATACATGGCTGGCTGTGTGGGTGGAGTTACACAACCGTGTAAAATGAGCTACACAGTCGTTTAAGACGAGTTACACTGCCGTGTAAAACAAGCTATACAGCCGTTTATGACGAATTACACGGCCGTGTAAGACGAGTTATACGGCCGTGTAAGATGAGTTACATGGTCGTGTAAGATGAGTTACACAACCGTGTATGTGGAACGAGACAGCCATATAAAGTTGAATCAAAACTCGGCTCGATAATAAACAAGCTCGATTAGCTTGTCTCGTTTGTGGAATGTATAATCAACCCCAACCACTTTCATCTTCAATAATCAACCCCAACCACTTTCATCTTTTACTCGAATAATATTGCGGAATATTCATATCAGGTCTTCGTACTTTATCATGTTTACAGATCGCTCATATCGAGGCTAGAACCCGTGGAACCCGGAGAGATGAAACAGGGAGAAAAGCTTGCATTTTGGATCAATGTGCACAATTCACTAGTGATGCATGTAATGAAAAGTTACAAAAACTCTCACATTCAATAGATTCTGTTTTATGTGCAAATCATATTAAATTCTTTAAATAATTGTCTAATAAAATTAAAAATTATTTTTCATCATGTCATTCCCTTTAAAAATTGACCATCTTTACATGAAAAATGAATTTTTTTAAAATTGGCTAATATTTGACATGAATGCTGAAAATGGTTAAAAAATAAGGTTAGATCATATTAAATCCTTCAAATAATAGCGTAATGAAGTTAAACATATTTTTCAACATGTTAAAATAATACCGAGTAAATTTGATTTTTAACTTCGTTTGACCATTGTTTACAGGGGTTACCATAATGACCATTGAGTTTTTAGTCATTTCCAACATGCATGTGAAATATTAGTCGATTTAAAAATGTTGAAATTTTCATGTGAAAATTGCCAATTTCTATAGGTTAACCCTTTTGAAAATTAACCCACATTAAAATTATTTTTTTTTTAAATTGGCTAATATTTGACATGGATGTTGTAAATAGCTAAAATTAAGGTTTGATCATATTAAACCCTTCAAATAATAGCCTAATAAAGTTAAAAAAACATTTTTCAACATGATAAAATAATACCGAGTAAATTTGATTTTTAACTTTATTTGGCCATTGTTTACTGGAGTTACCATAATGATCCTTATTTTTTAGTCATTTCCAACATGCATGTGAAATATTAGCCGATTTCAAAAATTGAAATTTTCATGTAAAAATGGCCAATTTCCATAAGTTGACCCCTTTGGAAATTGACCATTTTCAGATGAAAATTGATTTTTTAAAAATTGGTAATATTTGATATGAATGTTAGAAATGGTTAAAAATTAAGGGTTGACCATATTAAGCCCTTCAAATAATAGCCTAATGAAGTTAAAGAAAATATTTTTCAACATGCTAAATACCGAGTAAATTTGATTTTTAACTTCGTTTGGCCATTGTTTACAGGAGTTACCATAATGACCCTTGATTTTTTAGTCATTTCCAACATGCATGTGAAATATTAACCGATTTGAAAATTTTGAAAATTTTATTTAAAAATGGCCAATTTTCATAGGTTAACCCCTTCAGAAATCGACATTTTCACATGAAAATTCCAAAATTTTCAAATCGACTAATGTTTCACATGCATATTGAAAATTGCTAAAAAGTTAAGGTTTGGCTAATCCTTTCAAATAATAGCCTAATGAAGTTAAAAAATATTTTTTAACATGTTAAAATAACACCAAGTAAATTTGATTTTTAACTTCGTTTGACCATTGCTTACAAGGGTTACCATCACAACTCTTGATTTTTTAGTCATTTCCAACATGCATGTGGAATGTTAGCCGATTTTAAAATTTTAAAATTTTAAATGTGAAAATTAATTTTTTTTAAATTGACTATAAAACGGATGTTGGAAATGCTTAAACATTATAGCTTTATCATATTAAACCCTTCAAATAATAGGATAATAAAATAAAAATATATTTTTTGAAGTACTCAAAGAAGCTCATACGTTACGTGCATGAATGAAGTCTCTCCAAACTCCGAAGACGCCATTCTCACCAACCCATAGAATCCATATGCCAAACGGATTACAACATCAGCCAGAACTTCAACTCGTCTATCCCTTAAGGATCTTTAGGAGACCCCCAAGTGTTCACACTTCCAAACCCACCACACATGTACTCATAAACCTTAACCTAGCAAAGAGGAAGTAGTAGTGGTTACAGACCGGGATGGAGAGGATAGGAAGTTGAGATAAGCATGGTGGATGTATTTTCGATCGAGTTACGGTCAATCAGACTGAGATAAAGGGGATAGGATGTCTTAAGATTGACGGAGCGCTAACCGTATATTTTTTCGTTATATATACATTGGTATATTTTGTAGAGGAAGATAGCAAAGAGTAGACTAATTAAGTATAGGGTGGGGGGTTGGTAGAAATGGGTGAAGGTGGTTGGAAATGATCATAGATTTATGTTACATGTACACAATCTAATGACTCTTTTATTTTATTTTATTTTTTAAAAATTAATCAATATTAATTACACGTAATCAAATTATATAAATTGAATAGCCCCAGTGATCACTGTCGTTTTCCATTTACGTGTCCACTGTCACCTTCGTAGAAAAATACAAGAAGGTTGGCTTAATATCCATTGTTGGCATCAACTATTGAGTTTTAACAACATGGTCATTTACCTTTAAAATATAACCAACATATCATTAGTTTATTGTGTTTGTGACAATATAATTATTCGGTCAAACTCTCCATCCAAAAATGCAGATTACCATGTCAACTAACCATTTTTATCCATGTCACCCCTATCATTTCACCTGTTCAGATTAACGTGGGCTGAATTAATTAGGGTTTTTCAAAACTGTATCGGGACATCGAACTGATTAGTTTATTGGTATATTGTTCAACCATTTAATCCACACAAAAATTATAGTTTTATCATAGTATCGTTTATAGTGTTGATAAACCCATATGAGTTATTGGGTCGCCGTTATGTCATATTGGATTTGCGGCTTAGTATGTGTAGTTTAAACTAATCTCATTAAGTATACATACCTCCTCTACTTATATATATGTAGCGATTATCACATCATCACTTCAATAAACTCCATCCTTTTCGCGTGGATTAGTTGATCTCAAGATCGAAAACAATGTTAATCTTTTGTGTTATTTCTCCTTCATTCTTTCTCCTTTATTCTTCCTTTAATCTTTATTATTCCAGATTTATTTACACATAACAGTACGATATTGAAAACACTAGGTTTAATACGTTTGGAGTTTGTTGTTTCAAGTGATTTCTAGTTCAGTTGGGTCGGTTGAATGAGTTTAATTTTGAATAAGTACATGACAAAAGGCGAAGTGGACAAAAAATGACGAGATACCATGGTAATCTGTCAACTTAAACAAGGTTTTGTGCATAGATTAAGGGAATGATTACGTTGCTACAAATCTAACAGATAAGTGTTTAGTTAGGTTACATATTAAACGTCGATAACAACCGAATTGTCACTAACCTAATACATTGATGACCATAATGGATATTAACCCCATAATTTGGCATTTTCCCCTAATCTAATGGAGAAAGTCTGCACCCAATGGTTTTCTTTGTCAACGTGTTAGCTGTAGTTATCAAGATTAAAATTTCTATAAACCAAAAACCTAAAGCATCTTGAGTTCATAACTTATAACCTCTATCCTTCTTCTTCTTCTTCTTCTTCTTCTTCTTCCCGGTTTGATCTTCGAAATGGAGGAGAATCTTCCTCCAGGGTTCAGATTCCATCCGACCGACGACGAGCTCATCTCCTTCTACCTCACTCGCAAGGTCTCTGACACGAGGTTCGATTGCAAGGCCATCGTCGACGCTGATCTCAACAAGAACGAGCCTTGGGATCTCCCCGGTACGTACGTGTTACGTTACATGTGTGTATGGTTATGTGATCTTGTTGTATGGTTGTTGACCGGTCGTATAACCGGTTCAACCACATACCGATGATTGTACGGACGTTAATATAATCGTATCCATGTTTTTTTGTGTTGGTCATGTATGGTACTCGACTAATTTGTTTGTAATTTTTGTAGGGAAAGCATCCATGGGGGAGAAGGAATGGTACTTCTTCAGCTTAAGAGACCGGAAATACCCGACCGGTCTTCGAACCAACCGGGCAACCGAAGCCGGGTATTGGAAGACTACGGGGAAGGACAAGGAGATCTTTTCTGCCACGGCCGGAACTCTTGTTGGGATGAAGAAAACCTTGGTTTTTTACAGGGGTAGAGCTCCGAGAGGCGAGAAGAGCAACTGGGTCATGCATGAGTATCGTCTCGAAAATAAGCATCGGTACAAATCCATCAAGGTATTTTGTAAGTTACTGTCTATACCATAAAAGGGTAAATTCGAGTTATTGAAACGGAACAATAAGCTTTTATTTGAAAGAATTCTAATTCCTTTTGTTCTTTACTACAGGAGGAATGGGTGGTGTGTAGGGTATTCCAGAAGAGCGTCTCGGCGCTTAAAAAACCACAACAAGAGTCGTCGTCGCAAGGGTCACCATGCGACACGAATTTTGTCACGAATAACAACGAGTTCGGAGATATGGAGTTCCCAAATCACATCAAGGCTACTCACACATTCTCTAGTGGATTATTGTTCAATGACATCTCAACATACAACAATAACATCATGATTGATCATGATATACCCAACAACAACAACCTTAATAACAACAACAACATTGTACATATGAACATGAACCAAGGCCAACCTAGTTTGCTCCCCTGGCCTACCTCTAACTTGCTCACCTCCAACCTCACTATGAATTCCTTGCTCCTCAAGGCATTGCAGCTCAGGAGTTACCAACAACATCAAGAAGCGTCCTCCTCGGTCGAGACCAATGTTGATTACTCCATGTTGAGTAACCAACAACAACAACAACAATTGCTGCAACAAGACCAATTGGGTTCGAGTTTCCAAGGATCTTCGGCCTCTTCGACTTCTAGAGCTCCGGAGATGGCGGTTCAACATGCACCATCGGAGTCGGGGCACTTGTTCAACACGGACTCCATTTGGTGAATGTATGAACCAATTGAATTGTGGTTCAGTTGTTGTTGGAAATTGTCAAGAATGACATAACACAATAGTCGTAAAATTTGAGGGAAAATGTTTTTTTTTAACTTTCATTAGATTATTATTTAAAAGGGTTAACATGGTAAAACCTTAATTTTTAGTCATTTCCAACATGTATGTCGAATATTAGTTAATTTAAAAAATTCAATTTTCATGTGAAAATGGTCCATTTCCATGTCAAAATGATTAATTTTCTTGGATTATACCACACCGTCCGTCAAATCTAAGAAAAGTTAAAATTAATTTCATCTGGCTAGGTATTTATATTGATTTACAATTGAAATCAAGTTGATTTATAGCGGAAACGAGGTAGGAAATCTTGTTTAGACATATATTTTCAACTCCAAGATGTAACTGTTCATTGTGAAGTTAGGATGTTCTTTAAATTCCGCAAATGCTATATTTTAACCAATTTACTACAGCTGATAGGATCCCCGATAGTATATCAACTACCCACAGGATATATTCTAAGAAAATCAACCAACCAAGCAACGATAGAATAGCCAAGTACGATCAAATGTGAAAGGAAAAAATGCAAATGACATACAATTTATACATAGAAAACCTCTTCAGTGTGAAGAGTAAAAACACGGGACTTATGAGGAGTGCATCCTTTCCTTTTCTTATTATGCTCAAATTTAGAGCAAAAGAAGTCACATCAAACATACAGAGATTCACAACCCAACACCTGGGTATTGTTCTGGTCCCAATCATCATAACCAGCATCGTTGAGAGGAGGAGGAAGCAAACTCCCATCTACATAACCTAGCTTCGTTCTGATTTTCAAGGCTATGCGAAGAGATTTAGATCAAAAAGTGTAGTTCTTATCATTGAACTTCACAGTCATGACAGATTGAACAATCGGCTCTGAGTGAGTAACGATTGGAGGCGGAGGAGGAGCTACGCTGTCCATTCCTGACGGTGGTGGTGGCGGTGGCCTATCGATACTAACGCATGAAGGTGTGAGCCTGTCATAGGAACGACATTCATTAGTTGAGGCTGAACGAGGACGACACCGTATCTGTGCTGTTCTTCAAGCAATCCTTAGTCATAAACTAAGGAAGAGAAAATATTTTCACAGAAATTTCGAAACGACGATCCCAACCATCAAAGTAGCCCTATAAACCACGAATCCATGGTGTTATTTTTTTGGTAGAATGAACACATGTTATTTGATTTTATAACTAAAATTAGTTTTTTTTTTTTGGAAAAGAAATTATAAGCCCAAGCAAGTGATGGCCCATCATTCTCAACCCGGCCCATTAATTAAGTCAATAAACCCGGATCGCTGGCCGTCAATTTCTTCACTGTCAATTCCCTTCTCTGTCGAGTCCCAATCGTATCGGAGGAAGCGATGGCGGGAAAGCCGAACCCCGCCGACGTCCTGGCGGCGGACTTCGCCGGGATGACGAAGAGCCAGCTCTACGATATCATGTCTCAAATGAAGGCAAGTCTTCCATTCTCCTTCTCTTCTCTTCTCTTCTCTGCTCTTCTCTCATCTTCCTCCCCAGTGAATTCATTCCTGTTGATTTGATTTTCTAACTGTTTTTTTTCTTGCAATGCAGACCTTGATTGAGCAGAACAGGCAGCAAGCGAGGGAGATACTCATCCAGAACCCTCCATTAACAAAGGCCCTTTTCCAGGTCTTTTTTTACTTTCTTCTCCAATTGCGATATGGTTGCGCTAGGGTTTTGAACTGGATGGTTATCACGATAGTGTGAAGTAATTTTGCCCACCTGCTCCAATTGTAATGGTTGAGAGTGTATTTACTGATGTGCTTAGTTTCATGATGTGGGGATGTTGGCTTTGTTTTGCTTAAAGTTTCTAATGAAATTTTATCACCATTCATCAGTATTACACGACTGGTGGTTTCGGGCTAGTTTTAGCATTGATTTAGAGCTTAAGAAGGCGTATGTTATGAAAAACTTATGTGAAATGGCCATAAACAAGGCCTTCCCAATTATCATTTATCTCGGTTTATCTATGAAATGGTGAACTTCATACTTGGATTTTGATCCTACTCAGGTTAGATCATGATTTCTCCCGGCTAAGTTAGATATCCAAGGCCAGCCATGAGAATTATTCATTTATGTTTGTTTATTTATAAGATGGTGTCTGGATTTTTCAGTGACTATTTCTATTCCTCATTTCTTTGTACCTTACTTTGGACAGGCTCAGATCATGTTGGGAATGGTGCAACCTCCTCCAGTGGTATGCCAATACTCTTTGTGGTTTTATGTCCTCTCGTGTTTCACATGGTGCATTTCTCTACATCCTAACAGATTGTCCTTTGTAGATTCCTGCAATCCAACCTACGGTATCGCAGCAGCCTCCACAATCAGCCCTGGCCTCACAGGCTCCAAACATTCCAAAGCCGCACCCAGTTCCATCTCAGGGACTTCATCAAAACAGGAAACATCACCAGAATCAACCTGCTGGGCCTATATCTGCCTCTGTTCCTCCTGTAAATCTTCCATCTCAATCTGCACCGATGCCAAAGGGACATGTTAATGCTCAGGTGACAGGAATGCAAACTTCTCACGTTCCTAGTAATATGCTTCCCCAGCCTCATCAATCCCAATTGGCTGCTGGTCAGTTGCAACCGCCGCCAAGTGGAATCTCTCATTTGCTGCCCCAACCACCAATGTCGGCACAACCTAGACCACCACATTCTATGCCTGGCTTCCATAATCAGTATCAGCAAATGGGATCAAATTCGGGCTTCCAACATGGTGGCGGTCATCAACATCCTTCACAGTCCATGTTTCATGTAAGTGGAGTTTATACAATTGTACATAGATCTGTTTGAACTGGACATCATTCAATATTTCGAAAATTGTTTTAGTCAGGCAATAGAACTCAACATCCGGGGCCTTCATATCCTCAAGGACAACAACCGGTTCCAAGCCAGCCCCCACCGCAATCCCTTTATCAGGTATCACTGCCCGCCATTAGCTTCAACACTAGTAAATATTTTCCATCCTTCTTCATGTTGATACCTTGCTGAAATTCATCATGCTGTGTTGATTAAGCGCACCCATGGATATGTTATAAAGTGATTGTGTAGTCAATGAATAGATTGAATAAGAGATTATGATGTGTCTAGTAATAAGAACAAAAGATCTCTGGTTAGAGATCGTTTATGGAGATCGAAGAAACACAAGAAGGGTGGCTGAACGGTCCACTCGAAAGCGAATAAGTTGAAGACTTTAATTTGAAGGCACCATAGCTAAGCTTATATATCTATGTTATCATTGTTTCTTGAAGGATTAGTCCAACTTTTACAGGGCGGAGGTTCTCATTTGACATCGGATTTCAATCAGGGTAGCAGCTCAATGCAAGTTGATCGCGGATCATCATCCAGTTGGCCACCTGGCCCTCCGGATAGCTCGACAATGGGTCAAGCTCCTTCAAATCAACCAGCGCGCTCTGCGGCGGTAACATTCAACAACGATCTCAGTTCTACCATTTATCGTCACCTTAATGACCTCTTACGCCTGGTTTTTTTAATTTTCGGTCCAGTTAAGCCCGGATATGGAGAAGGCACTACTCCAGCAGGTAATGAGCCTGACTCCAGAGCAGATCAATCTCCTGCCCCAAGAGCAGAGGAATCAAGTGCTTCAGCTGCAACAGATGCTTCGCCAATGAGATGGCTTTGCTGTTCTTTGCTCTTCTTGAAATCTGTTATTCTCAGTGTCCTTCCATTGCCATTATTGTGCACTGTTTTCTTTAGGTATTCTAGTGATTGTATGCAATGGCGGTTTTATAATGCATCGTATCGACTTTTAAGCTACGACGAAAGGTCTGTAACAGTTGAATGAGATATGGACTGATGAAACTCGCCACATTAAAGCCTTCCTTAACAGTAACATCAGACCTTAGTAGAAGCAGAACAACTTAATGGCCTCATTGCATAAGGTTGCAAAAATTATACATCCAATCCAGTTCCTCTTTGTTTTCTGTATGTACAAATGGACGAACAAACGAAAGAAACTGAATCCAACGACCGGAGGACCCAAACTGCAAGCATCTTCTCCGGACTCCGGTTTCATCTGATGCTTTTATGCCGTATTTGCAGCACATTAATGTATTATCATTTGGTGGCCAACGATCTGAAGAATGCATGGACCACAGAGCATGTCTATAGATCCAGTTTTGAACAACAATGCAAGAGTAGTCTTGAAGTGAATGGCTGGTTTCAAGGATTATTGGTTATGAGACTGTCAGTTATTCTCCGAGTCAGAAAACTGGAAATCCTCATCGTTCCAATCAAGTTCCTCCTCTCTGTCGTCATCGCTATCATCCTCATCAGACGATGAATACAAAGTTTCATCCTCATCCTGTAAGCATCCACAGAAAGAAAATACCTCTTTTTGTCAAACATTTGAGTTTCATGGTTTCAACTTTCAACCATAGACAGCTTGAGATTATTAGCAAGACGGACATCGAACACAAAACTACGAGATGGGACAATGGCTCACATCAGTGAAGTCGGAGTGGCGATCGAACTGCTTGGGCGCCTCTGCGTCCTGGCTGATGAAACTTTCGTCATCAGATATACCCTGCCAGATGAAATAACGGGGTTGGCAAGAGTTTCTAACCAGGCAATAAATGCAGATGGTCCATTTAGTACTTACGATTTCTGCATTGAGCCGTTGTATATTCTGCTCCAGTTCAGATATGTGCTGACTTAGAGCCTGCATCATCATTAGCCATTAGCACAAATTAATGATGATGATGTCTGATATTAAACAAAAGACAATGATGATGTCAGAGATCAAACCTCGTGGCGTTGCATCGCTACAAAACGCTTCAAAGCTTTCGCCTTTGTTAGAAGATTCCTCGGTCGAAGGCTAATAGGGCGACGGTAGTTCTTCCCGCGGTAGTAAATCAGTGCATAACCTTTCGATACCCTCTCTATAGCGACTAGTATCCCGCCACTCTCGTATTCCAGCAGTCTAGCCGTATCTTCAACGAATGTCATCGTCTTTTGCTTGGTTATCAGCTTCACAAGCTCCCTGTACTTCCAATGCAAATGCATGTTCTCTATAACCCCATCGAAAACGCCTCGGATTCCCATAGGTAAGTACGGCTTCATTCTTAACCCGATTTTCCGGAACATGATCCGCTCCTCGTCAGTAATGGTTTCTTTGTCGTAATCCGGATCAGCAGGTACCATCGAGGCTTCAATCTTTGACAGCAGTTTCTCCGCTCTAAGCTTCTTCGCTTGAGCCTGTTACAGAAAGTTTGAAAATTATTCGATGAGGACAAGTTCTCATCACATATAAAGTCATTACTACTACTTACAGCATATAGCTTATGCTCGATTCGCCTGACGAGCTTAGCAGTTCTAGCCCTGGAAGCTTCCTCGACCATCTTTTCGCGTTCTTCAGCAGACGTATCTCTTCCCCATCGTGCTTGAGCCTCATAAAACTCCGCTAACGTCCCTGCGAGGGCACTTCCTTCGCCTGATGGCGATGCCTCTCGGCTTGTTTCTTTCTCTTGAATCGGTTTGGCTATTTCGTGCCTCTCGGATGCTACGATGAGGTGGTTATTATCATCTTCTTCTTCAAGTGATGCCGCCTCGAGCTTGATTCGTAGCTTCTCCTCTGTGTCCTGAATCTGTTTAGTCATCTCTTGCCTCTCAGCTAACTCTGCAGCTACACTTTCCGGCAAGAAATCCTTTCCACGATATAAGACTATGTAATACTTGTTTCTCAGCAGAAGGACACCTCCTGTTAATTGCTGCAAACAGAAGATAAAGCATCAAATACAGAGAGAATTGTTCATCTATTCTTGTACCGGTGAGAACAAGCAACATTCAAATTTCCATCATGTGTAGAGATTTGAATCTACATTACTCATAAGCCAACCACCAGTATTCATAAAAAGTGTCCAACTTTAAGGATTTTTTTCATCAATATAGCAAATATCATGTAGAAAAGATCGATTTCTTGTGCCGATGAGAATCCACAAAACACCATGAAATGGTCAACACTCTAAATTTCCATTATACGTAGGATATGAATCCACATTACTCAGAAGTCAGCACTCAGAAACCAGTATTCATAAAAAAGTATCCAACTTTAAAGCCTAAAAAACTCACCTTGATCTCATCAGCCATCAATTTGTTGTTCGTGTTCTGTATGCCTCGTTTCACTGCAATTTTCACAAGCAGGCTTTTCTCCCAGAGCTTGAGTATTGCAACAGCAAGCCCTTGATGATGTCTGTTTCTCCCTAGTGAAAAACATGGTGAATCGTCAACAAAAGAGGTTGATCAGATATTTCGAAAATGGAAGAAACTCAAAGGCGAAGGCGAAACATTTTACTTACCGAGGGCAAAATGGCAGGGAAGCGACTTGGCATGTTTCCGCATGTTAGTCATCTCGGTATTCGTAAGTCGTGGCCTCATTCCGGTAGGGAGAAGCCTGAACGGTGTCATGTAACCTTCAACTTTCTGAGGGAGAAAATCAGCATCCACGGGGAGGACTCCCGTACCCCACCATGCCTCGTAACGGGGACCTAATCCGTCCAAGAGGCTGTTATACTCAATTTCCTCTTCTGTCAAGTTCTCAGCTTGTTCTGGAAGCCTCGCAACCGGTACTGAATCTGGATCCGACGTTGCTCCCTCATCTTTTTTCGATGAAGATACATCTGGGATCAACATAGAATCAGCTTCTGTAGTAGCAGATTGTGAACTAGATTTGGGTCCTTCATAGTTACTTCCTCTGTAAACTATCATAACACTTCCTGCTCTCCATAGAACTAGCCCTCCTGTACGACGCTGATGATTAATATAACCGGTTAGCTACAGATTGGAGAACATTCTATAATGTCTACATTAACTCATATGATTCAAATGCTAAGCCATTTTCTCTAGCGTGATCTCACAACAAAAGAATGAAGATGCCCCATTAACGCACTTAGACAACTACGAACACGACTAATTACTAGACAAAATCCGAAACCAGAGCAACGAACTTCAGCAATCATTCATATAGCAACCACATAACTCCAACATTAATCCACTAAACGGATGTTCTCATCGTCAGTAGCGAATCTGGGATGGGTCAACCTATGCCACTGCCCAGGTCCCCTGATCTGAGAGCAATGAAATTCATTATAAATTCTCGAAATTGAAGTCTATGTCAAGTCAAGTATTTATATGAGTTAGACGTTTAAGCTTGAAATGCCGCCCATCTCCCATCAACACATACTTAAAACAAGGCAATGCATATCACAATAGTTCACAAACCTCAACAATCTCATGGCCAGTCTTCATATCATGAGCCAGAAACTCATGAAACTTGAGCCTAACAAGCTCATCTTTCCTCCACTTATCATGAATCTTCTCCAAGACTTCCTCAGTAATTCCGGCTTTCGGAACATTGATCCTCTCCCTCAACGTCATCCCATTCTTCCTCAGCCTCCTCAGCTCCTCATCCTCAATAGTCAACTCCGCCAAAGTCGGAGCCTTGACCCTCCTCATTTTCCTCTCCTCTTTCCCTCCATCATCTCCCTCCACCAACAATTTCTCCTCTCTCTCCCACGGTAACGCCATCTCCTCGCCGTCAAATCCATCCTCCAGAATCGTATCCGGCCGTATCCACTCCCTCTTCAGCAAGTCCGACAGCCTCTCATCTCCGTTAACCGCCGTTAAATTCTCCTCAACCAAATTTTCTTCCTTTTCCACTTGTTGTTGTTCTTCATCGTCGTCCGTTGCCAAACCCAAGTTTCTCAACCGGAGCACGATTCTCTCCACTGCATTATGCCCTCTGCCCCGAGCTAAGTACTTAGCTTTCTCGTCATCCGCCGACGGCGGCGGCGGCTTGATGACCTCTCTTCTTCTGGGGAAATCCCGAGCTGTATTGTTCTTTCTCTGCGGCCACTTGGAGACCCAATTGGGCGAATTGGAAGTTCTGGATTTAGGGTTCTGGGTTTTGGAGAATCTGTTGGTTCTTAATGAGGAGGAGCAGCTGAATGGTTTTCTGAAGGAGAAGAGTGAGAGTTCTGATAGCTTCGCAGTTGCCAAGTTCATGACTTTTTGACGAAATGGAATTCTTTGTCAAGCTAGCTATGAAGAAGCCTTCAGCATCTGAAGAAATTGGAAGGAAAATGAGCTGAAGATAGTTTGAGAAATCTGTTTCAGCTGGAGTGGTGATGGATAACGTAGTAAAGATATTAGTTTTTTTTTTGTTTTTGAAATTTTGATTCTTACATTTTTTCAAACAAGTCTAATTCAGTCAGTCAAATTTGTTTTTCTTGCAATACAGTCATCATACTTTTCATCTCCTTTCAGCTAAGGATTACCCTTTCGATCTTTCACTATATCGAACCAGAGGATGGGCAAGCCGAGGTGAGAAACCGAAATGGGGTAATATGTGGTATCATTATGCCAATAGATCAAGAATGGTTACAGAACATACAAGTAGTTGAAATCACAGTGCTGCTATATGAATTATGATACAAAAGAAAGGCTCTTCTTTTCAATGGCTAAAACATCCTTTGTACTTGGCCTACTGGCTCAAAAAACTTATGGCCCTGCCTGTATAAAAATACTCTCAAACTAGGTGTTGACGACCCTGAGAAAAGGAAGGCTACAGAGAGATTATATTTCACGATTAGCCGATTCCATCGAATGGTGAAGAAACCGGGTTTAATTTGGTTAAACCGCAGCGGATGATCTTCTTTCCAAGACTGGGGAAGAGCTGTTCATTTCTTCACCGAGCTCCTTGATCTTATTCAGCAGAAGCATCTGTTCGGTCTCGAGCTGCACCATGTACTCTTCTTGACCGTCTGCTACACTCTCCATCTCGCTCATAGCTATAGATAGTTCGTCGAGGTTCCCTCCTTCCATCGAAGATCGAAACTTTACCATCATACGTTTCAACTGATCAAACAAAAAGATGAACATAGCTTGAGTCGGGATTCAAATAGCCTAACCCTTAAACCTAAACCGTTGAAAGATTAAAACTTTACTATCATATGCTTCAAAAGATTGAAACTTTACTATCATATGTTTACCTGGCCAGCAATCTGGTGTGATTTGCTCAAAGAGGGTTCAGACTCTGAGGTGGATCTCTTTGGTTGTTCAGGGACTCGCCTAGTGACTCGAATGTGTATCTCACCTCTTTTAACGCCTTGTAGAGGTATCCACTTGTCGGCCGTTTGGTTTGGAGGCAGCCTTTGGTACTCCACAACACAGTCACCTATGTTGGAACCAGGTAGCAAAGCATTATGGTCTTTGACATGCAACTCGAGAGGGCTTCCATCGTCGGGGAACTCAAGGGTTTGATTCCATTGAGGGGTTAGGGTTTTAAAGAGCACCTTCAAGGCAGAAAAGAGAAGCAGTTATAAAAAGGAGGTACTGAACTGATGAACAGAAGTCAAGAAGTTGATTACTTGCAAAACAAGGTAACCATCCTTACAAAACTAGGTGAAATGTTTCTCACCTTTGTTCTCTTCTTCAAGTTCCCATATTGCACCCGGACATATGGATCACTTGTCCCCCTGAGATCAGCGGCAATAAGATCCCTTGCTTCGATGATTACAAGTTCAATCCAGCCACCAAATGACATCGAACTCTGGGTCACAAAACCACAAGAATGCATGTGTGAAAAAGATAGGAAATCCTGCCTTAAAGATCATCGGATATCCAGTTACCGAGTCGCTAATGAACACTTACTACATTGTGGTGTTACTTATTACTAACATATACCTTGGATCCTTCGTCTTCAACTTTGACTGCTTCGATTAGAAGCCGGAGCTCTCCAGAATTCACTTTCTCGAGAGGAATCCAAGCATCCTTTACCGAACCCTCCAATAACCCTTCCAAATTCACCCTCGCACTGCCGATGCTTTCATCTCCAAAGACCTCTTCAGAGTAGCATTTAAGCTTAATGTATTCGTCGCCACCAATCTCATCGAACTCGAACTTCTGATTCCACGTAGGATTCGGAGACGGTGAAGTCTTAGTCCTCTGGACAGCCTAAAGAAAGCAAAGTGTTCCCAAAAGACACATTGAGAGGCCATAGCTTTAAGTTTAAACATATTTAAACTTATGCAAGCACGTGGAATGGCTATCTACCTTTCCATACTGTAACTTAACGTAGGCGTTACACTTGCCAGATCGTTCTTTTGCGGTGAAATCTTTCCCTTCCACGACAGTTAGATTGATCTTCCTTCCTGTTCTCGACGGAATGATCGAAGATCCATCCACAGATTGCCTAGAGCTGCTCTTGTACTTGTTCAAGCTATGAGTCCCGTCCGAGAATTGCCACTCTTTCATCACAAGCTTGACAGCCAACTGACAAAAAATGAGAAAAACGCATAATCATATATACAAAGTTCGTATAAACAATGTCACCAAAATTTCGTATAGGGTTCTGCATAATTTTACCTCCCCGGTGCTCGGCCCTTCAAAGGGAACTATCATCTTAACTTCTCGTCCACTGAACTCAGCTTGTTTAGCTATTATACTATAATCTGGACCGATCGCCCAGAAAATGGTTGAATCATCTGCCACGTACTTCATCTGGAACAGTATAGACGAAAATGAACTCCCCGTTTATACATGTAATCCGATATTCGGGGGAGTTGAGAAAAAAGGCAGTACCTTGATCTCGCAACTTCCCAGGTAGTCATACTTGACACTTCCAGGGTTACAGTTGCAGAGGTTGAACTTCAAGATTCCAGTTTCTTCATGCAACACCATATTGAAAGTTGAGTTCCATTTAGGACTTGATCCCGGTCTTACACTCGTTCTCCTCGTTAACTGACCGAGTTCGACTTCCACGAACGTCTGCAGATCTTTCTCACCGAAATGATCATCTGAACATAACTGCTTTCTTGATGGACTCCCCCTAAAGCTACCCCGAGACATTTTACTAGCTGAAACAACGGTAACATGTATGATCCCTCCAATAGCCTTCTTTCTCAAGTCTACAGCTGGTAAGGAAAAACAACGTCGTCGAGGTTCAACCATCGTTTTATCTAAGGTGTCAGAGCAAAGCTTGACCTGCATTGAACGAAAGGGTTCAAAAGCTAAAACTAGCTATATTATATCAACAGAGAGTTCGGAATCGAGTCTTACCAACCAAGAAGAGACACCCGGGAGTTCTGTGGCGGGAATCTGGCTTCCACCACTTCCAAAGGCAACTCCGATCCTCACGTCGGGGGTTGAGACGAACGAGTACAGAATTGCTCTCCCGTCCAATATTGGCATCAACAGAAGCTGTATGATGAAACCAAAAGATAAGGTAAAAGGACGAAGCCGTCATAATAAAGCAAGAAAACGCTACTGTACTCACATCCCCCTTGATCTGCAGGCTGTTAACTACGATCCGAGCGGTTCCTAATGGCTTAGCCAGCTTGGCAAGCAGCATGATGCTCATGTCACATGTATCCCAATCAAAACCCATGTGCATGACTCGCTGTCGAAGTGTAAAAATAGCCTATTATTAACTAAGAGAAACTAGGAACCATAAGCTAACAAGAAATCCTCGAAACCAGACCTGATCTCCTGAAGTTGCCCACCTAGTACCATTCAGTCCCAAGCTAGGTGGGGACGAGCCTAACGAAAACTCTTGTAGTTCAACCCATTCCTACATGAAGAATAGGTACTCTCAACTTTATATTGTAAATTCGAATCATTTAACTCTAGCAAATGAAAGATTTTACGGGTGCGGGTGGCTCTTACGATGAGCTTTGGTTTGCGCTCCTTCAAGAGTTTCTGATCACAAAACAAAGGAAAGAACTACTTAGATTAATATGATACACACAATCGCCGGCATTTGAACGAGAGACAGGGGAAAGAAATCGAACCTCGACCATGTGCGAGAACCTTGTCGAAAGCCTTGGGTTGAAGTAGTTAGGCCAGAACTCAATGAACATCTTGTTCAGCCACTCACAGTGCTCTACAGCTGTTGTTGGCTGAAATGAAAACGCCAGCAAACAAACATCAACATTAACCAGAAAATCAAATTCTCATCAACTGGAAGGGAAGTGAAGGGAAACAAAGAACTCGTTACCGAGGTGCTCAATATAACCCGTTTCCATTTATTGTTCAGATCTTCCACAAGTATTCTCTTCTGATGACTCGTATACTGCAATGCAAAGGCCAAATAAATCATCTTTTTGCCACAAACTACATTTCTACAGTAGCCGTTAGATTACCAACTCCAACCAAGATCAACGAATCAGCTCATCGTATAGGTCGAACTGTGTATCTGAGATAGAAGCCAATGTAGGTGATTCTAACACAATTTGTCATGATTATACTATGGAACCATGAACTGATAACCTCACTATAAAACAATTCCATTAAATGTAACTCCACTAGGTCTCAAAACCCTCAACTTTTTTCCTGAACAATCCAACTAAGCAAATCATGAATGAGATCCATCATCCAAATTTCAAAACAAACCCCCAACAATGAACTAACACATGTCCCTATAAAGAGCATTCAGCCATTAAATTGAACCTCTCCATTAACTAATTCTCAGAACTAGAAAACGAAATCAAGCTACCTAACTACCATTAAAAGAAAACATGATGAGATTCCTCCCCTTTACCATGATTGCCAAATAGGGAAACCAAACAGAAAAGGCAAACAATGAACTAAACCAAGTAAAAGAAAGGAACAAAAAGCCTTAACTTTTCACCTGAAGAAGAGCCCAAACAGCAACAGCAAGAGGAACCCAATTGGAAAGGGAGAAAACCCATCTCTCAATGCCCCAAACCAAGAGCACCAAAGGGATCACAAAGGGCAGAAATGGCTTCTTCTCCTCATAAAGAGCATTGAAAGCTTCCACAATCTCATCCACTCTCATCCCACCTACTTTCCTCATCTTCTTTGGAGATCGACGAACCCCTCTTTCACATCCTTCAACAAACAGATTTCTATTATCACAGGGAAGTTTGAGAAGAAGACTGAGATGGACCCTTTTGTCTCCTCTTTCTTAACGGTAAAAATGATGGGAGAATTGAAAGATTAGATTTTTTCAGTTCACAAACGGTTTATATTTTTGTCTGTAGAGGGAAGACAGAGGGAGAGAGAGAGCCCACTTTGATTGAAAAGTCTACCAGGTCAGCCAAGGTGAAGAGACCAAAGAAAATTATTTTATGAGGTTCTGGAAGAGAAAGGAAATTGATTCTTATGAGCTTAAGATGATGATTCTTGAGTAAAGGGGAAAATTCTCACCTTTCTAGAGTTGTCCTTGTTTATTCCATTTGGGTGCTTCGAGTTTTTGTGTATAGTTAATTAGTAGTTTGATTTGGTGGGGGTGGATGTTGGTCTTAGGAGTTGAATTGAAGGTGTGATTAAGAGGTATTATAGAAGGATTTAATTTTTTTATATTATTTTCTAAATACGTTATTTTATTTAGAATTTTCGATTGAACAAAGTGGAACGGATATAATATTTGCTATCAAGTCATTGATAATGACTCGTATGAATCATAGTTGTGCCCCTAATCTAATCTTTAAGTCTTTTCACTTAACCAAATTTGAAAATTTCTGAATAAAAGTCACATTCACTCATCATTTCCTGAAATAATTAATTCGCATTAGCATAATCATCTTTATATACCGTTACGTTTATCATTTTTAAAAATGTTTTTGGATGGATTTTTCCCAATAACTAAACTCAAAGGAATATACTTTTCATAATGATTCTTCTCCAATATTTCCACCAAAGAAGAAGGAAAAAAGGCATCCTTTTTCCTTTTGTGTTGGGTTTGGAATTGTTTGCTTCTTGTTCTTCTTAAACTGTCTTGTTCTAACCAACTGTAACGAATCTAATTAGGCGGCTGCAACATTATTATATGATTATTTAAGCTATATGTGGGTCCCATTCTCCCATAACTTTGGTTTTTTGACTTTTTTTCTTTTTACATGTCATAATAATCAGGTTGGTCGAGAGATTTTATGTTCATGTGTGTTAAGTTGAGGTAATTTAATTTGAGTTAAGTCAATTAGATTGTGTTAGGTTGATTGAATAGGTTGGGTTTATGATATATAGTATGGCGGGGATGTTTACAGAAAAGATGAGTTGGCATGGTGATTTGTTGAGTTTTTTAGCAGATATATAGTTGGTCAGAATTAGAAGTTACCTATTATAAACAAAAGTCTTTCAAAAATTTTATGAACTAATCCTACCACTAATATGCAATCATAGAAAGTAAGTCAATTTGAAAAATTTCAACACTAACATAACATCAAGTAAAATTAATTTTTAACTTTATTTTGCTATTATTTGAAGCGCTTAACATGATGAAACCTTAATTTTTATTCATTCCCAACATGTCTATTAAATATTAGCCGATTTGAAAATTTTAAAATTTTCATGTTAAAATGGATCATTTCCATAGGTGTCATCCTTTGGAAATTAACTAATTTTGACATGAAAATTAATTTATTTTTAAATTGACTAATATTTAACATGTATATTGAGAATGATTAAAAATTAAGGTTTTATCATGTTAAGTACTTTAAATAATAGTCAAATAAAATTTAAAAAATAAAATTTAGAGGAATAATTAGTATTGAATTTTTTTCAAATTGGCTTAATTACTTTCTACATGTATGACAGAAACCGCTAGAAATTCAATCTAAATATTTTGATGGTCAAACTTAAAATTCTATTGACTACTCCTTTGTTACTTCATACTAGAATCATCATAAGAATTATTTGTACGATGATGCGAAAAGTTTTAAAAAATAAGTGGAGATATATGAATTTTTCTTTTATAAATAGAACATGTATTAGCAAAATAAAAATATAAAATAATTTAAATCATATAATTAAAAAATAAAAATATTATAAAACTTAGAAATGTAATGTAATGGTGAAAGACAGAACCGAGAAATAAATGAAACAGTCAAAAGTCATTATGTGGTAAACTCTGGTTATAAATTTACAAGTTGGTGTGCTATCTGGTATTATCAAAATCATCCAACTCTCTTCAAGCCTGAAGTAACAGAAGCAAAAGTCTTAGAAGATCCTGAAATGAAGGGTGGGTGGCCCAGATATGAAACTGGCACTACAAACCTCTTCCTCTGTGTTTCTCCAACCTTGAGGAGGATCCTCTGCTCGATCCGGATCCGGATCTTCGGAGGATCTGCTTAGCAAGGTTACCAGGCAACCCGATGGCCATAATGTTATTGATGAGCCTGCTTAGAAGGGGGAAGACCTGGAAGAAGGCACGAACACAACAGTCAAAGAGTTCGTTTCGAGTCTGGTTGTGAGCTCAGCCAAGTTGATAAGAAGAGAAATTGAACCCATCCCACAATGACCTTATGAACAACTGTTGGGATATGGCTAATCAGGTATCAAATCACATGTTGTTCCTGTCTTTTAAATGACTGAAACAAGACACAAGCAGGAAAGGTTGAGGGCTGCTGCAATGAATAACCACCTAACTCTCCCTTTTTATGCAAGGGGACATGTCTGACTGAGGCAACCAGCCATGGAATTTATGAAGCCACATGGAATTTCCTTCAAGTGCACCATTAAGCTTTACTGATTTTCTCTTCAATCAAACCCAAAAACTTGGTATCATCGTAAAGAACTCATACCAGCAAGTCCCATATGTGTAGCAGTTTGAAGGCAAGTTCATGTGCCTTCACTAATTATGGTTATTTTGCTTCAAGCACATTGTCCCCTGCAATAACAATGACAGTTAGCTGGTTCAATCACTTAAAAAACAAGAATATTTCATCATTCCTTATCGAGAAGCGTGGATAAACAACCTAGTTATAACAGAGTAAAAGAGACTCAATTTGATCAAAACATCGTATGAGAGGCTGGTTGCTAACTTCACATAGTAAATGGGCCAAATGTGTTTTGATCCATTTTAAATATATGGATCTTGAGAATGGATTAGAAGATTTTGGGCTGGGATGCTGGGTTAAGGTGGAAGGAGTGGAAAATATCCAGCCCAAATACACTAGTGGAAGGATTGAAATCAACGAATTGTTAATTCCAGAATAATTTCTCAACTGAATTAATCGATTAATAAAACGAATATTAAAATTTATACAAAAAAAAACATGATTAAGACCATCACATGACATGAATCCAAGCAAGTGAGACAGAGAGACAGATCTAGCCAGACAAACACAATCCCCCTATCTCTCAACAACACCACCAAAAGTTTGTTTCAAATTTTTTATTTTGAATCTTGGGTTTGTTTCAAATTTTCTATCTTAACAAACCCATTTTTAAAAAAATTTGAAAATCTCTACACACCACTAATTAATCCCACAAATTAAGCTCCCTCTAAAACAACCAAACCAAACAAACCCCATACTAATATATACTCATCAACAAACCCCACCTCCATTTCCCCTCTTCCCCCCCCCCCCCCCCCTCCCCCCACTAATTAATCATCTCATCATGCGGATGAGGCCCACCACCGCCAATCTCGACCAATCCCCGCCGTTGAAAGTCAACAAGGACTCACACGCTATCAAGAAACTGTCCGCATACAATAACTCCCCCTCCACCGCCTCCGCCTCCGCCTCATCATCATCTTCCGCTCCCTCCTCCTCTACCGCCGCCGCCAAACCACCGCAGCGCCAGCACCCCGTGATCATCTACACGCACTCCCCCAAAGTCATCCACACCCACCCTCGCGATTTCATGGCCCTCGTCCAGAAGCTCACCGGGATGACCCGATCAGACGAGCCTGACCCGGTGGTCAGACCTGAGAAATCGGTCGACAGCGGGAAGCCGGATTCGTCGGCGGAGGAGGAGAGCCAGAGGACCGGCGGTGGCGGAGGAGGAGGGGATGACAATGACTCGTCGTCGGTGATTACGGAGGAGAACAATTGCGGGAGTACGGAGCAGGCGAACTCGAATAATAATTGCTTTGTGTCGTCTTCGTCGAATAATAATAACAATCCGTATTTGACGAGCCTGCCGCCGTTTCCAGGATCGGCGGCGGATCAGTTTTTGTGTCCTAATAATCAGGCGGCATTCTTTAATTATTCGGATCCGTTGTTCTTGGGGTCGCTGAGGAGCTCGTCGATTTCGTCGTCGGCGTCGAGCTTGGACGCCATTAATGACTTCCGCGATATCTGAAAAATAATTTTGTTCTTATTTTTAAATTAGGATTTGTTAAATTACAATTGCTTTTTATGCAGATCGTTTGGTTGATTTCTTTTAATAAAAATTATATACAGAAAATAACTGCTTATGATAGAGTTGTAATTTTTGTTTTGAATTTTCCAGAATAAAAGCATTATGGAATAAAAGATTTTGTATATAATTTTCAAAATCGGATCGGATGTCGGACGATAAAAAGAGGTCGGAAAGTTAAAAGTTTAATCAAGGTGGAATCTCTAAAATTCATTCAAAGACCGATCACATTGTGGTTATACGAAAATAATGTATTAATGGATGAGTAAATGTAGATTCAAAATAAAACACAATAGTAATAATTCGTAAATCATATGATAATTTATAATTGCTTAACCAATAATTCATATTCGTAAATCATATGATAAATCAATGTTTTACTTTAAGTGCATTATATGCCAAGGATATCTCTAATGTCTAACAATATGGTTACATCTTTTATGATTAATTTTATAATTTATTTTTAAAACGATATTTTTATATGTATTTTATAAACAAAATAAAAGAATGACACAGAGTAAAATACAGACGGTACGATATCTAATAATTGATTGAAAAAATT
The DNA here is from genome assembly GCA_030674075.2 of Linum usitatissimum. Classification (NCBI taxonomy): domain Eukaryota; kingdom Viridiplantae; phylum Streptophyta; class Magnoliopsida; order Malpighiales; family Linaceae; genus Linum; species Linum usitatissimum. The sequence continues at coordinate 395,386 of JAUJYP020001424.1, forward strand.
CTAAATGATATAAACTCTTGTCCACTTTCAAATATTTTTTTAAAATGTGTGTCCCCTACTAAAAGTTGATGATTATGTAAGTACCCACCACAAATATTTGGATCTTTGAACTTGCCCATATTAGTTAGAATTTCATTTCAAAACCTTCTCCTAAATTTGTAGCCTTTCCCCAACCCAATAATGGAAATCATACCTCACACACCAACTCAATCCAAAAAAATTTGATTGAAATTTAGGGTCCCATTTTCCCCCAAATTGAATTCCTCTTTCAAACTTGTTCATGCACCATATCAAAGAGAAAAAAGCCAAGCTTGGTCAAAAGGGAGTCAAAGATGGAAAACAAAGGAATAATAAGGCTTTTAATTATTGAAAAAGTGAAGTAGTTCAATTGATAATGTTGTATATTAGTCATTTATATATTTTTTCGAAGTCAGTTATACGTTATAAATAGACGTTTATATATTTTTTTTTGATAGGTTCTAAAACTATCAATCTATCATCACTAATCTTAACATATAGATATAATTTCCTACTATCAATTAAAACCTAGTAAGAAAATAATAATGATTATCTAAAATTAAGTACATGGTAGAAAGGACACTATTTAGAATAAAAAATGGTGGACAATGTCATGATTATCCTCATTGTATTAGGATTTTGTTTGAGGTGTTGGAGAACCCACATAACCCATTCAATTCTTTGTGTTGGGGGAACCAATGGCCCAATTTTTAGTTGTCATTTGTCTTTGCTTTTCTCTTGCCTTCAAATTTTGTTTTGTTGGATGCAATGGATCTCTATGTAACATTTTGCCACCTCATTTTTTATTAATGCATATCCCAAATCAATCCATATACTTTAGTAGTTGGAAAAAAACAATAATTTAATCAAACCATGCTAGGAAAAAACTCAACCCGAATCACGATTTTCCCAATCAGATTTTGTAGTGATCGTCAAAGTTCACTTACGAATTTCTCTAACTGAACTACTAAAATATATAAAGTTATAAATACTCTCATCGCCTAGGGTTGCGACCTCTTACATATGCTTCCAACATTTTACGAAACCTTAAACACACATATTTTCCCGGATGACCAGTGATCCGGTCCCGATGTAATAGCCCTTGATTTATTTGATAATCTTGTGCAACTCCATTTGCATTAAACAATCAATCATCCAAAGAGGAGAAGTTCATATCTAGAGGATAAAAGAATTTTCTTATATAAGTAACAATTGAAATTTCCCACTCATATATTGGAATCATTGTACAAGTATACATATATAACACATACCATACACATATAAACATGTATAATGTATGTATTTTACATTAACTATAGTTTAGTGATATATATAACTATGAAATACATATAAAAAAAATACTATATATAGGAAAAAAAACAAAAAAAAAACAATATATAAAATTGATTAAATGGATTTGTGTGTTATCCAAAAATGCAAGTCAAAGAGACCATGTTGATGAGTGGAAACATGGAAATCCTCCTCCATATCCTTCTTTCATCTCTCTCCCTTCATCCTTTGCCCTCTATCCAAATCCAACATTTACCAATTATTATAAATAGCTAAACAAATAATAATAATAATAAAGATCCATCACAAAAACCAGAATGGACGGAGACTCTAATATAAAAATTCGGGTTCAGAATCTCAATATCGAAAATTTTACGTAGAAATTTATCGTTTCGACATGGGTGGGGACGTAACAGAACACTATCTATCTATATCTATACCTGTAGTGCGTCCATTGCTTCTTCCTGTGCATTGAAATCATAGTATGTGCTTGCTGTTGTGAGCTTCATTGATAGGAACTGAATTTCACAAGTTTTGATGGCCATTTAATCAAGTTAGTTGTGAAATTTACAACTTTAATTAGGTTAATGAGAATGATGGAGACTCACGTCGACTTGATTTTGAAGCGATTGTACGTAGTTAATTATCTCGTCTAGCATCACCGCCATTCCCATCGTCTGTCATGACAACAAATTCGAGAAAATAACATAGTTTAAATCACGTTTTTACGTGCAATGAACGTGTTGTAATGAGCACGTTACACACATTTCTCAACAATTTCAACGAGGTTATAACTGAAAGAATCGAGATTAATTAATGTTTACGACTTCACGTTACCTTATAGCATCCGGGTACGATGTTCTGTAGGCACTTGAGCTTCTCGTTGATTTTGCCTCTTCGCACCTGTTTCACAATAGAGCCGGTGAGACTATTGATCATAAGTTCATAACGAGAAAAATGTCGAACATCTTTAGATACATTTATTACTGTTCACACGATTGAACCGGTACGATTATTACTCACCCTTTCGGCTAGGCTATGGCTATCAGTGGCTTGACCTCTTCTAGCCCTAACATGAACAACTTCCTTCAACTTCTCCTCATCATCATTTCCATGATTGCTTCTCACTCTCTTCCTTCCTCCTCTCTGCCAAATCCCCAAAAAGACATCAACTTTTCAATCGCTATTCATAAACCCATAACAAAACAAAGGACAAAATGGTCAATTGTTATACATTGTTGCAGGAACCACTCTGATCATCAGAAGCTGAACTAATGTTGTTGTTGTTGGTGTTGTTGTTCATGGAGCTGCTGGCATCCTTCATTGACAACCATTTCCTCTTCTTGATGTCCTCTTCAACAACAACTCCACCATGACGGGCCGGGTCGAAATCCGGTTCGAACCTATCATGGGTGGTGAAGAAATTACTAGGTGGGATTTGGGTGAAGGTGTGGAATTGGTTGAGCTCTGTGAACTGTGGGATTTGGTAATCCATTTCCAGTAGTGGGAATGAAGACTCAGCCATTTTCAGGACCAAAGTTGGTGTCTTTTCTCAGTTGGGTTTCAAGATTTTGTGGCTTTGGTTTGGGAACTTACTTGGGTTTTTGTTTATTTATAGTGGCATGGGAAGGAAGTGGTTTGTGTCATTATTGTTGTTGGTTGCTATATCGAACTGTCTTTGTGTTATCTTTTTTTTTTCGTCATAAATGACTCGATAGAAAAGATTCAGATAACGGATTAATATGTCGACCCAAGAAGTTAGACTGGTCTCAACCAGGGGTGGATTCAGGGGGCGGGGCAGCCACGTCTCAGGACAATTTCAGCTCTGAGTCATAAATTCAGATATATATTTACGATTTTTTTAAATCCAATTCAGTGCAATTTTAGATCTGGCTTAATGTTATGTTTGTTTCGACTTAATACTTAATACATATTAATTAAAGTTTCGGCTAAATATTCTCATTTACTATTACTTTATTAGGAAAAAAATCATCGGTGGCACATTTAATCTTGAAGGAGAACTTATTTTAACTAAAAATAGCACAACGGATTTTATTTTATATATTTTAACTTAGTATTATGTTTAAGAAAATATTTTCGAAAAGTGGTTACTCAACGTTCAATACCCAAAATTCAATTCAAATTCGGCACAGAGCAAGTTTCGATCCTGAATCCGTCATTGGTCTCAACACGTCTTGAGAGATGTAAAAAAATCTTTCTCGCCATTAAATGGGCAGTTTCGTTCGCACCACGGCAAATATCCTTTACTTTTAATCGAAGGCATTTTCGGATTCGAAATGAACTACTCCACAAAGTCTGAACTGTTTTGTCCCAACTTGAGGTTATCCAGGTGCTATGTCTCAAATCTATAAAGGATACAAAGTGCAACTACAGATAACGACATGGAACTTTCTTGATCTGAAAAGCCCCTTTAATTTATACAAAGAAAATCCCAGGAAAAATATACACATATGTTCTTCGGTATGGGCATTAGGGCATTACTGTTTTTTTCTTCTTTCGTAATAAGCGTCGTCATATTTTATTAATGCAGTGCCGAAAAACACACTGTTTGAAGAGCATTAACAAGTCACGATGAAGGAGCATACCCCACAAACGAGGATGCGACCGTCACCCCAGTTCGTAGGCCGTTCATGCCATATTATACACATGAGGTCCATTTTAAATACAATCATCCTCGTATTATCATCTTATATACTAGGCACGTACTCTCACTTGTCATCTGACTTGACAATGAATGAATCAAAAAATTATCTCCAGTAAGTACGATCATATCAAAACACACATCGTTCATAACAAACTCTAAGTCATTAGGAGGCGCCTCCCCTAATAGGGTGGACGCAAGACCTCGGGATCGTCGAGCATATCAAAATATACTATCACATCTTTTTGCACTGTCCAATAATCATCATAGTAATATTGGAGTTGGAGTAGCACTCCTTTCATATATATGTGTAAAAGAGAGTTTTGTTCAAGTAGCAGAAAGTTGTACACATTTGCAAATAGACGAACAGTTTTCTGCATACATTTTACTAATTATATACATACTTCTCCAATATCTGAACATGGCTTCTCCTGCAAAGATGCCATTCCTGTGATAAATGATATACTTGGAAACCTGCAATGCAAGGATATAAATTAAACATCAACCCTGATGTCTGTAATTGGCCTTAAAGACTCTGCTCCGATTATCGACCAGATATCATATAACTTACCCATTTTACAGGAGCAGAAATCAAACCGCATACAGCCTTACGATCTGATCAATCTTGGTGCGGCACACAGGGCAACCCCAATTCTTGGTCTTGATCTCTGTCAAACAAGACATACATCCGGCCATGTGACCGCACGGCACGCAAGCTCCCTCCACGGGAGTATCCAAACATATCACACACACAGAGGAAGCACCATCTTCCTTCTTTTCACCCGGTTTGACGGGTGATTCCTCCATGGGTGTGGAAGGCAAATCAACAGGGTCAAACTCAATGCTTGGGTACTGAATCGGGGCATCTTCCACAATGTCATCAACAAATGGTGGAGCTGATGGGGCTGAGCTAGATGCTTGAGGTGCTGTGGATACATCAGGCAAGTTAGAATAGTGGATATTCCCCTGGCTCTTACTAGAACTTGCTCCAGACGCAGGTTGAGCTGCTGATGCCATAGGACCATGGGTGCTAGCCTTCACAAAGTCATTCGAACTGGTAGAGGCACTTGCCTCAGAGCTAGCATTGACATCCAAAGTAGGAGTCACATTTATGTCTGATTGGAAAGAGGCACTCATTGCCATTGCTAATTCTCGATCATCAACAGGTAAGGGTGCTGTTGCCTGAGGCTGAGAAGGAGGGTGCGAACTTCGCAGAAATTGTGGAGGCTGTGTTGCCTGTAAATAGCAAAGTTTTATGTTACGAAGAGGACCAGACAGAAAGCGCTTTTGAGGGGGGGGGGGGGGGGGGGGGGGGGGGATCCATATGTTAACCACCAAAAGCATGAGGTATTTCTACTACCTGAGGTATTCCTTTGCAGGCATCACAAAACCACTGAAGCTGTTGCCTATCGCCTTCCTTTGCAGCAGCAAGTCTTATCCGTGTTTCTGCACGTACATAAAGATCTTTAATTGATATGTAGCTGAATTTATCGTTAACCAAATCTACAATTGCTTCATATGAAGATGATCTTTCTATATTCTGTAAAAAGGTTGCTATAGTACAGTCCCTGTCTCCTGGAGATGATCCGCCACTCTATTTTCTTTTACCATGCCATGGGGAATTAATGGTATCTAGCCATAAAATTTCAGCGACTGTTGTACTTACGCCTAGTTGAAGGTCTATGCCTCATTCGTCTCCGCCTGCGGCCCCTTGGCACTATGCACGAACATAAAATTTGAGTAAATATGGAACACTATGACCGGATGCAATATGAAAAATAAAGCCAATGACAACACATAACGAAAGTTCCACCCATGTCTGAAAATAGTCAGAAGCGAAACAGAATTCAGGATAGAGAAATTACTGTTGGAATTGTCAACTATTGTTACTGAAGGATCGGCCTGCTGCAACTTAGGGTCCTCTAGGTTAGCCTTCCACAAAGAAATCACCGTACGTGGTTTGGCAACCTGGTAATCCACCACAAGTTTATTAACAAGGAAATTTTTTCAAAACTGCAACCAATAGAGGTTTCAACTACTTATTTGAAAGGCGACGAACAAATTTGAGAGAGGACCATCAACAAAAAAACCATCCAACGTTTCAGCTGACTGAGGACTTTACAACATGATATAGAAAAATTTACTGAGTCCCAGACTATCAAGTGAAGATGATAGATAACCTAATCTACTTCACTTACAAGGAGTACAATAAGGATTTGAAACATCGGACAAAAATTAACTGCACGGAAGGAGCCTATACAAAGCTAACTACATAATTCTCTTCAAAATCAGCATTATGCATACAATACCTTTGAAGACTGAACTAGATTCATTAAAAGTTCTAATTTATACTCGGTAACCTGGTTTCAGTTATAAGGAATATTGCTAGAAACATACATTTGAAATGGCTCAATTAACTAAAGGGGAAAACCTATGGAACACTAACTACATAACAATCTTGAACATTAGCAATTTATGCATGCGGTACCTGTGAACTAGGATATATTGCTAGCTCTAACTTAAACGGCTCCCTGGCATTGCGTGAACCAGTTGGTAAAACAACAACCCATCTGTAGAAATTGGTCATAGGTTCAAACAGTGGTTAGTACATATTGAATACCCAATTACCTCGGCGAAAAAGTTATTGAAAGAAACGTAAACTGTTTCATTTCAACCATTCAACTCGCTCAAGAAATCCGGGAGAGAAAGAAGATGAATGAATGAAACTAATCTCATAACAAGACATATTTAACGAAATACTCACATTTTCCTCGTGACAAACTGAGTCAGAATTTCCAGAAATCCTGGGCCATAAAACTCACGGAGCAAACCAGAGAATAGGCATAGGTGACCCTGGAAAGCGAAGGAAGGGTTCAATATAACCCAAAACGGAATATAACAGATAGAACAAAGGGGTGAAGAACGGCAACAGAAACAGCAAAAAGCCATCAGAAACTTTAAAAAGCAAACCTCAATGGCGCGAACCACATTGGTGTATCCTTTTGCTCTAGCAACTTCAAGAGGCGTTTGACAGTCATCATTCATCACCAATGCATTAGCTGAACAGTTCAAAACACAGTAAAATCCGACTTATCCCGTTAACAACCACATCACCAAAATGACATTAGAAAAAAATAAAATAAAATAAGAACACTGAGCATATCTGAAACCCTTGTACCTCCGTGTGAAAGAAGTAGTTTAACATTCTGCTCGAGTCCTAATTTAGCTGCATGATGCAATGGAGTCCCGCCCATACGACCTGCAAGCAGAAAGAGAAAACAATTTGTAAAACCCCCACATGAAGTAGCGAGCAGAGTGGAGTACTAATATGAGCAATTTAATCGCAGAAATGAGAGTTGGTCGTACCGGGACGATAGGCATTAATATTAGCACCAAGGCCGATAAGGGTTTTGGCAACGTTGTAATGCTCAAGGTTCATGCACGCCAAAATCAATGGCGTTTTCCCTTCGCTGTCTATCCACTGTGATCGCCAGAACATACGAAGCCAGCCAAAACGAATGAAAACAAGTACGAGAATAACCAAAAAAAATCTTAAGACAGATAAAAATTCCAATCGGAAATCCCTAAAGAAATACATGGAAGTTTAAACAGGGACTCACCTCGAGGCCAGCCCCTTCCCTGACAAGGCTTCTGATTCCATCGGCGTTCCCATAGCTGACTTGCTGGTATACCAATTCATCCTTGGATGGCTTGGATTGGAACTGCCCCATCGGCTATCGTTGATAATTACCCTCCACGGTTTCCCTATCGGTGGATATGATAATCAGAAATTTGAGTCCAACTCAAACTACTCAAGAGCATAGTCATATAAGGTGACAGGCCGCAATAAGAGACAAATTCCAATCAATCATCCAGCCGAGGAAGTATGCGAGCAAGCAACCAAACCACATGCATCTGAAGGCAAAATCAAGAGGATATCTCAAAAGGGCAGTATGCTAAGTGGAGTATCTAACTCATGGCGGCAAGAGAAAGGGAAACTAAACAGAGCAATGATATAATGGCAATCCCAACCATCAATTCACAAAAATCTCCAACTTTACAAGCCAAAGTTCACAAATTAGCAAGACCCAAGGCAAATTGAATGGGGAAATGGCACAGCTTCATTATGCAAGCATGTTAAGGTACCAATTGCACGGATGTAGGCTCAATTTGACAAAACCCCCAACGTTCAAAAATCAGGGTTCTTAGGTGGGCACCAAAAAATCCGAAATAATCAACTAATAGAGCAAGAGATTTGAACTGAGGGGTAGACGGATTAGAGGAGGACGTACCTGCAAATGGATGATGATGATGGATCGGAGGTGATGAGGAGGATCAATTGAAGATGAAGGGAGATGACGAGAGAACAAAAGAGAAAATGAGAGGGGGATGGGTTTAATGGAGTTAGAAGTAGGAGAAAGAATTAGATTAGAAAACTTAGCTGCTAATCAAAACACGCGCTATTCCAATTAAAGTCTACTCGAAATATTTTATATCGAAATGAACGAGATTTGGATCGAGCTTATTATTTTCGATATGAATTATTTAAATGGTTAATTTTTAGATGATTTTTAATATAATTATTGTAGAAAAATATAAGAAAAAAATGTATAGAAATGTCATTAGTTTATTTAGATAGAGGAAGGAAAAAGAAACAGAATCCTCTGTTTTTTCTGTTGGTTCAATAGATAGAGATTAATGTTTTTAAATATTCGTGTTGGATTCGAATTCGTGACCAATAATATCGAGATATAATTATATTTCGATTTTTCTAATCAAAAGTATGTAATAGACGTTGGTATAACATAACTTACTCAAAAAAATTCATTCAAGTAAAGCTCCATTAGCTATATATTTTCCCATTTATCCAAAAAATAATCAATTTTCAAATTGAGAGTATAAACTATAAAGTGTTCATAATAGTATTTAATACCAACTCACATAGTATAATAATAACCGTGAATTCTTTAGTATACTAGCTATACTAAAAGTTTTGATAAATCCAATATTTTGTGATAATGTAGATCAATCATAAACGTTCATTTTAAGTGATCGATCTCGACGGTTAACAATAAATATAATTTACCAATACGAACACGGTTGATCAATTCACTAGTACTAACATGGTATAGTACAACTTTTCTACTCTCCAAAAATACCCCCAGATCACCCCAGCCGTAGATGTCAACTTATTAAGGCCTCACGGTCCATTGCAGTCGTCCATTGGCCATATCCGAACGAATAGAACCCCCTTCCGTCAAATAAAAAAATTGAGTACTAACAAACTTATTTGCTATTTTTATCGTAACAAATGGACTAAAATTTCTATGATCTACATAGAATTTTCCTTGAAAAAATGCACTCCACCATAGAATTATTCTCATGCCTCCTTTGTGGAATTTTCCTTCGAAATTTTAAGATTTTTTTTGAACTTTACAATGGGAGTTACATGATTACAACAACATTGGTTGTGACTATTCCAAGGTTTCTATTTTAAAGTATAGTTGTGGAAATTAAACCGCAATCCTTTTCGGCTTTTTTTATGATTTAATTGCCGTCGAATTTTAGATCATCCTAACTTAGATATTTTTATAGACATGTTTATAATAGTTAACATGACATTATCCTTAAATAAGAGTAAGATATACAAATATAAGTAAATAATCCCTTAAGAAAACCAATAATCTCGATACTAAAGTTTGAATTAATTGAAAACTCGTGGATTTGTATTAATCCTACATTGTGTAGATTATGTATCGTAAACATACAAATAGTGTTCATCATTAATATATTACACGTCTCAATAAGAAGCATTTTCCTCCGCAGACAAATCACCTCATAAATGTAGATGATATACACTTATCATGTACGATCTAAAGCCTCGTCTTAGGAAATCACACGCCCACAAGCACTACCGGTAGTTTCTGTTGTCTCCTACAATCACTCTCATATACGCCTTAGCCCCATCTAAACAATTTTTTACTAACCATCTCCATACGTCATGCGGAAAACCGATAAGTTATAAATAAAAAATTTCCATAAAATGTTTGTTACCCACCCAACGAGCTATATAATTTGATCCAATACATTAAACTATTTTCGATCTGCCGCGACTACTCCCCTTTTACGTTTAAGAGCAGCAAAGAGAGTGAATGCCAAACCAGACCCCATCCTCAAAGAACCCACAACTCATAAGCTTTCTTGTAAAACACGGAAAGAGCTCATCCATCGTAAATGACACACTTTGATCCTGTACGTCGTCGTTTTGGAAGTGACCTTTGAGGAAGACTTCGAATCCTGCTCTGAGATGTGAAGATATGGGATCTGCCTTCGACTCAACCGAACCGGGTCCTTTTCCCTGACCGATGCATTCGAGCATTGCAAGGGTGAATCTCCCCTTCTATTTGATGACCGATTTCAGTTCGGCCGGAGATGGGAAGTATATGGGAATGTTGAACTTGTTGAGTTTCTCTTGGCTTATCTTGCCCCGAATATGCATGAGAAGAAAGATACATATATGCTGATGATCATCACAAATTTATTATGGATCGACCCGGTTCGACCCCAACGGGTGAATTAAACTGACTTTCGACTCCATGTCCTTGAGGCAATCACCCAACACACTGTATGTGACATTAGAAGTAACCCGAGAATGAGCCATTCCATCAGACAGACCCGGTATCACAACCAACACTATCCGACCGGGAACAACTTCCCGTTCTCTAGCATTCAAAAATTGATCCCAATAAGCGATCTTGATCTGGTCCCCCCACCTCCTAAATACGTTCTCCATGTTCCATACATGCGAATCAATTTCGAGAACTGGGCCGGGAACTTTGGAGAGCCACTGCAAGGCATAGGAAGTGTGGACCAAGTGGAGGAACGAAGAGGGGAAGAGTCGATCGTGGAACGAACCAGGGACACCCGCGAGATAGTAGGAATCCTGATGTGACAAGGATTGGGCGAGGAGGGTGTTGAAGTCATATAATGAAACGAACTTATAAACACATAAATTCCTACAAGCATAACGTTATTCCTATTAATGCACGGGAAGCCGTAATAGTGTATATGATCTCCACTAATGCCATCACTGAAGTAAACTAAACCAAGGAGGAAACCTCCGTTCGCCGCTCTGGCAAGCTCGCAACGGTAACAAACGCTTCCTCGTTTCGATGAACTAACAAACTCTATCACAACTCCATGAGACGCATCTAGTGCAAAATCCTTACGAAAACAAGCGCGATTCGAAGATCGTCAAAATCAAAACAGACAGGATGAGTGGGAGAAGGAAGGTCTTACCCATTGTGAAGAAGAAGATTGCGTGGAGAATATGGCGGTCTCTAGATTCTCCTCGGCGAAGATTTTTCTTCTCGTTTGGCGCTGTTTATGGAGGCTGAGGTTTATATCTGTGATTTGGTGAACCAGCACGGTACACTTGGCGCGAACCTCACAGATCCTTGTTCTCCACGGAAACCACTATTAATTAAATAATATTTTACTGTTGGAATTTAAATTTACATGTAAATTCTTACTAAAATAAGAGAGATTATATTGATTTTTTATGCTTTTTAGTTACACTGTAACAGAAATTTCATACTCCGTGTTCAACACGTAAAATACTTGCAGAAAGTTGTTTAGTTGTGGATCGTTTCGTAATTTGAATTTGTAGTATTGTGGGTTAAAATGATGTGTTATTTGAAAATATAGTATTTACGATTATGACGTGATAATTATTTTATTTGGCTAACTAGTTATTTGATGTGATATTAGTTATGAAAATACCATAATATTTTAAATATCTAGGAGGTGAGGAGGTATATGAAATAACTGAGTTATTTCAAGTACCACAGTCCGAAAATGCTACAAATATAGCCCGAAAATGTGATAAATTTTATTTTAACAGCCAAACGAATTATTTTGATGAGGTAGTTAAAATCATTCGAAAGTGAGTTATTTGGGATATCACGATCTGAAAATAGCACATATTTCAGGTTCGCTGCAAGTTCGAGGCGGAGATCAGATTTAACCTTATGAAAGAAACCTTTTTCACGGTTCATAAAAAATTACAGACCCTAATTTCACGACATGATGGCTAACTTTCTTTCCAAACACCCCCCAAAAGCCAAACTACTAATCCAATAGAAACTCTTTACGTTTCCTTTGTGATGTTTAACAGAAACCCAGAATGAATGTACTTAATAAAGTACAACCCATGATGGTTCTTCTTCGATTGTTATCTTAGGACTCCGGCGGGGGAGCGTTGGCGTACAAGAGAGTGAAGAAGAGCTCAACCTCCGGGGAGCCTTGCATGATTTGGACGTAACGGTTCTCGCTCGGTTCCTTGAGCAAGGACGAACTCATCTGGGCGACTCGAGGCAACAGTTTCGCTAAGGGTATCCCTGATGATGTTAGACCACCCTCGACGGATTCGAAGTCTTCCACCAATGCAGTTCCCAGTTGTTTCAGAGATGCCTCCACCACTTTGCCGAATTCAGGGCTGCAAGAAGGGGAGGGGGGGAAGGTGAGCAGTGTTTCAGTATTGTTCTATGAGAAGACACGCGAGAAAATCGATGATTGATTGATGAAGCGTACCTCAGTATTACGTCTCGTGTCTCGAGCATTAGCTGGTCAAATTTTGAAAGATCGGTGTGGAACGTGTCGCTGCCAGTGGGGACAATTGCGCCTTTGTGTAGCTTGGTATCATCCGGCATTAAGTAATCTACCCACCTGCCGGAACTTACCATACTTATGAAAGTGTCGGATATGTGCATGACGGTTTCGCGAAGTGCTGCCACGTCAAACAAATCCTTTAGTTGTTTCCTGCATGCATACGAGCTGAGATTAAGATAACCTTCACTGACTAATCGTTTGGAAAACCAAACATTATCGAGAGGTGAAAGTCTGGATAATAAGGCATATGAGCTCAAGACACACAGGTATGGGAGTTTCAGTCAAGGCCATAGGTAAAGTATTGGTCCAAAGATTGGTTCTTTGTTCCATAAATGAAGGTTGGAATCACATAGATATCAGCAAACGACCTTCAATTTCGAAATTGAGTTTGAACTGTTATATAAGTTAACAACCGATAGAGACTTCAAAGAGTAGTTGTATAATATTGAAAGAAGGTGTACCCTTTTAGAACTTCTGCTGCGGCAACTTGTATATCATTTGCCAACAGAAGCAAGCCAGAATGAGGGAGATAATCTGCACTAGCCAAGAATTTCTGCTGGTCATCTCGGTAGATGAGATCAGCATCCTCCTACAGAAAGAAATAGAAGAAGCAGGGAAGCAGATCAGATGTATTACAACGGGTAAAGAGTTGGTTGTACTTTGACTTAACTACCAGGAACATAAGATTATATGGGAACTAAACACCTAGAATAACAGATGTCGAATCAGAAATGGTGCTTGAAGATGATTCATATTCACAACAACAGGATACAGACTTGAGCAATATGGTCACCATGTTATTTGATTTTGAATACGATTCTAAAGCACAAAAAACAGAGAAGCAAAAAGACAATACCCAAGTAAAGGTATGTGTCAAACGTGGAAAAAATGGTACTGGTAACTTACTGGCATAAAAGAGATCCCCAGACCATGTGCTATGTCGATATATAAATGTCTTCCAAGAATATTCACTTGAACTCTAACATACAAGCTAAGCAGGGTTACTGCCCACAGCGACACCGTCATTCTTGTGAAACCTGGAGAACCAACAAGGATGCATTCATCATAACTGGTTCTACTAAAAAGTTGTACAAGTAGACAAGCCATTCATAAACTGCCTAGCCATAAGAAAAAGCATAAGATAAATGAAATTTTCCAGCTTGCATACTTATGATTTTGAGCTTGTCCCATAGCTCAAGTTTCTCTGCCGTAGTCAGACTGGCAGGCTGACCCTTCCCTCTTTGTAAAGCCTCTGTGATATACGAATGGTCCAATTCTTCTGTTATCCGATTATTCAAATAACTAATGGAATGTGGCAATGTTACCGTATCAGCTATTCTCTGTATGATCTCGAAATGAGATTGCATCCTGCAAACATAAAATAAAAGAAAATAAACATTCCAATCATAAGGCTGTGATTCCAATTTCCAATAAGGATCCATAAGTTTCTCTTAACTGTGCCTTAACAAGTTCATCATGCTCTCGTTCATCAGCAAGCCGTCTCTCCATATCAGCAAGCTGATTTTTGTACGCATTATACACTTTATACAGGCAATAACCACTTCCTACAACACCAGCTGTAGCAAGAACCTTCTTCTTATGCCTTCTCCAAAAGTCACTGGAACGGAACAACAAGTAACAAGTTTCTTCCAATTACTTCACACCAAACAATCAGTAAAAAACCTAACAACGGAGCAAAACCAGCTATCCAATCAAGAAATCCAGACAGAGTTGGGAGATGAATTAAGCAATTGAGAGTTCTCGCATTGCACAGTTGGAAACGCCAAAGATCTACTAAAACAACAATCAGAAAACTAACTCTCGCGGGAAAAAGAAAAATGGAGCGAAACTAGCAATCCAGTTATGAAATCCAAGAAGGACTGAATCAGACAATTGATGAATTGAAGCATTCTCGCATTCAGCAGATTGGACGACTATCCGATCTACTGGCAATGTGCACAAGAAATTCACCAGATTCCAAATCTACAAATGCTCAACATAAGGAAACAGCAGCACCAAACATGAAAACGAACCTTAGAGAAAACATTGCTTTGGCTTCTTCTCTCTTGATGCCCAAACTACATTCACCAAGCTCTAACACCTGGCGACGACGAATGAATCATCGTTTACTAACTCATCGAAAATTTCACGTACTCCAACAGGGAAAAAAAACTGAATCGGAATCAAATTACACCACGAAACTAAGCAATCGGGAAAAGAGAGCTCTAAGATTTCAGCTAATAGAAGAAGAGAGCACTGACCACTGGACGGAAACGAAATCGGCCCGTAGGTTTTTGGAGCGCCGATGAGCTTTTAGGATGGAGGGAGTGGAATTCTCAAGTCGAAAAGCTCGTTATCTCACCATGCCTCTGTCTCTTCTATGGAGAAACTACTGATAGCTGCAAGCCACCGCGAGAAGTGGCGGTAACTAGTTGCGCCGGTGACGGCGGGGCGGCTACTCCTACTTTCTTCCGCTTTCCGAGAACCTTAGCCTCACTCTCGGGTTTCCCGTAGTGAAATGATGTGGGTTTATTTCGTCATTTCCCCCTTAATTTTTCAGACTTTTTAACTCCAAACGGCGGGCAAGTTGTGGGCGGGGTATTTGATTTTCACCTCAACTTGTTATTAATTAATGGTAAATTATGGAGCGGATTGAACCTACCGATTTTATATATTTTATTATTATTTGTACATGTTCAAATTATTATTTGTATTTTTTGAAATGTAAGATAATATGATTTGGTTTTTATATAATTATGTAAGTTAATTTTAAATTTCTAACACTAACATAATATCAAGTAAAATTAATTTTTAATCTTATTTCAATATTATTTAAAAGGGTTATCACAGTAAAACTTGAATTTTTAGTTATTTTCAATATGCATATCAAATATTAGCCCATTTAAAGATTTTAAAAATTTCATATCAAATGGTTTATTTTCATAAATTATCCCTTTAAAAATTAATTAAGTTCGACATGCATATAGAGAATGGCTAAAAATTAAGGTTTCACTAATTAAATTCTTCAAATAATATACAAATGAATTAAAAATATAATTTTTAAAAAATTTTAATTGTTGTTAATGGGACATATGTGCTTTCAAATATAAAAAAAATTTTAAAAAATTTAATTTAAATTTTTAATAATTTTCGCTACATACACGTATAAACCCAGTTACCCATTTCGACCATTCCAAATGTTATGGATGGAGTTTTCCCTCTAATCTAACTAGCATCATGGTGGTTATTTTTTAACCACTCTAAAAAAAGTAATTTGGGGTGCTAAACATTATGTATCATCACTTTCAACGGTCCCTACCCTATAAGAAAATTGAGGTTTGTGTACGGAAAATGATAACACAAAAATCTTGATATATTTTAACCTACATAATCCGAAAGAAGTCAAGTTTTCGAAGGAAACAAATTCAAAAGAAAACAATTTTATCATCGAATTAAATTTCATGAACCAAATGCTTAAGATAATCCAAATTCTCTATTTTTCGGGAAGGGTGGTGTACACAATTCCATCTTAACCCAGACTCTATCAAGATCAACACTATTGTCTATTAATATATATCGGGTTAAATTCGTTATGGTTATGGGTTAATCAAAATTCTTATTTATAAGGAGCATTAGTCTTCTTTTTTGTAATTAAACTGTCACTCTCACCAAAACTCTTAACAATATTTCTCTTTCTCATCTTAAATTAATCGACCTTAACATAAAAAAAACCACATTAATTATGAATATTATTCCGTTATCATTTCTTTTTATATTTTTTAATCACTCCCTTTGATTTTTAATTTCTTTGAGAATAAGATAGAAGAGGGGGAGCTTCTGGAATTCTCTACGGAAAGTGCTTTCCATCCGATTCCGTGGCTCACAAATTTACACTTAAAACCCTTCTCCTCCTCCAACCCAACCATTTTCATTTTCTCCCACACACCTCTCTAAAACCCTAAGCACCAGTCCCCCAGCTCTTTCTAGAATCCTCCACCTCCGGCGAACAAAACCTCCCCCCCCCCCCTTAAACCCTATACTCGCATACATCGCCATGGCCGCAGCAGTCCTGCTCCGACGCTCCCTCCGCGGAGCCGCCACCGCCTCATCCGGCTACCGATCGGTACGTATGATATAATATCCGTGAACTGTTTTTGAAGCTAGAAGTTGCTTGGATTTTGGATTAGGATAGACTGATGTTTAGCTGAAGAATGAGTGGACTAGCTTCCTTGTGCTTACTTTTTTCATAGATTTGCTTCTCCTGTCTGAGTGGCTGTACTTAGTACTTTGGGCTCATCTGGTGAATAGTTTTGCCAGCTGGAAGGTCGTCGGGTTTTGGATTAGGATCGATTGATGCTTGCACGAATGAGGGAATGGACTGGGTTTTTTGTGTCTGTTTATTTCTTTCTTGATTGTGAATTGTTACGTTTGGCCGATCGGTGGACGGTATTGGTAGCTGAAGTCCGCTTGGATTATGGATTAGGATCGGTGGATGTTTACATGAATGAAATGTATACGGCACTTGTCTTGTTTATGATTTGGTACTTACAGCCAACCCGTGAACAGTTTTGGTAGCTGAAATTTGCTTGGATTTGAATTAGGATTTTTACATGAATGAAGCAACCACTGCACTGGAGTGTGGTTTCCTTTAATTTAACCGTATTTTTTTTTATTGGTTTAACTTGCTTGTGGTTACGCAGCTGGCTGGGAATTTGAAGCCTACTTGGTCCTTGTCTCGAGCGTTCAGGTGAGATTGTATCTTGGTTGTTATCTCTTATGGTTTCGATTTGTATAGAAAATGATCGGTTCCTGACATGGTTTTTTTTGGACAGTTCGAAGCCAGCTGGAAATGATGTAATTGGTATTGATTTGGGGACGACCAACTCTTGTGTGTCCCTAATGGATGGGAAGGTAAGATACGGATACCGAATTGGTTGTGGTTGTTTGTTACCTGGATGGTTGATGTTATTGAGTTGTTTCTGAATCGGTTTGGATGATATCCGATGGATTTGCAGAACCCTAAGGTCATTGAGAACTCAGAAGGATCGAGGACAACTCCTTCGGTGGTTGCTTTCAATCAGAAAGGCGAGTTGCTTGTTGGAACTCCAGCCAAGCGACAGGCAGTGACCAACCCAACGAATACCGTGTTCGGCACCAAGCGTCTCATTGGGAGGAAGTTCGACGATCCCCAGACCCAGAAGGAGATGAAGATGGTTCCATATAAGATAGTCAGAGCTCCGAATGGTGATGCTTGGGTCGAGGCGAATGGGCAGCAGTATTCCCCAAGCCAAATCGGAGCATTTGTCTTGACTAAGATGAAGGAAACAGCGGAAGCATACCTTCAGAAGACTGTATCAAAGGCGGTTATCACGGTCCCTGCTTACTTCAACGATGCTCAAAGGCAGGCGACGAAGGATGCTGGTAGAATCGCTGGCCTCGATGTCCAGAGGATTATCAACGAGCCTACTGCTGCTGCTCTTTCATACGGCATGAACAACAAGGAAGGATTGATTGCCGTGTTTGACTTGGGGGGTGGAACCTTTGATGTGTCCATTCTCGAGATATCCAATGGTGTTTTCGAGGTAAGGCAACTGCTTATGATTTGAATTTCAGGAGTTAGTGTAGATATCCTTACATTCAGTGGATCTATTCAGGTTAAAGCAACCAATGGCGACACCTTCTTGGGCGGAGAAGACTTTGATAACGCGCTGTTAGACTTTTTAGTAAGCGAATTCAAGAAGACGGAGGGTATCGACCTTACAAAGGACAGACTCGCTCTTCAGAGGCTTCGGGAGGCAGCTGAGAAGGCTAAGATCGAACTCTCATCGACAAGTCAGACAGAGATCAACTTGCCCTTCATCACAGCAGATGCCTCTGGTGCTAAGCATCTGAACATTACCCTAACTCGATCAAAGTTCGAGAGCCTTGTCAACAGTTTGATTGAGAGGACCAAGGAACCATGCAAGAATTGCTTGAAGGATGCCGGTGTTTCAACCAAGGACGTCGATGAGGTTCTCCTTGTAGGAGGCATGACTCGTGTGCCGAAGGTGCAGGAAACAGTTTCCAACATCTTCGGGAAGAGCCCTAGCAAAGGAGTGAACCCAGATGAAGCTGTTGCTATGGGAGCTGCCCTCCAAGGTGGCATTCTTAGGGGAGATGTGAAGGAGTTGCTTCTCTTGGACGTCACACCTCTGTCTCTTGGTATCGAGACTTTGGGCGGTATCTTCACTCGTTTGATCAGTAGGAACACCACGATCCCTACCAAGAAGAGTCAGGTGAGTTAATTTACCAACCCTAAACCATTGCTGTTTCGGTCAAAGATGAATGCTAACAATTATTGGTTGCAGGTGTTTTCGACAGCAGCCGACAACCAGACTCAGGTCGGAATCAAAGTCCTCCAGGGCGAGCGAGAAATGGCATCCGACAACAAGATGCTGGGAGAGTTTGAGCTCGTCGGCATCCCACCTGCACCTCGCGGCCTGCCCCAGATCGAAGTGGCATTCGACATCGATGCCAACGGCATCGTCACAGTCTCCGCAAAGGACAAGTCAACCGGCAAAGAGCAGCAGATCACTATAAGATCATCGGGAGGACTCTCCGAGGACGAGATAGAAAAAATGGTCCGTGAAGCCGAGCAGTTCGCCCAGAAGGATCAAGAAAGGAAAGCCCTGATCGACGTACGAAACACTGCAGACACCACCACCTACAGCATCGAGAAGTCCCTCAACGAGTACCGCGACAAGATCCCTTCCGAAGTCGCCAAGGAGATCGAGGACGCCGTTTCCGACTTAAGGACCGCAATGTCCTCTGACAACGTCGACGAGATCAAGGCCAAGATCGACGCTGCCAACAAGGCTGTGTCGAAGATTGGCGAGCATATGTCCAAGGACTCCGGCAGCAGCGGCGACAGCGGCAGCTCTTCCGGTGGAGGCGATCAGGCGCCGGAGGCCGAATACGAGGAGGTGAAGAAATGAAGAAGCTCTTGAAAGAATTGATTTTGTTTAGGAAGAAGCTAGAGATCTAAAGCGATAAAAGAACGTTCATAAGAAATGAGGAGTTTGTGTTCATTCTGTTTAGCCTGTTTTCCCCTTTATTTTCAGTTAGCTTTTTAATGTAACACTGAGCTGCTGCCTTTTCCTTTTGTTCTCTGAAGCTGTCTCCTGGAGGTCGATCCTTCAGACCCGGCCGAATTTCTTGGTTGTTCTGTTTGGTGTTTATCGTTGATAGTAATAACGGATCTGTTCCACAAGTGAGATTATTGAGTTTGACTCGGAGAGATTGATGGTGATTGGAGAAGAGGGGAGCTTTGGGATACGCTCACTTCTGCCTTTTGGTGCGTGGTTATGGAGATTATCTTAGCATTTTAGTGTGCTGTTATCGAGATTATCAGTCCCTCTTTTTAGGGGAGGAATTAGGTACGAGGCCACGAGGGAGTCATTCCTCTCTAAATAAAAATAGGTTAGAATCGAGAAAAATTTCACGTCTGTTCATAAAGCCGAAGTTTCGGTATGAAAAATCGTGTTAAAATATCGAAAAGAGAGATCGGATTATGACTCGACTAGTAACGGAGAAGTATGATAAACCAGTCAACCAAGTCCAACCCAGTGAGACTCTTTCGCCACGTCGTCGTCTCCAGATAACACCCAAAAAAAACCAGAGGTAAAATGGAACAAAAAGAAGATTCCATGGAACTAAATAATAACCAGAAACCAACTTCCGTCCCCTTTCTGCTACTCTCTTATTACAACCATCATCCGTCAAAGAAGGAGGAGGAAAAACCATCGATCAATTCAAGACCAGGTATATAATTTCTGCTGCAACTACTCAGAACCCAGTTTCTCTTAGCTCTTGTTTTGTGGTGCTTTCTGCCAGGAAGAAGAAGATATTAATGGCGCAGGACGCTTCTGCTAACGGCGTTAGTTCGCCGAGGAGGCGAGCTGGTGGGTTGCTGAGGGACCAAGTCCAGCTGGTGAAGAGGAAAGATTCTGAGAAGAGGTTCGAGATTGCTGCCATAGAGGAAACTCTGTCGTTTGAGAAGGGGTTCTTCATAGTGATCAGGGCGTGTCAGCTGCTGGCTCAGAAGAACGATGGGTTGATCATTGTTGGTGTGGCGGGTCCTTCTGGAGCTGGCAAGACTGTGTTCACTGAGAAAGTTTTGAACTTCATGCCTAGTGTTGCTGTGATCACCATGGATAATTACAACGATTCCAGCCGCATTATTGATGGCAACTTTGATGGTAAGGGACTAAAGGAGGCTGAGTTTTCTGTGTTTTTTTGGCTCTTAGTTGATGTTTAGACCCCAATTAGTCCAACGTGGCTCCGCTGGGTGAATTTGAGCGTGACTGGAATATGATTGGCATGTTTCTCTGGTTTTGCAACGGGGGGCAATCTTTAGAATCATGATTGATTAGATGAGTTTTGAGCATGATTACATCAAGAGATCAAAGTAGCCACCGATCAAGTTGTGTGCTGCTGTTCATCGGGCTAGCTGGGTGTCCAGAGCCAATTAGTTATTGCCAACAGTGATATACAAAGACTAGTAAAAATAAATAGTTGATTTGGATCACACAGCTTAGCCGGAAGATTGTGTTTGCTGAGAAAGTTCTTAACTTTATGCTTTGTTTTGTTGTCATCACGATAGATGATACAACTATTTTAGACACATTATTGATGGGAACTTGAGGTTCTCTTTCAGTGTTTTTGCTCTTAGGTTCTGTTAAGGTGTTATTATAGAGTGAATAGAAGAGTCTTCAGGTGTGCTGATGTGCTGCTGTTTTTCCCTAAATAGACCCGAGGCTGACAGACTACAACACATTGCTCGATAACATCCGCGGTTTAAGAGAAGGGAAGCCTGTTGAAGTTCCCATTTATGACTTCAAGACAAGTTCCAGAATTGGTTACAGGTTTTTCGTCTTCCACCATTTCATATGCATTTCTATCTTTTTCTTAAGGTATTTATCGAGTAGCATATATTTATGTTGTTTGACAGGACAGTGGAAGTTCCTAGCTCCCGCATTGTGTTAATAGAAGGCATCTATGCATTAAGCGAGAAACTGAGACCATTGCTAGATCTTCGTGTGTCTATCACTGGAGGGGTTCACTTCGACCTCGTCAAACGTGTACTACGTGACATCCAACGTGCTGGCCAAGAGCCTGAAGAGATCATTCATCAGATCTCTGAAACGGTGCGTTCTTGCTTGCTTGCTTATCCACTGATGAAAGTCCTTGATTTGATGTACTCATAATCACACTCCATTTTCCGTCACCTTTCCAACAGGTTTATCCAATGTACAAGGCGTTCATTGAGCCCGATCTCAAGACTGCCCATATCAAGATCATCAACAAGTTCAATCCTTTCACTGGATTCCAGAGTCCTACTTATATTCTCAAGGTTAATCTCCATCTACGTACTTTACTATTGGAAATTCTTGTCTGATTTATCTTGTTTCTTTTGTCTGCAATAGTCAGCAAGGTCTGTAACAGATGAGCAAATAAAGGCTGTTCTTTCTGAAGAGCACAGCGAGAAAACAGAAGAAACTTATGACATCTATCTTCTGCCTCCCGGTGAAGATCCAGAAGCATGCCAGTCGTATTTGAGGATGCGGAACAGGGATGGGAAATACAATCTCATGTTCGAGGTCAAGGCCAGAACTTTAGTAATCTTTTGTTGACTTGCACGTAAGGTGTTCTATTGCATGACCATTTCTTGTTTTCTCTAGCAGGAGTGGGTTACAGACAGTCCGTTCATAATCTCGCCCAGGATAACTTTCGAAGTTAGTGTCCGCCTTCTGGGAGGATTGATGGCTTTGGGGTATACAATCGCGGCCATACTGAAACGGAGTAGCCATGTGTTTCATGATGATAAGGTCTGCGTCAAGACTGACTGGTTAGAACAACTCAACCGGCAGTATGTTCAGGTATATAGACTTATTACTCGCAGCGATTTCTTAATGTCTGGATTTGGATGATCTGCTGATAATGTATTACAGGGAGTTCACATGGTTAAACAAACTTGTGCTATTTTGGCTATAGGTGCAAGGTAGAGACCGGGCGTACGTTAAACATGTTGGGGAGCAGCTTGGCTTAGACGGTTCATACGTTCCTCGAACATACATAGAACATATTCAGCTGGAAAAGCTTGTGAATGACGTCATGGTACGATGTATTTTCATGAATACGATGCCCTTTTTTTGCTTCTTGAAGGTTGCACCTAACGCTTGAAATTGACGAAACTTGGCAGGCACTGCCTGATGATTTGAAGACGAAACTAAGCATTGATGATGATTTGGCTTCAAGCCCAAAAGAAGCCCTTTCTCGAGCTTCTGCAGACAGGCGAAACAAGCATCTTAGCCGGTATGTGCATTTTCAGAATATCCTACTCGGGCTAACAATTATTTTGTCGATCTCGAGCTGCTGGGCAAAGCTCTGCTCGGCTTGTCATTCCTAAATCAAAAGATAGAGACCATACTTGATCTTCCTCCTTATTTTTCGTGCTGATCTATGCAGTGGGATGTCGCAATCGTTTTCAGATAGACGCGACAAGAATATGTCGAGACTGACGAGGCTCGCGGTGAATAATAGACCATTTGATGGGGGGAATATGGTGGAGTCACCTACTAGTCTGTCTACACAGGTGAAAAGTTTGCTCTCATTTTAGGAAACATGTTGAAGAAGGATGATGATCCATACTTGAAGTAGCATTTGTTTTTTACCTTTCCCGATTTCCAGGGCGTTATTGCGCAGCTATCGGACCAGATCTCGACCCTGAACGAGCGGATGGACGAGTTTACATCCCGACTCAAAGACCTCAATTCCAAGTTGAGTGTCAGGAAAGTCTCGGCAGCTAGCCAGCAAAACCTGGTTTTACCTTCTGAACCTTGCAATGGCGTCACCGGACCACCTCCTACTATCTTTGTCAGTGGGATTCCGAACGGTTCGCTGAGTGGATCGCTGATACCTCATTCTTCGTCTTCGTCGCAACTGGCCAAAGAGTCTCAACTCATGGATGAGGTACGTACCAACACATTCTGGTCTTGACCCGGTCGAAATGACCAAGACTGGCCATTCGGTTACAGTTAACTCTTAAAATTTATTAACCGCCGCCTTCGTTTGGTTAATCGGTTGACCTAAAATAATTAGGCCGGTTCTATTTTTCTATAGTATCCTAATCAACCGACCGAATTGACAGCTTCTGCAGGTCGCTCGCGGACAGCGCCAAATCCTGCACCAGCTAGACAACCTTAGCAACCTGGTGCACGAGTGCTGGGGCGAACAGGCTCGTAAAGAACGAACCGAACGGTCGAGTAGTAGTCTGATGATCGAACCAGACTCGACCGTCATTCCTCTGATAGTGACCCTAGCAATCGGCGGTCTAGGCGTGCTTTTATTCAGAGGCCTCAAGTGATCCTCCCCAAAAACCGTTCTGGTTGCTGTACACTAAAGAGCAATGTATATACGATATCATATACAGCGTATCGTAATCTTGCAGGCTGAAATCGTCATTAGCGGTCGAACTCGTTCACAATAAGGGAGTAGATCAGCGTTGACCATGAAGCATATTGCTGGTCAATTTCTCAATGTTCCAAGTTTCAGTCGGCAGCTGGTGTGAAAGCCAAAGGACTGTTTACAAGAAGGGAGAAAGAAGATAAGAGCGTTGACCAGAAAGCAAGGTGATGGTCAATAGCTTGTGATGGTCAATAGCTTGATGTTCAAGGTTCTAGAGCTGAAATTACAGAGTAGCTTGGGATGCAGGGTTTCCTGTGGATTAGGTTAGAAAATAAGTGAAGGGTTTGTACATTTGTATACAGCTACTTGTGATGAGATTACGTAGAGATGAAGAAACCATAGAACCGAAGTGATTAGCTTGAAATATTATAAACGTGCATGACACGTATGTATGGAAGTCAAGATCATCAATATTATCAAAAAACCGACACTTCCATGTGACTGATATGCCAATATGATTATGTAATTTTTCTTATTTTCGAATTCTTTTTCTAAATTGTGGCACTAGTCGCGGCTACTTAGAGCGTAACATGGACATGGTCAGTTTTGCAGCCGCTTACACTATCGGGTTTATCTTTGTCATTCGTAATCATGTAGGCACCCTCCCACATTTTCAAATGCATACTCGCCTAGGTATTTGGTCGGTCGAAGTAGGTGAGACCGCAACCTTACTCGAAGCTATCTGATGGGCACTTTATCTCAGCCTCTTTAAGGTGATTTTCGAAGAGGATTCCTATACAATTCAACACTACTAAGAGGAGAACACTACACTACAGAGTTTGGTGAAATTAACTTACGTGGAGGGTTTTTTGTGGGTTTGAGAGGGTTCTAGTTTTCAGTTTGTCACGAACTAACGCGACACTCGTTGTTCTATGTATCCCGTTAGGGGTAGACACCTCCTCCTGATTAGCTTGTTAAGCTGTTCAATCACCAGACTTTTCGGCACTGCATTAATAATACATGACGAGAGCTCGATATAAAAAGAATTCAAATATCCATCGAGTGGTATCGGACCCGGAACTAGACAGAGTCCGGTCAGCTATTCGCCGGCAACCTTCAGTGGTGAAAGACTGGACCTTTAGGCATACAGGGGCTCTGCATTTGCAGCCCTTGTTGACTCGTGAATCAAGAAAGAAGAACTACGTTACTCTAGAACCAACGACTGCCATCGATGAAAACGTGGCGAATCGTCCTTCGTTTTCCAGCCAGACACGTGCAGAACATCTCTTGCCGACCTGCTACTCTGTTTCCCCCACTTGTCGCCATTTTAGTTGCAGGCAAACAAAATCAACCAGAACAAATCACTCGAAAATCCCAAAGAAGTTATATACCCACCACAACGAATCATTCCCCTAAATCGAATAATCTCCATTTAATCGCCATTTACATCTCTGTCGATAAGCTCTGGTTCTCTGTTCTCCGTCGTTCGTTTTCAGAGTGTGTCTTTGTTACAATCGCCCTCTCTGTTTCTCTCTTTCTCTCAGTCGTTTCCATCAGCAGAACAGAAAGAAAGAGGAAAAAAAACCCACCACGAATCTTATCTCCATATAAGCACCCGATTCGTCGAACGCCCATCGTCCATTTCTTCTCCAATTAACGGAAGAGGAAGAAAGGGGGAGAAAAAAAAGTTGGTTCCTTTTAAAAAAAAAATCTGGTTTTTGTTGTTATAAACAAGCTGGAGGTGTCCAATTCTCTCCTCCGCCCAACCATCTCCACAATCAGGAGGAATCCATCAGTTCGATTATTCTCGCCTCAGCGGACGAATCTCCGATTCTCTTCCGGTGGTGTGCTGAATCGGAAGAGGAATAAGGAACCCTCGAGAATCACCGGAATGGCGGCGGCGGCGGCGGCGGCGACGACGCAATCCCTAATGCTGACGTCGGGAGCTAGCGGAAGGATCAACGCGCTGTTGTCCGTGAGGGCGTTGAAGAGCCTTCTGGCGTTGATCCACGCGGTGGTCATTTTATTCCTCTTGCCGTTTCGTGGCGTCGCGCGGCGGCGGAGTACGGCGGTGGGCGGAGGAGGCTCCGCCGGTGTTGGTGGTGGTGGGAGCGAGAAGGGAGGAGGGGTAAGGGCGGCGAATGTTGTGGTGCCGTGGAAGAAGAGCAATGGGAATGGAAATGGCGGGAGAGCTATGGCGGCGATGGTGGATCAGGAGGTGGCGGCGAGGAGGACGATTGCTATGAGGAGGGTGTTGCAGGATGATGATCCTGAGACAGTTAGGGATTTCTCCATGTTCGTTACTGCTAGAGGGGATACCGTGTTTACTCAGTCTTGGTTCCCTGTTTCTGGGGATATCAGGTAACATTATTAATTCATCGTTCAAAGCAAATAAATCCAAAGTTTCATGCTTTCTCAATCCCGTTGATTCAGTTTCGGAGATTAGTTATTCTCAAATTTAAACGGGCCACGCTTAGGTTAGGGTATGCTAGCCTCGCGAGCTAGTCCACTCGAGCCTAACTCAAATACTAGCTCGACTACATGGCTCATTAGTAGGCTCAATCATGCAACTTGTATTTTCCCAGCTCGAACTCGCCTAACGTAACCAGCCGAGCTTCAGACGAAATTCGGATCTGCTCAATTCGTAAAGAGCCCTTCCTCCAAGTTGATTATATATTGGGGGACGACCATATTATCAGCTGCAATAGGAATATTGGCTTCTAGCCTGCATCTTTTGTACACTACTCCATTTTGGACCATAGCCTAGTCCCGTCCACGAGCATTTCAACTATCTGGTTTTTTATCTTCTGAAAGTGGCACACAAATCTATGCCAAACTTGTTATGATGGTTTGAAGTTATACTAACGCGTGCAATTCAATCTCTTGCAGGGGAGTAGTGGTTCTCATGCATGGCCTGAACGAACACAGGTTAGTTGATCAATGATCAGTATTCGATCCAGTCCGACCTTGTATGATGCAAGTGTGTACTGACTAAGCTAGTTTTGTTTTACGACAGTGGCCGATACAACGAGTTTGCGAAGCAACTGAACCGGAACGGATACAAAGTCTACGGAATGGACTGGATTGGTAAGCTTCAAACAGAAACTTCCTTACATGGTTCTGCAGTTTTTTTAAGTGTCTTGTGAACTTAGTTTAGACAGACTGCTCCATAGATATAGTACAACATTGTGTTTATGAAGCTAAAAGGAATAATTATATATAGATGTTTCAACTATGCATCTATATGTGGATGTTGCAGGGACTGCCCTTGTCCAATTGCTGGAGAAAAGAAAGCTCCTTTATAAATATGTAAGCTTATCATCCATGGCTGCCCTTGCCTGAAATTCAGTAGAGAAAAGGAAGTCAATAGGTTAGATAACTTTTGGCCTCGAGCACTCGAATAAGCGTGTACCTAGCGTCTTGTGGCTGTTATCATTGTCACTTGTAGAGGTTTTTACGTGGATGTTATCATTGTCGACGATATTTGTGCATCTGGTTTCCTAGCTTCCATTTCTTGTCAATTCTTTCGAGAGTCTTAAGGTCCTTTCAATTTGTTTTATCAGTATGTTTGTTTGATCTGTGCTAAAACCGGGGCCATTTTCGTTTCAGGACACGGTGGAAGTGATGGACTACATGCATATGTGCCTTCTCTAGATTACGCTGTATCTGATCTGGTACGTCTTCCAACTTCTCGACACCGTAATGTTTTTCGTGTTTGATCGCACTGTGTGTTGCTGATGTTAATGAAACAATTCTGTTCTTTTTTCCGGTCAGAAATCGTATCTAGACAAGGTCATGGCCGAAAACCCCGGGCTTCCATGTTTCTGCTTTGGACACTCCACTGGTGCAGCCATTGTTCTCAAGGCGGCTCTTGATCCAAAAGTTGAAGCCTCCCTTGCTGGAATGGTGCTCACTTCGCCTGCAGTAGGAGTCCAGCCATCCCACCCCATTATAGTGGTACGCATTCTCTGCCATCATAAAAAAAAATCGTTACTTGCTGAAGAAGTTTCCCGTATAATGCCATGATGGAACGATGTCTCGAGTCACTCTAAGCCATAACATTCAAAAAATTTAGGTCAGGTTGTTCTATATGCTATAAAGACTCGTTACTTGCAGAAGAAGTTTTCTACATAATGTCTTGTTGGAACACAGTCTGGTCAGGATTTCTCTACATTGTTCTATCGTTAGACTTATAGCAGGATTTCGATTACATTGTTCGATACGGTATCTCAAGACTTGCTGTTGTAGTGCATTCTTTTGTCACTTAAGTCTGGATTTTGACCACATTGTTTGAGATTTACACTTACGAATTCACGAAATAACAATCTTGAAACAAAATATGGCAGTTACTGGCCCCGGTCTTCTCGGCGCTGCTACCGAGGTACCAGTTCAGCGCAGCGAACAAGAAAGGGATGCCGGTATCTAGAGACGCAGACGCCCTGATCGCCAAGTACACGGACCCTCTAGTCTACACCGGTTCGATACGAGTCAGGACAGGGTACGAGATCCTACGCAACACGACCTACCTGCAGCAGAATCTGAACAGGTTTAAAGTCCCCTTCTTGGTCCTCCACGGCTCAGCAGACACGGTCACCGACCCCGAAAGTTCTAAAAAATTGTACGACGAGGCGTCATCTACTGACAAGACGATCAAGCTGCTCGAAGGGTACTTGCACGACCTGCTTTTCGAACCTGAGCGGCAGGATATCATGGACTGCATCATTGAATGGCTTAACAGCAGAGTATAGGGGGAAAAAGCTTCTTCTTGATTCTTGAACTGCCATATTTGGTGCAGACAAGTGCAGGGGGGAAGATGAGCTGAGAAAGAGAGGGTTTCAATTATTGTCTCTGCATGAACTGTGAAAATGCTGCCATGGAACACACTGTAGTACGGATTCTGATCTTAATAAATGTGGTTTGGAGGTTTATTGTTGGCTGGCTACTTGTTATATTATCGGATCAGATGAGCGAGAGGTTCTATCGCGTGCGTAAATGACTTCATCCTAATCCGATATATCGGCTTCACTTTCGAATAGAAAGGATGTTTTGTTCATACTATAAAAAATCATTTATGGAACAGTTTGGTTAACTTCTAATCGGACCGAAAAATCGACAGCATAATATTGAAAGGACTCGACCCATGACCCGACGAGGGATATGGCATGATTTCTCTAGTTTCGCGCGTGCATTACATGCATTGCGAGTGGTCCTACGCGCTCATTTTTTCACGCGTGCGTGCACACGAAGGCACATTATAGATTATACCACTCGCAACGAGAAAACTAGGCACATCTGCCAGTTTTCTCGGGTCGGGTCTTGAGCCGAGTCCGTGGTCTTAAAGCCTTTCTTTTGTTCTGTGGATGGGCCGCGGTAGAAGGACCAGTTGTTTGCTGCCGAATATTTGAGTCGGCCTGCTTAATCTCAATTTCAGATGGAGTATTGGGCCGGATTCTTGCTTCTTAGGCGCTCTTAGGCCTGTCTGTGGTACTTGGCCCATTTATCTCCCGTGAAAGAAGTCAGTCAGCCCGCTGAAGCTGAATGTACCAGTCCGTATTTTCTCAGGATTGACTTACCACGTCAATAATTCCAGGTGTCGGATTCCCGTTGGTTAGAATGACGTGACACACAAATTAAAATGTCCTGAAATAACAAAATTACCCCGCCGGCAGGCGGCTCCTCCATTTTCCTCCGGTTAATCTCTTTCCCCAATCTCTTCACTGAACAAACGAGAAGCAGATCGAAGAAGAAGAACAAAGATGAAGAAGAAGCTCCGGTTCACGAACAGGATTCCCGCACTCTGTGTTCTCCTCCTAATCGCGGTTCTTCTTCAACCCATCTCAACCGCAGCTCGTCCATTCGTCCTCGTCCTCTCACAGGACGACCTGAAAGAAGTGCCCGCTTCTCCATCCGATGCCGACGATCCATCATCCGCCGCTGATACACCGCCGGAGTGGGATGAGTTCGGAGACTCCGATTCCAAGCCGGAGCACCTGCTGGACCCTGGCTCGTGGCGCCCAATATTCGAGCCGGACTCAACCCCGGGGGCCGATCCAGTCGACGGCGAGATGGCAGGTTATTACGAGATCGTCGGGAAGATGCTGTCGGCTGTGTCCGAGGGTGAGATCAGGATGATGGAGGAAGCGGCGGCGGATATCGAGGTTGCCGCGAAGGAGAAAGGGAATCCCCACGCTCAGTCGCTGCTGGGGTTCTTAGTGGGTATGGGACAGATGCGGGAGATGAATAAGGCCAAGGCGTTTCTGTATCATCATTTTGGCTTCAATGGAGGAAATATGCAGTCGAAGATGGCGCTTGCTTACACTTACTCACGTCAGGATGTGAGTTTTTTTTTTAATTTTGCTGATTGTTTGTAATTCTACTGATCTTTGTCTAATTCTCATGTGTTCTTCTTTTAGATGTACGATAAGGCGGTGAAGATATACGCCGAGCTAGCGGAAGTGGCAGTGAACAGTTTCCTGATCTCCAAAGATTCGCCTGTGATTGAGCCTGTTAGGATTCACAACGGAGCAGAGGAGAACAAGGAAGCTCTGAGGAGGTTTAAGGGAGAGGATGATGAGGATTTCCAGATTCTGGAGTATCAGGCTCAGAAGGGGAATGCTGCAGCTATGTACAAAATTGGTCTCTTTTACTACTTTGGGCTGAGAGGATTGAGGCGTGACTATGTCAAGGCTTTGACTTGGTTCTCTAAGGCCGTGGAGAAAGGGGAGCCTAGATCAATGGAGCTTCTTGGTGAGATTTACGCCCGGGGAGCTGGTGTTGAGAGGAACTATACTAAAGCACTGAAATGGCTTACTCTTGCTTCCAGACAGCAGCTTTACTCTGCGTATAATGGCATGGGGTATCTCTATGTTAAAGGGTATGGAGTAGAGAAGAAGAACTACACCAAAGTATGTATACTTTCAAAATGTCGAAAATCTTTCCTCACCTTGTTTTATGACTGCATTTCTTGAGCTAAGAACATGATTCACCATGGTTTCTCTATTGTTAGCTGATGATTCTTCCATTAGCTCCTTGTTTGAAGTGTACTCAGTGTCTATGCCTTAAATTTGTGGTGAATGTATTTGTGACAGGCGAAAGAATACTTCGAGAAGGCAGCTGACAATGATGAACCAGGGGGCCACTATAACCTAGGAGTTATGTACCTTAAAGGAATTGGTGTGAAGAGAGACATAAGGCGGGCTTGTCAGAGCTTCATAGTTGCTGCTAATGCCGGTCAACCCAAGGCGTTTTATCAGCTGGCCAAGATGTTTCATACTGGTGTTGGACTTAAGAAGAACCTAGCTATGGTACGTTTTTGTTAACCTCCAGTACATCCTGTGATAAAAAAATCGTTTTATGTTTCAATATCAATAAGTGGTTCGTCTTCAGAATGCACATCTGTGTACGTGTGAACCCTTGGTTTTGGCAAGCATGTGCTTAGTTTTTGCTAGTTGTTTATAACATGCATACTGTGACAAAGGATTGAACTTTCGCGAATCATCGTAGTCAATAAATATTACAAGTGAATTTCAACAACAAAAAATTGGTCGATTGAGGCTATTCCTTCATAAATTGAAGAGGGCATCTTATTGAGAACTGTGAGCTAAAAAATTCTTTGCTTTCAGGTTATGTTTCAATATCAAGTAGGTTAGTCTTCAAAATGTACTTCTGTGAACGTCGTCTTAACCCTTGGTTTTGTTCGATCCATCTTGCCGAGCATTTTAGGAATTGCTAGTTGTTTATAACTTTCATCTGAACTACAACAGAGGCGCATTTTGGTTGCTTATGGGTCTGTCTTTGCGTACAGGCTACTGCGTTATATAAACTAGTCGCAGAACGAGGGCCGTGGAGTTCCTTGTCTAGATGGGCACTAGAATCCTACCTTAAAGGCGACATAGGCAAGGCATTTCTATTATATTCGAGGATGGCCGAGATGGGGTACGAGATAGCCCAAAGTAACGCTGCATGGATCCTCGACAAATACGGAGAAAGAAGCATGTGTATAGGCGAATCCGGTTTTTGTACTGATGCAGAAAGGCATCAGCGAGCACATTCGTTGTGGTGGCAAGCTTCAGAGCAGGGCAACGAACACGCTGCATTATTGATCGGTGATGCATATTACTACGGCCGGGTATGCATTAATTGCTCGAGTTCAATCACTCACTGAAATTATTGTTTAAGATCACTGATTCCTGTTTTCGTTGTTTAGGGTACAGAAAGGGACTATGAACGAGCGGCGGAAGCATACATGAATGCAAAGTCTCAGTCCAACGCACAAGCCATGTTCAACCTTGGTTACATGCACGAGCATGGACAGGGTCTTCCGCTCGATCTTCATCTCGCTAAGCGTTACTACGATCAGGCGCTAGAAGTCGATCCTGCTGCGAAATTACCCGTGACGCTCGCTCTGGCAAGCTTGTGGGTTCGAAAGAACCATGCCGACAGTTTCATGGTTAGTTGATGAGCATTCTCCATAGCTCATGATCTCGTGTACTGCTATATATGCTTATTCGAATAGTTTGTGTGTTTAGGTCGGCATGATCGATTCGCTGCCTGAAGTGTTCCCGAAAGTCGAGGCATGGGTGGAAAGCGTGATCATGGAAGAAGGAAACGCCACGATATTGACTCTCTTTGTCTGTCTTCTAACGGTTCTCTACCTTCGTGAACGACAACGCAGAAACGTTGCCGCTGCAGCTGGCGCCGTTGACGGCGCTGTACCGCCGCACCAACCGGTCGAGCAGGATATACCTCCGGTCAACTGAGCTTGTTAGATCGTCAGATCAATCTCAGTCGAATCATAGTGGTGTACAGAGGGGCATTTCGAAGCTGCGATTTAGGAAGGATCACTTTTTCGGCACCATTCGAGTTGCAGCCAGCCGAAACGAGACAAGGGAAGGCTGTGCTCTTGTCGTGCCGGTCAGATTTCAGGGACACGGACCGAGTTAAGTGTATTTAAGAGTGGATTTGTCTGTCTAGAGGTTCTAGTTTCAGGTTTGGTTATAACAGAATGCTTTTACTATAGTTGCAACTTCTTAGATCAAATCCTAATACAATGTATACTGGTTTGCCTCCGAAACTTGAGCCGATTAACCATTGCGTATGCTGGTTTGTCTCCGAATCCCGAGTCGATTAACTAGTCGGTCAACATTTACTGATAAATGCGTGAAAGAATTACAACATAAACTATGTCTTTTACATAATCATACGCTTATAGGACGTACCACTGCCTAATCCAATCAAGGCAAAGGAATCCAATTGAACCAATATTGACAGTACAAACATACTAGAGTTTATGCTGGTCTGTCTCCAAAACTCGATCCAACCCGATGTACGAACTCGATCCAACCCGATCAACATAAGAATGAATACTACAATTCTGCAGAACTGGGCAATGCTTCTAGCTTCAGCAGCGCCATCCTCCTAATCAGAATCAGAATCATGATCAGAGCTTGTGAAAAGTTCAGCCATCTGTTGGACAGAACAAATCAAACAATCTGTTACTTACCTGCAGCATATATAATGCGGAAAGCAACCATAAACAGAGAGAGAGAGAGAGACAGTCACCATCTCCGAAATGATTATTACCTCCAAAAAATCTGGCTTCGCTCGAATCTGATCAGCACTGATATGAAGGTCGTCCTCAAGTACTCTGTTCCAAATCATAAGGAGGCGTAGCAGCTTATTATGTGGAAGTGAATAATAGTCTGTTGCACGCAAACAAATCTCGACAAATTAAGGCTGCTGCTGCTGTTACAAGAAGCATAAACAGAGACAAGGACTACACAACAATCCTCAAAATGATTTTATTACCTTCGTCAAGAAACCTACTACCTTGACAACCACGACCGTGACTGGTGCCATATGTTATAGGCTTGGAAGACTCATCCTTTTGCTCTTTTCTTTCCTTTCCTCTGTTGTTTCCTCTTTTGATTCTTTTCCTGAGAGGAGAACGACTCGAACTTGGCCTTTCTTCCTCCGGCTGCTGCTACTGCTTCGATAAGGCAAGCTTCTTCCTCGCTTTGCTTGCCTTCTTCTTTTCTTTCTTGATTTGATTTCTTGTTTTTTCGATCATCGTCGGCCTTTCTCCTACAACAGTCTTCTCAGACACCAACTTGTCCAAAATAGAGAGAGGAGGAAGAGGAGGACTTACTGCAGCAGATATCCCGTAGTAGTTCTTGATCTTCGAAATCGCAGTTTCCAGAATTGCAGAGCGATTATTGGGAGGAGTATATGATGGGTTGGATGTTCAACTTCACGTCGATTTCCTTTGTCACCTCATCTCTCTCACAAGTCTTCTGAGCTTGTTGAATCATCAGATCAATCTCGTCCAGTCATGGCAGTGTACAGGGGCATTTCGAAGCTGCGCTTTAGGAAGGATCCGTTTTCGGCACCATTCGAGTTGCAGCCAGCCGAAAACGAGAGGATGAAAGGCTGTGCTCTTGTCGTGTCGGTCGGATTAAGGGACACGGGCCGAGTTAAGTGTACTTAACAGTGGATTTGTCTAGAGGTTTAATTAGTTTCAGGTTTTTGTTGATACAGAATGCTTTTAATCACAATGCAACTTGTTGGAACTTCTTAGCCAAATCCCTATGCAATGTATCCTGGTTCAGTCTCCAAATCTTTGGCCGGATCACTGGTTCAGTCTCCAAAACATTGTACATGTCGCAATTCTTTCACGAATTTATCAGTGATCAGATGCTTACTGATTAATTCAAACCAAATAATCGTAACAGGAGCGATTTTATTCCAGAATCGAGATATTCCTGATAGAAACATACTGGAATGCTGATTGCATCTGTTCTTTTTACCTAGCCTAGCTATACATATGTATGTTAAACACACCCAACTTGATCCTAACCTTAACCGGAAGGATTTTATTCGTAGAATCGAAGATGTTCTTGAAGACTGAAGATCCTGTACTGTAATGCCTTTTTCCTGGAGGATCGTTCTTGTAGAGGCACAGTGGATTTGGCAGAGATTGAAGCCTCTCTCTGGCCTCGGTCGAGCAATTTGTCCCGCTTGCTTCTTCGTCAATAGCTCTACAGATTGACGGTACCTACAAAGAGTTTCTAATATAGAAGTGAATAGTCGACCTGCATTAACATCAGAACAAAACAGAACTTTGAATTTACAGAAAACCAACGTAAGAATTAAGAATGAATACCACAATGCTGCAGAACTGAACACTCGCAACAAAGTCGAAACACCTGCAAGCTAAACAGATAGTTGCTGCAAACACATTGGTGTTCGACTCGATCTTGAGTCGATTACATAATCATATGCTATGGTACGTACCACTGCCTAATCCAATCAATGATCGATGGCAAAGGAATCCAATTGAACCGATATTGACGACAGTACAAAGATACTAGTGTGTATGCTGGTTTGTCTCCAAAACTCGATCCACAACCCAATTCAACCCTAACCTACAATGCTGCAGAACTGAACAATCGCAACAAAGTCGAAACACCTGCAAGCTAAACAGATAGTTGCTGCAAACCACATTGACCTCAGTCAACGGATCGGCCAGCATCAACAAACTTTCACTGAGCAGGGCAAGTTCGAGTGCAATCAAACAGTTGAAAGATTAAATTTAACACTCGATCAATAATCGGGAGATTCAAATTTGAAAGAGAAAAACCTTGGCTCAGCAGTACACCTTTAGCTGAGAGGATCATCAACCTACTACCAAAACCAGTCTAATAACTGGTGGCAGCCGTAAGTCCGGCCTTTTTTGTCATCATCGCCAACTGTTTAAAAAAAAAACGAGAACGTTTGCCGACGAAATGAAGTGAAAGAAGTAAGACGTCTCCGGTGGCCGTAATCGGCGCGGTACTTTAGCTCGACGGAAGTTCAGGGCATCGGTAATTTGGAGCCTCGTATCTTCTCTCGCCGTCAAATAGAAGAAATTAGGGTTCATGTTTGGGCTTTCTTAAGTAATCAATCAACGGTAGGTACGATCCGGCCCAAAAATAAATACCTCTATTATCTAAAATTAAAATTTTCTTAGAGGTTTAGAAAATGTTTTCAGTATAATAACAGTATTTGTCTGTTTGTCTGTTTTGGTTGTCGAGGGGAAAGCTTTTTTCGAAACTTTGAGGTTTGTCGAACTCTCAGATTGCGTGTTTTCCTAGACAGTCTCACGCTTATACTTTCTCTTAAAGACCATAAAAAAAATTAGTCATGGTAATGTTACGTTTGGTTTTTTCGTAGGAAGGAAATTTTCCTTTCCCATAACCGCATCTTCTTATCCTTTATTCCTCGTAGAACTAATAAAGTGGTCGATTATGTGGCAAAACAAGTCAAATTTTAAACTTACTTCCATATTATTGAACTCACTGTACTTACATTTCAAATCTATAAGGCCAATGTGGTTTGCAGCAACTATCTGTTGAGCTTGCAGGTGTTCGACTTTGTTGCGATTATCCAGTTCTGCAGAATTGTAGTATTCATTCTTATGTTGATCGGGTTGGATCGAGTTCGTACATCGGGTTGGATCGAGTTTTGGAGACAGACCAGCATACACACTAGTATGTTTGTACTGTCAATATTGGTTCAATTGGATTCCTTTGCCTTGATTGGATTAGGGAGTGGTACGTACTATAAGCATATGATTATGTAAAAGACATAGTTTATGTTGTAATTCTTTCACGCATTTATCAGTAAATGTTGACCGACTGGTTAATCGACTCGAGATTCGGAGACAAACCAGCATACGCAATGGTTAATCGGCTCACAATAGCTTGCAAAAAAAGATCAAACAAAATTAGACAGTATTATTCATTGCCTTTCATTCGCGCTACTCGGGGCGTTTCCACTCGTAATCTGCAGCAGATTCGTCGACAAAATTGCTCTTCTTATTCGTACCCGAATCGGGCTTACCAGTCTTGCACTTCAGACACGCTGCGTTTCTGCCGTAGTTGAAGTACCCACACCTACACATAAAAGCCATAACCATCATCATCGTCATCACATTCACAAAACTTGCTTAAGATCGAATGGACAACTTACGACGAGCATTCCCAGTCCCCCATCACAAGCTTGGGCCGTTGCCCTTTGCACGACAGACACGCCTTGTTGCTTGCAAAGTTCATGAACGAACACCTGCGACAAATCACAAACCGTTTCAGCAAAAAAACACCGAAGAATATGAACCGTTGGATCGGAAGGGAAAGGATTCAAGTTGGCTTACTGTGGGCAGTTCCAATCTCCTTTCTTCATTTCAACATCAGCAACTCCAACCCGTTTTGGCCTCGAACCATTGCACTTGAGGCAGCTGGAGTTTCTGGCAAAGTTTACGAAGTTACACCTGCAACATTGTGTATGAAAAAACTAGAAAGATTAGTTCTTTTCTCCATAGCTGGGAATAGAATACTTGACTATAAGAATTTAGAATCCTACTCAGAACACAGCCAATCTCCTTTCTTCATTTCGAAATCAACAGGAGGGGCACTCTTCGGACCTTCTTCGCTGCATTTCAAGCATCGTTTGTTCCTCGCAAAGTTCAAGAAGTTGCACCTGTACATAAATACAAGTTCAATCTCAAGTCAAGACTACAACTTTCCTAGGCAAGGCCTACTAATGCCACAATTCGAACCGATTCCACAGTTTTTGGCTCTGTCTATGACATTTCTCCAAAGGGTATTTGTAATTATTCCCATCTATCTCAAGCAATCCAGCAAATTAGGGTTCTCAACTAAAAAGCAAGAAACTTTGACTAACTTACTTGGAACACATCCAGTCTCCTCTCTTCATCTCAACATTCTCAGACACCGATCGTTCTCTGTCACCTAAGTTCAGGTAGATGGCTGTCGCTTTACTGTCAGGCTTGCGAACCGCTTGAACCTTTTTTGTAGCAACTGGCTTCATTGGTGCAGGATCAGCTGTCTTTTCACTCAACACAACCATCTCAGAGAGCAGCTTTCTAGCAGCTTCTTCCACAGTCTCTCTACCAGCAGGTCTCTGTCCATCCGATATAACAATCGGATCCAATGCATAGAACATCAGGATCCGGACCAAGTCCACCGTCCTTGCTTCGGCTTCGTTGTCCTTCAGTATCACGTACGCTCTGTCACAGGAGCCCCGGAGATTGCACACACCACAGACCTGCAATCATTAGTTGTTCCTAAAACTCGTTTCCTTCAATTACTATTTACTAATGAATCATAATGATAAGAAAACAAACGTACATCGCCTTCATCCAATTGCAGATATGCTCTCAACCTTTTGCCAGAATTCACAGCCTTCCTCAACAGGTTCGGGCAGCCAGTAGCCACCACTGTTTGAATCTCTGGCTCAGACAACAACCTATATATCCAAATTACAGAAACTCATCAAACCCTACTTCAATCCAATTCATATACAGACAATATAACCACAATCGAATCTCCATAACGTACTTCAAAATGTCGTATCGATCATATCTCTGTAGACGACAAAGTCATCGCCTTTGCCACTTACCGTGTCGGCCTCGCTGGTTTGGTCCGTTGCAGGCGTCTTGGGCTCCAATAAGTAGCCTTTGGTTTTCAATCTGTTGACGAAGGCGACCCACTCGGGCCATGGATGCGGACTCAAGTTCTCGGCGGCGGCTACGGCGGTGGCCGTGGAACATGAGTGTTGCTGGAAGTGGATAGGCTTCGCGGAGGGGAAAGGAGCGACTGGGAGGACGAAATTTGACCGGGGAATGGTGTTTTTGTAGAAGAGTGAAGCTCCGAAGAGGGAGAATCTGGCAGCCGCCATTGCTGAAACTCGGAGAAATTTTGGAGATTGCAGTGGCCAGCTGGAAAGAGCAGATAGAGTGAGGTTTAGCGGGGGGTTTTGCTCGAGGTAAGAGTATCTAATAAGTCACTCAAGTTTTATCACCTTTCTGATGTAGTCATTAAACTTTTCTGACACGGTAACAGAATAGAAATACTCCGATTTACTATCTATTCACAAACGAGTTTAATGATGATAATCGTTACATCTACCTTTCAGAGTTTCAGTAATAAAATCTTATTCAACTTAATCTGATCGAGTACGTTGTAAGTATGTCATATTATTGGTTATTGGACATTAACGACTTATTTTGAAAGCTACTATCAATCTATTATGTGTTGATTGATAGTCAATTTTAAAAGTATAATTTATTTTCTACGGTCAGACAGTGAATTTTAAAAAATCTATTGAA
This sequence comes from Linum usitatissimum, assembly GCA_030674075.2. Classification (NCBI taxonomy): domain Eukaryota; kingdom Viridiplantae; phylum Streptophyta; class Magnoliopsida; order Malpighiales; family Linaceae; genus Linum; species Linum usitatissimum. The sequence goes on from JAUJYP020001424.1 coordinate 434,637, forward strand.
ATTTTTAATGTTTTACTTGAAATAGTTTTTATAATTAATGGTAAGTTTTTTATGAGAATATTATATATTATGTATTTTCTTGAATGGTTAGGTAGAAAATTAATTATTTTTTGATTTTTCGAACAAAATATATTATTATTAACTCTTTAAAATTATCTAATTTTGAATTTAGATTATCTTTATAGCTCTAACATGCTATAATAGAGTCAAATTCTTAATATTAACACTTGTCATTTCATAAAAAATTTAAACTCGTGTTCGAGATAAAAAGTAATGATATTTACATTATATAAGTGAGTGTGTTCTGACAAAATAGATAAATATTGCTATGTTAAAAGAACAAAATATTATACGTAGAAAATGTCAAAATCAAATTAGTAATATATTTCTTTTATCTACGTAAGTGATTATTAAATACGATAAACGAGTACGTGTAAGCTGGAAAATTATATTCAAGTTCATAAGTTCAGGGATTTGAACTGATAATAAGTCAAACTTCAAGGACTCAACGGTAAGCCGGAGAAAAAACAAATAAGTATATGAAATGGAGTTGCTTGAAATCTGCAGCTGCGTTATCCACAGTCCTCCTTTCAGGAAGAGCGTTCATCTTCCTTCTCCTCCGCCGTAGAAAAACACTACTTAGATTCTAGGGTTTAACGATGGCTCCATCTTCCTCCTCCGTACCTGCCAATCTATTCGTCCTCCTCGGGCTAGGTCTCGCCGGGATTCTGATGCTGACTAAGAAGTTGAAGAAAGCTGTCCGAGAAGACTTCGGCGCCTTCGTCCAGAAGCTTCAGCTCCTCCCGCCGCCTCAGCCGGCGCCGCCCAAAGCTCGCCATACTCTCACTGGACTCACGTTCGCTGCCTCCGACGTGTAATCCTCACGACTTCACCGTACTTTACTGTTTTATGTTATTCAATTTTGATATGAGTTTAAGTAGCACCGGAAATATGATTGCGGGAGTGAGGTGCAACAAGAGAAGCTGGACGGATTAGTTTGGTTGTCTGGATTGACCGTGGGATAGAATCTGTAGGAGATTGAATAGAATTCTGTATGCTAGTTGATGATCTGATTCATGCTTGGACTCATCTGATGCTCTTTTGGCGTTTGTTGAGATGAAGAACTGCCAACCTGTTATCTATGGATGATTCTAGTGCTTTCGGCTGCTCTGTAGACTGTAGACCTCTAAAGCTGTTTAACTATAATGATCAGGTTTGACATTGAAGGGTTCGTGACTGGTTTTGGGCATCCCAATTGGGCAAGGACGCATGGGGAAGCTTCTAAGACGGCTGTCGTCATTTCGAATCTTGTTGAAGGAGGTGCTACTTGTGTAGGGAAAACTGTTGTCGACGAACTTGCTTATAGGTATGGTATTATGCCGACTTGGTTAATTGTCGTTAGTGGTTGCATAATGTTAATTGAACGGCTTAGATTCATACTGTATTTGATTTTCTTATCGAAACTCTCTCCTTGGTACTTAAAGTTATGATGTATAGGTATGTTTTAGTCTTTTAGTGACATTGTTAAATGTACCAACCAGGATTAGATTGTACTTATGTCTCCCTTTTATTTACTGGATGTCATTTGTTCTTGGCACAATTTATCCCAGTATCAATGGAGAAAATAAACATTATGGTACACCTACAAATCCCGCAGCTCCTGCTTGTGTGCCCGGTGGATCTTCAAGTGGAGCAGCTGTCGCTGTAGCTGCTAAGCTTGTAGATTTTTCATTAGGTAAGCTTCGATTTTCCTCGTGATGGGTTCATGTTTGAAATTTAATCCTTCTTCTTTTTTGGTATGTGTATGTACTGCCTCACCACGTGAAGTCTTCTTAGGGGTCTACACAGAATGCGTGTTTGCGTTTCATTAGATGTTTTATTCAAGCAAATCCCTTAGATAAATTTCTTAGTTTGGTCGTGTCATGTTTCCTATATCTTCTTGTTGCCTCTTCAGTCCATTGTTAGTACAATGAAGGTCGGATTAGGTCAGAAGAGCATTAAAAAAAGCTTACATGGGAGCTTTTTAAGTCTTACGTACTAATTTATGGTTGGTTGGGCTTGCATAAGAGAAAAATTTGAATTTATGAAATTTATCACTAGTGTATAAGAACTAGCGGGGATGATTTTAACATGCTAGGTAAATTATGTTTGTTGAGCTCCATTCTTCTTCGATACCTTTCCTTTTCTTTCCATGCTTAATAAAATGTTTATTTCATTTTTGGGAATTCATGTTCCTGTGGGCGTAAATTCATCCGACTGATAAAGCGTCTCACATAAATACTATTGTAGGCATTGATACAGTTGGTGGTGTAAGAGTGCCTGCTGCATTTTGTGGGGTAATAGGGTTCCGGCCGTCACATGGAGTTCTTTCAACCATTGGAATGTTAACGGTTTCACCAAGTCTCGATACAGTTGGTACGTAAAATTCTATCAATTGTCTATTAATTTTCTTGATATATGAAAAAGCATTTGTATGTTTGGTTTATGATTGTAAAGTAACTGATAGGGAGAAACTATTTAGGTTTTCGTAAGCTTGCTAAACACGCCCTTCAAGCCCATCGTGATTCTCTTTATCTCTTGCACTAACTCCAAAAGTCTCTCGTTGGAATCTGATTAAAATCGTGTGCTTATAATTGAGCTACAAACTCCTACTAGCAGGTCAAATAACTCAAAATACTACTAGGAAACAATTAATAACAATCCTGAATAGAAAGAAACACTTATCCTAGCCCCAAATAATTCCTAAATAGTACTATTATTCCCTATCAAATAAGGAATAAATGAAGATTGAAGCTAACTCTGCATTCATCACTGTAGGTCATAAGGCATACCAATATAATTTACTCTGTTGACCATGCATAATTCTCTGTAAGCAGAGATAACGGTAGTGATCTTCGTATATACTTGCAGGATTGTTTGCCAATGATCCAGATATTCTACGACGTGCCGGTCATGTGCTCTTTCAACTTCCATTTGCTGTGCAACGTAAACCTCGGCAAATAATAATAGCTGATGACTTTTTTGAACTACTCGAGATGCCAGCCAACAAGCTTGCTCAGGCATTAATCAATTCCACCGAGAAGCTATTTGGAAGTAAGTACATGCTGATTCTATTTGCTCTGTAAGTTTAACTATGAGTGGATTGGTCTTCTCTGTTTTGCTTCAAATTCCATTTTCCTTATCATGATTTTAAACTAAATCTCTTCAGGACAAGTGGTGAAGCATGCAAACCTTGATGAGTTTCTCTCTTCTAATGTTCCAAGCTTGAAAAAGATTCATACAGAAAAGACAAATGGCAAAGTGAAAACTTCTTCTGTGAAAATGCTGGCAAATATAATGGACATTCTTAATAAGTGAGTTATCTTCTCATTCTGTTCAAGTTGAATTAGGTGAGCTGTATTTTTTCCGTTTCTTCATTTTCCTTCATTTGTGTTATAACAGATACGAGTTCAATGATAGTCACAAAGAGTGGTTGAAAACAGAAAAGCCCATCCTTGATCCTTTTATCTCTGCACAATTGACTGATGCGGTAGAGATTTCTGATACAATGACTGAAACATACAGATCTATGAGAAATGAAATGCGTGCCGCCATTGACTCTCTGTTAAAGGTTGGTTTAAAAGTATTCATCTAGAATTAATTAGATCTGTTTATCATTACATATACATGTCTTGCCGAGTTGAACACATTTTCGAGTTGTTTCTTGTGCTTAGTACGTGAACATGTCTTGCCGAGTTACTTATGCTTATGAGACATTTGCACTTTCTTCATTTGACAGAACGACGGAATTCTGGCAATCCCCACAACAGCTGATTTCCCTCCTAAACTCAATGCCAAAGAGATGTTTTCAGAGGACTACAAGTCACGCTCGTTTAGCCTGTTGAGTCTTGCTAGCCTCTCTGGTTGTTGTCAGGTAAAAATGACTCTCTTCTCAGCTTATACTCAAATTACTTAGGGGACGTTTGAACCTGTCATTTGGGCGTGTCATTTGGGAGTTTTATCACTACTGAGTCCAGTAATGCCCTTGTTCTTCTGTAAACGGACCCACATATTTGAGTTCCCAAATTTCCAAGTTGAGAACTCTCCTATGAGAATAGATTTTGGAGCATCTTATTCCTCATTGCTTAACCTGAAACTAGTCCCTTTTAAAAGGGAAATAAGCAAAGTAGTCATCAATCCCTTTTTAGTGGCGCCAACTCAAAACCCTCAACTTTGTATTTGTGCTATTCGAAAACTCAAAAATATTGACTAAACCACACACAATCTAAATCACAGGTTCAAAACTTCCCTTATTCTTCTTATGTTTCCCTTCATTAACAATCTGAGTGGGTTAGTGTCCTCTGATGTATGCCAGGTGACAATCCCAGTAGGGAAGCATGACAAGAGCCCTACTTCAGTTTCGTTAATAGCCCGACATGGGGGTGATCGCTTTTTACTAGACACTTTGCAGAGCATATATGCGTCTGTACAAGAGCAAGCTGAAGCTCTTCTTACCTCCAAACAATCCAGTAATTCTGACAACCGGGGATCATCTGCTGATGCGGCAAAGGAGAAGGTAACTAGTTTTTTACAAACAGGATTTTCCACAACTTGTTCATGATAGCAGTTGCATATCTCTTAACATGATGTTGAAATCGGATGGTTAGGTCCTTTCGACATATGCTTATCTTATGCATTATGCACATTAACCGAATCCAAAAGGGCCATGTTTTTGCATTTTCATTCGTGTATTGGTTTCAACATCATTGGAGGCACCGATGGACAAGGAAATTTGTATGTATTCATCTCTTTTGATCATGATCGAAACTCATTCCTGTAGGAATTCATAGTAGTAATTTCACTAGGCGACGTTTAATTTCTAATTTACCTGCTATGCAAATATCATTGAGCTTCTCAAATGCTTATGTGTGTCGTTAATCATAGGGAAACCAAGCATTCAAGGATAAGCAATGGAAGAAGGCTATCGGGTTTTACACAGAAGCTATCAAACTTAATGACAGAAACGCAACTTATTACAGCAACAGAGCTGCAGCTTATCTCGAAATTGCAGGGTATGCCGATGGCCTTAAACAGTTTGAGCATTGCCTTGTCTGTCCTTTCGTACCCTTATCGAATTACTTGCCTTGCAGGTTTCTTCAGGCTGAGAATGATTGTTCAACAGCTATTGACCTCGACAAAAAGGTGAGAGATCTCTCATTTAAGTTGATGACTCGTCATTGCGGAATGTAGTTTACACACTGTTAATGTTTCGAGAGTCCCCCGAAATTCAACAATGGATTATCTAACGGTGTGTTTGTCCACATTTTTTCGCAGAACGTGAAGGCTTATCTGAGAAGAGGCACAGCAAGAGAAATGCTTGGCTATTACAAGGACGCTATGGAAGGTTAGTACATCATTTGCTCTTATGTACTAACTTTTGCCTTATCCATAGGTCTCACTTATCTACTTTAATGTCGTAGTTTGGTTTCTGATGAGTTGCATAACCTGATGATAATAGATAGCATGTTACGTTTCGATCGTTGGCCATTTATATCACTATCATTTCTTACTGGTTTACGCTCAAATGTTGGTTGCAGATTTCGGGCACGCATTGGTGCTCGAACCGACTAACAAAAGGGCAGCAGCTTCTGCAGAGAGACTGAGAAAGGTGTTCCAAATAGGTGGTTGAAGTTAGATACAATACTTAGGTTAATGGCCTGTGCTATATGCATCCATCATAGCTATGTGCTATCTGCATATTGCATACTCCCGCTAAAAGATCGTTGTCAACGATCAACGATGAACGCGCTAAAAGATCGTTGTCAACGATCAACGATGAACGCTCATCAGACGATCCAACGACTCTTTCGGGGGCAGGCTGAGTGAAGCAGAAGGTGAAATTCTTTTGTATCCTTGTAACATTATGAGGAACTCTCTTATAGAAAAAAAAAAGACATTATAAGGAACTCGCTAGGGGGTTTTTAACTTTTTATGTATCTTGAAATTTTGGTTCTCTTAACAGTGAGCCAGCGGGTCGAGTTAGGGATTCGACGAACGAAATTGAACATTTGGCTAGTAATTCAAATCGCTGGAAGTTAAAAACTGTAAAATCTTCGAGGGTTGTGATGAAAACCCGTAGTAAATGTGCGCATGTACACTAAATCGTCGAAATTTTACATGATCGGACTGACCGAATGAACCGGTTGTTTTGATTACTTTACATCATGATTGAATTCAAAACTCAATTTCGAAAAGTTCAGGATGAATTCAACAATCTTGTCATAGTTTGGGCTGGATCAATTATTAAGATAATATTTAGCAACTCATGTGGGTCCCGCTAACACATTTTCCCGCGCTTTCCCCCACTCCTCCGTTCCCCGTTCTTACGGATATGGCAGAAGAAGAAGAAGAAGCTTGGGAAGAAGCGTTCGATCTCGACGATTCCGATCTCTCTCTTCTCCGCCCTCTCAAACGCCACCACCAGCCACCAAAACCCCCCGCCGACTCTTCCGCCGGCGTCGGCGGCAGTTCCTCTAGATCCGAACCATTTCTCGGGCGCTGTTCTTCTTCTTCTTCAACTTCCCTTTCTCTATCTTCCCAAACTTCGGGGCACTGCCGGTCCGAGCCGAACTCTTCACAGCGTCTTTGCGGAAGTATCTCTAGATCCGAACCGTTTCTCAGGGTTTTTTCTTCTTCTTCAACTCCGCTCGCTCGATCTTCACAAACTTCCGAGCATCACCGACTCGAAGGGAACTCCTCGCCGCAGCTCCGTGTGATTCCTGGTCCCGCTGGAATCTTGCAAGCAGCCATGCACAGGAGGAAGGAGCAGCGCAACGACGTATTGGTATGCCAGGGGCAGGAGCCGGTAACTACTCAGGAGTATGTCAGGAGAGCTGTGGAGGACTGTGGCGCCGATGGTGACGATTTCCAGGGCGAACCTTGGCTCAGTGCCGTTGATTTCGTCCGCCGTAAAAGTATTCCTTGCAGTTTTTCTGGTCTAATCAATTTCGTTGGTGAATTTTGTTGAATATGGATCTGTGTTGTTGATTTTTGTTTAATGTGATGTAAATTAGGGTTAGTGGATGATGATGGTGAGATCGGGATGCCTTTGAGCTTGGTCAAGAGCTTGAAGGCTGCTCACAAGGCACCTCGGGTACTTGTAAACTCTTCGTTTGATTTCGTAGAAAGTTTGGCAGAATGATTCAGGAAACTTGAATGCCCTGAACTTCATTAGAGGCTAATTTGATTGGTGGCGATTCTAGTCGTTGCAGGTTTGTTTGATTTCGTAGAAATTCTGACAGAATGATGCAGAAATCTTGGATGTCCTGAACTTCATTGGAGCTTATATGATTGCTGGTGATTCCAATTGCTGCTGTTTCCTTCAATTTCGTAGAAAGTTTGACAGAATGATACATGAAACTAGGATTCCCTGTAACTTCATTGTGGCTGATTTCATTGTTGCCTTGTTGGTGATCCTAATTGCTGTTTTACTTTTCTTATTGCGGCCAAACTTTCAAGCTTTTCTTCAGTGTGGCTGATTTGATTGCTTGCCATTGTTGCTGGATATTTGCGTAGGTTATTGCTGTTGTTAAATCCTGTACCTCAAATGGTCTTGGTGATCTGATGGTAAATCTAAAGGTAGTGGTTCTTTTCAATAAATAAGAGTTCCAATCTTGAATCCTTCCACATTTCGTGGTTCTGAAGATCAAGGACACTATTGAATCCTGTTCTGTCTCTTTAGGATCCTACTGGATGTGTTGATGCTAGTATTCATCGGAGAGTACTAAGAGAAGTCGAGTCGGGGAAGGACATATCCGTTGGAGCTGTGCTCATAGTGAAAGAGGTTAGTGTTTGTACACATCCATGATCTAAAGTTGAGAGGTTTCATAGCCATGGCTTTCAGAGTGTCCACCTTTTTCTGGTTTTCGCAGGTTGCAGTTTTCTCCCCTTCACGCTCTTCACATTACCTGAACATAACACCAAGCAATGTGGTCAAGGTACGTGCTTCGAATCAGTCAATAGTTATTCCCCTTCGGCTTCTTGGCTGTTAATGAAGTATAGATATCTGGAGAACCATTAGCCTTGACCCAACCATTAACTCGTCTAACAAAAAACCGACGAATCCACGATTTTGAGTGATTTGTGATCCAATTGATCTTATTTTACGGTTGTTGCAGATCTTCTCTAAGGACTACACGTCAGTGAGAGCACCATTGGAAGAGGTCCACACTAGTCTAATATCTGGTAATCTTCTTTCGAGTAATCTTGAACATACTGCTTTGCTGCAATGGCCTCGTACTAAAGTCTAAACCCCGCCTGTTATTAATATGTCAGACACCAGACATCAAACATCAAATCCACAGACACAGACACATACTCGAACCAATCCATCACAAACCTTAGGAATCCTTAACAATCTCAAACGAAACGCCAACTCGCTCGAGAGGAGCCAACGCCAGAAGAAAATGCCTCCTACTGGAAGGCCAGAAGTTGTCACACTGAAAGAACAACCGCTGCAGGCAGCTGACAAGGATCGACAAGGATCGAAAGCAGTAGCTATGGACGAGGATTGTATCGTGTACGAGCTTGAGGATGGCAGAAGCCAATGCAACAATGTCACTCTAGCAGATGGCGTGATTAGCACACAAGCGAATCTCGAGAACAGTAGCCAGGCAGTGAAGCAGTCTGAAGGTAGAGCATTGCTTCCAGAGTGGACAGATGAGCAACTCGGGGAGCTTTTCGCAATGGATTAGACTACTGTAGTTTTTTGCAAGCACTTGTTCAAATCCAAGTTTTGAACATGCATAGAATCTAGAAAGGAGAGATACAAACTCTTCTGACTGTACATAATTTTGTTGTCGATAGTAATGACTAATATCCTCGATCTCTCCTTGGCATTTTTCTATTTGATACGTTGATCGAAATTCGAAACTCGGCATTCGTAGCATGACATAAGTGCTAATGCTAATTCTTATTGTAAACATCACAATAAGCTTACACCAAAATGTTCAAGGCAACATACTAAATATTTCGACCAACGAAATACAGAGCTATCTCGAATAGGTAAGTGGAACTTATAAGAAATGATCTGATCCTGGTGGATAAATGGGCCAAAGCTCAGCTACGAAGTTATAGACTTACATTTCCTGGGTTTTGGGCGCCAAAGCCTGTCTCTTAAAGCTACAAAGACTGAGAAGCCCAGCCCAATCACAGAATTGGCGCGAACATTTGCCGCCAAAAGTAACCCTTCATGGCGGGAGTATCAGTAAAGTGGTGGTGGAAGCATTCTTAGAGGACTCCATTTTTGCTCTGCCGGAAAATCAAAATTTTCCTAAAGGTGTGAGCGGAAAAACACAGCAGAAAAAAGGAAGAAAAAAATGGCGTCGCCGCCTCCGAATTCGGGCAACCTACCGCCGTCGAGTCCGGATTCCCAGACCTCGGCGGATTTCAACACCGACGCACTCCCTTACTTCACCAGTCAGAATACTGACGACGATGAAGCCTCCGTGGATCCTCGAATCATCCCGGACGATGTTGAGGATATCGCAGCTGACGAGGAGGAGGAAGAAGGAGAAGATCTATTCCACGACGCTTTTATGGAGTGAGTAGTTCGTTCTTTTGCTGATTTCCTGTTACCTAATTTTTCCGTTTCCGTTTATTGTCGATTTTGTAAATGTTCCGATGTATATCTCTCTCAGTGATTACCGGGGAATGAATGAGCACGACCAGTACGAGTCAGTTGGACTAGACGACTCGTTGCAGGATGAAAGGGATTTGGATCAGATCGTGCAGGATCGGAGAGCTGCTGAGCTTGAGCTTGATGCTCGTGAAGGCCGTGCTGCTAACCGGAAGCTTCCTCAACTTCTCCATGACCTTGGTACGCGGATGCTCTTTTCATGTCGTATTATTGATAGCTTTGTCAGATGAATTTGATGGATTAGGTTTAGCAAGGTTGAGTTCATATTGTTACCTTTGTTCCATTATTATTAGTTGACAAATTTCTGGATGTGTTGTATCTGGTTAGTGGTGAGTATTGACTGATTATGTTTATTGGCTGATTGCATTTCATTGCATTGCATACTGTGTCGAAGTTAATTTGATCGATTTTCAGTTAGTAATGTTGGATTCATTTTGGTACCAATTGGAACAGACGATGACAACTACAGGCCTTCGAAGAGGTCTCGAGCTGATTTCAGGCCGCCTGCTGATCCGAACAGCGTTGATGATACTGATGGTATGCCCAGCTCGCCAGGAAGGTCACAGGGTGGTGATGTGCCAATGACTGATCCAACTGATGATTATAATTATGAGGTCTCATTTGTTGGGCGATTGATCTTGAATAGAATCCATGAGTCTTTTTATACTCAGCAATTTTTTATGTGCTTATGCAGGATGAAGATGATGAAAGCGAGTTCGATATGTATAAGGTCCAGGGAACCTTGCGAGAGTGGGTTACTAGAGATGAGGTTCGCCGTTTCATTGCCAGGAAGTTCAAGGAGTTCTTGCTTACCTATGTGAATCCAAAGAGCGCACAGGGAAATTATGAATATGTGCGGCTGATTAATGAGATGGTTTCAGGTAACAAGTCTTCAACTATGCAAGCATTTTATATACCCTTAGCATCCACAAGTTATCTGACGAGTTCTTACTCCATTTTTGCAGCAAACAAGTGTAGCTTGGAGATTGATTACAAGCAATTCATCTATGTGCATCCAAACATTGCCATCTGGCTTGCTGATGCACCTCAATCTGTCTTGGAAGTCATGGAAGAGGTTGCCAAAAGTGTTGTTTTCGACTTGCACCCGAATTACAAGAAGATCCATCAGACGATCTATGTTCGAGTTACCAACTTGCCTGTGTATGATCAGATTCGAAACATCAGGTAATGGCATAATGATAACGGTTTAGTTTCAAACGATCTGGACTTTCCCTCTAACTTGGTCTAACCCGACATGCTATTTCTTTTTCAGGCAGATACATTTGAACACCATGATTCGCATTGGTGGAGTTGTGACTAGACGTTCAGGAGTGTTTCCTCAGTTGCAGCAGGTGAAATATGACTGTAACAAATGTGGGGCTGTCTTGGGACCCTTTTTCCAGAATTCATATTCGGAAGTCAAGGTTGGTTCTTGCCCTGAGTGCCAGTCAAAAGGGCCATTTACCGTCAATGTCGAGCAGGTGAGCCATTATAACTTGTTATACCTTGCATCTGTACACTGAAGATTACATGTTGATAACGTGTATTGTTTTCCTTATTGCATGGCCTTGCCACAGACGATTTACAGGAACTACCAGAAGCTCACCCTCCAAGAAAGCCCGGGAATCGTCCCAGCAGGTCGGCTTCCAAGATACAAGGAAGTGATACTTTTGAATGACTTAATCGATTGTGCCCGCCCTGGTGAAGAGATCGTATGGACTCTTTTGTGGTCTTGGGTTTCTCTGAGTTCTATCAAGATTTCCCTAACCTTAGCATCTTTCATTTTGATTTGATTTATCCATTTCAGGAAGTGACTGGTGTATATACAAACAACTTCGACTTATCATTGAATACCAAAAACGGATTCCCTGTCTTTGCTACTGTGATTGAAGCAAACTACGTTACAAAGAAGCACGACCTCTTCTCGTCGTACAAACTCACCCAAGAAGACAAGGATGAGATTGAGAAGCTGGCAAAAGACCCACGAATCGGAGAAAGGGTATGTCAACTTTTCCTTTTATCAATCTGACTATTTTTGTGTTGATGATGAGTATGACACATTTGTCTTCTGGAAATCCCATTTCAGATTGTCAAGTCCATTGCTCCATCTATCTACGGCCACGAGGATATCAAAACTGCAATTGCACTTGCAATGTTCGGAGGCCAAGAGAAGAACGTCCAAGGGAAACATCGACTTCGGGGTGACATCAATGTACTCCTACTAGGTGATCCAGGCACAGCAAAGTCTCAGTTTCTGAAGTAAGAAATGAAAAACTCAATTCTCTGTCTATAAATAACTATGAACATCATTTCAGTGATTCCCATTCTTCTTCGTAAAGGTACGTGGAGAAGACGGGCCAAAGAGCTGTCTACACAACTGGTAAAGGAGCTTCAGCTGTAGGTCTAACAGCAGCAGTCCACAAGGATCCAGTGACAAGAGAGTGGACCCTTGAAGGTGGTGCCCTTGTTCTAGCTGACAAAGGCATCTGCCTCATTGACGAATTCGACAAGATGAACGATCAAGACAGGGTCAGCATCCACGAGGCGATGGAGCAACAGAGTATAAGCATTTCAAAAGCTGGCATCGTTACGTCTCTTCAAGCTCGCTGTTCCGTCATTGCTGCTGCAAATCCCGTCGGTGGAAGGTGCATGCTTTGTACAATAATATTATTGCCTTGAACTTTTATGAGTAGTGATGATGGCTGTTCTGACTTTGGTCAACCCTGTTCATTCACAGATACGATTCATCAAAGACATTCGGGCAGAATGTTGAGCTGACCGATCCAATCGTTTCTCGTTTCGACATCCTATGTGTAGTTAAGGTACATTCCCCACAACTGAGTAAAGCTTCACCTCCCTACATCTGCATCTACTCACTATGAAAAACAATTATTTGCAGGATGTGGTGGACCCCGTGTTAGATGAGATGCTTGCGAAATTTGTGGTCGACAGTCACTTCAAGTCACAAGCCAAGGGTGCCACCATCGACGACAGGTCCATGAACGAGTCCCAAGAAGACAGCCAAGCCACTTCTGGCCCTGTCGATCCAGACGTACCAAAACTCCACGCCATGCTTGTTTTCTAACAATGTCTTGTTCATTCTTCTGTTAAGAGTTTAATATTAACTACTATATCGCTTCTTCTTCTCAGATTATCCCTCAAGATATGCTGAAGAAATACGTATCCTACGCCAAACTTAACATCTTCCCAAGGCTACACGACTCCGACATGGAAAAGCTTACTCAAGTGTACGCTGAACTGCGTAGGGAATCCGCAGTAAGTATCCCTTTTCTGCTTCTGCCTTCATAAAATTCCTTCAAAATGGTTACGAGTATGGTTAAACTTTCCTTTTAAACAGTTACCCGTATCTGTTTTAGTCAAAATTAACTATCGTGTTGAGTTATGGTTCATGGTTGACGTGATTTTTTTTCAAAGTTAGATGCTTTGTGAATCAAACATGAGTTAGTGGGCTCTAAATAGGCCAAATCCTACATTGTTAACCTCACCATTAACTGTTGATTGTGATTAACAGCTAATCATTAACCGTTAATAAATAGTATAATTATCAGGTTAACCATATATCCATACCCGTTTACTAAGCCCTTGATAATGTTGCACAGCACGGGCAAGGAGTTCCGATAGCGGTAAGGCACATCGAATCGATGATAAGGATGTCCGAGGCACACGCCAGGATGCACCTAAGGCACCACGTGACAGCAGAAGATGTGGACATGGCGATTCGAGTCCTCCTCAGCTCGTTCATATCGACTCAGAAGTATGGAGTTCAGAGAGCCTTACAGAAGGTAAAAACCAATATACAACCTTACAAGAAAAGACTACAAATTTAACTAAATACATGAGTCTAATCCCTTCTTTGTGTAATAATGCCTGCAGAGCTTCAGAAAGTACATCACGCTGAAGATGGATTACAACAGAACGCTGCTGAATCTCCTGCGAGACCTCGTGAAACGAGCCCTCCGATTCGAAGAGATCATCTCGGGTGCCAACGCCTCGAGGCTTACACACATCGATGTGAAGATTCAGGATCTCCAAACCATGGTATAAACCTCTAAATAGAAACGTGTTCTATTGTGCTGCTTCCTTGACGAAATGCTCATTCATCTACCGTGTTCATTTGGTCGTGTCCTTTGCAGGCTGAGGAACGCGAGATAACTGACTTGAAGCCATTCTTCTCCAGCAGCGAGTTTTCAGCAGCCGATTTCGAGCTTGTCGAAGATCGACATGTTATAAGGCATCGCCTTCATTAGTAGTAAGCCTTCTTCTGTAGCTGAACGAACTTCTTTTTCTCGTATTTGATGCACACCACTTGCAGGATGATAGAAAAAAGTGGTCTTTTGTTATTGTGTTAGCATAGTACTCTTTAGTTTTGGTTATTGCTTCAAAAATGAACATGAATTTGGTCTACGTTCTAAGTTTCCCGCTCGAATAGGAAAATGCTCAAGATACTATCCCGCGTCCCACCTCGCAAATCGTACCGCCGGCACTATTGGTTGGGAAAAGGGTAGACAAACTAGACAAGGACTTTGTTGTCATCGTCAACCCAATTGGCTAAGGTGTGGGGTAGAAGACCCTTAAGCAAGACTTTTGAGTCAACTCATTTTTGTTAGGTCTTTGGTTCTAGCCAGGGTGAGTTCCGATAGACCGATAGCATGTCATGGATCGTTACATCTCTATATTGGTAGAGAGTTAATTATGAATCTTATACTAATTCTCTTGATGTAGCACTCATTTCTTCCAAAATAACACCGTGAAATTGAAAATTTTGAAAAGAAGACCAATATTCCTCGACCGTAATTGATTCTTCTACTCTTTTCGAACGATCATTGACCGGTCTTTTTCGACATAGGACTTACTTAACATGGGTTATTGACTTACTAACCAACTATGTAGGACCACACAACTTGTCCACTAGAGATAAGAAAGGAAAAGACACCAATTGGGCCCCAACATTAACTAATCGAAATGGGACACTTACCTTATTCCTAGTGGGCCCATGGCCCAGTTCACATACTCACCGGCGGCCTGTACACGGCGACGTCAGAAAGTCAAACGTCAACGTCCGCAACCCTATCTTGAAAATTCCTCTAATAAATGATTGATTGCAGCAAAGATATTTTAATTGTGTCTACCACGAATCTAATGACCTATACGTGATTTCATCATATCAAATTAGTTGCATTCATCGTGACGCTTGTTTATGGTACAATCCACATTCACGTCGGGTATTGAAGGAGACGTAGAAATAGTGGCGACTCACATTCGCATCGGACACACCATCTTGCCATCTGAAGGCTCTATCATCCCGAAGATCTATCAACTTCTCACATTCTTACCCAAGACCCGGCTCAAAACATTCCAAGATAACGTAGCCGTCCATTCAGTAGTCCTCACTTCTCAGATAAATAATTAGAATAGGGTGTATTTGTCATTTTCTAATCTCCGTAGAAAGCTATCTAAAATAAAATAAAAAGTCATACGTAAACAGTCCACCTCATTTATTTTTATTTTTTACTCGCTCATCTAGTCCATCTCTTCTACCATACCCACCGAAACTCCCGATAACCCCGTTACCAAAAAAAGGAATGAATGCAGTAAAAAAAAATTAGTTACTATTACCATGTAAAAATTTGCCTAACAAAACATGAAAAATCAACAAAAAATTACAAAGAAGACAAAGAAGAAGAAAGAAGATCGAAGGAGCTATGAGGAACAGGAATTCAAAGCTGAAGAAGGCCCAGACGACGGTGGCACAAATGCTGAGCTTCTCGCCGGCCAATCAGATCGAACGGCTATTTCGCTTCGGCTCGACTAAGAAGCCACCTACCCATCGCCGCACTAAAAGCGATCCAGGTACAAACGCCTTTGTAATAGAGTAGCATGGGAGAACATCCATTTTTAAATCGTATTCAAATTCGTACATAAACATGGAAGAACATTCATTTTTAAACCATATTCAAATTTGTACAAACTCCTATGTAATAAAGTAACACTTAATTAACTTTCCAGTTTTTACTACAATTTTTTGAGTTGCGTAATCTATCACATCATATTCGTAAAAGTGGTCCAAACGGCCGATAATCCTCGATCCTACATCCCCATCTATCTTACCCCGTTTTATCTTCTCCCTCCCTAATCCAACTCGTCATCCTTCCAAGACTTCCTCCTTCCCTCTACCTTTTTTTTAATATTTTTTTTCATTTTAACTAAATTATGTTATCTATAATTCTCTTATTTCGAAACTTCTTGAAAAAAAAGTGATTGATTGAATCGTTGATAAAATCCAATTTCCCTACAACTAATCGGATATAATATATATTTTTAACGAACAAAAATATTATTATTCTCAATTAGGCGAAATGAGGTAATAATTAAATTAAGTAATTGCGAATTAATTGACTTGGTAGAGCCCACGTCGGCGGCTTCTAATTTGCGTGGGAAACCATCTTTTTCCATTTTTTTGCTTCGACAGCGGAGCTTGACCAAGACCACTATAAAACGAATGGCGAGATAACGGACTCGCCAACTGGAGTAGCAAAATCAACGCCGCCGCCGCCGTCATCGTCGTCGCCTTCAGAAGCAATGACCGGAACACCTTCTTCGATGGAAAGCCTCCTAGGTCTCCTCCGCATCCGAGTCAAGCGTGGCATCAACCTCGCCGTCCGTGACGTTCTCAGCAGCGATCCTTACTGCGTCGTCCGGATGGGGAAACAGGTATGCTCGATTGAATCTTTGTTTGTGATTCTTTTAGGATCGGCGATCCGATTTTTCAGGTTTGATTTTGAAACGTCTAATGAGATTGACGTATACAGTGTTTTTAGGCTGGATAAGGTTTTTTTTTTCAAATTGAATTTTCGTCTGGTTGAAAACGTTTCATAAGATTGATGAACATTTTTTTCAGCTCGGGTTAGATTTTTAAATCTCTGATCTGGTAATAACGTGGAAACGTGTTACTGGGTTTTTTGGGTTTGGATTGCTGAAGTATAATTGGAGTAGCTTAGAGACTTGTTGATTCGGAGCACTGTTTCATATTTTAGATTGATTGGTAGAGCTAATGTCCTGGAACTAACATTTGAAGCTTGAACCCTGGAACTAACATTTCAGATGGCAGAGATAATATCGAGGAGGATTTGTGGGGTTTATCGCTTGATTATCTGAACACTTTACTGGCTTAGGCAGTGGTTGATTCGTACCATATGGCTTCTAGTACTGATTCGCATTTCTGCTTTGATTGGTAAAGGACCAGGCTGCCTTGTGGAATTTGGTTTGGTGAATGATTAAGATAAAGGTTGACTTAACACACCAATTAGGTGAATAGTAGATTGTTGATGAGATAAGATCTGGTGGATTACTGATGTGAATACTTCGGTTTTCGGTTATCTGACCAATGGTTATGTATGTTTAACAACTTGTGCAGAAACTGAAGACTAGATTTGTAAAGAAGGATGTAAATCCAGAATGGAATGAAGATTTAACTCTGTCGATTATTGACCCAGAACTGCCCGTCAAGCTGGTAATGATCTGTCTCTTATCGCTTATCGTTTTGTGTCCTGTAACAGTTTCAACATGATTGCTAAATTGGGTGAGTTATTTGATTGTTTCCTGCTGCATTATATCAATAGATGGTAGTCCTTTAATTAGAAAAAAAGACATTATAGCTGATTGGTGTTGGTGAATACTTGAAGGAGACCTTTTTATTTTTATAGCTTTGTTTCTTCCCCAAATGGACTCTTCTGTAGTAAATGCAATTTAGTAAAGCTCTTCTCTTTTTATTCTTAGAATCTTAGGGTATAGTCAATACACTTATACTACTTCATTGGAGAACATAACTAGAATGAATGCTTTAAGGGAATCTTTAGGATATGAATGTTTAAGTTTCAAACTTTGTTCTCTTCTCCCCAAATGGACTCTTCTGTTATAAATGCCATTTCTTACAGTTCTTCTCCTTTTATTCTTAGGGTATAGTTATACACTTAAACTTCTTCATTGTGTATATGCCTCATAGACATTTCAGAGCCCCTCCAGGGATACCCGTAGGAACTATTTCAGACTGCATTTTATTTGTCAAGTTCTGTATATTGTGAGGCTACATGTTTTACTAACCCGCCAATGAATCTGGCCAACTTATAGTTTCTTTACATAGTTATGTTATGTGATAATTGACGATCTATGTTGTATATATATCAAACTTCTGAAGCAATCCATTGTTACTTAAGCCTAGTGTTGTCCATGGTGCATGGTTCTCCTTTGCATTACCATCTATGACCAAATTTTCTTTAGCTACTTAGCTGCATTTCACTCAGTTCCAGTTCCCCGCCAAATAATTCACTTCGAGTTGTCAAGATTTTGCATTTTGTTATTGTTGATGCGGATAGTATTCTGCAATACCATTGCCTTGAGCTTGTTAAATCTGAAAAATAAGCTGCTACGTAAGTTAATCAAATTTTACTCAGAATTTTCTCTCTGGTTGCAGACTGTGTACGACCACGACACGTTCAGCCTAGACGACAAAATGGGGGACGCAGAGTTCGACATCATACCGTTCATGGAGGCACTACGCACAAACATAAAAGGCCTCCCGAACGGGACCATAATCAAAAAGCTACAGCCAAGCAGGCAGAACTGCTTGTCCGAGGAGTCCAGCATCACATGCTCTGATGGGAAGATCCTCCAGGACATGTGCCTCAGACTTAGAAACGTGGAATCCGGAGAAGTCGAACTCCAATTGCAGTGGATCGACCTCCCCGGTGCCAGGGGCTTTTAGAGAGGTACCAACAAGCCGAAAAGCCCCGACATGGTTCTATATCGAATTTAGTTTAGTATCAGTATCCCCCTGTTGATTATGGAAAATGCACTTGTTCTATAATGTTATTGGTGTGTGTGTACTCGTTAGTCCTCTCTCAACTAGGATTTGAAACCTGGAGGGGAAAATAGGTTATATTGTTGTCCAATTGTTCCCTGTGAATCTCTTTATTCTCTGAAGAACTGAAAGGTGTTAGAAGAAAAACGTTTATTTATGCAAAACATGCGTATTATATCCTTTGGTGTTTCCACTTGTTCTAGAGAAATAAGCCTCTTAATATATCGAGGGAAGCTTACGAGTTGAAGATCATGTTGCTTTGTCTTACGAATTTTATGTTTGAATGGGGAATCAAGTTTGGAATTGAAGACCTTGCTAACTTATATACCCAATGTAAGAGAGAGCTAGTTAAGCTCAACAAAACTAATGTCTAATATACACATGAATAAACACGTAAAACACATGAAAAATACATTTTGACTTCGTTTGATAAAAATCTGAGGGTTTAACATAGTGAAACTTGATTTTCTAACCGTTTCCAATATGCATTTCAATAATTAGCCAATTTGATTTTTTTTGCCAATTTTTATCGAAAACCGTATAGGTATCCCTTTCAAAAATGGCGAAAAACCGGCTAAAAATGAAAGTTGCGTTTTCATTGCATTTGGCTAAAATTTGATGGTTTGATATAATAGAACTTGAATTTCTAACCGTTACCAACACGCATATTAAAAATCAGCCAATTTTAAAAAAAACCGTTAAAACTACGAAACAACCGCCAAAATACGAAAATTATATTTTTTACTTCACATTTGGCTACCATTTGAAAGGTTGATATAGTGGAACTCGAGAGTCTAGCTGTTTACAACACACATTATAAAAATTAGTTAATTTGGTTGATTCATTTATTATGTTCAAACCATTTTTTCGTTAAGTGTGCCGTCCTATTTAAACATGGAATCCGGATCGTTTAGAGAATGCTCAAATCATCTTTTCGTTAAGTGTGTCGTCCAATTTTCCTTCTACCACACCTCGTCAAAAACATATCGACCCACACTTATTTCCGTCATGTCCATACCAACCATATATCGAACTTATCCAACTCGAATCCAACCCTAACTCAACCTAACCCCCAACACACTAACCATAAACCCTCAAAGCCCTATTCTCCATTCCTTTTTCCACCCCATATATTCTTTCAAAGATGGAATCTCAAGCATATGCTTTCATGCTTTCTACTCTCCCCCCATAGCTTTATGCTTTACACTTACACAGTCCACTTTTTCAAAACTGGGGTTTGCTCTTGTTTCCTTTCTACTCACTTTCCCCAGTCAGCCCCCCCTCTTCAGAATTTGTGTCATGTCACCATCTAACCAAAACACACAAAAGAAACCCACTTTTTCCTCCGACACATAGGTGCAACTCGATTCCCGTTATGCATTGCAGTTGATACGTTAGGAGATAGAGAATGATTTACCAGCACTCTGCTGTTGTGAATCATATTCATAAGTTGGTGAGGAGGATATGGGGTATCGAGGTTATTTTATATTTATCGAAAGGACAATCGAAAATAAGATCAATAACAAGAACTGAAATAGGATAGGAATAAACATCAAAAAAACATGTCGTCGTGTCATGTTGTTTCGGAAAATAAAATGATTGTGAATCAAGATTAGTTACGATGTACCGAAGATTTTCTTAAAAGAAAAAAGAAGAGATTCCTTTTGGTATATTTGTTGTTGTTGGAGTTGGGTCTCAAACCAAAAGAGACCAAACAGAAGAAAAGGCCCATAAGTAGATAAAAAGCCTTGAAAAAGGTTTTGGGTCCTTTTCCCCCTTTTTTGGGTGTTGAGGTTTCAAAAGAATGGTGATGAAAAAGTAATAATTCTTTTTCTTCGGAACAGTCGTATTTTTTTGAAATTTGCGAGGCGATTTGATCAGATAGGTGAAATAGATTGTTTGGACGGATAAAATATATGGGATCTAAAGAAACAAATGAATAATTATAGTTAATTGCTACCGAACTCGACCGGAGTTCGGGGTGATTTCACCTTCCAAACGCCCCATTAACTTTCATTCGATTTTTTTAGACTTCACTTGATTTTCTCCATCTAGAGACGAAATATAAAACATTCTGATGTCTAAAATGCCAAGAGACTAAAGTTTTAATGAAAATAAACCGATACATATAACAAAACTTTATTTCGATTACGAAATTAAACGTGTTTGGACGAGAACAATATGAGTCGCAAACTTCGTGTCATACGATTGGTTTCTATTATTTTATGAAAAACAAGACAAGCCAAGCCAATAGCAAACATCCTTTAGAGGAAAAGAACAAAACATGAAAAGTATGTTAATTAATTAATTACTAAATTCTGTTTAAGGAATGGACAAAACTAAAGGTCCACGTGAAGGGGTTTGAGGGGTGGTAATCAACTCTTATAATCTTTTCATTTGTCGTTTTTCGATAAATAAACGGTCACAATTCTTCTCTTCGAACATAAATCAGTCTAACCTTTATTCATAATCGAAGCATCAGACATGACTCACAAGTTATAAGTATGTTACACGTAATATGTGAAATCGAAGGTCTAGAATATATTCGACTGAAAGAAGATGAAGATCCATAACAAAGGTAAGAAAGTAACTCTTGTAAAATATGATAGGAATAATGAAGAAAACAGCTCAACGTGAGTTAGATGGTGTAAACCGAGACTCGATCGTTTCTAAATTCGCTACAAATGTTACAAACATCAAAGTCGATAATGACCTGTTTAAAAAGACGTCGACTTTCACGAGATGTCCACCTCCGTCGCGATGGGTTACATTAATTTAATGGGCATAAAATTGCATTGAAATTTGATTCAAATGAATGAAGAGATATTGTAGTTTAATGTCGTGGGTGGGTGTGTGTTTACGTTAAAGTGCGAGCATGCTCCTTTACACCCTTCAAAATTTGCTTCTTCCCATAACGTATTCTCACCCAAACCAAACTTCGAGACCACAAGAACTTGTCATTAACGACAAAACACCAATTGGATTAACCTTAATTAATCACTTAATTAATTAAGGTTTTCAAAAACTAGTGTTCTTGAAGTCGATGCTTAAGTGCCCACTAGGTTCCCACTGGCATGGAAGTTCTAGGATTAATGGTGTAAATAGAGCATGATTTCGGGTATGTTATTCGATTCGGTCGTGATTTAAGGTGTCGAGTTGATTTTTAAAAATGATAGAAGTTAAATGAAAACAATGGATATTACAGTCTGATTTCGATTCTGGGATATGTGGATTATGAGCCCACCGCGCTTTCGTTGCGCCACTTTAATTTGTTGATATAGTATATTTTATTTCAATATGGATGGTTTCGCTAGTTCTAGGATAAATGGTGTTAGCATTTATATAAGATTTGTTCATTGCTTTCATCATGATTCTTAGGTGTTGAATTGCATTCTTTGTGTGTTAACATCTGAGTAGATCGTTGATCTCTTTCGTCGACGATTGTATGAGGTGCAATAGAGCATGATTTAAAATATGTTCTTCTACCGAATCGTGATTCAAGGTGTCGAGCTGATTTTTAACGAAAAAGAGTTATGTAAGTTGATGAAAATAATAGATATCAGAACCTGATTTTAATCCAGGGATTTGTGGGTTATGGGTCCACCACGCTTCAATTGTGTCACTATGGTTTATTGATATAGTGCATTTTATTTCATTTGATATCATGAATGTTTTATGGATTGTTTCAATTGTTCCACCATGTATTTATCTCGGGGGAATTTTTTTAGACATGATTAAATCGGAAATTACGTAGATAATCAAGTCGAAATGTAAATTATACGATTTGATCATTATCAGTACTTACAGCGCACCGCGCATCATATAACGTGTCGCGCGTTGTAGTTAGCCTCCAACGGATACTTTCTAATGGTCGTTAGATGGCCGTTAGAAAGTAGTTGTTGGAAGCCAGCTACAATGCACGGCGGATCCTACGGGTCATCAAGCATACACTCCATGCTTCCGCTCGCGTACATCATGGAACACAGACACTGCCGAATCGCCTCGGGTCCTCTCGGCCGAGCTGCTCCTGTGAACCTACCCTAACATATAGGTTCTCCGACCCGTCAATCTGCAAAATGACAAAGAAAACATCATATCGTTGCATGATGTGTAAACCTACTAATTGGAGGGGTGCTAGAGTACATACGATGGATTGTTGTACTTTCCCACGTCTCTGAGTGTACTGACGAGTGTATTGGCGGTACTACACCATGTACTGGTCGTGGAAGTGCCACCTCGGCGGATCGTCGAGAAAATCACTCGTTGCCACGTGGTCCAATCTGGCGGTAAGCATACGACCTATCGGCAAGCAGAAATGCCCCTATGCACGCCAGCATGTATGCCTGTGCATACTATCCCAGTGTACAGTTGTGATCGGCTGGAATGCGTTCTGGTTTCTTGAACGTGGAGTACAACCACCCAATCCTCAGTCGTCCGTCCTGTAAGACTTTCTTCATCATCGGCCTCGCTCCCAAAACCTCATCTACCAAGTCTAGCATCTGCGGCCTAGAACGCTTGAGAGGGTAGTAGACCACATCACCATTCATTGGCAAATCTATCAACATCGTCACGTCCTCCAGAGTCAACGTGCATTCCTTTTGGTACATATGGAAAAATGTTCGTCTCCGGCCTCCACCTCTCCACCAACGCTGTCACAAGATGTGGATCCGGTGAAAGGGTCGCAAGATCAACAATCGGTATGAGTTCGACAACCTCTAAGAAAGGGCGGAAGTAGGGATGGTATGGGGGAATGTGAGACGTCCTACGACACTGTAGGGTAACGCTAGATTCCTATTCGATATTATAGGAAATTATTATTAGCATCTAACATCGTTAAGTAACTAACTAATATGTACTAATAAATTATGAATCGAAATATTATGCATTTCTCATTAGTATCTAACACAATATTAGACAATTACTAATATTTTCTAACATTAGGGATAAGCACGCTAATTTTTTCTACCATTAGACATAATCAAGTATTAATGTTTTCTAACATTAGACAATAATGAAATACTAAGATTTTTAAACAATATGAATTTATGTACATTAGTTAACATAATACTAGGCAATTACTAATATTATTTAACACTAGACCGTTAAGTATTATTCAAATGGTATCAATCTCATTGTCAAAAATTTCACGGGCTCAATGTCGGTTGCGCTCGCCCCAAAGTAATTCTCCATCGATTGGCTCGGGGTCGACGCACGGAGGTGTTGGTCCATTCAAGTAATCCATCCTACAACAACAAAAATATTAGTATGCAACAAAATTAGAAAATGAAAGGAAAAAAATACTAATATTACTAACTAGTTGGCTGCGGAATAGGAATTTGGTTGTCGGTATCAAAAAAAGAAGGAAGGAGGAGAAAATTAGTGAATATGTGAGAAATGAAGGAAGTGGGAGGGGTTATTTATAACAGTGGGAGGAGGTCACTTAGGATGCATCGCGCATTGTAGCTGACCTCCAATGACTACTTTCTAATGGCCATTATATGATTGTTAGAAAGTGGTCGTTGGAGGCTACCTACAACACGCGACACGTTCTAGGATGTGTGACGTGCTGAAAATGCTGGTAATGTCAAATCATGTAATTTACATTTCGACTTGATTATCGACGTAATTTCCAATTTAATATTGTCTAAACTTTTATTTTCATTTATCTCGTACAATTTATATGATTCTATAATTATAATTTCTTTCTCTAATTATTTTTTATTAATGTACAATTAAAGATTTATAAATTTATAAGAGGAGACAAGAAACTTTGCTCGTAATTCTCAATACCCAACAAAAAGCTGCATTGCCACCCCCACTCATAAAGCACACCACCATTTTTTTATTTTTAAAATTATTTCTCAGTCTTTTCCAAAATTAAAAAATAAACCTTCTCTTTTAAAAGAATGTTCGCAAATTAAATAATTTTCATTCATTATACCGAATCTATCCTGATCCCATTTTACGTATATGATAAACATAGCTATTTTATTTCGATCTCACCCATCGTTAGTCCTTATCCTTCTCATTCTCGACCTATCTTCTTTCGAAATCTATACTTATTAACCCAAAAACTTAACATTTTGTATATAATAATTACCAATCTCTCCTAACTATTAATTGCCTTCCGACTCAAATATTAATCGAACCAAAATTATTGCCATATCTATTTTATAAATCATTAATTTGGCGCAAAAATAAGTGACCATTATTCCATTAACAAGATTATTTAAATTTAAAAACTATATAATAAGAAATTTAGATAAAATAATATTGGGTTTAGTATAAAGTTGGTCGAATCCCTTTCCCCAAAGGGCTTTTATCATTCACCAAAAATAAAAAATAAAAAACTAAACAAAAATAATTTTCTCTTAAACCTCCCAAAACCCACATGCTTTTTCTTCTTCTTCTTCCTCCTCCTTTTTCCCGCTATCTCCACCGCCATTAACACAGTCACACAGAGCTCCGCCATTACCAACAGAACCTCCACCGCCCAACAAAAAACAAACAAAGATGATCACCGGAACAGACTTCTACCACGTAATGACGGCGATGGTCCCGCTCTACGTCGCAATGTTCCTCGCTTACGGCTCCGTCAAATGGTGGAAGATCTTCACCCCGGACCAGTGCTCCGGGATCAACCGATTTGTCGCTCTCTTCGCCGTCCCGCTCCTCTCCTTCCACTTCATCTCCTCCAACGACCCTTACGCCATGAACTTCCGCTTCATCTTCGCTGATTCTCTCCAGAAGCTCATCATCCTCGCTGCCTTGGCCGTCTGGGCCAATCTATCCCGCCGCGGGACGCTTGAATGGTCGATTACTCTGTTCTCCCTCTCTACCCTCCCGAACACTCTGGTTATGGGGATCCCTTTGCTGAAAGGGATGTACGGTGACGAATCTGGAACGCTAATGGTTCAAATCGTCGTTCTCCAGTGTATAATCTGGTATACGCTGATGCTGTTCATGTTCGAGTTCCGTGGGGCGAGGATTTTGATCTCCGAGCAGTTTCCTGATACCGCTGGTTCGATTGTTTCGATTCATGTCGATTCGGATATCATGTCGCTCGACGGACGGATGCCGCTGGAGACGGAGGCGGAGATTAAGAGCGACGGGAAGCTCCACGTCACTGTACGGAGGTCGAACGCTTCCAGATCTGACGTTTTCTCGAGGAGATCCGGCACCGGAGCGACTCCTCGGCCGTCGAATCTGACGAATGCGGAGATCTATTCGTTGCAGTCGTCGAGGAATCCGACTCCTCGGGGTTCGAGCTTTAACCATACGGATTTCTACTCGATGATGGCCGCCGGTCGGAGCTCCAATTTCGGGGCGAACGACGGCCCCACTCCTAGGCCGTCAAACTACGATGAGGATGGTAAAACGACGTCGTCTAATGCTGCGAGGTACGGGTACGGCGGCGGTCCTGCCGGGTCGGGTTATCCCGCTCCGAACCCGGGAATGTTCTCTCCGACTACTGCAGCTGGGAAAGTGAATAGTAATGTTAAGAAAGGAGGGAAAGAAGATGGCGGCGGTGGAAAAGATCTTCATATGTTCGTTTGGAGCTCCAGTAATTCGCCGGTTTCCGACGTGTTCGGCGGCCATGAGTACGCCGCCAGCGCCGGCGGAAATCATCATCAGCTGGAGCAGAGTAAGGAAGTCCGCCTAGGAGTGTCTCCCGGGAAAGGTAATCTTTCATTTGTTATTTGATTCATTATTCTACGACGACGGCGCCCGATGGCTGATTGATCGGGGATCGTGTTCCGAATGTTTTTGTGTTGCAGTGGTGGAGCAGAGGGGGGAGACCGGGTTTGTCGGCCATGGAGGGGAGGAGTATTTAGTCGAGAGGGACGAGTTCAGCTTCGGGAACAGAGAGGCTGAGAATGTGAACGGCAGCGGCGGCGAGAAGGCGGCGGCGAACGGCGGCGGCGGAGATGTGAAGAGCAAAGTGATGCCGCCGACGAGCGTGATGACAAGGCTGATTCTGATCATGGTGTGGAGGAAGCTGATAAGGAACCCCAACACATACTCCAGCTTGATTGGTCTAATTTGGTCACTGGTTTCCTTCAGGTTTGTTTGTTCATTCATTTCCTCCCATGTTTGATTAACTTCCAAGCTCTGTGGTGGGTTCATTAATGGCGGTGGTGGGGTTTCCCTTCCAATTTTTTTTCCAGGTGGCACGTAACGATGCCTGCCATTATCGCAAAGTCCATCTCCATTCTGTCAGACGCTGGCCTCGGCATGGCCATGTTCAGTCTAGGTAAGGTCACCATTACCTAATAATTCCGGCCTAATTCAAAAAAACGTTACTACAAATCAATTTCGTTAATGCGTTACCAACTGAACTACTTAACTCGAATATGTTATGATCGAAATCGCCTTTTTACGCCTAAATTGTGGATCAAAAGTTCATGGTTTGATTAATCAAACACACGAGCATAATGCATTAAGGGAGAAGGTGGTGGCGGTGATGATGAGGATCGATAATCGATGTTCTTCCTTTTTCATATATTTTTTATAATTTTCTGTTGGGGTAAAGTGTAGACTAGTGGGAGTGATGATGATTTACAATAACTAGTTATAATATTTGCCAACACGAAGGTTTCCGAAATATGTTAAGACACATTTTGAATTCGATCGTTGAAAATACAGTGTAGAATGGCGATCACAATTACAAGTAGAATCAAGTTAAACACATTTCTAATCCGATTTTTCGTGATCAACATCTTATATAACTAAAAAAGTATCGATCTGATCCTCGTTTTAACTCCAATCTTCACTGAGTAGTGAGATGGGAGGAATGATGATGATGATAGTGAATCATAATGTTGTGGGGGGGGGGGGGGGGGGGGGAGCATGCATGCTTTGGATGACTCATGACTTGGCTTTTTTCCTTTAGGGTTGTTCATGGCATTGCAGCCGAGGATAATAGCATGTGGGAAAAGAACAGCAACGTATGCAATGGGGGTTAGATTCTTTGTTGGACCAGCTGTCATGGCTGCCGCCTCTATTGTTGTTGGCCTCAGGGGCACTCTCCTCCACATCGCCATTGTCCAGGTTCGTTAGTTGGTTGGCCTTTTCTGCTTCGTTTGTTTCATTCCTTCTGACACTACCAAAGATTCTCTCTTTGATTCTTTGCAATTCTTTTAGTTGATGTTCTCGTCCTAACCGGTTTGGATCTCGAACCGGACAAATGATGTTGGTCTTGTTCGGTTCGTAGGTGTTTGATGGTTTTGTTGTAACCGGTTTTCATAGTTGGTTTATTACAGTGGGTAAAGAAAACTTAACTTGACCGGTTTGAGCGGTGGGGGTTCACTTGTTTTCATGGTTTTACCGTTTTACTAGCCAACTTGGTTCGATTCTAGTCACACCGATGCTTTCTGGTCTCTACTCAAGCTTGGTTTTCTGATGCGGAGGGAACTCGTGAGGATTTGGAGGTTTAACGAGGTTAAATCTTTTTTCAAAAAAAATCGGGTTGTGGTTTTGAAAATGTGTTACAAAGATGTTCATCATCGAAACTGATTCAAACCGTTCTCGTGATTCTTTTATTATGACTTCGAAGCAGTTTTTAGAATGATTTTCTGTTTACTTAATTAGTATAAAAATGAAAATCAAGCCGGCGGGTATGATTTTATCTTGATCTCGAGTCCGATTCGGTTTGGTTCCTTTACCAATGTGGACTATTCTTTCCTAGTTTTATAAAACGTAAATTAAGGCCATGTTTGGACAAGCCCTAAAAATTGCCTCCAAATAGGGGAATTATTCATTTATTCTTCAAAGTACTATTTACTAACAGTGGACTCTGTTTGTTTCTGCAACAACGACAAACAAACAGGCAGCACTTCCTCAGGGGATTGTTCCCTTTGTCTTCGCCAAGGAATACAATGTACACCCTGACATTCTCAGCACTGGGTACGTACTAATCAAACAACCCTCGTCGTCGTCTTCGTTACGAGTCTCGTAACGACTAAGTAAGGCTAAGTAAGGCTACGTTTGTTTTCGTGTTTCGGCAGGGTGATATTCGGGATGCTGATCGCCTTGCCCTTCACGCTAGTCTACTACATTTTGCTCGGACTATGAAGGTGGGGGGTTTGAAGTTTCCATCCGTCCAAACAAGGCCTTAAGTTGGTAGATTTTTGTGAAGTGAAGAAAGAACGAAGTAGGAGAGGGAAAAGGGCATCAACCAAACAGATCTTTTGATGTACTAATTAGTTGGTTTCTCATTTTCTTTTTCTTTTTCTTTTTCTTTTTCTTTTTCTTAATTGTTATTAGCTAATTAAAAATGGGTTGTAAAATTACTGCTTGTAGTTAAAAATTATTAAGGGTAAAAAAAGAAAGAAAATGTTCTAACAAATTTAATCATCCTTAATTATTATTTAACCCCTAATTTTAGACTCGATGATAGTGTAGTTATTTAACCCCTAATTAGGTTCGTTGAATGATGTTAAATTAGATGTTACTAAGTCAGACACAAAAGAACCATTCTTCTTACAGTGTCATGTTATCGATATATCGAAATGATTGAGTGCATCCAAACTATTTAATTTTTTCGATGGAACCGAACCACGACACACACCACAAACCATTTTTAGGGCTTGGGGGCAATGGAGATATGGTGGTGGTGGTGATGATGATAGATGATGGATAGGACATTGGAATATGTGGAAAGACAATTGATTTGTAATTCCTTGTTTGTTTCTCTATATAAAAGATGTCCTCTCAAGTCTTTTCACTTTCTCCTTATTCCTTTCTATCTTCTTAATGCTTTCTTTCTTGTACACCTTCCCTTTTCTACTCATGCCCCCATGTCCAACCCCTTTTCGAAATTAGTGGCTTAAATCTACGTCAGATCTAGAATGGTTCAATACACTAAACTGAATCGTATAGAAAATAAAAATATGATAATGTTTAGCCTAATTAGCCCATGGATGGTTACTAATGTGTGATTTCCGGATGGTTTGTTCTCATGTTCGTGCGGAAAAAGATCAACTAATTATCACCCGCAAAATTGGACACAAATGAAATTATATCCTTTACCAAGAAGATATCGTATACACCCTTCGAGAAAAAACTTAATTCTGAGCAATAAAACTATAAAAGCAAACGATTCGTATCCGATCCGATCCATGGTAAACTTAAAGTACTCCGATCCAAAAATTCTCCTAAAAATCAAATTTACAAACCTCAACTTTAAAATATTACAGCATTAATCACATAACTTTACGTATGGGTTACCAATTGTCAGTAAAATATTTATTAAAAATAATAACTGTCAGTAAAATATTTATTAACAATAATAACTGTCAGTAAAATTAGTTTGAAGAGTATATTGCCTGTAAAATAATTACTATTGTAGTTGGAAGTCATTAATTCAATCCAATCTACTTTCATTGCAATAAATACCATCAAACATGGACCAAAAGATCAAAATATTTAGTAACTAATCATTCATATATACTTATATATACGGAATAGTTGTGATCGAGCTTTGAGTCCAAAACGTAAGACAGAATGCTGCCCGCGAAAAAGTTTGAAGAGAGTTCTCGTATATAGGTCAAATTAGCGTCACTGGGTAGAGCTCATTTTCCGAACTTTCCAGTACCATCTACGTGATCTACTTTACACAAGTCATTAACCACTTTCATGTGGTGATTAAGCGCCTAACAAAGGAGAGTTAGGTTTATATCAATCTCAAAATGCAACTTTAATTAGAATTTGTGGAGTTATACGTGAGGTGTTTAGCATTTAGAGTTTAAATTTTAAGGTTTTATATACCGTATACACTAATATAATGGAGTTTCCTCCTCCGAATTAATATCGTACGTAACAAAAACATTTTTTTCTTCAAATCTCGACTTCAGTAAATGTTATAAAATCAAATATTAAAAGAATTAAATAAGAAGGAAAAAGTGATAAAAGGGAATAGAAAAAAACAAAGAAACGACAGATCCCACAAAAAAAGAAATGTCTGTGGAACGGCCGACCCGACACCGTTTAGTGGCCGACATCTCTCTTCAAAGTAGTTTCCCACTTATTTTCTTTTTTCCTTTTCATTTTTAACCTTTGCATATGGTTTTATTTATTTATTTAAAAAAATATTTCCAAAATTTTATTACATTTCATTGGTGTTCTTTTTATTTGTGAACTTTTATGAGATATATATATGAATCGGTCATTTGAGTAGGTGATTTTGACGGATGATTTGGAGTGATTTGAACATTTAAAGAAATTTCGTCTCCAATTATCCGTTTAGAACATACGAAGAGAAAATATTTTGAGAGGTTTGAAATCACTTTGTGGGCCCAAAGAGAATTTCATTGGATATTTCGAATGAGAGATGTGAGATTTGAAAATTTTAACCAAAATTATCCCTTATTTCTTTTGATAATTCTTATGCCCATAAATAAACTAGAGGCATTCTCAGATTTTTACTTGTTATTATTGTTTTATCTTTCTCTCTCTACAATAATTACATTCAAAATCCCCACAAATCACCCATTCAAATGGTCTATTTCGAAACATTAAGCGCATCATCGCCTATCTTTCATTCACAATCGAACGGGATTGGAAAATTTCAAACAAGTCATACAAAATATGTAAAAATAAACAAGAATCATCAATAAAAATATCATGAACACCAATAAATAAATTATTACCTAAACCAATAAAATAATCAGCTAGTCGGTTACCTTTCCGATAAAAATTACTACGACCACAATCTTAAAAATGTGTGTTTGAATTTTAATTAATTAATTTTTATTCGGACGAGAAGATAACATAAATTGATTTTTACTGCATGAATGTTGGAGAAAAGATAACATAAATCTTCTCAGTCTCTTGTTCTTTTCCCCAAATGGATCTTTAATCGATGGATTAATTATTTGAGCAAATTAATTAATTAAGTCTCCTAGTTTCATAAATGCATCTGGTTGGTTGTTACGAGGAGCAAAATTAAATTAAATATATGGTCGTGCTAGCTAGCCGTTTTTCGAACCGGGTTAAACGAGCGAGGATAAAAATTCTGTCGAATTGTAACAATGTGGTAAGTATGTTGGCTCTCTCGAAATATTCTATTAAGGTAACAAATCATCATGTCAATTCAAATTTACGTCGATGTATTCAACCAATTTAACTTAACTCAATTATAAAACAAGGTCATTTATATATAAAAAATATGATAGTGGGTTTTGTGGATAGAAATGATGAGTTTGCATGATAATCGGTCATCTTAACGAAAATTGTAGAAGAATAGTTAGCGAAATGAGCATATTGTTGCATTGAAATATGTTAGTAATGTGTAGGTTACTAAGGATTAATGACTAAGTTGTTATAAACCTAAGAGATTGATGACCACAATGGTATTAAGCCTACCTCCAAGCAAATTGAAAAGGAGAAAATGAAATATTATTACAATGATTTCGTATACCTAATTTGTCAAATAAAGAGGAATAAGAAAGGGATAAAAGCGGAGTAGTAACGACGATTAACGTGGTTTTCGATTTGAAGTCGACTAGTACATGGAGAAAAAGTGGAATATTATTATGGGTTTTGACGAGAGTGATAGCTTAATTACAAAGAAGGAGACTAACACTCTTTATATACATAAGAATTTTGATTAACCCATAATCATAACAGACCTAACTCGATATACATTAACATAGTATAATAAGATATTATAATGTCTTGTATGTTTTCTTTTTTGCATGCAGAATTCGTCGTTAAACCTAACAGCGGATAAAATCCACCGCTAGTTTAACAGCGAATACGAAACCGCCATTAGAATTCCTCCCATTACTTAACCTAACGGCGAATTCCTATCCACTGTTAAACCATTTAACAGAGGATTAGATTAGACTAAGAACCGCCGTTAAATAGACGAATTCTTGTAGTAGTGTTATCCTATCTTTTCCCCATACCATCCTTTATCTTACACAACATGATTGGAACAAGACATGGGGGTGTCTGTGGCCCAGTAGTAGAGCCAGAGAGTATATACCAGAACATCATAAGAGGATCGATTGAGAGGAGATTTTGCTGAAGTGGCAGACAACACACAGAGACAGAGCTCAAACACATGTACATGTTGCTTACACAGAATCTTCATCTTTCTGCATACGTTTGTACAGTTTCCCAGTGGCTCTACATTGCCAATTGGGATCTCCACCTTCCATTATCCCAACTCACTCTCATCATATCACATCATGGAACATAGCTAGATACCATAGTAACCATGACAATATGTGATCAATGATGTTACTTCTGATAGAAGTTTGAACCGGTTCCGCCCTGTCCGAGTTACCTACCGATGATATCGTGTTCTTTTTTAGATGGAACTATGACGGAAGTGGATGACAATCGACAAACCGTTTTATTAATTATCATGTTGAAACCGAAATGTTACATATACTAAAACTTGAGTGGCTGAAATGTTACCTGTCGTTTCGTTACCATGTTGAAACTTAATTGAGTGACGGGTTCGTTAAGAAAAACGTCAACGACCGGGATATTACCTACCGTCGATGTCGATTTTTTTGAATGTTAACTATGACAAAAGTGGATATAAAAACCCATTTCGTTACCACGTTAAATCTTGAAAATAAACCGTTTTTGACGGCGGTGAGCACTTTAGAGATAAAGGTCAATGGAGATAAGATTAAGGGTCATAATTTAGAGAGATATTAGATGAAACGAAACAATCTTATCTCGATTCGATCGAAAAAAACAAACACAACAATTAATCAAATTATGGAAGTTTCAATTACATTAATTTTCTCAGTAATTCATCATTGCAAATGAAGATTCTTACATCCATCCAACCATGAGCTTTCAAAGAAAGTGAAGCCAATTTCTTCTTTGAAGTGACCCTTTAAGATTTGATTTTGTGTCATCATTTACTTTCTGATTCTTTGAGTCCAGGCATGCTACAAGCCTATAGTGCCATCAACCCTAGTGTTCAATTGTATCATGAATGAACCTTTTCGGTATTGGAAAGTTCTTTACATCGAGAAAAGATTGTCGGTCACCAGCGAAACGTTAGGGAGGATTCTAGTATCTTTTCATAACTAGTTATTAGTAACTAGTTATAACTGTCTATAACTAATAACTAGTTATACGACTAGCCTTTGGCTATAGAAGTTCCAAGGACCAAACCAAATATCCACCCTTTTCGAGATTCGGGATTCGTAAAACTAGCCAACTATGAGTCCACTGCTTCTCTTTCGTCGGCGACCCTGCTTTCACCGTCTAGGTCTGGATTCGGGCTTAAAGAAGAGAAGCCTCTTTCTTTTGAGTCAAAACATTAAGACCCTCTCTGAATTTTTTTTTACGGTGAGACAACAAACTTCTCCCAATAAAATCACCGGTGGTTTGCTCCTGGGTCAACGATTCTCAGTCAAGGCCCAAGCCCAGCAACCAATCTGGAAAAAGTAGAGAAGCCCAAGGCCTTTTTATATAAATGTTCTATTTCTTACAACATGCCTACGAATGTGGTTAATGCTGAAACCAACAGAGCATTGAATCACTATTCTCATAAGAACAAGCTCGAAGAGGATGTTATTTCTTCTGGTTGCTGCATGTGAAATACCTTGAAGTCGAATCATTTCGTATCGAGAGTTTTCGGATTAAGTCGAGACTTCCGACGAGTTCGATAAAATCGTTCGCAACTTCCGCAAGTACTCTGTTCCAAATCATAATCTGTTGCGCGGAGAACGAAATCAAAAAATTAAGGATGCTGCTGCTGCTGCTGTTACAAGAAGCATAAACAGAGACAAGGCCTACACAACAGTCCTCAATCAGGACTTAGCCCGGCCCGGCCAACCGGATTTCGAGTGACCCAAAAGTCCTAGCTAAAATAGGATTGGACCGGATTTCGGGATTGCAAAATAATAACGATTTCCACGAGAGAAGTGGGTCCCCAATTGTCAGGGCCAGTATCCATGTATACAAAATGTACGCGATGTCACAGGGCGCAGCATGGCCTCGCTTCAATGGTCACGTGCCGTTTGCAACAAACCCAAACGACACGTGGCCACCGAAGCGCCAACATTCTTTCTCCTCGCCTCTTCATGGTTCCATGACTCTGGTACGTAGAAGGCGTGAGCACAGTGAGTCCAAACCGTCTAGATGAATCAATGCCTGCTTATTGAATTGATTTGTTTTCTATTACTGATATAATTAGGTATCTATGCAACCACTCCATTATTTCCCCATAATCATAACATTACTACTCCAAGACGTTAGACTAATTGAGACATCGAAATTCGAGTCGGAGTAAAAACCCGAGCTTTGGAGCTGCGAGTATGTGCCTCTATCTCTACTTTCCTGCGGATGGTTTCATCGCTTACAATGTCGCAAACGGTCATATCATTGCACCCACAAATATATGTGTCGTCCTTCCAGACTTCCCGATTACGAATGTAATTCAATTGTGACCAAGTGAACAGCTTCGTCCATGATTCAACAACTCCGCATTTCAACAACACCCATGTCTCATCCTTCGGACTACTCTTGCACCTGATACAGAAAAAGTTACCAAAAACACCCCATCGTTCAGAATGAAACATGACCCGATCGACCAAGAATCCTCGTGACCGGGATATGGTTTCCCCCCCAAGGGGTCATAAAGATCATCCTCATCCTCCTCGTGATGCGTGAGGCATGTGGGTTCCGGAGTGGTGATTAATTCAAATTCTTCGGCCCTCATGTCGAATGAGATTAGAACACGGACTCCTTTACAGTCACCGAGGCGAAACCAGTAACATTTTTCATTTCGAGACGTATCAAGCTAGTGGTTGAGATCTTCGATCACGAATGGATCCTCCAACATTTGG
Source organism: Linum usitatissimum (assembly GCA_030674075.2). Classification (NCBI taxonomy): domain Eukaryota; kingdom Viridiplantae; phylum Streptophyta; class Magnoliopsida; order Malpighiales; family Linaceae; genus Linum; species Linum usitatissimum. The sequence goes on from JAUJYP020001424.1 coordinate 470,014, forward strand.
TCATAGACGTCCCCACTCACATTCATCAACGTTTTCCACGAGTCATTCCGATTTATTATGCAACAAATTATAAACCAGAACGAGTTTTTTTCGAGCAGAACGTTTTTCGAAAAAAGATAATGTTTACCTCTGTATAACGAAAGGGAGTTGGACTGTGGTAGAACTCAACATGATCAAACTCGTACAAATATGTATCGAACCCGTCAATTTCTTGTAATTCGAGCACGCGAACCACTTTGTAGTCCTTAGTCTCGGGATCGAATCCAAAACCGATGCCCTCTGCCCAAAGTGTCATGGATGACCATGAAGAGTGAGCCGGAGGGTGATATGGCCCCGGAGGAACAATTTTTGTTTCGGAGGTAACCGGATTCAACAGGACCAAGTGGTGCAAGTGGTTTCCATTGGCGGTCCTCGTCGAATGAGCCAAACAGAATATACCATCGCAGCATCCTACCACATTGTAACCTCCGCGGCTGAAGCCGTTGCGATCGAGATGCAATTCGTCGAGAGGCGTGACAGGGCGGAGGGTTTCATACGAGCGAACGGAGCAAAAGTAACGGGGGGATTCCGGGGCTGTAGTCTCCGTATCCGGCGATGAGGACTCGCATGCTCTTCCGCTCGTAGGATGTTTGGGAGAAGAGGATTTTGCGGATGATGTCTGGATCGGAGAGGAGAGTCCGCCATGATCGGCAGACGCAGCGGAACCGAGCGATACATGAAAGGATCGGAAGCTACTGGAGGATGTTGATCACTATATCTTCTGTGAAGTATCTGCCGCCGTCGTTGTTATCACCGCCGGCCATTGTTGGTGATGGAGAAGCTAGATTTTGCGGAAATGGAGGTAGGTAAACTACAAGTTTTTATAGTGTTTTCAATATGTACGTTTCTTTCAACAAATCTAGACCATTGATTTTAACAACCTAGATCTAACGATCTCCGTATTAATAAGACTAAACCAGTAAATTTAGTGTACAAGTCGATGATGAGTGGGCGACGTACTCATCCTTTAAATGTTAATTGTGTTGGGAAACGGTAATATTTTATACGAGAAAATAACATAATCGTAAATAAAAAGATATAACCATGATTTGGTGGTATTTGGAAAACATAAGTTAATTTAGTAGTTGGTGTGACTGTAAAATAGAATTTAGAGCAAAAATTCGTTTAATACTCGTATAATACAGGTATACGTACTATGTGTTGAAAACTTTCATTCTAATATTTTTTTAGAGCTGTTTAATTTTTGCACATTTGTTTTGTGCTTCACATACTAAACATGTATTTTAAAGATTCGAATAGATATTTTAATAATTTTTTTGTTTATATTCACTTTTAAAAATGTACCATTTTAAATATTTTATAATTATTGTCGAATTTTCAAACCTACTGCTATGTTATATTGAAATAACATATTAAAATTTGAACGTACCAATACCGTACTATACACGTAACATATTTTACTAACTAGACTGAGTATTTTTATTTATGACATTATAAATAAATAAAATCAAACTCCGGAAGTTACTGCAATGAGCAAAAATCTCACTCACCAGCCTAAAGGACAAGCAAACACTCGAGAGCAACACAAATTTAATCAAATAGCTTCCTATGCAGGGAGCAACTTCAGAACTCCATTGAATCCCCCCGCAAGAGGGAAAGCGAGCCAGCGAACACCGGATCCTGGCCGGAAATCGACTGTTGTCGAAGCACGAGCGGATTTCGTAGAGGATGTAGTTGTTGGCGCCATTTGGGGATTTATAGCACACGAGATGAGCGTTCATACCAACCGCCGCTTGAACATCGAAGGTCCGGTACGTTCTCGTGTCGTCGGGGACGATTCCTGCCAGCCGCAGCGAGTTCATAACGTTTAGGCTATCGTACGCATTTATCGCTTCTTGAAAGTACTGGCTCGGCAGCTCCGTAGTGAATCGGCCGTGTTTGTTCCACGCGTGGGTCCAGAACTCCGAGTCTCCTCGGTTGTTGTGTAGCTCCGGCCAAACCGGTCGCATTCGATCGATAAACTCCGGGCCCACATTACTGTTAAAACAGTTAAATTAACTAAGTACATAATATTTTGGTAAAGTACAATGAGGCGAATGATCACGATCACTTACGATGAGAATCGACTGATCGGAGAACGTTAGGCTAACCACAACAAGGGGAGAGGGTGACCAGTTGCTAGGCCAGTACCCGTTTATCGAAAATGTGCGCGGTATCACAGGACGGCATGGCCAAGACTTGGGATTGCTGCATACGCCAGACGGCCACTGAAGCGCCAACACGTAGTAGTCCAAGCTATTCGCGAATTCGACAAGGAGTACTGACACGAGGAGGAGGAGTTGGATCTTTGTCGCCATATTCGAGCCTAGCTAGCTAGCTACTTCGAAAAATATATTTGAAAGAGTAGAGAAAGGTTGATTGTATATGTTGAGTAGCTTTTGTACATGATTATATACACATGGAAATACTGAAATTATGGAGGAGATTGAGAGAGATGAATTAGAGAATAAATTAGGGAGATGTTAGTTCCTAATAATCTGTCTTTTTAATTGAGTGTTTTTTTTCGAAATAGGACTACTTATAGTATTAATAATAATCCTCGAAATATATATTGTTCATAGAATCATCACATTAATTAGGATGCGTCATAATTATATAAAGAAATTATTTTGAAAATTTGGAGATAATATTCCTTTTTTAATTATATGGTTGTTTTGAAGGTATAATTACGTAGGGTTAACTATATGTGCATATTATATTACATAGCATATTATTATGTATATTATAATATATCATGTAGGTAAATTTTATTCGACGAAAAAACAAAATCGTAGCAAAATGTGTCGAATCTTTATATCACAGAAAATATTGCTGGACTTTGATCATTTTTCTGTTGAACGGAAACAAATTAACAAACACCGAGCTACTCGCTAACGGCTTGATTGGTTAGCAATTGAGATAAAAATTGTGTTTAGCTCACAAATTTTTGGATCAAATCTCGGCCCACCCAAACCGAAATTTGGGAAGCTGCTAGTGCTACTCAAGCAAAGCCCATTTATCCATTCAATTCTGGTGGAAGATAAATCCATGGGCCATGAGTCCATCCGTCGAGACTTTGACCACCCACGTGGCACGATTCAGCGAGTCGAAAAAGTCATGTAAAAGTCCGAAGTGGAGATACCAAATTGAGTAACGGTTGGAAGCGGTTATGAACGTAAATCGTATGAGTATGGTGATAAATTAACTGTGTCACTGAAATGAAAATAATTAATGATCTTTATGAAAGTAAATTGATTATGTGTATGTTATGTCCATCTCCGTACCTCTCTATTATAAATTGAAGGAATATCCCAATCACTTGAATAAAGCAAACGAGAGACATTTAATTTTTTTTCTCTAAATCCTAAACATTAAATTATAAGAGGTTGTGGTGAAAATGGTCAATTTCCAAAGGAGTTGGTTAACCTATAAAAATTGGTCATTTTCACATGAAAATTTTAAAATTAACTAATATTTCACATGCGTGTTGGAAATGACTAAAAAATCAAGAGTCATTATGACAACCCCTGTAAACAATAGTCAAACGAAGTTAAAAATTAAATTTAATCGGTGTTATTTTTAGTATATTTTTAGTATGTTGAAAAATATTTTTTAACTTCATTAGGCTATTATTTGAAGGGTTTAATATGATCAAACCATAATTTTTATCCATTTTCATCATCCAGTCAAATATTAGTTAATTTTAAAAATCAATTTTCATGTGTAAATGATCATTTTCCAAAGAGTTTAACCTATGGAAATTGATCATTTTTACAAGAAAATTTTCAAAATTTTCAAATCGGGTAATATTTCACATGCATGTTGGAAATGATTAAAAAATAAAGGTTGTTATGGTAACCCCTGTAAACAATGGACAAAACGAAGTTAAAAATCAAATTTACTCGTTGTTAGTTTAGCACGTTGAAAAATATTTTTTACCTTCATTAAACTATTATTTGAAAGATTTAATATGAGATCATGCAATTCTCTAAACACTCATTCTCTCTACTCAGTCATTATAAAAACATAAAAAATGAAAACAACTAATACAATACGAAAACAATATAAACGATAAAAATAGAAATTATAAGGTTTGGTTTGACCGGTGGAAAAATTGTTAACTTAGTTTGTTAGGATGATTATTATACCTTTACGGAGCATCCTAGTCCGACCAAAGGATCGGACGACCAAGCTCAAGTAAACAGATACAGCGTGGAACCAATCTCAACATCACCCCCAACCTTTATACAAGATTTTATCAAGAGTCTGCGAACCTCATTGTTCTGGGGAATGTTTATTTAAAAGAACGTATTAGTGAATAATATATAGAATATAAAAATCAATTTTAAATTCTATCGTAAAATAATTCGAGTTATAAAAATACATCGGAAACACAAACAACAAAAATTATCTACTTTTTTTCATGGCCTAAATTTGGCTATTGGATATGTGTACCTTTTGTTTCAATCTTTACAACCATACACATTTTAGATTTCGCCACTTATATGTTACCACGTATACAACCAATATAATCGGCTCATGATTACGATATCAAATTCCAACCCTCTATCTTAACGGATAAAAGTCGAATAAAGAATGAATAGAGGAGGAATAAAAAAAGAATAATAGAGGAGTAACACTAACGATTAACGTGATTTTCGATTTTGAGGTCGACTGATCTACAGAGATGAAGATAATATTATTAAGATTTTTGGCGAGAGTGACGGCTTAATTATAGAGCAGGAGACTAACACTCTTTATATACATAAGAATTTCGATTAACCCATCACCATAACAGACCTAACTCAATATACATTAACACTAATAACTTCAATTATTAGGACGCAATAATATGAATACTCTTCATATAATATAGAATAGAGTTAGATCTACAAACACATATTATTTACTAGATTTGGTTACATACTAAATAACAAGTTTGGTGGCCTTGTTAATGGCAATCATGTTGATATTAAAGCACTTAAAACCCACTTGGTTAATTTTAATTGCCCTTTAATGGCTATATTTATCTATTCCCTTGCCTTTCAAATTTTGGATTTTGCCCTTTTCCTTTGCTCCATATTGTTGTTTGATGGGAAACCCTAATGCTACATTGCTATGCTCATCAAGAAATAGACAAACTTGTCCTTTTGAAATCAATCGGAAATTGGGGTGTCACATCGTACATATTTAATGATTCTATATATCGGCCAAAATCATATATGATAATTTAATGACTCTGAAAATTCATTATCTGGTTCTTCCCTATGACATCGAATCAAAGTCGATATGAATTTGTCCATAAGCATAGCAATCACCTGCTACTACGACCTAATCCAGTTCTATCATCGAGTTTCGAAACACACCAATAATTCTCTCAAAGAAAACATTGATGAGTGTGATCTATTGAGATTTCTTTTTCAAGTTATCCCCCTTCTCCAATTGCTCTTTTGATCCAACTTTTGCTAGATTGCAAATTGCAAAATTGCTTTCCATTACTATACTATTGTCCTTATAGGTATGGATGAGGCACCAAGCTAGCTTGACACTAAAGTTCTTCCATTTCATAAAGGTTTGTGAACACATCACTGAACGCCATTTGATGTAGAAGAAAAAGAATTTCAAACCAATAATTGTAGTTGTAGGAATAAAAATCAAGTAAATTGGGAGAGAAGAATACGAGAGAGCCCTAAACCCTAAACCAATAAACTCGACATTTGTGCATGTCAAGCTATCAAGTTTGGATGCGTTTGAGGCCGTTCTTCAAAGGATTGTATACAAACTTCGAAGGTGACCTTTAGTGACAACAATGACCTCTCATGAGTCATGCTACTATAGAGACTAATCAACCATTATACTACACTACACGATACGACATTAGTGTTTGTGAAACCGTGTCGTATAGAAACCACATTACTATATCAAAATGCCTTATAGCTAACTTCACTCGAATCTCACCAGCTCTTTATCGCGTAAAACTAGCTATGGCCTATATCGGACGCAGTCAATCTACCAGACTCCGACGGGACTCATCATCACCGCCGCTAGTTTCAGTGGGTCGAGGTTTACCAATCTACGAAACGATCGATCAAATGAAAAGTATGCCAACTGGTAGGGGTGAGAATTCAGTTTTGGTTAATCGGTTAAAATCGATTTTCCGAAATTAGGTCGGTCGGTAAAACGGTCGATGCATTGGTGAAATCGGTTAAAAGTCGAGTAACCGTATTTAAATGAAAAATTGAAATTCTTATTTTTTTGGTAGAATATGGCGCCAGAACGCGCTTAACTATTATTTAGAACTTGCACCTGCCGAGGCAGCGGAACACCAATAATGTCATACTCAAGCAAACGGGACAGACCCCGATCCGGTGAGTAAAAAAGATGCAAACCATAAGTAAAGGAATGACCCAAATTAGTCAAATAATCCGTAGCAAAATTCGCTTTGCGGTATATGTGAGACAGTATAACATGTCCTGAAACTGCATGACAAGAACCGCGTGTTGGTGGTCAAGTATCGAACCATTGGAGAGGAGAGAAATAGCCACCTTGGAGTCTGATTGGAATCTAATCTTCTGAATCCCTAAAGCCCAAGCAAGGTTTAAGCCCTCAACAATCCATCGCAATTCGGCACGAGTAATGGAACCACACCCCAGATTCGCCGAGAAGGCCTTAACAAAATAACCCCTGTTATACCGAATCACACCACATGCCGCCGCCTCCCCAGGATGGGCAAAAAGTAACTCATCGGTGTTAAAAGTAAACCAACTCTCATCACCCGTCCGCCACCTAATCAATTGTGTCTGTCGAGCCGTATTCGGCTCTTCTCGACCTAGTTAACTGGTCTTCTAGTTCGAATTGACAAGGGCGACCCAATAATTACACCAATTGCCACATCTAAATCAGAATCAATATCCTGCTCGAACAATCTCTTGTTCCTTGCACGCCAAAGTAGTTACGTCCCAATTCCAAAGATAAGAGAATGTTGGCGATGCCGAAGATTATCAAAGATCCGGACAATCCCCTTTTTCATTGGTAAGACGGCAGTTATGGGAGGCCAACCATAAGAAATGACGGACTTTATTAACCAATTGATTAACCAATTTTAAACTCCAAATCATATTTCCCAACTATTAACCGACGATTAATAAACGAATTAACAACCTATCAACCGGGCACCAACACCAATCCCCATTCCTCTGTTTTCTTATCAAAATTTCCAAACTTTAAATCGTTTCAAAAAGCAAAAGGGGTGGGAAAAGGAGACTATATAGAAATCCATCTTTTAATCTCCTTCTTCATTGTTTTTGTGACGATTCCCTCTTCCTCTGTTTTCTTTTATAATATAACAGAGAACTATTTGTCGCTTTTGTTGGGCGTTTCTTGTTTGTTTCCCCCCCCAAGAACTTCCATTTTTCTTCAATGGGTGGCCTCTGATATTGATGTTGGTTCCATAAGCCTTAGTATTTAATCAAATTAACACTTGGGTTTCTTTCAACTATAGGAAGAAGAAGAGAGCTCTGTTCATATAGAAGGTAATTCTGGTGATTTTTGGTTGATGGGTTTTCTATGTAATGAGTAAAGATCGTTTCTTTTTTAGGTTATGGAAATGGGTTTCTGGTTAGAACTCCATTTTAGGTAGGTAGGGCTTTTGGTTGGTAATTATGGAATCTGACACAGAGGGTAGATGATTGATTTCGTTTATTTCACTGTCTGGTTAGCATCTCTTTTCACCATTCCTGGTGGTTGATTACTCGGTATTTGTGTCGTAACCGGTTAGTTCCATCGGTTAAACTGTGTTCTAGTGATCGTCTCGGTACCTGTTTTGTCACAAATTTTGTTACCCTTCTTATCTCGACTTTGGAGCTTGTAACCGTTAACCTTACCGGTTTAACCTCCGAAACGGTTTTTTTTTCAGTCTGTGACAGTCGGTAAGTTTACTGGTGATTTGAGATGATAAGTGGCAGAGGAAGTGGAAGATTTTGTGAGCTGAAAGAAGAAGGAAGCTAGCTCTGTTTATATAGAGGTAATTCTGATGAATTTCAGTTCATGGGTTTTCTTGCTGAGGTTTTCGAAATGCGTTAGTTTGATCGGTTCAAACCTGCTTTCGTCACAAATTTTTGTTAGCCTTACCGGTTCAATCTCGTAACGGGTTTTTTCCCGACTAGTTAAGGGACTATGATGAGCTCTCCAACAACTCAACTAGCAATCCTGAGAGGAATGGGGATCTACGAGCCATTCCAGCAGATCAGTTCATGGACAGCTGACCCTTTCAGAGGAGACAGCATCCTCAACATCACACCAAGTCCAACCCCCCCAATTCCGCCACTCGAAAATCGGGTACATTGATACTCGATCGTAAAAATTGCGGAATATGATCGACCGATGACTAATTTTCGACTCTTTTATGTGATGTAGACTGATAATGTCTCTCATGAGTCCATTACTGAGCCTTCCAGGAGTGATCAAGAAGGTGTAGGGGGCAGACCTTATGATAACAATAATATTAAGGTTATTATTGTTCATGAATTTTGATTAATGTTGTTGAAACGTCGATCGAGTTACGAGTTTATTAAAGTATGTTTTGTTTTCGAACAGGCGCAGAGACGATTGGCTCAGAATCGGGAAGCTGCTCGCAAGAGCCGGTTGAGGAAGAAGGTATGTGTACAAAAGTATGTTTACGTCTATCAATGGTGGATTCAGAACGGTTGGTTTTCCCAATTTTGGATATAAATTTTCGACAATATCTAAACAATTATAAATTTAGAGATCAAGGAGTATATATTTCATATGTGATCTTGTATATTTTGAATTTGACACAATTCGGTACAGTGTCTTGAATCGTCGTGAATCCCGACACTAATATGTTGCGTGTGTTCTCTTTAGGCTTATGTTCAGCAATTGGAAACAAGCCGTTTGAAGTTGGCACAGTTAGAGCAAGAGCTTCAGAGAGCTAGGCAACAGGGTATGTACATAAACAATGACATGGATTTCGGAGTGCCCGGGATTTCGAATTCAGGTTCGTAGTCTTACTATAATATTCTCTTGTTATCGAATCCGTTACTCAAAAAACGGTGCGTCGTTTTGATATCAAACCAAGAAGGTAGGACTCAATTACTAAATTGTAAACATAAAAAAGTCACGTGACTGATTGGTTACAAACCGACAATTCATTACTTCAAGTTCAAACCACCATAACGTACTAGTTTCAGCTCCAACTTCATACAGATTAGAATCGAAATTATTGTGCAGGCATAGCGACATTCGAGATGGAATACGCACACTGGATCGAAGAACAGCACACCAAAGTATCGGAGCTTCGTAGAGCATTGCAATCCCACATCCGAGACGTGGAGCTCAGAATCCTAGTGGAGACCGGATTTGCACATTTCAACAGTCTTTTCAGGATGAAAGCAGAGGCAGCCAAGGCCGATGTTTTCTACATCATTTCCGGGAAATGGAGGACCTCCGTAGAGAGGTTCTTCCTCTGGATCGGCGGGTTTCGCCCATCGGAGCTTCTAAACGTAAGTCTTTCTCGATCGTGTTGGATTTGTAGGCTCGTTTAGTGACTGTTTCAGTGAGCTTTAGTAACAAGTAGAGTCAGGTTCACAAGGTACTAACCTATGTTTCTTATGGACACAGGTTTTATTGCCGCAACTAGAGCCATTGACGGACCAACAACATTGCGACGTATGCACTCTCCGACAATCGAGCCAACAAGCGGAGGACGCGCTCTCTCAAGGGATCGATAAGCTCCAGCAGACTCTGTCCCAAAGCCTGGCGGTCGACCAGAGCATTGGTGGAAGTTACAGGGTTCAGATGGCTGCAGCCATAGAGAGGCTCGAAGGGCTTGAAGGGTTCGCTAACCAGGCGGATCACTTGAGGAGTCAGACCTTGCACCACATGTCGCGGATCCTCACAACTAGACAGGCTGCCAGAGGGTTGCTCGCGTTGGGGGAGTACTTGGAGCGCCTCCGTGCGCTCAGCTCGCTCTGGGCTGCTCGTCCTCGCGAGCCTACATGAATCCAAACCGCGGTTCCAGATTCGAACCTGGCCTCCTAGTGCGATTATGCATAATTGCATATCAATATGTAATTGAGTCATTAGTTAACCTTCATATGGTCCTTTGTTTGAGATGGTGACTGTAAATATATCAATGATAAGGTGGCTTTTTGAGTACTTGTTTGTTCTTTTTAAACTCTCGTATTCGAGTCATTGGCCGATTAATCCAGTCAAGAAATGGTCTTGTAATCAAAATTTTACTCATCTTTCAAGATTGATGCGGTGGATCAAACATGCAGCCCTTAACACCAATACACCAACAATCGTAACTTTTGCAAAGTAGTAGTAGGAAGGTGTATGGGCTCAAGCCCAACACCTTATTGTAGGTCTGAAATGTAGTTTGGGCTCAATGGATATCACCGAAGATTGTCTCAAAAACTTTTGAGCACTCCAGGACTCGCCCGATAGTTGCTGATTTTGCGGTGGTTACGGAGCGTTAGTCTCCTTCTCTATAATTAAATTATCTCTCTCACCAAAATCCCTAATAAGATTCTCATATTCTCTTCGTGAACTAATCGACCTCGATATCAAATATCAAGTTAATCGTCTGTGTTATTCTTCCATTATTCCTTCGATATTCCGATGTTATTCTCCTTTTATCATATATATTCCACCTTATTCTCACATTGCTCACAAACCCTAGAAGGCTAGTGATATTTTAGTCTATTAGCTACAAATTATGATAATTATTATTAATTTCACACAAAAACAAAAGCAAAAAGAATCCAAATGAGCAATCAGTGAGCACCTACGAGTCCTGACAACCGTCCACCGTTAAAAGACAGTAAAGATGCAGCGGATCCAACGGCTGATATAAATAGACGACAAAATGGTGGGACCTGAAGCTGACATGGCGTACGTGGATAGGGTCACATGATACCATTTACCCACCAACTTCAAACCGGCCTACCAAATGCTTTGATTATTATTATTGGTGGTGGGGGGATCTCGTCCCACCTCCCAAGAGCCAAGATTCCTCACCACTTTTAGTCATTATCCTCTACAAATATTTCGATGGCGAAGAACGGAAAGAACGTCTTAATTTATGTTCATAGTTATAAACAAGTTTTGAAATTCTCCGGACAAGGAGCTAAGTAGAGTCCAAAGAACCGATGTAGTTCTGTTTTGACTCTGATTTGCAAGCTCAAGTGAATGAATCTTTCAAATACTATTCGTGGAATCGAAGTGTGCCTTTGTAAAGAAGTGTAGGCTTAGAAATACGAGTACTATGTACACCCCAGTTACACGATTTGTTGTGGGAACAACCCGTATCAGGTGAATGTACGTGAAGAAGGAATTCCTTTGCCTCCAACTTTTGTCCATCTCATCTCGTAGCACCCAATAACGGAATGAAGAATGGACGAAAACTAAAAAACCGCTATAATCGGAGTGAATAGTCAAACCTAGATAAAATTAGCCAAACCAATGCTTTTAAGTCTTTAACCACCCTTTCATTTTGGGAAAGGTCATTTTCAAATCCTTGGGAAATATGGAAAGGACAAGTGGATTGAAATTTCATCTCAAAGTTTTTTCTTTCTTAATAAGGATATATTAATAATAAATAACAATTATCCACAAAAGTTTGAATGTAACACTATGATCATAACCATTATAGAGATCGCAAATATAAATAGATAATATCTTCTATTATTCGAGGAATTAAAAGAGGGTCGAGTTGGTGAAAAATAAGCCAAAGAAAAAAAAATAATTTGAATTTTTCACTAACAAGATTCGTCACTTTTTATGGCTAGTTGGACATCAGAGGTTGCTTACGAATAAAGAAAGTTGTCGTGGACGTTAACCGCGAAGTTAACCACTTTGCTGATTACCTCCCTAATAAGGTTATTGTTCTCAACCTAGATTGCTTATGGAGATTAATCTTGGGAATGAGGTCTGTTGTGAAGTTGTAGTTAGTTTGTGTTACTCTACCAACTTGAATGATGGGAAATTTGGTAAAATTCTACGTACATTCTTATTAATTAGACCAGATCACATGAAACTATATCGATATTATAAAATCATAACTTTTACCTTTCGAATTTACGAGGATGAAAACCATACCCTTTCGATCTTTTTAGAGTCTATATAACGTGACTCAAAACCCTCTCTATCCCCCGCATCCCAACCAAACAAGTCGTAAGAAAGAGACTAATTTCTCCTCATTTCTCAGTGCAGCTTTTTCAGCCCGCCACCGCCATTTCCGTTGGCTTCTTCGTCGTAGACATCTGGAAGCTGATGCAGCAGAAAGGGAGATCCAATAACCGTAGATCCAGGAGCTTTTCTAGATCCCGTATCGCCATTCAAGGATACTAGCTTCACTGATTTCACTCTAATTTTTCACTGTTTCTCCTACACTCTCGGGAACCGATAAATTTTTCATAATCATAATTCATCATCGTCGTCGTTCTTCCTGTCCATTTCCGATCTCAAACGCCCGGACTGACAATGGCGGCTAACGGTACAGCACCTGGTAAGAACCACAATGAGTGCCTTCTTTTCTTTTTTCTGCTTGGCAACAGCAATACAGCATTATGAGATTTCGTGCTTTTTTTTTGCAGTGGTGGAGCGGGACATTCAGAAGAGCTACTGGATTGAGCACTCCGTTGATCTGACTGTGGAGTCGATGATGCTGGACTCCAAAGCCTCCGATCTCGACAAAGAAGAACGGCCTGAGGTATCGATCACCCTGTTGTTCCATATGCATTTCCGTTACGTGATTCCTTCGTTTTCAGAGTCATTGTCTGCGTCTGTGTTTAAGAATTCACTAGTGTGTCAATTTCTACAACGATCCATGGAATCAGGTTACTGTTGTTTTCAAAATCTGGTGTTACTCGGTTTCGAATGGTAAGCTTGTTCTGACGATTTAATCTTGATGTTTAGCGTGATTTTGGATGAATGCTTCTCATTTCTGTTCAGATTAACCACAATCTGGTTGGTGCTCTCGATTTTCAAATTTCAACCACTTTGAATGATCGGCTACTCGAGTTTTATTTCGACAGTTCATGTATCAGCAACTTGTGTGATTTCATCGGCTGCTACTCTGTATTATGAACAGGTGCTCTCTATGCTTCCACCGTACGAAGGAAAATCGGTGCTGGAACTGGGAGCTGGTATCGGTAGGTTCACCGGAGAGATAGCTAAGAAGGCTGGCCAAGTTGTAGCTCTGGATTTCATCGACAGCGTGATAAAGAAGGTATCATCAGTCTAGATTATGTTTATGTTAAATTCAACTTCATCAATCTCTGTTTATGATACATTGAATGTCAATTGATCTGCAGAATGAGAACACCAATGGACACTTCAAGAATGTCAAGTTCATGTGTGCTGATGCCACATCCCCAACCCTCAACTTCTCAGAAGGATCCATGGATTTGATCTTCTCCAACTGGCTTCTTATGTATCTCTCCGATGTTGAGGTGGAGAACCTGGCGGAAAGAATGGTGAAATGGCTGAAAGTTGGAGGGTGCATCTTCTTTAGGGAGTCTTGCTTCCACCAATCTGGAGATAGCAAGAGGAAGTACAACCCAACACACTACCGTGAACCAAGGTTCTACACCAAGGTATGCCTTCGTAGCCAAAATTACTCACTTGAAATTTTGGTATACTTTGGTTATTGAATGGAGCACTTTGGATTGATACGGCAAAAGATCGCCTTTTCTTGCTGCCATGGGGTCGACCTGTAAACATTCTTGTTCATCAAAATTTCAGGTCTTTATGGGCAGCCGTATGCAAGATGAATCTGGAGTTTCATATGAGCTCTCTCTTGTCGGATGCAAATGCATCGGAGCTTATGTCAAAAGCAAAAAGATCCAGAACCAGGTAAAAAAAACTGTTATACAAAATCCTCAACCCATCTTTTGTTCTTCCTGTGAGTTCAGAAATGGAGCACCCTTTTTAACTTCCTTTTTTTCCTGCAGATTTGCTGGATATGGCAGAAAGTCCGTTCCCAGGACGACAAAGGCTTCCAGCAATTCCTCGACAACGTCCAGTACAAATCCACCGGAATCCTCCGCTACGAACGTGTATTCGGGCAAGGCTTCGTCAGCACTGGAGGCTTAGAAACGACGAAAGAATTCGTGTCGAGGCTGGACCTGAAACCGGGGCAGAAAGTCCTCGACGTAGGCTGTGGCATAGGCGGAGGCGACTTCTACATGGCCGAGAACTTCGATGTAGAGGTGGTTGGGATCGACCTCTCGATCAACATGGTCTCGTTCGCACTTGAACGAGCCATTGGTTTGAAATGCTTGGTGGAATTCGAGGTAGCTGACTGTACCAAGAAGACGTACCCTGACGAGACGTTCGATGTCATCTATAGTCGCGACACGATCCTTCATATCCAGGATAAGCCTGCTCTGTTTCGATCATTCTACAAGTGGCTGAAGCCCGGAGGGAAAGTTCTCATCAGTGACTACTGTAAGAGTGCTGGAAGTCCTTCGGAGGAGTTTGCTGAGTATATTAAGCAGCGTGGGTATGATCTTCATGATGTCAAAGCTTACGGACAGGTAATTTCGTATATCTTCGACATTGTTTTGTTTCGGTTCGATTCATCGATCGTTGAATACGAATGATCACTGTCTGATCTGGTTTTTTTCTATGCGGTTGTGCAGATGCTGAGAGATGCCGGTTTCCAGGAAGTCGTAGCTGAGGACCGCACAAACCAGGTACTTGTTACAACTTCCTTACAGCATGGCGTTGATCCGTCGAAGCGATTCGAACGCTGCAAACTAAGGTGTGTAATTACTAATTCGCACTCGCTTTTTTCGTCGTACAGTTCAACCAAGTTCTGCAGCGGGAGCTGGATGCCATAGAGAAAGAGAAGCAAACATTCATCAGTGACTTCTCAGAGGTAAAAAAAAACTACTCATCAATCCCTCTTCCTACATATATGTTTGCATCTTTTGTTAAATTGCTTACATTGTCTGCTATTCGTATTCGGCAGGAAGACTACAACGATATCGTCGGTGGATGGAAGTCAAAGCTCGTTAGGAGCTCTGCCGGCGAGCAGAAGTGGGGCCTGTTCATTGCCAAGAAGTGATCCTTCTGCTAGAAATTCCAGAAAAGAACCGTCTTCTTAGACATCCATTGTATCAGTGTTTACCATGTCGTCAGAATCGGAAATAAAGACCGGTTTCCTCTCCCCGACCGGCACGAAACCTCTCCTCTTCGAGGGACACGTGCTCGTCCGAGACCTGGAAAACTGTAGGATTGTGCTTGTCTATGTGATCAGTGCTCTTTCGTCTAGTAAAGGACTTTTATTTATGCTCCAAATTAACGAGAAAAAAATCGAATGAATCGACGAGGGGCTTCTCGAAAAATCAGGTAACGGAACATCGTTGATCAAGCTGCATCAACAGCAAACACATTTCCCTATGGAACCTAAACCCAGCCATCTCAGCCTCCTTCCAAACCTCCTTGCACTTAGCCACCCTCCCGGAAACCATATAAACCCTAACCATATCCTTATACACATCATAACTCGGAGCAAACCCGGCATCCTTCATCTTCGAAAAGTATCGAGAAGCCCTCGCCACATCGTTTGCAGCAACAAACAGCTTAATCACCACCCGATAAGCCGGCAGATCCAACAAGCACCCTTCACCTTCCATCTCCCACAGCACAGCCAGCGCCTCCCGATACCTCCCTTCAGAAACCCGACTGTGGATCAACATCGTGTACATAACCACCCCCGGCTTCTTCTTCTTCTGAGTCGTTGTAAACCATTCGAACAACCCTTCAACGAGATCAAACTTCCCGAGCTTCGCGCCAACCTTCATCAGCGAAGTACAATCCTGCTGGCTCAGCTTCATTTCTTCATCCTCTGCCATTTCGGCCAGCTCCTCGAGCAATGCTTCTACAATCCTGACCTTATCAGGATTCTTCGCCAGCTCTAAAGCTAACTTGGCGTACAAGCCAGCATCCAACACTTTCCTCTCTTGCTTGGCAACCGTCAACAGCTTCAATGCAAGATGCAAGCTGCCACCTTTAACAAACCCACGAATCATCGATTCAATTACGTTCCTACTCGCCAGCTTCACCATCCTCACCCAATCGAAAGCCGGCAATTTCAACCCGCGATTCCTCGCCAGAACTTCCACCGTGGAGGCTAGCGTCCTGTCGTCAGGAACGAGATGTTCCTGCTTCTGCACCCAGCAGAGCGTCTCCAAAGCTCTGCTCGGCAATCCCATGTGACCGAGCTCCCGAATCGTCATCAATAGCGAACCCTTTCGCAAGAAATGCGATGATCTTTCAAGCACTATGTCAGCATTCTGGTCAGGTCTCAGCTTACTAATCTGCTTAGCTAAGTCGACTAGGAAGACTGGGTCCTTGTGAAACTGATTCGAAACGGGATTAAAACGTTTCTTTTGTGAAGGGAGCTTCTCGGGTCGGGTCATCATGTGAGGAACAGGAAGCGGTATGGTCTTACTCGGTTGATCGGCTTGTTCGGCTTCTGTGGGATCCTGCGTTGGAATAGAGATGCAATCGCTTCGATTTCTTCTTCCTCCCAGTCGATTCAGTCGTCATTTCCTTCTTCTGGCTTTTCGTCGTCGTCGTCGTCGTCGGCGGCGGTGGTGTTGATTAGGGGTTCGGTAAAGGGAGGAGTTGGGGGTTTTTTAAGGAAGAGATTGACGCCGAAATCTGGAGGGAGCTTTGTTCGTCGGGGCGATTGGTGGTTTTTGCGGAGGTTTTTGTAAGGGATTCGAGTTGTGGAGGTGAAGCGTGGGGTTAGCCTGATGGAGAATGATTGAGCCTCCATTGATGACTGGTTTTTTTTTAAAATTTCTTCGAAGCTTATCTTTGAATTGAATGAATCGGATTTGGGGACGAAGCACGGAGATTTTTTGCGAGAAACGGCAGCGTTTGATCCTGTAAAGCGCGCGGCATTTGGGCTTTGTGTGGGCCCGGATTATTGTCGGGTTATTTTGTAACTGATTGGGTTTGCGGTTCCGGATATCGACCATTATGTTGTGATGATATAAATTACAACGAAAAATAAAAATAGACATTCGTTGCTAATCACGATCTTTTAACGAAATGAATAAACTTGATAAGGCCGGTTTATTGATCAAACTGATCAACATGCCCAAAAAAGTCAACAGAGCCTACTTACAGCCTCTGGACTCCATCCAAGTTAAATTGTCAAACGTTTGGCCGTTTGGATCCGTTTTAATTGCCTATTAGTGTCCAGTCCATCAACCCCACACGTATATAGTTTTCAAACTTTCATGTAGCTCATGTAGCTAGACACCCAATAACAGAATCGGAATCGTCTTAAATTTTGAACGAAATTTCAATTCAAAATTTTTATCTCGACAATGACTTCAACGGGTCCACTCCGGTTCCGCCATGGTAGGCGTCTAGGTACCAAACAAAAGCATCGTTACATCAAAGTAACAACGAAAAGGACAAAGGTGTTTATATTAATGATTTTTCTACTACTTTTGTTCCAAACGAAAGTTCCCTCAACGGCCATATATATGAATGTGCAAGGGCCATTTTGGTATTTTCCTTCTCTCACTTTTTTTTCTCAAAGTGGATATTCAAGCATTTCGGTTCGACCCTTTTTCGAACTCACATGGGGTGATGGTTTCTTTTGTACAAATTCCCTTATGTGTTTCTATCCGTTATGTTCTATCAACCTTTGTGCATTGACAAGTTTAACCTTGAGGGTATATAGAATACATACACTAGGGAAGTTATCGTCGGCACTCGGAACGTACAATGTCGTAGTTGCGATTTTATTTCGAATGGTTTATAATGGAGATCCTCAGTCATTATCGTACTTTTTTACCAGTGCTCTAAATTCGACACGTTCAGCCTTTTGACTTCTTACCGAAACTCTTCCAAATCGACACATGAATGATCATCCATCGTCTTGCAGGTTAATAGTTTGGTGGGTCTTACTTATGTTCCTAACAAAAGACTTACATATACTTTCAAGATAGGCAAAGCATTCGAAAGTTCATATAGTTTTATCGATTCGATTCCATCCAGATCATACCAAAAATAATCATAAGTCAATAGGTAGGAAACAGAGAGAGTGGTGAGTCAGTTGGTTTGACGCAAGTAAACGACAAGCATTCTGTCCAGAGAATCTCTTTTCTTTTCATTTTCTGTGCTTCCCACCACCAGCAATGGACGGTGGATCTGTCTCGAGATGTCAGAAATTAGCAAAGATCACGTCTCTCCATGCTCGCTTGCTATCAAATTATCAGCTATGAACATGAACACTGCTGAAAACTACTGCAACAGCAGAGTACGTACTCTGTAACTTTGTTTGAGAAGCAGAGTACTCTCTAATGGAGAGACCCTATACGGCTCCAATGCTGTCATATAAATCCTGTCGGAATCTATGTGTGTATCTACAACCGTTGATTTCTTCAACTACTTGTAGGTACTTGTATAGGCACCGTTGATCATGATTAAGTAGTATATATATATCGGTGGAAAAAACTCGTAAAACACACATGAAAAAAATACATTTTTTTTACTTTGTTTGGTTAAAATCTAAGAGTTGATATAGTGAAACCTGATTTTCTAGGCGCATTCAAAAAATAAGCCCATTTGATTATTTTATCAATTTTCATCGGAATCCGTATAGGTATCCTTTTAAAAAATGACGAAAAACCGACTTAAAAATAAAAGTTGCATTTTCCCTTCATCTGACTCAGATTTGATGGTTATGATATGACGAAACTGTTACCAATACGCATATTAAAAATTAGCCAATTAAAAAAACTCGTTAATAACCCGAAAAACTGTAAAAAAGTGCAATTTTCGTTTCATATTTTTTCTTAATTAACTGTGCAATTTGGCTAATTTTTATAATGTATGTATTTGAAAACAGTTAAATTTTCGAATTCTACTATATTAATTGAAATCATCCGAACGATAATCAAATATGAAGTTAAAAATACAATTCCGAATTTTTTCATTTCCATTTCCCAATAAATTTAATGCCGCACTCACTGAACAAATGTCCTAGTTGTAAATTGCAATATTCAAATGGTTTCGGTCCAATCCGAATAATCGAAAATTCTAGACAGAATTTTAATTTTAAGCATACACAAAAACTTTGAAACCGTCACCCTACACAAAAACTTCACCCATTTGAAACCACTAAGATCAGCAGGCTAAACCAGTAGGTTGTAATTGTAAGTTAATCAATGCAATTACTCAAACCGAGAGTGAGTTGTTCCTTCGGAACATTCGATAAAATTAAAACGATATAACGAAACCGAGAGTGAGTTAATCAAACCGTCTCGATTATTCGGACTGTTGTCAAACATTGTATTCATTCGAGACTTTCACAAATTACAATGGACCACTCAGAGACAGACTGACTGTGATTTCACTTCTTCCCAGACATCAATCAGGCAGTAACTTTTTTTATTTGACCTCACAATATTCACCTTTATTAACCAGTAAAAAAAGGGATTGGGATTTAGTGTTCATCAACCTTTTATAACATAATTTGTTATTAATTTAAATATTAATAAAAGTCGAATAAAAAAAAATAAAAATGAGTAAGGAAGCAATGACAGCGGAATAATTTTTCATTTTAACGTCGACTAATCTATAGAAAAAAAAGGAGAATATTATTAAGGGTTTTGGTGAGCGTGATGGATAAGAAGACTAGCGCTCGGTATATATAAAAATTTCGATTAATCCATAACCATAACAGGTCTAATCCGATATACGTTAACAAATATATCATCAAATCTCGATGTAAAATTTTTTCCATATTCTTTTACATATGACCTAATCCATTATAGATTTAGACATTCGACCGACCTATCTTAACTCAACCTACTTGACCAAAAACGTCAAGTTTTAACTAGGTTTAGGTAAATTTCTTTGGTTCGTGAATGGATTGAGTTTATGATATAGTACGTGAAATATAAGGGAAATTAATAAAAATTATGAGTTATACATGGTAATCTGTTAAGTTTTTGGATTAAAATAAGTTGGTTGTGTTTATGTTATTTTTTAAAGGTTGATGACCAAATTGTAAGAAACCCAATAGATTGATAACCACAATGGATATTAACCGTCGCCGTTCTTCCTGTATAAAAATCACTCTCCTCATCCGCTAGAAAACAAAAAAATCCCACTCTCTTACCACCGTCATCTCCGATGAATTCTCCGGCGACGACACTCCTCCTTCTCACCCTTATCGTCCTCCTCTCCCACAATGCAGGTCCGCCACCTACCCATCTATCATTCTTCCAAATTTTCACTTCCATTTTACAATTTTAATTCATTTTAATCCCTTTTTTTTCACTTCCGATTTTGCAGTGCTCCTCGAGGTTTCGTCAACGGCGGTGACATTCGTCAACAAATGTGGCCACCCGGTGTGGCCGGGGATCCAGCCTGGAGCAGGAAAGCCGATCCTCGCCCGCGGCGGATTCCACCTCGCGCCGAACAAGCCGTTCACTCTGGCCCTGCCGGATCTCTGGTCCGGAAGGTTCTGGGGCCGCCACGGTTGCTCCTTTGACGCCTCCGGCCGCGGCCGCTGCGCCACCGGAGACTGCGGCGGGTCGCTCTACTGCAACGGTATGGGTGGGTCGCCGCCGGCGACTCTGGCGGAGATCACTCTGGGACATGACCAGGACTTCTATGATGTCAGCCTCGTCGACGGGTACAACATTCCGATGGCGGTTAAGCCGGTGAAGGGTACCGGAATGTGTAGCTACGCCGGTTGCGTCAGCGATCTGAACTTGATGTGCCCCGCCGGACTTCAGGTGAATGCTCCGTGTCACTTAAATAAGTTTTTGTATTAAGTTAATTTGGTTAATCGAAGTGCTGTTCAAAACAAATCTGACCGAAACAAACCAAACCAAGAGCTGGGTCGATAAACCGGTTTGATTCTGAAAAAGCTATATTGACGTTTTCAAATGATCCCAGCTTTCTATAAAGGCTAACCAAAGAGCTGGCTGAATTTGATCTGACCGAACTAACCAAGAGCTGGTCAGTATGGTCAATGAGCTGATTCAATCTAGTTAAAAGCTACATTGATGTGCGGTCACTTTCTGTTTAATCATTAGTCACTGAATTTCTGTTTCCTGACAAAGTGGTCCAAATGTCTGAAGATAAGCCAACCACTTGACTATGTCCTTGTTTATATAGGTGAGGTCACGCGACAACAAGAACGTGGTCGCGTGCAGGAGCGCATGCTCGGCATTCAACTCGCCGAGGTACTGCTGTACGGGGGCGTTCGGGAACCCACAGACGTGCAAACCTACGGCCTATTCGAGGATCTTCAAGGCGGCTTGCCCTAGGGCTTACTCGTACGCTTACGATGATCCGACGAGCATTGCTACTTGCACCGGAGGGAACTACATCGTCACATTCTGCCCTCCCCGCCGCCGGTGAAGTTTGTTTTGTTTTAGGGGTTTGTAAGGTATGGATCCTGATGGTGGTTAGGTGTAATGGTTTCTTTAGTGTTTTAATATGTAGTAGAGATTGTATTTGGAGGACTTAATTGAGTATTATTATATTTTTAGTGTTCTAATTAGTAATTATTACGAGTTATTGTTGACCACAAGTTAAAAACTGATTCACTTGACATTCGGTCATAGTTAATAGTTAAATTGATTAAACGGTTAAGTTGAGAACATATAGTTAGGTCCATAATTAAGTCGTAAATGTTGCAAACTGGGTTCCAATAGGGCAGAGGGAGTTGGTCATGTTGGTTAAGAGCGGTCAGTCATGAGTTAACTGAATTTCTACATACGGTTGAAACTTATGTTGACAGTAACCACCACCAACAGAAACTCACCTCTCCCAAACCGTGACGAAAACCGGTTTGGTTAATTAGCCATTTGGCCGTCCCTTGAAACCTTCGAATTTGGGCCCTACTGACCAGTCTAGATATTATGGGCTGGGCTCAATAAAGATTGAAACACTCTCTCGAAGGGCCCAACCCACTTGTGGTAGGACCGAGTAAAGGAAGATCGACGGCGGAAAAAGACGGCTGCGACCCCGATAGAATAGACAAAGACCGACAACTTGCACGGCGGAAGGGAAAGTCCTTGGCGGCTGCGGATTTCCCTTTCCTATTAGGGTTCCCGCCGGCGTCGGCGTTTAATGGAAGAAATTTATTATTCCGCGTAGGAACCCGTGTGTCCCCGTTTTCATTATTCTATAGTGTGGTCTTCAAAGAATAATGGGTCTCTATTATTTGACCCATTTTGATCTTACCTTGCGTGGATCGAAATAGTCGGAAACTCTAAGTTTAAAACGAGATTAAAAACACATTACGCTAAATTTTAAAACATGTTTTACTACAATTTTGAAGTTTGGAAATAAATCTTGATATCCGATGATGTTAAAGAATTTTTAAATTGATGAGAGCTTAGTTCATCTTGGACGGTTAAAATAACTTAACATAAATCCTTATGATTAGAGAAATGGTACTCAATAGTGCATTTTTCTATATATATATTGGAAGTATTTCAATGACATTATATGGTGGTCTATATTCATCGACCATTCCTAATTTTATTAATAAAAAGTCATAAATACGATCATCCAAACCTGAAAAATGTCGTATATTATCGATATTAGTGAGATAGTTAAACTTCTAACCAAATGTTGTCTATTATAATAAGTTAGATTGGACATAGAGATATAATTTTGTTTTTTATTGTTATGAAGAACACATTAAACGATTTACTTGCATTTCCCAACAAAAAAATTGACAAATTCCTAGCAATTATTGAAGACAAAGAAAAATACAATGTAGAGTTGGTGCTTTGTATTCTTCTAGGGTCATTCAAATACACAAAACAACATATTATTAATCACAATTAATAAAATACGGTACGAGTATAATTAACCAGATCAATATATTTTAATTTATCGAATTAATTTAACGAGAATCGGCCGGTCAAACCAGCCGGTCCACATGGGAGAGCGTTTTGATCTAATGTTGACGTAATGGACGCGCGAAAAATCAGGACGCGGGCGAAGTAGTACGCAACCCACACCTTCCTTCCTCGCCGTCCTTTTTTTATTATAAATAGCGACAAATTCGTTTTCAATTCTTTTTTATTATGCACCTCGTAAATTTCCTCGGCAGCCAAACGCTCCTTACGAAACAAACAACAATGGCGGAATCAGTACTGGCCGACGCAGCAACCACCCCAACCGCCACCGCGGCGGCCGAAGCAGCAGCCTACCTCCAGAACATGGAAGAGCTGAAGAAGGTGTTCTCCAAGTTCGACGCGAACGGCGACGGCAAGATCTCGCTCGCGGAGCTGGCGGACGTCCTCAGATCCATGGGATCCAGCTACTCTCCTCTCGACCTGCAGCGCGCCATGGACGACATCGACACCGACAAGGACGGCTTCATCAACTTGGAGGAGTTCGCCGAGCTCTGCCGCTCGTCTTCCGGAGCGTCCGCGGCGGCGGAGCTTCACGAGGCGTTTAATCTGTATGATGAGGATAAGGACGGGCTGATATCCAGCTCGGAGCTCCACCACGTGCTGAATCGGCTGGGGATGAAGTGCTCGATGGAGGAGTGCGGGAGGATGATTCAGGGAGTTGATTCTGACGGAGACGGCTGCGTCAATTTCGCTGAGTTTGAGAAGATGATGGCGGCCAACAGTGAAGCTACTGCTCCGGCGGTGAATTAGATCCCCCTCTAGACAATTGGTATATCTTACTGCTATCTCTGCCTTTTTCTTTCCTCTTGTAGTTTCCTTTCTGCTTTTACGAATTCTGATGGTTTGGATTTCGGATCTGGAAATCTCGAAAGACAGATGAATGGTGCTGGTTAGCCATTGACTGTTTGGTTTTAGCTAATTTTCTCTGACGTATACTACAGATACTCTGATTTAGAACTTCCGATGTTGGATTCTGGACTCAATGCAGCGGTTGATCTGATTCCGAATACCAGATTTCTCTTTCGTTCATGTTTGTTATTGCTAAATGTTTTGCTTACGATATGTGATGTTAGCTCCAAGTTTCGAATTTCGATCCCAATTGCTTTCGCAATTCGATCGTGTCTACTGTGTGTGTGATCACGAGTTGATGAGTCTTGAACATTAGGCATCTCATCTAAACCACCTTAGCCATGGCGATGAACTCTGAGTCCCGGCTTGCCTTATCACGTCGTTCTAACTCCGATATGATCAATTCAAACATCTCAGTAGTTCGATTCAGTGCTTTCGAACTCTACTTAGCGCCTTTCTTTTGCCTCATTCAACCTCTTTTAGCAACCTCATTCAGTAAGTCCGATCTCTACTCGGTGCGCTTTCGTAACCCGGTCGTATCGGTCGCATTTATAACGAAGACGTCAGGGGAACAGATTAGTTTGCTCGAAATGGGCACAGCTTCATTGAATGGGTTACTATTTAGGGATCAGAAAGGCAGAAGATTCCAATTTTATACTATTTTGTTTCTAATTAGTTGGCAAGTGGGGAGGAATTAGGTTTCAACTTAAATTCAATGTTCCCGCCTCTTTGAGACTTTGGCATTTCTAAATGGTTTGGTTTGGCGAGTTGAAAATGTATTCATGGTTGCGAAAATTATACACCGAATCATTCCGAAACATCATCAAATTTGGTGGCACCGATTCATGGAAGCCACCCTCTACCATGACTACCGAGTCCGTTAACTATACTTCATATCCATTACAATTGGTTTCAACCACATTGAAACATCAATCTCTCTCGCTCGAATTTCCATTAATAATCGCTCTAAATAATCGTAGCGATCGATTTTGAGTCACTGGAATGACTTGCCCTCCGAGTTAAGCACCAACTCCTCATTCAGTACGAGAAGGTACTTTGGGCTGGTTTTAGTTAGGCCCATGGAACTAAGCCCAAAGAACCTGTTCCAAAGAAGTCACGTGACTACTATCACACCCAAAACACGTGCGGGCCCTTTCCCTACCCGCCATGGTGACGTGCCACCAAACGACTACTAAAGTCACAACACTCACCATCTTTCGCTTCGTCACAGACCAATCAGGAGCTGCCACGTTACTGACAGTTCTTCATTCTTTCTCTGCAACTCTTCTCAAGGAATGCCGATTCGTGAAAGCTGGCTCAATTTGCATTTGTTGATTGCTTAAGTTTGATTTGAGGAGGAAAAATGTCGAACTGGATCTCCTCCAAGCTCAGAGTCGCCGAAACCTTCTTCGAGCAGGCAATTTCTCTCCACGGTTCATTTGCTGTTGTTGAATAACTTTTTTTTTTGAAAATTTGAACGAATCTATACTTTCTTCTGATTTTTCAATTTCGTGCGATGGAATTGTTTTCAGATTGATCAGCAAGCGGCGGAGTCGTTGAAGAAGAACGAAGGGACGAGATCTGAGGATCTGAAGCTTGACGTCCGTGGGAAAGGAGGAGGCTCCGTGCCGTTGAAGGATCAGCTGAGGAAGAAGAAGTCGTCCTCGTCGTTGTCGTTGTCTCCTGAAGGCGGCGATGTTAGGGATGAAATGATCGGGAAACGGAGTGCGGATCCTGTGGCTGGGAGCAGTATTGGGTATCGGAAGAGCGATGGAGATAAGGAGAAGGATGTTTTGATATCGGGAAAAGCTAAGCCTACTATGACTGATAGTGATTGGACTGCGCTTCTAGGTAGTCCTAGTCCGCCTTCTACTTCTACTTCTTCGAATCGAAGTGGAGGAGTTGCTGGGATTCGTGGTCTGAGGAAGGATTTTAGGAGGCAGGTGAGCAGTGAAGGGAAGAGGAATTTGAAAGCTAGTAATGTAGAAAGTGGTGTAAGGTCGAACAGGAGGCCGGATGCTGTATTGGCGAATAATATTGTTGTGAAACCAAGCGATGGAGATGAATCTCCATCTAGCTCGTCTGCTAGGTCTTCAAATGTCGAATTGCAGAGTGATGTGAAGGGTTTTCGCAGGCAGGAGGTGGAGAGAAAGGAGGTTCAGTCTGGGGAGATTGCTGCTGTTGCAGTTTCAAATGTAGAGGGGAGGGATCGAAACTTGGATATGTCGCCAGTGTCTGATGTGAAGAAGGGAGCAAGTGGTGTTTATGATCGATTGAGAAGTACGGTAAAGGGTAAACGTAAGGCTGTAGTGGGGTCGAAAAGCTTGGTGTCTGATGATGTGAAAAGAGGCTCTTCTTACTCGAGTGAAGGGGAATCTGATTCGGGAAGTGAGTCTGATTCGGGAAGTGAGACTGATTCTGAGGATGAACGAGAAAGGGAGAGGAGGGAGAAGATATTAGCTGAGAAAGCAATAGCAAAAGCTGCAGAGGCGGTTAAAGAGCGCGAGAACTATGTTGCTAGATTGGAAGGAGAGAAGCAGAGTTTGGAGAAGATACTTGAAGAGCGGGCAAAGCAAGCAGCTGACGAGGTATATGCATGGTTGATTGTAATTCAAGAAATTGAGTTACTTTTTAGTTGCTTATTATTATTATTATTTCAACTGGATGGTCAGGCTTCAGAGCTTCAAACAACTATGATGGAGACTATGGAAGCTGCTGATGTGGAACACGAGAAACATAAGAACACTAGAATGGAAGCCATTGGTCGATTGGCTAAATTGGAGGTGAACTTTCATTTTTTAACTTGTAATGCTTAGTATATGCTCCTTGGTCATTTGATTCTCTTGTGAAATTAAGTTTGAGGTTCTTTTTCGGTTAATTTTACTGTCTCAACAAGATCACTGCAATATGCAGACTGCGAATGCTGATCTTTCAAGGTCTCTAGCTACAGTCCAGAAGAATCTTGAGATAGAGGTATGCCCTTTCTGATTGACATTGCTAGTATAATTTATGCTGTTGAATTTAGTAACTTAGACTAGAGAATTTGTTCTCAAATTTACTGTAGTTGGCAATTTGAGAGCTATACTTGGATTCTATAGCCTATTCCTTCTATCATTAAACGTATAGGTGGAGTCTTGTCTTCTACTTCTAAGTAAGCATTCGAGGGAACGAAATAAGTTTAGAGTTCTTCCCTTCCAGATTAATAGTTATTTCCTAATGTTGTTTTTCCTTGCAGATTAATCGAGTGGCAGAACTGAAACGAGAAGTCGAGTTGAAAGAAGTAGCAGTTGAAGGTAACATATATTTTTCTCTTAATGCAGGAATTATTCTCAAAATACCTTCCCCTCGTAATATTTGCATGTTTTATTCATACCGTCTTTAGTAGCACGTCAATGCTTGATAATTTGTTCTGGACATCATGATCTTATTGCATAACGATCAAAGCTTTCCTATTTTGTATCATTTCTTATGACGTATTGAATCTCGTTTACTCTCTTTGTAGAGTTCAGGTGGAAGATTTCCGGGACTCAGCAGGCAGGAGCCCAGATCAACCAAGTGAGTGAAATGCTCAATTCCAGTAGTTAAATTGTTACAAAAGTCAGGGCTCGTAGCACTTTCACTAATTTATGTTTTCATTTGAGAACTCGTAGTCGGGCACTTCAAAAGGGGTAGAATTTGAACGAGAAATTCTCAAGGCCGAGTGCTCTTTCCTAGCTGATAAAATTGGAAGACTGGCGGAAAAGGTTGGTTTCAGTCTTTTCAATTCAGTTCTCAACATTATTTTGCAAGGTTACAATACGTTCTATGCTCGTACGTCCATACTAACTTTGAAAAACGGGCATTTAACAGGCAAAGAAGTTGGAAGCAGACATTGAAGTGACGAGAAAAGGCCTGGAAGAACCAACAGAAGTAGAAGTTGAGCTAAAGCGAAGGCTCGGACAGTTGACTGATCATTTAATCCAGAAACAAGCCCAGGTCTGTCTCTTACTCTCGGTGTGTACTTAGATGCGAAACCATCGAGGGATCGGTCTACTTCTCTGGAAGTCGTCAAAAGCTAATTGCTAAAAATTATTGGCTTTCTGGTTTTCGTTGTAAACGTTGTCCATGGTGATCTGATGCTGAAATGTATAGTGTCGCTGATATGAGATTTCATACTCTCTGATGCTTCATTTAGTTAAAAGGTCTCTCGGTGTGTACCAACGATTTTGCAAATCCATATAAACCCAAGGAAGTCCATCTAAAGCCATTCTTCTTCTTGCTTACTGTATCAGGTCGAAGCACTTTCATCCGAGAAGGCGACTCTCTTCTTCAGAATAGAGGCAGTTACAAGGTCCCTTGAAGAGAACAAGTCGACAACGAGCAGTCCCAACGACTTGGAATCGGGAACGTGGGGGCAGAGAGCCAGCGAGAGGAGACGTGTGCTCGAGGACAAGCTCCGATCAGGGAGGAAACACTTGGGGTCACTGCTGGAGCAGCTGGACACCATCTTCGTCGCTGGAGCAGTGTTCCTGAGAAGGAACCCTGCCGCGAAGATGTGGGCTTGCGGGTACCTCGTTTGCCTCCATATCTGGGTCATATACATACTAACCTCGCAGTCTGGTACGGCGCCGGAGGAAAGATCCGGTGCTGTCATTTCCCTGGAGAATATCAACAACACTGGCGCTGTATAGCTAGAGCTCTTTTGTTTTTTCTTTGGATACATTAGTTTGTGTAACTAGTTATAAGCTGAACAGTAAATTGTTCGGGTTGCGAGTTCAGCCAGTTACGAAAGGTTTTGCTCGATTTGGGTTGTCGGTTGGGTTGCATCGAGGCAGTCGTCTTCCGGGTTGCACATGCTTCTTACTATTTTTGAAACTCGGACCGTCGGACAAGAATCGTTTACGATGTTAATACACATCCAACCCGATGGAGCCAAACGAGCAGAGTCGTCCAGTTTCAAGTTGGCCATGTAACTGATTATTGCCTATGGGCCTTACCCGAATCTCAAGACGGGTTAGGTTAATTGAATTGCGTTAACTGATTATTGCCTATTGGTTAACCCGAATCAAAAGCCACATAACAATGATATACTCGAATCGGTTCGGTTAATGATGCAACATTGGCCAAAAACAAATCAGAAATTCGCTTTGGTTCTTTCCCACTAGCTCAGCTTCAGTTCATCATCATCATCCTTGTTTCCCTTCTCCTTCCTTCTACTCCTTGCAACAAAAAACACAGTCAACTCTTGTTAACCAGCCCGGTTTTTGGTTGGGAGGATCCGAGTTTGAAAATCCAGAGAGCCTAGAACTCACCATATTAAACCTTCAGGAGGAAGGCTACGGCTGTACAAGGGGAGCTCAAACAGAAACACTGATTTGAACCACGATGGCAGGTTCTCGTACACCGATGGAGGCAGCGGGATTAGAGGGCTGTTTGCAACAACGAGCAAGAATCGGTCAAGTCAAATATAGTTCGGTTCCGAATAGAATAAACTGAGAGGGTTTAAAAACATACCTTGTCCTCCTTTTGTATATTCTGTATGCAGCTACATTGCCATACTTCTTGTCAGCAGAATCCTGTGGTTGTAGGTACATAGCAATGTTATACGGATGCATCATTTCGAAACGTAGTGTTCATCGATTAGAAACTGATTAACCGAACCTCGAGAAGTGGTATGCCGCTGAGGAAGAGGAGCAGCAATGTCAGGAAGATTGGTCCCAGGATTACTAGCCATTCAGCACCTTTGAGCACTGGCGCAGACGCTACAAAGATTCCCCACCATAGGAAAATCTGTTTCGACAAAGGCATAATTCAAAGCGAGCTCGTTCAAAATTTGGTTCGAGTTTAAATGAGCAGAGACTGACTCGATTATATACATAGCTCATGAGCTAGTTTGAATTGATTAGCGGCTCGTAAATTCTAGGACAGGTTGTGATGATTGTTAGGAAGCCGAGCTCAAGTCAAGCTCGAACTCAACTCCGCCTTAAAACCAACGAAGCCGAGCTTAAGGCAAGGGTAAAACTCGACTATGCTCGGATCGAGAAGTAGTAGAACATACCTCTCCGAAATAGTTGGGGTGGCGAGTGTACTTCCAGACGCCTACATTGCACCATTTCCCACGATTCTCGGGGGAGTTCTTAAAAGCCAGCTTCTGCTGATCAGCTGTGGCTTCGAACGAAGCGCCAATCGACCACATGATCCACCCGATTACGTCTCGAATCTCGAACCCTGGATTTCTGTCACTTGAATTCACCACTGTCACTGGTAAGCTCACTGTCCAGACCCAGATAGCCTGCAAAAGTTTGAAAAGATGGATTTTTTAGACATAAAAAAATTTGCCAATGTGAAGAAATCATCAAGGAGAACAGATTAGATAGAAATAATGATTATGATAATGATGAACCTGGAATGTCCAGAAAACGGCTAGCTTCCCCAAATTGCTCCGCATTTCGTCGAATCGCCTGTCCTCCCCCCACTGCAATATCCTGCAAATGAACAGATGCATTCCAATCACTCTTTCGCAGAAACAGGTCGAGAAGAAGAACCCGATACCACAACAAGAACATTTAGGACAATGTGAGATGTAAGATGCTATAGCAAGTATCGTTCTAAATTCTTGTTACGATCAACGAGCAATCGAGTCTCGAATTCATCGTCTAGAACTAAGGTGCAATATATATGGATTTCATTGATATCCTCATTAGTGAAACAGGCCAAGAGAGGACCTTTCATCCCATAACAAGAACATTGAGAAAGTGCAATGCAGATGCAAGATGCTATAGCAATTAAATATCATTTTATGGGTGCTGATCGAGTCTCGAATCAACGGTCGAAGAACTAGATAGAATCTAAGGCAAAATGCAAAGGATTTTCCTTGATACCTCATAAGTAGAAACACGGCAAGACGGAGGCCCCATATGACTACAAGAACAGTCAAAACTACCTGAAAACATGGTCAAGGGAAAAATCACAGAGTCAAAAGGCTAAAGCTTTGTTTATTGACAGTACAAGTATGGATTAGTTTTACAGAAAGCTAGCAACCTGGATATCTACAGTAGCATATATCATCATCAAGACCAACTTTTTAGGAACCAACGATTCATCTTTGCTGATAACAGAACAGTTTTCCATGAAAAATCCAAATTACTACAGAATGAAATTTACCTGTCTGAAGTACCATGTTCCTTTAAGAATGATGGTCAGCACAGCAATCAGGATGAAATTCGTGCTTCCTGGTGCAGAAAAATCAACCATTCGAAGTTTAAATCAGCACACGTAACCAATGAAGAACTGAAAGCAATGGGAAATTGCAAAACCCAGAAACTACAAAAGAAATACCGGCAAAGTCAGTGACTTTATCGAACTTGAGAAGAGCTGTGACAATGAAGAACAGCAGCTGATAACAAACCTGCAGAAACAACACAAGAAAGGAACCCCCATTGATTTCATCACCTAGAAAACAAACACCATTTGAAGAGAGAAAACCAAAGGGAGGAGATTTACAGTAACGATGGCGGTAAGAGCAAGGAAATGAGAATCCAGGACGGTTCCCATTTCTTCTCAGAAGGGATTTGAAGGAGTTCTTTCTCCAGTGTGTGTGTGTGGGGGGGGGGGGGGGGGGGGGGGATGTGTTTACGAAGAGTTTTGATTTGGTGGGAATTTGATAACTTCTCCAGTTGACGGACGGATTTGCGGTAGCTGGGTGAGGAGTGGATTGGATGAGTACAGCGTGGCCAACTCTTGTCCTTGTGAACAAATGAGGAAAGGTCTAATGGAAATAAAGGGAACATTCGTTGTATTGGTTTGGCTTTTCAAGCAACAACAATGTCACATCATTTGGACCATAGGTAACATGAGTTGTCAATGGGATTACTTTTCGGTTTCGGTTAATCGAGTTGCGGGTTACGAGTCAATTGACTTGTGAGATAGGGGTGTACACCGTGACGGGTATAGACTGTGGAGATTGCACCCGTTTTGAGCAGAAACTCATACATGTATCCGTTCTAAACAAGTAAAAGGATGCTCACACACCTACTCGGGATGGAGAACTGGTGCCCATTATATCCAAAACTCTATCATCGTCTTAAATAATCATCCGACCGTCCGTTCATTTGCTCGTAATCATCGTAAATTGAAACCCCTACCATTGTTTGAATTCCCTTTTTTCTCATTCGATTAGACGGTACAACTTGCTCTAAGTCACCGATCCATTTTCCTAACCATCAAAGTGGCCGGTCTAACCCTCAAACGTGCCTTTATGATAATAGGACCGGTCAGGGTGGATACTTCAACATCCAAGCCCCAATCATAACAGGCCAGGTCTATATTTTCATTCCTTACTAATGTTCTTCGAGATATACCCCACCAAACTACTTACAAAGCCGATTCCTGACCAAAACCAATCGTATAACTTCCAAAGTCATCTCACCAACATCAGCATTTCGAACCATTTCTCGAACCACCCGAAGTTCTAGACACAACAAACAAAACATCATTTTGTTCATGGGAAAACTCTATACATCACAAACATCATTTAGGCAGGTGCAATGGAGACTCTATCAAGTTGAACAATGTACTCAAGAGTAGAGGAAGGTGGAATCCTTATTGATCCCAAAATAGCACCTTCTTCCCCAAACCCTAAACTAGGAGGGACAATCACTCTCCTCTTCCCACCACCCTTCATTCCCCTCAACACATACTCCACCCCTTCACACATCCCTCTCGTGTACAGCCTCGAACCCATCACCAGAGCGAGCGGCTTCTTCGTCTCCAACGTGTCCACGAAGTACACTTCGTCCTTGAGTACCCTCCCTTTCAGGTTGATCACCACCAGGTCGCCTGTTATCGGCTTCGCCCCTCCCCCCACCTTCAGCTCGTAGTACCTGCGGTTTTTTATAGGACGGATTGTGTGAATACTGAATACTCAGACGAATTCAGTTCTATGTGTTGACTAAAAAGAAAAAACCATGACTAATTAAGTAACATGCCTTATTACAGTGACTAATTTTGCAATTAACCGGATCTAGGACCCGAATTGAACATATCTATTTCGAAAAAATCTTGGTTAACGGTCCAATAAAGTTGGATTTTCTTGTAGTGAATGGTGACGTTTAGGTGATAAAAAAATGTTCACTCACTTTATTCCATTTGGCAAAATGACTTCTTCTTCCTTCTCCACATCCCTGAAACCAAAAGAATCAACTATGGGTTAGACCGGTTTATGGCGGTCCAGCTCACTGGACCGAATCAATAAAATTGAAAATGCACTAGATGTCATTAAAAAAATGTACTTAAAAACCATACAACAAACCGCTAGTCACTAATCGAAATGCTCGCATGAAACGGTAAACGAACCTGGTATTGGAAACCTCTTCGTTGATCTCGAGTCGGGTCTTGACCTGCTCGGATATCACCCCGACAGCCAGAAACCCGGCCCAGCCCAATCCGGCCCCGAGCCCAAACCTTCTGGTCAAGCTTGATGCTATCCAGTCAGTACTCTCAGCTTTTGTCCTTTTGCTGTCCCTAACGCTAGCAGCCATCGCCGGTGGAGGCAGAGGCGGCGGGGATGGAATCTCCTCCTCAGATGACGAATTGGGATCGGTTGACGGAGTTTGATTCGACGACGACGATGAGGGTGAACACAGCACTGTATAGCTACTGCTACTGCTGCTGTTGATGTTAATGTTGTTGATGGTGAAGCTCCTGGGTTGGATTGGAAATGGCGGTGGTCTGATTATGGAAGCCATTTTATGTTTTTGCCTTCTTCTGCAACGAAATGAATTATCTTTGGTTCATAAACCAGTTGGGATTCCATGTCCCCACCTTATCCTTTTAGTGAGATATCACATTGTCACCCTGTTTTCGAAACTGTATCGGTACGGACGATCCGACCAATATAGACGATCCGACCATGAACCACTAACAAATCGGTTCAATCACAATTCACTGTAATTTATAACAATTTAACCAGTTGAACATATACCATTGGACTGCTGGTTCAGCGTCATGTACGATTCTGAAAACTGGATTCGTAGTTTCGGCCGAATCAGTCGTGTACGACTAGTTTCAGCATTCGACTCCTAATAACTCTCTAACAACTGATTCATACTTAACGAACAGAACAATTTACTTCGAACAACTGCTAATTTCACTTCTATCCAGCATTGGTATATATAAGCATGACGACAGAGCCACATTGATCTTTACTTCGATCTGATTCGATCTGCAGGGTGCATTACGATACGATTTTGAAAACACTGTTGTGAAAAACAATTTACAATTAGTTTCATTTTGCATCTCCAGCCTACCAAAAAAAACTCCCCCCACTCTGTAAAAAATTCTGATGAACAACACCAGAGGAAGAACAGAAAGGAAAAAAATTGCAGCAGACAAATGGGTGATTTAATTTATCAGCAGTTTCAATGGAAGCTCTTTATACAAACTGATCAATCAGTGTGCCAAAAAATTTGCTGATTTCAAACTCTTTGAATATCTGCACAATTTCTTTCCCTCAAATGTTTCACCTTGCCTGATCTTCTGCTGTCAGTCGACCTTTCTCGACTCCTCGCGTATTATGTCTAGCTGCCTGTGTAGTGGCCGGCTTCTGCAGTGGCTTCAAAGCCGCCATGATCTCTGCGAACGATGGCCTCATTCTAGGATCTCTACACCAACGATGTACACAAACAGGCATGTTAGCACCGGTAAAAAGGAAAATAACCGGTCTGATTTCGAATTGCAAAGGACCCTGAGCCGAGAAAATGCTATACAAAACCACAAAAACTCGGAACCTATAATGAATTTCTTTGTCACTATTGCTTACGTTTGCCAGCAGCTCCGAATGATGTCAGCAATGGCAGGATCCATATCGGCAGGGATGTCTAGTCGCCGGTGCTGGAACCCTACGGCCCCAACTACCTGCATTGGGTTCATCCCTCCCCACGGTTGCCGCAATGTACAGAGCTCCCAAAGTATGACTCCATAGCTGTAGACATCACATCTGCGTATACACACAGTTCTTGAGCACAGAGTCGGAGAATTTCTCGCAAGGTTTTGATAAACGATATAGAAAAAAGTTACATACTTTTCATCTGAAGGTTCATTTCTTAGCACTTCTGGTGCCATCCACTCGGCCTGATCAGTAGTATCGCCTATCAGTCAAGACGATATGCAACAAAAAGGAAATGGTCAGTTTAAGAGCAGAGCTTACTGTTCCTGCAGTCGACTTTGACGAGAGGAATGTGCTGTGCTTCATTCTCGATAGACCAAAATCACAAACCTGTAGAAAAGTCCGATATCAGACATGAACCCTAAGATTCGAACGAGAATGGAAACCGAAGGCTACCTTCACAACCCAGTTTTTATCAACTAAGAGATTAGGAGACTTCAAATCACGATGTACGATCACTGGCGTAGAGCTGTGTAGATAGTTCATTCCCCTAGCCTGCAAAAGAAGTACCAGTAAGAAAAATCAGCAATGATTTAACAAAAACTCGACAATTGGGAAAGGATCGAATATGAGATTGTACTGCATCGAGCGCCATCCTCAATCGCCTTCTCTCGTCGAGTTGATTGTTCGGCCGGTGAAGTAATCTGTACAAGCTACCTCTGGAATATGACCATAATGTATGGAGATCAGCTTTACTTCTTCTTTCTATACAGTCGAGTATAATTACAATGAAATGTATAGCTTGCGTACGAAGAAATCAAGCAAATACCTAGGAAGAAACTCCGTGACAATCGAAAGATTTGGGGAACGTGTCACTGCTCCCATGAATAGAACCACATTTGGATGTCTAAGCCGCTTCATGATCTGAACCTGCAAAAGAAATGAATGTTAAGCATGAAAAACACCATTCATACAAGTACGAACGTTTCGTACTAGTATATGAACGTGAATACCTCGCTTTTGATCTCCGCTAACAATTCCCCGGAAATATCCTGAACTAGGAACTTCTTCACAGCAACTTCCTATAAGAAGTCATAGTTAGTTCATCGCGATAAGTGACTCGTTCGAGATCGTATAGACAAGAGAATTACTCACAGTTCCATGCCATTCTCCGTGGTAGACTTCACCGTACGACCCTGCAGCATCAACAGTCAAAGAAATAAGATCAAATCATTCCTTCATCTATTTCAGAAAAAGAAGATATGATATTACCGAGTCCAATGCGTTCACCCAGGGTGATTTCTTCCCACGGAATCTCACACTCTGCAACATCGTCTAGCGTGAAATGATCCGCCTTCGAGCTGCTATCATTACCCGTCGATCGATCAGATACTCTCTCCCCCTCCGAATTCACCAATATGACGTCATGTTCTTGATCCGCATCTCCATCGCTCCTCAGGCAATAATCCTGCTTCTTACTGACAGCCGCACTCGTCGCCATAACAGCCGCAGCCGCAGCAGCAACGGGAAGTTTGAGGTTCGGATCAGTGTTGTTCGATCTCGCCGCAGCAACCACCATGGACGACGCAACAACAGCTGCAGCCGCTGCTGCAGCAGCGGCTGCAGGAACGTTCTTCACATAAGTTGGAGGAGTTGCTTCGGACTGAAGCTGAGGCAGAG
This sequence comes from Linum usitatissimum, assembly GCA_030674075.2. NCBI lineage: Eukaryota > Viridiplantae > Streptophyta > Magnoliopsida > Malpighiales > Linaceae > Linum > Linum usitatissimum. The sequence goes on from JAUJYP020001424.1 coordinate 506,392, forward strand.
GTGGTAAGAATCGAGGCGGCTTAGAAAGAAGATCGTCCTTCTCTTTCCCAGGCTCAGTTTCCGTAGATGGAAGACTCAACTGCTCAAACTCGGTAAACAAGCTAGGCGGAGCGTTGACACCACTCTCTAGCAGCACATCGTGAAGCTTCTGAGCCAGTTGAGGATTCTCCTTGGCGGCATCGATCATGTATCGCGAGACGTCTTTCACTTTCTTCTTACGTGCGGCAGGGGTTATTCCTTCAGTCCATGAAGGCGACCTCGCGTGTGCGTAAGGATAGTTTTGCCTGCGCTCGTCGGGGGAGCTCCTGGATTCTACATTGCCTCGAATGGGGAATCTTAAGTTGACCGAATCCGGAATCTCTGCCAATGAACTTGCCGCTCCACTACTAGAAGAGGCTAGGTGAGACAGAGAGCTGGCCGAGAAGCAAAAGTTATCGTTCATCATGTTTAATCCGGCTGCGTCCGAAGGAATTAGAGTCCCGGGATCTGCCATCAGATCAATAATGTACTCCCTGAAATTGAGGATTACCTATCAACAAACATACGTACTTATATCGGACCAGTCGATCTCAAAATAAGCTATCTAACAAGTTAGGAACTTGGTGAAACCACTGAAGATCAACGTATACAACGGGAAAATGGTATGTGATTACCTTCCATCGTCGAGTTTCACGAAGTTCATGACCACATCATCAGAACCAGTGAACTGGTGTCCTTTCACCAACCGGCTAGGTATGCCCACACTATCAGCGAAAACCTATCCATCCACCAACAACGATGAATAACATTCAAATATAATGACAGAAAGGAACAAATGTCGATTCTTTCAAAGAATACAACTTTCTGGTTCTGATTCGGTCATAAAAACATATGAGAGCAAGAGTACCTTGAACATCAATGCTCGATGACGCGCCATTCCGATCGTTAGCGACCCTAACGGCAGAACCATGCTACCGAGGGTGGCTTTCAAGCTGTAGCTAAGACGTTTCCAAGCTCTCGACATGTTCTCAGGGTCTCCAACTGATCCCCCCATGTAGTTAGAAACCAAGGTAGCTAGCCTCTTGACCAAATTGGAGTCTTTGAAAGCTGGAGACTCCGTTCTTAGCTCAATGGCGATTTCTCGTGCCTTCTGCTCGAGCTTAAGCAGATTCGCATCGGCAGTCCTGTCAACAAGAACTGCCTCCCACATACTACTCTCCGAGACCGGAGTTCCTTGCAGCTCAAGCAAAGAGGGCATTTTGTCTGACTGCGAATCGGTCAGTACTCCGTACAAGTCGTAAAAACCATCCAAGATCTTGTCGTCGTAGCTTAGAGCATTGTAATTCTGTGCAAGCATGCATAAATTGAACCAATCAAAAACTATGTTCAAACAGAGAAACCAAAACCCTTGCACATAATTCAATGGCAAAATAACGGCGAAAAAGCACGAAGAACTTACCCAGTAACGATAAGCAAGAACCTCAGCAGGAGAATTCTCAGGGTGAGAAGACCCCAAACTAATTTGCTTGACGGCCTCAATCTGAGCAGCCTCAGGATCCTCAATGGCACTCATCTCCAAGGCCAATTGTATCTGGTACTCCTCATCAATCTCAGGACCTCCCGAATCTCGAACCACCGCCACAGAATTCGATGCAGCGACATCCGAAACTGAATCGGATGGTTTCACTACTATCCTCTCCGAACCTCGGGGTACATTCGAAGAGGAAGGTGGACTAGGGCTCTTCCTACTACTACTGGTAACTGAGTTCAACCAATTCGAAATACCCGAAAACGGTTTGTGGTCTGAAACGGATGATGAAACATCAGTTAGCTTACTTCCTCTTGATGATGAAGTAGTTGTTGACCCTTCTGATGCATCTTCATGTTGACTGGAATTAGTATTACTAGCATGAAGCTTCTTGAACAGATTTCTCATACGATTTGGCATCGGAACTGCCAATGCTAAAAGAGTAGATAATATCTGGGCAGCATAGCCCTCTCCATCTTTTGCCTCCAAGCATCAACTATATGAAATCCGAATCAAATAAAACCAACACCTAATTCAAACCGAATTAACAAAATCCAGCTCAGCTTTCTTCCACAATCTCTCAAACACATCAATGAATCGGAAAAGAGGAGGGTTTTCAACTTTTCAAACCCTCAGAAACCCTAACGAAATTATCCAAATAAAAAAAAAAAACCAAAATCTAAATTCAACCCCAATTAATAACCAGCTCAGGTTTTCTTCCCGCAATCTATGAAGATTCAACTCTGCTCAGCTTATTGAATCCGACGATGAAAAGCTTTCTCTTCTGGCTTGGATCCCCCCCAAGTCAAAGGGGTATCAACACATTTTCATGCAGAGCTGAGAACATGATCTCGAATTCAAATTTTTGTTCTGAGAACAGGGTAATTCAAACAGTGATGAAAAGATTTGATCTTTGAATAGAGATTGAAGAATGGAAGATTGGGTATGGAGGAAAAAGAGAGAAGAAAGGAAGTTTGAAGAGATTCAGAAGGAAGAGCAATGGCCAGCAGAGCAGGAGACCAAGTGGGAGAGTCGCAGGAAAAAATTGAATAAATTCCAAGGAAAATAAATAAATAAATAAATGGACTGAGCCACTTGTAATTAAAAAGGGTTAGCACCCAAGAAGGGATCCATTTTTAATTTAATTTAATTTTTTTTCTTGTGTTTTTATTTTGTTGTCTCTTCATGAACAAGCTTTAGAAATTCTAAAGATTGGTTTATAGGTTTACAAGAGGAACAAACCAAGAGTTTGAAGTTTATTTTCGTGGAGCTTAAGTTTATGTTTGCAAAATGATTTATGTAATATCGAAGATCTAGATTGATCGATTGATTAGGTTGTGATTGGCGGAGATTTTAATAGTTTATGCACACGTCAGCTAGTTGTTGATTATGCAACATCAAATGTTTGGTTTAGTCCTCTCTTGAATGTAATATCTAACTTTTAGATTCAGCGATGGATTAGGTTGTGATTTGAAGAGACTCTAATGTTAAGAACGATAAATTTTAATAGTTTTTATGATTATTACGGAGAACTAGAATGGAACAAAAGGAGTAGATTTAAAGTTAAATGATGTACGATAATTTTAATACATCATTTGTAATAAAAACAAAACCAGTGAATCAATTTTAAAAAAAAAATTATTGTCACCTTTTTAAAAACTATTTAGCATAACTAACTAGTTTACATTTTATAGTGATGACACCACAAACTTATAAAATAGTTGAGTTATGTAATTGGATAACATTTATTAGTAAGTTATAAAGTTTTTACGAATGAAAAAACGAACATACCCATTTATTTATGATGATTAATTGTTCATACTCAAAACTACAACGTCAGATCACATGAATATCAACTATTAAAATCTATACCGAATTACTTCCAACCTTATAAATTATGAATTTGGTTAGTTGAAGTTGTGTAGTTGGAAGGGAAAATGTCTATTTCACAACCTCAAAGCCCTTAGTTTAGACCTTTTAGGATTTAAAATGCTCTTGTTGGGTGGGTGCATGTGGTGGAAACAAAAAGTACATTCAAAAAATTGACTATTATTTAAAATTATTGGATATGAAAAATAATAATTAAACAACAGATATAAGATAATTTGCAAAGACAATGTTAATAAGTTGTTATGTTTTGAAAATTCAATCCTATTTCCAATAAGAATACTTTGGGAGTTTAATATAAGAATAATGAAAGTATTGTGACGAAACCATGTGATGTAAGATAGTGAACTCAATTCAGGAATGATGTAAGATGAGAAAAGAGGGTGAACTATTTTTTCGAATTTGATCATTTGTCGAATTTTTTTTATGGGTTTGAAATCCCAATGGAATAGTTTTGTGCACGTTTACTTTGACTTTTTGCGTTTAGTATGGCTGCTGGAGATATACTTGTTAACTAATAATCATCAACATTAAAAAAAAAGTCATTGGAAAATGACGTCTGAAAATAACAAGATTCACTAAGTGGCCACACAAGAAACAATAATAATACACTATTATGTGATTACTATCCAATTAAATTTAATTTACAATACTCCATCTTCTGTTCTTTTGCCCTTTTGCTCACCGATTTTATTTCGTGTGTGGTCTCCAGCCACCTCCGTTACCGGATACACATTTTGTATACTATTGGCGGCATATAATGGCGTTCCAATCTCAGATGGCCTCTGTCTGGATACTCAATGGGCACCAGTTACGCTGTATCGCCAGTTCTGCTTGCAGGTGGCTAAGCTAGAGCACCTGGTTCGGGACCATGTTCTCTTGCAACAAACTTCTACGGGGCTCCCGAGTCGCGCTCATGTGGGTCCCACCCATCTCCCCCAGTTGAAAATGAACGTGGATGGTGCTGTTCGACAGGGTTCAGGAGGGGCCTTATGGCTAGTTCTGTGTGATACCGGCGGGGTGGTTCTTCATGCGCAAGGGACTCTGTACCCAGGTCTGACAATACCTTCAGTTTTGGAACGGCTAGCATTTCAGGACACCTATCTGTGGTGTCGCAATCATAATCTTTTGCAGGTGGACATCGAAGGAGATGCGGAAGGAGTTGTGGCGGACGTTAGAGCAGGGTGTGTACGGTTGGCTGCTGGTGGCTCAAATGTCGGTGAAATAGTTCAACTTCTTTCAGCCCTTTTTGGGATCCGGGTGCAGACTGTTCGGAGGTCAGGCAACAGAGCCGCCCACTTTGTGGCGCGCAAGGCTCTTAAATATCGTCCAGGAGTATTTCCGGTAGTCCTTATTCTTTGGGTTGATTGTAGTTAGTGTGTACTTGTTATCTCTTTACCTTCGCAAAAAGCTATTTCAAAAAAAAAATTAACAATATTAAACTCAAGTTATCGAAATTGAGATGTAACGGTTCTTTCTCTCACTCTATAGTTCGATTATTCTTATATCGAGATATTTTTTATTCATACATTGGACAGTTTTTTGGTGCTACCATAAGAACAATTATGAAGCTAACTCGTGCTTCTAGAATATTTAACACTACTCATGTAACAATTGCGTGAAGAGAATGTGATAGGCATGTATAATTCACATAAGGTTTGACTTATTACATTTAACATAATATTTAACATGTTAAAAACAATTAAAAATTCAAATTTCATAATAATAATTTTTTGTAAATAATATCCCAATAAAGTTGAAACTCAATTTCACTTGATTTTATTTTAATATTTTAATATTGAAATTTTTTAAATTGTCTTATTTTATGCATGTTGAGCCGTCGTTATATGAGTTATATTTCGTTAACTTCAATAATACATTTCAACACATATAGACAGTAAAAAAGTCGGTACGTTCAATCAACTCCACAATGAAATGCGAACAAGCAACCTAGTATAATATAAAATGACTATAAAATTACTACAACGATGTTTGTGTTTGGTATTTCTTACAATTACATAACAGATCAACATCAAGGACAATATGAGATAATTCTCTCTCAATTCGCTCACCAGAACATATGCTTTGTAAAACTAACAATGCCATTACTTCGAAACCCCTGGCTTTCCTAATTACTTGTATCGGCTCTATGTGCAGAGGTTGTTTACTATTTTAATTTTTGCCGTCATCCCTAAATCATATTTCCTTAAGCAAACAGAATGGGCTCAAATTGCCCATGGGCCATTTACCAAAAAACTCATCAGTGTCTAGCCCAGTAGATGAAGGCCTTACATCAAGCCCAATGCTACACTTCTTCCAAAGCATTAAGACATTAACCACAAGGGGCCTAACACAATATACATTAACAACATACTACTTAGAGCTCATATACTGAATAATTGTTTCACTTCGAGATTAGATCGGACGGTTTGATCATTTTCGGCCTAATAAACACAATTAATTAAGACTTAGTATGTAATTAAGGTCTGCCTCCAGGGGGTTTAGGATCATGGTGGTTGTTGGCTCCAGTTCCTGGATAATCCATTCTTTCGAGCTCCATCCTTCCTCCAACATGATCAAATCCGAGTTCATCATTGTCCATCACTAATTCATCCTGCACGAAAAAGTTTTTCATAACGTCATTTCACCTAACATTAGACGGTGAAACGACGTTGATCACGATGATGCCATCTTACTTGGGGTCTGGTTAGTATCAAACCCCTTAACCAACTCTATATTTTGGCTCGTCATTGGTTGAACCGAAGTATATTTTTTTCGATTTAACCAACCGGCACCAAGTAGAAAGAAAAATAGTGTTTAGAATAAATGAAGAGCCACAACATAACATCACTGAATTTGAACCGAGAGATCCGAATACGAGAGGATCAAGGGATCAAAATACCTGAGCGAGGAGGTCGGATCGTGGAACAAACGAACCAGGGATCGGAATTCGAGGATTCAAAATCGTCATAAAGCTTCCTGTAACCATGATCATGTATTAGAAAACACATCAACAAAAAGCCAGACCTCTAAGGGAGGGAATTCAGAACTCAACTGGTTGTTGGGATGGCAAGTGAAGATTTGGGAAAGGAGAGAGCCAGAAAGATGAACAATAAGGGGAGAGTTATGAGGGTTATGAAACTCTTCTTCTTGATCATCATCATCTTTGCTTGATGAACAAGAAACAGAGATATAGAGATAATTAAGGGAATATAGAGAGGAGGAAGAAGATGAGTGGATGTGTGTGTTCATATATAGTATATGAGTGGAGTGTTTTGAAATTCGTACCGGGTCGGTCCAACCATTAACCAATCATCAATCATATGACATTTTCGATATGATAATGTGTAGCAATAGTGTTATATATGAACCGTTTTACATCCCAATGATTCAAATATTTGTATATTATTCATTAACATATAGCTGATGGGTGTATTTAAGTAGAGTTCTTGACGAATGATACTTATATTCAGCCACGTATAACTTCGAATCTTGAATCTAACTCTTAGCGCGTGATAACGAGTCAACTATGATTTAAGACACTGATCTGCATATTGTTAATCTTGTCGAAAAGAAGTGTGATGTTTCCACAAAGGAAAGTCAACTTAATGTCACTTTGTAGTTGGCTTTTTTGAGGTTTCAATGGTGGTGGTGAGTTCCCCACTTGCCTAAACCACCTAGTTGTGTCACTTTCATCATCATAAAGTTCTTGTTTTTTTTTAATTCTCATGAAGTTTGTGTTCATATGAGCAAATTATTTGTGGTATTTTTATTGTTTATAATAATTTTTTTAAACTTTGGCATTTGATTTATTGGACGAGTAATTTAGTCGAGAATAGTTTTATGGTTAAAGTTTTATTTTTCTTTCAACGTTGTTGCGAGGATCGAACATTGGTTTGTCTTTCTAAATGTAACCTCTGACACCATTGCAGCAACAATTCGTTGGTATTGCTTACTCAATTTGATGAAAATGTGGCTGATTGGATCACAATCATTTAATTAATATCCCATTTTGTGGTTCGCGAGACTCTTAAATATCGCTTTGGAGTGTTGTCGGTAATCCTTACTTTTTGAATTGATTATAATTGATTTGTGTTTGTTATCTCCTTGTCCCGGCAAAGATGGAAAAAATATGTTCATCATGAGTTAAATATAATCCCAATTTATGCGCCTAAAAGATAATTAATGGGTTTAACAAAAGCCCAACTAACGCGCCTAACGAAACAAGTAAAAGCCCAACTTCCCCAATCCTAATCACCAACGGATTAAATCCTCCCGCCAGTCCTTTTACGACTCTGATTGGTCCTCTGTAATCTTGTATATATACATTAGACATCAAAGGTTAGGTTCGACGCATCACTCTGTTTTTTAAACTCTCTCCGGCGACGATCAGACAATGGCTCCCGGCTGGTATCGTGGGGAGAAATTAGGCAAAGGAGGATACGGAGAAGTATTCATAGCCGTCCCTGAAAAGCCAGGCCAGCTCATGGCCGTCAAATCGGCTCCCGAACACGAAGCCGATACGCTAATCAAAGAGCGTGACTTCCTAGAGAAACTTGCCGGCGTACCTGGAATCGTCCGCTGCTACGGCGGAGAGTTCACCGGAGAGAATCCGAGGACCTTCAACTTGCTCCTCGAGTACGCCCCCGTGGGGAATTTATGCGATTTGATCAGCTCCAGCGGATTGGGTATCCCGGAACGGTTCGTCAGGGTTTTCACCCGGTCGTTGCTCAAGGCGCTGAAGACGATCCATTCACGCCGGTGGGTTCACTGTGATATCAAGCCGGACAACATCCTCGTGTTCCCTCCGCCGCCGGGAGCCGCCAGCCGGTGCGATTACGAGTTGAAGATTGCTGATTTTGGACTGGCGGTGGAGATGAACGACTACTACCAGTGCGTTGGGGACTACAGAGGGACTGCCAGGTACATGCCGCCGGAGATGGTGAACGTCAAGAAGGTTTCCCCCGCGATGGACGTGTGGGCGCTTGGGTGCACGGTTCTCGAGATGCTGACCGGCAATCGCCCGTGGAAAGGGTGGAGTGGTAAGGAAGAGGAGCTGGAGGTTGAGATCGGGAGAGGCCGTCATCCGGTGATTCCGGATTGGCTTTGTGAGGAAGCCAAGGATTTCTTGGGGATGTGCTTTGAGAATAGCTGGCTTCGGCGGGCGAATTGTTGGGATCTGCTCAGGCATCCGTTCGCGGGCGGCAGACTGCGCGTTGAGGCGCAGCTGTCGGAGCCGGTGAAGATAAGGGTGCCGGAGCCGGTGAAGGCGAGGGTGCCGGAGCCGGTGGAGGAGGCTAGGATTCCTAATCACCTTTTACTTCCTCATTTGATGTTTGACGAATTAAATCTGGATTAAGTCTTAAACCAAACTAATTAGTTTTATTTTTCCTTGATTCGATTGGATTTAGTATGTAATTATTTTCTAGATTTTTCTCTAGATTTATGTTCGACAAAACATAAACAATCGTCGAACTAGCTCGAGATCGAACTAATCAAATCTCGAATGCGAATCACGAATATAGATTCACTAGGAAAATTCATCCAATTTGATCCAACCCATTTATTTTTTTCCAGAAAAGAGTAGTTAAAATGCATCTACCCGTCCCGAATTCTACTCAATGACCCGAAGAAATTCAAACCAACCCGAAACGATAAGAAAACCAAAAACCGAGCGATGCAATTAGGCAAATGGTACAACAATTAACAGAAACAGGAAGAGTTGAAAAATAATAATACACATGAAAAAAGAAAAGAAAGAGCTTTTCTCTACTACATTAACAAAGCTCTCTAACCAATTCATTCTCCAACAATGGAGGGGGACACCTCCTTCACCGGACGATCTCCAGCAACGACAATCTCCTCGATCCGCCTCGTCACCTCCTCGATCGAGGGACGATTGTCGGGGAACTGAGTCGAGCAATCCACACCAAGCTGCAACATCTGGACCATCTCTTCCTCAACATTCTCATACCTTAACAGCTCTACATCAAACACCTCAGATGTCCACTCTTCCTTCACCACGGACTGGACCCACCGAGGCAAGTCGACGCCTTCCTCATTTGCGACCGCGTTCGTCGGAGCCTTCCCCGTTACGATCTCGAGGAGGAGGACGCCGAAGCTGTAGACGTCGGCCTTCTGGGAAACGCTGCGTGGGTTGGTTACCTCCGGCGCACGGTACCCTGTGACCCTGATGGGGAAGGTTGACGATGATGATGAGGCGCTGCTTACAAGAGACGAGAGGCCGAAATCTGAGACTTTCGGGTCGTGGTTTGATGTAAGGAGGATGTTGGAGGACTTGATGTTTCCATGGGAGGTCTCTGGGGACTGCGAATGTAGATACTCAATCCCTCGAGCTGCTCCGAGTGCGATTTTGGATCGAGTTTGCCAGTTCAGTGGTGTCTTGCCCACGCCCTTGTTGCCTGGCGAAGTTTAACGGGAGTTGTTCGGGGCGGTTAATAACGAATCAATGAAGAAACAGTGAAGAAAAAGATGAAAGAACTTTTTTTACCGTGAAGAAGAGCAGCCAAGCTTCCCATGGGCAAGTAATCATAGACAAGAAGCTTCTCATCCCTACTGTAGTAATAAGCTTTCAACGGAACCAAGCTATGGTGATCCATGGCTCCAACGAGCTCGATCTTCTCCTTGAACTCGCCTTCCGATACGTTCACATCTCTCAATCTCTTAACAGCCACCACAGTTCCAAACTCCAGCACCGCTTTGTATGCGGATCCGAATGTTCCTTTACCAAGAACTTCGGCAGATGCTCTCAACAAGTCCTCCAGATCGAATGTCCGGTCAGATTTGCCGAAGAACACCAGCTTCTTCGCGTCCCCTGCATCGTCCAATCATTGCAGTCAAGATCACACAGTTGAATCTGCTGTACTAGTTCTACAATTCGAGTTTAGAATACTGCTATAAGTAGCAAAAAGCATATTTTTACCGCTGCAAGTAGCAAAGAACTATCACGATTTTGCGATTCGAGTCTACGATTTTACTGTTATTAATAGCAAGTAACTGAGTAAGTATAATGGATTCTACGATACTCAACTGCTATTAGTAGCAAATAAGTATCACGATTCTGCAATTCGAATCTACAATTTTACTGCTATAAGTAGCAAAGAACTATCACCATTCTACGATTTCAATGCTATAAGTAGCAAATAAGTATCAAAGATTCTACGATTCAAATCTATGATTTCGAGTTTCGACTAACCTTGATCCAGCCCACCACCTCCACCTTTACCATCACCAACCATGGCAGCCGCGGCAGCGGCAGCCACCGAGTATCCGCCATTTCCACGGCTACTGTTCTCAACATCCGCCATTGTCTTCTCCGGCGCAACTTCCAGGTCCTGAGGCTTCAGAGTAGCAATGTCCATAGACTTCTTCCTCCTACTACTCACCTTCCTCGACAGAATCACCATAGCCACAACAATCAACAAAAGCCCCACCAAACTTCCGATCACAATCCCGGCGATTGCTCCCCCGGAAAGCCTCTTCTTTTTCGATTCCCCGTTTGCCGACGCCGCCGGCGAGTTAGGGATTACCACAGTCCCACGAGCTTCATCGACGGGACAAACTTTTAGAGGCGACCCGCAGAGTGAAGTCCCCAAAAACGACGACTCACCGAAGGTCCTAAGTCTCGAAGGAATCGAGCCGTTTAGCAAATTGTTGGAGACGTTGAACTGTTTGAGCTTCGAGAACTTTCCGGAAGGGATTGAGCCGGAGAGATTGTTGTTCTCCAAGTACAGAGTCTTTAGTCTCGCAAGGTCATCGAATCCGGAAGGGATTTTCCCGGCGAAGCTGTTCTCGCCGAGGTTGAGGCGGACTAGGTCACGGAGAGTGAAAATAAACGAGGGAATCTCACCGGAGAATGAGTTACCTTGGAGGTACAAGTTCCGGAGGTGAGTACACGAAGCCAGATCTGAAGGGAGGGCTCCAGTGAGGGAGTTGAGGCGGAGGCTTAGAGTACGGAGCTCAGTTAAGTTGCCGAAGACGCCGAGTGGGAGGTCGCCGGAGAGGGCGACGCCAGGGAGACGAAGCATTGTGACTCTGTTCTGCTCGCAGGTGACTCCCGGCCATGAACATGGGCTAAACTGAGTGGCGTTCCATGACCGGGTGCGGCCTCCGACGGCGGAGCGGAGGCGGAGGAGGGCCGCTCTATCGCCGGCGAGATCTGGGGTTGTAAAATTAGGGAGAAGGGTAAGGAATAGGATAGCGAAAAGGAGGTTGTGGGTCTGCATTGTTTGAGTTTCTGAATCGGAATGTGGGTTCCGATTAGAGAGGCATTTGGAGAGAGAAAAGCTCAGAGAAAGTTGAGCTTCTTCTCGGGTTCCGAGGAGGAAGAAGAAGAAGAAGAAAGAAGGAAAAACCCTAGGCAGGGAAGCTACAGAGGAGCTTATAAATTAGTTCAGTCTACTGAAACGCCATTGGTGAAAGCTTTTTGCCGAGAAAATTTCTCTGGATTTTCTTTTGTTTGTTTGTTTCCTGGGAAAATTTTCTCCTCCATGGGAGGAAGATAAGACTAGTGAGAAGTACAGTTTCCAAAAGGAGACTCTCCTCGGGAAGAATCATCTGAATCTGATTAATTAATTTAATTTAGTTTAATACATTAATTAATTACACGGTAAATTGACTTACCGCCCAATTATTTATTAATGATTACCGCCAAATTGCATGTCCCGCCACGGCATAGTCTAATTTGTTATTAATAATTTAAGTTTGGTTTGATTAAATTTTTATCGAGGAATTTGGTTCGGTATCATTCCGGTTGGTCTGAATTTTGCGTCGGAATTGGGTATTCGGAGAATCAGAGTGCAGACAGATTCCCAAGCGACGGTCGAGCTGCTTAGGGAGCCGTTTAGACTCGACCATCAAATTGCAGGTGTGGCTCTTCACTTTCGACGGTTGTGTCAACTGGATTGATAAATGTTTCTCCATCATATTTACGGTGAGGCGAATTATGCCACGGGGTATGTTACTCTAGCTGTAACAGGCAGTAGCACAGCCCAGCACAGGTTGTTTGTTCACATTTAATTTCCCCTTATTATTTGTTTCTTTCTGGGTTGGTGGAAACACATGTTAGTTAGAAGCAAATTGCTAAAAAATAAATAGTGAATAATTACATAATTTGTGTTTTTGTTCATTATTACTTTTTCATAATTTCTCAATTTCAATTGACTATAAATTTTGTAGAGACGTACTAGACCGTTTGAAGAGTAGTTGAATCATAAATCATGATGCCCTTACGATATTTAGGACACAATGATTAATGCTCGAGTTAAAACCTAGGATGCGCAATGGTTTTGTATGCCCCTCGGTATGTAGAAAAATAAACACAATATATGTATCCGTTCTTATAACCTTCTGGATAGAACTCATCCTTAAAAACTAGTTTGAGAGAAGAGGGTGCCTAGAAGGTTATAAACCCACCCGCTAATCTCATATACTTAGCGATGTGGGTATTCAATTGGGCACGTAACATACCACCATGCTTCCGTACAGGCGTCCACAACGGCCTACTCTGCTTAGCCTACTCCGGCTGGCCTACTCTGTTTTCAGGTAGCTCCTTTAGCGAGTCGCTCTTTCGCGGGTCGCAACCTCCGCAAACGCAGATCGGGCGCGGGACATGCTCTGATACCAACTGTTACACCTCTCTGGGTAGAACTCATCCCCAAAAGCTAGTTTGAGAGGAGAGGTTGACCAAAAGGTTATAAACCTACCCGCTAATCTCATACTTAACGATGTGATATTCAATTGGGCACGTAACAATAATCCGTAGCATGATACCTTGCATCTTGCATTAAAACACTCGATTTGAACTAATATCAAAATATCTATCCCGACCCGAACCCAAAAAAAAGGGTTTGAAATTGACCAAACAAATCCATGATTAAGTGGGTACTTAGTAATTATTGAAAAGGGTACATGATTAGTAGGTTTGAGGTTGGAACTAACTAATAAAATATCAATATAGGTCAAGATTAAGCTTTCTAAGATTCCCATTGGCAAATTTATTTTTTAAAAAAGTGGACCATGGTCACTGAAATTAAATATGTTGGTAGGTAGATCATGATATTATTATATTAATTACAAACACATCATTTGCCAACTCATTAATTGTTGCAGAATAATTGAACGATCACATGAGCCAAAAGATAATCCCAGCCCCCCCCCCCCCCTTGATTCCATCCATCACGATAAGATCGAATCGATCTCATTAACTCGAAAACCAAACAGCTCATCGGAGCTCTAGCCGGTACAGTTCTATCACGATTCGCCACGTCGCATGATTGGCATTGCTCATGACGTCGTTATGTAAGAAAAAGATTCACTAGGGGCACATCTTACCTGGGCAATGTAGATTCATCGCTACTAACTGCTCTTGCAAATCCTTCGTATGAATGCCACGAAAATCGTTAGGGAAACGATTCCCAGTATTGACAACTGGATTGGGGAATCCGGTTTTCGTGCCAATGTCATGGCCGATGTGTTGAGAGTGATTGTCGAAAAGCTCTGTTCGTCGCTTCCTTTCCTGCAGATTGATGAACAAGACTGATGCTTAGTAGCACGACGAAAAAACGATATCAAACTGATTCGTAAATGGAGCTTTAGCTAGTCTTTAGTGGTGACGTACCCTAGGAAGTCTTTGATTCTGCTCCAGATTGATGCACCACCGGAGGACCGATTCGAAGCGAAATCGTTGGCTTTGCTGGCTGATCTAAATGATGCCAGCTCTTCCACGAGTAACCTTTCCCTGTCACTGCCGATATTTTCAACAAAGCAAGCAGCAAACTGTTAAACAAGGTTCGGTTTCGATCCCTTCCAAAATCGAGAGAGATCAAGTGTGCTAACCTGATACGTTTGGGGATCAGAACGTTCACCGTGAAATGGTGGTCGCCACGGACAGATGGTTTGTTTACGTCTGGAACCCCTAGGCGTCGCAATTTTACAGTTTCACCGGACTGGATCCCAGGAGGAATACGTAGGTCTTTCGGGCCTTCAACGGTTTCCACCTAATAGAGCAGTGGAACGCATAATAAGAAGTCATACTGAACGTTTGTAGCAACGATAATGAAGAGCAAATCGGGATAAGAACTATAGGTACCTTCAACACAGCCCCAAGTATTGCCTCAGTGTAATCAACATTGATCTTCGAGTATAGATTGAGTCCTTCCCTCTTAATTCCACGTTTCTCATTGACATTGATGGTTAAGAATAGATCGCCAGATATGTCTCTGCGGAAAACTTCAATCATGAACCAAAGGTGTAACATAATAGACCAAGGACAGATTTCGCAAACAATGTTTATGTCGAGTGCAAACTTGAAGGAAATGAATAAACATTCGAAACAAACCTCTTCTTATCGAAATTTCCTTCTCCTCGAAGCCGCATTGTGGCTCCATTATAAACACCGGGCGGGATGATCACTGTCATTTGCCGTGTCACAGTTACTTTGCCAATGCCAAAGCATCCCCGGCAGCAGTCAGTGATTACGTTGCCTTTCCCGTCACAGTTCGAGCAAGTGGATACCTGACAACATTTATTTATCAGCAGAAGTATATGAAGCTGCTTCAAAACCGGAAGTACCGAATCGATAAGCCAGCACTAACATGTCAAAATTACCCGTGACATCATTCCGAACGGCGTTCTTACGGTTTTCATCACATCACCTCTACCACCGCATTCCTTGCACAACCTTACGCATTCGCTGGATTTGGCTCCCGTTCCGTCACAGGTCTCACATGTCTCGAAACCAGAAACTTCAATATCTTGCTCACCTCCGAGAACAGATTCTTCCAAGCTCACGTACAAGTTAGACCTAAACATCATAAAGATATCCATAAACAACGGCATTCAGGACCCAAAATATCCATAAAATTGGCAAAGAAGGTACTGGTATATGAATATACACTGGAATACTGGGCACAGCATAGAAAACTCTATAGAGAGTGTCAATATACATTACTTGATGTCAAGGTCCTGCTTAGCCATAGTTCTGAAATTGAAATTAAAGCCAGCACCGCCGTCCCTTTTCCCGAAAATTCCATCTGAACCGCCAAAGAAGGTATTGTATATGTCAAATGGATCCATCTGAAAAAAGCGACAAATTTGCTAAATGCCTTCAATATGCAATTAGCAGGAACTAAGCAAGTGCTTCATTGATGTCATCAAACGTAAAGAAGTTGAATAAGCTTTTACTTCTGGGAAACCACCAGCTGATGGATCAAAGTTCCCTTGCAAGCCTGCTTCTCCGAATTGATCGTACACTGACCTTTTCTCCTCATCTGAAAGGACCTACACAACTGCTTCATTAGAAATAAACAAGGAAAACAATATATGAAGGTTAACAACTAATAACCAGAGGCTATGGAACCACATAAACTTTACAAGGAGATTCATATTAGGAATTCTATAGCTAAGAAAACTAAGAACTAAGCAGCACTATTACTGAAGAGTGTTATTACCTCATATGCTGCACTAATCTCTTTGAACTTATCTTCTGCCCCAGGTTTCCTGTTCAAGTCCGGATGATACTGTTCAACAAACAAAAACCAGTGAATCTCTCAAAAGCAACTATAGATTCAACAGTCTCAGACTCTCAGTGAAGCCTAACAACGGAAAACTGATAGCCACAGTGATTTTCGAACATCTCCATTTCAAACCATTTATCAGTGAAATCCAAAAACACTAACACTATCCTTACCAATCCTGATTCTATACTGACTACCAAACACAGCTTACCTTAAGAGCCAGCTTCTTGTAAGCAGTCTTGATCTCCTGTAACGACGCGTTCCCTTTCACTTTCAGCGTCGTGTAGTGATCTTTGCCAGCAGCAGCTGCTGTAACGATCCTGCTGCGAATCCGCCGCCGAGCTCCGGACGATAATTTAACCCCGCCGTGGTACAAGGCGGCGGAGAAACCGAAACAATAGGAATCACAATGTCGACTTGGAGCACCTGGAAAGGAAGAGTGGTAGCTGGGTAATATGAGGCGGGAGGAATGGGTTTGGATTATCGGCATTGCAGGAATCTTCAAATAGAAAAATTGTGTAAAGTTTTCAAACGGCAAGCGCGAGGTTTAGGTGACCGGCGACGACAGATTGAAAGGGTTTAACGGTGGTCGGAGATTATATTTTTGCAGGGGAACTTTATCCCTCTATTTTTATTTTGTTTTTTTTTTCTGGCTTTCGCTTCATTGCGAAGCGGCCCAAGTAAAAATAGAACGCAGTAGAATTTTTTTGAATTGGCGGGTAAATTGGTGGGCCAAGTAGCAAGATGGACCAAATGGCCAATTATTTTTGTTCGATGAATACCAACTATTATTGCATCGAAAGTACGGCAACCAAATCAGCTACAGAAATAAGGAAATGGCCAATTCTTTGAATTCGAAAATCCTAGTAAAATTTAATTTTTAATTATTTTCAATGTATATATTAAATATTAATTTATTTTAAAATTTTCATTTTAAATTTTCATAGGTTAATCAATTTAAAAATTGATCATATTTGAATAATTTTTTTTTCAATTTACTATTATTTGATATGAATGTTGGATAAAAAATAAAGTTTAAACTCTTTAAATAATAGTTTTAAATAATAATCTAATGAAGTTATAAAATATTTTTTAATATGTTAAAATAACACAAATAAATTTAACTTTTAACTTCGTTTGGCCATTGTTTATAAGAGTTATCATAATGATTCTTAATTTTTTAGTGATTTCTAACATGCATGTGAAATATTAGCCGATTTAAAATTTTGAAATTTTCATTTAAAAATAGTCAATTTTCATAGATTAACCCCTTTAGAAATTGACCATTTTTTACATAAAAATTGAATTTTTTTTAAATTAGCTAATATTAGAGTTAGATAAAAAACCTACCTAACAGTAACATTCTTCTATGGCATTAATATTTTTTAAATAGTTAACCAACAAAACAGCTTCATTATCGAGTCACAATTCGACCGACTCGGTTTTTTAAAAACTTCCGGATTAACAATGGTTTAACTGATGACCAACTTTTCATACTTTAATCGATGGTTAAGCTAAAACAATCGATTAATCGACTGAGTGACTGATAAAAAATTAACCATTTTGTGGCAAAAGAGCACAATAAATCAACCAATATACTGTGCCAGACTGTTGACCAACTCGAGTGAACCGGACATATGATCAGTCCGATAAACTACGGTAAAATAACGGTTCGAAACAGTTCAATAACAGTTTTGAAAACCATGAACGATTTACTCCAAAACACGGCTCTCCTATCTTCGAGTTTGCTTTTGCTTTAGCCGTTTGAAAGCCATGAATGTAACGGCAGCAGACAGAGAATACCTGCAAAGATTGTGAATCACGTAACCAACATCAAACCGGGTCGGTTTTTATCGAACCTATATCGTTAGCTTCATCGACTCAGTGAGTAACATTCAAGGGCAGAATGAAGCATTACCATGTCAACGTATAGTTTAGGTGGTCTTGTGGCATGACCGAGCTACGAATCAAAGTAGAGACATCTTTCGGAACAGGGTAAGGGCAGCTCGAGTTAACATCCTCGTGGACGTCCTCCACGTATATGGTATCCTCGGGGAGCCCACACGCGGCAGCGATTGCAGGAACGTCGACGTAGAACCACTGGCCGGAGCTTGGATCATTTGCGGGAACGAAAGCACTAGGGTTTTCGCTCCCACGGATCACTCCAACTACTTCTATGGGATTGATGGAAGGCGGTTGCTCCTGTGAGGATGAAGCATGGATTTATCAGGTGTTGGATTCGAAATTTTTGTGAAAAAAAACATGAAAAGAGGCAAACCTCGGTAGTTTGTGGCTGCTGCTGCTTCTTTGACCAAAACCGCCATCTCGAGCTGTTGGTTTCGATCTCTTGAGCTGTGGGGATGGATGGATCGGATTGAGGGAGCTGTTTGGGGTTTGACGAAGTTTCGAAGGATCTTTCTTTCCAAATTCGAGGAACCCATCCTCTATTCACTAAAATCAGCGACTTCACACTGAAAGAAAGCTATGTAACAATTATTATTTCAAGCAGATGCAAGACATTGTTCAGTTAAGCAAATTGAACTCAACTCGAAAAGCACCCAGTTATGAAATCGATATCGACCAGAGCCCTTCGTTCAGTAATATCTAATAAGTTTCCGTGGTTTATATTAAAACAAGTTGATAACCGAGAATTCAACCATATTAAGATAACCAAACTAGCCAAACCAGGGTTCAGCTAAACCAAAATGCAACCCTGGATTATATGAACAAGGGAGAATACAGCTTCACGAACTAACAGGCAATATCAAAGAACAAGACCGAGCAGAGCAGCATAATAGGGATTGCAATTAGGTGTATCGTGTACCTTTCAGAGTTCCCAGGAACTGGCATGAGGGGAGTGACAACGTAGAAGCCATTCTCTGTCACTCCTGAGATACTCCTAGAACGAGGACCAACATATATCGACCTATCTTCATCATAAACTCCTTTGCAGGAAACCCTTCTGAATTCCAGTGCCTCAAGTTTTTTATCTAATGGAGAAGGATTGTTCAACTTCACAGGCTCCAGGCCCAATCTCTTCTGTCTATGCTCGAGCACCTTTATCTGCACAAACACTATGATTTTTCGTGTTGGCTTGCAAGCATGAAGTAAACAACCATGAAAGAATGTTTGATCTAAGCCCTTGGAATCCATTTGATTATACACTTTCCCAACACTTCATCATCCTACTGCAACACAACTGCTCAGAATCTAAACCCTAGGAATCCACTACACTAACAGAATGGCTCAGAATCTAGATATCCAGTGTAATCTACATCTACACATAACCAATAACCAAAAATTGGGGGAACTCAATTCCATTACAAGAAAGACAAACGACATCAACAAGAATGAAAACCCCCCTAAATTAGAGAAGAATCTTTCAAGTACCTTCTCCTCCCTCCTGACGATCTGCCAGCTCCCAAGCCCGAATGTCATACCTCCAGGAAGGAAAAGCAGCCATCTCGACCACTTGCTGCCTCCGTTAGCTTGTTCTGAATCATCGAACCGAAACTCAATACATGAAAACAGCACTGATCGTAGAAAAAAAAATTAAAAAGAAAAACGCAACTTTGCGAGAACCTTGAGGTGGAGGAGTGGACGAAAGATGAACGCCGGCAGCGGCGGCAGCGGCGCTGGAGTCAGTGCTGTAATATAAAGAATAGAGCAGGATGCGGCGGCAGTAGTGATCTCTTTGGAGAACTGATCTGTTGGTTAGGGTTTTGGAAATGGAAGCTGCCGCCATAGCCATCGTGAATTTGACATCCGGCTCTGTTGGATTCTCCCGCGGTTTGGGAAAACTGAAAACAGACAGGGTTTAAAGGAAGAAGGAAAAGTACCAAATTGGTCACTGATGTTTCATTTCATTTATCATCTAGTTACTTATCTTGTTATTAATTTATTTTTTTATATATTTCGAAACTGTACGGCGTATCAAGTCATTAAGATTAACCACATATTTTGGAATTGAGGATTGATGTGATGGGCGATGTGTTATATTGATTATTTGATTGATAGGTACTAAAACAAAGACCTACAATGGTCAAACCAAAGCCTTTCAAATGAGAAATCTTCCCGATAGTTGTTGCTCCACTCGACTCTTTCGGCTCGTCGCTCGTTGATTTCGTGTCGGAGGCCGTCGTGCTAGCACCTGTGTAACAAGTTATTTAGGTTTTTATATCGTTCCAATTTTATCGGATGTCCCCGAAGGGACAAGTTATTTAGATCTCATATTGCTCAAACATAGTTAAAAGTTGAACAAAAATGGCTGCGAATACTTACTGTCGAGTGAAATCGGAGGTAATGAGATGCTTGCTGTGGAAGTGCTCGACCCGCTCGGCACACTCGCTGCTTCAATGTTTGCAGCACGTTTAAGATAATCATAATCAACAATGTAACTCGATAAACTCACAACCTGATAGTCTCGTAACTCATAACTTGATGAACCCGTAACCCACAACTCGTCAATTTGATAGCTCTGTCATACAACCTTCTATCGTCTCACCTCATCAGCCTTATGAATTCCATTCGACCGAAAACAAACTCGAATGGCCGGCCCAACAGCCGTAGCCTTCGATAGTCTCAACTAGAAGCCTAACCTTTTGCTTTCTCTTCCTGAGCAGCATCCCGGCTCTCGTCTGTCACTGGAGACGTGAAGTTCCCCATCTGGTGAATGAAAGACAACCAAAAACATGAGCACGATTAATTCCTCAGAGCTAAAACTAGTAGTCAATCCTCCCAATACAAATCGCCAACCTTCTGCGGGGGGATCATTGTCGGCCTCCACGACATCAGCAATATCCAATTCGATATCGGATTCAACAATTTCATCTTCAGAAGCAGACATTTCAGCCTCTCCTGTTTCCTGCAAACGCTCTCACATTGTAAACCAATCAGTTCCCGAGATCACAACACGGAGATCAAAGCCCTGTTATATGCCGGGGAAAATTCAATCCACCTCCTGATCGTAATCAAGGAGCAACTAAACCGGAAGCCAACCAAGCAGTTCCCGAAATCGAATTCTTGATCTGAGCCCAACTTAATTACAACAAGACACATGAACAAGAAATCAAGTATGAACAATTCAAATTCCATATTCAAAGTTGCCTCTACCGTCAAACGCTCAGTCAGTTCTGAGATTTAGTCGTTGAGTTGTAAGCCAATCAAGCAGTTTTCGGATTCGACTTTCGGCATTCATACCAACTTAAAGTTAGTAAAAATCATCAACATGAATCCCAAAAAATTCCTGCAGCTAACATTCCATCACCCCATAATTCTCCAAATAACAAAAGGGAATGAATAAAATAAACCAGAACCCAGATACTTACAAAATCAACCCAAAATTCAAAACTTATTAGTCAACCTAAGCTCTTACCGATTTGACTCCGCGCGGGAGCTTGGCGCCCAAGCTGCAGAAGAAAGACCAGAGCTCAGCTACTGCTACACTCAAAGCAGCAAAAGCTTAAAAACGAAATGCTAAAGGTTTTGGAGATATGATTTGAAGAAGAGCAGAGATGGATCGTGAAGAATGCCGGGGTTCGACTAGCATTCGTCGATGAATCCCTATAGCTCAGCAACTTGAGCGGCGTCCATTTCAGAATCGGATTCTTCCCTTCTCTGGGGTCAGTACTCAGTAGCTTTGATTCTTCTTCTCCTTCTTCTCGAGTTCTCGTCTGGTGCATTCGCTTCGCCGCTGAAACGGCGCCGTATACCTTGGGTCGATGGCTGTCCAAACACTACTGGGCCCATTGGGAAGGACAAACAGTGGGCTTGATAGGCCGGACTTGGACTCGAGAGATCGTTTCATCATCGGAGTCGTGATCGGTGTTCTCACAACCCAACCGGATTGACCGGTCGAATAATTGTACTCTTCCGTTTTCGAGAAGCAGTGAACGAAGCATCAAGTAAATTTTAGAGCAAGACCGGAGTTTAACTTATTGGACCGTTCGAATGGCACAATTTGGAGCACACAACTCGAATATCGGCCGGATATCAGTGTTGGGGTCTGTGCAATGTCCATGTACTCGAACATATCGATACAGCCGAATATCGACATAGCTCGATAGTAGTATCTGAAAAGATTGTTATATATACAGAGGCTTAAACGCCGGACAACCAAAAAAGAAACCTCTACTCAAGAGCTGTGAACTTTTCAACACTGTTTTCATAATGGTACGGAGCTAGGACCGGTTGCACGTTGAACCACTTATCAAATCGTTCCGGTAAAATTCTGACGGTTCAACCATGCTCGGATTTGTTGGAGCTTTTAGACACAGACATGGCCTTCTGCAGATTTCTTACTGATGTTGTAATAAGGAGATGCTGTGCTCGTCACCCTGAAACCAACAGAAACAATTGCATGCTAAAGCATATAAGATATATATGGCACTGTCATTTGATGATTCTTGAAAACCTATTGAAAAGAAACACAATACCTTTCCTTGCGCTTCTCCAGAAATCGAGCCAACGAAGCCTTGCGAGATTGGGGTATACGGACCTGAGGTAGACCGACTGGGGCAAAGAAGAAGATACAATGGATCAATTTTCATGTAGACTAGTGACGATGGGCCGGTTTGGTTCGGTTTTCCGGTTAGCATACCTGCTGCAGGTACGGGAGCGGCAGGAGCAGGCCGAGAGGAACTGCTCGGGATAGGAGAAGTGTGGATGCTAGTCGATGCTACCAGCGAACGTGCCGTTGGGGATTCGTTGCTGGTACTCGAGCTTACTGACACGGGGCTGGCAGTGCTAGAATCTGGAGGAGTTTGACTCGGTCTGTTACGAACAGTGTGATCATGTGTAGCAAGATGGTTACGGGTAGCAGGCTGAGTATGCAAAGTTGTGGTGGGAGTAAACGAATCGGTTCTGGCCATGGACATAATAGCTTCGGCCTGTGAAGAGAAACGAAAGCAAAGCGTTAGAACAAAGAACATGTCGAACATTTGATTCAAAGAGAATGTAAGGAGATGGAATACTTGTTCAGGAGAAACGTCGTCGTACACACACACCGAACCAGCATAAAAGATGGTTAACTGAGCTGAAGGAGCAGAGAAGTTAGGGATGTTCCTGCTATATATACATTCAAACCATTCAATCACTAAGTTAGGAATGAATGAAAGTCTCGATCAATCAACATCGAATCAATGCAAATCGTGATAGCTAACCTGAGCTCAGTAGTACCGATAACAGGTGCAGCTATTGGAACTCCGCTGAGTTGTTGAGTGCCCATAGAGTTCCCATAGTAACCACTGTGTACAGTGGAAGTAAAATGAGACTGCACAATTGGGGTGCTCATAGAAACAGGAAATGGTTGATGCTGCTGCCGATTCGAGAGAGGGAACGTTCTAATATCCTTGGAGCAGCCGACTGGAAATGCATCAATGACCGGACGAGCTCGATGGATGCTCTCAGCTTTATTTTCAAAGTTCCAGTTTTTCTGCAAGATGAAGAAAAGGAGAGACCGTTCAATTGAACCTTATGTGAAAAGTTTTCAAGTCAGCTTCTGGAAAGTTCCTTTCACCAGCAAATACTTAGATTGCTAACCCTTAATCATTATTATCATAACTATCTGACGTTAGATATATCTCCAATCCATGTCAGCAGAGGACTAGGATCGCCAAGCTAGCCAGAACAGAACAAAGCTGATAAACATACCAACAATCATAAGAGCGTTATGCAAGAACAAACCTGCAGAATAGAAGAAGAACCTCTTCTGTTAGCAGAGTCGAAAGCATCGGCATTGGAGATGGACAAGAAGCTTGACGACGAAGCTACCTGGTCGAAAATACTCTTCCTTGGCTTCTCTTGATCAGTAGCAGTCTGGAACGACAAGAACTGCGGAACAGCCGAAACTTTGTTCGAAAATGACCACTGATGAGCTCCTGAATTCCTCATATTAATCACTGCAGAAATGCAGAAAAGAAACCAAGGGAGAGAACAATGCATCAGCTGGTTTAAATCCAACTCTGAATCCCATAAACTATAGCAAAATAAATAAACTGATCGTTAAAATATTCATATAAGATAACATTCTCTAATCACCATCACATGAGCAAAAAGAAACTAGAAACCACCTTTTAAAAACCAGGTCCTCAAGCCCCCAACAGTACGAATCTTGGATTAAGATATTCACAAAAGGGCCCCTAGGCACTACAGACTTTCAAAGAAAAGAGCCTTAGATATGAAATGAAGAGCAATTTGCTGAGAAGAATCAGTGACTTCATATAAGAAAGTTCTCATAAAAAGAAAACGAGTAAACAACTTTAACTTTCCCTCAAGCCAAGAGTAATACAGATACACGATAAAGTAAGCAAGCATGTCACATGATGAGGAACCGTGTGTGATTAAACAACCTATTAGTTTATACATTTATCATATTACCAGACAAATGTATCAACAATATAATAACGTTATGGTCTTGGCCACTAATTCAGATTAAACCATTTAAAATGGTTGTTTCACATGTTAGTTCAAACCCCATTGCTATAAGCTATAAAGTATTCATTCACATCATGCAACGATTTGTTTAAGTATTCTCATGCTCGGAACAGAAGGAAACAAAAAATAGACAAATGGGTTTCTCCGGAAACCCCCCAATAGTTTAATCGATCAAGCTTACAGCTTTTGAATTCTTTATTTCTCAGGTTTGTGGCTTTGTGCACCGAATCTAACCATAGATTCTTGCATTCTTTTCTAAATTTATTGCTCAATGATTTTCGAAATATTTCGAAAAAACAACAACTTAAGAATGTGTGGGAAAAATGTTTCAACTCCAAAATGGTTCAGATTCCAAGATGAACTTGTCGACCACTACCAGTCAACCCAAGCAAATTATTAATTTTAGTAATAGAGGTTTCATTCTGAAGACAACTTAGCATGAACCACTTTTTGTCCATGACGTATCATTATCGCTCACTTAAATCAAATTTCAAACCAAAATTTGTATCTAAAACCAAATTTATAAACATGTCATATGTCATATGGTGCACATTATACCATGAGCAAATCTAGCATGTTTGCTATAATTTAAGGGGAAAATGAAAATTATATCATGCTCTACCTCAATCACTCTTACCTGAAGTCTGTCTAACAAAATTAGTTATAAATTCACACTTTACTAGACCCATTTAGTACCCGAATCATCATCGAAGCTTTGTTTGAAACAAGAATGTCACTAGTTTCATCAACATGTGAAACATTTATTAGCAAAGATCATCAATAGAATTGTTGATATGTCATGGTCATGGACCCATTGTGGCCATGTGTTACAACTATCTTATCCCATACTACATCTTCTATCAATTCTTCCAATTGCATTACTTGTCAACATCACATAACCCCACTAGAATAGAAACCATTGAAGACCAATCAAAACTCAGAACAAACCAAGAAAAAAGATGATAAAATAAACATGGGCGCATGCTTTCCACACCAAAAGCTTTGAAAACACACCATGTGGAAAAGATAATGCAACAGGCGCACGTTAGCATTTTTTAAAAAATTATATACAAAAAAGGATAATAATAATTATTATTTAAAAAAAAGGAAAATTATTCCAAATTTGGCCTTTCACCCCACCCACCTAGGGTTAGTTGTACTTATACGGCCTCATGGTTCAAAACTATTTCAACCATGTGCAAAAAATTAATTGACTGATTCTCATTTTTACCCCCTTACTCTTTTCTAATTTACGAGGGAATACCCCTCCTAATCATAATCGCAATCAACGACTTGTTAATTGATAACTTAGTCTGTAACACGATGATTATGAACACACAGCTCCACTAGCGAGATCAAATTTTGATCAAAACCGTATGAATTTGCTTAACGAAGTGATTTAAGCAGCCGATTAATCTCAAATTTCAATCAAGATGTAACAATTCGCGTGTAGTGATTCAGCTGGAAGAACCAGGATCTAGCAAATCAAGTAATCTTAGAATCCTAGCGATTCTGAGGAACTTTCAATTCATCAGCCAAACAAGCAACAATGGGAACTAAGAAAAAAGACGAGCTCAAACCAGCTGGAAATAACGAAGGAGAAAGGAGACTCGAAGCAAAAAGGAAGAGCATACCAGAATCCTTGGCGGCGGCGGAGGAAGAATCGGCAGCCTCTGCTTTCACAGTCGTCGTCAGGTGGATTGACGACCCCAATCCCATGAAATCCCGCTCCATACTCAGCTCCCCCTGTACGTGTTGAATTCGGTCCTCTCCGAGCTAGAATTTTGAGGCTTTTGCTCGATAAACGATCAGTGGAAATAGATAAGCGGCGGCGATGATGGCAGCTGAGGGGGAGAGAGAGAGAGAGAGAGAGAGTAAGTGGAAATGGGGAAATGGAAAACGTGAAGTCCGCTATTTCCGTTTCTTATCATTTTTATTTATAAAAATGCGTTTTTAATAATTATTTTTAAATTATTTGCTAATAACTAATTACGAATTGAAACGTAAATTGATAAAAGTTCAGTACCGTTTAATAATATTGTGAAAGAAGGGGACTGAAAATGTTAATTACCTTTTTGGAGAAAATAAATTTATAAATTGTGGTTGTATTACTTGTATCTCGATTCAACTATTATTGACTTATTATTCCGTTGTTGAGTCTACCGATGTGATTTTAAAATTATTAAGATGTAATTGAAATGATTAAATTGTTATAAACATGATGCAGCTATAATTACATCAAGATTATACCAAACATTTTTCAAAAGTGGTTCACAGTCGGACCATCCCGAATATCGAGATTCTAACAAAGCTATAACAATTTTTCTTTTGGAAAACCTTAGCCTAACCTTCATTCATAATTATTTTATTCTAAGAAACACCAATAACAACATAACGGCAACAATAGGTCAAAATAGAATAAGAAATTAGAAAAAAATAAATATCAACTGGCATCTGCTGCTCAATGCTAGCCAGGTAATCAGCTGCATGATTGCCCTCTCGATAAACATGTATAAACTCGATCTCCCACACTCTCTCCATCAACTCGTGAATCTGATCCACTACAGCCGAGTGCTGGTAAATTTTCCCTGTCGTCTGCGTATCAACTGCAATGCACAACGGGAGTCGAGCTGCATCTATACTTTCCAGTATCCTTGCTCCCCAAGCTATACGAAGACCTGTCACAACAGCCCTTAACTCAGCTCGGGTGATCGAACACAAACCCAAGCTCACACTAAAAACCGACAAAGTGAATCACGAATCAAGCCTCCTGCTGCTGCTTGCGGATCAATAAAACCATCCGAGTTAAGGGACACCCATTTGGTTTTCAGGAGATTGGCACATCGGTCCTAGTGGGTCGATCAGGTCTAGTTGACCGGTCTCTAATATGGGCGTCTCTAACAGTGGACATCCAACAACATATCCGTTGCGATAAAAGCTCGGGAGTGGTGCTAAACTGCTCAAAGTTAGCTTCGTTTCTGGCCTTCCACAAGTACCAGCAAGCAATCCCAAAAAGAAGGCTCCAGCCTTCAAGTGGTCTGTGATCCAAGACAGAAATGGTGTCTCAAAAAAAGAATGATCTTCAAAATCATGTTCGCGGGTCGAACCCGACATTGGTTAAAATCATAACATAATTAAAATCTTGTTCCTGTCCAGGATCGAACTGGAGACCTTTTGCGTGTAAAGCAAACGTGATAACCACTACACCACAAGAACAATTGCAAATTCCAACAAGTTAAGTACTAGAATACCGATCGATAGTATAATTAAAGACTGTTTAACTAGACATATCAACCTAGAAATTAAAATGTGAACTATTTCATGAACAATTCTTTGATGCAAAATGAGTTGATTTATTGATAATATGTTTCGCGATTTTACATCGAAATATTGAGAAGTGTCAGGAATGTGGATATCCGCAGATAATTCGAACTCCAAACCCAATCGAAATTGGCACGAGTTTTAGAAATGACGACGGTGTCTAAATTCGTGCAAGCATTCTCTATACCTGTCTCGTAACTAAGTACATGATTGGAAGAGTGTTTTCTCATTAAATATGGTGTACCAAGAATTCACAACTTGAGGTTTCTCAGATCAAACCAGAGACAATAACTTATAGGCGAAATTGGTAACAACAACAAAAACCGAGTTAAAACCCGAAAGAGTTCGCTACTCATTTACCTACAAGGAGGGGTGTGGCCTTTAAGAACACGATCAATCAATGGCAGCTGCGACGCATCTTCTATCTCTGCAAACAATGGCGGGAAAAATCGACGAATCAAAACGATAAATCTCAGATGGACAGTTGAAAAAAGTATGGGGCGGAGATGCGCACGAAGAGAAGTTGGTTACATGTACAGGGGGTATACAAACAGTCTCGTCAGCTTCTGCAGTTTTTTGTTTCGACAGAAGCCGGGCGAGGGATCATGAGCTTGTAGGAGGATCATCTTTCCAACCCTTTGAGAGAAGATCATAGTTGATTGATGCGAGCTGGGAGAGATTCTGCATTTGCGACGAAAAAATTGGCAAGTTACTGGCGGAAGGATCAGACGTCCAGATCCAGAAGATGGGGGGGCGGGGTAACGTACCTTGAACGAGAAGTTACTGAATGAGTAATTGACGTTGGTACCCGAATCAAACTCTGCAAGACCTCCACATTCATCTCCCTGCTTATCAATCAGTATTTCGGGCTTCTTTAGTTACCACTTCTTCTTGACGTGTAAAAAAAAGGATGCAAATGAAATGGAGAAATAAGTTTCGGGCTTCTTTAGTTACCACTTCTTCTTGACGATTGCTGAGGCAACTGCTACTGCCACTTAAACTGTCGGCATCGCTCGAATCTTCAAAATCGCTGCCGGGATATGCATTGTCGTCTGACGTGTTCCACGTGTAACGGCTCGTGAAGTAGCTTGTGTCGAGAGCGCTGTCTGAAGCGGGCACGAATGCAGCCTAGAACCAGAGTAAACACCATAATAAGTAAAATTATACAATGTATGGATTTGTCGTCTAAGTTTGATGCAAATAAAGGAAAAAACTTCCTACTTTTTGCCTTGCCAGTGTGTCCCAGTTGATGTTTTTGAAGAACACGTGTTGCTTTACCTGCAAACCGAGGTAGTTGATATGTTATCGATCATCGACTTAGATGAAGAGAGTTCCGAAAGGTAAGCTGAAAGAAAATAAATGAAGCAGACCTCTGATGCACCTCTGGCTCCGAGTCTCATATGAGGATCTTCTGTTAAGAATCTGAAAAGCAGTCACATGAAAGGCTCGATATTTATCTTCGAATTCGACCTCCAATAGCTTGGAACCGATATTTGAAGATAGTTTCAAGATGATCTCACCTATCGATAATATCACGAGCTTCAGGGCTCATTTCGTCAGGTACTTCGGGCCACGGTATCTTCCGATTGAGAATGTTGTCGAATATTATCTGGAAGCAAGAGAAAAACAATATAAGCAAGAAGCAATGATTTGCAGTCTCTCAGTTAATCAACTGATTACATAAAGTATCGGGATGCATCCACAACAATCGTGATTCGCGATTCGATCAGAGGAATTCATAAATCGCGAGGAAGAAACAATTAAAGATTGTCCTTGAAGTTAAAACTAACAAGAAATATGACTGATTCAGAAAACTATGGAGACTGTTCAACCAGATATCTTTTCGTGTAATATAAATGCAGCACTTATAAGATATAAGAATGTGTGTTCAGGACTTATAAAACGAAAGGTGAATCTATGAACAGCAAAGAGCCGAAGACCGAAATCGAGAGTTGTTAGAGGGCAAGAGATAAGACCTGAGGATGCTCTGCATTGAAAGGAGGAATACCAACAATGAGTTCGAACAAAATGACGCCCACAGACCACCAATCAGCAGTAAAGCCTGAAGAGAGAACATAATCAGTGAATATGCAGAAACATCCGAAGGAAAAACGAGACAAATAAGATTAATTAGTAAACAATAAAGATATACAAACCGTGTCCTCTTCCCAAAAGAATCTCTGGTGCCAAATAGTCGGGTGTGCCCACAGCAGAACGTTTCTTCCTCCTTTCTTGTTGATCTGAAGTCGACAGTTCAGGTTCGTCGTCCACAAGCATTGAAGTTCCACCAGCCGCTGGACCAGACAAGTCATCTGTGCTGTTGATGAGCCCGACCTTTGAAAGCCCGAAATCTGTTAACTGTTCAAAAATAAGGAACATCAAAATGTTTCATCATATTCAATTCACGAACAAAGAGTATGGTGTCAAGTAACTAAAGATGCATGTCCAGAAATAGGACAGTGGATTCAATCATTATAACTATTTATACGGAATAATGATACTTGATCTCTATACCATGAACCATGTGAAACACTGGTTACCTTGATATGACCATCGTGTGCAATGAGTAGATTATCAGGCTTCAGATCACGATGAACCACGCGTAATGAGTGTAGATATTCCAGTGCAAGTACCTTAAGAGCAGTAAGACTTTAGGTTACAAGCTGGAAACTATAATGAAAGCAGGTTACTACTGTGGAAGAGTTCGGACGAAAACTTACGACTTCAGCTATATAGACACGGGCAACGTCTTCATCTAAGCAGCCCATATTACGTAATAATGAATACAAGTCGCCTCCGTTTAAATACTCCATCACAAGGTACAAGTTCTCACGACAAGTAAACGAATAGAAGAAACGAACCTGACAAGTTGGCATCATGTGTTAGAATGAATTGAAATTGTCGAAATGACATGCAAAAGAACTAGTTAAGCAAATCTCACCACAAATGGATTGCGCACGGAAATTAGAATATCACGTTCTGCTAGTATACTCTCAACAGCATTCTTGCGTATCATATCAGCCTTCTTTAGGACCTGCAGTGACCATTAACATGTCCGATTCCATTGAAATGGAGTGATCAAAGAGCGATCAAGCATATGATAATAACATCATCAAATGTTCAAATAAAACCGCGATGCTGAATAGGTAGGAACTTAGTGGTCAATAGAAGATTTCAGAGAAAACACGATAAAACAATAAGCTGAGGCATTCAAAATGTAAGCTCCTGATAACTAATTCCCCAATCAGTTCAAAACAGTAATAGCCCCTCCCAAGAGAATGGGAAACGTTGCTAATTTTCTCCACTTCAACCACGTCCAGATCCTCAATGACCAAAGCATACATTCAACAACTGCGTCTAGTTGCATTTTTTAACAAACAGGTGAGAATTCAAGTCTTCGAGCTACCCCTAAAGCTATATCAAATATTTTACAACTAAGCACAGCCAATTAGTGTATTGTCAAATGGCAACCACAATAACAGGACAAACAAATGGGAACCTTTCTGAAACAACCAACAGGAAGGAGAAGCATCATGACAGCATACG
Source organism: Linum usitatissimum (assembly GCA_030674075.2). Taxonomy (NCBI): domain Eukaryota; kingdom Viridiplantae; phylum Streptophyta; class Magnoliopsida; order Malpighiales; family Linaceae; genus Linum; species Linum usitatissimum. The sequence goes on from JAUJYP020001424.1 coordinate 537,622, forward strand.
AAATGAGAACTGGGTAAGGTACCTTTATGGCAAAAAGATCTCCAGTCGTTCTTTTCTTAGCCAGGAATACCCGCCCAAATGCCCCGCGACTGATTGGCTTCATTATCTCAAAGTCATCAATTGATGTGCGGTCCTTCGAAGAGTGTATTGGGCTTGTTCTCAGGCTCCTAACTACATCATCTTCCAAGGGAGCATCTTCATCGATCACAGTGCTGCCTATATCAACCTTCTCATCTTCCACTAGCTCACAGAGCTGCAAATATTTCTCTCTGCATGCCAGTAAATGACGCAAATCAATGACACATCTTCGACTAGCTCACAGGCTTGATGGTTTCTCTAAAAAAATATGACATAAATCAAGAAAGTGCGACAAGGCAGCATTTAGCAATTTCAATTCCTAATATCTTTACAAGCCTCGAGAAAAATTGCAGATATTTAGTGTTTACAACTGGCAGTAGCATACACACTATTTATATTCTGAAGGACTTGATCGAGAAGGCCTAGGAAACGTTTTAACATACATATTAAAAAGTAACCACACAAAAGATATTATCAAACAGTAACCCACCGTATAAGTTTCTCAATCCTTGCCCCAAAAGTTTCCACAGTAAGAGCATCAAACTTTCTTCTGTCAATAACAACCCTCAGGTCCTCAAGGCAGGATAATAAATAGGGCACGGAACGCTCATCTTCCAAAGGCATAGTAGACACACATTTTGCAATATCAGCTAGTTCATTCATCTGTATCAAACAAGCAGTACACTTAGCAAAATAAACAGATAACCATCATCCAGTGACAGCAATGAAACAAAACTCTACACACTACAATTTTCATAAGGAAAACAAGAATTACTTGATTGAGAATTGTTTAAAACTGACTTATATTCAATGCATCACAATTGCAACCCAATGTTAGTCACTGGCATTGGGCATAGTAAATAAATGAAGACACTGGCAGACAAGTAAACTAAGTTGGAGTAAACTAAGTATCAGCGGCACTGCTTCAGGCAAAACTGGAAATAAAACAAGATCAGAAAGGTAAATACAGAATTCACCATTAAGAGTTAAGTGCATAAGAAAAAACAAACAAACCTGAGGAAGGTCATCATGCTCTGGATAACCACCTTTCCCAGCAAGAAGCAAGTCTATCTGGCTGTTCTTTGGTGTCAATAATGGAGATCTAGGAGTCATGCTACCAGCAGATGAAGTGGCCATCCCCTGATCAGATTTTGGACCAAAACGTGTTCTGCATGACATGGATGGCAAGCCCTTCATGTCATCCGTGAATGGCGAGTTATCAGCTTCAGGAAAACAATCGAGCATGTCTTCAGATCCTCTCCTAGACCAGTCACTTAGCTTGGGAGATGGAATGTCGGACTCTTCAGTAACACTAGAATTTGACACCTTTGCTACATCAGGGCTCCCTAGAGAAGGTTGGATATCCTTCTGTGCAAAAGACTCCATCATTTTCTCAAGAGTTTCTGCAATTTTCGAAAGGCGCTCATTCACACCTTGACCTTTCTGATCATAACGATCTGCAATCGCACATATTATTGAATGGTCTTCAACATATGAAGTTGGAACCTCTTCCTCGCAAATTCGACAAATAATTGAATTTTCATCTGCAGGATTTTGGTCACCCCAGTATCCCCAAGAAACTTTATGTTGGTGCTTCACCGAATGTTCAAGTTTCACTGTGGGGACCTCAGATGGCTTAGCAGCAGGCAGATCGATATCAGAAATCCCTTTAGTGTTGCTAGGCACTTTCAAAGGATCAGCCCTTACCTCATTTTGATCCTTAGGTGAAGCAATTTCCTTTGGACCTTTTGCAGCAGGTGATGGAAGCTTTTTCCAGGAAGCCATCCTATCTCGACCTCCAGGAGACTCAACATTAATGGAAGCCTCAGTGGGAGAAAGAAAGTTTGCAGGCAGTACCAATGGCTCTCGGTTCCAACCTCGCCCGTGTTGTTCTTGACTGTACGATTTCGTCACTGAAGTCCCTTTTGCAACTTTTGAAGCTGTGGAGCTTTTCATGCCCCTTCCAGCACCTGGAGGAAGGCGTTTCTCTGCGGAGTGTACTTGTAAGACCCTAGATTGACGCAGTTGAAAAATATTCTCATCATCGGGAAGTCCAGTTTCTTTGTGGAACTGCAAAAGTCTTGTACACCTAGTCAGAATGAAAAGCATTTTAGTATGAAGTTGCTTCAGCGTTCCTGGAGGGAGTTCTTGGCGTCTGTCATCCAAATCTTGGACTATACTTTCACATTGAAGCCAAAACTCTCCAGGTGATTGCATAGCACAACTCCTGGCCAAGACCAACAAGTCCTCTATAGTTTCCTGCCATTCAGGATGACTTTCTGCATTCTTTTCAAGGATTCCAACAAGATCAGCTGCAAAGATAGCCAGATCCGAATTCACCTCTTCCTTTGCCTTGTCAAACTTTCCTCGTATAACAACCAATACTTGCTACACAAAATGATGGTCAATTAGACAACATGGAGTCTTCACACAGTATAAGACCTGCAAGGGAAAGATATACTACCTCCACATTATTCAGTCCACGAGGCTTCCAAAAGGGGAATGGGCGCACGCCTTTGGAATTGAGTTCATGAGAAAAACTTTTTATGTCAGATGGAAATCTCTTTCTTGGTGCACTAGTTAGACGTAGGATAGCTTGGAGACGTGGCGACTCAGACTCCTATTTTCAAAAAGACAAGTCTATCAAGACGAAAAACTCAAGATGATCCTGGTAATTATCTGATAAGTAATTCAACAAGTACCTCTGGTGTAAAAACATCCGAACTTCTCACACCACCAGAACGACCCCAGGATGACTCATTCCGACCTACAACATAAATTAACCAACAGTTTCAGAGCAAGAAATGGAGTGAACCACAGTCATATACATGATAAAATCCATTCCTATGGAAACATCCCATAGTGAAAACAACGAGGCTATGCTAATGACCTCCCTTTATTCCCAAGTCAGCCGCTAAGAAAACCGTATGACCGGCCTCCAAGTTGTATGCACAACAATGTCATTAACTACTAGTTTATGGCAGTATATGATGCAATAACTTAGAGTGATAATCAAACCACGAATTCCAGTTACCCACATTCACATACAAATGTGACAATTCTTTTATGAAAAAAAATCACATTGCATTTCCAATGCAGTTATGCAAACAGTCTCTCTTTTTCCTGAAGTCAACTGCTAAGAAAACCTTTACTAGCGTACAAGTTGTATACACAACAATGTCAACCAGCTACCTGTGTGTTCATATATGACAGGATGTGTGATTCAATAGCTCAGACCAGAAATTGGACCAGGAAATGGAGTGAACCACATTAACATACAATGATACGTTCCATTTCTAACGAAAAATCCCATAGGATTCCAAATTCGATTATGTTAAATATCTTTCTTTCTTCCGAAGTCAACCACTAAGAAAACCTTATGACTAACCTCCAATCTATACACACGAAAAATGTCATCAGCTAAGAGGTCATGACAACATATGATTCAACAGTTCAGACCGATAATCAGAACAAACAACATCATACCTGCATCGTTAGATGGTTCCCCATTGTCCAACTTCATTCCTGGCTGCGGATTTGGAGTAACCTCTCTAGTCTGCCCTCCACTACCAGAAGACACCCGATCCCAATTGCTGCTAGTATCAACTGCTTTACCACTACGGTCCTGAAACCCTGTCATCCTACCCTTTCCAGTAACATCCTCCTTCTTCACCGAATTCGAACGGAATCCACCATCTCCACCACCAGGCCTCGACAAATTACTGGAACCAAGCACCCCAGACCCCTTATCCCCTCTATAACCAAAGAAACTCTCCTGAGGCAATGGCCCTGACCGTGTCTTTATCTTATTCAACCCCAACGAAGAAGCCAATATCGGAGACACAGACAACGCATCATCCTTACCACTCCCCAAACCTTTCCTCAACTTAGACCCTGAAGCCGAAGGTGAAGCTGAAGCAGAAGTAGAACCAAGTACCGAAGCAGAGAATCCTCCTCCTCCTCCTCCGCCTTGCTTAACAGGCGTTTGCGGCTGGGACTTAGGATGATGAGCAGGAGAAGAAGCCTTACTGATCAATTGAACACTCTCTTTCCCCTTCACGACGCTCTCCTTCTTCTTCAGCCCATCCTTCACCTGAACCTGCTTACACCCGGCCGCCGCCGCCGCCACGGCGCCACCGGAGGAGAAGCTGGGGCTGTTGTCCTTCGACGAGGACGAGAAAGACGAAGACGACTTGGACTTCTTCTTGTCGCTGCTCCGGATCGGGGAGTTGGACCCGATGGATCGAGGACTGTTGGAAGATCCACCACCATCGGTCGGACTTGATGCGTCCGATGACGACTTCTTCGACGAGAAGAAGAGCTTGTTCTTGAACACCATAGCAGCAGCAGCTCGCTTCTCGCTAGGGTTTCTCCGATTGAGTTAACTGCTGGTGGTGGTTCCTCTTCTTCTTCTTCTTCTTCTTCTGATGATGATGATACAGTAGTTCCGAGCTCAATCCCTAACATAGATGATCGACGCCAAACCGGGGACAGAAGTCCGGCGAGACGCTAGAGAAGCGACATTGCTGGTTTCTTCGAAAGAGGTGGAGTTGCAGAGGGAAGCGGGAATCTAGAGAGAGGTTTGGTGAAGCTTTTTACCCTTTTTGGTGAGATTTTGAAAATGGGGATGAAAATGGAGAAGAAAGAGTGAGGCAAGCAACTCATAGCGTAACTCAAGAAGTTGAGGGAGCAAAAGTAAATAAATAAATACCTTTTTAAAAATACCTTGATATGGCTTTCGGAGACGGGCAACGGTCCTTTCAGACTGCCTCGATCTGTCAAAATCCCCCCCAACAACCCCAAACACCAATGGCCTTGGACATACTACGGTTTTCTTGGAAGAGCCACATTCTGCCTTGCCTCCAATCCCCAGCTCTCTCTCGAATACACTCCAAGAACAAAATTAACCCGTGGATTGTATATTCCCGATTGTGAGGACTTCCCGACCCAACTATCTCGACGGTTTGCGATTTTGGCGGATCAACGATCCTGGGCAAGTAGGGTTCGCACATTTCTCGGCTGCAAACATATCCAATATGATTGGGTTCAAACTCCACCCCTCCCAATCAAGCTCAAATCTGAACAAGGAAAGGATACGTAAGACTGAAAAGAAAAAAGGCACGAGTCGTCCAAGCGACAAATTTACTAATTAATTGTAATCGTTAAATTGAGAAGTTAATCATAAGATCATTCCTTGATTGTATACGAGCAATTAATCATAGGATCGTTCTGTTTCGGCGCCCAAGAAACCTAGATGCCTAGTTGCCGTTTTACTCAAGCACCGCTGCCGCTCTCCCCGCTACCACTGCACAGCTCCGTGACGCTGTCACCTCCCCAGCGGCCACCGCAACGCCTCCAACCACCACCGTCGGATCCCCCACCGCGAGCCCGTTCTGGCTCCTCCAACTCGACGCCGCATGGAACCCCGACTCCAAGACCCACGTGTGGCATGACGAATCAGGATCTCCTGAATCCATCGCGAGCCACCACGCTAGCGCCACGCCTTCAGAGCTCGCCACAGGATTTCCAACCACCACCTACAGATCCCCCACCACGAGAACCAACACCCCCGACGGCTGATTCGGGAAGCACATATTGGAGGAGGCCTACGACCATCGGATCCGTGCGGAAATCAGGGCCTAAAACCCTCAACTAAGAAGGAAGGAGGGATAGCCATGAGACTAGCCTTATAATGTTTCCAATAAGGACTTTTAAGCTTCCATCGCTAGTGTTTGGCTTTTTTTAGTCATGTTTCTACGCACTTGTGCTTATTGTTCTCTGATAACTTTGGATCATGAAATCGTGATATTAGATGAGATTGATATTTACTTGAATTAAATAGAAATTCATATCTGGTAGATGATATTTAGTGAAATATGTTCAATTACAATTTTACCCCTCATTAATTAATTCAAAGTCTAACCATTCTCCTTTTCCTCTCTTTCTCCTCCCATTTCTTCTTCAGCAATTTCCCAAGAACAACCCAAATTTTGTCCCAGAACAACCCAAGAACTCCATGTGACTTTATTTAAATCTGTGGATCCTTCATGATGACGATGATGATGAGAAAGGGGAAATTTGCTGAAGAACAAGGAAGAGGAAGGAGGGAGGAGGGAGTTGTGCAATAAAATGATCAAAGTCTTTGTTAATCAAATTAAGAAGAATATGAAGGAGAAGAAGTCCGTTGCCCCCCCCCCCCCAAACACACACACACAAATTCTATCGAGCTTAGCACACAAGATGGTGGCCGGAATCGGTGGTGGCAGATCGATTACCGACGGTGCTGGGAGAGACAGATCAGACTAGAAGAGAAAGACAGAGGGAGACGAAATCAATGGGGGAGACAGCTTTGGTATTGGGGGTAATGGCATGTAATTTTTGTTTTAATCATGGACAATAACCATAACAAACAGATGATTTTTAAAATAACTTGTTATTAGGTGTTATAGATATCAATAGCACCGTATAGTTGGTGTTATAGATATCAATAACACCGTATAACTATACCAAACGACCATTAAGAAATCTTTAAGAAATTCATAAGTTTTGTTATGAATTCATAATTACTAAGAGGGTTTTGAACACCAGGTCAAATAAACAAAAAAAAAACAAACATTACAATAAGAGAATGACCAAAGTAAACAAAAAACGAAATTTTCACCAAAAAAAGAGTGGTCGTCGACCTATTGGTTTATAACAACATGGTCATCAACTAATAAAGAGTAACCTGCATATCACTAACTTTATTTAAATTGTAACAATGTGGTCATAACTCATATTGTAGCACAATCTGGTACCTTTAAATAAAGTAAAAAACAATATGGTCATCAATTAAGTTGAAGATCACCCTGCAAACTCACACTCTGGTCATATCACCAATCATATGCTAAAGCCAAACCCATTCAATCAATCTAACTTAATGAAATCTCGTCATTCGAAACAAATCAATCAAAATGAATAGAAATAGGGTTCAGTATAGGGTAGAAACGTTGGCACGAGCTTAAGGAATATTTATGGTTTGCTAAATTTTTAACGGTATTTTTTATTGTACAAGCTTTCCAAGTACTATCAAATTATAGTCATACTCTATTCTCTTTTTATCGATCGTGCAAGAATCCCCATCTTTATATAAACTGTTTGATCCAATTATTATTATTCCCAACTTTCCTTCCTTTTTTTCTCGTCGGTGATTTTATCAAAGCATAGCAAGAGAAGAAAGAAAACATCATCCTCGTCGTTGAACTCATGATTTTCACCATTGCAATCACATCTATCATCATAATAGGTTCTAAAATTTAGGTGAAATTTAAGTGGTGCATTATGATATGTCTATTAGCGAGTTATTGGACCGCAAGTTTGTTTAAATTGTAACAATGTGGTTATTTTAAAAAAAAAGTTCGTCAAAAAACCTTAATTAAGTTGAAAACCATCATGTAAAAAACTTATATCTGATTTGGAATCCAAAGACTTTGCTTCCTCGATCCGATCTAGGAGTAATATGTACCTTTGGATCTCCACACGATGGAAGGGCTAAAATTAGTTAAGAGCAATATAGTTATGTTGCTTTAAATGTTTTTGTTGGACCAGAGCCCAGCCATCTTCGATCATCGGATCATCGTCTCTCGTGAGTGGAAAATTCCCCAATCAATTTCTCGGCGATTTAGACCTCGGTTGATAAAAAATTTGTACCCACGTGATCACTGTCATCGGCTCTACATTTTTTTGGGAATATTTTTCGACGACCAGTCGTACAACTTTGTACTGATCATACAAATGTGTATAGATTTGTACAAACCCGTACAAAACGTATATATTGTGTTGGCTATCGGTCCGGAGTTCGAGAAGTATCTGGGGCAGGAGCTCGAAATCGCTGCGGATTTTTCTGCAGGGACAGAAGGTGCTGCTCGTAACGGTCGGAAGGATCGAGGATGAGAAGTGCGAATTTGGATGCATATTCGAGGGATTCTTCGAGGTTTTAAGGGCACGCCGAAGTGCCAGCTCTTGATTCCTTATGGATCAGACGTTGTCAAGTATTTGGAGAGCATATACAAGGGGAAGGACATGTACGTACTCGGCTCTTTCTAACTCCATTTTTTTTATCTACTTGTATGATCTAGCGCTGTTCACGAACCCAGTCGAGCCGAGTTAAGCTTCAATATGCTCGAGCTTGCCTCGTTACTTTTGTTTTTGGTCTATTATGGTTTGCAGGGATGCCTTGGTGATGAAGGCAGCTATCAGTGTACTTGGTGATCTCGCGGATACGCTCGGAAGTCGTGGTGGTTGTTTGATAGAGCAGTCCCGTTTATGTAGAGAATTGTTGAATGAATGTTTGTCATCCGCAGACGAGAGTATCGAAGAATCCGCAGACGAGAGTATCGAAGAATCTGCTGAGCAGTCCAAGTTGGCGATCGCAAAGGCTGGGATCGGTTTAGAATGCAGGATGTAGGGCTCTTCCACGAAGACTCCGAGCGAATATATGAACTAGATTGAATGTAAAAGGTTAGAAGAGGTTATGTCACTTTGATTATCTGTAATTAGATTCTTTGCATTAGCTTAAGAGGTTTCGAGTTTGCGCCGACATTGGTTTCAGTGTTCTTCGGCTCAGCTCTCCATACTAGTCCCAGGTGATGAAGAACACCACCACCAGATGTGTGCAAACATTCGACGGTCAAAAGACTTGAAAAGCACTTAAATTCGAAAGCAACGCAATGAACTAAGGTTCCGGCTCGAATTTCGACCAAGTATTTACGAGGGCCAGAAGAACATACATCGCATATCAGTACAGAAAAAATAGCAAATGCATACTAAGCAAATCATGAGCAGTTCCGTTTTGTGCAAAAGAGTACCCTAACTTTGCTGTTACTTCATCACCAGCAGCCAAGAAACTAACAGTAGAACATAACCTTCTTGACGTTTTCTTTCAAGGAAGGCAAGGGCCTTACGGTTGCATTGGCGCCAGGGCCGCGAGTCTGCCGTCCTGGACCGCCGCGGCCAAAGTCTACTGTACCGCTGGTCATCGAGCCGCTGTCGGACGTGTCAGGTTCCATATAGAACCTGGCCCGGAAGGCGGCGAGATGGGCGTAGTAGGCAGGAGGCACTGCAAAAAAAAACAAACAGCAGAAACAAATTTGAGTTTCGTGATGTGTGGAAACTGAATATAATGTAAAACATCAAAGGAAAGGGGGAAGAGGAACTCACCGATGGAGACAGAGCGAGTGCACCTTGCGTAACTGCACAAGAACGGAAAAGGGAAGATTCGGGAATTAGGGATCGCTACTCATTTGTTCGTGATACCAAGTGTTGAAGGTAGAAGAATCGAAAACTTACGTGTAGCAGAGATTGTTCGTCAGAGACTGAAGCCCATCGGCGGAGAACTTGTTCTCATCCCACAGAACATGATAATGAGCCGGACGGCTAGTTCCCTGTTCAAAGCAAGATCATAAGATACAAGTCGAATTCAACTAATCAACCATACAGATACGAGGTAATATTATAGAGTTCAAATACTGAGATGAGTAAATTATTACCTGGATTCCAGCATGGCTGCAGAGATAAAAGTCGAATTCCGTAGGGTGGCAGATCTTCGAGTCCACAACAGTACCTGTAAGACAGAATAACAGATGTCACTCCACCAAGTACGATAATTCGCCGGGAAAATGAACAGAGGATGAGCTTAATACTTACCAGGCAAGATATTTCCACTCCGGTCGACAGAGTTACGGTCACGATGGTTGTTGGCAAACAGCCTTGTGTGATGACGCTTCTGGACGACGACAAAAGTGACCGGAGGCTGATAGTTGGGTTCTAGAGAAGCACATGCCTGTATCGGGAGGAATGTGAACCAAATCAAACATCCATACGCAAGATGAGGTCTAACAGGATAAAGAGAATGATCAGAGTACTACTCGAGCTTACCTTACGAATTGCATCGAGCTCGTACAGCAAAACCTGATAGAATTGGCCTTCACTGACACCATCCCTAAAAAACCAGAAGGAAGAATCAGACGAATGCAAAATTACATGATAGAGATGGCAGACAAAGGAGCAGAAGTTCACCTGTAGAATATGATACGCTCTGGCTTCTGGCCAGTTGCACGCCGGAAGGATATGAGCAGCTCTCTGCAAGTATATGAAATTATGTAAGCGACTATGAAGCATAAAAAAAATTATGAAAAGTAAACTCAGAGACTTTGATTAATAACATACTTGATCATGCCACCGGAAACTGGGCCCCGAACGGAATCATTCCAAGACTTGTAGAGATCCTGAATAAGCTCCTGTCGATGTGCTTGAGCACAGACAAGACCGGCATATTTGGTAATCTCTGGCCAGTCTTGCGAAGCGACCACCTATAAATAGATTACAAAAACATCAAGCGAAAGGTTAAGAACCACGGATTAAGTCTGACAACATAATGTGGGAGAGAGAAAGAGATGGATAGATACATACAGCAGCAATGGATGGACTCGAGTCTTCTCCAGGATGCGGATGAGTAACATCTGCACCGAAAATTATAGTTGGCCGATCGCTAACTAACGGAATGCGTCTGGAGAGTGCATCTACCAAAACTGTGTTTCTTCCCCCGACCTTGACATTAATCTTCAGGGACACATTGGCCAAGTACTGCTTGCTCATTTTGAAGACATGCTTAGTTAGGCAGCATTGACTAACTAGCCCCAGATCAGTTTCACAAATTCTCTTCAAGTCCCCTGTATAAAAAAATTGCAGAAATTAGTTTGATGCATAACACAGAAAAAGTACCATGCCTGTCAATAGATGTGACATTTTGTACCGTAAAGAGATCCGTTGTTGTCAGGGAGGATAACAACCAGCAGATCAAGCTCCTTTCCGAGAGGGCGGAGCTTCATCATAGCATCATGGAATCGGGCTTTGAGAACCCTCTCGACTTGCTCTGGTCTCGCACTAATTGGAGGAAGCACTGGCTCAGGGTTAAATTGCTGCAAAGAAAAAAGAACATAGACAACCCCAACACGGAAGAAGAGGTTAAAGTCGGTAGAAAACTTTAATATTTGGTACAAGTATACAGTTGAATACTGAACCAGAAACGCATACCATCCCAGAGATGTGACACATTTGGGCCAGCTCATAACAGAATCCACGAGCAACCGTGTCTTGAACTTGTCGAGAGAAGTTAATGCATAACCAATAGTTCACCGTTCCACCATTCACCATTTTCTGCAACACAGAGAGTTAGATAGTAGAACACGAACAAAAACTAACAAAGAAGCCAACCTCATTTATGAAAATCTAAATAACCAGACTATACATTGATCTAAAAAAATAACCAGACCATACCTTGTTCATCATGTTCCACTGGCCAACTTGTGGTAAGCAATCCTTCTCCCTGCCAGTGTCATGATATTTGAGCTGGAAAGACCAAACATTAGTTGGGAATCTTGAGAGAAAAGAAAGCAAACCAAAAGGAAGTCCGAAGTTGACAAACAAATTTACCAGTGGAGCGGGCAGAATACGAGCTTCAACAGAAGCAAGCCTCTCACTGATCTTGATACCAAACTCCTTTGCATAAGGGTCACTGTGATAGGCATTGTGTTGAACAGTCTGCAAAACAAGAGCTCAGTTTGTTAACATCAGATAAAATAAGCATGATTCCCAGTATAAAAAACGTGAGACAAGTAATGATCCTACAGCAAACTCAAAATAGTCCACAGTTGAAACTAAAGAGTCAAACAATGGAATAATCAGGTGGAACTTCCAAATGCGCATAAACAAGATTTCCAATGGTATAATAGTCACTGCACAACCATGATATTATAACAGATTGGCAGACATGTTACAGAAGTGTACCTGAATAATATCACGTTCTCTTTCCTGAGGGCGTTGGCAGGTCACCTTTAGCAAAGCAGTAATTTGTTTCTCATTCAATCTCTTGGAGTACCTTTGACCCTCCACAATCTTACAGACCTGTTCAACAAAAAATATATATAAGAAGTGTAGAAGTGGAAGAATGCAGGGTAATGTTACAACGAAGTTACAAACTTGTCTATTACCTCCATAGGCAGATAATTAGGCCTTTGTTGATTCCCCACTTGGAGACAGGGCCACTGAGTATGCTGAATGGTGAAGCCATAGGTTTCATAGAAATACTCCACAACAGACTTCATGGTTCCTCTTTCGTCGACAGGGAAACTGAGAGACAGCGGAGGTAGAGAGTTGCATCAAGCCGTAATTCAATTGACAAAAGAAGAGGAATAGTGCCATAAGAAAACATAAAGGTGCAGGTACTAACGTCAACTCGCGAGTTGCCTGTGATGTTAAACCAGATATACGGTACTTCCGCCGCATATTCCCACGATGAGTAACTTCAACCTTCACTCCTCTTAAAGCCTTCTTTATCTGTACAACAGCAATACACAGCTTAAAAGGTATTCAATAGCTATAACTGCAGTGCTGCCACAATTATCCAGCGAAATCAGGACTGAGCAGCTCAATAACAGTACATCCAGGATAAAAGCTTGAACAAAGAAGAAACCATATAAAGACTAACCTTCACACGGTCAGCATCGGATAAGGGCCTTGAGGAGACATCCCGGTTTAATAGTTGAGTCACAAAATCGATAACTTTCAGTGGCTCAATGAACGCAGTAGAAGACATATCTGAGGTGAGAAGAGGTCAACTTATGTGTTAACTTTAAGAGTGCATATTTTGAAGAATGAGCACATATGGCACAATATCAGGCATACTCTGAGGAGAGAAAACAAGAACCAATAGAGCTTGTGGAAGCTAAAGCATACCAATATTGAGTGACAGTCCCATTTGAGTAGGTCGGATACTTTGATAGAAACCACGCCAGCTCTCTAGACCATCCCCAAGGGGCTGCCTTCTTCCCAGATCAGGGGAATAAAATGACCGTCCAACTGGAGAATACCTACAGCCAAAGTCACACCTCAATATAACAAACCAGAAAGGAAAAGACCAGACAAAATAATAAGAATGTGGTAACAAAATCGCACCTCGAGTTGGGCAATTCCCGAAGAACAATATCGAGAACCTGGAGGGCTTCCTGTGGTGCATCAGCTTGCCTTCCCTGTAAAAACTGTCCTAAATGGTGAAGGTCTGCCCGCGCAGCAAACTTTATCACCACTTTGAATTCCCTCTCTCTCCTGCAATGAAAATGAAACATTAGCAACTGTTGAGAGTATAGTAAGCCAAATCAAATATGCAGTTCACAGGATTGCACCTTTGGCCGCCAGTCCCGTCATCTTCATCAGTGAGGGTGATTCGGAACTCCTTGGACAAGAAAGGCAAGGGCCCAGCAGTATATAGGCTCTTCCTTCCATCGTAAGCAGGAAGACGCTTCCCAAGATGAGATTCACGGTACAAACCAACTAACTGATTAATCACGGCACGATTGACACCTCTAGATGTAACCTCAGGAGTAATGGTGACCTGTTGATCAAACCGCTATCAGAAACAGACATGGAAAACAATAGGAATCAAACAGACAAATAACGTGGAGCATCATTCTTACATCATACTGGTGCAGATCTTTATCAGGCAGCTCGGCAAAAAAGTGATTGGCCTTCACCACACATCTTAAACCTACAGTCCCTTTTCCTGGACGAACAGGGAATCTAACCGACTTGGTTGAGGCAGGTGGAGCAGACTGTATAGCCAGATCAGATGGAGCTTCCTGTGAAATTGCTAATTGCTGCATCTGTTCTGATACTGCAGCAGTAGAAGGCTCAGGCGGCTGAGACGAACTTGCCTCGGAAAGCTTGGGTTGAGAGCTCGACCCTACTTGATAAGGAGGCAGCGTAGCTTGGGGCAGCTCGGGAACTAGAGGTCTAGATTGGCCACCATAAGGAGGTCCTCGTGGCCCTCCTTCACGGCCGCCGTTTCGACCACCACCATAGCCTCGACCACCTTGCTGAGGTGGCCCTCCCCTTCCTCTACCCTGATACTCACCAGATCCACCATAAGGATTCTGGGAACCCTCACCACGGCCTCGGCCACGTCCACCATAACCACCTCCTCTCCCCCCTTGCAGATACTGCTGCCCACCCCCTTGTTGATACTGCTGCCCACCCCCTTGCTGATACTGCTGCCCACCGCCCTGCTGGTACTGCTGTCCTCCACCCTGCTGGTACTGCTGCCCTCCACCCCTGCCACCTTGAGAACCTCCTCCACGAGATCCTTGCTGAGGTGGACCACCACCCCTCTCAGAAGAAGGCGGTGAACCACGGCCAGAACCAGCTGAATGTTGAGGCTCAGATCCCTCACCACTACCAGACTGACCGTCCGTTCTCTTCTTCCTCACCATCTTAATGCCTGTACAAAGAGCACAATCAGGAAGTCATTTGACCAAACCAAACCACTAAACATAAACGCTCAACCAGCCAAACAATCAAAACAAACAGTAACAACCAGGCCATTGCTTCCTAAGAACTCCCATACCCCCACAATACTACCACTACCAGCCTAGAAAACCCTCAAAACCCTTCATCAAGTCAGAACAGACAGAGAGACTGAGGATATTTAAGCCGAAACATACAGTCATACAGAAGCATTTCATCGAATCACCAAACCCTAACACCAGCACAGCCTCAACTCAACACTAAACGAAACACTATCAGAATTCCAGCTGGAAATGCACAGAGCTAAGCAATCCGAGCACCGCAAACACCACATCAACTGTGAAGAAGAACAAACAAAGCAGATCCAAACAACACCACCGAAGCATACCTAATCTACTACCCAAAAAGAGAGAGTAAACACAGTAGCTCGACAGCTAGAAGCAGTAGCTGGAAACACACAAAAAGGACGGCGCCGGGAAATACCTGAACGGAGAGGAAACCGGCGACGGTAGAACGCTCAACACGATGAGGAAATCTAAGAACAATCGGAGACCGTACAAGGCGAACCACCACACTCTCTTTTTCCCTCTCCCACACTGTATAAAGCCGTTTTAACGGGAGACGAGCTGATAAATGGAAAGAGAAATGGCCGATGGGAAAAGCTTTATATAGAGGGTGGTCAAATTCACTGATCGAATTAATTATTGATGAGCTGATAAATAAATAAAATAATTATTATTATTAGATAAGAGGGGCGCGAATGGGTGGGTCCCCAAAAAATGACCATACTTTCGCCGTGCCCTAGCTATTCTCTTTCCTACGTGTCCGGAATGCCACGCCAGTGGCTCACGTAAGTGGCTACGTGGCAGATGATGTGGCAGAGAGTTATTTTTTGACAAATTGGTACTTTTTTGTTTTTATTTATAATAACGAATAATCAGTCTGGTGATTATGTACAAATTATAATTTATGAAGTTATATTAATGCCGGATTCGCATTACAAATTCTTGTGTTGACTGAATTGTGTATGTAATGGGAAGGTAGATATGAGGTTATATTCGTTTCATCATAGATTATGTCG
Source organism: Linum usitatissimum (assembly GCA_030674075.2). Classification (NCBI taxonomy): domain Eukaryota; kingdom Viridiplantae; phylum Streptophyta; class Magnoliopsida; order Malpighiales; family Linaceae; genus Linum; species Linum usitatissimum. Next base: position 553,118 of record JAUJYP020001424.1, read on the forward strand.
CGTTTAGACCTATACATTTTAGTTATGCTATTATTAATACTATTATTGAAATCCATGTGAATTTTTAGAGGATGTCACATATTTCCATTATGCATATTCAATCAGAGTAATTTTTCCCCTAACTTCAAAGTCATATAAAAGAATTTGAAATTCGAGAGAATCATTTTTTTGTAATCATGCGCCGGAAATGATAATGTGGACTTGTCGAAATCGAGGGGCATCATTTAACCAGGTAGAGATTATGTATGTCTAAAATGTATAATTTTGTACATTAGAAGAACTTGAAACAAAATCAATCATGTATTAGTTAGACATCACGTTACTTTTTCATTTGTACTTAAAGAAAACAATAATTTTTCCTTTTTTTCGGATAAAAAAGGGACAAGAGTTCTTGGCCTGCTTGACCATTTTTCTACTTAAATTCCAAAGCAAATTGGTGGGATTTATACGATTTTATATAATTTTTGTCTCTTTCATAATCAGAGGATTTTTCGAATACATACAAATTATACAACATTTTTGGATCCTACTAAGAGTCTCAGATTATACAACATTTTTGGATCACTTGTCTCATTTGACGATTTTCAAATATGTTGGTTATCGACAAATATCGTGATTGAAATGTAATTAGTGTAATCAAAATAAGTCCGTATAAATTTAGCTTTTGCAGAGCCGCAATAGTTTGATGTTAGTAGACTAAGTAGAGGTAGTTTCACTCGTAGGATTACAACTCAAATACCACAAAAGCTAACCTTCCCCAAAACACGATCTAAACTATTTTGAAGTTTAAAGCTCTGACATTATGTAATTGTATTTATATTTTAACGTTAATTAGACTGCTTTTTACGACACCCCAATGTTAATTAGACCCGAAACCCTAATTTCACACAATTTGACTCAATATGTTGAATCATCATGGATTCGCCACTACGGACAACATTATGAAAAGCCCCGCCCGCAATATCCACCACTACTATTTACATTCTATATATACAATGCAGTCTAACGCCTACAACCCACTCTAGATTCGTCGAGCAATTCCATGAACATCAGCCAGCAAATCCACCATTACTATTCACATTCTATACAATACAATCCGATGCTTACGATCACTACATGTCCGCCGAAAATTGGGCGACCAACACCCTTGGGACTTGACAGAACAACTCAACTACCCTACAAACCCCCCCCCCCCCACCAGAGTAGTCCCCTCATACCCATGTAATTGGGGACAAAGCATAGCTCAATTATTAACCTGAGTCCAAACAACAATGAACATAGGGTTGATCATCACTTGGGTTTAATTTTGTTTGCTAGTGTTAATTAGTGAGTGATTTGGGTGAGCTAGCTAGTTGACAAGAAACCCTAAATGGGTGAGGCGAGTTCCACGATCTACAGCAAAACCAACGACGACGGCCCTTGAAGCCGCCGGCCAAGTGCCCAATTAGAAAAAGAAAGATAAGGTTAGCTTATGATTCTTATGTTTGGGGAATAGAAAGAGTCTCAATGTTTGGTTTTTGCATATGATTATATTGAAGTTTTCAATGTTTGGTTTTTGCATGGATTTTGGGTTTGGTTTGAGATCATTATGACATCAACAATGTTATTGTTTATGAAAATTATAGAATTATCATATGGATTAAGGATTAATCGGGTTATCAGTTGATCAGTTCATAATTAGTTAATCATATTGGGTTTGGAGAATCGAGGTTGCTAGACTTTTGATTAATTTGAGTTATGGGTCGAATGGTCGCTGAGTCGTGACTAAACATGGTAAGATTAGGTTGTGGCAACTTTAGTTAGTGAGGATTGATGATTCGAGTTATCACTATAAATAAACCTGGAATAAGAAAGATTAAAGGAAGAGTAAAGAAGGAATACCACAGAGGATTAATGTGATTTCTGATTTTGAGATCGATTAGTCCACGAAAGAAAAATAAAATTTTATTAAAGTGATAATGGCGGAGATAATCAGTTCATAATTAGTTAAATCATATTGTGAAATAATCGGGCAATGGAATATTTGAAGCTGTAAGGTTAATTCGTTTTTGTTGGTTTAGAGAGCTAGGGGTTGTTAGATTTCTTATCAATTTGAGTTATGGGTCGAATGGCCGACGAATCATGACTAAATATGGTAAGATTAGGTTGTGGCAACTTTAACTAGTAAGGACTAATTCGAGTTGTCACCACCAACATTAATCCACCATAAAAGATAATGGTAAATTCATCCACCTCAAGAGTGCTTGCGTCACAATGAGTTGAGTTGTATGGAATGGGACCGAAGGTTCAACATTATTTGGTTACGATCGTATTATTCATTTACTTCATACGTGAAATTAAAGAGTCTGGAGTATGTATGTATAGTTCCGGTAAGTGTTGTTCAAAACCTTTTATCATTTGTTAAGTTAAAAGGCACTTGTTGAATCTACCAACACTTGCGTGTCTCAAGCTCTACATAGTACTCTAAATCTCGAACACAAGTATCGTCGCACTATCTTCGACTCTGATCGTATGAATGTGATTCACGACACCGATCGATATCCTACGTGTCCTCGAAATGATAAACCACACATTTGGAAATCGTCAAATCAAACACCACTACATGATCCCAAAAATGTTGTATCGTTATCTGTATGTATCAATTTGCTTTGGAATTTAAGCAGAAAAATTAATAGGTCAAGCAGGCCATGGACTCTTGTTAAATTAAGTACAGGTCACGCGTTTACAATATTAATTAAAAGTTAATTAGTCAGGCGTATAGACTTATAGTGACGTTGTATTATTGCTAAGAATGACGGATGGATACTTGATACTTTTTTCGGATCGCGTTAACCCGATCCAGTTCGAAACGAGTAAATACCAAGCCCATAACTGCTACCGAGGCGAAGGCCTCGCTCCGGTACGCCTCCTTTTCGACCAACTATATAGTCAATTTATAAAACTCTAATCTTTTTATCGTGTATATACTCATAACTAAGGTTCAGGAAAGCGACCGTTGAGGCGAAAAAAAGGTCGAGGCTGCGGCCTCCTCGCCTCGCCTCAGCGAGTATGATGACTACTTACGTCCTCGCATCTTCCCGTCTCATCCCCCATGCCACAAGCATATGCGTATCTGACTAGTACTCTTTGTGCGTCCACCAACTTTCACAGTCCGCCTGAACTAAGAAGTTTCCGTCGATAACATATTGCAGTTCCTCGTTGACTCGAACATATATCCCAACAACAACGTTGAAATGTACAAAATATCTCACCAAAATGGGGGAATGCAATCTCACAAGAAACCTAATCTCTTCTTATCCATTCTTACTTATAATTGCCTTTGTGCCAAACCATTCCTCCCACTAAGAAAGTGGAGAAAAAACCCACCAACCAAATTGAAACCACAAGAAGCCAACTCACCCCAACCATGTCACCTACTAACCATCGTCATTCCCCAATTGCATACGTTTTCACAGAAACCTCCTTTCAATAAGTCCACATCAATCGAAGGGTTTAACATGATGAAATCTCTTATTTTTCTTATTAATTAGTGTATATATTCATCCAGTTTGGATCAACCAAATATCGGAGGTGGTCTAACCGGTTTGATAAGCAACCATGTTAGTCGCGGGTCGTGTTTGTGACTAGGCAAGCCCGCAACAGACTTACCAGGTGTGTGGTTCGACCAAATGGGTGGATCGCGAGCTAGTATGACGTATAAGTTCGTTACAAAAGTTTGTCTACTATACGGTAGGGCTGGACAACGGTTGCGGTTAGAATTGAATAATTCGAAATCGCACCGGTCAAATCCGGTTAACGAATATCCCGTATAGAAAACGGTTACGGTTAACTACTTTGAGAGTTATTGGTCTTCCGGACACTTACGGTTATCTAATCGGTGTATTCGGTAACCGTATTTGCAAACCGGTCAAAAAATTAGAGTCTAATATCACTTCTATAATTTAATAAAATTCAGAAATATCTCACACTTGTTATGCTCAAATATGATGGATTTACTTGAAATAAGGTATTCTTTTTGTTAAAAACGTATTAGAAATAGAGATTAGTGCTAAAATGACTTTACCAATAACAAATCTACAGAAACAAATACAGTTAGTTTAAAGTTTAAACAAGGTTTTCAATATGAAATGATTTTACCATCATAAGTCATTCATTTTCTTAAGTTTAAACAGTCAATTTTTTTCTAAGGTTGTCCACTTACTGACCCGGATATGGTTGATCGGGCAGTTATCGGTTAAAATCTTATCCGGTTGTTAAGCGATTACAGTTAACCGGTAAGCATAATTGGTTACGGAATAAGTTATTAATATGTCAAATAAACGGATATGTTTATCCGGTTTGATCGGTTATGGTTAACCGATCGATTTCCACCCCTACTATACGGAAGGGTGGAACTTAATGCTCGACGGGGAAGCACATGAAACCAACTTTCATAATAAAACGATCAAATTTAGCTATTATTTGAAAGATTTAGCATGGTAAAACCTTAATTTTTAACAATTCCCAATATGTATGACAAATATTAACCAATTTGAAAATATTTAATTTTCATGTTAAAATTGGTCCATTTTCAAAGGGGTTAACCTATGAAAATGAGCCATTTTGACATGAAAAATTCAAAAATTTTAAATTGACTAATATTTGACATACATGTTTGAAATAACTAAAAATTCAAATTTTATTATGATAATCCTTGTAAATAATATCCAAATTAAAAATTAAATTAAATTAATTTTATGATAATATTAAAAATTATTAAAGTAGCTTACTTTTTATGTGCCTGGGATGGAAAACGATTATCAACTTTGAAATATTTAATTCAAATAACTAGGAATTATATAATATAAAAAATAAAAATAATTGTAATTACTTTTTGGACTGAAATCATGTCCATAATTTTGGGTTTAGTTTCACTTCAGCCCAAGTTTGTGTACACTGCACTGATATCCGAGAAGGGAAAGGCCCACTAAAGTCCCCAGAAAGCCCATGAGTATCTTGCCGCCACCTGTCAAGATTTCATTGGCTTATAGGTGCATCAAGGTCAACAAAGAGTTTCGAAATTAGTTTGATTAACGAAGTCCATCCCAACCGAATTAGCATGTTTTTCGGATCAGGCACTTTTTCGTATGTGGTGTTTTTTGGTCCGTTGAAATTAGCATTTAAGTTGTTCGACCACATTGTCGGTATTCGATTATAAGCTAGTAACACTATAGTCCGATTAGAAAACTAACAGGTCGACATTGGCTAGTGATCGATCTTTCTATTGGTTGAGTAGCAACGCCTTCGAATCAAATCGGTCGAGTTCTTTCATCACATCAATCAACCAAATAAGTTTCAATAGTTATATAAACTTTAATTTCCATTTTCAATGTTCTTAATTACAATTAAACTAAAGTCAAATTGTAAGCCATTTCAAAACTCTATTCTCCATGTGCAAAGTCCCTCTTCAAAATTTCAACACTCATCAAACCCTGCAAAAAGAAAATTAAAAAAAACAAAACATTAAATTAATCATCACATTCGAACTGAATCAACCAGTCACATGTCATTGACCAATCCGATACGATTCGATCATCGATTTTAGCTCACATCGACACCACGTACCTGCACCTCTGAGGAGCCCGCCAAGTAAAAGACCTTGAAGCCCTCGAGTCACGAGGCAAGGCCAAGTAGTGCTTCCAATCCTGGAGCACCACGTTGAGGTCGTGGATCTTATGTTTGAGGCCCACACAGCAGTTGGCGTGCATGGTGCACGTCATGCTAAGGTCCTTGGCGGGCTCGCAGAACCCGCCAAAGCGAGCAGTGTCGAGAAACCTCATACGCAGTTTGATGGAGTCGATGAAGGGGTCGAATTTGATCTTGTTGAGCACGTCCTGGTCGTGCATTTTAGGGTAGTATTTCCTTGAGTAGTACCAGAACCGGTAGAACTGGAGGGTCCGGACGTTGGACCGAACGAAGGTGAACCCGCCGTTGGGACTGTTGCGGCGGTCGGTCGGGGATTTGCGCGAGTACCAGTCGCATGCGATTTGGAAATCGGCTGATTTGTCGAAGTGCGGGAATGGGTTTCTTAGCCACATTATGTCTGCGTCCTGCATGGGATGGAGAGTAATGCATAATATGAATTTTCAATTTTAGTCTCTTCATTGTACAAACATAACAGATTAGTAATTTTACTATGAAAAATTGACAAACAAGCCCAATTAGCCGATCGGTTAGCCATTAACCAACTATGTGACAAGTCTCGTGTGCGGAGCTCGAATCGATCCATGATAATCAAGTTTGAGTTGAGGTAGACTCACTTGGGTCGAAATTGGCTCTATAAGTCTTAACAAGTAGAGTTCAATTTCGAGCTCAATTGGAGAGACAGTTCTCACAAATTCACAATATTATATATGGACGAGTTGAGCTTGATGATCAAGCCACTCTCGAGCATGTACAAAAGTTTATTGAGCCAAAAACGAGCTGGCTGGCCAGCTACACCAATCTAGCCAATCTCAAATTGGGCTCATTAAGTTCGTGAGCCAGGTTTGGCTCGAGCGCAGCTCCTTTATCATCAAGCCGATCGACTCATTTAGTTAAATTGTTAAGTGGCGGATACAGGGGGTGTCAAGAACCGTTGCATCCCAATAACTCGAGTTGTTGGGAGAGAGTTCTGATTGATATTTATGTTATTCACTAACACGCCCCCTTAAACGGAAGCTCTCATAAGAGCTGAGGTTTGCACAACTTCGATGGGCCATGTGCACGGATTGGGGGCTACCGGGATTCAAAACGGAGAAAAACGGAGACCTCTCGGTCATGTAAGACTTTGATACCATGTTAAGAACCGTTGCATCCCAATAACTCAAATTGTTGGGAGAGGATTCTGATTGATATTTAAGACAATAGACAATAGCTTATCCCATTCTCGAAATTTGACCTTCGAGTATATGTAAATTTTCTTATACTTATAAGTTGTTTAGTATATATTATATCAACACAATGTATTTTATTATTTATATAATTCGACCCGTACATTAAATCATTATAAATTCGCCACTTATTATTTTTAAGTCGAACACCATTTTTCCCAAAAACGACTTGGTTCAACAGTTCAACTCACGACGAACTATTTATCATGAAAGATATGATGATTAGGGCTAGTTAACAGGAAAATAATTACCGTAAAAACGATGTCGTATCCCAAGCGCAACACAGAAGCCAAGAAGTCAATACGACGCCACATCATGAGCAAATACTCATGAGTCATGAACGATGCTTCCCCGGTGAAGTTAACCCCCGGCGTCGTCAGCGCGTAACAATGCGGATGTACCGCCGTACACCGCCGGTGTGCCTTCTGGTCAAGCGACACGATGACCAGATGCTTAACAAGGTCTCGAGTTCCATTCCCGACTCGAAAGCTCTCCAGGAATAGGTCCAGGACCGACCCTGGTTCCGCCCACGCGGAGTTTAGCGTCGTCAGGATCACCGTAGCATGAGGGATTAGTTGACTATTTGATTCCGTTGACGTTGCGGCCGCGAGTTTCAGTACTCTGTTTAGCTCTGGATCGTTGATTTCCTGGGAAATTTGTTTATGAACCAAAATGGCAAGAGTCGTGGAATTTGAGGGGTGATTAGTAATTTGGTTGATGAAAGAATAACAAATCAATCACTCTAGTATTATTTTTTATCGCAATTAACCTTTTCTACCACTGACCGCGAATAAAAAGAATTTTTTAGGATAATAAATAATCACTCAAGTAAAACCGTCAATTTGATTAATTTGATATAAACAAATCAATTAACCTATAAAATTTATTAATTATAGAAGTAAAATCATTAACCAAATTAATATCATAACCAAATTAATCATCATTAATTGTATTTGGTTTGATTAGCCGGTTTAACCAATATAATTATTAATTTGTTGTGATAAAAGTGTATTGACCACTTTAAACCAGTATAACCAAATTAACCAATAAAATTGATCATTTAAACCAAATTAGTCATACTAACCAAACCAAATTAACCAAATAATACCGATTAAAATGGTTAACTTGGTAACCGATCCGTAATGACAGCCCTAAATACATCTCCATTAACAATAAAAATAAAAAATGTTATAAAAATGTTCTTAACTTCATTTGACTATCATTTGAAAGGCATGATGAAACCTCAATTTTTAGTCATTTCCAATATGCATTTCAAATATTAGCCAATTTGAAAATTTTAAATTTTCAGTATCTATGGAAATGAGCAATTTTTATATGAAAATTTTAAATTTTCAAATCGACTAATATTTGATGTGCATATTGTAAATGACTAAAAATTAATTTTTTCTATAGTAACCGTGTAAATAATGGTTGAATGAAGTTAATAAAAAAGTATATATATGAAGCATTTTAATTGTAAGTAGATGAATGCATTTGTTATGTTTTCAAATACAGCTACTCAAATAGAAATTCTAGTTTCTAAAACAAAAAATAATTATAATTGAGTTCTTTGATTTTCAGTTCATTTCCTATATAGTAATGTTTTTTTTTTGGATTTTAGTAATCACGTAACATATCCTTGTTGGCCATACTCGATGCATCATGTTGACAGCAATGTATAGTCCTATGGACCGTCGTCTTTCGACAACAAATTGCGTATTAAAGTAACTTAATAATTCGATAAAATATACAGATGGAAGAATCTTTGAACGGTCCGTTATTAATTAATTATAATTCAGATCAAGCTAAATTAGTTCAATCCTACAAAGTTCAACAATAACAACTATTTCCAACTATATCAAAGCAACAAAACAAGCCTTTAAGATTTTGTCTATCCATCCATTTCATTGTCATAATGAGGAAGAAATATTGTAAGGATTAATATTAATAAAAAGTTATCAGAAATACAAGTAAACTGGGGGCTCGGGGCTGTGAGTTAAATGTTTGATGGGTCCGACGTGTTTTTGATCGAGTTGAGTTACGATAAATAAATTTGGATAAATGTGATTGGTGACCCGATCCGATGCTCAATCATAATATCAACCTCAATCTCAATATATAATAAATTATTTTTCTACTATGTAGTAAGAGTTAGGTAAAGACAATGTGTCACATTTAGAAGTTGGGTGAACGTTCAATTGGCCACAAATTTTAAAGTTTATTTGCCATTTATTGGTCATATCATTAGAAAGCCCATATAGTTAGGAAAATCCGTATAATATTCGTTTAAAATTTTCCGTCTTGTATTATTCTAGAGCCGTTTAATTTTTCTATTTGTTTGATGTTTCACATATTAAACTCCGAACATATTAATACCGTACTATATCATTACTGTATTTTACTAAAAGCATTTATTTTTAAGTTCGGGCAACATAAGTTTTTAATTTTCTTTTTTTTTATCGGAGAGGATCGAGACTTTCGGTCAATACATAATAGAAGAAAGAAAATAAATATTACATTTATGTCCATTTCGTGAGATATACTGAATTTGAACCCTAAACCTCCGCGTAAAACAATTTTTTAATAGTTGAAGAGTTTTTGGATTAATTATTCAAAGTCACATGCATGCACAGCAAAGTTATTATTTTCTAATATGTATAACTTTCCATTTCTTAAGCCAGCTAATGCCCTAATTACTTTATGATTAATTTCAACATGCTAATTACTTTATAATTACTTTTTGGACACCATTCAATTTCAATTAATACATTTTGAAAATTCCAAAGTGGTTTAAAATCGGATATTATTTTGATAAAATGAAACAAAAATAACGTAATTAAACTACCTGACTAAAATGAATTAATTAAACCCCTCTCATTAAACATATAGAAAACGGAAGAAAGTAGCTCACCGGGATCAGAGAAGAGAACTCCGACCAGTCCGCCGGGAACGACCCACGTTTGGAAACCGGGACAAATGAACTGGGAATAATCATCCTGGCCGATAAGGTGGAAGAGTCGTATAGAGACCGGTAGAGAAACAAATAGCACATGGTGATTCCGATGAAGACCGCCGCCGATACTTCCAGGCTCCGCCGCCGGAGGAGGAGGAATTGCGGCAACCCGGAGTAAGAAGAATTCTGCTGAACCTTTTTGCCCCCTCCGCCAACGTTTTTGATCCCCTGAAGCTGATCGCCGGTCATGATTTTTTGTCTTGTCTCTCTGTCTTTCTCTCTTTTATGCTCTGTTTCTAGCCGGAGGAATTGGCTGCCGCCATTAGAGAGAAAGCTTAAGATAATCAGAGAGAGAAGAGAAAGCTCTGATGGAGTAATGGCGTTTAATTATATAATAATTATGTAGAGAATATCCAGGTAATCAATGGGGATTTTTTTTTTCTGATGTGGATTTGTATTTTATTAAGGGGTAATTAAATGAGCGGGTTAGTGGGTTCAACCGCAAACCGAACTGAGAAATGTGGTTAGTGATTTCGAGTTGGTATTGAGAAATGTGTTTCGTATGAGAAAATTTAAGATGCTTTACTTGTAACCAAACCAACCCCGACATCAAGAAAACCGGTATTTTTTTTCTTTAAACCGGGATGTATATGAGTTGATTAATTTGGAAATGTGGTTTACATTAAAAAAAATTTAAACTATAATTTATATTGCGATTATAACACCCCAAAAATGGTAAATTAGTAAATTACAAATATATCAAAATTAGATAAAAAAACTTAATGCACTCATTTATTTCTATGTTTCTAATTACGTTCCGAAAATTCGTCCCACATTCTCAACATTTATTTCAAATTATCACGGTTTGAACTTTGAATTAATGTTTATTCATCGGGAACAATTTCATACTTTTTCCCAAGATTGCGAGGAAATTTCAACATTTGCTTCAAAATTTACCGTAGTAAAAAGGTCAATATACAAAGTTGTTGAAAATTTTGTAATGCGTGGTGAGATCCTAATGGACCAACTTCCGATGAGCTAACAAGAACACAAGGTAACTGGCGACTAATCAAGGACGAACTATGTGCTCGTAGCTGCACATTATAAAACCCAAGACTCCTAAATCAGCTCGCACGTAAGGTTATCGATTGTGGAGATACGAATTGGAGTTTGAATCCTAACTTCTACTCACATGTCAAAGAGAGGTTCGTATTTGATCGGGAAGATCGGGTTAAACCAACAAGGTATTGGGGTTGTTATGTTGGTTATGTTTGTAAAATTCCCCAATGTTGTTATGTTCGTAAAATCCGATACCCTATGTGTGGACAAACCATAAGAAAATAGAGTGGGGGAGTGGAGAAACTTAGGACCCAAGTTATCTAATTGCATAAATTTTTTCATAGGAAACTACAATTTTAATTTTAATGATATGCATTTAGTTATTAATGAGTTGGTCATTGAGTTGGTTTGATTAGGTTGTTAGGCCAATGAGTAAAACGGGATAACGAGTTAATCTGAATGAATATATGGTATTCAAGCGGGTGACTGTTTAATGGGTACCCGAGTCCGCACGATTTTGAAATTACGTGAAACTTATTGTTACGAATTTCTACTTCATGGACAATAATAGGCAGCTCCGGGTGTTTCCTCCTTCCCTATATTGGACGCAACTAGAGTAGTCAGAATGTTCCCTTTTCGTCATAAGGTAGTTGACTATATATCTTTTAAAAATTCGAACGGTTATGACCACCTTTACTAACTTTATATGTCAACAAATATATTTAACGTTGAAAGATGTATGTGCCATGTGATCATATGATCGCATGGCTTGGACATCACCATGGGCTTAGGCCCATCATCAGTTCAGCATTGCATTCAAGAAAGGTCTTTGGGCTGTTAATAAGCACTTTTTTAGATTGGGCTTAGGGTAGAGCCCAATTCCCTACAACAAGATGGCATCTTCGATCCTTGAGACTGAAATATAATCAGAATAATTTTACTGATTCTGATGCCTTAGTAAGGTATATGCTCAACCGTGGTGTCTTCCATATAGGTTTAACCGAAACAAAAATGGTTCAACGAAAGGATCGGTGGAGGTTTCGAGTAGTTGAATTTACGAGATTTTGACAAAGTAGAAAGCGTGATGCACCGTAGCGTTTTACATGCCATTATGTCGTCAACTAAAAGTTCATTACCACTCGACACATGTTTTCATCTCAAGAAATTTTCAATTCGTATTGTTGTAACGAGTTATTCTATGTGTAAGGTCTAACGTTATGTCATCAACTGTTCGGATATGGTTCAAATGTTTGTACTCGACCTGAATCGGTCCACCATTTATATCTGATGTGACTCTGAGCCCATGCCCCATGGCAGAAGGCACAGAACAAAGCCCTGAATATTGCCAAAAAAAAAACAAATCATTGAAAAAAAAAACCTGAACTCTCCCTCTCTCTTTTGCTTGCAGGCCGAAGCTTGAATTGAATCATACCAAAAAAAGGGAGGAAGAGCCGTGAGATTCGTAGCCATTGATGTTAAGCTGAGTTCTCTCTTCTCCGGCTAGTGGTATCTTCACTCAACGAAGCTATCTGGTGTTTCCCGCGCTTCTTATTTCTCCGTTCTGTCCTCGATCTGTAAGTGCACTTTCCTCTCTTTCACGCTTCCTTCGGGATTGTGAAAATTTTCTGTGCAATTTGAATCAAAGGGAGTTTGAGCTTAGGGTTGCTGGTTCAATGGAGTATGGATCGCGTCTGCATCATCACTGCCTTACGGTTTAGAGCATTTTCCAATGTTAGGGTTTTTGAGGTAGCTGCTGACATATGGAAGGAATGCGTAATGTAGCAGATTAACTTGTTTTGTTTTCTAACTTAGTTTTGGTCTTTGGGATTGTTCTTTGGTGTTCTTGTTCTTTACATATACGGAGAGGAAGTTCCTTGGTTAGCTAGCAAGGGTTCATTAATCTTTTTGTTTTGCAATGAGCAGAGTAGGAATGCTGAATGTTGAATGTAGTAATAGTTTCATATGCTGAATTTCCTGAACATTCTGTTTTGTTAATAGGAACTTTCCTTTTTGTCGTTTTGAATCCAGGCTTGTAGGTTTACTCTTTCCAATTCAGTGGCTGTAGGAGTTCAGCAGTAGATTATGACGGACTCAAATTCAGTGGACGTGATCCTAGAGTTTCTGCGGAGAAACCAGTTCACTAGAGCTGAGGCAGCGTTACGCAGTGAGATTGACAGTCACCCTGATCTGAATGGATTTTTTCAGAAGCTTACCGTTGACAGCAAGGAGCCAGGGCAAGTTTCAGAAGAGCAGAATGGGAGAAGACCAGTGACTAATGCTCAGGGCTATGGTGATGGTTGTGAAGTTTCTAAAGAACTTATAGTTAAGGAGATAGAGTGCAGTACTCATGGAAATGGGTCTGAGGGAAGATGGAAAGCTTCGGATTTGAACGAGGACCGCAGTGTAAAACCCAGTGAAACAGTTTGTGGGAATGATTCTGGGGATACTGTCATAGATTTATATTCTTGGAAACCTCTCTCTAACAGTGGTCCTAATCCTTACCAGAATGATGGAACTAGTACAAGCAACTTCTCTGGAAGAACAGAGCTATCTAGAGAGGATGCCACCTTCTCAAATGTGAAGAAAAATTTATGGCAGGGAAGTAATAGTGGTGCTCTGATCCCTGAGTCTAAGAGTCGTAAAGTTCAGACAAGTGATCAGATCGAGTTCGGTCAGCTACACACATGGTCTGGACCTGAGCAGCCAACAAGTTCGTCAGGGGACATATGGAAAGATTGTTCTGTGAAGACTGTATTACCATTCACTAGTTATGAAACTACTGCTAATGCTTCAGAAAGGAAAAAGGAGAAAAAGAAAGCTGATACTACGGATGTAAGGATTGCCATCAAAGAACAGGTGGATGAAGTTGGAAGAGCTTTATTCTTTGGGAAGTCACAAGAGAGTACTGAACCAAAGATTTTAGGCACGCCAGGTTCTATTGCATCTGATAACCCTAGAGAAGATTTTCCGAGGCTGCCACCTGTTAGACTTAAGTCGGAAGACAAAATTTTGAATGTCAGCTGGCAGGAGAAGTTTGAGCGTGATAAGCCAGGGACCAAGCTTAGCACTGCTGATAGTTCTTTCCTTATGGGGTCATATCTTGATGTTCCTATTGGACAAGAAATCATCTCCTCAGGTTAGTCGATAAGTGGTCCTGCTGCTTTCAAATCTCATGCAGTATTTGAGACTCTTGTTTTTAGCTAAGATGCCTCGAAAATCCAAATTACAGTCTCGTATAAAAAAACTACCAAATAATTAGGAATCAATCCTGCTGCTTTCCAGTTCTAGTGTAATGAGAGGCTTAATGCTTGTGAAAGGCTGGTGTTTAGTATGTTTTTCTACTAGTCATAATTGGTGTGCACGCAGGAAGTTGCCATGTTATAGCCTGGTTATAAACCATGTCCAACCTGATTTTTTTCCTTATGAGATCCTTTGTCAGCCATTGAATTGTTTATGCCATTCCGATTTTCACTTTAGTTTTTTCCTCGTAGCTGATGACTCAGGTGGAAAAAGAATTGCAGGAGGCAACTGGCTTTCCGTGAGTCAGGGAATCACAGAGGACACATCTGACTTGGTTTCTGGCTTTGCCACTGTGGGGGATGGATTGACCCAGTCAATTGACTACCCAAACGAGTATTGGGATTCTGATGAGTACGAAGATGATGATGATGTTGGGTACACGAGACAACCTATAGAGGACGAGGCTTGGTTTCTTGCTCATGAAATTGATTATCCCAGTGACAATGAGAAAGGAACAGGACACGGGAGTGTCCCAGACCCTCAGGAAAGAGGTCCATCCAAAGATGAGGATGATGATCAGTCTTTTGCCGAGGAAGACTCGTACTTCTCTGGGGAAAAATATTTCCAGTCGAACAATGTTGAACCTGTTACAACTTCAGATGATCCTGGTGGACTGTCAGTTACTGAAATTTATGGGAGGACGCATGAACATGACTTGATGGCACAATATGATGGGCAACTGTTGGATGAGGAGGAATTAAGTTTGATGCGCAGTGAACCTGTTTGGCAGGGGTTCGTAACACAAACAAATGAGTTGGTCATGCTAGGAGACGGGAAAGGACTCAGCGATTCGGGTAGGGCACGTTTGGACGATGTTGGTATGGATGATGATCAGCATGGTTCGGTTCGATCAATTGGTGTTGGCATTAACAGTGATGCTGCTGATTTTGGTAGTGAAATTCGTGAAAGTGTAATTGGTGGTAGCAGTGAAGGGGATCTAGAGTACTTTCGTGATAATGATGTTGGGTTTTATAGAACAAGTGACCAAGACCCATATAAGAAATATGTTGATAAACAAAGTAAGAATAAAATCAAGGCTAGCAAACAAGACTCAGCTAACTTTGCGATTGATAAACTCACTTATAGTCAACATAGACCTCAGATGGAGGGAGGTTTTTCATTTCCTCCTCCACTGGGGAACGACCAGGCTGTCCAGGCAGCGTCTAGTAAGCCGATGTGGTCTAACAAGTCTGATGCTGTTATAGCGGATGAAAGCAGTGACCATCTGTATGCCTTGACTATGCCTGATGACATGCTAGCTGGATGGAGGCAGAAAAGTATTAGTTCTTCACCTGCCAAAAGTTCTAAGGAAGGAAATAGTGCTCATGCTTCTGGATCTGGAGATTCAACCCCCTCGACACTTTCACATTATGGGTATGCTGAGCAAGAGCGTGCCAAGAAAGAGAGTGCAGAGACTAATGGTGTCGGGGAAGAAGAACCTGGGGTTTCACTTGAGGATGAAGAGGCAGTTGCTGTTCAAGAGCAAATTAGGCAAATCAAAGCACAAGAAGAAGAATTCGAAACTTTCAACCTGAAGATCGTGCATAGGAAAAACAGGCACGTCTATTATTTGCTTTTTTGAAAAAGTTAGAAATCTAGTAATCCTGGCTGTCACTGTAGTGGCTTGTCTTTATCTTGTATCTCTAGTTGCATATCCTTTTTTATTAACTCACTGTCCATGCATTTCATTCCCAGTCCTCGTCAACTAATCCATTTGTTGCTTCTCTTCAGGACCGGCTTTGAGGAGGACAAGAACTTCCATGTCGTTTTGAATTCCGTGCTAGCGGGGCGTTACCATGTTACCGAGTATCTTGGATCAGCTGCTTTCAGTAAAGCCATTCAGGCTCATGATCTGCATACAGGCATGGATGTCTGTGTGAAGATCATAAAAAACAACAAGGACTTCTTCGATCAGAGCCTTGACGAGATAAAGCTTCTGAAGTATGTGAACAAACACGATCCAGCTGACAAGTATCACATTCTCAGATTATATGATTATTTCTACTACAGGGTATGCCAATTTATTTTCGAACCTACCACAAATCATTTTAAGACTGAGGAAAGTGTCTTTGGCATCAATGGACATATGTTGATTGTATGCTAACTTCTCAAGTCACGGTCGATTCAAAATGTGCATTTTTTTAGGTGTTCTCCTAGTGCTCAGTTAATCTTTCTGCTATCCTTTTGCAGGAACATTTATTGATTGTATGTGAACTTCTAAAGGCTAACTTATACGAGTTCCACAAGTTCAATCGAGAATCTGGAGGAGAAGTGTACTTCACTATGCCTAGATTGCAGGTTTGTTACCATTTCACCCTTTCAAGGTTTCTGTATTTCGTGTGCTGGTGGGTGAATAACCGGTTTTGCATGCAGTCCATTACAATCCAGTGTCTGGAAGCACTTCGGTTTTTGCACGGCCTTGGCCTTATTCACTGTGATTTGAAACCTGAGAACATATTAGTGAAAAGCTACAGTAGATGCGAGGTGAAAGTCATCGATCTCGGAAGCAGCTGTTTCGAGACCGATCACTTGTGCTCCTACGTCCAATCTAGATCCTATCGAGCACCGGAGGTCATCCTAGGCCTTCCGTACGATAAAAAGATAGATGTCTGGTCACTTGGGTGCATCTTGGCCGAGCTTTGTACTGGCAATGTAAGTTCCTTGGCTCTATCAAAACTTCAATACTTCTTGATTTTTCATGGTCATTTCAATTTGATCTCTTTTCATTCTGCTTATTTTCTTAATATCTCTAATGAGACTGACTCGTGTTTTCAGGTCCTCTTCCAAAATGACTCACCGGCAACTCTACTTGCCCGAGTTATCGGAATTATTGGCTCAATTGATCAAGAAATGCTGGCGAAAGGACGGGATACTTACAAGTACTTCACCAAAAATCACATGCTTTACGAACGAAATCAGGTAATGTACTTTCCTCTTTTCGTTTTGTATTTCGGCCCGTTGTTCTCGTAGAGCTTATCTTTAGCTGATGCCAAGTTTCTGAATCCTGAATTCTCCAGGAGACGAACCGACTGGAGTATCTGGTACCGAAGAAGACATCACTGGCTCACCGATTGCCAATGGGTGACCATGGCTTCATTGATTTCGTTAGGCATTTGCTTGAAGTAAACCCTTCAAAACGTCCTTCTGCTGCCGAGGCTTTGAAGCACCCATGGCTGTCGTTCCCTTATGAACCCATATCGGCGTAAATTGGCTGCGAACACATAATTTTACTGTCTAATCCTTCACTCCCTGCATAGTCCGGAACGCTCTTGGTTTCTTGCCATTGGTAATGTTGTACTCGGTACTTCATTTAGTCCCATTGTTCCCCACTGATGCCTAGATATATCGTAGTCTACGACTAATCGGCCAATGTAGCATAAAAATGTGTATGTATTACTAGGAACTTCCCCATTTTTAGTTGATGTCGTTTTCGGGGAAAGAATCCTTGTTGTACGTCATGCTTTACTGATAATCAGCTGCTGCTGCTGTTCCTAATTTCGGCCACATTCCATGTACAAGTATCAAAATATCGACCATCGAATTGGTGCCATCGAACTAGTTTATCAACGAAATTTGCTGCATTTCAGGCTAAATTCCATACAAGCTACCAAAGTCTAGTATACAACACTATGAAAACATCTGTTCCCTCGAAAAAATGGGGTTTTTTTGTCCACTACACTTTGTGATACTTGTATTTCTGGCTGAGATTGAATCTGGTAATCTTTTGGGTGAATCCATTGAGCACCAAGTTGGTCACAGCTTCAACCCCTTGCTCCGTCGCTATATCGATCTGCTCAAAGTATTCGTGAAATAGAAAAGGCACGAGATTAGCCAAAATAACAAGGATATATACATTGAGTAACGTCACTAAAGGGCTTCGTACCTGAGTTCGCTCGGCAGGGCTGAATCTCTGTAGTAGGAAAGCCTTCATGTCCATCGTCCCCGGTGGGTTCCCGATGCCTGAAACCGTAACACCCAGATGAGTAACATAACTACGAATTGGAAACCGTAATAAGATAAGTTTGCTAGCATGTACCTATGCATAATCGAGGGAACTGTCGACATCCATCTAAATGGTCGATCACACTCTTGACTCTGCAAACAAGAGAGTAGTACGCAGTTTTTAGGGGTCAAGTCTCGAGAGTTAAATTCATGCCAGAGACCGATTCACAAGTTTCCTTCGACTAGTCAAGCAGTTAAAGACGATAACTTACCCGTTATGATGGCCATGGCCACCTTTTGGCTGAAGTCTCATAACACCATTCGGCAAGCTCATCTCATCGTATATCTACATACCGTAAATCGCAGAATCATAACAGTTGGGACAGAGCTTAAGCATGAACGTGACAAGATATCTTGCGGAAACCTCTAAGCCGTAGAATGCATACCAATAGAATATGCCGAAGGGGCACTTGATAGTATGCAGCAAGAGGTCCAACCTAGCCAACGAAGCCACATAAATCAGCCACTCATCAAAGCAAGACATTCGAAATCAAGCAAGAAATGATAGTAAAGACACACCGGATCGCTTGAAGGATACACGAAAACGGAGCAAAGGAGAAACTCACCGATTCGCCACTGAAATTCATGTAAGCTTGTGGCTTCGCCAACAGGATTGGCACCTCCCCAACACATCCTGCAACCATCGATTACGACTCTATTAACAGAGTCCAAGGTATATTATAAACAAACTTCCAAGAAAAACCACTTTCTGAAAGAAAGAAAATAACCTATTCCAATTACAGCTTTCGATTGTATAGTGTTCAAGACGACACCATGCCTCTCTGCTATTCGATCCACCACTTCGAAACCAACCTAGACCACACGAATTCACACTAATTCCCTTCAGCATACCATTAACAACATTAGCCAAAAAGAACCAACCAAGAGCAGAGTTCAAATGTACTAGTACATTGTGCCGGGTACCATGGTACTTGTTCCCAGGGTTCCCCAATCCTACAATGAGCCAAGGAGTGTACTCCACTTTCGATCCATCTCCATACCCTATCGAAGAAGCTCGTATACGAAGACGCCTTCGAGGTGTAATCGAAACCCTTGGACAGGATATGCAAACTCCAGGGGCAGTAGTTGCTTGCAACATCAACCTATCGAGTATTAAACAACACCATAAGCAACAATCTTAAACCTTCCACTCTGAAATCAATGGAAGTAGATAGATTTGACTCTTACATGTTACAATAGAAAGCATTGGAATTTCTTATCTTCCTAAATCAAAATCCAATCCTCCACTATTGGCTATATATGCTATCTGCAGAACTGATGATGACAGGAACAAGAACAAAGCTTACGAGAAACGAACAAGAACAGAATTACAGAAACCTGATTTTCCATCAATGGATTATCTTCAAACACACAGACATCAATAGTATATAACGGCAAACACTGAGAGACAAAGGGAGAGAAATGGAGCTAACCCACCTCTGATTTCTTGAGGCTTTAGACTGTGGAAGAAGAAGAAGATGAAGAAGAGTTCAAATTTGAGGTTTATCCGAGATACTGAGCTGAAAGGAAAAATATCAAGCTTCACTGGAGAAAAAAAGGGCGACAGAAAATGAGAATTGGTTCAGTGGTCGAACCGTCTGAGTTTCGGTTCTACCAGTCCTTGGTAGGCCTGATAAATCTCATCCCGAGCCCATCAGATGATGTCTAGGCCCATTTTGGGGACAAAATCCACTGGCATCGAGGCCCATTTTCGGGATAAAATCCTCTGCTCAGTTCAGACTTCAGACGGTGGCGCAGCTGATTTCTCCGGCGCCGGAAGGAGTCCATTGATAAGACAGTGTCCAAAACCCCCTTCTGGAGAACTTTCCACTCCCTTAAAAAGTCCTTAACATGCTGCAGTTTGACTGTAGCAGTTGTTCATTCCAAGATTTGACATCATTTCGCAGAGTTTTCGCAGGATATCGAGTTGTCGGAACTTCCTTTTCCTCTACGCAAGCACTACATTATGATTTCATCGGGCACCTGATGTTGACAACCTACAAAATGTGGGGGGATAGGGTTGATTTCAGTCGTGCAAGTTCATCATTGCTCGAGTTTCACTTTCATACTTGAGGGAGGTGATCAGTGGAGGTCGTTAAGTGAACATCAGTGGTGATCCAGCCAAAACATCAGCATCATCATCATATCTTGACTTATGTGTCCATGGAGTATTGAATCACAACACTTTAGCCGAAAGAAATGGTGGTGGTGGTGGTGATGGTGGGAAATGGAGGATTTTTCCCAGTTCATTTCTTTGAACACATTGATAAATTATCAGACTTTCACATTGATAGCTCTCTTATCATTTTCAACTCTCTCTGCAACTTTCTGTTACCAGTCGACAGTTATGTAACTTCCCCCTGAAATGTTCCCTCTCCCTTTTGCCTACTGTTGCTGCATTTTCTAGTTCAATGTCTGGTCACACACTATGTGGAGAACTGTTGCATCCCAAATAACTCGAGTTTTCGAAAAAAGTAAAAATTCATATTTAATTTTTATAATATTCCTTTACACGCCTCCTTGAACGAAAGCCCATGAAAAGGGATTAAAGTTTGCGTGGGTTCACAAAGTTTGTGCATACGGAATTTTTCTATTGGGGCTAATAGGATTCGATCCCAGGTTCTCGCTTAGTCAAATTGAACGGTAAGAAGGCTATGATACCGTATGGAAAATTGTTGCATCCCCAGTAATTCGAATTACTCGGAAAATATTTCAAAATGGCTTTTATACTATTCATTAACACACCCGTAACACAACTAAAAAGGGACTTTTTCGAAGGTGGGCTGAATCATTGACTCCAAATCAAAACCCACCTCCGAAAAGTTCTGCTATTAGTTGTTTGAATAGTTTTATTTAATTCAGGGGACGTTTCGAAGCCGGGGTTCTCAAGACTCTGTTTGTTACGAATCCAGGATTTAGAATGTTGGATACCGTGTTTGGTATTTGAGATTGTGTTGTGTCACTCGTCACACAGAAACATTCTAGATCGAATCTCGGACATTCGAAAGGACCCTAACAAGTTGTTCCGAACATGCATTTCGAAATTTCGATCGATTATTTTGTAGGTGCTATATAGTTATCAATGGTTAGTACATGTGTGTGAGAGGGTACAATATTATGTTCTGTCAAAGGGAATGTATGCTAGCTTTGTTGGGCAGTTGTGATGACAAGTACTTGTGCTTATATAACATCTACATCTCTCTCTGTCTTGTACCTAATTTCTCTCCTTGTATGAGACTGCAAAAAAGTGTGTTCTACTCAAAACCTAAGCACACACAAAAAAAAATCTTGTTTTGTTTCCAAATGTGGGTTTGCTACAAACTAAATGGGTGGAAATTAAACTTGCAATTCTTCTATGACTCATTTTTGTTTGGCTGGTGGGTGTATCTTGCTTGTGTTCCAAGTAATGGTGTTGATGTTCTTCTTCTTTCGACGAATCCGGATTTCGAGAAAAACGGCCGGAAGAACACACCTCGGATGTGAATAGGACTAGATTGTAACCGATAAGAAAAACAGGGTTGTTCTGCATCTTTTGATAGTTACGGGACTGAAATGTAACCCGCCTCAAACTTACGGGATACAGTTTGAGTATTTGACTCGGTGGTCAACTTGAAAGTATATAAAACGAGGGCGAAAACTAGGTTGGAAACAGTAAAGCGAGAACATATATCTCGTCAATTCGGTTAAATTCGACACCAGACAGAACGAGCAACTCAGTCAGCTTTCTTGTTGAGATGTCGAGGGGGTAAAGAAGATATTGACAGGAGGGTTGGACCTAACGATTGAAAAAGGGTGAGGATGCTTCTTAGAGGACCATTTGTCCACGAGACCTTTTTAAACGCAATCAACCAGCACCAAGCAAAACCATACGTGCAAGAGAAATGAGAGCGGTAAAGCCTGATCATGAGCGGAGGGAACAAACTCTGGATCGTCTGTCACACACTTATCAATCGGAGTTAGTAACGACAAAGCCATCACTTGTAGGGTATTTGATATTTTGATTAGGTGTAGTTGAGTTACTTGTGGATGTTCTAAACATGTGTTGTTGTTGTAGAATTAGGTAATTAGGGTTTTCTTAAGAATCTAAGCTAGGGGGGAGTTAGGGCATACTTTGGTTTAAGTTGAGGAGAAAAAATTTCAGTTGGAATATAGAAAGGGAAGGCAAGTGTGTGCAAAAAGGTGGGGGGTTCTTGGTGGTTGATTGTGAAAGAGAACAAAACAAAAAAAAAAAACAAGTTAGGTTTGTGGGATGTGGAATGAATGTTGGTGTACCATGAAAGACATCCAAAATGGGGGGTAATTTAGATGGTAGTGATAGATAACCCTAACAACATTCCTTCCTCCTTTCATGCAATCAACCTCCCCGTATCCGGATCGAGAGAGAGTGTACGTATCGTCTAGTTCTATCGGTTTGATCGTGTATTGAAAAAAATTGATGAGCCCCCGACCAAGGTTCAGACTGTGGTTATACAAGTGTTCGTTCTTGAATCGTTAACCTCGTTGGTTTTGAATTTTTGGAAGATGTTTTCTCGATCTGAGCTACACTAATAATTATAATTCATTTACATTTTAAAGTCCAATTAGCCCCTATTAGTTTTTCAACTAGCATTAATCCGAACCCGACACATCAAACTACATTGGTATAGATTAACCAATATCGACAACGAATGAGAGAGAACAGACAAGGGGTTCCTCTCAACCCAACCATTTCCGAATCTTAGACCTTCAACAATAAATCAATGTATATTTTACGATTTAACTACTATTTTTAATATACGACCTAATACCGTTACAAATTCTATCGATTCTGCCCACTGCATCGAACCCTACTACCTTCGATATAGATATAAACAACTTGGAAGAGAACATATATATCGATCTTAATTTCTGGTGAGCAGATTGGTTGTGACTTTCTACTTGTTTCTTCCAGTTGGTTTGTTACTTAGATGTTTTGTTAATCTCAGGAGTCTTAATTAGTTTATTTTGGGTTTAATTAGTCTTGTTAATTAGAAACCAAACTAGCTAACTTTAGAGTTATGTTCCAAACTAACTTTGATCCTTAATTAGTCCTTGTTGTGTGCGGAAACCAGTAATTATTAGTAGGTAGGAAACCGGTGAACCGTTTCAATAGTTAACCCGCACGTACACTTGTTATAAATTTTTGATTTTGCCTCTCCCAAAAGCAAAGATTTTTATGGATTAATTCCCACACACTATTAGAATTCGGTGTTGTCGCAGTTACCTAATTGATATAACGGACGTGGAAACGAGGGTCCGTTGTCGCGGTTATATGGAGCCGAGAAAACAAAATCGCGAGAATGAACATCACACGCGAGGCACGTGTGTCTTTAACGATTTTCGTCTGTAAATGATGCTGGTTCTCGCGGTTATATAATGTACATTCTAGATTCAATTATATAGACTTTATAAATAAAATTTTAGGGTTTTCAAATTGATTGTGACCCGATAGGCAATCGGAACTAACCAATGACAGCCGTTCAATCCACAATATGAATGTACCCCGCGATCCGATGAACTTGTGATATGATTGAACCGTAATCAAGTAACCTAATCCTTCCAACCCGCTCGTTTGGCAGCTTTATATAATATAGTCCATTGAAAAATAGCTTTAAATAGTTTTAAATCCTTCCCGTCAACTTGATTTTATTGGGATGTAATGGTTGACAACAAATCAAAAGTTTGAAATTTGTTGCATAAACTAGAGCTATCTACAAAGTTTGAAACTCTTTAATTTAATGAATTTTTCGTTTGTGGGGCTGTGTTAGATAATGTTGTCTTGCTACAACTCATATTATTTGAACGTAATGATTCATGACAAGCATCTCTAATATGAAAAACAACAAATGAGTTGTTCATCTAAATAATCCATTAATTCTTCCCATTTTATTATGTCTATCGTATCGGGCGAGACACCTTCTGATTATAGTGTTGATTTTGCGGACTTCTATTTATTTTACGGCTCGTTAATATATTCAAATCAGCTACTTTCGAAAAATAATAATCCAATTAATTCTTCCCACGATGATTTTCCTATCAAACGTACGATTTTGTCAACATTTTCCCATCAAATTATGTGATATATGAAGATATATAGCTTATAATAAATTAGTTTTGTCTTGGCTAAGTGGTGTATTGTTGAGGAGAATTAATTAGTAGGCCAACAGTCGATTGAACATTACGTCATAAAATGACGTCATAAATTTACATGACACATTATGTAAGGAGACACAAATGCTATCCTTAGTCCATTAAAGTTAATTAGGTCACTTTTTATAAACATATGTGACGAAATCTTAGCAGACCACTTTAAATTACGAGATATATAAGATTATTTTTATTATACCAATTATTGGAATGAGGTTACTCTTATATTATAGGCAGATTGTCATAAATTTATATGATCTATTCATATATAAAAAAACAGATTTTGATCTCGTCTTTAGTTCATATATAAACTTAACTAGGCTTTGAACTTGTCTAGTTCGAGTTCAACGAGAGAAAGAAGACGTAAAAAATGATAAATTGATTTTATAGAGAGAAAATATAGTGAGAATGTCGTTGAGATGTATTTAATGATCTGCAATAGTATTCCAGGTTCCTTGTTCATACAAAACCTACAGGCTAGAGAGACCTCCTGCTCTTTAGAACCTCCGACATATACGAGCTTGGTACCTTGAAGCTCGCCGATTCTCGGCCCAGTGGTTTGGTCTGTCGGGTCTCGTCATGTCGGGGACATTAGAACCGTAATTAGAAAATCAAGCAGCCGCCACGCGTGGGAAAAATCGGCTGTTAGTGAGAGTAGGTTTGACAAAATGACCTCAAATTTGTTCATCATCGTATATTTATTATGCGTGATTAATAAATAAATACAGTTATACCTAAATCATTAATTACCCGTATTGTGTTATTTTCTTTACCAATAATAACTATATGTTTTGACTACTTCCCAAACTCTTTTCTAGTATACTAATTCTACTTTTATGGCCAATTTAATTGGCCGAAATGGTCCCAACGCTTGGAACGAATCACAAACTCGTTCTTATTGGGCCGAATCAAAACTCTGTAAATTAATGTTTGTTAATTTTATTTGACTATTATTTGAAGGGTTTAACATGGTGAAACCTTAATTTTTAGTCATTCTCAATATGTATGTCAAATATTAGTCAATTTGAAAATTTGAAAATTTTCATGTTGAAATTGATCAATTTTCAAAGGGGTATAGAAATGATCCATTTTTATATGAAAATTTTAAAATATTCAAATCGGCTAATATTTGACATGCATGTTGAAATGACTAAAAATAAACTTTCAGTATGATAACCCCTGTAAATAATGGTCAAATAAAGTTAAAAAATAATTTTACTTGGTGTTATGCTATTATTGAAAGTTTCCAAAATTGTTGAGCCATCGCTGCATGAATTGCATTTTGTTAACTTCGACCGTACACAATTATGTGAGAACCAAAATGTTTTAACCTTACATTTCAATATATACAAATAGTAATAAATTAAACACACGGGTCGGTACGTTCAATCAGCTCCGCAACGGAGAAGCAAACTATTATATGTTCATTTGGGTGAAACAAAAACGATTGGAATAACAATTGTTTAGAAGTTGTCACGCGTAATTATTCACATGAAATTAAATGGAATAATTGAATGGAAATATTGGCCGCCTTTAATTTACTCGTAAGTTGATGTAATTAGGTGGGAAAATGTGTCAATATAGTTTGCCGGTTTGACTGGCTAGCTAGCTATCTAGGGTTTAACTATATGAAAATAATTACCATAATAATTAATTAATTAAAAACTAACTAAGAGAGAGTACATGTTTAGTTGGGTTAATTAGTTAACTTGCAACATTTTTTCAATTGATTTGGTAGTTAATTTATATCGAGGGAGGTGATCGTTGAGAGACAGTAAACAAACAATTTATGCATGCGAGTCCGTCTATGAAGTGAGAGAAACATGGATTTCCTTTGAATGGGTTGTCGCGTCCCATCGAAGAGGATGTACTATCTAATGTAATCGAGGTGATGTTTCAAGGACCGTTACATAAATTTCAGTTCTCTAAACACCACATTCAATAGTTTCTACAACGCTCAGTTTACTTGGAGTACATAGTCCGATCGACGGCTCTATGTCTTTAACACTTTGATTAATGAATCTATAACCTGATAAACTCGTACCAGATTAACCCTCCCGGTCATTTGTGCAATGTGTGAAAACTTGGGAGGTAGCTAGAGAGAAGAGAGAGAAGTTGGTTACTTATACAAAGTAGATGTATTTTTTAGGTTTAATTTAATTTCTACCCAAAATTAAAAGAAATAAATTAATACAATATAAGAGTAAAAGATAGAAAATATAGAGAAGAAGTAGATGTTGTAGGTTGGAAAACAATAAGATGTTGAAAGCATAACCAAAATTCACCCCTACCCAAGCAACCCTTTCCAAAAATTTAACCAAAATTCCACCTATCTCTAATAGGAATATCATAACAACTAATTCCATAATTAAAAAAAAAATTATTATTATTAATTAATTAATTATTAGTTATATATATATAAAGGTGGTGGTGGTGGGGCAAACATTTCTTGAATAATATTGTTAGGTTATCTTATATATCATCCAAACAAACCCTATCTCTCCTCTCCTTCTCTCTCTCTCTCTTGTTCATCTCTTCTCTCCAGATCATATACATACATACATACATGGTTGCCCTCTTCGATCTGATCTGATCATCGTCGAGCTTTTTCGATCGAACGTAACTAAACCTAGCTAGCTGTTTCGAAAGCTCGACGAAAATCGAGACAAGTAAGGATGTGTAGCAGAGGGCACTGGAGGCCGGCAGAGGATGAGAAGCTGAAGGAGTTGGTCGAACGGTACGGCCCACATAACTGGAACGCCATCGCCGATAAGCTCCATGGTCGATCCGGTACGATTGTTTTGTACTAAGCTCTGTATATATATATATAGTACTAGTACATCTGCTGCTGCATGGTTCTCCTCCTCCTCCTCCTCCTTTCTCTCTAATCCTTCTCGCGAAAACCAAAAATAATAATCGGGTTACGACGAGTTGGTTAATCGGGTTACAAGTCAATCAACCGGTTGCGAGATTACTAGGGAGCGGGTTCGATCATTTTTCGGGTTGGTGAGTTATCGATTGGTGATTAATATTTAGATGATATATTTTTTAGGTTACAAGTTGGTTAATTGGGTTATGGGTCAATAATGTTGAGTGTTTGTTAGGTTATGAATTCATCGGATTATGGGCCAATTGGATTCATCGGAGGTGTGGGTTGAATGGTTTTGGGGTTCCACAAGGTATTGATTGGTGATTTTTTTTATCAACTTGGATTATGAGTCGAGCTGAGGCTGGGTTGAATCGGGTTAAATTTTGTAAAAATTCATAGAAAATTCTGATGGAAGGAGTTGATTGGTCTAGATATTTGTTTTGAATTATTAGTTATTCGGATTTTCAAAATTCGAATAACTATTAATTCAAAACAAATGGTTATTTAGATTTAATCAGTTGATTTGTATTTTTTTCTCATTCATAAAGGTATAATGAACTGAATATGGTTGGTTACACTGAGAAAATCGAATCGGTTTGATGATCGATTTTTTCGGGGTTGAAAATAATACAAGATGAATAAAATAATATAGATGGAGAAGAGAAAACCTAGAAGTGAAGGGTAGATGAACATACAATTGCAGCCACCATAACTGATGGTTAACTAATTAACTAACTGTAACCAACCTATACAAGTAACCGACTAACTAACTTTTAACCAGAAATTTTTAATTTATCATAATTATTTTGATTAATTTTCAGGGAAGAGTTGTAGGTTGAGATGGTACAATCAGCTCGATCCGAGGATCAACCGGACCCCATTCACTGACGAGGAAGAGGAGCGGCTCATCGCATCCCACCGCATCCACGGGAACCGGTGGGCCGTCATCGCCCGCCTCTTCCCCGGGCGGACAGACAACGCGGTCAAGAACCACTGGCATGTGATGATGGCAAGGCGCTGTCGTGAGCGCTCCAAGTCATCATCATCGGGGGGTTCATCATCAGTTCATCGCAATAATGCTACCAGCATGGCTGTAGACCCTAGGCTTACTGCAGGGTCTGCAGCCATGCTGAACATAATGAAGTTGTCATCATCTTCTAGTCATGGTGGCGTCGCGAGCTACCTGCAACCGGGTTATCGTCCTTACTACTATGGTAACCGCCAACAAGATCAGGCCACTGCGAAATCGCTTCAGCAGCTAGCGGCTTCGTATGTGATGAACAAGTGTTTCAATATGTTTGACGCTAAGAAGACAACGACACAAACAACAACACGTCGCTTTCATCCGTACCATCCCCATCTCCGTCCCCATCCTCATTATCTCTTCCCCAAAGACTACTACCTTATGGCACATTCTCATAATCTCCTTCATCAAGGTAATTACTAGATAGGGTTCTAACATTGATGTCACATAAGTACAACAAAACCAACCCGGGTTTGGTCCGGTTTTGATACACTTACTCAGAGTTTTAACCCCAACTAGAATCTTAATTAGCTGTTCTTGAAAAATGTACATGTTGCACGAATTTAAATCCATGTGATAATGATATGGAATATGGTCTAGTTGGTTTGTACATGTTACTAAGCTATATATTTTATCGCGAGGTGTTGAGTTCAAATCCCGAAAAATCATATTAACATAATGTACATTTGTGTAGTTTTTATATCTTGTATTTGAATTAATAATTCGAGTTATTGTCGCACAGAAAAGGAAAAAGAGGAGAAGGAAGAGAAAGGTTCAATCGAGTACTACGATTTTCTCCAAGTACACAACAAAAACGAGAACTCCAACAAGAGCGAAGTGATAGATAAAACACCCGATCACCTACCACAGCTGGGAGAAGACGAGGAAGAAGAAGAAGAGGAGGAGGAAGAAGAAGAGGTAGATCAATACGACAACGATCAGTCGAAACAAGAGGGACATGACACATTACCAACGATCGAGGAAGAGATCGATAAGGTGGTCGGGTTCATCGATTTTCTAGATGTGGGAGCAACAACCAGAGAGCAAACCCTAGCTAGTTCTTGGTCTTCATAGTGTATGGTATGGCTAACTAGTTAGCTTCATAGACTGACTACAAAACTCACTCTTGAAAAAGTTTTTACATTTTCTTCAAAACTAAAAATTATAGGGTTTTTAATTTATGAACTATAGAAATTGCAAGGTTTGGCAATGCAAAGTGCTTTGCTTGTTTATGTTATTTGGTATTTGTGCATGTACTTGGATCTTTATATACTTCATTTGGTATTTAAACTCGCAATTTAATGTACGATTGCAAAGGTAGAATGCGGGATGGAATCTTGAGAAATTTTTTCAATTGAACGGAAAACTTGATTAGATCCCAACAAAATACATTTTCGGAGCTAACGTTCTCATTCTCATATAAATTTCATTCTACATCCCACCTGCCAGACGGACCACAAAATGATATCTATTAATAATCCGCTATGCATTTTCGGAGCTAACGTTCTCATTCCCAACCAAATTCCACTCTACATTCCACCTAGCTGACGAACCACAAGATGTTATCTATTAATAATCCGCTATGCATCTTGAAAATATAAAATTGTTAAATTTTTTGTCACGGTTTCTTCCTCCCATGACCAATTTGTTACAGAAATAGGACTTTCATGACCAATTTTGTCACAATACCTTCAATCTGTGACTAATTTGTCATGAAATCTTACTTTCGTTACTAATTAGTCACAGATTTGATGGAATCATGATTAATTAGCGCGTGACTAAAAATCTGTGACTATTTCTCAATTTTCTTGTAGTGTATGTGGTGACCCATGCATGCGATCAATCAATGAACTCCGAATCAACCGTTTTCTCGACTAATCGGATGGTCCGATCGAGGTTAATCGATTTCTTATAATATGGTTGCTTGCATTAAAAGGGTTTAAAAAACATTCTCTGTCGATTGCCATGCAGTACCAATCGTCACCAAACCTTTGTTCACGTATAACTTTCCTCCCCAACCGTTCAAAAGAAAATGCTGGGTAGTGAAAAAACCATCTCGATCGGTTCAGTTTGAACCAACCGGTTAACTAGAAGTACATGATTCGAAGCATAGTTTCGTGACCTGGGTCGTGATTTTATTTCAGGAACAAGGTTTAACCACATTTTTAAGAAATGGGTTGAGATTGAATTTTGAATAATAATCAAGAGCCGATTTTTGTGAGTTTTAATGTACTCGTATTTTAGACTTATTTTAAGTTTATTGTAATTAATTCCAGAGATTTTAGCGAAACTTGATTTTTTAGCTATTTCCTATATGCATGTCAAATATTAGCTTGTTTAAAAATTTAAAAATTTTCTTGTCAAAATAGTTCATTACCATAGGTCAACCTCTTTGAAAATTGACAATTTTGACATGAAAAAATTTAAAATTTTAAATTGTCTAATATTTGACATGCATGTTGGGAATGTCTAAAAATTGAGGTTTCATTATATTAAACCTTTTAAATAATAGCCAAATGAAATAAATAAAATATTATTTTTAAAATTTTACTATTGTTAAATATTTTTAAATTGAATTAATTATTTTGTACATGCATGGTAAAAACAGTTAAAAATCAAACTTTAAGTCTATAAGCTATTTCTTGTTACTTCATATAGATGTGACTACCCTGTAGCGGAAAATATTGGGCACCAGGTATTTCTATTTTATTTATTAACTATGACTCTTATCTATTAACATATAAATTATATTATTTGTGATTGTGAATGTGAACTACATATTTTTTTAGTACAACCTCGTACCAACATGAGTCGAAATAAAAGCGGAACGGTCACAAACTGACCAACGAAGCTAAGCACAACCACCTCTCCAAGTCTCCGACCACATAATACAACAAATGAAACTTAAAAGATTTCGAAAAAGATTTTATTTAAATCGGCTCTCTTTAGTATTTAGTTTTGTTATATCTTTGTTTTCTCAGTTGATAGTTTTTTGTTGGTGTTGTGGTTGGATCGAGTAAGTTTTCCCCAGCTCTACTCGTGGAAATGGCTGAAGTTCAGAAAAATTTCTTCTAAAATTCCTAAGTTCTTACAAGCACATCATCGTGGATTTCGCAG
Organism: Linum usitatissimum; assembly: GCA_030674075.2. NCBI lineage: Eukaryota > Viridiplantae > Streptophyta > Magnoliopsida > Malpighiales > Linaceae > Linum > Linum usitatissimum. The sequence continues at coordinate 584,518 of JAUJYP020001424.1, forward strand.
TAAAGCTCCGAATACAGATGAAATTTATGGACAAACACAGCTTTATACACATCATACAATCTCATCCTCCTGGAGAAGTATCTCGTAAATGTCTGTCCTCAGGTTCAATTCCTTCTCACGCATCACGTCTTGCAGATCCGAAAGCTCCTTCACCGTTAGGATCGACTTCAGACTCCGAAACCCGTCCAGCCACAGCTTTTTCGACCTACACAGAACAAAGGATATAAGTTTCGAGGAATCAGGAAAAGATCAGGTTTGAATCAGTACAGGTGAATCTTAAAATAGTTGTGCCTTGTTCCAGAAATCAAGGTTACCGTCGCTATGCTGGAACTCGAATGGTTTTGAATCCGTGAAGTTGGTTAGAAATCTGACAGAATTAAGAGATTTGGAGCAAAGAATTACCATGGACAGGCATGAATGGCGCGGAAGAAGATTCGTCTAGCTGAAGAGAGATTGCATGCTACGTTGATCTCGTACGAGATGTACATACGCCAGAGAACGATCGAGCAGCTGTGCAGACTTTCGCTTTCCAGTGCTCTCTCAAACAATCCATGGATTCTGTGTTGGGTTCCGCCCTTGGCCATCTCGAACGATAACGCAAATAGACATACAATGATACCCGATTTCCTGGAAACATTTGAAAACTGGTTCAATCAATTAAGATCATTCAAAGCACGACCTAAGACGGTCTAGCCTTAGGCATGCTGCAATTACTTCCCTAGTATCAACATTCTGTAAGCATAAATCGCTCTTAACAAAATATGGAAGAGAGACGAGAAAAAGTGACATACTTGTGAGAGTAATCATCGAGCATCAATCGCAACTTATTTGGCGTCGTGTAGAGATTTCCGATCTCCACAAAGGTCTTGAACAGTTCAGGGTTAGAAGGATACATTTGCAGCCCCTTTAAGATGGTCCCCCATACTCTCGAAAAATTCAACTCATTATGGTGTCTGAGCAGCATCTTTACATAGTATGTGAACAAAAATTCGAGCTCACGACTTCGACTTCTTCTTTCTGGACGAGGAAAACCCGAAAAAAAGAAAAGAAATGATCATTCATCGGACACAGATAACATCAATATTCAGTAGTTCAATGAAAGGAATCTTAAGTTCGAAACTAAACCTGGAAGCACCATGGTAAAAGCCTCGTCCAGAACTTCAACACCAGCTGTCCATCCGGAGGTCAGTTCTTCGAATAAAGCAGCTGAGCAAGTAAGAGCGACAGTCTGATCGTCTATTGAACCATGAATCCATGCGGATCTCACCATTTTCAACCGTTCTTTGAACCCTTGGCGTGCTCTCAATAACTGCAAGCTCGATGGGTTATGTTCGAAGGGGCTGTATCTAGTCCCACTTCCTAAGCATGATAAGATATGCAATGCACGAGACGGTTCTTGCTTGTTGCCAGCACCACTATCAGTAAGCTCCATTTCGGCGTACCAGAAATACAGAAGAGGAGAATTGGATTGGAAGTCCTGCAGAAGAGCCACGGAAAGGGAGGAATTCTCAGAATGGAATGCTCAAGAGTTTATTTATAGAACTAGGAATTTATGCTCAAGGCAACTCACCACGTGGAGCGCTTCAATTGATGCCAGTGCCATGTCGAAGACTCTTCTTGCATGGCCAATATTACCAAATGCAGCTTCCCTTCGGGCATATACACCACAAAGCAACAAATCCTACCAAAATCATGAACCAACCATAAGAAACAGACAAATTTTCCCGTTTCGAAAGAGCAGCGCTTACATATATAAATTTGTCTAGCAACTCTTGTAGAATGCATAGGAATTGCTGAACGAGGAAAAAAAATTTCATTTGCCTATGAAGAAGCCTTTTTATAATGAATTATGAAAGTAGCCTAAACTAAAGAAGCCATTTGTTCTAATCCGATCTCATCCGATTTCAAATTTGATCCAATTCTGAAATACTAAAGTTAATAGTAGATTAGGGGCACATCTTTGTCGAAAGTAAATGAACAAGAAGATACCTGTCTATCACTTTTCAAGAGGGTCTTGGCCAGGGCTCTGCATGGTGTAGTAGAAGAATCAGTTTGAGTAGTAGATAATTCTTCCGCAAGAAGGACAGCTTCCTCCAATTTGTGATTACGTGGAAAAGCGGATAGACAAAGTAATAAACCATTACGAAGAAACTTCATCATATCAGTTCTCTTAGAACTGTCACCAGCACCACCAAGCAGGAACTCCAAATTGTTAACAGGTAAGCTCGGTGGCTTGACTAGCAAGTCAGTAACTCCTTTCAGATTCTGTGATATCGAATCCGGCAATGACTCAACCATCTGGATTTGCTCTGTCCAACTTGAGCTATTGGTGCAAAACCTACTAAGGAAAAGGAAACAAATTAGCATGATGCACAACAATCAGACATGAATGCAACAATGCAAGAAAGCTATATAAAGAAGCATTGTTCATGATGCATATCAATTAGAGTCAAAGTATAGAACAATACACTTACCCTTGTGGCATGTGCCCACCAAAGAACTCAACAAATTGAGAAACAAGAGACAAGAGGGCTTCGCACGAATTAATTGAGACCAAGAACCCATTAATGTCTTCAAACATTACAATTCTCAACAGCTGCTCATCAGTTTCTCCATCAGATGTTCCACTCTGAATCTGATCTGAGACACCTGCTTTTCCATGAACTGGTAGCCATTGGTTTGAATCTCGTAACGACTCTTCTTCAGACCATCTAGCCCAGGTCGAAGTGTCTTTGACCTCCCCTGTGGCCTCAGCATCCGTATCAATTCCCAACTTCTTTAACAATGTTTCAATATCATCTTCCTGATTGGTGTCTCCATCTTCGTTTTCTTCCTGGTTATTCTCAATAGCCCCTTCTAAGCTGTCTATAATTTCTGCCTCTCCAATTTCCTCATGTTTAGGCCGTGGCTCTGACCAGCCAGTCCAACCACCTCTTTCCTCTTCACGGGACATCTCCTCTCTCAAAATCCTTTGTCTATTCTCCTCTTCTTTCTCCAACCACGTTGACCAGCCAACAGCCCCTTCTTCTCCCATTCTTGGAGCTTCACTATTCCAAAAATGCTCAAATAATCTAAGCTTAGCATTTTCACTCAGAAGCAATGATGGGCAGAACAAACTAAACTCAATTTCTGCTTGAAATAGTGCAGTGGCCAACTCCTGATAACCCGCCTGCCACTCTAACCTACAAAGGCTTACAAATATATCAACAAGACCAAGTTCTAGGTCAAGAATGTCAGGATCGATAGAAGTCGGCTTGGCATTCTGGTGAACCTGCAACAAACGAATATGGAGACCCATAAATTCCCTATAAAATGAAAAATAGCCGATAACATAGGTATGGTAACCCGTTAACAGATAAGGCAACATGACAAAACTTGAACGTCAACATTGAACTTCAAAGAATCGCCATGGACAGTAGCTTTTATTAATACCACAGGAAACAGGCATAAACAGCGAACAGCCTCATGAATAGCTTTTATCAGTACAGAGAATCAAAACAAGGTTAACTAAATTGCAAGTGGAACTTATCAAGAATGGTTAGAGAAAAATTAGATGCATGCTACATGCATAAAGGAAGTTGGATAAGAACCTGCCTAGACTGCTTGCTGCACGCAGTAGATAGAGCTTGAATTGCATGTGCATACATTTTCCTCAACTCAGACACCTTAAATCTCGAAAATTCCCCTCGAACAACATTCAAATACTCTTTCCACAACTTACAGCTGCCAGAATGATGCATAAGGACCCGCTCCCACCTACCCATGAGAACATCTGCATTGTCCCGTCTCTGATACGCCTTCAAAAGGCCAAGCAACAACTCCTCATTATCAGGATTCAGCTCAGATGCCTTTTCCAGAATGCTCACCTTCTTATCAAGTGTCCCCAAGCGTGCAGCTTTCTGCGGCTGCATACTTGCAACCTTGTCCTGAAACTCAGCATAATCCAACCAAGCTTTCTCGTCATGAGGATGCTCCCTCGTCACTATGTTAAACTGCCTCGTTTTCCGCAGCATTTCGTCATCCCAAGACTCTTCAACTATGGATGCCTTCGAAGAGGATGCAGCCTGATCAACTTCATCTTGCCTAGAAAACTGACTATTATCTAGCAGCGGAATGAAATCTTCTGACTCTGTAACTTCTGGCTCAGTAGGAGCAAGAAAACGAAGACGCTTCAAGTTCTTGTGGCGGACTAGAGATGCATACTTGGGAGACCAGTAACGTCCATCGGATTTCAGCTTAGTATCCAGTACATCAACATCGGCATCGGCATCAAGCGTTTTCCCCTTCTGGTTAAACCGGCACATCCCTTTCATGTTTACTCCATAAGGGCTTGCTGTACTATAAGGTTTATAGCGTGGAACATCCATCCTGCATAATTTTCAATTGACAGAATTAAAATTCGGAAGCAAGACACTATGAATTCAAATCCTGCATAATTTCCAGTGTAAACAAAGCAAAAGCGAAAACCTGTAGAGTGAGCCATAAGCTAAATTATCCCGATCACCATGGCCGTCAAAGTAATAATCTTTTGCCGGCTTAGCATCCGAATCAGCCCAATTCCTAACATTAGACTTCCTTGAAGCAAAACCGCCGTATCTATCTTCGCTCCTCTTCCTCTTACTCCCTCCTCCCGCCGTTTTCTTCTTCTTACTCCTCTTCTTTCTCTCCTTATCTCCGTCAGACCGATAATCGGAGTCGGTCGAGTAAAACCGAGTTCCATCTTTCCCATCTTTCAAGTCGCGCTCGTAACCTTCTTCTTCAACCAGCTCGTAACTCGGCACTGTTGGGTTCGTTCCACCAGGCCTTCTCTCGTCGGAATCGGACTCAGAGCCGTCGTCGGGCAACACATCCTGCCGGATGGAGGAAGTTACAGCTTCGTTTATTACACGGACGTCGGCGGTGAAGCTGACATTCTGAAGCCAGTTATCGGCGGTGGACGTTGTGCCACCGTGGCGGAGGGGTGTGGTGACTGAGGAGGAGGCGGCGGCGAAGAGCGGGAAGAGAGACGAAGGATTTGCCGCTGCTTCTTCTCCTTTCTCCATTGTCTTAGCGAAATTTTTCGCCGGACCAAAAATGGACGAATTTCGAGCAAATTGCTTTACCGTTTATTTTTATTTTTCCTATTTTTTCCCATCTGGATCAGTGGGCCGGATTGGAACAGCTAAATAGGCCTTTAGACAATGGACCGGACTCGAGGCCGCTACAAAACTGGGCCAGTCAAGTGAAGACGGCCCAAAGCCTGACTTTAATCCTTACCGTACTAGGATAAGGAATTTGAATTCCTCCCTATAAATACAAGTGTTTTTATTTCTACTTACATCATCATTATAGAATTCTTCTGTTTGGTTTCTTTGAGAGATTTGAGAGAGGGAGAGCATTCGTAATGGCGGTCGCGGTCATGTCGACGGAGGAAAGAGATTGGATGTGGATCCCCGACGTGGCTTTGGCATCGATACTATCCTACTTGGTCAGCTCAGGAGATTACGTTCGATTCAGCATTGTGTGCAAGCAGTGACATTCCGTCGCTAAAGATCAAAAGCAAAATTTCATGGCTACTAGGCAAGTCCCCGTGCTTCTCCTACCTCCCAAAGACCCTAGTTGCGAACTGTGGGGTGTATACAATGTCACACGAAAAATGCTCCTCAACTTCAAACTTGGGGTTCCTTACGGTCGCGCAAGGTATTATTGCTATGGATCCTCTTACGGCTGGCTCGTCTTTTTCGAGCATGTATCGCGTAGCATCAAACTTTTTAACCCTTTCACTCTAGTCGAAATTCGTCTTCCTCCGATGAACTACGTGTTATCTATAGAGAAGGTCGTCCTATCAACCATCCTTCTCTTCACCTACACGATTGTGTAGTTGTGGCTCATGTGACCTGTAACACCTGGCGACAACCGGGACTGGCTTTGATTCGGTGTGACCGAGACAATAAGTGGGTTTACGAGCTCATTACAAAACATAACGGTCGTGATCATCTTCCACGCTCAATTACTAGCGACATTAAATTCGACTCAAGCAGAAAATGGGTTTACGTCGTCGGGCATGATGATGGGAAGGTTGCGCGTGCTAATGTGGATACAATGTTGGAGACGGTGGTCCGGCCACCGGATAATCATAAACCGAATAAATGTTACTGGGTCCAAACAACGTTGAACAAAGATCTGTTATAATGATCTCACAATATGACGACACCACCAAACTGAAAGTGTTTAAGCTACAAGACTCAAGTCGTGTGGAGGTCGATGATCTGAACGGAGATGCGGCGTTTATAGAGCATGGCTATTCCGCGGCGGTGAGAGATCGTATCTGTGGCATTGAAGGTAACTACAGATACTACTTGGAATCATTCTGGTCGTATCATGAAGTTTAATGTGAAGGATAAACCTACGACTTGTTTCGATAGTATTCCGAACGACGATGTTGGTTTTGGAGTTCTCCTACTATAAATCTGTAATCTCACCTAGGTTTATGAATTAATCGACTGTAATTCTGATGCCGGTCGTGTACACACTTCCTGTAAACGAATACTACATATACACTTCCTGTATTTGCAAACTTAGCCTTGATTTATTAGATGGATGAACAAAGTTCAAAAAGCCATGACAGTATGAGTTACTGGTGTTTGGCCTGCAATATAACTACACGAATAGACTTTGATAAACCAACCTTGCACAACACGTAAACCAAACAGCTTCGGCAGGGCGAGGGGTCAGCAAGGGTGGACAACGACAATGGGAATCGTGATTCGAAGAATCGAATAGTGAGCTCGAGATTCGTAATAAGGAGGTACTAGATATGGTGCCGTTGGCATTTATCTACTATGGTCTTCAAAACATCTTGCCAATGCCTTCCTGCCTTGTTACGGACTCGTGGACGTCCATCCGGCTCCAGCTTCCGGCCATCAATGGTGCGAGCTGGTCCGCTTTATCGTAGAGCCCCAGGAGGCCACCGGTGTGTATGAATAGGATTTTTCTGCCTTCCCAGTTCTGTGGATTGTGTTTCATGTCTTTCAGCATCCCGTAGGTAGCTTTACCGCTGCAAACAGGATCGAAAACAGTCAGGAATCAATCGCCATAAGAGCAGTAGTGTTGAGATAATGATTGTAGACTCATAATCAAGTTGAAATGAAGACTATCTAGACTAAGTTATGCTACGCTAGCGAGGAAGATGATTATGAACACAAATCTTCCTTTGGAACGACGGATATAGAGCGCTCTCTATAAGGGTAAGTGTTGGGTGCACCTGTAGACTGGGTCGAGGACGATACCGGTGGCTGCAGCAACTTCCTTAACAAATTGGATCTCTTCGGAGGTGTTCATAGCGTAGCCAAGACCTTTCGCCTGTAAACAGAAAAAATAGCTCAGAGATTAAGTTACTTGCACCTCTTTCTAACAAAGACTCCACCATGCCTAAAGATCAGCTCAGAAGACTACCCACATTTTGAATGTTTACAATGTTGCGAGTATTTACACCGGCTTTCAGTCCATCAAGTAGGTCTTGAACAAAGGCGTAGAAGTAATCGGGGTCGTCGCAAACAGAGAATGCATGGACCTGCATGATTTGACACAGGCATCGTGAACTGACCGAGTAAAGAACAGACGGTATGTAATAGTTATATAAGGTGTAAAGGTGAGCACTTTTGCTTTCAATCCTGCCAGATGTGATCCCAAAGCGAGACCAGCTATCGTGCCTCCGCTATAACGCATAAATCAAAACATAATCTCAAAACCAGTTGCATTGGAAAGTAGAAACACTCAGATTAAGTGATGAGAGAAAAGCAAATGGACCTGCCACATGCCACGACAATATCGTCGAAATTGATCCTGCCATCTCCGGCCTCAACCTGCTGCTCGATTTCCCTGATCGCTTCGATATAACCCCTACGTCGAAACATCCAGAATAAGTGACTTGTAAGACAAAACTCGATCTTGAAAGCCAAGGAGAAGGGAACTTACCAAGTTCCCAGTGAGTTCGATCCGCCGACGGGGATAACATATGGCTTTCTTCCTTCCTTTATCAGCTTTTCTTTCAACAACTCAGCAAGTGCCTGATAAAGGGACAGTAAGAAATTGATCTCGGAAACAAACAAATGGGACGATGCATTCCAATGGGACACCCCAACATGGAGTTAAAGACATCTAGCAACCGAAACAAACCAGGCAAGAAAAAACGATGAATGATAGATTGAACGTTTCTTTCATTGCCTCGGAAACTCAAACCAGGAACTCTCTACCAATCTGCATTAATGTATCCATCCACTGCAAATCATCTCACTGAATCTAAAGGTTCGAACCTAGGCAATATGATGATTTCATCCCCATAACCACTAAACCAAAACCTTGAACTTTGATGAAGTTCCAAGCTATCAATAACCCCAGATTTTGAAATATGCGATCAAGCTATATGTATAACGAAAAACACAACAGAGATGATAAGAGAAAGGGTATGATATGAGATTCATTCTGAATCCTCAACCCACAACTTGAGACAATTCGAGTTATTGGGAAACAATTGTTCTTGAAAATTAGATGATAGTGTGATTGTCGCTTACCACACTCCCAATCTGTGCATACTCCTCTTTCGAAATAAGATGAACATGAGCTCCAACTAATCTCTCCACAAGCAAGTTCCCTGTCAATCCAGGATCCTGATCCACAACGACCTAGACAAATTCACCAAAGAAAGACGAATTCAAACTCACACTGAAACTCAAGAATCCACAACACTGTGCAAAACCAAATTCAAACCTTGGAAGTGCGAAGTATGAGATGACAATCCAGGCCGAGGTACCTCGCCGCAACAGCAGTAGCACGGCAGTGGTTACTCTGAATCCCACCCACGGTAACCACGCAATCGGCGCCCTGAGCCACCGCGTCGGACATCAAGAACTCCAGCTTCCTCACTTTGTTGCCGCTCAACTGCATCCCGGAGAGATCATCGCGCTTCAGCCAGAGCTCGGTTCCCTTAGGCAAGTTGGGGAGGTTCCACCGGTGGATGGGAGTAGGTGAGTGCGCGAGGGAGAAGACGTGAGATGGAATTGGGCTGAGGTGCGACGCCCACGACGGTGGAACGTAGGGTTTCCTCGAGAGAAAATCCAACGAGTTCCGAGCTGCCGATGATGATGATACTGATGATTCCATTGTTTGAGAGTGAGATGATGAAACGGTGGACGATGATGAACGACGGTGGAGGAAGTGAGCTGTTGAGAGAAATGGTTGGACGGCGATGATCGGAGGTGGGGAAATGAGAGGGATGCCGGCGATGAGACAGCGATGGCTCGGCATTATTGTTTTGGCTTATCCGCTGGAATTTAACCGTTGTTTTGTTGATGTAAATTTTAAATTATTTCTATTCTTGGACTGAACTAGTAACAGTAAAAAAGTAACTGATCGAAAAGAAATAATGAAAAACTCTGATGACCAATCTCCTAACTTTGTCTTCTTCAAATTTAGCAAATTGGAAGCTTCAAAATCCCTAATTCCTCCGTTGATAATTTCCCTCCACGAGGCCACATTCCCAGCTTCCACAGCTGCAAGTTCATCTTTAGTATCATCGGTAGGTTGTAAATTCTTCCCGTCGCTATTTTCTTCTTCCCCAATTCTGAACCATTGATTTTGTTCGTTTGCATGCATTGTGAAAAGCTGAGGCAGCGTTGTGGTGGGTGTTGGCGGATAATGGCGGGAAGGGAAGTGCGAGAATACACCAACCTCACCGATCCCAAAGGTACTGCCTTTTCAGCTTTCACTGGTTTTGGTTTAACTTTAGGTGCCTTTCGATTCCTGTTCTATCATTGGGTTTCAGTAGTTTTTTTCTTCATTTTGTTTGTGTGTTTTGATTGCAGATAGGAAGTTTGGGAAGGGGAAGGACAAAATCGACGATGAAGATATCACGTTCCAGCGCATGGTTGCTAAGGTTAGCGCATCGCCTCTCCTGATCCTGAACAGTTTTACTTGCTGTCTTGTGTTTGTGTTTCATCGATCGTTTAGCTGACGAAAAGCCTTAAAGATCTGTTCATAGCGCGTTTGGCAGCATCTTTGCCTATGAATTGAGCCGAAAGTGAATACCAGTAGCTCACTAGATGCTAAGTAATGGATAAAAATTGCAATGGTGGAGAATGAGATCCAAAGATTCACACTTTAGCACAGTTGCTGATACTTACATTTGTTTCTTGTTCTTTGTATTGCGATTGCTTATGCAAAGGGATTGGAAAGCGGTAGCTTTGATCAAATTCCAGTAGTAGGCCTGTGGATTTAGGTTGTGAGACCTTCGCATTTTAAGAAATCGTCTAGTATTTTTGTTCTGATAACATGCCCTGACAGGGATCCTGGCTTGCCCCATGGGGTTGACGATGCAACAGATGCAAGAAGTTGCTGGAGAACGCGGTGGCTATCTTCATGGGCGAGGCGGTAACCCTATTCGGCTATTCAATCATTATGGCTATATTTCATCGAATTAAAATGATTGGAAATAGTATTATGTTGATTTCCTGTGACGAATTTCCAAATTCTCAAGCTCTTGTTCTGCAGCCTTGGACAGTGATGACCTACTTTACCTTAAGGAGCAGATGGAAGCCGAAGAGGATGCTGAACGACTCCTTCGACGCACAGAGAAAAGGGCGTTCGCTGCATTTAAAATATCCTTTTCAAGTTTCAAACATCAAGCCAATAGCTTTTCTATGTAGATAAGTCTTTGATTATCCTTAACTGCTTGACACAAAGCTGCAACCTTGGCGGATACTTCACCAGCATCAGTCCCCTTACCACTTCGCGTAGAACCCAAACCGAAGAGCGGCATAAGGTACTTCATGAGTTTCCTGAATCAACTACCGAGAGTTCTTTCTAATCACAGTTACGTTATTCCTTTCAGACAGCAGGATCTGCTGAAAAAGGTGGTGGAAGTCAAACCCAAACGGCCCCGAGTTTTAAACCAGCCTGCTGCAAGAATCTCTACTTCCGTTCCAAGTAATCGTGGTTTGGAAACTTTGACGAATTTGAAGACTGAAAGTAAGCCGACTTCTGTTGCGGAAGAGCTTTCCGAGAAACCCTCTGCCAAAAGCTTGCTTGGGTTAGCGTACGAAAGTTCCGACAGCGATGATGAATGAAAATGAAACGAAAAACGAGTTCTTGAAGCTCCTGTATATGTTCATGATAGTTTTGTACGTGTTTACATGAACATCTTTTACTCGTATTCCTTGGGCGTAAAGTATTCCATATGCAAGTAGTTCGATTCTGAGCTGATTCTCTTTGGCCTTTGCTTCTATACTTTCATGGTTATCAACCTATCGTATTCAATCATGCTGTCACGCTCGAAAATTGATTATTATCTAACCAGAAATATTACCCAAATAGTTACACTAGATGCTCATCTGAACAAACCAATTCAAACACTGAATCCGAAACGTAAATTTCTTGTTCAAGACCAGGAACCCCAGTTCCCCCCATCAGATTCAGAAAATGCCATCACCTTTCTTATACCTAAACATCATCTCCTTTCTGATACAACTGCTCCACCTCGTTGATTACAGTTCGAGCATCATCAATCTCGGGTCCTTCCGTCGACTCTTCCAGCAGCTCGGCCAGAGTTGAATTCAGGTCAGCCAATGCAGCATCGAGGCGCTTGTGGCAATCGGGGATCATCATCCTCGACTCGGCCAGCACATTCTCCTGCTGCTTGAGGTCGTAAGGGTCCGCTCCTTTCTCCTTCATGTCGGATGTCTTAGCAGCCTCTCTCTCAACCTCTTTCTCGTACGAGTGTAGCTCCTTGGCGATTCGCTTGCAGGTGCTCGTCTTGATCTTCAGGTTTCTCATTGCCGCAGCCATCCCTGCAAGGGATAAGCAAAATCCTGAACATGAAACCGTACTGGAGATCGAACCGGTAAGCTGTTCAAGGTCTGAATCGGAAGAATCATGGTAGAACCATGACCAGATCGAGCCAACTGTACAGCATTGAATCCGTGAACTGAGCAGATTATGGTTCAATGGTAAGCTATGAAGACTTTTTCAAGCCAAATGTATAATAGTAAGCAACTCAAAGCATTCATCCTAATAAGTAGTCCTAAACTCTGCACAATCACCTGCCACAAACTTTGAAGAGCACAAAATTCCATGGCTATGCGTTAACAGCTAGTTAAACAAACCAGTTTTTCAAAGGAGTATCATTCAGCTAAGAAAGCAAAACCAACTTCAAAATCGTTCTGAAACATGAACTCGAAACCAACAGGCATCAGCAATAGACCTGAGCAAAATTCTACCAATGTTAAGCAGTGAAACTCGAGGATTGTTCGACTTTAGGTAGGGAGGTCAGATTTCTCAAATACAAAGGTAGTAAAGTACTTGATTTCCATGATTGGTAAAAAATGAAGCTGTTCAAAAGAACTCAAGATCGTGAAGAAGCCAAGCATTTGAGGATCTATGGTTTTAAAAATCCCTTGCCTGAAAATGTCATACTGACTTACATAAGTAAGCTTAATACAAAAGTTCTACACTGAATCATGATCGAACATAACAACAAAACCCTATACTCCAGCAGCAGAAAAGATTCAATCTTTAAGCAACCCGAACACGCCACATTCGGAGATCCATAACCAGAGCGAGCTAAAACCAAAGAGAAAAAGGAAGTAAAAGAAAGAAATGTTACCTCTTGGAGAAATTCTGAAGCTGTTGAAGGAATCAAACTGGAGAAGACGACTACTAAACACAGAGGACTGATGAATTTGTCAGAGTTGAGAACTGAGAAGCGAGCTTTTGAAAATCAGATCTTCCTTTTTTTCAGCAATGATGAATTGCTGGCCGTTGGATCATCGGATGGGTTACGGTTCATGGGCTGGACGGTTCGGATGCTGCTTCCTAGCCTGGCCCAACTCACCTTGGAGCCTAGTCTGGCCCATATCACTAACCAAAATTACAAGAGTATGATTATCAACATTTCATATTCTAAAAACTTAGAATATTATCATGTGGATTTATCATTTTTTTCGACGTCACTTTTTATTATTATTATGTCACATGTTTTATGATAGTTAACTTGACACTTTCGGCTTTTATTTGGATCAAGTGGTTCGGATTAAGTTCAGTTAGTTGTATGCATCTGGTCTATGATAAAATATGTGACATGATAGAAGTGAAGTGGAAAAAAAATTGTCATATTTCATGGTGATTTATCAAATTTCTAAATGGAATGTCGACTGGATGATTATCGATATTGTTTCGATTGAAATATGTTAGTGATATGTAGGGTTTGTTTGACATGTGGAAAATCTTAGATGAAATTTTAAACATATTTCTGATTGGACACGAAAGTTAGATTTTCATAAAGTGATTTTAAAAAATGGACATTTTGATTTTCATCTAAATTTCATCCAACTTTCTACCTACCAAATTTATAAATCATAATTTAATTACGTTTTAAAAGTTGATGATCATATTGTCACAAGCCAAATAAGTTGATGACCATAATGAATATTAAGTCTAAAAATATTAATTTCATACTTATCCATTACAACACTTGGCATTTCTTACTAAGAAAAAAAGAACACTTGGCATATTTGACCAAAAAAACAAAACAAAACGGTAAAGACAAGAGTATAAAACGGCATGCACAAGAGATCATTAGGCATGTTGGCCACCCGTCGTCAAAGAACACTAATTACTCAATACATTCACCCCAAATCTTTGCTATAAATAGAGCCCTAAAACAATGAAGAAACCACAACATCATCCCACATTCCTACTCACATACATACAATACAAGTCTCAATACCTAGATCACCATTATGGCTACTTCCTCTCTGGCTATGACAACTACGTTGCTTGCTACCGTGGGCGCCTCCAAAACTATATCACCACCTGTTGCTGTCTCATACAAGGCTTGTGGGAAAAGGGATGGCGGTTATCCTCCCCTCTCTCCTCTTTTCGGTAAAAAAAAGTGGGATGTTGGCTATCCTCCTCTTTCTCCTCTTTTTGGTCAGAAAAAGAATGACGCTAGTTATCCTCCCCTTTCTTCTCTTTTCGGCCGAAAAAAGAGAGATGTCGAATATCCTTCCATCTCTCCTCTTCTTGGTCGGGAGAAGAAAGATGCCGGATATCCTCCTCTCTCTCCTCTTTTCGGTCAGAAAAAAGGGGATACCGGCTATCCTCCCCTCTCTCCACTCTTCGGTCAGGAGAAGAGCGATGATGGCTATCCTCCCCTCTCTCCACTCTTCGGTCAGGAGAAGGACAATACCGGATATCTTCCCCTCTCTTCACTCTTCGGTCAGAAAAAAAGCGATGCTGGCTATCCTCCCCTCTCCCCACTCTTCGGTCAGGATAATGGCGATGCCGGCTATCCTCCCCTCTCCCCTCTCTTCGGTCAGGAAAAGAGCGATGCCGGTTATCCACCCCTTTCTCCTCTCTTTGGCCAGGAGGAACGAGATGCTGGCTATCCTCCTCTCTCTCCACTCTTTGGTCAGGATGAGCGCGATGCTGGCTATCCTCCCCTCTCTCCACTCTTCGGTCAGGAGAAGAGCGATGCCGGCTATCCACCCCTCTCCCCTCTCTTCGGTCAGGAGAAACGAGATGCTGGCTATCCTCCTCTCTCTCCACTTTTTGGTCAGGATGAGCATGATGCTGGTTACCCTCCCCTCTCCCCCCTCTACGGAAGACAGCCAGAGGGAGATGCGGGTTGTGTTTCTCCCGATTTTCATATGATATTTGGCAACGATGCTGGCTGGCAGTGTATTTTTTCTTATGACAAGACTGGCAATGCTGGTTGGCAGTGTATTTTTTCCTATGACAAGACTGGCGATGCTGGCAACAACGGTCTTTTTGCAAAGCGTCAGGATGGCGAGGTTGGCGATGCTGGCTATAACGGTCTTTTCGCAAAGCGTCAGGATGGCGAGGTTGGCGATGCTGGCTATAACGGTCTTTTCGCAAAGCGTCAGGATGGCGAGGTTGGCGATGCTGGCTATAACGGTCTTTTCGCAAAGCGTCAGGATGGCGAGGTTGGCGATGCTGGCTATAACGGTCTTTTCGCAAAGCGTCAGGATGGCGAGGTTGGCGATGCTGGCTATAACGGTCTTTTCGCAAAGCGTCAGGATGGCGAGGTTGGCGATGCTGGCTATAACGGTCTTTTCGCAAAGCGTCAGGATGGCGATGTTGGCGATGCTGGCTATAACCGTCTTTTCGCAAAACGTCAGGATGGCGAGGTTGGCGATGCTGGCTATAACGGTCTTTTCGCAAAGCGTCAGGATGGCGAGGTTGGCGATGCTGGCTATAACGGTCTTTTTGCCTAATTCGACGAGAAGATCTACATTGCTCCCTTTGTTATCTTCGCAAATCATAACCGGCCTTTTTAATCACCCCGAATAATACGTGTGCCATATATGAAATAAAATAAAGATGGACAGAATGATGTTGTGTTACCGTGCATATATAATGCATTTTGTCAATAAAAGTCTAGCTTGTTATCTAAACGGTATATGTGTGACCTCCTATGCGGTTCAAGTAATCTACATACTATTAATCTATTTCAATCATAACGATATATTTATTTTTATCAAGACTTAAAAAAAATATAAAATATTACCATATTAACTTATATTTTTTCGACGTCAGCCCCTACCATACCACCTATTACCATATCAACTCATCAATTTCACACGATAGCTTGGTGTTTTCGTTGGGAAAAATCCAAGTCGATAAAAGGTCGATAGTTTTAAACCACAAGGGTCAAAGCAATTAAACACTTTATGAGTGTCCATTTTTTAATATGATTGAATTCAAACCTAATACTTTTTTATCACCGACATACAACTTTAATAGGACCATATTGTTACTACTCAAATAAGTTGGTGGCCACGGAGTTATACTCTTAGAAACCATGTTGTTACTAACCAATAGGTTGATGATGAGAATGGATATTAGGCCTACTTTTGGATGAAAATTGAGAAGGCCGAAGAAGAAGAAGAAGCGACTCAGCGAGTGTTCCATTGCTGCTGCTGCAAAAACTGGTTTGTTCTTGTTTTGTCAGATTAGTGCATCCTTTCAATCATGATCATCGTTGTTCTCTGATACTCTATCTTGTCGTGAGATTAACGGTTGATATGGGGTTTAATCGATCGAGTTGTGATTTCTTCTGGTTCATATGGGTCTCAGTTGTTCTAATTAAGTTAAAGTTCTTATCTTTCATTGAATCCGTGAACTGAACGGATTGTAGTTCAATGGTGTAAGCTATGCATACTCTAGTTGGTTTCCGATATGGGGTTTAATAGATCGTTGATGGCACGTTAAGATCGAAAACTGCTGTGATTTCTTCTGGTTCATATGAGTCTCAGCTGTTCTAAATCTTATCTTTCATTGAATCAGTGAACTGTACTGATTTTGTTTCAATGGTGGAAGCTATGAATCCTTATCTAGTCGGTTTCTGCGATATGATATGATATGATGAAACTCTTAAATGTCAACAATGTCTGATTCATTACTTTCATCCGCTAGATTTCCATGGCGAATCCGGCTACCGAAAGCTTAGAACAAGAAGAAGAGGAGGTGATGAATATGGGGAAGCTCGGGCTGTATGAAGCGAATGTGAGGTTGCTGAGTAGCGAAGATTCGGAATCTGCCGCTGAGGAAATCATGCTGCTATGGGGAATCCAACAGCCCACCTTTTCGAAACCGAATGCTTATGTCTCCCAGTCCTCTCTCCAGCTCCGCCTCGACGCTTGTGGTCACTCCCTCAACATTCTTCAGTCTCCTTCCTCCTTGGTACTCTCATCTTTCCCTGTCTTCCATAGATTTTTACCATCATGTCGAATCGGTTACAGCAGTCGAAATGCTCTTTATCTTGGCAGCACGAGTGTAAGCATCTAGGATATCATTCGGCCGGTTAATTAGAGTTAAGAGTTGTATAAAAAAACAGGTGAACCGATTAACTGGCTTGGTAATCATTGGTCAATAACCGACCGAAGTAGGTAGGTTTAAGTTAAACTAGGTATAAATATGAAGAGAATCGGTTAAACATTTCTCGAAACCTTAGCCCATTGACCGATTCGTAACTGAATGTCCACCCCTATTCTTCTCTATGCAGGGTTCACCAGGAGTGACAGGATCAGTGATGTGGGACAGTGGCATTGTACTAGGCAAGTTCTTGGAACACGCAGCTGATTCGAAGATGCTTGTTCTTCAAGGCAAGAAGGTTATCGAGCTTGGTTCGGGCTGTGGATTGGTAGGGTAAACACCATCATAAACTCTTCCCCCATCTTCATGGTTTCGTTTTTCGAACGTTGCTTGGTCCACACTCAAAGATCTTTCATGCTGCAGATGCATAGCCTCTCTTCTGGGTGCAGAAGTGATACTCACTGATCTCCCCGACCGAATGCGGCTCCTGAGAAAGAACGTTGAGACCAATGTGGGCCACGAGCATCTACGTGGCTCTGCAGTCGTGGAGGAGCTCACTTGGGGAGACGACCCTGACCGGTCCATGATCGAACCCTTGCCCGATTACGGTAAAACAAGACAAATTTTTAAAACTCTTCTCACAAACCGGACTTCCGCAAACTTTTCGAACCGTTGTTTTGTTATTCAGTTGTGGGGTCCGACGTGGTGTACAGCGAAGGAGCCGTGGGGGATCTGCTGGACACGCTCCTCAAACTCTGCGGACCAAAGACAACAGTGTTCATAGCTGGGGAGCTACGAAATGGTAATATGATCGGTCTTCCTTCCTTTCATGTCTCGCATTTTCGAGTTGCTGTCATAGCTAAGAGGCCTTTTTACTGTAATTCTCAGATGCAGTGCTTGAGTACTTCTTGGAGGAAGCCATGAAGGAGTTTATGGTAGGGAGAGTTGAGCAGTCCGAATGGCATCCGGATTACAACAGCCGCCGGGTTGTGCTGTATATCATGGTCAGGAAGTAGCAGCAGCAGTTGTTGTAAATCTCAAATGAAGATGGATGATCATCAGTATCTCGTGATCCGCTGCGGAATATTTACTCCGATTCGAAGATCTTAGATCAGATTGCTATTAATCATGCGCAATGAGACTTCTTATAGTGTCAAGTCAGAAATGAATGCGTCTCTTCTTTCCATCGTATACTATTAAGTTAATCCTCGTAAATTGCTCGTTGCGGGCGTATAAGGTAATCCGAAATATGCCCTAGTTACGATCCGACAAATCGAACGTATTCTATGGAATCCCTCACCACAAGAACGATACGCAACGACGTAAGAGAGAAAAACGTGCTTTGGAATCTGGAAATAGATCGAAACTGTTGCAACGTTTCATGAGAAGTCTGAAAGAGATTAACAAATAAAGGCACAGACAAAATTTTGCAAATTAGTAATGTACACTGAAAACTCCGATTACACAGTAAGAGGCAAAAATTTATGCCGACTTTCAACAAAACCTACTCCGCCGATTCGCTTATTTCGAGCTAACAGAACCGCACGAGGAACCCTTTGTTTTCTTCAGTCGTCGCCCCTGATGGGAGATAATTTACACCTGTAGCAAAGAGTTTGATCTTCCTACTTTCCTCAGCGTGCCAAAAAACCCGCCGTTTCGGAGGGATACTTACTTGCAGTTGAGAGAACACAAAACAAGATCAAAAAAATCATTTGATGCTACTACCTAAGGATGGATTGTCTTCTGTGCCGAAAGAACGGATCTTCTTCGAGCTATCTACACGAAGGGCAGGCGTCTTTGAATTTCCGCTAAGAGCATATTCGAGCGCGTTGCTGGTCTCGTTCTTCGGATGCAACCAGTGACGATGTCATATCCCTATCTGCTAAACACCTCTTGTAAGGCATGAACCCTCGGGCCCTATTGCTCATAGAGCCGGATAGCTTAGCTCGAGAAGAGGGAAGTTGGCATTGGGACTCGCCGACATCCATCGATCTTTCCCTGGTGGCGATTTCACTTGTCGATCCGGCATCTGAGCCTGTGCAAGACCTTTCGTCGACAGCTTCTTTATGTTTTGTATCATCCTCCACACATGGTGATAGTGAGAAATCAGCTTCTGAGAAGCACGTGACCTCTCTCTTAACTTCAAGGACTGATGTGTGCTGCTGGATTGATACCAACCGGTTACTCGAATCATGGTTAACCAAACCGTTCGAAAGCTTGACGCTTAGGGCGAGTTCCGTATACTTCTCAGAATCTGTAACCAAGACCGTCCTTCCAAACAGCTTGAAGCTCCTGGAAGGTGCCAAGACTGCAACGGTGCTGGCAGAAGCTGCATTTTTAATGTCCACCATGGGCAATTTCTCCGCAATTGGACTGGACGATGACCCTATAGGTGATAAAGGCGAGTTTCCGGGTGGAGACGTGTCTGATCCTATGGGTTCGCTCTCCTTTTCATTAGGGTGCAAGCTGGAGGACTGGACATCACTGGTGCATGAGATCAGTGAAGAGCTCCTATTTAGGGCCTCTGAAACTGGAGATTCGAGAACCACAGTCGAGAGAGATGTTGGGGAATGGCTTTCCTTCTCCATGCACAACAAATTGGGAGACAGAGATGTCTCGAATTGATTCGAGACATCGGTGCATTTGCGAGGGTAAGGATGCAAAGGTTTCCTCTTTGGACGAGGAGGAGGGATCTCTGTTGGCTTAATCGAGTTCTCCGATCCGCCAGTTGTCTCTCGGACCACCTGCAAGTAAGAGGAACAGCCATGTAAGATCTCAAGAGCCATTCTTTTTACTTTCAAATTCACTAGCTTTCAATCGACTTGGGACAATAAAAAAGATCAGAAGAGTTGTATACCTTGGAGAAGAACTTCTGAGCATGGCTTCGAATTTGTACAGCAGTTTTGGTGCCTACATGTTCTGCAAGAGGATAATAACAAGTCAAATAACAAGAATTCATCCCACTGATACTGGCACCGATGAATTTCTCATGATTCAAGTGTTTTAAGAGTTGAAAAAACCCACCTTGAATCTTACGCCAGCCGCGGCCATACAGCTTCAGAGCATCAAGGAACTTCTGGTGTTCCTCGTCTGTCCATTTCTCCCTCTGTTTAGTGATGGTGTACGGTTTCCTCACCTGTCAGAGTCGAGAACTAAACAGTTAGATCAACTGTGACAATGGGGAGAAATGGAGTAACAGAGCAGCAGCAGAAAACGCTGTGGAGGAAAATTAGAACAACCTTGAGCAGATGCTGACTCGTAGATGAGTTCAACTCCATCAATTGCTCACCGTCGTTGTTGTCCTCATAGTAATCACCTCCCGAAACTGACATATCACGACGACCTTCCCGAATTCCATCCTGCAAACACAATCCATGAATCAACAACCAGATCAGCCGAAAGCTCCTCCGCAGAACAACACAGCAAACTAGAAAAAATTCACTTGAACTAGTAATTCGCCATCACAGCAGTCATTACATCCAACGCTCTACACCAAATCTTACACCTAAAAGACAGAGAAATCTTCTCTCCAACGACTAGAACAGTTCGAATTTTCAAAAACTGACGTCAGCCAAACAAACCAGTCAATAGCTACCAGCTTCTTCTTATCCATTAACACGAAGAACAATCAATAAGACTCCTAATCAGAGATAACATGTACAATTCATTTCCGACGCAGACGTAAGCAGATAAGCACAACACGCAATAAAATAAGTCAAAAACAAATCGAAATCGGGGAAGATCAAAAGTACCTGAGAAGAAGCAGTAGCCGCCATGGAAATCTTCCTTCACCAGATCTTCCGATTACAAATCCACTCCAAACGCTAACAAATTCAGCAAAAAGAAAAAAAAAAGTCGAGTCGCCGTAGTCAGTAAACGGAAGCAAAACGGAACAAATTCAAGCCAATCAGAGCCGAGAAAAACCACTCACCGGAGAAACAGAAACTATCCAGAGCTAAGCCTCCGCTGTGGTTATCTCCGGCGGCAGCTGATTCAGTGACGAGAGCAGCGATTGGCTGCAGAGAGAGAGAGAGAGAGAGAGATTGGAAAATTAGTGGGAGAGGTGAGAAGGGGATTTGTTGTTGTTAAATAAAAAGGGAGCGAAAAAGGAAAGGAGGGGGAGGGTGCCAGCTCAGCAAAGGAATTTAATTATGTTTTTGGATTAAATTTTAAAATTGATGGAAAGCTCGAGAAGTGGGGGAGAAATCTTGTGGCTAAGAATGGAGGAGGGGCGTGGAGGGACACGCGGCGGTGTGTCGTGAGCTCTCGCTTTCCGCCCTTTTCGCCTCCCTTTTTTTCCGGTCAGCGCTTTTTGCTTTTTTGTGTGGAAGATAATTGCCAACCGGTTTTTGGATAATATTATTTAGATATTTTTCCTTCAACTACTTCTTTTGGTTTGTCTTATAATTTAACACCTAAATTCTTATTAGGTTTATTAGGTTTATATAGAGTAATGCTCGTCACAACGTTCGAAACGATGGAATTCCGTGCACGCCTAATCACGATTGGGCGTTAAGTGATGGAAAAACATTGTGTCTTGGGTGAGAAAGGAAGGAGGTTGTCGCATGTGCGGAGATCCACGTTCCATACAGCTCTATCTGTGGAGTCTGTATCTCCGATAAAGACTTTATACGCTCGTTCACGATCGTCTTTAAGGAATGATATAAAGGATTTATTTAAACAAAATCAATTAAAATTAAATCATCATAAAATGTGAGTTATCGTGAGTATGTTCAGAATTTATGTATACAATCTTATAGAAAAATTAAACTCATGATTAGAACATTATTATTATTATTTCTTTTGATAAAACCTCAAGGCAGAATTTATATTATTTCATTAGTAACTAAATAATTTTTTGAAATACCAACTCCATTACTATAATGTAGCCAATACATTAGGATCGCAAAGACAAACACATACACAAAATGGCATCTCGTGCTTAAAATTCTAATAATATAATTGTTCATTGTAATAAATATGAATAATCTCTATCTCTCATTATCTCGAAATTAACTCCATAAATTGTACAACTATTATAGAATGATGTCGATCTCTTCTACATCTCGATATAATAAACTATTTATATAACGAAAAACCAAGCTACACCGGCACACCGGCACACATACGACAAATACCCTCGAATTGTATAAGTTTGTTAATACTTTATGTATGATCTTATAGAAAAATTGTATGTGTCACATTAAATGTCCATTTTTAAAAATTTATAAAATTTGTGATGATTTCACTCTCTTTGGTTTCTTTTGATATTAAACAATGGGTGTTGGCTTACTTGGGTGAGTTACAAGTGTTGGCTTACTCGAGAAGGGAAATGAAAACGGATAAGGATGGTGTCGAGTAACGGTTGGACCAAACATGTTCAATTACATAGGACAATTTACAAAACAAAGAGAGTTGAGGATGTTGTAATTTGGATATATATATATAAATAAATACATATTATTTGATGTTTGGTTGATTGTTATTTGTGAAAATTAAGTTGGGAGAGTATGAAGCCATGCATCCACGTGGCATGTGAAGTTAACCTTTTATGCGGACGTGGCATGCTCTGGCGGATCGAGAAAAAAGTCACAAAAGAGTTTTGTTAGTACGCATTGTTATCTGTTAATTTTATTTAGTAAAAAGAGGACAAAGTATAATTATTTTTATCAATAATTATTAGCGACATTAATCATGTGATGAGTTAATTAAATTATGAGTGTGTTCGATTATAACCAATGAGATTATTATACGAAAAATCTTATATTTATCTATGAATAATTTATACAATAAACAAAACTAAAGAACAAAGTCTAAGTTATATAAAATATTATAATTTGCACATCAATTATTTGACGTACTTTTTTATTTAAATTTGTTAATCTCTCAAGATAAACAAATAACCTTAATCCCAAAACAATTATTACTTGGGTTTACATCTTGTCAAAATAATAATGCCAAAAAATGATGAAGCGAGATAAAATATGTTGCCCTTTTCGCTTTACATGTCAGCACCGGATATTTGGCCCAACACCGACGGTCCACAACTGACATGACACGTAGCGAACATCAACACCACCTGTACTGGATCCCACTATCTCCAACGGGCCCACCACTCCCTCATCCCAGACTTTGACCCTGGCCTACACAGTCCACAAATGAACCAGTGGATAAAATGGTAAAATCCAAAAATAATAATTAATTTTTGTGTTATATATATATATATATATGAACAATTACCCTGATTTTTTTTTATTTTTTACAAATATATATTTGGAAAATGCGTAGGTATCTGAAGATATCGATACATTTTATACTACATTTTAGCATAAAATTATAATTTTTCAGGTTGTAAGTTTGTATTTAGGGTTCAGGACATAGCATTAAGGATCAGAGTCTAATATTCAGGGTTAGGATCTATTAATTTTGATTTATTGTCAAAAGATACGATTTAGAATTTGAGTTTATAATGCAGTGTTTGAGGGTTATGGTTTAATATTTAGGATACTAGTATTATTCTTTAGGGTTTATTTTTTACTATCAAAACATTAGGATTTATCTTTTGAATTTTAAATTTTAAAAATATAATATTTTTAATATTAAAGTTATCGATACCTCTAGATATAGAAATTCTCCCATATATATATATATATATATATATATATTAAAAACTATATTGATAAGTATCATAGAATTATCTATAAATTTTATTGTTGAAAATAAGTAAATAGTTTACTACTTCGTGATTCAATTTCTCAAATTTGAATGAAATATTTGTGGCCACAAGATGTATGAAAGAGGAGTTGGGCTGTTTGTTATTATTTTAATTAGGTAGTGAGGGATTTTGGGTAGCAGTAAAGGAGAAAGCAGCACGTGGAAAATCCTTCTGGAAAAAAAAGTCAATAAACCACCAAAAGAACAACAATGATAATAAACACTTTCGAATATTACTTGATAAAAAAAAACATTTTCAAAATATTGTCATGATTAAGCATCTTAATTAAGGGGACTTGATAATTGATGGGTTTAAATTGAGCGATTTGACCCTAAGTAGAATTAGCATGTCTCTTGACTTACTTGTTTAAAGTTTAGTTCACCGGCCTAGACCAGCAAACTAATCACTCAAATTATACGATCTATCAAAACATTAAAAATTAATATAGAGATCTCTTATTTGATGTAATAGGATGTTCAGATTGTATGTTTTTACACAAAATTGACCATCTATCCTCAATGGTCAATACATGATCGAAACATGACCACATACCAATATGAGCCTATGTAAGGCTATCGTCCATGTACGATCCATACTAGATCTGACCAACTACCCATCCTACCTCCTTTACGTTCTTGACGACCCATCTTTGTCTCAGAAAAGTCTTTCAGTGGCATTTTTCGATCCTCTTCCCCATTACTTAGAATCATGTAGTGTATTTAAGACACTTTATCAACATCAAATCTTTGACACACGTATGCTAAACGCATGTACTGTGCTATAGGGTTACGATTGATGTCATTCCAAAAAGTTATATATATCTCTGTAATACTTCTCTGTCTCATAATCTCTCTTTTACGCTCGTATTCTCTAATTCTCTTACTACTTTTTTTGTCCGTTTTGTGAGAAATCGTCCCTCGAAGACTTGTATGGTTTCACTATTCTTCACCCATTGAAGTTGAAGTGTATAATTATAAAAAAAAAACAAAGTGATCATCTAGGCTTGAGAGATCAAAATTCCACTACTCCAATTCCTCTCTTGTCACACCCACGATTCATTGATTCACTATTTTTATTTTCTTCATAATTTCATAAATAGTGCTGTAATATAACTTATTTTCCTGCGAATAAAAAATCTAATAAATATGTTTTTCTCTACCTTGAAGGCAATTCAGAGCCTCTAATTTATTTAATATTTTTCAGATAAAAATATATAGAAATATTTCTGGAACATACCCACATAATATTTCCCAAATTAAAATTTAAAACCAAATCTCACAAGCATTTGTTTGTATGTACATGTTACTATTATATTATCTATTGCCACTGAAGTATTTCGTGTCGAATGCAACTTAAATAATCAGTTACATGATTGTTTTCTGAATAAAATATATAAGTTTTATTTTCCACTTTTCCTCTATTAATTTCTAAAAAAATATCATCATTGTGGAATGTTGGTGATTTGCATCTTTTGACATGATAAACTAACTGCACATTATGAGTTGAGCTCCTTTTTTTTAACGTCGTTTGAGGTGCTAATACGTACAATTTCTCTTCTCATTAATATCTTGTGTTTTCGTCAAAGATACATACGCTATCCTCCATCATCCATATGTCTACTCCGACATTATTCAATGTGCCTACCTCACGTGTATCCATAAGTACTATATATACTTGAATTGTTCATAAATACGTTTGAGATGTTTTCCCTCTTTATTACTACTTTATATTTTCATCAATAATACACATATCGTCTCATATTATTCAATGTCTACCTCAAATCTACACACATTGCTTACATATAAAACAAAAGATTAAGTTGGCAGGTGAAATGTAAAATGAAATTTTAAATATTTTCCTACTCGAACGTAACACAAAAAATTTAAATTTCAGCAAAAATATTTTTTAACAATTAACTTTCGTATTCCCATCTAATTTTCATTTCACATTCAACCTTCAAATCAACTCGGAATTTGTTTCAAGTAAACATCAAATAAAAAAATTTATAGATTATTATTTTTGGAAGAAATTTATGGATGATTTGTTGTTGTAAACGGAAAGAATAATGAATGATAAAGACTGAAAATGAAAGAGTATTTATTTGTCATTTAATGTTATTTTCTTTATTAATATATCGAATAAGATCAAACTTGATCAAATTTCAATCACATGTCCGAACAACAACAACAACAACAATGGCCGACGGCGGCGGCAGATACTTCACAGAAGAAATACTGATCAACATCCTCCAGTGGCTTCCGATCCTCTGATGTATCGCTCGGTTCCGCTGCGTCTGCCGATCATGGCGGACTCTCCTCTCCGATCCAAACTTCATCCGCAAGATCATCTTCTCCCAAACATCCTACGATCGGAAGAGTATGCGTGTCCTCATCGCCGGCAATCGAGATAGCACAGGAATTCCGACTCTGCTTTGCTCCGTGTGCTCATACGAAACTCTCCGCCCTATCGCACCTCCCGAGGAATTGCTCCTCGATCTCACCGGCGGCGGGGGTGGAGATAACAGAGTGGTAGGTTGCTGCGATGAAATATTCCGTTTGGCACATACGGCGAGGGACAGCAATGGAAACATACCATCATCCTGTGCAATCCGGCTACCTCCGAAACCAAAATCGTGGCCCTTATCATCCTTGCCACTCTTCAGAAGCACACCTCCACCTTTGGGCAGAGCGCATCGGTTTTGGATTCGATCCCGAAACTCAACTCATCCAGAGTTTCTTAATTCTTACTCGGGACAATCTTTCCCTTATCCCACCATAAGGGACTGAGTAAGGAATGGTTTCAAATGTGTAAATAACCAGTTATTTTGGCTGCTTAAGGACATAATCAAGCACTCGTAAAAAATGCAGTTTCCAGACATTTTTCCCACAACAGCTCCCAAAGTTAGATTCTTTGAGATTCATTCTTGCCCAGAAAGAGTTGGAAATGAAATGAATGTTCTTTTCCAAACATCTCCAGTAGGACGGTACGCGATTACAGTAATTATTTCTCTGATGTCGGTAAAGCGATTTAACTGACATCCAGACACTTCCCAGATCCCAACTTTTCCATCTATAGATTCCCTGATGAAGTAGTCTTCATTATCCACTGGATTGTACTGAACAAACACACATTACTGCAACATCAGAACTCAACATTCAGCGAAAGAGCGACGACACCGTAAACAAATATCGGAGAAACCCAAGTAACCAAGACTAAGCATTTACCGTAGTTATTATGAAAAACCTTGAGGCAATCAATTGTCAAATCCCACTTTCCATAGGCGCACTGTGTTATCATCAGAGGATTAAGGGTAGGAAGTTAAGGGCGAGAGCATTGAACGGCCGGCGAGACGACGAAAAACTAGCAGGCCGGCGCGTTCATAACACGCTCCCGCGTGGAAAACTAGGCGCGTGCATTACACTCGCGCGTGATATTTCAATTTTCGGAAATAAACGAATGACTACAAAGTCGTCCGGGTGCTCGTATTCAAAGCAACTTGGACGGATTATGAAGATATGTATGAGTATGATCCTGCTCAGTTCTATCATGGTCCGTGTCCCCTTAATTTTACAAAGGTAAACGTTATGTTCGAAAAAAATTCGTTCGTGAAAGATTGTTTAGGGTTAAATTTTACGTTTTTTTTTATCAAAATTACGACAGGTGTATAGCTTGAGGAATGATTTATGAAAGACGCTGATGAATGTGAGTAGAGACGTCTATGACATGCTGGATTACGAGACCATAGATCTCCATCCGCAGTTGGACACTTGTCAAAACAAGAAATGCTACTGGTTTCGCGGTACACATGAAGAAAACAGACGTACCAGAGTTTGTGTTGTAATCTCGTTCGACATGAGGACCGAAGCGTTTGAATTAGTCACCACTCCGCAACCCACTAGCCTTGCGCGAGGAGGACGGGGACGATGTGATTGAACCTTACGGGAGAAAACTGTCTTGGGATCACAAGGATTCTTGGTGGGTCAGGTCGGGCTTCATGTTGAAGAATGGGGCGGTTTTGGTGACTTTCTCGAGTCAATGTAACAGGTGCTACATTCGTCCGAACGACGAGATATGGGTATGGTTGAAATGTGGAGTTGTTGAATCTTGGACCAAACTGTTCGCTTGGACACAGCAGAATTCCATTCATCATCTGGAAGTCTGAAAGGACGGCACATATATTGGTGCGTGCGGTAGTATAACCGTTTACGACATTGCAACCGACGAAACAATCCGCGGGAATATCGAAATTCAAGGCACTTATTTGTTCCAAACTCGCATTTTTACTCAGACTCGAATTTCGATGTCTCAACTGGTCAATATTTCGGAGTAGAAACGTTGGGATAGAAGTACATGTTCGCCATGTTTACTATGAAGGACAAGAGTTAGCATGTACGTTTACTGTATTCTTGTTTAAGAATCACTTAATTTACTGGGCCTCTAATCAAAAGATCCACAGGAGAAAAGGCCCAACAAGCCCATTCAATTGCCCCAAATGCTGAAGCCCGAGCCCAAATACTGGCTCATTTCATAACAAAGCCCACATAAAATCTCTCATTACATTTTGTTAAGAGTCTACAATACTATCGTGGCTAAGTGAAACCTTCATTGGCATATGTAGTTTCAAGTTAGACATCTGGCTAGCTAATAAAATCAAGTGAAAACATTAACTGAAGGAGCGATTTTCGCTATACATTCGCCCCGATAGATACATAAGATCGCGTTTCGTGCCACAAAACAGACGTGTAAGAAACCAAATATCGTGGAGATTCAATTCACACGAAGTAAGACAACAAGGAGGCCTCCATCACAAGCTAGAACACAACATATGTAGCATATATACATCTATAGTGTACGCGTATTCTATCTGACTGAATACCGATTCGTCGTCATCCGAGCCGATTCGAGCACACACCATATATATATATACATGTACATCATTAGTTGTAAAGAACAAAAGTGTGGGATTTGTGAAGAACATAGGAAGGGAAGTACATGTCCTTTTTTCTTCATGTACATGCATGCATGGTTTTGTCTAACAACTTGGGGAATTGGAGTGACAAAATTAAAGCATTGAGGAAAAGTATGTGAGAAAAGCTTGAATTGTGTAGACATTCATGGCTGACTTTTGGAGTGAATGGATGGGGAAGAACATTGAAGATTCAAACACTTGGAAAAATATGAAGAGACAATAGCAAAAGGAAATCTAGGAGGTTTGGGAATTTGTAACCAAATTGCAACAGGCAAAAGGCTACATAAATGGTTTTTTATTTATTAGGGTTTCAAGTGGGCTTAACGGATTTTATCGATGTATTTTTATATCTTCACGAATTTCTCGGAAGAGTATAAAGTGTACAGAGTTGGAGGCGCTGTTATCAGGGAGAGATATATCCTAGCCTTTTTGGCGGAAGGCGGCGTGCGATCGTCGTCTATAGGTTCATGTAGTCCGACGTGGTGCCAACGGAACCACCTGCTATAAAGTGGCCAAATTTTTTTTTTTATATCTTTCAACCCATGTAAAGGCCGATCTCATATAATAAATTTGCCTGTCAGGAACTATTTATGACGAAAAAAAATTAAGCATTTCAATTGGACAGTGTGTAAAGCTAAGGGTCGTATGTGCAAAATCTAATCCCTTTCTTGCTTTCTTTCCATGTGGTTGAAATCTGACAACGATCGAAGAGTAATTATCAATTTTTACAGCTTGATCCTAGTGACAACACTTAACAATCGGAGTTTCATTGACCTTTGGACCAGCATTGTCGATATCAATGTTCCCAAATAGGCAAACTCGGTATCAAAATCCACAAATGCTAGGGCGATTCCTCCCGACCGGACTACCATCATTACTTATATGTATATAGGATATCTCGAACTCGTTAAAAGTTATAACCGATGAGTTTGATGACCATTGTGTGAATGGAAACAAGTTGGAGGACTAATACGTATACATATAGGAAGAGAATAGTATAATGCTGCACAAGTGTGAACACAACCTGGTTCTGAGTGGGCTTAGTTATTGATCTCCTGGCTCAGCAAAAAATTTTAGTACCAGTACCACTCTACAGAAAAAGATACTACTAGTACCCATTATGTATTAACTACTTTACTACTACTATGAACTATCTCATAGCCTTAATTTCTCTCACTAACTATCTAACCAACCAAAAACCCAACCAACTCAACAAATTTCAAGGACAAAATCGGATGAAAACCCAACAAAAAACCGTTAATTATGCGAGTTATTATGGGTAGAAAATGACAGCAAAGCTTACTGACGATTTGGAGGTTCTGACTTCGATATATATTACAATTATAATTTTTTTTATTTTTTTAATATAGGTTAGTGCGATATAGTTCTCCAACTACAAAGCTTCATCTTCCAAATTAGAGGAATTGAATGGTTAGTTTTTTTTCATATATATGGTGAGATTTAGGTTAAAGGAGGTTAATGTAGATGACAGAGAGTTTGTCGACGGATTGTATAGTGTTGCGAAATTTAGATATCCATTCAGTTCTGACTGTGGTTTCCGATTTATAGAAAAAATGGATAACGTAATCTACAAGTTGAGCTGAAATTCCGTTATTTTTTTTATGAAATTAGGTTTTGCACATGACCTGAACTTCAAAATTTAATTCCTTCACTGTCGAGTTCATCTCAGTCCTCAGATAATCGTTGCTACCGTTTTTACGAGACGAACACCGAATAATTTAACTCGTCGACTAACCCTAATTACCCATCACTAAATTTTTTTAAATCGACACTATAGTGCTAAAACTCTATCCCCGTCATTAAATTTTCTAGAGAGAGAAACCAAACTTTCTCCCTCTCTCTCTTTCTCTTTCTCAGAATTTAAACCCCCAAAACCCAGAAAGAAAGAAAAACGCATTTAAAGTTTTATAAACCCACCCCCCCCCCCCCCCACCCCACCGTCGTCAGTTACTCTTTCTCTCCGGCGAATCCCTCACCTGACGGACACAACCACCGTATTTATCGCCACAATTTCTTCACCCGATTATTAATTGCCCTTTTCCTGGTACTGAAAAAAGTTTAAATCCGAGTCTTCAATTCTTTTCTGATTTTTTTTCTTCCCCCTTATTACTCTCTCTCTTTCTCTCTCTGTGTGTTAATGGCGGAAGAGGAGGAAGGAGCCGGTGGCTGAATTTTTTTTCCCCTTTCCTTTCCTTTCTTTTCTTCTCTGTCAGCGCAATAATAATAACAGTCGTAGTAATCCTTTCCCATAACTCCCTCCCCCTTCCTAAATCATGCCTTGAAATTGCTCCCCAAACCCCCAATCCCCATTTATCCGCCATTGAAGAAGCTTAAACCCCTCTAAAAACCCTCTACCCCCCACTTCCCTTCTTCCATCGTTCTTATCCTTATAGTTTCTGTCTCTGCATGTGTAAAGATTGAAGTTTTTTTTTTATATTGGTGGTGGTTGGAGAATGGAGTACAGTAATGCCGGCGGCGGCGCTCTCGGCGGCGGAGGTGGAGGAGCGGGAAGTGGGGACCATGATTCGTCGTCCGACGTGCAGATGAAGAAGAAGAAGAAGTACCATCGGCACACTGTTGCCCAGATTCAGAAGCTTGAAGCGTATATACTCTTTAGCTAAATCTCTTGATTTTTTTGTCTGGTTTCGGTTTTTGATTTGTTTCGGTTTGGTTTTTGGGGAAATGAAGGATGTTCAAAGAATGTCCGCACCCAGATGAGAAGCAGCGGCTGTATTTGAGCAGGGAGCTGGGTTTGTCTCCTAGGCAGATCAAGTTCTGGTTCCAGAACAGAAGGACTCAGATGAAGGTATAAAAGTTTGGTTCTTTGTATGTAGATACTCTGATTTTGGTGGATTAGGGTTTCTGAACTATTATATGATGATGATATAGGCACAGCATGAAAGAGCAGACAACTGTGCACTGAGAGCTGAGAATGATAAGATAAGGTGTGAGAACATAGCCATTAGGGAGGCACTAAGGAATGTGATTTGCCCCTCTTGTGGAGGGCCTCCGGTTAATGAGGATTCGTATTTCGACGAGCACAAGCTGCGAATCGAGAATGCTCAGTTGAAAGAAGAGGTGAGAAGTAGGACTACTGAAACAAAGTTAGCACAAAGTATCGAACTTTGTATGCATTGAGTTTTGATGGGTTTTGAGCTGTTGTTGTTTGGTGTAGCTTGATAGGGTTTCGAGCATTGCTGCGAAGTACATAGGGAGGCCAATCTCCCACCTGCCACCTGTGCAGCCAATTCATGTCTCCTCGTTGGATTTGTCGATGGGGAATTTCGGTGGCCATCCCTTGGATCTTGACATTGATCTCCTACCTCAGCAGCAGCCGAATCTACCGTTCCAGCCATTGGGGATATCGAGCATGGACAAGTCGATGATGATGGATGTTGCGGGAAATGCTGTGGATGAACTGCTTAGGCTGCTGAGAACTGATGAGCAAATGTGGATGAAGTCTTTGGATGGTGGAGGGAGGGATGTTCTTAACCTGGAAACCTATCAGAAGCTTTTTCCAAAGCCTAATGATCATTTGAAAAATCCTAATGTTCGAATCGAGGCGTCTAGGGATTCTGGAGTTGTGATCATGAATGGTTTAGCCTTGGTTGACATGTTTATGGATGCAGTGAGTAGTTTACCTTAGTTGAAACCAACCACATTGCCCTTTTTTATTCTTCTAATGATCGTTTTTAAATTTCGAATCTTTGCAGAACAAGTGGATGGAGTTGTTTCCGACGATTGTGTCAATGGCGAAGACCATCGAAGTACTTACACCGGGAATGATTAGTGCTTACAATGGCTGTTTACAGCTGGTATATGTTACAACCTCAAAAAAGTCAACTATTTGCTATTTATGGTTGATTTCCTTTCTCAAGGTTGTTTCTTTCTTCTATAGATGTATGAAGAGTTGCAAGTGCTTTCCCCATTAGTGCCAACTCGAGAATTCTACATCCTTCGGTACTGTCAGCAAATTGAACAAGGGGTGTGGGCAGTTGTCAATGTTTCTTATGATATTCCTCAATTTGCTTCTCAGTTTCGATCTTATCGGCTCCCTTCCGGTTGCTTGATCGAGGATATGCCTAATGGTTACTCAAAGGTTAGGGAAGGAAATAATCATACTCGTTAGTTAAACTCAATCTGAAATCTCGAGAGTTGGTTAAAAACTGATCTTCTGAAATTGTTAAAACAGGTTACTTGGGTGGAGCATGTTGAGATAGAAGATAGGGCTCCAATTCACCGGCTTTATCGAGATCTCATCTACAGTGGAATGGCATTTGGTGCCGAACGCTGGCTTTCTACACTACAAAGAATGTGTGAACGGTTTGCGTGTCTGATGGTTTCCAATACTTCGACTCGAGATCTTGGCGGAGGTAAAAACTTGAATGAACTATTTGTCTCATGGAGTTTGAACCGGTTTCCTAACCAATGCATCATTTGAAATTTTAGTGATTCCATCGCCCGATGGAAAGCGGAGTATGATGAAACTTGCACAGAGAATGGTGAACAGTTTTTGCTCTAGCATCAGCACATCCAACAGCCACCAATGGACGACATTATCTGGATTGGATGAAGTTGGTGTTCGAGTCACTTTACGTAAGAGTACCAATCCTGGCCAGCCTAACGGCGTGGTTCTCAGCGCTGCCACCACTTTCTGGCTTCCGGTTTCTCCCCAGAACGTGTTCAATTTCTTCAAGGATGAAAAAACTCGGTCGCAGGTAAAAGTCCTCAACAGAGTTGGTTAAGTTCTTGACTGAATTCTTTGTTCTCACAAAGATCCTACCTTTGCTTTCCTAGTGGGATGTTCTTTCAAGTGGGAATGGAGTTCAGGAAGTCGCCCATATCGCAAACGGATCACACCCTGGGAACTGCATATCTGTTCTTCGCGTAAAGTCCTAACCTTTTTCAGTCTCTTTTGTGTTTTTCAAACGGTCCATAACAGAAAAAGAAAACATGTTACAGGCATTCAACACGAGTCAGAACAACATGTTGATACTCCAGGAGAGCTGCATAGACTCATCAGGTTCGCTTGTAGTCTACTGTCCAGTCGAGCTCCAAGCGATAAACATAGCAATGAGCGGCGAGGACCCATCTTGCATCCCATTACTACCATCAGGGTTTACTATCTGCTCCGATGGCAGCCTCGGCCAACCCTCTTCTTCAGCAGATGGAGCCTCAACAAGCGGAAAGTCAACAGGTTCACTAATCACAGTAGCATTCCAAATACTGGTCAGCAGCTTGCCATCCGCCAAGCTGAACATGGAATCAGTCACAACTGTTAACAACCTGATTGGCACAACAGTTCAGCAAATCAAGGCAGCCTTGAATTGCCCTCAAAGCTCCTGATTCCTGCTATAAATACTATGGGGGAAGGTGAGATTTCAGTAATGGTGGATGCTGAAGGAAGTTATTGAATCAATGAATGAAGGAGGAGAAGGGAGTAACTAAGTAAGTAAGTCTTCAGAAAGTTAGTTGGGAGGAGAGGAAGGAGCTTTAAAGGTGCCTTCTTTTTCCATCTTTTATCAATTTACTTCCTGCTTCTGCTGTCAAATGCTTCATTTACAACTCTGGGTTTCATTATTTCTTTGTTTTTTTTGAAGAAAGTTTGCTTCTTTCAGTCTAGTTTTTGGGTGGGGGGTTCATTAAAGAAGGGAGTCAAGAACGCACCATACAAAGAGACAGTCTTTATCTTTTCTCTGTGTCTCTTTCATTGCCAACGAGAAGAAGAAGAGAGAAAGAGTCTTTGTGTGGTTCGGGTATTGACTTCTGGTCAGAGTAATGACTTTTGGTTTGGTTTGTGGGGAGTATTTATTGTATGTGGTCTCTCTTATCAATTAATCAAAGTTTCACCCCATTTGACTTTTCCTTATACTGGTAGTTCTGTATGAATGTGTGTGGTTGGAACTGTACCAAGTATCGGTTAGTTATCGTTGGATTGTATCGGTTTGGTATTGGTGTGCCGGTTGAGCTAGTACGAATGCGAATGTAACGAGTTACTTTTCCATGGAGGAGGACTTGGGTTGGTTAAGGCTCTCTACGAAATGAATGGTTGTGAAATTTTGTCTCAGTTTGATATCTGGTATGTGATTGAACTAGTACGATAATTCGTTATGATATCTTAGTTTGAGGACTGGTTTGGTCGACGCTTTTAGTCTAGAAATGCACTCTCTCGGGCTGTGGTAACGAATCTGTTTGATGATTGTGCGGTTGAACTAGTACGGTACAGTGTTATGAGTTACTTCTCGAGATGGTATATGGTATGGCGGTTGAACTAGTACGATCTTTCGTTATGATATCTTACCGTGTGACTTTCACCTTGAGGACTGGTTTGGTCGACGCTTTGGAATGGTCATCAAACTGTAAACGGTGCGATATCTGGTACGCGGTTGAACTAGCACGACCGATCAATGCCACACTCGTATTACAGAAGTTTCTTTCCGATTTTCGAGGTTTTGGTTGAGCCTTTCTCCACCATATGGCTCTCCATTGTGGGAATCTTTGTGGTGACTGCAAAGGGAATTTGGTAAGTTTAGGGTGACCTTTTTGAAACAAGTAAATTTTGTAGGGGGTAGTAAATGGGTTATTAAATATTTGATGGAGACCTACACAATGCAATAAATAAAAAAGGGCTAGGTCTCCTATTTTGCAACAATACTACTGCTCTAAAGTAATAATAATAACAACTTGGGATGGCATCTAGAGTGAGATATCATGAAGGTATAATTACCTTTGATTATTCTCATGTAATAAGTGCTAAATAATTTATTTTTTTTATAACGAAGAAGTCACATTTACACATCCTTCGAGATTTTTATTTAGAGCGGGATAAGGATTAAATAGTACACCGGACAAGCTTCAGGCTTCACATTGGATGTTAAGAATATTGACTATAGTGTCGGGGTTTTCTGATATATTTATTACTTCTTACTTCTTAGATCGAAGATTACTGTTGGTGACTCAAAAAATTACACAAGGGTATATACGAATATGTATTAGACAAGACTCCTAGATTAAGTTTTTTTTTGTTTATAACGAAGAAGTCACATCTACATATCCTTCGAGACAATAGAGAAGGATAAGGATTAAAAACCGGTCGAACTTCAGGCTCCACACTGGATATATTAGGGACGCTGATTAAAGTGTCGGAAGCATTCTCGCATTTTTACATACTCTTGTGTTCTTACTTCTTACTATTTAGATCGAAGATTATTACCGGCGACTCACAAAATTACACTAGGATATATACGAATACGTACTAGACGAGGCTACTCAAATACAAAATTTGTTATAAATTTCCTTATTACTATATAAAAAGAGAGACGAGAACTACAACAGAAATATAATCGAATCACGGAAAGATATACCTATGATATGGGATTTCAATATAATTCACCTATAATTATATTTTTTTTTCTTTTTGATGGTGATATGGACCATTCAAATGGGGACACAGAAAATAGTGATGAAGAAGGGTATTGGATAGGTATTTTAGGTTGAACTTTGAATAGAATTTAATGGTCTTGGGACCCTTTCCCAACCTTATATTTTTCTTTTGCATGCTCTCCATCCTTCTCTTGATGGAACCCTAAAAATAGAGATTGAAATTTTGTGTGTGTACTTGATAGGTGAAGTGCAATGAAAGAGCATTATATTGCACATATACTTATTAGCTAGACATGACAGCTATTTTGAAAAAGTTTGGTGTTTGATTCAACAGAGTTGGTCGCGGCGATTAAAAATTGAATAGACTTAGGGGTTGAAGTTGGTTAGTGCGGTTAAAAATTGAACAAAGTTGGTTGGTTTCAAATTGCCGACTGAGGAGTGGCATAAGTTAATTATGAATCTTATATCATTATCTCATACGCCCCTCAAACGTAAGCCAACTTATGGACTAGAAGTTTGTGGAGCCGCAGAGGCCCACCATACCTTGTGCTTTTAAATCATCAATTGTTAATATTGGTAGGTTGTGGAGATTTGAACACACGACCGTTTGGTCTATTGCTCTGATATCATATCATGAACCGTTACATCCCAATGACTCAAGTTGTTGGGAGAGGGTTAATTATTGATCTTATACCATTATCTTACAGGTTAACCATATTTTGAACCGACTGTTGATTTCCTTGCCCGTAACCGAACGAAACATGGTGTCGACCAAACCGATAGGTGCCTGAAACGATCGATTTTGATAAAAACCAAACTGGTTAGCTAGTTCCATAAGTGTGAGCTTTCATTCTATATATATATGTACATTTGATGGGTGCATAAATGTGCCAACAGTTGAGGATGTGTTGGTAGAAGGTTTGGACCAAATTGGAGAACTCAAATACCTTAAATATGCAATCAACAAGTGGTTGTAAGTTGTGACATTAAAGTCTGAATACTATAAATGTTACAAATTTAGGTATGGTTTGCTTTTTCGGTTCGAAAAATTATGTATTTGGTAAAAAATATGAATAATGTAACAGGTTTTTTTTCGAGGTTTGTTTAACGGTTCGACCTTCAAACCTCCTACCCTCTCCTTCGTTCAGTTCAACATTCACTCCGTTTCGTACATAATCCCCTCCCGACTTCTGACACATGAAATGTTCGGTCTGATTCTAGCAGGTCCACTCTCGTCCATTCAGCTCAACGTTCGATGGATGGTGGAAGTGGACTGTACACATAGATGTATGTAATGAAACAAATCTACAAACACTATTCAATCTAAGAACGTGGTATCAGAAGTATTACATACATACATACCTACAATATATATACGTAACAACGATGTATTTGTTGTATGCTTCAAGCAAGAGGATGGAAGAGCTGAGGACGAGGATAGTACGAAACCGGGCTCGGTTTTCGGGTCTCGTTTCGTTTGAACCGCTTCTGCCGATACCTCCATGCTACTTGGATCCTTCTTGCTGCAATGCTTCTCCAGTAAGGTGATGCATACCTGCGAGCCAAGCAATCAAAATGATATGTCAACGCGTTTGGGACCATCTATGGTCGGTAAACCGACTGCAGTCATTCGGTCTGGTTAATGGAATCACGAATGGGGTT
The DNA here is from genome assembly GCA_030674075.2 of Linum usitatissimum. Classification (NCBI taxonomy): domain Eukaryota; kingdom Viridiplantae; phylum Streptophyta; class Magnoliopsida; order Malpighiales; family Linaceae; genus Linum; species Linum usitatissimum. The sequence continues at coordinate 622,137 of JAUJYP020001424.1, forward strand.
GGGTCGAGCTGATGAGTGGACTAGTTGGAAGGTATTAACCTTATGGCTCCTTGAACTCGTGGGTTCCTCAAGTTCCTAGTGAAGATGCTGGTGACTTCTTCGAGATCGACAGCTCGAAGCGAGAACGCCTCTACGTTGGTTAGACATCTAACCATTCTGCTGCTGATCAATCTATGTCCAGGAAACTTGATCTTCTTCCCGTCTGCAAATGCTTAGATTGGAAAGTTAAGTCATGACTCATGACAGATAATTTAGCTCGGAACATTTTCGAGTCATTTACGTACCTCTGCTTACTGAAGAATGCTCGAGGCACCAAGTCAGGAGCTCTTCCCCGCAGACTTGGCCTTCTGATAAGGTGACTACAGTACCATCTTCACCTACGCTTTCCAACGTCCCACGAACGATGAAGACCATCTTGTCAACGACACCATGGTGGTAGAAGATCTCGCTGCCTTTGATGTATATCATCTGCTTCAGCCTCTCGCAAATCGCGTCCAGCACATGGTCGTCCATCAGTGCGAATATCCAGACCTGTGACATTTTGACAAAAGTTCAGATCGTGTTAGCAAAGTAGTTAAAGTGTAAAAGCTGATGTTTAAGAGAGATTCGAGAACTTGCTTTCTTAACAAATTTGAAGAGGTGTCTTCTAATTTCTCTCTGGAGATCTTCTGGTAGATTTCCCAAGAGTAATTCTTCATTGACTCCTCTGGTAGCTGCCCAGTTGTACCGTTCAGCTTCCAACACTTTCCTACATCCATAGATAGGCAAATGATTTTCCATCTTACAAGAACGTTGATATCTGAGTCATATAGTCGAAGATCAAAGTGTAACAGCAATCAACTTGCTAAAATCTGACAATTAAAGCATATGAATGGAGTACCTCCTTAGTTCTGGCGAAAAACGTCGATGCCTCATCCACTGATCCACATCACGCCGCCTTAAAGACATTTCTAACCTCCTAAAATAATGAATTGAAGCTCATTCAACTAGCAGAATGAAGCAACAACCAAAAAATCATTAACAGAAGACGAAACTTCGTCGTGAAAGGGAAGAAAAAACTGTACCTCCTTCCAAGGGCCTGGAGAAAGTTTTGCATATTGCCAATGAGAAAGGCAAAGAGCAAGAGACCAAGTCCGATAATAAGCATTGTGAAAAGGACTTCAGCCTCGAAATAGCTTGGTACTTGGTTTCCCGCAAGAGTACTGATTTGCTTCACAATGTGTCAGTAATATCATGTCAGTTGTATACGAGAAGAACCAGTATTACTAACATCTACTAGTAAAAGAAAGCGCCCGGAAAAAGGAGTATCAAAGGAGACTGATGCTGCTATCATTTGCTAACCTGGAACCCCCAGAATAATGAATATATGTATCTGGTGACGAAACTGCGTTTTGTGGTGAGCATGACAGCTTGGACGTAGATTCCGTAAGAAAAGCTACCATCTTGTGTATTGAAACATGCAGTGGCATTGACATTGCCTGTCCAGTTGCTCCATTGTGGATTGGAACTAAACCCACTGAAGTCATCGCCATGACCACAGTCAATGAAATCCGTGCAGTTGGCTATCCCAGAATGACGGCAAGCATCACGTAGGCATTGATTAACCCTCTGTATCAGAAATCACATAAGAAACAGAAGTCAATAAGAAAGATCACCCGACCAGCTTCAGTCGCAACAAGAAACCATAAAATGTAGGATTTTCTCGGTTTATCAAACATATAATGAACTTATGAAATAAGGAAGGGAAAGGGAAAAGGTAATGCAGTTCAACTAACCTGTAATCCCAAGAGATACCAAGATGATCCAATACCGTGCCCCGCCAACATGAAACTGAGAAGGTTTATAAAGAAGTTTGCCCAGGCCGTTTCAAAGATGAAGCCACTTGAAGACTGACCGATAAGAAACGGCAAGAACCTATACAATCTAGGAATATATTGGACAAGAACTGCTGCCCGTAGAAGGTTTTTGGCGTAATTCGCTCCTGACGATCCCAATATATCTGGTAGTATCACCAATATGATGATCTGCATACATGTAACAAATGAGTACATTGGAAGTTCCAATTCTAAGATCTTGTAACTATCAAAGGAATAGAACATGTATAAAAACTGTGATCACTATGTAAAAGAAACCTTAGCGTGCAAGATGGGGCAACAAATAGAACTTACTTGAGGAAGAGGCAGTACGATGAACAAATCGACGAAAAAGCTTCCACGGATGTAGTTCATTGCAATCTTCTTGGGATGGTCAACTAACTCTCCAGCACCAACAACTCTAGACTCAGGAGCTATATAAGCCAACCTGAACTGCTCCAAACGAGTCAAGTCATACAAATCAGCAACAGACTAATGGCTGGATGGCATAAGAAATATCCGAACTAGTTTTTCTACATCTTTTGCTTGACTATATCAAGAAAGAAAAAATGATTGATTCTGAGGTACGCAGCAGTGCGCGTAAGAGCATCATACCTGGAGGAGTATGTTCAATAAGTATACAAAATCAGTCACACTCCTCAAGACCACAATAGTTGTAGTCATGGGCCAATTAATCAATATGCACTTGTTAGTCTGCATCCACAAGAAGGACACCACATAATTTTATAGAGCTTCAATGCCATGCAAAATAAAATTAGTAGATATGCCAGGTCACTGTTACAACAGTGACAATAACAGTGAAGATAGGAAGAAATACCTGGTCCACAGACAGCAAGAAGAAAAATAGCGGGTCAACGAATATTGCCACAATACATGAGATCACAAAAAACTTGTTAAACTGCTGAACAACTTTGGTATGAGGGTTCATAACCCCAGGAATATATGGGTTTACAAACGACATAAACCTCTTTGCACACCCTTTAGCATCACCGTACAGATTATTATGGAACTGCAAGGACAAGAATGCGAAAGTTGCATGAGCGACTGATGATTCGGCATTGCATTCTTATACATAAACAAGAGCGTAAAAAACCTAATACAATAATGGAGGCTCTTACCTGAGGGTCAAAAAGAAAGGAAGTTCTTGAAGGTTTCTGCTTTACTATGTTAGCATTGTAAAACATGGGACAAGTTGTACAGTAAGGGTCACTACACATCCCCAATTGACCAGACCTCAACAGATGTTCATTCTTAGCACCACCATGTGTACTATCACCCCTCCAATCATCCTGGTCCGTGGTTTTCAAGGAAGGAAATATCTCGACATTTCGATCTAGACTTTTCTTCACCGATAAAGCACCCTTCTGATGAGAAATATCTTCCGTTTGGCGACTGACATACAGCGGTCCACTCAGTTGACTCAAAGGTGTTTTTCTTTCACTGCGCAGTGGACCCGTATAGCCTGCAAGACGGTTCCCGCTCTCGTATGGATCCATAGAAACAGCTACCGATGCACTATGGGCCCTCACAAGGACTTCCCTGTATATAGCATCATGCACAGGCTCGTCCGACAGCTGCGCATCATGAGCAGCTGATAGCATGGGTATCTCGTCTTTGTCATAATTAACCATGTCTGTAAAAAAACACCAAAAAACAACGTATTAGTCTCCACTTAAAAAGAAGTTCAGGTGGAACAAGAAACACTCCACACAGCTAGTTCTATAGACGATAGATCAACCCTCAAAACTTGGCAATCGGATAACACTTCCAGCTTCGTAGAAGCATTCATTAACTTATCTTCCATTCACAGCTCTATATATCATCCAGTTTGTCCATGCCGCTGTCAATTACAATCAGTACTCGAGATAATAAAGTGCTTATTCCAACTCCCTGAACAGATTTCTAACTAAAAGAACAGACTTTTCTCAATTACTTCCTAGTGGAACTTTCAGTCACTTAAGGAGCCATCAAAGCATCCAAGACTTGGAATGGATCACAAACTCTTTTGACTCAACCTCAGCTCTAATTACAGTCCATGTCCGAATCCTGCATCTATGACCAAAAAGGTAAGCCAACACAGCCTTCATGAAGATAAAAACTAGAAAGACTAAGAACACACTCATTTCAATTACTCGCTAGATGATGAACCTACTGCACAGTATCAAACCAAAATTCCTATTACAAGCTATTTTGACCGAGCAACGGAGCAGCCACCGGCCACCATTGACTGAGTCTCAACTGAGCTTAAAACTCCATTCTCCGTTCATGTAGTAACTCCACAAACACTAAACCAAACAAAAACTAGCAAGACTAATAATAACACACTGATTTCAGATACTCATTAGATGATGAACCTACTACACAGTCACAGACGATTACTTCTCGGATGAATCTCCTCCAATTTGACGCAATTTACAAGCTATTTTGACCGAGCAACCAGCCACCATTGACCAAGTCTCAACTCAGTTTAATACTCCATTCTCCTTTCCTGTACGAAAACGGTAAGCTACAGCACATCATTTCCGAGACTCAAAATTGGAAAGAAAAATCCTATAATCCGCAGCCAAACTGGAGATACTAAATTTCCAGTGAGAGAAGGAAATCAAAGATAATAACGGGAAAGAATCGGACGAAACTTTCCGCTAATAAAAAGCAGAATCCGAGCTGTTTTCGACCGAGCGAACTAAGCAGCCAGCCATGACAGCATCACTGACCGAGTCTCAGCTCAGCTCACTGATCCATTCTGAATTTTCAGTAACTGGGGTCGGCTCCCGGCGATAACCCAGTTGCTGAATTTTCCAAAAAGAGAAGGAAATGAAGAGATTCGCCATTAGAGGAGGAGGAAGAAGGGGATATGAACCTGAAGGAAACGAGACGAGGCGAGTGAGTCAAGGAGCAACCATGGAAAAGGAAAAGTCTTTGGTAGCCGAGCTGATTGATTGAGTTGGAGAATTTATATGATTGAGAAACAGAGCAAGGACTGTAGAGCAAGCATGGGATTGAGGCTAGTCCTGGTAGTTAAGTAGTCGAGCTGGGGAAGAAGGAAAGAGCGGGTGACTTTCGCTTTCCTTAATTTCTTGGTAATAGATTAATTTAAGGTTAATTAATTTAACTTTGTTTTTCTGAAAAGTATAATTAATTTTGTATTGAGTGATGACTATGTCTTGTACTCTTGTAATTATCTTGTTACAACGTTGATTGTTAAAACCAAAGAAAATCGAACATTACCTAATGGGACTTCTTTAAAGAGGTATTAGTGGGAACTGAAAAATAAAATTTAATGGTTGAGGCTGAAAAAGGATGAGTCGGGATGAGTCAGAATTCGTCCATGTTCTCTTGATTGCACTTATGATTAGTTTGATCTAGTATGAAAAAAGAGCACGGTTATGTTGTTTGTAAATGATTTTTCGGTCGTAAGCATCAAAAGAATACATGTTTAATAGCACGTCGTGTTGTTACAAATATAAGGATTTTGACCAAGATCAAAGTTGTAGACAATCGAATTATCTTTCCAACGCAACTGACTTTGTATCAATCAGAGTTCTGAGCAAAGAGTTATGCACAAAATACTAAATTGTGGCGTTTTGTAGCCAAATCGACCGTATTGAGTTGTTCCAACATCTCCGCCATGTTTTTGTTTATCACGAGACACCATATGACACTTTAAATGTACCAAAAACATACAAAACAACGTAAAACGATCTAAAAAACCAAGAAGGAACCATATAGGCAAATTAAAGTATGAAAGTAGCAAATATGATTAGTTTAATTAGGGATAAAATACATCATTATCAAGTAATTTTATGTATTTTTTTATTTTGATTAATCTTATATAATTTTTTGGGCGTAATTATGCTTCAGTTTGACCTATCAAAAATAAGATTCGAAAATTTTCATATATAATAAAAGATAACTAAGTGTGTAGATGAGTTTCATAGCACATTTCTAGTCATTCTAAAACATGACTTTTTTGTTTTTTCAAATATCAAACTGACTGCAATCAATCATGCAACAAAATTTATAATATTCAAAATTTATAATATTTAATAAAATTTACAATATTCCACGAAATTACTACTTATGACCAACCATAATATATCTTCATAATATATTTACCGAAGTTTTAATTTCTAGTAATTTCAATTTGATGTTTTCAAATGAAATGACGTAAAATTGTGTCCAAATTTCCATTTGACTTTAATTTGTCCAAGTCAATGCGGAAATTTAAAACATTTATGATTCCAATTTGACTTTAACTTAATTCTTTATTAAAAATTTATAAAAATTTGTGTAGGAAATTTTTTAAAATTTAAATTAGCATTTTTATATTGGTAGAAAAGCGAGGATTTATCAGCCATGGCGGGTAGGTAAGAACTGAGCTGTGTTGTTCTCCACCTCGTGTCAACTTCCCACTTCCTCTCCACCCAACCAGAAAATGTCGCCGTCGCCTTCTTCCTCCGATCACTCTGCGCCTCCGGGGGTCATCAAATGTAGAGGTACATTCAATTTCTATTCCTAATATCCCGAGCAGCCTGCTTACATTTTCATTGATTGATTGACCCATGATGAAACGCTTAATTCTTCTTCCTTACTGAAGCTGCGGTGGCGTGGGGATCTGGAGAGGAGTTGGTGATAGAAGAAGTGGAGCTCAGTCCGCCGCAACCGGGCGAGATCCGGATCAAAGTCTTCTCCTCTTCTCTCTGCCGCTCCGACATCTCCGCTTGGGAGTCTCAGGTAAAAACTACCGCTTTTAGATTAGGTTATAATTGGATAGGAATTGCGTAGTAACCCAATGGAGATTCAGCATTTCTGAAGCCTGAGGTTGAGAGTTTAAGGTAGCCTGAGATCTTGGTGCTGCTTGTGCAGGCAATATTTCCGCGGATATTCGGCCACGAAGCATCTGGGTATCTTCCTCAACTTTTGGCTCGTAATTTGATCCGTTAGTAGAACGTTATGCATATAGACTATGGTAATTAATCTAGTTGGAGAGTTGATTATAGATCTTGATGTTGATAGAGCTAGGGATTTCAGACATTTGTGTTGGATTTACTGGAGATTTGTACATCTCAGAAGCTTTTATTCGTTAATCTCCTGGTGATTATCGATCTCCGATGATTCTTGTGTCGATTGTGCACGGTTTCTGAGAGCATTGGCAGAGGAGTGACTGAGTTTAAACCAGGGGATCATGTCCATACACATTACTTGAACTTAATGCATCTGAATTATAGTGATCTTGAGTATTGGTAGAAGTTGGGATTTTAGACCCATGTGTTAGATTTACTGGATTTCTGTACAAATCTATACAGCTTTATTGAGGTTCGATGATTGGAACTACTGTCGATTTGCAGGATTGTTGAGAGCATTGGCGATGGGGTGACTGAGTTCAACAAAGGGGACCATGTGCTTACAGTGTTCACTGGAGAATGCATGACCTGTAAGCAGTGCACATCAGGCAAGAGCAATGTGTGCCAAGTACTGGGGCTAGAGAGGAGAGGCTTGATGCACAGCGATCAGAAGACTCGATTTTCGATCAAAGGGAATCCCGTCTTCCATTATTGTGCTGTCTCGAGTTTCAGCGAGTATACAGTAGTCCACTCTGGGTGTGCTGTTAAAGTTAGCCCAACTGCACCTCTGGAGAAGATATGCCTTCTTAGCTGTGGAGTTGCTGCAGGTATGATATTAAGATCGAGGGTCCGATGCTTCTGTATAATTCAAGCACAAGTAACAGTATGGTGGCTTTATTGTAGGTTTGGGTGCAGCTTGGAACGTTGCTGGTGTATCTGAAGGATCAACCGTGGCTATTTTTGGTCTTGGAACTGTTGGTCTCTCTGTGAGTATCTGCCATTATTGCTTGAAACATGATTTGACAAACCATATGTGGATCTTTATCTAAACTTGATTCTGTTACTGATTAGGTTGCACAAGGTGCTAGACTGAAAGGTGCATCTCGAATAATTGGAGTCGACACGAACCCTGAAAAATGTGACAAAGGTAAGGTATCCCTCCTCGTCATATAAATGAATTGAAAGGATCCACCAACCTGTTCATACATTATACATTCTTCCATGGTTGTGCAGCAAAGGCTTTTGGAGTTACAGACTTCATCAACCCAAATGATAGCAGTGAGCCTGTTCAACAGGTATTTGCTTCTTTATAAACCACGACACACTCGAATTTCCGATAATGCTTATCCATTAGTGCACTTTCATCAGGTGATTAAGCGAATCACCAACGGAGGAGCAGATTACTCGTTCGAATGTATAGGCGACACCGGGATGATAACCACTGCCTTACAGTCATGTTGCGATGTAAATCGTTCAATTTCAAGCCTATGCCCTATTTTCTTTCAGTTTTTCATCATCTCATGTTCCGAAACCTGTCAGGGATGGGGAATGACAGTCACCCTCGGCGTACCAAAAGTGAAGCCTGAGGTATCTGCTCACTACGGCCTGTTGCTTACCGGAAGAACACTGAAAGGAACTCTATTTGGTGGGTGGAGACCAAAGTCAGATCTCCCTTCATTAGTCGACATGTACATGAACAAGGCAAGTACATACATCACCATCGTCGCGAATCCTTGCATCCGATTCAATACAGCTTTCCGATAATCTTCGCATTGTTGCAGGAAATCAAGGTCGACGAGTTCATCACACATGACCTGCCATTCGAGGACATCAACGAAGCATTTCGGCTCATGAGAGATGGGAAATGCCTACGCTGTGTTATCCACATGCCCAAATAGGTCTCTCTCAAAATCCCCCTACCACTGTTTGAGTCTGAATGTTGAAAGCACTTTGTATACATAGGTTCTTTTCTACTAGTGTTGGTACGAGGTTGTATTAAAAATTGTATGGATCAATAAACAAGATGGAAATACCTGGAGCCTAATATTTTCAGTTATTGGAGTAGTTTCAAAGTAACAAGGAGTAGCCTTTTAAGTTTGATCATCAAAATTTTTAATTTAGATTTCTAGTTGTTTTCATCATATATGTGGAAAGTAATTACGCTAATTTAAAAATTTTCAAAATTAGTAAAATTTTGAAATAAATGTTTTTTTTTACTTTATTTCCCTATTATTTGAAAGACTTAACATGGTAAAATTTTAATTTTTAATCATTCCCAACACGCATGTTAAATATTACTCAATTTGAAAATTTGAAAATTTTCATGTCAAAATTGGTTTGTTTCCAAAGGGGTTAACCTATAGAAATGAGCCATTTTGACATGAAAATTTCAAAATTTTCAAATAGGCTAATATTTGACATGTATGTTGGAAATGGCTAAAAAATCAAGTTTCACTATAATAACCCTGTAAATAATGTTCAAATGATGTTAAAATTTAATTTTATCCGATATTGTGTTACTGTTGAAAATTTTCAAATTGGCTTATTTTATGCCTGTTGAGCCGTTGTTACATGAATTGCGTTTTGTTAACTTCGACCATACACAATTATGTGGGAACAAAATTGTTTTATCATACATTTCAACACACACGAATCGATACGTTCAATCCACTCTGCAACATACACGGACAACCAACCTAGTTAACTTATATATCGTGTGATATGTGTGCACTTTATAGTTTATACTTTATATACCACATTTAGCTACACGTGTTCTCGTGAGCTCCTAACATAGGCTCATTCTAGCTTAAACGGTGTCGTCGAAGTGTCGTGTTACTTTTTTTATAAGAATTGTAATCACCACTTTGAAATAGGATTCCAATTCAAATTTGAATTAAACAAAGTTTTAAATTATGTAAAGATTGAATCGTCTTCATCTTAAAAATACAGACAACTTATTAATTTCATTCCTTTAAATTATTTTTAGTATGTTTTAGTTAATCGACTTGTCTGACAAACCTTAACCAATCCAATCTAGGTAAAAATTCAAAAAATTTCGTCGAACCGATCGACTAATCGACTAAATGGACATACTGGACAGAGGGAATTTCCGTCTGGTCCAACTCGTCGAACGAACACACCGTCTGTCTGATTAATCTCGCTAGAATTTGGCCTCGATGAACATGAAAGTTGTAGCCAATCGAATTAGCTTTCCAACCTCGCCGGTCTTGCATTAATAGGACTTCGGAGCGATGAATTATGTCAAAAATACTAAACTCTGACGTTTCTGACAAAACCGACGAGTTGGGCCAGATAGAAATCCCGTCTGTCTGGCATAATATCTCCAAAATTTGGCCTCGACATGAACATTAAAGTTGTAGCCGATCGAACTAGTTTTTCAATGTCGCCGGTCTTGCATTAATCGAACTTTAAAGCAATGAGTTATGTAAAAAATATTAAATTGCAACGTTTTCCAATCAAGTCGGTCGTTCTGAGTTGTTCCAACCTCTATGGCCCTATCATGGTATTTAGTACAAATATGAGATAAAATAACTAGTCATGAAACATAATATCGTACTTCAATCGTTCGTTAACAACAAATATGAGATGACTAAGTAGAACAATGTCATCTACGAACGCGGTTGGACTAACATATCATACTTTACACGTTCACCTCGATATAGAGTACCCTCCCAGGCCTCTTTGGCCCTATCATCGGTCCTATGCCTCAACATCACGTTCGTTATCGGAATTGGTATCGCCCAATTTGTGGACAAAAACCCTAAACCTAAACCCTGTAATCGGAATTAGACAAGTTTGTAACTTGGTTGTAACATTATCTGATTGGCCGGAGGAATCGGTACAGCAGCGCTGTGATGCAAAACTCATGTTAGCTCTGCTCGTGAGCTCGATGAGTCTTGATCACGGGCCAACTCGTTCGAGGCTAAAATGATGACTAAATTAATGGTTTGTTCGTTGGATCACTCAAACAAATAAACAAACAGATCCAAAACGTATACTAGGTGAAAAAACTGATCGAATCGACGAGGTTAATGGTTGCCGCTGATCATAAGCGATAGAACATGACGCCAATTGATAAACTACTCTCCCCCTACGGGGCATGATTCGAAGGTTCGTTAGTACGATACGACTTATCGTCGAAAACCGGTATAGACCGTTGTCTCCATTTATATGCTTGAATTATAAGTTTTACAAAGATCAAATCTTTACCACAATGCACAAATCCCATCTTCCCCCAAAAGCTCTTGTCCCACAAGAGCATAGCTCGATGATGCTCCGGCTCCGGACCTTGTGAAGAATGCACCGTTGAGCAATAGGTCCCCTTCCGACACTTCTTCCACTCGCTCTCCCCCGCGTCCTCCCGTTTCGTCACCTAATCTTCGGAATCGTTAAGAGAGACTCGGCAAAATAACAATTATTTTTATCTCGATAACTCGAATGGTTAAATGTTCACCTCTTTGTTGAATCTATCATTTGGTGCCAGGAACCTATTCCCTTGGCTATTGATGGTTGGAGAAGCACTCCCACCAATTGCATACATTAGCCAATGAGTGTAGTCATTGTTCACCACGTGGAAGTACCCATGCCGACACCTGTAAAAAATCCGTAACAAAAATCAAACCGATAAAAATAATATAAATAATGTAAAAGAATGATATAAGATTCGTTAAAAAAAAGTGAAATTACCTTGACATCCTTTAGACCAACCCTTCACCAAAGTGGTTAAAGGCAATGGTGACTTGCATAATCTTATCCCTCACTAACCCATCACTATATCCCAACAACATGACCTTGTTATGGTGGATCATGTAGTTATATGGGATCGTGATCGTGGTTGACCCATGAATCGTGTCGATCAACCCGTCCTGATTGTTGGACAGCGAGACGTGGTCGACCCAAACATGGCTCCCACTAAAAATCGATATTCCATCTCCGTCTGATCTAGTCCTCCACCCGATTATTTTTGGAATGATCACTGTAATGATGGAAACTTGAACTTCAATCGATTAAACATTATAAAATTTGAATTTGTACGATTATTTTTGGAATATGGGTCAAATTCGAAAATTGCTATTAGTAAGATACGAATATTGAAGTATGTGACAGAACTCGAGTTCATAAATGTAATTCCTATAGAATATTTTTATGATGGGATTCATTTTATGGAAGAGAATAATTGGATATTCGAGTCATATACATTGAGGATACTTAATGGTGATTTATAAAGTTACTATAGGTTGCTTGTTCGGGTTTTGTGGGAGTTGATTGAACGTATCAATTCATTGTATTTTATTACTGTCTATACGTATTGAAATGTATAATAAAGTTTTGATTGCTGTTGTTAGAGGGGAGGTATATGTTTTTGAATATAGAAATCTTAATTTAGATTTCTAGTGATTTCCCATCGCATATATATAGAAAGTAAGTCAATTTGACAATTTTCAATTTTAACATAAAACCGAGTAAAATTGAGTTTTAATTTCATTTGGACATTATTTACAGGAGTTACCATAGTGAAACTTAATTTTTTAATCATTTCCAATATGCATGTTAAATATTAGTCGATTTGAAATTTTTTGATATTTTCATATCAAAATTGTTCATTTTCATAGGTTAACCCCTTTGGAAATTGACCAATTTTGACATGAAAATTTTTAAATTTTTAAATTGGCTAATATTTGACATATATGTTAGAAATTGTTAAAAATTAAGGTTTCACCATGTTAAACCTTTCAATTAATAGCCAAATAAAATTAAAAAATATTTTTTAAAGGTTTTGATTGTTATGATATTGAAAATGTATGTGCTCGACAATAAAAATTTTAATTTGGATTTTTAGCAATTTTTTCATAGAATAACTGGTAGAGGCTAAAATAGCGAGCGACATTCAGAGATGATAAGACCAACACGGATGTCGGTAGTCATTGGCCAGGTTGTCGGGTTGAACCTTGGGTAGAAAGTGAGTCAACCATGGTTATAGCACTACTTAACCCGTTTACCTAGTTGAGTTTATTTACTTAGCTGACATACACGTGGCACAAGAATGGGTGTTCCCTTAGCTGAACAACCTCCAGTATTATTCCTTTAACAATTGGTTAGGTAAAGAACCGTTGAGATTCAATTCTACTCACATAAAAACCCGAAAACTTCTTCGATCAAGAACGGAATGCATATCGGGTCGAATTCGATGAGTTCATTGTTTGTTGCAATACTTAAGAGCGGATCGAATGAGGGGGTTATTTATATCTATTATCACGATACATAGAAAGTATAGAATTTAGTTCAGTAAGGCATCCTTACACACACGGATGAGTTGAGCAAGACTTTTCCCTTCTATCAATAACACCATAATTACGAAATTTTCTATAAATATGTACATTATTTTTCGAAACGAATCAAACTAGATCAATCCGAGCCGGTCGAATCCAAATTCCCATATATATACTTTATAACATAAACTCCCTTTTCTTTTGCTCACATTAGCAAGCAATCAAAACGAAATCAAGAAACAAAGTCAATCACCAATAAAATGGCAACTCATGAAGCAACATATCATAGAATCCACCCAATCCCACCGCCGCCGCCGTCCGCCGTCGAATCACCACCGTCCGGTGATCCTCCTCCATCCAACCACAAACCCCCCTCCGCTCCACCGCCACCAATGAAGCCAAGGAAACCCAACACCAGATGCATGTGCAAGTGCGTGTGCTGGACGCTCGTCATCCTCCTCATCCTAGCCGTCGCCGTCGCCGCCTCCGCGGCAACAATCTACCTCGTGTTCAAACCCAAGGTCCCCAAATACTCCGTCGACAGCCTCCGCCTCTCCGACCTCAACCTCAACGTCGACCTCTCCCTGACGGCGAAGTTCGACGTCAGGGTCACGGCCAGTAACCCGAACGACAAGATTGGAATATACTACGAGAGCGGCGGCGTCATAAGCGTGTGGTACTCCGGCACCGACTTGTGCCGGGGACGGATTCCGAAGTTCTACCAGGGTCACCGGAATGTGACGAGGCTTCGGGTTGGGTTGGCCGGGAGGAACCGGTACGGTAACGCTTTGATGTCGGCCATACAGCAGCAGCAGACGACGGGGAGGATTCCGTTGGTGTTGAAAATACACGCTCCGGTGGCGGTGAAACTCGGTGCGTTGAAGATGAGGAAGGTTAAGGTTTTGGGTAATTGTGATTTGGTTGTGGATCGATTGAGTTTGAATAATCGGATTAATATTAAGGCTAGTGATTGTAAGTTTAAGTTGAAGCTTTGAAAAAAAAAACAAAATTATTTTGAATTTTTCGAATTATATTTATTTTGTTCATTGTATATTTGTATGCATGAGTGCTCTAAATTTATTTATTTTTTAATTTTTTCAATTTTCACAATTTTGACTAGAATTCTATCAACGTGGAACCCAAATAACCTGAGTGGTTGCCCGAATTGGCCCACTGCCGATTTCGCCCCGGTTTCTTGCACATCCTAGTAAATAATTCGCTCGGATCGACTTGATTCGACTCACTTTCTCATCGGGGTCTTAGCTAGGGCAGTTGACGTACAAATCGGTTCGGAAAATATCAAATGAAACCGAGTTCATTTGTTTAGGCAAGCTCGTGTTAGCTCTGTTCGTGAGCTCGATGAGTCTTGATCATAAGCCAACTTGTTCGATTGATGCTTGAGAGTTAGCTCAAATGATGGCTAAATTAATGGCTTGGTCGTTGGCTAGATTGGTGTAGCTCGTAAATTGATTTCATAATTTTGGTGATTTCAAATATTTTCTTTTTGCATCTAAAAACCAATATTTATGATCCATGGGTAATTAGTACAAAGCCAACTAGATTTAACCTAACAAAATTTGGTGGGTTAACAACCAACTCCTAAATCAACTTTAGTCAACGTACAAGTTTCACCAATAACTTGCATAACACTCTACGAACGAAATCTCTATGATGGCTACCTCAATCGCCGATCAAAGCCCTAGGCCGATGCCCGATGGTGAACAACGACATTCCCGTCTGCGACACAGCTCGAGCGAAGGCCATGTTGGCAGTCAACGTCGGAGCACGCCAGCTGTCACCGGTCCCGAACACGATCTTGCTCTTCGAATCTAGCTTCCTCGTGGTTGGCAGGCCCGCCATTCGCTCCGAAGGACTGTCTGGCACCACCCTGCCAGGAAAATGGTCTCTCTCACTACATTGGTCGTAAAACCATTCGAGAAGAAAGAGCGAAATATGAATCGAACTTACAGGAGACACTCGAGCAGCTTACGAGCGCGAACCCTCTCATTCGCCCCTGCAAACATAGATACCAACTCTTCGAACTCCAAAACGACGCTAACACATACGATGCCTCTCTTCCCGGATAGAAGAGGTGCCAGCTCAGCAAGCAATGGCTTCTGGATCTCAGACATTACCTGGAAAGATCAATCAAGTCTGGTTAGCCAATAGAGAAAAAGAGATAGATAGAGAGATCGAGCTTTTGCCTGTCCGATCACGAACTCGGTGTTCCCTTTAAATTGCTGTCTCAGTCGACATTCTGGTGTCGAAAGAAGCTTCTCCGCACAGCCGTTGCTTATTCCAGATACAATAGCAATCAATGCTGTAGTGCTGTAATTCAGAATGTCATCATCAATGCCTTGGAAAGCACCTGTATCAGACGGGTCCATAGCTCGTAATTCTCGAGACCACCTCTTCATCCCCGAGACTAGAGAACGAAAACCATCTTCTGGCTTCAGTTTCGGATGTTCATCCTGTGGAACCAGCTCTTGGGGACGATCCGGCCTAGGTGAATTAACTGGATACTCATCAGTGTCGAGCTTTATCTCAAACGAAGAAGCTTCAGGATATAAGTCATCCAACTCCAGCTGAAACTTACAGGCCCTGAATTCATCCTGAAGATTCTCCCCAACAGATCCACCAACCCCACGAGGGAAGAAGAGGACGATCGAACGAGGCTTCATCGTCTTGGTAGATCGAGTAGCAGCAACTAAGACTTGTTCGATCCTCAATTTCAAACCTTTATCCCTGCGGTAGCCATGCCAGTAGACGTAGCTAGGATTCCGGTCCGAGACAATGATCCACACTGGCTTCTTGTTCAATGTACACACTACATCGACATGGACAACACCGGAAGGTGCAGTGTTCGTGTTTCGAGATCCTGGAGGTGCAAGAGAGACTCTCTTGCAAACCCTGGAAACTCCTGTCACGAATGGCTGCTCCAGAATGTGAACCACTGCCTCCAAATGGCCAATGTTTACACTGCCAATTAAAAAGCATTTCAACATCGTTTTTCATACCAAATTCAACACTGTTATATCATTTCTCAGAGATTGAATTCGAGCCAGATAAAAAAATTCCACACAATTGAAGCAAATTGGGGATTTGGAATCGAATGCATAATTATTAGTGAACCAAAACAGCAAATTGGGCATTTTGGAATCGGATTCATCGATCAATCCTTAGTGACGCCTCAGAGCTTATATGATTAGAAGAATCGGAGAGAGAATCTAAGACGGGAAGGAGAGAAAACCTGAGCGGCGGAGGAGGAGATGAATCGAGGGATGAGAAAGAGCGGCAGAGGAAGTTGAGCTCGGAGTTGGCGAGCTTCAGAAGAGTACGCTTGCATGAATCAGTGATGTTGGT
This sequence comes from Linum usitatissimum, assembly GCA_030674075.2. Classification (NCBI taxonomy): domain Eukaryota; kingdom Viridiplantae; phylum Streptophyta; class Magnoliopsida; order Malpighiales; family Linaceae; genus Linum; species Linum usitatissimum. Next base: position 638,508 of record JAUJYP020001424.1, read on the forward strand.
GCTCGGAGGTAATCTTCCGACTCTCTCTATCACTCTCTTGCACCTTACGCTCGCCGATTTGATCTCTTCCTCCATCTCCGCCGTCGCCGCCGTGGTGGTCTTCATTTTCCATTTGTTCTGTTAAAAAAAACCGCCCTGCACTTTCGGTTTCGCTCCAAAAAAAGAGGATGATAAAAACCCGGATCGGTTCATTTCCCCAAACCGGTTTTGAATGGTTCAGCCATAACTGAATTTCCACCCGTAAAGACGAGATTTATAGAACACAGTTACACAGCAAATCCACGACTTCTTGATCGGTTTTTTAGTATCGATTAATCTTTGGATTAACCAAACTATCCGAACTAAAGTGGTGTTTGATTCGTCGACCAGTGACTATTAGTCTATTAACATTTTTCACCAACCAAAGTTCAAAAGCTTGATTAAACCAAGGTTAAGAAAATCGGACCGGACCGACCGGTTCAACGACAGCCACCAAAAACAAACTACTACTACGACCAATCTACTCGTCATCTCCTTCACCCTCATTAACATACAGATGCTGCATCCTCTGTTTGGCTATGATCCAATCCTTGTAGCAGACTGACATCTCCGAGATTCGAGTGCCAAACTCATACCTCCGTTTGTTAAGCCCGCCTCCGTGGAATGAGAACGTGTCCTCGGGGAGCTTAGTCGAAGCCAACGGAGCGAGCACATCACGAGCCATGGCGGCCAACACTGGATATCTGGCTTGGTTACCCTTCCACCATTTCAGGACGTCCAGCTTCTTGAGCCCTTTAATGTTGAGACTCGACACATCATCACATGACATGTGATACTCCAGCTCAGCATGACACACTCCTCCTCCTGCGTTGCTGCTGTTGTTATGAACGAGACTAACCGCACTCCGGGTACCTGCACAGTAGTGAAATCGAAAGTTATGTGAAATTGTAGTAGTCGAATATCATACGATTCCGCGACTTTTTTATAATAGCAAGTACTTAAAAATTGATAGAAGCAAAACTAAACTACCGATTTTGTGTGGAATCAAGATTGCTTTTACTACTGTGGGTACCTGTAGCAATGCTATTGCAGCCTGTTTGAAGTTGAACCAGCTGGTCTTGAAGAATCGTAGGTTGATGCCGCTGGAAATATACATCATAGGCTTTGAAGAATAGTATCTTGATCACAGTTTTCGCATCTCCAATGGGCAAGTTCATGTTAGCATGATAAGCATCCAGCAGTTTGAACAAGCCGTCTAGCTTGTACCTACAATCCAAGATTTGCAAGACAGTACACCATGGGAATACCACCATCATCAACCCAGTAAACTGCGAATTTGGACTCCATAGATGAACAGATCAAACCAATGTGACTATCACCTCTGTATTGAGCAAAAGCTTCACTTAACGTGAGAAGCACCGGGACGACCAAGTTGGTGGTCGGGATATAGGCATTGCAGAAGGTATCAAAAGCTGATTTGAACCTCTGGAACAAGTCCCTCAAGGTAGGTAGCACACTCCATTCATCTTCAGTCAATGGCATCATGGAGTCATACTTAACAGGAAGAGTACAGAACTGGGTGAGTACAGGACGATAGCCAAGGGAAGCATCCACCATATTGAATGTAGTGTTCCTCCATACCGGCACATCGAGAAGCAATCTTTTGTACCTGAGACGCCTCTGCCTGCACATCTGCTTCACTTGCTTAGTGCCTCTATGCTCGACGATTCCGATGAGCGATCTGACCTTGTCGACGCTGGAAATCTCCGAGAAGCCATGTTCAAAGCATGAATCGATGACCTGATACACACATTTGGAGCGAAAGAGCTGCCCGTCCAGTATAGGGTTCAGCTTATGCTGCAACTTAAGAGAAACAGCATTCAGATTGTTGCTCTTATCATCTAAGTTTATGGAAAGGATTTTATCCTTAACCCCCCACTTTGAAACCACTCCCATTATCTTCTCTAAAACAAGATCAGACTCTGATGGATCGTACTGCCTCTGGAACCCTAGTACCCTGCTTTGCTTCACCCACTGCTCATCAATCCAGTGACAATTCAAGTAAAGAAAACTCATGCAATCTTGCTCCTCGAAGTAGAAAGAGTCTGACCAAACACTGATAGTCAACGAGACTCTACCACTGAAATCCCTAAGAATCGATTTCAGAGACTCCTTCTCCTTGGCGTAATACCGGCAGTCGTAATTTTAGCGTCAGCAGGGTTCAAATAGCTGAAAAACCTAACGGAAGCCCGACAGTCCAGGAATAACATAGGCATGGATTGGGAAACCACAAGTCTGACTAAGTGTTCTTCCGCCGGTAAATCATCAGTAGTAGTTTCGGAGTTACCTTCTCCAGCGGCCGGATGATACTTCTCCATTTCGAAGGCATAATATAAGATATCGTAGTCGCCGTCGCTGCTAGGGTTGCCGTGGCTTCCTTGGCTGGAAGAGCGTGAATGAGCCGGAGAACCCATGTGTTTTTGTTCTGATTCGGAGAATCAAACTGTGAACGGAGAGAAAAATGATGCGCCGGAGAAAACGATCGGAGTTGTCTGTTGAAAGGGAAACCCTTGAGCTGCCTCTGAGGAGGGAGCACTGAGAAGAGAGCTGGAAAGCGATATTTATCGGAAGTTCCCGCCAATTGTGAGACCGAGCTATGGGCTGGGCCTTTTGCTTGAATGAGCCCAACTTTCTGTTGAATATGGGCTTCCGGATTTTTTTTCAAGTAAAGTCCAAAAAAACTCGGTCTGGTCAGGATCGAATCCGACCGAAATAATTCAGATTAAGGGCTGCTGATTGCTGACATACATAGGCATTTACTAAGCAGGTTCAAGATTCAAAAATATGATGACTTGGGTGCATACCTCCAATACTACGATGACCAAAGGAACATATTTCCAATCCGCCCAACCACCCCTACCAACAAATAACAGGTAATATTTCAGTTGCTCGAGTCGTGAATATGTAAAATTTCAATCACTCAATTTTATCTTTTAACAAATTAATGATTCAAGATTTGAGACAGTACCTCAAGTTGTGAATGAGTCATATTTCAATCACTCAACTTTGTCTTTTAACAAATCAATAACTCAAGATTTAGGTTATTATTACTTAACATTTTTGTCAGTCAAGTTATGAATTGGTAACATTTCAGTCACTCAAACTATGAATAAGTAATATTTCAGTCACCCAAGTAACAGTTTAGTCACTTAAATCTTGAATAGGGAACATTTTAGTCATTCAACCTGTCTTTTTAACGAATCAATGACTCACTCTTAGATAGTCACTAGAGTGATGACTTATGAACAGGTAACTAAGTTAAATAAAGTTTTGAATAGTTAATTGAGTCACTCCCATTTAAATAGATAATATTTCAGTTACTCAAATTTGTATTTTAACGAATCAATGACTCAATATCTTATACATACTCAAGTTATGAACAGCTAACTTAGTCACTCAAGTTTTGAATATGTAACATTTCACGTAACCGACTTTGTCTTTTAACAAGTCATGCCTCATTCTTTTAGACAACACTTGAGTTCTAGATAGGTAACATCTAGGATCATTCGAGTTCTGAATGGGTTACATTTCCGTAACTAAAGTGGTTGGATCAATTATATTATTCGATTTCGGTTTAATTTTACAAAATACTAATATCTCAATTGTCGTATGAACGATAACAAACAAAATGATGTAACACCCAATTGGGATATTTGAGTTATGGAAATAACAACCTATATGCACACCAATTTTAACATTAATATTAGTTATTACAAATAAGCGCTAGCTAGCGCTTATTTGTTATTATTAACTTCTATTACGAGAGACTGTTGAACCAAACCGGCTCATCAACCAAGCCGATTAATTCATTTCCCCTCAAGCCAGCTAGCCAACATTATATCAGTAGGAACCGAACCGGCTGTTGAACAGGAACTTAGACGCCGAACTAACGACGCCACATTTTCGGGGAAGCTCCGCCGCAATATCCCATGCATTCCTCAACTCTTCCTCTCCCGTAATGACCTCCCCGCACCGCTTCTGCTCTGCGGCCAGCCGCCGCTTGCCTCCTCGACTCCTGAACAGGCCATGTTTCTCTCCTCCGCCGCCGCCGCCTCCATCTGCTTCAGCTTGCAGCAGCACATCTCCAAGTCAACCTCCCGGCGGCTTCCCCCTGACACTTGGCCGTTGAATACACGCACCGCTTCCTCCATCATGCAGATGTCACAACGACACGTCGTTTGGTAGACTCTGCACTACTCGTCTATACGTTACTTCAATCCACTATACTTGTACAATGTACGAGAGAGTCGGTACGTAGATGGTTTTTCAAGAGGGGGTTAAGGCCCGGGGGTAGAACTAGGGTTGGGTGGGGGAGTTTGGCTCACTCTAATTTCAGTTTAACTTCGGGCGTATATTTATAACTTTTTTGAATTTAGTTCAGAATAGTTAAAGGTTTAGGGCTTTTGGGGTTTAGGATGGTGGGAATTTCGGCTCACCCTAATTTTGATCCAGACCATTAATTTTAGGTTTATATTTACAAAAAATTTCGAGTTTGACTTAGGGGAATTTTTAGCTTGATTCAGTGGTGAATAGTCGTATTGAAATTAGAGGGAGTCAGTGCATGAGAGTCTCGATCATCTTATTTTTTGGTCTTGAATACTAGATTATATGTAAAATTTTAATGATTTCATAATCCGGCTAACCGTATATATTTAAAATTATGTTCCTTTACTTATTTATTTAAACTAAGTAACAATCATAACTTTAGTATAAAAAAATCTAAATATAGAAAAAGAATTCGCTAGTAACATATATATTATACTTTCAACTAAAAGCAGTATAATAATTTTTTATAGATTAATATTAAAATTAATAAGTCAATTAATTACTCGATACACATACAAATTTTTAATTTAAATCCGCTTCCTAATGTATGTTTTCACCTTAATTCCGCCGTTGATTAAGGCATATGAAAGAGAGTATCAAATACAAAAAAATGAGTGAGTGATACAATTTTGGTCGAACCGGTTAAATTGTGATATAATTTCGAAAAATTCTCCCAATTTACTCATCCAAACTACTTATTAGTTTCACTTGTTGTACAAACGCTGGCACTTATTAATTAGTTATTATTTACTTCCATCGGAGAGGCTGTAACCAACCTCGTCTCTACAACAAGTAGGAATAACGGAACCGGCACCTCGACGGCGAATTAACGACGCCGCACTTTCCGGGCAGCTCCTCCGCGATATACCATGCACTCCTCAACTCTTCATCCCCCATTATCCCTTCCCCGCGCCGCGTCTGCTCCGTCACCAGCCTCCGCATGGCCTCCTCGACACCGGAACAAGTGCTTCCCTCCGCGGCCGTCTCCATCTGCTTCAGCTTGTCACAGCACATCTCCAAGTCAACCTCCCGGCGGCTCACCCCTGTCACACGACGGTCATTAAAGTGTGTTACAAGACTAAAGAGACCTTTCAGTGTTTATCAATCAAGTAAAATTGTAATCATTGTATAAAACAAATCTTGTCATATAGAAAAGTTTTGTAAGAAATGTTTAACAGTGTGGAAAACCCGGTCGGACCGCCCTGATGAGTTAAACCAGACTTCTAGTAGAAGGCCAAAGCCCGAGTCCAGTTTGAGAGAGCAGTTTTAAATTCAGGCAAAAAAATATTAGTATTTAAGCATTTTCGGTATTTCTGAAAGAAAATTTTATTTTTTTATTTTTCAAGTTTTCGAAACTCAAAATCTAAAATTCGAAACTGAAAATTCAATATTCTAAATCCAAAATCTAAAAATCCAAACCCAAAATCTAAAATTCAAGATTGAAAACCTAATACTCTAGACCTTAAACCTCAAAATTCAAATCTCAAATTCGAAACTCAAAATCTAAATTTAAAATTAACAACCAATACTCTAGACCCCAAACTTTAAAAACCCAAAACCAAAAATCAAAATCAAAATCTTAATACTAAACCCAAAACCCAAACAAACTCAAACCGAAACAAATAATAAATTAAATAATTTTATTAAAAAGACTTTCGTATTCTTTTTATACAAACCGTTAGATTTGTCATAATACAAAATCTGTAAAATTTAACGATCCAAAAACGTCTTAAACATCTTAATTCTTTTTTTATCTGGATTTCAAACCTATTCGCCAGCTTGAGCAGTTTAGACCGACCAAGCTGACTGGCTGGGGCCAAAGCTTGCAGTATGAAAAATGTAAATCGTTAAGCAATGCCGAGACTAAGGATGTGCGAACTCAGATCATTTATCACGATATTTTGTTCGAAAATGACAAAATTATATGTAAAATTTTCAAAAAATTAAGATTTTTTTCATGTACGTTCTCGAAAATTTCGGCATGCATGTGTGCCTTCAAACTAAATTTGAAGTCCAAGAGGACGGACCCGTGACGATGCCGTTGATTCCGCGCACGGCTTCCTCCATCATGTACTCCTGACAGTGCCACAGGCTGGCCGCCCCGACATCGGTGCAGTTTTCGAGGTCCCCGCTGCAGACGCGGATGGAGTCCACCAGGCCAGGCGCCGCCGCCAAAAGGAAGATGGACAACGCCGCCGCTAGAGCTGTACGGAGCGACATGGTTCTTTCTAATATATTTCTTAGTACTGTTTGTTGATCGACGATGGAGATCAGGGAGCTACTAGTGTTTCGTTTATATAGTCGAAATCAGAGGCGTGCATGGCGGCTACGTGGCTGGGAATCAAACGACACGTCGTTTGGAGTAGGCTTACACGTACTGGTACGTAGCCATGCAGATGCGACAATTACACGTCGGAAAAGAATCACGAAGATCGCATAAAACAAAACTTCCCACCATGGTTTTCTGGAAATGTTTGTTAGTTGTTACGTTCCCCTTTCTTAAATACTTCGTTGATCACCAAGGTTGAGGTTAATAACTTAAGTGGTCACTAAATTAAGGCTGGATAACTAACCAGTCACTCAATAAAGATAGCTATAATAGTTTTACCCCATTGGGCCAGACCTCTCCGTTTTCTTAATGGGCTTTACATATTAGAGGATTGTGGGGTGAAATGCGGCCAGTATCGTAGTTTTAAGTTACTACACAGAATGTCACTACACTTAAAATTCTATAATGTATATTATTATTATTATAGTGTTTAGTTGCATATTACCGATTTTTGTAGGTTTTTCTAAACCTAACCGGTTACAATCGACTTGCTGCTACGTAAGGCTACAAACTATAGTGATATGAGCCGCAAAAGCATGTTCCAATCCAAAATGACATAACACTTGATGGATTTTTTTATCTAAAAAATGAGCTCAAACAATAATCTCAAACATGGTGTGGATATTTTTATGTGTATTTCAAAGTTTTATAGTTGTTGTTTTATAAATACAGTCAAATATCTTTCAAATTTTACGAATGCGACCTAATATACTGAGTTAAATTCATCGCTATTTTTAATCTTTTTCATCTCAAAAACTAGCTCGAAAAAAAAAATTATCCTCAACTAGCAATTGAGACAATGAAATAGTTTTCTCATGCCATGGTGTGACCTTCTCTCCGAGTCTAGATTTTGGAAATATATAAATAATTATATGCACATCGAAGTCGAATACTAATTTCTTCATTTTTGAAATACGACTTATAAATACCTTTCGAATTCTTTATACTCGATTCAATGCATTGAACCATTATAGATCATTCACCACTACCATTATCCTTACTGAAACGAAAAATTATTGACTACTATTGTTTTGTTTTCAAAACCATACGGGTATGGACGGTCTCACCAGTTGGACCTCCACTCATCAACAGCAAGGTAGTCGAAATCGCGATTTAGATCGCAAAATCATACGATTTTACGATTTCACAGTAGGAGTCCGATCTTGATTTCACTGTAAAATCGTTGGACATCAAAATCGTATGAAATCGGGAGGAAAACGGTGAAATCGTAAAATCGTTTATCGTAAAATCGTAAGCATAAAATCGTTTGAAGAATGTTATTTTGTGTTGCGTATTTATGATTTTATAAGCTTTGTATTGTAAACGATGTACTTTTAATTGTTTAATTTAAACTATAAGTGGTACTTAAAATCTTACTATTTTACGATTCGATCATATGATTCCGATTTCACCTATATTTTCGATTTTACTCGAAATATACAATTTCACTACCTTAATTAACAGTATAATTATTAACGTTTTAAACCATGAAAAAACTACCGTTAGAGTCATCAACTAAATCTCAACACAGGCTATATATAAAAACCAAGATTTTATATGATAAAATAACGATAGAAATGGGTAGATGAGATTAGAAAATGGACCAAACAACAAAGTAAGAGACTGACAAAAAATTTGTGACAGAACATACACAGGAAGACAGTATGGGTCTCACGTCTCCCTTAAAATCTTGATAATCTTCCCCCCATGCCATGTTATACTATTTGCTCATCAGATTACTGTCGTGTTCCTGCCCATTTAGCCGCTTATTTCGGAAGGCTATTGTGAGCGAAATTTGATACGGGAGATGTCGTCTTTCACCTCATCGAAAAGAAGAAGAAAAATTGGGGGAGGGGGGCGTATGTTCATCCATACAGGAAAATGCTCAAAAGGAAATACGGTCATGAGCGAGGAGAATATATTACATTCGGATTGTTCTGTTTAAAAGCATTGACTAACACAAGACTATCCGAGAGGCTAATTCTCTGATTAACGTGGTAGATCTATACAATAAAGTTCGGATTGAATTCGATACTCTATATATAGTACAAACTTGATAGACTTGAACATTACAAGATCCAAACTATAAAAAAAAAAGAAAATTAATCATGTCATTGAGTGGTAAGAGATGAGGTTCTAGCACTAAAACTAGCAACATTGTGATGATCATTAGAAGAATCATAGTGATTATTTGTGGTGGTGGTAGTAGAAGAAGAAGATGAGTTCTTATGGTTATGCATCCAAACTTTGAAAACCTGCCTGCTGATTCCAACTCCTCTGCAAAACCTCTCCACTTCATCTTCCTCCTTGTTCGTAACCCGAGTCAGTCGCCATCCGATCTTCTCAGCGAACTCCGTCATCTTTTCTTTCTGCTCCGTCGTGAACTTGGTTCTGTGCCTTTTGCCAGAACTACCTAGACCACCGCCCAGGTTCCCCCTGTAGCTACTCGTGTTGTTTTTCCTCACTACTGCCGCAATCTGATATTGGTCATGCTCGATGGCGGCACTGGTGAGGAGGAGGCTGGGGTTGGTTTGGTTGTTGTTGACTTTGCGGTGGAAGTTGCGGTGGCAGCCACAGGCGGCGCATTGGAGGGGGGCGGCGACGGAGGAAGAGGAAGAGAAAAAGGAAAGGGTGAACTCCCCGCAGCCGCCGGTGGCGTAGCTACCGAGGCTGGCTGCATGGTTCCTTAGGCATTCTTTGTACACTTCGGCGTCTACTTCTCCTTCCATTTGTTGTTTCTTTCTTGTGATATCTCTTTGCAAGGTATAACTGAAAAAGTCTGTGATGGATTTAATATTTATAGAGGGAATTATTTTATTAAAATAAATGTTTTATATGCTCACTGGAAAAATATGTATAGGGAAAGATTAAATTGAATAAAATTTTATATTCGGTACAGCGATTAATTGCAAGCCACTGGAGGTGCAGATCTTCACATACGGTACGGATTGTAAATTGTTATGAACCTTTCTTCGAGAGAAATGTTACCAAATATTATATAAATTAGTTATGAACGGGTTCCCAACGATTTGAATTATCGAAATAAGTCATCTAAATTAAAAGAAATATTATTCTTGATCATTTAGCATTTGTCTTATAACAAGTTGCTCTCAATCATATGTGTTTTAATACATACTTAGTATCTGGCTTCTTTTAATCAGTAGTTATTCAGTATCCTAATTGTTCAATGATAACAATTAGTCATCGAAGTACTAATCGATTCGATCAAGATGGTGGTGGATGTCTTTGTTGATATGGCAAATACCGGTCGAGACTTTGGTGTGAACCGTAACTCGGTACATTTTCATATGACCAAATGGTGTAATTTTTTATACTATATATGTTAATGAATTCTATCATAACTTTTTCCCGATAATTTGAATTAGTGGAATGCAATGATTCTTTACATATTCTAACTTATTTCACATTTAATTATTTTTTGATTCAATAATTTGATCAGATCGTGTCATTTTTATACTTTATCTTTAATTAATTATTGTAACTAACTAACTAACTATAGTAATGACTCGATGTTCATTTCACTCTTAATTAATTATCTTACTCTTTGAATAAATAGCAAACAAGAAGTGCCCTCGTGCATGAATATGTCTTTACGAAGTGGGGTTGCTCCGGTGATAAAGCCGTGTATTTGGTGATTTGGAGATTTTAGGTTCGAATCTAGCTCAGGATATTCATATTGTATTTACTTTTTGTCTCCTATCTTGTATTAATTAAGAGTCACGATCGGTTTACTCCGACAAAAAAGAGTTTGAAGTTTGTACAGGTCTACTATACTTTGTGATGAATCATGTGTTAATTATTATATGCTTTAAGATGTGAATTAGATCATGTGCATCTCGAAAATTGTTTTGCCACATCACCAATTTTTTATAATATTAAAAAATATTCCAATATGTTTATGTGTCATGGCTAACACAAAATTTTCCCCGTAGGAAATTGGTCCATATCCTACGTGGCATTGTTAATGGAATTGCTAATTTAGCAATCTTGTTAATTAGCAATCACCCTTACATCCCTAGCAATTATTAATAGAGGTGCCACATCACCCTTTACATCACTTAATAATTGCTAAAACACTACAGATGTACATGCTTTTATAGATCTCTTGACCGTAATATAATTTCAGATATCATGCCAAGAATATTGCTATCACCTGAACAACTTGAGTTGGTATGAGAGGGTCAGAAACGGGTTTTATCCCTATTATACGTGTCATCGTTAAACCATGGTCGGAGAATTATACTTTTTTATATTTCAATAACTCGAGTCGTTAATATTTTCCATTTAAAGGGATTGAAATCTACAAAAGTGTATCTCAAGTTCTCATGTGGTTCTAGTAATGTACAATGGTTATGTTGAAGGATAATTCAAATCCTCAAAAGAGGTTTATAACATGCATAGAGTCTTAATTAATATTATGATATTATAGTTATTATAGGGAGTACAATAATTTATAATATGGTATCAGAGTCATTGATTAACAAAATGTCAGGGTTTCGTATTTTATAAACCCTCAATCCATTATATAAGAGTTACAGCGAAATTGTGCGAACTTTACCAAATTCTTTTGAGACGTATACCGTCCGTTCGGTAGAGGCATGCATGTTATAAACGAATAACATAAAACCGGTATTGTATTGAACTCTTTTCCAATAACTCGAATTGTTAACGGGGTACGGATAATTAATTGGACTAGAGATTGTAAGCATGCATATTAAGGCCCCCCACCATGTGTAGTTAAGTTCGTTAACAACTGTAGGTACACTGAACCTCGATATAGTTTTGACAAGTTAATTAACATCAATCAATTAATTAATTAATTCTTTAATCAAAATCAAATAATAATTAAATTAAAAGGAAGTGAAAATTAAAATGTGTTGTTGACCAGGGAACAAAGAGAGACAAATCTAAGCTGGAAACTCAGTTGTAGCCAATGTACCAAGGCTACACAAATCAGACAACATTATATGTATCGATTCCCCACTTTAATTTCTGGTGTTTTTTTACTCTGTTCTCAAAGAATCTTACAGTCTGGATTGTGCCATATAGCTATATAGCTAATGGCTACCTATAATGATTCTTATAGAAGTAGTGTTTGGATGATATATATTCCCGGTTTTCAGAATCGTATTGAAGATCAGAAGATTTTGGTTTTTTCAAAGTATCTGATCTGATATATATGTCATTGTTCGGATGGTAGATTGCCGTGAGTTTTACAATTATCGAGTCGAGCTAGAAGATACCCTAACCTGCTAACCAACACCGGAGGTTTGAAACACCCTCGGATCTTTGAAAATAGTCTTGGGTCATATAGGATACTTCACCACTAACAACACCAATAAAAAACCTTAAAAAATATTTTTTAACTTCATTTGGTTGTTATTTAAACGGCTTAACATAGTGAAAGCTCAATTTTTAGTCATTCCCAACACGCATGTTAAATATTACCCAATTTGAAGTTTTGAAATTTTTCTGTTAGGAAAATTACTTTCCTAATTAAGTGGGCTGCAATCCACAACACATTATATTGGCTATTGTTTTCGTATGGGCTATCTACTAGTGATCATGTCATGAAGCCCATGACTTCTCAATAATAAGTGTGGACCAAATGAGTGGATACCACATACATAACACATATGGGTTTTATGGGAGCCCATAGTGAGGTGTATATAAGGAGTTTGAGGTTGTGGTCCCCAACACACCAAGACAACATACACACATATTCTCCCCATCTAGAGTGTGTGAGGCTTCCCGTGAGAGGATCTAAGGTGCCTTGGTTGAGGAAGGCTACTGAATCTCCCGGTTCGTGCTCGTAGCAGTATCGTCCGGTTATTGATCGTCTAATAGTTTCCGCATCCAGTTTCAGACGATCATCATGAATCCGAGTATCTCCAACATCTATTAACCTTTGATGATCTAACAAGATGATGTTCTAGGGAATTGCTTATGTGATTATAATTGTTCTAACAAGTGGTATCAGAGCAAATTCATCTTTGTTTGATTATTGGGGTGATGAAAATTGTTTATACGTATATATAAATCTGATGCATAATTTCGTTGTTTTGGTTACATATAGATATTCTGTGCGTGATTCTCAGACTTTATGTTTGTTTTTTTAAAAGGATTGGCTGATAGTCGGTAGGTTTTCTGCCATTGTGTTACTTTGATTCATAATTTCGCCAGAATATGTTCTTTTTTCAAGTTTGGACATTTTGGGATTTTTGGAATTAAACTGACAATTTTTGGTTTTGTTGTCATATCCAAAACTAATGGGTGATTTAATTATAATTATGTTTTTTTTTGCCGTTCCGTTGGTTTTATCTTTTAAGTTTCCAGCAGACAGTTTTTATTTTTTGTCATTATTTATATTAAATTTTATTTTCTTACGTTTATGAATTAAAATGAGGCTTAATTATTCAATTATTAAGAGTTGGTTTAATTCTGTCCGTTTTTTTTCATTGCTTAACTACAGTACATAAGAATAAAAGTAATGACTGTTACTTCAATTGTCAGTTACCTATGTTAGGCATTATTATTATTTCATTGCCAATAACGTTTATTATGCATTATTTTTTTTTCTTACAATGGTTATATGAATCCAGTTGAACCTAAGCACACTTATTACCTTCATTTTGTGTGTGTGTATATACGTATATATGTTATATATATACATGAATCCAGTACAACATAATTTTTTAATAATCTTCTTGATTAGTCCATTATTTAAATTATTTTGGGTTTTCATATTATGTTGCCAAAGTAACCTCTTATTGTGAAAATTAATCTAATTTAAAATAATGGATGTATAGTGTGTGGTTATTTATGCGGATAGTGTTCGGCCCAAAGGTAGACACTATTTGGCCAAATAACGATACACTTTAATGATAAATACGTAATGACCGTAAAGTTTTTTTTTTCATGTGAATAATAGTTAGTCCAAAGATAAACTATTATTTGACTGGTTTTTTGGTTATTGGTATTTGATCATTTTATTAAGAGTATCGCTCGTAGTCAATTTCTCTGTCCAAAGACAAAGATTTGATGTTACAATTGGTATCTTAAGATGGTTTTTTTTACATTAAAACTATTATATGTTTTAATTATTTCTTATGTTTAATTTAACATAGATGCATTTTATTTTCTTTTCTCTACAGTATCTATGGCTAATGCTTCCAATGTGTCTACTCAAATTAGTAGTATTCCACTATTGAATGGCACAAACTTTAAGGTTTGGAAGGACACCGTGGAAATTGTTCTCGGTTGTATGGATTTGGATCTTGCTGCGGGAGGAACGCCCGTTTCTACTTCGGATAACCTCAATGAGGTTAAAATAGAAAAATGGGATCGTTCTAACCGTATGAGCATAATGATCATGAAGCGCTCTATTCCAGAGGCGTTTCGGGGTTCTATTACTGAGAATGAGAGCGCTAAGGGTTTCCTTGAGGAAGTCGAGCAATACTTTGCCAAAAATGAGAAATCAGAGGCGAGTAATCTCGTTGGCTAAGCTCGTTTCCATGAAGTATAAAGGAAAAGGGAACATTAGGGAGTACATTATGGAGATGTCTAATCTCGCTTCAAAACTCAAGTCACTTAAGTTAGAGTTGTCCGAGGACTTACTTGTGCACTTGGTTTTGATTTCTCTTCCGCACACTTTGGGCAATTCAAAGTGAGTTATAACACTCAGAAAGACAAATGGTCTCTCAATGAGCTTATATCTCACTGTGTGCAAGAGGAAGAGAGGCTAGCGCGGGATAGAACTGAAAGTGCTCACTTGGCCTCAAGTTCTCAACACAAGAATAAGAAGAGAGCTAGGGATGTTGTGGAAAAGTCTTATGAGCATAAGAAACCAAAGACACAGTCTGAGGGGTTTCCTTGCTTCTTCCGTAAGAAGACCGGGCACATGAAGAAAGATCGTGGCAAGTATGCCGCTTGGCGTGTTAAGAAGGGTGAGTTTCGACTTTAGTTTGTTCGAAGTTAATTTGGCTTTTGTACCTAAAGATACATGGTGGGTGGATTCGCTGCTACCACTCACATAAGTGTATCTTTGCAGGGCTGCCTGTGGAGTCGACCACCAAGTAAGAACGAGAAGTTCATTTATGTGGGTGACGGCAATAAAGTTGCAGTGGATGCTGTCGGAACTTTTAGATTACAATTAAAGACTGGTTGTCATTTGGATTTGTTTGAGACTTTTGTTGTACCGTCTTTTCGACGGAATTTGATTTCGGTTCCTTGTTTGGACAAGTCAGGATATTCTTGTTCTTTTGGGGATAATAAAGTTAGTCTTTTTCAAAATTCCATTTTGCTTGGCTCTGGTCAATTGATTGATAATCTTTACATGCTTGAAGTCATTAGTTCAACTAATGAAATTTTGCAAACAAGTTCTCGAAGTACAAAGCGAAAATTAAAGGAGAATTCTGCCACCTTATGGCATAAGCGCTTAGGTCACATCTCTAAACCGAGAATTCAGAGGCTTGTGTCGGATGGAATTCTTGAACCCTTGGATTTAGCAGATTTTGAAGTTTGCATTGAGTGCATCAAGGGTAAAAGAACAAACATCAAGAAATTAGGTGCCAATAGAGCTCAAGACGTCTTAGAACTTATTCACACCGATATATGTGGTCCATTCCCTACGGCATCTTGGAACGGTCACAAATATTTTATCACGTTCATAGACGATTACTCTAGATATGGTTACCTATTCTTGATACATGAGAAGTCACAATCCTTGGATGTTTTCAAGTCTTTCAAAGCCGAAGTTGAACTTCAACTAGGAAAGAAAATTAAGGCCGTTAGATCCGACCGTGGTGGTGAATACTATGGTCGGTATGATGGATCAGGAGAACAACGTCCGGGACCCTTCGCCCTTTTCCTCAAAGAGTGTGGTATTGTGCCTCAATATACCATGCCGGGAACACCTAGTATGAATGGTGTTTCGGAGAGGCGCAATCGAACTCTTAAAGACATGGTAAGAAGTATGCTTAGTCATTCTTCATTACCAGAGTCACTTTGGGGAGAAGCTCTAAAACTCGCCGTATACATCCTTAACGTGGTACCAAATAAAGCAGTAAACAAAACCCCTTATGAGTTATGGACGGGCAAAAAGCCTAGTATTAGGCACTTGCACATTTGGGGTTGTCAGTCGAGGCAAAATCATATAAGCCACTAGAGAAAAAACTGGACCCAAGGACCGTTAGCTGTTATTTTGTTGGTTATTCTGAGTACTCTCGAGGCTACAAGTTTTACAATCCCACCTCTAGATCTTTCTTTGAAACGGGAAATGCGAGATTCCTTGAGGATGTTGAGTTTGGAGGGGAAGTAAGGAATGTTGTCTTTGATGAAGAACAAGTCAATGATGGTGATCAGGTTATCATACCTATCACTAGTCCTGATATTTTTATAGAACATGACAACAATGAGGTTCCTGAAGTTGTTATAGAACAAGACAACTTTGTGATTCCTCCTCTTGAACCTCCTATTGAGCAAACTCAACATACTCAAGAAGTGCCACTCCGGCGATCCACAAGGGAAAGAAGAAGTGCAATTTCGGATGATTACATTGTATTTCTTCAAGAACATGAGGATGGCGTTGGCTTGATTGAGGATGATCCGATTAACTTGAGTCAAGCCATGAGCAGTTCTTATTGGGAAAAGTGGAATAATGCCATGAAAGAAGAGATGAAATCCATGAAAGACAATAACGTTTGGGATCTCGTCATATTGCCTAAAGGTGTGAAAGCTGTTGATCCCAAATGGATATTTAAAACCAAGAGGGATTCGAAGGGCAATATTGAGAGATATAAGGCACGTTTAGTCGCTAAAGGCTTCACTCAAAAAGAAGGCATTGACTACAAAGAGACTTTCTCTCCAAGTATCTTCGAAAGACTCTTTTAGGACTATAATGGCACTAGTGGCTCACTTAGATTTAGAGCTACATCAGATGGATGTAAAGACTGCGTTTCTCAATGGAGACATTGATGAGACGATTTACATGGTTCAACCACCGAATTTTGTTGTGGGTGATCCTAAATCTGTGGTATGTAAACTCAAGAAATCCATCTATGGTCTCAAACAAGCTTCTCGTCAATGGTATCACAAATTTCACCAAGTTATTCGTTCATATGGTTTTGAAACTAATTTGGTTGATGATTGTGTATATCACAAGTTCGGTGGGAGTAAATTTATTTTTCTGGTGTTATATGTTGATGACATTCTACTTGCTAGTAGCGATATAGGCTTACTACATGAAACCAAGAAATTTCTGACGAAGAATTTCGAAATGAAAGATCTTGGTGAAGCCTCCTTTGTATTGGGTATTGAGATACTAAGAGATCGCTCTCGAGGTATACTCAAATTATCACAAAGGAACTACATCGATAATGTTTTGAGTAGATTCAACATGAAAGACAGTAATCCAGGAAATACACCTGTAGCCAAAGGAGACAAGTTTAGTCTCGCTCAATGCCCCACCAATCCTTTAGAGAGAGCTGAAAAGCATAAGATACCTTACTCATCGGTAGTAGGGAGTCTAATGTATGCTCAAGTTTGCACGCGTCCTGATATAGCATTCATAGTGGGAGTTTTGGGTCGATACTCAAAGGATCCAGGAATGTATCATTGGAAGGCAGCCAAACGTGTGATGCGGTATTTAAAGAGAACAAGAGAATACATGCTTACTTATCAGAGATCAGATAATTTGGAGGTCATTGGGTACTCTGACTCTGATTTTGCTGGATGCCAAGATACCATGCACTCTACATTTGGTTATATCTTCATGTTGGCCGGAGGGGCTATTTCTTGGAGATCTGCTAAGCAGCGTCTCGTAGCTCCTTCCACCATGGCAGCAGAGTACATAGCTTGTTATGAGGCATCTGATCATGGATTATGGTTGCGAAATTTTGTCACGGGGTTACGTGTGGTAACCAATATTGAGAAGCCGCTGAAGATTTACTATGACAATAATGCAGCGGTGTTATACTCTAATAGCAACAGGAGTTCTACAAAGTCAAAATTCATTGACATCAAGTACCTAGTTGTTAAGGAGAGGGTTCAAAATAGGCAAATTTCTATAGAACACATCGGGACTAAGTCTATGCTAGCTGACCCATTAACCAAAGGTTTACCACCCACTTTGTTTCATGAGCACACTACTCACATGGGCGTTATTTTGGATGATACCTTGGTTTAGTGGAAGTCGTTTGGGTGTGTGTTTTTTTATAGACATTGACTTATGACTCTGCAGAATAAAGTGATACTATTTATTCAGTTTCTATTTTGAATTTTAAAGTTTTCTTTATGCAATATCTTATTGTTATTGCATGAAGTAAATCGTTGATCTCACTAAAGTTGGACCAATTGAAAATAGACATGTTAAAGATCACATTGCATGTAATTTTCATGCCACTCATCCATATTTGATCTATGTCATTGAGTGTATGAATGTGGTGATCATGGTAGTTTAATCACTACTATATCGCGATTAAGCTGCGTTGGTTCCATTGATGTACATGAGGTGGACCAGATTGTTTGGGAGTAGTTGTTGTACAAATAGCATACAGTTGCGCGCCTAAAGAATTTTGTAGTATAATAGTTTGTGAAATTGTGCAGCCCAAGTGGGAGATTGTTAGGAAAATTACTTTCCTAATTAAGTGGGCTGCAATCCACAACACATTATATTGGCTATTGTTTTCGTATGGGCTATCTACTAGTGATCATGTCATGAAGCCCATGACTTCTCAATAATAAGTGTGGACCAAATGAGTGGATACCACATACATAACACATATGGGTTTTATGGGAGCCCATAGTGAGGTGTATATAAGGAGTTTGAGGTTGTGGTCCCCAACACACCAAGACAACATACACACATATTCTCCCCATCTAGAGTGTGTGAGGCTTCCCGTGAGAGGATCTAAGGTGCCTTGGTTGAGGAAGGCTACTGAATCTCCCGGTTCGTGCTCGTAGCAGTATCGTCCGGTTATTGATCGTCTAATAGTTTCCGCATCCAGTTTCAGACGATCATCATGAATCCAGGTATCTCCAACATCTATTAACCTTTGATGATCTAACAAGATGATGTTCTAGGGAATTGCTTATGTGATTATAATTGTTCTAACATTTTCATGTCGAAATTGTCAATTTTCGTGTGCTATACTATGAAAAATTGACCGTTTTCACAATAAAAATTTCAAAAAATTTAGATCGGCTTATATGTGACATGCATGTTGGAAATGACTACAAATTAAGTTTCATTATGATAAACCGTGTAAATAATGACTAAATGAAGTTAAAAATCAATTTTACTCGCTCGGAGAAATGACATCTACTGTGGTAGGATTTTGTTCTTTGTGTTATGTTAATGTTGAAAATTCTCACCCTCTAAACCATTATAACCAAATTAACTAATAAAATTATCATTTAAACCAAAATAATCACACTAACCAAATTAAATTAACCAAATAATACCAGCTAAAATGGTTAACTTAACAACCGATCCATAACGACAACCTTAATATGGGCCGGGTAATAATTGGGTGCTATGTCCCTTTTCTATGGGCATGATCTTTCATCAAAGCCATTTTAATTCTTAAGGCAAGGTCTCTTGGGCTGGCATATCCTACACTAGAGGCCCAAGAGTTACACTAAATATTGAAGGGAAGTATTGTGGGCCAAGAAAAGTGTCCGAAATTAAATTCAAAACGAACAATATCTTATTGAAGAAATAGAGATATTATGTATACAAATGATAGAGAAGATAAAAGTTTATTAAAAGTATATCAAGTTTGTTATATTCCAACCCAAAATTAGTAAGAGAATTTTGATTCAGATGAACCGTGAACTATCTAACGGACACTTAAATTTAATAACTCATGAACTCAATAAACCCGCAATCCAGAAACCCCACCTAGTCTGACCTAGTCCTGCCCCAGGTACATGTTTTTGTGCCTGGACACTTCTTTCACCGCTCCCCATAACAAACTACTTCCAATAAATTTAACAAACACGTAAGTCGAACAACTTATAAACTCAACAAACAGCGTTAACCATCGAATCAGACAAGACGAACCGATTCGATCACTTAGAAAGGAGTGCCATGAAAAGAAGGGATAGCTAAGGAAAACGATGAAAGGAGAAAGCTAAGATGCTCCTTTTCCCCATGGTAAACCCTAAGGACTTGTTTGGATAGATACAAAAACAAAGTGTTTTCACTACCCTTTTCCCTTCACAAACAACCCTTTTTGTTCTTTTCTTACACAACACTTTTGAAAAGAAACCCTATTATAATTTTCAGTTTCCATGCCAACACTTACACTTCATAACCCACTGCCACACCACACCCCTCTTCTTTGATGTCAAAGCAACTGTTTATACATAAAAGGAAAGATGCCATCTTTCTATCAGGTTTTCCTTTTATTGCTTTTCATTTGGGGGCTCTGATTCTGAGGTAGCAAATGTCTACTGTGGTCATACACCTATCTCGTTCGTAACAATGTGGTCATTTTGTTAATTAATTTCCGTTCAAAAATCTCGTTAAGTTGGCTGATCACCGTACCGATTCTTCATTTCTCTCCAAGTCTTTGTCATGTTGTTGATTCTATCTTAGACATTAGACACAACTGATCATTCATCTAATCTGACTCAGCTCACTCGGAATATGAACTTAACCAGTCAACCTATTTGAAACAAATCCAACTCAAACCGATAAAAATAACACGCATGTTGGGTCTATAATTGAATAGTTAACATGGCAGATGGTGATGACGTGGAAAATGGGTTGACATGATATTAGAGTCGACAATCGTGGGGCTATACTCTTGAATTAATGATAGAAACCTCTCCATGTAGATCATTTTGTTGGAGTATTTTCGCCAATATGGTATTTGAGACTTCATATCCATTGTCATAGTTCTAATGTTAGTTTTTACGAACTACTCATCGCTATCTTTAACACACAGTGATCAGTCAATTTAACTAAATTTTTGGATAGATCGAGAAGTTTACATAATGCATGCTAACACAATAGGTTGATGACCACGTTGTCACAGACCCGATAAGTTGATGACCGCAATGGATATTAACCCGAAAAGAGATGTGGTGAAAGAGTAGAGGGCATTGATGAATTTGCAGAGAGCTTGTTAATTCTGCTGTGTTTGATTTGAGAGAGACGAGTCACTGACTCAGTATTGAGTTTGAGTGACTCAATTTTTATTTACTTGTTTTTTACTCTCATGAATTCTTCACCACCACTCTTTTTTCCTCTGCAGCAGCAGCAGCAGCAGCGACTGTGGCACTGAAAATCATGGCACTGGTTTTTCCTTTGTTGCTTTGCATTAATATGATCAGACCCACTACTCCAAGAATCCTATAGCAAGTACTCTAAAAGAAAACTATGGATTTTGTGTTTATATTGATGAATGTGGTCCATCTTCCTGCCTAAATGGAGATGATGATCATCACTACTTTGATAATTTTGGGTTCAAATTTGGATGACGTTGTGGAAGCTAGGACGAAACGATGATCGGAAGGGAACCTGGGTCGAACTTGAAACACGAAAAACGATGTGAAAATCTTTGTAACGATACTTGTGAAGGTTGGGGATGTACATGGGTCCATGACAAACCCTCACGCGGGATTGAAGATATATATCATATATGATATGTTTATTTTAGCTAGTAATTCGATATATTGAGGTGAAAAGGATATCAAGTTTTATTTCATCATCAAGAAACGTAATAAAATTAGCAGATCGGATGGCAACCTCCTCAAGAGCACGCACGTTGGTCAAGGATTAGGTTTTTCACCTTGTATATGCTGATATAGCAACTCATTGTAACGATGTCTATAACCCTTTTTTGATAGAATGAAAAGTTTAATCGATTGTGGTGGTTTCGAATTTTGTTAATCTTACGTACTTGAAGAGATAAGGTGATACACAATGGCACAACTAGCTATGGTGGGACTCAATCACGAGCATAGACTCACCCTTCTCCTTCGTTGTACCAAAAATGCTTAAACAATATACTAAAACTCAACTCAAACCACTACAAAATTAGGTACACTTTAAGCATTAACTTGACGGTTTTGATTCTGGTTCCGCTACCCCGATTGACACTTGGATGTGACTACCTACATGTAAATAGTACATTTTTAATAAGGTGGTCACCTAAATATACGATGATCATTAAATTTGCTCATTTAAATCCAAACCATATTTTACCCCTACAATTTACTAAAAAGCCCCTTTTAATTTAATGTAGGAGTTTACTTTGTCAATGAGAGAGGTGGGCAGCTTTCAGTAATTTCCATTGTCCTTCTATTTCTAATAACATTTAATTTTTGCATTTGCTTTGCTAGCAGAATTCTGACCCCTCAGCGATTTGGAAACTTGTCTGGAAATGGCCTGGCCTTCAGTGGATGCGCCAATTCCTCTGGCTGATCGTCCACGATAGGCCATGTATGGGGGAGGAGAGGAAGAGGAGACATATCTCCGATGATGATAGATGTTGTGGATGTACAGGGGTTACTGAGTCGGCTATACATTTGCTCCCAGACTGATATTTTGCTAGGACAGTCTGGTGTGAGGTTTTGGGAATCAGAGGTGACGATGTTTATATCTTTGAAGGCCAATCTCAACTTCCTTCAGCTCTGGTGCGACAGTGTCGAGCCTGGATTCTGCAGGTCGATTCTTCTTTCGAGGGAGCAATGGAGCTTCGCTCCCAGCACGCTAGTTCAAGGTGCGAAATCAATATCTCTTGGGTTCAGCCGCATGCACCTTGGGTGGATCCGTTATGGCCAGTCGTAATGCGGCAACGACGGGAGGTATTATCAGGGACAGCAGTGGACAGTACCTGGATGCTTTTGCAGCGAACTTGGGAACTTGTCCCATTACACGAGCAGAAATGAGTGGTGTGATTGAAGGGATGGAACGTGTTTAGAATTTGGGTGCCTCACACTTAGAGATCCATGTGGACTCGATGACGGCAGTGAAATTATTTACATCAGAAAGGAGATCTACACATCAGCTTTGCTAATCTGGTTGCGAGATATCGCAGCTTAGTGCGACAGGAGTGGAATGTGCGTATTCTTCATGTCTATCACGAGGCAAACCATGTTGCTGACTTTCTTGCGAATATGGGGCATACACTTGCTCTGGGATACCATGATGTTCATCTCCCTAACCCAGAGTTTAGCCAGTGGTTGTTTATGGACAATGTCGGTGGCTCCGAACCTCGACTTGCTAGAATGATGTAACTCAAGTATTTTATTTATTTATTTATTTTATAAAAATAAAATAAAATAAAAAAATTCACCAAATAGTCCAAACAGAAAATCCAAAACTGCAAAAAGCTGAAGAGTGACATAAGTGTTCTCTCTGTGGACTCATTGAATGGCAAATAGTCTCTCAGTTTGCAGAGGCAAATAGTCTCTCTACATGCCCACTAGCTATAAACTTCCCACCAACACAAATTAATTAAAACCCAAATACATTATTATTTTTAATTAATTATATTAGTTTGTACGTACTAATCATATGCTTCCACCATGCAGAATTCAGCATGCTTCTTAATTAATCTCTTCAATTATAATATTGTAATTATAATAATCTTCACCCTAGTTGATCCACTTTTCGAGAAATTTTTTTCTGACTTTTTTTTGAATGGGTATTAGTTTCTATTTTAAAGTCGAATTAAAGAAGAATAAGGAAGGAATAACTGCGGAGTAACATTGACGATTAATGTGGTTTTCAATTTTGAGGTCGACTAGCTCAGAGAAAAAAAAAAGGAATATTATTAGGGATTTTGATAAAAATAATGACTTAATTACAAATAAGGAGAATAACGGACACAAAAATCTTACAAAGATATTTACAATATTAATCATTTATTTTTTTATTCTTCATAATTTCATGAATTTTTCCAATACAACTCACATTTAAACTATAAATCAACAAATTATAAATACCCACACTCACAAACAAAAATACAACCCAAGAAACAAATTCCCACCCCCAAAAAATAAAATAAAAATAACCATAACTAAATAGGAACCAGCAAAAAAAATTACAAAGAAAATTAATTAATTAATTTTAATTAACTGGTCCATTTATTAATTAATATTAAAAAAACCATATCAAACTATAGCTTCTTTCTCCATCACTTCGCCTTGCTCAGTAATCCCCGACGACACGTAGCTCAACACCAACGACGAGTTATCTTCCGCCGCCATCGCCGGCCGTCGCATCAGCAACTTCTGCCGACAGCTGGCGCAGGTGAGCTGGAGTATGGTCGTGTTCATCTGCTTCATGGCGTGCTCTTTCAACACCTCCGCCTTGTCCAGCTCAGCCTGGGCACGCTGACGTATCCTCTTCGCGTTGGCGAACTCCTCCTCCGCCAGCTGTATCTGCCGCTTCGCCTCCTTCCTCACCTCCTCCGCGTACGCCTTCTCCACAATCGCAAGCCTCATCTCCTCTCGTGCATCCACCTCTTTGGCTGGACCAGCATTGGATACTGACCCGACCGAGAGGTGCAGCTGGGTCGCGGCTGCAGCTGCTGCTGATGAGTCGTCATCGTGATCAGCGGCTGCTGCCGTGACTGCTGAGGAGGAGGATGCCAGCTGGAGGTCGAGATTGTGGACGATATCACAACCTCGGCCTTCCGTTGTTGTGGTGGGCAATGACATGAATGACGAGGTGGCAGCGCGACCACCACCGCGTTGTTGGTGGTGGTCGAGCTGTGGAGCTGGATGCGGAGGAGGTTGTTGTTGTTGACGATGCTGGCGTGGAGATGGCACGAGAATCGGCCAAGGAGCTGTCTCAGCCGATGGGCTAGGACTCGAGGCGGTTCGAGATAAGCAAGCCGTTGGTTGTTGTTGTTGTTGGAAGTTGGGGGAATGTGAATGACGTCCCATGGTGCATGCGTCTTGGTGCTCTATGAAACTCTCCACTCTACAATATATGATAACAATTTAAAAAGTCGGTAAATCGTCAGCAAATTTTGAAACCTCAGCTTTTCCGAGAGTTTTTTTTGAATGATTATGTAAACGAATAATATACGTACCCTCTTACAACGATTCGAATTAACAATTAGAATGCATTGACATACTTAAAATCGTCGAGAATTAACTCGAATGGATCTCATGGCTAGGTTTTAAGAATGTATTTGTCGTTATTGAAGGAAGGTGAGGGAATAAGAACAAGATCATAGAAGAAGAGAAGTGGTCTTTCAATATATATGTATTAAAATTAAATTAAAAAGGAGATGAAGTGACACATTAATGTATCATAATGATTATTCTACCATAGTGGGACAAATGTTATTATAAGGTTTGAATTTCGATTGACCAAGTCGATTTGAAACGATATATTCTCGAATTCTCGTGTTTGAAATTCGGAGAACATATTTTCCCAGGCGGGTAGTAACACCTAATCATTTACTCTGATACATTTTTGGATATAAGATCAAGTATGATGTTCGTTTTGTTGGGGTTTTTTCGAATTGGAAACGGTTTGACTCGTTAACCGAAAAAATGAATCATGTTTTTTAATGATGATTTAAGAACCCAAAAGAACACACAGAAAAAAGAACAGTAAGATAATGGGTGTATAGATCCTCTCACAAAACAAGGAATTCTGTTGGGGAATTTGAGAAACTGTGTGTTTAATTAATAATAAATTAAATAATACTATATGGTGTAACACCAAAATGATGGGTTTCGAGCGGAACCCGAGTCCCGAAATGCGATCACGATAATGATGTATCGCTCTCGAATTTCGAAAGATCGAAGTGTAATTAACATGCACAATTGGGCTGTTTTTCCCAATTCGAACCCGAGATTCGCAATGCAATGCACGAAAAATTAATGATAATGTTGATGTCAAGATTTGTACCTGGAGAAAACGCGGCCGCAGTCGCAAGAGTGGCCGCGGGTGCCACAAGTCTTGAGGTGAGCTTTGTAGTCCGATTGGACGGCGTAGCCTTTGTTACACTTGTCGCAAACCCACTGCTTCTGATTACTGTGCTTCCTCCTGAAGTGCTTCTTGATCCCGACCAAGTCGCCCAGCGCGTGACACGGGTCGTGATGCAGGCAACTCGATTCGGGACACACGAAGACCCGTTTTTTTACAACGGGGCTCTCCCTTTTGAGAAGCTTCCACGGCACCTTGTGGCGCCTGCGGTGCATTTGTAGGTTCTGGTCGCGCTGGAATCCTTGGTTACATATCTCGCAAACGTACCTATCCGACTCCATCAGCGTCCGAGGCGACAGCGAGACCACCTCCGCATCGGGATCTGTGCCCCCTCCCCCGAAAAAAATAAAAAAAATTGAAAACATCCACCATATCCTGAGTTCGAAATATAATAATAATAATAATACAATACAGTAACTAATTATCCATATTACTATTGGAACGTTATGGGAAAATAATAATTAGGAAAAGAAAATGAATATTATACCATTAATTATGTAATCACTTAATCATTTGAAAGGTTCAAATTGGATCAAATGGGGTTTTGATAAAAATGGTGAAAATTTGTTAAGAACTATGAAAATTTCGAATAACGATTACATTGTACCGATAGCTCCGATCCAAAAGGATTAGTTGTGAAGGCCGATCATGAAAAAAAAACGAAACAAGAATAGAGAAGAGATAGTACTATCCTATACAGGAATTTAACGAATTTTGTCGACCTGTTTCATGACATGATATCAGATCGAATTGAGGACAAAATCGAACCAAAATGAAAATTAGGGATTTCGAAACACTAAAGAAGTTTATAAATGAAATCTTATAACCCAAATACAAAGAACGAATGAGGAACCACGCAGGGGTTCGTTAATCACCTGGAGTGCCGGCGGGGCGGCGCTTCCGTTTGGCGGCGGAGGAGGAGGCAGCGGCGGCGGAGGAAGATTCATGGCAGTTATTATTATCCAAAGAAGAAGAAGAGAAAGGATCAGAAGGAGGAGAAGAAGAGGGGTTCTTGTTGCTACAGAACATCACAAAGAGCGAGGAAGAAGGAAGGTGAAGAAGGCGTTTTGTGTATGGAACAGTGAAGATGACGATAAGAACACCACCGAAAAGCCGATTCGATTCGGTTTCGATTCGATCTTAGTGATGTGTACAGTGGTGCTGTATGGATCAGCTTTTGTTGAAGAAGAAGAAGAAGAAGAAGAAGAAGTAGAGAGCTTTTGCCTTTGTTTTTGCTTTGCTTTTGGAGCAGCTTTTTTTGCAATTTCAGCAGCTTTTTTTTATAATTTTTTTGGTGGGTTTTTTGTATGTATGTTGGGGTAATAATGAATGATAATAGTTATATAAGTTGGATGAAATGGTACCATACAAGAAGAAAGAGATGGGGGAAGATAGAGATGGACATGGAGAGAGATATGTTGGGGGAATAACATCCTCACACGATGACAAATAGGAAAACAAAATCGGGGCAACGGATTTACGATGGTTTTATAACACGGTTGGTTTATTATCGATTTCGGTTGGTTCGGGATTGTGTATATCTGGAATAGAAATTGTAACGTTTTAAAAAAACATTGATAGCGAATCTGTGTTGATGTGGAGTTTATTAATTGAGCTTGGTTGACTCAGGATTGTGTAAATATATATTGGTCGTTGTTATGTACTGAACTTTCTGTTTTATGGGTGAGAATTTCGATACTATCGTTAAGATGGAGAGATATAGGGGGGATATAGGAGAAGAACATCCCCACATAATGATGAATTAAGAAAGAATTGGGGTAGCTGATTTATTATGGTTTTATAAAACGGTTGGTTTATTATTGATTTTGGTTGGTTCGGGACTGTGTATATGTGGAATAGTAGTTGTAACGTTTTAAAAAATATTAATGCCGAATCTGTGTTGATTTAGTTTTCATTAATTAAGCTTGGTTGATTTGGAATTGTGTAGATATATACGGATCGTTGTAACGTGGTGAGTGAGAACTTCGATACTATCATTAAGATGGAGAGCTATATGTGTAAGACATAGATAGAGATGGAGAGATATATGGGGTGGAGATACAGGAGAAGAACGTCCCTACATAATGACGAATTAATAAAAAAAAAATCAGGCAGCGGATCTATGATGGTTTATTAATAGCGAATCTATATTGATTTGTAGTTCATTAATTAGGCGTGGTTAACCCGGAATCATGTAAATATATACTAGTCGTTGTGACGTACTAAACCTACTATAATCGGTTATAAGAATACTCATATTATCGAAGTTGTAGACCCGGTCCTGGCTTGAAAATAACTCATCATAATATTTCACCTCTTGCACTATTTGGTCACTCATTTACTTCTTTTATCATCCATGTCTGTTTGTAGCTGTCGTGTGTTTCTTATTTTAACCTTTTTATTGTTGTATTTTTAAAAACTAAAAAATAAAAATGTATTATTTAATAATTATAGCTGGATAAGAGAAGGATGTAACTGTAAAATTGCCAAATGGAAGGAGGACCAAACGGCATAAAGTTTCATTTATTAATTGCTTTGTTTTGGCATAGCTAGCTAACATAATCAGTCACAATCGTCAAATTTGTACATTTAATTAATATCAATCTAATTGGGCTCTAAATATCAAGATTTCATTATGCTTTTCTAGTATTTTTTCAATTATATATATATATATATATAATAATAATTTTTTTTACATTTTATGAATTTTGAAGAGTGTTTTCTCGATTTAAGGTAACAATTGGTGTATAATTAAAATGAAGGAGGAATTTAGTACGGCAAGTAAAGAATGTGAGAAGTATTGAGATAACGAAGTGCCTTGTGTTCCATTATCCTGACGACTAATATGATGAAGGATGACTAGGGGAAGCGAGAGAAGCAGATCCTGGCATTCAGGTAGTATTTGTCCAATGCGAATATCAATCTACAACAAATTCCAAAACTTGAAACCTCTATCGATAAAGATAACCCTCTTAACCATTCTATTATTCATTTTACAGCGTGAAAGATTTCCGAAAAAAGATAATACCTTCAAACTAAAAAGTGTATATTATAATTTTATTTCGAAATATTGTACCGTGACCATTTCGAAACGTTTATTTTTCATGAATCTAATACGTCAACCCGGCCCGAAATTATTACACATCTGTCATAAAAAATAATAATTTACAAAGCTAGCTGGGTTTTTTATGAATAATTACACAGCTTTTTGTAAAGGTGGTTTCTTTCTTTCTATGATAATGAGGGTGGTAAGTCACCCTCATGTGGACAAATTGGTCAACTGCAAAACTTGTCTCTCTAAGCAAAGTTCCTTTTTACATGGGAAAATAATAATTATTATTATTTTCCAAAAGAAAAAGGAAGCACAAAAAAAAATTAATTAATTAATTAAATTAAAAAGGAAGTTGCTTTCAATAGATACTCTTTTCTTTCTTGCCTAGACTTTGCTTTGACACTCTCAGTTAAAAATAAAAAAAAGACAAAGGAACTTGTACTAACAATAAGAAAAAATTGTAATAATTTCAAGCTACCAAAATAATATATGGATGGAATTTGAATATCTCTACGATATAATTGAGAAATTTCGGAATTCGATCTTAATTTGTCGGAATAAAATCATATTCTCTAAGTACGAATTACGACTCATAATGTGTGGGTGAATATGTGATTTAATTAGTTATCTTTTTAGCATCGCTGGCTATGCGACAACTGGTGTTTTAGGTAGAGGGTTATGGTTGAAATACTAAATTGAATGCGGATTTTTATCATTCTTTGGTATTATAATTGTGAAACTTGGGAGTTCGATGTCAGTTTGTTGGAATAAAATCATGTTCTCTAAGTGTGAAGTAGGGCTCATAATATATAGATGAAATGGTGATTTAATTAGCTTTTTAACGTCGCTGACTATATAATAATCAAAATTTTGGGTAGAGAGTTATGGTTGAAATACTAAATTGAATACAGATTTCTATCATTCTTTGGTATTGAATTCTATTTCGACCAATCATGATGATAGACAAAATCTTAAGGTATTTGTGGAAGTATCATCTTTCAATTTATATACTAATACGTACTTAGAGATCATTGTTGAAGTTTGATAATTTAAATTTGTAATTATATACTATTATTCAGTTGAGTTTGCAAGTCGTCTATCTGAATTGTAATTTTCTTATCATAATAGAGCTTTTATCAGTTACTTACACTCATAATTTTTTCCATAAACAAGTTTTTCACGTAAAAATTATTTGTGTCTTTTATCTCGAACATCATTTAACGATAATTATTGTGGAACACTGATTATCCATCACATCTTTTCATATAATTTGAGCAGCTTTAGCGTAATTTTTGGGTGGAGACTTGGGAGACAGCCCAGCCAACTCACAGGTAATTGTTGATTTATCAGTGATTAAATTAACAATAATTTAAGCAATTATGAAATTAATTTATTTTTTAAGTATTATTCATTTATTACTCTATATACGTTAAATATAATATTGGCATCATCTTGTTGGGCATGTACGTGAGATTTGATATGTTACATGTACGTCCAAGTAGGCTCATCCGCATATTTTGAAAATTGATGTGCCGTATTTTTTATTTTTTATTTTCGTTATAAATTATATTTTTTGCGTCAAAATATATTTAAATTCAGGATTTTGAGTACATGTTTGGTTCTCTTGTCCTTTGGGGCCGTGTTATTGTGTTTGGTGTGTTTTTGATACATTTCAGGTGTCATATGACATTTAGAGATGAACCAAGACATGAAGGGGAGGTCGGAACAACTCAAAACGTTCGACTTTGGAAGAAAACGTCACTGTTTAATATTTCGAGCATAACTCATCGCTCGGAAGTCCAATTGATGCAAGGAACACGGCGACATTGGGGCATCATTTGGAACGGTATGAAGTGCAAGGAAGGGCTGATGCATCGACGAATGGAGAAAATCACCAAATCGGCGTTAAAAACAAAAAATGCGCCTAACATGTACCAAAAGTGTGCAGCGCACTTTTATTCGGTTAGGGCGCACTTTTGGTCCTAAATCAGATGTCAGGTTTGTGACATTTATACAAAAAATGCGCCTTATATATACCAAAAGTGCGCAACACACTTTTGGTCTATACTGAGCGCACTTTTGGTATCCGACAGGCTCAAGGAATCCTTCTCTATAAAAGCCCAACTCTCCCTCATAATTCATGTACTTCAATATACACATATTTTCGAGCTCTTAGAGAGATATAGGGTTTCGTAAAAGACGATTAAAGCGAGAGGATTAACCACATTTGGCGAAAGGCGAATCATCAAGTCAAAAATTGGGATTTCCACGAAGAACATGACATCTTCTCTTTCTCTTGTAATTTATTTTTTGAAACCACGAGCGGCTAAACTTTTTGTGTTGTTTGGATTAGATGAAACTTTAGCTTAAATTTTGAATGGATGATGGGTTTCTAAACCCTATCGATGTTATTCAGGGTTACATGTGTTCTTGCTAAACCTAATTTCAGATTCATTCTCGTCTGATCATCTTGATTGAATCATCGTCATTGATTTATGGGTTCGAGAGAAACATAGATTGATAGGTCGCTTAGGAAGAACTCTAGGTTACTAGTTAGCTCAAGAGAGGAGCGTTTAATATATACTTTTTGCATCATTTATCGTTGTGGCATTTCATCGAACACCTTTAATGCGTTATGCTTGGGTTAGATTAGCTCGAATAGATCATTAGAAGCGCGAGAGTGATCTAAGACTATCGTAGGAAATCGCCAAGCCATTATAACTTGAATAATTGAGAGTTCTTACGTTCATCCATGCATTGCTAGCTATTGTGGATTCGAGTCCGAACAACCTTCATCCAATCTTTGAAATTCGATTTCTTACATTTTGACTTGTTTTATTTCAGTCATTAGTTGATAGTTTGATACACCAACATAAAAACAATCAATCAATCATTGTTACTTGATTTAGTTAGCTTAATCAATTTGAGTAATAGCGTTAGAAAGACCCTAAGAAAATACGATTCCATTAGTTCATTCTAATTAGTATTTAATTAGCGGGGTAAAATTCGTTCTTCAAAAATTAATTTAAAAATTACAATCAATTCTGACAAAAATTGGGAATAGTATTTGGAAACATAATACTTTGTTTTGATTTGGGTTAAGTGGAAACTCGTCGGATTAGTTTAAGTGGTTGGATTATCTCACATCAAAAAGTATAAATAAGTTTGCCTTATCTCTAACCTAATTAGGAGCGGATCCATAGGCGATTCTTTGTCCATATAATCATTGTATTCAACCGAGTCTATGATTTTCTCACAAAAGATAAACGAGCTATATACGAAAGAGAACAATAATTAATTTGAATTCGAACTCAAACTCAAACTCAATACCTTATAAGGCCAATTAAGTTATTAACCTGCCTCGAGAATTAATATACTCTATTGGGCTATAATGATGTTTTCATTTAACAGTAAGATTTAATTGATATCATCATTAACTAGATTAATCAACCAATGCGTCGGATAATAAAATTCACACAAAAAGTAATATTTAATTGATGATTTTGAATATCTTTCCTGATTATTTGAATGAAACTTATAATCCTACCACTACAAGAAAAAGGATCAATCTTCACTCGACTTAAAGTCAAATGATTAAAGACAATTAGTCACGAAAAATGAATATTAATTACCGTACCGTAACTAATATTCATTTCCCGTCACTACAAGTCTTTAATCACTTGATCTTTAGTTACAGAAAATGAACCTTTTTCCTAACTAATGGTAATTTTTTCTGTAGTGTTTTTTTACAGTAAAATGTTGCCCTTTAAGCAATCAATTTTGTTATAATTACCAACTAATCATTAAATTTTTTAATTGGTCAAGAGAAATTTCTTTTCATAATTTGTCCTTTTTTGTCATTTTCCTTCACGTTTTATTCCCATTCATAACCTTCTTCCAGTCTTTCTTTTGAGCTGTCATTGGTTAACTTTAATCAGTGACAAAAGAATTAATTTAACTGAAAGGTTAAAAAAGCTTGTGCATGCCATCATTGCGCGACACGTGGACACCATTCTGGGCCCTTTTACACCTCCAATCTCGGCCCATTCAATAGGATTATCAACTGCATCCAGATCCAGGAACAGTGTTGCATTGAGGTGATCATAGCCGTTCATATTATTGTCAACAGATCATCCACCGTCCACCATCTAATCTTGGACATCTAATCTTGCTATAACAGGATATTGTTTTCAGAATATGAGAACGCGACGTGTATCGACATAATTTTTTATAAAATAAATATCATATCGCTCTCTTTTCATTTTTAAAGTTTACCATAATTCAATTAACTATATAGACATACATGGAATATTTAATTACTTCTCTCTCGATGAATGAATCTATCAACTTTATGCCGTCACAGATTCTTCCGTATCGGGCCTTGTGCCTTTATAAATTTTCCCTTATGAACTTGTCGCGCTCAACCTTGCCCATTATAGACCATTGGCTCTCCAAGCTATCTATTTGGTGCTTTCGGTGGGGGGTTTCACAGGTGGATGCATTGAGTAGATGTGAAGTTTGTGCGCTTTACAGAGTACTATGGTGAAGCACTCGACCGGTGGCAAAGTGGCGCATCGTTATTGTAAAAGTCCTTAAATTTCCTGACGGCTTGTTCTTACTTGCATCTACATGTAATAGAGCTATCCATCAAATGGCAAAAAAGGCATCAATCTAACATGTTAAACTGATTCTTAACTTTATTTGTACTTGCTATGACGAATATACGGTTCCGGTAAGCCGGAGCTCCGCCGGACCCGGTTAGAAAGAATCAGAAGAAGGAAAAGGCCGACAGCAGGAAATGTGGCCTTTCTGTTTGGTGGCTGGCTGATTGAGGGGCCGACCATGTAAATTTCCCACCATAATTTCGTCACATCACAACATCTTTTTCTCTTTAGATTATTATATCATATAATAATAATAATAATAATAATAATAATGATATAATTGAAAAAATATATATTAATGCCTGCAGAATGTGACAAAGAACAAAAGTGAAGATGGCTCTTCTCCTAAATCCAGATTTGGATCAAGTTCAACTATATATTTATAATACTAAATAGAAACTAAGTACCAACCAAACATAAGTAGAAAGTTGGAGGATTAGAATAATAAGATAATATTTTACTTTTTTTAGGTATTCTACCACTTTTTGGAAAACTAGGTTTATGTTGATGGACAACATGAATTTAGGTGTTGATATCGATAAATGTAGCTGATTTAGGATATTATATTATTAGGATCGTTCGGATTATATCAACTATTAAGTTGAGAACGCCATACTTCCTCTACTATGGCAGATTATGATAAATTATATTCATAGAAAATATTTTTTATCGACTCTTTGTCCATTTTTCATTTCCGAACATACTACATCATTACCTTTTTCTACCACACACTAGCTACTTGGGTAATAATTAAAACCAAGTTAGAATCATTCATGGAATGTCATAATATTGCCAAGTGACCAACACAAAATTAAACAAGACAAGAAGAAAAAGAAGAGAAGTGATGGCATGTGGTAAAAGGACAAATAAAAGAAGAGAATATATATGGTTAAAATGATGGTGGGTTTAGTTTTAAATTAGGGATAATACCTACTTTAATCCTTGTATTATAAAATGATAACAAATATAGTCATCTACTATATTCCTATTGAATTAAAGTTTCGTACTATTGACTCATTCATGTTCAGTTAGTCATATATTTTCACAGTCATGCCAACCGAGTAAGCTATATGTTGTATCGCCATATACGTATCGTATAGTTCAATGATATAGTTCATGGAGTGGTGTGTATGTTTGTTAGTAAGTTGCGGTTTGTAGCCGAGGAGACTTAATTTGCTCAAAATATAGTAGAGTGACTACATTGTTATCTTTTCATGGTAAAGGGACCAATGTGAATATTCTCATATATTTACTTACTAGCATGTTAGTGATTAAACCATAGTTACCCTTTTGATATTGGTTCGATATGTTGGGTTATGGAGTCTGATAAATTGAAGGTTTACGAATTTGGCCCAGTTAATTTGTTTAGTTAGAAAATGATTAGGATTAATTTTGTACGGAGCTCCCTATAAATAACTTAATCCTGTCATTATAATCTGTTTCACAACAAAAGTAGTCGAAATACTGGTTTGGCAGCACCCCAAACGCACTCTTCTCGCGAAGTGGACATAGGTTAACAAATCTCGGTGTTATGTGTTTTTATTTTTTCCGTTCGTGATTGTGTTTCATTCTCTTCAAAAACGAACGGGGAGGATTTGGCAATTTGACTAGGGTGTTGACGGCCATGATAGCAGAAAGACATAAATAAAACACGATTAAATACCATCTGTCGCAGTTGAAGAAAAAGACCGTCAATCTCGAATCTGGACTGAAACCGGAACTCGAAAGAGGAATATATGATATGATGGGAAGAGATTTGGGATCGACAAACATGCACTTGGAGAAAGGGCATGATTACTTATGGACGACATTCTTCTGCCTCCATGTGGTTTTTGGAGAATCCCTACTCCCATCATCCATCCATACCCTGCTCTTCCTATTTTATAATAATAACATAGATAATAATGGTTGTGGGTAGTTGAGATTACGAGTATTAGAGATTTTGAGTTTGAATTATGCAATAAAATTTGAGTTTTATATCGACATTTCTGATTAGATTGGGATAATCGAGAGGTTTGAAAGTGGTTAACACATCTTTTTTTAAATAAAAGTCAATGAAAGAAGAAATTGAAATTTACACAGGTCCATCAAATTTTATATATTTGAAATTATTATGTTATTAAATACTTAACGTGTTTCGATGTCATGACTTTTTCATCGAAGATAACCTTCAACATAAATCAACGAGGTATATGTATCAATAAGACCCTAACACGTATATATATGCTCCAAAATGTCGATTTTTTTCGAAACTCGGATGTACGTACCCTCTTCAACCTAGCTACTTTCAACCCCCATCTCCAAATGTGAACAACACTCAAACTAGCTACACCCCCCTCTCTGTTCCATTGGGATCCATCTAGAGCCACCCACATTAATTCAACACTGTGGATGAGATGATGTTTGATATGTATCCTCAGGTAGCTAGCTCTGATAGCCCACGACACAATACAAAAATCCATCTGCAAGAAACACCCAAAGATTCTCTTCTCTTCTCCATTTTGGCAATATGTGCAATCCTAATAATGTTAGGAGAGAAAAAACAGAGTGAGAGAGATGAGCATATGGATGAATGTTTGTTCGGATTCCTAACAGCAGCATCTATGTCTTTCTGTCACCTAATAATTATGTTATGCTGTGTACTAGTAGCCCCCACCCTTTTGTAATATGGGTTTTGGTAATGCTTTTGGGTTTGGTTATGGCCAAGATTTGGTGGGTAGTAGTTTGGGTTGGTGTCCATGTACTTCGGGGGTTCGGTTAGATCGGCCGGCACGGATTCTTTGGTGTGTGAACGGGGTTGAAATTGATCTCAGATTACATGGGTATGCGTGTTAACGGGCTAATCCCCCTCACATGTATTTCTTGATAATAAGTTCTTATTTTCTTCTCGTGGACTAGTCGAGCTCTTACGGACGGAAATCACGTACGTTAAATTTTGTGTCTTGCTCGCGCACTTTCTTCGCGATCATCATGTCTGATAGTGTGTTGATGGGCACGGCACTAATGTGTCGAATGTCTCTTGTGTCTGTCAACGAGCCGTATAGTTCAATTCGAATTCAATCCTACAGTAAGTTATCGATTAAAGTTTGTGATCCAATATATGAAAGAAAAACTAAATCCAAAACATCTTGAATCAAGTCTATTGTTGCTAATGCAAAATAGGCGGTAGTCGTCTAGTTGAGTAGTCATAGTCCCTAACTTTGTTTTTAGAGATCCGAAATGTGAAATTATTTCGATGCCCCTATGATGGCATCATTGGTCTCAACCAAATTGACGGCTGGCATCCTCGTCATTACTGAATATTGGTGCCCGTCGAAGAGCTTCTTCGTACCTCGATCGATTTGTATACAGAATTTGACTGTTCGAACCGAGCATCGGTCCGATTCCGACCTAACTAAAATTTTGGAAAGAAACCCAATAGGGACCATATATCAAAAGGATTAGATATCATATGAGTTGGACTGAGTTAGTGGTTGAATGATCAAGAACAGTACTGAATCGAATGTCTGCCACTATATAAATATTGCAAAATTATTTTAATATTTAATTTTAATCTAACTATATATAGATTTCTTTGGATTATTTGTCCAGCTGTCAGCATCCTAGACCATGGACTAGTGCCCAATTTTAGGAATCCAGAAATGATGGCATAGCTTAGTTCTAATCTTATTTTTTGTAATAATTTTTAAATTATTAAATTAGGATTTTATGATTAATTAATTAATTATTTAATTAATCGGTTTAATTTGGTACGTGCTTTTGGCGGATTAATCAGGTAGCCCACCTGCATGGATATGATGACTTCTACCAATAACCAATAGCCATATAGTATTTGATTTTTTTTGGAATGCGGTACCGAAGTGTTATAAGAAACCCGCACAGTTCTAGGTAGCGAGACATCTATAAAATCATAATACAATCCGTGGAATAGATCCCGATTTGGTAAATCAAACAAATGTAAATCATAAACAAAGGAATGACTTAAATTAGTCAAATAATCCGTAGAATTATTAGCTTCACGATAAATATGGTAAAAACTGACTTCCCAATCTCGGCTACATGTCTCTTTGAATTGAATGACAAGGCTAGCAGGTTGATGATCCAAGGAAGATTCTTTGGTAAGGATAGCAATTATTGTCATGGAGTCGAATTGTACCCTGATTCGTCGAATACCCAGAGACCAAGCAAGCTATCGAGGTTAGGCCATATAGGATTTGAAAATATGTACTTCGATCTATTTGATAAATCAGTTACATGACTATTGTCATTATTGCTTGATCCCATTGATTGAAATGGTGATTATATGATTTTTGGAGCAAATGGGCAGGTGGTAGTTCGGGCTATAGGAGGGGACGAGTGGGAGGATCGTTTGGAGTTTGGTGATATTATAATATGGCGACGTATAATGATACTTTTAACAAAATCAAAATCGTTATTTTCAATTTTTTAGTGAGAAGATATAGCAACAAAATTGCGTACGTGCTCGCACGGCAATTGAAGTTTTAGAGTCACCCACCGTTGAAGAGACATTTTTAATTTTCTTGTTAAGTTGTTTGGACGATGTTTGTTTCCAGTTACATAATTAATAAATGAGTATTATTTATTTCAAAAATAATTACTTAATCCCATTCATGAAATTCTATTGAAATATATTATTTTCACGATATGAAATATCCATTATTTTATATTATAATAATTTTCATTTCAAAAGTTTTGATAGACCCGTTGCATTAGTTTTGTGATATAATTCTTTTAATCTTCAAAAGTATCACTGATTTTCGGTTCTACGCTGTCAAATTTATAATTAATTATCTTTACATAAGTTTTTTTTAATATCATGTAGCAGTTCTTTCACGTGTTTTGACATCAAATTTCGAACAGATAAATCTCACTAATTCAATCTTTAAGATCAACTTTCGTCATGGAATATGTTAGAGAATTTAATGAATTTATATTACTATTTTTAAAAAGGGGATATATAATAGGGTCCATTACATATGTACAAACAAACTATTATGTTCCAAACTACTATTCCCAACCTTACTCATCCATTCAATACATGAAATCATGGTTTCCTCTTGGAATTATATGGGTTGATTGAACCCCTCCAAATGTCTCCAATTCTTAACATTTTTCCCTTTGATTTTTTGAGCACATTAGACAAAATCTATGGGAAGAATCCAGACCAAATAATTTCAAAATTTTGGACAAAAACAAAAATGATCACTCAATTTTTTTATTATCAATTGATTTTGTGCTATTTGACGTTGGTTAGAGTAAAGCTGATGTTGATTCGATCTTGATTTAGTTGATGGTGTTATGTCATTTGATTTTTATTGTTGAAAGTCATTGGGTGTTACTGGGTCGTCTCACCTTAAAAGCTAACTTAAGGGGTGAGGTTTTAATTGATGATGTCATAATCGGTTGACACGGTGTTATTTGTCGTTGGTTAGAGTAAAACTGATGCTGATTCGATCTTGGTTTGATTGATGGTGTTATTTCAATCGAATTTTTATTATTGAAAGCTATTGGATGCTATTGAGATTTCTTACCTTGAAATGTAGCTTAAAGAGCGAAGCTTTTCCTCACATTTATAAACTACTTTCGGTCTCATTCTACTTCTCAAATGTTGGATAACCCAACAACCTTTCATTTACACAATGATCCTTAATTAGTAGGCATACCCATATGCCAGTTTCGACCAAATCACCATCTGTCACTCGATAGACATTACCATCTACCACATTTTACAGGATCACGCAAAATCACCATATTAAATATCCAAAAGAATTAGATTTCAAATATCAGTTCAATCTCACACTTATAAATTACTTTCAGTCTCATTTTACTTCTCAAATGTTGGATAGCCCAACAACCCTTCATTTACACAATGACCCTTAATTAGTAGGCATACCCATATGCCAGTTTCGACCAAATCACCATATGTCACTCGATAGACATTACCATCTACCACATTTTACAGGATCACGCAAAATTACCTTATTAAGTATCCAAAAGAATTAAATTTCAAATATCAGTTTAGTGATTAGGTTTCCGATTTTCCTGTTAAAATTCGGATTTGTCCGTATGTAGACCACCCTTGCTTTGGTAGGTTAATTTTATATAATTGCAACCATTAACTTACACTTAAAGAAATTGTCTATTATTGCTATCTTTTAATTTTATCCGAAATTTATTTTATTTTTTATTTGAAATGAATTAATAAAGCGACTTCTTTCTTTATAAAGTAGAGAGATTCACGTGAGATGTTTTAAATTTTATTTTTACACATAAGAAATTAAGAATTTCTGGTAGTTAGTTAGCCTTATAATAATAGATTACAAATTCAATTCATTCCTCCATTATGATCATGCAATTATCAACTAGGTTGTAAGAGTTTTACGTAAAGGGCATTTACTCTAATTCATAAAAAAAAATATTTATAGTAACCAACTCAACCGTGTAATTATTTGTCAGGAACCTTCGCGTCTCAATAATTTATATTGTTGAAACAAAAGCTTATCGATAGTTTTATATTATTCATCAACGCGACTTCTCAAACGATTGATTTCGATAAATATCTTTGTGTAATCTGTCATCCTAATAACCCTTTGTTTATCAATGTGTCATGTTACACACCTAACCAAGTTCGGACGACTGTTTGTATCCAAGAAAAACATGTCGAGTTCAGTGAAATCACTAAGTTAGCGTCATAAAGATAAGGACATAACGCAAGTTCCTCTCGTAACAATTCATCAAACTCCATAATCCTAACACGGGTTCCGAAACATACACTTAACTAGGTCGAATGAAATCGAATCGATGTGTCTATCCCATGGGAGAGACAGGACATCATGAAGGAGACACTTCCCCCCATCACAAACGAATTACTCAGAAATTTCCTGCATAGATTCACAAAACAAAACAAGCAAACAAAATTTCATGGAATTCCAAGGAGAAACGAAGCCACCCAGAAAGCTACAAATCAGCCAAGGTTAGTTGTTGAAGAGGGTTTGAAAGCTAAGCCTTAGCTGATAACAATGTCGACTGAACATTTTGAGATTGCAAGCAAATGGGTGAAGAGAAAACAAAAAGGAAGTATACAAAATTGTGGGATTTTAGTTTTTGTTAGGTTGTCTTTCGGAGGTGTTATTCGGAAGTTTTATGGTATCAGAGTCTTTGGAATTAGAGAGTTTGAGTTTGGTTTTGTGGTTGATTATAGTGACATGTGTTATTAACATTTTGACGATTTAGTATGAGATATGATATGGTAACCTATGCAAATTTTAAACACCTGATTAGTAGAGAGCTTCTTGTTTGAGTGCGGGTGTAAGATAATGTTGTAAGGTCCGTGTTTCACAATAACTTGAATTATTAGGGAGAGTCTATGGATTATATTCTTCGTATTTGCAACAAAACTTTGATATGATAAACATGTACTAGTTTCAAACCCAACTTATAATAGAGTTTGTTAGTACCAAGAATGAACATGAGTTCTGAACATTACTGATCGGAGTAATTCATATCTTAGTTCGAAGAGACGTAAAAATGGTAGTTTGATCTTAGAGAGAGAAATGAAAAGTAGAGATAAAGTGTCGGCAGGTTGAGATATATTAATGGATGTGCAACACTGTTACATGCTTCCCCTTATACGTACACAATAGATTGACAATCAATCAGAAACCCGTCGAAATGATCAAGCACTTAATACAAAAATATGCACCCATGTCTTCATCAACATTTAACGCT
This sequence comes from Linum usitatissimum, assembly GCA_030674075.2. NCBI lineage: Eukaryota > Viridiplantae > Streptophyta > Magnoliopsida > Malpighiales > Linaceae > Linum > Linum usitatissimum. Next base: position 679,649 of record JAUJYP020001424.1, read on the forward strand.
TTTTTATCTGTCTAGCTCGCAGATGAGTATTATCCTCAGGCAACCCAAACCAGCAATCTCCTACAGAACAAGACCTCATGCGCTCTTTAGGACCTTCTTTTGGGTTTGGTTTGTTAGGTTTTGTCACCTCGTAGCCCAATGACTTGATCTATTAGACCTCATCTTTCTATCGAGGTCTTATACCGAAAGGTCTCTAATTCAAGTACAATGACCACACCCAAAGTTATTTCAACTTTTTGGTGAAATGAGTTGTGTGAAATCCCCCCTACCTAAGTTTCCATTGCATCCATATTTTTTCACCCATTGTTCTAGACATGGATCATGGGTTGTTTGGTTATAATTTAATTTAATTTTCTTAATCATTTATAATTTAATTTAATTTTCTTAATCATTTATAATTTAATTTAATTTTCTTAATCCTTTATAAAATGGTTATTGTTTTATGATCCTTTTAGGGTTGTGGTTTTTATAGGCTTTTTGTGGGAAATCGTCCCTTTTTCTCCAATGTCCCATGTGCTCTTCCCATATCATCATCTCCCGTGAAAGACAAATACCTAATTAATTAAATCTACTTTTTTCACAATATGGTGTAGTGTGTACTATATATCAAAGGTACAAATCGATAAGATCGTTAAGGTGAAAGTCTAGATCAGAGTCAACATTTTTTGTTTGACAACTTGTGCATAATCGTCTAGCTCTAGGAGCTCTTGGATGACCAAACTCGTAAGCTTACAAGAGATTTGTTCCATTGTTGCTAGGTCATCGCCTATAAGCATATGTGGCACAATCTCAGCATATCATCTTAACATGATGGTTAGGGTCGTCCTCAGACCAACAACTGAGACGGGGTTCACCTTGCTCAAGTACCAGACTATGAATATACATTACTGTCTCACTCTACTAGGGTGCAGACTATCATAAGTTCGAAGGAAACAGTCTCTTTGTTCGTACTCTTTGTCATTTGTCGTTCCAAATCATAAGTCATTTCTGAGCTCACTATCTGACATTACCTCACTCATGCGGGCAATAACTACAATGATAAATCACTCGTCAATATTAAAATCTGACGATCACAAAACCACAACCTCTTATTTTATGCTTATGAACAGGTACTTGGTATATATGTGTATGTGGGACAAGAGCAAAGTATGTGGAATTATTTTTATTTTTTTGTGTATTTAGTGAGTATGGTTAAAATACAAAAAGTGACACAAAGGGGGGTATTATAAGTGGTAACATGTCACACACTTGAAAAGAATAAAGCAAACTCCAAAGGTACAACATATTTTCACAATCAAATAAACCAAAAAGAAAATAAATAAAAATAAATAAAATTTATTTAAAGCTTCTTCTGAATTGACATATACTTTGCCAGGAAGGATCTAAAGAGAGCACTGGCCCTGGATTTTCTTGTTTTTTTGGCATGTGGTGGGATCTAGTTGGTTTTGGTTTCGATAAATTAAACCGAATTCGACTCGGTTTTTGTATGTGGAAGCGACGTAAAAACCAGTGACTCTCTCTACCGTTTGGTTGATATTAAAGCTCCTAGTATTATATTAATTAACTCGAACAAAATTTGATATGAAATTTGGTGAAGGCAACCCTTAGAAATATATGTGAGCAAATTGGCCTAATAATTTTTCGAATTTATTAGCTCAACCTATATTTTAGTTTGATTAGCTCTAGAGTAAAAAATATATACATGACATAATCTAATTAAAGCGAACATTCTAGTAAACATATGCACCCGATACAAACACTATGTAATGAAATATTGTTGATTGATTTTTTTTTAAAAAAATAATACTGAGTTAACCTAATCATCAAAACTAGAATTGAGTTTGAGTGAAGAAAAATTGGAAATTTCCACCCAAAGATTAATAGTGATGGCTCATGAAACAATCCATGTGAGAGTGGGGAAGAGTCAATAAAGCAAAAGTCAATAAAGCAATATCAAATCCAACAAAGATCAAAACCCGAAAAAAAATAACTCATACACATGAGGGTTTCGGTTTCAATTACTTTTTAAAAAATAACCCATATACATTCAAAGTTGAACGGGTAGAAATTTAGGGTCGGAGCTCGAGTGACCATCCTGATCGTTGTGATGATGTTTAGTGGTTAGCATAGGTATAAGTTTGTGGATGGGAATTTGACCTATTGTTTTGTCAAGTATACATCCGGCTACATTCCACCTTCCCATACGAGTTGATTCGAGATCGAGTTGCGTTGGATTAGTTCGAGTTAATCCAATCTGTAAATTTAGTTTCGCCATCTGATTAAACTGATATCCGTAGAAGTAACCTGATATTCGACAACTTGAATGGCAACCCAACAATACTCACACGTTAATCCAGTGGGCTTGGAAAGAGGCTGAACAGATCTCGAGCCCAGTCTAGTTGATAGACTTGGTTCTGAAGCAAGGCCTTAAGCAAGAAAATGCTAGGCCCATTGGGAATCAAATGGGCTTGAAATCAGCCTCCAAGTTTTAGGCTTGTTAATTATTTGATGTATATATTAATAAAAATCGAATAAAGGAGGAATAAAAATATATATTATGATTATGGATTAGTCGAAACTCTTATATATAACGAGTGTTAGTATTTTTTATTATAATTAAGTCATTTTCTCTTTACCAAATATCCTAATAAGATTCTCACATCCTCTCCATAGACTAGTCGACTTCAAAATCGGAAACCATATTAATCGTCTGTGTTATTCTTCCATCATTCTTACGATATTCCGGTATTATTCTCCTTTATCGCCACCACATTACCAACTGAACCAACTCTTATATTCGATCCAGATCCGGCTCGGTCGAGAAGTTACCCTCATCAATGGGTACAATCCTAGTCAGAATGAGTTGGTGAGGAGTGTCCCGTCGTCATCGAGGCTACCGTCCAATGGACCACTTTAGGATTTTATAGACAGTGATGTGGAAATCCGGCAGCATTGACGGCAACAACCCTTCTTATAATAACAATACGACCAAAACTCATTAAACATATGACGCGTGTCATTTGTTTCCTCCATGCAATGAAAAAGAGTCACACCTATTTTCATCGATAGTAAACAGTAAAATCTAAACATCAAATAGTAGGATAATCGGCTAGTTAACGGGGTGTGAGATTAGGGTTTGAAAGATGGGAGGGAGGGCGTTAGAGAAAAAAAGATGAGAGCCTCACAAATGTGTGCATGTATTGACTCAAATGATTCCGTTATAAACACGGACTATGTACATCGCCTTCGGTGTTAGCCTATACAAACCTCAGAAGAGAGACACCAAAAACAAGCATTCGAACAAACAGATCTTGAAATCACAAGCAATCACCAACAATAAAGATCTGTCATGAGAGATATTTTCTCTCCTTTCAATTATTCTATATTATTTAGATATCCATAATTTCATATCCGATTTCCACCAAAATCAATTTATTTTAGGAGATAAGAGAGACTTCAATATACAGAACAAACGCACATATATTTCACATAATATATATCATTATAGTTCAATCTTTGTCCATGAGAATGGAATATACCTTATGGACAGTCGTTTACCGCGCGTCTTATACGAGCACCCACAACGAAAGGATAGATTATTGCAGTCAGCAATAAACACCCTAATTACACAAAAAAACAAATACCTTTATATGTCAATCTTCTCTAATTAGTGGGCTAGCTACCGACTTAGAGTACCATTAAAATGCGACTGTCGAAGTGGAAAAAAGCAATAAACAAGACATCTTAACATGTACAACATATGTAACGGATTTTCAATTTAATTATATCATTCAAATTAACACAATATCGATCGAACAATCCATCTTACATATAAAATATCTCCCAAAAAATAATATCAAATAATTAAATAATAAATTCCTATTGAGCTTTGTGTAATTTAATGCATTTAGGAATTATGCCACGTAATAAAATCATGAAGGATGCGATATTTTCATAATTATTAAATAGTCGTGCTTTCCATTTTAAGGAAATTGCCAATTTTTCTTTTGATAATATCCCCTTCCACGTCGACCTTCTTACACGTGGCGGTAAACCAGCGGTCCAAAACGTCAACTAATTTTTTTGCCTTGAAAGCAAATCAACCGTCGTTCTGCCTGCCACCTGTCCCCCTAAGCTAACACGTGTTGCTCTCTCCGTGGTCTGAACATTAGTCGCCCGCCCGCCGGCCGGCGGAGGTGGGCTCAGTTTTGTCCCCCCTCCCCTTCCAATCACGGTGGAGATTCAGATCACGGTGACACGGTGTACGGCGCTGACGTCATGCTGCGGTGGCGGCCACGTGGGAAATTTCGAAGGTTAACGTGGCGGGTTACGAAACCCTGGACGGTTTGGCCATATTGCCTTTTCTCTCGTTTGGTTGTTTTCCACCATGGCCCATCATCAAAAGAAAAATATCATCGCATATTAGAAGAAGGCCTCATAGTGAAGGTTGAATATCGGTACGGGGTAATTTTTCGAACTTTGTGATACAGGCAAGTCAGCAAGAGGTGAACAACCTAAAGTTTTTATGGAATGAGTTTCGGCCGTTTCATCGTTGACTGATTTGAAGGATCGGCTATCCTCATTGGCATCTTTTGAATTCTGTTTTATTTGGAATAAGTTTAATATCTATTTCAAACTCATACATATACTCTGTCGTTGATAAAGCAAACACTATTCAACCAACCAAACCGAGATGTCACCAATTCTTATAGTCACGAGATGAATTGAGTGGGGATTTTGACAAAATGGGTATAAAGAGACAAAAGACAACGAAGCTATAGGGACCATTATGAACATAAAAACAAAATAAAGTGGGTGAAACAGTAAAAGGGAAACTTTTAAGCACCAATTATGTTTTCTAAATCACATTTTTATGAATAAACATATACAAATTGCAAAATTTAATTGATATTACACTAAATTTTTTCAAGAAAGCAACTTACCTTTTCATTTTTTTAAACATGGATAAGTTTAACATCTATTTCAATATGTACATGTTTCAGGATGATATTTACGCGGATTATTATAATAAAATTTTATTTTTTTTAGTTATTTTTAATATATATTTAAATATTAATTTATTTAAAAATTTAATTTTTTTATGAAAATGATCAATTTCTATAGATTAACCTCTTTGCAAATTGATCAATTTTTATATGGAAATTGAAATTTTTTACATTGGCTAATATTTGACATGCATGTTGGGAATGATTAAAAATTGAGATTTCACCATGTTAAGCCCTTTAAATAATAGATAAATGAAGTTAAATTTTCTTTAAGAATTTTGATTGTTGTTGTTAGTGGGGATGTATCAAGTCCTCTTAAACAGTTTAATTACATGTATTCAGTACTTATTTAAAATAATTACATATGTTTGAGTCTGGTTTGTAAGGACAGTAACTTCGACTGTTATTATTCGTTGTAATAAAATGAGATTTATTGAGATTTTTTTTACCTATGATACATATAATTAAATTGTAACATTGACCAATACTCAATAATTTTGACGAACTTTACTAGGAAATTCGTATAAATTGACACAACAAAAAGGCTATAGCCTAAATAAAAATGTATAAACACGCTATTATACATAAAATCGTCAAATAACTCATATTTCTTCGAACCCAAATCTTCGGGATACCAATAAATGTGTAGGGGTTGTTAACTTGTTCGGTACCAATATCTATACCTCTTGAAAAAACCACTTTTTCTTCCATGTCCCCAAAAAAATTATTATTATTTAAACATTAAAACCCATTCGAACCTTCGAAAGCCAACTCTCCCCCTTGGCTCACCCTCTTCCAATCAAAACCAGCTGACTGATTAACAGAAAAAGAAAAGATCTTTCAAGGAAACCCACAATCGCATTTTGTCCCACTCTCCTTGACCGATTCAGTGTGGAATTCTTCTTCTTCTTCTTCCTCTTCATTGGAATTCTGCTGTTTCCATGGTAAGTCAGCTCAAAGTCTCCTCCTTTCTCTTGTTGTTTGGATTCTGGGTGGGGGGGGGGGGGAGGTTGATTGTTGTCTGGATGAAGAAGTTGGAGGAAGGAAAAAGAGGGGAAATAGTAATATAGAGGTTTGCTTCTTTGTTTATAGAGAGACTTGTAAGGAACCAGAATCTTGTTCGTGAATTCTGAATTCATCTTTTTGCTATTAAGGGTATTCAATTCTTGTTGTTGTTAGTTCAAAAGAAGTCTGCTTTTTTCACATTCTTCCTTTGATATCTGGGCACCAAAAGCCCCCTTCCTTTTGTCAAAGGCTTTCAGGATTTTATCGTGATTGTCTATCTGTCCCTTTCCCTTTTCAGTACGGACATTTACTGCAAGGCTAGCTAACCCCACTTTTCATCATCAGACATCAAGTTGATTGATTCATCAGGGCACAGGTTCAGCTTGACATCAATTTTTGCTAATTTGAGTTTTGTAGATATGTAGAAAGAAAGAAAGAGAGAGGGAGAGAGGTAGAGAGGGAGAGATGTCTCATTTATGTTTCTTGCTTCTGGTTTTTACATTCAGCAGAAATCTGGAGCCTTTGAATTGTTAAGAGTCTTATCAAGAGTGGTAGTTTGGAAAGTTTGGATCTGGACTCTCTTTCTCCACTGGTGAGTAATTCTTGCTGCTTTGGAGCTTTATCAGTTTCTACTTTGTGTGTTCTGTCATAATTTTTCTCCATTTTGGCTTGAATTTTGGTTTTCGGGGAGAACCGATGTTGCGGTGCATCCCAATAGTTCAAGTTGTTGGAAAAGGTTCATGATTCGTTTATATATCTTTCCTTAACACGCCCTCAAAAGAAATCTCGTGAAAGGGGGATTGGAGTTTTGCCTAAAGAGATTTATAATTGGGTTTATATGACATTCCTTAGCGTATGTTAAGGTTCTTATTTTGGTTGTTTGAAGCAGCGTGTAGAGTAACTTTGAAGACATGGGATGCATAGTGTCTACACCTAAGGATACTGGTGGGAACAGGAGAAGACCTGCGAGTATCGGGGAGCTTACTGTCTATGTACCTGGGTTTCGAATACCGAAACCAGCAGATTTCTCTCTGGCTCTTGGTGACCACTTGTCGAAGAATCTAGTTGAACAGCTCTCCGCTCTAAGGACCCGGATTGTGGTTATGGCAGGCCAAGAAGCACCTACTGTTACCAGGACAAGAAGAAGAGCTACACAGCATGGTAGGTAGATTGTGGAATTATAACTAGTTATTGAAGATGGTCCATGGCAAAGTTTGTTGAAGTCCCTTCATTATCTGATAACAAAGTTTGTTTCTGTTTTTCAGGTGGTTCAACTTTGGCTGATCTTCATCAGGCTCTTGAAGACTACTTGCCTGTTCTTGTGGGTTTAGTTAAAGATGGTAGCCAACTACAACACAAAATCCAATTTGTGTGGGTAAATCAAGAGGATGAGGCAGAGGTGAGTTTATTTACTTACTTAAAAAGGATGAATCTTGTTTGCCCTTTTCTGCATCTAAATTGTACATGAACATTTTTTTCACAGGAGACAGCAATGTCGAATGCATGGTACGAGATCTTGTCCGTCTTGCACTTGATGGCGGTACTATCGTTATCACAGGCGAATCTGTTACTTCTCCCGAGAACGTCTTCTGATGGTTATCAGCCAAAAGTATCAGAAGGTTGGTATCTATCTATAAACTGCAATCAAAAACCAGATTTTGTACAATTGATTGAATATTTCATCTGTTTCTTTTGTGATAGAAAGTAGGAGAGCTTCTGTTGACATATTCTTGAAGGCTGCTGGATACTTGGATTGCGCAGTTAGACACGTTCTTCCACACTTACCCGCTGCACTGAGGTTGATTCATATAGATTCGATCGATAAAGCGTAACTAGTTACGACCACAGTGATTGGATTGTGAATGTCTGCTATTGTTTTTGTAGGAGAGACTTGCCCGTCGACCTTGTTGAGGGAGTTCTTCGAGCACTTTCCCTGCAAGCACTGGGTCAGGTATATGATCTGTGCACCCGAAATTCGCTTACTTGGATACAAAGATGTTTACTTACAATTACTAGTTTAGTATGAGATGGTAGTAACAACTTACCCCAGTTGATTGATTTCCACGCTTATTTCTTCGAACTTATGAGCATATAGTTAATTTGACCGGCCTTTTTCATTCATGTTTGGGGCAGAGTGTTGATATCCAACTTGGGATGGCAATCGATAGCGCGAAAGCCACACTTGCAGTGAAACGGAGGCTTGCTTGTGAGATGGTCAAGTACTGGCAACAGGTACACTGCTTCTGAACTTACTACTTCCGACCATCCTCAAACGCAAAAGGAAGTAACTTTCGAGTTTTTCGATTGTGTAAACAGGCTCAAGATAACATAATGAACCTTCCCCTATCGAATGGCTGGGGCGAAAAGCACCGTCTTTTCATCAAATGGAAATACGTGGAAGCAAAGGTATTTTGCTTCTGTCTTCATTTTCCACAAAATCATATACCTTCAATCTTCTTGAATGCTCCAAGTTTATGAAAAGATCGATCGATCAGGCTGCTGCATATTACTACCACGGCTTGATACTAGACGAAGGCAACACGGAGAAATCTCATGGGATGGCTGTAGCTGCACTGCAAGCTGCGGATGAGTACTTCAAAGAGAGTAAAAGAGCTTGCGAGGCATTCAATGCCTCCTCTCCTACATCAAGGTAATCCCCTATAACACGCTGCAGAAGTAGTTTACCGACCACTTTCTAGTCAGTTAATTAGGATTTGATAAAAAAATAAGTTAACCGATTAACGGACTGATATAGTGGTGATCGGTTAATTAACTATCAATTAACCAAGGTTCATTTAAGGTTGGTTTGGGTTAAAATTGGTATAAATATGACTAGAGTCTGTTAAAAATAATTTCTCAAATCCTTAACCAGTTAACCTACCTACGATTTTAACCTTGTAACCGACTAAATTGCAGCATCATTAAACAGTGGTTTGTTCTTCCTTTCTATCTTTTTTTGGCAGAAATCCACCACTTTGGGGCACCATGAAGTATCTATCAGAGAAAATCCCAAGAGACACTTCCAGCAAAGTGCGGATAAATCGTGATCTCTACTCCCACGAAAAGTAAGACTTGTGTGATCATAAAAGAAAAAAGCAATGCCGTGTCCTTGAAGCAATGTAAACAAATAGAAAAATCTTGAGTGAGTTCATTGTTTCTGGCAGGATCATGGAGACGGCACCAACGCTGCCGGATTTCGCTCTGGCACTCAAACCGGACGATTTCCAGCTCCCTCAGGCCGACCCCTCGTGGGACCACGAGAACGAAGCGAATGCAAACCATCTCACGAGCTGAAAGATGGGGTAAAGTGATTACCATATGTTACATAAAGTTCCACATATACATATTTGTTGTTGCTGATGCAGCAGAGGAACAGAAAGGTCTGCTGAAATGGTGGTCTAAGATTCTTGCAACGTTGGAATGGATTCGGTTTAGTTCTGTTTTTTAATTTCAACTGAAAAGCTTTGTCGTGTGTGTAAAATCAGAAGAACAGAACATACTTTTGGCCAAGCTTTCCAGAAAAATTCCTACTGCTGCGTGTAAACAACTGAAAAAAGCACGGCAATAATAGTTTCATTTCCTTTCGTACCTTAGTTCTCTACATGGGTCCTCTAGGCCCTGCCCGGTCCATTTTCGAATTTTGAAATTCGATATTATGTAATTTTCTTTATTAGTTATAGATCGGTTTGCATATTTTCTATATGCGCCCCGTGTATTTTAACTTGTATACAATTCGGTCTAGTGCATTGAATCATCATGGATCTTCCGTTGGATATGAGATGACAACGAGTGAATCATCTGAACGAACACGACCAGATAATGATGGTAGACGACAACATATGTAACGTACAATGGTGAGAGTTTCGATATGGGACAACAGCAACGAGTGAATCACGAACGAACTCGAGCAGATAATGGTTCGAGACGAGAACATATGTTGTGCATAGGAATAACGTACGTCGTGTCTCAGCCGTTGCCTTGGCCTTGATCATATCGACAAGTGTGGTCCATTACGTACGTTTGGCCTAAAGGTTTATCTTCACTGCATGCGTAGGTAGTTACGACCAGTAACGAGTAAACCGACCAAAAACGACGTGTCATGCGTCTCACCACCACGTCGCCGCCATGCAAGCCCCCCGATCAGTGATCTCCGCTCTAAAAATTAAACCAACGGTCGCCAGTCGCCACCAATCGTCATCATCTCCACCGACCAACAGAAATAAACATGTCGACGCTAACCTACAAAAGTGCACTCCGCTTCATTATCTAGCAGCGGCAACTCTCTTCCTCTCGGCAGCGGAAGCCGTCCGTACCACCGTGATCATCGACGCCTCCCCGCCGAAAACTGGGCCTGCTCGGCAGGGAGGCTGTGGCACTGCCAGGAGTGCATGAAGGATGAGGCTGTGCGACGAGGCAGCGCCAGTGACGTAGTCGACCGCACCATCACAGGGCTAAGCCGCCGGCAGATTAACTTCGGGATTTGCTGCAAGCTGAAGCTGATGGAGGTAGCGGCGGAGACTGGGGAGGGAAATACCATCTGCTCGGGCGTCGAGGAGGCAATGTGGCGGCTGGTGGCAGAGCAGGAGCAGCGTGGGGAGGTGATCATGGGGGATGAAGAGTTGAAGAATGCATGGGGTATCGCGGAGGAGCTGCCAAGGAAGTGCGGGGTCGTTAACTCGCCGGCGAAGTGCCGTTTCAACCGCCGGATGATGATCACTTCCTCGTCGGGAATGTAGATGATGATCGGGAACTTGACAGCTGGCTGGTTTGAGAGACGTTAAGGTTGTACTTAGTAGTAGTAGTCTCTTATGTAAGTAAATAAATAAAAGCCGGCTATAGTCTCCACAAGTAGTTTCGTCGCATAAGACGAATCCAGGATCGAAACATATAATAAATCGGATTTAAATTGAAAATAATGATGGAGAATAAGTTGTGTACCACATGGTTGGGAATGATGATCGATCCGTACCCATAAAAAGATAGAAACCCAACTGACCGGTCGGACCATACAAACCAACCCGGTAAAAAACCTTGATACCACAAACCCTCTAAAATCAGTGTACTACATGGTTGTGAATGATGATCGATCGGTACCCATAAAAAGATACCCACCCAACCAACTGGTCGGACCATAAAAACCGACCGGTAAAAAACCTTAAAACAGGTTCGGTCTGTTTAGATAAACCTATTCCGTGAAATCAGCCTGGTTGTTGCATCAGAACTTTGTGTTAGAGATAGAACCTGACCGTACCGGTTGGGTTGGACAATTTAAATATTCAAATGCCGGTTAGGTCGGTTCGTTCAGATAACCTAAAATGAAGAATCGGCATGGTTAATGTGACAGAAACATCAAAACCTTTACAACCATTCAGACTGTTCAATCAATGAGGTGAAACGGCAAATCATCAAAACCTCGAAAACCCGATTTCGAGATATCACAAAATATTTCGAGAAATCAATATGGTTGATATCACATCTTTCAAACCTTTAAAATCGACTAGACGATAGTAAAAACGATGATGCATTGTTACAGTTACATTAACCTGCTATATTCTGCACGGACATATAGTGATTTTCAACATTTTCGACCACCCTAGTTGAACCTTCTCGCTCGTCCGACTCAATATCTGGTTTTGATTCGATTCTAACCGCTTAAAACGAGAGACTAGAACATGAAGCATACATGAGGCATAGGATGGACTTGCAATCACAGAGATGGCAGTTACCATACAGAGAAGAGTATATAGCTAGAGGCTCTCTCAGCTTTCTATGGTGGTAACAAAAAGACGAACACACAGTGAAGAAGCGGAGAGCCTAAAAGGGAAGGGGTCTCAGGTTTTCAGGAACGTTTTAGCAGTGAAATAAGAGGGTGTAAGGCTTAAGAGATTCGTTATCTGGTTTTCACGGAGCAGATGATGGATCGGGTAAGGACGAGCTCTGCAGTGTGTTCCGGACAGCCAATGCTGCAGCTCTGTACCAGGCAGCTGCAGCCATTGCTCCTGGATCCGGCACCGATGCTACTATCTCCGCTGACACGTAACTTGACCGGCCCGCCTGCGAAAGAAAGGAGATCGTGTAAACGAGTACGATTCTATTCCAGGATTTATGATGCTTCTAGGATTGGTTAGTTTACCATTATTTTAGTGCCACAAGTTCTATTTGCCTCCAAGAAACAATTAGACGACATAGGAATTTTACCTGTGCCAGCATGCTTTTGGTTGATTCGGCACCAGCCAATGCAGCTTCAGAAGAAAGAACAAAGGCAGCAACAGGGTCATCCCCAGCATTTAGCCTCTGTTAATACAACAAAGAGGGTTTCAACTATCATCAAAGTGTAAAAACGCCTCGAATAAACAATTTGATTAGCAAGGTTGAAACGTCGGGAAGTTTCGACCTGCTGAAGAACTTCCAAAGCTGGAATGAGAGCATCTAGTAGTGTCCGGTAACCAGCAGAAGCTCCGCCGTATTTACTTACTGCCGTTATCGAAGCTTCCAGTGCTTCAGCCCCTGTGTTCCACGAACAAGGGTTAAAGGTGTTGAAAGAAGGATGATAATGATTAGACTGAAAAAGGAAAGGTCTCATCTTTACATTGTTTTGATGTTACAGCTGACTGAGTGGTTGCTTTCAGGCTTGCGTATGCTGCCTTGGCTAGTATAGTGTATCTGTGGTCGAAAGTCCAAACAACGATCGATGACTAAACTGAGAAAATTTAAGATGATTAATATAGAAATGAAGCAATCTCAATACATGATTCCACTTGTTCCACCCATCACTCTGCTAATAGACGATCCCATTTCGTTAATTGTTTCTGCTGCATCGTTCACTGGATAACTGGTTTCAAGCAAAAGGTCACAAATAAGTTAATGAAATCAAGTACAATCCTACAGATTATACCTGTTGCCAGAACCTAAGCTTCTGGACAGTAGGTGGTTAGAGAACTTACTATCTTTTCATATCATCCAAGATAGCCGTTGCGCCTCTGTACATCTGTAGAGCAAATGAATTAGCAACATTATATATACCAGATATTTCCATGAGTTTACAACATGATCAAAGCACTGCAAAGATGATAAGAACTTACGGTTGATCCACAGTCACCGTCCCCTACTTTGCTGTCCCATTCATTTAAGGGATCCTTAAGGTTTACTACTGCACTTGCTGCTGCTTCAATAGCCACCTCAAGAATGATCCCTTGTTCACTTAGCTCGGTTGGTCGGCCCAAGGACTAGACCACAATGTGTAATCAGACAAACAGCATCAAGAGACATTCTCAAGACTAAACTGAAATGACCATGTTTTAGAAGAAACGAAATGAGAGCATACCACATCGCTTCTTGTTGTAGGAGATTGTGGGAGAGGAACTGGTATCTTCGCGGGTGGACGGTTACCTGCAAACAAAGGATATGCAGTTTGTATTACTAAAGACTACTGGATGGATACAATTGAAATCTTAGAAGAAGATCGATTTGAGATTTTATTACTCACCATCTACCCCGACTGGCCAATATGGTGCCTTGGTTGCAGCATCCAGGCGTTCAAGAATCACCTGATCTGCCTTCATTATAGTAATTGAAATTCCTGAAAGAATAATCTGCTCAGAAGACGTATATAGATATAATTTAGGTTGTCAGTCAAAGACATACCTGCCATATCAAGAGAAGTCATAAATGATCCGGTATAAACTCTCTCTACGGCTAATCCATGTTCGAGCTGCAGTTGAGGTACAGCTTTCCCAGCGACAATCATTAGCTCCATTGGAGGGGTTGCACCTAATCCGTTGACCATGATCACCACTTGACAGCCACGAGTAATTGGAACGTAATTAGTTTCCTGGAACAAGATAAGTTTGTATAGCCATACTAAGGAAGGCATATAATATCAAGATTACTAATTACTCGGCTCACATATGATGAAGCGTAACTTAGATAAGCAACGAGATTTCGTAGCATACCTGAGACAGAATTTGCTTTAGTACATGAGAGACCACAACTCCGACAGGCTGAATGTCGGCCACAGCAGCACCAGGTTCACCGTGAATTCCAAGACCGAGTTCCATTTTTCCCGGGCCTAGACGATCGGGTGTGACTTGCCCTGGCAGTGTGCAAACTGATAATGCTACGCCCATGGTTCCAATGAATGCAGATGCACGCTTTGCTTCTGCCGCAACATCAGCAAGAGAAAGTCCAACAGCTGCAGCAGCACCGGCAACCTTTCAGAAAAGAACGAGAGAAAAAACACATCTCATACACGGTAACAAAATACAATACAAGGCAAGAATGATTGAACTTCTATACTTGAAGAAAGCTAGAGATAAATAGATAGATGGCTAGAGAGAGAGACAGACAGACAGACAGACAGACCGACCTTATGTACTAGAATAGTCCCTGCCAAACCTCTTCTGCCAGCAATTCCCCGAGGCGGAGGTAAAGCACAGTCATCTCCAACTATTACAGTCTGCAAAGAGAATCCAATCTCTGAAACCAAGTTGTCATCTATCAATAAAAAGGAACATAGTGAACAATGAATACTACCTCAACTTTGTAACCTTCCGATTTCGCCTGCTCAGCAGCCAATCCAAAATTCAGACGGTCACCAGTATAGTTCTGTCTCCAAGAAAAATCAAGGTCAATAGAGCAATCAGCATTGATTTGATAGTTTCTTTTGCTTTCCTTCAATTTCATATTAAATTCCTAACTTCTCTGTATAATCAGCTTCATCGTTGATTTTCAGGGAAAGAAAGTGTACCTTGACAATTAGAAGACATCCCATGGGACCCGTTACAGCTCGAATGCCCTGAGATTGAACCATCTCAAGAATAAGTAGTATACATAGACATATAAAAAATCGAGATCAGTGAAACAAACATACAGCTAGTATTGAATCAACTTGTGGAGATGCAAAGACATCTCCACATACGGCAGCAGTAAGCATCCCTTCTCCAACAAACCCAGCATGAGCAGGTTCATGGCCACTTCCTCCTCCTATCAGACAAACAACAAACGGTTAATTACACCTACAATTTCAGCAATTATAAATCGAGTACATCACATGCAGAAGATAATGCTACCAAGCCAAAAGCAACGACCACAATCTATAACTTCGAGACTAGTCTTCTAGGTTGTAGATAAATAACAAAAAATTTATAGAACTCGTTGTACGTGAAAAAACCTGATATGACAGCAACTTTATCATTTGTGGCGCCAGACACATCAGCACGTAACACAACCTTGACCTGTATACCAAAATTTCTAAGTGACGAGTGTGCAGATCATAAGTAAGTATGCACAACTTTGATTGACGAATCAGCTACGGTTGAACCACCCACTAACCTCTGGGAAACCGTCCAGATACTGCATCCCAGGATATGATTCGACAAGACCCTCGATGAACTCGGTCACAACATCTGCAATCAAGATCAAAGAACATATATCTGATTATACTCCATGCATCGGGAAAAAAACTAAACTCGCACAGAGTACTGTTTGAAACTTAAATCAGAGTACTGTTTGAAACTTAAATCAAGGATCACAGAGCAATTCCCCTCCACGGAGTACTGTTTGGAACTTAAATCTGATCGCCATTATATCAAATATCAGAAATCGAGTTAACTACAGCTTCATCGTGATTCCACCTAAGATTTCACCACTAAAACCCCTAAATAGTTAAGCCTATCATCCATTCGATCTCCATTAACGTTACGAAATGCACAATCCGAAATCCCTACTCCAGTTCCGATTGTTCTTCCAACAATCAATCCCCCCAAGGGGGAGGAAATCAGTAGCAATGCAGTGAATCAGACGCACCAAAACCATCATCGCATGCACTAGCAACAGTTTAGAAGAAAATCCAGACGATCGGAGACCGACTGTAACAGTTCAGTCACATTTTTTTTTCTCAGCGTCCAAACACGACTAAGAAGGAAACAAAAGGGAAAACGAGAAGAATGCACGAACCGTTGGGGTCGTTGATGAGCTTCTTGGCAGTGGACGCCATGGTTGTTATTTGTTAACCACCACCGATGGGTTCTCCTCCGGTGACTTTCTCCGATTAGCTGGACTGGTTGAAAATGGAAAACTTACGAAACACTACACTTTTGTTGAGAGACTTGTGAATTTGGTTTTTGTGTCATTTTAACCACAAATTTCTTCCTTTTTCCCGCGGATGCTGCATTTGTAAATGACGAGAGTACCCCTGTTGTCTGTATTAATCTACGGTCTCTACCACGTTTCGTGGTAAATTATGATCTGGTGCGTCAGCTTTGACATTTTTGGTCCTTCCTTGTGAGGATTATCTGCTGACACGTGGCACCATTGTGCCTTATCCAAACTTTACTTTTGGTCTTAGCTGGAAATAATCATTTATTATTTAATCAACAACCATGAGAATATATTCTACTAATAAAGTAATAACTAATTAGTAAATAATGCCCAAATCTATTAATTTGAAGGAATTAAATCTTTGAAAGATAATGTGGATACCAAATCAATGTGACAAAGTTGTTATGAAATTTAATATTTATTAGATCTTGATTTGGATCATTTAATATTGAATTTTAATTTAATTTTTTTTCAAAATGAATTTAGTCGATGTATCAAGTATCAGAATGCTAAAATAGTTTAAAACGTGTGTATGTAAGGTAGTGTCGATTTGATTGGTCGATTTTTATTCCTCATGCACTCTTTTTTTATTCGACTTTTATCAGTTAGTATATTCAAATCGGTCATTCATGGATCAACCATATTTAAACTTTTACCCCGATCAAACTTCATCGGATCAATCAATCCAATTTCGACTATCGATCAATAATCGTAAACGCCATAATCGTAACTAATTATCGATATCATTCAATAATATACAAAATTCCCCCGAAATTCAAAAATACCACTCCATAATTATACAAAATTGAGAAAATATATGCTAATTAATTAATATAAATAAAAAATAGAAGAAATTAGGGAAGAAAAGAGAATTTATGGTCTACTTGTGCAGTGAAAATGGCTCGAATTGGACGATGATCCGATAGTCTATTCTCTCCTCTACCATATTGGCTCTGCTTCAGTCCCTCTCCGAACCATATTATTCTGTCACACCTAGTACAAATTAATCACACAATTATAATAATTAACAGTAGATTTAGGATGGTTTAATGTATTAAGTCAAATTGTATGGAATTTAAAATACATTAGACCGTATATAAAAAATATAATAACCAATCTATAAACATAAAATAAATAAATAATATCAGAGTTTAAAATTCAAAAAAACACTAGACAGGGGGTCCGGAGGAGGTCCTCTGTATCCACCATTTATTACAATACTATAATATATAATTAATTTAATATACTAACTACATTGGTATAATCGAGATGATTAAATTTATACAATGATAAGGGACAGAAGATTTGTGACATTGCATTATTAGGGTTTGGATATATTATTAGGGTGTCATCGGTGAGTTGAGTTGAGTTTGACGATAAAATTAATCTACTCGTTAATTGTTGAGGATGGATTATTGGGTTAGTATGGAACTTCACTCATTGAAAGTTGAAACTCCCATTATGAGTTGAATTTGAAATTTGTACAGTAAATATATCGACTTTCGTTTTCATTAATATACCACTTTCCTAAACAATATACCACTTTTATTTTTTCATTATTGTATACACATTATTGAGTCTACTATACTCGAATTAGTATTCAAGTTGACTCTCGAGCTCAATCCTATCAAGTCGATTAGGTTACAAACTTACAATAACCAATAATTAGATAAATATTAGAAAAAAATATTTAGTAAAAATGATTTCAAGAAATTACCCGATTTTGGTTGACGGCTAGAGTTTCGATATGCAAGTAAAACCCATATGACCAAACCTGTACGATGCTCTACAAACGAACACCAATACTATCATCGTTGATGTAGCGCGGGCAGGCTGAATCGAGTCCCGATATGAAATTTGTTAGGGTTATCTGTATATTTAAAGTAATGTTATCGTTTAATAAAGTGGAGGACATATCACATATCACATATCACATATTAATTGTCGAGAATAAGTCGGGTCGAAATGACCATTCCCATATTCCACTTCTAATTAATTAACCAAATTATTAATTAGACTAAAATTAATAAGGTGAGAATGATTTATTTACATAAAAACAATATTTAATAAATGATAAATGCTTAACAACGTACTCTTGATGTGTGATGTAGGATTTTGCGAGGCAAGTTGTGCAAGTGGCCCCATGCCCGGCGGAAGTTGGTACGTGATAGTATCTCGCCGGCGTTGGCGTTTCGGTACTTCTCGTCGCCTTCTCTCCCTCCCGACGCTAGATGGCTGCAGACGAAGCAGAAGCTCGTCTTCTCCACGAAGAACCTCACCGACACCGATCCCTAGTACCCACAAAATCACGATACTTATCCATCGACTTACAAATTATTAAGTATCGCGACCGATACATAATAAATATTTAAAAGTTTCAAAACTGATATATAACTCTGCTCAAAGTTACAAGACCTATTAAGTATTTGAACACGTGAATCTATCGTATAAAAACCTACCTTGTTACCCAAGCTACCCATGAGGCCACACCCGACGCAGGAGACGGCGGTGGGGGTAACGTGCCGGAGAAGTTATTTCCTTATTCATACGGTGATGAATATTCCGACCATCTGTTTGCTCATCAAGCATTCGTATTCTAATTTACTCCGAACGTCGTCGTTTTCTTCGTGGTTAATATTTCCGTTGAGAGCTGCCCTTATTGTTGAGTTCCACCTCAAGGAAATGTTGTTGTTGTTGTTGATGATGTTTTCGGTTGAACCTAGGATTATGTTCCCCGCATTCAGCGGCACAATCTCCTGGAACCTGCAAAATCGCCGAATTAATTCAGATTATAGTGGATGTTTCGTTATAAATGATATACAAAATTTCCTATGATTGCATGTCGATTTAACCATATTAGCATTAAATTGATCGAAATCCTGTGACTCTATTCGACCAATTGATGCTTAGTCGTAGGAAAAACCGACACCAAGTACTAGCGTTTTTTTAGTATTAAATGTTGTAACTAGACATAATGAGATGTTCGTACTTACCCAAGAACATAAAGGTTAGGGAAAGAGAACCGGCGCCGTCTTCTTCTTCGACGTCGTCATTATGGAGGCTGAGCCAATCTTGGAGGTCCAAATCCACCGGCGGCGAGATCCCGCCGACGTTCCATGAACCGACGAACAGCCTGATAGTTAATTATTTTGTATGGTTGAGAGGCAGAATTAAAAGTCAATAATGTTACTAGGAATGGTCAATTATAATATTTACTTGTAGACTTCCTGTGGTTGATGGTCACCGGATGACGTGCTTCCGGCTGCCGGCGGCGAGGGAGGAGGAGGAGGAGGAGAAGTGGTTACGGTGGAGGGAAAGTCTGCGACGAAGTTGTTGGTGTTGGTTCCCAACCGAAGCATCTTTAATTATTGTTTGTAATGAAGCTTTGGTTTGGTTATGGCACTCATCATATATAGACATAATAACTAAGGTAGGAAACTAATTCTTTTTTATTTCATAAATTAAGAATTAAATCAAATGAATAAGATAAAAATTATAATTTCCTGGAAAAATATATATATAAAATCAATATTATGTATATATTTGAATCTTAATCGTATCTTCCGAATGTGGTGGAGATGGAGATTCTTGATAATGACAAATGACAAAAAAGAATTAACTAATTTCCCTAATTTTAATTTTTAGTCACATATTAGTGTCTATGTTGGTTTGGAAATTTGCATGGATGATAATATAAAAGATTTAAATAAATAAATCGATAATATTATATTTTATAGTTTTATTCTGTTTAGTAGTGCTGGTGACTCAATAAATGCTTGATATATTGTATATATCAAAAGCTTATTGACCGATACATAAGATAATCACCTTATATGCATCAGATCATAACATTTATTAGTCACACCTATTCGATTTAATTACTTACAAACTCAGATTGATAATACCAAACTAAACAAATGTCTTTGATAAAAATAATAGGAAGATGATTGAATAAGGCCATAAGGTGACGAAGAATGTCAGCCAATGAAATAGCTCAAAACTTTATCCTTTCATTTAATCTCAGCTAATCCTTTTCAGTTTCTAATTTATTTATTTACATATATACCCTTTTCACTTTCTCTATGTTATATAATTAGAATATTAGCACTTTTCGCATTATAAGAATCGGTGGTTCTAACGAAGGTTTTTTTTAATCTAATTTAACAATTAGAATATTAGCATTTTTTCGCACTATAAAAATCGATCGTTCTAACGACGGTTTTTTATATAATTTAATAGTAAATTTAAAATTTTTCTACGATAAGTAGTGGTAGGAATCCTTTTATTTGCCGTTAAACTAACCGCAGTTTTTAATGATGCATGTTTTTGTTTACTTCACCAAGGATATTAATCCGATCGGTAGGAATGCATATCATTGGCTAATTTTACAAATTGGAAAAATTCTCCAAATTTGTACATAGTAAATCACTATCTCAGACAACCAGTAGTACGTTTGGCAGGTGGACTGCCGGATAGAATTTTAACTATTTTTTCATTCGAATGGAAAACTTAAATCCCAATAAAGTGTATTTTAGGAGCTAATTTTTCAATTCCCATCGAAATTCCACTATATATTCGAAAGCCGTTCTGCCGATTTTTAACTTAAAAACTAACTTTAGCAATTAATTCATCCCAAAATTTACAGCTCACGATAATTTACTTTGCAATCAAGACAATGAACTGTTATAGTTAATAATTTCCAGGACAACCAGTAGATCACAACGTTGACCAAGCACCACTGTAAAAAGTTGGCTTATTTTACTCTCAACACAGGAAACTCTATAAAGTTATAAACTCACTTTCAACCAGTAAATACTGAAAATCTCTCAACAATATCTCGGAAAAATCTTCCTCACTCATTTCTTACTTATCCACCACTTCGATCAGGGTGGTCTCGTAGTCACTCGGAGCTTCGAATCCATGGAGATTGATCACGGTAGCTGCGACATTCGCCAGACCGCCTGTTGGGACATCGCTGCGGAACCTCACCCCTGGTGCCAGTCCGGGGCCACCGATTGCAATGGGGACCTGTGAAAAAAATTGTAGCGGAAATCAGTTAGGTTTTTTCTTCGATTCCCCTTGTCGACATGGTTCGATTGTGAATGAACCGAGAGACTTACTGGTTGGAGGGTGTGGGAGGTCAGGATTTGGACGCTGCCGCTCTTGTCCAGCATCGGCTTCCCAGATTTGTCTCTCTTCACCATGTCCTCTGCGTTTCCATGATCTGCTGTCACCACGTAGATTCCGCCCACTTGCTCGATCGCATCGATCATCATCTGCCATGTAGAGTCATTCAGCATATGCATAGTAGTAACTCGTAAAATATACGCTTTTGCTTAGGCCTAGCGATCTAAATTCCACGCAAAATCGGTGAGCAGAAACTGATTTGTGTGGCTTACCTTGACGGCTTCATCAGCAGCCTTGCAACTGACAACAGTAGCTTCGACGTCTCCCGTGTGTCCGACCATGTCCCCATTCGGTAGGTTAACACGAACCTAAACAAAGCACACGACAACGACAAGCGTTATCAAGGTGTATAATACATCATCATGTTAATCAGACACCAAATCTAGGATGCTGCTAACTAACGTTACCTGATGGAATTTCCCACTGAGGATTGCATCTCGTGCCTTCTCTGCAATCTCCAAAGCCTTCATCTTTGGTTTAACGTTGAATGTGATTCCGACATCACTTGGTATCTCTACGTACTCTTCCATTTCCGAGTTGAAGCAACCCGATCGATTCCCGTTCCAGAAGAACGTAACATGACCAAACTTGACCGTCTCACTGTTAAAAAATGCACGTCAAACTAAATGAAAACGAAATATCTAACCAATAGTAGTTACCAAACTTGACCGTTCTCACCTGCAGGCAAATGTACGGACACCATTATGCACCAAATATTCACCGGACGTCCTCTCGATTTCCGGAGGAGACACAAGGTAATGGCTAGGAAGCTTCAACTCGCCATCGTACTGGAGCATTCCAGCATAGTTGATCTTGGGAAATCTTACACGGTCGAATTTGTCGAAATCCTTGTACTCGAGAGCCTTTGCAAGCATAACCATACGGTCAGCTCGGAAGTTGAACGTGACAACTGCATCACCATCGACGATCGGCCCAACAGGCTTCCCACTGTCGTCGACAATAACAAAAGGAGGCAAGTATTGGTCATTGGCCTTGGGAGTTTGAGTTTTCCTTAGCTTTTTCACAGCTTCTACTGGGTTCTTAAACTTGTGAGGCGCTTCCCCAAGAACCTGGGCGTCCCATCCTCGTTTGACAACATCCCAGTCATTCTGCAGCATAATCAAGACTGTATTCTAAACTACAGACTAACAAAAGCACGTCCGGACTGGGAAATGGATTGACAAAACCGTACCTCGTAACGATCCATTGTCACATGCATTCGACCTCCACCGGATGCAACCTGCGCATCAATGCCCTTCTCCCGCAACTTGGCAAGATCATTCTCGAGAGTTTCGACAAAGGCAACACTTGTGCCGTCTATCACATCACGCCCATCAGTAAGGATGTGAACACGGACTCTTTTGACACCACGCTCACTAGCACCTTTAAGCAACAACTGCACCAAAAGTACAAAAAATTAAACCATGAACAATGAATAACCACAGCAAGAAAGAACTCACCTGCACTTGATCAAGCCTGGAATGAACACCACCATCACTCAGTAAGCCAATGAGGTGCAATGTTCCCTTATCAAAGGACTGCTGGATATACTTGAATCCCTCTCCGTCGAAGATCTTTCCGGATGCTAGTGCAAGATCAACGAGCTTAGCACTACAGTAAATTCAGCGGGAAAAATCAATCCCTAAGCAACTAAGTCAAATACAAGCAGGTAAGAAGAACACGAACGATTCGAAATGTTCGAAATTAGAAATGACTGAAAACAGATCCTGGATGCAACTGCAAAATCGAATCAAGAACAAACATCAACGAAAAAAAAAGGAGAGGATTACGATTACCCTTGAGCATAGATGCGTCCAGCACCAAGAGCATTGTGACCAACTTCACTGTTCCCCATGTCATCGTCGCTCGGGAGACCCACCGCAGTTCCATGGGCCTTAATCAACCTCCACTTCTCAGGCGCAGTCTAGCAATACACAATCAATCGGAATACAAACCCTTAAGAATACAATAACATGGAAAGAAATCGCAATCGCAATCGTAAACCTGCTTGAAGGAATCCATGGTTGGAGTCTCGGCAACGTGGATGCAATTATACGGATCTGGGTTCGCCTCACCCCAACCGTCCAACACAATCATGGCGATCGTCTTCCCCTTGGGAAGCTTCGGATGATCCGCCAGCTTCCATGCGCTTCCGCCGGAGCTTCCCATAGTTGTATGTTTGTTTCCTGCTGCTGAATCAATCAAACCAAATCCTGTCAACCCAATTGAGCTAGAATGGCAATGCATGGAAAGGGTGAAGAAGAATATAAGAATGTACAGGCTCACCTGAGAGCTTGACAAGTGAAAGGAACGGAGACGGAATCGGAGAGCACAGAGAGGAGAAGAAGAAGCTGAAGAAGGAAAACAGAGCTCTCTGGTTATTTTCCCACCCTTTTCTTAGAATCGGCCACGTGTCCCTTCTAGAGAATTCGGGTTTTCTCATTGGGCTATCACCTTTGGGCTGGGCTACGCCCGACCCGCTTGCCCGTTTACGATTTTTTAAAAAATTAAAAAAATTTGTACCTTCGAATAGACTCGAAAAAAACACCCCTTTTGTTATTCTTCGTTACTAATAAAGAGCGCAAACAAAATTGTAAAGCTCACTCTCCGTCCTCGTCTCCTTCTTCGTTTCGGATCTAGCTCTCGGCTGTCGGTGGCAGTGGTGGACGACGACGGCGCCGGCTTAGTGGTGTACGCTACTGTTTGTAGTTTGGTTTTGTTTCGTTGCGTCGTTGAGCAGTAATGGCGGGGAAGAAGGTGGTGGCGTTTCTCTTCGTCGCCGTCTTGGTCGCGTTAGGAGCGGATCAGGTGAGATCTGACGCCTCTGATCACCGATACAAAGATGGAGATCAGGTGCCTCTTTACGCCAATAAGGTCGGGCCGTTTCACAACCCGAGGTGAGTGAGTGAGCAAGACTTTTTTTGGTTCCGATCTCTCGTACACTTCAATTTCTAGGGCTTCCTGGTTGTTTCTGATTAAGATTTTGACCACTGTTTTAGCCTGGATCGGGGTGATTGTGTTGATGTGTCAGTTCAATTGGCCGATGAAGCCGATTTGTTGAGTTTAGCTTAGACGAGTGGTTTTGAGTCTACGGTTAGCAAATGCGGTCGACGAGTCGGGGTCACGATGCAAATTTTGATTTCATTTTGTTATGATTGTCGAAATGGGAAATTGTTGTATGAGAGCTCTGGATCTACTTCGTCGATTGTGGTTCAGGAAGGCTGTGAGCTGTTTTGATGTGTAAATGTTAATTATAGATTTGGTTTAGATAATTATGATGAGTAGTACAAGTTTCTGGTTCTGATCCAATTCTAGACATTCAGTTATAGGTTGATCTAGCTGAAGGATGCGTATGAGTAGTTGGATGATCACATTTCAAACGGCTGTTTGATTGTTTTTCAGTGTGATACATCGATTTTTAATTTCAATCCTTCCATTTCTTGTTGCAGTGAAACATACCGTTATTTTGACCTTCCGTTCTGCTATCCAGGTTTGCATCGGACCTCTTCATTTCGGTATTTGCTGCGTTTATTTGGTACATGCATGGTTAATAAACGTTTGAATACGTTTCATCTTGTTGGCAGCACATATGAAAGAAAAGAAGGAAGCTCTTGGTGAAGTACTGAATGGGGATCGGTTAGTTAGCGCTCCTTACCAGCTCGACTTTCTTCGTGAGAAGGACTCTGAAGTTGTTTGCAAGAAAAGGCTCTCAAGGGAAGAAGTCGGCCAGTTCAGAGCTGCTGTTAAGAAGGATTACTACTTCCAGATGTACTATGATGACTTGCCAATCTGGGGGTTCATAGGGAAGGTTGACAAGGAAGGAAAAGACCCCAGCGATTACAAATATTACCTATTCAAGCACATTCACTTTGATATATTCTACAACAAGGATAGGGTGATTGAGATTAATGTCCGTACTGATCCCAGTGTGCTGGTGGATGTCACCGAGGATAAAGAAGTTGATGTGGAATTTTTTTACACTGTCAAGTGGAAAGAAACCAACACTCCTTTTGATAACAGGATGGACAAGTATTCTCAGTCTTCTTCGTTGCCTCATCATTTGGAGATTCACTGGTTCTCGATCATAAATTCTTGCGTAACGGTTCTCCTCCTGACTGGGTTCTTGGCTACAATTCTCATGCGAGTGCTTAAGAACGATTTTGTCAAGTAAGGCCTGCTCATTTTTCCAAGTCATTCTGCTAGAAATTTTATGTTGTTCGATGGTACATTTTGTTTCATTCGTTGATGTCTATGGGCACATATCTCCTTGTACTGTAGGTATGCCCATGATGAGGAAGCTGCTGATGACCAGGAAGAGACAGGCTGGAAATATATCCATGGAGATGTGTTCAGATATCCAAAATACAAGTCCCTATTTGCTGCATCTCTTGGTTCTGGAACCCAATTATTCACTCTGTAAGTAACTTGTTGATGTCAATTTTGCTCTTGCTTTCTTTCAATGTGTCAAAAGTGATACTGTGATTGTAGGCTCCGTCATTCTTTTTCCTCCCTCTTTTAACTTGTTTTTCATCAATGCAGGACTGTGTTCATCTTTTTACTGGCATTGGTTGGGGTGTTTTACCCGTACAATAGGGGAGCCCTGTTCACTGCTTTGGTTGTCATATATGCCCTCACATCAGGAATTGCAGGATACACAGCAACTTCTTTCTACTGTCAACTCGAAGGATCTAACTGGGTAACAAGTTCTTTATTTTCTCTATCAAGATTGGTTTCGTGGAAACCAACTCATCTAATTTGGTATCTAAAGTTGTACTCTTATCATTACAGGTTAGAAATCTGTTGCTGACTGGATGCCTCTTCTGCGGGCCTCTTTTCCTCACATTCTGTTTCCTTAACACTGTTGCAATCGTCTACACTGCCACTGCTGCTCTTCCCTTCGGAACAATTTGTGTGATAGTGCTCATATGGACGCTAGTGACTTCCCCTCTACTTGTCTTGGGCGGAATTGCGGGCAAAAATAGCAAGGCTGAGTTCCAAGCTCCCTGCCGCACAACCAAATACCCCAGAGAGATCCCACCACTACCATGGTACAGAGGGACCCTTCCACAGATGGCAATGGCTGGATTTCTACCATTCAGTGCTATCTACATCGAGCTCTACTACATCTTTGCCAGTGTTTGGGGTCACAGGATTTACACCATCTACAGCATCTTGTTTATCGTCTTCATCATTCTCCTGATAGTCACTGCTTTCATTACTGTGGCTCTGACCTATTTCCAACTCGCTGCTGAGGATCATGAGTGGTGGTGGAGGTATGCATTTGTTAGCCCATCTTTCCCTCCACTCGATCTTTTTATGCAACGTTAGTTTGAAGCGATGCAGGTTAAGAACAAACATAATAATCTAAAGACATGACTGCACCGTTAAAAGATGCTGTTTTGTTAGTACATATAGACCTTAGAGATGATAAGGAGCAACACTTCTTATTAGACAAGGGTCATATGATGGTCCATTTTCGAGAGCTTTTGTATGCATCTCGAGTAAATGTCGTTAATCTTGGTTTCATTTGGTTTATACAGGTCCTTCCTATGCGGTGGATCAACCGGGTTATTTATCTACGCCTACTGCCTCTACTACTACTATGCACGCTCCGACATGTCCGGATTCATGCAAACGTCCTTCTTCTTTGGGTACATGGCTTGCATCTGCTACGGCTTCTTCCTCATGCTCGGAACCGTAGGCTTCCGCGCTGCCCTGTTATTCGTCCGCCACATATACCGATCCATCAAGTGCGAGTAGAGACCGAAATGAATTGCAAGTCCTTTTAGGTATGTCTGTCCCCCCTAAACTTTCTTGTTAAATGTGTAGAGAGCTTTTTTTGGTCTCAATGGTTTTTATTTTTGTAGTAGTCACTCTGCTTTCTTATATGTACGAAAGAGAAGCGAAAGCAGCCGATTCGTCGTAATTTGTTGTCTTCTGCTTCGAAAGAATATAATCGTAGGTTAAGAAAAGTATCATCATCTTTGGTTGTATCATCTCTCACTCTTTTATCTGAACTTCTTCGTCCTATACTTCTATATCCCTTTTGTTCCATTCTTTGCTTATAATTCGGTTTTGTCGTCTCGTTATAGCTCGTTAAGGTTCCCGTTTAGTTGTACATTTCTATGTCGGACTTACTAACTAGATTCTTATCCTATGTTCGATTTCCCCTCTGTTTTTGCCAGCCGATTGGTCGTCTCAAGGTTAAGGTCTTCGTTTTAGAGTATCGACAGCCGCTAGTGAACCTTGATCCCGATTATCTGTTTTAGTATACATTTCATGTCCAACCATGAACTAAATTTTCGAAGGAACTCCCAACCTGCTTTCTTAGGCGTACTATAACCCGATTACACGTAACCTGGTCAATTTCTGCCTGCTGTCTCCGATTGAACTCTTGGCCTCTGCATTATTTTCTAACTCCTGGTATTCCAACTTCACTTTAAACTTTCCTAGCTTCGAGCTGACCCAACTCGGTTCAATTATAACCCGACCCAATCCAATTAGTAACTCGGGCCAGCCAAAACTCAACACCACATCACTCCATCAACCCAAGAAATCCCAAAATCCTTCAATTGTAAGTGAACCATGACCCTGTTGATTAGTAATCTGGTAAGCTTATGACCTAAACTTGCAACCGGAATGACACCCGATGATTTGTAATTTGTCATCCGTAGACCACCAACACATTCTGTTGTCGATCTAACCTCGACAGCTCTACGAGTATTATGTCGAAAGTTGTTTCGTAACCAGTGCAAACAACGCAAGGTTACAAGTAACCCAAAACACTGAACACCTAACTTTACTAAAAGTTCATAAAGCTGAGTAGTTAAAAAGGAGGTATCAAAAGAATATGCCCCCCCCCCTCCCCCCCGGGTGGTTTCGAAGGTTTCTCCGAATCGTATCGGTTCATGGTAACTAGTTGTTTGTCTAGGGCTCTATGCAGGACATTTGTATAGACATATCATATACCATACATCAATCGTAGTCGGAAAAATTGAGAACGAACTAAGTTAAGCCCCCAGAGAGCGAGGACGGACATGGAGGTGGAGCTGAGAAGAAGGGCGACGAAGGAGGCCTTCTTCAGCCGTGGAGCGGAGCTCATGAGCTTGTTTTGGAAGAAATCGAGAGCGATCAGATCAACTAGAGCCATATAGATGAGGATTCCGGAGGATAGTGATCCGAGTAGTCCTTCCATGATCAAGGCGTTAGGGTTGCTGTCGTCGTATCCTGTTAACCAGAATATCGCCATCCCTAACATGATCCCCATTGGTGTAGTCACGGCGAACATTATCGACATGTATGCCACCGTCCCCATACTAAATCCCGCCTGCAGCCAAAACTCGTCGAAATAAGGTGTCACTATTTCGAGCCAACCACGGTCTTTTTCGATGGACCGTTATAAGTACTGTTCATTGAATAACAACCAAACAAAAGAAAATTCAGAACCAGTAACAAACCGAATTAATTAACTAACCAGCTGTGCAAAACGTGTGACCAAAATCAAAACTGAATCCCAACAAGAAAAAAATATCAAAATTAAGTAAGCCACCTGACCTGAGCAATGCAGCCGCCGAGACCCATCCCTTCGAAGATCTAATGGAAACATAACGCCATCACTAGCGGCTTGATCGTGCACCGGTTCTGCGAGGTCCCCATCGTTACTCCGATGATCACCGAGTGGAATATTATCCCGATCTCGAGTACCTGCGACACCAACCTCTGCTTCGTCTTCACCTGCGACGACCAAAATGATTTTCCGTTAAAGAAATCTCAAACCATATTCTGACCGGATTATGTTTGATTAATTGATTAACTAGTGAAGGTTGGTTAATTGGTTAAACGGTTAACCGTAGGGTTGAGAGTCGGTTGAGGTGGTTAACAACCAACCATAATCGTTCGGTTGATTAGGATTTAAGTAAAAACAGGTTACAAATCAATCAATCGTATATAGTGATCGGTTAATTAATCACTAATCAATCGACCAAAACGGCTAATTATGGTTGGTTCTGATAAAATGGGCATAATATGAACAAAATATGAAAAAAACCGGTTAAAAAACTCATTTGGCTAATCAAAAGTTACATTATTGTTGGTTAATTAACCATCATTTAACCGACTGAAGAGGACTAATTATGCTTAGTTTCGGTTGAAATAAGTATAAATATGTAAAATGTAGGAAAAAATTGGTTATAAACCTAATTTCGGTAAAGAAAAGTACGATTCATAACCGTGTAAGTTAACCAATGAACCGATTAAAATCTATTGGTTAAACCGTAACTAAATTTTCACCATAAATGATTCACCTTATTATAATCCAATTCCGATTTCACCCTCGCCAGATCGGCCTCTCCATCCTCCTCCACTTCCTCCAACGTGAACACCGCCTCATACTCTCCTCCACCACCACCGCCACCGTCGTGGTTGCCGACGTGCTCGCCGGCCGTGATCTCAACCAACAGCCCGAGGAGGCATCCGTCCAGAAAACCTCTGATCCTACGCCTTCAACTCTGTATGCATAAACAGAAATTCATCAGGCAAACCAATCACACACCAAGCATTTCGAAATTCGAAAGCAAATCAATCAATGGCTTCTTCTTCTTCTTCGCAGAACGAATCTTCGAGGACCATGGTCCTGGTTCTGAGGCTGAGCACTCTGCTCCTGGCGGTGGCTGCCGCTCTGGTGCTGGCCTTCGACACCGCCGACGTCCAGCTCGATTCAGAAGCTTCGTCGTCACGCCCACCAAGCTCACTTTCGAGGACCTCATCGCTTTCAAGTGAGCGTCAAATCTCGTTTTCTGAGTGCTTAACACATTGTTAAACAACTCGAATTATTAGGATATAACGATTTTCGAGACGAAAATCATTGGTATATTATTGTGCAGGTACTTGCTTGCTGTGGCTGTGATTGTAGTGGTGTACACGGTTATCCAGATTCCATTCTCGATTCACCACTTGGCCACTGGGAAGAGGCTTGCTTGCTTCCTCGAGTTCGATTTCTATGCTGACAAGGTAACCTACATGATCGGCCGGGTCAATCGAATTATCAATATAGTGTTTATTTCATGTTTTTTAATTTCGGTCTTTGATGTTAGGTGGTGAGCTATCTGCTGGCAACAGCGGTTGGTGCGGGATTTCTTGTTTGTGCCGAACTCAGAATCAATCTGAACAAGATTCTCAAGTCCCTTGAACAGTTAGACACACAGGGGCTCGAGGACTCCAAGGAAAACTGCAACAAATTCCTTAACTACGGATTCCTGGCTTCGTCACTGGTTCTCTTAGCCTTCATTTGTATTTTGTATGTCGGTCGTGTCCGTCCTCTCTAAGTTGTATTCTAAACTCTAATTTCTTTTACCATAGACTTAAAATAATAGATCATAAGCTCAAAAAATGATTTACAAATCCTTAACACTAAAAAAACCTCAACATTTTTAATCCTCGACGGCACAATCAACCTTAAAGAATAATTTTTTTTAATATAGAAGAACGAAAGTAAATACAATAACACACGACTACCACAAGAGTAGCTCTATTTGATTCGAAGTTGAGACCTTCAGGTCATCAAACAGACGGCTCCACCACCGAAGCAATTCCACTTCAACCCTTAAAAAACTAACTTGTTTTAACGAAAAATAGCACAACACATGTTATTTTTGTATTTTAACTTAATATTACATTTTTTAAAATGTATTCATAAATTGTTTACTCGATATATAAATATCAATTCAAATCCGACTTAATACATGTTTCAATCCTGAATCCGCCATTACGCGTACCCATAGGAATTAAGTAATTAACCGGAAAGTATAATTCCTCACTGTACTACCAAAGTACCCAAAACACAACAAGGCATATGATCATACAACTGCTGAACTGTCCTATGTTACTGAGAAACTAATGTACACCAAACCGACAGCTTGACATCCGTCCGGCAAAACGTCTGATGATCCTATATATAAACAGAAATTCATCAGCAATCTAATCACACACCAAGCAACAACATTTCGAAAATTCGAAAGAAATCAGTCAAAACAATGGCTTCTTCTTCTACCTCTTCGCAGAGCGAATCGTCGAGGATCATGGTCCTGGTTCTGAGGCTGAGCACTCTGCTCCTGATGGTGGCCGCGGCTATGATCTTGGTCTTCGACACTGCTGAGGTCCAGATTGATCTCAGGAACTTCGTCATCACCCCCACCAAGCTCACTTTCCGGGATCTCATCACTTTCAAGTGAGTGGCAATGTATCAAAATGAGTAACAATTCGAGTTATTGGGTGTTAACAGTTTTCTGCACGATTCTGGTGTGTTTATTTATTGATTGATTTTGGTTATATGATTGTGCAGGTACTTGGTTGGTGTGGCGGTGATTGTAGTGGTGTACACGGTTATCCAGATTCCTTTCTCGATTCACCACTTGGCCACCGGGAACAGGCTGGCTTGCTTCCCCGAGTTTGATTTCTATGTCGACCAGGTAACATAGTTAATCGAGTTACTTGCATTACAAGTTAATCGAGTTACGAGATACAATTATGCCGATTTTTAATGTCAGGTGGTTAGCTATCTGATAGCGACAGCAGTTGGAGCTGGATTCTTCGTTTGTGCCGAACTCAAGACAAATTTGAACAAGATTCTCCAGTCACTTGAGGAGTCAAACACACAGGGGCTCGGGGATTCGAAGGAAAACTACGATAAATTCGTCAACCATGGATTCCTGGCTTCGGCACTGGTTCTATTCGCCTTCATTTGCATGGCAGCCGTGTCCGTCCTCTCTTCCTTGAACCGCAACAGCAACGAGAAGAAGTCCATCTTCGGCTAACGATCTAGCATTGTGTGATATGAACCGGTTTGATTTATTTTTCATTTCGGTTCTTTCGGCATCTCGTAATTTGATTATTTTTCAGTTTTTCGCTGACATGGAATAAATATTTTGCAAGGATTACAAGTATTTTTACTTCTACCTTACTTCATTCACAAGATTAAAACCCTAGAGTAGGGAATGTTTTGCTTTGATATACACGTCTACTATCATTGTCGTCGAACACACTTCGAAAATCACTTCATTATGATCTAACTTTCTAGTCCGGTCCGAAAATTACTCGAATTTCCATCCCACTTTCTACTGCCAAATCAAACTTATCTTCGTCAAAGCCCACGTGGCACTCACTGTATTTTGGGCTTACAAGAAAACATAGCCCAACGCCAGGCCCAACGATAATCCCAAGTCCACAGTGAATAACGAGAAACAGAATATACCTCGACAGAATCTTCTTAATTTTACCCGCATTGTAACCTTTGCCGCCATCGCCATTTCATGGAATCAAGTCAAACTACAGCTTTCCACAACAATGGCCGGCATATAGCACTCTAGATCAAACAGAAATCCAGGAAGCATCA
This sequence comes from Linum usitatissimum, assembly GCA_030674075.2. NCBI lineage: Eukaryota > Viridiplantae > Streptophyta > Magnoliopsida > Malpighiales > Linaceae > Linum > Linum usitatissimum. Next base: position 712,334 of record JAUJYP020001424.1, read on the forward strand.
TCATTCATCAATCCACATGTACAAAAAAAACCAGAAGCCATAGAAATCCAACTGAAGAATCAATCACATGACTTGTTCACAGAGTGGATCATCATCGAATGTCGTCCTGGTTCTCCGACTCGCAACCATGTTCCTTCTGGTGGGAGCTGTTATGGTTCTGGTGTTCAACAGTGTTACAGTCACACTTGATCTCAGGACCTTCACCATCACGTTCCCGCCCCCCAAGCTCACTTTCAAGGACCTCATCACCTTCAAGTAATTGGTCATGTCTGTTTCGTAAAGTTTTCGAACATGGCGTGTTAGGAACCGAACAAAAATAGAATTCAGATTATCGAAGGATCTGGCGGATTTACGATGTTTTTACTGCAGGTACATGCTTTCCGGTGCTGTAATTGCAGCAGCATACACAATCTTCCAGCTCCATCTAGCAATCTAACACGTCGTTAAGGGGAAGAGGCTAATGAATCGAGACTGCTCGCCTCAGTTCGATTTCTACGCAGAGCAGGTAGTTACCTACCTGCTAGCTACGGCAGTCGGTGCAGGGTTTCTCGTCTGTGGGGAGCTCAAGATCAATCTGACCAAGATGATAAACTCCCTTGAAGAAGTGATCACAGAAGGGCTCGAGGATTCGCGCAATACAACAAGTTTGTCAACTATGGATTCATAGCTTCAGCATTGGTTTGCTTGGCGTTCGTTTGCATGACGGTTGTGTCTGCTCTCTCGTCTGTGAACCGCAGCAAGAACGAAAGGAAGTCCATCTTTGGCTGAGAGAGTTCATAACCACCAGAAAGTAGTTAGTTCATCGTCATGAGCAAAAATATGATTAGTTTTCATTCATTTGTTTTCAAGTACACAATTATAAGCTCATTAGTATGGACTCTGTTGCATTAATATGGAGAAGTTTTCTTTCATTTGATTGTTTTTTCTTATGATTTGTTAGAAATCGACAGACAATATAGATGAATGAAATTTGATCGAGCGAACTGGCACACACAATTTTACGCGGAAAACTCGAGCATGAGCATTGCTCAAACTAAGGATTTGCAACAACTCAGGTATCCCATAAGACTAAACTAGACGTATTTGAAATAGGTAGCCTACAACCGAAATCTGAGTAGTACAGCGGGTCAGTACCTACTAAACTCGAGCATGAGCATCGCTCAAACTTAGCAGCAGGAACTGACTTGGATCATTTTCATCCTAAATTCTGTTTAATATATGATTAAAACCCTAATTTGACAAATTATCAGAGGACATATCAGAACCAATCAAAGAACTGATCTTGCAACTTACTTGGATGATTTCATAAGGAGGAAAGCAGCAGCTTAGGATTGGCTGACATGGAGGCCAAGGTTTTGGAAAGCGAGGACAAGGAATCTAGAGCTACTTTCAGCATCAGTGGTGGGCAACCAGGTCGCAGTACCATTTCCTTTACCTGAGCCAGATCGAACATCCAAATCTTATGAACTTCATACCCAGAAAAGGGGATGATAAGAAATGGTTCATAATCAAGATCGTACCTTGTCAAGGTAATTGTGAAGCTCTTCTATCTCCCGGATATGTTCTTCTTGATCTTGGTCTTCAAATTCCAATTCAATGGAGCTTGTACTAACAGGTGCTGCAGTTGCAGAGCAAGAGTAGATTGTGGAAGGAGGAGCGCTGCGATCCATTGAACAACCCAGAAGTAAGAAGAGGAATGGCGGTTTACCAGCTACTGGGAAAGCTGAATCAGGATCTCTACACCTCGGTTTGGGAACCATGATGAATTGATGATGGTGATGAACTGATGATGATTGTCAGATGGAGAACCATACTGGGAATATTCTTATGGGCCGGACCGGGCCGGGTTTGCCAATCAATGAAGGCAGGCCCTTCAGCACGGCCCAATCCTTCTCAGTAACGGAGTCGGATCCACCACACGCTTAACCACTAAACAAAAGATTAAAAAGAAGAAAGGATGTCACCCCGTGCAATCCAATTCCTAGCTAAATTAAAATTAAAATTTTGAATTAGAATTAGAATTAGAATTTTTAGTTAGGTTTGGTTTAAAATTTTTATTTTTAATTGGATTCATATTGTTTTAGTTATATAATAAAGACTAGCAGAATAGTAAAATTAACGATTTAAAATTTAAAATTTTAGTGGTGTTTAACGATTTTAATACCACTAACGTAGAATTTGCTACCTTTGAGATAAATATTTAATTTTTTGATTGATTAATAAAAAAAATTAAATTTTCTCAAAATCTATCAATTTTTAATATTCTGCGAAATCAACGAATTTTAATAAAAAATTCTTCGTAACCACGAAGCCATTCCAAAATCCAAATTCCCTTTTTAATCCCGCAAAAAGAAAAGCGAACCAACTTGACGAAGAATCTCTGTCACCCAATCTCTCCCACTGTTTCCTTCCTGCTTTCCCTTTTTTAAAAAATGGCGTCGTCCTCCTCTCTTCCAAACAACCCATTACTACAATACCTCCTAACAATAACATCCTTCTTCTTCTTCTCTCTACTTCTGCAAACCCATCCAACCAACTCAGCTCTAATCGTAACCTACAGAAACCACCATCACAGCAACAACAACAACAACCCATTCCCTCCCAGATTCCAAACCAACCGAACCAACGGCTGCGCATTGTTCGAAGGCAGCTGGGTCCGCGACGACTCCTACCCGCTCTACTCCTCCTCCACTTGCTCCTTCGTCGACCGCAATTTCAACTGCGAGTTCTACGGCCGCCCCGATTTCACTTACCCCAAGTACCGCTGGCAGCCCCTCGGATGCGAGCTCCCTAGGTCAGTAGTCGGGACCACTAATCCCTTCTATCTAATCTAAGCTTTCGAGAGTTGATTTGAATCTGGGAGGAGCTGATTTCGTTTGTGTTCTGGATTGAGCAGATTCGATGGGATGCAGTTTCTGCAGAGGCTGAGTGGGAAGAGTGTGATGTTCGTCGGGGATTCGATCGGGAGGGATCAGTATGAGTCATTGATCTGTATGATTATGGCGACGGCTCCCAAGGCTGCTAGCCAGATGAACGGCGGTGATCCTCTCTCCACCGTCAAGTTCCCGGTAAGTGTTCTGGTTTACATTTTTTTTTGTTTTCTTTCGTTTTCACTGATACAATGCGCCGTCGTTTTATTGGTGGGTCAAGTGTATGGGCTGTCTGCCACTATTTTATTGGAATGTGAATAATAATAAATTCTTTGCTTGTGAAATTTCAAGGAATGTGAATAATAATAAATTCGTTACTTGGTGAAGCTGTTTATGTTTGGTTGGTAGGGTCGGAAATCGGTACGGGTATGGTTAAGTTTAACGACATGGCTATGGTTAATCGCTTTGTTCGAAACGATTAGCCACTGGTTTAAGTTCAATGCATGAACTAGTTCGATTATTTGGGTATTAGAGTATTGGATTAACCATTTTAGGACGAAAAATATGACGAATTGTGTTAAACCAACCATACCCATTTACTCAGCCTAGTTATGGTTAACTCGATACGAATTTTTTCGAGTGCAGGAGTACGGTGTTAGGGTCTCGTTCTACAAGACACCATACTTGGTGGACATTGGCGTGGAGCACGGGAAGAGAGTGCTGAAGCTGGACGACATCTCAAGCAACGCCGACGTCTGGCGAAACGCCGAGGTTTTGTACTTCAACACCGGCCATTGGTGGAACCACCAAGGATCACTCCAAGGGTACTATTATTATAAACACGATAAGATCTCGTCACATGGTTCTGTACGACTTGTCGTTTAGGATATCGTACCAAATGTGTTGACTTTGGTGCTTTTGCAGATGGGAATACATGGAAACAGGAGGAAACTACTACAAGGACATGGATCGACTTACAGCAATGGAGAGAGCTGTAAGAACATGGGGGGACTGGGTCGACAGCAACATCGACCGTTCGAAAACTCGCGTCTTCTTCCTCTCCACCTCCCCTACACACTACGAGTAATTCTTCCTATCGATTGCTCGAAATTCGTGGATTGTGGTTGATCATTAGTGGTGCGGTTTGTTGTCATTTGACTATAATAATGACCTTTTGTTCGCGCAATTTGCAGTCCTAGCTTGTGGAGCTCGGGGGAGACGGCGGCCACGAAGAACTGTTACGGCGAAACATCGCCAGTGAGCGGAACGACGTACCCAGGAGCATTCCCCGATCAGATGAGGGTACTGGAAGGCGCACTTCAGCAGATGAAGAGGCCACCATTCCTAATGGACATCACATTGCTCTCGGGGCTAAGGAAAGACGCCCACCCTTCGATTTACAGTGGCGATTTGAGCCCTCAGGAGCGAGCTAACCCGCTGAGATCGGCTGATTGTAGCCATTGGTGCCTCCCTGGCTTACCTGATACTTGGAACCAGTTGCTGTATACTGCTCTGTTCTTCTAGGCAACTTGTATGGCGAGATTAGATCGAATACTAATAAGTTATAATTTTTTGTAACTAACGATTCTTGCAGCTGTCTGCCTTGGTCAGTTAGTCTAACATGTAAGCATAGACTTAGCCGGACTGGACTGAATCACGAGTAACGAATTAGTCGGGTTGCAGGTTTATATTTTTCAGAAACCATTCGGATTGTGACCAGATAGAACCGAAAAATATCGAAACTTTAGCAACATTTTGTTTAAATTCAGCTATCCACGCTTCAATTTTTAGTATTACCTGGATATAAAACATAACAAACTTATACCTTTTACCGAAAATAGTCAAATTCGTTGCCGAAATTATTTGTTTGAATTTCGGTATACTGACTACCAAATTCGTTCGGTTCGGTTTTTTCGGTAATCAACTTCAAGCCCTAACTTGAACACCGTTTCGGAACTCGTTTCATCCCACTTCCATCATCCTCGGAACATTGTCGATGATCTTCGGAGCAGCCGATGTTCCAGAATCCGCATAAGCCGAAAGATGAACACCCAAAGCGGCTCTCCCCGAAGGATCAAGATTGGCCGACCATGCAGCATCCCATTCCACAGCTTTGGCTGTGCTGCACGCCACACTTGCTCCTCCAGGAACCGTCAGCTTGGCTGAGTTCTGCACAACGGAAAAGCCAATATGGTCGGTCGATTAGCCGAATCGAAAGATGGTTCTGATCCGTGTTTTTGTTTTGTTCATCACCTGTGGGAAGAGCTTCTCGAAGATCATCCTGTAGTAGTAAGCTTCTTTGGATGGTGGGGTGTTGTGTGGGTATATATGAGCAGCGTTCTGCATCATCTTGTCTGTAACGTGTTTGGCTGCATGGGATTTGAGGCCGTCGATCCAGCTGTACCCAACTCCGTCACTGAACTGCTCTTTCTGCCTGTAGAGGATATGCTGCAGAAAACCGAACTATGAACTAACTCGTCGAGAACCAGACACAATCACCAGACACAATCACCAGACACAATCACGAATAGAAAACAAGTACAAAGAACATAAATATTCGTTAATTTAGTTCCCCTTCGCGAGCAGAGTATGTCTGGAGGCGCTACCAACTCAGGTCAATCCATTAGACTCCATAACATAACACGACGAAACTTGAGATAAGATGATCAAACCTTAGGGAGATAAGGTCTGTCTTCATCATCAAAAGCTTTCCTAAGAACCCATTTCTCCGTCCTTCCTTCCTCTGGCTTAACCTGAAAGTATCCAATCAAACAAACAAACCACCATTTAAGAAAACTGCAAACATATATGAATACAGACCATCTTCCATTCAGGGTCAATGTCCATGGCAACATCGAGGAACTCCTTGTCCAAGAATGGGATCCGAGCCTCCAGCCCCCAAGCAGAGGTGGCCTTGTTGGCTCTCAGGCAGTCGTACAGATGGAGGGCCTTGATCTTCCGACAAGTCTCGCGATGGAACTCGTCCTTGCTCGGTGCCTTATGGAAGTATAGATACCCACCAAACACTTCGTCAGCACCTTCCCCTGAAAATTATGGAGTGGACATTCAATTACTGTTAAACGGTTAACATCGATTAACGAATCAAATGTGATCGGTTAATCGGCTAATCTAAAATAATTTGGTTCAGTTAATCAATTAAGAATTTGAGATTTTCTTTAAACCGACTCTCCATCAAACAACGTTGCATCTCATGTCCAAAATCGTTGCATCCCAACAACTCGAGTTATTAGAATGCAATGGTTCACGATATGCCATTAGAGCCTTTACCTCTTCGGCCTCAAATAGCCTCCAATCTATGACATACATGACTTACACAGATTGTGCCAACCTTAACTCTTCGAAGAGCTTCTGTTTCAGAGGCGTGTTCATGAATAATATACAAACCAATTTGAATTTTCTCCCTAACAACTTAAGTTATTAGGATGTAATTATTCATGACGCTCTTCATATTTATAGCTAACCGGAGCCAACCTACTTCGTTCAGTTAATTGACATTTAATTTACTAATTATCACTATGACAGTCTATTAATCGGTTAATTTAGTTTTTATGAACCGACCGAGTATGGTCGGTTTTTAACCGTCCACCACAGGACTCCGTACCCCTTACCTGAGATCACCATCTTCACCCCTGTAGCCTTGATCTTCCTGGACATGAGGAACATGGGCGTGCTGGCTCGAATCGTGGTCACATCGTATGTCTCGATGTGGTAAATCACGTCCTCGATCGCATCGATCCCGTCCTGAACCGTGAAGTGGAACTCGTGATGGACCGTTCCCAAGTAGTCGGCTACTTCTTTCGCTGCTTTCAAGTCAGGGGAGCCCTCCAAGCCTACGCAGAAGGATTGGAGTTTGGACCATTGCCTTGCGAGTTTGGTTTCGGCGAAGTGTCTGGCAGTGATTGATGCCACTAAGGAGGAATCTAGTCCGCCGGAGAGGAGGACTCCGAATGGGACGTCACTCATCAGTCTCTTCGTCACAGACTGCAAGATTAATAACGGAAATCAGGATGGTCGGAGACCCGAGACCTTATACCGTATTCTTAACGTTTGGCATGCATTATAAGGGAGGTTTGCAGATACATTAGACAAAAGCTTTGATTTTTACGGATCGTTTGATTTCATGATTTGGTCGGAAGTGATTTTAAATAATAAGGAATTTCAAATATGCTAGGGATTTAGTAAGTACCCTCGTTAATTTAGGGGAAATTAAAAGAAAAATTTCCAAATTATGAAAAATAATTGTTTAGTAAACATATTTAGTAAATGACTAATATACCCTGACGTAGATGTACATCTTACCGTCTCAAAGGCGTGCCTGAGGGCAAGGGGGTCATAGGGAGTCGAAGGAACAACCTCGGAGAACCAACGAGGATTGTACCATCGTCTGAACCCGCCGAGCTTGCTCGAGTAGAGATGGCCGGGCGGGAAGCACTCGAACTGTTCGGAGTCGTCGTGTAAGGCTTTCATCTCGGACGATATCCATATCGAGCCGTCGAGCCCCCAGCCGATGTAGAGGGAAGTGATGCCGACGGCGTCACGAGCTACGATGAAGGAGTCGTCGCGTGTGTCTAGAAGCACTAGTGAGAAGATCCCGTCCAGCATTTCCACGAATTTGTCACCGTATTCCTCGTACTAGACAAAAAAAAACAGAGTAATTAGTGAAATGGAATCATCCATATAAAGGAAATTAAGTGAATGGTTAAAAGCGACGGATTCAGAATAGTTTAATGTATGTCGTGAGATTATATATCACGATTACGGTTAATAATCAAATTAACCAATTCTCAGACCTATTAAACCATACTTAATTTGCGGTTAAAAGAACCGGAGATCAACCAAATCAGGTTACGGAAACCGAACCAGATGGGCGATGACGTCGCAGTCGCTGCCGGTACGGAACCGGTGATTGGGGAGCCGCTTCCTGAGCTCTTCATGGTTATAAATCTCGCCGTTGACGGTGACGGCGACCGATTCGTCCTCGTCGAAGAGGGGTTGGTCGCCGGAGTCAGGGTCAACGATGGCCAGACGCTGATGGGCCAAGTAACAGTCTTTGTACTTGTACAGGCCGCTCCAGTCGGGTCCACGGTGCTTCAGCCGCCGGGAGAGCTCCAAAACTCGAGCCCTCTTCGCCTGAGAATCGTCCGAACAACCCAACACTGCTAATATCCCGCACATCGTTGAATTAATCAGTTGCCGCCTGGTAGTGATAAAAATTCGCATCGGTTATTAACTAGTTCCGCCGCTGTGACTAGCGGTGGGGGAAGGACACGTGTCGTAATGTTATTGATGAGGCTGGCTTCTTTTTGCCACCTGCCACGTTCTTCTTGTTGCATGCATGGGGAATAACGACACCACGTCAGCACGTAAGATTATCATAAGGGTATTTATGTAAAAACAATTGTCCATATAAAATTTGAAATCTTAAATATTTTATCAGTCGATCTGAAATCTTAAATGTTATCAGTCGGTTAGTATCATATAAAAAAATCGTTACATTCTAATAATTCGAACAATCACTTTGAGCATGAATGAATATTTTTTTCTCGAGGAGCATGCATTTACAGACAAAAGTTCATCGACAGAGTAATTAGTATGTATGTGATTGTATGTTTCTTCCCAGTACTTTACAAATGAAAGGCCTCTCGCAGTCAGTCCATGAGTTTGTATCGTTTCTCTTGCACACCAGTAACTCCCATCTGTATCTCAATGATTGTGTGGAGTGGCATCTGCAACAAAGCGTCCAAACAAAACCATGCATGGTGACATCAAACATTCTGTTAAGTTTTGGTGGATGCTAAGCTATTAAGAGTTACCTCAATATGAGGGATTTCACTGAGGGGCCTATCAGCAAAATAAGCATACAGAGCTCTCAATACTGCCTGCAAACAAAACAAAACAGAACAACATTCAACCACCAACTTCTCATCTCAGCCTTCTACAACCAAGTTAAAACTTGAGATGCATGTATAAGAAACCTGGTGAGATATAACCACAACGGGTGCTCTTTGTCTCTCAAGCTCAATGATTACTGGCTCCAACCTGCAGGTAGCCGGAGTTAGGGAATGTAAGCGTTTTGATGAAGCAACAGGATGATGCTAATGTAGTTTGAAACTTCACAAGCTTTAAGAGCAGTTTTAAACCTCTGAATGACGTCTAGATACGACTCGCCGCGAGGATACCTGTACCGTAACTTGTCCTTCTTACGGTTCCTGAAAGGTAAGCCAATCAGCCAGAGCCAAAATCCAGGTTTTAAGAGATGAGTAGTAAATGAAACTTACTCGTATTCCTCCGGCATGTTCCTCTTGATTTCCTCGTACGTCATTCCATCGCACACTCCTGAATTTATCTCGTCTAGGGCACGCCATTGGATCTAATGTGAATGAAACGAAATGGCGAGTTTAACGGTTTTCGATTTAAGCCAAGGTTTACTATATATAAAGCTGCAATGTCTGTAAGTATACCTTTGGGAACCCAGTAATTGGGCCAGCTGTAAGGATTGTCCTCTGCAGTGTGCTAGTCCAAATCTGGAATCAAAGTAAAAGGATGCAAGTTTTTCATTACAACACATTCTATCATTATCAATCTGGGTTAAAGGTTACGAGGAAGCTTACAGAAGCTGCTTTCTCCAATTTCAGTCGCTTTTCGACGAAGTTAGAGAGCTTCTTTGAGTATACTTCTCCAGTGTCACTGCAACAAAGGAAATAATGCAATAGCTAGAGAAACGTTTTTTTCAGAAGCAGAGCCGGTTTTGAATGCATATAGTGAGGAGGAGATACCTCAACAAAGAATCCCCTCCGATTCTGGATCGAACATTGTGCCGGCTTTCTCCATGCCTTGTAAGTAAAATCGGACGTGGTGTGAGATGGGTATTCACCAGGAAGAAAACGATGCGTCCAGGAAGGTAGCCACTTATATTGTTCACCTGTAACAAGTTATAATATTCTGTGCATGAGAGGATCCATAAAATCTATGTTAAGATGAAAAACCAAGAGATATAAGGGGTAGAGTACCTGAATTTGTCCACCATGACCACTGACCATGTCTATCATTTTAATGTAAGAACCTTCTTCAACTGCCTCGTAGGCCTAGCAATCAAAATCAACCATTTTTAGCCAAATTTATAGTCAAATCAAACCAAGTCTTTCGTTTGCAGCAAAAGAAAAAGAGAATCACCTTTTCATAATTATCTAGCCGACTTTTGAAGTCTTCATATCCTGCTTCAAAATCTGGCCTGTTAAAGTGTCAAGACACTCCAGTTTTTAATTTCTCACCATTGGTTGAGATAATAAGCCGACGATTTCAGATAGTAAACGTACTGTTCGGCATAATCCGGACTCTGCTGGATTTTGAGACGTATGTTCCTCTCAATAATGCGTTTGTCATTGCATAAAGTTTCCAAGAATATTATCTACACCGAGAAAGCATACGTGAGAAGATTTGATGTTCCGTAAAGGTTCAAGCTCAATCAGGTGATCACTTTACCTTGCACTTCCCTTCTGCCATTTTCATCAGCATATTCCTTCTACTTCTGGTACTATTCGTGGCATCGAATATTCCTACCTACAAGTGGAAATGAAAAAGAAAGAACTAAATAGCAAAGTACAAGCCAAAGAACTGTTCTTTGTAACTGTAACAACTCGACAAACCTGGCCACCCTCTTGCATCCAGGCAATCATGTCTTCCATCGCGAGTGCTGCTACCTAGTATCACGTGATACATTAAACTATGTACAAAGGAGAAGGTTAATGTTGTGCTGTAATTCTCAACAACGTAAAACTAGACTCCTTAGAATCCCAAAAGTGTGAACTTAGGGACGGTGTATGACATATTGTTAAGCTCTAACTAGTTGAAAATCGAGCTATGAGTTTACAGAGAGATAGAATCATAGACAGTTACCTCATTACGTGCTTCCACACCTTCAGGGTTGTCATTTCGGAAAAAGTCCGCATACTGCATCAGCAAAAGGCTTCTAAGAAAGGTCTGGTACTCTAATATAAACAGACGAAGAAACAAAGAAGGATCCTTCTTTTGCAGTAGTAAATATACCTGATTAACTCCGTGCTTAAGACGTCGATACTGTCAAAACAAAATTTACAGGATAAGTATTCATGTTCAACTTAGAAATGTGTACCCAGCAAATAAAAACTTGCCTTCCCAACGTTGAAATGTTTGGTATTATGACCCAACCAGCGAAGATAGCGAGTGAGTTTAACTGCTGTGAACGTTTTCCCCCTAGCAGGAAGACCAACCTGAAGACATAGAGATAGTAGGGAATTCAGCTTAACAACAATTAAAGTTCCATTCCTAGAAAAAACTATCATTCTAAAAATATGGCTTCAGTCAGGCACTACCAACACAATTGCCAAATGTCTATCTTCCTTAGGACCAAGCATCTGATCTGCTACAGCAGCAGCGGCAACAGCTCCAGCAGCTGCTGGCATCAAGTTCTGCAAGTTCATAGAACAATACAAAACTCAAAAATCTTGATAAAAACTTCACAGAACTATAAGGATTCGCATTGCTCATTGATACAAACCTTGGCTTCAGCAACTTTTTTAAGATCAAGCGTAAAAGTACTTGAACTTAATGACTTAGTAAGCCTAAGAGATCCAACACCCCTGTCCACGAAGAGTCCTCTGTGACTATCTTGCTTTTGCACGGGCGAAAAAGTCCCCACCGACTTTGATTCAACCATTCCAGTACCGGGATACGCTTGGGACGAATCCGGGATGACAACCTCAATGCTCTGGACAAAGAGTAACCAAGCTCATTAAGTTAATAAGCACATGAGAAAGTCGAACAAACATGTGTGAATCTAAGAGAGGGGTTACCAAGATGGACCTTAACAGATGGAGGCTGATCAGAAGAAGAACCACCAGAATCCTTGATGGAATGGGAACTAGACCATGGTGCATCAGAAATCGTAAACCTTGGAGTAGCTGCATTATTAGCTGCGTACACTGCAGAATTCGATGGTGCTGGAACCACGTAGTGTTCAAGATCAAGCTCTAAGCCAGCGGAAGATACATTCTGGAGATAGATAAAAAAAACCTTGCTTAACAAATTCTGAGAATAGTTCATGTTCTTAATAGAGTAATAGAGTTATAAATTTCCATAGTAAGGCCAAACCTCAGCTCCAGTGGTTGGTGCGGAATCGATACTAACATCGGGAATCCCACGAACAGTTGAAGGCCTATGGTTCTCCTGGTAAGCCCTCCAACTAGCCGCGAGATCAAACGGAGAAACTCTATCAGCCTTAATGAATACTCTATATTCCAAAGTCTCCTCACCATTCCTAAAGACAACTAGCCTTGATTCCCCTTGCAGTGCCCCTCTAGATAGAAGCCGGTTCGGACCTTCCTCAATCACACAAGGAACGCTACCGTGCTTTGGCTTCAGAAGGAACTTGAAATCCAGAGTTTCTACATCGAAAGGATAAACAATACAGTAACACAAATTGTCTTCATTCTTCTTTAGCAAATTCACAATCTTTCCAAACGGGAAACTGATATAAACACAGTATAGGTCCATCCATGCAATTTCTCAGGAACCAAACAGTAAAATCCATCATCCAGCAATATAATCACACAAATTGTCTTCAGAGTTCTCTAGCAAGTTAGAATCTTTCCTAACAGGAGACCGCAATAAACACATTATAGGTTCATCCAAGCAAACTCTCAGCAACCCAACTGTAAAAATCGAGTATCCATACCGTGATCAGGAGGAACAACGAAGCTCAACTCCCACATTAAAGCCGATTCCCTCTCCATTGACAGCTACAAAACAGTAACATTGAAACAGCTCTCATAAACCAGCTACGCCATGAAAAAACAGCAACTTTACTGACTCCTACTACTACTCACAGCCTTGGAAGGATCCCAAGAGCCAACGAGAGGGACAGAGCCATAGACGTGAGGGATAATCTCGCCTTTAAGCTTGTAGTTCTCCATTTTCAACGACACGTACAGCTGTCCTCCGCCATGGTCGTCGTCTCCGTCGCCGTGCAACACCCCGTCTCCGCCATCTTTCGACGTCCCCGTACCCATTTCGTTCTTACAAGCAAATGAATGAAAACAAATCACTACGGCATTGTACTCTATCAGTGAAGAAGAAGAAGAAGAAGAGAGGTTTTAATTAAGAAAAGTCGCAAACTTACAACTCCAATAAGGAGATTACGAGTGATGGCATGGTGAGTGGTGTTCGTCGGAATCGATAACGGACAAAAAAAGGGAAAACGGTAGGGTCGATGGTGGTGGGGGAATAGACTAGCGGTTTGTTATTGTGGCTCCTCTCCGCCATTGATAGGCTATCCACAGTTTATTTTCCCGGTACAGATCGTGCTGACGTGGAAAATGGTGGGCTTTGAAATTAATAAAATAATAATAAATGTTGTTCAGAGGTGGGCCGAACACGTTGGCACCTGGAACGCATAATTCCATCGATGTGACGTTACGTTTAAGCCCATACATCCATGAATTTATGGGTTTAAGCCCAAATATTTTTCACCTCCAAACTATTTTGTTTCTAAAATTATTCTCATAAACACCAACTATATTATAGTAAATTATTTCAAGACTGCGATTGCTATACTTTCAGATGATATATCTCTCCATTATCAACATGCCATCCTAGTTTTAGAAATTTGCTATTATTGAAAATTACTCTTTCCCACATTTATCGCAAAGCAAATTATGCTACGGATAATCTGATCAACTTTGATCATTTTTATATCTTTGGTATTCATTTTCTCGAGACAACAAATAAAAGTCTATCCCAAAAACTACAATATGACTTAATTGATATTTTTTTTTCTCGAGCAAACTACGGACAGTCATCATTACTCACACTTATGGAGAGGGTAACCGATCTTCTTGCTAATCATGTCATTTCCTTTTGTTTGGGTTGCATCAAATTATTTCGTTTTCTTATGATATTATTAATTTTATTAATGCTGATATAGTTAAGGTGTTTTTTTCACAAATCGTTATTCTTAATAATTAGAACCCTTGAGTCTACCCTTTCTAAATAAAAAATAAAAAAATCAACCGTTGAGTTGGGCTAATTTACAACTTTTAAAGTTGATTAAGGTGTATGGTAACGATAAAGAGTTCCGTTGTGAGTAGAGAGTGATCCAATCGTTCCAATTTTATATTGGTCTAGATTATGAAATTTGTGTTATATATTACATATAAGGAATGATTATCTCGAGGTTGTAGTTATGTCGGTTTCCAATTTAAAAATTTTTAGGTTCAATTTTTTGAAGCGTATTACTTTATAACATTTTAAGTCTGCTTAAATAAGTATACAGAATAAAGTTTGGCAATATTGCTATGATTAACCCAACTGCAACGTCTGGTGATTATCTTTGGGTAACCAAACCGAAATGTACATTTCTTCAAATTATCAGTTTCGATTAACCAAAACCCAAACCATTCCCACCCAACCAACCATCAGCCACAGTCTATAAATATAGCTAATCAACCCAAATTACTCGTTGTTTAGTTAAGCTAAAAATTGGATCTTTGGCATTTGCCGTGGCAATAACACTAGTAGTAGCGTTGACCTCACCGGTAACGTTGACCAACGCCGACCCATACCACAACCCATCTCCGCCGCCGCTGTCGGCCGTTGCAGGAAAGGAGCTCCCTCAGTCAGTTGCGTGCAACGATCCTTTCACCAAATGCCTCATGTTCGGGCCCCCTCACCTTCACCTTCGGAGCGAACAAGGTCGCCAATTGGGATGACTCCGTTGACCAGTTCCACTTTTCTTACAATGGAAAGCTGGTCAACATTGCCTCGGAACATTTGTCCATGTGAACGGCCAATAACAGTCCGCTCATCGTCAAGCGGACTGCAGAGGCCAATGTCATTCTGGTCACGCTCCCTGACGTGGTGGAGCTGTTAGCTGGGGTGGTCCCCATAACGAAAGAGGATGATCGGGTTCATAACTACCAAATCCCTAGCGATACTGCTTCGCTTATTTGGAGATGCAGTTTAGGTCAATGGCGGAGCCAGATGCTCTTATAAATATATTTTTGTGAAAATATATGTATTAATTGTATTTTTTATTTAATTATTATTTGAATCACACCACTTGAACCATTATAAATCTTTTAATTACCAGCTAATCATTTTGAAAAAAAAATTATAAATACATTTAGCACACATTACTATAGATAATAATAATACACATGTGAATAAATTTTTTTATTAATATTATGTGAATTGCTTAATTTAATTTCTGACTACGCTACTAGTTCAGGTTCTTTGATTTGTCGGAGGCGGTGGAGGGGGTTTTAGGGCAGACGTACCAACCGGAGTTTAAGAGCCCGGTGAAGCGTGGGGTGGCGATGCCGGTGATGGACAGCGAGAACAAATATTTGACGTCTTCTCTAGTATCATCGGATTGCAAGTTTTGCATTTTCTCGCCGAACGGGAATGGTGACGGATTTTTGTCATCGGGGAAGGCGTTGCAGTTGACCGGGGCAAATAATGAGGTGAAGTGTAGTAGCCGGATTAGCGGCGGCCGGGGAGTTGCTTGCCGTCGTTAATTAGTTGAATCCTAAGGTCTCTTATTAATAGTAATTAGCGTCCACCTTTGGTTAATTATGCGATTAAAGATATTTTCCCTTTCTTCCCTTTGAATAAACAAGAGACTATAAATTATATTACATGAGTTAGAGATCTACCGAATTATATACGAAGAACACAAGATTTTACGTGGTTCTCCAACATGAAATTAACTAGTTCAATCAACGAGTTAGCAGGAGGATGTTTCTGAAGCTATTGAAAATTCTTTGGATTATCTGAGGGATGCCGGCTCTTTTCGTCTTCTTTGAAGAGCAATGATTAGCAATGTCTGGTATGAACGTTGTAGGAGGAATGTACGGGATAACATGAATTCAACTATTTTTACTTAACGGCGGGTCTTGCTTCCTTTTATGGGCAAGTCTACAAATCGGTGAATAAAAGACAATATTCATCGGAAAAAATAGTAAAATTTAGTAAAATGAAATTTATGTGTATATATAAAAATATTAATATAATAACGCGTTTGAATTTTTGTACAATTTAAGCAGTCATTAATTCATATACCGAATCAAACTCATAAAAAAACAAACATGAACCGTATTAAAACAAATTGTAAAAGTAGAACGTGAAACTAAAAACCAATCATCATGGTCGCTATAGTTTTCCTTTAAAACTATTACAATCAAGATGATGAAAGGTTGAGGAAAAAAAAGGAAAGAGTTGTTCTCAAAATGATGATAAAAATTTCGTCATCTTTTTTTACAACTCTTTTCTTATTCTCCATCTTTCTCTTCCTTTTCATCAAAACTTATGTGTGTCTCGCTGCCAACCCACTGAACGTGATCTACAAGTGTTGGAGAAGCGACACAAATTGGAGAAAGCAACGACAACGTTTAGCCAAATGCTCTGTTGGATGTCCTGGAAACATGACCCGCAATATTGGAGAAGGAGTTGCAAGGTATAAAGTCACAAATTATAACGATGATACTTTAAACCCTAAATCTGGAATCCTACGATTTACGAGGCATTGCAGTCCGGGAAAGTATGGATCACTTTCAAGAGGAACATGGAAATCAAGCTTCAGAAGCCCCTCTTGATAAGTAGCTACACTGCCTTCGATGGTCGTGGGGTTGATGTCCACATACAGATGATGCATGTCTCGTTGTTTACAAGGTATGTTTTTTTATGTTGCCCGATAAAAATTAGATATGTTCTATAAAAAAAAGTTGTATTCCAATAATTCGAGTTATGTTAGGAAAGGATTTTAATTGATATTTATATTATTTACTAACAATTTTTAAAGATTTTAATATCATGTTAAAAACCGTTACATCCCAATAAATTAAATTATTGAGAAAAATCTGATTAATATTTATATTATTCACTATCATTTTCGCGATGAAGAACAGAAATGTAATCATTTGGGTTAGTTTTTGTAGATTTAACATATTATTGGCATTGTATACATTGCCAGGCTAGCAATGTCATTATCCATGGGCTACACATCCATCACGGTAAGGCTTAAGGGCCGAGCACACTAATGAATGTGTAGCCTGGAAAGTCCTACCACTAGGAGCCATGGAAAGTCCTACCACTAGGAGCCATGGACGGAGACGCCATCCGATTGGTGACGGCCCACAAAGTTTGGATAGACCACAACACACTCTACTCTTGCCAAGATGGTTTGCTCGACATGACCCATGGTTCGACCAACGTGACCATTTCCAACGACTGGTTCAGGAACCAAGACAAGGTCATGCTCCTAGGCCACGATGACGGCTATGTTCGAGACAAGGGTATGAAGGTTACGGTTTTGCTGAACCATTTCGGCCCGAATTGTAACCAACGCATGCCTAGGTGATTATCGGTTTGTTTGATTCTGATTTACGAATTCGTAAAGGGTTGGTATAATGGTAATTCGATGTAATGTTAGGGTTCGACATGGATATGCACATGTTGCGAACAACTTATACCAAGGATGGACCCAATATGCAATTGGTGGAAGCATGAACCCGATCATCAAGAGTGAATCTAATTACTTTATTGCCCCTACCGGAAGAAAAGAGGTATCCACACGAGGAACCATTACTAATGTTTTTCCTTATGACTGACTAACATAATTCGATGTTCGGACCTCTTTCGGCGTATAGGTGACATGGAGAAACGGAGTCGATGGGAAGGATGAGCCGTGGAGCTTCTACTCGGTGAACGACTACTTCGAGAACGGGGCTAACTTTGACGAAACTGGGGAAGGCGGAGCCAAGCCTAACTACGACAGCGACCAGAAGTTCAAGGTTGCTGTCGCTCAAACTGTCAAGAACTTGACTTCCTCCGCCGGTGCTCTCGCTTAAATAAAACATCGAGACGGGTGAAATGCTTACATATGTTCCTAACTTCTTATCGTGTTACATAACATCGTTCGTTTAATTTCGAAATTGATTAGTTAGGTAATCGTGATTGTCATATAGGTGAAGCTGTATACTATAGACAACAATCCATCATTTAACTGTTATCTTGTAACACAAGTAACCCTCCGACTCGAGTACAAAGAGAGGGTTACGTGCGTTGCAAGTCTAATTCGGGTTCTTCCCCCTCTTGCCGTCTACACAACCAAATCTGGAAGCCATTCACTAGACGAGCAGAGGGGAAGAACGACATTCTATCTTCTTTCACTTGCGACCACCTGTAAGTTGTGACGAAGTAATGCAGAAACAGAGCAATCTGGAGACGAGCCAGCTCTGCTCCGGGGCAGAACCGAGCTCCTGCCCCGAACGGTGTAAAATACGGACTACTCCTCCAGTTTATCTTGCCCTGATTTTGAGGCTCCGTCCATCTCCATGGATTGAATGTGCGAGCTTCGTCGTACAATTTTTCATCCAGATGGACCGCCGATAAGAATGGGACGACTAAGCTTCCTTTCGGGATAACGTAATCTGGTCACAACCCCACAAATGTTTCAGCTGTGAGATTCGAATCGAGATACGAACTGCGTAGCGAAGTAGCTCGATAGATAACAGATGTGTACACATTACCTTCATATGATACGTCTTCTATAGCCTCCCTGAATAGCCAAATTGC
Source organism: Linum usitatissimum (assembly GCA_030674075.2). Lineage (NCBI taxonomy): Eukaryota > Viridiplantae > Streptophyta > Magnoliopsida > Malpighiales > Linaceae > Linum > Linum usitatissimum. Next base: position 730,834 of record JAUJYP020001424.1, read on the forward strand.
TATGCCCCCAAGTCGTAGTGTCTCATCAATTACCTAATGTACCACAATAATAAGGTTTGGTGAGTTAATTTCATTAACTGGGACTGCATACGAGCCGAGTTGAGCTTACTCGTGGCTTAAGCTCGATTATTTGTTAGGCGAGCTTAAGCCAACTTGGGGTCGTCTCATATTTGATGAGTCCAATTCAAGGGTTTTGCGACCATTATAAAAGCTGTCAAATTTTTATGTTTAGGAACCAATATGTAACATTTGGAAATTTTTGGATCATTACATAACCCAAATCAAAGTTATGGTACCATTTGTGTATTTGATTCAAACTTTATATATTAGTGATCTATTAATCAAGGAGACCCTTGCTCTCAAGCAGTCTAATCGAACTATGACTCGAATTGACTCACGAACCAAATATTTGAGTATCAAATTGAGTCAATTCGTAAGTCTATTGAATCAAACATATCATAATTCAAAATGAGCTCATTTGAAATTAAATTAAGTTTCAAACCAGCCACATGCATGTGGTGGGAACCGCTAGAAATCCAAACTAAATTTTTTGTAGTCGAAAACACATCTATCCCGACTAACAACAACAATAAAAACCCTTCAAAATATTTTATAATATCATTTGCTATTATTTGAAAAACTTAATAGGGTGAAGTCTCAATTTTTAGTCATTCCATGGATGTCAAATATTAGCCAATTTGAAAATTTTCAATTTTTATGTTAAAATTTGTCAATTTTCAAAAGGGTTAACCTATGGAAATTACCCATTTTGATATGAAAATTTCAAAAATTTCAAATTGGTTAATGTTTGACATGCATGTTGAAATGGTTAAAAATTTTAGTTTAACTATGATAACTTCTATAAATAATGGTCAAATAAAGTTAAAAATTAATTTTACTTGATGTCATGTTAGTGTTGAAAATTTTCAAATGTATGCTTACACATTGAGTGAAGTGCATGGCTTTATAATCATCCCAAGTGAGCATCCGGCCGCATCTAAGACCATTTTGTTCCTCCTGAATTCATCGGAATCAAACTGTTAATATATATGAGAGACATTTCAAATGCTCGACTCGATAGACTAACGAATTATATTTTTGGTTTTACCAGGAGTTGCTGCATTGCCTTCGGGCAGCGAGTGAGGAAGTAAAGGGCGAAAACCATCGTCTTGGCGGTGGTTTCGTTGCCGGCAAAGAGAAGATTGATGATGAAGTCCGGAATCGCATCGTCTTCGATGCTTCCTTCCTTCAATACCCGCCCGAGCAAACCCTTACTTGCACCGCAAGTATCCTCCTCCCAGGAGGCTTCTGCACCTCTGGTTTTGTCTACTACCTTGTTTATCTTGCTCGTGATTTTCTCCCTTGCCTGTCAAAGCATTCGGAAAATGTTCGGTCCGTGATTTGAAAAATTGACCCGACTCACACACAGTCTAACCCAAATATTGCCCTGATTTAATATATCTTTAAAATTGTACTCAACGAACTGACAATTTACCTAAACCCATAACTAGATTAATTCGTAAACCATCCAACTTGACTCCTTGTAATTAAGCAACCTGCCGCCATGAACTATTCTTGGAACTTACTTAATTCATGACAGCTATTCTGTCGTGGTGGTGGGTTTGGATTTCTGGGGTTTGACCCGCAAATTCTGGCCTAGTTGCTAAAATAAGGCAATGAAATCTAACGTAAAGAGTTACAGTTACTGCACTAACGTTGACCACGTTACCTTCATAGCTGTATGGTAAGCAAAGCCAGGCAAATTGACGGGAACGGAGAGACAGCCGTCCACGAAGTCGGAGAACAGCAGCGCCATTTCATCGACTTCCATGTCCGACGACACGCCCAACAACTGGTTCACCATTAGATTGATTGCCACCTGATCCAACGGTACTAAATTCATTAAACGTTACACGATGAATGGTGTCTCGTGAAAGTTAATTGGTGACATATAAAGATAAGTTTTTTTCATGTATTAATAGGTTGTTAACGAGTTAAGCCGCTTATATAGGTAGCTTGTCATCGGATTAGAGTATGGACAACTTTTTTGCGTACATAACAAAAAGCCTAGGAGGTAATCCCGACTTGAATGCAAATTCCTACCGGAATTGCACTAAAAATGCGGAAAACAACATGGCTTCCGAGGATAAATTTGTAAAATAGTACAAATTAGTGGTTCGTTGGTTACCTTTCTACAAAGATCCTGCAGGCAAATGACCCGGTCACCGTCGCCGGAGCAATTACCCAGAGTCCGAATCATAACCGACTGAATCTCCTCAACAAAATCGGTCCGGTTGAACCGCTCTACCTTCATCAAACCGGAAGCAATCCCGTGGAGCTTCCTCTGTTGCTCGCCTTGAGCAGTAACCACCCCGTTCTTCCCAACCAGATCACGAAACGGTTTCGGGTAGCTCGATTTGAACAGCCGCCCTTCGCTCTGCATCACGAACCGGTTGAACCCTGGGTCGGCCGACACAACCGCCCAGTACCCGCCGAACAGCCTGCACGAGAACACCTTACTCCCGAACCGTGCCACCTGCTTCTCGACGAAGTCCGGCGGGTGGGAACCCAGTACCGCATTGTACCAGCTGAAGCTGTCGCCAATCACCGGCCATCCTCTGCTCCCCGGCGGGAGCCGACTCCGTTTTTCAGTGTGGTTGTTGTTTTGAGATTGGCGGCGGAAAAAGATGAAGGTGGATAAGCAGATTAGGAAGAGTAGTGTTGAGAGGAAGACTGCGGTGGGATTTTGGAACTCCATTTCTCGTGGAGGTTTCCCAGAAGCAGGGGGAGTATGATTAGAAAACCGTGTGCAGCTGCATTAATATATACTTAATATGTAACTTTTAGTAGACTAAATATTTTCTGAGTATAACTACACTGGTCACTCTACTATAAAATATGACAAATCAGTACCACCATCGGTATGTCCGGTTTCATTATGCACCACTTATCAAAACGGATCCATTAAAATATGGTATAATTACGATTCAATAAAATTATAAATTATTTATAAAAACTAAACCATATATCATTGGACTTATCGATTGTCTTAGTATAGTTATGAAAACTATGGTTCTTCTTTTTTTGTCAAACTCTTAAGATATATAATCACTCAAATTTAATCATTGTTCATTCAAAATTGTTTATGAACCCCCATAATGCTGCAGTCGAGTAAAATTTGGGATGCCAACCTTCAATCAGACTACTTAGAGTATATCGAAGATTCTATATGAGGTAGTGAAGATTAAAGAGTGTGTTTTTCGAAATTCAAATATGGAATATCCAAGCTAAAAACTACCACATCGATTACATCTTATTTGCTTCAATGGATTTTGTATGCAAACACCTATCAGTATTCAAAATAAAGCTGTCAAATGAACGAATCATAAACCAAGTTAGATAGGTAACTGGATAATCGGACTATGAATCCATCGATCCAAATGGCTTCGAATAGTGATAAAATTAAAATTTGTGAAGATTCGTTGACCAAAAATGTGAAGCAACGATCTAGAAGTGAAAAGATTCGTTGACTAAAATTATATGAAGATCAAGAGTCACGTTTCCTAGTGGATTTTTTATTAGTTTGAGTAAGCATCACGATTTTTTTTAAACTAATCCAATTTAGTATGATATTAGAATTAAAATTTTATTTTTTTCCCAACGTTATTATGAAGGATCAAAACCCATAATATCACTGTACCGATCGTTTATCGATGTAAGCATTTTGATCGACACTAATACACTATAAGAATCTTGAGCCTCGTGGGCAACATTAATTTGCAGTGAGAGGCACATTCAATGCTGGACCTGGCCCATCCCCTGAAACGGGCCCATGGGCCATCACCTGCTATGACACAAAAAATTTAGTGAGGGTAGTAGTCTAGTAGGTGTGTGTCAGACAATGTGTTTTTTTCTCTTTCAGATTAAGGACATGCCTAACGTACGAAACAAGCCGAGGCTCTGGTTCTCCGAACCAGAAAACCTAGTTCCAATGACAACAGCGCGCCTGACGACGCTGACCGCGCCAACTTCGAAGATCTCCGGCACACCGAAGGAAATTGGACTCTCCGGCGGCTGTAACCTTAAAGGCTTCATGAAGTCCACCGTCCCAAATTGAACCCGTAAATTGATTTGCCGGTTTCATAGAGCCTAGAGATAGAGGAAATTTTGAACCCGTAAACTGATTTGCCGGTTCAACTGGGCGTAAAATTGATCCTGGAATCAGAAATCACGTCCAAGATCTTGCAATAGCCACAGCAACGTACCTGAATCGTTCATTTCCCCACATTTATCAAAGAATCGTTCATTTCCAACATGTTAGGTTGTGGAATTCAATGCTATGCTCTTAATTATTTCCACACTATTTTCAATAACCAATTTATATAAATTAAAATGTTACAAAATTAGTATGCGATGGATCCTAGGCCACGAGTCTATACTCTATACACTTCCACATAAGGCTTAGAAAACAGTAACTCGGTCCATGGTTGCGTAGAATCGTTCAAATTCAATAAAAAATGAATTGACAATTTTAAAACGGACGAATTTATGGTTGAATTTTGGAAACAATCAGCCGTAATGATACATGACAACTCGACTCAATTTCTAAGGAACTATAATTCTCCTTCATTTAAGATTTACATTGTCATTTACCTTAAGGCCACTCTCTCATATTTCTTTATTTCTCACACTCCCTCGTATCTACACCCTAATTTTTTCTTATAATTACGTTGCGAGGATGAGGAAGACTCCTCAATGTCTTGATATAACAACTCAATGATCATCTCGATTCTCCATAATAACATGTTTTAGAAACTTTTTAAAAAATTGATATTATACCGTTTGTTTGTGTTTTCTTTTTACGTATTTTGTTATTTTACGATTAAAAATCTATTATATATATTCCCAGTAATCCGTGTAGTCGATAATCGAAATTTTAAATAACCCACGTTGAACATAATTTTTTATTTCTTAAAAAAGTCCATATTTGCCTACAATATTCATTTTCATTAGCGTAATCTATATTGTCATGCAGTTGGATTCATATAAATTGTTCAAATTTCTATATATTTGATGTAAAGAACTGTCTCACCATATAATATATTATCAACAATTGTAATTTAGACTTAATATCTTGAATTGTAATTTTAAAATAATATTAACTGCCACGTCGGCCGCCGGAATATTTACAGAACGCTGGTGGAAGAGTACGGGTAACACGAAGGGAGGATAGCCAGGAAGACGGTGGAGGCGATGGGAGAGCTGCTGGGAGTGGATCAATGCGGTGCTTACGTGTCAGAATCCACCGGCATCATCCGCGTTTACCGCTACCCTCAGAGTCCAGCTCAGCATGATCAGACGGCGCCGCCGCCGTTGGGAATGCATGCCCATACCGACAGCTCGTTGGTGTCGATAGTGTTGGAAGACGACAAAGTGAGTGGGCTCCAGTTCATCAAGGACGGCGGCGGCGATGGTAATGGGCTGACTCTTCAGCCCGTCCCCGACACCCTATTGATCAACATCGGAGACATGATTCAGGTAACTTTTCTTTTGCCGGAGTGGTTATGATTTTTTTATAATAATATGTATCGTAAGAGTTAAAACCTTTTTTTGGATGATTAATTTGTTTTGTAGGCTATAAGTAATGATGAGTTTACGAGTGTGAAGCACAGAACAATCGAGACCTCCAAATACAAGCCTTTTACCTATGAGGAATACCACCAACAAGTACTAAAGGACACTAAAAATCTCGGGTTTAAAGTCGGACTCAAAAGGTTCAAACGAACTACTTAATTTGTATGCTGATATATATTATCGTATATTTGTAATGATATATTCGAATTTCGATGCATATTAGTGACTTTTACCAATTCATTTCATATTATCATTGAAATTATACTTATTTCGACCGGGTTAAACAACTCGGTCGGGTAACAGTTATCGGACTAGGCTCCACATTTCAGCTGCCGTAGCATTTGGGCTAATACATAACATATTGGGCTGGATTCCACGATAGTGACAATGCACCCGCCCTCACGCTACCACTTCCCCCCTGCAAATTAATTACTAATAATACAGTCTTCTTCAACCTACCAGACAAACCAATCTCTTCACCTTTTCATTTTTTTTTTCCCTCCAGTCCTCACTGAGTCTTCTTCTTCCTTCCCCCACTCTACTACCGCTCTGTTCCTGTCAGAAACATAAATAAACAAATACCCAATTCAATATCCTCTGATAAAAATGGCGGACCATTCTCAAATCCCCAATCTACCGCTCTTTACCCCCGATTTCACACCTTCCTGAACTCATTTGCTCCCTTCACTCCCTGAAAATGGCTGCAGCGCTGGAATGTTGGTCCAGCAGCAAGGCGGCGAAGAGCACCGCTTCCGCTGCCGACGAGGACATGGTGGAGCAAGTCCTGATGGGTTCCAATAACAGATCCGAATCAGCTCCGGATCACCACGATAGGGATCCTTCCTCCTCAGGGATGCAGAAGCGGTTTCAGAAGCTATCTCGCAACGTCTCTGAAGCCATCTCCTCGATTAAGAATTCACTCAATCTCGATTCCGTTCGAGAAATCCACCACCACCAGCTGCAGGGAGGGGTTGGTAATGGTAAAGGAAGAGTTGATCAGAGCTGCCGGAAGCTTGTTTGGGCTACCGTTGTACGGAATCTGACCCAGTTGTATCCAGGGAGCCAGCTTCCGGAGAAGCTCGTTTCCAGTATAAAAAAGCATTACGATTCCTTGCCATTGAGGTTTAATTGCTTGCTTTTCTCTCGTATGTTTAATTCTGAATTTGAATCCTTTACGATTTTAAGATTTCTTAGGGTTCGTGGATTTTTTGAATTTTTTTGAATTCGAATTTCGAAACACAGTTATGCACAGGCGGAATTCGACATGAAAGAAGTGTTCCTCCACATGAAATTGATGGAGCAGGCGGTAGCCGATGATCATCCTTCGATGATGCTTCACGAGGTTTCCGACGATGACGTACACGGTACTGTATTCAAGCTTACGTTCGCTTGCAACTCTCCGATTTCCTGGCCTGCGATGTCCGGCGCATTAGACAGTGCCTCGATGTGTTGCAAGAAGATCCAGATCTTCGAAAAGAAAGGTTTCACATTGGGAGTGGTTCTTCTTTTGGTTCAAGCCGGTCAGGAGAGGCTGTTCAAGGCTAGGATCGAGAGCGCTTTGAAATTCGCTGCAAAGAAGCCGAAATCGAACTCGGTCAAGCTTTCGTTTGGACTATGTGGATGCCAGGAGGAGAATTCTAAAGGTAGGGAGTTTGGGGAGATCGAAGAGGATCCTTGTGATCATGTTAGTTATAGAAATGGGATCATCCAGCTCGAAATGCCATTATCCAGCTCGAAATTCGTTGTATCGGTAGACGAATGGCAGACGGTTCAGTCTGGTGGCGAGGATCTCGGAAAATGGCTTCTGAATCATGACAGCCTAGAGTTCACCGATCAGGTCGGTCCGACCTCGTTCAAAGGAGTGTACAAGGGGAAAAAAATCGGGATCGAGAAGCTGAAAGGTTACGAGAAGGGGAACTCGTACGACTTCGAAGTCCGTAGAGACCTCCTCGAGCTGATGACTTGCGGGCATAAGAACGTCCTGCAGTTTCACGGCGTGTGTGTCGACGACACCCACGGATTGTGCGTGGTCACGAAGCTGATGGACGGTGGCTCTGTCAACGAGCTGATGTTCAAGAGCAAGAATAATAAGCTTCAAAATAAGGAGATACTGAGGATTGCTGTTGATGTAGCGGAAGGGCTCAGGTTCTTGAACGATCATGGCGTGGCGTTTCGAGATCTGAACACGCAGAGGATTCTGTTGGATAGACATGGCAATGCTTGCTTGGGCGACGTAGGTATCGTGTCCGCTTGCAAGAATGCTGGCGAGGCGCTCGAGTACGAAACCGATGGCTACCGATGGCTAGCCCCAGAGGTATGTATGTTAATGTTCTTTGTATTTTCATTCGAAGTACTGTTTGCTGCGAACGAGGTGTAGCTGAGGTGGTAGTTCTGCCAAGGGGTTTCTCGTCATTAAAGAAACCCTTGTTTGTTCATATGCTTGTAGTAGCTTTCGAAAATGTCGAATTGGAACCGGTCTCGATGGCGAAATCGGTTTGTCTGGATTTGATGAGTAGTTTTCTGGCTATTTGTAGGGTAGTTCTTGTTTTGTTTTTTCTTCGGACTAGACCTCTCGGTCCCATTTTGTTAACAGGAGAATAGTTATGTTGATCCTTTTACGACGGAAAGATAACAAATGAGTCCCTCTACTTTTCAGTCTAGTTAAGTTCAAGGACTTTGGTTTATGTACTAAACAGTCATTAATATTCCATCATTAGCATAATCTTTTAGGCATGCACCCACCTGTGTAATCATAGCATGTAGATATCATTGCACTTTAAGGGAACTTACTTTATCACATTGATCCACTCGGTTACCGTTAATCAATTAACCGACCCATTATGATCGATTAATTGGTCCAGATAATAGCAGGAGACCCGGAGTCGGTCTCTGAGACATGGATGAGCAACGTGTACAGTTTCGGGATGGTGATATGGGAGATGGTGACCGGCGAGGCTGCCTATGGTTCGTGCTCCCCCGTGCAGGCCGCAGTCGGTATAGCTGCTTGTGGACTCAGACCTGAGATCCCTAAGGATTGCCCGCAAATCCTTAGGTCTCTGATGACCAAGTGCTGGAACAACGTCCCCTTGAAGCGGCCGAATTTCGACGAGATCCTGTCGGTTTTGCTGCAGTGCTACAACAACAAACAACAATTCTTGTAGGTAATTAAAGTAGCCCGGTTCGATCTGTTTCGAACTAATGTAGTCTCCATCATGATCGATTTTTTTTCCGGTTCGTGTCGTCAATCTTTATGGTTTGGTTCCCCCAACAGATCAAGGAAAGGAGAAAAGCTTCTTTTTAGCTTATGTTGTACCAAATGGCGGCAACTGTAAGTGGAGGGGGTGTCAAATGTGTTTTTTTGTCTTTCTGCGTTACAAATGATCAAACCGGTCAGTCCCGTTCCCGCACCATTTACTAACGAATACATAGGATACAATACTATATGAGGATCTGTATTGGCCTACGAATAGGTGATCCGTTCGATGATAAAATTTCGAAATAAAATTTTCCGACTCGATAAATAATTACATCAGTACAACAACCGGTGGGTAAGAGATGATTTCGTCGAGACCATATTCATGGCATGATATCGCAGCCTTCTTGAGTTCTTGGAATACATTTATGGTTTCCGTGTCAAATCCGCCTGCAAACTGGATTTGTGGAGAGTGAAATGATGGAGGGAGATAGTTAGCAAGTTTCCAAATAGCTTTTAGGATCAAATAACTAATTCATCCCCATTATTTTGGGCCGTGTCATGCATCAGTCCCGAACTTACAAATAAGACCGATTAGAGTGGTCTCAAATGGTAAGTTTCGGTACCGATCCGGCCCAAAGAATTCAGAAAATATATACCTGGTGCACTCTATATGCGAGTCTAGCTACTTGATGTAGCAGATTGTCCTCTGAGCTTTGATTGAGCTTCAGTTCTTTGCTTATCCTCTTCATGTACTCCCTTGCTATCTTCAATGAACCAACTTTTATCTGCAGCAAAACTTCCAAGTTAGAACTCGAATCTGTTCTACTGGTAACGAGGGAAATATAAACCAATTATGAACCTCTCCTGACAACTCGAGTCGAGTCATTAAATATACCTGACCAAGGAATCCTGTGTTAAGCAGCCATTGCCAAGGGATCTGGAAGCTCTTGTATCTCTTCACCATGTTTTCTCTAGTCTTCTCGATGCTGTTAACACTTCTCTCCAACCTGTAAAAAACATTGATGTCAAATCACGGCAAGGGGAGGGGGGGTAATTCTGCAATTGAATGACAAAATCTATGCTAATAATTAACCTTTCTTGCAAAGCTTGCATCTTTGCTAGAGCTTTCATCAATGGCTCCTTTGGGCTGTCCTCGAACAACGAGACCTCAGACTCCAAGTTTCTTAAGCTCCGGTAGTTGGAAGCAGCTTCCCTCAAAGCATCCACTTTCTGTTCTGGCCACTGTGGGAAATGCTTCAACACTGCCCTTTCATCAACCAGTGAAGATAACTGATTATCCAGCCTCTTCATGAACGTCTCCACTTCCGATATTTCCTCAAAAGCTGCCAACTCCACTTCTTTGATTAACGAAGTTATCAGTTGCTTCTGCTTCTCAACATCCGACTTTATCTGGTACACGAAATATTCGTTGTGGATTCACAGTCATTACATGGCGAGAGCAAGAGTTCCTTCATGAATTTGAGGTCAGAGAGAATACTTACAGCAGAAAGATATGTCGAACGGTTCTCTATTTCCCCTATCATGTCTGTCGTTGATGCAAGTGTTGATGTGGCGACACGATTCTTCTTCGCGTCCATGCTCATATCCTTCTTGGTCACCGCACGATAGAACTCAATCACTTCTGGAACCCGTCGAATCGATCTCGACCCGACAAGCAACTTTGACGGTGGAGGAGGTGGTGCTGGCGGGAAATTTGATGCTGCTTTCGCCGTTCTTTCTGGTAATTTTGGCCTAGAACTCAACTGTTCTAGACTGGCTTCTGGTACCTTGAGATGCTGTTGTTGCTGTGGCTTCTGCAGAGACATATCGTTCTTGCTTACCTCGTTGAAGCTCTGAAACCTCTTCCAGAGCATCGATTTCCTCTCGTTCTCGTGCGCTTTGAGGGCAGCGATCTGAGCCTTCAGATGAACAACCTCTTGCCTCAGTTCTTGATTTTGTCTCTCCAGCTGATCATTCCTCACAAGAGCTGCTTCAACTTCTTTCTTCAGGTAGTGCATCAACGATTCCTCCTCTTGCTTCAACATTCTCTTACTCTGCTTTCATCTAGAGGTTCTTCGGAGTAGTAAGTAGTAAAACCGAAAAACTGATGAAATTTCTTTGCTAGATCTGTATGTCCCACAGTTTTGTGTTGTTAAAAACTTTCTTGGTTTTTAAGTAAGGTGAGAAAATTACCCTTTAAACTGTAGTTGGTGGTTGCAATAGTAGGGTTTGAAAACTTTATGGTTAACTTGGTTCTGACTTGTGTTACCATTACATGTCCTTACCAACAAGTGTTTGGTGCAACGTTTCAATCTTTTGCTGTATAAAATTTTTGTTTTTCTTCATCATTGTTTTCAATCAATTGGTAGGATCTCATCATCTTCCTACAGTAAGTATTCCCCTCACTGTCGCCTGTTCGTCCATCTAAGGCTGCACGAGACATCCACAGATCTACGATGAAATCGATTTAACTCGATTTCACGTCTGATTTCTACTATTTATGTTAGAAACATATCAGACAGGCTGATACTGATGCTCTACTTACCTAATGAAATCACTCCCACCGCAGCTAGGGTCTCGGTATCCTACAAGCCGTAGGAGCCGGGGAACGAATCAGTTGCCACTCAGAGACATACGTACCCCGTATGGGGATATGAGTTCCTACGTTTGATCCTACCTCAAATATCTAAAATGGTTATCATCTGAAGCTTCTCCCTCAAGAGGCAGAGGGGTGATCTTCAGATGATCTCACTGATTGGGAACCTCCCAACAGCCAAATCTGTAAAGCTTCTTCTTTTATGTTAGGTAGGTAGAGGTGTAAACGTGCGAGTGGGAAGGTGGAGATAGTGGAACAAAAGGTCAATCTAGTTTTCAATGGTCGGCTACTTTTGGTTGATAGGTATTGGATGAGGGGACTAGTCATTGAGCTTCAGAAGAAAGCCTAAGCCATAGCAACATAAACAAAACAAACAGCTTCAGAAGTTAGCCTTACTGCTACACCCTTACAAAGGTTACTATGTGAAGGATCATGAACCTCGACTATCCCAACAACTCGAAGTATTGGGATGCAACGGTTCATCATATTGTATCAGAGCCTTTTCACAGACCAACTTGACTGAGAGTTCTGTCATCGAGTGCCCCAATATAACAATTTCACTTGCACAACACTTGGTAGACTTGTGCAAACTTGAATCCCTTTAATGGGTTTTCGTTTTGAGTGGGCGCTTTAAGAAACATATTAAATTAAGGTGAATTCTCAACAACTCGAGCTATTGGACAGTTTACGCAACAACTTAACCACAATTTACACGGCTTAACCAGCCAATTTTACCACACAAATCAGCTTACGGAAAGAGATAAACTACACTAATTCAGGTAAAGCTTCAGAAGACCTCAGGCTTTATTGAGAACATGCTGTAATATAGACAATGAAGAAGGGGGAAAAGGAGTGAAAGTGCATATGCATCACATCCGTCCATGATTGAACAAAGTTTTCATCCTAACACATCAGTTGGAAAAGACAGCCTACCTGAAGTAGATAGATACAGGAGGGATGTCGATGTCATTTCCTTCTTCGTCCTCAGCTGCCACGAAGACATCAAGGTGCCGACATTCGGGAGGCAATTCTACCCCGGCTACTTCCCGAACTAAATCCACCACCTCCCTCTCCATTCTTTCTTTGTGCCTAGGGAACATGCTGTTGTACAGCAAGCTGCTACCGCATGAAATACTGTAGGCATCAAGTCCTTTCTCCTCTAGCCACAGGAGAAGTTCCTTCAAAGTGGGATTGCCATTGAAGATCCACCTGTCCCAAACGGTCCAGCTCATGTCACGGTGCTTGATAACTTTACATGGGACCGGCTCGGCCATGGAGAACAAGGGTAGTGCTAGATTAGCAAATGTATTCCGGTAGTCCTCGATTCTGTGTCCTCCGTCAAGAACTTTGTAGAGCTCTAGGCATACAAGACCCGTAGCCATAGCTGTCGAGGTTGCAATTGCAGGAATGATCCTCCCAGCTATGAACTTTGCTTTCAGCTTGTCGACCTCGGGAATGCTGTAGTTTCTTGCTCTCATGTTGGCAAGCCCAGCAATCAGATCCATGTGGTAGTTCGTGTCATCATCCTGCAAGTGAAATGGTGAGACATTATAGACGAGCATACATATATCTGAAAATGGTTGCTTGTAAATCAGGACAAAACTATCATTTTTTCCAAATAACAATGATGATTATAATGCTAAGCACATTAAGGATGGAAAATATTAGCAAGGTAAGATACTAGCAGTTTAAAGCACAACCTTTTCAAATTGAATTGGTTTCATTCTGAAGCCTGGTGGCAGCAGCTTTCGGCAGCTTTCTAATCTCATTACAAGTTCATTTATTTGGGCTGAATCGTCGTCTGATGATGCCGAAACACTGGTAGCCTTCTCATCTGTTACAATTTTAGCATCTTTATTGGGTTGAAATTCCGGCAGTAACACCTTCTCAACAGCCTCTGCAAACATTTTACGATTATTGGTCCAGTCAGGAACCGAAATGCCAAACGTTTCCGCCCTTAGAATGGAAGCTGCCATAACAAAATGGAGATGGCTAGGATCATCAACAGAGAACTCGAGTGGACGAGGGAACCGCTTTGGTGCAGACCAAAATGGAGCGCCAGTACTTGTTGCAGCGTCTTCTGGGAATGTGTAAATCAATTGCCTCACCCGATTAGCAAAATAATCTTCAAATCTAAATACAAAAAAGCAGAGCGTCAGAGACCAAAAATAATATGTTTTATTCAACAGGAAAAAATCAGATTCGGTTAAGGAAAAGTACTTCAAACGAGCCCAGGCAATGCAATCCTGGAAGGTCTCACATCTTTCGTTGTCAAGGCACACAAGGACATGCTCCAGCGTATCCCTTGACTGAGCATCAGCCGCATTGATCATTGATGCAGTGTATTCGACTGGATTTGAAAGGTATGCATTAACTTCAGCTGGAGTCTTCTCAAGCAAGCCCTCAAACTCAGACCGAGCCCAAGTCAAGCAATGGTCAATGTTGTGTGGGAAAGAATGCACGGTGCACATTGGTGCTTGTTTCTCAGGTGGATCTCTTGATGCCCCGTAGTTTTCAGTTAGACGAGGAATGACCATCTGAGTGTTGCATTTTGCTCCTAAGGTCCCAGACTCGAGTAATGGCGTCTGGAAGTATAAGCACCGCTGATCAACATATAGCCTAGCATTAACGTTGTCCAAGGCATTTATAACTGCAGTTAGATTCTCCCAGAAGGTATCATCAAAAACATTTTCTGTCTCTGGGCCCACACGATTTTGCAATGCTTCAATCTTGAGATGAGGATTTATCGATGCAGCAGCAGATGCAGCAACTTTGGATTTGGCCTGACCGATATTCCAATCACGGAAAAGAAACTGCCTGCTCAGATTACTTTTTTCGATCGCATCGTCATCAGTTACAATAAGCTTCCCTTCTTCACCACATGAGACCCCCATAAGTGCTAAATTCTTCAAGAATTCACAGCCAAGAGCACCAGATCCTACTACAAACACCTTGGCATCCTCTAGTTTCTTCTGAAGCTTGGACCCAAAGACAGAAATTTGTGCGTCGTAACGACTATTTAATGGGCTCAGTTCACTGGGATCCAACTCCTCTGTAGGAAGTGATTCCACAGAGTCAAAATAGAAAAACTGCATCATTGAGTAAACCTAGAATTAGCTCCACAGTCCCTACCCCAAAATAAAAAAAAATGAACAAACGGACAAGACAATGTTGAAGCATTCATACTGACCTGAAAAAGAGGATGAAACTTCCCGGAGCACGCCTTCACAACCTCTTGACCCACAACACCACCCAGCATAGCAGCCATAGGATTTAACACAGCTCTGGCACCAAAGGCAAATGTCCGTAGAAGTTTGGGGTTAATGTCCTCTAATTTCCCCTCTCCCAAGCCTTCGTTGATGTTGGTTACTAACAGTATAAACTCTTTGGCATCCTCTTCTGAACCAGCAACAGGAAAGCGATTTAACTCTGACAAAAACTTATCTAACCCCTGAAATGCTAAGTGCAGAAGAGATGGCCGATCGAACTTAGAGAAATCACTAAAAAGGAAATCCCCGGGATCTTTAATTGCTTCTTGTAGTGTTTTGAAGTTCAACAACTTGGATTGCTTGACCTGGGTGACAATGCCACCTTTCGTATAGGCACCAAAGTTGGTGGTGTCCTCTTCCAGTGAAAAAGAAAACGGCCTAGCATTTGTTATCTTCCTCAGTTTTCCATCATTAAGTTCAGTCATCCCTTGAACTTCTGAGAAAATAACAAGATCACCATCCTGAAATTCAAGCCTCTCATCATCAACGCATGATACTAGTGCCGGATTGTCATTACTGATTGATGCAATAATGCCAGTATGTGGTTCCTCTCCATCTACGTCAACCACAGTGAACTCAGGTCCAAAGTCACAGAACACAGAACCAAAAAGACCTCTCACTTCAGATTTAATAAAAGCAATAGATGGTTTGTAATTGTGGCAAAATTCATCAAACTCCATAGCTTTCTCAAGACCAATATCCGTAAATACAACAGCCTGCATAGAAGAAGTATCAGAAGCATAATAATTAAAAATAGAAGATTTTCCGGAAAGGCAGCTGCTAATATTGCATCAAATGCCTAAAATGTCAGTGACAAAAAGCGCAAGATCCACAAACATAAGTGCATGAATACTAAAGAACAATAAAATGTAAGCAGCAACAAAAGCATGTAGAAAATATGTAGACCCAAAAGAGAAAGTCAACCGATTCCAACCATATCTCATATGTGAGTAGTACATATCTCATATTTGAGTCAACATGAGCAACGGAACTTTGAGCTAGTTGAAAGGCCTTTGAATTCACAATGAACTACGAAATCTTTCCCATAACAACAAACTAGGCTCTAGAAATAAAACTATCCAGGTTATCATCGTAGAAAATAAACAAGTGAAGTACCTGGAAGTCAGAAAGTTGTTCCTTTGTCAAACTAGTTGTCATTGCAGAAACTGCAACAGCATTGTTCAGTTCTTGCAAGTTCTGGAGAGAAGCAAGGGCTCTGTTCTTGCCCACGTCTTTCTCTGAGAAAACAAAATTGCTGGACAAATCCCACAGCTCCACAACCCCTTCATCATGTAAAGTTACAGACCTCACACCGGCCAGGATCAAGTTTTTTGCTGCAGAAGGAAGAAACATAGATGTGATCACAGAGTCAGATGCAACCGATGCCAGAACTTCAAAGTGCAAAATAACCACATTAATATTCCAGTGGGAAGGAAGGAACAACAAGAACGAGCAATATAACAACTCACCAATCTCAGCACCAAGACCATTCATCCCAGAGACAAGTATATTGGAGGCAAAAAGCCGCCGCATAGTCTCTCGTCCATACACAGCAAGCTGTCGGCTATGGAGATCCTCATCAATGTCACCTGACCTCCCATCATCACCAAGCGCCATGGATAGACCCCCCCTCACACCGTTATCCTTGGCAGTCGAATCAACAAAGTAATCGAGCCGATGCTGCTTAATCACAGCAGAAGATGTCACCGGAGAATCGTCACCTTTCTCTTCTTCTTCTACTTCCCTTTGGCCGTCCTCGTGAGCCAGCCTTCCAACCGGACCCTTTTTCTGAAGCATAAAGTAAAGCAAACTCCCGACGACGCCAGAAATGCCGACTGATACGAGTACCAAAGTAGACAGCGTTCTCGACCCAGGAGCCTTACTTTTACCGTGGTTGTTATTATTGGCGGCAAACATCATTCCAAGGAAAATCGGCGGCAAAACCACCGCGATCAGAATTCCTAACCCTAATCTCGACATGACGATGCCGGTGAGTGACGCCTTGACGGTGACAAGTGGCGAACTTTAACAGCAGCCAGAGAATAAGATTCCAAGGCAAAGACTTGACGAAACCGGAGGAAACATACAGAATCGAAGAACAGAGAAGCTAGGGAATCGAAAGCTGATTCTTAGCTCAGAAGAAGAATTTCCTTATGCTTCTAGGATTTCCCTGTGGATTTGCGATTCGATGAGCAAAGGTGAAGAAGTTCCATCACTCGCGCACTGTCAAAACTCAAAAGTTGCCGGGTCGGACCGGGAAATCTCTTATGACTTATGAGTCGAGCGGCTCAGGCGCTCTATTCGAAAATAGTTTGTTTGGGACTCGATCATTTTTAAATAAGCCAACCTTGAGTTAGATATTACTCCGATAGATTTGTAAACAAATTTCAGAGTCAATTTAAATACTAATTTAAATACTAACTCGACTACGTTGTATATTGTTTATACAAAACGTGAATCATGATTGTACTAATGAATGAAAACGCTGGAACTCGTTGTGATGTTTTTTAACAATCTAAATTCGAATTGAGCTCGAATTTAACTCATTCAAAATGATTCTCGAATCAGACTCGAATTTGCTCAAACTCAACATAAAATTTCAATGTTTCGGCCGGAACTCGAACTCATTAAAAAATAACTCCCCCGGTCAAAGCCACCGGTCACACATTTCACCCGGAACCGAGGTCTGACTCGAACCTATCCAAAATACGACCAAATTGTTTTTTTTTAAGAAAAAATATTTGAACTGCAAGTCCGGCGACGGGCGACAAAGTTGTTCTCTTTTTTAGTTGGGTTAAATGGAAGGAGAGAAGATGGATCCGGCGACGGTGATCAAGGTCGCCGTGAAGTTCAGCGGGAGATTGATTCCCGTTTCCGTACCGTCGGACGGCACCACTAAAGACCTCAAAGCTCTCCTTCAACCTCTCACAGATGTTCTCCCTCGAGGCCAGAAGCTCATTTTCCAGGGTTTTTCTCCTTCTTCTTTTAACTCTCTCCGTTTCTTGCTTGTCTGATTCGATTTAATTCAGATGAATGTAATCATAATCTGTGATATTCGATTACCCCGGCAGGGAAAGTGTTGACTGACGCCATGACGTTGAGGGAATCGGAGGTCAAAAATGGGGCCAAGATCATGCTCGTTGCTTCCCAGGGTCTGCACCAAGGGGTAAAGTGAATTCCTTTCGAATGAAGATTGATTGATCGATTGAGTTTATGGTTTTAAGAGGTAACCCATTAGTTTTCCGTTTGGATAGAGTGGACCTGTACTGAAAACTGCAGCCAGCCGGCCAATTTCAAGGGATAAGGTGCCGTTGGTGGCTGGAAAAGGGAAAGCTATTGCCCCTGATAAGAGCCAGTTGGAACGCTGGAAATCCACTGGAGTTATTGCTTTAGCAGAATGCAACTTGAAGGTGACCAACATTCTTCTACTTGAGTGGGATTTAGTTTTTGGATGTCTGTTCTTATTTGCTGTTCTTCTGGTATTTTTTGAAGGTGTTGCCTGATGAAATTTGGGAATGTGGCTCTTCTGCAAGAGTTCTTGATGTCAGTAACAACTTTCTGCAGGAGTTACCACACAAGCTTCAATCTTTGACTAACTTAAAGGTGAAACAGATGATTCCCTAGAATTGAATTCTTCAGCTCCCTTGAGTTAGATTAAGATTATCTCACTGAAGTGCCTTGTTTATGCTGTACATCTGCAGAAAATTATCATGAATGGGAATGGCATTTCAGATGGATCTATTTGCTGGGCAGAGATAAGCACTCTGAAGCATCTAACAGCTTTAAATCTGAGCCAGAACCAGTGAGTCTTTCTTTCTACTAGCCTCTGTCTAATATACTTGTGGTCTTAAATACATTGGTGTTTACTTGGGAATCTGAAGTGGGTTGACTGTACTCTTGTGCATCTTTATTTTGTTACAAATGCTTGAAATGCCAGATAGTTTCGTGATATGGAATGGATAAGTTGATTTACAGATAGGCTCGTATCTGAAATGTGACTCCTTCGAACAATAACGACGTTATATTTCTAATGCAGATTAACAATCTTGCCTAAAGAAATAGGTGCTCTGAGTTCTTTGAAGCAGCTTCATCTATCATTCAACAAATTGAATAGCCTTCCAGCTGAAATAGGACTCCTTTCTAAGCTCGAACTTCTGATAGCAAGTAATAACAGGTAATCCGTGTTCAAGATAGACAGAACTTGCTCTCGCAGCAATCTCCACTCTCCATTTTGGTGTTTGTATCGGATAATTAGCGATGGCTTACCTTGTTTCTCAATTGTCACAGGATAAGCACCATCGATCCATCCATCGGAGGCTGCATTTCCCTTGTCGAGGTAACAAAATTAGTTACACATCCTTATTATTCCCACAATCAATACTTGTCTCTGAACTAACATTAATGCAGGTCGATCTTTCCTCAAATCTTCTGACTGATCTGCCAGAGACTATAGGCAATTTGCAACATCTAAAGGTCTCATCCAAAACTCTCTGTTCTTATCACTACCCGATGAGAGGATTAACTTCTGTTTCGTGTGCAGACATTGCACCTCGGTAACAACGGGCTAACAACCCTCCCATCAGTGCTGTTCAAGAGCTGCAAGCAGCTCTCGACTTTGGACCTGCACAACACTGAGATCACCATGGAAGTGCTGCGGAGCTACGAGGGATGGAACGATTTCGACCAGCGGAGGTGTCTAAAGCATCAGAAGCAGCTGGACTTTCGAGTTATGAGTTCCGGGGAGTTCGATGAAGGTGCTGATAAGAATTGAGGCAATTATGACAAAATGATAGGGTTGTTTCAACTCCCTGTGGAGAAGAAGAAGAGTTTGGCAGGCTTACACGGCACTTCAAGTGTGAGATAGATGATGGGTTTTGTGGAAGAGGAGGAGAGGTCGTTGTAGCGTGGAGATCATAGATGAGTAACAACAAAGGTGGTGGGGATTCGTTTACAAATTTGAATCAAATTTTTATGGTTATTTACACATTTATGGGCGGGATTACTGTCACTTTTTTCGAAATAGCCATAGTGTATTATTAATGAATATCTAGACATATAGCATGTAACAGCTCGCTCAACCAGGACGGAGGAACATCTCCCTCAAAAGCTTACCTCTGCGAAACAGAGCTTTGAGCAATCTCATGTGCTATAATATCATAATTTTTCCTAGTAAAAGTAATAGGAAAAGCATCAAAAAAACTCCTGACATCGTCGTAATATATCTCCAAAATCGGTCAAATCCTCATCTATCATCCTAAAATCATGAACCACAAATTGTGCATCCGTCTCAAATTGCATATTCGTATAACCGGCCTCAACACACCAAAATGGATTACGGTCACTTAATTCAACCAAAATGGTTAATGCAGACATTTTATAAGTATTTTACATTATATTGGTTAATTGATTTCTCGATACACAGATTTTCAATTCAAAATCGTCTCAATGCATGTCTGATCTTGGTTTCGCCACTCAACCCCATTCTATATAACTAATTAACTAATAAACCAAATTTTTAACAAAAGTCACAATATCAAATACCCAAATGATGTATCAAAAAACATATTTTTGAAGTGAACAAAAAATAAAATATACAATTTTTTATAAATAAAAACTCGACTTACATAAAATTATTAATTAAAATAAAAACCCCACTCGATTTAAAAATCCGAAGTACATAACTGTTTGGTGGTGAGTAGTGAAGTCAAGTTGACATGGCATTTTTGTATATTATTATTAAAAATAACATAAACGAAAAAGAAATTTTTTAAAAATAGATGAAATAGGAAATAATAAATAGAAAAAGGCAAGAAAGGTGGTGAGTCATTGGCTTTGGATGGGACATTGGGCCCTAAACGACAAGGTGGGCCGTGGTGGTCAGGCAGGCCATAGGCCTCAGCCAGAGACTTCATTTAAGCAAATAAAATAAAGTAAAATAAAATAAAATAAAAAGAAAAGAAAATAAATAGAGCAGTGGTTTGCAAGTAAATAGCGACGTTAGACTTAACTGACCACTACAACTTAGTGTGACTCGCCTTGGATCTCAAGCTAGGTTTTAAATGAAAAGAAACCTATTTTGTGAAATAATTGATATTTCAAGGACAAATTACTATTAACTTGTAAAGATAACACATAGATTGATGGGGGCATTGAGTTAGTATAGATTGAAAAGTTCGATGGAATAAATTTCGATGTCGGAAAGTCATCTCGGTGTCCAAAGGTAAAAGAGGAAATTGGAGGAAACATGGTTTCGTAGATCTCTAGACGAAATTCTAACGGTTGAAATTTGTGTCTATCGTTCTTATTTATATGAATCTTACAATTAAGATCAAATAGTCCATTATTAAATCTTTGTCAATTGTTTCCTTTCATATCGTCTTCTATTTATGATGTTAACCATATTCTCTCTTTCTTCAAATTATTGGGAAATTACTCGGCTCTTGCTTTTTCATATAGTTGGTATCAATAAGTCAATTACCTACGTAGACAAGACAAACTACGAAAGGAGTTTACTGCTCTATTAAATACCAACATGCGAATTGGGATTGGAAAGTGATAGAGGTGCCACAAGTTGATCAAAAAATTCATAAACAATGTGAATATACGATAATTTGATTGATCCAAACAATCTGATTGATCCATCATAACCCTCAACCCGCCTCTTGGCATCTCTATAATACAACAACGCTCTATAGTTGCAATCATCTCTGGTACAAAGTCTAGGACTGTAACTATATATCAGTCTTGGAACTATCAGATGTTACATACGTGAAATCTTACAAATAAAACCAACCTAAACAATCTCAAATTACTGGTAACCACTATATTGGTACACAACATTGCATACCATACGGAGTTCAGTCAAGTCGTTCGGCAATGTCGGCACATCCTTAGTATTAGACATTTGTTCAGGGTTGAGTAGATTAGGAAATGTAGGAATGAGGTCGCTCACGAGTTTACTCGTCGATCATCTTTGTTTGTGTCACCTGTTTATGAGGAGATACTTCTTGATTAGTGTTTGATATTTATGAACTCTTTGTGTCCTTTAATAGACCATTAAGTTGATGAAGTGACTTTGATTTCGAACAAAAAATTACCAAATTACAAATTCAAAGACCGATATGTAACATTTAAAAGTTCCGGAACCATTACGCAACTCATCCAAATTGACTGTAGACGAGAAGAAGAAAGACCAGTTCCAAAAAAAAATCCTTTCCCACCAAATTTTGTTAATAATAAAATAATTTCTTCCGCCATTTAACCGCCTCCCATGTTCTCCTTCTACCACTACCAGTCTCCCTCTCCCACGCGCTTTTCCTCTTCTCTCCCCCCCTCTCTGTCTCCGATCACCGGCGGCCGGCGGCGGAGAAGAATAAAAAAACCATGTCTGGGTTTTATCTCTCAATCTTACTGCTACTGCTGTTTCTCCAAACTCTCACCTCCTCCTGCTACTCTCTCAATCCTCAACGCACGGCGCTGCTGAGATTCAAGGAGAAAGTGGAGAGTGACCCATTCGGAGGTTTGTCCACGTGGCACCGCAATTCGGCTCACTCCCATTGTTCTTGGTTTGGGGTTCGCTGCTCTGAACTCGGCCAAGTTGTCAGCTTGTGAGTAAATTTCAAATATTTAAATTTGCCATTTGTTCATTGTTTGGGTTTCAACTTGCTTGCATGCACAGCTAGCTTGTAACATCTGTTTCATCAATCAATCATCAATCTTTGGTCTATTAGTCCTCTTTGGTTGGCCTGTTGTGAATTTCTCCTTGTCTAATGCTTCAGTTGAGCTTGGGAAGATGGAGATTGGGAGTCATTAGTAATTACTCTATCTTTAGCCTTATAACATCTGTTCATCAATCATCGAACTGTTGAAAATTTCTCCTTCGTTAATGTTTCAGCTGAGCTGGGGAAGATGGGGATTGGAGTAATTAGTCTTATCTTTAGTCTGTAACATCTATTCATCAATCATCAATCTTTTGTCTATTGCTCTTTGCCTGAAACTGTCCTCTAATGCTTAGGGGAAGTTTGGAGGTTGGGAGTAAATTTTCTGTATCTACCACTAGAGTACAATAGTATTGAATGGTGCTGATGCTTTGATAGTCCTCTGTTCATAAGTTAGGTGGCTGGAGTTACAATTCCTGTACCGTTCACATTTATTTCAGCTGCTTTTTTTCTTCTTCTTTTCAAAGTGTGTTTGAGTTGATTCAATATCAACATTCAGTACTATGGTCAGTGGCATCATAAACTAATTTCATCCAAATTTATAATCACAATTTGATCAATCTGTTGATTTTCCCCTTGTTGAGTGCCCGAGAAGTATGAAATGGTGATATTTTCTGTCAAGCCAGGAATGGTGAGGTGGTTGCTGTCACGTTAAAACCAAAAAGATCGAAACTTTACCTACCTGCTTACCTACCTATTAATTTTGAAAGAGGGTTATATACTTAGACTTAGATTTCCGTGGTGAATTTGGGGTCAATTCCGGATGTCCAATCAAATTCCGTCTGGAGAGGTTCGGATTTCCCCTTGAATCCGAACCCTGACGACTTTGGGAATTCCAGCTGGGAATGTAGTAATGTGTTTTCGTTATGCGTGCCCCGTCTTGACCTACCCTATTCTCCGAACCCACCCCTTCATGAGGTGGGCAAGGACATCGAGGAACGTACCTCGATCCGAGCATTTTCAGCTCCCATATATGGTGATCAAAATGGTTAAGCTCTTTTGCTGCTTGTTTGCTGTATGTAATACTGATGGCAGATCTGTGGGAAACTTTGTAGGCATTTGCAAGATCTGTGCCTGAGTGGGACATTGGCTCCTGAGATTCAGAAGTTGACTCACTTGAAATCCTTGTATGTTCTTACCCTTATATATTTATGTTAAACTTTGGGAACACTTCATTATGTGTCAGCTTAATGACTTGGCGAAAACGGAATATTTGTCCGAATGCAGAGTTCTAAGGAACAATTCATTTAGTGGAAACATTCCCAGCGAGATTGCGGAGTTGAATGAGTTGGAGGTGTTGGACTTGGGATATAACAACTTCAGCGGACCGTTTCCATCAGACTTCTTTGTGACAACTCTGTAAGTTGACTTTTCTTTTTGATTCTATTCCTCCAATTTTATAACATGCTTTGAACCAATCCACATGAGTATGTGATGAATGATGAGGTATCTGGCTGCAGTTTGCTTGACAATAACAAGTTACTTGTCGGTGGCTTGTCTTCTGAATTCAATAAGCTTCAGCCGTTGTCTGATGAGAATGCGATGCGAATGAAGGCTCATGATAGGGATGTTACCTGGTATACAAATTTCCGGGTCGTTTCATTTTTAGATTTCGGTCGAAAGTGATTCGAAATAAGCAAGGGATTCCAAATATGCAAGCTATTTCGTAAATAGCTCGTTCAATTTCTCATGAAAGTTGGCCATATGCAGCTTCAAAGATGGAGAAACAGCTGCGAAACGGATGCTGCTACAAATAGCCGAAGTCCCAAGCTCACCGGATTTGTTTCCGCCATCATTTCCGCCCTTGGAATCTCCGTTCTCACAGTCACTACCGCCCTCTAGATCACCAGCACCATCATTTTCCCCATCACCATCTCCTAAGGCTCCATCCTTAAGCCCTGCAACAGCACCATCTTCATCATCCGATCCACCGAACATTGCATTTGTGCGTCCACAAGATCGTCAGGCTCCTGCTCCTAATGGCGGACATATGAACAATGACGGCTTCAGACGAAAACACCACCGCACAGCTTTAATTGCTGGTATAGCTGGAGGATCTCTGTTCATGGTGCTTTCAGTTGTTGGACTCGCCTTCATCAGAAGCAACAAGGTCGTAACTGTCAGGCCTTGGGCCACAGGACTAAGTGGACAGCTACAGAGGGCATTCGTAACAGGTTGCGCGAAATCTATTTGCAAACCGTCTGTCGAAACCTTCCGGGGAGTCGATTTAATGGAGGTTTTTTTTTTGAATTCGTGCAGGTGTTCCGAAACTGAAGAGGTTGGAACTTCAAGCAGCTTGTGAAGATTTCAGTAACATAATTGGTTCCTTCGTTGATGGCACTGTTTATAAAGGTACATTATCGAGCGGGGTTGAAATCGCTGTAACATCGGTCTCAGTCTCGTCTAAGAGGGACTGGTCGAAGAATATGGAAGCACGATTCCAAAAAAAGGTTCTCATGCTGAAAACCGAGATTTCTTGAGAAGATTGCTTGAAGAACAAATTGTTTACAGTCCTCGTCATTTTTTTTCCAGATCGCCACGTTATCGAGAGTGAACCACAAGAATTTCGTCAATCTTATCGGATTCTGTGAAGAGGACGAGCCTTTCACGAGGATGATGGTTTTCGAGTATGCCCCCAACGGAACGCTATTCGAACATTTGCACAGTGAGTTTTTCTTGCAGACGAAGCAACCTCCGTAAAAGTTAAGACTTCAGAGTTTGACTGAAGTGATATGATTAATGTGCAGTAAAGGAAGCAGAACACTTAGACTGGGGAGCGAGATTACGGATAGCGATGGGAATGGCTTACTGCCTCGAACACATGCACCAACTGACGCCACCAATTTACCATGACACTCTTCGGTCATCCTCGGTGTATCTAACGGAAGACTACGCCGGGAAGATATCGGATTTCTGCTTCTGGAACGACGTAACAGCAGCGAAGATGGGACCGGAGGCGACGACAATAGAGATTCTCGAATCCCCACCGGCGGATGCAGGAAGCAATGTGTACAGTTTCGGGATGGTTCTGCTCGAACTGATAACCGGCCGGATCCCATATACATCAGTCGACGGCTCTCTCACCGACTGGGCGTCTAATCATTTGAGGTCGGACCAACCGTTGGGCAAAATGGTCGATCCGAGTCTGAAAGCGTTCCAGCAGGTCGAGCTCGAGAAGCTGGTTGATGTTATAAGGGACTGCATTCGTCCTGATCCGAAAACGAGACTACCAATGAGAGATGTTGCGGAGAGACTGCGAGAGATCACTTCCATGGATCCTGATCGAGCAACGCCGCGATTGTCTCCTCTGTGGTGGGCGGAACTCGAGATAATGTCGACCGATGGATGCTGAGAGGTACGTACGACATATGTACAAATCGTTACATATCGTTACTTGTTTATTCTAAAAGAAAAATTTACTTGTTTGTTCTTGAAGTAAGATTATTTCATTTCTTTGTTTTCTGGGAGTGTATTTGAAGAGTTTGTAGTAGGCGTTATAGTAAAGGTGTGAAACTGACCTTGGCTTCAAAATGTAAAGTAGAGAGCTTGAATCCTTGTTTGTATAGAATGAAGTGTGATTTTTGCAACATCAAATAAAATTCTCGAATTTTCGGAAAATAAGTGTCATGCTATAAATCATGATCTTGGTGACCAAAAAAATTGTACAAAAATCCTTCAATCAGACCTTTTTTATGTACACCCATAAATTAGAACAGAAGGAACCTTTTCACCTTGATGCCTTGCTGCTAGGTGGAGACTGACCGATTCTGCAATGATCTTCTAAGGCGATTTTCGTGGATAGAGCTTCCATGTTTGATCTTGCTCGGTCAATGTATTTGATGTTTCTCATCTCAGCTTGTTCTGCAGCCCGTCCCAGTGACACGGTCACATTCATCCGCGATGCCAGATAGAAATGTGGTTCGCGGTAGCCCTCCCTTCTCTTTCGTTAATCAAGGTCAACAAAGTCAGAGAATTAAGTGGCGAAAAGCCGGAGTCAAATGCCATGCTGCCGGCTGGCTCTGTCCTTAGTCCTGTTGTATAGATCGAGTGTGTCGATGTGGTTTGGATTGAGGCAGAGAGCTGCCTCGCAGTCACGTAAGGCGGAGAGGGTGTCTCCCATCGATTCGTAGAATGCTGCTCGAAGATGCAGCATTTGAAGCTCAGGTTTGAAAGCTATAGCCCTGCTTAGCTCTTCCACAGCTTCCGTTTCCTTCTGGTCGTCCATTAGCACTGGAATCAAGTAACATCATCAGCTCATGTCAGGTCAGGCCGACTTTCGTAATAACAAAGAAAGGGGAGTGGTCATGATGTTAACTTACCAGCAGCTCTGAATCTGTAAGGATATGTTCTTAGGGGGTCGAGTCGGGTGGCCATATTCAGGTCGTCCTTGGCCATCTCACGGTCGCAATACTCCGATCGTTTCTCGTACGCTGAAGCGTTGCAATGTGCTATCTCTACCAACTTGGTCATCTCATCATACGCAGCCTTTCGCTGATTTCGCAGTTGATAGACTCGCGCCAGTCCTTGATGAGCTCTCGTGTGTTTAATGGTGAGAGCATTCGTGTAGCAATCTGCAGCCTTATCTAGCTTCCCACAGTCCACGTACATACTTCCCAAGTTGTTCAATGCCTGGAAAATTATCAATCATGAACATTGACAATAGATTGAATGGAAAGCCTGTGGCTTGTGGTGGAATTTACTTACTTGCCCTTTCCTCAGACAATCTGAAGGACATTTGAGAGCTTCTTCCAAGAGTTGGATGACATGAGATGAAGATAAGGGATCTAAGTTTGTGTCAGCCAATATGTAAGCTTTCAGAAAAAATGCTTCGAAAGATCTCTTGATCAGAAGGGATTTCTCGGCTTTCGAAAGTGCTTTGACTCTATGACCGATGTCGTAAAGAATCCACCCTTCGTAGATAAGCTTCTCGTATTCCGAGGTAGCGTGATTTCGAGCTAATCGTAGACAGCTCATTGCAGCCTTTGGAGAGTTCAACCTGCAGCATTTCATGTAAGAAGCAGCTTAACCGCGATTGAAAGACCTTTTTTTTTTCTTTGAGTGAAGGGTTATTACCTGAGCAAGAGCAAAGACTGTCGAAACCGGAGCAGGCTGTTCGTTGGATCATTCACTAGCATCTGATGAATGATAGCCAACGAACCAATATCATCGACACTCGACCATCGGTCGTGAAGCTGAAACCAGCAATCAGCCAAGCTCCACTGCTGAAGAAGAAGCCGGCAGTTCAGCAGCTCAACGACATAACTCGCGCACATCTTCCCGTTATACATCATATAATTCGGTTCCAGAGTCAGCAAGGCTCGTAGATCCCTGGAAGCTCGGTCATAATCCTCGAGCGCAATGAAAAACCAAGCTCGCAGCTCAAGGCAATCAGCCTCGATCTTGAACCCGATGAACTTATCAATCTCTGATACACCTGCTGCAATATCCTTCTTCTCTTCCACCTTCTTCACTGCTCTAAACTTGTAAGGAAACGAAAGAGTCGGATCGAGCTCAGTGGCCGTGTTCAAATCCATGATCTTTTCGCGGCCAAGTCCGTATAAAGACCTCTCTTGATACATCCATCCCACAGGTTTATGTTCAAAGACTAAGGAGTTCATCAACCTGAAGGCTGAGTATTGTTGGCCTTGCTTGAATTTCGCCCTCGCAACGCCAGCTAGAGAATAAACATGTCCAGAATCGGCTGCGGATTCGAAATAACACTGAGCATCGTTAAACTCCTTTCTTTCAAGCATTATACATCCCAGCTGGTGAAACGCCAGAGCCTTCTGCCATTTTAATACAGCAAACTCCAGCATTCCTTCCAACAACATGACTGTGATGTTGGAGGAGGACGACGTCGTTTCTTGGAGAGCGACTTGCGCGAGGAAATAGTAAAGCAAGAAAGCTGCAGGGTGTCCTAGGATGGATAGTCTCTCCCTAGCTCTAGATCCGCAAAGAACTCGAAGCATTCTTCGGTTTTTCGAGAGCGAATCGGGCAAGTGTCGTAGCATTACCTGTAAACAAGAGGCAACGAGTAGAGTTGACCTATGTTCTAATCCGTAATCGATCAGGATCACTGCATCTTCCATCCTATGAACTAAAGAAGCCAAATGAGAATCGCAAGCCGATTTCATGTCCTCGCAGCAGAATCTGCTCGAAAAGGAGAGGACCTCGAGAACTATATCCGGAGTAGCAAATTCGAATTCGAACCTGTTGATCCTGCTGTAAATCTCTACAGCTTTCATTCCTTGGAGCGAAATGCCGGTGTTGGATAAATCGATCTTCCTCGTCCTTGATTCGAGGAATCCTCCGTACAACATGGCCTTTAATGGAGCAGACAGACTAGCAATCCTGGATCTACTGCAGAGTACTGAATCTCCATTAATGCAAAGAAATACACGGTCTAGCATCGCAATGGCGGTGGTAACACTAGGAGAAACTAAGCATTCGTTTTGTTGACTTTCTTCGTTCTCTTTGCTACCGCATTGGCAGAGATCATCATCATGATTGACGGAATTCAAACCAGAAATCAAAGCAGAAGTCGGACACTCTAGCAAATTACCTCCAGAGCAATCCATGGGGGAGATAGCTGTGAGCTGGTCTTCTCTCTTGTCAAATCTCAACCAGGAGGAGAGAATCACTTTCGAGTAGACATCAACGGCGTGCTTTCTAGCTGCGGAGAGGCACTTCCGAGGGAGCTTAGGATCCGCCATTGAAAGCGAGATTGAGTACTGCTCCATAAGAAGAAGAAGATGCGAAGCGGAATCAGCAGTAGCAGAAAAGCGACGGTAGAGGTCGGATAATGAATCCGCGGAGTCCACCGGCTTCAACCAGGGATCGATTCTCGGCTCCATTAGGTCTGTCGTCGGGAGGCCATACGGAAGCAACATACAAGCAGCTTCAGATTTCGACGACGAAGAAGAGGCGGCAGAGGAGGAAGAAGACGGCTGTTGGGGTGGTGGTTTTCCTCCTCTGTAAGGAGTTTCCGGCGGAGTAGTGATGAAGGCATGGTGAACTTGAGCTGCTTTGAACTTCTCCAATACCTTAAGGGATCTGAGTTTCCCCATTTTTTTACCCGGCTGATGGATTTCGGAGGATTCAGGGGGTGTTGCTTGGTTGGTGTGAAACGAGGGCAAGCTGGCGATTGAGAGGAAGAGTTGATCGTGGCGGAAACTGCTGCTTTGGGTTCTCATCCGCCATTGTTGCTATATGAGCTTTTCGACAAAGTTCAGTTCTTTCCTTTTTTTTTCTGCGTCTGTGATTTGGTGGCTGACTCCATTTTTTGCAGAGGAAGAGTTGAAAATGATAGCCAATCGTTTTCTGCCACGTCGGCCGATGATGCTGCCTCTAAACTAAACCACTTGGCTTCGCTCGGTTTGTATTTTTAAGGGATAATTACGTAATTCGTCATTTCTGTCTACAATTATTGACGGATTAGTGATTTAGCAATTATCAGCATGTCATTTCGGTCTAGATCGGTTAGTTATGTCGAGTTCGAGTTAGTATGTTTTCTTTTCCTCTTCTGCTTCGTCATCACTGTAGTTTCTTAAAGAACAAGGCAAGGCCGTTTGTGTGATTGTGCCGTCTTTCGTGTGCTTAGAATGAAATGCCTAAAATATTCATGTATGTCGAGCAGAGGTAAACCGATACTATTTTGTTGGTTGGAAAACGATGTTAGGAGCGAAGACCACTTATTTCATTCGACCTTTATTGCGGAAGTCTAGTCTCGGACTAAATTAAAGAAAAAGAGACTCGTTTGTTATTTTTCCATAGTAACTGGACCAAACAGTTATTATTTATTTGTTTAATGAGAGGGATCATGAGTCAAACACTCCAATTTTGGTGTATTAGGTTGGTTTTAGTTGGATATTCTCTGCCAATTGATTTGTTTTAATTTTTTTTCTTGTTGGTGTATTATTAGTTTTTTTTATCTTTAAGGCTAGGATTGCTAAGGAATCGGGCAACGATAGCAATCTGTCTCCACTTATCGGCTTTTGTTTTGTTTTTGTGTTGGATTGTTTTTTTTCATTCGAACTATGTCCGTTTCAGTTTTCTTATTTTGTAGCTGGTTATTTTGATTTCCTTTGTTAGATGTCTTTTGTTTTGAGTTACCACTTGATTGTCATGCCTTGATGGAGAGCAAGAAGTAGTGTATTTTGATTAGGGATGGACCTAGGTCTATGCAGCCTTGTTCTAAGGTCTACACCTCCTATTAGATACGCGGTCGTCATTATAATTGTCGAAAAACCATGATCTTAATGAATGACATGAGCATATTAACTTGTCGATCCATTAACTAGGCCCATAAATACTTTGGACTGTCTTCCGGGCTTCATTCATGGCCTAAAGCTTGGCAAGACCAAAGCCCATCATAACTTCATAATACACTTGAGGTCGAGGTTTGATCCTTACTTATGGGATGGGGTACATGAAGTACTATTTACACTTTGTGGATGGTTGTTTACTGTTTTGTGCAAATTCCAACGGCGGAAAGATCGATTATTGCTATCGAAGATAAACGCCTTAATTACACAAACAAATATTTCTCACATTAATATTTTACATATTAATTAGTTACAACTCTTAACAGATAAACTACCAAGTTCTGCTATCCGAGTTTACAACAACATTGACCTTTCAGGTCTTTGGTATATAGATCAACATCAGAAGACAAGCTTGCCTACCAAGAAAGAAGTCAGGGTGACAGTAAGGTTGTCGTCGAGTTCCGTACTTATCGGGAGTGATTCGACAAACGCCGAGGCAAGGGAGGCAATTAGGAAACCCAACACCATCCCCCAGCTCTCCTCGACATACCCGAACGACGCGAAATAATGCATATACCTGAATACCAATGGTTGCATTGCCTCTTAGAATAGAGAAAACATAGTGAGACCAGACGATGAAATCTCATGCTTACCCAAGAGATGCTAAGAAGCCAGACGATGCCATTGCGACGCTCCCTGCTATCGACTTGTTGCGGTTGTAACTGAGTTTCTGTTTGCCAAATCGCCTCCCCACTATGTCTGCCATGCCTAAGGGGAGATCATAGAAATGGAAAGTAAAATTTCGTCACTATGATTTGAAACACTATTGCTGTACGAATGTTACTGATTCTGTTTGATTTTCGGAAGTACCGTCTCCAGCACAGAGATTGCATATTGCTGCAATGGCGACCGGAGAAGTCCTCCAACCGACTGCACAAGCCAGCGTGATTGCTGCAGCATAGTAGAGCGGGCCTTTGAGTAGTTCCCTAATGATCCAATGAGAAAGATTGTGAAACAAGTAATCAAATGGAACCTGATGTTAAGTAATTGGCTTCTTCCTTCCACTTTTCGTAAGAGGCCGGAAGGATTATTCATCTTATATACACATTGGTCAAGTTAACCTTTCAGTGAGTAAGAACAAAGTTCAAGTTTGAAGAAGAAGAAGAACTACGAGGCATTAAAATCGAGGACATGTCTAACACGGGGAGTCTAGGCTTTATGATGAAGGTTCTAACCTGCGATCGCCGAATCTGCTCATTGATTTGACGGTGGCTTCATCTTTCCACATTCCAGATCCAATAAGAAACATTTTTATAATGTTGGCACCTGGAATAAGAGCTGCCATGATGGCCCCGCGATTTCCAGAACTGTAACAAATTAATACCAACACTTTTACTTGACAGAGAGGAAGCATAGAAAATTGTTGGAAGTGTCACTAGGAAAGGGATTACCTGAACATTGGCCAGCAAAGCATGAAAACTAGCCCAATACTTATGTGCACAAGCTTCCTATTCACTTTCTACAACAAGATAAATAGAACAGGGTAAGGAACAGAGAAGAACAAAGTAAAGTGAAAGGAAGTAATAATTGTCACTCAAAGAAAAGGAAGTTGCAGGCCATCAAGCTTCACATAATCACATCAGCATAATGACAAATGACAAATGAGTGTGCATCTGGTTGATAATCGCTGCCCACCATAGGTGACCCTATCATTTCTAGTGACAGAATTGAACATCAAATTGACTAGTTAGAATTAGCAGATACCCTTTAAGTAGAACCAATAGAAAACGCTACCAGATAATCCAACTATTAGTCTCCATCCTATTCGTTTCAATGTAGTCCAGTGATCTCTTCGATTCCATAGAAGTTGCATCATTCTTCCCTGCTTAATATCCTCAAATAGCACCCAAGGAAAGAGAGGAAAATGCTCCCTATTTACTACGGCTTCAGTAGACCCGAAGATAGCGACCATCATTTCACCATCCACGTACAGGGACTTCATAATTTATCAGATATTCAGATCAACTTCTTTCGGTTTTGATTGAATAATCGAAAGAAGTTTCTGAACAAACCTGAGTTTCAAAAAGGAAACTACCAGATTTACTCAGTATCTATCTGTAGGTAGCTCGAATCTCAAGAAGAAATGGAAAGTGCGCGGCAGAGAGTAAACCTGTTCAATTCCTCGCTTGGCAGTTTCCTTCCACAGCTCCAGGAAACCAAATACGACAACTGCCAACACAACCGTCGCCAAAAGATCAGAGACTACTGGGTTCGAGACCAACATCCTGGGAAGTGGGGAGGACCAAAGATGCCACCTTTGCGGTTCTGGCTGAGTTTTAACACTGGTAAAATTAGGTTCTCATTCCGCCAGCCTGACTCTCATTTGTCTGCTGTGAAGTTCGTTGAAATCTCCCCCATTTTTTTATGTTTTTAATAGATGCTGATGCTAGCCAAGGTAATGGCCAGAAAAAGTCCACCAACATATAAACATTGGGGAAAACTCGGATCCATAGGATCTCCATGTCGCTAAACGACACCTGGTTCTCATCTCCTCTCTTAAAAGATTAGGGGAAAATTAAATATGCAGCGGAGCTCATTAATGTGCATTAATGTAAAATGGAGCAAACAAGAAAGTTTGGCAGAGGCATTCTTTCGATTGAATCATACAAATAGACGAAGATCTGTGCAATTACAGGAAATCAACGTAAAATAGAGCAAACAGGAAATTAAGGCCATGTTTGGCAGAGAGAGATAATGGAGGAATTTGGTTTTAAATAGCAAGTCTGGCAGATTCTTCGTTTGTATTGAATTCCACACACAAATAGACGCAAAATCGGCAAATGTATACAAGTTTACGAAATGGAAATCTTACCGACTCACCAAAATTTCTTTCCGAATACACATTCATCTACCAAACACAACCTTAAGTGCAGAATTTTTCCCTAAAAGTTCAAACAGAACAAATCATCCACCGAGATTGAGGGATACGAATTGCCATCAATTTTAAGACAGTGAGAACAAACGAAGAGCTAATAATTACGTTGACCAGAAAGCCTAAAACGGATAAGGGAGAGATTTCAGATGTCTACTCGTCTAACCTGATCGAAGACGCCGCGCTTGGCGGTTTCTTCCCACAGCCGGAGGACAGATAGAGCGACAACTCCGGACAAGCCCGTCGCTATGGCGTCCGATACGATCGGATCCTGATGGAGCAACATCGCCGCCACAGCTGACTTCCGAGGACCACGCTTCTTCAATAATCTGCTCCCGTATCCAACCGTACGATCTCCTCCGCCGCGTAGAGAGCCCCGAAGAAGGCTGCCGGATGGCGGTGGGAGGAGGAGGAGGAGTGTCTGCGAGGAAGGAGGAGAGTGATGAGAGGAGTGGCAAAAGAAGCAGCTACCGGTGAGTTTAGTGATAGTGGTAGGTGCCATTTCTTTCCCCATCTCCCGTTTGGCTGGAGCTTTTTTGTCTTCTTTTAATTAGTCAGTAATTCGCGGGAGCGGCAAACGCAAAACTGAACTTTTTGTTATTAAGTGGGAATATTTCTTAATTATGAATAAAAAAACTATATAAAATTTAACCAGACCACACAGAAAATATTAAATATTATTTAGTCCACAAAAATTCAAATTTCTTAACCGATGAACTCACTGAATTATTTATGGTTGACCAATGAATCATAATTGCTTGCCTACAACTAGGGTCGGCTTCTGAATTTCGGTTAATCGATTAAAATTGGTTAACAAATCATATTGATTATAAATCGGTTTATTCAAAATTAGGCCTGTCGATGAAATAATCAATATATTTGATCAAATTGGGTAATTAGTTAAACAAATCTTGGTTTACCAAAAAAGTGAAATTATCATTCAATCCTAAGTGACATTAATGTATCGGTTGAATTCGATTAGTCAGTCGTTTAAATTATAGTTATTTAATTGCTGCAATTGGCTAACGGTTGGTTAATTAACTTCCGACTAGACTCGATCTATTAACGCAATTAACCAAGAAATCATTAATCAACCAAAACCAACATTTAATAACCGAATTAACCAATTCCTAAGCTTGCTATGTCAGGAGAGTCGGAGGAATTGCTATGTCATAAACTAAATGTTCATAAGTAACCATACTTTCAATTTCCTAACCCATACAATTTTGTACAATTTTTTTTCTCCCAAAATCGATCAACAGGATACTTCATATTAGTCATCAAACTAAATTCAGCCGAAACTTACTCAAAATCGATCCGAATTCAATCAAATTCGGCCGTGACTGAACTGAATTTGGTCACAAACACCATTAGCTGAATAAATACAGCCAAGAGGTTTAGCAAATTTCGATCACGACCACCAAACCGAATTCGATCCGGTTTAGATGGTAGCCAACTGAATTTCCACCCGCTAGTCACAGGAAGTCACAGAAAGGGCTACACGGAGATCATTCGAAGTTCCGGCTATGTACATCCGATAAGTCTCCATCTCACCTTCCAAGCTCTTACAGCCATTAGCATTCCTGGTCCCGTGCGTTGTGAATATGATCTCCCTTACCGTTGGCTCGTGGCCGTTGAGAAGATTGCCCATGCTTATCACTTTCCTCCACTTCTGGTTCGCCGTCGGCTGCCTGAACAGATTCGACACCACCTCCCTTTCATTCTCCCCCACTTGCTGCTTCTTGTCAAACTCCTGCATTTCCAATGGGTCATATCATAAAGTTGATGATTATGTTTTCTGTCCTCCTCACATCTAGATGTCGGGAATCGGACCGCAACCCTCTCACTAACCTAGTGCAGGATCAAACTACTAAATCGTCCTTAACTCGGGTATGCTCCTCCTCTATTGCGTGTTCTCGTGAGTTGCCTACCTATCTTTGTTATTTGAGCTTCTCGGCCCATAAAAACTGGAGGGACAAAGCTATCTGGTTTACCAATTTGTGTTAGTTACCTGGTGCTTGGCATCATCCGACCGCGACCGGGTCCCTGTCGCCATTTTCGGAAGGTAAAAGCTGTAGTAGTCTGAGAAAATTGCTTGAGACAGACGAGGTGCGTCCAAGAACTTGCGATGGAGGGAAGCCGCAAGAGTAAGTAACTTCTCGATGTTTTCGAACACTACGCATATCCTCTTTAAGTCCTCGATAGCCTCACTGCCATTGGATATACTATTACCTGTCGACACAAACAGAAAGGGTCCACTTTCAGAAACCCCAAGCAGTAAAAGAAACAAAGAGTGAAAAGAAAGATCCTAACTTTGTAAGGGCTTCAATGCAGATGCCATGGTCGGGTAAAGTTGCTCCATTTTCGTTGTCATCTGATTCAGGCCGCCGTAACTGGTCAGGTTTAGTGTGTCTGCCGCTGCTTTAAAAGCAGTACAGACCATCTGTTCCACCAGTTGGTGAGGCTGCAGTGTCTCCAGGTAATGAAGTATCTGTGGATTTGAAGTAATCACAAGGCGTCAGACTCAAGCAAGATCTTGCAAATAGCTTCTAGATAAGTATCATGATAGGAATAAAAAAGGATCTACACCTTCTCTCCTTCTCGATTTGGGTCCAGAAGTGGTTTCTGATCATAAGCTGGGGAAGCCGGAGCATCGTTCCAGATCTGTCTCCACAAATTTCCTTGATCAGACATTCTTTGCGAAAGTCTGCCTCGAGGAGGCCAGTCGTCTTTCGAGCTTGAACGTCCGGATGCTGCCTTGTCATCAATCTCATCGTCTATCCAATCTCCAGGTGAGTGCCACCGGATAAAATCCTCGAAGAAAGCATCTGGATTTGCTGCTTTGAATGCTGACATGTCTGTTTCAAATGTCCATTGTTTTGTGTAACCATGAAGGTTACTTACGAGTCAATAACATAACGTCTTTTTAAAGTTGTTCATAAAACTTGTTCCCAACTAATTGCTTTTCACAGTGGAAAGATGTAGCTTACCAAGTACATAAACGCCACCTATCATGTCTCCTTTGGAAAGGAAAAAATCAAATTGTATGAACTAATGCATTACTAGAATTTATGTTCGTTTATTACCTGATGCTAAAACATCTCTCTCTAACTGAGCAGAAAAGTTCTGCAAGCAAGAATAAAAGTACGTTAGTTAGGAACAGCAAGCAATAATGAACGATTAAACCATTCTCATTGTGTATAGATGAGTATACGGTTTGATCCTTCATATATGCAATTTGTTATCAGTATTTAGGAGTCCAAGTCCTCACAGGCTACAATCACTAAGACACTCTTAAGTCCTTAAGTGCTTTTCAGGATGTGAAAAAAGCAATTCACATGCCCTTGAGAACGAATGGGATTTAAATTGTAGTAAAATGTTACAGCATACACACCAATAGAGCTCAATGTACAAGCTCATTACACGAGATGCAACAGAAGTATGGAGCTAGAGAACTTACGAATGAATCACCAAATGCTTCAACAGCCTGCAGGCGCTCTTCATGCATGTCCTCTGTCATCAGTGGTGGATCCTAGATCAATGATATGATTTACTCGTGTTTTCCCTTTTCTTTTAGTTAATTGGTTAAAAATTAACAAGACTCGGATATAAAGTAAAGGGAAAAGAACCTGCGTGTAAGGTGCATGCATGCTCTGGTGCGACTTCAGAAGCATCATGGAATTCACCACACCAGCTGAACCTCTCCTCCAAACTGTCTGGAGACTTTAGATCCGGCTTTACACGAGAACTTGAACCCTTTGTTTCATGTCTAAACGAACTGTCAGGTGCTGCAGATCGAGGAGTGAATTCATGCAAAAGGATGCATACTATATAATCATGGTAGGAGCTTAGCAGGAAATGCAGTATTATTATTTTCGGAAAGTTAATATTTATCACTCTTGTGATGTAAGAATAAGCAGCCTTCCTAGAATCCTTTGCACCCCCCCATTTGAAATAAACCTACCAGACACAACTGAAGTAAAATTGCAATTTGTCGACTTGAAGAAGTAGATTGACCTTGCGAGCCCAGACTGTTTTTATCATTTATGTCAAGGGAAAAAGAAAAACCAATTAAAACGGTTTCTCACTTGCTTAGTTCACCTGTCATGACTTCTGTCGGACTGTACACGGGGTACTTTTGAGGTAGCTGCATCATTCCTTAGTTGACCATCTTCCTGCAGTTAGTTGAACAAGCACTTGTGAAAATTTAACCAACAAAAATTCATGGTAATAACATTATACACGCGACTAGTAGACTAGTACCTTCTTATGAGTATCAGTTTGATCATTACTTCCCTCGCAGTCTTGGAAATCATCGTTTAAGTCAACCCTCCTCTCAATGCAAATGGCAAGCTGGACAGAAAATTAAGCATACACAGGTCAATATTAACATAAAATAAATCTTCAAACTGATGTGTCAAAGTAGTTTGAATGAGCAAGGCTGTCAGTTATACTTTGAAGAAGTTAAGAGATCATTACCATTTGCAGTTTCTGATTAATCAAACAGGTTGCCAGGTCAATTGAACCATTTACTTGAACTTTAGGCAAAGGCTGCGATTCTTCCCAACACCACCGAACTTCTCGAATAAACTCTATCCAAAGGACAGAGATCGCTAAACATAGAAACAGAGAATCACAAGTCTATCAGAAGGGCTAATAAAACAAGCTTGAACACTATGTCACATACTTCAATCATTTCAAATAAGAAACGTACCACGCATATTGCAGTTCCCCAACCACGGACAATGTAAGCAAAACTGAGCAAAAAGAAAACCAACTGGTGCACCTTTAATAGCCCGGGAGCATTTATGCTCTAACTTAGCAGAACTTTGGATTTGAGATCATCAGCGATCCACTTCCGACAAACTGCTTCTATCTCCGATATAAACCTACAGTGGAAATTATGAGAATGAGTACATGATCTAGCTCGGAGCAGTTACAAACAGGCAGAGTGCATCAGCACACTATAACGATGGATGATTAAGTGCAGGTGAAGGTCATTACCTCTCCCAAGAAGACGCAATAGTAAAATCATTGAATCGTTCAAGCTGCAACAAAAGATATCAAATAACAGACGAGTTCTCAATCAACCGACGAGAACAAGGAAACATATAGAGAGAACGCGAGAGAATGTGGTGCATACCTCCTCTTCCTCAACTCCATCTTCTACAGACGGATTCGCTTTGCTGACAGACGCCATTGAAGCAATAGACGAAATCAACGGATCAGCAGCCTAGGTTTCGATTTCACAGTTCAAGTTCATCCAGGAACCTCAAAAGGTGATTGCGATGCGCTTAGATGGACTGGAAATTATGCACAGTCCGAAATGTGAGATCTGTCAAATGCGTGACGAATACTTCAGAGATTTCCATTGGCATCGATCGAGCAAGGGGTTCAAGGAATTGTAAAGAGAAGGAAAGCCAGAGAGCTTAGGAATTAGGATCCAGAAAATCCAATTTCGCGGGTGACACTGACAGGTGAATTCTTTCGTGGGATTTTCCAATTTCAGGTATATTATTATCTCGATCTCTATTTGACGCGAAGCTCTATGGAGTAAATTATGTTATTATCCTTTGGTAAAATTAAAATTTATGTAAAAAATTGTGTATATCAACGAACTAAATACCGTCAAACACTCTTAAACACCCGCAAATGCAGATCGGAAGTAAAAATCGAAGATCCGTCGAACCTCCATTTAGATAAAATATCGAGAAAAAAAAAATTCGGCTGGGAACCAGCCCAATTTTTTTTTTTTTGATTCTTACGTTTAGACCGAATCGGTTCAACCGAAATTAATTAGACAGTTGGACTCAATTTTTGTAACAATACTTTTTATTTACAAAAAATGTGGGAGTGAGATTCCAACCATGGTCTTTTAAGTAGAAAGACTAAGCGATTACCATCACTACCAATATCACAATTTGATTAAAACATGCATTTAATTGATAATAATACACATTATCACAGCTAATTACTACTAAAAAGTAACATCTTATCATAAATTAATTAAATTGTACATTACATCTCAATTATTTAATCAATAAAAACTTCAAATCATTTATATAATTTGAAAATTCTTAAAAAATATTTAGTAACTATATTTTATACAATACAAATTATGATATTGAATTCTCTATACTACTGGGTTTAACGTTAAAGTTTTAGAGTTTAGCGTTTAGGATTTAGAGTTTTAGAATTTAGAGTTTAGGGTTTTATGGTTTAGGAGTTCTAAGGTTATAGAGTTTAGGGTTCTAAGGTTTAAGGGTTAGAATTTAGGATTTAGTATTTACGAGTTGTCGTTTTTGTTTAGTTTGGAATTTTAGAATTTTAGGTTGAGAGTTAAGAGATTAGAGTTTAGAGTTTAGGGTTTAGGATTTAGGGTTCTAAGGGTTTATGATTTAGGGTTCTAAGGGTTTAGGGTTTGATTATTTAGGATACTAAAGTTAGGGTTTAGCGTTTAGAGTTTAAGGTTAAGCGTTTTACGATTTAGAGTTCTAAGGTTAAGGGTTTAAGGTTTAGCGTTTTATGATTTAGAGTTATAGAGTTAATGGTTTA
Source organism: Linum usitatissimum (assembly GCA_030674075.2). Taxonomy (NCBI): domain Eukaryota; kingdom Viridiplantae; phylum Streptophyta; class Magnoliopsida; order Malpighiales; family Linaceae; genus Linum; species Linum usitatissimum. The sequence continues at coordinate 770,998 of JAUJYP020001424.1, forward strand.
GGGTTTTAGAATTTAGAGTTTGGGTTTTGATGGTTTAGGATTCTAGGGTTAAGGGTTTTAAAATTTAGGGTTTAGTGTTTGATGGTTTAGAATTTTAGGATTAAGGGTTTAGGGTTTCAGAATTTAGGATTTGGGGTTTGATAATTTACGGTTCTAAGGTAAGGGTTTAGCGTTTTAGAATTTAGGGTTTAGGGTTTGATGGTTTAGGATTTTAGGGTTTAGCGTTTGATGGTTTAGGATTTTAGGGTTAAGGGTTTTGAGTTTTAGAATTTAGGGTTTAGAGTTTAAGGGTTTAGGGTTATATGATTTTAGAGTTTAGAATTTAGGGTTTAGGATTTAAAATTTCGGCATATACGAAAGTTCCGACGGAGAACCACCCGGCGGGCTCGATCGAAAAAATCGGCCGCAAGGGGCCCCGGCCGGAAGGTCGTTTCGGCCGATTTTTATTCACCGAATTGTATGGAAAAACGTACCGTGAGAGGTTTTCGAAATTAATATTTTGATAGTTTCGTCGGTACAATGTTTCTTGAATTATAAATTTTGATAGTTTCGTCGATAGAAAATTATTCAAATTAGTAAATTTGAATAATTTCGTCTTTACGAAGTTTAGAGCCTCATATAATTCGAAAGTTAGGGAGTCAAATAGTAGGCCTAATTGACTAATTTTATATTTGAAAATCAAAATTCAATTTAAATCAACAGGCTGGGCATCGGATCTGCGATTGGGCCTGACTGTTTCTATTGGGCTTGGTGGTTTAATGTTTCAGGGCCTTAGAATTGCATTTGCACTCGATACCCAAGGTTTGAATTTCAGCACTGAAATTGAAAATAACTCCACGAAATCACTCGTCACCCGCGAAAGTGGATTTCTGGATCCTACGCTCTGGCCTTCCTTCTCCTTACAATTTCCATGAACACCCTGCTTGATCGATGCTGCAATGGAAATTCCTGAACCAATTTGACAGGCATCTGACCGTTCTCACCATTTCGGAGTGTGCGCATAATCTCCAGTCCATCTATGTACGCGCATCGCAATCACTTTTCGGAAGTTCTCGGAGGAACTTGAACTGTGGAATCGAATCCTAGGCTACTGATCGAATCGATCATATCTGAGTTCTTCTGCTGTTTCAATGGCGTCTATGAGGAAAGCTGGTCCGTCTGGAGAAGACGGAACCGACAAACTCATTCGCTTATTCCGCTCCCAAATCATAGGCAGAAGGTTTTCTTCCTTCTCTTACGTTTTTCCGACATTCAGAGCTCACTCTAAGTTCCAATTTCGCAGGTTCGGCGATGAATCCCTGAGAATTCTCGAATCGATTGTGGCTTGCAAAGACAGGAAGACTATCACGGAAACGCGAACGAGCTTGAGAGACTTCATGAGATCCGAATCTCTCGCAGCCATTCGCGATCTCTCAGAGCGCACAGTTGAGCGGAAGCTTTTGACCGTTGAATTCTTTATACGCTCTTTCACTCTTATAGGAGATATCGAGGTGCTAATTCTAACGAAGTTCTCATTGAACTCTTGGATATTTTTGCATTTTAATCTTTGGTTCTCTGTGTTTGTAGAGTGTCTTGGCTCTCAACTATGAGGGATTGTTGCTGCGGGAACTGAAATCCACCACTCATCACTGGATGCGAGTTTCGTACGAGGAATGGCTGAATTTTGCTCAGCACTCGTTTGATAACGGATACCATGCAGTTGCTATACAGGTCAATTTTGCTTACATCTTTTAATCTGGATAGTAGATTTCGTGTGTCATATCTAGCATGTTCTTAATCTTGACTGAAACTTTCCGAGTGAGGATAAGAACTCAGATTTATTTACTTCAGAAACTTGCCTGCTAATTTTCCAGAATAAGTACTTGTTGAACTCTTAGTACTTGTATTTTCCTCTGCATAACCTTTGAGAGTCCTTGCATATTTCCAAATTGTGTTTGTTGTGTTCATTATGCTTCTAATAGAATTCTCTGTATGGATATTGATTATCAGTGAGCTCAATCCTTATACTGTTCTAGTGAGGGGATGGATAGTTTCATCACCACGAAATTCAGACAACTTGATGGAATGTTTCACCTATTAGTTAATCCATGTTTGGTACCTGTTCCCGAATCCTAACCAAGATGAAGGAACGATTTTCTTCTGATATATAGAATCTGCCGATTTCCAGTCTTTTTCTATGCTTGCAATTAGTGTTAAAACTCTGTTCTCGTGTATCCTGATTGAAACCTGGTTGTCCATGCTTCCAATCTTAGTGGTCGCCTGTAATTTTCTTATTCAGGCATGTGACAAAGCCCTGTTATGCCTTAAGAATTATGACTCCGACGATGTCAGAACCGGCGAACCTATCAAACGTGCAGAAGAAGTTGACAAAGTTAAGAAGCTCAAAGACTCTGCCCTTAGGTTTGAAGCTTCAAATTCTGGTACGTCGTCCAGCTGTCTGTTTCTTAAAACATAAAGCATACCACAGCAATGCATCTTTGCTAAATCGCTGCAAGTGCAGCAGCTATTAAACAGAAAATTTCAGAGTCAGATTGCACTGTTCGTCCTCAAATGTTTGATCTCTTACTTCATCATTATCGTTGATACGTGCTCCATGTTATTGATGTATCCAAAAGTTGATTAGTTGTGTTAAATCTTCGTGGCTGATACTTGATAGAGATGTTTAGAGCCATCAGTTCTAAACGTAATTCTCATCTAACAAGATTTCTCTGATTCTCTCGATTTTTTCCTCATGCTGTAGTCCAGGGGCACGTGGCAGAATATCTAAGAAGAATAAGAAGAAGAATACCAGAGAAGAGGAGGAGTCGTACGCACATCTCAACCTCTACGCAGCCACAGAATGCAGCTAGCATTCTGTTCAGAAACGGAATCAAGAAGCGAAACTCACGAGAGTTACATCAGCATCAAAGCGTGCAACAGAACACCTAACATTCTCGGTTCGAGTTCGTTTTCCTTCATAGCTTGCTCTTGAATCCACATGCAACATCCCTCTGATGAAATTGCACACGATGAATGAATCTCAAAATCAAATTCTAACCATTATCATTTATATAAAAATATATAAATCCACAATTTTTATCGACTGTTCTATTTGTGTAGTAGATTAAGTAATAGATTACTGATAGTTATTATATTTTGTAACACTTTCGGTTGTGCCTACATTATTCTTTGTGGATTGGGGATGATGTGTGTACGAACTATCGTCCTGAAATTGTGTTATAATATTGGATAAAGATATTTGTAGAGTATGGTAAGGGTAGATCACTTGTTGAAAATCCATAGAGTAAATAGTTATATAGTTGAGAATTTTTTTTACTCTTTAAGAGTATAGTTGACCTCATACCCGAACCCTACTCGACCCTTCTTCGCCAAAGCCTAAACTTGCTGGTAGGTAGGTGGTAGCCATGACATGAAACTTGTTTGAAATGGATAATGAAACTCTTAAAGTAAAGCTTGCATTCATTCAATTAAGCACCTTGAGTTGGTCTGGTGAGATTTCTGTTTCAGGGCATTGCTGGATCTGCATAGATAGATGGAGAGAGACAGCTTGGTTTTGGCTCTCTGATGCCAAAGAATCACAGGTGTGCCTCTGCAGTGACACTTAATTAGTTTTTTTAAGACTGTTGATGCTTTGTATTATTGTTTCAGAGAGCACAGAGATATCTCTCCTCCAGAGGTTCTGACATTTTTATAATTTAAGTCAACAGATCAGCGAGTAGCATGGTGGCCATGGTGCTATAATCTGTGTCTTATTGTCATCACGTGGTTTCCATTACAGGTTCAGTCTCCCTCCCGTTCTTTTTTGTTGTTGCAATGTTGTAGTAGTGCATTCTGATATGGAGGGACCTCGGAATCTTAACGGGTCAAACGAACCAAATTGCTCGTGAAACAATCTCGTCCGGTGCTCGATCTCGTACCATTCACGACCAAAGCCTTCTTCGGCATGGGACGTTGAGTTTTGAAGAGGTGCGTAACGTAAACACTCTATGCAATTGATATTCAATCTCTAATAACAATATGCGCTTTGGAGTGATGGAATAGTTGTTGTTAGAACTTGAACATTGAAACGTGCTTTGCTAGAAGTGTCGCGAGGGTGACCTTTCAGGAAGCCACCGTCTTGTTCCCAGAAACTCCATTAAGGCTTGTGCTTGGTTATAGAGGTCACGTTGATTTCGAGCCGAGGCCGAGCTAAAGTTTTTTCGTAATCAAGCTGAGTTGGACCTTGAATAGGGAAGCTCGAATCAAACTCCAACCTACCAAAAATAATGAAACCGAACCTCGATCATGCGAAAGCTCGACTCGATTTATGAACGGCCCTAGAAAGGAATCCTACGGTCACACCAAAGGTTCAAGGGAATCGAGATATATGGTCACTTGCTTGATCCCCTAAATCATTGTTTGCTTCAGATCATTTCCCAAGAACCCTTACACAAAACATTATACTAACTACCCCCAAGGCCCCAACGCTCAGACTCACTAAGTCTACAACCACTGACACTAAGCCGCGAGATTTAATCTACGGCCACGATAAGCTCTGGCCAGATTTAAGCAATGTGTTAGTACTACATTCTGATATGGAGAAATTTGACCGGTCAATGAACCAAATTGCTCATGAAACAACCATGTTCGAAACTTGATCTCGTACCATTCAAGCCTCTTCCACATGAAGTCTAGACCACAAACCTTTATCGAATCGAGCTGGATCTTGAATACGAAAGCTCAAACCTGCCATAGAATAATGAAGTCGAACCTCAATCAAGTGAAAAGCTCAACTCAACTCATGGACGGCCCTATACAAGGTAATCCAACCGCCACCCCAACCATCAGGCCCACCACCACTAAAACTGAGCCGCGAGATCTAATCAACGGCCACGATAAGCTCCGGCCAGACTTGGGTCCGGCAGAGCTTCTGCCTCCGAACGGTGAAATGGAACATGATGCAGATTCCAAGAGGGACCGAATCTTCCATATCACAAAGCACATTAAATGCCCATCTTTGCATTGGGGATTGGTTTCTAGGGAGAGATTTACACAAAACAAACTGCAAAGATGTCTGTTTTTCCTCTTTTAACTTCAAAACTATCTCCCCCCGACCGAGGAAAAACAAAAAGAATACAAGCTTCCAACCCACCCCACCAGAAGAAAGAAAGAATCAAAGCTTCTCCCATCTTCCCAAGAACCATATTGGGCTTTGCTAGTTTGGCATGTTCATAAGAAAATTTGAGGTTGGAGTTTGGTCGGATTCAGTTGGGTTATGTACTTCACTGTCTTCAATCCCCCTCTCTTTCTTCACTGTCGATGTTCTTGTTGTTACCGCATGTAAACTCTGCTACCTCCATTGTCGCCGTCAGAATCCTCCCCATTCGTCTCCATGTTGGAACACTGTCAGCCACGTAAACAAACACATTTCCTCAGTCAAAACTAACTTAACGGAATAAGTATACACTTTATAAGGTTTTGTAATATCGCTGTATAGATCAATCTTCTTAAGGTAACTAAGCAAAGCTTAGAAGGAAAAGAAGAAAAACAGAAGGAATGGAAATGTGTGCACAGATAGGGAGAAGGGCCATGACAACCAGGGGAAAGCAGACGAAATTGCTACGGCTTCGAGAGTCAATTTTCTTTCATGGATACGACCGTCGATCCAATGGTTAAAAATTATTTTCGTCATTTTCAATATGACGGATGGAATTTCACTAGGGGTATAACGAGAATTAAAAAAAATACTCTTTCTTTTCAACTTTTCTTTCTCTCTCCTTTCTCTACTATTCTCACGTAAACTGGATATAACAATGGTGTAATAATGATATAATGTGGATATAACAATTTACATATGAAGTCGATATAGTGAGCCTATTAAAAGGACATAATAAAAAACGCATAACAGAGTCTTAAAGTATATATATCACCGACATAAAAGAGTTGTAAAGTGGACATAACAATGATGAATTCAACTAATCGTAAAGTGGACGTAACAACGACATAAAGAGCCTGTAAAATGATCGTATTAGCGATAAAACATGCTCGCACAATGACCACACTAATGTGATTTTTGTCCAATTTTTGTTCCGAAACTACCCTCATTCAAGTCAATACGTGTGACTCTTTTTTAACAGTTGAATAACAATTGACCCAAAAATAATCTGATCCAACAGTTAACGATCTATCGAGACGATCTTTCGAAACAGTAGCCGGGTTGGAAAGCAGAAACTCTATCTTTGTTTTTTGCTGGGAACAGAAGATTATACAATTTAAGTTTGGAATCATGTGGAAAGCCAAGGGGAGCATTTAATGAGAGTTAGGACAAAAGTTTTATTAAAAAATGGTTGCTTAGGGTTTTGCGATTTTCATTAATCAACAGTTGTTTTGTTAATTAATTAATTAATTAATTGGTTTCTTAGACCTTGCTTCCTGTCGGGTCTGCTCATCAACTGTTTCCCCACATTAATTGCATTTAGTGGCTTATCTTTTTATTTTATTTTTAATTTTTTTTACAATCAATTAATTAAGATTTATAAATCAATGTTCAATTGAGCGGCGACTGTCAAATATATCGGTGATCTAGTGATAGCAACAGTTTTCGGACAACACATGAGCTGGTAATTTGGGAGGGGCTATCCACACACGGGTAACAAGGGAGAAGCAATTAACCTTATTAGTTATCGTACTTCGCATCGTTAAACTCTTAACAATCCTTTCAAGCCATACACGAAACTAACAACTAGAACGAAAAAGACAAACAAAGGCAAAAGAAGGCACTAACAAAGATAACTGAAAACAACTCGAAAAACTAGAAATTGGGAAAAATATAAAATACTGGAAAGAAGTCCGGCAAGAAAGGCAAACGTTGTTGAAACCGATCCGGAGCTCCACCACCCCCTAGAGAAGATCATGCAGCTAGACGGGTCTCTCCTGACTAACCCGCATGTACCATAGTTGATGGAGCATGACCTCCCTTCTTCGGTGATTTCAGCGATTTCTGTCTGTAGACTTTTTTTCGTTCCATTGGATTAATCACAAGAAATCGTTGGGAACGCAGAGCCGCCGTTGTGGAAGAGGAAATCGAAAAAACCTACTCGAGGAGAGAACAAACCTTACTCGAATGGAGAACAAAACTTTACTCAAAAGGAGAACAAAATTTTAACAGCGGATAGAAGCTATCGGAATTAAGGGGAGACGGAGGGAAAGAAATAGGTGTCGATAACAGAAGGTGCGATGGCTAAAAATTTTCGACTCTCATTCAAAACGTTTTTTTTTTGAGAACGTACTACCAACTCTGCTTTAGATACTTAAGATGTTTTTATTTTTATTTTATTACGACGTTTTTCCAAGCAATGGTAAAAATATGTCTTTATTGACGAAGTGGTAAATGGCTAGCTACAAGATGCATGCTAAGTAATTATGAGGCTGGTTATGGAAACTGTTAGTTCGAGCTCAGCTAGGGTTTCATTTCATCGAAGTCGAGAGGTTTTTGCACTTATTCTTAAGAAAAGATGAGCTGTTATAGAAAAGATCGAATCGATCACATCTAACCCGACCCGACTCAATAGAAATTAATTTCAACTCTTTCTAGAGAAAGATTGCCTATTATCTCCATGATGTCACACTGTATATAGGCGGTGGTCAACCTCCAACAAAGAGAGCCCTTTGTGAAATGTCAAAGTGTGTTCACTGTTTTCTTTTTCCTAGTAATTTGTCGTCCCAAGAAAAAGGTTTGGTTTAGGGTTTTGTGTTGTGGTTAAGACATCTTCATACTGGTCGGGGGAAAATCTTTGTACTCACTTAGCTTACAACTGTCCCTACCAGCGTTTGGTGTAGTCCTACAACTTATTGGCCGATTAAATCAGTCGAGGATGATCTTAAGGTTAAAATTTTATTTCTCTTCCAACGCTGTTGCGGAGAATCGACACCACCACCAACAGCTCGTTTGGTTAGTGGGTTAGTAGTTGAGTTAATAACATTTAATAGCGGATCTAGGAAGAACTTCGCGCATGTGATCCGTTTTAAGGCTTAAAACTCGAATATTAATTATATATAGGCGTCGATTGGTATAATTTATATATGTAGCTCAAATTCTAATAAATTCGGTACAGTACATTAAACCTTAGAAATCCTTTTGGAGTGTGGTGATCACCTCAATACCCTAACTAACTCGAAATGGTTGATTTTGTCGTTGACTTGTTGTATGTATTGGTCAAACATGGATGGCATGAGCTGGATGTAAACCCTTATTACAAGTCCTCGTTACATACATACATTCAGAAAAAACACCATTAACTCTTGTCAATTACTCGGTATTAATTAATCAAAATAAAAATAAAAAGTAAGTACTAATAATTAATGGACACAGTTTTAGGCTTGAAGTCCGATTTATATTAATCCATTATTCAATCGTTGTATTTTTGGATTCGAGGAATCCTCGCCTAATGATAGTAATCGGATTTAGATTTCATACTATCACCGTTTATCGCCGGATTTCAGGTTGGTCGGAGATCCAAATTTGATCCGAAACATACTAAACCATGATTAAAAATTGAGTTTAAACCAAAGCAAAACAACTAAACAACATCCAAATTTCCAAATACTAAATTTTCTTCACTGTCGTCATTAGCAAACCCATTATAGCAACTAGCAACATAAATCAAAATAATCCCTACAACATAAACATAAACCAAACTAATCTATGTTTTTCTCAGGTATATATATTTCCCGGCGGAGTCGGATCGTATACCAATGAATCCGACACCCATCCGTTGACCGTCACCTTCAGATTCGAATTACGCCATTCGATCAACCCAAATTTTAACAGCGTTAACCGAATCGAATTCAAACTGTTTTTTCGAATTTCCGGACCAAAATACCAAGCCTACTTTCAACACAAACATGCATGTGCACCTCCCAACAGAAGAAGAAAATAAAAAGAGTTTAATTAATTAATTATTAGTAGTCCACACTGAAGTACCTCGTCTTCTCAAAACCTGTTATAAATACCAATGAACCCTCTTACATCCATTAACTCATCTCTTCTTCTTCTTCTTCTTCTTCTTCTTCTTCTTCTTCTTCTTCCCCAACATACAGTAATTAACAAGCTAGGAACTTCTTCTTCTTCCTCCTCTCGTATCAAATATCATTACTATGGGAGGCACTTCACCTTGCGCATCTTGCAAGCTCCTAAGGCGCCGCTGCGCCAAAGACTGCATCTTCGCCCCTTACTTCCCCTCCGACGACCCCCACAAGTTCGCCATCGTCCACAAGGTCTTCGGCGCCAGCAACGTCAGCAAGATGCTGCAGGTACCGTACTTACGTACCTTTCTTATTATGATGTGATATTGTCCGCTTTCGGTCAAAGTCTGTATGAACTTTCCTTTTTGTTTTCTTTCTTCTTTTTTTCTCTTCCAGAAGACCTCGATCATTATCGTAATGTAGCCGGTGGACTTTTTTAAACTAGACAAACTTATTTTTTCCAATATTTTACCCCGAACACGACTCATATTCATAGTTGGTGCACTTTTCGAATCTAACCCTAGACAAATTGAATCCATCTCCGGTTTGCTGATGTAGTACTCTAGTATAAATTTGATTTTGAGTTCATCTCGAAATATCTCATCCTAGTGATGCGGTCTACTGATGATGGTGCAATAGTGTGATATTGTCCAATTTGGGTCAAGAATACGGAAATTTGGTCTTTTTGTTTTTGGATTCCTCCTCAAAAGACATGACACTATGTACTATATACTAGTAACTAGGTAAAAATTTTCAAGTTTTTCGATCGATATGGTATTTGAGTTGTTATCCAAGCAAGTTGCTAATCGATTGTGGTCCGATTTGACTTGACACAGGAGATTCCGGTGCAACATAGGGCAGACGCGGTGAGCAGCCTGGTGTACGAGGCGAACGCGAGAGTTCGAGACCCGGTGTACGGATGCGTGGGGGCGATATCGTTCCTCCAGAACCAAGTGTCCCAGCTTCAAATGCAGCTGGCCGTGGCACAAGCCGAGGTACTTTGCATCCAGATGCAGCAGCAGGACCCGGTATCATCGGCATCGGCATCAATCTTCCCAAACCCTACTGATCTACTAGATCATAGCCAGCATCTCTTGGCAAGCTACGGCCTTAACTTCTCTTCTTCAGGTGCTACCAATACTGTAATCCAAGACCCTCTCAAGCGAGAGTCCCTTTGGACTTAGGCACTTTTTAATGGTGGCTAGCTAGGTTCGGTTTCTGTTCGGTTTGGTTTGGTTTCAAATGATAGAGCTTTGACCGGTGGATCGGTCTTTCTGGGTTAAATTAGGGTTTGCATTTTGTTTCATGTACATGAAGATCTCTCGTCGCTAGCTAGCTATAGCTAGCTACGTTCGATGGCATGAGTAAAGTGGTGAGCGGACTTAGATCACTAACTCAGGGTCTTTAAAATGACGAAATCCTAATGATGGAATTCGGGACCCACTTAATTTGGACTTAGTACTGGACAGGCTATTTTCAGAGCTAGGTTCGGTTGGTTTTGTCTCAAATAACCGAACTTCGGGCAGTTGATCATTCTTTCTAGGTTTAGGGTTGTGTTTTTTTCCTTTACATGAATCCTCGTTTATGATCTCTCGATTTCAAAGTGACAAAATTCTCGAAATCCCGAATTCAACCCATTTGTGATAATGACTTAATTATTACAGTATAGTAAAGGTCAAACAATTGCACGTGGGCCGATTGACGAAATGAATATTGGTTATTAAGTGCAATATTATATAGGGATTAGGAATGACAATATATAGTACCGGGTCGGGTCGGGTCGGTTCTATTGAAGTGTGGTGATCCAATTTCCTTGTACGAAAACGGTCGTCGGGGTTTACGGTCAAACTATAAACCAGCAGTGCTATTCGATTTGGGGTTTAAGCCATATGGTATCAATACATTTTGTTTCGTCATATGAAATGTATTACAAGTCGTACGTATTCTCTGATCATAACGAAACTTTCGTCGCCCATAATTTTTTCCCTACGAATTGTAATTCTCTCATTACTGTTTGTATTATTTTCTGCGCTTTCTTACTTGAGCAAGAAGCTACGTTACTCTCCATATGTGCATTAATTATCTTCTTAAACTCAGTTTTGCGTCATGTTGAATCAAAGAAAGGCTGTCAATATCAAATGACAGTGAATTTCGCGGATAAGTGTTATTTGCGTGTTATCCGTACGATATGTATAGGTAATTATTAGTTTTATTTTATTTCTCATTTATCTTCTTATCACCTTTTATTGATAACATTATACGTATTACTAAATACAAATAACTGTCCAATGCGATAAATTATTTCGACTGTCAGTACCGAAACTGAACTGAACCGAACCGAACATGTATAACTATGGGGGCGTCCCTAGCTAGATGCAGCTAGCATGCATCCTCCCTAGCTAGTGCAACTGGCAAACACGTATATATATAGCTGTTTTGAATAATTTCAGTACTAGTGTTCTCTAAATTAATATTTGATCAGAAAGAATTGATAATTAATTAAGCCAGCCATTTAACACCTGATCACGTGAGAGATACTCAAACATTTGCAAACAAATAGTGAAATCATGACCGTCGGAAATTGTGCGCAAATATTTAAAACAGTTTGAGGGTGAAAATTACAAAGAAATTTTGTGCAAATATTTCAAAGACCTAAATAATCACTAACATAAATTACAAATACGTGGCGGTGATAAAAACTGAGGTGGTATTCATAGGATTTCGTTCCGAATATTACTCCGGAAAGTGCGAAGATAAAAGTTTAGTCGTTACAATAACGAGTATGGAAGTACGAGAATCGAAATCGAATTTAATGAATGAGTGAAATCTGTCCGGAAATGAATTCACCAAAAAGCCATGATTAATAACCACGGTAAAGCATATGAATAATAGGTATTGCCATGAAAAAACCCAATATGTCTAAGTTTTGGGCTTTACTGGGCTTTCTAGGCCCGTGAATTCATTATTATCGTCCTTCTAAATGGAATTTAAACCACAAATTTAATATGCGGGGCTTAGCGGGAGACAGAGCGCCAAGTCAGACTCAACTGAGCTAAAAAGGAAATAAACAGAGTTTCAAACTGGGGAACAAAAATGGCGATTCCCTTGTTTAGAATCGCGATTCCTCACCAGTCCAATCTCCATAATGCATCATCATGCACTAAGAGAGACAAGCTCCGAACTCCTTCTGCTTTATCCGAGTTCAACGCCGTCTCGTGGGCTCTCCGACCTCCGGAATTTCCCTTCGTTTCGGAATAACATTTCAGTTGATTCTGATTCCTGCTGTTTTCTGGTTTTGTTTCGTTCGGCGGTGCAGAAGGCCTCAGAGCTTGCGACGTCGGAGATTTGGAGCCGATAGTGGTGACCGGAGATCGCCCAACTTTCGTTTCTGCTCCTGGTCGTCGTATCGTCGCCGGTAACTAATTCGTTAGCTGCTTCTTCTTTTTGGCTCTCCGATTATGTGCTAAGTTTTTTGGTTAATTTAGTCGGGGATCTACATGGAGACCTTGATCAAACGAATCCGCTCTTCGGATAGCCGGGGTACTTAGTAGTAGTGACAGATGCTGGGATCGATGGACTGGTGGCCAAACGGTACGGGATTGCTTTGATTCCACTTTACTGTAGTTGTATTGTAGCATGGTGAAATCTCTCTTTGATGAACTCGCCACATGCCAGTTTTGGTTAAGGAATGTTACCAATTCTGGACCTCTTCAAACAACTCGAATTATTGGATTGAACTGTGTTAGAGCCTTTTCGTTGTCTGAATTTGACCATGAGATCATATGATCAAATTCTTCTAGTCACGGTATAACAATTTCAGTTGCACACGGTTTCTTTGACATTTGCAAACTGTTCAGGTTTTGGTGCAGCTTGGGGATGTGTTGGATAGAGGCGGAGGTGAGATAGCCATACTCTCCTTGCTGCGTTCGTTGGATGTTCAAGCAAGGCTACAAGGTGGAGTTGTTTTCCAGGTAATCATCATAATCCCAAATTTCATTTCCTGATGGTTTGGGATTTCTCCAGCTAATCATCTGGGTTATAATTAGATCAATGGGAATCATGAGACGATGAACGTGGAAGGAGACTTCAGGTACGTTGATTCGACTGGATTCGACGACTGTCTTGATTTCCTGGCCTACTTGGAAGATGGCTTCGAGGATGATTGGGAGAGACGATTCATTGCCTGGGTTAGCGCATCAGACAAGCGAAGAAAAGAGCAGAACACGTCACGTAATCGCTGGGATCCATGGAACTTAGTCAAGGTAATACTAATTACTTATAACTAGTTATAAGCTGATCTTTCATGTGGCTAAACTGGCAGAAATTGCTGACTTGAGTCTAATCAACCTTGTATTTTACTATAGAACAGAGGCAAAAGGGAATTGTTACTATATCAACCCTGTTGAGGCCTGGTGGAGCACTAGCGTGTGAATTGGCAAAACATGGTGTTCTGTTAAAGATCAATGACTGGGTTTTCTGCCATGGAGGCATTCTTCCTCACCATGGTTTGTTGTTGTTTGATACAGAAACTGTATATAACCTTTTTGCTATGGAAATCAAGTTACCAGTTAAACGTTACTCATAAAGATAGTGTTGTTTTTCATTTCATGATCCTGCAGTTGCACATGGTGTAGAGAGAACGAACAGGGAAGTGTCCCAGTGGATGAGAGGCCTTGGAAACGGTGACGATCAAAGTCCAAGCACTCGTTTCCTCGCGACACGAGGGTACGACAGTGTCGTCTGGAATCGGTTGTACTCAGCAAGACCTCTCTGCTCTAGGGGACCACCAAATTAATCAGGTGAGTACAAAATTTATCACTCTGTAAGACTGTAACACAACGTGATAAGAGTTAACTTGCAAATGAGTAATGACTTCGGTTTCCAGATACAAGCGGCTCTAGATGACACTTTGAGATCGCTTGATGCAAAGGGAATGGTGGTTGGACATACCCCTCAACCTAGAGGAGCAAACGGGTATGAATCTCTCTTAACCAAATTGACATTTCCTGATTATCTCGAACTTTAGATTCCGACTAGAATGGTGGTTTGAACCCTACCAAACCGGGTCAACAGGGTAATAGAAAGATAAGATAAGGTAAGAGTATGACCAAAATGCTTGTACTTCGTATTTTGTAAGACCGGGTAAGAATAAACCGGTTGATAACACACCGGGTAACTGGTTGAGCAATTCAACGGTAAAACAATCAAACCGGGTCAACAGGGTAATAGAAAGATAAGATAAGATAAGGTAGTATTTGTAAGGCCGGGGTAAGAATAAACCGGTTGATAACACACCGGGTAATTGGCTGAGCAATTCAACGGTAAAACAATGGGGTGAAGCGCCGTCCGTGGGGATCGAACCCACGACCACGTGGTTAAAAGCCACGCGCTCTACCACTGAGCTAGGACGGCTGGGCATGAAGTGGAATTACGAAAATCAGGAGTCCATTTCTGCGGGAGTCGTGGGATTAATGTCTTACTAACCACTAGGCCAATTGAACTGTAAATAGGTATTTTTTAAAAGTTAATACATATGGCCAAGCCTAATTCAAGCCCTGGTTTTCTGCCTTTCTTGGCAGTGAATGTAATGGCCGGATATGGAGAGTTGATGTGGGGATGTCTAAAGGAGTGTTCAACTCAAGACCTGAGGTAACCAAATACTTACTAGGTCCTGTGATTTTGAGTCCGCTTACGTAATAATAATTTTCGAAAGTTTTGAGATCGGTACGTAACCCAACCTGAAGTTACGGAATGAATTAGGTATTGCACCCGAACGAATGCGGGTTTACTCTTTCGTTTACCGTTGTTGTGAATCCCTGTCTTGTTTCTTTTTAGGTTCTGGAAACCAACGAGAGCAAGACGAGAGTCTTGAGATTGGGAAGGGATACCATTGGTGAATCTGAGGCTGTCAGGTACTTGTGAAAACTAGAGTGAGCAAATTGCATATAATATGTATATATATATATATACCTGGAAAAGTAGATAATTTCTGTGCTGAAATAACTTGATATATAGCAATCTTTGTTGATATGCAACATGTAATCACCTAAGTTCAACATCATACGTTGGTTGGTTCGGTGATCGGGTGAAGTGTTGGTTTATTAAGAGTCATAGATCGGTCATATCACGACTCAATCTTAGTTCGTCGACGGGAAGAAGCTTGTCGGAGCCTCGGAGGAGAGGTAGAAGGAGAAAGAGGTTGGTCGGATGGAGAGGTAGAAGGAGGGAGAGATGGACTGGTTGGGATCTAGAGGTTTCACTTTTAACTCGAATCAATGAACCACAGAAATCAGGGTGGACAGTTTTATAGGTTTTATTGATTTAATGACATCAAACCGGTCGAACCGAACGACAGGACTGGTCTTAAATAACACTGTATTTCCTAATCTAGACGTATACAAAAGTAGAGGGATATAAACGAAACCCATCAGACAAGGCGAAAAAAAATGAGAGGGGAAGAAGAGAAAACAGAGAAAAAATTATGGAAGTTTTGCATACGAAGTGAAAGAAACTACACAAACATTATTATTGGATAAATGATGAATGATTCGGCACGAAAATCGAGATCATATCGTCTTCGACAGCCTCCCCGATTCTGAAGATCGGTAGATGCAGTCGCACTCGGTAGAAATTTTCGTCGTGGATCCTGCCAGTGTCCTGTCAGGTTCTAGATCGGCCTCGAATGGATCATCCTCTTGGGAAATGACTTCAGGTTGTTGATGATCCACCCCTGCCAGTGTTCTGTCTGATTCTAGATCCATCGTCCCCCGATGGGACCTCACGGGAAATGGCTCGACCACCAGTATTATTCCGACCATAGTTTCCGAGCCATGAACGAGCTGGTGGTTGTTTCTCGTGCCAGTACCGCTGCCTCGAGCAATTCCTCGAAACCCGTAGTTCCTCAAATCCCGATAATATGTCACAAGACCGGCTCGATGCTCCACGGGAATATGATCTTCTACGCAGAGGATATAACGCACTTCCCATTTAAGCTCATACTTCTGCAGGTGGTTATGATCATAATCATAACCAGGATTGTGATTCGTCCTTAAACCTCTCAGCCAACCTAGGGTTGTTTCTGAGATCATTGTAAGTACTTCAATTTCATCCTGGATGTTGTTAAATTTGTACCGTTTCAGTAATAGATTGGGGACTGTCGGGATTCGAAATCTTGTGTTGCCATGCAGGCTGGAATACTCATGGGACCGTCGGGTCTAGGACGAATCAAGTGGTTCGCGGGGATTTTCATGCCGACAACGGTTCAATTTGTGATAAAAAACCTAGGGCTCATGGGCTTCATGTTCTTCCTTTTCCTGAGTGGAGTGAAGATGGACCTCTCGGTCATTAAAAGCTCAGAGAAGAAAGACTGGTTTGTCACCCTAATAGGGATGACAATCCCTATTGTACTACTTACTGCAGTGGCGATCTCCGTTCGTCCGTCGATGGATCCCGAGCTTGCTAAGGTATCCTCCATCGGTGCGATCATCGGCTTGTTGTCTCTCTCGGGTTTCTACGTCATCCACCCGATCCTCCAAGAGATGAACTTGTTGAGCTCTGAGGTAGGGCGCATAGCCCTCTCCACATCGATAATCGCGGACATGTTTGGACTTTCTTTCATGATTATTTTCGAGGTCTTGCGACACGCTGAGTACAGCTATCAAGCCGCAATATGGTACAATATATCGGTGCTGGTTCTGGTTTTGTTTATGAGCATCACCGTGCGAACGCTGGTGAGGTGGATCATCAACAACCATCCGATCGGGACCCCAATCGAACAAATGTATGTAGTGGGGTTGGTGCTTGGCTCCATGGTGGTAGGGTTTCTGAGTGACATGTTCGGGATTGGGATAGCCAATGGTTCCTTCTGGCTAGGGCTCGTGATCCCTGACGGTCCACCGTTGGGTTCGACCATTGTGGAGAAGAGCGAGACCTTCATATTGCACCTCTTCATGCCCTTCTCTTACATCTTTCTTGGGATGCTCGTTGATGTGTTTTCTATGTTCAGCGTCCCGTGGTCGACCCTTTCGCCGCTTTTTGCGATTGCTATGACTGGTTTCGTGGGGAGGATCTTCGCGAACATCATCGCATCTCTGGTGCTCGAGATGTCGATTAAAGAGCAGATCAGTTTGAGCCTCATGCTTAGCTTGAGAGGCCAGATGGAGTTCATCATCATGGTGCATTGGCTAGACAAAGGGGTATGTACACGTTACGTTATATTATTTATATATGTTACTTAATTATTATTTCATCATACGTAATCTTGGTTACCGGCAATGGTTCAGTAATACTGTTACCGTACCGATTTCTAGCCCTACCCAGATTGAAGATTGTCCACACACATGTAAAATTAATGGCATATAACAAACGAATTTCTATTTATTTCTTCTTGCAGATAATAGGAGTTCCATCATTCACGATGCTAGTGCTGATGACGGTGGTCGCGACATTCATCGTGACCCCGATTTTTCGAGCCCTGTACGACCCATCGAAGCCGTACATGATAAGCAAATGGAGGACCATCCAGCATCACCCTCCGAACACGGACCTAAAGCTTCTCCTTTGTGTCAACGACCACGAAACCCTAGCTGGACTCGTGAACCTCCTCGAGTTCACTTTCCCGACCCAGTCCAGCCCGTTCACCATCTACGGGATCCACATTATCGAGATGATCGGTCGCGCTGCCCCGATATTCGTGGACCATGAACACCAACGCCTCACAACCAAATACGCGAGCTCGATGTCCATCCACAACTCCCTCAAGTTATACCAAGAATCTAAAGAGGCCAACCTCGTCAAGCTCCACTCGTTCACGGCCGTGGTCCCTAAGAGGACCATGTACCAGGACGTGTGCGAGCTGGCCTTAACCAAGAAGGCCACCCTCATAATCATCCCTTTCCACGGGATGTGGACCGGGCCCATCCCTGACCCGCGATCCCAAACCCTAACCACGACCGCCCTAACCAAAACCCTGGACCACGCGCCCTGCTCCATCGCGGTGCTGGTCCAAAAGGGGGAGTTTCAGAACCCGATGTTCGCGGTCTCCGACGCTTACACCATCCACCCTTTCATCATGATCTTCATGGGCGGGTCCGACGCCAGAGAGGCCCTGTCCTACGCGGACCGGATGATGGCGAACCCTTACGTGACCATGACCGTGATCCGGTTCCTCGCGGTGAACGGCCGCGGGGACGACGAGATGGAGAGGAAGCTCGACGAAGGGGTGCTCCAGTGGTTCATGGCCAGGAACGAGAACACGAACCGGATCACATACCAAGAGATCGAGGTGAACAACGGCGAGGAGACATTGGCATCCATCAATGCCCTCAAGAATGTGATGAACTATGAGGTGTGGATATTGGGGAGGGAGATTGGGATCAATCCTGTGTTGTTGGAAGGTTTGACTGGTTGGAGCAATCATGAAGAACTGGGAGTGATTGGAGACTATGTGTCTTCTAGTGATTTTGGGACACAATCATCTGTGTTAGTTATCCAACAACAAATCCTAAGAGGAAATAAACCTAAGAGGCCTAGACTTAGAAGCTTCTCTCTTAACAATTACTTTTAGGGTTAATCCAATTTTAATTTTTTTGGGTAGTGTTTGGTGTGCTCATTTGGTTCCTTACTAGTTTTGTTAATTTGGTCTTGAATCCTAAGTACCGGGATGCGAAAATCGAGTAAGATCGATCGTTCTTCTACGGTTAATAGATTCCACTTGTTCGATTAATTACTAGTAGATCAGTCGTCTGATTGTAGTAGCTCAGTTACACTTGGTACGTAGGAATTGGTTATGTTCGTTGTCCGATTGTAGTAGCTCAATATTTTTGGTACGATCGAAATGTGATACATGTCGAATTTAATTACTAGCAACGTATAAGTAGTGAAATAAAATAAAACATTTAACATACAGAATATAGACTTGTAAAATAGCTTGTCCGTATCATAAAATTTTAAAAAATTACACAATCCCAAATAAAATATCATACAAATTTATTGTTGTTGACAAATTTAATATTCGAATAATTATGAACCGTCGAGAACGCAAACTAAAAATGGACGTTGGCGATGGATTTACGTTATCAAATAAAAACTTCTCCAATGATCATCGACTCTAGTATTTGTTGGGCAAATTCTTGATGCTGCATTTCAAAGTTGAATAAACAAACTTCAGTTTTGAATCGTGAGTTTCACATCATATATTTTACCGGCAACTATACTTACTTGTCGCAACTGACGGTGGTGGACATGTTGAAAGGAACTTGAAGTTTGCACAAGTCTGGAATGTTTTTCAATAAGTCATCCTGTACCGGGAAGATCTTGAAAGCGGTGGCAAGACAATTGCAAGCTATCTTCTTATCGCCAATAGTGGATGTACTTGCAATTAGATTATTGAGGCCGGAACAACAGTCGGGTGATACCGAGTTGCTTTTCCCTGTTGCATATGGTAAACAAGGGCGTGCATCGTCGTCTACCGTGTTACAAGTAATGGAAGTCATTTCGCCTTTACGATCGGCCAGGCAAACAAAGAGGAAAGAAGAGATGATGGGAATGAGGATCAAGAAAATAATCTTGTTCATTATGTGGGGGAGTTTTGATGAGATGAGGTGAGATTTGTTTTGGGGTTTTGGTGTGGAAAGATGCAATGATATTGTAGTTTATATAGCTTTTCATAAGGTAAGAATTAATTATAAACCAACAAAAATTAGAACATTTGTGATATTATTTAAAAAATAAGATGCTTAGAATTGGGGGGGAAATGTACAAAACTCAAGTCTATTTCATAAAATTTGGTTGACATTTATTTTATTCTTGGATTAATGTAAAATTGTGATTATAGTTCATGACAACATTATATTCAAAGAGAAATATACTCTTTTTCTTTTATTATTTTAATTATCAATCTATTACAAATATATATATGTAATACTCAAATAAGGTATCAGGGTCGTATTACCATAATGTATATATTCGAACTGTTAGCTGCACACTACACATTCATACAAAAAACTCTACATAATGAGTTATTAGTTCTCGAAAGTCATTATCATTCCGATTAAACATGCTTAAGTTAGCCTAGTTACGTTAAGGATACTAACCTCGTTAAACCTATTCAATCACCCCACCGACCATTACATCATCCAAACCGTCACAATTGAGTCCGATCGCACTCCAACTCATACCAAACCACAATCCAAACTTCACCTTACCAAAACTCATCTTCTTTGTAAATTTATCATTGCTTTAAAATCAACAAATTTGATACAAAGCATAAAAGTCGCTTTGGCCGAGTGGTTAAGGCGTGTGCCTGCTAAGTACATGGGGTTTCCCCGCGAGAGTTCGAATCTCTCAGGCGACGAAATTGAATTTTCTTTCCAAAATCTTTTCCTTTTGTCGTAGTTTGGCCACTCGGCCCAAGTCCAAACCAATCAAGACTTCGGGCTTTGTGTATACATTCTTGTCTCCTAGCCCATAAGTCACTCTCCTTGTTTTCAGTCCATGAATTGCCTCGAATCGAGTGCATGTTAATGAATATTAAAATATTTTTTCAATAGCTCGAGTATAGGGATGCAACGATTTTCAATATGATATTACCGCGAGAAGCTGAACGGTCTAAGAGGTCTACGTTTCGAATCTTAATAGCTTTCATTCCGTGCACATGACTTACCGCGTGAAACTGAACAATCTTCGGCTCTTCTGAGACCTTCTGTTTGAGAGAGTTTGTTAATGAATACTATAAAACCTATCGAGATCCCCTGACCCCAACAATTCAAATTATTGGATAAAAAAAATATCAAAACCCTCTCGTAACAACTCGAGTGATTGAAATACAACCGTTCTTGACGCTATCAACCACTAAACTAGTGAAGAACTTAGTGGCCATCACCAATTCACCATTGAGCAATACCATAATACAAAAGACTCCCCAAATTTCCTAAAGTAAAAAAAGAAATGATGAATAACACAAGTCACATGTTTCATGGTACACAAAAAACAACTAAAAAAGTTTATAAAGACAGAATATAATATGGTTGAACTTTGAAGTACATGCTTGTGTAAACTGCAATAAAAAGTTGTAATCATGCTTGTACATGTTTTTTTAATATTGTAACATTTTAGACACATTTTAAATGCAAGTCTTCTCCATTGACAATGATGAGGTTTAAGTAGTAATTCGACATTAACTGACAAGATGTTTGATGAGCTATAATATTGTCTAAGTTTTGAGTACAAATACATGCATTTTGTGCATCTCTCTTTGTATTGCGTTGGGTGAATCTTATAATTGAAAGAGCACGACGAAAGAAATCTATGAGCTTTAAGTAATAATTTGACCTTAAATGACAAGACGCGTGAGGCATAATGAAAGACTTACTCATAAGAGTCATTTTCGAAAACAATAATTATACATTGACAAACACTTGACAGAACCATACATGATCTATAAGTAACCTTAATTAACTCGGAAAACCGATAATGCAGTGTAAAAACTCCAAAGTTAAAACGTTTTCATATTAGAATAGTACAAAGACGAGTGACCTCTCCTCTAATTCTTGTGTCATACACACACTTCTCTACTCTCTTCCTCTTTTCACTTTGAGTAAAAGAAGAGGAGCTAGCTTTTTAGTTTGCTTCACTTTCACTTCTCACTCTTACCCTCTTCTTCCTCTTTTGGTCACCAAACTAGTTAGTTTGATGCCCATATGCCCCTACTTCACTTTTCTTAAAATTATTGTATGTTTAGACATTTATAGCAAATAATAAAGTCAAAAGAAATCAAAGGTTAGTTATAAGGGGGGTGGTAATTAAGAGGGTTATTACTTAAAATCATGATCATTTAGATAAAATTAATTAGGTTAACTAACTAATTAAAAGAAGGCCATTAATTAGCATGTACATGAAGATGGGAAGTTGAGACTAATTATTTGCAATGAAAGCAATAACACCAAAATGTGCAATAACCTAGTAATGGGTTTGTGAGTTATGTGTTATCCTTTAAGTGGCTTTGAATTAGATGTTTTTTTTAGCTCAGGTATTTTGTATGGTTGATTTGGAGGTATCGAGTTGGTAGCATTATGTCCTAAAGAAACCATCCCCTCTACCCGTGGGGTAGCCAACACAGCGTTTGAACGCTACAACATATACAAGGCGCACAATTTTATTATTGTTGGTACCGAGGGGTATACGTTTAGTTGGATCCTCACATTGCGGTCTAGCGATATCTAGGTATGATGAGATCACACGACATCACACTTTTGATCAGGTTACCCATTTTTATGAGATCTAGGACCGTGACTGGATGGTTGAAGGTGAGCAGTGAAATATTAAATTGAGACTAAATGGTCAAAAAATTGAGCATACTTATCGAAAGGATAATCATAAAGCTGATCCCTTAACTGACTTTGGACACAGTCTGTCTATCGATGCTCATTCTATTTTAGCTTCAAATACATTGCCATCTCATCATATATACATGACTTGCTTGAAAGGTCACAATCTCGTCTCATTGTAAATGAAAGATAGTCATCGATTCCCGCATATTTTACCCCCAAAAAAATCCAACATGAAATTGGAATGTTCTCTTTCCATAGACAAGACACAAATTTGGAACATTCTACCAAGAACACAACATTACATTGAAAGATTATGTACGTATGTATGGCTCCCTCTCATCACCAATCATTATTACAAAGATTTCCTTTTTCTTACACCTTATGACTCTCCACTATACACAATAAAAAGCCTTTGATTTTTCCTCTTTTGTTGGTCTATATATCTAAACAGAAATTAACAATATACATGAAAAAAAATTGGTAAAAAAAATTCAAAATGAAATGGGATATTTTTCTACAAGACATAGGTGGTGATCTCTTCCTCCCCTTTGTACTAGTATTACTAGTACTATTCAACTTGGAAGTCAAGGAAAGGGAAGCAAGAGACATCTTTCATGAGCTCTTCAAAGTCCCACTCCCCAACTCTATCTTGATGATGATGATGATGATGATCTCCTTGCCAATAGTTGCCCAAATTAGTGTCACTAATCTCTTCCTTAATGGTGTAACTATTCACAAATGGGTACTTGTTATTATTGCAATTAGTTGTGAGGTTGGTGTCATTAGCACCATTCATGGTTTCCTCCATTAATGGTGGGATCACTTGAAGCTCACCATTACCACAACCACCACCATCACCACCGACGACGAACATCCCTTGCTCTGAACCCATACGAGAGGGAGGAATGTTGCTAGCCATGTGTGAGTCGAAGTACGAGGAGAGATTGTTTGCACCATACATGTTGTTCATCATAAGACCATGGTGGTGGTTAGGGTGATGGTCAAGGATTTGTGATGAATTTGGGTCCATGGTGTGGTTTGTTGTTGTTGTTGATGTCAAAGATGGGTCCACCAGGAACATGGGAGGAGGCAGAAAGTTCGAAGGTGACGACGAGGACAACCCCATCATGGCGTTGTGGTCTTTGCTTCCGACAGGTTGGTGGTCGGAGGAGGAGTCGCTTGTGTTCGGCGATGCTGAGGAGGACTGTATGTTCTTTAGTCTTTTTTTTACGGTGGAGTTCCAAAAATTCTTAATCTCATTGTCTGTCCTCCCTGGCAAACGAGCCGCAATTTGTGACCACCTATATGGAAAGGGACACAACAATGATACTTAGACAAGTAGGTAGCAAGAAAGCGTGCCTTAGCTTGTATTCTTTCATATGCATGATTCTTGCATGGAACATCCTTTTCTTTTGTCCCTTGAGATTACTTCAACTTTACTTTAAATTTCCACATACTATATATTCTTCTAATTTTTATTTATTTATATATAATTTTTATATAAAAATTTTATAATCAAAGAACAAGGGTGTTTCTAAAACCATCAAAAATTTTAAAATAACATAAAGTACTCCAAAAAGGAATTTCATTGTCTACACAAACTCCAGTGTCAAAAGAACCGTAATATACGACTGAGCACGAGTAAAGAAGCTAGAAAACACAAACAATAATCCCCACAAACAAAATGCGTTGAATCGAACTTATACAGTCCGATTAATTAGCATCTTAAACTATCATCGAGCCGTGGCTTTTAAAAGTACTATGTACGAAATTTCGACTAGTTACTACATCAATAATTCTCATGTGTGTGATCATACGTTTCATGTTACTTCAATCTTAAACTAAGAGCAATTGATCACTATTTATGGTACACATATATAGAACTAGGAGTGTGTGTACATATAGCTTGGAGTGACTTGAACTCTAAGGCTACACCAAACTAATTATGGTCAACTAATTAGTAAATCTGGCTGTGCACATCATGCATGTACTTATAAAATGAATGTATATACTTTTGAGAACCGAACCGAAATGTAAACATTTTCAAATTAACATCCAACCGAATCAGTAAAATGTATTAAGATTATACAAAAATATAATTTATCTTCAAAACGATGCTTGGCATCAACAATGTGACATTTAGGTGACAGCGACGTAAGAAATATATATATTCCAAAATATATATGACTGTTGTCATCAATAACGTAACACCTCGTTGGCCTATATGAAATGTTAATACTTCACGTGGAGAAAAACCAATGGGGTTACTTTTTGAAAAATGTTATTGAAATGTGATGAAAGATTAATTTATTTATTTTCTTTGTAATCACGTTATGGCACTCTAATAGGATGGTGGCAAAATGATGACTTTCTGAAAGTTGACTTTTAATTACTATAAATATCACTTTTCGAAATTATGTAACTTCAAGTGCAAACAGAGTGATTATTGAGATTTGAAATTTCGTTTTGGCACTATTGATTTTAACTTAACTATTTAAAAAAAAATTATTAAAAATTTAATAACACTTTGCTAAAAAAAGTGTTTTTGGGAGAGGATGACATTGTAATATTGTCATTGTTGAGTGACTTTGTGTGTAATTAATTGATGTAATGAGTTATAAATGATAATGTCTTGGTTATTGAGTGAAATTTGTTACATTGTCTTAATGACGTATATATATATATATATATATATATGGCTAAAATAGCTAAAAATAATGTAAGAATGTTATCTTAAAATTTTTGAAATTAAAGTTTTATAGTAGTTTAGTTTTAGATTTAAAATTATGTTCATATTTTTGAATCATTCTGATTTAGCTATTATACGTACTCAATAATGGAACTAAAGATGAGTACACCGCCCAGTGCCTTGCAAAATCAAAAGTTTCATAATGACTTTTTCCTCACGAAACGATTTTAGTATTTCCGACCATCCTAATTCTGCTTAAGGTTTGTAATAAGAAGAAGAAGAACTAGGAATGATGTAGTACTATAGTAAACGAACCTATTGCCAAGGAGGGAATGCAAGTGGACGATGAGCTCTTCCTCCTGAGGGGAGAAAGCTCCTCTCTTAAGGTCCGGCCGGAGGTAGTTGATCCACCGGAGCCGGCAGCTCTTGCCACACCGTTGAAGGCCGGCATTCCTAGCAACATCACTCCAGCAACCTTGTCCATTGGTCATCATGTAGCTCATCAGCTTCTCGTCTTCCTCGGGCGACCACAGCCCTTTCCTCAGCTTAACCATGGCGGTGGTAGTGTTGCCTGAAGTGGGTTCAGCTGGCTTCCTCATTTTTGTTCTTCAGGGGTTTGAAAAAGGGAAGAAATTAGGAAGGAGGAGAGAAATGTAGCTTTCTCTCTAGCTATTTTCTCCAAATGGGGGTTTGATGTGTGTGGGTGGGAGTTAGTTATGTGACTATATAGAATTGGGTGAGGATGATGATGATGGGTATGGGTTCGAATCGGGTCAGGACAGTTAATAACCGATCAATTAAGATTGTGGTTATAAAATAGGTTAAGTGATTAACCGACTAATATACATGTGATGATTAGTTAACTGAGTGTCAATTAACCAACCAAAATCGGCCAGTTCTGGTTGATTTGTAGCTCTTTCTCAAAAATGGATTTTGTTGTGTGTGCGAGAGAATAGGTTAACCGGTTAACTGATTTTTTTGTTATGACATGTTAATTTATTTTTAATTAACCAACCAAAGTCGGTCGGTTATGGTTGGTTTATATAGCTCTTTCTCCAAATGGGTTTTGTTGTGTGTGTGTGGGATTAGTTATGTAGGTATATACGATTGGGTGAAGATGAGGATGAGGGATAGAGGGGTTGAAGTCGATATGAGTGGTGGTTAATAACTGATTATTGACGAATCAAATTATTTTTTAATAATCAGTTTTAATTAACCATTAACCGTAACCAAATTTCGCCCGCTAATGATGAGAGTGAGGAGGAGGCTTGATAGAGTGGGAAGGATGATGATGATGATGGTGATTGGTTGTAGGGTTTGCTTAGAATATAGAGAAGAGATAGAGAGAGGGAATGAGAGGTTGGTTGATGGGTCTAGATAGCAAAACGGTTTGGAGAGGGACATCAAGTGAGAGGAGAATAATACTAAGCAAAAATTAATGATCATAATACTATGTGTCCATGTTGTCTCTCCTAAACTTAACATTAACTCTAGTTTATGATTATTATTCGGTCGAATATTCAAATTTAGTCCGAAATTTGAACAGATTGTCAAATCTAGTTCGAAAACTCAAATAATGGAACTAAACGAGTATCACAAATTTCTTTGCATCAATTATGTGAGACATATATGAACATAGACATGTCTAGTAAATTACTTATTTTGTTTTTTTTGACGGAATGAGTCAATATCATTCATGAGTTGTCGAAAAACATAAAACATTCACCTTGTCGGCAAGCCAATTCGGAAATACAACACCCGCATTGTTTTTGTTTATTCATACAGTAGAAAAAAGACTTTTAGTATAAATCATAAAAGGCTTCATGATAATAATATAAAAATTAATCACGAACCTCTCCCAACAATTATTAGAATTAATGAATCGTTAAACAGTATCATAGCTTTTCTATTATTCGATTTGACTAAGACAAACCCTCTCACCCCGATAATTTCACATGCACAATACTTGATAAACATGTAAAAACCCCAATCCCTTACGTATAACACATGACATCGTCTAATGCCAGTAATGCACATATTGCGCAATCAAACTATATATTGTTAGACTCGCCCGGTTAGATGCCTACATACCGTTTCGAAAACCATGACCAAAACTGTCAAAGGGGCCAAATGATTGGAACATCAAATAGAGGATTTTTTTTTGTATGCATGCCTAAGTTTATTTTTATAATAAAAACATGTATACCCATGATTTGAATACACACAAAGAAACAGAACATGGGGGTGGCCATCTTGTCTTTGACTCCATGATACTGTCTTCTTTTTCTTCTCCCCTCCCTCCCAACAATTCTTCACTCTCAAGGTAATTCATCATTCTACTCTCATGCTACACAAAACTATCACAACAAAATAAAAAAGGTTGTTTCATAGTCAAGCCAAAGTTGACACTTGCTTCCATTTCACATCATCCTTCTTCTTCTTCTTCTTCTTCTTCTTCTTCTTCTTCTTCTTCTTCTTCTCTCTTCCTCTCTCAACCATCCACACGTGTCATTCAAGATAATGTATTTGAAGATAATGTATAAGAGGAAAGGTGAGTACTAGCTAGGCTTCAAGGAAAAACACTTTGGATACAAAAATATCCAATTGGGTCCACTTATAATATCAAAGTAATTAATTTTTTATAAAAAGTCAAAAAAAGAAAGAATAAAAAATAATATCGGTGATTAATATGAATTTTAAAATAATATATTTAAAGGTAAATTGAGGGTAATGTTATATAAACTATATATGTATGGATTTGTTTTAACAGTTTGAGTTATTTAAATGTAACGATCCTTCGTAAAGAATATATAATCGGGTTGTGTAAAAAAATATGTAATCCGTAAATTTTATATTTTAAATTTGTGATATAAAATAATACACAAGATATCTTATTTTGTGACAAAACAAAAAGAATTGCAACATACGTATGAGAAAGATGACAACCTTAAAAGAAACAAGATTGCCGTCACTTGACAAATTTTCTTTGGAAAAATAGAAAAAGACCAAAAAGTTTTACTTCTTTCTTCCAAGATGCATTTCACATGGAAAAAAGCCTGAAAGCCCGGCACAGGTTCATAATAATCTCAGAGGAAACACCGACGAACGACAACGAATAATAAATTTCGTTTGACAGGTGAAATATAAGATGAAATTTTAAATATTTTTTTATTTCGAACAGGAAAGTTAAATCTCAATAAAAAATATCTATAAAGCTAAATTTTTAATTCTTATTTAAATTCCATTCCACATCCCACCTACCAAACTAAATCTTAATATATTTCAGACTGCGTACCACAAAAAAAATTCAACAACTGACTATAATTGGTCAATTAATTAAGTATGCATAAATAAATTAACCGATTAATTAACCTATATGTGATAATCGGTTAATGAATTACACAATCGGTTGGTTCCAGTTAAAATAGATATACATACAAAAAAAATATTTCCGTTAAAATCAATCTCGAATCCTTAACCGATTATCCACTCAAAATCCGTAAGCTAATCCGTTGTAACTGTTAACTGAATATCCATCCTTAGAATTCATGGCTTCATACTCAGAGGACCGACCCCTTGCCTCTGCCATTCTTACAATGTGTTCCCCGCCCTTCTAAGTTTATGAGTACCTGAGATGGAAACATCAAATCTACGTGAATATGAATACCCGTTTAAAACGAGACAGATATCGATATAATTTTCGTCACATCTGAAACGAAAAATCGAATGTACGTGAACACGAATACCCGTTTAGAACGGGACACATACATGAATCTTTGTACAAAAATTAAGGAGGGGACAAAGGGAGTTATGAGGGTTTGAATTGTGATTAAAAAGCAGCCTTATCTGCAGAAGATCATGATGTTGGGAAACTGGTATGTGTCACCATAACTCAGCTTCAGTACTCCCATCAAATCAATCTTCCAATATCATTTTTTTCCTTAAACCGCGTTTGCATGAAAAAGATGTGGCTTTCATTTAATTTCCTTATTGAACTGGTATAAAAGGTACTAAATTTTATTGTCAAACGTCCTATCATTTAAATTTGATATGTTAAATTACATGAATGTCCTTCGAACTCCCTCTTTAAATACACATAACGTCGGTCGAATCAAACACACTTTCTAGTTTTCGTACTCTATGAAATCAATCCCCAAAACCGCCCACCCACCGCCGCCACCGACCGCCGCCAGCCCCGCCACCCGTCCGCCGCCGCCTCCCTCTGCCAGCCGCAGTCGCTCCCACACTGCCGGAAGCCCCCTCCGCCGCTCCTCAACCGCCGTCCATCCAGGTATTTAAAAAAAATTGGACCGTCGGCGGTCAATCCTGACAGTCGGCGTTGACAGCCGACGACGTGGTCGGGCTATCGACGTTGACCGCCGTCGTCGGGCGGTCAGCACGCCGTCCATAATTTTAATACCTTGGCGGCGGATCGGTGGTGGAGGGGTTCGGTTTCCGGCGGCGGCGATGATTTTTTTATGTTCGTTTGAATGAGGTGTGAAAGTACTTCAAATTTTCACGTCTTATAAAGAATTTCACTTTACTGTTCAAGGGGCGTTCATGTCATTTTCATTACCGAACTCAAATATTATGACGATGTTAGAGCGTTTGACAGTAAAATATAGGGCGTCGTTTAGCAACCCTTTGTTTGGTATTGTATTGGTTTTGTACTGTACTTGGTACAATGACATTGCACAAATCCAAGACAAAAGTCATGTTGTTTTGCCCATTCTTTATTTTGGTGGTTGGTAAAACCTTATCCTAATTTGAACATCGGTTTGACCTGTTTTGAACGAGTAATATTCGGATTATGATCATGGGGATATGAGTCATTGTTATGTCTCTAACCTTGTTCTATGGGAAAAAGTTAGTTGGCGGAGAAGCCAACTGAACTAGTTAGTATAACCATAATGTGTATGGGAAAAAATTAGTTGTTGGAGAAGGCCAACTGGACTAGTTAGTATAGTTATAATGTGTAGCTCCAAACTACTATGAGAACTACCCTATAAATCGGATATGTGCCCATTTTATGTGTCCAACCCCATTTTATGGATGAGTTAGCTCGACTAATCAATATAGCATAATGAGTAGCTCCAAATTATTATGAGAGTTATCCGATGAATCGGATATGAGCCCATTTTATGTGTCTAACCCCATTATATGGAGGAGTTAGTTGGCGGAGAAGGCCATCTCGACTAGTCAGTATATCCGTAATGAGTAGCTCTAAACTGATATGAGAGCTACCCTATAAACCGGATATGTACTCTTTTTATGTGTCGAGCCCCGTTCTATGGGAAGAGTTAGTTGGCAGAGAAGGCCAATCTCGATTAATCAGTATAGCCATAATAAGTAGCTCCAGACTGATATGAGAGCTACCCTCTAATCTTTTTCTCCGGAGAAGTGCCCAAAGATCATTACTCCTTAATGTAATTTGATGAACCCAGACTGATACACATTAACTTGTTAGTCATCCAATAACAATCCCTAAGACCCAATGTTGAGTTGTAAACCTCAAGAAAGAAAGTGAAAGGCTAGCTCTATTTTTGACTTTGCCTTGGAATTTTTTTTAGGGTTTTCTTGTGATTGACATTCTTACTATTAACAGTCGGCAGAAGGAAATGTGGGTAGATGATGTGAAATACAAGAGAATGAGATGTAAGGTGAGAAAATTTGGGGGTCGTTTGGTAAGGGAAACTACGGTTGCATTTGTTGAACACTCTGTATTCTTCGACATTTTTGTTTGTTTAGTGTCTAAAAGAGTTAGGTTCATACATGAGGAGGAAAATTAGGGTTATTGATTTGACTGTGTCGAGGATTAGATCGCTCTTTTTTAGGGTTAGCCTTTTTTTTATTATTTATGCTAATAAATGACTTCTCAAACAAGTTCAGGTTCTTTAATAATTAATCAATTTCATTTATATTGAAAAGTGGATCTTTAAAGATAATTTAAACTAATTTGATTAAAAATCTAATTATTAAACAAATCCTTTTCCATTATTCTACCATCCTCGTGCATTCTCTAATTTACAATCCCATACACAAAACCAAACGACCCCTTATTAATTGAGATTTGACATGTCATAATTTGTTCATAGTCATGTTATTTTCCATACCAAACCAGAAAACCTAAGAGTAAAGACAATGAAATTAAGCAGCCATTTTAGGCCACAGAAGCATAAAGCAAAGAGACATGTGCCTTAGTTTTTCTTTCATGATCCACAGTCACATCAAATCGATTCTGATTTATTCTTAAAACTATGAAAGAAAAGCACCTGTGAGGGGGGAACGTGTCCTATTGGTGTGAAAAACGAGTAGCGGATATTTGAGTATATTTATATTCGTCCATTGACATAGGCATCCGTTATATATACAAAAGAGATTTTGGATTGAATTTTGATGTACATTAGGTAAAGCTGGTGAGCCGCGGATTTCGTATGAATTTTATAGCTATCTATGACACCGATTGACTGATTAAGTCCAGTTCCGATATATCTACTCAATATACTAATGCTTATGTTGTCAATGGGAATGGGTACCTATTATACTCGAGTTATTGTGATGCACTAGTTCGTGAGATGATATCATAGATTTCAAAGACTGAGACATGATCTGTTTTGAAACCTACTAACCTCCAATCGGTGCACATGACTTCTCGAAACTGTGCAAGTCTCAACTCTTTTAAGAGCATGATCAGAATTTAGTCCGATTGAGCTGTTTGAACAAAGACATATCGGATCGAATGTGTCTAGCTCTAAAGGAGAAGAGCATCCAACAACAAAAGAAGAGATTTGGGTCTTCTAGAATGGCAATGAGAACAATTCACTATGCATCCAAACACATCATTTTAACACTGGTGTAAGTTTTCTCAAAGGGGTTAATAAACACTTCCCAGAACCCTATTGGCAAGTTGCAAAAGGCACCATCATTGGTGGCCACCACAGCCTTTGCAAACATCACAGGGGGGGTTCCCCTAACCAACCAAATGCACTTGAAAAAGTCTGCACCAAAAATCTCAGAATCCAAAGGAATTTTGAAACACTTACAACCATCTTTGACAGATGCCACATTTGTATGGTGAGCTTAGCCTCTCTTGCTCTCTTTCCCTCTCCTCTGCCTTAAAACTTTTGCATCATTGTGCTTTTGCTTGCTCAGCTATTGATGCCAAAAAGTTCAACAGTTGATTCGACTCGGTCTAGTCGTGACCCGTTTTCTACTGGATTGGTAACTTCGATGGACCGAAAGCTAACATTTCATAACTTGATCCAATCCAGAACTCTAATAAGCTCTGCAAACTAAGGGATTTGTCATCTGAAAGCCAAGCCAAGGATGTCGACTACTGTGTTGTCATAACACCGGTTACAATCATCATAAACAAGCTATTTATGAGCTATCAGATTAAACCATAATCCTCTACTGGGTAGAACGGACAAAACTACTAAGTTGAATCGTTATAACAACAGGGCTCTAATCGATTACCCATCACTGGTCTCCTTATCGTATACTATCATAACTCAACAAGCTCGACCTATCAACTTATTAATCTAACATGTGACCTGCTTAGCTCACCCGTTTGCGAAATTAAAGGAGAAGACTTAACTGTGGCACCATTGAAAAAAGAAGGGTTAAAAAGAAGAATTCAATGAGTAATGAATGTAAAAATCTTGTATCCCACTAGATTAAAGAGATTCTGTAATCAAAAGCCAAGTGCTGTTTAACTGGTTTAGGTGGCATCACAGGGTTTGTATAGGTGTAAGCTTAGGATCCATGATCAAAGAAACATACACAGTGCCAGACCATTTAGTTATTAGTTTATTGACTTTGAAATATTGGGGTACTCATGATCATGATCATCCTTGCATAGAACCAAAGTGTAAAACCCACTTAGGAAAAAGATTTTAATGCATGTTTCACGACTTAACAGAATACTAATATAGAATAGACTGGAAACCCCTTGGAGATATGCAGACAGGTTAGAGCAGAACCAGTATGGTTGAAGACCTTGGACAGTGTACAAGACTCACGGTAAAAACTTCGATCTTGAATGTTTTGTATAGAATTTTGTCATTGTAAAATCGAAAGATCCTGAACGACCTCTAGTTTAGTGGTTAAATACTTGTTCATAAGTGGATTTTCGCATATGCATCAACTTCTAGTAAAGGCAACTTTAAAAATTTCTATGTGAGAGCAAATGAGTGGTAGAGAGAACATTATTCGGTAGCAAATTTAAATCATTATAGTTCATGATATGCGGTCAGGCTTCCATTTTGGACCAATCATAAATACTAATAACAGGTGGTTGTCGGTGTGAACGAAACATCCTTGTACAAGGCGAGCCTAACCTTGGTTACCGAAATGCCATTTGTGAAGCTTCTTACCAAGATTATGTTTGTCGAGGGCTAATAAGCGGTAGATTAGAACATTCTAAGGTGGCGAACTTAAAGAGAGCTTCCATCTTGGACCAAATAAGGAAATACTAGTAGCATACGGCTATCGAACGAAATGTCCTCACACACAGACCTGTCCCTAGAGCAAAATCAGAGCGAATCTTCTCCTTCAACCTATGATGTGTGTGATTAAGCTGACAAGATTTTTAACAGGATTAAAAGTTAAGGCAGAGAATAGTTCCACGCATGCATTTAGTGTTAAACAAAGCCATGTGACCATAAAAACAAACCCACAAAGTTCATCCCACTTTCCCCAATCTTGGCTTAATAATTGCAGAACATGATGACAACCAAATTCTTTTTGTACAAAGAACCCATTTCTCCCCCCTTTCAGTTTGTCCACAAGAACACTTCTTTTCCATTTAACTCCTCTTCTAGTTGAGCTCAATCTGTTAAGGGACTAAACACTAATGTCAGAGATGAGCATGATTCAAGGAGATAATGTTTGATGTGTAGATAATGAATCGCAATCACAGAATGAAAAATACCAGCATACAGTACAGGGATTTGTTAACTTAGTTTTCCCTTTGGATAAAAGGGTATGTCTGGAGGCATTGCCAAGACAAGGAGATCGGCTACTACTATGTTGTGATGATATAAATTTGCTATGATCAGAAAACAAACTATAACCAAACTACCGGATTCACCATATTGAGGGTCAACCACCCTTGGAAAACTGAGTCTGATTCAGTTATTCATCAGTATTCAATCCATTAGACTCAAGAATCCACTTAGCTAGCATGATGGGACAAAGTCCAGCAAATGAGTGTCTACCCCTGTTTTAATTCCTCCACATCAACCATAAGCAATTATGAAAAAGCTCAACTAGTTACAAGTTAAAGCAGAGAGAACAGGAGAAAGGGGGGAATGATCGTTAAGAACATGGATTAAAGAGGTGATTTGATAATCGTGGTTGGGACAACAACTTTATGAGCTTTTCTTTGCATTAAGCAAAGCACTTGATTGGTTTCGGGAGGGGATAATTGGCAAGGGGGAAGACAATGCATGACAAGAAAGGAAACCAGCACCATACACATTCATTCAAATAACAACGAAAACAATCATCTCAAACACTAATTTTTTCCTTGGAGAGTCAAATTGCCTAATCAATGACTACTCCACCCATTCATACCAAGTTCCAGTACCATTGAGACAACACCTAATCCTGGGAAAAGTAGGTACTTTTACCTTGGATCTATGCGTACCTGCCCGCAACTGTTGTTGAAGATGATGTTGGTTTCGAAGCCCCCACTGTAAGGCTTCTTCGTCATCGATCATAATTGAACAACAGAGAGCCAACAACGATATTAAATGTAGACTGGATCGGATTTTTTTAAGAGATTTTTTCCAAAAGAGATATCCAGATAGCACACCAACCGAAGCTAACAACCTAAAAGGGTTTCGGAATTGAGACGGAAGGGTTTCGTTTTGGATATTAGATTCGATAGTAACATTTTGATGGAGAAGAATTAAGATGGTTAGAGATATCTGGCGAGATTTCAAGTTTGTTGAATACTCACACACTCTGTTACAGTTAGCTAATTAATTTAAAATAAATTGAGTTGGTAAGGATTTTGATATTATTTTATCCGAAATGTTTTTTAACCGACTCTCTTTATATATTTATAAATGTTTTAACCGAAACCGGCCATATTTATAGGGCATGCAGCACAGTTGAAAAGGAACGATCGATAAGGCTGCATTGCATGACAGAAGTACATGCATATTTAAACCAAGTATAGTACCAGAAGGAAAGCAACTATATATATGATGAGTACTAGTACTAAGCCTTTAAGTCGCCACCAAGATTGCCTTGTGTTAATCATCACTGAATATCACTGAATATCACTGAATTCAGCTGTACGGTGCATGGAATTATCCTGAATCCGCCGTTAATATTTAAGCATTTCCCAAGTTAAATCACTGCTTTCTTAACCTTTAAAGAGAACCTAAGATTCGAACTGATCCTTTTTTATACCCATAGCACCACTAGCCAAAAATCATACCAGCACTCCAGCCCAACCAAGTAGTTTTGTCTAGCTAAATCCATCGCTAATCCAATACATTTAGCCTGATTTCGCAAGCTACATCACTACCTATATCCAACCCTTTAAAGAGGTGGATTCGAATTCAAAACCTCTAAATATCTGTAGCTCAGTAATTACGAGCCTTCATAACTAGATATGTGTACTTCCTACTTAAATGGCAATGGAATTAACGTTTGATGTGTCTCACTTTAATTGGGGCTTAAGAAAACACGTTTTATGATGGATTGCTAGGGGGTAGTATTAATATCAACGGGGTTGCAAAATGGTACAATGAAATGAAATGATGGTATGAAAGAGACAAAAGGGTGGGATTCGTGCCCGGTTCGGTCAATTCGGATTTGTTTCGAAGAGCACGAATATATCTAGCAATAGAACCAATATGGACCTGACCTCAGTACTTATGGTCTAGTGGGGCGCTCAAAGCTCGGCTTTAAACGATTTATGTTGGACTGAATCAAGTCAAATCCCGTTATAAGATAGACATATTACACTTTTTACGAACCGATACTATTTCGCCGTGTTTTTATGTATAAGAAAGAATGAAGAAGAAGTGGAAGGTTATGAATGAATGGCGGCGTTGTAGAGGGTTTGAATCGAGTTAACCTGAGTTTAGTAATGATTGTCCTTCAGCTCACCAACTTTTAAAAATCGATCACACTCACCGCTAAACTTTGGTTTGTACATTAGTACATCGTAGAATTACAAAAGTCAACTATGTGGTATTATTATTGATATCGATGTCATGCCACAACATGTGGGAACGTGTGGAACTATGTCATGCCTCTCTACTTCACGAGGGATTTGAAATCAGGATCTCTAAATATTCAAAGGCTATAATATATTATGTCAAGAATTATTACGAATTTTTTAGATGTGTAATATTTTAGAGCAAGATGTAATTCGGTTTTTGAATGACAAAATAATGCATGTATAAAAAACTAAGTATTAACTTATAGAAAAACCTAGGGGAGAGTTGTTTTGGTGGCAGAGTGTGTGTATGGCGATTCGGAGATGTCAGGTTCGAATCTGGTATGCCTTACAAAATGGATATAAATTTAATATTTATTTCTTATCTTCTATCTTGTATTGGTCTTGATAATCTCAATTTATCTCGACTCAATAAACAACATGGATAGCATGATGGGCAAATTGAGCATAAAACCCTCCTCTATTTTAGTTGCCACTTCCCTTTCTTACTGGTGCAACTACCACATGGACATCATTCAAAGCCTGTGCCAGCCCTGGATTTTGCTGAAACTGTGTACATAGTACTACTAAAGTTTGGTTCAAAGTGTCGGATCCATTAGACAACCTTGTCATGTAACCCGTACTTCACATTCGAGCTATTGATATATAACGATCGTGGTGGATAGACCTCGTTCGCGTACACTGTTGAGTTTATGGAGTCTAATGGACCGAACAATGGTAGATAATAGAGTTAGAACCAATTTTTTGGCGATCCAACTGGTTTCGTCGATGGGTTGGCCTCGTTAGTTTTTACGGGTTTCAATACAAGATTAGGGACTAAGCATGTAACTTGGTTATAACTCGTTCACAACATAGCAGTCGATATCTCTGTGTTAATATTTTTGTTCTACTCTACTGTTTGATACCTGAACTTTTTCTTAATTCGATTTGATCACTAAGTTTTTATTTTGCTTCTCCTGTGTCACTATGTCAGTTCCTAAACTTGGCCATTAATGTATGCTTCGGTAGTCCAGTGTCGGGTGGTTCAGTAGCTGATGTCAACGTTAGTCTCCGACGAAATTTTGAAGTCAACGTTAGTCTAAAAACCTTGCCGGATCCGTTGCATATTTCTCTCACAACCTTGTCACCGTTTTAAGCATTTCCACATTCAAATTATTGAAATACAATCATCGTGTGAATAAATCTCGTTTGTATATGCTGTTAGATCTATATGGAGTCCAATGAACCAAATAACAGGTGGATAATTGAGTCACACCATTGGCGGTCCAATTGGTTTCGTTGATAGGTAGACCTTGTAAATTTTTATGGAGTTGTTCGTGTATGTTGTTAGATCTATGGAGTCCGATGGATCAAACAACCGGTGGATAATTAAGTCCCACCCAATATTTTAGTGGTCCAACTAATTTTTTCAATTGATAGGCCTTATAAATTTTTACGGAGTTCAATAGATAATTAACATTATAACTCTTTCGATATATAATAGTTGATATTCCTAACTTGACAACACATGCGGACATACCCTTCTCGTGAATATACAATTTGGGTATTTGCGTTAACAAATCCATACGTCCCATGTTCGTTTTTTCGTTCTATCATATACTATTTCTATTTTTGAGTTTGATACCTGAACTTCTTCCATAGTTTGCTTCAGTGCTTCTTCTGAAGTCAACGTTAGTCTCGAACGAAATACTGAAGTCAACGTTAGTCTCTCCTTGTCTGGTTTTTTCACAGTTGGATGATCATAGCCCGATCCTCCTAACAAATCGTCTTAAATACAGAATATGTCAGTAGGCTAAAACAACCCATCCTTACTCACGATCAATAAGCATGGGAGGGAGCAAATGTTCATAAATACAGGGAACATCAGAAAACCGCACCTTCCTCCACCAGCTAGCTTCCTGGACATGAAAGCATTTATATACCCTTGAACCAAAACCCAAGCAGTAACATCTAATAAGCTGCCATGGAGAGTGATTTGGAGGAGATGAGGGATTACTTCAGAAGTGGGAAGACCAAAGATGGAGAGTGGAGAAAAGCTCAGCTCAAAGGGTTGCTAGCCTTCCTCAAGAGGAATGAGTCTGACATTTTCCAGGCTCTGATGCAGGACTTGGGTAAGCCTCAAGTTGAGGCCTACAGGGATGAGGTAAGTGGGTTTTTTTTCTTCCTTCAATTGGATTTCAGTTTCTTTTTTGTTTGATGGATTTATGTGTGTCCATTGTTGTTTTGTTAAGGTTGGGACATTGTTAAAGTCTGTGAATTTCGCTTTGAAAGGATTGAAAGGGTGGATGTCAAGTAAGAAGGTATTTGGTTTTCTTTGTGTTTTCTATGTGTTCGACGTATTGCCTGAATGAACTTTCTGCATGTCTGTTTTATGTTCTTTCTGGTTTAGTAATTAGTTCTGTTGAGAGACTGATTTGATTGTGATCTCTTTGTTTGTAAACTACAGGCTAAGCTCCCAAGTATTGCTCTCTTGTCTTCTGCAGAGTTGGTTCCAGAGCCACTTGGACTTGTCCTCATTATTTCATCTTGGAACTTCCCTTTTGGTTAGTGAAATGGAAACAAACAAAGAAACCAACTTTCATACTTGTTCAGAGGTTTTCTTATATGAGATAAAAAGCATTATGGTGGTGAGGGTTTTTCAGGACTGTCCTTGGAACCATTGATAGGAGCAATAGCAGCAGGGAACACCATGGTTTTGAAGCCTTCGGAACTTGCACCTGCATCTGCTTATGTCCTAGCTAATATCCTCACGAATTACCTTGATACTAAAGCTATCAGGATCGTCCAAGGAGGACCGGATGTCGGCGAACAACTGCTTCAGCAAAAATGGGACAAAATATTCTTCACTGGTACTAGTTCTTGATATATATTGTTAGCTAGCATTTTGATTTTGCTTTGCTTTCAGTTTTTTTAATAAGCGTTTCTCTACAGGAAGTGCACGAGTAGGAAGGACTATCATGACTGCTGCAGTGAAACATCTAACACCAGTTGTTCTTGAGCTGGGTGGAAAGTGTCCTGCAGTTCTTGATTCCTTGGCTTCATGGGAATTGAAGGTATATATATGAAGAACCCTTGTATCACAATAAACTCGAGTTGTTTGGATAGATTCAGAATTTCTATTTATAACATTCTTTACTAGTTCGAAGCCGATCTCTAATCTTTTCCATTGATCGATTTTAAGGTGGCTGTAAATCGAATAATTGGCTCGAAGTTTGGACCTTGTGCTGGTCAAGCCTGCATAGCAGTTGATTATATTCTGGTGGAGAAGAGACTAGCCTCTGCTGTGGTAATGAAAGTATTGTCAATGGCTATTTTAGCTTTTGCTTGCTGTTCATGGTGACTCAACTTCTTTCACTACATATCATTTACCAGGTGGAGTTGATGAAAGTATTGGTCACGAAGATGTTTGGAGAGAACCCAAGAGATTCAGTTTCCATGACGAGAATAGTCAACAAGAAACACTTCTCAAGATTGAAGAGCCTTCTCACTGATCCATTAGTCGAATCTTGTGTTGTTTACGGCGGATTCATGGATGAAGAACATCTGTAATAAAATGATGTTCACTTTGAATTACCCATTTCCTGTGTGTGTATATTCATCCCAAATGAACCCTAATATCTCTCATTTTGTGCAGATTCATTGAGCCAACTATTCTGGTAGATCCACCACTCGACTCCCCAATCATGACTGAAGAAATCTTTGGCCCATTGCTCCCAATTATTACAGTAAGCAGAAATCTATAGCCCATTTCTTCCAAGAACATCAACGCTACTCAAAAGAACAGAACCCTATGGTTTTTTTCTCAATGGTGATTTTTCCAACAACAGGTGGAGAAGATCGAAGAAAGCATCAACTTCATAAACGCAAGGCCGAAGTCACTAGCCATATACGGCTTCACCAAGAACAAGTCATTCAGCAAAAGACTGCTCTCCGAGACATCATCAGGGAGCCTGGTGTTCAACGATGCAGTGATTCAGTATGCAGCAGATAGCTTGCCGTTCGGAGGTATCGGTGGGAGCGGGATGGGGAAGTACCACGGCAAGTTCTCTTTCGAGACGTTCAGCCATTACAAAGCGGTCGCGAGGCGAAGCTACCTGACCGATTTCTGGTTCAGGTTTCCTCCATGGAACAATCACAAGTTGTTGCTGTTTGAAGCTAGCTATCACCTTGATTACCTCAGATTGGTACTGGTAATTCTTGGCATGAAGAAGTCTAGATATGGATCCTAAAGCAATGAGGATTATTGTATACGCATAATTATGTATCAAATGGTTTATTGTAACAAAAAGGAATGATCAGGTACAGATCCAGAAAGAGCGACAATTTTTTCAAAATATTATTGGACTGAAATTGAAAATATGTCGAAACTATAAGAAAAAATAACTAATTATAAACAACTAAACATAAATAACGGGTGATCGTAACTTAGGTTAGTCACCGGTAGATCCATCCTTGGACACCACACTATTGTCTGTGTTTGAGAATGGTTGGAAATTTTCAGTTCACCTCATGTCAAGTCGTGTACAATAGAGTTAACATATTGATTAACCGAACCAACCGAAAGAGTGTTTCGAAAACACTCAGAAGCTATTTCATCATGGTTTTCAAAACTATACCGAGAGGCATCCCGATGAGTCTAACAGTATGTGGTTCAGCCAATTAAACCATTACCAATTATAGTTGAACGGTAATTATCTCGCTATTGAACCGTACTTTAATGGTCACAGAACTAGTAAGGCATCTCCATCCACCAGTCACTAAACTTCGAAAAGTAACCTAACAATAGTTGAACTATCGAGTGCTAACCTAGTGGTCACTTTCTTCTACGAACATCTAATTTTCCATCCAAACCTCTATGTGACATTATGAGGTAAGATGTCATGTCATCTATTATTCCGCGTTAGTTTAGTGACTAATGTGTTAACATACCATAGTTCAGTGACCATTATTTTAAAGCCCGTGATCCACGTTAAGCAAGCAACGTAAAGCCCATAAGCCCATCCATACTTACAAACGAACAAAAAATGGAGGGAACTATTCCCGCCATTTTTTACCCACCTCAAAACCCTCATCGTTCCTTCTTCCAATCTCTGCCTCTCTCTCTCTTCTGCTAATTCAATTTTTCCAGATCTCTTACAGTCCTCCAATGGCGCACACTCAAACTCCCAGAAAACCATCCCTCAAACTCTCATCTCCTCCTCCTCCAGCAAGTTCCCTCACTCCCCAGACTCCCCTCACCGCCGACCAGCCACGCCGATCCTCCCGCCGTCTACCCTTCAACCCAGAATCAACTGCCGCCACCGAGGAGACAGTGAAGCCTTCGCCAAAGAGGAAGAAGAAGAAGACCCAAACCAAATCGACAAAATCAAGAACGAAATCTGCCGATGTCGTCGAGGTTTCTCCCATCTCTCCGGCGTCTCCCGATCAATCCGAGGCGAGGAAGCGGAAGAGGAAGTATGAATCGGAGAAGAGAAATGTAGTGACAAGGGCAGCTTCGAAGAATTGCAGTAGCAAGAGAGTTTATTATAAGAAAGTGGTGTACGATGGAGGCGAATTCGAGGTCGAGGACGACGTGTACGTGAAGAGGAGAGAGGACGCGAGCTCGGACGACGAGGCTCCCGAGGACGAAGAGTGCAGAATATGCTTCAAAACGGGGAATGCTGTCATGATCGAATGCGACGATTGCTTGGGAGGGTTTCACTTGAGGTGCTTGAAGCCTCCACTGAAAAATGTACCTGAAGAGGATTGGATTTGTGGATTCTGCCAGGAGAAGCGATCGGGAAAGGCGATCGAGATGCCTAAGCCGCCTCCCGGGAAGAAGAGGGTCAGAAC
The DNA here is from genome assembly GCA_030674075.2 of Linum usitatissimum. Classification (NCBI taxonomy): domain Eukaryota; kingdom Viridiplantae; phylum Streptophyta; class Magnoliopsida; order Malpighiales; family Linaceae; genus Linum; species Linum usitatissimum. Next base: position 813,050 of record JAUJYP020001424.1, read on the forward strand.
TTTGAGGGAGAAGCTTCTTGACAGTCATCTATGGGCTGCGCACATTGAGAGGTTAGGTTTTGGAAAAAAATTTATCAGGTATGGATTTTGAATTTGAATGTTTGAGAATTCGATTTTCGCAGTTTATGGAAGGAGAAGGATGGTAGCTACTGGTTTCGAGGTCGATGGTACATCATACCGGAAGAGACTGCTACAGGGAGACAGCCTCATAATTTAAGGAGAGAGCTTTACAGGTCGAATGATTTCACTGATATTGAGGTTTGAATTTCAAGTTCTTGATAGTCCATCTGTTGTTTGGCAAATAATCTTTGATTGCTGAGATGAACTTTGTGCTGTTCTTTGATGCTGTAGATGGAGTCGATCCTAAGGCATTGCTCGGTTATGAATCCAAAAGAATATGCTAAGGCCAAAGAAGGAGACGATATTTTCATTTGCGAGTACGAATACGATATGCGTTGGAACACTTACAAACGCATAGCAGAAATGAATGATGATGATGAAGAAGAAGAAAAAAAGGCAAAACAAAGAAGGATATTGTAGTAATAACTTACTTCTATTGCATTTGTAATCTGTTTTGAAATGGATGCCTACTTTATTTTAACAGGATGGTGAAGATGCTGATGATAGTGATGAAGACTGGAATTCATACAAAGATGCAGTAGTTCCTGATTCCGAGGATGGCAAGGAATATGAAGCTGAAAATGATACAATTTTTCCCAAGAGAACACATTCTTTAGCTGCAGTATGTACAATTTTGTTGTTTGGCTTTTAAGCTTAGTGTATGGGTTTTCTTCTTAATTGTTATATGGCTGCAGAACTCTAAGAAAGGCCAATTTTTCGGCCTTGAGAAGATAGGAGCAAAGAGGATACCGGAACATGTACGATGTCACAAGCAAACCGAGCTAGAGAGAGCGAAAGCTATGTTGTTATTGGCTACACTGCCAAAGTCTCTTCCTTGCCGGAACAAGTATGAGAAAGTTTACATAGTTTATGACCTTATTATCTGAGAAAGTTCTAAATATTAGAATTTCCATTCTGATGCAGAGAAATGGATGAGATAACTATATTTATTAAAGGTGCCATCTGTGACGATCAATGTCTAGGTCGTTGCCTCTACATCCATGGTGTCCCGGGAACCGGGAAGACAATGAGTGTGCTATCTGTGATGAGGAACCTAAGGGCTGAAGTTGAAGCAGGAGTTACGAAACCTTACTGTTTTGTCGCGGTTAATGGTCTGAAGTTAGCATCACCAGAGAATATCTATAAGGTGAATTTGGTTTTGTTAAAGCTAGTGTACGATTAACGGTGGCGAATCATTTTCAGATAATAATAAGTTTTGGTCTTTCTTTCCTTTCAGGTTATTTATGAAGCTCTAACTGGGCACAGGGTTAGCTGGAAAAAGGCGCTTCATTTGCTTAATGAGAGATTTTCAAATGGAAATAATATTGGCAAAGCAGATGACAAGCCCTGTATTCTACTCATCGATGAGCTTGATCTCCTTGTGACAAGAAATCAATCGGTATAGTTGATGCATTTGCCATCTTGTGAACTTTTCGAGTGAATGAGCACATTTAAAGATTTGATCTCTGAGTGAGTAGCTTTCATCATTCGCAGGTTCTGTACCACATTCTCGATTGGCCAAATAAGCCACACTCCAAGTTGATTGTGATAGGAATAGCAAACACAATGGATCTTCCGGAAAAGTTGCTCCCTCGAATCTCAAGCCGTCTGGGTATCCAGAGGCTTTGCTTTGGTCCCTACAACTATCAACAACTTCAAGAGATCATTTCAAGTCGCCTTAAAGGAATTGACGTGTTTGACAAGCAAGCTATAGAGTTCGCCTCCAGGAAGGTCAGTTCATATCATCATCATCCTCCTACCTGTTGTTCATCAGCAAATTTCTATGGAATAAGTTTTCTAATTCGCCCATATTAATGCAATCAGGTGGCGGCCATATCTGGAGATGCACGTCGTGCTCTAGAAATATGCAGGCGTGCAGCTGAAGTTGCTGACTATCGCATTAAAAATCTCGGTTCATCTCCCATAGGTACGTCCGTACATATTTGTCTCTTAAGTAAATAGAGAAGCATCTACTCTGTGTAAGAACTTGAAAAGAAAGCATCTTCTCACTGAATGACTTTTATCCAAAACACTTTCCAGGGAAGACTATGGTTGTTTTCTCAGACGTTGAAGCAGCCATTGAAGAAATGTTCCAGGCACCTCATATCCAAGTAAGTTTGGCTATCAACTGTGAATCTAGTTGCTACCTGTTATATTCATCTACGTTGCCCCATCTATATTGATTCTCTTTTCTTGACTCAGGTAATGAGAAGCTGCTCGAAAGTGGGCAAAATCTTCTTGACAGCCATGGTATACGAGCTATACAAGACTGGAATGGGCGAGACAACTTTCGAGAAGGTCCGAATTCTCCATGTCTCAAAATCTTTCCATTTTTCCACTTAGGAAAAATCATAAAACGCAATCCTCATGTTGTGATGTAACATTGCAGGTAGCAACGACTGTATCATGCTTCTGCACCAGCAACAAAGAAACATTTCCTGGCTGGGACACACTGATGAATGTTGGGTAAGTTTCTCAAAAACGAGTGAGGAACATTGATTTATTGGATATTGATTGTGGAGTATTTCCCTTCTAGAAAGAACTCATTTTGTCCCTTTTGGCTCTGTGGGAGGGCAGATGTATGCTGGGTGAAAGCAGAATAGTTGTGTGTGAACCAGGAGCCAGACACATGCTGCAGAAACTGCAGCTCAACTTTCCAAGGTTCGTTACTCCAATAGCTAGCTATATTAACTGAACGCTTACTTAGCCACGGAAACTGGCTAAGCTCGGCTCGCTCAGTTCGTCAACGGTCTTTCTTGAGATTTAAGATATAGCTCTTGGCTCTAACATAGAGGGGACTTGTGTTCGATCTTTTGTGCAGTGATGATGTGACATTTGCGCTGAAAGACAGCAAGGAAATGCCGTGGCTCGCCAAGTACTTATGATCCTATGAAGGAAGAATCCCACCATGGATTTATCATTTATCTATGTCTAGCAGTTTTGGATGCCCCCTTCAAAACTCCAGGTTTATTTACATGCAAAGCAATACAATACAAATACAAGTTGTCATTCAAGGGGGTTAACCCAGATTGCAGCATCAGCGGCTTAAACTATAAATGTTGTACTTTGTTGAGAGAAATTTGTTCTGTGTCAAACTTTCTTCTCTGGTTTCAAACATTCCAGAACCATTCATTATTTGTTTCGAAACTTTGGTGATCCGATTCTCGATCAAGCTGGTCCTAGCCGATTGTACTGTCCGATTTGAGTTCTAGACCACCTATTATGAGTACTTTTTTGTTTCGTCGTATGCAAATCCCTGTGAGTTGAAATTTTTTAATCATAGTAAAGCTTTTGTTGTCGTTTTCGTGATTTTTCCCCGTAAAGAATTTTTCACATAAAATTTGTTTGTTTCGATTTATTTGGTTTCTTTCTATTCTCTTTAGTGTCGGTTATCGAATACTCGTAACTTAGGGGACGTGTCGGGGATGGATTTAGGAATGTTTAAAAGTTCAAGTGGTAAAAAGGGCTTCCTATCCTTGAAGCCCAAAGGACAAAGCCCAAACTCTCCACCTAAGTCCGACGATATCTTTCTCTCTCCTCCATTTCTGCTTTCTCAGTTCTCTCAATCGTTCCACCAACACACAGAGAGGAAAAATGGCGACTGCCCTAGCTCGCATCTCCAAGAAGGCCGTAGCAGCGGCTTCATTTTCCCAATACCGTCAGCTCATCACACGCGCCGTCGCGACCGAGGCGGCGTCGTCGTCGAAAACGATCACCCCGTCTCCAGATCAAGTGAAGTGGGATTACCGAGGTCAGCGGCAGATAATCCCTCTGGGCCAGTGGCTGCCCAAGATTGCCGTCGACGCTTACGTCGCGCCGAACGTCGTCCTCGCCGGTCAGGTCAGGGTCTGCGACGGAGCTTCCGTCTGGAATGGGTGTGTTCTCCGGGGCGATCTCAACAAGATCACCGTCGGATTCTGCTCCAATGTCCAGGAACGCTCTGTCCTCCATGCCGCCTGGAATTCCCCCACAGGTTGGACGAAATTGCTCCCCATTCTGGCTCGATTAGCTGATTAATTGGATAATTAGGTGATTGAAGTGTTTATAATATTTAGCTAGCTGGAGTTTGTGGCTGAAAAATTATCACTGTGTTAACCGGATATACCTAAAAATTGGAACTTAGTAGTTGTTTAATTGTATGCCGATTAGTATAACGTTTGAAATCTGTGCTACATTTACTCTTTAGACGAAATTGTTGATGCTTGATAGAACATGGAGAAGATCTGATAGTGTTCATTCATTGATTCATCCTTAATATTTCTTAGCAAGATGTTAGATTTTGTTTGAGTTTCTGGGTTGAGATATCTGTTTCACTTCTTAAGAGCATCAATGACGAAACCTGACCAACAAGGGATTAGATGGAGAAACCAACTTGTTCTTCAGTTGCTTAATTGCTAATGGAGCTTCAAAGTTTGATAGTAAAATGTTTTCTAGGTCTGAGTTATGTTGATTCATTAGCTTGTTGAATGAATCACTTGCTGTGAAATTCGATCTTCGTTTTACTGATTTCCTTGCTACTTGGATGTGTTTCTTCAGGACTGCCAGCCGAAACATCCATCGACAGGTACGTAAGCGTCGGTGCATACTGTCTGTTAAGATCGTGCACGATCGAGCCGGAATGCATCATCGGGCAGCATTCGATCCTGATGGAAGGATCTTTGGTGGAGACACACTCCATCCTGGAAGCCGGGTCTGTCGTCCCACCGGGGAGGAGAATTCCGACCGGAGAACTCTGGGCCGGGAATCCTGCGAGGTTCGTTCGCACTTTGACACACGAGGAGACGTTGGAGATCCCTAAACTCGCGGTGGCAATCAACGATCTCAGCAACGCCTATTTCTCGGAGTTCCTGCCCTACTCGACTGTTTACTTAGAAGTTGAGAAACTTAAGAAGAAGTTGGGAGTCTCTATCTAAAATATCCCTTCTCCCTTTGTTGTTTTGAAGAATTGATTTTTCATCTGTGGAAGGAAAATAAACGACTCCCCTCTCTATTGTGATTTGAGAGATTCATCTGTTTGTTTAAAACTTTTCTTCTTCGACCTTCTTGGTACGACACCTCCTGATTGATGTGCGACTGTTATGAACGATATTTGAATGAAATTAGACTAGTCATAAACCGGTTTTAAGTGATTTACCATCCGGTTTCTTAACAGTCGTGTTTTTCTAGCCCCTTTGACTTGATGTCGAGCTTGATTTAAAAGTCGTTCCTCTGATGCCACTCACGTAACCGCATGAAATTCACTCATATATGCGATATAGCGTCTCTATAGCGGACAATTTCAATGGTCACTCCCCGGAAATTGGACCTTACTACCGAACAGAGTCGTTTTTCAAACCGAGTTCCACTAGCATACATAAATAACCACGGCAGAAGAAAGTTTCGAGTATGTTTTCCCAAGTCCTGACCACTGAAACTACACTCTTCTCAAAATGGATCACTTATGAAAATGATTCCTAAGCTTGTGAAAGTGATGATGTTCTCATCCATAACGGCCGCCCTAAGATTGCACTGCCGTGAACAGCAAGGTAAGCTGAATTTAGCCTGCAAAAAATCATCCGAACAAGAAGTGTCTGTTAAAAAACTGTATAAATCGCAAGGCTTCCGAAATATTTGATCATTCCGGATTAAAACTCACTTATCAACATCAGGAGCTGCCAAAGGATCGTATATCTCTTCCCTCTGATCCACCATTGGCACACCACCTGTCATGTCTTGAGCACCTTCAACCTGAAACGGGATACACGTCGATACACACTCTTAACGACTCAATCGACAATCATGAGCATCACCAAACCAATTGGTAGGAAAATACCAAATTGCGTTTGTTGAGTTTAAGGGAAGGAGATTATGTTACGGGTGTACGAGTCATTTGTCAAATAAGTTGATCAAACAATTGTTTTGCATAAGTTAGAAACTCTACCTGTTGATAGCCCGTGTATCCGGCATATGCATACATTGACGGATCCTGAGCAGCTGCTCCGTAGCCATACGCATCGTAGCCTTGTTGTCCATAACCATAATAAGCACTCCATGGATCTACTTGCTGACCCCAACTAGCAGTAATGTCCTACAATAAAATCAACAAATGTAAGAATGAATCCTTCGAAAAAAACGACAATTGCCATGAACTTAAATCCCCTCTGTCCATTTCAGATTCGTCTATATAAAGTAGAGTATGCGGGTACCTGCTTCCTGCCCCAAGAGATACGAACTGGCTGCTGACCAATGAACTGGCCCTGCATCCTTTGCATAGCATCCTCGGCAGATGCTCTTCGAAGAAGTTCACGAAGTTCAGAAAAAAAAAAATCAATAATAGAAGTGAAGAATCTATAGGGGAAAACAAGTGTGTAATGTTAGGAAATCTATGAAGAATCAACTCATATTTTGCTTGTCAAATGTCAAGTCACTCACCTAGCCGAAAATTGCACAAAGCCACATCCTCTGCCAACAGGAATTTTGACGTACACGATCTCTCCAAGCTGAGAAAACGTTTGCTTCAGCTCCTCTTCCGTGATAGCAGGATCTAAGTTCCCAACGAAAATCTGCAAGAAAGGAAAAACATAGGATTCAACCGACGAATAATTACCTCAATAACACTCCCCCCAAACAATTTGACCTAATCATATGTACAGAAGGTAACACGAAAGTGAGCTTACAGTGGTATTCGTTAGGTCATTATCAGCTGCCGAAACTACCTGCACAGGTGTTGTATACGCGGGAGCTGGATACACGGCTGCAACAAACCAATCACGAATTCATAATCAGTGAACATCAAACAACCGAATTATAGATTGTTCAGTAGAGTAACAACTATACCGAGCCTAATATTCTAAAGATTCAAATACCTTTCACAGCAGCAGGATACTGCTGCTGATAACCGGTAGTCTTCTTCGGCGTAGCAGCGCTAATACGCATCGGCCTAGTCGAGCAATAAACTCCATTCATTTCGCTCATGGCGCGGTTCCTCTCATTCTCATCGGCGAACTTAACAAACCCATATCCCTTCGAACGCCCAGTGTTCGGATCAGTCACAACCTTAGCCCCTCTAACAGACACATACTGAGTCCTGAACGTCTCTTGCAGTAGCAAATCCGTAACGTCGGGAGCTAAATCCCCTACGAAGATAGAATGTTCGGGGCCTGCATCAGGACGCCTTTCTCCAGTTCCAAAGGATGCCCAGTTCAGTCTGAACGTCAGCTCAGTACCTGGCATTTGAGTTCCATTGTACGTCTGTAGGACCCTTTCAGCTGCCTGGTGAGAAACGAACTCCACAAACCCATATCCTTCCGGCTGGCCAGTCAACTTGTTACGGATGATTTTGACGGAGACCAACTGCACTTTTTTAGTTGACCTAGTTAGTAAAAATTCAAAATTTCAGAAGCTACAAACACTTGAAATTGGCCGATTATAAGGTCACAATTTTGCAATTGAATTCGTAATCAAAGACGCGGACTAACTGAATTTCAGAACCACATCAATACGATGCTAAAAGCAGGAGAAAGAACAGAGAGAGATAGAGAGAGTTTGACCTCGCCGGTGTGGGAGAAGCAAGAGGTGAGGTAGTTTTCATCGGCCCAGTACTGTAAATCCCCAATCCAGAGAGTTCGGACTTCTTCCAGGGTCGCCGGTTGATGGTAATGCATCGCCGTTGGTGGTGCCGCCATTGATGTTTGCTAATTCTTCTTCTTCTTCTTGTGTTTGATTGTTTTCGTTTCTTTTCTGATTCCTTCCTCTGGTATCGTGACCGGCCATTCTTAATTTCGACTAATTAACCTGTTCAGAAAGACTTGGCTAAACGCAGTCGTTTTGGGTTTTTACAATATTAACACCGTTTATCTTAAACGGTAACGGAAGTAAATTGTGATATCAAATGAGTATTATTAACCTTTGAGTCTTGAATGGATGGGTTGGGTTTGTGCCGGTCTTTTACCACCCGTTATAAGATCCGGATTTTTCAAATGCAGACGCTCTGATAAAATAAATTTTCGGTCAACATAGTGGGTCCGTAAATGTTTTTATCATTCACATTTTATTGGACGTTGGTGAGTAGAGACGGAGTCATAAAACTTTTTAAGAGGTGTCTTTTTATATTATAAAAAAATTTAATTACATAATAAAATAAAGATGATATTTCGATGAAAATATACACCGGGTGCAAATGTCATGTGGTTATGTGGCGGTATGTTATTGGATGATTTTTAAGTTTAATCTAAAAATGTTGTTGTATCCCTTCCAAATATAGAAACTTCCAAATAAGTCACCATAGTTTTGCCGTTAATTAAATTACACCATCCTATTAAATTTAATAGAAATAAAAAGAAAAAGAAAAATGATAAACAATGGACATAATTTAACTAACAGCAAAATTGTGGTGACTCATTTAGCTGTTTTCATATTTGAAAGGGCTACAAAAATATTTTTGGATTGAAAATAAAAATCATCTAATAGCATACTGCCATATGACATTTGCATCCGATGTATGTTTTCGCCGGAGTATCCGCCATAAAATAATCAACTCAAAACGGAATAAAATATCAACAACATAATACTAATTAAGAACCGTAACAAATTTTCAACAATTTGGAACACCCTTCAAGATTTTGCTCACCGTAACCCTTTAAAATTTAAATGTTAATATATGTCGCTATAAATATATTGATAAATCCTTAAATGTTTTTTATATTTTTTTGTCGTTGATAACTCCCGGAAAAGAGCTAATTCACACATATATTGACAAATACTCGAATTAGAAATGGTAAGAGAGAGTTGAATGATGATAAGATGGGGTTTGAATCTATATGCATACATTATTTTTCACTCAACAAACGGTAACCTTTCATCCAATTGCTCGGTTAAATCGAAATTAGTCCCGAGTCGATTAGGAAAAGTCTCATTTCAGCTTCTCTTCATGATCCTATTTTTGCTGCAAGAAGAAGAACAAGCCTTCAAATTCACCATTCTCATATCTCCAATATTAGCAATGTAACTAACAATCTCTCCATCATTTCCGCCGCATACATCTCTTACCACTTAGGGGAAGAAACCCGTTTCGGTTCACCAGGTAAATCGGGATTCAGACACTCGAAAGTCAGAACCAAGAAGAATAGGGTTGGATATTTTGGTTGATAATTAAATGTATCGAACCGGGGCAAAGTTCAATACCGTCCTTGCCTGAATCCTCTGTAACTTCACCATTCATAACTTTCTACACCTTCTTCCTTCTTCTCTATTGAAGCACTACGGAAAGCACTAATTTAGATGGATGGTACGAACGTAATGGCATGCCACATATTCTTACACTTTCGATATATCTATCACGTGGAAGGGTTGAAAAATCCAACTGAATTTGATCGAATTTAGTCCAACCGTGACCAATCAAACAAGACTTTAGGATCAAGAGGAAGGATAGGACCCATATTGGTTAAAGGTTCGGAATTTCAAACTTTCTGAATAAAAACCGAAAAAGGTCCGAGCCGGTCCAAATCCGGTTTGACCGGTCCGGCCCGAGCTCACCCCCTTACTTCCATTTTTACGTATAAAAGCCCCCCAATTCCTCACATCCTTCATTATTCTTTATTTCATACAAGTTGAAAAAAATGTCTGATCATCAGCATCAACAACTATCACAGATAGTCCAGAGGATGAAAACATCCAGTGGCAGCAGCATCATCGTCCCGAGGAGGGATTTCGCGTATGGAAACTATACGAACCCCACGTTTTCGATCCTGACCACCACTACACATCCAGTGGTTGTGCAGGCCCCATCGGAGAAAGGGCTTGCGGGTTTTGCAATCGATTTCATGATGGGCGGGGTCTCTGCGGCCGTTTCCAAAACTGCCGCAGCTCCCATCGAGCGCGTGAAGCTGCTGATCCAGAATCAGGACGAGATGATCAAGGCCGGAAGGCTTTCGGAGCCTTACAAGGGGATTGGTGACTGTTTCTCTAGGACCATGAAGGATGAAGGCATGATGTCCCTGTGGAGAGGGAACACAGCTAATGTCATTCGTTATTTCCCCACGCAGGTAAAATGTCTATCTTACCCCTACAATGTTCTATTTGTAGACATAAAATTAGGCGTCACGTCGTTGATGTCATGCGTTGTTAGCGCTTAGCTGGCAACCATGTACGAGGCTCTCGAATCTTCGAGGGTATGGATGCCCCCAATGTGACTGGTGGCATAAAAAAACATGACGCCTCGTTGGCACTTAAGTGGCCGTCATGTAGGGTGTCCCCATGGTTAGATTTAGGTGTGGGGGTACCGTTAAATCAGCCACAACCAATCAAGGGTGGAATTTGGGACGGGAATGAAACTTAATTTTCAAATGTCACAATTCTCGAATATCAACTTTCGATATAGAAATCTCGGACTTAACTCGATTTTGCCTCCATACAGGCACTGAACTTTGCCTTCAAGGACTACTTCAAGAGGCTGTTCAACTTCAAGAAGGACAGAGACGGCTACTGGAAGTGGTTTGCGGGGAACTTGGCATCCGGTGGAGCAGCCGGTGCTTCGTCGCTCTTTTTCGTGTACTCACTCGACTATGCTCGAACCAGGCTCGCCAACGATGCCAAGGCTGCCAAGAAAGGAGGTGGCGGGAGACAATTCAACGGGCTCGTTGATGTCTACAAGAAGACGATGCAGAGTGATGGCATTGCCGGCCTTTACCGTGGCTTCAACATCTCTTGTGTTGGCATCATTGTCTACCGTGGTCTCTATTTCGGCATGTACGACTCCCTCAAGCCTGTCGTCCTCACCGGGAATCTCCAGGTTCGTAACCTCTTTCGATAACTCGAGTTATTAAAATGAATTCTTTAACATATACCGTACCCTAACATTACATAACGATAAAATTATGTGACGTGTAACCTGAAATTAAGCCCATTTACATATTTGCCCTTTATATTTGGTTGTGATTCAGGATAGCTTCTTTGCAAGCTTTGCACTTGGTTGGCTAATCACAAACGGCGCCGGATTAGCTTCGTACCCAATTGACACCGTCCGGAGAAGAATGATGATGACCTCCGGCGAATCAGTGAAGTACAGCAGCTCCATGGACGCATTCTCCCAGATCCTCAAGAACGAAGGTGCCAAGTCACTCTTCAAGGGCGCCGGAGCCAACATCCTCCGGGCCGTGGCCGGAGCTGGTGTCCTCGCCGGATACGACAAGCTGCAGGTGATCGTGCTCGGAAAGAAGTACGGCTCCGGTGGTGCTTAATTTTGATCCGCATTTCTGTGGATCGGGCCCATTCGAATACACATCAATCTATGGGCCGACCCACTTAAAAAGAGAGATTCATTTTTATTAATTAATATCCGGCTTATTTATTGTTTTCTATTTTTTTATAAATAATTAGTTAAAATACTTAAATTAGATATAACCTTACATATATATCATATGATCAATGATCACCTATGTTGGTTCACAATGTTTTTTCTATGAAGAGTATTATATATATATATATGTGTTTAACTATTGGGTATGAATTATGATTGTTTTTTTTCAATTGTTGGATTACAGCATTTAAACGTATGAATTTTAAGTTTGATGGTCAATTGACGAGTTAGTATCTAACATATATTTTGTAATGTTCTTTAAGCAGTTCAGTCAGGAGTTTATTTTAAGCAAATGGTCTAAAATTTTGCTTGATATTATTTAGACATTCAATTTACTCGCGGTCATAATACTAATCAAACTCGATCTGATTTGACAATGAGCGACTGAATTCCCACCTCTAAAAGGGAACAATGAGTGCTTGCTTGCAATGAAGGTTTCATATACTTGCTACTTTTTTTTTATCTTCTTCCTCACTTTCATCTTTATTGTTCACATGTGTTCAATGGGTTGTCTCTCATGCTTAACTTCATTTTGTCATCACTCTTCCTCCCACATGCCAGACAGCCTTATTGCCTGGTCACTATCTAGCTTGGCCATTGTTTTTCAAAAAAATCACAATATGGTCCTCATATGCATTGAATATTGCTACTTGAGCTCAATTTTCATCAAGAACTTGATATGGGTTTTTGCCTATGCATCCATGAGGTGAAGTACATGTTTTAGATATCTTTCATTGTGTTGGATTATTCGGGTGGTCCAACCTTGATCATCACTAGCTAGTCATAGTATCCTCATCGCCGAGAGGTGAGATTTTATATATTAGCTTTCTCAAATTTCAATTAATGTAATAAATGATAAGCCTCTCTTTCTACACTCTCGTCAAGTTATTTTAACCACTCATAGGATTCCATTTGTAGTCCATTGATATCTACTTAGCTGAAACATAACTTTTGTTTAGTTGAGAAAAATTAGCAAAGTAGTTTGAGATCTGACATGCAATAAAGATAAATGAAATTAGATCGAAACAATAAAACATAAACTATTTTTCCTGAAAACCCGTTGCATGAAAAGAAGTTACGGGCGTACGGTAATGACGAAAGCTCTACTTTGATAAGAGAATTACAACGGTACTTGGATTGCTTTTATAGGTGGATTTCATAGTGATCACATCTTATCTACATACACACCTAACAAGCAGCATCTTACAAGATTGGTAAGCAAAACATGGCTGATATAGGTCAATTTCTAAGGTTTTGGTAAGTGAAAGAATGTGTTGAGGTGATGGGTAACAAGTAGATTTGGCGGTGGACCTAATCTCAGCGACCAGAACTGCCACATAGTTCCCCCAATTTGGTCCTTTTGGGCATCAAAGTTTCAAGCACATGTTATAATTGCTTTTAGGGTGTGGGGGAATACCAAATCCAACTACAAAATCACTAATTTGAATATATGGATTTTTTTGGTTTTGCATATTGGGTTGCATAGCTTTTCTAGGCTAAGTTTTTGGGTTTGGTATAGGTAAAGATGTACATCAACACAAATTGTGGATATATAGGAGTATGATTCGTTTTAGAATGGACAGCTTCATTAGTTGAATGTCGGAAAATCTTGATTGAGAACTATTGATGAGCATCAAGTATTGATAGAGATTTTTCAGAATAGGATAATGTAATTAACCATCAAAGCTTGCCGTTATGAAACCAACTCCGCATCTCTATCATCGCCGACCAAAGTAAATCTATGGAAGAAACAAAAGTGTCACATCCCATACAAGAAACAATCATAAAAATAAAATAAAAAATACGTTTATGAGATTAAAATGTTGGTAATAATACATGTTATAATCAAGTCATTAAAAACTCAATACGTATTCAATCAATTAATTTATGACTTATATCTTATGATATTTGCAACCTGATAACGAACCAGACACAATTGAAAAAAAATTAAGTACGCATTTCTCGTCCAACCAAAACTAGTCCATGATATTTCATGTTTGTGGTATCTTGTCACATTAATAGAGAGTAGTTTTCATTCCTTCCTTTTTTATGTCATATAATATGTGTTTTCTTTCTTCTAAATTGGTCACCAAGAACCATCCCTATCCATGACTAGTACCACTCTCTCCATATCTAACTCCCTTCTTAACTTTGCCCAAATTTTAGCCAAAGAACCTTCCTTTTACCTTTTCCTTTCCATGGTTGGTTTTCTTGGAGAATGGATGGCTGTAATGGGAAGCCTGCCAAGTGTTTGTGAAAATTACTCTCCTTGTTGTTCAGCTCAGCAGCTCCATCTCTCTCAAAGGTGGCAGCATCACCCGTAAACCCACCGCATGTAGAAACCAAAACCACCCACACATTATACCACACATTATAATACTATTTACTTGATACTCCTTCACTGAGATCGCCAAGATCGCATCTTTTCCCCATCTTTCTTTCTTTCTTCCTCCATTCGATCTGCTTGCTGATTCTGGTAATCCCTCCACTGCATTGCTTGATTCCCCCTTTTGTACGGGTATTGATCTGTTTTTGAATCTGTTTATGAGTTTCGTGGGATTTGTGTAATGCTGAAATCGGGTGCTCATTTTGATAGAGATGAGTAATTGGAGTGGTTTAAGCATGGAGAATAGCAGCTACCCTTATAATTCCGCCGGAAGCTTCATGGAATACTTCCAAGGTCTCACCTTTGAACATGTCAATTTCATCTTTGATGGCCATGCTCCTCAGGTACCGAATCAGTGTTGAAATTGTGGAACTTTTGTGTGTGAATGAGGTAAGAGTGTGCAGGTTGCATTGTTCTTGCGGTCAAAACTTGATGTAGAGTTCAATGTTATATATATTTGCAGGAAAGCACTTCTAGTTTGTACAAGTTTGGTGCCTTTCGAACCGAGAGTAGTTCGTATGAAGTAGATGATCGTGGATCCCAGATTGATTCATTTGGAAGGTCCTTTCATGAAATACATGATCATGAGAACATAACCACCGATGGAACTCCTCTTGACTGTAAGTTCTGAGGGTTTTTTTTTTCTTCTTATCATGATGTTGATGTATGATTTCTTACCAGAGGGGATGAGAAAAATGCTTCTTAGGTCACTCATGTTTCTCTCCACAGTAACTTGTAGTGATGCAGTAGGCTTGTTGCAACCTTTTTCTCTGTACTTACTCTATTGCTCACATTTCAGGTGTGGGGAGACATCATAGCGATCCCGATTATCAGGTCAGTTTGTGTCCTGTTGAATCTGAGCTCTGAAAGTACGTATTTTCACTTACGTGTACCCTTCTCTATCAGAGAAATCTCAGTGTTGTTTTGGTTTCGCTCTTTTCAGCTTTGACACAATGTAGAATGTAAGCTGGTGTAAGTCTTATCAATGTACTTAGATGGAAAGTTTTTCTAAGTTTGTAGAGTTTCAGACATTCTGCATTCATGTGTAAAGTGCAGTGCTTGTTTCTAAACTAGGTAATTGGTTACATTACGCGATAGATTCTCTGAAAATGGTGCTTCTAATGTGTAATGGACAGGCTGTATGGCAAGACATGTTCGATCCCGACAGTATGACTTACGAGGTCAGAACACAGTCCTTGTTCTAGTATTGCTCTTGTTTTGCTGGCATCCCAGCTTACTTGTATATGAACCGGATAGTTACTTACAGCTAGTTATAACGTGTCCTGCCCTCAGGAACTGCTAGAACTAGGTGAGGCAGTCGGAAGCCAGAATCGAGGACTGTCCAAAGAACTCATCTCTTCCCTTCCGGTCTCTAAATACAAGTGCTGTTTCTTCTCGAGGCGGAAATCACGAACCGAAAGGTAGGACCAGTACTAAACTATCGACTCTGTAATTTCATTTCATAAAGTTGGCTGCTTTACACAGAGTAGTTTGGTTTCCTGTGTCCTCTCCAAAGGTGTGTAATATGTCAAATGGAGTACAAGCGAGGCGAGAAGCGCATCACCCTACCATGTAAACACATCTACCATGCCAGTTGCGGATCGAAATGGCTCAGCATCAATAAGGTGAGCAAAATTGGTCATGTAAACTGGTCTTTTTGATCTTCTTTTGGCTTGATGCTTGATGTGCTTTTCGCTTGATCAGGCGTGCCCTATATGTTACACCGAAGTGTTCAGTGGCGCATCGAACATCAAGAAATAGTCCATGAACATAAAGACCAGAACTTGCTGCGATCAAGTTCACCATTGATACTTTTTTTTGCGTAGTTTCTGGTTTGTAATGTAGGGGGAAGTAAAGAATGGGAAATAGAGAAAGGGATAGTGCTCTTTTTTTTTACTCTGCGTTGAAGTTAACAAACAGAATGCAAAAGATTCTTTGATGGAAGTAAAATCATTAACCAACAGTAATGGTTAGTTTGGTTATAATTTTAATTTGGTTAATGATTTTCCATCCACAATTAATAGATTTTATAGGTTAATTGGTTTAGTTATACCGAATTATTAAATTGACAATTTTAGATGAATATATTTTTTATTATAAAAATTTTAGTTTGGATTTCTAGTTATTATCTACTACATGCACGCGAAAAGTAAATCAATTTAAAAATTTTCAATACTAACATTGGCAAAATTTAATTTTTAATTTAATTTACCCATTATTTACAAGGGTTATCATAGTGAAATTTGAATTTTTAGCCATTTTCAGCATGCATGTAAAATATTAGCCGATTTGAAAATTTTGAAATTTTCATGCCAAAATGACTTATTTTCATAGAGTTAAATCTTTTTGGAAATTAACAATTTTAATATGAATTAAAAATTTTTAAATCGATTAATATTTGATATGCATATTGGTAACGATAAAAAATTAAAATTTTATTTAGTTAAACTCTTTAATTAATAATTAAATGAACTTAAAAAACATTTATTTAAAGATTTTGATTGTTAGGGATGCATGCAATCAATGTCACATCTTTTGAGGAAGGAAAGTTTGGAGGCCTTGATTCCTTTCATGGGTCAAATAGTCTTGGAACTTTTCAACCCGGCTACGGTTTCGAGAGACGGTCTTTAGAGATCGTTCCAACATATCCTGGTCGTTGGATCAGACGATTTTTCGGTCAAATTTCATCCAACGATTGAAACTAAGTCAAATGAATTGACTTGAATTGGGGTAATTTCAGAACAAAAATATTGGAAAAAATCACATTAATGTTGTCATCGTACGAGTATGTTATGTCGCTAATACAATCATATTACGGGTTCGTTATGTCGTTGTTACGTCCACTTTACGAGTAGTTGAATACATCATCGTTATGTCCAGTTTACAACTCTTTTATGTCGATGATATATACACTTTACGAGTCTGTTATGCGTTTATTATTATGTCTTTTTACTCGACTCATTATGTCGTATTTATATGTAAATAGTTATATCCACGTTATATCATTATTACATCATTGTTATGTCATTGTTATATACAGTTTACGTGAGAAGAGTAGAGAGAGGAGAGAGAAATAAAAGTTGAAATAGAGAGTATTTTTTTAATTCCCGTTATACCCTGATAAAATTTCAGCCATCAGATTGAAAGTGGCGAAAATGAATCTTAGCCGTTGGATCGACTGTAAGATGCTCCAGAGAAATTTGGCTCTCGGAGCCATAGCAATAGACCGCATTGCATATCAATCCTTAAATCATTCAATTGTTACGTACCGATCTTGAAACATACCAATAGGATTAGAGTAGTCTCAAAATATTAATTTTGGGATTCATACGTAACGTTTGGAAATTTTGGATCGAATTGTATAGTAGTTGGAAAGCATTGAGCCATATATTACAAAATAGATTAATCAATCACAAAATAAAATATAAAAAAAATTATACAGTGTTCGAATTTTAAACTTAATAGCAGATTGGATCGTAACAAAAAGGAGGTCCCATATATTCGCCACCAATCAATCAATTAAAAAGGCAATACAAAGCCCCAAATTAATGTTGTGGCCGTGAAGGACAACCACGGCCATTTGTGGGGGAGGCGGTGGTGATTCGTAGACATATGGGAAATTAAATTTTTTTAATCAGAGTGGAGACCTCTTCAACCTCAATCAGTATAAGATAGAAATAAATATTACATGAGTGTTGATTCGTGAGGTGTGGTAAATTTGAACTCGAAATTTTAGGCCTGCTAGTACACAATTAGCCGGTAGCCCGAATAGTGCCGAATGATGGTACATAGTTGATCTGAAACGGTCCAACGACGTGTCGTATGCATTGAAGCCATCGTTGCTTTGTTCCGACTGAGTAGTGAAGCAGTCAAAGATAAGCTTAGGTGAAAAAACTTGATTAAATTATTGGGTTTCCAGTTTCGATCGGCATCATGGACGACGCCATGGACCAAATTTAGTAGACGGCCGGCGACGTACGGCCGTCGGGCGGCAGGTTTAATGGGTCAAATTTGAAGATAACTTTGGGTATTAGGCTAAGGAAAATATACTTTTGCGTGGGTAACATCGAGTCACTTAACTCTTAGTTTTTTTTTTCCGATAAATATCAAAATTTTATATCATTCAAAAGCGAATTTTCAAATAGTTGAATAACGCTACCAGGAACCACAAAGTACAACTCGGCCTATATTACTTAATTACAAAAGCTATCTATATATATTGTTATACTTTTCGATGTATCTACTAATTTTCTCATTGCATCTAATAATCGAGATTTCCCGGCTGATGCATCTACCTAGTCTCTCGACATCCATTTGATTTCTCGTATAAACTCTACGACACCGCTCTATCTATACGTGGCTTACCATGCAACGCCAAGTGAGATTAGCCACCCTCGATTTTGGAGTATGGCCAGGGAATTTGCGAATCATCCAGTTTATCTCGACTTTCCAATCATCTGGATAAGCAAAACGAGATTACCGTTAAAATTATAAATTTGATTTATAATTTTCGAACTTAATAGGTTTATTGTAAGAACTCTAATTTTTCGAATTTCTTGAAAAATATAGTTGGGAAAATATAGAACTGTAATTCAACAAAATATAGTGTGTTTGTTCATTCATTATAAACGTGTGCGATGAGCCGATTGACAAATGGAACAAATTATAAAAATGGCAAAAACAAATGAATTAAAGCTTGTGAAAATTGAAAGTACATTGAATATTTATAAACAATGAAGCAATTCCTCATAATCTCCAAATGGGTAATTATGTCTTGACGCAGTTATTCCCTTCCTCAACAGTTCAGCACCTGCAAGACCAAACATGTCATATAGGTTAGGATGAAAGTATGAAGTTTGCATAATTTCGATAAATTTAGATTTTTATGTAATGAATTAAGGCTATTATGATTCAGCCTAGACCTTTTGTATGTCCAAGGATTTGTTACTATATTAATAATCATTTTATCCTATGATAATTTGAATTGTTGGGGGAGGGTTTAACGATGAAGGCTTATATTATTGAATGGAATGAAGATGATGAAGCTAGTACTTACATGTATGTGTAAATTAATGTGTGAGTAGTACTTTTTAATAGGTAGCCGGAGGTGGTGGGGATTTGTAGTAGTATGGGGGTGGTGGAGATGGAGATGGTGGTGGTGGGGATTTGTAGTAGTATGGAGGCGGTGGGGAAGGGGAAGGTGGTGGTGGTGATTTGTAGTAATATGGTGGTGGTGGCGATGGTGATGGTGGTGGTGGGGATTTGTAATAGTACGGCGGTGGTGGGGAAGGAGAGGGTGGTGGTGGAGATTTATAGTAGTATGGTGGTGGTGGAGATGGTGATGGTGGTGGCGGCGACTTGTAGTGGTACGGAGGAGGAGGAGATGGAGACGGCGGTGGAGGGGATTTATAGTAGTATGGTGGTGGAGGAGATGGAGACGGAGGCGGAGGGGATTTATAGTAGTATGGTGGCGGTGGGGAAGGAGAAGGTGGTGGAGGCGATTTGTAGTAGTAAGGAGGAGGAGGAGATGGTGATGGTGGAGGTGGAGACTTGTAGTAGTACGGAGGAGGAGAAGGTGATGGCGGAGGTGGAGACTTGTAGTAGTATGGGGGTGGAGGAGATGGAGATGGTGGTGGTGGGGATTTATAGTAGTATGGTGGCGGAGGAGAAGGTGAAGGTGGCGGTGGAGACTTGTAATAATATGGTGGTGGAGGAGAAGGAGATGGAGGTGGCGGTGATTTGTAATAGTAAGGTGGAGGAGGTGATGGAGACGGTGGCGGAGGTGATTTATAGTAGTATGGGGGTGGAGGGGATGGCGAGGGTGGTGGTGGAGACTTGTAATAATAAGGTGGTGGAGGAGAAGGAGATGGTGGTGGTGGAGATTTATAGTAATAAGGAGGAGGAGGGGATGGTGATGGAGGAGGAGGAGACTTGTAGTAATAAGGCGGCGGTGGTGATGGTGATGGAGGCGGTGGAGACTTGTAATAATAAGGAGGTGGAGGAGACTTCTTTGGAGGAGGCGGCGAACTATAGTAATATGGTGGTGGGGGAGACTTTTTAGGAGGAGGAGGCGAACTATAGTAGTACGGCGGCGGGGGAGACTTCTTAGGAGGAGGAGGCGAACTGTAATAGTAAGGCGGCGGCGGGGACTTCACCGGAGGAGGGGGGGAACTGTAATAATACGACGGAGGGGGAGACGAGTAATAGTAAGGCTTGAGATCATCAGCCTCTACACTAATGGTGGATGCTAACAAGCATAGAGCCAGACCATAGAGCAAGTTTGGCCAAACATTGGCCATATTTGGGAGAACTTTGATCTAATCCTCACCAAGTTAGGACTTCTTTTGAATGAGTAGCTAGGGTTGTTGTATTGGTGAGGATGAATGTGAAGGGCTTTGGTGGTTTGGTTTATATAGGAACTTAGAGGGGCCATCTCATGACTTTTTCAACCAATTTGATTTTGGTGTTGATCATCCATTGCTGGAATCAATTGAACCAGTCTTAGCCTGCTATATGTTATTTTATGATTCACCAAAGTACATCATTCATGAACATTGTGATAATTAAGTGTACAAGTTACAATTATTTGTGTATCGATTATAGTGTTTATTGTATATCAAACGTTCGGGTATCTACAAACGATAGATCCAAACAATTACCAACAAAGTTTTCGAGTGTGCCAAATGAGTATTGGACATTTTACAGTCGTATCATTGAATTTCAATCCTTTTGTGGAACTAATGGCACGGTCATAGTCTCCTGATCTCATAAAGATGAAATCTTATATAAATTTCTTTAAATTAAAGTTTTATGTTATTATATTTTTAAAAATTTTACCAAATATTTCCGACCATTCTAACTCTGCCATAATCCAACATTAGTGTAGATGTAGAGGGATTATTATTGGTTGTTTTCTTGGAAGCTTCATTTACAAAAACAAAGATTGAGTTAGAAGGGAATTTGTAAAATTGTTGGCATGTCATTGTCTTGATTACCAACATCTCCTATGTAAGATATTGCAGTCATTGCCTATTTTAAACCAATCATTATACACCAATAATGTGTATTTTTTATTACATTTAATTTGTCTCGTTTGTCTGTCACATACCAAGTTGCTAGCCTAGAGGTGCTCCACATGTAGGATACAAAAAAAGATCACATAATGATTTGAGATGGAGCCTCCTTCGGGCTACGTTGAACCCGGTGGGACGGAGAATCCATTTGGATGTGTTTTATTTGGTGAATTTCGTTAGAATCGTCAGGCTACGTTGAACCCGGTGAAACGGAGAATCGATATGACGCATTAGAATCCTCAATGTGAGTATTTCAAAGGAAATAGGTGTTAATGAACCCTTTTCTAATAATTCGTATTATTGAGATATAGTGATTTATAATATGATATCAAAGCGAGAATGAACGCATGACTGTGTGAGTGCTAAAGTGATTGTCAGAAAATTGAGAAATATTAAAGTATTGAAGTGTTTAGTCCTAAAAAATGAGTGTAGCGGGTCGTATTGTGTGCCATTCGTGTTATAAATCGTTATGTCCCAATAACTTGACACCCTCTCAAACAAAAGTCAACGTACGGGTTTGAAATTTGTACATGTCCACCATATATGCCTCGTAATTTAAATCGACGGTTAATATTGGGGGTCCTGGAGATTCGAATACATGACAACTTGGTGTTGAAAGGCTCTGGTACCATGCCATGAACCGTACATCCCAATAACTCAAATTATTGGAAGAAGATTAATTATGAATTTTATACCATTCTCTTACACTTCATACATAGAACCTTCTGTCTTCTTCTATAGTATGATCAATCGGTCGAATCCATCGGTCTGACCGGCGAGACGATATGAACATTCATATGAGTCTAGTTGCATTGACTTGAGATTTAATAATTTATCATGATGATCTCGTTATCTGATATTGAACCAATCCGCCATCCCACTACTTACTTCATAGACATTTTTGTAATTTATTTGTTTATTTAATGGTTTAGTTATGGACCTAGTCTAATTTCGAATTAGTCTGTCAATTGGATCATAACCCTTTTGTATAATTATTAACTTCCATTGATGATTGATACGTACACGGTACATTTTCAAGGTTGTTAAACTGTCGATATAATTTACTACGTAAGTCCCTATTGTTTGAAGAAAATAACTTCAAATGGTTGAAGATCGAGTTTGTTGAAATTTTCGGTCATTAAACTTTAGATAACTTACAAAACCGTCACTTAACTTTTATGCGCAAACAATCGAGACTAATCGTAGTTTTCATTTAAAAGAAGATAGCATTTTGAACTTTCAAAATTTTAACTCTTGTAGAGATCACTGAAGTTGGTAAATTGATTAGTGAAGTGCACTCGCTTATTTGCACATAGGCTCACATTAATCCGCGATATGATAAATTGAGAGTTGTCAAATTATATGAAAAGTATCACGATGTTCGTTATCCAAAATTTGAGTTACGTACCATTGTGAAAAAGCTAAATAACCATTGTGGTAGTTGTCCAAACTTCAGTGACCCATTGCGGATTACAAATTCAAGTTTTACAATATCCAATTGTCCAAAATGTCACCACCCCAATCGGGACGAGACGAGTTTCAAAGGTGGAAATCGAGATGGGACCAAAACTTAGGTTTTGAATTTCAAAAATATGAATGTCAAATCCCGATTTATGAAAATTTAGAATTTAGAAACTTGAATTATAAAAATCCTAGTATGGAGTTAAGATATCCCAAATCTCGAATTTAACTTTCTCGTTCTGCTAAAAAAATATTCAAATTTTCTTTCAACTTTTTACGTACCAGACCAAGCGATTATTATCTAATGTACAATCTTGTCTTCTCAGTCCATTCCAAAGCCAATGCTATAAGGACAAGAGGTAAGTCAATGGCTGCAATTTACACACAAGAGATTAGGTGAAGACAAATGCAATTTAGAAAATATAAAACATAGATTAATTAATTTAATCATATTTTTGTATTCAATGGATGATAACAATTTAATTACCAGCTGGAAGTTGTCCAAGTCTCCCTGAATCTAGAACACCATGATCAGAAATTTCTATCTGGGTTGAAAAAGTTAACAGTTTATTATAATCTGTTGAATCAGTGATTCGATGAATCGTTGATCAGATGAATTTGTAGTCCTACCTGCCACCTCTGGTTCATTAATGGTGAATGGACAAACTCTCAACCCCACAGTAAGAATAAGAGATCCACTGTCTGCCGATTTCAAGCGAACCGAAGAAGTTGACCAAACAGGGATAGACACGAAGGAATGGGTCAAATTCCTGAGGGCCATGGTGGTGATTGACGTAACTCGTCCTCTATCGGCGGGTTTCTTCATCGATGATGAAGAGATGGTGGTGTGGGTGAGCTTTAAATATGAGAGATTGCCCAACACCTTCTGCTACACCTGTGGGAGATCAGGGCACAACGAGAACTCTTGTGGATTTAAGAATGAATATGTGGCTGGAAGATATGGGGAATGGACCAGGGACGGGATAAACTCTCCACCGGCACCAACCCCTGCACACAGCATCAGAGGCGTGAGGGAGGAGATGAGCCCGAGGGGAAGTAAGGCAATTGGAGTAGGAGATGCGAGCAGGGATGGGGAAAGGAATAACAAAGACTATTTCGAGACAAGGAGAGGAGGATGGGACCAAACAAGAGGGACCTTGTCCAGATAGAGGGGAGATAACCGGAGGAGTAATCTGGCTACAATAACTGACAATCTAGAGCTCGTGGTCGGAGGCTGTGGAGAAGGGAGCATAGTAGGAGAGCAAGCGCGAGAATGGCGATGATGGTGAAGGGTTGGGCCTCTGAAAGGCTGACCAGGAGGAGAAGTACTGGAGTCAAAGAGCTAATCTGAACTGGCTCAAAGTCGGGGATAGGAATACAAAATTCTTCCACTCTTCCACCATCCAAAGAACGAAACAAAATTGTATTTCGGTCATTAAGCTGGATAATAATAGCTTCACGTTGGATATGGATAGAATTACGCTACAGGCTCAAGCCTTTTATCAAGGTCTGTTTACAAAAAGGAAACCTACCTTGAGCCGGGTAAACGTAAATGAGATACCGGCCTTAGTCACGGATCAAATGAACAATGACCTTTGTAAGGAGGTGGGAAATGAAGAGATCAAGCAAGCAGTGTTTGGAATGGGAGGGATTACGGCTCCAGGTCCCGACAGTTTCTCGGGGCTCTTTTTTCAGACATTTGGCATAGAATCGATGACGGGATAACAGAAGAGGTCAAAGGGTTCTTCAGGACAGCTACGATGCCAAAAGGATGGAACGATACTAACATTACTCTTATTCCTAAAGTGCCCAATCCGGAAATCTTCTCCCAATTTAGACCGATAAGCTGTTGTAATTTCAAATATAAGATCATCGCAAAAATAATGGTCACACGGCTTAAAGTTTGGTTGCCTAGAGTAGTGAGTGAACTCCAAACAGCCTTTACCGGGGGAAGAGCTATCCAGGATAGCATCATCATTGTGCGTGAGGTGTTGCACAACTTTAAAGGGAGATACAAAAGTGGGAATTGGGATATGTTATTAAAAATGGATATGAAAAAGGCCTACGACATGGTGGACTAGGATGCAGTCGATGGTATTTTTAAGGCGATGGGATTCAATGAAAAGTACCGCAAGTGGTTTGAAGGATGTGTGAGAAATGTCCGTTTCTTGGTGCTTATTAATGGAGGACCCACAAAGCTATTCAACCCGTCGAGGGGAATTAGACAGGGAGATCCCATCTCCCCGATGCTCTTTACCTTGCTTACCAACACCCTATCCTTGCCCTACGCTAACTCACGCCCTGTCCGCTAATGACACGATTATTTTTGGCGACACTTCGGTGACCGAAGCCCGAAACATCATAACCATCATACAAGACTATGGATGCCTAACCGGACAGGAAATTAATCCGGAAAAGTCAGCGGTGACGTTTAGCAAGAACACCCATGGGCCCCTAAACGAGCAGATTCGAACTACTCTAGGGTTTTCAAGCTCGACAGGAATCTATTAGTACGTAGGGATTCCCTCAAAATGTGACAGATCAAAGAAAGACGTATTTGCCTCCATTCTGACCAGAATGGAGACCCCGATCAGTCATGGAAGAGCCAATTGCTCTCCACTGGGGGGGGGTATCAAAGCTGTTATGTAGAGCATCCCCACCATGTCATGCTTCCAACTACCTCACATTATAACTAAGAAAATGAACTCTCTGCTCAGGGCTTTCTTCTGGGAGGATCACTAAACAAGAAGACGATACACTGGACCAAAAGGTCAATTCTCACCAAGCCAAAGTGTGAGGGTGGGTTAGGTTTTAAAAATTTCAGACTTTTTAATCTTTCCCTCCTTGCCAAGCAGGGGTGGAGGATGATTAATATCGAATATCTATTGTGGGTCAAAGTGATGAAAGCATTGTATTTCCCATCGACAAGCTTTTTGGAGGCCACCAAAGGTAGGAAGGCTTCGTGGGTGTGGTCGAGCCTATGTGAAGCACGTGAGGTCCTGAAGATTGGAGCGCTTAAGAATTTGGGAAACGATAGGAACATTGACCTTACGAGCGACCCTTGGGTACCCACTTTACAGGGCTTCAAGCCTAATCCCAGGCAAAGAGAACATAGATATGCCTACCAATGGATTAAAGATAATGGTAGAGAGTGGGATGTAGACTCCATTTCAGCCATGACTTCTCTGCTGGAAAAAGAAGCAGCTCTTCGAATTTCGATTGGTGACGCGACCCAGCTCGACAGGTGGATATGGGCTCCAATGGTATTTTGTCGGTAAGATCCGGCTACCATGCCCTACGAGCCCCCCCATGCCGCCCAGACTCCAACCTTGAACCCAAGCTAGCTAAAAAGGATTTATGGAGGTGGCTATGGAAGCTATCCCCCCCTAAATTTAGATTCCTCCTATGGTGTATGATCCATAACACTCTGGTTTGACGAAGAAATATCGATGTCGTCGTAATTGTGGCCCTTCCCCGGTGTGTTAGGTGTGCAATACCAATGATGAAGGTATAGTCCACTGCTTCTTCTTGTGCGGGCACACCAGGCAGATTTGGTCGACTTCCATGCCCGATCTTAACCTTCCGAACGACGACAGTGATCTGCCCTCTTGGATTGACAACACTCACTCATCTCTAAGTCCACATGCCTTTCACCGTGTGATTGCATTTTGTTGGTGCATCAGGAGAGCTAGAAATGAATCCACTCTTAGGCATCGGGTCCCAAGATTTGAAGAAACAAGTGTGCGAATTGATAAGCTTCTTAGCGACTGGAATATCCTACACCAAAATTCTCATAACTCAAACAGGGCCAACATAGCGTCGAGAAGCCCTAATAGCATCCCACTGCCTCCTACCTTTCAACAAGAAATCTACTGTGATGGTTCCTTCGTAGTGGGTGATCCTGTGGCGACTTATGGTGTCATCATGAAAGATTACAATGGGATTATAAGGGATGGTCTCTCAGGCCGGTTCCTTTGTTCATCACCTTGTATGACAGAATCCATAGCGCTCCTCAAAGCCACTGAAGTTGCTCAAGAGTCGGGTCTCCGTACCATTATTAAATCCGACTGCCTTGTATTAGTTCAAGCGTTATCGGCTCGCAATGATGCATGGCCGTGGCAGTGCTATGATCTGCTCGGGCGTATCAAAGCCATCTCCTCGTAGTCAGATTTAATTTCTTTCTCTTTTGTTTCCGGAGGCTGAATCTCCTTCCTAATTGGGTCGCAAAAGCCAGTCGTGCGGGCACTTTGGCACCGGGTTAGGCCCAGGCCTTGATGTAACCCTTCTCTTGAGAAAAACTGAGCAATACGGTTAGAGGACTGGCTAGATGCTTTCCTACTGCCATACTTGGTGGAAGATGCAGAGACAAGGTACATTAATTATTCAATTACATATATATTTTGTTATATATAATTATTTTTGGTTTAATTTCAAACATTATTTTAAAGATTATGCTATTGTAGTAAGTGGTTGTTTAGGTTTTAATTAATATATTTTTATATAGGTCTAATATTAGTAGACAATGGGGTGATGATCTGAGTTTGCAATTGAGGATGTTTTCAATTTGTATGATGAATATCAAAAAGAGTTAGTTAAGCTTAATATATATATTTAATGTTTAATATATATATGAAAAACTCGTAAAAAATAAAAATATATGAAAAAATTTGTAAAAGGTAAAAACACAAGAAAATAGCATTTTTTACTTCATTTGACTAAAATTTGAGAATCTGATATAATAAGACTTTATTTTTTAGTCGTTTTCAACGAGCATTTTAAAAATTAGCAAATCTTTTATTTTTGGGGTCAATTTTTATCAACAACCGCATAGGTACCCCTTCAAAAATGGTGAAAAAGACCCCTAAAAAAATGGGACATAAGGTGTGAGCCTTAACCATTCGGTCAAACCAATTTTATCAATTTATAATTGTTTGTGTAAGTATAGAAAGATAGGTTTTCTTATAAAAATATTATTCCCAAATGAGGTAGATTTGAATGTTGGAAATGAGGACCAAACTTGAGAAGAATAGGACATATGATATGCATATATACATCTAAGTTGGTTTTGGGGTTTGTGTTGATACTCATTCTCAACATCACAATGAT
Organism: Linum usitatissimum; assembly: GCA_030674075.2. Classification (NCBI taxonomy): domain Eukaryota; kingdom Viridiplantae; phylum Streptophyta; class Magnoliopsida; order Malpighiales; family Linaceae; genus Linum; species Linum usitatissimum. Next base: position 840,531 of record JAUJYP020001424.1, read on the forward strand.
GTCGATGTTTTGGGCAGGTTCATGTTTTTGAACATTCTCCAACATCAAATGAAGGAGGGACTTGTCCAACAAACAAGTTATCCGGTTTGTCGTCTACCTCTTAGCCATGCATATTCCTAAGGCTGTGAGTAGCTCAAAGTAAAAAATGTGTTCTCCTTGCACACATATAAGAGGATTTACAATAATAAAAAAGCGATAGGGTTCCTCTGCTCCAGATCCAAAATGTTGCAGTTCGACTTCCACCTACCCTTGACGCCCTTATATAGGATTTGAATTGTACGTGCAAACATATATCCCAACATTCTGTTCAATCATGACGATGAGACGCCATCCCGATTACATCGCTTCGTCGAGGCCGTTATGAACGTCCCACAGCCAATGGCTCATTGGAGTTGACGACATTACCTTAGCGGTCGCAAATTTTGACTTTTCAGCATTGCCAAGTAACTTCTTTAGATATTCTCCATGGAAACAATCATGGAAGTGCTTTGACAGTAAGTTTTAGACTGTTAGTGCTCATATGTCTTTCTAGGAGCGTGAGTACATGCAACATGGAAACTGCAGTGAGAAGTTGAGGAAAATTTATGGAAATGCAATTCACAACTTGTTTGGATAGATTAAGATTGATATAACTTTTGAGAGGAAAATCGGTTCAGAACAATTTTTTCACAACTTGTTTGGACAGGTTAAGATTGATATAACTTTAGGGAGGAAAATCGGTTCAGAATAACTTTCCTTGCGAATATTATCATTAGGAGACTATTAAACGAGAAGCTCAGTCATCCAGACCCAAAGATAAACGTGGTATTTCAATGTGAAAAGGATAAATTAGACGTCAACAAACTGTTTGTCATTTACATATCTATGGTGTGATACATTCTATTCAAGGGTGAGATATAATCCTGATTACATGGCATCTCGTTCATGAATAAAAAGAAGGGGTTGTCGTTAATAAGGGAACTGCAAGAGAATAGGAACAACCCAAATTCACCAAGTAATCACCTACTATGCATGCCTCGCTATAAACATGATCAATTTTCATATCAAAATTTCAAAGATTCGAGAATCGAATTTTGGTCCCTTTCTTGTTTCCACCTCTAGAAGTGAGATTTTGAATAGATTAAAATTGAATCTATAATCATCAATGGGTCACAAAATTTTGGATTTAGCATAATGGTTGTTTAACTTTTCACATGCGATGTGGCAGTAACTTAAGTTTGGATAACTAATATCGCGATACTTACATACAGTCTTACAAACTCGATCTTCAACCTAATCGACCATCGGCCGCGAAGTTGAGCTTGTAAATATGTATGTAATAATAAATTCATAACAAAACTTATGAATTTCTTGAATCCCGATTCTAAAGCCACTAAACCATATGTATTTTTGTATATGTGAGCGATTGTCCTAATAATTATGTGAAGTTGGCTCAATATGTAATTTAATTCATCCAAAGACAAAAACGATCACCAGAGGGGAAATGAAATCAAATCTCCCATTGATCCAGTCGTTGAGCATAGCAGAGACTGAATTCGATCTTAAAAGCCACGAACCTTACAAAAATGCAAACTTCATATAGTATTTTTACTCTTACAAAAATGTACCTTCCTTATTCTTGTCACAACCCAAAGAAAAACCTCTCACGGATCACAAATACACTTTATCACCCCGACAGACTGCCGAGATTCACCATGTCCTCAGTGCAATTCACCATTCTCGGATGTTCGCAGCTGATCGGCTCTGTGCATATATTAATGGCAAACGGTCTGTAGGCAAAGAATTTATCCATTTCATATCTAAAGACCACGTCAATCATCAAGTTTTCTGGACGACCTAGCTTATTGCTCAATAGTCTCCTTATGAGATTCTTTGTGAGGTATTCTCTTCTAAATCGATCTTCCTCAAGGAAATTTATCTCAATCTTAGTCCGTCCAAATAATCTGTGAATTTAGTTTCCATAGTCTTTCCTCGACTTTTCACTGTATTTTTCATGTCACATATTCTCGTGCTCCCAAAAACCCATATGCGCAATAAGTGTCTAAGGGATAAACAAGGCATTTGCACGACTGTTTCCAAGGAGGATATTGAGGGAAGTAATTACCTGCCAATATTGGAAAGTCAGAATCCGCGCTCGCCACGATGATGCTGTGAACTCCGACATGCTATAGGTCGTGGGTCGTCCATATCGGCCTTTACGAAGCCACATAATCGCGATAGCTTTTGTTCTCCTCCAAAATGTTGGGATATATGTCAGCAAATAGTTCTCAAAAACGAGAACATGTCATTTGGGCAAAAGGGGGGGCAAGTGCAGGTCGAACCAAACATTTCTGTTGAGAAGACGAACACTTACGGTTCTTTACTTGTGTCCATTTTGCTGCAAGCTCGCAAGGATCATACTCAAACCCCTTGTTGACCACACTTGCCCAAGAATTAGACGACGAACTTCCTTCGTTTGATTTGAACTTGAAGTCAGAATCTTCGCAAACTTGCACCCTACCCAAGATGTAGATATCATAATGATGTAAAGAGCGATAATCAACATTACCAAACCTCAAACCATCTTTCGTATTCGCTCCCAAATGATATTGGGAAACCTAGGCAGTTATTCATTGAGCCTCTTTGGGACTAGAGGAGCCGAATCTCGGGGGAATCGATCGCATGGCAGCCTGAAACTTAGAGGCTCACTCGTTGACATCTAAACTCATTTGAAGTTCTACTTCCTCTTGACACTTACAATATCTAGTATCTTCTTTTTTTCTTTGTTGAACCTCATCATTCTGTAGCAAAGAAATATTTCAAAAAAATTATTGAAAGTGCTAGAATCTGTAACAATTATCAATCCAAATTAAGCTTGAATGAATTATTAAGAATTGCAAACGAGTCGAGCTTGAGCTCGTCACTACTTGCAAACGAGTCCAATTGATTCCGTTTTTGACTTTGTTGGGGGAGTGGAAAATCGGTTTAGAAGAACTTTCTCGTGAAGAATATTATTAGGACACTATTGAACGAGAAGCTCAGTCGTCCAGACTCAAAGATTAACGTGGTATTTAAATATAAACAAAATCAGCTACTCATACTCAAACCCTTTGTTGACCACACTTGCCCAAGAATTAGACGACGAACTTCCTTCGTTTGATTTGAACTTGAAGTCAGAATCTTCGCAAACTTGCACCCTACCCAAGATGTAGATATCATAATGATGTAGAGAGCGATAATCAACATTACCAAACCCCAAACCATCTTTCGTATTCCCTCCCAAATGATATTGGGAAACCTAGGCAGTTATTCATTGAGCCTCTTTGGAACTAAAGGAGTCGAATCTCGGGGAAATCGATCGCATGGCAGCCTGAAACTTAGGGGCTCACTCGTTGACATCTAAACTCATTCCTCCTGACACTTACAATATCTAGCATCTTCTTTTTTTCTTTGTTGAACCTCATCATTCTGTAGCAAAGAAATATTTCAAAAAAATTATTGAAAGTGCTAGAATCTGTAACAATTATCTATCCAAATTAAGCTTGAATGAATTATTAAGAATTGCAAACAAGCCAAGCTTGAGCTCGTCACTACTTGCAAACGAGTCCCATTGATTCTGTTTTTGACTTTGTTGGGGGAGTGGAAAATCGGTTTAGAATAACTTTCTCGCGAAGAATATCATTAGGACACTATTGAACGAGAAGCTCAGTCGTCCAGCCTCAAGGATTAACGTGGTATTTAAATATAAACAAAATCAGCTACTCATACTCAAACCCTTGTTGACCACACTTGCCCAAGAATTAGACGGCGAACTTCCTTCGTTTGATTTTGAAGTTGAAGTCAAAATCTTCACAAACTTGCACCCTACCCAAGATGTAGATATCATAATGATATAGAGAGCGATAATCAACATTACCAAACCCCAAACCATCTTTCGTATTCGCTCCAAATGATATTGGGAAACCTAGGCAGTTATTCATTGAGCCTCTTTGGGACTAGAGGAGCCGAATTTCGGGGGAATCGATCGCATGACAGCCTGAATCTTAGGGGCTCACTCGTTGACATCTAAATTCATTTTAAGTTCTACTTCCTCCTGACACTTACAATACCTAGCATCTTCTTTTTTTCTTTGTTGAACCTCATCATTCTGTAGCAAAGAAATATTTCAAAAAAGATTATTGAAAGTGCTAGAATCTGTAGCAATTATCTATCCAAATTAAGCTTGAATGAATTATTAAGAATTTCAAACGAGCCGAGCTCAAGCTCGTCACGACTTGGAAACGAGCCCCATTGATTCCGTTTTTGACTTTGTTGGGGGAGTGGAAAATCGGTTTAGAAGAACTTTCCTCGCGGAAAATATCATTAGGAGACTATTGAACGAGAAGCTCAGTCGTCCAGACTCAAAGATTAACGTGGTATTTAAATATGAACAAAATAAGTTAGACATTTACAAACTATTTGTTATTTACATATGCAAGGAGCCGACCCGCAGCGAGCATATAACAGTGGTGGATTGCTCTCAAGACTTTGTGGACGATCTCCACACTTGTTCGGGCGATACATTCTAATGATTACATGACATCTCGTTCATAAATAGAAAAAATATGTTTTCGTTAATAAGGGCACTACAAGAGAATAGGAACAACCCAAATTCACCAAGTAATCACATACTATGCATGCCTCGCTATAAACATGATCAATTTTCATATCTAAATTTCAAAGATTCGAGAATCGAATTTTGGTCCCTTTCTTGTTTCCACCTCTAGAAGTGAGATTTTGGATAGATTAAAATTGAATCTATAATCTTCAATGAGTCACAAAATTTTGGATTTAGCATAATGGTTGTTTAACTTTTCACATGCGATGTGGCAGTAACTTAAGTTTGGATAACTAATATCGCAATACTTACATACAGTCTTACAAACTCGATCTTCAACCTAATCGACCATCGGCCGCGAAGTTGAGCTTCAACCTAACAACCTAATTCATTCAAAGACAAAAACGATGACCATAGGGGAAATAAAATCAAATCCCCCATTGATCCAGTCGTTGAGCATAGCAGAGACTGAATTCGATCCTAAAAGTCATGAACCTTACAGAAATGCAAACTTCATATAGTATTTTTACTCTTATAAAATTGCACCTTCCTTCTTTTTGTCACAACCCAAAGAAAGACCTCCCACGGATCATAGATACACTTTATCACCCCGAACAACTGTCGAGATTCACCATGTCCTCAGTGCAATTCACCATTGTCGGATGCTCGTAGTTGGTCGGCTCTGTACATATATCAATGGCAAACTGTTATAGGCAAAGAACTTATCCATTTCACATCTAAAGACCACGTAAATCATCGAGTATTCTAGACGACCTAGCTTATTGCTCAACAGTCTCCTAATGAGATTCCTCGTGAGGTATTCTCTTCAGAACCAATCTTTCTCAAGGAAAGTTATCTGAGTCTTAATCCGCCAAATAATCTGTAAATTGAGTTTTCGTAGGCTTTTCTCGACTTTGGATATGTAGAGTTTGAGCCATGATACTTATCTTAAACGTTTTGAAACGACGATCGTGGATAATTGGATGTTATTGACAGTTTGCTTTGATTATTGAGCTTTTCAACCTAATTCTTGTTACGACAATAATTATGTCAAATCTATGAGTTTCTCTGTTTAATCGACTTAGGAATTTATAAGATTAACAGTCAAAGATAGATGAAAGTTATCGGTTAGATAAGACGATAACCCAATTCTACCTTTTGTGTTTCTTCTAGTTTTAAAAGTTATCCATTTTGTAATTGGCGGGCACTCTGGTTTGCACTCAATGGATCAAGTTGGGTGTAGTTATCAATAGCTTCGGCGTTGATGGACCAAGTTATCGCTATTTCCGGTTACTCTAATTTCTTTTCATTCCGAAAGAACACCTTATTACTTTGTAGAACTTCTTGATCCTAAAAATAATGAACCTTACGAAACTACAAACTCCATATAACTCCATATAATATTTTTACTCTTTCAAAAGTGCACTTTCCTTCTTCTTTCACAACCTAAAGAAAAACCATACTTGCCCAAGAAGTAGACAACGAATTTGTTTGATGTTGAACTTAAAGTTAGAATCTTCACAAACTTGCGCCTTGTCCAAGATGTAGACATCATACTGATGTAAAGAGCGATAATCAACATTACCAAACCCCAAACCGTCTTCCGTATTCGTTCCCATTTTGGGAAACTTAAGCAGTTGTTCATTGAGCTTCTCTCAGACTAGAGGAGCAAAATCTCAGGGGAATCGATCGAATGACCCCTGAATCTTAAGAACTCACTCGTTAACATCTGAACTCCTTTGAAATTCTTATTCCTCCTAAAACTTATAGTATTTGACATTTTTTTTTCCTTGTTAAACCGCATCATTCTATAGCAAAGAAACATTTCAAAAAAGATTATTAAATGTTAAAATCTGACAAATATCACTAAAGTTCTTGGAGTATGGTCCCTCATTAAATAATTGTCTCACTCGTTCTCAACAAACAGTTATTTTATATACGTATGTGTTTCAATGTCCATATTTAATTTGGATTTCGGCAGTAATGTAAGAGAATATAAATAATACGTTCATAAGCAAGTGTATAGCATAACAACCCCATAGTCAAGCTCATGTAACCAGACCTATCCAACCTTGCACTATATAGCATGTTACAACTCTCAGAATACGTAACGTTTTGGTTGTTCAGCTCACCATTGGAGGACATATATATATATCTCGAAGCTAGATGACACTTTGTTAACAATAATATAAAACCTATATGAACTTTCCCAAAAATTCGAGTTATTGAGATGTAACTGCTCTTGACATATCAGTAGTGTTCATAGGCTATGAATAACCAATCTGTAAAGCCTACAGAATGTATGATCCTACAACAAACAAGTTATGTGTAACGAGGGATGTGGTGTTCGATGAAACTCGAAAGTGGATGTGGAGCAATGAATCGAAGGAAGAAAACGCAGCTGACTAGTGGAACTTTCTATTTTCCTCCAGAGGTACAAACACAAGGTCTGAAAGTTTAGAATCAAGGAGAAGAAGATCTTGATTCACAAAGGACCCAACCAGACACTCCACAGTGGAATTCATAACTAATGAACACTCATCCTGTCTTTTGAGCATGGTCAATCTAATAGTTTAATATATAACTAACCTGGACGGTAGTAGTGCACGAGCATCTGCATTTAAACATGTTTTCTTTCCGATACTTTCGGTTCCAAATAGACTCAACCCCAAAAAATCAGCAGTTCTTGAATGTTGAACTCCATCACATACCCCAGTAATCATCATCTTTGTACAAACCCAAAAAGCATCTGGGCTGTGGCAAGAAACACAGACACATTATATCAACAAGTGAACACAAGCAACAAACATTCTGAATCCGAGACAAGTTTCCACATGTCATTTTCACGGCAGGGACCTCCCCCGGCCGTCCCCCGCTTTGCCCTTGTTGCTTCTGTCGGTTCTGTTCTTGTTGCGCTGACCACCAACCAACAATCTGCTATCACCAGCTTCTTTATAACGACAAAGTGAGCTGCTGCTGCTGCTGCTGCTGGTAGGGTTTCTTTGCGAGCTATAATGAGAGGAGTGGACTGGTTTCGACGGGAGAAAGCTTTATGGAATGATAATGATGATTTGGAGTCCGCCTTGTTGATCCACTCAGAGCAAATATAGTTGTCTGCATAAGCCCATCTAATGCTCTTCAAAAACCCAGCAGGACTCACGAGTGTTTTGTACGTGAATGACTGCAAAATGATTCTGAGTTTGCCTGCTGACGGATGTTGTCTCAACTCTGTTTCAGAAGCTGCATTGGGTTTGGCAAAGCATTAGCTCAGCTTGCTCATTACTATAAAACATTAGCTCCTTTTTGGAGTTCGGCTCTTCCGGAGGTCTTAACGAATTCGAGCCCGACTCAACTCTTTTCCAATTCTTAACAATTTAGGTTCAATTTCGAGTTCAACTCGGATAAACTTATAAAAATTTATAATATTTTAAAATGGACACAACTCTAGATAAGTATTTAGTTGTTAAGATAACATCATTCATCGTCATATTCTTGTTTTCTTAGATAAATTAAGAATATTTGAACCTTTAAAATCTATAAAACCAATTCACAAGCTACACTAATCGAGCATCACTCGAGGCACTCTCAAGCTTTAATCGAACCGGTAATCGAGCCTCAAACGAGTTGGCTCGTGAGCTTTCTTGTTTAAAGATCGAGCTGAGTTTTGATCGAACATTTTTCGAGCCAAGTTTTAATCAAACTCTTTCCAAACCAAAGCTCATGAACAACTTGGCTCGTCAACGGCCCGATTAGAAACTCATTTGACTAGAAATCATTACCTGCTTTTATTGTACGGATGAAAAACTACAAGCAACCAGTAACAATATACACTAAAATCCAAAATCCACGTGATATGAAATCCTAAGTACAATCCCAATTGTCTCTTACACGCAATGGCTTCTTGTACGACTGCAACAACAGTGAAGAACACACCACGCTTAGCGACGACGCAGCCATGCAGCCACCTGCGAGCCAAGGTGGCAGCCGGATTCCGGTGAACGGGTACAGGATTCCCGCAGCAATTGGCATGCCGAGTACGTTGTAACCAAGCGCCCACACATAGTTAAGCCGGATTCTAGCGATGGTCTTCCTGGACAGATCTATGGCCGTGACCACGTCTTCGAGATTGCTTTTCATCAGCACTATATCGGCTGCTTCTATGGCCACGTTGGTGCCGGCACCAATGGCCATCCCTACGTCGGCTGCCACCAATGCCGGTGAGTCGTTGATCCCGTCTCCCACCATTGCCACCTTGGTCCCTTTCCCCTGCATCAACAATATTTGTCAAGAACCTGGAAGTGCAAAGCACATGAAACGGCGCTGATTCTATAAGATACTAAACTGAAGATTTACCTGAAGGTCCTTGATCTTGTCAGCTTTTCCGAGGGGATCCGTCTCTGCGAAGAAGTAATCGATTCCGACATCTCTGGCAATGGCTGCTGCGGTCGCAGTGTTATCGCCGGTCACCATGATGCTCGTGATCCCCATGGAACGAAGGTATGAGATCACACGCTGAGCTTCAGGTTTGACCGGATCAGTCACCGCAAATGCTCCGGCTATCTTGCCATCAATGGCGACCAGGACACATGTTCGAGCCAACTCTTCGTTTTCGAGGATGAATTTCTCCACCTCCGGCTGGAGAGTGACCTCATACGTCCGCATAAGCTTTCTGTTCCCTACAATAACGAATCTGTCGCCAACTTTCCCACTCACTCCAGCTCCAGTGTGTACCTCGAAGTCTTTCACCTCCGGAACCTGATCTGGGATAGACCCAATCTTGTGGCGGAATCTCTTAGTATATGCCACCACAGATTTCGCTATCGGGTGTTCGCTGTTCGCCTGACCAAAAATCAAGAGAAAAGATGAGTTTTTGAAGACAGTCTTACTACACACTTGAACATATTAATGCCTAAACTGTTACATCCAAATAATTCGAATCCAAAATTACTTTACATCTATGTACCTCTGCAGCAGTTGCCATGTCACAGAATTCCTCCATCGAGAAACTTGAGAAGAGCACAGCACTAACTACTTGTGGTTTCCCGGCGGTCAAAGTCCCGGTCTTATCAAAGACCACAGTCTTCACCTGGAGAACATTAGAGACAAAATTCAGTCAGAATTTTGAAAGGATAAGTTTGCATAAAGAAGCAAGAAAGAAGATCAAAACAGAAGCAGAATTGAACTCACCGTATGTGCCTTTTCGAGAGAATCTCCGCCCTTGATAAGCACACCTTGGGAAGCACCTTTTCCAGTCGCAACCATAACTGCCGTCGGTGTAGCTAGTCCCAAAGCACAAGGACAGGCAATCACCAGCACCGAGATACCAAATTGCAAAGCGAGCTCGAACTTATCCATGGCTTTTGGTATCAAACGCTTGGGATACAAGTCTGCTTGTCCAGCTATAAACCATACCAGCCATGTTATAAAAGCAGCAGCAACAACCTGAAACAGTGGTAAACGTGTTACACAAGCTTTCTAATAGCTCATGGAACTTGGAAGAGAAGCAAGCTCATCATGCAAAATTATGAAATGAACCTCACCGTAGGAACGAAATATCTAGAGATCCTGTCTGCTAGTTGCTGAACAGGGGCTCTAGCCAATTGAGCTGCCTCTACAAGTTGAACAATTTGGGAAAGTGCAGCCTCTGAACCAACATGAGTAGCCTTAACAAGTATGCAACCATTCTCGTTCATGGTACCACCAATTACCTGAAAACGGTCACAATCAACAAAGAGTGTCACACAACATTTCTCAACCAGATATTACAGTATCTAGAAACTCAAGTTTTTTACTTTGTCGCCGGGTCTTTTGGAAACGGGTCTTGCCTCTCCCGTGATCATACTCTCGTTTACATGACTTTTTCCATCTACGACAATCCCATCAACAGCTACTTTTGACCCCGGAACAATCTTGATGATGTCGTTCCGCTGTATCAGTTGAGTACTAATTTCCTCCTCTGATAGAACATTCCCATCACTGTCTATAGTTAGCAGACAGGCTGTTTCAGGAGAAAGTTCAGTCAGTTTTGCTAAAGCATCTGAAGTCTTTCCTTTAGCCACAACCTCCAGATACTTCCCCAAAAGTATGAAAGATATCAACATTGTACTAGTTTCGAAGAAATCCTGGCCTTCGAAATTGTAGGACGTGATTGCTTTTATGACTACATACACAGAATAGAAGTATGCAACATTAGTTCCTAATGCAACCAAAACATCCATATTGGCAGATTTCCGTCTCAATGCATGGTATGCTCCCACATAAAACCTGAAAGGGAATCGAATGATGAAGAAAATGAGATCAATCTTATACGATTTGTCTTGCGATTGCACAGGAAACAGTTTCTCTAAATAGTTATTACCTTTTGCCGATAATAAACTGCACGGGCGTGCATAGTATCCACCGAAGGAGCATGCCAACATTGAATGCGCGATAAATCTTAAAGTTCAGCCAGTTTCCATAAGGATGAAGCATTGGGAGTCCCATGGAAAATAGAAATATAGGGACCAAGAAAATGCAGCTCCATAAGAATTGGTTTCTGTACGACAGAGTTTCTTGAAGCCGATCAGTTTCCCTTTGCTTTGGCGGAATGTATAACGCTGCTCGAAACATGCCAGGACTAGGGGAAGCCATCTCAAGGAACTGTATAAGAGATCTTGGACCAGTAATGGCTGAATCGTAGTTAATAGTCACCTTATGATCAACCAGGTCCATCTCCACTTGATTCACACCATTTGCCGACTCGAGCAAGGAACGAATCCGCTCACTATCCTCCAAGGAATCAACTCCCTCGAGTTTCAGATGCACTTTGTTTACATCAGTGCCAGAACTGACAAGCTCAGCTCCAAACCCGGAATCTTCCACAAACTCAATGATTCCACTAATGTCTACAACATTCGGATCGAAATGGACTTTTGCTTCTTCCAGAGCAAGACCCACCACCGCCTTCTTAACCCCATCAACCATCAGAAGCGCACGTTCAACTGATTCGGAGCAGCTTGTACACATCATTCCTTTTATCTTGAGCCGGCACACCGCAACATCTTGCTCAGGTAAATGCTCCACCGGGAACCCAGCATCTTCAATGGTTTCCTTAATTTGATCAACCTTAACACAACACCACCATCAAAATTGACTAAAGAGTCTAACATCAAAATCAGAAAACAAAACGAGCAGGACAGAACGGAGCTAGGGCAAGATTACTTACCGTGGTGAGCTCAGGCATGTAAGTGACAGCAGAATGGCCATCAAGAACGGATATCGCTACATTCACTACTCCAGCAACCTCTTTCAACACAGACTCTATAGATGCAGTACAAGACGTGCATTTGATGTCCCCTATCTTGAATTTTGCAGTTCGAACCTTCTTATCCGCAGTTGCAAGTCCACCAGAAGAAGGCTGCTCCAGTAGAGGTACCTTGAGGTGATCACCATCACCCCTCCCATTGCGTTCCGCATCACCATTCTTACGAGTCGAGCTCATTCCGTTCCCTTAAATCGAAATCAATCAACAAGACAGAAAGTACAAAATCAATCAAAGACTTGGTCTTTTATATCCTCGTATAAAAACCACTTCCTATCTATAGTTCATCAAAAGAAATCAACTTTTTTATCACCCATCGAACAACGATCAACTGAAATCAAATTATCAAAGACAACAACGATCAACAGAGGAAATCAAAATCCATCAATCAGGTCAGCCACACCGAAAACTTAAAATTGTTAGCTTTATGCCTTTTCGTCTCAATCTAACAACAACCCCAATCACCCAAACTAGCAAGAGAACACAGACGGCAACACGGAGACCATAGAACTCTCTTTCGAGAAGAGTAAAAGACCTAAGAATTCCGGGGAACAGGGAAACGCGTACAGTGAATCATCGAAATTACTGGACGGCTAGGGTTACCTGTGGGCAGGGGAATCGGCGATCAGGGGACGGAGAGAAGGATGGAGAAGGAAAGGTTGGTGTGAAACTCTGTTAATGGCGGACGGAGAACGCAGAGTGCGGAGGGAAAGCAAGATTGCAGCGAAGTTTATATAGCGGCGGGGGGTGTGGGGATTTGATTCTTTTGAATATTTGAAAACTTAACCGCTTTTCAAAATAGCAACCAATTTTGTCACGTAGCCGTATACCTCCATTCATTTTCTATCATGTTTTCCGTTAAAAATGTCAGGTCACGCCGTTACTTAACCATGCAAATATTATACTCTATACTCCTTGACCAACCCAACTTGTTACTAAACAACAACTCATGTATTTTGACCCTTGAAGAATTCCATCATTTCCTACTCCGTTCAAGTGGCGGTTAAATTTCGTCAATTAAAATCGTGATTTCTAAGAAAGTTAAGTTAATAGTATAAGAAGATGAATTGGATTTGGAAATATTTGTTTTAAGTAATTTGAATTAAGATATAAAAGAATTTCAATCAAATTTTGTTTCCCAAATCTATTCGAATGGAATTTAAAATTTTATAAGAATAATTTATTTTCTTTATTTTAACATTCTCTTCATAATTTCTTTCAACCTCAATTCAATCATTTTTTATTAACTTAAACTTTTTAACTCACTTTTCTATAAATGGTGATTTTTATTACCAAATCTAACTGATATTTGTGAAATCTCCAATTCCAATTGGAATTCCTAAATGATCAATATTTTGACAATTATGAACATCTCCAAATAAAATTTAGTTGCTAGATTTTGGTAGAGTTAACCTCTTAAATATGGTGAAGTTGGTCATGTTGCTATATGACCATAAAAACATATCCGACGAATTAGTAATTTCAAGAATTAAATTCAATTTCAGATTAATTCCGCCTCCAATTTCAACACGGAAAAAGGTACCCTAAATGTTAAAAAAACACTCATTTTACTATCTAAACATCTTCTTTAGGAACCATCTAAAACATAGAGGGAAATGTTCCAATGATTAATTAAATTCTAATTTGGTATTTGAAATGGGTGATGGTGCTTTCAAAAGATCATGTGTATTGGAGTGGTAAAGAACCCTTTCAACACTGTTTTTTTTCCCACAACTTTTTTGATAGTGGAATATGTATAGATATGTTAAAAAGCTAACGGACCAGCCATGACAAAAAAAAACAAAAAAAATGGACCAACGAGATTTAAATTTTATATAGTGTCGATAAATTTTATGCAATAAATTGTAGCTAATCGAGATATAAAATGGTGATCTTTTATCATGTAAAGACTTTAATATTATGTTATTAACGAATTAGGTCCCAATAACTTTATGAGGTGTTTATTATAAAAAAAAAATTATGAGATGGTTTTGGATATGTGGTACTTTGAAATAAAATGATGGGTTATTTATAAATAGGCTTAGCAATGGGACGGGTTTGGGGCGGGAGAATTAACCATCCCATCCCCGTTCTAAAAATTCATCCACATCCCCGACCCCATCCCCATTCGAATCTCAATGATCATATCCATCCCCAAACCCGTGGGTTTCGAATACCCGTGGGTATCCCCATCCCCGCACAACTTAATTAAAATTTTAAAAAATAAGACTACCATATAATCGTCAGGGTAACTCCGAAGGTGAATTCGTGGAATCATGATTGTGGAGAATGGAGAGCCGCTCTAAATTGGAAATAAAATTAGGGATTTTAGGTTTAGAGTTAATTTGGTAACTATTAAATAAGGGTTGTATAGTAGTTTTATATATTGGGTAGGGGTATGGGTATGGGGCAGGGTACCTAAACCCATCATTGATCCGTCACCGTTCATTTTTAGCGGGTATTCCCCATACCCGCCCCATAACCCGTTCAATACGGGGTATTCCCCGCTCCAATCGAATCGGATAGGGTCGAATATCCGTGGGTACGAATAATATTGCCAAGCCTATTTGTAAATGTGGTATTTATAAGGTGTAAAGGTTTTGTGGCGTGAGAATTATCTTATTTGGCCAATGAGTTATTCAATATGATATTTGATAATGGGAATATCACATTCTCAAGATAATGAGGCATTTCAAATACCTAGGTGTTGAGTTATTTCAAATACCACGGGCCTGAAATATCACAAATTTTGTTTTGAGTTATTTGAAATACCACGGTTCGAAATAGCACAGATTTTACGTTCGATATTAAACAAATTATTTTATCTCAAATAACTTCGAACGAATTATTTCGACCAAAATACCTCATCTTAGAATTTGATATTTATAGTACATGAGTCCAAATCATCTTTGTGTTCTCTTCATTCTATTGTGCTTTGCTATAACATAAAGTACCAATGAATAAGAATCAGAATCTCTCTAGATTCATCATCGTATTGAAAAGGAGATGCAGAATCTGTGGGAGGAATTCTTCTTATTATTGGTGAGGAAATGAGAAATTACGTGGATCCCAATGGCAGGAAAGAAAGAAAATATATGACCAACTGGTTAACCGCTCAATTAGGGTTAGAAAATGTGCCGACACCCGAGTTTAAACATCTCCTTAATCAATTTTCTGGCTCCTCCACCGGTAGTAAGAACTTGACTCCATATAGTTCAAACTCCTAACCAAATTATCACATCACTAAACCGAATTCGAAGAAATCACAAACATATATGTGATTTGACTCACCCTGACTCACGTATCTTCATTCTGAAGTGAGTACTAGCGATAGATGTCGGTCATGATACTGAATAAAACATCCTTACGTGAAAGTTTGATCCAGATCAAAATTTAATATTGGGAAGATCAGAGTCCGAAAATAGAAATTTTTGATCGGTCATTGGTTTTCGCTAGAAGAATCAAGATGATCGGTAACACTGAGCAGGTTTTTGCAATGAGTTTAAAAACTACACTAAACGAAATTCGAAAACACAACACTTAGCTACAACACCCTAAACAGTAACCTAAATTAATCCGCCGTGATTAATAATAATAATAATAATGTGGCTTTCACTCCTTGTTGGTTTCTTGTTGTTATCCCGTTTACACGACGGACTAATTAAAAGACTAAAGAGCCCGTCCTTTGATTTGAATGTGGTTTAGCTTTTCATACGTACGCGCATACATGAACTTTAAATTCCCTTTTAATCATCATCATCTTGTTTACATGTTAATCGATCGGATTCGATGTTGACCACTTTTTTTTAGTGACATACAAATAACACATATTCATACGAATAACATACAAATAATACATATTCATCGTGACGAAAGAAGACATTAAAACACCATAGACCAATTCATGTTAACGTGCTCTTACTTTGCCTAGCTTTTTCTTCTTTATTTGCCCACATTCACCTTTGTTGGCTTTACATTACAATAATGTGTACACTACACCTTTATTCTAGGTACCATATCACTTATGTCACCCAAACACCAAGTACATTTAAAGTTGACAACTCACTCAAAACCTAGGGATGTTGATGATCAAACCGCTCAGTTATGTGTTCCATTAAATTCCTTTAAGACTAAATTAGGTTGTTTACAGATTTGTATGTTTTATTAATGTCAACACATGTTGAAATGTATGGTAAAGCGATTTGGTTCCCATAAAATTGTGTATGGTTGAAGTTAACAAAATGCAATTTATTTAACAACGGCTCAACACGCAGAAAGTAAGCCAATTTTGAAAACTTTCAACGATAACATAACACCAAGTAAACTTGATTTTTAACTTCATTTGGCCATTATTTACATGGACTATCATAGTGGAACTTGATTTTTTAGTCATTTCCAACATGTATGCCAAATATTAGCTAATTTGAAAATTTTGAAAATGGCTCATTATCATAGGTTACCCCGTTTGGAGATTGACCAATTTTGACAAGAAAATTAATTTTTTTTAAATTGAGTAATATTTAACATGCATGTTGTGAATGACTAAAATTTGAGGTTTTATTATGTTAAATCCTTCAAATAATAGTCAAATAAAATTAAAAAAAATATTAAACTTTTTAAATAATAGTCAAATAAAATTAAAAAATATTTTTTAAGGTTTTAATTGTTGTTGTTAGTGAGCCGTTCGACGACATCAAACAAAGATTAGGAGAAATACCATGCTACAGTGTTTTCCCCTCTGTGATTTTAATACTTCTTAATTAGTCCATTGTATATAAGTTGGCTCGATTGGTGTTCAAACTCAAATTCGACTCATAAAAATTGAGTTTTTACTTCAAGCTTGATTGATCGAATCCAACTTGGTTACAACGGTTATCGAGTCGAGTTTTTTATAATTAAGCTCGTCATTGTTATCGAGTTAGTTTGTCAATGGTGATCTCGAGCCGATCCCAATGAGCTACACATGTTTGAATCGAGCAGAACGAGGAATCGAGTCTACTCGAGCCGAGCCCGATCTGTGTAAAAGCTCGAGTAGTGGGCGGCCCAAATATAAGGAGCCTTATCTTGGTATTGTCGAGAAGCCCATTAAATGATTTGGAAAGCCCGGACAAATTCATCTCAAGCTCGTAGCCCAAGCCCAACCAATTACAATTTTTATTTTTCCATTTGTTTTCTTTCTTTCCGCTCCCGGATTATTTGCTTCTTCAAACACAGCGCAGCTAACCGCCGGCAGCAGCAGCTGATCAGTTTCTTTCCCTCCGCCGCTTCACGAGCCAGGGTTTATCCCCCAAGTCCTCTAGGATTTATCACTCTCCAATACCCACAATTTGTTACCCCCAAAATGCCGCCGCGCGACGAAGGCGTTCGCTTTACTTCATCCTCCGTCAAAATCCCTCCTTTCTCCGACCAGCTTCACTTCCACCGCTCTCCTCCGCCGCCGCCACTCCTTTCTCAGAACTTCCTATCTCAACTCGTCAGAACGAAATCCTCCTTATCCAGTTTCGTTGACTCCCTGATTACTCGCACCCTCGGCTCGATTCAGCAGCATTCCGAAGCTCAAGGGCTTTACTCGCCAGCTGGAAGCTCGCCGCTTCTCTGTTCGGCGTCTCTTTCCCATAATCGGCCGGGAAACGAAGCTAAAACATCGTCTCCGCTGCCGATTCTATGTTCAGCGTCATTGGCCCTGAGTCAAGCTGCTGACTTGGAGACGTCGGTGACTCAGCAGCAGAAGGGCGGATCATTGTCTGTGAGCCGGAATAACGAGGAAGAGAGAGTGTTGATAAGTGAGGTTTTGGTGATGAATAAGGACGGCGAGGAGCTTGAAATGAAGGACCTTGAAGCAGAGGCAATGGCGGCGTTGAAGGCCTGCCGTCCCAATT
Source organism: Linum usitatissimum (assembly GCA_030674075.2). Taxonomy (NCBI): domain Eukaryota; kingdom Viridiplantae; phylum Streptophyta; class Magnoliopsida; order Malpighiales; family Linaceae; genus Linum; species Linum usitatissimum. The sequence continues at coordinate 858,286 of JAUJYP020001424.1, forward strand.
CAGCTCTCACTGTGAAGGAAGTTCAAGAGGATGTTCACAGGATCATCAACAGTGGCTACTTCTCCTCTTGCATGCCTGTGGCTGTAGACACCAGAGATGGGATCCGATTAGTTTTTCAGGTATGAATTTTAGCTCCGACGAGTCCCATATGCACTTGAACATATAGTAGCCAAAATGTAGAAACTTGCATTTTATGTTTAAATGGCTGAACTTCAACTATGCAATTGTTAGTACTTGTTTTGTCATACAGTCTTTGAATTGTGTTTGAAAGCTTCAGACTAGTGACTAATATTGCTTTCTTGTGGCATAAGGTAGAACCAAACCAAGAATTCAACGGGATTGTGTGCGACGGGGCCAACGTTCTGCCCGCAAAGTTTGTAGAGGATGCTTTCCGTCACGAGTATGGTAGGTTTTAATTTGTAGTAAACTGATCACTAGTCCTTCCGGTTTTCAAACCATACAGTGTTCAGTGTTCCTACAGGAAGAAATAGTTGATTTCCATGTTTGGTGTCAAGCTGTGCAGGGAAAGTTGTGAATATTAGGCGTTTGGATGATGCAATCACCGCTGTCAATGGATGGAACATGGAGCGTGGCCTTTTTGGTTTGGTTAGATCTCATCCTTTGTTATAGTATATCAATTCGGTTGGTAGATAATGATGTCAGTTGCAAATTTGTGCTGATTCTTCATGTCTGATTTCTATCCTAGGTTTCAGGGGTTGAGATCCTTTCTGGGGGTATCATACGGTTGCAGGTGGCAGAAGCTGAAGTGAATGACATATCCATACGTTTTCTAGATCGGAAGACGTAAGACTTCGATATGACTAAAAAACTTATTTTACCAATGCTCGTATAAGTATTTGACCTGCATGCTTGATTATCTGAATTATCTAATTTGTATTGCTCAGTGGCGAACCGACTAAAGGGAAGACAAAGCCTGAAACGATACTTAGGCAACTAACAACCAAGAAGGGCCAGGTACGACTGAGTTAGTCCTTAAACTGGTGGTGTTTGTTAAATTCCCTCACCAACGTTTCAAAAAATATACCCAACTAATGTGATGCTGTCTTGATTTAATAGTGAACATCATGACTTCTGCCTTCAAATCTCTTTAAAGAAGGTTAATATGGGATTTTTCGAATCATTCACCTTGTTGTTTTCAGCTTGCATGTTGCCTGGGATATTATAATGCACTTGTTTTCATGATTAGAAACTCATACTGATAATTAATTCCCACTTGAATCAACCTGAAGGTGTACAGTATGCTTCAAGGGAAAAGAGATGTGGATACTGTGTTAACTATGGGAATCATGGAAGATGTTAGCATCATCCCCCAACCTGCAGGAGGTGATATTTCATGTCCTGTTAGGATTATACACTATCAAAAGAACCATTTTCTGAATCAGTTTTTGTTCATTCGCGTCTGCACATTGACAAGCACGTAATTTTCACACATCAGGCCTCTTAGTATAGAGTCATTTGAATCCCTGGACAATTTGTGATTGAAGTTCTCTTTTTCCCTCATTTCATTTAGATACTGGCAAAGTTGATTTGATCATGAATGTTGTTGAACGTCCGAGTGGAGGTTTTTCTGCTGGTGGAGGAATATCCAGTGGGTAAGCCTATGATCTACATGTCTTTTTTCAGAAGTTAAATGCTCCATGTTGTATCTCTGTAGTACTTGAACCTGAACCTGTGGTATTGTAGGATTACAAGCGGCCCTTTATCTGGACTCATTGGGAGGTAATAATATTATGTCATCGAAATTTCTTCTTCGCCAGGCCAAGCATGCAACTTTACTAAGTTCTATTTCTTGTTTGGTTTCCAGCTTTGCCTATTCTCATCGGAATGTTTTCGGAAGAAACCAGAAACTTAATGTCTCCCTAGAGAGGGGGCAAGTAGACTCCATATTCCGTATGAATTACACAGATCCATGGATTCAGGGAGATGATAAGAGGACGTCTAGAACAATTATGGTTCAGGTACCCTTATTTACCTATTTCCTTTCTTGTACCTTGTTGCATCTTACATTTTTTCTATTTAACCGTACTTGATTCTCTTTTTGCTAGAATTCAAGAACTCCTGGGAATCTTGTTCATGGTAACCAGTCTGGTGCTAGTAGTCTGACAATTGGTCGCGTGACTGCTGGTTTGGAATTTGGTCGACCACTCAGGCCAAAGTGGAGTGGAACTGCAGGACTTCTTTTCCAGGTACTATCATAGCAGCACACCTGAGCCGTATTGTTAAGGCAATTGAAACTGTTTTTCTTCATAAGTCCAATAGCAGCAGTGTGCAATGATTTCTTATGGAATTGCTCTTGTGGTCCTTGTTCAGCATGCGGGTGCTCGTGATGAAAATGGAAATCCTATCATTAAGGACTGTTACGGTAGCCCTCTTACTGCAAGGTACAAAGAGTTTTCCCTTTCACAGTTATTCATGTTGTTCGTGATGGTTTCTCTAATGATAAACCTCTCTGAACTCTATGTGTTCTCGAGCAGTGGCAAGACATATGACGATATGTTACTGGCAAAGCTTGAGACTGTCTACACCGGTTCGGCTGATCATGGGTCATCGATGGTCAGTAATCTCTCCAACTTCGTTGGTTTTTTCACTAACACTTCATTCTTGAGTCTTGACTAGTATTCTCATACTGCAGTTTGTATTTAACATGGAACAAGGACTACCAGTGTGGCCCGACTGGCTGTTCTTCAACAGAGTAAATGCTCGAGCCAGGAAGGGAGTGCAAGTTGGCCCTGCTCTCTTTCTCCTCAGGTATCGTGCTTACATCTCTTTCAAAGCAATGTTAAACAAAATGCCAGCCCGTCCACCACATTTCACTGACAACAGGAATCCATTTTGGTTTGCAGCGTATCTGGGGGACACGTCATGGGCAAGTTCTCTCCTCACGAAGCATTCGCAATAGGAGGAACGAACAGCGTCAGAGGATACGAAGAAGGTGCGGTAGCCTCAGGTCGATCCTACGTAGTCGGTTCTGGCGAACTTTCTTTCCCATTGGTAAACTCGCTGCACCCCTTCTTCTCCCTTTCCATGGTTCTTATCCCTTTAAACTCTCTAAACAACTGTCAAACGGGCTGTTGAGCTGGTCATCAGTTACGAGTTTTTCGAGATTTTTTTAGGTTTCCGCTATCGTTTATCGAGTTTGACTCAGACCATACCGAGTCGGGTCAGTTTTTTGACATCTATAAGTCTCTAAATAATCAACCTTTTTCTGCTTTGGGGCAGTTGGGGCCGGTGGAAGGAGTCATATTTGGTGACTACGGCACTGATCTGGGCTCTGGACCAACCGTACCAGGTAATACGTCTTGTCATGTCTAAACATTGTACTATATAATCTCTCATTCAAGTCTTTATCACTAAAAAGAAAAGAAACAAAAGACTGTAAAAATCAATGGTCTATAAGTTGCACGATCCTGGACTACAGGTGACCCAGCCGGAGCCCGGTTAAAGCTCGGGAGCGGATACGGAGGCGGGCTCGGGGTCCGAGTCGAGTCGCCGTTAGGACCCTTAAGGCTCGAGTACGCCTACAACGATCGGCGCGAGAAAAGGTTTCACTTTGGTGTCGGATACCGAAACTGACCACCTCCTACGGCTCGATGATGCCTCTTTCGAGTTGGCTACCGAACCGAATGTGGTGGTCGCGTACCAAACGGTATTGTGCTCTGGTAATGTGCATTGATGTCAACAGGTTAGCATAACGATAGGTTTGGTCGGGAGTTCAAGGCATTGAAACATCAACCGAGAAGAGGTGTGGTTTAGGACAAAGGTTTTCGAATAAATGAATTAACAGTAATTTTTACTGTTGGGAGAGAAAAATTCGGCACTACCGGTCAAACGGTCGTGTCCTCAATCAAACAGGATTCGGTTGAAAGGCTATGAATTTAGGATTTCTTTCCCTATCATCAATCAGTTAACAACTTAGGAAACGTGCCTTATTTTCTGGGCCGTTGTCTTCATACATTTCTAGCGTATCGGGATGAAACGGGTCCGGGTCTGGCATCCCGTCTGAGGCGGCCACGAGGACATCCATTATTTGTTGGGTTGGGATGGAAAACGGGTTCGGTGTGGTATCATGCCTGTTGGGCATCCGTTATGCATACGGGTTGTGTCGTAGTCTGATTATACTACCTGTTTGATCCGAAATATCGATTTGGAAAAGGAGACATGTAGAACTTGAATGGAAGAAAGGAAGCAGAAGCTCGAGAGAGGAAATAAACAGTAGAAGACTCGAGAAGCAATCTCGGGCTACGAATAGAGCAACCCAAAACTTCGAAGGATGGATTAAGACATTACGTTGTAACGACTAATACTATCAAACTTGGAAAACTGTCAACCTCACCGGTTCATCCTCTAACGATAGCGGGTTACAACTTCATTGAAGAGATGAAAATGGTGGGTAAGTAAACATCATTTTGGTTGAGTTGGAAGGATGAATTAAATGCAGTTTGTTGAAGAAGAAAGTACCAAATTGAGAGTAAAATTTATGACCAAACAGTACTTAATGAAGTAGACCATTGATCATCATGTTATGTTATGTATGCTATCTGTGTCAGTGTTGGAAAAAAAGGGTCAGCTTCGTCCGAACACTTCGATATACACATCATACATAGGTTAGTCTTTTCTTTGTCCAAGGTTAAATTTCGATCCAATTCCAATGCATCTCATATATGAACACTTATTTTCTTTTAATATGGTACGCTACGCCGATTTTTTCAATTTAAACGTATACGATGGCAAAATAAGTTCGTCAACGCCGAATTTAGACAGTATATTTGTGGTAGAAGTGAGTAATAATAAGTAAGCTGGGGCAGAGAGGGTCATGGCAGTAAAGGCCACAACAGTTGAAGTACAATATATCAATCATTGCTACCCTCCTCAACATAACTATTAATTTATGTACCAATCTCTGCAACTGGCCACCAGCCCTTTTAATAATTTCCTCATTTTGAAAATTTACATTATTGGAAATTTTATTAAATATTACCGACTGTCTTGAGTCCAATCTGTAGTCACCATAGTTGTTCAACCCGGCCCAGCCCTGGTCCGACCGCCTGCCATTTCTTAAGTCAAGCCGGGCGGTTCAAACAACCTTACATTTGGATCCAACGATTTATTGACACGAAACTCTCCTCGCCCTGACATCGGCTTCTATTACTAGTTTTCGGAGACTGCGTCTGTTCGACAATTTAGCCACCCTTTAGTGTGGCACTTCCTGACTCTTGGATATATCTTCACGAGGTTGTCGACAGATTTCATTAGCCTTTACATAATGTAAACTAGATAGAGCTGGTCAGGTTTATTTCATTCCAAAACTTAACTTTCTAGGCATTGTTTGTTTTCTAATACCTATTAATTTACACCATTTTTTTATGATGTAGAGTAGCTAGTAACCCAACCAGAAAGTTGATCTCTCATCTCAACTCTCACTAGGTGTAATCTCCAATAGTTTCTTTGTTAAGAGCCAATAATAGTTGGTCACATAGAGAGAATATAGAGGTTGGAGTCGGTCGATCGAGTGGTTAATAATTCTTACAAAATGTTTTTTAACTTTATTTGACTATTATTTATAGAGTTTAACATGACGAAACCTCAATTTTTAGTCATTTCCAATATACATGTCAACTATTAGCCAATTCAAAAAATTTCAATTTTCATGTCAAAATTGGTCGATTTCTAAAGGGGTTAACCTATAATCGGCTAATATTTAACATGCATGTTGGAAATGACTAAAAATTCAAGTTTAATTATAGTAATCCTTGTAAATAATGCCCAAATACATTTAAAACTCAATTTTACTTGAAATTTTTTTAATCAACTTACTTTCTACTTGTATATGATGAGAAATGATTAAAAATCCAAACTAAAATTTTTATAATCGAAACGATGTGTCCCACATTCTTAAAGTCTTTCTCTAAAACACAACCTGAATTTAAACCTTGACTGAAAACACTGGCAATACGATCCTCTTTAAAAACAATCCACCAACCACTTAAATATTGATTCCCATCCTACCTTTATTGGTGCATGGGAATATTGCATGAAATTTATATAATATTCATACTTAATTAACCATAGTAATTAAACAAGATTTTAATCAGATGGTGTGAATTCCAAGGCAAAAATGGGGATTCCCAACACCTTACAACTCTTCTCTTCACATTAGTCCACATATGACCAACAAGTTATAACCTTACAAAGTTAAAAAGTAGAAAAAAAACTAGTTAATTACAAACAAACAGTGAGATGTCAGAGTTTGAGGAAACAGAGGGAAATGCTCTGAGATTGCTTAACAAAACAGAGACAAGGCTGTTTCCAATTCTTCGAACAAATCGAGGGGTTTTTTCCTTCTTCTAATGACTCGTACGTGGTGTCTTGGAACTTTACAAGTATGTGAAGTTTGTGTTGTAATATATTACAAGAGACAAAAGACATTAATATATGCGATATTGATGTTGGTGTGTGCTCTTGCATGTCTGTTTGATTTGATCTTCTACGTTGAGAGACCAATGGGTGGCATGCATGTGAAGAGTCGAGAGTGCTAACCCTAGATTAGTGCATGTATGTGTGTACAATTTATCGGGCAATCCTTCCCATGTTCGGGGATGGAGCCGGATGGACTGAATAGTTATGGGTAGCAAAAATCGAATCGAGATGTTAAAGGTGATCCAAATTGGATTTTTTGGGGTTTGTTGAATGTTTTGGTCAATGGGATGGCCATATATGAGTGGTGTCTACTATTTCGATCGAGGTTTAGAGTTTATCCGGTAGTTTGAACATTATAGTTTGTTTATAATGTATTAAACACTTCATGGATAACTGAATCAAACCCAGATGCTACAGCGATCCAACTCAATTGTTGGTGAGTTGGACAGGGGATCCAAGATCGAATTGTTTTGGTGTGAACCGTTTGGTCAGTGGGCGTTTTCAACGGTTTTTGCTCGTTTTGGTAGAGAATTCGCTAAGCTTAATCTAATTATAGTTTGATTATAACTTTTTTTCCTATCATTAATATAATTTTTATCATCATAACACAACATATGATATTTCTTACTTCAGCAGCACCTTCAGACATACTCTTTTTCGTAAATGAAAAACTGAGTTGATTAACAAATATGTGATTGCATTTCTAATCTCTTCTCATAACTCCTTTTTCTATGCACCATCAACATTGAGTTAGTAGCCCCCAAACACAATCCAATTTGTCTATTTCCTTGTATTGCAAAGTGACAATCAATTCCTTCACCCAACACCATTGTTAGGTCTCTTCAAAATTTCTCATTCACCATCACCACCTCCTCCCTAACTAGCCACCCTGATCTCTAGTTTAACTATCCACCCCCACCACCACAAAAAATTGTAGAGTAGGGTCCCTAATTTAACATCTTGTTTGCTATACATTTATGTACACAAAGAGTTAAATCATATGCAAAAGCCAAAGCCTAACACTACTTCCATATGTCCCCCATTGCTCCCTATATGCACATATGACAAAAATGGAAGATGGCTAGGGTATTGAAGGTCTTTCTCACAGGTCTGTCTCTCTATCGTGAATACGTGTTATTCATACAATGTGTGCGGATGATAATTTATTATTATTATTTTTTGTTGATGATATATCAATAACACACGAATAAAATATAAATATATATATGTCGCGACAAATTATTTGTTTGTTAGTGTAGAAACAGGACGGCTAAAAATGGGTGACTAATTAAAAAAATGTCATAGCTAAGGTGTATAGCTAGGGCACCAAATAGGTAGAGTCTTGCAAGAAAAATGTTACTAAGAATTGAATGATGATGATGTGTGTGTGTCTATATTTGTTTTTCTATTGATAAAAATTATGTTTTATAGGCATTGGTCCTTCTACTTTAAAAGATAACAAATGAGTCATTTTACTATATTTTGAGTAGATTAAGCCCTCCTACAACGATAACAAACCAACTCTGTTTTCAGCTTTCTTGTCAAACTATATGTGGTGACCCTGTCCAAGTGGAATACCTCTTGGTAGAGTTGCATACTGGTAAGTTTTATCGTGCTAGACTCGACATCATTTGATGAGAGCTATCTCGATATAACATACCATGTCAATTATACCAGGACTAAACATGATAAAAATATAATAAAAGGCTCATTTATAAGTTTTTACATAGTACAATAAGGGGCTAAACTATGCCTATCATCCCAACCCCCCACCCCTAAATAATTCATATGTACTTTGATCAAAGTTTCACCTCATGTCTTTTGCTTTACCTGTCCAAAGACATAACTCAATTATTGAAATAGCTAGGGGGAGGGTGAAATGATCATATCAAAACCCCACACCATTAGATTTTGGGAAGGAGACAAAGAGTGGATAAATCACCCACACCACTACATTAGTCTCCCCCCAAATATCATAGGACCCAAACCTTTCTATGTGCATCCACAGGAGAATTTTCACAAAAGGGAAAATTGAACATGGAGGACTTTGGGAATGGTTTCGGTGTCGACGACCTTTTATATGTCCATCGCGACAGATATATATGTTCAAGTTTGACGATTCTATTCCTGGTATACCAAAGCGGTTTGGTCAGCTAACTTTTTTCGGATATTGAATTCTTAACCTTAAAACTTTAAACCGGCATAACACATAAGTCATTATCATTTTCAGGTCGGGGTGGTACATAGTACATACCAGTGTGTACATACCAGCTATACTACCCATTTTGTGGGGGAGCTTTCGTAGCCATTGTGCACCTTTGTTATTCCATGCAAGGGCTTTTCACGCAATATCGGAGATGCGATTGATAATGTCTTCAGCTGAAGAACACTTATCGTTATTGACCCTAAATATATGCTTATATGAGATTTCCATTTTGGTGTAACAAATGATGGATGTGACATGCATTGTGTGTAATGGATTATTCATCATATGGGTTTGGGATAGTACTATAGGCTATAGTTTCAAGTTAATGATGACATGTCCAATTTAGATGTGTTTTTGAAAGGAAAGTTGTCACATAGAGTATGTGGTCGGTCTTAGCATTATATAGGGGTGGGTAGATGTCGCATGTATACTCTCCTATGCATCATGACACATTGTATGTCTTGTTGTCATTGTATATACGTACCAACATGGTTTAAAAGGCAATGATAACATCTCATTTTAACAAAATCGGATCAGGACAATCGGTCACAACAATCAGGTTGGGGATTGATGGTCTAACGGAAAAGGAGGTAAAATTAGTGGCTCGGCCGATAATTTCGACCCCGATTGAACCAAAACTCAACGTGCCTTTTCGAATTTAAACCCGATTGTGTAAATTAAAAGTGTGGAAAATGGGTACGTAACCCTCAGTCTCCCCCATTCAAGTTTGGAATTTATGGTCCAACCGAAACAGGCACACAGTTTCGAAGAAGAAGTAAAATAAGTGGCTCAACCAATAACTTCGATCCCTACTGAACCAAAACTCAACATGTCTTTTCGATAATTGTATGTTTTCTTGCTTTGTACCGATATTAAACCAGCTTAGACCTTTGATTTCTTTAGCAAAACCAATGAAGCTATTAGATCGCAAGGGAATTGGTCTATCAATCTAATTTTTTATCAAACCAATTAACATTTAAAAAAATCCGTTAATCTCACTAATTCAACCCGTATTCGGATTCCGAAAGCCATCATAATATCTACTCCCTTTCTCTTCTTCTCCCTCTTGCACTTTCCCACCCCATTCCCTCTTGTTTCCTTCTTCTCCTCTCCCTCTCTACACACATAATGAAATAAACAAACAATATTTTTGGGAATTTGAGTCTTGCCAATGTTTAGTCACACCACACCCAAGTGACATCTTGTCTCTCCTTTTTTGCTCAATTGGGTCACCTTTATCAACCTTGATTCATCTCTTCTTCTTCTTCTCCCTCACACTTCTTCCTCCCCCCCTTCATATTCTCTCTCAAACCTGAAACCTTTGAATTGATTCCCCCCCCCCCCCCCTCCCCTCCATGGATCCTTTTTCCAATTACTTCAACAATGGATCCTTCAATAGTAACACCACCACCACCACTAATTGGTACTACAATCTTCCTCACCACACCAATAATTACCTCAACCATCTCCATTCTTCGTCTTCCTCGAACACCACCAATTACTTCTTCTCATCATCAAATCCTTACAACTACTACAAATCATCATCATCACCACCATCTTCTCCCCCCATTAGAGAAGCCCTCCCACTCCTCAGCTTAAGCCCCACTAGGCCCCACCAATCCTCCATGGAAGTAGACCATCATCACCACCATCAAGAAGAACAAGAAGAAGAAGATGATGATGATGAAGAGGAAACTGTGACTGTAGCTCTGCATTTAGGGCTCCCAAGTCGTCATCATCATCATCATCAGATAGTTTCATCTTCATCTGTAGACAAAGTGGATGAAGGAAGGGCAGTTTCGTCAACTGTTGATGACCATGATGTTGTTGTTGATGATGATGATGTTGAGTGCTTGAACCTTAACCAGAATGATCATCATCAGCAGGGACATAGTAGTAATTACAGCAGCGGTGGTGTTCATCATCAGGGGATAATAAACAGGATTAACAGAGGACAGTACTGGATCCCAACTCCAGCTCAGATCCTCATTGGCCCTACTCAGTTCTCTTGCCCTCTCTGCTTCAAGACCTTCAACCGCTACAACAACATGCAGGTACTTAACTTTCCTTCCTTCCTTCCTTCCTACAGGGTCTCCGACCATCCTAGATCCGGTAACTAGTTGCGGAGGAAGAAAAATGAGAAAAAGCTCTTGACTTTGCCTTCTCTTCACACAATATAAGCTCAACCCTTTTGATTTCAGTAGATACCCACCAAATATTTCAAAGCAGAAAAGCTAAATCTCCAGTCTTTTTTATCATCATTGTAAAACACTATGGAGATGAGCCCTTATTTTGCTAACTAGGGTTCTTTAGTCCTCAATGTTGAAACATAGGGTGCCCCTTTTCTTTAAATTTCTTCCAAATCTTACTTTTTTGACTCCCTTAATCACCTCTTAAGCCCTTTCTTCTATGCATGATCTATGGAGCCTTTGGGATTTGGGAAAATTGTAGTAATAAAGAGGAATGAAAAAGAGATCACTAGTCATATTATGATTATCATCATCAGCCTTTTCTTTTTGTGTGTTGATTGAACTACTCAATCAAAATCTATCATCTTTCAACCTTGAAGTTTGTGTTTTTGCTACTGATATCGTTAATGGCAGGTGCCACTCAAATACCCACATTTTCATTTAAAGAAAATGAAAAAAAAATGAGGTCAAAAGTCAAAAAGTCAAAACCCTACCTTTACTCTTGGTGTTCCTATTAACACCTAAAAAACTCCATATCTCTAATTAGCAAAGTCAGTCATTCTTCTCGAGAGAAAGTGTTCAACCGTCTTATGTGTGAGTTTTCTCTGTACAAGACCGAAGTTTACAGTGAAAAGTCGGGTCGAAAGTTGTCGGTAACCAAAAAAAAGTCATTCATCCTTCTTGGTTTTTGCTGGGTTCTTGTGGGTTTTTGTTCCTGGATGTTCTTATAAGCTTGACATCATTCCATGCACATCATGCATAGTAAATCAACACCCTAAGTTCAAAGAGTAGAAATTTTCACCTCACATTCATGGGTTTGCTTCGTTTGTTGTGGTATTTTTGTATTCGTGGCTCGGATCGTTTTCATTGAATTTTAAGTTACGGCCTTCGGTCTAAGTGAGACACGGATGGTCGGAGTCAATGTATTCATGGGCGGATGTCGGGGTTTAAGTACTGCCTTAAATCACCCCCCTCGACACTAGTTACATTTTTTATATAGTTTTTGACATATTTTCAAACTCGACAGATGCACATGTGGGGCCATGGGTCGCAATATAGGAAGGGGCCCGAGTCCCTCCGGGGGACGCAACCGACGGCAATGCTGAGGCTACCGTGCTACTGCTGCGCCACGGGTTGTCGAAACAACATAGACCACCCGCGGGCGAAGCCGCTCAAGGACTTCAGGACGCTGCAAACACACTACAAGAGGAAGCACGGGATCAAGCCCTTCATGTGCCGAAAGTGCGGCAAGGCGTTCGCTGTCCGGGGGGACTGGCGGACCCACGAGAAGAACTGCGGGAAGCTGTGGTACTGCACGTGCGGGTCGGACTTCAAGCACAAGAGGTCGCTCAAGGACCACATCCGGTCGTTCGGGAACGGTCACGCTGCGTACGGGATCGACTCGTTCGAGGAGGAGGACGATGGAGGGTCGGATGTCGAGCAGCAGCAGCAGCCAATGCAGGATCATTGATCGTCCCATGTTTGGATTCTCATTAAGTAGAGAGATTTTGGCTTTGGGGTTGACCCTTTGTCGTTGACTTTTCGGATTATATATATATAATTATAAATTAACTATTGTTGTTAATTAGCATGAAGTTAATTTGCTTAATTAGGTTGAAGATTTTTCTTATTACTACCAAGAAAAAGAATTTGATGTTATGGTAGATAATTCAGCTCTCTTATGTTGATTTCATGGATATTTTTCGAGTGTAATGAATTAATTTTGAATGTACATTTTTTTCGACAAACTATTGACACTACAAGGTAATGGATAATTCGTCGTTCGTCCTACTATTGATTATGCGATATATGCAATAATATAAGCAATAAACCCTGTGAGGATGCAACCACTTATTTATACACGTTGCAAACGGTATTTGTCAACCGTATATCGACTTTTTTTCGATAACTTTTTTGGTCGTAAAAAGTCACATTTTTTATAGTGCATGAGATGTTAGTCTATATACACTATGTATTAACCTATTTAACCAGCTTTCGCGATATTGTATAGTTCGGTTCAATCAATCAATTTAAGTGTAAGACCAGATAAATTAGCATCTCATGCACTATCGATAATGTGACTTTTTACGACAAAAACAATTGTCATAGAAAATTCGATATATGGTTGAAAAATACCGTGTACGACGTGTATATATAAGTGGTCGCAAGGTTTATTGCTTATAATATTGCATATACCGTGTAATCAATAGTAGGCGTGTAATTAATAGTAGGACGGACAACGAATTATCCATCTCCTTGTAGTGTCAATAATTCTTCGAAGAAAATGTACATTCAAGATTAATTCATTAAACTCAAAAATTATATTGAATTATTTGTAATTATTATCAGTAATTTAGGTTTATATATTATTCTCATGATGTGCAAACTGTGTACGTTATGTATTTGCATATTTACAGTCCTGACATATACACGTGTGTAAGAGGGGACACACGTGTGTGCCTGTACATATATACACTTGAAGTTAAAAAAAATACAGTATTTATAAAAATAAAATGAAAAAATGAGAGAAAAATGGGGGAATTGAATTATTAAATGAGAGCATGTGAGGTGTAGTCAATTTCTTGTCTTCAATAATTCTTTTTGTAGGACTCTTTGATCTTTCCTTCTCAATATCACTTTGTTTGTTACAAAAGGGAATGAAATTATTATTCATCATAATTATTTTATATAAAAAAAAAATCAGTACTATGGAAACCATATAGTACCATTCGGTTTTCGTTTCGATTTTTCATCTCGCTACACAACCGTACGGTCTAATGAGGTTTGCGATGCTCTCTATGTATATGTAACGCTCCCAAGGCATTCGACGAGGATTGGACCTGACGGTCGGAGAAGACTACGACGAGGATTGTTGGCCCGAAATTCTTGTAAGTTTGATTGTTTGATAGACATGTGAGAGTGACTTGTCATGAACATCCTTGGAGTGGGCAAGAATTTTGAAGAAAATGAAAGATATATACCTAATTATAAGAATATAGTTGGGAAGTCATATGCCACCAATAATTAATATTGCAAATGCTTATATTCAAAGTGAGATAGTCACCATCATCTTTACTTTCACAACTTCAGTGGAGGAGAAAAAGGTAAATTTCACACATAAAAAGTACACGGTCCATGATTTGAAATCGGTCGCAAAAGTTTTAAAATGGTTTAATGCATATATATATATATATATTTATCGAGCTTATAACAATTATACAATGGAGATGGCATATAAGAGATATATTATTAACTTTTACATATATTCTTCACTTATATTATCGAAATTCTAGACCCGAAAAAAGACTAAGTTGTGACCTCAAAAAGGCTCCCCAAGCCTAGACCCTCCACCCACTAGAGATCAATCTTGTTGTGCAACTTTTGGAATATGTTATAAGTCACAAGCCGCATGGTTATCCGTTTCACCCGGAAATTACGTGTGATGGGTCTATCACACATGAATTTTCCATGGTGAGGCACGATGGCCATCATTAAAGACGCCGACAAACAGGCTAGAGCTCTTTCGACAACCTCTAAGATCATCTACAATTACTTTGGAAACTGACAAACGATTACTAAAAATCTGATTACGTGTTATCCATACGACGTACATACAAATGAAGCACAAATACCGTCTTCCGGGAAGTAAAAGCGTTCAACGCCGAATCGGGACCGGGGGGTTTACTAGCTAGATGGATGGATCTTGTTGGCAGCTTTACCAACAATAGTTAGTGTACATGTTGATAGATAGAGCAAAAACAGAGATCAATAGATAGACAGAACAGAACAGCAGTCAAAATGGGTCGTTGATGATATCAATGATGATGATCATGTTCATGATAAGTCATTTCAACTGTTACCACCAAAAACCAAATAGATAGTACTGTTACGACAAAGGATTGGGCCTTCCATAACATAGCAGCAGTACTAGTACCTGTACCATATGAAGCCAACCAAACAGAACCCTCCCCCCCTGGCCCTTTTCTCCTGTACCTAGGGTTCAATTAGTTCATTTGAATGGTCACTTAACTTTGATGATCGGATTACGTAGTGGTCTCGTAACTTTGAAATCGACCGGTTCCGTATCGTAGCTTTGTAACGTTCAATTAGGCCAATCTGCTCACGTATATAAAAATATACATATAATTTCATAGCTTTGAACCAGGTGAGTGGATCCAAAATGTAAATGTTGTCGAAATAATACTAGCTAGGTGTAACTGAGTAAAATACACAATTTATACAAAAATGTATAACTAATTTTAAAGCACGGGATAAGGATGACATGGGGCACTGGCTCGGGGTGGCCACCCCTCACATCCGCCCTCTGTATGGACCTAAGAGTGAGTTTCGTCGTAGTTCAGTAAAGTCCACCCCCACACTCACTTATCGATGTGTCGTTCTCATTGGTGGTTGCCGTTTTTAGATGATTTCCATGTAAATATCTACGTAACACATTATAAAAACACACAATTAACGATGTCACATCAGACCAAACATTTCCATTTTTATCAGTCAACTTTCCGCTAGCTAGATTGCACCAAGTGCTAAACGTTCTTTCAGCTATGGCTCGACATGTATTATGTGACATTTTGTCGTAATGATGCTTTTACGCCGTCGACCGGTAAAAAAGATAGGTAAATGTTACAAAGTGCAAAAGTTATGGTATCAATCTGGTGAATCTTAAACCCAAGTGACCACTATGTAAAAGCTGCCCCAAAGTCACTCATTTTGTCCAGTAGAAAAGATGTAAGATTTTGAGCTATCATCTCAGCTGTCACTTTTGAGTAGTTACAAGTATTTTTTTCACTTTTCACTGTCTTGATTTAACAGCACCCCACCTAGCTATTAAATCAGGTGATGAATACGAGAAGTCAGTAAAAAGTTAAACAAAAATTACATAAAATTTTTACCTGTTGGGGGTGGGGGGGAGAGATCTCAGTGAGATGTCACTCACCCCAAAAATCCTTTGTTTCTTCTTCTTTGATGGATCAATCTGAAGACTCTGTCAATTTGGACACTTGACTAGAACCAAGATGATACCCACCTTCTCTTTCTTTCTTGTTATTCTTATTGTCCCTTGAACATTTCCCTTCAACTCTCTAGCTACTTGTGGTTTATAAGGTGTGGCTATAGCTAGGCCGTGTTCGAGTTGGGCTCGGGGATTTGGGTTCGGTGTGGGGCCGTTAAAAGCTTATCCAACTCGAGCTAGTTCATATGCATGTGTGCACGCGCTTACTATACGTATGCTTCATTTCTCAGCGCGGGAGCGGACTGGGTTGTTAGCAGATGCGGAGCCAGAAATTTGGCCAAGGGGGTGTCTTTCGTTTTATAAAATAATCAACTATTTAACAGAAAATCAACTATCAACGAAATGTAACATCGACATCATGAGACTAAAAATTCGTACAATATAATTACAAAAGAGAAGTTTTAAAGTACACCGCTTAAAACAACCCATGATGTAATTTCACATTCTAAAAGTATTATAAAACACATTCCTTATCCCCAGAAATGTAATTTTCTTGATCCTCAATAATATCTCTTTATCTAATTTTACATTCAAATCAACTTTAGAATATAACGAATCAAAGACAAAGCAAACAACTAGTTCATGGAAAGACCATTCTTTTTAAACCATATAGTGTTGGCTGACGATTATTGTTTAAATTTAAAAGACAAATAACATACACATTCAAATACAATTGTATACCAATAATAGCTCCGCCTCTAGTTGTTAGAAACACTCGTTTGGGATCCCTTCTACCCCAGTGGTTTTCAGTTGTTTCTGATATTTACCCTTTTGGATAGTGTGTGTTTGCTTCTGTAACCCTCAATTTAATGAATGCATGGAGACACCCTTTGAAAAAAAAGACAAAAGACGAGTATAACAAGTCGTTCGGCTTTGGTGGGTCTCGCCTCACCACCTTGGAGATAGTCTGTTGGTGCCTCGAGTCAGAGTCTAGACAGATCTTACTGTTCGCATGACCCAACTTGACTTAGATCTGTTCAAATACGCGAAAGGGATCAAATTCAATTAGAGCCGTTAAAAGCTGGCCTAACTCAACCCTAGTCTCGATCAAAAGCTGGCAAACCAAAATGAATAGTGATATGATTTCCATATAACTCGCTCCATTTTTTCGTGATATGATGAGCATGCATGCGACCCGGTTGATCATTAGTGTCACGTAACGCGATTCACCCAACTCGTAATCCTCTCCAAGCAGATCCATTTGACATCTCTAATGGGGTTTTATACTATTTGCATATGTTAGGTTAGGGTTTAGTGAATAGTTGAACATTATGATGATCATGAGCCTAACTCATCATGTGAAAGTTGGGGGGAGGAAAAAAAGTAAAGAAGGCCACACCCACACGTGAACAAATGATGCCATATTTGAAGGCATCAAGCCACATTGTACTATTCTTCCAAACTCTACATGTGTTGAGATGGGGAATTGAAGGAAAGTTGCCTGCTAGCCTCAACCATAACTTTTGATCCATCGGGGCGTCGTGAAGAATTGCGTCCCAATAACGTAATTCGAGTTGTTGGGAAATGTCTCGAAACCGGTACTCCCATCCTAAGGGGGTCATCATACAACCATCTTCCTTTGCCTATGAGAGACCACTTGCACTTTCTTCTCCAAATGCTTAAAGGGTGTGTTCATTATTCAAAACCCATCTTTGACAAATCCAATCGAAAGCTCACTCCTTTTTCCATCAAGGAAAGATAAGACTTGACATGTTTAATTCCCATGAATGATGAATTCAATCTCTCTTTCAAAACCCCCCCTTTTTCCTTTTTCTAGGGTTCCTCGCCAAAATTACCCTCTTCTCCTTCATTTCCTGATCAGTAAACTCACAGTCTCCCATCCTCATGTTTAACAGAAACATCTTCTTCAATGGTCCATTCATGTCCACCAGTTTGTTCATGTTTCTGTTGAAAAGATGGTTCAGTGGTTTTGTGAGGTGATGTTTGTTTGCACGACGGTGAGATCGTGTTTCGATTTCGTGCATGAATATGATACCAGAGTTGCAGTGCTCCTGCATCCATTTGGGAACTTTTGAGCACTGATTCATTGTCACCATGTTGACCTAGCCTTTCCATTCTCGAAAATACCAAATACGTCGTAAAGAGACCGATACACACCTTATGACAAGTTTGTGTCTAATGCCATTTAAGTGATCAACTCCATAATTATTCATTATTATTTCTGTGAATAATCTCGATCTCTCATAAGAAACAGTAGCAGAAATGTAATAAAAAATTCCAACCCTTTTAATTTGACGCATGAGCTTTTATTCTGAGTAATTAAGCACTCTTAACGCACATAAAACCCACATGATCGGAGTCTGGAATTGAAGACCTTACCAACTTGTATACTATAAGAAAGAGCTAGTTAACCTTAATAGTTAATGTCTAATATATACATAAAGAACTCGTAAAAACACACGAAAAAAATACTTTTTTGACTTCATTTGCTTAAAATTTGAGGGTCTAGTGAAAATTTATTTTTTAACTATTTCTAACGCGTATTTAAAAAATTAGTCAATTTAATTTTTTGGCCAATTTTTATCAAAACCACATAAGCTTTTTAAAAAATGACAAAAAATCCTGTTAAAAATGAAAATTATATTTTAATTATATTTGACTTAAATTTAATAATTTAATATAAAACTTGAATTTTTAACCATTACCGACCCCATACTAAAAATCACAAAGTTAATGAAATTAATAGTGAGACATTATGTCATTATTTATTGCTATCTCAAATCATAGTAAGGCTGAACCCAATTCCACAATACTGTGGGCCGGATGAGCCAAAGCCTGACCCAACCTCATCGGCCCATGTATGGGTCGGACCGAAACCAATATTTATACACAAACCCGCCAAAATGCCGGTTTTCTTTATCCGGTACTAATCGCCGTCGTCGCAGAGACTGACGTCGGCGAAAGGCTGCAAAGAACCGGCGGCAACGCATTGCCACCACCACCAATAAGATTGAAGCACCATGTTTGTACGGGTGAAACTGCGGATTCTCCCAACGGTACTCTCTCAACTTAAGCCTTACTGTCATCACTTTCTATTCCGACCATGTTCCTTTCTCCGACCATCTCCGATCTCCGGTTTCGGCGATCCAGATAGTCCGGTAGTAGGAAAGCAATCAGAATCCGATTCTCAAATGGCAGAACGTGTCCACAAAGTCCTTCAGGAGCACAGGGATGCACCAACGAAGAAACTTGAGCTCGTTCTCGCCCAATTCTTCGACTCCAAACCTACGGAAGAACTCGTCCTGGATGTCCTGAGGAGGAACCGCTTCGATTGTAAACTCGCTCTCAAGTTCTTCAACTGGATTACCAGTACTTCTCCATTATCTGCTGGCCCTACTGTTTGCAACGAAATTCTCGATATCCTTGGCAAAATGAGGCAGTTTGAAGATGCTCACAAGGTGCTCGGCGAAATGTCCAAGAGAAAAGGATTGGTTAACGAGCAAACGTATAGAGTGCTGGTGAATCGATACGCAGCTGCGCATAAGGTTGATGAGGCAGTTGGGATGTTTAGCAAGAGGAGTGAATTCGGCTTGGAGGATCATGAAGCTGAAGCTTTTCAGAGGCTTCTGATGGCTTTGTGTAGGTATAAGCATGTTGAAGCTGCGGAAACTTTGCTGCACTCTAGGGAAGATGGTATTGTTGGTCATGACATCAAGACTCTGAATATCGTTCTCAATGGTTGGTGTGTTCTTGGAAACGTACGAGAGGCGAAGAGATTCTGGAAAGATATAGTTACGTCGAAATGCAAGCCGGATTTGTTCACCTATGGGACGTTCATCAATGCGTTGACCAAGAAGGGGAACCTCGGCTCAGCACTGAAGCTGTACGGTGCAATGCGGAAGAAGCACGAATGCAAACCGGATGTGGTGATCTGCAACTGTATTATTGATGCTCTTTGTTTCAAGAAGAGGATTCCTGAAGCATTGGAAATTTTCAGAGAAATGAATGATGATGATGGAGTATGTTGTTCTCCGAATGTGGTGACTTACAACTCGCTTATCAAACACCTGTGCAGGATTCGGAGGATGGAGAAGGTGTACGAGCTTTTGGATGAGATGGAAGAGAAAAAAGGTAGTTGCTTGCCTAATGAGGTAACTTTTAACCACTTGCTCAAGTCGTTGAAGGATCCGGTCGAAGTTCCAGGGGTTTTGGACAGGATGGAAAGGAATGGCTGTTCGATCAACCAGGATGCGTATAATTTGATGTTGAAGATGTATGTGAGTTGGGACTGTGAGGAGAAAGTGAGGGAGATGTGGTGTGAGATGGAGACCAAAGGATTGGGACCGGATCAACGGTCTTACTCGATAATGGTACACTGGTTATACGAGAAGAGGAGATTCGACGATGCTTTGCGTTACTTTCGAGAGATGAAGTCGAAGGGGATGGTTCCGGAACCGCAGACTGAAATGCTGGTCCGTTCGATGTCTACCAAGGATGCAGAGAACAAAATAATACAGAAGAAACGAGGCGATAGCCGGAACAAACTATCCGTTAAGAGAATTATAGAAAGAAAAGGGGTGCTGTAAGGTAATTCGGGACAGGATAATACTGGGAATTCAGTAATGAGAGTTGAAGAATGTTACTTTCTCATCTCTTTTTCGTGCTTTACAATTCTCCCTTACCGTTGCTAATAACAGGGAATGTTTTTTGTTTACTGATGAAAGGGACAAGCATTACAAGTTTCTACAACAATTTGCTCATCAGATTTCGCTACAAGCTCATATCCTCAGGTAAGCTGATCTGGAGAAAGTAAAGGCTGCAGAAAGAAGCGAACTGAACTTGGTCAGAACCAACTTCGAATTCCGGTCACAGAATGAGAAACTTGTAGATTAGGAATTCGGAATATTTACCTTGCAGACATGAACGCCATTCCGAAGAACACAGCTTTAACAGCTTGTTTCTGCCCAGCATAGTCGAAAGCCAACGGCAGCATCTCGTGTAACGTGAGGAACGCCATCACTCCGCCGACTGCAACGATAAATACGATATGAGACTTTGTTGGTTTTCGTTATTATGGAACGAGAGGAATGCCAAGTTGGAGATGGATTAGAACAAACCTGATCCTAGTAGTCCCTCCAGTATTTCGGGATTCAAGCTGCTTGGGAACAGATATGCTACAATCGAGTAATCAAAGGAGAGCTTAGCAGTCAGAATGATTTTGAGTACAAGAATCATGCAGTATGTTAGCATGGCAAGGTCACATACCTACAGCTACGACGCCAAGTGGCTCTGCGAAACCAGACAGTGTTGCCAGTTTGAACGCCTCCCACTTGCTGAAATGGGTGCAGAAACAAACTAGTGAATTGAATTACCAGTACGTATCTTTCGTAAATTATGACTCGAGAAAGGCTCACCTCTGTGTTGCGAAATAAACAGGAAGAGCAACTGCAACACCCTGTGCAAAAAATGAAGTGGGAAACAAACGTTTAATGAACTCCATCCATGGTTAAAGTTGCAAACATGAAGACATAAGGGTACTGAGATATTATTACCTCTGGGATATTATGCAGCGCAATGGCAAAGGCTAAATTAAGACCGACACGAAGGCCCTGCAGAAGAGAAGAACTGAGGAATCACAGATCCTAAGACAAGTACTCAAGTTTTCAACCATGTAACAGGGTGTCATCTTCACCTTCATTGATCCGAGGAACACGGCCATGCCCTCCGGAAAATTGTGCAAGCTTATGCCTGGAACAAGATCATAGATTCAGAGGAAAACAGAGAAATTATCAGGCTAGCTGAATAACTCTATGTAACTCTATGAAGTTCAGAGGATTTTGACAATTTAGTATTAGTTGGAGAGCAATGAGAAGTGGAATTTCAAAATTGTTCAAGCAATTCCATGATGAACAGTGTCTTATCCTTTACAACTTTGATTTGAAGGATTGATAACAGTTCACAATTTAAACATTCAGGAAATCTATGAACTTCTCTTAACAAAGTCGTAGGGCCGTACCTACTGCAGTGATGATCCCACTGTAGAACACCTGACGACGATGCTTTTTCATGACATCCTTTCCCCCTTCATCCCCATTTTCCTGTTCAAACGGCGAGGAGCAAATCATTTAAATTACACCATAGATAGGCAGAGTAAGATATCATTGAAAGATAAGTCTAGCAGTAGAAGATTTTCTAGCCACCTTTTTGCTTTTGACTTCCGTCCCTGGAGATAGTTGTGGTTCAGGAATGAATGTAACAATTACAGCAAAGAAAACAATCCCGCCGAAAAACTGAACAGCAAACCAAAGAAGCATCATCATAAAGGGACATAAAACAGATGAAATCAAAGCAATAGCATGAAGCAAAACGATGAAAGGCTAGGCTAACCCAGAGATTCCCCTTGAGAAAGCCAATCGAGTTAATGGCATTGTGAGCGAGATCAAAGAACGAAATGCTCAGCATTAGACCCGAAGCAAATCCCTGCAGATCAAAATGACCATAGCACAATCTAATGTTAGTACTTCATATCATCTGAATTCTGGTACCAGAATCCCCCAAGAACAAGGATTTGAACTCCTGAGAATCACCTGTAAAAGGCCAAGCATCTTCAAGCTTGGCGCCCCAGAAATTATCACAAGCAGAGCACCTGTTCATTATCCAAGTTCAAAGTCAGATTCCTAAGAAACAGTCATTAAAATGTGAATGATGAGTGCTAATGCCATATCGATGACTTCTTCGTTCGCTCCACCGAGATTTCGAATGAGTGTGATCAAATGTTAACAGATGAACATGAATCCCTCATCATTTCCTTCATACATACAACATAAAGCTAGAAATATCATATTTCAAAACTAAGAGGCAGTCTCTAATTGCTAAAAGGAATGTTATCTAACGATTCTCCAACGAATTGTCCATCAGTTAGATCAAAATGAGCATAGTGAACATACTAACTACACTTTTCATCAACAATGAAGCACATTGAAACTGATCCATCAACATGAGAAAGTCAAATAAACTGAACAGCTTAAACAAGGGAAGGGACCAACCGAGTGAAGTGCTGAGGCCGCCAACTAGAGACAGAGCAAGCGCTACGATAACCTGAGAATCCATCGAGGTCCCGCCGGCGGAAGTTATAAATCGGAGGAGTTGAGTTTCTCAGCTGTAAAATGATAATATATATAAGCTTTAGATAGACAGTCTGGAATGAAGGAAAGGATGAATTGAGGAAGCAGACAAAACCAGAAAACCCTACCCAATATTCTTTCTTCTTCCTCTGCTTCCCTCACACTTACTCCACAGTTTTTATACCTTCACCTACCCCTCATCCTTCTCCTTTCCTATCGAGGCATGAAACCTCCCTTCTCCATTATTCAAATATACGAAACCTCTATCACTCTCGCTCTCTCTATGGAGTCGATGCTTCTTGCTGTTTGCTTTCCTCCGCCGTCCGCCGTCCGCCGGATTCTCCTAATCTTCTGGAATTGAAATTTTTTTTTGTACGTTTTCTATTTTCTTGCTCATTTCAACTGAAAATGTAAGGGGTCAAAAGTTGACCCGACTGGCTGGAATCGTAATTTTAACGGATTATAATTATAATTTAGTAAATTTCTCCGTCCGAATAATCAACGGTAGATCTTAGGATTTTAAAATTTTAAATTTAAAAAAGTTTATTCACGACGTGACGAACATTCGTGATTCCGTTAGCCGCCGTTTACTGAATAAACCCGGCAAAACCCCTCCGCGCCTTTCACAACCACTTCTCCGCGCTAAAACGAACTAATATCGGGCGCCGCAGTTGTCACCACCGTCTCACGATGGCATCTCGCTCTTTCCTCCTCCGTCTCAGATCTCAGTTTCTCCGCCCCTCAGTAGCCTCCACCGCAGCTGCCGGATCCTCGCCTGGAATCTTCCTCTCCACTCGCCAGCTCACTTCCGAGCGGATGATTCTCTCTCCAGTTTCAGATCTCCGCTCAGCTTACTCCGACTCGACTTCGATCTCCGGGCTACGGTTCTTCTCCACTGCGCGCCGCCATCCGTTGCGGCCGAAGGCCGTGGACATAGGAGCCCGAGCTCGTCAACTGCAGACCAGGCGGCTCTGGACGTACGCGCTCGCCTTCAGCGGCGTGGCCGGTTTCATAGTCATCGTTTTGAACAATTTCCAGGACCAGATGGTGTTCTACGTGACTCCGAGCGACGCGATTGAGCAGTACAGGGCGAATCCGAAGAAGACGAAGTTCAGATTGGGAGGGTTGGTCCTGGAAGGTAGCGTGGTGCAGCCGATGTCGTCGCCGGAGACGGAGTTCGTGGTGACGGATTTGATCACGGATATCATGGTGAGGTTCAAAGGCGCGTTGCCTGACTTGTTCAGGGAAGGGCATTCGGTCGTGGTGGAAGGATTTGTGAGGCCGATGACTGAGGAGTTGAAGAATGAAACGGGTAGCAAGAGTGTTTCGGAGAAGGCTAGGAGTTCAGATGTTTTCTTTTCTGCTACAGAGGTTTTAGCTAAGCACGATGAGAAGTACATGCCTCAGGAGGTTGCAGCTGCCATTGAGAAGAACAAGAAGAAGCTAGAAGAAGAAGGAGAAGATGCTGGGAAAACTGAGAAGAAAGTGACCAAATAGGGTTTGCTTTCAAATTATGATTCATTAACTCGTTATATTGGGGAAGAATTGATCATTCATCATATGCCGTGAGTTGAATTTTGTTGATGTAGAGTAGAATTTTACAAATACTTGAAAACGAAGGAATACTGATTGCCTTGTCAAGGAGCTATTATGATAAGATTGCTCCAAAATTTGTGTTGTTATTGCAAGTTACTGTATGCATTGATACTTCAATTTTGGAAGGGGAAATGAATAATTTCATGAGATTGAATTTGAATGAAAGTAAGTGGAGACATTGATAACTTTAATGTTTGATGAACTTGAGCTATGACAATGGTGTTTGCTGCTGGTAATCAAGTTGTTCCATTACGTTTATGGTGTATCTTCATGAGGCTTTTTGTTAGCCAGATGGCTGTTTCTTTTGATGATACTGCTTCTTCGCCAAAGGGTTTCAGCACGCCAGCAAGTTCGTCGAACCTTTCTCGTCTGAGCAGGCCTGCACAGATCTCCAGCAATGATTCCAGTGCTTCTGCTCTTTGAGTGCTCTGAACATCCCATTCAACCCTGATCTCTTCTCCTTGCACAAGAGTCAGCGTGGTCACTCCAGAAGTGTCGCTGGAAGTTCCCTGTATTTCTTTTGTTGTTTGTGTTGCAGGATCAGCTTTGGCTGGCATTTGGTTACTTCGAGGTGGGGTCATATTCTCTGCACAGTTTCTCAGTCGGATGTGATCAGAGGTGAGTTTGGCAGTTTTCTTCATATCGGACACTTTCTTGCAAAAATCGTCAATGTGTTGTTGCTCGAAAGCTTTGATGCTATTGTTACATGGTGGTCTTACAGCTTTGGGCTTATCCTTGGGAATATGCTCAGACTTCACCGGGAGAAAGACCGGAGACGGGTTTTGACATTGAGCAACATATGGCTGTAAGTGAGGGTGTCTCAACAACTCTGCCGCCTGAATTAGTTGATTTTTTTTTAAAAGCATGAATATATGCAATCATATTTGGAATTCAATCACTGTGGTCATAGTTACCGTTGGCCGGTGCTCGGGGCTCTTCCTTAGCATAAACTTGATCAGTTGTTTCCTGTTGACAGACAGCAATCATGATGAGCGGCAGACAAACACATCCTATTCACAGAACTCTAAGATCAATAAAGTAATGATGACTCTCCACTAACAATGAAGAGGAGTAAGAAGGTGGAAGAGGAGAAATCGAGCCACGGTTTATCTTGTGAATTAGTCCAGCCATATCCTGTTCAAATTCATCGAGTATTTGTGAGCTGTTGAACTTTCATCACTGACTGATCAATTTTTGGTTGCAGGAGAGACTTACAGGAGCCCTGAAAGCAGGTTGATGTGCAGCTATTTCAAACATGCTGCAACCTGTCAAAGGAAGAACATTACAGAGACAGAATTAAGATTTCCAGGTAAATACCAGGCAGGTTTACGACAAAGAAAGAAGAGAGATGCATGCTGATTCGATGCATTTCTTGATGACCTAATGACCAGATATCTGATTTATAGCCATAGGGTATATCTGCAAGAAGCTCGGGGCACATGTATTTTGGAGTTCCCACCACCTGTGGAGTCAATAAAGCAATGAACTTATGCAAGACTGATCGAAAAGAAGGCGGAAAATACATTCTTATAAGAGGACATTACTGTGGATGCAAGGTCATCTTCCCCGAGCAATTTCGCCAGTCCAAAGTCCCCTAACAAACCCCACAAATCGTCAAGTGACACAACTGCAGCAAATGGGATGATCCAATATACACGGAGAGTTCGGGGTAAGTTCTCGGTTCTCACCTAGCTGGATGTCGTTGTCTTTCGAAAGGAATATATTCGAGCACTGACATTAGATAAGACAGAACATTATTGCAGGTTCATTTTAATGAAACGTAGCCCTAAATTCCTTGAACTGGATTCAGAGAGAAGCTTTTACTTTCAAATCTCTGTGAAGAACCCGGTTGGAATGGAGATAGTCCAGTGCTAGCAGAAGTTGAGTCAGCCACTTACAGAGCATCTACGCCATATCAGACGATAGTTAACAAATCATCCATTTAAAAACCGAAATCTTCTCAATCCAACAGGTGATAATACTCTTTCCATGGTTTCCTTACCTCTTCGCTGAAATATGTCCCTCTAGCTTTCCTTATCACCTGAGTCCTGAAACGAATGGAGAAACCATATAACACTCCTTACTCACTAATTCACTGGATCAGGTTTCAGAGTTCAGCCCCGACTTACATGTCGCCACCCTCACAGTAATTCGTAACGATACACACGCATTCCTGTACAATCACAACGAACCAAGTCAAGATCAGCCGCCACTTTACAGGTACGTCTCCTCGAATCTCTCAAACAGTAATTACATAGCATTTACTTGAATACCTTTCCAACCCAGGAGTCCTTGTACTCCACTATATACGGGTGATTCAACTTGGCTATCAAGTTCATCTCCTGGATAGCAGTCTGCTTGAACCTCTCCGTCTGTCTAGCCAGCTTGATCTTCTTCATCACATACCTCTTGTTCTCCGACTTACGAACTACGAGAAACGCCGCCCCGAATCTCCCCCTCCCTATCTGCTCATTCACTTCATAGTCTTCTCCTCCTCCTCTACTTCTCCCTCCCATCTCTTCTCCTCTCTTTGTTCTTTCTTCCACCATTGCTAGGTAGCTAGAGAAATGAATGGTGATGAATGATAATAATATGGGAAAGAACAGTAGAAGGGTTTTGTCAGTAGAGCAGGGGAAAAGAGTGTGAGTAGTAAATGTGAACGTGAATCATACTCCAGCCATGAAAGCTCATTCTGCAAATAAATTTCCTTTGGACTGAAGGAGATTGGGTTTTGCCTGAAATGGGTTCCATGAAAAAAGCTGGAGCAGATTTGAGGCAGAAGCAAAGGAAAATAGGGGGTTGCTATTGCTAGAGGGGAAAGTTTGCCAGTTTGGAGTAATAAATATATCCAGGAGGGAAGGGGAGAATAAATGTGTGAGAAAATAGCTTAATGGTACCGTAACTTTCGGCCACGTTGCATTATGATCATGCGAATTTGAAAGTCGATTGGATCAGTACTGCAACTTTTCCCAACTGTAACGCTATGGTACTGTTCTTAACGGTGTAACGCCATTGTCGACACATAATTAAAAAAACACTATAAGAGACGTCCATAACCAAAATTGGATCAAATTGATATATCCAAATTTATCACTTGTTGCAATCCAACAAAACTAGTTGAGTGATAAAATGGTTATTTGAGTTTGATATTTGATCGACTTCAGGTTATGTGACATCTTGAATTGTGTTCTTTTATGACGTGGAAAACCGGTCGAATAGTCATTGTGGATGAGCACAGTATCAGACTGTTATAACGGGGTAAAGGTTGTGGGTACCGGTCTAGGAAATTTCAAAATTATGTGGCTACTATGAAACTCGGTCTAAATTACGGGACCATTTAGGTAGTTGACCCGAAATGAATTGGGTGTGGTGATAGGGATATGGCAACCGTGGGAAAGGAAAGGAAGCAAATGCATTTTGCTTGCATTCTAGGGTTCCTCAGACCATCATTACACACATTTGGTTGTTGTGTCAATGTCACTATCATCTTATTATTAACTCCCAACATTTCTCTTCTTTCTTGTCTTGTTAGCTTCCTTTTTCCTCTCTTTAATACTAATAGATAGGGTTTGTTACAAAGTTAGGATACTTGATCTTGGAATTGAAGTGCACACCTAGTTGACTTGGTATGTAACCAATCAAGTAGTCTTTAACTTGGTAAGACAACATCATAAGTATGTAACCAATCAAGAGTCTGATTGGTAAGACCTATCTGCTCGTGAGCAGCTCAGTATTTGGCTCGTAAAAACTACTGTAAAGCTCGCTCGCTACTAGGTTTGGTATTAAAGGAGATGGCTCGATAATAAACGAACTGAGCCTGAGCTAACCCTCTCTCGGCTCCGCTTGGCTCCTGAGCTAGATTAGCCAGACTCAATATGGCAGCTCGCGAGTTATTAGCTGATGAATTATTCGATAATTGCCAGGTTCTTTCATTAGATTGTGAGTTTGCGAGTATATATAAAAAATCCGATTGTGCTTAGATTTTGGACAATAAATTTAAGACGAATGCGGTCTGTCGTGAGTTTTATTCCCCGAGCTTGAGCCAAGTTCTGTTCTAATAGCTCGACATGGCTCTGATTTGGAGTCGAGTTTGAATCGAGCGCAACCTAAACTATACCCAACTGGCTGTTCTATCCAACTCTCATGTACCATTTTCAGATATGTTAAAGGGCTGTGTGAGTACTGCAGCCAGGCCCATTTCAGAAGAGGCCTGTGTATGCTGTACAGCAAGGCCCATCCACTTATTTTCAATATTGTCCAGTTCCATGAAAGGGCAATGCAATCCTGGAAGATATTAAATAGCATTTTTCACTACTGAACGGACAACTCTGTTTACTTATTATGCGAGGAGGAAGAATCTACGAAATAAAAAGAACATTTATAATCAAACACAAAATGAAAAAATCGTTAGTTATATAGGACAATCGCCATTGCCATTCATCGGAGCTGACATGGTGAAGGAGGGAGAGTCATTGGCGGTGCTAGTGAGCTTGGAATGGGTCACTTAGGCCGTGGCACGGGCCATGATCGAGATGTCTTCTAGACAAACAACGTTGCAATGGTTGTGGTTATTTCAAGTGGAGATGGCAGACGCCTTAGAGTTTGCACGTGAAGTGAGAGCTTGACAAGATACTAATAAGAGCATGCCCTTCTTCACAATTAACTGAATTAAGAGAAGAATTAATAGGATTGACTCGTCGATATATCATTTTAGACTGATTCTTTTTGTTAGGTTTTTCTTGTTTGATTCATTAATAATACGAGTCTAAAATTTCAGGAGAAAACAAGGAAGAAATTGTACACGTGTATCCTCTAATAAACGGACACGTGTCCCCAAAAATCAGTGAAGGATGGTTCTTCATCAGCTGGCACTGGCAGAAATAATAATAGAGTGACAAGCCCTTTTCGATTTTTCCCCTTTTCTTCTTAAACGTCTCTTCCAGAAAATGGCATTGATAACGGAAAATTCACCCCAAAAAATCTTTTAAAAGTTAGAAAAATCTGAACCAACTACTCTATCGAAGGCAGAGAGAAAGAAAAGAGGGCACAAATCGCCTCAAGCCTTCCTCTTTCTACCTCTCTCTTCCTCTCCCTCTATCCTAGGCCATCGATCTGGCCCAATTGCTCTAGGGTTAGTGATTTTTTTGTTCATAATTTCAATTGATGCATGTTGTCCCCCCCCCCCCCCCCCCTCTCTTTCAATTTGTGTTTGTGTTGGTCTAATTTCGTTTCAATTTTTTGGATGAAACGCAGTTGGGGAGGGCTTGATTCATGCTCTACTAAGCTGGGGGATCGGGTTCGATAATCTTCAGCAGGTTTTCTACTCTGATTAACCTTGTTCAGTTGTTTCATGAATTTGCGCAATTCGGATGGTTTTTGTATTCTTGTGGAAGTTGGGTGTGTTAGTTCTGAGCTAACGATGACGAAAGTTGCTTCCTTTCTGGTCATAGTTTTGGATTTTTCTTCTTCCTTTTTCATTTTGCCGTCAGTTGTTCTCTGGGGTTTAGTAGTCAAGCTGGATTGTGTCACCATTTGGAGGGATTTGGCAGTTTTGAGGATCTGATGTAGGAATTTTGGGAAATGGGTGGTTTTTTGGTTTCCTTTATTAGTGAATTCGGAACCTTTGTGGCTTTGAAGAATAGATAGTGGCGAGTTATGCGGTCGGTAGTGTTATTATTAGCTTCAAAATTCCGAGTTTATCAGATTACTTCTTGCTAGAAGTGTTTCAGAGTGTCATTGGTTTGAAGATGTGAATGATATGTGTAACTTACTACTTTGTCACGTAGTTGTGCGACTGATATGTTTGCTTCTGTGATGCATTGGTGCTCATTTCGTTGGTATAGACGGGAGCTGAATTGTTCCTCAGATAGTTAAGGTTATCCTACTCATATTGTGATCATAATGTGTCGGATTTTCTTGTGATCCTGAGATAGTTGACGTGATCCTATGTGATATTGTCTCGTGATATTAGCGAAGATCATGTCTTGTTGTTTGATATTCGTTTATTGAATACCAGATACTTATCTGTTATTGAAGTGTTTTGTGCTGAACTTTGTGAAGCTCGTACTATAACCTGTTACAAATTTCCTCTGATGCCATTTGTTCATCAGCATGTATAACTTTAAGCTCGTATTATATAACCTGTTACAAAAATTTACCGCTCTGACATGAATAATGATTCCTTGCAGAAGCGAAAAATGGACCATGACGAGGCAGGCTGCCAGGCTCCTTCCGATCATCCTATTCTGTGCGTTAACAATTGCGGATTCTTCGGAAGTGCTGCCACCATGAACATGTGCTCAAAGTGCCACAAGGATACGATGCTAAACCAGGAGCAATCCAAGCTTGCTGCTTCGTCCGCAGCAAGTATTCTCAACGGATCGTCGATGAGCCTCGGGAGGGAACCCGTTGCTGCTAAGACCAATTCGGTAGAACCCAAGAGCATATCGGTCCAACCATCTTCCGCTTCAAGTGCTGGAGAGAGCGTCGAAATGAAGCCGCCAAAAGAAGGGCCAAACAGGTGCAACACTTGCAATAAACGCGTCGGCTTGACTGGATTCAAATGTCGGTGCGAGAACATGTTCTGTGCAAACCATCGCTACTCGGACAAGCACGATTGCCCCTTTGATTACCGCACTGCTGGCCGTGAAGCTATCGCAAAGGCGAATCCTTTGGTGAAGGCGGAGAAGCTCGACAAAATCTGAAGATGGTTGTCAAATGCAGCGTCATCTACTCGAAGTATGCACTTATCCTATAGGGTTGTCCCGTTTGTTACGAATCGAGAGAGAGTGAGAGAGAGAGAGGGAGGGGAAAGGAAGACTATTCGGGACATCTCTGCAGTATGAAGAAACTCTAGTATGTTGTGAGTGGCGAGAATTTATGTGTTGGCCCGAGCGTGTCGAGAGTGTAAGTCTTGGTGGTTCCGTTGTGTACATCATCGTGGTCCTGTAGTATCCCCGGTTTATGGTGTCGTCATGTTTCATATGGTAGTAGTACGTCGAGAATCAGATGCCCCGTCTCTTGTGCTAAACTCGCGATCTATCTTCGTTTATCGTGCTTTGCTTTGTAAATGCCATGGCTTTGTTTGCGACACGCTTGTGTTATACGAGGCTATCCCACTTGCTTTTCTGGTAAATTTTATTCGTACCTGTCCATCTACTCCCGTACTAATTGATTAAACTGAACCAGAACAACTTTTTGCAGTACATTCAGCTCAATTACACTATGTTAATTCTGCATTGTTAGTTACATTATAACTAGTTATAATCTCTAGTAAATAAGAGTGCATCGGAAACCCTAAGAGTAATTAATCACAATAGGAAACCAAGGTATGAAGGACCATTTTCCGATCCAAGTATCACAAGCGGATTCCCTTGGATTCAGACTCGAGATACTTGCAGATCCTCTCCATAACCTCCCTACCTTTAACACTATTCTGCATAAACCTATCAGCACATTTCTGCTCCAACTTCTCGGCCATCGACGCCAAGGTAGACAGCGGTTTGATCCGAATACTAGTCTGCTGTTTACACAACGTCCACCCGCTCGGATTATCAGGGTGCGGTTCGTACTGGATCTTCTCCTCCACTTCGATGAACTTCTCGAGGCTGATGTTTCGAGTCGTGAGCTGCATTGACCGAGTTCGCCCATCAACAACTGTCGACTCGACGCAGTTGCACACCTCCTGACCGACCATCTTGCGAACGAACCACGGCCCCGGGGCGTGAATGGTAATGGCTCGAGTCGTGTATAGCTTCCCGGACTGAGTATCGAGCTTCTGGCTCAGCGTGTCCACGTTGAGTATGTGCTTCAAGGTGCTTTTGTTCTCGGGGTCCGAAAACTTTCGCCAGGCTGCCGATGTTACTCTCTCCCATGGATGCTTGTAAATATGATCTTGTGTGTATGCTTTCCCCATCTTTTCTTCTTTCCCTGTTGGCCAAGATCAAAATAGTAGTATAACTCATCAAGTTCCATTTCAGCAAAAAGGAAATTCCGAGAGTTGAGCTATACACATAAATTGGTTGTACAGAGGACAATCATAACCTTGATTCACAACTCACAATCAAACGACTTTCTAAAACACTAAGGCTTGGTTCGGCAACAAGGATCATGATTCCTACGAAAGTTGAGTTACGAGTCTTGAGATGGGTTGTGAACGGATGTTAAATTGAGGGATATAACAGATTCGTAGGAAAGTTTAATTTCCCTTTGAGTAGATCGGGAAACACAATTCCAGTTGAAATCCTTACATCTCTTAATCCAAGTTTCCTTCCACAATCCCTCCGAACTCTAACTCAACTTTCGTACACGAGTCTCCACTCAACTTTGCTAGAAATTATGATTCTGTTGCCAAACTAAGCCTAAATAGATCGCAATGTAGCCAGTACCTCAGCAAATGTCAATAAGTAATGCATTATACAAACCTAAGGGCATCTAGCACCCAATTCTAGCTAAGTAATCAACAACATGACCACCTTCACCATAAATACGAATAATTTCGAACTCCCATACACTCCCAAGAAGAGCATGAAACTGCACAATCACAGCAGAGTGCTAAAAAAAACTAGTGATCAATCCAACCCTGCAATTCTTGAACAACTTGACATGTTAAGTAAGATTCACAACATACCCATTTGAAACATCAGTCTAGCAAACAACTATGAATCCGAGCAGGTAAAATGAAATTCGAAATCAGTGATAAAAAACGATGCAGAAACGTGAATGGAAAGCTGCGGTTTGAGCTGAGCTGAGCTGAGAGACCCAATCAATAAAGGAGCCAAGTCGGAAAAATAAAAACCTTTGAAAGAGAGATGCGGCGTCGGAGTATTGGAAATTGAGGTTAGGGCATTGATTGACGAGAGAAGTGCTGTAAGAAAAAGCTGAGATGGCGGAGAAGAAAAGGAATTTGTTCAGCCGACGATCTGATGATACTGGTGGCGGATGGCGGTGGTTGTTTTTGGTTTGGATCTAACCAAGAAATTTCCGACAGTTTTAATGGGCCCATCTGCCTTCATTGGGCCGAAAGCTGCCTTTAGTGGGCTGCTAGCTGGATCCTTAGTCCAGTTATTGCTCGTGATTCGGAAATGATCGGATGGTTATCCTCTCCGACAGGGTGGGTTAAGCTGAATGTTGATGGTCCTCTCCGAGGAACATAGTACATCAATTAGTGGTATTTTGCGCGGTGATGTTGGAGTTTGGACGGTAGGATTTTCGAATCATATTGGCTCCCAACTCATCCTTCATGCGGAGTTGAAAGCAATTAGAGATGGCATCTTTTGGACATCCATGCTTGGATATAAGCAGGTAGAGGTGGAGTTGGACTCTCTGTTAGCTATTCAGTTAATTGGTAACACTGATATAGGTGTTCACCCATAGAGGCGTTATTATGAGATATCCAACGTTTGAAATTGCAGATGGATGGGTGTCGGAGTCGACATTTTCACAGGAAAGCGAACTTTGCAGCGGATTTTATTGCTAAGAGGGTCATGTTCATAAAGACGGGAAGCGCTGGCTCTCACACCTCCTACTGAAATTCTACCTATTTTGAAGGCTGACGGAACGGGACATCGTTATCGAAAAGGAAGTCAACTGATTGACTTTCAAGAAAATGATATAATTAACTAAGTTTATTCCATTTTACTTTCCTTTTCGAAAAAAATTGAATGTTGTATATATGTTTGTGGTAAATGCTTTTAGAATATGATCAGAACTCGAACGAGAAAGAGAATTAAAAATTAAAGGTTTGATCGAGATTGAACCAGTAGAAAGTTCGTTTAAAGAATGAGTTATGTTATTCATATGATTCGATATAATGCTAGACAATCACTTCATTTTCGTACATTCTCGCGATATTAATAGTCCACTTCGATAGACTTTAATGGTCCCGTAAGTAATAAATTATACATTACGTTACATATATATAGTAAAGATCTGAAGGTTAAACTTGGTTAACGTGGTCGAAAACCCAAGAACCCTTGGAAGAAATAAACAATGGATATATAATCTTCTTCTTGTACATCAAAATTAAATTTGAATTAATTGGATAAATGAAGAAAATATCTGCCAATTAATCTATGGGATATTTATTATTATTATTATTATTATTATTATTATATGTGCTTATAACAAGATAGTGCCATGCACATGCCATCTTAATTTAATTAGACATTATATTTCTACCATTAGATTATAATTTAACAAATAATATTTGAGGTGTATAAATATTTTTTATTTAATTTTAAACATAAAACTCAAGAAATTATGATTAATTACGTTCCTTTGTCGAGGTTGAGCAGGTGGTGATTGTCGACAGAATTTCAATTTACATTTACCCTATTTGTTAATCTAAGTTTATCACAGCTTGTTTCATTTACCCTATAGGGCGGGGCGGCTTTATTTTAAGAGTTGATATGATCGGGATATTGAGATTTCGTTACATATGAATATAAGTGAAGATTTATTCGTATTTGGTTAATTTGATTTATTAATCTTTTTTGAACTTCTGAGCTTAACTGTTCAAAAACTCTTAAGTAATTCATTTCCAAACAAGACTTACTAAAATTAGACGGTTGGTCCAACAATGTAAAATCACTACTAAACAAATGTAGGAAAATGTACGACATTAAATATTCCATCCAGAAAAATTGATGACCCAATAAGTAGTTCAGACGGGAAAACCAAACTATAATTGTTGAATTGATGTATATTCCGAAGACGTTTGAGAGTCTTCGTCTGCGGTTCCTCACAAAACATATGAAGAGAGTTAATAAGAGGGATTTAAGAAGTACGGGTTAAGTTTGTATATAAGAGAGAGCATGAGACATAGGAAGAAGTATTAGCGGTGTTACATGTGTATGGACCTAAAGCGGATAAATTAAACTGGGCATCCTGAGTTGTCATGTGTCACTGACTAGTTGGTGACCCAACTTAGTTTAGAATTGATCTCGATCTTTAATGATGAATGAATGAGTTTGAAATAACCTCTACCGTTCGAACTTGGATTTGGCTAAACTAGGATTAGACGTTGAGCCTTGAACCTTTATCGATCAGTTTGAACGACTCTGCACAACCATACGCTAATGCTTTGTACAAAAAAACACAAACTCATCACTTTGGTAAACCAACAATTAACAAAGTTACCAACATTCACTCATGTAATGTTCCAAAAGAAGGATACTTTGAAGGGTAATTAGTAGAAGAAAACAAGGATGGATGGAATAGCACTTTTCCCGAGGCGACACGATCACTTTCCCGTCGTTTCCTCCCATGCATTAATCCCCTTTCTATTACTTAATAAAAATCTAATCTTTTTTATATAAATTTCCACAAAATTATAATCTTTCATTTTGGGTGATCGAGTTGTAAATTTGTTTCGTATGAATATTCGTGATTAGCTAGCCTCCTTTTGTTCCCTTCGACCTAACCATGCATGAGAATCCATCTAGCTATTGACTGAGATTGAGTTAGTGGCATATCGGGGTGGAGTGCTGATTAGACGACCTCTGATAATATGTAATTGGTTCGATATTTTCTTTGTATGTGACTCCGTGCATTTTAAATATTCCAACGATCCGTTTTATTAGTACATTGCAACAAGTGAAATAAAAGAAATTATATTTCAGGGCTAGCGAAATTCGATCAAGTCAAAAACCTCTCGATCAAAATGAACCATGATAAAAAAAAGTACTCCAAAACATGTTAAAAATCATCATAAGTTATGGAAATGCAACGATACTCGGCTACCTCCAAATTAAATTGGTCCATATCGGTAGCCTAGGCATGCTATATATATTTTTCCATATTTAAATAAATAAACTGACAAAAGAAACATGGCGGGGTTTGTCGGAAGAACAAAAGCGATAACCTTTGACTGTTGTTTGTTCATGTCTTGGCAGACTGTAAATTAATCGGGATTGATATTTTCTTCTTCGTTTCTTGGAAATATGTATTTAATTTAATTTGTTCAGAGGGAAGCATATAAGCCAACCAGCCATGATCACGATTACATGCACACTAATACTAGTATTTCGTTTGGCCGTTGGGACGTGAGATGAAATTTTGAACACTTTCTTATTCGAACGAAAAATTTGAATTCCAACGAAGTTAAATCTATGGAGTTCACTAAAAAATTGATTTATCTTATTATTAATCAGGAATTTTGTATATAGCTAGAAGGACCCTCACAAATTGCAAATACTAATTTGTTAAGAATTAGTCGAATTGAAGCTATAGCGTCGTCATTCGCTGGAATCGAAATATATGATAGATCGGGGTCACAGTTTTTATCAATTAAACAAATCGTTGGAATTCCTAAAATGATATGTTTATTTTTGGAAACTAATTTTTCTATTCCCATCTAAATTTTATTTTACATTTTCGCTGTTAAACGGACCATAAGTTTGAGGTTTTATTGGGAAGGAAACCAAACAAAACCCTAGCTAGCTAGCTAATGTAATTCACGCACGGGCGCACATCCTTAAATCTTGTGATTTTCAAATGTTAATTACTTTACCTAGGTTAATTTAGTAATCCTTGTCACTTTAATAATTAGTATCGTTTAGGTTATGGAGAATTGAATATTAATGGGTTACTAAACTAATTAAGTCTCAAAGTCACGACGATCGAATTAACTTGTTTTTTATTCATGAATCGGGCTATTCCGGCCCTAATTTGTTCGCTTTGGTAGAG
Organism: Linum usitatissimum; assembly: GCA_030674075.2. NCBI lineage: Eukaryota > Viridiplantae > Streptophyta > Magnoliopsida > Malpighiales > Linaceae > Linum > Linum usitatissimum. Next base: position 895,516 of record JAUJYP020001424.1, read on the forward strand.
AATTAAGGTTAATCGGAGGTATTTCAAACTCTATATGCATTGATTTTTTTTGTTTTTCTATTTGGGTCCTTTTCTTTGCTTTCAGTTTTGAGGTTATTGAGTAGGGTAGGTAATTTTCTTTCCCCAATAAGTTCGAATTGGAATAGAGGAGATTGAAAAAACGAACACAATAATCATTTGAGTATTTATTTTTCCCTTGCCAACCATATATAAGAAGCACCTCCAAAATTTTATTAATAAAATTTTCTCGCTGTAAATGCAAAAAAAAGGTTAATTGGGTAGCTTATAACTTGTTTCTGATCGATATAACATGTATCATTACAACATATCGTAATTGACATCTTTGACTTAACAACACTTGACGCTAAAGGTATTAATCTTCTCGCGTACGGGAACTGGGTTAACAAATTTTTTTCTTACCCTTTTACGCATCCTTACATTTCATTTCTCTACGAGATGTTGATTTTGTCACTTACGCATCTAATAATGGCTCTTTCGTGTTTTTTTCAGAATTTTTTTTATGGACTAATCTCCCTAAATTGATTACCATTAATTAATAATTGAAATAGAATGTATAGAGAAGTCGAGGAATGTTACATATACATAAGGTAGTGAAATCATCGAGTCAGTATGAGATCGAAAAATGATATAAAATGATAATCGTAAGATCTCACGACTTTCTATAATAACAAATTTAAAGAAGAAAATGCATTAATTTTCAACTAATGTTATTTTTTTAATTTTTACTTATTACTAAAATAATCAGAACATATCAGTAAAATAAATAAATTACTAATAGCATTTAGATTTTTTTATTTTAAGCCAAACCGAGTTATAAAAAATGACAAATGAACAACTTTTACTTAGTTAGTAGAATCGTAAAATACATGAAAAATTGTTGATTTCAAAAGATTCTAAGATTTAAATCGAGATACCTGATTCCACTGACCATCGATTTTGAATGGAATAAAACACGTTAGACATCACTAATACCATAAAACCATAAAATTTTAAAATCTAAATCGTCGATTTCACTACTCTACATATACATTTACTTAATTAATATATTCAAGTTCCATATACCAATAATATGTCGCTAATTAATGTGGTAATGTGTTTAGCTATCGAAATTAAATGGAAAGCGGAAGGGGTAAAACGGGAAGGCGGGCGGGTCAAAGAGTGGTCAAAGTAAATTAATTTGGATATTTTCTTTTTTCCTCTTCTGCATGGTTTTTTGTGCAAAGCATGCAGAGGGGATAATTGGGCGACAGCGGGGCTTTGAAATGCAGCAACCGGTAAACAGCCGGAGACAGATACTGACACGTGTCAGTCACAGTCCCCTATACCACCGCAACCAGATGGCCGGTGGTCGATCGATGGATCCAACAAAACCTAATTCTAGTATTGATCCCAATTTGCAAGGAGTAGGTGACATACCGGTTCGATTTAATTTCATCGGTTTATTGATTAGTGACATCGGTATCGGTTCGGAGCATTAAATTTAGGTATATATATATTTATGAATTTTTTTTTGAATTCGGTTTTAATTTGACTCAATGTTTGGTCGAGTCGGAATTAAAGAGAATCAAGAAGAGTTCCGATTCTCTTATTCACTAGCCTCGAATACTAAATTAATTATATATGTAATTAAATTTTTGATGATTTACAATTCGGCTAATGATATTTGAACTTTTGATCCTCTACTTATTTGTTTAGACTAAGTAATTTATCAAAGTTAACCTTATATTCAACCCTATTAGTAAGTAATTAATAAAGATAAATTTAGTTCAACCAATCCAAATATAAAAACAAATTCGTTTGTGGTATATCCATTGTTTAAAGACAACTTGTTTAAACTAACAATAGTACAATTAATGTTTTCTAATTTTTTTGTATATTTTAACTTAGTATTAGGGTTACTCTATACATAATTTTTTTTATCAAAATCCAACTCAATACATGTTTTGATAATGAATATTGTCCGTGATCGATATTAAAGAAGTGATCTTATTGATAATGGGCAAGTCTACCTAGGGACCCCTCTGAATCTACAAACAAAAGTCTACCCCAATCAAGAGTAAACATATTGGTATCTATACTCTAGCAAGCCTCATTTCAAAGGTAGATGTGATTCAGAACGATGCGAATATCTAGTCCCTACAGGATATGGGACTTGGTCGTCGTTCAAATACATCTAGACGATCCATCTTTAACCGGAATCTATTACGACCAACGAACATACTCAGTCAGTCAATTTAACGATATATTTATCCATATCTAAACTTTAGTCATATATATAGTTTGAATAGAAATATATAATATATAAGAAGAGAGAGAGAGAGAGAGAGAGAGAGAGAGAGAGAGAGAGAGAGAGAGAGAGAGAGAGAGATGGAGGAAGCGAGAGGCGTGGGGGGTTGCTCCCTGAATGTGGAACAAATCAGTCAACGTAACTTTAAGGGTAAATACGGGAGTAAAAATTAATTAAACTAATTAAATACAAAAAGAGAATTTTTGGGGGGTAATGTGTAAGCTAGTGGTGGTAAGCCTCTGTCTCTACTAATATTACTTTTTAATTTAATCCCCACTTCACTCATCAGGATTTTTCACTTTCTGTTTTTACTGACCAACAACCAAAATTACTTTCGTTCGGATTTGGTTTAGAGTTTAAGGTTTAAGGTCTACTCCAACATCCAACGTTCAAAATTAAAATTCAACCGAACATAAACATGATTTTTTTACCCTAAACCAAACCCAAAACCCAAAATAAAAAATAAAAAAATCTAAAACCAACTCAAACTGAAAAAATATAATGTAGACAGAAAATGAAAAAAGAAACAAACTGAACACATCTCACTGTTGGATCCGGCCGAATCCATCACCTACCGTTGGATTAAAAGTGTCTGTCGAAGCGTACGATTAAACAGTCCGCACGCAAGTCGCACCAACGAATAACTCTTCCTTATTGATGTTTTTTATTTAATTAAATTTGTACCTGATGAGGTGAAGTCTGAACTCTGCAAGTGTTCTGAACAAAACCCAGAGAGAATCTAAGTGTCCAAGTATTAGTTCTATATATAATCTGACCATCGTCAACCTTCCAAAATGTCATGTTCTTTCCTTCCTTTTCACATGCATGTCTAGCTTCAATTATTTTGGGACTGCAAACAAAACATTAGTTTATGTTTTTCAACTTTATTGACAGCTCTGTTGGCCGGGGTGACGGTCCATATAAGGGTCAATATCGACATTTCCTATCTAGATTTAGCCGTCTAGCTAGTATACATTCAACGTGATCGTATAATTCTTTAAGATGAAACTACCCTACTCGTCGTGAAGCTATACCACAGATAAACTGTCATAATTAAGAGGATATGGACATTCATTCGGTACGTATTCTTTCTTCGTTTTTCTTTCGCTCTAATATATAATAGCACGTTGATCGAAAACTCACATTAATGAATGAATGGGGTTGAGTGCGATGTGCAACGAAGTTAGCTTGAGATGGCTGCGCGTAGATTTGATGAGAAGACATTTGCTGGGATTTTGTAAATATGCTCAATAATATCATTTGAATTAAACTAAATTAAATTGAAAATTAACTATTTAATTAATCAAATTGGCAGCTATATCGCAGTTCCAAAACTACAATTATATTTTATTTAATTAATTAATCTTGAATTTTTTTTAATTTAAAAAAAAAGACATTTAAAGCTTTTTGGCGGGTGGGCACGAACATCAATCGGGCGGTCAACAGATTTCTACTTGGGGGAAACCAAACCAAATCCCTTCCAAAACAATTACTATTTGATTAATTTTATTTTATTTTAAATATTTGGGTATAGAATCCAAAGAAGTCATGTTTACTCTTATTGCATGAGAGCTCCTTTAATTATTAATTCATTTAATTAATATTAACACTAATAACCCAATTAATATTAACATTAATTTTATTTTCAACTTATTTTCACATATGTAGAAGAAGAAGGAGGAGGAGGAGTAGAGCCAAGGAGGTGTTGCCCGGTCCGAATTCGGTGATGACAATTCTGTGTTATTAATATGTTATCATTCCAATCAAATCCGATGCTGATCACTTTGAAATCCAAAAAGAGTACTCGATGGGTTTTGGTGATTTTGACTCGTGATCTTTGAAAATGTATTTTTGATTATTTGGGTGGACGAATTGAGTTGGAACATTGGTTTTCAGTTCACTTGTTACGATTAACTTTATAGTGTTTTTGCGCTCATGGACGATGATAGGACAAACCTCAATGATAATGTCTAACTCTTTAGTGGTGAGATCTACCTCATTAGAGTTCACACATTAGAGGTAGTGGAAGTTTGGCGCTACTTACGTTCGTACCTCCGTAGTCTCAACTCTCAATAACTCGGCGAGCTAAAGACGTTTGTGGTTGATCTTTTTATTGCTCACTAACAAACCTCAATTCAAACAAAAACTCTCAAAAAAATCGAGGTTTGTACAGTGATGACCTCCGATTTCGTAAAAACTATATATATATATATATATATATATATATCATGCCATGAAAATTGGGTTTTGTATGATTGAGAGAGTGTGGGAATGCTATGCTTAGGGGAGTCATTGATTGGGACGATCGAGGGGAGAAATCAGAGTTCCCATAAAATCACAAACCCTAAATTTTATTTTATCTATCTATTTCTTCAAGTTGGGTTCTTTTTCCAGTTGGAATTTGTGGGTTTTGTCTCTATACAATCAGTGTTTTTTAATATCCTATCGGTATAGACCTTTTTTAATCACTCACCAAAATGATTTGGTACAATTCTGATGATATAATTACGCTTCAAATAATATAATGAATATTCAACTATAATTTATGAGGGTTTAGATGATTCAACCGCCTATTGTTAAACTTCCCGGTTCAACGTTTCGATATATGAGTTTCGAGTTATATATTTGATTAAAGGGGGGTGGTTATTACTTATTAGTTTAGTATTTAAATGCACACTCGTGTCCTGGTATGGATTCTCTGTACAGTCTTTTTTTCTCAGAGAGATATTAATTGTGTGCATGATGACTGTGTATGCAGAATTATTTATTTAATTATTCTTCCTTTTTCAACCTTTTTTATTAACTTAAATTAATTAATTACTATGTATTGGGAACTGTTGATTTAATTTTCCCCGGATGTTGAATGTTCATGGCTTCCTCTGACCGCTTAATATGACCAATTGTCCAACCGGAGTTCAACAGTTATTTTGTTTTTATAAAAGATTAAAGCAATTCATTAACTCGAAAACGAACGACAATATCATACTAGTGTTGGGCTGTTTGGTAGTAGAAACAATTTTGGTATCGAAATACAGACGACAGAGGGGGGCGATGGATGGTAAAAGTTGGACATATATAATATATACTGATGAATAATATGAAATATGAACTGAATTATTGGGACGCAAACGATTGTAACTTGGTTTTCAAAGCTTTTCTTACTATATTGATAAAATTAAGGTTGTGATTTTGGTGAGGTTAGGTCCAAAAATTGCCAGGTCTACCCAATCCATCCCATATATTAGACTTATTGTTCCAAAAGTTTCCGTTTGAGTGGAAGTGTTAATGCATAATAAATCGATATGAATTTGTCTTCCAACATTTCAAGTTATTTGAGATAAAAAAAATTACAAAATAGGAGACCCTATATACACATAATGTTATGTGACATATAGTTCCTTATGCCAAATTAAAAGTCTTCTAATAAAGGAAAGTTATTTTTTGTCAGAGTAGATCGAGACTCTCGTTCAATACAAGATAGAAGACAAAAAAATAAGCGCAAAATCAATTACCATTTCATAGGGTGTGTTGAATTCGAACCCAAAACCTTCGAATCACCAGACACACAAGTTGACCACCAAAACAACTCCGCTCGAAACAAACAATATTATAATAAGATTGGACTGTCACTTTTGACCAACCAAATATCAACCGTAAATTATTATTATTAATATAATAGAGGATGATCAACACACATGATAGAGAGAGTGTATGTTGTCCATAGCTAGCTAGCATCCACCATCCACACACACAAAACAAATTAACAAAACCCTAGCTTAGCCAAGTTTTAAAATACTAGGAACAAGTAACAAAAAACCTATCCATTAAAAATTATTTTTCGAATTATTAAACAATTAACAAGGAACACAACTTGGTGGATTGATTTCTGTGTGTCTGCGTGTATGCCTCCTACATTTGACAGGAGATTGTTAGAAAGAGAAGCGAACAAAACAAAACAAAACCAAGATAGACAAAAAAAAAAAGAATTCGGATCGATCAGTTTTGGATAAATCAAGTTACGAGTTGTTGGGTTATTGTTCATCATCGAGTTACAAATCAATTGAGTTATAATCTATAGGTCAATCAAGTCACATCATTGTTCATCCCTTAGTTTGTAGATTCTTGAAACTCTTATAAATCAAACGAAATCGGATAAAGTCTGATTGAATCGGGTGAACTTTTGATTTTGGTATATCTGATAGTTGAAGCCTCTCATTTTGAACCGGAGATAGATCGAGAGAGATAGATAAAGATAGGATGCAGATGGGACGGTCAGACGGGTGATAAATTGTACTTAATTAGATTATGAGTTACTATAGATTGTGGATTTAGTTGGTGATAAATTTCGAATTATAGGCCAATCAGATCACACTTCACTTGATTTATTATCTAATCTATAAACTTTTAATTTGACGAGATTATGATTAATCGAATTAAGTCGGATTCAGATCGACCTGAATCGGGTCATCTTTTAACCGTCCAATCTTCTCTCTCCCCCATGGATTTTTTTTTATAACTATTAAGTAGCTTCCTTTGCTCCACAAAATTCTCTCCTTTTTTCCAAGCCTTCTCACCTTCTCCACTCTCTCTCACTTACACTTCTTCTTCTTCTTCTTCTTCTGATCTTCTTCCCTTTGTTGATTGATTGATTTCAGAGCAGAGCCATGAATTCAAACAACTGGCTCTCCTTCCCTCTTTCCCCAACACACGACTCCACAAATCTCAACACTTCTCATCACTCTCACCAACACTTCTCCCTCGGCTTAGTCAATGACTCCATCGACAACCCTTTCCAACATCAAGGTACTCGTAAACATCGAATCTCGAGTTATTGGGATGAAATTGATTGTTAGGCGAAATGTGTTGTCATTACTTTGCTATTGGGATGATAAAGTTCATTACTTTGCGATGTACATATACATCTCTCCGCTTCTCTAACCTCTTTCGAGTTATTTGGATGAAATGGGTTGTCGTAAAGTACTTTGTCACGTATATATCTTGAGTTATTGGGATGAACCATTTAGTTCTAAAGTTCATTACTTTCCGATGTACGATACATCTCTTCTTTTCTCTAACCATCTTTCGAATGATTTGGACGAAATGGGTTGTCATAAAGTTGGTTACTTTGTCTGATTGTCTCGAGTGATTAGGATGAAATGGTTATAAGTGATAATGTGTGAAACTTTTGCGCTGTGTTTTTTATAGGATGGGGGTTAATGAACGGTCAAGGAAGCAATGAAGTCCCAAAAGTTGCGGACTTCCTCGGAGTCAGCAAATCCGACGGCGGCGGCGACAACAGCACCACCAATCATCATCAGACGGCTGATTTCATGGCGTACCATGAAATTCATAACCACCAAGAGGTCAGCGACGCGGCGGAGTATTTGTTCTCCGGCGGCGGCGGTAGTGGGGTAAATAGTCTGATGCCTTTGCAACACACCGCCGGCGGCGGAGTTATGGCGGCGGCGACGGCGAGTGATGGCTACGAGTATAGTACGGAGAGTGCGAGTAATCTACAGGCGTTGACGCTGTCGATGGGGAGTGCAAGTGGGAAGAGTGAGACTAGTGGGGATAATAGTACTAGTACTAATAGTACCGCAGCCGTTGATGCCGCCGGCGCCGCCACTCCGAGGAGGACTTTGGATACGTTTGGTCAACGGACTTCCATCTATCGCGGCGTCACTAGGTCAGTCAAAACACTATTTCCTTATACCTAATTTTTTTTCTTTCAACGGTTAGGGTTTGTGCTTTGCTAAATCAAACTTGTCATAAAATATCATGAGAAAAATGAAAGACGACAAAGTAATAACGAAATCGAAAAGTTTCATCTAGGATGCTGATTCATCTAGGATGCTTAACTACCTTTACTAATTCTTAAAGATTCGGGCTTATGTAGACAATGAAAGCTCTAACTCGTTTCAATTTTAATATCGTTTAACCGGTCCCTTACGAGCACACATTGTCTTCATCTCTCTTGTCTTCGTCTCCGATACAGGCATAGATGGACAGGTAGGTACGAAGCTCATCTATGGGACAATAGCTGTAGGAGGGAAGGCCAATCGCGGAAAGGGCGTCAAGTGTATCTAGGTCAGTATTATCGTATGACTCATTGCACTTCCAATAACTCGAATTATATTATTTCGTAATGAGAAATGAGTACTAACTGATCAACATTAGGTGGTTATGACAAAGAAGAAAAAGCTGCTAGGGCTTACGACTTGGCTGCTTTAAAGTATTGGGGACCATCCACTACCACTAATTTCCCAGTCAGTTCTTCTTCACTAAAACCCTAATTAATTTGTACCATAAATTTTTCTATATACTAGTACAAACAACAATTGTTTACTTGGTACCTCTCTTTGTGTAGATAAGCAACTATGAGAAAGAATTGGAGGAAATGAAGCATATGACTCGCCAGGAATTCGTTGCATCGATTCGAAGGTATTGTTCAGTTGGAACTCGTTCTTGCAGTGAGACATTGGAGAGAGTCGGATTCGTTTATACATTTGGATGATTTAATTTGCAGGAAGAGCAGTGGCTTCTCTAGGGGTGCATCCATGTATCGTGGTGTTACAAGGTAGCTATATACCTCCTTATTACATGTACAATTTCTTTGCTTGAATCATGGAACCCGTGTTCAAAATGTCGAAAACCGTTCGAATTTCGACAGGCACCACCAGCATGGTAGATGGCAAGCTAGGATCGGTAGAGTTGCCGGAAACAAAGATCTCTACCTCGGCACCTTCAGTAAGCTCTCTCATTTTCAGTAATGTTTGATCTCACATTGCAATAGGTGATCAATTCCCCTAAATAAAGTAGTCTATAGGGCCGGGTTGACACGAGGTAGCTATTTTATCCGAATCGGTTTGGATGATATATAGTAGATGAATTATGAATATCTAATCTATTTGAACGATGATTTTGGGATCAAAATGAATATGGGTACCTATTATCGGTCCTGTTTGACCAACAAGGTGGTCAACATTCATATATGCTAATCTCCTTCTACTATTTAATGTCAGTTTCATGATTAATCTTTTGTATAATTTCATTTGAATCAGGCACGGAGGAGGAAGCAGCCGAAGCGTACGACATAGCGGCAATCAAGTTCAGAGGACTTAACGCCGTTACCAACTTTGACATGAACCGTTACGATGTCAAGAGCATCCTGGAGAGCAACACGCTCCCCATCGGCGGTGGGGCCGCCAAACGGCTTAAGGAGGCTCAAGCCTTGGAGTCGTCACGCAAACGTGACGAAATGATTGCTCTCGGCTCGACTTACCCTTATGCAACCACCGGCTCGAGCAGGCTTCAAGCCTACTCGCTCATGCAGCAGCAGCCGAGCCCGTACGACCAAGCCCAGCCGCTGCTCACTTTGCAAAACGGCCAGGACATTTCTCCATACGGTGCCGCACATGATGCAACGTCGTCGTTTCATCACAACAATTACTTGCAGACCCAGCTCCACTTGGCCCACCAATCAGCTTCCGCCACGTCATACCAAGGAGGTAATTAACGGAGTGGTGCATTATTGTTAAATTACATGTGTGCAATTGCTAATTGTAAAAATACTAAACTACCCTTTATTTCGATATCTACAGGTGGATCATCGTCGTCGCAGTTCTACAACAGCTATCTCCAGAGTAACCCCGGGATGCTCCATGGGTTGATGAACATGGGATCCGGTTCGTCATCGATTATCGATACTAATGGGGGCGGAGGAGGTGGGTACGGTGGCGGTTCCGGGTTTCTAGGTAACGGGTTGGAAATGGGTACCGGTGGATCGAGTAATCATCAGGTTGGACCGGGGTCTGGCGAGGAAGGTGTAGGTGCTTTGGTTAAGGTTGACTATGACATGCCTTCGACCGGCGGGTATGGTGGTTGGACCGGCGAATCGGTTCCCGGGTCGAACCCGAGCGTGTTCACAATGTGGAATGACTAAGAAGATTGTTGAGGAGGTGGAGTTGGGGGATATATCTAATTAATTAACCCTAAAGAAGGCTGGTCTACTTTGATTTTTCTTTTGGTTCTTTTGTTTCATGTTCGGTTAACAAGGAAGAGTAATCAACTCGAATCACTGACCCCTAAAATCTGGATTGATTTGATTGGGTTTTGGGACATATGAGCTTAATTATGGGTGTACTTGTCTCGCACCCAAATTTTGTAATCTAAAAGCTCATGTGCTTTTGGCAACCGGTGACTAAATTAATTGATATATAAAGTTTTATTTTCGAATTGTTGAGAAAAAGTTTAGATAGATTTAATAGTATTTATTAACATGTTTTTTTTAAAAGCTTGCTCAAAAGAATCGATTTTTTTTGTACAACTTCACGTAGTATAAGTTTTGTATATGGAATGAGGGTTATTGTGATTCGAAACGAAAACCTCTTATTACTCTAGTTACATTTCAATTACTCTAGTTAACTAGAGGAGGTTTACAAGACATTGCTTATCAGCGCTTATTCTTTGAAAGTAAAGCTCAAATTCCAGATTCTATGAGTTCAATTTTGTAAGTTGGTTAGAAAATTGGTCAAGAGAGTTTGAAATTTGTATCTAACAAATTATGATGGAAGATAATTGAAAAATCAAATTTAATTTTTTCTAATCGAAAGCACACACATGCTTACTAACAACAACGATCAAAACCTTTAAAAATGTTTTTTAAACTTCATTTAGCTATTATTTGAAGAGTTTAACATGGTGAAATCTCAATTTTTAGCCATTTCCAATGTATATATTAAATATTAGCCAATTTCAAAATTTTAATTTTCATATAAAAATCAGTCAAATCATTTTGACATGAAAATTTCAAAATTTTCAAATCGGCTTATATTTAATATGTATGTTAAAAATGTCTAAAAAGTTAATTTTCACTGTGGTAACCCCTATAAATAATGACCAAATAAAATTAAAATAGTTAATTTACTTTTTTTTATAATAAAACTCGTATATTATGCTCAAGGCGGTTGAAAAGGATCATTACATTCTGAATTTGTAAAATAAGCATGACGAATCTAATTACTCGGAAGCGTCCCATGAGCAGCAGAATTGGCCATCTCTAAACCTTTAACATTATATCCTAAATCCTGAATACAAATCTACAACCTCCAAACTCTTATTTTTAAATATAAAATATAAAAAATTATAGTATAGAGGATACAGATATTTGTAAGTATCAAATTGTTACCCATACACAAATATTCCTATTATCTTATTTAACATATGAATAGAGTTGATAAAACTATTATGATTAAAATTGTTAATTATTAACCGTATAAAAAACTATTAATAATTATACTAATTAAACTTATTTATAATTAATAATAAAATGCGTCCATAAAAAATTTCAAACCTTTTTTATTTATAAGCTAAAAAAATTAAGCCGAACCCTCCTTCCCCTAACTCCGCCGCTGTAATTTCCATCATTTTCAGAAAACTACAGCAATAGTTTGCATCCATGTGTTCCCAATTCAATGCAGACACTACTTGGGCTGGGCTCATTGGGTTTTTGGGGTGAAACAGAACAAGTCATGTTGGGCCGATATTCCAGTGGATCCAATTCATTATGGGCCATAACCTAGTTTGGTTTGCCTTAACCCGATTCTTTGACAAGGTCCAACCACGAATATTCCGTGTGTTCATCAATCATGTGAAACGAAAGGCTAACTTTATTATCGACACTTTAGTATAAAAAATGATACTATTCGAAAGCATTGAATACTGTGTCGTCGCATACCCATTAAATTTTATGATTTCCCCTTTTATACATATGCTTATAACTCCTACACCGTCGATCATTCTTCATTAGTACTACCCCGCTAGCTCCGCCGGCGAAGTTATTATTTCCGGCACCCTTTTGCTTTTGATCATCGCCGGCAATGATAATATACTTGAATTCGTTCGTGTAATCAATGCCCCACGATCAGTAATAATCAGCAGTATTTTTTTATTTTAATGATGGCACAATTTGGTGGAAGCATAAATGTTTGCTAGTAAAAGCAGCGACATCTTTTGAACAGTATTAAGCAAAGCTGTATTTGTTCCACTGCTGCACCGTAGGCTCGAAACACTTGACGAACGACGGATTCAAAATGGTTTATTTTATTTTCTTTTTCGTCTGGTACACGATCGCTATATTGGATGTCAATTATTCCGAGTTTAAACATCATTACTTTGATCACATTACTTTGTTGGGAAGTATTTGCTCGTCATTTTTTGAATTTGATTTTTGCAAGGGACTCTTACCATGGGTGTAGACGTCCTTTTTTGCTTTTACTCATGGTCAAACGATCTTGCTAATGGGGAGCCATTCTCAAGGCCTTGTGGACATCTAGCCCTGGCATCCGAGACTCATTTTAGATAATTCGAGGCCAGGTAACAAAATTAACTATGATGTGGCACGCGAGATTCTTAAATATCGCCTGAGAGTGTTGTCGGTAATCCTTACTCTTGGGTTGATTGGTAATTGGCGTGTGTTTGCAATCTCCTTATCTCCGCAAGGAGCTATCTCAGGCCCCAAAAAAAGGTGGATACCGGATGAAATCCTAAGCATTTTTCTACTCGAACGAGAGACTTATATCCTAATAAAATTCATTTTAAAAGCTAATTTTTTACTTCCCATTTAAATTTCATTCCACACTCTACCTGCCAATCAAATCCGAATATATAATATATATAGCATTTGACTTTTGAGGATGAATTGGATGTGGAAAGACTCCCATGGGTCCTAAATGATACCCTAATTTGGTCATGTCTTGTTCACTTCAAGCAACAATAAAGTCTGGAAATTATTGAGGATCAATGGGGTATAGTGGCCACTGCAGCCTTTTCTTACCTTATAAACAAGAAGTTGGAATTATACTGTTTCACTCAAAAAACACAAAAGTGTAATGTACTACCAAATGAGCGGTGTGTCGAAACTTGAAAATAATGAAATTCGCGATAGCATTGTTGGGGGGTTATTGAGGGGTTTTTCGTTGTAAAAGTTAGATAAAAAGGGCGAGAGTATTTCTTTCACGTTTATAAGGTAAATCCGGCACATTTTACTTTAGATGTAGAATAATACAACAACCTCATTAGTGTATACGTTTCGGTACTGATTACCATGGCCCATTTCATTCATTTAGAACTATTGTTTGTTATAGTCGAAGTGGAATTGTTTTAGTGGTAGAGTTGGCTGACGATACTAATTACCAATGACGCATATACTAAAATCAACGCATGATCAAATTAATACTTATGTTAAGTAGTTAGTATTGTCATGAACCACTGCTAAGTCAATAAATTAATCGAGTTGGTGGGAAGTTCGAAATCAATTATTGATAAAAAGTTAAAAGGAGGAATAAGGAAGAAATAAGGGATAAATGAGGCCATTAACGTGGTTTTCGACCTTGAGGTCGACTAATTCACGGAGAGAAAGGGGAATATGATTAGGGGTTTTGGTGAAAGTGACAGTTTAATAATAAAGAAGGAGACTAATACTCCTTATATACATATAAAAGTTTCGGTTAACACATAACCTTAACAGGTCTAACCCGATATACATATACGAATTGGGATTAACATACATAAATCCATATTTGTACATGGTATGGTGGTATGGTGATATCATGGCCGACAAGCTCGTTATCAAAGACATGGTTAAGTGATGAAAACAATATTTCTAAGTACCATTTAGATAGGTTAGGTTAACGACTAATTACAACAAAATAATTGATTTGATGATGGCTATTTCTAAGTATTGGGAAATGTATATTTCGAATCTTGAAATACAAAACTCAAAAGGCAGATCGATCATATTAATCGAAGAACATCAAATAAACAATTCAAAAAAATCAAAATTGATAAATTGTGATCGTGGAACTCAATCCACCCCTTTAACTCTCGTACTTTGCAACTAAAAGTAATCACAATATCACTACAATCGTTAGACACTCAAAATCGTAGGTCGGAACTCAAACTACCAAAACATGGATCAAAGTGAATTAAAACAAACAACTCAAAGCAAACAAACAAAACCTAACTTCTTTCCCCACTTCCATTCTACTGTTTTCCCACCCAACCAAATGATGGCAGACAAGAATTCATTCTCTATATATATTTGATATTCCATTCAAGTAAAGCAACACATGGAAATAAAATAGTATAAATTACATTATTATTATTATTATTATTATTTAATAAAAAGAATTAACAACCTTTATTATTTTTCACCATTGGTGGGCTTATAGTGCTTCCAAAAGAAAACAAAGAAATATGTGTGGAAAGATTTTGTGCACCCTAAAGCTACACTACATGGGGTTTCTACGTTATATGCATAGCTTTGAATCGATGCCAAATTTAAAAGCCTATGACTACTAGCTCATATCTTTCACTCAATTTTCCATTTCCTTTTTGTTGTTTGTAATTGGTGTCCTTTCAATGTTCGGATCGGTCGAGAGATCAAACCGGTTAGACCAACTTTGGAGGTCGCACGAGGAATTTTCGTAAGTGGAGGATATGGATGATGAAGTTGTCACTTAGAAACTGACATGTGATCAGTTCAGAAACCCTTTTTCTTAATCCATCGTGGCTCGTTAGTAGACTTAATAATGCAATTTGTGTTTGTAAAATCATATAATACGACTTATGATAGTGGGAAAGAGAAAACAAGTAATGTAATGAAAAAATTTAAAACTTGTAGAATTTTTAGGATAAATTGTTTTTTCTGCATGAATCGTGGAGGGTTCTAGTGTATAAACTTCAAGTTAAGCTCAAGTTAATGAGTCAGGTTCAATTTGAGCTCGACAGGAATATTTATTTTCCAACTCAAATTTCGAAATCGAGCCTGTTCGAAAAATAATAATACAAATTTGTACCTGAATGAAGTTCAGACTCGTCTTGGTTCGTGCACTAACCATCCTATTATCATTATCCATGATCATTAATAAATAATTATATTTAAAAAGAGTTCATTTTATTATGCTATAAAAAAATTATCAAAGTCTTAATTGAAACTTTGAGTTAATTAATTAACTTGTGGGGAGTGATGACACACACTGACATTGAAAGGGCCTACCAGTTGGAAAACCAGAAGCCCTTCTGGTTTGAATTGCAACAATCAGAACCTTAAGAAAACCAGACATATATATATGATTCATCACAATCTCACGACTTCGAAACTGTAGAATAAAATATCAAGAGCTCATGAAAACCCAATGGCGAATTTCATGGTAGTTAGGTGAGAAGGGTTAACAGAACAGAGTTTCCTAACCAGAGGTGGTCGTTGGCCACTTGGCCTAGGAGTAGAAGCATGCACTTGAGATCATTCGGCTGAAACGTATTCTTATCGTGTTTATCTTTCATTCACAATCAATCGATTTAAAAAAAAGATGAACTACGTTATAATGGAACTGATGCTATAGTACATAGGATCTGAAATTGAAAAAAAATATAAGTACCAACACTAAGGAGAGGTAGTCATTATGATTTCCATCACGATAGATATGAAATGACATTGGATTTTCACATCGGTTTTGTGAAATCTAGGAGTCTAACTTACGACAACAAAATATTGGTGTATGACATCCTCCTTGCACAATTTATAGTATGATAATTAAGGAACTTAACTGTTTAGGCTTAGTTGTTTGGAGTGGACACTACAAAAGTTCGTCTATTTAACGACGGTTTTTAGTCTAATTTAACAGCGGATTAGCTGCTGTTAAATGGTTTAACAACAAATTAGCCGCTGTTAGGTTAAGTAATGGGAGGAATTCTAACGACGGTTTCCTATCCGCTGTTAAACTAACCGCTAGTATTATCCGCTGTTAACTCTAACAACGGATTGAGTCTGCTGTTAAATTCAACAGCGAATTGAGTCTGTTGTTAAATCTAACAGCGGATAATGACCGCTATTAGGTTTAACAGCGGATTATGACCGTTGTTAGGTTTAACCTGCGTACCTATGACAGAGTGCACAATGCAATTTGTAATCTGGTGTCGGGCATGGTGGTTTCACCCTGATGGTGGATATGATCATCAGGGCGATCCTCAACATCGAGCTAAGGCGGCCCATCAAGATGACGTTATGTATACCCCCAAAACTATGATCTAGTTGCAGCGAACTCAATTTGTTAGTCACACATAAGCTCTACCGCCCTAGTCTATTAAGCCATTCACCTACCATTGAGGTCTATTAGAATTAAATGGTCTAACTCTGAACGATCAACTATTAGAGTTGATTCTTACCTGGACTTTCGCCCTAAATTGATATGCTACCCATGTTTTAGAACCCTTTGACTACTACAAGGAACTCTCACCCACCTAACTGAAACATAATCATAAGATATATTGAATAAAACAACCCCTCTAAATTAGTTATATATGAAAAGAAAAATTGGATTTAATTAATTAATTAAGTCAAAACTCACACGAACTCAAATCAAATAATGCACCACACACGAAATTGTTTTATTATTATTTTATTTATAAAAGAATTATTGACGGCTCTTTTAATCTTTATTCACGATTAATCAATCAATAAATCAGTAAATGACTCGGACGGAGAAAATTGTATACACCTAGCAGCACTGACCGCCTGAATATTAGCTAAGAAATCAACTACATGGTTGTCATCGTGATAAAATTGCGTCAACCTTCTCTCTATATCCGTATGTAATAGGCTAACTAGTTGCAGATTGTAGTCGAGTACTACTCGAGTTGCATATATGGCTTACTCTTTACTAAAATAGAGGATTCAGTGAGAGCCTTCAGACATCTACTGCTTAGTGTCTACTCTAAATTACCGTAATTGTTTTTGACAAAATCATTATCTTAATGTCTTCTTTTCTCCAAATTATATCGAGATATGTTTCTAAAAATCCTTAACGTCGTGAGAATATATATCGGATGCATATCCTCTTTTAACACAAAACTCAAAATAATGCACCACACATGCAACTTTCAAATTTTATTTTAAAGAATACAAGGATTGATCAAGAAACTCACATGGAGAGAACTAGTGTATTGAATGAAGCATCTAATCAAGAGTACTAAATTGTTAAGATATTCCAAATTTAAAGTAATTAGGTAATTAATTAGAGAGGAAGGTTCATGGCTACATTCCAACAACAGAAAATATAGAGCCTCTCAATTAATTTATTATATCTTATTTGGTCCCTGAAATTATGGGAAAATCCCATGTGATAAAAATTGAACATTCCCCCCACTTTGTCTCTTCTTCTTTTATTTCCATTTGGCTCTATGCAAAAACAAAATGTTAGTTGGTGGGTGATCATCTAAGCCGGTCGAGCTGGTAAAATTGTTGATTAGTAAAATTATAGATATCGTTTCGGGTTGGGTATTTTTTTTATTAAAATTTTGGGGTTTAATGAACATATTTTGCTTGTTTGAGAGGAGACTCGATCATCAACTATGATGGATAAGAATAAAATTTTATAATTATTTGGATCAAATAGTCGATACCAAATAACAGTTTAATAATCGTGACTAATCAAGAAAATATTTTTGTACAAGGCCTTATAATCATACAATAAAACTGATCGAATCGAAACTATTTGAAAATAAACATAAAGTGATATGCATAAGTATTCTCCACCTTTTTAAAAATATCAAATCCTCATGGAAGAGCACTAAGCTTGATAATGGTCTTAAGAATGTATTGGCACTTAGAATCATGTAAAGATATTAAATCTCCATGGAAGAGCACTAAGCTTTTCTATGTACCGCCACGTTGATATTTGTTCGTAGTGTAAACTGATAATTTGATTGTTTCGTGGTATAAATGACAATATTCTTTCAATTAAAAAGAAATGTAGAAAGAGCAAACGTATCATTATATTTGATGAGTCAACATCCATATGACAGAGTTATATTCTTAATTACTCTGCCAATTTATGGATGTAAATATGTAGTTTTCAGTGATGCCTCATCCTACCAAAGGTTAGGGTATATGTTGATGCAAGACGTTAAGATAGTAGCTTACGCTGCTGGCACGATGTTGCACTTTTTAACGCCGGATTGACTATAGTACCATGGCGATAAATTGAATATTTCGTAATATAAAAGGGTCGTTTGTTAACTTGACAAAATAGAGGGGAGAAAAGTGTAATTTTCCTTTGTATTTGTACACTAATTAAGGTAATGGGAGTACTAAAGACAACAAGGACAGTTGGGTACTAATCATAGTTGGCCTCCTAATCATGGAAAAATAACTAATCTTTTTATTTTAATTAACCAATCTCCATTAAATTATTGGTTGCTTAACTAAATTACTAAATTTTTCCTTAATTAATAATATAAATAAAATTCAGATAATATTCCCCGCACGAAACCGAAATCCCCCCCAGGAATTCGTCAAAGGGTTAGTAACCTTCTTCTAAAATAGTATATTACAAGGATTTTCTCAACCAATTGATTTAACCGAGAAACCGAAAAAAGGGTTGATGTGATGATTTTCATATTGCTCGAAATTACGTACAAGTATATATGTGAAAGATGAATTACATTCGTATCTTGGTAGATTGTGATGAGTTGGAAAGTGGCTTAAATTTGTCTTACATTATCGAAAGGTTTATGATTATGTTGCAAAATCGATCTATCTTTAGATTGTTTTAAGTATAAATCATGACCTTATATGATGGACATTAGCCTGTCTCATACATATAGGTTTTAGAAACTAAAAAAGACGTACATTTCTGAGGTGTATCTCTATCGTTAATTTGTCAATAATGGAGACTCGTTCCTCTATGAGTCGGGAATCAGAGGTCACATTGACGTTGTCCCCAAGGCTAATATACAAGGAAAAAGTAACTCTATTCTGAAACATTGAATATCGTGTCACCTACCTATTATACCACATGTACAATACTCGTTGTAAATAAATCCGGAATAACAAATATTAAAGGGAGAATAAACGAGAAATAACACAAAGTATTAACATGGTTTCCGATCTTGAGATCGACTCGGGACATCCATTTGCGTATGATCAGCTGGTTTACAAGAACAGAACCGTATTGCTCCACCCAAACCTCGAGGACAGAACATAAGTACCACCATGACAAACACTTACTTTCATCCATAGACATGCATTTGGAATATAAGAGATGCTCTGTACCCAGCCATTTTTACACCTTCCAGGGGAATAGAACAGTGCAAGTAATGGAAATTTTGGATGCTATAGAGGAATTTAATTTGTTGTTCTTTGCTACAAATTCGTGACACGACGTGACATGCCAGCTCTGATAGCACAAACCCAAGTAAGGTAGCCCAGCTGCATATCTGTTATAGTATAAATTTTGGTTAGACGGGTTTGGTTTGGTTTTCAGTTTGATGTCATTGAGCCGTTAAAACCTTCAGAACTGTTTCAACCTTTCGGCATAGGTTTTGGGTTGCATACTCAACGTGAAACGATGATTTGTTG
Organism: Linum usitatissimum; assembly: GCA_030674075.2. Taxonomy (NCBI): domain Eukaryota; kingdom Viridiplantae; phylum Streptophyta; class Magnoliopsida; order Malpighiales; family Linaceae; genus Linum; species Linum usitatissimum. The sequence goes on from JAUJYP020001424.1 coordinate 915,243, forward strand.
TGTGATCTGTTGAAATTTGGTGATCCAATTCCATTGTGTGCCAAAGCGGTTATATCGGATGAATTGTCTACCCTATTTAGGTTATAGACCATTTGTAATAAATACCTCTTGTGTGGTCGTATAAGATATTCAAGTCGTTGTATAAATCCTTATAGTTTAAAGAGAGCTTGCCGAGAAGGGGCGGGCGTGAAATAGACTAAATCATTTTGTATGAAATTCTCTTATCACAGTGAAACTCTCGTCATCAACACGTACTTATAATTTTTTCCTATGGGTTGTCATGTAGATAATTAATCATTTTTGTCTCAGGTCTCGATACATTTTGTTCTTCTTTATTGTTGTCGATTTTGTAGCATAATAATCTATAGACATTATATAAATTACTAGTTAGAACAATAATTTATTATCGTATTTTAATTTGTACCAAAGTTCATAAATGTAGTATCCATCGAATATTTGATTACATTGTAGTAAGAATGTAAACCTCTAATTCTCAAACCTTTCACTTATTCGATTTGACGTTTGATCCTCAAACCTCTCACTTATCCGATTTGACGTTCGATTCTGTTCCGAAATTGGTAAACCTCTGATCCTTAATCCAAATAAAAACAATTATCCACACAAAACATTAGCTGATAACTTGTTGCAACGGCCACAACTATGTCCCAAATTAAATTAGCCTGGCCACGCGCCAACTTCATTAGCACACTATGACGTACGTTACCCTAAAATTGCACACAACCCAAATCACCTTCTCCACATCTCCAACGGTTCGGTTCGATTCGAATGATATTCATCGATCATGTAACAAAATCATAATTTTGTTAAATAATGACCCTATGCATTTTCAAATCATATTCAACCCGGCCTTAATGTATTAAACCATAATCGACCATAAAACCAAAAAAAAATATTTTTTTTTAGTACAGTTCAGACTTGTCTTTCAGATAAAATCAGAAAAGACTTTAAATATCAAACACGACGAAATAACAGAAAAAAATCTACTACTTTGTTAATATGAACACCAATAGACCGAAAACAGCCGATACTAGCAAAAAAATCAGCTACAATATTACTCGATTTTTTGATAGAATTTTCGATTTCGAAATAGAAAACATACCAAACCCCTCAATCTCACAAAAGAACTAGCTATAAATAAAACCCCTTATTCCAAACGTCCCCTTCTCCTCAACGCATCTCTCTCTCTCTCTCTCAAAATACTCACCTGAAGAAAAAAAAAAACAAAAATGCAACTTCCACTGCCGCACGACTCCGCCGCAGCAACGGCGGCGGAGCCACTGAGCATCGAGAACCTCGTCGCCGTGAAAGTCCTAGGAAAAGGAGCCATGGGCACGGTCTTCCTAGTCCACGACCGAGCCAAGAAGAGCCCTTACGCCTTGAAAGTGGTCGACAAGGCCAATTTCGTCCACAAATTCGAAGCCGAGAAGCGAGCCCGGTGGGAGATCCAGGTCCTGACCCGAATATCCGACCCGTCCAGCTCACACCCGTTCCTCCCAAAACTGATCTCCTCCGCCGAGACGCCCGAATTGCTCGCGTGGGCTGTACCTTACTGCCCCGGCGGAGATCTGAACGTCCACCGCCACCGCCAAAACGACCGCGTTTTCTCCCCTGCAGTGGTGAGGTTCTACCTAGCGGAGATCGTCTGCGCATTGGAGCGCCTCCACGAGATGGGGATCGCTTACAGAGATCTGAAGCCGGAGAACATTCTGATTCAGCAGTCCGGTCATGTGACGCTGACGGATTTCGACCTTTCCAGATTCCTCGGGAAGAAGAAATTGAAAAAACAGAGTGTCGTCGGGTTTGAATTTATATCAGTGGACGATTTTGATGACTGCCGCGGTGTTCCGTCGAGAATTGGATGGCGCCGGGGATTCGCGCGGTGGATGCCGGCGGTGGTGCCGATCGGCGGGGAAATGCTGAAGAAGACGAAATCGGCGAGGGTTAGTCCGGTTAGCCGGAGGAAGTTTCAGGTGGAGGAGGAGGAGAAGACAGCCGGCGAGGAGAGGTCGTACTCGTTTGTGGGAACGGAGGAGTACGTTTCGCCGGAGGTGGTGAGAGGCGACGGGCACGAGTTCGCCGTCGATTGGTGGGCCCTAGGGATCTTAGGCTACGAGATGACTTACGGCACGACGCCGTTCAAGGGGAAGAACCGGAAAGAAACTTTTCGAAACGTGGTGACGAAAAAGCCGGAGTTTCTGGGTAACCGGACGAGCGAGCTGACCGATCTGATCGGACGGCTGCTAGAGAAGGATCCGACGAAGCGGCTGGGGTATCTACGGGGAGCTGCGGAGATTAAGGAGCACGCGTTCTTTCGGTGCGTGAAGTGGGAAATGCTGACGGAGGTTCTCCGGCCGCCGTTCATTCCACCATCAAAGGAGGAGACGGAGGAATCCGGAGGGATTCAGATAAGGGAGTACTTTATGCAGCTGAGAGCACCGCCGCCGATGTCGGCTCCGGAATCGCCGTCGTCGTCGATGTCGGAGTACTGTAGGAATATTTCTCTAGCGGAATTCTAACCCCACACGTGTGACGGAGTCCACACGTGCAGTAGTTGTATAGGTAGTGGTTTTAGTTATTATTAAATACCGTACTCTACTGTATGTATACGGCAGTAAATATATGTATATTTTGTATTAAATACAGTACTAAAAGCCCCTCTTCGTATTTTGTCTGGACATAAAAATAATGGATAGAAAACCGGAAAGCAAATCACGGCGTGATTCAAACCGAAACCTTTATTTGCCCGATTCTTATATTATTCAAACCGAAACCTTTTATTTACCTTTCAAGCCGTAAATACTAATCAAACCAACCCGGTATGCTACCGAAAAGATATAATAAGACCCGTCGTGTTACAAAATAAATTATTACAATTTTTTGGTAGAACTTATTCTCAAAATTAGTTTGTCAAGAAAGGGTTTTTAGAAAATTATTAACTCACCCACTAATCACATACTTAGCGTTGTGGTATTTAATTGGATACGTCATATACCACCACACTTTTAAACCGACGTCCACAATAGCCTTTTGTCAGGTCGGCCTTTTGGGGTCGCGAATTCTGCAGGTCCCAACACCGCAAATGTGGACTGGACTCCGATACCAAATTTTACAATCTTTTTGTTAGAACTCATCCCAAAAATTAATTAATTTTATATTTAATGATGGATATTCAATTAAATACGTTACACAATTCCATTAATTAAAAAAATTATAAGATTGTTAATGTATAAACCAAATGCAATGTTAAATTTTATCCCACTAACTTGAATTATAAAAACAGAATTAAAGTAAAGTATCATAACCCTTTTAAGAAATCTCAATAACTCATAATTCGTCGTTGCACAATACTTATCGAAATTGCGTATCACGTGCACAAACATCATAAGGTTAATAAGTCAATTATTATAAGTCCATAAGCTTTGTATTCATTAAAGACTTTGGTTTAAGAAGTCCGACAACAAAAGGAAAAGAAGTTAAGGTTGTAATGATTACTAGCTAGACAAAATGTTCTGGAGTCACGGGATTAGCTTAAGCTAATTAAGTCTTTACGATATAGGAATTTCCAAGATGATAACACCCCGATAAGACATTAAAAGTTTCGTTAAAATTTTTTGGAATGAACCAACTCTGTGTCACCTTCAATGTCCACCTACAAAACGTTATGCCGACAACACCAAACCTTACAAATACTTAAATATGGACAGGGGTAATTAGCGGTTGACACTAACATTTTTTAATGGTTTAATTAACCATTGATTAACAAATACTTAGTTTGTACGATAGACATGTTTGTTTGTAACTAAATATAGAACATGGAACACATCGATCATCGTACGTTATTCTCAATAGAAGCATAAGTGCTTTGCTTTTACGGCAAAGTGGTCTGATGGTAGTGGTGAGTATTGATTTTGAGTGTAATTAATTTCATGATTACTTCTTTAAACCACACTTTTACCACTAAACTAATTAATTGGTTCAAAGCCATTAATCCCTATATTAACGTTGCCGTTACTCAAATAATTCGTTCAAAACAACGTTTGGACCAGACATCTTAGACGAGAGTTTAAGTTTAGTACCGCCCCGTCTTGGTATCAAATTAAACCGAGCAATGTCTAACATAGACATGGAAAAAAAATTCGAAAAACACATACGAAAAAATACATTTTTACTTCATTTGACTAAAATATGAGGGTTCTGACATAGTATAACTTCATATTCTAACCATTTTCGACACGTATTCTAAAAATTAGCTTGTTTAAATTTTTTGTCAATTTTCATAAAAAATCGTAAAAACACCCCCTTTCAAAAATGGCAAAAAAAACCAGCCAATTTTTGGCGTTTGCACTTCATTTTGGTGAAAAGTTGACATAATGAAATTTGAATTTCTAACATTGCCAACACGCACCCTAAAAACCAGCCAATCTTTTAAAAAACCGTTAATTATACCTCGAAAAAACCGTCAAAATACAAAAATAACATTTTTAACTTCACATTTGACTCGAGTTAGTTAAAACATCTTGTATATATCACGTGGATAACAACTGTATATATCCATGTATGCTCGAGTAGTTGAGAGACAAGCTTATTGTTCCGCTCAATGAGACTAGTATGGTCTAGTGAGTGGTTCAATCTAGAGAATCAGGTTGGTTGTTGTTATTGGTTGTTTTAAAACAGCTTCAAGTCCTCTTTGGTAATTTCTTGAAAGGGTAGGGAGATGGTTGGTAAGATAGTGTTTAGAAGAAACTAAGTATATCGTGAATAAATGAGTGTGAGAGATAGAGAAATACGATCGTACTGGGGCTTGTCAACAAGCCTTACCGCTTCAACCGTATATAGTGAGTGAATATAGTCGTGTGAGTACGAAAAAATGACATTGCGATCAGGTTACCTTAGCAGTGGGACGTGAAGGGACAAGTCCATTGTCATGTGTGTCCACCACAAACTACTGTTAGTGTACAAAAGCATATTGGAGAACAAAATTCGAGCATGTGGCATTTACTTCCATTGATGTCCAAAGTTTGGCTAAATTTGGACCAGCAAAGGACATATAGTTGGCCTCAACACTCCAAATTTTAGTAACGCAGAGGTCCCCAGGAGGCATCAGAAACGTTGGCAAAACTCCCTCAACTTTGGTTTCTGAAATGCCCACCCTAGCTTCAAGTAGGGTCCCTCTACCATAGACTAGATGGTTGACGAATTTCGAGTTTGAAGTGAATTTGAAAGCATTCTAAGTCGATTATAGGAGTGTTTCCTCTTTTATATGATGTTCAAAGGGTAGAAAGTAAATAAGTAGAAGAGCAATAGGAAGAGGGATGTGTAGAAAGTGAATGGGGAGAAGAACATTGAGAAACAAAGAAGTATAGAAGTAAGTGGTACAATATTTAATGTATAATATTGTTTATTCTCGTGTTTTATCGAGATCGGAGTTGAAAAGTTACGTGTGATACATCTTACTAACAACAATAAGCAATACCTTTAAAAATATATTTTTTAAATTTTATTTGACTATTATTTGAAGGATTTAACATTGTGAAACTTTAATTTTTAGTCATTCCCACCATGTATGTTAAACATTAGTCAAATTGAAATTTTTTAATTTTTATTTCAAAATTGATCAATTTTCAAAGGGGGTTAACCTATGAAAATGAGTCATTTTGACATGAAAAATTTAAATTTTAAATCGGCTAATATTTGATATGCATGTCAAAAACGGCTAAAAAATCAAGTTTCATTATCATTACCCCTGTAAATAGTGGTAAAATGAAGTTAGAAATTAATTTTACTTGTCCGAGAAGCGAGATCTATTATGGTAGGATTTTGTTCTAGAGTTTCCACTAGTTGTGTAATGTTAGTGTTAAAAATTTTCAAATTCTCTTACTTTATGCATGCAAATGGTAGGAACCTAAAAATTTTGTAACCGAAAGCACATACATTTTCACTAATAACAACAATCAAAATCCTTAAAAATGTTCGGTGGATGGTTAGAATGGGTAGCGAGTGTATTAACCGCTCTAAACCAATATAATCAAAATAACCAATAAAATCGATCATTTAAATCAAATTAGTCACACTAACCAAATCAAATTAACCAAATGATACCGGTTAATGGGTTAACTTGGTAACCGATCCGTAATAACTATCGTAACGTGTCAACCACCGACATGTAGCTCTGGTACGAATGGATCTCCATCATTGGTGGATGGGTTTTTAGTATAATTAGGATGTTTATCGCCGACAACAATAACCGATCCCTTTGCTGCAAATGCTCGCATAAAACGGTAAACAATTAATCACAAAGTGTACTCCATTTCTATAGGCAAAAATCGAACTCCCAACCTTATGATTAAAAAAACAAAATCAACCAACCATATCACATATTGTCATTTATGTGTGATTGTGATTCACATATGCAATTTGGACTTAAGCAGCGGATTTCCGTCGAAAATCAAGGCTCTGAATTTTTAGCCCAACATCAAAATTATTGGATCTTGAGTTAAGTTTGGGCTACGATCAACTGCCATGGACAAGCCCACTAGATTTGGGTGTAGTCTGGCTGATAAGGTTAACTATGGTTTGACTTGAAGCATATGTAACTACGTAAGAGTCCAACAAACGGTTGGTGCAGTAGTCTTAGAGGCTGCATTTGAAAAGGCGAATTAAAGTTCAATTTTTCATAACTATGTTAGGAAATTAGTAAGACTTTAACCACAAGATCATTCTTCGACTGGATCGACCAATAAATCAGATACCAACTATTTCGTTTCGTAGGAAATCCATCGATAACATATAACCAACAACAACAATTCTATACATAACTTTAAACCAAATATAATATTTCGTAGTAATGCCAGGATCTGCACGAAAATTATTTTTTTTAATGAGTCGTTTGTTTGGATTTTCCATTTTTTTACAACTAAATATGTATAAACAATATAAACATATTTTATTGTCAAATGCACTCACCGTCCATCCCACTACATACAAATATGTGATACCATAAATTCATGAGTGTACAAATAATAAAAACCTTAGTTAATGTAAGATGTGACATACTAACCATCCATATCCCTAATGAGTATTATGTGTGTGGATTGGAAATTAAGAACACCTCAAGTTTTATCAAAATATGGTGGGACTAATTGGGATTTTTATAATATGGAAATAGATTTAATCGAGGTTCAACAATTGTGAGGAGATACTTCGATCAGATTTGTCTATTTTCATACAGCTCCATCTAATTAAATTTGATAATATTTTATTAAGAAACCATAGGAAGCTTTATTCATTATCTTCAAACAGCCGCCTGCTATCCATACTCTCTCTAAACCCATCAAGTAATTTTATTTCGATCCATCATACATTTGAATATCGCTTCGCCAAACTTAGCCTAATACATATATCGAATCTCAAATTAAATTCTTATCCTACCGTTACTAATAAAAAAAAATTAGAATTCAAGCTCAAAACAAATTCGTTAATAGCCTTTGGGTCCGAAACAACAAGTCAACAACTTAGAAAAGATTCTACAGAGGGCAGAGCAGGAGCAATCAACAGTCAACACACATACTCTCTGCCTTTTGAGTGAAAGAGAATCTCTCACCATTAGCAGTGATATTTTTTTTTTAATTGCTTGCCTCCAAAGCACAGTTTCCTCCTCCCAACCCATATCTCCAATCCACTAACCGATAATGACACCACCCGTGATCATCTTCTTCTGGCTTTATCCGGCCACTCTGCTTCCTCCAAAAACTTTCTGTTAGTTTGTTTTGCAGAATCCTAAATCAGCACAAGAAACCAAGCCCTTGCCTTCCTCCAAGACCTCATAATTCCAGTTGGCTCTCTGTATATATCTACAGGAAAACAGAAAAAGGAGTTCACGTGTGCTTATTCTTCACTGAACTTCCCGCCTGTGATTCCATTTCCTCACCTCTTGCTGGGGTTTCTTGTTTGCCTCAGATACCCTTTACCTCAGATTCAATCCCCTTGTCAAAACAATCGAAAAGAATGATACTTTGTAAACCTCCAGTGTTGTTCTTCTCCTTGTTATTAGTACTGATTCTGCTGTGTGGGTTTTGCGAGAGTACTAAAGAGTGTACAAACAGCCCCAGTCAGCTCTCATCCCACACATTCCGTTACTCACTCCTGAAATCAACCAACTCAAGCTGGAAATCCGAGATGTTCTCTCATTACCACGACGATGATCATTTGATTCCGACTGACGACTCAGCTTGGGCCAATCTGTTGCCCAGGAAGGTTTTGAGGGAGGAAGAGGAGTTCAACTGGGCAATGGAGTACAGAAAGATGAAGAATCCTTCTGAGAGGCTTTCTGGTGGTGGGAGTTTCTTAAAGGAAGTGTCTTTGCACAATGTGAGGCTGGATCCTAGCTCCTTGCATTGGAGGGCTCAGCAGACCAATTTGGAGTACTTGCTGATGTTGGATGTTGATAGGCTGGTTTGGAGCTTCAGGAAGGAAGCTGGGTTTCCGAGTCCCGGAACTCCTTATGGTGGCTGGGAAGGTGCTGATGTTGAGCTCAGAGGCCATTTTGTCGGTCAGTTTTCCCCTTTTATGTGTTTTTTTCTACACTATCTTGCTTTGAGTTTAGAATGTCTGGTTGAGTAGCTTGAGATTGACTAGGGTCTCCGATCATCTTGGATATACCAGTCTAGTTGAGTGTATAAGAACCTTAAGTAAGGACTTCACTTATTATGTGGAAACTAAGATTGATCCTTTGTGTAGATGGTATGGCTCGAATCCGTAATCAATCTCGTTTTCGGAGTAGTTGGCCAGTGGTGGATCCGGGGTTATGCTGCTTTGGTCAAATGACCAGTGTTCCACGAGTCCAGAACTATGATACCCTGTCTAAAATTCATAAAGTCTTGGACTTTACGGGCGTATTTACGAATCTTGACCAAGGTTTCCGAACCATCTTGCATCTGCTAGTGCAGTTAGACTGTATAAGAACCTTAATTAAGGACTCCAGTTACTATGTTGAAATGTTTGCTGATAGTGTTATCTTTTTGAATTAGCAGCATCTGATCTTTTGCTGTGTTTTTTTTATTGGAGTAAAGTGCCTTTGTGCTTTTCACTGTAATTAGTTAAGTCTAACAGGAGAATTTTTTTTTGGATTTATGGGTTGTTTTAAAAGGACACTACATGAGTGCTACAGCAATGATGTATGCCAGCACGCACAATGACACTCTCAAAGAGAAAATGTCAGCTGTTGTGTCAGCTCTATCGAAATGCCAAGAGAAAATCGGCACAGGCTATCTATCTGCTTTCCCAGAGGAGTTTTTCGACCGTTTCGAGGCTGTGCAGCCTGTCTGGGCTCCTTATTACACCATTCACAAGGTAAAGTTTTTGCCTTTTAAGGTTTTTTGCTTGTTGTATGCGCCAAATGATTTCGATCTTTCCTTTGTTGGGCAGATCATGGCAGGTCTCTTGGATCAGTACATCTTTGCCAACAATGCTCAAGCTCTAAAGATGGTGACATGGATGGCTGACTATTTCTATGGACGTGTCCAGAATGTCATAAGCAAATACACCATAGAGCGACATTTTCGATCACAGAACGAAGAAACTGGTGGCATGAACGATATTCTCTACAAACTGTACAGCGTAACGGTATAGCATTTAGTATGAATGTACTCATGACTGCTCTTAACTTTTGGTTTGTTTGAGTATAATGATTCGGACTTTCGTGTATGTAGGGGAATCCCAAGCATCAGATGCTAGGTCACCTCTTTGACAAGCCATGCTTCCTCGGCCTACTTGCGATGCAGGCTGATGACATTTCAGGATTCCATTCAAATACTCACATCCCAATTGTCATTGGGACACAAATGCGTTATGAACTCACTGGCGACAAGCTTTACAAGGTTAGAATCTTGCTACCAAGATTTTTCTGGCATTTCTTGATTAGAATGCTTAAAGTATCTATCTTGACTTGATTTTTCAGGATATTGGGACATACTTCATGGCGATTGTAAACTCTTCTCACAGTTATGCAACTGGTGGGACATCAGTCGGTGAGTTCTGGTCGGATCCAAAGAGGTTGGCCGGGACACTACAAACCGAGAACGAAGAATCGTGCACGACTTACAACATGCTCAAAGTAAAGTATCAAAATACAATTTGTAAAGTCACAAGCTTTTTTGCTTACAGAACTCAGATTCACTAATTTGGTTAAAACATGGAGCAGGTCTCGCGTCATCTCTTTCGCTGGACCAAAGAAATTGCGTACGTAGACTATTATGAGCGTGCCATTACCAATGGAGTCCTAGGCATCCAAAGAGGAACAGAACCTGGAGTGATGATTTACATGCTTCCACAAGCTCCTGGCAGTTCCAAGGGGAGAAGCTACCATGGATGGGGGACACCTGATTCATCCTTCTGGTGCTGCTATGGAACAGGTGACTTGACTTATAACTCGTTATTAGTATAATGATTCTTCTTTTATGATGTCCAAAAGGCATTACTATAACTTTCTATTGTTGCTTCTTTGCCAAGGAATCGAGTCGTTTTCAAAATTGGGAGATTCGATATACTTCGAAGAGGAAGGAAGTGCCCCCGGACTCTACATCACTCAATACATTTCGAGCTCCTTCGACTGGGAATCCGGACAGATCTTGCTCAGCCAGAAAGTCGACCCTGTCGTCTCTTCGGACCCTTTTCTTCGAGTCACATTGACAGTTTCTCCCAAAGAGGTATGAAACTTGCAACTCAAGTTATAGTCCACCTCAGTATGCTTACTTTCTAAATGCCTTATAAACTACTGCAGGGTTCCAGTCAGTCATCTACTCTGAATCTGAGGATACCAAGCTGGACCGATGTAGATGGCGTGGAAGCAGCGTTGAATTCGAAAAGTTTGCCTCTACCTGCTCTAGGTTGAAGCCAGACAATCACTTCAGAGATTTTTCCCACATGGCTCATTTGATCAAATTGTTAACTAACCATGGGGCCAATTTTGATGACAGGAAACTTCCTTTCTGTGACTAAGAAATGGAGCAGCAGTGACAAGTTGACACTTCAGCTGCCTCTCAGTTTGCAAACAGAAGCCATAAAAGGTAAATGTTCAAATGAGTAAAGCTGATATATTGATTGGTGGAAATGAAACCTAACTGACTGTAAAAAATCTCGATTGAATTTTTCAGATGACAGGTCCGAGTATTCCTCCATAATGGCTATCCTCTATGGGCCCAACTTACTTGCTGGATACACCAGTGGTGAATGGAACCTGAAACTCGGGTCAACCCTCTCTGATTCGATCACCCCTATCCCTTCTGCACACAACAGCCAACTACTCACCCTCTCACAGGAGTCTGGAACTCAGACTTTCGTCGTGACAAACACAAACGAATCGTCGATCACAATGGAAAAGCTGCCGACTCCTGGCACAGATGCTTCTGTCCACGCAACATTCAGACTCATCTCGAAAAGCACGAAGCACTCTTCCACGAAGCTCGAAGATCTCGTAGGCGAAGAAGTGATGTTAGAGCCGTTTCATCTTCCGGGGATGGTCCTGATGCAGCAAGGAAAGGATCAGGCGATTCTGCTTAAAGAAGCTAGCTTTGTTGCAAAAGACCAGTCAGGTGAATTCCTAGTGGTGTCAGGATTGGATGGGAAGGAAGGTAGCGTGTCTTTCGAGTCGGTTATCCAGAAGGGCTGCTTTGTGTTCAGTGGTGTTGGTTATGGTTCAGGAGCAACCCTGAAGCTGAGCTGCAGGAATTCGAGTCAGGAATTCGGTAAAGGAGCAAGCTTTACGCCGAATCAAGGGCTTAGCAAGTACCATGACATCAGCTTTGTTGCAAAGGGGGATACCAGGAATTTTGTTCTGGCGCCATTGCATAGCTTCAGGGATGAGTCTTATACTGTTTACTTCCACTTCCGTTAGTTCAAAAACAAAGTTTCTGAGAAAAAAGAAGGCTACTTGAAACACTGTATTATTAATTTATTATCAAAGGTTGTACCACTATAATTTAAGAAAGGGAATAATTAAAATTTGTAAAGAATTATGAGCGTGTCAGTGTTAGTAACTTAACGATAGTTATTAGTTATATAACCATATCCAATTGTCAAATACGAAACTCACGATTTAATTGAAGTATTGGGGCGATTTCGTTATGGATTGGCTTGGCTATATATAGATTATTATTAATATATGTAAAACAAGAGGTCCACGGTTTAATTGAAATGTCGGGTCAATTTGAGTATGGATTGGTTTGGTTATGTATAGATTATTATAAATACATGTAAAATAAGAAATCAATATTATATCAGAGCCTGGTTTCGATCCAGGGACCTGTGGGTTATGGGCCCACCACGCTTCCGCTGCGCCACTCTGATAGTGAATAAAGAAATTACACAAGAAATGTTTATATCCAAATCGGAAAATCTAGAACAAAGAAAAATTGAAGTACACATTTTACTACCTCTATAAGATAAATCAAATTAAATATTTAAATATTTAAAAAATGGGTAATTATGACGTAAAAATTAGACCTCTAACTCTCTTTATTGTCATAAACTAATCTATCGGCTAATACACTTTTAAACGACCAACAACAATCCTATATACAAAACAAACCCAAAACCAAATTGCACATACTAAACTCTCATACCCAGTTGTTGGAAATCGAGAACTCGTGAAATCGAAACGAAAGTTCACCCGCGGTATCTCGTTGAAGCCTAACTTCCGGCCCCGTTCCACCACCAGCACTAGCATCAACATCACTGGAATCCACTTGAGGAGGCGATGGAAGAGGGAGAGGAAGCGCGATCACTTGGTTTTGATCATCAGGTCGCGATATCCCCACATACCCACCAAACCTTGTGCTGATTGAGCCAGGACGACTAGCCACCAATGCCCTGTCCCACACCAAGTAATGTATCACAATGGGGACATTAGCGTGCAGGTGGAGAGACAGTTTCTGGCTCAATGAAACGGTGTCATAACATCTGACAGCGCCCGTGGAACTAACCATCCAGGGCAGCACCTTTTCGTTACACACCCTCGAAACGACCAACAACTTCGAAGCGGCCGACGCTTCCTTGTAGAGGTGACTAAGCCCTGACCTAGTCGAGGCAACATTGTCATCACTGCCACCACCGTCCATCACCGACGAAATGTAGATGAACCCTTCTTCGGTCCTGCTAATCGCGAACCCGAGCTTGCAGTCATCCTCCTTGATCCTGATCTCGATCGAGGACTCCCCACATAGCGGGGCGTACCACAAGCGGACGGCCCTCACCACGCCTAGGTCCACCCCGTGGTAGTCCTCGAACCCATACAAGCTAGCGTTCACGAGCTTGGAGAGGTCGGAGAGCGAGCCAGTAGTCACAATCGGAGTGGACATGTCACCACCAGATATCTTGGTGAGGAGGGACTCCGTCTGGACGTTCGTGAAGACCACAGGGACACCAGAGGCTTGCGAGGCAAAGAGCCACGTGTTGGCCCTGGCGAGGGTGTGGTCGAGGTCATTGCAGCGAGTCGCGACTCGATCGGATGATGATGATGCCTCGGGGAGAAGGAGGATGGAGAGGAAGACGCTTGAGTTTGGAATGGGGAGAACTTCTTGCATTTTCCTCTTCCATGGGTATGCTACATACCCATCTTGGAGCTTTGCTGTTGATAGTGCACTCACCATCCTTGACCCTTTTGAACCTTCATTTTTCCAAAATCAACAATAAGGTTAGACCCAATTACCGAACCATATAACTCACGAAATCGATTAACTATATATGAAACCAAACCAATTCAGTGTTAAAACCAAATTAACCAATATCAAATCTATGTGATCTGGTTCTTGGGTAATTAACCAATATACCCAATGTTACTCATAATAACGCATGTATTGAAGTACAAGTTACGTGCTAAGGGTATTGTCACATGGATCAAGTCAACGAGTATTTTGACGTCATCAATTCAACGAGTTAAGCCTGATACGCGAACATACATATTTGATTTCGAATAAAGATTGATCGGATTACATGTTTCATTTGGGTGTTAACCATGTTTGGTTTTGTAATATGGGTTGACAAATATCTATAAGCAAACCAAACATACACAAAATTTCATCCAAAAACCAGACCAAATAAATATACCCAATCAACCGAACTAAACTATCAATCGAGATCAGCTTGGTAACAACGATTTACGAACCAAACCCGGTTCGTTTCGACAACCCGAATCACAATATGAACACGATATGATGAAGAAAAGCCAACAGCACCACCTCTGACACTGAGTGTAGATTGGTCAACTTTTGCATGTATAAAAGTCAACATCTAGAAACCAAGTAAGGGCCCACAGACCACTACATGGTTTCTTTCTAGAAGGGGAGCAATCAAAGTTGACTACTTGTTAAAAGAGACCAGAGAATGGTCAACTTTCATAGACCTCTCAAAATTTGAACCCCTTTCTTGTCAATTCATAGGAAAAAATTCCATGCCAATGTAACATCACATGACCCATTTGGTCTAGAGTCCAAACCTAATCAATTTGAAACTAGACCCGATCTTCCCGAGTCGATCGGATAAATTTGAAACGAGTATACCGACTTGGATATATTGCGAAATATGGGTCTTTGTTTTTATGCTTAATTAGCCTCAACCTGCTCTATTCTCGACTCGTTCTATATTAAATTTCAACATGTCATTTCTTATACTTATTATTCTAACATATATATTTCAGAATTTTGAGTTTTTTTCTTAATAATATAACTTTGGTCTTTCATCATTGTTAATATGTGAAACATATATTCTACTATAATGTTTTGTAATAAAAAAATTCGAATATTAATATGTCAAACATATATCTTACTAGTTAATGTTTTGTAATATAAGAATTCATTAGCTATTCATAAGTTATTTAGGAATATCATCTTCGTCCCGCTTCATGTCACACACAATGGAATAATGGACGACCCCGATACGAACCCGTATTGAGCTAGTTTAGACTTGTCAATCTTGGACCCCACTTGTCAATCTGACCACAACTCCCCCGAAAATTTAAGATTAAGTTTGGTATTTTATCACATAAAATTGAAGTGATCTGAATCCGATTCTAAAATTTAAATTTTTTATAATTTTTACGAATAGCAAACCATCATCTAAATGAACCTTCGAAAAAATAAATGGTAATCAATAATCCATCTAAATCGATCCGACCCGCTCGGGCTAAGGTACCCGTCCCGAACCCGGACGCATTATCATTCCTAAAATCACCAATTTTAGGTGGAAAGAGAATTTTAATGTTCAACATTCCTAACTAACAGTTGAAAATTTAGTCGGTGCAGTTAGGTGAAACAAAAAATAACCAAAAACCGAAAAGTCAAACGAACCTTGCAAATCGAAACACTCGAACTCGGTCCGATCACAGAACCCGGCGGTGTAATTCGGGTCGACGATGGACCTCAGTATGTACTGCTTCTTCGAACCGGAGTCCGGAACTATACAAGCCTGGAGCTCCGACACGTCGCCGCCGCACCGCCTGACCCGAACCAGGATCGACGTCTCCTTCCTCTTGAACGAAGCGTGGAGGATCTTCTGGACTCCACTCTTCCCGCCTTTAAACGGAGCCCTGTACGACTCTCCTCCGCCGCGGCCCGACCCGCCGCGACCTGACCCGGGTATGACGATCTCCTCGACGATGTCCCCTGTCTGGAGGAGGTCGCCGGTCCACTCGTCGGCCTTGGAGCTGCCCTTCAGGCAGTCGATCGAGAGGACCATCGTCGACCTGGAGGCGCGCGTGGGGCTGTCCGGCGAGGAGTTGACGGAGGCGACGGTGGCCGATGATCGGTCCATGGTCATTTCCGGTGGAATCGAATTTTCTGGAGATTTGGGTAGAGGGAGATGGGAATCAGAGATTTGGGTTTTGATTCAGTATATGTGAAGATGGGATCTTGGTGGGAATTGAATGGGGATTTGGTTGCATTTTCGTGGCTTGAGAAGGAATGAAATGATGAGGATTTTGGAAATGTTTATCAAATCTAAGGAAATTGAATTACAGTAAGATTTTTCATTTAAAGGATTTAATTATTTATTTATTCAAGGGATATTTTTGAAAAGTAGTCACAGATGGGAATTTGATGTAATAAATAAGGTTGTTGAAATGGTATCTTTCGTCACATTTATTATTTTATTTATAACAAACTGCCTAGCGTCTAACTCAATTAATCGTTATCCAGGTGTGTTTAAGCGAAAACAAAATTATAATAAATATTCATAACACTTTATGTTTAACATTTAATATCAATTAAAATAGTTCACCAAATCATAGTTTTAAATTTTAAATAAAAATTCAAAGTAAATAAGGTTCAAATTCTCACAAAAAAGCAAACAAATACGATAAATAGCCTCATAATCATAATATGAAGATCATTCATTTTAGTAATAGAAGCTATCTTTTTTTATAATTTAGAAACGCCTAAACGCCGCCAAATTACGATTAAACACCGGCTAAGCGAATTTTATGGCCGATTACACGTTGAAAACGGCCAGATTGACGCCTAGGCCCAGTACGTGGTGTTTTCTCACCGCCTAGCGTCTAATCGCGCCTTCTTAAACCTTGATGTTAATTAACATGTTGGGCTTCACCTCCGGTTTCGACATTTTTTGTTTTGTTTGCGGATATTTGTACTTCTATTAATTAAATGTCATGTTGATGAATGTTGCAATTCATCATACAACATCTCAAATTCAATATTATACATCATGCTAACATTATTAAACTTGATTTGTTGATTATCTCATGAACTTATTGAAAAAGATTCATTATATATTGAATCGAAATTTAATTTTCTATTTTAATTAATCTTCAAAAAAGAAACCAAATTAAATACAACCAACTCTAAAGTCAATTAATTCAGGTAAACAAAGATTGAAATTATGATATATTTTCCATTTTATTCCGATTAATGATTAAAACCTAGCGTCACTTTTTTATAAAGAAACTTAGTTGGAAGATTCAACCTTTGTGGATAATTACTTGTTAGTATGATTGCCGTGTGTACTAAGAAACTGGTGTGTCACCTTTTACTGAAACACAATCGATGCCTCGGAGTTCGACTTTTCCTTCGAATGCATCATATGATGATGGTGGGACCGGGGGAGGTTCGATATTTGACAGCGAAACGACCTTATCACGATGAACGTTATAATTGCATTTTGACTAATTTCAACTAGTGTCGAGTTTTTATGTGGGGCACCGACTTTTATTTATTGTATGTGAGATTAGTATCGAGATAACATGTATTACAAATCCGAATCCAAACCGGTCTGCTTTCGAGCCTACAAGTAGTCAAGCATTCTAGTACCTGCTGTAATGAATTGACCCTTTCTGATCCAATTTGTTACACAACTTGACTGGAACCACTACACACATTATGTGACTTGTCGTTTTGGCCCATTAACTGGTTGACTGAAGTCAAAGGATAATACAGGAATTAAAAAATTGTTGGGACTTAATGTTGAGCTTGGTTTTTTTATGCCTTTTAGAAGTCGTTGTTTTGATGTCACTCACGAAATTCGTACATATATGTTACACAATGTCTCTCTATACTATAGCTCCTTGGAGCTTTCTTTTTAACTTGCTTACGCCCATCTCTTCTTCGAAACCGAACTCGACGATGCAGCTTGAGGCTTTCTTCTCATCTTCTTGATGTCGCCATTAGCTGACAACTGCTTTGGCCTCAATGCAGGTGCTCTGCTGTGCTTTTGATTTGGTGATATTTCTTTCAGAGGGCTTACTGGTCTAGTCTGTTGTTCCATTGCTGGAGCTGATTTCTGACAAAACTTCGTAGCCGGAAGCGAATTCCTTCTTAATTTAGGAGAATCTGATTCCGATGAGGAAGAAGAAGAAGAACAAGAGCTGGTCAAGCTATCCATGTCGTATATTATGTTGTCCAGCATCAATGGAGGAGCTTGCTCAAACTCGAGGGTTGTTGCATTTGAACATGATTTCCTCCGTGCCCTTGTCAGCTGAACCACCTGCGTAACAACAATATTTTCGACTGTGACGAAACACACACAATTTCATCCATCCACTTATGCTGATAAAATATTTCAACACTAGTACCTTCTGTTCTAGAACCAGCATGTCCTTCTTGAGTCTAGTAATCACCGAATTCTTCCGGGATATGATGTCTTCCAACTCTGCAACTCTCTGATAAGGACAACAGTTTGATGTTCAAACTTCAATCACCCCAGGGAAAAATACATTCCGAGTTGTACTACTTGGTCAAGTAAGGATCAGATGGATTGATTCCATTACCTTTGAACCTGCATTGTCTGTTAACTGAAGAACATCGGTTAGATCCTTGATGGTTGCGTCCTTCTCTTCGCACTTTTTCTTCAGGTTGCATACATCTTGGTCTACCGCATAGTTAGCCACCTGCGACCGAAAACCACGACACAATCAGTCTAGCTATCAATAGAGTTATTTGCTAAACTCACAATCATAGAATAACTTTCAGAAACCTGTCTGTGAAACCCACGTTAGGAACAAAGGCATTAACTTTAGCACATTACTAGAATCTTAGCCTTTATGCCACCTTTCATATATCTTTTACTAGAATTTCCAGATGCAGAATATATATGAACTGGCTAAAGATCTAGCAAACAGCTCAAGCGAATCCCGTCGATGTAATCTTTTGATTATGAACATTCACTCTTTTACCTGGAATTCTGAAGCGGACACAGAACTTGAAGCCCAATCAGACAAATCAGACATTCGCCTCTCTTCTTGCTCCTCCAGGTTTCCCCTTTTGAACTCCATCGTTGCATCAACTTCACCGCATGACACTTTCCCCTGAGGGGGAAAAAAGCATCCAATCCATTAGTAACACTGCAAAACCAAACGACTAGCTGAACTGAAACTCACTTCCTTTGCCTCACCATAGAACCACCAAACAGTTCCTGGTAGTGTTCATCACAGTGCCAACATCCGCAATCGACGAACTTAATCTTATCACCACCGAATTCGTTCGATTTCTCTTCAGAATCCTTAGCTCCCTGTCCCTTGATGCTAACCATCTGCTCGCACAGATTGTCGAGCTTATCCTGCATACTCGACAGCACCTCATCCTGCAAAATCATGAACGGGAATTCAATGCTATAGTGAAATATTATTCAATCAAGCCGTAAAACTCGACAGCACCCTCATCCTGCAAATCATGAATGGAAATTCAATGCTTTATAATAATACCAATCAATTCAATGGTAACTAGTAGAAGCGAAAGATTAATCAATCAAGCCGTAAAGCACGCCATAAACGGTCAAAATACAGCAAAATAAATTGGATTTCACTTGCCCTAAGCTCCACGGACTTCTTGAGCTGGGAGATGGTCCGATTCTTCCGCGACTCGGAAGCGGCGACGCCAATCACAGCGACAATGAGAAACCTCTGAATCGGAGTGAAGAGCTCCCAAGCCAAAGCTTCGTCCTTTCCCAAACTCCCTCCGATGGATTTCGCCGAGCTGGCTTCCTCGGCGTTGACGAGGCGTCCTTCGAGAGACACCCAAGCGAAGTTCCGAGACGAGGTGAGCGGCTGAAGGTTCGTCGGCGTGAAACAGGACGATGAGATACGCCAACGGCGAGAAGGCACCGCCGGAGTGAAAGAAACCAGAGGCGGCGGAGGAGGAAAGTAGGAGCCGCCGTGGAAGCCGTCGGGCTCTTCCATATCCGGCGACGACCCAAGAAGGAAATGGGGGAGGGATTAAGATCTAATGATTCTTGGGCGCTTTAAAGGAACGAGCAATGAATTTCTTTCCATTTCTTCGAGGTTTTGTTTTCTGGTTTTTTTGGTTGTTTGTGGAAAGTTTGAATTTTTGAATTTTGGGAGGGAAAACGGTAAAAGCGTGAGCTGGAGACGTTAGTGTTAGCTTCATTCATTGCACAGTTACAACTGACTCGTTCAGTCCCACGTGGCGGTCATGTGCGATTGCTTCGATTTTCGATTTATCGGTGGTCATTTGGATGTGGACGAATGAGAACGGTTTGAGGAGACTACTGTTCAAAAGTGCTAGGAAGTTACTAGCCGCAATGAGGTAAACGATGGTTGTGAACTGCAATGACTATATTAACGCTCAGTATGTAACATTGAAATATCGATATGGACGAAACCCTATTTTGGAACTCTCTTCGGTCCGTCCCTCTCTGTCATGCGAGTACTCCTCAATACTTCTTTTGGGCCCAGTCCACAGTTAAGATTACGTTGTCAGCACCAGTGGTCCAGTAACAACAGCCAAGGAATATTGGGCTTGTGGAAATAACCAAACCCACTGAGTTTGGCCCAATTCCATGATGATAGTAATAACCAAACCCACCGTAACCACATTGACTGCAATATATCATGTATGTGTTTTCGATTATAAAAATTTTAGTTTGGATTTGTAGTTGTTTTCATTACATTCATGCAGAAAGTAAACCTATTTGAAAATTTTCAACAGTAACATAACATCAAGTAAAATTGATTTTTAACTTCATTTGGTCATTATTTACATGAGTTATCGTAGTGAAACTTGATTTTTAGTCATTTCCAACATGCATATTGAAAATTAGCCGATTTTAAAATTTTAAAATTTTCATGTCAAAATGGCCCATTTTTATAGGGTAACCTCTTTGGAAATAGACAATTTTGACATGAAAATTTGAAAGTGTCTAATATTTGACATGCACGTTGGGAATGACTAAAAATTGAGGTTTCACCATATTAAACCCTTCAAATAATATCCAAATGAAATTAAAACACATTTTATTAAAGGTTTTAATTGTTGTTGTTAGTGGGGATGTATGTAGGACTGTCGTTACGGATCAGTTACCAAGTTAACTATTTTAATAAGTATCATTTGGTTAATTTGGTTTGGTTAGTGTGACTAATTTGGTTTAAATAATCAATTTATTGGTTAATTTGGTTATACTGGCTTAGAGCGGTTGGGTCAATATACCCATTAACCATCCTAAGCATCGACCGAACATATATACACAACATACATATAATTCACTATCACATAAAATCCACTACTAAATTGCATTATCATATTAACTTATAATAACCCAAAATCTCAAACCAAAAATGTCTAATTCCACACATAAATTTTAAATACATGTGGATATCTCCATCTCTCCGACTTTTTAACATTTCCCTTACAAACATAATCAATTATCAGTTATATACCTTGAAAACAATGATAAAAAAGACAACATTAGCATATGCAATAAAGATGTTGAAAAGATATTCTTTGAACGATCGTCAATTGAATGTATTATGGTTGAGCTTTGAGTTGAAACGTAAAATATAATAATATTTCAATATGTGAAACATATATAATAATGATGCACCCAAACCCATCTTCGACCTATACTCGTACGTTTCATGTACATATTCTTCATATTTATTTCATAATTACGTCAACGTGAGTATTTTTTACGTTAACTGTATCGAGAATGATCGAATATCCATGAGTATGAATTTGATTGTCATCCCTACATCATAACACATGAGACAAATGTACCAATAATATGCTACCTATAATCTAGCATTACATTATTGAAATGAATTGGTTTGAAGATGAGGGAGGAGAAAAGACAAGAAGCTAACATCAAGTCTTGATTTGGCAAAGAAATGATAACACACCTACCTTATTAAAGGGGTAGAACTAGAAACCAAAAGAAAATAACTTGTGGAGCTCCTTCACTCATCGTTTTCCTTCCAATAAAGTTTCAAACTCAAGAAAGTTGAACTTGTAAAAGTGACATTTGGAATCATTTTTGTGGATGTTCGGGTTAGGTTATGAGTTGGGTTAATTAGTTTCAGGTTACAAAGTTATTGATAGATATTAAATTTGAATATCTAGTAGATGGTGCTCGGGCGTATAGCTTGAAGACTATCTGAGTCCTTTCTTCAATCGCTAAACTATTTAGTGCGAGAGACTCTTTTATAAAGATATTTTAAATGCATTTTCCCTTAATCTAGTATTTGAGACTTTTATATAATTGGAAGGATTTCAAAATCTTTCAAAATAGAACAATCAAATCAGAAGTTTATTTTATCGTGAAATGATCAGATTGTTAATTGATCATAACACAATTCACCAATTGAACTGAATTGGGTCAGTTTTCGACGAGCGTATATTGGGATCTTAGTATATATTTTCTATAATTATCAAGTCATGAATAGAAGACAACTATTGACAACTATTGTGGGAGTTAGTGGCCACTAATTTCTCACCCATCAATTGCCAATTAGTAGAGCAAAAGTGATTAGTTCCCCCCCACCACAAACTTCAAATTTTGTGTTCTTTGCCATACCCACCCTTTCCCACCACACCTTCATTTCTTTTTGCTATTGACACCAAAACGACAAAAGCACACTCCAAAGTGCACAACTTTTTCCCATGCCCACAAAATCACTTGTTAACAAAAAGTGTCCTTTTCTCTCTTCACAAGAGATGTAGACCATTCTTTTCCAAAGTTAATTGAGTCTTATCATCCTTTCAAATAGGACTAATACACATGTAAAGCTACACATTGCTAAATTGAGGAGATCATATTGAATGGTCTAACAACCGCTATCTCGAATTCTCTCCTCAACCATCGATGCGAAATGCTAAGTTGCTTAGAAACGTTTGTACTTCAAAACCCGCCGACGACTCTTCTTGGTGACGAAGTATACCAGGGGACTTGAGCATAGGAATCATCAGATTATTCTCCTCCCGTTCGTGCATTCTTTAATTAGGCTTGGAGGCAAGCTCGATCTGCTAGAAGTAGACTATTGTCTAGTCTATCATCCAACTTGTTCTTTGGCGAGAACCCGTCGCTAGCAAAGGCCTAGCTCCAAGAAAGGATCGCCGGAAGGAGGAATTGATCTAGTTGGATATCCATGAACTTACTTATAGTCGCCGTGTGGCAATAATGACATCACCGGTCCAAATTGTAACTCGAAACGAGACATCAACCGAAATGGAGTAGTGTCAAACACCACATCCCCAGTATTATTGGGAATGAGCAAACAGGAAGATGGTTCAATGCTTGAAAACAAACAACGTTCTTAAAAATTGTGCATACATAAAATTTGGGGTTCCATGCTCCAATAAGTATATGGGGGGAGAACAAAATAATGGCTATGTCACAAAAACATTCTACCAAAGGCAACATCCCAACTACTTACTGTACATGTTCTTCTGGGTTTCTTCTATCTCTTATGCCAACTTCTAGAGGGGCTGCTGATATCTATATATATGAACTTAATCTGCAACTAGATTTTAACAGAGCCCTTATTACTTGTATACATATATATGGCCGAACCATGAAGTTCCTGTTCGGTAATCCCACATCGGAGAAGTAAAGGGAGGCTATAAGGGTGAGGTAAAGTCTCACTCTTTGAGCTAGCTTTGATGCATACTCGTTGTACACGTACATTTGGCTCGACTTTCGGACATTGCCTGCGGTGAAACAAGATAAACCCATGAATGGAGATGGTCCAAAGATTTTGGCTTTTATACTTCTGGTAAGATGAGCATTAAATCCATACATACTTTGACTTGTGTTTGGAGATCTTTAATGTAGTCAACAGCCAAATCCAACATGTCTGCTGTGTTGGTTTGCTGCAACAAGTGGAAATGATTCAGAAACAAGTGACCTTAGAGAAATAAATAAAAAACAGAACTAGTTTGATTGCTATGCTAACCTTGTCCATGTTTGGGACCAGATCCTGCAGTTTCCTCATCCGTTCGCTGATTCGAGTTCTCCTCACCTGTTACGCCACAAACACAAGATTATCGTCGCCAAGGATTGAATCCGACGTGAAACTGTATATCATGCGGGAAGCTGAACGAAAACAATGATACTTAAATTCATTCGGAAAGAACCATGGTGGTGGAGGAGAAAGGGTTTCCATACCCTCTCAGCAATGCTTCTCGGATGAGTGGCGAAGCCTCGCTTGGCACGAATCTTGCAAGGCACGGAATCTTGAAGATGCAACAGCTTCTCCAGTGCAGACATCTCTGCAGCCGTTTTCGGCAGGCTCAAGTGGTGCGCCAACATCGGCGGATTGTTCCCTCCACCCTCCACATTCTGCATTCCACAGTGTCAGCCAAGAAAAAAGAAAAAGGGAGCCGTTTTCAACACAATAACACGAAAACCGTACCTGAGAGGAGTCATTGAGACCGGAGAAGGTCCGGTCATCCTCCGAAAGCCCGCCTTTCCCACCAGACATGATGCCAGGAGTATCATCCCATGGGAAACCAGTAACATACTCACCACCACCAGCATTAGTATCTCCGAAACTCGAACTCTCCTGTCTGTTGGATTCGGAAACGATGCACTTAGTATCAACAACCTCAGCAATAGGACTCATCCTCCCTGATGATGAAGCATTCTGATGCCGGCTAGCTCCGAAATCTCCAATCCCTCCTCTTATCACAGCATATCCTGACCATTCCAAACAAAGTCAAAACTTAAGTAAAGACTGTCACTTTAAGAACCAGAAAGGCTGAAAATTCTTGCAAGTGGGGTGTTAAGTAATAAGGAAATTCCTGCAACTTGGCTATGATTCAAATTGATTGTTTAAACTAAACTATAACATCCAAGTTGCTGCTTCTTTTTGGACAGTATCTCAGTCAAGTTTAGTACATAGTACCAAACAGAAACCCTTCAAAAAACTCTTTACTATATCAAGCTGCACATATTAACTATCAAGCAAAGAGCTAACCAAAGCCCTTTCCTTTCCAGGAAATGGAAACAAAGCTGAGATCTTGGGAGGGAGTACTAAAATATCTAGTTACCGTTTTCGAATTCAATGTTGATGTTGGAGAATAGTCCAGCAGGTGAGCTACTGTGTCTCACCAGATTCGAATTGTTCCCTCCTCCTCCTCCTACACCACCGCCGACTTCAGATTTCACCGTCGTAGGCAACGGCGGCAAATTCGCCGTTCTGTAATCCGGCAGCGGCGGGCGAGATTGACTTGGGTAGTAACTCTGCTGCGATCCGGATGATAAAACCGGAGCTGGAGCTGGAGCTGGAGTCGGGGCGAGATTCTGATCGGAGAGTAGAACGTCGTCGGCGGCGGGTTCGGCGGCGGTGTTAGCTAAGAACCTGGCGAAGAATCTCTCTGTTTCGGGGCTGGACGGGCGGTTGAAGAGCTCGTCGCATAGCTCTTTCTCCAAGTAGCTGGTGAAGTATGAGCTCGGAGCTGATTGGTACCTTGCCAATCCGCCGCCGGGATTCATTTGCTTCTGAAGATCTGGTTCCATCGGAGAAACAAAAAAAATGAAAAAGCAAACAACTTTTTTTCCCTCCTTCTTTCTCTTCTTCTGTGCTGCTGCTTACTTCCTCTTCTTCTTTCTGGGTTTCAATCAGATCCAAAAGAATAACACGTATAACGAAGAATTCATCACAATAAGTAACAGCAGCAGGAAAACAGAGCTTTCTTCAGTATGATGAATGATGAAGATTCCCTCAACCCTACACTGTAGCGTTTTTGATTTTTTTGTTCCGAGAGTCAATCGGAGGGAAGAAGAAGAAGAAGGCGGTGGCGGTGGTGGGATTAAGCTTTCGCTGTCTCTGTTAATTTGGTCTACTGATAAGAAAAAGAGGCGGAGGTGCGAAAGTAAGAAGCAGAGGAACAGAGGAAGAAAAGAGATTTTGTTTTTATTTTATTTATTTAATATTTAAATATAAAATGGATAATATAGAAAGGGCAGAAAAAAGGAGGATTAATCTGAGCCGTTAATGGGAAGCGAAAGACGGAGTAGATTGACGTAAATGGCCTCGGGGTTCGGGCCTTAATTACGGAAGCGGCCATTGAATGGGACACGTAAGATTGAAGGAGTTGGTGCGGCTGGTTAACCGGAAAGAAAATGATGGGTTAAACCCTTTTTTTTGGGTCAGATCAGGATGGGTGGGTCCCGCTCTTCGCTGCCTTCCTTTCCATTGACAGCTTTTATATTTTATTTATTTGTATGATATCATCATTTGACTTTTTTAATTTTCTATACTCGGTCGAATCGTTAATCGTTCTCGTAAGTTTAAACTAGATTATGCTTGGTATGTAACAGTTTTGTTTATATAGAACATTTGAATACTTTTTTAGTTGGCGGTGACTAATCCGTATATCGTGTGAATGCTAGAGAATTGATACATAACCTACCTTAAAATTACAATGCAAGTATTTCGACATGTCACGCCCGTGAGTGAGGAAAGTATATTTGTTAGATTTCAAAGTAGAAATGTGTTTGGACAAGATAGTACTAAAATTGTTGACTTTTTGTAAAGGTTATTTTTAGTAAAGAAGAGACTCGTGCAATCTCACTCGATCATATACATTAATGTATTGGAACTTTATAACTTGTCGAAAACATAACGAGTGGTTGAATTTTGCTGTATATGTCAAACTCAACTCCGAATTCGTTGTCCTTTTCGGGTTGAATGTACCAACAAGTTATACTTTGTACCATGGATTCAATTACTATAAATAGGAATGAGCAAAGTAAAAAAATCAACCGTGATAGAATCTTAATTTTACCGTGAAAGGTTAGGGTTTCTGATTGTAGTTTTTGTAAGGAAGTGAGGGGACCAACGTTTTCATGGGTTCACGCGTAACATATCAATTGTGAAGATTTTTTTAATTTTATTTTTCAATTGAAATTAATTAAATAAAACTATAGTTAGTTTAAATTTAATTTAATGACACGAATTATTAATATTTATAGATCACATGACTCAGAATCTTTACGATATCGAAATATCTCCTAGCTACATTAACAACTAAGTTTAATGTAATTAATTATGTTAACTATGTGGGTGGGAGAGATTTTGAGTTGTAATGAAGATTTGATCACCAACTGATGGCTTCTTGGTAGTAATTAGGGTTGACATGTTCTGAAATTATTGTACGATATATTCTTTTGTCTATATTGTTAACGATATTGTTTCTGATATACATGATTAGCTAGATAATTATCCAATAATTCAGTTTCTATTCAAAGTGGACTTTGTTCTTGACATAGATCGTTGCAGAAAACGCTCTCTCGTAAAAGATCGACATGTACAGCATGGTTCTCCCTTGGGAGTCTTACACCTGCCACTGAATGATATAAAAATCAAAGTTGATGATAACTTTTTATCAATAACTTGTGTTATCGAAAACAATGATTCATAACATTGTATTTAATATTTTGACCGATAAAATATCAGAATTCCAAATCCTAATAACTTCCCAATCTGTTGCACAAGACTCGCAGAAATTAATACAACCCTTCGTATATGATTGATTATCCCACCACATTAACCCCAGAGTTGGACGTAACACATGATATACGTACACTTAAAAGAGTTCATAAAGGTTTGCTTTCACTACAAGGTGGAGAGAGGAGATAAGATAGAGCCATTTAAATTTCAGCCACTAACATTTTGAAAGGGCAAACCAAACAATACCAACAAAATTTACATGGAATTAAATATAAGAGAATTATATATTATGGATGATTTTAAAGAGATTCTCTACTAAATTCGTTATTGGCCCGAATTTGAGTTAGTAGAATATAGTCTAAATTCGAGAAGTTCAATGGTTAATGTCTTACACGTTTGAGAAGATCAACCTCGCTCGAGTGAAACTAAGATTATTAATACATATTTTCATCGTGGATCCACAAAATCCATTTGTATAAAAGTCACATATAAAAAATTGTAGAAAGATAGTAATGGCGGCACCATAATCTAGAATAGTACCATGTGTCTGGTTGTTTGGCATATTTTTTATACTTTTCTGTTTCACGCGTCCTTTTTCACACATATGTTTACTCTCTGCGTCTCATTCATCTTACCACGATCTTATCTACGCTTAACAAGTCGATACACATTCGGGATTTTCAGACTATCATAAAGTAAGTGAGTTAATATCTAACTGATCGTGTGACAAATTGGTGTGTACTTTTTCAATGGAATTGGGCAAGGTTTACTCAAGAGAAGAAGAGGTTGGGATTTGGCCAACAGATGTTGCCTCGCTTGCGATGATTGGCAAACCAATCAGTACTCCACACAGATATTTTGCTCCTCTGGATTCTTATCATTTATCAAACACGTGGTAGCTAGCTATAGGCGGTTGTTGGAAGACGGTGAAGAAACCTTTCGATGTAACATATATGTCGATGCCGAATTTAGATCGCTTGAGCATCATTGGGGTTGCGGCATGATTTTGAGGGACCGTGGGGTTCTTTCATCGCTTGTGAGGCGTTTCAATCGACAGGCACCCCTTGAAAGGTCGAGAAAGCGAGGCGGCTTTAGTATTGTTTGTGGTTACGAATTGGATAGCTCGCCCAGCGGTCGTTTGGATGTAGTCTTTGAAGTGGACTCAGTTAAGGTCACAATGATAGTGAAGAGTTGTACTAGAGACGCCACGTAGTTCGGTCGTTGCCACTTGTCGTGGTTCTGTTTGGTTGGCCTTCGTTTCGTGATGTTAGTGTAATGAGAGATAGGAATCAAGTCGTTTATGAGTGTGCTCAGCTGTCGTTTACCTTAGCATCACCAACCATTTGATTTGCAGCTCATATTTGATTCGAACATACATATATACACCCTGATCATCAATACTAAAAATATTATATTCCCAAAAAGATCATTTGTCTTTCTTCGTAAATTTCACTTTTAGCGGACTATACAAGACGTACAGTTGGGAAAATTTTCACGACTCGGTTTGTCCAATTCAAGGCCCTGATCCATCTGATATTGACCGAAACGACCAACCCAATTCGGTCAAATTCGGGTGAAACATAAATTCAAATCAGTAGATGACAAACCCAAACTTAGAGTGCACCGTAAGCACTATTACCCAAAAAATAATTGATGTATCTTTCTTTGTCATGATTAGTTTTAACTTCATTTTTTAGGGTTCTTGGAGACTATTTAATTAATAATTTAAAGGGGGTGAGGTGTCCAATTTTAGCTAACTCCGACGCTATAATATATATGGGATAATAGTATTTTTGTTACTTACCAAGTTAATAATAAAATTCCTTTATTATTAAATATTATTTTATTCCTTTTTACTTTATCAGCTTGCTAAATATTTTTTTTTTATTATTTCATTAATTATCTTCCCGTTATTTTTCGCTTAATTAATATTGTCACGTCATCCAGGATGACAGGTGACTTTTTAGTATGATAATTATGCCTTATTTAATTTTATTCTTACAAGAATTTTTAGTGGACAAGATTTACCCGAATAAGTATCTTTCTTCTTTATCTCCGTGCAATTCATCTTTCTGTTTAAATTGCAGCCGCAACCCCTCAGCCCAAGACCAGGGAAGCGGCGACCTTTCATCCAGTTGAATCATATTCCTCGTCCACTAGTTCCTTCTTCATCTAGTTGAATATAAGCATCTTCCTCCTTAACTGAATATAATTATCTTCCTCCTTCATACCAATAGAATTAGTTTTGTCGTCAATCATCAACTAGTTCAATTCCACCCACCTTCAACATTAATCGTCGGCCTCCACAAAAGTCATGCTCTGTTTCGAAAATCGACTCAAAATAGATTTGTTGACTCCAATCTTTGGAGCTACCCAATTAATCAAATGGTGAACCCTTTGTACAGCTTTCTCTCCATGAACGATTATTACGACATGGGTTAAATATTATGATCATTAGCCACGTGTCATCAATATGATGTGTGACAATATTGATTATGCGAGAAATAACGGCAAGATAAGGGATGGAGTAACGGAAGAAGACGTTTAGTAAGTTGGTAAAGTAGGAGGGGGCAAAAATAATTTTTAATAATAGGGGAGCCTCTTTGTTAAATTGGTAAAGTAAAGGAGGTAAAAGTACTATAATCCTTATATATATCAAACTTTAACTCTTAACATTATACCTCGAAATCTAAACAACAACCTTTTAACCTTAAAAATCATAATTCTAACTATAAAATATAATAAAATTTGACATAAAAAACCAAAACGTTTTTCATATAATACATTACTTGTCTTAATGGTAAAAAAATCGTTTTTTAAGTGGAGAAATATTTAATTTAATATAATATAATTTATTAATTAATCATACCCATCCCTTTTAGCGTCACGCCGTTTCTTCCACATGTGACGAAACTGTGGCCCACGCGATGTCGTTTTCGTTTCTGATTGGCCGGGTGGGTTGGTTGTTTTATTATTTTATGAATTGATCGGTTTGGTTTTCCCAATTATTCCTATTAGTGTGGGAAGGGAACGACATTTGTCAACAATGGTTGGACCAGCACCAATCGGGCCGTGGTTGATGCTACGAAATGCCCCGTCTAGGCTAAACCATCCCATAAAAAAAATGTGATTTTTTACGATGGATCGTTCATACCTCTTTGCGGGTCATCATTAAAAACGCACATGAGTAGGTGTCCGATGAAAGATACTATGAGCTGACATGTTCATCCCCTAATGATGGCTGAAGCGAAGGCTCTTAAAGAAGCTTTGAGATTCGTGGCTTCCTCGCCCAACCGATTCACGGTTAAAATTGATTGCTTGGTGTTGGTTTACGCTCTCAAACATAGTCAATTGGGCTTGGCCTTGGGAATGCTATGCTTGATTTCTCTAAAAAACGGAGAAGAATGGTCAACTGGGTTGTTGCAGGAAGAGGTTGAAGAAATCAGACGAGGATTGAATGAAGTGATCGTGACCTTGAACTCAAACGTGTGGCTTGGGATTCTCGTCATTTTTTTCAGCAAGAAATATGTGGTAGAAGTTTAATTATTTTTAATTTTGAGTTAGATTTGTTGTATGCCTAAAA
Organism: Linum usitatissimum; assembly: GCA_030674075.2. Taxonomy (NCBI): domain Eukaryota; kingdom Viridiplantae; phylum Streptophyta; class Magnoliopsida; order Malpighiales; family Linaceae; genus Linum; species Linum usitatissimum. The sequence continues at coordinate 946,031 of JAUJYP020001424.1, forward strand.
CCATATTTGATTAGAGGGTGTAACGATTTTAACGGTTTAAATGATTTAATAACATCAAAATCATAACATTTTTTTTGAGGTCTGGTTGATGGTTGGGTCACACAATCCGATCCTAACAACAATAGTGTTCTAACAATTATAACAAACTGAAGTGGTTGACTGTTAAATATGATCGGCTGCTTTGACTAATCCGTATAAATCATATTATATTGTAGATTATGAATATAATGGAGCACTTAACTAAATAAAATTAAAAGTACATATAAATTAGATGTCAATTTTAATGAAAATTATTTTATTACAAGTAAAAAGAAAAAGAAAATCAATTCAACATTGAGTTGTCATCATACTTATATCTATTGGGCTTTGGACTAATTTAAGGGCATTAGTACTCTACGGGCTCTTGATAAAGATTAAAAACTTTACCCATAAAGGATAATTTTCCAAATCATTAAAGTGTCGTTTGGTACGAAAAGCCATATATTTTCTCCAAAATGTTAATAACATATATGGATTTTTGGAGGCCTAGAAAAAGTAGAACTTTCATACTACATCATTTTCTTTATATTTAGAGGTTGATTATTTGGTTAGTATAATTTCTGTATACAAGTAGTGTTCTTCTAATTTTATACAATCTAACCTAGCTAGTATATCGAACCATCCACGATTCATTGTTGCTCGACAAGTTTAATAAGCTCATGTATGGAACGTGACATCTCACACATAATCCTTTATATTTTTTCTTTTCCTCCATATACCAATCAATCTCTCTTATCATAAATCACGTTAAATTCTATATCTCTCAACGGTATTCATCATCGTGTTTATCATGTCTAACCCGTTTTTCCATTCTTCCAACTCCTCCAAATTATATGAGTGGCTATTGAGGTGGAATCCAATATTTCTCTCATGTTCATCCCACTTTTGTGGCATTCACTTCTCTTTTAGGGTAAGTTTGGCTTTTTGTTTTGAGCCACACACTACCTTCCCCTCTATCTTCAATTGAGTGTTGTCACACTTGTGGATTGGATTGGGGAGTTTCCCTTTCAATGGCTTTGTGGGTTTCAGTAGCAGTGTCCCTCCCAACTCATAAGAATAGATTCTTTCCTCAATTGAACCTCCACACAAGTCCACCACCCTTTCCTTCTTTGTATTGAATGAGTACTTGAGTACTCCAACTTGGCTCAAAGTAGCTTTCAGCTATTGTAGGTTGACAAGTGAGTCCTTTCGGAGGTCGTATCACATCGTTATCGGGGGAAATCAATACCAATTCATATTCGTATCAGCTTAAATTGGTGACTCATCTCATGTGACGTGACTGTTTATTGGGATCCTCTCGCTAGTAAATTGTGTTTACTATTAATGCGTAGCTAGAAACATAATGCAATATGTGTTGATTCATCCGGATAACGTGAAATTAATGTGATGTAGAAGTTAGATGGCATGAATTTCACATCAGTCTCATCACTAATAGAACGTTTCATATTTTTACTAACAATAACAATCAAAATTATTAAATTTTTGTTTATAATTTCATTTTATTATTATTTGAAGGGTTTAGCATTCCCAACATGCATGTCAAACATAACCAATTTGAAAATTGATCAATTTTCAAATTTTCAAATTTTCAAATCGACTAATATTTGATATACATATTAGAAATATTTAAAAAATTAACTATTTTATTATATACATAATTATGTTGTGGAAAATAACTAAAAATCAATGCATACTTGATAATTCATAATTCAAATGAACATCCGATTCCCACGTGCAATCCCACTCGCGTCGACCTACCGAAATAATCCCCGCTAAACTGATGCAAATTACTAAAGAAACCCTCATCTTGCCACGTGTTCTTCTTCAAGAGACGCGTGAAGCTATGATGAACCAGAAGGCGAGTAAGAGAAGAAACCCGCCACTCCCTGAACTTCGATCATTTTCCTCCTCCGCCGCCGCGACTGGCCGGTAACCCTAGCCCCCACCGTCCATCTCTGCAGGTTCCGGGAACTTCCTACATATCCATCGCTTGCCGGATCCGAAATCGACGGATCCCTTTTTGTCCTCAGGTAAACTCATCGCCATGTTCCTCGCTCTGATTTGCTCGTCTGTGTGTAACTTGATTGGAGAACATAAGGATTGGAGATTGTGTCAATTGTAGTTGTGATTTGATACTATTGGGGTATACGTCCTATGGGTTTCGCTTTGTAATCGGGAAATCGAGATAGATGAATGATTTGAGTGGAATTCATGTTAGCTGAGAGTAGTTCACTCTGCAACGATGGATGGAGCTTCCGAGATTCGGGAGGATACGGAATTCGATTCGCACGAGGATGCGTATTCGATCTACAAGGAGTATGCGAAGTCGGTAGGGTTTGGGACTGCGAAACTGAGCAGCAGGAGGTCTAGATCATCTAAGGAATTCATCGACGCGAAATTCTCATGCATAAGGTACGGGAACAAGCAGCAGTCTGACGACGCCATCAATCCGCGGCCTTCCCCGAAGATTGGCTGCAAAGCGAGTATACACGTGAAGAGAAGGCAGACTGGGAAATGGTACATTCATAGCTTTGTCAAGGAACACAATCATGAGCTTTTGCCTGAGCAGGCTCACTTCTTCCGGAGCCACAGGAAACCTGAGGAACCTCTGAACAACGATGCTCGTGTTCGTAGAAAGAAGAATGTAGGCATGTCGTCCTCGAATCTGTTCCATTCTTATCGGAATGCAGGCTGTCTGGATGGGTATATGAGAAATCAGCATGATAAAGGTCGGAGCTTGGTCCTTGAGTCAGGGGATGCTCAGTTACTACTGGAATTCTGTACTCGTATGCAGGAAGAAAACCCGAAATTCTACTACGCAGTTGATTTGAACGAGCAGCATCAGTTGAGGAACTTGTTTTGGGTCGATGCGAAAGGCATCGAAGACTTCAACAACTTCGGCGATGTAGTATGCTTCGACACTAGGTATTTCACTAACAAGTATAGGATTCCTCTGGTTCTTTTCGTCGGATCCAATCATCACATTCAGCCTACATTGTTTGGATGTGCTTTGATTGCAGACGAGACGGTTTATACTCTTGTTTGGTTGCTCCAAACTTGGTCCGTGGCTATGGGCAATCGAGGTCCTCAGGTTATGCTCACTGATCAAAGTAACGACATTAAGACCGCTGTAGCTGCAGTATTTCCGAGAACGCGACATTGCTTTGGTTTATGGTATGTATTAGAGAAGGTTCCGAGGCAGCTCGAGTATTTAAGCCTCTGGACCGATGCTTTCTCCACGAAGTTCCACAAATGTGTTTTTAAGTCATGGATGGAGGAGCAATTCGAAAAGAGATGGTCGAAATTGGTCGAGAAATTTCAGCTTAACGAGGTTGAATGGATTCAGTCGTTGTATTCAGATCGTAACTACTGGGTGCCTACCTTCCTCAAAGGTGTATCCTTTGCTGGTTTATCTGCTGAAAATTTGAACCTTTCATTCGACAAGTATGTGCAACGAGACACATCGGTCAAAGAGTTTGCGGAACGTTACAAAATGATTTTGGAAGACATGTATGAAGAGGAAGCGAAAGCAGATTTCGATGCGTGGCATGAGGTTCCCGAGTTGAAATCACCGTCCCCTTTCGAGAAGCAAATGCACCTTGTGTACACTCACGAAATCTTCGAGAAGTTCCAAGTCGAGGTTTTGGGGGCGGCGGCTTGTCATTTTAGGAAGATGGAAACGGAAGATGAGACGACCACTACTTATGATGTGAAGGACTTTGAAGATAACCAGAGCTATGTGGTGGAAAGGAACGCTTCTGGACTGGAGATGTATTGTTCGTGTCGTTCGTTTGAGCTTAATGGCTATTTATGCAGGCATGCTATTGTGGTTCTTCAGATGTCGGGTATATTCAGCATTCCATCGAAATATGTGTTGCAGAGGTGGACGAATGCTGCGAGGAGTAGGCATTCGGTTACTGAAAGACGAGATGAAGCGCAAAGGAAGATCCGCCGGTTTAACGATTTGTGTCGTAGAGCTATAATATTGGGTGAAGAAGGGTCACTTTCTGAAGAAAGTTATGATCTTGCACTAGCTGCCATCAAAGAGGGTTTAAAGCAATGCGGGACTGTGAATAACTCTGCTGCTCTAAATCCGGTATCCGGTACCGAAAAGGAGAATCAATGCAGCATCTCATCTGTAGACGAAGGATCAATATCAAACAAAGCCCCGCGACTGTCCGAAACAGGAAAGGGCAAGGAAATCGTCGGAAAGGTTGGTGCTTTGGTGTGCGTTTATGCGAAATATCGAGATTTTGACGATCTATTATGAATGGCAATCAATCATTAGTGTTTTTTCCTGGTCATTTATACAGTCTGGAGATTCAAGCGCTGGGACGACACAGGAAGCTTTCAATATAGTGGTATGTGCTTTCCTTCCCTTACACAAATTCCGCCCGATGATCCATACTAGAAACTTAACGTCTCTTTTTCGTATCGATTTTTACAGGACATATCAGACCTTGGACCTCCACAATCGCAGAATATAGTCCCAACATTCTTCCATAACATATCCCCTGCACCGTTCCATAACGCCGCTCATCTGCATCAGGCTCGACTTCACCAACGACAGCTGTCAGAGTAATTCGCAGGAAGCTGGAGGTCTACAAATCGCAAGAGGTCGTGGACAAAACTCGCCGACCGGTGAATCGAGCATGTGATCTCCGGAACAATCATCGATGGCGTGTACTTGTTGAAGTAGACGGATGATTAGAAAAGGTTTGGCTATGGCGGACAAATACAGATGTCAGGTAGGGACTAACTGGGGAAGGATTGCACATGAACCCAAACCGACCATTTGTTTAATTGAGAATTGAATGAGAGGGGAACATGGACCCTGTAATTTTGCTACATGAAAATGTGTTAATGCTCCAATGTTTATTTGATAATATGATATACCATGTTGCGTGATCCCAGGTATTTGTATCTGATGATCAACAAGACAAGGTCTGGTTTTTTTCTGGGTCAACTTCCGATTTCGTGTTATTTGACTATATATTCCCCCCAATCACAGGCTAAATCTTTGGGATACTATTGTAGATTCGTGTCTGGAATCTTTAGCTAATGGTCGTCTCAAAGATTGAAACTGCTTTAGAAGTTAGAACTCCCCGTAGTGAATCGTTAGGTGACGTTTTCTGCTCCTTTACCCCTTGCGCATCTCGTTCATCATCCGGATCGACCACTCGAATTCGAAAAAATGCATTGCAAAAGAGCCAACTTGTTTTGATGGACTCTAGTCGCGGACACGATCCACTACATGCTGGTTCGACACCCTCGTGACTCCGATGCCGATTTCGCCGGTTCGACAGGTGGGGATGGACCCAAGTAGCACATGATGCACCACCACATGCATGTTCCAATAACATCACTGTCGCCGAACTGTATAACCTCTGACTGTGTTTTGGATGGATGCAATCAGAACTAGTGTTTTGATTGGAGTGATATATGTAAGACTATTGTTCTTTGACGAATCCACTAATTGAAGCTTTGGGATCCGAAGTTAAATCACAGTGATTAATTACTGTTAAATTACAGTGATTAGGTAAAGCTAATTTGATTCAGTTCAGTCAGAAATCTCGGCCCAGAATCTGAGGAGGGACAGAGACAGACCACGTTGTAGCAATGCACGACTCCCTATATATTTAAATCTCATCTCCCCACCACTATCAAACCACCGGACTAGGATCTATCTTGGCTGTGTGGATAAGGTTCTTCCACGGTCAAATTTCGGTTCGCGGTCGAGTACCTACCATCGTATCGACAATTCATAACTCGCTCAACTAAAAAATCTAAAAAGTAGGGCAACTAATTAACCCAAGTGAACTATAATCGAATTTAATTTGTAATCCTATAAATTCATGACACATTAAACCCCCATCTCGGTCAACTTCATGATCTTGTTTGTCATAAATCATTGCATTTCAACCATTTGTTACGAGTGAATGCGTGTTTTTTCCTCTGAAAAGAAAATCAAAATATCTCTAAGCGCTTACAACCATCCATTTTCTTTCATCTCTTTCAATATTTTGTTTGTGGGTTCACGATCTAAATATATTGAGTTTGAATAAGTTATATTTCATATTAACATCAATATTATCATATATTTATTTCATTTCTCTTATACTGACATCTTACCTAATATAATTCACGGTTCAAAAAATTGAGGGAACTAAAGAGTTGGAGGGTTCGATAGAATCTCATTCATCCGCTTAAAAAATCTAACTATACCATCTACACAAACACATTGTAAGCATCAAAATCGAACTCAAGACCTTTAAAATAATACCAAGAGCAACTCAAACCATTCCCGCCTAGAGATGATTTTGTAAACATAAACAACCGAAAAACAACCAGATGATATTTTTATGACGTTAGGTTATCTCACATCAAAGAATAAAATAGATTGAATGTTATTTATAAGTGTGAGAAAAAGTTATACTTTTTTCGAACTAACTTTTAGAATAAAAAAAACCCAATAACACCCGACACTTACGTATCCATCACTAAACTACCCCAAACGAACAGATCTTTCCAAATTATTCCTTCATTATTAGATAGGCCATGGAATTATTAGAGCTAATAATAGAGAACAACAGTAGTTCCTCACCGATGATGTTGAAAGGGGGAGACATTAGATTCAGCTTTGAGAGTGACTCACTACCTTCCAAATGACAGCGGTTTTAAATCCAGGCAAAAAAAAAAGTTAGGATTTTCGACCGTGGGGAAATTTTCGGTATTTTCAAAATATTGATTATTTATTTACTTTTAGATTTTCGACATTTTCGGTATTTTCAAAATATTGATTATTTATTTACTTTTAGATTTTCGACATTTTAGGTATTTCCGATCTTTCAAATTCGAAACTCAAAATCTAAAATCCAAAACTGAAAACCCAATACTTTAAACCTAAAAATCCAAACCCAAAATTTAAAACCTAGAACAAAAAATCGAAACCAAAACCCAAACTCAAATCGAGATAAATACTAAATTAAATATTTTTGTTGAAAAGACTTCCATACCCTTTTTATACAAACCGTTAGATCTAAAACCCATAAAATCTAACGGTCCGAAATCATTCTCAAAAATCCCGAAACCCTTTTTCGCTTGAATTCCAAATCCGCTCCCTTCCAAATCAAGGAGGTAATTAATTATAATTAGTACTTTGACAAGACAGTGTCCTATATATATAACGTGACCATCATTAATTAATCAAGCCATTATGTACACTTCTCCTCCTCCAACACATAATCATGCATGCAGAAAAATAATAATAAAACAATACCAATTGAAGTAATTACGTACAATCAACATGTCTGAACTGAAAGTGACCTTACCGACAATATATATAATAATAATAATTATTATTATAATTGTAAGCTATTGGCCCTTGGCCGTGCATGCATGCACGACGCCTTTGGATGGCTGGAAAACCGTGTCTTCGTGGTTAACCGAGTCGATCGGCATGGTTAGTTGCACCAAAATTGTGGTCAAACCACTAACGACTAACCAAATTTCCAGCATGCATGTTCATATGCCTCCATAGGTGCATCCTCCTTAATTAGATTCTTTGCTTACAATTTGAGGTTTATCTTATTATTAACAAGTTTATAATGTTTTCGTCGAAAATCAGACTCTGATACCATAATTTATAAAAACCGACCAATATGGTCAATATCAAGTTGCTTAACCATATCAAACTATCTTCGTATCCTTCTGACCGTCTCGCGACTTGAAACGAACCAATACGATGTGATTTTTAATCAACCCGGATTGAAACTTTAATTCAACCTGAAGACATTAATTCTTTATAATTTCATCCATTATTATATTCAGTATTATAGCCAATGTTATTGCTGACGTGGCTACCGTCCAACATTTTCACCGGATATAATAATTTCCAACACATGCAGGGTAGGGGCAAAACTGTAATCACACCCACTACCTCCACGCATATATAAACCACTACTCCCACCACTATTTACTCTATCCAATAATACACATCACTTCCCGAAAGACCATCCTACCCCTCACCGCCGGCGACTCGAGCCAAAAAATGGTCCCGTTATTCTTTCACATTGTCCTCTTAACCATCACCGCCGTCACCGCCTGCCCGCCGTCCGACAGGGCGGCGCTCCTAGATTTCAAAGCAGCCCTCCACGAGCCGTACTTGGGTATCTTCAATTCCTGGACCGGAACGGACTGCTGCCACAACTGGTACGGAGTCAGCTGCGACCCGGAAACCCACCGGGTCGCCGACATTAACCTCCGCGGCGAGTCTGAGGAGCCCATCTTCCGTAAAGCCCACCGCAAGTCCGGGTACATGACCGGGACCATTTCCCCTTCCGTCTGCAAGCTCAAGCGCCTCTCCAGCTTAACAATCGCTGACTGGAAAGGCATCTCCGGCGACATCCCGCTCTGCCTCGCCAACCTCCCTTTCCTCCGCGTCCTCGACCTGATCGGTAACCGTCTCACCGGGCGGCTACCCTCCGACATCGGCCGCCTCCATCGCCTCACCGTCCTCAACGTCGCCGACAACCGAATCACCGGCCAGATCCCTAGCTCGTTCACCAATCTCTCCGGATTGATGCACCTCGATCTGCGTAACAACAGGTTCGTTCTGTCAGAGTTAACGAATCGTTAAGTTTTTAGTCAACGTTTATATATTTACTTGGGCCAGAGTTATTCAGGGGCGGTTGTTAACCGATTAATGCTTTTTGCAAATTACCATAAATTAATTGATCGAATTGCGGTTGATTTTTCGCTCAATTTCGGTCAAACAGGTACGAATATGAAGAGCCTTGGTTAAAAAGTTGTTTGGTAAAACGATATCAAATTCTTAACCGAGTAGCCTACCTAATATTGTTGGTTAACGAACTAATTTACTAAAGTTGGTTGCTTATGCTCGGTTTTGATTAAAATAAGTAGAGATATATCAAGAGAATGTGTTCCTCAAACGATATCAAATTTTTAACCGAGTAACCGATCAAAATACTCTTGGTTAACGGATTAATCATCCAAATTAATGAATCAAAATTTAATTTTTAGTCATAACCGAATCTCCACCTTTATATATGTAAACATGACACAATTTTGCTGTGCCGAACCGGCTAATTGACCAGTACACGTCCAACCAACTCAACCATCCGGTCCGGTATGGTTTTGAATTCCTTGGTATCAAGGAAATAATAACGATTCGGTTTCTTCCATCCTGACAGGTTCTATGGACCGATCCCAGCCGATTTTGGCCGGCTCAGGATGCTGAGCAGAGCCCTCCTGAGCCGAAACTACCTATCCGGTTCGATCCCCGATTCGGTTTCCAAAATCTACCGCCTCGCGGATCTGGATCTCTCCCTCAACAGGCTGACGGGTACAATTCCAATGTCTCTCGGAAAGATGGCGGTGCTAGCGACGCTGAACCTCGACGGGAACATGATTACCGGGACAATCCCGGCGGATCTCCTGAGCTCGTCGGTGAACAATCTGAACCTGAGCAGGAACATGCTGGACGGGAAGCTCCCCGAGTTCGGGCCGAGGTCGTACTTCACAGCGCTGGATCTATCGAGGAACCGCCTGGTCGGAGGGATCCCGGCGACGATAGGGAGCGCGTCCTTCATCGGGCATTTGGATTTGAGCCACAACCATCTGTGTGGGAAGATTCCGTTGGGGTCGCCGTTTGACCACCTTGAAGCGGCGTCGTTTGAGCATAATGACTGCCTTTGCGGCAGGCCGCTTAGACCCTGTTTGACTAAACAGTAAAATCGTCAACGGTCAGTCAACCTTTGTTGTTGTTGGTGTACGTATTTGTATGTATACGAATGTTGTTTTTTTACTATGTCGGAAGGAAAAATACGAATGGTCAACGGTCAACCTTAGTTTATTTAGTTTCTTAATTAAACATGCTTTTAATTAGATAATTAAGAAGAGACTTGTATAATTAGGTGCTACTACAAGCTTGCATTTCAATGAAATAAGTGAAAAGGGGTATACTTTTCTTGATCATGGCTCAATGGAGGCCCTCCCGAGTCGTGGGCTAGTTCATTTTCGATCCGAAAATGACAACAGTATGTTAACTTATAATTAGAAGTTGGTTAGCAAACTTCTTATGTATGTATTTTGAATTCGATACGATCCTACCTCATTTTGAATCGGTAGCTGCTTTATGGTCCTCTTGATAAGAAATCGCGAGGCAGCTGCCTCATTGCTTGTACTATTCAAGTCAATGGAAATGAGCCAGAGAGACTTGAGATGACTCGAAACATATAAAGTAGTACGGTTATACCCATTCCTACCTCATTTTGGATAGGTAGTTGCTTCATGGTCCTTTTTATAAGGAATCACGAGACAGTCTGCCTCTTACTATCCAGCCTCATTTTGAATTGGCAACTGCCCTATTCTGGATTGGTTGCACTATTCAAGCCGGTGCACAGAGACTTGAGATGACTCATGACTCGAGACATATAAAGTTGTATCGAGAGACGAACTCGAGATATGGCATGTCGAGATAGCGGACTAGCTCCATACACTCCAACTTATATGTATTGATTGATTGAAGGGTGTATATGGATGTAACATCTATGAGCATAGTTGGGTATTTTCTTTCTCTCTATGGGACCAATGGTGGGTAAGCAAGAAACATGCAAACATGGGGGAGAAGGCACAATCAAACAAGACACTTCACGTGAAGCCATAAAAGAGAAGGCGGGAGACAGATGATGACCGGATAGGTTTCATCTATCTATTCAACTTTTCGGCATAAAAGATTAACCACGTACTCTGTACTTTCATATATCGGTCTCGTTATGATGTACTTGGAATTTACGAAAATCGCTTGATGTTGAACCAAGGTTAACCATGCTCGATCACCGTCCAAATTTCTGGCGGGTTCTTGCTTGGTCCCGCTTTAAATTGTATGTCTGCTCTGCACCATTATGCACAGAGATTTTTAATGCATGTTGTACATGTTCAATGTATCATTCAATGTCTACCATTTCTGGATTGGTTTTGAAGAACCAGATGCTTGCATCCAGTGGATTTACTTACTTAGGCTAGAGTGTTGGCAGAAAACGATTACCGGGATGTAGTGAATGAAGCGTTTTTATACGAGTGGTCCTTAAATCGACATAGGATCCGCAGTAAATACTAAAATAATATTTGTTGTCAGTAAGGAACAACATGGACCGTCTATTTCGGATGTCAAATCTGACGAATAATGAAATCAACTTAAACAAGAAGTAAAATTTGTCATTTTCTCTAAAATCAACTTAAACAAGAAGTAAAATTTGTCATTTTCTTTTTTTTCTACGGAAGGGCCTTCTCCTTTTTGAAATTTTTTTTTCAAGACTCAAGTACTCGTGGGCCTTCTTCCGGCCCATTATAAAATCAGCCCTTCCGTTACAACTATGGCGGGAATTCAAATCAACCGTGGCGGGAAGGATTGAAAGCTAATCTAATGAAACCACAGTTCATGAATCTAATCGATCAACTTCGTCAATCAGCACTGCAATTTCATCGATTTGGGTTTTCTCCCAGCATACAGATCGGCGGAGCAGCAGAGGAAGAGAAATGGACAAGTATTTGGTTCCGACGAAACCCTCGCCGGAAACCCCCAAATACACTCTCCGGTAACAGCCGCAAAACCCCAACTTTAACCTCACTATCCATCTTCCAATCTCTCAATCGGCTGACTCTTTAATTCCCCAGGGAAAATCGGCAATGGAAAAGGAGCTTGCTCGAGTTAACCGGGAAGCTGGATCCCAATTACCGCCACGACCTCTCTTCTCTGCTCATGCAATCTTATTCACAGGTTCGTCAAAAGATTTGATTTTTTTGTCCATCTCATGAATTTCCTTCCGGCTGATTATGATTTCCGGTTGTTCGTTTGTTAGATAGGAAAATTTCCTCATAACTACCATGAGAATGGTCTCCCCTGTGTAACCCATGTAAGAATGTTTTGGCTTTAGTATCGACTCCTCTTTACAGTTCAATCTGGCTTGTCTAGTTTCTGAAATGGGGGTTTGATGCAGGTGCTGTACTGTACGCGGAATTATTTTGGAATGCATCCGGCCCCGAGGTTTTTGCTGCTCCATTTCTATATGTTTCGGAGTTTAGATGTATTATATCGCGAATGGGCGATGGTTTGAACGATATCTGCTGTTGTAGCGACCAATTGGCTATACGAATGAAATGTTGATCTGTGATTAATTTGCAGGGCAGGAGTATCTGCTATTGAATTCGACTCTAAGGTAAAGCATGCACTCCTTAGTTTTGACTGTTTTTTACTGAATTTGACTCTTAAAGTGATGAAATTTGTGTTTCAGGGTGTCTACTTAGCTTCAGTAACGAAATCCGGTTGTTTGACGATTCATGACTTTGAAGCTCTTTATTGTCACGCCAACGATGTAGCATCTAAGAGGCCAGGTTAGTGTTTATATTTGCCTTTTTGCTTCTAAATGTTGATAAGTTCGAATCTAATCAAATACATTTACTTGTGTTAGATGTGCAAGAAGATGAAAGCAAACTTGTGTTGCATCTCCAATTGGAAATCCAACTCTCTGCTGTACGCTGGAACCCTGCCAACCAAGATGAGGTTGCTTGCACTTCTTCGAAGAGTGATGAAGTGCGCATTTTCGACATTGGTTATGTCTCTTCTCAGCCAGCTCAGGTATGAAAAACTAGTTATTCACTTATGATTTGTAACCAAAATTATCAAAATTGTGGAACCATTTTCCCATAAAGAAACAGTCTTGACTCACGAAAATTCGTTACATGATAGTCTGATTAATTCACAGGTGTTACGAGCAAGGAAGAATGTGACTCTTTCCGGGTATCAAATTCATAAAGGGCTTACTGATATAGCGTTTAGTACAAATGATGAGTCAAGGTTGGCTAAGCAAACTTGTTATTCTTTAATGGATTTTTGGCTCAAAGAGTAAGAGTTCATACCTTGTTTATAACAGGTTATTTGCATCTGATACAAAGGGGACAGTCAATGTATGGGACAGAAGACAGGGTGTTCTACCTTGTCTTGAGCTAACAAGCAATGATCACTGTAACATCAATAGCATCCAATTGAATGTGGATGATCAGGTTAGTAATGATAAATGAAGGATCTTGATCCTGTATAAGATCAGAATAAGAAATTAAAGAATGTTTTGTTTCGTTACAGACGGTTTTCGGGGCTGGTAGGCTCGGAATAATTTACATGTGGGATCTCCGCGGTGGAAGGGATTCTTCGGCTTTACAACGTCACAAAGAACAGGTATATATAGTCAAGAGGTTCTTGTTCGTGTTAGATCAAGACGAGGAGTTGAATTCGTTGCTCGAATTATTCGACAGGCATGCCATTCACCTGTAATGTCTTGGAAGCTAGATTCCGTGCTCAAGAAAATCGGATCCTTGAAGGCACAGTCCAACATTGTTGCTAGAGAAATACATTCCATCGATTTGAATCTGTGTTGCCCGTACCAGTTGGCCTTTCATCTCGACAATGGATGGTACGTATGCAAAATGGTATAACTGGTTACACCAAGCTTTTGAAATCGTCATGTGCTGATCGCAGGTCGGGCGTTTTCGACATTAACAATCTTCGAGTGACGCATGTTCACTGCCCCCCTCCAGCTTGGTTGTAAGTAAAAACCTTGACTTTCTTCACATCATCATAATGCTACTAATCAAGTTCATTAATTTCGAAAAATTCCCATCAGAAACGACTCGAATAACTCGATTGACGACTTATGCTTCCGGAAACCATCATGGCTCCAGACATACTCAGTAAAGATCTTTCCTTTAACACTCCTCCTTAACCAGAACTAAGTAAAAATCTGCAAACTAACAAAGTCTTCAACTTGATGACGATTTTCTGCAGACATACGCAGTTGGATCATCTGCCGAGAATGGGATTCATCTGTTAGACTTCTACCCCAACGTCACATCTCCTTGCCATGTCGATTACAGGTCAGTCTCATGCTTTCGAATGCGACTCATCTCTTCGTCCCGGTCTCTAATTCTCTTCCTAATGTACTTGTTGGTTTAGTGAGGATATCAATGGACTCAACGGAAGAAGGCGAAACCAATACATTTCATTGGATCAGAGTGTAACTGTCTGTGCTGCTCATCCTCTCAACGACACTATCATCGCTGGAACCAGTCATTCGTCGTTGGCCCTCGTTTCGAATGGAAATCAAGCAGCAATGCAAAATGATGACGGGAATGATTAGATAAGGTAGTTGTTAATGTATAGACTTATACATGAATATAACCAGAAACTTAATAATAGAAAGAGATTAAGTTTGCAAACTGAGTTGGAACCATTGCTTAAAGTTCGATCTTCCTCAAAACTGATTCAAACGCTTGGCTTAAAGGAGGTTGAGCTTGCAAAGGGTGGTTCTTTTTTGTTCCAGAGCATCGAAAACTGAATGAAAAAGATCGAGCTGGGTCTCGCAGTACATTGCAGTCTATCATAGGTGCCATAATTTCCATAACCAAACCCAAAGAGCTGACAATGTCTAGCAATCCTGCAACTCATCGATCGAGTTATTCGAGTCGTTTCTGACAACAAGCTATGTATTGAAGAACAGAGTTGGCAATCAAACAGAGATAAGTAACCAAATGGAACTGATCATAATTCATAACAGATATACAACATTTTTCATTCTTTGAAACCCTAATTTCAACACCAAAATACTAAATTCATACTAAACAGAGACGCTAGTTAAACGATCCTAAGCATCAGATCTCATCCTCCATTTGACTGCAACAAGAAGCTTCCACCTTCCTAAGCTCTCTCGCCTCTGATCCTCCTCGCAAGCTGGATGTCCTTGGGCATGATCGTCACCCTCTTAGCATGAATAGCACAGAGGTTAGTGTCCTCGAACAATCCAACAAGATAAGCCTCGGCAGCCTCCTGGAGAGCAGAGACGGCGCTGCTCTGGAACCTCAGATCCGTCTTGAAATCCTGAGCGATTTCCCTCACCAGCCTCTGGAAGGGGAGCTTCCTGATCAGAAGCTCAGTGCTTTTCTGGTACTTCCTGATCTCCCTCAGAGCGACGGTTCCCGGCCTGAATCTGTGTGGCTTCTTCACTCCTCCGGTCGCCGGAGCTGACTTGCGGGCGGCCTTGGTCGCGAGCTGCTTCCGTGGGGCCTTGCCACCAGTGGACTTCCTCGCAGTCTGCTTGGTACGAGCCATTGTTGGGATGGGAAAGACTAAGATCTGAGATTTGGGAGAGGGAATAGAGAAGATTGGTTTGCTGGGGATTTGATGATGGATTTGAAATGGAGGGTTTGACGGGTATTTAAAGAGCGGCGGTTGATGGAGGGAAAATTTAAATTTTTTGAAATTCTAAGCGAGTTTTGGCGAAAAGGTTGATAGCATGATCTACCCCGTTGATATTTTTGAAAATTGACGGATGAGATGAGAATCCGCGTGCTGTATTGTTTAGCCAATGAGAATCGCCGACTGAGTGGGGTTGAGTGGCTTTATCTACGCCGTCCGTGGTGGGTTGTTTTTAGTGGTTAAGATTTGATTTCACAAGAGTGACACGGATTGCTGGATTACTATATTGGTGAACCATGTTGTACAATGGTGGCTTTGAAATAATGAGGGCCTTTTAGATTTATTTTTTGTTTACTATAGTTATCTACAGCATAATAACCGCTCTAAATAGCTTTTCGAATGGTAACGTTTAGAATAATCTTTGTAAATTAGAATCAGAGTCTCGTTTCGATCCAGGGACTTGTGGGTTATGGGCCCATCACGTTTTAGCTAATAACATCTTTACTAGACGGCTGATTAATCAAACGATATTAAAATGGGTTACAAGCTACCATTGGGAATATTTATGTTTTTTATTTATTTTTTATTGTGCGGTACGTAAATCTTACGATCTTATAATTCCGATTTTACACATGTTTTCGATTTTACTTATAAGTGCAGGAAGACGTTGCGATAACGAAGAGAACTGGTTTAAATCCGTATAGTTCTCTATCTCATGATCACGGATATTACCGAGTATGTCGTGTTTGTTGCATTATGTTAATTAATTACTTGCATCATGTTTTCGATTTTTACGTGGAATTTATGATTTCACTACCTTGATGATCAGATGGGGGCACTAAGTGGAGGTGTGAATGAAGAAGGGGTCAACTATTACAACAACCTCATAAACGAACTTCTAGCTAATGGTACGATTAATTAATTAACCTCATGTTAATTGGAAGCATTCTGAAATTAATTAATCAAAATGAACTTCACTAATTATTACTTTGTAATGGAACAAAATGATTGCTAGGGATTGAACCCTTCATAACACTTTTCCATTGGGACATTCCTCAAAGCTTGGAAGATGAATATGGCGGCTTTCTCAACTCCTCAATTGTGTAAGTATCCCTTAGTTGAACATGGCCGTGGCCCAATCGATCTCCGTTGGTCAGGTGGAACAATAGTGGTTCGGTATATATGGATAAACGACTCACTCTGTAGTCCATCTGAGAGTATCTTGATAATGTGGTTACGATATTTTTGGGCGTGTACCAATAGTTGCGGAACTTTACTTGTACCAAGGGTGATTCCGCAATTGAACCCCAGTGTTCAAATTAATGTATCGATTAAAATTTATGAAAGATTGCTTCTCTTTGTGTTTCGATTCGATTAGCGACATGAACACTAGAAATTAAAAAGTAGGAAAATTCAAAATTGATCATTGAAATTCCGATGTACAAAAGCCCCAAATTACAGAAACCCTAAAAATTCAACATCGTGAAACATCAAAATCCCCAAACCGACTAATTAATTCCATCCTAAGCTCTCTCGCCTCTGATCCTCCTGGCGAGCTGGATATCCTTGGGCATAATCGTCACCCTCTTGGCATGAATAGCGCAAAGGTTAGTGTCCTCAAAAAGTCCGACGAGGTAAGCCTCGGCGGCCTCTTGGAGAGCAGAGACGGCGCTGCTCTGGAACCTCAGATCGGTCTTGAAATCCTGTGCGATTTCCCTCACCAGCCTCTGGAAGGGGAGCTTCCTGATGAGAAGCTCGGTGCTCTTCTGGTACTTCCTGATCTCCCTGAGCGCGACGGTTCCTGGCCTGAATCTGTGAGGCTTCTTCACTCCTCCGGTCGCCGGAGCAGACTTCCGGGCGGCCTTCGTCGCCAGCTGCTTCCTTGGCGCCTTTCCTCCTGTGGATTTCCTTGCCGTCTGCTTGGTACGAGCCATTTCTGTTAAGAAGCGTGAGCAAAAGGTTTCGAATTTCGATTTCGATTTTGAGAGGAAGAGATCTGAGCGAGTTGGGTAACTGTTCTTCGATGGTGGATTTAAAGGAGCGGTGGTTGGAGAAGGAGGGAAAAGTTCGGCGGGTTCGCTCAAAATTGGAATGGGTGGATCTGAACCGTTGAAGTTTTGAAATATTGACGGATGGAGATGAGGATCCTTGTGCTGTTTTGTTTAACCAATGAGAGTAGCGAGGTTATTGAGTAAGAGAAGGGTTATCTTGGCCGTCCATTGTGGGTAGTTATCAGCGGTGGATATTGCGTTGTAGTAGACACCAATAATTCATGCCTTGTCGTTTTTTTCCTGGATCAACTTTTGCATCAATGTTTTAAAAAAGTTTCACGGTTCATGAAGACTCTCCTTGGCACGAAGCACCTCGACCCTTATATCGAACCTCAAGCGTACCGTACCATGTATATTGGCTTGCTTTTGTATCGACATACTCTTGAGATCTCGCGCTCTCGATAGATTAGCATTGGTGTTGACGATGGGATAGATACCCGTGATAGACCTATAGAAAACTATTATAGAAGATCAAGTTCTACCGGATCGATCATGTGAGGTATAAGTTATGGTATATGTACCAATAGATGGTATATTCATCATTAGGGAAGTGGGACTCCAAATTCGACTTCAAACAGTACGTCGGTTGCCAATAAAATTCAGTCTGATTTAGTCATCCGATCCAAACCGGTTTTTCCGTCCCTAATTACAACATCACTATCATTCCTTATATGAAGCTACGAAATCAATAATTCTACAAATAAATAATGTTTGTATGGTGTTGATCATACCATGGTGGATGGAGAAAGCAACATGAAAGAGAATCGGCATGTGAAGAGCATAAGAACAAGAGAAAAAACAATATACGAGGTCGAAAAAGCCAACTTATAAACTTAGCGAGCGATATTCGTTCTACGAGGGATAAAGGATAAGAAAATGTGGTAACATGATAAGAGAATTTCTTTCATAAGGAGAAATTAGGCGTAACATTCACATATCCACTCTTCCTTATTATCTTTAACGAACTGGAATAAGTGTGAGGCTGTCTTAGGTAGAGGATCAAAGATCTGTGATTGGTGTTTCTAAAGGCTTTTGTCTTGATAATTAGAACGGATAAACACATAAGTTAGTTATGGCAACTCTATAACTCGCCAATGATATATCGTGCTCGAACGATTCATATTACAAAAAATCTTTTGCTATTAACAATCTAAAGGTGATGGATTGAGTGTCGGTCTAATTAAGGGTGGGAGACTGTAAAAGAGAACTAGATGTTTAACGGGTTATAAGCGAGACCAAATCGTCATAAGATATTTTAACCGTGAAATTAATCATTTAGATTGATTGTTTTGATATATTTTATTTCTCTTTATTCCTACTCGATTTCCGGTTGGTGGGAGTGTCGATAATTTTTTTTACGGTTTGGTTGATTCTCTTTACCAATAATTATTAAAAAGTGCACCCATGCATGCGCATGCACAACATCCACTCTCTCCTTTTGACAGTGGCTACTTAGCATTGAGTTGGACCGAACCGAACCGTCCGGTTCGGTCTGTAAAAATATTCGATCTCCTAGCTGCCGAATTTGCTGAGGTGTCCTAATTTGTATGGTATCCTTCAAATCTTGCACTATAGCTACGGACCACGTCAGCACTGATCGATGAAACAGTGACACCCATGTGTTCATGTGTTGTTGTTATTGTCTTTCTCAATTTCGATTACGGAGTTTGATGGGCTAAACACTAACACGTAAGAAACTAAGTTTTATCGTGTTTTTTAAAATTATTTTGTAGATTTCGTTAATGGGTCAGACCGTACCGGTAGGTTGTCCGCTTCGGTAGAGGATTATAGTAAATATCCGGTAGCTGATGTACGTAAATTGTGTTTTTATCGTTGTAATCGATATCATTACAACATTTGATATCCCTCGCTTGACCATGCTTGAAATGTATTCTTTGTCGCTAAAGAGAACCGGTTAATTAACTAAATTCCTATATTTCGTATTTTTATTTTTCATTCGTAATTGTGTTTGATTCCCTCCGCCTATAACCCAAATGAGTCAAATCATTGGCAAATGGGATGTCGTAACGTTGGAACATCACCAAAAGCAAAAAAGGGAAGGAAATTGGATGTGTGGATATGATCTCGGCTAGCCTATAAAAGTCATTTTTGTGGGGTCAATGGTCCTACTAAATAGAGCGAGTGACGAGCGGCTCGGTATTCGGTTTGAAAAAAAATATTGGTATAATGGAGATGAGTTTGGGTCAGGTGTTTCTGACTCGACAAGTTCTTATATGACTAGACTCATTTCAAATTCGATTGTGTGTTTTAGGAACTCTTACTTGTTTTTCTCTTATTTTTATTAGATGATACAAGAACGATTTAAATACACGGTATCTCGAATATATTCCTTACTATAATTGATAGTTCCATTTGTGATTTGCCTATAATACCCTACAAGATAATAATATATTAGTAGTATAAAATACAAATTAGTTGGAGTATCAAACAACGTGACTTACAAGTAACGTACACTATGGGATCAAAGTAAGTACATTGATTTCGGTTTAATTGCTTCATATATAATTAATCAGTAAATAATTACCTAATCCTTCATAGGGGTTGGAATTTGGAAATTTGGTCGTACTTCCCAACCTAATCAAATTTGTGATCGATCAAATTCGATCATTGATCGACCCTGACCGATTGTGTCTAATTTACAATCGGTCATGATCATAGATTTGGAGTTCAATTCACGGTTAATATATATATCAAAACCCATGAAATATCTATTCAAAAATTGGATTCCAACAATGAATTAGACACCCATATATCCCTCATTAAGTGTACAAACCCATATAATATCCAAAATATTTTTCGAAATCGATCAAATTCAGAGTCCATACATTTTCGCCGGCAAACTAAATTTAACCAAAACTATTTAAACCAATCTTAATCTTTAACCACGTTCAATTCGATTAAGGTCAAGGTTACGCTCAACGACCGAATCTGATCCCCATTTTATTGTGACCGACCGATTTTCACCCCTATTTTGAACTATAGACATCTAGCATGTTGCCATGGTCATGGTGGTGGTGGTGGATGTTGAATAAACAAAGAGAAGTAGCACAACTTTTGGCATGTGGAGGTTGAAAATTTTAACCTAGTTAGCCCTTTTTGAAGAGGAGTGGTTGGATCATTGGGTCACAAAAGTTCAAAAAAGAAGAAAAGAGATGACCAAATTGATTATCATATCTTCCAACACCCTTTGAATTGAAAATCCTACATGGAATTCCATTCCCATTGGTTCCACAATCATGGGTCAAATACCTTAATGGTCCTTTAAATTTCGATATGTTTATACACTAGTCCCGCACTTTTGAAATCGACCGGATCAGTATTGGTGTTTACATTGGTAATTACCTTCTTTCATCCGATTTTTTCTTGTCAACGATTCAATTATATCGGCATTTCGTATGCTATCTTTCGTTATATTTTGCTGATGCGTCAATATTAAGATGAAAAGTCGGTTGGAAAAGAAAGTTTAATCAAAATAGTACGTGTATATCATATGATGATTCAATAGATTTCAAGTTTACGTAATACTTACTATATAATCAAGACCCGAAATTACGTGATGATTTAGGTATTTGATCTATACCCTATCTTTGTGTTTTTCTTTCCATGGATACCTTCCAAAACCCATGGTCCCATATAAACACAGGCGTAACAATCACCCTCTAAAGCATCCATTTTCTAACGGTGCAATTGTGACCTCATACAACAATTATTCACAATGGAACAAAAATCAAATAAAGAGACATGTCCAATTGATTTTGGATGTTTTTGGAAGCAACCTTGTTTGATGTAGAGACCCATTGGTGCCAAGTTGCTTTCATTTCGATGAATTGCGTTTTGCGAGGTATTCTCGATATACCGGCTAGATGGATAAAGTCATGTCGGAATTTGATCAATGGTGACGAAGGTTGAGTTTTGCGTTGTGGGTATATGCGGATGCATGTAACTACATTCGTCTTCGTGCTCGGCGAGTATGGATACCTGTTTTACCCATGTACAAGCAATTAACTAGATGCTTGATTCGTGCGTTTTGACCTCACGCGTTATTTTTTTGTCAATTGATTCAAGCCACGACTGATCTTGTATTAGATAAACTCAATTTTAACCAATAATCCAATTTTCGGACAGACGAATAACTGTAATCGGTTTCCTAACCCCAACTATTCGTTAGGTTGGACTGAGTAAAGAAGCCACATGAGTGGGCAACCCACTTATATGAAGTGGAGTTTGTGTTATGATTGCAGATTGGTTATTCTAGGAAAGAACAAAGTACCTCCTCCAATCCTTGCCATTATCCACATACAATAGAAAACATGTCGCAACCGAACCGGTCTGCTTCTGCGTCAAAAACATTGAACTCTTTTATCACGTCGATTTGAAACTATCCTATTTGATATCGTTGAACTATAGAATCGTCGTATTATATGACCTGTAATGCGAACTATGGTAATGAACAATCATGAATGATGAATTCCTATGCTTGTTATGAAATTGATGTTTATAAACACAATACTGTTCTAATATTTGGTTTTCGTACGACAACAATGTGACCGATTCTTTTATGTTCGACCATGGTTAAACCTCCGGCTCTCCCTCTCTAGCCATACAACTTCACATGCTAGCACTTTCTTCTTCTTCTTCTTCATTTGGCTCTTTGCTCTTCTCTATCCCATCCTTGTTCCTCACAAAACAATCAAATCACAGCCGTTGATTATACGATTACTTGTCTCTTTTGATTCTTATCCTCCAACTCAACTCCTCTGTTCCCCTCCTCACTCTGTTTTTCCTCCCATGGCGTCCGCCGCACTTGCTTCCTCCACCCATCAACTCTTCGACGACGGCGGAGGTGAACTCAACAGACATGAAATACAATCCGCCATTGCTAAAGCCGTCGAGCTTCGAGCTTTACATGCTGCTCTGATTCAAGGCACCAACTCCAGCAGCCCTTCTTCTTCCCGCCCTCCTCTTCCTCACTTCTCCGCGGTCGACTACCCTGTATTCACTCCAGTAAGTAAAAACTCCAACTTCAGAGTTTATGATCTCTCTCCCCCCCCCCCCCTCTCTTGAATTCTCCATTACCTTGTAGCTAGCTAGGTGTTGCTTCTAATGTGAAGTTTGATGTAGCAGAGTTATGAAGACGAGCCCTTTCAAGGAACCCTTTATCCCCTTCCGGCGAGGTCAAGAGCAGCATCACAAAGCTGGGATGAATGCGAGAATAATTACTCCTACTCTTGTAGAAAAGTCGCTGCTGACGATCAGAAATCCGTGACCGGATCCTGCGCCGGCGGCAACAACAACAACAACATCGCCGTCGTCCTGCGTGCTTCTCCTGAGCTCTGCAAATCCGGCAGAGCTCTGACCCACTTACCAACAGACTTCAAATCCTCATCCTCCTCCTACAACCGGTTCCGTCAAACCGGCGACGCCCCCGCCGTGAACAAGAAGAACAGGGTTAATTCCAATATCGTCGTCCCGTTGACCGACTCCCACGCCTCCATCCAGTCCCAGCCGAGGAGCAAAGGAGTGATGTCGTGGCTGTTTCCACGGCTAAGGAAGAATAAGAATAAGCAGCCAAACAACGAAGCTAATATCTTTTCCCCGAATCGGACGGAATCCGACACTGCCTCTCAGGCATTCGGCGGCGAATCGGGCGTTCTCCTCTCAGTCGAGACGCTCAGGAGAGAGCTGAGGGAATCAAACAAAACGAGAGACGCAGCTTTGGCTGAAGTTTCAGAGACCAGGTCTTCTCTTGACTCTTTGAGACAAAAGCTCGAACACTTGGAGGGCTACTGCGAAGAGCTGAAGAAATCCCTCAAATCCGCAGCCAGAGCCACCAGACGCGGCAAATCGATCGACGGCAACGCAGATGGGAATGTCAATTCGTCGAATACGATCTTCCCGGTGAGCGATGAAGCCATGGTGGAAGGATTCCTACAGATGGCGTCGGAATCGAGACTCTCAGTGAAGCAATTCTGCAAAACTCTAATCCTACAAATCGACGAGTACGACACGGATTTGACTATCGGGAATTCGAATCGAGATTCAAATTCCAAATCGTTTCTCTACCAATTGGAATCGGCAATCAACGAGGCGATGTACCTGGACTTCGAGAACTGCGAGTTCCGGCGGAACGGCTCGCCGAAGCATCTAGACAAGGCGCAGTATCGTCAGGCGAAGTTTCAATCGTTCATTTCGCTGAGGAATCTGAGTTGGAACGAAGTTTTAAGGAAAGGGACGAAGTATTACAGCGAGGAGTTCAGCAAGTTCTGCGATCAGAAGATGAGCTGCGTCATCGCGGCGCTGAATTGGACGCGCCCGTGGCCGGAGCAGCTGCTGCAGGCGTTCTTCGTGGCGGCGAAGTGTATATGGCTGCTGCATCTGCTGGCGTTCTCGTTCGATCCGGCGATCGGGGTGATGAGGGTGGAGGAAGGTAGGGAGCTCGATCATGGGTATATGGAAGATATGGAGAGGCAGAGAGACGCCGGCGGGAGAAGGAAGGTTGTGAAGGCGATGGTGATGCCGGGGTTTTATGTCAACGGCGGGAGGGTTTTGAGGTGTAAGGTTCTGTGTGGGTACTACAATAACGGTCATAAGGGTTATGCTTCCGCTACTGGTTAGATTGTGTTTGATTCAAATTTCAAAATCTCGTCCGATCTCAAATCGGTAAAGTAAATTAATTGTGATCCGAATTAAATCGTGAATATTTAAATTTGTTGAATGATTTTTTGAGCGAATATTAATAATGTTGTAAGGTTGTGCAAGTAAGCGATGACGGATTATTTAATTAATCTCGACATAAGCGTGATAGGGATATATGAAATAGACTTCAATCAAATTGAAATAGGATACTAAACGGAACGCTACGAGAAGTCGAACATTTTATGTGGGTCATCGAACTTTCAGCTTATGGTCCAACCAACAATAACTTTGGTAGAAACTCGAAAAAGTTTGGTTAACCACAGTTTATGGTTCAACCGATTTAGGTTGGGCCAACTCTGGAACTATACAAAGCCTGATACATTAAAAATCGATGAAGCCCAGAGTGAGCACCCAATCTGACAAATCCATGAAGCCCACGACAGGTGAGTAATCATCATCATCAATGTTGTTAGCTTGTAGTTTTGTGATTCCAGGTTGTTATACCGAACCGAACATGAGATTTTCACCTTATACGGCTTTCATTCAATTATTTCAAAGTCATTGGATCATTTTTCTCATTCGAGAAGCTCCTCTATTCATACTTTTCATTTATGAGAAATAGTGCGTGTTATCAGGTTTGATGTCGATACGCATTGGTTCGACATATGATTTGTTGGAAACTCGGTGGTCTTCTTCTACAAGGAGAAAATGAGTCATATAACACACGAATCGTATGATCAGTGTGTTGAGATTTTAACTCAAGAAACGAAGTTGTAACCAATTAGGCTAACTCATTAATTTTTTCCTGACCGCGTAATCATTTTCTAATTTGCAAAGCACACAAAACTCTTTTTAAGTTTTCGTATTATTGTAAAGCCATTTAATTTTGATGATATCATTTTTTCTACATAATTTTCTTTCCATGTTAACTAACTCATCAAACTTGATTGGCATGAGCCATCTAACCATCAACCAAAATTAGTTTCATCTTTCAATAAGCATGGCCACCTAACAAACAAACAAACAAGAAGACACAATAAAAGCACAAACCCATCTCTATGTTGGTCCATCATTTCAAGCCCTCCATCATATTAAAATTCGTACATCGGGATGCGATTAGATCTCCCTTATACGATCCAAACGAGAGCAAAATTAATCGTTTGAACCGCCTAGCCAACATTTCGGCTTCGTGCCTGGAATACTTGAACAGTTCAAATGAATGTTGTTATCCTGTTGTTCTGATTCCAAATGAGAATGGGGTTCTATTCCTCAATTCCTCCATCGGTTGATCATTCACCTCGTAAGTGCATATTTGGTTTGGGTGTTGAGGTAGCATCGTCGGTGAAGGATACAGTATTCACTTAATGTTTAGGTAGTGTACATCATGTAGACCGCAATTCTTTTCACGTCATCCCTAAGGATGATGTCGTGAGATTCATAGTCGGCATGTCTTACATTATCGAGACAATGAGTGAACACCTTATTCTTCACTAATGATCATGCGAGTAGTTTATATTGGATGGTATGGAGATTGAAGAGTTTATTTTTTTAATTTTTACTCCTCATAAAATTTCAAAATAATTGTCGTACGTTCATATATCACTTTTCAAAAATTAAACGTTTATTCTCACTGTGAATTACCACCGTGTAAAAATAATAGGTCGGTTCTAATTCATGATTCACTTGAATATAACAAAATTTATCGATTTCATTCGTAAACGACTCTAGTTATCTATACACAAATTACGTAAGGTAAAATAACACGCATCTATTACGACAAAAAACGACAAAAAAAGACCGTACCCAAGAAAATCCAAAACATTACTCAACAAACAGTCGACATCCTCCATGGTCTCTGTGATTAAAAAGTCCAAAAACCAGAAAGTAAGCTAAAAGCAAACCAATTTCCCGACCTTCACTCCGCTCTTTCACCTCCACACAATCTGACATCTTGTTCCTTTTCTCCGGCAGTACAGTCTTCCCCGTCCGGTCAAAAACCCCGCCGCCGATGGCTTCCGACCAAACCCACATTGTCTTGTTCCCTTTCATGGCGCAGGGCCACATCATCCCATTCCTAGCCCTCGCCCACCACATCGAACAAAGAACCAACCAAAGAACAACATCAATCACTCTCATCAACACTCAACTCAACGTCAAGAAGCTCCGATCATCGCTCCCTCCGACGTCCACCATCAACCTCCTGGAAATCCCCTTCGAGAGCTCAGACCACCAAGGCCTTCCTCCTGGAACAGAGAACACCGACGTCCTCCCTTACCCGCTCATCATCCGCCTCCTCCAAGCCTCCACCACCCTCCGCCCTGCGTTTAAATCCCTCGTCGTCGATATCGCCGGCGCCGCCCGCGACCGTGTCTGTATAATCGCTGACATCTTCTTCGGATGGACGGCTCCCGTGGCCAAAGAGATCGGAGCTTTCCACGTTATTTTCAGCGGTTCAGGTGGATTTGGATGGGCTTGCTATTACTCGATCTGGCTCTCGCTTCCTCATCGGAACTGCGACGAAGAAACAAAAGGTGAGTACTTTCGGCTGGAGGATTTCCACGAGGCGTCGAGATTTCACAAGACTCAGCTGCCAACGAGCATCCTGGAAGCCGATGGATCCGATCCTTGGTCTCTGTTTCAGAGGGAGAATCTAACGGCGTGGAGAGACTCCGACGGGATTCTTTTCAACACAGTGGAAGAATTCGATTCGATCGGGCTGTGTTATTTCCGTCGGAAGTTAGGGATTCCAGCTTGGGCGATCGGACCCGTTTTGCTCAACAGAAATCGTTCAAATTCTGGTTCAGGCATTTCGTCGAACAGTTGCAAGGCATGGCTGGACACAAAGCCAGAGAAGTCAGTCCTCTACGTATCATTCGGATCTCAAAACACGATCAATCCATCTCAGATGATGCAATTAGGTAAAGCGTTAGCCTCCAGCAAGATAAACTTCATATGGGCAGTACGGCCGCCGATCGGATTCGACATAAACTCCGAATTCCAACCTCAAGAATGGCTCCCAGCAAAATTCGAGGAGAATACATCAGGAAGAGGGATGCTGATCGAGAAATGGGCTCCGCAATTTGAGATACTGTCTCATAAGGCGACCGGCGGGTTTCTGAGCCACTGCGGGTGGAATTCGGTGCTGGAGTCGTTGAGCTGCGGGGTGCCGATGATCGGATGGGCGATGGCCGGGGAGCAGTTCTTCAACGTGAAGTTCTTGGAGGAGAATCTGGGGGTTTGTGTGGAATTGGCGAGAGGGAAAAGCTGTGAAGTGAAGTGTGAAGAGATTGTGGAGAAGATTGAGGCTGTGATGAGTGGCGGTGAGATCAGGAGGAAGGCTTTGGAAGTGAAGGAGATGATGAGAAACGCCGTGAGTGACGGTGGTGATGGCGGGAGGAAGGGCTCGTCGTTGATCGCGGTGGATGAGTTTCTGACGGCGGCGATAACGTCAACGAAAGCGACGGCGGCGGATGTTTGAGTTTCGGGGGTTGGTGAGAATTTTGGTAGGTGGCCAGTTACTCGAGTGGAAACGTTACAATCTTTTAAGTAGTGTATATCGACCGCATTAATGTGACATTATGGATGAAAATAATTGCGGAATCGGAATGGTCGGAGATTGATCTATCATCATCAATGATGTAGCCTGAATTCATCTACTTCGATGAAATAAAGCTTAGATGGGCATCGTACACGGTTTGTTCAACCAGTTAGATCATATACTAGACATGTAACCAGTTCTATGCGACACATATTTATTTATGTTTATTAGACAACCTCCTATGCAAGATTGAAAATCATAACACATTGTACGACGAAGCAAAGTAGCACATCTGTTACAACACACATTAACACTTGTTCTAAGACATAAAAACCTAATTCAATTACTTGGCATCAACGTACAAGAAACACGACGAAACTGTTCATAATAATCAATTATCCCGTCCCATTCTGGTTGTCTTCCCTTCCCCCCACTCCAAGCCATGAGCTTGTAGGTTTGTAAAGGAAGAAGCATGCCTGCTTACGGAAAAAAATGGTGGAATATCACTAATGCGTGGTATCAGAGCCTCCGGACTCGTCACTCCACCAAAAGCTAACCGAAAGACTCGTCGTTAGAGACCGAACGTAGTGCCACCATTTCGGCGGGATGTATAGCATTTCCCCCTCTTCCAGAATGCAGTCCAGAAACTCTAGATCGCGAACATTTGGGAAGGATTTCTCATCTATGTTGTCGAGATCAACCTTGAGATAACAAGAATGACGTTAGATTAGCGTACCGAAAACTCTAATGAGAAACTTCGAAAGAGAGGGGATTGATTGATTACTAATTTACTACCTTGCTGGAATTGTAGAGCATGGTCTCGTTGTGGGGATGAAGTTCCTCCGACAGCGAAGGCGAGTAAAGCCGGATATACTTCTTGCCAACAACCTGTTATAGATCAGTTTCATGTCTAGACATATGCACTCAAGGAAAATCATCACCACTTGATGGAAAAATGGAATCTTTACCTGTGCAAAGATGTTATGGTGAGGATCATGATGCAATGGTGTAACAGTGCCAGCAGGGCCAAACCAAGCATTAAGAGACCTAAGCTCCCCACCGCCAGCACAACAATAGTCAGGAATGCATATATCATTCCGCAGCTGATTTATCTATCACATTCCACACATGAAATTTAATGTGAACTTTTCTGCTTAAACAAAGTTACATCCAAGTGAAGAAAGGATTAGTAGATTAGAACATGCCTGGTCGAATAACGGGTGCTGCGCAAGATAAGTAGGGACACCAGAGGAACCATCTTTGCCCTGAATCCGTTCAAGAAACTGGGAAAAGGTTATCAGCTCTTGCTTCCACTCCTGGCATAGATAGTTCTTACCAACCTGCAAAAACATTTGGCAATCCCCCTGGTTTTCTTTCGCTGGGATACAGTATCACTCGGTGCATTTTTGCAACAATACAAGAAAAGCATGAAAAATCCAAAGCCTTTTTCTCCCCACTGGAATAGAAGTACCACATGATTTAACCATTCTCGTACCAGCATAACTGGAACTTCAAGATGAACTTCAGACAAACCCATCAAACTGATATCTTCTTTCCGTTCTAAAGAATCAAAATTCAAAAGGCTCAAGGTGCAGAGTCAGAAAAATATTTCAATCCCATTTTCTTCCACAGAAACACATACTGGTAATACTACTCAAGAATTTTTCAAGTAATTGAGCTTAGAGATATTTAGTTCTACAAGGAGAAAGAAGAATGACCTCAACTGGAACAGTTCTTGCGCCGGCCACACTTCGGAGATAATTAATATCGTTCCATTTCTTCACAGCGGGCCAATGAGCCATGGAGTCGCTAATGATAACCGGCAAGCCAACTAAGAAATGCTCCTGAAGAAACCCTTCCAGAGATAAGCCAGACTTCTTCGCCACAAGCTTGCTAGTCATTGACTTCGCAGGTAAAAGACCAAGCACCTGAAATTTTTCAAAATTAGTTATACTTATTTCATCTCTCAGGAAATTAAACAAACAGTTGGCGTGCATTCAAACGACCCTTACCTCCGACTTATCAAACTCCCCATCCTCAACTAATTTGCATTTCCTTTCCTCACCGTCGTCGACGACAGGTCTAGATTCCCTATCTTTCGCGGAAACGAACTGAACGGCGGATTCCAGATCGCCCCGGAGCAACATTCCGCCCATGATCAAGCCCATGTCCAGAACCCTAAGTGCCTCCTTGAACTCACCGTCGCGGTAGTGGAACCTGGCGAGGTGGAGGCAGGCGACTGAGTATGCGTCGCGCCAGATTGGGAGCACAGAATGCCAGGGCCCGGAGTGGAGCTGCTCCCAGGCCATCTCACGCGCCGCCTCTGCCGCACGGAAGTCGCCGGAGGAGGCTAGCGTGGCCATCCTGACATAGGCGTATCCGCCTTGCGAGGAAATGGATTGTAGGATGGTGGAGGACTCGGCGTCCAGCGTGGGAGTGGAGAACTGATCGTTTGGTACGGCGGCGGACATAGCCGGCGGCGGACGGCGGTGAGATTCGATCTGATTGGTTTGTTTTTCAGATGCTCCCTGCTCTTTTCATCATCTTCTCTGTCCTAATGGGATTTGACGTGCATTTAAATAACAAAAAAGGGTAACGTGGGGCCCAGTTTGGATTGAAATATCTCCGAGATATTTATCACTTTTTTGAGATATTTTTGTGTGTGATCCGGCCCTTCCGAGTAAAGCCCAATGGCCCAATATCTTCAAGTCGAAAGCGAGCCGGCTCCTGAGCCAGCTCGAAAATAAATTAGTGGAGCCCAGCCGAATATGAGTTAGGCTTAGAAGGTTTACGAAGCCGAGCAAGCTCGAAGTCTAACTCAACAAACGGCATGTCATAATATTTGATTACAAAGACGGAGAAGAGTGGTTCCCCTTACCACCTTTTGAGGTTAGTGCTGCTGTGGAAGCTGACAGATTGGGGAAGCATTCTTCGTCGTGGTGCCAGTGAACCGGAGGATGTTTTGCCTTTGGCAGAGCCTCACTGAGCATGGAGACCTGTGGTTTTACTTTGATTCTGTTCTTAATTCCTTGCCACACCACAAAAAGATTAAAAAGCTTGGTTGTTTATTTTTGAACCGATTCGACACGTGGATCGTTAGTACACTTGATGGCAAGCTAGATTAGAAGCTAAACGAGCCAATTCGGCTCGTATCTGGCTGAAAACCAACTCGACATAGGGTTTCTAATTAGGGCGGTTAACGAATCAAGCCACCCAGAATTTGCTTGACATTCGGCTCTGAAAACAATAACAAGCATTCGAGACACCACTCCATCCGAAGCAAACTAGCCAACCCTAGTAAACCTAGCAAGAACATGCAAACAAAGCTATAAATCCCTAAACATTACTGGAAGATTCCACTTTTCAGGGTCTTGAAGGATAGCTATGGTGGTGGGAGGGGGTCCGGCCAGGTTGGCACTTCCCTTGCAGAGTCCATCGCCATTTTCCCTCCAAGATCCTGCATCCCCATGAACAGAGTTCATAACAACCCATGAAAAAGCAGCAGAGAGGAGGATCCTTTAGCTGAAGTAAAGAGCGAAACTTGAAAATTGGTTATATTTATATACCTTCCTGGCAGCTACTCTGGGTATGAGTCTTCCAACTTGTACAGATTTCCCATCTTCTGATTGAAAGCCTGAAGAAAAACCAAACGACAAATTAACCAACTTCTCACAGGTTATAGCCGAGAAAAAACCCAATGGAATTCAGAGAGAGGAAAGAATACTAACGAGCAAGAAGGATTAGAGACATCATGACGAGGATGATGAAGAAAGCTAGGAACTTTGAGACAGACGCAATTGGAGTTTCTTGACAGAAAGGGAAGAGGAAGAAGAGAGATACAGAGAAAGGGAATATCTGGGAAACAGAGATGAGCGATTTTGTTGCAGAGTATATGAACAATTTTCACAACGTCTTCCTTTTTTGTCTTTTAATCGCGGTTATAAGCTATATATAAATGGGGTGAAAGAGAAAATACCTGATTCTGTGAGCTTGGGATTCCTGCTAGCTAACTATAACTACTAGACGTATCCTCGTAAGGATTTGCCAAATCCAAGGCTGGGGAGTAGCTGCCATGTGGCAGGTAATGATGAGATATAGCAACAGTACTTGCAGATTTTTGCAGGTACCCCATGTGAGATCATACTACCAGTATCAGTAGAGTAACAGAACGGCCATTTTTTGTATCAGCTGGAATTCAATCAGAGTTGCTGGCTAAATGTTCGCTTAAGATCGAACGTTTCGTTCGCGAAGATAATCAACAGTCGAGATAAGCATCGAGGACACCTGAATCCTCTAGCTATGTTTCTTCCTGCTGCTCCTGGAATCTTCTGATCGAGAAACCTGAAAGCAACAGAGATGGAAGCAGAGAGACTAAAAAGGAAGGGCGTCGACATCAATATGACAAAGAAAGTTAGCAACTTCGATTCAGAGATCCTCGGAATTTCGAACAGATTATATATCGCCATTTGCATTCTATCATAAGCAAAAAACAAACAAATCAACTGCACGCCTGCATTGCAGTTAAGAGACACAATCAGAAAAATCAGGTCCTATTAATTATTATCCTTTTGGATCGACAAAAAGAGCTGAGACTGTCCGTCCGTCTATGATTCCTCCAGTCTACTGTTATGTACAAAAGTTCTCAACTGTTTGTCAATAAGTATCAAGGAATAGTTATTCTTGCAGCAGGGGATGAGTCTCGGGGTTTGAACTTGTGAATTTCCTGAAACTTACATATTCAAATGAACAGTTGATAAGTGACTGTACTGACATCACAAGTCGTTGGTGAACAAGGAGTCGCCGCTGTTACTTCCAAAACTTATGCTCCATAGCACTTGAGCAGATCCTTGTCCATGTCAAAGTCGCATGGACTGCTGAAATCTCCGAAATCCAACGACACACTGTCGAAAGGAGACCCCAAGTATCTATCCTGCCCGCTAGGAAATATGTCTTTGGCGAAATTCTGCAGGTCTCCTCCCGGTATCTCGTTTTCGTTCATAGGTATTGCCGACACTTGGAAACCATCACCCTCTTGCCTGATATGAGATGCATCCATAGGCAAGTGAGTCTGTTGTTCCACACCATGAGCAGGTCCAAAGTTGACAGTTGGAGCATAAAAGTTGTAGCTCGAGCCATGAAACATATCCGAGCTCGAGCCATGAAACATATCCGAGCTCGAGCCATGAAACATATCCGAGCTCGTGCCATGAAACATATCCGAGCTCTGTGCCAACGGATAAAGCTGTTGCCTGCCGTCTAGGCATATATTTTCTCCAGAACCAGGTGGAATGTCGGATAGGTAGTTAAATTCTGGAATATTAAAGTTTGGTTCGCCCTCCAACCCTTCCCCTAAGGGCATTGTAGTGACATTTGTATTGATTCCAAGGTCGACGGCATGCATCTGAGGTTCAAGAGCCCGTATATGGGTGTGATCCATGTCAGGTAAACTAGCTCTCTGCTCAAGTAAGAAATGAGCATCGCCATCATTAGTCGATGGCCCTGGCTGTTGTTCGGAATCCTTTGATTTATCTCGCGGTCTCTTCCTCTTACGCGGCTTCTCCCTCCTCTCTTTCTCCTGAACTGGATGGGGAGAGTCATCTCTCAAATTACTGGGTGGCTCCACATCCATAGGATGATTGCTCATGCTATCTTTGGAGGATACAGATCCCACACCATCATCAACACCTTCCACATCGTAATCACTGTCATCACTAACTGCAGGTTGCTTCTTTCGGCCGCCTCGAGGCACCTCAGTTATCCCAGATGTACCATTATCACTGCTAGGCTGCCTAATTACAGACTCCTCCCTACTCAATACTGCTAACCAGATTGCACTCTCCTTCGCCGTCATCTTATCCTGCAAGCATTTCGACTGGCGAACATGCTTCCGTATTTTTGCAATGTTCGGTGACATGTGCTTTATAACAGCCGTAAGCACTCCAACTTTCCACACCTTTTTCAGGTCGTGTGGTTTCTTATAAGGTGGAGTTTGACCACCCGGCAATCCCAATTTCCCCCACCAATCTTCATCTCCAGTCGGCCACCAAGGCGGAGGAACCCCCTTTTCCAAAGGATACTTCCTTTGAGGAGGATCACAGTGTTGCATCAGAGATGACAGCAAGGATCCTAATGTAGCATCCTGAAGATCCTGAAGAACACTCTGTGAATTCCCCTGTCGAGCGTTATCTCCCTCATTCATAGCCAAACACTCGGCTTCATACTTCGCTATAGCTGCCGGGCCATTCTTGTCAAACTTAACCTTTTCCTTCCACCAAGCTCGAATGTTATCAGACGCACCACTCACAGGCTTGCCCTTTTCTGGTATGATACCATAAACGAATCCTCGAGCTTGACAGACTTCCATTAACTTCAGCATGTACTTGAGGATTCCATCTTGAGCTCTGGACATCTTCTTCCTCTTAGCTTGATCCGATGTGTGTTTCGGCTTCTGCTTTTCGGCAGCTTGCTGTGCTGAAATCCTCCGTCTTTCCTTAATCCTTTGGAGCTTAACTCGATCCTTCCACATTCGCCTCTCCAATTCATCCGGTTCGATTTCCTCGTCGCTGACATCTTTCTCGGCTAGATTGTCGCACTTGAGTTCATCAGCATCAATCTCCGAGCTGCAAAAGTTCACAACAATTCAAACCCAAAACACAACGACATCTAAAAACCCACCAAAATTAGCTTCTGATTGACCATCATTTCTGTCTAGGCTTCTTGAGACTACAAATCCAGTTACCAATCGAAACCCAATTAAGGGGAAATCAATTAGAACATCTCAAATTCAAATACCAATAACTAACAATAGAAGAGATCGATTCATCATCTGAAAAAGGAGAATACTTTATGCGATAAGACGGCTGGCTTACCAGATATCGGCAGCGATCTCCTCCAATTCACCCATTTTTGCCAATCAGGGTAACCCTAGAAGAAGAAGAAGAAGAACGCAATGGTAGGTGATAGTCTGATTCTGCGTCTCTTATCTATCGCTTTCCCCAATTGTGACAGAAATTTTAGGGATTTGGGGAAGGAAAGAAAGTTGACGATGATTGGTGAATCAAATACAGAAAGGAGCCAAAAACAAACGGAGTGTTCATTTCTTTCTTTTTTTCCTTTTTTTTAGTTAATTTATGGCTAGATTCAATGTACCAAAAAAAAACAAATGAGAGATTGCTCGATTCGGTTTGATGTTATGAGATGCATGTATGTGGTGTTGTCGTGCTGATTTGTTGTAGGTGTATATTTAACGTGATATTGAGTTGGTCGTCTTCAAGAAATGGACACATTTTTCTTGTTAGTGGCGGCTCTATAGTCCATAACATTCTTCACTTGCTTCCGACCTCAGCTGAGATTGTTCGTTGTTCAGCAAACGGAGCCGCCTATTATGTGGCATACCGGACTCTTAACTATCTCTCAACGGTATTGCCGGTGTTAAAGGTTTACTGCTTACTATCTAAAGGATTTGCCGCTCGTCTGGTTGGATTTGGTTCAATCCGATTCGGTTGGTAAATAAGAAAAAACATACTAAATTGGCGGCTGGCTGCCCAAGAATGGAGAAGAGAGCAAGTTGTAATTGGACTCAACTACACATGTACTTGAGTGGCTTTAGAGGTCTGGTTTTTTCTTTCTTACTTATATTCCTTTAATTATAACACAAAGTTGAAATATTAAATGCTGAGTAGATTCATTTATAGCTCGCGAATCAACTTGATTTAGATAGCTCACAAATCGACCCAAATAATCACTCCTTAAGCAAATGCTCAATTATAAGTTTTCAAGACTAACATGAGTTTATTACAAACTTGTCCGGTTCGAGCTCAAACTCGAACTCATCCTCATAAAGGCTGATTCTTTATTTCGAACTCGAGCCAACCTCTGTTGCAATAGTTATCAAACCAAGCTCATTATGATTATGGAACTAGCTCTTCAATGGTGATTCCGAAACGAGTCTGAACCAAACCCGAGCTGTGTCCAAAGCCCAAAAGCTCGGTTCGTGAGCAGCCCTTCAGAAATGCAGAAGAACTAAAAACTTTACCACATTCAAAGTTGAAACCTGCAAATGAACCAATGTTCATAGCCCATAAATTACAGAAACCAACCGAGTCCTCACTAGAAAACCCAAAAGCATGGAACTTTTTGAATCAGGAGCAGTACTCTTTCTACTAACTATATCTCTGAGACAAAGCTCACGCACTCAAAGCATGCTGTCTGATCTTGCAGGCAACCTCCTGAAGAAGTTGAGAGGAACAGAAGGAAGCTTGTGCCGAAACCTCGGATGTCTCAACACGTAGATCCCCATCAGAAGTCCAACAACCTGGAAAGGAGTCACGTAAAGCACAATGGCAGCAATCAAACAGAACGTCACAAACAAAGTAGTAGCTCTCGGGTCCCTCCAGCTCAGCAACGACTGGAACCTCTCCCCCTGCGTCGCCAAATCCCCCACTACGGTCTGCACTTTCCCCGCAATGCTCCTCAGCCGATCGTACCTATTTGAAACAAACATGCTTAAATGGTTTACAACTCTTGAGTGCTCATACAAGACTATCCTAATTACACTTTAGAATCTACCTAAAGTTTTTGATAGTTAACACTCGGGGTTAGTTATTACCTCATCCTAACAATGTCCGCTGGCCTGCTTGTCGGAAAAGTGTCGAACTCCTCATCGAGTTCATCAGGGTGACAAGCATCAGCGTGTGACAGTCTGGTGTCCATATGTGGAGGATGCCTCGGCCTCCACCGATAGTTCCATATCCCGATCAGGAACAGGTACAGAAAAATCGTCGGCAGGATCAGCTCGGGGTAAAGTACCAAGATTATGAACAGAATGTGGATCAAAACAGTGGTTATAGGGTTCCTCCAGTTGCATATCTGGTCGAACCATCTCCCTACCGCGATCAAGCCGGATAGCACATTCATGATCCTAAAGAAGTTGGCTTTACTCCTCCTCATGCTCCACATGTGCGAGTCGACATCGAGCATGTACTCGACAACATCTTTCCTCAGCGGTGGCTCTGCCCGGTTCAGCCTCATGGACACGATCTGCATCGCCTGCAAGAGCAAATCAAGGTTAAAATACAGCAAATCGAGACGAAATCATCCACTGAATGCACCGATAATCACCTGGTGCCTAAGGATGTCAAGCTGCATCACCGACAACGGGTGGATGTAGTGCATCTTGGGGAGCAAAGGGTGAGAGTACATGTGAAGCATGTTGATCAAAGATGAACAAGTGAACCTCACAGCTAACTGAACCTCGCCCATTTTCTTCACACCGGAAGGGTGTAACGCCAATAGCGGGTAAGCATGTGTGTAAACTCGATCCGCTTCTAGATTCGATAGCCTTATTCTGACCTTACCAATCCTAGCATCCTTCCCCGACCCTCCATTGACATGTCCATTGTCGAAAACACCAAACGTGATCACGGTGCAAGGATCGAAAACCTCCCACGTGTACTGCTCATTCCATTTCGGAGCAAAGCAGTCCACGATCGTCCTAGTCCTAACCCATTTTGAACCATATTTCGCCACACAGTATGCATCGGTGGTCCCCCTCCCGTCTTTCGCCTTCATAGGAGACAATCCTATAGCACTTAGGATTCCAACCTCCAAGATTCCAATGCTTGGTCTCCATAACTGCTTGGCAGTTGGCCTCAAGTCACTACTGTAATGTGTGGATTCATCAAGAACATGATACCCTCCTTCCAAACACACCCTAAGATGAATCCTGCTAGCGAATTTGACCTCTTTCTTCTCGCCATCGACGATTATATGCTTTTCGAGATTGTACCATCTCGTGTTGACCGGTTTATGGTCGAGTCTTCTCTGGACTAGCTGCAATGGAATGACACATCTCCCCAATGTTTCATCTTTTCCAGGACCTAACCGGTCCTCCACGGTTAAAATAATCGGTTCCTCGAACGGTTCAGCAACTACAAACACTAAATCCTCGTTCCACATCGGATTAATTGTCTTACTCGGGCAAATCCTAGTCCTCATTGCTTGATTTCCAAGTGTGACTTTAACATAAGCTTCCGGGAACCTTGTCTTATCGTGAGGCAACAAGTCCTGAGCTTCGATCGCGTTCACCCTAACATACCAAAGCTTCGGAGAGAGATATACCTTGGAACGAATGTTCGCAACTCCATCAGGACCAACACTTGCTGCATCAGAATGCCAAGCGTCCGAGAATGCTTCATCAGCTTGTGTCCCCATCCAAACAGCCAACATAAGCTCACCATTCTTCACTTTATCACCCTTTCGATCTTCCAGCCTATACCACTGAGGAGCTAAGGGGCTATCCGGTGGGACACGTTTCGGGATATCATTGAGATCGAACAACATCCTACCAATAAGGTCATCCATGACAACATCTTTGTCTTTGACTGTCACTTCCAGAACCGAAGCTTGGATTCTTTCCTTTGAAAAGGCAAAGACTTGGTTCCATTCGGGGTTCGACTTCTTCTCGAAATGTCTGGTGATGCCTTTGTAGTTACCGAGTTTCACTTCAACGTATGGATCACAGCTTCCTGTGACGTCCTTGGATGGGAGATCCCTGGCTTTCACCACGCGGACGTAAAGATACTGCATTTGCTCCACGAGATCATAGGTGGAGGACAGCTTGTCGCCTGTTATCGCCCCTGCACCGATCTTCGGCGAGGTCTCCTTGAGAGCAAAGTCCACCGACTGTGGTGGCTTCTGCATCATTTTGGTTTCCCTTCTGATTTACAGCAGACGTTTCAGCAGGTCAATTTACACAGGAAACCTCAAGTTACCTACAAAATCATATACACATGAACAAAATATACTCATGGCTCTCAAAAGGAAATGATCAAGATATAACAACAGCATCAAAAGTTCAAATCAACAAGTTAACCTTATTCTGCACTTATGATCATTTGTATGAACCTAAAATAGCACAAATTAAAAGGTGGGTTTGTAGATTGTTGGCAAAAGATTCAAACTTTTGAAACCAAAGGGCCATTTCATCAATACATAACACATATACATACACACACATGAACAAATATACTAATGGCTCTCAAAGGCATGATTAAGATGTAACAATTAACAACCAGCTTCAAAAGTTGAAAGTCCACAACCAAACCTTATTATGCATTTATGATCATTTGTATATCAGCAGGAGTAAATAGGACAAATTTAAAAGGTTCAAAAGATTCAAACTTTTGAGAGGAGAAAAAAGTAAAAGGGTTTGCTTTTCTAGTTGTCTTTTCCTCAAGACATTTTCCAACTCTAAACTTCTTTCTTAATAATACAACAAACTACAGACAAATTCAAACCCAACATTATCAAAAATTTCAAACCTAAAACCCAAATGATGTTAGGATTACTTGGAAAAATGAAACAAGCTATAACCATTTTCAGCTCTTTCCCCAACAACCAAAACCAACCAACTTGAACAAGGAGGCATTTAAGAACAAGAAGAAGAAAAAGGAAGCATTGGTGGTGGCACCTGAGTTACTGAACTTTGACGAAACGGTGGAAGCTAGGAAGCAGAGAGAGCAGGGTGGAAATGGGTACAAGCAAGCAACAATGGAGGAGGTTTATGAAAGGAGAAGTGGGTAGTTGAGCTTACAGGGAGTACGAGTGAGTTGAGTTTATGAAAATGAGCATGTGAAGTGAGATCTGTAGGTAGGAAAGATTCAGTCTTCCATTTTTATTTCCAACTATAAAAGAAAGACCAGGGCACTGAAGAGAGAGAGAGAGAGAGGGAGGAACAAGACTGCAAACCGACTCAATGCCCACTTTTTTTTTCTCTAACTAATTAACCATTTTGTTGTTATTTTGTGACTCGATTTCCATTCGATTTATCAAGAAAACGATTTATAACATCAGTATGTGGAGAGTGTACCTCTCACTTGACTAGACGATGTTGTAGGTATTAGTTGTTACTCGTTGGAGTATTGAGTTCAATAAAATCTTAATTTCGCATCGGATATATGGGTATAGTAACATAAATTAATTAGGACAATTTTAAAAACCTTTTCAATAAACAACGTTACGAATTGCGTTATTTCACTCAAACCACTAATTTTAAAAAACAAGTACTTAAATATTATTATTACCTACCAACACAGACTAAAAAAAATTAATAATATCATAATTAATATTATTATGCTTCTTACGATGAGTATGGTCGGTTGTTTTGGCTTTATTAAGTAAAAAAATCATAACAAATTAATCATCTAATTCATAATCTATTTGTAACAAGTATCTATTTGTAACAAGTATCGTTTTAATCGATATTCACTGTAACAATGTCACGTTTACCTTTTCTAATATAGAGATCGTATGTTGGTTTCTAGAAAACCATATGTCGAATTTAGTTGATGACTTTGGTTCAACTCGATCTCCAATATCAAATATTCGAAACTAAACCGATAAGATGAGCACGTGGTTGTTAGGTATGTTGGTCGTCAGTCCATTTCCTTTTACAAGTGGGTTCGTCGACTCAAATGGGTTACGTTAGCCGACCGGCGACCAGGCCCTCTCTCACGTGCCGAGACACGTCAACTTAAGCAAACTCATAATTAATTAATTATTATTAATGCCTACCCATGCACATAGTAAGCAGCGGGAATATTGCGATTCCTACCCTCTCTTGACTCTCCCAACTTGGTCACGTCAGCCGGTGGACGAGATCGAGTTTACTCATATCTAACCGTTTAGGATCATGTATATATGAGTTACTCATGTATATATGTAGTAACGTTATATTGATTGGCTCCAATTACTCGGAATAATTTGTCTTATCTGCTCTATCTACAAGGGAGTTGGTATGAGGGATGGGGGAGAATGTCAAAATCAAGGGTTATCGTCGGGGAATTTATATTACAATTCAGAATTAAAATTATTTTAAAATGATAAAATTCTATGTTATATTTTTTTAATTTTTTCTAACATATTTTTGAATTTACTTCAAATCTAAATTTCGACTTATAATTTCCAACCATTTTGATTCTGCTATTGAATGGCCGTAAGAAGATTGAACCATCCTTCTTTTCCTTTGCCCTTATGGCAAGGGTTTCGGTGTTGAAGACTTTGCAAGCCCTCGTTGGGTGGGATTCCCAATATTGGTGGAAGAGATTGGATGAATGACGGTGAGTACGTAGGGGTCCTCGGTTCGGTCAATTTTGAAATACCGGTTGGATTGGATTATATATAGACCGGTAGGGCTTATATATTCAGAAGGAAATTTACTATAGATACGAAATTGGGTATGGATTTAGTTGTATTCGTTCTATCGCCATTAAAATTTCAGATTAAGCACACATACAACGTATTGGGTAGTAATCCGGGAGGTGTAGTCCACAGACGGGTACAAGGAAGATTGTAATGATCTAGGATCATATACAACACAACCGTACTCTCCTCAATACATAGCCATCAAAATCAAAGCTCTAGTGCCGACTCAAATACTATCAAGCAACGAAAAGAAAACTAGACATGAAACAACTGAAAAGAAAGTAAGGTTATCGAAAAAATAATGCAAAAAAGTCCGAAACTAAAGCAGATAACGAGAGCTATCCTTGCCGGAACGAAAGTGCAATCCCCATTCACACTTATGCTGATGGACGAGTCTCATCTAGATGACCCGCTTGAATCTGTGATGTGTTGCCGTGAGCAACTTGCACCTTGACTAGGTCTGGATCAGCGTCCATGAAGGGTGTGGTAACAGAGTTTGTACCCGACGTGATAATCCTTGGTGACGAACCAAGAGGTTCAACCAGACGGGTTAATCATCGGACAATGCAGGCCAACAATAGAGTTATATATCCGGCCCAAGAGTTAAAACAGCTAAACAGCTAAAGCCCAGAAACGAAGTTGGAGGCCCGTGATTGAAGCTGGACTACGAATTTTTTCCGGGTCGGTTCGGCCCAATCCATCCTGAATAGCTCCAGGTCGTCTTTTGTTGCTGATGGAGGAAAGGTTTCTTGCACATTCAGTCAGAAGCTTCATATACTTCTCTCGATCTACAAAGGTATCCTTCAGATTTCACCTCCTTTGTTCATCGTTGCAATCATCATACGTAGCTGGATTGGTATCATTCTGATCTAGCTGTTTCCTTGATTCGATTGATTGTACCTTGCGAGCTGCAGAAATCCCCCAATTCGGAATGGCGCCCACTGAAGCGGAAGAGTACGACGCAACGAAGGAGGAGAAGAACCCTCGGCCTCTGGATGAAGATGATATCGCTCTGCTTAAGACATATGTATGGATTAATCTGTTTCTTCTTCTTCTTCTTCTTCTTCTGCAACCTAAGTTTAATGTTTCCGATTCTTAGATGGATTTCTGTTTGTTTGCAGGGGTTAGGGCCGTATTCGAACAGCATTAAGAAGGAGGAGAAGGAAATTAAGGACTTGGCTAAGAAGATTAATGACCTCTGTGGTAAAGTCTTATTCTTTGACCTGATTTTTTTGTATACTTAGTTGAATCTTAGTGTAATTTAGCTGCTTGGGGAAAAATTGTGTGTTCTGAAGTTGAATTTGCTGGCTTTTTGTCTCAATCCGTAGGTATCAAGGAATCTGACACTGGTTTGGCTGCACCGAGTCAGTGGGATCTTGTCTCTGATAAACAGATGATGCAGGAGGAACAACCGCTTCAAGTATGGCAAAATTGCTTTCTTAGAGAGTGATGGTCTTTTCCTTTGAGATGGTGGATATATAAGCTGCTGTTTTTCTGTAACAGGTTGCTCGGTGCACGAAGATTATTAATCCGAATACTGAGGATGCCAAGTACGTAATCAATGTCAAACAAATTGCCAAGGTGAGCTTTCTGTCGTCTCATTGTAGAAACTTTTTGACTGATGGCATATGTCAACTAGTGGAAGCTAATTGCAGTTAGATACTTCATTGATATAACCAGTTTCATTATTCCTAAAAGGGGATGGCATGCTTTCTAACTTTTGGGACATCTTTCAGTTTGTTGTTGGCCTTGGTGACAAAGTATCCCCTACTGATATCGAAGAGGGCATGCGAGTTGGGTAGGTGTTCTTTACTTCTGCAAGATTATGTCGCTATTTGGCAATAGGCTTGTAAGATTTCATGTTTCTGTTGGGCATGCGTTTCTTATGGAGATGTGCATCTGCAGGGTTGATCGTAACAAGTATCAGATTCAGATTCCATTGCCACCAAAGATCGATCCAAGTGTTACCATGATGACGGTGGAAGAAAAGCCTGATGTGACGTACAATGATGTTGGTGGCTGTAAAGAGCAGATCGAGAAGATGCGAGAAGTGTGTAATTTCAATTTGATGTCTCTATTCTGTTAGCTTCCAGTTTGTTTATCAATATGAACATGAATCAGTTTCTTTTTTGGTTCATTTCTGTAGGTTGTTGAGCTTCCTATGCTTCACCCAGAGAAATTTGTGAAACTTGGAATTGATCCTCCAAAAGGTGTCCTTTGCTATGGTCCACCCGGAACCGGGAAAACCTTGCTGGCTAGAGCTGTGGCCAACAGAACAGATGCATGTTTCATTCGTGTTATCGGCAGTGAGCTGGTTCAGAAATATGTTGGAGAAGGAGCTCGCATGGTTCGGGAGCTTTTCCAGGTTAGAACCATCAACCACTCCTCAGCTGGATACTTGTTCCCTTTTAAATCTTCATGTACCAATTGATACGAATGAGCTGTATATCTTTTATGTAGATGGCTAGGTCAAAGAAGGCATGCATTGTCTTCTTCGATGAAGTTGATGCCATAGGTGGTGCACGTTTTGATGACGGCGTAGGTGGAGACAACGAAGTCCAGCGGACAATGCTTGAAATCGTCAACCAGCTCGATGGTTTTGATGCCAGAGGAAACATCAAAGTGTTGATGGCTACAAACAGGTATTACTTTTAGATTTTGAAATGTTCAATACGACAACAAAAGCTCACAAATGTTTTCATGCCACCTCAAGTAGAAGAAGCTTTGGTATATTTATGTTATGCTTGCTACATCAAATTGGGTGATCATTCATTCATGAATTTTCGTGCAGACCCGATACCTTGGACCCAGCCCTTCTACGTCCTGGAAGGCTAGATCGTAAGGTTGAATTCGGACTCCCAGATATGGAGAGTAGGACTCAGATTTTCAAGATCCACACACGGACAATGAACTGCGAAAGAGATATTCGTTTCGAACTACTTGCACGTCTTTGTCCCAATTCAACTGGTACGCCAACAATTCCTGGCTTACTTCAATTCCAATTCGGTTTTTACTTGCAGAAGTCTGATCGGCTCGTTTCATGTTGTTATGATTAACAGGAGCTGACATCAGGAGCGTGTGCACGGAAGCTGGGATGTATGCGATTCGAGCACGGAGGAAGACGGTGACAGAGAAGGACTTCCTCGATGCAGTGAACAAGGTCATTAAAGGGTATCAGAAGTTCAGCGCCACCCCGAAGTATATGGTCTACAACTAAACCCAGTGGAAAGAGAAGAGTGTAAACTGAATGAATTGCCAGCTTTGCTTGCTTGTTGAAATTATTATCACTCTTTTCGCTTTGTATTATCAAGGCTTCAACTTTGGCCACTCGATTTCTCTTTAGCTTTGATTCACAGGTCTTAAGTTAACGAATTTGGCAGATTTTCGATGCTAGCAAACTTCGAATACTCATATGTAAAATCCCAACTCAGAAATGGCTTTCAACAACTTATTTGAGTGAGTCCCCCCGGCTCTCGTAGGAAATGCTTGTGAGTGCGAGTTTACGCACATCCGCTCCCTGTACAAGCTAAAGTTCGACCTTTGTATGTTTAGTGATGATCGCCGAATGACTATCGTGAACATACGGTCCCATAATTTGAACTGAAATATTGTATAGTGCGGAAATAGGAACGAGTATAGGGATGAGTATTATAAATACGGTGATACTCATCGGTGTACTACTACAGCACTGTTGTTTTCTTTAGGCTCTAGTATCTGTTCTCGAAATGTCTTCCTATACAAAGATCCATAGTAGCCATCCTACAAACCACCGGCTAAGAAGAGCGACATAAATTGCGAGACTGTTGGGTTCTGACAATTCCTCAACCCTTCTTTAAAACTGCTTCACC
Organism: Linum usitatissimum; assembly: GCA_030674075.2. Lineage (NCBI taxonomy): Eukaryota > Viridiplantae > Streptophyta > Magnoliopsida > Malpighiales > Linaceae > Linum > Linum usitatissimum. The sequence continues at coordinate 990,635 of JAUJYP020001424.1, forward strand.
TGGACCATGGCTCCATTCTTGCTCCCGGACTCGAGCATTGCGTCCAGAAGAGCCACATCTCGAGCGCCTTCCAAGAATGTGAGCCGCGGCTCAGCTTCGTACCCGCTATCCTTCTGCTCGAAAAATGCACAACAAAGGAGAAACATTAACGATAGACCAAAGATGTAAGCATTGGGGTCGGGAAGACTATGAGAAGCAAAAGCAGGCAAACAATTTAACAGTCATTTGAAGACGGATGTTCGATCTGGTTCGTTGTCCGAAAGATAATACTGGCGCGAACCGTTCTTAACAGTACCTTTAAGGAAGCCTGCGTTATGTCATTTAAGAAGATCTTCAACTCCTCTGTTACACCACTAAATGCATGGAAGCTGCTTTTGCTTTGTCCATCACCGCCGAAAAATGATACCTGAAGTATGATTCCAATTAGAATGTGTGATACTTATGGGGATATAGATAAGTTACATGAATAGCATGATGACAAATGAATTTCATTCGTACCAGGTAACCATGGCGTCCATCTTCACTGCCACGCTGAATTTGCAGCGTGCCTTTTAGTCCAACAACTCGCCAGACTACCTGAAGTCGTGAATTCAAATCAGTACATGTCCTTGATTGGTCGGAGAGTACAAATAAAAACCAATGCAGAACAAACCTTAGGTGACCTTGAAGAGACAACCATTGCGAAAATTCCAGAACATCCATTCTCTAGATGACTATGAAAGTAAATGTGCAGACAAGATATTAGATTCTTGATCAAGTTATCAATATGAAATAAGGCTTTGGTACAGAGATGAAACTTACATGACTGCAGATATGTTGTCTGGTGGAGGTAAGATGGAATCAACGTGAGAGGTTCTGGCAGACACTGTGACTACTTCACACCCAACAAGCTGGTCATGTCATATGACGAGTTTATTAACCGATGTCCGATTACAATATTCAACTCGGTATAACAAATAAGATTAAAGAATGTACCATCCTGAGTCCTGCAATGAAGTGCACCCCCATGTCGAGAATGAAACCTCCCTGCAAGTGAGAAAGATGCAAACCAGACTTATGATACATATATGAACAGCTACATCATCAATACGCACTTCTGTAATTCACAAGAATCTACCGTGAAATTCCGTCTCCAAGAACTTGAGAAGTACGGGTTTGAACTGTTCATCGATCCTTCAATGATGACTTGGACGTTGATCAAATCTCCCACTTCAGCCATTAACTTTTTTCCCTGTGGAAGCAATAATAATCAAACTACATCAGCACATCTTACGATATTTGAAAATGGAATTAAACAAATGAAGACAACATAAAATACCTCTTCAAAAGCAGGTTCAAACCTATAGTTCTCTGCCACAGCCCATATCGGTTGCCCAGGGGTTTTAGCACAAAGAGATTTGTAGCTTGCGAGTGCAGCTTCTATCTCATTTGCCGCTACATTACACGATCACCAACATCAATGTAATAACCATACGCCTTAAACTAAAAGCAGGCTTGATACCAATACATAATATTTGATGCAAACCGGTGAAATCAGATCAAATGGTTCAATCAGTAATTCATCTGAAATCTTGGAAGGGCAATGGACCTAGAGGACGAGTATAAAGGAAATAAGATCTCACTTACAAGCAGCCGCCGGTTTCTCTTCAGATCAACCAAGTTATCCAAGCAATGCAATGTCACAGCAGAGCAAATGAACAAAAAGTCAGTAACAACCCCACAAAAAGGAAGTACATTGATGACAAAATTGCCAAGATAATCATATCAGGTTCATTACCCTGAAGAACATGCTTCCCAGCCTTCAATAGCTTCAAGGACATCTCAACCTGCACATCAAGGCATTTCGTGTAGACTGACAATCGCAGTGATAACTAAACAATCTAAGTGATGGGTTGCATCTAACAGCTTAAATTGTGCATACAATAAACAGAATGTAAACCTGAGTTTGTCCAGCAAGAACAACAGCAGCTCCAATGATGGACTCGTCGTTGAGAATCTCGTCCAGTCCCTTGTCTCCCCATTTGCACTCCACGTCAGGGAAATGCCTACGCGCAATCTCCACAGCTGCCATCGCCGACTCCTGAACACTCGTAAAAGGAGATGTGATTCATGAGATGATCAATGGAGTAATGAAAACGGATGGAGAGTGGAAAGGAATTAAGGAATTCCTTCTTTACCTCGGATCGGCTCCATATGGCGCGGAGAACGATCAGATTGGAGATCTCAGCCAGTCTGGGAATGTATTGAGTCTTGACGAAGATGCCAGCTCCAAGAATCACGATGTTTGGTGAACTCGCCATTGCTGAAACGAATTGAGATTATTCCGATCTGATGAACGATGGAGGGAAGTTTTTCAAAGCGTTCACTGAGCTGAGCCCAGTTTTCTCGCCTAAACGATTAAAAGATGATGACAGTGACTCGCCGTTAACTCCGTTAACAAAAAGATATTGCCGTTAACGGATAACGTCCATGTTTTTTAAAATTGGGAATTGAATTGGTTATGACGTATGACTATGATTTTGTCTCCACTATCGAATTTATGTGTGTGTTCATCCATTTTTTACATGTGTATTGTCTTAAAAAACTCGAAATGAGAGTACGATGGATCCAATCATATGGAAGGGAGTTTCGGTGTACTTGTTTTGTCATATGATCGGCAATTTTGTTGGATCTAATAAAAAGAAATGATAAGGAAATGCGATCGTCAGCTAACCAAATGTCCTTTATGAGGAGCAATCAAGCGTAGCGATCTGCTATAACCATTCTTCCCTGTTGCCTTTTAAGAGCTAGAATAAATGGGACACCGTTCGAAAACTTCACCTTCATTTACATCACGGACAATATGCTCGTCGGTCAATGAAAAACGAAGACACCTATCTGTATCACTTGAAGAATACTACGAACCAAGTCAAGAACAATCAGACACTAGGTGGAGCGGCTGGTCTGATGTCTAGGTCACCCTTACGATTTCGTCATTGAATAAATCATCTATTATAAAGATTTATATTATAATTTCACAGCAAAGTAAAATTGATTTTTAATTTTATTTAATCATTATTTATATGGGTTATCATGTGAAATTTGATTTTTAGCTATTTCTAACATGCATATTAAATATAAATCGAATTGAGAATTTTGAACTTTTTGTGTGAAAATGGTCAAATTTTCATAGTATAACACACCGAAATTGATCAATTTTGACATAAAAAATTTTAAATTGACTTATATTTAACATGCATGTATGTGGAAATTTCTAAAATTTGAATTTTCACTATATTAAACCCTTCAAATAATACCAAATGAAGCTAAAAATTATTTTTTAAAATTTTTACTATTGTTGAAAATTTTTAAATTGACTTAATTACTTTCTACATAAACGATGGAAATAGTTAGAAATTCAAGCTAAATTTTTTTTGGTCAAACTTAATAATTTATTTACTACTCCTTATTACTTCATACTAGAATTATCTGCACGATGTTGTAGAAAGTTATAAAGAATAAGTGAAGATCAATGGATTTTTTTTTGTGATAAAAAACAAATTAGCAAAATACAAATTTAAAACAATTTAATTAATGTCAATTGAAGAATAGAAAATACCACAAAATTTATAAAGAATAATAAATAAGCTCAAAATAAAACTGTCGTGAATTCAAAATAAAGTTTTCGTAAACTTAAAATAAAACCATAATAAAAAAAACAAACACTATTCAATAGTGTTCTAGATAGAATTTGTAAATTCTCTAAGAGTACCGATTTGTAATTCCGGCCAACTGCTCTCTTCTATTCTCTCCCGTTTCTGTCACCTTCCGATCTCTCGCCGGAGCTCCGGTGGACAATCACAGAATGAGTCGGAACACAAATGCCGGACTGCGGAAGTCCACGAACTTTCCGTTGCTACCATCAGCATGAAAAGGCTTGATGTACACTTCCTCTCTTGGCTCCTCGCTCACTCCACTCTGTGTCGCGTATTCCAGCGCCATCTCATAGTCGACCTGTTCAACGTGTTGAGCAAGCTTTTCCTTAAGTGTCTCTTTCGTTATCACTCGAGACGAAACTTTGGAAAGCAGTTCTGCATCTTGCTCCTCAAACTTCCTCTTCTTCGATGCGTGCACCTGCGACATCTCTCGCAGTACGTCGTATATAGCATTCGTGGCGTCCGGAATATACCTGCTTAAGTTTCGTTTCCTCTCTTGTTGTTCGCGTGCTTGATTTCGCTTCACGATTTTTGCCTTCAGCTGATAGCAGCACTGCTGAATGGCCAACTGCAGAGATTTTCCAATGTTTGATTCGATAGAAGAGATGGAATTTACGAAACAAGAGATGATGGCATAATACCTTGACAGCCGTAGCAATCTCCTTGATATCGTCTCCAATGTATTCTTTTCCAGTCCCCTTGAAGGGGATCTTCGTGCTGACGATGCTCACGAACACGCCTACTTTATCCTGGCTCTGGTTCATCTTGTAACTCCCCCAGCTGTAGAATAGAATTTCGGAATTATCCTTCCGAGTTCAGTAAATCTCAGAATGGCAGTAGAATGTGTTGAAGATTAATCTACAATTCTCTAGATTAGTCTCTACCACTCTTACAAAAATATCTCAACTCCTAACTACCAAATTAATTAAGATGTGATATGTTAAAATAATTAAAATTTTACAAACCACAAATTCTACCTACTACTTGTATCATGGCTATTATAAATAGCCTTACTTGTAACAAAGTGGGGTGTGAGTTGAAGAAATAAGAAAGAAGAAGTAGAGAGACATTTGTGAGTGGTGAGAGTAAAGGTCTAAGTGACCAAATTGTAATATTTACAAAATTGAGTGATCAATTGAGTGAGTTATCAAAATACTATCTTTTCGATCCTAAATTCCGCTACATTTCCGCTAGCGCCCCAACAAATTTGGTATTAGAGCTAAAGTTACGCTGAGTATGCTCTGTGGTTGCGGTTTTAATAACTGATCTTCCACATCAGAAAAGTTACACTTTAGTACTTTGATAACCATATTATAACCTACCCTCACAAAACCCTTTCAAAAACTCTACCAAAAAAATCCCCTCAAAATCCTATGGCAGCACCATCGTCAAGTTCCATGTTCGCCAACTCTCCAAATCAAATCCCAATTTTTGATGGAGAATTGTACGAATACTGGAAAGCACAAATGGAGACTATCTTCATTTCGCAAGACTTGTGGGATATTGTTCAAGAAGGCATCGAACAATCACCACAAGATAACGATTCCACATCAACCGGAAAAAAGGCGGAATCGGCAAAAGATGACGATCCCAAAACAAGCGCGACGAAGATGAAGGAACATAAGGAGAATGTCAAGAGGAACGCCAGCGCATTGAGGATAATTCAGCAAGCTGTAAGCAAAACAATATTTCCAAGAATTTTTGGCATCAAATCAGCCAAGGAAGCTTGGGAAGTCCTGAAGAACGAATTTCAAGGTTCCGAGAAGGCAATCTCCATAAAACGCCAAAATCTATGGCGTCAATTTGACAACCTGGCGATGAAAGAAGGCGAAAGCATCAAAGACTTTCATTCTCGTGTTGCAGAGATAGTGAACCAGATCAAAGTCACTGGAGAGACTATCGACGAGAAGAAGATCGTGGAGAGGATCCTCCGCAGTCTAACGCCGAAGTTTGAGCACGTCGTCGCTGTCATAGAAGAAACCAAAGATCTTGGAAAATTACCCATGACGGAGCTTATGGGATCACTTGTAGCTCACGAGCAGAGATTGAGTCGGTTTACTAACCAACAACTCGAACAAGCTTTTCAATCCAAGGTCGACATCAAAGGAGAGCAGAACCGCAGAGGGGGCAACTTCCAAAAGAAAGGAGGAAAACCGAATTTTAAGAAAAGCAGCAACTGGAGCCAGAATCAGGAGAAACCAAACAACTCCAACGACGGATGCAAGATTTGCAAAAAATCTAACCATGCTACCAAAGAATGCAGGTTCAGGTGCACCAAGTGCAAAATTCAAAATCACTCTCAAAGAGATTGCTGGTTCCAAAACAAGAAAGAAGAAGGCGAATCAAGCTTCGCACAAAAGGACGAAGAAAAACTAGTTGCATACACTTGCTTTAAAGCAGAGCAGAAATCTCAACTTCCATGGGTGGTGGACAGCGGTTGCAGTAATCACATGACTGGAGATCGGGAGTCCTTCACCGAGATGGATGATACATATAAATCTCACGTGAAGATTGGAGACGGTAAAAAAGTTGGAAGTTGAAGGAAAGGGTACAATCATCGTACAAGGAAAGGGAGGTAACAAAACTCTAATCCAAGAAGTTTTGTACGTTCCTGAATTAGCTCAAAATCTTCTAAGTGTTGGACAACTAATGCTTAAAAATTATAAGCTATTGTTTGATAATGGAGAATGTGAGATTATCAACAAATCCAACAACTCGAAGGTGGCGAAAATTCCGATGACTTCCAACAGGATGTTTCCACTCACAATGTCGAGGAATGAAGAATTAGCAATGAAGAGCCAAAGCATGGATGAATCTTTCCTATGGCATCTTCGATATGGACACCTAAACTACAAAGGGCTTAAATTATTGAAGCGAGGAAAAATATGGTGGTCGGTCTTCCTCAAATCAACAGAGAAGATAAGGTACGTGAAGGATGTATATATGGCAAAATGCATCGCCTCGCCATTTCCAAAAACTACTTGGAGAGCAAAAGCACCACTAGAGTTGGTACACGCTGATATTTGTGGACCAACTAGAACAAAATCCATAGGTGGTAAGATATACTTTCTACTATTTGTGGATGATCATACTAAAATGATGTGGGTATTCTTTCTTGAGCAAAAGTCAGAAGCTTTTTCCAAGTTCCTTCAATTCAAAGCAGCAGTTGAGAAGGAAAGCGGCCATGAAATCAAGGCACTCCGAACAGATCGTGGTGGAGAGTTCATCTACAAACCCTTCATGGAGTACTGTCGCACCAACGGAATTAAGAGACAGTTGACAGTGCGATACACACCACAAAGAAATGGCGTAGCGAACGAAAGAACCGTACAATTGTGGAAATGTCAAGAAGCATGATGACTGCTAAGAAAATTCCCAACCAACTATGGGCAGAAGCGGTCAATACAACAATCTATATTCTCAACAGATCGCCAACCAAAGCAGTGATGAACAAGACACCTTTTCAAGCATGGCACCAGAAAAGGCCGCAAGTGGATCACCTCAAAGTATTTGGATGCATAGCATATGCACACATCTCTACCCCAAATCGAGACAAGTTTGACCAGAAGGGAGAGAAGTTCATCTTCATCGGATATAGTGACGAATCCAAAGGTTATAGACTCTACAATCCATTGAAGAACGAGGTGTTGATTTCACGAGACGTTCTCTTCGACGAAATGGCCGAGTGGAGCTGGGAAACTCAGGATACTCAATCTCCATTAACAAATGAGATCCTAGAGAATGCAACAACTACACCAACAACACCAAATGAGGCGGATCAAAATCCAAGCCAAGGAAGAAGTCTAACAACGAGTCCAACGAGAGACAACTTCAGATACGTTGTGACAGATTCAGACTCACCTCCATTAAAGGTCAGATCCTTAAGAGAAATTTATGAATCAAGTCACGTAGCATATTTTTCTTGTGAACCCCAGACATTTGAAGAAGCAGCAAAAGACAAAGTCTGGACAGAAGCAATGGACACAGAGATCTCAATGATCGAGAAGAACAAGACTTGGGAGCTCATTGAAAAACCAAAAGACAAACCGATCATAGGTCTAAAATGGATATACAAGACCAAATTTAACGAAGACGGTTCCATCCAGAAGCACAAAGCGAGATTGGTGGCAAAAGGCTATTCACAACGAGCTCGGCATCGACTTTCACGAAACCTATGCACCGATAGCGAGAATGGAGACAATAAGAACGATCATAGCACTAAGCAACTAACCGGAGTTACCAATATTCCAGCTAGACGTCAAGTCAGCATTCCTCAATTGAACACTAGAAGAAGAAGTCTATGTGGAACAACCACGAGGATATGAGAAGAAAGGAGAAGAAGACAAAGTCTATCGACTCAAAAAGGCCCTCTACGGACTCAAACAAGCACCACGAGCGTGGAACAGCGAATTGATCGATACTTTCAAGAAAACGGATTTCAAAGAAGTCCAAGTGAAGCATCTCTCTACATCAAAAAGGGAGAAAACAAAAACTTTCTTATTTTGTGCTTATATGTTGATGACTTAATCTATACAGGCACAAGTCCACAAATGATTGAAGAATTCAAAAGGGCAATGATGTCGAGTTCGAAATGACGGACTTAGGACTCATGAAGTATTTCCGGGAATTCAAGTAAAACAGAAACCTGGAGAAATATTCATCTCTCAAGAGAAGTATACTGAAGACATGTTAAAGAGATTTCACATGGCATCGTGCAAACCCATAGCAACACCAATGGCGTTGAACGAGAAATTGCAACAAGATGATGGAGCAGAAAAAATCGACGGGAAAATTTATAGAAGCCTAGTCGGATCGCTCATATATCTTACACACACAAGACTAGATATATGTCACTCAGTAAGTCTCATTTCAAGATTTATGAGTGAGCCTAGCAAACTTCATTTTGCAGCAGCGAAGAGAATCCTACGATACCTCCAAGGCACTAAACAATTGGGCCTAAGGTACAAGAAGGAAGAAGGTAGCAAGCTAATCGGATACACCGACAGTGACTGGGCAGGATCACTAGATGACCGAAAGAGTACATCTGGCTACATATTTTGCCTAGGTACAAAACCAATTTCTTGGAGCTCAAAGAAGCAAAAGACTGTGGCATTATCATCAGCGGAAGCAGAATATATTGCAGCTACAGATGCAGCATGCGAGGCAGTATGGCTAAAAAGATTAATTGAAGACTTGCAACAAGGTGATAATGAACCAACCATTATTCACTGTGACAACATGTCAGCCATAGCCATGACGAAGAATCCAGTATTTCACGCAAGGTCGAAGCATATCGAGTTACGACATCATTTCATACGAGATCTAGTCAACAACGAGAGAAATCACAATGGAATTCATCAACACGGATGATCGGTAACAGATATCATGACAAAGGCGATTACGAAGGACAAACTCGAGAAGTTCAAACACTTACTCCGAATTGCATTAAGAGGGGGTGTTGAAGATTAATCTACAATTCTCTAGATTAGTCTCTACCACTCTTACAAAAATATCTCAACTCCTAACTACCAAATTAATTAAGATGTGATATGTTAAAATAATTAAAATTTTACAAACCACAAATTCTACCTACTACTTGTATCATGGCTATTATAAATAGCCTTACTTGTAACAAAGTGGGGTGTGAGTTGAAGAAATAAGAAAGAAGAAGTAGAGAGACATTTGTGAGTAGTGAGAGTAAAGGTCTAAGTGACCAAATTGTAATATTTACAAAATTGAGTGATCAATTGAGTGAGTTATCAAAATACTATCTTTTCGATCCTAAATTCCGCTACATTTCCGCTAGCGCCCCAACAGAATGTTCATATATGTAGTATGTGCGAGAAAGATATGTTCTTTACTTTATTCTCTTGAGAGCAGTCCTCGTCACGACATCAGCGCCTTGCTCGAACAGCAGCGGGATCCGATTCGCAAACCGGAAAATGTTCAAACCCTGGAAGTATATATACACAAAAGTATCAGCAAAGGGATGATCAACTCCGGTATGAATGTCATCTAAGGTGGTGATGAAGTGGAAACTCTTGCCTGTTTTACGTCTTTCCCACCAATACTAACACCAGCTTCCACCATAAAAGGGTGTCCTTCAAACACCTGAGCACTGCCTGAATTGGTTGCAACCATGTCTGGATGCAACTCTTTTATTATTCCAAGACGGAGATTGTACTCCCATGCAGGACTAAGACACTGGAAAAATGTTTCGTATTAGCAAATGAAACAACTGGCTATAGAAAATGCAAGCAAGATATTCATCAACATACATCTCCAGTAGGGTCATCGAACTTGGCTTGACGGAACAACTGATGTATGCGAACTATCTGCTGATCGGTCAAGGTTTTGACTGCCATTTTCGAAGTGAAGTCCGGCCCCATTTCCCCTGATAAATTCGAGAATAAGTTTTCGATATATGATGCTACTAACGATCAGAAGTAATCGAGGTGAGTTTGTTATCATCATATCATGGCATAGCTTACCAATTAACCGCTCAGCATGCGATTTCCCAATATTTACGAATTCGTGCTGCAGAAACTGCAAAAGGCTCTGCTTGGAAGTTTCTGCGATGAGGCGTTTTATCAGCAGAATATCAACAGATGAAGGGTGATGCCTTGTCTCCGGAGGAACTGGAGGCATAACATCAGTTCTCCGAGCAAATTTCACGGTGACATTTTTACTGCAGAGGCAAAGCCAGTGATCGTGTTGGTCAGGACTATGTCAAAGGTTCAAAACAACCCTACATGAAGTAGTATGGGAAAAAAAGAGAGTGAGAGAGTACTCTGATGCCTCCGATATGAATCTGAATAGAAACTGAGCGTATGGAGTGATAACGGCCATTTGCCTCATGTAATGCAATATCTTCGACTGTAAAACATGAAAACATAAAAAATTCAATTATAAAGCCACCAACCAAGACTTAATTCAAACTGTCAAAGTCAAATGTGACCATATTCAGTTGAAGGAAACTGAGAACTACGATAATAAGTACGAATGCAGCTAAATCAGAACATACACGGTATGTCGTCCAGTTTCCTTCAATGACCACTTGAATCTCAGCTCCATGCCACCCGTTATCATTCTCCCTCTTTTCATGCAGATGAACATGAGGTGTGTTCCTAAAGAACGAACCAACCACCAGTTTCAATATGGCCATGGCTAATATTTTAAAGAAGACATTTGAGAATTCATACCTATGGATGTCTATGTCCAGCCGGCAGAAGGAAACATAACTCTGGCGCTTCATTGAAGATGATATTTCGATAGGAAGCCCTGTGCTCATTTTGGACCATATCAGCGCCTACAATGGTGCAACATAGACAAAGAGGACTCAATAAGCGAAACTTTGACCAGCATGTAAAGCAAGCAATAGACATTGTAATCATATGCAGTACCATTTTCGCACCGAGACCAAACTTTCCACGCGTCTGTTTGAGGCCATACTTAGTCCCAGATAGAACTGCACACATAAAGCAGTAAGTAAAAAACCAGAGGAAGGATATAGACAACGAGGAAAATGGATACTGAACCTCGTCCGAACATATTTGGAATGTCATCGTGTGGCATTCCTTTCCCATTATCCTGCATTTATCATATAGAGAGACTCGTGAACTATTTTGAGAAGACATATGGAAGATTTACGAGAAAGACGAAGCGAAATCGCACCTTGCATGTAACTCGGTAAAATGAAGCCTCGCCTCGACCCTTCATGCCCTTTGCAGCAGACTGCTCTTTAACTTTCTTTCCAAGAGAAACATTCTTCGCTTGGATTTCCTGGGCACGAGCCTCCTTCGCCAATCTTCTCTGCATATTTTTTATACAGAAATGCATTTATACGATTTTCCAGCTGACAATGTTATGTAACAATCGCATACGCACCTCGCGTTCCTTTACTGTCTCGTAATCGTCATAGAGTTGGGCATCAACTCGCTCCCGATCGATAAGTCCAATCATGGAATTGAACTTACTTTTCCCAATCTCTTCGCTGCAACATGGAAAACCAAAATTCAAAACTGATAACCAGTAGCTTGTTGCATAGCCACCCAAACAAAGAAGATTTACACTCACTGACTCACATTGTGATCTCCACAACAGGAAGCTCGGAGATGGATTCAGCCGAATCCAACGAATTCTCCACTAGCTCCCTCACCGTAGTGTATAGTGACTTCCCTGGCTGAAAAAACCGAACCAATACATAAATTCACAACCAGTTGAGCGGAAATGAGTTCGAAATTTCGAATTACAATATCAACCGAGTCTTACATTATCAAAACCAGCAATATTCTTGTTCTCCGCGAAGAACTCAGCTGGGGATTCTGCTCAAAAACAAAGCACAAATTCATACAATTAAAATACGAAGTGGGGAATTCAAAATGTGAAAAATGAGGAAGAAGGAAGTAGGGAACTGAAAGGAAAAAACCAAACTCTGCTTGAGAACGCTCTCCGTTGCCTTCTTGGGAGCTCTGGCTTTGCCTTTCTTCGTCGGCTGCTCCGCGGGGCTTTCACTGCTGCCTCCAGTATCCATTTACAAAACAATTGCTGGGAAATGGTAATCGAAGTGATCTGAAGTAACAATGGCGACAACCAATGTCTATCAACACTTCCAAGCTCCACGAAGAACACTGACGAAACGAACTGCTAAACAAAAATTAACAAATTTTTAAGACAAAATTTTCTGGGCCGTCTAAAATGAAAAGCCCAAACAAGCTTCTGTCGTCTAAAGTGGACGGTTCAAACGAAGCCCGATTGGAAGTGGTTCGCAATGGTGGTCATGTCGGTTGTTATAACTCGACCAAAGGCGTTCGCATAATTATATGAAATTTAAACTTTAGGACGATATTTTTTAAAAATTAGAACGATGTTTAGCAACTTTCTTAACAAAATGTTGAAAGTTATGCTTGTTAGGGTTTTTCTTTTCCCAATTTTTTTGTTTTTGTTTATTGAATTGGGTTTAGGAATTTTTTTAGTCACCGTAAGTAAGTGAATGTACGATAATCAAACGATTAAAAAAATGTGTTGGACATCAACGACTTAAGATGGAGGAACAAATTGAACGGATCAAATTGGGTATACTCTCAAACACAATTCAAGTCTTTCGAAAAAATTTATCTCACTATTAAATGGACAATTCTATTAGGAGCATGTTAAATCACTTGCACTTATAAAGATACGCTATCAAAAAAAAGCAAAACTTCAATAATAATTACACCATTCGTTACATATCGAGTACTCCGTCGTCGAGATAATTTGGAAAAAGTGAACTTTACAAAATAATTTGAAAAAATTCTCAATCAATATTATACAAAATCTATAAAGTTTATTCGATTCTATAAATTAAAATTTTAATCCTTAATTTTATCGTCACTTAATAGTTCATATCGTTGACAACTTCTTTTACGAAAAACAAAGAACTCTTCCGCAAGCTAAGAAATTGCGGTAAACCCCATCCTCGGATCGCCGCCACCGCCAAATCGACGACAACCTAACCACCCACAAACCCCGATCGCGCGATCATGTCTCCGATCACGATCCTCTCCTTAATCCTCCTCTTCATAACGCCGATTCTTTCGACAGCCAGAACCCCCCATCTCATCAAATTCCGATCCCCGAATCTCTACCCAGAAGGCCTCGCCTACGATTCCTCCGCCCAGCACTTCATCGTCGGATCTCTCCGCAACCGCACGATCCACTCCGTCTCGGATGCAGGCGTCGTCGAAACCCTCATCTCCGACCCTTCACTCCCTTCCAACTCCACAATCCTAGGATTAGCTATAGACACGGTCAACAACCGCCTCCTCGCCGCCGTCCACTCCATGCCCCCTCTCCTGATCTTCAATGCCCTCGCCGCCTACGATCTCAAATCCCGCCGCCGCATGTTCCTCTCCCTCCTCCCCGACGCCGATTCCTCCTCCTCCTCCTCTGCCTCCCGCCCAGTAGCCAACGCAGTCGCCGTCGATTTCAAAGGCAACGCATACGTCACCAACTCCTTAGGCACAGAGGACGGCAACTTCATCTGGAAAGTCGATCCACAAGGAGAGGCGTCGATCTTCTCCAGATCGCCTCTCTTCAACCGATTCCCCGTCGATCGCGACCTCCCGTACAGCAACTCGGGGCTCAACGGCATCGCTTACAACAGCAAAGGATACCTCCTCGTGATCCAGAGCAACACGGGGAAGATGTTCAAAGTCGACGAGGTGGACGGGACTGCAAGGAGGGTTTTACTGCCGTTGGATCTGATCCACGGCGATGGGATCGCGATCAGGAAGAGAGACGGCGTCGTATTGGTGGTGTCGCATAAGAAGCTGTGGTTCCTGAAGAGCGAAGACAGCTGGTCTGAGGGAGTGGTGTATGACGAGACTGCCCTCGAGGAGGAAGGGTTCGCTACTGCGGTGGCTACGGCGGGGGAGGACAGGGCGTATGTGTTATATGGGAGCGTGATGGAGGGCATTTTGGGAAATGGAGGAGGAGTTAGGGAGTGGTTTGAGATTGAGGAGATAAGGTCAAGGAAAGAAGGGGAGGATGAGAATATCTGGCTGTATGTTATGGTTGGGCTGGGCCTGGCCTACTTTTTGTTTTGGAGATTTCAGATGAAGCAGCTGGTTAGGAATATGGACAAAAAGATCACTTGAGTTTTCTTTTATTTCAGTTTAGTACAACTTTCATTTTGTTTTTATTTATCTGATCACTTATTTTGTTCTGCATAAGAATAGAATTACAATCTAGTCACTCTTGTTTCAGTTTACTGCCACTTTTGTCCAGTGATGTTTCATTCTCAATATTTCAAATTTTAAGCACGGACGTCCATTAGCATCAGCCACTCGAGGATCTCAGGGTCGTTTGAATGAGTTATTAGCAAATATACTAGCGAGAGGATTTCAGAGTCGTTTGGATGAGTTATTTCGCAAATAATATATTTTGCAATGAAAATGATACATTGTTTGGAAATGAGCTATTCTTAAGGTGTAAAATATTTGAGATATAAGAATTACCTAATTGTTTGTCTAATATAAAAACAATAAATTTTGAATTGAGTTATTTTAAATACCACTTCCATAACCGAGTTTTAAAATAACTCGAGTTATTTCAAATATCAAAGTTATGAAATATCACTTTTATTTTGGATGATAAATAATTAAATTATTTCGACCAAAATATCTTATCCACAAGATGAGGTAGGTAAGATGATGACTAGACCAATATCCACAAATGGTGCCAAACTTTACAATGTCAAAGTCTACTTTAATCAGTCTTATGCATGGAAAAATGGGTGGCTAGCTACGTATCCCAAATGACTCCTCATTGGTGGCGGAATGAGAATTTTTGTGAAGTGGTGACTTATCACCATTAATATTGCTTTAGCTAGCTTTACCAATGAAAACATGTAAAATGCTCCTGGACAATCTTCCCCGACTTTCACTACATAATATAAGATTAAATTCTAACATTCAGTTAATTACTCGAAATTCGAGTTATTGAGATGTAATAGCTTATGATCAGTGACGGACGAATTTTTCATCGCCAAGAAAAACAACTCTCATCCCCTATCAGAAAAATTCCCAACTCTCCCTTTGAGGCGGCAACTCTTACATAAAGTTCTTGTTTAGACAATTCTAAAGTAGGGGAATTTTTTTACTAATGAATCGATATTCAGTTCGTCCCATTTCAAATGCCTTTCTTTATCAAAATGTCGGACAACGAATGGTTTTTTGTATATTTTAACTTAGTATTATGTTAGAAAAATTATACTATATATTGATTACTCGATATACAAATTTCGGTTCAAAATCTGGCTCAATGCATGTTTCGATTGACCATGGAACTCTCTTAGGTCGATAGCCTATTGATAAAAATATCGTATTGATTTGTTGTGAATAATTGTATTTAGATTAATATTGCACTTGTTATCTTACAAGTCAAAACCATTTGTATACACGAATTTTTGAAGTTAGCAAATTTTATATTTGCACCTTTTTGGAGAAAATTCGGACTCCGTCACTATTAATGATATACTAATATATTGAAGAATAATATAAAAGTTTATATAAACTCTTTCTTTATAACTCGAATTATTGAGATGTAACAGTTCATGATATGACACATTCGTCCCGCGGATGGTAGTGCCAAAGTGTTTGGTTGGGGGTGGCGTTGATTCTTGGTGCAATGTGGAATAAACAAATTCGTGTTGAATATTTATAACGGTTTGAAACCACTATTTTCTTTCATATAATTTCTTATTACAACTACGTCGTGGAAGTTTCTCCTGTATATATATCTCCAAATACGTACAAAACAAACCATAATTAATCTTGTCATTACCTATCGACGCATATCTACGTAGGTTAATTAGAGAAAAAACGGACAATATCTTATCAAAAAAGGTCGAAATTAACTTTTTCTCAAACAATATTAAAACATTTACGATAACCGTCCTTGACGATCAACCCGATCGGGTAATTATCACCACATGATCAAGAGAACCCGCTCCTCATAGAGGAGCTAATGAGAACTCTTAGCTGCGGAAAGCCACGAGGCACTAGTTGGTTACCAAACTTAATAATTAGTAGACCATGGAAAATGACCAAATTAAAACAAGCTGACGTGGAAAATAATCCCATTTTACTGATGTGTACCTCTTAATCCCTATGCCACGTAGGATAATCAGCCAGTTTACCCGCGTCGAAATACATTGAACCCCCAACCTTGAAAATTACACACGTGTTGAATTCGTCAATAAAAATATTATATTCTTCATCAATCAACCCACGTCATCTCCCTCCCTTCTATATAAACGACGCCGTTCCATACCGCTTTTTCTCCACCAAACAAATAACGAATCTTTGATCATTCTTACACGTACGTACTTTTACTACAAACACCACCACCTCCGACGAAACAAAAATGCAGCCCACCGCTCTCTCCGGCGGCCAAACGGCGGTCCCAACCGTCTCGATTAACGGTGACGGCCCTACTACTACTACTACTACTACTACCACCCTTTCCTTCCCTTCCACGTCACCGACGTCCACTGTCCAGATGAGGAATAGCCTTAACGCCGTGGCTGACGGAAGTAGGTCAGGGAGGAATAGTAACGGCGTTACTACTTCTGTTAAAGCTGTTTCAAGCCGTACGGTACCACCGGAAAAGGTGACGGTGCAAGTTAAGGCGGTTGTGACCGTTAAACAGACAGGCGGCTTGCTCTCCAGCATCGGGATTGGTCACGAAGACATCTCCGATTGGTTTGGTCGAACCTTTCAGCTTCACCTCATCAGTTCCCACCTTCACTCCGGTAAGTAGTCTGTTATTAGATCATTGCGTCCAAATATCGCGAGTTGTTGGGATAAAATTATAATATTAATTTTCATATTATTATTCAGTAAATATGAAGTTTACAAACAATTTCGATAAATTTTATGCAACGGACTAGCGGATATTGGAATTTAAAAAACTGATTTTCTGTGGTTGACTAAATGTTGTGATATTATGCCAACAATTTCCCACTAATTCGAGTCGTCGAGAAAGAGAGTTCAAATTTTTTTTATTATTATTCATTTAATCAATACAAACGGTCCGACTGTAAATGAAACAATCATAAAAATATTCCGGTTAAGTTATGATATTTTAGGATTTAACTATAATTTATAACGATTTAACCGATTGGGCCGGCGGCTAGATTTAACCTGATTATATATTGTTTGTACGTAAGTTTTTGTGTACGCCTAACAATCTTTGCCAATTTTGTGTCATGAATTAGAGACGGGATTAGAGAAGGCAACGATCAAATCATATGCGAAAAAGGCAATAGAGGAGAATGGAGACATCAAATACGAGGCCAAGTTTGAAGTCCCTGTTGATTTCGGAGAAATCGGTGCGGTTATGGTCGAGAATCAGCACAACTACGAGATGTTTCTCAAGGACATTATCCTCGAGAGCTCTCTTGTCCGCAACCCGATGAACATCCCATGCGACTCGTGGGTTCACCCCACTTCCCAAAATCCTCGTCACAGAATCTTCTTCACCACCAAGGTTAGTTTACAACTATTTTTAAGTATTTATTATAGACGTAAGTCGTGACTACTATAAAACTCGAAACCTTTGAATTACTAGTGCACTTCCCTTCGTGCTTTGGGTAAATAAGCCCATGGTTTACGCCCATTTAATCAGCTGGATTTGTAACTGTTAAAGTTTGAAAGCTAAAATACAAAATCGGGTCTTTCAAATTCGATGGCTAATAATAAAATTAGGGGACGGATTGATCGCTATGACGCTTTAATTTTTACTAGAGAATGACCTAACATTTGAATTACATAAGTAGAATTATGTAAATGCCCTTTGAAATTAATATTTAAATTCAGACGATTTAAGTCGGAACAAATTCATGACCTAACTCACGTCGTCCGGTCACTGTCGTAGCCGCAACCGCCGCTGTCATGTCGCCGCCTCCGCCATCCGGTCCGCCGTCCATTTCCGCCGGAGCAAAACAAAATGGCATCATTAAACAACAGTCGTCCCCATTAAATGGGGCCGGCCGTAACAACACCGTCGCAACGGCTATTTATCGCCAACTTTATTTTTTAAACAAATATTAATTATTTTAATTATATTCTAATATTTAATTAATTATTTTAATATTATAATACTAATTATTAAACTCTAATACTAATTAATAAATTATAATTAGTTTACTATTTTAATATGATTCAATTACTTGCCCCATTATCAAATTGTAATTAGTATATTACTATAATATGGTAATTAAATAGTGAAAGTATTACAATTTTATAATTAGTTAAAAACGTTTTGGAAATTAATAATTAGTTACGATTAGTAGTTAAGTAAATGAATATATAATAAATAGTAATTACATACCATTTGTATAAAAGAAGGCATTGTCTTTGAGTATCGTTACGCCATATATGGTGGTGACAACCTTTTCACGTTACATAAAAGGAGGCATTGTCTTCGTTACATGAAAACTAACATAATATGTGTTCATGTTAATTTGTTCCTTCATGAATGCATACTCGGACCATACCTAAACCCCTAACCGCTAAATCCTAAACCCTATTTCTAAATACTAAATCCTAATCCTTAACCGTTATATCCTAAATCCTAAATTCCACTCAATTTGCATGCATGTCCCATGCATATCGTAAATTAATTCTTTTTTCATAATGCTAAATAAGACATGTATTAATTTACATGTCCCACATATTATGAAAAAAAATTAATTTGCATGGAACATATATGCAAATGGAGTGAAATTTGTGTGCTGGTATGGTAAATGTTACCTTTTCTTTCTTTATATATGACATGTAAATAGGGTTTAGAATTTAGAGTTTAGAGTTTTTAATTTAAAGATATAGTTTAGAGTTTATGATTTAAAGTTTAACGATAAGATTTAGAGTTTAAAGTTTAAGATTTAGCATTTAGGTGTTATAGTTATGATTTTCTCCTAGCTTTTAATCTGGACTTCAAGCGACTTACTCATGCATGCTTGCGAGAGTTGAATGCACGTACTTTGCGTACATGCATGCAAACTCATATATGATTTAGGGTTTATCGGTTAGGAGTTTAGGTATGTGTGAGTAGGCATACTCGGACCATACGCATACTCAGACCATACCTAAACCCTAAACCCTAAACTTAATCCTAACCCATAAACACTAACATAATTGTATTGAACCACATTGCATGCATTACTTCACATTGGGAAAAGCTATATTACGAACTACATTGCATGCATTACTTCAATTGCTTGCATGAACCACGTAATTGGGAAGAAATGAAGAAAGCTATCTTACGAGCTACATACCATTCACTAATTCATTATTTCACAAACATAACTGAATATAATTATAAACATCATATTCGACTCATTCAATTCTACATATTATACCGGTAATCTAAGAATCACTTAGTAGTAATGATAAGTTCCAAACCGAACTTAAGTTAAACCGATAAACGAAAAATCAAGGTGTCACACCAGATATACGAAGTACTGATACTTCAAGAGTACCAAAACGGTGACCTTAAATTTTAATACTTTAACTACTTAGTTATCACATTAGAATAATATACAAATAGTATACTAATTAGAGTTTAATAATTAGCATTAGAGTATTAGAATAATTAATTAAATATTAGAATATGATTAAAATACTTAATAATTTAAAAAATAATAATAAAGTCGGCGCCATTTAATGGCACCAATAATGCAAAATCGTCGTCAGTAAATGGTGTCGGCGTAGTAACAAGGTCGCCATTAAATGGTGACGGTGTTGTTACAGTCGCCATCATTCAATGGCGACGGTGTTGTTACGGCCGGCGTCAGGCGACAGCTGTTGTTTAATGATGAACCTTTTTTTCTTCGGTGGAAATGGCGGCGGCGACGGACGATGACGGATGCGATGGCGACGGCGATCGGATCCACAGCGAATGGAAATTGCATGGGTTGAGTGCGTTATAAATACAAACATTGGGGACATTTGCATCATTTCAAAATCCAATTTCAAATGTTACGACATTCTTTAGTAAAATTTAGAGCGTTATAATAAAACTGAGGACGTTATATAGACATTCAGTAAAATTACAATATTCGAAAATTTGATTTCCTGACAATCTGAACTGTTTGGTTCCCGCCGGAGCAGTCGTACTTGCCGTCCGATACGCCGGACGGGCTCACCAGGTACAGAGAAGAAGAGCTGAACGCTCTACGCGGCGATGGCCTGGGAGAGCGCAAGAAGGGCGAAAGAATCTACGATTACGATGTCTACAACGATCTCGGAAACCCTGACAGCAGCCCCGATCTCGCCAGACCCGTTCTCGGCGGGAAACAGAATCCCTATCCTCGCCGGATCCGGACCGGACGTGCTCGAACTAAATCCGGTATGCATTTCTTCAGACGAATCATAGAGAGCGGATGAGAACGCAAGTTTCTGAAATGTTTTCTCCCGCTCAATTTTTTGGCAGATCCGAAAACGGAATCGAGGAGTAGCGATTTCTACGTTCCGCGCGATGAGGAGTTTTCCGATGTGAAGCAGTCGTCGTTTTCGTACAAGACGCTGTCGTCGGTACTGCGGGCGGTGATTCCCACGGTGGAGACGCTGTTCATCGATCCGGACCTTGGGTTTCCTAATTTTACCGCCATTGATTCGTTGTTCGATCAAGGTCTCAACCTGCCTCCTCGCACCGCGGATTCGTCTTGGACGGACATCCTCCCCAGGCTCATTAGGACCGTTGCCGAGAGCTCCAACGATGTTCTGCAGTTTGAGGTTCCTGAGGCTATGGAGAGTAAGTTTTATCGACGATTGGATGATTCTTCAGCTGGATTTTTGTGTGTGGATATTGTTGCTAGAAATGACTTAGGTTAATAATTGTCAATCGATGTCTCTTATTGCAGGGGACAGATTTTTCTGGCTGAAAGATGAGCAGTTTGGCAGGCAGACTCTCGCTGGTGTTAATCCTTGTAGCATAGAGTTGGTCAAGGTATGGCGTTTATAGCTATCTGTAAATCTCCGTCAAAATTGTTCAGTAATTGCAATGTTTAGAGATTGCTAAGAGGGAAATGTGGGCGTGAATTTGTACAGGAATGGCCATTGAAGAGCAAGCTTGACCCGAATGTTTATGGTCCACCAGAATCTGCAATCACCACTGAAATCGTTGAGAAGCAAATAAAAGGATTCATGACTGTTGATGAGGTGCATATACGAAGTTCCTTGTGGAGTTATGCAGCTATTTTTGGACCTTGGCGATGATCTGAACTTTTTCTTGTCAGGCTATGAAGCAAAAGAAGCTATTCATCATAGACTACCATGATCTGCTGCTACCATTTGTGAACCTTGTGAGGAAGGTGGAAGGAACTACACTATACGGGTCTCGAGCATTGTTCTTTCTTACTCCGGCTGGAACACTGAAGCCGATTGCGATCGAACTTACCAGGCCCCCAATGGACGGAAAGCCCCAATGGAAGAAAGCCTATAGGGAATCAAACTGTTCTTCCACCGAGGAATGGCTATGGAAGCTAGCCAAAGCTCACGTCCTTGCACATGATTCTGGTTATCATGAGCTCGTTAGCCACTGGTATGAACAGAAGTTTCATTCATTAGTCAGTATCCATGAAAAAAAAGCAAGTTTCTTAAAGATTTGCTGATGTTTCCAAACTTGCAGGCTGAGAACGCATGCTTGCACAGAACCATACATAATCGCGACAAATCGTCAGCTGAGTGCAATGCACCCTATCAACAGACTCTTGCAACCTCACTTCCGATACACTATGGAGATCAACTCTCTAGCTCGCCAAGCTCTCATAAACGCAGACGGCATCATTGAAAGAGCCTTCTCTCCTCTCAAATACTCGATGCTGCTCAGCTCTGCAGTCTACGATCAATCTTGGCGCTTCGACTACGAGGCGCTTCCGAAGGATTTAGTAAGGCGGTAAGTGTCTTCTTCTTCCCGCATTTTATCATGTTAATGTATAATATAAAAACTAATATGAAACCTCTCCAACATCTCGAATTATTAAGATGCAACGAGTTCATGACATATCCGCCTGATCCTGACATTGTTTATGTCCAAATTATTGATCTTCATTCTATAAATTGGCAGAGGAATGGCTGTTGAAGACCCATCAGCCCCACACGGCCTAAAGCTAACAATCGAAGACTACCCATATGCTAGCGATGGGTTAATCCTATGGGACGCATTAACGCAATGGATCACCGACTACGTCAACCACTACTATCCAGATCCAACTTTCATCTCCAAAGACTCAGAGCTTCAATCCTGGTGGACAGAGATTCGCACAGTCGGGCATCAGGACAAGAAGGATGAGACCTGGTGGCCGAACCTCAAAACCCCACTCGACCTCGTCGAGATCCTTTCCACAATCGCCTGGGTAGCATCGGCTCAGCACGCAGCAGTCAACTTCGGACAGTACCCCTACGGCGGCTACTTCCCCAACAGGCCTTCGATCGCCAGAACGAACATGCCAGACGAGGATCCGAGGGACGAAAAGGAGTGGGAAGAGAAGTTCATGGTGAAGCCCGAATCAGTGATGCTCGAAATGTTCCCCTCGCAGTTTCAGGCCTCGGCCGTGATGGCTGTGCTCGACGTCCTGTCGAGCCATTCTGAAGATGAAGAGTACATTGGACAAGTGATGGAGCCCGCTTGGAGAGATGATGCTGTGGTCAAGGCGGCTTTCGAGAAGTTTCGAGGGAGGCTGGAGGTGCTCGAATCGGTCATCGATGAACGGAATGGAAATTCGAAGCTGAGGAACAGGAATGGTGCTGGGGTTCCTCCTTATGAGCTTCTGAAGCCTGTTTCTGAGCCTGGTATTACTGGCAAAGGTGTTCCTTACAGTATCTCTATCTAATTGTGTAGTGTGTTGTTACTTGTTTATTTCAGGAGTTGTTCTTCCTAAAATTTAATTGTATTTGCATTTGTTCATTTGTTGTAATTGAGTTATTTCATGTATAATTGTTTTTAAATTGATTACCCAATCTTGTATAATTGTTTCATATTTGTAAAACTTTTAAAAAATATTTTTTAACTTTATTGGGTTATTATTTGAAGGGGTTAATATAGCGAAACTTTAATTTTTAATCATTCCCAACATGCATGTCAAATATTAGTCAATTTAAAAAATTCCATGTCAAAATTGGTCGATTTCCAAAGGGGTTTAAAAACCTATGGAAATGAGCCATTTTGACATGAAATTTTTTAAGTTTTTAAATCGATTAATATTTTACATGCATGTTGAAAATTACTAAATAATCAAATTTCACTATAATAACCCCTATAAATAATAGTCAAATAAAATTATAAATTAATTTTATTCGATAATTATATTTTTTTTAAACTACTTGATGATTACATTAACGTTAAAAAATTTCAAATTAACTACCTCTTTCATTTATTTATTACCTATCGATTTCAAACATGACAATTCGAATTAAGAAAAAAACATGATTAATAAGTTTCCACGTGTCCATCGTTTGTATCTGAAATTGGTCCCCTTAGAAGCCAAATTCTTTTAAGTAGACGATAATACAAAAAATATCGATATTATTAAATCTCCATCCATACATGTACCACTCTCGATGTATTGTCACAACGTATAAACAAGACTGTAAATATATAGTCAATCGAATAAATTTCGATTTTTTATCCTCTATCAGACCATTAATATTTAGATATTTCTTGGATGTCGCTACCATTAGAATGCAATTACGTTCAACTTAGACGGCCACATTAATCCTACTACCGGAGAGATAGCTAGGTTGCTTCGATATGCATGTTATGGGCGCTGCTTGACATCGTATTTTTATTAACATACGAGGTTTATCACGAATATTACTGGGGCAGAGCTGAAAGATGATGTAAAGCTAAGTCGATATTGACTTGAGAAAACACACTAATAATATTCTTTTTAAACATGTTGAATCTGGACTGGATGATCGAAGGTGAAAAATTATAACTGGCTAACGGGATCTAGCCCGAATGAATGTGGTTTTACCACGTGTAAAACACAACTCTAACGAACACAACTATGGCTTGATGTCTCACTTCCCCTCCTATAAATAGATCCACCATTTCTCCATCGGAATCCTCAAACCATCCACCACCAACACGACAAACCAACCTCAAAACCAAACATAACAATGCTGAAACCAAACAACACCACCAGCCGCCGGCCGTGGACACAATATTACTAACTATGGCCATTCACATCTCCCCTTATTACCTTCCACGTTGCTGACGTCATCGAGTAACAACATCCTGCCGCCGGCGGCCCGTTCTTGGTTCGGCGAGGTCGACGGAGCAGGCGGTGAAAGTCAAAGCGGTCGTGACGGTTAAACAGCCGACAGAGATGCTTTCCAAAATTGGAATGGGGATGGAAGACATCTCTAGCTTCTTCGGTAAAACCTTCCAGCTCCAGGTCGTTAGTGCCCAGTTCGATCCTGGTAAGCTCTGTTTTTCGGTCGAACCGGCTTCAACCAAAACCGGTCGAAGGAAATGTTTTTTTTTATGTTTTCGCATTGACGATGTGAATTAGAGACGGGATTAGAGCGACCGAGGGTGAATGGACACGCGAAGAAAGTAAGCGAGCAAGGTGGGGAGATTAAGTACGAGGCGGAGTTCAAAATTCCTGACGATTTCGAAGAAATCGATGCGGTTGTGGTGGTGAACGAGCACTCTGGTGAGATGTTCCTCAAGGATATTGTGCTTCATGGCTTCACCCTTGAACCCATTAATGTTCCTTGCGACTCTTGGGTCCATCCCAAGTCTCAGAACTCAAACAAGAGGATCTTCTTTACCACTAAAGTTAGTTATGTTGAAATTTACCCGACCGGGTTGATTTTGGTCGAATAATCACGGTTTAAGTTTTCAACGATTGTAGTATGAGGGTGTTTGACGAACCAAGCAGTTGGACGTTCGGTTTGGTAAAAACTCGTTTGTGATGAGGTTCGATTTTAAACAAGCCAACCTTGATTCA
This sequence comes from Linum usitatissimum, assembly GCA_030674075.2. Taxonomy (NCBI): domain Eukaryota; kingdom Viridiplantae; phylum Streptophyta; class Magnoliopsida; order Malpighiales; family Linaceae; genus Linum; species Linum usitatissimum. The sequence continues at coordinate 1,015,832 of JAUJYP020001424.1, forward strand.
GGGTATCTTCGACTCCATAAGCTCGCGAGCCGGCTCTAGCTCGAGATTCAATTCGAATACTAACTCGAATATATAACTCGTTAATAGACTCAATAATGAGACATGTATGTTTTGCCCCGACAACCATATACAATAAATTATATTTAATTTGTAATTGTGTTAAGGAAGTACAAGTGATACATTATTTACGTTCAACAATTTTAATTAAAAAATCAAAACTGATAGATTTTATGATATCTTATTCGTTAGTTTGACTCATCGATTTTTTTTATTTACAAGCTTTAAAATAGGTTCAAAATAGACTCATTGATAGTTTTTTTGACGGAAAATTCGGGTTGAATTCGAGTTTGGCTCATCAATGATAGTTAACAAGTCAGGTTCGAATAGGCTCGAGCTCGTGACAAGTCAAAAGAATTTAGCTCGGATTCGAGTTCGAGCTTGCTTAAAACATACCAAGCCAAATTGAGCATATCAAAGTTCGGCTCGGTTCGGTTCGTTAACCATTATTGTGACAAGATTGGGGTGGACCCATTTGATGTAGTAACAATTATCGGATCAATCCATGCAAGTTTGGATCTTGTGGCCCATTCTGGGCCCAATTATAAGAAACTCTTTTTTAAGTCACTTGCCACTTGTCCGCTTTTTATCATCCTAACATTTCTCGGCTTGCGGTGGCGCCGGAGCAGTCGTACTTGCCGTCGGAGACTCCTGACGGGCTGACCAGGTATCGGAAAGAAGAGCTGAATCTTCTACGAGGCAATGGCCAAGGGCAGCGCAAGAAAGGCGAAAGGGTTTACGACTACGATGTCTACAACGATCTCGGCGATCCCGACAGCAAACGCGATCTCGCCAGACCAGTCCTCGGCGGCAAAGCAAATCCCTATCCTCGCCGGTGCCGGAGCGGACGCCCTCGAACTAAAACCGGTGAGTATCACTCTGATCTCGAACTTGTATCTCTCATTTTTTTTTCGTTTTATTACCGTTTCCATCAATTTTTATTTCTTGTTCTTACAGATCCGAAGTCGGAGACAAGGAGCGGCGGAGAATTCTACGTCCCGCGAGACGAGGAATTCTCGGAGGTGAAGGACCAATGCTTCAATCGGAATACCTTATCGTCAGTGCTCCGTGCGGTGGTGCTCGCGATGGAGACGGTTTTGATTGATCCCGATCTAGGATTTCCTCACTTCGCCGCCATTGATAACCTGTTCGATCAAGGACTCGATCTGCCACCCCGCGCAGCAGATGCTCCCTGGACGGATATCCTCCCTAGGCTGATCAGGACCGCCGCTGAACGATCCAATGACATGTTGCAGTTTGAGCTCCCTACCACCATGGAGAGTAAGAAAGATGGAAATTGAGCCGACATAAGGATTTTGTGTATAGAAGGAACTCATTCTCAATTCATTTATGCCTTTTTCCTTCGTCTTTCAGGGGATAGATTCTTCTGGTTGAAGGATGAACAGTTTGGCAGGCAGACTCTTGCTGGAGTGAATCCTTGCTGCATTGAATTGGTCAAGGTATGATGTTTGTAGACGATTGCAGTAAATCTCTGTTGTTAGTAAGTGTATAACAGGTGCTATTGCCTGCAAAGCTAATCAATGGAGTTAAAGAATAAAGATCACAAGTAAAAGTGGAAATGAATGTTTTGCAGGAGTGGCCAATGAAGAGTAAGCTTGATCCAGAGGTCTATGGTCCACCAGAATCTGCAATTACCACTGCAGTTGTTGAAAGGCAAATTAGAGGTTTCTCGACAGTTGAGGAGGTAAGATTGGTCGAATTTCAAACTTGTGACTGTGTGTTATTGCCTTATTGGTGATTCGAATTTTGAAACTTGCAGGCTATAGAGAAGAAGAAGCTATTCGTCCTGGATTACCATGATTTGTTCTTGCCATTTGTGAGCACTGTAAGGGAGCAAGGAGGAACTGTACTATACGGGTCGAGGGCATTGTTCTTTCTAACCCCTATTGGCACGTTGAAACCTATCGCGATCGAGCTCACCAGACCACCAATGGACGGCAAGCCACAGTGGAAACAAGTCTACACGCCGACGCTGTGTTCTTCCACCGATCAGTGGCTCTGGAAGCTGGCCAAAACCCACGTCCTTGCCAATGACGTTGGATATCATCAACTAGTAAGCCATTGGTAAGGATAACTTGTTATTTTTACCTTGACTGAGAACAAAAGAATTGCTGGTTGATATTTTGGTTGGACATTGCAGGCTGAGAACGCATTGCTGCACAGAACCTTACATAATCGCAACGAATCGTCAACTTAGTGCCATGCACCCAATCTATAGACTCTTGCTACCTCACTTCCGTTATACGATGGAGATCAATGCTTTAGCTCGCCAAGCTCTGATCAATGCAGGTGGCATCATTGAAACTTGTTTTGCTCCTCTCAAGTATGCCATCCAGCTCAGTTCCGCAATCTACGGCCAAAACTGGCGATTCGACTGCGAAGCACTTCCAAAGGACCTAATCAGGAGGTAATGTGTTCTCTTTTCCATATTTTCTCTGGCCCCGCGGTTAGTTTTTTTCACTGACTGCCTGATGTTTGTTTTGCCTACATCGTCAGGGGGATGGCCTTTGAAGATCCTTCAGCCCCGCACGGCCTGAAACTAACAATCGAGGACTACCCCTACGCGAGCGACGGGCTAATCATGTGGGACGCATTGGAGCAATGGGTTACCGACTACGTAGACCGATACTATCCAGACGCAGCCCTCGTGGATGCTGAGCTTCAAGCCTGGTGGATCGAGATTCGCACGGTCAGCAATCAGGACAAGAAAGACGAGCCCTGGTGGCCAAAGCTGAACACCCCGCGGGACCTCGTGGGGATCCTCACGACTATAATGTGGGTCACGTCAGGCCACCACGCTGCAGTGAACTTCGGACAGTACACGTTCGGAGGCTACCTCCCGAACAGGCCGACGATCGGGAGGAAGAAGATGCCAGACGAGGACGGAACCGACGAAGAGTGGAAGCGGTTCCTCGAAAAACCCGAAGCGGTGATCCTCGATATGTACCCGTCGCAGCTGCAGGCGTCGAAGGTGATGGCCGTTCTGGACGTTTTATCGGGGCACTCGATCGAGGAAGAGTACATGGGGAAGGAGATGGAGCAGGCGTGGGCTGACGACCCGGTGGTCAAATCGGCTTTCGAAAAGTTCAGCGGGAGGATGATGGAGCTGGAAGGCAAGATCGATGCTCGAAATGCAAATCCGAAGCTGAAGAACAGAAATGGTGCTGGTGTTCTTCCTTACGAGCTTCTGAAGCCGTTTTCTGAGCCTGGTGTCACTGGGAAAGGTGTTCCTTACAGTATCTCTATCTAGTGCATAATTGCATTTTGGTCATTTGGTTGTTTCTTTTGTTCAATAAGATCATTAAGCTCCCCGCAATGTACTCTTGCAGATGTAGTTCATGCCAATAAAATTTGCATATAAGTCGGTAATGTTTCGATTCCGAATATCGACACTCGAAATGTAATCATCAAACCGATCCCCGAGTCTAGAATAGTTGATATAGGGGTAGGGTTCGGTTAATTTGGTTACGAAACGCCCTATGTTGGTGGGTTAAAACAACAACTGGTCTGAATGCGGTTAATCGACAGCTTCATTTGCCGTGGTTAATTAACCGACTTGACCGACCTTCGTGGTTAGTATTTAGCCGCCCGACTATTCTAAACTTGATCAATTTCATGATTACATTTTCAATGTCGATATTCGGAATCGAAACACAGTCCTCTCACTAACCTAGCTAGGCATCAACTACTAGCTAGATCATGGTAGCTATAAAATTTGCCCGATCAACTGTTCTGCGTTTGCAATTTCATTTTTTCGTTTCAAATTGATGATTTCCGTATCGTTTGGATGATTGATTTGGACTGGATGAATTGGGGCTACCACGAAAGAGATTTGGGGCTACTAATAAAAATCTCAAATTCGAGATTCTAATTGGTTTGATTTGAAAGCAAAATCATAAAATACAAAAAAAAATATTCATAAGTACCATTTTCAGTAATGTAAATGAGTGGGTTGTCGTACTTCTGGGTAAATGTACAGCCACGGGGAAGCCGCCTGTAAGAAAAGTCATTCGAAATCGGTACGATTGCATATACGACTGATCATATTTTGAGTTAAATACATCGGATTCTGCTTGACGTTTCATATTTTGAATTGTAAGAATCGCTACATTTTAATAATTCGAAATGTTGAAAGATGTTTTACTAACCTTTACACTGATGGCTACTCCATTCCTCGAAGCTTTATCCACAAAAGATATCAATAATTAGTTAAACCTAAGTCAATGTATATGCCGGAAATTTTGACGATATTTAGATGGCAGTAAAAAAGTTTGCTTTATTAGGCAGGGTGGAGTAATTTACTCTCTCCTGCCGTTTTGATCAATAAAAATTAGTATTCATCAGGAAAAAAAATTTCGACTGCCAAACCGAACGTATAGCGAACTTGTGAACGATCTAAAAATTATATCGATGATTGTAACCGGAATATTGTGTCTCCTTCGTTGTCTGCCTCAATGCATGGGCCGTGCAAGAACAAATCCCCATTATTAATCCATTATACACATTCTACTGACTCACCTTCATCAAGTATAATTTTTATCGATACAATTTTTAGATCGTTACGAAATCATATTTCGGGTTGTGAAATATTTGTAACACCGGTTACAGAATAATTCAATGGTTTAATTTTCCTCGTGTTATGTCATTATTATATAGTGTAACGCAAACTTAATATCAATTTAAAATCTGATTACGGATTGAGCTTAAATTTTAGCTGGTTTAGTACATTTTAACCAATTTCGTAACCAATTGACATTAACCTAACTCACCGAAAATCGAATTTCAATTAACCGCACTTTATAAACTAATTGAGTGACTAAATTGTAATTACAAAAAAGTTAGGGAGTTAAAGGAAAAAACTGGTTTGGTGCAAGAAATGAAACAATGGCAATTGTTGAAATGTCATTTCGGTGTTTGGTAATTGTCATTTTTTATAATTTAGGTTTTAATGTAATTTTTAATTTAATCGTGCTTAAAAAATAAAAATTTCTTCACTTAAAATTACTTTGTGTAATTATTAATATATATAAAATCAATGAAAGCTAATAGCTTAATTCTTTAAAAAAATTTATTTATTTTTCTGAAAAAGAATTTTTATTTACCTGCTATATTTGATGTACATTGGCAGTGTTTATTGTTCAACATTTTAGTTTTTTTTTCTTTTTTTTTATAAAAAATTTAGTTTTAGTATTAGTATCCGGTATTACTCGATTAAACGAGTAAACCCGAAATCCGTAAATGAGCGGGGATGGTTTTCATACTATGTTCGTTTAGACAAAACGGATGAGTATGGTAAAACCCGACGAATAAACGAACATGTAATGAATATACCAAACCCGTACACATACCAGTCCGTCGCCATCTTTACACGATTGCACCACTCGACTGAGAGTTGCCCGCCGGTCACAGAGGAGCCTTAATAACTAGTTATATAAACACCGGATTACCCATCGCTCCAATCCCGATACCGTCACTGGTTTACGGTACGGTATGAGCAACGTCTTTCATCCCCTCTATGGCCTGCGTACGTTGCATGCATGCATGGCAGCTATGTCTTCTTTTCATGCCTTCTCCATTTTCCGTTACAAGGTTTTTCTTTAACGTTTGATTTGGCTTCGGGTATTTTTGGTACGTATAACATTATCACTCAATAGCTAGTTATTCGAGATATTTTTGTATTTCGGAGGATGAATAACTAGCTATTCGATGATATCAAATATCACAAGATCGGTTGTACCGAAAAACGTGTTTTTCACCTAATCGAACCATGGTATGGTACTTTTTTTAGTTGAAGATATCTACAAAAAGATAGAAAAATACTAGAGTTTAAGCGATATATTAAGAAACTGAAAACATATGTCTGTTCGTTGGATAACAAAGAGTTTCACGTGCCATTGAACGGCGGGCCAACAAAACTAATCACACTACAATCAATTTTCTGTGGTATCCGAATTTTTGTATTTTTCGAATCAAGATCAGTAACCAATTTTATTTATTCAAAGACCAACATACCCTTAAGCACAACGTGTAAACACATTCCGACTGAGAATAGTACTTGTTCGATCACCTACTGAAGTAATTTATTACAAATTGGTACTTGCAAATCCGTGGGAACTCACTAATGATCCCTATATATGATCATTGTTTCTTGAGAAAGCTGCGGAACCAACGAGCCGAATGTTTCGGGTATCTTTTCAACCCGTCCTTGTAGTCCACGTAAACGATCCCGAACCGAGACGAATATCCAGAACTCCACTCGAAATTGTCGAACAGCGACCACGCAAAGTACCCTTTCACATTCGCTCCGCTCCTGCGACAAAAACCAAACACAAAAATAAGAACATAAAAACTACATCGATCAGTAAAATGCAACGAATGTACTGTCGCGACGCTACGAAAAACTCACTCCATTGCTCTCTTGAGGTACTCAAGATGTCGATGGTAGAAATTAATCCTTGTTTCATCAGCAAGAGCATGATCCAAACTTAACTTGTCGTTGTTTTCCTCACTAACACCTAATTTTTATCACATTAACAACTCGTAATTGATTAAAAAGGGTGCAAATTGTAAAAAAATAAAGTATTGAGTATCAAAATGGTCATCGTACCATTTTCAGTGATGTAAATGAGTGGATTTTTGTAGTTCCTCGTTGCATATAGCACAAGATCTTGGATTCCTTCTGGATAGATGTACAGCCAAGTGGAACCCGCCTGTCGATAAAAGAGATTTGAATTAATTTCGAATTTCGGTTTGAGTTCTGATACCATATAGAGAATCGTCATGGAATATTTCGAATTAATTTTACTCACTTTTTGACCAATGGGTTGTCCATTCCTCTCGGCTTAATCACGAAAGAATAATTGATTAGTTAGTTTAAGATGAAATTAATTAAGTAAATTAGGTTAATTAATTTGTGCATACTCAAAAGCTTGGCTCGAGAATCGGTCTGATAAGTGGCATTGATAGAATTGTAGGGTGGGCTGCTGGCTGCATAGTTGGTCGTGTAATAATTCAACCCGAGAAAATCCAACGAACCGGTGATCAGTTCGGTTTCCTCCTTCGAGAACTTGGGTAACCGGTTTCCGACCAATGTTCTCATTGACTCTGGGTAATCGCCATAAGTCAACGGGTGCAAAAACCTACAGCCACACACCACGATTATGAGACATCGAAAAATCAACATCGAATTTCGAAGGGGTGCGATCCGAAAAAGGCACAATATAACGTGGTACCATCCGAGCGAGAAGTCGAGAGCCCGTTGACGGGCACTAATGTCCTGTTCGGAATTGGAGTAGGGGACGAACCACGACGAGACCAGTGTAATTCCAATACTGCCATTTTGCTTTGCCTGCATTCATTTGTAATCACAAGATCGTTAGAGTGCAATTAATGCAAGTATTAAGGGCATAAACGGAATTGGACAAGTTATTATAAAAAAAATCAAATGACCTGGTACTTCTGCCTGTACACATTCACGGCAGTGGCATGAGAAAGAAGCTGGTTATGCGTGACTAGATAGGGCTCGGTACTCGAGTCGCCTTTTTCGCAGGCGCTGTTGATCGATTTCGAGCAGTGGCCGGGCGCGAATTCCCCGGTCGTATAACCATAGTGGCTGACGCCGAGAGGCTCATTCAACGTGATCCAGTGCTTAACCCGGTCTCCGAATTCATTGAAGCAAACGTCAACATAGTCCCCGAAATCACTCGCCACTTTCGAGCTCAGAAGTCCACCGTACTCGTCTTCCAAGGGTTGTGGTAGGTCCCAATGGAACAGTGTCACAAATGGCGTGATCCCTGCAACATATATAATCACATTATGTAAAGAAAAACGTATCCAATATAATTGTATAGAATTCGAAATGTACGTACCATTGGCCAGAAGCTCATTGATAAGGTTGTTGTAGTAAGCAACTCCTTCTCTGTTCACACCTCCGCTGGTTTTTCCATCTAATCATCATTATTCAACAATCACATCAAGTTAATTAGCTCGAAATTCGATCGGGGGATGTTCAGTATCTGTGTTTCTAAAAGTGTACTTACTAGGTAATATTCGAGGCCAAGAGATCGAGAATCTGAAAGCATCTAACCCCATTTCCTTCATAATCTGGACATCCTCCTGCACAAAAAATCGTACCGGATCAGCGAGAAGTTTAAGGGTTATTACATTCGTTTTAAAGAACATGTCACGTTATTATTATCGTACCTTGTAACGATGGTACTCATCGATCGCCACGGTCCCGTTGCTACCATCGCTGATCTTACCTGTCAATCACACCAAGCGATGAAATTACATGATAAGAGTCGATGAAAATATCCAGCGTACATACCCACTTACAACATGGACATTTGCAGGGTAATATAATACTAGAACGGTTCGAAATGTACGGGAAAAAAACATCAAGTGTTTTTAATTACTGTTATGCCTTAATGATAAGAGTAAATTCCATCTTATCATTGAGACATAAGAGTCGATAAAAATATCTAGCACACGTCCACTTATTTACCATATCGGTAATTTCAAAATTTATATCGCAACGATGAAAGTACATTCAATCTCATATCTCGAAAAATACCTTTAATGGCACTGAAGGTATCCCAGATGCTAGGCCCTCTACCACCTTCGAAGGCCGCACCTTCATACTGTCAAAACAAATCAAACCCGAAATTAACGAAAAAAATAAGAGTGACTAACTCGCAAACCGAACATTTTCCGGTGATGAGATCACCTGGTAAGCAGACGAAGCCGTGCCGAAGACAAACCCGTCCGGGAAAATACTCCGATTGAACGCCGTCGTTTGGCCGGCGGCCGTCTGAGAAGAGAGGTTAAAACTTGATGAGCCGGCGGCGAAGAGGGTGAAAATGGTTGTAGTAAATATTGCTAATGACGCCGCCATTTTTGTTTTTACTGTTTTCCTTTTGGTTCACTCCTTGGTTTATGATTTGTAAGCTTCTTCTACGTGCTGGTATTTATAGGGAGAAGCGAAGGGTAAATTGGGGATTATCCATATACATTTTTTTTGGTTTGTTGGACCATGCAGAATGGATGAATATGAGCAGAGAGAGAAGACATTCAACTTAACAATCTCCACCTAATCTTAACATCATAAACATGAGCATGAAAAATGCCGATTTCTGTATACCGTTCGTATTTTATTTCGCATAATCTGTAAAATAATTATTATATCATTAATAAAAATACAAAAAAATTAATGTTTTATTAAAATAATTTATATTGTGTTGATCATTATATCAATAATGGCTACGAGATTCTTCTATTTTTCAGAAAATCTATGAGTTTAGCAAGAGTGTTTTCGAAAATCTCTCTATTCGTCGATTCACTTTTCATAAAATCCTTATCATAGTGATAACCAATACAATAAGAGTTATTCTACCAAAATAGTAAATATTTTTTATTAATGGCATATTGGTCCATTTATATTAAAATACGGACCGCACGGAATTACAAAATATACTCTGGCCTATGGCTTCACTTCATAACTACATAGTTGTTATTTTGTACACGAATCACCATAGTTAGTAAAATACGGTATGGGTATAGCATGGTATTAATACGTTTGGAATTTCATACGTTGTTTCAACATAGCAATACGTTTAAAAATTTGGTAACAATTAGAAAATATTAAAAAATTATAAGTGAATATAAATTGAAATTATTAAAATATCTATTTGATACCTTAAAATATATATATTAAACGTGCAATATATTTTAGTACTTGTTTAGTACGTGAAGCATTAAACAGTGAAAAATTAAACGGCTCTACAACAATAAGAAAATGAAAGTTTTAAACGCATATAATACGTATACGTATATTATACGAATATTAAATGGATTTTTACTAACTAAGCAAATAACTATTAGATTATAAAATTATCTACCAAATCAAAATTTATATTCTAGTTATAGTTTGATTCATGATTAACCAATGTGAAAATGATTCTGATTAATGACCATGATTCAACTCAAATCTAAATAGCCTTAGCCTATGACCTAACCCAAAATTCAAGAGACTGGGGTAGAGACTTGCGTTTGTCCCGATCAGTATGGCATATTATCGGACGCGTTGGCTCTCCAACATGGTCCATTACATGTTAGGTTGGGTCTTCAGATATGTACTTGATGTTTTGGACGGGATTTGACAGGTGGATGTTGATGGAAAGCGGTGCGGAGCTGGTGCTTTATAGACTACTATATCAGAGCATTCGTCACGTAGCAGGAGGCGTAATCATTTTAGAAGTCTTTGTTTTTTTTGAGACTTTGTCCTTGCTTGTATTTGCAGGTAATAGAATTACCCATCAAGTAGCGAGACAGATTCCCTCATATCTCATGGATCGTGTCGAGATCTATGTAATGGTTTGGAAAAATTCTTAGCTTTGCTTGTTATATCAATTTATTCCGTCGGAAGCCATCTATGCTATAGAAAAACCTTAGTTGTAACAAATTGTTTTAGTTAGTTGTTCAAGATCGAATCAATCAAACCGACCAGCCGTCTATATCGAAACAGTTTTTAAACCACTGAGTAAAGAAAAAAAAACAGTCAAACATGGTGGAACCCACATCTAAATATGGACCCCACAGAAGGAACATAACAAAAGCATAAGAACTTGCAGCAAACAAAAGCAATCTGTGTCTGAGTCTGAGCACAGAAAAAGGCGCATCTTCACACGTTTCACTGGGCAGCCTTCTGTTTCCTCTCATTGGCAAATCACAGCCAGCCGCCCGCAGGCCGGACCCCACCCGGATTGACCTGTGCATAACTGTCCTCCACTCGAAATACGAGGGAGGACAGACGGTCAGACTCTACAGAAGGAGAAATATTCCCCCAATATGTTTCCCGATTTTCCTCTCCTCAAATACCCTCTCTTCTTAGGTCACTCAACGACAACTATATTACATTTCATTTGCGAGTGCTAGGGATTTGGATCAATGTTGAACCAGACGGTCGCAACCAATACAGGGCAATACTCGGATCAGCGAGTCAATGTCGGGAACAAAGCACCAACCAAAACCCCTATTGCTTGCAACAACCTCCTTTGAGTGTGAAACAAGATAACCCCCAAAAGCACAAGAAAACCCCAAAAACCCCTTTCACCAAACTTTCAATCTCAGCTAATCACAACCAAATTCTCTAACCAATCCTAATCTCTTATGCTTCAAGGAACCGCCATTGACTTGGTTCAATGGTGATCAAATGTATCATTTCGGTCTATCGATACACACAGTGCAAACATGACCAACTCGAAAAATTACAGGCAGAGAGAAGGACTCTAACAGTACTCTTAGTTGCCTACTGGACCAATAAGCAAAGCCTCAACCTTTCTTAAACACCATGGTTCAAATGGTGATCATGAACTCAATGTATCATTGAAGCCATAACGACATCACCAACTCGAAAAATTACAGGCAGAGAGAAAGGATTCTAAACAGTACTGAAAGTTGCCTACTTGAACAATAATAAGCACAAAATGAAAGCAAAGAAGAGATTAGACTTTATTCTTCTCTAGGGCCTCAAACTCACATTGTAATCTCTTATGTCATCAAGCCTGGTCGAATGCAATCGACGCCTGCCTCAGCAGCTCGGTGAGGCTTGCTTTTCCTCCTGCTCCCGTTCTTCCTGAACCCGTACGACTTGCTGCTCGAGTCATCGGTACTTGTAGACCTCGCTTCTTCCTTGACCGAATCTTGCTTCTCCTTCGAGTTCCGCCTCCTCTTCGCTGGACTTTTCGCATTCTCCGTTACAACTTCTTCCTCGTCTTCGAACTTCTCCATTTCCTCGTCGTCTTTCAATGGCTTCTGTGGTCTCCCTCTTCTCTTCTGTGCAGGAATCTTCTCTTCTTCTTCTTCTTCTCCACTTCCACCATCTTCATGATTGCTCACAGTCAATTTCTTTCCCTTTCCTCTACCTCTACCCATAACTTCACCTCTTTCTTCTTTTTTTATGAACAAATTTCCTGCCAATCCATGGAACAAGATACATTGATTAAACCATCTTCACAGAGCTACAATTCCATGCAAGTCAAGCTATAGCTACAGATCATCCAATTTGTAAGGTGGAACTTCAGTCTGTTGGAGATTAATAACCAAAGTTTACACCTTTGAAGCTGGATAATGATTCAAAATCTCAAATTCTGACTATCACAAAAATCAGTTCTTGTCAAGATCCATAGAGAGAAGAACTTTTCAACGTTTTGGTAACATGTTAACTAATAAGAGAAAATCATATGCCTTTGGTGAAAAGCAAATCCATAGACAAATATACATTCATTCAAAACCATCTTCATAGAAGAACTACATTCCATGCAAAGTCAAAATATAACTAAAGGACCATCAAATTCCACAGTTGAATCAAACCAGCCATACACAAAACAATGATCAAACCCTCAAATTCTGACTACTACAAGATAAAGTCTTGGCTCTGAACTCAAAGTTCAGCCTTGTCAAGATCCATAAAGGGCAAAACTTGCAACATTTTGGTTACATGTCAGCTGAGAGAGATCCTAAAATTCTCAGCAAGCATAGATGAACTACTTTCCTGCCAATCTATTGAACAAGAGACATTAAACAATCTTCACAGAACTAGATTCTATTCCATGCAAGTCAAGCTTATAGCTATAGATCAACAAATTTGACAGGTGAGAACTTCACCCTATTGGAGATTGATAACCAAAGTTTAAACCTTTGAAATTGGACAACGATTCAAACCTCGAATTCTGACTACCAACAAGATCAGTTCTTGTCAAGATCCACAAAGATGAAGAACTTTCAACATTTTGGTTACATGCTAGCTAAGAGAAAATCCTATGCTTACTCAAAAACGGAAAGTTTCCCAATTTGATAAGAGGAAACCTCAACATACATACCAGGGCTTTTCTAAAACCTAAGATCCAGAGAAACTATGGCAAACTTCAACTCATATTGGAAGCATAGAACATATCGAAACCACTCTATAGGAAGAGGGAAAGCTTAAGAAATGATCTTGAGTTGAACCCTTCCTTGGAAGGAAGGGAAATGCAACAAACCTTATACTGGAAGAAGCTGCTTTGCATACTGAAAATGAGGGACTGTTACTTTTGAATCTGTGTGCCAAAGAGCAAATTCTGGGGAACCCACAGAAACAAAAAAGCAAAGACCTTTAACGGTAAAATCAATGATCTAATAAGGAATAGGTAACACCCAGATCAAGAAACGGCTGAGATTGGAATATATTAAGGTTTTTTGGTGCAACAAGCAAAGGAAGAAGGGGGCTCAACAGAGTACATAAGAAGAAGAAGAAGAAAAAGAATGAAGGAATCTAAAAGAAGGAAAGGAATCTATATATAGCTGTTGATTGGGGTTTGTGGCTGCAGGCTGAGTTCACTCTGGTCTGCTGCCGTTTGTGATTGTGAACGTAATCTCAAAAGAGATGAGAGAGTCCAGCGAGTGAGTGTGAGACTTGGTCGCCTCTCTCTTCTCTTTCTCCCTCTCTTTCTAGTGTGAGGTTGAGTGACAATGTGGCCAATTTGTGGAGTTTGAAATATAACTATTTCATCCCATAACTTCGAGTTGGGGTTGCGTATTGGTTTTTGAAACTTTTAAATGTTGCGGATTAGTCTCGTAACTTATGAATCGGGTGGATTGGAGTCAATTTTCGCAGGACGACTCGTAGGAGGTGAGAAGGGCCTTTACCCCGTCGCACACAGTGTACTACTAGCGGCCCTACCAGACAACATCTACCTACTCAAGCTCGATCACAAAAGAACACCATTGATTGCATTTAAAAGGCATAACCATCAATCAAAAAACTACAGGCAGAATCAGCAAAAGAGAGAACTTCAACTAACAGTATTCGAAAAAACGAAAAGCGGCAGTCCAGGCTCCTATATCATTACCCCCGATCGCCTACACTCCACGCCTGCCTCAGCAGCACGATGAGGCTTGCTCTTCCGCCTGCTTCCGTTCTGCCTAAACCCGTTAATAGCCTTGGTCGAGTCGTTGTCAGTATTAGTAGTAGACTTTGTTCCTCCTCCTATTACTACTACACCATTGGTGGCTTCCTCCTTGACCGAATCCGGTTTCTCCTTCGCCTGCTGCGAGTTCCGTCTCCTCTTCTTGCCATTCTCTGTTGGACCTTTCCCATTCTTAAGCACACCATCCTCATTGTCTTCGATCTTCTTGACTTCTTCGTCGTCGATGTCATCCTTCAGGGGCTTCTGTGGCCTCCCTCTTCTCTTCTGTGCAGGAATCTTCAGTTCTTCTTCTTCTCCACTTCCACCATCGTCATGATTGCTCACAGTCAACTTTTCCCCCTTTCCTCTACCTCTCCTCATAGCTTTGATCCTTACTATATAAACAGAATAAGAAAGCTCATACAGATAAACACCTCCCTGCACAAGCCAGACAAAAGAGACATTACTCATTCCAATCTTCTTAGAACTACAAGTAAAGGATCATCAGATTTCTCAGTCGAACCCTAACACAAACATCTTACTAAGAGAAAAGATTGAAACTTCACCATAATCCAAGTGGTAAATGATAAGACCTCAATGCATGATCTAATCTAGTTAGCATTAGGACTCACATATCCAAATTCTCAGCCACAAAAGAAGGAAGCCTTTGTGAAGCTCGAATTCACAGCAGAAAACAGCAGCCAGCTCACCTAAGAAGAATCCAGACTTCCAAACTAAGAAACTCAAACAAAAGTTACCAAATTTCACAGCTGGGGAACCCTAAAGATCCCAAATTTCATCAACATGCAACAAAAGCAAACCCAAATTTCATCACCATTCATCAGTAAAGGGAAGAAGGAAAGGGTGGCAAACCATGGAAACCAACCTGGTATTGAAGGAAGCTTGTTTGCATGCTTCAAAACCAGTGATCTAAGATAAACTGAGATTGGAATGTATTGAGGTTTTGCATTGAACGATTTGCAGAAGACGAATTGGAGTGTCTGAGCAGAGCTCTGACTCTGTGGCCGTCTGGTGGGTTCCGTTTCTAAAAATGTAAATCTCTCAAAGAGAGTGGAGTTTTTGTGTGCGAGGTTGAGTGGCAATATCCGGAATTTGAATGAATCCCAGGGGTACTTGAGGTGCGAGGAAAAATCTCTTCTGTAATTGTACTCTAGTGTGTAGTGTACTGTGTAACTCAAGCAGACATTTGTTCACAATGATGGCTAATTACTTTTTTGCCCACTTTTTTACGGTTAAAATCTTACCGTTTTACGATTTTTGTTATAGTTTTGTGTTCCAATTTCACAAAAAATTGGTGGATCTTATATATACATACACATCATATGCACAAAGTATAAATAAGTAGTATGATATAACGTAAATGTGTATACAATTTGGATGGAATTTTAAACCTCACATACGATTTCACATATGTTATTTCAACTCAACCTCGCATCAGAGCTCGAAATCCAAACATCGGAGCTCAACCTCAAAAACTTTGAACCGTTAGACTCGCCAAATCACTCGTTTGTATAATTTCACAAAATGTCATGAATATTTACGCCCCTCTAACACAAAACTACATCATATCATCACATCATTTTTTCTTTCATACGCCCCGAATCACCATATTGAGAGTCAACTATTCCGAATTCTGAAATCAATCGCGTAATACATCTCCGGCCCCCCTCCTCGTATGATGTCGAGAGAATCAAACCGCATTACACTATTCCGAATTCCGGTACCAGTCCGGCGCGATCCTCTCCCTACGATCAAACGGCACCGATGAAGGAGTTTGGATCGGGCGGCTCGGAGACAGCGACAGCACCTTCAAGCATAAGAGCAACCTTCTTCATCCCAGGTCTCAACGATGGATCCTCCTGAATACACCACATAGCAACTTTCACAAACCTCTCAACTCTCCCAATATCCGCCATTGCCGACTCGTCCTTCTCCACGAGCTTGTAAAGCTTCCCCTTACTGTAACATTCGTAAGCCCAATCCACCAGCACCATCTCCTCTTCATTGCCGACCTCCATCATGCGGTTCTTCCTGCAGCACACCAGCTCCAGCAGCACGATCCCGAAGCTGTGCACGTCGACTTTTGCCGTTATCGCCACGTTACGGAACCATTCCGGCGCCAGATACCCCTTCGTGCCGCGGATAGCGGTCACTGTCTTGGTCTGGTCGGGCTGCATCAGCTTGGAAAGCCCGAAATCGGATATTCGGGCTGTCATTGTAGAGTCGAGGAGGATGTTCTGCGGCTTGATGTCGCAGTGGATTATCTGTGTGGTGCATTCCTCGTGTAGGTACACGAGTCCTCTCGCTACCGAGTAGGCTATATGAGTCCTCGTGTACCAGTCGATCGTTGGCTGATTAAACAAGGAATCGGCCAACGATCCGTTGCTCATGTACTCATACACGAGCAGACAGTGATCGCCTTCGTTGCAGAACCCGACCAGTTTAACCAAACTTTTATGGTTCGTCCCGCTGATCAACTTCAATTCGGTTGCGAACACCCTAATATCATACTGGCCATTTTTTCTTTTAGGCATTTTGTCGAGCACCTTGACTGCAACTAACCGTTCCGAATTCGTACTTCGATTCAAAACGCCTTTGTAAACCGTCCCCGACGATCCGCTCCCCAGGATCTGCTTGAATCCACCGGTAGCCAATTCCATCTCTCTATACGCAAAGCTCATCAGATTTGTGCCGTCGTCGCGAACTGGCCTGATGAAACGTTGATGATTGTTCTTCCGCCATGGACAGCTGGCGTAGAGAAACAAGAGATTAACAAACACCGATCCGCCTAACAGAATCCATCCAGCAGTAACGATGAGATTCATCGACCGATCTTTCCTCCCCTGCGTAAGATCAGAAGTTTGATCAGTCGTCGAATTCACTCGTCTAACTTTGATAAGAGTTTTCCCTCCGTTCTTCGTATCGACATTTCCGTTAGACAGAGGAGCTCTCTTCGTCCAGCAAGATCCGCCGTTAAAAGTCACCGCGTCACAGAGGCAATCGCTCAAACAAGAATCACGGCAAGCGTCCTCGGAGATCGACCCCAAGAATCCGTAATCTCCCTGAGGGAAATCGGCGTTGATCATCTCCACTAGGTCGAATTTCTCGTTCTCGTTTAAGAGACAGTTCTGCGGGACGAAGTTCTTCACGCAGCCTTTGCTCCGATCGGAAGAGTCCAGATAGGTGTAGCCCTGCGGGCAGTTGCATTGCGGCAGCTGGCCGTCTTCCATCTGGCAATAGGAATTGAAGCCGCAGGCTCCGCTGCCGGTGGTTCCAAAGATCTGCGTGCAGATGTTCGATGGCTCCGAATCTAACGCCGTCCATTCCATCGGCCAGTTTGATGAATTGGAGGTGGATTTCGGGTGGATGTATCGCCGGAAGACTCCGTCGTGGTCGATTGTTACGCGGTGGTGGAAATCTTTGGTTGATTCTCGGTTGTTGAACAGGGCGTTGAGGATTGTTCCGTTGGTGGTGGTTAGGAAGAGGGAACCTGTCCGGTTGAATACGACGGCGTTTCCGTCGCCGGTGGCGGTTGCCCAGTAAGCGTAGTTGCTTCCTGATTGTGGGTAGAAGACTGTATAGAGAACCAAGTTGCCGTCGCTCTGGAGACTGAGCTTAAATCTTCCGGTGGAGTAGTTTGTGCTTGAATATTTGGATATTAGTTGTGCACCTGTCAGGAATTGTGATTGTTCAGTGTCAGGATTTCAGAGTAAAAATTCGTTGTTCGTTGATCAGGTATTGGAACCGTCCATTTTTCTCCGTAAATTTTTCAACTTTGATGCTATTTGGTATGTGCCATCTAGTTATTCCGAACTACCTATAGGACTATCTATGGCTAAAAAACAACCCCATACCTTTTTCAGAGTCTGAGTAGGTAACATCGTGTCCGTAGGCTGATCGAAACTCCCCCACAGATCGACGGAGTTTCGATCAGCCAGTACAAAATTCCCCGTATCAAGCAACGCACCATAGGAAACTCCAGAGATGCCAATCGCATTGGGATTCCAGACCTGCTTGCTCGACGGGTCGGCCAGGATCAAGCTGCCATCTTTCGTGAGTTTGACCGTCGACCCATCAGGCACCAAGTTGTTCCTGTTGGCCGACCAGACCACGGTCCGCTGTGGGATACGGTCGAACCAAATGGCCAATAAAAATCCGTTACCATCGTCACTGTTCTCGGCAGCTCGTTGGAATCCAAACGCAAAGTCGCCGGACGGCGAGAGCCAGTAGTCGTTGGACGCGGTGGTGAGGGAAGAGCCTAACGTTACGTTGCGGTAGCCGGCGGGGGCGGACTGGGAGTCGACTATGGCGAGTAATGGAAGCCATAGAAGGAGTACGGAGAAGGGGAAGTTAGCCATGAGAAAATTCGAGTCATCAAATGAAATTTGGGGCTACGGGGTTATTCATTATAATCAAGATTTGGTTTTAATTAAATTTTTGTTATTAAGATTTTTAATATTTTTTTCATGATAGGTCAAAATTTTCGGTTAATATAAAATAAATATAATAATATATTTATTTTATAAAATTCGAACGGAGACCTTTAAATTATCAAACACACTTTACACTTAAAACCTAGAACGATTCCACTTGAACTAATTAAAGTTTTTTAATGATAATGTCAAAGATTATTTAAAGGGGATGAAATTATTTGAATGGGTTTGTTTTGTTTTATCTTTGTAGGTTTATTTAATACGACCAAAAGATGCTACAAAAAGGCCAATTGGCGGCCAATTTTTGAGCCATGATATCTAATCATTTTTTCGAAAAAGTTACTTATATTATTAAAACTTTGACGACTAAAGATATTTATCTCATCAAATAAATTTTTGAAAAAATTATTACCCAAATAAAATACGATTCCACAAAAAATTAGCGGATACTAATACATTTATGTTATCAGTCATTCTAAAAAAGAAAACATTGAATAAATGCTTATAACAGTAATTAAAAACCTAAAACTACCTGATTAGAAATCAAAACAATCCACAAAAATTTAATAAGAACACTGCAACGGAAATAAAAAAAAAGTAAAAAACAACCGGTGAAACTTGAAGCGAGGATACAAAAACCATCAACCACCCCTGAGAGGAGGGGTATTCCGGATGAATCCTTTCTCGATGAATTACTCTCCTTAGTAGCATTTGATATTTAGACCTGTCGATATTACATTTTTTAAATGTTTTTGGATACTCTCAAACGTTGCCATCTTATTTTAGTGAAATCATCGTCATCGCAGATTAACAGCGGATTTGATGTTAAGAGAAAGAAGCAAAATTAAACAAGATCTAACCATTTTGATAAGGCTTTGTGTTTATAAACATGAAAAAATTCTCAATTTGTCAAAGATGCTCTTAACGCCGATTGCTTTCAGTGGACTAATTTGTTTATTCTGAGATAAACACTTGATTATAGTCTGAACTTTCGCCGGCCATGTTGATGATGACCGCGGGGGGGAATGAAGCTAAAAGTTAGGCCGGAAAGAGATGGCCGCCGGCGGAGTTTACGATTTGAGAAGGTCAAAAGTTTAAAGAAATGGCTTATAATTGCATGTCGTTTTGTCTCGTGCCGTTTGTCGAGACATGGCTTGGGGTTGAGTCACTAGGTGCAATCTGAGGTGCGTAGCAGTGACATGAGATGGGACATTTGGCTTATTAAAGGGGTGCTGAATAGTCCAGCATAGACTCCAACATTTCTTAGTCAAGTTGCAATTACGTGCTGGAATTATACCGTACGAAATTAACATCAAAAGTGGCAGAGCTGTATGTCTGGTGACTCGAAAGTCTCGAGTTCAAATCCAGTACACATCACAAAATCGACATCAAGAATTTCAATCTACTCTGACAAAACAAAATCGATTTACTCGCCAAACTAGCTGATAGAATTTCCACATCTCGAATATTTAAACCACACATTACGTTTTCATGGAATTAAATCTTCTCTGTAGATTTTTTTTCCTACGGTAATGTGGGTCCCATGCAGCGTTGATTAGTCGTCCACTCAAGAAGACTTTGCCGTTGACCCCAAGCCGTTAATATCTCCGGTGACCGCTCTTCCACTTTCTTTACATCAATACCGCTCCATTATTCTCACAACAGAGCTTCATTTTTCACAATTTGCAGCTTAGCAATGGCTACTGCATCATCATCATCTCCAATTCTCCACCCTTTCCTATTCTTCCCACCCCTCCTCCTCCTTCTCCTCCCAGCCTCCGCCGTCGCTCAAAACATCACCGTCGGCGATACACTCACCGCCGACACCCAAAACCCAACCCAATGGCTCTCCCCCTCTGGCGATTTCGCTTCGGATTTCCCCCCCTCGCCGGAAACAACACCTTCTTCCTCCTCTGCATCTACTACGCCAGAATCCCCGACCGGACAATCGTCTGGTACGCCAACGGCGACTCTCCTGCTCTTGTAGCTGTCAAGAAGCTGAACTCTTTCGGACAGGACAGTGCTGGGAAGGAATTCAAGAACGAGGTTAGCGTAATCGGCGACCCATCACAGGAACCTGGTTCGACTCGTCGGGTACTGCGAGGAAGGGAAAGACCGGCAGCTGCTGGTTTACGAGTTCCTCAGCAACGGGACGTTGGCGGACTACCTGTTTGGGGAGGTGAAGCCGAGTTGGGGGAAGAGGATTCAGATTGCGTTAGAAATCGCGAGGGGGATTCTGTACCTACCCGAAGAATGCACCACTCAGGTAACACTTTTTTTTAAGACGTTCGGGGCATTGCCTTCAGAAAAATAAATTTAGTTTCGTGACTGATTCACGAACTTGCTCAACCGGTCGGTTTTTTTACCGACTATTCACAATCTCATACCAGGTAATCCACTGCGACATCAAGCCGCAAAACATACTCCTCGACGACCACTACACCGCGAGGATCTCTGATTTCGGGCTGGCGAAGCTCCTGGTGTTGAACCAAACCCAGACCCAGACTGCCATTCGGGGGACCAAGGGTTACGTGGCGCCCGAATGGTTTAGGAACACCCCCGTTACGACGAAAGTTGATGTTTACAGCTTTGGGGTGTTGCTTCTGGAGATCATTAGCTGCAGGAAGAGCGTGGATGCCAACGAGAGCCCCACCGACAGGGCGATCCTGACCTACTGGGGTTACGATCGCTACTGCGAGGGAGCCTTTGGCGATCTGGTCGACTACGATATGGAGGCGATGAACGACGCGGATAAGCTGGAGAAGTATGTGAAGATTGCCACATGGTGCATTCAGGAAGATCCCAATGTAAGGCCTACGATGAAGCAGATGCTCGAAGGTGTGACCGAGGTTCCGAATCCTCCGTGTCCGACCCCTTACACCGTGACGGTTACGAAGGATGCTTGACGCTAATATTTACCATATATGTAGTTAAGTAAAATAAGAGATTAACATATTTGTGAATGTTGCAAATGGCTATATCTCATTGTTTTGGCATTGAAGTACAGGGTTACTGATCCAAGATCCTAACTAAACAAGATGTCACAGCAACAAGTCCTACACAAAATACAACCCGGCCCGAGATCCTAACTACAATATACATGCTAAATCTTCAGGTCGAAGGGAGGGTTCCTGCTAACGGCTGCCTGCTTACACCAACATCTTGGTGTCGAAGATCCGGTACTCTTTCGTTCCGTCACGGTAATACCACTCGAGGCACACGTCTATCCAGGGTGCATCTCGTGGTGATTCTATTCTCGACCCGTCCTCTTCTGTGGTTACGCCAAGGAGTCTCTCTAGCTTCCATGCCAATGGCTCTGGCGATGGATGTTCCCAGAAAAACTTCCTCTGGAGAAAAAAAAACAAACTGAAATGAGTAACCGGTCAGGACCAGTTCAAATCAGTGCCATTCACTCACCCCATCTAATTTGTCCACGATGGCATGGATTCTAGCAGTTGGATCCTCTAGAGTCAGCCTGAGGAGCAGAGGACACACGATATCCTTCAAATGCCATGGTTTCATAGCGATCACTCGAGCTACACACTTGAATTTTGCGGTCATCTGCAGTTGATCATCGATTTAAGTAGTGATATGGCAGATAACCGAGCCGAATAACACATAAGATCATTTTACCTCAGAACTAGTGATGACGTCCATCAATGTACCAGTACGAGCATTGTCATTATTGATTTCTGAGAATGGAAAACACCATGTAAGTGTAGAAATCATTATTGAAAACCAGTTATGCAAAAGCAACAAGTGAAGAAAGCAAAAACCTGTCATCCGTGAAGAACCAATAATAGATGAAGATGGCACACATTGCATCTCCGACAATCGATCTTGATGAAACCTTACGAGTAATGATTGCAAAGAAAGTATCACATAACCGGATTGTAGTTCGAATGATACGAACAAAACAAGAATTTGCACCATACCTTTCACGTTCCAACACAAAAGGGTTGTTGCCTGATGTATAATGTAACTTTACGAACGGTGTTAACGACCCATACCATAATCCTGCCTGGACTTTAATAGTCATGTTGTATAGCTTCACCCAATTCCCGGGATTGAGTAAGCGGATAGCAGGTGTCTTTGAGTCGTCTTCAATCATGACCCTTAATATCGTTCCAATGGTAGGAAATGTACGGAGCAGATCGATTGGTAAAGGCACTGGTTCTATGGTTAGAGGCATTGGATTGTCGCTTTCATCTTCCAGCCTACAAAATACAATGAATTCATCTTTCGGCTTATAAGAAACAAATAATTGAAGAGCTTCATGCTATCTCACACCTATAATCGACTTACATTGGTTCAACTGCGTTGGATGGACAATCAGTTCCGTCCCAAACAAGGGCCACCCACTTACCCTGTATATACTCGTGCACACAGAGTACCTTCACGTGATGAAAAACGAGACAATTTTGAATATTCGTCGGTAGAGATCAAGTAACTCAAAACCATGATGAACTGCAACGAACCTTGAAACAGAGGTGAGCTTGTTCGGTGATCCCGGTCAAGGCTGATAAGGTAGTTGGCAACCCTATCAAGTAACATAAAATTAAGCTTCGATTAATCCATAACCAAATTCAAACTTTCTATATATTGTAAAATTTACCTTCATCGGGCGCAAAGTTTACAAACCATGTCGTCAACCTTGCTATAGATTCCGAATCTCGTGGCCCTGGGCAACGAAAATTCTCAGAAGACTGATAAGGATTGAAACCTTGGGCATGCTGCTGCCTTTGATACAGAGCAAAAGATGAACTATCTTTGTAGAATACTGCATTTATTTCCCCAACGTGTTCTTTCACCTGCATAAGAATATAATTCCGATTTAAATGGAATGTTCAAAACCAAAAATCCACAGTGATTCCATGATACATTCTGCATTCCATCAATCACAGTTGACAACTACACAGCAAGAACTTAAAATCCACATCAGAAATCAGATCGTACCATAACACGACGGAACTGGACAATATCGCCGAGTGCTGCAACCAGAGGAAGCTCATGAGCAGACCTTGCAAACACATTGACCACAAAACCTTCTTGATACGTCTCATCGACTACTTTCAGTGTGCAATAACAATCTGAAATCCAATAAAAACAGTGATCGTTAAACCCTAAAACCCCAAATTGTTACGAAATCTAGTTTAGAAAAAAAAAAACGGATTCAATTTTCCGATGAAATGAAGTGAGAGAAAGAAGACAAAACCTTACCGGAGCCTTTGGAGGGACGGGGGAGCGTCAACTCGACGACGACGCCGAAGAAGGTGACCTTCTGATGAGTGCGAGCTCTGGCGTCGACTATGGAGTTTATCCCCTCCATTTTCCCCCCCCACTTCGTCTGGGATTAGTGTTCTTACTTTTTACCTTACCTACAATGTTTTCACCAGCGGTTCGATAATTTTTATTCCCGGTTCGATAAACTTTTCTGGTCATTGAATGCATTTGGACTATCATTACAGTGCATACTGCACACATCCCGGTATCAGATACCCTGAGAAAACCGTCCCTCCGTGTTTCTATTCGTCGTCACCCAAGATCACTAAATCCTCCCGTCTTTTTCTCCATCTTCGCCAGAAAGAACATAAAGAAGGATGTGATCTATACTTGGTAATGCTTGCTCCATTGGATGTCGCAAATGAGGTCTTGACGCAGCTTTCCAGAGCAACAGCTTTCTCTAGCTAAAGCAGATGAACATGAAAACATTACAGACCTTAAAAGGCACAGGTTTCTACTCCTCCATGGCCAGACATTACAAAAGCTATCTCGTAAAGGAAGGAAACAAACATTTAACACAAAGTAACTAGTTATAATTTGGAAGTTTATTGAAGTGGAGATGTTTTACACAGAAATGTATATAGAAACATAGATCAACCAAGAATATATTAATCTTCTCTACCGAAACTGAACTGTCTGATATAGACGCCTAGATTTACATGTCTAATGTAGAGATTACACTTGCAGAGACTCTGCTAATCTAATCTCAAACAAAGAAATACTAAACAATAAACAAATGGCATACAAATCTGTGATAAAAGTCTCATCTTTCTGACGTATCCAACAATAAAAAGCTATACCGAAACCGAAAGGAAGCTTCTTGCCTCAGAGGATTGCTGTAGACTAAGATTACTTGTTCTGGGTGGGATTTGAATAGCTTGGTGGTGCCTTCCTTAGACTCACCGACGACCTTCAGCGTGCAATACCAGTCTGAAATGGAACAGGATCGTTAAACCCTAAACCCGCAAATGTTGCAAAACCTAATTAAGAAGAAACGGATTCATTTTCCGACGAAATGGAGTGAAAGAAGAGAAATGAAAGCTTACCGGACCTTTGGAGCGACGGGGAAGGTTAACTTGACGACGCCGAAGAAGGCGACTTTCTGATACATAGAGACATAGAGGCGCCGTCTCTCAGATACTATACCGGGTTTCTTGAGTCCATGTGTTCGGAATGCACAATAATGCTAGTCTAAATGCATTCAATGACCAAAACGAGTTAAGGTAACTGACATTTTTTCCTGTACTGTTCGACATTGGGGTTTCGGGCTATCTGTGGGTATCTGATATGGGGTTTCTGGCTGCTACACGGGTTTGGAATGCACTGTAATTACTAATTATAATCTAAAGAAAATGAGAAAACTGATTATGTACTTCTTATCTATTACCGTGGTAAGGAAGACTCATGCAAACCCGCATGATCCAGTTGCGAACCAAACACTACCCTTCTCGTAATTGGCCAAACCGGAACGACCCTCGAGTCCAGATTCTCATGGACAGAAGTATGGGAAACTAACAGCCATGGATATATAACAAAGCAGCATCAGCAGAAAACTCAACTGCATTGAGAACTGTTTCTTTACAACTAACCAATTTTGTTCAGCTGGAAAGCCATGCATAGTTCAAAACTAAAGTATCCAACCCGGATAACAAAAGAGAACCCCACACAACTTCACTGCAAACCCGAAACAGAACCGGAGGGGTACTGCGAACCAGCAGGCTAGCTGATCTATTCTACAGAACTGGTTAACTCGTCCAGTCCTGGTTGGAATCACTTGCAGGCACCGCCTTCCTTGGCCTTCCCCTCTTTTTCTTCGGCTTCACTTGCTGCCTGCAATTGATTAGTACACAATATTATCCATCGAAACTTGACAATAGACAATATGTTTCTTAGGAACTTGATACTTACATAGCATATATACTGCTTCCAGAAACAATTTTTGATCTTCTTCAATTCCATCCTTGGCGCAGTCGATTAATAAACTGGAGGACGGTTCGAAGCTGAAGATACGATCATGTTCACTAACGTCTTTCTTGGGTGACGTTTCTGGTCCGGTCTTGGTTTCTGCAACCTTGCCTTTATCTTCATTTACGGCAGTTTTCCATAGCGACTTGTGGGCTCCGTTCTCTGATTATTACAATCAGGTTCACTAACAACCGGAGCAGTTTTCCAACCGCGACTGGTGGACTCCGTTCCCTGATTATTACGATCAACTTCACTAACAACACAAGGAGCACTTCTCCAGACGCGGCTGGTTGACTCCGTTCCCTGATTATTACGATCATGTTCGCTAACAAAAGGAGCCCTCTTCATCTTCGAGAAGCATTTTTTGGCAACTGATAAAGTATTCAAAAAAGATTATCAGCTTGTATATCTAGCTTAGCTAGTTGGAAAAATGCAACTAGCATCATATTTGGGGTTAAGATCGAGAAAAAAAAGCGATACAGCGAAACAAAAAATAGATCGAACAGAGTCACAAATGAATTTTGTAGTTCACCTGATGGAGGCACAGCACTCAACGCCAAGACTATAGGTCTAGAACACTCAGGGCTACAGTTTTTCCTGCGAATTCATTATTTTGTTAATAAGATCAACATGTTGAAAGATATCTAGAAGACAGAATTATAATTTACCTTTTATGAACCCTAGATTTTTTTGGCAGGTCTCCCTTCAGTTGCATGATGTGTTTGATTTTTGGCAGGTCTTCCTTCAGTTGCATGATGTGTTTGATTTTTGGCAGTCTTCCTCGGTTACCAGTTGCATGATGTCTTTGAGATTCCTAAAACAAAACATAGGTCGCAGAAACGATGATCGGGAGCGTAAATGCCAATACTTTTCACGTATCTGACTCGTAATAATTGTCAAAGAGATAAAAATCATAAAATTGACTCGAAAGAACACTGAATTGTACTGAAAATATAGGAAAACAAGACCAAAAAAAGAAGAGCAATTACTAGTTTCTGCATTTCTGGCATAAACTCCCTGCCACTTTCCTGTCTTTCCGCATCAGCAACTGTTGGTGATTCGAGATTCTCCATTAAGGGACCTGAATTTTGCTTATCAAGAAGACGATCATCGGGGATTTCCGCCCTGTTTATTGAACAAAAGACACGACAGAACAAACACATACCTCGAATCGAGTGAGCCCGGGATGATGTGAGAGCATTCAGCTCCACTGAGGGATAAACAAATGGGAACTGAGGCCTACTATTCCGAATTCTCATGTTTGGACCAGAATGAATGAACTATGAAGAACAAAAGAAATGAAAAAAACCTCTGCAGAATATATTCACTGGTCATATTGCTCAACAGAAAACAAAAAATGTCAGTTACTAAAATCTTTTTGGTCATTGAATGCATTTGGACTGTAATTTTTGTGCATTGCCAACACGTGGACTGAAGAAGCCCGGTATCAGGTACCCTGAGAAGACAGTCCCCTCCGTGTTTCTATTCGTCGCCCCGCAAGATCATTAAATCCTCGAGGATTTTTTTTCCATCTTCGGCAGAAAGAACAAACATGAAGGCATTACACAAGTTAAGGCACAGCTTTCTACTCCTCCATGGCCGGACATTACAAAAGCTACTCATAAAGGAAGGAAACAAAGATTTAACACAAAGTAACAAGTCATAAGTTGGAAGTTTATTGAAGTGGAGATGTTTACACAGAAGTGTATAAACAAACATAGATTAACCCAAGAATGTATTCATCTCTGATATAGACACCTAAATTTACATGTTTAATGTAGATTACACTTACAGAGTATGTGCTAATCTAATCTCAAAACAAAGAAATACTAAACAATAAACAAATTGGACATGAGGGAACCAATAAAAAGTATGATGTCCAAAAAAGACATACAATCTGTGACAAAAACTCTCATCTTTCTGACGTATCCAACAATAAGCTATACGGAAACTAAGCTTCTAGTATTGCTGATGACTAAGATTACTTGTTCTGAGTGGGATTTGAATAGCTTGGTGGTGCCTTCCTCAGACTCGTATCCAGACCTTTCTTCGGACCTCTACCAGTATCACTGAACTTGCTCTTATGTGATGAAAACAAGTTGGCAGAAACTAGAAATCGCCTAGAAACGGATTCAGGAACAGGAAGGATTTTTATCTCTCTGCTGAGAGAAAATGGAGAGAACAAAAGCAAATGAACAAGAAGAAAGGCGACAAGAGAAAATAAGGTTCTTAGGGTGGATTTCATACTGGTATTTCTGAAGAAATGAAGTAAATGAGAGTGTTTTTTTTGGGATCAAGATATGAATCTTTCCAGAGAAGGAATGCTGTTAAATACATATATAGCTGTGAGTTGCCAGTCTCAAAAAGTACATTTATAGACAATCTCTCCTAATCATTACCTGTCGTCACATGTTATAGAGCTTAGAGCAGTCAAATAACACAAAGCATGGATGGTAAAATTGATGTAACCACATAACGTCACAGTTAAAAGGTGTAGATCTAAAAAGAGTACGAGTAAGGTCAACAACAATGGTTCACATTCTCTAAGACATACTCAGATCCAGTCTACTAAATATATTTAATCTAAAATATAAAGGAAGTGATTGCAGTGTTCCATGTGTGTAGTAACATGCAATCAGATTTGATAGTATCATTACTTGACTCGCTCTAGTCATAGAATTCTCCTAGATAATACATTTTGGACGATTTCCCTCCCCACTTGCTTGACTAGTGGTATGCCTTTGATCTTTATTTGGTTGGAGCCTGGAAGCAGCTGAACATGTGATGATGAATTGAGTATCATATTTCCTTACTTATCTGCAGGCTTAACAAAATATACAACTGAAAAGTATCATGTGCCAAGTCACATGACAACAAATAATTCACCCTTTTTGTCTGTCCTTCCCCCTTTTATTAATTTTCAACCAATAATTACTTTTGTAACTTCACTGAGACTAAATAAATCCAGCTAAAGTTAGCTGGCTTAGCTTGCTCTCAAGATATGGATCAACCAGCAGATTCTCTACAGAACAATAATCTTTGCTTCAAAGCACGTAGGATTACTTTTCTTCAGAATGTTGGTCCTAGCCTAAGTAAGTTCAGTTCAGCATTCCATATTCCTACGTGTACTTGTAGTAAAGTTTCTATCAAGGATGCCGGTTTCCCAGAGCACAAAGATGAATTCATTATAGAACGTGGATTGCCACTGATGACCTAGTAGGAAAATAGATAAGGCATTCTGCAGAATTAGCAGTATGCTTTCCCTGAAATACTTCAAGAATTCGTACAGTACTTACAATACTTTGACAAAAGCTTGATTCCTGTGCAGAAATGTTATCACACCTTCTAGGAAAGGATTATACACATTTCTGTTAGAAGGACCAAAGTAATAGCACATTGGAAACACTTGAACGAGAAACATTGACAGACACAGGAAAATGGCAACACATTCCTTACAATAGATCAATCAATCAATCAGAAGGTACAGAGCTCAGATGGTTTATCCAAACGCATAAATCACAAATCTTTGGTCTTTGAACACGAAGCATTTTCCTCCCAGATAAGATTGCTAAAACCAAAAAGTCCAGCAAAACACGAAACCAACTGATCATGAACAACTTCTTCAGTAGGAAGCACAATACCTAGCTCCTTCCTCAGAGAAGTAACTCGCTTATCCGCAATCCCACACGGCACAATGTGGCTGAAGTAACTCAAATCCGGGTCAATATTGAACGCCAGTCCGTGAGAAGTAATTCCGCTCGAGATACGGACTCCAATCGCGCCAATTTTGCCGGCTCCAACCCAGACTCCAGTCTCCCCTTGTTGGCCGCCCGCAGATGCCTTCACTCCGTAGAGTGATGCCAGCTCGATCATGGTCAGCTCAAGCTTCTCTACGTACTTCCTAGCCCCGAGTCCGATCTCGCGGAGGGAAACGATCGGGTACAGAACTGCCTGACCAGGGCCATGGTACGTTATGTCTCCACCTCTTTCAGTGTACTGAAGCTGAGCTCCTAAGCTTGCTAGCTCAGATTCGGAAATGAGCAGATTGTGATCCGTTCTTCGCTTCCCTACAGTGTACGTTGGAGGATGCTGCACGCAGAGAAGTGTGTCGGATATCTTGTGTGCTTTCCTTTCGGATACCAACTTCTCCTGCAGCTTCAGTGATTCCAAGTAGTTGACTGTTCCCATCTTCCAGACATGCAGACTCCGCGGCAACCTCATTCTCTCTCTCTTTCTGCAAGACTGCAAAACTAAGCTCACAGACGCATTTCGCCGAACAGTTACCCGGCAAATTCCGTTATCCAAACGGACAGATTTTAGAACACCACAGAGTCCGGCAACCGACGGCTGATGACGTCGGCGGATGAAATTCAGAAACAACCGATTGTTTCTCTTTGGATTAGCGAAGCAAAGTAGAAGAACTATCGGAGTTCGTCGGCTGTCTGGCCTCTCCGGTCGGCTGGTACGCCCTATTTTTTTGAATCGATCTTGATCTGGTTGTTCAGGCGGTCGGATTTTGGACAGAGCCGGATAAAATTTTGCCGCGTAGATTGCAGGCCCGGCCCGCAAGACAGACACAGAGCTGGAAATCGGGTTCGGGTACCTTACCCGTATTGAGCCGGTATCCGTGCAGTAAAACCCAAGCCAAACTCCGAACTCGTTCGATGTTTACCCGTACGGATAATTTTGAGTTTTGGATAGGATACCCACAATACCTGAATTAAAGTCAAATCAACAATAAAAATACGAAATTCCACTCATGCATCGAATGACTAACTTGTAAATTCCAAATACATAAACTATTTACTTTCCACGTACCAAAATGAGAAAGCAAGATTACAACCTCGCTACACACCACTTTCACTATCACTTTCGGTGTCACTACCGACATCAGCAATACTCACACTTGCAGTTACGAAGCCAATAATTTCACGTATGTAGGTATGTGCAGCCGGCAGAATGTGCGTATTTTTTTATACAAAATTATTTAGGTGATGTTAGTTTTAGAAGTAAAAATTAGGTATGGTTAATAACGGGTAGTTCGGGTACCCGCCCATATCACAAACGGGAAATCAATACCGATGGGTAGCATAATATGATAATGTTGAAGCCGAACCCCGTTCGGATTTGGGTCTGGATCGAGAATATCCGATACCCAAACTTCCAGCTCGCATACTAACTAACGACTAAGGATTGGCTTATCCATTTCGGTCTGGGTATTTCCTGAGAAGTTCAAGTTATCTATATGTACAAATAAAAAGCCTACAACTCCTCCCCACACTAGCAAGCAAAACTCAAGAAGAGCAGGACAGCATACAGACGCCTGGCCGATAAGCCCAAGCCGGTGGCAACCGAGCATACTTCTCCATGCCAGGCTGCTCGTCGTACGGCCGCTCTACTAACTTCAGCAGCCTTCTTACCTCCGAGAAGTCCCCACCTTCGGCTGCATCGATCGCCATCTGGCATAAGTAGTTGCGGAGGATGTATTTCGGATTTACGGAATCCATCTGGGGCTTCCTCTCCTCGTCTGGGGTTCCACTAGCAGCAAGCTGCATCGAAAGGAAAATGTTAGAAAGTTCATTTAGGATCGAGCCAAAACGATAAACTGTATTTTTGTACCTCTTGTATGTAGGTCTGAACCCAGGTAGTCCATGCCTCTTTACGCTCCTTGCCGATATCCAAAAGGACGGCTTTCAGCGGAACTAATAGTTCGTCTTCCGGGATATTCGGATCCGCCTTGATGTTTGAAAGCGTACGGAAAAAATTGGTGTAATCGACTTTATCCACAGCCATGTTATTCAGGAGTTTACCTAGCAACTGCTTGTTGTATTTAGGGAGGCCGAGTTTTTTCGTCATTATACATTGATACTCGTCCATGAACTTGGTGCCATACCTGAGATGAGATCACAGAGAATAATCAGTAAACCGAAAGATTGTTTCATAGGAAATAATTCTCTCTGTTAAGATGAAGATATCATCTTACCTTTCCATGGCATAATTTGCCTCCTTATCACTAACCAAACCAGCAGCAGTTAGAGTCGCTCCGAACTGAGCAATGTTCCATAGGCCAATATCAGGTTGATTAGCGAAACAGTACCTTCTCCCAGGTAAATCAGTTGTATTAGGAGTGAAACTTGGATCAAAAGCATCCAAGAATCCAAAGGGACCATAATCGATTGTGAGACCGAGTATGCTCATATTGTCGGTGTTTAGAACTCCGTGAGTAAAACCGACCCCTTGCCATCTGGAAGCCACATAAGCAGTACGTTCCGCTATCTCCACCATCCATGCTGAAAAATAACAACGTAGCTTCGTAAGTAAATATGTAGCAGATGGTGTATATAACTAAGCCAGTATTAGATGTCTGCAAAGGGAAAATCGTCACTGAAAGTACGATATGGATGAGTAAGGACCAAATACATTGGGAGAATTGAAATGGAACAGTTTTCGCAAGTCACAAAGCTAGGATCATACAGCTAAATGCAGAGAACAAGTTAAATAGCTCCATGTTAACCAATATATATAACATTCAACCAAAAAATAACCACAGCTAGATAGAAAATAACTGAAATATAATCAGAAACACCGACAGTCAAACATTAAACCTGCATATTTATTTGAGGTAAGATCCACGACGGAATCTTCATCTTCTCCTGTAGTAAAGGACAGGGTCTCACTTCTATCCATATTCTCAATGTGAGGGAAATGATGCTTTATAGCATAGTCCGCCAAGGCCCGAACAATTTCGAGATCCTCTTTCCCTCTAGAAGCATGCAGTTGATATGAACCAAAGCGAAGAAATGATGGAGCTACTCTACAAACGATCGCCCCAGGTTCCTCCTTCGCATTTCCACTGAAAACAAGAACGAGTTTATTAATGGGATGAAATGTTCCAAACCAATCTGACCAGAGTTTATACCTCCACGGATGTTAAATTATAGAGAGAAAGGCAAAGGTTTATTTTAGCAGCAAACTTACTCGTAAAACATATCCCTAGTAACCAATTTCCCAGTTGTCACAAGAGAAAGTGCACGAGTACTTGGGATACCCAAGTGGTGCATTGCTTCACTACAAAGGAACTCCCGGACGCTACTGCGCAACACTGCAAGGCCATCGGCAAAGCGGCTGTACGGAGTCTTTCCGGCACCCTTCAGCTGCAATTCCCATCGTTCACCTCTGGAATTCAGAATCTCCCCTAGAGATATTGCCCGACCGTCACCTAACTGGCCTGCCCAGGTTCCAAACTGATGCCCCCCATAGTTCTGAGCAAAGGGTACCCTGCAGAAATGGCTTCATTCGTTAAGGACACAATTCATAAGGGGAAGACTGAACTCTAACTTCATTATCCAGATAAACCACTTACGATCCAACCAAAGGAGATGCCCCTGAAAGAAAACGAGGGAAATCTGGCCTTTCAAATCTGCAATCCAGCATATAGATAATTGTCAGTCTCGCAAATGAGTTGACTTCATTCCCAAGACGTTACAGAGAATCTTATTCAACGTTCAGAAATAACTCCCACCATTCAGCACAAGTGATACTTACTCTTCAAAGTCCAAATCAAGCAGCCGCGCAACTGAGTCGGACCACGCAACGAGTTGCGGATTTTCCACTTCCGCTGAAGGGCTAACTTTCGTGTAGCAAGCGTGCAAAACCTGCAACCGAAACAACCCACAAGCTAACTTGATTACACTAGTTCGTGCACTAGCATACAATTCAATTCCTAACCATCCTTATAACTAATCGAATCCACCGCCATACGCCCATACCAGCTACTCGCTATTGAATTCGATAGTCAATAAAAGACAAGCTAACTTGATTATGTATCTGGAAGCAGGTCTACTGGTTCGTCACACCTCACATTTCTATCAAAAACTAGTTCGCCACAAGCTCTACGAAACAAATCCCTAACCATCATTTCCACTAATTTCAATCCACCGCTATGTCAGACCAGCTACTCGCTACGATATTACCTGACGAGGAAGTCGATCGGTCCTCGGATCGCCGGGCAATTCATTGACGAACGAGTGGTCCCAATTCAGATCTTCGAGCTTCAACTTAACAGTAGTATTACTCTCTGTCCGACAATCCTTCCCTTGTAAGCTCTGGTTCTTGAGATCGTCCGTCACGGAGTCGACGGACAACGGCGCGGCTGTTGAGTCCATGAAGGAGGAGGAGCTAACGTGGCATGCGAAGGGTGAGCGAGGCGGGGGAGGATAGAGTTGGGATTTCGGAGAAGAGAGAGGGTAGAATGGGAATTTGGGGCGGGGGAGAGAACGGAGTTGGGACTTCGGAGATAAATGAGAAAGCAGCAGCATCGTTTTGCCGTTGTCGAGTATAAAAGACGAGCGGTGACCTTTTTGTTTTTTCGCCATTGAGATACGGGAACGAACGACGTGTCGTGGCCTTGATCATTTGTCCGATTTTCGGGTTCGACCAAAATAACCAGGTTCATATACAATTGCTACTTGCTTGGGATAAAATATCGGAGAATACTGGTGCAATTAAATTAAGTGTGACAAACCAACTACGATTAAAAAATAATAAAATTACACAACAATACTTTTTCTTAAATCGCTATTGACAATATAAGTATTTAGTCCGATCAACCGTCTAACTCATCCGTCACAACCTATCCTAACAAAAAAAAATGGATTCTTTTAAAAGATGAATGATTTATTCATTAACTTACTTAAAAATCCTTACTAGTTACTACTTTATTCTAAATGTCATCTACACAATATAAATAATTGTTATCAACTCTTTATTTTGAGTATTTTAATCAAATATGAAGAATTTTTTATAATTGTTACCAACCTAACATCCACATAAAATCATTAACCGATGTCATGACCTATTCGGCCGCACCCACATCCGAAAAACAGGTGGATGCACATAAAGCCATCGATCCATTATGTTTATCCGCCCACCCAATGCTCACTCATAATTGTCACTTGCTGGTAACCGTGAGATACTTGCCAAACTGGTTAATTGACTTTAGTCATCATTTATCCATTGACAATCTATTATATTTATACTTTTGATACTTTGTTGTCTCATTTCGTTATGTATAACTTAGTTAGTCTGTCAGAACTTCTTTTGATTTTGAATAAACGATAAATGTTGATTCACCTGGGTTTAAAAAAACCGATCGACAATCCTCTCTCTAACCGAAATGCATAATCCACTCGAAATTTACAGGCTAGAAACTAGAAAGGATATTGGGCCTGGATTTTAAGTAGTCTTGGTTAGGTTAAGCCCACCCAATCGCCCAAGCTACCATTTCTCACCTGCGGCTAGTTTCGTTTCTTTCCGACCAAAGAACGGCCGTCGCGGAACTCAAATGTGATTATGAACTGGGTAGGCAAAGGAGGCGCCACAATAATTGTTTCAAGTCCGCGTTTGCTCTTCTCCTTCTTTGCCCTTCTGGGTTGAACGCCCTTTTGTCGCTTCATAGTTCAATCAAAATCAATCTCCGGGTTATAGCATCATCGAATCTTGTACGATTCCCGTGATTCCGCCTCAAGATCAATCGGAGGGAAGTTCCCTCGGGAAGAACAATTTCGCCGCCGAACGGCGTTGGGTGCTTCGTCGGAGTGTTTCGGGCGGCGTCTATCTAATGCTGTTTCCAGGAGCCCACTTTGGCGTAATTTGCGAAAAGTGTTAAGTTGTCTGAGGGATCTTTTTTTTTGGGTTCTGATCTTTGCTGGATTTCTCGAGGAGCTGGATGTTCCGACATTTTCTACCTGGGATTGACACATCAACAATTCGTCATTGTTGAGCTCCCTTGAGTAGGCTGGAGGTAGAAATTTTGGTGGGTAATCTCTCTTTTCAAGTGTGGTTACTTGCTGCTACTTCGAGATTTTGCTGATTTCTCGACAGCCATGCTTCTTCTAGGGTTTGGATAGTGGAAACACTTACTTAAGTTTGGTAGCTGCAGCTATCCCATTGTTACTGGTGAACGAAATGAATAATGCTGTTGGAATAGAAATGAAGCTTTGAACTTCTGGGAGAAGGATTCTCCATTTTGGTTTTGTTTACCGCTATTTGACTAGTGATGAGATTGCTCAAGTTTGTTGTGAGACATTTTGGGGGTCATGGCTAGATATTGATGCTGTTATTTTGCATTTCGATTACATTAGTTGTGTTTCTTCATGACTGTTAATGGTTCCTCTATGAGTGCACTTAAGGCATTGTTTTTTTCTTTACTTTTACTAATATTATGTAGGAACTATTGGTTTTGCAGTTGGTGCGTGCTTACTAAGTGTCAAGTGGGAAAGCACACAATGAGGAGTATGGACTATGATAGTAGTGGTAAGTTAGCTTCTAAACCTGACTTTGTCCATCATTTTATCAACTGACTTTGCAAGGATTCACAAATTGGAAAGCTTTTTGTGCATTCGGTGCTTTTGAGTTTTGATGGCATCTTGGTTGTGATTTTAGTGCCATATTCTGCTTCTTTCAAGAATATGGTAGTATGTTGCTCAAGCATCTCGGCAAGAAGTACTTGCATAGTTTTTATAGGGTTTCGTAGTTACCTGTTTGTGTGATACAAGTAATAGTGTCAATATTCGAAGGTAATCCTTTTTTTTATGAAGCTTGCACTTTATATGGTTGTTATCTGGCCAATTGTAGATACAGACGATGACGTCCCTCCACAACTACAAAATAGATTCCGAAGTGGAATGCGACCTGCTGGGAATGGAAGAGCTGCAGTGGCTACCTCCGCTCCCATGCCAAGGATAAGTGATATGGAAATTCAAATTCACAATATCGAACAAGAAGCATATAGATATGTGCTGCGGGCATTCAAAGCTCAATCAGATGCTATTACCTGGGTATCTACTCTTGTCCTTCTTGTACGTATCATGGTTACCTTGCAGTGGGCAAAGCTTAGATGTTATTTTTTTATTGTTTTCCGAAGGAAAAAGAAAGCTTAATAACAGAACTCAGAAAGGAGTTGAGAGTGTCAGACGAGGAGCATAGGGAACACTTATCCAGGGTTAACAATGACGACATGATTCGGAGGATAAGGTCTCAATGTCTCACTCGTATATCTGCTGGCTGAATTTTTGTTTTTTCTTGTTATCATGAAAAACTAAATCGTGATTCATTATAGGGAATGGAGAAAGACTAGTGGATCTCAATCAGGCATGCCAAACAACACCCAGCCTGGCCATGATCGTGCGCCTAGTCCCTCTGTTTCAGCATCCCGCAAGAAGCAGAAAACCTCACAGTCGGTTGCTTCGTTATCATCCATGGGTGCCCCTTCTCCCACACTGCACCCACCCATGCAAGCATCTACATCAGCCCTGAGGCGTGGACCTCCACCTCCTGCATCTAGGAAGAAGCCCCAGCCAGTATGTTGGTTTTGGGTTTCGTTTGAAATTAATTGGCTTCCTTGCTTGTCCAACATATGCTTACTATTTGGGATGCATCCTGAATGCAGTCCTTGCAGTACCCTTCTACAGGTATGCCTGAAACTGGAAGGGGCCAAGTTGCTAATAGAGCTTCATCGGGTCAGTTTGCAGCCCATGAGGCTGCTGCACCTGCCACTTTCGATCCATTGATTGGAAGAAAAGTTTGGACTCGATGGCCGGAAGATAATAACTTCTACGAGGCTCTCATAACAGACTACAAGGCAGACGAAGTATGCTCCCACATTTCACTTTTTATATGCTGTCTTCTTAGGAACTTTCTTGCAGCTCTTTTTTCTCACCTTTTGCGAAATGGTTCACACTTGACAGGGAAGACATGCTTTGGTTTACGATATGAACACACGGGAGGAAACATGGGAATGGGTCGATCTGAAAGAGGTAGAAGAACCTTCATGTTGTATATTTTTTGCATTCAATAGTTGATTCCATTTTCACTTCATGAAGTATCTGAACGGAATGCGCTTGTTTTTGGCACCTAAATAATTAATTCATGGTCAAGTATATATTTTCTCATCTGATCTTTGTCTTCCCAGTTCACACTTTTTAAATGTTAAAAACTAATATCAACTGCTTGTCAATAATAGATACCTGCAGAAGACATCAAATGGGAAGGTGACGATCCTACCCATTTCAGTAAAAGTGGCCGGCCTGGACCCGGTCCCGGTCGGGGCAATAAGAAGCCCTTGATGCGTGGTGGCTCCGCTGCTGCTGGGGCTGGACGTGGAAGAGGGAACACAAAGGGTCCAAAGAGGGATTTCCCTCTATCACAGAACGGCACTGGCAAAAAAACCTTAGGTGACATTGAGATCCTTCACACGGAGACTCTAATTAAGGAGGTAATATTTCCACGCTGAGCATTAGCTGGATATAGTTATAAGGTTCGCTACCTGTTATCACCAACCAACATGTGTCTGTTTCAAGCAGGTGGAGAAAGTTTTTGGTGCTAGCCTTCCTGACCCAATGGAAATCGAGAAAGCAAAGAAAGTGCTCAAAGTAAGAAAGCATTAACATATTTTCGTTCCTCTGCTCAAGAGAGAACACCATTTTGTTATCGCACGTACTGTCACTGGGATTTTATGTCACGTCTTTCAATGCAGGAACATGAACAAGCTCTCATCGATGCAATTTCAAGGCTGGAAGATGCTTCAGATGGTGTAAGTGGTAATAATAATAACTAATATATCGATAAGACCATATCCATGTTCAATGTTTTGTAGTTTATACATAAACTCTCAATTCCCTCCTATGATATAACAGTCCCCATACATGGTTTCTTCACCCTCAAAGTAGCTTTTGGTTTTCTGGGTTTTTTCAAAAGCATGTAAAACCTTACCATTCCATTATTTGCACAAAACCCTTCGATCACCTATCGGCTATGGCCTTGCTTTGAGGAATACAAAAATGGAGACCGAACCAGAACAACGTCCAATCTTCTTTCTGGATCGAGTATAAAAGCTATATATGAAGTTGGTTCTTTTCCTCCTCTGTTGCAATTTGTGATTTCTTGCTTTTGTGTTGGCAGATGAGAGAGGGAGGCAGTTTTCCAGGGGGAGGTCAATGGATCAAGAACAAAGTTGGGGGAAAGAGATACAGTGAACTTGGTGGAGAAAGTAGAGGTCCAGATGGTCAGGGAGGATAGTGTTTTTTTTCATCTTTTTGGGAGTTGATGATCAGGTTAGTTGTGTTAGTACCCAGCCACCAAACAAAACTACCCCATGTGTACCATAGATTGATATGAATATGCTCTAATTCTAGAACTAGTCACAAGTGATGAAGAAAAAAAACCCAGAAAAATGGCTATTTGCTAATTCTTACTAGACCATTGGATTTGTGGATGTAGCCCAGGTTTCTTCCTTTTGTAACCTTAAAAGATTCCCAAGACTTGGGTATTGCTTTATGTATATTACTCTGTCTCAGCTGTAGTGCTCCTCCATTGATGGTGTTCTTGATTTCTTCTGGGTTCTTTTTTGCTCAGCAATGTTGGGATGGAGAAAGATTTTGTCCTTCTGTTTTTTTTTGTCAGCAAAATGTCTACTTTTTTAATTACTATTTGAAATGGTTATTGTAGTATTCTGAATTTCGATACGAGATGTCTGCGAGATGAAGATAGCAAGCAAATACATTCTAAATATGTACTCAAATGGATGTGTATTAAGCACTAACTTGACGAGGCCTAACTACCTACATAAGTCGAGATGTGTGTCAAACGCTTGTCAAAAGTCGATTGATGAATGTCA
The DNA here is from genome assembly GCA_030674075.2 of Linum usitatissimum. Taxonomy (NCBI): domain Eukaryota; kingdom Viridiplantae; phylum Streptophyta; class Magnoliopsida; order Malpighiales; family Linaceae; genus Linum; species Linum usitatissimum. The sequence goes on from JAUJYP020001424.1 coordinate 1,055,230, forward strand.
CGTACATGCCGGTCACAAGTTTATTACGGGTATGATTGTTTGATTCCCTGGAAGACAGTCACACTTATACGATTGTGACGAAGATATACAAGCTACAATTTTACGAGATCTAGTAGATATTTGACTCGTTTCATTCGAACATAAATTTATTTATATCATATTTTTTAGAAAATTATTGCAAATTTGTAATTAATGGAAAAGTTTGTTGATAACGAGTCAAAAACTAATCAAGCCCATGGGCTATGGATCAGGTCGGCCCGTCTTTTGAAGTCGTAAGGAAGAAACTAATCGGGTGATCGGAGAATCCGTTTTCTTTATCGGAGACGAACAAGAGGAGAAAGAGCCGCCGCGGATCCAAAACGTGATTATTAACTGCCGGTAAAGTAAGCGCAATAAGCTTCATTTGAAGTCCGCCCCTGCTTCCCTCCTACTCATACCGCTCAAATCTTCCTCTCTTTAAGCTCACCATTGAATCTCTGATATCAGAAGATTCCTCTGCCCCTCAAAAACGATCCCCTTGGAATCATTATCCCCGGCGGAGAAGTGCGGAACAACACGAAAATTGAACCCTTCTGGTGCAAGTCTACCGGAAGTTGGAATTCGACGATTTTAGTTAGTCTGGCTGAGATGGCTGAAGGAATTTTAGCGTACGATATGTTTGATTCTCTGGAAGTTTGACTTTTTCCTCTGCTAGGGTATTCTCGGCCCCAATTCTTTTGAAAAATTGAATTCGTGGTGCTTAACTTGAGTGAAGCTAGAAGTTTGGAGATCTTTGCTGGTTCCAACTTGGGGGGAATTCAGCTGCTTCCTTCTGCTTTCGGTGGTGGTTTTAGGATTTGGAACCTGACTAAGGTGAGTTGTGAATTCAGTATCTTTTCTTCTTCCAGAATTGTACAACTGTGCTTGTTGAAGAATTATAATGGCTGTTCGTTATGGTTGATTTTGTTGCTTATGATCATATTTTGTGAACATTTTTCCCTACGCTTCTTTGTTCTTTACTTGTGGTACATTGTTTAGATGGTTTCCAGGAAATTTGCAGTTAACGCATAGTTTTGCTGTCTTCGTGCAGGTTTCCTGGAAGTGTTTCGTTTCAGAGTTGCTGACTTCATTGTGTTTGAAGGAATATGTATGAACATTCTGATAGCAGTGGTAAGTCAGGCTTTTGACTGACAAGAGTACTGTTAGAAATCACTTGTATAGAGCTTTCAAAGCTGAAACATGCAGAGTTTTACTGTTTTCTATCATTCCATATTTTTTCTGGTTATATGAATGTATAAGCTTCTGTCTTGGACATTGTGGAAGCTGTGTTTATTTGTTTGTTATGGTTATAATAACTTTCAGGGACAGATGATGACCTGCCATCACATCGAAATAGATTCCAGTCTGGTGTGCGAACCGCAGGGAACGGAAGACCTGCTCCCCTGGCAAGGATGCACAGTGATATGGAAGCTCAAATTCACACTATTGAGCTAGAAGCATATAGCTCTGTTCTGTTCGCTTTTAAAGTCCAGTCAGATGTCATCTCTTGGGTATCTATTGATTCACCTGATATACATAGTAGTCACATCACTTATGTTTGGATTCTTCCTTCTGAAGCATTTATGTTTGCTGTTCTGTGAAGGAAAAAGACAGCTTAATGACAAACCTTAGGAAAGAGTTGAGAGTGTCAAATGAAGAGCATAAAGAACTTCTGTCACGGCTCTATAACGATGATACCGTCCAAAGAATGAGGTATAATATGTTCTCTTGTTGCTTTATGTTGTTCCTTAGGGAAAAAAACTGAACCATCTTTGATAACAGGGAATGGAGAATGGTGAATGGGAATCAACCGGGCATGCAAAATTCTACTCAGCTTGCTCAGGATCATGTTCCTAATCCTTCCTTTTCTGGATCACGGAAGAAGCAGAAAACATCAAAGCCGGCCGGTTCGTTATCCATAGGTGGTCTTCCTGCACTACACTCGCCAATGCAAGCATCTACCTCTGCCATAAGGCGAGGATCTCACCCTGCTTCTAGGAGCAAGAAGCTCCAGTCTGTAAGTTCATTTCGAGGTCATTTAATTTCAAGATTTGGGGAAGATTTGGTGAGTGTTTCGTGGGGCCCGGGTGATATGGTCGAAATGTCCCGTTTGATTATGAAAATGAAGTGAGATTTTGGAAGTGGTTTGAAATTCCTTACTCTTTGAAATCCCAATCTTGTTCTTGCCAACGAAGTTTTTTTTTTCCGGTAGTAAGGACAAAGTTGGTGTAGACTTTCATGAATGCTATTAATTCATAGACGCTTCCTCTCATATGCGTATGATGGTTATAGCTGAATCCTGAATGGAATCCATGCAGTACCCATCTACAAACTGGAATGCTGGCAGGGGCCAAGTTGCTAACAGAGGATCTTTAGGTGCATTTCCGACCAATGAGCCTGCAACAGCTGCCAATTTTAATCCGTTAATCGGAAGGAAAGTTTGGACTCGGTGGCCTGAAGATAATAATTTTTACGAGGCTGTGATCACCGACTACAATGCCACTAATGTATGTCTTACACTTCACTCGCTAAAATTTTCCCAACAGATCTTATTTTCCTGAATGGTTTCCACATAACAGGGGATGCATGTTTTGGTTTATGATATACACACTGCTGATGAAACATTGGAATGGGTTGATCTCAAAGAGGTACGATTCTGCAAGTCAAGCAGCCTACTGAATTTGGTTGTTTTCTCATTCAATTACTTGGATCCAACCTAGATTGCTGTCTAGCCATGAAAAACCCCAGAGGGATCATCTTTACTATTGGCAGAACTCGGGTCTCATAAAGCAAGAAGCTTTCTCATTTAATACTCTCATCTTCTAAACGTGAGATCTGGCTATATTTCCAAACAGTGCTGCAAGCTGATTTTTATGTATATGTGAACTACAGATACCTCCTGGGGATATCAAATGGGAAGGCGACGAACCTTCCAATTCTCGTAAAGGTGGCCGCCCTGGACCTGGCAGGGAGAATAAGAAGTCAATGATGCGTGCTGGCGCCGGTGCTGCCGGAAGGGGTAGAGGGACGAAGAAAGGCTCGAAAAAGGAGGTCCCGCCGCTATCACAAAATGGCGCTGGTAAAAGGGCAGCGGGCGACATCGAGATACTTCATACTGATACTTTAATCAAGGAGGTATAGGGAATTATTGTTCAAGTAATCCACCATTTTCGCTGCTTGCTGTTACTTGAACGGTTCGTTTCAAACAGGTCGAAAAGGTCTTTGGTGCCAACTTTCCCGACCCAGTAGAGATTGAGAAAGCAAAGAAAGTGCTCGAAGTAAGAGACTTTTCGTAACCTTTACTACTGCTTTCGTGTGTGCATACTGCACAAGGAGGATTAATGTTTCCATCTTTCGATGCAGGATCATGAACATGCTCTTGTAGACGCAATTGCGAGACTCGAAGATGCTTCAGATGGTGAAAGTGGTAATACATAAATACTCATATAACCATATGTTCATATTAGATGGAGTTCAATAAAAAGATGCTTCTTGTTGTATCAATATCTATAAGTGTAATTTGGATAATTTGGATTTTAACCTGTACTGGTAATGCATCAAAGTAGCAGCCTTGAGTGTTCCTTTCCCCACCCTTCATGGTGATCTGTAATCCTTGTAGGTTCATACGGTTTCTTTTACGCTCGAATAACTTGTTATACACGAACTTTCCATTTGAAATCATCCAACCAAAAGATTGAATAATTCAATATTCGGTTATTGATGACGAAACGATGCGATCTGTCATTCTTTATGTTCTGTTTTTCTTAAGCAGATGAGGCAAGAACATAGTTTTTTCCCTGGACGATCGCTGGATCAAGCTCAAGGTTGAAACAACTGCAGTTCCAGGTCCCAGCCCAGGTCGGGGAATAAAGGGAGAGCTTGAAGTTGGATCTTATGACCCTGTAGTTTTACCACATTGTACAATAGAGTGCCCTAATTTAACAGAACTAGGTGCCCGGGACGGGAATAATGGCAGCTTAGTGTTCAATAATCGATCTTATGACCTGTAGTTTCACCATACTGTACAATACACAGTGTGCTCTCTAATCTCGCAGAACGAAAGATCTGCAGTAGTTACAGATTTGTTAAACTATTCATTCAAAGATTAGCCTTTTGTGCCCTTGCAAGTTTGTCCGGTTATTTTGCTAAGTCTTTGTACAAATTAATCTCGAAAAACGCTTACTTGTTTTCCAAAAATTTTCCGGCCAGACTGCAGCCCTCCTTCTGTCACAAAGATGCTGCAAACAAGGCGATGAGGTCAGCCATCTGCGCGTCAAATACGGGACCTTCCATTTGGAAATGGCCGGCGCCTTCAATAAAATGAGTCTCGACACGACCAGCTGCAGACTTCAACTTGTTCTGGAGCTGTTTGACACTCGTGAACCCGTCCTCGGTTCCCATGATGAAGAGCTTCGGTTTCGGAGACTGTAGAATGGACTTGTGGTGCCTTCCGAATAGCACGGAGGCCACCATTCCAAAAGGGTAGCCTATGCTCACGTAGCCGACAACTACCTTGATCTGATCAACAGAAGAACCGGCGATCGGCGCCCCTGTATCCAATCACCTGTTCGTTAATTCATCGTATCAACAACTCGGAAAACTGATTAAAGTCAACTGAGAAGGAAGGAATTATAACAAAAAATGACGCCTCTGTTCAACAAGATATGGTAGCATTGTTAATATCACCCCCACCCCCTAGCTCACAAGATCATCAATTTGTTGTAGTTTTGTAGTCTATCATCATCGATAGCGAAACTAGTATGGTCGGAGACTCCGTGCAGTATTTCAAATTCGGAATGCGTTCAAACGCACCCTGGGAGAGATTCGAAAATGCACTCGATAAAGCTTCAATTTTGGAAGTTCTACATAGAATTTTATCTCTGAAATAGAGATGATAGCCTGTCATTGATTCATCTTTCATCATTGAATCCTTATGCAACGAGGAAACCAAACAAGAAAGTTTCGTAGATTTCATCAAGTATCAGGATTTCCATCTAATCATGAACACCCTAGACGAGATTCGAAAATGCACTGGATAAAAAACTTCAATATTGAAAGTTCTACTATGGAGTTTATCACTTTGAAATCTGAAGAACCCCAGCAGTGCCCTAGCTTCGCCTATCCCTAATTCCGTCATTGATTCATCCTTCATTATGCAGCAAGAAGTTAGCTTGCACTCATCATTGAATCAAAAACAAAATCATGAACACATAAGCTAAACTGATACAATGGCTTCTCAAGCAACTTGAGCAATCCTCATGGAAACTCCTGAGTTTTATCATCTTAAGATCGATAACACACGCACTCTAGATTCAGCAAACACAATCTACAGCCAAGTCTCAACAAATCCAGATCTAACAAGTCAAAACACCAAACGAACTTTTCAAAAAAACAACGATCAAATCAAAAGGAAAGAAAAATAATAATTTTCTCACCTGCTGAGGAACCGACCAACAAAATCCTTTTGGTGGAAAGATTCTCAGAAACCCACTTGCAGACGGCGATCACATCCTTGATTTCAGAAAATCCAGTGAGCGACGGCCTTCCTGTGGATCTACCGGCGCCTCTCATGTCAAAGGTCACGGCTTTAAACCCTCTCTGAGCTAATCCAATCGACATCCCTTTGAGAAGAGCTTGACAGCCACCCATGACCGTGAACGGGTGAACAAGTACAATCACCAAGTCTTCTGGTACGGAGCTTGGCTGATGATCTTCTTCTTGTTTGGGTTTGAAGATCCTTGTGTGGAGTTTGGCTGCTCCGTCGGTTGGCTCGACTGTGGTGGACTCAACTGTGTAGTTCGACATCGGAGATTCAGCTGAGCCGGGGGGGATTGGGATTGGAATTGGAGAGTGGATTGGTGATGGAGGTTGTTTGTCTGGTGGAATTGGTTGGGAGAAAGAAGGAAGAAGGAAGGGAGACTGATGAGTTTTCGAGAGATGAGGGAGAGAGCGGTTTAAAGGGTAAAAATGGAAAATTATATTTTTTCAGTTAGCCAGATTTTGTTGATTGTTTGTCATAGCAGGATTTCTGGTTGTTTAATCGGTCGTTATGTTTTTCTCGGGCCTATTGGGCTATGATGTCGTTGATTATTAGATTATGTCGTCTTTAATCGTTGTTGATCGATAATTTTTGTCGTTTACTTTTGAGTTAGATCGATATTGGTTAATTGAAAAATCTATCGTTGTTGATCATCAAATTTATCCACCTATGACCGTCGGATTTGTGTATGTGTGCCAAAAAAAAAGAGTATTGTGTACGTACCTTGTACACATAATGGCATATTTGCATATGATAAGACAATATTCTTACTCTATTATTAGCCCTGGCTTTAAATTTTTCTACGAGCTTTCGATATATACAACTCACTAAAAATATGTCCTAATCCTCAATTTTGAACATTTCGATAAAATTTGAATACCACATCTATATTATATATGCAATGACACTCCTTTTCTACAAATACAAACTGCCTCCACTACTTTAAATATTTGTTAAATCTTGCCCAAAGAGGACATAGTGTAGGAAGAAGACCAAAAACTTTGGAAAACTTCTTCTTTCTTGTACAACAAGAAACTCACCTCCTTGCCCTCTTTCTAGCCCTTCCTCCACTCCCACCGTCGCCGTCACCATCTCTTCCTCTCTTCCCTGATGGCTCCACGCTAGCCACCGCACTACCACCTCTACCTCCTCCGCCTCCACCGTCTCCCTTCCTTCCTCCCCGTCCGCCACCTCTCCTCCCTTTCCCGCTCTCTCCTCTCCCTCTGCCCCTAGAACTTCTCGTGATCGGCCGCTCCCTCGCCATATCTTTGTTCGAAACTTGTCGCACCGCCTTGCTACCTTTCTTCTCCTTACCCTTCTCTTCCTTTGTCTTCTTATCGCCGTCCTTCTCGGAGGAGGAGGATGAGGACAACGAAGACGACGACGAACCATCGTCGTCGTTCTTATTGTTCGTCGCTTCGCTGTTCTGCTTCATCCTCTTCAAAAAACTCGCCGCCCCTCTCTTCTTCCTCACCGTCGCAGTCTGCTCTTTCCTCTCCGCTTTCGAATCCAGAGCGTCGTGCGAGCTCAACTCATTTCCGCCATACTTGTGCTTATTACTACCTTCTCCTCCTCCACCGTTCTTGTTCCCAGTCACCGTCGTGGTCACCGCCACCCTTGCATTTCTTCGGCCTTTTACTCCGGTCGTCCTCTCCCTCGTATTTGTCACCGTAGTTCTCGCCTTACGAACATCCTTGATCTCCTCTTCTTCGTCGTCTTCGACCTTCCGAACTGAAGAAGAAGCTAATTCAGCCGTTTTACTGTTCACCTTCGGCTTCTCCTTGTCTTTCTCTTCAGCCGAAGCTCTCTGTTTCTGCTTGCTGTTATTAACAAGTTTAACGGACGACGGCGTCTGCTGCAGCTTCTCCGACGAGGCGGCTGCTTTCAACGAGACGTTGCGCTTCCCGCAGGAAACCAGAGTTGAGGAAGACTTGTCAGGTTTCGAGGTTGAAGTACTCGTTTTCTTCTGTGAAGCTGCCGCCTCAAGCTTCACGTTCTGGTTGGCCAGTGTTGCCGCTGCCGGCTGCAGGGTAGGCGGAGGTTTCGATTGAGGTTGAGGTTGAGGCTTACTAGATGAAGAAGAAGGTGGAGGCTTTCGTAGCTTGTCTTTCATGTTACGCAGGACAAGCGATCGGAGTTCACGAGCTGCATTGTTCTCCGGCGAACTCTCCCGGAAGAAGAGAATGGCGTTGTTGAATAGGAGGAGGAGGTCTCTGTAGAATTTAGGGATGCAGCTTAAGTACACTCCCTTGTCGAGTCGGAGTTGGACCGTCCGGAGGTCGATGTGCTGCCGGATCAAGCTTTTGTATCTCTCCGATTCCTGAAAGAAAAAAACAGAAATTATCAGGAAACCTGGTCTGAGTCTGGGTCAACTCGATCCGGTCTAAATTCCGACCCCGTCCGATTCATAATTCAAATCAACCAATTAGCCCACCAAACAAATCCAAAAGACTTGCACACTAGATGAACTGGGATCTGGTTAACCCGAAATTCAACCATTCGAGATTAAGATGAACATGCATCCCAATCGACCCCAGACTCATAATCCGATTAATTCAATTCACCTGCCTATTTGATAAGTCTACCTACTATCCAGCCAACCCGAAACTGACACAAAATGAACCTAAATCGATAAAAACTCAACTCGCCGTAACTCACCCTATCCACAACTTAGATTCAATTCAACCATTACTCGATTAATCAGTCGATTAACTCATCACCGAACCTGATTTGTGTTTGACCCCCCGCCAAAACTCGGCTAGCCCAATTAGAAAAGGCCCTATAGCATGTTTTGGGCCACCCATGAATTAAAAAAGGCCTTTTTACGTTGAGGGTCAGAATCGATTTGGTCGGTTATTTGGTTAACCAAAAAATAATTTAATCGGTTAAGCATTTGAAAATTTATCGACCAACTCTTTTTATATTTATATATCTATTTGACTACAAACCGACCATAATTTAGTTGACCGGTTTCTTAACTCCAGACGGTTAACCAACCGGTTACTAGTCTGTTTATTTTGAAAAAAAAAGAGAGATACTTTTAAAACTCATTAAGGTCGGACCGGGTGGGAAACGGTTTATTAATAATTCAAAATGATTAAATAGTGTTTTAAAGGTCAACAGCCGATGCGGGTCGAACGGTGGGAATTTAGCCATCAATGGCCAAAACCAAAAGAAGTGGCCACCAGTCCACCACCTTACAACTATAAATATCCAGCCGGCCGGGTAACATTTGTCCCCCGCCGATGAAGGTAATTACAGGTGTGTCTTTAACCGTCCGGCGAAAAAGCATTCCGTGGACCCCACGCAGATAAAACTTAAAAACAGCCGAATCCCGCGCCATCTGAACCGTACGATTCGTGCTCAACAACCTTACGAGTTACGCCCCATGCGATGCACAATGGTATCCGTTTTTACACGGATGAAATTACCGAAATCGCCCTCTCTGTGTATAAAATTACCTTTTACTACTAAAATTTTTAAAAGTTTAAAAATGTTGACGTGGCGTGTGATGATTGGTGTAAGGACGGCCATGCCATGTCGATGTTTTTTTACGAAAAATTATCAAACGAACGATGATTAAATACAAAAAGGGAGGAAGTTTAAGTTACCTGGCTTCGGAGCCGCCGTTCGAAAACGGAGCCGAGCCGATGAGACCGGATAATCTCGAGGATTCTAACCAACGGTTCGGATTTCACAGCGGCAACCCGCTTCCTGGCGGGAGAAACCTCGTCACCACCCTCGGGGTCTTCGCCGCTGCTACTCGCGGCAACTCCCGCCGTCGTAGCGCCGCCGCTGCCAACTCGACGACGCCGTTTCTTTTTCAAGCTGACAGAACTCTGCACGTCACTGCTCTGTTTCTCCTTCTCCTTTGTCTCTTCCCGCTTCGACTCCCCCACCGATTCGCCGCCCAATTCGTTATTCTTCTCTCCGGCTTGACATTTCTCGTCTCGTTTATCGTCCAAATTACAGTTGTACGAGCTGATCCGCTCTCCTGACGGGTCAGAATGGTCCCGCCCCAGATCCGATCCGTTTCTCGAATCCGTTTCGGGTTTTATATCCACCTCCTCCTCCTTCAACGTCGTCGTTCCAGCTTTCTGTTGTTGACTCGTTGAATTGGATTCGTTGAACGATCCATTCTCCCGGTCATCGGCCGAATCGTACCCGCCGCCGGATTTCTCGGCGGCCGATGGCCGTCGGGCCTCCCTGGCTAGATCTGCCTCCTCTTCCTCCTCCTCCTTCAAGCTCCTCTCCCTCTCCTCTTCCAATCTCTTCACCTTCAATTCGAGACTCCTGGAAACAAATTTAAAAAAAACGACAAAAAAAGCGTCAGGACTGCTCAGATCTTAACGAAATCCGAGCATTCAGAATCGGATCTCCGCTGATTCAACACCAAAAAAATAAAATTTACTCGATCGACAGGTCACGCCGTTGGACCTCACGTCGGAGCTCCTCTACGCGGAGCCGCCGGAGCTCGTCGACCATCGGGACCAACCCAGAAGCGGTGGCGGCGGAGGAGTGGTGGACCCTCGGCAGGAAGCGTCGCCTGAGGTCATTGAACTTGTCCTTACACTGCTGGGAAGTGAGGGAGGACAGAGTTTCTGTCCGGTTGAGGACCTCGACGGCGACGGAGTCCCAGCTCTTGGTTCCGTGTCGGTTCACGGCGCAGGCAAGGAGGAGCTCCTCCAACGTGCCCCAGGACAGGGCGGCGGCGGCGGTTGGTGCTGCGTCGCGTTCCTTAGCCATGGTGGTGGTGGTGGTGGTGATTCATCCTCCTTAACTCCATCATTATTAAATTTTAAAAAATAAATAAATAATAACAAATCGATTTGGGTTTCGAGTTTTGGGGGAAATTAGGGTTTTTGGCCTCTGCGGATTAATTGGAAATTGGAGCAGCTGCAGCTCGACGCTTATATTCTTTTCGCTGGTGGGACGATCGAAGAAGAAGAGGAAGGAAGGAAAGGATTTGGAAGGAAGCAAATCCGAGACTGTTCTTCATCATCCATCGTAGTTGGATTTGGAATTCTTGTTGGGTTTCATTTTGGATTTTGCTTCCACTAGGCCCATCTTTCTTTGGGCTTTTCCTTGTCCGATTTAGATAGTTTTGGTTTTGGTTTTGGTTTTGAAGTAGCAACTTAAATGGGCCTTCAAATGTACCCCTTTACCCAATCTTGGGCTTTTGTGTGTTTATCTCTACAAATACACACCCTAGGTTAGTTTTTTTTTTGTTATCCATGGCCTCCGGTGGAAACACGCTAAAAATCTAAACTAATTTGAAAATTTTAAACACTAACAAAACATTAAATAAAATTAATTTTTAATTTTATTTGGTCAATATTTACGGATTATTATAATAAAACTTTATTTTTTTAGTCATTTCCAACATATATGTCAATTATTAGCCGATTTTAAAATTTTCAAACTGGCTAATATTTTATATATATGTTGAACTAAAAATTGAGATTTCGCCATGTTAAACCCTTCCAATAATATATAAAAAGTTAAAAAAAAATTTCTTAAAGATTTGATTGTTGTTGTTAGTGGGGATATATGTACTTTCGATTATAAAAAATCCCACCGCATGTTGTTAGGTATAAATTTCAAACCGCATTGACCAATTTTCTGGCTCCGCCAATAATCTCGCCTACTCGTCTTTTTAGAGTTGGTTGATCAATATCTCGAATCGAACATGCCGGAACGATAAGCGAGCAGCAGAAACTGCAGATTGATTTGCCCAGATATCCCCAGCCATAAGGATACGATCACACACTCACAATTATTGACCAAAACCTCAATTATTTCCACAAAGAGAGTCCATTAACGAAGGCTCTTTGATTTATTGAAGTGTTAATTGAGCAATTGTTTGAAATTTAACACGTTATATACGTACTACTTTGAACAAAATAGGCCAAAGATTGTGACCACTGATCTGTCTTTATTGCCCCACGGCCTGTGGAATCAAGCATTGATAGTGCCGAATTTACGTTCAATAATCAACTCGAAAAAATTTGGTATGATTGATGGGTGAGGGGTGTGTGTTTGGCTTTTCGTTCCTCAAGGATTGCTGCTTCGGCTTAATCTTTGAACCTTTGGCTTCTGACTTGTGTAGGTTTTGATGACAGGATCAGTTACGATTTGTCGTTGCGTTACAAGCTCCGTGGAAGTGCTTTGGAGGAGTGGTATGTCTTCCGCGACTTCCTCGGTTCCATTCCTCCTCATACGGTCACGGCTGATCCGGCTTGTGTGGTTTAGCCTCTCCATTCTTCTTCGGTGTTTTTGGTGTCCAACTTCATGGCGACCTTGAGACGGAACACGTTTTCGGGAACGGTGGATTTTCCGGCTCGCCTCATTTGGGAAAAAGAAGTCCTCGCTAAGATACAGTGCTTTCTCTAGTTGGTTGTGCTTGGGCGGATTCTCACCATTGACAATTTACAACGAAGAGGCTTCATTCTTCCGAACGGGGTGCACGCTTTGCCGGCAGGATGCACCTTCGGTGAGCCATTTGCTTAGATATAATCAGATCATTACATCGTCAACTTTGGATGTGATCGAGGGATGGAAAGATATGAACTGATCGATTGATTTGTTGGCTGTTAGAAATGCCTTCACTTGAAATATTTGGTTGGAAAGAAATAACAGGGTGTTTCGGGATGAGTCGAGGACGGAGGATTAGATCGTTAGAAAGATTGCTTTCGCCATAAGTCCGTGGCTTAAAGCTGATAGACACCACTTTGGATGACTCATTTTGTTTCGGTTAGGGAGCCTAACTTGAACTAAAGAGGAGGAAGAGATAAGTGGTGTTTGATATATAAAAAATTAATTAATACTTATTTCGTCTTTGCTAAATAACTCAATTACCTTTCAATTCATATATATCGTGAAACTACTATATTGAAATTTATCGCTTTCCTTAGCAAAAAAACTCCTAATCTACGACCGGTACTAATTATTTCGAATTTTCGATATGACTAGCCAATAACTCCCGTTCCATATCCGTCGACCTTAAACCTCGATCAGACCGAATAATCGCAACCGAATACCCAACTCTACCCACATCAGAATAAAGCCTGTCAGCCAAAAGAAAACTAACAATACAATAAACGCAGGCTCATGTGCTTCCCCTTTTTATTAACTGCCATCTCTCTCACCCTCTCTTTCTCCAGTACGCTCCCGCAAACCCTAACCAAACACCATCTCTCTCGTTAGATCCTCCGCAGCCGAGATCTCATCATCTCCGGCGAGAAACCCACACCTGAAATCTCATTCTCCATCTCTGCATGATCATCGGAAATGGCCTCAGCCTGCGTCAACAACATCAGCATGTCGCCGGAGCGGTTCCCGTCCGGCGGCGGTAAATACTCCTCGTACGGCTGGCTCAGCCCCCGCATTTCCTTCAGCCGCGACGAGAGCCCGAAGCAACAACCTCCGCCGCCGCTGGCTGCGGCGGCACAAGAAGTGCAAGATCTCCCCGACTTCGAGTTCCGTCTCGACGATCCCGTCGGAATGCTCCCGGCGGACGAGCTCTTCTCCGACGGGAAACTGGTGCCTACACAGCTGACGAACATGAAGCTGCCGTTTCCATCGGAGGGGGAGAAATCTGGCCGGAGGATGGACGTATCTGGAAACAGTACTGATAATACAATAACTGACCAGTACTTGTTCTCTCCCAAGGCGCCTCGATGTTCGAGCCGGTGGAAAGAGTTGCTCGGCTTGAGGAAGTTTTACCATAATACCCCCAACAAGGCGGCAGCGGCTGGAGGAGAGAGCCTCAAAACGGCGACGTTCCTGTCGTCTTCTTCATCTTCTTCGAATTCGAATAACCAGCAGCAGAGATCACTGATGAGGCATTTTCTACACAGGAACTCCAAATCCTGCAGCAGCTGCCATTCCTCCTCGCTGGACAGCTCGCTCAGCTTGCCATTGCTGAAGGATCTCGACTGCGAGTCCGTTTCAATCTCTTCCTCCAGGTTATCCCTCTCTTCCTCGTCTTCAAGCCACGAGCACGAAGATCTACCGAGGCTATCACTCGATTCGGAGAAGCAGCCGAATCCGAATCTGAACATCAGCTTGAACTTCAACACGCTGCAGAGTCCGAATCCGTTCGTCCTCAATCGCAATCCGACTGGAAACAACAACCCGCCGAGGATGAGAATGGTGAAGCCGAGAGGAGGAGGCGAGGTTAACGCTTCTGACGCCGGAGGAGCAAGCAGAGTGGGGAGGAGTCCGATAAGGAGATCCGCCGCCTCCGGCGGCGGCGGAGGAGAATCAGGTGGGGTGACGAGCAGGGGGGTTTCGGTAGACAGTCCGCGGCTGAATTCGTCAGGCAAGTTGATATTCGAGAGCTTGGAGAGGAGCTCCAGTAGTCCAAGTACCTTCAATGGTGGTCCAAGGCACAAGATCAAAGGAATGGAGAGGTCCTACTCAGCAAACGTCAGGGTCACTCCTGTTCTTAACGTCCCCGTTTGTTCCCTACGAGGTTCGTCCAAATCCGGGTCGGTTTTCGGGTTCTTCTCATCATCCTCCGCCCCACAGAAACGAGACAACGGCGGAGGAGGCATCCACAGACAACAAAGCTCCGGCGGAGGAAACAGCAGAGCCAACAACACCAAAAATCAAATCTCACCATCTTGTTAAGCTAAAAAGAAAAAGCTTGTGCCCATTTTTGCAGATTCTCTGTTCTGGGAAAGGGGTTTTTTTTGTTCTTAGCTGTTCGATTTTCACGTCTCTCTGTACATATTTGTTTGCTTTTTCCTCCATGGTTAGTCTGGTTTTTCATTCTCTCCCTTTCTTTTGTTCCCCCCATTGGAAGCTTAAGCTAACACTAATGTTCAAGAACTGATCATCATCTGGGTTTTCATTCATCTTCTCTGGTTTGATTGCATTGAGGGCTCGTGACCCATTTTCTCCATTTTTGTCTTCTTTTGAGACGCAATAACTTGGTAGAGAGATTTGTAGCGTAGTGGGACGAAGCTTTTGGGAAATGATGCCAAGATTCAAATAGAAAACAGAGGCTCTGTTGAATAATGGTTAGATTAAACAAATGCCAGCACTTAACAAAGATTAAAGGGATCGTTTGGTATGGGGGAATGAAAATGAAGGAAATGTAGAAATTGGGAATTGAGGAATCAGAGATTGTGTAATTTCAATTACATTGTTTGGTAACGAGGTTTGTAATTCAAATACAATTTTCAGTTTGTTAGAAATTTATTATGCAATGACAATGATGCCCTTATTTGAAATCCAATTTCAAGACTCGTCATCTTCTAGTTAGCAAAAATTCGTTTAATACTCGTATAATACACATGTACAAACTATATGCGTTTAGAACTTCCGTTCTCGTACTATTGAAGAGCCGTTTAATTTTAAAATTTTAATATTTTCTAATTGTTGCCGAAATTTTAAACGTATTGCTATGTTGAAACAATGTATGAAACTATGAACGTATTAATATTGTACCATACTCATACCATATCTTACTAAATATAAATGAGAATAAATCGACACCTACCACTCCTTTTATTTATTAGGGAAGAAGAATTAATATTTGTACATATCTACAACCATATATTATAATATGTCATGGCTAATCATATAGTTTTTCCAAATATGCATTACATAATTGCAATAATATATTACACGCTTTGGCTAATCAAACCAATATCTCATTTTTATTCCCACATCGATTGTTATAGTCGTTATAGCATAAAGGAAGTGGGGGTAATAATGACAATATATATCCATTGTTTACGAAAACTCAGAGTTTTGAAGAAAACATCCTCAACACCATGTATTTGAAAAAGGCACATTTGAGAGGAAATGTGGGGCAGAGGAAAAGTGTTTTCGTAAAACACTGGCCAATTAAAACTAAACAAACAAGTGTTTGTTTATTACTCTGAGTTTTGACAAAATCCTCATAATTTCCTCTATACCAAACGAGGCCAAAGATGAAAGATCCCTACTTTTCATGAATCCTTTGTTGATCTGCTCAAAATATTTCCATGGTCGGTGGACCATGTGGTGACCCTCTTCCATTTGGATCAAAGTATACATGTAACATGTGGGTCAATAAGCTGCGGCTAGCTAGCAATTCAATGTTTAACGATAGTATCGAGAATTTTGAGTATGCTCGATGGTTGCGGTCTTTTTGGTTATTTTTTGGGGTTTGTTTTTCTTGGGTCTATTACGGTGGGTTTAGATGGCCGTTGTCGGTTTGGGGTCATTAGGAGTATGCTCGGTGGTCTTTTTTGTTATTTTTGGAGTAAACGGGCTGGTTTAGATGTCGGTTGTGGGTTTGGGATCGTTCGGTATAAGAGGAAATATGAGTGAGTTAGTGGGGAACTATGAGATATAGAGTTAAGTTGGTGTTAAGTTTGTATACTTTAGAACACATAGAGTTATTGGGCGAAAACACGTTGGGACAAAAGCTTCGATTCCGCACATGATTTTGTCATTTTGGAGTCGAGGGATCCTGTGAGATGGACCAGGTTTGCCTACCATTGGTTTCGGCACTGGGCGGAGAGAGGGATTGTTCTTGTTGCGTGCTGGTAGTTGTGATCGGAACGGAATACTCGGGGTGTTTAGGGATGTTTGTAACATTCACTAATGACGAAATAGGTGCTAGAGTCTTGAGATGGAATAGCATCCAACTCAAGGGTATAGCTGATGAAGTCTTTTAGACAATTCAGTTTGGCACTTTGGGTGTGGGTGAATTTCTGGCATGGCTACACAACTAGAGTGCTATCGTGCTCTCCCTACTAGAACTATTCAATGGCAACTATTTGACTAGCATCAAATGCTCTTTAGCATCCTTGTGCAACGTGTTCCTGAAACCCTAGACCGACTTTAGAAGGCGTTTAGCTACTTATCAAACCAACTTTTAATGCGGTTCGGACCCTGTTCTGTCGGAGCCAACCAGAACTAGCTTGACCATGTCTCTTTTTTGTTGTGAAATCTTAGACCGTCTAGCTACTTTCTCCTTTGCGTCTCTATGTTGTTAGGCACAACGCATCGCTTTGGCCCCTATCTTATTATGTTGTATCGTCTAATCACTCGCAACCCCAATATACTCGTCGACAAATGAACTCTTCCGGAGGCATGCAAGACTCTAAACTTATTATAGTACGATACGTTCATGATCTTGTAGCGAATTATCATATAACTTTTTGACGTTCTTTATCATTATTCTATCGATTCAGCTTTCGGTGTTGTTGTCTCGTCCAAAAGAGAGAACCCCAAACCCCCACCACAAAACACCAAAACACACAAGGAAACAACAAAGTAGTCATTGATGCTGACCCAATTGTCATAGAGGTGTGCCATAGTGAATAGGGTTGCGGCATCCGGCATCATATCGCCCTTCCCTATAAATTCCTCTCTATTGCCTATATAGCTCTTCTCATCAATCTCCATGCATCTCGATTTCGATACTAACAGACAAATAATTAAAATGAAATAACCCGTTTGGAAAAAGTGGTTAAAAAAACTCAATTATCCTAAACATGTATTGATAATAGGTTAGGGATGGATATCCGGTTACGGTTAACGATTAAAATTGATTAACCAATCGACTTCGGGTGGATCATTTGTTAGCCTAAGATAATCAGGTCGTGTTAATCGATTCATTTTTTAGATTCTTTATTAACCGACTCTCTTCATATTTATACCTATTTTAATCGAAACTGACCTATTTTGGTCGATTAATTGATGGTTTATTATCCGATCACAACCACATTGATAACTTTTTTTTCCACAATCGTAATCGATAACCACCCAACTGACTTCTACACCTAGATAACACACAAATAACCGTATCTACCGCGACCGAAAAATGACCATATGCACCCTAGCGAAATTCCTCCCTATGTAGTCGTTGGATGTATCTGAAAAAACTTTTGTTTGTTTCTTTGTTTTGTCATGGGGTGCTGTTTGCCTGTTGGCTACCACTATTGTCCTTTGCTAAGTACTATTGCTGGCCTTTTCCTTTGTTTTCCTTAATTTTTTTTTATAATTTCTGCATTCAAATCCTTCCCCCCAAACACAGCCCTATTAAATGATGTTGTGTTTGACCAGTTTTCTTTTCATTTGGACCACATTTGGTTTGTCCCTTTGTGTTTAAGGCCAATGTTGTCATATCATCATAGTTACATGTTCAATCACTCCACCCGATCCACTTCGGGACCTCATACACCACTTGACTATTTAAAACATGATAATCGTATTACACTGAACGCTAAAAGAATGTATTAATTCGATAATTCACATTTATTGGGTAGTCCCGATCGGGAATCTCATTCTACGTATCGGTGGATGCCAAAGTCATCAAACAAACAAAGGAAACAAGATATTGTTTGTTTTGAATTTCGATCCAAGATGCGCGTGTACAATTAGGCGAGTTGTAGACAACTCTCCCACTCCTTTGTAATGTTTTTGCTTCAATTCTTCCCAATTTACTAATCATTTGATTTCTTGTTCCTGTCTTCCCAATTTCACATGTTCTTTGATGGGTATAGATATACCGTATTACCTTCGAATTGTGCGTGCATATACCCGCTACCCACACTCTATTGTCTTTTATCACGGAAAACATCCGACCATATATGTATCTTAATAGAGACCTGCTTGTTACAATACTAATTATTAAAACGTCACCTCAAATGAAACCTATCAAGAGAACTAGAATTTGTACATGTACATCGAAATTAATATCACCGACATTTTCTTTTTTGAAGGGGTGGTTTCATTAAAAATCAAAAAATACCGGACACAAAAACCTCCTCATCCCAACACAAAGAGTAAAAAAGAACAGAAACAATACACGAGGCATACTTCAACAATTTACAACGTATTTATCCATCTTAGCAAAAAAATTCCTTCCCTAACTAGTCTGGCAATTTGATCTATCATTTTTAAACTCGATCTCCGACAGAGAGATACCTTAACCATCGAAACCAAGAATTATTTGGCTAATGTCTTGTTTGGTAGTGAACCATTATTTTTCTATTTTGAATAGTGAGTTATAATCTTTTATGATCCAACTTGGTGGTGATGGTGGGACTAGACTTCCCCATAATTATGTTTGCTATGAAGTGAGCAACAAAAGGCTTGGAATCATTTAGACAAAGACATGGCAAAAGTATATATATAATACTTAACCATTATCATCACTAGTATAATACTTTTTTTGGAAAATTTGCACTATATAAACTTAACAAAATGAGTACTTAGCTTTCATTAGTGTACTTTAGATTATCTAGCTATTCAATTATGGATATCTTCGAAATTGCGTAAATATCAAAACCAGTTCATCACGCGTTTGTGAACTTGATATATCGATATAGGGGGGCGTTTGTGAAAGTGGAATAGTGAGTAGACCAAAAAGTAATATTTTCAACATAATTTCTTTATACCAATTGCCTCTTTTTAACTAACCCATGTGCCTCCCAAAAGCTTTGCACTTTTAAATTATTTTTTGATGAATAGCTTTACACTATTAATCAAATATAACCTTATGGGTTTGAACCTTGATTTATGAAAATCCTGAAAAGGTTTAAATTCCCAAAAGGTTTAGGTTTTGACCCAAAATCCACTTTAATTGGCCCTTCCTCCTAGGGTTCAAAGTTGTTGGCTTTATTAAAACGATAAAGACTCAACCCGATTAGTGGGTAGATGCCATTTCGAACAAATCTAACAACTTTATTGACCCTTTTTAGTTGAGTTCGTCTCTTATATATGACAATTGATTTTTAAATTTATTTGGCCATTATTTATAGGATTTATCATAAGAAAACTTGAATTTTAAAAATGCATGTTAAATATTAATCGATTTAAACATTTTGAAATTTTCATGTCAAAATAGCTTATTTTCATAGGTTAATCCTTTTAGAAATTGACCATTTTGACATGAAAAATTTCAAAATTTTAAATTGGCTAATATTTGACATGCATATTGGGAATGATTAAAAATTGAGGTTTTACCATGTTAAGTTCTTTAGATAATAATCAAATAAAGTTAAAAAATAATTTTTCAAATTGACTTAATTACTTTCTGCATGTATGGTGGAAACAGTTAGAAATCCAAGTTAAAAATTTTAATGGTCAAACTTAAAAGTCTATTGGCTACTTCTTGTTTCTTTATACTAGAATTATCCGTGCGATACTACGAAAATTTTTAGAGAATAAACAGAAATTTTGTCACACACCTTTCGACCGTTTTGAATTGGCCTTGGCTTGCCTCCCTAGTAAAATTATGGTCTCATGTTCTTCATTTTATTTTTTGACGTTGAAAATACCCAACCAGATATGCTACTCTTCAATCAATCTAACCCCGCTAGACGATGAGTAAAGAACAACCCACGCCAAATCTTTTTCTTTGTTATGCTTGCTTCCATCCTACTTTAGATACAGAATCCCGCACCAATACATATTGAATTTTTACCATCTCAAGTCTCATTCCTTTTCATGCTTCAATCCTACTCCAGATACAGAATCCCTCACCAGTACATATCGAATTTTTACCATCTCAAGTCCCATTTTTTTTCATGCTTCGATCCTACTTCAAATACAGAATCCCGCACCAGTACATATCGAATTTTTACCATCTCAAGTCCCATGCTTTTTCATGCTTCGATTTTACTCCAGTTTCAAAATCCCGCACCAATACATATCGAATTTTTACCATCTCAAGTCCCATTCTTTTTCATGCTTCGATCCTACTCCAAATATAACATCCCGCATCAGTACATGCCCCCAAAGTTTTACCATCTCAAATCCCATTCTTTGTCATGCTTCGATCCCACTCCAGATAACCACCACCAGCACATACCGAGTTCATACTTTTTACTGCCTCCCGACAACTGCCAACTACCCGTCGCAACCTACCCCGAAGTCATGTTCATAGTTATGCTTACATTTTTTCTCTCTATTTCTCACGTGACCAACCCTTTGCCAAAACAAGTAAAACTTTTGTCCACATCCCTAAATCTGATTTTTTTTACCACTATGCTCTGTTTCCTGGCAAACTGGAGGCCCTATTGCTTTGCTGTATGAACCATTCATTTTAACTTTTCACTGCTATGATCTCTGCTATGCTTCTGTCTCTGTGTGTCTCTGCCTCTAATCATGCCCCCTACCCATTCACATTATCGCTTTCAATTCATACAAAGTAAGTAACTCCTCCCTTTCTTTCAACTACTTTCACATGAACACGACTAAATGCCTGGTGAAAGGAAAGTGATAGGGCAAGTCATCTAACCCGGCTGGTAAAGCTGTCGATGAGTAGAGTTACGGGGCATCTGAGCGAGTAAAAGGGTCTAACTTCGATGCTCGAGGCATTTAGGCGATCTTGGGTTTTGAACACTCGTGGCCGGAAACACCGTCCGGACGGGGCCTTGTGGCGGCAGGAATTCCGGTCCAGGCGGCAAGTATCTTCGGCCGGAATTCCGATCCAGCAGACTACATGTTACCGATTTCTTTAGAAAAATTTACCGTAAAAGGAGTTTTCGTCAACTAGGACGATTATGTCTTTACAAAATCTAAAGCGTCAGTTAAGTAACCCGTAACCCTCTTTAGGAACCAGCTAGACAGAAACACCTAGAGAAGAACCTACTTTGGTACTGGTTTGGTTCGACGGTTTGGTTCATCTGTGGTGGATCTAGCCAAAATAACTTGAGCTAGATCTTTGATAGCATATAACTTGTGGCGGGTATTGAATGAAGCCCGTAAAGTTTCGATCTTTTTAAACTAGTTAACACAATCTGTGTGGATGGTCCAACCTATTCAAGTTCAACAATGTCGATCATCAAAATGGTTGAATTATTGTTCAAGCAATTCCTAACCAAAGTTCCTAACTCACAATTCCAACAAGGATTCCACATTCCGGCATACTAATCAACAATTCATCAGAAGCTAAAACAGAAAACCCAGAACGATCAGAATTGACGAAAATGCAGAACGGTTAATCAGAAGCAAAATTTGATTAAAAAAATTCCCAAGGTAGGAGGAGAAGACTATTGGGAAGTTTTCAGGTAGAAAGATCCAGACTTTTTTTGTTCTGCTGAAAAACTGACGAACTAGAGATCGACGGTGGTGGGAGAGAAATGGAGAGATCAGGTGTATATAGAGGTTTCATCATGCTGCAATGAGATCCAGAATTGGATTGTTCATTGTTACACATCATCATATCCTCCTTCCCCTCCTCACACCATCCATGGAAATCCAAAAACAGAGAACGAAGAAGGAAAAAAATGAAAGAAGAGATGCAGAGATATTAGAGAGCTGATGGATTGAATTGTGGAACAGTTGCGGCGATGGAAAGGGGTTTTGGGTGTAATGCGTAGAATTTAAGGAGGCGGAGAGTGTGGAGCTTTAGGGTTTTTGGGGGATCCCTCTTCAGTCTTATCCATTTCCTCTGGATCTTCTTCTTCTTTCTCTCTGGTTAGGATCCAACAATGGCTATTGGATTTTAAGCCTGCTGGGCCGGTGAAATACAGTTCCATCTGGCTGCCTACCTCTCATTTTATCAAAACTCGGTTGAACCGGGTGAGCGAGAGTTTGACAAAGATCGAATCTTTAAGAAAATCGTTTTAAAACCCTAGTGACAAAGATCGAATCTTTAATAAAATAACGATAGTAATTTGACATCATTGCATACTTGTGCATCTCATAGTTCGTGCTAACAGGTCATACGACGAATGAATGAATCACTTCGTCATGAGTTGATCCAACAAACTCTGTAAATTGGCTTAAATGGTTGGAAGGATTGCTAAGGTTTTTAATGGTTCAGTGACATCAGAACGAACGGCCCAATGTCAGAACATAAGTGGCATCCGGTACGCCAGTTGCCATTGCTTCCAAGTTCGGCCATTTTGATGTTGGATTGTCTTAAGGACAGTGAAATCAGTACAAGATTTTTATCTCAAGGGCAAATCAACAAATACATTAAGGACTATCCTACCAGAAACCCTGTACTATAGAAACATGATCAGATTCCATGTCTGCAACGTCATGACGATTCACTTCCCACAACCTCGAGCATCAGGACGGAGTTGTTCCAACCGAGCAAGGCATTCTCATCCGGAACTGAACTGAACCAACCTGGATCTTTCCTTTTCTTCCGAGATTGCTGATCCCAGCATGTGAATATATATACACTGTCAGGTAGTTCTTTCCGTTCCTGTAACAAAGATGAGAGCTTTAATGCCTGATTTTGATGCAAAAAGATTCAACCTTTGTAGTAACACCCTAATGCAAAGATGAATGTTTAATCAAACAGGTGATTGCACCCAGAGAGTATTCCTTATATCAAGCTCTTCAGGAAAAAAAGTGATCTTGAGATCAGAATATAGCAGCAATCCTCTGTCAGTAACACTTTTCTGGCAAACTCACATTTCAATAGAGGGAAGTGCTGGTTAAAAAAGATGCGGTGAAGTGTTTCAGAGACTAGAATCTAGATTGTATCATGTTAACGGCTCATGATCATCAAGCATAAAGAAAAGCACGATTCGAAGAACGATTCGAGAGGAGCAGCATTAACAAAGATTCGATGCCAAGCACAAGTCATGGTACCTAAAGAACTCGTAGATAATCTATGAAGCACTAAGGCAAGGTACCTTTCAAATCAAAGACGGACACTGAAGATCTCAAGGAGTCCCCGAGTTGGTCTTCTCTGCAAAGTGAGAAGCTAAATCAGTTGGCAAGCAATAACATATCAATCAATTGAAAGACTGTGATGCACAGTTTTAGTTCAATATGGTTTCGCTTCATAAACATAGCTCAAAGAAAATTGAATCAAGCAAATGTGAAACAAAACCATTGGAATGATTTGATTTTACCTTGTTGCGCCGTGCCAACGGAAATCGCACGGTCCATGTTATCAATGCGCCGCTGTATGGATTTCAGCACAGAGTTCAACGACGAGACTCTCTTCCTAACGGCGGTTATCTTCGCGGCGTGCTGCATTATGAACGGTAGCGGCGCGTCTGCCAACAGTCCGTCAAGCTCTGGAAACGAGAATTTTCAAATTCCAAACACAAAGGTTTTGCTCACAACTAGCTCGGAGTGGAAATGAGATTTGCCAATCAAATTCGAGAGGGATTACTGGATAAATTTTACCTCCGGTGAGGCGATCGAGGGCGGAGTTGAGCTGATCTTGGCTTTTGAGCGTGTTCTGAGCTTCGGAATCGAAGTCCCGAATCACATTCGAGAGGATCGTCGATAGCGCCTTGGAAAGTGTGTCGGCACTACTTGTACTACTGCTCTTCTCGAGTTCGACGTCGGTGTCTTCTGGTATCGGAGTTGAATTCGTCGCTTCCGTTGTTTCGACGCCGTTAGTTTCCTCGTTGGAATCGGCGATGGCCGGAGGATTCTCCATTTCTGACCTGGGATTTGTAAGGGCCAGGTCACAGTAGATTGTAAAGACGGTAATCGTCGTTTTCAGTGACGAACTTATGGGTCCAAATGGACCAAACCAAAGTACAGAGCCGGACGGTTCAGCAGTCGTGAAAAATAAACTAATCGAGTTTGAATCGGGTGAGGTTCAACTCGGCTAGTAAGGATACGACACCGTCGAAACATTGCTGGACGTAGGTACTGAAAAAGACGGTAATGTCCCTTGATTCCAATACGGTAAGGATACGGATTAGGGTTTACCTGAAGGACTATATAAACTCTAGAGTGAAGGCCATTAGGTTTCACCATCGGCTGCCATTTTTTCTTTCTCCGTCGTCTTCAATCGCCGTCGAGAGAGAAGTTGGGATTTTCACGAGTTTGAAGCAAGATGAGGGCTAAGGTGGGTTACACAGTTTCCTATTCATCGATCTCGTTCTCGAATCTGTGTAGATTGTTCTGTGTTTGCCTTGATTTCTCTGCTGTTTTTGTCTGTGTCGAATCTTCTATGTTCATGATTGCGATGAT
This sequence comes from Linum usitatissimum, assembly GCA_030674075.2. NCBI lineage: Eukaryota > Viridiplantae > Streptophyta > Magnoliopsida > Malpighiales > Linaceae > Linum > Linum usitatissimum. The sequence continues at coordinate 1,079,696 of JAUJYP020001424.1, forward strand.
TTGAATTCATGATGCATTCTGTTTATTCGTTAGAACGTAGCTCGATTTGCTGTAAACCCTGGAGGTATCCTACACTGATAGTCGAAATTTTAAACTATAGATTCTTTGTCTCGATGAGTAGCCTGAGATTGTGCTTTTTCATACGTGACGAATTGAATCGATCTATCAATCCTTTTTCCCTGTGGATTCGCCGTTGATTATCAGATGAATAAACTGTTTGCTGGCTCATCAGTTGATTTGTATGATTATTGTAGCTCGTAATTTCAGATTCTGCCTTTGGTTTCCTATAAGCTCAAACCTTCTTTTTCTGGAAATGCTTGGTTTCTTCTAGCACAGTATTCGGTTGGAGTGATTATCAGCTCGATTATTGCTGTCAAAGTCATCGGTTGGGTTGATCTCTCTTGAGTGAAAGTGGTTGTAGACTCGTTGGGTCACAAATTGATCGAGTTTTTGGCCAATTTGATCACTTTTCACTTAGTTTTAAGAGGTTCTGATAGATTTGCATTGCAAAAGTTGTTGTTGATTGAATATTTGTTCAATTCAAATCATTGCCGAGTTGGGTCTGGCTTGGTTGTGTCAATGTTTAACAGTTATAAGTTGATTTCACGTCTCGATTTTGTCCACTTTGTGAATTTCGATAAGCTGAATTGTGCTTGGTTGATTGTGCAGTGGAAGAAGAAGAGAATGAGGAGGCTTAAGAGGAAGCGCCGAAAGATGAGACAGAGATCCAAGTAGAGGGCCTCTGGCTAGTTATCCTGGAAGATCTCGAGTTCCTTTCTCTACAGTCTGTTCACCTAGTGGATGGCCTCTTGTTATAGGAATGCTACTATCGATCTTTCGAACTTTAGCTTTAAGTAGCGATTCTCAGTCTATGTTCATGTTTATCTCTGCTCTTCTGTAGAGTTTAAAACATTTGGGAATTGTATTTCCTTTGATCTTTCTCTTATCTTACAATGGAATGATGATGTTCTTTGAACTACCCTAAGCAGTCTACTTAGTATTTACTTTTAGCTATGTTGGTTATCCGAGTCGAGATGAACTCAAGCTCGAACTTATACCACAGTGCTTGAGCTCTGCTTGTTTAAAAATCGCAGGTCGAGCTTTGCGTGAATTCGAAACTTCAACACTCCTCTTGGCTCCTACATAAGGATTGTGATCTGTATGTTTACACATTAGATTGAAGATGTTAAACCAATGTGTTCATAATAGAGGAAGTTTACGAGCTATAAACGAGCTAACTTGTGAGCGGAGCTAGAGTTGGTTCGAGCTTTTGGCGTGCTTACATTTTGCAGCTGAAAACCGGACGAGCTGTTAGTGTTGTCAAATGGAATGATTTCCCAAGTGGGAAGTACACATCTTTCTCTTATGGGTTAAGCCTAAAAACAATGAAAAAATCTCACCCATTTGGCCAAGACTTCACAGTTCACTCTCCAAAATGTTATACTGTCGTGTCTCCATAAACCTCGACGAGAAATCCAAAGCCGGATTCGAAGGCTCCTCCCTGGCCGGTCTAACCATGGTTCCGCTGCTGTACAACTGGTTTACACATCCAGGTCATAACGCAGGGAAAACCTCCGGACAACATCGCGACTTACTGCCCCGATCTGAAACAAATCCTTCACTACTCCACCTGCCAACTCATTCCCACCTTCATTCACAATCCCTTGAACTAAAATGTTATAAGTCGAGTCGTTAGCCCGGATTCCCTTCCTGATCATATCCTCGAAAACCTGCAACGACAGATCGGTTCTCCCGGCCTTGCATAGCCCGAGCATAATAGTGTTGAAGTTCCCTGGCTTGGGAACATATCCGTACTCTTTCACCAGCGCTGCAAAGATCTCCAACGCCACGCTCAGCATCCCTTCGACACACAGCCCTTTCATCAACGTCGAATACGCCGGTGGATCAGGCACGAACCTATCGTCCTTGACAATCTCGTAAAGAAGCTGGAACGCAGCGTACGTTCTTCCCTTCTCGCACAGGCAGCAGAGCACGTAATACCAGAAGTTGTGGATGGAGCACTTCTTTGTCGAGGCCAAGCTTCGGATAATCGAATACGCTTCTTGGACCTTCCCTGCATCGGTCAGCAAGCTGACCGAAGCGTACGTTTCATCTTTCGGAGCTATGTTTCGAGATATCATATGATCTAGAAACTCGATGATCATATCGGCCTTACCTTGTTTGGCGAGGCAAGCTATGATCGGGTCGTAAGCTGGCGTGGCGAGCTTGCGCTTGAATTTCCCTCTCTCCATCTCGCGGAACAGTCTAATCGCGTCCTCCGTCTTACCGTGGAATACCAGGGAACTTATCAGCATGTTGTACGTGACGACGGATGGAGATTTCGCTTCGGCGTTCATCTCGGCCAGCAATGCATTTGCTTCCTCCCACTTGCCTTCATGGCAGAGGCTCTTCAGCAAGATGTTGTAGCTAACGACGGTCGGATCGATGCCTTTCGATGGAAGCTCCCGGAACAAGCGAACTGCATCATCCAGCCTACCTGTCACAGGCAAGAAACGAAATAAAGATGGATCGAAATCCCGGCCCCTCCTTTTAACACAGGAGATTCCAACTACAATTACCTTCGTTGCAGAGTCCGGTAACAAGAACATTGTAGCTAATCAAGCCAGGCTCCCAACCTTGTGCAACAATATCGTCGAAAAGCTTCATGGCATGATCAACTCCCTTCTCTTTACAAGCAATCTCAAGCAAAGAGGAATGAGTAAACGTACTGGGCAACACCCCCTTCTCCACAAGCTTGTTTGTGAATTTCAAACACTCATCGAAGCTCCCACCATCCATGGCAAGCCCTCGAATTATGCAATTGTACGTATTCGAATTCGTCGGAAACCCAACTTCTTCCATCTTCTCCACTATCAGCATCGCTTCCCCGACATAGCCGCTCCTGGAAAGACTGTTCACCAAGTGACTGCAAGTGCGTAAATCCGGAGGAGCAATTCTCCACTCGATCAGCCATTCCATCACTCTGATAGCCTTCTTGAGATATAATCCTTGACAGAGATCGAAGATCAGCTGCTTTGCCTCATCGGCATCGGGATAATTCCCCCTGGCAATGGCGTATTTCATCTCGTAGAACTGCTCATTTGGCCTGATTTTTTTGCTGGTTTTTTTAAATGAAAGCTTCCAATTGGTCGAGACGACGGCGGAGTTGTTCTGCGAGGACGCTGTGATGTTGGTGAAGCCGTTTTTGAGGGAGGCGGATCGGGGATTGGGGGCGTGGAAGGGGAAGAGCTTAGACGCCATTATCGTCTCTGGACATGGTGCTAGTAGATTCATTGCTGGACGAGAAGTAAAAATGACGGGATGAACGTACCGGAAAAAAGTATATCAGTCGCCGCCGGCGAAGGGTTCTCTTCCACTAGTAATGTCCATTCAATCGGCTAACGGTTTTGCTTTGCTTTACTCTTATCGCTACATCCAGAACAGTTTTGTTGGTCTTACGAAAAGTACCACTTTCTTTTAGAAATTTGCAAATTGGTCCTTTCCTCTTCTTATAAAATCTGAGGTTAATTTGGTGAGACCGTGATGGATTAACCAAACCGATTAGAGTTAAAAATCAACCGGCCACGAAATTAAGAATCTCGAGAATGTGTCATCACTCATATTTGGTGTGAACGGTGCAGACATATGCATTGTGGTCGCTTTTTTTCTGATTCGTGGAGAGTCGTTGTGATTAACCTTTCGGTTATAAGTTAGTATCGAATTTTATCTCGATGTAACTAGGGGCTAACATTCGATTACAATTAACGATTAAAATGATGAACCGGCCGAATTTGATTGGTTAGTCAGTTAACCAAAATGATTCAATTGGAAGATCATTTAAACGACAGCATATTTGATTCAAACCATTTACAAACTACCTGAGCTCTCACTGCAGGAATCGACATTATCAAGCACAGCCACAGACGGGTTATCATACAAAACTACCTCACATTGCCACCATACCCACCCGATTAATCATTTCAGCATCACGATGCGACACATCGATCGAGAGCATTCGCAGCAGAAGGGCGCAAGCAATCACTGCGAGTTCATCACGAACCATGATGATCATGAAGTAAAAACGCCGAAGATTTCGAGATAACCAGTTATTACAAGGGCAGCCCTTCAAGTTCATGTTGCACCACAATCTTTTTAACACAATTGCGACTCAACACCCCCCTCCGATACAGATCTTTCAGAACTTCAGCTCCCAACTCCTTCATCTCTTCATGAACAATCCCACTCACAATCATACTATAAGTAGCCGAACTCGGCATATACCCTTTCCCGACCATCACCTCAAAAACCTCCAACGAAAGATCGGTTCTCCTCGCCTTACAGAGACCTTGAATCAACGCGTTGAAATTCTCCAAATTAGCCACATATCCATACTCTTCCAGCACTTGAAAAACCCCGAAAGCCTCGTCCAGCATTCCCTCTCGACACAACCCCTTCATTAAAATCGAATACGATTGCGGATCAGGCGTGAAATCATCGTTCTTCGTCATCCTATACAGCAGCTGAAATGCAGCGTAAGTGCTTCCCTTTCTACACAAGCTCGCAATCACACCTTTGAAGAAGTTATGAGTCGAGTGGCTCTGCCTCGATCGCAAGTACTGAATCATGGTATATGCTTGTTCCACTTTCCCTCCGTCGCAGAGCAGAGCGATGGCGCCATAGGTGCCATCGCTCGGCCCCAATTTACGAGACATCATCCGGTCTAGACATTTCACAACTTTGTCGATTTTTCCTTGTCTCGAAAGACCGGCTATGATCGGATTGTATGAAGCAGTCGTAACAAGAAAATTCCTCCTCTCCATCTCGTCGAAAACGTGAATCGCGTGATCAGTCCTGCCATGCCTTGCAAGCCAAGTAATCAGTGTGTTGTACGTTACAGCAGATGGTGACTTCCCCTGTGCATTCATCTCACTTAACAACGCATTTGCTTCTTCCCATTTCTGATCTTTCACAAGAGTTCTGAGAAGAATGTTGTACGTCACAACATTCGGATTGTAACCGATCAAAGGCAATTCTCGGAACAGACGAAACGCTTCATCAACCCTACCTTCGTTGCAAAGTCCGGTGAGTAAAATGTTGTAGCTGACCAAATTAGGCTTCCAGCCTTTGGCCATGATCTCGTCGAAGACCTTCAACGCCTCGTCAACTCCTCTCTCTTTGAAAACTCGTTCGAGTAAGGAGGAATGCGCGAATGTGTTCGGTACGAGACCTTTCTGGATCAGTCTGTTGATGAACTGCAAGCATTGCTCGAATTCTCCTTGCGTCGAAAGCACTTTGACAAGAGAATTATAAGTATTGGCATTGATTGGAAATTTATACTCTCCCATTTTTTCAACTACCTGCATTGCATACCTAAATTCCCCACTCTTGCAGAGATTGCTCACCAAGTAATTGCAGGACCGCGAATCAGGAATGCTCTTCGATTCAATTAGCAATTGCATCACTCTCACGGCCTTTTCGAAGTTTTCATCCTTGCACAGATTGTAGATCAGCTGCATTGACTCGTAAATATCAGGCTTTCCCCCTTTTGAAATCTTGCTCGCCATCGAATCAAACTCTTCTGTAATCCTAACCCTAACCTCTTTGTTTATCCAGCTGGATAATGGCAAACCAGAGTCCTTTGAAGGAATTGTGATGTGGGTTGAAGCCAAAACCTTACTGAAGCCATTGTTGAGCGAGACAGAGCGAATTATATTATTATTCCCTCCAGTAGCTGGAAATGGCGTCGGTAAGTTCGTCACTCTGTTGAACAGAACATTCATGGCGACAGTTCTACTACAGCACATACTCTCTACTACTGAATCAGAAGCTCAAGCTGATTTCTTTCCTCTTCGTGGAATTTGAAAACGCAAAAGAAGTTTAAGTGAAGGATGAACGTACCAGCTGGGTATTTCTCTGTTACTCCGCCGGCGAAGAGTTTATCTTTCCGGTGGTAATTTGCTCGGTGCCGGAGAAGATGAGTTATCTACTTATCTCTCCATTCAATCTTTTTACTACAACGGATTTGCTTTGCTTTCCTCTTCCTGCCGTTATCCAAAGTCCGCAAATTTTTTGTTATGTTTTTTTTTTGTCTTGTTCTTGGAGCAAAGGCCAGGTTTCTGGGCTTGGGCTCACTTTGCTTGTTGATGACTCCAGACTTTGGGCTATTGTTCGATGGGCTCCTAGTGTTTTTAACTAGAGGTGTGAAATGGGCTGTGTGGCTCATCGGTCAGGGGTTCGATAAACAAGCGGTTTGTGAGAAGTTTGGTGTTTGATTTGGAGAAAAATTAATTAAAATCAGTACGGTTTCAAGCAGACTTGATAATTATCGAGTAAGCCAGCTCAATGAGCATAGCTCGTGAGCCAACTGCCCAACTCGTTTGAGGCTCGATTAAGACTAGGCATGAGAATTGGTTAATTCGATTATTAACCATCGGATTCGATCGGTTAAAATTAAAATTTCATATCTGACAGAATCTAGGAGGAGATTAATTAACCGACCGTTAACCGACCGCTATGGTTAAATAACCGTAAGTTAACCAACCGACTAATTTAACCGATACATCAATACCTAAATTGGGGTTGTTTTAATTGAATTTGAGGCAATTTCACTTAACATTTGAGGATAATTCCATTTTTTCGGTTAACTAAGGTTAACTGACTTTTAACCAATGAAGCGGTTTCAACAATACATTAACCGTTTCACCAACCGACCTAATTTCAATTAAACCAATGCAGTCGATTAGCCGATTTTAACCAATTAACCAACCGAGAAGCTAGCCCTAATTGAGACTCGAGAGTTGCTTGAATCATGGCTTGATTCATCTGTTCAGTTGAGGTTTATTAGTTGGCTCGATTAGTTCAACTCATGAGTTGGTTTTAGAGATTTATATGATTTTGAAGTTCTTATTTCGTCTAAAAGCCCGAAGAATATGATGGTGCGTGATTTTGTCTTAATGACTAATTGTTTAATTAGACTATACAATTCGAACTCGTTAAGAACTTGCAAACAAGACAAATTCTAGCTCGAGCTCGTCAGGACTTGCAAATGAGCCAATCACGAGTTGAGTTGAGTTGAGCCGAGCTCGATTATCATGGTTCGGTTCAAGCTCACTACAAACAAAAAAGTCGAGTTAGACCGGGATAAAACTCGGTTTGGCTCGTCACACTTGAACCGGTTCGATTGTTACATCTCTATTACAAGGAAACTCTTTTCAGGCCATACTGCAAAACAAGCCTTTCAGCAGTATCACGTTTAACCAACCCACATCGATACAAATCTCCAAGAACTGATGCTGCCAGCTCCATCTCACCTTCATACACAATCCCACCAACGATAATAGTATATGTCGCTGCATTCGGCACATATCCTTTCCCGATCATCGTCTCGAAAACCTCCAACGCCAAGCTGGCCCTCCTAGCCTTGCACAGGCCTCGAATAAGCGCGTTGTAGTTGTCCTTGTTCGGTACATATCCTCCGTACTCTTCCAGCACCGGCAACACCTTCATTGCCGCTTCCACCATCCCTTCGGAACACAGCCCTTTCATCATCGTCGAATACGTCGGTGGATCGGGCGCAAAATCGGTCTTCTTCTTAGCCAGTTCATACAGAAGCTTGAATGCAGCATAGGTGTCTCCGGTTCTGCACAAACTCGAAATCACACGGTTGAAGAACGTACTGATCGAGCTGATCGAGGATGATTCAGATGCCATGGTGTAGAAAATCGAGTAAGCATCCTCGTCGTCGCAGGAGAAGAGCAGACTTATCGCGCTATACGTCCACTTGTCCGGTTCCACGTTCTCGTATCTCATCCTGTATATCACGCTGCTGACCGTATCGACATCACCTTCTAGCGAAAGACGAGCTATGACCGGATTGTACATCGATGCAGTCTTCTTCTCCTCCTCGATTCTATCCAGCATACGGATCGCAAGATCGGTCTTGCCATGGACCGCCAGTGATCTAATCAGCGCAATGTACGTGACATCCGATGGAAATTTCCCGTCTCCATTCATCTCGTCGAGCAGGAAATTCGACTCTTCCCATTTCGCGTCGTTCCAAAGAGCGCTAAGCAAGATGTTATAGCTAGTAACGTTCGGATCCTGCAAATCACGGAACAAACGAATCGCATCGTGTAACCGGCCTTCGCTGCAAAAACCGGAGAGCAACACGTTGTAACAAGTAGACAAATCCTTTGCATCATCATGATCAAAGAGGTTCATAGCCTTGTCAGCTCCTCTCTCTTTACACGCCAATCGAAGCAACGAAGGATTATTATGAGCGAATGTCTTCGGTACGAATCCTTTCTGTACCTGCCGGTTTGTGTACTGCAGGCATTGATCCAAGCTCCAGTGCTTACAAAGTGATTTTACAATGTAGCCATAAGTATCTGCATCAGTTGGAAAGCTCAGTTTCTCCAATTTGTTCACAAGCTGCATCGCGTGCCCTATACATCCTCTTCGACATAGATCGTCTACTAACAGATTAGTAAAACCGGAATCAACAGTGATCTTTGATGCAATCAGCATTTCCATCACTCTTAAAGCGTTCTTCCATTTGTCAGTTTTACAAGAATCTGAAATCAGCTGCTTTGCCTGGGAAATATCCAAAGTTTCCCCCTTGAAAACTATTGAATCCTTTTTCAATCTGGATTCCTCTTTGCTGCTGTTTTTTCTGCTGCTGGCGGTCTTCCTCCAGATGGGTGGTGTCAAGGCAGAGTCTTTGCGGGAAATTGTGATGTGGGTAGTGGATAAAGCTTTGCTGAAGCCATTGTTGAGTGAGAGCGAGCGGAGATTATTAGGGAAATGGGAAAGCAATCCACAAGCAGCCATTGTAGTATTGTAACTAAATGGTGTCAGTACATTTCTAGAAACGTTCATTGCCACAGATTCCCAGAGCACCAAAAGCAATTTCTAACCGCATAAGAATTCAAAATCTGGCTTTTGAAGAATATATGCTCAGAGAGAGGTAGCTGAAGGTTTTCTGCGTACCGAAGAGAATGGAAGGTTCGGTGGCCGGCGGTGAAGCGGAATCCGTTCAGTCAGTGACGCCGCCGGTGAAAGGAGAGCGCGAGAAGACGACGACGACACGGCGACTCATTATCCATTGATTCAATCTTTACAACAAAGGATTGCTTGCTTTACTGGTTTTTTTTCTATGTTATCCAAAATCCTATTTTTTGTTTTGTTTTGTCTGGTTTTTGAGCGGGCGGGCCAGGGTTTTCAGGTTGAGGCCCAAAACTGACTAACAAAATCCAGCCCAAATTTTTATTGAGGTAATAAATTTACAGCCTAATCCAAAAACTAATTCAAACCCATCGATATATTAGAGTAATGGTATATGGTTTAATCATTTAAATCGATAAAATTATAATTAAATTATGATTATCATAGTGTTTGATATAAATGAATTTCATAAATTTTTATTTCGAAATGAAATGTTTTTGTGTTTGATAAGTAAAAGAAATTGTTCTCAATTCTAAACTTTTAATTCCGCGGAATTGAGGTTAGTGTAAGCAATTCCGATGAATTGAGTAGAAATTTCGAAAAGAATGCCAAAAAAATTTACTAATTATATTAAAATGATCAACTAATAATTAAATTAACACCAAATCCATCAAATATAATATATATAATTAGAGTCCACCGACTCTCCCTATGCTCAAACATTCCCTTTTGCAGCCAACAACAAAGCACCAATTGGAAGTAAAGGTTTTTAGAAGATGGGACTTCAAGTTGTTTACTAATTTACAAGAATTTCCTTCTTTACTTTATTTGATTGATTGGATGATAACTTTACCATTTGTATTTTTTAATTACGATATTATGATTAATATGTTGGTTAAGGTGATATAGTTGCTAATTCAATAAGCGCTTATACATTAATGTCTTTAAGTTGAAAGGGTATATGTGGAAATTATTAATTTAATTCAATATTTAAATCGTATACCAAACATGGTTTGATAGTTCAATTTATTTTATTTTTTAGAATTAAATATGACATTTCAAGCACATGAATTCGTTTGAGAATGAATTTTACGAATAATTCATTTTGAATATTTAAAATGAATTTTTAATTTATTTGATAACAAATAACATGTATAAAATGATATTGATTTTTAATAATTTCAACGTTATGATCTTCGTTCTTTCTCACTTTAACATTTTATAAATTACTCAAAATATATTTTGACTTTCAAACGATTGTTTGTTACTACTTTCGGAGTCTAATGACAACAATTCAATATGTTTTATTGAATTTTGTAGGAAATTAATCCATCTAAATTTGTAGGACAACTTTATAAATTTCAAGAAAATAGTAATTTGAAAAAAAATTCCCTAAACTTAAGGAGATCCACCCGAGAGGTCCATCAATCCACCATATTTGCTTCTTCGAAAATCTCTCTCATCTGATTCTCAAAATCATAAATATTCTCCTTAATTTTGTCTGTATTTGGAGATTTCCGCATTAAATAAAAGGTGTGCACTTCGTTAGTTATGACTACTTACTTCTATGTTCTATCTATCCAATCCACCCATTCAATCCCCGTCCTAAGAGCGAATATCCTATCTCGCTAAACAACCTTTAGTTAGTTTATCCGGTAAACCACTCTCTCGTTATGCGGACAAGGTAGACATAATAACAATTCTTCCACTCAAATTACTAGTCTTTTTCTGCACAAAATGAAGGTTAATAGGTATGAACTTTCCTATCCTTGATACACACTTCACATGGAACCATAATACCGACAGAAACTTGGTCATTACAAAGGTTGTCCTTTTGTCATTATGAACACTGATCGGTCGATCGATCACGAAACCATGAGAGCACAGATTTAGAATCGAAGACCACCCATATTACAATCCATTACAAAAGTAAAAAAAAAAGGGTTCAAAACACGTAGAGATCCGCAAGTTCCTGCAGGGACTCGATGCTGAGATCACCGTCGGTGATCTCAGCATTGTCTAGCATCCACAATAAGTGGTCAAAGAGAACCACCTCACATTTCACCACAGCCGTCCCACCATTACCACCGTCGTCATGAGTGATCAGAGCATTCACGACGGGGTGGCTCAAGCACTTGGAGCTAATCACGTACCTCTTCCTCGTGCTCCCGACAAACACCGTCTGCCGATCATCATCATCATCACCGCCATCTTGATGATGGTGATGATGATGATAAATGTTACTTTGAGACCTCCATAGCTGCTGGTGGTGGTGGTGATCATTCTTGGATGATCTTAAGCTGCTGTAGGATGAAGATCTTCCGAGCTGCTTGGAGAGGCTCTTACACTTTCTGAGTAGCAAGTTGATCTTCTTCATGATTTCTTCAGAAGAAGATGAAGGAATAGGCTTCAAGACTTCTTTTCAAGTATATGGTTAGGGAAAGATGGTGTTGTTTGGTGTGATGTCGTTGTAATTTGTTTATATAGGAAAATATGTGGGGGGTATTGTTATTGGTGGGGCCTAGCTAGCCCGGTTTAGTGGGTCGAATCAATTCGGTTTACGATAGGATCACTAGCTTTTAGAAACTCGTAACTAGGGGTGGGAGCAGTGGCGAAATCAGAAATTCAACTAAGAGGGTTCTCGTTATAAAAAAAAAATTATTATATTATTTATTTATCGAATTAAAACATTAGAATAGATTATTAAGAAAGAAAAAGATTATGAAAAGACAAATACTACTGTTTTGTTTTTTTTAACAAGACTTATTTACAAAATAAAGCTAGTAGATCATATTAACAGTAGATCATAATGGCTGAAGGTTATTATACTGGGCCGAATTGTATACAATTTGAAGAAATACATCCATTAAGCGGTATTATCGAGATTGATAGATTTTATCGAAGTTCTAAATCTGAAAAGCGAAAATTGACTAGCCGATCTCAAAGTACACATCTCATGCATTGGGGGGAAAACAACAGTGGTATATGTACAAAGCTTAATGACATGACATCAGAAACCACAGTCGAAACTGCTAGCACACTGTTTTTTTTCAGAAACTAGAACCTGAGAATCATCAAACTAAAACAGACACTAGTGGACTAGGATGAGACGTTTTGATGCATTACTATCGATGTGTATGGTCACGAATCGGATTAAGTAATCGGTTACGAGAATTGACGTCAGTGGCGGATACAGAGGGGGTGTTTCCTAGGCCACGGGGTCAGCCAGCCTACTTTCGAGAGTCCGAAATTCAGATAATATGTAAGTTTTCTTATAGCTAAAAGTTGAGTAACATATTTTTTTTATATGCAAGTCCTGCGTATTTTAACTTATATATAATTGGGCTCCATGCATTAAAATATCCTAGATAGAGATGGTAATCGGGTATCGATTTACGGTGCTAAAATTCTGAACTAATCCAAACATTTACCACAATTAGTAGGAGGGATTTACAACAATTCAAATCTCCTGTGACTAAATAAGAGCTATTTATAATAGGTGACATACAATTGAATAGTACAATTGGTCCGTATCGCACACTTCATGGCCGAAAAGGAAAGCTAGCGGGGCTCGTAAACTGAACATAATGACCTTCCTGCTTTGACACGAACATGTCATTATTTGATTATAGTAATACAACACAATGAATAATTCGTCGATTCGATCTGTGATTCGATTTTTACCGATTGTTTTCGAGATTAAGATAAGGGGAGAAAATGGTGGTGGGAAAGGAACAAGATGAGAGCATATTGGAGAAGGGTCGATTCGAGTAGCCCCCACCTGGAATGGAGGCTTGACCAACTGTCTGGTCAGTGAATTTGGTTAATTAACCGACAAATCAACACACGTGGACCTTTGTCGTTATCTGATCCACAAATTCCAAACCGCCGTTTTTTTCCCCTCCGTAGACATACTGCACATGGCGTAATGGGAGGAGCTCAGCTAGCAGCCTAAACCAGTAAAGCCTTCCCCCATTAGTTACGGAGGTTTCGGAAGAGTCTGAAATTTGCACAATTTCGATAATTTTTCTACAATAAATAGGGGTTATCAGGATGTGAAATCAAGAGCCTCTTGATCGGTGTTGTATTATGCAATGAACCATTGCGTTTCAATTATGTTCCCTTAAACGAAAATTAGTGAAAAGGGTTTGAAGTCTGCACACGTTGTCTCATCCGCTTCAACACCCGGTTCGATTCCGACATAAAACGGTGGGGAAATGCCCATACCTCAGTAAGTTGAGCATTGGAAGATGTGCAAGGAAAGAACATGCAACATAAGTTGGTTGGGCAAGTGGGTTTTGTGTTGTTAGGGTGATGGGATGAATAACGATAAGAAAGACAATTGGAACGAGGGGAATGAACATTAATGAGAGTAGATAGTGGTCGACATGTGGAGTGTGGGAAGAGTTGGGGGAAGGATCATTCCAGTTATGGAGTTTGATGGACTAAATATTAATCGATAATTAGATCGTGTTTTAACATTTGTTTTTGACGGGTTTTTGAACTATATTATGAATTTGGTCAAATATGTCAAGACTTTATTTCAATAGAGAATTAGGGGATGATTCGATAATTTGATTTTTGATCATTGTAATTGGCATCATCAAAACATAATAGTTAATATTTCTATCTTGGTAACACTTCCAGGTGTACTCTTCTCGGGGACAGAAAATTGTGTTTAAAAGTTCCCTATATCATGTGTTTGTATTTTTTATCTGTGATTGCATTTCATTCTTTACAAGGATTTCAATACGCTATATGTAGGTATCCATTACTCATTTGGATATACTCGTATGTATCCACTACTCGTTTGACAATATCTGGAGATTTCATTCCACTCACTTCATAGGTCGATAGCAATTTTCACCCATGAAGGTTGTTTATAGGTGCTATTAGTCTTTCTCATTTCAAAAGCAAACTTGTGAGTGAGGTTTTCCTCACAAACAATACCGTCCTTCCACATACCAATGTGGGATAACCCAACATATCTAACGATGAAATAATATCAGATCGAACAAAGGGTTCCAAGTTTTTTAGGCCGAACCAGCCCTCACATTACCACATGTGACAGACATTTTTTTTATGTAGGTACAAACCAACAGTGTTAGCAGTTGCTGCTACATTTTTTCACTTCTGTTTCGTCACTGTTCCAACTCACACTGACAGAAAAAACAAGTTACAGTGGTTTGTGTCTCCTCTTTTTATCATATTTTTTTCTCAAAACTAAAGATTCTGTTCACGTCAACTAAAATGGTGAAATCCCTTTGCTCGAGTTACCGTTGCTCGTAGCAATAATCGATCCTTTTTTGAATTCGGTCATTGTGTTTGAAGCCCGTGCAGCATACGAAGCTATCTTCTATGCTGCCCGATTACTTATGTTACCTCATATCGAGGTGCCATCACGTTTTGTCCTACAATTGGGTCCGAGGTTTGGTAACTCAAAGGCTGATTATGTAGTAGCCCGGTCTACCCGCAAAGGATCCTTCGTCAATTGCTACGTATGTGTACCCAAAATGCTTCTTTTGTAACGAGATAAAGAGTTTTCGACCGTCGCAAGAGAAAAAAACATAGAACATTGACTAATCTCTCTAACAAGTTCTGAGTGTCTATCGCCGACAACAATGACTAATCATCTTAACTATGGATGCTTATTCGAAGCCGTAAACAACTAAGACCACAAGATAAGACCCCTTAACCTCCGACGATTAAGATAGCAATAGGAACCTGAGTACCTAACTACCGACATGAATCATTAGAAAGTATGTCTAGCCAATGTGAAACGAACCTACTTGAGAGTTCTTTTTTCTAACTTAATTTGGGTTAGCTTAGAAGTAAAACCACCGTATATCACATCATATATGAAATGATTTCCTTTCAGTTGCTGAGAGAAATGACAGCTTAACCTCTAAGAGATTACTTCTCAACTATAGCAAGATGATTATCCAAATCATAGAGAATGAAGTGGACGAATGAGATTCATTTCAGTCGAACCGGAAAGAAAAGAGTTCGAGTCTGAAGAAGTTGAATTAACAGACCATATCCACGTCGCAGGTCCACGAAGTTGCTCTCGTTATGTAAAGAATGTTCAGTGTATAATTTTCGTACAAAATCAGGGCGGAAGTGTACTTAACTGTGTATGGATGAAAGGATCGGCGGAATATCTCATGATCCGGCTCTGTGTTTGATTGAGCTATAAGCTGGAGAAAGTTCATATAGGATTGAAATACCGTGCCATTGCACTTAGACGTTGAAGCGAAACAACATCACATCTCCTTCTTGAACAATGTAGTCTTTCCCCTCTGATCTCAACTGTCAAAAAGCTTCTTGTTAGGTCAGCATTTTTGTCCAGAGAAGAGTCATGAGAATAGTACATGGGTACAAGGTAAAAAAAAAAATTCACATGATAATGATGTAACGATGTTGTTATGTAGCTACTGTACACTAGAAGCTAGCTGAACTGTGCTTTTACCCGTCAATCACAGATCTCTCAGCCATCAGAGGCTTTAAACAGTTTGTGCAGAGAAATTTACAAGGTGAGATAGATGAGGGAAAGCTACATTCATGAAGACTGTTTCTATGATATATTGCTTGGTCAGTAAAAGAAACTTACAAGTCCTTTTTCCTTTGCGGCTGAAAGTGAGCCAGCAGCAACAAAATCATCGTATGCAACCTGACGATATGAGAGACAGGTGGCAGTCAGGGAATCGTACAAGGTAATAAAATCGTAGACATGTTACTGTTAGTCAACAAAGGAAGCCTGAATAAACAAAGGGGTCCTTGATGGTCCTTACCGTCTCAGCTCGAATGAAACCTCTTTCAAAGTCTGAGTGTATGACTCCAGCAGCCTGTGGTGCAGTCATTCCTAACCCAATAGAGGCAGAGAGGGAACTTGACTCAGAAAATAATCACTTCTCCATAGCCACAGTAATGAGAGGCTTTAAACCATCTTCAAATTGTACAGCTATATGATCATTCCACTAAACCCAACTTACAACATCAAGTATTTTAATTTTTTAATTAGGGGAAGACCGTAAGGTTCATAAGCATTTAACGTAACTATAGAGTGATCCAGTACTATAAACAAACTTGATATGTGGGCCGGAAATGTAAGAAAAATGGGAAGCCAGCTGAGTAAGCTAACCTGTGCGAATGGTCCATGCTTTAGTTTCCTACAAAGACCATGAAAATGTTTTATCAATACCAAATAGAACCATCATTCCCAAAACAAGTTTCTGTAGTCTTTCTTCCTTACCTTCTCACCCGACGTAAAGTATGTACGCAATCCTAAAAGGTCATATGTTGCCCTCACAAGATTGCCCAGTCCACTTTCACTTACACCAAGTGAATTCAAGTACTCCGACCTTTCTTCAAGCGGCAACTCTGAAAGCTCTGATTCAACCTGTGTTACAAGAAGGCCCTAGTTATCTTCCTCATATGAAAAATGAAAATAAGCCTACTCCCTTAGGGCCGTACCTGTGCTGAAACAGTGACTATTCCAGATTTCAATTTGGCTGCTACATTCATCACTTCTTTTACATGAGGATTATCTTCAGGAACAGCTAATTCATTTTCCGCGACGTTTGCCACATATATGATAGGTTTCATGGTAAGCAAGCAGAGATGCTTTATAGCATCCTTCTCAAAATCTGTTAAACTTACAGACCTGGCTGGTTTTCCATCCATAAGAGCAGCTTGGATTTTCTCCAAGGCAGACTTTTCTGCTTCCTCCTGAAAAAGGTAATCCACAAATATATACTCAATCCTGCCGTGGTTTTTGTAAAATGTATCAAAATCTTTCTCTTAAAATAAGATGAGCTACTAGCTTTCTACTTACTAACTAGAAGAACGTTAATTCACCTTGACTTTAGATTGTGAATCCTTCGGCTTCCCTTTCTTTAGCTTCTCCAGTCTTTTTTCAATCTGCATTTCTTGGATAGCATATCAGTCTTAGTTTTATCAACTTGTCTCGGAAGAACACCATCTCATCAACCAATCATATCCACTCTAAAACAACACCATCTCTAAAAGAGAAGTTGAAAGTTTTGAAGCCATACGAAATGTAATCACCAAGCACCAAAAGAGTTTGGCATACCTGGTCTACATCTGAGAATACAAGCTCCAAGTTTATCACATCAATATCATCCTTGGGATCCACTCTCCCATTCACATGAACAATGTCATTATCCTCGAAGCATCGTACAACCTAAGACAACATCTCAAACTCTTACCCACTCGTCATTCTCGTGTATCGAAATGGAAAGTAACAAATAGAAATCTCAAATTCCATTAAAAGAGGAATTTGCAACCAAATCCAGTGTAGGTCAATTTAAGTATCAGTATCTACGAAGTCGATTATTCACTTATGCAAAACTCTACTGATAAATATACGGCTGGAATCGACATATAAAGAAGATAAAATGCAAGTATGTAACCTGAACTATAGAGTCCACCTCCCTGATATGTGATAAGAACTTGTTTCCCAGTCCCTGCAACGAGAGACACAAATTCAAATGTTAAACACAAATCCGAATGAAAAGAAATGCAGAGAAACAAAGATACACTAGTGGCAGTGACGGAACTAGATTAAAAAATCAGCAAACAGCTCCTACAAAGAATAAATCAAGCAAACCTCGCCTTGGCTTGCTCCCTTAACAAGACCAGCAATATCAACGAACTCAATAGAGGTTGGCACTGCCTTTTGCGATTTACTGATATCAGAAAGCACGTTCAGTCGAGGATCTGGAACTGCAACAGCTCCTACATTCGGTTCGATAGTACAGAATGGGAAATTCGCCGCCTGAGCTTTCCCGTTCTCAACCTACGAGGATAACAAGACATTGACTACGCTATATAACAAGGCTAAACTAGGCGTACGTAACTACTCACTTAGAGCTGAAGTTCGACTACTACTTACAACGGCGTTGAAGAGAGTGGACTTGCCGACGTTAGGCAGGCCGACGATACCTGCTTTCAAGCTCATGCTAATCCTGGAAGACGAAGACGAAAGTCTCCGGCGAATCGCCACGCAGCCATTGAAGATGGACGAAGGAGATGACTTCGTAGGGAGAAGTGCTAAGGCAGGAATGAAGTTGGCGCAAGCTGTTCTCGCCATTTCTGGAACTCGGAAGAACGGAGGAGAAGCGAAGTGCGTTTATCTGCAAATTTTTCTTTGAAACAAAAATTCAAAAAATTGAAAATAAAAACCCTTTTTGCTTATTCTCTCGCTTGGGCTTTGTGTACCGTGTAGTCTGGGCCTGTGGGGGTTTAGTTTTGTGGGCCACTGACTTGTTCTGACTTGGGCTCATCCGATCCTGACCATCTAGCCATAGCGTAGTAATATTTCTGTTTACTTCCGTCATATTTTCCGTCCAAAATTAACGGATAATGAAATGGCTTACGAAGGGGACATATTGCTTAAATCATCACACACCAACGAAAGAACGAATAGAACGTTTATCGAGCATTCGAGCACAAGTTCCGCATCACTTTGAAAGGGTCAATGCAAGCTTTTGCCTAAAGTTTGTTCACTGTTCGTAGTTCGATCATCGAGGATATATATTACTATGTCTCTACAAGATTTTTCCCGTCGGAAGGAAAATCAAGATCGTAAAATCAAGATCGTGAACCATTCTAACTAAATGAATAGGAGAGAAATAAAATAAGATTACAGAAAACCAACATCAACAAAAACAAACGTGTTCAGCTTTTATTGTTCCCATTTTGTGCACCACAGCCACAGTACGATATTAAACTGCAAAGATGATTCAGAACTGAAGGAAATCCTTCAATCCATCCAGTCAAAATAGTACAGATAGGCACAGGAGGAGATGATTTAGCATCGAAGTAAACCTTCTGTACATCTAGATTCCACAGGGGAGCACCAAAATAAGCTTTCGAAACAACCCGACAACTACAACAAAATTCGAACAAAGACGGTTCAAAATGAAGATTGAATGAGAATGACCAAAACCTTCTACAAAAACTAAGAGCATTAGGGCTTTAAATACTAATTGCACCAAGTGAGATGTGCATCCTGCATGCTCCCGACTTTAGAATCCGTCGCCAATATGCGAAAACCAGCGTGGAAGCTCAAGAGTTATGGATTACCTCCTCCAAAGTGGTGAATGCTGTAATTGTATCTGGCTCACACTCCTAGGCCGACGTTGCCTTTGTCCTGGCCAGCAAGAGATCGCTGAGAAAGATCGTACATCATCTTCTTCTGATAGTCGTTCGTGTGCGGAACGCTTGCACGCAAGAGCTCCATTGGCAGTTCCCTCTTGATAGCTTCAGCTGGATCTAATCCAGGAGACTGCATGATACTGTCGTACCTGTTCACACAGTACTTGATGAGGAGGCCGAAGAACTCATCAAACGAGGCATTCCAAAGAGCTCGATTCGCGACACCGTAATTACTAGCATCGTGGACTTCGGTCAACATTTCAGAGGCGCGCTCAAGAACTGAGACTACGATGACAGATGCCCCATTTCCAGCTGAGCTACTAAGTGGGCGTAATGGAGGCTGCTCAGAAGAGCACACCACAGCAGCGAGGCACGCGCTAAGTGAACCGAGATCCATCCGACGGACACAAAACGATACTGTCCTCGCAAGGTGGATTGTAGTTTCGGCAGCTCTGGCATCTGAGGGGGTAACACCGAAAAGAAACCTTAAATGACGAAAGATGGCCATACATACGATCCGTAAGAGGTCACCAGCTGGGAAGAGAAGTTGCAGGTATCTCGAGAGAAGTTTCCGGCCCTTAGGCAAAGATGCTACCCTTAAGAAAACAATATCATCCTCTGCAGCAAGCCCAACTGTCTGTCCATTCTTTCCAAGTGGATCAACCAATTGCAGAGAGGTTGCCAGCCCTTCTAACAAAGCCTGACGACGCTGTCTCAAGTGAGCTAGCTCACCATCAGGGAGCGGATTAAATTCAAGCAACCGGTCAATATCATCTACATCAAGGAGTAGGCAAAGACCATCTTCAATTGTGACTCTAGCAGCAAGCAAAGGCTCCTGCTCTAAGGGCTTCTCAGAAATGGCGTGCTCATTATTACCTCCATCACCTCCATCGGAAGAATTTGGGGGTTCAACCTCGAGAAGAGGACGGGGCCTACGGATGGATGAGAAAGGAACCCTACCAAGTGCATCAACCTTTAGAAATGCATGAGGCTCTGAATTCACACGTGCCCCGGGAGGAAGATCCCTCAAGTGGGTCGGACAGAAATGATGTCGAAGCTTAGCCCCAGCTGATCTTTTCGCACGACGACCCTGGTTATAATAATCATCCACGTAGGGATCATTGCTGTGAGTTGCAGCAAGCTGCATTCTCAGAATACCCTCGAGTTCATCAGATGACATATGCTTGGATCTAAACCTTGGCCAGCCCATTCTCTGCCTATTTGCATCAAAACCCATTTGAGAATATCCCATATTCATTCTACCTCTCTGAGCTGATGTTGGCATTTGATCTCTCGAGTCACCAGCACCAAGAATTGCACTTGGCATCATTGGACGCGATGGGCGGAGATGAGTGCCAAATAGCTGACTCTGCATACCTGATAAATGATTCAAAGATGGTGGCCCCTGATGGTGCAGTCTGTGTGGCTGCTGCTGTAAGTGAGGCATCAGCTGTGGAGGCATTAACCCATTTTGATGAGGCATTTGCTTTTGCAGCACATTGTTCAAGCGGTTGTTATGGTCTCCAGGAAACATTCCAGACTGGTTAGCCCATTGACTTGGTGGACGATTACTACCAGAAAGGCCAGAGGCATACTGCGGCAAGTTTATGCCATACTGTGGTGATCCCTGGCGCACACCAGTCATTTGAAGCTGAGGATTCGAGAAAGGGGAAAGGTTTTGTGGAGATAGTGACATCTGGGAGTTTCCAGTGAGGTATGGAGTATTTAGCTGACTATGATTTGGTGAAGCATGTGGCGATTGCCCGTCAGGAGGAGGATATGAAGGATAAGATGTTTTTGGGACAAGAATCGGTTCGCTTGAGAACTGTTGGTGTGTTTGCTGGTGGAGCTGCTGTGGTTGCTCTGGATATGAAGTTGTTCGATACAGATTTTTAGGATCTCCTGGCCAAGCAGAAGAGGAAAAGGGATGTGACAACCACTTCTTTCCATCTTGAGAGCTGTCCGCATCAAATGTCTGCTGATCAAACCAATTAGGGACCTCTTCCCCTTGAACCCACTCAGCAGCAGATGAACCTAAAAGGAAAAAATCAAATTCAGTGCCACTTTACTGTTTGTAAATAAGCATATTCAATTCTGTCTATCTCCCTTCGGCTTGGGAAATGTAGCTATATTAAACTGTCTAAGCTGACAACAGTATGTTGTAATATTATTATAGCACCTACTCCAGCTTATTCAGAAATATATAACAGGAACATGTTAAGAAGTAAAATGATGCAGACATGACACGGAATAGTACTTTCAGTAGCATCAAATTATTCCTATTGTAAACAAATCCCGAACTTTTATGCAAAACATAATAGTGGCGATGAAACCCTAAACCTGGTATAAGACAAAGCAAGGCAGTCAAGCATCATATCCTGATGAGTGAGCTGAATTATTACCATTTTATATGACTAACATCATCTCCTCGAGGGCATCTTGTTCATAGATACATGTATGAATATGGTGAAATAGTAATATGATGCAGGTATATTAGAGAAGACATAAAGCACCTAACCTATAATTTTCATTTGACTCATCATTACAATAGACAAAACGACTACTTCCAGACGTCAAAACACCAAATAATATCCAACACATAATTATGTGAATGTGGAACAAGGGGTACCAAAAGATGAAATATTCTAAACCTTACAAGACTATACTGAAAACCGTAAAACATAATGATGATTTCACACAAAAACAACTGTCTGACAAGATTTTCCTGCTGGTAGATCCTATCACTAGAGCTCAAAACACCAACCAATTCTAATAATTTCAATCACAAATAGAACCAATTCTAATGGCTTACTTACTTTCTCTTGAACCCCTGTCAGAATTCACACCTAATCTTGTTGGACCACCTACATCCTTGTTTAACTGCAACCAAAGGATCAGTAAACACACATACGAGTCAAGAAGTAGCAGTTAGAGAAAAACACAAGGTTGTACAGGTGGAATTGAAACAAAAAAAGATGTAATACTTGACGACCATGGTTCCCGCTCTTTAATTTCATCATCCAAGACACTAAGATCCCTAACATCGACCAGAAAATGTCAGACTAACCTTTGAAAACGTACTGCTAAGATCATCAATATCCGATAGAGATCCTATACCGTCGCCCTGAAAATAAGGAAATTAGAATAGAGACCGACCAAGACCTCAAAAAAAAAAACCAAAATAAATCCTTAAAGAGTATAGTATAGAGCATGATTTTACCTCTTGTCTATCAAACAAGAACTCCTCTTCTTCCAGTTCAACCGGAGCAGAAACAGAATCTTCCCCCTCGTCGTCCAATCCACCCAGCTCCACTTCCTCAACGAGATCTTTCCCAAAAAATGCATATTGAGATGCATCAAACAAAGCATCCCCTGCAACCAAAAGAAGTCCAGTGAGAAAACCAATCAGCTCAGTTACTCCAATAGTCCTCATAAACAGTACAATTCTCGCATGAAAGCTCAACCACAAGAGAAAAAAATCCACGAAACACTAGTCACAAGCAAATCAAACAACTGTAAGTCCCAATCGATAAAAACTGCAGAGTAACTATGAAGCTCAGGAGACTGTTCCACTCAATAACATATATGACATTTGAAGTTGACTTGAGCAAACACTTGAAACCCCATTTTTCAGATTCAACCAAGTAATAAAACACAAACGGAAGAATTCAGCAGAGAAAACCTAGAAGACGAACAAGGGTTACCTGAAGCGCTAACTCCGAATTGTTTGGGCTCCTCCATCTTGGAACCCTGCGGAATCCCGCCTCCGTTCATGAACCTGTCCATAACTACACTTGGTACCCTCTACTCAGAGCTTCAAATCCATGGAGAAAACTGAATCTACACCGGATGAGAGAAAGCTCGGACTTGAGACAAAAATGAAAAACCTAAAATTGCTGAAACTTCTAGGGTTTTTGCAGAGACGATCTGTACAGTGAAGAATTGAGTACCAATAATTCCGCTCGGAGAAAAATATCAGGAAAAGAACCCCAACAACTGGCCCAGATGAAATTTGAAAAATTCAAGGAAGCTGAAGAGGAACCCTGAGGAATTTGAGATAATGACGCAGAAAATATATGTATTATTGCAGCGATTCAGATTTCTACGAAGTGGTGGGTGAGAATAGAATACTGTCGAGTGGCTTCTTTTCTTTTGGTTTTTTTCTGTGATGTTTATGTATAATATGGATCTTTGAAATGGGCCGGGTTGGGTGTTTTCGATTTGGGGTCCGTAGATATCTCTCGAATTGTGTAGAGGCCTATAAATATTTAGAATTTGATTTTAACTATCTTAATCATTTTTGCGGGAGCCGTTTATGTTAGAGAAAATAAAGGTTGGGAATATCTCAATACCCGAACTTGTCTCATGGATATATCCATTCGGGGAACCCCTGATTCGGTGTGCCACTCTTTGGACAATCCGACATGATTAAATTCTAATCCTGTGCAAGGACTGGTCAACAAACGAGATGGTTGAACATTCTTTTCCTGAAAGCGGCTTGCTATCAATGCTTCAACTCTAGCTAGTAGCTTTGTCTACATCTACTACAAGATAGGTCGTGGCCTCGACTAGGGCATCATTGGGATACTTGAGGCTGCCAAACTATACTTAATGGTAGACCCTTGTTCGAGGTTGTATGGGTTAGGAAAACTCGAAACGTGGTTGCTTACAAACTGGCTCGCCAATCACTATTTCTAGTGTTGTTTATTATGGGGGAGACGCCTCTTGATTGGACTGTTGATTCCAGAAATTACAGAACAGATTCAATCACATTGCAAAAAGAGCTCAATACTAAGCATAAGGCAAAAAAATAACATGCTTCCTCAGATGGTTAGAAGTCGGACCAAATGTGAACTATTATCATAGATATAACCTGAGTGAACCCCCTAAAAATCAATTACCCTTCCCATCCGACGCCAGTTTGATCCTCTGCTGGTGCTCCGCGACCTTGTAATCCACGACTTCGCGGAACAAGCTCGCATCCAGCACGCAGTCATTGCTTCCGTACACTGCCGCTTGAACACCAGCCATCAGTTTCGCAATCTCCCTTCCGGAGAACCCTTCTGTTTTCGCTGCTGCTTCCCTTACAATATCGTCCGTCACTCCTTTGATCTCGATTTTCTGCTGCTGCTGTTTCTTCTTAAACAGCCTCTTGAGCCAGTTTCCGGACTGGCTCGACCCTGCCTGAGCTATGTACTTGTTCAGGTAGAGCTTCAGCAGCTTGAACCGTTCCTCTTCCCCTGGTAAGGGGAATTCAAGGACCTCGTCCACACGATCCGCCACAGCCGAGTCAAGATCTCCTGGACGGTTAGTTGCAAGGGCTAGCACTATGTCTTTGGACTGGTCGCCGGTCCGGAATAGGAGCGCGTTCAACGCACTTCGTTGTGCTTCGCTCATGTAGATCTTATTCCGCCTGCAAAAGTTTGATCAAAATTTTAAATTTCACATACCAAAAGAGCTTCTAACCAGGAAGAAAGCATTAGTCTATGAATATCAAATGGAGATTTTCTCAATTGGACTAAAAGCTGACACTTACTCGCACAAAAATGCATCTGCCTCGTCTATAAATAGCAGCAAGCCTCGCTTCGACTTCTTGGACCAATCGAACAATTGGTGTATCTTTGTAACAGCCTGTGATCCTAATGGTGCAACATCACCACCGGTCATCAAAGCATAATCTAATCCCTGCAAGAGAAGTTTCAATGCTAAGATTCGATATCAAGTATTAAGATCGCAATTACAAGGAAGAAGAAAGCGAAGAATAAAGCGAAGAAAAAAGCACAGCCCGTGGACTGGAAACGTACAGATTTGCGAGCAAGTTCTCGAGCAACCATGGTCTTCCCGGTTCCAGGGGGGCCATAGAAGAGCATGTTTCGGAACGGCGCTTGATGAGATTTGGTATTAGCAGTTGCATTAGCCAGCTGTTGAATTCTTTTCTGAAGAGAAGGATGCAAGATCACATCTCCAAAGCCGTTACCATCTGTGAGGCCTTTGCTAGCAGAATCGCGCGACAGAGTGCTCAAGCCACGCTTGAAAACTCCGGACCAAGGATATTTCCCTCTCGATGACTCTCTGATTAACGAAGGTTGGCCTAGTATCCTATCTATATAGCTCCACACCACCTTCGCCCCTTCCCTGTATATCCGTAACAGAAACAAAGGATAAGCCACGAGTTTACGAACATTAAACTTCGGATAGGAAAACCACTAGCTTAATCTCCTGGTAAATTCTGAACTAGTAAACTAAATAAGACACATGGTCAAACCTAATCAGAATTCATAAACTTCTTACATATTTTGGAAACTGAGATAATTTCTGACTACGTAATCAATGGCGAAACTTTCACTTTGACCTAAGACAATTCGTAACATATTTAATGATCTGGGTGCCATCCAGTTAATGTTTTACCTTGTTGTATAGATTCCTGCTGCGAGGGCTGTCACGCCGCCAACCACAACAACGAGCTTGTTCTGATCAGTCAATACAGCTTTCAACCCCCCTACGAAAATCGAATTCATAAACGTTATACGCTATCCCCAACCATTAAAAGGAAATGGGGAAAGATCTGCTCTTTTGTGCAAATTGTTGTTCAGGAATTATGAAATATAGCATAAGGTGTTAAAATAAAACATTTCCATACCTCCAATATGTTCAAAGGTAGTATTGATGGCAGAAACCCACTTCTCCCGTTCAGCATTAGCTCGATCGATCAATATTCTCCTGTTAACATCTTCTGCCAGCTTCGCTTCGTGAGCTCGCCCTTCTGCCTCAGCCATAGCCCTCACCCTAATCGTCTCCCTTTCAATCTCGGCCTTCTCTCTCTCTGTCTGACGTCGCTGGGCTTGAATCTGTTCCTCAGTAGCTCGCCGAGCCTGCTCCTGCCTGACCGAAGATTCCTCTTGAAGTTTCACCAGCTCCTGATTTCTAGCTCTTTGGTACTCATTATCTGCCTGCAAATAAAGACCAATAATTCAAATTCCATCCATGAATCAATCAATCAAAACTAGACTCATATGAAGATATAACTGCATGCCTGCATCCTCTTCCTTGCTAATTCGTCCTGGTATTGCGCCATCTGGGACTTGGTCTGCGCTTGATGCTGAGCCAACTTCCTCTGCTCCTCATATACTACCTTGTGCCGCTCCTGTCCAAGTAGTGGGAAATTTGGACACCCTAAGAACCAAGTTTATTCAGGAGAATTTCACAAAAACCTCAAAACTCAAAGATATCAAGCTTACAGTCTCAGCTTGTGCTTGCAATGCTTTATACTCAGCAGCTTTTGCAGCGAATTCCTTTTGTCTAGTTTCTTCCTGTGTCTTCAGATATTCAAACACCTGCAAACCAACAGCAGAGAAAACCAAAAACCTTTAGGGTTGTCAGCGAACCGAGCCAAACCAAACTTCACTGTGTTCAAGTTTGGCTCATTAAAAGCCACAGAAATTATAGCTCGTTTCCAGCTCGAACTTGGCTCGTTAACTAGACCTTGATGAGCCAAGCTCGAGCTGAACTCGAACTTCGCTCATTTGATGTGTGTACACTAACCAACATCTACGAGTCAAAGCTAAAGAAACATAGTATCTTAAAATTTTAAGAGTTTCGATTATTCCTCAATTAAGTTTAAGATAATTAAAGCTAGACAATATCACAATTGCATCTCTAGTTCGAGATGGCCGTCTAACTCCCAAACCAATCACAACCAATAACTGTGACTCACAAACACTAAACATAACAAAGAACAAACCTTTTTGGCGTGGGAAGAAGAGGCGATATCTTTGACGGCCTTAGCGCCTCTCTCGAGCGCCTCAGGGTCAAATCCAGAAGACGAAGTTCTGGGGTTGTCATTTCTAGGTTTATTTGTGACCGCCGCCGCGAGTTCTTCTGCTCCACCGGATGGTGGCAATGACGACGAAGCCATAGAAGGCTGAGGAGGAAGAGCAGCGTTCTGCGAGGCGGAGAAGGGTGAGAAATTGAAAGGGCCGTCGGCGTAAGCAACTGGGGTGGATTGAGAGATGGAGGTAGCGGCGGCAATGGCGGAGACTAGCCCGATTGCAGCCGCTTTCGCCATTGTATTTTGTTTCCGGCTTCTAGGGGCACAGGTTTCAGCTCCCTAAGCTGGAAGATGCACAACGTCTACTGGACGAAGGTGATGGATTGATTAGAGGTGAGTGTTTCTTGCTTGAACCAGAAGAAAAAAACGCTTATTTTTCCGAGGGGAGAAGAGTTGGCTGGTTAAGGGGTTTTGGTAGGGTTTGGAGAGGAAGATACGATCAATTACATAATTGACCATGTAATTTTACCCGGATTGTATATGGGTTCTAATATTTTTATATGTTGCATATCAGTTTCTTAACTTACAAGTTACAATTAGGCGTACGAACGTTATAGTTATGAGATTGTTGCACACTATGTGAAAGTTTTGAAATATTTATTTTTTATGGGAGAAATTAAAATATTATATGAATAAATAAAGTTAAAAATTTATCCAAATTAAAAGGTTGATATTAATACAATCCATAAGATATGTAAGAATTTGTCTCATCACTTAATGGATAATAATTCTATTACATACATATTTGGACAAGAAAAAATCAACAAAAAAGCTAAGATTTTTGTGATTACTCTGTCTCCTGCCATTTATTGAGTGTTCGAATATACTAGTTTGTAAAAACACCATTTTCAACACCCCTCCTTATCCACCTTTCAAACTCTCACTTAAAGTATCAAATAAATTTCTAGAAGAGCTAACGTGGATGATGTTGACCATACAAGTTCGTACGGGAGAACCTAAGACAACAAAAGGCTCAATACGCACGGAAGAATCCGACGTGACACATAATTGATAGATTCACTCAATAAGAGAGAAGCAATTAAACATTACTGGATCGTTTGGATAGATGATTTTGACGGATGATTTGAACTTTTGAAAAGATTTCGTCTCAAATTAGCTGTTTGGGACATAAAAAAAAGAGATTTGGAAAAATTTAAAATCACCTTATAAGTCCATAGAGAATTAAAGAGGTAAAGATTTCAGAAGAAATAAGAAATATTTAAAAAATTTAACCAAAATTACCCTTATTTTTTGTAACTTTTTTTTAATCGAAGAGAAAATTAAAGTAAATATAATATAGATGTCCATCCATATGTGGAGTGTGGCTGAATTCGAATTCGAATCCTTCGGGTCTCCAACCACACAACAAAATCACTATACTACTCTATAGGGGATTTATATTTTTTTTTATAATTGACATGATCATAAATAAACTAAAGACACTTTCGTATTATTTTTTATTATTGTTTTATTTTTCTTTATTTATAATAATTACATTCAAAATCACCCATCCAAATTATTTCTTTCGAATTTTATATTATTTTTTTTATTATATTATTTTTCTCTCTTTATAATAATTAAATTCAAAATTACCCATCCAAATAATTTATTTCGAATTTTAACAATAAAAAAAAATTATTCAAATCTGTAGCTATACGAACTGTACATGTGTTCATTGTGGGTTACCGAAAAACTCTACCAAACTGGTTAACCCATTATGGGTTAGAGATAGCTTGACCCAATCAAACCAATAGCATTCCGAAAGGCCCAGAATCGTAGAGCCCAATCAAACCAATAAAGTTTAAATTTTGAAAAAAACGCCGTTGCCGGGGATCGAACCCGGGTCACCCGCGTGACAGGCGGGAATACTTACCACTATACTACAACGACCTTGATGTTCAGCCAACCTCGAGGTAATTTCTTGACTCGAAACAGTCTCTGCTTTGATGTGTAAATGTCAGCAAGACACTGACTCGGGAGTGAGGGTTTAGTGTATAGCTTATAGCTAGGGCTTGATATCGTCAGACAACTTTGGCGACGAGTCTCTCAATCCAATCCATAAGCTCCGATGGCGAAACCATCTCGACGCCGACGTTCGTCTCCGTCCGATTCAGGCTCTTCGCGCTCGCGCTCACGCTCGCGCTCCTTCACCCGCTCAGATTCCAGCTCCCGCTCTAGGTCGCCGGCGAGATCCATCTCTTCTTCTTCTCCGTCTCGCAGTCCGCCTCCACAACGGAAGAGGTAAGTTCCAATTTGCGTTCTCTCGATCATTTCCTAATATCGCTGCCAGAAGAGGAATGCTATATATTTATCTTCCTTCTGATTTGATCCCGGTAATTGGATTCACAGCTCTGCCGAAGTAGCTAAACGAGGCCGCAGTCCTGTAACAAGAAAGCCATCTCCGCCACCAAGGTGAGTGAGTCTTTGCAGCAGTTACTAGAGTTCTTCAACTTCGGCTTATGGCATTTTGCAGTATCTAGTTTCTTTCGTGGTTTGTCTTGAGATTAACATATGTCTTTCCAATCTAAATGCTCTCTTACAGACTTACTCAGTTACTGCCTTGCTGATTGAATTTTGAGAATGTATGCTGATACTTTTTACTTGTTCCAGAAAAGCTTCTCCAATCCGCGAGTCTCTGGTTCTCCATGTCGACTCACTGAGTAGGAATGTAAACGAGGGCCATTTGAAAGAAATATTCAGTAAGTTCTTCATCATTCTCCTCCTGTGTCCCCAAGCTTTCCATCTCAAATCTTCTTAACCAAGCTTTTTTTTCGTCAAGGGGTGGTTGTTTATATCTCTTTTGTGTTAATGTAGGCAACTATGGTGAAGTGGTGCATGTGGATCTGGCGATGGACCGCGCTGTAAGTTGTGATATTGTTCTTGAGACATTGTAAATGAACATAGAAAAAATGCAAATGGTTCCGTATTAATCCCGTTGCTGAGCTTCTTGTCTATTTGAAACTATGAGTAGGTGAATCTTCCAAAAGGATTTGGATACATTGAGTTTAAGGTCAGAGAAGATGCTGAGAAGGCTTTGTTGTACATGGATGGGGTACGTTGCTCTAACATATATACATTAATGCATCGCTTGAAAATGAAACTCATATAAACTGTGATTCTCATTACGTTTTTCTGGATGCAGGCCCAAATAGATGGTAATGTTGTTCGACTTCGCTTTACATTACCTCCACGGCAGAATGTTTCACCACGTGCGAAGCCTTCAGTAACTGCTCTGAAACGAGATGTACCGAAAACTGATGGGGCCAGTGATGTCGAGAAGGATGGACCAAAAACTGCAAGAGAACGTATGAACTGTTTGGAGATAATTATGATTCCTTTATTGTTTTGGGTTCAACAAACTGACTCTGCGTTTTCTTGGATACTTTTAGCCTCTCCTCAAAGAAGATCTCCTGTTCCTCGAAGAGGTGCTTCTCCTCCTCCACGCAGGCGCGTTGATTCTCCGGTTCGCCGCCGTCGAGGGGATACCCCTCCTAGACGAAGACCGGCATCCCCAGGTAGGGGTCGGTCTCCATCTCCTCCTTCGAGAAGATACCGATCCCCTCCAAGGTTGGCTTCTTTTCACTGGATTTGTTAAATGTTGAAGTAACTAGTTATAGTTTACTAACTGTTGCTTCTCTAGGACTTCTCCACGAAGAGTACGTGGCAGTCCCATTCGTAGGCGTTCTCCACTACCTCTAAGGAGGCGGTATGTGTTTGCGAATCATCGAATGGAATTCCATTATCTGGTCTACGAATAAATTTGCTATAATGAATTAATAATATGATTTTTGATTGATGTCTCTTTTCACATATCAGTTCACCTCCTAGGCGACCCCGGTCTCCTCCAAGAAGGTCACCACTCCGTAGGCCTAGCCGGTCTCCGATTCGTCGGCCTCTCCGCTCGCGGTCTAGATCGCTCTCTCCACGGAGGTAATACCTAGTTCGGAATTCTTGCAAGAACCGTTGATGGTATTCTTCAGATCTTTTATTATTTTTCGTGTTTCTTGCAACAGGGGCCGAGGACCACCTGCAAGACGTGGGAGATCGTCATCTTCATCTGACTCTCCTAGTCCGCGCAAGGTTTGTGCTTTGTTGTTCAATTATCTGCCAGCAAGATCAGCTAAACAAGTAGCGTATTTTCAGTATGTAACGGATCTCTGATTTCTTTCAACAGGCACCTCTGCGTAAGATTTCAAGGAGCCGCAGTCCTAAAAGGTAAAATATGTTTAGGCATTTGTTTGCATAATCTTGTGATGCTAATCCTATTGATTTTAGCTCTCCACTCTGTAGCTATCTAAGATGATTCATGCTATGTTATCAATGATTATAAACTTCAAAATTTTGTAATCGAGAAATCGCTATCAAGTTTTTTGGCGTCCTGAGCGACTTGGCGATTCATTTCGTTTACTGTGACTGATACCGATTTTGATTGTGCAGGCCCGTGAGAGGAAGAAGCAGCAGTAACAGCAGCAGCAGCAGATCGCCACCTCGAACTAGAAGGCCATAGACTCTCGTACTTTCGTCTCTTACCGTGTTCGCTCTATCGAAGTTTTCCCCCTTTGTCTCGTGCGGTAGAGGTTGCCAAAACAGTGGAATGAAATCACAGACTAGATGTATTGCCATATTTTCTTGTCTTTTGTAGTTTGGATTGGAATTCGAGACATAGTTCATTTAGGTGGCTGATACTGAGTTTTCTGGCGTTACGCTTCTTTCAAGTTGCAGTAAGAAACTCGTCGATGTGGTCATTGTTCGTTCATTCGTTTATCGACTTGTAATATGCAGCAGTTGCAGATTCTGTCGACCCAGACTATAGTAGTGAAATCGACGATTCCAAGTCCCGACTGGAATTGAACCCAAAAGAGCAGTAGTTTGTAACGAATGGGTTGTATTACATTTCGGTTCGATTAATAGATAATTTACCCTTTTCAAAAGATAATCGATTAACTGACATGAAGATCAAAAGCCTTCCCATTTACACACAAGCATCAGTGAACAGTGAAGAAAGAACCATCCGAAACATAAAACCAACCATTTTGGTTTGTAACCAAAATCTCTCGATCAATCAATCATCATCATCTCCGGTTGCAACCTCTGAACGCTTCCTTTTACTTTCATTAATGTCGCCCAACTTCAACGAAACAGAGATCATCTCTTCTTCTTCTTCATCACCATCACCTCCATTCCGCAACGAAGCCAGATTCTTAGGAAGAAGAGGCTTCTGGTTCTCCTGATGCAGTGCGGATTGCTCGCCGAAGTTCGGAATGAACTGATGCTCCACGCCTTGATCGAGGGGTGGTTTGGTCTCTTGATTATTATGGCCGTCAGCAGGAGGGATTATGTGTTGGATTTGAATTCCCAGTGATTCGAATGTCTCTTCGTCTTTGTCCTTCGTCAGCATTCCGCCATCAATAGGTGACAAGTCCTCCACCGTTGATCCAATTCCAGTTGTTGATGCTGCTCGTTGTTCTTGAATTGCAACTGCCAACAAACCGAAAAAACAGTCAAAATCTGACCCGATTCGGTCCTGGTTCGACCAAACTTTTTGCAATTATTTTGGTCAAAGGTAACAGGTACCAAACTTTTTGCATGCATGACTCAAAAGTGGCTAAAAACCCAGCAACTCGTTGTTCGTACTACTAGAAAATATGGGAAATCGGCTATCTATGGGAACTGTGATCTGATTGATTCATAACTCGAGTAATTCACGATTCAAAAAATTGAAAACATGAATGCACACGACCGATAGCTCGACTAATTCAATATATATGAGTGAGCTTGTTGGAAGATGAAAGAAGTTAGATTATCTTGTTTCGTATGTGCATATGACAAAGAAAATAGTGGAGTTAAGAACAACATAGCCAAAGCACGCAACTTTGTCAAGAGAAAGTCGGATCCGGAGGCAATCAGTTGCTTTGCGTAGGGGTTGAAATTCGGTTACGGTTAATGATTAGAATCAATTATATTATCGACTTCAATCAATTAATCGGTTAACCTAATATAATTCGGTCGGTTAATCGATTAAGGATTTGAAAATTTTGTTTACATGAAATAAAGCTTTTACCGGCTCTTTTCATACTTATACGTACTTTTAACAAAACTAACCGTAACCAACCTACTTCGATTGATTGATTAACCAATCATCATCATGTTGGTCAGTTAATCGGCCAAACGTGTTCGATTATCAACCGCCCCGACTGCCTCCAACGAACACTAAACAAACAAGGATATCTCGACAAAATTTCGGGGGAAAAGAACAAACCTTTAAGGCCTTCATTGGTGGTAATGAGATCCAGCTCAAGGAGACTCAGCAGTCTCCCAAGATCAACGCCACTAGTCCAATTCTCAGGAGGCTGCCCAACTTTCAGCTTCAACCTGCCACGGTTAGCAGTGCCACCCCATATGATCCCAATAGGCCTAGCCTTATTACCCTCACCGCCTGCATCATCACCACCACCCTTCATCATGATCATGCTCCCGCTGTCACCTTCGAGGTCAAACGTCTGCTGGTTAGACCCCACGACGAGGAAATCGGTGAAGAAGCATATGCCCTTCTCGTCGTTGTACTCCAGTGCATAGGCCAGCACTGTCCCTGTGGTTAGACCAGAACTCCTCCCAACTTTCATCACTTGTTTCCCTATCAGGCTGCTTATTGGTGACTGCAAGTCTATCTTTTTCACACTGCCGACTTCTCCGACGCCTTTCACCGATGTGGTCACCGTCGAGAGGTCGAAATCGTCCGCGAATGGGATGAATGCCCCGTCGGCTCTCACAAACGTCTCTGCAAAAAAAGTAGGGGTGGATATTCCGTTACGGTTAATATGAGTAAAATTAATTAATCAGCCAATTTTGGTCAGTTAATCAATTAAAAATTTGTGATTTTTTAGATGAAAAACATTTTTAACAGACTTTTTTCACCAAAAACTTGGATATACCAGGTACACCGAAAAATTCACCCAAAGTAGTATATGTCTACCAATCATTGTACATATGAAAATGTTATGTTGGGGTATAACAGGATTCGATGATTCGATGTCAAGACCAAATTGAACTCTGAAAAGGCTCCCAATAATTCGAGTTGTTAGGAGAGGTAGTGTGATATAACGCTACTCAACGTACCGGGATTGGAGCCTGCGAAGATGGCATACCAAAGGTCATCAGTGATGAAAGAGGTGGCTCTCTCGACAGCGCCAAGGTAAACACCAGGGCCAAGTGTTGGTGGCAGAGGATGGAACATCTTCTGATTAGGATAGTCCAAGTCAACTGCAACATGCCTGTTTGTCAAGAAACCAACTTGCCTGCTACCTGTCTGGCTCCTCACTATGGCTCCTAGTGTTCCATATGTCTCCTGGCTTGCAACCTGCGACGTCGTCATTTTACTTAATCCGAACCCAGATAGGACTTCTGCTGCAACAGCTATAGCTTGCTGCTGTGTTTTCTTACCTGCGAACCTGAACCAATGTAGAGATTACCCCCTCGTAAATCATCGACAATGTCGGTATAAAGCTGTTCTTTTGGAGTTGGCTCCGGTGCACCGAAGTAGGAGAACTCGAGCACATCGACATCGCACCACACTCCTCCAGGTCCCTAATTACACCAAGTTGCACATCAACCGGCCAAAAAGGAGTGATCTTTATTTCAAAATGTGTTGCGGTTGGGAGAGACATCACTTAACAGTTAACATACCCCCTCAAACGAAAGCCTATAAACGGGGATTGAAGCTTGCACATGCACAGGTTGCACTAAGCCTTGTGCAAGTGAAATTGTTAATATTAGGGGGGCGTTATCAAGAACGCTCGATCAAATTCGACAGTGAGGAGGCTCTGATAGTATTACCTCTAGAGCATTGGGGAGGCATTGAATAGGGGTGAGCCACTGCTTGTGAACTTTCCTGGAAACAAAGACAAGAATGGCTGGGACATCAGTGAGAACTCCTCTCCGTATCCGGAACCCAATCGCAGTCCCGAGGCTATAACACCGCAGGATCTTGCTGTGGAATGCCCTTATGGTCATAAGCTCGAGCAACGTGGTGGCGCGCTGCCCCTGTGGCAACCTGCCAAGAGTACTCTCAGGAAGGACTCCTTTCTGCAGGTTGGCAAAGTAGTTTGCTCTTTCCTCAGCAGCATCGTTGAGGCGGCTCGAAGTTGGCCAGGAGAAGTATGCAGCATTGCTCTCGCAGTAAGGGTGGAGAGTTGTTTGAAGTGTTAGTGATGGCATACTGTTAGTGTTGTTTCCATTGTTGTTTCTTTCTGTGTGATCCAATGCTGAATCCTCTGATGCTGTCGACCCATTTCGCCTCATTGGTTCTTTCTTATGATAAGATCACCTGATTGGGAATTGTTGATATCAGCATCAACAAATAGATGGCTTCAGCAAAAAAAAAAACTTTTGCGAAATATGGTTCGAAGTGACTTAGTTATCAATCATAATTAAACGAGGTTCGGAGAGACCAAAAGAGCCACACATCAAACGATAACCAAGTCTAGGGTCCTAAGAAACATTGTGAGGACACGGGATACAAACTATGTCTGATGCCAACAAGACAATCAGCGGCATAATTACCTTCCCCATAGACGTGCTCAACCTTTTCAACTATCCAATTCCGAGCTAGCAACTCACCTACAACCTCAAAGAGAGTCCTATAGCAAATGATCAACAAGTCTAGGACCCGAAACACAATGAAAGACACGAGATAGAAAACTATGACGAGTGTGCTCAACGATCAACCCTCTACTTTTGAGGTAGCAACTCACATGACATGACGACCTCAACTGAGTTCAGGTGTGAAATCTCGTCGAGATTGTTGTTTCATTTTTTATATATATTTTGGTTATGGTATCATGTATTCCTATTGGTGTGGACTTTCCTAATAGTTCCCCCAATCCCATCATTAGTTTCCAAGACTAAGGGGAAGCATAGACATGGACAAAGACAAAAAACCATCAAACATCACCTGATTTTCACTCCAATCCTAGGAAAGGGGTACTAAAAAGTGAAGACAAACTACGAAAAAGAAAGACATATCCACACAAAAACCCACCCAATTGGAAAAGAAAGAGTCTTTCATGGAAGAAACAGAGGGAGAGAGAGAGAGAGAGGTATGAACTTAAAGGAGCTCACTTTGAAGTTTTGCAGATGCTTAGAGACAGGGGACTGGTGCAGAAACCAAGGAAGAAGAAGAAGAAGAAGAAGAAGAAGAAGAAGAAGAAGAAGACATGGAGCTGTTGTGTCTAACTGGATTGGAACAAGGAACCAAAGTGGGAGAATCAATGGGGGAAGGAAGGTAAAGTTAAAGAGA
Source organism: Linum usitatissimum (assembly GCA_030674075.2). Taxonomy (NCBI): domain Eukaryota; kingdom Viridiplantae; phylum Streptophyta; class Magnoliopsida; order Malpighiales; family Linaceae; genus Linum; species Linum usitatissimum. The sequence goes on from JAUJYP020001424.1 coordinate 1,115,941, forward strand.
AGGGAAAAAAGGAATTAGCCATGCGTGCATTAGTTTAATGAAAGGGAAAAGTGGGAAAGGTGTTTATATACAGAGTTGCCAAACTCATGTGGGTTGGGCGGGCCACGAACCGAACCAATTAGGTTACTCATCACGAATTGACCATGTTCATCTGGTTAAGTTACTAATTGACCGAGTTACGGCTTAATTGATCATAATTCACTTGGTTTACAGGATTTTTTTTAGATTTTTGAGTTGGGCAAGGGATGGGCTACGAGTCATGAGTTGACCACATACTCATTTGGTTGGTTACTAATTAATCGAGTTAAGTACGACTTAATCGATCATGATTCACTTGGTTTACATGCTTTTTAGATTTTTGAGTTCAGCAAGTGATGGTATGTTAGTGTTTGCTAAGTTCAAATTACAAATCAAGTTAGGCATGGAAGGAACATGGCTAGGTTGGGTTAGCTTCTTCAAATTATGAATCAGATAGGGTTTCGTTTTCAGCTTTTAACAGCTCTGATCGTGGTCAGAACTGTCAAATGGATAGCTAAGTTAGCTAGCTAGGCAAGTCATGAACATGATCAATAAATTTAATTGATCACTAGGTTTATTGAGTCATAAATCGAACAATTTATGAGTCAATCGAATCATGGTTCACCTGATTAGCAGATTTTTGTATGTTTTCGATCCGAGTGAGTTACGAGTTGTTAGCTTTCGGCTCTTTGTTGTCTGATGTAGGTATCCGATTATAAGTGGAGTTTTGTTTCAACCATAACCCTACATACATCTCACTAACAACAATCAAAACACTTAGGAAAATGTTTTTTTAACTTTTTTTGCTATTATTTGAAGAGGTTAATATGGTGAAACGTCAATTTTTAGTCATTCTCAATATGCATGTTAAATATTAGCCAATTTAAAAATTTGAAAATTTTCATGTCAAAATTGGTCAATTTCCAAAGGGATTTACCTATGGAAATGAGCCATTTTGACATGAAAATTTAAAAAATTTCAAATCGACTAATAGTTGACATATGTTGAAAATGACTAAAAAATCAAATTTTACTATATAACTTCTGTAAATAATGGTTCAAATGAAGTTAAAATTCAGTTTTACCTGATTTTTATGTTAGTGTTGAAAATTTTCAAATTGACTTACTTTCTACATGCATGTCGTAGGAATTAGCTAGCTAAGCAAGTCACGAGCATGACCAATAAAGTTAGTTTATTGAGTCACAAACCAAACGACTTATGACTCGATCTAAGTCGATCGAATCACAGTTCACTTGCTTAGCTGAACTTGGTGTGTTTTCGATCCGAGTGAGTTACGAGTTGTTGGCTTTTGGGTCGGCCCGAATAATGGAGAAGTGAGTTAGCGGGGCTCTCTATTGTCTGATGTGGGCGACCAATCCAATCAGGGACAAGACTCATAAGTGGAGTTTTGCTTCAAACACTGTCCTTTTCACTTCTTTCTTCATGTTACAGTACAATGAACATGGCTCTAAGTGGAACTCCTTCATTGGACTCTGCCATTTTTGTTTTGTCTTTTACCTACGAGCACTTCAAGAAACCAAAAAGAAGGTGGGTAAATTTTGGACTCTATTGTCCTAAGAGCCATGGTGGAACCACTACAGTAGGAAAATCGAGACCGTAGATAGTAGTGCGGATTCGTCCACCCCTAATTTTACAATGGATAGGTACCGTATGACGTTTGTTAGTAAGATAGTCAGGTAATATGGCTAATTTTCTCGTAAATTTGGTTTTAATTGAACATGTGTAATTCAGTAGCGAGACTAGTATTATTCTTAGACAACATTGATGAAAGGGGCATCCCCAAGTTTGAGATGGGAGACTTGGAGAAGGTAAATTCGATACGGATTAGCGTAATTGGATCTCGTAAGTAGGGTTAGATAAAGTACTGAGCTTTTCAATTCGTCGGCCTATACAGGGCTTGATGTAGAGAAAGGGTGGATTGCCTTCTATCAATAAGAGTAAGGTACCCAACAGGGAGGAACGACTTCTCATCAACAAATGGTAGAATGACTAGAAGTGGTAGCCTAAGGGAGTTCTCACCATACCAAAGCCTCCACCTTGGTACATTCTCATCCTCACTCTCGTCTCCCGCTGCCGAAAAGCAGCCACTCTACTCCGAGTCGAAATTCCAGCAGTTCTTGCGTACCAACCCCGCCCTTTCAGATTTGTTTCGTTCGTTAAGTCTCACCGGTCTTATCTCTGATACTTGCTTAGTAAACAACATCTATTGCTCATTACTCTTTTGACCTTGGCTGTATAAATGTGTGTAGAGTCATTTTCCGCGTGGATGCACCACGCTGGACACTGGTTCCACGAGGCGTTCCAGGTCAGACAAGGTCGGTACGCTGACCTGTCGCCTTCGAAGATATCCGAGATGATGAAATCAACCAGCTTAGATGTAATTATTCCCCCTTTTTTTACTGCAACTTGAATTATAAAATGGACCAATTGATGTGTTGTTGTTGTTCTTTGTGTGTGTGTGTAGAATGCTCCAACTCAGTCTCTTCTAAGTGTTGTCAATGGCATCTTGGATGAAAGCATCGACAGAAAGAACGGTGAAATCCCTCATGTATGTAATGCAAAACTTACTAGTTTTTCGTATCGTTGAACCTTGAATCGTTAGATAAAACGTGCTTCGTTTTCGCAGAGGGTAGCTTGCTTGTTAAGGAAGGTAGTGCAAGAGATTGAAAGGAGGATATCAACTCAAGCAGAACACTTAAGAACAGTAAGGCCAATTTCCCCCCTTCTGTTCTTGACACTTAATGATGCTGCAGTTTCTTACTGATAAAATAACTGGTTATATCTGTTAGCAAAACAACCTTTTCAAGCTAGAGAGGAGAAGTACCAGTCCAGAATTAGGGTTCTTGAGACACTTGCTTCTGGTACAGGTGAAGAACCTGCAGTATGAACAGCTCGAAAAAAGTTTCTTCCTTTTTCACATTGATGAAACTGAGTTTGCAATAACAAGTTATGAACTTTTTTTTGCAGGTCATCATTGACCAACTTCCACCAATTAAGGTAAGAAATCTTTCCGTAGTTACACTTGCTTCCGCCGCAAGAAACCTATGTACTCTCGAAATGAGCGACTTTTTTGGGGCCGAATTTTGATACGGTGTGAAGGTGAAGATGGAAGAGAGAAGCAAGGTGAATGAAGAGATAGCAATGTTGATGAAAGAAAAGGAACAAGAAAGCATTGAACTTGCAAGGCTAAGGCAAGAGCTGGAAACAACCAAGACCATATATGATGATATGGTGAAGCTAATGAGACAAAGAGATGAGACAACAACTAGCCTCAAACTCTCATCTCCAAACCAGCAGCGGAGAACGAATGCCGGAATCTTAGCATTGTAGCAAGAAGTTGAAGCAGGGAAGAAAGAGTTGAACCACATAGTTGACTCGGTTAGGGAGACGGACCGGCCGAAGAATGAGCAGACCAATGCTGAGGTTCTAGCAGTGCAGAAAGAGCTGGCATCGACGAGGAAGGAGCTTGATAGAATTGTCGATTCAATGAAGGAAAATGATTATATGAGAGTTGTTGGCGATGATGATGTGGTTAGATTAGTGAAGGAGAAAGAAGAGATGAGTCTTCAGGTTGTGGCATTGAAGCTAGAGCTCGAAAGGGTTTCGGGACAAGGAAATGTCGGTAATGATGTCGATGTGGTTAGATTAGTGAAGGAGAAAGATGATATGAGTGTTCAAGTTATGGCATTGAAGCAAGAGCTTGAAAGGGTTTCGAGACAAGGCATTAATGTCGGTGGCCTTGCTGATGCTGATGTTGTTAGATTAGTGAAGGAGAAAGAGGAGATGAGTCTCCAACTCGCAACATTGAAGCAAGAACGCGAAAGAACAAAGTAATTAGGACATGGAAATGTGGATGGTGATGTGGTTAGATTAGTGAAGGAGAAAGAGGACTTGAACAGTCAAATCGCGACATTGAAGCAAGAGCTCGAAAGGGTGAAGGGATCACAAGGGGATGTTGATAATGATGTTGGTGTCGCTAGATTAGTGAAGGAGAAGGAGGAAATGAGTCTAAGACTGTCCAAATTGCAGCAAGAAATAGAGACATTAACACAGGGACATAACAATGATGCTGACGTGGCTAGATTAATGAAGGAAAATGAGGAAATGAGCCTAAAGATCTCATCTTCGCAGCAAGAAGGAGACTTGGTTAGCAAGCAACTCACAACTCTGCAGCAAGAACATGAGGAAATGGCCAGATTGATTGATGAAGGAGAAAGACTAAACAAGCCATTATCAGCTCTTGAAATTGCAGCAAGAGATGGATTCGGCGAAAAGGGAGCTCGACCACATGGCTAGATTGGTGAAGGAGAAAGACCAGGCAGACCTTAGACTTGCCATGTCAATCCAAGAGCTAGAGGTGGCTGACAAGGCAAAAGAACAGAAGTACTTGCAACTTGAGGGTCAACTCAAAGAGGTCCAGAGTCAACTGAGTTGGTAAAAGGGTAAAATGCAGTCAGATCAATAGAGTTGGAGTAAGAAACAGAAGAGTGTTCTCAAATCTGTTAATCTGCAGTTCCATGCACTTCATGTAAGATGTTCTTTCCCTTTTGCAGATTGGTCCTTGAACTTCTGTGTTATTTACTGATACCAGTGGAAGTAAATTGTACAGGAGCTAAGGTTTTCATCCACCAGCATCAAAGAAGAGGTCCTGCAAGTGCAGCAAGACTACACTGAGAAGTTTCTCAGCCTAGGTATGTGTCAACTAATCGGTTCGGTTCAACCGAATAGAATCAGTAGTGGTTAAAGATTGAGTCTTTACTTGGTACCATGGTTATTTTCAGGAGTGAAGTTCAAGACATTGGTGGATGCAAGTGAGAACTACTACTTGGTTCTTGCTGACAACAGGAGGCTATTCAATGAGCTACACGACTTAAGAGGGATCGGAAATCGAACGAGCTTTCAAGATCGTAACGAATTCCTCACATTGTCGGTATATCTACAGGTAACATCAGAGTGTACTGCAGAGTGAGGCCGTTCTTGCCAGGGCATCAGAGCGGTTCAAACAAGTCAGTTGTGGAGCACATTGGTGACAAAGGAGAGCTGGTAGTTGGGAACCCTGCCAAAGCTGGGAAAGATGCTCGAAAGTTGTTCCGGTTCAACAAGGTGTATGGTCCTGGAGCTACTCAAGGTACCTTATAGCTGTTCATTTCCATCTTTGGTGTAGTGATCTTTACTTGATGCTTACTTAATACTTAACCTCTGGTGGGAAAAAAATTGCGGGTGAGGTTTACGTGGACACACAGCCATTGGTGCAGTCTGTGCTTGATAGCTACAATGTCTGCATATTTGCTTATGGACTGACTGGTTCAGGCAAAACTTACATAATGGTACTTGTTTCTCTTCCCGATTCGGTCAACCCGTCCAACAGGTTTAATCTAACCCGATATATAACCCAATTAGCCCGATGTTTCGATGAACTGTGACATGTTGACTCGTAGATCATGACTTGTTTGGGAAGTCATTAACCTCTGATTCAAATTTTGTGATGTTTTGATGATCAGTGATTTGTTGACTCATAGCTCACTTATCGCGTAACTCATATCATCTAACATGTTCAACCCAACCCGATTCACGAATCTAAATTTTCTAATGGTTCGATGGACCGTGACTCACTTGCTTGTACCAAATTGCCTATGTTTCGATGAATAACTCATTATCCTGTAACATGGTCAACCCATGGTTAACCCAACCGATTCTCACCATCCAAATTATTTAATATTTTGATGAATTGTGACCGGTTGACTCATAGTCATAGCTGACTTAACCTTGTACAGCTGGGTCCTAGTGGAGCAAAAGAAGAGGAATGGGGAGTCAACTACAGAGCTCTAAAGGATCTCTTCAACATGTCAAAGGGCAGAAGCGACTCTATATCGTACGAGTTCAGATGGTCGAGATCTACAACGAACAAGTTCAAGACTTGCTCACTAATGATTCGCAGTAAAAATATCCTTTTGCAACGTTTCAAGCATATATACATGTTTGTGTTTCGGATTTTTATGCAGGATTTCGAAAATATGAAATATAAAAAGTAGCTGATATGGCAAGACACACTTGTATTGTGTCTTGCCCAAAGTGGCATTGGTTTAACCAATATTGGTTTTTAAGATACACCACTATTTACCCTTCAACTTTTACATAATTTCATTTTAGTCCTCCATAAACAAAATATCTTCTTTTTTTGTTTTTACTCCTTGATTCATTTGTTTCTTTGCCAACACATTTGGGATACTAACGACCATACCAAACAACGGGGTCGCGGTCCCAGACGCGACCATGCTCCCCGTGTTCACCACATCCGACATAATGGACCTAATTTCGGCCTCAACAACAGGGCGGTGAGCTTCACCGTCATGAACGAGAGGAGCAGTCGGTCTCACAGCGGCTTAAGCGTTCACGTCAAGGAGAAGGACTTGCAGGTTGGAATTACGTTGTTCGAAAACCTACATTTGATTAATCTGACAAGAAGCGAGAGGATCGACAGAAGTAAAATCATCAAAAACCGGCTCAAGAAAGCTCAGCATATCAACAAATCATTGTCCGCTTTTGGCCACGTCATTTTTGCCCTTGCTCATAAGTCTACTCATGTTCCTTATAGGAACCGTAAACTCACTCAGCGGCTTCAAAGCTCTCTAGGTACGTATAATTTCTCAACACTACAATATAGTCATTTTCTTTTAATTTCTATACAAATTAGTCTCATAATCTTATCAATTGGTTCATTAACTATTGTCTCAAAATTCTATTGATCACGATCTCCGATCATCCCGGTTCCACTAATGCTCCATTCCCTACCCATATAGCCATATTTACACGTCACCATTTTTTTAGTTTTACTCATATATTGGTTAGAATTTTGACCAGACCGGTTTCGATTCTAACCAACTACCTAACCTCTGGTTCTCACGTGTGCATGCATTCAAAGCGCAGGCGGACAAGCAAAAACACTAATGTTCGTACAGCTGAACCCAGACGCCACCTCCTACTCGGAAAGCCTCAGCACGCTGAAATTCGAGCTCGGAGCAGCGAAGAGCAACCCAGGGAGGGACGTCAAGGAGCTAATGGAGCAGCTTGCATCACTCAAGGACACCATCGCCAACAAGGACGAGGAGATCGAGAGGCTACAAGTGCTCAAAGGCGGCGCCGCACACCCGCAGCAGGGGAGGCTGCGGACGAGGCGGTCAGTGGAGAAGGATTCGGAGATGGGTGGTGGCGATTCGGAGAGTAGGTATAGTAATAATTATATGTCGGACGGGGAAGCTTCGGTGGGGACTGACCCGGAGTCCGCGTACATGACGACGGAGACGGAGGAGGAGGGAGAGCTTCCTCGGCCGATAATTGTACGGGGCCGAAAGGGTTGACTAAGGCGAGGAGCTTGCAGAGGCTGACGGAGACTAGGCCGTCGACGACGGTTACGGTATCGAGAGACCACCTAAAAGGATCAACAAGTAAGAGCTAATTTTTATATTGATTAACCATTTAATTTGATAGGAGATAGATCATAAATTTACTGAATTGTTATTCGTCGTCCTATTTTTCGAAAATTTTGCACGTATGATTAATTAACTTTTTTAACTATATTCGTATAATGAAAATTGGGATGAGAATGAGACATGTTTCTAAATTTCTTATGCAAATTTTTGTTCCGAAGCCGAATCTGATCAGGGATTTTTGGTTCGGGATTGAAATTTTGAATAAGTGATTCAGAGTTCCAAATTGATCATAAATTTACCCTATTTTTTCAGGTGTTAAGAAAACTACCGCCGGCAGCAGCAGCTCCACCTTGCAAAAGCCGACGAATGCCAGCAGATCACGGCGAGCATAGCATAAACATAACGTTACACCAACAATTTGAAAACAAACTCGGCATACTAACTCGGTATAACCATGGTTCCGCTCTGAGTTTTTCCATGAATCGTATTTGTGAGATAGTATCGTATTAATGGGCCCGATTCGTGTGTTAGGATTTCGATACGATTCGTGGTATTTGTATGTAATGTAAAGATCGTTTAGGGTTTTCTATACTCTTTGAATGAGGTTTTTTTTGCCCTGATGTTTTCCCTACTAATTGATGGGAAATTTCATGGCTTTGTTAATAATTTTGTTGTAAATTATGTATAAAGGGAATAGGAAGTTGAGATAAGCATGGTGGATGTATCTTCGATCGAGTCACGGTCAATCAGACTGGGATAGAGAGGATAGGAAGTCTTTAGATGAACGGAGCGTTAGTCACACTTTAAAATATCTCAAGATAGAAAAATTGGTGACCAATTTGTGATCGATGAGGGTGTTTTTATTTCTAGAAAGTCGATCGGGAGCCGTACTCCAAGATTCTCAGCTTTGGAACATTGTCGAAAGATGAAACAACAAGACATTGTTAAGCACCAATGGAAGCCGGAATTTCGAAAAGCTTCATTCACACCATCCGTGGCTGGCTGGCAGCTGAATGCCGATTCCACTCTTTGTCTGTCTTGGATGGTAAACATCGACATCAAAATGCCAGCTTTGCTTCCAACTCTACTTCTTCTATTCCCCCAACCTCTACAAATAGCCTTGCTCGAAACTCTTACCTTCCAAGGATCACCTCCAGCAAATACCGATTCACGAATTCGTAACCGTAACCGAAATTTGTTGATCATGGCTCACCACGTCGATAACCCTGTTGCAGCTAATCCAGGTATGTGCAGGCAATCTCAATAAGTAATGGCGGAATCAGAAATGGGCGTAGAGGGTCTCTCGATTCTAAAAGTTGAAGCTTTTGCTTAATATATGTTCAAATTTCGCTCACTATGGTTTGAAAGGCACTCAGACTTGAAATATTGTCCTCCTAAAGACTGTTTGATCAATTGAAACTGTTTATACAACTTACAGCATATCCACCACCGGGGCAAGCATATCCACCACCGGGGCAAGCATATCCACCACCGGGTCAGGCGTACCCACCTCCTCAAGGTTCGGAATACCCGCCGCCACCGCCGCCACAGTATCAACCATACCCGCCGCCACAACAGGCAGCATACTACCCTCATAATCCACATGCTGCTGCTGCTCCACCTCCAGCCGGCTACCCACCGGTTCCGGCAGATCATGGACATCAGCAGCCGCCTGCTGCCAACACTCAAAGTAAAGGCGATGGCTTTTTGAAAGGATGGTAAGTATACATTACACTGCATCCTCCAAAGAGTGTTGTTAAGCAACAGTATATATAAACTAATTACGAACCTCTTCCTAACAATTCAAATTATTGGAATGCACACGGTTTTCTACATATATGACATCACAACCTTTTTACAGTCCAATTTGACCGAGAGTTCCTGTCATCAAATCTTCATAGCCCCCGATATTAACCATTGCAAACATCAATCCCCTTTCATGAGCAGGAGAGCGTTTTAAGAAATGCTACATCAACTAATTACAAACCTCTTCCAATAACTCGAGTTATGCAAACGGAAGTAACAAAGTCTCAACTAATTATGAATCTCTTCCGAAAATTCGAGATATCTTCCCTGTTCTGTTATCAATGCTCTCGGATTCTTCTTGATCATCTTCGGCCGCAATATTTTGCAGCGCTGCTGCCATATGCTGCTGCTTTGCATTCGAGGTCTGCTGCGACTGAACGACATCAAAACGCTAGCATTTCCAGATTTGCAGTCTAATCAAGTTTTGTTATTGCTATGTAACCCCTTGAGATTACAATTCGAAGTCTAATCAGTTACAAGCTACTGCAGTTTATGCACAAGTTGCAGCAGTTTATCCAGTCGTATGATGGATGCAATGCTAGTATCTGTAGATGTGATATGCTAAGTGACTTTATTCGCTGACTGGTTAACAAAACCGAATCATAAACGAAAACATCGAAAATTCTGGAAAAACGACGAGAGCATTTCGTTTAATTTCGACTATCCACGCTTCAATCATGAAAGTTGATCCTGAAACCATCATGAATACAATGGAAATCAACCATATCATTACAACTACTAGTAGCAGAAGCAGAATTCGAAATCGAATTCCACCAGGAAAAGTTTCATATTTTCATTTCTAGACTTCACAGAACTTGCCTGTCAGCGGCATCAGCAACAATGGGCAATCGAGGGAGCTGGCCGAGCAAGCAAGAACTGGATCCATAAACCAAGCTAACCAAAAGGAACAAGAAAACAGTGCTATCGAGGCTCATCACAAGATCCAACCCAACGCCTTCTTTCGGATTGAAGCTCCTCTCGAGCAAATCAGGGAAAATCAGGAGCACGTCCAGCACGATCGCCTGCATCGTGTTGAACCGCACGTACCTACTGAAGTTGGAGTTCCTCACCACCGCGAAGTAGAGGGCCATGAACACCAGGACGCCGTTGAGCGGGAAGCTTTTGTAGACCTTAATCGCGGGGAAAAGCGGCTGGATTAGCGTCTGGATTGGAGCGAACTGGATGATTACGTACTTCCCGTACTGTACACCGTCGAAGAACGGGTAGAAGTAGGTGACCGCGGAGATTATCCGGTCCCCTGCGTCGACGGAGTTGCTGCTGCCGTTGGATTTGGCGGTTACTGTTAACCGCGTGGAGGAGGAGGAGGATGGCTTCAGGATTCGGGAGCTTGGTAGGTGATGTTTGGCTGAGAGAGTAAGCGGCGGAGATATGCGGAGGAGAGCAGACATGGCGAGATTTCTGGTTGCTGCCGATTTCCCGGAATCGAAGGAGATGGCTTTCCTCACTTTTCAGGCGAGATATTTCCATCGGTGACGTGTTTCACGGTCCAGCACGTGAATGCCACGGCGTCGTTCTGGTGAATTGGTTTTCCTTTTTTGGATATTTCTTTGACTTGGGCTGTTTTTTTTATTTGGGCTTCACATTCAGGGCTTTTCTTTCTAATTTGGGCTTTAATTTTGCAACCCAATACCTGCTGCTGGAGCCTCTGTTGATGCACTCTAAAGGCCTGCTTTTCTGTACATTCAATTGTTTTCGTCACTAGAGTTTGGTGACTATAAATTTTTCGAAAGTTAGCACAAAAACTATTTTGGACATAACTTCATCCTCCATTTGACCTTCAAACGATATACTTTCTCATTAAAATCGTAAAAACAAAAGAAGTTAAATTAGGCGATGCCTTCGTCCTGACGAAAGTGTAAATAACTAGTCGTTTCATCTAGTTGTTAGAATAATGGTGCTTTTGGGCAGTGTTTTACACTAATTAACCGTCAACTTTCATGAGATGTTAGATGGTGATTAGATAGTTCAATAGAAGGAAATCTAAACACAACACCTAAAAATTTTGGTCGAAAGCTAAAAATATCATATATAAATTTCGTAGGGTACATTTATTACATAGTTCTTCTTCACTATTTTAGTTTGTCTACACTTTTATCCACAATTAACATGTACTCTCCTTCATCGATTTCGCATGTCGAGACACACACATGATAGTATCTAGTTCCTAGTTTAGTAACAAATACAGAGTTGGCATCCACTGATCATATTTCTTTATATGATTTGCTTGGCAGGTCGAATGTGAAATGAAATTTGTAAGAAAATGAGAAAATTAGCTTTCAAAATACACTTTTTAAAAATATAAATTTCTCGATTAAATATAAAAAACACTCATAACTTCGTCTCGCATTCTATCTGCCAAACGATATAAATTTTTAAAATTCACTAACATATTTAAAAAAAAATTAAAACTAATTAATAAAGAAACTTAAGGCAGCGTGAATGAACGTTATCAAGCTATTTAATTATTACACTAATCTATATTTGTTTTCTGTATATTTTATTTTCTGGAATGGGTAATATTTTATTTTCTGTATATTTAATGCGATCAACAACCCATAAAATTAAATTAAATTAGTAAAGAAGGAAGTACAAGATAGTGATGTACGTAGTTGCTAGGGGGCCACAGTACTATTCTTTAAGAGATACGATTCTGTGTACAAACAAAAACAATTCGAGGGTGTAGATTTAATTTAAAATTACAAAACTTATGTAACAATTATAACTGTAACCTCAATATATCCGGTCACCGCTGATAATAATCATCAAATCCGATGAGGTTATGGTCGATTAAACGGTCATGATTGCCAAGCCTATGGTCATTGATCGACTCTTTCGTATTTAATTTCAAAGTTCTTACAACGTTCAAAACACGACTTGTTGGTAGATGGTGGACGTCGTATACTTTAAGCTTTCGTATATTTTTTCGATGTGGGATTTATCTAGAGAGAGAATTAATTTGTTACTGTAAACTGTATACCAAATTTCCATGCAGCTCAGGGAATCAGAGGTGTGTACTGACAAAGGAACAAGTACAAAAAAAGAAAAGACCACATTCAAAGCAAACAACAGCAATTGCCCATTTTCTAGGTTTCAGCTCCCATCCCATTTATTATTATCTCAGCAACACTGTCAACACCCATGGTTATGAAGAAGTACTACTCCCTATCCCTGTGCCTCTATGACAAGTTGTTGTCATTGACACAATGCATCTACTCGGGCCGGTCAAAGAATATCGACCCTGAGGTATTGAGTTTGAATCTTACGTTTATAAATGGGGAATGATTATGACGAAAACAGAGTACGTAGGAGTACTAACATGCATGCATTGCTCATCCTTAGTCCTTACACGGTATTGATGTATGATGATCTGCGTTGCGATAGTAACCCAACCTAGTACGAAAGGAACCATTGATTCGCACAATTGGTCATCGCGCTTGGTTGAAAAGCCAGTAGCGTGAAGCTATACTGTGCGTTGGATATGACTGAACGTCTCTAGGAGATGGCCCCTACCGATGGTCGACAATCGGATAGCAAACATGGACTAACATGCATGCATGGCCCATCTTTACACTGTATGTGAATTCACCAAGTGTTGGATTGTTCGCCCACCAATGGGGAACATGATCTGGGTTTTAGACCGTTGTGAGATAAGTTAATTTTACGCCATTGATGATCGCATCGCGACAGTATTCAACCTACTACGAGAGGAACCGTTGATTCGCATAATTGGTCATCGCGCTTGGCTGAAAAGCCAGTGGCCCGAAGCTATACTATATCGTACGCTGGATTATAACTGAACGTCTCTAAGTTACAATCCAGGTTGGCACCAATGTCAATGTCCGCTGTCCGATTGTCGACTAGCAGTAGGGACTAGAGCTAGCCGGATCGGGCGGTTCGAAAAATGCCTATAACAAGTTGTTTTCAATGTTACAAACAAAAGCGAAGGCATCTTTCTTGCTTGTGTTTTTCTATGTGTGAGTGTGAAGTGACATGCTAGAGAGAGAGGCACAGATATGCACATGGAGAAACATTACACACTGTGCAGAAAGACAGTTGGGATGCTTGAAAAGATAGAGATCTAAGGTGTGGGGGGATAGGGTTGCTTGGGGAACATCACTTTAATTTGTACAGTCTTAAGTTAATTTATTTCCACCATCATCATGTGTGTATCAATATGTGTGTTCGGCCCGGTTGGTTTGGTTGGAGCGATAGATATTTCGATACAGAGCTAGGTCGTCCCGATAGTTGATACTTGACCCTTTCTCTTGCTACGCTTTTTCGAGCAGTAGGAGTCGTGGAGATGTTGACTCCCTTGGACGGTTACTTGCAATGCGTGTGGAGAGAAAAAGACTAGTAAAAGAGTGTGATGTGTGAGGACTATTAGAGATTTGGAAACAGAGAAGTAGCGGGGTGTCTGTGGGCGTGTAGGCAATATCACTCGAGTAAACAAAATAGTATATATACCATCCCGTATTTATAGTGCTTTGAGGCCCGAGCTGGGATGTCATGTATCGCCTCTTGGACGTGCCCCATGCGTACCGTAAACATGACCGTTGAAGGACCGTGGAGGGTCATAGCGTCTTGCCGCAGAGTTCTAGGGTCTCGCAAACCCACCGCTGGCCTAGAACGATGCTTCGAGGGCCGTTGGGTGGCCTCTATCTCCAAATATGGTGTCGTGGCTATATATACTCCAATCTTGCTCAAGATGTTTCAAAATTGAAAATTTTATCGTATAGAGTCTTGGACCATTCTGATTTTATGATCGGTGGTGGCCGGTGGCCCCGAGAGTTATGTTCCCTAGCTAGTGTGCCCACACATTCGTTGGTTGGTTCATTCAGTCCAAGGCATTAAGTATTTGTGATGATCGTTTGGTGGACAGCTTTCCTCTGAATCTGCCAACAACAGCTACCTTCCATCATTAGCCCATTTATTTTGTGCATGTCACTCTCCACTACTGTCTACTCTTCCATGGTGATGAAGACTCTTTGGTAGAATCTCACACCTTTATTTCATTATTAAGACAAAGAAAGTTTTGTCTATTGGACTCTTTCCCTGGTGGCCAAACATCAATATAGGTCTTTGTTTCGAATCTTGGTTGCTTTCATTCCGTCGTATCAAACTCGGCAAAGTTGTGCATGCCTCAGATTTTTTTAACCATAATGAGGTCTTAGAAGTATCTCGAGCAGTTCAACACGTATGACAGTACCATTTTCTAGTGTTAATGTCCTTTTTCCACTTTCACTTTTCTAAAGGCCAGGCATAAACAGGTATCTCTTTCGAATCTTAATAGCTTTCAATCCATCGTATAAAGACTTAGCAAAGATGTACATGCCTCAGACTTTACTCTTGAACTAGAATGAGGTCTTAGAAGTGTCTCGGTCACTTCAACACGTATGGCAATACCGCTTTCTAGTTGTAATTGGCCATAGATTTCGATTTCGATATCGATCACTAAACCATATGTGTTAAGTTTCCTTTTTCCACTCACTTTTGTGGAGTTTAGTGCATAAATTAAACCAAGCATGTATAGACATTGATATATGTCAAACTTTAGTAAATTAATTTTCTTAACAAAATACACTATTGGTGAAAGAGAAGAGTGAGGGAGACACAAAGGTTGGGAGATTCTCACAAAATGTGGAGGGTGGGGTGGTGGTTAAAAGAAAGAGAATCATCACTAGAAAATAAGCACAATACCAATGTTTTTTTTTATAAATTAAACCAATATGTCGATCGAGCCAAATTTATCGTGAATGAGTCATCAATAGGCTAGTGAGGTCTACTTAGTCTCGAGCCCAGGGTCTTCTGAAGTCTGAAATCACGAATAACATAGGCTAGTGAGGTCTTTTGTACGGTCCTGACTCCACGGCATCACACACTCTAGAACCCAACAAAGAAAAAGAGAATGAAAGGAAGGAAAAGTAGGAGCACTCACTACTATAAGTCAATGTAACACAACAAAGAATACTCTTCCCTTTAAAAAGATGGAAACCAAATATCCATCTATCCATATGTGTTCATGTCATGTCTTTCCTTTTTCATTCATCAAACCACAGCTCATGCACTACCTAATGTCTTGCTAATAAAATATAAAAGAATTTCGATTATTCGAACGTAATAGTTTTCAACATGATATTATAGCTTTTGGTTGATAAACTAGTCATTGTTTCGAAACTTAACAGCCTCAAATTTCTTATACACGAGATTTAATGAACCTGTACAGATCGTCAGACTTTTCTGAAATTATTTTTTTGAAAAATGTATTAATGAATAAAATTTTTTTTATGCATGCAATAATGTAAAGATATGAGAATAAAATGGGAATGATATGTTTTCATAGCCAAAGAAAATAAAGGTGAAAACAAAAGCGACATGTGGGTAGCTTTTGTGTGTACGGCATTCCCCGTGCCGAAATAGAGCGGTTGACGAATTAAGCCATTCCCGTTCGGTTCGGCGTTCGACTCGAAAAAAAGTTCGTTCGTGATTCGGCTCGATTTTAAATGAGCCAAATTTGAGTCAAGGTATGTTTGACTCGGTAGGCTCGCGAGCTAGCTCGGGCTAGAGCCAGCTCGAGAATATACTCGTTAGTTGACTCAATAATGCAACATATGTTTTGCTCGAAAACCATAAATAATAAATCATATGTAATTTGTTGTTGTGTCCATAATGAAAATACAAGTCGAACGATATTTAGGTTTAACTATTTTAATTGAGAAAAGTAAAAATTTGTATATTTTAGGTTATTTGTTTTTTTAAGTTTGACTCGTCGATATTTTCTAGTATACAAACTTTAAAATTAGTTCAAAATAAACTCAGCAGGGAATTTTAATAAACGAAGTTCGAGTTCAAAATATACACGAAGAGCTGCCACAAACTATTACATTTTCTAAATAAAAAATAAAATTAGATTTGACTTATTAATCTTTGTTTTGTTATGTTCAATCAGACGAAAAAGCAAAAAAAACTTATCTAAATGTTTAATTAAACTATGTGACAATTAATTAATTAACTAATCACTTGTCCGTGTCGATGTTACTTATATTGACATCTATGTCGACAGATTGGATCTGTTTGTCATGTTACCTACTATGATTATCGGCAATTGTAATGTTCACAATATAATCTTGTTTAATATTCCGGAATTACTCGAAATCCCGATATATATATATGTATGGCAACGGTAGGAAGCCACTTGGTTGACTCTGATAAAAGTCGAATAAAGAAATGAATAACAGCAGAGTAACACCTGCGATTAATTAACGTGGTTTTCAACTTTTGAGGTCGACTAGTCTACGAAGAGAAAAAAGAATATTATTAGGGATTTGATGAGAGTGGCGGCTTAATTACAGAGAAGGAGACTAACGCTCCTTATATACACAAGATTTTGGTTAACTTATAACCATAACGGGTCTAACCCGATATATATTAAGACTCTGCTAGTTAATTCAGTTCTATGGTTGATTGCTCGATTCGGGTTTGGTTGAAATCTCAACGAAAACAATGAACATTATTAAATGATTTGTGTCTATTCAGTGTGACCTAATAGTTCAAAACTAAGAATTAATTAGGTTTGGCATTTTAAATTAAAGAATGAGGTTTTACCCGGACCCACCCAATCAAACTCATTAAAAAATCCATTTGATTTGGATTTCGGACGGGGCCGGATAAATCCGGAAGTGGTGATTAAACGGGATGGGTCGGAGCCGGATTTCAGACCATCCAACCCGTCCCTGTCCGGAATTGCAACCCTTCTGATGATTTGCGGGATCATTATGTGAGTTGATGATGGTGTACTGATCTGTTTATGGAGGCTGGGCGGGAGGCGTTGGGAAGAATTGGAGGGTGAGAGGAATGGGAAAGTTGATGATGAGCGAGATATTATTATGTGAGTGTAAGGACAAGTGAAAGAGTGGTGATACTGCCAAGTGGTAGTGCTGCATGCAGATTTTGATTCAATATGAATGAATTCATTGTGGCGGGTAAAACTCAGGAATATCCAAACCCGAAAAAATATAGGGATGGATAGTGATTCGGTATCCATTACTTACTCCGGACGGGGACGGGTAAAACCCGATTGTAATTGCGGGCGGAAATTAGGGAATAACCATCCGACTCCATACCCGCCCGTTGCCAAGCCTAGAATTAATGGTCTGCTTAATTTCTAATTTCAAGTGGCAATCAAATTAAACAAATATGCTAATACTTTTGTTTTAATTAGCATTGACGAACAAGGGAGAGGCAAGAGGGGAGGAAATTGCCTGCTTAATGGGACAAAATACATAACCCCATCGCTGAATTTTGATTATGGGTTCTTACTCATAAGATCGAACTGATCTCAAACGGGTTGAAAATTCGGTTTCGGTTAATCGATTCTCAAATTTGATAATGAAACATCTTATTAGTTTAAAAAATTGAGTTTTTAAATCCAATGATTCGTAGCATGATATTAGATTAGAGTTTTAATTGTCGAGAAGTTATTGATTCAATTCTCAATAGTCTCAATTCGTTGCACAAGATTTACGTAATAATGTAAACTGTGCAAGTTTCAGTCTCTCGAGTAATTTTGTTTGAGGGACGTATTAATGAATAATATAAAACCCATATGAAACATACGTTCCCCTAATAATTCAAATTACTAGGATGTAATGCTACATAATATGATATTAGAGTTTTTTAAAACCGAAAAGTTTTTATGGAGATCATTAGCACTAAGTCTGCTTATGGGGCTCATAACATCCAAACCATTCTTGATAAAATATTTTCTGCTTTGAAGCACGATCCTTAGCCCCTCACAATTTTTTTTTAAGATATAGAATTTCGAATGGTCGGCAATCTCTATACTAGTCCGGTCCGAGATGTTTAATTTTTAATTTTTTTCTAGAATCTCTCTCATTACACCCAAAATCCATCTTTCTCCGAAACCTATATCCAATCAAGTTTCGATCCAACAACCCATCGAAATCAAACAACCCATACAAGGAACCCGCCAAATTTAAAAAGTTTTGTACACGTCGTACGCTCTGAGCGGCCGTTTGTTTCAACCGTCTCTATTTCCCCACGACGACCGGCAAGCAAATCCAAAACCGGGAGTGGGACCCGGTCATGGCCAAGCTGGCCGAAGATGCCGTTTCCGGTGGTCCCCGCGTCCCTCGTGTAGGGAGGGGTGGGGCCCGTTATCCTGGGGGAAATAAACGTCGTTAGGTTGTGCCAACGTGGAGCTGTCAGGATGGCACAGTCGGCAGGTTGATGATGACGTGGTAATACGGTAGATGCCCATCCGGCCGGCCCTACTGATTAATAAAAATAATAATTTAATTAATTATCTAGTAAAAAGGAGCAGCCACCAGTTACCGTAATTAAGTGGGAGGCAATGACGGAAATGCCCCAAATGGATTCTTGGTTTAATTATGGAGGGTGTTGGGTGGGGGCCAGGTCTGCGTTATGGTTATGGAATAAGAATCAAGTAGGGGGAGATAGGTAGATAGTGGGGGTGGAAAATAGCTAGATGATCATTTAATTTTGAGCCATGTTGTATAGTGATCATCTAATTCCGTTAGATTGCCCGAGGTCTACACACTAATTCAAATATTACGTGATTCAGCCGACTGCGTCCTCTATGTAACATGCATGAGCCCCATATGAAAGTATATATGACTCTTTATTGGTATGATTATAAGTGTATGGTCGAGATGCATGTGCTTGATGTCTTTGAGTTGGCCTTTTTTTAGTCCGGAGACGTTTGAAAAGATGTATAGTAGTACTGTTTCAAGTAGTTACATTTCCGCTTTATGACAAGCTTGCCAATGGAGTACCTATTATTAGTGAAATTCTTCAACTTCTACCATTTGTGATCGTGATTTTGACTTGAGACAGTTCTTCATTCAGTTAATAGAGTTTCCCTATTTTATGACACGTATGGCTCATAAATTTTTCCAAATAAGTATTGCCAAGTTGTCGGTAGTTCTTATTTCTTGCGTGCTATTTATTATTATATAAATGTCAACGTTAGGAGCTACCTAACTAGGGAAAGAACTGATAAAATGGAATTCTAAATGAAACATGACACGCTTAATATGATTTTCTATTACGTGTTAGCAATAACCTGAGACAATGAACAATTAATAGCTATAGCCAACGAGAGCAGTTACAGAACGTTACAAGTGTATAAAAAAGTCAAAAAGTTACGAATACATCCAATTTCAAAACTTACATGATCATATTATAACTCGGCCCGAAATTAGGAGAGTGGTGATGATATGTGGCTCGGTAGATAATGGTGTGTGTTAATGTTATTTACTTATTTTAAATGTTTCCCCCTTGGTTTCATCTTTTAATAAATGTGGAATTTAATTTATTATTATAATAATGGTTTTTATGATTCAGGTAACCGAATCCCAAAATAGATAAATAATAAATATCTTTTATCTGCACCAAAAATATATATAAAGAGCTTTGTTCGCCATTCAAGCCAAACCCTTAATAAACCCGTTCTTCCCTCACCGATATTGCATGCACTTCCTCTCCCCCATAAAATCCTAACTGCCTTTCTTCTTCCTTCTTCTTCTTTCATCTCTGTTATGGCAGTGGAGGCCAGGCATCTCAATCTCTTCCCTTCTCAGCTCCTCGGCAGCAGCCGGTAATTCCTCTGTCTCCGATCTCCGCCGGTGATCTTGACATCTTGTTGTTTGTTTTCCCCGGGGTTCTGACTTTTTTTTTCATTTTCTGGTTTCCAGGGAGACGATGATGATGAATTCAGTTGAGGCAGCGAATACGACGACGAGTAATATCATGTACAGCGCACAATCCGGCTACGCCATGCTGTCTTCTCCGGAGGCAGCAACTGCGCTTCTCCCTATGTACGAATCCAATTTTCATCACCGTACGACGACTCCGTCGATCAAGTCCGAGATCAGTGGCTTGACGTCGTACAACATTAATAATCCGATCTCGAGAAAGCGGCCGAGAGATTCTTCTTCCGGCGCCGGCGTCGAAGGTGCTGGTGCCGTTCATCCTCTTTTCTCTTATCCAGCTGTACCGCAATTGAACCAGGGGAATAAGTCTCAGATCTCGTTTCTCGGTCAGGATTTCTCCCTCCAGATCCAACAACAGCAGCTCGACGCCGATCGGCTTATTTCTCTTCATGTAAGTTTGAATCCGTAAATCTGTACTCAGTACTCTCTTCAGTTGTTTAAAAAAAAATCGAATAACGTGATATTTTTTTCCTCAACCAAACAGATGGAGAAAGTTAGAGGTGAGTTAGAAGAAGAGAGGAGGAGGCAAGCGAGGAGGATAATCCAAGTGATCGAGGAAGGAATGGTGAAGCGGCTGAGAGCGAAAGAGGAAGAGATCAAGAAGATCGGGAAACTGAATTGGGCGCTGGAGGAGAAAGTGAAGTCTCTGTATATGGAGAACCAAATCTGGCGAGATCTCGCACAGACGAACGAAGCCACCGCCAACGCTCTCCGCTCCAACCTCGAGAAAGTCCTCGAGAACGACGGGGTTGCATTGATGGACGACGCGCAGTCGTGCTGTGGCAGTAACGTGGAGAGGCACGAGGAGGACGACGCCGCCACCGGGGGGGAATTCTCCGGCGACCGGATGTGCAGGAAATGCGGGGAGGAGGAATCGTGTGTGTTGCTGTTACCGTGCAGGCATCTGTGCTTGTGCAGCGGATGCGAGTCGACGATCCATTCTTGTCCGATCTGTAAGGCGGCGAAGAACGCCAGCTTTCATGTAAACATGTCGTCGACGTCGTGACGATGAAGGCGGAGCGTGAGAAGGACGCTCGCGGGTGGAGAAAAGAGTGGAGTCAACGAGAAGGGTGGAGAGGGAAAGGAAGGGAGGCAAAAGCTGACACGTAGGACGCGCGCAAATGTCGCTGTTTGTTTGTTTTTTCCCCAGTTTCTCTCTGCAGTGGTCAGTACTAATCTCTCTCCACTGATGACTGACGACCCACCATTACCGTGCGATTCTCCCTCTTCTTTTTTCCTTTTTAATTAAATTTGGAGATACATTCGAGGATTATTATTAATAAATTTTTATTTTATTTATCATCATCAGTCTTGAAACAGACGTCAGGAAGGTTAGTGGGGTTTGTTTCGAGATATCTTCGTAATCAAATCGAATTATCAGAAAATTTAGAAGATGGTTGCTCACGAGTTAGCTCGTCAAAATGGAGCTACGATTTTGTATTTATACGAATTTGAATGGGACCGTCCTAGCCACGTTACTGATTCGTGTTGTTATCTTTTGTCGCTGTCTAGAGAGGGGAAATAAAAACCATCATAATTGCGCTTGAAAAAACGGGGAAGAGAACCTCATGGGCATCAACATACATCTAGGGAACATCTCACGTTTTAGTTTGTATGATTATCCTTGTTGTGAATGATTTCGATTTCCCAAGCTTTTTGATGATAATTCAATTATAATTTTATACGATTTAGTGATTTAGTTCAAGAGTGTATGCTCAAGCCTATTAAAAGTTACATATAAAAAAGACGAGGAAGTTAAGGAAAAAGATCATTGTGCGACCACATTCTTGTTTCTCCTAACACAAACACTAAAAAAAACATATATTAGGAGCATGACAAGGCATGATGATTTGACCCGACTCCATAATATCTCGTGTGCAGCTTATTATTACTGTCGCAAGCCTCAACTGAATCAACCTCGAAAATTATGTTTGAATGAATATGGCAGGCTACCCAATTCATGACCTCGAGCAGCGCCATGACCTCACTGTCCCAACGATCCTGTTTGACGATTTCCAATATGGTACTGTAAAAAATGGTGAATAAGAAAGCTTGGAGCTGTATGGAGAAGAAGATGCCTGCTTGTTTACTGTGCACGTGAACGCCACGTGATACTCTCTCCTTCCTTTTGGCACTTGAATCATATGATCCGAGCTTGAAACTCGTAAACTTTATTGGCGTGTCAAACGGGCCGAGGATCTTTTGGATCACAGATTTTCGAAACTAACCCACGAATATTTTCATCGAAATAATAATTCGAATCGTTGGAAGAGGGTTTATATTAGTTTTTATATTAAATATACCTCTCAAACGAAAGCATGCGATAAGAATAGTTGAAATCAGAACATCTTTGATAAATCATGTGTATGGATTGGGATTTTCAAAATAAAGGCTTTAGCTTTCAGAAGCATGTCATGACAGTAATAGCTCAATATTTTGTTGGGAGAAGGTTGAGATAATTTTTTATATTATTCATAAGGAGATCCATCCGGTTTTAATTAGGTCATTTAGGTCAATAGACGTTCTTTATATCCATAAAAATTATTGTTTCTCAGTGTCAAATAAAAAATCGTCAACTAGCTAGCTAGGATGGTTCACAAGTCAAACCGGATTGATTTGTCGATTGGTTAAATGATTGAGCTCGTAAAGCCTCGAGAAATGGTTAGAAGTGAAAAAAGAATCAAGCTCGGATTTGAACTAGAATGCGAGCTAACCTAGCCGTAAAAAAATCCGGCTCACGAGCTATCCAAATGGAGCCGGCTAGCGAGTTGGAAAGAACCCTACTCATGAGCTCAAATGAGTTGGCTTGATGCGTTAGGTAGGGTTGGCTCAAGCTTCAGTAGTCGTTCAATATATCAAGTCCGAGTTTCGAACAAAACTTTTAATAAGTGGTTGGTTAGAGCCGGAGTTTGCTTGAGCTAACATGTTTAACATCAAGCCGAACCATGAGCTACCGAGCATAAAATTAATTTTAACGTCGCACGATCTTAAACGGTTTAATTCGTCAACAACCCTACCCGCAAACCCATGCGCCCGCCAAGGATTTAATTATTATTCAATGTTTCCAAAACAAGTAATGAAACAGCCGCCTTTGATGTGAGAATTGAAAGGAATTTGGTAACGATGATGAATAATATTTGGATTGATTGGCGTTGAAGGTTAGTCAGCTGGCGTTAGACGACTCTTCGGTTAAAACGTCAAGACGTTTTGAGTCCACTAGTAGAAGTAATTTCCTAACATGGATTTGAAGATACCTAATTAGCCGCGACTAGTCGAAAATTCAATCAAGTGGGAAATCTTTTAAAATATGTCTTATTGAGAGGTCTTTTTATTTCGTCGTTGATTCTGTTAATTCAAAAATGGGATTATACAAGCGGTTTTGTTTGAAATAGTGTCGGACGTTGGTTATAAGCTTGTGATGTCAATATATACATATGGATACTCGATAGCGTAACTCATGCATGGTTAAGGGTATTTGAGATGAATTGATATATAAATTAGGATAAAGGGCCCCTGAGAGTATGTGTACGTATTGATCAGGATGGAGAGGTTGGCCGATGGATAGTCTAGCACTGATGGACTCATCAACACTTCGTTTTTGTGAACCAACATTTACGAACGAGTGCAAAGAGCGTGAAAGGTAGAGATTATTGATATTTACAGAGTGACTAATCAAGCGGCTTAATTACTTTCTAGCTAGCCTTGGCACAAACTACATCACTTATGTTGTTGGCTTATTGGTCACGAAAGTGCGACACGAAATGATTTGATTAGGGTATTTTTTTTAAAGAAGTAAAAGACCTAATTAGGGTTCCAATACATGGAGAAGGAAATTGCTTGTCATCTTCTCTCGTTCATTTTGATGTGAAAATATCAGAAAAAGTTGTATCATCTTTTGTTTTATTTGGATAAATGCATTGCACTCAAATCCATTATTTTCAACGCATGATTCATGATTTTGGAACTTTGTGAAATTGCATTTTGGCCCCTTTCGAGGCTAACTTTCGAATTAAAATGTCACGTTGTTGGTTGCTCACATGATAGAAACAGAGTTTTTCTTCATTTGGATTTATTTCGTCTTTAACCAATCTCATGCATCACCACCCTTTACAAGAATCTTGGATGCTTATACCATAATTAAAAAAACGTCCATCTCCTTCAGAATAGTCGATATTCGATACGAATATAATACATGACACTAGACGAAAACAAACAACAACAAGATGGTTATCCAGTTTTTTTACGTGATCATGAATAGGCTCCACCCAAGATAATTACAGTCCACATAAAGACTCAATCAGGGAGCACAATCTCCACCATTTATCTACACAACGATATTATGCGAATGTCGATAGATGCCATGTGGACGACTTCGAGTATTGTCACAAACTCTATCCTTCTAAAGCTGTTTTTGATCGATATTCGGATTAACAAAACCATACGAGTTAACTTCAACCTCTTATATCCACTCTTTTTCCAACAAATAATGGCCCCTAGCCTTTAATCAACATCATGTAGCCTTATATTAATTTTTTTTATATTTTGTTTATTTGTGGAAATTAAAGTTGTTTACACATGTTTCAATTCAGACAAAAGCAAAGGTGACCCATCAAACGTGTTGGACTGCTAATAATGCCCCATTTTTGGGGGAAAACTATAAATTAAATTATTAATAAATAACATAAATACTTTTATTTTTTGGGTGGGCTGTGGGTAGGGCCCAGAGGCCCACCAGGTGAAAACAAAACGTACAAAAATCCAAAGTTAGCATTTAATAAGGAGAAAGGAGGACAACACTAAGATAAATAAATAGAATATAATTTTCTGTTTCTAGGATCCTTGGGCCCCGCCACCCATCTTACGTGGGACCCCACTGGATCTGGACCATCTGTCTCTTTATGACCGGCATGCCCTAAATAACACGTGAATCCGATTCCCCACCCTCTATTAATTAATAATTATTACCCTCGATTCCCCGATTATTCGAAAGAGCTTGTTTTGTCACGGAATGGACGGTTCTATCTAATGTTAGATGACTCGAATTCAAAAACCACTCGTGAGCGTTAAGAAAGGATAAAATCTATGGTTACATTAGCTTCACTTGTGACACAATTGTGAAGAACCATAGCATTCTAAATAACTCTAATTGTTGGGAGACGATTCTAATTGATATTTATATTATTCATTAGCTAGCACGTCTCCTCAAACGAAAGATCTCATAAGAGATGAGGTTTGCACTATTTCGACATGTCAACAACCGTTGCATCCCGATATGTGGGAGGAGATTCTAATTTATATTTATATTCTTCACTAACAGCAATTAACTATACGGGGCGAGCCTGAACGTCCTCCAAGCATCTCGGGACCACGATGTATTGTTTGGAGGCCGTGATGATGATGTATCGAAAGAGAGCGAATTAGCAGCAAGCCAAATCTCCGATCCTTATCCCTAAGGATGATGAGGTGTGTCTTCTGTCCACGTCGAATGACCGCTCTTACATGGTTATTGGTCACAATTTAATGGGTCCGAAAAGTCTATATCGAGAATCGTATATAATAATATATAAATTGAGTGAAACAAACATGGATACATCCTATTGACTTGTTTCACAGACATCGACCCATCATCCTTAATCGAGTGCCATTGAGTTTTCTTTTTGTCACCCACAAAAAATTAAAATTAAAAACTATTATTGTTTTTTAATTTAGTGTTCATACGTGGAATTTATCTCTTTTATATATATATTAATTAATATAAGAAATATCGAAACTAATCCAAAATGTTTGGTTCTTGTCATCGTCGACCATTAGGTGGGGCTAATGAAGATGCCTTCTAGTGTTAGATTTCTCCATTTTTGTTTTGCTTTGATTCTTTCCCAACCTCATATGCCATCTTAATTTGTTCAACCATCTCATTTAATTATGTGTTAATTATAACAAAACGTTGTTTTCGACGGAGAAGTCTCGCAAAAGGGGGTCGTTCGTAATTCTTCGATTTCCAGTCGTTTAAAGGTTCAGATACCATATCATGCATGAAACCATAAATTACGTTTCGAAAAATTTGAACTATTGTGAGGGGTTTCGAAATCTGTTTTATATGTGAAGTTGACAAAAAGCAAATTGATTGATGTGAATTGATTACCATATAGCAAGCTAGGGTTTCTTTCAACTTTATTGAATTAAAAGACAAAATCCAAATCAATCTGCCGTATGCAACTCTGATTACTCAAACCAAAAAAAATGTAACATTACAACAAAAGGATAAGTACAATTTAATGTATCCATCCATGATCTTCCAAGAGATGTCACAATGTGCATGTCACATAAAACCAAACCTTGTCACCATCTCTCTCCAACTACATTGAGAGTATATGTAGTGGGATTGAAATACTTTTCGTTAAGTATGTTACAAATAACAGAGCGGTTATCTAACTTCTAAGTGTGAGAGATTGGGCGTTATGTAGTTTCGGACTACATAACGGGGAAGCACTTTTGACTAGTGTTATTTAGTTTGTGAAGCTGAAGGAATGGAAAGTCGAGTCTTGTTCTTTGCTTTCTTAAATGGAACATATTTTTTTCGAGGTAGACACTTTGAATGGACGATGGGATGAAAATGGACAAAAGTATTGAACCTTTTTATCCCAATCAAAATTAATGGATGATTACATTGTTACATTTAAAAGTTCAATGACTACTCGGTCACTGAATGGCAGAACACAATATTTGTTTTTAGGATAATATTAAAAAGTGGGAAGAGTTTCAAGTGCTAGCTAGGTTTGAATTTGTGGATACATAATTAGGGTTTTGACTTTTAATTTGGCCCAAACATCTTGCTGAATCACATCAACTCCAACTCAGTACCTCATTAAATCATCTTGGTATTTTGTGTTGCATATACTGAAATCCTGGTGTTCGTTCAACCGCCGTGGTAGAGTTAAGAGCATGCGTGAATGTCGGAATAACCTGCATATTGCATGAGCTAGATATGGATACCAAAGAGTTTCCGTGCAACTGGATTCATAAGTCACGATGAGATTTTATATATACCAACAGAATACTTTTATTAAGTTATTAGTTCTCATAAGTTGTTGTATCAAGACGGTACAATCAATATTGAATACATATCTATTAAAGATTATGTGTTATCACGTTACACTATGTATCATACGCTTGATATATATTCCCTTGTCGAGATTTCCAAGAAGCAGAGTGAAGGGGATGTTCTTATCATCAGACTAAGTCTCGTGCAACAAGTTGAGAGCTCACAATTCAAAAACCCTAACCATATATAGTTTTGTTTTCTAATTATCGTATCGCGCATGTAATAATGCGAGTTATTGGAAGAGATTCTAACGTTTTACTTTCATATTATTCATCAGCATGTAATAGTCGGCCCAACATATCTGTCCATGTAAATTTTTTAACGACAACTCTATAACCCGTCACAAAGTTAACAAACCCGCCCAAAACCGTCCAAACCGACATTGACCATTTACCCAACCCTAGCTACTTAATTAGCCCTAAATCCCCACCACCCTTTTCCTTTACTAATTGGTTTTTTGGTGGCCTTGATTGTGACCTCAACGGCCCTTGAATTAAAGCTCTATAGCATCTCATGTTCTTGTCACCCTTTTAGTTTTCTTCCCCATCTTGGCTTTTGTATTAAGTAGGTCAAATGCCGGTAAGGTCACCTAACTTTACTCCGTTATGGTGTGACAATTTACCTTTTATTTTGTAACGGAGTGGTCATCGAACTTTAATTGGCATGGTGTGACGACAACGGTTTCGTGTACACTTATATTGTTTGTCTTGTTAACCTGTGATTATGGGTGCTGGGTGCACACCACAGTGCAAGAAACTGATATTTTTAATAGTGAATTTTTGTTAATTGAAGTAAAGCTTATAAGCCATTGTTAAAATATCTAACGACCGATCAACCGTCATAAAATTGATGTTAAACTTAGTAATGTTAGAAGTCATAACAATTGAAGGGACCAACCGAGAATCTGAGATGTTAGTCATGAATGCCTAACAACGGATACTATAATATGCATGTAGGGTTGTGCCTCATTTAATTTCTAACAGTGGATAAATATGCATTATTAATTAAACGGTAAATTTATATAATCGTCGATTGCTTTTGATCCTCATTTCTACCACATTGTAGTACAAAATTTGATTTGAGAGGAGTTGTGGTGGGATCCTACATTGTCAAATGTGGAGACCCCTCATCAATGGTGGATCAATGAACCCTAAAGTACTTTCTTACCTTGTGAATGAGGGCACTAGTACTAGTACTATTACCTTTATTTTTGTACTATTCGATCCCCCTTCTTTTTAATCTTTTCAGAATTACCCACCTCATTACAAGTCATCTAAATGTAAATTAACTTACAAAAATTTCAGAATTATCGGAAAATACTTGTGTAGTTCGACCGGCTCAAGTTGCACATTCTCCAGCAATTGAGGTATTTCATATATACCGTTAGGACAATCATATCGCTGATTACTTAAACCATTATTCAGCACACGATGTGTTTAAGAGTACTGTTTGATGTGTCACTTAATGACCCATTGTCGAGGCATTAATAGCTGCATTACGATATACTTACTGTTTCGGAAACTGGTTAGGTATATGAAAATGGTTAATTCCTTTTGTAT
This sequence comes from Linum usitatissimum, assembly GCA_030674075.2. NCBI lineage: Eukaryota > Viridiplantae > Streptophyta > Magnoliopsida > Malpighiales > Linaceae > Linum > Linum usitatissimum. The sequence goes on from JAUJYP020001424.1 coordinate 1,144,649, forward strand.
TTTATTATTACATATTGGATGTAGCTAGGGGATTATATTATTTAGTATATCTCAAACTTGAGTGGAAACTAATGGGAATTATTGGATGATTGAGTGGCAACCATCCTCTTACTCCTCTTAAAATTCTCACTCAACCAATAAGAATTCGTAATGCAATCCGAGAATTTTAAAACTTTCAACCGTTATAAACAAGCCTTAAATTTTGTAAATTGTTATGTAAAAGTCTTCAAACTGAACCGATATGTAACATTTGAAAATTCCAAAAAAAAAACCATTTGTAATTCGATTCAAAGTTACATGGCCTCATTAGTAATTTGACATGAAAAAAAGAAGAGTGAAAGTATGGTCCAAAAGAGGGCCAAACCATCATAATTTCACCTACAAGTCACATCTCCATAGCTATGAGTAAGATGCTTGAATAAGTATATAATAATTGTTCCCTCCTTCTTTACTATCATTTCCTTTTTGTGGGAATTTCAAGACCCCCATCTCAACCTTTTCACTTGGATGGATTTGGAATATATTATGTAATGTGGGGGGATGGAGTAAGGCTAAAGAAAGAAAGAAATAAAAAAAAACACTATGTCCCATTATTCATGCAATAGATCATGACACCTATTTAATATTAGAATTATTTTTTAAATGGCTAGTTTCGGAGCTAGAGGGGTATCGTGAGGTATACGTGCAGCTTGATTTTACGATACAGTTGAAATAATTATTGTGGAGGGTAAAATTATAAACCAACCCTGTTTGTTGAGTAATGATTGGATGGTTGAAGTTGAACATATATTAAAACTAATGATGGTGATCAAATGGTGTGTAATGGTATTGGAAGAGTAATTACATCAACCTTTTCCACCACCTACCACCAATAATATAATGGCATGTGCTATGAGCATTATATATCAAACATTAAAGGGTGATCTCTCACTCCACCACCACCATCCTCCATTAATGAAACAATGTAACACTATTCTTGGAGATTGTGGTTGCAACCCCAACTCCCTCCATCTTTGGCAAAAATCATTATGCCTTTTCACCTTTATCTCTTATGTGTATATGTTGACATGATCACAAGTTGGGAATTCTTTGCCTAACTTTAGATCTCTTAGCTATAAAGTGTGTACAATGTTATGGCACTAGAAAAAAGGCAACCACTTTTGACAAATCATTTCATCATCCTTTGCCCTATGGCTATATATAAACACACACACTATCACCCCTTTTTGGTGGATTGGATGTAAGTGGGTAACCAAGACCATTAGTTGTAATTATTACTATGAGAGAAAATCCACTTTAATTTCCATGTGAATGGATACCATGAATGATGCTCAATTGGATTTATAAGTAGTGATTATTTATTTTTATAACAGAACTGGATGAGGGTTCATTCAGATTAATATTTATATTAGTTATTCGCTCTTAACTTTACGAAATTTTAAATAAAATTCTTGAAATAGAATATGAGTTAATTTTTAGATTTGAAATTTCGTTTAATATCTTCCACGTACCGTCCTGATTTTGTTCAAAGAAGTATAGAGATAATAGGACTATTCACACCACATGCTACATCACACAACATGTTTATTGTAGATAGAAAGTCTCAAAGTCTTTTACTCTTCACTCACACTCCATAGTAAGACATCACACACAACAAATCATCTTAGACAACATCAACTAGTAGATATGTGTAGTGTGTTAACAACACTTGTCATTATGGCATGTCAATCACAAAACCAAGTCATTTGCACAATTGATGTTGGGGGACATCATATTTGGGCCTACCCCATTATTAAATGTCCCCTAGACATAATTGGATTCACATCAATAGATCATTGGTCTAAATAAGAATGATAACAGAATTAGTTCGGGACAGATAATACATCGATATCCATACATATCCTATGACAGATAAAATTTCGGTAGAAATTTAATAGCGGGACAGAGGCAACGCAACGAAGAATTCATGATGATAATAGCCAGATCAGAGACTACCAGAATTCAGAACGAAAATTTCTCACAATTTTTTCGATTTCTAATACCATGGGAGTTGTTGTAAAATTTCAATATAATTTGCCTAATTGATGGGAGTTTGATACATTCAAAGGGTAATGTTGTTCCCTCATAAAAGCAAAGACTCCACCCATTGGAAAATGACATCTCAACATTGTGTGATTTCCTAACTACACCACAAGTCATAATCATTCCCCAAATATTGTTATTATTATTCATAGTAAGGAGAATTATATTTCAATTTCAAATCTTTTTGTTGGCAATTGGCATCTTTTGGTACAATATTACCAAAGGAAAACATCACACTCAAACCAGCCAATTCACAATGGAGTTGAACCCCATTGATGGGAAACCTCATCACGATCTACACTAAGGGTGAAAAGATAGGCGAAATGGTGTATTTAGCGATAAAATTCTATGTAAAATATTTTCTATTATAAAAAAAATGAAAGCACGAAATCGATTTTAGAGCCGTACGAAAAAATCGACCTGCCTAGGGAGGATTCCCCACCACTTGTCCCTTCACTTTGGTTACGACTTTCCACCACCCAATTCAAAGTGTGACTAGGAGAGCTTTCTATACATCATTTTCACTACATAATAATAGTGTTCCACTACTAATTCAAAGTTTTTATATTCTCATGGCACAGATAAAAAGAGAGAAGGATCCAAGTGCAACTGAAGTGATAGAAAGGGGTCAAATACTTTATAGTTCCATAATTTTGAGTAACTTTATATATTGGTTTCGAAACTTATAATTCATAATCACTCTGATAGGTTCTATTACAAAATATGTGTAAGAGTTTTAGAATTGATACATAATAACTCAATCCCATAAAGAATGAAACACAAACACGAACATAGAATATATGGACCTGTTAAAATTCTCTTTCGTGAGAAGAGTACTTATGTGGAGCTCTATAAAGTCTCGTGATCATACAGATTAATAATTAAAAAGAAGTTACCAAATTAATCGTAACCTTCGATTAAAATGGACAAACTAATAAGATATTGACCCCTCCCCCGGAGCCCTATTAGTTTGTCCATTTGTTAACCTTTTGGAGTGTGCTGAGTTTTTGTAGAGCTCCACTCAAAGTGGCCATGTAGGGGGGAAGATCACACGGGGAGATGCTGATGCTGAAAGGAATGGATTGAGATTTTGGCATGCTTTCCATTGGTGTGAGCCAACATTTTCAAAAGATGCTGGCTGGTCTAGTTATGGAACAAGATGTACCTGTTCGAAAGGGGTCGACGAGTATTGGCTTGGCTGTCCAATAGGTATAGTTAGTTATGAACTTCTTCCTACAACCTAAGATATTCAGATGTAACAGTCCTCCACATAGTATCAGAGTTTTCTTGAGGTTTAATTGTTATCGAAAAGTCTTATAAGGGACGTTCTCCACGCAGGGTACCTAATGATTCTGCAAGCACCAACTGAGAAGACACACAAAATCTGGCACTAGGATACTTATAGGAAAGTTGTGTGAAATGACTTCTAGTCACTGATTCCCAACACACATGGCATTTGCTTTTAGGGTTTTTCATCAAAGTCCACAACAGGAAAAGATCATGAGGTGGAGATGGAAGATTTTTGTTTGCCACTTGGTGAGGTTCATGACAGATTAACAATGGTGGAGTTGGAATCTGGTTCTTCTAGTTCTTAAGACCTACCATGGGAGATTTAGAAATTAAGTTCCAAGGATCTGTATTCTGCCCTTTTGATGACCCACCACCAACATCTCTAGTAATGGGTTTAACCCATTATCCATTCCCAACGCAACGCGGTCCCGATCCGGTAATACATTGTGACGGGTTCTAAAAAAGGTGACTTGTAGTTTTATCATTTTCAACACATTTCGGGGCTACTAAGTGACATGCCTCCCATCCCCCAATGTTCATATCAGATTGGGTGCCTGGTGGACTCAACATTGATGAGTAACTGAATTCTACTTGAGCATTCAGTGGTCCTACTTGCCGGCGAGTTGGACGAGGTCTAGGGAGCAACAGTAGGCCCAAATCGACCAAGTTTTTACGTGTCTGTTGACCGGTTCGATAAATGGCCGCCGGTCTTATCAATTTTGTCAATTAGCTAAAGATTACGGTTGATCTTGTAGCTTAAATTATAGCTTGCTCCTCGTTGTCTGATGCAGCCATATCGCAGCCTGATGGTGCTGGCATCAACTAATACACATAACCTTTTACTTTTGTCAATGTCATGAAAATATGAACACATGGACTCATCTCCACTAAGCCCTAAAGTGGAAATGCTTTGTGTCAGTGCCAAGAAGATTGCCAACTGCTACTGCAAGCAATGTGAGCCTCTGAACAGGCAAAAGGGGGAGGATAAAGCAAAAGTTCATAACTTTTCAATTTCACAAGGATCATTATTCCATATGCTTGAATAGAACATGATAGCTTTTGGTTTTTTTGTACAAATAGCTCCGAAAATCGGAGGAATCAAGATAGTGCACCGTCTAACTAGACTCTAATTGGTGAAAAAAGAAAGGAAGTTCGTGGGGAGCAAGGAAGGCCAATAGGGGAAGGGGAAGGAGCGACACAAGGAGCTCAATTCGCAACAAACTCACCTACATAAGATAGAATATATAATGAGGAATCAAGATAGCGCGCCGTCTAACTAGACTCAAACAAAAAAGGGAAAAAAAAGATGGGAGCTTAGAGGAGAAGGGATGGGAGCGACATTCCAGTTGTAATTCGTTGGTCATTTTGTCAACGTTATGTCTGAAACCCTTGTTTAGTAAACAAAAAGCTATCATTCATCAATTCTTGTAAAATATTTAATAAGTCCCCGAATTCTCATCCAAGTTATGACCGGTCCCCAACTTCCAAATATTAGGACCGATCCCGAAACAAACAATATAGGATACTCAAACCGGCTCTACTTATAAATTAAAAAAAAACGTAAAATTTGAAAATTTCAAGACCACTACGACCGAAGAGATACAGAATTTTGGTGTAATTAGTGTGTTTATCGCCGATCGATAATCGATACCTTCGCCATCGATGCTCGCACAAAGCGATAAACAACTGGCCACAAAGTATACTCCATTCCCATGAGTAAAGATCAAACTCTCGACCTCGTGACTAAACGACAATGTGAACAACCAACAGTATCACATTCTCTGGTCAATTTAGTGGAATGGAGCTTACTTTTGGGCTTATTTGCTTACTGGCACATGCAGCTCTTGAACGATGAATGGGCTTCACAGGCTTATTTGGTTACACAGCTGGATCACTGAGTTCGGTCTGTTCGAGGCCTGGCCCATCCATTCATAGAATGATCAACCCGATATGGAAAACCCTAGGGGTCGGCTTCCGACAAGGAACAATTCAAAAGGATATTCCTGAATATATACGCCTCTCGTTTTGCTTAAACCATCTCTTGGCCACTGCTTAACGACACTCAGCTGAAGAGAGGGTTTTTGCGTTCTCTTCTTCCTCCTCCGTCCTCCTCCTCCTTCTGGTTAGCGATTTCTCATCTTCCTTACCGTTGATTGTTTGTTCATCTTCCTCCGGTTAGCTGATCTTGCCTCCATACGGATCTGCTTACTTGCTTATTACTATCGACTGTCTATTGCTCGTTTGGTCTTAGATGATGATTGTTTTCGTATCTCATACGTGAATCTGGTTTAAGTTCTCTTTGATTTCTTAGATTTATGATTTATAATCGCTCGTTCTTCGCCTGGATCTGTCCGTCTTTGTTTTATCGTTCTTACTCGTTTGATGCGATTTGTCCATTCATTTACTCGATTAGTTCTGACATCTTGAGATACCGATGCAGATATGATTGATATAGCGTTTATTTGTTTGTTTGCTTGCTCTTGAGTAGATTAAGAAAGAGCCGATCGATTGATGTTCTTCTTTTGTTGTTGCAGGTTTACAAGTTAAGCTGTGTATATACTAAAGCCTTGCCAAGATGGTAAGTTTTGTTACCAATGGAGTTACTGTATCATGGTTTTATTTGTTGTATCTATTGGTTAGTTACTCAATTTCTTTATCTGTGCAGGTGAAGTTCACAGCTGAAGAGCTTCGTCGTATTATGGACTACAAGCACAACATCCGTAATATGTCCGTCATTGCCCATGTTGATCACGGTAATGATATTTTTTCACCAACTTTTTTGTATGTTTGGGATTGTAAGACAGTTTGTTGATTGGATGATTTATGACTTGATGCTGTTTGTTTTGTGTATTGTAGGGAAATCTACACTTACCGATTCTCTAGTGGCTGCTGCGGGTATTATTGCCCAGGAGGTTGCTGGGGATGTGCGGATGACAGATACCCGTGCTGATGAAGCTGAGCGTGGTATTACAATCAAGTCCACTGGTATCTCTCTTTTCTATGAGATGACTGAAGAGAGCATCAAGAGTTTCACGGGAAAGAGGGATGGGAATGAGTACCTTATCAATCTTATCGATTCCCCTGGACACGTTGACTTCTCGTCTGAAGTCACTGCTGCTCTTCGTATCACTGATGGTGCTCTTGTGGTCGTGGATTGTGTTGAGGGTGTCTGCGTGCAGACTGAGACTGTTCTACGTCAAGCTTTGGGTGAAAGGATCAGGCCTGTGCTAACAGTGAACAAAATGGACAGGTGTTTCCTTGAGCTCCAGGTCGATGGAGAGGAAGCCTACCAGACATTCCAGAGGGTTATTGAGAATGCTAATGTCATCATGGCAACTTATGAAGATCCTCTTCTTGGTGATGTTCAGGTGTACCCAGAGAAAGGAACTGTTGCTTTTTCTGCTGGTCTCCATGGTTGGGCTTTTACATTGACCAACTTTGCCAAGATGTATGCATCCAAGTTTGGAGTTGATGAGGCCAAGATGATGGAAAGGCTGTGGGGTGAGAACTTCTTTGACCCTGCCACTAAGAAGTGGACCACCAAGAACACCGGTTCTGCTACTTGCAAACGTGGGTTTGTGCAGTTCTGTTACGAGCCGATCAAGCAGATCATCAACACCTGTATGGCCGACCAGAAGGACAAACTGTGGCCCATGTTGAAAAAGCTTAACGTTACAATGAAGGGTGAAGAGAAGGACTTGATGGGCAAGGCTTTGATGAAGCGTGTCATGCAAACCTGGCTTCCAGCTGCAGATGCTCTCCTAGAAATGATGATCTTTCACCTTCCGTCTCCTGCTACTGCCCAGAAGTACCGTGTGGAGAACTTGTATGAGGGTCCACTTGATGATCAGTATGCTAATGCCATCAGGAACTGTGACCCCGATGGCCCCCTCATGCTTTATGTATCCAAGATGATTCCCGCTTCTGACAAGGGTAGGTTCTTTGCCTTTGGTCGTGTCTTTGCTGGTAAGGTATCTACCGGTGTGAAGGTGAGGATTATGGGTCCCAACTACGTCCCTGGTGAGAAGAAGGATCTGTATGTGAAGAATGTCCAGAGGACTGTTATCTGGATGGGTAAGAGGCAGGAGACCGTGGAGGATGTTCCTTGTGGTAACACTGTTGCTTTGGTCGGTTTGGACCAATTCATCACAAAGAATGCCACTTTGACCAACGAGAAGGAAGTTGATGCTCACCCAATCCGTGCAATGAAGTTCTCAGTCTCCCCTGTTGTTCGTGTTGCTGTTCAGTGCAAGGTTGCTTCTGATCTGCCCAAGTTGGTGGAAGGTTTGAAGCGTCTGGCCAAGTCTGACCCCATGGTTGTGTGTAGTATTGAGGAGTCTGGGGAGCACATCATTGCTGGTGCTGGAGAGCTTCACCTTGAAATCTGTTTGAAGGATCTTGTGGATGACTTCATGGGTGGTGCTGAGATCACGAAATCCGACCCAGTTGTGTCCTTCCGTGAAACCGTCCTTGAGAAATCAAGCAGAGTCGTCATGAGCAAGTCCCCCAACAAGCATAACCGTCTCTACATGGAGGCCAGACCATTGGAGGAAGGTTTAGCCGAGGCAATTGATGACGGCCGCATTGGCCCAAGGGATGACCCCAAGGTCCGTTCCAAGATCCTCTCTGAGGAGTTCGGCTGGGACAAGGATCTTGCCAAGAAGATCTGGTGCTTTGGACCTGAGACCACCGGCCCCAACATGGTAGTGGACATGTGTAAGGGAGTTCAGTACCTGAATGAAATCAAGGATTCAGTCGTGGCTGGGTTCCAGTGGGCATCGAAGGAAGGTGCGCTTGCAGAAGAAAACATGAGAGGAATCTGCTTCGAAGTCTGTGATGTGGTTCTCCACGCCGATGCTATCCACAGAGGTGGTGGTCAAGTCATCCCAACAGCCAGGAGGGTCATCTACGCTTCCCAGCTGACTGCCAAGCCAAGGCTGCTCGAGCCAGTCTATCTCGTTGAGATCCAGGCCCCAGAACAAGCGCTCGGAGGTATCTACAGTGTGTTGAATCAGAAGCGTGGTCATGTTTTCGAAGAAATGCAGAGGCCCGGTACCCCACTCTACAACATCAAGGCCTACCTTCCTGTGGTCGAGTCCTTTGGATTCTCGAGCACATTGAGGGCAGCTACATCTGGGCAGGCGTTCCCACAGTGCGTGTTTGATCATTGGGAGATGATGATGTCCGATCCTTTGGAGGCTGGCACCCAGGCTTCCACTCTTGTTGCAGATATCCGTAAGAGGAAGGGTTTGAAGGAGCAGATGACTCCTCTCTCCGATTTCGAGGACAAGCTGTAAGGGAGTGTGGTTTTGTCTTGCTGCAGGAGGTGGATGATCCTAGTTATGGTTTTTGTTTTACTGATGTTGTATCGTTGGGGTTGAGTCCTATTATGTGAGACCTTGAGTAATTGTTTTGTTTGGTTTTTTTCATTTTAGCAATCACAACAGTTGAAACTATTATTAGTTGTGATTTTCATTTCTGTGCTTCGTTGATTCTGCAGGTTGATATCCTTCGTTCCTAACTCTGGGATTCGAACTTGAGTTTCGAATCCTTGTTTGTTTTTTGAAATTTTCAGGACTCTCTCGGGTGCCTTCGGTGATGACGGGATTAACTAGCTGCTACTGATCCTGATCGTTGCTCCGCGGCAATAGATCTATGAAAGAACTACAAATAGACAGGACACTTATCCAAGGTTGTGTTTGTTGCTTCATGAAAATGCAAGGTTTTCTATTGATATTTAGACGTTGTGCAAGTGTTTCGAACTACAAGATCGATACCCTTGGTTGAAGATTTTCCGACCTGGAGACGGGATGAACTTGGGAGCAAACTGCTCTTTCCTACATCGAAAAGTGTCCCATTTGAATCCGAAATGTCGAATCCAATCTTGCTTGGTTTGAAATGTTGGGAAGATACTGCTTCAACTTGATACCAGCCTTCTCGCAGTATTCCAAAACGGCGGCGTTTTGGTGCAAGTACTTCTGCCAATCGTCCACTTCGGACTTGCTTAGTAACCCAAACGAGTAGAATTCGTCTTCTTCGGGGAAAACCACTGACATCTTGTCATCCCACCTGGACAAGAAATTAAGTAACGCTAAACTATCTAAAAGGTCTCGTAAATTTGGGTCGGATCCATATCGTGGTTTGATGTTTGTGCTTACTTGTTTCTGTTCATGGGGTGGAAAATAACAGGTCCGGTGCTGATGTTTCGCTGCAGGATGATGCCGATAAGTACACCGGAGCGAAACTCTGAGATTCCAGATTTCGTTACGAATAGATTCAGCCGCGGATGTGCTTGCACATTAGTGTACTTAATGTGAGCTCTGTCTACAAACTTCCGGTAGCTGACATCATCGATGAACTTAAATCCACAGTCGTACTTCAGCCCTCTGACCAGTTGCTTCAGTTGCTACAACAAAGTTACATTGCAAGACAACACATGACATAAGATACCGTAGGGAGTCACTTAACTGACCGGTCGAGTTAATCGGTTGATTAACTGAGCTGTTTTGACCGTACGGTTTGGTTTACCTTATCCTCGACTTTCTCGCTGCTGTGGTCATAGAACAAGGCCAACTCAAGGACGCAAACGATGCCGTTTTGCTTAACGAGAGATGCTATTTTGCGTTGAGCTTCACCTGAGAACTCTGTCTTCGGGTCGCCGTTGCCAAGTAAAAGCTGACCTTCTAAATAGTCAACTCCATTTGGTTGACCTCTTCCATTGTCCTCGTCGGTGATGATGCTCTCTTGGTCTTTGGTAAAATCGAGGAAATTTGTATAAAGAAGTCGTGCCAATTTCACCTGTAAATCACGAATCAGTTCATTGAAAGGTTCAACAGTCGATTAAAGATCTTCATAAGATCTACCCGGTTCGTACCCAAACTTTCCGAAACAAACAATGACTCAACTCAAAACCGATTGCTATATATGACTGTTTTCTATTTAGGTCACGTTGTGGAAGGAAGTGAAAACAGAGGAGAAGAAGTGACGGGTACGTCTCATACATGGTTGTTTGTATAACTACAATACAAAGGATTCCGTGAAATGGGATGACTTGCGTCATTTCTCCCCGAAAATGTGTCCACATTATCTATTGAAGGTGTATCTTTTCGACCTTAGTCTCGACTCTCGTGCATACCGAGTTCATCCAACCCTATCTTGGTTTACGAAGCTGACATACTAGCTCGACTCGCGAACAACACTAGTAGATGGTGAAATTGAGGGTAAAATTATGTACCATTTGGGGAGCGGGAGCCAATGCAAGTCTAGCTCTAGTAATCAATCCAAATTGGCCAATGCCACCCAAGACACCATTGAAAAGCTCAGGGTTGTTGCTTGCTGAGCAAGTCACCATCTCTCCTTTCCCTATATATCAAGCAAACATATTTTTGTTATCTAGCGAGTCATCAAACGAAATGAAGATAGTCAGAAATTTGAATAACGAGTAGTAGTCCTAATCGACTCATCATAAAATATGTTCATGGAAAATTCTACCTGTGACAATGTCTAACCCAAAAACGTTAACGATCTGAGAAGAATCGAAACGCCTAACCTCCGATCCCGACATTTGAGAGCATCCCTCCAACTGTCAGAGTCAGGACATCCGTCCACGTTGTCACCGACACGACACCCCTTCTTTGAGCGTCGCATTCAGCACGTCACTCCAAAGGGACCCGCCGCCACGTCAGCAAACCAAAGCCTATCCTTCTCCTTGGAGACCCTAATCCCATGATTCAAACTCCTCATGTCCAAAATGACGCCGTTTCTGACCATGCTATGGCCACGTGTACTATGTCCATTCCCTCTGGCGGCAACACCGTACGTGAGATGACAACTGTACGACGCCGTCATCAGCAGCGAGATGTCCTCGGCGGATGATATTGGAGACATGACCGCCGACGGTTTGACGTGGACGATGTTACCGTAGTCGACGGAGGCAGAGGATAGTGAATCCGGGTTGGTTTGTAGCTTTGACTCGAGTCGGGTAGGGAGAGGGCAGGGGAGGAGGGGTTGGAATGCCGCGGTGACGACGGTGGATAGTAGGAGGAATGTTATCATGGCGAGGAACTTGGTGTAGATTAATGGTGTCTCTTTTTCAATGGATGAGTTTTTTAGTCTTGTGAGATTGGAAAAGGGGTTGTTTTTTTGTATTTGCAGGGAAGGGTATGGAGGGATTGGGTTGGACCGGTTGGTTCATAACTCTTGACCGAATAGGTTTGTTATTTGCATTTCAATTTCCAGGATCGTATCAACTCCTAAAAGAAGCCATTTTTTTTTAATAATGAATAACCTTTGGTCGGGCATTGTATTTAATGATATTATCGTTAAGTAAATTTCGGGAATGTCGACTTTCAATCTAAATGAGGCTACTAATGTCATTATAAAGGGTCAAAATAATTGCATATCCTGATCTGAGTGGTTAAATACATGGTTAAAATTATAACTACTTTGGTGGATACAACCATGGATTCAATATTAAGAAGGAGCAATTTGACTTTAATGTAGAGCAAAAATAATAATTCCTTTGATGAAGTAACAAAAAGTAGCCAATAAATTTGTAAGTTTAATCATTAAAAATTTTAGTTTGAATTTCTAGCCGTTTTCACTATGCATACATAAAATAATTAAGTCAATTTAAAAAAATTTAATATTAGTAAAACTTTTAAAAAATGATTTTTTACTTTATTTGTTTATTATTGGAAGGGTTTAAACATGATGAAAATCTTAGTTTTTAATCATTTCCAATATGCATATCAAATATTAGCCAATTTGAAATTTTTTAATTTTCATATCAAAATTGATCAATTTTAAAAGGGTTAACCTATGAAAATGAGCAATTTTAACATGAAAATTTCAAAAATTTTAAATCAGAGACATGTTGAAAAGACTAAAAATTCAAATTTCATTATGATAATCTGAAACTAAAAATTTAAGGGTTGATTGATTGACCCCTGAAAGAATTCGTCTTGTGTGGGTTGGTTTTCTAGTTATTGTGTCACTGTTGGATCGGACTGTTCGGTTCGACCGTAAATCTTGAGATATTGATCAGGTCGGTTCGAAAAGTTCAGGTTAGGTTTTAGAGTTTAATGGCAGGGGTTAAAATTGAAAAGGCGATTTGGTGATATAACAACTCGATATTCATTTGTTATAATATCATCATCTGTGTCTTCTCAGTTCTCAGTTCTCCCCTTCAGGAGAAGAAAAAAACAGAGCAGCTAAGCTAGTTTGAAGGAATCTTTTCCCCATGGGAAATTCGTTACCTGCTGCGATTGCTTTGATTCTCGTCCTCGCTGCTTCTTCTTCAATCGGTGGTGTTTTCCGAGTTGCTCGAGCTCAGAATCAAACTCGTCGAGATACCACTGATCCTGATGAAGGTCTGTATGTTTCTTTTTTGCTGGTTTTTTAATTTGATAACTTGCTGGTTTTTCCGAACTTGTTCCGAAAATTTCAGATTGCGGGCTGGCGAAACTCTACGATGATAAGAAGACTCACATCAGCACCCGTGTTGCAGGAACAATGTAAGGGGAAAAACAACTGCCTGTAAAAGCAATATTAGCTTCACCCTTTGAGCGAAAAAAACAATACCTAACTCTCCCATTGTTGAAATGTTGCAGAGGATACCTAGCTCCGGGGAGTACGCGATGCGCAGCCACCTTACGGAGAAAGCTGACGTCTTCGCCTTCTTAGTCGTAGCTCTAGAAATCGTGAGCGGGAGGCCAAATTCAGACACGACACTGTACGAGGAAAGGATGTACCCTCTCGAATGGGCGTGGTTCTTACACGAGAACAACCGGGAAGTGGAGCTGGCGGACTCCAGATTGTCCTCAGAATTCGACGAAGACGAGCTCAAACGATTCGTGGGAATCGCCCTCCTCTGCACACATGCTTCCCCTAGTTTGCGGCCCTCGATGTCCCGAGTCGTGGCCATGCTATCCGGAGACGTTGAAGTGGGAGCTGTATCATCGAGGCCTGGCTATTTGACTGACTTGGAAGTATGATGACGTGACAAGAAGTAGCTTCATGAGTGACACTACTGGTACTAGTACAAAAGGTACTGCAACTGGTACAACTTCATCAAGTACAACCATGGTTGGTTGCCACCAATCACGAAAGTTCCCCTCTCAGCAGCACTACGAAGCCGATGATGCTTCATGGGGTTATTGGAGAGGGTAGATAGATCATCAATGGAAGTTCATAAGAGCGAACTTGGAGACGAGTTGCTCAATTGTTTGTGCATAATTGTAGTCAAAATCTCCGATTTTGGTATTAGAATCTTGCCGATTTTACGGTTTCGTTAGTGAATTACGATTTTGAATCAATTGAAATCTCGATTAAAATTTTAAAATTTTATAAACATCAGCGATTGTTCTTTATATTTCACAATTTTACTCTTTAAGTAGAAATTCCTTTTTCTTTTCTTTGTCTCATTCGGTTTGGTTTAGAAGAAAACATATATATTGATGGTAGATTTTGATTACTTTAATAATAATTCAAATGATAGGTCAGGTGTCGACTTTCGCTCGTATTTTAGGGTGTCAATTATAGTTGGAATGCATAAAGCCGCCGGAATTTGGATTCAATGGCAACTCTACCGAATTTGACATGTTCAATCACTCAAAGTTGAATTTGGAGGCTGGAATTAAGCTCCTAAATCGGACGGGATTGGTTGGAGAGTCCAAAATTGACCCCAAATTCGACCAATTTCACTCTGAATCGTGCCGCAAAAAACAGTGAAGTAGAGAGTAGTGCTAAGATTATGTCATTCCAGTGATTCTTCCTCCATGCCATTACAAAATAACGCAGAACAGAGTGTTCTGCTACACTATTGCACCAAAAGACTTCCGAAATCGAACAAATAGTCCGAAGAATTAGAACAACAATCGAACAATAAAGCTAGCTAGCTGCATAAGATGATTCTGGTAAAACCAAGAACAAGGCAAGAAACAGAGAAGAAAAACAGAGTGACGAAATCCCTAGCGGACCATTTCTTGACCGGTTTAGATTCGACCCTCAAGCTCTTGGCCCTCCTCAAAGCATCGACTTCCTTGAGCAGATCGAACTCGAGCCCTTTCTTCTTCAGCTCCTCGACGCACTTCGCCAGCAGCTTCCCGTCCTCCTTCTCCCTCTCCAGCAGCTTCTCCAGGTGGGATTCGACATCTGTCTTGTACCGGACCGCCCATATGATCCCCATCGAACAGAGGAGCGAACACAGCGACGGAATCCACGATCTCTTGCAGGCAGAGGAATCGGAATTGGAGGAATTGGAATTGGCGTGGTTGAATAGCAGGAGTAGAGACATTGAGTGGAAGAGGAAGAAGGAGAGGTAGAGCTGAGTCATTTCTTTCCGCACCGAGTCGACTTGCGACTCTTTGAAGGCGACTCGGTTGAGGATCAGCTCTTCCTCCTTTAGCCATTGCTTGAGGAGGAGCTTGTGGGTTGGGGTTTCAGCAATTTGGTGGAGTGGGTGTGGAGACTGCTTTGATACCATGATCGATGAAGACGACGACGGGTTTTCGCTGGTTTCGGCCATGGATTTGGGAGGAATTGGAGGAAGAGAAAACAGAGAGATAAGAGAGAGATGGAGAAAAAGAAGTGCTTTTAGAGATCCCTTTTCCAACGGTCGAATTTTGAGGGAATTTAAATAATTTGATTCGATCGGGCGGTTTATTTATTTTAAAATATTAGAGCGGAGCGTTTGGAGAAATCCTTAACGGTCCTTTTTTTTGGCTGCCGAATGGAGAGGAAAAGCCCAATGGATTGAGATCCGTGGACTTTGCACTGTTAGCCCAATGGGCCTCTTTTATCGTGTTTAGCTCGACTGTTATCCCGAGCAACTCGGTGTTCGAATCGACCTACTAAATAATTCGTCAACCATACAGCTCGATATTCAATCAGTCAAGTATCTGGAGCCAAACTCGCTTATTTGCTAGTGAACTGGTTAGATATGAATATAACTAATGAAGTTGGCTTGATGCTCACGAATCGTTTGATTTTTAGAGAGAGGCCGCTTAAATTCGGTTTGTTTTCATAGCTTGAACGATGACCGTTATAACTGTCATCGATGTAGCTCGTTATAGAACTGTTTGGGTTGATTTCAAGCTGTTTTTTTTATAAGCCAAGATCGACATCTCGAATCGTGATCAATTTATTAAACACAAAGTTAGCACCGAGTTGAGTTGGGCCGAAACTCGGCTCGACTCGCGAACAACTACCGAGTTAACCGACATCTAACACAATTCACTGTAACACGAGAAGTGAGGGAAACGAAATCTACAGAAGAAGAGATGATCCGAATTCCATGAAATTTTGCTGACGGAATTCATTACATGAAGAAACCCAGTGAAGAACAGAAGTCAGGGAGACAAAAAAAGATGATAATTAAACATATATATTATCCGGCGATCGTCAAATTTGGAAGCAGAGGGAGACCATCCGGGAGGCGGCGGCAGGAAAGTTGTCTGCGTCGGCGGCGGTGGCGGCGGCATGTGTGGTGGTTGTGAACAGGGAGTAGAACAGGGAGAGAGACAGGAGGGAAACAACGTAAGCAACTTCGGCGGAGTTGAAGTAGATGTAGTATGCCACCAGGCTTAGATAGTACGACATGTCGTCTCAAATCCGATGAACTGAGAGATTAATTGTATGGAGGAAGATGGAATGGAATTCGGAGTTTGGGGGATTAGACGATTGGTTTATATATAAACAGTGAGAGAGAGAGAGATGGATACGGAAGAAACAGAGACGACAAGTGGCAGAATTGGCCTCTAGGATCGATTGGGCAGATGGTTCGTACCGAATCTCGCGGTTCATTGACTCGATTCAAAAGTGAAATAACGGTTCGTTGTATAACGAGTTCCAAAATTTTTAAAAATGATGTACAATAAATCAGATTCGGAGGGGGTAATGCAAGCAAAAAGGTACAAATTTAACAATCGATTCAATATTGGTTCGACCAGCTAGACCCTCGAATTTTCTTAGCAATTGATGATGTGGTTTAATAATTAAGAAAGTTAATGTGACAAGGAATATAATGATATATAGTTGATAAATATGTATACCATCAAATTAATGGTGAAAATAACTCAAATTATTAAAATATAATCGATGGGATAAACCAATATTGTTCGGCTGGAGAGTTGAGATCTATTATTCAAAATGGACGGTCCAAATTATTCCTTAGTGATGGCAAATACTATTCCCTTATTTGACGCGGACCCTATCCAAATAATACGCGCATATGCTATAGCCGATAGCGGATGCATATGCTATAGTACGCGCATTGAATATTTGATTCGATATATATAGGGATTCCATAAGCTAGTGACCGAAAGAGTCGCTTCATCCATAAGCTACGGAGATCACGGGAGCACGTTCGCCGGCGGTCCTCTGATATGCAGTGCGGCTCTTTCCGTCCTGAAGAAAATCTCCGACCCGAGTTTCCTACCCTGTGTGACCGGAAAAGGACGATTCTTCAAGGGTCTCCTGAAGCAGAAGCTCGGTACGAACCCGCACGTCAAAGAAATCCGAGGAGAAGGGCTGATTATCGGGGTAGACTTGGACGTTGCAGCTTCGCCATTGGTGGACGCGTGTCGAGAAGCCGGCCTTTTGGTGCTGACTGCTGGAAAGGGGAATGTGGTGAGGCTTGTTCCTCCATTGGTGATAACTGAGCAGGAACCAGTCAGCCTTGCTGCTGATATTCTCCACAAGGCTTTGCCAGCACTTGATGCAAGGGATTCCAAGTAACAGGATCTTGGAAATTAGCTATTGGTGGTGTTGTAATTTGTGTAATCTGAATTTATGCTCATACGAATTTATGGTTTTAACAATGTTGTTATGACCATATCGTTCTGAGTTTTGAACGGCTCGTTAAATCGGTCTGATCTAATTCTATTACAATAACCTCTCAAAAAATGCCTTTTCAGATCGATGTCGTTGAACCATCACGAACTCAAGAACAAGAACAACCACAATCTGTCCACTTCGAGTGACAGTCCGAACACGAGCCTACATAAATACAGGACACAAAAGATCCTAAGAGCCCCTAATCTATCACATAGAAGAGCAAACATACCATCCGTTCTAATCCCCCCATCTCACGATCCCTCCACTTCAAACGACAGTCCTTCTCGAGCCGGTTTCAGAAAGAGGTTTTGTGTGGAAAAAAATATTTGAGCCGGCATAGCGGTCTGTCAACTTAATGAACAATTTTGGACCGGGAGTTGACGGCAATGACCACGGTGTACAATTTTGAAAAATATATGTGGTATAGAAGTTAAATTTTAAAGTATTGATGGCCACGTTGCTACAAACTCAATAGGTTGATGACCGCTATTGATATTAAGCCGTTGTTTGAAGTTTAAAAAAGAAAAGGAAGCAGACAAGGCAAGTCAAATCCTCCCTGTAATTTTGCTCCGTCGCCACCAATCACTATCTCATCGTTCCGTTGATTTCTCCGTCAGCAGATTGAGCTTCAGCTGCTCCCGATTGCTTTCCCATTCGTTAGCTAGAGCCTGAGCCATGGCGTCGTCTCCGCAATCTCCAGCGAACAAGATCGAGTCAGCTCACCAGCTCTACAGAGACGGCAAGTACGCCGTCGCACTTGGATTCTACACGGAAGCGCTTTCGATGATGGCCAACACCAGCCCTCAGAAGATCTCCCTCCACAGCAACCGAGCTGCTTGCTATCTCAAGCTCCACAATTTCAAGAAGGTAACGTGTCCCTTCAAATTCGGTTTATCCGATTTTCAAGTTTTTTGTTTCCGGATTGAGTTTCTATTTTTGTGTGTTGTGAATAGGCAGCTGAAGAGTGTACGTCCGTGCTTGAGCTCGATCAAGACCACACTGGAGCTTTGATGCTTCGGGCACAGACGTTAGTTACTCAAAGACTACCACTCTGCGTTGTTTGATGTCAATCGGCTGTTGGAGCTGGACCCTGATTCTGAAGTTTACCAGAACCTTGAAACTCGTTTGAGGACACAGTTGGTAATTGAATTCCCTCCCCCTTGGCATTATTTCTATCTGTGTCATTCTCATTAGATTGTGAAATGATTTAAAAAATGCTCACATTTTTGAAAATTTTCTTCATGTCGTTGAAGCAATCTGTCAGTAGATTAGAAATCCAGAAATGCATAATCGTTGAATTGCGTTGTTTGTTTGCACAAAATGTCAAACTTTCATGCTCAAAGGTATGGTGGATATGTGAGATTTGAACAATCATTTTCTCTTGTAATAACGAATAATCGCGGTATATGGACCTAGTGTAGCTGATCAGATGCTTTGGTTTCGAAGAACATCTGGTTAATTTGGTCCCTTTACATTCTTTGTGCTATGGCTAGAGTTTCTATCTTGTTTGTCATTGCTCAAAAATTGTATTGCAAACTCCTTTCAATGTTTGATACTTCTTACTCCAGTTAATGAACTGATTTTCCTTTGTTTTGGTTGAGGAAAGTCCCTAGCTTCAATACCTGAGTCTGAAGCTGAACTGGAAGAAGAGGACGAGAGCGAATCTGAAGATGAACAAGACAACATAGAGCAGACCAGTAACCTCGAGCCTGATGAAAGTAGGAATGAAAGTACTGTCGATGCCGCAGAAGCTTTTGGTGAAGAACAGAGATCTGAGTCCAAAAAAAGCAGCATCACGGCCGAGGTGATTGCACAAGCACAGAAAAAGGCGCCCGAGCCAAGGACCACCATTGCATCCGAAGTCATTGCACAGGCTCAGAAGCCAAAGCTATCGCCCGAGCAACAACAACCAAAAGGATGGCAGGCGATTCCGAAACCAAAGGGACACTCGACGCTGAATTACAGGCGATGGGACAGAGTCGTGGTTGATGACTCTAGCGAAGAAGATGATGATGATGATGAGGATGACGATGAAGAAGAGTGTCGACCGCAGTATAGGTTCCGTGTTCGGACTGTTGGCGTGCAACCTGTAAAGTGAAAACGACCAAACATTCATCCATCACCATTGCTGACGTCGTCACAGTTCAGTTCAAGATTGCTGTTTTGGTAGTCTGTGGTGAACCCGGAGAAATGCATCTTCTGGGAGAAACTGCTGCAGTAATTGGGACAGAAGACCGAAAGCCGGCTGCATATCGAACGGTTGGGAATCGATGGCATACAAACTTGTATATTACCTGGTTGCTGGGTAGCAGAAGAGTAGATTACTTACAGGGGACAAGAAATTTGTGAGTTGTAGGAAATCAATAAAGCTGTGAATATTAATTGGTATCAAATGTCATTTTGGATACAACCTTTGCTTTTATCTACGGCTGGAATGTTCAAAGCCGCTGGAAATTAGGGTTACTCCGAACGAAATTTGGAGGTTGGAATTACGCGAAATTAAGCCCCTAATCGACGGGATTGAGAATTTCAATTTGTAACCGCATAAAGCGTATCCGACAGAATTCGTTGGGAATTCGAAATTAACCCCCAAATCCACGGCAAAAAAAAACGATACCCTTATTTTTTATATGTTTAATGCCTTATTATCTTTGTAGGTAGATTAGTTATTTAAGGCATTGTTTTCCACCAAAATATTGAGAGCAAGAATTGACCAATTACTTGATTTCCTCCATAAACGCATGCGTCCAATTCCTCCTGAATTCAATTCCATTAGAATTGGAATTCCATGACCAAAACCGATGCCTAGATCTATAATCACCATTCCAACTAGTGTACATAGCTAAAACAAGTAAAACAATTCTTCACCGGCCACTTCTCAAGCCAAGATGAAGAACCAAGAACAAGGCAAGAAACAGAGAAGAAAACCAGAGTGACGAAATCCCTAACGGACCACTTCTTCACCGGCCTGTAATTAGTGACAGATTTGGAAGGAGCCTCTCCGAGTCACGTCCCAGTCCTCCTTCGAGTATAATTCACGTATAATATCTATATTTTTGTAGATTTTAAGGGTTAAGTAAAGTATTATTTGATCCATAACATATTATATATTTAAAATATAAAAAATATACAATTTCCATCTAAGCTCATATTTTTAAGAGTGTTGGCGTCTTCGGTTGAATTATATTGGTGCTGAATTTTACAGTTAAGGGGCAGTTTCGTAACTTCCACATCACTATTTTAGTTAATTAATTAATATTATTTCCCCTATCTCTTTTTATTTAATTAATATCTTTAACATACAAACTCGGATTGAATAATTATTTACGCCAAAATCTTAGTTTTTCAAAGACAATTAAAACAAGCCTATAAATTAAAAAGGCTAAAAAAAAGATTTGGCCGCTGAAAATAATTCAACATAATGCTGAAGTCTATTTTCAACATCACACATAATTTCTATTTAAGAATACACAAAGTCTTTTTATAATTCATGTTTCTACTTTTTCTCTTTGTGTGACTTAAATCCATGATGAGAAGTAATAAACCCATATTCCAAAAATACGACAATATTTAAGAAAAATGACCAATTGTCCAATATGATATTTATTTTAGATAATAAACTCATGTTTGAGTTAATTCTACACAATTATGAAGTAAAATCCTTTTCAACTAAAAAACAATAAAATATTTTTAAGAAAAAAAGAACAAGATTAAGTGTTACAAATCGCAAACCGACATCGTAATATCTAATTTTCTATTCAAATACGACTCAATGCTCTATTATATTTTGGATCAAATGATGTATTAATTTCGAATAAAAACTCATATTTCAGTTAATTCGTACACAATAGAAAAATCATTTTCTATTAAAAACAATAGAACTGTCATTTTCATTAATTTCTAACTAGTGATTATGACACCCCTTCAATATAGGCGGAGTTGGTGGTGGGTCTCTTGAGTTTCGATCCAACCCAATCTCGAATTCAAAGTCACTAAATTTTATATATTTTTGCATATCTAAGTGATTAGGCTTAGTAAATTTGTGAAGTTGGCTTAATGTGTAACTTAATTGGCTTCATATGTAATCTAATTATAAATTCACAATAAATCTTATGAATTTCTGAAAAAATTCTTAATTATTTTCTTCAAGATATCTTAAATATGAATTTCTTGAAGAAATATGAACTATCTTATAATAATAAAAAACTAAACTATGTTAGCTATGAAGGAGAAGACAGTTCAATCAATGAACTAAGAGATTTTAAACCACACCTGACACCACCTTAAATTATTGTGTGGCATCATCCGAGGGTCACAATCCACGAAGTATGGATTTGGGAAGGGGGTGAGTTGCGTGCATAAACGTACTTCATGGAGCTAGAAGACTCCATTGACGTCCGGTTCGCAAATGGTAATGCATTATATGTTCAGAATCCCAACTCGAAGTGAGATTTGAGCCACCAAGGCAGCCCGGTTCACGTATTCCTACCCTTAACCCGCGATGTTTTCCATGTCTAATATACCATCGATATCCAATCTTTGGTATAGAGTGTCAAGGGCATTCACATAAGATGTCCGCGACTTTGCGATGCATGTGCCATGCTTCTGGTACTCGAATTCCCAAAAGAAGTAGTTACATGAGATGTTATTTGATTCACACCACAAGGCAAACCAACTTCCCATCCACCTAAAAAAGAAGAAGAACTAGTTACTAAACAATCAACTAAGGATTTTAAACCATGTTGTTAATATGTTTTGTGTTTTTCAATTTAAGGTGGTTTCAAGTGTGGTTTAAAATCCCTTAGTTTATGGATTGAACTACCTTTTGCTTCATAGCTAAGACAGTTTAGATTTTTTTTATCATAAAATAGTTCAGATTTCTTCAAAAAATTCATACCTATAAATATCTTCAAGAAAATAATTAAGAAACTTTTAAGAAATTTATAAAATTTATTATAAATTTATAATTAGATTACATACCGATTAAGTTATACATTAGACCAAGTTCACAAAAAATCTAGTACGTACATGAGTATATTATATGTTTTTGTACTTTTGGTTTTATATGGTACACACTCTTGTACTTATATTTTAAATTGTATGCATTCGTGTATATACTCGTGTACTTCAAGCAGGTGTTCGTCTTCGTGGACGACGTTGTTTTCCCCAAGGCCGAGATGGGTAGTCTTCACCAGCATGCCCATCAAGAGTGTTGGTGTACTCGCTTCACACTGATAATTGGACAGAGTTGAACGAGCTTAGGCATGATGTTGAGATAGCTAAATCCGTGGGATGCTACAGGTTCCTGAATGGCTTCTGTTTTTGGTTGTGTTTCTCCTGTTGCTGTGCTGGCATTCGACTTGGGAAAGCATGTTTTCCGGTTGATGAACGGTCCTGTCAATGTACGTGATCATCGTCATAGGAAGCAACTTGTGATATACAAGGAGGATTCACTTGCTTTGTTTCTCAGCCAGACAAGCCATTGGGAAAGCATGTATGATATGTGGTTGTTGCTGAATCATGAAGAAGATGGTAAAGAATGGCGCTGGGTCAAAACATTTAGTATCGGTCCGTTTGTTGATCGTGGCGTGCGAGCATTTTCAGTGCTTGGAAGCTGGGAGGATGGTGATGATGGTAAACAGAAGCTAATTTTGCTTGTGGACCCTTGTCTCGAAGGTCAGTGCGCGATCGAGCTGTATGACGCTGAGGTTGATGCCTTCAAAACCTATACTGCATTACACTAAGATGTGTCCTAGAGGCATTTTCGCTTACGAAGATAGTTTGGTATCTTTGGGCCAGAGGAGCTTCCTTGTATGTAGAAGCATCAGGGCTCCGAACCCTCCAAATCCTGCGCGATATGTGGATTGGGATGGGCGGTCTGAGTTTGCATACGCATTCAATGGAGCACCTGATTGCCGAGCCGGGATTGGCTTCAGATCATCTAATATGAAGCATGGTAATCGTTCTTCCTTTGTCCCTCGGAGGTCAGTGTTATGACCCCGCATGCAGTATTTTTTTTGTGTGTGTTCAGGAGCTATGTAGCAGGAGGATCATAGATAACACACAATCTAACTAAAACGAAAAAATTACAAAAATAAGAAAAAGAATAGGGGGAGGGGTCTTAGAAGGATGACGAATCGACAGGGGGTTGGGGTGGAAAAGACAAGGGGAGGGATCATGAAAGTATCGATGTACTATTGATTCGGTATTATCGGCCACTTGAACTGTTATTATCACTGAGGTGCGACAAATTACACAAATCAAAGGATTATTGAGGGAATTGGAGGAACAACCGGGCTGCTAAGCAGGCATCGTGAATGTTAGATCTTGAAACTTGATAACAACGAAAAAGGAAAAAAGGGAATTTATCATACATTAACAACACATTTATAAACATTAATTATTACTTAAATTGGAGAGATGGACGTTTTAATTTTTCCGACTCTCCTCTTTTTCGATGAGGTAACTAATTCCGAAAAGACATAAGTTTTCCGATGACGAGCTGATTGTAAAGAATCTCTAACCCTCGGTCCCGCATAAAGTATTTTCGAAAAAGGAAATGTTTACATAAAAGTCTGGTCAACCAGCATAGTAATCAAGATTGAACCAACCAGAATTTACATTCAAACCAGGTCAATACCCGACTTTGACCAATATTTATAAGGTAGACCATCGAGCCATTTTCAGACGAGGGGCTGGTTCACAGTCCGACCGGTCGGTCTGAGTCTGATAACACTTAGTATGCGTTTTGACAGCACCACTTTTTTGTTTCTTAAGCTGAAGGTTGGACGGTTGCTCACGAGCACCTTGGTTCGTCAAAGATTATTCGGGTTAGTTCACATTTCTTTTAAGCAATCAATCCTAAGAACTAGAAAAAAATTCCTCTCTCAGCCTTCTGCAGCAAATTCTGAACAAAAAGGAGACTGCAACTAGCTAGGGGGTCGAACCCTCATCTCCTTTTGTCATTCCTTCGATGCCGATATTCTCGCTCTTCTCTGTCTCGCGATTCTCTCTTGTCGCCATCTCCTTGCCGTCTCTTATGATAATCTCTACCGTCCTCCAAGTCTCTTCTGCGACGTTTACCATCGTATTCACCATCTCCATTCCTCCTACGGTAATCTCTGTCTCTGTCACTCTCTCTACTTTCTCTACCACTCTGGTTATCGTTCTTTCTATTATCGCCTTTCTCCTTGCTCCTGCTGCGATGTTCTCTTTCGCCCGATCGCTCGTCAGGATATCGACTTGCTTTCCTCTCGCGGTGCTTATCATCGTCTTCTTCTTCAGCTCGGCTCTTGTCACCCCGTTGTGCCCTTTCATCCCGGTCATCTGAGGTCTTTCCATGCCTCCTTTCACTCCCAAGTTGGTCATTGGGTAGTTTCTTCTCTTCTCTCGGGCTTTCAGGAGTGTCCCCGTCAAACACCATGTCATACCTGTGATGTTTTTGACGTACATTAGATACATACACGAATAAGGAAGCGAGGGAGATGGAGCGAGAGAGAGAGAGGGAGATAGATAAAGTACCTGGAACGTTCTCCGCCATGCTGAGAGTTATCATCCTTGAGGGTATATTTCTGAGGCTGCTGTTTAGAGGCACCATTTCCAGTGCAATCCTTTGCATTGTGATCAGCAGCACCACACTTGAAACAATTCCCACCTGCATAAACACGATCGGGATGTAAGAACTGTAACCATTCATCGAAACTTGAATACAGAATTTCAGATCAATAATTGGATTCTTACCTGTCTGGTTGCCTTTCTGCCTGTACTGTGACCACAGTTTTGACACACTTTGGCTGAAGTCGACTTTAATCCTTCGGTCGTCTATCAAAGCGTTATTCATCTGCAAGAGTGAAATGAAGATTAAGTCGATTGTGCGCTCAAAATAGTTGGAATGAAAATGCAAACTTATAATTGAGTAAATTGAAATGGCAGTTTATCCGATGATCCTCCATCGTACCTTCCTATATGCTCTCACACAAGCTTCATTCGTCTCGAACTCTGAAAATATAAACAACAGAAATGAGCCATCCAACACACACATAGAATAGCACAAGCTTAACAAATTGAGACTATTGCAATCTTTATGACAATGTTTTCTTGTTATATTCAGTGCTCATAGAAAAGGTCAAAAGAAAAGGCTGCATACCGATAAAAGCATAGCACAAGCTGTTTCCCGTCTTATAGTCACGGATTATATCAGCCCTGTCACAATTAACACGGCACATGAGTTCTCAATAAAGACGTTAACTGAACAATCAATTAACCAAAAGATTATCATCATCCACTTACTTTATCACAGTCCCGAAACGTGAAAAGATTATATTCAAGTCCTCTTCCTGCATTTACAATTCACGATAACTCAACCACCGTAACAGAATTGTACAAGATTTACGAAGGAAATGCCCTTATCTGAAACGAGAAGGATAAAAGAACTTACTTCAGTGACGGGATTCAGTTTGCAAACAAACAGCACATTCTCAGGAGGTTTTATGTCAGCATCAGGAATGTCCCCTATCTAAAATATAAAAGAAAAGAAGAAGGGTCAATCTCTATACGCACATATCTGCAGACACTAACATATATAATATATAATCAGATACTTACACTCTCAAGTACAACAGCACTAGCACGTGCATCCTTTTCCCTAAAAACCTCTTCAAGTTCTTCTGGACGTAAATATTCATCCAAGGGAATCCAATCATCTTCAAGCCGCACATCATCGAGAGCCTAGCAGCATGAACAAAAAAAATGAAGGCTTAATTTGAATAATGAAATGGTATTTCAATGCTCTAATGGTCCAACACTTTCAAGGAAACAAACCAAACAAAGGGAAAGTATGCTCCATACGACCATACGTAAGCAAAGTTGTACAACCTCTAACCAATATCAGTAAATAGGGGATTCAACATCGCCAACGACAATTATAGGGTAGCTTTAAACATAAAATGAAATGTATCAACGTTATGAATTATGATGGGAGTGTCATACCTCATCCTTCGGTTTCCCATCCGGGGAAGCATCAGGGATCAACTCAGCTAGCTGTGGGGGATCTTCAAAAGGATCATCAAGTATGTATGTGTGTTTGATCCTGTTTAACACATGAGATGATGAAATTAGCGAAATAGTGTGTTAATAATCACAACATATTATTGTCTGCATAAATTTATTTTCTGTGTGGGTTGTATACGAGTAAAAGTCCAAATATTTGCAGAAAGTAAGAATAGTAAACCTTATATTCTTATAAGGTCTGTTCTTTTCATCTACATAAGCTTCGTTGATCCTCGAGAGGGTTTCAATCCCTTCTGCTACCTCACCGAAAACCTGCAAGGAGACATATCTGGTTACACATAAACTCGCTGAATATGTGCAAGGAGTAACAAGACAATTCGAGGAAAAGAGTAATCTAGGTGGCTCAAAGTAACTTACAGTATGCTTCCCATCAAGGTAATCCAGGCCATCACGTAACGTAACATAGAACTGAAAACAGAGATGCAAAACATGTTAAAATCTTGACATACAGTTATTTGAGCCACGTTAGCCATTTTTGAAAAAGGCAAGAGGAGATGCAAAACATGTTAAAACCTGTGAAGCGTTCAAATTTTCACCAGCACTAGCCATCGCAACTGTTCCAGTGCTTTTATGTGTTAGATCGTGATGAATTTCGTCATTGAAGAAGCGAGCTTGGTCACCATAAACAAATCTGCCAAATTGGAGCACAGTGCAAAGTGAGTAGGTATCCAAATTATACACAAGGCAACATACTAACAGTATTATCTTACACTACTTCTGAAATATGAGAACAACTACAAATGAACAGGAAATTCTAAACCAGATGTAGAACAAACTTCAATGTTTACAAATCCAGAAAGTTAAAAACAAGTCTTACTTGTAGACGGAATCACCGCCAGCTCCAACACCAGTAGGATCACCAGTCTGCGCGGTGAAGTCCTTCTGAACAGTGTGGAAGAGGCATCCGTTATAGTATTTCATCCTAAACCACAGATTAATCGAACCACAAAGTTAGCACGAAGTTAGAACAGCAAGAAAGAAACCCTAAAACAAACCAACTATTCAAATTCAAACGAGAATAGGCATCGTCGAAAGATTTCAATCGCTTACTTGCAAAGTTTCAGAAAGTTTTTGCAGGTCATGGGGCACTTGTCGGAGAACAAATCCACCACCAAATCCCCTAAGCTCGTCACTATTAGCACCGACATGGCTCTCTTCTTCTCCTCTCTCGATCTTCTTCCCGCTTGTTGCTTGGTCTGAGATCGGACTCGTGTTAAATCAGAACGGAATAACGAATAAATGCACGAATAAGTGTCACGAATAATGGAGGAGTCGGTTGTAGGGAATGAAACACAACTACGAACCGAAAATCTTCAGTTTATCAGACTTCCCAACGTCGGCTCCGGAGAGACGGATAATCGGAGAGATTTGGCTGATTTCAGAACAGAACGACGGTGGAGGGAAGAAAGCGAAAGAGAGTTATGATTTTGGGCTTTACGGCAATATGTACGGATAAAAAGCCCATACTTTCCGGCCGGAAACGCCTGGAAGCTCAATCCTTGCACTATTTGGATTTGGTATTTCCTTTTCCACCTATTTTTCTGATTTATTTTCTCACCTATAAAGTATTTTGTTATATCCACAATTTCACATAAAATCCAAAATTAATAATTTAAAACCCAAGTTGACTATTTTTATAATAAGTTCTAGGAATGTATCGGTCTATTCCATCCTATCCGATTTGGCTTGACCAGCTCGTATGCAAATTAAAATTTTAAAAAAATTTGATTCTTATTTAAAAAAATACTCGATGGGTGTACCAAACCTTGACTTATAAGAAATAAAAGATATTTCAATATCCAAAAATACTATGCTTCAAAATTTGTTGGTAAAACATATGCATATGCAAAATCTTGAAATAGAGGACACGAAAACTGCATAAGATATTCCGAATTGAGATATGATAACCAACAAAATCTCACAGATGGCCACTCCTAGTATCCGGTACGGTCATAACAGCCATCAAACTTGGATATTTTGACATAATGGTATCCAAAGTTTCGGATTACTTGTATAAAGAATCACCTCGATGGCTCGACTAACCAAGTTAGAAGACTCTGTTGTTACTATCGTCAAGTTAAGTGACCATTTCGCAACCTTTCCAGGGCCGATATCCAAAGCCCAATAGATGATCCATTACCTTAAAGCCCAGCCGAAAATGGGTAGAACTTTATTTGGAGGGAAAAGTGCTCCAAAAATTTGAAAGTTTTGGACAAAGGGCCCACCACGACGCCCACTACCAAAAAATTTCAAACGTCAATTAAATAAACAAAAAGTCAAATAATTAAATCATTTTGGTAACAACCAACTCACTTATTCAATAAATATTCTTTTACAAGAGAGACAAAACCAAATAATCAACCACCAAATTTATAATTAAAAAACTTTAAATTAATATTACATTGAAACTCAATAAAATAATTTTTTTCGCGTTCAAAATATAGGCTAGGTTCGAAGTGAGATCATAAATGTGAAGATGTTAAGAAGATATGATTTGAAGTTTTTTTGTTTACGATCCTTCCTTCGATTAATTTGGAAATCATCGTAAAACATTTTATGTTTTACTATCTAACGTTCTAACATTTAAATTTAATATATAAAATGACGCGAATCTAATAGTCACTAGCGTTATATGACAATTCAATTTCTTTTTGTTTTTTTGATTGGACAAGTATGTCCAGTACGTCACCAGCAATTTCTTAATCTGTCTTTTCTCGAAACCAAAAACCCAGAAGAAGAACAAAACCACCTCTTTTAGTCTTCAGATTTCTTCCCATTTCCCGAGGTGGAAAATTTGCTTGGGGGCTGAATCGGCGACGAACGGAAGGTTCCGGCTATGTCGCAGGACGACAGTGTACAGGGAAGTGGAGGACGGAGCATCGTTGTTGCCGGCAGCGGCGGGCGGGACGGGCCGGACTTCAGTTTGCCGGATGAGATTTTGGCCGTGATACCTGCAGATCCTTACGACCAGCTGGATCTAGCGCGCAAGATCACTTCCATGGCAATCGCTTCGCGAGTGTCGAATCTGGAAGCGGAGGTTGGCCTGCTGAAGCAGAGGATGAACGAGAAGGACCGGGTCGTTTACGAGCTGGAAGAGAAAGCGTCTCGCATGCAACGGGCGTACCTGGAGGCTGAGTCGAGATTGAAGCTTACTCTTGACGAAAATGTAAGTAGATGATGCAACTCTTTAGAAATTTGATTTTATCCGGTGATTTGCTTTTTGAACATATGAGTCTGGAATGTAGAAGAATCTGTTGGGGTGTGCGCTGCATTTCTGTTGTTTCATTGTTTTGAGAACGATTCCTTGGTTGACACTTGCTTATTCCCTCGTCCTGCTGATTATATGAAGGTTAAGCTCACAAAGGAAAGAGATTCTTTGGCAATTAACGTGAAGAAGCTTGGCCGTGATTTGGCTAAGGTAGGAAAGACTATTGTTCATACACGAATTGAGTCTCTTGTTTGTGTTCTTCTTCAACTGGTTGGTCTACGAATTGCTTTGCTCGAGCCTGTTGATTACTCAGTTCAGCTATAGTTTGCTGGTTTTGTTGATATAAATTCCGTTAGCTGGCCCTTGTTTGTTCATCTAGTTCTTATACAGAGTTTCCTGCATGTTGAGTGTTCGGTTGAAATTTTTGCGGGTTTTTTTTCCTGGTTACTCTTTGTATCTTTAGTAGCATGACTATGGTATGGTAACGTGTTTGAGTACAGTTGGAGAACTTCAAGAGACAGCTGATGCAGTCACTTAATGATGATAATTCTTCTGTAAGATGTTCTCCCTTGCTATGCTTCACATAACATCTTAGCTTCTCCTAAACTCTCCTTTTCGTTTGTTGTACTTCTCTAGAAACTGATTGACTTATCTATTTATCTTTCTCCCGTTTGCAGCAACCGGAGGCTGTTGATATTAGAACCTATGATCAATCTGTTCCAAGGGCTTATCCCGACAAAGGTATTATCAATAGCTTCTAATGCATTAGGAAATTCCTCTTCGACTGATGATTCATAGCCCTTTTTTCATTTAGAGCAGCTTCAAACTTTATAGCGGCGATGTGCTTATTTTTTGTTGCCTTTTCCCTACTTCCTGCTTGCCAGATGAAGTAACAAATGGATATGCGAGTGAAAATTCATACAGCGTTTCTAATGACACAGGAGCCGTTGGTGAAGGTATTGCTGTTTGTTGTTGTGTACTCTAGATAATTGCTGGTCTCATTAGAAGTGAGTCTCCTTTTGACCATATGAGATATTTTATGCGGTAGGAAAATTCTAACTTGTTCTTCTAAGATCAGATGCTTAATTAATATTTTGACAGTCTTTTAGTGGACTCAACATTCTTAGGACTGGTAGTGTAGCTAAGGGTTGCCGCCTTCTCTCTTCTCCATAAAACTTAGCATTTGAAAGCTAGATGAAATGCCCACTCAGCTAAATATATGATTTACCTTAGAATGATGTTTTTTCACTTGTTATCTTAGGAGATTGGATATGTTTAACTGTGAGATAGAGTTTAGCGTATTGTTCATTACTTATTCCCTTATGCTGATCCTTTGTGTTGATAGCTCCAAAGTATGGTGGACATAGATTCTCCATAACTCCTTACATCACACCTCGGCTTACTCCGACTGCAACCCCAAAAACTATATCTGCAAGCGTATCCCCTAGGGGTTACTCTGCGGCTGTTTCACCTAGGAGGACCTCCTCAGGTGTGGCATCTCCTACAAAATCTCAATATGAAGGACAGACTGGCTTTTCTCCATGGTATTCATCTAGTCAACAGTCTTCAGCTGCCAACTCTCCTCCTCGTGGTCACTCTATGCCAGGTCTGTATGACTGCAACATCAACTGTTATAACTAGTTAAAATTATAATTGTAACTGGTTATATTCAACTGATTTTTTTCTTATCCTGCTTATAGTGCCAAATATTCTAATCTTGATCTTCTTATACTTAAAACTTGCAAGCATTGGTTATTCTAAACTCTTTCTATTTATCATCACAGAAAAGTTTTTAAACATGGTTATTACTCCAACCTCTTACATTTGGTCATTTTGCTCTTTCAAATTTCTGTAGCAAGGACTCCAAGGATCGACGGGAAGGAGTTCTTTCGTCAGGCCAGGTGAGCTGTGATCCCTCTGTGCCACATTGACATTCATGAAGTTTATTTATCGTTAATTGTACTCTCGTACATCCGCTCCTAATTCATATCATTCACTTACATCCGAATTCAGGAGCCGTCTCTCGTATGAACAATTCAGTGCATTTCTGGCTAACATCAAGGAACTAAATGCCCAACGGCAAAGTCGAGAGGTAAAAAATTTAGAGGTTTCGAGTCCAAATCTCGGTCATATTTGCAGCGTTGTCTTTGTTTTACTTATCCAGATTACTTGATTCTTCTAGGAGACTTTGAGGAAAGCTGAAGAGATATTCGGGACTGACAGCAAAGATCTCTTCTTATCATTCCAAGGGTTGCTCAACCGTAGCAGCAGCATCGTACGCTGAAACTGCCAATCCTTTCGGCATTCAACTCGAATACTCAACTAGGTAATCCAATCCTTTTTGTTTCACAGTGGTTTCATTTGACTGTTTGCCAAGTTAAAAGGATAGTTCATCAAAGGAAATTTGTTCTATGTCGACTTTGAAACTTCTGAGTCAAGATTCTAGTCGTTTTGAAGTTGGCTAGTCCGAAAAGATCCATCCAAATCTAATAAACTTCTTGCTGCATCTTCCTGACAGGTTGTATATCCAACTCATTCCAAGCTCAACCACCATTCGAGGGATCAACTTCTTCCAAGAACTCGTCGATGTATTTTAGCAACTAGATCTAGAATGGCGGTAGGCTTCTTCGATCAAACCATGCGAAAAATGCTGTAGATAATCTTCGTCCCCAATGACGATTGCTTTGGCTTTTTGAAGAACTTGCAGTAACAGTGTCTTTGAATGATTTTGAATAGCGGCGCAAGTCGGTTAATTCGGTTAATCGACTGGCAACCTACAGTTAATTAACCGCTTTTAACTGACTGCCTGCTCAATTTTAACCTTCTAATTGACCGTTTGACCGATCACATTTTAACACATAATCAACATTTTAAAGGTATGAATTTCAAATTTAAATTAGAGAAGTCCGTGAAATTGGTTAATCGAGTTAACCGTTAACTGACTGACTGCACCATTGGTTAAATTGCCCCTTCACCGAATTGGTTGGTTAATAGGTTAAGTTTCAACAGATTAACTGATCCCGACTAGCCAGCCCTATATTTGATAAATCGAAACTCCCCTTTTGAATTCATGATCTATTACTCTCCATAAACCCCGCCATTCTGATTCGATACAAAATTAGCTCGAAAATTTTGATATCGTTGCGGAAACCCAGAGGGTGTGCTAGTGATCACTGTTCTGGTCAAAGTCTATCTCTTGCCATAAAGAGGCAAGGGGGCAAAGCCAACCTTGTTTGCATAAATTTGAGGTGAACATGTAGAGGAAAAGATGGACAAATTTTGATGGACATAAAAACCCAAAGGCAAAGGTATATTTTCAAAGGGAGCAAGGAATACTTAGCAAGTGAAAGTGTGTTTTGGGAGTTGAAGTAGTGTAAAAAGAATGCTCCGATTCTCGGAAGGAGTAAATGACGCTTTTGCCCCTCTTTAGTATTGTATTTTCGTAGATTGTCTCAACCTTTGTACTATAGTCGACTTAACAAATAAACTCTTTCGTTACTTTCATCATTATATTTATATCCGAGTTATCTTTGGCAGGCAGATTTTTGACATTGCGGTAGATCTTTGTATATGGATGTATTTGCTGGTATTGACTTAGATTTTGATGGATGTCGTTGATCTTATTGCTTTTTTTTCCAATCGGGGTGCAGCGGCAGACCCATAAAAGTGTAATGCATTGGGAAGGATTATTAGAATTTGAACGACACGTGATATGTAAAAAATTACATACTATCAGAGTTTTGAATCTTGAAATAGATTAGACCAGGACATGAAAGAGGCTCTTCCTAAATTTACAACTACCGGGATGGACCTTGATTCCCCAATAGCGAGGGGGATATGTCTAATTTCGTCAAATAAATAAAAAATTGAAGCCTTAAACACCGTCAAACTAACAAAAGGGCTTGTTTGTTAAGTTTGGTATAATACGAGGGGCTAAACCGCAAGTTTCCCAATCTGTTAGAGTGGAATAGTAGTAAAGGGTTCAAAAGTACAATTCTTCCCAACAAGAAATAAAAAGATTCATTTCCAGGCAACATGCACCAACAAACCATCAAACCAACCAGCCACTAGGGCAAGGGAATTCAAAGATTAGATCTCAAAGGAATTCTGTTAGTTCATCAGGATTTTGCAGAGCAAGAACTGGGTTCTTTCTGATCTTTCTCTCAGAAATGGAGATGAAATGAAGGTTTGACAGACGACAGAGAGACAAAACTTCTCATCACAAAGATTTTCTTTCTGGATTCACTTCTTTCTTCTCCCCTGTGAAAATGGTGTTCTATAATCATTTGTTCTTCTGGGGGACAAGGAGCTCTAGATAGGGCGTAGGCTTTAGTTTTTGACTGATGTGATGCAGAGAGGGGCACCTGATACTATGTTTGTAAGGGTTTTGTTGTCCCATAAAGAAAATAGAAAGACAGAACACAATCCTGACTTTGATCGGATTACTTACTTTTGTAGTTGTTCTTCTCTCTGTAGAAAATGGCATTTGCAGAAGAAAAAAGACAAAACTTTCTCAGAAGAAGGCATTTTATCCTGATGTATAGTACTAATCTGAAGTTTCCAAGAGGTTGAATTGGTGAATGGTTTGGACCAAAGAACTTGTTTGTTTGTTGGAGTGCTTATCTCATCGTTTGAAATGATATCGATTATGAACATCGATGTTATGTTTGTTTCCTTTCCTTCTTTTGTAATGACATACTTACTTTGTTTATCTTCACCAATGTTGCCGGGAACGAATCGAACGTGACAATGAGCCAAACGTTCAAGAGTTAGAGGTTTTATCGAGATTCTACTTTTTATAAATTCGTTTAAAGAAACCAATCACTCTGTTGTTATACGAAAATCAAAGTTAGATAAATATCGATTCAAGTCACTACTATTAACCCCCGCAGATATGAGAGAACAACCTCCTTAGGGCACGACGCTTAGTTCATTTCGAGGTTTAAAATTCTGATATATGCAATTTTTCTTTATAAAAAAGAAGTTGAATCTTATTCTATCTTTTAATTCCCTCTCCATCTCTGACTAGAGCACTTAACCAATGACATAAAGATTTGATTAAGCCAAAACCAAGACATCAAACTACTTTGGTTTTATGTACATGTTTTTAAGGTTATCAAGAATTTTGTCACACATTTTTATCAGCACCAACAATCCAGCACGAGTATGGTGCTATTTGGGCTAATTCTCGTACGGATTTCCTTTTGGTTCTTCCCAAAATGTCTCACATACTAGTATTGAGATCGTGGTACGTATGTGATCCTAACAAGTGGTATCCATCATACTTCCATACATTAATTAAGCGTGTTAGAGTCGCAACGCATGGTACTGTCTGTTTATAATTCGGCCCAACCAATATACGTATTGGACCATTTCAAATCCGCTGAAGGACCCTATAAGGCCAACCAATACATATTTGGTTGTAAACCCACACTAAGTCCTTTCTTCCATGTCATCATATTGACATCATTAGTAATCAAACTCAGGAGCTCATGATACTCGTAGTTTCACTAATCGACAACTTTACCGACCGGGACCATATGGAAGCAAAGCCAAATTGAGGGGAGCTAGCCTAAATCTTGGGGATGTGGATGCAAATCTATGGAGAGCCATGTGGGTTTGGATTCCACCCTATAACTAGCTATATATATACCTTGTTATCTTTCTTTGGGAGAGTAGAAAGACTCACCTTAATGCTTTAGACAGTGTTGAGGGGGAATAGTATTTCATTGTTTTTTTTAATGAATAAAAAGCCACACAAGCCTTTCTTCCACCACACATACTTTCATTTAAAATAATTTATATCGAAAGTGAGTTATTTAAAATACCAAAACTCGATTCTTTAGCTCGTGAACAACCAATTTTCCACAAATGCCCATCTGTACAGTTTTTCGCAGAAACAAATTTTCAACACTGCCCCTCCTACTATATATACAACAAGCTACCTTACCAAGTCATGAATTAAAATTAAATCCAACAAATCACAAGGAATAAATAATTTTACAAAAAATCAGTCCTTTCTTCCATGGATCCTCAGCAGCAGCAGCAGCAGCATTATGGATTCTTCTCCGACGAAGTCGACGAGCTCTCGGAGATCATGATGATGTCTTTCTTCGCTAATCAAGACAGCATTAATAATTACGCCTACAATATTGGTCCCAATCATTACATTGATTACGGCAATTACTACCTTAATGCCGGAGGAGGATCATCATCATCATCATCATCAATCGACCTTCTCAATACGACCCCTTCGTCCTCTTCGTCGGAGTACTCCGACGGCAGCAATAATAGTCACTCCATGATGGCTAATTATGATCTGGGCTGCGACGGATTAATGTATAATATTGCCGCCGCCGCCGGGGCTGATAATATTCATCATAATGCTAATTGCGGAAAAACAACGACGTCGCTTTTAGTCGGATCATCTGATGTGGCTAATTGTTATTGGCCGGCGGATGGGTTGTCCAGTAATTGCCTCCGACAACCTGCGCCTTCACCGGTTGCTGCCGGCGCAGCGGATAATCATCCCGTAAGCATGCTGAATTGCTGATCATCAACTGTTAATTAATGACGTGTACTAAAGGAGATTAATCATTAATGACGTGTATTAAATTTTATTCAGGGGACAGGGCAATTCTGTAATAATGGGGTGAAGGTTGGGCAATATACAGCAGAAGAGAGGAAGGCCAGGATTCTGAGGTACCTTAAGAAGCGAAACCACAGAAACTTCAACAAAACCATCAAGGTATATAAACCATTCTTCTTACGGTTACGGAAAATCCAGATGGTTTAATGTGTTAGATCGAGTCATATAGAAGTAATACACTAAGTTATATAATATCGAAATTTAATGTCCAAAAGTGGCTGGACCAAACTAAGGTTTGAGAGAGGCACCTTTGTATCCGCCGTTGGTTATGAATGAGCGAACCATTTAGTCCGATTTTTTGTCCGGTTTGATTTTGGCAACATTGTACATAATAATAATAATAATAATAATAATACTCACTTCATGGGTGCAGTACGCGTGTCGGAAAACGCTGGCCGACAGAAGAGTGCGAGTTCGAGGGAGGTTCGCTAGGAACAGCAGCGAGTTATCCGAAGACGAACAGAGAACTCCGCGGCCGCAGATGACATCCGAAACCAACATCGGCGGCGGATTACACCAATTCAACGACGGCGGAAACCAGCGGACGACGTGGCAAGGCGGTGAGGAATTAGAAGAGGACGAATGGCTGCAAGAAGCAGTAGCGAGTCTGCTGTACGCGCCGTATAATAATTTCGACACATGCAACGTACCTTAGTAATAATTAATTAAATAATTATTGGAAAGTTTTTTTCTTAATTATTGTATTAGATGGCTTTTTCCCATTTGTAGGGAACTAATTATTAAATTCGATCATATGATATTGATCGACACCCCCTTTTTATGTTTCGAAATGTACTTGAATATTTAGTATTATTAGATTATTGAAAAAATAATTATTTTCATATTTGCGATATATATTATGAATAAAAAAATGAGGCATAAATGATTTTGAATTGATTTTGAGGTATAATGCGGTCCATTCTGAAGTAACTAGTCGAATCAAGTACTCACATACTTGCTCATGTGAAAACTGTTGTTTCTACAGTTGACTTGATTCAGAGACTGTGCACCTGTTGTGATCGTGATCATTTGGCCCACCGCAATTCCGCCATTGTTATTTCATGATGAGAAAGAGCTAAAAAAAAACAACATGAAAATATGGTTAGTGGAGGTTGAAGCCATTGATATCAATTTGACAAGGACAGCCATTGTAGGTTAAGGAACTCACAGGCCTAATTTCTTGTAGGTGCCCCCCACTCACAAGAAACATGGGCCGGGCTGGCCCATGGATTAAGTTGACCATCAAGGCTAGGGGCACTGTTATTATTGTTCGATGCAATCGAATCATATAATAGAGATAAGATTTCCTAAGCAAAACTATATATTGTGCATGATTGAAAGATGGTAGGTCGCTCTCGACTCGGACGATTTGGTTAGTTTGGAGATGGGTGTTAGGATTTTGGAAGAAAGGGAGTATTGTTGGAGAATATAGGTGCAATTTGATCTTCGATTTGAGGTTAATTTGTCTTTTACAACATGATATTGGGAGGAGGATCGCCAAAACAGTCTATGGTGGTTATGTAGTTTTGAGAATTGACGGAGAGATAAAGAAAGCATGTGAGATCGGAGTAATCCATATTTATTGTGAGGGAGGTAGTAGTCATGTGAGATCGAATTTACTTTCGATGTGTTCGACTCGTCTTGATTCATTGAATAACTTTTAGCTAGATATGGTAATAGATATAGTGTTGCAATTCAATCCTTGTTAGTGGGATTTTGTGGGGTAAAGCAAAGGCAATGAGGGGGGATATAGCACACACTCCACAAGTATCTGCAGTAGAACAAGAAGAAGAGGAAACTTATAGGTCAAATTTTGCAAGTTGCAACGTTTCCATGATTGATATGATTACTTGGTTCCAATCTTTTACTGTTTTTTCGTTTGTGGTATCTCAATAATTCGAAATTTTGGATGGAGTCCAATATTTATTTTTATATTTTTCATTAATATGTTCTCCTTACGACTGAAGTAACTAAATATGTGTAGTTTACACAATTTCGGTATAAGTATATATTGAGTAACATATTGGAAGTTATTGGATTTGGACGGGAATCTGATCTTTTAGAATCATTACATTCCAATAATTCGAATTGTCGGAGAGTGTCCATTCATTAGACGATTATATTAGTGAATGCCTAATTAACCTTTTGGTATGAACAAATCTCGATGGTTTATGCCCTCTCAATCAGTTCGACCACTTATGTATATATAGTGAGCTTAACTACTATATCGAGATGAGAAGAGGAATCACAGTCACCTTATATAGAGATCGCGCGGTTGAATGTTTTTCATTCTTAGCACTTGATGTGGTTAAAACGTACTCCCCGTCTCTTAGATAAATCATCATCATTTTATTTATTAGTGCTCGATGGAAAAGCAAACTCACTCTGACTCATATCGTATTTTGTAGCACACTTTCATACCAAACGAGTTATGTAAAATCATACCCATAATCATACCCGTTGTCGTCTTGAAAGGACCACCGTCACTATTGCACGTAACCTTTCCTTTTAGTGGAGTATACATATCTCACTTTATCTAACGTGGGCTGGGCCTCTACAGAAAGATTTGTTAGCAATGTTGGTTCTTATTGGACCTCTACATGGGCTAAATAGTAAATACATCTGGCCCACATTGGGCTACGATGCTAGACCAATTAGAGTGGTGTGTTACATAGAGGGAGGATTTTTTGTATAAATTAATACGTAGTCGAATTGCTACACATCTATAGTTATACCATGTTCGGTGTATTGCGCAACTGTTGTTAATTCAACATATAATCAAGTTCATTAAATCATAACCTAATAAACATGTGAACCGTTTAACCCGTTCGTAAAAGATATTAAAGTTTAGAGTGGAAAAAGGAATTTAGTAAAATAACACACATGAAAAAAGCACCATATAAAAATTAGTGAAATTACAGCCGTTGATTGTCATGCTAGGATGACCACAGAGATTCCCGTACGTTGGCCTCATGGTGATGTTGGCTATGATGATGATCCGGTGCGTTTCGTTGGTTGCGCGCCCTTAGCTGCACCACTTCGGCCTGAGCTATGGCTAGCTGTGCTTGCAGCGAGTCCACCTGCTGCTGCAACGACGATATGGCTCCCACGCATCCGTACACGGGGTCTCGTATCCTCGCGTTTGCCTCGTACACCATCGAACTCACCGCATCGCTCCTCCGATGCTCGTCTAGTTCCTGCACTGATCAGTTTATCAATTACGGTGACTCACTACAAAAAAAAAAACCCACGACTTAAAGAGGTTAGTTAAGGATTTTTTTCCGGTAACCACTACGAGAAAGTGGCTTCTAATGCTTTATCACATTTGTGTATGGTGCCCCGCGTAGAGCTAGTCGTCAAGTCCTCTATGCTGAGCTGGATGCTATCAGCATCAATATGGAGAAACCGTGGCTTGTCCTTGGGGATTTCAATGCTTCCCTTTTTGTGGCGGATTGCCAGGGCGTTGCAGACTTTGATATAGGACAAGGGCACTTTTGGCAATATATTTCAGCGAAAGCGACGTTTGAAACGTAGACTTGCGGCCTTGGAGAAGAAAAATGAATTTGGCAGCTCGATATTTTGGCTAAGTAGGAGCTGGATACATGCTTGGAATTGGAGAATACCCTCTGGCGGGAGGTTGTTCTTTGGATGCAAAAGTCAAACTTGCAATGCAAAAGTTAAAACCTTGAGGAGATGTGGGCGGAACCGAATCAAGTGTCTGAAGAATGAGACCGGGGAGTGGGTATTTGAACTAG
Source organism: Linum usitatissimum (assembly GCA_030674075.2). Taxonomy (NCBI): domain Eukaryota; kingdom Viridiplantae; phylum Streptophyta; class Magnoliopsida; order Malpighiales; family Linaceae; genus Linum; species Linum usitatissimum. The sequence continues at coordinate 1,184,538 of JAUJYP020001424.1, forward strand.
ACACCCTTGCTGCCATGGCTCGGAGTTACTTCATTACTCTCTTCACTTCGGATGGTACGCAAACGATACCTTGACAAACGAGGCGCTTCCAGAAGGATCTCACCCCTTTGGAAGTTCATGCTACCATCAAGGATATGGAGCCTTTGAAAGCATCCAAGAAGGATGGATTCTCTCCTATTTTTATTCAAAAATGTCGGAATTTTGTTGGTTCTAATTTTGTGGAGTTAGTCATTACTTGTTTTAGGAATCCAGAGCTTATTTATGCTATTAAAGATACTATGATTGTTCTGATTCCTAAAGTCAACCAATCGAAGAACAAGGGACAATTTCGACCGATCAGTTTGTGTAGTGTTCTCTACAAGAGCCTCACAAAATGCTTGGCGAACAGAATCAAGGGCTCTATGGATCGTCTCAAAATCCTTATCAAACTAGCTTTATATCGGGGCGACAGATTATGGAGGACATCATCATCCTTCGGAAGGTAGTTCACTCAATGAGGCTAAAGACGGGACGACAAGGAATATTGGCGATCAAGTTGGATTTGGCTAAAGCCTATGATAGAATCGAGTGGTCGTTTGTGTGGGATACTTTGGTGCTAGCTCAATTTCCCTTTGGGAGGAACTTGCGTGAGTTCTCCCCAGAGAGGCGCTGGAGCGGGTAGGTGGAATGTTACCACCTACATGCTATGAGGAAGATAGGCTCCTTTGGAGTCTCGATCCCAAAGGGCATTTTTCTGTTAAAAGTGCTTACTTCCTTCTCGTAGGTATTCAGCAGAGCAACTCTCAGTTAGTTCGGAAGAAAATTTGGCGTTGGAAAGGGCCGAATAAAATTGTTCACTTTCTTTGGTTGGCATTTCAAAACAGGCTCTTTACTAATGCAGAGCGAAAATGACGACACTTGACAAAATTGGATGACTACCATATTTGTAAGTTGTCAATGGAAACACCTCTCCACTTGCTCCGTGGCTGTAGTATTGATGTTTCCTTATGGCATAACATTTTGGGAGCCGATTGTTGGCCGAATTTCTGCAGCCAAAGCTTTAAGGAGTGGCTGCTGCATGGTATTTCTCATCCTTCGAGGTCTTTAGATTTTGGGATTGTATGTTGGTTGATTTGGAAGAACCGTAATGAGTTTGTTTTTCGAAATGCTTCTATTTTTTGCGATCAGATCCGCCTATGAGTCCTTTACTGGATCGCCGGGGTTCGGGAGAGAATGAAAGTGGGAGAAAGCATTTCCAAAAGCCAGTTCGGCACGGGAAGAAGTACTTGTTGGTTGGACGGCCGCGACGAGAGACTTTATCACAATAGAAACTTATGGATCAGTCATCCAACCTGATAGTACTGCAGTCGTAGGCGGGGTTATGAGGGACTCAAATGGAAAGGTTCTTCCGTCATTTGCAGCTAATTTGGGAAGATGTACTATTACTAGGGCTGAGTTGCGCTGAGCTATCATTGGTCGAAGGTTGACCTGGGATTGTGGCTATCGGAAAGTCAATCTACAGCTATATTCTCAGTGTGCCATCTCTGGAATGCTTGGAGAACATCCAGACGATTTTCGTCATTTGACTTGTATCCTAGAAGTTAAACAACTTCTTGATAAAGATTGGCATGTGGGTATCCCGCATACCTATCGTAAGGGCAATCGCGTCGCGGATGCCCTCGCCCACTTCGGGCATGCTATCTCGTTTGGTTGTATTTTTAATCCCTCCCTACCGTTGACGGTTGTGGACTGTATCCAAACTGACTTGATTGGAGTCTTTTTCCCCGCTCTATTTTGATTAATGATTAAGACCTACCGTCACTTTTCTATCAAAAATAAAATATTTAATTCAATTTTTTTTATCATGAACACTACTTGACCTAATACTCAAAAAAAATACTTGTAATCCTTCTTTAAATAGTGTTTACTATTGATGCCTTCCTTTTTCTTCCTTAGCAACTTTATACGACAAACTGTCGGCGACTGGCCTCGTGTAATTAGTAGTTAGTTAACATCAACTTTGATTAATTTTTTTTCCAGATATTTGGGTGGTGGTGCATGGTGCAATGAACCTTTGTCACAATAGGACAACCCCATCATTAACATTAATTAAGCATCATACTCACTAATTAAAAGCCTACTTCTCTCACTCAACATTCATGTCTGCAAATTGATGAATCTAAAAAGGATACATGTTTAAAATATTACTCGATCAAAATTGAAATATGTTAAAATTATATAAAAAAATCAACTAATTATAAAAAGCTAGATTCAAAATCCAATAATATTTTGAAAACATTTTCAAATAAATTTTGACATATGTAGATTATAGGTAGTCAAATCGACATGCAATCACAAATTCGCATGCAGAAAAACAAAACAAAAAAAGAACAGAACACACTTGATTGTAGTAATTATTTCTGCTTTGTGTACTGGTTAAGGAATCAGAACTTTAAGTATATAAAAGGAATAATTAATTGGTTATAATTTTTTTCTTTTTGAACTTTGGTTTGTGGGGTTTGATACCAACTGAGCAACCAACCCACTAACAACTGAAATAACAGGTGAAACTTCTCTATATTAGACCCAACTTTCCCACCCATGATCATTTCTACATTCATCCAACTTTTTCTCGAAATGGACCCTAGTCATGCACAATTTCGACAAGTTTCGTGCGACAAAACTAAAAGTTATTGAGATTCAAAATTATAAGCGATCAGAGGTTATATATGATATTACCATATCAAAAGTTAGTCATTGTATACGAATAACTCGATTTGTAGGATAGAGTTCATATTGGTTTTTGTATATTATTTATTGAAAACGTTATAGCATCTGGATAACATCCAAAGTACCACATTAATGGATAAAGTGGAGAAATTTTGACTATATATATATGTTAATAGAGTCAACCTACTACGTATACTAATACGTGCCCCGTTGAGCAGGAACCCAAAACAATTTCGTATCTGCTTGGCCCAAATCAGATAATATCATACTTAATATTAATTTGTTGGTGGCAGAACAAACACACGAAGATGGTTCGTAACCTGTTACAGACTTACGGGTCGAGATAGAATAGAATTCGACATTCTAGCTACCAATAACGAAGCTCTAGCCACTAACTCGAATATTAATAGTTTTTTTATCTATCATTTATATATGTTTGTCAACTTGAACTACCTTTTTGCTATCTAGCATTGTATTATCCATGATCAATCAAATTAATCTAGTTGATAAATTATATAAATTTTGACTTTGGGAATGTGGTCCATTATTAATCAATAAAACATGTACATATTTGAGCCGATCAACTCGATCAATAAAGTTCACAAACCTATAAATTATGATCATTTCAACCCATAATTTGAGTAATTCATTCATGATATAATATACTCGTAATTCAATTAACCTATAATAACATATATCTCTTTTATCTTGTTACTAAACATGTAAGTTGATTAACCCAAATTCGCAACTCATCCCACCCACCATTATATTAAAGACAAAACCCACAAAGACAAAAAGCAAGTAGAGAGGATTATGTCGTTTTACTAATGGTCGGCTAAAAAATTGCATCTTGATCATCCACAAAAATTAAGTGAAAGATTATCAAGAAAAAATTTAGCATCTAAAATAAACGTTACGTGAGTACCTGTAACATTTTGTTAACGTTGCTAGCACCGAAGACCTTATGAACGTTGGCAAACTTTTGTGGCTCGTCAGCGGGGAAATAGGGAGCGAACAAGCAATCGTGAGCACACCTTCTTCGGAGAAGCTTGCATGCCGCGCATGGCGACAATGCTCCGCTCTTTCTCCCTCCTCCTCCGCCGCCGTCCTTCATTGCTTCAAAGTTTTTATCAAAGGAAATGGATAGAGTAAGAATTAGCTAGTGAGGTGTGTTATATAGAAAGAAAGGGATTGAAAGGAAGCTATGTGGGAAATGTGACATGAAGATCTTAAGAGGAGCCCACCGATGAAGGCGTCACTAGATTTTGTTGGACAAAAACAACATATCCTTACCCTAGGTTGGTCCACTTGAGTTGCGTGGATGGCAATTTACAATTCTTTTTCCAAATACCATACAGGTAGAAATGGTCCGAGTCATTCGCGATTAAGGGTTCGGGAATTCGTACCTACTAACATGTGATGGGAAACAATTAGATATCCAAACTAAATTCTTTGTAATCGAAAGCACATACATATTCCCACTAACAACAACAATCAAAACCCTTAAAAAATGTTTTGTTAACATCATTTTACTATTATTGGGTGGACTTGACATGATGAAACCTTAATTTTTAGTCATTCCCAACATATATATCAAATATTATCCAATTTGAAATTTATCAATTATCAGGTCAAACTTGGTCAATTTCCAAAGGAACGTTTGACCCAATGAAGCCCTTCAAATAATAACCTAATAAAGTTTGAAAATATATTTTTCAACATGCTAAATAACACCAAGTAAATTTAAAAAATATATTTTTCAACATGCTAAATAACACCAAGTAAATTTAATTTTTAACTTCGTTTGATATTGTTTACAGGGGTTACCATAATGACCCTTGATTTTTTAGTCATTTCCAATATGCATGTGAAATATTAGTCGATTTAAAATTTTTGAAATTTTCATATGAAAATGGCCAATTTCCATAGGTTAACCCCTTTGAAATTGACGATTTTCACATGAAAATTTAATATTTATAAAATTAATTAATATTTTATATGTATATTGGAAATGACTAAAAATCAAGGTTTGACCATATAAAACTCTTAAAATAATAGCATGATGAAGTTTAACAAAAAATTCGACATGCTCAAATAACAACGAATAAATTTGAATTTTTAACCCTGTTTGGCCATTGTTTACGGGGTTGCCATAATGACCCTTTATTTTTTAGCCATTTCCAACATGCATGTGAAATATTAGGAAATTTGAATTTTGAAATTTTCATGTCAAAATGGCCAATTTTCATATGTTAACCACTTTGGAAATTGATAATTTTCACATGAAAATTGAATTTTTTTGGAAATTGACTAATATTTGACATGGATATTAGAAATGACTAAAAATTACAGTTTGACCATATTAAACACTTCAAATAATAGCCTAATGAAGTTTAAAAAAATTCGACATGCTAAAAATAACACCGAGTAAATTTGATTTTTAACCTCGTTTGGCCGTTGTTTACGGGGGGTTTCCACAATTACCCTTGAATTTTTAGTCATTTCCAACATGCATGTGAAATATTAGCCGATTTGAAAATTTTGATATTTTCATGTGAAAATGGCCAAGTTTCATAGGTTAACCCCTTTCCAAATAGACCATTTTCACATGGAAATTGAATTTTTTTGTAATTGACTAATATTGGACATGTATATTGGGAATGGCAAAAAATTAAGGTTTGACCATATTAAACTCTTCAAATAATAGCATAATGAAGTTAAAAAAAATGTCAACATTCTAAATAACACCGTGTAAATTTGATTTTTAACCTCGTTTGGCCATTGTTTACAGGGGTGGTCATAATGACCCTTGATTTTTTAGCCATTTCCAACATGCATGTGAAATATTAACCGATTTGAAAGTTTTGAAATTTTCATGTTAAAATGACCAATTTCCATAGGTTAACCCCTTTGCAAATTGACCATTTTCACATCAAAATTGATTTTTAAAAAAAATTGACCAATATTTGACATGGATATTAGAAATGGTTAAAAATTAAAGTTTGACTATATTAAACTATTCAAATAATAATCTAATGAAGTTAAAAAAAATTTCAACATTCTAAATAACAACGAGTAAATTCGGCGGATCGCTTATCGTGATCATCGTCAAATTCGGCACTCAACAACGTAGAGGTCGCCGTGGAATCCGATATCTCACAACCCAAGACCGGATCCTCGTCGGTGATGCACTGGATCACGGCGCTCTGCTTCTTCGATTTCCCAATGTTAAACAATGACGCTACGAACTTGGCACACTTTCTCAGCTTACATATCGCCATTTCTGACGTTTTTTTGCACCTTGAAATTGGATAAAAGAGGTCGGAATGAACAGCGTATGAACAATCGGCTTACAGAAATTTTATAACAGCAAGCTTACCAGAAATCAGAGATAAGATGAGGATTGAAGCGAGAGATCAGTGGGAAGATTGAAGAAGATGAGTTGGCAGAGTGAACCAGTGGCAGAGTAGTGAATGAAGTATGAACTACAGTCTACAGTAACGGAAATGTTACGAATTTGTTAATTAAAAACAGTTGAGTGACTGGAATGTTACCAATCCAAAACTAACTAACTGAAACGACGTCGTTTTTATCAAACAATTCGACATCCACGGTGCAGCAGAAGCCACGTGGACCTTTTGAAGCCCACCCACCGCCAATCGGCGAAGAAAGACTAGTGAAAATTCTGCGCTGACGACGAAGCATCAGCAGCCGCCGGGGAAGAAATGGAAGCTGGAAAGCGAGATTTCCTCAACGAATTTGGCAGCGACTACGGGTATCCCGACGATCTCAGAGGCATTGATGAAATCCGAACTAGCGAGTTCAAGCGATTGAGCAAAAACGGTGATACTGATAACCTCTTCTATCCTTACGCGCGCGTTCTTTCCATTTTTTTTTGAATTTGCTTGCTTGTTCGTGAGGCATCAGGTCTTGTGTACTTGGACCATGCTGGAGCAACCCTCTACTCAGAATCGCAGATGGAGGGAGTTCTGAGTGATCTCGCGGCCAATGTTTATGGAAATCCTCGTATCCTTTTTGTGTGTGTGCGTGAGAAAGGCGTATCCTTTTTTTTGTTTCCTCTGTTCCATCGGTATGTATTTGTGTTAGTGTTGTCCAACGGGAAACTTCTTTGACTCGAATGATTTAGATAGCCAAAGCGATTGTAGCTCTGCAACCACCGAATCACTGAGGGAAGCGCGCCAACTGGTATGGATGTGATTCGGAGTTGTTTAGTAACTCAGTCGTCGGAGTCTTCTATGAAATCGAATGAGAAGTAGCAAACGGTGCTTGTTGAGTGTGGACATTTGGTGATTGTTTCTTTGTCTGTGACAAATGGAACTGGTATGAAACCAGGTACTGGATTATTGCAATGCATCTCCAAAGGACTACAAATGTATATTCACGTCTGGCGCCACAGCAGCACTAAAGCTCGTGGGAGAGGCTTTTCCATGGAGTGGTGGCAGCAGTTACATGTACACCATGGAGAATCACAATAGTGTGCTTGGAATTAGAGAGTATCCTCTTCATTGCCAGACTATTGGTTGAATAGTTTTTCAGAAAGATTTCTGGTCCAGTAAAGAGTGCTGTCTTCTTTTATCTGTTTCTCCTTGATTGTATAATCTTCAGATATGCTCTCAGTCGAGGGGCTGCAGCTTTTGCAGTTGATGTTGAATGTCCCATGCAATCAGATGAAACATCCACATGCCGTGTTCCTTCCTTTGAATTGTACATGCATCGTGTGCAAAGAAGAAATGAAAACATGATTCCAAATGGTGAATCTAGAGGCAAGTCGTTTCTGGAAGTGGTGTACAAAATCCCACTTCACATATTGCCTGGCTTTCATTTGATTGAACACATTTCCGTTCTTTTTTCCTTGGTTAATTTTGTGAACAGATGAGGTGTTTAACTTATTTGCCTTCCCATCCGAATGCAATTTCTCTGGCTTGAGGTTTAACCTTGACTTGGTGAAGCTAATTAAGGAAGACTCGGGCAGAATGTTAAGAGGTTCCCCATATGGCAAGTATGTGAAGCACCACTTCTTTTATGTTGCAGTTATTTCTTTGGTGTATCCTGCATCGCTGAGTATATCTCTGTTGTACAAGTAGGGGGCGGTGGATGGTCTTGATCGATGCTGCAAAAGGATGCTCAACTGAACCACCAGATCTGTCCAAGTATCCCGCAGATTTTGTCGCAATCTCATTTTATAAGGTACGTTGCAGTGCATGTAAACTTTTAATTTCTTTTCAAGAGCACCCTCCTGATCTGTTGTTCCTACACTTCTCTAGTTATTTGGCTATCCTACTGGACTTGGAGCTCTGGTTGTTCGTAATGGTAAGTTCAAGTTAAGAAATTTGTTGATATAAAATATCAATGAAATTATACACGTTAATGAATATTAGTTAACAACCACGGGCTTTTTCTTTATTATGGTGAAACAGATGCTGCCAAGCTGCTGAAACCGACTTATTTCAGTGGAGGTTTGTGCCTCTTTCTTGGTTGGAAAAGGTACATATAGCACTGTATCACTAATGCTCTTTGATACAAAAGCATTGCAGGCACCGTCTCAGCATCATTTGCTGATTTGGATTTTGTGAAAAGAAGAGAAAATATTGAAGATCTTTTCGAGGATGGTACCACTTCATTTCTAAGCATAGCGTCTATTCACCATGGTTTCAACATACTCAACTCCTTAACCATGCCTGGGATTCTACGGTATGCATGTTTTGCCACTTGCAAGAGCATTCGCGTAAAATAAAATACAAATTACGCAATATTTCCATGCTGTTTTAATATTCCTGTCTTTATTGCCATTTTGACACTCTAGGCACACATCATCGCTTACCATTTATGTTAAGAAATTGCTTTTAGCCTTCAGGCATGGAAATGGGGCTAGTGTCTGCACAGTTTATGGAAGTCATACTACAAAGGTTAGGCAGAGTACATAATCATACTTTATCCTCTTTTCTCCGGCTACCAGAAGTCTCTGATAATGGTTTTCATTTTTCTCCCCTTAGATGCCTGGTTATGTGTCAGGTCCAACTATATCTTTCAACTTGAAAAGGCAAGATGGTTCATGGGTTGGTTACCGTGAAGTTGAAAAATTGGCTTCTCTGTCGGGAATTCAGCTACGGGTAATTTCAGAAGTTCTTCAAGTTTTCATTAGTAAATGAAATTCAGAACATAGTTATTCGATTGCTTGTTTTAGTGAACGAAAGTACAAAAGCGAGTAACCTATCAAGATTAAGAAGGAAGACTAATGCTATTGTTTCTGATTTTTTCCGTAGACAGGGTGTTTCTGTAATCCAGGTGCATGTGCTAAGTACCTTGAGTTGTCTCATTTGGATCTTCTTTCAAACTTTGAGGTACTGACTCTATTCACTTATTAACTAAGATTTACCTAGTCGGATGCATCATTCACTTTACTTTCTTCTGGATTCTTACATATTGTACTTGAGTTCAGGCAGGACATGTTTGCTGGGATGATCATGACTTGATACGTGGAAAACCTACAGGAGCTGTTCGGATATCATTTGGTTACATGTCAACTTATGAAGATGCGAAGGTATACAGAGTATTTTTGTTCATCTTCTTCTTAACTGTCCTTATGACCACAAAAAGGATTTTCTTTTCAGTGTTGCATGTCGTATTTGGTTATGTCTAATATCGGTGCCCTTTAAATTATGCAAGTTCCTCACGATTTTCCTTTACCATTTGAATGGCAACTTGCAGAAATTCATTGATTTCATAAAGGATTCGTTTGTATCCTTAGGAAATAAAGTTGAGAATGGGAATTTGTCAAGACTGAAGTCTCTTTCTTTCTCAAGTGAAGGTAATTCTCTCACTAGCATTTTATGCTTCAGTCTCATGCAGCCGGAATCTGACTTTTGCACTGGAATTGCAGGCTGTGAAAGAGAACTTCCATCTGATGTCTATCAACTCAAAGCCATTACCGTGTACCCCATTAAATCATGTGCAGGATTCAGAGTTGAAAGCTGGCCTCTGAGTAGTACTGGTAACATTGCCTTCAAACAACTGTACATGATTCACTGTCCAGAAATGGAACCGAAGGCAGTACTAGTCGAATCGTAATCTTTCCCTCTTCGTGTCTTGACCAGGTTTACTACATGATAGGGAATGGCTTCTTAGAAGTGTAACTGGCGAAGTTCTGACTCAGAAAAAGGTCAGTAAGGAATACTTTAGAAATCATTAGTGATTGAGGAATTACTTGAGATTTCCTTCCCATTGGCAAAAGATGATTGGTTCAACTCTTGTTTGTTGTAGGTTCCTGAATTGTGTTTCATCACTACTTCCCTTGATCTCAACAAAGGAACATTGATTGTAGACACGCCTAGATGCAGAGATAAGTTACAGATCAGCCTCGACACAAATTCAACCATTCCTTCGATAGAAGAAATCGAACTGCATGGTCAGAGGTGGGATTTCATATATATATGTACACGACGAGTGAGAAATCTAGTGTATATAATCATTAGTTGTCCAGTAGATTTACGCATTTCCTTCGATTTCAGGTGCATAGTTCAGCAGTATGATAACGAGGTCAACAACTGGTTCAGCATCGCTGTGGGTCGTCCATGCGCTCTCTTACGATTTTCTGGCTCGAAGTACAACGTCAGCTCGGACTCCAGCAGAATCACCGGCATCTGCCGGGAAACAGAAGGAAGAACCAATTTTCCGAACGAGGCACAGTTACTGTTGATATCGGACGAGAGCATATCCGACTTCAACTCGAGGTTAAGCTCGGTTGAAGTGAATCCATCGAGATTCCGGCCTAACCTTGTTATATCTGGAGGCGAACCTTATGCAGAAGATGGATGGACGAGTCTCCAAATTGGAAAAGCGCATTTTACAGTGAGTTTGTGCATGAACTTTCATTTCCTGTTTTACTGCAGCAACTTCCATTGACTTACTCCCTTTTTGTTACCCAGTCGATTGGTGGATGCAACCGCTGCCAGATGATCAACTTGGTAGATCAATCTGGACAAGTTCTGAGGACAAACGAACCATTAGCTACACTAGCTTCGTACAGAAGAGTGAAGGTTTGACGTAATTTTTTTTTCAACTGTTTACTGGTGCGATTCTGTGGCAAGTCTTTATGATTTATTTGTTTTACTTGCGGAACAGGGTAAGATTCTGTTCGGGATACTTCTGAGGTATGAGGTTGGAGACGACGAAGACGATGACGATGACGTATCGCGTACTGATTCGTGGCTTCGAGTGGGGCAAGATGTTCATCCAACTTCATGGGAGCTCGGCAGTAGTGGTATCTTATGCTCAACGAGACCCTATCAGTGACACTAGACATTCAGCGTGTATCAGCGAATTCAGGCGCCTCCTGCTTTAGGATTGGGAAGTTCGTGACATTCACATATTTAGAGAATGCAATAGAGTTGCTGATCTCCTCGTCCATCTTGGACACTCTCTTCCCTTCGGGTTTCATCCAAATTTTTACGATTCGAATAAACTATTACAAACAACGACCGACCTACCTGAATAAATACCAGTATACCAAAACCATTTTTTAATACAAGTATTACCATTTGCATATTCATGAATCCTGATCTAGTACTGATGATGCTTCCTAGGATAAACTTTGGTTTGGTTTTAGACACAAGTTAAGAATAACTTCCTGATTAGTTGAGAACTTGAGTGTGAGAGATTAGGACATATTTACTAATTGTCAAATTAATTATGATTATATTGATCAGTTGGAAGATTCCAAGGGTGCGAAAATTTCGTCCTTATTGACTGCGGACTTTGACTTTGTCCCTTCTTTGTCCTGTGGTTGAACTTGTACTTTCAGAAGTTCTGATACTGCATGCCACCAAGTTGACTGAGATGCCACCCTTTTTAGTAGTAGTTGTCCACCTATGACAGATAATCGACGAAATTCATCGTTGGGTTATGAAGTCTGATGGATATGGATCAATTGTTGATAGACAATATATCGAATTAGAGTTAAAATGTTATGACGACCCAACTCGAATTGGGGAGGTTGCACGTCGGATATTTGGGACTTGTTAATCGGTTTAGTCCATAGGCCGACTTTATAAGTTTTTGTCTGTAACACATAAAGCAAATCTTGGCGACAAAACGAATAATATCATACTAGCTGCGACACTTTCAAGTAATGGCGTTAAGAGCCTGGTTGGCGGTCTATAAGGAGATGGATTGCAGAAATTGGACGTATGAGAGGTTCATCAAGTTGCTCGTGATTAAGGTTCGGTGGGCAGACAACGTGTCTCCTTGATGTCGCAGTTGTCCAAGATGTCTATACAAAAGTGTAACGCATAAGCAAAAATGCAAAGGAAGCCAAGGTGTGTAACCCTTGATTTGAGGGCAAATAGTTGAGATAACAACCCAAGTAACATATCGTCAAGCTAAACAAGTTCATCTAGATTAAAAAAGTCCACCATCATATGCCATATGCGACTTTTTGGAACGAAACCAAAACCAAATCTTTTCAAACTTAATTAAGTTCAAAGCAGACAACATCATACTAGCTAGTGTTAGTCGCTTAGTCTCTTAGACTATCGGCCGCCATCGTCGTAAAACTCCATTGATAATAACTGAGTGAAAACTAATTACTCACGGTAAGTTTTACCTAAAATTTTGGACCAACTTACAAAGTCTGAAGTTGTTGGAAAAAAACAAGTGCACGTAACATCAAAATTTATGACGAACAAGTTATAATAGGGGATTACTATATGACGCCCTAACTTTCGAATTAAACGACGCCCTAAACTTCGTAATGACGAAACTATCCAAATTTACTAATTCGAAAAACTTAGTATCGATAAAACTATCAAAACGTATAATTCGAGAAACTTTGTACCGACGAAACTATCAAAATACTTATTTCGACAACCTCTAACGGTACGTATTTCGTTAAAAATCGATGAACAGAAGTCGGATGAATCGAAAAAATCAGTACAAAAGGCCCCGGCCGGAAGCTCGTTCCGGCCGGAGGGGGCCCCGGCCGGCCGGCCATTCCGGCCCGCAGTAGTAGCTGAGCTGAGGCCAAGCGACTCCGCTACACCCGCTCTCAAGTCAACCAGAGGTCGGGGCTTATGAAGCGGTCGTCCAGTGACCGGGACACGGAGAATGTGGAAGACGTCGTGCAAAGTGATCGTCATCTCTCCCCACGGCATGTGAAAGGTGTTAGTATCCGGCTGCCACCTCTCAACAAATGCCTCCAGCAGAGGCTCATCAAAGTGGGTCGACATGCATCGGCCCAAGTGAAGAAGTCCGGACTCCTGCATGATCGGCCAAATGGTCCGAATCTGGATGTCGAACTCGCTCACAGTGTCCCACTGCTTAGGGCGCTTAAGGAACCTGAATACCTTAAGATCCCTGTAGCCCTCGCCCGACTCCCACAAGTAGTGTGCAATGTGACCCCCGAAGCTCGGGATCACTGTCGGCGTCCTCGGTCCCCCCTCGGGAATCCCAGCTGTGAGCTCCCATGTACGACTAAGCCCAAAAAAGTCTACTGCACTGGCGGGATCCTCCTCCCGGACCCGCGCGAGACGGCTAGACTTCCCTCCTCTCACGCCGACACTGGCGGAGGCATGTGACGAGCCCGTAGAAGCCAAGTGCGGAGAGCTCGTGTGCAGAGGAGGCATGTGTGGAGAAGCCATCGGCGGGGAAATCTGTGTGTCGTCGTACTCAAACCCCGGCGGTGGACCCTCATCCTCGTCATCATCCTCCGGATACGACCTCGCCAGGTACGTAACAGGAGGGTAACGGTCAGGGGAGTCGTAGATACGCAACTTCTTGTTCTTCTTCGCTGCCTCTCCCTCTTTCCGTCGAGAAGCGGTGACCACCCGCTCCTTCATCCGATCCAAAACACCAACTTGTTTTCCTTTCCCTCTCATCTTCCGGATCCCATCGATTTCTTCCTCTACCGGATCCCGACTGTGCGATTTACCTCCGCCTTTCGTTTTCGCCATAATTCTCACTAAACCGCATTTAAACAAATAAATGGTTCTAATAAAATTCGGATTCTACTAAACTAGGTTAAAATCTAATTATTCCTAACTAAACCCTAATACCCTAATCCAAAACCCTAATTTTCCTAAATATTCACTAACAAAACCCTAAACCCTAATTATGATTCACTAACAAAACCCTAAACCCTAATTATGGTTCACTAACAAAATCCTAATTTTTATTCACTAACTACCTAAACCCTAATTATTATTCACTAACAAAACACTAATTATTATTCACTACCAAAACCCTAATAATTCTCTAACATTCTCTAATCAAACCCTAAAAATTCTCTAAAACCCTAATCACAATAAACCCTAATTAATTTCATAATTTAAAAAAAAAAAAAAAGGGTTGGGCCGGCCGCCCGTTCCGGCCCCGGCTAGCTCCGGCCGGAATTAATTTCCGGCCGGGACTAGCGGGGCCGGAACGGGCGGCCGGCCGGAGCCCTCCCGGCCGAAACGGGCGGCCGCCCCCCTTTTTTTTTTCAAAAATCGTACCTTCAACGATTTCTTCGATCGATCTTCGGTCTTCGAGCTTCGATTTCTTCTTCCGTTAGACGTTTGAGAGTGTTTGGGAGTGTTTGCTACTGTTCGATTGTGTTCGGAATAGTGAATACACACAACAACTTATAAGGATTTCGATTTTACGAAAGGATAATCTTGTAATTCACTTAAATTAGGGCGTTGTTTAATTCGAAAGTTAGGGCGTCAAATAGGGATTCAATTATAATAATATTGCTCAATTGGCTAGTAAATTAATTAATTAATTAATTCAAACCTGGTCTACGAGGTTTATTGTTGACTGAATGGATTGACTTGCTGAACCCAAAACTGCACTTGACTTGAAACGGCGACGGATTGTACACCTGGAGTCAATTCGTTGTCCAGTCTTGTGGTTTAACTCGATCTAGAGAGTGTAGTTGTTATCCATTCCTTTCTTTGAAATTTTCCATTTTCTGATCTCTTCTATAATTACTTTTATATATGTACATGGATTCGGGCTACGAGATAGATATGGTTAATAATATATACATAAAAATATCTTGCGGGATAGTCAGGGATGGGCTTAGGTACATGCATTTCAAACGATAGATAAATCAGAGAAAGGGATGTTGTCGAGATATTAGTACGTAATTTAGAAATGCGCGGCAAATACGAGGGTAAACTACGATCGCTCTACATTAATCTTGAGCATGCCGATATAGATTTTTGAAGGTTAATTAATGATGATTAAAATTTGCTAATTGGAAATTAAAATTTTACTTTCCTCGAAGTTTCCTCATCCAAGAAATTAAAATAAAATAAAATAAATTTACTAATTGTATGCTTTCAAGAAACCCTATGTAGCTTAATTTCTCGGGAGTGGTTAAAACTTAATAAATTGATTTCACCCGCAAGGAACATACAAACGTCTAAAGCAGATTAACAAGAAATTTAGAGCCGTCTGGTTCGGTTAATCGGGTACCCAATTTCGATGCTCGAAATAGGAAAAATGGGTACATGTAAATCGTGGCTCAACTTAGCAATGATTTTTAACTGTTGTCGTATTCCAAGTACGTTTAGAAGATTCGTAAATTGGTAACACATTGAACTATGGTTACTGATCATATATGCTCATACAACGATAAATTTATCGATATAGTATTTGGGTTGAGACTCTGAAAATGGATCAGTATGAAATGTGGAGATTCTCTTTGTTTCAAGTCAAAGATATATGCTTTTTCCTTTTTTCAACCTAACAATGAAAAATTGTGAACAAAAAAACAAATTCTTAATGGTTGACAATTACCAAATGATAAATTGGTATTTAATTTGGCGGGGTCCGATTTATATTGTCGTTCATCTTGAAAAATCTACTAGTTTGAACCGGAATAGTAATAATAGACGGCGGTTAAAAGGTAGTGAAAGAAACATCCTCGCAATAAAGCCTTAAAACTAAAATTTAACCGATTCGGATTGTCGGACATATGTCGTCGGATCGGCGTCCCTTGGCATATATGGGACAGAAAAGTTGACGGCGTTCTGGTCCAAGCCACTTTGAATCACTTGAACTCTTTAATTGGTGAAAATTGTGGTCTTGGTCAGAGATTGTGTGCCTACCTTCTAGATTCAACCAATCAATTCTGGACTTATAAGTACAAAAATTACATTAAAAAATTAACTATAATGTTTGGTAATTCTCGGTAATAAACTTTAGGAGTACTTAATGTTTGGTTACAATTTCACATTGGTATTCAAACTTCTTCAAAATTTTCATTCGAGTAAGTAGTTAACGGTTTTAGAAAATCGGGAATCAGTACTTTCATTTAAATCCGTTAACATTTTTCATCCGATATTTACGCCCCCATTGATCATATATCGATTTATATTAAGAAGAATTCATGTGAGGTTGAGGAACCTTATCTATACAAATGTTACCGTAAATTTGGAATGAGCATGAAGAAATTAACGATATATACATCTTTATCTTTTGGGTTGTTCTGCCGGACCGGTTACCAAATTATAGGTGAAAGTTGAAGTTGCTTGGCTTTCATGTCAAGTTTTAGCACTCGGAGAATCCTTCCATTTTGAATTTTTTTTATATACGAAAAACTCCTTCGACTCGCTGTCAAGTAAACTTCGGGACAGCTGTCGGCCTTCAGCCCATGCGATGAGCCAATGATGCCATAACAAGGGCGCCGAAATGATTGCGCATTCCAGCCTTCGAACCCACAATCTCCGAGAGAAAAATCAAGTATTACAACCACTTGACTACAACCTATCTGACCTTTCATTTTGAAGGTTATCTTGAAATCGATTGAGCTCTATATATTAAAATGAAAGCGATAACAAATAAACAATAGATCGTATATAATACCACCCTTTAAGAATAATTCACCATATCGTAACACTACCTCTCCAAGGATGACTATAAAAAAAAATTAAAAAAAAACACTTTCTAGGAGCTACTTGCTAAATCTAGCTCTAATTAATTACCACCCATTGATTTAATTAAATAATCATGAAGTTAAATCCTCCTTAAATTGTATGGATATTAATTTAATTAATTAATTCTTAAAACGTTATGTAATGCACGAACACACACTAATTGTCTAATTGATAATTAAGCAAACATTAATTAAAGGACATTAATTTGTTGATGTCTGCGACAGCAACTAATAATAATAATAATAATAATAATAATAATAATAATAAATAAAAGAAGAAATAAAGACTCTTTCCAAAGAGGATAGGTATATATGGATGGATGATCACCATCCATTTTGAAAACTCAATAGTCAAACTTCATGACTTGACTTGGTGCAAATTCAAACCAAACTCTTCTCTCTATAAATTCACACATCACATATTTAATTTCTTTGTTGGTCACTTAAATTTCGGGCTCTGTAACGATATGACCATCTAACTTTCGTTTGTAGCCTTTAACTTTGTTCGACATACAACGTAACATACCAAACGTACAATGGTCCATGGTTGCAATTTTGATTGGTCGGTTAAGGAATTAAGATGACCAGAAATGGATTTAGTTTTAACTGTGATCAACGCATGTTCGATTTCATTGTCACCAATAACCCGATTGGACAAATTGAACTGAATAATACAGCCGAGTATGATCATATAGGATGTATATAAACAAGAGCTAGATGACTGCTAAAGTCACGGATCAAAGATAGATGGTCACACTGTTACGTACCGAAAATTAGATGACCCGTTCGTACTTTCGACCCTTTGTTTCTTTCTTTGTCTTCTCTCCTTTGAAAATATATATGGTTCAATCCAAGTGGGCTATCAATTTCTCCCCACTATTTATTCCTTATTTTTGCCGCTTTCATCCAAAACCAAAGAAGCTAAACAAGAAAAAAACACACCAGAAAGAAAAGATGAACTCTAGTACTGTAACCTCTGATGATAACTGTGATCATGATCATCGGGATCGTGAGGAGGAGGAAGAGGAGGAAGAAGACGACGATGTTTCGCTACCCGGGTTCCGATTCCATCCGACGGACGAAGAGCTTCTGAGCTTTTATCTACGGAGGAAAGTTGACAACAAGCCCCTCAGCATCGAGCTCATCAAGCAAGTTGATATCTACAAATATGATCCTTGGGATCTTCCAAGTAATAATTTCATCAACTCCTTTTGATTTTGATTTTGTTGTTTGTGTTTTGCATGCATGAATTAGGGTTTCTTGTGTGTGTGGGGTAAGTGAAATTGTTATATTGGGGGTTGACTGGATTTTCGACCTTGGGAGGATTTTTTGATTCAATTGGATTGTGAGAAGGCTTTTGATCATATAACTGAAGAAGCGTTTCATCTTAATAATTTAAATATTCGAATAATTGGGGGAAAATTAGTTTATATAACATTCATTACCGATGGACCCTCAAGGCAAATAATAAGTTTAATTTTGTTCATATTGTGCATGCATGAACGAATTAGGGCTTTTGTATATAATATAGTATTCGTTAACAAAACCTCCTTATTCATATAGTATTCGTTAACACAACCGCCTCAGACAAAAGGTCATGAAAGGGTATTGGGACTAGCATGATCTCTCTATCACCGGCTCTAATACCACGTAGATCGAATAACTATTTGCATCTCATTAACTCGTATTTGTTTGAAAATAGTTATAATTGGTTTATATAGCATATCCTAACTAAGTGATGTATCAATGTCAATTTTATAAAATTGGAATGATTAAACATCTCAATAACTCGAAGTTATAATGTTGCGGTGATTACACATCTTTGATTATTCGAATTGTTGGATAGGTTAATATATAATTAGTTTATATAACATTCCCCGTCAAATATACGTCCCATGACAATGGAATAGATTGAGGTTCGCAAAGGTCCACCATGACACTGAAATTATTTTATTGAAAGCTAATATAATTCAGTTGTAGCACCTCTCCGTCAAACGGAGTATAATGATGAATCAAAACATTCCAATAATTCAAGTTATTAAGAGAATTACGATGCATGCATGCAAATAACACGGTGTTATAATAATGGCAGGATCAACTGGGGATGGAGATAAAGAAGGCTACTTCTTCTGCAGAAGGGGGAGGAAGTACAGGAACAGCATCAGGCCTAATCGGGTTACGGGTTCCGGGTTCTGGAAAGCAACCGGGATCGACAAACCGGTTTACTCCATGGCCGGAGACAACTGCATCGGCCTGAAGAAGACTCTAGTTTACTACAGGGGCAGCGCCGGAAAGGGAACCAAAACCGATTGGATGATGCACGAATTTCGCCTCCCGACCTCGGACCAAACCGGTACCAACAACATCAATGGCTACATCACTAGCTCGGAATCCTCGAAGCTCACATCCGCCCAAGAAGCTGTAAGTACGGTTTAAAATTCGTTCGTTGATTAATTAATGGCCGATTCTCTGTTGATGAACCACGTTATATCTTGTGTTCCCTTTATTTTCGGTCGAAAAAAGTTAATTATAAACTATATGATTAGACGATAATACATCATATATTCATAGTCTCATGTACCTTTGAAACAACTTGCTGGTCAAGATGGTAAGGAACCGGTCAAATGGGCGGGTTGGGTAAGTTACGAGTTGGGTTAATCGGTTTATGAGCCAGTACTTATTAGTTGGACTGTGGTCAATTAGTCATGCCTTTGGTTTGCTGGTTTTTAGATTTTTGGGTTGAATAAGTTACGAAATATTTGTCTTTTGGTGAATTTTTTTCGTGTGTTTACGAACTATTGCATCTTAATATCTCAATATGTTACAAGAGGTATGGACGATATGTCGAATATTCAAAAGAAGTTCATCGAACAGAAAGTACACTCCAGACTGGAGAGAATTGTCCACCTCCAAACGGCCCTTTACTAACCCTAATTCCAACAATTACTACAACAACAACAACACCTCAGGAGCTACAACAACTCATCAGCAACACTTCATCGACTTCACTGCCCCCCACGTCCAATCATTAGACACGAAACCCCCGATGAGCCAGCACCACGTGGTGGGGCCATCACGAGACGATGATCAGTCCATCATCATGTCCACGATGATGATGATGGACAGATCATCGTCTATTATAACACCATCCAGATCGACAACTGCATTACCTTCTACGAATTCTTCTCATCATTCGGAGTTGGTGGCTCCTCAGAGCAGTTCTTCGATGGCTTCATCTACGTCGAACATTTCGAGCCCTTACGGGAATGATCAGTTCCTGACCTATGGAGACTTCGACGAGCTTAGATCTGTGGTTGAGTTTGCCTTTGATCCTTCCAATAACTTTCTGTAAATATGTATACATGCCTATGTGTGTACCCTATAGTTTGGCTAGACATAGGAGGCTTTCCCGAGTCCCGGTCCAACCCATTTCTGAATCTTGAAATTTGTTGCTATGTTAGTTAGGTTTGTTAGGATATTTCTATATTTAGCCCGGTATATTTTAACTTTTATACGATTTTACTCTATTGGATTATAATTTATATGTAATTATATACTATTACGTACTTGTTTTTTTTATGAATTATTGCATCCTAATTATAGAAGCTGTCAGAAAAATCTGAAGTTCGACCGCAAATCCTAATAGTTTGACTTCAAATTAATTAGGATTTGGCCTACAAATCTCTATAATTGGTGAAGGACCACACACGTTTACTTTGATTCATTCTCACTTTCAATTATTTTGATCAACTTGCAGATATTTTTTCGGAACACTAATCACTAACCACACCGTGTTATCATGTGTTTAACTACTAACTGCATGCATTGTGGTTGCATGGTGCACGCAGTTAGTGGTTAGTCACGCAAGCTATAGCAAACTACTCAAAAAGAAACTATTGAAAATCATCAATAACCCTCGAATTTTTAGAATCTAAGTAATACAAATAAGAGTTCGAGACCGGTTATGACTTGATACAATGCATTTAACTTGGTTGAACCAATATTCGAACCTTAGAGTTGAGACTTAATCCAAATTCTATTCATGTAATGTACCAATATGAAAGGTGACAAGCCTAAGAAAGTTGTCTGATCAGATTTTTACAATCTGGGCCTGGAGTTGAACGTGGGCTTTGCTTTCGGGCCTTCAGTCAGCTTCAAGTCTGCTGAACATGTTGCATATGAGAATAATCTTGTTTACTAACGACTTATTGTACGGTGATATTAGGGGCTGCATTTGAAAGGGAGAATTAATGTTCGATTCTCGTAAAAATATTGGGAGAGAAATAAAACTCTAACTTCAGGACAATTCTCAATAAATTGAATACTAGAATTTACACCAAAAAAATAAATAATGAACTTTTCATTGCGTTTTGAAAAGAAAAAACATAATAATCGAATTAAACACCAAATAAGATACCAAACCACTTAGGAAGTTAATAGTTTGACGATTTTTTCTAGTGAAGAACCCTCGGATTCTCTAACGAAACTCTACGTATACAATGCGATTATCATTCATTATCAAACGATTCCGGGAACGATAAAATCTTGGACTTTGAAATATTGAAGATCTCTTCCAGTGAAAAATGCTAGATTTTTGTATAGAGACTCGACACATAATGTGACTATCAGTTACTATCAAGCCATTCCAAAGAATATAAGATCTTGGACTTTGAAATATTGAAGATCCTTCCTAGTAAAAATTATTAGATTTTCATAAATAAATTATACGTCATAATGCGAATTTCATTCACAATCAAACGGTGATAAAAACTTAAGTATATGATTAATCAATGGACCGTTGATAAAAATGAGAAGGTAGCTTCTCTAATCCGAATGTATCAAAAGTAATTATTCATCCCATCGAACTATTTGCACACCGAGAATCAAACTACACATATCCGATAAGTCTTTTAGTGGTTAAGAAATCAGTTTCCAAATCTAGAGAGAATGACGTTCAACTAATTTTGTGGTAATTGGGATCCATTAATTTTCAAAATAAAATCTTCCAAATTGCATCACAAATCAAATATTTTTTCCCCTAAATATGATTTTCATAAATGTCATCTTCACCAAGATCACGTATGTCATTCTCATAAAATTATAATAATGAGTGGTAATATTTTTATTTTGAAAATTTGTACTAACATTACATAATACTTGGCATTCAATCATTAATAGAAAAATTAGTGAAGTTTTTAACCCTCTATCTTATTTTTTTTAAAAAATCTTTTAAAACTTTCGTGTTAGTACCGAGAATAAACATAAATATTAAATAGTGAGCGTTCGCTGCAAAGTATGCAATAATTAATCAAAGAAAAAAAATTATCGAAAGAATAGTTTGATCTTAGAGAAAGAAATGATTAAAAATAGAGAAGTAATAATATGGTTGGAATGTATTTTAATAATCTTCAATACAATAAAATATATTGAAAATTAAATATAAACCCGTCGAATCAAACATTAAATACCTCGACGTACCATTCATATCAGCATTTAACGCAGTTTTCATCTGCCAGACATGCGGGCGGGTGTTATTCTCTCAATTGGCTAAGGCGAGTGGCCTCGCTCATGTCGAGAACGGCTCTTCTTCAACACCTTTTTCTGGTTTGGTTCATTATAAAGTAATGTTTTAAAATTTATTATGAATTATTGAGTTGTAATAATTTATAATACGTAGGTTGGACCTTGTCAATACGAGGTCCGTCGCCTAGGTTAGTTGCATCTCATCACCTCATTTATTTATTTTTAAAAAATAAAAAACAAAAGAAAAATTATAAATTAGGTTGTTCCCCACCAGAAAATAAATAAATAATTAACAAAATGGTGTCAAACTATACAAACAGTTTCCCCACCTTCTAAGGCTGCTCAGACTTCTTCTTCTACTACTATCAACTTAATAACTAACTTTTAATTTTATTTTATTTTTCAATTTAACATAATAATAATATTCTCTTATTATAAAAATTAAAATATAGAAAAGGTCAAATTATATAGAATGGAGATGCACTATACAAAGATAATGCATCCTTTAGGAGACCCTTTAGGTTTAGAATGCAGCTTGTCAAAACCCAATTTCCACAAAAATAAATAGATGAAGTTTCAGGTTATGCTAATTTCAATGTCAAATTCTGTCATTCTTGAGATTGGATGTACGGCGGAGTCACAAAATTGGCTAAGAAAGGTTGAAATTCGTATTTAATAAAATATGGTGGGAAATAGTTAGAAATCTAAGTTGAAATTTTTATAATCGAAAGCGCATACATCCTACAAAAAAACAATTAAAACCCTTAAGACAATGTTTTTAACTTCATTTTACTATTATTGAAAGACCTTAATATGATGAAACCTCAATTTTTCGCCATTTCCAACATGCATGTCTAATAAAAGAATTCAATTTTCAAAGGTATTAACCTATGGAAATGAGCCATTTTGACATGAAATTTTAAAAATTTTCAAATCGGATAATATTTGACATGCATGTTGGAAATGACTAAGAAATTAGGTTTCATTATGGTAACCCCTGTAAATAATGGTCAAATGAAATTAAAAATCAATTTTACTTGGTGTTATGTTAGTGTTGAAATTTTTCAAATTGACTTACTTTCTGTGATTGCATGTTAGTGATAGAATTAGTCCATAGAGATTTTGAAGGAATTTTTTTTGCAAACTAAAGGGTTCGGCCGAACCCCCTCCTTCCTTAATTTTTTTATGAAATGTTGGGTGGGAACGGGATATGTAGTCAAAGTTTGAACAATGCATGCTTACCTAGAGGGCAATGTGAGTAGTCGACTGCTTAACTAGCTTATAACGAAATCTGCCTATTTATGCTCATTCTATTTCACTTGTTGATCCATTACTTCGACGTTAATTGTACTATATATGTATGATTTGCTAGTCAATATTTTCGAACCTCCTTCGATTATACTTATATATGATAAATATATGTTGGTACTCCTTGCGAGGCGTATATACATTGAAAAGTTCGAACCACGACAAACCTCCGATAAATTCGAACGCAAAAATATTAATTATTACTCGTTTATATTTATAACTTGCCTGTTATTAAAGAAATGGAATCTATTGGCCGGCTGGTGTTTCCTATAGTTACACTCTCTCCGCCCAAATTAGAAACCGTACACTTTACTGATTAATTAACAAAAGATTTGGTTAACTTCCGTTATGGTCATCAACCTAATAGGTTCGTAACAACCTGGTCATCAACCTTTCAAAAGTTTAGTAACGTAGTTTTGTTGTTGTAACAACATCGTGGTTCCGTCATCTCTTTGTTTAGAATTCGTTAAGCTAATCGACAAATCATTAACTATGTCCATGTCCCCCTCTGTCATATCACATATTTCATCTTATCTAGACTCAACTCATTCAACCAATCAAAAATTAGCTCATTCACGATATGAATTTACCCAGGCCAGCCACTTGAAACAAACCAACTCAAACCTAATTGTAAAAATTCGGTTGTAATTAATCGGTTAACTAAACAATAAAGTTGCTTAAATTGGTTAAGGATTTGAAATTTTGTAACCAAAATATTTCTTAATCGACTCTATTTATATTTTTTGTTTGTATCTATAAATTTGTTAACCAAAATAATCGTGATCAATCAGTCTATAAATATTTCTTGGTCGATGATTAACCGTCTCTGACTCCCATTCCCTACTCATACCGCTGAAATAGGTTTGTGTTGGGTGGCTTACACATAAAGTGAATTGAGATTTATCAACTTAACAGAGCTTTCGAACATAGAGTTGATTGAATATCTATCGTACTGTTATAAATGAAATAATTCAGTAGTATATGTTGGTTGCTTTAGTTTTCAAAGTTGGGTGACCAAGTTGTTACCAAACCAATAGATTGGTGACCACAATGGATATTAAACCAATAAAGATTTCCCCCTTCGTGTCCCTTCACTTATATCATGCAAACTCTATAAATGCAACCTCTTTCAGTACTCACATCCATCACACACAAAAACCTCTCCAACAATCTCAAACCGATTCAACCATGGAATCCAAACCGATTCAAACCCAAATCAAGCTCCTCCAGTTACTAATATTCTTCGTGACCCAATTCGCAGCTGCCCAATTGCTCAACTGCCCACTCCCCAACCAACTCGGTTCGCAGCTCCGAACCGATACGACTTCGTTAGCATCTGTCTCCGTCGACTACGGCAACATAGTCCAGGTCCAGCCCTCCGCTGTCGTCTACCCTGCCTCCGCGGCCGACATCTCCCTCCTCATAACGACGTTGCACAGCTGCAATACTCCTTACCGCGTCGCGGCCAGAGGGAACGGACACTGCACGCGCGGCCAGGACATGGTCAGCAACGGCGTCGTTTTGGACATGAAGAGCCTGACCCCGGGCCCACTCGGCGGTGTCATCCGGGTCTCGAAGGACGACCCGGATCACCCGTTCGTCGACGTGGCCGGTGGGACCCTGTGGATTGACGTGCTGAACGCGACGTTGAAGGAAGGAGTTGCACCGGTGACGTGGACGGATTTCTTGTACTTGACCGTCGGAGGCACGCTTTCCAACGCTGGCATCGGCGGCCAGAGTTTCCGGTTTGGCCCTCAGATTTCGAATGTTGTGGAGATGGATGTCGTCACAGGTAATTAATTAGTGTCGGGACTCATTCAATTCCGTATCCATTTTTATTAAATGTGTTGGAGGAGATGAGTGACTGTGTTTAATGCAGAAGATCTTGTTATCCTTGTTTGTATTCTTTCAGTGACCAATCTGCTATAAACAAAAACTATAGATATCTACCTAATTCTTAAGTAGTAGCTCTTCGAGCCAATGAGAAAATATTTTGTCACATAAAATTATACTTATATTGCGATTTTACTCGTTAACATTTGAGTTAGATTAATCCACGGATGGTAGATAATAGTTTATTCTTCGAGACCAATTTGAGGGGTTTCCAACCGTACAGTTTACTGACAATCCAATATGCTAGTATATGAAATCTGGTATTGGCCAATGATCGATGTTCACATAGTCCAGGTCCAACCCACCATGCTATAAGACAGCTAGGAACCCTATATAAGTAATGACAGGGCAACAAAGTCGCGATATACGAAGTGTTACAATTCTTTTCGATGATTAACTCGAACTCCTCATATACATTTTGCGAAGAGTGCCATCCATGCATAGTTAACAAAAATATGAGGATTGCTTGTATACAGGAAAAGGAGAGATGGTGACTTGCTCAGCAAGCAACAACCCTGAGCTGTACAATGGTGTTTTGGGCGGTTTGGGCCAGTTTGGAGTCATCACCAGAGCAAGACTCGCCTTGGCCCCCGCTCCCCAAAGGGTATGGAATTTAATCATCCAACTTTTGTTATTAACACTTTTGATACGTGATTAATTACTATTTAATTAATATATATTGTTCGGGTAGTTTAAGGCCGTTGACCGTTTTGTTATTGTGGTGTCGTTGTCACAAAATCAGTTGTGGGGATCTTAGTATACGTAGTTTAATTAATTAGGGACCAATTTATCAAATGATCTATGAGTTTGGTTGGAATTAGTCTTCATCCATAATATTTAATTACTTTTGTAGCCGCCCAAATTATATTTTTAATAGATATATACAATAATTAATATAATAAAAAGTCAATTTTGAGAAAAGAATGACGGAAGTCAATCTGGGAAGTGTAGTGATTAAAAAGCTATTGACCAAGTGTACAAGTCACTTCTTCTCTAACACGTACACTCCCCTACATAATAGTATTATATTTATGTCTAAGTGGGGTTGCTTCGACGATAAAGTAGTGTATTTGATAACTTAGAGGTCTTAGGTTTGAATTTAATAAACTTTACGAAATGGACACCATTTTTAGTCTTTTATCATAAAAAAGGTATTATAGTTAACCTTCGAATCTATCGATGTCTGTCAATATGTTAAACGGACAAACTATAGTTAACCCGCTCATTTGTTGAGTTGATTATAATTAATCGTTTTGAGTGGTTAAAACGGAATAGTGTTTTGACTTAATGGGTGATTTTGATTTACAGGTGAAGTGGACACGACTTCTCTACAGTAATTTTGCCGATTTTACCAAAGACCAAGAGAGTATCATTTCCAACCATGGAAGAGACCAACCGAATGCAGTTGACTATTTGGAAGGTCAACTTCTACTTGACAACGGCACGCCGAACACCTGGGAGACATTCTTCTTCCCAAGTGAAGCTCAGCCCACAATAGCCTCTCTCGTCGCGGAAAACGGCATCGTTTATGTCCTTGAGCTCGCCGTGTACTATGACACCACCAATGAACAAGTCAAGGATCAGGTATAACCTCAAACACTCATGGTCAATGTGGTTCGGTCTAGAGAGGCACACGGTTGTAATCTGTCTTTTAAGGTGAATCGAAATCAACGTTAAGGTGTCACGTGCCAACCTTTAATAAATTATCGTTATTAGATCTCACCTAAAGGTTGATTAACAACGATTAAATATGTCTTAGTTGGTACATGAGCCTTGTACGTGCCGGTTACAAGAAAATGAAATTTTAAGGATCGTAAAAAACAGTTATTAAAATTCTTAAACAATCACTTATGTTAAGAATTGTTGCATTCCAATAACTCGAGTTCTCATAGAGTTTATAGTATTCATTAACTCCTTCTCAAATAGAAATTTTTAGAAGAGGTAAGATTTATTTGCACAACTTCACGTAGTAAATTATATATGTGTTTGATGGGGCCTATCGGATTCAAAACAGAAACCTCTCGGTCTTTTCAAGTTCTGATACCATGTTAAAAACCGTTGGTTATCTAAATGCAATGGTTCATGAAAACTTATAGGCTAAAACGGTCTCTAGTACCTTCAGGGACTAGAAAATTAAAGACCGTTTAATAAAACAGTCTTATAAATATAGTTCTTAAAACTGCATTTTCTTGTAGTATATTTTAGGTTTTGGGATTAGTTCAGTGATCACGTTTCCAATCAAAAACCCAATTAATGCACTAATGTTAATCAAATGTTTTATTCCAGCAACTGAAACAACTGATCAACTGGCTAAAGAACGACCATGGCCTAACCTTTGTCCAAGACGTGACATACCAAGAGTTCCTAACCCGAGTCCATCTCCCATACCCCAACACACAAGCACATCCATGGCTCAACCTCTTCGTCCCGAAATCCAGAATCTCGCAGTTCAACTCCGGCGTGCTTAGGTCCATCGTCTTGCCACGTAACATCAGCACCGGCCCCGTTCTCCTCTACCCAATGAACCGAAACAAGTAAGTAACTAACCGATCGAACAAAGCTCAAAAATTCGGCGTTGCTTATAGTGTTCATGTTGTTGATGTTCAGGTGGGATGCCAAGATGTCAGCGGCTATACCAAACGAAGATGTGTTCTATGCATTTGGGTTGCTAAGTGAGGCCAATGTCGACGAGTTGCAGAAGCATATCGAGCTAAACGATGCCGTGTTGGAGTACTGTGTCAAGGCTGGTATCAAGGTGGATCAGTATCTTCCTAGCTACTCGACCCAGCAAGAGTGGGCTAAGCATTTTGGGCCGCGATGGGCCACGTTTCAGCAGAGGAAGGCCCAGTTTGATCCTAAGTTCATTTTGTCCCCAGGCCAGAAAATCTTCAATTAGTAGATGTTTTATGAGTTCTATCAATGTAATTTAGGGGAAATTATGTTACTTTAAGAGCTAAAATGTAATAAAATGTAAATATTTTCAAAACAAAATCTAATTTAAGGGAACTATGTTACTTTGATAAGTATGATTATTTTATTTTTTAAAATTGTCTTCCAACCGGGGACATCAAATAATAAGCGGATATAATAAATTTAAAAATCGCTTCAAACTGTGCGATCGGTCTTAACATAGTTTGGGAGATGTTAAAGTGCTTTTTTTTACGTTACTGAATGGGCAGCTTCATTAATAGATTGTCGAGCAACCTGCACCTGGAGCTAAAGACCAAGTAGATAGGGAGGTCGGAACCTCTAATGATGCCATCACAAGCACCACAACGAATACTCTAGTGAGCGAATCTAAGAAAACCACCTCAGTATTGCTTTTAATATTCACCTGTCAAATTAAATACCAGTAGAAAATGTCAAATATCTAGAGGAAACACCAATGCACGAGCCTTGCGAATAGTATGGAACTCCAAGACATAGAAGTAAAAGAGGTATGAATATGTTCGTTCTATCACGTACAAAAACATGTGGAAGGGAACAAGTCTCATACAAAAGAATCCAATAAAGTATAAAGCCGGTAGATTCACTCAACAAAAAAAATTCATGAAAAATTCTCGTATAACACATTCCCCTGTCTTAGGACTAACCGAGCTATCTAATTTAAAAAATGCACATACATAAATTCAAAAAGTACCGATTTTCAAGAGATATCCACCTCCGTCTTGGTAAATATCCGTCTTGGTAAATAGACTAGAAGTAGAATTCTACTCTCAAATACAGATAACCTCGACAATACGTATTGTGTCCGATAAGGTCAACATCTCCGAAGTAATATTAAATGTCCATATTGACCCTACCAACACTATCGAATAGGCCCAATATTAAAGGCCCAAGAGATCCGCAGCCTTTTGGGAATTGAGTACTCATCAATATCATCACAGTCCTTATCATTTCTACCATTTCTGCAGACTAGTCTCCGCAAATAGGAAACAACGGATTCTTCCACCATCTCTGGAATTTGATGAATCGATACTTGTACTGAATTTCCCATCTGAATCTGCAATCAGCCATCCATCCAGCTGATTTCAGCGTCGTAAAGCTCGCCAATTTCGACCAAGGTGCATCGTGAGTACTCTCTTTTCCCCCTGATCTTCTTCCCCTCTCTTCCTTTGCTTCTAGGAGCTCATTTTTCCATCTGTCATCCTTTCATCTACTTCATGGTGCGAATCAAACATCTTGATGATCTTTGTTTCCCCCGGAAAGCTTCGCCTTTCACTATCGTTTTGTCCAATTTGTTAGGATGTGTTCGCTCAAGAATTGTGAGCGATCTTTTTTTTTTTTATGGATAGGTTGCTAAATTTGCTTGCAGTTCAGCTGTTGTTGCATATTTCCGATCTTGACAATGTTAGTTTCTAACTTCTTGATTTTGCTGTTCCTAGTTAGATGATAGCACGGTGTTGGTTTGGCTTCTCCCTGGTGCTTCTATGTCTTCTGCAATCATCAGAAGCCAGTGCTGGTGATGCTGATCCTAAATACAGGTACATTGCTTCCGTATTTGGTCCCGAGAGGAAGCTTTACTTGGAAACATTATCACCCATTAGTCACTGGATAGTGTCATTTGCAGTAAATGCTTAACCTAGCGGCTATTGTGATTGTCGAATGATAGCGTTCTAGCTTGTGCGCCTTTCTTGTAGTTTCGCGGGAGAAGCTATTCACCTACCTCTTTCATGCTTAGTCAAGTTCGAATTGCAAATGATAAAAGGAAAATACTGAAGCTTTGTGTTTGTTTAGGCTGTGTGTCACAATCTGTGAAAGAACTGGCTGTGTGGGAAGTACCTGCTTTCCTCAATGCAACTTTTCATCCGATGCCGCTTCATATGATAGTCCACGGAACACGCACGAACATCTTTATCAGCGATGGAAACTGTGGGACTGCCAGAGTGATTGCAGGCACTTCTGCATGTTTACCAGAGAAGCCGAAAGAGAAAAACTTGGGTATGGTCCTATGAAATACCATGGTAAATGGCCCTTCAAACGAGTCTATGGCATCCAGGTTAGCTTTCTTGCTCATAGTTATTAGTAGAAGCAGCTTTTCTTGTGGATTTCGTGACTGCATTCTTCATACTGCATTGTAAATATCATTGTTTGTTCAGGAGCCTGCCTCTGTGGCTTTTTCTGCAATCAACCTTGCAATGCACTTTCATGGCTGGCTGTCGTTTGTTATCCTCCTATACTACAAGTTGCCCCTGAAACAAGACAAGATGACTTACTATGAATTCACACCTTTGTGGCACATCTATGGGCTCTTAGCTTGCAACTCCTGGTTCTGGAGTGTTGTTTTCCATACTCGGTAAGTTTCTCCGTTTATGCATGGACTAAGTGCTTTGGAATTACCAGCTATACGACAACTTGCTCCTGGAGAGTGATTAACTCTTCTCTTCTGCGCAGAGATGTCGATTTTACGGATAAGTTAGACTACTCATCTGCAGTGGCATTACTGGGATACTCACTCATAGTGTCTGTACTAAGAAGTTTCAACGTGCGGGAAGAGGCAGCAAGAGTCATGGTTGCTGCTCCCTTTCTTGCATTTGTTACGACCCATATCTTGTTCCTCAACTTCTACAAAATGGATTACGGTAAATCATTTCTTCACTCGTCATCTTAGCTGGTAGTCAGAGACTAGTTTGTTGGCTGATCGATGTAAAATGCAGGATGGAATATGAAAGTCTGCGTTGCTATGGGGGTGGCTCAGCTTCTCATATGGGCGATTTGGGCTGTGACGAGTCGCCATCCTTCTCGTTGGAAGTTGTTGGTGCCCGTCGTGGGAGGAAGCCTCGCGATGCTGTTGGAAATCTATGATTTCCCTCCGTACGAAGGCTACTTCGACGCTCATGCGATCTGGCACGCCACCACGATCCCGCTTACGTACATCTTCTGGAGTTTCATTAGGGATGATGCCGAGTTCCGCACCACAAACCTCATGAAGAAGGCCAAGTAGATTTGTCAGAAGAAATTTGGGAACCATCCATGGCCCCTTGTGGGTTTAGTTTGATGAACTGTAACGATAGAGCTCAATGGTTCCCTACTTAACATCAGCTGGTTAGAATAGATAGGAATGGATTCTGTTGTGGAATTGGATATTTTGTTGGAATTCCTACGATGGCATTGGAAGTAAGCTCTCAAAATCTTTGTTTTGCATCTCGAGAGCTCGATTATGTGGCGAATAACGAGCACTTGAGTTCCAACGATACCTCGAGCGCCAGCGCTTTCAAAGGCAAGTTGAATTCGTCAACGAATATTCGTAAGCCTCACTGGAATCCAACATTCGAAATTCCGGCTCAACCTCAAGCATTAATGAGCCTGGGAAACCAAGACTAAAGCACAGACATGAATAAAAGCTAATTAGTGCCAACAGTTACGAAATTACAGGAAAACAGACTCAAAAACAGTATCATCGGTTTTAACAGAAACTTAATCCGACACAAAAATTAAACCACTACTCAATATCACAATTCAACCACGAAGCGACAAAAATTTGAAACTGCTGAGTAAAACATAATAAGAAGCTTTCTTCTCCTACCCGTGCTCCATTACATGCTTTGCTTCCATCCCAGCTCCTGCCTCGGTTGCTTACAGCTTGTCCTCGAAATCGGAGAGAGGGGTCATCTGCTCCTTCAAACCCTTCCTCTTACGGATATCTGCAACAAGAGTGGAAGCCTGGGTGCCAGCCTCCAACGGATCGGACATCATCATCTCCCAATGATCAAACACGCACTGTGGGAACGCCTGCCCAGATGTAGCTGCCCTCAATGTGCTCGAGAATCCAAAGGACTCGACCACAGGAAGGTAGGCCTTGATGTTGTAGAGTGGGGTACCGGGCCTCTGCATTTCTTCGAAAACATGACCACGCTTCTGATTCAGCACACTGTAGATACCTCCGAGCGCTTGTTCTGGGGCCTGGATCTCGACGAGATAGACAGGCTCGAGCAGCCTTGGCTTGGCAGTCAGCTGGGAAGCGTAGATGACCCTCCTGGCTGTTGGGATGACTTGACCACCACCTCTGTGGATAGCATCGGCGTGGAGAACCACATCACAGACTTCGAAGCAGATTCCTCTCATGTTTTCTTCTGCAAGCGCACCTTCCTTTGATGCCCACTGGAACCCAGCCACGACTGAATCCTTGATTTCATTCAGGTACTGAACTCCCTTACACATGTCTACTACCATGTTGGGGCCGGTGGTCTCAGGGCCGAAGCACCAGATCTTCTTGGCAAGATCCTTGTCCCAGCCAAACTCCTCAGAGAGGATCTTGGAACGGACTTTGGGGTCATCCCTTGGGCCAATGCGCCCGTCATCGATTGCCTCGGCTAAACCTTCCTCCAATGGTCTGGCCTCCATGTAGAGACGGTTATGCTTGTTGGGGGACTTGCTCATGACGACTCTGCTTGATTTCTCAAGGACGGTTTCACGGAAGGACACAACTGGGTCGGATTTCGTGATCTCAGCACCACCCATGAAGTCATCCACAAGATCCTTCAAACAGATTTCAAGGTGAAGCTCTCCAGCACCAGCAATGATGTGCTCACCAGACTCCTCAATACTACACACAACCATGGGGTCAGACTTGGCCAGACGCTTCAAACCTTCCACCAACTTGGGTAGATCAGAAGCAACCTTGCACTGAACAGCAACACGAACAACAGGGGAGACTGAGAACTTCATTGCACGGATTGGGTGAGCATCAACTTCCTTCTCGTTGGTCAAAGTGGCATTCTTTGTGATGAATTGATCCAAACCAACCAAAGCAACGGTGTTACCACAAGGAACATCCTCCACGGTCTCCTGCCTCTTACCCATCCAGATAACAGTTCTCTGGACATTCTTCACATACAGATCCTTCTTCTCACCAGGGACGTAGTTGGGACCCATAATCCTCACCTTCACACCGGTAGATACCTTACCAGCAAAGACACGACCAAAGGCAAAGAACCTACCCTTGTCAGAAGCGGGAATCATCTTGGATACATAAAGCATGAGGGGGCCATCGGGGTCACAGTTCCTGATGGCATTAGCATACTGATCATCAAGTGGACCCTCATACAAGTTCTCCACACGGTACTTCTGGGCAGTAGCAGGAGACGGAAGGTGAAAGATCATCATTTCTAGGAGAGCATCTGCAGCTGGAAGCCAGGTTTGCATGACACGCTTCATCAAAGCCTTGCCCATCAAGTCCTTCTCTTCACCCTTCATTGTAACATTAAGCTTTTTCAACATGGGCCACAGTTTGTCCTTCTGGTCGGCCATACAGGTGTTGATGATCTGCTTGATTGGCTCGTAACAGAACTGCACAAACCCACGTTTGCAAGTAGCAGAACCGGTGTTCTTGGTTGTCCACTTCTTAGTGGCAGGGTCAAAGAAGTTCTCACCCCACAGCCTTTCCATCATCTTGGCCTCATCAACTCCAAACTTGGATGCATACATCTTGGCAAAGTTAGTCAATGTAAAAGCCCAACCATGGAGACCAGCAGAAAAAGCAACAGTTCCTTTCTCTGGGTACACCTGAACATCACCGAGAAGAGGATCTTCATAAGTTGCCATGATGACATTAGCATTCTCAATAACCCTCTGGAATGTCTGGTAGGCTTCCTCTCCATCAACCTGGAGCTCAAGGAAACACCTGTCCATCTTGTTCACTGTTAGCACAGGCCTGATCCTTTCACCCAAAGCTTGACGTAGAACAGTCTCAGTCTGCACGCAGACACCCTCAACACAATCCACGACCACAAGAGCACCATCAGTAATTCGAAGAGCAGCAGTGACCTCAGACGAGAAGTCAACGTGTCCAGGGGAATCGATAAGATTGATAAGGTACTCGTTCCCATCCCTCTTTCCCGTGAAACTCTTGATGCTCTCATCAGTCATCTCATAGAAAAGAGAGATTCCAGTGGACTTGATTGTAATACCACGCTCAGCTTCATCAGCACGGGTATCTGTCATCCGCACATCCCCAGCAACCTCCTGGGCAATAATACCCGCAGCAGCCACTAGAGAATCGGTAAGTGTAGATTTCCCTGTAAATACAATCAAAGATCAACCAGTTAGACAAGACAAATAGATGATAATGGTAGAAAGAAATCCAATTATAGAAACCATAGAGTAAAGAACACTACAAACTACTTTCACAACAAAAAAGCTACAAAGGGTCAAAGGAGATGTTAGTTACCATGATCGACATGGGCAATGACAGACATATTACGGATGTTGTGCTTGTAGTCCATAATGCGCCGAAGCTCCTCAGCTGTGAACTTCACCTGTAAAGGTATTGGAGTGTTATTAACAAAATGATACAAGAGAATTAAAACATAAACGGATTCAGTATTCACACAAAGCTTACCATCTTGGCGAGTCTTTAGCTAACCCCGAAAACAGCTAGATATATGGAAACCTGTACCAACAGAAAAGAGAAGATCAATCGAAATCAAGCCAAAAGCTATATTCATAGATGTAATCTGCAGTACCAACAGAAAAGAGAAGATCAATCGAAATCAAGCCAAAAGCTATATTTATAGATGTAATCTGCATCTTCACGAAAAGATAAACCAGAAACACAAATTTCACGAAAACGTGATTTACCGATCTATTCTATCAGTACAGTAGTTAAACATTAGCAACAAATCAAGGAGAAGAACGAAAACGAACTACGCATTAGATAAATGAGCTCAAAACTTCAGTCGCACAAACATATCACGAATAGAACGAACGGATGGAGCAAGATCCAAATAAACTCTCGGAAAACGTAAATTGAAAAGTTAAGAACACGAAGTCGGATTGGTGAGTGTACAGAAAGCAATCATCAGCTGAAATCAAATAAAGCAGAAAGATTAGATTGCTATATATAACGAGTGCACAGCAGCGACTGGTAATGGAAAAAAACTACACAAACTGAACAACGACGAAGCAACCAGCTGCGGATCTAGAGAAATTGACAAAGGCTACAATCAGAAACGATATCAGAATCGAGAATTACATACCGGAAGGTGGAGATCGGAACGAGGCGGCGATAGCAGAGAGAAGATACTAAACCCTCTCTTCAGTAACGAAAGTAAGAGCGCAGCTGAATAGCTTCCGCTAGCTCCCGGTATATATATATTCTTGGGATGGTTAGGGTTTTTACTTGTTGGGCTTGGATTGGACAAGTTATGAAAGCATTAGTAGTCACTCACGTTTGGGTCGAGTTAAAACCGATCACTCGATAATGTTCTTTGACAAATTCATAATGTATCGATGAGGTCGATGACAAATCAGTCCAAAAAAGATCGGTCGAGTTGGTCACCTTGATCGTAGGGGACAATTGAGGAACTTGTTCAATCATTGACGGTTTGTAACGTTTATAACAACCTTCTTGATAGCTATAAAGTTAATGCATATCACCGCGCTAGTTAATGCATAGGTTGAAACATTGGTTCAGATAAAAACGGTGTAGAGCAATAAAAATACTATGATCAAGCCCGGGTCAAGTTAAAACTAATCACTGATGATGTTCTTTTGACAAATTCATAATGTATCAATGAGGTCGATGATAAATCAGTACAAAGGTCGGTCGAGAAGGTCAGCTTGACCGTAGGGGACACATGATCATTAACGGTTCATGATATTTGTAACAACCTTTTTGATTGCTATAAAATTAATGCATATCACCATTCTTGTTAACCGTTTTTAATTAATGTATAGGTTGAACCATTGGTTTAGATAAAAAAGGTGTAGAGCGACAAAAGTACTAGAGAGACTCCCTAGTTGATGTGAAGTTACATTGTAACTAATTTAAACAAAAACAAAAACTCGAATTTCCCTTTTTTTATCAGCAATCAGCAATCCATTGAGAGATCATCTGGACAATGTTATACATCAAGTAGCCTGGCAGTCGAACCCCCCTCGAGCGACCTGCGATTCCCAAGTACGAGTCTGTAGTTTTCGAAACAAAAGAATCAAAACGGAAACCTCTCAAAGACCGACTTCTTTGAGGCCTGAGCTAATCTCTTGAGCCCTTTCGCCTTCTCATAACAAGCCATCAACTCATCAGCAACATCCTCAGGATGACACGAAATATACGCCTCGATCACCCTCTTTTCGCTCATATTCATCGCCCTTATCACGTTAGCCACTCCTCCTATCTTAGGGGAAAGCCCCATCTCCTCCAATTTCCCCGCAAGTATTACACGAGGCTTCAACACGGTCTCGAGATTCGAATACAGCAAGAACGGGTGCTTCAGAACCACACTTGCAGGAAGCTTCATTGTTCCCACAACATACGTCATGTTCCTCTGAACTTTATCAATGGCTAATGTCAACAAGTAAGGCGAACGCCCGACTAGACTCCATACCTCCTCTTCCGAAAACCCGAACTTCTCTAAGTTCGCCACTTTTCCTAACAGAGTTTCCGTTTTCGAGATGCCTATGATGGTAATCACGTATTTGTAAAGCTTGGAGCTTGATGAAATCCCAGTTTTACGTATGCATTCCATTTTCTCATCGTCAAAACAAGTTCTAGCGATCAAAGCAGGACGACACAGTAGCATTTTGGCAAAATTCTGTTTGGTAATGCCCATAGATTCATACAATGCAACAACAGGTTTGATCTTGTTCTGCAAATCGTACCTTAACAGGGAAGGATTCCTGACGATGGCTTTGAGTACTAATTCTTTGGTTCCGAACAACTCCAGGAAGTATTCCATATGCTCGTCGAAATAGCCAGTCATTCGGTAGCTTAGGAAATGAGGGCGGCAGTTGATGATCTGGACAAGGTCTGGAGCTTTCAGACCCAAGTTCTGGAGTACATTCAATTTGAACTGTAAGAGTGGGACGCCAGCATTTCGGAGAGCCGGCCTGCGGGTGTATATCTTGGCCAAATCAGTCTCGGAGCATCCCCATCTCTTGAAAACCTCGAATGAGTTCTTGGGAGCTTCTTCCACTTCGGCTTGGCATATCGTCGAACAGGTGGCGGGTGTGCTGGAGACGCAGGGATCGGAGGCACTTTCGAGTACATTTCTGCTCAAACAGATAAACCGTCGCGGAGCTGTCGACCCACCGAAGATTCCAGAACGTAGAAAGCGGTTTAGTTTCATGAATCAGATCGCGCCGGAGAGGCGGTGACTCGCCTCTTCTAATTCGCTGAGTTTCGTTCGCCTACCCTAAAGCTCAATAGGCTCTGCTTCTCAGTGACTAAATCTATCGTCGTATGGAAGATTGGTGAGCGGTCGGAAGCTGTCGGTGTCGGACTTGGCGATTTCATGCGGCGACGACAGACTCTCGCCTCTGTTAATGTATTTATGCGGCCGTTATGCGAAGGCAGACAATCACAGTCTACCGGTTACATCAGAACGGACCTTGTACGGTTGGTCGGTTTATTATTCATTAGCCTAAACGGGCTTTGACCCATTACGGGAAGATTCACCATTGGCGGAATGAACGTAATTACCGAACTGATCATCAAATTTAGAATAGTCTCGAGAGTTCAATTCAAAGTTATATCAAGATTTTTTTGGTGCGTATTCATGAAAAGGGTTTGTTGTAGATGTTCGATCAATTTGGAATGCATAGACTGAAGTCCATACCCGATCAATGTTAATAGCCCGTAACATAGTAACTCCCTATTATAACAGATCGAATCAAGAAACCCTAGCGTCACTAAATTTGGTTGGTCTTAGATCCGCCTTAATTTCGACTTATAGAATAGCAAGGCCACGAAAGAGTCCGTCGTCATTACTCGACTCAGCCAAGGAAACCCTCTCTCTGCTTACCTCTTTCGCATTATGCATGGAGCCGTTATCGCTATCGGAAGCCAGATTAAAATCACAAGTAGCTTACAAAGCTTCCAAAGAGGTTAAGGTTGCAAGGGTTTTGTGTCTCCTAATAAAACAGAGCAACTCAAAACTTTTGATTCATCCTCTTTTATTCTTCTTAAATTTGTTGTTGGACTTCTTGTCATGTTTGCCACCACCTAAATATCTGCTAACTTCATCGTCTTGGTCATCATCTCCTCCTCCACCCCTCCTCTTCCTGTTGCCTCCTTCCTCTTTCAATTTCTGCACAAATTGAAACAGAAACCAATTAGCTCCCGGAGAGCTCTAGTTTATAGATGGACAAAGATAGTCAGCCTACCGTTTGGGAAATCCTCTTGGCTTCCGTGACTCTTTCTAGCAACATTAGTACTTCCTCTTTGTCAGCAGGAAACTCTTCCAGTTTCCTACCTGCAATGAGCACAAACACCATTCAGCAGCTGAGAACTCGTGAAAGGGGATCTCAGAAAGCCTTAAAAAGAGATTCGAAGAAGAACGTATGCCATACCGATAAGCTTCTCTATCTGTATAAACCACTCGAGTTCGTACTGATTCACCAGCGAGATTGCAACACCAGAACGACCAGCACGAGCAGTTCTCCCCACGCGATGGATGTAGTCCTGCAGTTAATTATCCGAGTACTGTAAGTATTGTATTGCCAAATAATGAATTCAAGAACTGAGCTACCTATACTTTATAGGACAAACATAAGACATAAAAAACCCGCACCTTTGAGTTGGAAGGAATGTCATAATTAATAACCATATCCACGGACGGAATATCCAGTCCTCTACTCGCCACATCAGTGCATATAAGAATGCTGCATTCTCCGGCTTTAAACTTGTTCAAGGCTCCAAGTCTCTTTGACTGTCAACAGAATTCAGTTCTTAGAACTAAAGCATTGCTTGGAACAAACGTGAGGAAATAAAATAAACCAGTGAAGCAAGTTGTACCTGTGTCATGTGCCCATTGATCGGGATGGCCCTTAGACCCAAATTCCGAAGAACCGAAGCCAACAATGTTGTTGCATCACATGTTCGAGTGAATACCATGGAAGTGCTTCCTGACATTTCGGTCAGAATGTACACGAGATAGCAATCCTGAGAGCAAGAAAACGTAAAATCGAACTGTGATATTAGCTTCATATACTTCATCAAAACCTTTGACTACAATGACATGCACAACTATTTATAATGACAATCTGGTAAAGTCAGTAAAAACCTTGTGCTTGGCTGGAATGAAAAAATATTGCTGCTTTAATGTATCAACTGTGGAGTATTTAGATGCTGCCTCTATCTGGGAAAACAAAACAAGCAACCACGTTAAAATGATAAGGGGAAATAGAAATTAAGAACGAACTGAGGGAGCTGTGATCAGTGAGGAAATCCATAATGCACCTTGACAGGATTCTTTAAACAAGCCCTCTGAAGTTTCTTCACCTGCATACATGTTTGGTAGTGGTTATTGTTTCAAACCTCTTCAACAAGCAATATGTCTAAACTTCGTTACCAAGTTCTCGCAAGGCTTATGATAATCAAAACGACAAAATAAGTTCAGAATGTAATAAACTCAGACACCTTTTTAGTCATGGTTGCAGAAAACAAGTAAGTTTTCCGGTCTGTTGGTATAGAGCTCAGAATTTCATCTAGAGATTTCTCAAAGTCCTCATTCAGCAACCTGTCAGCTTCATCCAATACCTGCTCAACAAGCATAGCAGCACAGAATCAACAAGCCAATCCAGATGAAGCCAAATACGAGCATCAAAATAGCTACAATTCTTTCTAGTGTACTGTGTACAATCCAATCATGCACACAGACTAACATTGACCAAGCTAACTATTATACTAATAATCTTCCGGAAATCGTAAAACAAGTCCAAAGGGAACATACCAAGTACTTCAATGTGCGAAGAGAGAACCCTTTTGTGTTTTTGAGATGATCCATAAGCCGCCCAGGTGTCCCAACCTACAAAAGAGACGAACTTTTTAACATAAAGATCACCCTGATACAGGCAGACGGATAAGTTGCCTTTGTCACTAAATAAACAACCAATAAGAAACAGTTTATAAAATATGAAACTAAGTCTAGTGAATGATCAGTCTCCTAATAATCAAAGCAACTCAGATATCTGGGCTGTTCGAAGCGAAATGGTCACTCAAAAGTTGAAAACTTTACCACAATGTGAGGCCTCTTTCCAAGAGCAGCAGCTTGCTGAATCATATCTATCCCACCAACGAGCTGCTCAAAAAGCAAACAAAAATCAAGTAAAAAACAACCCCCACAGGCTAAAAATGAAATCATCTGGGGAAAAAACAATAAACACTCACGACTGCACATTTGACACCAATAGCAGACCCCAGAGCTTCGAACTGCTCAGCTATCTGAATCGCCAGCTCCCTTGTGGGAGATAGCACGCAAGCAAAGAATGCCATGATCGACTTCTGCTTCGAGGACTCGGTGAGAAGCGACTGGATTATTGGGAGCGCGAACGCGCCAGTTTTCCCCGAACCTGTTTGTGCCAGGGCAATCACGTCTTTGCCTTCGAGCGCGTGCGGGATTGACTCCACTTGTATCTTCGTAGGGGCTTTCCATCCCAGCGCATCGCAGGCCTTCACCAAATCTTCGCATATCCCCAACTCTGTGAACGTCTTCACTTCTTCAGCTTCTTCCGCCATGATTGCCTGCCGTTCCGAGCAAACTGCTTCCTCGCCGGATTGTGATGAGGAATTTGACGATGGACGGAAATTTTTCACCGGTTAAAGATTCTAGATTTTGAGCGACAGAGACGGCGGGAAGATAGATTTGCGTGGGAGTCTAATAGAGGTTTAGGGTTTTGGGGTAAAATAGCCATGTTAGTCACTTGTTTATTGTGTTTGTATAAAATCATTACTTACCAATTACATTTTGACAAAAATAAAAATGGAAGCAATTATCTCAGTTGGTCAAAGGGTCAATGGTTTGAAATTTTCTTCGACCGGGATGATTTTTAGCCGGCTCTATTTGAAATTTTGTTCACATTCGTACCGATCTTGGACGAAACCGGCAAACTTCGGTTGGGTACCAGTCAAGCTGAAACCAACATACTGTTAACAAGAGGTTTTTAACCGCCCAAACTGACTCCCTCTTCTACCCAACTCCCTCTTCTACCCAACAACATGAACTAGTGTTGTTAGGCTCTACCTCAAAGAACCTACAATCGGCTCGTCAGGTCGAACCATATCAGTATATAACCTCTCAAACTACCCAAGCCCGAAACATTAATTTGATGTATGACATGAATATGAATGAAGGGTTGAACACTCTAAACGTTGAATTACTTTGTTTTGTTCCGAAATCCGAATATTAGATTGCAAAATACAAGCAGAATGAGAAATGATTCTAATGATGGATTTACCAATGCTAGCAAGGTCTAACGGTTATAGCTGAAAATGCAGGATTCATCTATAGAGCACAAGTTCATCGGAAAATGATACAAGAAGTTGATACAGACTGCACCGATGTTCACAGTGATAATGTAGCTCGAACTATACC
Organism: Linum usitatissimum; assembly: GCA_030674075.2. Taxonomy (NCBI): domain Eukaryota; kingdom Viridiplantae; phylum Streptophyta; class Magnoliopsida; order Malpighiales; family Linaceae; genus Linum; species Linum usitatissimum. The sequence goes on from JAUJYP020001424.1 coordinate 1,226,220, forward strand.
CCTAATCTATGCCTACATAACCACCAACGAAAGCACGACGAACCAAAGTAGGAACGCTGATATCCAGGACCCTCTAAATGAGTGTCACGTCACCCTCGACCTCACTTTACCAATCGCTAGGTTCAGAGGATGGAGATGCCCTAATTGCCCAGTTATGAGCCGTGCGACGACCACTCGAGATCCCATCGTAGTACTTCGAATCGAGCTTCTGATTGTTCCAGGCCTTAACGAAGCGTGAAAAATACTCCCGCGCAGCCTCTGCAGAAAGATCAGAGAAGAACACTTTCTTCTTCTCTTTCAGCCACGTAGCAAACTCGTTGTTCTTGGCAAAGTAGTCATCAGCCGACAGTTCTTGGATGTCACTTCTCTGGAGCAAAAACAGAATTCAAGCACACGTCAAATAACAAAATTTCTAACACACAGAACAAACGAGTTCTATGCACCTCGTTCGCAAGATATCGGAATTCTACAGCCAAAAGAGCTAAGAAAGAATGTAGATGATCGGTTCATTTCACATTACATGACAGCAAGATTAGCAGTAGCAAACTTGTTATTGGAATTCTAACGAAGTAACACTCGTAGATTCGAGAGCTATCCTCACGTGATGTCAATTTCGTATTGGATTGCAGCCATATGGAAGCATACATGCAGCATACTTACTACCATAGACTAGTTAATCAATATGAATCTAGGAATGAACTTTACAACTCAAATTAGTATGATCGAGCGAACACAGAATCGTAAATGCAAGATTAAGAAACGTAATAAGTACCGGCTTGGCATCGCCTTTCTGATGCTTGGCTTTATGTTTGTCCTTGGACTGCTTCTCTGATCCAAGAACAGGATGCACGTCAATACAACATAATTAATTGACCAAAGACTTCCCCTCCCACTGGAATATTGAATAAGGAGGAAATATCATAATCAGCCTTTACTGTTAACGAGATTTCTATTCAGGCAAACAACCATTAGCGAAGTGAGGAATCAAACGTTAGAAAATTTAAAAAACCCAGTTCAAAATGATATTCTTTCGTGAACATGGTATTCAAAAGTAAAAACAGATTTTGATTCACTAAATCCCAAACCTACAGCTTGGGATAATGCGTTAACCTTTATCAGAGCGGTGGCTACGAGACTTGCCATCCTTTGTCTTCTTCTTCTTCTTCTCCTCCTCCTTCCTGCTCCTTTTTCGGATTCTTCCTTCATCTGAGCAAGAGATTAGAAATGAAGACGAAGATCAAAGTAACAATAAACCAAGAAGAAATAACCAAATAGGGGGGTTTCAGACTTCAGTTCGAAGAAGGAGAAGCAAACCTTCGGAAGAGGAAGAAGTAGGGGAAACGCTTCTTTTTCTGCTGCTGCTTTTCTTCGTCCTCTTCTCGATCTCTTCCCTCGATTTCCGATCGCCAGCCATCTCTGCCAACAGTGAGCTTATTCTTCAGTGGGGATTTCGCCGAACAGGATGAGCTCGGATTCAGAACCAGAACCTGGATTCCTTCCGTTATTCGTCCACCGTGCAGGCTAGACAAGCTAGCCACAGTTGGGCTCGTTTTGAAAGGCCCATCAACTCATGCCTTGGATCTCCCTGCTGGGCTAGGCTACGGGTGGCCCAATATTCGAGATTTCCAAACCCGTTTCGAAAAACTTATAACTCGGGTTTCTTAGCTCGAATCATGTACAAGATAATATTTCTGATTCATAATTAGGACCTTGCGTCCCCCCTTTTTTAGGAGGGCAATCATATGTCTTTAGTCTTCTTGCTAATACGGGTCATAGCATTGTCTCTCTTGACCTTCATCGTTTTCCCGAAGAGCGGGCGGGTTATTTCGATAAATAGTTTTTTCTTCGAAATATGCTTTCTTAATCATTCCATCAAGAAAATCGAAAACAAACGTAAAAAGTGCCCACATGAAGTACAGACTCCACGGACGGAGATGTATGGGTCGTGGGTCACCGCTAGAACGATAACCTCAATCCTTACCCACCAGCCAACGAACAACAACAAAGGAAATAGTGTCACACAATAATCGAAAAAAACAAAATGACAAAATATCAAAGTCTAACTAATGGACGAAACAATCCGTTCTTATTGAAATGCTATGGAGCTAGTCCTATAACACTCTTATTCCTCAAAGTCCTCAACAACTTACTGATAGTAGTCAACTTGAACTTTGCCCGCGTCGACGTAGGCGATCTTGTCGAAAGCAAACCTGGAGAGGTTGATGTCGCCGTTGCAACCCTTACAGTAGTCGGTGATAGTGACGATAACATCTCCGGTGGTGGTTTTACAAGCGTTGGGCGACGTATTCGCCGGCCCTCTGTATATCACCTTGAATGTCTTCCCACAAGCCCTCCCTCCGTCCCATAGCTTGTCGCTCACTCCCGCTATCATGTCACCCTTGTTCTGGTTCCCGTAGCAGGACGAAGCTGTCAGGGGCGAATCCACGATGTAAATATTTTCAAAATAACAATACAGTACTTTAGTGACCGTACTCCTGTTGATCTTTAGTGACCAACAGGCTATGGTCCCCTAAAACTGTATTTTCTTGTAACGACGTAAGCTCATTGTGAGGTACGTGTGTAGTGGTCGTGGAAGACGGCGAGGCCATGTTCAGCTTCTGAAGGGTTTGGAAGACAGAGCATCACCAAAACCACCATTGTTGCGATCACTACTAGCTTGGTACTGCTGCTGCCATGTTGATGAAGGTTGTGTTCCATGTCTCTGGATTCAATGGAGAAAAGAAGTAAAGGTGAGTGTTATATGTTATGGGATTCTGTGGTTTCAACTTGTTGCACATTTATATAGAAATGAGTAGTGTGGCTCGTAGTACCCGACCGTGATAGGATCGTTCCGTTGGACCATAGTTTTTTGAAGTGTCGGTTATATAAGCCCCGTCCGTTAAAAATCGTATCGGTTTGATATTACGAGTCATCAAAAAAACCTCCAAGACCGTATTTTCGAGAGGTTGAACCATCATTGAACATCAAACCTCTTGATCGTCCGATTCAACGTCTGATTCGATTCTGATCATATGCATTGAGTGTGTGGTTTCCTTCAACTCTCCTTTCGGGTGTAGAAGTCTTGTGAGGGCTTACTAGTCCAAGTCTTCCTATAGTAAGTTAGTAACACAGGAAATCTGATCTTTAGTCCAAAACTGTCTTTATTGTGCATTAATTTCCATCTCCAACCTAACTGATGTAGATGGAAAGCAAATCCAGCCATCCAACTTTATCGGTTTACGATCATCAAGTCTGACTGTCTAGTGCTCGTGGATGCCTTTAGAAAGGAGAAAGATGAATGACATTGACACTCGTGGTTTCTTCTAATGAAGAATATCTCACCAACCAAATACCACATTGCCACGGCATTTGTTACCCGACGCCTGAATCGTGCGGCTGACTCGGTGGCCCATGCTGCAAAACATGATATTCTACCTTCCAATTAGCCCCGATCAAATGCTATTTTATCGCATGTATTATAAGATACTTTCCCTCTATGGATGAATAAAATCATACTTTTTTGTTAAAAAATTAACAATTAATTCATTCAGCAATTTCATATCATTTATATCTTTAAATTTCTTTAGCAATTTATACGGAGAGGATCGGACTTACCATATATTCATATCATTTATATTTTAATATACTTTTAAAAATTTATTTTATTAATTTATCGTCTACTTAATTAACTTCAAATAAATGGTCTGGTGTGTCAATGTGAAGAAAATTATAATTCAGCAAGCACTGCTAACAATTGCGGGAGGTGTAAGAAACGGAGGAGGTGATCGACGGAGAGGAAAGGAAGAAAGAGAGGAAGGAAGATGAAGAAGATTTCTGGAAAAGCTTACTTCCATTCATCCTCATCCCTTTGTTCTTATAGTTACAAGCTTTTACCATTTTTACTGTATAACAGCCTAACGGTAACAAACGAAAATAAACACGTGTCAACTTATTACACATTCAGTAATAATGAAAACGACATAGTTCCATCAAACTAAAGCCAGCTCAGTTGCACGTTCAATCATCGAACTTTTACTCCATTGCAATCTAGTCACTCTGCGCATCTTCCTCCAATAATGATGAGTGTTCTTCATTTCCCGCCTTGGATACTGCATAGCTTGCATCCTTCTTCTCCTCTTCTGATAGCCTCCCACAAGTTGGCGAATATATATCTATTATTCCCAACTTGCTAAGGAAGTAGTGAACACGACGACGGTGAAGAGGTTTGGTAAAAATGTCAGCAACTTGATCTTCCGTGTTCACATGTAGAAGCTTGATCAATCCTGTTTTGATTCGTTCCCGGACAACATGGCAATCAATTTCTATATGTTTCGTTCGTTCATGGAAGACTGGATTTTCAGCTATGTGTATTGCTGACTTGTTGTCACAGTACACAGAGATAGGTGTGTGTACCTGGATGCCAAGTTCAGCTACTAAACCAGATAACCATTGCAGTTCACAGACCAGATGTGCCAGGGCCCTGTATTCTGCTTCGGATGATGAACGTGACACAGTGCATTGCTTCTTAGATTTCCACGATATCAGGTTCTCTCCAAGGTAGGTACAATACCCTGTGATGGATCTTCTGGTCTCAGGGCAGGATGCCCAATCTGAGTCACAAAACCCTTTCATTTCCATAATGGCAACAGACTTGTAGAAAAGGCCTTGACCTGGTGCCAACTTCAGGTATCTGAGAATTCTATGGGCTGCCTGGATGTGACCAGTACATGGTAATGTTTGAAATTGGCTCAGCTGCTGTACTGCAAACGCAATGTCAGGTCTGGTGATGGTCAAATAGTGTAAACGACCAACCAGTTGCCTGTAAGTGCTTGGATCCTCCAACAGCTCTCCATGTTCAGCTGTCAGGTGTAGTAATGGATCCATTGGTGACTTTGCACCTTTTGACTCAATGAAACCAGTGTCAGTGAGTAGATCAATGCAGTATTTTCTTTGAGAAATTGAGATCCCAGCACTTGATCTGGCAATCTCGAGACCAAGGAAGTACTTCAATGGTCCTAGGTCTCGTATTTTGAACATTTTCTGCAAATGAGCCTTAACAATGTCAATCTCTGACTGATTGTGTCCAGCCAAAATAATGTCGTCGACATAAACTAGCAAGACAACCATGTTATCTCCATAACCTTTCAGGAAGAGAGAGTAATCAGCTCCAGATTGTCTGAAACCATTCTGCATAAGGGATTCAGTTAGCTTAGCAAACCATTGACGACTGGCTTGCTTAAGACCATATAGGGACTTCTGGAGTTTACAGCAATGTCCAGGTGGGACATCAAAACCTGGTGGAGCTTGCATATAAACCTCCTCCTCAAGCTCACCATTGAGGAAGGCATTTGAGACATCCATCTGCTGGAGGTGCCAGTTCTTAACAGCAGCAATAGCCAATAGACATTTCACAGAGTTGATCTTAGCAACTGGGGAGAAAGTGTCCAGAAAATCGACACCATAGACCTGAGTAAACCCTTTGGCAACTAGTCGTGCCTTATGACGTTCAATGGAGCCATCAGCATGCAACTTGATTTTGTAAACCCATTTACAGCCAACAGGATGCTTACCAGGTGGTATTGGAACGACTGTCCAGGTAAGATTAGACACCAATGCTGAGAGCTCCTCCTCCATAGCTTTGATCCAACATGCTTGGAGGACAGCCTCCCTATAGGTTTTAGGCTCCTGGAGTGTCACCACACTCAAGGCAAACTTCTTATGACCTGCAGAAAGGAAGTCATAACAAACGACTGCAACAAGGGCATGCTTGGCAGCGGTTAGATCAAGATGGTAATCCTGCAGGTAAGTGGGAGGACGTCTAGTCCTTGAGGAATGGCGAGTGACCAAAGGAGGAACATCAGCAGATGTGGCCTCTAAGTCATCACCCTCCACACAAGGAACCAGAACATCATCATCACCAGGGTGCATACTCGATGATGCTGGTAAAGGACTAGAATCATCAACAACTGGATCATGATTAGGAGGGCTTGATAGATTGACAGACTGACTCAATTCTGCATGAGGCAGCCTGAGTTCAGAATCTGGAGTTAACTCAGGAGGATCAATGTTAAAATTTGGTAAGGCTAAACCAGACACGCCCTTGAATGGGAATATAGTTTCGTGAAACACAACATCTCGAGAGAGAAAAACATGACCAGTACTCAAATCCATGACCTTATAACCTTTGACCTTGGCTGGAATTCCTAAAAAAATGCATTGGCGGGCTCTAGACTGGAACTTGGTCCGATGACTAGCTAAAGTGGAGGCATAGCACAGACAACCAAAAACACGGAGATAAGCAAGGGCAGGAGGAGCATGGTATAGTTTTTCGAATGGAGACATGTTGTTGAGAACTGGGGTAGGCATTCTATTGATTAAGTGCACTGCATGAAGAACGCAGGCACTCCAAAATTGGAGAGGCAAACCAGCTTGAAACTGCAATGCTCGAGCAACATTCAGGATATGCTGATGTTTGCGTTCTACACGAGCATTTTGCTGAGGAGTTTCAACGCAAGATGTTTGATGTATAATTCCATGATCAGAGAAGTATTTAGTCATAGCAAATTCTTTTCCCTGATCACTTCTAATAACTTTGAGTCTTGTTTCAAACTGAGTATAAACCATATTGCAGAAAGACTCAACAAGAGAACGAACTTCAGATTTGTGTTTCATTAGAAAAATCCATGTCCCCCTCGAATAGTCATCAACAACAGTGAGAAAGAAGGAAAAATTGTCATAGGATTCAACTGAGAGAGGCCCCCAAATGTCCATGTGGACCAGATCAAAAACCTTAAGAGCCACGGATTCACTAACAGGGAAGGATAAACGTTTCTGTTTTGCAAAATGACAAACTTCACAGTGAGAAATGCGTTCAGCTACAATTTGAGGGTTACATTGTTTTAAAGAATTGATTCTGTCATCACTAGGGTGACCTAATCTCCAATGCCAAAGATTAATGCTCTGAGGTTGGAAATTGTAGCTGACTGCAAGAACACGAGTAGGAGAAGAAGCACTTTTAGACTCTTGAGTCAAATCCTGAGCTGGTAGCTGATATAAACCTTTAATGGTTGTTGCTAAACCAATCGTCCTGCTGGTGATACGGTCCTGGATTACACAATTTTGGGATTGAAACAGCAATGACACAGAGGAGTCACGAGTCAATTTACTGACAGAAACCAGATTGAATCCAAAACTAGGAACCAGCAGGACATCATGAAGAACCAGTCCGAAAGGAAGGGTGACTGATCCAATATGGCTAACAGGAGCTTTTGTGTAGTTAGGAAGAAACACATAGACACCAACGACAGCTTTATAGTTAAAGAAATACCTAAGATTGCAACAGATATGATCTGATGCACCAGTGTCAATGATCCAGGTTGTTAATAAATCGTAGTCAGTACTAGCAGATAGAGTAAACATACCTGGGTGACGAGATGCCTGAGGAGGGGCATGGCTCACTGCCAGTGCCTTGTGTTGAGGGATTGTTGCTTGTTGGAGCAATGTCCTGAGTTGATGAAGCTCCTCTGATGTAAAGGGACTGTGATGCACAGTGGATGATGTTGAGTCTGAGCTGCTAGACTCAGCTTCTTGAGTTACCATCCCTGCAAACCTCCCAGCACCAGAGTTATTTGAATAACCCCCAGCCTTTTGTTCTTGTTCCCTCTTCTTTTTGGTTTTCTGCTTAAGGCAATCCTCGACTACATGGTTGTCCTTTCTGCAGTACTTGCAGAAAAGCCTTCTATCTCCAGTGACTGCCATGACTTGTTTGGTCTGGTCAGAGGTGTTGTTTTGGCTGACACTAAACACACTAGACTGGACGGAGTCATTGTTGATCACTGCTCCTCCTCTCAGCTATTCTTCATGTTGCAGGGCACTGTCATATGCTGATGTTATAGAGGGAAGTGGCCTCATCATCAGCAGCTGAGTTTTCACCGTGTCATATTCATTATTTAAACCTCTCAGGAACCTAATCAGGTAATCAGTATCCTGTTTAGTCTGAAATGCAAGCACAGCTGGGCATATGTTTGGATTCCCAGGCAAGCATGTGCAGGCAACGATTGGGGAGAACTGCCCATATTCTTCCCACAATCCCTTAATGGTAGTATAGTACTGTGTGACAGTCATTTGGCCCTGTTTGCAAGCATGGATTTCATCCTGTAAGTTGGCCAATCTTAGAGCATTAGCTTGTCCAAATCGAGCTTTGAGCTCATTCCACAGAACTTGTGCATTTTCGTGATTCATGACACTTCTTCTTATCTCTGGGTGCAAGGAATTCATAATCCAACACAGCACCATCGTGTTGCAGGCATCCCAGAGAGTGTATTTGTCATCAGAGTACTCAGGTGGGTGAATGGTTCCGTCGATGAATCCGATCTTGTGTTTAGTCTTAAGAGCAAACTTTATAGATCTACTCCATAGTTGATAATTCCCACCATCTAGATTAACATTAACGATAGATTGCGCAAGGTTTTCGTTTGGATTGAGGTAGAATGGGTTACCAAAACTGAGTGAGAGGGGTGGAGTATTCGAGTTTCCGCCATGGTTGCACCATCTTCTTCTTCATCTTGTACCGATCCAAAGATGATCGGAGTGGAGTTTCCCGGATTGACCACCATCAGATGAGCTCTGATACCATGTAAGAAACGGAGGAGGTGATCGACGGAGAGGAAAGGAAGAAAGAGAGGAAGGAAGATGAAGAAGATTTCTGAAAAAGCTTACTTCCATTCATCCTCATCCCTTTGTTCTTATAGTTACAAGCTTTTATCGTTTTTACTGTATAACAGTCTAACGGTAACAAACGAAAATAAACACGTGTCAACTTATTACACATTCAGTAATAATGAAAACGACATAGTTCCATTAAACTAAAGCCAGCTCAGTTGCACGTTCAATCATCGAACTTTTACTCCATTGCAATCTAGTCACTCTGCGCATCTTCCTCCAATAATGATGAGTGTTCTTCATTTCCCGCCTTGGATGCTGCATAGCTTGCATCCTTCTTCTCCTCTTCTGATAGGAGGGAGTGTCAACTCATCCTCCACTTCGTTTAACAATTATTATGAGATGAAGATTGCAAATTTCAGTATCTCGATCGACTTTCCTTCGAAGTGCGTCTTAAGCCAAATTATCATAAGAAAATTATAAACATCTCCCAACATTTCGAATTATTAAAATACAACCGTTCTTCACGTAAAAAAGTTCTAAGGCACACCATAGTCTTTCTTATTCCTTACACAACCCGATACATTTCGATGATCAAGTAACTAGTTATTTCTCCAATCTCTCTTATTCTTGTACACCATCAGCATCATCTCAACTCCGAAGTCGATCGATCTCGAAAACCTTCATTACACTCTGCAATTTCACGAAAAAGGAACCCATCAGATTCAGAGACGAACTATCCAATTGTAATAAATGGTAAATCATCAAGTATATTTGTACATACTGGTCGTATGCCACCCGGACTTTGCCGGCGTCGATGTTGGCAATCCTGGCGAAAGCAGCCCTGGAGAGGTTGATGTCGCCGGTGCATTCTTTGCAGTAGTCGGTGACGGTGACTATAACAGCTCCGGTGGTGGTTTTGCAAGCGTTGGGGGCTGTATTCGCCCGCCCAATGCATCTAACTCTGTATCTCGTCCCACAAGCTCCGCCTCTGTTCCACAGCTTGTCGCTCACCCCTGTTATCATGTCCCCCCTGTTCTGTCCCCCGTAGCAGGCCGAAGCTGTCGAGGGCGCGGATCCATGATGTAAATATTTTTGACGCAAGACAAAAAAAATGAAAAAAATTGGTATGTAACGTTTAAAAGTTTCGGAACTAGTACGTAGCCCGAACTTGAAATTTACCAATATGACTAATTAGAGTGTTCTCAAGTTGTAAGTTTCATAACTGGTATGTAACTATTTAAAATTTTCGGGACTGTGGTACATAATCCGGTAGTTTGTAGCCGATTTTCCAACGGGGCTCGCAAGCTACCCATGTCAAAATCCGGCTGGCCATCCTGGCTCATCGAGCTCACGATGTCGGTTCACTCTAACTCGACTTATTTGTCGTACATAGAGCCGGTAAGAGTTCCAAAGCAAGCATTTTAAACAATATTTAAAATTCATGTGTTCAAGGCGGCTAGACTCGTTAACAACCCTGTTTAATTATACAAAAGTTTGATCTTATCATGAATACGAAAGAGGACATATATACGAAGAATCTGAAACCGTACGTACGTGTGTATTTGTCGTGGAAGACGGCGAGGCCTTGGTCAGCTTCCGAAGGGTTCGGAAGAGAGCAGAGCATGACCAAAACCACCATTGTTGTTGTTGCGATCAGTGCTAGCTTGTGTTCCATGTTTCTCTCTGGATTTTGTTGGAGAAAACTGAGTACTTGTGGGGTTAACTCATTGCCTCAATTTATAGAGAGAAATTAGTTGATGTTGGGAGAAGTACTAGTACTAGTCCAAGTCTTCCTATATAGACTGAGTTCAGTGACATTGGAAAATTTGGAATTTTGTATGATGGCTTTGGTCCAATATAATGTCTTTATTGGGTGCATTCATTTCCATGGCTAGTGGATGTTGGGGAGGTAGGAAACTACCACGAAACTTGTTCCCTACCCACATGAGTCATGACATCGTAGGCCTGGCAATTAGGTCGAAATCGGTTATTCGATTTTGAATTGAGCCGATTTCGAATTCAGAAAAAATAGTTATCAATTCCGCGAATTCAATTTGGTTTGTCGAATTCGAATTCAATTCAAAATTGGTTATCTGTCCTAGCCGAAACTCTGACCGACTTTGGTTGTTTGAACTTCAAACGCCGAAGAAGAATTTGAACCGAACAACCGAAACCGAACAGACAGGCCTAAATAACACCGCACAAAGTATTTTTTTGATAGATATTTCCCGACAGAAGATCTCAATACGGATCATGAAATATGAACTATATTCAAGAGTTCTATGATGACTACGCCACCAACTATGTTTTGGATCTACAGCCCACCAAATTTTTCGACTGGTATGATATTATTCGTTTTGGGCTAATCCCGCACGGATTTATTTTTGGGTGCCTTCCCAAAAGGCTTTATACTGATTTGGTTAGTGAACACTTTTAAAACACATAAACTTCTCCTAATTTATCAATGTGATACTTGAGTTGTTTACGTACCTCTCAATGTTCACCTATCACTAATCAGGTCTCTGAGTAGCCAACATGGCTTGCTATATATATGAGGGCGATACTAATCGAGACAATCATGTACAACGAATAACGTGACGGAACAAGTTCTGATAAATTCATGCAACAGTAAAACAATTAAACATTACATTGACGTTGATTTATAAACATGACTTGATTTGAAATCAATATGTTTAAGTTAACGCATTTGAACAAGACTGCACCAAGTATATACGGAATAAAATATGACTCATATCACTATAATTTTAAATTATTGTACCGAATATCATTATATTTAAATTAATCTAACAACAGAGTTAAAATGGGTAGGGACTAAACGAGCTGGTTTCCGGTGGGCTTTCTAACATTTTAAAAGCCCAACTTATGGCTCAATATCCCAGATTCTTAGCCCATGGGTATTATTGTATGCTTTGTGCATTTAGGCCCGCGTTAATGTAATCTTGTTTAAATATATTTTAAAAATTAACTTTTTTATTTTCATTCAAAATATTATTGCATACACATTTCATTTATCAAACGAACCATAAATAAATATTAATTAAGTTTAATCCGATCACATAATTTAGAAATCGATAGACATGCTCGATGAAATAAACTTGGCCAGATTTCTTTTGTCAAACTACCCTAAATAGAAATCAATCTCACCTCGAACTAGGCTTTACAATTGTCGAATTTAGATTCAGATAATTAATACTTATTTTCCACTGTAATTTTAGGTTGAATAATATTAACCTTACATAATCTTTCGAATAATAAATATTATATCGACATATCAATATTCATACCCTTCGATTTTTTGTTATTCGTGATGTAGATAAACTTGTTGATTTATTGTACCTCCGCAACATTATTGAAGAACCCGTTTGGTCAGCACAGCTGCTGTTTGGATGTACACATGCGGAGGGAAATTAACTATTTATTTAGGAAAATTAAAACTATTCTAGTCGAAAGAGACTTAGGATGGTCAAAGATTCTGATCGAACATTATAATCTCGAGATTAACCCTATTGCATCTATATAGCGGTGACATTGATACATTCCATTAATAATAAGAATTAAAAAAATTTAAAAAAATTTTATTTTATTTTATTTGGCTATTATTTGAATAGGTTAACATGGTAAAACTTTAAATTTTAGTCATTCCTAACATGCATGTCAATTATTAACCAATTAAAAAAAAATTAATTTTCATGTTAAAAGTGTCAATTTCCGTGTGCTATACTATAGAAATTTGACAGTTTTTATAAGAAAGATTTAAAATTTTCAAATATTTTTAAATAAATTAATATTTGACATACATGTTAAAAATGGTTAAAATTTTAAATTTTATTTTAATAACGCTTATAAATAATTATTAAATAAAATTAAAAATTAATTTTATTTAAATGTTAAGTTAATGTTGAAAATTTTTATATCAGCTTGGAAATGTGAAGCAGGCAAGTAGTCTATTTGGCAGTGATGTGGACACAAGAACAGCATCACTGACATCAAACAAAGGAAGTTGTTGGAGATTCATTGAAAGTTTGGTGAAGAAGGAAGAAACAAGGAATCCATATATTAATTATTATAAAGTTTTTTATTTATTTAAAACATATATTAATTATTGTTGACTGGTGATAGTTCTCCAATCAGAGCTTTGAACAAACCCCACCAGGCACAAATCTTATTCTAGTTTCGTAAGGTTTGGTCGACCAATAAACTACAAGCTCAACTAGTTAGAATATGTAAAGTGAAATTTTAATTTTAATTCGTATCGAATTTAACTCGTACTCGATTCAACTCTAAATGTTTATGCGTTGACGAGTGAATAATATAATGGACATTCGAGGGTAGTAACCTTAGCGAATTTCCTATCCTTCTTTACTAGAATAATTTATTTAATACATTTCTTATTAGGTTAATTATGTAAATGTATAGTAAAGTTTTTGTGTTATTTGATAATAAAAAATAAGAATATATATATGTTTGGTAAGATTGACTAGGTACCAACTACTTGTTTAGTATTATTCTAGGTTTTTTTAGTCTTGCTTATTTGTCTTCATAGGTGTTTGGTTCCTTGAAGCATCTGAAAATTCAAAACAAACAACTATTTCATATAGTTATGTGAGAAAAAAACAGTGTCATGAGTTATGAACATATATATAAATAAATTATTTTTATATTTTTTATGAAAGCTATTTTCATATTATTTTACATACTCACTGTTTATAAAAAAATACACCTAAAATACCCAAATTTCAATTACTTTATTTGAATGTTATTTTAAAAATGTGTGTCCCATTACAAAGAAGCCTTTGCTTCAATTTTCTAAGGTGTGTGGACACATGGAAAAGTTAACAAAATGCCTATGTAATTATGAGCACCATGTCACCAACCCACATACATGAAAACTTTGGATTAGATAATTATTACTTGAAGTGTTATGCCATGAAAAGAATGTCACCACCTACCTACCACAAGATATTCTCAACAATATACCCACCATCATTTAGCCTTGAAATGAGATACAATCATGGACAAGCATGATTTCTTTCGCGATAAGTAATCGGGCGTAGCACAGCCATGGTCAGCGAGTTTAGTACTGGACTTAGGCGCCACCCGTCTTGACTTTCGTTTTAAAAATTCAACGAGGCTCCTAACTCCCAAAACAACAAAGAATATTTTCGGTTCTTTCGTACCAACATATATGGTTGAACATGTCGGTATATATTCGTTCTTCCATCAGTCACACGTTCATGAGAGTTATGATCAAAAGAAGAAAGATATAAAAAAAATTTAACTCAAATCAAGGATGAATTGGTATGATGTCTACTTCAAAGCCAGGCTAACCATCTCAAGTACTTAATTAGCAAACAAGGCCACCTACTTCCACCAAATCTGATAGTGAAAGAAGGACCACTCCTCACTAATTACATTACATCATATATTTGCTTTCTAAATACCGTTTCGGAGACGAGACAAGCAGATGCAAGATGCTTGTTTTAAGATAAAAAAGAAATATTGTAGTAACTTCGGTAGGTATTCCATTACTATTTATTTAGATAGAGTCAAGAGCTATTCTTATAAATCTTATATCAGATAGTACACGTACAACTTAAGTGTTATTGTATAGGGAGTTTACTTCATTAGGATAAGGAGGCAATTTACTTATACAAGTATTATTGTAATGATCGAATTTCGAAAATTAATAGAGAAAACGATAAAAGTCAAGTTTAATCATATTTATAGACCGTATGCTTGTCGATTACAAATCCTTGTAATTTTTTTCTCTTTAGGTTTTTTACTTACAATATTTCACATGTTAGGAGTGTATAGTTTTGTCTACTTTCTCTGTATTTTTACAGAGTTGAAAATATTTAACCACTTTTGGAACTTTTACCTCATACTCATGTATATATAAGAAGGAAAAAAAGATGTAAAAGAAACTACAGGTGCAATGACAAAAATACCCCTTTCAGTTTCCTTCTATCCCCTGCACTTTGCAGTCTTCCTGGTTCTTCTTATCACTTCCGCCATTGTTGATCTCCTCAAGTCCCAGCTCAGTCTCCAAGTAACGTAGCCATTTCTGGTTATCATTCTCCGCATCTTCAGCTGACTGAACTCCCATGTCAATATCACTATCCCCAAATCCGACAACTTCGCCGGTAGGCTGCTGATCAGTACTAGCTTCCCCGATTATTCCATCCAGCAAGCTCCAGAATTCCATGTCTTCCTCGGGCTCCGACGAGATCCGGAAATCGAGATCATCGAATACATTCCCAGCCGATTCACCGAGCTCGAACAACGAATCGATTTGGTCCTCTACCGTAACGACATTGTCAATTTGGCCGGAGCTTGGAATGAGTACCGAAGAAACAGAGGAGCTGGAAATTCCTTTTGATTCCTCCTCGAATGATTTCAATTCATCAATATTGATAAACCCATCTTCAATTTCTCCCTCTTCGTCTTGGTCTTGGTCTTCGTCGGATTCTTCCTGGTTAAGGAGAGTAGTAATCTTCTGTTTCTTAGTCCTCTGTTTCTCAGTCTCGGTGGTTTCCGTACTGTTCCTCTTCTTCCCCGAGGAGGTTGTGGTGGAGGAAAGCGAAGAAGACGATGACGAAGATGTCGGGGAAGATGACTGGTTTGTCAGGTCATCATTGATCGATGACGAGGACGATAATCTCTTCTTTAAGTGAGTGTCTGGGACGTTTTTGATCTCGTTGTCTGTTCTTCCCGGCAAACGCGATGCAATTTTCGACCATCTGTGATTACAAACAAAATAATTCGATTAGAAACAATATCAACCAACCATACTAGTATAAGGTCTTTTGTGAAAAAAAATTCAAAAACAAATTTATACCGGATTAAATAAAAATGGACAATAAAATATATCTCAAGCGAGATTTCAAGTTTAAACATCTAATTATTCATATAAAAACTATACACAGACTTTGATTTCGAGAATTCTACTCATAATTTCGGTGTCCTAGGTTGGTTACCTTCTGTTCCGCCACTTCCCTTGAGGGAATGTTTTGTAAGGGTAACAATCCTAAATCCAGCTATACTGATATAAAATCTTTTGAAAAGAACTTAAAAACAAATTTATCAAAATTGGACCGAAATGAACAATACCATACTAATTTCCGTCACTTATGAAAGATTTACTAACATAATAATCCAAATATCGCATCGTCAATGACATTTATCTAGCTTAAAACTGTCCACCACCGATATCCCAATACCAAATCGAAAAGAAGAAATTCAAAAAAATTTGAAAATTTGTCACGATAATAATTCAAAATACAACAAATCAAAAAGACATGCACTTAGCTTACAAGCATCCACCAACAAATTATACCACAATCATACCCTTTTAAAAACAGCTCAAAACAAATTTGTGTGAATTTGACTCGATTAACATACTTGTTGCCGAATTCGAGATGGAGACGGATGATTGTATTCTCTTCCTCGAAAGTGAAGTTACCACGCTTCACGTCTGGTCTTAGGTAATTAATCCACCTCAGATGACAGCTCTTCCCGCATCTCAAAAGTCCTGCAAGAATCCATTTTTCAATTAATACACTGTAAATCTGACGACTTTAATTTCTAATACAAGTTCACCAACTCTGAAAAAAACTTGGTGGGTTGGTACGTGGCACCTGCATTATAATATTCCAAAAACTGGGTTTCCGAAATCCCCTGTTTCTCCCATCCCCTGTTCATGATTCCGTCGAACGTTTTCCGAATTTCAAAACCGTAAATTTGGACAGATTTCTAAGTGTTAAACTGATGGGCAAGACGAAATTTGACAGAATTCCAATTCTGGACAATTCGACGGCGATATTCAGGAAAAACAGAGGAGTCTGAAAACAGAGTGTGAGAAAAAACTGGACTGACCAGCTTGTTTGGGCAAAGCTCGCCAGTTTTCATGGCCGTACTTCTGGATGAAGGACATGAGGCGCAAGTCCTCGGCGGGGCTCCATGGGCCTCTCTTAACTTGACTCTTGTCGCAGCAAGGAGCTCTTCCTTTCCCCATTTATGAAAATTCTTCTGGGTTTTGATCAGAGAAGAAAAAGGATGGATGAAACAGGAGAAGGGATGAGGCTGATGCCGCATGGAATTTGAGTTTGGGCAAGTGGAAGCCATTAAATAGATGGAAGAATATCTGAAACCATTTTGTTTTTAATTCTTTTTGGAGACTTTTTCAACGCATTTGTGTATGTTAGTCCACTTGGATTAGGCTTCCGCTTTATTGTAATTTGGGGGTTTTGTTCTTCACGGGTGGTACAATACTGGTTCGGTACGGAGAGATTTTTCGGACGAAATGATTACTTGTAATCTTTATGTTCTGTTTTTAAATATGTTTTATTGTACGTGCTACTCGTAAAATGTAAAGAGAATGACGTGATTAGAGAACTAACGATGGTGTTTGATCTTCTTAGACCCTATGGTGTCCTTAATGTTGGACTCTTACACGACTTATATGACTTGGTAAATCGCGATCCGTCCCATTGACAAGGTCGATGCCAACCAGACTCTTATGTCGCCATTTTAAACATTGAAATGGCTTTTTCTCGTTTTATTAATGATTAATGGAAGTACGTTGTCCGAATTTCTACCAAAAAAAACTCGTAACTCATACCCAAACCTTGAAAACTATAGATGAACTGCAAGATAATTTTATAAACAATTACTCAAATTAGGGGAATCTGCTAATTATATGTGTTTAATGATCAATTAGTTAGTTACCAAGTCAGTTTTGTTTGTTTGTTTATTAAGACAATTCAGATTTGTAGTAAATGTGTACCTAAAAGAACCCATATCAAACGGACCAAGAACAATGGAGCTAGCTAGAGATGGTAATGGGTCCAAATCGGTGCGTCAATATCGTTAGTACTTCGTTCCTGGCGAGTGGTTTGGACAAATCTATTCTTCGTAAAAGACCAATCGCATTTTATTATATGCCCAATTCACATGCGAAAAAAGGAGTGAGACATGATAACTAAATTAGATCGTTATCAGAAAATGTAATGGGATGTTATACGTTCCCCCTAGAGTTGTTCTCTTTTGATTTTTCGTTTAAACAGAGCAGGATCGTCCATAAAATTACGGTGAAATTGTAATCGTAAATTTGAATTGACTTCAATGCCAAGTTGAATTAGGACAATGTCTCGTTGTATGGAATATTAATTAGCAATGAACAGTTTGATAAGGATAAAACAAATACTCTGGATTTACACTTTTGTTGGTTTGTTCAATGAAAGGCAAGTTAACTTAACAGCGATAAAAAAAATTAAAAAAAAAATTAACGAGAGTTTGAAAATATATTTAAATTTAATTTTTTACATATGATATCATCACTTTAGAAGACGGTGGTTAGTTGTTTCCGCACATAAATAAGTACCAAAATAATTATTGCTTATAATATAAACAATTCTATTTTTTTATAGTTGGTTGTGTGAATGCATGACTAGCCTCAAAACGATGACGTATAAACCTTATATTGACAAAAAAAATTCACTAAGCATAGTCTTATTATTTAGGTGACCATCCCCCATAATTGAGTTTCATATTATTTTATATCAACCCAACTTCCTCACATGATGTACAAGTACAAACAAAATTGATAAATTTAAGCATTTGAAAATTTTATTATAAAGTTTATGTGCCTCATGCAACCTTTTCTTTAAGTCTACCAAGTCCAACCAATTGAAAAGGACACATCTTTTTATCTACCAACATAAGTATTGAAAATACAAAACAACACATAGGGATTTGTTAACCCGATTAGCTCTTCATTCACGAAAAAAATACGTACTTCTGAAAAGAGCACTGTCAAGCCAGGGTGGCTCATCAACCTCTCGAATTGGGGAACTGAAAATGTAATCACCTAGCTGATCTTTGTATCTAGGTTAATGAATCGCCGAGAATATCAGGTACTGAAAAAAACTCTAAAAGCACATTAATTAGGATGTACAATATATCTTTTTAAATTATTTTTTTCAAACATACGATGTTTTAGTTCATTCCACTTTCGACCAACATGTCGGACACGATCTATTAGCCAAGTCATCACCCTTTTTGTATTTGGTAAAATGTAGCCTAATTAAGTCTTTAGTTAGGGAAACTAACATTATGAACAAAGTCATACATTTACCACTTAAAAAAGTACCTAATAATTTTGACATGCAAATGACATGTAACTTTATTGCATGTCCTTTTTGGCTTTGGTTAGTAAATAGCCTTACTAACCATCAATGACTTTTTTTTTCAAGACTACCAACCTAGACAATCACTCTTTAATAATTATTAATTTGGAAAAATTACTCAAGCATGATGCCATGCTTACGTGCACCATGACGTCCATTTGAAAATCTACTTAACTGGTCAAATACTTAAAACTATTCTATAGATTTGGGGTCGGTTACCAAACAGTTTTGTAACTTCTAATTAGTATAGATCATCCCGCTTTTTCTTTCTCCATATGTTAGGTAGCCGTCTTATTCATGATGGATGCTCATTTTTCGGCGATTTTGCCATATCAGCCCCTCCACGTAAGATTATACGAAACTATTCCTATGTTATTCATCCTATAAACGACTTTATACAATATGAGGTAAGTACATAAGAGTCACGACAAGCACCATCACTTGATGCACCAAAGAAGGGTCGAGACTAATAGAAGAGACTGATGTGGGACAGATATGTGATGAATAACAATACTTAATTACATTTAATCTCATGTGGAGGGGTTAATGGGGTAAAATCGCCGGAAAATTGAGCATCCGTCGAGAAAACGGGATTGCTAGGATAGAACGGTACCGATTTATATCAATTTAAAGTTACAAGACCGTTTGGTAACTGACTCAAAACTTATGAGACATTAAGTATTTGACCCTCTACTTAACTGGCCAAAAACACGTTACAGTCACTTAACTTTTAATTTTGTAACAGCATGGTAACTTAATTTTTATTTGCAAAGTAGTAGTCACTTAACTTTTGTGTGCATGTGCCTTCGATTTGTTTTTTTTAGGTCGACGTCGATCGAAATTAGTGCTCCGGAGCCTTGTGTCGCGGTTATTGTCAAAGACATTATACAAATGCCGACTACAACCATAACCCCGCACGATGATACAACCTGAGCCGTCTATTATGAGTTATTATTCTCGACTCTTTCATATCTCTCACTTGACTTAATGATAGTCTTAGTTTTTTAGATTGCTTCGCTTGGGTTGATGTTAATTAATTCTTACTTATTATATTAGTTATTTAAATGTCTTATAACGAAGCTATCTAAATTTAAATCACCTTATCGTAATAATATCTATTTCCACTTTCATCGTAACTTTTGTCACTTGAATTAATAATAAAAAAGTTCCATTTGATCACAAGAACGAGATTTGTACGTGTAATCTCATTTGACAAGAAATTAATTTAAAGAATTACCTTTGCTTTTAGTAGAATGAACAGTAAAAATAATCGGTGATAAGAGTATAATTAACTTAATCAACATCCAATGTCCAGAAACAGAACATCATTGGTTTTCAGTTTCCACTAAATGCCAAACAAACATGAATGAACATGGCGGCGTTTCCCCCTTGCTGATCTGAATTTTCCGGCGGCGCGTTGGGCCACCGGTCCCCTTCATCTTTTCTCCACTGATTCTCTGATGGTCGGTGCTCTTCCCTACACTCCGCACGTGTCTTCTCCTTTTCTGCCTGTTCCTGGGTCCGTGGTTGGCATGGATCTTGAATCCGGAGATCTGTCGGCGAAGGGACCAGCGGTGTACTCCTCCTCTTCTCTGGCCGGATCCAGTTTGGTGAAGGGACCTCATCCCCAAACTGAGCGGGTAACGGTCGGTGCGGCGGCTCTGTCGCCCGTCTCTGAGCCGCAGAAGAGTTCACACACTGGATTGGGCTCGGCAAAAGGTCTGGTGTCCTCCGGCGAAAATTTCTGGAGTCGTTTCAGCAAAGGGGATGGGCCCCTCTACCCCTGCTGCATCTTGGACTAGTATTGTGGGTAAACAGTCCTCTCATCTAACCTATTTTGATGTCCCTGACTCGGCTTTCGTTGATGGCTTTTTTATGGTCCCTAAGGAGATTGTTGATAAGGGGCTGCAGAAAATGCGCTCTGCTCTTGTTACTCAGTTCGTGGGTCCAGATCCTCCGATGCGTGTGTTTGCCTCGATGATCAATCGGCTTTGGGGTTATGAGGGTGAAGTGATTCTTTTTACGCTGTAGGAGGGGTTCTTCTTGATTGAACTCCCTTCAGTGAAATTCTGTGAATGGATCCTGGCTCGAGCTTGGCACATCCACCATTCGGTGTTGGTCCTCCGTCGCTGGAAGGAGGATATTCAGTCGATGGACTTGGAGGTGCAAGAGGTGCCTACTTGGATCACTCTCACAGGTGTCCCACCCCATATGGTTACAGAAGATGGACTTGGGTGGATCATTAGTCGATGGGGTAAACCTCTCAACAAATACGTTCCAGATGGTTTGGTTGTTAAGCTCTGTATCCTCCTTGCTAAGAATAAGACTTGCCCTGACTCTATTGATATTTGTGTGAATGGTATCAATGCGCATATCACTGTGGCTGCTCAACTGTACACTGTAAATCTGTAAACAGCATCCATCAGTCTTGTCGGGTTTTTAATATCAAAGCTGGCCATCGTCAAACAGCAGCCGGCGGCGACCAGTTTGCCGAAACGAAGAAACCAACCACCGTTTCGGAGTTGCCTCACAAATTATGCTTGTGAATAATTAACCGGACCGGTCTGTCACATTCGGCATTTCGCAAATCAAGTAAAATCTGTAACAAACATTTTCAGCAACATGGGGTCACAAAGAGTTTTTGTGACGAACAAAGGAAATTCTTTTGCGACTAACTTAATAGTAGCCAAATTTTTGTGACAGAATCCGTTACCCTTCTGTGACCAGTTGTTGTCGCAAAATCTAAAAACTTTTAGTAGACTTTTGTGACCAAACAGTTAGTCACAGAAAGATTGTTGGCCAGAAATATGGTCCTAACCCACCTGAAAAAAAGGATTCTCTAGTCAGGTCATATAAGTTGAACTCGATTCGAGTTAACCGGCTCGATTAATTAATAGGAAAGGCGATTTAGATTAATTTTAATTATGGGGAAGGTGATGCCCACGATGCTAACATTAACATACATTTACAAGCAACTGGATCTACAGGTGAAGTGTCAGCTTGAATCGGATGGAAATTGCTTGCTGGTTTTTTATCTGCAAGCATTGGTGGCCATAGTTCCACCGCTTGTTCCATTGCATGGATGAGATAATATGTACTAAAGTTTCCACATGAAGGAAACACGCTCCGGTTCGGAGAAGGTCCGCATCCTTCGCGATAGGTATGCGTGATGTCCAATTGCGACCAATCAATTGTCGAAACTCATTGACACAAGCTTGGTGTCGCAAATCAGAATTATCATTCCTGGTAAGCAAGGAAATAATCGCAGCTGAAGAGTAACACATTATTCAATACTCTACGATACCGTCACATTTACCATTATAGGGCCAAGATCGAGATGTTACGTATTAGGCGACATTTATACGAATTATTAGATCAGCGGTGGAGTGAGGAAATCCATGCATTTACTCGAGGCAAAAGAGATTCACAATGAAGGTAGTGTTCAGAGAAATCATCTTCAAGTCATGGATTTCGACACGATCGACTGGTGATGACAGAGGATTGGTCGGAATGTAGAAGCAGGCATCAGTTTGAACACTGCAGGAGAGATCTAGAAAGATCCCTACTGAATGTTTCATTCTCTAGCTAAAACCAAGGTTCGGCCTTCCATGGCGGCCAACAACTTCGCAGTTGCAGAAAAACAATCCCACACTACATGAACATATAAAACTTATGTCCCTAATTAGCAACGACAAAAGTTGTTGCAGCAGCACATCACCTTGGTTCATACTATTCTTGATTTTGACAGAACCTTTCACTTGATGGTATTCTCTGTTTATTGAGTTTGTTTGTGTAGTCTCTTCTGGCAGCTACTTTGGATCATCTTGCTGGCTTCATTTGCTGCTATTTTGATTACCAGTCTCTGGCTCCAGTACGTGCGTTTCTCCATTGTTTCTGTTTCATTTCACTGAAAGCACACCAGTATTCAGTTCTGTATCTCTAATGGTTGAATTGCAGAAAACCATTTCACAGAACATCACCAGAACAAACTCCATTATCATCATTTCAAGCAAACTGAAGCTAGAATTCACTTCATAGAGCCATATTCCCCTAACCTATCAAACAGAGCAAATAAACATGGCTATCAAGCAAACTGAAATCTAATTGCAGAAAGGCATTTCACAGAACATTATCAGAAGAAACTGCATTATTATCATTACAGGCAAACTCAAGCTTGAATTCACTTGTTAGAACCATAATTCACCATAGTTTCAACCAGGATCCAGTTGCATCAAACCTAAACCTATCAAACAAAATGAGTCGAAGACCAAATAAACATGTCTATCAAGGCATTTGACAGAATAGTATCAGAACAACTGCATTACTGTCATTTCAAGGAAACTCAAGCTTGAAACCACTTGATAGAGCCATAATTCATCCTAACTTCAACCGTGATCCAGCTGCATAAAAAACTCAACTTTATCAAACAAAACGAGTCAAAGTTGCTGCAGGCAATCTACCATTACTCCATGACAGCGACACCACCAGCGGCCTTAATCTTCTCAATGACACTGTTCCCTTCGTCTTTGGTGACTCCTTGTTTAAGCACAACGGGAGCTTTCTCAACCAATTCCTTAGCTTCTTTCAACCCCAAGTTCGTAAAAGCTCGGACTTCTTTAATCACTTTGATCTTCGCAGCTGCATCGAACTTCTCCAATTTAACATCGAATGCAGTCTTCTCCTTCTTCTCCTCCACAGCCTTTCCAGCCGCCGATCCACCTCCCGATCCAACTGGTCCCATCTCCATTCCTTCCGTAGAGATCGTCTCCAGCTTCGGATGGCTAAGCTTCAACCCGAGAGCAGGGCCGATTTGCTTCCGCTCGTCGAGAGGTAGAGCAGCGATTTGCTCGGCGAGCTGAATGATTCTTTCCGATGGAGGTGGTCTTGGACCGTACGGATTGTAGATTTCGGGATACTTGTACTTCTTCGGTTTCGCCGACGGGTCTCTGGGAACGAAGTCGTGCTGAAAAAATCTGACCTGTAAGAAGCCATTGATCTCGCGGATGGCTTCCGGAGAGGAGCGGACTGATCTTGCCAATGCAACGAGCTTCATATCTTGGTAAAAAGTTCTCAGATCATTGATTTTTGGTAGGAAGTTTGAATCGCCGGAGTGCTAGTAAGAAAAGGAAAAATGACGAACAGAGGCGGGAGACGGTGGCGCCTGATAAACCCTAGACATTGATCCAAATTGAATCCATGACTAATCAGACTGCTGGGCTGGGCTTTGCATTATTTTGGCCTGATACTTGGGGGCCTTCCTGTGGGCTGGACTATGGGCCATCACTTGGACCTCTAGAAATTTCAGTGATGAATAATCAATTGGAATTAACTCTTACCAACAAGCTGATAGTGCAGTAGTGTCGGGGGGTTCCACTTGAAAGAGCGAATTATAGTTTGATCTCCCGTATCAACAAATTAATATCATAAGCAGATAGACAACGTCCATCTCCATCTTAAACCAAGTGTTATACAGCGGTTTATCTCAATCTTTTTTGGGATTAAAATTTATAGTCAATATAAGATAAAAAATAAATAAACATGACATTTGACGTCTATATATGGATTGTGGTGGATTCAAAGCAGTTACATCAAAATCAACGACACGAAACTTTATCACTAGAACAGCTCCACGTAAATTTTTCGAATTGAACATCATCTATGTTTTACTCATCCTCCAAAATCTCATTGAAGTACATCCATATCCTTAATTCAAAGGTCATGTACCCACGTGTAAAAGCTTATAAAAAAATCAGAATAAGCCTCGATTAAATAAAAACAAATTATAGTCCAAAGTCATAGCTCGTAACTACTAAGAACTTTACAAATGTTCTTGTAGCATTAAAGTTTTGTAAGACCATTGAATTTGAATTTTTCAGATCATCACTTAGCTCATAAATATCAAAGTCAATTGGGATCCCAAGTGTCTACGGCAATCCTGGCCAGAATCAATGCACTCCATCGATGAGATTTGCTTGGACAAAAACATCCTTGACAATCAAATAGCTTAGCTAAAATACCATGTGCTTTTTTCGAGGGGGGAATCGGAGGTGGGAAACGAAATTTTCGGTATATGACTATTGATTACGTACTTGTATATGTTTTTTAGAGTTATATGTTGTAGTTCGGAAATCCCGCCTTTATGTATGACCTGATCACGTAAGTCTTGCTTCTTCGGTTGAGCACAAATTGCATCTCTCATCGACTTTTGATTATAATGAGATTATTGGATTATAAAACATTTATATCACAATTCATAAATGGATGAGAGATAAACAGTCACTTCTATTTATTTTCCAATCAAAATGGGGAAAGAATTGCTATATTCATCATGGAAAAACATTTTTAATTTATTGACAAGAAAAATGCCAAAATCAGAAATTACAAAGAGTGAAGTAACATTCCTCAACAAACATTAGGTACAACCCACCTAATTTTCGGGTCAAAACGATTTTCTAAAAACATAAAGATCGATATAGAAACCGATACATCAACACGAAGACACAAATACATACAAACACACCTAAGAGTAATTTGCGTTCAACCATAGCTGAGTAGTTTGCGGTGTACGTGATCGCCTTCAATAAACACAGATCATCTCGCTCCCCCATACCCTTGCTAACAAGTTACAAACCTAGTCAACCCTAGTAGAGTGCTGGTGTGGACTAATCAGAGCGTAACTTCCTTCGCAACAAACATCAATTATCTCAATCTCCCTCGCTGCCTTCCCTAACAAAACAACACCCCATGAGCACAGTCCACAGTAACAAAATGTCGATATGTACACACAACATCTCCATCACAACATACAAGACTAATCACGCAAACGTCAGTCAAACCACATCTATACTCTCTATGATATCCTTCTTTTCAAGAGTATCCAAAAACTCGACAAAGCTAACACTATACAAACACTTGACAAAGCTAACACTAAAAAAATCATACATGCAACATCCGATGTTGCTATCTCAATACAAACACTCTTCAAACTTCTTATCCACTCTCCGAATTAGCTGAACCATCCGAATTTACGAGATACCCCACCCGCCCAACCCGGGGTGTCCCTTTCTCAACAAACCAGCATTAATTGAATGGGGAAATAAAATAAGAGGGAGAATAGTAGAAGTTCGAGAGAATTAAATGCTTTTTTTTTGGGGGCCATTAATTAATTTACGTGCCTCCCTTTCCTTTCTTTCAATTTTCCACCAGCCCCCCATTAATTACCAAATTCCCACATTCAATTAAAAAAACCCCATTAATAATCTTCAAAAATCAAACCTTTAATTTTCTTTTTTCCACCATTTATTGCTCTAACCATATTCACTAACCCTCCATCATCATTATTATTACCTCCCTTAATCCTCCTTTTTTCCTATTATTGTAGGTGGTCCGAATTCGGTCTAGTTCGAAATTCCGTTCTAAACCTGATCTCTAACTCGATCATTTCTTATTCGACTGTTTTCTTTTATTATTGTAGGTGGACCTAATCCAACCAAATTCGGTCTAGTTCGACATCCTGTTCTAAACCTGATCTGTAACTCCACAATTTCTTATTCGGCTGATTTTTCTATACCCGTTTGGAAAAAACTCTGATTCATATGTGTACATAGTATACTCTATCACACTTTATATATATATATATATATATTATGCTTAAAAATAAGAGTTTTGAGATTCTTGTTTAGTGTTTAAGGTTTAAGACATAATGGTAAGTGTTTCGAGTCTAATTAAGGGATTGGTTAATTCAGATTTTGTGGTCAAAAGTAGAGTTTGGAACGATTGAGAATCTGGTTTTATGATCTATTTGAGGGTTAGAATTTAGTGTTTAGGATTTTTAACATGTGTTTAGGATTTATTATTTTGAATTTTAAATTCTTGGAATGAATATTTTTAGTTTTGAATGTACCTAAGTCTCTGCCATACATGTCTATATGAGTATATTCCTCAAGTTGAAATCTTTCGATTAACCCAACACATACCCAAGCTCGCGACCCGAACCGAACTAAAATAACAAGAAAGAAGACGCCAACCCCAAAAATATGAACCAATTAATGCAACCGAATCCGATCCAACTGATTTTTCTTAAATCGAGTTCTCATAACGCACACAAACTCATTACTCCCCTTCACAAAATTAGCGATAACTCATTCTTCTTCTTCTTCTTCTTATTTATTACTTCCAAATCCCTCTCCCTGCGACAAACCCAAATCAATCAAGACGAAAGCTTTTCCTCCCATGGCGGCTGAAGTGAGCTCTCTCATAAGGGGCATGAACGGCTACAAGGTCTCCGCCGATGATCGGAACAAGGTCGGCGAGTCCGCTCTGTTCACAAGAGATTTGCTCGGTGCCGGCGGCGGCGGCGGGGGAAGTTCCAGTATCGGTGACGGGTCAGAGAACAATCCGTTTCAGGAATTGGACCTCGATGTTCAAGTACCCACCGGCTGGGAAAAACGCCTCGATCTGAAGGTATAACCTTTATTCGATTTTGAAAAACGCCGGCGGTGGGTTGCTCTGTTTCCGGTGATATTTTCGGAGGGCGATTTGTATTGATATATCTTTCATTTAAAGCAGAAAATCTTCGGTAGGAGTAAATTGAGGATTTGGGGGATATAATAATGTGGAATTAAATGTTTGGATTTGAATGCTCTGCAAGTTCTATTGATCTCCGACGAAAGGATTATTACTAATTAGACTTTTTAACTCGTCTCATTTAATGCCGATTGAAACTCCTGATTTAATGGAAACTCGAAAAAATCCAATCCGTCTCTTCAATTTCACTGATCCTCATTCAATTTCCGCGTACGGCGTATCATTCAAATTTCAATTAACATTTTTTGCCACTCTGTTTTTTTTCTCCGGTGACAGTCTGGGAAGGTTTACTTGCACAGGAATAATTCATCGTCCTCCAGCAATCAACAGACATTTCAGAAGCTTGAGGATTTCAATTCCCCTGCGGGGCCGTCGTCGACGAAGATCACTCTGAATCTGTTTGACGAGAGCAGCTTGGAGCTGAAGTTAACCAACGCGGCGGTGGCAGCGGCGTCGACGTCTTCGGGGCCTTACTACCAGAGCGTTTGCACGCTGGACAAAGTGAAGTCGGCGTTGGAAAGAGCGGAGAAGGAGCCTCTGGCGGTGGGTAGAAAGAGGTCTCCTTCGTACTCTAATACGTCGTCGTCTGATTATCAAGGGACAGAGGAGAAATCGGCGGCGGCGGCTTCCCCTGTTGCGGCGGGGTGTCCTGGTTGTTTGTCGTACGTTCTGGTCATGAAGAACAATCCCAAGTGTCCGAGGTGTAATTCGATTGTTCCGATGCCGGCCATGAAGAAGCCGAGGCTTGATTTGAACATGTCGATTTGAGCGGCGGAGGGAGGAGGTAGTGGAGTTGCGGCGGTCGGAAAGTTATGGTGGTGGTGGTGGTGGTGGGGGTGGGGGTTGTAAATGATAGATAGGAAGTTAAAAAATTAGGAAGGGGGGATTAATTAAGGAATAGAAAGGTTTAATTAGTTGAGATTATGATTTTTAATTTTTATTATGCTTAAAAATATAGACTATAGTTTTAATTAATCTAGTTCATTACCATATGGTCCTAATCTATGTGCACATAGTTAGTCACCAACCCTCAACATTGTTTGGGATAAACATGGATTTATAATCTCGACATCTCACGCATTCTTCATCGAAATATGCAACAGTTGCATAGTGTTGGTTGTCTGATGTGTACAAGTCTAACTCGACAACTAGAATCAAGTGACACTTGTACCGAGAGGTATTCGAGTTTAATTTCCATATTTATATTAAGGCTCATCACATATTCAGCTCTTAACTCCGTTTGGCATATCAGCTCAGTGCCGGATACGCATTCGGCAACCCAGCCATTTTCGTAACGAAAACTTCAATACCATGCAATCCTCCTTATAAGGGTGATTTGAACTGTTTTACTATCAGGTCCAATATATTGAATGAACCAATCCGAATTCGTCGCAGTATATATCAGCTACTTCTTCCGTGGCTAAATACTTTTTCTTCGATCTACCTAATGGTTCAAGGAAGCTTTTCTATTGCCTTCGAGAATGTACAGGGCACATTTTCAAAAGTCTAATCGATTTTTAAATTAACTGAACCGTTCGAGTTAAGGATGCCGATGGCGATGCTAGCTAGATTGCGTGGCAGAGGGGTGCGGTATGAATCCTCGTAGTAACAGAGAAAACTTTTAGAGGTGTGGGGAAGCTGAATAAATAGTAATAAATGTGAGCAGAAAAGAGGATGCAGGAGCGTGTGGAATAAATGAAGGGAATAATAAATAAGTTGGATAGGAAGAAAGAGAGCTACACTTAACCAAAAATGTTCATTAATTCCAATGTTTCAATATCGTATCGATATAGATAGTTCGATCAGTTAGATCCTGAATTACTCGTTAAGACGTTTTGGTTATATAATTCTCATGTAATTATATATTGTCTACCGTGATTGAACTACAGTTTATGACGGTTTAAGCGGCTAGACTACATATTATCCGACTTATTAATTACCGGTTCGAAGCTGCGGTACGATTCTGGAGACCATGATTTAATGCATGCACCCATATCTCTTGCTCCTTAAACTTTTTGAACTGCCACTTTGTAATCATGTGTAGCCACCTAGCTTTTGCCAGTCATTGTTGTAGTATAGGGTTATGGGGGGTGAAATCTAGTACCAATGTACCAGAATACATCAATGTACTTTTGGAAATTCAAACCCCAAAAATGAGTGTGTACAACATCCGATGTACTAAAATGGTCAACAAGCTCCCCAATTACATGTAGTTTCTACAACATCGTATGTTGAGTACATCTACGAACCGAACAGGCTTAGTAACTTTATTAACTCTGAGCAAGTAACCTATATTAAGGTTTAACCGCGGCCCTCTTCCCTCTCAGCATAACTAGCTATAATAATTACACGACAGAAGTCAAAGAATCGAGCGGCACCTGTACTCTTCTCTGTCCCGATAATCAAGTTCTATTTTTCATAGTGCTGGTATACCACCACCATAGAATGCACTTGGGGGAGTTATTTTAAATTCAAATGCATGACCCATGAAGCTAATTACTCTATACCCTAAAATTCATTGATTATAAATACCTAACTCACATTTAATGCCCAAATTAATTGCTCTTCTTTCATCATTCTCTTAAAGTTCTCCAACTACCTTTCTCATTCATTACTCTTCCCAATTCATTTACTAAAATTTTATTATTCCCCCCCCCCCCCCATTACTTCCCATTAAAACTTGCATTCATAAACATAGCTTGCATACAAATCCACATAGGTATGCTATATCATTCATAAGGGAGGAAGAGATGCCACTTTTTGTTGCACAAGTTAATCTGGGTAGGTGTTCGATTATCCGGACAGAGTTAAAAAGATATACTTGTAAGCGTTATGTATGTACAAATATTTATATAGCTTGAAAGGGAGGGTATCGTGAAATTTTATACATCTCAGCGAGTCTTGTACGCCGCGCTGGAGAGACCTCACATCAATTGATTCTCGATTCCAGAAGTTGGTGAAAATGGTGTAGGAGATTGAGATCATT
Source organism: Linum usitatissimum (assembly GCA_030674075.2). NCBI lineage: Eukaryota > Viridiplantae > Streptophyta > Magnoliopsida > Malpighiales > Linaceae > Linum > Linum usitatissimum. The sequence continues at coordinate 1,256,664 of JAUJYP020001424.1, forward strand.
CATATATCGGGTACGGGAAAAAAATGCTTTTTAGGTGTTGAAACATTTTTATTTATCTGATTTTGTTTTGTCGGGATAGATCGAGACTCTCGGTCAATACACAAGATAGAATACAGTAAATAAACATTATATTATTGATGTCTATTGGCGGGTTGGATCCGAATAGGGAACTTCCGAATCACCAGACACAGAACTGTACCTTCGAAAGAATTCAGTTATTAATGTATTGTTGGATGATGCTATAAGGTTTGTAGCAATAACTTCCACATACGTATGCATGCATGTCGCTGTTTCCAACTCCCGCCTGTTCCGCTATTATTGAACCTTCATGGTTGGATTGCATAAAGTATAAATATTTATTTATTTTTGTTTGGATAAAATTTATAGTTCATCCTAAGTATAAATTATATTAAAAGTTGAAAATATTCCACCAACTCGTATGACTGGGATGAAATGGTTCGTGACATATCATTAGATTATTTGATTCGCTTCAAATTCCGTTGTACACATTTTGAAGTACCCTTTTGATAGCTTCAATTTAAAAGAACATGTTCATAAATTATATAAAATTAATATTGAACATCTCCCAACAATGCGAATTATTACACGTTGGCAATTGTTCATATGGCATTTTGTGAACAAACAGATTGAGCAAGCAGCGGAACGACTAAACGCTAATCACGACGAGAAATCGAGCGAGCGAAATCTAAACATCCACAACAACACGATTGATGACGCAGTTCAGGTCACAAAAACCCTAATCTGCGGAGTCTCGGGAGGGGGAGACTCAGTCCGGAAATCCACTAGATCACGAAGAGCAGAATCCGAGTACAAGAGCAGAATCAGTATCAGAACTACCCAGAACGAACATGCAACAATACAAGAAAAAGAATACAGAGTTAGGATTCAGAGAAAACACTATCCCTGAGGTCTCGAAGCGACGGTAGAAGCTCCGATGACGAAAACCCTAGCTGCGCAAGCAGTTCTCCAAAAACCCTCCGATTTTCCTTCTCTTTTTTCCACACGCGCGTTCTCGTTTCTGTCACCCCAAGCTTCTGCTTATATAGCTGGGCCGCGGGCCAACCAATGGACTGACCCATCCGACGGGTGGCCCCAGGCTAACCCTAAGCATGTTGGACCTGAGTCACAAGGCCAACATTTTGTATAAAATAACCAAAGTATATAGTACATTTTGCACATGAGTTTTAATTAGAATAGAGCATTGAGAGAGAGAGAGAGAGAGTAATGTTTGGCACACGTCAAAACTACAAGGAGTTGAGAAGCCATAGATAAGGATCTCGTGGGAATATTGACTTCCATTGATGCCGTAGAAGTAGTAGTGGTTTAACTAGCTTTACCAACTACAGGCATCTGTCTTCCTGCAACTCAAACTCGAGATCATGTCGCGGCCAATAGCAGAACTGGGATGGATTCAACACTTTGATCGCGAGAAAACTTTACACTTAGGGTTACATTAGTTGGTTTCATAAGTCATCTTCAAAGTCTCTAAGCAATATCCTAACTCAGACATTGTGTACCATCAATGATCTAGTTACTCCCCTTCTTCTTTTCGATGTCCCTACCCCGAATCGATTGAGGTCTCGGTCTCGTTATCATCTTCTGATGCATCTGGGAAGCCAGGAAAACACACTAGTCTCCCGAGACATGTTCATTAGTGTCGTACATGTTTTTTGTTCCAACCAGTACTCCAACTGTCTCGCTGAGTCGGCTCGAACATCGTCCACTCTTCAAACAAATTGATATAATCATATGAGAAAACATTATCTCGTTGCATCTTCAATAATGACAGTGATGAATTAATACACCCCTCAATTTCATCAAAAGAAATTTAACATGTAAAGTGTCTCGCCGTGCACGAAAAATAGCAGAACCGGAATGATCGGAGAGTTTCGAGCACAATTTTCGAATTCGCTAGACAACAACTAATCGTAGGCAAAGAGAAGGGACCATCCAAAGGTAGCTAGAACTTTAATGTGTTTTGTCTATATGGGCAAAACCACCCCATGAACATTAGTGACATTGAGTAACTAACAAAAGGGCATAAATATCAATAGAGTTATAGCTAGCATGAACAATTAAGGGCTCGTTTGGTAGTGAATGTTTAGTTAAGGTATTGTTTGGTTTGTAGTGTAATAAATGGGAATGGCCCCCACTCTTTTCTTTATATTTCTCTATCATAGTTAGCATCACCATAATCATTAAATGTTTTGGCTCCAACTAGACAAACTACTCCTAACAATAAATGGGATTGATGAGGGGTACTTTGGAATTATATTAATTATGGGGGGTGATTGCACTACTCAAACTAAACGCCACCTCCAACCCCCTCCATTCAATGCAAGTTGGGTCCCTCCCCCATTATCAATATGGTGGTGGTTCGATTTGGAAAGTTGGTTCGAGTCGATATCCATAATACGTGCTAGGTAATGGAGTCTGATCATTGAGTTCGATCTTCTTGACCCGCCCCTTATTTCGAAAGAGCACTGAATCCAAAACGGACCCTTCCTTTATATATAAACGCTTTTGGCCTTGTTGATCGGTCAAGTCAATTGGGGTCAGCCTGATGAGTTTTATCGGTTTCAATTGAAGATTAGGGTTAATCTGGTGGCTTAAGTATCATACTAATGTATTTCTCGTTGTAAATTTGTATCATCACAACGCAACAGTCGATATTTATACATGACTTGGCAACACGATGACGTACTCTCCTTGCAAAGAGGAACTGGGTTAATATATTGGGCTCTTAGACGACTTGGACTAGGTTTGCCGGAATCCAAAACATAACTTCCGAATGTTATTCCATTCGATGGACTCTAGATTATATAGCCCATTGGCCCACATAACTCCAAGCTTGTTAAGCCCAGTACCGTGGTCCATGCATCTCATGGGCCGAACCTGCAATAATAATGTTCAGTAGTGCATTTAGAAAGCCCATTCTCAGATAACTAAAATACGTGCTAGGTAATGGAGTTATTGGTCGATGTATTTTGATTTTTAGGTGAGGTCGAATTCGGATCCAATAGTTATTGACATAGCTTGTTATAAGCTGGTTAGCTTTGCGTTCTGGGTCGACCTCGAGTTGTACTTTTCTAATGTGGGCTCACATACGAAATCTTGAATCAAGCTCGAGGGAGGGTGGTGATGGGGAACGATGTCATTAACAACAACAACTTCTTAACAAACAGAGCCTTAACATGTTGAATTTATTCCCACGTGGGTAGATCACAAAGAACATTCGTACCAAAAAAGAACAGGTAGCTTGAGTTGAACATGTAAGATCTTATAGTACTTAGGAAGTGGGGGGAATCCTAATCATGTGCGGATTGGGACTTTTCAATTGAATTTAAGAGAATTGCATGTGTCTTTGCAAAAACATTGGAACGTTCGACGCCAAACCCCCCAAGTTAGTTTTATACTAGTATTTATTTGTTAACCTCTTTGGTCATACTATGAACAAATAATGGCCACAAATCGAACTCAAACAAGTTATATTCGAGTGGTTGTAACATTTGATTTAGTGTTTTAAAATTATTTTTTTGGGTTTGAGGCCCGGAATGTGTAACTATTTCGGCAACCTTATGATGACATCACTAGTCTCATATAGCCTGACGACGAAATCATTTAATGTGGTGCCCGTCGAAATTAAGACAAGGTAGTTAGGAAGGTGGGGGGATTGACATGTGATAGGCTAATGTAGATGAACAAGGGGCAGAAATTCCTAGTATTTAGTCTACCAATCTAGTCTTTTGATTTCCCTAAAACCAAGAGACGAAGAGTGGGTTAATTGGGTATTGTGAAAGGTTGTTTGTTTAACTTAAGCTTCACTACATGCATTGTCTACCAGTTTTCAAACTCGAATAGGTTATCTTTTGATCAAACGACTTCAAAAACATTGTCTCCACGTGTTCTCCGATCTGAAAAGAATTGGTAAGTGCAGCTGAAATTAAAACGCTAAGAAAAGCAACTAAACGCCTCAATCGACCTTTTCAAATACATCACAAAAAAGAACAAAGAAAGAAAAAGAAAACCAATCAGCACAACATGAACTCTGTGCTCAAGGTGGTTCATGTAGCACAACATTTTGGAGCCAACGTAACGTTTTTCGAAAGAATTCGAAGCAAATCAAGCAACAAAGATCCATTGATGAACAATTTGCCAAATCAACTTAGTCGAGTCTTTATCCCCGGAATGGGAGGGAATTCCTCTCCGTCCAAATTAACCAACATATAGCATGAAGAATAAGAGTCTCTGTGGACACCGATAGCTCTAAGGTTAACGATTTTCATGAGTTCACCCAAGCGTGAATATCTGAAAGAAATATTATTGGAAAAATCACGAATTCCACAAGTTCACCCAAATGTTAATTTGATTAAAAAAAAAGTGGTGCCAGATTCTTTTTGAAAAATCACAAAGAACTAGCAAGTGAGGTAGAGATTCTTTGTGGCTCCGGCAAAGACAACACTAGTTCGTTAGCGCCCATCCCGATTGGTCCGAATAATTTGATCGATTCGTTTGTCAAAAATGACGAAGTAAAACTCGATATAATCATAGCTCAACCACCGTTGTCAAATTACAAAATTTGTTGTATTTTTCAAACAACTAAATCACATACTGTTAATTTCACCACGGTTCGACATTTTCGATGATTTTCGAGGTAAATGGGTGCATGTGGTTAGGGGGCTCATCAATTGATGCAAACATGCAGACCCCGTAAATCATGGGAAGCTCCCATTTCGCTTACATATTCTTTTCGAGTCTTTTCATTGTCTTGTCCTTTGCATGCGTATTTATTACCTAACAGAAAAAGATATTTGTACTCATGGGCGAAGTTGTACCGTAAAAAATAAGAATACAAAATATCGAGATTTGTTAATTTATTTTTTTTGCGACAAGAATATATTTAGAGGTGTTGTCAAATTAGAAATATCGAATATATTATGTTGGGATGATAATATGTAATTCTCTAATTCTCTAATAAAACCGATTATTATTCAAAGCATGCATAAATTGGGTAAATATTTTCTTTGTAATTTCCCAATTTTCTAGACGTCCACATGCAAATGTGTACCATACGTGTCTGAGTCAAACTGATTAATAAACTAAAAATTAAATTAAATTAAATAATTGTGTTGGTTAATAAAATAAAAATATATTAGTTGATTTTGGGTACTGACTACTTATCATGGTACTTGACCGTTGTTTCAAAACTTTTGACTTCCTTTTATTATATAGATAGATAGATCCTTTTAAGTGAAGGTTTGACAATTAAATAGGTCGGAGCTGGATTTATACGAATTTGTTATTTACTTATTATAATTTTGGATTTGGAGAATCTTTGCCCGATAGTAGTAATTGGATTTTGATTTCATACCATTTCTGTCCATCGTCGGATTTCGGGTAGGCCGGGCATTCGAATTTGATACACAACATACTAAATCATGATTAAAAATTGAGTTTAAACCAAAGCAAAATCAACCAAATAACCGTAAAATTATCCAAAATACTAAATTTTCTTAACAATCATTATTAGCAAATTAAAACCCAGTTGCAGCAACTACTCCTAGCAACATAAACCAAACAATAAACTCTCCAACAAAAATATAAACCAAACTAATCTAGAGTTATTTTGCGGGTATATATACTTCTAAATGGAGCCGGATCGGATAACAGTAAATCCGATACCCACCCATCGCCCGTCACCTTCAGATTCGGATTAAGTCGAATACAGTCCGCCATGCGGTCAAACCATATTTTTCTCGCATTGACCGAATTAGATTTGAACGGTTTTCGAATTTCCGGACCAGATTTCAACACTCTTTTTTCACAATAATACACTAGAACAACTAGGGCTATTATTGCAATGTGAAACCATGACATTTATGTACCCTATTGAAATTAAAATCATATTTTATAATTAACCAAGTTGTGTCACAGTCGTACCATAGATTCATATGTGCTTTGACTGTATGATTGGTGTCTCTTCCTATTACTCTAATGCTAATTAAATAACTATAATAAGGCTCATAATTCAAGTGTTCACACAAGTAAGTTAGTCATGTGACAACACTTACAATTTCTCTGTTCTATTCGAGTACTTCATCGAACCGGCCGATACGATAAGGTTTTGAAAACACTGGTTAGGAGATGGTGACGGGTACGGCTCGTTACTGCTCGAGGTGGCATCCGCTAGTCATGGATAATGTGAAACGCAACGTCGGCTGTGCTTTTTTTTTTTCACCGAAACTCACACGACGGGGATGGAGTTCGCCATCCGAGACCATGCTGGTACCCTACTACACTACAAGATGTTAGTGAAGGACGGTCTCTGGTCAGTCGAAGTCGTAGTGATTCTCGAAGCAATGCGTTGGGTAATCTCGCTTGGCCTTGAGCGAGTAGTTTTCTAGGGCGACTCCCAGGTTGTAATGCATGCGGTAGCAAGCTCAGAGATGGATATCACAAAATTCGGGGCCTTTTTAGAGATTGGGGGGGTTTTTTCGTGTTAATTCGTTAGGAGATCAGAAAGGAACGGGGTTGCCCACAAATTATCTAGGCAATTTAGATTCCTCAAATCCCTGACTGTGGGGCATGCACTTCCTGCATGGCTTGTTAATGTTGTTCAAACAGTGTGTCTATCGGTACCGCATTAATAAGAATTGATTGTATCCCTCGATTAAAAAAAAGATATATGGATGATGATTATCTGTAGGTATGTGTCAGATTGATTTGATGTATGGAATTTTGTCCAACACTCTACAAACTAATTATGGGGTCCGCTTAATTATAATTTAGATTAATTTGGGTTATTAATCAGTGATTGATGATGACAATGGTGGCTAGTTTTTAGCCAAATTAACGTCACTTCAGTCCATCAATTTTGTGCTTGTCACACTACAAAAAAATTCACTCTTTGCCGCGGAGCAATGCCGTAGCAAAAAGGCCAATTATCGTAGAGATTGTGCTCCCTTATTTTGTTCCTAATTTATAATATCGAACGATAATCCACCTTTTTACCCCAAAAAATCAAGAATAAAAAAAATCAAGACAGAGAAGTAATCAGGGTGGGTCGTCTTTCCTTTTTGCCGGAGAGTCAGGTGGAGTCAAGGTTAGGCCAATCTAGACCATCACTTAAGGTAATTCAGCTTCAAATTAAGTTACAAAATCTTACATGGTATCTTTATAGTTGAAATTTTTGTCTTGCGTATTTTCGAATTTTATTTTCTGTAGCTTCCAAACTTATTTAGTGGTTCAGAGAAGCTAGAGAAATTGAAGACCGGGAAATGACTGAGGAGACATCTTTAAAGTTCCATTTGAGGCTTGCTAAGACTCATGGTTACCGTCATGTTGAGATCGAGCTAGAGTGACTGTCTGGTTGTTATTCATGATCCTCATCACCCTTATGATGATACCACTGAGTTACTTTGGTGTGCTGCTTAGAAGTATCTGGAGCCTCATTGGGGAGTTTGAGGATGGCATTTCGCGGCATTGTTGTCGGGAAATTAATAAGGCCGTTCATATTATGGCACATAACAATTCGAATTGGCATAACAGTATTCTATAGGATGGATAGACCCCAATCTTTTCGATTGACCAGTTTAAATTAGATGATGTAACCCCCAATCTTTCAAATTGGAATAACAGTACTGTATCGAATCCTCCCCGGTTCAACCTAACACTTACCAAACACCAAATCCCCACCCGATTTTGTCAATGTTATCTATTACCTACATGAGTTAGAGGTGAATCTCAAATTTAAACCTATGTAAATGGATATATAGGGCTCATGAGCCTTAGCTAAATCTCACCTACTGAGTTGGATTAGGTGTCACGATGAACGGTCCAGATGAGTCCTCATTAATTATAATTAGTGCTTAGTAGTGCTTGACATGTCAACATTGTTTGTAGGTGAACGGAAGCATCCATTACTAATTCACATTGACACGATTTAATTAACAACGGCTTATACAATAATTAACCATTTAATTAACTTACTATAAATGAGACCCGGTCGATCTCGTGGACTGATCTGAACTAGAGTACATGCAGGTCAGCCATCGGCAGCCTGCTCACTGAAATAAATCGCAAAGCCACTGCGGAGGCTCGACCACCTCACGCAGTTTGAGGCCGCAAACCATGTCTCATAGTTTTGCTCATGTTTTCCTTTTTGAACTATTCTGCATCTTTGTTTTTCGTAATATTCGGTTCAGTAGAGTCTTCGTGTCTGCCATCCTAGTGTAGTTTTGTTTTTCGTTAATTTGTCATGCCCGGAGGGCGCGGAAAAAGGTCAAGTCACCGTTCTGATGACGATTGCCGGTCATACCTTGTAGCACCGTATGTGGGGTGTGGGGGCTACACCTCCTTTTTTCGGGCTTGTTACTGTTGGGTCTTATGGAATCCATTTTACAATATTAATAAGGGGTCGTTTGGTATGGGGGAATGAAAATGGAGGAAATGTGGAAATTGGGAATTGAGGAATCAGAGATTGTGTAATTTCAATTACATTGTTTGGTAACGAGGTTTGTAATTCAAATACAATTTTCAGTTTGTTAGAAATTTATTGTGCAATGACCTTGATGCCCTTATTTGAAATCCAATTTCAAGACTCGTCATCTTCTAGTTAGCAAAAATTCGTTTAATACTCGTATAATAACATATACATACTATATGCGTTTAGAACTTCCGTTCTCGTACTATTGTAGAGCCGTTTAATTTTAAAATTTTAATATTTTCTAATTGTTGCCGAAATTGTAAACGTATTGCTATGTTGAAACAATGTATGAAACTATGAACGTATTAATATTGTACCATACTCATATCATATCTTACTAAATATAAATGAGAATAAATCCGACACCTACCACTCCTTTTATTTATCAGGAAGAAGAATTAATATTTGTACATATCTACAACCATATATTATAATATGTCATGGCTAATCATATAGTTTTTCTAAATATGCATTACATAATTGCAATAATATATTACATGCTTTGGCTAATCAAACCAATATCTCACTTTTATTCCCCACCTCGATTGTTATAGTCGTTATAGCCGTAAAGGAAGTTGGGGGTAATAATGACAATATATATCAATTGTTTACGAAAATTCAGAGTTTTGAAGAAAACATCCTCAACACCATGTATTTGAAAAGGGCACATTTGAGAGGAAATGTGGGCTCAGAGGAAAAGTGTTTTCGTAAAACACTGGCCAATTAAAGCTAAACAAACAAGTGTTTGTTTATTACTCTGAGTTTTGACAAAATCCTCCGAATTTCCTCTATACCAAACGAGGCCTAAGATCAATCAGGGTGTAGCCTATTCGTCTGAAAAATAATGAAAACCCGTCTATTCCGAAACCTTCCGGTTCGAAACTCACAAACTCAAAAGGAAAAAAAAATCATGGGTTGAAATGTTCCTACAACCTAATTGATTAATGTCACTATTTTACATGTGAGAGCTCTCTTTTGTAAGTTTTCTGATGTCATTTTTGGCTCTTACTTGCGAGTTAAAGTCATTTTGAAATTGTCTTTTCCTTAAATAATATGGAGCCAATAGTACAGAATCTCCTCTTTATGTACGACTCGGTATCATGTTCACTAGCTACCAAAATTGTGTCACCAAGAGACAAGTAGCCATGGTTGATTTTCGGAGTCCGTCCGGTTGGGTGATGTAGGTCGGGATGAAGCGGGGCAGAAAACCGTTCTCGAATGTTCAGTGATAGAAAGGCATATGCGAGCTAGAGTTTCTCCTCGAGTCAATTATCCTTACCGTGGGATACGAGACATTACACGGATTAAGTGGTAACTTATTCCTACTAGGAACAGATCTAGTGGGTGACTTTTCTGGGTACGTGTCCCTTTTTATTGTTCAGAGTGACAAATTCAGTTATAAATTAGAATAATTTTTATTTCAACCTAATAATATTTCAAATTTTAACCACATATTACTTTTCGATCCTGAATCCGTCTGAATCCTTACTCGTAAGAACATATGAAACAATAATATTGTCACCGTACCATTTGTTTTATGCTTCCATGTTAAAAGAAAAGACATCTAATCAAACGGGGCCGTACCGCATAAATCACATCATATTGGTAAACACAACCTCTCAAGTAGTAGAAAACGACCCGATTACCCGATCCACCGAGCCAGGTCCCCGCCCCGCTCCAGCTGTTTAGCCGGTTTTTTGTCTTTCTTATTTTATCAGGTCGTTTTTTCTTTTTTTAATCGAAATAACTAACTGTACTACTCTACGAGAATATCGAATCGTTTGTTTGTTTACCTTTTTTCAACTTTTAAACGGATGTATTTACCTGTTCCAAAAACGGATTAGAAACCGGCCAAGTCATAAAAGCAATAAAGTTAAAAGCATCACTAGCGATAACCATATTCTTATCCTTGATATCAAATCAACCGATCTAAGTATAAAGCAAAACGGTTCACCTATTTAACTCTAGGTTTCAGTTGAACATTTTCCGAGTTGTCACTTTTAGTCGTATTAAGAATCGTTATATTTCAATAATTTGAGTCGTTGAGAGAGTATTCTGATTGATATTTATATTCTACACTAACACGCCTCCTTTCAAAGGGAAGCTCTTTTTAGAGATGATGTTTGCACATCTTCGATAAGTCATGTGGACAAATTGGGGGTTACCGAGATTCGAAACAGAGACCTCGCGGTCATGGTAGATTCTGATACCATGTCAAGACTAGAGAGAAATGATCTTATACGATTCTTTTACACGTCCCCTCACGTGCTTGAAGTTTTTGCACAGAGCCAAACATACATTATCCTTATAAATCAATTATTAATATTGGGGTCGTGGGAATTCAAACTCATGAACCGGTTGGTCTAAAAGCTCTTTTTACCATGAAAAGAATCGTTGTATCTCAATAATTCGAGTCTGACACTCTTCAATCTTCCTTTATAAATGTAGTTGTTGGACTGACACATTACATACTAGATTTTATCGGAGAACATAATTTTTTAGGTTAAATAATTATACGATGAAAGTTGAACATATTGGGACGGAATCCTTACACATATATAACATGTCTTGCTTTTACATATTTTGGAAGCAGAGTAACCCGAGTGGGTCGAGCTGGGTTAAATCAAACCGATCGGCGGTACGAACCCTCTTTACACAGAAAGATCACCAAACAAGTGCAGCTTGCAGTAATTTCGAAGCAAAGTTAGGAAGAGGAAACTGTACGGAAAAATCAAACCTAACCTAACCGAACCGCAACAGTCGATTAGATTCTCTACGCCTTCCACATTCCCATATGACGAAACTACCCCCAGTTTTCCGAGGGCAAAACCGGAAAAGAAAGTAAAGTTCACCGGTAGGAATAATCTTTCCATTGCTGCTGTCTCAGTAAGCTGTGTTTTACAACGGACGGACAACCCCCCAGAAAGAAGAACCAGAGAAAGAAAAAAATACAGCTCTAATCACAGATCTCCTCTCTTTTTTACTGCTTGATTTCTACTGAATTATGAACTTATCATCATCATCATCATCATAATCGACCTCAAAACCTGGTGTATTTACATAGAGAAACCACCTGTTCCAGAAAGATCTCCCCCTCTATGAATAAAATCCTTCATCTAAATCTCCCAAGGATCTTATAAAAAAAAATTAAGAGGCGAACAGATCCTAGTTTCATAAGTAGCCGTCTACAGAGGGAGAGGGAGAAGAGGCGGAGGCGGCGGCGATGAGGAGGTTGTCGAGGTCGTGAGACTGAAGACCGAGGCGAATCGCCTCCATGACCCGCTCGAAGGCCAACACGTGGCAGGGGATCCGGAGGCCGCCTTGCTGCTCGTAGCCGTACTCCTGAGCGGAACAGTTGAGGAGACCGACGAAGACGGGGTGGTTGAGGAGCTCGGCGCTGACGACGAACCTCTCCATCTCGTCGCCGACGTAGACGGGGACGTATCCTTGCGGGACGGACTTCCCGCCGCTGGATCTCTTGGCGGATTTGACCAAAGATCGGAAGGATTCGGCGCGGCGGACGGAGGCGGCGCGGCAGGAGCGGGAGTCGGAGCGTAGGAGGGAGTACTGGGAGGAGTCGGCGACGCGGGAGAGGCGGCGGATTAGCTGCTTCATTCTGAATCTGAAGCTTTCTTTAGGGATTTTCTGTTTGTTTGTTTGTTTGAGATTTGAAGAGCTGGAATTGGAATGCGGAGGTGGAGAGAGAAGTGTGAAGGGAAGGAGAAGGATGTGAGTATATATAAATATGAGAAGGGTAAATTTGGAATTTTGATGATGGGAGCGGTGGTACGGGTAGGAGTACTTGGCAGGTACGTTTATTTTTTTAATTTTTTAACTATTATTATTATTATTTTGGATAAATTGAGCCGGCTGACGAATTTTCCTATTTTTTTTTATTATGAATTAAAAGGCTATGGAAAAAAATTAGTTAGATTATGTACATCGTTTATTTTATGCCTTTATGTAAAGATTTGAAGTTTTAGGGATGATTTGTGTGATTTCAAATCTACAACTATTGTTCATTTTAAAGATGTGACGTATGAGACGTGCACATATATCGAGATATATGGAACTCCTCTTCTTCCTGAGGTGTTAACTTCCACGAATTGTTTTATTACACATGATGGTGGAATTTAGGCATACTCCACACCGTGATCATATTTTTACGCATTGGTGATTTATGATGTCGTGTTTGGTGTTTATTCACGGCGAGAAAGACCATAATGTTAAAGTAATTTAGTTTAAGGACCAATGAAGTGAGATAGAATTAAAAGAGGTAGGGGAAATAAATAGGGAGGGAAAGTGGGAAGAGAGAGAAAGAGAGAGGGCGGAATTAGCGGAGAGGAGAGAGAGAAAAGAATGGTTGGGGGCGTTAATTTCCGTATGTCCGGTGACAGTACGATTCCGTGACAACGGATGAAATGATTCCAATTCCATCCCTTTTTAATTTTATTTTCTAATTAAAAATAAAATAAAATTAATTTTCTTGTTTCGTTTCCTCTTTTGGTTTTTTCTGCTTTTTCCTCGTGTGCTTCCTCCACGTGTCACTTTCCCACTCCCTTCCAAGTACTAAAAAGTAAATAACTTTATTTATTAGTCTAATTATACTTAAAAAAGGATAACTGCATTAATGGCAATATTCGACGTAAAGAACCTATCAAAGGTGGAGTTATTTTCGTTTTAATGAACGATACTTAAAAGGGGAAGGAAGGTAGGGAGAGCGTTCTTTCAATTCTTAATCCAATAATTTACGATTAAACAGAAAGTTATCAATTCGTGGTCATTTGAATTTAGATTCTTTTGATTAAACTAAGCTCCCAATCTTAACTCGCATATAGCAAGACACTAATTTAAGTTTGATTATGATTTTATATTTGAGAGAATTGTTGATAATCCAATCCAATTTGTGGGTATGTGATTATTTTGATGACATTATCCTAATCAAAATTTGATGGATAATTGATTAATTATTTGTCAATTTGCCTGGGAAGTAGCCGCGAGTTTAGGAGAAAATCGTTGATTGATTTGTCGATTTGTGTGTTATCCAAATCAAATCAGGATGTGGTGAGAGACTTGTAATCATGACTCCTTCATCCTTAATTTACTCCTTCACAAAGTTTAAGGAAAGGTGAGTTCGGTTTGGAAAATTAGTTAGTTAGTTGGGGTCTTTTTTTCGGCGTGCCTTTTTTAAAGTTTCGTCGATATAACTCATGAGGAAGCCGTCGTAATTAGGAGTGTGAGTAGAGGGTTAAGCGGATCGAGAAACACATAAGTATCGAGGGCTACCCTTGTTTTGACAATTGGGGGTTGCCCCCTTGAGGTGTGTATATACGTGATGGGTGTGTCATTTGCATAATACCAATGTCTTGGAATAATGTTATCACGGTGCATTTTATAGTACATTCATAATTTATGATGGATGTCCACGTTTTCTTGCCGTGAATAATGCGGATCAAAAGTGAAGATATTTCTTCTAAAATCCTAAAAAGCTTTTGAATTGGCTTTCGTTTTGGCACAATATAGTAATAGATGATGATCCTTAATCGGTCCTCAATGATAATTCAAATCTTAATTTCAATCACATCAGGCATAACTGATGATGATTCTAAATTAAGTCTCAGATCACGAAATTTACGAAAATAATTTTATGATAATTCATGCCAAATCCGACCACTTTAACATTGATTTTACATGTACTTAGACTGTAATTAACCCCTTACAAGTCACTAGTACAACTAACATAATTGTTTAAAATGTGCACATATCAAAGATTATAAAAGCCAAGTTAGTACGAGGAAGGGGGAATGAATGTAACGCGTCTAACTGGACAACCTGTACTCAATATCTTACGTACTCGAAAACCCTATATTTTTTTAAAAAGGTTTTAGATAGCTCTTAACGAAGAGAGTTTAAAGTGGCAAGTACGTACAATTTAAAAATCATCCAAAACTAAAAGATTGGTGCCAATACAACCTGTGAGATATCGAAAAGCCTGTCACGTGCCACTAAATGAGTAGCTTCATTAATAAACTGTCGAATAACACGCACCTTAAGTTGAGGATCAAATTGTCAGGGAGGCCAAAATAATCTCTAATGATAGTGAATCGAAAAAGAATCAACTCAACATTACCCTTGTTTCCTATCAAGTACCCGTAAAAAATACCAATCACAACCTCACACAATCATTAATTTTTGAACTCCGAATTTACTAAACCAGCCGAATTAAAAAAAACACTCATCCCTCACCCCCAAATACTTAGAAAAATAAACAGAATAAGAAAGTGGAGAAGGCTCGAATTCTAGTTGGAGTATGGTGCGAAGTAAATAGCGAAATCAAAATGGTTAAAAATTATGAGTAGAATTTTAAATTTGGAGTGTGATAATTTTACACAAAATTTGATTAATATAAAACTAAAAAACTCTAAGCAATTGCTTAGATTAGTCCACTACTGATTCTGCCACTATCGAACACCAATTACATATTTACATCACAAGAAGACCAGTATTTATACACATCATAGACAAAATTTACACAATATTTTGTAGATACGTTTTAATACGAAATAATTTAAGAAAACGAATGGAAACTAAAATAATATGAAATGACCATTACCAGATCTTGCACAGCGTCGTACTAACTGGGTAGCACCGTACTACCTACACAGCATCGTACTGTGTGACTTTTTTAATCTCCATTTCATTTGGAAACTATTTATTAACCATGCACACTTCTCTTTATTTGGCCAACAATTGATGAACAACATACATGCATTTTAATTTCATCTGGTCTTCATGAGTTATTTGGTGTTAAATAGTGTCCTTATTTACCACGATGACGTGTCGGAGCCCGGAAGCAACGCCCGGGTCGGATGGAATCCGAAACCGGCGGCACCGTCTGTGGCGGAAAAGTCACCAGCTGTTGACAGTAGTCGTCTAATAACTTGATCACAAATCATATATAATATCACAGTGGCACGTGCTTCAATTCAATCTCCACCGTCAGATCGACATACTTGCTGAGCTATGGAAAAGTCCAAACGGGGGGAATATTAATTGCTGCAGGGAATTTATAATAAAATAAAAATAAAA
Organism: Linum usitatissimum; assembly: GCA_030674075.2. Lineage (NCBI taxonomy): Eukaryota > Viridiplantae > Streptophyta > Magnoliopsida > Malpighiales > Linaceae > Linum > Linum usitatissimum. The sequence goes on from JAUJYP020001424.1 coordinate 1,272,259, forward strand.
ACGTAATGTGAAAGAAAAACAATATTAATATAAGGACGGTTTTGCTATTTCATGACAGTTGGATGACCCATGTTACTCTCTCTACAGTGACAGTTGGATGACCCATGTTGCAAGGACTTGTTTGCTTTTCGATTCGATTGAGTTCCGCCCAGTTGAGTCAGGTAGCACAACTGAAGAGTCTTGCTCAGTCCGGTCTTCCTAAATGATCCATTCAGGCGGATACCTCGTAAAGACTAAGGAGTTTAAGAAGGGATGCTAATAAGGGTCCGAAATCAAGATCCATGGACTAAGCGAATTGAGAAACATAGGTAAATATGATCCATCAAATCCAAAAATAACTGAATGTGATTCGGTAAATAGTTTATATGTCTAGTGGAGATCTCAATACAATTTTATGAAAAAAACATTATAATATTTGTTTTGATATCGCCAAATCGACCGGGTATATAGAATCAAAAACCCGAATCAATTTTCGAATTTACAAACAAACGAGCCCCAAAGAAGATGAAATAAATAATTCTCCAAATGATGAGGAACTTATATTGTCATAACCCAGAAGAATAGTCAATCATTGGATGGAGTAACGAGTAAGGAAATGAGATAGGAACTCTGATCGCCACGTGTTCGATTTTCCAACAGTTTGTTAATCAAACGGCCATCCATAATTATATATTTAGTTAGTGAAATAATTAAATATCATTTTCCAATATATTTATAATTTAGTTTTTCCCCCTTTTTAATTTAAAATTAAAATAAAAAAGGAAAACCTTCAACTTGGTTAGGTGATGCATGCAAAAAGGATGGCACTGCTGAATTTACTCCCCGAAAATAATAATAATAATCATAGTTTATATGATTAATTCGTTATTTTGGAAATCGGCATTCTGATTCACACATGACACATGTTTGTGTATTAATAGGGAGAAATAAAACAGGTGTTTTCCCTCGAATTAACGATGAGTCGGTTACTTTGTCTCCACAGTAAACACACCAAAAACATGTGTACGATATGGCACTTATGTTTAGCATTCAGTTGCGTAGATATAGAGGAGTGTGGATCCGCGGTAAATAAGTGGATGTTTGCCCCGGCAAACAAATTGCACATAAGGGTATTTTTGTCATTTTCGAAAATATTCAAAATTTAAAATTAAAATTTAAAATTGAAAAGTCAATACTCTAGACACTAAACTTAAAAATTTATTATTTATAAGAAAAGAAAGAGAAAATGTCAAATTTACCACTAATTTAAGTTGATCTTTCCGCTTAAATTGTTCCTTATTGACAACAAATATTATTTTAGTATTTTCCGCAGACTATATGTGAATATAGAGGAACCAACATGGTCGAAAAGCAAAGATCGATGGGTAGGTAAGTTTGGGTTAGAGTGGGAAGAGATAGCAAATTGCTTTATTTTTTAGTTTACTTCTTTAGTCTTTCAAGTTTAAATGTTTGCAATTTGGTCTTATCCCATAAAGAAAGAAGATGACGATGTTTTTTGATAAATAAGCTGAGTATATATAAATTACGAATATGTACAAACTGTTTCCGTCAAAAGCCTTGCAAATTGCAAAGTCTCTTAGAGATTACAGCAAAACCAAAAGCATAAAAAAGGAAGTCAAGCAGACACACATTTGTTCACGCATGTGGGAAATAATTAAAAAGAAGAAAATGAGAACCTGCCAAAAGAAGGACCAATAAAATCATAACACTGTCAAAATGGCGACAGTCTGATCAAAACAAGAGCTTCTACTTGATTAGTGTCAGCTTGAGGAAGAAAAGAAGGCAGAAAAATGGAGGTTCTCGAAGAACAAAAACCCCAAAACCTGCAACAGCAGAACATAATGCAAAAAGGAACATCCCGCAAGCTACGGTGGGTGAAATATCCCGTTCAACCACTTCGAACAATCCACCTGTGAAGCCTGATTATGGACTTGTAACCATCGGACTGTGACGAGATGAAAAAAAAAGAAAAGAAGATGATAATGATGAAGCGTACAGAACCCTACGAATTACTAATTAGACCCCACCACCCACTCATATATTTCATTATTGCGTTTTGGTCATCTTATTTTCCATCTAGTTTTTATTACGTACTCGAGACCACAATTTTAATATAAAAAAAAACAAAGACTTCGTTTCGAAGATTAATTAAGCGTAGGTTGCACAATACTTAATGTTCTTCGAACAGTTTGTCATTATCGGCCTTTTATAGTACCTGATCAGGATTTCAAGAATAAATTTATACCCGTCGAGTGAAAAATACGCTTTTATACAATCTTAAATACGCCTAGTCTTAGTCTTGTTGATCTAGTTAGGAACGGTCGTAATGTCCCATCACATAACGTATTTGTCATGGATCGTTATATTTCAATAATTCGAATTATTGGGAGATGGTTCATATAAATGTTATTGTATTCAATAACATATATTCGTATCGGAAAATATATATTACTGAAATTGTATGAATAGTGTGTGAATCCATGAAGTATGTATATTATATGTGTAGTTGACTTTCCAACGACATTGCTTCTGGTTGTCGTCTGATGTGAGTTTCTAGGATATTGATCGATGTCGTATTCCAAGTAGTGTGTTCTTGTGCTATATATTTATGTTACTCAAAAGAAAGACTGAAGTTGGTTTTTTATATGATTCGTTAATACGTCATTTATCGAGAAGATTTTTTAGAAGAGTTGAGGTATGAACATTTCGTAATATAAAGTGATCGAGCCTATATGTTCACAAGACTAGGCCCCCATTGTATGTGACCAGGTCTTCACACTTACTGTAATATGTGACAATATCTCAACAGATCACCGTCTGTTCAGTGTCGGACTATAAATACTAGCATGGTCACTCTATTGGGACAAATTGTTATAAATTCTTAGTGAATATTCCGTTGGTACATAGTTTTTCCCAAATTTTCATTTCTATTTCTTAATTATACGCCATTTTTGAACGGATCATTACTATCTTACATCATCTGATTTCCGAATCAAAATTTGTCAAGATTTGGTTGTGTGGATAAGAAAAACTAGCTAGAGGTGTGAACGCAATACAAAGTAGTCACTCAAGCAACCATGGTGAGGTGACATTTGGATTGGGATTATATATATTAAGCTAAGTCTTTGGACCCTCCACCTAATTATACATACAAAATTCTTCCCCCACGAGCCAAAGCCATAGCCTCAATTATTTGAACGTTTAATTAATCTCCTCATTACATTACAAAAATCTCTATGATCAACTGCAATCCTTGTCAGTGTTGACTGTTGGCGAAGTTGTTCATCTAGTTAGAATGGTACTTGTGCATATTTGCTCCATTTGATTTTTCTTTAGGACACAATAATAATAAGATTTTTGAATCCGGATAAGTCTAGGCGATTACTACGGTACCCTCAAGTACGCATATCCCTACATGGTTGTTATTTAGGGGCCAACGATGTTTGATATCAAATATGTGATATCTAGATGTATGGCGGCTATGCAGGTGGTTACCCAGGTACTGGACACTAAGTACTCACGGGTTATGTATGCCTTACAAGGTTGTTGACATCAACGACGTGACGCCTCGTTGGCATCTATAGGTGTAGGCATATGGGGGAATATTTATACTCCGAGGTATCAGAGCAGGAACCATAATTATGATGGTTAATGATGCATTATGGAAAATTGATAGTATCCTCAAGTACGTGTACCCTCTACGTAACTGTTATCTAGGCATCAATGTTGTCTGGTATCAACGATGTAGCGTCTTGTTGAAGCCTAGGTGGAAGCCACGTAAGGGTATATCCTGGGGTACCGGACACTCGGTACTCCCGTGGTGATGCATATACCTCATGTGACTGTCGGCATTAATGACCTGGCGTTTAGGTGCAGCCAACTAGAGGGTATTCATGCCCTAAGGTATCGAAGTAGTCACCATATAATTATGTTGGTCTTTGATGATGCATTCGAGCAGTTCGACAACTTCTGGTTTTTGACTGAGAGGTTAAAGACTTGGTTAGAAGTAGGTATTGATATATACATACCCGAGTTCGACATCCACCCGACTACAAACTCTTTTTCACGACTTTAGATCTACAGTGTAATGACCTAGTGGTAAAGAATGGTAAGTAGAGTGACTAAACCATAAGATTCTCTTTTATTTCAGAATCGATCAATGAATAACTTATTTTACTTTTATGCCCTAATTTCCTCCCTTTGAGGCTCGTACCTTTTTCATCTCTTTCTCTTCTCATCTAAGTTCCTTCTTCTTCTTGCCTCAATGGTTGATCATTCATATCATAACTTACCGAAAATCATATCGATTCCGTCAGGACATTACATACAACTGAGTCACATAGAGATAAACCCAACTAACCGTTTTAATTTGACCATGTTTTAAACTTGGAAGAGATAAACAAAACAAAAAATCCAAGTAGTAAAAAGCAAAAGGAAAGCAAATCTCTCCTTGGGATCTATCTACAACAACTGTCGTTTCGCTTTTGGAAATTCTTAATTAGTTGCCGTTTTGGACAGGTTTTCTACTTTTTTCAGTTTTTCTGTGTGCGTGCTGACGGCCGGGTGACTTGAAAGAGTTCGAAGACTACTAAGATCCAGATCCACCACACCAAAACAAAAAGTCAATGGTACTTAACAAGTCAGATTCGAATAGACTCGAACGTCCGAACCAACCTTAATTGAAAGCTCTTTTTGTGGTACTAGAAACCCAACCAACCATCTCTCCATGGTACTCTGCATCACCTTTTACATCGACCATATACCACTCTTGGAAAAGCATCCCATAACTTGAATTACGTTACACAACGAGCATTCATACTTTCCGTCGAAAAGCAAAGTTGATAAAGAGAGAGTGCGTGTTGATGATGAGGAGTGAGTGAGTCAGCCTGGTTCTTTCTGGACTTGTCTACTGCAAGTTGGCTCTGGCCGCCGTGTCACAACCCATAAGAGAATAATAAATAATTAAGGAAGAATATTACGTCATCGACGTACGAATACGAGTCAACAAAGCACTAATTTTAGTAGTAATTCTTATTACTACGACTAACTTTATAGTATGTATGGATTTGTTCGCTGTTATACCTTTTTTTTTCAAAATTACTTGGGTGCTGACTGATGAATCGTCCGTCCTGACGGACACTTGATTTAACGGTCATCATTGAATCTGGTCGAATTCAACGGTTGGATATTTTTAATTTTTTTTACATTATATCTTTTTGGTTCGAGTTAATTTTCGATTGAATTGAGTTATGATTTTGGGGTTTTGAGTTTTGAGTTTTTTATTTTGGGGTTTAGATTTTGGGTTTGGTTTAGAGTTTACGGTTTAAGGTATAGAGTATTAGGTTTTCAATTTAAATTTTAAAATTTGAGTTTTAGAATTTGGGTTTGATTTAGAGTTTAACGTTTAGGGTATAGAGGTTTTCAATTTGGATTTCAAATTTTAAGTTTGACCCAACACCCAAAATTAAAATCCAACAGAATATGAACATGACTTTTTTACTTTAACCCAAACCCAAAATCTAAAACCAAAAATATAAAACCTAAGATCCAAAACCATAACTCAAAACTCAATCTAAAATCAACTCGAACCAGAAAGATATGATATAAAAAAACAAAAAAAAAATTGAAACATCCTACGTTATATTCAGCCAGATTTAAGCGATAAAATTTAAGCATCAACTTAAAGAATGAGGACTACCGACAACACTAATGAGAGATATCAAAAAGTCAACAATAACAAAATGGGCGGCTCAATTTCTTAAAAAGAGAGTAGTCTGAAACGAAAGCAAAATTAACCGTTGGCCCGAGCCGTAGGATTTTGTAGTCAATGACTCGGTCTTAGAATATAACGAAGTGATCATTAACATGACTTTTTCAATTTCTCTAATAAAAACAAGAATATTCGACGTTAAAACTAATAGTCGATTTTTTTTACCGTAGATGATCACGAAATATACACTCCATTTCGAGAGGTAAGAATCAAACACTCCAATTCATGGTTAACCGGCATTCAGCGCAAGACAAGAGTACAATAACCGTACTGAAGGCGGGACATGATGGGCCCATTTGCTATCAAGTTGGTCGAGTGGTCCATTAATTTAATTATGGGGGCCCGGGCCCAATACCGTAATGAATGGTATAGAAATGCCATGCCACTCCCAGTTTGTACGTTTGGATTTTCGTACAAACTCCATCCTATTCCGTGCTATATTTTAATAAATTATTGTATTTCAATAACTTGAATTATTAAAAAAATTCAATTTTTTTTAAATTATTAATTAACGGGCGTTAAGAGGGTTGAAGCACGAGACCTGCCTATGCCATTATTGGTTTGCTCGGTTGGGATGTCGAACATAGCATAAATCATGTGACACCTAGAATATCATCTTCTCAAATTCGTATCGAATATGTTCTACGTACAACAAGCATATAACTACGTACCCATTTTATAGTAAATAAGCTCTTATCGACCAATAAGTCACTGTACATAGATGTGTGACTTAATTAATAATTAGTTTTTTTCATAGGAAGAATTCCTTCCACAGGCACGACATTTAATAATAAGATCGTTAGGTAAACTTCATGACTGTCAACCATTAACCCAAGCGAAATCTGTGATCCATCACAAATACGTTGAAATGATTCCACATTACAACTCAAAGTCTCTAAGAACACCACTACTTGACTACAAATCTCTAAGAACACCACTACTTGACTACAATCTGTTTGGCCGGACTCGATAATAATAAATTGGTCGGGGAAGTTGTGGTGGGGTTTTGGTGTATGGATGTTGGGAAAGAAAAACAAACAAAACGTTGATAGCTAAACTACAAAGACCATCTCGTTTGTTCCCTAGGAACCATGGAAGCAACTTCCTCATACAAACTGTGGCCAGTCTGATGCCGGCCGGTGAAGTCGATGGACTGGAGGAGTGGGGCAGGCACGGCCGGCATTTATTGATGAAGTATCCGGTCGGCGACGGTGTTCATTTTTCAAAGTCAAGAGATCGATCGACGTGTCTGACTGTCTGGTACGTACTAGTACTGCCCGTACACCTAAGTCGTATGTACGGGACCCATCACTGTCTTAGAATAATAATGCCACCGCGAAAGACAACGGGAGGGAGGGAAGATATAATTAATGGCCGCATCGATTTCTTCAGCCGCCCAAGTAAGAATCATCTGGAGGCCTATCACTATTGTTTTAATTAGCTCCCCGATAGGTGTTCAATTGAATATTATATCGGATAAGTTTATAATTTTTTGAAAACTCTATTCTTAGGAGCTAATTATTTGGGTTGAGTTTTAATCAGGACGTTGTAATAGTATGTATCAGATTCTGTCCTACACTCGATCTGCGTTTGCGGAGAGGATGATCAGCGAAAGAAACGACTCACGAAAGGGCAACTTGAAAACAGAGTAGGCCAGTTAGAGTAAGCTAACCAGAGTAGGCCGTCGTGGACGTGGGTTCAAAAGCCTTACGTGCCTAATTGCTAAGTATGATATTAGCGGGTAAGTTTATAATATTTTGAGTACCTTCTCTCCACACACAAGTTAGTTTTTGAAGACGAATTTTATTTGAGAGTTTTTTTTGTCATGAACTATTACGTCATGAACTATTATTATAAGGAGATAGATTAATTGGCCCGAGATGGTTTCATTCCACGTAACCCTTCCCTTAGCAATGAGAAAAAACAGTTCTGGTAAAAAATAAAATTTATCTTATATCATTCTCTTATCTCGTAACACTCAATTATTATATAACGTGCATTATATATTTGATTGGACCGGGCTATTATTACTTATTAATATTAGTTAATATTCCGATCATTGTTATTTCGGAGAACTTAATATGTATTATTTCGGAGAAGTCGTAGAGTGTCAAACTATAAATAATTGAAAATGATTAATAATAAGAGTAGGCAATTAAAAACCTAAATTCTAATCTTTTTCTCTCCCTCGTCTAAATCTTTTCTTCTTTCTCCCTAAATCTCAAACTCCATTATTATAACTTTTTGAGTAGCACTCATCCTTAAGCTAATTTATAAAGAGAGGATGTCCAAAAGGTTATAAATTTACCCGCTAATTTCATATTTACGATGTGATATTCAATTGAGCACGTAACACATTATATATACTATATAGACGGATTATACTATTAAATCGTAACCGGTTCGGGTTTGGTATGTTTGTGAACGACAGTGGCTCGTGGGTAACATTTAGTTACGGTCCAATTATCATGAGATCCAACTGGCACCAACCGTCCATAGATGACCGTCCGTACAACGGCAGGTCCATCCCTCCATTGATTATACCACGTGGACGCTGTACCCGACCGTACCACATAGGCAACGTTCTCTTTTTTTTTTTCGGGTGAACCGAAGGTGGCCAAATTTAGGTGCATGTCAGTGATTTATTTGGAGCTCAACACGTGGCAATATCTCATTGATAGTATAATAATTTGTTTCGTACGGTTGACGTTTGACCATCAGCTCGTCGTTGTTTCCTCTGCTCGACTCTGTGTTGTGGCCTGTGGTTTTGGAGCGGCGTAGCTCCAATTCCTACCGCCAGTCTTCCCTCCTCCGTTTGCAAGTTCCCGATCGCGGCGAGGGCGTTTGGGCCGTTAGGAGCAGCCCTGGTGTCTGTGTCCATTGTAGCAGCAGTGGTGGATGAGGGGCGAGACATGGTTGTGATCGGCAACGGTGATGTGATAGCGGCGGTGATGAACCCTAGTCGCGGCACACAGTGATGAAATAGCGGCGGCGATAGCCCTAATAGAAGGATAGAAGCAAGCTCTAGATAGGGGTAGAACCTATTGATAATCTATGTGCCACATTGATTCTAGTTACGAAGACAATATAAAATAAATAAAAAGAGGGCACTGTTATGTTGGTTAAAAATGTTACTTCTCTTACCCGTTATACCCGTTATGTGTTACAACGGAATATACTCATTTTTCGTGATTTTCGACTATTCTTTTTTCGCTTACCCTCTTATCCTTACCACTCACATTCCTCTTATTACCTTTCTTTTTACGCCCTTTCGAAATATCTAATTTATCCTATGACAACTCTTCAAATCGATCGTATTATATTAATCCTCCCATTTTACCCTTCTACATACATACGTAAATCTAAACATCAACTCATAAAGTCAAGCCTATTAGTCCACATCTTTGAGCCATTACTATTAGTCCAGACATCTGCCATTGCGCCCCATTGGGCCCTTTGAAGCAATAATCAGGACTGTGGGCTAGGAGGAGAGCTGAAGCCCAAATAATTGTTGGGTTGGGCCCTAAGTTGGCGTGAATGTGTTTCGTTCCTCTAGCATTCATCGTCAGCACACAAAAAAAATACAGAGCCATAGCGATTAGCGACAGAGGAGCGAGCTACAGTCTTCTTCTCAATTGTCTGCATTCATCAACGGCCACGACGCACTCACTCAGTCCTTTTGCTTCTTCACCAGAACAACTACTTTCTGTATTTCTATGGTCTTCTAGTCATGGCATCCACCAGTATTGTCAGGACTCTGCTTGCTCGTCGCTTTACCCAATTCTCCTCTTCTTCTCTTTCCCAAGCTCCCCGCCGATTCACCTCTCTCTTCGCCTCCAACAAGGTATGACTTAATCCACTTCTTCCTTATCTCGCTTTACATCTAACAGCTTCGGTTCACTTCCATCCGCATCATTCAGCTGATTAGCTTGCTCAATCGATACTGACTATGTTTCAGTCTTTAGCTTCCCCTAACTTGTAATGATGGAATTGGTAATCTTGATCGTGTTTCAATTGACTTGTGTTTTGGGTTCATGGTGATGGCTTAGCTGTAAGGAAAGTGATTCTAATCTCTGGAAAGGGTTTGTCTGTTCAATTCTTTTTCAGCCGAAATAAGGAATTTCGAATCCATTCAGCTGATTAGCTTACTCTATTGGGATTCTCGTTCTCCTGGCTTTTTTATTTGATGAATTCAGTTTCTTTGTGGCAAGAAATTGTCCCTTTTCAATTTACGCTCTTTCAGCTGCTGATCATGTTTGCATATGTCTTTTGGCTTTGCGGATAAAAGGTGCAGTGGATTAACCCCATCAGAACATCATACAAGATATCTAGTTTGATACCTCGTGCCATGGCTTCCACGTTAGGAGGGAAAGCTACTTTTTCAACACAGTCGTTATCCACCAGTGAACCTGTTGTTTCTGTTGATTGGTTTCATTCCAACCTTAAGGCACCTGACTTAAAGGTATCGTCTTTTCTCGGGTGTAGGGTAGTTGGAATTAGCAAACGGCACTTTTTGCTCATAGCTATTGACCAATGTCTGCTATTTTCATTTGCTAACGTCAGGTTCTGGATGCATCTTGGTATATGCCAGATGAGCAGAGGAATCCAATTCAAGAGTATCAGGTTTATCATCATTTTGCTCTCGTTTATGCTAGTTTTTTTCTTAGAACAGTATCAATACGGTATTTATCGGTTTCTTCTGTTTGGAAACTCGCCGATGGGAGATTGTTTGTCTAGTTCTTTCAAACTTTTCATCCCCTTGTCTGCTATTTCTCAATTAACCCCGATATTCTCTCACCATGAAACAGGTTGCTCATATTCCTGGAGCCCTGTTCTTTGATGTAGATGGTATTTCAGATCAAACATCAAATGTAAGTTCTTAACTTTTCCTTCAACATTTGAAATTGTTATATGCTTGAGAAAGGTTGACATTTTTTTACCACTTTCCATGGAACAGTTGCCACACATGTTGCCAAAGGAGGAAGCTTTTGCAGCTGCTGTTTCTGCTCTAGGAATCGAGAACAAAGACGGAGTGGTGGTGTATGACGGGAAGGGAATTTTCAGTGCAGCTCGTGTCTGGTGGTAAGCTGTGTGATCTGGTTTAAGGTGTGCTTGTAGTGCCTTCTCTCTCCACTTACATAGAAAACCCAACTCTTTTCTTCAACTTGTGTAAAGGATGTTCAGAGTTTTCGGACATGATAAAGTTTGGGTGTTGGATGGAGGACTTCCGAGATGGCGTGCTTTGGGATATGATGTTGAATCTAGTGCTTCTAGTGATACTATCTTGAAAGCTAGTGCTGCCAGTGAAGCGATACAAAAAGTATATCAAGGCCAAGCTGTAAGTGCATGCGTATCTATATAGTCAAAACAATGGAAATAACTAGTTAGTAGTGTGTGATAACTAGTCATTGCACTATCTTTAATTTCATCCTCAACATTAGTGCTCTGTCTCTTATTCTATAAATTTTTAGGTTGGTCCGGTGACATTCGAGACAAAGTTCCAGCCTCAACTTGTCTGGACCCTTGAGCAGGTTGGATTCAAATCTCTCAGCTAGTTCAAATGTGTTAGTGATATGCATCATATTGTAAAAATTGTCTTGGATTATTACAGGTTCAAAGAAACATTGATAACAAGACATACCAACAAATAGACGCCCGTTCACAAGCAAGGTATATCCTTGTAACAATGCATTTGCTGATCTATTCTCTTTTCTTTAAATTCTAGGTTGCTGAAACAATTTCCTTACTTTGCAGGTTCGATGGTGCTGCACAAGAACCACGAAAGGGAGTTAGAAGTGGTCATGTACCTGGAAGCAAGTGCATCCCTTTTCCTCAGGTGAGAGATGACCTTTTGGATGCATCGACTCTGATTTAATATTCTAGGTATTCTCATTCATCGTTGTGGTTTGGATTTATCCTACCAGATGCTCGATTCATCATCACAAACACTCTTACCAGAAGACGAGTTAAAGAAACGATTTGACCAAGAAGGCATCTCTATGGAAGCTCCAGTTGTTACCTCGTGTGGAACCGGTGTAACTGCTTGCATTCTTGCTCTGGTAACTTCAACTTCTTTCCTTATATGGATTTGATAATTCGAATGTCATTGGTACTATAATTCGGTTTGTTTCTGAATCGAGTTTATGCGGTAGTTTACCCTGGATGAGACTAGTTATATAGTGGTGTGTGATGAGCATAAGATGGTTCTTGTTCTCATGAGACCTGAATTCTATTGCAGGGTCTTCACCGACTTGGGAAACAAGACGTACCAGTGTATGATGGATCATGGACGGAATGGGGTGCTCATCCCGAGACCCCAGTCGAGGCTTTGGAAACCCGATCCGAGTAGTATAGCTGCAGTATGTGTGGCACTGTGAGGAGGGGAAAGCTTTTGTTAGTTATGTGACTGAAAAAACGGTGTAATCTTTAGAATGGCTGGACAAGGAAAGCACATAAAAGCTCAAAGCTTCAAGGGGTTCTTGCTTGATTTGTGAACAGATGAAATAAGAGAAAGGAAGAGGGAAAAATGATTTAACACTTTGTATTGAAAATGCTCTGGTGAGGAAAGAAATCTGAGCCGATTCAGAGCAGTCGAAGTTCAATCCAATCGTAAAATTTTCAGCGCGACATGTGAATTAAGTAATTTGTGATATAACGACTTCGCGACCAGATGAACCTGTGAGGTTGTGACTTGTGAATTATGGTTTGGTTGAAGCGAAAATTGATTAATTTGTGATCTAGTGACTTCACAATCCAAAAAACCCGTGATTGTTTAACCTCTCGGTTTGACAGCTTTTAACTAAAATCCGATTCCGGATTAAATTTACTAAAAACTTAAGACAATGTAGGACTTAGAAGCAAGAGTACATGAGAAACTAAAAAGCCAAATATGAAGAGAAGTCAAAAGAAAATCCATTCTCCCAAACTCAGAATTCAAACATAACTAGAGGAAAGTGCCGAGGTTGTAGGTGGTAGAAATGAGCTAACTTTAGCTTGTCATCAATGTAAGAATTTTTACCCAAATAATGGAAAATTAACCAATTTTTTTCATTATTTAACATACTAAGATTAGGAAAAAAGAACAAATGTCCAAGATTAACCAAAAAATTAGGAAATATATGAGGCCATTGCTTCATCTTAATTTCTCCCTAATACCAATTCCATTTCTCCATTCAAAAATTTCTATTGGGATTCAAATAAACAAAACAAAAGAAAGAAACACAGACCTTTCTGCTTGTGAAAAATAACACAGGCAGATCCAAACTATAATCTACATACCCCGTTTCTGTTCTTTCTGTGTTACAAACTATGGCAGCTGAAAGCATCTCAGAGAAGCCTCCCATGGTTTCTGAATCCCAAGAATCACAAGGCCAGCATCAACTCAAACAACCATCGCCGACATCCACGACTACAACTACGACAGATGCTGCTGCTGCTACTCCTCCCTTGGAACAACAACAACAACAACAGCAACAAAAACCATCATCCTCACCAGAAGAACACCATGTTCCTCCCGAACAGCCTGCAATTGTTGATGTCGTTGAGAAGGCGATAGATCAGCCGACACCTCAACCTATCCAAGAACAGCAGCAGCAACAACAACAACAACAACAACAACAACAACAACCTGACTCTCAGGAAAAACGACAAGAATCACCTACAAAAGGAAATGAAGCTCCTTTGAACGTTGCTGAGAATGAGAAAGTTATCCCTGTGGAAAAAGAGGATCTTTCTGCCTCTCAGGTTAAGGAAGAACCAAAGGAAATGGTAATAAAAGCTGAAGCAACAAAAGAAGAAGGCAAGAGTCCTGATGGTGAGAAGAAAGCTGAGGAAGTGGTTGTTCAGAAAAAAGAAGTCACCTTTGCTGTTGACGAAATCGAGAAGAACAAGGGCATTCACGAGGAAAGCTCTTCGTCTCGAGAACAAACAGTCCTCCTCTCCGATTTGAAAGAGTACGAGCGCAAGGCGTTGCTGGAACTCAAATCCAAGATTGAAGAAGCTGTCCTGGCCAACAAATTCTTCGAGGATATACCTGAACATAATGAAAAGGTCAAACCTTCAGATCAACAGAAGGAAAAATCCGAGATGACTGAAGGCAGCAAAGGAGAAACTAACAAAACAGAAGCAGAAGATGAGAATAAAGTCAAAGATGAAAGCTTGACCGCAGAGAAAGAACGGAAAGGGAAAGAGATTCTGATTGATGATTCTGCTGTTGTTAATCATCAATATCAGAATCAGAACCTTTCTATATGGGGGGCCTCGCTGATGCCAAGCAAAGGAAACGGGAGCACGGACATGGTGCTCCTGAAATTCCTGAGGGCAAGAGAGTTTCGTGTGATCGAAGCATTCGAAATGCTGAAAAACACCTTGAAATGGAGGAAGGAGAACAAAATTGACTCGATTCTGGACGAGAAGGACGACCAGACCGATCATCTCGATCCGGTCGTGTACGAGGACGGCCACGACCGGGAGGGACACCCGATCTGTTACAATGTGTACGGAATGCTGGGATTTGACAAAGCTGCTGATAAGATGCTTGGAGATGAAGAAAAGAGGGAGAGGTTTATGAGGTGGAGGATAAGGAAGATGGAGAAATGTGTGATTGAACAGCTGGATTTCAATCCTGGTGGGACTTGCGAGATTCTTCAGATCAATGATCTCAAGAACACTCCTTTGCCTACTAAGAAAGAAGTCCGGCTTGCCACCAGGAGAGTTGTTGAGGTTCTTCAGGACAACTACCCTGAATTTGTCTATACCAACGTAAGCCTAATATATACACATTTTCGATTCGTTCTTATTCTTTCGATCTCCTGGTATCAAATCCGTCCTGAATCGTGTTTCTGTGCAGATATTTATCAATGTGCCATTGTGGTACTACGCGTTCAATACAGTTCTGTCCCCTTTCCTAACTCCAAGGACTAAGAACAAGTTCATTACAGCCAGGCCATCCAAGGTTACAGAGATTCTACTAAAGTAAGAGAATTTTAAGTTTAAGATTGTTCACTAGTTAGCCATTCAATGCATTTAATTATTTAATAAGAATACAAAAATAATACTTACAATTGGTATTCCTGTAATTCTGCAGATACATTGCCGCGGAGCAACTTCCAGTAAGGTATGGAGGCCTGAAGATGGACAATGATCCAGATTTCTGTCCCAATGATGTCGCGAAAGAGGTGTGGGTGAAGTCAGCATCCACCGAAATCATAGAGATACCGGTGCCAGAGGGAGGCAAAACAATGGTATGGGACCTCACAGTGTCGAGCTGGGAAGTGAGCTACAAGGAAGAATTCGTACCGACAAATGAAAACTCATACACGATAATAGTTCAGAAGACAAAGAAGATAAATTGGCAGGAAGGAACAATCCGGAATTCATTCGGGAATCCCGAGCCGGGGAAGATTCTGGTCACAATTGACAATGCTTCCTTCAGGAAGAAACGCATCCTTTACAGATACAAGGCCAAGAATGCCTCATCTTCATGAGCACCAAATAAAATGCTTTTACTAGTTTTTTGTTGATGTTATTTTTTTCCATTTCGGAGAGGTCGTGCAATATAAGAACTATGAGCGGTTTAACCCGCACTCTGTCTTAGTTGTTTTTTCTTCTTCTTTTGCTTCTTGTCAGGAAAGGATGCATATCAGTTTGGACTTTTAAGAATCAGATAAGAATGTTTGATATGATCATCTTTTGAACAAGAAAACCAGTAGAGTCCATAGACACGGCCTCTGCCCGATTTGTCAGCAACCATTTTGACCATAGCTAAGGCGTCATGACCATTGCCACAAGTGGCATCAATCACAGTATCCCCTTGCTGAACTACACAACTCCACACCCTAGATATGTAGTAAATGGAGAAATTCGAAAAGCCATATTCAATATTTCATCTAGGTAGGAAATGAGGAACTTGATGAAGAAGCTATAACCAGTTACTCTTACAACCAAGTTGGAAAATCCACACAGGAAAAAGAAGTTGAACTTACAAATGTACTTCAGTTGTCTTATTCTTCCCCAAGAGGTACCCAACCAAAATGTCATCCAATCCTGTCAAGAACAGAAATTAAACAAGAGCAGAATGAAATCAACCCAATGTAACAGACCATTGTAAGTGATGAAATTACCCGAAAGAGGAGAATCATAGGCGGCGGAAGAGGAGAAAGTTCGGTTCTTTTTCACAGAAATGGCAGCTGGTATTGTTCGGCAAGAATGAGAATATTTGCCGGATGAGTAATGAAGGCGGGAAGAATCGCAGAATGGAATAGTAGTTGTTAGGATTTTGTGTAGTGAAGTGAACCAATGGCGATGAGGAGAGAAGCAGTAGCTGAGCTTCAATCCCGCCATTTTTTCTCTGGTTTGGAGGTTCGGAATTCCGAGTTTCCGGGGTAAATATCCATTTTGGTCAGTGATCGTATGATTTACACTAGCAGTCATTACACTTCAATGTTTTCACAATAATGTCACTAAGATTCCAAAAGTCCCCTAACTTCAACGAATGACCGATCAATCCGATCACTGACCAACAACTGACCATTGCCATGGTGTGTGAACGTGCACGTGCCTTGATCATGTACAAAATGTTGAAAATCTCGTGCTACCCTACGGTGAAAGAATGTCAAGTTCAAGCACTACAATACTATCCATCGGTAGCCAACATATTGTGTGAACGAAGACTCGGATTTAAGATCAACGTAAAAGTGATAGGAATGTAAAAGAGTAAGACACTTATCGCTCGCTTTTCAACCATATATGGTCTCTTGTTATCTTCTGTATTTGTGGTGTCTGTCCCGTTCTCCTCCTTGGTGTGTACGAGTTTGATGTACAAGAAGCGGCCCCACCTACACAACTTTACATCAGTTTCAAACTGCTTAGCATCGCGATTGCGCAGGAGGCGATGGCGATGCACGTTCGTGCTAGACACTCTACACTGACAGTTGGGGCCGCTATCCTCACAAAGCTTTGGGACCACCTGACAACCATGCCAGACATTCATATTCAGACTGTTCGTCCATTCAATGATATGTTTAACTTTTAAATATCCTCACGTTTCCGTAAGTTTTGAGAGGGAGACTGCCATTAAAACATGAATATTAGTCTCAATCTGTATTAGTTAGAGAGTGGCACCCACTCCATTACTTTTTTTCTCCAATTCAAACCATGAAACAGACCAGACATCCACAGCCACATACTTCTCTAGTATTTGGTTTGGCCCTAACAACAACATCAAAGTCGTAAGCCTCCTTTGTTGTGTGATCCAAGCATTTTTGGCCGACCAAGTTAAGTATATATATAAATTCTGCAAGTAGACTTCCTAATTTGTCATCTTAGGAGACCGCATCGATCTTTGTTGACTTTAAAATTGTACGATTTATCCAGTTTTGGTTTGGATTCTAACACTTCAAAAATTCCTAATAAAAGAGCGGAAAATGTCGTCAAAGTTCAGCTCGAAAATCTCGACATATGCATTCATCGTATTACATTTCTAAAAAATATTTCGAATAAATATATGAATTTTGAATGATTGATCCACCAACCACCATCCCCTTAAATCCCCATGTTATATGCATTGGAAATATTGAAAAACCACACACTTTTCCCCAACCTCCATGGATGGACCATTGAGCCATAGCTAGATTGTACATCAAGTCTAAATCTAGTGATGAATTATCGAGAATTAATTAAATTACGGTCCAACTCACTCTAATCTTTAAAACTCTGATAATATGTTAGTTTGAAGTGAAATCTTAATTTCTATTAGATTTAATCTTATCGATGATTTTTATGGTATTACCAATAAAAATCGACATGATTTAAGCAGCTAGAATCAAGCTCGCTTTTACATTTCCACTCGAACGTCGATCTCCATCCCGCCTGAGGAAATCTTTGCATGCATGCCTCCCGTTTTGTACTGGTATATTAAACCATCCTAAATCAACCGCTAAACCGCATTTCTTTTTCGAATTTTCATTAGCCATAATAAGTTATCCTCTGCCCTCTGGCCAAGGTAAGGTTCAACGAATTAGCCGCTGAATCAGCAGTAAACGTAGCTACAGCTACAACGTTAAGCTAAAGGAAACTCCCCTGAATTCAGTCCAAAAACAAACAGCAAAACAGAGGTTGACGAAATTTTGAAGGAAAAAGAACTAAGAAAAGATTTGATTGGCTATGGTGAGTGACAGAGCTCTAATTACCTGACAGAGAGATTGACTTTGCTTTAATTGCACTTTGATTATCATAATTACTATGCCCCCTATCTTCTTCTTCTTCATTGATGTTATCTTGTTACATGATGATAATGTACTGTTCAATCTCAACCGTTAATCTTGTCGTCATTAATCTCGAATTTGAACCATACAGTATCGAGTCCGGGAGTTGAGCGTGCGTGGCAGGAAGGCCACAGAGATGCGAGAGTCGAGTTGGAGTCCTGCCCTGATCCGGCTAAGGTATCCATAGCATTGTCACGACCAATGATGCTTAGGGTTCTGGGCAGCGCGGACAATTTGGAGGCAGTCGGAAAAGATGATGGAGCGATGGGGGAGGGTGGAGGCGATCTCGACAGCATGAAGCAGGACGCGGGCTTCCGCGGCCACAGCAGAGGAGCAGAGGAAAGAGTCGGCTTTCCCTAAAATAATCGACCCGTCGAGTTACTAGCAATGACTCCGTAGCCCGCCGTCCTGAAATCCTCGTGAAAAGACCCATCACAGTAGCTTTTGTACTTTCTTCTTTCCCAATCGCCGACCAAATCACTCCAAACAGACACATTACGAAACATCGAGGAAACCGAATCTTAAACCAGAGGAATCAATCAGTTGGATCGGTTTGGCGTAAATAAAAAATGCGGCGCAAGTGAAGAAACAAAGCTCACCCACAGAGTTGCAGAGCTTCTTCTTCTTGGCTTCTTCTGCCGTTTGATCATTATTTTTATTCAAACTTCACTACTGCCAGCTGTAACCGAGAATTTTCCCATTGTTTTATTTTAAAATTTTGCAAAGCCTATTGAATACGGCTGCTGCCGTATTTAATCCTCACCGTCGGATGATTCTGGTTTCAATCAAAAGACCCATATTTAAATGGGTAGTTTGGACAATTAGAAAAATAACTTTCTTTTCAAACACTAACACAACTCCTTTCATTTAAATGTGATTTTTATATTTTTTATATAGATTGATAATCCAATCTAATGATATCAATATTTATTTTATTTTGATTATTTTATTTTTTCTCACCTTATTCGATTGTAATTTCTTCATTCCATAAATAAGAAAGTTAAGGAAAGAAATGAAAGCAGAAGTTACTAATATACCCTTCTGCTTCAAAATTCAGACTGGGGATCAACAGGACACGCGATGCCAATTAGCCAATTCTCCTTTTCCGTTGATTTGGCCGTCCTTCAATTAAAAAAGAAACCCCCCCCCCCCCCCCCCCCCCCCGATATTGATGATAATGATTATTGAATCCTGAATAAAAGAATAAACTTGAGAGAAAAAGGAATCAAAATTAGCAAAAACAAAAGAGAAGCAAAGCGGAGCTAAGAGAGAGAGAGAGAGTGGAAAATGTCGATGAAAAAGATGGAAAGTGATATGAAATTGGCTCCCAAAGATTTGAAGTTTGGTTAACAGTGTCGTCCTCTAATCCCCAATTTGCAAGTCTGTGGCTAGGTATCTAAGCCTTTCTTCTCACTTTCGATCTGTTTGATCTTTGTGTTAAAGTATGCTGCTTTTTTTCCATTTTGAAGTTTATTGCTGCTGTAAAAACAGTTCCTCCTTTTCTGCTGCTTGGATTTCACATATGGAGGAGGATTATTCTCTTTTGTTTGTTTTGCTTGTAGGGTTTATTAAAGGTCTTCCCTTTCTTGTATCGATTTGTGGCAGATCTCCCTTCTATTCTTTTTGTTCCTTCTTATGTAGATACAGTCTTTGTCTACTGGAGACTGTATCAATGAATCTATTTCAACTGTGGGTTGGATGGTTCCAGCTTCCTTCATCAACCAAGAAAAGAGTTTTTAATGAAAGGGTAGTTAGTCATAGCCAAAGTTGAAGCTGTTGCTGTATTTGGATTGACTTTTCTCTTAACTCCACAGTTATCCCAATAGCAAGAAGGATCTGTTGTTTGAATTGCTTATCTGCAACTTTACTGGTTTATAGCTTTCCTGTGAGATCTCTTGTTGACCCTTTTTGTTTCTTTCTTGAATAAGTATGTTTCTTTTATGGTGACTTGGTTCTGTGATACAGGTCATTCAAAAAGGTGCTCTCTTTGGTGTACCCTTTGCTTAGTTGACTGGAATCCGAATATCATTGATGGAGCAGTCAGGTATCCATCATCAATATGATTCTAGGGAACATGTCCCGGAAGGTTTCCACCATCCTGCATCTCAAGCATTTGCAGTGGATCCTGCGATGGGTGGTGGAAATCCGCACTTGATACTACTACCTGATCCCAATGCATCAGGAGTTAAACCAGTACGCAATTTCTCAATACAGACAGGGGAAGAATTCGCTCTCGAATTCATGCGTGATCGAGGTAATCCTAAGCCGCCTCTGTTGCAAAACTGTGGTGTTGAACCAAACTACGCCACGGGGTATATGGAATTGAAAGGAATGCTAGGTATCAGCCATACTGGATCGGAAACTGGATCAGATTTATCGATGGTCACCGTTGTGGATAAAGGCGCCAAAGATTTCGGAAGAACAAACTCTAATTTACATGAAGACAGAAGCGTCTATGGTTCTGTTCAGTCAATTCCACGTACTTCTTCGGCCTATGGGAGTAGGGGAGCTTTGAATGGTGGTTATACATCGTCTAGCACTTCTGGTTCATTGACCAAGATGAAAGTTCTCTGTAGCTTTGGTGGTAAAATCTTGCCCCGGCCTAGTGATGGAAAGCTCAGGTATGTTGGGGGAGAAACTCGCATTATACGCGTAAGTAGGGATGTTTCCTTTCAGGAGCTCAGGCAGAAAACTTTAGCCATTTATAGTGAGGCTCATGTCATAAAATATCAACTTCCTGGAGAAGATCTCGATGCATTGGTTTCTGTTTCTTGCGATGAGGATCTGATGAATATGATGGAGGAATGGAATGAGGTCGAAGATAAAGATGGATCTCAAAAGCTAAGGATGTTCTTGTTCTCCTTGAGTGATTTGGATGATAATAATCAGTTTGGTCTAGGAAGCACGGAAGGTGATTCTGAAATTCAATTTGTGGTTGCTGTAAATTGCATGGATATTGGATCTAGAAAAGGCTCAGCATTACAAGGTTTGGGGAGCTCTTCAGGAAACAATTTAGATGAGCTGGATAGGTTAACCAGTGATGTGGAGGCCAATAGAGCTGCTGCACCTATTCCTGATGAAGCTGGTGCCTCATCTTTGACTGGCGCTTTCTTATCTTCTGCACAGATCCTTCAAAGTTCGTCCAGTGCCTATGAAAGGCAGATGCCTATGATGCACTATCGTGACAATTCGTCTAATTACTCTCAGTTCGGAGAAACTCCTTATCTGATGCCAGTACAAGGAGGGACGAATGAAGGATGGGCATATGGTACCTTGCAAGTGCCAAACACACACGCCTCGGGAAACGAGGTGAATCCGAATACTGATGGCTATATTCAGCAAGATGCTAACTTTGTTAAATCTACTATGCCGCAGAGAACATTGCCGGTTGCTGCTGACGAGGCGCAATCATCAGTGGTTGTTCCGGAGAAGGATTTGCATTCTATGCCTTCCAGAGATGAGGAAGCAAGGCGGGAACCTGGAAAGATAGTTTCTTTGGCTGGTGGTGCTACAACAAATGTAGTTCAGGTTCCGAAATCTTACGAAGATGGTCAATGTCCGACTTCAAATAGTGCTGTTTCCGATCCGGTGGACTTGAGTTATCTCGAGTCGTCTATTCCTCCACAGAGAGTTTACTATTCGGAGAGGCTACCGAGGGAGACAGCAGGGCTGTTACATAGAATATCTAAATCTGATGACTCCCTTGGTCCACAGATTCTCGGTTCTCATTCGCGGTCTGATATTCCTGAGCATGATTCAATTGCTGAATCTGTAGAAAAGTTGGGCCAAAATAATAATCTAACTCTTGATGAGAAAACACTCAAGGGAGAACCACCTCAATCAATCGATTTAGCAAATAAGGAAACGCAAGACAGCTCAGCTAAAGAGGTCGCTGAATCTGTTACAGACACCAAACAAGCAGATATTGTTGTGAATATCGATGACAGATTCCCTCAGGATTTTCTCTCTGAGTTGTTTGCCAATACTACCCCCGGCGTTGCTCATACAAACAACGATGGAGCTGGCGTAAGCGTGAACATGGAAAATTATGAACCTAGGAGGTGGTCTTATTTTCAGAAGTTGGCACAGGAAGAGTTCATTGTTAAGGATGTGTCCCTTATTGACCAGGACCATCTTCCTATGGTAGCTCCTCCACTAACAAAAGTTCAAGCGGAACTCAAATCTCATCACTTTTCACCTTTGCCCACTAATGTAGTTTCAACAAGCCAGAGTGCTTTACCTCGAATCACTGAAACTTCGGATGATGTGTCGGAGTACAATCATCCACGGACCAAGGAAATCGACAGCTTGCAGTTTGAGGCGATGATTGAGAACCTGAAATCGCCCGAATCTCAATACGAGGTAACTTCCCTTGCGTCTGTGTTGTTGAATTGAACTATACTCATTGCCTAGTTTGTTTTTTTTATAAAGATTGCTTAGTTTGTTGGCTGAAATTTATTGTCTGATATGCTTCAGGACGGGAAGTTGGAGAAGAAGGATGCTGGTCTTCCTCCTATTCCTTCTTCAGAGGAAATTGATTTTAGTTCTTTGCAGGTATGTTGGAGAGAACAAGATTATTATTGTGATTCTTTTGCTTCATACACATTTTGAAAAATTGATAAATAAGCGAAAGTACATAGCAACTTCATCTATATCTGGACAACCTTTCAGATTATAAAGAATGAAGATCTTGAAGAACTCAAGGAACTTGGTGCTGGTACTTTTGGCACTGTCTATCATGGAAAATGGAGAGGAAGTGATATTGCCATTAAGAGACTAAAGAAAATATGTTTCACGGGAAGATCATCAGAACAACAAAAGCTGGTAAATTTTTTTTGTGCAATCTGTTCCAGTAGTTTTCTTCTGTATGTGACTCTTGGTTTGTGCATAACATGGTTCTCATCAGACTCTAGAGTTCTGGCACGAAGCTGAAATCCTTTCGAAACTTCATCACCCGAATGTGGTGGCCTTCTATGGTGTAGTTCAAGATGGACCTGGAGGGACATTAGCTACTGTAGCAGAGTACATGGTTGATGGCTCTCTTAGGCATGTTTTGCTCCTTAAAGACAGGTTAGTCGCCATACTTGCTGCTTAAGTTACTAAAGTACTTTCTTTTAAAGTTGCTTGCTTTTCAAGGTTCTGAGGTCAAACGTTGACTTTTACCCGTCTGAATCTCGACGTGTAGGTATTTGGATCGCCGCAAGAGGCTTCTAATTGCTATGGATGCTGCATTCGGGATGGAATATCTACACTCGAAAAACATTGTCCATTTTGATTTGAAATGTGACAATTTGCTCGTTAACTTGAAAGATCCTCAACGACCAATATGCAAAGTATGCCCTGAACAACTACCGATATATAACGTTTTGCTTTGACCATTCTAACAGAGTTTCCTGGGACCAGGTTGCTGACTTTGGTCTCTCGAAAATCAAGAGAAACACCTTGGTTTCTGGAGGTGTACGAGGGACATTACCATGGATGGCCCCGGAACTCCTAAATGGCGGCAGCAACAAAGTCTCCGAAAAGGTAAGCCTATTGCGCATAGAACTTGCTGGTTGTTTGATTTTGTGATTTGGTCGAAAGTGATTTCAAACGATAAGAGATTTGAGATAAGAGGGATTTCAAATATGCAAGTGATTTCGTGAATACCTCATTTGTTTAGTGGAGTTCTAGAAATTAAAAGGAGAAATTCTAATTTTGTGTAAATGACTATAATTTATCCCATCCTCCTAAACTCAACAAGGCAATTTGATCGTTTCATACTCGAATTTCTTTGAGATTTGGAAGATCTCTTGTCCATGAAGTGGATTTGAGATCACCTCTCATTCATTTTCGTATTCAAACGTGGTATATCTACCCAGGCAACAAAATCACTCTCCCCGTATATAAATGTGTATTCAATGCATTCCCTAGGTTGATGTATTCTCTTTCGGGATCGTATTATGGGAGATTCTTACCGGAGAAGAGCCCTACGCTAACATGCACTATGGCGCAATCATAGGTACGTGCTTTTTCTGGATTCAACCATGCATGATTTTTCGCTGGCAGATGCTTGATTGATTTTCATGATGAATTTTGCAGGAGGAATTGTGAACAACACGCTAAGGCCGACGATACCAAGCTTCTGCGATCCGGAATGGAGAAGGTTAATGGAGAAGTGTTGGGCGCCTAACCCTGAAGCAAGACCTTCCTTCACTGAGATTGCTAGCCAACTGAGAACAATGTCAGCAGCAGCTGTTAGCCAACCCAAAGGGCACGGAGGTCATAAACCACCAAAGTAAACACAGAAAGAAATAATGAATGAATGAACCCTCCTTTGTTGTATACTCTACTTCCGAACAAAAGTTGATTCATTTGGAGTTATATTGTATGGTAATGTAGCTGGAAAAAGGGGGAAGAACTGAGCTTCCATTGATGTTTTTTAAATGGAAGACGACGTTCTCCTTGAACTCCTTGTCTTTACAAAAATGCAGCCCAGTTGTGAAACATTCAAATGTTACATATTGGTCCCAGCAAACATGAAAATGTGATCAATTAGAGTGATCCCAAAATGTCAGTTTGTGGATTAATACGTCAAATTTGGAAATTTCGGGATAGGTACATAACCCAATCCAAAGTTACGAGACTTTTGTGTGGTAGTTTGGTAAGGAATGTGTGTTTACGATACTTTCGTAATATTGAAATTTTATCAATATTTTCAATTTTACGTGAAATTCTAAATTTTACTATATTGGAAGTTTCAATTTTTTCGTTTACCACTTAACTTAAAAATAAAGTTTCAATCTTTTCTCGTTTACCACTTAACTTAAGGGTAAAGTTTCAATCTTTTCTCATTTAGCACTTTGAAAAGATTAAAACTTTACCATAAACTAAGTGGTAAATGATTCATATATTATTGATATTTTCATAGTTATTAGTTTCGAATTTACTCGATTAATTTTCTAATTTCGCCGCTACTTGTTGGTTAGTTGATGCCGTAAACAATGTGGTTTGAGCTCGGAGCATTGAAGCACTGAATTTCAACGAAGGTAAAAAAGATGTGTGTATTTGTATAACCAATTCAACATGATCATCTAGCAGAGGATGATGATGAACTGTGGTGATGATGAGGATGAACTTGCCAAGCGGAAGCAAGCAAGATCGGCCGACCTTTCCATCCCAGCAGCATAAACCCTTTCTCACTCGCCAGCGTGAATCCACCATCATCACCATCACCACACCCATAAACCGACATCAGCATCCTAGCTTGGCTCATACACTTCATCTCCACAGCCTGAAACCCTGCCCTCCCGAGCTGCCTCCGCCATTGATCCGCCCTCTCGTGTCTCTCGACCCGATCCGACCCTTCGTAAGCCACAATGTTCCGGATCTCCTCCCCAAAATGCCGCGTCTCCATCTTCATCCTCTCCGCGCTGTTCCTCTGCAGACAGGGGATCGCCTCCAGCGAGTCGAAAATGGCGGAGTAGTAGTGAAGCGACTCCAGAAACCTCCCAAGGAAGAACGGACCGTTGTGATTCGCGTCCTGCTCCACCACCGTCAATAACGTCGGGGCTAGTTTCTTTATCGCCTGGAGGATCGCCTTCAGGGAGCCTCTGCTTTCCTTGACGAACTTGTGCAGGTTCATTACTCCGTTGACGAACAGAGTCTCGCCTGGTCTCAGGTCGAGAGTTTCCGAATTGAACAGCGACGGCGAGACTGTGTCAGGAATTAAATTGAATTCGAATCCGGTGATTCCGATCGATCGAGCTTCCCGAGCTAGTGATTTCATCCTGGATTCTAATTCCAGGGCGAGATTTAAGATCGGATCGTTGTTGTTCTTGTTCATCAACCCTGTGATTCGGATTCTGGCCGGAGGTCCATCTGGTCTGGAGGACAGAGATCTGAGGAGTGAAGGCCATTGGAGAGTGTGTTCCGTGCCTAGATCGATTATATGAAGATAATTTTTTCCTGTAGCTGCTTGAACAATTGCTTCGTTTGCCGCCATGAATCCGAACGCGATATAAGGAGTGGTTTGGTGAAGGAGGTGGAAAGCTTCGAGCCGTTGTTCACCGGTACTGATCGACGACGAGACGTCGTTGGCTGCGCCGCCGTTGGCGAAAGTGCCGTTTGGGTTTACATTGTTGAGGAGGAGAGAGAGTCTGGATTTGAGTCCCATTGCAAAGCAATGAGAGACTCGTTGTAACGAATCCCCCCACGGGTTAACCGATGACCAAATCTGGTTGAGTAACGACTCGGCCAAGCGAGTGTCTCGGCACCCCACTGCCTCAGCGCAGGCTAGGAGCAAGTGGACCAAGGTTAGACCTTGGTCCACTGCTTCTGCTGCTCCAGGTTGATCTTGACCCTGACCATAATCAGAATCAGAGTCAACGCTCATTCTTGGGACATCTCCATGACTAGGAAGTGCTAGTAGGTCTTGGAAAGAGGAGGAGTTTATCATATCCATCTCGTGATCGTGTTCGGCCATCACCATGGGAGGCGAGTGATCACGATGATGATCGAACATAAAGTCGAAGGTTTCCATTTCATCTTGGAAAAGATGCAAGCTTGTATGATTGATGGGATCGGCGTTGATGAAACCGTTAACGAATTCATCCACCTCCGAGCGTCCGTTTCTGTGCGTGATGCTTGTAGCACCGACGACAGATATATCGTGATCATGGTAATAATAATAGGGAGTGTTGTCGTCGTTGATGTAATGAATCTCCTCCGATGATGACGATGCTGATATTCGTTCTCTATCCATCAACTGTTGATGATACGCGACGTCGGTACCAAAGTTCGGACCGAATGGTGGTTCGTGGTTGAGGCGAGCGGGGCAGAATCGTCGAATGGCGAGGTCGTGGCTGTTGAGAAGGGTACTGATGTCGTCTGCCGGGAAGGAGAGAATGTTGTTCATGGATTCCATTGGTTTGATTTGAGAAAGACTAAAGATCAGTTGGATGATTCTGAGGCAGGAGATGGGTACATGATGGGTTATATAGTGTATCATCTGGTTATATGGGTATGCATCATATGTGATCAACCGAAAATTTCAACAGATCATTTCGAATTTCTGTATTAGGTAACGAGTAATGGGTACCATTAACGTTTACATTTCATAACACCGTTACATTGTCATGACTGAAAAATTCGTTGTACGAACTGTTTACCTCGTAGAACGAACGATAGTGTAGTTGAGGCAATAGGGTAGTTACTTAGCCGGCTGGGTTGGTTAGGGATAAAGACACAGCACAACTCAACTTTGGCCTTCCCTTTAACCTCTTTCCAGTTTCAGATGGCCGGTCCAGGAGAGACATGGCTTCCTCCCCTTCTTCTCTTTGTAATTATGCTCTTAGCCTTACTATGGGAAATATGGTTATCATTAAAAAAATAAACAAATTGAAAGTCTAACATTCTTTTGGTTATGCAGTGAGAAGCATGATGCTGCAGTTGGTGTCCTTGTTCACGCGTTGCGGAATCGACAAGATTCGAGTTGCTAATCGTCCCATAATTCATTGAGAGCTCAAGTAGAATTGATGGAGTTACGTTGCTGCTACTACAGCTGATGCAACTGGAAGAGCTGGGGAGTTACAGGGACCTGTTATGTTACTGAGGAGTGCTCACCGCGGAATTTATTTTCTCGACTCCTGTCGTACAGAGCTGTTGTTCGCTTTCGAATTCGTACTACGGTGTCATATTTGCCTTGTACAATGCATCGGGGGGCGGTGCTAGGAGGTCACGGGTTAGTTTTTGATAGGTGACCCTTGTATGAACAGGTTGCCATGGTTACTGAACCAACGGTGAAGACGCACTTCAAAAACTCTGTTACTTTCTCTATTGTTAGATTTCTATTCTACTTGTGTATGGTTCCATCAAAGAAAACGAGGCATGATCGAGCCTTCTCACAACCCGATCAGGTTAGATAAATGTTGGTTGCGTAATGTTGATTGCGAATCGCGACAATGGGTGAGAGAACCTGAAGGTATGGGATGAAGACCTTCAGGTGCTTGACGGTGGAGACGCACCTCAGGAACCCTAAACACTTACGGGCTTGGTCCCTTTTGAGCTTTGAGCATATCGACCTTTCGTGAGTCGGGACCTTTCGCGGGTTAGGTTGAGACTCATCTATGTTAGTTTCTTCATTGTTAGATTTCTATTGATTGCTTCTGTGTATGCTTCTATTAAAGAAAGAGAGGCTCGATCGAGCCATAATCTCGGTGCCATGGCACCGTCGATCGTGAGAAATATATTGGTTTAAACGAAGAGGCTCGATCGATGCTGTGTACAAACAACCACAACAATGGTGACCATCTGCAACAACTTGATCATACAACTGAACTCAAAAGCCACAGCCTGCATCTTCATGATCTGCATCGAATCTCATACCCAATGAGATACCATTGTGCTGAGAGATGATCATCATGGAGCTCCAATCTGCAGGCATGGATATCGATACAGAAGAGAACAAGAGGAGGACAATTGAAAAAGAGCCACATAGCAGCAGCTTACATCTCATTCAATGACTAAATATCTCCAGTGGTTGATCATCACAGTGACATTGCTGAGATTTTCTTTCAGATAAGAGATTGATGAAATTGGATCTAAATCACAGGAACAACAATGAAATCTAACCAGTGATCACATAACAAGGTTCAAACAGTAGAGATTTCCATCAGAGTAGATACTAAAGATATGAATTCGTCATCAGAAACCCTGACAGTACCAAATTATAAACCCTAGAAACAGGATGAAACAGTCTCCACAGGAAATCAAAATCAAACATGCGTTCAAATTAACTCAGATACCTAAATCAGTTCTCAGTCCTCGTCGACGCCTTCGAAAGCCCATGCATACTCCTGTCGGAGCGCCTGCTCCTCCTCGGGAGTGTAATCGTTCTCGATCCCGAAGAACTCCCTCACGTACTCCACGCTCTTGTTCTTGATTCGTTCCGCGGCGTTCTCGTTCAGCGTGTCCAGCATGGGAGGGACGTTGAGGTAGTTAGCGGCGACGATCAGCTCCTTCAGCTCGTCGTTGCTCAGCTCGCTCACGAACTCGTCGCAGAACTTCTTCTTCATCTTCTTCTTCTCGTTCTCGTCGGATTCCGCCGGGAGGTTGCTGAACTCCACCTCCTTGGTGCAGTAGAGGATGATCTTGGCTAGGGCTTCAGCCGAGACGTTGGGCAGAGGGATCACGGCGCCGCTGGTTTCGCTTGATGAGGCCATGTCGCATTCGTCTCCGCAGAAGAAGTTCTTGACCGTGGCGAGCTCCATGGCCACCGGCTCGTCGACGAGGAAGATCTTGTCGTCGGAGGTCTTGAGCGTGATTCTCTTGATGCCAGCGGCTACGTCTTCGCCGTCGGTTGACATCGCGGCGGTTTCCTGACAGAGAAAGGAGAGACAACGAATAAGACGAAATTAATCCCACTAGGGCACTATTTATAGCGAGGTGTTGGATTGGGCGGCAGGTAAGAATCTAGAAAGTTTCGGGTACCAAAAGTAAAGATATCTAAAATAGAGTGACCAAACAAACCAGAATAGCCGAATAGGAAAGTTGAAAGGCTTATGATTGATTTCTGCTGGGCGGTGAACAGAACGTTAGATAAGCCGACGGGAGAAAAGTGAGAGTGAGAGAGATGAGTTCTTCTCCTTCTCCGTTCAAGCAAGATATACTGAAAGGGAAGGTGGGATTGATAACAGGAGGAGGATCGGGAATTGGATTTGAGATATCTACCCAGTTGGGCAAGCATGGAGCTTCAATTGCGATCATGGGTCGCCGGAGGTCCGTTCTTGACGCCGCCGTCGCCAGTCTCCGATCCCAAGGAATTCAAGTATGCTTCCTCCTTCCCTTTTAATTGAATTGGTTGAATGATGCACGAAATCGGAACAAAAGTATGTTCCTTTCCCAATTCAGCTAAGCACTGTGAGCTAAATGCTAAATTGCTGAATCTGTGATTTTTACTTGAATTTTTTGGGGCAGGCTGTAGGTTTTGAAGGGGATGTTCGAAAGCCTGAGGATGCCAAAAGAGTAATTGAATCAACTTTCCAACACTTGGGAAGGATTGACATCCTTATAAACGCTGCAGCTGGCAATTTCCTTGCCTCTCCCGAGGATTTGTCCCCTAATGGCTTCCGAACAGGTTTTGATTTTTCGTTCTTGCTTTAAGAATCAAATTTTGCGACTTAGCTGGGTGGAGTTGCATGTAGGAAGAGAAGAGCTCATTCCAGATGTTTAGACAAGGTTGTTCTTTGGTCTTTGTGCTGTTACAGTTATAGATATTGATGCCGTGGGAACTTTCACAATGTGTCATGCTGCACTCAACTATCTAAAGAAAGGAGGGCTCGGTCGAGATTCTTCGGAAGGGGGAGGGACGATATTGAACATTAGTGCCACTTTGCATTATACAGCAGCTTGGTATCAAATCCATGTATCTGCAGCCAAGGCAGCTGTGGATGCTATAGCTAGAAATTTAGCTCTGGAGTGGGGGACTGATTACGACATCAGAGTGAACGGGATTGCTCCAGGTCCGATCGGAGACACTCCCGGGATGAGCAAGCTCGTACCAGATGAGATCCTCAGCAGAACGAGAGAGTTTATGCCCTTGTATAAGCTTGGGGAGAAATGGGATATTGCAATGGCTGCTCTATACCTTGTATCTGATGCTGGTTAGTCACACATTTGTCTCTTATGTTGTTTTTTCCCGCTCGATTGCAATGGCTGCTTTTGGTTATTGTTGTTCTGTTTTTTTGGATCTTGAAGGGAGATATGTCAATGGAACAACGATTCCAGTGGATGGTGGACTGTGGCTGAGCAAGCCTCGCCATCTAGCAAAAGATGCAGTGAAGCAGATATCTCGAGCTGTCGAAAAGCGTTCCAGAGATAAACCTGTTGGGGTTCCTTCCAGCAAGCTTTAATAGTACCACCGTATACGCAAATATGTAATCCTATTGAAAGGTTGTTTCTTTCGCAATTTCAATGCTGCATTCTCAAGAGATACAGCATATTCTGTTCAGTATCTTGCTGGAAATAAGCTTTGAAAACTAGTTGCTCTGGTGGCATTTGTTATTTTCCCCGATTTCTGATGAAACAGTATTTGTCATTGCGATCTACGCACTAATGAAAAAGGGAATGTATTTCCAGAAGCAAGTCAGCCGATTTTTATGCTTCTTGCAGAGTTTCTCAATTAGGCTCCCTCGCTTCTGCTTTGGTTGAGGGATTCCAAAGCTTCTGCTGGCACCATTTTCTTCGGCGGAGATCTCTTGTCGACGGATACAAGAAAAGTCAGCCGGAGCAATGAACTTCACAGATTTGGTCGGAAGCAAATCTCTCCTCAATCCTCTGAAAGCACGTTCTGGTTTAGGTTTCTCAGTTCTCATCCCTGCTAACATCGATGAAGCGGTGCTGGATATATATCGAGTGGTTGGTATCTCAACTTGTCTCTGCGTGGCGATTCTTCGTTCTCATTTGGGCTTATCTGGAATGGCTTAGCAATGTCCTCAAACATCACTGGAGAAAGTCCTTCCATCATCTTCTCAACCTCCTGAAAAAGAATCAACAGAAATCAAAGCTATAAATCTGCATGTCATCGTGGTAAAATACTGGGTTGTCAACTGAAAGTGAAACGAAAGCAGTGTTTAACCAATCCAGTTATCCTCGTCGTCTCCAAGAGTTCTTTAGCAATTATGTCAAGCAACTCCATGTTGTCTCTCAACCCTTTCATGGCAAGTTCCTCTGTTTCTTCAATGTACTGCAGTAACATCGAACTTTGTTAAGTATTCCTACGAGAAAATGGACCTAGGAAGGTGAAAGTGCATACCCTGGTCATCTCGCGAGTGAATAGCTCCGATTCTTCAACCGTCATATTGACAGGGATCACGAAAGGGTCGTCCCACTGATATCATGAAGAGCAAGGAACAATTAGTAACAGTCTTATCAGAACAATGTGCTGATCATCGAAAACATTACATACCCTGTACTTCATCGTTCCGTCATCTGAGCTATCGGGTCGCTCTTTGATTCCCAGTCTTTTCGTTAAAGCAGTGAGCCCCAGCTTTGCATTTTGGGGGCTGATCACCATCTCTCTAGCAAGCTGGGGAGGAGATAAAGCAAAAGTGCATCAGAGGTATCCGATGCTAACCGAGATTAAACATCAGATCGGTGTAGCTGTCATACCTTCGTTATCTTCTCGAGATCGTCGCTTCCACCATCAGTAACATCGCCAAACACTAGACGTTCAGCACAACGCCCTCCATGAGACACCACCATTTGCATCTTCATGTAGCCGAATGTAGTATAACCTTGGTCAATCGTTTCTTCCCTTGGGTAGAACACAGTTAGTGCAGTTTCCTGGTGTGTAAATGGAAAGTTGTAATCAGAAAAATAGATAAAAATGCAACAATGAGCAAGAGCTATAGCCTAATAGTTAGTAAAATACTGTATGGCCATATGGGTACAAATTAATACGTTTGGAATTTTATATCTTAGTTTAACATAGCAGTACGTTTAAAAGTTTGGCATCAATTATAAAATATTAGAAATTTATAATTTTGCAAGTTAATATACGTTAAACAATTATTAAAAAAATCTATTCAATTCCTTAAAATAGGTCATGTTTTATTCGTGTTTAGTATATGAAGCATCAAACAAACGTTAAAAAATTAAATGGCTCTACAATAATACGGAAACAGAAGTTTTAAACCCATATACGAGTATTAAACGAATTTTTGCTACAAGTCTGAGCATTCACCTTGCCACCTGGTAGAAGCTGAGAAAAGGCATGCCAATCAAAGCGAGGGAACAAGTGAGATAAGACTATGTGTCCAGCTTCATGTACAGCCAAAAGTCTCCTCTTCTCCAACGGGACCTGTATTCGTCAACGATATGCGTTGTTAATTAGCTTTAGAACCAAACATATTTCATAAACTTATACGGCCATTTTAGAACATACATTTTCTTCGCATTTTTGCTGCTCTTCTTTAGTCAGAAGCACGCCCATGCCCTCGAGCAATTGTTTATCCAACACATCAACAATGTCTTCCTGATAAACCTTGGAATGCCCTTTCCTGACCTGATACACAAATTTGGACTGTATCTATGACATCTGGAAATATTAGGGAACTTCCCAACTCTCATCCCTATATTAGTATCTATGCATCACTGTAACTTTTGTTGCTGTTGAGAATGGTAACTTACAGACATGATAGCTGCTTCATTCACAAGATTTCGAATGTCTGCTCCAGAGAACCCAGTAGTACGGAACACAAGCTGCAGAGAGAAGGGAGAAGTAGACCAAAAGCAGCATGAAATTTACAGAATCCACAACGCCAGAAGCAAGATTGTTCCTTTATTTTGACAGGCACATATGTTTTGAAAGATAGGTAATAATAATGGCTTGTGGAGTGCCCTGCTGCTCAATTACACTTTGAATAACAAAATTCATTGTAAGAAATAATATGATACAAAAGATAGCATGTGAAAAGGACAGTACAGCCTACCTTTTTAAAGTCTACATCTTCTGCAAGTTGCTTTCCGGCACTATGCACACTGAAAATCTGCACTCGTTGGGGTGCATCAGGCAAACCAACGTACAAACGACGGTCTATGCGCCCCTTGCGAACAAATTCCGAGTCTAATTCATCTGGCCTATTGGTCGCACAGATGAAAATCACAGCTTGTTTGAGAGAAAAGCGATCCACTCCTGTTTGCTCTTTCCTTCAGAACAGAAATGTTGGTCATGTCATTTAGTGAGAGAGAGAAGCTCAAAACAAAGAACCATGAATGACTATAACCGAAGTTTTTTTTTGCTGCGAGTTATTTTAATTTGAAATTTGAATGAAGTCAAACTCAAGCTTAAGCCTGTACCGCCCTCAGTTGGACCTTATTTCATGGACTTTGTAAGGACAAAAGCATATTATTTTAGAAAAAAAGCATGTGCATCCTCACTCTCCATCAAGTTGTGCAATCAAAGCCTCATAAGTTGGTCTTCTTCCCGTGTCCCTTAGTGCTTGCTTTCCAGCAATAGCATCAATTTCGTCAATAAACACAAATGATGGAGCCTGCATGAAGAAAGGAAAAAATAAAACATTCTTGCCAGAGCTTCAATTTATGACACCATGCTAGAATACATTTGTATAGCTATATACACAGAGAGCTATAATTAGGCGGCTTTCTGATGAGGAGTAGGCAAGACCAGCAGATAACGAACTTATTTATTCGGTATTGACTTATATCAGAGTAGAAACTTGTCAGTCATACCATCGCTTTGCAACAACAAACAATCACACACATGCAAAGCTTACGTTTTTCCTAGCAAGAGTAAACATTTGATTGATCCTCGCAGCGCCGCTCTTCTCACTGTCAGTGAACTCTGCACCAGAAGCGAAAACAAAAGGCAGTCCACCTTCCTTTGAGAGTGTCCGTGCAAAGAGGGTTTTCCCTGTTCCAGGAGGTCCCGACAGAAGAATACCCTGTCATCATGTAGTTGTCAGGAAGTGATAATTCGTTACAGTGCATTAACAGTAGCGAGATGCAATAGAATGCTGAATATAAGCTGTAAATGTATTATTACCCTAACAAATTTCACCCCTTTTTCATAATATTGCATGGGATTACGCATATATATAGTTATTTCATTAAGCAGATCCCAGACATCTCCACCAAGCACCACATCCTTGTACCTTGATTTTGTGTCGCCAACATCTAAATTCCTAGCTGGCTGAGGAGAGGACAGAAAAAATTATCACGTGCGAAATCTATAAATGGAAGGACAAAACAGAAGCATAACTTGAAGCTAGGAATTACCACAATAAGATTCTCCGAATAAGCCATGTCAAAAAGTTGACTATACTTCTTTCTCAGAAAACGTTTTGAAGATTCACGTAACAGTCTCGTCAACTCCCCTATGATAGACAGGAGGAGCAGTCCAGGAAGCAAGGCAATCACAAGTTTCAAGAAGTAATGAATCTGCCGTTTCTGAAGAAGGTCGACTTCGACTCCAGAAGTAGAGATAATCTCAAACAAATAAGGATCGAGGGGGATATTAACCTTCCCCGAAAAAAGAAAACAGAAAAACATAATTAAGTTTATGCAAAAAAGATAGTAAGAAACCACCGAGCCATTTCTCACGTGAAAAAAGAAATTTTGTACTCACAACATACTCCAAAGGAAAACCTTCTTTCATAGTTACATAGACCCTTTTCAAATCTTCTGCGAAGACAACTGCTGCAACCTGCGAGGAAGAAAACAAAAGCTCACAAGAAGCCAGATATGCACTTGGTCGAACAGTTACTTTTAATTATGAAGTACCCCATAACAATACTGAGAGTGATGGAATGTGGCTCTGGCAAGTAACTTCATAAGGAAAACTGAAAAAAATTATTTTGCCTGGGTTTACTCGAAGAGGTACAAAAATACGAACATGGAGATTGTAATTGACGGCTTAAATCAAATGAGAATGAAGAATACTTGCCTCAGAGGAATCAAGCTTTTGAAGAAAGTAAGTATAGGGAAGTGTTGGACGATATTTCCACCATCTCTTAGATATCCACAGAGCTGCAGCACCATTGCTGTCTGATAATTTTTTCACCATATCTTTCCGAAGACTATTTTCGACCTCCTTCATGTCAAAATCCAAAGCGTACTTGGCACTTGAAGCACCCAACTCTTCAGCTAGTTTATCCTTGTTCAGTAGTTCCTGCCATAATTGGAGCCTCCTATTCCATGATCCAGCAGTTTCCTGCTCCTTACTTCCTAAACCGGCATCAAAGGAAAATAAGGTGTATAAATCATAACATATTATCATACGGAAAACGCTAAAACCAGCTAGAACCCAGTTTATCACGCCACCGTCATGACATCACTACCAAGGCTTTTGTTTACTTAAAATTAACCTCTTTCGTCCTAAACCGGCATCAAAGGAAAATAAGGTGTATAAATCATAACATATTATCATACTGAAAACACTAAAACCAGCTAGAACCCAGTTTATCACGCCACCGTCATGACATCACTACCAAGGCTTTTGTTTACTTAAAATTAACCTCTTTCATCCTCTCGTGCGTAATCTTCACAAGGTATTGACATATATATCCCTCAGTCTAGTCCAGCTGTAAATTCAGTAAGGGTTCTGGCTAGTTTCTCTTCATTATCCTTTTAGATTAGAAGAAAGCTGTTAGGGGACATATAAACGGACTCTACTACAGCTGGTGCCATAAACTTCCAAAGTTGCTTGTTCTGAGCTGTCAAACTAGGGATTTTGTGAGGAACTGCACACACTTAGAGTGTTGAACTAAGACCCCAATGAGCAGATGCTGTGGAAACAACTCTCACTTCCGAAGGAAAAGATTCATTATCATATAAAATACGGCAGAAGAAGAGGCAAATTGAAGCACGTAATATTTATTTAGAACACACCTGAGATTCCTAGATCTTCCTCCAGTTCCTTCTTCTCTTCTGCATTCAGTCTGTTATCCTTTTCAATAATTTGCTTCAAATTTTCTTCAGGCGACACTGCATCATCATTCCATGCATCTTCTCCAACATAAGAGGTATCACGAATAAGGGTTCCATCAGGCCCTTTGATAAATTTCTTCATCTTCATGCCCTTTGGTAACGTTTTCTTCCATAGAACCTTCTTAAACCTGCACGTTCGAGGACAGAAAGTGTTTGGCTGTACAGTTCTGTATTTCACATTTCTCACTCAACCTATCCTAACAGAACCACTAGCACAGGCTATGACTTAGCACCATCATTCTTCAGACATTTCATGTTCGTATCACTCGAACTAGTGTCAGTGTACTTACTTTCGAATGTTAGCGGGAGATGGTTCAGGAATCAAAGACTCCATGAAAGCTTCTGTTGCTTCTTTCTTCTGTCGATCAAGGTAAGGAGCTCGAACAGCAACATACATCCTTTGAAAAGAGAAGATGACCACGAATGCATAGAGAATCAACGCAGCGACTCGTTTAGGCTCCCAATTCTTGAGATCCTGAGACACAAAAATTGAACCAGCTATGTCACAACTCATAACGCAGCCTCCAAAGTCTAATCTCTATATCTTAATTCAGTCAAACCAAACTAGGAGAGAAGGCTCCAGGGAAATTGAATTTCCATTTCACCTTCCAACGCTCCAACTTGTTCCAATTCAAAAATTCGGTGCTAAAGCGAGTGAGCTGAGCTTCGCCCTTACTGAAGTCAATCCCGGTTTCCTTCTTCACCGACTCTCTCAACCTCACATAAAACCTCTCAGAAACAAGCCGAAACGATCGCGACAGATTACTCCAGGACACTCCGTCCGGCGGTCCATTTGCATTTCCGGAGGAAGAAGAATACCTTATCACTGGAACTGTTCTCTTACGAACAGTCCTGGAAATGTTAGTGCGCGGGGGAATGAAAGAAGGTCTTCGGAGAACTGGTAGATTTGAGGATTGGAAGAGTGGATTGGGTTTGTGAAGAACCGTCGTCGAGTTCATTCTTCTGCAATTTGGTGCTTGGCCGGCTATGGAAGTTCAGCTGCCGCCGGAACCAGAGGCTTTGTGGAGGTTTATCGGAAAAAATGGAAGCACCTGGGAGAAAACGGAGGTGTTTCGGGTCAGGAACCGAGTGGTCTTAACCCGGTTTACTTATATTTGACTCGGCTATTGGCCCAAACTGTTGACTTGGCTATTGGACCAAAAAGGAGGTGTTTCGGCCCATGTTGAATTGAAGTCCACTATGATACCAATATTGAAGCTAGAGAAAAATAATTACACTAAATAAAGTGGTATTATGCACTTAATCCTTATTTAAATTCGATGAAACGTATTGTGTGTAATTATTATTAGCGATAAACATTTTATTTAAATTAAAAAATTAATTAAATTCCGATAACTACATCTCTTCCATTTTCTCTTTCTTTGCCTTTTTAAAATATATTTTTTCGATCAAATAGATATTTTATTCACAAAAAATGGAGAAACCAAACAACAAAGACTAATAAAAGGCAACTATATACTATTCACATAAGGGATATCACTATAAATCAATCTCGTAAGCATATTCATGACCGTAGCAACCTCGCTCATACCACACACTGTTAATCATTGTTAGTAAATAACATAAATATCAATCAAAGCGGTTCTTGACATAGTATCTATCAGAGCCTTCCCCGGTAGCCCCAATCCGTGTACATGACTTATTGAAGTTGTGCAAACTTCAGCTCTTATCAGAGCTTCCGTTGAAAGGGCGTGTTAATGAATAATATAAATATCAATCAGAACCCTCTCCCAACAACTCAAGTTATTGGAACGAAACGGTTCTTAATAATCATAACTTTCCAAAGAAGTCTAAAAGCACCATGGTAGTGGGAATGCCCATTATACTTTCCGGACGATTGGTAAGTCTACATGGTCAATATATACATTTTGTTGCTAACTCGACAACAAATTAACTCATCCGTTTTGCATATATAAATTTCAATTAATTGAAAATTCTCATTCTCAATTTCTTTTCCTACAAATTCTCTAACTATTTAAATTCAACTTCCTAATTTTCACTAAAGGTAAAAAAATGTCAGGATAAGCGAAGAAGCGCAATCGAACATCTTGAGCCTCTCGTCAGTGATAAGAGAACAAAAAATCCATAGCTTTGAGTGGCTGGCTCCACTGATTTCCCCCCATTCTCCTTGTTCAATCTGTCACCATCTTCGTCATCATCGTTTGATCTTATACTCTTGCTTGCCACCCACTCGTTACCACCCTTCAACCCATCTCCTTCTTCTCTCCATTCCATCCATCCATCAATGGCGTCTGCTACTGCTCCCACCTCACTCTCCCTCCTCAAGGCCACTGCTTCTTCCTCCTGCGCCTCCCGATCCCGCGCTTCCATTCTCCCCTTCTCCGCCTTCCGCCGCCAATCCTCCTCCTCGGCGGCGTCCGCCCGCAACAGCATCGGTTTCTCCGCTGCTGAGCCTCTATTCGCTTCAAATGGTGGGTCTCCCTCCATCGTCCGATCTAGGCCTTACAGGCGCCTTGTCGTCTCCATGGTCAAGAAGAGCGTCGGCGATTTGACCTCCTCTGAACTCAAGGGGAAGAAGGTCTTCGTTAGGGTCGATTTGAATGTTCCACTTGATGATAACCAGAATATCACTGATGATACTAGGATCAGAGCTGCTATCCCTACCATCAAGCATTTGATGGAGAATGGCGCTAAAGTCATCCTTTCCAGTCACTTGGTATTGTTCCTCCCATCACAACCTCAATTGACTATTGAGTTTGATTTGGTTGAGCAACTGGTTAAGTGATTCGTTGCATATTGGAATATCATAAATTCAGAATATTTTACCATCATTATCTATGGCGATCGAGCTGCATTTCTTATGTTTGCTGTTCTGGAAACCTAATTCGTTAATATTTGCGCAGGGTCGACCAAAAGGAGTTACACCAAAGTTCAGTTTGGCACCTCTGGTCCCCAGGTTATCTGAGCTCCTTGGTATTCAGGTGCTTCTTCCTCTTCTTGTTCTTCTTCTTGTTATGTTTGCATTGTGTAGATATGATTGCTTGCAGAAGTTGTCAAAGGTTATAGTCTTGTGTTTAAATTGAGCAGGTTGTGAAGGCTGAGGATTGCATTGGCCCAGAGGTAGAGAAATTAGTTGCTGGTCTCCCTGAGGGAGGAGTTCTTCTCCTAGAGAATGTGAGGTTTTACAAGGAGGAAGAAAAGAACGAGCCTGAATTCGCCAAGAAGCTTGCCTCGGTTGCTGATCTGTTTGTAAACGACGCTTTCGGTACTGCCCACAGAGCTCATGCTTCCACTGAAGGAGTCACCAAGTTCTTGAAGCCTTCCGTTGCCGGCTTCCTCTTGCAGAAGGTGAACAATGTTGTTTTTTTTGCGTTTTTCGACCTTTTCCTGTCGTTGCTGAATCTTTCCAGTTTCATGTCAACAGGAGCTTGATTACCTTGTAGGGGCGGTTTCGAGTCCGAAGAGACCGTTCGCTGCCATTGTTGGTGGTTCCAAGGTGTCGTCCAAGATTGGAGTCATTGAATCGCTATTGGAGAAGTGCGATATCCTTTTCTTGGGCGGAGGAATGATATTCACCTTCTACAAGGCTCAAGGTCTGTCAGTCGGTTCGTCGTTGGTTGAGGAAGATAAGCTTGAACTTGCTACCTCTCTAATGGAGAAGGCCAAGGCAAAGGGAGTGTCTTTGTTGTTGCCTACTGATGTCGTCATTGCTGACAAATTCGCTCCTGATGCAAACAGCAAGGTCCGTTTCTCAGAGCCTCTCTGCCTAGAGTTGTAGCCTTTTTAGAACTGTGATTATATGAATCCAATGCTTGAATGTGTGTATACTTCTTTTAACAGATTGTCCCAGCAACGGCTATTCCTGATGGCTGGATGGGACTGGACATTGGTCCAGACTCCATTAAGTCTTTCAATGAAGTGCTGGAGACTACCAAAACCGTCATTTGGAACGGTCCCATGGGAGTTTTCGAGTTCGAAAAGTTCGCAGCCGGAACAGAGGTATGATATGGGGAGAAAATACAGGATTTTGAACACAATGTTGTGAATACTGTCCATGAACTGCTTTTCTTGTGCTGGGCAGTCTGTTGCAAAGAAGCTAGCGGACCTGAGCGCCAAGGGAGTCACCACGATCATCGGAGGTGGAGATTCAGTGGCAGCGGTGGAGAAGGTAGGAGTAGCAAGTGCGATGAGCCACATTTCGACAGGAGGAGGAGCGAGCTTGGAGCTATTGGAAGGAAAGGAGCTTCCAGGAGTGCTGGCACTAGACGAAGCCACACCAGTTGCTGTGTAAGATTATTAAGAAAGGAGACAAATTCAATTCTTTTTTGCAACCTGGTATATCGTGAGTTTCTGTTGTAAACTTCCACCTTTAGGGTTCCTTTTTCTTCTTAAGTTGGGTGTCAAGATGGACAAAGAGAGAAGCTTGAGGTTTGTGGCTCTGGGAAAAAAGCCTATCCTGTTATTATCAAAAATAAAGTTTGATCATGGTGTTGAATGAGTGATGTCTTGTCAATGTTTGTTATATGAATGCAAGTGAATAAGAAATTGTCCAACTTGAGTGGTTGTAAAAAGATGGGGTTGGAGAGTGTGGTGGAGACTGGGAGACAATCAGAAATATCAGAAAGGGATCTAAGCTATTTGGAGACTTGGGTCGATTTAGAAGTATGTTTGACTCGATGGACTAGCGAGTCGACTCGATTGGAAGCTAAACTATGTGGCTCAAGAGTTCATTCGAGTTCTAGCTTGATTAGGTGGCGCAAGAGCTAGCCCAACTGTTATAACTACTATCACCTTAAATGTCCTTAATTGTGTATGATCGAAGTTAACAAAACGTAATTCAAAATAGCGGCAGCTCAACACGAAGAAAGTAAGTCGATTTGAAAATTTTCGACACTAATTTAACACCAAGTAAAATTAATTTTTAACTTCATTTCATCATTATTTGTACGGGTTATCATAGTAAAACTTGATTCTTTTGTCATTTTGAACATGCATGTCAAATATTAGTCAATTTGAAAATTTTGAAATTTTCTTGTGAAAACGGTCAAATTTCCGTAGTATAACACACGGAAATTGATCAATTTTCAGATGAAAATTTTCAAATTAGCTACTATTTGACATGCATGCCGGTAATGACTAAAAATTGAGGTTTCACCACGTTAAACCTTTCAAATAATAGCCAAATGAAATTTGAATATATTTTTTAAGAGTTATGATTGTTGTTGTTAGTGGTTGTATGTGTTTTCGACTACAAAAATCTTAACTTGAATTTCTAGCGATTTCCCACCACATGCTTGAATTTCTAGCGATACATGTGAGTGAGCTACACTTCCCAATCGCGACGGAGAAGGTCCTGAAATCGTAGTGCCAAATTAACGTGATGGTAGTCGAGGTTAAGTTGAGATCGAGATTAATCACAAATATTTTAGCATGTAAAGCTCAAATTGAACTATAAGT
This sequence comes from Linum usitatissimum, assembly GCA_030674075.2. Classification (NCBI taxonomy): domain Eukaryota; kingdom Viridiplantae; phylum Streptophyta; class Magnoliopsida; order Malpighiales; family Linaceae; genus Linum; species Linum usitatissimum. Next base: position 1,314,217 of record JAUJYP020001424.1, read on the forward strand.
TGGCTCGTTAAGGATTACTAGTGAAGTCCCGTTTGAACTCGAACTTAACGAGCTGGGTCAAGCCACCTAAAAATTAAAATAACTCTGACTCGACTCGATTAATGAACAATCCTGTTTGGGAGGTTTCTAACTTAGAATCTTGTTAGTGGTTGTATGTGTTTTCGACTACAAAAATTTTAACTTGAATTTCTAGCGATTTCCCACCACATGCTTGAATTTCTAGCGATACATGTGAGTGAGCTACACTTCCCAATCGCGACGGAGAAGGTCCTGAAATTGTAGTGCCAAATTAACGTGATGGTAGTCGAGGTTAAGTTGAGATCGAGATTAATCACAAATATTTTAGCATGTAAAGCTCAAATTGAACTATAAGTTGGCTCGTTAAGGATTACTAGTGAAGTCCCGTTTGAACTCGAACTTAACGAGCTGGGTCAAGCCACCTAAAAATTAAAATAACTCTGACTCGACTCGGTTCATGAACAATACTGTTTGGGAGGTTTCTAACTTGGAATCTTGGAATGAAACCGAAAAGAATATCCAGAACCGAAAGATGGAAAGCAAACCCTAAAAATCGCTAACAACTCGAAAAAGGAAATTAAAAATCCATTTCCAGTGTGCTCCCCAAGAAAAACCCGACCGAACTCTACCGCCCGACCCGCTCATCATCTAGCTCACTTGTCCTTTTCCATATATATATGATCTCCTCCTTCCCAGCTCGAATCCTTGTTCAACCATTTGTACCCATCATCTCAATCGGCGATCTCGATCCTTCGTAAGTTCCTATTTTTCCTACAGCTGAATCCATTCTACAATCTTGGTTTGTTCATTGATTTCTGAATCCATCCTCAGGCGTTTGATTTCAGGAAACTACTAACAAAAACATGGCTACTAAGAAGAGCGTCGGAACCTTGAAGGAGGCCGATTTGAAGGGGAAGAGAGTCTTCGTCAGGGTAGATCTCAACGTCCCTCTCGACGACAACCTCAAGATCACCGATGACACCAGGGTCCGAGCTGCTGTCCCCACCATCAAGTACTTGATGGATCATGGAGCCCGCGTCATTCTCTCTTCTCACTTGGTACTCCTTGCTGCTCTCTTCCTTGTTTTGATATGGGTTTCTCTAATTTAATGGAAAGGATCTCCGATGCGTTTTCAGATTCTAGATGTATCACTTGAGTGTGTTGTCGATTTCAAACGGTTTCGGATTAGGATTCAATATACGCATGCAACTCTAGATTCTACTGGTTATTTACCTGGCAGATGATTGGATGATTCTCTCTTATTGATAACTCCTGTATTTCCAGTTTTTCTGTCTTCGTGTGTATTGGAATATTTCACTGGCATCTTGCGCATTGATTTGCAGTCTTTGGCCCTAGATCATGTCCGTTGCAGCTTTTCTTTCTGGTTGTTTTTGTGTCTTGCTATCAGTCTTTGAAAGATGCAATCTGAAAATGGAATCATTTGCCTGATTTAGCATATCATCGCCCTGTGTCTTGCTATTGTTAAAGAATGCTTCTGTTGGCAATATGAACTTTTTGTTATTTGTGCTAGTTAGATAGAGATCTGTCATTTGCGCGTCTTTCAGTGTCTGCTATTTCTAGTTTGCACAAGATGTTGCAAAGTGGTGAAAGTGACCCTCTTGTTGATTGTTTTCAACACTGTAGTAGTCAGCTAGAACTGCATATTATAAAGCTAAATCTTGTCAGTTGCAATCTTTTTCTTATCTCCCTATTTGATTTCCAGGGTCGTCCAAAGGGTGTCACCCCCAAGTATAGCTTGAAGCCTCTGGTGCCAAGACTATCGGAACTTCTTGGTGTTGAGGTTTGTTTTAACCCTGAATTCATATGTTTCTCTCCTCTACCCCTTGGGGAACTCTTTCTAATCTTTCTTTCTTATTCGGCGGGACAGGTTAAGATGGCCAATGACTGTATTGGTGAGGAGGTTGAGAAATTGGTGGCTGAGACCCAAAATGGAAGTGTACTGCTTCTTGAGAATGTAAGATTCTACAAGGAGGAGGAGAAGAATGATCCTGAGTTCGCCAAGAAGCTAGCTTCACTAGCAGATGTCTATGTTAACGATGCCTTCGGTACAGCCCACAGGGCCCATGCTTCTACTGAAGGTGTTGCCAAGTTTGTGAAACCTGCCGTTGCTGGTTTTCTCATGCAGAAGGTGTGTGATGGACATTGTTCTGTCATAATCGTTATTCACAACGAAATTGACTTGTGTTGTTGAGTTCCATTATGATTTGTATCACTAAATCACGATTTCATGCAATTTTAGGAACTTGATTATCTTGTTGGGGCTGTTTCAAACCCCAAGAAGCCTTTTGCTGCCATCGTTGGTGGGTCTAAGGTCTCATCCAAGATTGGAGTGATCGAGTCTCTATTGGAGAAGGTTGATGTGCTATTGCTTGGTGGAGGAATGATCTTTACATTCTACAAGGCACAGGGGAAGAAAGTTGGGTCATCCCTGGTGGAGGAAGACAAAATCGAACTTGCAACTTCACTCTTCGAGAAGGCAAAGGCTAAGGGAGTGTCTCTGCTCTTGCCTACTGATGTCGTCATTGCCGACAAGTTTGCTGCTGATGCCAACAGCAAGGTCTGTGTCTTGTTTTCGGTTTGTTTGGTGCATGTTTTTAATTTTTGTCCGCTTGGTTTGAGTTTTATATGGTTGGTTGTTTCAGGTGGTGCCAGCATCCGAGATCCCCGATGGATGGATGGGTTTGGACATCGGACCAGATTCCATCAAGACGTTCAGCCAATCATTGGACACCACAAAGACTGTCATCTGGAATGGACCTATGGGAGTGTTTGAGATGGAGAAGTTTGCTGTTGGAACTGAGGTATGCTCACTACTTCTTAATTCTTTCTATCCTAAGAATTGAACTGATCCTGAATGTAGAGTAACGGATTCCTATCTCTCGAAATTTCAGGCAATTGCGAAGAAGCTGGCAGAGCTGAGCGGCAAGGGAGTGACCACAATCATCGGAGGAGGCGACTCAGTGGCCGCAGTGGAGAAAGTGGGTCTGGCCGACAAGATGAGCCACATTTCGACCGGAGGAGGTGCCAGTTTGGAGCTTCTGGAGGGGAAGCCACTCCCTGGAGTCCTTGCTCTTGATGAAGCTTGAAAGTGCTCGCTCTGGCATCTATGGTGTTGGAGGATGGATTTCTGTCTGTGTTTTTTTGTGGTTAACAAAGAGGGGTTTGTTTTAGCAACCCAGAGAGTTGAAACTCTTGAATGATCTTTGTAGAGGAGGCTGTAGTAGCGTGTGATGTACGAGAAATAAGTGGCTTTTTACTTTCTTTTTAACGAAAGAAATTCAAAGGAAGTATTATCTTTGGTCGATGCCAATGCTAATATTATATTTTGGTCCCCCTAAAATTTGTGCCCTCTTCTTTCATTATGGTTTTTATCTTCGGTCTAGAAATTATCGAGAGTTGGTCGGGGCGGTTAATTATAGTTTGAAAATTCGTAGGGGTGTGCCCGAGGGGGTCAGCTTATGGTGGGTCCAGCAGAGATCTAACTGAAACTCTCAAGCATTAAGAGGTTGGATCCAATCTCAGATGGTGATATGCGGTGACGAGGGCCGAATTTCTAAAGAAACACTATTCTTTTACCGTATACGCTTAAGGTCTGAACGGTTTATCAAACTAAATCCCCTTAGGTACACATGTGACATTCCTCGGGTCGAGCTCATGTACTTTTTTGACCCCCACATTTTTTTATATACGCCTTCAATCCCCCAACATCTTGCCACTTGCTAACATTCTCCCCATGCCTTGCAAAGAATGAAAAAGAGGACTTGGAAGCGCCTTATAAGAGCAGCAATTCTACAATCGGTTTTTCAAGTCGAATCATTCATTGATCCACTAATTTCACTGACGGAACACTTTGTATATATATATATTGCCAACAAATTCTCTATCTACTATTTATCGAGTTAGACGTTTGAGTAGGTGCATTCGCATTTTAACTTGTCTTAGATGTTGTGTGTGAGAGTGAATCTTTTTTTATTTAATTTTCTAACAAGATTTAATTGCATTATTCAAAAAATATATAATAAGAAAAAAATCCAAAATTGATGGTGTTACCATATATATTATCTTGGGTCTCGAAAAATTTAATGAAAATTTTCAAATTGATAATGCTACCATAAATATCCTCCCGCGCCCTTGAATTGTGTTGAAGAAATTTTTTTATTACCTTTCCGCATATAAAATATTTTAGTTTTTCTTCTATGAGTGATATTACGAATACACTGTCTTCTATTTATGGGGTTGACCGTTTATATACAATCTATTACGTTTTTTAGAAAATGCCTAATCAGTCAAGGCATCAGACAGGCCTCGAGAAATTTAATCCGTATCTACGATGAACTCGGGTTAAACGTAACAGATTTTACGGTTATAGAATAATTCAATAGTTCAATTTAAAATTTGTTACGATTAACCCGAGTTAAGCCCATATACGGATTGAGCTCACATTTTAACTGGTTTAGTGCATTTTAATCAATTTCGTAACCAATTGATGTTAACCTAACTCACCGAAAATCGAATTTCAGTTAACGGCACTTGATAACTAATTGAGTGACTAAATTGCAATTATACAAAAGTTTGGGTGTTAAAATTAATTTGGTGAAAAAATTCAAATAATGAAATTTTCAACTGAATCCCTATTTGACGCCCTACTTTTCGAATTAAACAACGCCCTAAATAAAGTAAATTACGTTATTATCCATTCGTAAAATCAAAATTTATGTAAGAAGTTGTGTATACCGACGAACTAAATACCGTCAAACACTATCAAACACCCACAAATGAAGATCGGAAGTAAAAATCGAAGATCCGTCGAACCTCCATTTAGATAAAATACCGAGAAAAAAAAAATTTCGGTTGGTTCCCGGCCGGAACCGGCGGCCGGCCGGGTTGGTTCTCAGCCGGAATCGGCCCAAATTTTTTTTTTTTTATTATTTCGTTTAGACCGAATCGGTTCAACCGAAATTAATTAGACATTGGACTCAATTTTTGTAACAATACTTTTTATTTACAAAAATTGTGGGAGGGGGATTCGAACCATGGTCTTTTAAGCGAGAAGACTAAGTGATTACCATCTCTACCAATATCACAATTTGAATAAAACATGCATTTAATTGATAATAATACACATTATCACAGCTAATTACTACTAAAAAGTAGCATCTTATCATACATTAAATAAATTGTACATTACATCTCAATTATTTGATCAATAAAAACTTCAAATCAATTATATAATTTGAAACTTCTTAAAAAATTATTTAGTAACTATATTTTATACAATACAAATTATGATATTAAATTCTCTATACTACTTTGGGTTTAAGGTTAAAGTTGTAGGGTTTAGCGTTTAGGATTTAGAGTTTTAGAATTTAGAGTTTAGGGTTTTATGGTTTAGGAGTTCTAAGGTTATAGGGTTTAGGGTTCTAAGGTTTAGGGGTTAGAATTTAGGATTTAGTATTTACGAGTTGTCGGTTTTATTTAGTTTGGAGTTTTAGGGTTTTAGGTTGAGAGTTAAGGGTTTAGAGTTTAGAGTTTAAGGTTTAGGATTTAGGGTTCTAAGGGTTTAGGGTTTAGGGTTTTAGAATTTAGGGTTTAGGGTTTGATTATTTAGGATACTAAAGTTAGGGTTTAACGTATAGAGTTTAAGGTTAAGCGTTTTATGATTTAGAGTTCTAGGGTTAAGAGTTTAGGGTTTTAGAATTTAGGGTTTAGCATTTTATGATTTAGGGTTTTAGAGTTAATGGTTTAGGGTTTTAGAATTTAGAGTTTAGGGTTTGATGGTTTAGGATTCTAGGGTTAAGGGTTTTAAAATTTAGGGTTTAGCGTTTGATGGTTTAGAATTCGAGGATTAAGGGTTTAGGGTTTTAGAATTTAGGGTTTTGGAATTTAGGGTTTAGGGTTTGATTATTTAGAATACTAAAGTTAGGGTTTAGCATTTAGAGTTTAAGGATAAGCGTTTTATGATTTAGAGTTCTAGGGTTAAGGGTTTAGGGTTTGATTATTTAGAATACTAAAGTTAGGGTTTAGCATTTAGAGTTTAAGGATAAGCGTTTTATGATTTAGAGTTCTAGGGTTAAGGGTTTAGGGTTTTACAATTTAGGGTTTAGGGTTTGATAATTAGGTTTCGGAAGGCCTTGGTGCCTCCCGAACATTAGGTTTCGGAAGGCCTCGGTGCATTCCGAGAATTAGGTGTCGGAAGGCCTCGGGCCTTCTGAAAATTAGGTATCGGAAGGCCTCGGTCCTTCCCAAATTAGGTATCGGAAGGCCTCGGCCGTTCCGAAATTAGGTATCGGAAGGCCTCGGTCCTTCCGAAAATTAGGTATCGGAAGGCCTCGGCCCTTCCGAAAATTAGGTTTCGAAAGGGAGTGGTCCCGGCCGGAACAAAATTCCGGCCCGGACCCCCCGTGCCGGAACAAATTTCCGGCCCGGACCACTCCCTTCTGAAAAAAAAAATTTCGGAAGGCACCGAAGCCTTCCGATACCTAATTTTTCGGGACGCCTCGACGCCGGACGTGATTTTTAAAATTTAGGGTTTAGCGTTTTATGATTTATGGTTTTAGAGTTAATGGTTTAGGGTTTTAGAATTTAGACTTTTGGATTTGATGGTTTAGGATTCTAGGGTTAATTGTTTTAAAATTTAGGGTTTAGCGTTTGATGGTTTAGGGTTGTAGTGTTAATGGTTTAGGGTTTTAGAATTTAGAGTTTTGGATTTGATTGTTTAGGATTCTAGGGTTAAGGGTTTTAAAATTTAGGGTTTAGCGTTTGATGGTTTAGAATTTGAGGATTAAGGGTTTAGGGTTTTATAATTTAGGGTTTAGGGTTTGATGATTTAGGATACTAAATTTAGGGTTTAGCGTTTAGAGTTTAAGAATAAGCGTTTTATGGTTTAGAGTTCTAGGGTTTAGGGTTTAGGGTTTACCGTTTTATGATTTAGAGTTCTAGAGTTAATGGTTTAGGGTTTTAGAATTTAGAGTTTAGGGTTTGATGGTTTAGGATTCTAGGGTTAAGGGTTTTAAAATTCAGGGTTTAGCGTTTGATGGTTTAGAATTTTAGGATCAAGGGTTTAGGGTTTCGGAATTTAGGATTTAGGGTTTGATAATTTAGGGTTCTAAAGTAAGGGTTTAGCGTTTTAGAATTTAGGGTTTAGGGTTTTCTTGGTTTAGGATTTTAAGGTTAAGGGTTCGAGTTTTAGAATTTAGGGTTTAGAGTTTAAGGGTTTAGGGTTATATGATTTTAGAGTTTAGAATTTAGGGTTTAGGATTTTAAAATTTCGGCATATACGAAAGTTCCGACGGAATAACACAAATCGGGATTAATCGAAAAAATCGGCCGCAAGAGGCCCGGCCGGAAGCTCGTTTCGGCCGGAGGGGGCCCCGCCGGCCAGCCGTTCCGGCCGGCTATTACCGCGGGCCGGAATGGCCGGCCGGCCGGGGCCCCTCCGGCCGAAACGAGCTTCCGCCGGCCCTTTTGTGGCGATTTTTTCGATTCATCCCGACTTCGTTCATCGAATTTTAACGAAAAACGTACCGTTAGAGGTTGTCGAAATAAGTATTTTGATAGTTTCGTCGGTACAAAGTTTCTCGAATTATACGTTTTGATAGTTTTGTCGATACTAAGTTTTTCGAATTAGTAAATTTGGATAGTTTCGTCATTACAAAGTTTAGGGCGTCATTTAATTCGAAAGTTAGGGCGTCATATAGTAATCCCCATTTTCAAACCTAGCGGCTTGAGAATTGTCATTTTTTGTATTTTGGTTTCGATTTGACTGGTTATGTAATTTTCGATTTAATCGTGCTTATAAAAAATTGTCCGATTAAAAATCCTATTTTACAAATTTTCTTTTACTATTTTTATTTTTATTTTTCTCTTTGCATAATAATTATGGGGGTTGCTAAACGACGCCTAGCCGCCGCCGCCCCGTTGTCGCCGCCGAGATATTAAATTTTGGCTGGCGTGCCGACCGGTCAACGCTGACGGCCAAACCACGTCGTCGGCAATCAACGCCAACCATCAAGATTGACTGTCGAGAATCAGCTTACTGACGGAATCAGTTTACTGACTACGTACTGCGTCCCATCCGCCGGTCGAGAAGCTAACTCCGACGTGAGAATCGAATTTGGGATCGTCTCCCAGTAGTCGTACTGACGCAACACACGGCTAGGATCGTGAGGCTCAACGTAGTCGAATGCATGTATGCCTCCACTATACATGGACCACCGAGCCTCACCGTCAACGTCCGGTGTACCGAACGGAATCCAATTGACGTGGGGGTGCGTCATCCCATTCAGAACGGATTGGAGTGTGGCTAGCCTCAAATCCGCATCAGCTGCTCTCTCAACGATCCTCAGCCGTCCCACCTCCCACCAAGTGCCTCCCCACTAACACATGGGATCGGGGTCTGCCTACAATGCAAACTCGGAAAGTACTCGTAGATCAATGACTGCAGAAAAGTAAGGCAGCCTAAAAGGGACGTAGATCCCGCACGAGAAGCAACCCCGACTTTACTCTCGAGTCATCCGCACGTCTCACAACCCCTCGAGAACCCCAATACGGACACGGTTCTGACTCCTGTCACAGAAAACTGTAGAACCCAGCAACACAATCAGGTAGTAAATGGCTGTGCTCGCATCGTCAAGGTATCCAGCCTCAGCATCCTCGACTAGGTGGTATAGATGAAACCCGCTTGCTCTGTAGCACTTCTGCCTGATCCCATCCCCATCAACATTAAGCATAGTGGTGAGCTGCCTCACATACGCCTTCTCGCCCTCCGAACTAAGCTGGGTGCCTCGAATGGGGAGCCTCAGTAGGTACAGCACGTCGTGTAGGGTAATCGTGATCTCTCTGAATGGTATGTAGAAGGTGTTGGTGTCTGTCTGCCACCTTTTAACGAATGCCAACAACAAGAGAAGATCTAAACCCCACGAACGAACCCGACCAAGGTGCGACACCCCAGAGGCATCGACCAGCTGCCGAGCCTCAGGGGAAGGCCACCGGAACCTCTCCAGCCTCATAACCCTAGCCTTCGTAAGGTGGAGTATGAACCGTGATGCCGGCCTGGAGTCCAAACCATGCGTCTTAAGGCGGTGGGTTATGTGACCGTCGAAACTAGGGATCACAGTAGGGGTCCGGGGTCCACTAGGAGCTGGGCCAGTCAGCAATCACTCCCGGCCAGTGCTGCTAGAGTTGGCCCCTACAGAACGCGCTCCTCCGCCACGCCTAGGGCACACAGTAGACGAGCCCTGTGACCCATGAGAGGATCTAGTACACGCTCCAGAGTCAGATGGAGCGGTTGCACCTCTTCCTATTGGTGTCTTCTGCGAGCATGCACTATCCAGCAAGAAAGGGGGAAACGAGGCATCACAATCGTCATCATTATCGCCGTCACCGTCCGACGGAATCTGGTCATCTTCGCCGTCGGAGTCATCCCGAATGATATGGATGTCATCGGCCAAATTCGGAGCCTGGCTAGAAAAAATCTCCTCAACTGTCGGCTCCTTCCCAGCATAGTGCAGATCGGGGTCCACGTATATCGGCTGTCGACGTTGACCGCTGACTGTTTATAATTTATTATTTACTTGCATGGGCGGCCAGCAATGGGCGAGGTGTTGGGGCGGCAGGTGGCGGATGCAGGCGGGGCCAGGCGGTTGGCGGGGAGGCGGCAGCGGTCGACGACGACAGGCGGCAGCGGTCGACGACGGCAGGCGACGGCGGACGGCGGACGGCGGCGGCAGCGGGGGAGGACGGCGGCGGCGGATGACAGGCGTGGGGCTTCGGCAGCGATGGGTGGGCGGTTTCGAGGGTTGATTTCAGAGAGTATTTGTTATGATTTTATTATTTTGATTTACTTTTGTGAAATTTTTGCCAACAAATTAATTGATACCTCTAATATGTAGAAAGTTAAGTAGGGAAAGCAAATTAATTAGAGTTTCTGTTTACTGTGGTGAGAAATAAGCATTATACAGGGGTATATGTTTGTAAGGCGTAATTAAATTTGAATTTAATATTTTTTGGTTCGGCATGGATAGTTTGAAGAGAAAAAAAAAGTTTAGACAAGATTAAATAAGAAAGTACGTAAATAATTAAATCAAAACGTAAATTATATGGTTTGACAATTAGGCCTTCTTACCACACATATTAGAGTGACGAATAGTAATTCAGTTAGGCCCACTAGGTCTTCCTACCGGCAACGATATTTCAAATTAAAAGGCCCCACTGGCCCATAAAAACCAAACGGCTAGTTATTACAGTAACGGCTATATATTTTTTTATCTCCACTTTGTCTTACTCTATAACCTCCTTTGACTTTCTCAGCATTCACCCAACGGGCAATAGAGATTAAAGAGCATAAATAAAGATTAAAGTTTAATCATCATGTGTTAATTACTTCATTATTGTAATATAACACTTCTTTAAAGTGTTTGGGAGGCATGAAATATTGTACTAGATAAGATGCTATTATATGTATTTTCATATATTTTTTCTGTCTTTATTATTTATATTGATATGAAATAAATAAATATGATAATTGGTTTTGTAAATTTTAATATATATTCCGTTAAAACTTATTAGAAGAAGAAAAACTCATTGTTTTTTGTTTCTATGGTTATTGCGAGGGGTTGGCACTTGGTGTTACAGATTTTCACTGAATACTTTAAGGACTTTTTGTTATCTATGTTTTGAAGTTTTTAGAAGTTTGTGACGCATAAATCGACAACGAAAAAGCAACAGCCCTAGCTCCCGCCAGGTTCAAAGTGGTTTTCGGTTCGAAAGATAGATATCACCTTCACTACAACAGATCCAGTCTCTCTAACGTGTGTCCTCAACTACAGATGCATGTAATAACTGTCCATTGTCCATTATGTATACTAAATCATTTTGTAAGGAAAATTTATATTCTAATTTTAAATTTAGCTTACTATTTTATTGTTTCGACTCGGTATTTGATACATATTAATCATAATTTCGGTTTAATTGGTCACATTTTTTGGCTAAAACAATTAATAACCTAAATGATGAGTTTAGTGAAGAAAGAAACAAAAAAGATGAACAATAAAATGAAATTCCCATAACGCACAAAAACCAAAAGAAAAGTCTACGAGAAAGAGAGAAGCATAACAAGAAACGGTATAATCGTCAGAAGAATTCCTCTGTAGATTTTAGTGGCGATCGGAGCTTCAGAGAAGGGTATCTCTCTCTCACTGTCTCCGTCACGTCAACGCGGCGGAGAATGTAGTTTCAGCGGAGGGGAACAGAACAAAATGTGATATGCAGTGTTTGTAGAAAGTCCCCAACGAGAAGAGATGGGCTCTTTACAGGAGGAGAAACCGATTACTCCGACGACGGTGACGAAGAAGAAGAAGAAGAACATGAGATCGTCGAACTGGTCCGATCTCTGGCTGAAGAGTTCTGTCTCCAAGTCTCTGAAGCATGTCGTCTTCGCTCTGCAAGTCCCGACTCTGTCCAAAACTCATTCGGACGAATTTCACAAGCCCGTCGCGACTGCTCCGCCGTTCCCGAAGGACAAACTCCAAACTTTGATCTTCAATGTCTCCGACATTGTCGACCGTACCTTGTTCCTGAACGATGACATCCTCCTAAAGATCCTGTCTTTGTTACCCGATTCACAGAGGAAATCCAATTGCCTTGTTTCCAAGCGCTGGCTCAATCTGCAAGGGAGGCTTGTCAGGTCGATTAAGATATTGGGTTGGGAGTTTCTCGAATCAGGTCGGTTGATTTCCAGGTTTCCTAATTTGAGTCATGTGGATTTGATCAATGGGTGTGTTGTTAATGTTAACCCTTATGATTCGAGATTTTGCTTGAGCAATCGGGTTGTCTCGGCGGAATTGGACTCTAGGGTTTTTGAATTGTTGCCAAGTGGGGGAGTCTGTGAGGAGAAATTGTTGCCAGTTGAGATTGTGGATAGAGGGCTTACAGCTTTAGCCAACGGGTGTCCTAATCTACGCAGGCTGGCAGTGATCGGTGCCAGTGAACTCGGGCTGTTATACGTCGCTGAAGAATGTCCAACGTTGCAGGAGTTGGAGCTGCACCGATGTAACGACAGTGTGCTTCGCGGGATTGCAGCTTGTTCGAATTTACAGATACTGAAGCTTGTGGGGAATGTGTATGGTCTTTACAGTTCGTTGGTTTCGGATGTTGGTTTGACGATTCTGGCTCAGGGTTGTAAGAGGCTGGTGAAGCTTGAGCTCAATGGATGCGAGGGTAGCTTCGATGGGATTAAGGCGATCGGGCAGTGCTGCCAGATGCTTGAAGAGTTGACTGTGTGTGATCATAGGATGGATAATGGGTGGCTGGCTGCTCTTCCTTTCTCTGAAAATTTGAAGACTTTGAGGCTTCTTTGGTGTAGGAAGATAGATCCTGTACCGGGGCCGGATGAATATCTGGATTGTTGTTCTGCCCTTGAAAGACTGCATTTGGAGAGATGTCAGTTGAGGGACAAAGAAAGCGTCCGAGCTTTGTTTAAGGTGTGTGAAAACGCCAGGGACATTGTTGTCCAGGATTGCTGGGGATTGGACAATGACATGCTCGGTTTTGCGAGCACTTGCAGGTAATCACCTTGTTCCATTTCTCCATATGTGTTCTCTCATAAATGTCTTCCTGTGAATAGGAGATATACCTTTGTCTGTATTAGTTAGCATAAGAATTTCACTCAAGTGGACTTGAGATGAATTTGAATAAACTCGCAGTCTATAATCGTGGAAAGATCTAAGATTTGCACTCGATTTGCGAAAAGTGGATCAAATATCCGTGCTTGATTTGGTGAACAGCTTCTGATGCATTGGTCCTCAGTCAATAAGAGGATTAAAACCGTGTAATGCTTATTGTTACTGTAACTTCTAATGGCTCATAGCTTACACAACATAATCCTAGAAATGTCTTGAGATTTGCATTTGCTTAGCCCGATTTTGATCAAATATTCGTGCTTGATTAGGTGAACAGCTTGTTAGATAATTGAAGACGAAAACTACGTATGCCTATATGGTTATTCTAACTTTCAATGGCTCATAGCGTACACAAGATGAGATAAGGAGTGAGATGAACTTGTGATCTAGAGTTTCAATGCTCAATGTGCTCAGCTGGACAAATCTGTAAGCTCTGCAATTTCTGTTGCAGGAGAGTAAAGCTACTCTATCTGGAAGGATGCTCATTGCTGACAATAGAAGGCCTCGAATCCGTGCTTCTAAGATGGAACGAGCTCGAGAATCTCAAGATAGAGTCCTGCAAGAACATCAACGACGGCGAGATATCTCCAGCGCTTTCAATCCTATTCTCTAGTCTTAAAGAGCTAAGGTGGAGGCCAGATTCCTCCAAATCACTCCTCGCAGCAGGTCTTCCAGGGACTGGCTTCGGACAGAAAGGCCGCAGATTCTTCAGGAAGTCATGAACGAACTCCCGGAACAAGTGATCCGAGTCATTTCGTGGCTCGATTGAGGGGATGCAAACGTATTGGACGTCCCCCTCTTTCCATTTTGTAAAATAGAAAACCACATTACAGTAGATGGATAAAGAAGTCATCATCATAAATTCCTGTTCATATATGTAGCGATGAAGAACAACTGTTCAAGTTAATCTTGCAGAGTAATGAAGAAGTTATTTTTCAGTTATTTGATCTGGAAACCACAGTTATTTCAGTTACTTTCTCGAAGATGATCTCCTGTAAATTACAAAAAGTATATTTTGCCTAACCCACCAGCAAAATATATTTTTTTGTAATTTTCTCCAAAATATTTAATTATTTTCCCAGACTTTTTCCTATTTTATATTCCCAAGAAATGCCCTGAAAATTTTATGCCTTTGTGTTTATTTATTTCCTGCTAAATTTATTTATTAGTCCTTTCTCAATCTAATACCTTGTGTTTTATTTTATATAGTTTCACTAATTTTGTTTTAACAAATTCGTCATTTCATATTCTAGTTCGAACATTCTATTACTTGTTTAATTGTGGTGGAACCATAATTTTGATAATTGGATTGATTGTTATAGTTTACTATATTGTTTTGGGATCATTTAGAATTTTAAAAATTGACGTGAACGACGTTGTGTCCAACAGAGTGCTAGCGGTCAGTTTAGCTTCATAAAATATCGAAATTGTCACGTCCATATGTGTGTAAATCATAATCATCATGACATTATTGACGAAAAAGGGACAAAGAGATATGTTTTGCATTATGTAATCTGAAACTTCTGTTTTTGATTCATAGAGGTTGTTGACACAATTTTTATAACCATTCGAACCAAAACGACAATGTGTAACCAACACTACAAACATATTTTTTGGAATACATAGTTAAAATCTCTGAAACGGCTGCATGAGACAAAATTGATGGACTTTTTTACAAATCAAGACTCTAGTCTCGATAAAATTTATATCCATAGTCTTGAAATCATATGATAAGATCAATACTCTAACTAATTGAACTACGAAAAAGTAGGAAAATATAAATTTAGTGATCATTATGTAATTCCGACAAACAATTTATTAACCGATTAAATCGTTTAATCCGGAGATGGATTCTGATTTCTGGTGGTGGCCATTGTAGATTGAGCTTTGCAAGAAGAACAGAGACCCACACAAACAGCATCAAGCCGCCGCAACTACACCAAACAGTGAGCATTTCAATATTGCAGGGAAGGTGTTTGTAGGAACCCCCCAATCAAGAAAGCTAAAGGAAACAGGGGAATAAGATGCGGTTGGATTAGTCGCCTGAAGCTGAGCTGAGTCCAGCAAAAGGAACCAACTTTCTCCTCCGACGCCGTAGGTGCCGACGAAGCAGAGGAGAACGGCGAACTGTTGCAAGCAACGTGTTTCTAAAAAGTCCCAAACGATAAAAAAGTTAAAGGAAACAGGGGCAATCTGATGCGGCGGATTGGTCGCCGAAAGCTGAGCTGAGTGCAGCAGAAGGAACCCAACTAATATCCTCCGATGCCGTAGATGTCTTCGTTGGAAGGAGCGAAGAAGAAGGAGAACGTCGAACTGTCTTGCTCAGAAGTAGTACCGCCCATTTCCGTGGCTGAAACCCTAGTTTTGTCCTCCAAGCCCTCTTCTTCTTCCGCCGCCGACATTGTTGACCGTACTTTGCTCTTGAACGACGAAATCCTCCTCAAGATCCTGTCTTTCATCCCGGTGTTCCATAGGAACTCCAAATGCCGGCTCGTTTGCAAGCGGTGGCGCAATCTCCAAGCTCGCCTGGTTAAGTCTCTCAGGATATTGCACTGGGAGGTACTCGAATCAGGTGGGTTGACTTCTAGGTTTCCTGGTTTGACCAGCGTTGATTTGATCAATGCATGTGTAGTGAACCCGGCGGGTTCAAGTATTTGCTTGACACATCGCCTTATAACTGCGGATTTGGACTGTGGAATATCTGGATTCTTGACAAGTTGGAAGGTTTGTGAGGAGAATTTGCTGTCTGTTGAAATTGTTGATAGAGGTCTCAAAGCTTTGGCTAGTGAGTGTCCTAATCTGAGCAAACTTGCTGTGATTGGAGCTAGCGAGCTAGGGCTGTTAAGTGTAGCTGTAGAATGTCCAACGTTGCAAGAACTGGAGCTCCACAAGTGTGATGATGATGTCCTTCCAGGGATTGCTGCTTGTACCAACTTGCAGATACTGAAGATTGTGGGGAACGTGTACGGACTGTACAGTTCTTCTGTTTCGGACGTTGGTTTGACGATTCTGGCTCAAGGGTGCAAGAGATTGTTGAAGCTTGAGCTGAGCGGATGCCAGGGGAGCTTCGATGGGATCAAGGCGATCGGCCAGTGCTGCCAGATGCTTGAAGAGTTGACTGTTTGTGATCATGAGATGGATGATGGGTGGTTGGCTGCGCTTCCTTTCTGTGAGAATTTGAAGACTCTGAGGTTGGTTTCGTGTAAGAGGGTAGACTTTGAGCCGGGACCGGATGAGTATCTGGGTTGCTGTTCTGCCCTTGAAAAATTACACTTGGAAAGGTGTCAGTTGAGGGATAAGAATGGTGTTAGAGCTTTGTTTAAGATTTGTGAAACGGTGAGGGAAGTTGTTGTTCATGATTGCTGGGGATTAGACGACGAAGTGTTCAGCTTCGCAAGCATTTGCAGGTAATTGATTTGTTCTGTTCTGTTCTATGTTCTGGTACATTTGAAGATATAGTGACCTGTGATATGAACTTGAGTTGCCATTATAGGACGAATTGAATAACTGCACGACAGCTGGTTACCGCTATTTCTTTTGTTGGTTAGAAATGGCTGAACCTGAAAGTATATAATGCATATTCGATTCCGAGCAATTCAATGCAACGAGATGAACTTTACTCTCCATAGTCCAACCAGTTTACATGGTGAATTTGGTCAGTTAGACAATTTTATTTCCTTGCTCTCTGAATTGTTCTGGTATTTCTACGGTGAAAGTTTATATGCATCGAGATGAAACGGACCAGTTTATATGCTGAAGTTGCTTAGTTCGAAAGTTGCGATTTTGCTTATTGCAGGAGAGTAAACTTGCTCTATTTAGAAGGTTGCTCCTTGTTGACAACTGAAGGGCTCGAGTCGGTGATCCTAACCTGGAACGAGCTCCAGCATCTCCAGATCGAGTCGTGTAAGAACATTAAAGATGGCGATATCTCTCCATATCTTTCCAACTTATTCACCAGCCTGAAAGAGCTGAGATGGAGGCCGGACTCCAAGTCAATCCTTGCAGCGGGTCTTGTGGGAACCGGCATAGGGGAGAAAGGCAGCAAGTTCTTCAGGAAATCGTGAAGGATGATTAATGTTAGAACTTTCTCAGGTTAATGTTGTTGTAAGTAACTTCTTCGTCAAGCTGATGTTGGTATCAGCTTTATCGCTAGATTACCATTGGACGAATTTTTCGAGGAAAGGCAAATTGATGTAGGAATTTAGTCCCTTTCTTCACACTGTCTATATGTGTAGCAATGAGCAGTAACTGTTGTACTTATATTGCATAGTAATGAAGTTACATTTCTGTGTTCATAGGTTCTGTTCTCTGAGTTTTCTGCAGTAATAGTGCCATTATGATCTGAAGACCAACTTTTGATTCACCTCAAGAGTGTAATGATTACCCATTTTTGAGTTTTAAGATTCTTCAATGGTTTTTTTTAACGAGATTTCATTCAAATCGATCAAAGTACAAGCAAGATTGTTACAAGTAATAAGCTATAGCATCAATAGCAGCTTTCCAATTATCCGGGATAGACCTGTCGCGCGTTGTTCTTGCAACCCAATCGGCAATCATGTTGTTTCTTCGAGGGGTGACTTGAGAACTCATGTGTGGTTTTGCTCGAGTGTAAAGTTTGTAACTTTTTCAATCTTACCCATTCGAATGTTTCGAGTAAATATGAATTTTGATTCAGTTCAAAAATGTGATGGTTAACTCTCTTTCAAATCCGACATTTCAAAAAATTAACAAGAATATATGAGAGATTTGACTTGAGAACTTGTAAAGTTAATGACTTTATCCAAAAGTCACTTGAGAAAAATGTATGTGTGTAATTTTGTAGATTTCGGTTGAACCGTCGAGTTGCGAAATAATTTCGGCCAACCCAGATTCAGAAAGAAAATGTATTGCTTACGTTTTAGTGACGTCAAAATTATTACCCAAATTTCACCGTCGTAACAAGCGTAAAAGAATATAGAAAAGCTTCAAAGCCAAGCTCACGATATCTGTGATAGGTTGATAGCAATTAGCAAGCAAGCAAGCAACATTTGTCCATCGGAAAGAAGAAGATCCGACGGATTTCACGATTCTACGGTGGTGGCATTAGCAGAAAGCTAAGCGATCCTGTTAGGCCACCGGAGAAAGAGGCGACAGGTAGAGAGAAGGAACCGGAGAAAGGAAGGTCTACGGTGTGGTGGCTGAAAAATGAAGATGGGGAAAGGGACGGAAGTGATGGTTGGGCCATCTTCCAGCCCTAGCAGTAACAAGCGCTACGGCGACGAGGACGACGATCCGGATCATCACTCTTCCTCCGACTTCAAGTTCTCCGCTCGCAATGCCGCCTCCAAATACGATTTCGTCAAGGTATAAAATCCGTTTTTTCCCGCCGTTTGCGATGAAGGTTACCAAATGGCGGATTGATAAAGCTTTGTTCTTTGTTTCAGGTGAAGGTTTGGTTGGGAGATAACGCCGATCATTACTACGTACTTTCAAGATTCTTGCTCAGCAGAATGTTAACTGTTACCAAGGTCACACATTTACCTTCCTCATTTCTTCAATTGTATTATCTGTGCTGTGTTCTTCAGAGTGAACTACTCTTCTGATTAATTGGTTCGTTACTCGGAAAATACAGAATAGTGAGTTAGTGAATGCTTACTTTGCCATTTCTTTTATCTTCTACTTGAGGACATAGTTATAATCTGAGTTTATCGTTTGCAGATACCGAATCATGTAGCAGTTAAGATTGCTCTTGAACTCAAGAAGTTGCTGGTTGATAACAGCCTCCTTGACGTGTATGTAGTCAGTCTTTCCCTTGTTTTTCCAGTTCCATTTTCGACCCTATGGTGACCTTAGCTTTGCATTTTTGCAGTTCCCAGTCAGATTTGGAGGCTAACCTATTCAAGGTATTTCTCCTTTCTGCCCTTCTTTTACAATGCCTACAGCTAGAGCATCTTAGAACCTTCTAAACGTTCTATAAACTTCGTTCATAGCTCATGGAGAGGCGGGGATATGGGGAAGAGTACATCAACAGATATAAGATGATGACAAGGTGAATGGTAGTTTGCAGAACTTCTGTGGACTCTTAATATTAATCTGAGCTAATAGGTTTCTTTTGCTTGGAACATTTGGTTAGATTCCACCATCAGAGGGTGCCACTGGTGATTCTTGTTTGTGGAACAGCTTGTGTTGGGAAGTCTACTATAGCTACTCAACTTGCACAAAGGCTGAATTTGCCCAACGTCTTGCAGGTTCTTCCTTGTTTCTCATTCTGTTTCTGCTGGTAAGCTGCTATAGGCTATGATATATATAACACTCAGGTTTCTTTCTGGTACAGACGGAAATGGTTTATGAGCTACTGCGGACATCAACCGAGTATGTCACACATATTTTTCCTTGCCTCGGCTCACTTCCAGTATTTGGACTAGGGTCTTTCCATCCACCATTATCATCTGTTTCCTGCTTCTTATGATCCAGTGCGCCTTTGTCATCTACTCCTGTTTGGGCGCGGGATTTCAGCTCCCCTGAGGAATTCATTACTGAATTTTGTAGAGAATGCAGAATAGTTCGTAAAGGTAGTCTATTTGCACTGGAATATTTGTGCTCATCAAGCTTCTTGTTTCTTCTTGTGCTCCTTTCCCACTATTTAACACTGTTAGGTGGGAATCCTTGATATGGAAGTGTCTCGAACTTAATTGCAGCTGCGATCTGCAAATATTGTTCTTTATTCTCATGCAAATCTTTTATTTCGTAGGTTTGGCTGGTGACTTGAAGAAAGCAATGAAAGATGGAAAACCAATCATAATTGAGGTATCTGTAGTATTCAGCTTTGGATTTTGTTTGATGCTCTTCTCAACCCACTAACAGATGTCGTTATGTTTTTTGCGCATCTGTCTTTCGTCTTACACAAATAATCACAGGGGATACACCTTGACCCTAGTATCTATTTAATGGATGAAGACAATAAGACACCAGACAGTGTGCCTGAAAGAACTGGAATGATAACTCCATTCTCGGTTGAAAAATCCACATTAGGACGTGAGCCTTCAAGGGATCCGGAAGACAATGGTCCTAGTGTTAGTGGCACTCAATCTGAGGATCTAGTTGGCTCTCGTGAGAATGAAGCTGCAGAAGAATCGAAATTCGGTGACAAACAGGAGTCCCACTTGGATAATATGAAAACTGCTGAAGGGCCAAAAAGTCGTAATGAGAATAAAGGTGACTCTTGATTCTGATCTACAAGGATATTGCCAATGCATAAATCCTGGCTCATTGCATTGGTGAACTATGGTGTATGTTCTGTTGTACTAAGCTTTTTGTTAAATCCTTTCCTCATCGTGCAGCTACTAAGGGCCCAAAAGAAGAGGAAAACCTTTACATCAAGAAAGCAAAGTCTGGTGCTGATCCGATAATCATACCAATTGTTCTAAAGATGGGTGAATTTGACCACAAGGTTATTCTTTTTTCTCCCCCCTCCATGAAGCCTGATGCTTTGTATATTATGTATTTTGATGGTTGTTCTGCTCTTTTTCTACTTTACTTTATTTTTTAATCCTCTACGTAGTCTCTTTTCTGAATCTGGTCTTCTTCTTCTGCAGGCATTACTGGAAGAGTGGATCTCTGCTCGCATACCTAGCGACAAGTACCAAGTAAAGGTACTTAGATGCACTTCGGTTCCCATAATGCAAATGAAAGTGTTCCATCGAATAGTTTTCTCTAAAGACTGTCCTATATTTCATTATTTTGCTGCCATATTCCAGGATAAAGATCGGCTAATGGCCAATCTAAAAACGCTTCAGGACTATCTCTGCTCTTTCACGTCGCAGGTTTGCACAGAATTATGTTTGTAACTCATATTTGAAACCATTATTTTGTTCTTAAAAGTTTCACTTCAATTCCTCTTTCGTTAGGGCCTAACTGTTGCTAATATATCTGCAACAACCTTCCCTCAAACACTGGATTGGCTCCACGGCTATCTTCTTCAGGTAAATTTACTATTATACACCTCTTCAGTGTACGAACCAGGCCGTCTTTAATATCATTGCTTTGTGAACTAGTTATTGCTATTCACAGAATAGAACTTACTCTGGGATTGCTTATTCTTTAATGTTCATAGACAACTCTGAGATTGCTTATTCTTTATTGTTCATAGACAACAGATAGAGGTTTACTATGGTGTTTAAACTCATTTTCCTTTCCTGCTAATTTATTCCCCCTTCCAGTGTATCGAGCAAGGGATTTCATCGGCTTCCAATGAAAACGATATGCAGCCGGCTCGAAATTAAAATACAATGCAGATGTAAGCTTGGCTCTGTAACAGGTATGAATTGGACTTCCGCACTTAAACCATAATCTATGAATTTTTCCTTTAAAAATGCAACTCATAGTTCTTGTTTAGAGTAACCCACTGGAAAAGTTCTGTAAAATTATCGCAGCAAGTAACGGCCTAGTGGCAATCGAGGATTCTGAAAGCATCGAACTCGTATAAATCACCACTTGATGATCTTGTAGCTCTTACTTCTAGTGGATCCCTCGATTTGAAGAATGTGAATGTGTTCTGACAAAATCAATCTGCAGGCAATGCATGGTTTCAACGAGGAATATGGCTAGCTGCAGGTGCCTTCTTAAGCAAGTAAACCCCTTTGCTTGAAGCAGAAGACACATCCAGCTTCAGCCTCCAGTGAAAATGAAGTTTCTGCATGGAGAATCTGCATCAATCACAGATCAAATACCTCATCCCGATCGATGTAACGTCTTGTAATGCAGCTACGACAAGCAGTATACCCGAATTCCGGATCATTTCACTATGATCAGGAGCAAAGACTATATATCATCGTTTCTGTGTACAATTTTGTTGGAAGAACTCACTTGAAAATACAAAACCATACTTTCATTAAATCTCGTAATCCCACAGCTCTTCGATCGAGCTATATGGGCTAGTGGTGCCGTTAATGAGGAACTCCCCTCTCATGATCTTCCATTCTCGTAAACTATCGATGTCCTCGACGTCTTTCTCCTCGAGCTTCAACTGGAATGCCTCCATGTTCTCTCTGATCCTCCTCCGGTTGAAGCTCTTCACTACAACACTTGCTCCCTTTGAGATCGCCCATTGAAGGGCTACTTGGGCTGGAGTGGCCTTGTGTTTGTGGGCTATGGACTGGACTATCGGGCTTTCTACGACGGCCTTGGATCCCCATGCGTTTCCAGGCCCACCAAGCGGTGAGTACGCGCTCACGTGGATCTTGTGTTCTCCGCACACCTCTCGAAGCTTACTTTGCCTCCACATCGGGTGCATTTCGACCTGCCATGTTGATGAGATGTTGATTCGGGGCATGCAACTTGATCATCTATTAACCTTTAACCAACCGAGTTGGTGTTACCGAATTCGTCGATTTCGGTCAAAATAGGTGTGTAAGTTTTCAAATCCTTAACCGATTGTACAAACCTGGTTAACAGCAGGTGGAATTGAGGCAAAATCAAGCAATGACTCGATTTTGGTAGAGGAGAAGTTGCTGACGCCGATGCTACGACAAAGGCCCAAATCAATGCATCTCTCCATGCCCGCCCAAGTGGACTCCAAGTCCAACTGATCGAACTCGTTCTCTTGTGGAACTGGGCTGGAGGCCCAATGTTTAAGCTTCACTGGCCAGTGTACCAAATACAAGTCTAGATACTCCATCCTCAAATTCCTACAATTATAAAGAGAAATAATTATAATCAAAAGATAAATAATTAATAAATATAGGGTGGGTTACCGAAAATCCCAAAAGATGAAGATTCATATTGGATCATAGGGGAAAGATTTGGTAAGGTTATCATTGTAATTTGTGATCGGTATCGATGGAAAGTTACGATAACTCGAATTTAATTACGAGTGGTAATTTAGTTGTATAGAGGATACTAGCTTGTTTAATTTCGAAACAAAATCACGTGAGAGTGAGTTAGATAATATCTAAAGAGTCATGGTAATCACTTTGAGTAGAGAGAATGGATGGAAAGTTACAAATATCCAAATTTAACAAACTAATAGTTTAGTGAAATAGTCAATGTACTAAGTCAGTTAAATTTTTTACCTGAGAGTACATCGAAGGGCGGAAATAGGATCATGATGGTCACTCCCCCACAACTTAGAAGTAACAAATACATCCTCTCTATCCACCACCTCCCCTCCCGTAAATGCATCCGCCAATGCATCTCCCACCACAGGCTCCGACCCGTATATCTTTGCGGTGTCAAAATGCCTATACCCCATCTTCAAGATACAAAAAAAGAAAAAATGTAACAAGTTTAGTCACATGGACAAACATTGATCACATATACGATAAAAACTTGCACATAAAAACACGATAATGATCATGCAACAACGTATGTACATACCTGAAGGGCGAGATGAATAGCGTGTTGGGTAGAATAGGAGTCGTTCTGACCCGAGTAAGTACCGAAACCCATCAAAGGCATCCTCATCCCACTATTCAACCTCACTTCTCTCACAATGTTAATGTTGCTCCTCCTCATCCTTCTTCTTCTTTTTCTATGTTTTCTTCTTTGAAATCTCCAAAGATAGTGTGTGTGTATATATAGACCAAATGGTGCCCAAAAATATATGATTTTTTTATAATAAATTAAATATTTTTTTTGGAAGAAGAGAATAAATAAACTAATGGGTTTTATTTTCTATTTAATTTTTGGTTCATTAATTGTTTGATTTTTGTGTGTGTTGGGAGAGAGCCTAGAGATGTACAAGTATCCATGAGGGGATCTTCCATGTCGCTTGGGATTTCATTGGGGCCTTCTCCCTCCAATCCAAACCTCATCTTCCATATCCAAATGCCAAGGTGTACGTACACACCTTTGATCTCTTTCTCTCTAAATAAACTGAATCGATTAGGCGATAGTTGATCTTCGAAAAAAATAATGGTATGAGGTTTGTTTCGTCTTTATATAATTATAGATGGACTATCGACCACCATCCCAGATTAGCCCCAATATATCAATATATCAAGCGATCCGTACCGGTCCAATGAAAGCGCTCAACCGAAACACCCTAAGGTGAGCAAGCTTAAACTCAAACTCGGGAAGTAATCGTCTCAACTCTTCGTCTTCAAGGGCTTAGATCCAATCCCAACCGAATGTCTCCAATCAGCTGAAGACACAGGATGACCAGACCTAAATCCCTAAAGACTATAGAAATGAAGATATGTCTACTCATTACAAACACACAATATTCACTTACTCCGTATGCCTAAATTTCGATTGCTCTACCGAGCTAACTTGAACCATTTGCGAAGCACTTGAACCTCAGACCATCCACTAAGCAACCATCACATTAACCATCTCCACTGGACAGACTTCTGATATTATAGACATTCAGTTTTATTTAAACCTTCTTCTCTCTTGACATTTAAATTTCAATTTCAGACGTAAGAATTTTCAAATCCCAAAAATCATACACTATCAGGTGTGGAGAGATCATTTCCAGTCATGAAATATATAAAAAACGAGCGTCAAAGCAAGATGAACGACGAATTGTTTAACGATGCAATGATGACATATATAGAATAAGATTAAGTTTGCTTTCAGGATATGAAATCATGTCATGGTTTATTACAAACAATGTTTTTTGAACTACTATTTTATAAATATACAAATTTTTATGACGTTAACTTTATAGTTCACTAGTAATTGACTTTTTTTATCATATAGTTGATGTTTTCATAGAACATTTTGAACACGGACTACTCCACTTACTATGCAATTTTTTCTACAAAATTGTTTTGCAAATCTCGAATTTGGGACTTTCTGCATTTTTCAGTTGGGTAAATCAAGAAACTTCCAATTCGACGTACGTTTCGATACAAGGATATTTCGTTCACTATTTTTCGATAACGATAAGTTACCAATCTTTAAAGTTGGCCTAAACCGGTCATCCACATCCAATCAAAGTATTTTATCAACTTGGTTAGGAGGTTTACACAAGAACTGAAATTCAATAGTTCGTGTGCGTTTCAAAATAGTCAAATCAAACAAAATTCCGAACCCATTAACAAACGAACCTTCATACAAAGACGCTTTATTCACTGCTCTTCAACAATTACTAATCCTCAAAGCTAGACCTACATTAATAGTCGATCCGCTGGAAAACATCTTTTCGATACATAAGCGGTTTCATTTATTCACAACGCAATCTCACCCCAAATCAACTAAGAAAGTGTCACATGAATATCTTACGTATCTAACCAAGTGTTTTACCAACTTAACCGAACGGCTGTATAAAAGCCTTAACTTTAATTCTTGATTAGATATACACAAGTTAACCAAAATAAAATAGAAATTTTTTTTTAGGCAAAATTCAAACCAAATCTTTTATCTTACAATATTTTATATTTTATATTATTGTTTGATCACGGTAATTTTATAAAATTAAAAAGAATATAAATTAGCCTAATGATATATAATCATTAATTTCTGCCCAATTATATAAATTAAAATGGGATGTTTGAGATCTTCGGGGAATCAGTTTAGCATGTGGGGAGTAGGATTTCTCTAACCTTCGTCATTTCCCGCGTTGCTTCTCAACTCAAAAGTAATGAAAGATTCCATTTCGAATTTTCATATATAATTTATGTCCGCTGTTTCGATTTATTGACAACGACGGAACTAAGATGGTTGGAGAGCTCGGCGTAATATATTATTTAATTGAGTTTAATTAAGTTTGTTGGGCCGTTTGGATTGGTGATTTGGAGGTGATATAGATCATAAAAGAGATTTCGTTTTAAATCACCCGTTTAGACATTAAAAAAAGAAGAGATTTGTGGAGGTATGAAATCATCTTACGGGTCCAAAGAAAATTTGATGGGTGATCTCAAACAACCTGAGAATTTGTTTTTCATTTATTTTGTCGCTCAGGAGCGCTTCGCTGACAGACAATGTCCTTCACCACCCATCTGTCAAAGCTTACGAATCTCGGGCTTCAGGATGCTGTGTTGACAGACAAAGAACTGGAGTCATTCAAAGCCTCATCAAGTCTTAAAGTACTTGACTTAAGTGATTGTTGGCTTCTAACTGAGGATGCTATCAGCTATCGCGTCTTTCTGTAGAAGGCATCCTCTTATCGAGGTAAGGCACGGACACTTGCACAACTCTTGAACAGACCAAGATGGTGGCTCTAGCCGGTCTCCATCCCAACTGCAGGTATCGTCTTTACCGTCATCCTCATCGAGACGGTCCCAAGCTCACAGGAAACAATCCAAGAGGTCGATATCTTTGCCGGTGTCTCACTATTTCATTGGTATGTTCAGTTTACTTCCGTAAATATTTAATGCTCATATGGTTCGGTGTGCTATGGAAACAAGTGGTATGATGCGCTCCGCCGGGGAAATGGAGCTGTTTAATGAATTCATCGAATCCGCCAGCTTTATCTAGGATTGACAGAGTGTTCGTTTCGCCTGAGTGGGAAGGACAGTTTGTCTTCTCTTGTTTGGACGATTAGCGACAACGACGACCGGATCACTGCATGATCTCAATAAGGTATGCGATTCGCCGCATACGTCTTTGTTGTTTGAGTAAGCAGATGGTGGAGCTGACTGAAATGCTTGGCTATTAGGGATGGGTCCTTCCAATTGATTGTAGGAAAGATTGAGAGAGATCAAGCTCAATAGATTTGTCAGGGAAGGAGGGATTGAGCCAGAAAGACTGTTGTGAGGGAGATTCAAATTCTCCAGAGTGGTAAGCTTACTGAACTGAGAAGGTATCGCCCCTGTGAACGAATTGTAGCTTAGATCCAGTAAATCTTGTAGAGCTACAAGATTACCAATTTGAAATGGAATGCTCCCACTGAGATTGTTTGTGCTGAGGTTTAAGAGCTGAAGCCGGGAGCAATCTCCAAGCTGAGATGGAACTGAGCCAGTCAACATGTTCATCGGAAGGTCTAGATACTGCAAGCTTGACATTGTCCCGATCCCCACTGGAATCTGACCTGAAAGCATGTTTCCGTTGAGAGTTAGACTCATCAATCCGGAAAACCTTCCAATGTCCGCAGGGATTACTCCGGTAATTCGATTCGATGACAGGTCGAGCTCCACTAGCTTCTCCAGTTGAAGGAGCTCATTTGGGATTTCGCCAGTCAGCTTGTTCCCACCAAGTGCTAAGTATGTCAAGCTTTGGCTCTGTGCCCACTGTAAAGAGACTTCCCCTTCCAAATTGTTGCCAGTCAGATCAATGTAAGTGAGATTCGGGTATACCCCAAAGTCTCGGTTCAGGTTTCCTTCCAGCTGATTGTACTCGAAACGGGCTCTGTACAGCGAAGAAGAGTTCCGGAGGGTTCTTGGGATTGGGCCATAGAAGTTGTTCCCGTCAGCTGTGAAGTTGATCAATTTCCCACCTTTACACACTTCTTGCGGCAAATAACCGGTTAAGTGGTTATCTCCAAGGTGTAGGACTGTCAATGAAGAAAGGTTGCCTATTCCTGGAGGTACATTGCCAGACAAATTGTTCGTGAACAAGCGGATATCGGTCAGCTTGCTCAGGTTTTCTATACCCAGTGGGAGCGGTCCTGAAAGCTGATTAGCATAAAGGCGTAAAATTGTTAGCTCAGTCAAGTTCCCCAGAGAAGAAGGAATCGAACCAGAAAACTGGTTCTCCCCAAATGCCAAAATTGAAAGATTCTTCAGGTTTCCTATCTCCTCAGGAATACTCCCACCAACACCAGTGGTTTCTATAAGCAAGTTCTGCAGACTAGCGAGGCCAGTCTCGGAGAAAAGACGTGGGTCAAGAGTTCCGTTGATGTCATTCCTCGAAAGGTCGAGCTCAGTAACCCGAGTCAGATTCGCAAGAGAAGAAGGGATCGTGCCGGAGAGGTAATTGGTAGATAGGGCAAGGAACTCGAGATTGGAAAGCAAGCTTATGGTGTCCGGAATGGTGCCGGTGAACTGGTTGTATTTAAGATCGAGTCGGAGGAGATTCTGGAATGAAGAGAAGTTCAGGTTCTGCAAGGTACCTGTCATGTTTAGGTAGGAAAGGTTTATCTCTGTCACACTCCCCGAAGCAGCATCACAAGCTATCCCAAGCCATTTGCAGGGAGTAGGGTTTGACGAGTTCTGGTTCTGGTTCGTCGTCATCCATGATTGAAGGACGGATTTGTTGCCGAGACCTTGTTTCCATTGCAGCAGAGCTTGTACTTCTGTGATTGAAGCCAAGCTGCATCTCAAGCAGGACAATAGAAGGAATGAAGAGATGCAGAGAAGCAATCGGTTTTCCCTTGCCATAGAAAAAAAAAACAGGTACGGGCTATGCTATGCTATGCTTTTGATTTTCGATATATTAGGCTGTTAAGATAGTTATACTATATTTACATGCATGCTCTTCAGAAACTTGGCTGACATTGCTCTTGTTTGATCAAGCTGCAGAGTTGAACGAAACACACCAGCGCAGGATGGGAAGAGAACGAAACAAAAGTCAGCAATGGCAACTGGGGAAAGCTTTGAATTTCGGCCCTCTGTCCCACTCGATCGGCCCTCTTCTTCTAGTAAGTAAACGGCCGAAAATCTCCATTGATGCGTTGACTTGAAGACTTCTTGTCTGACAGTAAATAGATATAGCCATATAGGTAACTATCTATGCTTTGGCTGCATCTTTAATTGCTGAGTTGCAGTCGAATTCGAGTCGATCAACCACTTAGTTGGTTAATAACTTGGTCAGTCAGAGAAATTCAATGGTTGATTCGGTCGGCAAGAGATGAATATATCTAGTGGGAAAAAGCTAAAATAGTCTGACTCCATTGGGATTCCGGCGGCAGAACAGTTCACGAATAACTCGAGTTGTTAAGAAAGGATTAATGATGGATTTTATACCATTCTATAACGGTTAGTATCATGGTAGAAATGATAGGTGAGCATGATCGATATAGTCAGCCCGAAAAGATACCCGGGGCGAACTAGGGCGGGAGTGTTATCATCAAATTAATATTTTGGCCTATACCCAAACCGGTTGGATAGTCGATTTGGTCTAAAACCCTGTTTCTCATATTCGGTGCTCCGGCGCTGGCAATGGCTTCGTCTTCCAGATACTTTCTGCCGGAATCGTTCACCACTACGTTGCAGCATGGAAGTAGCAAGTTCACCGAACCGTATATCTCTTCTATCGCCTAATTTTCCGTGATTTAATAAGTTTTCCGGTAAAGCACCAAGCGATGGACCTCACGGAGGAAATCATCATGGCGGACGTGGAAGTCGACGGCGGGCACTTTGATGCCGGCGGCGAAAGAGACCAGCTGAATTTCACATTTACTCGATGTATTTTTGCCAAGAAGATGAACTTGTAATTTCCTTTGTCTTTTACAAACTTGAGTTTTCAATTTATTTATGGTTTTGTAATTTGTACGAATATCGTCATACTTATACGCAAGCATTCAGCCCTGTTGAAGTTTTGGGATCGAAATCGAAGGGGTTACATTATATTACTTAGCTTATTATGGCTACATTTTTTTAGTATATTAAAAGTTTCGGTATACTCAGTTTTTCATATTTAAAGCTTAAATACACGTTTAAACTAGATTCTATACTTGATTTCAATTATAAATCAATTTGATTTCACTTGTAAATCAGTATAAGTACTTAGCGGAATGAAATTAAAAATTCATGTTTTTGAGATTTTACAGGCGTGTAGTATAATTTATGAAAATTGGACTATTTTGATATGAAATCGATCATTTTCTCATAAAAATGAATGTTTTTTTAAAAAATGATTAATATTTGACATGTATGTTAGAAATGATAAAAAATTAAAATTTTACCATATTAACTATTTCAAATAATAACTTAATGAAATTATAAAAATATGTTACACAAATTTTACAAAACAATATTATGCTAAAAAAAACAATTAAAAGCTCAGCAAAATAGTTGGTTGAAATTCAACAAAAATACGAAAGCAACAATTGCAATTCTAGCCATTTTACAATGACTAGAATATTATTTGTGTTTACAAGTAATTAATCATTAGGCGCCTTTTATTTTGGCGGATTAAAATTTAGTATTCTTTTAATGGTGAGGTTTGTGGTAATATCGTTTATCATTTCTTTTATTCGGTGTAAAAAAATTAGAATTTTTGAAGCAAAAGTTGACTAGGATTTTTTCTTGAAGCAAAAAGAGGATTGGAATTTTTGCTTCATTCCCTTCGCGAGATGACGATGATGTCGCCAGAACGAGGAAAGGACGCGATGCAGCTGGACAAAGAACAACCAATGGTGACATTTGAGGGTATTCGGGAACACCCAAAAAACTTGGCAATGACAGGTCTCTCTAGGTCCTGCCACACGGCTTAAATCGCTGGAGACTACTCACTAGAGATTTCGGTCCTTTCGAGTGTTTGATGTTTTGGGTGTTACTCTTTCGAACTTCACCGGTCGTTTGTTGTTTTCTTATTTTCGGATGTTTTCTACTTTTCGGACAATTGCTTTTTTCTTATTTTAGCTTTCGGGTAGAGTTTAGAGTCTGGGTTGTCAGCCTCCATTCAAGGTTTTCTATGTTGGGAAAGATTGGAAGTATAAATGCGATAGCCCCGGTTACACATTCGTAGATCTGTGCTGTATTCATTACGAATGGTAATTTTTCTTAAAAATCATTTAACAAATTGAGCATTTTTTGTTACGAATTTAATAATATAAATAGACCTTTTCGAATGAAAAAAATAATTAATCATCAAATTACAAACTTAATAAATTATTTGAAATCACCTTGTGTAGTGTAGCTCAGCAAGGTCAGTAGAAGTCAGTAGAGGTTAGCTGAATAGTCAATTGGAATAATTATTTTTAATTTGCTTCCTCAAGTTTACCTATCCACACTTGGAAATCGTCAAATAATTATCTCATAATCCAAACCTGGCCCGGTTATCTAAATAATCAATAATTAAAACCAATTAGTCCACAATATTCCAAATATATACCGTCCGTCTTTTATTTTGTACCATTCGTAAAAAAATTAAAATATTTTTTTCATTTAAAACAATTACTTCGTATAGTCCGTTTTACTAAAACAGTGTATTTTTATTTCGTGTAGTCTGTTTTTACTAATTACACTCCATTTTTTATTATATTCACAACATATATTTATTTAATACTTTTTATTTATAATTTTTTAATAAAAAAAATTATAAAAAAAATTTGAAAAGAAATACTCACTGTTTTTTGAATATACATAATATATTTTTTTTTATTCCTTTTTTTAATTTTTATTTACAATGTTTATAATTATTTTTTAAAAATATGTTAATTTTTTTAAGAGTAATTAAAAAGTAATATTTAATTAGCTTTAATTTTTTATTTATAACTTACAGAATATTTCTTTATAAAAAAACTGCATTAAAAAAGCTCAATATTATATAAAGTCCGTCATGTACTTCATACTGTCCGTAAAAAAATTAAAATACCCTTAATTAAATAAATTACTTCGTACAGTCCGTTTTTACTTCATACAGTCCGTTTTTACTAATTACACTCTATTTTTTATAATATTCACAACATATATTTATTTAATAGTTTTTATTTATAATTTTTTAATAAAACGGCTAAAAAAAGTGGGGAAAATTACAACCGCCCGCAATATAGTATCGTTGAAATTACATTTTATAGCAAGTCCGGCGACGTCAACGGTGGCCGTACGTGATGATATAGCAGCAGATGTTCAATTTTGGCCGTGATTCCCGCCGTGATCCCCGCCGTGATTCCCGCCGTGAGCCCGATCGTCTGATAAACAACAAGTTTAATTTGCAGGGACTTCACCGTCGTTGATGAAATAAAAATAAAAATACTCGATCGGTGAACTTACTTGTGGACGACGACGTCGTCGACGTCTCCGGCTGCGGGTATCTGGAAGCCGTTGCCGGCAGGAGGCCGAATAAGAGGGATAGAATCATCATCATCATCATCAAGAATACTGTTAAAGCACACTTCCTAGAGACCATTTTTGTTTCTGAGTTATGAACTTATTATGATCCTTTGATTACAGAGAAACATGGGTCACTTATATACATAGTTTTTAATCACTGTATGACATAATCTTAGCAATTCTGATTGGCCCTTAAGGGCTCAGGTGACTATGTATAGATTCATGTTTGAAAATAATACGTGATTAAATTTGGAATATTACTAAATTGAAATAAAAAAATTATAATCGAATGTCACCTCTTAGGTCTGTCCTTGAATAAGACTTAACACGATTGATTAATTATTACGTTTGGATCTAATTAGTTTCCTAATTTTAGCAGGCTCTGTATTTTTAGCAGTGATTTTTGAACGACCTATCGAGCCTAGAAGCTCATCAAATTCAGTTTATTGCGACTAAATTTTTACTTAGAGACATACATATATGAAAAGATTGTAGGGTTGTCTGAAAGAAAGAATTAGGGTTGTCGCAACCAAACCAACCTGCTCAAATGAAGCTATCATGCCAAATAGGTCGTAGTCGAGTATTGATTTTAGTATTTGACTTTGTTCTCAAAATTTCTGAATTCAAATCTCAAAATACGTAATCATTTCAACACCTTGATAATAATATCATCGATCAAATCTCAACTGGGCTCATGACCGACAACCATAACTATACCTGACGGCGATTTCATTAAATATAGAGTTACTCGTATAAAAAAAAACTTCAATTATTCTACGATTATATTGTTTTAAAAAAAACAATATTCATGAGTTAATATCCGTTGACTTAATGAGTCGCCTGTGTAGACTTTGCAATTAAACCATCGACGACTTTATGGATAACATTGGGACCCCCTTAGCTTGAGGCTGATAGTCGTGTGTACAATAATCATAATCGACATCGATCAAGAACTATCGACGACATTGAATTTTTATCGGATATACAATCAAATCCGAATTCGCGAAAAAAGAATTGGTCAATGCATCTGAACACGATTATGAACACTCGACCAATACTTCCAAAAACACAACAAAATTTAACCCATCAAACCGAATTAGGTCGAACAAACCGGTCCGGTTTGCCAATTATCCATGTTAGCAAAACCCTCTATATATACAAGTGACCCATATGCATCTTCAATAAAAAAAAAGGAAACACCAAATTCAAGAAGTAAATATCAAAAAATGGTTTCCAAGAACACCGTTAAGGCCGTGACGATGATGATCATGCTCATCTTTCTCATCTTCGGAGGCGCTCTGCCGGCGGCAATGGCCGCCAGACGCTCGCCGACGGCGGCCGATTCCTCCCCTGCAAAGTTTACCGACGGTAAGTTCTTCAAACGTACCTCTTACCTCAATTAACCAATGATGCATATATTTCGAGCTCTCTCTAGATCTCTCTGTAAATTAAACTTATAATTTCCCCGAAACTTAATCATCAGAGGATAGGCCGCACGGAGGAGGCCACTGGCCACCGATCAACAATGACCGGCGTTGAAGAGGCGCATCTGACGACGTTGCTTGAGCAAAAGATGGAATCTGAATTATTTCCCCTTGTATCAATAAATTAGCTTGTTTAATTTTTTTTTGTTTTTCTCATCAGTTCTACAAGTTGTGTTTCTTTTGTTTTTATGTGACTGATTTATCTGTCTTGAATAAATCGTCAATTTGGTATAATTTTGATATAGTTATAATTCAACCATAACTATTTGAACAAAATAAATAATAAAATAAATTCTCATCAAATATATATTGCTCATCAAGTGATAGAATGTATATTACTTAAACCGATATAGATTCGTGATTATTGTATATCAACCCGACTTGATAGCCAATATATGAATCCCATCAATTACAAACCCGCAATAGTTGAAACTGAACTAATTGCAGAAACGAAAAAAAGAAGAAATTTACATCAACTAGATAAAGAAAAAATTTATAGAACTTTTTAATTTTCATATGAAAATGGTTGATTTCCTGTCAAACTGATTTAATTTGCATAGATTATACTACATGCCTAACAAATCTATAAAAAAAATTAATTTTATTCGGCTAAGTAATTATATTGATTTACAGTTGAATTCAAGTAAGGAATCTAGTTCAGACTTCTATTTTGGGCTCTGTTCATTGTAATGTTAACCAAGTTGCAGGATATTTTTTTAATTTCGCAAATGTTATATTTTAACTAATTTCTTGGAATTGATAAGTCCCCGGTAGTATATCAATTATCCACAAGAATTTATTTTAAGAAAATCAACCAATCAAACAATTATAGGACAATCAAGTATGATTAAATGCAAAAAGAAAAATGCAAGTAAGGAATCTAGTTCAGACTTCTATTTTGAGCTCTAAGATGCAACTGTTCATTGTAATGTTTTGTAATGTTAACCAAGGATGTTTTTTCAATTTCGCAAATGTTATATTTTAACCAACTTTTTGGAGTTGATAGGGTCCCCGGTAGTATATCAATTATCCACTAGAATTTATTTCAAAAAAATCAACCAATCAAACAACTATAGGATAACCAAGTACGATTAAATGCAAAAAAAAAAATGCAAATGATTCACAAATTATAATACGTGGAAAACCTCTTCAGTGTGAAGAGTAAAGACCATGAGACTTGTGAGGAGTTTACATTTTCCTGCTCTTATTATATTGAAATTAAGAGCGAAAAAAACCACATCAAATATTCAAAGGTTTATAACCCACCAACACTTCCATACATAAAAAAGCAACAAAGAAGAAAACACTAATGAAAAACTTCACCCAAAATACAAATTATGTCCACCAACTTCCAGCAAAAATTTCCGACGAATCATACCTCAAAACGATGATTCTAACGGTCAGAATATAACCCTATGAACCACAAATAATACTAATCAAATTTGAACAAAATCCAACTTTGTTTGCTCACTAAAAAATCAACAAACTACCGCGTTAAGTGATGTAAAACGAAACCTTTTTTTGACAGAATGTATATTTAAACCGACAAAATTCATCATTATTATATATCAACCCAACTCGATAACCGATGTACGAATCCCATCAATAACAAACCACACAATTAATAGATAAGAAATACAACTTGCAAACTGAAAACCAGAAACGAAAAGAAGAAGAATAAAAACACACACAATTTATTAACACACATAAACATATCCAGCTTCATCTTTCCAGCAAAACGACGTCGTGCCCTCCTGGGTAGCTAGGCCATGGATTCTTCAACGTCCCTTATGGTTTCCTCCGAGAGGCCAATCACCTGATGGATTATTTCTCAGAAAGATAAATGAGTTTGAAGAACTCGGATTCGATCATTGCAATCGTAGATCGAATTCGAGTTTAATCAGATATAATTAATAACGCAGTAAAAACCTTAGGCTGTGAATTTATTATACCTGCGAGCAGCCTGGCCGAGTTCGGACCGGTGGGAGAGCGTCCGGCATCCACCGCCGCCGGCAGAGCTCCTAACATGAAAGATATGAGCATCATCATCATTGTCACTACAACAACTGTGTTCTTGGAAACCATAGTTTGATAATTTGAAGATGGATGGACCAATTATATTTATATATATAAAAGATAGGATCTTCCCGGGCTCCGATCGAGTGCATTTTCGAATTTTAAAATTCAGTATTATGTAATTTCTTTTATTTTTTCGATTTGTTAGAATTTTTTCTATATATGGGCCAGTATATTTGAACTCTTATATAATTTGGCCCAGTACATTAAACCATCTTGGATTCGCCGTTAGATAGTTGTGCTGTAGTGTATATTTATTTCAAATCCTTATTTTGTTTTGAGTTTTGTCCAAATTTATTATTTTGTATTTAATTAATTACTAGTATAAAAAAAAACTTTGTATGTGTAATATTATGTGTTATGCATGGCCTACCAACGACCTTAAGTACTCAACTTGCTACTTGGCTGCATGCATGTTTAGCCTTGAGTCGCTGTGGTGTTTGGAGGCGTTATTATATTTGTAGCTAATATTTAATTTTTATACGAAATAAATAACTTAGATAATCATTGTAAATTCGATACAAAATACAAATTATTCATAGACAATATTACTATATTAGCACAACGCTTTATTACTGGAGCAATTTCTGTTTGAATAGTTTTGAAATAAAATTGGATATTTTCAATTTTATTATCAACATGCGTGCAAAATAAATAAGATAAATAAAATTATGGCCGGAATATTCCGCCCATGCATGCGTTTACTCAAGTCGTCGACGACTTTCTGGATCAGATGGGAGCCCACTCACATGGAATCTTAGTGGGTGGATGCAATCAATTATCCATCACAAAAACAAAAAGTACCCAAAAATAAATAGACAAACCATCAACTCACATTAATTTATATTTATTAATGATGTTTGGATTTAACTTAGTAATTTAATTAAATTGTTCCATTTGTTTATTTTTAGTATAATTAAAAAGGGAATTAGTTTCAAGTCATCATATGTAATTATTTATACTAATAGCGTCAAATGTACAAGTTGTGCGAATAACAAGTTGAGTTAATCGAATTGCTAGCTCATTAAGTCACAAGTTATGTTAACTAGATTATATGCCAACAGTGTTGTAAAGTAACATAGGTAGGAGTTCAAATTACTGTCAATTTATGATACGGTTAAGATTGTGCTAATTATTTAACTTACATATAATTTAAATAATTGAATGAGTGAAATTATATTAAAATTAGTATAATATTTTGGTCAATCGAGTTAAGAAAATTAGTTCAATCAAGTTGTATACTAATCAAACTAGAATCGATATATGATCATAGGAAAAATTGTGAAGTTGGTTTGGGATGGACTGGGCATATTGTTCAGATCGAGCCATCATGATATGATACAATTTATGATTCCATCCCAAAATCACTATATATAATGTCTAATTAAGTAATTATTCGTT
This sequence comes from Linum usitatissimum, assembly GCA_030674075.2. Classification (NCBI taxonomy): domain Eukaryota; kingdom Viridiplantae; phylum Streptophyta; class Magnoliopsida; order Malpighiales; family Linaceae; genus Linum; species Linum usitatissimum. The sequence continues at coordinate 1,350,751 of JAUJYP020001424.1, forward strand.
AATACAATATCGTCGTCCATCATCATATTCTTGTTTTCTCATATAAAATTAAAACATTCAAATCATTCAAATTTTTAAAACCAACTTACGAGTTACGTACACCAATAGAGCCAACCAACAAGCTTTTAGCCGAGCTGGTAATTAATCGAGCCTCAAGCAACCTGGTTTGTGAGCCAAACTCATCGACCTGATCATGAGCCGATCGAGCTGGCATTTGCTATTTGAAAACGAGTTAGAGTTTCGATCGTGCTTTATTCTAACCGAACTTCTCACGAGCGGTTTGGTTCATCAACAAATCTGTATCGGTTGTACTGGCTACTGAAATAATCAAACTCATATGAAATTCAATTTTCGATTAAAATGCCACACTAATCATTTTTTGTTAAGAAACTAAAAGGAAGAAGAGCAAGAATATGAGAGGAGAAGAGTATTCTTATTCATGTGTAAAGATAGTACAAGAGAGCACTATTTATAGGCTCTAGAATTCATAACCTATACATCACTAGTATAACTACACTTAAATAGGATATTCATTCTCATGTTCAATGTATAAGAGTTACAAATGGGCATTCATACACATAATTATAATATTCATAACACTCCCCCTTGAATGACCATTGGTTAAAAATATTCATTATTTTTCGAATACGCTTTTGATACTGCCTCGTTAAAAACCTTACCAGGAAAACCCATTGGGAAAAACCATGGTTAAGGGAAAAAGAGTGCAGTGCGTATCAACTCCCCCTGATGATGATATCGGTTGAGATCCTTCATATCGACTCTCCCTAATGAGGATATCAACTAGATATCATCATTATATCATTCCGAGATCATTTAGTCGCCGATCTTCAAATTAGTGGACTAGGTTCCCAAAAATTGATGTATGGAGAGTCTTGGTGATTAAACCAAGTTATCGCTTGAAGACACTTGTAGTGCGAATATTTCAACTTATTGGAGTTTGTGCATATAATGTATGCATCAATATAATCGATGGTCATCCATAATTCACATGACACTTCACATAGGATGACTATTAGATGAGAATATGCCTCATTAAAACCTTACTAGGAAAACCCTATGAGATAAAAACCTAGTGAAGGAAAAAGAGTACATAATCATCACATCACGTTGCACCATTTTCTTGCAATTCAAGGATATATGCAAAATAAATATCATACATGATTTATAAAATCATCTTGTGAAATGGTGGTGTAGCTTTATAAGTTGGTTTCACAGCCCACCAAGTGGTAAAATTACCACATGAGACCAATTTATGGTCAACCAACACAAATATGACCAAGATTTCTACTTCAAAACCGAGTAGTTCTTATGTTTGAATAAAGGTCGGTTAAAATCGACATAGAGTCACATAGTGATCTTACTACCATCCAGGCATTGATAGCCATGTCATATCCATATAACTTTTTGTTGGATATAATTAGTATATCATTGATGATATACGAAAATCATGTTCGAGAGAGATGCACAATTGACAAGTTAGTGGTAATCTTCCACATCTTTCATCTCAAACTCTATAGCTAATCAATAGTTGATTGCTTTGAGAAACTCTTTACGAGCTCAATAAAGTGTATGTCATCTATGTAACAAAAGATGATCACATCCAATTATGTCAAAATAAAAGAAACACATTTTAAAATATAAAATTAAATTAAAAAAATTTTGGTAAGAATTTTGAAACCATAAAATACGATAAAGATGATTTTTCAAAAAATCTATGCATAAAGAAATGTACGATATGCTAAGTGTACCATGTCTCTCAATCTTTCAATTCATATGACGTCAATTGGATATAATTGAATATTGTTCACGCGAACTTGAATTGTTTGCTTATAGCAAAATAAATCCTCGAGGGAATTTCATATACACACGTGTATTCTAATTATGCAAATCATACATATAGGTTGCAAGGACATCCATTAGGGGCAAACTCTTTCCCTTCACAAATTGCCAGACTAATCGAATAATAAAAAGTAGTTGCATCCACCACATGAGAATATATTTTCTCAAAATCAAAATGTTATAGGTTTGTTGTACAAAATCTTTCAAAAATGAGATGTTTCATAACTTCTCATACTCATACTTTACATCTCAATGTATAAAGATTTGATGTCTTAAAAGTTTTCATTTCTCTTGGGAATTTGAATTTGCCTCAAATTAAATTGAAATTTTTCAGCCAATCATTTCTATCTTTGCATGCATTTTGGCTAATGATCCTCATTTTCAACTATCATATTTAGCGTTGCACTATACGCAAAAATTTCGTCGACGTTGACTTCATTAGGGTTCCAATATTTTCCATCCAAGATATAGATAATTGAGATATATATTCATATCTTTCGAGTATTCGATACTCTTCTTGAGCACATTATTTATTTCTCTTAGTGGTTTTGTTTAAATAATCTTAACCTCAATTTGACCATCTTGATATATAGCTCCATTTCACTTTTGAGGATTTTTTTCCTTGGAACCGTGTGGTCTACCATGTTTTATACGGGTTTTAGACTCAGTTGTGATGTCAGATTGCCCAATGTCAACATCATTTTCACTGAAGCATTGCGAGTTGGCACATGAGAGTTTTACTTTGTTTGGGTCAGTAAAGTGTCTGGCAAATGATGAATTATATATTTTTGAACTTCAAGCTCATATTGCTTAGTGCGAGGATCAAAATAATATGATCATTCATCTAATCTCTTGGCCAACTTTTGTTTTCTCCCCTTAATGTTGGGAAGTTTAAATATAAACCTCCAAACCAGTCATCAAAATACTTCCAACAATAATTTGATATTTTACCATCGATGAACTCGTAATCACAATAATTTCTCAATCTTCATTGAGAACCCATCCTAATAAATGGTGGTGGAGCAATTCAGATGTCTATATCACATCCATATATCCATAGATGGGAAGTATAAGGTTTTGACCCAAAAACCACATATAATGGAGGAATTCATAATAATTTTTTTTTCGCATAATGCGAATTTGTGTTGTTCATGTAAATGACATGTTCACAATAATATAAATGGAAAATGTTCGTCTCAATGACACATTTTCGTTATTGGATAATCATGAAAATATGCTCATAACCAAAATGGTTGAGCTAGCAATCTCGCAAATTCTAGTTTGCTTTCATATATACATGTGACTTTCTAGTTGATACATCAATTAAAATAATTGATCCACATGTTGGGTGTATGGATCCACACACATCACCCTTTGTTTTGTTGTGTATAAGATAAATTATCTTACTTTAGTTGATGATTATCCAAACAATCAACTCTATTTAAGAATAAGCAACCCAAAATGAGTTATGTGTTGGAGATTTACCCAACAATGGGTAACGGAAAGGCAAAAATGCTTTCCTAGAAACGAAACCTTGTTGACAGAACAGAAAATCGTTCGTGTTCCCGGGAAAGCGGGGAGTCACAAGGACTACTTAAATCCCTATAACCTTAGGAATCATTTCTTTAGAATACCCAAGTTGAGACCTCCATGCCCAATAATGTTTGCGAGAACCTACTCTTTTAGATTTTGGAAATCATAAAAGTTGACCATAGAGGTACTTATCAATTTGCATCATGATTGAACGGGATGGTCTCACCGGTTGTGCCATATAATATTTTTCGAGACTAGTAAACCGTTAGTTTACATTGAAATATATCTCAATCACAATAACATGTGTAGTACAAATTGGAGGATAATATTATTGATTCAATAATTGTATAGCCATAGACCATATTATGATTCCTCTCTTGATCCTAAACAAATTGGAATAACGATTTTGTTCCTTCATGAACAATATAATAGCTCGATCTAGAGCTTGAGAGAAATGTTGTACTACACCATATATCTTGGTGCAATATCAATGTAATATATATCACAATTAATTATGGTAATTCTCATCATAAAATACTCATTTTTGTCATGAGAATGGTACATAGTTTAAATGATAAATAGAGATATTTCTCAATCATCTATGTCACCAATTAATGGATCAATAATTCTTGTATAACCACAATTGTTATGTCCATCCGAAGAAAAGGGTTTCACATAGTTACATATGCTTTCAAAAATAGTGTAACATATGTGTTTATGCACATTCACTTTGAGGGCTAAATTAGTATCATTTGGGTATTATCATCAAAATAAAATTGATGGTTGTATGACCAAAATCAATTCACAATACCCTTTCATGGGTAAAGATACACTTCTCAAATTTCTATTTCATAACCAAAATAATAGGTCTTTTTCTCCACTAGTGTATTGACTTTGTGGGAATATATATTGGCTAATCACTTTATGAACATATGATTATATCCACTCACTTCATAGAGTGATATTTTATCTCATTGGACCATCAACATTGGAAACATAAGATAACCCGTTTCTAAAGATATGTGTCTCGTGGGACATTCAATCATATCGGGCTTTTATGAGTATAATCAATCACTACAAAGATTGATATTTTATCACTTCGACCTTCAATATTCGGGACATATAAAATATATGTATAGCTTTGTCCTTTCGATATGTTGTGCTCTTCGTACTCATCTTTCGGCCTATCATTGAGATGATAGTGAGTAAATAGCAAAGCCTTAGCTTTATCATGATAAGATGTGCATTATCGTCTCGTTTCACCAATACCATTATATATGGATTTTAACTTCTAATGCCCATAAAGGGTAATTCTTTCCCGAAACAACAAACGGTCACAAAATTAAATTTGAAATTAGATATACATATCAAAATAATAAAAAAATAAGTTAGATTTAATGATAAAGTTTTTAAAAAAATTTGCGACATAATTATAATTTCATATCTTTTGATTGAAAAAAAAGAATTAATATTTACTTTTCACTAAGTATTTCACGATTAATGAATACAAATGTCATTTAATGCCTTCCCAACAGTTAGTTAACATTAGCCAACAAAATGATAACATCACAAATGATAATCTATATAAGAAATAATATGAAATTGTTACGACGTTACAGTAGCTAAGATATCAAATTATGATAGCACAATGTGATAATATAACAAGTTTCAATTAAAAATCGAATTATTATCTGCATAATATATAAATGTAACGTTAACAATGACTATTATGTTAAGAAGGAAGTAGGGGGCCTTTAAAGAAATAATAAAATGAAAATATAAGAAAAAATTTAATCATACATTTAAATATGGACAATGTAACTTATGACTTGTCACCAAACTAGAAAATTCTACGAAAACAATAGATAATTTTTAGATAGCAATAATTTTAGAACTAAGGAGCAAAAAAACAAGTTGGTCAATCATCATATGAAGGGCATAAGGTTCTAATCTTTTGGGAATGACATAAAAGTATTAAAATTTCTAAAAATAATATAAAATATAAAATATAAAATAACATAAATACCAATTAACCGAAATATATAAACACTAATATGTGTATACCGCCCACTTGAGCAACAAGAATGCTCTATGAATGGTTCACATTATCATATTATAATCAGTAACTTCAATATGATACTAATCAAAATAAAAATGAAATAGTATATTAGAGATAGCAAACTAGACAACATAAAAATTAGTAGAAAGAAAACCGTAAATTAAAGATGGCCACGAACAAGAACATCTTGAAAAATACAACTTTGTAAATATTTGAGAAGGTAGAACATCGTCTTGATAACGTGTTAAGAAACTAAAAGGAAGAAGAGCAAGAATATGAGAGGAGAAGAGTATTCTTATTCATGTGTAAAGATAGTACAAGAGAGAGCACTATTTATAGGCTCTAGAATTCATAACCTATACATCACTAGTATAACTACACTTAAATAGGATATTCATTCTCATGTTCAATGTATAGGAGTTACAAATGGGCATTCATACACATAATTATAATATTCATAACATTTTTATTATTTTTTAGTTTTTGAATTTCCAAATGACGTCCTTAAATTCAAATTATTCGACGCTTTAAGTAGAATAAATTATATAATTATCTTTTCATCAATATAATACGAACTTCGACAAACATTTATTTTCAATTTTAAACAAACTCAAACGCTCTTAATCTCCGAAATCCCAACAAGAAAATTAAATAACATTCAACTTCATTATTCTAGCAAACGACGTCGTTCCCGGCTTGAAAGTACGCCTCCTCAGTTCATCGCCCCTGATTATTTCCTCCGAGCGGCCCATCACCTAAAATTACGAACCATCTGAGTATTTTGTTGAATGATTCGAGTTTTAGAATATTACTGTAACAAAAAGACAAGGTGAACTTACTGTCAAGCAACTTCCCGGTCGATAAACCAGCCGCCGGCGACGGTCTGGCTGCCGTTGCCGCCGGCAAAGCTCCTAACAGGAGAAATAGGAGCATGGTCATGGAGACAATAGTTACTGCCACAACAATGTTCTTGGAGACCATAGTTGATGCACCTCGTACATGTTTAAAGACCATAGTCTCTTACTTATATAGAGGATTTCCGGAACATGGTTTTAAAACCCGAACCGGTTGGTCAATCTGTCTGGTTAGACTATTGTAGTTTTCCTCTTCCAAGTTCCACCTACTAGCAAGCTCTGCCGACCTCTGAATCTGATTTTCCATGCACATATCTTTCATTCTGAAAGTCATGTGGACGTAAGACTTTCATGCATGCAGCAGCTAAGTAGAGCAAGTTGAGTAATTAAGGTCGTCGGTAGGGCCATGAGGAAGACACTACTGTACGTATATATCATTATTTCGGTTTCGGTTTGGTTCATGATTATACGTGTATACTATCATTAGGTGTATAGAATCCGCAAAGACGTAACGATCTAATCCACGGAGACTGATCTGTTGGTCAGAATTCTCAGTATACCAAGAATGTTCTGAGTGCGGCCAGGAACAATCTCTCTTTACCCAATCTCTTATCAAAAAGGTATGATATGTACACAAACAAACAAGAACACCAAAGAAACTAGCTCTAAAAGAACCATTTCGGTCTTGTTTCCTCTTCCTTGTCTGTCAAATCTCTGTACTGGTACCTTTCCGAACCAGCCTTCCCCACCGGCAACGGAGGCCGGACGAAAATCTCTACTGGTCTCGGTACATGAACCACAAAATGCAGCTTCTTTGCAGACTCTACCAACTGCAGATTGGAATCCTGAGGTATTGATAATGATGGTGATTTCCTTACTGGCTCCACAGCTATCCATCCCAGCCCCGATATGGCTATATCACTAGCAGGCCTGCCGAAAACATTCATTATCGGCGTTGAAATCCCTCGAAAAAACAATAATGATAACGGAAATTGCGATTTCGTTGTCCGTGACCAAACCTTGGTTTGAGTTCAAGAAGTCATTTACTTACCTCTTTGCATCTTCGAAATCTATACATAGTTGGCGCTGGAGTTCGAGTCCTTTCCAGTTATCTTTTCCAGTGGGAGGTGTTAACAAAACTCCAACTTCATTCTGCAACAATGAAAATGCAGTAAGCATAGTAACATTTCGTCGGAAAATCTTCTGTTATGTGCTGCCTCCAGCAACAATCGGAAAAACTAGCCACATGTTGATATTACTACATCTATATATGTCTTCATTACCTGGTAGTATTCATCAGCTTGATCAGTAGGCACTAAGTGAATCGTTAATGCTTTTGGGCCATAGAATATCAAGGATGTCTCTGGGAGAACCTAAAAAGACATGAAATGGAAACAAATGCGGTTACAAGCATAAAAAAAAGTAGTTCTGCATATTATTCAAGAGCTCGAGATACAGACCTTTAACACATCGATACGGACAAGACCTCCCCAGAAAATTGAGAAACCATTCAAGCCATCAGATTCCAACTTTTTAGCGATCCCATTTTTCGCAGCAATAATTGCATTCTGGTGCACCAAAGTCTAAATTTCAGAGTACTGAACCGGTCTTACCGCCAAGTTGTTACTAAAAGGAACTTACAGGAATAATCTGAGCCTTGAGACGACTTCGAGGTGCAAGGAGAGGCAGATCTTCTGAATTTACTACTGCAGCTTGCCTATGGTGCAGGTGGACTCCAGGTGTATCAAACAATTTCTGCAATAACAAGAATAATGGACAGATTTCATAAATCACTGATTGAGTAATGTGCTGACCAACCCAGAATCATGCAAGTAAATGAAGGAAACAGACAGAGAAAATGAGTATACCGCTCCCCCAAGGAAGGCATTAATCTGAATTGGACCAAGGGTTGTTCCTGGAACAGCAGATTGGATAGGTTTGTACTTCCGAGCAGCTGCAGCAGCCGGGTCTCTTTCAGCTAACATCTCTGTTTATCATGGTACGAAAAAAATAAAAACTTCAGATGTTGCATGCACTTTCACAGGAAAATGAAGGACTATTATCAATGATAATGTTCAATTAAGAATGCATAAAGTGTAATAGTGTATAGTCATCCGTAAAGCACATAAACTAGCACAAAACATAATCTGTCAATACCGTGAAGAAGTAACAGATTGACTTACTCAGTAATGCATTAATGAAAGCTGACTTCCCAACATTGGCTGAACCCTGTAAAAACGAAGGAAAGATCACTCAAAATTTGAGTACAGACAGCCTCTAACTTCACTGTCAAATAGTATACCGATTACCGAATGTTTCAATTTCACAGCTTTCAGTTCATAGAGGTACTTACAAGAATGTACACATCCCGTCCCTGCATTACAAGAAACATGGAACGAAAAAAGGCTTGAGTTCATCAGAACATAGACAAGCTTTACAAAAACCCCATTTATAATAGACTAATTGAGCAATACCTTTTTCTCCTTCTGAATCTCTGCTATAACTCCAGTTATCCCAACTAATGATTTTGCGCTTGTGAGGTAGACACTCAAAACGCTGGAAATAAAGGCGATTATTCGTACAGAGATAACAAAACACAGCATGGATTACAAAAGAACAAGCCTGCGACAAGAACGAACTTGAGCTTCTTCTTAGTGGTAGCCTCCACAACCCAATCACCCACACAATTAAAGTCCGTCTCTTTTGGCAGGAGATCAATCTACCAGTAGAAACAGCCATGAAAACTTTCAGAAAGTTAGCAACAAACTGATATTGGCCATCAAAATGTTCACATTGTTACCTTGGTTATCACTAATATGATCGGATTCGCACCTGCAAGGTCCCGCACACGAGCCAGAAAGCTGCCATTGAAGTCGACAATATCAACCTATCTCACGCAAGTTTGATCAACCAGTAATCAACCAACCTCCTTCCCAATTCACTCAGCTTTCAATACAAACAAAAAGTTCCAAAGCAAAATGCTCACCAATTTGACGATCAACGCCTTCTCATGGCGCAAATGAGACAGCTTCTCTCGAAGCTCATCCGCGGTAACAAATTGCTTCCCACCAGAATACCCTCCGTTCCCGCCAACAGCAGTAATCATATGCCCATGAGACAGAAGCTTACACCTCCCACATAGCACGGTTTTAAGCTGGCGATGCTTCTTCTTCTACAAAAAAAACATCAAACTTTCCTCAGAGGCATTTTCACAAACAGTAGCACACATCGAAGCTTCATAGAAAACACTTACCAACTCATAAGTTTCAACCTCCACGTAACCAGGCGCGTCCACCTCCGAAGTCTGCAAAGGAGCTCCGCAGCCGTAACAAGAAGCCACCGCCGTATTCACCACCGCCTTCGCAGGCTTACTTTTATCCTCCTTCTTCCTCCTCTTCTTAGCATTTTTCATCACCAGCTTCTCCGCCTCGAACGCTCTCTGCCGCTCCAAGAACTGCTCGCCTCGTCCCGGAGCAGCAGCTCCTGTTCCATCTATGTCGGGTACCGGAATTGTAGCTTCGATATCGGAGACCGGCGATTTGTGCACCGACTGCGCAATTTTACATACGGTGAGGATGGTCCTCGTGTGAAATTGAACGAATCGTGGGTTGATGCACGTTAGACGGTGAGGTAATGAAACCGTTGACGGAAATGCAGACGAAATTTGAGTCGCCATGGGCAAAATGACGGCGGTTCCTACTGTTAGAGCTCGATGTACAGCAATCGCTTATCCGAGTCAGTCATAGTTGAGTAGCTTTTTAAGAGTTTGAAAAACCATCCCGGTTCGACCAGCTCAATTGTGAACCAGCCATCAAATCCAATAAAATCATAGTCAGGCCCAGGCATAGACCCGGTCCCCAGGCCCAAGCGGCCCAGCCTGGTCATTAAAATTCCATTTTTTTTATTTTCAAATATATATGAAAAAGGTATTGTCAAAATTAGGGTGGTTGACGAATCGAGTCAAGCCGAGTTTTGCCCAGCTCGAGCTGGCTCGTTCGAAATAGGAGCTCGATTCGTTTTAAGGCCTAAACGAGCTCGAGTTTAAGCTTGGCTCGTTTGCAAGTCCTAAGAGCTCGAGCTCTAATTTGGTTTGGCTCGTTTGTCATTCTTAATAGTCCAAATTAAATTTCGGACTCAAATCGGATAAATTTATAAAAAAATTGTGAGATTTTAAAATGGATATGACTCGTGTAGTCTAAATAAGTAATTAATCGGTAGAATAACATCATTTATCACCATATTCTTGTTTTTAAATTAAATAAAAAAGACATTAATGTACACAACCAATTCACGAGCTACACTAATCGAGCCACCGAATGAGCCTCAATCGAGCTATCACTCAAGCCAACGAATGAACCGTAATCGAACTTGTACTCGAGCCTCAATCGAGTTGGCTCGTTTATTATAGAGCCGACTCGCGAGCTAGCCCTTTAAGATCGAACCGAGTTCGATCGAATTTTTTCGAAGCGAACGTCAAGCTGCTCAGGAGTGGCTTGATTTGTCAACAGCTCTAGTCAAAATACCGTAGAAAAAGTCAATATACCACGTAATTTCGCGGTATATCACCTCACGGCCCATATCGCCAATTTCTCGTTCTCGTCAATTTCTCGCTTTTCGATTTTGGTTTGAAGAACCCAGAACGTTTCGCGTTTCGGAGGTGTTTTTCCATTTTGTGAGGATTTCGAAGCTGACTGAGACGTCTGCCGTAGCGTCTCGACTTCAGTACCGAGAATACGAAACGTGTCGACGCCTATCGAGGTGTTTCGGCGTTTTTTATCCAATTTTTCTTCTGGTTTTTGCCATTTCTGCTTTCTTGTGGCGCTACAGATTTGAGATTCCGTCAGGCTTTCAAGACCTTTAAGCGCCGTGGACTGTCACTCTAGAAGTTTCTTGTTGCTTGCTCATGGAATTTCTCCGCCATGTTCACAGTATATCATCACTCAGCTTTGCTCTGCAGATTCTGAAACCTTGAATTGAAGACATTTTGATTCCCCAACTCTGTCAATCACATTACGAACTCAGGAACCATTAAAATCAAACACTTCTATCCACCAAACACCATAGCAGTAGAGCTCCCTTTACAGTTGTAAACATCACAGAAAGTCTGAACAGCAAGCATCACCAGCAGCAACACAGCAGCCATAACCTTAGCGACAGCCCACGAAACCTTGACGTACTTCTTCACCATCTTCCCCATCTTGATCCTCCTATGGCTACTGTAATGCTCGTTCACTGCCTTATCCTTCCTATGATCGAATGTATCAATGGCTGCAGCGACTCCCTTGAACAGCTCATCATCCTCCTCTTCCCCTGTTATTGAGAGCAAATGTATACAAAAGTCATTAGCTTTAGAGCCGTCAAACAAATGGTATTCTCACCTAGTAGACTTACCTATGACTGAAAATTATCAATCAAGTTATCACCTGTGAACGAGATGATCTTATTGTCTCTCAACAGCTTCACATCTGCAACGCTCTTGACCAGGCAGCTCATTATCTCAGCGTAACGATTTTGCCATCGACTCGAACGCCAGGTGAACCCCGGAACCCAGAGCGTCTTCGAGCAAACATTATAACAAAAACTTTGAATACCGTCCCTCGTGCATTGGAAGCCGATCCCGACTGCTTTCAGCTGGGAAGCAGTCGGGATGAAGACTTCTTCTTCCTCTTCTTCGACGACTCTCCGGAACTTCTTCGATAACCGAATGGCACGATCTACCGGTGCAGCAACGGATCCAAGCAGTCCGAGATTGTCCGAATTCTTTGCTTCTTCCCATAGATTAGCGACGAATTCTGCCGATTGTACTCCGATCCTTGCTTGAGGGTTGATGATTCTTCTTCTCTGTTTCAGCCATATCAATTGGTAGAGAAGATCCAATAAATGTTGCGGCTCAATTCCGTCGTCAGGATAAATTTTGTGGATGTCAAAAGGGGAAACCTTACGGCAGAAATTTACGAGCAGTTGAGGTAAATTACATTCCTGTCCTCCGATTCCGGCTCCAGTACCTGTACCGGAGCCGGAATCAGAGCAATTGTTGAGCAAACACGGAGGAATCTGATTCTCCAGCTTCACCAAATTTAGCCGGATGGAGTCGGTAGTGATTTTCCGGTCGGGCGAGTCACGAAAAATGCGACTGGCCCGACCAGTCCGATCGCCTCCATCTCGGAGGTGATCGAGCAAGAACAAGGCTTCGATCGTTGCAATCCAGCCGATCGCTTCGCCGAGGTCGAAATGCTTGTCGTAGGAGGATCGAATTCTGGGTACGAATCGGAAATGTGATCAACCAAGGGCTGGAAATCAGGGAGATGGAGTGGGAGTGACCTTTGGGCTGCGGCATAGTGTAGGGCTCCGGGTTGAACTGGTGGATGGGTCCAATGGCAATCAGCTGTGGAGAGTAGGATTCTGGTTTGGTGAATTTGAGCGAGTCGTGGAGCTGGAAGATGCTGAAGGTGGTGGTCTCTGTGAGGGTTTGGAGGTCTAGTTGGAGGGTGGAGTTGATCTGGGAGAGCCATTTTAGTTCTGTGAAAGTCGGATTGGTCACTGATGATGAAGAAGAAGCCATTGATGGAAGGTTTTGAGTGATTTTCTTGTGACTGAGCTACTCCAGACTGAATGACAACACAAGAAACACAAGAAAACGTAATACGGCACTGTATACTTGTCTTTTATTCTGTCATGTACAGGTGTAAATAAATACCTACCAAATAAAAATCCAAAATTAAATTACTAATAAGAAAGTTGAAACAAAATTAAAAGTAAAATATCATTACAACAAAACAAAACAAAATAAAGAATCCTAATCAACCACGGATTGGCCCATCGCAATCAAACTTCTACGCCTTCAGCAACCCCTCTAATCGAATCACTCGCCTCAGCCGGAGGATACACAACGTTATCATAAACCAAACCCGCAACCGCCGCCCCAATCAACGGTCCAACCCAGTAAACCGCCTGGTTACTAAACTTCCCAGCAATAACCGCGGACCCAAAAGCACAAGCCGGGTTCATCGCCCCGCCCGAGAACGGCCCAGCCGTCAACACTCCCGCTCCAGCAGTTAGCCCTATAACCAGCGGCCCGATCGCGGTCAACGGTCCACATCTGGCATCGTTACATGCATAGACCGTGTACACCAACACAAATGTTAGAAGACCTTCCAGCATCGATGCCCCGAATCCCGTCATTTCGTCCGCAATCGTGTAGGCTGGTACATGCTACACAGTGGTCGAAAAAATTTCGAAGCAAATTATCTCATCGATGTTCATGTTCATCGCAAAATTCGACAACAATCAATTATTTTGGTGGAATCAATCGAATATTCATAGGTTGGACGACGAAAATCTTGGTGATAAAATAATAATTTGCCACCATTAATTCAATAAAACAGTAGGAAACAAAAATGGAGTTTGTGAAGAAGCTTACTTGGGAAACGGTCATGACTCGGATAAGCAGAGAAGCAAAAACAGAGGCCAACATCTGAGAAAGCCAGTAGAACAGAGCCGTCGGGACGCTGACGTGGCCTCCGACAGCCATCGCGAAAGTGACGGCGGGGTTGACATGTCCACCAGAGGCTCTGGCCGCAACGTAAACCGCGGAGGAAAGTGCAAACGCGTTCGCAATAGCCACCGTCACAAGACCCGCCGAGTCGCCGCCGCCGGCTTGATCAGGGGTCAGTTTCTTGGAAGCCATGGAAGAGCCGACGACGGCGAAGACGAAGAAGAAGGTGGAGATGAACTCGGCGAGGTACGATCTGAGGGAGTCCGGAGTTACGGATTGGTGGAAGCGGGACGAGAGTGAGATCGGAGGCATCTTTCTGATCAACATTAAGCGAGATTGGATGATTTGATTGAGAAACTGACAAAACAGAGGTGGGTTCTGAAAATTCGAATTGTGTTTATCCAAAAGGTGGTTTCTTAAGACAGAAGAAGACGAGATGAGGAAGTTTGTGAAGTATATATAAGATGCAGAGAGAAGGGTTGTGATTCTTCGGTGAAGAGGTTTGAGATTTGAAAAGTAACCGCCATTTTTGCTCTGCTTGTGTGGGGGGAGATGATGGTGGTTTCTTTCTTCCGTAGAAGTGCTCTGTTCCTTTCCAGGGGAGGTTTATATATTCCAGTCAAAGGTGAACTCGTAGACCAGCAAAACCGTAATTAAGAATAATATAACTGGCATTTTCACAAAATTAAATTACATGAACAGAATTACAGCAACATGAAATTTGCATCAACTGGCTACTCTGGATTTCCTTCTAGGCAAAAAAGGGAAATACAACAACTTTGCATCAACTGGTCACTCTGTTTTTCTCAACTACTTGATGTCGAGTTTCATCAGCGACGGCGGTTTCGAGTTCACCACCGGCCGTACCTCCGTCTTGAACAGAAGCAGACAGAGCGTCTCGTCCACTGAGAAGTACACGAACCCGCCATTGGCGTGCGTCACGAACGACCCGAAGCTCTTCCCCGCTATGCAATGCCACGCCGGTCCATAAGCACCGTCAAACTCCTGGATTGCAGGTTAATTGGGTTAGTTTTAGTCAAAGTGGATCTAAATGTAGGTCAAAATAGTGTTTTCAAATCGATTGTGACCGACTTAAGTCGACCATTAAATCATTACAAAATCGACTAGATGTAACATTTTTTTAATAAAAGGAACTAGATGTAACATAGTAATGAGCTAGTGGTGTGATAGTCTTACTGGTTCAATATCAGCATACTGATTTCACAAAATGACTCGTTAGTAAAATCGATTCGATCTTCGAGTCAACCGGGTATGTTGGTGGCTAAAGCAGTAAAGTTCCAATCTTTTTTCAGTTGGGCAAATCAAAACCAAAAGCACAAAAAAGACCGACGAACCTTCTTCAAGGCCATGGCGAGACGAGATGGGTTGATGCGTTTCCTGTCAGGGGAAGCGTCGAGGAAGGCTCTGGTACAACGGAAGGCGCGCTCCTGCATCACACCAGGCATGTCGGACGATCTCAGCCGTACGTTCATGTCGACGGCGATCGCCGCCAGCTTCACCTGGTTGGCAGCAGCTCGCCACCTCGCCATCGGCGGGCGACGGTGGTGGAGGACTATCTCTTGCTGAAGCTGCTGCTTCTTCTTCTTCTTGTTCTCGTCCTCCATGAAAGAGAGAAAAACAGAGGGGGTTTGACTGAGCTATGAGAGTTTCTGTTACTTTATGATATGATTTGTTATGGAAATAGACAAAAGGGACGAGCTTTCTCAGCTTCGTTTGCTGGTGGGTTTGGTGATTCCCAGGCCGGGAAATTATAATATATATACAGAGAGAGTGGTGGACACCTTGGGACTGTAACAGTCAGGGGTTTGTTTCTTTTCTTTTGTGAGAAATTTTGTACAATTTTTCACCATTTTATGATTTTGATTGGAGTTTGAAGGTCACTTGTGGCTACCACAATCTCATTTCTCGTCGGATCGCTCGTCGCCCTCCTCACGACGCGTTCATCATGGTCCTTCTAAGCTGGAATCAGCAATCCGGGGAGGACCTTGTCAAATAGATGGGTCAGCCGGCGGCAATCTGTCCGGCTCGGTAAGGGCATGGATAGGGGAGTTTCCGGCTGCTCCCGCGAGCTACATCAAGGCAAACTACCTCCCCACCGCTTCTTGTATCAAACTGTTTTTGAGTTTAGAGTCTGTTAGTTTTGATTTATTTTTGTTGGTTTCTTTCGATTATTTTTTATTTAACGAGTTCTTTTTGTCGTGTCAAGGGGTGGTTAATGTTAGATCTGTCGTATAACTTAAGATTGTGATTTGTGAAGATTAAAAGATTGCGAAGTATGATCATTGCTAGAGTTAATTATTTCCCCTTTACAATTTTTAGCGTGGGAAGCACCTTCCAAATGATCGACTCATATTCATAATAGATGCTCAACATCCTTATCTACATGTACTCTTTCTCCACATAAGTTGCTATTCACTTGTCCTCGAACATTCTTTCCCCATAAGCCACCCCTCAATCGTAGACAAACTTTTTGTCTTTTCGAAAAATTACTTCCGATGAAAAATTTAAATTACTATATATATATATATATATATATATATATATATTTAAGTCGTGTTCAACCAAGTGTTTTACCAATTCGATAGAGAATTTTCAGATCTTGTCGGATTCTATTGGTCAAACATTTTCATTTGAATCACAATTCAAAATGGAAGTGAAAATCTTTATTCTTTTTTCCCAAGCCAATAATGAAGGGAGATAGACACAGAGAGGGCAAAAGATTTGGGTGCAGAGATTTTGAAGTACAAAGCTGAGAGCTGAGAATAGACAAGGCAGTTAAATTTTTAACAAGTGGCTGACCGAGTCAGACAGGGAAGGAAACCAGACGATTTCGGCTCAACCTTTTTGACTCGGGAAATGTCCAGAAAATCATTTTGTGGGGTCCACCGTCAATGGTTGAAACGAGATATAAATCACGAGTTGAACAACGGTTGAAACGAGATAGTGTAATTGATATCGCAACTCTTATTGATTAAACGTCTCGAGAGAGTCGAGGTGTAAGGAAAGATGAAGAGTTCTCCTGAGGGACAGGGTGATCAAAATTTGTAGTATACTACTGACTATGCACCACCATCTCCAAGTTAGGTGTTGAAGACGACTGTGGGAGTTGATTATTGCTGTCGCCGATAGATGGAGATACTGTTCATGATGTAGCTGACATCTCTTGTACCGGAGGCGGATCGACAAACGTTGTCGACATGACGAAGTTATCCGCAAGGCGGCCCTGCATCTCCCTGTGTTCTTGGCACAGAGCACACCAGTGCATGCAACAATGGACCGTGCATGGATCGCATGGAGAGCTCTGCAAAATCACAAATTAGTAGTTAGTCACAGTTAGTTACGTGATTCTTTTAGTGATGAACAGGTTAGTGACCGGTTTTTGGGTAAAAAAGTTGTTGATAAGCCAAAACGGTCACCAATTACTTTTAGTGACCAGATAATTAGTGAGCATATTAGTGAGTGTTGGTCGACCAGAAAATTATGGTCCCTAAAACTGCACGTTCTTGTAGTTTTTACTAACTAGATTTAGTTTAAGTTAGATGTCGTAATTTGCATACCTCGAGATGGTACTTCTTCTGTAGCCCCTGTCGAACGAGGCCCGTGTGTATGCCACACATCCACCAAGCGAACATCAAACCCTCGCAGATAAGTGACATTGTGTCCGGATCTACTATGATCACCGGGAAGAGTGTCATTACCACTGCTAGCGCGATACCGCCTTCTACAAACACAGCGTGACAGATGCACGGTGTCGTCCATGGTGTTTCGTCGTCGTCTTTCAGCTTCTCGTAGTTTCGCCCAAACAGGACACACGGGCAGAATAGCCCTGTCCAGCCTACATGTATAACGTACGTACACACAATGCAATAAAAATAAGAATTAAAAGTGGTGTATGGTATGAAATGCAACAAAGACAAGTTGAATGATTAATCTGCAATGAAGTTATAATTGAGTGACCATGCTCATAGTTTCGCCCTAATCGTCTCAAATTACTATGGATGGAGAAATTTGTTCAACACCTCATACCAAACACCATGTATAAGCACAAGATCGAAGCGATCTTACGTACGATTCCCTACAATCAAAATGTCGAAACTTACAGCTTTCTGAATCTTCGGCACATCCGAAGATCCCGGTCGACCAACGCTCGTCCTCGGGGGCCTCGAAGTCGTCCGGTAATTGCTGCCCACACTCGATACACCTGCGCACATTCAACTGCAATATGCATTGTCACACATCGAGACGTTCAAAACACGAATTAGATCGAAAACGTGACCGAATATTTCGGAAAAAAACCTGAGGGACGTCGATGGGTTGGTTGAGCTCGCCGGGGTTGATGTCCTCCTCCAAGGGCGCTTGCTCCTTCGTTAGCTTAACGTAATGCGAACGCCCATTTGGCTCCGCCATCTCTCTTTGATTATTGAATCCTGATTGCAGAAGGAAAGGAAATTCTGAGGGAATATGCAGATGATCTAGATCTAGGAATTAGGGGAAAGAAGAGAATGATCAATTGCAAATACACAAATGTGGTTTGATGATGATAAAAGAATAATCCTTTGCTTACGTGGTAGATATTGGCTTTGTTTTACTGTCAAAATTTCAAAATTTTCGGAATTCAATTCGAGTGAAAATTATCTGGTTTGGCAATTTCGAGTCTCGCTAATGGAACTCAATGAAACTAGACTCCTAAATCAGGTAGAATTAGGCTTTTAAATAATTAAATCCGACAAAATTGGAAATGTTGCTCTATGGCAATAACAATCGCCTGACGGAATTATTCGTGTGTCCGAATTTGACCACAAATCAAACAATTTATGAGCAAAAATGTAGCCGTATACTTTTTCATTATTGAACTTATTGCCCTTTTTCGATAAGATAGTTAGACTCTCGTCCCCACCTAAAAATACTAGCCGCCATTATAGTGGTCGTCATCATGACTTCCGCACATCCCATCATGTCGCCTAACATCACTAAAAACTGTTTATCCCCTCCGCCACCTACCAATTTAGTTGTCCCCGTTACAACGTCGACCTCTACCACTACAGCCATTATCAATTACAAACCCTCGACATCACCCAAGAAACACGGCTAGGGATCAAATTTCTTGCCACCAGCTAATTAGCTCCAAATGACTGATCCACAATACTAATTTATCGGATTGGATGGCTAATGTCCTAACCTCCTCTGACGATTCTGAATAAGAATAAGTTTATATCCAAATTCTATCTCCGGTTAAACTTTCTTTTAGTTGGCCTTTTCGTACTTTACATTTTTTTTTCAATTGATTTCCCTTATCAACGGTCTGTGTTGAGAAGGGAGGATTGAGGTCATCTTGATTTTTTTCCCACCCAAAAACCGATGGTTCATGAGCTGGTTTAGTGGGTATAAAAATTTCATAAAATCAGGTTTGGTTGGACCGTTGAAAAACCAACCGATATTTCCCTCCATCTTCTTCCGCTTCAGCTCCCACCAAAATCTACCCCTTCCCCCAAATTCTCGAACCAAAACCCTAGAAATCCAATCAACCTTCTTTTCCCTTCAGCAATGGACGCCCAGAGAGCTATGCTAGACAGCCTCATGGGCGCAGGTAACAATACTCTCGAATTGATTCGTCAGTGATTAATAGGTAATGTTTTGGTTCATATTGCTGAGCTGATTTCGAATTACTGCTGTTAGATCGTAATTTGACGGAGCACGAAAAGAAGGATTACAAGGAGATCACTTGGGATTCCAAGGAGGTTTGCCCTTACTACATGGCTCGATTCTGCCCTCGCGATCTCTTCGTTAACACCAAGAGCGATCTCGGTGAGCTTAAATGACGTTGTCGATTACTTGCTGGTGTAGTTTTTTGTTGATTGTGGCAATCGTTTGAAGAAATCTTTGGTTGTTGTTTGGCAGGACCGTGTGAGAGAGTTCATGATCCTAAGCTGAAAGAAAGGTAGTTTTTTTACTGTGATGGTATTTTTTTTTGTTTGGATAAGTTTTGTGGTAAGAAGATGGAATCCTAATTGGTTTGTTTTGAACTTTTCGTGAATTTCAGCTTTGAGAAATCTCCGAGGCATGACAAATTCTTGCTTAAATTCGAGTCCGACCTTGCTCAACGATGTGATAAATTGGTAATGGATTTGGATAGAAGAGTTAGGCGTGGGCGCGAACGGCTTGCTCAAGATGATGAGCCGATGCTACCTCCTCCACTTTCGGCGGAGAAGTCCGAGCAGTTGGCTGTTGTGGAAGAGAAAATAAAGAACTTGCTGGTGCAAGTGGAGGATCTTGGTGAGGCTGGAAAAGTTGATGAAGCTCAAGCTCTTATGAAAAAGGTGAGCTCTTGATGTTTGTAATAAAATTTAAGATCTTCCATGTAACAAGATAGGAGTCTGTTTAAAGAAAATTGTATCTTTTTGCCATTTTTCCTCAGGTAGATGAACTGAATACTGAGAAAGCTCTGATTCAAGCTCAGAACGGGAAATTACCAGTGATCCCACAGGATAAAAAGATGACATTGTGCGAGATTTGTGGTTCATTTCTGGTAGCAAATGATGCTCAGGAGAGAACGCAGTCTCATATAACAGGGAAGCAGCACATTGGCTACGGCATGGTTCGTGATTTCATCGCTGAATACAAGGTGAGTTTACTTAGTGACGTTTTTGTTGCAACTTGCATGTTACCGTGTCTTTCTTGGCTATTAGTTTGGTAACGTGGAACTTGGAATACGTTTCTCCAGGAGGCGAGAGAAAAGGCCAAGGAAGAAGAACGGTTAGCTAGGGAGAAAGAAGCTGAAGAAGGAAGGAATCAACGAGGTGAGGAGAATGAATCTGACAGGAGTAGGAGGAGTGTTTCAGGTGAAAGGGATCGGTATCATGACCGAGACAGGTACAAAGAGCGGGACAGGTACCGTGAACGTGAACGTGATTATGATAGATCGAGAGACAGGAACGGTGGAAAGGGTCCACGTAATGGAAGGGATCGGTACCGTGACCGGAGCAGATCACGATCCCCTGCTAGGAACAGTCGCAGGAGGTCCTCTTGAAGTCTGTATTAGTCGGTTCTGTAGATAATATTATATCCCACGAGGTAGACGTTTTCAATCTCGAGTTCCTACGAGTACTGTTTCCTTCTTTCTATCTAACAGCTTTAATCAGACTGTATCATCACTACTAGAGGAGGAATTGGTTGAGGTAGGTATAACTCTATATTGTTGTGAATCGAGTTTTGCTTCGAAGCTTTTGGACGAACATGAGGTATTCCCCTTTACTCTTTCCTGAGTCATTGTTTCACAAAATCTGTTCTAATGTATGTTCTTTGAGGGGTTGAATTTATGTGCTTGCATGCCACTGCTGCTGATGGGATGATGATTTTGTGTCTCGGGTTCGAGGTAACAA
This sequence comes from Linum usitatissimum, assembly GCA_030674075.2. NCBI lineage: Eukaryota > Viridiplantae > Streptophyta > Magnoliopsida > Malpighiales > Linaceae > Linum > Linum usitatissimum. Next base: position 1,371,952 of record JAUJYP020001424.1, read on the forward strand.
GTTGATCCCGCCTTTTTTTCCCCGAACTGAACTGAACTTATTTGGGGGTGCAAGTTTGTTTCTAAGACTGTAGAATCTTTCCCATTGGTTTGTGTGAATGTGAAGTTCATGCTTCAACATAAAGGAAAGCTGGTCTGTGATTGCATACTTTCGATCCTGTGGAAAGGTAAAACTCGAAACGCAAAATCTATCTGTCGAAAAATATGGTTTATGTTTCGAATTCTATATGTAGCTTGCAGGAAGGATGATTATTGAGTGGCTAGCTTGTTTTGCTGCTTGTTATGAAAGGTACTAGGATGATAGCCCACTTAACTCTAAAAAATTCTGTTAGTAGAACAAGATCCGACGAGGAAAGCCACCACCGAGGATGAAAACCCCGGCCCCTTCCGAACATTTGATATCGGAAATGGTTAGACCAGTGAACACATTCGAGATTCGACACATTGTAAACCGTTTGCCGTCGAGGTTTTGTTTTCGCAGTGCAAATGTTGTGTATTGGAGTTGTGTATTCTGAGAATTGTTACAGAGTACTAGTCATGTTTTGGTACGATATTTCATTTGGTATAGAGTTTTGAAATTAGAGTTTTTTCAAATTTCCCATATATTCCGTAAGTCGTATTTTTTAATCAGTTCATCGGGTCGTGGGCTGAACAAATGTTACGAAAGTAAATTATGAACGAAAGCCCGATACAGTTTCTTTTACAATAAACATCACAAAGCACATCTTGCAAGTTTGTTGTATGGACTCCTAATTAGCAATTCTTCAACAAGAGAAACATTTTTGAACCTTTTTTGTTCTTAGTCTAAGCTAATGCGCCGAATTTTACAGACGAGATTTGCGGTTGGACCATCGAGTTGGTCAGATTTTACGAGGCCTTTGAGTTGATCTCTTGGCGCGGAGAGACAGGTCTGGAACGTCACGAGGGGAAGAGGAACCTCCATCGACAGAGCAGAGAGCACGTTGCTCAAGTACTCAATGTCTGTCGAGAGCTGCTGGGCTCCCTTGTCAGTTATGTACTGAATCCCTCTCAACTGCTCCATGTAAAGAGCCGTTGCTCCCTCTGCAACCTACGGCCAGAACAATAAAGTTGACAATATTAAATGAGTAATGCATAGTTTGCTTACCGTAATATCGAGATATATGCAGCCGTTGACACTTAGCAGAGTCAAGTAAACTCCTTTGAACATAAACGATATTAGACGAGAGATAATTCTGGGGTTGGATAAGGAGTAGGCATGCGTACCCTGAACATCCATTCGGCTGCGAAAAACTGGGCTTCCTCGCTGTTGGAATCGCCATTTGAGATGCCCTCAGCCAGTGGCTCTAACTGTTGGGGCAAAGTAAGCAGGTATTCCCCAATGCTGGTGACATAAGTTTGCGGGTAAGCGCTGAAGGTTGGGAGATGGAAAGCGCTCTGCTCTTCAACTGACGACCAGATTGGCAGTCTTGATACATCACTCAAGCGTTGCCTCACCTTGGATATCAGGACGTCATATACTAGTTCGTTTACTGTGTCGGCAAATGCTGAAACTCTCTGTGATGCGTGTGGAAGCGCGTGAAACCGAGGGTCTTTGGACTGCAAAAACAGAAATAATCAGAATCAGTGACAAATCACGAGTAGGGCTGGGAATCGACTCAGCTTTGGTTAACGGAACCAAAACGGTCAATTTTACCAACAAAGTCAGTTACCTGATCCAAAAGGTTAAATAGCTTCCTAGCCTTCTCAGGGACATCAACGAGACGTACAGCAGCGACATCCAAGGCGGCTCTTCCACCCAATGAAGGTTCGCCATCAACATCACTGTTTACACCATGTGACTGGCTTTGGTCCAAACTTGACCCAAATACAGAGAAGGATAAACTTGTGCTTAGTCTAGCTAGAGCTGCTCTCAATGATGCTTCGAAGACGGAGGATCTGCTTGTCAAACAATCTGCAACAGTGAGTATCTGGAGTGCACCCTGGACGATAGACCATTCCTCTTCATGTGAGGACGATAAATCAACTTTACGCGTAGTTTGGGTTCCTTCTTTCTTTTCTGAACTCGAGTCTTTCTTGAGATCATCCACTCCGCAGACAGTCCTTAAGGATTTAAGGGTTTCTTGCAGAGAAGAGATGTACTGGAGCATTATATCGTCGAGTGCAAGAAGCAGCTCGTCCACTTCTGAACCTCCAGTAAAACCAACACACCTTTCAACGGCTGCTTCAAGAAGAACAATGACTTGTGGGATAGACTCTTCCATTCTCCGAACTGTTTCACTCAGTTCGATTCCTTGCGCTCCCACGCCACGAGTAACTGCCCCTCTTAGATCTACTCCAGCTATCTCCGATGAAAGGATGGCACGTTCCATTTGTCCGTACCTGCATTGCATGAAATTATAAGCTCAACAATGGAACTGAAAAATTCCCATAGTTTACGGCGCTAATTAAGGCTATACTTCAGGACAGCAAATGTATATATCCATAGCAGGTAATCACAATAGCACAGAAAGACATTATAACTTCGGCTAACCATGGACCACCTTTGTTTATATGATTCATATGGAAGGTAAACAGCCTTCAGAGTATCCATGAGAACTCGAAGATCAGATTCTGAGAACAAGTGTTGAATATTCCTGGCAAAGGTGCCAGTCATATTGTGCAATTCGATCAGTGCTTCCAAGTGCTTAGTCTGAATCTTGATCCCCTTTGGCATATCTGCCGATAAGATATCCAATATACCTGAATTTGTGAATGAAAATATGAGGTTCCAGAAGGTGAAATTCTCAAATTCACCTACGGTAGATTATTTCACTTCACTAAGCTTGCTACGCTGAGCGCAACTGAAATTGGTGATTAAGCTTAAAGCAGTGAACAGAGAGCTCTACAGCAAATGTATCAATTATCGTCTTAGTATAAATAGGAGAACTGCGATAGTAAGCTAACACTGTATAAATTAGAAAACATTCGGCATAATATGTCCAAGAGGATGACCTTTTGAGAGTGCTTTTGTTTCGGGAACCACCTCTCCAGTGGCAAGGTTAAGACGAGAGACAAAACTTGCTCCTACAGCTGCCATTGTCTCAACTAGTAGCTTTGGTACAAGCATTTTGTAATCATCAGGGAACGCAACCATGCACCTGAGAAGAAAGTTTAAAATCGTGTTGAAAGATGCAGTAGAGGTAACTAGTAAAAATGACATGTAATGGCCATTTATAGCTATAAAAGCTTTATCCTTTACAAGAACCTAACTTCGGCTGAAACTTAAGGTAACAAGGAAAGAAAAATACCACTTCCATTCTTGTTCAAGATACATCAGCAGTTCATCATAGAAGCTCGGCAACCAACTTGAGAATGGAACTGTTGGCAAGTCATTGTTGCCTGCCGCCCTCTCAAATTCATTCTTCCCGTTTGCAAACCTATTAGCTTGCTGTCTGGCATCAAAATCTTCCCACAACTGCCTAATGGGCTTCAAATGGACCTTAGTGTAATGCATTTCCAGAGACTTGAATCTGCCAATTCTCATCAGAATTCCACGTAAATCCTGTGCAACTTCAACCTGCACAGCATCACGAGTCTTTTAGAAAATCGCCAACTACACAATCAGAATACTTCATAAACACTAAAGAGCTTGTTGAGGATAGCAAGTGACCTTGCGGTTGGATAATGCATCTGTTAGACGCGGCTGCACCATCGAATCAAGCCGGTCCTCTAAGACCTCAAGTTGCTTTCTGACATTAGCAAATTCAGCAACCTAAAGCAGAGACATTTAACCGAAGGAGCAACTGAGTACGCATAAGAAGCACAGAAAAAGACAATGGATGAGGAAACCAAGGAAGCTTGATTTTACCTCCCCAACAGCAGACAGGCAGTGTCTCATGTTAGCTAATGTTTCGGCTGCGCGAGGAAGATCACCACTGGCAAACACATCCTCCACAGTCGAACTTAGTTGAGTTAATCCTGCTGCATCCTGTCATGAAATGCATCAGGAACCAGGCAAAATTCTTAGTTAAAATGCCAAAATTCATCAAAACCACATTGCATAAACAACTTCTCGTGCAAACTAAAAAATGACTGATCATTTCCAATTCCTTCAATTGAATTTTCACACTGTCATGCAATGCATAAAACCTTAAGAAATTCTCATTGATACGGTTTTAACAATCCACATTCCATATCGGTTAGCAGCAATCATTACCTGCAGAGTTTCGTATGCAGCTTCCATTCTCTGCTTAACCGTATCGACTTTAGCGAGTGCCGCAATCGATTCAGCAGAAGATCCCTCTGCCTACACATAAACGAATCAACTTCAGCAATGCAGCACAAGATCTCCAATCAGCTGAAAACCACCCAATTGAATAGATAGACGAACCTTTTTCAGCTTCTGGAGGATTGCCGAGATCGAGCTACGCAGCGAGACAGCGTCGTCTCGGAGGCGAACAACGTCGCGAGTGGCGCGAGGGACGCGGAGGAGAGCGGCGGCGCTCTGCTCCTCTAGCGACGCCGCGATCTCCTCGGAGACCATCTGTAGCTTCATTTCCAGATCCACGAGGTGGTCGTCGAGGGACTCCTGCGGGTGCCTCGCCTGGCAGGCGGAGTTGATCCATTTCTTCGGATCGAACTTCTCGTCGGCGAACGGACCTAGATCCAGCATCATCTTCTTTCGCGCCGGAGAGTAACAGAAAAATTTCAGTCCATTTACTCGTGCTGATTTGTGTTTGTTTCAGTGGTTACGTTTGGCGGTTAAGGATCTGAACCGGCTTTTATCATAACCGAGCCGGGATAACCAGTCCTTCAACTCAGTTCGGTTAGCCAAGTTTTGGTAGTACAATTTAAAGTTGTATATTACAATCATATGTAAATCTCAGGTTGTATATGATTAAGCTAAGCATTATAACAAAACATACGATGGTATCTAAATCGATCCCTCTCATGAGGTACGGAAGAAGCTAATTTGCGAGTCTTGATCGATAAGCACACAAAGCTCGATATTTTTTAGTACGGTTATTGATTTGTTTATTAACGAACCGAATTTCGAATGAACTTCTTAATAATTTATTCAAGTCATACATCTGACTGTTTCATCAATAAAATCTCAAATTGTATATAATTAATTCAAGCAGATCTCTGGGATCTCTGGACTGCTGCTCACGACTAGTGTTTTTTATTCTTTTGTATACTTGATTCTACGCTGACTGACCTTCCTTGTTCTCACATCACCATCCTCACCACCACCGCTCTAGCCAATCCACTTTCATCCTCTACTCCGCCAATCCCTCCCTTCCAATTAGTAGATTCGCTTCTGCCTCCTCTCCGCCTCCCCTTCAAAAGCTTCTACTCTCAAAGCGGTTGCATCGAAGGAATCTTGGTCAGTCGTTGTCTCTGGTCCGTCGACTGATGTTGAATTTGTTGTTCAATCGTTGCTTTCTGTTGTTGATGGGGTTCTTCATATCCCCCAGAGTGTTGTGGATCTTGGTATTGCTATGTTGGAGTCAGCGCTTATTGGATAATTTGTGGGATCTTCTCCTCCGATTAGAGTTCTCAACTCAATGGCATATCGGTTGTGGGGTTATGAGGGTCCGATTCAGATTTTGAAGCTTTCAGAGGGGTTCTTTTTTGCTGGAATTTCCTTATGCGGCTCTTAGTAACTGGGTTTTTGCACGTTCATAGCACATCCAACATTCAGCCATTGACCACACCCGAATGCGAGTTCAAAGATAAACTCGGTAAAATTGAGGTCGTATTCACGGGGTTTCGTTCCGAGTATTACTCTGAAAAGTGCGAGGATAAAAGTCTAGTCGTTGGAATAACGGGTATGAAAGCACGAGAATCAAAATAAAATTTATAGCACGTTTAAAATTGATCTTCGGAAGTCTTTTGATTTGGTTGAGTGGCAGTTGTTCCTTAATGTTATGCGAGCTATGTATTTTCCTAAAATGTTTATTCAGTGGATTCATGCTTGTTTCAAGTCCACTATACTTTAGGTTTGTTTCAATGGTTTTCTATGTGGATATTTTCAGGCTAAGCGTCGTTTTAGATAAGGGAATCTTATCACTCTATACTTATTTGTGATCACTATAAAAGTTATGTCTGCCCTGTTTGATAGAGCTGCAATGCAAGGAAAAATCAGTTATCATCCACAGTGCAAGAATATTCGACTGACTCATTTATGCTTTGTGGATGACCTTATGATCTTCAAAAGGCTGATCATCTCTCTATGGATGGAGTTAGAGAGGTTCTGAATCAGTTTCATTCTTTCTCTGGATTGAGCTTCAATGTGGAGAATAGTGAATTATTTGTTGCAGGGTTGGGTAGTAGGGAAGCTATTGATCTGATTTAGTATGCTGGTTTCAGTAGGGGTGTGATGCCTTTTTGTTATATGGGTGTTCCATTCGGTGTTGGGAAGCTTAAAAAGAAGGACGGTCGTTCCTTGATTGATAAAATTACAAGCAGAGTGATTGATTGGAAAGTTAAGATGCTTTCTTATGTAGGAAGATTGCAACTTGTTCAATCAATTGTTGGAGGCATTATGCAGTATTGGATGGCGATGTTCTTACTTCCCAAATTTCTCCTTAAAAATGTTGAAATCATCTGCACAAAGTTTTTTTGGGGTACAAGTGAAGGTGGTCGATCCAAAGTTACTTGGAAGCACTTGGCTCTCCCAAAAAAGGAAGGTGGTTTAGGCCTAAAAGAGCTTGTTAGCTGAAACTAGCCAATATGATCAGGCATTCGTGGAACTTGTATGTTCGAAGTGGCTCTCTTTAGGTAGTTTGGGCACATAAGTATCATATCAAATCGATGGATCTTTGGAGCTATAATACATCGGTGGGATCTTGACACTGGAAACAGATTATGAAGCTTCGTGCCATTACCTTTCCTTTTCTTTCTTATGACGGCATTGACAGCAATTGTTTCTGGGAAGGTAAACTTATGAATAAATAAAAAGTGAGTATGGTTTGGGAGACAATTATACCAAAAGCTACCAATGTGGGGTGGTCCTTATTGTTGTAGTCGAACAGCAGTATCCCTAAGCATAATATGATCGTCTAGCTGATTATTAGAAGAAGAATTGCTACTAAGGATAAGATTGTGAAATGGGATGATTTGTTGTGCTTGCTCTGTGATGTTGCTGAAGAGAATCGTGATCAGATCTTCTTTGAGTGTAGTTTTATTAGATTGATTATGCAGTGTGTTCTTCCAGAGTTTAGGATCCATCAGTTTTATGAGGATTATTTGAATGGTGCTTGTACTCGTTGGAAAAGGAAGTCGGATCTCTCGAAAATTAAGGGTCTTGTTTAGTGTGTTATGATGAATTCTATTTGGAGGGAGCATTGTGCTCATATCTTCAACAATCATTCAAAAAATGTTAATGATGTTTCTAAGAGTATTATTGATCAGATTGTAATTTTTTCGGCCAATCCGTTTTCGTTCAATTTAAGTAACTTTTGACAATAGTTTATCTTAAGCGGATTTTTTTATGAAATAAAATTACTTAATTCATCGAAAACAAAAAAGCTAAAGTTGCTGACGGGCACTCCAGAACTTTCTTGCCCCTTCTCCACTCCGTTCACCGTCTCTAGCACCTTCCAAAACTCCGGTTATAAATCCACAGCCCAAAAGCCAAACAGTCGGCAACCAAAGTTCGCGAAAAAGCTCTCGTTCTAGCAAACACAGCATTTACAACACAAAGCTCGGTAACAATGGCGTCCTCTCTTGCTCTGAGGAAACTCCTCTCATCATCCCTGCTCTCCACCTCACTGCGCTTGCCTCGCACGGTCGTCGGAGGCGTCGCTCCCTCAGCGTCTCGGCTATTTAACACCAACGCCGTCCGCGATTACGACGGAGAAGGCGGTGATGAACGCCAGATCGACGCCGAACGCCGCTCCCGTAGCCCTTACTCCCGTGGCCGCGACGATTTCTTCTCAGGTAGTCATCTTCTTAACTCCTCTCTCTAGCTAAATTTCCTCCTTGGATTCCATCTGTTGACCTGGTTTCGAATAGTTCGACAGAGCCTCTATAGTGATTCTCTTCCGATCTGATTTCGCTTTTGCTCAAACGAGTTGTCTTCTGGTTTCTCTAACCTGATCTAGCTAAAAATTGTCCTGCAATTCGTCTGTATGATCGAATTCCCGACGATAATGTGCTGATCAAGTAAGCTAGTCTTCTGTAAACCTGGTGATTCCCCCAGTTTGATTAGCTATTTGGCGCGGAAAAATTCTGAATCCAATTCCTTCTCTCTCGGCTCGCGATTTTCTCTAAATGATCGAATTGAACTTTTGTATGCTGGATTGAGTCATCATCAATGTATTGATTTTCCGTTGTGTAAGGTGCGCTGAATGGAATGTTCTGTTTGGAATCCTATGCAGATGTGGTCGTCCCTTTCTCGCCAAGCAGGTCACTGGGCCAGGTGCTGAACCTGATAGACCAGTACATGGAGAATCCAATCTTCTCCGGAGCCGGAGCGGCAGGTCCCGCCCGCCTAAGGCGAGGATGGGATGCGCGGGAGACGGAGGAAGGGCTGCAGCTGCGAGTGGAGATGCCAGGACTGAGTAAAGAAGACGTGAAGGTGTCGGTGGAGCAGAACACTCTGGTGATCCGCGGCGAAGCAGCCAAGGAATCGGAAGAGGAAGAGAGCTCGAGGAGGTACTCGAGCAGGATCGACCTGCCGGAGAAGATATACAGGACGGATCAGGTGAAGGCGGAGATGAAGAACGGGGTGCTGAAGGTGACGGTGCCGAAGGTGAAGGAAGAGGAGCGGCAGGACGTCGTTCATGTTGATGTTGAGTGAGAGTTTAACTGGGGTTTTAGTCTTTTTAGTCTATGGAAGGGTTTTGAATGGATAAATCAGATGGTGGGACTTGTGGTATATGGCTTTTAGTGTTGGTTTGCAAATCCACGAAGTAACGGCTAGTCACGTCTAATGGTACTTTACGTATTGAGTAGGTTCATTTTAGTTCGTTACGTATTTTACGTAACGTGGAGATCTCTTTTATTTTCAATAAAATATTTAACATCCCGTCCTAATGGTTATTAATTTTGTCAATGTGGCAGAATCCGTCAGCTAGATTAGTCACGTATCCCAAAATAAAACACGACCCTGCAGATATAGCTACAGATTTAGTAATGAATTATTGGGTGTGCTAACTGCTATTTAATAGTTAGAAATTCAACTAATATTTTAATATTAATAATACATATTTTTATTTATACATCAATTATCGGAGATCAATAAATAAATAAAAAGTTGTACAAAAAATGCAGAGAGTAAGAGAGAAAATTAAATTAACTTCTTATTTTTTCACTTTCTCTCTTTCTTTGCCTTTATCAGATTCATCTTCTCGATTCTTCTTCCACCTTCTGTCTCTTGTCGGCTGCCTCCTTTCTCCTCACCACCATCAGAAAGAAAACAAGAGATGATTGATCAGATCTCGACATGGGAGACTCCGCCTGTGGCGATCACGTTCGTGGCGGAGGCGGCTGTCATCGACTAGGAGACTGCGTCGTAGATGCTGGTGTTCGTCTGCTCGTCGAGGAGCATATTACTGGAACTGAAGTTTCCGTGAATTATATTATCTCTTGTGTGGGTATGGTACAAAGGAGAAAATAGAAACTTTAATTCATAATAAAAAAAAAGAAAGTAAAAGAAGCTAGCTTTCTCTTCTCCGGTATTTTGTCTCTACTTCCTGCAACGTATTTGATATTTCTTTTGACCATCCTTTCTTTATTGTTTGATGTCAAGAACCTTAACCCTATCGACGCTGTTAATTTTCTTCAAATGCCCAAGTGCCCAGCTGTGAAACTGAAGGAGATACAGCAACAAAGAGCTACTGCTTCTTCTCAAACTGGCAAAGCAAGCAGCAGCAAACATCGAAGTAGGAGAAAAGAAAGAAAAATCGAGTAGAAGATGGATGAATTGGAAAAAGCAGAAGAAAGAGAGAAGGAAAATGTTCATTTTATTCTCTTTTTTCTACTACCGGTTGTATTTTTGGGAGACATTGGCCGTCCGAATCTACGGTTCCGTCTCGTTGACGACCAACGTGTGTCTCATGTTGCTGACAGGAGTGTTCGTCAACGGTCCATACGCGCTCATAACGACTGCGGTATCAGCCGATCTGGACATGCACAGCTCGTTGAGAGGCAACTCGAGGGCGTTGGCTACGGTCACAGCCATAATCGACGGGACCGGTTCAGTTGGGGCAGCGATCGGACCGTTGCTGACCGGGTATATATCAGCTAGTAGTTGGGGTCCGGTTTTTGTCATGTTGATGGTTGCCGCCTTTGTGGCCGGGTTGCTATTGACTAGGCTTGTTGTTGCCGAGGTTGGTGCTAAGATTGTCGAGTCCAGGTGCGAGGCAAGTTCGTCGATTGATGTTGATGTTTGAATTAGAAAATCGAATTACTCAATTGAAATTGACTTTGGAAGGGTGTTATATGAGAAATTGATGAAGATTTGAAAGAAAAGGAGAAACCCCACATCACAAAGCTTTGGATTTATTCATCTATAAGGATGGACTCAGATTGTGTGAAATCGGTGTCAACAGAGTCCGAAAGATACTAAATTTTTTTTATGAGCTTTAGTGGGTAATGGCAACTTCATTAGCAGACCGTTGAACAGCTTGTATATGGAGCCGATGACAAGTATTTAAGGAGGCCAGGATCTTTGAAATGATGACATCGCTAGCTTCACAACATATGCTCTAGTGAGTGAATCGAGAGAGAACCATCTCATCATTGACCTTGATATCCACCTGCCATATACCAGTAAGAAACATCAAACAAAAACATCACGAACATCCATGAGCTCTAACGCATAGAAGGCAAGGAGCTCTCGGAATTGCCACCACCTATTAGGGATTGAGAGCCAATGGCCCGATGAACCATATCAATGGGGAGGAACCCGTATGAGAGGACTCAATGAGACACAAAAACCGATATATTCACTTAAAAACAGAATGCATTAATATTTATTATGCGGTGTGACTGTATTCGAACCTAAAATTTATATTTTATCCGACATCGACCTAAATAAATAAATTGTAATTGCAAGATGATGTAGTAAGCCCAAGCTACAAAAATGAGACCGAGGTAGATCCGATCTGGGCCAGGCTTATTATCACTTCTCTGGCCCGCTGACGCGGCCCATAATTAAACCAACAACCCATTTGTTTCCCACGGTTATCCAATCATTATTATATTTATTTTCCATTTTCCCGCAAAAATTGATTTTCTGTCCCCTCAGTAAAAAAAAGTTAATGGGGGATTTTCTTCAGTTTTCATTTCTCTTTTAGATTTTAAAAAATTCTCTCTCTCTCTCTCTCTCTCTCTGAATTCGTTCCCGCACCGACGCCATCATCATCATCATCTTCTTCGTCCGTCTCCGTTCCAGGTGATCAATCAAAGGTCATTCTCATTTCACTTCCTTTAATTCAGTTTCTCCGACGTTATCGAACCGATGATCTCTCACCTGCCCGGTAATTTGATTTCAACGAACAGGGGAAATTTTCGAGCTGTGTGATTGCTTCGGTTTTGTTTTGTTTGTTTGCATCGATATCGGTCTCAGTGTTTTGGCTTCGTTGTCTCTTAAAGTTTGTGTTGAATTGTAATTCTAGAGGGTTCATGGGTTTGAATCTTATACGCTCTTTGTGTGATTTAATTCGATTGGTGATTGAAACGGGTTGTTTACGCAAATGAATCCGAGTTTGACTTGGAAATGAGTTATCTTTATGTTTTTTGATCGCCTTTTCAGTACGGGTTATTGGCAGGGAATTTGCGAGCTGTAGTTGGTGAAATCTTGATTGGATAATGAGAGCTCTGGCTACCTCTGCTGATTTCTTTTTAGCTTTTGTGTTCAATGCAGGGATTTTGTTTTGAATTGGTTGGCATTTCGTGGATTGGAATTGGTTGATTCATGGTCTCTTTGAGCTGAAGTATTCATCGAATCAAGTTCACTATCATTTTCGAGGTTGACTTGAGGGAATTCTGCTGATGAAGAGTCTACAATAGTCAATGAATTGATGTTGCAACAGGGAGACTGTTGAGATTGCCGATGGGTGTAAGCTATCTAGCTGTTTCTGCAGTGTCCACTGCTTTCAGTTTTGTGGGTCTCCAGTATCAGGCGGGGTTTGCTTTGGATAAACTGCGAGTTGATGGTTTGATTGGTGAGAATCTCACGAATTTAGAGAATGCCAGCAATGCCCTGAGCCTGCTACTGGGTTCGTATGGCACTGCTGCGTTGCTGGCTAATTTCTTGTTCAACGTGTTTATTCTGATCAATCTTTGCCTTAAGGTAAGCTTCCTTATCCGCAAGTGTTAAAACATTATAGCTACAGAGAAGTTTATTGAAGATGTTGATGCTATTGCTTATGTTAAAAGAGAGTGAAGATCTTTCCTTTCTCCATGATGATTGAAATTTATGGTTACGGAACTTGTTTTGCATTGCAGAGTATATTCTTTGTGGACTTGTATCCTTCTGAAACTAGGAAACTTGTAGAGCGCCTTGTCAATTATGTTATTTACAAGGTAAGCTTGATGCTGCTCAGTCAATTTTACCTGTGAGCTCTCTTTCTCATTATGAATCAACATCCACCCTTCCCTTCTTCTTTTTTTTTTCTGGAATGTGGATAAGTGCTTATCTTGATGATGTTTGAATCATGGTTCTTCTGAGAAAAGGTAAAAGTATAAGTTCGCCAAAATCCAGAACTCTAGAGACTCTGGTAGAATAATTTGATACATCTATAATGGAGTTCATACTTTTTACTTTTTTGTATAATTCTTTTATTAATGAGCAGGGAACCTTTCTTCCGCTGGTTATTCCACCTACTGTGTTCCAAGTAGGGTTGTGGTTGATATGGCTGACCGTCATGTGTTCTTTGAAGGTACGGGACAAGCATTTTAGAATCTGAATGCTGTTTCAAGTTCGTCATTTCAGTGTAGCTGCTTAATCAAATATTTTATTCTTTTGGTTGGTTTGCAGATGTTTCAAGCTTTGGCTAGAGATCGACTTGAACGGTTGAATGCCTCCCCTTCTGCACTGCCATCAACATACTTTCGCGTGTACTCGGCATTGTTGTTTGTCCTTTCTGTCGACCTTTTATGGTACTTCACTGCCCCTTCCAAGAAGTAAATTTGCAGTGAAGTAAAGTTGAGATAACTGTTTTTGATAAATTATGTTTATATCTTCGTGGAAAGTAAACACTATTTTGATTACTTAAAGCTAGATGAGAATCTGTGTCAATCTTTTAGAGTAGATATCTGCACTTCACTAGGATCTTCATACTTATAAAATGGGGGGTAGGAATTGCTCAGCTGCGAAGCTAATTGCTGCTCTACTGTTTTGATCTATTATTGGATGTTTGAATTAATGAGTAGTACTTCATAAGCCTTTCTTTTCAGTTTTCTCAGTTGACCTATTTTCATAAGTGGGGTTGTGATATTTGGTTATCTGGCATTTCTAATTGGTCAATGCTGACCTATTGTCAAGCTGAAAGATGATTTGTTTGTTCCCAACAATCTTGCACATGCTTGCAATATTGGGTTGGAGACTTTTAATTTGTTTGCCGGCTGAACACCTTATTCTGTGAGTCCTTGATGGCATTCAAGTTGGCAACTCTTAAGACTTTCCTTCTGAATTTGAATTAATAGTCTATTTTTTGGTGTTTGCAGGATAAGGCTATGCCTGGGGATTTATACATCATCCGGTTCTCCCATGCTTCTATTGCTGTTCTTTGAACCCCTCAGCATTGCTTTTGAGACCATGCAAGTAATGTAGTTGGGAAAACTCGCTTATTTATTCATCTAGTGATATCAGAGCCGGGCTCGTATGGAATCTTGTTTCCGTATTGAAATGGTTATGTCCTCTCTGTAGGCTATGTTAGTTCATGGATTTCAGTTGCTCGACATTTGGCATCACCATTCTGCTGGCGACAGTGCTAATTGCCAAAGATTCAAGTTTTTTTATAGCCTAAGAACAGGTATATACTTGTATGGCTTAAGTTAAAATCCTTGTATCCAGGATGATCTGAACTTCCATTAGCTAATTGCTATGTGCCAGCAGTAGTTGCTGTATATGGGTGCAGCAGTTCTCAGTTTTCAGGGTCAAAACGTTGATTGAACGAAACGTGTTTCATTTCTCAAATGAAATTGGTGTTCTTTATAGTTGGAAAACTTGTTTGATTGTGTAGGCATAGAGAATATTAGTAGCAGCAATAAAATATAAGGTCTATATCTTCCCAAATATCTCACTATTTAAATTTAATTGAAAGATTTCCCAAACGGTTTACTTTTCTGGATTTCGTGCGCGTAGCTGGATTTACTATCTTTTTAGGGGGTTATCTGTCGTGTTGACTGTGCAAGAAGCTAAACTGCAGGTTCATTGTGGGAGTGGAAAGGCAGTCTCACTCGAAACGTGGGTTTTGCCCTGGATATGGCAACCCTCTTAATGGCACTTGGCCATTATGTTCATATCTGGTGGCTTCATGGTGTGGCATTTCATCTTGTTGATGCAATCTTGTTTCTAAACATAAGGGTAGATTTGCCGATTCCTGGATGTCTATTAGTATTTCCTTACTCTTATCATTCACAGATTTGCTCATTCATTCAGTTACTTCTGCAGGCCTTGCTAAGTGCCATTATAAAGCGTGTAAAGGGGTTTATTAAACTGGGAATGGCTCTAGGTGCTCTTCATGCAGCACTTCCCGATGCAACATCTGATGAGCTACGAGCATATGACGATGAATGTGCTATTTGCAGGGTATGCTGAATCTAAATTCCGATCATTTTTTGTTCCGCTGGTTATTTTGCTTCTTACAAAGCTACTAACTATGTAGTGAATTGGACCAATTGCAGGAACCAATGGCTAAAGCGAAAAGGCTACATTGCAGTCACCTTTTCCATCTTCCGTGCTTGAGATCTTGGTAGGTTGACTTGATCATTTTAAATCAAGCCTTTTTCTCAGCACGAGAAGCTATTGAGTTCTTACTGCAGTCTACTCACTTTCCAGGTTGGATCAAGGCTTAAATGACATGTACTCCTGCCCCACTTGTAGAAAACCTCTTTTCCTCGGCAGAACCGAAAACGAAACTAGTCCTAGAAGTCGAGAAGTTTTAAGCGACGAACAGCTCGCACGTCAAATAAGCGAGGGTGATCGGCAGACCAATCCAGGAAACAACTTTCCTGCTGGTGTGTTGCCCAACCAACCTCCGAATCCTACGGAGGGGAGCTCGTGGAGGTTCGAGCTGTTGTCTTTCTTAACTTGCCGTAGAATTTAGGTGTCAGAGTACATTTAGCTAATTGGGGGTCTCTGGGTTTTTTTTTCTTGGTCCTCATAGAAGTACAGGGCTGGATCCAAGTTGGTTGCCTCCATGGCCTAACCAGGGACTAGACGGAGCTGGCCCTTCAAATGCGATCAGGTCTGTCGGATTAGGTCGAGTTCAGATGATGATGAGACATATCGCTTCGGTGGGAGAAACCTATGCCCAGACCGCCCTTGAGGATGCTGCATGGAGCCTGTGGCCGATGAATCCTTCTCAGGCTACGACTTCATCCAGTTCGACCGCCCCTCCTCCCACCGTCGGTAGATACCCGTCTGGCACCGGAGGTTTACACATTAGGACCCCAACACGCCCTGTAAATGACAACATGGCAAACTTGCTCGCTATGGCCGAGACCGTACACGAAGTCCTGCCTCACATCCCAGACGAGTTAATACTCGAGGTATACTCCTTAATGCTTTCATAAATCATAATGAACTTGCTGCCCGAACACCATCGAACAAGTGGATGAATTTGTATTCGCCCATTTTGTGCAGGACTTGCAGCGGACCAACTCAGTTGCGGTGACTGTGAATAACCTTCTTCAAATGTGAGCATATATAAACGAGGAACTGAGCATCTTCGAATCCGGCTGAGGAACCTACCTTAAGTGATAGGTTGTTTTGAAGGGAGAGGATAGTGCAGAAGAAAGGAAGGAAGCTTTCGGCTGCCATGGGAGAGAAGTGACTGCAATTTTTCCTTTTTACATTTACTTTCTTCATACCCAATTGCTGTATATAACTATATATATGTGAGTGTTGTTGTCTATGATTGTTAATCGAAGAGTTCTGTGTTGTGGCCATGCGGATGGTTTAAGAAAGAGTACTTTTGCATTTGGGAAGAATAATAAAGCTTTAGGGAGAGGTGAGTTCACTCATCCTTTGATATCCGAGAGGTGAGTTCACTCATCCTTTGATACGCAAAGAAAATAATAAGCATTGGTGGGTTCCATTGTACCGAATTTCGGATTAATCAAGGTTCTTTATTAGGTTCAACGGTTCGAGATTGGTACGTTACTGTCGATAGTGTAATGTGTCACAAGCATCATACCATCTAATGTGATCATTCTGGTGATGTAATATCGTGGCCATTTCCTAGTAATGTGTCACAAGCATCATACCATCTAATGTGGTCATTTTGGTGATGATATATCGCGGCCATTTCCTAGCCAAGCCACTGATCACTTCAAATACTAACTTGACTATACCACTTGTTAGTAGGCTTTAGTAGTGTGTAACATGTTATTGGTATAAAAAATAGTGTAACATGTGTGTTTGTCTCGAATAATTTTTTAAAAAATACTAGTACGTCATGTTACATAAATCATCGTATTTGAACTTTGAACCCACTTGAATTAAATTGAAACCCTTACAATTCGATATTTTTGAAGTTTTGAAATAAAAGATTACGACAACAAGTACTTCATTCTTCAATTCGGCAATCCCACAAGGTTATAACTAATTCAAACGCAAATCCTACACCTAATAGTATTAACTAAATATATAGTAAAAAAATCCTCAGTGTCACATTCAATTTTGTCATAACTACATCCAATCCATCGTCTAGCTTTGCCCCCTCTATCGAATGTCTGTTATGATGGTTTCTACTCGTAGTACTCCTTCGCGATGAGATACGTGATCGTCATTATAGATTCTCGTGGATAGTTTGTTGACGGTCGTGCGGGCACTCTAACCTGTTCAAATCTAGTAGTGGCAGAAGCAAAAGCTCTTCTCACACGCTAGTAACATAGCAACTGCCTCGAGAGACGAGCATTCTTTTCTAGCATCAAGTTAGTTTGCTTTACTGTTGTGGATGGACTAGGCCCTCCCGGCTGGCCTTGGCAATGTGCGGTTTGGATGCAATACCACATGGATCATCTTCTCAAGGCTAACCCTCGGATTGCGATACAACACACTTGCAGATTGTGTTGCCAAAGCTATAGCTCGATAATCGCTTTTGAATGATTGGATCCATTATGCTTATTTTATTAATCTTTAATTAATAAAATGAGATTTTTGTAAGAAAAAATATGTTTCATCAGAGGAAAAAGACTATCTAACCGTAATTACCCGAAAACCAACCATTTTTCGATTGTTAAATATCAAAACAATAAATTATCTCCCTTTTTCTCGATGGTTCCTTTTAATAAAAGTTTCATTTATCAAAACAATAAATTAGACGAACAAATAATAATGATCGTGCAAAAATGATTATTGATGGGTGACAACACAATCATGCTTATTTAAAATTAGTACATATTTTTTTTCTCTCTCAAGACTAAACCTCCCTTCATCATTTGGCTAAGGCAGGGTACAAGTGGGGTGCCAAACGCGGCGTAGCGGAAGCGATAAGCGGGGACGCAAGGAGCAACTCATCCTCGGCTTCCCTCAATTCGATCTTCTCAACTACGCCGGGGAGGGCCCACGGGAAGCACTGGATCAGCCTCGCTAGCAACATGTTGGTGATGGACGAGCCCAGCAGAGCGCCCACGCACCCTCGTCTACCCGTGCTGAAAGAAATAAATCTGAGATCGTGCTCTGTCAGCACGACCTCCTCGCCACTCTGCAGGTGGCGTTCCGGATCGAACTTGAGCGGGTCGGCCCACACCTTAGGGTTGCAGCCTAGGCCGTAGCGGCTCAACAGGGCGTGACTGCCCTTGGGGATGAAGTAGCCGACGGCGTGGGGGACATTGAACGCCGCCAATGGGTGCAACCGGAACGATTCCCTCGCACATGCCTTGACATAGTTGAGGCTTGGCACATCAGATTCCTGAACTAAAAGGTCCAACCCACTGAGGAAAGGTAAGTAATACGACACCGAAAACGAGTACAAGTACTTCAAAGCCCCGAACACAGCTTCGACGTGGTCAATCTCCATCGGTCCGGGACCACCATCAGCAGTGGCCTCCCCGAAAAACCTCTTACCGAACATCACCTTCCTTATCACGTTACCGCAGTAATGCTGCGTGACAGCCCTAAGGTTGACACTCTTATCGGCCCCACTATGGTTATTGACGTAGAACACCAGGTTGTCCGCTTCCTCGATGCACTTTTCGTGGAGCCACTTTTGTCGGGCAGGGGAGACAATCTCGGAGGTGAACACCTTCCTCATTTTGGCCAAGTGATCGTCGTAGGGAGCCACCACGGTGGTCATGTAGTGGCCACCGCTTATGCCGTGGCTCCCCACAGAGAAGGCAGGGCGTCCTGCAAAGATGGTGTCCTGCTTCTTCAACATTTCTCTGGCGATGGCAGGGTCCGACACAGGGATGATGTTGGTCCCGGCTATGTTGATGAGACATATGTCAGTATTCAACTCCTTCATCACTAGGTGCACCCACCGGAACGCCACCGGCTTCTTCCTCAGAAACTCCGGGAGGTTCCCAACTATCGGCCAGGAAGGCGGGCTCGGAGGGAGGTTATTTGCCATAATTGGCTTGGTGGAGGGTCGTTTCTTGATGTTGTTGAACACAATGCTGATGGTGGAAATGAGAAGGGCAAGGAGGAGGACTATAAAGGCGGTGGGGGATGTGGTGGTGGTCGGAGAGGAGGTTACAATTCTTTAATTAATCAGGTAACAGATCGGTCCATTTGGTAAAGTCGACTCAGCTTTTGACTGCCCGGGTTGGTGGGATCTTCGGCAATAAGAGAATATATATACGCGAATATACGATTGGGTATAAACTGTGTTTTAACTTTTAAGTCGCTACTCACTGATAATTCTAATTAACGGGTTAAGTTTGAGTGAGGTATTTTTAAAGTTTTGAAAATTGAATTGGAAATTGAATTGATGATATTATGGTTTAGAGTTTGATGATTCGATTGTGATTTTAATTATTAATTATAAAAATGTGTACTGTATTTAGTTTGTGCAAAGGTTTATACAAATTAATAATTATATTGTAACACCCATCCTGTGTACATATTCGTTTTAAAATGAAACAACGAAGCAAGAATAGGGTGCTACGCTACTTATACTGTATACATAATTTAATGTTTACACCCATCCGATTAATTCCTTCATCATAATCTAGGATTGTGCTTATATGTACTCAAATAATTAATTCGTCAATACAAAAACTGCTCAAGATGTCATATATGACTTATTGACTTTTCACAATATCGTACACTATACCAGAAGTCCAACAGGACGCATATACATATAGAACAGAAGTCTCGAGCTTCACAGGCTCGGACCAGAGTAACCATATACTTGCCCTCTCGGCCACTATATTTTAGAAAACCATATCTCACATTGTGCTAGTACACAACCACTCATAACATATGCATATGATGGAAGTAAGAGTCTCAAACAAACTTTAAATACAAAATGAGGATCAAGACACAATCTTCGATATCTACCTGGCTTCGTCACCATGATGACCGACCCCAGAGCTCGATGATACCATTTTGCAGTGTGTGACCCAGTAAAGCCTACTGTCGCTCTGAAATGGAAAGTAAGGGCCAGTGCTAATCACTGAGTGAGGATCTACATCCTAATCACTCTATGGTACAAATATTTATATAGGAGGTATACAACATATAACACATAAGGCTAATTCTATAATCTAATTTATATCCATATTTTATTTGAGATCCCGGCTCACATATGCTGACGACCCACGTAGAGTTAGTGTGGCGCTTATCAAAGCCCACGGCAATAGTTAGTTGTGGCGCTTACCAAGGCCCACCGCGTAACAGAAGTGCAATAAGCACAATCGCTAGCATACGGGCCCTAACTAGGTGATCAATCAATTACCATATTTATTCAATAATCAGCAACAGCTACTGCTCATATTAACACATATACTAAATTAACTATATCGGCAAAGTAACAGAACACGTATCATATTAAGTAATAAATATGGTAAAAAAGCATATAAAATCTTAAGATTAAATGGACATTACCCTATCATGCATATAGCCTTAATAATAATAATAAACTCATAATGGAACGTCTAACCCGGTCGGATACGCAGAAGACCCTCACTAGAAATAATCCTTGAGAAATCCGATAGTAACTTCCGAGTTGAGATCGTACGTAATTCAAAGGATTTGAATTATGAACCAGATATAAGTCACTAGCTTCTTCTATATTTCCTCTGTTTAAGTTTCCTACCTCCCACTGTTCTGCCTTACAAATTAATGGATAACGTACTATTTATAATGGGGATTGGGGATGCACTACTCCTACACGCCTAAAAATAATGAAGCTAACTACTTTAACTTATCCCTACATTTTTTTTTTGTATTATATGTATCTGGACATGCCACATATCTAAAGAGGTGTTCCCATGCATGCATGGGTATAATCTCCCTGCACTTGCCACATACACTCTTTTTCTTTTTGTATGGTAGTGCATGGATAGATGAGTGCACGTAAATCCATTTGTGTCGATATATATCCATATCTGTGTAGAAACCATTCTTGCATCTGTACATTACCTTGTACCGCATTAATTTAGTTGGTACTTTTGGTATGATCGGGCTGGAATGTTACATATATGTTGTATATACACTTTGTAAGGACCTAGCGTATGGATTTGTATACACGTCATACAAAATACACCACTGATAGTGTTAGGATTTGTAGTGATTATCTATCATTATCTATATATGTTTTTAAGTGAATACTAGTTTGTTCGTACTCTATTCCTGTGTGATTTCGTGTTTTGACATTATGTGGTTAGACCCGTTCACTTGGACCGTTGTGGTCCATTTGATGTGTTTCTTTGTACTATTTGTTATCCACATGTACTGTAGAGATAGGTGGTCCGGCTATAAAACTTTGAATACGGAATAAAACAAAAAATGTTGGAGCAGAAGAACTGCACGCTGTGCAATTCAAATTGCAAAACGGAACTCGTGTAAAAAATGAAGGGAATATCCGAACTCGGACATTTAACATCCCGAAGCTACGCATAATCCTACATAACTATTGGCATCAATAACGTGGCTCCTGAGTGGCAGCCATACTTTACAAATAGTGGGGGAGGGTTTGAATCCCTAATATTTCTTCCAATACTTTAATTTATTTTCAAGACCGAACTTTTCCCGTTGAGTGGTTTGGTGGCCGGTGGGATGGCGCTGAGTAGCTCCCCGAGGTTCGATGTCTACGGGAACGATTTCGGGTGGGAGAAGCCCGTGGCGGTGAGGAGCGGAGCCAGAAACAAATTCGACTGGAAGCTCACGGTGTATCCCGGAGTTGAAAATGGGAGCGTCCACGTGGAGATTTGTCTGTCGCCGGAGACGGCGGAACGTCCGGAAAGTGATACGGAATTCATGACTGCATTGGATTGTTACTCCGTTTTTTTTAGATTAGTTGGTTTGGTTCGTTGGTTTGGTTGGTTGGTCAAATCTAGTATTTGATTTTGTAATGGTTGGTCATATCCATTTGCAAATTTTGCTTTTCCATTGACATCGTTGTGTGGGTTTTTCGATATGATGGTAGAGTAGGGATGAAAAATTTGGGTACGGGTTTGTGGTCTAATCGATAACCTGATTGATCAAATATGAGTAGCTGTTACCTAATAATTGATCGGATTTTGATGTTTAGGGTCGGGGGTAATACGGTCACCCATTTCATCTCATTATTGGTTATCAGACCGGTTTTTGTTGGGATTTTAAACAAAAACCCGAATTTAACGCGATCAACTTAGGTACAGGCTACACAAACACTATAACTAGTCTAGGATCGGTTAGTAATTTTAGTAATCTAGTTATTCGAAAATTTGGTTTGACCGTTTGCAATAATCTAGGCTCGGACCGGATCCCAAGCTATGATAGAGTGTCGGGCATCAAGGGGAAATTCAATGTTAGGAAAACCAAATCGAACCGGCCAGTCCAAACAGTCATAAAGCTGATATTGAATAGCCTGTTGTTGAAAATCATCAAAATCAGGTGTTGACCCGGTTCAACCCGGTAAATCATTTGGTAGAGCGGCTGGGTACGTACATATGTGGAGCCAAGCGTGGCCTAGCAGAAGCAATGAGTGGAGACGCAAGGACCAGCTCATCATCAGCCTCCCTCAAATCGATCATCTCGGTCCCGGCTGGCGGGGCCCACGAGAAGCATTGGATCAACCTGGCGAGTAGCATGGTAGTGATGCACGTGCCAAGTAGGGGCGCCACGCACCCTCTGCGACCTGTGCTGAAAGAGATGAATCTGAGGTCGTGCTCGGTTAGCACGACCTCCTCATCATTCAGGTGGCGTTCAGGGTCGAATTTAAGCGGGTTGGGCCAGACGTTGGGGTTGCGCCCAAGGCCGTATCGACTTAGCAGGGCGTGACTGCCCTTGGGAATAAAGTAGTCGGCAACGACCGTGTCCTCGGCCGCAACGTGGGGCACGTTGAAAGCCGACAGTGGGTGCAAGCGGAAGGATTCCCTAGCACATGCTTTAACGTAGTCGAGGCTTCCGATGTCGGATTCTTGGACTAGACGGTCTTTTCCAACCACTCTGTCGATTTCTGCCGTGGCCTTGGCTAGGAGTTCCGGCTGGTTTATCAGCTCTGCCATTGCCCACTCCACGAGGTTAGATGGATTATCAACCGTCGCTATCATGATTTCCTAGCACAAAAGCTAGAAGTTTTCAGTAGACAGTATTTTCATTACAAACGAATGGTAGCAAGCTGTAAGTTATGATATGATCTTACCGCGGCTTGGTTGGTGATTTCATCGCGAGAGAGCAATGGCTTCCCATCGGTATCCTTGAGAGTAATGAAAACATCAGTGAGGTCCTCCACCAACTTCTTCTTTCCACTCCGCCATTGTCGAATCCTCTCGTCGATGATCGGATTCTGATAATCCCTAATCGTCTTATTAGCCTCCTTAATCACTTTCCCTTGACCATCAAGGTCCAGCACTTTCAGAAAAGGCAAGAAATTCGATATGGAAAACGAATACAAGTACTTCAAAGCCCCAAACACCGCATCAATATGCTCAATCTCTTTGGGACCGGGCCCACCATCCGCGGTGGGCTCCCCGAAGAACCTCCTGCTAAACATCATCTTCCTTATCACATTGCCACAATAATGCCGTGTGACAACCCTAAGGTTGACGGTCTTGTCAGTCCCACTATGGTTATGGACGTAGAACACCAAGTTGTCAGCTTCCTCTACGCGCATGTCATGGAGCCACTTGTGTCGAGCCGGGCAGAGGATTTCGGACGTGAACACCTTCCTCATTTTGCGCCAGTGGTCGTCGTAGGGAGCCACCACAGTGGTCATATATTCTCCACCGCTTATGGCGTGGCTCCCTACGGAAAAGGGGCGGCCAGCAAAGACCGCGTCATGCTTCTTGAGCATTTCCCTCGCTATGGCCGGGTCCAACACCGGAACAATGTTGGTCCTGGCCAGGCGGATGAGGCAGATGTCTGTGTTCATCTCCTTCATCACCTGATGAATCCACCGGAACGCCGCTGGCTTCTTCCTCGTTATCTCCGGAAGGTTCCCGATGACCGGCCACGAGGGCAGGCTCGGAGGGAGCCCGTTTTTCGGCGTGGAGGGTCGTCGTCGTTTCTTGAAGTTGATCAACACAATGGTGATGGTGGAAATGATTGCAAGGGCAAGGAGGAGGATTATGACGGCGGTGGGGGATGCAGTAATAGTGTTGATCGGAGATGACTTCATATTGGTGACCGTAGATGGACCATCGGAGGTGTTTATGGCCGCCATGCATGGCCCTAGTGACTCCTTGTATTATATATATAGAGTCAAATTAGTGCTTATCCATCATCTTGTTTTTATTCACACGTGCCTTATGAATAATACTTGTAACATAAATGTGTAAGAGTTTTTTTTTCAAAAATAAACCAGATGAAATTACTTTTTATAAAAAAGAAATAAAATAAATACAATATAAATGTTTTAACGTGCAATGTAGCTAAATTCAAATTCGACACATCTAGATCTTCAACCATACAACATAACCAATTGCACTAGTACTCCATCGAGTCAGTAATGTTTAAAGTGACATGAGTAATTTTGACAAGTATACATCTCATTCCAAACCACCTCTAAATCATCTATCCGACTAATATGCTTTTGTATCTAATGCTTTTGACAAATTCGAATGTCGGTTTGAGGTTCGATTGTGGGGGAGATTTTTCAACTTCTCTCCTCCAATTGCTGTGGATCCGCCTTCAAATTATTTGAAAGTCAGGTAATAGAGACGTCCATTATGTTTCTTAAATATTTTTCAAAAATAAGGTTGTTAATAATCCTTCTTTATGAATTGATTCGTAGTTGGTTTGTTTTGCTATTTCCGTATCTCCGCAAGGAGATATCTAAAGACAAAAACAAATGCTTTTGACAGTTACATACATGTCGACCCTGATGCTTTTGTCTCTGCTACATAGATAATTTAGTACAAATTTCACCGATCTGAAATGTTCGGTGCATGCATGCATGAGATGTACATATTGACATTTGCCTTCGTCGCATGGCAAAATGAGATGTGAGTTGGCGATATAACTTACAAGTGTATGCATAGTTTCAGTTTCATATGTCTTTGACCACAGTCCACAGTGTCACAGCCCACAGATGTTTCCAAAATACAAAACCATGGATGTATTTGAGAGGTCGCCAATTTTGATAAATTCGGGTTTAATTTTAATATTATTATTATATTTGGTCGGATTACGATTTTAATTACCAGTTATTATTAACCAGATTAAACGAATCAACCAAATATTCTTTTGACTTTATGAATATATATGTTTTTCACTCCTCTCGTATAAAACAACATCATTTTATATTAACGAATCGGAAACAGTAACAATAACAGTTCAGATATCATAATATCCGTCACTAACACACTAAGCCTCGTCATAAAGTTATCATCAAAACTACACCGGAAGTCATTCCAAGTAATTTCAACCCCACTTGTCCAACTCAGTTTCAGGTGGAAAACGGCCCAACAATGAAGGCCCAAACCAGAACACCCGAGAGCCCATGCCCGGCCCAGAGGTCCACATCCTTGGAATATCCACTAATCTTGAAAGAGACGAATAGCCCATATGAAGCAATAGCTGGGCTTGATGTACTATGTACAACTTTCTCCTAACTTTACCAATTCAAAACTTGAAAAAGTTTCCGAAAAAAATTGATATCCTCAACACTAAAAATGTCATATTTTTAAGATTTAAAATTTAAAAGATTGATCCTAAACTCTTGAAAGTAAATAATAAACACTAAAGAATGATACTAACACCCTAAATACTAAATACTAACCTTCAAACACTGCAATATAAACTCAAATTCTAAATCGTATCACAAACTCTAAATTTTGAGAATAAATTAAAATTTATAAGTCCTAACTTTAAATATTAAACTCTAACCTCTTAATGTTATATCCTGAACTCTAAATACAAACCAACAACCTAAAAAAAATCATAATTTTAACCCCAAAATATGACAAAAATATAGTATAAAAAGTATCGATACCTTCAGCGTACCAAGTCTTTTCCATACTCATATAAATTAAGCTTGTAGCAAAAAAATATTCAATTTATCAAAGAATCCCTGAGGAGAATTATCACTCTTATCGAATGAAACTCAAACCCACAAATATTTTAAAAAAACTATCGCATTCGTACTTCCAATCATCCTAAAACACTAAACAAACCTTACCATTCATTGTTAGTTTATTACAGTTAACCAACCATTAATAATCGTTGAGCACATCAATATTTTTAAATTATTTTTTTGAGTTAGTTGCTTAATTAACTATTGAGTATTTCTGTTTAATCGTTTCTGGTGAATATAGACACGTCACATTGAACTGACCGAGATTTATTACTGGATTTTGGCCTTCTCAATCCCTTGATCACTAGTAGTGTTTCTGACCGAAATCGTATAAATAATCTTGGATTTAATGTTCCGAACTGAAACCAGGGGCGCCGAGGCCCACATGCGCCCTTCCCCAATTTCGTCGCGCCCTGGTGTCGGTTGTGGTTCCGAGGAATAGATGGTGTGTTATACGTTGATATTTTCTTTTTCGGAACTCCTCGTCCATTCCACTCGGTCGTAAATCTCTGCTGACAAAATGAAAATATAGATGGTGTCGAGTGTTTCTGAAACCATATATATTCGATAATTCACCAAGTTGGGTAAGTTACTTGATACCGGAGATCAAAGTCTCTACACATCATTAGTCTCACCAGTCTGATTTCTCGTTAAATTTCGGTGTGATACACATGTTGTTGTGTTACTCTTCAATGGTCATGCTTGAGGAAACTTTTAAGCAAATCCCATGTCACCATTGAATTCATCATAATATAAGGCTTAGAAACTGATAACACTAGCCGAAGGAATAATATGATGGAGGCGGGACAGCGACATGACGCAAGCAATGACGGCAGTATTATTTCCATATTAGATTTAAAAAAACAAATTTAGACAAAAGGGGGGCAAACAAAACGCTGCCGTTATGGCCAATAGCATGCCGTATTTAACTCCCTA
Organism: Linum usitatissimum; assembly: GCA_030674075.2. Classification (NCBI taxonomy): domain Eukaryota; kingdom Viridiplantae; phylum Streptophyta; class Magnoliopsida; order Malpighiales; family Linaceae; genus Linum; species Linum usitatissimum. The sequence continues at coordinate 1,398,692 of JAUJYP020001424.1, forward strand.
AATAACACATTTACCCGCAAAGCCAAATCCCAAAGTTGTTCTAAAAGATGGCTTTGAGCTCTCACCCAAACCCAAGAATCCCGGACACCAGAGTTCGAATCCTCTCAACGGAGATAATCCACGCCGAAAACACTCAAACTCCTCTCCAACGGATCCCTCTCACCGCCGGCGACCTCCGCCTCATCCTCGTCGGAACGATCCAAAAGGGACTCCTCTACCGAGACCCGACGGATCATCCCATCTCCCGGCAAACCTTCATCGGAAACATTAAATCCGCCTTCACCAAAGCTCTCGCCCTCCACCACCCCTTCGCCGGCCGATTTACCGCCGACGAACACTCCAACGGAACCGCCACCGTCTACATCGACTGCAACGACGCCGGATGCCCGTTCCTCCACGCCGTCGCAGACGGCGTCACCATCGACGAAGCTCTGCAACAACCCTTCTCCGTCCCTCCCGCTCCCGTCCTCTGGTCGTTCTTCGCCTACAGCGACGTGAAGAACTACCACGGATTCACGAAGCCGTTGATGTCGATCCAGATCACCGAGCTCGTCGACGGAGTCTTCGTCGGATGGACGATTAACCACGCCGTCGCAGACGGCACCACGCACTGGAACTTCCACCGCATCTGGTCCAACATCTGCCGCGGATCTTGCGATTACTCCCCTCCCGTGTTCACCAGAGAGACGTCGCTCGACGTGATGAATAAAGAAGTCAGAGTCCCCTGGGCGAAAATTAGGGATTTCAACGAGGACAATCTCGTCACTCCGCAATTAAAGGAAGGCGTATTCCACTTCAGTAAGGCGAAAATCGCCGAATTAAAAGCAAAAGCCAACGCCGAACTAGCCGGATCTCGTCAGATCTCGTCTCTCCAAGTTCTGATCTCTCACCTATGGAGAGCAGTGACGAGGTGCCGTACGGATCCGGATCCGGAATCGGAGACGCGGTTCGTGATCCAGGCGGGGTTCAGGGGCCGGTTCGAGCCCAAGTTCCCGGCTCATTATTTCGGGAACGCGATCGGGGGGAGGACGACCACGATGAAGGTGAAGGATCTGGTGGCGGAAGGGAGTTTGGGACGAGTGGCGGCGGAGGTCAACAAGGTGGTGGCGGAGACGACGGACGAGAAGCTTATAGAAGCGGTGGAGAATTGGATTAAGAAACCGGACATGAGAGGGCTGGGGGAGTTTACTGAAGGAGGGCTAATGCTGAGTGGCTCGCCGAGATTCGACGCTTACGGGACGGATTTCGGGTGGGGGAAACCGGTGGCGGTGAGGAGCGGCTGGGCGAATAAGTACGACGGGAAGGTGACGGTGTATCCGGGGCCGGAGTTGGGGAGTATGGGGTTCGAGATTTGTTTGTCGCCGGAGTGTTTGGATCGCCTGAGATGTGATTCGGAGTTCATGGCTGCCGTCAGTGAATGAAACTTTGTGGGGTTTTTGTTTGTTTTCCGGCGTCAATGATTTCAGCCGTTTCTGATTGGATGATCTGGAGTGTTCCATTATTAGTTGTTTGGGAGTTTCCGACCCTTTAATTTTACCTCGAAGATCGAAAACGCATCTATCCAGCCTAATCTATCTTCAAATAATTATCGAGTTAAGAACAACCCACTTTAAAGGTGTCAGTTTCGGAAAGTTGATTTGTTTATAGTTCGTAACTTTCAGTTTCAACATGAACACACTTGTTTTTTTAACCGTTTAATCCACATTTGTTTGTGTTACATTAGTCTTTGTTTTAATGGTGATGTATGGTCTCAAAAGCAATGCACATAATTCCAGAAGAAACCCTACTTTTATAAAGAGCGATGAATAAATAATTTTTATTAAAGGGATGAATAAATTATTTAAAAGTAATATTCAATCCCGCCTAATAAATTTGAGGTTGGCGGATTACAAAGCAGTTTCACAATTTCAAAGTGACATAAACTTGTTATGTTCTGTTCTTTCTCGTTACGCTTTGATTTTCTTATCGAAGATTGCTTGATTTTATAGTGATTTATCATCATCACGGAGTCATGACTACTATAACAGTCTCATCATACCTCTACTTTCTGTCCCATTATCGATTCTCTATCGAGCTTCCATCTCAACAACAATCGGTGAATATCAAGTGTTTTTCCAAATTTGGCTAAGATTACAACTCTGTCGATAGCCGACAGAAAATTTGCATACGAAAAATATTTAGCTTTGAAAATGCGCAGCTAAAACATTAATTAAGGTTATAAAAAAATTTATAACTTTGTGTTCCCAAACATGGTTAGAAAGTAACTATTGGATAAACTCTGATTCATTGCATCCTTAAACTGCTACTTAAGAGTCCATCGTACACATAATCTCTATTTTTCGATTAATGACGTATTTTTATGTATTTTATTCATCTAACAAACTAGACAATTTAGTCATGGAAAACATGTCTATGCTTAATCTGATCAAACAGAAAAGAAAATACGAGTTTTTTCTATATATAGTGTTAGAATTTGTAGTGATTATCTATCCTTATCTGCATGTTTTTCGAATGAATACTAGCATTTCGTGCTTCATTCCAGTGTGGTTTCGTGTTTTGCTATTATGTGTCTAGACCCGTTCACTCGAACCGTTGTGGTCCATTTGATGTGTTTTTTGTAGTATTTGTTATCCACAAGTACTTTAGGGATAGGTGGTCTGGCTATGAAGTTTTGGATACGAAATAGAGCACAATTAGAACTCGGACGAAAGAACGAAAAAAGAAATGGTGGAGAAGAAGAACTGCACTCCGAGCAGTTCAAATTCCAAAACGGGGCTCGTGTAAAAAATGGGAGAACGCCGTGCATGGGTGCACGCCGTTCCTTGTTATTTGCAACGAAACTATTTTCAGCACAGAGGGTGTACGACGTGCACTTCTCAGATTCAGTAGTTTCCCTATAAAAGGCTAATTTCGAGGAAAGAGAACAGAGACTTCCCATAACGAAATCTTTTAACTTTGTCACGACATCCCCTCTGAAAGACACCATTCTCCATCTCTAGAAGTCCAATTGAAGATCGAAAGGAGTCCCCATTGAGTATTGAAGTTGGAAAATTAAAAGTGACGATTGAAGCAAGATCGATTCATCGTCTCCTCATCAAGATGGTGGTTAGGTCGAATTCTAATTTGTCTTCTTCTAAAATCATGAGTAGCTAATTCTTCAGAGTTTCTTAGTTGAGATGTAGGATTTGAGCTATAATACTCTCACTAAAAGTATAGAGTCGACGATTGTTGTATATTTGGATTCAAATGAAAGATTGCTTTGATTGTTGGTTTTTCAACCTTATTCTTGTTCCGACTTGAATTAAGTCAAATCTATGAAATCCTTTATTTGATAGATTCTGGAATTCCTATGATTAACAATCTAAGATAAATGAAAGTTATCGGTGGGGTAAGCCAATAGCTCAATTCTACCTTTCGTGTTTCTTTTAGTTTTAAAGGTTGTTCATCTTGTAATTGACGGGACGCTCTGATTTGCACCTAATGGACCAAGTTGGGTGTAGTTATCAGTAGGTTAGGTATTGATGGACCAAGTTAGTACTAATTTCGATTACTCGTAATTTCCTTTAATTTTGAAAGAGCATCGTATCACTTTGTAGAACTTCTCGGTGTTCATTATCGGTTAGCCTAGTTGAGTTATTCCAACATTGATTGGGAAACTAGTAGTGGTAATCTGTGTACATGATCGTGCAGTGGATTCATACTAGTGATAAGAGGAATCGTATTATTTAATCCAAGTCCAACGTTTGTTCGATCCGACTGTTATTTGGAAGTTGAGTTTGATGAATCATCTCATTCAATAGCTTGTTTTCTCCCCTTGATCAAACCCTAATTTTCTGTTTTAATTGAATTAATAGGATTGTTAGAAACCTTTTCCAATCTATTTCGTCTAGACCCTATTAATGAGTTTAAGTAGAAGCATAACAAGAGAAATGCTTGGACACATACGACACTTGTGTTGTCGAGATAACTGTGAAGTTATTTTGGTGATCACTATCCATTTAGTATTGGCTGGAGGAATCATTATGAGTGATAGAGGCTCCTTCGTGCAGCCTTTCGCCGCCAACTTGGGTAGATTACTCGAGCTGAGATTAGAGGGATTGTTAAATGTTTGACGCTCGTTTGGAATATGGGAATCAGAAAGATCAAGGTCTAGTTGGAGTCAAAGGCTATGATTTCTATTCTTTCCAAGTCTCCCTCCCTCAATCACTAAGAAGTTGTTTTTGTCTTATAGTTTCAGGAACTTTGCAGACGTCAATGAGAAGTTGCTCTGATCGTGGAATACTTTACTAATATTAACTACTCTCTTGTTTTTTATATCCATTTTTTGATTCGTCGGATAGGGATTTTTTCCATTGGCTTAACAATGATCTTATCAATGTTTATAAAAAAAAATATAATTTCTTTGGTGTTTCTATCCTTTGACGTATGATGGTTCTAAATTTTATGGTGTAAACTCTGATATTCGATTTATTGGCCGATTAATCCAGTCAAAAAATTGTCTCGGGGTTAAGGTTTTACTCCTCTTCCAACATTGTTGGGAAGATCGAATTTTGATCCGTCCTTCCAAATATAATTCATGACACCACTTCATTAATGGCTTATTGATGTACGATGGTTCTAATTTATTTTTGGTGTGAATGGTTCTAAATAATAACTAAAGGTTTTTATAAAAGGAGAATTAATATTGGCTGGGCTTGTACTATTGGGCCGTAAGAAAAGGGACCAATACAACGAGTGGGCTTCAGGTGAATCAGGGTCAGTCCACACATACAATCATTGAAACTAGACTGAAAGGTCCCACACGGTCTGCGGCGCACGTCGCCTAATCGCACTAATGAGATTCGCATGTTCCCGTTATTTTGGCTCATCCATGAGGACAATCTTGTCTATTCCCCCCAGCAAGAATATGCGGCGCACTCCAATGAGCTTCAAAGATCCAACAAAACCATTTTTGTATATTGGTTGAAGGTTAGCTTGAATTACAATGTTTTTTTAAGATATTATTAATTTTAATTAACCATTACATTATTTAATTTCAACTGGCTAATTAAAAAAATAAGGATTTTATGTACAAACAATCGGAAAATTTCAGAAAACGTTACTATGAACTATAATATGAGCCACATGATTCATTTTTGTTACCATAATACCAAACTTTAGTTTCAAATTTCGTTAACAAAATACGAATATTATATAAAACGATTCTGACTTCAATAATATTCTCCTCCACATTATACAAGCCTGTCATCACATTCAAATTATAATTCTCAATCATTACTTTAGTATAATCATGCTGGCAGACCATCTACAAGCTCAATTATTACCGTAAAAGTCTCAACAAACACAAATTCTTAATTACCTTAAATCTTCTTAACTTCTATAAACAAATCGTCATGTATCATCCCATAAAACCATCCCCACACCCGCACAAATTAACTATTGTTTCGAAGATTAAATCATAATTTTGTTGTGGAAATAAAATATCACAACCGCATAACAAAACAAGATCCCCAAAACAAACAATTTTTCAAAATTTAAATCCACCTCTACCAATCAGTCCAACATTTTTTGAGTCCTGAACTCCCGAAACTACCCCTCTCGGCAACCTTTTCCTTTCTTTTTGACTTTCCTTTCAACCCTTTTCCTCTCAATCTTTGTCGTCATCTTCCTCTAAAACCTCCTTTTTCATTTGGGCCATCGCCATAGCCGCCGAGTTGATAAAGATAGAGAATTTACTGATTTAGAGATCTCGCTCTTTTCAATCCTCACAGCCATGAGACGATCAAGCCGAGTCGAGATCTTCGACCCATTCTGCTTCCCGTCTCCTTCCTCCTTATTCCTCAACGAACCCTCCATTTTCCCTTCTCCGGCTGCCTCCTTCATCCATGAAGAACTTCTCTTTCCTCCTACTCCGTCTTTCGAGCTCTTCGAAACGGTGACGGATCTGATCCAGGTGCAGAATACGCCGTCGTACTGCTCCTACAAACGGATCCAGCACCAGAAGCCGGCTTCCCCGGATTTGTACCTGCAGACGCTCTCCGAGCGAGTGAGCTCACTCGAGTCTAAGTTCGAGCAGCTGCTGGTCAAGAGTAAAAGAGGAGGAGGGGATCGGAAGTACACGTGGACGGCTGAGATCAAGGACCCGGTGGAGAGGAAGTACAAGTGGACGGCGGAGATCAAGGCGGCGGAGGAACAGGAGGAGAAGAAGAAGGTGGTAGTGAAGAAGGCTGCTGCTACGGCTGCGGAAAAGAAGAAGTACAGGTGGACGGCGGAGATCAAGGGGAAAGGAGATGAATGGAAGAAGTACAGCTTCGAAGTATCCAGCGGCGAGGAGAAAAGCGGGAAGTCGGAGAAGAAGAAGGAGGAAGTGAAGAAGTTGAAGAAATCGGAAGAGAAGAAGAAGAAGCCGACCAACAATGTTCGTGTTGTGGAGATTGACGAGCCTGATTCTGATCATGGAGTCATCGTTCTCCGTCAGGTAGTAAATCTCAGATCAGCATTATCGGCATTGTTTCTGTTTGTGAAGAACTGTTCTTTTAACTCTAATTGTTGGAAGAGTCTCGTAATTGGATTGTATTACATTGAAGTTTGCACGGTGAATCTAGTATTCTAAACATGAATTGATTACCAGTGCCATATGGAGAAAGTTGCATAGCATTTCTTAACACTGTTTACGATTAGATTGAATAAAATTTACATTTCTTTACTGTTGATTGTGGTGATTTGGATGTGAAGGCGTTTGCAAAGAGAGCTGGAGCTATGAGGACGCTGAAGGGGAAGAAGAAGGAGCTGTCTCCTCAAGATGCTGCCTTGCTGATCCAGATCACTTTCAGGGCTTATCTCATCAGGAGGTCGCAGGCTCTTCGTGCTCTAAGAGAGCTGGCGATCGCCAAGGCTAAGTTGAAGGAGCTCAGGGCTTTGTTCAACAACTTCTCTTACCGTCGCCAAGTTTCCAGGGATGCAGTTGAGCGCCAGAGGTTCTCTGAGAAGATCATTGTCCTGCTCCTCACTGTTGATGCCATTGAGGTAACAGTTTCTCGATTCTGCCTTTTCATATCTTAGGGTCAAGGTCACTTATCTGAAAAGGGTATGGTTATGTCGAAACGGTTACGAGTATTAATGTTCTGTTGCCATTGAGTCCTTGTGGACCTGTTAATGGTCATACTGATAGTGATATCTGGGATCGATCATGCGGGCACCATTACCTATTGAAAAAGATCTTTGCTTTGTTGAAGTAATGTCTGGATGTATGCTTATATTTGATGCGTTGATTTGTATAGTGAAAAGTTGTTTTGATATCGGTCTAGTGGTAATGCCGCGACTTTAAACCTTTCACTTGATTTTAAGCTCAAATCTTGGTGGTCATCATCACTTATCTAAAAAGGCTAGGACTTGGTAGAATTCATGTAAGTTTTACCTCGTCTACCTGTTAATGGTCCTATCGAGACTTGGAATCAGTCTAGTCGTGATGTTGTAGTTAAAATTTACACTTAACTTCAATGGCAGTCATCAAATATCGAAAAAGGTCCTGCCTTTAAGGACCTCTACATTGATCTTATGCATGATCCTAAAGAACCATTTGTGATTTGGCTTGGCAGGGAGCTGATCTGATGGTACGAGGCTCCAAGAGGTCGATGGTGGACGAACTCGAAGCAATGCTGGAAGTCGTCGACCCACAGCCGGCTCCTGGAGGAGGAGGAGGAGGAGGAGGAGAGAGGTCACTCTCGATGAGAAGGCGAACATTCGACATGCCAGATGGCGAAATCAGGAGGGAGATCGCTGAAGGAGTGGCGCAGGTAGTCCAGATGCTTGAAGAAGAGGAGAACGCCTGAAGGAAAATCACAGTTCCAGTTTCTGACATGGCTTCCCCTTTTGTTTGTAGTCGTGTTTTGTAAGAGTGAAATTTCCCACTTTGAAGACTGAATAATATCCTCTAGGTTTTGGGTTCTCGCTCTGTTTATTTATGTATACCTGTGCTTGTAACTCGGGAAAGATGGTTGGACCAACACGATTCAGATTTGACAGTTTTATGCCTGATCGGAATATGTTTGGTAGGAAATTAGGTTCGGGTATCTGTCAATACGCAACACAATCAATACGAACTCGAAGCAATGCAGTAAAACTCCAGCTAAATCTTACACTCGTTTGGGGTTATGGAGATTATGTTTGGTAAATTTAGGACAGTAGTTAGATTTCAAATATTTTGTGTACCCGTTAAGTATATATACCTGATCGACCGGCAAATACCCTTAAGAGATATAAGAATATGATAATGTTACAGGCAAATTTCAAACTCAGACGGATATCGAGTACCCAAACCCTACTTATTCCGAAAATAAAAATATTCAACTTCCGGCGACGATCCTTGAACCGGACAAACTAGGGGCGGAACTACCATTTTTCACTATATTTTTCTACACGGTAGAAGTTACAAAATGCAACTTTGCTTCTCCCACCACCGTGACCGCCACCCTTTTTGCTAGCCACGTCAGACCCAACTCACCGACACGTGTCTCTCGTTCAAAAGCTTACGCCACGTGTCCCGCCTTCCCAACCAATTAAAATCCAAACAAGAAACTGTAAGAATTCAACTAGCATTTCCACGCGCATATTCCGTTTAGCGCGTATTTCTCTGCCCCTCCATTCGCGCGTAGCTGTCACGGTCACCAAATTCGTTTGATAAACCGAGAGAACCCCCAAACCTCTATAAAGTATCAGACGGTTCATGAATCATAAACCCTTCTTCTTCATCATCGTTCGCAGCTGAGATTCTACGATTCTGCGGTTTCCATTTTTCTTTCCCTGTGCAGCTGAAGTTCGAAGCCTTGGTATCTTCATTTCTAGGTACAGATTCTCTTCCCATTTCCCTGAATTTTGTTCGCCGTCGGAGCCTGAGTTTTCCAATCGCAGCCGGCGGTCCTGCGAATGATCTTTTGACTATTAAGAAAAACTGATGTGCTATTTGTATTTTGAACGCTGTTTGGTTTAAATGTGGGTTTGCTTTCTCTTTGAAGGTTGGTAATCCGTCAATTTCAAAATGGTTAAGTGAGAAACAGGGGAAACTAGCTAACAATTTTTTCAGAAATTTTGCCTTTTTAGCTGCTAATGAGTTGTATTATATTATTGTGATTACGACTGAGCAATACAGTAGAAAGGACCACGAAAGGTCTTGGAAAGTGGGGGCTTTATGCTGTTTCTCTGCAAATTGCATTCAACTTGTGGACTTTCACATTCTTTAAGCAGTCTTGCTGTCTTTTCTTGACAGCCGCCTTCCAACCTTTACCAACTTGAGGATTTTATATGTTGTTGCTTATTTATCCTTGCAGAAGACTGAATATTTCCTGGGGACCTGAATTCTGATTCATTGCTTAGTCCTTTTCGCAACGAATACACTGAATAGGAGATGAGACTACTCAGGTAATTCGGAATATTTGTCTGCCGTTTGGTTTTCTTTCTTTGCCGTTGGGAATCTATGCATCTTATTATTGTTGTTGACTATCAGTGTGCTAGAGTTTCTGAATTGATGGACTGCTCACCAAGCATCTGTGACAAGAAATCCTTGAAGAAGTGGTTTTTCATTGACAAGACCGTTGGGTGAAGAAATATTTTCAGTTGATCTGCACATTCAAAGCCAAGCTCGCTGTTCGTGGCCAAAATGGACCTAAAGCCAGCTCATGCTTCCCCGGTTCTCACTGATTCTGCACCCGTGCCAAAATCGAGACTGCATTCCACGATGTTACCATGCCCTATAGCAACATTCTTGCCGAATCTGTGTCTGACCGTGCCGAGGAAGAAAACCGGTTTGCTGGACGATGTCCGCTCCAGCAGCTGGCTTGATGCTATGAAAGCATCCTCACCACCTCCTAAGAGGCTGACCAAAGACCAGAGCAATGAACATACGTTGCCTGATGAAATCTGCTACTTAAACTGGCTGGTAAGTTTCACCTCTTTTATTAACGATTCTGATTGCAGATATTGATCATAGTTTTCCCATGTATGTAACTTTCTCCGAACTCTGCAGCTTAGATATCCGTCAGCTCTTGCGTCGTTCGAGCAGATCTCAAACTTTGCACACGGGAAAAGGATAGCGTTGTTTCTGGACTACGACGGGACTCTTTCACCGATTGTTGATAACCCCGACTGCGCTTTCATGTCTAACAAAGTAAGCATACTACTTCAGACTTGTAGGAATTTCAAAGTTGTCATCTTTAGTTTTCAGTAGCTGATTAATTAAAACTTAAACGTTCCTTCTGCCAGATGCGATCTGCCGTTAAAAAAGTTGCGAAATACTTCCCTACCGCGATCATTAGTGGAAGAAGCCGCGACAAGGTCCACGAGTTTGTTGGTCTTACTGAACTGTACTATGCCGGCAGCCATGGTATGGACATTATGGGTCCTGTTAGAGAAGCTGCATCTGATATTAACTTGTTCCAGCCCGCTAGTGAATTTGTGCCTATGATCGACGAGGTGCGTGCTGGTTTGTTCGGTCTTTTATCGATTTTCGTTGTTGATATCTTATCGAGTTGCTCCTATAGGTCTTCGATTCCCTACTGGAGAGCACTAGAAACATAGAAGGAGCTAAGGTTGAGAACAATAAGTTCTGCGTCTCTGTGCATTATAGAAACGTGGATGACAAGGTATCTTCATTTTTCATTTCTGTAGTGGTCTAAGAACTCTGTAGCTGGAAATTCTGGTTATTTGACATTTCAAAAACATGTTTTGATTCATTCAGTATTGGGATATAGTTGCGAGAGTTGTTGAGAAAGTTATCGAAAACTATCCACAACTCCGGTTGACACACGGGAGGAAGGTAAGTAATCTACTAATCTCCGGTTTCTTAGCTTCTCTGTCTCTATTCGGTTTTCGTTATCGAGCTAAAAGTTGTGAATTGGGCTCTTCGATTAGGTTCTCGAGATTCGACCGGTGATCGACTGGGATAAGGGGAAAGCCGTGACCTTTCTTCTCGAATCTCTTGGTAAGAAGAACAAGTTCCTATTCAGGAAATCTCGGTTTTTATGTAGGCCTAAGCAACCGTGCCTTGCAAACCAATCTATTAACAACTTGTTCTTTGCTTGTAGGCCTAAGCAACTGTGACGATGTTCTGCCGATTTACGTGGGCGATGACCGGACCGATGAGGATGCATTCAAGGTGTTGAGAGATGGGAAATGCGGGTATGGGATATTGGTGTCATCTGTGCCTAAGGAAAGCAACGCATATTACTCTCTCCGAGACCCATCCGAGGTAACGAACCTTTTGGCTCCGATTCTCGAAAGATAGCGAAAACTGTTTGGTATCGCGACGGCTTTGAAACGTGTTTCAATCGGTTGTGTAGGTGATGGCGTTTCTTTGGTCTCTAGTGATGTGGAGGAAGAAGGTCGGGTGCTTGTAATTAGCAAATTCCATTCGTTCTTTGTAAGTTTTGAGTTTTCTCCAATTGTGGAGAAAGTGTACTCAGAGAAATGGTTTCGGTGGTTCCCACAAAGGTGTGCTGCTTCGTGTGGTTGGCAAGCTTTAATGCTATAACTACGGTGGATAATTTGCAGAGAAGAGGTTGTATCGTCCGTCCCTAACCGGTGTTCCCTTTACTACAAGTCCGAGGAAACGGTTAGTCACCTCCTCCCTCACTGCACCTTTTCACATATGGTGTGAGTTTGCTCCTTTTCCAAGAGATGCTTTGTTGGTGTTAAAGGGGTGGGGAAGAATGGTGGATCAGTAACTTGTTTTGGAAAGTTTAAACAAGTGTTGTGTCATTCAATGTGGTGGACTTTGTGGATGGAGCGCAATGATCGAATTTTTGGAGACAAGCGTTGTTCAGTAATTCAGCTGGCCTGGAAAATCGCATTCAACATGTCTCGATGGCTTTTGGCGTATAAGCTGGTCTCAACTAGTGAATGCTCGGAGCGGTTGAATATGATTTTTCAACCGCCTTGAGCGGGTTGCTGCTTCTCTTTGGCTGCATGTTCTGGGGTGCATGCGTGGCTGTTTTGGTCTTTGGCTGCATGTTCTTTGTGTATAGTTTGTTTTGTTTTTTCAAGAACAGTTTTATTACGTTTATAATACAATTACTCATTTATCAAAAAATCATGCTTAAATCGGTGTTTTAGATTTAATGGCTGAAAACACAAAGGTAAAGTGGATATTTTCAATCTTTTATACGGATCATCACGAGCTACGCAATCTTTTCATGAAGTGGTTGCACGGGTATCTAGCTGAATCTGACCCGATCAAATATGGAAAAATTTAAGTTCATTAGCTGTTTTTAAAGTATGCTCGAATTCCAAAATAGATATCAATTATTCGTGCTATATTCTTTGTTTTTGAATATCTCTTCAATAGCGGTGGGGTAACTTATTAGACATTTATTTATAATTTTGTTAAAATAGTTTGTATCGTATTAATCATTAATGGTGGTTTTGAGATTTTTCCTCCTAACAATGATGGTGGTGTTAATTTGTTGTTTCGAAACTATGCAACTCACTCAATTGCTAGAAATTGGCTTTTTCATAATTATGTTTATGAAGTTAAGATTAGGTGGAGTTTGTTAAGTTGAAAATACCAACAATATCCTTCTTGTTCAAATGAATATTATATATATATATATATATATTCAAAATGACGTCAAAATTGTTTGTGTCTTCTCTTTGCCCTTCCTCTTATTATTTTCATTTTCTTACTCAAAAAATTGGAAAAATTACTTATTTATCTAATCGATATAACAATTTTGATAAACTATAATTTACTTGTATCTAACTCCGATTTTCGGTTCATGAGAACCCACACGATCATTATTTTCGATAATAAATCGTCTCGGCCTAGAGAATAACACTGATTCTTTTCCCCAAGTGTAAATAATTTAGCACAAGACGTCGTTTTTTTACTTACCGCAGACATAGCAAGTTCTAGGTAAAAAGTAAAAAAAGAAATCATTCCATTTTTAAAAGCAGCATCTCTCAGCTCCTATGTCAATTAGATCACTAAACTTCGAAAATTGGTTCGACCTTTCAGACCAGTTTGTATATATAGTCCGTTAACTCAACTTAAAGTGAAACGATAATTTATTATATATGATATATACGGATTTTTAAATGTAAAATCGTAGATGTTATTATGTAATTATGAGAAGTACTTAACACTAAATTCAGTGAGCCAAATTAAAAAAATTCCTCTCTAAATTGATAATATCCGATTTACCCTTCCCCCATAAATACCAGCACGTAAAAGAAGCTTACAAATCATAAACCAAAGAGTGAACAAAAGGAAAACAGTAAAAATAATGGCGACGTCATTAGCAATGTTTACCACAACCATTTTCACCCTCTTGGCCGTCGGCTCATCAAGTTTTAACCTCTCTTCTCACACTGGCACCGGCCAAACGACGGCGTTCAATCGGAGTATTTTCCCGGTGGGGTTCGTCTTCAGCACGGCCTCGTCTGCTTATCAGGTGATCACCCCGAAATTAATGCTTTTTACTGAAAGATCACCCAAAAAAGTTTAATTTGTGATTTAGTCATTGTGAATTATTTGTGACTTTTCAGGACATTCAGTGTTTGATTTTTGTTTTTTTCTTTTTCTTTCATGATATACTCTATTGTGATGATGTGGAATTGTTTCCATCCTATTAAGCACTTGTGCTTGTGGTGGTTGATGTCCGTACTGTGCTCTTTTCTTCTTTTTTTATGTTTGTTTCAGGTTTTTCAACATTCCTCTGATCATCGACTTGGATTATTCTATTTTGGAGCATCTTTGTGGGTTGTTCCACCTCTCATCCTTTGTGCTTGTTCTTGACGGTACACTTTCTCCTACTCTACTATATTTTGGTCTCATTGAGTACAATGTGATGTTTAAGTGTGGGGGGATTGTGAAAGTGTACCATGCTTGTTATTGTTGTTGGATGTTTAGAGTGCTAGTTCATTTTAGCCTCTTATTTGGATTGATGCATATTGTGGCTTATTCTTGCTTTTCGAAACATGATAAGGCTAGAATTTGTAGCAATTATCTATCCTTATATGCATGCTTTTTGAGTGATTATTAGTTTGTTCGAGCTTCATTCTTGTGTGATTTCGTGTTTTGGCATTATGTGCCTAGACCCGTTCATTTGGACCGTTTCGGTCCATTTGATGTGTTTCTTTGTAGTATTTGTTGTCCACAGGTACTCTAGAGATAGGTGGTCTTGTTATGAAGCAATGAAGGTGAAGTAGAGCACGGTTGGAGCTCGAACGGAAGATTGAGAAATGAAATGGATGAGCAGAGGGGTTGCACGCCGTGCACCCCTAGGATGCTTCCAAATCACGGCCCTTAAGCAGGGGAACGTCGTGCACCCTTGCACGGCGTTCCTCCCATTCAAATACACAAAAAGTTTGAAAAAAGGAGGTGCACGCCGTGCACCCCCCAGTTTCAGCAACTTCCTATAAAAGGGCTGATTTTGAGGAAAGAGAGGGAGAACTTCCCCAACTTCGTTTTTCCCAATTTTTCCCGAGTTTCTTCTGCATAAACCAGCCCCAAACCTCCTCTAGAAGTTCAATTGAAGATCCAAATGAGCTCCTATCAAAGATTGAAGCAAGGATTGAAGATAGAAGACCAAAAGCGACGATTGAAAGAAGAACAAGCCGTTTTCTCTTCATCAAGATGATGGTTAGGGTTTCTTTTGAGTTGTTTTCTTCTAGCATCATGAGTAGCTAATTTCTTAGAGATTCTTGGACGAGATGTAGGAATTAAGCTATGAAACCTGTCTTGGATGTTTAAGAACAACGTTTGTGGATGTTTGATTTGGAATGAAAAATTGTCTTGATTGTTTGGGTGTTCAACCTAATTCTTGTTATGGCTAGAATTAGGTCAAATGTTTGAAATCCTTTGCTTGTGATAGGCTTAGGAATTCATTAGGTTAGCAATCAAGGATAGAATTAGGTTATTGGTGGGGTAAACCGATAACCTAACTACCTTTTGTGTTTTTCCCGGTTTTAAGTGAAAGCCATGTTGTAATTGGCGGGCGCTCTGGTTTGCACCCAATGGACCAAGTTGGGTGTAGTTATCAGTAGCTTAGGCGTTGATGGACCAAGTTAACGCTATTTCCAATTACTCGTGGGTTCTTTTGATTCCGGTAAAGCACCCTTTCACTTTGTAGAACTCCTTGGAGTTCATTACTAGTTAGCCCGATTAAGGGGATTTCTACCTTAATCGGGAAGCTAGTAGTGGAAATCCGCGTGCATGATCGTGCCGCGGATTCATACGAGTGTTAGGAGGATTCTTCTCATTCCATTCATGTCCACATTCGTTTGTTTTGAAAGCATTCTAGCGGTCGAGCTTAGTGACTCGTCTCTTCCAAGAACTCAGTTTCTCCTTTGAATCAACTTTAAGTCCTTTAGTTTAATTAAGTCATTAGAATAATTAGTGTTAAAAACCAAATCTTTTAGCCTAAACCGTGTTGACGAATTCGAGTAGAAGCATAGCGAGAGGGACCTTCGGACACAAACGACACTTATGTTGTCGGAATAACTTCACGGTTATTCGGGCGATCAACCACCATGATGCTCGCGAGGTTAATCCAGTGCTTCACGTGGGCCCCGCCCAGTGGTTCCACGTTGATTGATTTGAGGGAAGCAGAGGACGAGCTTGTCCTTGCGTCCCCACTCACTGTTTCTGCTACGCCGCGTTTGGCTCCCCACCTATACCCTGTCCCTCCCGCCGAATGATTTATCGGAAAATATATGTGACGATCTTTAATTAAATAAGCGTAGTTAATAATTAGTGTCGTCACCCTCTAAATTAAAAAGAGTTGTGTTTCTTGGTTTGTTGTTTGTCGATTAGTTTTCGGTTTTATTAAAAGTGACGGCTTAATTACAAAAAGGAGATCGACTAACACCCATAACCGGCCTAATCCGATATATATTAACAGCATATTCATAGCTAGCCATTCGTGAAATATTTTTTTTTAAATGAATCCAATGGGTCTATTATTTTTTTTGTTTAACTAAATGATTTGTCAAATTTAATTCAATTACTATTCATAATCAACCTTTTAATAAATAATAATCATACGATTAATCAAAATAGATTAGATTTTAGAAAAAAAAAATTGTGACACATTAAAAACAATAAAAAAATTACAATGAATACAATTTTTCATTCAAATCCAACTTAGTAAATATTTATATACAATAAAAAAAGAGTGAAGAGTTAAGTTAACTAGACATAAACTATTAAAAATTAATTTAGAGAATCAATACATAAAAAAATATAAAAGTTCATGAATAGTAGCTTGAAATTATGACAAGCACGATCGTAAATTTTTTACTTTATACCGTGTGCAGGGGATCGAACTCTGTACCTCCCATATGTGAAGGCGCTCTACCATTTGAGTTACATTCCTGATTAATTAATATATATATAATGGTCATATTTCCTAGAAGCTAGAGATGAAAGTTCTGGTGGATCATTCGTGCAAATAGGTCATCATTGGCTCCGGAAGTGTACAAAGTGGTGTACGGCACTTCAATCCCAGTGATCGACGACGAGAAGCTAGAGATGAGAGTGCTAGTGGATCATTCGATCGTCGAGAGCTTCGAACAAGGAGGACGGAGACTGATATCGTCGAGAGTTTGTCTGACAAAGCATCTACGGCGACGCCAAGCTCTTCTTGTTTAACAATGCGACAGACGTGAACGTTAAAGTTAGCCTCAAGATTTGGGAGATGAACTCTGCCTTCACCCGACCGTACCCTCTTTGATGATATATCATTGGGATTCTTATTCAATTCATTGAAACATATCGATATATAATCGGTTCAATTCGAAGAGCCGGTTACGTGATGATTCTCAAAGGAGTTGATATCGATACAACGTTGAATGTGGCAAGTTTGTGGTCTATCGTTTACTAGTTTTTATAAAGCTAGGTACTACTATAAACCCAGACTCCTTTAAAATTTAATGAGCTAAAAATGATTGATTTAAATCATATACTTTTGTTGATTCCGATATGAAAATTGCTCTATCCAGTGAGATTGGCAACCCAATGAATAGTTCGATATGAAAACCAAATTGATTGTTGTGTACTGTTCCAAGGTACTATCAAGTCCTCTTCAACGATTCTTTGTAAGGCATATGGAGATGGTTAGTAAGATAGTGTTTACAAGGGGTTTATAAGAGAGTGTGTGGGACATAAAAAGTACCACATGCTGTAGGCGTATGGACATTAAGACGGATTAGCTTACCCTATTGATTGGTCGATGGCCCAATTAAGATTGGATTAATTATGACCATTGACGATGAAGGATTGAGATGACCTTTAGACTTCGAGTTTGTGTCTAGCCATCCTAAAATCGACCGCTAGCCCTTCATTAGGCTTGGTTGAATCAGTACAATCATGAGTTTATTACTTGATGATCCGGGTCTAACCTGAATCGGTGGCCCAAATCCATCAAAAATTTCTCTACGCATGAACTTGTTACGCAACTTTCGATCGAGTCGTCACAAATGATTATGCTATACAGCGTGATTCTCATGCATGATCAGGAGAAATGTTATTTGTGTGACAAACGTTGCGGGTACAGTTATTCTGCAGTAAGTAGCCACACGAAGATTGTGTGAAAAAAACCCTCCAATTTCACATCTGATTCCTTTACTTTTGTTTCGTATATTTATTGTAATTTCGCATCCTAACTCAAGTTTGGTTCGTTTAACGTCAAGCTCGGTATTGTTCCACTGAACACAGAGTATCTCCCGAACTCGGCTTCTGTCCGAAATTTGGGCCCAGATCCGCCATGGAACAGTTTACCTACGTGGGCCACTGTCTGCATGTGGAAACGACGTGGCGCTTTTCCTGGAAATATGAAAGTTAGACTGACTGCCCCAATAGGAGAAAATAATAAAAAGTACAAAGTTTCCAGCCTTCCAGCCAGAGGCGACGTCGTTTTCGTAAAGTGAACTTTGGTATTTGTTTCCATATATACATATAACCGGAGACAGCCGGTGTACGGGTCACGAGATAATCCCCAGATTTTGTTTCCAATTCTGTAAAATTCCAAGTAAGCTCACGCGTTATTTACTTGTTAGTTAGTTGATTTTATTATGGTGGTGTAGTAATTACTAATTAGTAATGAAGGTTTGATCGCAATAATAAAGGTAAATGCGTGTTTGCTTACTATTAACATTTCTTCTAAATCCGTTCGAATAAAATACATATCTGTTTTCTCTTTCTACTTTATATCGATCGATGGGTCTATTAACAAAAATAAGTGAAATTAACGACGGTTAAACAACCCATGTGCCATTATTCAGAACTAACATCATCAGATTTCACCCTTATAGTCTTCCATCTCTGTTTCGATTGGAATTCATCATTGACGGACTTTGGAGTTGTCCAAAAACTCAAATGTCAAATCTTGATTGACTAGCAACAAAATCCCACTATCAGCCCAATAAATCACCTATAAAGCTGTCACCATAATCCCACTTTAAACTGATTATAATTATTCAAAATATTCTTTTTATATTTTTTTCTTAAAAACAAATATTCCCACACCATGAATTAAGCAACCGGTTTCCCCGGTAGCCGATAAAAAAAACGGCCAGGACAAAAAATTTAATTTCCCTCAAATATTATAAAATCAATTGGATTTGGACTGCTCTGTTTTTCTTTCTAGGGTCTTTCGTCTTCTTCGTTTGGCTTTTTCTCCACTACAGGCCGCTGTTTCTTCTTCTTCTTCTTCTTCCTCCTCAGTCTCCTCCAAACCCATTATAATACTACAGTATTGTGAGATTTTCTCCACTACCCATTAACACAGAAGAGCAGTAAATGTAGATCACGCCATTGAAGTTTTTTTCTTCACTTGGTGGGTTGTTTCCATAAGAACATGACAGTGGCTATGGTTCTTCTTCGCTCATCTCTTCTCGCTTTGATCTGCATTGCTCTGTTTTCTCACCGTTGCTTCGCCGCCGACCCGACCGTTTCGTATGAGTTCAAGCTCAGTTACATCACCGCCTCTCCTCTCGGCGTTCCTCAGCAGGTCAGTCTGTTCGAATCCTTGACTCGGGGTTTAGTCAAAGAGTTTTTTAGGGGGTTTAGCTAGATTCGAATCGATTCAGCTGCCCAATTGATTTTGTGATAGACTGTGACTTTTTTTTTCCGAGCAGTGTAGCTTGTTAGAAGATGGATTAGTTGAATCTGAATGGTAATCTTTCCATTATGTTGTTGGCGCTTGGTTTATCGGATTGTTACTGCCTGCGTTTGGGGAGATTGGTAATCTTTGTTGATGTTACGATTAGGAAAACTTGTTAGATGATAAAAGATGAATCAAATCCGAATGGTACTTGATTAGCTCCATTGATGTTAGCTTGAACCTGTAAAGATGATTAACAAAAGACTGATGAAATTTTTGTGCTCCTTGTGTATATATGTTTGGCAGGTGATTGCTGTGAATGGACAGTTTCCTGGCCCTCTCCTGAATGCTACGACTAACTACAATGTTATTGTTAACGTCGTTAATCATTTGGATGAAGGCCTTCTCATAACTTGGTATGTATACCTTTTTTGACATGGAAATGGATGTTTGATAATGTTGAGTGAAAGCTGTGTTGATTATTGCGTATGTTGATGTATATAGGCCAGGGATTCAAATGCGACGGAACTCGTGGGAGGATGGAGTCCGTGGCACGAACTGTCCGATTCGACCAAAGAGGAACTTCACCCACACATTCCAAGTGAAGGATCAGATCGGCAGCTTCTTCTACTACCCATCACTTAAACTCCAGAGAGCAGCTGGAGGGTTTGGTCCTATCATTATTAACAATAGGAATGTGATCGCTATCCCTTTCGCACAGCCTGATGGTGACATTATTGTCTTGATTGGTGACTGGTACACGAAGAGCCACTTGGTTAGTGTTTAGTCTTTGCTGTACATTTATCGTTGTTTTGTTAGGATAAGTGTTTTGATTGGGTTGTTTTGCATTGAAATGTTAGGCATTGAGGATGGCTCTTGATTCTGGTAAAGAACTTGGAATGCCTGATGGAGTTCTGATTAATGGGAAAGGACCCTTTAAGTACAATTCTAGTGTACCTGATGGTATCACGTACGAAACCTTTAACGTTGATCCAGGTAACCGAATCAACCTCTCGGCCGGATCTAAGTTGTGGGATTCTGTTCTAAAGCTGTCTGGTTTTTGCAGGAAGAACTTACAGATTTCGGGTGCACAATGTTGGCTCTTCGACTAGCTTAAACTTCAGGATTCAAGGCCACAATCTGCTTCTGGTCGAGACTGAGGGACATTACACAGTACAACAAAACTACACCAGTTTTGATATTCATGTGGGCCAGTCTTACTCGTTTCTGGTCACCATGGATCAGAATGCAACTAGTGACTACTACATTGTGGCAAGTGCCCGGTATGTTAACGAGTCAGTTTGGCAAAGGGTTACTGGTGTTGCGATCTTGCACTATTCTAACTCACAGGGTCCAGCCACCGGTCCTTTGCCTGATGCTCCAAGTGACATTTACAACCAATGGTCAGCCATGAGCCAGCCCAAATCTATCAGGTTCATACTAAAATATTTTATATAGCAGAAAATGTCATAACTCAGTTTAAGCACTAATTCAAACTGTTTTTTGTTGAACTTAAACCTAGATTGAATCAGTAAATGATTTACTATTGTTCAGTCCAGAGCATCAAACTGTTTTCTGAAACCTGGAATCTGCTATGCATTTGTTCGTTTATCAAGCTATGAGCTTATCTGTCTGTTATGACATTAGGTTTTTGTGACTGAATCTTTGGTTCTTCTATTCAATAGGCAAAATACAACAGCAAGTGGAGCTAGACCAAATCCACAGGGCTCATTTCACTACGGTTCGATAAACGTGACTGACACATATATTCTAAGGAGCTTGCCACCAGTTTCAATCAACGGAAAGCAACGCGCAACCCTGAACGGAATCTCTTTTCAAAACCCTGATACACCCATCAGGCTTGCAGATGTTCATAAGGTGAAGGGAGCTTACAAGCTCGATTTCCCCAATCAACCTTTGAACAGGCGTCCTGTGATCGATACATCAGTCATAAACGCAACATATAAAGGGTTCATTGAGATCATACTGCAGAACAACGACACGAAACTGCAGAGCTTCCACATGGATGGCTACTCATTCTTTGTTGTTGGGTATGCAAAACCCTCTGAAATAATATCTCTTCTTAATGCTTGAAATTTTCAACCTTTATGTGCTAATCCTTACCATTTATCAATGACACTTGGCAGGATGGATTGGGGGATCTGGTCAGAGAGCAAAAGGGACTCATACAACAAATGGGATGCCATTTCGCGGTCAACCGTAGAGGTTTGAGAGTTCAGTTTATGAAATCGAACCATTCTAGACAATCCATTTTTTGATTATGCGATCATAATGTTCCATAAACGAATGCTGCAGGTGTATCCCGGTGGATGGACAGCAGTGTATGCATCTCTGGACAATACAGGAGTGTGGAATCTGAGAGTAGAGAATCTAGACAGGTGGTATCTCGGCCAGGAAACGTACATGAAAGTCGTTAACCCGGAGGAGAATGGCGAAACCGAGATGGGTCCACCTGACAATGTAGTATTCTGTGGTGCACTCCAGAGATTGGAGGAGTAAGTCTTTAGGATACATTCGCGTCATGTTTGAGAAGATCCTCCTCGTATCTCATCGTACCGAAAACTAACTGGTGTTTCGTGTATCATGCAGCTCGAAGAAGACGTCTGGTGCAGGTTTTCGGAGGAGATTGGATGTTTTTGTCAGTTTGGTAATGGCTGTTTTTTCAGCTCTGGTGTTCTACATTTAGGCCTGGACAATTTTAGGAAGGAAAATAGCTGAAAGGGTTGGTTTTTGTGAAGAATTCTGAGGAATTGGGTTTGAGGTACCCACCCCGATTTATCTGTGCAGCTTCTTTGGTAGGAACTTGTTTCTTTGTTAGGGCTGATCAACATTCATAATCAAGATTAACATTATCCGGAATCCTTGAATTTTTCGAAATATATGACTAACGGCCAACCAAAACCAAGAGTGGTCAACCACCATGGTTGTAATAGCCAGTCGAGCCATAATTCCACTGCGGAAGTCATAACGAAGTACCCACTCCATGTTGATCAATTATCAAACCTCTCCACCACGCATTCCTCTCAACGACAAATCCCCAAAGCCACATTGAAGGTGTGACTAGTTGAGTTGTTTACCTTCTGTTTCACGATACGGAATCAGTCACATACACAACTAACGGTCCGACCGGTCACACACAATAAACGGTCCGGGCTGTCCGGTATGGTTTTTCTTATTTATAATTAGGCATGTGGATCGTGCTGCTACTGAAATGATGAACTGAAAGCACCAGACAACAACAGTCAACAGAGGAGAACATCATCCAACTTTTTAAGAAATCAAAACATTTGAGGGGATCGGTGTTAATGAAGCCACTTTCCTATCCCAAATCAAACGACAAACAGACATTAGTGTTTGGATATTTGCCCACTCATTGAGAGTAATAAAAAAATATTGTCGATAGGTGGTGCCATTTTTTGAAATTTTCGAATAGATTGGGCCGCCGCTTGGGGTCATTAGATCGAGTAATAAATGGAAGATTTTAATTATTCTCCTTATCCACTAGCTAGAACCATCCCATGATTCCTTGGGATTCTTGTTTAAAACACAACCTAGGATAAAAAACCTGACATAGGCAGGTCTTAACAACATATGTTGTCATGAGAAGTAATCACTCAGCAAAAAATCATTTCAGGTATCGGCTTTTTTGAGTGTTTGATGTTTTGGGTGCCCCTAGTTCGGGCTCCATCGATCGTTTGCTGCTTTTTTAGTATTCGATTTTTCTTTCGATTTGAACATTTATTTTTTCTTACTTTCGTAGTCAGGTAGTTCTTGGAGATTGAGTTGTAAGCCTCCGTTTAAGGTTTTGGATGGCTGGTAAACGAATATATTAGCATAACCTAACTCTTTGTGCAGCCCGTGCTTTACCCGTTATGGGTGGTAGTCCTCCTAAAGGTTCGTCTGTTGGGATGAACATCTTTGGCCAAAAATTTTAATAATATAAATAGTCTCTTTCGAAAAAAAACACTACCTAGACCACATTTCACAGATATCGATAAAAAAATTTTAAAAACCAAACTTTATATCTAGTGTATTTTTTGAAATCTAATATCAAGTTTAAAATCCCGCGCAAGATCTCTTTGACGATTCTAATTTTTGTTGAAGGAAAGTTTCGGCACAAGTTACATCAGACCACGGCTCTACCCTTAACATTTTATAATCTCATGTGGAGTTCGATGTAAGTATTTCAAATTTTGTACAGAATTCAACCCCGTGTCTTGAGCCGTAACGAATTCCGCCACCGGTGAATCGGTTAGACACACAAACAAGGGATTATAGTGTCCAATCATGAGGCAAACTCACATGTTGTTTTTGTCAAAGGGAGAGACTTGATCAAATGATGATGGCAGAAGAAGAAATCTCACATGTTTTTTTACACTGATCCCGACAGCACGCCTGCATGCTTTGTTCACTGCATTTCACTTTGAAAAGAATGGCTTTTTTCTTTATAGGAAAGTGGTCCTAATTGGGGGTCGGTCGTTAAAGAAGGTACAATCCGGTCACACATCTCACAGAATAAAAGGAATGCAAGCAGGAGATTCGGTATGTCATGTGTTGTGGTTCTTGTTGTTATACAACAATGAGTTGTTTAACACATGATTCGGTACCGGAAACTAAAAGGAATAAAAGTTCGAAAATATGTCTGGAATAATGTGTCTCTCGTCAAAAGGGTTGTTAGAGTATTTATACCATCTATTCTCAAAGGACATAACCGTGTTCCTCCAAACATCACTCTTGGCCGTGACTTCCAGAAGAAAGGACACGGCTGTGTCCTTAAGCAACATGTGGTGTTCCTCTTATGTTTCAACATTACTTCGTTCCAAGCAACGTAACATGGCCCCGAGCACCGTACGTCATCTGAAATGCACCAAAAACATTCCAAACAACGTAACATGGCCCCGAGCTAGGGGCAAGAGAAACCAAACATACCCTCAAAATTATGAATTTGAACACATTTCGACATTAAGACACACACACAAATGTAGTTTAAAAAGAGAAGTGTGTCAATAATCCAGCACATCAGTCACACATCTCAGAGAATACAAGGAATGAAAGCGGGAGATATTGATCAGGTCTGACGACGCAGTACTAGTAAGAGTCGCAACAACATCGTATTGACCGTTGTTAAACCGTCGTTACCGTGTGTTGAAGCACTCTCTGTTTTAACACATGTGTTGACTTCCATCGTACTCAAGCTCCATCCTAGGATTGATTCCATTTCCTATGTAGACACATGAAATGATAGAGCATGGCGTAGAAAAACCTAATCACATGAACCACAATAATGATATTTCAATAGTCATGTTTCTTGATGATCATTACCCTCTATTGGCCTGTTTCTTTATAAGACATGGAACTTCCATACACATCTCTTGGCTTCATCTTCATGTTCGAGTTCTCCCTTCATTTCTCCTCTCCTCTGACCCGGTTCCTTCGGGGTTCTTTCTCGAAAACGAGAGCGGTTGAATATATAGGAGCATGCAATTCGGCCATTGAAGGTTAAGTAGATAAATAGGTACCCTATGGTCTTTTCTTCTTCAACATCCATGGGTAAGTATTCTTCTGCTTGTAAGAGTCATTTGGAGAAATCCGACTTGTGTGTTTCGAATCCGTTACTCTCTAGGTCAACCCTGTACTCAAAGTTACCACAATCGCCCTGTCGACTAATCAAGTAATTTACAGAGTCGAATTTTACCTTTTTTTTTACTAAAATAAGTCGAATTGTACTATGCGGCGTAATTTTTTTCGATCGTAACTAAGAGAGGATGTGTTTAGTGTACTAGTAACTAATCCATATTTCTTCCCATAATTTTTTTATTAAACTTTCACTAATTGGTTGGTGCATTATCTAACCATTTCTTTCAAGAACTAATGTAATGTACTTGTTAATGCGTTAAACTTGTAATCGGTTTGGTGTCAGCATTAATAAGATTGATCCGTCTATTACCTTTCTTCAGCATTAATGTTTCGAAATTCAACCCGAATCTGTCTTGTTCCTTCAATTTTCTAGCCATAAAAGTAGCCAATGATGTCAAATTTTGTGTGTGGAGGGGACTTTGAATGATAGTAGCAATCTTTGATTGAGATTTCTTAAGTGCCTTCTACGCTTGAAAAGGCAGTTTTGCCTGCAAAACAAAGTATTGAAATTTCACATCATCATCATCATCATGAAGCAATGATCATATATAATACACCCTACGCCAAGGCAAAATCCATAGGGTAGTAACGTAATCATACATTTAATCGCGACATCAAGTGACATACTTGGTACTCGTGATGAGCAAGAGGGTTCCGATCTACGCTAACGAGGTAAAGAACGATCGCCACCAGTGAGAGGGCTAGACGAATAGAGTGGTGTTATTAACGAGCCTCCTTCTGATGTTTCGAGTATGAGGAATGTTGAAATTTTCGAGGTTGGTCTGACCGGCCGGTGTCCAATCCATACTTAGCTCCTTTAGCCAATCCGATATTGAATCGGGGCTAGAGACAGTAATGAAATCGACATATTTGTAATACATCGTCTTCCCCCGATCAAAAAATGATATTTTTAGAAGTTATGATCATGTCTTTGATATTTATTATGTACACGTTCCCCGAATTAAAATTTCATAATCACCTCTCAAATCTCGAAGCGAATAGTAACGATCGACCGTGTTCTTGTATATGGATGTACATATATGACTATAGTATATAGTACTATAATATAACATATAGTATATATGTAGACCATCTTGCTCACTTCCACATATCAATTTGATCTGTATCCCTATCGTCCAAAGTGGAACCGGCCAGTTCGATCCGGTTCTGATCCCGATCCTCCTGCTCCTCCTCCTCGTCCTGATCACCCTGGCTGAGTTGAGAGGCGACAAACTTATCGAGCACTCTCCAATCCGTCACTTGACCATCCAACATATTGTTAGTCTCCATACCGTAAGGTGAAGCAGTCGGGGGCGGCGGTTTGGGGCTCTGGAGGAGTGGGAGCTGGAGGAAGTATTGGTCTTGATGGCGCGGGAGGGGGAAGTGCTCTTTCTTGCATGATGAAGAGGTGTTGTAAAGGTGGTGGTGAAGAGGCAGCGACGGCGGAGGTGGCGGCGGATGAGAGGTGGTGGAAGTTGTTTGGTCGGGGGAGTTGTCGTGATGCATGAAGGAAGAAGAGGACAGTTGGTCGTCGACGTACCAATTACAAGACGACACGTCATGGTCGTTCATTTTCCTCATTGTGGTTATTCTCTTCTTGAAAACCCTACACACCACCCATCCTTCTTCCTGCATGCATGTCCATTTTGTCACAAATTTTGATGCTATTCACTCAGTAGTTCGAACGAGGTTGGTTGAATTACCTGGGGAGCAGCGTTCTCGTCAGTTTCGAGGCGATATTCGTGCATGATCCAGTCAGATTTCTGGCCGTTGGGGGCGCGACCTTGGTAGAAAACGAGGGTCTTTCGCATCCCGATCAACTCGTGTTTAGAGTAAATTGCCTTGTCCCTCCCGGTGGCTTTCCAGAATCCAGCTGTGGTAGCCCTGTTGGTACGAGTTCCCGTCGGATACTTCTTGTCCTTGTGGCTGAAAAAGTACCACTCGCTTTGCTCTTCACTCCCGATCCTGCAAAGTTCTGGAAACACGAAACAAGGCGAGTGAGTTGGGGGGTCGATCGGATAGAATGGGTGACGAATCGGATTGATCAACTAAACGATGATGTGACCCATTGTACAAATGTTTTGACAATATATTTTCCAATGTGCCATGGAAATTAGGGTTTGTTTGGGGATTTCAAATGTGTTCACTTGATCATGAGCGTGTGTATATATACCTTGAAGGTCCCATGGTTCGATCTTGTAAAGGTCGACGTCTTTAATTACATCAAGGTCGATCCTTCTCGAGTTAACTTTCTTTCTAAGGTAGTAATCCACGAGCTCCTCGTCCGTGGGGTGGAACCGGAACCCGGGAGGGACATGGCAAAACGAGTTCATCCCCTCGACCTCTTTCACGATCGATGTGTATACTTCAACCTGAAATCCAAAACATTTGATTAAGTATTTTCACTATAGATATTGGGTTAGGTACCATTTCAATTTCGACATTCAAACAAAAATATTCGTGTCAATTAAACCATGTAAAGCTATTTATCAGTATAAATACACGGATATACGCGGTATAAAACATATTTCATAATATCACATACAAAAATATTAATATATTTTTTTGGGGGGAAATTATGAACATCTCTCATGTTACAACCATCATCATGCAACCCAAAAGTTCATGATTCAAGAGAGAACAAAGCTAGAAGGGTCAATCATCATTACCTAGAAAATAGTAAGAATGTTGACTCTCCTCCATCAAATTATAAAACTTATAAATAAATAAAACCCCAAATCATCATTTTAATTTCATGATAGAATATGATAGAGCTAGTAACAAGTACTATGATGATATACATTCATTCAAAAAAATACTAGTTAGAGTAAGGAAGACTTACGGAAAATATTAACTCGTAATGATCAGATTGACCACCCTCATTTGAACTCACTGCGTTTAATCATGAATCAAACCCTGTTGACGATTTAGATAATCGAAATTTACCACAAGTAAGTACGGATCGAGGAGGAGAGAGGATCGAATGAGAGAAGTTAAAGAACCCTAAAAACATAGAGGAAAAGGCAAGACGACAAAACCCCAAGATAGTGGCGGGAGAGGAAAAGAACAGTACTTGTGTTTTGTTTTGTTTTGTCTTTCAGTTGGTAGTTTCCTTAGAGATATCCTCGGGAAATGAACCCAAAAAAGACAAGCACAAGAAACTGTCGGGTTGTCGGGTCGGTAAAATATCTAAATACCCAGAAAGAAGAAGAAGAAGAAGAAGAAGAAGAAGAAACCCTAAGACTTGAGAGGGAGAGGAGGAAGATATGTCTTCTCCTTTCACTTGACTAATGAAGTTATAACCCTAACTCTCCCGGTTACTCTGATGAGATCAATGGAGAT
This sequence comes from Linum usitatissimum, assembly GCA_030674075.2. Classification (NCBI taxonomy): domain Eukaryota; kingdom Viridiplantae; phylum Streptophyta; class Magnoliopsida; order Malpighiales; family Linaceae; genus Linum; species Linum usitatissimum. The sequence goes on from JAUJYP020001424.1 coordinate 1,426,786, forward strand.
AGCTTTCGAAGCTCGAAAAGAATATAACGAGGGGTGGCGAGAGCCTGCTAGGTGCCACCGCCACTGAAAGTGACTGAAAGAAGGAAAGAAAGAAGAGGGAGAGAGCTATCGATGTGATCTCATCGTCGTTAGTTCAACTCTTACGACTCCTCGTCGTCTCAAGCTTTCTTTGTTGTTGTTGTTGTTGTTGTTGTATGAGATGAAGCAGAGGGAAAGGAGGAAGCTTTTGAGGATGAGAGTCACTCGTGTGATATTATAAGGTATAGCTGGGAAAAGCTTAAGGATGAGGAGGAATTGTGAAAGAGAAGATGTAGTGGTGGTGGTGAGATAATTGGTTGTGGTGACGTAATGGAACAGCTACCTTCCAAAAAAGATTAAACTTTTTGTTAATTTTTTGGGATTATATCAAAACTAGCCCCTCTACTATTGCAAGTTAACATTTGAGGATTTATGTCCTTGAACTTTGCTCCGACTATCAACGAAGCCCCTTCATGGTTTTTTCGGTTGCTGACTCATATTTTTGCTGATTCAGCATGTACAGTTCGGTTTTCTGTGCTGATGTGGCTCGGTTGACTTTAATTTCCACTAATTGTGGATATTCTCTTTTTCTTTATACTAATTATGGATATTCCTTATTAAATATTAATTAGGATGGTTTTTAAAAAAAAATTAAGATTGTTGAAGTAAAAATCGAAAAGTCGAATTCTTCTCCTGTTTGTCTCACATAATCTATTGACAAAAGAGCTTTCTTCCTCATCAATTAGGATGGCTTTTTCGCTCATCGTCATCGTAACCGCCGTCCTACTGCCTCCTACCACCACCGCCCAACCGTGCTCCTCGTGGCTGCGTAACTGTTGAATCCTAGTGGCTGATGTCATGGGAAGCCGAACTGTACATGCTGAATCAGCAAAAATATGAGTCAGCCGCCGGAAAAATCACAGAGGGGCTTCGTTGATAGCCGGAGCAAAGTTCAGGGGTATAAATAAAAAGAAATATAGTATAGGGGCTCAGATGATAATTTGTAATAGTAAAGGGGCTACTTTGAGTATAATCCCTTTTTTATTCTTTATATATGTTTGGCATGAATCATTCTAGCCGAATCGATAATAAGATCAACTTTTTTTGGTCTATAAACGTACTCAACACACTGTTGAGGAATCACGTTACATTGTGTCTCTTGCATCTTTCGATTCGTTCTTCTTATCAGCTACCAAAATTCAATTCAACCAAGTATTTTACCAACCGCACCTTTCACATATAACCTAGAGTACTATATAGTTTGTGGCAAGAACACATATGATGTAGAAAATTAAACACATGGATTCACTTACTTTCCTAATAAAGCATGTAAAAATATTAAGTGCCACCCTTCATATTAACACATGATGATTTTCCAAGTACTATGTGGAAAGGTGGCCCCTCTCTAGCTACTCCAAGAACTCCATTCATATTTCACTATGTGTCCTGAAAACCAGAATGATTGTGTTGGATCTAGCTACTTTTACCATGTTGAAAAAAGCTCGGGGAGAAATGTATATCGCATTCCAATAAATCGAGTCGATTGTAAAACATATTTAAAATGTTGATATGCTAATTATTAAAGGGTTAACATGATTAATGTCACGACTAATACGATACATCGATACGAACAGACACATCTCATCCCGACCAATAATTCGACATACAATCACTCAAAACAAATGTTCATATTAAGGGATTCACATGATTTGATACCAAGGTCAAATGCGCTCATCTCAAAGTTAAAAGTTCCAAACGAAGTTCATATCAATATTTAACCATTGGGGGATATATGATCATGTTTTCTCGAGTCACAACCCTAACCGTCTTCAGGTCTAGAGCTACATGGTCCAAACTAAATTCGAGCTCGTACTCAGCACACCGATGCATCTCCACCCTGGGTCGTGGTCCGGCCACGCTTCAGAATTAATTTAAGTCGGCAGAGTAGTTAGTCTTTCTCATTACCCCTAGCCGTTCATCTGGAATAAATGTGCGTCTTTTATTTATTTATTATTGGAGATTGGTGAGTTTAATCATTCACCTCATAATTTAATTCATCTGCCTTCACTACCATATGTTAATTATAATTACTCTTTCCCATATTATTAAAGGTTAATTATTATTATTATTATTATTATTTGCATTTGCATTTGTTATTAAAAACAAAATTGAACTGTTGTTGGTCATTTCATGCATTGAAGGGTATCATTGGATAGGATTGCGATTAATTTAGTAGTTCGATTATATATAATTCATTTCCTGATCACTACAGACACCTATTTAATATTTATATTTCTATCTCATACTGACTGAGAGGTTTAATGATCTGACAAATAAAACTTACATCGCATTGCGGTCAAGGGCCGCAACATAAATGAAGGACCAACATTAATTATCAACTTGTACTAATACTTGATGACAAGTAATTAAGGACTCCAAAGCAAATACTTAATCCAGTCAAGGACTATATAATAAATTATTCGAACTTGTAGTAGTAATTAATTACCTTTTCTTAGTCTTGTAGCTAGCTCGTGACTCGTACGTTTTCCGTTCATGATTGAAAACCCCGTTTTAATATTACCCGTCATGTCCCTGGCAGCTCAGTCATCAACACCGTTCCGTTCATCTAGCCTCCACTAAAAGACAGTGCCTACGTGGCGCCTTTGTATTGGCTCATCGCCTCAAGTTCTCATTTTCTCTGTCCCGTGGGGTCCAATGGAGCCGACCAATGAGCATTCTCGAAAGCGACAGTCCTCCAAATCATCATAGGAAACGTGAGAAAAGTCAGCGTGAAGCCGGCTAGGGTTGGCCAATTGACCCGGGTCAATCATGGAATCTGATCAAACCCAACCGATTGGGTCCGTTCAATGTTGTTAATGTGAATAGATGTGGGTTTGTTAAAATAGTGATTCGCAACAACGAATAACGGGTAAGTGGCGAATATATGGACCGCCAAACCATCGAGAAGGGCGGTGATCCGTAACCTATTATACACGTGTGTGTATATATATGATTTGTAATTGAGCGAGTTCAAAAAATAGTGAATTTCTTAGAACCAAATCGATGATTTGAACATTATTGATAAAATGTCGAATTCCATTACTATTGTTATCTATATCCGAATGAATGAGAGACTACGGAATAATATTGAATGTTGGAAGTTGGAACCAAGCCAACCTTCTACCCACAACTCATATGAATTTTAACGATCCTAATGATTTTAATGATGAATCAATGTAGGTCGATACACACATATAATAATCAAGCAAGTTAGCACCCATACAAACCGGTCAAACCGCACCAATGCCCAACTCTAGAAACCGGCTCAGCCAAAGTCTAAAAGGTCTTGACAGGGAAGTCGTCGTTTTGGGATGGTGGATAAAGGGGCCCACCAGCCAAGGGGCTTTACCTACGTGGCGGCTCACTGTCCGGCGTGGGCTAGCCATTATCATGAAGCTCACAACTTGCCCTGCTGCTTGCTGGTGAGTGGGAGCCCAATTTCTAATGCTGACCTGTCATTATGTGGGACCCACATGTTATGATCCCTTTTTCTAGAAAATTGTTTAATTACTTGTTAGAACGGCATGTGAAATTTTAGCCCACTGTCATAATATTATTCTTACACAAATAGTAACAAAACATTATTAAAAATTCGAACTGCTAAACCAAACCGAATATTTAAAATTATCGAGATTTAGAATTTCAACCACAATTCAAATTGCTAAAATCCAATTTGAGAGATCCTTTTTTTCTACCATAGTTTTCCATTCATCATATATCTCCTGCCGGGATAATTGTGCCACTCATTATATAGCTCACGACACTCTTAGTTATCCCGGTACGTCTGGTCGCTGGTTAGATGTTCGTTACTGCGGTAGCGATTAGAACTAACATATTTTACATTACTTTACCTTTCTTGTGTATGAGGATTGATACATGGCAGCAACGATCATCATTCTAAGCGGAAAAAGTATTAATAATATTTTCCAATCATGGTGAAACTTCCAACATTGAAGCCATGTGTACTTGGGATGAATTAGCCATCCCAGAAAAAGGTGTCGTCAAGAGTCAACCCTAGCATGAAATACGACGCAGGGTGCACCTCTTTCCCGTATTGGTATCATCGTAACTCTCTTTTAATAATTCGAGTTATTGGGATGAAATGATTTATGATATGACATCAGAGCATTTCACACAAGATATGGTGGACCTGTGCAAACTTCAAACCCATGAGTTGGCTTTCGTTTGAAGGTAAGTGTTAGAAAATTATATAAGATCCGTCATAAAGTAACACGTACATGAAAGGTAGTGAATGGAATATTGGGGGTGCCGCGGGCGGAGTAAGATCACTTACGTCTGCCGGAGGCCGGTGGAGTTCGGCGGTGGCTGCTAAGGTCGCCGGAGCGTTGGAATTCTGTAGGAATTGTGTGTGGAAAAGTTTGAGAAAGTTCTATTCTAAGCTTTCATGATGGAGGGTGAAAATGGGGTCCGTTTCTGGTCATTATAATGCATCATTGTCCCCGTTCGCACGTTCCCAAGGCCCGTTACGCTCTGACGTGGCGCCGTTTCAGTTGATGGCTTCCAGCACAGCCAATAATGGTGCGGCTTCAGCAATATACGTAGGACCCACCATGGATATTTGCTCCATTTTTACATATATTAACATTGATAAATGGCAATTGTTAAAAAAAAAACATTGATAAATGGCAAAAAAAACCTCCAACTACCGAAATGTAAATGATATATTGGTAATTGTTTTCGCATTACTAGTTATCGATTTTGAGCAAATTTGAATATCACGTCATTTTTCTTCTGTTGGTTTTTGTTAAACGCTCATATAACGTGGTATTTTCACTGCTGATGTGATAGATGAATCAACATTCCACTAAAAAATTAATTAACAAAGTTATCCTTTTTCTTCTCTTCCAATCTCACTGTATGAATGCATCTTTTAATTACTTATATCTGAGAGTGTAATGATTTGTGTGACGTAACTGGATTCGAATGAATATATGAATCGAATACTACACACCTTAAATCATCTGCATTTCCTTGCAACGAAAATGAAAACTGAATATACAAGCCCTAACTGGCCCCTGAGTGGAAAACCAACAACAATCGATATTATGTATATCTAGTCCAACCTTAATACAACCTCTAATTTAACCGTCCGGTGATCAATATTATCACGTAGATCACTACGGTAGTATGTAATTCTGAAGTTGAAGAGTGTTTAGACAAGCGATTCCAATCAAAATTAAAGTACAAAAGTGAATGGGAAACTACTAATAATCGATGTGTATGGTATGACCATGGAAGGTTCCATGCAAATGATGAATTAGTTTGTTGATTACCATAATTAAACTCTCAATTCCATGCCCTCAACTTTCACATATTTGTCAATTTCTACATCAACTTTTATTTATTTTTATTTATAATAAGGAATAATTTTATTCCATATCTCCTTTTGTCAATTACCGTAACTTACTAAACTTACGACACGTAACTAGATTAATCCGCAAAATTGTAATCTGCCCAATAGATTGAACCAAAAGTGAGTTTGAAATAATATATATTTTTTGGTATATGGAGTGGTTGCACAAACATGTACACGAACGGTTTGTGACCCCGAAAGCACCAAATAACGTTGACTTAATTGTAAAAAAAAATGATGTATGTCTGCTTGTCGACCACTGATTTGCCCTTTGGGGGGGATGTTTGTTATTTTAATTAAAACCCACCAAAAAGGTAAATTAATTAATTAAAAGAACAAGACAGAACCCTCACCTAATAATCCCAAATAATTACATAAAATGCTGATTTTGTATGATTGCATCTGTGGTTCATATGTCACACTCGAAATCATGTTGCTAATAATAGCCATGGTAATATGAATGGGATTTCAGAACAAACAAAGGAGAGTCTTGGTGAAAAGTTCTTCACTAGATCTCTAGCTAGATATTTGTTCTTTTAAAAAGGTTTTGTGATTCGTGAAAGAGCGGCACAATAATCAAGCCGGTTCTCTAAACCATGATAATATGATTTGATCGTTTGTACAATTGAGATAAACAAAATTTAGTTAAACTCGAGAGTACAAAAAAATATAATCCACCCGAGTTCGAACCGGACAAAAGCTCGACTTAGATTCTTCTAAATCTTTACGTATCAATCATGTAACATGTTTACAAGTTTACTAATGACTCTGTTTCCGTGAAATTTAACAGAAGAAAAACTGTTTCGATTCTACAACTAACGGTAAAAATTAAAACTAAAGATCGCCACTAAACGGAACCCCTGTGGACGGAAGCCACGAACGGCCAGCGTAAAGCCCGTTAACGGTGAACTGCTTCGCCGTGACGTCGTCATTGATGACGTGGAAACCTCTCCATTTTACCCTGTAATCCGTACAAGCGCCGGCGCCGGTGTTGTTGTACTCTCCGAAGTAGAGACTATTCAGAGCGAAATCAGTCCCTCCCCATTTCGACCAGCCCTCCGGCGAGACGATACCGTCCATGTAGCTCTTCATGACCACTGTCCTTGAATACCGCATCCACGGCCGGCCGAGGTACGTCGGGAACTTGTCGGCGACGGGTTTCAGCTCCGGTGATGGGAGGATCTTGGAGCCGTGGATGGAGAATCCGGTGTGCTCAAACGAGTTCTGCCTTCCCTGGGCGGTGATTGTGTTGATCTGGCCGTCCATCGGCCGCCGGACGAAGATCAAGCAGTTTTGGAAGACGGCGGCGGCGTTGCCGAATATAAAGTCCACCGTGCCGGAGAGGTGGCATTCGCGGAAGAATTGGCGCTGGGTTTGGATGAAGAGGGTGTCCTGGTAGCCCTGGAAGCTGCATTGGTAGAACACGGCGAGGTCGGATGCTGATCGGAGGGCCACCGCCTGCCGCTTTTGTGGGCCGGCAGTGTTCCTGAACGTGATTCCTCTGGCTACGAACCTTGCGCCGTCGATCCCTGAAATTGATCCATAGTGATCGGATCTTAGTAATAGTTGGTAATTTAATTATATCTTATTATTAAATGGTTTTCTAATGAAATTAAAATGCGACACAAATTGAAATCAAATTAAATCCATTGTATCCCTAACGTTGTTTGAATCTGACATTTCCAAACAAATTAAACAACCTAAAATTATGTGCTAATTACTCAACCATAATCCGAGCCCTCGAAGGCTAACCCGACCGAATCGAATTTCTGTCCAATTGAACCTGTAATTCTTACAATCCGAAAGTTTTACAAATTTGTAGTTCAACCAATGTCGAAATGTTAACAATCTACCATATTAGTGATGAATCTATGATTCGGTTCATCCATGATTTACATGGATTAACTTTAGGCTGTGACGAACCCCGTTCGGTAGTACTCTACTCAAATTCATGACTCTCCAAGCGTATCAAACTTTACTAGACGAACTTAACTGTTGAGTCCGCAACTCAATTAACCAGTGACTCATAACCGATTATCCTGGATTGTGACTAGCAATTTGATGTTGAAGTAAGAACAGGAAAAATATTAATGAACTGCAGCAGGATTGAATAATTATAATTTACCGGCGGTGGCGGAACTGAAAGTCGTGTAATTCCCACTCCCAACGCTACGGTTGCCGGTAATTATGGTAACTCCGATACCATCTCCGACGAGCCAGACATTATGATTACTATCCAAAACCTCAATGGTCTCCTCGTAAACTCCCTTCTTCACTCGTATGATGAACTTCTCCCTACAGTCATCTCTCTTTGCAGCCAAATCGATGGCGGCCTGGACCGTCCTGAACTTCCCCGAACCGTCCTTAGCCACCACGGTATCCGACTTCACAATCAACGAGGAGATCGAGCCTTCTAGAAGCCTCCTCTCGTCGTCCCTCCTCCACTTGGCTGTCACCCTTCTCGTCGAGACCGGTAATAGCTGGTCGTCTGCATGGGCATTTTCCTTCTCTTCATCGGTCAACATCGCCCCGTTGACCGCCAGCGTGTTGGTGATCAGCTCCGACAGATTGCTGGACTTGATCATCGGGGCGATGAAGTTGGGCATGTTCAGGTCCGTGGACCCCGCCCTGCAGGTCTCTACGTTGGTTAGCGCGCTGCTGAGCCACGTCTGCGCATCGAAGTCTGTGCATCTGATTGCCGTAGGGGTGGTGTCCTTTAGGCACCGCAATGTGCTGTTGAGGTGCCTGATGGTGCTGGCGTGAAGCTTCGTGCAATCGCTCCACACCGTTAACTGTTGCGGGTTACTACACTTTGACTTCTGCCTGTACAGTTGACTTTCCACGTCGAGTGCTTTTTTCAAGGCCGCCTCGATAGCCAGCTCACGAAAAGCCGACTTATGTTCTACTATCCCGCTTTCAACATTCAGGTGGGTTTGGGCCGACACATAGCGGGTGCATGCTTCTTCGTTCGGAGTTTCCTTGCACCACAAGGTAACCGCGTCTACCTCCGAGGATACAATCGGAGACCAGAAGATCATGTAACAAGAGATTGTAAATGAGAGGAGGGTAAAGGTGACCAAAGACGCCATGATGGGAATTTTTTAATGAAAATTTTCAGGTGGTTCAATGTGATGTTGAGTGATTATATACTAATGAGAGATGATTAAAAGGTTCGCAAGTGTGGATCGTTTTGTAAATATGTAATTAATTAAGTGGGGAAATTATGATACTAATTAACATTAGCGATAAAATTAAGTAGTAAAGTTGAAGATCTCTTACTTTGTCAATCGAATATTAATTGCATAGTATGCACTAAAGTTGCTAAACAAGAATAAAATAGTTTATTCCGCAATTGAAATAGTTAAACATGTCAAAATTTTCGGACGCAGTCTGTTTTTTCGTAACAGACGGCGTCCAAAAGTATTATAATATATACTTTCAAGTCTGTATGGTTGTCATTTTTAAAATTGTGTGGGTTGATGTATATAAGCTTTCGCTTGGCATATTTATGGGCTATGCTTAATGTTTAGTGTCATTTCGGTACAAGTTTGAGAATTTATTCAAATTGTTTAAGTTGGGTCGAGAAGAATTGCGATATTTCTTTAGTTAGCTTGGAAGAGAGGATATTGTAAAATATGTGCAGGTTGAATTACATATGTTGCAGTTCAATTATTGTTCGAAAGCGTCAATTACACATTAGAGAAAGCCCTTGTATGATATTCTTTGTGAATTAATCAGTTAATTAACGAGGAAAAAGTCGACTCTCGACTTTGTCATACGTTACGAGTTAACTACAAAATATATAGTGTCATATAATATGTTGACAAAAAAAATTAAGTGAATATATTCAATACACTACACACTATAAATTAAGTACATACCATACTATAAATTAATTAAACAAATAATTTACAAAACGAGTCAATCCATAATCATATACCAATTTTCTTGATATTCAAAGACCAGACACAAACGGAACGCCGGTCGACGGCAACCACGACTTCCCGGCGAGAAGCCCGTCCACCGTAAACCCGGAAGCCTCCGCGTCACTCTTCAAAGCATGAAACCCGGGCCAATGGACCCTGTACCTGGTCGAACCACCCGGTCCAAAATTCTTGTACTCCGCATAGTACAAAGTACTAAGGGCAGCATTCGAGTCTAGCCACGTGGACCAACCAGCCGGATAAATGAACTGGTCCATATAGGTCTTGATAACAACCGTCCTCGAGTAGAGAAACCAGGGCCGGCCCAAGTAAGTCTTGAACGCCCGGACCACCGGCAGTAGGTCTGGCGCCGGCACAATTTTCGAGTTGTGGATCGAGATCCCCGTGTTTTGGAATGGGTCGTTCCGGGCCTGGGCGGTGATCATGTTGGCCTGGCCAGGAAGGGGGCGTCGGGCGGCGATTACACAACCTTGGAAGACGGCAGCGGCATTGCCAAAGATGAAGTCGATGGTGCCGGAGATGTAGCACTCGCGGAAGAACTGCCGTTGGGAGTGGATGAAGAGGGTGTCTTGGTAGCCTTCAAAGGAGCACCGGTAGAAGACGGCCAGGTCGGAGGTTGACCGGAGGGCGACTGCTTGGCCGTTTCGGGGGCCGGCAGTGTTTCGAAATGTTATGTCACGTGCCACAAATCGGGGTCCATCTATTCCTGTTCACATTTTAGGAAAAAAATATTTAAAAGTATCAGCTTTTTATCAATTTATACACGCTGTATACGAAATTTAATGTATGTTACGACCTATTTAATTTTTTTTGTAAATAACTCGAAATATCGATAATTGATGACTAGATTTTAATTATTCTATCTATATCGACAAGTATATCAAATCCGAAATACTTTATATAATGACTTTATGTCTGAATATTACTTTTAACATATCTAAGCAACATTTGATCCAAAATTTGAGGGGAGATTACATTAGAAGGGAGTGATCATAAATTTGATTGCAAGCCAATTTGAAGTCAAAAGGATTTTATTATAATTATTCATCAAAATGTTTTAATTTCACTAAATTCAATTTATTTATACTATATATTGAAAAAATTGTAATATTAAATAATGAATAAAAATTTCACTGTAATATCGAGAATGTGACGTGTTAGGATAAATAAGTTTTAATAAATTGCAAGTTTACATGTTAAATTGATTAATTAATTGACTCGATTGGAATTTATTCCTTACCGGCGGTGGCCGAACTGAACGTGGTGTATCCACTCCCAACGCTGCGGTCGCCGGTGATAATAGTCTTTCTGATTCCGTCGCCGATCAACCAAATATAGCTATTATCATAATCCACCTCAATATTCTCCTTATAAACACCAGCCTTCACTCTAATCACAAACCTAGTTCTATACTTCCTCCTCTTGGCAAAATCAATTGCAGCTTGAACCGTTTTGAAATTACCCGACCCGTCCAAAGCCACAGCCAAATTCCCCTTGAGGTCACTAGTACCCAACCCGGGCCGGCCTTGCAACAACCTCCCCTCGTGGTTTCCAAACCACTTCGGAAATGTGGCCTCCTCCTGATCATCATCATCATCCACGTCACCTCCGCTCGCAGTCAACAACCTATGGTTGACCGCAAGAGTATTGCTGATCAGTTCCGATAGATTGCTGCCGTACATGATCGGGTTCAAAAACTCGGTCACGTTCAGGTCCATAAACCCTGACTGGCACGTGTCGAGGTTGGTCAGGGAGCTGCTCAACCAGGTCTGGGCATCCAAGTTCGTGCACGACTTGGGTGTCGACGTGAGACCCTGCAAGGTATGGTTGAGGTGGCGGACCGTGCTGAGGTGGAGCCTCATGCAGTCGATCCACGCGGCCCTCTGCTGGTGGGTTTGGGCCTTGGACCGCAGTCCGTAGACCTTGCGCTCCACATCAATCGCCCTCTCGAGGGCTGCTTCTACCACGACGATTCTGAATTCCGACCTCTTGGTGGACCCGTTCGGGTGGGGACAGCTGACCCGGCTCGCGTAGTGGTTACACGTGCTCGGGTGTGGGGTACCCTTGCACCATCGGAGTAGACTCGAGTGGTTGGTGTAACCATGAGCCAATGAGGCAATTGGGAAAGAGAATAAGAAGAAGTAGAGGATTGTGAGTAGCCTAATTATGGGTCTCATCATAACTAAGCTAAACTCTAATGGAATTTTAGCTTCCCAAGCTTCATAATATATGAATTTGAGGAGCCACGCGGTTTCTTATCGTAAAGATAAAGGGAATTAAAACAAATATTAATTGACTAATTAATTAATTAATCACCTAAGAGAATAAATAAAAAGAACTAGAATGTTTGAAACAATGACTTTGTTACAAGATGGAGACGAGGTTCTTGTCTTCTCACTCTTTTCTGTATTGATTAAGTGGTGATTTCGAGTACAATGTACTTCGATTATTATCGTATAATTCCTTGGAATATAATTTAATAAAACTTGGTGTAATATAATTATAATTCTTTGGAAATTATCAAATATTAATAGGAATAAGTGTGGGCAAAATTTGTTGAATAAAAGAATATAATTTGCAAGACTTTGGAATTACCAAAGAGCATTTTTAAGCAATTACGCCAGCGAATATATTTGACATTTCCGGCACATTAATTTATAATTTTAACACATTGGTGTCACCGCCGGTGAAGGGGGGGGGGGGGTATATTTCTACGTTTTGGGGGCATGTGAAGAACACAACTTAATTATCTTGTTTGCGCCAAGGAAGAAGAGGTGAAGATGATCTCACCAAAATCACGGCTTAAATATCCATTGTGGTCATCAATCTATCGAGTTTATGACAACGAGTAAATTCGAACGTTAAAATGTTACTTATATATCACTATTTTGTGACAACGTGGTCATTCTGTCGTTTAAAACCTTAATAAGTTGGCAGATAATCATACCGGCTCACCACTTTTGTCCAATTGTCACCCCTTATAATGTCAATTACTTAGATAGAAATAAGTCGAGTTTAGTTAGTTTGAGTTTAATTTGTTTTAAATTAGGTTGGCTGAATGAGTTGAGTTCGGAATAAGTGATATAATACGGGGTCATGTGGACGTAAGTGGTGATTTGACATTGGAGTCCGTTAGCTTAATGGAGTTTTTAAACAGAGAGTTGATGAAACGACTTTATTGTTACATATACAATAGGTTAGTGGAATCTACGTTAGATTAAAAGGTTGATGATCACGTTGTTACAAACTCAATAAGTTAATGACTATAATGCCCAGAAATCACAATAAATTGATTAATTAATTATCTGTTCATTTTGACAAAGTTTTGGCTACTTTTCTGTTTCGATTCTACAATTATTTGTTAGGAATCGTAGGAAGCAAGTGAAATAATCGTAGGGTCAAGTCATATATGTACGAGTTATTGTAATAAAATAGTAAATATATATTTTATTAATAATATAATAGTAATTTGGGATTGATTCTCGATTTTATCCTTACACTAAAACCATCTAATTGACTAGTTTGGGATTGAACAAATAACCATAAATAACGGTTATGATTGTCATCTCTATTCAACGAAAATTATATAAAAACATGTTGATTCGATCGTATATGATCCCCGTTGAGGTTTTACTCGGACTACACAACCCGCCAATTTTTTTTTTGAAGATTAAATTCGAAATTTTGACTAATTTGATGCTAACTAAGGTCAAAGGTTATGTTGATAGGAGTACTCAATCTCCATCATCAAGTACGTAAGTACATTTGAAAGTAGTTGGCTGTCCCATTGTAACTCGGAACCGCCATGTGATATCTAGTTTGTAATCTACGTCGATTTAATTATTTTTCATGAATTGTATAAGATTTAATTAATTTTTTTTATTATATAAAAATTGTATCGTAGAATGTTTGTAGTATAAACGTACGTACGACGTCGTGGTGGTGGCCATGTGAAGAAGATAGGGTGCTTTGATTTTGGTTTTGTCATCACGGTTTGGTTTTCCGAATTGTTGCCGAAATTTTAAACTTATTGCTATGTTGCAACAATGTATGAAACTCTGAACGTATTAATATTGTACCATACTCGTACCGTATTTTACTAACTATAAATGAGAACAAATCCGATACCCACCACTACTTGTATTTGCAAGGGAAGAAGAACTAATATTTGTACATATCTACAACCATATATTATAATATGTAATGGCTAATCATATAGTTTTTCCAAATATGCATTACATAATTACAATAATATATTACATGCTTTGGCTAATCAAACCAATATCCCACTTTTATTCCCCACCTCGGTTGTTATAATCGTTATAACTGTAAAGGAAGTTGGAGGTACTAATGACAATATCTATCCATTTTTTTATAGAAATTCAGAGTTTTGAAGAAAACATCTTCAACACCATGTATTTGAAAAATACACATTAAAATATTTTCGTAAAACATTGGCCAATTAAAATTAAACAAACAAATAATTTTTTTATTACTTTAAGTTTTTACAAAATCCTTTTAATTTCCTTTATATTAAACTTGATTTTATTGATTGAATGGATTGATTTCCTTTCGGTTTGTGATATATAGATAACTATGTTAATCTTATTACCAAGTTAATAAATTATTCAAATTTTTATAACAAACAAATAATTATTATTCAGGTTTTCTTACCACATGACAAACGTAACTACACCCACTATACCACGACCATTCTTTCAGTCCAAACCTACGATCAAAGTATGGGACTCGTGAATGCAAATGAACATATCTACTAACTTAAAAGTCTCGAATTCGAATTCAATATACCCTACAAAATGAACATCATTATTATGTTTATTTTTCGTTCTTCTATCTTATGAAAAAGGTTCATGACATACATCTCATTCTTGTAACTAGCTAGTAATTTATCGTTTAACCAAAAATTCAACACATCATAACTCAAAACTGATAAGCCGCAAATCCGAATAATATGCAATAAGATAAATTCACGACCCGATAAATTCTCAACCTAATTGACCTCTTATATAATCTTTGTAATCAGATTAATCACAATTCGTATTTTGTCCAACCCGTGACACGTTGAACACCAAACCCAATATATTCACAACCACGTGATTCATAAATCATAACTAATTCGATAAATTATATACCTTATTAACTCAAAACTCAATCGATTCATACCGCACTTCAGTCTAACTCATAACTTATCTAACCCCGCTCATTCCACAATCCACAACCCTGCCCTTGAACGCCAAACCAAATTTCGAAAATAACGGCACACAAGACCCATCAAATCAAACTCAATCCTTTCATAATCCAATCAATTCGCGACGGGATCAATTCATACCGACTCAATCCCATGATTTGATCCAAAACCAGAAAGGAATCTCAATTCCCTAATCCTAGTGACAAAAGGAAAGCAGATCGATCTTATTATGCCGACTTAATCTCCTCTTCTAATCAATACTTCTTCATCAATCAAATACGATTTCCTTCCCTCTAATTACTTCCATTAAACCCCCCCCCCCATTAATATTATTAAACGTTAATCATCCATTAATGGAATAATCATAGCCCTGTTCCTAATCAGCCGCTTAGTTGCGATAAATAGTCATAATCACAGAGCAAAGCAAACCAAACGGGTGAAGAAAAAAAATCTTACAATGGGTAGTTTCTTCTGCATCGCCGGGATCCTGTCAGCTTTTACTCTGTTCGCCGGAATTTCAACCGTTTCCGCCGCAGGCCGCTTCCAATATGCTTCGCCGTCGCATGACTACGGCGACGCTTTGACCAAGTCCATCATGTTCTTCGAAGGTCAACGCTCCGGGAAACTCCCTCCCAATCAGAGACTCACTTGGAGGAAAGACTCTGCTCTCAAAGACGGTTCCGATATCGGGGTAACTTCGTAATTTCACACCGTCTTTTTTAGTTTCTTGGTCAAGTCTAGTCTGTAATGAATGAATTTATAATCCATAAATCTAGAAGAATCGGTCGAGGTGATACAATTATAGGTACAAAGTTTGTAACGATGATAACATTGCGTGAATTATCGACCGACTTTCGGAGTATTTGTTTCGTTAGATTTTTAGTGTTTGGGGTCCTGACAACGATTATTTTGCGATTTTCGGTTTAATTTTCAGATGGATTTGGTCGGAGGGTACTACGATGCAGGGGACAACGTCAAATTCCATCTCCCGATGGCGTATTCGACGACAATGTTGGCATGGAGCATAGTTGCACACGGTAACAACATGGGTTACAAAGATCTGAAGGATGCACTCGAGGCGTTACGGTGGGGTACCGACTATTTCCTCAAGGCCACGAGTGTCCCTGGCCGAATCGTGGCTCAGGTAGGCGACCCGGTCTTGGACCACGACTGTTGGGAGAGGCCAGAAGACATGGACACTCGTAGGACCACTTACGTCCTCAATCAGACCCACCCTGGCTCGGAAGTCGCTGGGGAGATCTCGGCAGCTTTGGCTGCAGGATCTATCGCGTTCAAGTTTGTCGACTTTAAGTACTCCAAATTGCTCCTCGACAGGGCTTTGCAGGTACATTTTTTTGAAAGAAAACCTCAAGAAATATGTAGAATTTTGACATGTGGTAATCAGAGTAATGTTTGTAACGAAATTTCGTAATTTTTTACCAGGCGTTTGAATTCGGCGAGAAATACCGCGGGTCCTACGCGAATAGCGTTGCAGCGGGTGCCTGTCCGTTCTATTGCAGTCCGAACGGATACATGGTAATTAAACTGTTTCATTACAAGCTCTCTCAGGAAAAATCCTGACGAAGCATCAGGAAATTTACCCTTCAGGTTATTTTTCTTAATTTTTTTTTCAGGATGAATTGGTTTGGGGAGCTGCTTGGCTGTTTCACGCAACTGGGAGTGCATACTATCTACGGTTTGCTAAATCCAACTTAGGAACCGGCCAGTGTGCGTTCAACTGGGACTCGAAATTTCCTGGCGTTTACGTCCTGCTTTCTGAGGTAAAATGCTCGAAAATTCTCGGTTTCGAATAGTGTTTTCTGATCCTGAAGTAGTAAATTTATGTTTGGGTTTTCCTTTTGGCAGTGGGATAATGATTTCGCGAGCAATGCTGATAATCTAGTTTGCGAAATACTGCCTGAATGTCCGACCAAGGCGTACACTTTCACTCCAGGTATATACATTAATTCGAAAAATGAACCGTGACCCGAGATTTAATTTCTTCTGTGTTGTGACTGAAATTTTGTTTAATTTTTTTTAGGTGGGCTGTTATATGCAAGGGGAGCACCTAGCAACCTGCAAAACCCAACAGCTCTCGGCTTCCTTCTATCAGTTTACTCAAAGATCCTGAAAGCTCAAAACAGAGTTGTAAATTGCGGGAACAATGTCCGAATCGACTCATACAGACTCCTACAATTCGTCAAGAGTCAGGTAAAATATATCGAAAATATTCGCCACATCCTGAATTCGTGATACGACGAGTGTTATTGATTAGCATGTCATCTTGTTGTAACTTTGGCAGGCGGATTACATCCTAGGAAGCAACCCGTTGGGGATGTCGTACATGGTAGGGTACGGACCCAAATATCCGAAAAGGATTCACCATAGAGGCTCTATACTGCCTAGCATGGCCACGCATCCAAGTCGAATCCAGTGTTCAGAGGGCTACTCATACTTCAAGGTTGTGAAGACCAACCCGAATGTGTTGATAGGGGCGGTACCGGGTGGGCCCGACATGAACGACGGGTTTGAGGATAGTCAGTTAGTTGTCTCTCAATCGGAGCCTGCCACGTATATCAATGCGCCCTTCGTCGGAGTTCTGGCCTTCTTGAAAGGGGGACAGTGGGCTGAGTTCTACAAAAGTTATTTTCATTGGTAACATAGGAACTAAATACATTTCGAGTTAGTAATCGGTGAATCGAGTAGAACAGTTGGTCGATTTCGTAGCCATATCGTTCCACAAAACTGGTTGATTTGTACGTAATTTTATTTTGGTAGTCCTTTGAGTTTACCCCTAGTTTAGAGATTTGCTAGAACAGAGAATTCCAATTGTATTGGATTAAACCTTTCATCAGCAATATTTTCGTTCTTTTTGGAAGTTTTGTAGGCTTTTTTCGTCCCAAATTGTTAGGTCACGAATTAATTGGGTTGTTAATTTATTGGGTTAAAAATCAGTTAAGTATAGATCAATTAGATTATGAGCTTAGTGTAATAACATTCCTTTTAACTCTCCGTCCAATCTCTTCGAACCCATCGATGCACACATCGATCAACGCCACCGTGACCCAAGTCTCCACATCAGTGAATCATTGATCATCCTCTTGAAATCCACAACTTCTTATTACAATTTCCAGCACCGTCGTCATATTAACCGGACTCATGAATCTCTTATTAATGTACTCTTTTAATTCCTCGTAAATTTCTAAAATCTATCAATTACTCTTTCAGTCGTACGAAACATCCTAATTAATTTAAAAATATACACCCGAATTCACACATATTAGACAATTGTACAAGCTAGAAATTTACCACATTGCCCTCACAAAGAGTGGCTAAATTCCCACCTACCACAACAAAAGCAACCAAAAACTAACACATCCATACATTAAACCAAAGTGCAAACAGGGAAAAACAAACAATCCGACGCCGTTTCGCAATGTTCTTCATCAATGTAGAGAAGCATAGTTGCTAATCAGATCCAAAGCATTACTAGTAAGCTTAGCCACTTTCACAACCTTCCCTTTCACAACCTTCCTCAACTCTCCGTCCATCTCTCCGAACCCGTCGCTGCACGTGCCTTGGTCGGTCAACGCCGCGCTGACCCAAGTCTCCACGTCGTTAATCATCCTCTCGAAATCCGCACCCTTGTTCTTAGTATTATTGTCTGTTTCCTTGCCCTCCATTCTGTTGACCGATTCGTGAATTTGGTCAACAGAGTCTTCAAGCTCCTCCACGCAGTCCTGCATGGCCCCCACCTCGCGGGGGCCGTGAAGATGGCCGCGGGAGATCTCGGCCATCTCAGCCGAGGCTGACTTGGCCGATGACAGGGCCACGTGGAGGGCGGCGGAGGCCAGGAGCTTGGGGCTGGTCTGGATCTTGGTGGCGTGGGTTGATAGGGAGGTGTAGCATAGTTTCGGGTATGACGTGGCGGTGCATGACGTACGGATGAACTCTGTGTTTGTGGCGCCGGCGGAGGCGGAGGAGGAAATGGGTCTGGAGGCTGATGACGTGGAGGCTAGTAAGAAAGTGACGGCGAGGAGAACGTAGGCGGAGGATGATGCCGGCGCCGACATTTTCTCTTATTGAGTTTTTATTGTGATGGTTGGGAGATTTTAGCAAAGGATCAACGAATTTATAGGATGGGATAAGGTACAAGGAGATTTTGGTCTTTACACCATTGAAGGACTAGTTTGTTAGATCAGAAAGGGCTAGGTCTAGAACGAGATTTTGGATACATTTATGGGATGGAATGGTGGGACCGGTTCAGAATGAATTAGGTTAGATTTGGCGATAAAAATCATGTTTATATTCCGTAAAAAGTTGAATTGAAATTAGTGTAAAAATATCGAATTAAAAATGATTATGGAAGTAAATTTGGATGAACAGCTCTCAGAATAAGATATAAGAAACTAAAGACGTACCCCGCAGAGAATTAGGGGCGGAGTAACTTTGGAGGGACAGGCACAGTAAAAACTCAAAGGAATGGGTTAATATTAATCATGGTAAGTCTATTTTGTATAAATAAAGGCAACAAGATCTCATAAAATTTCGTTAAATACATTCTCAACCAACTTCGATATCTACAATTCTCTCTTACTCTCTCTATCTTTTCAAATCAAACCATACTTTTCGCTCAAAATTCACTCGCACTGAGTTAAGAATCCCCGTAATTCGGCTATTAAGTTCATTTTTGGTTACGAAAATGATATAAAGTTAGTGTCAACAAAAGTTGGTGGCCGATTAAAGACGAGAAACCATAATCATACATACAAGTAATAATTGACGTAGTACGTAGTCAATAATATCACAGTGCATGTTCATGTGCTGTGGTTCTTCAGGGGGGAAATCATGTCGGCTAACCATTAATCCGTATGCAGTGCAGATTGGTCGATCGGACCTACCCAGCAGGCTCCCTTAATTAGTATGGCGTAGTCGGTGGATCGAGAATTATATCGAATTTTGAAATTCGAAAATACACTGGGTCGAGAGATCGCTCTTTCTTTAGGAAAATGAAAGCTAACATTTATGAACTGAACGTGGTAGATGAATTATTATTGTTATTATTGGACCCATATCCTTCAATTCATCCTTTTTTATAGTTAGTTAATGTGTTGTCTCCCTAAAATATCTTCCCCCAGCTAACTCACTATTTTGCTATTGTAAAGGCATTGCCTTTTATAACTTGTTTCGAGAGTTTTACGATAGATAGAAGATAATAAATAAATTAGTTGTTATTTTGGAGAGTATATTAGATTTGAATTTGAGATTTCCGAGTAATCAGATATATGTTTTATTATTGGAACAATTCTATTTGAACTTGTTTTGAGAATTTCTGATATGGAATCTCTTATAATTATTTGTTCAAACCGAAATGGATGTATTGAGAAAAATTGTAATGAAATGAAGAACTTCAATAGTTTGAAACCATCAAACGACGTAGTTAGAGAGTACCTCTTTTTGGTAGTTAGTATTTCGGATTCGAAGAACAGTTTAATAAAAGTGTGTTTGTATAGGTGTATTTGTATTTGAAATTTCAAATTTATGTAATTGAAATCCATGCCATTGAAATGTAGGAATTTGAAATACTTTTTTAATTGAAATCATGTGTTTGGATGTTAAGTTATTTTGTGTATATTTCAAATATATAATACACATACTTCTTCATCAAACGATATACAATTATATCAAATAGTAAACATAAAACTCTTACAGCAGGCCGGTGGCGAAGCAGGCTGATGTCTAATAACGGAGAATGTCGGCAGAAGTGCCGACGGCGAAAGTGTTGGCAGATGATGGTGGAAGTGCAGACAGAAGTAATTGACAAATGAAGGCGACTCCAAATTGGATAAAAAAGTGTTGGGCTTATTTTGGGCCATCCGACAAATAAAATTAGGCGGAATTCAACATCCTTGGATCTCATCCTTGCTTGTTGATTGGGCTTTAGGCCCAGAAAAGTTGGGGATTTTAAAGCTAAAAAGGACAAATTCTTGAAATAGCCACCAAACGTTTAATGGTGACCGAATTGTATTTGAAAGGTCGAATTAAAATGGGATTACTCATAATAATGTTAAGAAAAGAATAAAATTTTAATCTGAAAATCATCATCGATTAAATTAATTAATGAATGAATCAAAATATTAAAATTCACAATAAAAATCACAAAAAGGAAAAGAAAGCTGGAAAAAATGACGACAAAGAAGGAAAAGAAACCAGTCGTGGTCAATTCCCGTCCTCAGAAAGATTCAGATTCTCCCTCCCAAATTCCTCCGCCACAAGTTACCTATCTCTCTCTTCCCATGGCGGAGCCCTAGTGAAGTAAACACTGCTCGCTCTCCTTCTCCGCCGCGCCACTCCATGGACTGTTGCAACACTCCGCCTCCATCATTCCCATGGCTGCTGCTCTCCTCTCCTCCTCCTCCTCCCGCTTCCTCTTCCTCTCGCCGGCGAACACTCCTCCCTCCTTCCGGCATCGAAACTCGTACCGCCGCCGCCGCTGCTCATCCATTTCTGCTTCCACACCAGGACGGCGCAATGGCGACTTTACTGCGGCGGCGATCGTCTGGTTCAAACAGGATCTCCGCGTCGACGATCACCCTGGCATCGTATATGCCTCCGGTTTCCAAGCCGTCATCCCTGTCTACGTGTTCGATCACCGGATTCTCTATCGTATACGTTTCCGTTACTCTCGGCTGATTAATCAAGTTTGCCATTGTCGTCGTCAGGGATTTTTAGAATTGTTAATCGACTTGTTTGTCATTTCGTGATTGTTTTTTAACAGGCTATTCTGATGAGATGCTTGAGCTGGTTCTCTTCGCGCTGGAGGATTTAAAGAGGTCTCTGATTCGGATGGGATCCAATTTGATGATCAGGTTTGGTGATGCTGAGAGTATCATCAGGAGCTTGGCGCTAGAGGTTTTGATTCTTGCTTGAGCTGTTGAATTTTGGTGGCCTCAGTAGCTATAGTTAGTCGTCGTTCTGTTTGGATGAATGGAACAGGTGAGATCTTCTAACGTGATTGTTGAAGAAGAAGTTGAGTATCACTTGCTCGAGATGGTAGAAACCGTGGAGAAAACTTTGACAGAGATGCCACTTTCAGCTGGAAACTCTAAGATCATGCGGTGGCGAACTCCGTTTTATGATTTTAAGGTAGTCATTGTACTGCTCAAAATCTTTTCTTTTAGCTTTGGTTTCTTCTCTTAAATGGGATTTGATTTCGTATGGTTTATAGAACTTGACAGGATTGCCTGCTAACTATGAAGAGTTCAAGAAACTGAAGTTGCCCATTACTTTACCGGTTCCACCGCCTCCAAATTTACCTGGTTCAGAGTTCGAACTGGATTGGGGTGAGTTTCTGGATGCTGAAAGTTCCTTCACTCTTGTTGCTTTTGTAACAGTGATGACATAACCAATTGAACTATGGGTTAGGTACATTGCCAACAATGGATCAGTTGAAGGGGTATATGGATCAGAATCCTTCCAAACTGAAAGAGACTTGGAGTTCAGTGAAGGAGATCTCGACCGAATCTATACTGCAGAGAAGAAATAAAGTGTCGAAGGCCGGGGACAGTTTGAATCGCAGTCTTACAACGAGAAACAAACTTAAGAATACTGTTTTCATTACGGAAGAACAGAACTTTGTTGGAGGTGGGAGCAGCAGTGTACTTAACGGGTTGGCTGCTTACTTGAGATACTTGGAGGGAACTGCACGGGATGATTGGCAAGAGTATGTATCTGTGTAAAACTGCAATCTTTGTTACACATCAATGGTGTAAACTTCAAGCTTCCTGGTTGAAATATGATTTGATAAACTCTTTTATGCTTGTGTGGTTGACCTATCATGGCAGGGTACATGCGAAGTTACGAAGTGCTGAGACCAGGGACGGAGCTTCGTTTTCAGCACTTTTTGGACCAGCTCTTTCTCTTGGCATTATATCAAGAAGGAAGGTATATACAGAAGCAATAAGATACGATCGAGAAAGAAATGGTGGTTTTCAATCACCTTTTGGATATTCAACAGTCACAATTGCTGCAGCTGTTAATGCTGTGAGCTCAATGGAGGTAATATGGTGTTCTTTGAATGTGGTGTGAACTTCTTTCTGAAACCGATGTGTCTTAAAGCTTTTTGATTGGATTTCGTTTGTTGCCCTAACCTTGAGTTGACCGGTAACAGTGGTATTGGCTTATGGCTCTCAAAGGACAACTTAATGAAGAAGGATTGAATTCTACTCGGACATGGAGATGGAATGGCTACTTAGTTCAGGTATGCTGAAGTTCCTCTAAGATAGCAAAAATCGGTTGCTATGTTGGAATCCTTAGAAGAGATTTTTAATGTTTCAGTATACTGTTATCGGCGAAAAAGGTCCTCCAGTTCTCCTTGTTCATGGTTTTGGAGCTTTCTCAGAACACTACCGAGACAATGTCCATCAAATAGCTGAAGGAGGCAATTGTATATAGGCAATAACGCTTCTCGGTTTCGGAAAATCTGAGAAGCCGGGTGTCGTGTATACCGAACTTCTGTGGGCTGAACTGTTGAAGGATTTCATCATCGAAGTCATTCGCGAACCGGTGCACCTAGTGGGCAACTCGATCGGCGGTTAAGTCCTCTTATTTCTCTCGTTTGAGATCACATTGTATGATTATTTCATCATCCACCTGACCAGAAATTTTCTCGGTTTGATTCAGGCTATGTCGCGTCTATTGCTACATGTTTCTGGCCTTCGTTGGTACGGTCTATCGTCCTTATAAACAGTGCTGGGAATATCGTGCCTGGCTATCGTTATCTCCCTTTTACCAAAGTAAGTAGAGAGTACTTCACATATAACTTCTTATTCTTCGACCCTGAAATTTTCAAAATTAATCCGCAGGAAAGGAGGATTGCTGGAGCAGCATGGCTCGGAGCACGCGCCATTTTGTTGTACTTGCGGTCGAACATCAGAAGCATAGTGCGGAATTGCTACCCAACCGTAAGTCTTCAAACTCTTTGCCCCGTCTCGATTTTCTCTCGATGTTTTACACGCTCTCAAAATTCATGCCCTCTTTGATTCATCGCAGAGACCGGATCGAGCCGATGATTGGCTTATCAACGAAATGCTACGTGCCGTATCCTCTCACAAATCAAACAATCTTTCCATGACTTCATTGTTAAGCCTTATTTCTACTGTCATACAACCTAATTATTGTTAAGTCTTAACGTTTTAAAAGTCGTGCGATCCTGGAGTAGAAGAGGTCCTAGAAAGTGTCTTCAGCTTCAACCTATCCCTCCCTCTCAACTATCTACTCGAAGGCCGAAAGAAACAGGTTCTTATCATACAGGTCTGAACTTACTCAATTGAAACTTGATTTCGTTTTCCGACCCACTCTTGCAGATTCTTGATGATCGAGCACTAATTTTTGCAGGGAATGAAGGATCCAATCATGGACTCCAAATCCAAAGTGGCTATGATGAAGGAACATTGTCCTGGATTTGTGATCAAGCAATTGGACGCTGGACATTGCCCTCACGACGAGCTGCCAGACGAAGTGAATTCCATCGTTTGCGAATGGACAGCTTTGATAGAGAGTCAAAATCTTGCTCCAAGCTTTTCGTAGTTTTTTTCGTGGATGATCTTCAAAGTTGCGTACTTCGAAGATGTCATACTGTCTACAATATGATTATCATTACTCTCCTAATTGAGCTCCCAAAACAAAACGTTCCTATAAGAAAATCGCTCTTTAAATTCGAAATAGGATTCGTTAACCAATCAATCCGAGCTTATTTCCTAATCTTCAGGGCTATCTATCCACCACCAGCTTAAATTCTTCCAGGAAACTTGTGGTGTCAGGAACCATCCCTCCGTTGCAGTGCTTAAGAATCCCGTCTCCGGTGAGATCCTGCAGCATTTCAGCCGGCTCCTTTGCTCCGCCGTGCTGCAACAGCTTGGTTCGGAGCGCGGTGCCTGTGTCCAGTGACAGTGGATCCCCTTTGCATAGCTTTTTCCATATGGTTGCTGCTATGCATCTTGCGTACAAGTAGCTGTAATAACCTACAATAGAAGTTCCAACATAGATTCACCTCTCTGATAGGGATAAAGATCACCCTTTGTTTTTTAAAATTAGGAATCATAAAGACTCGCTTGCTATATCAGGTCGAGTAGTGGCTTTAATTGGCTCTGATTTTACCGAGTTTTACCCAATTCTACCGACTCCGCATTCAACTAGTTCTCGGTTAGTAACCGAGAAAAGTCTCCCAAACGGCAATATTGAACTCGTGTTCTTAATCAAGGAATCGGGTCAAGTCTTGGCTTTTAACGAGTTTAATTTTCGACCTTCTTGGCCAAGACACAAGGAAAAGCATCTGGTTATTCTATGAGGATCCAATTAGTACTGATTACTAACGATGCTACTAACCGTTTCATTTCAGTTAACAGACCGTGCCCGGACCCAAAAACCGATTACACGGTTACTGCTTAGTTAACTGGTGATAATTGGTTTGGGTTCCGGATAAACCGGGAAACCAAGTATCCAATTTGCCTAATATTTTCTAGTTATGAGGCAGCAGATTAAAGATTTTATGAAGAGCAACATGTCTGTGTTTGGAAACAAACCTGCACCGTAGTTTAAGAGATGGCTGAATCTGGCTTCCCAATGTGTACCATCAACATGCTCCCAGCTGGTAAACTCTCTCTTGAGGTCTGCTACGATCGAGCTCGTGTCACGGATCTGGGTAGGTTGCTCTCCAAAAAGAGTTTGGTCAACCAGCGAATAGAAAACCTGAATGAAGCACACAAAGAACAAGATTAAAAAAATTGGTTTTAAGTAATAAAAGATAAAGACATCAGTCCACTGATATATCCAATCCAGGTCGATGCGAAGCAATTAAAAAACCTGGCGTTGCAGTTCAGTAGCAGCAAACATATCTCTGGCTCCTAGTAATGCCTCCACTAGTTTCTCGGGAATAACTTCTCCAGTGGCGTAGTGCTTCGCAAATGTCTTCAAGACACGGTAGTCCCACGCGTAGTACCTGGGGATAGATAACCAGGAATCGAACTTCCATTAATCAAAACTACAAGTAACCAAATTTTCCTAAACTCTTAAACTTTCATCTATCATGAAAGAGGTTACGATAGCTCAATCAACGACTGTACTCACTCAAAGAGGTTTGACGGTGTCTCAGCAAAGTCAAGGACCACTCTTGTACCAGCAAAGTGTTGATAATCCTGCAACAGCAATGGAAAAAAGAAATTAAGTTATATAATCTAGCAGAGGGCCAGAGAAGGCATCTTATAGAAAACCCGTACCGTTCTCGAAAGCAGGGAATGAATTGCATGGCCGAACTCATGAAACAGAGTTTCTAGTTCCCAGTGATTAAGTCTCACACTTGATGAATCATGTGAACCCGAAAAGTTGCAGACAAGGGCCACTACCTGCAATGTGACGCCACAGAGAGGGGAAACAATCAAGTTCGGCTCCTAAAAAGAGTAATAAAAAACCAACAAATAGAAGTATCATCCTGGTAGAGATGCAGTGCATACAGGCAGCTGGTATTCGGTTTCAGAGATGCGCCGTCCTCCTTTAATTGAAAAATTGGCACAACCTGGATATTTGCCCTTCCTTTGGTACAGATCAAGGTAGAGAGTCCCCAAGTCACCCTGAAAGAAATGGAACGGATTTGTGATAGTTGAAAAGAACCAAAGCACCATTTCCAACATGTAACATGCATGCAGTTATGACATTGTAACCAACAAATTACTGAACCGTTATCCCACTCGTGCCTTTACCTCGTCGGGATGGTGGAGAATCATTTTAAGGACATCTGGATGCCACGATTCTCCTACAGCCATAGAGACTTCATGAAATGTTGCACCAAATAACGACTTCACCAGCATTTTTAGACCTTCAATACAATGTGGCAATGGGAAATATGAAGATACTATCTACAGGGAAAATGTGAGATTGATGAGTCCATGAATTTTCAAGCATAAAGTAAATCAACGACCGGGGCAAAAGCATTTTCCCAATGGAAAATACTAAGGACTAGACTCTTGCTATGAACAACAGTAGCAGATCATAAACACACTTACTGACGAATCCAAATCCTGCATTGAAGACTTCATCATTCCGGTATAATATGCCTCGTCCCATGGGTACAAATCAGTAGAATCTCCACCGCATTTTTCTTGCTTGAAGTTCTTAATTTTGTCAAACTCCTGCAAGTATTTCAACGCTGCTTTAGTACGAAA
The DNA here is from genome assembly GCA_030674075.2 of Linum usitatissimum. Lineage (NCBI taxonomy): Eukaryota > Viridiplantae > Streptophyta > Magnoliopsida > Malpighiales > Linaceae > Linum > Linum usitatissimum. The sequence goes on from JAUJYP020001424.1 coordinate 1,453,609, forward strand.
ATGCAGATCAGAAGTGCAGAAACGTGTTTAGCCTCATAGAACATACTAAGAAAGTTACGTGAGATAAAGGATGAAATATACCTCGTTGGCCTTTGGTCGAACAGTGGTACCCATATCACTGAGGAAGGATGTGACAACTTCAGGGGAAGAAGCCAAGTTTTGTTTGACCACAAAATCAGCATATGATCTACAGTCCATTATCTGAAGTTACCCACGAAAAGAAGGGAAAAATAAGTCAGCTATGGTATGGTCACAGGAAACTGGGAAATCAACTATAAATCTATAATGCAACTTATCACTCTATGTGGGAGTGGATGCAACAGAGAAACACTGCAATGCAACTGCATTGGACAGAACTAAACTTATTCAGGGTAGCTCAATCCAATTTTAACATTAAAGATGCTGTGTGCATAGTTTTTAGAAAGAGGGAAAAAAACATAACATTTTCTGAGAAGTTCCAAAACTAATAGATAATGTACTGTTTCGGGTATTTCAAAAGGTCAAAGCTAGATAGGTATCTGTAAAGGTTCATTATTGATGTAAAATTGTTCTTTTGCCAAATCCAGACAGCATTTGATGGAAATTTCATTGTCCCTATCGGTAGTTTGTCATCAAGCCCAAAATACCAAGTTTAAGCTGAAGAGAGAAAGAATCACTAGAAGAAAGTACTATGACATATAAGAGACTATTTTAAGTGGCTAACCTAATTCCCTACTAAAAGTCACATCTACAACTATCATCAAATGCCGATGGATGCAATTGCCTGAAACATACGCACAACCAAATCCATTTACCTAACTGCATTGTACAAAATTGGTTATGATGAATAGAACCTGAGACAGCTCGTGTCGAGCAGCAATAAGCTTTTCAAGAACTCCAAGGTTTGCCTGAGGGACAGAGTTTCCCTTGATAAAGGCTGTTCTCCTAACCTGAAGAAAATGTAGGATAGGAACTACCATTAACAGCAGAACACATAAAAAATATGGTCCTGTATGCATAGACTAGCCACTGAAAGAGGATGTCTTTCTCTTCTCTGTTGTAATCTTATAAATGTTCAGGAAGGAGTAAGGCGTAAATAAGGCGGTGAGGTCTTGCCTCACGCCTTGGACGATTAGGCGTTGCCTAAGCGCGATTAGGCGTTTAGAAAAAATACATTAGATTTTAGGTTTAGTGTGCAAGATCAAACATAACTGTTCATAATTTCACAGAGTTGTAGTTATGTAACTAACAAAGTTCAATATAGGCAATGTTCAAGTTCTCATATATAAGAAAAAAAACATAACAAAATGACAAAATAAGCCATAAAGGCGATGTCAAACTCATAGGTTCCTAGGTGATTACACAAAATCTTTCAATTTAGGGTGAACTATGTATTTTTTATTCTTAGTTTTAACGCTTAATAGCAAATTTCGCCGCCTCGGCGTCGCGGAAATCGATTCCTCATCGATTTCGCACAATTCCTTAGTGATTCCTCGGTCGGCTGCCTTATTTCATCGCCTTGCCCGAGGTGAGGCGTTTTGCCGGTGCCTTGGGGTTTTTCCTGCCTAGGCGGACGCCTAATCGCGCCTTCCAAACCACTGAATCTTATTGGCAAAAATAATTTCCATCATCACAAATATTTAAATCTCTGATGCAAAAACCATTCCATGTAGAAAAGGCACAGATTACAGTTTCAGTGAACTGAAATCAACTTTACCTCCTCATCAGCAGTCCACTGCATAACAGAAGCTAGAGTGCGTGGCTCAGTCGATATACGGTATCCTTTTTCTGTCATGGTATTCCACGGACTTAGTGATCCACTAGAAGTACCAGACTTGAGACGATGGATGGGAGTAAGAAGATGGCGTATCTGTCTGGGGATGCGAGATGCAGGGAAAATTTCTACATGGCCAGGATCAGAACTTATGTTTTCACCAAACCTGTGAATATGGGATCAGCAATGAAATTCACAGACCTTGAAATGCCAGGGACAACATTGAACTTCATGTTACTCACTCTCGCGAGAGCTTGAAAATTTCTATATTCAGCTGATTTAACCTGTCCAACTTATCTGCAAAACGATACAAAGTAAGCTGGAAATGATAACTGCAGTGTAGCTAAACTACAGGAAATGGGAAATAGAATCTATACCAGGTGGAAGATGGATTCCACCCTTTTCAAAGTCAATCCTTAGGTGGCGAGCAGCTCTGTGAGCTTCTGCTGAAAGTGAATGACCATCTTGCTCTGCCCTTTTCACCGCAGCGTATAGGGTATGATTCGTATTAAGGTACTGCTCAAAAACACAAACGAACAATTAGAGAACAGTCAACCAGACATATATCAGACAAATAAGGACAGGGTAATTGAATGTATCATACAGCTTAGGTTCCAGAAAACAAAATCCCAAATAGATCACTGGTCAGTGGTCACCTCACATGTAGATATTCATTAAGCCTCATTGCTGCATTGCTAGCCTCCTCAACAAACTCCCTGTTACATATTATATAATTGTTAACATATGGAATAGCGAATGCATGGCTGCAAATACAAAAAAACTCCATGAACTTTTCGGTTAAGCATAAAACCTGTCTGGATGAGTATTTCGACAAAGTTCAGCAGAGTCCACAACAGAACACACCTACCAAATCAATAACGAGAAAAATACTTCAAATTAAGTAGAAAGAAAGCTACACCGAGCTACATTCAACACACAAAAGTTCTTACAGCATCTGAAATCTCGTCCATGGCTCTGATAATCTCAGCCGATGAAGGCATGGTGGAAATATACTCAACCAGCTCCGTTGACCTGTTAAGATTTTCAAAAAAGAAGTTTTAACACTACAGACAGCCAATGATTTCCAATTAAATACTAAGAGTTTCCACTTTTCTAAGCATCCAAACAGCGGGAAAAATGCAAATTCAATAGTAACTCAAGCCTAGCATGTTCTATAAACATTCAAAAATACTCTTATTAAGCACGAAGCATAACATAAGAACCGAATTGAGACCTTTGAATGGCGTCATCGACGAACCGCGAGAATCCTGCTGCGGTCTTCAAATGGTGGAACCCGTAGAGACCGGCGGTAGCTTCTACGCTCCGCGGCGAGACTCGACTGCTGAAACGGCGACCACGCGGCAGAAGATACGACGAACATATTGATTTTAAGCTGAATTGGTGCCGGAGCAGCCTCACCGTTGTTCTTCGAATCACCGACGACATCCCTCCTGGGACTGCTACGGCGCTATCTCGCTCTAATGAACGGTTTCGTTTGCAGCGGTTTGCGGCTACCAACAGCTAAGAAACAAGTATCTCAGCTTCCTCCAATTCAACTGCGCACTTCTGGAGATGAGTGCCGGCGAAAAGAACTTGGTGCTAATCGGTCCATATGGTTGTTTATGTTTGGGTATGTACAAAACGGTCGCATACGTATCAAAGATTGTGTTATCCTGTCTTTCATTATTGAGTGAAATAAAAAAGTTTTGTTGGTCAGTTGGTCTAAGCGCATGTTAACTTCGTTAATGTACTGTCGTGTTTGGTTTCATTTTATTTGATATGATTGTTCCATATCAATAAAAAATTAAACTAATAATTACCCGATGATTTGTTATCCAATTTAACACTGTATATTTGTTCAAAAAATCAAAACATGCATTAAAAATTACTGGAAAAGAGGTTGAAGAGCGACAATCGATGGTAGGAATGGTAGAAAAAAGGTTGAGATAGGAAAGTGAAAAGAAGATGAACGGTTTTTCAATTTTGAATATGGTTCAAATCGATTGTATAATATGTCAAAGTCCTCGTGAACAGTTTAATTGATTCAACTTACTTACTAGACATAAATATTGGGCCTTAACACTGTAGGCCCAGCAGCGCTCATAACTGGCGGATCCGGGTCGAACCAACTGACCCGGAGCACGTTGCAGACAGGGAGTACCAGTAGCGCGAATAATGCAGATCACCTGTTCGACGAAATTCCTCAACGACAGAAAAAATTAATATTCAAGAAACCGGCGAAGAAGGAAGAAAAAAATAAGAGCAGTCATACACGAAGAACGCAAGATCTACAAATTCCGATCATCGCGCGGCAGAAAACGATATGTGGAGGCGCATATCGTCGTCGACTTCGCTCATTGGGGTACCGTTAACCGCTTTCCGCCCCCCAATTCTTCTCCACGTCTGAGCATTACTTCTAATTTTGATCTCGTTATGGTTTCCTGCTTTGAATTTTAGGCAATCAATGAATGGAACGTTTGTAGAGGAGCCATTTCGCAGGAGTTGCTATTACAACTATCGGTATGACGAATTTACGATCATTAGTTCTGCTCTGCGTCTCGCTCCCATTATTTGAATATGGCCATGAGATTTAGCTATGAATAGCTTTGTTTTTCCGCTTGATTCTGAATCTTCTGTTTCTGCGAGCAGGTTAGCTACGCAACTTCTTCCCTCAGAGAGAAAAATCCTTTCATCACTTTCGTATTAGGTATCTGTAACAATAAACAACCGCTTGCTGCTGCATTTCTCATCCTCATCACTGTGTTTGTGAAGATTCATGCTCGAATTTGAATGCGTTCATCGACCAACTCGTATGAAGAACAAACTTGTAGCTTGATCTCATGTTGTGTGTTCTGTAAAGGTGGCCCTGGAAGTGGAAAAGGAACTCAATGCGAAAGAATTGCAGCTACGTTTGGGTTCACACATCTGAGTGCTGGAGATTTGCTTAGGAAGGAAATCCTAACCAACAGTAAAGAGCGGTAACGACAATGATGATCATCGTCTATGATTCTTTGATTGTCCTTTAAGCTCTTTTGATGTTTGGTGATGATGTTTCTCATCAGAGCTGCAATCCTCAACATAATCAAAGATGGCAAGATCGTCCCCTCAGAGGTCACTGTCAAGCTGATCCTGAAGGAGATGGAGTCAAGTCACAGCAACAAGTTCCTTATCGATGGGTTCCCACGAACCGAAGAGAATCGTGAGGCCTTCGAACGAATCGTAAGTTCCTATACTCGAAACATAATAGTTCCAAAACATTGAAGATCATTTTGTGCGTCTGTCTCTGATGTGGTAACTGGACTTGGTATCATGCACAGATTGGATTAGAACCGAATGCTGTGCTGTTCTTCGATTGCCCAGAAGAAGAAATGGTGAAAAGGGTGCTGAACCGTAACCAGGTGCTTCCTTGTTCATATCGTAGCTCGATTTCGAACTCAAAGAATTACATCTGTATGAAATGCATCAATTCATGATTGCAGGGACGAGTCGATGACAACATAGACACATTCAAGAAACGTTTGAAAGTATTTGAAGCAATGAGCCTTCCTGTTGTTGACCACTACTCCAAGAAAGGAAAACTGCACAAGGTATAACAAGTAACAACAAATACATTAACATAATCATCAACAATTCTATCAGCTCTGATGCTTTAACTTTACTCCGTGATTTGGCTTAGATAAACGCGGTGGGAGACGTGGACGAAATCTTCGAACAAGCTCGCGCTGTTTTCGCTGCACCAGAGGTACATTACATTGGACTCTATCTCTTCACTTCACACTCTTAGCCTCAGTTTGACAAGCATTTTAACTGAGTTTTTGTTTCTTCTTTTCCCCTGTGCAGATGTTTAACTGACTCACTGTTTATCGGAAGCAGCTTGAGGATTCACTCATGTACAGTAGCAAAAATGCCGTGCTTTGTTGTTAACTCTTCACTTTCTGTTTTTCCCCCAAAGTGTATAAACAACGGTGCACGAGCTGTTTAACTAATAGCCTAATGCTTCAACAGTCAATAGAAAAAGCCTTCTTTGAGGCAATTTATCGAACACCTTTCCTGCCTGACATTGACTGCCTTATATGGACCATAAAAGCTTATTAATCAAATAATCTGCTTCCGTTTTCTTCTCCCCGCCTTTCCTTCCTCGGAGATGGCGCTTATTCTACCGCCGCCGACGACGACGACGACGGCGACAATCTCCTCGCCGGGGATGTTCCTTCGCTGCGCGGCAAGTACAAGGAAGACAAGGAAACAGAAGCTTACCCGGAAGCTAGAGAAATGGCAAGGGAATACTGGTACGTCGCTCTCGTTTCCAAAATCATCTCCGACGCCGATTCTAATCAACAGAGAACGCATCCCGCGGACTCAGCTGGAAGCTCTGGATAAAGTTGTGGAGGACATCGAGACCTCCATCCAGAAAGGAATCCACATGGACGCGGAAACTTTCGCGTCTCTTTTAGAAACGTGTTACCGATTGGGATCGATCGAACACGGTTTCCGAATCCATCGCCTGCTACCGAAGCCGCTCCTGCGGAAGAACTTTGGAATCGGAGCGAAGCTGATGCGGCTGTACGCTTCGTCCGGGTACTTGGACGAGGCACACCAGGTGTTCGACGAAATGTCCAGGAGAACTGAGTCGGCCTTCGCTTGGAACTCGTTGATTGCTGGGTATGCCGAAATGGGACAGTACGAAGATGCAATGGCGCTCTACTTCCAGATGGAGGAAGACGGCGTGAAACCAGATAGGTTCACTTTCCCCAGAGTGTTGAAAGCTTGTGCTGGAATTGGCGATATTCAGGTCGGTGAAGCAGTGCATAGAGATGTCATTCGGTTTGGGTTTGGTTATGATTCGTTCGCGATGAATGCTCTGGTCGATATGTATGCGAAATGCGGCGACATCGTTAAAGCTCGGACGATATTCGACAGGATTGGTAGTAAAGACTCGATTTCGTGGAACTCGATGCTCACTGCCTATGTTCGCCACGGTCTCGTAGCAGAAGCGTTACGAATTTTCGGCAGAATGGTGAGCCAAGGAGTCGAACCGGACTCGGTCACCATATCGATTATCGTAGCGAACGCTTCGTGTTTCGAGCTTAACTTCCAGCTCCACGGATGGGTGATCAAGCGAGGGATGATGCAGTGGGAAGTGTCCATAGTCAATTCATTGATGGTCTTTTACGCAACCAAAGGAGAACTAAACCTTGCACGCCAATTGTTCGACGAAATGCCCGATAGAGACATCGTATCGTGGAACGTGATTATCTCAGCTCACAAGAACCGCCGTGAATCTCTGTCCTACTTTAAGAAGATGGAGGCCGAGAACGTGATCCCGGACAACATCACATTCGTCGCAATTCTATCGGCGTGCGCTCATCTGCGATTGGTCGAAGAAGGGGAGAGGGTGTTCGATCTTTTGAGACGGAAGTATAAAATGAGACCCATCATGGAGCATTACGCGTGCATGGTGAATCTGTACGGGAGGGCTGGACTGGTCGAGAAAGCGTACGATTTCGTGATCGAGTCGATGGAGTTGGAGGCCGGGCCGACTGTGTGGGGTGCTCTGCTGCATGCTTGTTATGTGCATGGGAATCTGGAGATTGGAGAGGTAGCTGCTCAGTGTCTGTTTGAGCTGGAACCTGATAATGAACATAATTTTGAACTTCTGGTGAAGATCTATAGCGATGGCGGAAGGGTGGAGGATGCTGAGAGGGTTAGGAGGATGATGGTTGATAGAGGACTGTAAATGGTGAACAATGTATATGGTAAAGACTAAATAAAGGTAACGAGTTCTTGTGAAATTATGATAAAATGTTCGGGGTTTTTTTGCTCTTTTCGAGCTCGAAATTCGTTGCTTACTCGTGCACGAACATCGCCTTAGCGCATAAAAAATCGATCAGCTAAGTGGGAACGCCAAAAGAGCAATACTATATTTAGAAACGGAGTTTCTTCTAGACTCTAGCCCGCATCTAGCTAGGATTAGCCGAAGAAAGGGACCCTTTGTACCCTGTCCCTTGATTGAAATGCAAGGCTTGGGACACTGACCAGGATCCAACATAAACCTCGCGAAGGGGACATTCCTAGCTCGCCCCTATCGGCATATGCGACGGCCTGCTCCCATTGTGGAAGCAGCTAAAGCAAGTCGTCGAATTCGAGACGAGAACAAGAATCCCACATGAAAACCATGTTCAAAGCAACTCACAACTCAAGCAAGCCACCCACAGTTAATTCAAAATTAATGATTCATTGAAGAGAGCATACGCCCACCGTGGGGCTCGAACCCACGACCACAAGATTAAGAGCCTTGCGCTCTACCAACTGAGCTAGACGGGCCATGTTCCTGCAACCAATTACGATTCTATTAGTATAACAACCACACTTTATTGCTACTACGAACTCTGTTCTAGAAATAACTCGATTCTGACTTCTGAGACCTGATCATACTACAGAGATCTTTCACAGTTTTGACGCAGACTGACAGAAGTGTCGAGGAGTGCCGACGTAGTGTTAGATCCACTTTTTTTTCGTCGTCGTCGACTCTTTACAACATGTGGATAAGAATAGTCTGACGACATTAACATTTGCAGCGCCATTCTTTTTTCTTGGATTCATATTGATCCCGGCTTTGATCTCTCTGTTTTTCATTAACTCCCCTGTTTTCTGCATGGGATTCAATGAAATGGCGGCCCCTACCTGCCGGCAATCGTGGAACATGCCATATAAATTACTCTTAACTTCACGTCTTCACTGTCTTTATGTACATGCAGAACTTTAATTTACAATTATCTCGAATTCGCAATTTTAGCTTTGCCTCGCTGTTTTTTTTATAATGTGTATTTCATAAAGTACGAAAATCCAGTTTGCATCGTATAGCGATAATTCGAGAGGTACAATCCAAAAACGGGTTACAAAAAGGATTGGAATGACCGGAGACGATCATCCACGATCATCCACGACCTAACACTCCTCAATACCATGCCATAATTCTCATGCACACTAGACTCGAAAACTGACTCGTAACCAACCAGGCATGTGAGACACTAGCATATACGGCGAGCCATCCATACCTTGACTTGACTCTGAATAAACGTCTAGAAAGATTAGACGAGAGGACAGAATTAAGAAAAGGGTGCAGGAACTAGAAAAAAGCGAACAAAATTTGATGAGACTCTAGGTGTTGAGCTCTTGAAGACGGGGAGTGATCGTTGTCAGGACCAAGAGCTGCCACACAACTCTCTTATTTGTTTATGCTGGTAGACGAGAACCGCTAGGGGTTCCTACCTGTAACACTAGGATGGTGATGATGTTGGTGACGAGGTTTGGATTGGATTCCGGCAAACTGGCTGCTGTCGACGGTTGGTTGGGGATAGTCTTCCCTCCGGAGCCTAACGACTGTTGGGAGTGCATTGGTGTGGTACGGTTTTTCGATGATTTCAACGGCGACTTCAGTGGCATAACTTTGCTTTCTGGTTTCGAAGCTCGTCTGCGGGAAGATTTGTTGGTGGGGGAGGGCTTGTGTGATGGCGACGGGAAACGAGGTGCTCCTACGACAGAGAGGAGGGAAAATAACCCTAACGCTAAGGAGGGGAGTTATTTCGCATATTATTTTGCCAACACAAGTCATTTTTCGGAAGTTGACTCAACTTGCCTCACTGTTTTTGTTTTATTGTATCGACTCAGTATTTGATAGATATTAATCATATTTTGGACTCATTACTCTACATTTACTATTATTGGGTCCGACAAAAAACGCCGGTGCTTTTCTAAAATTACATAACAACTTCCATTTTATATTTTAATCTAATATTATATTTATAAAATATACTTATATATTAATTACTCAATACATAATAATATTCTATTCAAATCCGACTTAGTGCATATTTCAATCCTAAATTTTGTCACTTTGAAGCCGAGCAAGTCTGGATGATAATCTAACTTCTAACTTCGCCTACCCAATATCAAAATCGACTATAAATACCACAAATTTCCAGTTGACTTGTTTACATCGTGATAAGCACAACAAAATTTGAAAATATAATAGGTAAAACCTTTAATTTTAAAAATTTTAAATAAAATTTCATCATTTTAAAATCAAAAAATCTAAATAATGGTCTAAGTTCGACAACCCTCGTTTCGCTACCTCACTTTCCCAGCCGACTTGATAAGCACAACAAAAACTTTGAACTTTTGGGATGATGATGATGAAGAGCTACGTGTCTCCTTAATATGAATCCTTGTAAAGCATTATGGAGGTTGAATTCTTTAGTTTGCCTAGAGACTTGAAAAAGTTGTTTGGGTATATATTTTACATCAGTTTTGCTAATCAGCGGATAGATAAATTTATTCGTCCCGGCGAATATGATTTTTCATTAGTAGATTGTATAAAAGAAAAATTTAATAATTGTAAAAAAAAGAAATAAATAAGCTCATAATTCATATTAGATAAACCAATCATTAGATCATTTTTATGAATGATCCAACAGCTAATAATCTATCTGTTAAAGTGGATAAAAAGCCCTATTTACCGATTAGCAAAATTAATTTCACATACCTTTGTTGTACATGCAATGTTTTTTATATGATTTGTGATGTCGGTAGCAAAAGCAAAGGGGCTTTGCTAGAACTAGAAGCCAAAAATGAAACGAGTGATATACCTAAAAGCAGAAAGAAAATCAATAATTCATGCATTTTTTATATTAATAATAATAAAGTACATAATTAATCGAAATTATAATTATAGACAACATAAAGAATCAATAATGCCTTTTTGGAAATAGCTAGATAGAAATATAAGTAAACATAAGGACCATAATTGTTGCCTAGGCGTGATTAATCGTAAAAAAAATGTAATAAATATTTAAGTTTAATGAGGAAAATCAAATATAATAAGTAAAATAAAAGAGCTAATTAGAATTAAAATAAATAAATATTAGGACTAATTTAAACAAACATTAACATTGCTTTTATGTTAGCATTACAAGTAAATATAATGTACAAGGTTATTAGTCTATGTGTACGGAAATTTTGTCTAGTGGTATGATTTTTACTTTAGATACGAGAGGTTCGAAATTCTATTCTCTGCCCTAACTTTTTTAAATTTTTTCTCATCAAAAGAATATTGGTCAATTGATCCATGAAATCAATCTTATACCAAAACTGTATAATTATTTGTCACCTTATATTTTGCTGATGAAAAAAAATTGACATTAAAAATTTGATTTTTATACATCACATTACAAAGTTGGTCTGTGATTAATATTAAATTATGGACCGCCGACATAACATTACAAAGTTGATTTGTGATTAATATATAAAACAAAACCCCGCCCACTGGCGCACGTTAGCACCAGCCAGCCACTTGCACCACACGGTCTAACCAACCCCACAAAACCAGTAACCGAAACCCAAACCTTTCTTTAAATACTCAAAAACCCATAGCCCATCACTCAATTCACTCTCAAAATTGAGCTCTCCTCTCTTTCTCCATTCTCCAACCAAAGAAGAAGAAGAGGAAGAAGAAAAATCCATGGCAAACCCCACATTTCCCCTTCTTCTAATCTCTGTCCTCACCATCACCCTAGCTTCAGCATCCAACCCGGCGACGACATCGAGCATCGTCGCAGCGACAAACTTCATAAAGTCCTCCTGCAGGACCACAACCTACCCAGCACTGTGCGTGCAGTCGCTCCTGTCCTACGCCCCGACCATCCAGCGCAGTCCGCGTCAGTTGGCGCAGACTGCACTGGCAGTGAGCCTGATCAGAGCGCAGTCCGCCAGCTCCTACGTCAGGAAGCTGGCGAGGTTCAAGGGCCTGAGGCCCAAGGAGGCGGCCGCCATCAAAGACTGCAAGGAGGAGATCGAGGACACCGTCGACCGGCTGAGCAAGTCGATCAAGGAGCTGAAGATGGTCAGGACGGGTGGCGGGCCGGGGTTCGAGTGGCACGTGAGCAACGTGGTGACGTGGGTCAGCGCGGCGCTGACTAACGAGAACACGTGTGTGGACGGGTTCGGTGGGAAGGCGTTGAATGGGAGGATGAAGGATGGGATTAGAGGGAGGTTTAGGAACACTGTTCAGGTTACTAGTAATGCTTTGGCTTTGATTAATAAGTATGCTAAGCACTGAAAATTAGTGGGTTTAATTAATTTGACTAGGTGTGCTTATGAGGGGTTTTTGGTCTTTTCCCCTCTTGCTTAATTAAAATGTAATGATGGCTTGAAAGTTTTGTTATATAACTATAATGTATAATATAAATGTGTTTTGAATGTGAATTTTGATGGTTTTTATTTAAGGATAATTTTGTCTTTTTAGTCCTTATTGGCCGACTAATTTTGATGGTATCTGACTTATTGACCGACTAATTCGGTTGAGGATGGTTGACTAATTCAGTTAAGGATGGTTTCGGGATTAAAATTTTACTTTTTTCCTAAGATTGTTATGGGAAATAAACTTTGATTTGTAGTTTCAAATATAGCCTCTGACACTACTATACCAACAACTAGTTGATAAGTTCAAACCGTCTTTACAAAAAATTGGCCAGAAACCAATTACTAATGAATTTGGTCCAGGAGCAATAGCACATGTATGCTGACTTTTGAAACAAAGCTTTTAAAATGATAGTAAGTGTGACCAAAATTCAACTTATTTTCTATCTAATTTTTTCGATATTTTTATTGTAATGTTTAAATTAACTGTTTTACATTTTTATCCAATGGCGCTCGTATCAAAAAATAATAATTGAGTGATTATAATATTTGACTTTATTTTTAGAAATTTTGCGTTCAAAATTCATAATGCACAATCATCACCCGTGTCACCTGAACTGTCTCACAACGCTGTAGTTTTTCTAAAAATAATATCACTAAATAGATCCGTGAAAGGGATTTTTCGTTATAAAAATAATAATAATCGAATTTCAACAATTCCTCCCCACAATTTAGAACATTAAGTGTACATCATTGTACGATCAGTAAGAAACAGGTTGCAACTTGCAAGTCAGCGAAAATCACGGCGCCAGATGAGGAACTATCTAAAGCACTAACAATTGATTGATTAGTCTGACATCCAAGTTGTGGGCAAGAAATTGTTCATAGTTTGACTTCTTGAGACACTTCTTGAACATCACTAGATTCGAACTTGCAACACATTTTAGCCAAAACAAATTTTGGGAATGTGACCATTTCGAGTCACGGTACAATCTGCTTTAACGAAATTAGCTTCGTATTTAAAAGTATCTTAATTTCTAAATTGTAAATAACACGGAGAATAAAATAACACTTCATTTAGCAATTACTTCAAATGCATAAATGTTTACTAAATTTGTAACTCTACACCTATTTTTATCTTCTTTTCCCTATGTTCTTTCTTCTTATTTTTCTATCCTTACCTGTTAAAAAATTAAGAGGATGAAGATGGATTGAAATTGTTGAATGACGTAATTTTCAAAATTATTGATGTGGCTGTGGGAATCATATTACAATATTCGTTAAAGAATTTTCGGAATAGAAATGGTCGAGCCACTAAACCGACTCACCGACCTTACTTCGGTTGGGCCAATAAGCAAGCATTGAACTTCTAATAAAACTCACATGACACTTTGGGCCACAGTCCACAGATATCCAATATTTGTTGGGCTTTTTAATATTGGTGGAAGCCCAGAGGCAATGGCCCAGTACTTGGATAATGAAAGTTCAATTTTCGTCCATTTTGATACTTCATTGAAACTAATTCTTAACTAAGTCATTAGTTTTTAAACTATTTACAACTATTTTCATCAGAAACTAATTCGTAGGGCGCTGCTCTATTGCAACAGTCATAATCTAGTTTTATTCTATCTGATCTTTTCCGAAATTCATCCTCAGTTCTGTAATTATTTATTTAGTTTCCGAGTATTCATTGCTTAATCTAATAACAGCGGCCACAACCTACCTCTTGGAACATACTCCATTGATGTATCCGATCCTACAATGGCAACCTAAATTGTTTACAATGACTTGAGATCGTCCCCACCTTATGCCTTAATTGTCTTAGTTTGTTTATTATAAAAAAAACTAATTCTTAATTAAGTCATTAGTTATTTAACTAATAATCAAAACCAAATTACACACTCAAAAAAGTAAAAAAGATAGAAAAAGCACAAAATAATTATTAACTAATAAATTAAAATTAGCCACAACCCCCCAAATAATTAACAAGTAAAAAATTACAGTCAATAGCTAAGCTTGTCAACGAGAGCCAAAGCATTACTAGTATACGTCCCAACCTTCTTAACACTCTTCCACACCTTCTCCTTCACCGCCGCACTCACGTACGCGCCGTCGAACCCGTCGGTACACGTGGTCTCGTCCGTGATCGCCGCGCTCAGCCACGTCCTCATATTCGCCAGTTCCAGCGACGCGTCCTCGGCCTGCGCCGCGCGCCTCTTCCTCTTCACCTCGCTCAGCGCGTTGTTCGACTGCCGCAGCTCGTCGATCGTGTCCTTGATCTCCTCGGCGCAGTCTTTGAGCACCGCGGCGCCGTCTGCCCCCAGCGACTTGCTCTTGCGGAGGCGGGAGACAAGCGCGTTGGTTTCACGCGCCGCCTTAAGGCTGACGGAGATGGCGGAGGCGATGAGGTTGACGTCGTTGGTCTTGATCTTTGAGGCGTATGGGGAGAGTGAGGTGTAGCATACTTGTGGGTACGTGGCGGATGAGCATGCGGATTTTAAGTAGGTTTTGTAATTTTTGGTACTGGCGGTGGTGGTGGTGGAGGCGGCGGCGGTTGATAGGAAGAGGAAGGAAATGGTGAAGAGGAGAGTTGATGGATTCATTTTGGTTTGGTCTGGTTTTGAGATGTGGTTAGTTTGAGGTGGAGTTTGATTTGTTTATATAGGTACGAGATTTTGTCAGGTGATTAAGGTTGGACATTGAGATCAATGAATCGAGTTTTAATTAATTCTTCATTAATCATAATAATTCATAAAGAAATAAATAATGAGATTTGAGGGATGTTAAATAATTGGAGAATTGCAAGGTAGGTTCAGACGGACGAACGTTTTTAGGGCTCTTTGATCTTTATGTTTTGGAGTTTTTGATCGTTCATGATATTGTGGTTAGCGTTTTTTATTATGGAGTTTGACGGGTGATAATTGAAGAGGACGCGAAAGTTGTTTTATCCAACCTCTCCCATTGTTGTACTCATTGTGTTGCAGGTAGCGTTATTGTGCCTGAGCTCTTTACTTTTTTGGCGGCGTGCCTGTGTTTGCAGGTGTCGGCAGTCTGACGTGCCGCTATTCGAGTTGCTCATAAAGTGGCGCAACAAGCTCTTTCATATTTTTCGGGTTGTGTGGAGATCAATCTCATAACCTAAACTGATGCTAGTTTGTATGTTGTTTACTATCTTAATTCTCCTATTATACGATAGAAAATCATCGATATGCATGATTAGAGTATGATAATATTAATTAGGGAAAGTGAGTATTCTGATTTATATTTTAACAAGATGATGCATACAATAGAGTACGATCATTAACCATCTCCGACAAAACTTGTAAGGTGGCCGCCGGTCCATAATAAAAAAAATTAGAACAATTTTCATCTTCAATTATCGTTTATATGAACTAGTCGAATATTCATAAACCGGGTTGTCTCGAAATTTAGGAAGGATGTGATGAGCAAATCATGTGAGATGGCACGTGATGAGTTCTTATAGGCTTTGGCTGGCAATATATGGAAGAGCACTACTCCAGCACATACCACATGTGGATTGCCCCTCTCATCCTTAATTTAATTGAAGGTATTTTCGTTCTGACAATTTTTAAGATTTGAATTGCAAGTAATTGATTTGTGGGTTTGAATTCTACGTAGGAATACGGATGCATAGATGAAATGTTTGGATTAAAACCCACTACCTTTTTTTTTATTCCTGATAGGGTTTAAATAACGTTTTTGCGGGTTGTTTCGGTGATAGAGTTACGGATATATCGCTAGATGAAATGTTTGGATTAAAACCCACGACCTCCTTTTCGTTCTTTACAGGGTTTAAATGTACGTTTTCGCGGGTTGTTTCGGTGGTGATAGAGTTATGTGTTTGGTGATTTGGAGGTTTTGGGTTTGTAGGAGTCTATTATATTCCATGAAATAAATATTTATGTAGTATTTATAATTTCCTTCTCTCTTGTAAGGTCATGGTCACCCCGTTTATCTCTCACTAACAAAAAAATTGGAGACTTTGGACCATGAGTTAGGTTTGGCAATTGTAATCTGAAAACCGGTACCCACCTGAAATAATCCGTCTAATTTGGTAGGTAAAATCCGGTCAACATGGGTAATTGACGGGCGCATGAACAAGTTTTATAAATAGTATCCACCAGATGTGTATTACCCTATATATTATGTTGTTTAATTACAAATATATAATCCAAAACTCATTTATAGTTCACCAAAACCCTACCCAGATTCTTTCTATTTTCACAGAAGCCTATTCAAACTATATGGTTCATTGTTTACTTTGGATTTTTTTTTATTGGATACGACCCATATTTTTGCCAATATGCACAACTATATTTTGACCATTACAATCAAAAAAACGAAAAATAAATAATTTATTTTAATAGTCGGGGTACCCGTCTAAATAAGTATATCCGAAACTCACATAACGATTTAAAAAAATTCTACCCGTTTACACAAATGGATAAGTACGAATAAAACCCAATCTCTATATCCACCCGTCATTATGAGTGGGGTTTTTGGGTTAAAAGTCAGATTTATTTGATAACTTAAAGTTGGAATTCGCTATAATTTTAAGTCAAATAACACAGAGAAATGTTGAAAAACTATTAGTTGTGACGACTAGTTCACACCCGAAATGTTGAAAAACGTACGTCGTGATTGTTGGACCTATCGAATGTATTTATCACACCCGAAGCTGATCTCTAACCGTAACAAACTTAACAGTCTATTTCGAAAGCGGAATTTCAAGCTCGCAATACGTACACAGTAGATTTGATGAGAGCTCTACATACGTACATACATATGGAATTTTATGTCTCGTATTTTGTATCGACCGATGGAGAGTCTATGTTATAGTGGTAGAGGCATATTAATTGCCGGGCAGTTGATGGGATAACCACCGAAGGTCAAAGGCCTAGGGACTTAAAGCCTAGCTAGCTACGTGGGGCATGTGCAGTAGTTGTGAAACCTAGCTATGAGAAAGTAGCACGTAAGTTAGCTTAAACAAAGTCAAACTAAAACCCTCTCTTTGGATTCCCATGCATGCATGAAGAAGACACTAATCACATGTATTTATGGACCTATTAATTAATATTATGATCTAATTACATTATCGTTATCATGGTTTCAGCCGGGAATCCCTCCTAAATGGAAGCCGTTACTTAAGGGCAAATATTGGGCAGTTCTATACTTCTATTATTATTATTATTATTATTCATAATTATATATATATACGAGGTATATTGAAGAATTGACCTACCTAGTATACCGAAACTTTCGGTGTGTCCAATTTTTTTTGGTAACGTAAATTCATCATCACCGTCCATTTTAAGTTTGCGATTTCGACGGTTCACAATTATTTAAATATTAAATTTCTATTTCACATTTTACTTTTTAAACCACCTGGACTCTCTCACACTAACCAAGCAAACCAATTACTTTTAATCACCAATATCCAATTAACAAAGATGATTAATAAGGGCAAGAGCATTACTAGTAAGCTGAGCAACCCTCACAATACGACCCCGTATCGCATCCTTAACCTTCCCGTTCACCAGCTCGGCTTCCTCAATCCCGTCCATACACGTGTCCTCATCCGTCAGCGCAGCGCTCACCCACGTCTGCAGGTTCCCGACCTCCATGGCGAAATCCGGACCGTCCATCCCGCTCTTCATCGCAGCCATCGAATCCTTCAGCTCGTCCACCGAATCCTTCATGTTCTCCACGCAGTCCTTAACCGCTCCCGCCTCCTTGGGCTGCTTCAAAGTCTTCGAGAGGTTCTGCACTGCGTTGCAAGCCGACACGGCGTCGTTCAGACTTACCTGGATTGCAGCGTTCACCAGCTGAGTTGAGTTGCTCCGTACGGTGGCGGCGTAGGGCGATAGCGTGGAGTAGCAGAGGTCTGGGTACCTTGTGACCCCGCAGGATGACTTGATGAAGTCGTAGTGGGTTGTGGCCGTTGGATTCGGACGATGGTGTTGGTGGCTTCCTGATCCGACGGCCGTGGAGAAGAGGAGGGATAGTAACACTATAGGTAGAAAGGGAAAGCCAGCCATTGTACTGCTTGTGAGGAGCTTTCTGTACTTGTGCTCCAATGAATGGTTTGTTATTATAGAAGTCCAAAAGGGAGCAATGTGTGTAGGCAAAAATGATGTGAACTGGGTTTAGGGAAATGCCAAATTGTGGGGTGTAGCTTTAAGTTTGGCTAGGCCTCAGACAGCGGTAGATTCAAAATGATTCAATACACTAGACCGGATTGTATAAAAATTAAAGTACATTGGCTGAAATTCTAAACTTGGAAGTGGGCTGGACCGGGACGCATGATGGTATAAAAACCGTTGCATCCCAATAATTCGAGTTGTTAGAAGAAGGTTAGTTATGGATCGTTATACTATTCTCTTACACGTTGCTTCAAACGAAAGCCAACTTACAGGTTTGAAGTTTGCATAGGGCCACCATATCTTGTACTTAAATCAATGTTAAGGTTGGGGTCGTGGAGATTCTAACACACGATCGTTTAATTTGGTCTAATTGCTCTGACACCATGTCAAGAACGGTTACATCTCAATAACTCAAGTAGTTGCGAAATGGTTAATTATATATCTTATCCTATTCTCTTACAGCCCCATGTATTCACCATTATGGTTCAAAATTTCGCGATTCAATGATGTTTTCTTACGAGTTACGATAAATGAAAACCATATGAAGTAGGACGAA
The DNA here is from genome assembly GCA_030674075.2 of Linum usitatissimum. NCBI lineage: Eukaryota > Viridiplantae > Streptophyta > Magnoliopsida > Malpighiales > Linaceae > Linum > Linum usitatissimum. The sequence continues at coordinate 1,472,279 of JAUJYP020001424.1, forward strand.
TACATGTATAAATTTTGAAGTTGAGTATGTCGAGATATTTGTGCACCGCATGATGATCAACCGAATCGAATTGCTATGCATTGTTATCATTTTGTGGCAGAGGGTGTGGTGAATTATTGAAGGACTGACCATGATAGATGATGAAGTGAAGAGATAGGGTTTGTGGGTTGGAGAGCATGGGAAAGAAAATAACAACAACAGAAAACTGCAAAGATTGGTACAGTTTTGGACGTATTTTCAGCTCACGGATGTTGGGGGAAGAGAGTTTGATCATCTGCAGAGTTGTAGTTTGTGGTCCTCTCTCTGTTCATACATGCATAATAATGGAGAGCAAATCCATCATTTTTGTTTGGTGGTGTAAACTTGAGATATCGTGAATGGACGGATATTGGTTCGTTTGGTAGGTAGAATGTGGGATGAAATTTTGAAAAAGTCAGTTTTTAAAATATATTTCGTTGGGATTTAAGTTTTGTGTTCGAAGAATGGGAAAATGCTCAGGTTTCTATCTCGCATTCTACCTTTCGAACGTACCAGTAGTCTGTCTCAACTAACGGGTGGTTTTGATGAGGTATTTTAGATATATAGTATTTTGTAGTAAAATTATGCGTTATTTCAGGATGTGGTATTTATGAGGTGCAAATGATTTATTGTTGTGGAAATGATGAGTTTTTAGTGTGATATTTGGGAAAGAAAATAAATAAAGCCGTATTTCAAATTAAATATATGGGGTGTGGCGAGTTATTTCAAATATCACAGTTCGATTTGTCACAAATTTGGTTTTGGTTGGCAAATGAGTTGCTTAGTTGAGGTATTCGAAATAACTCGAAAGATATTTGAAATATCATGGTTCGAATATCAAAAGTTGTGTTGGATTCCAAACGAATTGTTTTTTCTTTCGAAAGGGATGGTACCCGAATTGTCATTCCTCCAAGACGTTCCAAAGAGCGTACAAAGTGCCCACCGGAGGTATAGACTCCACAAATGGAGTTGTATGGGCCGCGGGTTTCCACCAATAAACGTTAACCTCGATCTTTGCTCACCAGTTAAAAGGACAACGATAAAAAAATAGAGTCACCAGAAAGTAATAAGCAAAAATGCAGACACAACTAAAAAAGCAAAAAACTCTAGCAATGGACTTGAACGGGTCCTTATTTGAAACACCATAAGGTTAGTCTCATGGCTATCCTTCCTCCCTTCTCAGTTGAGAGCTTTAAGTCCCAATTAATACTCCGTCAAGGCAAGAAAATCCTATCCTATATTGGCCTTCCGGGGTTAATTTTAGGCTTTCCTTTCAATTGGGATTTTTGTTTTCATTGGATTAGAGGTGGTCAGCTCATATTGTCAACTTTTGAGATCCTTATCCTGCTTTTGGTTTGCAATTTTTGGAGAGGTGGACGTAATGAGTGCTTGTTACGAATTATTTTGATCCAAATAATTCAAAATAAGTTATATTAGTTCAGAAAATAAAAGACAGTGGGCAAGAGGCTGCTGCTGGGTAGAAACCAGGCCGGTCCAGTTCCTTCCCAGGAACAAGTGGGCCTCTATCTTTCGGCCCATATATAAAGAAAGTGAAAAGGCCGAATGAGTGGGTCCGATCCATGATACTAACCCGACGAAAATTTATCACATCTGGTTAACCAACATTCCTCAGTCCTCACTCTTAACGAACTAAACTGAAAGGGCGAAAAATGGCGCTACAATTCCACTCACCAGTTCCTCTCACTGACCAACCTTATCGTCATCATCCCAACCTCCACCTCCAAATCTCTTCCCGGAAGCTCAAATTCTCCGTCAGATCGCAAAATCCGTCGACGGAATCTGCTAACGAACCTGCTCCTCCGCCCAAGAAAGGCTTCGGGTCGTCGTCGCCTCCCGCTAAGCCCGCCGGAAGCGGTAAGAAGAAGCAGAAGGGGAGAAGAGAGAGGGAGGATATAATCAGGCGGTCTCCGGTGGGGAAGCAGGCGTTTATCGGCGAGAAAGTTGAAGGAAAGGCCGACGAGGAGCAAGGGGCGAACGAGCGTGCTTTTGTTCTCACTTGGTTAGGGCTTGGAGGAGTCATTCTGGTTCAAGGAATCGTCCTTTCAGCTTCAGGTAAGAACGGGCGGTTCTGATTCGATCTTCAGTTTTGATTTGCTATTGCAATTGTAATTGGATTAGGTCGAAGGTTGAATTTTGATTTGTATCCACAGGGTTCCTACCAGAAGAATGGGATAGGTTCTTTGTAAAGTATCTATTTCCAACTTTCACTCCAACGGTTGGTTTGTTTCTTGCTGGGACTGTGGCGTATGGAGTGTTGAAGTATCTACAGAATGAGAAGCTTAAAGAGAAGAAGTGATATCCATAGCCCAGGTCAATATTTTCCATACTTTGAGAACCAGTGCTTGTTTAGATCCAGGGAAATTTCTGTAACTTGCTTCATTATTAGGTTGTACTTTGTCACAATATCTGTGATTGAAGGGATGATTATGTACGAGCGAGATTGTTCAAATACGAGGCTGTTTTTGCAGAGTAAATATCCATCTGAATTGGAGGCATAATCATTGTTAGGTTAAAGCTTTTAGCTTTATTGCTTGTGTTAGCAGTGGAACTGCATTTCTTAGCGTGAACACCCTATTTTCTGCTGTGAAGTGTATAATAATCATTAGTAAGAAGTTTCAGGAGAATATTCATTGAGCAATGAGCAATCAGTGTTCTTCGAGATTACGATGCCTGCTTCGTGAGAGGTGATTACACAACTGTTCAGTAAAGTCCAATCTATAACTCACCAGCAGAACAGTTTACATACCAGAGTATCAAGAAAATTTTATCTCTTCTGTGATTGCTAGCTCTGTTATTTCCTTCGATTCATCTAGTTCATACGAAATTAACCTTTCTAATGCTGTCGATTTATGTTATCTTACTCTTTACCCTAGTTCAAGCATATATATACGCCAATTCTGTTAGGTCTACCTTTCTCCAGAAATGTACTAACATTAGCATATGCTTTAAGGTTTCGAAACTGCGAATCTGGCACCCTCATTACTAACATAGTTACGAACCTTCGAGCATACAGCGAGTATCAGCCAACTTGCTCTGCTGTTATTCATGTTCATAAGAAGTATTTACACCCGATCCTTAACCTGCGAATTTCGTACAAGATCCAATATTATACCCTACCTTCTTAAGTATCATCAAAGAACACTCCGACCCACCAAATCATCTTTTCCTTTATTTGCTGTGATAATGGTTTGATTTATGCCTCTGCAGACCTTGTGTGAGAATAGAAATGACAAGATCATCATTCTGTTAGAGGTCCCCTCCACAAAGATCCTAAACCCTAGAATCATGATTATTGATTATGAACCCTCCCTCCTTCCCTTTTCTTCTTCCCAATGCTAATCAAGTCTTTCCCACCAACTTTTTCATATGCTCTCCCTGTTTCTCAATTTAAACTCCAGGGGCCGTTTGGTATATCGATATCTTTATAAAGCCAGGTGTTGTGTATTTCAGCTACTCATATGTTGTGGATCCCATGTTGTCTTTCTCCCACTATTTCTTTCGCTAAATACATATCAAATGAGATAATCGAGCATTCTTCATCATCTTCTGTGCTCATACATTGCATAATTCTCAATCCGTCGTACCAAACGGGGTATAGATTTGTTTGAGCAAGTGGGGATTGAAATCAAGTGATGTGGACTGTTGTTTGTACATGATAACGACAGTCCTTTTGGTCAGCATCTTTGCTTTCCTGAAACAGAATTTTTACTCTTCACTTCCCCTTTATTTTTTCATCTTCTTCTTCATCTTTGCTTTGCTTTTGTTTTCCTTCCTTGTCATCTTTTTGTTTCTTTCATGGAGTTATTGATTGTTCCCCCCCTCCAAGCTTTCCTTTTGGCCCCAATTGGCCATTGTATTGTCACTGTAAATCCATAATTGGTGAAACCGTGACATACTAGTCGGTTGTACCGGTTCAATATGGTTCGATCTCTTGTGGTAAGGGGGGCACGATTGATGGGAGCGTTCTCAAGCAACGACTCGTTTCTGTTGGTGGAGTTGGATATACAGAGCTTTGAGACTCGTTGTGAGATTTGCAAGATTGTAGAAGTCTCGCGTTTTACTATGTAGTCTCAATATTTAGATTGCACAAACGAACTAGTTGATCGTACCACTTCAATATCGTCTGATATGGTAACCGAGCACAAATGATGGACGCTTTCTCAAGTGGTGACTCAGATATCCAAGGTTTCAATACCTAATCGCAAAATTCGACATTTTAGTAGTTTTGCTTTGTCATGTATAGTCTCAATATTCAGATTGTACCAATCAAGCATTATAATATAAAATATCAAATTTTAACCACACTTTAACCCAAATTTGACTCCATGCCTCCGTTTCAATTTACACCGTATAATATCATTCGATTCCTATATATTTTGTTGATCTCATTCGTTACACCTTGATTCGATATGATTCGAAACACAGACTTCAAAGATGTATTGGTTGTTTAATTAGTGTAGGGATTACCAAATATAAAATCTTTAATAAACAAGATTATGATGTTCTTATAGCTGTTGGGCATTACTAAACTGCAATCAAATAGTTCATAATTTTTTTTCTTTTTTCTTTTTTGAAAACGTTAAGTGTATTGCACCTAATTTTCATTCTTAATCATTCTGTTTTCAGAAACAGCAAGTACATCATAACGATACCAATAAATTAATACAGGATCTGAAATAGGAAAAGAATAAACATAAAACGACATCTCGTGCCCAATGCTAGCCCGGTATATATAATATGATGCATGATAAACATGAATAAAGTCGAGTTTCCACGCCCTCTCCATCAACTCTTGAATCTTATTCACAACAATAGAGGGCTGGTGAATCTCCCCTGATACCTGGCAAATCAGCTACAACGCGTAACAGGAGTCGAGCTGCACCTGTATTTTCTGATATCCTCTCTCCCAAGCTATATTAAGGCTCGTCATAACAACACTTAACTCTGCTCGGGTGATCGAACACACACCCAAACTCAAGTTGTAAGTCGAAATCACACGGCCAACTAAATCTCGAATCAAGCCTCCTCCTACGATGCTTAACTTGTCTGCGAATTAACAAAACCATCCCAGTTAAAAACAACTTTTTTTTTCTTTTGATTGGCTACAAATGGAATCGTGAACCAGCTGGTTGCCAAATGATGCTTCACTAATCAATTTGAGAATTTCAAGGCTCTTCAATGGGTGATGGAAGTGGAAAAGAGGAAAAGTACAGTGATCAAGATTAGAAATTTGTTGTCTAAATCAAACTTTGAAAGGATGGAAATGTATATGTATGGAGAGAGGAATATGGTTCTTGTTTGTAGCAATCCATCCATCCACGTATCTATGTTGTCGATTAAAAAATGATTAAGTAATTTTAATAGTAAAGTTGTGTGTTGTCGATCTAAAAATGATCAATTTAAATACAATTTGACACCAACGTAAGCATAACTTATCATATTTATATCTTTTTCAAAATTTATATTATACTGATCGAGAAGTCTTACCGTAAATAAAAAACTAAAAATAATATGAACTCGTCTACCTACATAAAGTGTAGAATACATCACCTTGGTCTAGGGTTTCACAATCGTCTTTTTGTTTAGATTAAGGAACTTTGGTTTACAGGTTTCCATGTACTTTGATTTTAATTTTTTATTTTGGAGTAGAGAGCATTTGGTTCTACTTTGTCATTCACGTCTAATTACTTAATTATATTTGTAATTAAAGGGATTCCCAATAATAATTAATTATATTTGTAATTAATTACATTTTTTAATCCTGTGATTAGGCGGCGCCGTTTTGCATTAAGATAATCACACTTTTGGCTTAGCATTAATTAATTAGTCTCCACCGGGCGGCCCGGATTCCGTCTATGAGGAATGTTACAACTTACTTTACTTTATAATGAATCAAATCAAAATAATTATTCTCTTATTTTCTTTTTAGTTTATGTCAAACAAGTACGGTATTAAAAGGGGTGATTGTTTTACATCTCCTCTTCGAAAAATCTTTTCAACGAGCACCATATTAAGTGGTGATGTCCTCTGAGATTGTCATTTTTTCGAGATATATATAACCTAATTTGTGAGGATGAGCAAATTTCAAAAGCCTGCTAGCTTGATTCGGACAACAAATTTCAAATTATTATGATTGCTCTTTACGATCATATGCTAGTGGATATACGGGGAGCCATCGGCCATAAGTCGTAAATTTATGTATATATTTATAAATTTTCCAAGTTCGACTCAGGGAAATTTTTGATTCGGTTTAGTGTTTTTGTTGTTTTGGCTCAATACTCAATCCATATTAATGATCATTTCAGCTTAGTGCTTGCATTTACTATTACTTAGACTTGACAACGGGGAGGTTCGAGGATGGTTATGACATGCCCATTACCCATATTAATTTCATCACCATACCCATGCGGTTAACGGTTATAACCACTTCCAACGGTTATAACCACTCTCCTTTATAGAAAATCAAAATGCATCCACTTTAATTTATATCTAAAATGTCGGATGAGATATTTTCATGGAAGAATAATGATTGAGTTTTATAGAAAATGAGAAGACGAAAAGATATCGTCGAAGTCGAAGACGACAAACGAGATACTGTTGAGGAAGAAACAAGTAAATGGATTAGATTTAGTTTTTTTGATAAATTTCATGTACATTTAGGTTATCTAGTGGGCTTATTGGGCTCATGTATTGACGGGTAAATGTTGGTTATATAGCGGGTCGGTGATGGTTATGGGTATCATTACGGTGATGGTGCAGTTACTACAGAACCCATAACCTAACCTTATCCATTCCTAGCGGTTAACGGTTATCACAGTAACATCAAAATACCTAGTCAACGCGGTTAATAACCGTCAAACTCGGTGAGGTTACGGTCGGTTAAGTGGTTAAGCGGTCAGGATTGTCAAGCCTACTATTACTTAGTTATTTTAAGGACAACTTGCTTTAACAAAAAATAGCACAATGAAATGTCTTTTGATATATTTTAATTTGGTATTACATTTAACAAAATATACTCATACAATTATTTACTTGATACATAGATTTGTGTTCAAATTCGGCTCAATACATATTTCGATTCTGAATCGACCACCACATGCTTTATCGATATCCATAACTCGGATTTCGATCACCGCATACATTATGTCCTATAAGAAGTACTTGAATAGTATCAAATGCATGCATACCCGTGACCTAACCAGTTTGTTATAAGTGCCTTTAACTGAAAGTTACTATATGCTTTTGTCTCACGATAATTCCAACTTACGTTATGGAAGCAAATTCATATGTACACAATCTTGTCTTGCGACAAGTGCTTGACCTTTTTACTCTAACGTACACCAACAAAACGACACCGTCTGCAAGAACAGTGAAAAAGAGAATGACAACAGGCTAAAGCATTATCCTTTTCCTTTGCTATTGGGAGGCACAAAGATGGGTTGATGGAAGTTCATCATAGCTTTTGAGAGGCACAAATCCCAGTAAAAATATCATTATGTTTGGATTGGTTATGGGTCGGATTCGGTCCGTTCGATTGATCGAATATGAGGGTTTTTTCCAACATTTTGATTGGTTTGTCCGGATAGAAAATACTTTAATGGAATGATTTGTCGTGATAATGGAATTGTTCGGCTAATATCGTTAAGATGAAAGGGTTTCTTCATTTGTATCAATAGATATTATTCAATTTCATTTCTTGTAAAAAAATGTGAAATCTCAACGAGTAACTAAAAACTTTGATTATGATATCCTTTAAGATTTATAAAAGATATCATGATCAACCACCCTCGGAATTTTCGTCTAAAATTCTTTTTTTTTACAATTAATTAAGATTTATAAATTAATACTTTATCGAACGGCAACGTCAAATATATCGGTGATCTAGTGATAACAACAGTTTCCGTACAATACACGAACTGGCAATATGGGAGGTGAGGGAGAAGTAGTTAACCTTATTAATCACCGTACTTCGCATCCTTAAACTCCTAACAACTCTTTCAAACCATAAATACGAAACTAACAACTAGAACGAAAAAGACGAACAAAAGCGAAAGAAGACACTAACAAATAGAACTGAAAACGACTCGAAAAAACTAGAAATTGAGAAAAACATAAAATACTGGAAAGAAGTCCGGCCGGAAGGGGCGAACGTTGCTGAAGTCGATCCAGAGCTCCATAACCCCCTGGAGACGAGTATGCACTTGGACAGATCGCCCCTGGCTAACCCCGCATGTACCATGGTTGCTGGAGCATGGCCTCCCTTTTCCGGTGATTTTCACCGACTTCTCTTCGTAGACTTTTTTCGTTCCATTGGATGAATCGTAGGAGGTCGTTGGGGACTCAGAGCCACCATTGTGGAAGAAGAAATAAAAAAACCTAATCCAAGAAGAAAACAAATTTTACTCGAATAAAAAACAAAACCTTACTCAAAAGGAGAACGAAACCCTACCAACGAGTGGAGGCTATCGAAATCGTGGAGAGACGGAGAGAAAAAGATAGATATCGACGGTAAAAGACGCGATGAATAAGATTTTCCGACTCTCACTATTATTTGCATGCACTCACCGAAAACTCTTTTTTTCCAACCAAGTAAATAAAAACTGTTAAATTTGAGCAAAAAGATTGGAGACCTTTTAATAACGATAAGTATGGAAACAGCAAGACAAAAATGGCACTGGCATGAATGAAACCCATCCAAATTGACACCCAAAAGAAGTTCCATTCTGGAGTTTGTTTGTTTTTCACATATGCTTCTCTCAGTTAGTACATTTCATCTCCCAAAGCTCAATTGGCTAAGCTTGCACCAGCCTGTGTTCGACAATGACTCATCTCCCCATTCTCAGCCTTTTGTGTCTTCCCATCAACCCACTTGGTTCCAATTTCTAACGAGTTTTCGAAACGGTTTTTGCCTTTTCGGTGTCGATAGATTGATAACATTAGTGGTCTTAAACATGAGTTATCGACTACAAGTCTATAGTTGAAAAAAGAAGAAGGTATTAACTTGACTCGTCTTACTTCAACATTTTCTTTATTATAAGATGCATTTAAATTCGAACATGGTATCTTTGAGGTACTACAAAGACTATGGTATCTTGTTATTTTTCATTTGTCTGTCCTTACTTCGGAAGACTATACTCAAAATCCTTGTACTTTATAAGTTCAGCTATTACCACTACCATTAGGTCAATCTGGTTCTTTTTCTCAACTAATTATAAATGAAAATAGAGGCGAATGACCAATTATACGTAATGTTACAAACCTTATATTTCGTTATCAATTCCGTTGTCTGACACTGGGATATCGAACCTTCCTTTTAATATAATTTTCTAAGAAACATTAACTAGTTATCTCTAAAGTAACTTTTATTCGTCAAAATGATGGAAAGTCTCTCCCACCCAAAATGCTTATTAGTTTTAACAAATTAATTGATCCACTCAACTAGCATTAACTATAGTACAAGACAACAACATGGCATAAGAAAACAAAAGTGTACGAAAATAACTATAATTACCATGATTATACATCCTTTTTAACAACCTTAACTAACTAGTAATTCCAAAATTATGAAACACTTTCGAAAGAACCATAGAAAAAAGAACCATAGAAAGAAGATAACCAAAAAAGGAAAATTAAAAATTTAAACAAGAAAATAACAAAATGGGAAAAATCACATTCCCATAAATAAAAATTAAAAGTACACCAAAAAGTGGAAAGTGGCAACAAACTGAAAATAAATGTACTCCCTCTGAGTCTCACTACTGATCCAAAGCATTAGGGCCAGAACAGTAATTAACTAAATGGTTCCAAACCCACTGAACCAAGTACCGCCGTCTGATCCCATTCATATTATACGTGGCACCATCCTGTCCCTCCAACATCTGTCCAGTATACGACCCTCCACCGCCAGTCCCGTAAATACCCTCACACAAGTCAGCAATCTCCACCGGAAAACTCGGGTCCCCGCCGGCGTACCAAGCATTCGCCAACGGATTCGTCGCCAGCTCAGCAATCTCGTGCCCAATCACACTAATCATCCCGTCGACGCCCACGTCACCGTTCGGAGCCCTCATCGGCTTCATCTGCGGCATGTACTCCGGCACGGCGAACGGATAAGCACAAACTCCCGGGCAGAGCTTGGCGCTGTTCCCAACCCAGGCGTACGGGAGCGTGTATCCGACGATGGAAGGGAAAGTGAAGTAGTGGAACCCACAGACCTGGCCGCAGAAATCCTGGACGTACACGTCATCGGAGGTCAACAAAAGGTAGAGTCCACTCTTCGGGTTGACCGGAAGCGGCTTAGATCTGGAAGTAACGGCGGATTTGATGACCGACTGGATTGATAATCTTGTGAGGGATTTCCCGTGGGAGTAGAATCGGTCGTTTTTCTCCTGACCCAGTTGGACGGAGCGGGAGATGTTGGAGCCGGTTTGGTCAGTGTACATCTGGACGGTCTTCCACCAGCCGGCGACGGAAGGGTGAGGGGATGCGGCGGCGGAGATGGAAGAGATGAATTCACGGATGATTTTTTTCTGAGGTTTTAGCCAGTTTCCGTACCAGATGGTGTGTACGGTTATGTTGTTGGTTAAGACCGGGCCCATGTGGTAGCGAAGGTGGACGAATTCGGAGGAGCCTTCGAATTTCTTTGAGCCGCCGTAGATGAGGTCATCGGCAGTGGTGGTGTTGGGTTTTGGGGGGTATGGACGGAAGGCGGCGGTGAGGGGTGCGGCGGCGGAGAGGATTAAGAGGAGGAGGTGGGGGAGGATTGACATGACGGATTAGTGACTGGATATTGAGAATTTGAATGGAAAGATTGGGTTTTTGGAAATGGGAAGTGAGGAAGAGGAGGAAGAAGAAGAAGAAGAAGAAGAAGAAGAAGAAGGGTTTTATATATGAGAGTGAAGAATAAATTTGAATTTTTTTACTTTTTACTTTTTGAATTTTTTTTTTTGGGGTTTTGGGAGAGAAGGGTAATGGAGGACAGATGGGATTTGTAAAGTGGGACCCACAGCGGTGGTGGTAGAAAAATGCGGGGCCTACCTGATGATGTGGTGGTGGTCATTTGTTTTTTTGGATTCTGTTGTACTGATTTCTAATCAGTCAGTGACCACCACTTTTCTCCTCTTTTCCTTGTTCCTGTTTTGGCGGGAAACATTTATATCGCATAGTATATATTATTTCTAATCATTTTCGAGATATCAAATCGGTGAGTCTAACTATATACAGGTTAACATGGTTGATGAGTAGTTTGTTTCATCGTATCCGATTGTAAATCATGCACGAAGAAGAGAATTCTTTAGCTCGTGTCATGAGACTCATTGTATGCGTTGTTATAGTACTAAGGAAAGCTATCGTTATTAGAATGCAAGCTTCACACATATACTAGTGCCAATGAATAGTAAAGCATTGTAGTTCGTGATTCGTTCAAGCCATAACAAGACGATGATGGTAAAACGTCGTGAAGTAGAGATTCAAGAGATGCATATTGAAGAATATAACACTTTATTCTTTTTTCGACAACATATTATCTCGCTTTGAGTTTCGGCCTTTACAACTTTATTTTTTGGTGCAGTGAAGTAATTTTCTGAAAAATTACTCCTCTACGAAAGACTCTTTTATTACACTCCAAAATATATCTTGTTAGTTAACATCGAATTGTTACTTCTTTTTATCGAACTCTCGTATCCTTTGCTATTGTAAAATTAAAAAAAATGGTATGGTCGAAAACAGGTTCGCGATACTTGTACTTATATTAAAAAAAATAAAAATAGATTTGTTGGATTTTATTCAATTTGCAATTAGGGTTAGAAAATTAAGGCTGTCCAATTTACCTTTTTACCCATGCTTTTGGCTTTATGTGAGGTGCAAACTAGAGACTAGTTGTATCATTGCAGGGGTCCCATATGTTGTCTTGTTATTTCCGGACAATCCCTAAAACGAGGGGCAAATTTCCCTTTCTTTCTTTCAATTTTCTTCGTTCTGTCAACAAATCAAATCACAAATTTTATTTTCGATAGACAAAAATAAACTTATAATTTCACCTTTTTATATAAATATTGATATCATAAACTTGAATATTAAACATTTATAGGATTTATTTTTTGCGGTAAAATTTAACGGGCCTTGACCACTCTCAACCCGTTCGATAATAATAATAAAAATGTAATATCATTAAAGATAAAATGAAATACTAAATACATCTCAGTCATATACTATTTACACTTTTTTGTATATGTATCTCTTTAAGATTAAACCATCCTTTTTTATGTTTTATTCTCGGTGAGTTTGAATTATGTTGTGAATTCTTACTGTAATCAGATCATATTCATTCTTAATACTAACAAAAATAATAATATGAATCAAAAGCATAGTTAGGAATTTTGGTCGGGAGAGGCCGAAATTTGTGAAAACTTATAATATAGTAGTGTGATAATCAATAATTATAACAAAACATATGCATATGTTAAAAAATGAATGATTAAATAGAAACTTTACAAAAGAGTTTTGTATCCATTTTCAAATTTTAAATAATTAAAAAATCAGTAAAATTAGATAGTTGGAGGGTTATTCATGAAATAAAATGTAAAACTTTTTAAAAAATTGAATGAAATTGTTAAAATAATGGATTGAACTAGTAAACAATATGTGATATATTATTTTTAATTTTATATTTATTTTCCTAATATTTTTTTTTCATTTGGAGACATGTACTCATTGATAAAAAGAAAAGTGGAATTTATGTAAAAAAAAAGTGGAAAATGTTATGCGCATAACAGAAATTGCCTCCTCGGAAATTTTGTTTTATTTCGGACTTTATTGTTTCATCATATTTTTAATAATTATTAATTATTAATTATTAAAAATATTAATTACTAATTATTTTCTCTTTTTGTTCTTCCTTCTTTTCTCTCTTTTTGTTGGCATTATTAGGAAAAAGAGTCTAGTGGGTGTTTTTAATAATTAAGATTTTTGTGTAGATTTTTTTCATGGGTTTTTTTTACTTATTCTCGTTGATTGTCAAGAGTTTAATATATCGTGAATTACTATTAAGTAATTAGTTGACTCTAGCGTTGATAATATTTCTTGTGCAATTTCCAACGAAAATTATTCCCCAAATGATATCGTGATTTCATTAACATTGTAATGGCATCAGATAAAATGAATATAGAATTAATAGTGACGATATCAAATGGACATTTATACATGTTATAAAATTGTGTCAAACCTATATATCAAGATGTCTATATAAGAGAAGATAATCACTGCATTTGTGACGCATCTTCTATCTTGCCGCACACACTTATCTTATACACAATTTCAAACTATAAATATACGGATCGTCGTACACCTTAGTGCCCACGCCCGATATTTCTATCTCCCAAACACTTTCATACTTCCTAACCCCCTTTTGCATGCACCAGACCTCTTCTTACTATTATCTCTCATGATAATTGTATGCCTTGCGAAAAAAAACCACTCAATAACACTCCTAGACACTCATGAAGAAAGCCTCACCGTCCAACTCAACCATTCATTGGTTTACCAACCAACCAATTGGGTGGAACAATATATAGGATCGAAATCAAATCACCAAACAAAATCAATTTGAAATTCAAACACATAAGTTTTTTACTACGATTTCCAATATCACCACTATCACCACCACCGATATATGTGAACTTGTTCCGAATAAACGATTTCCCAATCCACTATATATTTCACATATATCCATCAACCACTCATTAATCCATCAACCAAATGACTAATCGAATTGAGATAAACCCACATCATCAAAGAATATTGCTAAAAGCCTATGCACACGGCCAAGGCTAGGGCAAAAGGCAAACCAAAAGGTGCAGTGTAGACCAGGGAAAATTTCTTCAAAAAATATATGTAGCCAATTGCGAAGAAATTTTCGCGGATTGTAATCATCAATCAACGACTTTTTTCTTTTTGTTTACAAACATGATTAAACTATTCCAAATATTGGCAATCATGAAAAATAATTTCATTATAGTAGATTAAGGATTTAAGGTTATGCCTAATGTGCATTTTTTTTCGGATTTTCGAAATAGTATTGAAGTGGAAAGCCGATAGATTTTACGAGTAAATCGTAAGATATTGGAGACTAAACCTTTCATGAATTTTACATGAGAAATTTTACATCAGAATGAGAATATAGAGAGAATTATTTCTACGAAGAACATCTTTAAGTATCGAATTATTGATTTTATTAGTTTATTGCTTTCTTGTCATACGATTGAGATGATTTTTTTTGTCATATCAACTTCAAATCACGGAGAAAAAAAACTCTGTATTACCGTCACAATATCAAATCTAATTCTTCTCTCCACCTTTTTGAATAAAAAGCTCAAATTAAAAAATTCCAAAATAACATACCATCCTAACCATACAACGGAATCCCATGGTTTAACCTGGGATTGGTAATGATGGTCCGAAAACTGGGTAATTGTCCAAAACCCATCCGTCTTGGGTGTGTAGACATCGTTTAACGTGAATAGTTGACGGGCAGTGGCAGAATCAGTGATGGGCCAACCCGAACATCTGATTAGGATCTTTTAATTCCAAATTAATAAAATTTTATGTAAAATTGAAAATTTGTCGGATATTTTACCAGTGTGCTAAACATTCACCTGAAACTTGAAATTTTTTTCCAGAATTTCTGACAATTCTAGTTCCACTATTGTTAACATATACAAACAAACCCAGTATCCTTATATATTGAATGACTGATGGAAACGAGTTTGATATTATCCGCTCTATTACCCATCCAATAGATACCAATCACTTAAACATCATATCGACAATATAAATAAGTATGGATAAAAATATCTATCGAATGGACATATGAATTATATACTATACCCATTTATATACCCATCCATTGTCGAGTCTAGTTTAAACCGTATTAGATTCGATTTATTAATTGTTGGTCTCGTGTGTTGCATAATGAGAGGAGCCTTACTTTGTGGGCCCACGACCAATCATAAACAAGTATGGGCTCGGTGGGGTCCAATGGGTGTTCTTTATGGGCCCAGCCTATGAATGCATTGAAGTGGCCTCTCTTTCATTTCCGGTATTTTCTTTCTCCATTGTCTGTGCACCAAGGCAAAGGCCAAAGTACACGCAAATTTTTAAAGCTCACTGACACTCGTGACCGGCGCTGACATGTCCCCACGCGCCGGCCCCCATTCATCATCCTTTTTCGTACAACCACCGGCAAACCCGCCGCCCGCCGGAAAACATCCGTCACGGGCAGTATGCTAACCTTTTATTGGCTTTATACCCCCATTTTCAAGTTTGTTTCTTCACGTAAGTGAGCGTACGTACCATGTATATGGTTTTTAAGGTGGGAGTTGGGACCATTCTAGCTAGTTGTGTGAGAAATTTGTACACATGTTTTGTATTTAGGATCATATTCAGTAAATTCGAGGAATAATAGTAAATGGATAAAAAATTTGGTATCGTGGTAAGAGTAACTTTGGATGAATGATAATTTGGTTCGATAATGTTTTATGGATGTGTCGAGGATGAATAGTAAAATTTTATAAATATTCATGATTGTTTTCTCGAATTATATGCATAAAGTCGATCTCTTATGCTCTTTGCATTGATTAAGAATGTTGGTGAACTCCCACATTGAGTCAAGTTGCACCCATACGTCATTTATGCTATTTTTTTGGGGTTATATTTAAACTTGTCAGATCAGTTCGGATTATTGAATACCTACCTAAGCTCAAGCCATAAGCAGTCATAATGGCTATTTGACCCGTCTCCAAATTAACAAAAATTACATTGAATTAAGTGACGTTCATTGTCCCGACGATAGAAAAATATCCGAAATTTAAAGATTATATAATATTTTAAAAGGTTTGGTAAGCGTGATACGAGACAGAAGTTAGTGGGTGGGATTCATTCTAATGATTAAAATTGATACGAGGAGCTACCATTTTTCTCTTCACTTTCACACACATCGATCGATCGATCTAGATAGTATTCTCTTATGCAAGTGGGTCGTCGGAGACTTGTTGGCCACAAACAAACAACTGAGCCATGCACGGGTCGATGACTTTTCATGTACGTTTTCATGGGCACTTCTCCGTGGTAAAATATTCAACAAATCCCCAAGGTTTGCAGTACCCATCTTCTTCTGAAAGCTTGCAGAAGAGAAACGATGAGGCTGATGCCTGGTGGGGTTGACATAGTTAGTGTTGGGGGGGAGGGGGGTGTGTTTGTGGGGAGGTGGGAAAGCTATTACAGGCCGGTTGTCTGGTGAGTGGTGAAACAATGGCGAAACTCGGGCTCTCAAAAATCGTAGGCAGAATTTTCAATTTTGGGTATGTTGGTAGGATTCGAAAATATATGTACCATAAAAAAATTTAAGTACTTTTAGAAAATTTATATAGAATTTTGTCACTTTAAACAGGACGGATTTGAAGCAATTACCTTGTTTTGTTATGAGGGTGTTGGCACTCTTTCTCTCCGAAAGCTAGCGGCGTAGAGAAAACATTACAAAATATCTAACCTTTTTTCTATGGAAAAAATCGTAGCAAAAAGCCATATATCCGTTGTAGGACGGAAAAGAACCGTTGCAAGATTCTGTTGCATATAGAGCGTCGCCTAAGAAATTGCGACGGAGTCCAATTTTCGTAGCAGAAAGGCGACATTTGTGCTACAGTAGTTCCCGTTGCAAATGGGTGACTGTTTTGCTAAAGTCGAATCCGTTGCAAATAGGTTACCTCCCTTCTGCTATGGTGGTTCCCGTTGCAAATGAGTGACCATTCTGCTAAGGTTGAATCCGTTGCAAATAGGTGACCTTTCTGCATACGGTCAAACCCGTTGCCGATAAATTACACCTTTTTGCTACGGGTTTTCTGGATGTGAGATATGTAACTTCTATCAATATGGTGATACGTACCATATATATGAATGCATGCATTCAATAATAGGTGGTTATGATAGGTGAACTTATTTTTTTGAGATGATGGGGAACACCCTCGTCAGTCATTACATTGAATAATCTTTGGATGCAGGCTAAACTTTCACGGTCAAAGCCGGACCCAAATGCCTCAAAAATAATCTTTAACAAAGCAATGAATCGAACCCATATTCCCGTGACAACAATCTCTTTATCCTACTATTGGGTTTGACATCTTTAAATAAATATAGAAGTGGTCACTTTTCCCCCAAAATTCAATTATACTTTGGCAAGTGATAAACCTTGTATAAATTTACTTGCATCAGATTTACATTGAAATGGCAGTTGCTTTAATTTACATGCACAACCTCTCTACAGTGTTAATAATAATTAGTAATTACCTCATAAATCATCTAGTTGTCGATTTGTAGTAGCAAAATAGGTCTGTTTGTTGGCAATAATTGAGGGATGTTTGTTGGCATTATTATTCAAGATTTCAACGAAGAAATTAGAGAGGTTAATACTTTAGAATTGAAATCCAAAATTTAAAATTCAAAATTGAAAACCCAATATTTTATACCTTAAACTTAAAAATTTAAAACTTAAAATCGAAATTCAAAATCTAAAATCCAATATTTTAGACTTTAAAAATAAAAATTTATTGTTTATAAGAAAAGAAAAAAAAATTACCCCTAGTTTAAGTTGATTTTTTTCTTGTCTAAGTGGAGATGTTTCGGTGGTAAATTTGTGATTTATATATTCAATGATTTGAAAATCTTGAGTTTAAATTTAGCACAGTTTACAAAATAGACATCGATATAATGTTTAGTTTTTTTTTGTCTTCTATCGTTTATTGACCGAAAATCTTGGTCTACAAAAACTTATTCCCTTATAAAAAAACACGAGAGTAATTGAATATGTAAGATTTAATTAAAAATTTAAATTACGATGATGGTTAAGTTAATTTTAGTGTCAAGTACGATATTCATTGTTGTCTATTTATCGATTAAATTTTAGTGAGACGAAAGAATAAAATATGAAATCTCGTTGTAGTTTGTTATAAATAGTATGCATTATATTAACTACCCGTCAATACATTATAAGGTCATTTTTTATTTTCTTATAATTGATCTTTAAATTTTTTATCAAATTTTTTCATACGAATTTAAAACCCTCTTGTCAATTTTCAACTATTCATCAACTAATTACTAAAAAGTGAAGTGGCTTTATTATTAGAAAAGTGAATAATTAATAATTACTTTGTTCAAATTAAGAAAAAAAAGTACTGAATTATTAATCAATTAAAGATCAAAGAAGGACCAAGTGGGATCAATCAAGCTCAGAATGGGAAAGTGATAGGTTAGAAGGAGATGGCCACAGGTTAAACCATACCAGCTAACTCGGTTTATTTGAATGTAATAATATTTGATAACGAAGAGGTCTTCGTTTTTAATCCAGATAATGTGATAATCTGACTTTAATAATTATTATTTCCATCTCGTACCAAAATTTACTACACCAAGCTAAGTAACGGGCTAGGCGGCTAGCTAGCTATAGGTTAGCAACTTGTTCAAGATTTTGGTACTGTCCGGTAGAGTCCCCGCGATGGGTTGAAGTGTCCGGTAGAGTGCCCGTTGAAGAGAACATCGAAGCTAAGACCGTTCATGTTTGAGACGGAAGTTAGGTATGAGTTCTATCACGAATTATTGTAGATTTACAATTAATATAATATTAAAATTTGATATTTATTACTTATTATTTTCCTCAAGTTTCACTCATTTATTTATTTTATTTTTTCCTATTATCTTGAACTTATAAATTATATCTTGGATTCATCAATAAGAATATCGTATGTGATTTTCCGTTATTAATTAATATTTTATTTATAAATTATAGATTTTTAGTCTGAATATTAGGCCTAATAAATATAAATATTCCCGACCCACACTCAAGATGGGCCGGGCCAGATTTTATTTCCAGGCTTCAGAGTTTGGGCTATGGAGTGAATTATGAAATTTCATCAGTCATTGGGCTTAACATCCAAAATCGCAGGGACGCGAAAAACCTCTCATTTTTCGCTGAATAAAAAAGACTTCACTCTTCTCCCCCGCTGTAGCAAGCTTTGAATAAAGGAAAACCGAAAGTTGCTCGGACTTCACTCTTCGAAACCTTGCCGGCAAACCACCGGCGAGCTCCAAGCAGCCTCCGTAGCTACTGTTTCTCTATCCATCCTTCACTTGTGAGGTGACTATTTCCTTTCCTACTTCGTCTATTGTCCATTTGATTCAAAACATTGCATCGCCTTGTTTGTTTGTTTGTCTGTGTAATATACACATTCTGGTATACCTACACGTTGCTAATTGTTTGATTCTGAAATGTTTTGGCAGATCTGAAACATGGATGATAATCTGTATGATGAGTTTGGGAATTACATAGGTCGGGAAATCGAATCTGACTATGAGGGGAAAGATCTTTTGTTCAATTTGTACTGGAACCTCTCTACAAAATATATAGCCAAGTGGTTGGTGAGCACAAGAAGAGTGTGGAAACTACTCTGGCTGAGCTTGGTATGACTGTTCCGAATGCTGCTTATAGATTGAATGTTAGGCCCTTGCTGAGGTTGGCTTGCAGCAGAGTCGTTGGTACAGCTTCAGGTTTCACTAATATGTTGGTTCGACATATACCCTCTGCCAAGGGTTCAGCTGCTAGGAAGGTTGATCATATACACTGGCCCTAAAGATTCTGTGGTCTATAAAGCAATGGCAGAATGTGACCCTTCTGGCCCCTTGATGATCAATGTGACCAAATTGTATCCCAAGCTTGATTGCAGTTCCTTTGATGCTTTTGGTAGAGTCTACAGTGGTAAAGTTATGACAGGGCAGTCTGTGAAAGTACTAGGAGAAGGTTATTCACCAGAGGACGAGGAAGACATGTGAAAGAAGTTACAAAGTTGTGTGTTTATCAAGCTCGGTATAGACTGCCTCCAAGCATGGCACCACCTGGCTCTTGGGTTCTTATTAAAAAAAATCTAACTTCATTCTAACATAGAGGTGAGCATTGGGTGGGTTGGGTTGGGTTTGACGATAAAATTAACCTATCCGCTCATTCTTTGTACGACCCACACCTACCCATTTAATAACGGTGGGTGATTGCGAGTGGATAATAGCTGGTGGTGGGTGGATTTGGATGGGTTAGACGGATTGGTATAAACGTGTTGAAGGATTGTGAACTATTCTTCGCGAAACTACCAATTTGAGGGCGTACTTGATTCATTAGTCACTTGATATTTGCTGATGACATTATATTGTTTTTTAACTCAAGTAACCACTTTGACATAAAGCCAGATTTAGATGACCATATGAGCAAATATTTGTAACAAAATCATAATCGAGATCACAAAAGGATAAAACAAGAATAGATAATTTCATACGTGGAAATTAAACATTTTTTAAGTAGAAAATGAAAATCCACAGAGAAAAATTGCAAGACAATCATTTCCTACCCAAAACTTCAACGGCTCTCGTCCACTCCAGTTCACTCGCCTGCCCTATCCCAACCCCAGATAAACCATCCACACACAAAAAAGACGCTCACTTTCTCATCAATCCTCCTCCATCTCCACAAACCCATCACCACAAAGCAGCTCAGCAGCTCAACAATGGCGGCTGCTTCAGCTTCTTCCACGCTCTCCCTCCTCTCCCGCTCAATCCCCAACCACAATTCTCCCCTCCCCGCTTCTTCTTCCCACTCCCCCCTCCTCTCCATCCCTTCCTCCGCCAGAGCCGCCATCTACCGCCGCCGCCGATCGACCTCCTCCGTTGTAATCCGAGCTACGGCTGTGGAAACCCTGCAGAAGGCCGACACGGAGCTGGTGGACAAGTCGGTGAACTCGATTAGGTTCCTGGCGATCGATGCAGTTGAAAAGGCCAACTCGGGTCACCCGGGTTTGCCCATGGGTTGCGCCCCGATGGGTCACATTCTTTACGACGAGGTCATGAGGTATAACCCCAAGAACCCTTACTGGTTCAACCGGGATCGGTTTGTTTTGTCCGCTGGTCACGGTTGCATGTTGCAGTACGCCCTTCTCCACCTCGCCGGCTACGACAGCGTCAAGGTAAATTACCAATTTCACCTTCCTTCTTCTTCTTTTTCAATTTCTCCATGGATATTGCTCTGAATGAAATCATTATTTAGATGCAACAGTCCGAGCAAAGGGTTAAGAAATGTTATTGGGATTTATCAGTAGTTCTTCATATGATATGGTGATTTAATTCATTGAAAATTATGGACAAACTCGAATTAGTGGGATGCAAATTGCAATGGCTGACTCTTTTAACGTGTTTGATGTGAATTAGGAGGAAGATTTGAAGCAATTTCGTCAATGGGGGAGCAGAACACCTGGACATCCCGAGAACTTTGAAACTCCTGGAGTTGAAGTGACCACTGGTTTGATTACTCTATATTATAACGAATTATTGTCTTTCTGAGTTGAGTAATGAAGTCAAAAGGAATGATGGATTGGAGTTTGTGGTTGTTTCTATAGGTCCATTGGGTCAAGGTATTGCCAATGCAGTTGGATTAGCTCTAGCAGAGAAGCATTTGGCTGCTAGATACAACAAACCAGACGCAGAGATCGTCGATCACTACACGTAAAAAGAAACGATTGATGTTTGTCTTTGTGTTGAGTTGATGATTTCTACATGTCTGATTGATTCTGTGGTTTGCTAAAAGGTATGTGATATTGGGAGATGGATGTCAAATGGAAGGGATCTCGAACGAAGCGTGCTCCATAGCTGGGCATTGGGGACTTGGCAAGCTCATTGCTTTATACGACGACAACCACATCTCGATCGATGGAGATACCGAGATTGCCTTCACCGAGAGCGTTGATACTCGCTTCGAGGCGCTAGGATGGCACGTGATCTGGGTGAAGAATGGTAACAATGGTTACGACGAGATCAGAGCTGCTATTGAGGAGGCCAAGGCTGTCAAGGACAAGCCTACTATGATTAAGGTTTGGTTTCAGCGTTGACCAGTTTTGACCTTTGATTAGCTTGTTAAGAGTTATTATTAGTGTCTCTGTCTTTTGCTGACTTGGTTATAACAGGTTACTACAACGATCGGGTTCGGTTCCCCAAACAAAGCAAACTCATACAGTGTCCATGGAGCTGCATTAGGCACTTCGGAAGTCGAAGCCACAAGGAAGAATCTCGGCTGGCCTTACGAGCCATTCCATGTTCCGGAGGATGTTAAGAAGTAAGCAACGAAACTGAATTTGGACAATCATCTCTTATTGATCGGTTTTTCGACTCTTAAACACGACTTATTCGTGTTTGTGGTACTACCAGGCATTGGAGCCGCCACACCCCTGCCGGAGCTGCACTCGAATCCGAATGGAACGCAAAGTTCGCCGAGTACGAAAAGAAGTACCCCGAAGAAGCTGCTGAGTTGAAGTCCATCACCACCGGCGAATTCCCAGCCGGTTGGGAATCAGCACTTCCGGTAAGTGTTGTGTTTATTGTTGAACTTATTTCGTATTTCGAACATGACATTGGTAATGATGATGATGATGATTGATGATCCAGACCTATACACCAGAGAGTCCAGCAGACGCTACCCGGAACCTATCTCAGCAGAACCTCAACGCACTCGCCAAGGTTCTTCCGGGATTCCTCGGAGGAAGTGCCGATCTCGCCTCCTCCAACATGACGCTGATGAAAATGTACGGAGATTTCCAAAAGGCCACTCCCGAGGAGCGAAACCTCCGATTCGGAGTAAGAGAGCACGCAATGGGAGCCATCTGCAACGGGATAGCACTCCACAGCCCCGGATTCGTTCCTTACTGCGCAACATTCTTCGTCTTCACCGACTACATGAGAGCAGCAATAAGGATCTCAGCCTTATCCGAAGCTCCAGTCATCTACGTGATGACCCACGACTCGATCGGACTGGGAGAGGACGGCCCAACCCATCAGCCCATTGAGCATGTCGCGAGCTTCAGAGCCATGCCTAACATCTACATGTTCAGGCCAGCAGACGGTAACGAGACAGCCGGAGCCTACAAGGTAGCGGTCGAGAGCAGGAAGACTCCGTCAATTCTCGCACTTTCGAGACAGAAGCTCCCACACCTTCCAGGGACATCGATCGAGGGAGTTTCCAAGGGAGGGTACACAATCTCGGACGATTCCACGGGAAACAAGCCTGATGTCATCCTTGTTGGGACGGGTTCGGAGCTTGAGATTGCTGCGAAAGCCGGTGACTTGTTGAGGAAGGAAGGGAAAACTGTTCGTGTTGTGTCACTGGTTTCGTGGGAGCTTTACGAGAAGCAGTCTGATGAATACAAGGAGAGTGTTTTCCCAGCTGGTGTGACTGCTAGAGTGAGTATCGAGGCGGCTTCGACTTTCGGATGGCATAAGATTGTTGGGGATAAGGGGAAGGCTATTGGTATTGATAAGTTTGGTGCGAGTGCTCCTGCTGGGAAGATCTATAAGGAGTATGGGATTACTGTGGAGGCTGTTGTTGAAGCTGCTAAGTCTATGTTCTAATTTACAGTGATGATCAAAAGATTGCACCTTTTACAGGTGAAATGAGAAAACGGAGATGTCTTTGGTTGAAATAAAGAACTGGAGGATGGTTTTAGTGGTCATAGAAGAAGGGGGCTTCAGTTTTTGTTGCTCCATTGTTTTTTCTTCTTATGGGTTGTTTGTTGATGATCTGGACATCAATCACACTGTAATCTCTGGTTTTGTAGAGCTGTTTAGTCCATCAATGAAATGGTGGGTTTTCTTACTTATCAGTCTCGTCTTCCAACATGAATGAATATATACAAGTAATAATAACAATAAAAAACCCTTAAAAAAGATATTGAACTATTATTTAAAGAAATTAATATCGCAAATACATTTTAAATATTAATCAATTTGGAAATTTTTAATTTTATGTCAATATTCATGTTATATATTGTGGAAATTGACCATTTTCATAATAAAATTTCAAAATTTTCAAATTGGTTAATATTTGACATGCATGCTGGAAATGACTAAACAATCAAGTTTCATTATGGTAACCTTTATAGATAATGATCAAATGAAGTTAAAAATTAATTTTGCTTGATGTTATATTAGTATTGAAAATTTTCAAATCAGCTTACTTTCTACATGCATGTGGAGGAAACAGTTAGAAATTCAAGTTAAAATTTTTATAGCCGAAAACGTATACATCTAGGGCTGTTGATTTCGTTAATTCAGTATAACCAAACCAATTAACTCAAAAAATCTATTCAACATGGAATTAAAATCATTAAGCAAACTAACCATTACTAATTGTATTCAGTTTGGTTAGCCGGTTAACCAATATAACCACTAATTTTATATGATAAAGTTATATATGTATATATATATATATATATTATAGACAGAAAAGAGAAAAATAATATATCAAGCAAAATCTACATATTAACCAATACAGTTCCACTTAAGATATTAAAAAGCGGGTGTATTGACCGTTATAAACCAATATAATCAAATTAACCAATAAAATTGACTATTTATAGCAAATTAATCAAATAAACCAAACCAAATTAACCAAATAATAACGATTAAAATGGTTAACTTGGTAACTGATTCGTAATAACAGCTCTAAATGAGATGAAACTAATGTTATATAATTAATAGATAGTCCAACCACTCGATTTATGGAGATATACAAAAAATTTTATCTAAGTCTTGACATTGTAACTTGTTAAACTTGGCTCGTTTTTCATTGACACTCGTTTACAAATGCAATACTCTATAAACAAATTATGAACCTCTCTAGACTTTCAGCAACTCAAATTTGATGGTATAAGCTTCGATTTCTTAACTTTTTTACGAGCGATGAATTATTGACATGAACCGATTCTCCTGGCAATGTATCCTTCGAAAGCAGAAGCATATTCTTTCTCCAGAATTAGCATATTATATCAGCCATTCATTGCCAGGACCAACATCCAATGAAACCATCAAACCAATGATGGAGCCCAATTCCAGATAAAGCTAAGGCTATCTGTAACTCCTTTGTCTTCTACGTCTATCCCTCCACTTGTTCTTTTCTATAACAGTCATTGGTATATTTCAACAGGATATACTGGGTTTTGGGATCTCTTTATTTGTCGCCGGCGGATCCTGAGATCGCCGGAGAAAGTAGAAAGATCCAAGAAGTACTGAAAGCGAGCCTGGAAAAATTGGGCCAATATGTGGGCTGGAATTTTCGCCCCAGAACTAGCTGGTGCGGAATGTCATCCTTCGGCCCATCCCTAAGCCTGTTGTCTCGGCCCATTTACGGCTCAATTTGGTTTCTTCATTTCTGTTCCAATTAAAAATTTCCATTTTGAACTCAATATTTATTTTATTTTTCAAAATATTAGAATTTTCTAAAGCAAATATTTATTTTTTGTAGATGTGATTTTACTTTCTAAATGAAATTTATGGATATATTCATAATTCAGTTCTGTTTTATTTTATTAAGTTCTGTTTTTTTAAAATTTTGAGTAATATAGGTGGAAGTTACCATCAAAATTTATTTTTTTTGTCAATTTATTATCTTCCTTTAATAGCTTGCTTTATTATTTCGTCGTCATTGTGATAGTGATGGTTTTTTTTAACTGTTGAACTTGTGTAATTTGATGATCTTTTTTATGTCGTCAAATTAGCTGTACTCACTCTGCCTTCCCCACTCCCTTGCCTCGCCTCCCTTTCCCTTTTTCCGTTTCCCTTTTAAACACTTAGGATCACAATTTTATTATTCCAGTCGAAGATGATGCGACCAAAAAAAAGATAATCAAATTATCAACTCTAATTGAGAAGGAGACAACAAATCAATATGTATATATCCGAGAGTGTAAAAAAAACCCATGTAGTTTCCAGAAACACCACAAATCGAACAATATATATCCGTTTCAAGACGAATCGGATCATGTAAAGGTTACCACAATCCAAGTGTTTTCATGGTTACAAAATCAATGGATGGGACTTCAATTCAGAATCAGAGGGAATCAGAGGGAAGTTCTATGTCTTGAGTACATTAGATTCAGATTCTGACCACACTAGTTCCCTGATATGATTTCAATTATAACAACGTAGACTGAACTTATATAACACTTAATTTAACAGTCAGACAGATCTTGTCTTTTGCCTTCCTTTCCTTAGTTCACAGGTGAGATGACGATGAAGCCTGAAGTGGCAAAGCTAGCTGGCATGTATCTTTATTCAGTACTTCAAAGAAACATCAAACTGAAGACCATTGAATCGGGGTTTCGATCTCGAAAGTTTGAGAGACTTATCAGGGGCGGCGGATTTAGAGAGCTTCCTTTAAACCGCAGTCAAGTTTATTTTGAGGTTTAGAACTGGTCGATATTACACATGTTTCTCTATATTTAGATATTGATTAGTATTGCATTTTAAATTCTACAATCCATCTTGATACATCAATGTCAAAAATTCCTTTTTGATCTATCGATCGTTGTCAGAATTTCATTTCGGTAGGAAAGGTGGGGGTGGGATTTGGGGTGTTTATCGTGGACTAGGAGTTTGAAGCAGGAAAACTTGCACAACATATAACCAAGTAAAGAGAAAAAGAAAATATATTTTTAATCAGCATGTAAATCGCAGATGAATAGATTTCACTCGTTGTCAAAATAATCGGGTTAATGAATTAATCGAGTTAAATTCCCGTAAGGTTTTTTTTAATATTTTATTTAAAATTGTAGTTAGTATCAATTGAAATAACAAGTAGTATGGTTTAGATGCTACGAAGATCAATCAAACAGTAAAAAAGAAAGATGAAAATTGCTTTGAAGTAAACGGGTTGCAAGACTGCACGATATAAGGTTGACAATCAAAAATGAAATTGCTTAGATGTCGAATCCCCCTAGGCAATTCTAATTCACAAATGATAGACAAATTCCACGATTTAAACGAAACAGGATAGATAGGCAATTCTTCTCTAATCAAATCACGCCCTTTCGGGTATGCTAATTTGCTACCTATCTAGTATTATAGTCCGATCTTTTGAGACAAAGATCTAAAACCAGCTAGGCCATTTACCGATTTAGAATTGCTCACACGACAGACTAGTTCATTCGCTTCTGGAGGAGACTTAACGTCTAACATAGTTATTTGATTTCAGCATTTTAGATATGTAAGCTCTCGCGAGTATAAGACAAATCTAACATAGATTGAATTCAAGTTGATTAGATAAGAACAAATCGAAAACGAAATCAAATATAGAAAGACATCCATCCAACTCACATAAATCGTCAAACGTATCAAATCATCGTTCATAGGAATTAACTTAGGGTTCATCTAATCTAAGTAACAGAAGTTTAGCCGCTTATAATCTCGATAGACAAATCGAAATCAAAAGAGGAAGACATTAAATCTAGGTTTACACAAAGAATTATGAAAAACCTAATTTCGTCGATCTTCCCGAAAAACTTGATTTGTCGTCTTGATTACTTTGGCGATTCCGAGCTCATTGAAGTTGCCCTTATTTGCTCTTAAATCTCTCTCTAAAACTCTCAATTTCGTCCAGGAAAGTCTGTCTTCGAATGAGGGAAACGGGCTTTAAATAGGTCTTCCGACAAATCCTTTTAGTTGAGGAATGTCAACATTGACGTTTGATTCGAGATGATAAGAAAGGGATGTCAACATTGGTGATATGAATGGTCAATATTGGCACTATGTGCATAGCGCCAACTTTGACTGTTTAAAGCGCCAATTGTCATATATCTGAAATCTTACAAAACACCCCAAAACGATATCAAACGGACCCCGAACGGATCCGAAACACTTAATCAAGATAGACGTTAGAAATGTACAAAACACCCTAAACTTATACCCAAAACTATACATATATGCATGAAATATCGCATAAATAAAGGCGATGAACACGACAAATCGATCATCAATCGCCTATTTAACATCTACGAAGGACCCAATGGGTTCACGGTGGCTAGGGATTTCACCTACATCGACGATGTAGTGAAGGGGTGTTTGGCGACGGTGGACACGGCGGGGAAGACCACCGGCGGCGGAGGAGTGAAGAAAGGAGAAGCTCAGTTGAGGGTTTATAACTTGGGGAATACTTCGCCTGTTCCCGTGGGGGAGCTGGTGAGTATATTGGAGAAGCTGTTGAAGGTTAAGGCGAAGAAGAAGGTGACGCCGATGCCGGAGAACGGCGACGTTTGTTCACTCATGCGAATGTTAGTTTGGCGAAGAGGGATTTTGGGTACGAGCCAACCACCGTTTTGGAGACTGGGTTGAGAAAGTTTGTTGAGTGGTACTTGGATTACTATCGGCTGTAAAAAAGAAATGCAGAGGCTTTTATTTTTCTCTGAAGTCTTCAGTGAAGCTGGCGATTTTAGTCGATATTTTAGTGTTTAGTTCGTTGTTCCGGTAGTTAATCAATTGAATATATTAGTAATTTGGGGTTCTTGTGAATGGATGAACAAAACCATTCTGCCCAGAAAGGATTACTGAAAATTTGAGACTGCCAAACGTATAATTGATTTCGTGCTCATTGCTACTGGTTAAGTTAAGCCAGCGAACTTTTGCAGGAGGATTCACACTTCAGTAAGTAATCCTGACAGATATTTGTCAAGATGAATTCGTCATTCTTGTTGGATAGCTTCGTATTGAGTGTTCATCAAGGTTTCCTGATTGAAGCAAACCTCAATCAGTATTCAGTGTTCATCAAGGTTTCCTGATTGAGTGTTCACCTACCCCCTAAGTAACTTATTTTGGCTTTAATTAACTACTACTGTTAATCACCTATACTAAATTTCTAATCCCACTAATTCCAAAAAAAAAAATGTTGCTAAACATGGACCGTGTAATCCTGATCACCATTGTCCTTCTTGTTCTTGCTGCAATAGCCAGCCATATCCCCACTGGAAATTGCTGCAGGGTTTTAGCAACAAAGATGAAGGACAACAAGCAGAAGGAAGACACTCTCACCGTTCGTTTCGTAACAAGGCTATCATATCGAGCCTGCGGAAACCTTTCGACGGGTGTCTATAGAAAGATGATGACTATCAGCTCACATCATCCAAAGGTTAATAATAGCAGGGTTCTGTATTCTGTCACAGGCCCTGGAGCTGGCCCTTTGAAGCCAAATTGAAGAAAACCCATTTTAAAAAAAAATATTAATAAATAAATTGTTAGTGTTTTGTTAACAAGGTGTGAATCAATAAAAGCATATAATGTTATTGGAATCGATAATCAAATATATCATTGAAAAACTTTAGGATGAGTCGAAAGTTTGAAACTCATCGCACAAATATGTTATAAAGAGACTTTAGTATAAGTCAAAAAAATTGAGTTGTTAATCTCATCGTCCATTCTTCCGATGCTTTTACATATCTTTCGAATTGTGTTAAAATTCGCAGCTCGTTAGATCTACTGAGAGCTGACATGTAAACTGGTTCATTATACTTAATTAGCCGAATTTATTTGAGCAGAAATGAAACCCAAGGCCCCACCTAAGTATGAAATGGGCTTCGACTAGATTTATCAGACATGGATCACGGAAATAATGGGCTGGCCCAAAATCATGAAAAGCCTAAGGAAAACAGTATCTGGGTCGAATCACAGCTCTTTCTCCTCTCCACAAAACCCTAGCAGGAGTTCTTATAAATTTCTAAATCTCGCCGTTTCGCCCGTTTTTCCCTTCCATTGCTGCTCACTCTAATCCAGCTCTCAAGCTCTCTGTACATTCCTGCTTCAGTAATCGACGGCAATCAAGGTTTGTGATAAAAGAACTGAACTATTCTCTTTTGTATTTGTTCTCCGTCGATCATATCACAAAACTCAGCTGAATTGGACTCGATTTCAGTAACCGAGTAGCGGCAAAATGGCGGCGGCAACTTACAAGGCACCAAAGATCGGTCTCGAGGAGACCCAGGACCAGATTCACAAGATCAGGATCACCCTGTCGTCCAAGAATGTGAAGAATCTCGAGAAAGGTCGGTTAGTCGAAAAAAAAGCTTTTCTCTGAACTTAAATACGTAGATTTCGTGTTCTTATGGTTGTGGGATTGGCGTTTGCAGTCTGTGGTGACTTGATCCGTGGTGCTAAGGAAAAGAGGTTGAGGGTGAAAGGACCAGTCAGGATGCCCACTAAGACTCTTTTGATTACCACCAGGAAGTCTCCCTGTGGAGAAGGTAAATTATTTCATCAATTTGGTTTACTCAACGTGTAAAATGGTTAATTTGTGCTCTGAGCTTAAGAATTGAAATCAATCACACTGAAGCTTAATTCAAAACTCGTTTGCACATATACTTATCACTCTGTGCTCAATTGGGTTTAGTCGTTTATCATCTTGATGTTAGAGAATCAAAGAAATGACAGAACTTTGTACTGCTTGTCGATGCTACTGGCATAATTTAACAGTTTCTGAGATTTCTTTTAATTGTAATCTTTCATTAAGAAAGATCCTCTTTCGCCTTTTCTGTTGGTACAAGCTTTCCATGCTTGTCTTTGCACTCGACCTGGCAAAGCTTTTGGTTTTCTTCTCTGGGGTTTATCATAATCTCTCATCGGCTGAAAATTAATGAAATCTTGCTATTTGGCAGGAACAAACACCTTTGATAGATTCGAGCTCCGAGTACACAAGCGTGTGATTGATCTATTCAGCTCCGCAGAAGTTGTGAAGCAGATCACCTCGATCACGATCGAGCCTGGTGTTGAGGTTGAAGTCACCATTGCCGATGCTTGATAACATTGCCCCTCTTGTGTTCTTGTTCGTAATGAAGCTCTTTGGTTTTGTTTGAAATCGTTAGTTTGTTAGAGAAGTTAAATTTGGAAATGTTTTTGCGACTTTTCTGCTCAATGTGTACATTGAACGGCTGGTATGAGAAAAAACTCGAAAGAGTCATTACGGTTAAAAGCTTTTGTCAGAATTTATGACTTCAGAAAGGAATCGTTCGATGTTTTGTGTTACATTTTTGTCCATTATGGTTTTGTTTTGGTTATGCTAACGTGAGCTGTACGGCAAGAATTCTTACATCCCAATAACCTGTTGTTGCTCTCGTTACTTGGTAATCCAATTGGATTCTATCCATTTTGTTCTGAATACCAATGAGTTTTAGTGTTGTTGCCAGTGATGTACCAGGTAAGCTCATGTAAGTTAAGTCCTCACTTGACCTGCATTAAGTTGCATTCTGTAACCAGTTTTATTCATCTCTCGATTCAAAGACGATCGAAGTACCTCGTTGTTTGCCGCAATCGTGGTATCCCCCAATTAACCGTTGTATATGCTGTCCCTACTCTCTCTTCTATTGCACTCCCTTCTCATATAGATGGTTTTTTACTAAGGTAAAAAAAGGGTATCAACTAAGTTACATAAAAATAACATAACGGAGATTTAAACTACAGGTTAAGGATTTTGGTAATGAAGTGCTTTGCGTGCCACTAAATGAACGGCTCGATTATTCGGACGAGGAATGTGCATACTGAAAACATGAAATTACTTCTTTGGAAATAAAACTTCCTAAACAAGAAGCGACATTCACCAAGACGACTTCCAACTCTAATATCCGGGTACAACGAGTGTAGAAGGCGGACCGCTTCAGCAGAGTCAATGAATGACAATGGCACAGCTACGATCTAACTGATAAAAACAGAAAGGCTCGTCGAATCCCAAGCATAGTGTCGAACCCTGATGATCTCGGAAAGCTTGGGCCAAATTTGAAGAAGAAGCCCGCGAAAAACAGACCTGGCAGTCTAGAAAACCAAAACCCTTTCACGATTTCTGCAACTCCGATTTCCCCGATCGTAAGAATAGAAACCAGAAGGAGAATCCGCCGCCAACTGATCTTAGCAAGCTAAGCCACACCATTTACAAGCAAGGTATAGCTCAACTTCCATCTCTGCATATTGATCTTCATTGCTGTACCAATCATCGGAGTCCAAACAGTTTCTTATCTTCGGCGCTCTGTTGGTTTCAGGGCGAGAAATGGCGACGTACGCTGCGATCAAGCAACCGAAGGCAGGGCTGGAAGAGTCTCAGCAGCAGATCCATAAGATTAGAATCACTCTTTCCTCCAAGAATGTTAAGAACCTCGAGAAAGGTCAGTCCTTTTACTGTCCTTGTAGTATTTCGAACTTTGCTGATTGTGTTCCTGAATTGAGGTGGTGGATTTTTTTGTAGTTTGTGGAGATTTGATCCGTGGTGCTAAGGATAAGATGTTGAGGGTTAAGGGACCGGTGAGGATGCCCACCAAGACTCTTCTTATTACCACCAGGAAGTCTCCTTGCGGTGAAGGTAATTTGCTCAACCATTTCTCAATTCGGTCGGTGTTAATGACTTCATTTTTGTTGAAGCATTGATGCAGAGTTGAATTCTAAGATGCTCTTTGTTGCAATCAGTGTGAATTGTGTTTGCAATTAGATGAATTTGATTGCTGGTTGAATCCATTAGAAGAATGCGGGCTTCTTCATTTTGTTTATTTACAAGCATTTGAAGATGTGATGATGATGAATGGATGATAAATTTAGCATGTTTCTTTCGTATTTGAGGATCTCCATGCTTCTTTTCTTTCTTTCTGTAGTTTTTTCGAAACTGGTAACTTAGTCTGTTTGTTCGTTACAGGAACCAACACATTCGACAGATTTGAGCTTCGTGTGCACAAGCGTGTCATCGACCTGTTCAGCTCCCCCGAGGTTGTGAAGCAGATTACCTCGATCACGATCGAGCCCGGTGTTGAGGTGGAAGTCACAATTGCTGATGCTTAAGAAACGTCCCCCCTACTTGTACGCCTTGTGCTCTAGTTTCACTTTAGAAGTTCGAAACATTGCGGCTTAGTGAAATTTTGTAGTATCAAAGTTTACATTGTAATGTTCTATCCGAGGCTATGTTAATGCAAGATGTGAAATTTTGCTCTGACTGCCCAAGTTTTACTAGTTTACCTTATCAAACAAACACAAGATACTTACCACCAAACAAGTTGTATTAGTTTAGAATGTCGTACTTCGGCATATCATACCGATGGAACATAATCACACCGAACTAGTTGTCTAGTGCAGGTTTCATGGTCAAACTTCGAAACATTAGAGATGAATAGATGATACATCATCTTTATCTAATTATCTTTGGGAAACCAAGCTAGGACAGAATTTAACAAGTTGTCCACAATTTATTTCTCTTCAAATGATGAATGCAATTTGCAGGGGTTAGGATCATTGTGATTATTAGCTGCACTAACATCTGAAATCATCAACAACTGTCTAAACACCAGTTTGCAATCTCTTGCTTCACCATGCTTGCCAGTCTTGTGACTTTCTTGCTTCGCAAGGAACACTTACTGGTTGCCGAACAAGAACATTATAATGACAAGCTGGTGTTCAGACATTGTTGATGGTTTCAGATGTTAGTGCAGCTGATAATCACAATAGCTCTAACCTCAGCAAGTTGGCTTCATCATTACAAGAGACACAAATTCTGGACAATTGTTTCTAGTGTTGTAGAAGGTTTATGATGATTGAGACCAAGAGGAGGCTGGGGGAATCCTTAGAGGCAGTACATGATAGCGACAACTAACTTAATTTGTTCTTGTTCGAAACAGACGGGACAGTTTTTTGCGTAAAAATTTCAAATCTGGAAAAAACCATAGGATCTTCAGTCCAAACTAACCTTCTTTGGAACACAATTAACTGAGTATGGACACAACCATCACATGGTTTCTCTTACGTAAGCAGTCACAACATCTATCTAGTACAAGGTAATTGGTGCAACTACTTGTAATAATATTTTGATGGACGACAATCCATAGATCATGATAGCATAAAACACACTGGTTTGACGTCTGACAATGCCTTCGCTGTGCATTATCAATCTTGTTTTAGACTGCCATCCAGCATAATAACTGCACCTCTGTCGGAACAGAGTGCAACTAGATATCTACAGGAGGAAAGCCAGGGGAACTCTGCCACCGTTGGGGACTTCAGAAACAGCGCATACAGTCATACACAGAGAAACAATGATCGGGCTCAGCAGCTCACCATGGCAAACGATGCCCAAACAGAGTAAGGGCAGCAAAGCGCTGCATAAGAGATGTTTTGACACCCTTAGAGAAGAGGTCTGGAAGCAAAGTGCTAAGCATGACTTGCTCCGCTATGCCGAATTAAAGTATTTCTATGAAGGGCTAGAGGACACAGTCCCAAGGCTCACATGAATAAATTAAATCGAATAGAACAATCCGCTGACTCAAAATTCGGTTGAAAATTAAAAATTATTTCAGATGAATCCTCAAAAGGAAATCTGAACTAACCTCTTTCGTTGTATCTAAACTATTTCAGAATGGAGGATCAAGGCAGTGATCGACATAAGCGTAAAAGAGAAAGAGCCCTAGTAGCGGAAACTCAATTATCTGATCTGAGAGGTTTGCAGAAAGTCTTGCTTAAGTAAAAATGAGCAATAGAGTACACAGAACAAAAACTCACGTCCAATCTAACATTTAACACAAACCAAAAAAAGTTCCCACGATCGCTAATCCGACAAACCAAAGCACGTTCGATCACCAAAACTAGTAGGCAAACAAGGGAGTTTAAGCTTAAGCCACGAGGGTGCTGGCTGTGGTGGACTCACTGCAATAAGATGGATAAACTCGAGTTAGTAGATATCAAAGAAGAAACGAGAAGTTAGAAATGATAAGAGGACATGAGAAAGATGACTCAGTAGTTAGCCATCTGAAATTAGGGTAACAATGAGCACCATTGATTCAATCTCTGTTATTGTAATCTAATCTACAACAACAATGGCCACACAAGCAACCAATTGATCCGAGTAACCAACAAAACCTAGAAGACTAACCATTGATATAAGTTATATCCTATGTACAAACATCACTACAAAGAGAGCACACTGCATTCTTGTTACAACCAGGCAGAACAATTAAGAATCCATCAACGCAGCAGCAATGATTTGTCAAAATATCACTTACTATTTCCAGACTGGGGGAAGCTTCTTGGTCTTCTTATAGTAACGGGCCAGCCTGTGGATTCTGCTCTCAACAAGAATCAAACGGAACTTGGAGTCCTTGTCCTTCCTGTTCCTCTCCAAATGCTTCCTGATGGCCACAGCCTTCTTGATGAGATGGTACAGATCCTCAGGGATTTCAGGGGCAAGTCCTAGACAAAGAAAGCAACCACAAAGCATTACTACTAAACAACCACTCGAAACAAAGAACAGAAAGGACAATCTCCAACCTACAAGAATCTATTTGTGCTCAGACAGGAACTAGATAAGAGAACGGATAGACCACTGAACCAAACAGTACTACAATTTTATCAATTTCTATTACATTCCATTCATTTCACATCACCTCTAAGACTCATACTAACAAATACCTAAACATAATACGATTCAGCTATGCTAACAGAGCGATAATGAAACCAAAAAGTCAATCAAATGAAGCCTTACCACTTGCTTTGAGGATGCGAAGGATCTTGCTACCGGTCACACTCCTGACCTGAGCAATACCATGAGAGTCACGAAGGATGACACCAATCTGCGATGGAGTCAAACCCTTCTTCGCAAACTTACAGATGTTCTCCTCCACCTGGAAGTTAATTCACAGCACAAACATTGTAAACAGGCCGTGATCGGAAAACAATAATACTAAGGTTCAATTGAAATGACAAATGAGACTCACATCCTGAGAAGAGATCTTGAGCCAGCTCGGGGGAGTTCTCTTGTAGGGCAGAGCTGAAGCTGAAATACCCTTTCTGCCAAAAACGATTGCATCACAAAACGGTGAGATCGGAGATGGAATCCAAACATCGATCGGAAGAAGATAAAGAAACGAATAGCTCAAAAGCCTTACCCTCTGGAGTGCATGCGACCCATGGCGACGGCTGTGGAGGTTGCGCTGCGGTTTCTCTCCTCTCTCGCTCTCGCTCGCTCTGTGCTGCAGCCGAACTCTGCAAGTAGATTGAAACCCTAAGCTGTGAAATTTCTTATAGGGTTTATAAGCTCTTCAGTCCATCCTGTCAGATGGGCCAGGTTGGTTTCCTAGCGGCGCTGTAACTGTGGGCTGAAAAGTTGGGCCCATGGAGACTTTGGTTTTTCTATTTTGACCCAACGGGCTATTGTTGATCCAGAATATTCAACAAACCTTGCCTGGGAATTGTGAGTCCACACTTTATTCTTGTTTCTTTCGTATATAAGGCGAAAGCCCAACCATGGGAACTCATGTTGAAACAATTGAGGGGTGAAATTTCGATCGGAGTTATTTTCAAATGATTTGAGTTATTGAGATATAATATACCGTTCATGAAAATAAAGAAATTCCTGTAATCTTCCTTACATCATCAGCCTCTAGAATCTATATATTTTGTTCCGCTACGAGATATTTTTGTCACTCAATAAAAACAAACACGTCGAGTTGTAAATCTCTTGAGACGTCCGTGGTACGCACTTTTTATATTTCTGTTTAGGATGTCACGTAGCTATGAATTCAGACTTAGGACCACCTAAACCAAACTCACCTAGGTAACAAGCCTTTACAAAACACTCATGAACAAGAATCTCGAATGGTTAATAACTTTTACAAGCACGTACCCTACCTAATTGACTTATATTATAAGAATCGATCCCATGCAATTAAAGGAAGATTCCCATCGTGAACCTGCATCATCTCAAAAGCTTCATCATGTGCTTCTTCTGCAGGAACACATCAACGGTAGATCTGTAGCTACGTTTTATTTATATACGAACTGCTCTTTGAGTTGTTCCTTTTGTTCTGCAAAGGAATACTTGGGGAAACCAAAAAGTTACACGTTCCAAAAAGATGGTGTTACTTTCATACAACAACACGATCCCCTTGCACAACACGACCCACTTGAACTAAAGTTGTTAGAAGAAAGTTTAGTTTAGTTTTATGTTCTTTATAGACACACTGTTTAAATAATTGTCGAATTTTCTGATTGGAAGGGGCGATAATATTTATAATTTTTGGAGGCGAACAAAAGGTGAAACAGGAGGAGCCGGAAAGGTTGGTAGCAAGTAAAAAAGATGGAAAAAAGGACAATTAACGAACTAAACGAACGATGATTACTACTTTAACGAACAAAGTTTTTCGAAACCATACAGTATATTGGATCGTTGGGTCTAATAACATTTAGTACAACTACAACCGGGTGAGTGGTAGCTAGTTGAACTCGAGTCGTGACTCATGGAGACGGTCACAATTCGAAGAACATTGCAACATAACGACTCGATTATTAAGACATTAAACGTCACGAGAAACAAAACCCTAGGGTTCAGCATCCGAGGCTCCAACACTGTTTCCAACAAAAGCCAATGACTAGTTAATTTTGATTAGCTAACAAAAAACAAACAAACAAACTTGGGCTTTGGAGGACCTTCGAATTATATAGGGCACGTACAATCTCCAACACTACATCCTATGTATGACCTTAGCTCCATGTGAATCGTCGGTTCTCACAAAACCATTCACTCTCATGCCTGTAAAGCTACATTCATCGATCCATGCAACCTTATACCTCTCTATATTATATATTTCAATCGGGTCATAATCAAATCGTCGAAAACGAGAATTGAAACCATCCGAAGATGTCAAGCCTTACCGCGAGTGTGCATCATAGTTGGGAGTCACCTTCAAAGATAACATTTGGATAACCTAGATCAATTAGAGTCATAGCTACCGCGAGAGGGAGAGTTTACAACATATACAATTCGACGTATATATTTATCATGTAAATCAACGATAAATATAAAAAAAGACAAGATTCAGATAACCCAAATCAATTACCCGTCGAATGGCTTTGATCAATAAGAGTCGTGACTTTTCATCCTTCACCGCAAGAATGAGAGTTTACGATATAGTTCAAACTCAATATGACGAATGTATTTAACGTCCTTCTTTTAACAGCTGAAAACAGTAACTTGAAAAGAGAATCCAGGAACTGAACATACTTCCAATAGAAGATGGACAATCTTTATAAGAAAAAACACAAAGCAACAATTTTCATTTTTGAAACAGAACAAAGGTTGTCTTCTTATCTATTGTTCTCTCTTTGTTGTTCCAAGACAAAACAACAAAACCAGAGGCCAGCAGCAATAATTGAAGCTTTGCTAGCTAGGAGAGAATGACTACTGAAAATAAGGCATGAGCCACGGAGCTTCACGAAAGATCAATGGCTTGCTCTTGCAGTTTTTTTCACAGTTTTTGTCTGATTTATGAGGATTTATTTTTGCCATAATTGTCGAGTTATAGCAAGGGAAGAATCCAAATGGGTGGAAGTTGGAATAATGGATCAATAGGGTTAGGGTCCATGGATAGGATACTTTGGTACGATTCGGTTTTACGGTAGGGATAAATTTGGGAGGTGTTAATAGATTTGAATCTGATATTTTCGGGCCGTCAATCCTTAATTATAAGTCGATTAATAGTTCTTGTGATAGATAGATAAGACCTCGTCGACCGATAATGAAACGTCACTCGTGTGACATAAGATACATGATTTTTTAATAATAGTTATATTTTCTTATAACATCAATTCTTCTGTATATCATACTTCAAACGTGACGGTCATAGATACGTACATAATACATGACACTGATATCAATAATGTCGTTCCAATTTTCCGGGATTGTATAGTTGCCACCAACTACAATAATACGGACAATGTTAATAGTAGCAAAGTTCGATGTGTACAATTTGATGTTTTAGTTATCCGAATATCATATTAATGGCCCGACACTTTTGACGAATAATATAGTTACAAGTTACATGTATGTATTTAGCTAATAAGAGATGCAGACTCCACAAATGAGATTGTATAAATCACAAATTTTTACATACCTCAATCATTTCTGTCGAACTTGAAAAAGAAAAAAAAAACTATTCCAAATCAAACAAAACATTAAAAAAAGAAAAAAAAGAAAGGAGCTACTATTCAAAACACTAGCCTATTTTTTCATTCCAACCCAAACTTGGTTGTAATCCAACTTCTACTCTCAAATCAGATCGGTCCAACCCAAACCGGGTCCAAACTGAAGTATGATTCTTGATTCCCAGATGATCTCACTGTAGGCTCGTCTACACTGGATTATGGAATTTTGAATTTCAAACTTTTATTTATTTTGAGTTTGACTAGTCTTATCAGTTTGTAGTAAAAGCTGCAGCCAATACAGTACCCATTTCACGCGCCCATGCCAACAAACGCATACTACTCGACAAATCATATTGCCACGTGGCGCAATGGGTGTTACTGTTCTAGTCTTAGTTTACTGCTTCAGATCAGAACAGATCAACGGCCTAGATTGAACTGGCACGTACCCAACTATTTGCTATTATATGCGACTTCCTATATAGAAATTTCGATATTCGATTTCATAATCTATGAATTTGAAATTCTTACCAACCTAATTAGATCGATCTACATTTCACATTTGGTAAAATACTTGTGTTAACATCTAATTATTTACAAATAAATTAAATCAAACATCAATTTCAAAATCAACATCGAAGTTAACTTATTTAACCATATCAACACCAAGTTTTTACAAAACATCAGTAAAAAATTTATCGGAAAAGACGAAACCACCCTTGGACCACTTACACAACAGTCTCTGTCATCCCTGATGGGACTGGAACCCATCACTCCCATCCGATTCAGACGCCATAACTAAAGCCAAACCCAAAACCCAAAAGAAAACTGAAAATGCTCCTTCCTTTTTCCAGCTCCTCCTCCGCTACCTTTGGTACAGAGACCATATGAGCACCACTTGATTCCTTCCTCAAAGCCCTTTCGTCTTTTTGCCTCCTTCCTTCACCAACCCACCCAAAAAAAAAACAGAGCAAGAGAAACAAAAACAGAGCAAGGTGAAAAATGGCGATTGCTTCACTATTCTTCTTCATTCTATTCCTCATTCAAGCTGAATCCGCAGCCAACACAGAGCTGAAACCCTTGCTGGAGTTCAAATCAGCGCTGGACCCGGAGTCCAAGTTTCTGGCCTCGTGGAAAGTCGACGGAAACCCGTGTGACGGTTCCTTTGAAGGCGTCGGGTGCAATGAACACGGCCAAGTTGCTAACATCTCGTTGCAAGGGAAGGGCCTTAAGGGGGAGATTTCACCGGCGGTTGGGAGCTTGAAGAACCTGACTGGGTTGTACTTGCATTACAATGCCTTGTACGGTGAAGTCCCAGCAGAAGTTGGGAACTTGACTGAGCTCGTTGACTTGTACTTGAACGTCAACAATCTCTCCGGCCAAATCCCGCCTGAGATTGGGAACTTGGGTAAACTCCAAGGTTAGTAGTTTCGGTTAGACTTTTAGAGCTTTCCATTGGTTTAAATGATTTTTGGTTTAACCATGATTGTCTGAATCAAATCAGAATCTGAAAAGTTGTTGAACCTCTAAGAATGCACAAAGAACTGATTACACGATTGAGTTGAGTCAATAAACCCTATAAACCGGGCATGAATAGTTCGAGACATTTGTCTAAAGTACCGGCATGAAGGGAGATTCAGGATTTAAGATCGAACCGAATGGGTTGGTTCGGACTGGTCCCAATTGTTATAAACCAAACCTCTGTTTTCTGTTTGCAGTGTTGCAGTTATGCTACAACCAGTTCACTGGAAGTGTACCAGTACAGCTTGGCACATTGAAGAAGCTTACTGTCTTAGCGCTTCAGTCGAACCGATTCAGCGGTGCGATCCCAGCGAATCTGGGGAATCTCGGG
Organism: Linum usitatissimum; assembly: GCA_030674075.2. Classification (NCBI taxonomy): domain Eukaryota; kingdom Viridiplantae; phylum Streptophyta; class Magnoliopsida; order Malpighiales; family Linaceae; genus Linum; species Linum usitatissimum. The sequence goes on from JAUJYP020001424.1 coordinate 1,512,996, forward strand.
ATGCTGATGCGGCTCGATTTGAGCTTCAACCATTTCTTCGGCTCGATCCCAACGAAGCTCGCCGACGCTCCGGTGCTCGAGTCTCTCGACATCCGTAACAACACCTTCTCCGGCAATGTACCCCTTGGTAAAGTCCCCATTAACCCCAAACGTCGAATATTAACCGGACCGAATCGGTTATTAACCGGTTTACTGTGATCTTATTTTTTATCCAGCTCTAAAGAGGCTAAACGAAGGCTTCCTATTTGCAAACAACCCGGGACTGTGCGGGTCGGGTTTCATGGACCTAAGGGCATGCAACTCATCAGAAGGGACAAATCCAAACAGACCGGAAGCATTCGAACAAGGCGGGCAACCAACAAAAACACGAGAAATCCCCGAAACAGCAGACTTAACCCTCCCTTGCAGCATCAACCAAACCAACTGCACAAACCCATCAGCAAGAAACCACCACCACCAAGCATCATTGTTCATCATAGGTTCAGTCTTTGTAACACTCACATTACTAGCCACGTCAGCACTCTCCTACACTCACTACCGCCGCAGGAAACAGAAGCTCTCTGACTCAGCGAACGTTGACCAGTCAACTTCTGATCATCAACAACCATCAGGGTACAGGAAGAACGGGTCTCCGTTGATCAGCCTCGAGTACCCGAATGGGTGGGACCCGCTGGCTGACCATGGAAGGAGACATAATAACAATGCTGCTAGTACTAATGGTGATGCATTGTTCCACAGCTTCAAGTTCAACTTGGAGGAGATCGAGACCGCGACCCAGTACTTCTCCGAGTCGAACGTGTTGGGAGGCGGGAAGAAGTTCAAATTCTCTGCTACATATAAGGGAATCCTGAGAGATGGATCTTCTGTTGCTGTGAAGTGCATTAGTAAGAGCAGCTGCAAGTCTGACGAAGCAGAGTTTCTGAGAGGGTTGAATGTGTTGACTTTGTTGGGTCATGAGAATTTGGTGAGGTTTCGAGGGTTTTGTTGCTCGAGGGGACGTGGCGAATGCTTCGTGGTGTATGATTTTGTTCCCAATGGGAACTTGATGAGGCATTTGGATGTTGCTGCTGAGGATGTTGGTGGTGGTGATGATGAGCTTGTTCTTGAATGGTCCACTAGAGTCTCCATTGTTAAAGGCATAGCCAAAGGTCAGATCTTTTTTCTAACCCTTCTGCTCCTATAAATTTATACTAGTTTTGCTCTTGATATTTGTTTATGTGCATCACATGATGGTTTTCGTGACGACTCGTTGTTCATTCGGTTCGATCTGGTCTGGCTTGCATAATTTTGAGGGCCAATCTATGCAGGCATAGCGTATCTGCACAGCTACAAACCAAACAAGCCATCCATAATCCACCAGAACATAACAGCAGAGAAAATCCTGATAGACAAAAGGTACAACCCAATGGTATCAGGGTCAGGCCTGCAGAGCCTCCTGACAAACGACGCCGTTTTCTCAGCACTCAAGGCCAGTGCAGCAATGGGGTACATGGCTCCGGAGTACTCGACTACGGGGAAGTTCACGGACAAGAGCGACGTGTACGCATTCGGAGTGGTCGTGTTCCAGGTCCTATCCGGGAAGCGTAAGGTCTCGAATCTGATCCGATTAGGTGCTGAGTCGTGTCGTTTCGAGGACTACTTGGATGCCAACCTCAAAGGGAGGTTCTTTGAGTATGAAGCTGCTAAGCTTGCTAGGATTGCATGGATTTGTACCCACGAGTCACCTGTTGAGAGGCCTTCCATGGAAGCTGTTGTTCAGGAACTGGGGAACTGTAGTAGTTGCATTTAGGAAGATTTTTAGGTGATTTGTCTTACGAGGTTGGACTAGGTCACGGGTTCGAATCTCGAGGTTTTCGAGTAGATTTAGGTTGTTTTGTAGCCTAAGAAGGTAGGATTCTGTGTTAATCTCCTAAGTTAGTTAGGATAGTTCTATGTGTAGAAATGATGGGTTACAACATTTCCATCATAGGAGGTTGCAACTTTGGAACCTGTATTTTTCATTCCCAACCTAATGGATTTAGTTTAACTGAAATTGTTTTCTACGGTTCGTGTTGACTCATGAGTGTGTAGTCCGGTATCGTTCTTTATTCGTGTTTTGGTAGTCAAAATAAAATTAATTATTTTGCCTAAGAAAAAAGAAACAGTTGATTGATAGATGTTGACTCATGAGTGTATAGTCCGATATCGTTCTTTATTCATGTTTTGGTGGTTAAAATAAAATTAATTATTTTCCCGAACAAAAAATAATGGTTGATTGTTACATGTTGACTAATGAGTGTATGGTCCGGTATGTTCTTTATTTGTGTTTTGGTAGTCAGAATAAAATTAATTATTTGGGCAAACAAAAAATAACACATAAATAACATGTGTTTATTGTAACAGACAAAAGACACCGTTAATATCCTAATATCAATTTCTCTTGTTTGACTACCCAAGCAAGTAAAAGTTTCAATTATGTTCTAAAGATATCGATTTGTTGGAGAAAGTTTCATTTACTGTCTTGCGAGTTACATATTACGATTCGTTAAACCATGTTGATTTATCGTCTTTTTCATCTTATATTTGTTTGGATTCTCGTTGCACATCAACACTAAACAGATCGTGCTGATTTGAGTTTCTCATTATGAATTATCCGTTGTTGTTTATGTTAATTATGGGTTAATTTAAGTTGTGTTATTTGAATAATATACCTCCACTTTTTAAATCGATTTGGTTCCTACGGGTTGGAGTTACATTCCATTTTCCGATTAATTTGTTATACTATTGCTTACGTGACAAATATAACTTGTTTCATTTACGATTACAATTCAAAGTTGGACAAACACTTTAAGTTTAGAGAAAGTCCATTTTACCAAAATCCCAATGTTCATGCACAAATAATAAATATAATATTTACATCTTACATTGATCCAATCTACTTGGACCACATCACAACCCCACTTCTTCTTCTTCTTCTTCTTCTTCTTCCCTACGCTTCAATCCGTTTACCTTGCGGAAACCTAACCCTAAACACATGCTCTTCACCGGTGCATTCATCCACCTTCACGACCCACCGGCTCTTCCTACTACACCCTCCACCTCCGACCACCGGAGCTTTCCTCGCCGGTGGCGCCATCCTCGTCACTAGCAACCCTTCCCCGATAGGCAACAGCTGAGTCTTCCACCCACTTGAACACCACGAGTACCCTTCTTTATCACTACCCGCATTGTACCCAACTACCACGACGCCGTTTCGGCCCATTCCGCTGCCGTTTTGCACTCCCTCCAACACCCTCTCGTGGTTGTCCAAGTTGCAGTCCACGACAACGAAATCCGCGTCGCTGTATTGGGCCGTGAGCAGCTCTTGGGCCGGCCCGGATACAAACTCCACATGGCAACCTGATTCGAGCCCGATGGACGACATAACGGTTTCCTCTTGGTTCGGGTGGATGCAAATGACTCGACCGCCGGTCTGGTAAGCTGCCGCCACGAGTGCCACTAGGGTGGATGACGTGACGGAAGGTGAGGTGGAGGAGGCCGCGATGACCATTAGTTGGGAGTTGTTTCCGGCCGCTAATGCTGAGATGAACTCGGCCGCTTCTGGCTCTTTCGCTTTCTCGCCCTGTTAGAATTAATAAAGAATCATTTAGCACCCGTTTTGCTGAATTGAATGTAGATTCGAGTTTGAAATTTCGAAAACCGAAAAACGGGTTTTATAACTTACCATTCTTAGGGTTTTGAGGTAGGCATTTGTGGCATTCTCTGCTGACCAACAAGCCATTCTTTTTGCTACTAGGAAATGATACGAATTGGAAACTTTGGGAGAAGGATTTTGAGAGATGAATGGATTGATGGGGGGTTTTGTGAAGTGTGTTTTATAGGAGGAAGACAACTAGGAGGACAAGGGAACATGGATGGTCCCAAGTTGTTGTTGGGTTATAATAATGTGTTACTATATGGAGATTTTGGGTTGGATGGAATTGGATAGGGTTAAATAAATTCATTTTTGTCACGTTGAAATGTAATATTAGATTTTTGAAATTCTAACAATATTCCAACTAGTGGAGTAAGGTAACTTCGAGTAAGAATCCTATTCGTCACCGATGAGGAATCCTCTTTTGCTCGAGCTAAATCTTACAACACAAAAAACATATTAATTTTGTTCGATGAAATAGCACAACAAGGATGTTCTGTTGGATTATTGGAACATGAGTACTGCTGAATTCAAATAAAAGTATTATTGTTATGCGCGGATAGACGGATTTATTCAAAGTCCTATGCTCTATTATTGGCGATATTATATATTGCCCTACTTGAAGATATCAAAACACGTATATATGTTTGTTTACCAATGCCTCCCTAGCTATATAAAAGTATTGAATTCAAATCCTATCTAGTAAGTTTAAATATTTACATTGCTTTAACTTGAACTACGTATTCTTTTGAATATTGAGCGATAACAATGATGATATAGAAACCACGTGCCAATCTAAATTACATGGTTTCATTAACGTAATATTAGCTACTTCACGAGACGTATTCACGATCTAGATAGCTACATTACATGTCAATATATACTAAACGAAAAGAACACATAAGAAAGACAGGGACCGATCTAGATAAGGCTCTAATCCGGCCTAGAGTGTATGATGTCCAACACCGCGGTCCAGATAGTTCTCCTTACGACCCGGTCCCGATCGGCCATACCCTTTGTCATCCTCATCCCTTATGTAAAAAATTAGAATTTTGGAGCAAAGAAGGAGGGAATCAGGAATGCATTTGGACACTGATGAACCTTTCAACATCACATTGAAGTGAACTAGTGAAGAGTTATCCATTGAACACAGCAAAAGAAGCAGTACTAGTACAGTGGAGGATCGATGAATTGATTGATATTAAAACAAGAGAGACAAAGACAGTAGTACAGTACTAACATATTTTCACATGGCGCATATGCTGTTACTGAACCCCGACAGTTCTCTCTGTGTCTTTGAATCTATATGATACTTTGCAGGCATTGGCTCTGGTCGGATGTGTAAGTGGATACAACATGCAAACTACTTCAGTCACACTACTCTTTTTTTTTTTTACTTCTTTAGTCCCACTTGCCTTTAGTTTTGCTGATAGGATTTTGCTCCATTTTTTTGGGTGCTGAATCCGCATGTGTCACTAGGGGTTGACGCTTGAGTCCAACGGTTATGGATGGATTTCACAGATCTAACGATTTGGGAAGAACCCCTGCTAGAAAAATTAAACAAAAAAAAAGTGGCGGGCGTCATTTCAGTTGTGTGACGGGCCTCATTTCAGTTGTTGGACGTAGGTGTCAGCACCTGCTGACGGATGCTGATTTAGCACTCAAGGTGAACTGATTTTGCTCTGCTTCCTAGCTACTAGCTAACTTCCTTTCGTAGCTTCCTACAAAATTCAGGAATTTTTGAACATAGTTAGTAGTTTTGTTTTTGCGAGAATTGTCACGTTTGGAGGCATTGTCAAGCATCAGATATCGAGTACAATGTTATTACGATACAAAGTGTAATTATCAGTAAACGAGAACCAAACTATCAAATTAATCATAATTCTCTACTAAAATGGACAAACTAAGCATACCCTTGACGAGGATTGTAATGTAATGTGCGCATGCATGATGTCATCTTGATTGTTATATGACAATGGCCAAAACCATCGCTACAACTAATTAAGAATAGGCCTGGTCGCGGGTTGCCAGCTGCAAGCCGGCTTGTGAAAGCTGATAGCTAACTGGCACCGCCGCGACAACCCTAACATTAATGGTTTGTTATAACATCACATTAGCGTTTTCATGATAGGAAAAATGACAACATATATCTTCATAATGCAACATTACGTTCCAAATTTTTGTTATAGGAAAACTACCTGATTTTGAATCTTTTTTTTTTAATTGAGATCCCAACAATCAGAACAGTACCTAGTTTTTGAGTTTATTAATCATTTTGTTCCTGATTTACGGGTTGTTCTGAATATTTGTTGTAGGTTCTCAAATTATGTTGGCAGGAGAGGAATTTCCAGACAAGAAATAGTGACTAACCCGATATGGACGAGGATAAAGAAAGGGGGAGGTTCCTGAAAATGAAAGAAAGGTAAAAATACACGACGGATGAGTGCATGGGTAGTGTCTGTTAAAATAATAGCCATTTTTTAAACCATTTACAGCTTTATTTTGGGTAATTTTAGGAACATGAAAAGGCTTTGGGTAATTTGCTGAGCTCGAAATCAACATCTCCTTCAAAGATGGAAGCAATGGGGTTTGGTGGTACTGTAATGGTGCAAAGGAGAGTGCGAAACAAAAAGTTTCGAAGGAGTACTTAGATGATTGTATATGTTTTGCTGTTTTTCTTTGTCCCCGCTCGTATTTGGATGTTAGTTTGAGGATTCGTCTTTTATTTGTTAGTAGGATTGGTGAGGAGGTTAAAAACTAATAGTACAACTGGTATTGAAAAATAATAATTTGTATATTCATCATTTTCATCATCAGTAAAATTGATAGATCCAAATAAAAAAACAAGCAATATTAAGTAATACGAACTATATCAAATGAAAAAATAACTTCAATATCTTAAAAAAATCTGATAATAAAACAAGTTAAAAAGTGCAAATAAAAAAAAGAAAACTAAGGGTCACGGGAAATCGGCTACAACGCCGCCAAACCACCGAACCAACGATGGGCAATGAGTTGTCTGAGCCGCCATCGAAACCGAATCAAAGAGACAGACGAAAACGTAAAAAAAGAAGATATCAAAGAAATTAAATTTTAAACAAAAAAAACTACCTTGAATGTGTCCAAGAAAAGTGGAAAGAGATAACTACAAATAGAAAAAATAGAAAAACAATCTAAAAATTTGAATTTATAATAAAAAATAGTTAGATATAGTCGGTCTCTTAAAAGAATCAAAATAATAACAAAACAGTAATCTTCGCCGTTAAATAATAATCAAAATTATTTTAACGACTAAAAAATGTCCTAATTTCAGAAAGTTTGTAGATTAGGTGCTCAAGATTTAAAAAATTACAAACAATATCGTATTCGTATGGAAATGAAAAAATTTGGCAAATAAAATGTGTAATAAAATTTGAATAATACATTTCGTTTGGGATTTATTAGTGTTCTTGTCTAACCCAAAAAACTGTATATAGGATAAAGCTAAAACAATACATACGACTTGAGATTTGTTGCTGGCAATCAATTTCGGAACCGAAGGTTAGGTAATTCGGGCCACCTCATAGTATTTTTGAGTCTCCGAACAACCAAAATCACATGTAAACCTCTTGATATCGAAAAATTTATACTTAGAGAACCTACTCAAGACCGGCCTATTCGATCGAAACCATTACGAAACGGCAATGGTTAGTACATGATGTGGGTGTGGCCGGCCCTCACAGACTATTGTCTATCTATCTCCCTGTGTCGTCTTCTGCCAGGCACCACCATCCAATACTTCGATCAGCTTACAGCATTAATTGAATTTGCAGGCAACCAGTAGGATTGTTCCAAGAAGTAGTGAATTAAGAGTGATGGGCAATGAAAAAATTTATGGAAAGATTAAGAAACCAAGGTATGGGCGTGGATCGAAAGATTCTAAAGCTTTGCTGCCGGTGAAGGGGACACTTCTGAGCATATGGGTCAACGGACCACCCCCATCGCCCCCCCACCCCACCCCCGACCGCTGACAATTTATCGGTTAGGTTATTTTATTAGAATCATGAAAATGTTTATTTGTATTTCGGTTTATGAATGGTGATTGGCTCCGGCCGAGGTGGGTATCTTTTGGAAATATTGAGTTGTTTGATCTAATGGATGTCCATGCATGGCTTTTTGGATGGTGGAGTTGTTCTAGTGGGTAGAGCGCGTGTTTGGTTATTTGGAAATTTTGATTTCGAATTCAATATACTTTACGAAATGGACATCAATTAATTTCTTATCTATAATTTTAGAAAACAAAAAATGGGTTTGAACCCAACTGTCTGCCCCCGGCATAAACAAGCTGGCCTAATGGCCCACCTTCCGAAATCTAGCCCGATGACCAAACCGCCGTACCAACCAGTTGATCTAGACGACCCAACCACCTGTTATATTAGATGTTTATGCGGAGACATGTCATATAGACAGGATCTAGTCAGGTTCCTTAGCCTATCTTTAAGGTAATAGAGGGGTTCAACTAACCGGTTTGCAGCCCCATGTCTAGGAGATCTTTAGTTGTCCACATTCAACGGTCTAGATTTGATCAAATCCTAGTCACTATTCTTTCATGCGACACTTGACAAACAAGTCATGTCACCATGAACATATATAAGACCATCAATCACTGTATTCATAATTTATGATAACTCATCTACCATCATGCCCGCTTAAGCTATACAACCATTTGGAGCTATACGCTTATTGATGGTCTCACACCACAAGAAGGCATACATTTACAAGATTTTTCTGTCTCCCAAACATCTTCTTATACGCTTATGCCCCTTAACTCACTCACTTTTACCACTCTTCTTTATATGACTTGCGAGAAATCATGTTTCGGATACTCTTATGCACTCACAAAAAAGAAGACATTCTCACTCTCACGCGATTCTTCAGTCGAACCACTTAACTATCGATCCAACAACCATTCGGGCAGAACACAGCTATGGATCCATGGTAACGGCCCATTGTGAGCTGCTGGGTTCAGTCTTTCAAACCCATGAGACTATAGATCTAGAAACTTCGAGGGCCCACGAGAAATCCACATGCCACGTGTCAACCACAACCGAACAACGCGGGAGCCGGCCCAAGAAGAGTTTACCGCTCTCAGTTCTTCACTCCGCACCCCGCAGGGTTTTAGAGAAGCAAAGAAAACGGCACCGAGAGCTAGGGTTTTAGCAGAGAAGAAGAAGAAGAACAACAACAACAGTAAGAAGGAAATCGAAATTTCTTCTCCGATGACAGGCTTTTGGGGTAAAACACACTCGCTCTCTTCCATTTCGTTGTTATCCACCACATTCTTAGCGACGATGATGGAGACTAATCCGCTTTTGTTTCAACGTATTTTCATCAGGTATTGAAGTGAAGCCAGGCGAATCCTGTACTTACCGATCCGAGAACGATGATGAGACGCTTTACGTCACTCAGGCAACTCTCGGCGTCGGTTCCGCAACGGATAGGACCATTCTCCAGTGCTCCGTCGACGAGAAGTCTCCCGTGTTCTTGTGCTCGTTGTTGCCGGAGAAGACCGAGTCCTGCGCATTGAATCTCGTTTTCAGATATGACGAGGTTGTATTGTTCTCGGTAGTCGGCGAATCCAGTGTTCATATTTCTGGATACGTTGCGGTCGACGAAGATGAGTCTGATCATGAGGAGTAAGATTCCTGTTCTGTTTATTGGTTAATTACTAGGTCATTTTGTTGGATTCGAATTGTGTTTTAGCTGAATTTACGATTGGGATGTGTTGTGGTGGTGTACAGTGAGCGAGGAGAGGATATAGCTGAGACGGAATCGGACGAGTCCAGCGATTTCGAGTATGGTGATGAGTTTGATGAGAGTGATGATGACGACTTTATCGATGATGATGAGGAGGAAGGACTCAATGTGTTTAGGTCGTCTCCTCCTCGAAAAAGCGGAGGTAATGTTGTTGTTTTTATGTTGTGTATTGTGGCTTTGAATGTGAAATGACAGTTGATTGATCCGTGTAGTGGTTGTTTATGGTTTGTTGTAGTTGTTATTGAGGAGATTGTAGATGACGAGGAACCTGAAAATGGTGATGGAGATGGATTGTCAAAGCGAAAGAAGAAAAATGAGAAAAAGAAGAAGAATAAGAAGGAGAACCAGCTGGCTGAGGAAGATGACTCTGGAAAGCAGATTGTCTTGAAGAGTAATCCTGGTGCTGGTGCCTCTGTGCTGGAAAGTGAAGACGAAGATGGTTTTCCAGTTTCTAAAGCGGATGAGGGGAAGGGTGATGTTCAAGAATCTACGCCTGAAGCGAATGTAGAAGGTAAGGGTAAAGATTTGAAGAAAAAGAAGAGGAAAGTAAAGGCTACTGAACCAGATGGCCAACCAGAAAAGTAAGCTAATCTATCTTAGGCTTTGTATGTTCAGGTAGGCTAGTGTTTATATCATACATATGTGCCAGGTACTGACATGTTAACTTAATTATCGTGCCAGGAAAAAGAAGAAGAAGCAGCAGATAAAGAAAAGCAAGGAGGAAATTGCTGCTGCTATGGATGAGGACGATCAGAAAGAACCAGCTGGGGAGGAAACACAGACTGTGGATACCAATGATGGTACTGAAAGGTATGAAGTCTCTTTTCATGGAATCCAAAACTGTGGCATGCTATAGAGGAGCGTTATGGCCTAATGTCATTGTAGTAGAAAAGAGTATGAGCATGACTATCATTTGCCCTGTAGTCCAAAGTAGTATAGTCTGCCTTCCAAATGTTGCATGCTATGAAGAGGCTAATAAATGCTGCCATTGAAATTGATAATAGTTCTGTTTTTTCACTTGCTGTATTAGTACCGAGTATTCAACAGCTTATGTTTCTGTATACCTTTCAATTCAAAGCTTAACAGGTAGTAACCATTACCGAGTGAAGTGTTGTACATCCGTACTTGTGTTTTATTAGTTCTCTATGCGTGTTCATTATGTGTGAAGAACTCATACTGCAGATTCATAATATGTGATGTTCTTGGCTTTGATACTCTTGTTTCCATTGAAGGAAAATCAATGCTGAAGTAGGAAGTGCACCTTCCGAAACTTCACCAGCTAAGAAACAGAAGAAAAATAAGAACAAGAAAGCAAATGCTGATGGGGAAACAAATGTTGAAACTGTTCCGGGTAAAGGAGGTGAAGCAAAAAAATCCGCCATGGATTCTGCTGCCAAGCAATCTGCTTCTAAGTATTCGAAAGAAAGAACCTTCCCAAATGGGCTGGTTATTGAGGACCTAGCTATAGGCAAACCAAATGGTAAAAGGGCTTCTCATGGAGATCAGGTACCTTCTTTAACCATCCAATCTTCTTGACTTGACTGTCTGAATCATACTTGGCGAGAAAGTTCTTTAGTACGAATGTTCATGAAGCTGATATCTGGAAAATGACTGTGTTGTGTGCTCTGCAGGTCAGTGTGCACTACATTGGCAAGCTGAAGAAGAATGGAAAGATATTCGATTCGAACATTAGAAAGAAACCGTTTCAGTTCCGCCTAGGTAACTTCAGAACTCCATTGATCGGCTACTGATTTAACTGTTGCAGTGAAGTTGAGTCTAACCAGGCTTTTCCCTACTTGGTTTCCAGGCGTTGGTAAAGTCATCAAAGGATGGGATGTTGGTGTTGAGGGTAAATACCTCATGAACTGGTTATCACCTTAGCCTTAGAAATTCCCAGTTGATTTTATATTCTAATTCATCTTGATTTTTGTCCAGGCATGAGAGTTGGAGACAAGAGGAGGATCACTATCCCTCCAGCCATGGGGTAAGTAAAGATTTTTGCTTGTATTAAGAATCGTCAAACTGTTAATAATGTAACCGATTCAATCTCTGTAACAGATACGGGCATAAAGGTGCTGGACGCGATATTCCTCCGAATTCATGGCTGGTGTTCGACGTGGAATTGGTGAATATCGGTTGATCGACAGACTTACTCGCTTGTCCTTGAAGAGGGAATTTTTTGAATGCCATGGATGTTCGTTCGTTCTTGTAGAGAGGTTTTGAAGGTTGAGCATCATCAATGGCACTGGCGGATTTGTTTTTCGGAATTGATTTACTCAAAATATATTCACTAGTTCTTGATACTATTCTATTTCAGTGGGAACCGAATGTTGGTTGGTTTAATTGAATAGAAAGCAGTGTCACTTTCTTTTTAGATGCTCAAACTTAATTCTCCGTATTCATAGAGTTCGAAGTTTGGGTATCTGGTATTTCCGAGGTTTATTATCAACATTGTCATATTATGCTATCCGGTGGGTATTTGTTACCCGTTCGGAATAACCATTGGGTATCCGAACTAATTTCGTCACATTTTGTATAAGTTTTATGTGGGATTTGGGTACGAGTGCCTGCACAAGATAGATTAGGGTATCTGAACACGTTCCGATTTCCAGCTCGAATTATTCATATAAAACAATTTCACAGAGTACGGTTAAGAAATTCACGACTCCATGGAGTATTGCTAAGGTCAGTTAAGAAAGTCATGGCTCCAAATCGTCGAACTGTCTAGAGGCAGCCCTCTGATAGTGAAGCTAAGAATTGTTGGATCTTTTCGAAATCTAATCTGGTGGTTAATGGTTGTCTTATACTCCCATTAGTCAATCCAGAAATTTTGTTGTTGGGTTCCGCCAGGCCCTACGCCAGATTAACCGGCCCATATCACATTCTAGCCCAATTAATATTAAAACCCTAACGCCCGTGTCTTCCTCTTGCTCAGCAGGAAGTAAGGAAAACCACACCTCGGCTTCAACCTTTTCTTCGGCCTCTTCCGTCACACCTGAACTTCAGGTTACTACCTCTCCGAAGATAGAGCTTCTGAACTCTTTGTTGATTGAGTATTGAATCCGTCGATCTAAATCTCTTGTTGTTTAATTAACGCGACTCATCTTATAAACTTCGCTGGCTAATCTGAGGTGTTTTCGTTTCTTTCGATCTGCAGACAAGATGGCGGTTCCTTTGCTGACGAAGAAGATCATCAAGAAGAGGGTCAAGGCGTTCAAGAGGCCTCAGAGTGATCGCAAGCACTGTGTCAAGGTAAAACCCTGATTTTAGAACATTCACCAGTTCCTCCGCTCGTAGAGTCGTTCACTCGGCTCGAAAATCCTAATTAGAACGTTCATCAGTTTCTCTGAACTCTTAGTTTGTCCCTTCCTTGTTCATCCTGTCTCACTGCTATTGCAACTGAGGCTGTCGTGATCTGTATTGAAATGGTATTTTTGTAATCTCTGCACAATAAGCCGATGCTCTGGATATTTATGATGAAGGTAGCATGGTATGGTGCAGAGAAATTAACTTGTACGGGTGAACATGTCTGCTCTCTTTGATTTCTGCTGATTCGAGGGCCTGGTTTAACCCACATTTCTTAGTTGTATCTTTCTAATCCCTTATACTTCCATCAGTAGACGCCATTCTTATCAACCACTCATGCTTTCCTGAGCTTCTTGTACTCTTATGATCCGATTATGCTCATTTCGGCGGTTCTTCTTCATTTTGCGTTTAATTACTACAGGAGAACTGGAGAAGGCCAAAGGGTATCGACTCAAGGGTCAGGAGAAAGTTCAAGGGTGTGACGTTGATGCCCAACATTGGTTACGGCTCAGACAAGAAAACCCGACACTATCTTCCCAACGGTTTCAAGAAGTTCGTCGTGCACAACGTTAAGGAGCTTGAGGTTCTCATGATGCACAACAGGTAAAGAAAAACCAACTTCCTTCCCTATATATTTACTGACTTTGTATGCAATATAATTGTTTCGTTGCGAATGGCTGATCGGATTAATGTGCTGTTAGGACCTACTGTGCCGAGATCGCACATGATGTCTCTACCAGGAAGAGGAAGGACATTGTTGAGCGTGCTGCACAGCTGGACATCGTTGTTACCAACAAGCTTGCTAGGCTCAGGAGCCAGGAAGACGAGTAGATGGTTTGAGAGTTTGTCGAAAAGTTGTGTGGTAGAACCGTAGTGAGACTGTGCAAACTTTCGAGTTGTCGTTTTGAAGTTGCTGTATTCGTACTTTTTCGAGCATCTTTTACTTATCTTTCCCTAGTGCAAACATGAAGTTATCATACGATTTCCAATTTCATATTTGTATCTATTTGACCAAAACCGATTTCATCGTCCAAAGTTGGGTTGGTTAGTTGATTTTAACCGTTGAACATAAACCCAATGTCTACCCCTGTGTATTATAGACTAGTTGGTAGCATGTGGAGGATTTGAGTGTGACCAGAGTGGCCGTCTGGATCCGAAGGAAGACCTCAGAAATCGCTTTTCGATCATGAAGGAAGAAGTCGGAAATGTTTTGTTTTGTCGATTGGTGAATATATCGAGTTGAGTAAAATTGGTCGATCCAACTGCGGTAATTGCAATTCAACCGGTCATATCAGCTGGTTAGTTGATGTCACCGTGCGGTCATATTAAACTGACCTTGACCGGTACACGACCCAACCGGATAATTCGATAAGTATTCGTTGGGTTGTTTGATTCACGGAAGATTTACGTTTTGTTGGGCTTTGATGGACCCTTTTTAAGGCCTCTCGGCCCATTGAAAATTGTTTCCCGATTAAAATCTGTTAAAACCTAACGGATTTCTTCCTCAGCAGCAAAAAAACCAGAGCTCAGCTTAAACCCTTCTTTCGCTTTCGCTGCCGGAGACGCGCCAGAAGGAAGCTAACGAATACAGCAAGCTGTTCCTCAGCTGCTTCCGTTTACATCTAAGCTCGAGGTAAACTTTCTCTACAAACCTTCCGATTATCTTCTTTTGTTCCACTTCTTCATCTGTTTGTAGAGGAAGCCACTGACTGTTAATGGCGGCAACTGTAGAATAGGTTGTTCAAAGTGTTCATACCCCATCGCTGATCGATTTTCTGAATCATGAGCTTGTTCAAGCTTTGGATATGAGGATTCCCGATATTGTTTTGATGATTTACATCAGAGTTTGAGAAATTAATCTATATTTGTGAAAACTGGCTGCTTGAAATTGAATTAGGGTTCATGGTTCTTAGTTTCAAAATCGTGATAGACCCGTATTAAAACTCTGCAAACTTGTAATGGAAACCTGCTTGAAATTGAATGGTGATAGAACCGTATTGAAACTGTGCAAACTTGGAATGGATTGTTTATATATTCACTCCTTGATGATTTGTATTATTTGCTCCTAGTGGCATGGCTGCTTTTGGTGAACTCTGAAGAGTGCTGCAATGAGTGATAATTGTTCAGTAATTTATCTCCAAGGAAGTGTCATTGTTCTTTCTTTGTTATCGTTCCCTGAATTTGATGATTTTCTAAGAATCTCTTTTGTTGATTGAGTAGTTAACTAATTCTTAGGAGAATCTCTGTTGAGTGCAGGTTCGTTTAAATGGGGGCACCTAAACCAGTTACGAAAGATGCAGAGCTAATGGATGATGATGATAATGTATCATATGAAGATAATGTGGAATTCAGCAAAGATTCCGAGTCCGACTCAGATCAGGAAGGCGATGTGAAACTGGACGCCCCAGCCAAGGAAGCAATATTCAACAGAGATGGTCTCAACGACAAGCTCCAAGAGATTGCTTGGCCCGAGGATGCCAGCTGGCTACACAAGCTCTCCCTCGAAATCAATCAGAAGCAAGAAGTTGACGTGAACGATGACCTCACTCGCGAGATGGCATTCTACACCCAGGCATTAGAAGGCTCGAGGAGGGCATTCGAGAAGTTTGAAACCATGGGGCTTCCCTTCCTTCGGCCACCCGATTACTACGCCGAGATGGTGAAGTCGGACGCCCACATGGTGAAGATCAAGAACCGGCTCCTGGCCGAGAAGAGGAGCATGGAGGAAGCCGAGGAGAGGAGGAAAGCTCGCGAGGCGAAGAAGCTCTCGAAGGAGGTCCAAGCTCAGAAGCAGAAGGAGCGAGCCTCGCAGAAGAAGGGGGAGATTGAGAGTGTTAAGAAGTGGATGAAGCAAAGGAAGCAAAGCGGGTATGCTCCGGGGAAGGGCGACGAGCTGGATCTCGATTTCATCGGAGGGGGAGAAGAGAAGAAGCCGTTTTCAAAAACAAACAAGCAGAGGCCAGGGGTGAGTCCCGGGGATAGGTCGGGTGGCAAGGGGAGGAAGCCGTGGAAGAGTGGTAAGTCAGACAAGAAGAGGGATAGGAAGGAGTCAAAATTCGGGTTCGGAGGGAGAAAGGGGATGAAGAAGCAGAACACTGCTGAGACTACTGATGATTTCAAAGGGTTTAAGAAGACTGGTGCTGAAGGGAATAAGAGGAGGAGGCAGTGAAGGGACAGTTTGTTGACAGTTTAAGGTTTGAAGAATTTTGTGGTTTAGTTTGGTGATGTTTGGTTTTGGTTGTCTTGCAAAAGGGCTTTGGTAAATCCTGGGAAATTTACTGAAATTTTGGCCTATCTATGTAGTAAAATTTCCGTTTCTATCTTCTTTCAGAATCTGGTTCGGTTCTTGATCCATGTTACATGTCAAATGGTATATGCATTTGATGTTTATCAAGTATAATATGATTCAATTATGAATTAGCCATCAAAGAGTTCAATGTGATTTAAGCATCTGAACCTTGTAACATCAATCTCTCCCGTTCGATCTTCAACATGAAAATGGTACGTAATCTTGTATTGTTCGCCACACTCGCATAAATTTGTTTTCAGATTCCTTTTTAAAAGGTTTTAATATTGGTTCACTTGGTAGATTCCGTTTAGTGAGAATGTGACACTTGAGTGGTCAACCGCACTTGGACAATGTCATGAGATTCCTTTTCAAAAAGTTTTTATATTGGTTCACTTGGTTGATTCCGATGAGTGAGAATGTGACACTTGAGTGGTCAACTGCACTTGGACAATGTTATGATACCGTGGGGTATAATTAAAACGTGGGTTTCGTATTTGACAGTTTGATAAGGTTATGTTGTTACATAATTAAGAGTTATGGTTAGATTATTAAAAAATGTTATAGTTGACCCACATTTGAAATTTTTGAAATTTTCTTGTGAAAATGGTCAATTTCCATAGGTTAACCCCTTTGGAAATCTATAATTTTGACATGAAAATTAAAATTTTTAAAATTGGCTAATATTTGAAATGCATTTTGGCAATGGTTAAAAATTGAGGTTTCACCTTGTTAAGCCCTTAAGATAATAGTCGAATAAAGTTAAAAAAAAATTTCAACATCCTAAAATAACACAGAGTAAATTTGATTTTTAACTTGGTTTGGTCATTATGTACAGGGGTTACCATGTTGAAACTTTATTTTTTCGCCATTTCCAACATGCATGTGAAATATTAGCCAATTTGAATTTGAAAATTTCTTCTGAAAATGGTCAATTTCCATTGGTTAACCCCTTTGGAAATCTACAATTTTGACATGAAAATTAAAAATTTTAAAATTGACTAATATTTGAAATGCATTTTGGGAATGCTTAAAAATTGAGGTTTCACCTTGTTAAGCCCTTAAGATAATAGTCGAATGAAGTTAGAAATAAAATTTCAACATGCTAAAATAATACAGAGTAAATTTGATTTTTAACTTGGTTTGGTCATTGTTTACAGGGGTTACAATGTTGACACTTTATTTTTTAACCATTTCCAACATGCATGTGAAATATTAGCAGATTTGAATTTGAAAATGTCTTGTGAAAATGTTCAATTTCTGTGGGTTAACCGCTTTGGAAATTGAAAATTTTGACATGAAAATTGAAAATTTTAAACTTCGATAATATTTGGAATGCATGTTGCGAATGGCTTAAATTGAAGTCTCACCTTGTTAAGCCCATCAAATAATCGTCAAATGAAGTTAAAAAACATTTTCCAACGTGCTAAAATAACACAGAGTAAATTGAGTATTTAACTTGGTTTGGTCATTATTTATAGGAGTTACCATGTTGACACTTTATTTTTTAGTCATTTCCAACATGCATGTGAAATATTAGCCGATTTTAAAATTTTGAAATTTTCTTGTGAAATTGGTCAATTTTGATAGGTTAACCCCTTTGGAAATCGATAATTTTGACATGAAAATTAAATTTTTTTAAATTGGGTAATATTTGAAATGCATGTTGGGAATGGCTAAAAATTAAGGTTTCGCCTTTTCAAACTCTTCAAATAATCACCAAATGAAGTTAGAAAACAATTTTCAAAATGCTGAAATAACACTGAGTAAATTTGATTTTTAACTTGGTTTGATCAGTGTTTACAAGGGTTACCATTGTGATACTTTATTTTTTAGCCATTTCAAACATGCATGTGAAATATTAGCCGATTTTAAAATTTTGAAAATTTCTTGTGAAAATGGTCAATTTCCATAGGTTAACCCCTTTGGAAATCGACAATTTTGACATGAAAATTGAAATTTTTATAACTGGCTAATATTTGGAATACATGTTGGGAATGGCTTAAAATTGAAGTCTCACCTTGTTAAGCCCTTCAAATAATCACCATATGAAGTTAAAAACATTTTCCAACGTGCTAAAATAACACAGAGTAAATTGAGTTTTTTACTTGGTTTCGTCATTGTTTATAGGGGTTACCATGTTGACAATTTATTTTTTAGTCATTTCTAACATGCATGTGAAATATTAGCCGATTTTAAAATTTTGAGATTTTCTTGTAAAATTGGTTAATTTTGATAGGTTAACCCCGTTGGAAATCGAAAATTTTTACATGAAAATTGATTTTTTTTAAATTGGCTAATATTTTAAATGCATGTTGGGAATGGCTAAAAATTGAGGGTTTCACCTTGTTAAGCAAGTCAAATAATCGCCAAATGAAGTTAAAAGAAACTTCCAACGTGCTAAAATAACACAAAGTCAATTAAATTTTTAACTTGGTTTGGTCATTGTTTACAGGGTTCCCCTGTTGACACTTTATTTTTTAGTCATTCCAACATGCATGTCAAATATTAGACGATTTGATAATTTTGAAAATTTGTTGTGAAAATGGTTAATTTCCATAGTTTAACCCTTTGGAAATCGACAATTTTGACATGAAAATATAATCTTTTTAAATTGGCTAATATTTTAAATGAATTTTGGGAATGGCTAAAAATTGAGGGTTTCACCTTGTTAAGCAAGTCAAATAATCGCGAAATGAAGTTAAAAAAAGATTCCAACGTGCTAAAATAACACCAAGTAAATTGAATTTTTAACTTGGTTTGGTCATTGTTTACAGGGTTCCCCTGTTGACACTTTATTTTTTAGCCATTCCAACATGCATGTCAAATATTAGCCGATTTGATAATTTTGAAAATTTGTTGTGAAAATGGTCAATTTCCATAGGTTAACCCGTTTGGAAATCGACAATTTTGACATGAAAATGAATTTTTTTTAAATTGGGTAATATTTGAAATGCATATTGGGAATGGCTAAAAATTGAGGTTTCACCTTGTTAAACCCTTCAAATAATCATCAAATAAAGTTAAAAACAATTTTCAAAATGTTGAAATAACACTAAGTAAATTTGATTTTTAACTTGGTTTGGTCAGTCTTTACAGGGGTTACCATCGTGATACTTTATTTTTTAGCCATATCCGACATGCATGTGAAATATTAGACGATTTGAAAATTTTGCAAATTTCTTGTGAAAATGGTCAATTTCCACAGGTTAACCCCTTTGGAAATCGACAATTTTGACATGAAAATTGAATTTTTTTTAAATTGGCTAATATTTGGAGTGCATGTTGGGAATGGCTTAAAATTGAAGTCTCACCTTGCTAAGCCCTTCAAATAATCACCAAATGAAGTTAAAAAACATTTTCCAACATGTTATAATAACGCAGATTAAATTGAGTTTTTAACTTGGTTTGGTCATTGTTTACAGGGGTTACCATATTGACACTTTATTTTTTAGCCATTGCAAACATGCATATGAAATATTAGACGATTTGAAATTTTTGAAAATTTCTTATGAAAATGATCAATTTCCATAGGTTAACCCCTTTGGAAATCAAATATTTTGACATAAAATTTGAATTTTTTTAAATTGGCTAATATTTTAAATGCATGTTGCGAATGGCTAAAAATTGAGGTTTCACCTTGTTAAGCAAGTCAAATAATCGATTAATGAAGTTAAATTTTTTTCCAACGTGCTAAAATAACAAAAAGTAAATTGAATTTTTAACTTGGTTTGGTCATTGTTTACAGGGTTCCCGTGTTGATACTTTATTTTTTAGCCACTCCCATATGCATGTCAAATATTAGCCGATTTGATAATTTTGAGAATTTGTTGTGAAAATGGTCAATTTCCATAGGTTAACCCCTTTGGAAATCAAAAATTTTGACATGAAAATTGAATTTTTTTAAATTGGATAATATTTTAAATGCATGTTGGGAATGGCTAAAAATTGAGGTTTCACCTTTTTAAACCCTTCAAATAATCACCAAATGTAGTTAAAAAACAATTTTCAAAATGTTGAAATAACACTAAGTAAATTTGATTTTTAACTTGGTTTGGTCAGTCTTTACAAGGGTTACCATGATGATACTTTATTTTTTTGCCATATCCGACATGCATGTGAAATATTAGACGATTTGAAAATTTTGCAAATTTCTTGTGAAAATGATCAATTTCCATAGGTTAAACCCTTTGGAAATCGAAAATTTTGACATAAAATTTGAATTTTTTTAAATTGGCTAATGTTTTAAATGCATGTTGGGAATGGCTAAAAATTGAGGTTCCACGTGGTTAAGCAAGTCATATAATCGCCTAATGAAGTTAAATTTTTTTTCCGACGTGCTAAAATAACACAAAGTAAATTGAATTTTTAACTTGGTTTGGTCATTGTTTACAGGGTTCCCCTGTTGACAGTTTATTTTTTAGCCATTTCAACATGCATTTCAAATATTAGCCGATTTGATAATTTTGTGAATTTGTTGTGAAAATGGTCAATTTCCATAGGTTAACCCCTTTGGAAATCGACAATTTTGACATGAAAATGATTTTTTTTAAATTGGGTAATATTTGAAATGCATGTTGGGAATGGCTAAAAATTGAGGTTTCACCTTGTTAAACCCTTCAAATAATCACCAAATGAAGTTAAAAAAATATTTTCAAAATGTTGAAATAACACTAAGTAAATTTGATTTTTAACTTGGTTTGGTCAGTCTTTACAGAGGTTACCATGGTGATACTTTATTTTTAGCCATGTCCGACATGCATGTGAAATATTAGACGATTTGAAAATTTTGCAAATTTCTTGTGAAAATGGTTAATTTTCATAGGTTAACCCCTTTGGAAATCAACAATTTTGAAATGAAAATTGAAATTTTTAAAATTGGCTAATATTTGGAATGCATGTTGGGAATGGCTTAAAATTGAAGTCTCACCTTGTGAAGCCCTTCAAATAATCACCAAATGAAGTTAAAAAACATTTTCCAACGTGCTATAATAACGCGGATTAAATTGAGTTTTTAACTTGGTTTGGTCATTGTTTACATGGGTTACCATGTTGACACTTTATGTTTTTGCCATTTCCAACATGCATGTGAAATATTCGACGATTTAAAAAATTTGAAACTTTCTTGTGAAAATGATCAATTTCCATAGGTTAACCCCGTTCGAAATCGAAAATTTTGACATGAAAATTGAATTTTTTTAAATTGGCTTATATTTTAAATGCATGTTGGGAATGGCTAAAAATTGAGGGTTTCGCCTTGTTATGCAAGTCAAATAATCGGCAAATGAAGTTAAAAAAAATTCCAACGTGCTAAAATAACTCCAAGTAAATTGAATTTTTAACTTGGATTGGTCATTGTTTACAGGGTTCCCCTGTTGACACTTTATTTTTTAGCCATTCCAACATGCATGTCAAATATTAACCGATTTGATAATTTTGAAAATTTGTTGTGAAAATGGTCAATTTCCATAGGTTAACCCCTTTGGAAATCGACAATTTTGACATGATAATGAATTTTTTTAAAATTGGGTAATATTTGAAATGCATGTTGGGAATGGCTAAAAATTGAGGTTTCACCTTGTTAAACCCTTCAAATAATCACCAAATGAAGTTAAAAACAATTTTCAAAATGTTGAAATAACACTAAGTAAATTTGATTTTTACCTTAGTTTGGTCAGTCTTTACAGGGGTTACCATGGTGATACTTTATTTTTTAGCCATTTCCGACATGCATGTGAAATATTAGACGATTTGAAAATTTTGCTAATTTCTTGTGAAAATGGTCAATTTTCATAGGTTAACCCCTTTGGAAATCGACACTTTTGAAATGAAAATTGAAAATTTTAAAATTGGCTAATATTTGGAATGCATGTTGGGAATGGCTTAAAATTGAAGTCTTACCTTGTGAAGCCCTTCAAATAATCACCAAACGAAGTTAAAAAACATTTTCCAACGTGCTATAATAACGCGGATTAAATTGAGTTTTTAACTTGGTTTGGTCATTGTTTACAGGGGTTACCATGTTGACACTTTATTTTTTAGCCATTTCCAACATGCATGTGAAATATTCGACGATTTAAAAAATTTGAAACTTTCTTGTGAAAATGATCAATTTCCATAGGTTAACCCCGTTCGAAACCGAAAATTTTGAAATGAAACTTGAATTTTTTTAAATTGGCTTATATTTTAAATGCATGTTGGGAATGGCTAAAAATTGAGGGTTTTGGCCTTGTTAAGCAAGTCAAATAATCGCCAAATGAAGTTAAAAAAAATTCCAACGTGCTAAAATAACACCAAGTAAATTGAATTTTTAACTTGGTTTGGTCATTGTTTACAGGGTTCCCCTGTTGACACTTTATTTTTTAGCCATTCCAACATGCATGCCAAATATTAGCCGATTTGATAATTTTGAAAATTTGTTGTGAAAATGGTCAATTTCAATAGGTTGACGCCTTTGGAAATCGACAATTTTGACATGAAAATGATTTTTTTTTAAAATTGGGTAATATTTGAAATGCATGTTGGGAATGGCTAAAAATTGAGTTTTCACCTTGTTAAACCCTTCAAATAATCACCAAATGAAGTTAAAAAATAATTTTCAAAATGTTGAAATAACACTAAGTAAATTTGATTTTTAACTTGGTTTGGTCAGTCTTTACAGAGGTTACCATGGTGATACTTTATTTTTAGCCATGTCCGACATGCATGTGAAATATTAGACGATTTGAAAATTTTGCAAATTTCTTGTGAAAATGGTCAATTTTCATAGGTTAACCCCTTTGGAAATCGACAATTTTGAAATGAAAATTGAAATTTTTAAAATTGGCTAATATTTGGAATGCATGTTGGGAATGGTTTAAAATTGAAGTCTCACCTTCTGAAGCCCTTCAAATAATCACCAAATGAAGTTAAAAAACATTTTCCAACGTGCTATAATAACGCGGATTAAATTGAGTTTTTAACTTGGTTTGGTCATTGTTTACAGGGGTTACCATGCTGACACTTTATTTTTTAGCCATTTCCAACATGCATGTGAAATATTCGACGATTTAAAAAATTTGAAACTTTCTTGTGAAAATGATCAATTTCCATAGGTTAACCCCGTTCGAAATCGAAAATTTTGACATGAAAATTGAATTTTTTAAAATTGGCTTATATTTTAAATGCATGTTGGGAATGGCTAAAAATCGAGGGTTTTGGCCTTGTTAAGCAAGTTAAATAATCGTCAAATGAAGTTAAAAAAAATTCCAACTTGCTAAAATAACACCAAGTAAATTGAATTTTTAACTTGGTTTGGTCATTGTTTACAGGGTTCCCCTGTTGACACTTTATTTTTTAGCCATTCCAACATGCTTGTCAAATATTAGCCGATTTGATAATTTTGAAAATTTGTTGTGACAATGGTCAATTTCCATAGGTTAACCCCTTTGGAAATCGACAATTTTGACATGAAAATGATTTTTTTTTTAAATTGGGTAATATTTGAAATGCATGTTGGGAATGGCTAAAAATTGAGGTTTCACCTTGTTAAACCCTTCAAATAATCTCCAAATGAAGTTAAAAAACAATTTTTAAAATTTTGAAATAACACTAAGTAAATTTGATTTTTAACTTGGTTTGGTCAGTCTTTACAGGGGTTACCATGGTGATACTTTCTTTTTAGCCATTTCCGACATGCATGTGAAATATTAGACGATTTGAAAATTTTACAAATTTCTTGTGAAAATGATCAACTTTCATAGGTTAACCCCTTTGGAAATCGACAATTTTGAAATGAAAATTGAAATTTTTAAAATTGGCTAATATTTGGAATGCATGTTGGGAATGGCTTAAAATTGAATTCTCACCTTGTTAAGCCCTTCAAATAATCACCAAATGAAGTTAAAAAACATTTTCCAACGTGCTATAATAACGCAGATTAAATTGAGTTTTTAACTTGGTTTGGTCATTGTTTACAGGGGTTACCATGTTGACACTTTATTTTTTAGCCATTTCCAACATGCATGTGAAATATTAGACGATTTAAAATTTTTGAAACTTTCTTGTGAAAATGATCAATTTCCATAGGTTAACCCCGTTCGAAATCGAAAATTTTGACATGAAAATTGAATTTTTTTAAATTGGCTTATATTTTAAATGCATGTTGGGAATGGCTAAAAATTGAGGGTTTCGCCTTGTTAAGCAAGTCAAATAATCGCCAAATGAAGTTAAAAAAAATTCCAACGTGCTAAAATAACACCAAGTAAATTGAATTTTTAACTTGGTTTGGTCATTGTTTACAGGTTCCCCTATTGACACTTTATTTTTTAGCCATTCCAACATGCATTTCGAATACTAGCCGATTTGATAATTTTGAAAATTTATTGTGAAAATGGTCAATTTCCATAGGTTAACCCCTTTGGAAATAGACAATTTTGACATGAAAATGAAATTTTTTTAAATTGGGTAATATTTGAAATGCATGTTGGGAACGGTTAAAAATTGAGGTTTCACCTTGTTAAACCCTTCAAATAATCACCAAATGAAGTTAAAAAACAATTTTCAAAATGTTGATATAACACTAAGTAAATTTGATTTTTAACTTGGTTTGGTCAGTCTTTACAGAGGTTACCATGGTGATACTTTATTTTTAGCCATGTCCGACATGCATGTGAAATATTAGACGATTTGAAAATTTTGCAAATTTCTTGTGAAAATGGTCAATTTTCATAGGTTAACCCCTTTGGAAATCGACAATTTTGAAATGAAAATTGAAATTTTTAAAATTGGCTAATATTTGGAATGCATGTTGGGAATGGCTTAAAATTGAAGTCTCACCTTGTGAAGCCCTTCAAATAATCACCAAATGAAGTTAAAAAACATTTTCCAACGTGCTATAATAACGCGGATTAAATTGAGTTTTTAACTTGGTTTGGTCATTGTTTACAGGGGTTACCATGTTGACACTTTATTTTTTAGCCATTTCCAACATGCATGTGAAATGTTAGACGATTTAAAATTTTTGAAACTTTCTTGTGAAAATGATCAATTTCCATAGGTTAACCCCGTTCGAAATCGAAAATTTTGACATGAAAATTGAATTTTTTTAAATTGGCTAATATTATAAATCCATGTTGGGAATGGCTAAAAATTGAGGGTTTCGCCTTTTTAAGCAAGTCAAATAATCGCCAAATGAAGTTTAAGAAAATTTCCAAAGTGCTAAAATAACACAAAGTAAATTGAATTTTTAACTTGGTTTGGTCATTGTTTACAAGGTTCCCCTGTTGACACTTTATTTTTTAGCGTTCCAACATGCATGTCAAATATTAGCCGATTTGATAATTTTGAAATTTTCTTGTGAAAATGGTCAATTTCGATAGGTTAACCCCTTTGAAAATCGAGAACTTTGACATGAAAATTGAAATTTTTAAAATTTGGTAATATTTGAAATGCATTTTGGGAATGGCTAATAATTGAGGTTTCACCTTGTTAAACCCTAATATAATAGCCGAATGGAGTTAAAAAATATTTTTCAACGTGCAAAATAACACAGAGTAAATTTGATTTTTAACTTGGTTTGATCATTATTTATAGGGGTTATCATGGTGACCCTTTATTTTTTAGCAATTTCCAACATGCATTTGAAATATTAGCCGATTTGATAATTTTGAAATTTTCTTGTGAAATTGGTCAATTTTCATAGGTTAACACCTTTGGAAATCGACAATTTTAGCATGAAAATTGAAATTTTTATAATTGACTAATATTTGGAATGCATGTTGGGAATGGCTAAAAATTAAAGTCTAACTTTGTTAAGCCCTTCAAATAATCGTCAATTAAAGTTAAAAAACACTTTCCAACGTGCTAAAATAACACAGAGTAAATTAAGTGTGTAACTTGGTTTGGTCATTCATTACAAGGGTTACCATGTTGACACCTTAGTTTTTAGCCATTTCCAACATGCATGTGAAATATTAGCTATTTTGAAAAAATTTAAATTTTCTAATGAAAATGTTCAATTTCCATAGGTTAACTTCTTTGGAAATCGACAAGTTTGACATGAAAATTGAAAGTTTTAAAATTGACTAATATTTAACATGTATGTATGTTGTCATATTGTGAATGGCTAAAAATTTAGATTTCATTTTATTAAACCTTTCAAATAATAATCAAATAAAGTTAAAATATATATTTTTAAGAGTTTTGATTGTTATTATTAATAAAAATATATGCATTTTTGACCACGGAAATCTTAATTTAAATTTTTAGTGATTTTCCAACTACATTCTTATCCAAGAAAATAACATAAAATTAAAATAAGAAAGAAAGTCAATCAATCATATGGGGAGAATCGTACTTGTAAAGCAATGATTAAAGTGTACAGCAAATGAATATTCATGGGCTTAACAGCTTCTCATACAAGTAGTTGACTCCTTATTTCAGATTCCCACAGCCAAATTTACAGCCCAATTACCTTGTTGTCGGGCCCACATGACGAACGATCCTAACAAATGACGACACATGGCAAGATCTTATAGATCCACATAGCAAATACACACGAGATTAACTAGCATTAGGTAGCCAATCAACAACATTGCGTGCCACATGTCGACATTATATAAATATGACCGAGCAATCTATTATAAAATCGACATTTTACATGTAACATTCAATAATTCGCCACACCAAATGCACCTTCGGACAAATTCGACCTCTCCTAATTGAGTTAAAATGCTTAAATCATCGAGTCATCACTAAAGAACTAAGAAATATCATATATAACAACATTAGACATGAAGATACATGATGGACGCTATCGAGCCTTAAAGTAACCGCGAACACTATGTCAATATACATGTTGAGGGTTTATAAAATACATCCAACCCTTTTTATTCTCCATTGTAGGATAAGATAACATAAAAGTCTCTTATTTTAATCTCCTACAGTTAAAATTTATGGGCCAATTGTCTTGTTCGTTCCTGATTTTGGGCTCGCATGATGAACAATCCTAACAAATGACGATACGTGACAAGATCTTATAGATCCATATAAGAAATATACATGAATTAACGAGCATTAGGTAGCTAATTAACGAACGTCGCATTTTTTCTTTTTTCTTTTAATAGGTATACACATTTATTAACTTTTATCGAATAACTATCATTCCAAATTCTAAAAGATGTTGTCAATCTGAACTCCAACCAGCGTCGAATCCTATTGGGACAAAGTAACATGAAATGTATAGCCGGTTAAAAGAATCAAAAGACAGGTTGGTAAACTAATTGAATAAATAAAACAGTAGCATCCACAGTTTGTCCAGGTCATCATTAGCTCGATCATAATTCATCATCATCAAGCTCCAGCCCACCAACGAAAAGTCCTTCTTTAATCGTTTTCCAGAAAAAAAAAGCTTCCTTCCCACACTTCTGAAAACCTCTTTAAATAAAACCCCACCATTGATCTCCCACTCCAAACCCAATCAAACCCAGAAAGCAAAAGAAAACAAAATGGTAGCTTTGACTTTAACAATGGAGGTAATCACTCAGGCGGTTTCCAACCCAATGTGGGTCTTCTTCTTCTGCAACATAATCATCGTCACCATCTTACTCTCCTCTAAACCTCCTCCTCCTCCTCCTGATCATCCTCATCCTACTTGGTCCGGACACGTGTCAATCTCCAGAGCATCGTCGTGTGTGACCGTTACCAGGCATGCTCTGTTTCCCAGTGACGAAAACAGAGCACTTTCGAGTTCAAAACCAGAATGTCCGACGATCGAATTCGAAACGGGGAAAGGGGACGACGGTGATGATGTAGAAGAAGAAGCAGAGGTGAGTGAAAAAGGGTGCTGCGATGAATTTAAGGAGGGTGGTGATGAGGATGAATTGAGGAAGAGAATTGAAGAGTTCATAGAGAAGACGAACAAGGAATGGAGAGCAGAGTTGATTCGGAGTTCGAATTTGGTTCGTTGAATGAAGAAAATTATGATCATGAACACGAATAAGAAAGAAATTTTGGGAACGGGATTATTAATTATTTTTTTCCATTATTATCCGGTTGTTCAAAAGGGGAAAATTTTCAGAGGCCATGTCCAGGAATTTGGCTAGTGCTTTCTTCTTCCTTCAATTTTTGTTTTTTCAATTTATCTACATGGCGATTTTCAAATTGTCAAGTTTTGAATGACTTTAGGCTTTATTTCATTATTTATTTTATGTTAATTCGGTTAAAATAAGACTATGTTAAACTATGAGGAGTGACTAATTAAGTGACAAAAACGAATTTGAGAAATTGTTCAACTTAACATCAAGTTCTATCATATTCCGTCTGCTCGTTTAATTTGGTCGATCTGAATATACCAACTAAATGTCTGTTAGTAAGTAAGCTTGCAATTCAAGTTATATAAAAAACAGTGGAACCATTACTACAAGAAAGATAGTTTTGTTGCAGGGATTTTAAAGTTAGTTAATAGCAGTTTAAACCCCTGCTAAATGGTTTATCAGAGGTTTGAGATTCGTTATTAAACAAAACAATGCTAAGCCGTGTAATAACGGTTTTCTTTGTTTCGCTGGTAAATGCCGTTAATTCTGCATTTTTGTTGTCCATTCAAACTAGGTTTTTCATCCTGTGATTCTGCATTTTGGTGTCAGCAATGTGTGATGAAGAATCCCTGCAATTCATAACTGTGGTGATGGTTATTCCTTTGAACACAAACCGAGAGGTACAACCGATGGGGAACAAATATTAACTATCTAGATCCTATTACGAGTACGTCCATCAAATATCATCCATCAGATTGACAAAAGAAGTGCCATATGGTTCAGTTACAAGGAAGAACTCAGTAATCATCAGAAGAATCAGCACACCAGAAAAAAGTCCAATCACAAAAACCCCTGAAAAGAAACAACACTACAGACTAACAACAATAAGTTCCTAAAACAACAACACTACTAACTGATCAGAGTTCCAAAAACCCTAATTTAAGATCCTAAGTAATAATATGACAGAGGAGTGTACATACATTGCATACATACATACACTTCCTGGTTTAAAAACAAAAAATGATAAAATCTTTCAGAATGAAAGCTCACATGGTGGTGACTGGTCATGATCTCTCGAGTCATTCTCGTCATCATCGTCCTCCTCTTCACCTGACGAGCTCCTGTTCTCGGAGGATGAATTCCTGAACATCTGATGAATAGGGTTGTTAAATGACGGAGGAGGAGGTGGAGGATTGCTTTCTTCGGGAAACAAAGATGACAAGGGGACCACTGCAGGCTTTGGTGGTGGTGCTGTAGCGTAACTCTCCTTGAGTTCTTGACCAGATACGACGGTTACAGGAGGAGGAGGTGCTGGAGCGACGGAGATTGGTGGCTGCTGCTCGAATCGCTGCTTCTTCTGCTTGGTTTGTTGCTCCATCTGGTGACCAGGTAGAAAACTGCCAACAACTACCTGATGGATAAACCAGTTATAGGGAATGAACACCAATTACAATGATCAGTAATGCTAATATGAGGGAAATGGTTTATATATAATGTTGGACCTGGACAGGACCAGCAGCAATCAAAAGACCGGCAAGGCCACCCCCGACAACACGACCATCAGGACCAGCCAACGAAACACTCATCCCGCCTGATCTGATCTTCGTCCCTCCGCTGTCTGTTGGCATCAGCGATCCCGACAGCGAAAGTATCTCGAATCGGCCCTGGCAAAAAAAAAGACACATTTGAGAATCTGACATATTTTCAAAGGCAGTACTATAAAGGTACTTAATAGGGTTCGCCTTCGCCAACCTCGTATGTCAGTGTACCGCCAGAGGAAGTAGGCCGGCGGAGCGTGACATTCGAGATCGTCCCATTCGCAGAGAGAATGCATACGGCTCGAGCGCTTTGCTGCGAAAAGGACATGACTTTCATCATAACATCCTGCAACAGCCAGTAGGAAAAAACAAAGTCAGGAACTTTAACAGACACCAACGTAATTCGAGATCCAGCTCGTTTGAAACGTTACCTCGCCAGCATTCACCGTGATTACATGGGGCGTGAAATTCGCTCCTACCGAGTAAGCTACTCCATTTCCTGCAAAAGCTCCTAATGATTGGGATGATGAGAT
The DNA here is from genome assembly GCA_030674075.2 of Linum usitatissimum. NCBI lineage: Eukaryota > Viridiplantae > Streptophyta > Magnoliopsida > Malpighiales > Linaceae > Linum > Linum usitatissimum. The sequence goes on from JAUJYP020001424.1 coordinate 1,543,142, forward strand.
CAGACAAGACAATGTAAAACTGTTGACCAAACAAATTTGCAGGATTTGCCTAGAATCCTATGCTTTTTCCATTACAAACATTCTTCCCAGAAAATCCAATCATCTATCAATAAAATCAACAGTGTTTTTTCTCAACAGAATAAAGAGCGCAAGACAGATCTGGTCTGTAATCTGTTCTAAACAGAGATTCCTAGCAGAAGATAAAAAGATTCCAAATTTCCCTCCCCATCGATTTAATCGCCATTAAATTTCCCTACCATGAAAACGAAGAAAAAATGGTCCCCTTAAATATCAGGATCTCCGATGGAACAGTACAAAGTTTTCAGAAACTGAAAAACAGAGAGCTCAGCTGAATTAGAATCAATTTTTTAACTTTTAGGGATTTATCTACCTGGGGTTTCATACTCGGTGGTTCTTTGCTGCTTCTTCACCGAGTGTAAACCTCTCCCTCTGCTTCCCCTTTTCCAAGGCGCCGCCGGCGACGAGGAGGAGGAGATCGGAATGGACGCCGATATTGGAGTCGGCGACAATGCCGTCGCCGTCAATCTCCCGTCTGGTCCGTACTTCCTCGGCCTACCTCTTTTCTTCTTCCCATCCGTTCCGCCGCTCGCCGCCACCGCCGGCGCGGGTGGAGACGTCACCGGTGGGCTGCCGAAGTGGATGGTATTCGGAATCGGGTTCTGGGCTTCATTTCCCCTAACGGCTGAAGAAATCGTTGCTTGTGTTGACTCCATTAAAGACCATGAAAATACAAATACAAAAAGAACAAACAAATTCCGAGGTGGTGCTGAACGGAGCTTGATGAGAGAATCGGTGATGAAACAGAGAGAGAAACTTCGGAAGATCAAAGCTTTTTCAGAGCAGTCAGAAGGAAAAGGTTACGACAGTGATTTGACTTCTGTCAAAACTTCCGCCATTGCAGGGGGGCAATGAACAGAGCTCCTCTGCTTTCAGACTATCAGTGCAGTGAAAAAAAAACCCAGAAAAATTACAGAGGGGGGAGAAATGATCTGTTCTTTGGTGGAATTTCTGCTAAGAAGAAATGAAATTAGGGTTTTACAGAAGGAGAGGGAAATTGAAATTGGAAATTAAAATTTTTAGATATTTTTCAGAAAGGTAAAGGGTGGATTGATATTGGTACTGGGAAAATTAAGTAATTAATTAATTATAATAAGTAATATTATAACTACTAAATTCAAAGTATAGATTTTGGTTAAGAGAATGGTTTCAGGTCCGTCTTGGAAATTTAATTAATTTTTATTAATAAATGGAGAGATAAGAAAATGATTTATTACTATAATAAAGTTTATATTTAATAAGAAAAAAATAGAAAATTGCTATTTTTAATTTCCTTCCCTATTTTTTAAAATTATATAATTAAGAGAAAAAGCTGTAAAGCAAAACGTTAGATTATTAGAGCCATTTTCCAGACATCTTCCTTGTCTTTTTCAGTATTTAACTAAAAAACTTTGACTAACAAGATTATTTATCTTAATTGCCCCTCTAATTTTGAAAAATCTACTATTAATGCCACCCTCTCTCTCCCTATTACTAGGACATGTTTGGACAATGAATTAGAAAATGAAGGGATTGATTGGAAAATGTTTTCCGGATTATATCGGGATGTCGAACTAGTAAGTCTAAAGACTTGACAATTCGGGTGAGTCGGGTCAATTTGGGCGGTTGCTTTAGGTTACAAGTTTGGTCATTCGGGTCACGGGTACCTATTTCAAAAATTGACCCTAACCCTAAAATGTTAGGTTGGATTGCAAGTCATTTTGGGTTATAAGCGTTTTGAGTCATAACAAAATTATATTCATCATTATAATAAACTTATTAAAATAACTATACTAAACTTTGACTAATTCAAGTTAGACTAATAAATGAGCATGGTCAAATATAGAAATAGATATATAATAGTTCATAGCAAAGAAAATAAATATATTTTGAAAATGCAAATTCACGATGTAACTTATACCCAATACATTGTATTAATAACGTTGAGATCATGTACAAACTAAATATACATAATTTTATGGTTGTTATGAAAAGATTTACCAATGATGTTGTTGAGTAAATACTAAATAGATCAATGATTTTTAAGTACATTCCACCTGAACAATATTGTGAAATTTATGAATAGCGTAATATATAATAAAATGAAAGAAAGTAAAAAATATTATAAAATAAAAAATCATAATTATAAGTAGGACTAAATATTAAAATCTTTTGAGTGATGTTAAAAACAATAATTTTAATATGCACTATAAGATTTTTCAGGTCAGCGGGTCGACCCTAAACCCGATCCTAACCAACCCAAAAAAAGGTCAGATTTTCGATTCGGGTCATTTCGGTTTCGGATGCTAAAATAGCAAACCTAACCTTAAACTTTCGGGCGGGTTCGAGTTGGGTCCGAAATTGCCAGATCTAAGTCTAATCGTAATTATATTGGCAAGGTCAATTCAAGCGGGTCGAGTCTAAGTTATCGGTCATGTCCGAGAACTCCTATGAAAAGTTGATCCAAACATCACCTTCATTTTATGCATTCTATGTTTTTGTAATAAAGGGTAGAGATGAATATTTCAAGTAATTTGGTATTGGTAGTACAAAAGCTAATAACTAGTTAACTTGAAATGCCTATCTATGCATTCTCAAAGTAGTTAGAAAGTGAATCTAAAGAGCCCAAAGAAAGGAAAAGTTTACAAGGCAATGAACATTGTAGTGTGTGGCTAACTACATGGCATTTATTTGTTGGGAAAAACTGGAAAGGACCAGCAAAATCGAATTGGTCAGTCAAGAAAAACAAACCGAGAGTATGATCCGAATCGGTCAAACCACTGGTTAAGATCATCCAAAAACTGGCTGTGACAAAGTAAGAATCTGTTCTTCCTGGATTTCAACAGTCAACTGTTCATATGGAACTGGCAAATGACGAGACACAAAGCAAAAGAAAAACAGAAAATACTTCCCTGATATAATCATATCATTGTTTAAAGTCTCTGTCTTTCAGATGAGTAAAAGACAAGCAAAGTATTGAAACCATGCTTAAAACAAAAGGCACAGAGATCTCACAAGTCTGAAACTGAAGACTACCATCTTTTTTTCTCATTTATTATGAATCTATCGTATACAAAAAAGGCTCAAAATGAAACAGTTATCTCTGAAATTTCCCCTATCTGCTACAGTAAAAGAATAGATAAAGAATTGAGAGTTATAAGGGATATAGGCTAAAAACCTGCTCATCTTACTACATGTTAAGTGCTCTTTTTCGCTTCGAATTCTTGTTTGATGATCTCGAGCACAAGTTCGTTCCACGTATCGATTGGACCCGGCATGCACCAGTGTAAGCAGTCCTGGGGAGGAGGCCTCCCATCCGGACCGTATTGAGTCCTCTTGTTCGGATCAGGACTCCGGTACGGTCCAGGATGACCGTCGTGACGGTAGCTGAAGACTTCGGTGACGTCCATCAGCTTGATCTTCGATTTATTTGTCGACTTCGTCACTCCGCGGTGATATCCAGTAACCTGCTTCTCGTGCATTATGTTAACGTAATCGTTCCTCACCAGTTGTTCCGGTTCAAGCGGTCTAGTCTTCCCGGTACACGAACCGCCAGTGTTCCACGCTCCACCTTCGTAATGGTCGGGAGAATACGATCTTAAAATGGTCAGCCCTGTGTAATTCGGATGTGTGAGCATCGATGCCACAATGGTCTCGACTGAAATACCGAACGCTTCGATGTTGTTGATCTTCGGTACTCGAGATTTATCCGGCCACCACAGTTGTCCTCCGACGATCTCGTTGTTCAAGACGTACACTGATTGCTTGGCGAACCAGTGGCCCGAAGAGAGAACAACCACATCAAATGTCGGTACGAATTGCATAAAGTTCTCGTCAGGGGCATCGAGGTGAACTTTAGTAACCCCTTCCGGGGCAAAGTCGATAGCTTCTGGCGTTTGATGAACAAGCCAAGATGACCACATCCGGACAATCATGGTCGAGGTCGATCTGAAGTAGTAGCGGTGCATTCTTCTGTTCCCTCGATTTTTCGGAACTTCCACCTACAATCGACATAGCAGCAAGTGAGAAAGATCGTTTCTTTTTACGAAAAATCGGGTCAGGAAAATTCAAAATTGTTACTTGCCTGCCAGAGAAGGCACATTAATGATTCCATGTGGTTCCGAGCAACAGAGTCGCCGATGAAAGCTATGGTCTTTCCTCTCATCAGTTCGAGAAACTTCTTGGCATCGAACCGCGGGAGATCGCATTGAGAAGGCTTCCATCGCCAACTTTCGTATTCATGGTCAGGTCTGCCGTTTCCTTGGCAGTTTTGCATCTGTGTAATGACTGGACAGCTATTGTTCGTGTATGAAGGTCCAATGGGGTCGTAGAACCAATTTCCCTTGAACAGATCACAACCTGCATTTCAATACGTAAGGATTCTTTCTTTATGTTCTATACATAAAAAATAAGCCTTCTTTAGAGTTTTATACCATCTTCTGCATTCAGTCCGTGGATATGGAGACAAGGTGTACTAATAACAGTTGCATACTCGATCCTAAATCCTACGTCGATGCATTCAAACAACACTTTTCCAATATGCATACCAGATGTTCTATGATAACTTCGTATATAACCAAAATGATAGAAGGTGTTACCTAAATCATCCGACCAAGTCGTGGCCTTTTGGCTTGCCGATGGGACTGAGCTAGTCCCTTCATCTTTCGCACCGTTATCTACTTCTTTATCTACACTAGGGAAACTCTTTCTACCTACATCGTTCGCGGCACTAGGCACCGGACCATCCTTCTTCCCGGGATCCTCTTTCCGTCCTTTATTAATAATCGGAACTTGAAGATTCAGCTCAGGATCCTTCTTCTCAGACTCCACTATCCGTTCTTTATCAGTAATTGGAGCTTGAAGATTCAACTTGGGATCCTTCTTCCCAGGCTCCTCTTTCCGTCCTTTATTAGTCAGAGGTTGAATATCCTTCTTCTCGGACTCCCCTTCCGGTTCTTTATCAGCAACCGGAGCTTGAATCTCCGATCCTGAATCCTTGTTCTCGGAGTCCACTTCTGGTTCTTGATCAGTAACCGGAGCTTGAATCTCCGATCCTGAATCATTCTTCTCGAAGTCCACTTCCTGTTCTTTATCACTAACCGGAGTTTGAAACTTCAATCCTGAATCTTTCTTCTCAGATTCAACTTCCCGTTCTTTATCAGTAACCGGAGCTTGAAGATTCAATCCTGAATCCTTCTTCTCGGACGACTCCACTTCCCGTTCTTTATCATTAACCGGAGCTGGAATCTCCAATTCAGAATCTTTCTTCACAGATTCCTCTTTCTGTTCTTTATTAATAACTGGATCTTCAACATTCGATCCTGTATCTTCCTTCTCCGAATCCACTTCCCGTTCTTTATAAGTAACCGGAGCTGGAATCTCCGATCCTGAATCCTTCTTCACAAATTCCTCTTTCTGTTCTTTACTAATAACTGGATCTTCAACATTCAATCCTGTATCCTCCTTCTCCGACTCCTCGTTCCGTTCCTTATCAGCAACCGGAACAACTTCCACGTTCGATTCCAATCTAGATGGATTCTTAGTATCGACGCCTACATTACTAACCATATCATTTTGATTCCGCTGAATCACTTCCAAAGTATCAACCTTGTAAAAGTATCCCTGAACCGTGGAAGAAATCGGACTAGAAACCAAAAGCAACGAAGCAAGGAACAGAAACAGAGCAAGTCCAGCCACTGAAACAGTAATGTAAGCTAAAGATCGTGGGAATGCAGCAGTTGCCACAGAAGCAGAGCCCTTAGGCCAACCGGACTTCATTGCCATCTCCACCCAAATTAAGAAGGAAAGTTCGTCAAAACACGTAACATAACCTCAATTTTTATCCGAAAGCGACCAAACAACCAACCCTAATTATATAAATCCCTAGTTTCTTGGATCTTCAATTAAAACGTTTTCAATAAACGGAAGAACGAGATTCGGCAGATTCTCTCCCGATTCTTGGCCTGAAAAAGGAAACAATTCATGCATTTAATAAACAAACAAAAACCCAATCCCTAAAATTCGCCATATCTTTCAACACCATCAAATTCAAAACCGAGAGTGAAAAAAGCTCTGACCTTTATATTAAGATTTAGCTCCCGTCGGCCGGAGAGGTTCGGAAGAGGCGAGCGGAAGAAGGTGACAGAAAAGAGGGAAGAGGGCTTCGATCGATGGAATTATGGCGATCTTTGTGGTGTTGTTTGTTAAACCTTTCTCTCCAATGAAGCAAAGCGGGGTGATGATGATACGATCTCTTTATTGGATTCACTGTGGGGAAGGGTGTTGAACAGTCCGCCAGAGGAAGTTCAGTTGTGTCTCTCTCTCGGGCTCGGCTCTGTTTTTGTCTTAAGATACTATTATTTGTCGTTAGATTATTGGATCATATTAATTATTTCGCACGTTTTTAAATCTGTTGACGGTTGCACTAATAAATTTAAAAACTGAAAAAAATCAAAACGGCATACCTCACAAGCGAAATTATATTGATGAAAAATTATCATATTAAAATGATGATCGATCATATTCTTTATTATTCTTTTATAAAAAAAAATGACACCACGGAAGCAAAAGTACTAAAGAAAAAAAATCAAAATTAAATGATAAAAGAAAATTAGACAAAGTGCGATCACTAAAAATTATAATCGGGATGTGGGACGTACGTGAATAAATATTCTATTTGACCAGAGCCTTCTTCTTCTATAATTGGTTATAAATTTTTTTTTTGGAGTAAGACCGAAATTCTCAGTTATTACAAAATAAAAAGAAGAAAATAAATATTATATTTATATTCATTTTGTACGATATACTAAATTCGAACCTTAAATCTCAACATCATCAAACACACACTTTATCATTGTTACAGATGGTATTATGAAATTTATGACTTCAATTCAAGGCTATTTTTTTAGTTTGGAAAAAAATAAAATTTAAGTTTTTTAAAAATGTAAGCTAAATTTTAAAAATAGGTGAAATATTATTATAAAATGCAAAAAAAATCCATTAAAATTAAATCCATGCCGATCCAACAGAAACTGGGCCCGGCCCAAATGCTATAAACACCAAAACCCAGAACCCCAATGTCCGTCGGCACCAAATCCATTTTTCTTATCGCCAAAACTCAGTCGCTCTGGTTCGCCGGCGATGGCTAGCTCCACCCTTTCATCTCTCCCGATTTCATCATCTCTCTCTCGTTCCTCGTCCGAACACAACCTCCTCGGACCCACTACTTCTTCGCTTTCTCCGTTCAACGGAAACAAGCTGCCGATCCCTCGACTCAGTTTGACCAACGTCGTTCTCAAATGCCGTCACCCGAGGGTAGCCACAGTTTCAGCCACTCTCCCGACGAAGTAAGCTATCCGTTTTACTTGAATCAACGAAGAAGAGGGTAGTCTGTGTTTTTTTTTAAGCTTTTGTTCATTCTTGTTTGGCAGGGAGTACACTGATCGGGCGAAAATCCCCAAGTGAGTGTCTAGAATTTGCAAACCAATTTCGATTCTGGAAATGAATAAATAACCGTTATATGATGTTTATATTTGTTTTTGTGAGTCATTCAGATGGTCATCTAGAGCTATTAGGTCGTATGGACTGGCGGAATTGGAAGCTAGGAAGCTCAAATATGCTGAGACGGGAACCGAATGCCTCCTAATGGGGATTTTGATTGAAGGTCTGTAAGGTTTTTCCTTTTCTCGCTTGTTTGGTTCATTCATTGTTGAGTGATTGGTGTGAAGTGACAACACACCTTGGCTAGGACATATACTTGATTGACGATGTAATGCAGATGAATTATAGACGTGAGCAGTTCCTAATCTTAGAACATGCTTGGTATACCTGTTGTGAGTTGCTTCAGTTCAGGCCATGTAATTTAGACACTGGAAGCTTTAATTTCCCTTGAATTAGGATATCTAGTAGATACACATTTTGAAAGATTTCAAATTTCTTTGAATTCACGTACAAGTGCTACTTTAAGGTTCTTGTGATGTTCCACGAAGTTGTTTGAGGTGTTTTGTCTAAGGAAATGCTTCCGTATTTGAAAACTCGCTCGGGTTACTGCTTGCAACTGTCTTTGTTTCATTCAATTCATATCTTAGAATGAGTAAACTTGAACTCTACTTTGATTTCAGGAACCAGTGCAGCTGCAAAGTTCTTAAGAGCTAACGGTGTCACCACCTACAAGATCCGCGACGAAATTGTGAACTTGCTTGGGAAACGCTATTTCTTAACCTTATCTCCCGAGTTTCCTCCACCAACAGAACAGGCCCTAAGAGCCCTTGATAAGGCCATTGAAGAGACATTAAAGTCAGGTAGTCTTTTCGTCCTTCCATATCTGCATCTTTACTCTTCAATAAGTCGTATAACAGCTAGATTATGCTACCAAAAGGTCTAAAATTCTGCCTGGCTTACTGGGCAAGTTTGATATATATGCAATCCCATAGTTTCGAATGTGCCATAATTTCTGATACGTCGAACGGAAGTGTCAGTCGTGAAGTCAGCTGTCAGATGATTCCTTCTTTTTATATAAAGGTCAGATGATTCCTGGTAGTGCCTTTTTCGAGTAATGTGCTGGGAGTTTCTCTTAGTAGAACCCTGCCAGTTTCAATATGTCTTCTTATTCCGAATTCACATGCTTTCTTAATCAAGTTCTTAAATTTCTGCATCAACTCTTTATGTTCGTTGTAAAGAACTCGCTCTTTCTTGTTGCGAGCTGAATGGTATCATTCAAAGTTTATGTATATGCTTGCAGGGAATGAGGGAGAAGTCACTCCATCGCATGTACTCCTAGGCATTTGGTCAGACCCTGAATCAGTTGCTCGCGAGCTCCTAAAGACACTCGGTTTTACGGATGGGAAAATGAAAGAGCTCACTGTCAACCATGTAAGTTTCTAGCTTTTGCCATAGACTTCATCTCACAGCCTAGACTGCGAGACTAACATAGTTCCGCGTTTGCAGATCGACAATGGCGCAGCAGTGTTGAGTTCAAGATCGTAGTAAAAGTCGTTCATCCGAAGTATCTTGTTGCTGGCTTATCATAATCTGTGTTATGTACTGTTGTAGTCTTCTGCCAATGGTTGCTTTTGGCTTTTAGGAAGAAGAGACCTTGGAATTTGTATCATTTTGCTTTCTATAAACATTCTGTAGGGTTTTGGGTGTTGAAGAGAATTGAGTCTTTAGGTCTTTCAACTAACGTAATTTAACATCAAAATTTGTATCATTTACGGTTCGATTGGATGTGGTAAATCCGTATTTGTTCCCAAATACCTTAGTCATTTCGATCAAAATAATTTAGTAAAACATACCGAGTCAATAAAAAAAATTATTAATATAAAAATAAACAAAATTATTACAGCAATAGCTCTCTATACAACAATATAGTAGCATGGGCCGTATTTGCCTGAAAAATCATGTCAAATTACGTTTATGTCCTTCAAATGTGGGACCATTAGATCTAAGGAGTTCAATCCAATGGTACTGTACAGATATTAGATTTGCTTAGTATATGTTATTTGGCCGCCAGGAGACCATTAAAATAGCAAGCACACGAAACTCTATTGTCTACTCAGTAAGGGGAAAGATTATCGATAACATCCTTAAAAGATATCCAAACCGTTGGCTCAAATTTAGGGTTTTGAAGTCGCGGCAATCCAAGGCATCGGGCCACAAAGATGAGGAGCATTGTGGGTGTCAGGATCATCTTCCTCATCCTTCTCCTGGCGGTACTGGCAGGTACGTACAGCAGTAAAACGATGGTCCCTTTGAAGTTTGATCTTGCTTTGTCTTTCCTCGATTGTTGCTTAATTTCGTTGTATGGAGAATCCTGATAAGGTCTGGCAATCCTAATCGTTGAATCGCTTAATCAATCATAATCTCATCGAGTTTGACGATTATTAACCGTTTTGACTGAGTATTTTTAACCGTTAGGAATGAGTCCAGTCAGGTTATGGGTTTTGTAGTAACCACACGATCACCATAACCATATCCATAACCATCCCTGGCCCGTTGTTTAACCAACAGTCTACCCGTCAATACATGATCCTAATAAGCCACTACCTAACCCTAATATACATGAAATCTATCCTGAAAACTAACCTATCTCGCAGGCCGCTCTTCGACTTTGACGATATACCTTCGTCTCCTCATTTTTTACAAAACTCTACCATTATTATTCCATTGAAAATATATCATCCATCGCTTTTTATATGAATTAAAATACAGACTAGATTTTTATTTTCCTTTTGGATTTTTGTGTGCATCTTGAATTTTTTCATAACGAAAAGCAATTATAATATTTATAACCGTTAATAATGTGGGTATAGTAATGTACTAATTTTATCATCGAAATAGAAATGAAGATGGTTATGGTTAATAATTGTCACGAAAACAAATGGGTAATGGTTATTGTCATAATCATCCCCGAATCACCCCGTTACCCCGTTGCTAAATCTAATTTCGATCTGGTTTTCGTTAAACTTGATGGCGACTCAGTCGAAATATGGTTTTCGTTGTAGGTTGCTTATTTGCGACTTGGAATCGTAGCGGAATCCCCGAGGTCGATGATGGGAGATCAGAGGCACTCATCGAGCCTTTTTCCGAGCGGAGAGAATGCATCTTTGGCTATCTTCGACATCTTTGGAATTGAGGGATGGCTACCTGATGTCGAGTATTGAGATAGCTATAGCTTTGAATTGGGGTTGTCTTCGAAAGCCTTCCCAAAGAATTATTCTGGCAAGGGAAGGTTTGGAATGGTGCGTGGAGTTGGGGCTGGAACCCGTACGTGGTGATGAAAATGGATGTCCAAATCGTGGTGCTAACGGTAGATGGCAGTGCGCAGTGGAAGATCGAACGGAGTTTGGTGATATTATTAAGTGTTGTAGAGTTATTTTGAATTCGAAACTGTTTTTTTCGGTTTAGTTTGTGAGAAGGGATTGTAACCAAACTACTCGTTTAAGTTAAACATTCTAGTTTTTGTGGAGTCACTCATTATGGGGGAGACGTCTCCTTTATTTCTTTTTTAAAAATGTTTGTTTTGAGATTCGTCATCAATAAATGTGTATCAATTTATTTGAGAAAAACTCGTTAGGTCATGCAACTAACGTAACTTAACATCGGCATTTTGAAAGAAATTATGTTCCACTTTTCGCAAAGCACTAGCTCGATGTATAGTACACCATTATTATTTTTATCAAAATTTGCTGGAATTTATATAGTGTACCATTATGGGTTTTGTAGGAACAACGAAATATTCTGCGAAAATACTAGTGGGTGGAAGTAGCAGAATCCCCAAAGTTCAACAGCTCCTCAGAGATTACTTGGACGGCGAGGAACTCAACAATGGAATTGATGAAGCTGTTGCTTAAGGTGCTGCCATCCAGGGAGCGTTTCTGTACGAGGAGCTAAATCCTATCAGCTATTTTGTCGATCCCTCCAAGGAGCAACGCCTCAGCCAAGAAGAGATTGAGCTCATGGTACAAGAAGCAGAATATTAGGCAAACAAGCATAGAGACGATATTATCGACGCGTGTAATGGCGTGGAGACCTACGTGAAGAAGCTGATCAATGTCGACGACGGGAAGGTTGAAGCTGCGGCCAAGGAGGCCCTAAAATGGCTGGACCGCCGGGGATTCCCGAGGAAAGAAACTTATGAAGAGAAACTAAAGGAGGTCCAAACTTTTTGCAAATGGCAACCCAATAAGTAATATACTTGATTAAATTAATTAGTCTACTAATGAGTAATATACTCGAATTAATATTTAAGTCTTGAATATAGCTTACGAACTTATCGAGTTGAACACACGTTGTCTCATTAAAAATCGAGTTAAGTTACGACAAACCTTTTTCGAATCAATGTTCCTACCGAACGGGTCGAACAATTTGACTACCATGGAAAAAACACAAGTATCAACCATTTTAGTGACAGGACCGGAAAAAAAGGTTTTATTCTTCTTTTTCTCATCGACCTTTTCTCAAGAACTCTTCTTCAAAACCTTGCCCCCCCTCCCTAAAACCCTACTTTCTTCCCCAATTCACCAATTTTCCCGCGCACACACTCGAACAATGAGCTTCGCCGCCTGCAAGATGATGCACTGGCCTACCGGCATTGAGTGCTGCGACTCCGGCTTCATCACACATTGCCGCGCCGACTACGTCCCCCCAATCTCCGCTATGCAGACCGACGACCTCGACTCCGAGTGGCCGTCCAACGGGAGCAGGAGCATTGGCGCAATCCCTAACCTCGTAGTCACCGCCGGAAACGTCCTCGAGCTCTACGTAGTTAGGGTCCAGCACGAATCCAGTAGAAATTCAGCTGAATTGAAGCGTGGCGGTATCGTCGACGGCATTTCCGGTGCTTCTCTGGAGTTAGTGTGCCATTATAGGTCATCTGCATTTCTCAACCAAGTGTTTTTGCCCCCTCCGTACAGATTTTGGCTTGTTTACGGTTATGTTGAGTAGTCTAATTTTTGTTTATAGGTTGCACGGTAACGTTGAATCAATGGCTGTACTGTCTACGGACGGAGGTGATAGTTCGAGGAGAAGAGATGCTATTGTATTGGCGTTTAAAGATGCTAAGATATCGGTGTTGGAGTTTGACGATTCGATACATGGGCTTCGTACTAGGTGAGTGTATTGAGTAGAAGAGGGGAGTTAATGTGAAGCTGTGATGTATTTTGATGTTGGATTTCTTTTTTTCAGCTCTATGCATTGTTTTGAAGGTCCAGAATGGTGCCATTTGAAAAGAGGTAGGGAGTCTTTTGCTCGAGGGCCATTAGTGAAGGTTCATCCACGAGGCAGATGTGGTGGTGTTCTTGTTTATGATTTACAGATGATAATACTTAGTGCTGCTCAGGTGATCACCTTCTTTTAATCTAGTTAAAGTGCCTTTGCCCATTGAATGGTAGCGAGATCTGGAATCAGCTAAATAACTTTAGGTGTATGGTTTTGTTATTAGGTCGGTTCTGGTTTGATTGGAGATGATGATGCTTTTAGCTCCGGAGGAGCCAAATCTGCTAGTGTCAAGTCATCTTACATTATCAATCTTAGAGACTTGGATGTCAAGCATGTAAAAGACTTTGTATTTATACATGGTGCGTCTTCCTAGCCCAGCCTCCAGTTTTTTTTTTTTCGTTATCAAGCAAAAGGGATAGCTCCTATGTGAATGATATATCCGTAACTTGTTTATATAATTTCAAAGCTCAAGTTTAGGTGTGAAGTTCCAACCCTTGGCATTTGTGAGAAGTTTTACTTATGGCTTAGATGACATCATGATATGGATCACAGTTCAAATAACAAAAAACACTATGATTTTAGCTGATAACATTCATTCATTCTGATAATCGAAGAAGAAGGAAGCTATTGGGAGGAAGTTAGAATTTATTTGAGATGGTGAATGTTCTTGCCTATTTCACAGTGGCCACTTCATGGGTGGTTGCAGTTTGCATTTTAGATGTCAATTGGATAGCAGTATTTTGTAATGTGGTTTACGGATGATGGTCTAATCTAGTTCGCTTCATATAGATGATCTTTTTATATTATAGCGTTGTTTCAATTTAACTTATCTGTGTGTGCTTGTAGACTATATGGAGCCTGCAGTGGTTATCCTTCATGAGCAAGAGCTTACTTGGGCTGGTCGTGTAGCATGGAAGCATCACACATGTGTCATATCTGCTTTTAGCATTAGTACAACGTCAAAGCCACCAACCCTGATATTTTCATTTGTGGTATGCTTTGAACTAATCTTTTCTTTCCTAACTAGAGGAGAAGAGTCCCAAAAATAACTTCTTAGTTATTGTGATTTCAATGGCAATTGGATAATTATCTCATATGGTCTTTGGTAAGTGAGTTGAAATTGCTTTTGAAAAACATGATTGCTTAAGAAGGTTTATGATTCTTTCAGTTGGATGATTAAGTAGACTGGTGGCTGGGAGTAACCAAAATTCAAAATTCTGCTGTAACACAAATCCAGCCCGCCTTAGGTTTGACGCTGTCTGATACTCTGGTTTAATAATGGGGCCTTAAGAAAAATGTTAAACATTGTAGGCTGTGGAGAACTGGGAAAGAAGGAAATATTTGACTGTTGCAAAATTTGTGCAATTTGCGGAGACTGTCCTTACAACCAGTGGTGTTTATTTGTTTCTTTTGTCAGAATCTCCCGCATGATGCTTACAAGCTACTTGCTGCCCCTCTCCCAATTGGAGGCGTTCTTGTGATAGGCACAAATTCAATACATTATTACAATCAGGTTGATTCTGGTTTCATTTCCAGATTAAAGCTTTTTGATCTGAACTTGTTAGTGACATGCATTGTTTTTCCAGTCAGCCTCGTGCACTTTGGCTTTGAACCATTACGCAGTTCCTATTGACAGCAGGTCTGAGATGTTTCCCCCTCTCTATATATCTATTCAAACTTTTAATGTTGTTGAACATTGATGCTTGAATTCAATGATTATACCATTGTAGACTAAGCTAATCCAAGCTTGGATTTCATTTATATTCTCAACTGAGGTGTTTTGTCCTTGCTAATTTCCTTCGCCAGCCAGGAGCTACCAAGAGCAAGTTTTAATGTTGAACTTGATGCTGCCAATGCAACTTGGTTACTCAATGATGTGGCCTTATTGTCGACAAAAACTGGGGAGCTACTTTTGCTAACCCTGGTTTATGATGGAAGGTAATGCTTAATAATTTCTGTTTTCTGGCTGATGATATATCGCTTGATATAATGTGTTGAAAAGCAAGAAACAGTACAAAATGATGTTTTTTCTGAGAACTGAACTCTTTCAAGTTCTAACGGTGGATCTTGGTTTAAACTTTGTTACCCACGACAATTATTTCCAAGTGAATTTTGTTGTCTTTCTTCAGTCAACAAAAAAATGAAAACTAAATCCCACGTAGACTATGGTAATTCATGTTGATCGTCTCTTGTAGGGTCGTGCAGAGGCTTGATCTTTCAAAGTCTAAAGCCTCAGTTCTAACTTCGGTTTGTTTCATATACCCAGATAACTTTGTTTTTGGAAGCTGACTTCTCTGTTCGTTTATTATCATAAATTCCAGCTTCATTTACGAGAAATCTGTTGTAACTTTGATAGGACATTGCGATGGTTGGAAAATCATTGTTCTTCCTAGCAAGCCGTCTGGGAGACAGCTTGCTCGTACAATTTACCAGCGGATCAGTGTCCGATGTTTCTCCTGGCTTGAAAGAAGAGGTAGTGATCAGCTCTTTGGTCCAATATATGTGCTGTTGACTAGTCATCTAGTTATCATCAGTAGACAGTTTTATGCCTTCTGCTTCTCTTCCTTTCTATAGGTTGGTGACATTGATGAAGTTCATTCAGCTAAGAGGTTGAAGAGACTGCCGTCTGATGCTTTACAAGATGGGATGAGCGTTGATGAGCTTTCTTTGTATGGTTCAAACAATACTGAATCAGCACAGGTTATATTATATCTTAATAATTTTCGTCTTCTAAAGTTCCGTAGAAAGGGAGATATAGCTGTAAGAAATTTTCAGTGCATAGAAGGGCTGGTAGCGTCCAAGATTTTCTCACTATTTTCTTTTGTTTGCTGTCACATATACTTTACAGATATACCATCAGTGTCCTTTAGTCTTCCGTGACGTAGTCTATGAGTACACTAATGCCAATCTTGGGATGTTTGTATTGTTTTGTATAATGGTGCAGAAAACCTTCTCATTTGCAGTGAGAGATTCATTGGTCAATGTTGGTCCTTTGAAGGACTTCTCCTATGGCTTCCGGATCAATGCCGATGCAAATGCAACTGGGATTGCAAAACAGAGCAACTATGAATTGGTTAGTACCTTTTTAAACTAAATAAAAGGAAAGAGTTGGTAATACAAGCTTCCTTTAACTATTTATGGTAAATAGTTCATAGTTACCATCTTGTCTGTTATCCACTCTTAGACGTAAGTTAGAATCATGCCTTGGATTTTGTTTTTTTTTTTTTGCTTTGATTTCTTCAGTTTAGGTACTCCATGAGGTTGTATTATTATTTGTACCCAGGAAAACATGAACTTAAAACTTAAGTTCTCTGTAAAAGTTACAACAGACTTATGTTTCAAGCAGTTGGTAATCTTTTTGTCTAAATTTATAATTTGTTTAGCTCTTGGTGCGTTTCTTCAGGTGTCCTGTTCAGGTCATGGTAAAAATGGTGCTCTATCTGTTCTTCGGCAATCAATTCGTCCTGATACGATTACAGAGGTTTGACTATTAATACTTGTGTCATCAGAATATGGGTAGCAATTGCTTGCTCTTATGTTATGCTAACAGAATTCAGATAATGTCTGATGGCAGGTAGAGTTATCTGGTTGCAAAGGGATCTGGACTGTCTACCATAAAAATTCTCGTGGTCACAATGCAGATGCATCTAAAATAGCAGCCTATGATGATGAATTTCATGCGTATTTAATTATAAGTATGGAGGCCCGTACGATGGTAAGCTGATTTATGCTTACTTCAGATTTACTTAAACTTCCAGTTCTCATCTTGTACCTACAATCACAAATTGTGTTTGTCTGCCAATAAGACCCTCATTTTCTGGTGTTCATGACAGATCTATACTCTGTACTCTTGTTTGGGTCTAAAGCCAATCTGAAGCTTATAGATTTGTGGTTGTTTTGATTAATTTCTCTTACTTTGATATATCCCTATAAGCTGTAGGAGTCTTTTAGCTGAATTTATTTGTAACCAAATAACTGTGCGTTAGGATTTAGCCTTTCAAGGATACATGTGTATTTTATCTTCTGTTTTATTTCTAGTCACCACTTTTTCAATGACATGCAGGTTCTCGAAACTGGTGATCTTTTGACAGAGGTTACTGAAAGCGTTGACTACTTTGTCCAAGGACGGACAATTGCTGCAGGGAATTTGTTTGGAAGGTGAGAATCTTCTGCTGTATTCAGTTCTTTTGGAATCTCCTTTTTTATTGTGAAAATTAGGCAATCTATAGTGTCTTATGAATTTTTTAACTTTATATGTACTTTATGTTACCGGAGTGTCTTATGAAATTTTTTAACCCGAAGGCCATTTTATAGAAAACTTACCCTTTTCCTGCGCAATACTTTTGTCTTGAGGAATCAAACTTTGAGGTTCGAGATATAGCTTCTATGATATCTAACAAGTTGTCTCTTCTTTCTAATTTTTTTTATGGTGTGCCCTTCTTCGAAATAAAAGTCATATTGTCAACCTAATATACCAGCTTTCTTGTGCTTTATACGTTTTTATGCCTGGGACCATGTAGAGGTTTCATTGCTGATGATAGGTGATGTGATCACTTTCTGTACCAAAGTAAATAGTAGTGATGGAGCTATATTTTTGCATTAAACAGTCCACACTATTTGATCCACGAACTTCACTTGTCTAAGTGTACTCTTTTCTTCTAGTGATATACTGATGCTAACCACGGTAATCGAACGAAATATAGACATGGAACCCAAATCTCTCACCTTTGCTTTTTCTTGCTTTTGACAGGCGTCGAGTTGTTCAGGTCTATGAACGTGGTGCACGAATCCTTGATGGTTCTTTTATGACTCAAGATTTGAACATCTGTGCTGCTAACACTGAATCGGGTCCGGGTGTCGAGACCTGTACTGTACTGTCTGTCTCCATTGCTGATCCATACGTGCTAATAAAAATGACAGACGGGAGCATTAGACTTCTTGTTGGAGGTGTGTGCTTTTATCATAAACTACCGAATTGTGCTAGTAATCTTCATTTTTATGTGGCTCATCAGTAACTTTATGCTTATATTTTCATTTCCGCTCTGGTGATTTGATTCATTCTGTCTATCATAAATGTGAACAACACTCTTTTATCATTACAGATATTTCTACATGTACCGTTTCTGTGAAAACTCCACCTGCCTTTCAAATCTCAAAGAAGGCAGTATCTGCATGCACCCTGTATCATGATAAAGGGCCAGAGCCGTGGATCCGAAAGACAAGTACTGATGCATGGCTTTCAACAGGGATTTCTGAGCCCATAGATGGTACTGATGGTGGCTCGCATGATCATGGTGACATATATTGCATTGTTTGTTACAAAACCGGTGCCCTAGAGATATTTGATGTACCAAACTTCAGTTCTGTGTTTTATGTGGATAAATTTGTTTCTGGGAAAAGCCACCTTGCTGATAGCAACCTGCAAGAATCGTCTGATGAGTCACTGGAAGCAACAAGTACAAGTTCTGGTGTAGATGCAGCCCTTGGTAGCAAAGAGGGCACACATAACCTAAAAGTCGTAGAGTTGGCTATGCAAAGATGGTCTGGGCACCACAGTCGTCCTTTTCTGTTGGGAATATTGACCGATGGGACAATACTTTGTTATCATGCTTACCTGTTTGAAGGTCCAGACAGTACCTTAAAGACTGAAGCTTCTGCATCTAGGCTTAGAAATTTGAGATTTGCACGTGCCCCATTAGATGCTTACATGAGAGAAGAAACATCAAGTGGAAGCAATAGTCAAAGAATGACGATTTTCACAAATATTAGTGGTCATCAAGGATTTTTCCTATCAGGGTCAAGACCAGCTTGGTTTATGGTTCTAAGAGAGCGTTTACGTATTCATCCACAGGTAAGGCTGGAAAAGTTGGCTCTTTACCTGCATGATCAGTTGGGCTACTTCTTTGTGAGACGTCATTCTTATTTCTTTTTGATCAATGGTGCTGATGATGGTTTTATTCTTCTTCCAGCTATGTGATGGTTCTATTGTTGCTTTCACTGTTCTTCACAATGTTAACTGCAATCATGGCTTCATCTATGTCACATCCCAGGTTTGGTGGTCTTACATCTACTGATCTCCTGGTTTATTGATTTATTCTCATAGTAGCCTGTAGCCTCTGAAAACAAACTATTGTTTCAACTGGACAGGGAATTTTGAAGATTTGTCAACTACCATCTGGCTGCAACTATGATAATTATTGGCCTGTTCAAAAGGTTTGGTCCGTTCGACTATCCATATTTGAGTTCTCTTGCTTCGTGATATGACTGTAATGTGCTCATTGAGATTCTCTTTGCTAGATACCACTGAGAGGAACACCCCATCAGGTCACTTATTTCAACGAGAAAAACTTGTACCCTCTTATAGTTTCCGTTCCTGTAAGTACTTTAGTCTTTCAGTTCTGTTTAGCTTATTTCAATTTGTCTGTGTATTGCAACTTTCCAGTACAACAGAGTTCAGTTAAATGATGTCAAAATTCAAGCAGTGTTTTTATTTTGACAAGTCACTAACTCAGAAGCTGAAACAAAAGCATGCTGATAGATAGTGTGAAATATAACTATATAGTCATGAATCTGTCAGGCATATGTTCTGATGTATTATGCAATTTATATGTTCCTTGGACAGGTTCAAAAGCCACTCAATCAAGTTCTTTCTTCACTGGTTGATCAAGAAGGCAACCATCAGATCGAGAGTCAGAACATGACTTCAGATGAACTTCATAACACCTACACTGTAGAAGAATATGAAGTACGGATCTTGGAACCTGAGAAATCGGGTGGCCCTTGGCAAACAAAGGCTACAATCTCAATGCATACTTCAGAAAATGCACTTACAGTGCGAATGGTCACACTGTTTGTAAGTTAGCCATTTCAAAATCGACGATACAATATTGCTGATAGGAAACAAAGTTATCATCTTTAACTGAATCTCAATTTTCAGAACACAACCACGAAGGAGAATGAAACACTTTTGGCCATTGGGACTGCGTATGTACAAGGGGAGGATGTCGCTGCAAGAGGACGTATACTTCTTTTTTCTCTCGGAAAGAACACAGAGAACTCTCAGGTGTCGGTACGTTTCCATCTTTTCACCTTCCATTTTCCAGTTTCTCTTTGTACGACTCTTCTATATTTGATAGTTTCACTTTCATCATTGTCATATTTCCCTGCTTTCCATTTGCAGGTCTCTGAAGTTTATTCCAAGGAACTGAAGGGAGCCATATCTGCTTTAGCCTCACTGCAAGGTCATCTGTTACTAGCTTCTGGCCCAAAAATTATTCTGCACAAGTGGACTGGTACCGAACTGAATGGGGTTGCCTTTTTCGATGCTCCACCATTATACGTGGTCAGCTTAAACATTGTGAGTATGCCATTGACATCTCTTTACTCATTTTCTCTGCAATAGACCCCTAGTGGTCTTGTTTGTTCATCGACCGTGTCTTTATACCTTTCTCAGGTCAAGAATTTTATCCTCTTGGGTGATATTCACAAGAGCATCTATTTCCTTAGTTGGAAGGAGCAAGGCGCACAGCTAAGCCTATTAGCCAAGGACTTCAGTTCCCTTGATTGCTTCGCTACCGAGTTCTTAATCGATGGCAGTACATTGAGCCTTGTCGTTTCGGATGCACAGAAGAATGTTCAGGTCAGCAAAAACTCTGATGTTTCATTGATTCATTCAAGTAATCTGTAACTCAGTATCCACCTTTTCTCATATTGATATGTTTTTCCTTCTCTTTGTGATAGATATTCTACTACGCTCCAAAAATGTCTGAGAGCTGGAAAGGACAGAAGCTGCTCTCCAGGGCCGAGTTCCACATTGGCGCTCATGTGACCAAGTTCATGCGGATGCAAATGCTTTCAACAGCATCAGACCGTGGCGGTTCTGCTCCAGTGTCTGACAAAACCAATCGATTCGCCTTACTGTTTGCAACGCTGGATGGAAGCATTGGCTGCATCACACCTCTGGACGAGATCACTTTCCGTAGGTTACAGTCCATACAGAAGAAGCTCGTCGATGCTGTGCCTCATGTTGCCGGGTTAAACCCCAGATCCTTCCGCCAGTTCCACGCAGATGGGAAAGCTCACCGACCTGGCCCCGAAAGCATTGTGGATTGTGAACTGCTCTCCCAGTAAGTTTCTTTGTTTCTTCTCCAACACGGTAGTCAAAATGATCGATTGAAAGATAATTACATCTGTGTTTGTCTTGCAGTTACGAGATGCTGCCGCTCGAGGAACAGCTCGAGATCGCTCAACAGGTTAGGACAACTCGTCAACAGGTGCTAACAAACTTGAACGATCTGTCTCTCGGAACTAGCTTCTTGTGATACAAAATCCTTGCTCCAATGGAGGTGCATCTTCAACACTATTTCGAGCCTGTGTTTTCACCTCAATATAGCTGGACACAGCAGCCGTTTCATCTGGTTGGATGATCAAAAGCTTTCGCAAGCTGTCGACCGGATGAACACATCATTTTTCCAGTATGCCGGAAAAGCATAACCAGCAAAAGCTGTGGCGGAAGTGGTTCTTAGTTGCTTATGATTGGAAACAATCTTCACAACGTTTGGTTGTACTGTACAGTCTCAGATTGCAAAGAGTTCATCTCTAATGTGTACAATGTACACCATTGTAGTAAAAAAGCAACTGATTAGTTAGTTCTTTTGTTGTATCATCAGTGAATTTTTTCATTTTTATTTCTTTTGGAAATGGTAAATTATTGTGAGGGGAACAAAACACTTGAAAATTATTGTTATTGCTCATGCATCCATGATGGATAATTACTTGACTTCAATAGTTTGATGAACTTGTCCCACTCTTTGCAATGATACATGGTAAGAATATTTGATGCAATTACCTAACAAAGTTAGATGGTAGAGTGAGCAGATGGTCTCGATGAGCAATGAGCAGAGCTAGCATATGCAACGGGTAGTGAGCTAGTCACCTCCGAGGCTAGTAAACTGTGGAAAGACGCGAATAGGAGTATGATCAAGTTTGGCTCGAGGGTTGAGAACAAAAAGTTGTATAAGGATGGTGTAAATCGTTTGATAAAAGTTGTAAGATGTAAGAAAAGAGTGATCGAAGATAGTGAGACGTATTGTTTTGTTTGAGAGAAGCCACAAATCTAGCAAAATGAGTATTCCTCCTAGAATACAACCCGTAGACCATTTGAGAATATCGTAATTCAACACTCTCCTCCGAATGGACTCATTTCGATATGGTGACTACTCTAAAGATCGAAACAACCGACATTACTCTATGATTCATCGAAATCCATAACCCAACACGTCCTGTATTTGGTAATAGTATGCTGGGTAGGCAAATCTCCATGAATCCAATGTCTCTTTTGTACTTTGGTAGAGTCCCACTTGTGTGTTTGGTTCTTCTTTCTTCCTATTTTCACCTTTCTTGTTCTTGTCTACCAACAGAGTTTCTCAACACGATGTGACCCTATTTGCATGTCAGATGTTCAGTCTCTGTGTTCATGTATTTGGCCACAAAACACACACATTGCAAAAAAGTAACATCTTTTGGCAAAATCAATAATCTTACCCCCTATAGCTCATGTGTAGGGTTGCACTTACATCACATATGAGACTATTTGTCAAGCAACCAAATGTGTACCAATTATTTGGGATCAGAGTGCAGTCGAAACAGGGGCGGAAACAGAGAAGTCGGGTCAGTCTACCCTCACCCCAGTTTCGATCACGAGCGTCGATCTTGGGTATATATTGTGATTTTTTCTAGTCTTGCTCAATGCTTGGCCATAGCAAGGGAGAGTCCCAACTCTCTCCTTTTCTGGTGTCAAGTACTAAGTCAAATGTAAAATTTGGACGTTTTTTCAGTTTTTAATTAAATTCTTTATCCAATGCCTTAATTCAAATAGTATTTATAATTAATTTATTGATGAGTAATAATCATAAATTTAATTAAAAAAATCTAAATCTAAAAAATAAATTGCCGCTGACATATACTAATCCGTTTCAACTAACTATGATAACGGAACCATTTTTTGTATACTTTTAACTTAGTATTAGGTTTAGAAAAATAGATTCATGTACGAATCTCAACATTTGATAGAAATATCTTATTCAAAACCAGTTCAATATATATTTCAATATATCGTATCTAAATAGTCGTCGATTTTTTATATTTTTTGTGTGGAAAATTGAGTTAAAAAGAAAGAAAATAATTAATTATGTGATGCATGCAAAGGCCAAAGAGAGCACCGAAAGCTATCCAAGAAAGGCCAAACACAATCCGCATGAACAAATTTTCAACCCTTTAATTTGGTGACGACATTGATAGACACTATTATTTGATTGAGTTCCCATTATCAAATAATAATAATAATAATAATATACAAATATAAAAAATTGTTAGTTTTTTATTTTGATTATGTTAATTAAGGAGTGTTATGTTAAATCAAATATTTTTAGTGATTAAGATGAATTTATTGTTTCTTTGCATAGTATCAAAACCGATCAAAAAGATCATTAACGTTAAATTTTGCTAGCAACTGATATAATTTTTTTAATTAATTTGCACAAAGCTTGATGAGAGTGGCTAAACATTAATGCAATGTAAACTGTATATTAATGTTTATAAATCACTTAATTTCTCAACTCTAGTAAAATATTTTTATATATTCACATTTCTATTCTCCATAGGTTTGGTGTTGTACTTTCGATTTTAAGATATCGACGGAATAAAAAATCGACTATTTTGTATAAACATTCGCGATAAAAAAAAATAGCGAGTAATGCGAATGTGAAACCTAATAAAAATATCTATCCCGTCGGATTATAGTGCTTAGTTGGTAGTGGTCTTTCACATCTAGAGATGGACATGATGATCCCACTACAAGTTGACCCTATAAACCCAAACTATGTGGCTCAAAATTTTGGTCACTAATAATATGACTTATTGACTTCATTCAATCTAAGTCTCCTTCTTTAGTTATGGTTAAATTTGGGATGGGCCGATCATGTAATGGTTACATTTCAATAATTCATATCCAGCGGCAACCCAAAAATTCAAACTCATACTCAACACGATATATCATATATGTGAGTGCATTTGAATCCATTCACTGCATCTGGCATTGAGTGATAGAAACCCGACCGCTCACTTTCGATCCTAAATCCGTCCATCGATTACCCATCAATGAGGAACCATACATAGGCCTGAAGAGGAAACATGATTAGCTCACACGGCATTATAGACACAACACAAGTGAGTGCGCTGAGAAGACTTAGCTTAGCTCAACAGTACGATTTTGAGTTGACCACGATTTTCCCAGCGTGCTCTACACCACACCATTATTTGATTTTCTATAATTAATTAATTAATTAATTAATTACACTAAGAAATAATTAAACATTATGCCTCCTTAAAACTAAGTTAATTAATTACTTAGAGGTTCTAAGTATGGTTAAAGTGAAACATTAAACACTATGATTAGGGTTAAGCTTCAGAGTTTTAGGACATGTGAAATCTAAACCCATCATCATAAAACACAAACATATGTACATGTGGTTGGAAAATTTGCTTCATGTCTTTGTTATCTTTTTTAAAAGTTGGTAAAATTAAATGATGATATTGATTTCTCTTGATATTTTTAGCATTGAATTCGAGTTTTGCTTGTAAGAACTTTGAAGTAAGATGTGTTGAGATGAGTCACTCATATGAAAAGTCATCATCATACATCTAAAACAAAAAAAAGTGTGCATGTCGATACTCAAATTAGAAAATATTTAGTCTTTATATACGAGAAAAAAAAACGTGTTATAAAAGATAATCAACTACTACACCAGGTTCTGAGTTGATACAATTACAATGAATTAATTAAGTGCAAATAAGGAGTCGAACAATCCTAAGTTACTAAACGTAGATTATTGTATGCACAGAATCGGTGCAAACAAAAGATCTGAACCCAACTGAAGTCACACGGAATTATGTCTACTATCCATCAAACATCATAACTATGGATAATTTTTATGTAAATTTTCAAATAGGATCAAACTATAAACTATTGTATTGATATATTTTCCATATCTAAGTAATTGTCTTAGAATGAAGAGGAATATTAACTAGTTGGGGAGAATCCAAGAGAATCAAGATTCTCTATGGTACTAATATATATCATCTTGGCTTCATAACCAATTAGCCATTGGTGCATTGTACATGTAGGAAAAAGACAAAGCCAAAACCGCCCACCATATCCTAATTAATATCATGTCATTGATTTTATTTATGTTTAATTACTATTAATTTAATTTAAACTTACATTTTGTATGGTACATAATTTAAACTTTTGAAAAAATCAACGAGTCAAAGAGATCTCTCTCATGTCTCGTGAATCAAACCACTCACAAACTGATAAATATCCCTAGAAAAAAAAATGTTTTCCTATAATTTTGAACTGGCGTGGTTCGACCGACCGATTTTGATTATTTATTATAATTAGTTTCTTAGACATTTTTAATAAAACATTATGTTTTCTCTTATATCTTCCCTTGCTCTATATTGTAATCTAGTTTTGTATTGTACAATTCACTCTCTTATGAAGTTTGTATAAATTGAATTAAATTTTCTCACGTTGAGACTCTGCGGAGTAAGTGTCCAAACTACGATACTTGTAAGTTCCTTCTTAACCATATTTTTTATTCATAAATCACAATATATAAACATGCTCTTAAGTGTATTGTGATAACGTTGTAAGCGGTTAACTAAAAATGCAACATTTTCCTTCAAATTTAAATTTGAATAGTCGAGCGCAAAATAAACAGACCGTAACAGATATTGAGCGTCTCTCCCAAATTATAACCTAATTTACTTACACGTCCAAATTTCCTATACTATATGTAAATTTTTTTTAAACTTTAAGGTTGATTAGTCAACTATTCCCATTGTATTTTATAATATGAATCTATTGTTAATTATACAGAGTCAACTCAATTACTACTTAATTAAGAGTTTAATTGATTTCTTGGATTAAATCAAACTACAAATCCCATTGCCTCCGCCGAGCCACCATTGATTTCATGAAATCCTTATAGCACGACATAAACCTAGCTTTTGGTTCAGAGTCCTCACACTAAAGTCTAAAGGTTTGGAGGAAGTCTTCAATTATGAACTAGCTAGCTATTGAGGTCACAAAATATGAGTGATTTGTTTGACAATACGTTTATCAATCCGGTTTATGTCGGTAATTGGATGTAAGCCTATCGAGAGACTAATTGATTTCTACTCAATTCGGGTACATCGGTACGCCCTACCATATGGCCAGTGTATATGTGAAGTGGAGGTTGTCGATTGTTGAGCATCCCAACGTACGGGAATCATTTCCAACATGACACCTAGTACTTACAGCCGGGAAAATTCTTTTACACATCATGCAATCGGATTTGAAGATCGTTCTTGATATAGTTCATGAATGAAGTCTAGACTCTTGAGTTCGATTTTTTTTATCATGACAATATATAATAGTGGGATCTTCTGCTGCTCCTAATTACTAGCTCCTCTTTCTGCTAATTCACACTGATCAAAGCTAAAACACGAAACCACAACAATTTACATCCCAAGTACAATCTTCGTCATACGGTTAAACCGATACAAACCAAGCCGAAAACCCTTGAAACCAGACCAACACAACAACATCCATATATGACAGAAAGTAACAAACTTCTTTCAAATGGGTTTCCCCCCTACGATGAAACACAGTAAGATTAGGGTCCAGAGAGACAAAGCAAACTCTGTCAAGAGTCAGAATTTTGGGGGGTGTTTGGCAGAAACTATAATGATCCAGTGAAGTAGTCTGGACCATCCATCCAGTACATAATAAAATCATAGTAAAAAAAGAATGTGGGGGGGAATGATCAGTACCAGTACCATCCATGGCTGGCTGGAGCCGACAAGTAAACACAGAAATGGATCTGTGCCCTTCCATTGCTAGACAAAAACATTACACATTTTGGGGCAAAGTGAATCTTATTATTATTATTATTAGCAAAAGGTGGTAACTTTTTCTCTACTGCAACCAGCATGTATATGTAAGAAGGTGAAAAGTTGTATATCCATCATCCCTCCAATAACAACATTCTATTACTGTTAGCCTATGAGAGATTTCAAAATTACGAATTTGTTGGGTTACGAAAATTCGGTCAATGTAAAATCATAACGCTGTTTGTGGGAACCAAATCCACGACCACGTGGTTAAAAACCACACGCTCTACCGGCTGAGCTAAGAGGACTCAGTGGTTCCGTATATTTTCTTTTATCCCTTATTTTGTTGCAGACAAAATTCAAGCTCGCTAGAATGTGACCAATTCCATGTAAGTTGATTAATCCCATAGAAGAATGGTTGTCTTGAGTTCTTAGACGAGATTTCTAGTCTAAAATTCAAACTTCAACTTATCGATTTGGGTCGGTAAGACCCTAAGTAGTGACTTTGGTTGACCTACCTCCGATACGCCATTTGATGGATTAATTGGTCTGGTTGAGAGGTTTTGATGTGAATTGTGAATGTTTTCTAATTGCACGTAGCAATTAAAATAGATGAATCATATCGATAAGTTTAATTATATTACAGATTTATTGATAGGAATTGTAAGTACATATATATGACAAATTGGACCGGCCTTAATTTACTGACGGTGTTACGTTGTCACTATATATATGCCTCTTACATTCTACATACACGTACATCATATGTATTTCGTATGTATACTTCACCGAATCGTTTAAAATTTTAAATTTTTCCCACCGAATTGAATATATAGATTAGTGAATAATAAATTATTACCAATTGGAGTGGTGTATCGATAGGATATCAAACTCCACATGGATCCACTTTTTGTCATGTATTGGTCAACTACGTACATATGATAATGTTCTAATATGGTCAACATTATGGTACACAAATTAAAATGCTAAACCCTAAAAACATATCTATCGATTTACTCCCCCACAACTTGTTCAAAGTTGCTCCCCCGATGCACGTAGTTAGAGTACACCAGTAATTCTCCTCAATCTGGGAATTTCAAGTATCAAGAACCGTTGCATCTTAATAATTCGAGTTGTTGGGAAGGGATTCTGATTGGTACTTATAATATTCACTAACAGTACGATACCCGCGCGGATTTGGTTGGTGGGCTCATTTAAACTAAATAAACTTCTCCTATCTAGTTTACTGATGCGATACTTGTGTTGTTTTACCAGCAACATACATGCATGCACACGTACTTACACCCGATCATACTGCACCGCAAGGTGGATCAGTCAACGAGTTGTGATCCGATCCGATGGCATGTATCCAATGAAATCAAGTTGATGTACTTATATATTTGTAGGAAGTCCAGATGCAATGGCGAATCAGAGAGATGAATATATATGATGAAGTAGTCTTGATCGGGATACCCGGCCACCAATTCCTTCAAAATCTTGCAGATGATGATCGATCATATATATATGTCGCCTTCCAGGAAACTTGATGCATGCTCCTTTGGACCTGGGTCGACCAGTTCATATCCCTAAGTTCTGATTCTTCATCATCGAATTTTACATTCGAGATAGTATCGGAGAATATATGTGCATCTCAACTTAATTGTATCAAAAACTACTAACCGAAAATTTAACCGATTCGAAGTGTTCAAATGCCACGCAAAAATAACAAACGACAAAAGGAAAAGAGAAGGGGAGCAGCCAGAAAGACAACTCCCCCATCCCACGCGCTGTCACTGCACGTGGCTCAACTCATCATCACCATCATCCCCCCCCCCCCCCCCCCCCCATCGTGCCACTCAAATCACCATTCCCCCAATTATCACTCTCTGCTATTTCTAATCCCCAAATCCCCCCCTTCATTCTCTTCATAATCCCCCCCTCCCCTCCATTCCTCCTTCTGAAACCTCCACTTCCCCCACACACATGGCGCCGCTAGAAACATGGCTAATCAAAGCAGTCAAATCCGCAATCAACCTCCCACGATCAGCCTCCACCAAACCTTCCAAAACCGTCGGCATCCTCTCCTTCGAGATAGCCTCCTTAATGACCAAGCTCATCCACCTCTGGCAATCCCTCTCCGACAAGAACGTTATCCGTCTCAAGAACGACTCCATCTCCTTACAAGGAGTCCGCAAGATCGTCTCCAACGACGAGTCGTTTCTACTGGGACTCGCCTGCGCCGAGCTCGCCGAGAACCTCCGCCTCGTCGCGAAATCCGTCTCCCGAGTCGCCGCCGCGCGCTGCTCGGATTCGAACCACCGTCAGTTTAACCGGTGGTTCGACCGGTTCGCCGACTCCGGCCACGACCCCAACGGGTGGGTGGTCAGCTGGAAGGAGATGGAAGGGACAGTGAATCGGAAGATGGACCGTTACGTGACATCGACTGCTGCTTTGAGAAAGGAGATCGAGGAGCTGACCGCGGTCGAGACGGCGCTAAGGAAGGCCGTTAGTAATTGTGGAGACGAAACGACGTCGTTGAAGGAGCAGAAGATTGCTGATCTCCGGCAGAAGGTGTTCTGGCAGAGGCAGGAGGTTAAGTCGTTAAAGGAGAAGTCTCTTTGGAATCGGAGCTTCGACGGCGTCGTTTCGATTTTGGCTAGATCTACTTTTACTGTGTTGGCGAGGGTAAAATTGGTTTTCGGGTTAGGACAGGGATTTCCTACTTATTTACCGAGGAGCCTCTCCGCTTCCGCCGCCGTGTACCCGTCCGGAAACCCGACTGACAACCCGACTGACAACCAAACCCAAACCCACTTCGTATCCGGTCAGTTAACGAAGAGTATGAAGAAGGATAACGACAACAGCGACGACAAGAAATCGAAATTGTCGTTCTTCGAGACGAACTCGGAGATGCTGAAACCGCCGGCGACGACGCTCGGGGCAGCGGCGTTGGCCTTACACTACGCGAATCTGATCATCGTGATGGAGAAGATGATCAAGTCGCCGCAGTTGGTGGGGATCGACGCACGGGACGACCTCTACGCGATGCTGCCGAGCAGCGTGAGGTCCGCGCTCCGGCGGAGGCTGAGAGGGGTCGGGTTCACGGCGACGGATCCGGGTTTAGCCGGCGAGTGGAAGGACGCGCTAGGAAGGGTGCTGAGCTGGCTGTCGCCGCTGGCGCACAACATGATCAAGTGGCAGAGTGAACGGAGCTTCGAGCAGCAAAATTCCTCGTCGTCGCCGAAGTCGACAGCGCACGTGATGCTTCTACAAACGCTGTACTTCGCCAACAAGGAGAAGGCGGAGGCAGCGATCACTGAGCTTCTTGTGGGGCTGAATTACATCTGGCGGTTCGAGAGGGAGATGACGGCGAAGGCTCTGTTCGAGTGCGGCGGCGGGTTGATGGTGAAGAGCTCCGGTAAAGATGGATGTTGATCGGCGAAAAATTACTGAAATGGACCTCGTTGTTTTAGTTATTTCACCATCTGGTCATCGGATTTTATTCTTCTGATGGGTTGATCTGCCTCAGATTAAAAAAATGAGAAACTGAGGTTTCAGATGTTTTGAGGGGTTTTCCTTTTTACTTTTTTTTTACTGTAGTTAATTTACTCTGTATAAGATTTGGTAGGTGTATAGGTAAATGAATATGGTAAATGATGATTTGGGAGAGTAATTTAATCTTAGTTCATGTGAAAAAGCATTGCTAGTTGATAATTGTTTATGTTTATCAAGATTGTAACTGGATCAAGATTCCTCCTAGCTATGATTCATGTAGGTCAAAAGGGTTCTTTCTTAAAAAGAATCTGGTAAGTTTTAGCTTCGTCAAAAACTAGTTTAGATGTGATTCTCAAATTGAAATTTATACATGCAAATTCAATTCATAGATGGATTAAAATTAAGATTTTGATTCGTGTCAACTTAAGAATGGAAAACTACATCTCATTAAGTATTCTCTAGTTCATATTGAAAAAAATACAAAATATATTGTACCAAATTTGGGGAAAATTTTCAACTTTTATATCGATTTTTTTAAAAGTAAATGACTCTGAATATAATTGATTGTCTATCTTAATAACCACGCCTAAATAGATTGTAGGTGATATTATTGAACCGTATCGAAGATCCATCGACAAAAAGATACTAGATGAAATTTATAACATGTGAAATCAAATGGTTGTCTTACACTTTTATTACATAATAATATTCTCTCTTTTTTTATATAAATATGACATGATATTCTTATTGTTGTATAAAGTCATAAGCTAACTTACATGGAGAAATCAGCCAAAGATTATCCCACCAAATAAAGCACTTAATGACCACACACAATTGCTTAATCAAAATCAAAACGTCATATTAGTGGAATCTTACCAAAGCACACTTTTGTTTGGGGCTAAGTTTAGCTTTAAGTTTATCATGACAATGATTAAAGGCATAGAAGTTTCTTTCCCATTTAGTTTTGAGTCACCATTATCTCCTACCCCTTGGATGCTATCAAAGTCTGGCTGGATTCCGAACCTTCCGATCAGATCGTAAAAACTGTAACTAGTTCATTGGTTTAAAACAGTTCAAAATCTTCGAAATCATTCGATATCAGCTATTTGCTTCATGTTGCCTATGTATTGTGAAATATGAGAGTGTATATCATGAATGTTATGTTTGTTTTTTCGAAACGTTTGTGAACGAGTGTAGTTAATGGTTTGAACCTTGGTTAAACTTTTAATGGTAAATCATTTGATTGGTTCGGTTAGACGATGTGTGATTCGGGTTCTTAACAATATGTTTTATTATTCACAACCCAACAACAAACAGGGAAACCATCTTGGTAGTCTTAGCCATGGACAATGGTGGCAGATAAGATATGCCTAGCCAAGTATGGACACTCCAACTTAACCATGGAAGACAAGAATCTAACTATTGATTTGATTGCAAGTTGGAATTGGAACCCACCATCATCATCATGCTACAAGAATAATATATTTAAGGTATAAGAATTTGAATTGACATCTTCGTATATAATCGACCTGATCGATCTAATTCACATCTTACATATTGGATTTTTCATAACTTAATAACATAATTATTTGTTAAATCCATACATCCATCTAGCTTTATAGCAAAACAACTTACAATTACCCTTTAATTTTTCATGTGGAACATATTTTGAAGTCATTTTCATCTTATTAATTTGAATTATTTTTTTACAAGACTGAGTGCAGAATTTAACTTTAATTAACATAAACATACGTGAATGAGTATGGACCTCATATCTCCTATGAAAACCTTTCATCATTCATCCCGATCGATCAGTCAAACTTAAATTCCCACCTCTCAAAACTAGTTGACAAGCCGACACAGACATGCACCCGTACATACAACATAAATTTTGAATACCGAAATACCGCGACCAAATCCCGGCCCGAACCCATCACCATTCCTCAAACACTTGTCTCTATTAGTAAGGGGGAAGTGATCAACTCACATTGATGCCATCCTACACACTTCCACAAACCCCCCTTTAGGGGCCCTCTTCTTCATACATTGATGTCTTCCAAGTATATGGATAAGATGTAGTGTGTGTGATATTGCAGAATCATATACGTTGGTGGTTTCCAATCAAACTCAAGTGAAAACAAAGCAGTTGGAAGAAAAAAGAAGATGCTCTGTGTTTTTCCCTTTGGTACTATAAAGAAACAAAGAAAGAAAACTGTGTCCCCCTATAAGCTAAGCATGGCCATGAATGATGATGGTAACCATTAGAGAGCTTTCCAAAACAGCTCTTTTGGATCATGCCAGCAGTTTGATGATGCCCTTTAGTACCGTTTGGTAACTGAAACAGAAAGGCTTCAACTTTTACCTCTGTTTTTTCAGGTTCCGATCGATATTGCTCTTGGAGGTAAAGGGAGCTGCTTTGTGGTTTGCTTCGTGTATCTCGTTATTTATGTTCTACAATCTACCTCCTTGTTTCATTCATTACGTTAATGATTCGGACATGTTGTGGTTTCGTAAGTTAGCCTGTGACGAAATTTGTGTGGTTTGTAGCAGTGACTTCTCTAGCAATGGTGGACTTTCGCGGGTGCTTTCTGTATTTTGTGCTCTGCGAGACGAAGCTTCAAGGTTTCGATTCCGATTGTTGGGGGCGGCTGATTCCGTAGTTAAGATTTAGGTTTGAACCAGGATGTAGAGCTGGAGTGAACTTCCAATATGGTCTTCTTTTGAGTTACAGGTACTCTGCTCTCTGTTGATTTCGAAGCCGAAATTCAATGTCGCGACTTCATTTCTCGAAGAAGCCATCGACCGCTGAGACGATATCTTTCGTATGTCGAATGGATTTAGTCCCTCTGTACTCTGATATATATGCTTTGACATCTTTGATTTTGAACGATTTCGCCAGGCTCAATTTGTGGTTCTGAAGTAGAGAAAGAAATGGAACCCTGTATGTACTGGAATTTGAACTTTGAAACTCACAGACCTGGTTACTTTAAGATCACAGATCTTGATTCCACTGAGTGATCAATTTCTTCACCATGTTTGAGGTAAATTAAAAGAATATTAAAGCATAAGAAAATGTTACTGTTGCGGTCTCTCATTCGACTGTTGGGCTGATTTTAATAGACGGATGAGATCTGCGTTGAAGATCTGACGATCACTATTAAGTCCAACAGACGGTTGAGATCTACGCTGAAGATCTAACGGTCGATAAATACCCGTTCATGTTTGTATATAAGCAAAAAATTTATTAATTAATATCATTTTTCTCAAACTTTCTTATTTAATTAAAAACAACCATCTCTACTAACAACAACATTCAGAACCTTTAAAAAAAGTTTTGTAATTTCATTTAACTACTATTTGAAAAGTTTAAAATGGTGAAACCCCATTTTTAGTCATTTCCAACATGCATGTCAAATATTATCAAATTTGAAAATTTTCGATGTTCATGTCAAAATTGGTCAATTTCCGTATGTTATACTATGAAAATTTTCAAATTTTCAAATCGGCTAATATTTCACATGTAAGTTGGAAATAGCTAAAAAATCAAGTTTCACTGTGATAACCCATGTAAATAATGGTCAAATGAAGTTGAAAATCAATTTTATTTGGTGTTATGTTAGTATTGAAAATTTTCAAATTGGCTTACTTTATGCGTGTTTAGCCGTCGTTATATGAATTGCGTTCTGTTAACTTCGACCGTATACAATTCTGTCGAAACCACATCGTTTTACCATAAATTTCAATACGTACAGACAATAATAAAACACACGAGTCGATACGTTTAATCAGCTCCGCAAAGCGAAGAACAGCTACAAACACTCTGCAGCTTCTTCTTCTAAGCCACTACTATTGATGTGGTATATATATTGAAACATCTTTCTTCAAGTTTCCCTACTATACATGTTTAGCAAACTTTACACTAGCAAAACCATATCATGTGTGATACTATCGAACTTGTTTAGCGTACGTGCCAAGTCGAGTTAGAATTTGCTCAAATTTGGCTTGTTTATTATCGAGTTGGCTCGTTTGATATTGAGCTGAACGTATTAGACGCATGGGCATGTTATTACAACCCAGTATCTTACTGCGGCAATCTTATTGTTTGTTGTTATCAAACCTAATCAGATTTTGTGATGGAATTAACCTAATCAGATTTTTGTGATAAAATTTATACCCTTTGTAATTGGTTATCGATTGAAATAACAGAACCATCTTCTCTTTTTCCTCTCTTTTCTTAGAACGTCAAACAACTTACAAACAATTTGGTTCATCGCGTCTTTCGGCCATCGTCCATCGCCGAAAGACGTGATTCGATGGCAAATCAAATCTTAAAAGGTATTTCTGTCACTACTCCTCTTAGTTCAACGCTATTGGTTGAATCACAAAGGTAAGTTGGGAAGGAGGTATTAGGCGAAGAAAAGAAAATATATGGGCTAACATGTCAAAGGCCCAAATTAGCTGAGCCCATATTTCAAAAGGACTTATTTGTTAGTTCCCGGGAGAAAGAACTGATTTATTTTGCTCGCTCAATTTAATCATAAGGTTAGGAGTAAAATTTATAGACATTTTTTGAGTAGGTTGGGTTATGATGTGTAGGTTTGGATGAGTTTGTAGATGACCTAACTCAATATAAAATTCTAACCATCAATAACAATAATCGATTATTTCATTATAAATACTTACAAAAAATAATAAATCATTTATTATAAATATATTACAAAATATACAATAAGACAAAAGAACTCTATAAATTTTTTGATTTAGAATCAAATCATAGCCTACCCTATATTTCGTATAGACTAAACATCAAAATAAATGATAAAAATAAAATATATGATTAGCATATCACAATATTAAATATAATCTCATCCTACAACCAATTCAATATCTTCCAAATAAATCAAATTAAATCACTTATTCGGTCTTGTCATTTATTCGTCAATCAATTTAGTAACTCAAAAATCTTTTAGCAGCTAAACATTGAAGGAAGTACGGAAGAAATGGTGACAGACGTTTAAACTGGACGTGTAAGGTTGGTAGTTGAGAGGTCTATTATCAGTAAAATCTGTCAACTTCTTTCAACTTTTTTTTTAAGTTTCGAATGCAAATAAAAAAAAACTTTATTTGGCGCCATAATTTAAGACTAATCTCTGCCATTTGGACCTCATCAACAACAAAAAGGATTAATTAAATAGAAAAATAAACGTGACCGGCTAACGGCGAACAAAATAAAAAAAATACCAGATATTCAAATTCTGGTGGAACCCACCAGACCAGCTCATGCCAACTAGGACATCCACGTCATCTCCTTCCCTCCTTTTTTTGGACCCCGCCTTTCATTTCCTTCTCTGATCCTCTGTTTTCTGCAAACGAAAACATCGCCGTTTACCTTGATTTAGAAATCCTTTCTCCAAATCTAGATTTTCCCTTCTACATCTTCCTCCGATTCACCCGCCGCAGGCGGTAGGTTTTTTCCGGTGAAATTCTCTCTCCGTCAGGCAGAGAGCGCGACGGGGATGGAAGGCAAAACAAAACAAAAAAAAACAGAGTCTGGCGGTGATTGATCTCTTATTCGAGAATGGACGAGTTTGAGGATAGGGAGGCGGATGAGTTTTATTGCGATCCGCTTTCAGGCTTCGTGGAGGAGTTCGACCTCGATTACGAGTTCGACGCGCCTAAGTTCCATGACTTCATCAGGCGTGAAAATGATTCGGAGGCCGAGGAAGCTGAGCGTTGGCTGGATGTTGCTTCCGGATATCAGCCTTCTCGTAATCTTATCGCTGCCTTAATTTCAATCATTCTTTCGAATTTGTTTTCATTGTTTTGAAATCGTTTTGGTTTGATTTTTTTTTTTGTTCTCGAAATTTTCTAGCTCTTAAGAGGTATTGGAGACCTTTGATTGGTGCAGAATCGAATCATTCCAGTTCCACCGCGGCGAATTCTTCCGTTGAAGATGATGATAATGAGACAGGTAACGTTGAATCCCGAAGCTTAATTTCTTGGCAATTTTGCTATGAGGAGAAACATTTACAGATTTGTATGGATTTCAAAAAACGAAAACATACCGTTTCGAAGCTGACTATGCTCCGAATTCGTTTGTTTGTGTTGCTGTGACTCGAATTGTTGGAATGAATTGGATCTGTATACGAACATGCAGGATCAGGATCAAGCAACTGTAAATGTGAAGTGGGATCGAAACCGAAGGAGAAATCTAGAATTATGCAAAAAAGTTTGAGTTTCATGAGTCCAACAGCGAGTCACTTGGCGAAGAAACAGGCAGCTGAAAAGATTCGATGCGAGCGACTACTCGGAAGGTACAGGATTTGGTACAGTGAACGTTGAAGACAGCAGAAATCTGTGATCAAAAGCATTTGTTCATTAAATGGCATCTCGATCATCGACAGGTTTCCGAAAGATGCCAAGAGCAAAGGGAAGAGTTCGAGGAGTTCGTCAACAAGTGGAGTTTCAGCAACCAAACGGCAAAAACTTGAGGCTGGTTACTTGCGCAAGGTACACTATGATTGTATATGATCATTTCAGCCTGATTGGCACGTGAAACAATCGTTACGAGTTTGATTTTCGATGTTTCAGGCTGCTCGGCTGAAACATCAAACTCGGTTCCCACACAAGGAATCTGTTAAGGTCAGCTCTAAAGCAGCATCAGGTAGGTTTAAAGCTACAGTTCCTATACAGCCAAATCTAGCAACAGCAAGTAGAGCTGAAAGGCACAGGTATGGATTCGTTTAGATGTTCGATTTACCTGCAACGTTGCTGGTGATAGTTTGTGTTCTTCATTAGCTTTTGAACATATACAGATCCAGAACGAAATCTGAATTGGAAAATATTGGACAGCCCATCACTGCAGAAACAAGACCATTGAACAAAAAGGTTTTCCATGACTACATTCTCTCTTGAAATTTCAAAGGATTACTTGACAACTAAGGCAGTGTTTTCTGATCTTTACAGATCCAGAAGGTTCCTTCGTTGCCTATACCAAGAAAGGCCACCAGACAGCTACTAGAGCTTCAAGTAAACCACCGCTGACCTTCCAGAACATATTCATCCTTTTTTATTGGATTTGGTTCAAAACCTGAGGGGACATTGATGTTTGTATTGCAGGGAGCAAAGCTACACCGTTCGAAATCATCGTCTGAAAAAGAAAACAGGAATTTGACAAGGTTAAGATAGAAGCTAACTCCATTTTTCCTCGCATAGCCATCCTTTTCGCATCATATTGACGGGATAATTAGTTGCTGTTGTGCAGCTTGAATGTGGGTCTTCCTGTTAGGGATAGACGGGAACTTCGTGAGAAGAGTAAATCTTTCAACATCAAGGTTGCTAACTACTTCAAAACTTAATGTGCTTGATTTGCTAGTGTTGTGGTCATTTTTGTTAAGACTAATCGGTTTTTGTTTTTCGTCTCCACTTCCTTAGGGACATAAGGGTTCAACCGAAAGGCGAGTCATGGATGAGCCGCCAGTGGATGCATTTAGTCAGGTTCGCTACCGTCAGGTTCTTGCAAAACCAGTACGATCGTAATATGATCGTCACAAAACTATTCTAGAATGCGACCTTAGTTTTGAGTTTCTTAACGACTCACAAACTTGGTGTGCTCTTTGCCATGTCAATCCAGCTCTCTCTAGCGTCAAAACTCCATTCAGCCGTTCATCTTCAGGCAAAGGTACTTCCTTAGAGCTTTTCCAGTCTTGTTTTCTTTTCAATCCCTGATGTTAGTAATATTCTGACTTACGATAATAAAATTCATCCTTCCTCGAATAAAGGTTGCTACAAAGGAGAATGCACGGAGGGATCCGAAACGAGACAAAGAGGTACACCACTAGAAACGCTCACCATCGATTTCATATGTGCATATGGTTAGTGAGTTGCGATCTAGAAACGCTCTTACTTCTGCAGCAAGAAATTGTTCTCATTAGTCATCAACTGTGTGTTAGATTATAACAACTACCACAAGACCGCTGGGGCATCAACGTGTGATTCCTAACCTTTGCCGAATTGGCAAGATAATATCTTCAATTCAAGACCAGAGGAGCATTACGAGGCTCGGCCTCACAATTCAGTAGCCCTCTCATTCACCGAGTCTATCTTTCTGTATGCCTCAGAGAAACACCGAAACATGAGATATTCTGGAGGTTTCTGCTTCTTATGTTACATGATCAATTTACAACCATTTCAATGACGAGCAAGTCTAAACCGATAACTGGTTCAGATTTTCATCACAATATTCACCATTACTGTGTTGTGTAACTTATCCAGTGTAACTTGTTACAGAAGCAAACTGTATATAGATCAGAAGCCAAATGTAAATTCCAGCAGATTTACTTTACTTATGCATTCCAGAGCAATGTTTCAGGAAAGTTTCTACAATTCTTTGTATTAGTACCCGTTAAAAACAAAATCGAATACCCAAGATTCGTTCCCAGCCAGCAACACGGGCACATAGACAAAGAACCCCATGATACTGTACACAAAAAGCCAAAATTTGGGAACTATGTATTCTCCGACCTGAGTACTAGATTTCGAAACTTCAAAACGTGTTGTTAGATATAGCTTCTCCGAATCGAACGAGCCACTGACCGTCCGATGAGTTGGATTCATGCTGCTGATACTGATGTTGAGGTTGCAGCACTGTTGCAGGGGGTTTCTGTTCTTCTTTCTCAGCGACGAACTTGGAGAGATCAATTTTTTTGGATGCAAGGGAGAATAGCTTTGACTGTGGAGATGGAAGGAAAGAGACCAAGACTCTCACAACTTCATGCATCGTTGGCCTCTCTAAAGGGTTCTTCTTGGTGCAGAGAAGAGCCAACTGGAGACCTTTCCGGATATGGTTCACGTTCATGCACGTTACGGTCACTTCCGAATCGACAGCCTCCATTATCGTGTCGTCATCAACCTTTGACATAATCTATACAACGATTCCACAAGGTTAAACAGACTAAATTTTCTTGAAACAGATGACTCAGGATGATGTAAAACTTTTGACTTACCAGTTGGTGCAAGTTGGAGTCGTTATCCACGGCCTTCTTGCCGGTAAGAAGCTCGAGAAGGACGATTCCGAAGCTGTAAACATCAGATTTCTCATTCAGACGAGATGTTCGAGCGTATTCTGGATCAATGTAGCCGAAAGTCCCCTGTACAGAAGTTGAAGCATGAGTCTTTGAAGTTGGGATAGACTTAGCGATTCCGAAATCAGCAAGATGAGCCTCGAAATTCTCGTCCAACAGGATGTTAGAGGACTTCACATCCCGGTGGACGATCCTTGGGGTGCAATCGTGATGAAGATATGCAAGTCCTTGAGCTGCACCAACCGCAATCTTAAGACGTGTCTCCCAATCGAGCTTGACTTTCTTCGTTGGACCTGCAAAAGTCGAAGCTTATCAAAAGTTTGTAACTTGCTCTGAAATGGCAAGAGGTTTTAGAAAGATAAGAGA
The DNA here is from genome assembly GCA_030674075.2 of Linum usitatissimum. Taxonomy (NCBI): domain Eukaryota; kingdom Viridiplantae; phylum Streptophyta; class Magnoliopsida; order Malpighiales; family Linaceae; genus Linum; species Linum usitatissimum. The sequence goes on from JAUJYP020001424.1 coordinate 1,582,798, forward strand.
TTTAGCAAATGAAGTGGATTTCAAATGATCTCCCAAATCTCAATTTATTTTCGTAATCAAACATGCAAAATATTAGTGCTTTTTGGAAAACTAACGAGGATATCAGTATACCATGAAGGAGATCCCAGAGAGAGCCGTTTTGCATGTAATCATAGAACAGTAGGTTTCCAACTGGGGACAAAGCATAGCCATGGAGGCTGACTATGTTTCTGTGCCTGATACTACCTACTGTCTCGAGCTCGGTTTCGAACTCTCGTAGGTTGCATGGATAGTGGTGGTAGAGTCGCTTGACTGCAATTGGACGGGAATTTTTGAGCAAGCACTTGTATACTGTGCCAGAAGCTCCATAGCCAATGATGTATTTTTCACTGAAGTTCTCGGTATTCCTAATTATGTCATCAAAGGTGTGAATGGCCATGTCCATGTGAAGAACCACAAGCTTCGGAACACCTAAAAACAGAAGAACACCAATAAGATTCAATAATGGATCGTCGCGACAAGGAATCGAAACACGATATATCTGACCTTGGAATGGTTTTTTGGTGGTATCATTGAACCGGTTTGGCTGCTTGGACTTGTAGATTGCGAGTGCGACCACAGCAAGACCGACCAGGATTCCCAAAACGATACAGAAAACTACCGGCATTGAGAATATTACTGAAAAGGATCACGAAACTCGTGGGAATTAACATTTTCTTTCACGTCATTCTATAGTAGAGAAAGTTTAGATTATGTTGTTACCTCTCCGCTTCGAGGAAGGATCGCATATAGACCCGATCCAGTTCCCACACAGCAGTGGATTCCCCACGAAACTGTCAGTTGGAAATCGAGAGAAGTTTCGGAGGATTGGTACTATTCCTGACAAGTTGTTGTAAGAGAAGTTCCTAAAATAACCAAAGTTCAGATTATTTACACACTAGCTTGTAGTGGAAAATGACAGTGAAAAAGTATAGGAAGGATGATGTGTACAGATTCGAGAGGCTCAAGCAGTTGGCAAGCTGTTCAGGAATTAGTCCGTGAAGGCTGTTATTGTTCAGAATCCTGAAATGAAATTCAATGTCAAACAAGGCATTGGGTTTGAACATTCGGAGGGTTGATAGAAATTGATTATACTCACAAGGAAGCGACATTCTGTAGCTGACCGAGCTCAACCGGAATCATGCCAGTGACATTGTTAAATGAGGCATCACTGCACACGAAAAAAGAAAAAGTTAAGTGCATAGTTCGCAAGACTGATGAAAAGTTTAAGCACAGGATAGGAATTCGATCTATGGAGAGAAATTAACTTACATGACTTGAATGCTTCTAAGGTTACCGAATTCACCTGGCAACGGTCCATCTAATCGATTCTTGCTCAGATTCCTAAACCAGAACATATGTTAGAAGAAGTTGTGATGTTTTACCTAAGAAAATTAGGAAACTTGCCTAGGAAGACTTACAAGATCAGAAGGTGCTCTAGATCTCCAACAGAAGCTGGAATCAGCCCTGAGAAACTATTGCTTGAGAGATCCCTGCAAAGAGAAACAACTTAATCTCAAACACCACTTACAACAATCTGAGGATTCAATAAGCTTTAAGCAAAAAAACCTTACAGTGTATCAAGATTCATGATACGTCCGAGCTCGACAGGAATCCTGCCTTTGAAGTTGTTCAGTGAAAGATTTCTGAAGTTACAACTAAAAACTATCAGTTTACAGATAACAATAGAATAACAAGGCTGATTATTGCATGACGTCAGCAGTAGTTGACTTACAGGTAAGTCAAGCTTCCCAAGTTCTTGAAGCCTGGAGGGATAGATCCATTCAAATGATTCCCATGAACATTGCTGCAACGGAAAATCGCCATTAATGTAATCGCACTGTATTCCAAACATGGCAAAAAAGGTAAAATATGACTTACAATTTGTTTAGTGCAGTACAAGAACTTATGTTATGAGGAATTGGACCTTCAAGATTGTTGTTAGCAAGATTCCTGACAGCAAATCGGTTAATCAGACCGAAACTAACAGAGAACAATCTTGGACAAGGGAAACAAACTTACAGGTCAAACAACTGTTCTAGCTTGCCAAGTTCTGGAGGGATCCCACCAACCAACTCATTGTCATTCAGTTGTCTAGAAAATATTCGAAATCGGTCATAAAAACCGACATCCAAATCATTATAACAAGTTACAAAACAGACAGACAACTCACAAGTAGCTAAGTCTGGACATGTTCCCAAGCTCAGGAGGAACATAACCACTCAGTTTGTTTCCATGCAGGTACAATTTCTCAGTGTAAGTCAAGTTTCCGAGTATCCTTGGTATCGGTCCAACCAGCTGGTTTGAACTCAGATCCCTTCACAAAGGAAAAAATTACATCTTTATCAGCAAGATCTTCAAATTCTTACAATTCCTACAGACTACAGTAGATTACTTACAGAACAGCAAGTGCTTGCATTAAACCAACGACTTCAGGAATCTTTCCTGTCAGCTTGTTACCTTGCAGTGACCTTAAAAACCAACACATCCATAAGCCAAACCCGAGTCGAACCAAAAACCAACAATGGAAGAAGAGAACAACACTCACAGAGTGGCTACTTGCAAGAAGCCAATATTGTAAGGTATCTCTCCAGTGATCTGATTGAAAGATATGTCCCTGTGATTTTTTATTACATTCTCGTTACGATATCGATACTAATCACAACAAAAACTCAAGCACGCATGTCCGAAGTCGGCTTACAGTATCTCGAAACTAGTGCAATTGCCAATGCTGTCAGGTATTGTTCCAGTCAAATTATTGCCCCTCACATCACTGTAAACAAACACAAGATTCAAACCATCAATGAAAAGGTAAAGCATAAAGAGGTTCTTAATAGGGTTCTTCAGCTATGAAACAGACTTACAAGTACCACAAGCCAGTCAATTGACACATATCAGGTGACAGAGTTCCAGTCAAGAAATTACCACGCAACCCACTGTGACAAATTTGGAAAAGAACAATGCTTTATCAGTCTTTGCATAAAAAACCGACCTGACTGGAAACCTAACCGACTCACTGGTTCGACCACCCTAAAGAAAATCAACAGAGTAAGTTTACTTACAGATACTGAAGGACTTCGTTCCAGTAGATTAATCTGGGTATCTCTCCACTCAGCTGATTCCGAGCAAAGTCACTGAAGAACAAAAACTATCAGTCGTAAAACAACAGCGTTTTTAGCTTACCTGCAAACCAATAAGAAATAAGAAACAGTACATGGTTTTGAGATTAGGAAGCTGAGTAAGGGTAGATGGAATAGGGCCAGTGAGCTGATTGTTCCTCAAATTCCTGTCAATTTTTCAATGGAACGAGTCAAAAGAGATGATATTTAATCGATCCGGTTAGAGAATGTAAAGGAAAAGGAATGTTTTGCTTTACAAAAATTCCAAGTCTTTGAGTCTGGAGATGGAGAAAGGGATATCTCCATACAGCAAGTTCTCAGATAAGTCCCTGCAACATGTGAAAAATTACGGATGAGCCATTACAATGGTTTCTTGAAGAACTAAGAACAGAGAGACCAAAATAAAAGTTACAGATGGACAAGGGAGCCGCAGTTGCCGATTTCATCCGGTATTTGGCCGGATACATTGTTCCCTTGAAGGTCTCTGTACATGAAATCCCATAAAATTTTGAGAGGCGGAGCTTGATACAGAGAATGAGGGAAAAAACAGAGTAGAGTGGTTACAGTGACTGGAGGTTGGTCAGGTCTCCAATGGCGGGGGAAAGCTCACCGCCCAAGTTCAAGTTTGAGAGGTTTCTGAAATTGTTGAAAACATTTTGTTTTAACAAAAAGCTAAAGAGCATGGAAACAGAAGGGTGGGAAAAGAAAAAAAAAAGAAGCTTACAGAGATAAAACAGAGAGGCTGGAGTTGTCACAGAGTACTCCACGCCAAGAGCAGTAATCGTCGTTGCGGGATACGTCCCAGTCGACGAGGATGTTCACTACGTTGCTGAAGGAACCCTTTATCGACATCAGAGCTTTTCCTGTAAAAAAACAGAATCCGCCATTGTCAAATGCAGAGCAAAAAAAACAGGGGAAGAGGAAGAAGAAGGAGAAGAATAGAAACCTTGGTCGGAAGCAGCAGCTAGAGGAGTATGACAAAGAAGCGAAACGAGGTAGTAGCACAGTCCAACCATGAGATACCGCTTCGATGGAAAATGAAGATGAAGAATAAGATTCGTTTCCTCAGTGAGCTTAACAACACACTCCCCATTTCCCACCATTTTCATACTGTTTCTTCGTTGGATCGGAAAAAAAAAAGAAACAGAGACCCAGAAGAAATCAGAAAAGTAAGGTGAGCCAGAACCCATTTGTCACCATTGTTTAGGGAACAAGAAGAAACAGCAGAGAAATCGGGAAAGTGAGAGTGAGACAGTGGTTTTCTTTCTTATTTTCAAGTAAGGTTGGGAAAGAGACGAAGATGAGAAAAAAGCCTTGAAAGGTTTGTCATTGTTGTGGGACAGTGACAGAGAGAGTGAGCAGGAAAATGGCGTGAAGTGTTAAAACAGAGGAAGAGTTATGAAGAGAGAGAGAGGGAGGAGATTGTTGGGAGAGTTATAATGGAGGGAGGAGAAGATTGTGTGGTGAAGTTATGTAGCAAACGGCGGTGACTTGACGTTTAGAGTTGGAGCCGCTGATTATATATGTGGAGATGAACAATGAACTCGGTCACTGAGTCACTCAGTCATTACTCAGTAGTACTGTTGATGGAAAGAGAGAGGAAACGTGTTTTTGATTTTTACTGTTGTTTGTGAAGGAAGGAAGCCGTCATTCTTTCTTATCGCCGGCTCCCGAAGTATGTTTTCTACTCGTAGGAAATATGGGTGAAACAACGGAAATCGACCCGGTCGGTGGAGAATCCGTATGAGTCGAACGTGCAAACCAATCAGGTTTCGGGTTGAGCCGGTGAAGGATGGACCGGAAGAAGATACTGTTGTTGGACCTCATCGCGGCTTCAATGCAATGAAGATAGCCATAACATTTTCATGCACATTGGTGATTGGATCGGAGAGTTTTGAGGCATTCAATCATATCCAAGGAGAGGAGAACAATGGAGGTTGTTTCAAGGAAGGCACAGGTTAAAAAAATGACCGAAGAGGAACATAGTAGACGTTCGGACCGATCATCACATACTTCACTATATTCAATCGGAGTCGAACAACATTCAACGTTTTAGCAAAAGAAGGAGGATTTTCGGGAATATGAGACCGTTTCAAGGAAGTCATGAGCTTTATAAGCATTTAAAGACTTAGGGGAATATAAGAAATACTCGAATAAATCATGTTATACTTTACTATATGTGTTAATAATGATAAATGAAAATGATAATCACAAATTGAAAATGTAAAAGAGCTTACAAAGGAGATATGTTAGTTTCATTTTTATGTATTACAAGACAATTTGATTAGTTATTAACCCCACAAACCACCTAATCAATACATTTGTGATTTGCCTAACTGACCACAAATTTATCGAATTAGGGTTCATCATATATTAGATCGGACGGATCGCACTTTAGCTCGGGTTCATCATTTGTTTATTGAGTTATTGGTTGGGTGAGTTACATATTGGTGAGCAATTTTCTAACATTATGGTGTATAGTATTTTCACCCATGCTCATTAACATTATGGCCATGGTTAAAATTATTTACAAATAATGATCTGAGTAGTTAGGCTTGGCAATTCGGTCGAAATCGGTTGTTTGATTTCGAAACCGAATTTGGCCGATTTTATCACATTTATAATCGAATTGGGACTTGTTGAAAATCCGAATTGAAAAAAGACCTTAAATCTATTTTTTGGACTTCGTTTTGCTTTTTGTTGGCTTCCATCCATTAAATGTCAATTAGAATAAGTCTTCACATCACATATTAACAAATAAATTCATTAACAACATATCACAAATAGCCGAAATGCCTAATTTCATGTCCGAATTTGGTCTAAAACCAAACTCGAATTCGCAACAAAACTTTCTATCGAATTGTCAATTGAATTCGATTATACCGAATAACCAATGACACAAATAGTCACTATAGTCTATACAGACCCGTACAATTCCTTGATCGTTTCTTTCTTTCCACGCCAAACGTAACACTTACCAGAGTGGTAAAATGGTAAAGATTTCTGATCCGATCTTCCCCTGGGTCCTACAATCGAATCAAGTGGGGCCAAGTAGTTTCGTCGATCAGACGGTTCAGAAGCCTGGATATCTTTCCAGCCGTCTGATTCATGCAGAGCCTGTAAAAATCCCTTCTCACACTGTCACACCATAACAGACTAACAATATGGTTGTGGTTGGATGGGAACCGGTACTAATTAGTAATCAAGTTATTAAACCGGATCGGTTGAGTGCCTTGTTTATGGTCCAACCGATTCAACCGTTAAGGTTTCCACAGCACGGGTAGTAACTAAGTTATTAAGCTTAAGCTAGGGTTACTATTCCCATAACTAATTAAAGCCATATTCGAAACATGAGGACGCGATTCAAAACCCTCACCGGATTACAAATGAAGGCAGAATTTGAATACCAACTACATCGTATAGACCGAAAGGGCCTTAAATAGCACTTAGACGTTCAAACATTAGAGATCGAGACAGAAAGTATTTGAATTGTTAGAACTTGGGAAAGAAAGTTTAAAGTCGATTTTAGTTTATGCATGAACATGATTTGGTAAGTTTTGTACAAATGTAATAGAGGTATTACCGGAATTCGAAACTTAACTCTAATGATTAAAAACTTTGATATCAAATTAAAAGAACAATATGTAATGTTCTGATAACTCGTAACTATATCGGACCAACTCGATAATCGATCCATCGATTCAACCACTGACGACACTGTACGAGTTTGCAAACACCAAAAACACAGACATCCACAGTTGGAAAAGAAAACAAGAAGCATCTATTTCCATTGATAAGTTACAGTGTGTTTTTATTTTTTACCCAGGGGACGGTTGGGAGGATTTATAGTAATCCCCAGCATTACATGCTCTGGCTCCCCCTGTCGCAGACCGACCAGGGATTCAGACACCTTCCACGTGGCATCACCACCCACCGTCGATCAAGCCGGAGAGATAATAGTAACAATAATACTGAATTTTTATTTACTTTTTACTGTTACTGTAGCAGCGGCAGAAGTCGTCGTAGTAGGCCTGCTGCATCATAGGATGATTTTGGCAGTAAAAAGGACAGAACAGAAGAGAGAGGGGGTGGTGGTGAAAAACAAGACAGACACAAGTAAAAAGGAAAAAGTGAAAAAAACAAGAGAACAGAGGAGAAGGAGGGAGAAAGACGACACCGGCGAGTTCTCCGCCGGCAAGTAGCCGTCAGCCTATATAGCTAAAGTCCGCGTGACTCGGCCGATAGGTTTTGTGGTGGGTCCCATTTTTCTCTGCTATTTTTGGGGTCCATGGGGAGCTTTGTGGGACCCATTTGGTTTTTTGAAAGCTAGCCAGGTATTTATTCGGTTGGTTTTTAATCTGGTTTTGGTTTGGTTTGGGCTCGGTTGAATCGGGTTGGTTTCTATATAAACGTTGATAAACTTATAAGTGATTATGCAGGTTATTTAGCCGTAATTTGTTAGCAAAAACTCATTATAAGTGATTTTGCTCGCCCGAAATTTGACCTCGAAACTTCATAACATTACCACTGGAGTAACTGTTAATGTATATTAAGTTGAATCCTTTATATATATAAAAAGCGTTAGTCTCCTTATTTGTAATTAAGCGGTCATTCTCACCAAAACCCCTAATAAAATCTCTCTTTCTCTCCGTCGACTATCGACCTCAAAATCACAAATCACATTAATCGTCGATATTACTCCGTTGTTATTTCTTCTTTATTCCCGTTTATTCGACTCTCATCAACAATTCCACTTAAGCCCCAATACCCCAATTCAATTCAAACTAGTAGAGGATGATCATGTGAGTATGATCAGTTCATCACATGTACTATTATTCACCTTAATGGAATGACTTGACAATTAATTAAGAATGATTGACTAGATACCAAAATATAAATTAAAAGCAATGATTGCTACCCAGATTCTGCTCACGCAAATCCTTCAGTACTTTTTCTTCCTATAAGAATACTCCATGTGGAAGCTACAGTGTTCTCCCAGAACCAGTTATTTATTTGCAGCAGAAGAGGAAGAAGTCTATCAATCGTCATCGTCATGCATCAATCCTTTCCTTTCTAATCTACAGAGAGCACATGCACATCAGTCATCACTCACACCAGGTTTCCAGCTAGAAACTGATCACAGTTAACTTCATAGCTATTAAGTATGAGTTATCAAGTTTACAATGCTTGCCATCACATATGCTTCATGGTTGTCACGAATCACGCTTTCGGCGATTGCTACCGGGTACAAGGAACCGGTGGTTATGTTTTCAGACAACATCACTCTTGTCAACATACTCAACAACCGCTCTCGCTTTTATCTCACCAATCAAGCGCGAGGAATTAAGTTTACCTTTCTTTACCCTCACGAAAGAAACAAAATCACAGATCGGATTGCAACCTCGACCAGAATATTTTAGAATATGAGACTTTCAACAAACTGGGTGGAATGGAATTTCACTTGACCTGTAAACAAACCAAAGAGGGTGGGGTTTGGTTGGCAGAGATGGAAATGGTCCACACATAGAAAGGGTAAAGTAGTACTGGGTGTGGACTGTGGAGAAAGTTGTTGGGTTGTTGGTTCTAACTATAACAGACACAACCGAACCAAAGTGGGGATGGGTTAACATTAACAACAAGGACATATATATAAATATTTAGTATTTTACTCTTGTCCAAACTGCAAAACCGATTTGATCCTCTTGCTTTTCGGTTTGGTGTTTTTTCCAAGATTGGTACTTTAGTGGGGGCCGGAGAAGCTGAGCATAAATTTGGGGGAAATTGAAATGGAAATGAATGCAGGCAACACAGGACCCGTGATGCCTTTTATTTATCTATTACTCTAACCTTCTTAGCTTCTTAAATGATTGGTGTGTTTCTTCGATTATTTTGTCTCTTCCTCTATTATTACTGTCTCTAACCTCACTGCACTTGTATGATTTCGACAGTCAAAGGAACAGCAAATCGACAGTGAAAGACAGAACAATATACCAAGTTAGCAGCACTTTCACTTTCGTGGCTATGGATTCACCCTCCACCTTATACAATTTCCACCATTGTCGCTGAAGCAAGAATACTAACATTCTTGACCTGACGTCCCTATTGGATGGAGGAGAGGAGCTGACAAATCTCCGCGACAATAGACCCGCCAGTCGCCAACCTGATGTGCCCGCCTCGAATTCGGGTCGCAATTGTTTTGTGGGTATTGGACGGCTTTGAGGTCAGATCAAAGGTTTTCGATTATCTAAGTATCGAAGGGTGAAATATCAAAATTTTCCACTATGTTTTTAACTTAGTATGGATCGGACAAAGCAGTTCAGCCAAAACAGATACCAGGCCCATGCTGTCGATGTAAGCTATTAATCCAATTGCAGACCTAGGAGTGAGGCCCAAATCCCCCTATTCTTGGCCCAATGTACCAACTCTTGCGTCAAATTGATTTCAGCAAGTTTCAGTTGCTGCTGCCCTGTTGAGTTTCGTTCAATGAAAATCAACGCAACACAAGAATAGTAGAATTCCAATGAAGGTCCCCCAACTATCCGTCAGCACAATATTTTTGGAAGAAAATATTGTGCTGACGGATACCAAATTGTAATTTCGACCCAACTCGGAGGAAAGTGTGTCGAAAGCCGGAAACAAAATTAAAAATCCATGTTGGTTTTCTAGGGAACGGAAACTGAAGCGAGAAGATGAAGAAACTAACTTGTCGTCAAGAACTTGGATCGGCATTGTGCCATCCTTTCGAGCACGGAGGAATGTCCATGAATTCGTCGAACTCCTTCACGTGGACATCGCAACACTGCCACTGCAAAGACATGGAGGAGGTAATAACTAGTGAAATCCAGAATAGGAAACAAGGAGTTCGAAAACATGTTGACTAAGGTTTAAAACGCACCAATTTGTTCCTGTCGTGGAAGACAGCAGGCCCTGGATGGTAGCTGCATGCCGTGTCGTGGTTGTCTCTTTCTTTGAATGTTTTGCCACAGCTTTTGTTCTTGCAGGTTTGGGGCTCGTTTATGTCGATTCTCTTCTTCACCGGAGCTGGTGCTGGAATCTCTGCATAGCTTTTAGCAGGTGCAGCTGATGTAGTTTGTGAACCTAAGTGGGGAGAAAAACATCACTCAGTACCAAAAGATGCAAGTGTTTTGTTACCAACGGACAGTGTCATATTGGCAATTGAAATTAGAGGTTCAGAGCAATTTCATAAACGGGACGAAAACTCGTTTTCAAGCAAAGTTGGAATCATGATCCTACAAAGTGTGGAAACCTCTGTTTTCTTGGTCGTGTCTTCAATAAGATGACATCCACCAAAATCGTAGAACACTTAGTGGCCATTACCCGTTAGACATAGTTATCAGGCCTCATACTCCTTTTTAGCAGAAACAAGAAAGTGAAATTACCGTGATCAGAGCAAAAGAAACCCTGCTTGCATCCAGGACAAGCTTCTCTCGAGGGTGCATTAGTCGTAGAAGGCACAGAGGGTTTAGAGACTGGTGCTTTGGGAGTTGCAGTCACCTTTGGCAATGCTGGCTTCTCAGTAGTGTGCTTCCCTGTCTTGCAACTTCAGGAGAGGAGAGACTTATTAGCATCTAACTAACCAGAAAATAAGCTGTGGAAAACATTCATCATACGACCGAGTATTGATTTAGGTAAATTCATTAAACAAAGAAATCACCAATAAGTAAAATAGAATGACTAATTTCACACAAGCAGGAAATATAGAGAGCAGGAGATCCCGAGAGGTAAACCATTGAAATTATAGGTAACCTCCCATTCAGGGAGACGAAAACACAGAAAACCTACCCTGGTATTTCCATAAATAGGCTGAAATCGTGGCTTTTCTTTTTGCAACAACTCCATTCTTTCATTCCATCATGGAATTTGGGCTGTGGTAAACAACATCAGAATCAGGTGACGAGAAATGATTCGCTTAATCAAACTTTGAAAAATGAATGAAACGAAACTGAGAGATAAATAGTGGCTTACACCCTGATGCATAAACCAGCAACCAAATTAGTCCATTCCAACCATGCAAACAAAGCAGAAATTCAATAAACTTTGTTAGATATTATCATGTCAAGAATGAAAAATCCTGTCGATAACAAAGCACAAAGGATGATTCTCGATCTCGAACACTCAGCCATCAAACTTGTTCAATTATACGACTCAAGCAATGCTATTCCAAGAGGTATCTCAAACAAAAATCCACAAGACTAGTAGACAACTAGTTGAAATTGGAAATTCTTAAATATTATCCATCTCCATTTCCAACTAAAAGTCATACAACCATAAGAGCAGTCCTTCAATGGTTTCATCAAATTCCAACCCGCAGAAACAAGAAACTCGCAGCAATTGGAGACAGACGAAATCCGAATACCGGACTTCACGGTCACTCTCTACTGTCTAGACGAATGTAGATTGTATGTTTTTCCATCCAAAGCTATGCAGTACTGGTAAGAATTCAAGCAATACCAACACGAGAATCCACAAGTAGACAACCAGTTGAAACTGGAATTCCTAGGTAAAAGTCATCTCCATTTCCAACTCGAATATGCTATCATAAGAACGATTCTCCAATCAGGCATCAGCAGCAACGACGACACTACAGTTCACACCTCCGTCAGAATATGAAGATGCCTCCTAACTAAACCTAGCCAACAAAATCAATGCACGCACAATCCGATTCTGCAAATTCGAAAGCACTCGTCTGAATATATTTTCAATCCAAAGCCACGCATGGTGGCCCTCACTCCCTGGGTAGAAGGTCATACCGATTCGTGATACTGACAAGAACCTTCAGGATTGTCGTCCTCCGTGAACTTGGCGTTGCAGCCATTCCTCTGGCACCGCAGTCTGCCGTCGTCCGCCATTGAAGTCGTACAAGAGTAAAATTGGAAACGATATGAGATTGTCTTCCGATCTACGAAAGCTATGGGCAAAGAAGAAACCTCGAGCGATTCCTCCGGCAGCCGCGTCACGTTGACGCTAAATACTATGCTGCGAGTAGTCAGTCGAGTCAGTCAACCAGTGCCAAAGTCTCGAATCAGCGCGAACTCTGTGTTATGGGCTCCCGCCCGATATTTTTTATATCGTGTTTGGGCCGAGATATTACACAAATCCATCTATTGTCTTTTGTGAGCTTTAAGCCCATATATAATATAGGCTAAGGTCACGGTAAAAGGTAGATAAATAGGTAGTCATTACTATAGGATCCCTTCTTACCGAGTGGCTTGCTGCTTTCTTTCATACCCATGGTTTCGGTTAGTCCTGATAATTCGATCGAAATCGGTTATTCGATAAAAAACCGAATTCGATCGAGTTTGAATTCAGACAATCGTGGCCAATTTCGATTTCAATTCGGTTTGTCGAATTCAAATTCAATTCGAAAGCGGTCGACCGAATTTATAATCGAATTGAGAAAAGACCTTACATCTATTTTCCGGGCTTCATTTTGTTTTTTGTTGGCTTCCATTCATTAGATTTCAATTGGAATAAGTCTTCACATAACATATTAACAAATGAATTCAATAGCATATCACAAACAGTCGAATCACAATTTCATGTCTGAATTCGGCTTCGTTTTGAATTCAACTTTTAACCGAATTCGACTGAATTCACAACAAATTTGCCTACCGTTTTCGAATTCAAAATCAAATCGGCACTTGAATTCAATTTTGAGTTGAACGAATTCGGTTAAACCAAAACCGAAAAGCCACCCTTTGTGGTACATCACATCTCATATCAGAGTAAAAAAGCTGCTCATTGTGTAGCTCAAGAGGCTCTACTTTATCGCTTCAGCACATCATATCTCACGTCAGGGTAGTAGCGATGACCCACTATGTGGCTCGAGAGGCTTTACATTACCCAGACTCTTTTTAATCGCGTACATAACCGATTTTTGGTCAAAAGGTTCAAACTTCGAGTATGGAGATAGTTTCATCACCACCACACCACTAAGTCAACTCCTCATGAAGTTTAGGTAAACCTCTTAAAGTTGGCCTCCCTTCCCGCCATACATGACCAATGAAATACAATACATACTTGATGCTAACAAGATGAACAAGCTATAGACAAGGCAACAACTTTGCACAAGTATCACCATAGCTGAAACAAAGAAGTGGGATTTTAGTTCAAATCTGAGTAGTTTTGGGAGTTACAGGCTCAAATAGGCTCTATCAACCGAAGAAGAGAAGGATTAACTTAGCCAAATAAGTGAGAAGTTTTGATTTATGTTTCGAGTACCCTAGTGCTAGTAGTGAGAGGGTGTCTCCTAAGGGTTACAGACGACAAAACTTATATATACACAACAAACCATTCAAAGAATATGGGAGAGTCCAGTCTCATACGTGTATTTACATTAGACATTTTATATATGTATGCATCATCACGCTGGCCCGCACGCTCTAATATTTTGATGAACCCCTACTTTGGGCATCATCTGAGACAGAACACTCACTCTTTAGTCAAACGTACCGGATGTGACTTAGCATCGCGGATCATAGCAGTCTGTTACGCTCGATGGCCGCAACCTTGTCCTGGAACAGCACATGGTAAGAACATTATCAGCTGGAGAGTATAATTATCGGAAACGTTGTTAGAAATTTGTTAGAAACGTTGTTATGACCTCGGTCGCTGAGCCGCCTTCTGATGGAAACCATTGGAGAAGGACTCCGAGATTCATGACGTTAGGTATCAATTTGAACAGGAGAGGAGTGGTAACCTGGAAGATAAAAAAAAAAGGGTCTCAAGTAATCAATGTGGAATTACAACACATCTTGAGCCAGATAATGGAAGGAGAAGAAGAAGAAACAAACCAGACTTAGAGCTGTTGTTCCAATAAGAAGAAGGTACATTTTCCCCTGCATCAACCGCACAAATGATGTTAATAATTCCGTACAGGAATACACATGATTGACGTTTGTAATAGAACTAAACTTATGGAGAGCGAACCTCAACAAGGTTAAGATTTGAGGCACGACTAAGCAGAACGAATGCAAACTCCCCGATTTGAGCAAGCAGCACACCAACCTATACCAGAAAACATCAAATTATTGTCGACAGCGATGATTCGGAAAATTCGAGATTCTTTGTTTTCTGAAATGTTTTAGAACAGAACTCACATGAAATGATGTCCGGATGCCATAACCGAAGGATTTAATAACAACAACCGCAACAGTTGTCTTCACAACTATAACGAGAATCACTGATGCCAAAAGTATATCAACGTGGGTCCAGAGAAACTGCACGTGTATAAGCATTCCAATACTTGCAAGAAACAGGGCTGCAAACAGATTGCGAATCGGCTCCACCTATTCGGCCGAGAGGAAAAACATCTCCATAAGATCATCAAGTTATCAAAAATAAATATATGTAAAAGAAAGGAATTAGCAAATGGAATCATTAATAGTATAGACATTATAGGTGAACTATTGCAGATTGAAGTACTGAGGATTAGGTCATTAGAGGTCTGAGTTAACCGGAGTATAATAGCTTATTTCGGAAGATTGAATGAAGATGAATATAAACACGTCTACAGAATTCAATTTAAGAAAGAAACTCTTCAGGATGAAATACATGTTGCAAATCTATCAAGATGATTGAAAAAGACTGGAATTAATGGAAGCTGAAGATAATACCTGGTCTAAAGTATGTTGTGCAAAATCGGTTGTAGATATCATAACTCCGGCGACAAATGAACCCAACTCGAGACTGAGACCTAGTTTGTCACTGCACTGAAGAGGGCAAAAAGGAACAAATTATAATATGACGAGAGGGTGTATATTTGGAAAGGCAACAAACAATAACATGTTACAATATACATCTTTGAATCTGATGGTCGGAAGAAATCTTCCATAGACATGCAGTACATATTTTCAGTGTCGAAGAACAATCAGTAGCCAACTGGCATATATAGGAATCTTTTATCTGTAGAGAAAGGTAGCTTTCTGGTTAAGAGGTCCGGCTGATTAAAGAGGGCTTCTGTAGTTTCATATATAGGTGCATCAACATTTTCTTTATGAATATGCATTCACATTCTTTAAAGAGAATTTTTATCAAGATTGTGGACAATTAAGGAGCAATGATTCTCTATCATGAGCGATAAAAGACAGCTGCAGAGATTAGACAACCACAGAGCTTCCAAGCCAACCTGATCGAAACTATTTTGTGAGTACACATTTACTGGGAAAGGCAAGAGAACTCACCCAAGCTGATAGCAAGCAGAAAGCCACAGCAGCAAGCTGATATAGTTCATTTGTCTGGACGGAAGAGGAACAAGGTGTGAATAAGAAATCCAGCGGTATATAGAAGTTTTATGAAGAAAAGGAAAACTACACTCACTTGGGATGATATCTGGACCATTAACTTCAGAAATCGGGGAACAAAGGACCAAGACAAAAATGACGCAGCCAAGAGGTACATGGACAACACCAACAACCTAAAGATCATAATTAGTATCCATCGTGAATCAAGTTTTCAAAGGATTCGGCAGAAAATAGTGAGATTGAGCATAGAACCACGTACAATTTTCCCATTGAAATCATTCCATGTAGTAACCCACTACTGCCACCCAAAACTGGGAGTAAAGCAAACAACAAGCCAACAGCACAATCCTGGGAAGTTGCATATATAAAGCAGTAAGTCCAGGAAAAGGACTCACAATTGAAGCTACTATTTGCTGAGGACTCTGACCCCCAGCAATAACAAAAAAAAGAGAACCTGAAAAATAAGTGTTCCCACTGTAACTTGACCGTGAAGTAAACCAGTGCTGTTACGCTCAGCTAAAAACTTCACCACCTGTTTTGCAAATGCAGAAGTGTGAGCCATAAGTAGCATCGATATACAGTGAAAGGAACACAGGTCTGAAAGGGAAAGTACCACTGCTGTTGATGACATTGACAAGAAGGAGCCAACAAAAACACCCTCGGACAACTTTGCTCCACACAACTACAAAATTAGCAGATCTAATTAGCAATAGTTTGTTTGACTGGAATCACAGCATCAGCAAGTGAAACAAACTCAGCCAAGCTCCTACCATAGCAGTTAAGCCGCACAAGAACATAAACATCGCAATTTGAAGAAAACCTCCAAACACAGCAACAGCACCCACCACTCTTAACTGCATTACCAATTGGTTAGCACAAACTTCCAAGAAAAAGTCAAGATGCTAGCTTAAAGTGCAAAATAACTTTCAATGATCTTCGGTTGCAATACTAGTTTAACTTACCTTTGTTATAGAGAACTCAAGGCCCAAAGCAAAAAGAAGAAAGATGACACCAAACTGTGCAAAAGTTTCAACCTACAAAACAAGCAAACCATGTCTGAGCAACTGAAGGCCACTATGAACAAACGTTTAATGACCACAAGATTAATGTTGGAAGACACAGTTTTCAGCAACCTTGTCCAACAATATCAATCTTATGCCTTGCAAATCTGAATTTCTTAGAAGCAAGAAATCAAAAGATCCATCAAACTCTGTTCCTAATTTCCCGTTTTTTTAACAAATGGTCAGACTAAGATTAAGGTAGTGGCACTGTTTTCGGGCTACAAAATTATAGGAGAATAATGGTTGGTCTTGGTCTCTGTGAGAAAATGATAAATTACCTGTACCATCTCACTTATGAATTTAAGACCTCCGGGTCCAACGATTGACCCAGCAAGAAGATAACCAACAATCACCTGAGTGACGTAAAAAAAATATCATAGGCCAGAAAACATAAGATCACAGAAGAACAGCTTGAAACACTGAACCAGAATGAGAGCAACAGATATAGATGCTAACCGGCTGCCCCAAGCAAGAGAAGATAATTCCACCAATGGCAGCAGAAACTATGACAACCACAAGATCTGAAATTAACCTGTGAGAAGCAACATCAAGAATCAAAATTTGGATTGGGATACTTAAATAACAAGTGGCAGTAAAAAAAAACCAGCCGAGCCATCCAAAAATAATGATCACCTCACATCTACTTGCAGCACAGGATATTTAGATTTCTTGTTTGACATGACGAAAACGTTATCCTGCATTTAGCCAAAAAAAGAAACGATAACAAAAGATGAATCGTACATTAACAATGAACATAAGAAATTCATTATCTGCCGATGAATTTAACATAAACAGTTCGAACAGAATTAGGAACCTTTTTGTCAATGAGGGTTGTGCCATCCTCAGAATCTTCATTCTCTAGCGAAAATACATCTTGGAACTGAAATGATCTTGTTCCACTGAGAAAAGAAAGGCCGACGGACAGCACATACACTAAGTGAACTTTGTCATCAAAGAAAAAACATAAACAAGATTTCACTTTTTTTTGTACTTTCAGAACTTTAACGACAAGAGATTAAATATAGTTCCATACTTCCCCGACTGTGTGTCATTTTTCTTGCCCTTCTCATGTGTAACTTTAGCTACAGTTTCCAGAACAGCCTGTAAAATATTTAAAGAGTAAAGACGGATTGTAAACGAAATGAAAATCGACTACATTGGTGAAGGAATTAATGACAATAGCTCAAAATGGAAAGAAATCCATTAAAATATTTGAGATGTTAGATATATATGGAAGGTGGAGGTATAATCTTGAGAGAATTCCACAATCCACTATTACCAATTAATTTTTTTGATATCTGAAATAACAAATTATCCCGCAATATTTCCAAATAATAGAAGTAGAAACGTACTTGTTGGTCCGCCACACTGTTGTTAAAGCTGTTTGCATCAGAACCTAGACTTATACAGAAAATAAGGAGTAATGAACAAGTTAAACGAAGCAAAATCTACCTAAATGGAAAAAAAAAACAAATGTCAGCAAGGAACATATAGCTCTCTCCAAATAGAAACTCAAATCGCACAGACAGTTGCAGGAACACACCAATTTGTAATAATAGCCTTTTCCCTTTTCATCATTCTAATACATTTCTATGACCGAAACTTTGCCTTGCTGGTTGCTCAAGTTAAAATTTACACCAAGATCTGAACAAGCAACTAGTAGACTGGCTTTGTTACGTGTTTGGAAGATCATTGTTAGGCTCCTAGACAACAGCATCACACCCTAGATAAACAAATCCTAGATAACAAGCTGAGAATCAGCTAGACTATTGTAAACGCTACAGTTCCTGGTAACAGATCAAGTGCTTCTTACAAGAGAACACCAAACAGGCATCACAGTCTTCGACTGGAAGCTTCAGCAGCTGCTTGAAGAAACAGCTGGTTTCACATTCTTCATTAGTAACCAAAACATTGAAATCCGTTCAAAGGCTCTTTCCAAGACAATTCCAATCTAATACCACCAATCCTTCCTACACAGGCTGCCACTTGTATCTTTCAGTTCATCCACTAGCACCTCATTTCTCCTATTTTCATAATCTGAACTAAAATCTAATCCAGTACAACCTAAGATTTTCAGTGGAAACAAAACGAGAAAAGAAAGGAAGAAGACTAACCTTCAGGCTGATCGTTATCTGAGAACTCCTTCTCGAGGACGCGATCGAACATCTTGGCAATACTCCCTTCTCCGCTTGCTGGAGGAGTGGAATTCAACAGATTCCCGTAGAACCTCTCCCTCATCTCCTTGTCAGATCTAACGGAGTCGGAAATCCTCGCCAGCAGCATCAACAGCAGGCAGCAACACCAGAACCCGCACAATGCTGGCTTCCGGGAGATCATCGCTGCCAGAAATCCTGCAATTTCTCCGGCGACGATGGGAGAGAAAGAGGAGGATGAGGAGGAGGATAAATCTTCGAGAGATTGATTTCCCGTAGGAGAGGTCGTTAAGATCTAAGTTAATGAAAACTTTAAATTAGAAATTTGAAAAACTCTGAATAATGCTTGAAAATGAGATGCCAAATCTGACGATCCAAATATGGGCCCCACTTTTTGCATCGCGTTCGCGCAGGCGCGCATTGATGTTGGACGACGGCTTACTTTTTCCCAAACGGTTGCGTGAGTGCGTCGATACCAAAGATTTAGGCCCGGCATAGTGATATTTTGATAAATTTATATCCATTTCGATATAAATATGAGTATTTTGATCATCACTCTAAACGGTTTAAAAAGTAATAAGAAATTAGGTTAAAGATCAAGGTCAAGTGATTTAGCTTTACTCTAAGTCCGGCTCACTCTGCTTTATCCCATTAGCACCCGCTCATGTTGATGATCTCTAGGCTTAGCTCAAGTAGACAAGATTTGCTTTAAAACGGGTCATCGATTAGCTATTATTATGTATTAATCCGATCTAAATGCTAAAAAAAATTAAACAGAAACAACCCCATTATTCAACATATATTAGATAATTAATCTCGGACATCTAAACTATATATTTACTCATACGTGTATATCAAATCATACGCCTACAAACACACCTTTCAAGTTTTATCTTCAAAATATTTTTAACCGCTATATTTCTCTTCGACTATAATTTTTTTACTACTTTTTTTTATACACTCTTGTGAGAAATCGTCTCCAAACGATTATTAGGACTTGAAAATGACACGTCGTTAAAGCCCCTCGAGCCCACAACCAAGTGGAAATCACGCAGGCTTCGTCCGACTCGGCCCATTGACGCAACCCATCTAATCCGGCCCAACACTCCACCAACAACCATGGCCGTCGAAATTGAACACCCGCCAGAAAACGACACGTGTCACCAAGCGCATCCACCAAAAATCTCTCCATCAATTGAAAGAGTGTGCTCTCCACAAGTTCAGCAATATCTTTGATCCCTTTTCCACCTTCAGATTTCCATTGACAGTCACAAATCTCAATTTTCCGCCATGGCTTCAATTTCCACTGCTAGCTTCTTCTGCCCCGCCAACCCGTCGAGAACCGACGGCATCAACCATTCCTCTGCCGCCACTGCCGTCGCAGTGCCAGTGCGCCGCCGGCGAGTCGTCTCAGTAAGAGCAGAGGCACAGGCGATTAACCCGGAGATCAGGAAGAGCGAGGACAAGGTAGTGGATTCCGTCGAGGTCACGACTCTTTCCAAACCCCTAACAGCCTATTGCAGGTTTCGTTTTCGTTCTCCTTTCGATCCGATCGTAGCGTTTTTTCGAATGGTTTTTGGGAGGAATTAGGGTTTTTTGAATTTTTTAAAATTGCAGGTGTTGGAGGTCGCAGACGTTCCCGCTTTGTGACGGGAGCCATGTGAAGCATAACAAGGCAACGGGAGACAACGTCGGGCCTCTGCTATTGAAGAAGCCTAAAGAGTAGCTTGAATAATTACCGCGGTTTGATTTCTTCTTCTTCCCCATTTTGCTCTGATTGGATGAGAGATTGAATTAGCCGTATATGTTGCTATCTTTCTATTTTGGTGGTTGATTGTTGTTAATGTTGGCCGATTTCCATGGCTTGCGACTCTGTTTAATTTCTCGTTGCTGAGACAATCGCCATGAATCTGGGAAATGTTTCTCTTCTTTTCTTCTGCCTGCTACTTCACTCAATTCATGGAGTATAATATAACTGAATATTACATAGAGAAGAAGGTTGATTATCGAATTCGTAGGAAACAAAAAAAGTTTATCTATTTCTACTTATTTTTAAAAAAAATTCGGAGTATTGCTTCGATAATTTTAGTTTGTGATAAAAGCAAATCCTCAGGGTTGCAGCTAAGTTAGAGATATTGACGCAATTTGGTTAATTCAGTATTAATCAAACCAATTAACCTATAAATTTTATTAACCATGAAAGTACAATTATTAATTAAATAAAATCATAATCAAACTAATCATTACTAATTTTATTTGATTTGGTTAGCCGATTAATCAATATAATCATTAGTTTAATTTTGTGTGATATAATTGTACTTATATATTCAAACAACATCTACATATCAACCAACACAGTTTCATTTATAAGATTAAAAAAAATCTGTAAATAACTCAAGACGAAAATCTTTCTCAAATGCTCTAAAAAACACGACAACAACACACAATTGTTGTCTTATTGGATCGTTCTTGGTTTGGAACTTTGGGTTATTATAAGTCAATATGATTATGCAATTTAGTAGTGGAAATATATATGATGTGTGTATATATATGTTCGGTCAATAGTAAAAATGGTTAGTGGGTGTATTCACCGCTCTAAATCACTATAACCAAATTAACCAATTAAATTGACCATATAAACCAAATTAGTCACAGTAACCAAATCAAATTAACCAATTGATACCGGTTAAAATAGTTAACTTGGCAACCGATCTGTAACATTAACAACAACAATAAAAACCATTAAAATATATATTTTTAACTTCATTTGACTATTATTTGAAGGGTTTAACATGGTGAAATCTTAATTTTTTCATTCCTAACACGAATGTCAAATATTGGCCAATTTTAGGTTCATTATGATGACCTTTTATAAATAATGGTCAAATGAAGTTAAAAATTAATTTTACTTGGTGTGATATTAGTATTGAAAATTTTCAATTATACATGTGGTGAAAAACAACTAGAAATCCAAGCTCACGATCATCAAATAATGAAACACACAAACGTGGTACTGACGGGTCAGCCATGCGCGATCCACCCAACAGCATAAACCATTATCGGGGCTTGCAGAGCACCGACCAGCTCTGGCAACATCCTTTGGATGCTCACGTTTGAGTCTAGCTCGTTTCGGTCTATTTCATTTTCTGTCTGTTGTGCTTTTTGAGAAAATACATTTAGCAATTTATTTTGATATTGAGGAGAGCTAAATCAAGATATATATGAATTTATAATTAATTTCATCTCTCATTACAAGTCATATGAGTTGCACTTTCCAAAATATTATTCATGCGTTAATGGTTCTAAGATCAATAAAAGCACCTATTTTTGAAAGTAAAAAGCTAGTTGGAAAGGAAGTGACAAAAGGAAGCATATGCAATGATTAGAGGAATATTGCAATGTGGAATAACCCCAAAAAGAGGAGATGAGGAGCCCAATCTTCATTTGATTAAATTCCAAACCATGGAAGAACATTACATGGTTGTAAAGCATCTTATCTGTGTCTTATTTTAATGTCAATTAGTCTCCCTAACCAGCCCACCAAATTTGATTCTCAACCCAATAATTATTTTTTTATTCGAATATAGTTCGGACGAAACTGTCTTATAAAAAAGGAATGGAGTAAATATAACATAAATATAGAGTGTGGCTGGATTCAAATCTAAGACTTCCGGATCTTCAACCACACAACGCAACCACTGCGTTACTCCACGAGAGACAACACAATAATCATTCATTGCAGGTGATTTAAGCCGAACTTGCAAGTTTAATAAATCATAAATTGGTCATAGACAAATTTAATGACTATCTAGCAATGATAAAATTGTTATCAATACGACGACACCTCTAAATCAATAAAAACAGTTTAGGAGTTTGATTATAAACCCTTTAAAATTAATGGATGGATTGAGTTTGACGACAACGTCTCTAAGATCATGAAAAATATCACAAGTGATTTATACTAATATTCCCAAATTTATGTTCAGGATTGTTTTTTTGTCATACATAGCTCCTTCCAACGGGAGAAATCAAGATAAAAATCAAACACAAATCAATTGCAGGTTGACCCAGGTTGTGAGATTGACCTCAACACAACCAAAAAAATATAAAAGAGCACGGAACGCCACATAGTAGACAGCTCTACTCGAGAACCACCGAACAACCTAACTCTGAAAAAAACGATTTAACAGTTGAGTTATGAATAATCTGCTAGATCTATAAACCGTGTATAAGTTCATACCGCCCCAATTAACAATGTTTAAAATCTATTTTGTGGATTTGATTAGTGGTTAGTGAAATCAGGTAAAATCTCAATTTAAATCTTAGAATCTTATAAAATCAACAATTTATTGTGTTTTTTATGATTCTACTTTCTAAGTAAAAATTGATCATTTTTTCATTTTGCTTACCCGGATTGACTTAAAATTAAAAAAAAACTAAGTTTTATTATTAATTTATTTATTTTATTAATAAATGTTGATTATTTTAATAATAAATAATAATTAAAATATTATCAATACTCTAAATTTAATACATTTTCTTCTTTAAATTTTTTATTATAGAAAAATCGTGAAATCTTACGATTCAATTCTACAGCTACAATGGACGCGGATTTTCGATCCCACATATACTATTACTCTTTCTTAGCTTAGTCAAGGTCGTTGAAAATATTTAAAAGGGGCAAACAAGCAACAAGAATATTGAACAAAACTACAAAGGTTGCCAATGGTGTACGCAGGTTAATCGCACCATGGGAACTAATATATATTAATAATAATAATAATAATATTGCCGATAATGACAATTTAGTAGTATACTGAAGGATGATTTGATTCCCTTGTAGTAAACAAATGTTGTCTAACATGACACTCCCAGATCTAATTTGAAGGGTTAATTAATTATCGAGCAAAGAACTACATCTTAAATTTTACAAAAAAATATAACATTAGAGTTCTAGATTCGGAGATGAACCGAATCGTAGTTTGGGAGAGAATTGTCGACGATCGTTAGTGCGTAACAAAAGCTTGGTCCAAATCCTACGCAACTTTGAAAGGAGGCCGAGATTAGTTTTTCGTTTATCGTTACATCTTGTTAGTTGTTACATCGATCTTCTCTTTAATTAGTAGGATGAACGGAAAAAAAACGAACTAAAATTATGAAGAATGAACATAAGCAGCCTTCAATGATGATTAGTTAATATATGCAAAGAGTCGATCAGAAGTGACTCGAAGTCCGAACATGTAACATGTGGGTAACGAATCCAAAGTCCTATCAAAACCGGAACACCGCCGGTAAGGATGCAGCGGCGGGACCTGGCCGCCGGCCCCATCACAAATACAAACGTGCTGTCTTCGTCCACACAGCTAACCCAGCCGCCAAGTGTCCCCAGCTTGTTTTTTGTCTTTGTCCAACAGACCCCAGTAATGTTCCACAACTTGCATTACATACATGTTCCCCTGTACGTTTCGAGTCGGTTGCGGTGTGGAGTTAAGACGTACGCAACCGAACTATCCTGTTTGGGTTGGGTATTTTGACGGCACCAGCTAGCTTACGAGAGCGATTTTAAATCCAGCGGAACATAGTTTCAGAATTTTCTACCGCAGGGGTATTTTTGGTATTTCAAATATATATTTTATATTATATATTTTTGTTTATTTTTATATTTTTAGCATTTTCAGTATTTTTCATAAACCAAATGCGAAACTCAAAATCTAAAATCTAAAACTGAAAATTTATACTCTAGATTCTAAACCTAAAAATTGAAAATCTAAAATTCAAAACCAAAATTTAAAATATAAAATTTAAAATCTAATACTCTAGACGCTAAACCTCAAAATCCAAAATCCAAAATTCTAATACTAAACTCAAAACCCAAACTCAAATCGAAACAAATTAAAATTATTGACCAATCAACTATGACAATAAAGTGACAATATTTTTATAAATATAATTAATTAAAATAAGTTTCGTCAAAAACCTATAAACGCCCTTTTTATATAAATAGTTAAATAATTAAAAAAATCAAATTCTTAAAATCTAAAGCGTAGCCTTAAAATCCTAAAATAAAAAAAAAAATTCTAAAACTTAAACCACGGCCCTTACGTTTTGCATCATTCGACTTGTCGTCGTGTTCTGCCCCCCACCGTCAAACGTACCAGCTGGCTACAGTTACCGGGCAACCATCACCGCCGTCAAACTAATAAATCTGTCATAAAAAAAAGCCATACATCAATCAAACCCTTTGACGGGCATCTTTAGCCAAATTATGATGTTGTGAGTTTTTTCGGTCAGGTGGGATCAGTGATACGAATACATCACCTTAAATAATTAAGAGTTTCGAATTTAATTAAAATCTTCAAAAATAATGTCAGATGTTATAATTATTCGATTACAATGTTTTTTTACATTATATATGTAGCTGGAATCAACGTGAGGAGAACAATATCATATTATTCACAAGATTATAGCTAGTAATGTAACTAGTAAAAGATTGTCCAAGAATAATAGGGAATAATTAGTTTTAATTTCTTCAGTCACACGGCTACTGGTCTTTTAATGTTAGAAAGGCACATACCTTTGTTAATAAGGATGTTAATGATTGAAACAATTGGTTTTAACTACCACAAATTTCCCCTCTATATACACTGATTTGATGACATTGATTCCATCTTGTTAAATTAGGTGCAATTTTCACACTTTCGAATTTAAGAATGGGTAATTTGAATAAACTATATCGAAATTGATACGTAACACATGTTAACAATTTTTCTGATATGATTATGTGTTGTAATATTTTGTTTTTAGAAGTATTTATTATCGAAATTTTAAATTTTAAAATGAGTTAACCTGTAATTTGAAGAGACATTTTTAGATTCGCTACTCAATGAGTACCTAATGTGAATTCGAATCCATGAGATTGAGATTTATCATCATGCTTATAAATGTAATGAAGCCTCTTAACGGGTTGGTTTAAGAATTTGTTAGAGGTTAATTTCTGTATTTGTACAATGACTTTGAGATTCAGTAATAGTCCATTTTTATAGGTAAATTGTTTGCTAGTTGCGTGAGATGAATTGATAATATGCAGAAAAACTCGGGTGGACGTAGAGTAAAAGTTTGGTAATTTAAAAGTTATGAGTTCAAATACAATATATTTCACGAAATTGAAATTGATATTTTGTTGTGTTTACTTTTTATTTCGTATATATCTTATATAATTGACCGAAAATCTCGGCGTACTATGACAAAAAAAATGTGATAAAAGATAGTGCAAAGTCATAGACTTATTTCATAGGTAATTTTTTAGATTATACTTACCGGGAACAAAAAGTTCAATTATATACACACTTTTCCAAAAATATAACAAATAAAGTGATTATATCATTGTTTTATGTATGAATACGTTCAAGAAACTCAACTTTAAATTGTTAAATAAGTGGTTAATGAAATCACAAATTACATTAATCGAGTTACAGATTAATTCGATCACTAAATTAATTGAATTATTATACATTGATTTGTTGATAGTTAATTTAGGGAGCAAATCCTATAAACTTTTATATTTTGGTAAAACATTAAAGTTTGTACATTGACCATAACTCATATGGTATATAATAAACAATTCCAACTTTTTTTAACTTATAACCGTCGTTCACCGGCACCAATAAAAGCCACGTGCCGGTATCCCGATTCCCCAAACCCCTGTATAAAACCCAGTGTCGGTTGGCCACTCATCCGGGCCCTACACGTGCCACCATTTCTTAATTATCCCTTCCTTCTTCTTCTTCTTCTTCTTCACTCTCCTTCCTTTTTGTACGAGTCCACCAAATTCCCCGCTTTTCTCGCCCCACCCCTTCTCCGGTCAAATCCATCGCCGGTAGCCAAACACAGCCTTAACTAAATTGGCTAATTTCAACCACTGTACACAATCTCCCCATCGATGCTCCCAATCGTCGATCCACCGCCGCCTGAGCCCGCCGACATCCGCAAAAAGCCCAAATTCGACGATAAAATCGGCCGGAAAAACTCCTTCAGCTCCCTCACCTCCCTCCTCAAACACGCCCACTTATCCCATCCTCGTTCATGGCTCCTCATCTCCGTCCTCTTCATCCAGATCCTCCTCCTCCTCACTCTCCGCTCCGTTCCTTTCCCTTTCACTTTCCTCCGCCATGTTGATTCTGATTCTTCCCCTTCCAGTTCCATTTCCAGTTCATCTTCCCCCCTTCCTGCTGCTGTTGTCTCTGCGCCACTCGTCAATTCAATCTCTGCCGCCTCCGCAACCACCGCCGCCGCCGCGGATTGTAAAAACGGGTACGTTTTCGTATACGATCTCCCGAGTAATTTGAACTACGATCTAATTCACAACTGCGAGAAACTAAACCCGTGGAGCTCGCGGTGCGATGCGCTGGCGAACGACGGATTCGGCCAGCAAGCGAGTGCCGGAGTTTCCGGGATCGTGCCGGAAGAGTTGGCTCCGGCGTGGTACTGGACGGATCAGTTCGTCTCGGAGATCGTGTACCACAACAGGATGATGAAACACAGATGCAGAACGACTGATCCAAGCAATGCGACGGCGTTTTACATCCCGTTTTACGCCGGATTGGCAGTGGGGAGATTCCTCTGGCAGAATTTCAGCCACCAGGATCGCGACCTCCACTGCGAGGAGATGCTAAGATGGATCCAGGATCAGGAGTATTTCAAAAGATCCGACGGATGGGATCATTTCCTTACCATGGGACGGATCACATGGGATTTCCGCCGCTCCGAAGAGAACGACTGGGGTTCGAGGTGCATTTACTTGCCGGGGATGAGAAACATCACGCGGCTGTTGATAGAGCGGAACCCGTGGGACTATTTCGACGTCGGTGTACCTTACCCTACAGGATTCCACCCCAGGTCCGACTCCGACGTCGTTTCGTGGCAGGAGTTCGTCCGCAGCCGCAACCGGTCGACGCTCTTCTCCTTCGCCGGAGCTTCACGAAAATCGTTCAAGAACGATTTCCGTGAAATCCTCATAAACCACTGCATCATCGAATCGGACGCGTGCCGCATCGTCAACTGCGGTGGATCGAAATGCGCCAACGGATCCGCCGCCATCCTCCAGACATTTCTCGACTCCGATTTCTGTCTACAGCCGAGAGGGGACAGCTTCACCCGCCGATCGATTTTCGATTGCATGGTCGCCGGTTCGATCCCGGTCGTGTTCTGGCGGAGGACAGCGTATTACCAGTACGAGTGGTTCCTCCCCGGAGAACCGGGGAGCTACTCTGTTTTCATACACAGAAACAACGTGAAGAACGGGACGTCGATTCGGAAAGTGCTGGATGGGTACAGTAGAGAGGAGGTGAGGAAGATGAGGGAGAAGGTGATCGAGTACATTCCGAAGCTTGTGTATGCTAGGTCGAGCGATGGGTTGGAGACGATCAAGGATGCGTTCGACGTCGCCATTGATGGAGTGTTGAGGAGGTTCGAAGAGCAGAAGGAGTTCGGGTATAAGTGGTAAATTCAAAAGAAATGTGAGGTTAATTTTGGAAAAAGCTGGGAGAGTAGGGTAAATTCATTTATAGGTCACTATTGTTTTACTGTTGTACACTATACTGCTTTTTACTTTTTGGGGATAAGGTTGTGGTCCATGATTTATGGGCCTGAGAATTGAATGGTTGTAGCTGGAAGCTAAAGGAATCATAAGGTATGGTAATGTGTACAAAAATAATGAGATGTAATATGTCATTTTGGGAAGTTGGATTAATGAAGTAGGGCTTGTTTGGTGATGGTAATAATATTATTTGTTTGATTTTGGGAATTTTGATTAGGTGGGTTTTTTTGTACTTTTTGTTGGTTATATAAGGGGCTTGATGATTGTGATGTACATTCGCCTAGATAGACTGCTCCAAGGGTTTGAGTGCGTTGAATCTTTTGCGTGCACGATTCGAAGTGAATTTGTGTGGATTGAGGCATTTTTGTAGCTGAAAGGGTTGATTTACGGGTAAGTGATGATGATATCGATGATGGATTTGAAGATAATCGACAGAAAAGGAAGATTTTGGCGAAAAATTAGGGTTTGAGTGACGTTGAATTGAGAGGAAGTCGGCAGAAATTGGGAAAGAAATTGAAAGGAGGCGTGAAAATTTTACTCAACCGAAACCTTAATCTGAAAAATTAGCTTTTATACCCTCTCAATACTACGTCGTTTTAACTCACGGATTGGATATGGGTAGAATTTGTTGCTATCCGTATCCGCCCATCACCCGAAACGCGAGGGTCACGGGCCTAACCGAAACCGACAACTATCCGCGGGCCATGGACTTCCGGACTGCATTCACGGACAGACTCCAATGGGTAACCGATACCCATGAACCGACCGCCAAGCCTACTCCTAATTTTCCATACATTATATTTCAGCAAAAGTACAGTCCAAAATTACCATCGATGATTCAGAAAATGCCTACTATTGCAAGAACGGCTACTTTGTTGCTAGTCCTCAGAAGTTGGAAAAGAAACCTCCTCTTCTCATGTATTCTTGTATCGTTGATTTCAAAATCCAAACCCATTTACCCTACCAACTAAAACCGACCCAAAATTTTCAAAAATGCCCATAATATAGAGCTTCCCCAACTTCTCTTGTGTGTGTTGTTACACATTATTGCGAGAACTTGTGCATGCCTTTTTGGCATCATTAGTAATTCTAAAAATGCAAGGGAATTATTATATACAAATAACCAGTGACCTTTACTCACCCAGTGAGGATAACCCCCATGAACAACTAAAAACACAGAAAAACAACAAGGGGCCACTACACCACACCATGGTGCTTACTTCTCTTTTGAAAAAGTTGATGCTGTTACCCTGAGAGCAGTGACTGAGGCCACTTCTCATATACAAACAACAAGATGAATATATATAATCAATCGTGACCAAATCTTATTTACAAATGTGATCATTGTCTTTGTGGCGGCTGAACCGTAAAGTAACCAATGGGGATGTTGAGTTCTGTTGCATATGACCGAGGCATCAAGGGATGGGCCATTGGGAATCGGTGGAATGGAGGTGAGTCATTTTAATTTCAGATAAAAAAATTATAAATTAAATAATTTTTGTTGAAAAGACTTTCTTGTCTTTTTTACAGATCGTTAGATCTAAAATTCGTAAAATTTAACGGTTTACGATCATCCTGAAAATTTTGAAATCCTTTTTTGCTTGGATTCCAAACTTGCTCCGAAATGAAGATGTGTGTCATTCATTCGAACTACTAACTGATCATCTGTTGGTGCATGCATGCCTTCAATCACGAGCTCTATTATGCCTGTGTTCGCGTTATACTTCCAGCATCCCGTGAAAATCAGTCATGCCAATAGAACACGGTTATCAACGTTAGTGCATATGGGAAAGCACGAGTTGCTATTTTGTATTCTTTAAGCTATTCATCAAATTATGGTTGACATTTGAGTTCATACCTTACTAAATGATGATATTTTTAATATGTGGGGAAGATATGAGTATGGAGATGGGCAATAGCGGAATTAGGATGGTCGGCGATCATTGACAGAATTTCAAGTTTACAATAAGTTTGAAATCTATATTAGGCAAAATCCGAAAATACACGAGACGAAAATTTACATAAAATTTCATCACTTTATAGCCTGGTTATTTGGATGGTGTCCTAAATTGACCCACTCCTAATTCTCCCATTGAAAATGAGGCTAATTCTCCCATCGATCGAATCGGAGAGGGTCGTATACCCGCGGATTTGGATTTTTTTTATGATCCCTGGCCCATGGAAATTGGTTCTCAAGCGTAGATGAAATCAAGTACGCGTGGCGGTATGGCCCAACTTCGTTTCTTCACTTGGGCTTGCGATTGTGGATTTGAGGCCCACATTTCATTTTCCCTGCGCTCGAGATGAACAGAGAAACTCGAGACACGTCTGCCATTTCTCATTTTCTCTGCTTTACACTCTCCACTCTTCAGACAGTTGTACCCTCTCTCTCTCTCGCCATCAATGGAGAAGAAAATGGCCACGGCTCCGTATTCTCGCTTGCTTATCTTCTCCGTCTTCGTCCTCTCCGTCTCCTTCTGTTCAGCGGCTGATTCCGTCCCAACACTGCAGCCTCACGCTCTCGACTCCTTCAACCTCAGTTTGATTCAGGTACTACGATCAATCAACCATCCCTCATCACTCGATTTTCGCTGCGTTGTTGGATACTGAATCGATTTTATGATGTGTTTGAATAAAAAGGAGGTAGCGAATAGCTGTTCTTACACGGTGGACATAAGCACGAGCTGTTCGTCTTCCGTGTACACTCGCGATCAAATCAGTATCGCCTTCGGGGACGCCTATGGAAACCAGGTCAGATGATATTCTCCTGCTCTACTGTCACTCTCCGATTTCCTTTATTCTAGCTTTGAGTTTCCGATTCATGTTTCCTTTGAGATGATCAGATGAAGAATCATTGAATCAGCTGTGTTTCTTACTATATTCTTGCTTGATAACTTGAGTGGTTAGGTAGGTGTAATTAATTGAGCAGTGAAATCGTCACGGCTTTGGTTCATCTGCATGATCTCTGAGTTGAGAATTGAATATTTGAAATCGTCACGGCTTTGGTTTCTGAGCTTACTTTCGAAGCATTGCTTCATGGTTTACTTCTTTACCAGACAGTAGCTCATAAACCCTAGATATATGAGTTCGATAATGTTTGGATGCCTTAATACTCACTTTCTAGAGATTTAAAATCAAGTTTGTAATTTTCTTTGTTTTGATAGCTTTGAACCATGCCTAGCAAGTTCATGTATCCGAACTGGCTATCGAACGAAGGAAAATGTGGAACTGAGTGTTGATCTGGTAGACTATAGATAGGGAAAGTTTAATAGAGGCATTCTACTGTTACATTGCGAGCTCAAAATGAACTCCATGGTTGTTGGCTTTAAAAGTCTTGATATGTCCTTATGGAGCCAACTCTGGTTATACTCCGAAGAACCAGAATATAACTTACTACATGCTTTTTTTTGTTCAAAACACTTGCAGATTTACGCGCCAAGGATCGACGATCCAGCCACGAGAACATTCGAGCGATGCTCCTCCGACACATTCCAGATAAACGGGCCGTGTGCATACCAGATATGCTACGTGTACCTATACAGGAGCGGACCCGATGGCTGGAAGCCAGGGAGCGTGAGGATCTACGGCTACAATTCTCGGGCTGCCACGTTCAACTACAACACCTTCGTTCCGGGGGATCTCTGGTACGGGTTCAACTACTGCGGCAACGCAGGCTCCGGGAGTAGCAAGCGGGTTCCCGGATGGTTCGTCTCTGTGATTCTCTGGGTTCTTGCTAGTGCTATGCTGTGAATCAGCGTACAGTAGCACGTTTTAGAGTTCGGTTGGTAGGATAAAAAAAACGAACTTGGGTTGGAGAAACCATGTTCACTGTAGTAGTATGTGTAATTTTGTTGGATTTTGTAAGTAAAGAATTGCAGTGAAGAACGTGAACTTATGAATGCGAACTTGTGAATCAGTAGCAATGAACTCGGAATATTCTGTTTGGCATGTTCTCTTGATGCCCCTCTCTTACACATTCCAGAGCAGCTGGGGACGGAGCTAAAATGGCGATATATTTTTATTTCCGCGAAACGTGTCCTAACGGTAACCACCGAACAATCGGTTAGGGTTTGGGCCCGATCTCTGTAGACTAAAACCTCCATAAACCCCCCCGGCTTCTCCTTCCTTCCTTTTCGATTCTCTCTTTAACAGGAGGTTACGCAGATATCTCCCTTCTGTTTCTCTCATTCCCGCTCTTCCCTGCGATCACCGACGCGATCGTTTGACTTCTACTGTACCATGCCGTCGATTACTCCGGCGAACAATTCAGCGGAGTACGTCGACAAAAAGGTGAAGAAAATGAAGAAAACCGCTCTCGAATGGCTGGAGTCGGAGACTCCAGCGCCGAAGAGCAAGAAGAAGAAGAGTTCGAAGGTCTCTGATCAGGAGGAGGAAGAACCGAAATCGGAGAAGAAGACGAAGAAGGATAAGAAGAAAAAGAGGAAAGCTGACGAAATTGAAAATGGAGATGATGATAGGAGCCGGACGAGCTCGGAGCTCGGCGATGAGGCGGCAAAGGAGAAGAAGAAGAGCAAGAAGGTTAAGAAGGCGAAGGAAGAAGAAGTGGAGGAAGCTAAAGCTGTAGATCCTAACGCTGTGACGAACTTCCGAATTTCCGAGCCGTTGAGGCAGAAGCTCAAGTCTAGAGGGATAGAGGCGTTGTTTCCTATTCAGGCGATGACGTTCAATGACGTCCTCAACGGGTGTGATTTGGTCGGAAGAGCTCGTACTGGTCAGGTGGGCATTTCTGTACTAATTACTTTCTGTGGTTTCTTTTTGATCGTGCATTACTGAAGAATTTGGAGGTTCATACTTCATTGTGTTCTGATTGATCTATTCCATTACTGTAGGGGAAAACACTTGCTTTTGTATTGCCGATATTGGAATCTCTAACCAACGGACCTACGAAAGCCGCCAGGAAAATGGGGTATGGAAGGCCACCGAGCGTTCTTGTTCTTCTACCGACTAGGGAGTTGGCAAGCCAGGTAAGAAACAATTCTTTTAAGTGGGTAGAATTCAGTGAAGCTTAGAACTTGAATTTGTATAATGTAAAATACTTTCAAATGCTGTTGAAAATGTAGTTTTACAGGGATCCTGTATCCAAAATTAGGAAGAAATGAGATGCTATAACATGAAACACTTTTAAATTGAGTCATATACTATGTTTTATATTGGTTCTAAGTAAACAATCAACTATAGTTGATTGGTGGCTCTATCGATGGTGTGATTTTGTGAAGCTCGGGTTTGTCATATTCTTTCAGGTGCATGAGGACTTCAAGGTCTATGGCGAGTCATTGGGCTTGACGTCTTGCTGTTTATATGGTGGTGCTCCTTACAACCCTCAAGAGTCGGCTTTGAAGCGAGGGGTGGATATAGTTGTGGGAACACCTGGACGCATTAAGGTATGAATGTTTGCTACTGTAGTATTGGAAGAGTTCTGAATTATGGAATTCGCAGTCGACTAAAATTTCAATTTGATGGAACTACTGGGCAGGATCACATTGAGCGGGGGAATATTAATTTTAGCTCCTTGGTGTTCCGGGTTCTCGACGAGGCTGATGAGATGCTCCGGATGGGTTTTGTCGAAGATGTGGAGCTTATTCTTGGTACTCCAGCTTAACCGTTATCTTGTAAGTGGCAACTGATGTAATCTTGCGGTTTAACTGTATATTGTGATGCAGGGAAAGTGGAGGATGTCACGAAGGTCCAGACTCTTCTGTTCAGTGCTACTTTGCCTTCTTGGGTGAAACAGGTTGGTTTATTTCTGAAATTGAATTTTCTCAGTAGCCACCAGAGATTGTTTTCCCTCCACGGTTAATCAGAGGTTGCTTTTGTGTTGCTAGATTTCTTCAAGGTTCCTCAAACAGTCGAAGAAAACCATTGATCTTGTTGGTAATGAGAAAATGAAGGCCAGTATCAACGTTAGACACATTGTGCTTCCTTGTACTCCCTCAGCTATACCTCAGCTTATTCCTGATGTCATTCACTGTTATAGCAGGTTGGTTGATTCCTTTCTAGTTAGTTTTCATATTCTTACAACTAAGCCTAATCTCGATAAGTATTAATGTTTTAGCGGAGGTCGCACCATCATATTCACTGAGAAAAAGGAAACTGCTAATCAACTTGCTGGGTTGTTGCCCGGGGCACGTCCTTTACATGGCGATATACAACAATCTCAGCGTGAGGTAATTAGAGTCTGTTTCGAGATCGAATAAGGATTTTCGGAAAGTAACAACCCTTTTTGGTGATTATTGCATTTATGATGCTTGTAGGTGACACTTTCTGGGTTTAAGTCTGGCAAGTTCATGACCTTGGTTGCCACAAATGTAGCTGCACGAGGATTGGATATCAACGACGTGCAATTGATTATCCAGGTATTTCACCACTTCATATGCTTCGTATGGTTTCAAATGTCCATGTAAATCAACTGACTTGGACTCGACTGTTCTAGTGTGAACCTCCTCGTGATGTTGAAGCTTATATTCATCGATCTGGACGCACAGGAAGAGCAGGTATGTTTGCAATGGATCTTGTTAAGTACCATATTAAGTCTTCACAGGTCTGATACCGACATATATCATCTTCTCAAAGGAAATACTGGGGTTGCCGTGATGCTCTTTGATCCAAGAAGGTCCAATATCTCCAAGATAGAAAGAGAATCTGGAGTGAAGTTTGAACACGTAGCTGCACCTCAGGCTGCTGATATTGCCCAATCAGTTGGTGTACAGGCAGCCGAATCTATAAACAAAGTTTCCGACAGGTACTGTCATCATCGTTCTTTTGCATCGATGAGTACGCAAACTCTGTTTTAATTACTAGGCTAGCCCCTAATAGTAAAGTTGCATTGCAGTGTGATCCCTGCTTTTAAGTCTACAGCAGAAGACATGTTGAGTTGTTCCGGTTTATCAGCTGTCGATCTCCTCGCAAAAGCACTAGCCAACGCTTCCGTAAGTTTACCCGGATTGCACGCTCTTTTCATTTAGCTAGTCAACATTAGTCGAAATCTTTACTCGGCCGTCTTTTTACAGGGTTATACAGAGATAAAGACGAGGTCAATCCTAACGTCCATGGAGAATCATGTGACTCTACTTCTTGATGCTGGAAAACCGTTCTACTCTCACTCGTGAGCACACCACTTTCTCGTTAGGTTCTCGTTTGTCTATTTCTTTACTCATCTGCTGCTTCGTTCTTTGTTTCTCAGATATGCTTACAGCATCATGAAGAAATTTCTGCCGGAGGATAAGGTCGAGTCAGTGAAGGGCATAACGCTTACAGCCGACGGGAAAGGTGCCGTCTTTGATGTCGCGAGTGCAGATGTCGACACTTTCCTCGCTGGTAAGTTGTAATAACTTCTCTACTTTGTGGATTGTATGCTGTGGATTCCTAATACTCTTCTACGGCGGTCTTAGGTGCGAGAAGGGCGGGTTACGTGAGCATAGAAGTGGTGAAAACCTTGCCTGCTCTCCAAGAAAGAGACCAGTCAAGAGGGAGATTCGGCGTTGGTGGAGGTGGTGGCCGTGGGTACGGTGGAGATAGGAGTAGTGGAGTTGGCTATAGATTTGGCAGGGGCGGGAGAAGTGGCTTCGGTGGTGGTAGGGGTGGCTCCGGTGGTTGGAGAGGGAACAAGTGGTGAGTATTTGCTTCGAGCGGTGGCGCGTGGTGAGTTCACGTTTGCAACTCGATGCGGCAGAGTTAACTTGCTGGCGACGATGACGAAAATGTTCCGACTTGTTCGTGAAGATATGAGCTCTTAACTTATTTACTTGTAGTAATGATGTTAGTTAATATAAATATGAGAAATGAGTATTCTTTTGGCCTAATAATATTATTCATTTGTAGCCTGTTGTAGTTCGGAAGCGGTGAGTAGAATTTCAAATACCACTAAATTAAGGAGTTATTTAATTTTGTGATTTGGTTAAACGTAGTTTTAAATACCGAAAAGTTTTAAATATGCAAGTGATTTTATAAGTTTTATAAAAAAATTGATTTCATAAATACATTGATTGTTTAGTGGAGTTTTGGAAATGAAAAAAGATTCATAATCATATTCTTCGATCACGGAGATTCAATTTCGCAATCATATTGCTTGAACCGATACAATATCGATTGACATTGTTCAACCAGTTCCAAAACCTTTTTTTTACAATGACAAAACTTCTTATCAAGTATAGAGCAATAATCGTACAAATTTGGCGTTTGAGAGTCGCCGCCCATATCTCGATAACAAGGGAGAATGAAGAAACCTACAAAGCTTCCTATATCGCATCTTTATACTCATAACATCCATATTAAAGCCACGACCGTATTGGTCAAATCAGATTCAGACACCTACTTTAGTCCATCCCGACCAATATAACAAAAACGAAAATACTGAAATCCGAAAACTAACATACGAAAACAAAGGGGTAGCCGGTCTTGCGGACACCTACTGATGCAGCGACCGGAACTCCATCCAAGAAACTTGTGGGATCACTCGCATTGGCGAGCTGCCTCCGGCAGACTCGCCAGGTGTTCGAAATCGGGGGATACCACCCTTCTTCGAAGATTTGGCCAGAGGCCGATTTCCGGCTCGCAAGGCTCTCTTTGACCGGCTTCAGGCAACATGTAATTGCTCCACCACGAGTGTAGCTCCCTGCGCCAGAATTTTTCCCGAAACAGCAGTGTTTGTAGCTCCTCGTGTCCCTCGAGGTAGTTTGCCGCCGATCAGGTTGGCATGAGGAACATTGGGGTTGGACGCGATATCTTCTCGGCAGCGGTATGAATATTCGAACGGAAAAAACCTCTAATTAAAGGTAGAACAAAACCCTAATCAAAGGGTAAAAACAAAACCCTAAACTAATGATAAAAAACAAAATCTAATAAGAAATAGAACAAAAATTCAAATTAAAACCGAAAATGGAAGAAAATAAAAAAAATGAGATCGATTATGACGGCTAACGAAGCATATTGTATTGTAAATATAAAAAAGTATTATTTCCCTCCAAATTTCTCGACTTTTATTTCTCCCTTTCTTTTTCCCCACTCTGCCTCCGCCGGCAAAATCATGACAACTTTCCGGCGAACTAAGCTCGCCCTCGAAGCTCTCCGTACGTACACTCACAAGCCAGCTGCGATTCCCCACTCAGCTTCCAAGATCCACCTCAGCAGTGGCGCCAGATCCACAATCTCCAATCCAGCTAAGTACTCATTCACCGCGCACCACTCTTCCTTCTCTCCGATATTCGGCAGTTTAGGTATCCGTCACAACAACACTCCCTTTTCAATTTCTACTGGCGCTAAGCGATTCTACAGAGCGGATCGTCCTCGTCCTCAGACTCCTCCTCCTCCTCCTCCTGCTAATAGTAATAACCCTAGACACAGGCGGTGGTGGTTTGACAACCCCAAGATGGTTCTGATCGTCTTTGGCGTGAGCTCCGCATGCGGCGTCGCGATCTACCACGATGCGCACGCATTTTGTGCTGTTGAGCCACGAATCGGAGATGAGAACGGGAGAGGCTCGCTTCAAGGAGCTCAAGGACGAGTACAATAGGAGAGTCCGGCCTCCGAATCACCCTTACAGCGTCAGAGTCCTCGCGATTTCCAACTGAAGGCTTCATCGAGTGACACAGCTTCTACAAGACTAGATGTTTTGTCTCTTTATCAGGTGATATAATCACGAAATATTTGGAGTTAGGCTTAGTTAACCAATTTGTTTCGTTGGTTTTTGTAACAATGACTAGAAATGTGCAATTTCACTTGGTTTAGATCTGTCAGATTTAGGGTTGTAAGTAAGCACGAGAAGTTTGTTAGGAGTTATTTTGGAAGAAATAATTTGTTTAGAGAGTTATTTGAGTTAAAATAATTTGTTTGACATCCAACACAATATTTATGGTGTCTTGGATTGTGGTATTTCAAATATCTTCCTTTATTTCAGTTTGTAGTGTTTGGTATTTCGGGTTGTAATATTTGAATAACTCATTTTTGAGTTATTTCAAATACTTTCTCACCCTTAGGTATTTGAAATACCACGATATTTTTAATAATTATTTTCATCGTCAAATATCACATTAAATAATCAATTTACAATTTTATACCTCATAAATATAACACATCATTTTATTCTAAAATACTAAATATCCAAAATAACTTCTTTCTAAACAAATCCAAATTAAATGATTTTTAGTGACTAAATCATGGTCCGACCGGTTTGGTTTCGGTATGGCGGTTTTGGTTTAATGACAAAATGCTTGAATTTGGTGGTTTTTATTTCCGATTCTCTTTGATTTGAGAAGAGAGAACAAAGACAAAATGCTTGAATCGCCATCGCTCTCTTACACAAGAATCCTTACCAGGTTAATCCAGCAATCGAATTGCATCAGAAAGATGAAGCAAATCCACACACAAATCCTCACAAATCCAATCATGCTTGAAACGGATTCCGATTTCCTCATCTCACGTCTTCTCTTCTTCGTCGCGATCCCGGAATCCGGCTGTCTCAACTACGGGAGACGGATCTTCGACTCTATCAGCAGCCCGAATCTCCCGCTCTACAACATCATGATCAGAGCTTACGCCTCTTCTGAGAAATCGGAGCGAGATAACAATCATTATTCAGCTCTGGCATTGTACAGGGAAATGATGCTTGATGGAGTTCGACCGAATGCGCTCACGTTTCCGTTTCTGTTGAAGGATTGCGGTAAGAGGCTCGAACTTGCTTCTGGCTGCTGTGTTTATGGAACCTCGATTAAATGTGGCCTGGATGATGATATCTTTGTTGGAAACTCTATGATCAGTTTGTACAGTTTATGCGGGGTTGTGAGTAGTGCACGGAAGGTGTTCGACAAAATGTCTCAAAGAGATGTTGTGTCGTGGAACTCGATGATTATTGGGTTCTTGAGAAACGGGAATCTCGAGGAAGCGTTGGAATTGTTTGAGCGAGTGAGTAGTGGTAGGAATGGTAGGAATATCATAACGTGGAACTCGATGATTACCGGATTTGTTCAGGGTGGGCAGGCGAAGAAGGCTTTGGACATGTTCCATGAAATGCAGTGCGGGAGTGATTCAGTCAGACCTGATAAGGTAACCATCGCTAGTGTGCTATCGGCCTGTACTTATCTTGGAGCAATCGATCATGGCAAGTGGATACATAGTTACTTGAAGAGAAGCCGGTTGGAATTTGATACAGTGCTCGCGACTGCTTTAGTCGACATGTATGGAAAATGTGGCGATCTGGTTAAGGCTTATGAAGTCTTTAAGCAAATTCCAAAAAAGGACACACATGCATGGACAGCTATGATCTCAGCCTTTGCGCTGCACGGTTATGTTGAAGAAGCTTTCGACTTGTTTGAACGAATGAAGTCGGACGGTGTTCGGCCTAACGTGATCACGTTCGTCGGATTGCTGTCCGCATGTGCACATTCCGGACAGGTAGAGAAAGGTCGTCAGTGTTTTGGCACAATGCAAAGTAAGTACCTGATCGAGCCGCGAGTTCATCACTATGCTTGTATGGTTGATATACTGGCAAAAGCTGGCCGGTTCGAGGAAGCTGAAGAGGTGATTAGAAGTATGCCGATGGCGCCTGATGTCTACGTTTGGGGTGCTTTGCTTGGAGGATGTTTAATGCAGGGGAATCTGGAGTTGGGCGAACAAGTTGCGAAGCGGTTGATAAGTTTGGAGCCGAGAAACCATGCTTTCTATGTCGCATTATGCGACGTGTATGGGAAAGGTGGGAAATTTGATGATGTGAAGAGAGTCAGAGAATTGATGAAGGGGATTGGGATTAGAAAGGAGGTTGCTGGTTGTAGTATGATTGAGGTTGAAGGAGTTGTTTACGAGTTCTCCGCCGGTGGTTCCCCT
This sequence comes from Linum usitatissimum, assembly GCA_030674075.2. Taxonomy (NCBI): domain Eukaryota; kingdom Viridiplantae; phylum Streptophyta; class Magnoliopsida; order Malpighiales; family Linaceae; genus Linum; species Linum usitatissimum. The sequence goes on from JAUJYP020001424.1 coordinate 1,622,842, forward strand.
GATGTTATGATAGAGGTGGTGGCTGAAATCCTCAACAGGTTGAAGAATGAGATTAAAGATCACTTGCAGGGAGGGGTCTTTTAATCCGACTCAGCATGCCAAGTTGGCTTGTACAGTTGTCACTTTTTCTGAGCTGTGTGGTGAAGCTTATGTGAGTTTGTTGGATTTACTTCAAAGACTGAAGCACTTGTTTCTGTGTTTAACTACCGCGTTTGATCAATCCATCAATGGTTGACGGGTCACCATTATCGGCTGACGAATTTGTGGAGATCGATCGGAAACTTCAAAACTGTGCCATTCAAGATCACTGCATTTTTTCTGGTGAGTGGTATAACTTTCTGGTAGTAGAAGTACGATGAACAATCAATAGCACCTATATCTCTAATGCAATCCTGATAAAATCTGCTTCACTTTGGTTTGCTTTTGTGTTGTTGGATAAAAGGCTGATCCACGAATCCTCCATTCTTCAAGTTCAAAGCTGGTGGGATAAAAAGGGAAAGGAGTCACACATCACCTTAATTTCTTATACGATGACCAAAAAGGTACTACATTCTTTTTCTATGATTGATAGATTCAACATTGAACTGATCACGAAACCGGTTCGATATGTTGGAATACATTTAGTTGGTGACACTAAATTCAATGGCCACTTAAGAATGCCAATACGGGTCATAGTAGATCCCAATCGACGAAATCAAAGGCACAGCCCTAGATTCCAACACTTTAACCCTCACACTCTCCCCACTAAGTACCACTCCCTTCTCAAGCCTATGCAGCCTCTTGTACCCAATAGTCGTCCCTTGAGCAACTCTAACACCATCCACATAAACCTCATGCCGTTTAACCCTTTGCCCTAACCCAATCGCCTCCTGAATCCTAATCACATTGAATTTCTTCAACCCATCACCACCACACTTTATCTCAATCCAATACTCCCTGTTTTGTTCTCGGCCACTCGGGGCCCAATACGTCCACAAATGGTCGTTGTCCAACACGTTATCAGCACCAAACGCTCCGCTCCTCCCTCCCCTTTCGCTGCTGGCCTGGGTCGAGCATCCTTGGTGCTGAGCCAAGTTGGTCGAGAAGATGGTGTCGATCGCGGCTCTGAATTCTCGTAGTCTGTTGAAGTCGGTCTCAGAAATGAGCCCCGTGGTGTTTGGCGGAACGCCGAGGAGGAGTAGGCTGTTGCGGCCGACGGAGTTGTAGTAGATCTCTAGGAGCTCGCTGAGCTTTTTCGGGGAATCAGATTTGTGCCAGAACCAACCTGGTCGAATCGAGACGTCGCACTCTGCCGGTAACCAGTCTGTTCCCTCGGGGTCTCCTTTGTTTAGGTAGCTACAATTCATGTTCGCATAAGTTATTCATGTACCCAAACTAACACTCTAATCCATTATAACATCAACTATAAGTTGAAACAAAACGCAACTTTTCATGAATCACTAATCATTTAAAAAAAATCAAAATTAGGATAAAATAGTAAAGAGAGAGAAAGGATTTATGATGCTATGGTTTATATTAAAATCAATGAAGACTCTTATGATAGGCTCGCATGTCCCACTTTGTTGTACCTTATTTGCCGTTATTACTCGTCCTAAGATAGATGACCGTTGGTTACGAATTGCGCTACTCCACTTAGACTTCAATTCATATCAAGTTAAAATTGAAACAACCGTATAAGATAGATGGACTTTAATAACTGATTCTAGGAATGAAATTAGATCGGTCGAATTCGATATTAAATGTGTAATGTCGAGCCTTGTAACGAGTTCAAACACGATATAAGTTGTTCCTTTAACTTGGTATGGTCTATATAATTTTACTTGGGCTTTATATACCGTTAAATTTATTCTGTTAACTTCAGCTAACCTAAGTACAAACTTACTATTCTTCAATAATTCAACTCCTAGGCTCTCTTTCAAATTGAAAACAGTTCTGGTCATGAAAAAAGCTAGTTGTTCTCTCTATTATTTTCTCAAATTACTTGCTTAAATGGTCAACTCATTTGCTTAGTAAGCCCTCATTTTGATGGGTGATTTAGATTTTCAAAGAGATTTTGTCTCAAATCACTTATTTGAGACATTAAAAAAAGAAGAGATTTGGGGAGATTTGAAATCACCTTATGAGCCGGAAGAGAATTTCGTGGGTGATTTCAAATCATTCAAAAGAGGTAGAGATTTCGGAGAAGAGAGAGGAGATTTGAGAATTTTAATTAAAATTATCCCATATTTCTTTTGATAATTGATATGACCATAAATAAACGGGATGTATTCATATTTTTATTTGTTATTATTGTTTTATTTTTCACTTTTTATAATAATTGTATTTAAAATCATTCACAAAGCATTCATCCAAACAGTCTATTTAAAAATTAACAAGTTTCATTCAAATCTCTTCTTAACTGTAAGTTACATCAAATTTCAATGAATCTACTCAAATCTCAATATGAATTCCCAGATTATGTAAAAATTTTGTGTTTAAAAAATTAAATAAAATCAAGTGAATGATTGCAAGGCACTTACTCAACGATGCTCCTGTTCCCGATGGTCAGCGCCGTCCGATTGATGGTGGACCAGCAAGTTTCCCCGGCGAACCCATCCTCGTTCCCGACCCACCGGACGTCCAGCCCGGCGTCGGAGAATATGTTGATGGGGCTCTGGAGCTCCTTCACCATGGCGAACCAGTCCGAGAAGTGGTACGACATGTTGGGTGCGTTTGGGCCTTTAAACCCGTCGAACCACATCTCCTTAATGTTCCCGTACCTATTTAATCGTGTACATATGTAACGTTACGAGACTTGATTGAATATATTTTTGATATAACACTAGATTGATTAAGACTTAATAAGAGAATAATAATGAATGGTGGCCTACCCCATTGAAATTTAGCATCACAAAAGCAACAATATTGTACAAATAAATTAAATTGACCATTTCAGAAGTATATAATTCTCTTTGATCCAAATATTCCACTTTTAAAAGAGTCTGCTACATTTTCACTCCGAACCATCCGAATTTTGAGGGTCAATTTGGAACTTTCAAATCAATTCTCTCGGATACATTTTTTTCGTCGGATTTGGATGCTGAATTCTACCTAAATTTAGCAACTGAATAACAGATTTGAGAATTTCAATCATAATTTGAGACATTATAGTAGAATAAAAAGCCGTAATTAATACATATCGGAATTTGTCACAAAAATCAAAATATGTTTAAATCCATTGTTAAATATCTTTCTTTTTGAAAAAAAAAAACAAACCAAGCCCTAAAAAAGATAAACATTGTTAAATAAATTTGGAGGAATCTTTTCCTAGTGAAAAAATGAATGTGAAATAAAGGGGAAATAATAATTGCTAACCCCCCCTAGTACTACTGTTGTACTGTACTAATGGATGGTGGCCTTTGGCCTACCCATTGAAACTTAGCATCACAAAAGCATGCCCTAAAATGGATAAATGTTAAATTTGGAGTCGTCTTTTTTCTACCCAAAAATATGGATAAATGTAAGGTGTAGAATAAAGGGGAAAATAATAATTACTATACATAGCCGATATTAGGAAATCATAATATAAAAAATATATAATGATTAAATCAAATTAATTAGGAAATCAAAAGATTAATTAACATTAAACTCAAAAGTGAATGAGAGTCGTGTCAGGAAAAAAAACCCTTGCACCCGCCGCGACATGAAGCCCTAGCCTCTATCGCGTTTGCAACTTGATTTGCCACTATACTAACATAGTGCAAATTTTCTTGTTGATTGTTTACCCTCTCTCGTATGAGAGCCATACCCTTCAATTCCCTTTGAAACCTCTATCGATTAAATCGAAACTAATTATGCAATCACAAACCGTCATCACCACTTAGCTGGCCTTAGTGCCCGTTACGTAGACCTTACATCCACAAACCACCGCCGTCCACCCAGATTTGATGGAAATGGACGAAACTATCGGTTCAAAACCATTAAAATTGTCAAGGAAGCTCATAGCTATTGAGTAAATGATGCACAATCAACATAAAAGATACGGACACTACGAGGCGGGTCATCTTACACAGACAACGGCCGTCGACCACCACTTTCTCTCTTTTCTGTTGCTCCGATAAACTCGGCTTGCTTTTGAAATCTTGTCTTCATTTGTTGGCTGCTTTGTTTTTCTGGTTGATATCAATTTGTTTATTTAGTTTGATTTTTTATCTAATGTCTAGATTCATTAATTTGTTAGGAGAGTTCGAAAATAATTATTCATCCATTTAATAAAAATCACAATTTTTCATAAATTTATATCGAAAATATATCTCTCATTTAAATTTATTAGTGCTCAAACAATATAAAAAGTCCAGTTTAACAAGACAATTGCCTCTTTACGTTTTAAAAAATTAATTAACGTCAACGTACTTGGTAAGAAGCTCCTGTAACTGCGCCAAGTAATACTCATTATACTCCACCTCCTTCCCGTACCTCCTATCGTGCCTATCCCACGGCGACAAATAAAACCCGACGTCGACGCCGTGCTTTTCGGCGGCGTCAACAAGTTCTCCAACCACGTCACCCCGTCCACCCTTCCAAGGGCTGGCCGCCACGGAGTGGTCGGTGTACTTGGACGGCCACAGGCAGAACCCGTCGTGGTGCTTGGCCGTGAGAATCACTAGCGAGACTCCAGCGGCCGCGGCCGCGTCGACCCACTGGCTGGCGTTAAGCGCCGTGGGGTTGAAGACGGACGGGGACTCGTGGCCGTTGCCCCGTTCGATGCCAGTGAAGGTGTTGACTCCGAAGTGGAAGAACATGATGATTTCCCTTTGCTGCCATTTGAGCTGGTAGAAGGACGGCAAGGGTAGCACCGGCAGCGGCGGGGTTTCCACGTTGTATTTCGAGGCAGCCGCGACGGCGGTGATGAGGATTTGGAGGGGGTAGAGCCAGAGGGATGATAAGGATAGGATTGATGAGAAGTGTGGCTTATTAAGAGCCATTTTTAAAAGGGATGGTTTGTGGGAATGTTGGTTTTAAGTGTTATATATTATATGGCAAACGTTTCGGTATCCAACTGTACGATATTTCGGGCCATATGGTAATTGCTTAGAATTTAATGGGTTCAATATGTGGTCATATCCCACTTCAAATATAAAACTAGTACAATTTGATCACTATTTTTTCAAGTCGTGTCGCCCGTTAACGTGCAATTAATAAAGCCAGGCGGCAGCCATCTGACCACAATTCTCCGATCAGACGTGACGGAACAATTTTCATAAAGCTATCCGGTGGATCCACAGCCTCTATAATTCATCGATCGTCGCCATAAATTAGTTAGTATTGACGATGGAGATAGTTGATAAATCTTTAGGGACATGTTTTCAACAAACTCTCCGATTAAACGGGTCAGAACGATTTCCAACAAGCTATTTGATGTGATTTCTATGCAATCTCGGTAAATTTGTTAGTATCCACGAAGAAGATAATCCATAAGAGCTCCAAGAACATGTTTTATTAATTCTTATGAGCAATAATAAGAATGCCAAATAGGCTTAGATGTAGATGATGTTGGCGTTAACAGAGTTAAAAATAATTTGGTAGAAGTTTTCTGTTTGCCAAATGTTAAATGATCATATTGTATTGTGACCCAAACTTAAGGATGAAAGAAAGATGATGTGTCTATTAATTACGTGGAGCAATAAGTTTTTACCAACCGATATAGTCAGAATACCGAAGCCTTTTCCGTTGTTATATAAAGATTGGAAAAAAATAATGTAGGAAAACTTTGTTATGATCAATGACATGATTAAATTATATTTTTTTTCAACCTTCATTCACAATCAAATATCAAATATGACTAAAGTTATGTTTTTTTACGTAATTTTTATAACACTTTCAACCATGTTGTAAGTGTTCCTAATTCACTAATCCACTAATAACACTAATTCTCTAGCTGTGATGTGTCTGCAGAGATTCTATGGAACAACTACTTTTTCCCCATGAATTCTATTTACATATCAAATTTTGGTCTTTAGCAACAAACCATCTTTTTTATTCCAAAAAACAAGAATTGCACGGGATAGTAAACTTTCACATTTCGTAGCAAAGCGCGGGTAAACAACCTAATCTTGATAAAATCTGGTCCACTATAATTTGTTTTTGTGTTGTTGGGTGGTCCATGAACCCTCCACTTCTTCAAGGTACTAAATTCTTTTTTACGCTTGATCGATTCAGCTGAACTGGTCATAAAACCGATTCGATATACTCCTATACCATTATGTATATGAACTGGTGATTGATAGGGACTTAGAGTAAGTAAGTGTATGATCGACGGGCGTCCATAAAATTGGATAATATTTCTTCAACTTTAGATTTTAAAATAGAGTTGAGAAACAATCATTTGTAGTCTAAATTATTAGTTTGTGACACTAAATTCAGTGCCCACTTAAAGATGCCAATAAAGGTCATAGTGGATCCCAATCGAAGAAATCAAAGGTACGACTCTAGATTCCAACACTTTAACCCTCACACTCTCCCCACTAAGCACCACTCCCTTCTCGAGCCTATGTAGCCTCTTGTACCCAACAGGTGTCCCTTGAGCAACTCTAACACCATCCACATAAACCTCATGTCGTTTAACCCTTTGCCCTAACCCATTCGCCTCTTGAACCCTAATCACATTGAATTTCTTCAACCCATCACCACCACACTTTATCTCAATCCAATACTCCATGTTTTGTTCTCGGCCACTCGGGGCCCAATACGTCCACAAATGGTCGTTGTCCAACACGTTATCGGCACCAAACGCTCCGCTCCTCCCTCCCCTTTCACTACTGGCCTGGGGACTCGTGGCCGTTGCCCCGTTCGATGCCAGTGAAGGTGTTGACTCCGAAGTGGAAGAACATGATGATTTCCCTTTGCTGCCATTTGAGCTGGGAGAAGGACGGCAAGGGTAGCACCGGCAGTGGCGGGGTTGCCACGTTGTATTTCGAGGCGACGGCGACGGTGGCGATGAGGATCTGGAGGAGGTAGAGGGATGATAAGGATAGGAGTAGTGAGAAGTGTGGGATTATTGAGAGCCATTTTTAAAAAAGGGGATGGTTTGTGAGTCTGTGGGAATTTGGTGTGTTATTCATGGTTTGAACTTAGATTATAGTTTAGCTTCCTTATAGCCTGTCTGAAAGGAAACATTCATAATGATTGATTGAGCTGCTTGGTTCAATTGCATAGAATTCATTGTTTATAGTGATAGTTTTGCATCAAAGTTGTGACATTTTGACGTAGTTATCTATGTAGATACCTTGCGAGTAGATACAAGTTATTGGACTCATGCACTCAGCCGCTCATAATAGTATCATAATCTCTCAAATACTTGTTGGGTGGTATGTTTTTCTTTCAAAAGGAGTTACTCCCGATAAAACATATAGCTGGTTATCCGAAGATTTCAAGTTCAAATTTAATATACTTTAAAATGACATCTATTTATTTTTTAGCTTTTATCTTAAAAGAAATTATAAATATTTAATTTCATGATGAAATATTTATCAAATGGACAGATTATATGAGTCACATGTCAATTAAATTGGATTCATAATTTTTCATATCGCACAATTTTTAGGTTAAAAATCATCGGATTACTATATGAGAATCTTTTGAGGAAGATCTGTCACATTGTATTACCAACCAAAATTACTTGGGACTTCTCGGAAAAAAAATTACTTGGGCACCCAACTTTAAGAAATGGGGCAAGCCCGTGGACTTTAATGGGCTTTCCGGCAGGCCCATGAGTTTCAGGTGGTAAAATGTTTTGACTAATTTCCCAAAACTAGTAGAAAGGAAGTATCCACTGAACTTGTAAAACTGAAAAATGATTCAAACAATCACAACCGTCCGTTCTCTTAAACGACCTTCAGACACCCCAACCATATGTCAACCTTGATCGGTATCCATGACGACGTCGTCGACTCGCCGGCGAAGCAGAAGGCATCCAACTACACAAACCGATCAGCAATCCTCCTCCGCCGCACTCCACACCTCCTCGCCGCCGCGAAATTCAAGCTCCTCCTCTTCCTCTCCCTGCTGTGCCTCGCGGTCTTCCTCACTTCTCGGCTCAGCTCCTTCGCCGGATGGATCCCCGACGACAGTCCGCTTCCCTCGTACACCGTGCTGATCAACACCTGGAAGCGGAGTTCGCCGCTGAAGAAATCGACAGCTCACTACGCCTCGTGCGCCGGCGTGGATCGGATCCGCGTGGCTTGGGGCGAGACTGATCCGCCTTCGGAGAGGTTGAAGTCCGATCTGGACAGAATCGTGAAATCGAAGGGTTTGATTGGAGTTGAGATTGTGGAGAGTTATGGCGGGAGGTTTAAGCCGATCGATGGAGTTAGAACCGACGCGATTTTCTCGGTAGACGATGACGTGATCGTTGCTTGTTCGGATCTGGTGTTCGCTTTCTCCGTGTGGAGGACTGCTCCGAGGACGATGGTAGGGTTCGTTCCTCGCATGCATTGGCTCAATCTGGAGGTGCTGGTGAGCGATTCAATATCTCTATCCTCTGTTTCGTGCAATCCAATTGAATATGTTGAACAATTAGGTTTGAGTAACAGTAGTCACACTAGTTTAACTGATTTGCTTGAGAATCCTGAATTGAAGAAGAAGAAGATATATGAAGAGTAAAGCTCTCTTTCATATCTATCGCAGTAAATCGAACTGGATGTTTATGTTCATATTTGTTAAACCATATCGGGAACTGCTGCAGCTGCTTTGTTAGTTGGGGAAGTAATACACTTCTTCACTGTTAGGAGAGTCAAAGTGAGGTCCTTAGGAGCACCGAGCACCATTAGAGAGCCAAGTATGAAGTTAGAACTGTAACGCAACTGTAAATCAGATAATTTTCTTGCTTGAACGTATCATTTGCTTTCATCTGATATGCCTTGTTACTCTTATTATGCAGAAGAGTGGTTCCGTGTACCATGAATACGGAGGATGGCTATCAGTATGGTGGAAAGGAAGTTACAGTATGGTTCTATCAAAGGCTGCATTCTTTCATAAGCAGTATTTGGATATGTACACCAATTCAATGCCTTCACCAATGCAAGACTACTTAGCCAGAGAGAGGCAAGGCTGAACGGCTGATGATTTCCTTAAACTATTTATTATAACTCCATTAGCTCTTCATGATTTGTTTCTGACCCTTCGTTTTCCCTTCATCTCCTCTAGGAACTGTGAAGATATTGGAATGTCTATTGTCGTTGCCAATGCCTCTGGGACTCCTCCTCTTTGGGTCAAAGGTAAAAACTTGCATCACTGTCTGTCTCTCTCTGGATATCGAACACCTGGTTGCTGTGTGAATTCTCTATCTAGATTGGTGAAAGCTTGGTTTAGCTGGTGTAGAAACAGAACTATAAGCTTTGTAAGTGTTTCTGAAACCAAACGGGATTGAACCGGGTAGACTTTCCTTGATAAACTATGTAAAATCCAATCTGCTTGTTCTCCATTGTTAAGGTTTTGATCTTGCAGATTGCAGATGTTACCATCATTTTCATCTCATTAAATGCCCTTTGTGTGGAAAGTTCACATACGTATTGAATGAAGGCCTTACCTAAAAAAGCCGGTTCCTTGTGAACCACAACAAAGTCTGTGCTAAGAAGTAATGACACAGCTGACTCAATCTGCCAATTAAATCAAACTAATCAATGTATACTGATTTTGCAGGGAAGATACAGGAAATCGGGTCATCGTGGGGGAGGGGTGACCGTAGAGGAGGGACCGAGAAGAGGAACGAATGCCTAAACGACTTGATCTCGTTTTATGACAAGGTGCCTCTTCTCTCCACGAATGTGAAAGCGGTTAACGCCAAACAAGAGTGGTTGTGGTAGTCCGTGGCTTTCGTCCAGAGAGTCGAGGTTTTCCGATCCACGAAAATCTCCTCGATAATGATCGGGTAATTGGTTCGGGTTTCCCTCATTGTACTGCCTAAAGCTCTGTACTTTGTAATGTATCCCACTTTCAGACTGATAACCAAAATTGAGTTAGTATTTCATTACTTTTATTAGCCTGTAAATAACTTGGTGAAATGACTCTCACGGTTTAACCAGAGATAACCGGTTTGCGATACCGAATTGGGTAATGCGTTGATGAATAGATCACACCCTGTATCCGAACCTTCTATATTACTGGTAGACTAGTGCTATTGTCCCGAGGAAAAGTTCATCGCACTCTTGGTTCGAAACGCTCGGTTGATTGATTTTTTAAAGGGTAATTTGACCGGTCCGGTCTGGATGATTGGTTCGACGACTGTAAGTTAATTATTATTATTATAAGAGAAACAAACAAGATTAAGTCGGCTAGCGCACGTTTGGGGGAGAGCACGTGGCAGTGGTCAATTTAGGGGAGTGGGCTTTGAGCCGTTTAATGCCGACGTGGCAGGTGTTGATTAGTTATGAAAAAGCACGTGCTCTGAGACTGTGATTAAAGGAAAATGACCCGATGGGTCCAATTTAAGCATCTCCCACGGGCCCTGAATTTCACATGGCCATCAGCTTAATTGTCTTATGTGGCCAGCTCACTAACCGTTTCGATTAGTATAATATTCTTCATTTTAAGTTAAACCCATATTTATTTATTCTTTCTAAAAAGATTTATATATGTTAATTTGGTTGGTACTTGATAGATATATTTAAACTAGAAAAATCTATTCTGATTTAACAATGTGATACTTGAATTGTGATCCAACCCCCATATCGTTGAATTGAACCGAAGTTTGATGCGTTGTTATCTATTTTCGTATTAGATGGTTGATTCCTTACTAATGCCATGAGCTTAATTTTTTTATGTGGCCTCTTAGTGAACTCCATATTAAACTAAATAGATTTACAATAATTTATCGATATGGTATTTGAATTGTAATCCCAACCCCCATATCATTGAGTTGGTTGTCGTTTGATGTGCTACTATCCAAACATCTAACATCGGTGGTTTTCCCATAAAAAAATGTGTATCTCTATGCACACAAAATATTTACCGTAAAATGAATTGTTTAATTAATAGACATGGGTAACGAGATAACAAACATCAAATCCAAAACATAGATCTGTTGTTTGCTATCTCGTTGAATGTTCGTATTGAGTCTAACTATGAAAAGAAAAAGGTAGACAAAGTATTACCTCCAAGTCGTTGTTGTAACTATGAAGAGAAATTTCAAGTTATACTTCAACCAACCATGGTTGCTCTCACTGACTTTTTATTAATTTATTATTAATATTTCATTTACAATTAAAACACATTTCCCCCATAATTTAAAATTCATTATTTCTCTTGTCAGAGTGGATAGAGACTTATAGTTATAAATTAAACAATGTTTTAATATAAAAAAATTGATTATTAGATAGATGCTGTAATCAGCATAGATTTGTCAACTAAAAGATAATTAAATATTAACAAATCCAAATACAGTTTTTTTTAAATTCAGTAGGTAAGAAATCCAGATCAATACTTGAAAACATAGCACAAATCTTTTAGTCAAACCTAACTTCAATCTTTGATAGTGTTGTGGAAGGTTTCAACACCGGCGTGTGTGAATTCGAATTTACAGTTTGGATCTAAATGCAAATTCATTACAGTCGGCATAAAAATACTAAAATCTCGAAGAGTTATGAAAAATACGTCTAAAGTTTTAATTTGAACCATCGATAATTTAGTCACGAGACATCTGTCACAAAGTTAATTTATTTATGCACATTGCTATATCACACACATTTTTCTATCGTAATTATGAATCTAATGATCAATACAACTCAATAATTCAACTTAACAAAGATTTCAAGACGGCTACAATACCCCCATTCTGCAAACTTAGTGGCATAATTGAAGTTATAGATATTTAATAACACATTATTTAATTTCTTATAATTTAGTAATGTACCATAATTAGATGCTTAATTCCTTAGGGGTGTAGATCTTATAAATGCAACTACATCAAACATTTAATTATCTTGCTTAATTCCTCAGGGATTCGGCTCCAGACGATTCGGCGGTCAGGTAATTGGATGCGGAACGAGCGACTACGAATATTCGAGCGGGAGGGTAAAGCTGATGGCTGGGAGATCCATTGTTGACGAGATCTGTCATCTTCTCTTTGCTCTGCCAGAGATCCGGTTGCAGACGGCTTGACGGTTGGGTAATAGAGCCGCCCATTGTATGACACATAATGCTTTTAAATATCACTTGGGAGTGTTGCCGGTAGTCATCACTCTTTAGTTGATTCGTAATACTGAATAATAATGATAACATGTTTATGATCTTGTTCTAGCGATGCAAAGTATAGTTGTGAACAATGAAACTATGCGTAACCAATTCGCTAGCCTAACGAAACTCTCGTGAGCAAGATCACATTCCTCGTTACGAGGTTTAGAGTCTAAAGGTTAGACGTAGATTTGGAATTACTTGATTAACGACGACACTGGGTGCATTCTCTCTATCGTAATCTATAGCTATGCAAAAAATGCTCAGTCGACAATCCCAAAAATACATATTGACTTGTTCGGCCATAAGTATCAATCTCTACATTCGGCTGAGTGAGGTTTGACAATGAAGACCGTAGACATAATTTTAAGTGTGGATGGAAGTTTTAAATTCCCGGACAAAAGACTAGCCATAAATTTTAATTTTCACAATTCGACATCAAATTTCATCAATCTAAAACACATTAAACTAGTAACCAAAATTCGTCAACTACCGATTCCACCATTCCTTGTGTCACATGTAGAAGCCTATTACCATTGACGTACAGAAAATTAAATGAACACTTCCCCCGCAAAAATGTCACATTTGCCAAACGATTTGAAGAAAGTAACGCAAATTAATGCCGGAAAATAAAACTCAGGGACCCCAATGCAATTAAACCAAAATATAACTCAAGACGTCAAGTTATTAAATTTCCACAAAAATATTTCTCTCCTTTTTTTTCACTTTAGTCCCCCACCTCTTTCTTTCTTCCCCCAAAGCCCCCAAAAAGAAAAGAAAAATCCCAGTCATGAAGAACAAACCCTCCTCTCCTCCTCCTCCTCCTCCGCCATTAACAAACCCTCGAAAAGCTCGTTCCTTTAGCCCTTAGTTCTTCATTTCTCCACCAGAAAGCCAAACAAACAAACAATGCCATCCCGTTCTATTCCTCCGCTGTCCCCGTCGCCGTCCCCAATCATCCCCCACCACCACCACCACTTCCCTTCTAAACTCCTCCCCCCGCTGGGTGCCGCCACCGCCGCCTTCTCCGTCTTCCTCATCTTCGCTGCCTGCTTCCGCAAGCTCACCCACAAGCGGACAGTCCCTTCCGACTCCAAGCCGCCGCACCGGTTCCCTCACTCCGCGCTCCGCCGCGCCACCGACGGATTCTCCTCCTCGCTCCGGATCGGGCAGGGCGGTTTCGGGTCAGTATACCGGGGGACTTTACCGGAAAAGCAGCTCGTCGCCGTCAAAGTTATGGACTCCGGATCCTTACAAGGGGAGAGAGAGTTCCAGAACGAGCTCTACTTCGCTTCTAAATTAGATTCGCCTTATGTCGTAACCGCCCTCGGATTTTCCTCCGATCGGAAACGGAGGACTATGCTTTTGATTTACGATCTCATGCCGAATGGGAACTTACAGGACGCTCTTCTCCAGAGGAAGTGCCCCGAGTTGTTTGATTGGAAGCAGAGGTTTAGCGTAGTCCTTGACGTCGCTAGAGGTCTTGAGTATCTCCACTGTTTGGATCCGCCGGTTATCCACGGCGACGTGAAGCCGAGTAACGTCCTGCTCGATCAGTTCTTCTCCGCGAAGATCGCCGACTTCGGATTAGCCTGGGAGAATCAGAATCAGAATAAGAACGGCGAATCGGAGGTCCAAATCGGAGAATCGGAGGCGAAGAAGGCTGAATTAGCGGCGGAAGATTGCGGATCTGTGATTGAAACGGAGAGCGTAACGACGACCGCCGCAGCGTTCGAGGAGCTGGATCAGTCACCGGAGAGTTTCTTCCCGGCGTCAGCAACCTCGCCCGAGGCGATCAGCGCGTCTCCGGAGACGGTACCGATCTCGCCGGAGGTGATTGTGAACATCGACAAGGTTAATAACGTGTCCGATAAGAAGGTAGCGAAGAGCGGAAGTAAGGAGTGGTGGTGGAAGCAGTCCGCGGAGGAGAATGCTCCGGTGAAGGACTATGTGATGGAGTGGATTGGAACGGAGATAAAGAGAGAGAGGCCGAATAACGATTGGATTAGTTCAACTCCATCAACCAGCAACCAAAAACAGCAGCCGATTAGTAAGAAGAAGAAGAAGAAGAGATTGGATTGGTGGGTGTCGCTAGACGAAGAAAAGGAAAAGAGGATTTTGAAGAAAGAAAGGAAACGAGCTCCGAGGGAATGGTGGAAGGAGGAGTATTGCGACGAGCTCGAGAAGAAGAACAAAAAGAAGCAGAAGAAGCTGAAGAACGAATTAGGAGTTGCAGAACAAGATTGGTGGCCTGGAGATTACGACGAGGAATCACACGGAAAGAAGAACAAGAAATTCAAAAAGAACAAAAGCAGAGGAGGTAGCCAAGGAAGCATAGATTGGTTCAGTGGAGAGCTCTTCAGAAGAAGATTCAACAGCCATGATTCAATGAGTGGAGATTTAACCATACCAAAGAGCGGCGGGGTAAGCAGTACTCCTAGCATGAGAGGGACAGTTTGTTACGTGGCGCCGGAGTACGGTGGCGGCCAATTGTCGGATAAATCCGACGTTTACAGCTTCGGGGTATTGGTTTTAGTTGTAATAGCAGGGAGGAGGCCGCTTCAGGTGACAAATTCGCCAATGGCGGAGTTTCAGAGGGCGAATTTGATACATTGGGCGAGGAATTTGGCGAGGAGTGGGAAGGTTATCGATCTTGTTGATCAGTCTGTGAAGGGTTTGGATGTTGAACAAGCTACGTTGTGTATTACTGTGGCGTTGCTTTGCTTGCAGAAGTCTCCGGTGGCCCGGCCTTCGATGAAGGAGGTTGTTGGCATGCTCAATGGTAGTGTGGAGGTTCCTCCATTGCCTACTGAGTTTTCGCCATCTCCTCCTTCGCGGTTTCCGTTCAAATCGAGAACTCGGAGGAGCAAGGCCGTGTAAGGTATAAAAGTCAAGTGGTCTTCTGGCTTAGTAGATTGAAATTTTTTCCACATTGTATATGAAAAGATCGATACTTTAGCTTCCATGGTTAAGCTAAAGATAAGCTCTGTAATTCTGAGGCAGAGCAAAAGCTGAATACTTGCAACAACCATTTGGGACATTGAAATAAACTGCTGCTAACATTTGTATAGTGAAACATCCCGCTTTTTACAGTTGCATAGCTCTTACTAATGATTTCAGAACCGATCGTCTGCTCGAGATTCTGAAATAGTAATGTAATTAGGATTCGGAGTGTGAAGCTGTGAGGATCGAAGGTGGTTAGTGATGAATGCAGAGACATTGTAAAGGGGAAATGATGATAATGAGATGCACAGATTGTTGAGCAAATGATTGGTCCGACAGCAAGGCTCCAAAATGAGAGTAATCATTTGGAGGAGGTTTCTCTCAACTGTGAAGTGTCGCCGTCATCGGCCGGCCTGGCCGACAATGCAAAAGGAAATGAATGATAGTTTGCATGTTGAGAAATTTTAGTCAACTTATCTTTTTGGTAGCTTTGGATTCTTCCTAGCTTCTTACCCACGGATCCTTCTGCTTTTCCCATGGGTATTGATTGTGACTGGACCTTTTCAGAAGGCTGTTTTTACTGTAACAGGTTGGTTGACCAACCTGGAACTATTGAGGTGAATAATCCAGATAGGAAAAGTTAACTCGCTTATTACTTATTAACCACACTAAATAAATAATTACGAACTAAAAACAAATTGATGTTACTCAGCATTGGTATGTAAAAGCCCAATGGGATAAGGTCAAACTAGGCCGTTGTCCAAAACTAGCCGGCTCATCTCCGTGATCCAGTGGGCCTGAAAGTGGGAAGTAGGCTTTCATAGACTATAGGCCACTGGGCTTTGATGGAAAATTGGTTAACCCAACATTCTGGATATTTAACCAATTCAAGCACTTCAACTCGATCATTCAAGCTTCAAACTTTTAGCCATTGTTGTTCGCTGCATCATTGTAGATGAATATGCCCACTCATTTTGTTTTTAAAAAGCTCTCAAACGAGTCGAGACTAGGTCGCGTTTGTAATATGTATCGTATAAAGTTCTAAAGACTAACGATGGTTATGTAAGTGAAACGACCCTTCATAATTCGCACTAATGATGGTCATTTCTGAACCTAGGAATCAGAACCAACAGCCGAATCAAGGATACAAATCTCACACTACTTAGTTATGCAATCGCTAAACCACATCGCACAAAAAGAACCACCATTCGAGAAAAAAATATCTAGACCACATCACTCGTTCAATCATATATTAATGGTTTAGCTGCATTTCATTTCGATGCATAATTAGTTATATTTTGTTTAATTCTACTACTTGATGCATATTTATACTCCTCTACTATGTAAAATTACAAAGACACCTCCCTACTAATTTTTAAACAATTCAGCCTCCTAAATTTTGATTGTTTTAAATTTTTACTTAATTTTTTTTGTGTGCCAAAACTCTGAACACTTAGAGCATCATGGATTTTGTTGTGGATTCGTTAATTGGTTATAATTGGAGTCAACATCAATCAAAGTCAGGCAAATTTAATAATAAATATATTACAGCTAAATATATTACGTCATTGATTACATCAATCACTTCCAATAATAATGGAGTCAATAAACAGGCAGTGGTTTAAGTTCCAGGATATTTTTTGTTTTAGGATGTTCGAGATGGTTTTGAATTGTTAGATTTCAAGAGTTTGGCTCTTTGATTGATCTAACGGTCTGTATAGAAAGTGCATTATAGTCTTTTCAATTTTAGATTTTAGATTTGGGTTTTGTTGATTTTGAGGTTTAGGGTTTAGAGTATTAGGTTTTTAATTTTGAATTTTTAATTTTGGATTTGGATTTTAGTTTTTAAATTTTTAAATTTAGAGTCTAGAATATTGGATTTTCAATTTTAATTTTTAGAAATCTGAAAATAAATAAATATTTTGAAAATACCAGAATTACCCCCACAGGGCAGAAGTTCTTGGAATTCCTGGAACTTTTCTCACTTGGATTTTAAACCGCACTTCAATAAACATTATAAATCCACTGCTCAATGTTTCACCATTGAGTATGTGTTTCGTTGTCGGTTGGTGATTGGTTGGACCTTTATCTACACGAGAAAGCTATAATGACAATTTAATAGGTTAAATATTTGTTACATACTGATTCTGAAACTTTCAAATGTTCCGTACCAATAGTGGTCTCAAAATATAAAAATAGAAAAGATTGAAAGGGTTCTAAAATGTTAATTTCACGACCGATACATAACATTTAAAAATTTCGAAACATGTTTATATCACAACGTTAAGTTATGTGAATTATCGAGTATTGGACTCTAATTTATTTGAGTGCCATGTTTTGTGAAAAAAAATATATAATAGCAGTAGGCACACTCAAATCGTCAAAGGTTATAATGGCAGTTGGGACCATTTTTAAACCTTCATTCATGATCAATCTGTTCTAAATAACATTAAGTACTACTTCACCGTAATTAATAGGCCAATAATTGATAATAAAAAAACAGAAAAATTATACACGCACCTAATAATGACATCTCACGTCCAATACTAACAACGCAATCATGTTGCATGATTGCCCTCGCAATAAAAAATGAATTAACCCTTTGCTTAGTTACTAATCCATAAACGGTCCTTACTCTAGGGCACGTATCGCCTGCCTAGCTAGATTCCCTTTAGCTAACTATTTTAAAGAAAGTTTGTTTAGAGATTAGCCTTTTTAATTCTCTTTAAAAAATAGTTTTCCACTTTTTATTTATATCAATTTCCTGGACGAAGATACTGATTAATAAGTGATGATTGTGAAATTGAAACACGTTGGGTTCACATTTAGGGTGTGGGTTTCCGTGTTGGATTCGAATCCGATACTTTGATATTGTTGCATGTATATTAGATTAGTAACGGGCTAGTTAACTGCTTTGCTGGTACGGTTTTTGTTTCATCGACTAGTAAAATGACGATCATCAAAATTTGGGCATTAAGATAATAATGGTTCAAGAAATACATGTACGTATATAAACAATATATATATAGTAAAATAGAGCTGCACTTATACTCTGCGATAACCTAAAAAATTAATTTCGTGATAAATTACATACAAATATGTCCTTTTTTATATGTTCATTGAACGATGACGAAATGGACGGTCAAGATGCACCAACTCAGCCACATTATTGGAGCTGCCAGCCATGCACTGAGTGGAACACTTAAATTTCAAATTTTAGTACTGTACAATAATATAATATAAACAAATTTTTTTTGGGTGGAATTAATTATGACAGTTGGGCCGATAATAATATTCAATTTATTAATTGTTAATACTCGTCCAAATTTTTTATTTTTTTATAACTAATACTTGTACAAATTATTGACTTCAAAAAGTGAGAACTGAATTACATGTTTAATCTCACGATTAAGAAATAAAGTGATCGAATTCAAAATCGAAACATTAACCAACATTACTATAACTCGTAACCAATGTTTTCACTATACCGAATTGGTATGGATGGTATGATCGATTGGAACTTGAACTACTCACAAAAAAGTTCGGTGTAGTTCCTATATAAGTATGTTCCAATCATGGTACAGCTAAAATTTATAACGGTTTAACCGATCGAACCATATACCATACTAATAATTGGTTTGAGATCCCAGTACGATTATGAAAATGATGCTCGTAACCAATAACGTAATAAAACCAAACAACCCTCATGTCCCTACTCGGTATAAGATCAATGTGGATGGCGCCATACGGCCAGGCAACAGAGGATGGACGGGGTTCTCCGGGATGAGACTCGAACTATTCTCCATGCAGTCGGAACGCCATACCACGGTTTTCTAACCCCTCTGTCTTGGAACTATTGGCCGTTGTTTATGGTGTCATCAGACCGCTTTATTTTTGCAAGTAGACATGGAAGGAGATGCAGAGAGAATGGCAACGCAAATTCGAGACGGGCGCATCAAGTAGGCTTCTGGGGTTCTATTGGTGGAGAGATTTGTCAGCTGTTTTCGTCCATACCAGGGATCCAGCTCTATACTGTTCGACGGCCAGATAACAGAGCCGCCCATTGTGTGGCACGTGAAATACTTAAATATCTCCCCAAAATATTATCGATAATCCTCACTTTTTAAGTTGATTATCGATAGGTTTATACCGGCTATTTCTTTACCTTCCAATAAAAGAACCCAGTTCCAATACAGGCCGGGTGAGTCCACCAACTACAGAACACATCCATTTCTGACCCACAACCAAAAACCATATATTATATACAAAAATCCCCCCAAAAAATAAAAACTTTATATTATGTCAGAAGATCATAACCCTAACAAACGTATCTCAATCCCTAATTTTTTTTTGACTCCGACTGTACGACCCCGCAAAAGATGTTTCCTTTACACCAAGGAAATGAGCTGTGCTTCCAAATCGACAGTATCCCCCAACAAGATCTGATTCTGCCACCCACCACCACCACTAGTACAAATCTTCTCCATAATTACCATCTTCATGGCACCACCACCGCCACCGGTCGTCGCCGGCGGGAGAATCCGGCGACGGCTGCCATGGAAAATAACAATGGAAATAGCGGCGCCGGCGGAGCTACTACTACTAATATAAAGAAAGTGTTGCATAGAGACGTTGAGAGGCAACGGCGGCAAGAAATGTCTGCCCTTTACGCCTCCCTACGCTCCCTTCTCCCCCTTGAGTTCGTCAAGGTTAGTTAACGTACGTTTCGATATAAGCAGGGTGTGGTGGATGTTTTCATCTCATTTCGTGTCGATTTTGAAAAAAAAAATTAGGGTTTTTTCTGATTCTCTTGGATCTGAAATGGGTTTTCATTTTTTGATTTTGGGTTTTTTTCTAGGGGAAGAGATCGATGTCGGACCATATGAATGAGGCGGTGAATTACATTAAGCAATTGGAGAGGAGGATTAAGGAGCTTGAGGGGAAGAGAAATGAGGTCAACGTGTTGACTAACGGTAATGGTAACGGGAATAATAATGCTGCGGCGAGATTAAATGTGTTGACAAACGGAAGCGCCGGTACCAATTCTTCGGTGGAGGTGCGGCGGTGCTTGGCCGGCGTGGAGGTTGTTTTGACGTCGCCGGCAGTGGTGGGGTGGCGGCTGTCGGGAGTGATGAGGGTGATGGCTGAGGAAGGACTGACGGTGGTGAATTGCAACTCTACCAAAGTTAACCGGACATGCTTTCACACACTCCATGCTGAGGTAATAAATTTTCAGACTTTTTTCGGGTTTGACGTTCGGTTGAGCTGGTTAACTTTCGAGATTTAGATGTTGCGTAAACTTAGAAAGCCATATTTTTCAAATAGGTTGTAGTTGAGTGGTTGTGTGGTTGTAGCGAGTAGCGACTGACTTTGTTTGCAGAGAGATTCTAAGTCCGGAATGCACAATTATTTTGGCCCCTGTGATGGCATCACCAGTCTCACCTTGGGCCAACAGCCCCGGAGTTTTCCTAACTGCGGCATCACTAAGTATTGTCAAATAGATTCTTCGTTATAAAAAAACTATTGTTATTTCTTTTGGTTTTGGTCGCAGGTTGAGGATCCGACCAACTTGAATCTACGTGGGTTGCAGCAGAAACTGATTCCTCTTATTGTTCCACCTTCATCTTCCGTCGATCAACATGCATGGAAATGATTAATGGTTTGATTGTCTACTCTAATCATTTTGAGTTTGGTGCATGATGAATAATGTGGAGTTGATTAGTTTCCTAACCTCCTAATTAATTTGCTTAATATTCCTATTGACAATTAGCTAGTGTTGCATGGATTAGTGTTCTTTGAGGTAAGTTATGGCCTTATGGGGTTTGCTTGTTCAACTTCTACCTAGCTAAGCGATGGTATACCGTAAGTAGATGTTGTGGTGGTTCGGTGAATGTGATTTGGATGAGTGATTTCGAAAAAAATGCATGTTAGTGTTTGAAAACTGTGTATTCGAAAGCTCCAGAAAGTCCCTCAAAATGGTGCATGATTCTACTATATATATGGTGATTAACAAATTGGAGATTGAGCATATGCAAACGAAAAAAAGCTTATTCCAGAAACAGCCTATATAGTCTAACGGTACATGAGAGATGTGTGTGACTTGTCGAGAATCATTGTAAGTGTCTCGATAATTCAAGTTGTTAAAAAAAAGTTTTATATTAGTAGATTATCAAAGTTTGTAAAGTTGACCTTTTATGATCAGTTTGAATGTTTCAAATATTATGTAAAAAACAATTACAACTCAATAACTCGCGTTGATGGAAGGAAATCCCATATTGATTTAATATTATTCATTAATATCGGGACGATAATTAGTATCTATTTTGAGGTAGAAATGCTTGATTTATGGTGGTTTGATTCATGCCCAAAAAGGATAAAGGTTGGGATTTCCAAATTTGGGGGCTGGAGATTTTCTGCAGGTGGTGCAAAACTCTTCATTATTAAGTAAATGTCTTCACACAGAGTAATTGATGTTCCCTGCTGTAATTTCCATGCATGTTAGTTCTTGTCTGTCTGTCTGTGTGTCTGTCTGTCCATGAAACATTATCCTAACCCTGTTTGCCAACTTGTCAGTTCTTTTGGTGCATTATTTTCCCACATGCTCATCGTGCTCCTTATTCATAACATTATTATTAAACTAATTAATATGTAAGAAAGGAGAGAGCATGTGTGTATGGGGGACAGCCAGCCCCATAGCTTTGTTGTCAATCCAACAACAAAGCTCGAGCTTATCAATCCAACATCAACTGTGTATGATTTCAACCCCCCCACCACCATATGTTCATGTTTTCCTGTTTTCAAAGTAGTAAAAGAATGATACCATGAAGTACGACGTCAATGTACATTCTCTTTGGTTTGTATCTCGATGCATGGTTCGCTCGAAGAAAGAACTCTGGACGATCAGCTTGTTTGACCTGATTTCGTGATTTTTACGATCTCGAATACTGTTTCCTTACAGAACCATGCATGCCTAATTAATTCAGTTGGATTGTAACTGTATCAAAGTGACATTCTAAGTGAGTATATGTGCATGGGAATTCGGTGCAGTTCCCGCAAAACAGAGAAGAATTGTAGTTTTAAGGTAATGGTCCCAGCAGGGTGTTCGTCTGTTTGATCTGCAGTACTACTGTACTGTCTACTACAGCACTGTCTGGCACTTCAATAATTAATTATTTTTCTGAAAATCTTGGATCAATTATATGCACATCTCTATGGTCACAGCTGGATTCTGTACTTCTGTTAGTTGGGGAGATGAGATTCCTTCATAATTGTTATTCTAAGTAATTATGTTTGTTTTTAAAGGCTAATTAAGTACCAGATAATTAAGCTTGTTATTCTACAGGCTGTGATGATATTATTCCAGGTGTGGAATATTTTTCATGAATATTATTCCACATGGTTTCCACTGTATTTTTTTTATCTTCTCTTTGGCTCAATGCTTGATGGGTTTGGTTACATGTCTAAGTATGCGATTGCCCGATTGGAATATGTGGGTTTGTAGTTTTTCGGATACCCTCCATCTCCTAACAAGCTAGTTTTCGAGGAAGATCTGTTTTAATAAATCGGTTGGAATGGTATAAGTTGGCGATTCACCCGGATTTACGTTTACGAAAGAGGGTGGCCTGGAGGAACTAGAATAGACCAACAAAGAGCAATGCCACGTGGATAATATGTTTGCTCGAGGGGTGATCTGGATTAGCCGGAGTAGCCCAATCAGAGCACTGCATCACTAAAACATGAGGCTCACATGTGGATTTATAATCTTTAGGATGACCCTCTTTTCACAAGCTAGCATTTGAAAATGAGTTGTATCGTACCGGTTGTACATACCACTTTGACATCAAATCCATTGAAATTATATAGCATTTGATTAAAAAAGGTTATAAGTAGAGACTTTATTGTAACGAAACTAGAAGTTCCAAAAGAATACAAGAAAACTCGATTTCATATCTTTTCCTAAACCCATTGCTGCAATCTATAAATTGATTTGATTCCCCTATTAATTATATACATATTTATAAAAGTTTAGGCTCGAAAAATATAATAATTTCTCTCATTTCAAATCGTTCAACAAAACTAAAAAGAAAAAAAATGTCATTCAAAGGGTTCAACCTTCAAACCAAAACCAATGAATGTCAATGTGTTACCATAACCAAATATTCTATAACTGTTTGGAGCTGACCCAACTTTTTAATTACAATAATTATGCATCACATTCCAATATGGGTTCACACTCAATAATTTAAAGTGATTTATCAGCTTCATGGTGGGCGTGAATTTAAATTAAACATAGGATATTCAAATTATAATTTTAGCCATTAAATTTAGTTTTAACCCCTTTAATTAATCCAAATTAAAATGGGTAGTTAGGTCATTTAATAAAATTATTTAATTACTACGTTTCTCTTCAACAACGTACCACCACCTATGCATCGCTTATTTACTTTTGTCTATTTTGTACCGATGAAAAGATCTAATTCGAAAAAAGTAGATTTGAAAACACAATTTCATTTAGATTGAGATTTTTCCTTCTTCATATAAAAAACGTTCATTTTCTAGCTCATCAAAACAAGTATACAACTCGGTTTCCCGTCCGGACAAAAATAATAAGATGAATTTCAATATTTGTGTTTAGACACATTTTAATACGAAATAATTTAGGTTGACGAAATAAAATTAAAATAACATTATTTGGCCATTCTCAGGTCATTGTACTGTACAGGTTAGCCTCCTTTGTGCCTTCTAACTCGTCTCCTTTGTACCGGTTTGGTTTGGTTTGGTTTGCCTGGTGTGCTAATGGTGTCATGAATACGTACTATGTCACCTAATCATTTCTGTTTTGCGCTGACCTTTGACTGAGCTATATCCAATTCAGATATAAATCTTTGTGAATATATCATACGTATTTTTATATTATCATGACCCTACGTATCCGAATAATACTTATTTCTTTCTTATTATCAATCAATAATACTTATTTTATACGTGTAGGGAATTAAATAATACTGTTCAATCAAACAAACCCCTAATTAAATTAATATTTTTGGATAGCCTGACATTAACTTGTGGGCCCGAGTTTCACCGTATAAATAGAGTTAATTTGATGATAAAATTATGTGTTTGATGATTCGATAAAAATTTATTTTGTATTGATTGAGATTCAAAATTTTTGATTTATTTCGACAAAAAGAATCGTTTGTGCCAATTTATGTAAAACTCGATTTAGAATCAGATTTAACAGCCAACTGCAAAAAAAATTAAATACTTATCCTATTCTGGGCGTGCCAACCAATACATATATCCAGAAATCCAGGATTGCTTCGGATTCAGTTTGATTCCGAGATCCCAATTAATAATTAAATAATGTGTATACATTATAAAAAGTGTGTATGTGTACAAAAATGGGTACAGTATTGAAAAATAAGTAGAGACGGATACAAGTACAAAAATATGTACAAAAGTGTGTGAAGGAATATAATATAAAACAAAAGAGTATAAAGACATATGTATACACGAGTCGTATACGAATGTGTACAATATAAAATAACAAATACGTGGACATATACGACTACAAGCAACAGTGCTGATGCGTGGTGGTTTCTTAGGAAACCCTAGAACGATCTTCGTTATCCTATACCTCTGAGATCCAAATTACCTTTCGGTATAATCCTAACTCCAGATCGAGCATTTCCAATCATCGCCTCCCGTTGTGCCTGAGGAGTCTTGAACTACCGGATTTTTGTATAAGTGAAGAAATCATAATTAATGATTGAGGTGTATATTTTGGGAATCCTTTCTTCTTAAGGAGAACATGACTATGTTAATTTAAAATCAAAACGACTTTTTGATTTCTGACGACATTGCACACCTACTTCTAGAATTAATTTTTTTTAATCAAACAATAATATTTAATTAGGTGTTTTCAAATCAAATTGCTACTGTTCCAATTGCTGCTGGGAAAAAAAATTAAATTAAATTAAATTAATTGCTTTACCGTTTGGCCAAAGCAAAGTCTAAAGCAGAATCAGATGTTGTCTTGTTGGCCCTTTTGGTTTTAGTTTAAATTGTTTTATTGTGTTGGTCATGGTCGGTACTTAGCTACTCTTATTAACACAAGTAATTATTGGTCAATATCGTCATACTCTATTGATCATCAATTTTATATTAGGATTTTAATTCGCTAATTACAGTAATAATTTTTTACCAAAATAATATGAGTATCCACTTCGTAATAACACTTTGTTACAATCGCACCGTCACCAACCGTTCAACAACAATAGTATAACATTGCTCGTTTCGAACCAAATCCTAATTAACTGATTTTATCTTTGAGTTTCTTTTCAAAATATCACATCCGAATATAGTCTATGGACTGGTTTGATATATATGAATGATGAAATTTGGATTAAAAAAAAAAAGAAATAACGATGTAGTACTTGAGTTGTTATTCGATTTTTGGAATGTATTTGTACCGTCAAATTTCATAAATGTTTTTTTACTTTTAAAGTACGAGGAGTTGTTTGCATGTGGCAATTATTTAATTGTGTTTTTAATCTGATTATTTGAAACACGAGCTTAGTACTTAACTGTAGGTTTGACAACTTAATTATATGGACGGTGTTTTGACCAAATTTCAAGCAGTTGATCTGCTGAAAAATTTGCCTAATTATGTCCCCTTCTGATCCATCATTTAAAGCGTGTATTAATTATTATTAATTTGACCAAGTTAAAAGTTGAAATCCAAATCATTTTTGTTTTTTTTATCGAGTCACATCAGCGTTTATCTTTTATTCATAATCAAATGAGGTAGGGATCGGATACCCAAAGAATGTCACAGGATAAATGTAAGGACAAAGTAGGATCACTAGCAAAGATATGATGAGACCAAGTGGTAAACTATGACCAATGCCAGATAAAAAGTCATCAGTTTGGTTGCCTTCCCGATAAATATGCTCAACTTTGATCGACCAGTCCTGATCCAACATTTCAAGGAAACTGGCGACCTCATAAGAGTGCTGGTATGTGAGCTCACAGTCCTCCAACAAGAGTTGGATCGCAGTATGCGAATCCAACTGCACCTGCACCCTTCGATACCCTTTCTCCCAAGCTACCTACAACCATGCTACAACAGCTCTCAATTCGGCCTGGTGATCGAGCAAATCCCTACGCTGAGGGGAATAAATGATATATTTTCTTATCGTAAATTGTTCCGACAAATACTTAATTTGAAAGAAGCAAAAATTAATTAATATATAGCAATGTTAGTGTGATATTTGGCGAACATAAATTAATTCGGTAGTTAGTGTGACATCAAACTAAAATTTAATAGTATATAGCAATTACAAATTTTTTCCGAAACTGATCCAAGTCTAGAAGCATACAATTAGAAGTTAATTAACAAAATGAGCCTCCAAAAAAGATTGAAACTCGACAAGACCTATCAATCCATCATAATTTTTAGAAGTTTCCATGACCATATGAAATAATATTTGTAATAGAAAAACAAAGCTAATCAATAATATATTTTCTCTTAATTAAGCCATGGAAACCAAAACTTATAACATGCAGGTGGGCTTTTGATGATCAATTCCCACCAGAACAAAACTATCCAAATCCTATCTTCCAAAAATCCATTTTAATAATAATTCTATAAAAAAAAAGAACCATCCATAATTAATTATTGGCCTGGGACCCACAAACACACCTCTTAAATTAAATTAATTATTAAACCATTTATTTTTCCTGACCGTATTATTATTATTATTATTATCACCAAAGGTTTCTCCTTTACCCTAAAATCAACAACGCCGTCCACAAACCCATTGTTTCTGCTAGCCAGCTAAATTAAGCCAACGATGTTCCCTCATAATTCTAAGCAAATTAGCTTTGATCCTAATGATAGCAATCAAGAAGAAGACCCACTAATCTTCTTCCCATCTGATTTCACCTCACCCTTTACTTTTAACGTCCCACCGCAAGGCCACCTCATCTTTCAGCAGCCTCCTCCCCCGCCGCCGCCGGCGCTCCAAGATCCACCGCCGCCTCCGCCAACTCAAAACCTGAGGAACATAGCTCATAGAGATGTGGAACGACAAAGGAGGAAAGAGATGGCTGACCTCCATGGCTCTCTTAGAAGCTTGCTTCCTTCCCACTATATCAAGGTAAGCATTAGATTCCTTTCTAAGTACAATGATTTCTATATGGTTACTTAGAAACTTGTGATAAATAAGTGTGAGATCGATGTTCTCCAAAGACAACTCACATTGACACATTTGTGTTCATCATCATGTCATGAACAACAGTTACATCCCAATAATTCAAGTTGTTGGGAAAGGACTCTAATTGATATATATATTATTCACTAACATGACCTCTCAAACAGAAGCTCTCATAAGAGCTGAGGTTTGTACAGCTTCGGTAAGTCATCAGCACAGATTGGGGGCTATCGGGATTCGAAACGGAGACCTCTCGGTCATGTAAAGGTCAGATACCATGTCAGAACTTTTGCATCCCAATAACTTGAGTTGTTGGGAAAGAATTCTGATTGTTATTTATATTATTCACTAACATATCACTTCACAATCGGCCTCTAGCTTCTTCGTGTATACTTTTCTTTTTATATCGTTTCGATTTTAGTTGTTTGGATAACTATCCAAGTTGCCACATCGGTAAATTAAGAGAATTTCTTCCAAGTTGTCATGTTGAAACCAAAGCGGATACTATCATACTAGTATCCTCGTTTGTGAAGAAATGAGAGGGTTTATGTGAGCGAAAAGGGATTATGGCATCACTAACATATCTTAGGAACTTAAGTTAGCTAGGTTTATCATATATAGTAAAAATCGTCGAAACAACTCGTATTATTGAGACCAATTCCGATCCAATTTGGAAACTTTTCAGGGGAAGAGAGCGGCATCAGATCAAATGCAGGCGGCTGTAGATTACATTAAAGAGCTCCAAAGAAGGACCACACAACTTGGTGCCAAGAGAGACGAGCTAAAGGCGACTAGTACCATCTCCAATACTTTTTATGCCGTCGCTAATACGAACCATGAAACAGCCACCTCGAGCTCAAGGCGAGCCATCACTGGTGGTGTTGTAGTATTGGTTCGTCCTTGTTTGATCGGAATGGAGGTCATGATTAGTGGTAGCAATATTGTCGATCACCATCGAGTCTCCAGAATATTGAAGTTGCTAATGGAGCAAGGGCTCAACGTTGTCACAATTGATTCTGTCCGAGTGAATGATAGGTTAATACATACCATTCAATCCGAGGTAACACACAAATAATTTTTACGTCTTTCATCGATATACCATAATGGTTGCATTGTTGCCTTCAATTATATATGTCTGACTAAGCGAAAGGTATATGTTTTCGTACTCACCTACGTATGTACATTTGACTATACATCGATCGGTTCCAAAATCAGAATGTCGAGTGTCGTTACAGCTGATGATCGGTTCCGAGATTCGAATACATGCTAATGAGATGTTTTGGTATGTTATGAACAGGTGAGTGAATCTTCACCATGCGTTGATGCAGCTGAGCTTCAAAGATTGCTAATGAGGCAATTGGGTCACTAATCATTATGATCATTCATTACTTAGGAAGGAATTTGATGAGGTTTGGGTAATTACTATTTCACCCTTTATGTTAGTTTGATTTCACCCCTATAAGCTTCATGTGAAAGGGTTCATTAATTAGGGTGTTGATGCAAGTTAAAAAAAATTTACTGTAAGTTTTTACGGCTAATATATAGCTGTAGACTGCGGTATGATTTGAACTTGTAACCTTTATTTATAGAAATCGTGATTATTTGATTTGCATGGTTAAATGTATATATATATATGTCATTTAATATATAGTTTAATTTATTTGTCGGTTGGACGAGTTATGAATTGTTGGCTTTTTGGATGAAATTATGTTGAAATTGAGCTGGCTCGGGTTTTTTTGACGGTTCTACCGATTTCACTAGCTGGTTTTCAGTATGTAATAGCATTTTTTACCTATTGAACCGGATTGAAACATAACCGGTTCATGGTTGAATTGATTGGTTAGGACTGGTTTTTCAAACCGGTGGAAGAGTCAAATCGAACGATTCAGAATGATTTGATGGTCCTGACTGATCAACGATCTTCCAAGGGGAATCTGGTAGGCTGGTACTTGATAACTGCTATTGCTTTTAGGCTGATTATTATTAAAAAAAGGTGACCCCAACCACCAAATCGGGTTGATTTGATTCCTTTCTCAGTTGATTTAATTTGGTCAGATGCAGTGGTTAGAAGAAACGCACGGGCAAGTGTCGTATTATATACATATCGATAATCCTGTGATGTCTGATCCGCCAACAGTATTGTTCAACCGAAACCCAATAGTCAATTGTCTCATTTCAGATACTCAGACCGATTCGGTTTGTTTTGTTATGATGTTTGTTTTTTTATAAGAAGGGGAAAGCAAATCCATCTTTCTGATTGGATAAGGGATGCTAGTAGTCTCTCAGATAACACATAACACATCTGACGATTCAAACCGTTTCATTTTCCGATATGGAATAACCCGCCAACATAAATTGATCCGGTTAGTTGGAAAGAAAAACAATTTACTATTCGATATATATAAATCATCATTTTAATTCATCACTTGCATTTACTATTACTTAGTTAGGAAAAATAATTACTGATGGCACATTCAATCTTTAAAGAAAACCTTTTTTAATTAAAAATAGCACAATATCGTCAAGTGCCAGGGGAGATTCACCAGCACTCTACTGTTGTGAGTCAAATTCAGGAGATGATGAGGAGGGCGTGGGAGCTCGAGTTTGTTCACACTTATCATAAAGGCAATCATGTTGTTGATTATCTTGCTAGAATTGGGCATGAGATGCCCTTTGGGTGTTTATTCTTTTCCTATTTCGGATCCTATTTTGGTGTGTTTAAGAAATGATTGATTGTGAATGAAGGTTAGGCGTTGCACCTAAGTTTTTTCCACCAACAAAAAATAGCACAACGAATGTGTTTTGTATATTTTAACTTAGTATTATATTTTTCTAAAATATATTCGTAAATTGATTTTTCGGTTCAAATCCGGCTCAATATGCATGTTTCGATTCTCGATCCGCCATTACTCATTCTTTTTTGCAGTCCAAGTGGAGTTGCTGTGGTGGTAGAGTTGTGTTTGTGTCTGGTGATTCAGAAGTCCCGAATTCGAATCCAAAACACCCCACAAATGAACACCAATATACTGTTGATTTCATTTCTTCTATCTCGTATATATTGACCGAAATTCTCGAACACAAAGTAAGATATCATATTCTAAAAAAATGGAGATTGAGAGGAAGTATGTTGACTTCTTTTGGCAATATAATTAAAACACCCTTGTTCATCCTTTGTGTAGAACCACCTTATGGGTTCCCCAGAAAAAGAAAACACATAATCATCCCACTTCAGCTTTTAGGGTTCTAAAACAAGAATAAATTTACAAACCAATGAAATCCAAAACGTGTTGCTAAGTTGTTTATAACCAGTTTACACTAAACAAAACACATAAAATCATACATTTGATTGATAATATCGGATCTCACAAAGGAAATCATTATGGTATAGAGTTGTTCAACTGAACTACCCATGTACCAGTACTTCAGAAATTGGATCATCACGAAAGATACTGTACAGCTAATTTTAGATTAATCATGATACTATTGTACCAAATCCTTTCTTTTTCGAAATAGATGTTTTGATATCATTTAAAATAACTGATGACCAATAATATATTTAAAAATAATTTCGATACTAACTCACTCAAATGGGATATCAAATTGTAGCTTTCGAAAAGAGCAGCTCTATCGGTAAAATTATGTGTTAGTGGTTTGAAAATATCAATTTCAAACTTAATCGCATTGCGATAAAAAAATATTAATTCGATTTATTTTCTACCTGCCAGAACCCCAATATTAAACCCAACATGTAAGGACTGTCCGGCTGGGCCAAGAAGGAAAGCCCGCTGAGTCATACAAGTGGCTAAACGGCCCAAACCAATCATTTAATTTTCTTATTTTTTTTCTGGTAAGAATCAATTTCTTATTTGGTTAATCGTTTACCAAACCAACTCAGTTTGGCAATGGTAATGGTTGATACGGTTTTGATGTTGAATTTGCTTGTTTTGGTTTTCTTTAATTTGCTCGGCCCGGTTTGGTTAATATTTTTTTAAATGGCATTGTATATGGAACCATTGAGTCGAATGTGTAATAGGTATAATTTTTATTTTAAAAGATAGCGTCAAAGCGCCGTTAACTTTTATTAAAATCAAACGGTACAAAACGAGGAAAAAATAAATTAATAATATCATATCTCGATTAAATTAAAGATGATGTCCTATCTTGATTAAACTAAGCATTTTAGCAAATCATTATGATGTCTTTACCATGATACTGTTTGGATTTATGGGTACAAAATCACTATCCTATCCGAAGTTTAAATTTATTTATGTATAAAAATAGATTCCCTAGATTAGGCATTAATTAGATTCCAATCTTTTTTTATAAGTTAATTAGATTCCGATCTTGCGATGTACCATTGCTTTGTACTAAACATCCATTGCCGACAAACCCTAGCTCATGATTCCATGTACCAACAAATACCAAATTTGTGACATTTATATTATTTGTGACAACATTTGTTTGGTATATCACCTAACACAAGTGTGATGTACATGTAAGATTTCATACAGGAAGCGTTATCGGAGATGATACCTAGCCACCTAGGGTGAATCCACGTAAGCAAATCTTATTTGCTAAGATTTCGGCTCATTACTTGACTCTATGGTCATCGTGATTTTGTTGTTAAGCCGTCAATCTTAGTGTTGGAATGAGTTATGACTGAATGATATATATAAATTGTCGATGTTGAAAATCGATCACGATAATACCCGAACGATCCAACCCGCCCACGTACTTAACCATAAGAATAGTTACTGCCGCCAAGAAGGTCCCACCAAAATGTAAACGATCGCCGTGGCGGCAGCAATAATAATATCTTTTAAATTGTTATATAGTTGACGAACGTGGCGGCAGCAATTGCTACAGTACTCCAATAATAATTGAACCCCAACATTTTCTTAAAAATAAAAGGGCGAATATCCAAATCCAGCCCAAATTTTAAACAAATTGTTAAATTTAATTTAAATTATTTTAAATTTCAAGTCTGCCTTTTAATAGGATCTCGTTAATATTTCCGTCTAAATTAACGGAAAATGAAACATCAATGGTGATGTGGAATATAATGTTCATCGATTTCCCCCTACCGCATTTTCCTCCTACTAAATCCCGTAGCTATCTCCCGCTTCATCTCCTTATTTAATATTGTATTTTCATTCGTATTTTGTATTTTTGAAGAAATGCTTATATTACGTTTATAATTATAATTGAAATTCCAAGGTGTATATGATATGACAACTCTTTGACCGGTCAAATGATTGTCACGTTAGTTCCGTTTATTTTGTTATTGTTAGGGTTAAAAATTTGATCAACGGGTCAAAATTAATGGAATACTTATACTTTTAGTCAAAATGTTATCACCAAAATAATTTGAGCTAGATTTGGATATTCCACCAACATCTTTCCCTTTTAATTAACTTGATTATCCAAGTTAATCAAATCAAATCATCACCCACCACCAACTGTATCCGAGGAAGATGTTCTCGTTCTCGTACGATGCTCCCCAACAACCGGAAGATTGTGTTGTCGATGATTTTCTGATCTGGGCTGCTTCCACCACCACCGCCGCGGCGGCGGCCAATGTTTACACGCACTACTCTGCTCCACCACCACCAGTAATACTACAACCTTATAAAACGGGCGATGAAACCCTCAAAAGCATCGCCCTTGGTTCGGGCCGCACCGGCGGCGGGGATGAGGATAGGAAGCTGAGCCGGAAGGAGATCGAACGTCGGAGGAGGCAGTAGATGTCGGATCTCCATTCTTCACTCATCTCCCTCTTGCCCCAACCCTCCCGCAAGGTTTGGAAACAAGTTTCTTTTCTCGAGCCAGAATCTTTCACCCATGAGAAAAAATTATGGTTTCGAGACCAACACAAATCTCAACCCTAAATTTTTTAAGGTCGGGCTTTGTGTCGGTTAAATATCCATATATTACAAATGTAGTCACGTTTGTTTGAACAAATACTAATTTTTTTCTCTTTGATATGGTACTATTACTTATACATTTAAACATTGCTCGAATTCAAATTGTTGGAAAAGAGTTGCTAATATTACATAGGTAAATCAACGATTAATATTGAGATAGTAGGACACAAGATAGAAACCCTTATCAAAGTCTGATACAAATTCATTCCAACTGTTCAATATAAACGTACGATTCACTGCTCTCATTATACTAAATCATCGAATTATTTGCTATTTTCATTAGCCCTCCACAATTATGATGAAGTATTGAAGTCCCCATCCATCGCCCTATCGTGAAGGTTTTTTAAACCACAATTCTGATTAGCGAATAATATAAAAACCAATTTTAAACCTTGAGTTATTAGGATGTAACAATTTTTAACAGTCTTTCACCATTCACTTGCCTTGTCGAATGTCTTACCTTATAATCTATATGGTTACTCACTGTGTTTTTAGTCTGTGGATTGGGCAGGGAAAGAAGTCGTCGTTGTCGGATCAGATGGACGAGGTGGCGAACTACATCAATCACCTGAAGAGCAACGTTCAAGAACTGAGCAACAGAAGAGACAATCTTATCAAAGGAATGACAAGGGCATTACCGTCATCCAACAATTATTCCTCCTCCGCCACTTCAAGTAACTCCGACGTGGACAATGCTACCAGCTCGGTCACCGTACGGCAGCGTTTCGACGGGGTGGAGGTGGTGATAAGCCGCGGCGGGTTTGTACTTTCGAAGGTTATG
The DNA here is from genome assembly GCA_030674075.2 of Linum usitatissimum. Lineage (NCBI taxonomy): Eukaryota > Viridiplantae > Streptophyta > Magnoliopsida > Malpighiales > Linaceae > Linum > Linum usitatissimum. The sequence goes on from JAUJYP020001424.1 coordinate 1,656,912, forward strand.
GAAGCCGTAATAGAAGAAGGGTTTGATATCATGAGTTGCATTTCAACTCAAATACGTGGACGCTTCTACAACACCATCCAATGCCAGGTAAACGGTAGAAATCAGTATGGTCGGAGACCCTAAAACGTGAGTTTGCTACTTCTGATAGAAGATTTTATGTAGTTGGTATAACGAGCTCTAATATTATACATGATTCGCAGGCGAGTACATGGGTTACGCAGCATATTGATCTACCTAGGCTGCAACGGAAACTTTATGATGTTATATTGTATCAATAATGGGTTGATTTGACAGGTGGAAAGTCGGACAAAAATTTTCAGAACTTCAAAATCACTTTATCATAGTGATCTAATTCCCTAGTTCATGGAAAAAATATTCAAAATTTCATTCAAATTTTCTGTTGGCCAAACCAAACCAGGATATGGTGTTGTTGGTGATTATATATATATATATATATATATATATATATATATATATATATATATATATATATATATATATATATATATATATATATATATATATATCAATGGAGCACCTTTAATGCGTTCTGGTTGGGTGTAGATTAGCTCGAGAGAGGAGTTTACGGTCGAGCGGAATAGATCCTTAGAGGCACGAGAGTGATCTAAGACTATCGTAGGAAATCACCAATCCATTATAACTTGAATTGAGATTGCATATCGTTCATGCATGCATTGCTAGCTATTGTGGATTCGAGTTTGAACAATCTTCATCTTATCTTTGAAACTCGATTTCTTGCATTTTGATTTGTTTTATTTCAGTTATTAATTTATAATTGGATACATAAACAATCAAATAATTTAATTAGTTAATCAATTTAAATAATAATATTAAAAAGATCCTAAAAAATATATGATTCCATTAAAATAATTTAGTGAATATTTGATAATGGAGTGAAAATCCGCGCATCACATCCCAAGATGGCACAAGAGATCATGAAAACCCACGACTTGGTCTTCGCCGACCGCCCCCGGATCCTGGCGTCCGAGGTCGCCTCGTGGGGCAGCCATGACATCGCATTCTCCCCACACGGCGATTACTGGATACAAATGAAGCGCATTTCCATGACCGAGCTTCTGGGTCCGAGAAAGGTTCAGTCTTTGAGAGGAATCCGAGGGGAAGAGGTTTCGAATTTCGCCGGTTCGGTTCGGAGGAGATCGCTGGCAGGGGAATCCGTGCACATCACGGAGATGATCATGAATCTGACGAATTCCATCACTTGCAAGACTGCGTTCGGGTACAAGTGCAGCGATCAGGAGTTGTTCATGGAGCTTACTAAAGAGGCCGTATCCGCTGCGGCAGGGTTTAACATAGTTGATCTGTACCCTTCTCTCGAGTTCCTTCAGGGGATCACCGGGATGAAATCGAGCCTGCTCAGACTCGGCGATGGGCTGGACCGTATTTTCGATAAGATCATCGAAGAACACAAACAGAATGGAGAAGATAAAGAAAAACAAGAAGAAGATTTAATGGATGTTCTTCTGAGGCTACAGGGGACACCAGGGTTCAAATGTCCGATCACAACTACAAACATCAAGGCAGTACTTGTGGATCTATTCATCGCTGGAACCGACACGTCATCAACGACGGTGGAATTGCTGATGTAGGAGTTGATGAAGAACCACAGGGAATGCAAAGAGGACTGTGTGGTCGGAAGGTACAAAATCGAGAAAAGAACTAAAGTGATCGTCAATGCTTACGCGATAGGTCGGGATTCTGACACCTGACAGGATCCCGAGAGTTTCATTCCGCAGAGGTTCGACGGGAGTGAGATCGATTTCAAAGGGATGCATTTCGAGCTGATACCTTTCGGTACTGGGAGGAGGATATGTCCGGGGATTGCGTTCGGTATGGCGAATGTCGAGCTCCCCGTGGCGAAATTGCTCTGCCATTCTAACTGGGAGTTCGCTGATGGAGAGACGGTTGATAGCTTTGACATGTCGGAGTCTTTTGCTGCTACTCTCGGGAGGAAGTTCCCGTTGAAATTGGTGCCAACGGAGTATATTGATTGTGACCATGATGCCCAAGTTCATGAAAGTTCTGTTGCTGCTACTGTAAATTAAGGGCGCTTTTGCAGTCCCCGTCTTTTTGTTCACCAAAATGTATCACTTATACTTACTATTGTGCTTAAATAACTTAAATGTATCACAAACCGCAAACCACTAATCGCACTACATTATGTGTGGTTAATCACTAATCGAACCTTAATTAAATGATACGATTAATTGTTAACCATATCAGATAATTATTTTTTTTAAATCAATAATATGTAAATCGAAAATCATTCATATCGATTGTAAGAAAACCCGTCGCAAAAAAATCCCTAATTGGCACTTTTGCTTTTTGCGTAACACTTTTAAGGTTTATAGGCCGCATACAGTACCGTTTCGTTACTTACGTTAGAGGTCCATTCGCTGTTTATTTTGAATCCCAAGTCTATGGCCCAATATTAACCCAAGAACCTTCCGTTTTGGACTTTCGGCCCAATATCCATCATCCACCCATTTACATATATATATATATATATAAACGGGCTGTAATTTTAAACCGTAATAATCGGTTAGCGGATTTCAGATTTACTCATTTAATCGAATAAAACCCCATTACTAAATAAAAATTTCTATTCACTAAACAAAACAGAAACATGTTAATGTGTCCAGATTGGGTGAAATTTTGAGAATAGAATACACAACGAATTTCATAATTTATAGCAAAATAAAAAGAAAAATTGTATTTAAGAACACAATTTTCGTCACAAAACAAAATTGGAGTTGAATATAACAATTGAAAATCTGAAATTAGGATATAATATTTTTAGGAACCGCGCAACTAGAATAAACCACGTAATATATTGTTAACAGGAATTTCAGCCGGCTGTGGATGAGTTTTGAGTAGGTACGATTTTGATTCGATCATTCATCCTCAACGAACAATTTTGCCAACAAAAACACAAACTAGAAGTCTAACCAACTCAAAACATGGTGAAATAAAATTCATATGAAAATTAATAATAATAATAAAAATAATTTAGCATAATACTGGAATCCATACCATAGTAAACGGTATAGTGTACTAGTATTATTTATATATATTCTAGGTGATGTAGACAACCTTTTCTAATTAATTTAATTACTCCAAAACCCACAGCAGGAAAAATGTCATTTTCCATCTCACGTATATGCCGCCGTGGATTACAAACATTTCAATTCAAAGATTCAAACCCGGTCACTTAACTTTGGACTCTGTAATAACATGGTCACCTAACTTCCATTTACAGTACGGTGATCACTTAACAATGTTTCGGTCTACATTCGTCTTATGATCCATAATCTATAACTCAACCTACAATATCGTATAAAAGCGTTTGTTTTGACTTCGGGCAGTAAGTCTTTTCGTCACGAATTGCCTTTCTCTGTGGAAGGAAAACTTAACTGACAGCTCTGTCGGAAATGAAAGTTAGATGACCATTCGAATACGTCGGCCGGAATTCGATAACCAGCCATGGTTTCCACACTAAAAAAAATGATGGGTACAGTTGGCGTTAATTAAGAAAAGGACTGATAATTGGCTGCCAATGAAGCTGCAAAATTTGTCATTAACACTAAGTATTCAAAAATCAAAACAACCTTCCCTCGTCCTCTCCCCCACCAGCAAGCAATTACCACAAATTTCATCACTCTTTTCTTTGCTTAGATTTCTTCACAATTTTTATAATCTTTGTTGTGGGGTTCTTCATTTCATCTTCTTCTTCTTCTTCTTCTTCTTCTTCTTCTTCTTCTTCTTCTTCTTCTTCTTCTTCTTCTTTGCTGCCCGCTGATTATTCCATCATTTGTTCTTTCCAAACTCAACACTTTCTCTTCTCTCAAACACTTAGGCTTAACCAAAGCAACGAAAAAAAAAAGTTTCTTCAATCTCTCTTCCTTTGGCGGGAGATCGATGATGCATAAGTGTTTCTGTTGTGTCTTCCCCGGAAGCAAATCCGACGCTAATCTCAGGTAAATGGTAGTTCGTACATCAAATATGTGACGTTTTTAGTGGTTGATTTGACGGGAATTTATGATTGTTTGTCTTTCGTAATAAATTCAGTTTAGTGGGTGAAGGAAAAGATTACCCTTGGCATATCTACACCCTAAAGGAGCTTCTCTATGCCACCAACAATTTCCATAATGATAACAAAATCGGAGAAGGTGGTTTTGGAAGCGTTTATTGGGGCAGGACTAATAAAGGAGTCGAGGTAACTCTTATATGGTCTAATGTTATGAGCTCGAATCGAACAAAACCCGATTCTTAGATCTTGTATATATGCTAGATTAACTAACTAAAATTACGGATTTTTCCATGGAATACTTGTACAGATAGCGGTGAAAAGGCTGAAGGCGATGACAGCGAAGGCGGAGATGGAGTTTGCGGTGGAGGTGGAGATACTAGGGAGGGTGAGGCACAAGAACTTGCTGGGATTAAGAGGGTTTTACGCCGGCGGCGACGAGAGGCTAATCGTGTATGATTACATGCCTAATCACAGCTTAATCACTCACCTCCATGGCCCACTTGCTGCGGAGTGCTTGCTTGATTGGCCGAGGAGAATGAGCATAGCCATTGGCTCAGCTGAAGGGATAGCGTAAGTTTTTTTATTGCTAATTAATCTCATTATAAATCGTATTATTAATTATGTTTTTAGGGTTGTGAACAAATTGGTCAATTGTTAGTGTTACCATTTGACATTTTCAAAGAACAAGTAAGAAAAAATTAGAAGATTAATTAGGAAATAGACATCCCGACAAAGGTATACTCACATTCCCCGCCATGACTTTTGCCTTGTCATCTAAACAAAAAATTACAAATTATGTTTCCGATCCGGGATCGAAACATATGCACTGAGCCGGATTTGAATAAAAATATATGTATCGAGTAATCAATTTATGAATATATTTTTTTATAATGTAATGGTAAGTTCAAATATACAAAAACAATATGTTGTGCTATTTTTAGTTAAAAACAAGTTGTCTTTAAAGATTAAATGTGTCAACAGTGATTTTTTTTTTCTAACCAAGTAATAGTAAATGCAAGTATTTAATCGAAATTATAATTAACATGTATTGAATATTGAGCCGAAACAAGACAACACTAAGTCGGATCTAAAATTGCTCTGAGCCGGATTTGAAAAAATTGTAAATGTATACTTAAATTTATAGCTCAGGGCCGAATGGCCCTGAGCCATGGCTCACCCCTAGCTAAATAGGGTGGAGTTGCTCCAGTAATAGAGTTGTGTGTACGATGACTCGGAAGTCTCGGGTTCGAATCTAACACACCTTACAAATGATAATGTAATATTTATTTTATATCTTCTATCTTATATATCGATCGAGATTCTCTGTTTATTCCGGGGGAAAATTGAGTAAACTCTCTAGCCAATTTTCACATCTTGAACAGTTTGTAGTTTTTAATTTTTATTCATAAAAAACTAGTTGCTAAATAAATACAGTTTGTTTTTTCACTTTTGACAGTCTGTTTTTTGTGATAAAATATTATAAGCCTAATAATTTGTGCAGAATGTATTTTAACGACATCTTATAATTTTATCGGTGGAATCAACCGATTTTACCTGATTTTGATTTTATATGGAATATGAATCGTTATGCCTAAATAAAAAACGTAAAATTTTACGTTTTTATAAGTTAAATCGTCGATTTCACTACTCGAACACATCCTATCATTTTATGCCGTTACCAACACAATTCGTACTTCCAAGCAATCTGTTTTTATACTAATTTGGTTTCCTTAATTTGGGAAGAACCCGTATTATTTCATTAACACAAAGAATTCGTATTTACGAAATTTTGGGCAGGTATTTGCATCATGAGGCAAGTCCACACATAATCCACAGGGATATAAAAGCTAGCAATGTCCTCCTCGACCCGGATTTCCAAGCCAAAGTGGCTGATTTCGGTTTCGCAAAGCTGATCCCGGACGGGGTCACCCATTTAACCACTCGAGTCAAGGGTACACTCGGCTACCTTGCTCCCGAGTATGCCATGTGGGGCAAAGTCTCTGATAGTTGCGATGTCTACAGTTTCGGAATCCTTCTCCTCGAGCTCATCAGCGCCAAACGCCCCTTAGAGAAGCTTCCAGGTACGTACGGGTCATACACAATTCGAACAGCTCGTTAACCGGTTTAAGTAACTTTTGGTCACAGTACAACTTAAGTTGTCAGTTGTTAGTTTGGTAGTTGAAACTACAACTTTGTGAGCTGTCAGTTTACTTTGTCTATGGTTAGAATTAAACAATTAACAGGCATGATAACTTGGTCAATCATTAATTAAATCATCTTTTTAATAATTCGACCAATTCAAATAAAATCAACCATCACAAATATTCACATGTATACTTTTTCAGGTGGCGTGAAAAGGGACATTATACAATGGGTTACACCATACATTCAAAAGGGTGCGATCGACCATATAGCGGACCCGAGGTTGAAGGGAAAATTTGACCGTTCACAACTGAAGCTAGCGGTTATGGTGGCGATTCGATGTACGGATTCAAACCCTGAGAATCGACCTGTGATGTCGGAAGTTGTCGAGTGGCTTAAGGGTAACTTGCCGGGAAGGCGGCCCCCACCTAAGCAAGTAGAAGATGAGATGGATGAGGAGGATGACGAGGAAGAGGAAGAAACGGATGATACAAATGAGAATGTGGAAGCTCAAAAGATTAGGATTGAGAGGTCGTTTGTAAGAAGGAATGTTCGAGCCAACTCCAATGTGAGGTGAAAAAATAAGATGAAAAAACTGTTAAGAGAAGATACTTAATTAGTGTGGAGATATTTGTGAAAATATGTTACTTGGGTTTGAATTTTATGATATATTTGTGTTTTGTGATGGAGAGAGGACACTTTGAAGGTAAATTTTAAAAATCTTTGAACATTTGCCAAATTTAGGGTGATTATATATATAGAGTATCCAAATTGTTGATGATTTTTTGCGAGTAGGTATGACAAAAATATTCGTATTTGTGAGTATCTGATTCTTTCTGATTCGTTTAAAGAGGATAATGTATGTATTATTGATTAGGTTATAGGAAAGATACGGGGAATATTCACAAAGAAAAAAATAAATACGGATCGAAGATGAATTTAAATACCCTGACCCTATATCCGCACCCTCCCTGTAAAATAAAACTAAAACTAAACTATGCAGTTTTACCTTTATTTGTATTATTCGTTGGTGGTGTAATGACTCAAAACACTTTGGATTCACCATTTATTATGTGAAATCTTTAGTATTGTGATTGGAGAAATTTGAAATGTGTTTCTAAGATTATTATATTTTTGTTTGACGGTAAAATGATAATTTATGTTTTTTAAAACTTATGCGTTTGGATTTTTATGTAAATATTTTAACAAGTATTGTAAAGAAAGGGATGTTTATGGGTATTCGAAACCCACATATTTAGAAAACAATATGTATACAGATATTCAAATGGGTTGAGAAAATGGACGAGGATGAATTTTGAAAATGAAGTTGAGATAGGTACATGTATTTCGGTTCCTAACCTGCTTCATTGTCATGTCTAATTGTGAGCAGAAGTGGCTGATTTGGATTGGTGCCACTTTTTCAACGGTGTCCGAAGTGTTAAAAATAATTATGAGTTTATATAATGTAATAGTTTGACATATTATTTTTTTTTCCAATAATATAATTTATTTATGTTTGTCTAAGTGCAGGCGAAGTAAGCCTATGAAGTTGTAGCCGACAGTTTATTCCATCTTCCAAATTCTTCGTAATTTTCTGGATATCTCTCTCTAATCCATTTGTCGTTTTGCCTTTTGCCGTCTGCTTATTGTTTGCGTTTTCATTTGGGGTTGTTGGATAACATAAGACTTTTTCTATGTATATAATAATATTATTAATGTACCCATTTTTTTAAGACTTATAAAAAAAGAAAAATATAATAATGATATTCATATTTGGAGTCTGCGGATTCAAACTGATATTTTTAAGTCATCATTACATGACGTAAGTCACGAAACTAATATAACCTATTTTACGGGGACCCAACACTATTCCATATGAATTTTTCATTTCAGAACACATATCAATCCAGCTTTAATCTGATTTCGATTAAGTATAATAAATTTTTTTAATATAGAAAAGAAATCAAGATAACAAATAGAATTATAATGAAGAATCAATTTAGGTTATAGAGGTTAGTTTCAACAAAACCCAAAAATATATAGAAAAAGTTGGTTTCGTCTCTAAATAGACAACTCTGTAGGCAGCGCCAAAACGTCTCGTTAACATTTTACCGTCGATATACAATGAGTACTCCGTTGAGAAAATCGAGAAATTCAATTTTGCATACACCTTGGATGTTGGCAGGGGAAAGATGGTTGAAGACTTTTAGGTGGAATTTTTAATTTAAAGCGAAACTGGGGCCAGGTTTAGAAATATTATGCGCAAGATTTGGGCAGGCCCAAGGTTTAAGCTCATATGATCCAAAACTCAAGGTTGGGGTGTCAAAGGCCCAGTTGTGGGCTAACTGTTTAACCGGCCCAAGAGATGGGCTACTGATATCCAACGGTGATTAATGACGATAAGGGATCTTTCTTGGTTTGGTAAGCAAATATGTTTTTGGGTTGGTTAAGTAATGCAGTGTTTTTAGGAAGGGGGTGTAGTGGTGAAGTTGTATTTAAAAGGATAAATTAAAGTTTTATTTTTTATAATAATATTGGAAGAGAAATAAAATTTTAACGCCGGGATCATTATCAACTAAATTAATCAATCAGTAGATCGAATACCAACCAAATAATACAGTATTTCTGTCTAATTCGTAACGGAAACGTAATAAAATTTAATCCACTAATATATGAATGGCTAAACTTGTGTTTTTCTGTGCACGATATAGTCCTTTACTTCTTTTTCATGGTGATCATTAGATGGTTAAATCGACAATTAAATAACTAAATTTGATTTAATCATATGTGTGAATCTATTTACACAAAAAAATTAATCAAGTTGAATAAGTACCACAATGGCTATTTTTAAGAAAATAATCAATTATTTAATGGCCAGTTAAAGAGTCTTAATTGACTTTAAGTTTAATGGGCTTTTCATTGATTTTACGCCCATTACCACGTCGACCTCTTGCGTCGACTTTTTCCGTGAGCCTCTCACGCCGCATGGAACTTCTTCTCATTGGTCTGCGAATCCATCTCTTACTGGTGTCAACATCTCAAGCCGATATTCCTCGACACATCTCTCGCTGACATATTAATACCTATTCATCAAGTCATCACAAGGATAACTCACGTCAACAACAACTCGCATCAACACCTATCATCAAGTAAGACATCACGCGCATTGACAAGGAAACAAGCGCGTTGAAAAGAAGAAAACCGACAAGCCAGTTGTATAGGGATAAACTTCCACTGACAAGATCAAAGCCACGTTCACTAGTGGGAAGTAACTGCCATGACAGTTGCTTCCTCCCACGATGGTAACCACTCATTGCCTATAAATATAAGAGAAGACCCACGAATAAAAATGACAAAAAGTCTCACCAAGCAGATACTCTGCCCAAATTTCCTTTGCCAGTAGTCATAGCTTTTAATTTTTGGAGCTCTCTCAGAACCTCCATATGAGTAGCAGTAGATAGCAGTAGATAGCCATCGTAGACATCAAACACCCTCGTCCGAACTTTGTTTGAAGAGGTGTGGACTGTGTATTAATCCATTCTTAAGAAGCCAATAGAGTGCTTTCTTTGTTTTCCAAACACTAGAATTGTCCGGGCAGAAATAAAATCTACCATGACTTGAAATGATATTTATTTTTTAATGAATGACTGAATAATACTTTCAATCTCTCTACTTTGTGAGTTGACATACTTCCCCTACACTATGAAACACTCGATTTTTTTACGATTTCTATATGCGTTGCAATTCGATACCAACCCTTATTCCGAAAATGCACCAAATAAACAAATTGAAAATGTTGCTGTAGCTACATGCGCAACAAGCCTCCACTCACTCTCCCATGACTGCGACCAAGTATTGTGTAGACCATAGTGGCCCCCATTTGCTACACTTGTGGATGGTGACGCAAAGGTTGGAGAACAAAGTAAGAAGAAACCCAACCCCACAAAATCTCTACAGCGGATAGTGTGTGGAATATTGTGTGCATTTAGATTCCATAGTGGAAACACTACTATGTACCCACAAAGCAACTTCACTATTATAAAAGTGTGACAAATATTAAATTTCATCCGAATTGATACTCATATGTATTTCAAGCTCACCGGCCTTTTATATAAGATTCACGTTGTTATTCTAAAAGTATGTTAGTTCATACATCTGGTTTGAGTCGATCGAAGAATGGACCCACAAATCTTCATAAACATGGAAGTTTAAAATGAGAAATGTTAGTAATAGTGTTGGGACTTGGGTACATGACATCCACTGAAATACTCACCCTTATAATAAGTTATAACTAGTGTTTGTACTAAAAGAATGGTGGACTGACTCAACCAGTTGATCAACCTTAATTGGTTCTGACCAAGTGACCACGACTTAAGAAAGCTACATCAAAATGTTGAGATGAAAGAGACATGAATATAATCCTAGGGTTGAGAAGAAGAATCTACGGCATAGACAAAATGACCAAATTTCCATAGCCAAGGGAGGTCATGTTTGTTGAGAATGTTCCAGTAAGATGGCCTCATGAGTATGGGCCTCTACAACCACGCGGGAGAGAAACACAAAAAAAAATTAAATCCATCATAAATCTGTCCATTAACATTAGTCATGATCGACAATGCCATAAACGGCCGGCCGTGGCTTGTTCAAATGCGCTAGGCATTAGGCAAGTATTTGTTTGAAAGTGATTGCGGATAAAATGGGCCGAGTACTCTTGATACTCACTACACAACCAACCCAGCCGGCTACTAACCAGACCAGTTTTTCATGGTTGAGTAACCACAGCCAACCGGTTTAGCTCTCCTAGCAGCTGGACCCTGAAAAGACCAATTAATGAAGAGGAAGCTGCGCTGGACTACTGGCAACGCCGGCCACGCGGCATCGCCGGCCTTATCAAAACTTTCCAAGTCCATCAATTCATCAGAGATGGGCATACCAGAGCTCAGACATAGCAAGGCAACTGTCTCGATAAACCCGAACAGTTGATGAATAACCCCCCTGAAACCCTACTATTTCACTTTGACTGGCCATTTTGCCATCTGATCAGAAATTAATATAATAAATTTCCGCCCCCCCCCCCCCCTCCCAAGTCATTTGATTCGACGGACAGCGACTGACTACTGACTGAGCAGTAAAAACCCTGGAGAAAATAACATTTATCACAACCCCATAATTTTGCATATTCAAAAAAAATCATAAAGCCAGCCAGCCGGTAGAAGGAGCCGAGCCGCCTTCCTCAGTAAATTTCTCAGATATCAAAACTACTGCAGTCCGCCGCCATTTCTCTCTTGCATCAGTCTCTCTGAACCACTGCACTTGTCCAATTTCGTACCATCTTCTTGTTAAAAATATTATGGAAGAAGATACATAATTGTCACTTCCTTAGTTATATATTTATATTTTCCATGTTGTTTTGTTATAATTAGTCATCCATTAATTAATTTCCCGACTGAAAATTTACCATGTGGCATTAATCCTACATTAAAAAGTAATAACTACTAATAATAAGAAATACAAAATCAATCCAACAATTAATAACAAGGGGAAAAAATTAATCTTAACTTATATCTCTTAATAATCCCATCAGCCAAACCTGTTACTGCATTGACTGAAGCTGCGACAAGTGATGGTAACAATCTGCTGCGGTAGGCCTCAGCTCTGGATTCTGATCCAAACACCTATTCTGCAGCTCCCTAAGCAACTTAACCACCCCACCCGAACCCGAACCCATACCCGAACCCAAACCCATACCCGAACCGGGCCCAGCGAACAACCCACAAGTCCTAACCAATTCCCCAATTCCCCAAACATCAACCTTCACCCCATGCAACCCTCTCCCCATCTCCGGCGCGTGCCTCCCACAACCACCGCCTTCGCGTGGACACAGCGCGGGAGCAGCCACCGCTTCGTCGAACCCACACACGAACCACTCCTGACTCGAACCCGACCCATTCTCCCCTGTCCTTAACATAACCTTCTCCCAGCTTAAGTCCCTGTGCATAAACGACAAGTCGTGTAACGCAACCAAAGCCTTGGTGACATAAATTAACGACTCGACAAGTTGCTCACAGTTGGTCGGCTTGAATCTCAAACCTCTCGGTTTGAACACTAAGGCCAAGTCTTTCTCCGACGAGTGAGCGATGAACTCCGAATGCGGGATCCTTTGATCCAAGATGTCGTAAATCTCTTTAACCGCTGACCATTTCCTCCTACTTGGGTAGTACCGAGTCATCGTGTTGGGAGTCGCTTCCATCAATACGCTGCCATTTGATTCTGCCCCGAACCACCGCTCGAAATCGCTGTAGGCTTTGGTGGAGGAGCAGCGATTGGCTAAGAGTGTTAGCAACCCACCGATTCGATAGCATGGGACTAACGCTCTGAGCCGATCGGAAGGAGAGGAGAGGTCCAACGAGTAGAGGTCGGTTCGGATGATTTGTTGCGAGGAAGAAGAGGACGAAGATCGACACATCGCGCAGAATGTCACGGTGTAGCCTACCGCATAGTACCCTAACACGTAAGGCAAGTCGTCGTACGTCCACATCAGCTTCTCGGCTATAGCTGTTGAGGGTTCGAACTCGTTACCTTCTGTCAATCGGTCAACCTCCTCCCCTCTCCACAAGCATAACCCCTTCACGAATCCGGTCACATTCGGCCATTGATCTTGCAGCGACGACGATGGTGAAAACGAGGACAGTGATTTTCGAACAACGGTGAGATCGAACGAGCAGAATTTCGAGACGAGACGATTGACACAATCGTCCCATAGCCCGACAAAGGAGTCGCGACTCGAAGGAGTGATCACGTTGTTACAACTCCGGACTAGTGGGCCCACCAAGTCGAATGCGAATGACTTGGAATCTAGTAAAGATTCCGTTGTTGTAAAGAAGAGCTCTTTCCCATGTGGCAAGTCCTTATACACATCTTTACGAATCGGGAACCTTAGTTCCTCCGGCGGCGGTTCTTGTATGTACCACGACAACTCGAACAACGTCGGTAGCGTCAGCGGTGGGGCCCGGAAGCAGCTCATGTAGTACTCCGTCGGGTCTTGATATTCCACCGTTGCCATTGTAATTGCTATATTTCGAAATCAACACACATTTTAGAAGATCGATTAATATATAAATAACAGGAAATGCAAAAAGAAAAATATATAATTAATTACGTCGAATCTCTGTTAGAGGAACCGAGGTGGAAGGAGAGGACTTTGACTTTTTCCTCCCGAAGACCTTGATGTGTTGACCGGGGACAAACTTGTCAACGGAGAAGCCTCTAAGAGCCGACAATACTCCTACATTATCTTCGAAAGATTCCATGGTACACGCGATCATGGAATCATCGAAAAACATGAGCTCGTCCGCATTGAGAAAGCTCGAACCTTGAATTTTGATTCTCCCTCTGTGGTGCTCCCCTTCTTCCGCCCATAGACTCACAGATTCCTCCCACGTCATCCTCACTTTCCCAATCCTCCTCAGCTCCTTCACATTGTTCGTCAACGTCGAGCCAACACCAGCTGGCTCCATCGTCGAGGAGTCAAACCCTAGCAACGAAGTGTTGATCGATCTCAATCCATGGAAATTGTAAGGTTCCATTGCCCCACCACTCATCACCAGCTGCTTGCTACTCCGATCTGCCACCAAGACAAAGTACAATCTAGTCACAAACTTGGTTTGATTTTTTTATAATCGATTTTACCACTTGAGAAGTTGAACACAAACAATTTTTATCATTTTATTTCGAAATACTACGACCAAGCTTCATGTGAAATCTCAATTTTAACTAACACATTAAGGAGTTTGCAATTTTATTTGAAAATGTACGTACCTGACGACAAGGGGAGATTAAGGAAATCATCGTCCTTAAAAGGCGGGGGAGGAAGAAGTAGTGACCTGGCGGGAGGTGTAGTATTAATAGTCTTACCCGAAACGACGACGTTTTTAGGATCTTCGCCTGACGACGTCGTAGTGTTAACGAGGAGGCCCGCTCCTCTGGAAGGAGCACTGCGAATCCGTGAGCCCATGAACTGAGACAATTCGTCGAACACCTCCTCGTCAAATGAAGCCGGAAGCCGGTGGAGCTTCCTCTCATACGGCGAAAGCCGGAAATAGCTTTTCCCGATTCGATCTCGTTCGCCGCCGCGCTCCCACTCGTAGACTTTCCGAAACTCGCCCAGCATATTGTCCCATTTCGTCCGGGCGGTCTTGGCGTCGCGGTTGATCCCGTTCCGGTTGAGAAACTCCGCCACTTCCCTGTCTTTCTCCGCCCGGGTTTTCCCCCTCGTCGCCGTCGATTGGATCACGTCGTAGTCCACTGACGACGATGATTGGTTGTGGTTGCTGTTGTTGTTGTACTGTGCTCGCCACGCTTTCGCCAGCCAGAGCATCTCGTTGGGTTTCCACACCGGGCTGACAAATTTACCCTTCCGCGTTTGGTGAGTTTGCGTTTGGATCTGGTCGTCGGCGGGGGATTCGGCAGTGGGTTTGTTCGTGGAGAGGGATGCCACCGGCGGGGAGTGGGTCGGGGATGACGTGGCAGTGTCGGAGGAGGAGCCTGTGGCTGCTGTTGCCGGTTCGACGGCGGTGGTGGTAGGGGGTTTGGAGTGGGTAGGAGAGAGGAGCTTCCATTGGGAGGAGGAGGAGGTAGAGGAGAAGCGGGGTCGTTTTGTGTTGGTCGCGGCGGTGGGGTCGAATTGTACAGTGGGGATGTAGAGAGTAGGAGGGGAGATGTTGAAAGGTGGTGGACGGTGGTGGTGGTGGTGGAGGTGCGGCGGCGGTGATTCTTTAGGGGAGGAGGAAGAAGAGTGTTGTTGTGATGGTTGCTTCTTGGAGGATTCTCCTTTGTGGTCACTCATATTTGTTAGTGTTAAGGAAAATCAATGGGCCCAAAAGGGTGGTTTGTTGTTGTTGTTGTTGTTAGAGTTTGAATATTGGTTTGGTTTTTAGAACAGAACCAGAAATGGAGGAGGAGGAAGAAGAAGAAGGGAGTAGTTTGGCTAAAACCCTAAAAGAGAAAGGGGTGCTGGTTGGATTGGGTTGGGATGTTTAAAACTTTCAATGGAATGGAATGGAATGGAGAAGATGAAGATGATGATGATGACTGAGGCACAAAAGTAACAAAAGATTGTATGAAGAAAACAAACAAGAATTAAAAGAGATTTGAGGTTCCTGCACCCATGAATATGACCCTTCGGTTAATGTGACACCCAGCAACTTTGAACTAACTAAGGATCTTCTTCTTTCCTTTGTTGATTTGACAGCCAAGGGATCCGATTGTTGTCGAAGATATCAACGATTGTGATGCAATTCGAGAAGATTGTCGTGGATTCATAACTTAATACTGCTATCTTTAATTTGTGACTTAACCGATGAGCAGCTAGAATGTGTATTAACTATTAATCACAAATGCTTCTATATAAAAAAGAATATTCTTTTTTTCTTCTAATAAGTGATCCAAAAAATAACAATATTAGGATGTATATTCATAGTTCGACACAAGGAGTACGACGTGGATGAGTAGGGGGAGTGGCCATGATATGATTGTACTGTGCTACTCAGAATCTCGCGGCAGATAACAAATGTTTTTCACTGTTTCCCATTTAATAAATAATGATGAGTAATAATACTAAATTTTTATTTATTTTTACACATGAATGATTTCTTGATAAAGTAAGATAGAATATTCAGTACAATGGTTTCACAAAGAGATGTCTTCTAAGTTAAGAAATAAAAGAAAAATATATAATTAAGTCGGCTAAAGTACTTTACATCCTCGAAACCTTTACAAACATGATCGATTCTAGAATCAAAACAAAACAAACACTAACCTCTACCTCTAACTCTGAAAAATAAAAACGGTAAGGAAGCACTAAAAGACAATGGATGACAGATAGATTGATTTAAGTACAATACTTACACAAGACTGCAAACAAACTAACAAATACTAGGGGTGGCCGACCTTCTTTGCTCCGTCGTGGCTTCGGCCGGACCTCCACGAGTTTTAGTTTTATTCGGCTGGGCAAGTCGCCTCCGACAGTACCGACGCTGCCGAAGGTCTTTCGCCGCCTAGAATGGCTACCAGCGGCTGCTTCGTCGTCTCCGGTGCTATCTGAGCTTGGAAGCAGGGCAGCTGCTGTACCCTGATTGTTGGTCGGCTCATCGGCGCCGAATCTTTCCAGGTAGCTGGCGACGACCCACGATCAGAAGTCACGACGCCCGTGGTTGATGCCATGGTCGATGGCGCCATTGCTTGAATCGGAGCCAAACCATCGCCTGAGTCATTTATTTAGCCGCCATGTCAGCATCCTAATATGCACTGATATCCTATATGTCATCTGAGTTGGAGATAAATTAATAGAAATGCTATATTTGGTCAGTACAGTGGACGTCAAATTGATCTCTACTATTAAAGATAACGTAGGTGACATTGAGTGCTAAAAGAATATTAGTGATTAAAATGCACCAAATGCCAAAAATAATATTCATTTTACTCTCCAAACAGGCCTTCAGCTTAAAAAATAATATGCTCAGTTGTCATATTTGGGCCGAATACCTATATCTAGTCCAAATTTTAAGCGGATTGTCAAAGCTACACCAAATTATTTTAAATTCCAAATTTGCCTTTTTATGAAATTTTGCTAAATTTTACATCCAAATTAACGAAAATTGAGACCACTAAAGTAATGTATCAGCTAACAGGTCAAATGTAGCCATGTCATCCTCCTAAATTAAGTAAAAACTATAATTAAGAAAGTTGACAAATAACAAAATAATAATAAAAAGTGTTATGCTAGATTTTTAATATTTCTTTTGGGAAAATTTAATTTTTATTTAATTTAATTTTGTTTTATAATTAAAATATTAACGTGGCGGTTGATATGACATTCATTTGATCGGTCAACTAAATATCATGTCAGCTTCGTCTGCTTCGTCACTAACAGTATTAAAAATTTTGACAGAAAATGTGGTCAATGGGTTAGAATTGTTAGAAGACCGAAACTATTGGTTACATAATGATCATCAAAATATTTCGGATTAAATTTGATAATCCAGATAAAATTCGGACTAAATTTGAATATTCGGCTTAGTAAATATCACACGATCTCACCAAAAGATGTTGAAATGGGCCCAAATCAGCGACGAAGGCCCACGAGACTGCCACACGCTGAGGTAAAGATACGACTTTTTATTTTGTTTTTTTAATGGGAAAGAAAGATTTATGAGTTTATTATTGACTTTAAATTACTTTGTTATATTCGATAGGCCCTTTTTAGCAATGGGACCAAATTAGTGAATAGTGATTCACACCCATTTGGATATCTTCATTCTTTCACCCGACAATGCATTTAAACAATGTGCTCAAATTCAACTCTCTAGTCCCACACAACATTTTAGGGTCGAATCCCGCGAATGGTTCGGCATCGAATACTTTTTCTCATTATATCCGTTTGAGATCCTAGTACCCGATATGCGAGATTAGTGGTAGAACTAAATATCGAAAGAAGACCTTCTCTGATCGTTGTCTAGAAGAACGACCAACGTAAGTTGTACGTCTTTTAATGAGACCAACCCCAACTTGATCATAGAACCACGAAATACCAAGTCCATTAAAACCCACATTAGACAAGATATAACACACGCACACATACTCGTGACAGAAGAATCCATCGGCTTTGATGCTCATGATCTCGAAAGTTCACCAAGATGCCCCCAAAAAGGGTCCCCAACCCCCTTAACCGATAGTCAGTTCCTTTAGAGAAGACGATTAATTATGACCGTTTCAATGAAACGGTCGCATAATCACAATCTCTAAGATGCATTTTACTATGCTTCCATGAGCAGCTAATTAAGATAGTGTGAAGCTTCCTCCCTTCATTATACACTTTTGTTGTTGTTTCAACTCCCCTCGTGATTACACTACTAGCTAGAGAGGGTGCATTCATAATTGCTGGAGCAACACAAGCAAACACAAGAAGAGTACCTTTTCGTGCACCTGCTCCTCCTCCCGTTAAAGGCTGCCACCATATGTAGTTTTTTCTTTTATGTGTAAGTAAGTAAGCAGCCTTAGAGGCTTTCAAGAAGGGGACCAATCCACCCACCCATCCATCCTTCATATATATCGATCCGAATCACCAAATGTTGACGCCTGCATCCAACGGTTGAAAAAGAATTTCGTAAATCTAACAGCTAAGAAAAATGGGATCCGCCACTTTTCTTTAATTTAATTTTTCTAGCAGGGATCCTTTCCCAAACCGTTGAATTTGTGAAATCCATCGAAAGCTGTTGAATTCAGGCGTCAACATCGACGGATATATACGGATTCAGTACCCAAGAAAAATGGTCATATATATAATTCTTACAGATACTTTACATACCCATTGGCTAAAAGGAAACCAATCCCAAATATTATCCCAATCCCTTGGCATCTTTCGACACAGAATGACAAGTAAATATTTTGGACCCATTGGTTGCCTAAACAAACCGCCCCCCACCCCACACCCCTAGCTAGCTTGAAACCCTAATAACACCCTCTGCCAACATCATAAAAGAAGCCCTACTCATTGGGTAGGTCGGCCGCCTGATCAGTCCCTGAACACAACAACCCTAACTTTCTTCAACCCTTTTCTTTCTCTCTCTCTCTCTTCTTTGCCATAATGGAATAGTGGGTGTTGGTGTTCAAGTAGACATGAATATAAGGTCTGTTGTGAAGACTAATCTTCCGGTAACTCGAGTTATTGGGATCCTGATATAGTATCGGAACCTTTGACCGAGATCCGAGAGATTTCCATGAGCCGTAAAAAATAAGCCGTTCCTAATTGACAAGCCGCGTTTTCGTGGTGAGATGGAGGAGTTCTTCTAAGAACTTTCAAGTTAATATATAGTGCTCGGATGGAAGCACTGCAAATTCGTGAGAGTTTAGACCCAAAACGGACAATATCTTGTCGAAAAACGACCCGACAACCGGACCCAAAATCATATTTACATCATTGGCAAGGGAAAGAATAAAATCTCTATAGCTATAGCTAGTGACTTTAAGGTGTGTGAGTATATGTATAAGCATGTGTTTGTCCTCCAGTTTGTTGACAAACATCTACGTACAGCAGCTTAATTCTAGCTGGCTCACCAAAATTTTGGTGATTTTCTTGCTGCATGATCTTATAAGATATGTTACATAAACTAATTATGAAGCTCTTCTAACGATTCGAGTTATTAAGATGCAATATACCCGCCTGATTCATTAAGATCGTATGCCACAACCACCCAATCAGCAAAGGTCAACAACAAAAAAACTGGTCTTTATAAAAAAAAACAAGTACTCCATGATCATTTTACTTTTTACCCACTAGTTTTTAACTGCTACTCTTTTCATAAAAACCCCCCTTGCATGCTTCTTTCCTTCTTCCCTGTTCATCTGGTGTAAGTGTGAGCCTTCACTCTCCCAACAGAAAAGCTGCTTCCGAAAACCCTAGCTAGCCTGGCTAGCTGCAAGCTATATGTTTGTATATGTAGGCTTATAGGGTTAGATCTATGTTTCTGTAATGCCAGCTGATGGGAGTTTGGTGAAGTAGTACTGAAATCATTGAAACCCTAATCAATGAGTTTGGTGCATATTTTGTTAGTTTTGGCTACTTCCTCTTTTGTTCTGTTGTGCAACTTCCTTCCACGTACCGAATTTCAAAAGAGAGAAGATGCCTTTCTAGGTTGTGTATTTTGTATTTTTGTCGTTTGGAGAAAATTGCAATTTATAGAAGAGATTCTAGTTGGAATCGTATTTCCTAGGAAAGTCGAAGAAAATTGAGTTGCGGTTAGTTTGGAGAGGAAAGGTTGATAAGATCGGGTTTATAAGAGATTTCAAGTGGAACTGCATGTGTTGCCCAACCTAATCACATGGAAATTGAACTTTGTTAGTTACAAGCCGGGCCCCTTCAAACGGTATGATAGCTCTCCGTTTGCACGGCTTCTATAAGGCATATGGATTCGGAACGGAAGTTAAAGGCTTTGATATCATATGATGAACCGTTTTCATCCAGTTGTTGAAAGAGAATTTCGAATAATTTTTATATTATTGATCATCAACAATATCCTTCGATGAATTCAACTTTACCTTCCTCAAGCTAAGTCCTCTCAACTTTAGTCCACTAATCTCAATTCAACGTAACTATCTTAATTAGAAGACATGATTCTGCATGCCAACCTATACTTTTATAGATTGGTCATGGGTTAATATGAGCTCTAGGATAATTGAGTAGCTTGATCGGTTATTAATGTGGATGATCGATGGCCGAATATTAATTGTCATAGATAGCTTCAGAAAAAGAATCAAGATAGCAAAGTAACAAAAAATTAAACATCAACGTCAATCGTAAGATTAATTTCCACGGGACGAAAAAAATATAAAAACGTCTATCTTATCACTTTATGGGTAACTCAGTAGCATCACAGCTGAACACTAGGACTACAACACTAGACACTTATTTTGGAAACTAGGAGTTTGTGATGGACAAAACTAGACACATATGACGGATCCAAACTGAATTATGATGGACTTCGTTGTCAACCTGTGGCAAGCCCACGGGCATACCGTGGTTTGCTTACACTCTAATTGGGCCGACTAAGGACTAAGACTCTGTCAAGGCCCGTAGTAGAAATTTTTATACCATAATTTCAGTATGCTTTTTGGCCCAGAAAACAAGATAACGGGCTTTCAAGTTGGAAGCCCAACTGTTCACCGGGAGTCTTTTATACCACTAGTTATGAGTTTACAAAGACGAAAATATTCGGTTTTATAAGGGTTACTCACTACGCAAAAATCAATCTTTGTATTATAGTTATATAGTTTGAAGAATTATTGTTCACTAAGTTATTTACACAAACCAATGACGAAACCCAATAATAACATCGGCACGGAACATTTGAACTCGAAATCTCCAACAAGGGGCGGAAGCATTATAGATGCCGGTCACGAATGAGGCGGAAAGTCTCGCCAATAACAACTAATGATACTCGTCAACTATAAATAAGCATATTTCATTAGTTTCTTCAAATCTGATTACCCATAATATATTGATAGAAAAGTGAATTACCTTTTCAATGCAGCTAACCATGCATCAATTGAAATTCTGAATAGAGAGTAATTATCGAAATACTAAACTGGACAAAATCTATAAGATGTTCTTTGATAATCAAAGGTTCATCTACTAGACAGTGTGATACCTCATTTGAAATCATGCATAATGTTTTCAAATATGCAATTTGTTCATAGTCAAAAAAAGGTCACTCCGTCAGCTTAATATTTGGAATGTGGCATTTGTTTTCAGGCATGTATGGAATGTGTTAGTGGAGGCTGGTAATCTGTGGATTGCTTGGCTGTAGGAATACCGTTTGAAACACACTACTGTTTGGGAATGCAAACCCTCTAGTTATCAATCTTGAACATGAAGGCGGCTTATGGTGGTTAGAGACAAAATTGGTCAATTTATTTCCTGGGATGCAGAAGGTGCAGTTTTATGGAATGGTAGTCATATGAAGCGTTGTTCTGTAAGTGCAGTCTGGAAAGTTATTCGTGACAAAAGGATGCGAGTTGGCTGGCATGAGCTCGTATGGAAACGGCCAGCGATCTCGAAGCGCTGCTTCATTTCCTGGTTAGCAGTTGATCGGAGATTGATCATGAACTCTGACATTGCAAGTTGGGGTCGTAGCATTAATGTTTCGTGTTTTCTTTACTCTAATGGGGTGGATGATTTAAATCATGTTCTTAATGATTGCGAGTCTGGCCAGGGACTGCATAACCACTGCTTTGGAAGCCATCAGTTGATCATGACTGATTGGGAAGAAGCTGTTGAGAACTATGCTGATAAGTTTAGATCCAATGATGATGCAAGTAGAACATAGAGGATGTTTTGGAGAGCAATTACAAGAACTATCTGGTATGAGCGCTGCAGAAAGAAGGCAGGGGAAAAGTTCAAACGTTGCAAAGAGGTTGCAGCAGATATATGCCGAGAAGTTTCTTTTGTAATGAAGAAGTAGGTTTTGTTATTTTGTTCATATGGATAGTTATGGATAGTGTTGGATATTTTTGGCAGACTTGCGAAATTGCATTTCTTTAATTTTGATGAATAACATAAAATATTCAAACTTAACTAGTTTGTCACCCGACCTATTGGTCGGTTAATTTTTTCCGTCTTATTTTATTTACTGGGTTAGTTTCCCAATACCATTTTTTACGTAGATATTTTTTAGATGTGTGTTCTATTATCGAATTTTTTCTAATAACATACAATTTATTGTTGTCAATGCATGGAAATTAGCTAAAAATGAATCTAAAATTTAATTAAAAATAATTTGAGTTAAAGGTAGTCTTACAAATAATAAGAGGAAGACATGCCATGTAATTTGAACAAAATAATTCTTAAAATGTTTTAAAAATTAAAAGTGTAGCTTGTGAATGGTGTAATATATAATTATTTTGTAAATAAACATAAAAATATCAATGTTGCTAAATTTTAGTTGAAGCACTTTCTACCATTTTCTTGTTTGTAATTGGATGGCGATGAGTTTTATTTTTTATAGGTCACTACTGCCTTTAAATTAAGAAAATAAATTGTAATGCTTAAATTAAAAATAATATAAATATAAATGTATAAAAATACTTAATTTTTAGTTGGTGTATGTAAAATCATAATATTAAATATTAAGTTGGCGTAGGATCTAGACTACCCGATAAGCTTATATGGGTAACAATTTGTGTACTCGCAGCTTGTTGGTACTAAGTACCCTCTATCACATTTTATTGTATGATGTGTATAAAATTAAGAGTTTTTAGGTTTTACTTTATTATGGGTTTAGGATAAAGAGTTAAGGGTTTAAAGTTTAATTTTTGGGGTTTGTGATTTTTTATTTTGAATGTATGGTCAAAAGTTAGAATTGAAAATATAATTTAGGATTGGTTTACACTGTAGTGTTTGCAAATTAAGTTTTAATATTTAGGATTTTAGTATTAATCTTTAGTGTTGATGGTGGAATGTAATAAAGTTGATTTTACATAATTAATTGTTAATCCAAATAGTCTTGTTATTATTATTTAAATTTATAAAAAAATATTGAGTTGATGCATCACTTATATTTAATATTTTTATATATGAAAACTAAATATAATTAATAACTTTAGTAGGATATAATTAATGATTAATTCCGATGACCAAGTTATTTTATGTCATTCAATAATTTTCAAGTATGATTGATATAACACTTAGACTCGATAGTTTTATATAAGAAAAGTTGATATAAAGAATTACTCTTGCTTGAATATAATTGACGATTTATTCCGTGACTTTATAATTCTTATGTCAAGATATAATTTTAAATTTATGAACCTCAATGCTCGAACTTATAAGCTCAAGAATTATTATTTAAACAATTAATATACATCACCATATATGTATGATGCTTCATTATACCTTTGTTTCATAAATGTTTAAATGAATATATTCATTCATAGAAGAATTAATATGAATTACATCCACTCATTTGATCAGAATGAATATTACTCATATTAATAAAAAATAATTTACTTATTTATAAAATAAAAAATATTTTACCCATTAACCCATGAATTTATAATAATAAATTGTAGCACGGTATTTCGATGATGAAAGTATGAAATAATAAAATGAAGAGCTGATATGAAAAAATAGAAAAGTTAAAAATGAAAGAAAGAGAAAAAGTAGTCAGAAAATGAAGAAATTAACGGTTCAAGAAAGTTATGCGGTAATTTTACAGTTTTAGAGAAATGGGGAAAAGAGAGGTTATTTCTTTTGTCAAAAAGAAAAAAGAAAATATGAGGGTAATTATTTATTTTGCGGAAGTGAAAGAAAAGATCGGAAACTCCAAAAATAACTGAGGTGGCAGTCAGAAAAAATATATATACATAATATATATTTAGATGTAATTGGGAAAAATTTGATTGGTGGAATCCCTAAAAATATGAATTGAAGTCTTAAATGGACGATTATGCTTATGTGTCAAATTCTAAAATCTGAAAATACATTATATATATGGTAGATTTCCATGGTTAGAAATTTCCACCGCATTATGTCACCAACTTAGCATTCCCAAGTCCTGAATACGTTAGGATTTCTATTAACGTTTAGTTCTGATGTTGAAGAGTCAAAGCTTGGGATTTGCCCTACACAGACTATGACTAGCTAGGTTAAAAATAATAATTAAAAAGAAAAGATAATATAATTAATTTTAAAATGGAGATTAGATTTGCTCAATGATTAAGGTGGGTGAATGATAAATTAACCTTTTCCTGCTGTCATAATTTATTAATCATATTAAAAAAAAACAAACATTGTAGCGGCCACAAAGCTTGGGGCTAATCAGAAAAGTAAATAAAGATAATAATAAATATTAAAAAAGTGCATTGCGGAAGATAGAAAATGGGTGAATTAATTATTAATCTAAGTTTCAAATTCAATTAATATTTTAGTTTTGTTAAAGTAGACCGGAACTCTCGATCAATACAAGATAGACGATAGAAAATAAAAAGGTGTTTATTTTTCAAAATATATTGGATTCGAAATGGAGACCCTCAATCTTAAATATAGGGTAAATGCGTAAATGTATTCTAATTATTAGTATAATCGACAATCATTTTTATCATATACTAATAATTTTTCCTTTCAAATTCAACTTCTTTCTCCGACTTATCTCGAATATATCCATACTCAAAAAACAGAAATCGAGATCATCACCAATAAAGAGCTAATATAATTTAAACCAAAATCTTTCTAAACCATTTTAGAAAAAATGAATCCTAACTTTCAAAGCGAGCGTCGACTCAGACCCCTACCTGATTTTTGTTACCTGTGACAATTATTTACGAGGAGAGTTATGGATCGTAAATAATCCTAGAAGCCAATAAAAAAAATTATAAAGATTTAAAAAAGAAGAGAGAAGGTTTAGAAGGGAAGGAATCGATACAAAAAATAAACAGAGTAATTTGAGAAGACTATTAACTATCGTACATCTCAATTTAAGTGGTTCGATCAAACTAATAATTTAAATCGGACTAACTAAAAACCCATTATATATTAGGAAAAAAAACTCAATTTAAAGTCGAGCATATATTTTAATAAAATGGAATCACAAGAACACTAATAACTAAAGTGTGGTGGATCAACGGTGTGAAGGAATATATGACCACTAAGAGTGGTGGAGTGACAGCCAGAGTGCCATTTGGGTTCATTCCAAATTAATTAAATAATTCGGTAATAATCCAATAAGAATAATTGAATCGACAGTTTTTAAAAAATAAAAATAAAAACATAATTATCATCGTTGTTATTTTTGGATTTTCCACACAAGAACATTACGATCAAAATCTAAATTAAATGTGTAACTATCCAACACAATATATTCCCATCTTTGTAACCAAAAGAATGAACAGAATCCTAAGTGGGAGAATCTTAATCTCCAATAAATTTGTCCTAATTCATCTCCAATTAATTAATTAATTATCTAAAACTTTTTTTTTTGTCTTAATTCGTTTTGGCAAGATTTCTCTTTTTCAGTCCAATTTTTTGGATACGGTTGTTGAACGAGTAGATTTTTGTAATCATAATTACAAACATTGAAAGATCCCTTATTGTTGTTGGTATGAGGAACAAACCAGTAGTGTTAGCCTGATCTTCATTGACAATTACATTATTTAAGAGAAACGTCAAGTACATTATATCATCATCAACATGCCAACAATGAATCGAATTAAGGAAAATCATATAACCTAAAAAGTAACAATTATTTTATGATTAATTGATGCTTTGATGTTGCACTCACCTGAAGACTCGTCTACCTCCAGGTGTACAAGATTAATTATTGAAGGGTTTACAGACATAATATCAATTATTCAGTAATATTTTTTATATCAATATAATATTATCTTCAGTAACTTATTGGATGAGAACATTATCTTCAGTAAAATAATGAATAAGAAACAACCCCAACATAATTTGACCAATAGAAAATCATTATCCATAAAGGTTAAATCATTATTCAAAACCAAATTAAAGCACCAGTGGTCACTTTTAGATAATAATAATAATAATAATAATAATCCAACCTCTAATATACCCCCTTTAAATTTGATATTTTTACTGTGTAATCTTGTCTGAAATTATAGAAAACATAAATTATAAAATATTTTGGTTTTGACATATATGTAACACCCTTATTTTTTATAAATTATTAAAGGATTAAAATTGCCTTTAAAGCAATGTAAAATTTAAAATCATATGAGTACTTTACGATCTTTACCAACATCTTGACTACTTATTAAAATGCCCCGACCAGAATACTTTAAAATAAAATAAATAAATTCATAAATAGAGTAAATAAAATAAAAATATTTAATTACTAAATGCTACTATGAAATACCATTGAAAATCAAATCTCAATTAGTTCGACATAAATGATCTCCTTTGAAAACTCAAGTCCAAATAACCACATATCCCGAATCAGCTCCACTCTGCTCCTGCAACGAGTTTCGATCATCCTGGTGGGTGATTTGGGGTTAGTCTTTCGTGCCCATATCATAAAAAGAATTCCAAGTAAACATTAGAATACAAGTCATATAACTTCATAACAACCATTTCTACTTTCTAAATAACACATCACATAAAACAACCTTCTTTATGTAATCATAACGTATAAGTAAGCTTAACATAACAAGTAATCATAACAACAATCAACATCGAAGATTGAAACTCAAATCGATCATGTTAGGTGTATTATGCATATGTGAGTATCATGGTTCTTGTAACTTGTTACATCCTAATCATCGTGTTTGTGACAGTCAATTCATGACATTAATTCTTGTACTTGTTCTTCACCTTATTTAAGGTATCTTATTCTTATGGGGCGTCCCCCCAACTCAACTAACTATCCCTACCACCCAAATCATGAAAATCGTGGATGTTTGGGAGAACGTATCTGTCAGACAACATATCGTGCAAATAGTGGATGTCTGGGAGAATGTATCCGTCAGACAATATATCGTATGAATCGTGGATGTCTGGGAGAACGAATCAGTCATATAGTATATCGTGTGGGCAAATACTGGCCCAATTTGTGTGGGCGATAGTCTAGGTAGCGAGTTCATGCTTTTAATCCACCTATTAATCATCTAGGTGTGGTATTCTTGTTCATTAATCACTCGTCATCTATCCTTGTCATAATTCTAACCTTAACGGTCGAACATTATTATAAGTCTAACCTTGTCTTATTGCTAACTAACATTATAGCTAGTCTAACCTTATCACTATATAAGATGCACAACTTGCACAACATCAAAGTAATAGTATGTCATAAATAAACATTTAATCATCGATTCATGGCATAGAGTAAATGCATCAAATTAATTAAAATTTATCCTAACCTACTGCACCGATAAGATATTACCCCCTTAAACCAACCCACCTTATAAATAAGCGGGAGTGACTCGACATAGCAATCAGAGTTCGCTCTAGAGAGCTGATCGTCTTTATAAACCTAAAGACGAGAATTAAATAATTAAACTTAATCCAATATGAGCTGGAGAATTCTAGGACGACGTTTCGACGACTCGAGGAAAGGCACTTCACCATTGGTTGTGAAGTGTGATAAACCAGATTCACTACAGACAATTATCGCTTAGTAATTATTTTAATCTTAATCATATTAGTATTTGATCTTATGGTCTAATTAATTATCCTAAAATAACTGGAATATTGATAATGTCTAATTCCTGGACTAAAGAGTCTACTTTGTATTAGCTAGTAATAACTAATTCATAATTTAGATCTATTCTATTATCAAACTATCATAAACAATTCTTTGTTCCCATTATGTAATAAATTTCATACTAACAATTTTTTATCAACTACAACTTAAATCTATTAAGAATCAATTTTATAGTCTAATAATCGATAATAAATAATTAAACTTTGTACTAGATTTAACTATTTGTAAAATTATTTGGATGCATCCTGTCACAACCTGAAAGTTGTAAGCCAAGACAGTGACAACTAACAATTATGGACTGAACTATCAGAAGTTATATAATCGTAACATAGTTTATAGAGACTTAGGTACTGATTTGCAATACTGGAAGTACAGTGATCAAACTGTGATCTAGGGTTCTTCCTATGCGGCATATCAATCTATGTTCCTCTCAGACCCACAAATCAATGCTGATGATTTAATCAAGACGGCCAGACGAAATTGAATCATAATTTAGGTTTGAAGAACGCATCATAAGTCTGAATAACCTCGATAACACATCAAGGGGTTAAAACCCCATCAATCATACAAAAGCTTTTGACTAAAGTTTCATCTCATCCGAACAATACGAAAGGTTTAGCTACTCATGGTTCCTGAAAATAAATCACAAGAGAAGAGAAGAAAAATCGGAGAAGACGACATGTTCTTCATGGAAATCCCAATCTTCGACTTGATGATTCGTCCTTCGCCAATTGTGGTTGATCCTCGCGCTTCAATCGTCTCTTTGGAACCCTAACTCTCTCTAAGAGCTCTAAAATATGTGTATAATTAAGTATATATCATCCATAGGGGGTCTCGGGGGGGGGGGGGGGGGGGGGTAATTATAGGCTTCTGGGTCAAGTTGGAAAAGGAAAAGGACCTGAAAACCCGTATGGGGTTGGAGACGGCGTGCTCCATAAGGAACACGCCGTGTTCCGCCCCTGTAACTTTATCTGGCAATTCCAGAGAAGGAACACGTCGTGTTCCTTCATTATACGGAAGTTGACCATAACATCAACATAAAAATTATAGACAATTGAATTACCTTTCCAATGTCGCTGACCTTGCATTAATTGAACTTTCGAGCGATGAGTTATGCTCAAAATAGTAAACAGTGACGTCTTCTTCCCAAATCGAACGTTTTGAGTTGTTCCGACCTCCCCGTTATGTCTTAGTTCATCTCTAAACGTCATATGACGCCTGAAATGTACCAAAAACATACCAAACACTATAACACAGCGCCGGGGGGACAAGAGAACCAAACATGTACTAAAAACCCTGAATTTGAATACATTTCTGACACACAAAAATATAATTTATAAGGAAAAAAGTGTATCGAAAATACATCACATCAGCTAGAAATCGCACTGTTGACCTTTGAGTTATGAGACTAATGCCTTATATTGAACTTGAATTCATAATATCAATTACGGGATGGTTTATGAGGTTCTATTATATTGCAGTTGAAGCTGGTGATAGAGCTTATCGTCGAGTCTATAATGGCAAGGGTAAGGCATAATTATAATTGTAAATTAATCACTCAAGGACTATCAGTGTGCAGTATATATATATATATATGATTATTGTGCAGTATATTGAGTCGGAATATAATTTAGCCGATCACTTGACAAAAAGGTTAACTGAATATTTAGTTGCAAAGTTGGCATGAAATTAAAGTCCGATCAGCTAGATATTTAGTTGCCTATAAATTCTAAGTTACTATTGCTTTTAAAATTTAAGAACTCTTAACCGTTTTTTTTCAAAAAGAGTTTCCTAAAGTTTCAGACTTAAAAAGTGGAAATACACTTTTTGGAAAGTATTATCCACAATTTCGTCAAATTACAAACTCTCCTATAATTTGTCCGTCGAAATTGTTGTTGTCATCGAACCTCCTATTTCTCACACCCTGTAATTCTTTTCCGGCAGGAATTTATGACTCAATCAAGAAACAAAATCAACTATTCCCATTTTTTTTATCGAATTTACTCCGTTTTTTTTTAAATCCATAGTTTTTTAATTCATAATTTGATCAAAAATTCTAATACATCTGAGTTGGACAGATTTGTTTACATTGAGCGGGGGATAAGGGACTGATGACAAGTATTAATCACACCCACGTGTCAAGTACATACAAGAAAAATATATAATTAAATAAAGAACTTTTTATTAAAAAAATATAGCATCCAAAATTGAATGGTTTTTAAGAATATTATTCCCTGTTTGCCTTGTCATTTTTGGGGGTGAGATAAGAGATATGAGGATGAACAGTACATATTAAAATTTTGTCTTCTTCCCCACTAACCAAATCTCCACACGTTTCACTTTCACAAACTACACATCAAAAGAGCCATTGCATAAGACAAAAAAACCCACCACCAAACACTACTTTATTCATAAAATTATATATGATAAATGAGGACAAAGAAACGACAAACCAAAGATAATTATAAAAATAATCAAATGGGTTGTCGTGTTTTTTTGTGGCTGATTAATGTTAATTCAACGCCCACTAAAAGTGTAATTCTTGGTTAATTTTTATACAAATTAATAGTGCTAGGCGTTTGAATATATATAGACCATTTGGTTTATATATCTGCTACCAAGTTTATATGTGTTATAAATTCTTATGAAAAACTTGATACCATATAAACATCTTAAAAAACGTGTGATGAGCTCGATTACTAACACATGAAAAATATAATTTTATTAGAACAATTTACTAACATAATCCAACATGCAATATATCGATCTTTCGTTCGAAAAGATTTCGTCAAAAACTATCGTCTCACCCATTTTTAACCTTGTGAAATCTTACACGACTCAAGTATGGATACATCAAATGATCATCTCTAGCTACTCATCATGTATATATGATGAATGTGTGTGATCATCGATGCTCATCATGTGCGTTGGGATTTTGTCGAATGCCATCTCAAAAGAAACGACAAAAACCCATGTTGGGAAATCGATAATATATCAAAATTGCAGCATGCAGCAAGCACAATGAACTGTGGCTAGCCTAGCCTGGCTAGCTGCTATTTCTCAATAAATTTCTATCGAAGAATACAAACTACATAGACCACTGATTGGCCTATTTACAGGGTGGTGGCTTCAATTTTTTTTATAAATAATTTTAATTAATATTTTGAAATTAAGTAGTGTGTACGTATGTGATGTCGTTTTTGTACGTAGATTAGCTCACTGTATACGTATGTTTGTACAATATAATAATAAATTTCATAGGTAAGTAATGACACGATTACATGCCTATAACCATGCATAATTATTTGTTTGCTTCCGTAAACCAAAATTAGTTGATTAAATGATTTTTCAAGAGAGAAATTTTGTCCGTTTGTGTGTTGAATGGAGAGATTACAGATCGATCAGTTGCCGCCCCAATGTTATTATAATTATTTTATAATTTGGTTGCCAACTAACTAATGATCTGTGGAAGCTACAAGTAAATCTACCATGAGCCACCACGTTTAATTAATTTGCTAGTTGATTTTGCTAATTACTAATCATGAACCACGAATTTACTTTTGGGTTCATTGGACTCTTCTCTGCAATTAAAAATTGTTTGTAATGGGATCTCACCGTGTAATTTTTTTTGTCTTTTGCTTTTACGATACACCTTGTCTTAACACATTCGTTCGCGAGCAACTTGAAGGATTCCCACATATGTGGACACATCCACCAGCCAAAAACCTGGTTGTGATCAACAGAGCCTATAATGCCAAGTCTGCTTGCCATCACCAGAACCTAGACCATTTGTCATCAAGTCATATTCGTTCATAATCACTTTTTTTATCTGTCAACCAGGCTCTAATATCATTAACAAGCTAATTATAAAACGAAAGATTAATCCCGATTAGATTAATTCCTACTAGTTTACCATTTTAGTGAGAAGAAGACAAAACCCTAGAGTGGGTTTGCTTTTCCAAAATCGTAGATCGTGGGAGGTAGCTAGCAGGATAAGAGATCCTTGTAACAATTTACATATCCCGAATGGAACGGGGAAATAATCCTGTGTTGTCGTGCTCATTGTATAGGTTTATAGTGCTGTCATGATCATACATCGTAGGCTTATTACTTTGTTTGACGAATCCCATGTTGATGATGACTTAACTTATTTTGGACAAACATTAATAGGATAATGTATGTATGTAGGTAGGGCTAGGAGTCATTGTCGTTAGCATTTCAATTTATATATTGCTGTCGATTTCATGCTTAATCCTATACGTATAGTTGTAAAGATGAGAAGGAAAAAGGTTGGTTGTCGAGTACTTATTGGTGGCTGAAATTGAATAAATTGAATAACGCATCTTGTTAATTACGGTCAAAATTATTCCTTATAATCTCTTGTACGTTGTTGACGAGTGATTTACCTAAGATGTTACAATTCTCGTATACGACTACGTACGTGATAAGCATCAATAATTACCGTGACAAGTTTTCGTTATTTGTTAAGATAATATTCTTTGTAATCTTCTGTAATCATTTCTGGTTCTGTTTTCCTTATTGTTGAGATCTTTAGATGATAGACTTGTATATGGACTCAACCAAACACTTGTACAAATATTTTACCCTAATTCTATAGTACGTACCAATCATTTGGGTCGGGCAGATTGTAAAGAGTGATGTTTGAAATAAGGTCGCTCTTGAGCTTTGCTTCATTTGCTTTGGAGGAAGCTTTGTGTTGTACGTTCTTGTATAGTATGTGCATGTTTAGCGGTGATGACACGTCGCGTTTGAATTTCACAGTCACCACTTGGGAAAACACCAACGATCATCACCAACAGGATTCGTAGCTTCAAACGCCCTTCTAGAGGGTGCTTCAAAAGAATCGAAAAGTTTACCAATCCGTAGAGAGCCTCACGATTGCGATCCACAAGTGGGGTTCGAGAATAATGGATGGACCAATGAGATTGGAGGAATAGGTTTGGGTGGTGAACAAGATCCATATAGCACAGGGTGGGGAGGGTAAGCTATGGAAATTAAAAGTGCAATGTCGTGTAATGGAGATTAATACTGTTTGTTGTTGAGACTTGAGAGAGAGAGATGCGAATGAGAAAACCAAAGTACGTAGGGTTTTTAGTTGTGGAACAAGACAGAAGAAACAACAAATTTTGCCACGTGAAGCGGGCCTTTTGGAAACCGTCAGTACAGGCAATGGGACTGTCGTTGTCCTTACTTGTGGCGGCTGTCATCCCCCAGTTAATTAAAAACTATCCCAAAAAAAACCCTAATAATTTCTGAAAAACTATTTAATTTTACCTAAATTACAATAGTATAAAATAAACATACCGTTTATATAGACACCACTTTTACTCGAAATATAACTAGTAACTTTCAATGCTCTTGTTTTCCTAGAACTAATTTTGATCTGTATCTTAAAAATTGGCACGACATATCAAGCAATCCACTCATTCAGACACCCAATCCAAACAACAATGTTACACTTTTGAGGCATATGATAAAAAACTATCAACCAACTGAAGAAAGCGTATATACTTTGGAATTAAGACTCCCACTTAATTAACCTCGAGATAATGCAATGCCACAACTTCGAGATCGACCTTGAACCTTGACATTCCGCAAATAAGAATCAAATCCATGGTTTGATTGAAAGACTAATTAGTGAACTAAAAATTCTAGGATAAAAATTATTACCCGAAACTAAAAACGTATATTTTTCGTCAAAAGGGTTATGGAAATTACAACTAAAAGAAAGTGAAGCTCCGAGCACCGTACAAAAGCGGTCCCCAAAACCGTTAAACGAACACTAATAGGCTAAAACGGTCTCCAATATCTTTAAAAACTAGAAGATTATGGACCATTTTAATGAAACAGTCTCATAATTACGATCCGTAAAACCACATTTTTATATCGTACCATCATACTAAACTCTAATAAAATTAGGAAAAATCATAAAATAAACGATTTAACACATCATGATCAGATGGGGAAGAATGTTGTGGCATTTAAGGACAAACGCCACGACAAATGTTGCAACTATTCCTATGCAGAATTCCTATACTTCCATAACCTTCCAAAAAAAAAACCCTCTCTCTCTCACTCACTACCAAACAAACCCTTATTGTAATAATTTGATTACAATATAATAAATAATATATTTATTTTAACAAATTAGAAAACAAGAATAATTCATCAAAAAAAGCTAAGATACCATTACTCCAAGAAAGCTATATTATACTTTTCTCAATTGCATTTTCAAAACCCTTTCAATTCATTCATTGGTTCGGCGGCCATTTTTGCCTACATGTAATGCTCTAGAGCTATATGGCAAAATTAGAGCCTTGGAGGTTAGTGGAAATGGTCGAATTCAATGGTAAGTTATTTAAGTGGGTTGTTTTAGAATTGAAATGACAAATACAAATAATTAGTAGCCTGATCTCAACATGGATTTAGAGATATGAAAGAGTTGGTCTCATTTATATGGGCAGCTCTAGCAACATCATGTTGGACCACCTGCAAATGTAAACGATGACAAGCCCCAATAAATCTAAGGTGACTATATTCCACCTGCCACATATCGAGTGCTTCGTCTTACACTACCACAAAACAGTGTCCGTTGTGGTGGATAAAACTGGCCTTTGTCGTGGATATTTTCGAGTCCGGCCTCCTTATCACGGAAAAAACATCCGCGAGAAAAGCTAAGGCTTCCCTCACAAAGAGGGTTGTCGGGGATAAACCAACCGCGACAAAGAGGTTTGTCGCGGATGCAACCGCAACAACAGACAATTCGGTTCGCGAGGTTGACCATTTTGGTTCGACCGTCAATATCCTGGAAAGCATACCGGTTTCGCGTCCCTCAATATCCACCCGTCAAACCTTTGTGGAAAGCACCATGCAGATAGATCTCTGAATGATTAATGTTGCCTGTTATGTACCATATATGTTGATCGGGACAAGCGCATACATGCAAACCTAAGACGCTACAAAATTGATGGAGTACTCACTCAACAAAAAATAAGCAATTACATACAACGTGATCTGCCAGGGGCCAAGCTGATCGGAACAAAATTCGAAACTTTGTTTATTTGGGGGGTTGTGTGTGTTTGGCATTGGGACTTGACATTTCCTCCAGTTGCTAGCGGTTGGCACATGATCCATAACAGAAGCCAAGCAAAATGGGTTGTTTTCAATATGACGGTTTGAAACCCCAAAACCAAATACAAACAACTTACATCTGACTCTGCCACATTAGCCCTCCAATTCTCTTCTCTAGACAACGATTGGCTCAATTTAAGTATTTCATTATGAATACTACTAACTACTGTATTTTTTTAATTTTGTTTAGCTACGTGATAAAAATAATACATTTGGGTATATATTATATTCATGAATTGGTATATATGAATTAATTGGTTGTTGATTAAGGTAAAGTATGTCCAACAAGTGAAACACAAGACAAATACACGACCCTACGAAAATACGAAGTACACGTTGACATGATTAAGTAGACACACATTTTAAGTACATGTCGAGGTTGACTATGACACAATCTATGATAATTTATTTACCTCCCATTTGGATGGTAGGTAAAATCAAAATTCACTGGTCAATAAAATTCAGTTGAAAAAGATAATTACAAGTTGAGAGTTATCGATGAAAGTTAATTCCAGTCAAATATTCTATTTTTTTCTTCTTTAAAACACAACACAAATTCATTATGTGATCAAGTGCATTATGCAACCGTGTAAAATTTATTCATAATTACGTGCCATCATCCTCAAATAAGTGTGTTTGCTTGTATATCATATATGTATTTATGTATTCGAAGATATCCCTCTTAATTGGTTATTAGATTAATTTAACGATTTGTGTTTGATTACAAAACATTAATAATACAAGGGAGGTTTGGTTGTAAAAAAAGGTGTGTTTGAACTTCATG
Organism: Linum usitatissimum; assembly: GCA_030674075.2. Classification (NCBI taxonomy): domain Eukaryota; kingdom Viridiplantae; phylum Streptophyta; class Magnoliopsida; order Malpighiales; family Linaceae; genus Linum; species Linum usitatissimum. Next base: position 1,692,829 of record JAUJYP020001424.1, read on the forward strand.
TTTGGTTATTGTGTTTTTGAAGCTTTTTGGATACATTCAAATCAAGAATCAATATGAATTTCGCAATTGATTAAATTCTAGTAGTTTGATGGGGAGGTAATTTGATGACGGGTATAACTGTTGTTGATGGGCTCAGATTCAACGGTTCGTTTCTAGACAGTCCATGCATATTAACCTGGACCTAAAGAGCCACCACGCACAAATAAGGCGCTGGGAATTGACAAGGTGTCTCAACTCGAGGTCTCACTTGCTCATTCAGACACTGACCCTCCAGTTGATGAACCACGTCAAATGCTCCGAACTAGCGTACCCCAAGACGGGATTGTTGAAGATTGTATAAGAATATTATCATTTTCTTGTTTGTATCGGACTAGGTATCCTTTGTAGGGTTTAATACCTAGTTCCCTTGTGACCTATATATATTGTACTCGTTTGATATCACTATTCTTTCCGTTGAAAATCCAATGGTCATTAATGAAACTGACATAATTAGGTATTCATTAACATTTATAATCTTCATATTAATTAATGTGTGATGTGTGTTTTTCATGTTTTTAAAATTATTCGATTGTAAATGAAAGATGGACACATTGCGCCTATAATTTTATCAGATAAGTTAATCAACCCGAATTAATTTTCAGTATAATTAAAGAAGGATTAACAACACACAAGAAAAAAGTACAAAATTTGTATCTACCACCATCTCTTATTTATTTCTCAGTCGTCACCTTTCCCTCCAACTCCATTCATGTTCCGCCAAAGACCTCTCCCCCCCACAAATCAGAATATATGGTTACAAACTAAGTCACTGTGATCAACACTCAATGCATCATATTGCCCCGATTGATGTTCTGTGATTTTGACCATTTACTATTTTTCTTCCTTTGTCTCCATTGGGGACCTTCCCTGTTCTGTTTTGTCTGTGGTTATAAGAACCCTAATTGATGTGTTGTCGAGTTCGGTTGAGAAGCCAGTTTTTGAAGGCATCGAGGGTATTCATGTCGGCTCTGTAATGCTTTTGTGTGAACTCCAGCAGAGTAGGCCAGGTGAAATCCGGGTAAACCCTCGGGTTACTCTCGTCGACCAGTTCGGCTGGCGGGCTAACCACTTTGTCCCCCTTTGGGCATAGGAAGAAGGCCAGTGATTTCCTCGCTGTCTTGCTGTTCACCACTGCTCTATGTAGACAGCTCTTGAACTGACCGTTTGACAGCGCCTGTGTAAATCGAGTAGAATCGAGCCCGTTAGCATTGCAAAAACCGAATGATTCAAATACATTTTTACTCATAACCTTAACCAGATTCCTCAACCTAGCCAAACTTTTACCATAATCATAGAAAAAAAAGATAAAAAATACCCTGATTTCACCCATATAAACTTCACTCAACTTAACTCATAAGATGTGGCCCACTCTATCATATAAATTCGGTTCAAATCAGATCACTCGTGATTCAAAAAGGTTGAAACTTTTTATTACCAGATCAAATTTTTTCCATCATCACAGAAAAAGATGAAAAAGAATACCCTGATTTCAGATTTCACTACCCAGTTCGTTATTCAACTGGGTGACTTCAAATTCAGGTGGATCGGTTTTGGTTAGCCGCATAGATGGGTAACTGTTTTCTTTTTTTTTAACGGACAAAGAAGACGAAGACGAAGAAGAAGAAGAAGAAGGAGGAGGAGGAGGGATGGAAATTTGTGTATTACCATGAAAGTGTCGCCAATGTTAACGACAAAAGCATCGGAATTGGGGGTGATAGAGCGCCACTCGTTGTCCACAAACACTTGGAGTCCTCCCACTTGGTCCTGATGTAGGATCGTTAGCGACGTCGGATCACAGTGTGGCCCTGTTCCTAACGTGGCCTCAGGTTTCTGACATGGTGGGTAATAGTTCAGCCTCATTATCGAATCATTCCCTTGGAAAAATTCCCTAAACTCCGTCCTCTTCTTCACCCCTAAACTCATCCCCAACAGCTCCATGATCCTCAACGACAACGTGCTCATCGCCTCACAGTACTCCTGGTACACATTCCTAAAAAAAACAAAAATAAAAACAGAGCATAAATAAAACAGAGCATCATTAAAAAAACAGAGTACTCTGTTTTTTGTTACTTACCCGAAGTCGGAGAAATCTTCACCCATTGTGTTGAGGAGGTAATCACGGACAACTTTACTGGAGCCATCGTCAGCATTGAAGAATCTAAACGACAGCGTTTCTTTCCAGGGGAGCTTGGAGGAGAATCTTCCGGTGAAGCTACTGGCGTAACCGGCGCTCTCTCCTAGCTTTCTCTGAGCCTTTTGTTTCTCCGGGAGCGGTAATTCGAAGAAGCTGTCCATGTATCTGTGAGCGTCGGAAAGGAGCTTGCTTTCAACGCCGTGGTTAGCGACGAGGAAAAATCCGTGTTTCCGGCAGGCTTCTCCGATGAGTTCCGCGGATTTGGAGGTTTGGACGGGATCCCCGGAGAGGAATCCGGCGAGGTCGATCACCGGGACTTGGAGCTCCGGCGCATTGCCCTTGGGCTTCTCGTGTTCGGGCCAGATGAACTGGCTGGGAATGTTGGATTCGTGGTTTAGGAGCTTGGCGTCGAAGACTAGAGAGGCGGAGTTCTGGGTTTGGTTCTGTTTGGGTTTACGGGTTGAAGGGAGGGATTTTGCTGTGTCGACGACCGCCATTGAAGGAGAATCGAATTAAAGGTATTCGAATAAAATGCTTCAGTTAATTTCGGAGAGAGCGTTGGGAGGAAGAAGAAGAGCAAGAGGAAATAAGTAGAGATTTAGTGAGAAGGCAAAGGCCGTAGTTCTCATTGGGAAGATCGGTGAACAAAAGTTGGAATCTTATAGTTCTCTGCCTCCCTCCCTCACTTTTTTGTCCTTTTCCTCCTCTTCTTCTTCTTCTTCTTCCTTTTTTTTTATTTGGTTTGATTCAATTTGTAATATAGCATTAAACTAGGTGTTTAGGCTTATGTAATCATGATATACACCAAGTTTGATTTGATTTACAAATATTAAAATGATAAGTAATTGTTCAAAATTCAGTAAGTTTAGGAATCGGGTTTTCTCTCGTAATTGCTCGATTTTTAACGTGTTCGTTATCAGAGGACTGACTACAAAGCAATAACAATAGAAATTCGGGTTATATTTAGAGCTTCGACATGGATATTGATATCGTTGGGTTATCTCACATCGAAGAGTGGAAGGGGTTGGGTGATGTTGGGTTTTGGGGTGAGAAGGGCTAATAGCACCCAATAGTGGTATCAGAGCCCAGGTTGACAACACATCTCGAGATCCGGTCCGAAGGATTGCTGGTGATCCGGTCGGAGCCGGTAGATGGGTAATGCCTACCGAGAGACCAATGTGTGAGGGAGAGATTGTTGGGTTATCCCACATCGGAGAGTGGAAGGAACTGTGTGCTGTTTATAAGTGTGAGGGAAAACGCCACCCTTCGAGCTAGCTTTTGGAGTGAGAAGGCCCAATAGCACCCAATAGTTGGAATCTAGTATCAGCCTTGATTGAGCTTGTATTTCTTTCAGGTAATACTCACAGTTGCAGAGCACCACAGCGCTATTGTTCCATGGCAGATTGTAGCCCAAAAGACTGGCGCAGTGCTGAAGTATGTAAGTTTGGATGAAAATGAGGTTCCTGAAGTGGAGAAGCTGATGGAAATGATTTCACCGAAAACAAAGCTGGTTGTTGTTCACCATATCTCAAATGTTCTTGGTGGGTTCTCTTAAAGTACTAATGTACTTCTCATGCTGCTTTTTCTTTCCAGACTTTGTTTATAATGACAGAAGATGCTAATTAAGTGACCACTATATTGTGTAGCTTCCTTTCTTCCTATAAAACACATAGCACGTTCGGTACATGAAGTTGGAGGGAAAATCCTAGTTGATGCATGTCAAAGTGTTCCACATATGGCGGTCGATGTCCAAGACCTAGATGCAGACTTCCTTGCTGCTTCATCGCATAAGGTAAATTTTGAACCTTGAAGTCTTAATAATTTACAAGAATCAAGATTAACAAAGGAATTAAAGAAATAAACATGCTCCAGATGTGTGGGCCTACAGGCATTGGATTCTTGTATGCAAAAAGTGATATATTGGCAGCCATGCCTCCCTTTCTAGGTAAGTTGTTATGGATTTGGTCCTCAAATTCTGGGTTTTTTCTTGTACTAGCTATAAAAGGTCAGGAATTTGATGTGGTTTTTTGTTTATAGGTGGCGGGGAAATGATCTCTGATGTATTCTTTGATCATTCCACGTATGCAGACCCTCCCTCGAGGTTGGTGAACATTTCTAGTTTGTGCTCATAGAATATTCAAGCAGATGTGTAGTGTTATAACACTATCAGTTTTGCTTGGATTGGATCAGGTTTGAGGCGGGTACCCCGGCTATCGGCGAAGCAATTGGCTTGGGAGCAGCAATTGATTACTTGCAAGGAATTGGGATGCAGAAGATCCATGACTATGAGGTGAGTCGCCAGTAAACCCTTAAGAAAGATGTGATTTTATCTTTTTGTTTTTCATGTTTGTGCAAAGAAAGCTTCTTTTCCCTCCTTTTCGCATACTAGAGTTGGCTTCTTCTTCAACTCTTGTAACAGTGTCTTCTAATTTCCAGACAGAGTTAGCTAACTATTTATACGAAAGCCTCTCTACGATCCCCAATCTCCGTATATATGGACCGAAACCTTCAGAAAAGGTGAAACGTGCTGCTCTGTGTTCTTTCAACGTCGTGGATGTTCACCCTACCGATCTAGCAGATTTTCTCGATCTACAAGTAAGTTGGTAGAAACTACGTACAATCTCTCTCCACACAAATAAGTATCACCATAGATTGTACTGACCTATATATATACTTGTGATTTTCAGTACGGAGTGGCTATCCGAACAGGTCACCACTGTGCGCAGCCCCTGCATCGGTATTTAGGCGTGAACGCAAGTGCTCGAGCCAGCCTTCATTTCTACAATACCAAAGAGGATGTGGACGACTTCATCCAAGCCCTCGGTGAAACAGTGGCCTTTTTCAATTCTTGCAAGTAGTTAGCAATCTAGTCTACTAAAAATCAGAATACAGGGAGATAATCGGTTCGATTCAGGTTGTTTATGTTGGTTTTGCGGGACAATGTTACAAGTGCTTGTGTAAAGATCACAAGAGGATGAATGTGTATATTACAATGAAATAGCCATTTGTAATCTGAGATTCTTCGTATTGTTGATTTGAGTTGCAGTATAAGTTGTTTTAAATTACATCATTTGTTCCCCGAAAAACCACCATGCTTGTGCTTGAAGCAGGTCAACGAACGGCGATTACAGAAGTCGTTTTTCTGGTGGAGGTGGAGCGGCGCCGGCGACGTCAAAGCTCTAGCAATTCCGACGAAGGGAAGGGTGAGAAGGTAATTCTTTGCTTGCATCTCATTTTACCATTGGCGATATAGTGATTGAGATTTATTTGACATGATCAAGGACTCTTCTATGCTTGCATCTCATTTTTTGCTTCTCTCTTCTCTTTATTGTTTCGCACCTTTTAATACTACTAAAACTAAATTACTGCAGCCACTACTAAAAAGGTGGACCCACCCGTCCAAATCAGCTCTGAGTTAACCGAGATATCGCAAAATCTCGGACCGGCTAGAGATGGATTTGATCTGTCATTTTATGTGATGACAGTGGGTTTTTCTCTTCCGGTGAAGTCCTTCAGCTTCGAGACCGAGAGTGCCAAATCTGAAACCGGGAAATGTACCCTAAGTAAGTGAGAGCGATGTATACGTAAAAATGTACAGAAAACAGAATCAAATCGATGGCAACCGGTACGAGACCTATGAGGGGCTTCAGTGCCTTTTGTGCATCCAGGTCGTGTTTCGAGACATCCGGTTCGAACTGCTCGATGTAGATTCTTACTGTTGCGCCTGCCGATCCGGTTCCCTGGCTCATGCACAATGAAAGCACCTGTTATCGTCGTATAATCTAGCAGGTATTGTTGTTTACGAGAAGAAAGGGGGAAGCCAGATTACTGATAAGCGGAAGATGATCCTTGACCCATCACTGAACACGAACCGGACACCTTGTTTCGACGCCACACTACCATCAACCTGCAGAAAAAGTTCAGATGGAGATGGCTTTTGTGTGAGGAAATCAGCACGGAGAGATGATTAAGGTGGAAATAAGTAAGCACACAATATATCAGGTCTCACGGGATCGGTGTATGAGAAGTCGTCTGCAAACTTCAGCGTGTAGCTTCCTATAATACAGCACATGGAATTGCGGTCAAGCGCATGTTTATTGTTACGGTATGTTCATAAACTAATTATAAACATCTCTCAACAACTCCAGTTATTGGGTTAATTATATAAACTTCAATCCCCTTTTATGGGCTTTTTTCAAAGATAGAGTGTTATGTTTGAAGCTCTCCCAACAACTCAAGTTATTGAAATGAAACGGTTAACAACTCATGCAACTAGGATGCAACAGTTCCTCATAGTTATGATCATGTTACGACCCAACGGGTGAAGGAGTTTAGAGATGAACTAACCATATTGGTCACCCGGTTTGCTCTCGGTGATCAAGCCTCTTAGGTGTTCAATCATTTTGTTGGCTCCTTCAGATTCACATTCCTGAGCAGCAATTTTGTATTTGTCAGTTGATAGCACACGGAACCAGAAAGATTAAATCCCAAGAAGTTGAATGCAGAGTCTTGCCTCATAATCATATCTCGAGAAGAAGTTTCTTCCATAAGTTGCCCAGTGTTCTTTAACAACATCAGCAACTGAGACTAGCTTCTCCCCTGGTTTCTTGTCTTTGTTTTTGTGGGCAATAATTGAGAGCCAAGCTAGCACGGCCCTGCAAATTTCATCCACATAGAACTTACTAATGTTTAAATAACAGAGCTACCATTCGCCATCAAATAAATAGATCATTACCATATACCATCTTTCTCACGAATGTGATCTGATCCCGTACCGAAACTTTCTTCTCCGCAGATCGATAATTTCTCAGCATCCATTAGGTTGCCGAAAAATTTCCAACCGGTGGGTACCTGAGAAGAGTTCATGCTCAACCTACTGCCTATATCCTTTCCTATTTTTGTTATCTATCTAATTGGAAACAGAGGACATTCGGAAGTTAGATTCAAACCTCAAAAAATTGAAGATTTAGCTTTTCAGCGACACGGTCAAGAGCACCACTGGTTGGCATTGACCGAGCTAAACCCTGAAATAAATGGAAGTGATGTTAGCTGATATATATTGGACGGTCATAAGAATAGAAGCTTCACTAACTACCTTAGGTCCACTCTTGAAGTAAGGGATGGCTTCTTGAGCATTAGCAGCAATTATAGCAACCGAATCCGAAGGAGTTACGAAAAATCCTTTGCCCAGGATCATGTTGCGATCACCGTCTCCTGAACGATGATAAACAATAACGATATGCTTATGCTGAAAAATCTTATCAGCCACAGGCATATCAGTTTCCAAATAGGAACCGAGTCTGTCAACTTAATACTCTCAAGAAGCCAAACTGAACCAAATCAGGTGAATTAACATACCGTCACTAGCAGCTCCAAAATCAGGTCCATTTCCACCAAACATAATCAAAACCAGTTCCATTGCATATCTGTTTTGAGATGAACTGCAGTTAGCATGTTCCTGACTACTGGAAATTCAACCAAACAAGCATGTACATTGTGTCTTACGTAAGATTGGGATCTGGATGGCCATGCCCAAAATCTTCAAGAGGGACTCCATTCAAAATTGAATCCTACATTGCAGACCCAAAGGCTGGCATCATAAACGTGAAAAATATTGTATTTAAGTCATAGTGAGATTATGACATGATACGGAACATACCATACTAGCTCCTAGCTTGTCCACAAATATAGGCTTCGCATAAGCACCAGTAACAGCATGCATTGCGTCGAATATGAACCTGATAAGTGAGTTTGTGTTAACCAGAGTCTGAAATCACATTCAATAGTCTTTTTCTGTTTTCCATCTATGCTCCTTTGTTACGTGGTGGATGGGCATGCTTTGGGATTTATCACGCTTCTTCCTTAAGATTTCTCAAATGCCCCAATTACATCGAAGTTTTATGAGCTAAACTATTAAGACCAAACAAACATTGCTTTAGGTTATATACTGAAGCGGAGTTCATTAACAAAGCTGTTTGGAATGGACAACGTTTATGAAAGACCATGCAAGTTAAGATTAAAGCCATCTCTGTCCATGTACCTGAAATTAGGACGTGAAACGAGACTTTTGATAAGTTCAAAATCAAATACATTCTGCAAAAAAATACCAACACACTTACTGATGTGAAATGCACAAGTTGATAAAAGTTAAAGAAGTGAAAACATCTTGTTTCTGACCTCCATTAGCTCCAAGTAATCGGAAACTGGATCTACTACTTCAACGGAGAAGCTCCCGTAGTTAGTAACTCCAAGACGAGACAGGTTAATATCAGGAATGTCAGCTGTCTTAATATCAGAGATCTGCGGTGTTAACGAATCCAAACCCGATTCTGTCAAGACTTGATTATGAACAGCCAATACTCAGGTAAGAAATGTAGAAAACAACTCAAAGGTGATGTACAACATCCATTCATCAGTAGAGAAGGTCAAAAGAATTAATTAGGTTCTCTTTTTAGCTAAGCTAATTATGATAATTTAAAAAAAAAATGCTATTTATGATAAAAACTTCAAATTCTGATTCTCTGATAACAAATCGGTATGATATTCGAGTCTTGGCACTGTAGTTTACGCAGGAAAGATGGCATGTATTCAACTAAATATATTTCCATAAACGAACAAGAAGGCCAAAAGCATAAAAGCCAACTTACAGAGAGAGTATTTCCATAGATCTTGTCCGTGATTGACTCGGGGGCAGGCTGCCCGCTGCTGTAATTAAACTGAGCAAAAGCAGAACAAAGCTTCAATGAACTTGTGAGACTTCAACAGTGGCCACCTCAAGGGAAACAACTCTAATTTTGAACAGAGAGTCCATCATCCAAATAAGGCTCTAATTTGTTAAACTTTAAGAAAGAAAGTTTCGATGAACAAACACGAAACTTGTGGTGGAAGAAGAATTGAAGATTTAACAGCATGACAGACTAAATGAAATATGGGCACCAACTGCTTTTATGGTAAGATGATAATCAATTGATGACTACAATTAGATTTTCCCACCAGAGTGAGAAAAAATGCTCAAAGGAACTAACAAACTGAGATTGGAAAACAAAGACGTCCTTGCTCAAAGCATATCACAAGGCAGCTTGAAAGAAAAATTAGACGGAGCAACCAAAATGAAGTTCAAACAATTGATATGAAACTGCACTATTCAATTGGAATGACCAGTACGACTAGACATTAGCCTGTGTGAACTGAGCATTTTGTGATCAAGATATTGTGATAAACACAAGTCAAACGAATTAGCAATTTACCTTGATGCCCCAATCGTACTCAGGGCCCCCAGGATTATGACTCGCACTCATTATGAATCCACCGTTGGCCTACATGGAAGTTTATGTTAATTAAAAATTATAAACAAGATGCATTTTCTCAGAAGCTTCTGCTCGGAACATGTACGATACAAGAAATGTTTACTTACCTTTCTTTTCCTGATAACAGCAGAGACGGCCGGTGTAGAAAGGATGCCATCCCTGCAACAATAGTATGCATTAGTGCAGTTCAAAGAATGAACAATGCGAAGAAAAAAAACATGTGCACGGAGTATCAGATACATTTCAGCAAAAAATGCAACCAAAAATGTTAATAGAGCAGGTCATCCTCTTCATGTTTCAATCTTTAGCAGACTTCACCTCCGTTAAGCAAAGAAGCAATTTACTCAAGTCATCGAGAAGACTAATGTATACTAAACATTAACTCGGCACTTGATGTTAAAACTATTCTTGTAACTATATGTTGATTTAATTCAGAACCACATCCATCAGACGCACTTGCCCACAAGGATTTTGCCAACACCATTTCCAGCAGCAATTTTGATGATTATCTGCACTTTCCAATTCAAACAAACCACACCATGAGATAATCAGAGCGAATCAGTGGAACCAAATAGATACATGGTAATGCCAAAATACAGCAGCAAGGAATAACAAGTAACAAACTATGATGACCTGTGCAGCTTCTTTGTTGAAGTAACGACCATCCCCACCTAATACTAGCAATCCATTCTTATAATCCTCCGGAGGCAATGAATTGAACAATGCCTGCACATTCAGTTTATAAAACGCAAGTGAATCAACTCAGTTCAACATAGATCATCCCCCTACGAAACTGAATTCCTTATAGACAAATCTTACCTGAATCCAATTGGCAAGATAGTTCTCTTCCTTGAACACTTTCACCTACGAACACCGGAGACAGCAATACAATTAAACTAAACTAAACGCAGCTCTCCATTCACGAAAGCTGAACAGCCTAATCGAGAGCTACCTTTTTACGGAGTCCGCTGGTTCCCGTCTTCTGGCCTTCAATAGGCTTCGTCGGCACCGAACTAACCTGCAGCAAAATCAGAGAGGTGGAGAAAACAGTACACACTTAGAGAGTGTTCTTAATACGAGAGCGACGAACAGACCTTGATCCCTTCCGGTTCGGCAACGGTGGCGGGAGAAGACGGCGGAGAGACAGCACTGACGGAGAACGAGCGAGAGCGGAGCCTGGAAGTAGCGGAGGAGAGCAATGCGATACCACCATTTCTAACAACACTAGGCTGGCGCTGATGCTGCTTCTTCAGCCTGAAGAGCGCGGAAGAGAAGACGAAATTCTCCAGTCTGGAGCAACAGAGAGAAGGCGCCATTGAGAACTGATCAGGTTACGAACACGGCCGCGATGACGACGACGACGGCGGGAGGGAGGTTTCGGTGGTTTGGTGATCCCGGTGAGTGAGCTACTGGACAGTGTTGAGTGAGGGCGAAAATGGAGGAGTTCCAATGAGCTGCGGAAATCAAGAACCGTTAATGAGTAGCCACATGTTCGCTCTTTTCCAAAATTAGCTTTATCTCGTCAGTCATCATCATGTGACTCTTCCTTCCCATACATTTCTCGCCAACGGTTCTCGATTTTCAGTGAGAAATTAATTCAAATAATTAAATCTAGAATGCCAGAATGAGGGCTTAATATCCATTGCGGACATTGTCCTATGGGAGTTGTAACAATATGGTCATCAACTAGTTAAAAATTTAACTTACATGCAACATTTTATCTCAATTTTACGGTTATTTTTTATCCAACTTCACAATTGAAAGAGGAAAGCAATTGCGCAATAATAAATAAATAAATTTAAAACAAATTTGGAAAAATTACGCCAAACAGGTGAAGAGAAAAAACCGTTGTTCTCTCTCTCTCTCTCTCTTGCTTTGGTTTTCTGATGAATCGAAACAGAGGGCTTTTGGTGGCGAAAAGGATAACGCCATAGCCAAGCTCCGTGATTGGTACCAGGGAGAAGAAAGGAGAAGTGAGAATTGTGAAACCGAGCTGACTCGTACAGCTCTACTGGTGGAGCTCTGCCGCACAGCTTCATTAACTCACGAAGGGTGGGTTTGGTGTTTGATTATCCCACTTTGAGAAATCACATGGAATCCGGGCAGTGCGATAGTTTGACAGCGGTGGATTTCTTCTATTGCTGTTAGGGAGAAGAAATTTGCAGGGGAGAGGAAAGAGACATTTGACATTTTAATGAAAGATAAATTTGTAAATAAAGATGATATTCAAACCACAGTTCACCATTCCTTTCCTCATGTAGCTTAACCATTCCGTCCCCGGTGAAATCATGCAAGGTCACCAACCGTACAAACAATCCCTTGTGAGTGATTGAAGCAGGAAAACATAATAAAGGTGCAATTTGAAGCTTGGTCCTCCATAAGTAGCAGATTCCTTTAAATAAACAAACTAGCAGCTGTAAAGTGGGATTAACTACTCATAGTCATTGTTTCTGATGCCGCAAGCCAAGTTGATGGGTTCATCCCAGCTACCAGGTGAAACATCCAAAATCCTGCTGCATAGTTATTTTCGCTTCTTGCAAGTGTTGGTGGCGTGTTTCCGTTGGCGGCTGCCGTGGTTCCGTCTATCCGCTGGTTTGGACGGTGCATGTCATCCCAAATAAAGAGATTTATACTCTTTTTTTTGAAAGTTTCACATTAAAGAGAAAGGAAACACATATGAAATATAATTAGATTTTAACTTTGTAGATTATCAACCCCAACTAATTACCCCGCCAAGACCCACGAAGGCGTATATAATTGACGGGACTTTTGTACGTATAAATTTTATCCATAGAATTGAAGAGAGTGATATTTATTTATTTTATTGAAAGAGAGTGATATTTATCGTAATAGAATTTTTAATAGGAGAGATTAAGATAGTAAATATATAACAAGTTAAAAAATCGATCTAAGTTGTGAGATAAGTCTCAACACAACAGGGGAGTGTCACAAAGTGGATAGCCCATTTGCTTACCGTCGCACAACCCACAACTAAATTAGATGCCACACATTTAAAAAGGCGAGAACCTTCGTGATGATGATGCCACCAGTTATACAGCGAAGAGTTTGATGGGACAAACTGGAGAGGACCAGCTCACTTTCAATATCCACAAATTAAAATCTTTATCGAAAACATTACAAACATGCATGACGAACAATTAAGAGCTACAAACATAATAATTAAAAGTTCTAAATAGTGCATCCAACACCCTACATAAGTCATTAATCTGCATCTAAAAAACAAATCAATTGCTCCACCTATCAAGGGCGACACCACCCCCGCAATCTACCTCAATCTTGATCCTCGATACCACTATTTCTAAATGGTGGTTTTGACTTTTGATTTCTTCTAAGTTAATCCTCAATTTCTTTTATAATTTTGGCCTAAAATACAATACAAATGAAATTACCCGTGTTATTTGTTGTAGGGTTCATCTTTTTGTCCTCTATAACTGAAATAGTGTCGATAAATTTTGGACTAAATATTGCTTTATATATAAATTGTTGCCTCTAATTGAGATAATCTTATTAATCTGAATACGGATCTAACAACTAAAAGATATTGATTCAAGATAATTTTAGTTTTTAACTTGAGTCTAACTTTTTATTTTATCAATAAATTTATGCTTGATATGGGATGATTTTAAATCATGTATTTCAAAATTTATATAATTAATTCAATATTTTGTTTGATATATAAAAATAATAAATTAAATATATGTAATTTAAACTCTTAAATACAAAAAAATTCTCAAACCTTACCAATATAAATAAAATTTTAAATTCCATTCCAATATATACTTTTCAAATCCCAATTTAATATAGATATCAAACAAAATTTCTACTATCAATCTCTTACATTTCAAATACACGTTATTTAAATACATAATTTTTAAACTCCCTCTAAACATGGGCTAAATTTCCGAACGGTAGTTTTGACTTTTGACCCTTGTAAATTACTTCTTATTACTTGTCCATTTCTATATAGCTTTGGCCTCTTCGGGGCCGTTGTTTTCGAAAGAATATTTATGCATAAGTAATCGCGATTAGGAGAACAAAACGATATTAATTATAAAAAATTACACCGATCCCTTCTCTTCTCTGTCTGTCTGCTCCATTTTTACAGCCAATAACCCCACCGCGATTGCATCTGTCTCTCAAGGTTCAACACCCTCCTATCCTTCCCTTCCTCTTCTCGCTGCCCCCCTCGAAATGGCCCAGAATCAAGCCAAAGGTCTGTCTGCTTCTTCCCGCACCATGTTTGCTCTCTGATCTCGTATATAGGGTTTGCTATTCCCAGCTATGATCGCGATCAATCTGATTTTTTCACCGTGACTTTGTCAATTTCACTAGGTTTTACGGATCTTACTTACTTTGTGATAGCTAAAGATTGTTAAATCTCATCTGATGTCTGTCTGCAACACTTTGGATTCCAAAATTGGTGTAGTTGAATCGGCCAAGGATCCTGGCTCAAAGTCACTGGTTGTTTGCTTTGGGGAAATGCTGATCGACTTTGTGCCAACGGTTAATGGCGTTTCACTAGCTGAGGCTCCTGCTTTCAAGAAGGCTCCCGGCGGGGCTCCTGCCAATGTCGCTGTTGGCGTTTCGAGACTGGGCGGTTCGTCAGCTTTTATAGGCAAGGTGCATTTCGGTATTTTCGGTTGTGAATTTCCTTATTTGGATGTTTGTTAGCTTGTATACCTGAACATATAACGTGTTAGATTAGATGTCTCTCTATCAAGGTATGTACTTATTTGTCCATATGGATGTGTGAATGGAGGTTTGTAAGCTAAGGTTATGAGGTTGAATCATGATTCCTTTCTGTCGGATGTTATGTTAGCCTTTGATTATCTGCTTATCACCAAGACCCTTGTCTAGCTTCGATATTTTGAATTGCGGCTAACTTGTGCTTGATTTCACCATATGGATGTGTGAATTGAGGTTCATAAGCTAGGTTATGTGGTTTGATCTTGATTCCGGGTTGTGGGATGTTGGCCTTTTAGTTTGAAGTGAAATTAATGACTAAATCTCTGCTTAAGTAGAAGGTGAATGGTTTTGACGGGGTAAATCTGCTTATAGGCTATAGCTTCTTCGCGGCGATTTATTACCAAGTACCTTGTCGAGCTTTGATATTCAGTTTGAACTGTGGCTTTATTACTGCTTACATTTGCTTGATTTCATCATCATACACCTTAGTTAAGTGCTTGCCTGACATTAATGGGTTGTTCATACACTCAACCAAAACTCTAATAGCCATGTTTTCGATTTCAGTTGGGTGATGATGAATTCGGGCATATGTTGGATGATATTCTGAAGCAGAACAATGTTGATAACTCTGGCGTGCGGTTTGATCCCTATGCGAGGACAGCCCTGGCGTTTGTGACGCTCAGAGCTGATGGGGAACGTGAATTCCTCTTCTTTCGGCATCCAAGTGCAGACATGCTACTTAAGGAGTCAGAGCTCCAGATTGACATTCTGAAGCAAGTATGATCACATTTGTCCTGTACTATAGTTCTTTGATATATTACGGTATATCTTAGGAGAAGTGTTCATCATGAGTTAATGGGTTAATTTTGTAAAATTGCAGGCCAAAGTCTTCCACTACGGTTCAATTAGTTTGATCGCAGACCCATGCAGGTCAGCTCAAATTGCTGCACTGAAAACGGTCAAAACTTCCGGTGGCATTCTGTCGTATGATCCAAATCTGAGACTGGCATTATGGCCATCCCCAGAGGCTGCTAAAGAAGGAATTATGAGCATATGGAATGAGGCTGATGTTATTAAGGTGCACTTTCGTATTTGGTTATCACGCAATCGTGTCAAAACTACTAGAAACTTACTTAGAAAGGATCCGAATGGCAGATAAGCGAGGATGAAATTGTGTTCTTAACTGGAGGAGATGATCCCAACGACGATGATGTCGTCCTAAAGAAGCTCTTTCATCCTAATTTGACCCTTTTGATTGTAACTGAAGGGTCACAGGGCTGTAGATACTACACAAAGGTAATCCAAACTCTATGCAAAGTACTGATAAATCGAGATGTCTTGGGAAAAAGGAAAACTCATCGTCAACCGAATCCAATGCAGGAGTTCAAGGGCAGAGTTCCTGGAATCAAGGTTAAACCCGTTGACACAACCGGTGCAGGCGATGCGTTTGTTGGTGGCCTCCTCAGCAGCCTGGCTTCCGACACAACTATTCTCAAGGTACCCCTTGAATTCGACACGTTGAAACACTACTTTGTTTATATAAAGGGTTGAAACACTACTTGCAAATGTTTACTCATGTTTGGTGTTTATCCTCAGGATGAGAAGAGGTTAAGAGAAGCCCTCTACTTCGCCAACGCCTGTGGAGCTGTGACGGTGACTGAGAGAGGTGCGATCCCGGCACTGCCGACCATGGAAGCGGTGCTGAAACTCATAAAGCCGGTTGCTTCATGAACATGATAACAAGAGTTTGTGCTGACTCCATTTCCTTTTTTCAAGTTGCTGTAGCTTCTCTCTGTATGTTTGAGGCCCAATTGTTCAGTTGTTAACCTTAGTGAAGTTTTGTCCCGTCCTTTTGGGGCGTTGTGTGCTATTGAAGCCCCCAAAGCTTTGTACACCAGCTTGATCAATAAAAGGAACAACATAGACAAGTCAATGTGGTATGCAATCCTTTCAAGTTGATGAAGAGTAATGTCGGAAAAGTTAGATATCAATGAAGTGATTATGTAAGTGAATTTTCTCGTTATCATTTAAATTTTATTTAAATTTTTTTATTTTATAAAACATAAAATGATCTAAACTTGAAAGATTGGAAATAAGTTTTTTTGTTATCATCTAACTTTTTCTATTATTCAATATGAAATTATTCAAACTTGAGGTTTTTCAAACGTCCGATCTTGTCCTTTCGAGGACATCCGATCAAATTCTGAACTCAGTTCTAATTGGGGGCTAAATCAAATTCGAGACAGTTGAAAACTAAATTAAGAATTTGAAACCCATTATAGCCAAATGTATCATTAATCAAAGTTGGTGTGTCATATTTTTTTTAGTTGGAGATAAATAGGGCGAAACTTTGCTATTATAAAAAAAATAAAAAAATAAAATATAAATATAAAAAAGAATTAAATTCAAACCTAATACTTTCAAATCTATAACCATATCGTACAATGAACTGCGCTATGGTGACTTCTTGTATCCCTCCAATTGGCTTTGCTTAAAGTTGCGTGCCTGAATTTTAGTTTGTGGCACTTTCCCAACTCCTCCCACGTGCCCGGCATGTGTCCGAGTCAAATCGTCAACGTCCCCTTTACTCTTAATGCGAGTCACGACTCACCGGAGGGTAATTCATCCCCTTCCACTTTATTAATTTTGACAATTAAGTAATTAATTAACTCGCCGACGAGTCGGAGCCCCGATCCACCCCGGGTGTAAATTTAACCGGCTTATGATAAACAGACTGAGAGAACAGGCACAGAGTGAAATTGGCGGCTCCAAGCTTTCGCCGTAGTTCGATTTTGGAAAGTAATCGTCGAGATCGCAAGTTTTCTTCCTTCTTCTCCGTTTCTCACATTCTCGGAATCGATATATGGCTTCGAATCCTTCTCTTAAACCTGAGATCGGTCCCGACGGTCTCGCCAGAGAGTCTCCGGTCATCGCCTATACCGAGAGGGTCTGTGTTTCTATTCCCGTTTTGGTGTTGTATAGCGATTACGGTTCGAAATCTCCGTAATGCAGCTCTGATAATCTGGCATTTCTGTAATTTTTCTTCCAGGTGATTGCTGAAGAGCAACTTCAGTTACTGAAGTAAGTTCGCAAAATCTGTCTCGTTTGGATCTGTAGTTGTGACTGATTCGATCACTTGAATGTGATCTTGAGTTATCGTATATTTGTATGGTATCCGGAAATGCAGTGTTGGAGTTCCTCTGAACGGAATTGCTGTTGTTGCTTTGCTAGAGGTTTAAGATCTTAGCATACTTGTTTACTTGTCTGCTGTTATTCACCAAGATGTGGAGCTAAGTTTGGTACTATCTTTAGTTCTCTTATTTGTGGTGATGCGGATCACTGTTATCGTTGAGTGATTATGGAGATCATGTAGCATGAGGTTATATGTCATTAGTCTGGGTGTGATTGAACATTGGTAAATTCCTGCAGATACATTGAAGAAAACAAGTCGAAGATACGCGATGTTGAGCGAGAGCTTGCAACTCTGTCCATGGATTTGAAGCTAACTGCTGGACCGAAGAAAGCTGGTTGGTCGTTGTTGTTTCCTTTTGTTCTTCATGTGTTTGTCGTATTTGGTATGTCTACAAACTGACTTTGTGAATGTTGTGATGAACGCAACTCGATTAAAAGCGCTTGAGCATCTGAGGAAGAAAATTGAAGTTTCAGCAGAAAAAATTCATCATGCAAAGTTGAAGGAGGAACAGGCACGGAAGGTATGGAGCTTTTCAGTTATTCAATCCCTCACCATTACCGGCCGTGTAATTTCTGTAGTATGTCGATGTCTTCTAGGCGTGGGAAGCTACATTGCGAGCCTTGAAAGATGAAGAAGAAACGAAACAGAAGTTATGCGATGACTTAAATCGACTGGTATGATTCTTATTTAGGATATGAATAGCTTCGATCTCGTGCTCTCTCCTTTCTAATGTATTAATATTTTTAGGTTGAAGAAAGCAGCAACTCGCAGTTTGCTAGACTTGAGGAACTAAAAAGGCGAATGGAAGCGTTAAATCCAAACAGAGCATCATCTGCAATATCTCCTCATGTAAGTTCTCCTTTCTGAGACCTCTCGTTTCTTCTGTGCATCTCTTGGGGGCATATCATTCCAATGGCAATGGAGGTCACTTCCTATATTCTTCATGACGCGTCTTTCTACAGTAGACTATTGCTATATACTTCGACAGAGATAGTTTTACCTGTATAAATAAATGTGCAATTGACTGTTATGTACTCATGTATTCGTCTGTTTTTCAGCATATTTTTATTCTGATAGGAGAAGAAGGAAAAATCTGTATGACTCTAGTCTTTACTCTTTAGCTGAAGTGATGAAGTCCTTTTAAATCATGTTACCATGTACTCCAGTTTTAAATCTATTATTGTTATTTAAATAAAACACAATTCATTGCCATGCTGGCTTTATCTTTCTGTATAAAGATGGTTATAATCTGGCTAGAAAATGTATAGCAGCAGAAAAAATGATATAGAAGACAGAAAAATATACTTACTATCCGAGCTCGTAAACCCAGTTTCAACTTTGTTTGCTAATGTTAAGGGTAATCAATCCCTCAAACTGTGCTATGGAATTGTAACAGGGCCAGTGCAAACATAAACTATGTAACCCTCAGAGACTAATGTACTTTCTCTATTATTCCTGTTACTAGTTTTTATTCTTGTGAATTTCAGAATGGACAACCTTCAGACAGCAGTACGACAACAGGCGCTCCCTCTATTGTTCCATCAACAGCACCAGAAGGTAACGACAGTGGAAATGCACCTAACCAAGCAGAGGGCAACCAAGTTCCAAATGGGCCGGGACAACAACAGCCTGCTCCAGTAGGAGCCAAGAAGAAGGTCCAAGTCCACGGAAAAGGCAGGGGCCTCGGGGCCGCACCCAAACGGCAGCCTGGCTGGACCGGGGCCGGGTTCGATGTAGATGGCAGGAATTAGATCAACCCCACTCTTCGGTTGAACCGGTTCTCTACTCTACTGCTCATATCCCCTTCTCTCCACTGATTTAGTACTTCTTCCTTCACATTGACAACGTCCCAATGCAGGTTATTCAACCGTAGCCTGCTCATTGTGCCGAAGTACTAAGCGATACGGTTCTATGTAAATCACTCCCCCATGAGTTGTTTTGAGTAATGATTTCTGAAAGCTAAAGCAACAAAAATAACCATGGAATATTGGTGTCTTTCTTCTTTAGCAATAATACTGCATCATATCTACTCTGTATTTGTTTGAATATATACCGCACAGAACAGATTCCTCACTCTTCACCAAAATTCAGATGGGATTGTTCAGAAGACAACAGAGGGGCTGTTGCATCATTGGACCTTGAGACTGTGAGTAACAAATTATGGTGTACTTTTTTTTCCCTTACCTTTTGACATCACACAGTTTCTAAATGCTTCCTTTTTTTAAACTCTCTGCCATTAAAAAACGAAACTTTACCTTAGCTCTTTGCCATTATCTGCTGGCTTAACTTTTAGATTCTAGCCTTTCTTCTGTGGGTCTCTGTTGTCACGTATATCTCATGTTATTCAGAGACTGCATTATTGTTATTCACATGCACCCACCAGTCACACAACTGTTCCAAACTGCTCAACGTTAGTTTTCTCTTGAGTTCGGGTTCGAGTTCGAGTTCCGAACCCGCCATTCTAGAATGTTGAGAAAATCATGGTTTTCTTTAGATTCTGGCTATAGGTTGATGTTTAGGAGGGTAGAATCAAACAGACATGTAGTGATGATACACTGCAAATGACGAAAAGGAATCGTCATGACACCGTCATAGAATTTTCATGAGATTGAACCGGTCCAACAAGCCGGTACGGTACAGTTTGCTCACTGGATTTTGGCTCTCAGTGTGTGCAGAATGACGTTGGAACTGTTGTATGCATAGGTTAGTTCCACCAAACGAACCGTACTGAGGTGTGTCCATATCTAAAGAGGTTTTTGGATCTAATCGTCACCTGTATCTTTTTGGTTATCTGCTTTGGCCGTACGATCATGGTGGAAACTGGAAAAGAGTATAAATTTTGAAAACAGGTTTTGAATATTCATTCATCTTCATTACATCATTCAATCACAAGGTAACTAGTTAGGTGGGGATGGGAGTGGTCAGGCTGCAGTTCTCTTCTGGGCCTAGTGATGCAAATTCTGGTACAATTTAATCGAAAGCGAAATGAAGGACCCATTTTCGGATAATCTAAATCGATATCGATTGAATACAGTTCTATTTCCTTTGCGAATTCGTAAAACGAAGAAAGAAACTCTTGCTTTTCTCAAGTTGGCTCCAGGTAGCTGAATTTTCTCCGGTTAGTTACTGTCGATTAAGAAATGTTTTCATAGCTGCGTTACCACCTTACAAATACAACATAAAATTATCTGCTTAACGTGTACAACTAAACACTTCATTACTAACGATCATTCACGATTTCGAAACTTGCTCAAAACGTTTTATTGAGACATGCATAACAAGTAGTAAGTAGGTAAAATGTTCGGACTCGACCCCTCGGTATCCATCACGAGTTATCTGATCCTGCTGCGTACAATGTTCCCTAACCTCACAGCCAAAAGAAAACAGAAGAGAACATCGTCATACAAAGTAGTATTAATAACAAAAGTGTCCAAAAACGAGAAGCTTGTGACGTATTTCCAGTACCACTGTTTCCCAAAAATTAAATAACCCCCTTCAATTCAATGATTTTATTTTGAATAGTCAAGTCTTGTCCCTGGGAGACCCCATTCAATATTCAGTGTCAAATGAAACGCAACCGAAATTTATTTCTTCTTCTTCTTCGTCGTCTAATCATAAGGGGGAGGGTTGGGAAATTGAATAATCTGTGGCATCGTACTCTACCAATTTGTTTTGTTTTAGATGAAAAAGCATTGAAAGCCAGCACCTATATAGATGTAAGGTTCTGAGACATTCAGTAAATGGGGAGGAAGAAGAAGAAGAAGAAGAAGAATGGTTTCGAATTCTCTCTGATCCTCAAACAGTGTCTTTCTTCAAATATTGGAATGATGACAAAATGAGAAGAGAAAGTGATTGGTTTCACCGTATGCAAACCAGCTAGGGTGGGAAGGTTGTGAATTCTGAATGTTGTTTTAACTGGGTGTATCGTGTATATGTGTGTCGATTGGGTCGACTATTATCCTTTTAAAGCAATTGTTATTGGACATCAAATAATCGTCCGAAAAACTCAGACACACAACAATTGGACTATGAGATTAGATTTCTATATTTTTACTTTCGATGAAATAAAAATACAAACTTCAATTTAATTCCTTTTCTACGTTTATTCTTGTAGAGATAGATAAATTGAGATGTGGGCTTAATATTTTATGTTAATTAGTCTAATTTTAGTAATAAATTTAGTGTATAAATTTTTTTTAAGTTAGGCTGGATATGGTTTTTATTATTTGAAAACTATAACCAACAGTAAAAGTAACAGTTTGTCAATTTGTTATCCAAATCTAATCATGCTTAATTACTGAATTCTGCAAGCACGGTTTGCTGAATTGACAGTCACAGTCAAAAGTTAATGTACAATTCAACTACACTGATCGATCAACTTCAATTTCATCGTAATGGACCGAATTCACACCGAATGAGAGCTCCCAGTAATGAATCAAAACCCTCCGTAACTAGTCCGCTGATAGAGCTGCACTGGAGTTCGTTTTGAGTAATGCAATTGATGGAACCAAACGAACAAGAGTACTGGGTGGGGATCGTCACTATTTTTGAAAAGGTTTGATGATGGAGCCCGCAGCCAAAATTTCCTCCATACTCTGTATTTTTTTTTATCGTTTAGAACAGTCTTTGCTACGGATTATTCCAAAGAGAAAGATATCTGGCTAGGCTAGTGTCAACTCCTGCTGCAGGTACTTAGCCATTTTAGCGTCTAAGACCCGCACGAATATGGAAACAAACCTCTACTGCGATTCATCAATTTGACCAACTTCTGCCCCCTGTATTTCGAGCGGGCGGATACGACATATCACTAGTTATATTACTTGGGTTATTGTGTTACGGTTCCATCGGATCACTTGAGGTTGTAGGTTCGTTGATTTCGAGAAAGGGGTTTGAAGTTTGTTCGGTCCACCAAACCTTGTACAAATGAGATTGTTATGTTGCGCTAGCAATGGTTCGATGTCTATGCGTCTTGATCAAATTGAACACCAAGTGTGATACCATTTGGAGAACTATTCCATCTGTTAATTCAGTTTATCAGAGGTAGCGGCGGAGACGGGTGAGTTGAGGGAGTCTCTTGTTCTCCATTTATCAGTATGGAGCATTAATCTGAGATTCCAACAGTCATGCGGAGACTTCGTTCGTCTTGTATCGGTAGTAGGGAAAGCTGCTGAGATAGAGAAAACAATTTTCCCTAAAAGCCTCTTTATCATCAGCTCGACCGATCCATAATAACGGAGGTAAATTCTCTATTTTTCTTGATACATGCACTTGAAAAAGAATGAGCCTAATCATTGCGGAATTCCAAATTTCCTTCGCTTAGTAGCACATCTAGGCAGTGGTACGGTAAAAGTCCTCAAACAACACAATCATGTGGGACTACATCATCATCGTCATCGTCATGAGATATTCAAAAAGAACTTCGAGGGAGTTGATGTCGATGTCGTTGGGGGGCACACATATTCAAGAGGAACTCACACTGAAAAATAATTAATGTCACCTTATAAATCATATGACATCACACTTCCCCTGTTTGTGAAAGATCTTTTCTTTTTGCTGGAATGGGGCTCCTCAAAATAAAAATAAACATTCAAAATACTCGTAAATAATGCTTGCATGCAGATATCAAGTGGCTAGGCCAAACACTAACAACCCGAATTACAAGGTTGGAATCGGTTAGGGTCGTTCGGTGGTCCGGATGAGTTGTGGTTTTGAATTTATTTATTCTTAATAAATAAGCAAGATAGTAATTGATCTATATACATCAAGATAATTAAGTAATGCACATTATCTAATTTTAAAAAAAAAAATCTGAAAACTTACATCATTGATTACAAATTTTATTATTTTCAATAGAATTATTATTTCCGGCGGTTAAAATTTTAATTCTTTCATTCTTTCCAAATTAACGGTTTTCAGCTAATAAAAACATAATATACTTAATGAGTCAATCGTAAATTATCGAATTTTTCCTATAAGGGACGATAAAATTAAATCTTAATGAGTCATATATTAAAGTAATCTAGAGTACACACAAAAAAAACATTCCTAAATATTCCCAACAAGAATATTAAATGTATGTTGTCAAGTGAGCCACCTAACTTACTAAAAATTTACCTTTGTAAGTTTCGTAACAACTGATAACTAGCCGAACCCGATATCGTACCGATAACCATAAATGTACCCACTTTCACATGTATACTATGTAAACTCTTTGTACAAATATAAAGCTAGCTTTATCAAAGCAAACATATCATTCACCAAATAAAAACCATACAAAAGCTAAATGAATGTGACCAGGCAAAAGGGGTCCCACATCTCTAACAAAAACACAAGGTAAATAAATTAAATTGGTGAAATATTTATACACATATGATTGCCAAGTAATTAAATCACCTGGTCAGATGATCAGAATTTATTGCACAGTGAATAATTGGGTGACAAAGGAAAAGCTTTCAAAATGATCATATATATACAATACGAGAGTGGTCCAGAACTTGGCCAAAAACTGAGATTTTTCATTCGTTTTGGTGGATCATATGGTAGAGAGTTTAAGTGTTGATTGTAACAGTCCAAAGATGGGTTTACATAGATGAGAGGACCCTGAGAGAGAGAGAGAGAGATGGAGATGGATTTTGCCAGCCCAAAACGACAGTTGCCATTCAGTCACATGATTCCCATTTTGGTTTCTGGTGTTTGTTTGGTCCCCTCAGTGGCTGCATGCTTAATTGTTCATTCTGATCTTCCTTTGCTGTGGAGACATGCGTGTAGCTTATTTGAGATGATGGCCACCAATGAAAATTGTGGTTTAGATTTTGAAATAGCGAGTAATGATGTTACTAGCTTGGGGCGGAATCATAACGGTTGGGGAGCCGGATTTGAATCAAAATGATTGTAGTTAACTATCGTCATTGGAATACTGGAAGAGATTCGAGAGACTGTCCTTGGTTCAACCTGTAACAGGACGTATTGATGAGTTATTATGAATTTGTGATCGGACTGGATCGACTTGGTATTTGATAAAGTGACGGATTTTTTGCAGGTTTGTCAGTTGATTAGTTCATGCTACTCCCATGCAGTAGTTCAAATAATTACAAGCTTCATATTAGCCCTTGTTCCTCTCATGTTAGGCTACATTTCATGAGTGACTAAATTCAAAAGATCCCTGATTAACTTACCAATGACTTGATGACCAATCCGATATTCAGATTATATTTAGTTTGAATAAATGAAATAGTAACGGAGTAATGATGGAATGTGATACACAGTCGATCGATTATGATAAAATTATATCAATTTGTACGGAAAAATTAAAAGGGGATTTTGTAGATTGATCAGCTTCACCATTTATCTGCATCCAAAACGACATATAAGTCTGTGGTTCAACTAGCCAAGCACCAAAATATTAATATATAGCTATTTTCTAGGCGTCCCATGATTAGAATCTTCTGCGACGGTTATTATCCGTCGTCGCATAAAGATTTTGGCAACGGGTTATTTTTTCCGTTACAGAAAACGAACTCTTTGGCTACAACAAGAATCCCGTAACAAATGATCTAATTTCTTGTAACGAACTCTTTAAACATACCGTTATCAGTCCATTCAGAGAACACAACGCGATCCAACTGCAATATATATGATGATGAGTTGACCCTCTGCTGCCTCTGCCAGTTTCCCTTAAACACCATTTTCTCCATCTGATGCACGTAACCTACATTCCACAATCATTACAAAAACCAGAGAAGAGTTTCAAACTTTGTCTTTTGTTTCTGGTTCCCCCCCCCCCCTGCCCAGATAATCAGAAACGTTTCGTACCATTCATGATGATGATGATCATCATCATATAGAAACCTTACATGCACAAACTAGGAATGGCGTGGCAGAGTCATCCATTGTTTACACTGTCTGCTTCAAATCAAGCTTTCCCAAATAGAATGAATTCAATGATTTCATTTTTTGTTGTGTTTCACTCTTATGTGGATACGTACGTAGCTGAGATCAGAGCTTTTTGTTTTTCCATTTGGATCGTCAAAAAAATAAAAATTCATGCAGAGCTGGTTATGGAAATTTCCTTCTACCTTCGTTTGTGTTATTTATATTGTACCGTTTTCAATAAGTCGTATCTACCATCCCATCACAAATTGTACATTTCAAGTGATATTTTAGCATGTTGAATTGAGCTATGGATAAAGTACTGGTACCTAGGTTGTGCCATCATGACAATGTAGTTCGAATGGGTTTTCTTGTGTTCGAGCTTGTATAGTGAGCGATCGAGTTTTCTCATCTCTTCTGACAAAAATGACACTGAAAAGCTGCACCTGGAATAAGAAATTGCACGACATGAAGCGATAGTATTCTGACCGAACTCTGTAGACTTCTTTGTGTATGCCCCGCCAAGATCATGTAAGTTTATAAACAATATATATGATCATGTAAGTTTCCAACACATTGTCAATTCGAACATCGATGGTACGTACATTTTAAGGTCCAACTTGTACCCTGAATGTAATATTATTGATGATACTTCGTCGTATTTCTTAAATCCATATATCTTATTGTATGTGAAACTACGTTCAATAATAATTTAATTTTAATGATATATTTACTAGTCAAATATCATAGTTAAAAATCTAAATTTTTTATCGACTTTGTTTATTTATATATTACTCCATGTTCTAAAAATTCAAAAACATCTTCATCAAAATATAAAAAATACCTAAATTTTACACACCTCGTCATATAATCAACCACCCCACCCTTACCCAAGGGTAATGTGCACGCAAACAAAATTACACACATAATGATTAATCCAAACCATAACCAATAATCATTATGTTAAAACTACATTAGATTCATGAAACAATGAATAATCATTATGTTAAATTATCGAACATGCAGTGATGATCATCAATGCACATGTGTGTTCAATCTATCTTTCAAAATCAAATTAATACACAACTATTAAATTAATTTAAAATATTCGAAAATATAAACCCAACGGTTAAATATAATGGATAATTAATTAAAATATATTACCTATATACTAATAATAATGATGTCAGATCCCTCCAACTTTCATTCATTTATATTATCTGCAGTAATTTCAAACCCAAAAAATAAAATCAAAGCCAGAATGGGTCGATGGGTAAATTTTAATTTTTGCGGATCCCAAATTAACCAACCCTCTCCTGTTTTTAATTAGTTTTTACCCACCTCCCCCACATTAAATGAAAGGGGAAATAATAATACTAATAATTAATAATAATGATAATAATAATAATAATAATAATAATAATAATAATAATAATAAAGGGGCCTGCAGAGAGTTACAGTGTGAGGATGATGCTCTGGTGACTGCAGAGTTTACTGTTTGTTTGGGACTTTGTAAATTGAGCGACAGATAGTAAAAGAGTGCCCAGGTGATTTCGTCACCTCTTCCCTTTTTTACAGTCTGGAAACTCTACCCTAAGTCAGTAAATTTTGCAAAATTTACATCTATACTTTATCGGTTTAAGAATCCAAACGGACTGTTCGTACGTTGTTGTGCGTGCTCATGGTCAATGTCTACCGATGGCATTGACGGAACGATGCACAAACTTGATGAGTGCAAGCCGGGTGCCCGCATTTCGAATTTTCAAAATGGTTACAAGTGTTTAATTTTTCATTTTCATAATTAATTTTAATCATTTAAAAATGAAATGTATTCGTAATTAGGTAAAAGAACTACAATATAAAGAGTAAAAGAAGTAATCAAATGTTTCATCTTATTTAGTACTACTAAATCTAATATATAAACTTTTTGGGAATGGTCAAAGTGTAATTAACTATTTACTAAATCTAGTTATAAAGTTTTAGAACATGATTCGGGACCAAAAAAGAACATTAACATTATAATCATAATAATTTATAGCATATGAACAATTTGTCTCTCTCCAGCTTTCGCTTTTGCCTTTTTTCCTACAGTTCCCAATGCAAAACCAAAGAAATTATAAAAGACAAAGTTAGAAAAAAAAATTTCTAGAAATAGCTCGATCAATATAAAATAGAAAACATAAATAAATATTATAAAAGTATCTATATCGTGAAGTATATTGAATTTAAAATTATTAGGTTGCATGTATATAATTTGTTTTTAAAAACAACTCTACTTGAACAAAGAAAGGTAAGAATTGGTCCATGGGGCGGTAAAAACTTGTTACTTTATTTGACTCTCATTTTGTACACCGGTCTTGTCATCGCATCGAAGTCTACATTTACAATACAAAATTATCCGTCCAACCAAAAATAATGATTACGGCCAAATAATGTTGATTTTCCGAGTTCATTCAATATTCAACATTGCATATATAATATGTATTGCAAAATAACTCATCCGAACGATCCGTTTCGCCGAACTCAAATTATATAAAGTAAGCTATATATATATGTAATGGTAGTATCGTTAGTCTTATTTTTGTTCCTGGCAAACTTCTCTCCCCAGTCCCCAGCTCCCAGAGTGACGCTCAAATTTAAGCGCTGATTTTATGCTCTTCAGCGGATCCGCTTTTTCCGCTCTTCTTCTTCTTCTTCTTCTTCTTCAAATCTTCCATCATTGTCACCGTCAATCCTCACCTCAACTCACACTCTCTGTTACTCCCCAGAAAAAGCGTAACTAAAATCTTCTCAAAGCAATGGGCAGAGAATGGTACTGGGGAGGAGGAAGCAAATCCTCCAAAAGAAAATCCACCTCCAAAAAACCTGCCCCAGACGGCGGAGGAGGAGGAATGGCGGCCGCAACCGCCGCCGCTTCTGCTCCGGCGGGTTGCATGTGTGCAGTGTTCCAGTTGTTCGACTTCAACCAGCTCCCTTTCTCCACCCCTCTCAACCACCGCCCTTCTTTCCACATCCCACACCACCCTCCCTCAATTGCTAAAGGTAATGTAGTTCCGAACATTTCCCTTTTTTTCTTATCCGCCGTTTGTTTCATCGCTCCAGAGAAAAGCTGAATTTTTTTTGTCAAATTTCAGGCTCGGAAGCGCCGAGGAATAGCTTGGAGCTACTGGAGGAAATGGAGGACAGAGCTTCATCGCTGTCGCTAGCCGTTAAAGCATCTCATCCGCATAATTTAAACATCCCAGTGAGTCTACAGTAGTCCTACAGTGGTTGATTATTATTATTGTTATCATAGCTCTGTTTTTGTTTAAATTTAATTCGAATATTAAATGCAAATTGCAGATGGGGATTCAAATCAAGACAACCCGAGGAAATACCCGACCCGGATCGGCGGGGCAGAGCGATTCGGAGACGGTTCCATCTTCCCCAGCGACCAAGACTCCGACTTTGGTAGCCAGATTGATGGGGCTGGATCTTCTCCCGGAGAATCAGAACTATTCTCCTCGTTCCTCTGCTTCTTCTTCGACGACGCCGTATAAGCTCTCCCATCATCTCACCAGCCGTCCGAAGCAGCAGGCATCCACTTACAGCAACCACCGGCGGAGTTGCGATGATTCCGGGGGCGGCGGGAGGTCTCTCCCTGAGACGCCTAGAATTTCATTGGCGAGGAGGTCTGATGTTGACCACTACCACCACCGTTTGTCGCTCCAGCTCAACAACAAGGAGAACACAAACACAAGGTCCTCGAGCGAGGAGCTCGTGATCTCCCGGATCAAAGCGTTGAGGCTTAACGGAAGAGATTTGAAGCCGGAGGAGGAATGCCGGAGCCCGAGGCAGTACGCGAGGCAGATTGTGAAGCAGGTGAAGGAGAGCGTGAGTCGAAGAGTCGGTTTGCTTGACATTACTAATAATAATCAGATGAAAAACAGAGATCCTCCGCTGATGGAAAAACAGGGTCGACGAAGCGGTGGCGGCGGCGGAGGAGGAACAGGGAGTAGGAGTAGGCGGGATAACGACCTGGTGAAGTCGAAGAAGATCACCAAGTTGTTGACGAGGCTGGCGGAGGAGGAAGAAGAGGAGGGTTCGTTTGTCAATTTGGTTCCCTTCAAAAAGGACCACAAAATATCTGACTCGAGTAAAAAGTCGATTTTGTCAGAGGCTCCGATCAGTAGTCAGCTGCTGCGGAACAATGACGAGGACTCTGCGGTGAAGCTGATGGTAGTATCGCCGCCGATTGCGGTTCCGGCGGGGAGGAAGGAAGGTGGAGGGAAGAGAGTGCTGCCGCCGCAGACGTCGGATATTATACGGAACAAGCAAGAGGAGCCGTTTGTACGTCCGTCGGCCGGAAACAGAGGCGGCGGAGGAAATATTCCCGACAAGAGGTGCAGGAAAACGCCGCTTTCAAGTAACCTACTGCAGGGTATTTCTGTCCCTTCCATCATTCTCCCGGCGAAGAAAGATCCCGCTCCTCCGGCCACCAAAATCCTTTCTCCTAAAAAACAGGTAACTCGTTGTAATTTCATTGATTTTTCTCATAATTAACTATTTTAAAATGTTCTTCATTTGTATAGGAAATTAATTTGTAAAATTACGGTTAATGTGATACAGGCGGACTCAAAACGCAGCACTTTGACACAGTTACCGAGTAGTTCGAACCATACGGCGTCGTACAGGCTAACTTCTCATCATCAGCAAGAAGCAACGAGGCCGCTCCCTTCCCAAGAAACTGACAACAAGAAGCAAGCCGCCGCCGCCGCCGCCCCCTCCACCTCCGGAGATGGGCCCGCCGCAGCGGCGGAATGCGAGTACATCACGAGGATATTAAAACGAACTGGAATTGAAAAACACACTCCTATCTCCTTCACCAAATGGTTTTCTCCAGCTCACCCGCTCGACCCGACAATCTTCTACCACCTGGAACACATCACCACCGCCACCACCACTCCTCCGCCGTCATCCGGCCACGTCATCCCACCCTCGGATCGAAAACTACTCTTCCATCTAGTCGACGAAATCCTCTCCGGGATCCTCAAGCCGTACATCAACGTGAAACCATGGACGACGACGAACCGGCCGCCGCCGGCAGCGGCGGCGAGAGGCGCAGATCTTATCAACGACCTCTGCAGGAGAATCCGAAGCTTCCCGAACGCTGACTGTCGGGTTTTGGAAGATATCGACGCGTTGATAGACAAGGACTTGCCGGAGCGGTGGATGGATACGGCGGCGGAGGAAGAAGGGGAAGGGATCGTGACGGAGGTGGAGAAGGAAATATTGGAGTCGTTGATACAAGAAACGGCGGGAGACGTGTTGGTTTCGTTGGGGGCGAAACGGCGGCGAGCCCTTTCGCGGGGTCACGTGCTGGGTCAAGAGTTTGGTCACGTGAGGCGGAGATGACCCACTTTTGAAAGGGGACACGTGGAGGGCACTAATGGAAAAAGACGACAATTGGCTGGAGAGGGGCAAGGAATCTCATTTTCCCTTTCTCTTTCTTTTTTATATATATTATTATTTACATTTATTTCTACTTTTGTATAATTAATTAGCATTTTGAACTTAATTAAGTATAGCTAATTAGTTTCCCAATCCTCCTTTTTTTGGGGTTTAGGGTTTCGAATTTTCTTCTTTTGTTTGTCCTTTCTCGTGTAGGGGTTTAAAGCTTTTTGTAAAGTGGAAGTGGAGATTAATGGGAAAAAGAGAAGGAATTTAATTGAGTTTTGGTTTGGTTTGGATTGGATAGGTGTGGTCTTCTAGATGTTTATTGAGGTTTGGTTTGGTAATTAATGTTTGGTGTTGTTGTTATGTATATAGACATTGTAAACTTTAGGAGTGTGTGCTACTATTCCAAGCTCTAGAACTCGATCAACTTCCCACATTAATGATCCCAAATTCAAAATCAACCGATGTGAAAAGGCACAACTCCGTAACCATATATATCGGACGGTAGACACTCAATACGAGACAAGTTCAACCCAGTGAGGTACCGCTGTAACATGACCACGATATATTGTTAATTAGTAGTCAATCCTCCGTGTACTTACATGAATGATTTATAGTAAAAATCCGTCAATCTAATGGATCATCTATAGTTTACAATTTAGGAGACATGTGTTACAATTTGAGACGTCCGTACCACTATAAGACAACCAAAATAATCTACTGATACACACTCGATCAATCCGACAGTGAAACATTCCAATGTACACTCCAATCGATTTAACTTAACTAATTTCTATGCTATAGTCAACGCAATACGAAGATTAATGATCTAAATCAAAACTCGAATAAATGTTTCAACTATATCTAACAATTTCAGAGACATGTGTTACAATTTGAGATGTACATATACCACTATAAGACAACCAAAATAATATACGGATACACAATCTTGCGTGCACTTTACTTGATCAATCGAACAGTGAAACAATCTATTCTTCACTGTAATATATTTTAACGAAACTAATTTCTATGCTATAATCATTAGTCAACACAATACGAAAATTAATTAATGATCTAAATCAAAACCCGAATAAAAACACCCCAAAATGGGACAGACATACCAGATAGAAACAAATAGCAACCATTCAAAACATCATTAAGGAATAAGTACCATATCATCATATCATATCTAAATCTGAACTCAGTACTTTCCCCCCCAACTATTTTAGATTCCTTAAAAAAAAAAAGATGAACCTGGTCTTCATGTGTACAATGTTTGTTTCTGCTCTCTTTCGTGGAAGTTTGAGCCGCTAAATTTTCGAAATTAAACAAATTAAAAAAAGGTGGGCATCCTTTGCATTGCATGGACCCAAGACGCTACGTTGTATTATATGAACGTACGTAAAAAGGTAGGAGGTTAAAGATGTATAAAGGTGCAAGTGATTCTGTTGTTTGTTGGGTTTCTGTTGGTACTGCTCTCCACCAACAATTCCGCTTGTAACTATAACAATAAGGACAACCTATGTTGAAACGAAACAACATGAATCCGCCTGAATTAAAGCTGCTTATCATCTCTAGGGTAGAGGCGCCGCAGCTGAAGAAAGTAATTTGTTTGAAACCTATGCCGAAATGGATCCAATACGCTAGACGCTAAACTTAAAGATTTGTTGTTTAATAAGAAAAGAAAGATAAAATGATAAATCTACCCTTAGTTTAAGTTTATTTTTTTATCCATTTTTGCTGGCAACAAATACAATTTGCTTATTTGTCGCATACTCTATATTATTAAATATTATAAGAGTTTTACTTCAAATACTTCAAATGTTTTTTTTAGTAAAAAAGGGGACGCTAAGTCCTAACCAACTTGGCCATTATTATTTTGTTGCTTGGGATTTATTAGTCACTAAGATTTATTGCTGTGTTTTATATACTTCTATTTTTTCAAGTATGAACGAGAAGTCTACACACCAATTTGATTCCACACATGTACCTTTTAACCCTAGTTTTTATGAATCTAAAGAGCAATGAATCTCTTCGTCCCATATCGAATCGCTATTATATATATTGAACAGTTATGTGTAACTTAATTAGAAACCAGTCATTAACTACAAACAGTTAATGTACTAATTTTGCCTCAAATTGAACTGTTAATTAGAATAACCAATGACACCACCATAACCTTGGGCTAGTTGATGATGCCAATTGGCAGACGAAGAGTACCAACAATCAATAAACAAAAAAGAATCCCTAACACAACTTCTCAAAGTTCACATCCATCGTTGGAGGATAATATTGGAGTTTGTGAGTTATCTTTTAATCCTCTATATATGTCTATGGTGGGATGCATGGAACTTTGAGAAATCATGTCAAGACATACATGATATAAATAAAAATAACCTATCCTTTTTCTTTTGTTAAAAACAAAAAGATACTGGATTTACGGTATTTTTGACACACTTTTTCTCATTATAAATTATATTTGTGTGTGTCGAAATGTATTCAAATTCGGGTTTTTGAGTACATGTTTAGTTCTCTTGCCCCATGGGGCTGTGTTATGATGGTGTTTAGTATATTTTGCTACATTTTAAGTGTCATATGACGTTTAGAGATGAGTCAAGACATGACGGGGAGGGCGGAACAACTCAAAATGTTCGACTTGAGAAGAAAGCGTCAATGTTTAGTATTTTGAGCATAACTGATCGCTCAGAAGTCTAATTGATACAAGGTCAGCGGCGTTGGAAAGATAATTCGATTGTCTACAACTTTTATGTTGACGTCATGGTCAAACTACGTATAATGAAGGAACACGGCATGTTCGTCCTCTGGAATTGCTCGAGAAAGTTACTGGGGCGGAACACGGGTTGGAACACGACGTGTCCCACCCCCAGACGGGTTTTCAAGTCCTTTTTCTTCTCCAACTTGGCCCAGAAGCCTATAAATACCTCCGAGACCCACTATGGACGAGATATACTTATTATTCACATATTTTCGAGCTCTTGGAGAGAGCTAGGGTTCCGCATATCTATCATTCTAGACATATTTTGGAGTTGTGTGAGAGAGAAAGAGTTCCAGAGACCGACTGAAGCGAGAGAACATCAACGATTGGGGAAGGAGCAAAGATCGGCGACAGGATTGAGAATTCTCGACGGAACATGTTGTCTTTCCGGGTTATTCTCCTTTCTTCTTCCCTTCTTGCTTCCCGAACCATGAGTAGCTAAACTTTCCGTGTTGTTCGGATGAGATGAAGTTTTAGTCAAGCTTTTGTATGGATGACGGGGTTTTAACCCCTTGATTTGTTATCGAGGTTATTCAGACTTATGATGCATTCTTTCTAAAACCTAAATTTTGATTCAATTTTTTCTGGCCGTGTTGATTGAATCATCGGCATTGATTTGTGGGTCCGAGAGGAACATAGACTGATAGGTCGCTTAGGAAGAACTTTAGATTATTCTTTAGCTCGAGAGATGAGCAAATCGTTTAGGCTTTTTGCACCGCTTATCGTTGTGGCATTTCATCGAACACTTTTAATGCGTTTTGTTTAGGTGTAGATTAGCTCGAGAGAGGAATCTACGGTTAAGCGAAATAGATCCTTAGAGGCGCGAGAGTGATTTAAGACTACCATAGGAAATTGCCAAGCCGTTATAACCTCAATAATCGAGATAACTTGTCGTTCATCCATACATTGCTAGCTTTAGTGGATTCGAGTCCGAGCAACCTTCATTCCTACTTGAAACTCAATCTCTTGAATTTGTTTTCCTTTAATTTTCATTCTTAGATATTAATTGGTTACTTAAAACATCCTCCAAAACAATCATACACCGCTACTTGGTCTAGTTAGTAAATCAATTTGAGTAATAGAAGTAGAAAGACCCTAGGGAAATTAACGATCCCATTAGAGCAATCTATTGGGTATTTGATAGCTGGTGAAAATCCGTGCATTCATGTGAAATATTTTGTTTGTTTGTGTTCAGGTAAAATAAAAATAACCTTTTATTTGAAATGTTTTAGCCATTTTTGTTAATTTCCCAACAAGAAAATTTCAAATTTTTTAAATGGATTAATATTTAACATGCATGTTGAAAATGGCTAAAAAATCAAGTGTCATTATGATAATCCCTGTAAATAATGGCCTCATTTTTGGAAATTGACAATTTTGAGATGAAAAATAATTTTTTTGAAATTGGTTAATATTTAACATGCATGTTGAGAATGACTAAAAATTGATGTTTTACTTTGTTAAACCCTTCAGATAATAGCCAAATGGAGTTGAAAAATATTTTCCAATATGCTAAAATAACACCGAGTAAATTTAATTTTTAACTTCGTTTGACCATTTTTTAGAGGGGTTATCATAACGACATTTGATTTTAAGTCATTTTCAACATGCATGTCAAATATTAGTCGATTTGAAAATTTTGAAATTTTCTTGTGAAAATGGTCGATTTTTATAGTTTTAACCCTTATAGAAATTAACAATTATGACATGAAAATTGAAAATTTTCAAATATTTAGTTAACCAAACAATAACTCAACATCAACCCGGATATCTCGTTCACCTATTAATTAAAGTGACAGAAAACATCATCTACATGTGAATGAGTCTAGAAATGTTGAACCAAATATCATGTGGTCGAGTTGACGGTTAAGATAGAAAGTGTGATGAAAGTGGATAGAAGTATTGTTCCATCACACTATGACTACTCTATTACATTTGGAAGTTGGATGACCACTTTGTTACTCTGCCCAAACAAAAGTTGAGTAACCCTTTAATTAACTAACGGTATTTTGAAAAGTTAAAAACAAAAAAAACAAGAACAAACTTAACTAGGACGACTGTTCTATCCTTTGTCGTTTCACTCGTAAGTAACCTTAAACAAACTTCCAACAGGAGGGCTTGTGAGAGTGAGAGAAGCAATGTAGCAGAAGTCACAGAGAGTACTTAGATTTCCCCCTTATAACAGTACTGTAGCAAGCAAGCATGGGGTAAATAATTAAATTAATTAACAATTTGAACAAAAAATTTCAAAAATTTCGAATTATTTATATTTTACTCTCTTGCAATACTTTTAAAACGATAGATTACATTAGTTCCTGTCCCGACAGAGAGAACAGGATTAGGTTTATAATTCGGGTCATGTGGTGTCATCAGACATCACTATATCCAACAAGCTGCCAAAATATATTACTCATCACTCTGTCATGACCCTTACTCAGAAATGTCCATCAATTTTTACCTAGTTGGAGTTCGAATATCATAGTCGTATATCGAGATACCACACTTTTTTTATAATAAAAAAT
Organism: Linum usitatissimum; assembly: GCA_030674075.2. NCBI lineage: Eukaryota > Viridiplantae > Streptophyta > Magnoliopsida > Malpighiales > Linaceae > Linum > Linum usitatissimum. The sequence continues at coordinate 1,728,812 of JAUJYP020001424.1, forward strand.
CCTACAACGGGTACCATATGTAGTGATGCCGTCATTAGACAAATTTCGAAAATCCGACTTTCAGTCCAGATGAGACAGGTGATGCCATCACAAGGGTTGAATCCAAGTCGTTTGGCATCGGCTAAACCACACTAATGTTAACTATTATGACGGTGGGTTTCTCTTAACCGGTTGAGTCATCCGTATTTTGTCGGTATAGGGTTTTTGGGTACTTTTTGCAAGTGACATCAATATTGTACGTGAACATTGAAAATTTAAAAGATTTGGTCAGCTTCATAGAAATTAAATCACTTGATTGATAAGGGAGAGTGTGTTGGTATAGTTGGATTCTAATGTACTTAATTAACGTACAATATTATATTGAAAAAGAGTCAAGAGTGACATCAGCATACATCAAGGTAGATTCAAGTTTGGAGCAAAACATGGCAGATTCCATCATAATATACTAGCTAGCTAGTCCCATAATATTATTCCTGACGACTCCCCCCACTGTCTCCAACTCGAAACCCTAAGCCTTTTGTTTTTGCCAAAACATAAAACAAAACATAACCAGCAGAGAGAGGCTCGTAGATTTTTTTCAAAATTCAAAGTGGTCCTATCTTAGCTTCCCAAACGGTAACCACCCATCTCCCATATTTTACTATTTAACTTCCTGCAAATTATTTCAAACAATTATATTTATATGAGATGTTAACGTTAATTATTGGTTTGTTTTCATTGTTTAGGAGCTAGATTTTTGGAAATCATGTTATCCTCACATGGGTAGTTTAGTACCGGATCACAATGCCGATCGATAGACTACCTATCAACTTGTGACGGGTCCATTGGGAAATGTCATTTGAAGATAGAGTTTTGATCGGTGGCGATCATATTCATAAAGGATCATAGAGATCAATAATGTCACAAAATTATGCAATTTGACTTTATGATATGATTAATCATTTGTATACATTTTAAGTTTAGGGCAGTTATAGCTCGGCTATATATGACAAAAAAAATGCTTATTAATTTTGTTAGGAAATTATAATTAATACGTTGGTTTTGTTGCTTTAGGATTAAAAAGGCAGTCTACGTTAGGGGGGCTGAGAAAGTCAACACTGCTTATATTATTATACACTCTTAACTAAAGTACTTAAGTAGTTGGAACTTGTGGTTGTGTTACAGAAAGTTCATCTCGAATTCGGCCGAGTGCGTTTTTCGTTCGGCTTCTGTCGCCCTGGTTTCGGACAGTCCAATCGATGCGAACTCATGTTCTGCGTCATACATGAGGTATTTTATCGGCTTGGTTGAAATGGTCGATCGGACGCACGGGGAGTGTGAGATGTTCGTTCGTTCTATCCTGCATGATGACGAGTCTTATTGGCTGCTGGTCAATGATTCTTTGCTGGAATTATCGTTGAAAACAGTCAGGGAAAAGGACTATCATGAATTTAATGCATGTTGCTTCAATTGAAACATCTTGCTGAGTAAATTCAGCAAAATTAAATAAGACAAGAACGATGGAGCCGGCAGCAGAGTGTACGATAACTGTGAAGAAACCTTAAAAGCCTGAACATTATTACTCAAACTCAAGGCCCATGGGCTTCATAGATCAAGCCCGATAGTACGATACAGTTCACAAAAGCAGTTCAACAGCCCATTTTATATGCATCTTGATGAAACCCGCAACAGTTTTGACTTCTGATGAATTTCATAATAAATAGTTTCGTTGGCGGAATTGTATGATTTATATTTTAAAGGTTGTTGGTTTAAATTTAGTCACACTTTATAATGGATATATTTTTATAAGTAAATTTATTAGCTTTTGTGCCTCTTTGAGATCTCCCATACAGGCTCGTCCCCATCAACATGGCTTATTACAGGTCATTGGCTCTCTATGCCTTTGTAGGCGGTAGAATGAACATACCGACACCTCGTTGATATCTATTTTAGAAATTTGGCAGGTGGACATCAAGAGTAATGTTGAGGTGGTTCTAGCGATGGCATCAATTCGGAGGTCCTGACTTCACTGACTCTTTGTCCTCAGCTTCATATGCAGGTTGTTTAGCGGTCTTCTAATGGAGTTGCCCACTTAGTGATGCGTGAACGACTCTTTAATACAACTGCTAATACAAAGTGTACAACATCAAAACGACGCCGTACTGCTCCTCATCCATTTTCATTTATGTTATATTCAGAGCTTATTTCTTTAATTTAGAGCAATTTGATACAATATTTTTTTAAATGGTGAACAGATACAACTTTTTCATTTAATTCAATGCCCAATATAATGTGTAGCGGTTGGAAGTCCGATGGACAAAGTAGTCACCACCACCGTCGAACTGTCATTGCTCGCACCGTTGCTGCTCCCTGCCGTCGCCACTGCCTCCTTCCCTTTTCCTCCGATTGACGGTGGCGGCTCCCATGGCATCTCTCCGCACTACAACATCAAAACACTCAAAATCATTTTTGTCAAGATCATGTAACGCTGAAACCCAGCTGAAAATCATGCACAGTATCAACTTACTGTACCTTTTCGCACAGACTTGCCTTCCTTTCTAGCAGTTCCTTCTCCTGGAACCACATGTACAGTTCATGATCATGAAACATTTTAATATCTTTATAGCGAATCCCATATCGACAAAGCACTAAATAAAATTACATGCATGATCCTGACAAGAGTATCATCAAACAAGGTATTGTCGGAACCATATTTTACAATCCGATCAAGGCACAAAAAATCGGCATACCTGTATCCTTAGTTTCTCCATCTGTTCCATGAACAACTGGTCCTGAATTAATCCAAACATGAATGTTACTGGAAATACTAGAAACTCCAATGCGTAACAGATGTACGTACTTTTCTGAGTCTGACTTTGGTCAAACTTGTTTCCAGCTTGTCGTTTGTGTCTTTGATCTCTTCCAGGGTACAACACTCTAACCCTTCTCCAAGCAACCTCCTGTTAGTTATAAGTTATAACACCATCATTTTCAAAGTTTGATCTAACTTCATTCATTAAGTTGCAAACAAACCCTAGCTATATCAACTAGTCCACTAGCTACTACTCCCATATTATGGAGATCCAAAATAGTAACGGTGAGCATTGGGTCGGGTTACTCACCAAATCCATCCGTCGTAACCCAACCTGCTTGAAAGTGGGTGGGATTGGGTTATCTATCTAGTCAACCACCAAGTAATGGGTGAGTTTAGATTGGGTGATGGGTTACCCGTCTAACCCATCGGTCCACTATACAGGTTGGCGAAATCTATAATTTTCCTATTATTTCTAACCTTTCGGTGCAAGTATGTAAAACAAAATCATTTCCCCACTCGGATCTTTTGGGCAATAAGACTTTTGCTTTAATGATTTGTATTGTTTAATTTTGAGAATGTGAAGGTCCATGAATAATGAAAGATGAGGCGCATTTACTTATTTTTGTTCTTTTTTGTCAAAAAAATTTCTAAAATTTTTTATCCAAATTTAATCCGCCTAACCCACCCAAATTCACCCACCACCCAATATTACCCACTTGTAATCACCCACCGATACTAAGTGGGTGGCTGTGAGTCATGCAAAGAATAACCCGCCAAATAACGGGTGACTTGGTTTTGTCAACAAATCCAACTCAACTCACTCAATGCTCATCCTATATAATAGTTTAAAAAACACTCGAATTAATTATATACTTTTTGAAATATATATTCTTGGCCGGCTGACATACTAATTCGATTACTCGCTTCCAAATATAGTAGTAAAGTTACATATTACCCGAGTTTTAGACTGGTATTATCTAGGCTGGGTCGTGATCATATGAACATGAAACTCACTAATTAAAAAGAATGAAGCTTGCAGAAAGCTCACTTAACCCTTTTCGGCCGACAAAAATTGTTCCATCACAAAATCTCGAGTTGTTAGAAGAGGTTTAAATTGATTTTTATAATATTCATCAACCCGTTTTCTCTCAAACAAAAGTTTTCAAAAAAGCTGAGATTTGCATAGTTTCAATAACTCATCTATCACGATTCGAAATAAAGACCTCTCAATCTTTAATTAATGGCTTTGATACTATGATAAATAACAAAATATAGAAAAGAAAGAGACGTATTTACGTTAGTTTCAATCAAAATGATGGACTAGTCCATGGGTGAAGAGTAGGTTTAGCGTTCAATGACTTGATCGAGATAGTGATGAACTAACCGTGTGGAGGCTTGGAGGAGGTCAATCTTGTTAGCCAGAGAAGCGGATTCTTGTTTGAGTTGCTGCTGCATGCAGGTGGATTTCAAGTACACAAACCAAAACATATTACTTCACTATCAAGTACGTACGTAGGCTGATTACCTGAATGCAGGAAGCTGCAGAACTATTGCTCCTGTTGACTTCAACTGTTGCATACTTTTTGTACCGAGCTATCGTCTTGTCCATTCTGAAAAAACACAGAGCAAAGAGATGATGGTAATTTCTTCGGAATTCGAATGATATATATCGTGTTTGGCTATTTCGAAAAGACATCCAAATAGTAAGCAGCAAGTAGCGAGTAGATATTACTGGCCGAGAGGAGTCACATCATCCCTCAATATATTGTTTTTAACTATCCTTTGTGTTAGCCCCTACATTTGTAATGGTTTGCTTGCTTATAAACGTGTCTCCCTAGCTAGTAATTAAGTTTCGCAATATTCAAAGGAGAACTGTTACATCCAAATAATTTGACTAGTTGAAGGAATTCCACACGTGATTACTTTATATGCAATTCCTCATTCCTCAATATATGATCCCGTCAAATGAAAGTTTTTGAATGCAGTAGCGGAACCTATAAATTGGTTAAGGGGGTTTGGAGTTTGTAACATAAAAAAAAGTTGACTATATAATAGAAAATTCAACATTAAATGAAATTAAAAGTCTAGTTACGTTTTGTATGATAGCCGAATAATAGTTTGACATACACTGTTTAAATGAACCACGACAAAATTTGATGTTTTAAAAGTACTGTAGAATACGTTCATTGTCCACGCTAGTAGATCATCATCGAACATGGTAGTGCGTAATACACATAAAAGTTAATTTCCTAGTCTGCCTAATCTCGATCATGTCTAAGTAGGAGTCCAAAAGAGGCAAGTAAGCTCATCCTGTTAGCTACTTTTCCTCACTAATTGAGAAAGTTAGTATTCGAATTAAGAACTTCTAATACTCATAACCTCAAGGAAATAAGGAAATTACCATCAAATCACATTATGATTGCGAAAGAGAAATACGATTTCACCATTATATCATTGATCCGTCTAATTGTTTTAATTCTTGAAATATTTTATCAACATTCACCGATAACGTCCTAAACCCCATTCAGCTTTCGGTTTCACGAAGTCTAATGTACGATAAAACCAATGAGAATTTAGATTGTTTGTGACTTCTGGTTTCATCACACCTTAGACTCGAATCAATCTAATTTAAAGGCCTAGCACGAAAAACCAAGTTTATTTTCCAACCTTGAAAAATACTTATAATAGTCGATCTACTAGTAAACTAATAGCTACACAAAAATTAGTAAAAGCTACATTCATACATTCATGTACCATCAACATGCCATCCTTATTTTGCAGTTTCATAAGATTTCCAAATGTCAATGGGAGATTGATGTCTCTCATATTTACCGTGAAACTAATTGTGTCGCGGATCATTTGACCAATCTACCCATTCTAACTCTTACGGTTTACATACTTTTTACTCGCTTAAATAGGGTCTATCCCATTAACTGAACTATGATATCATTGATAATTCTCTTCTACGATTAATGCCGATGGTTTCTAATAATATCTAAACACACTTCATCGCTATACTCTTAAAAAAAACACATTCATATTTGGAGTTTGAGTTCCAACATCATTACCCACCCCATCACTCAACTTATAACCATGTGAATTCAGATTGTTTTTGGTATGTGAATTCCATTTTCATCATTTCCTTAATTATACACGAAAACCGAAGTTTATTGTTTTTCCGACGGTCGAAAAATATACTTAATTATACTATAGTCTAAAATTAATTAGTATAAAAAAAAAGTAAGCAGACGACATACCCATGGCTGGAGAACTCGTAAAGGCGGCCGCGCTGGGAGAAGACGACGACTCCGACCTCGGCGTCGCAAAGTACAGAAAGCTCGTTAGCCTTCTTCAAGAGGCCATTCCTCCGCTTGGAGAAGGTAACTTGCCTGCTCGTCGTGTTCTCTATCTTCCTCATCTCCACTTTTCCCCTCACCATCGAAAAAAAAACCCTAATTAATATATCTTTTTTATACTAATCTCCCCGCCGGCGAAAGAGTTGACAAATTAAGGGAAGAAGAGATAGCAGGAGGCCCCCCCGCCGGCCGGCCGTCAAAGCCCAGAAGCCATCCGATCTGTATGTCTATACAACAAACAAACCACACCGGATTTGGAAAGAACAGAGAGAGAGAGAGAGAGAGAGAGAGAGAAAAGAAGAAGCAGAAGAAACCAAATCTAAATGAGCTGATAGAACGAAAAGTGGCGAAATATAATTGACGATAAATAATAATAATAATAATAATAATAATAAAAAGGTGGATGATGAGATGCTGGATTACTTGTACAGTTTTGGCAATGTTTAAGAAAATTCCACTCACCTTATAAAATCCATAAACGAAAGTGTAATCTTCAAGAAAATACATATTTAATACATCATTGTACAAGTAAAAATTTACATTAATATCTCTTTACTAAATTTTAACAGATTAAACTATTTGAAATTTGACGATTTTTAAAAATACATCTTTTTGTTAATTTTTATTAAAATTTTTATTTAGTATTCTGATTAAACATGCCTAATTTATTCATTTTTGTAACAGAATTATTTGTTGATAAAAAATTTCATTAAACTTAAAACAATTTTTTGGTTAACTCAAAATGATTAAAAACTTAATATTAAAAATTAATTAAACTAATTCAAAATTCAAAGCAAACACCTCCATTTAATGAAATTACAGTCAAAAAATAATTTTGCTACATACATCGATAAACTTATGTGATGTGTATATTTAGCATACTAAACAGAATTTGGACGGAAAAACTGACAGAATGGTATGTTTATTAAAACATTCAAAACTAAATACATACAACTTTTTTTGGTCGAAGGCAACAGAAAATTAAAGATGATTTTCGTGTGTGAAGTCTATACCTCCGTTAAAGAAGTTTTGTACGCTTGTCTCGAATGTCTTTTTGAATGCATATAGAATTTTTATATAATATGTATTTTCTCTTCTTTCTTTTTTCCAAACAACCCACTTTTTTGTTTTTTGGGTTGGCTCACAAATGATGTACGGGTGAGAGATAAAGCCATACCAAAAATAGTGGTCGACATTGTACCAAGTTTCTAGTGTCTAGTCGATTGCTATATTTGGTCATGAATTTTTGCTAGATAGGGTAATGTTTTTTTCCACTGCAGTCCAATCGAGATAAATTTCAGTCGGCATTATTCACTTGCTACTATAGCTAGTCTTCTAAATTATCCAAGGTATTTATCGTATCATTATTCTCAATATTGTTGTTAAAATCGTATTAGAATTTTCGATTGAAGCATACAAACCTTAAATAGTTCATTGGCAGTTTTTCATGACGTAAAGTTCGAGTTCACCTCGAATTTGGTTTGTCAAAAGTCGTTAATAAGTTAGGGTAGAGCTCGTGACAAGTTCAAATTTTCTAACTCGTCTAAAATCTAACAAGCCAAATTTGAGCACATCAAAATTTGACTCGATTCGATTCGTAAACCGCGTATATGTAACAAAAGTAATGGGTTCCGTACGAAACGATCAATTGGGTGCGTAGAATCATTTCAGCTGGCAACACAAAATATAACAGGAGGGGAAAGTGTGCAAGCAAAAATAATAATAGTATACAGCTAAAAAAGGAAATAGCAGAAAACATCTGTATCAGTCAGCATCATCGTACGAAAGTCAGCCAATGGATGAGCGCCATGTGGAGGAACAGTCACGTCAACCAATGGCTACAGCCGACACACCCCCCACTGGCCTGTGGCTGCCCACGTGACTCACCTGGTACCCTTGATCCTCGAGTCGTCGTGTCACCTTCATTTCATGGACCCCAATTAATTTTATTAATTCATGTTCGGTTGGAATCAGACCAGAATCTGCTGTTTGATTCTTCACATGAAAAATGGTTGGTAAGTTTTTGATTAATCCCGACTGAATTAGTTTACTGTTTCTGAAAGTGATGGCCCAGGATCAACACCGTTAAGCCCAATAACTTTCCTTCCAATTCAAGGGCCCAATACCAATTAAGTCATGGGATCATGTTGGGGGCCTAATGTCAAAAGTTTATGTAGTGTAGCTAATTCACATTATAATTCAAAAATTAAATGTATTTGGACGAGAATAATATTAAGATGGGTGTGATAGTCCAAGGTCAACTCCGTTATAGCTAATGATTTTTTATCCAACTCAAAGGCCCAATGCCAAATTAAGTTATGCTATGGAATCATGTTGGGGGACTTAATGTCAAGTGTAGAGATCATACTAGCATTAATAATTAAAATTTCATTAAAATTCTGAAGTTAAATATGCTTAAGCGATAATAGTATTAAGAGATGAATAAAAATTCCTCATTCCTCATATTGCACTCTCTCGTTTCACACCAAATGGAGTAGTCATTTAACTTTGGTATGTGTAATAAAGTAAAATTTTCGTCCACTAAGCTCCCTTTTTTTTCAAAATTAAATTCACTTCATTAACTTAATGGTCCATCAATAGACAGAACGAGTTTATAACATATCAAATGACACGTGAATTTACAAATAAAAAGAAAGGATAAATCATACATTCAATTTATTCAGTTTACCTCCGAAACAAACTCTATGCAATGATGAAAATTGCATACATAACAAATCAAATAGAACTCAAATCAAATGAAAGCTACATAAGCAATCACAAATCACTCTTCAATTCACAACCCTACATTGCTTCCTCACTTCACCATTCTCAAGAACACCAACACTCCCAAGCTTCACCATCGAAGAAGCAAATTCCCTGAAGAACATCCCCTCATCCTTGGCAAACCCTTTAACGATCCCCTTTGTCCTCCCATCAATAAACAACGACTGGTCTGATCCAAATACCCCTTTCCCTTCCACGAGCTGTTTGAAGTACTCATTGTCGAACTTTGAAGAGGTCGAATCGAGGAATGTCCCTGTAGTAGGATTGGAGTTCGGGTTAGGGCACTTCTTCATCAACACGTTGGCGAGTTCCGGGTTCATGGTTGGATCGGTGTAGTGGATGGAGCTGAACTTTCGGAGGCGAGATTGGAACGAAGAACAGTGTGAGAACCCTAATGTGTGGGCTCCAGACAGGGCTACTAAGTCCTTGATGGCTAAGCCTCGACTCGCAAAGGCTTGGCTTAGTTGTGTCACGTTGAATGTTGGAGCTGGCAAGTTCACGGTGTCGCTTGATTTTGAGATACTGCCGTCTTTTCTGCCTTTTTGTACGTTCCAACTTGGCCCTCCTGACTGAAAAATTAAAATGTGGGCTTAGTCAAACTCTTCGTTTAATTAAATAATAAATATGCATTTTGCCCAATCAAACAAAAGTTCATGAATTGAGAAATAGAGATTAAAGTTTGTATATGTCCACTAAATTTTATATCGGTAAAATGGTTATATTGAGGCTAATAAAATTCAACTTTAATAACTAGAATGATTGGGAGAGGTTTATATTTAATTTTATATAACATTAAAGGTATATAATAACTTACCATGGCTACAACATCTCTAGCTGCTATAGCTATGATATCAGCACACGACACCGTTTCGGGACAAGCCTTTTCGAGCTTGGTTTTGGCATCGTCGATCACATAGAACGATCGAACCGAAACATTCGGAGGTCCATCTTTCTCAGCTTGGTTTCCAGGAGTAGAGTCAATCAAAATAGAAGCATCACAGCCCTGTTTTTTTAATCATAAAAAACAGTTAAGTACCATAATTAACCAATCCCACCCCAAAATTATATAGTATAAACATTGCGACTTACGTACCCTAATGAAACAGTCATGGAAGAACATTCTAAGGATGCGAGCAGGGACTTTGGGGTCGTAGATCGAGGCATTGCGAACCGACTGAGAGACAATGGCCTCAGCCTGCGGACATGTTTGATCATAATAATGGGCATCCAACGTTCCTCGTGATGACGAGATCAGTGTGATCAAGAGAAGGGTCGTTGCAAAGCATCCAACTCGGAGAGCAGCCATCGGTGTAGAAAGAAAGAATTGGTGTAGTGAATAGTGATGGCAGAGTTGATGATGTTTCGAGACCATGAATGTAGATTTATATATATAGTCATGGGGAGTGACAGATTAACAAAGAATAATACGTAGCTAGAGTGGCTTTGTGTACTTGGAAGTCACTCAAGAAAGAACTAATGTTGGGTGGTTTTTGTACTTACCCAGTACTCCAAAACCAAAAGGGTTGGTGCCAAATTGGTTTGTAGAGGCAAAAGATGGCAAAAGATGGGAACTTTGGGTTTGGTTTGAAGCAAAAGTAGTACAAATGTACAAGTGTTTGTGGGTTTTGATTGCTGTGGAACTATTTGAATTACCTTGGGAGCTAAGGCTTTAGTTGAATGTGGGAATTTGGATGGTGATTATTGAATTACATATTGTTAGGGGGGGATTGCGGTTGGGTTATATCTATCAATGATCTGGAGATTTGGTAAAGGATGATGAAATTACAGTTCTTCTCCTTTATTAGCAATTAATTCTTCTACTAATGTGTGATTGATGAAGTATAGTTATTATTTTCATTTTGCTACCTCTAAATGATCAACCGGCGAAACTCTGACGATCGTTCGATAACTTTTCTGAGCATCGTCTGGCGAAATTTCAGTACTTTTTTCGACCATCTATGGCTAGCCAAGAATCCTGCAGGTGTAGTTTCTCTGTTATCAAAATAAATGAACAGTAAAGAAGTTGTTCTAGTTTATACCACTTACCCGCTAAACCAGAAGATCAATGTAGAGAGATGCAATATAACTAGTAATTAAGCAAGAATACAGTCACAGGGCAACTCTCCTTTGGCAAAACCCACAACAGCAGAGCTGGATAGCAAGCCAATTGCTGACCTGGTGTGCCAATTCAGAGGTGCCCTCAGACTGATTTGCTTATCGTTTCGAGAACCATAATCTCGATCACATCCCGACCCTTTGAGTAACCAAGAAAGATACAAAAGGAAGCACACATTTGCAATTGTTACAGCCCCTAGTTGGTTGTTGCTCCATGTTATATAAATAAGGAGTTGGGCAATGGAAAGTTGTGGATAATACCATTGAAGGAATTTGGCATATGCTAAAGGAAATGCGGTTTATGCCTGTGGATATACTATTATTGAGGGGGGTGGAAGACTATATACTCTCTGTTTCCATTTCCAGAGATTCTGCAGCTTTCCTTTCTTTACACCAAGCAATGGCCTTTGAGTTTGACATAAGGGGTCCAGTTATCTATCTCTACTTAGCTGGTCCTGGGGATGATCCTTGAGATTGCCCATTCCCAAGGTTATATTCACCCGACCGGTCAACTTTACTGGCCAGACCGGATCTGGTTTCTTGCTCCGACTCAAATTAAAATGACGATACATAATAGTCCAGCCAAAATTATTGTGAAATGTTAGCCTACTAAGTTAAGTTATTGTAATGTTATAAGTGGATGTATAGCTATGTATTGGCAATTGGAAAGTTTTGGATTCGGTTCTTAATTGGTATTTTTTATAAATAGTTATTTTTAGTTTGTTGGATAAATATTTAAACTTTGTGCCGTCTCGAGTTTTCATATACGGTTTTGAATAGATTATCATGATTTTTCATAGATTTGTTTGGTGCTTTCGATGGGGGTTTTGACAGGAGGATGTGTAGGTGACAAGGAGTTGATGGATTACAAGTTACTATATCGGAGCAGTTGATATATGGCAGGTGGCGTAGTTAACGCAAAAGTCTTAACTTTTTAGTGGTTTGTCCTTGTTTGTCTGTACAGGTAATAGAACTGTTTATTAAGTGACAAGACAAACTCTTTTATATTTTCTAAACCGATTAATCTCACCATTTAAATAAATTATTAAATTTATTTATATTTCACCGTTCGCCGTTGACACCAACTATCCATAAAATTTTTGGTTTGTTACAAGGTTGTTTCTGATTCGCTATAAATGACAGACTCATATACAGGCCCATGAGAAGAAAACGGAAGCAAAAAAGGTTGGCCCAATAAGTCCTGCATCAGGCTTTAAACCCATAAATTATCCATAGGTCAGGCCCGGGTAAAAAAACAGCGTCGTTTCAATGGCTTCATCGAATCCTTCCTGAATTAGGACTGGAAATCCAAACGCCAAACGGTAATCTTCTCCCTGTCACAGATTTGATTCGCCGCTCTATCTATCTATATACAAACGGAAACAACTCATCGTCAACCCCATTCACAAAACCCATCGATCATCCCCAGTTCCTAAAGATGTCTCTCATCACGATACAGAATTGGTTCACGATACTGGCCGAGGAGGAGGAGGAGAAGGAGGAGACGCCGGAAATCGTCAACCACCACTCAAACAAGAAGAAGACCCACCACCGCGGCCAGAAGAAGAAAGCAGAACGTACAAACCTTGGAATATGGATTTCAAGAAGGGACATGAGGAAGAGCAAGCAGCCACCAAGCAGAAGCAGCAGCAACAAGAACAACCCAAGTTTTTCATATCATATGTGTCCAACTTTTGCAACATATCTCACTTCCTATCAACCAAACTTTGATATCAGTTGTAGTATAATATAGTCCACTTTAAATCAAATATACATAAATTTATTTGGTTTTTTCTCTTAGAAAAATTTCATACTAATTTTATTGATGGCCACTTTTAATTAAATTAGAAAAATTTACACCAATTTATGGATTTACTATTTAAATTTTAATCTCAACAAGCCAAACTGAAAATCTAATTCAACTTTCGAATTGGAACAGAAACCCAATCATATAATACCCATATCTCTTTGTGGAACTTTTTGTCGTTTTACTCAAGGTGGTAGAAAGAAACAAGCTAACTCAATTGCTCACAAAACCAAAAACATACGTCATCATGGTCCTCAATTACACCACATATCTCCAATTAGCCCCTAAAACTTATAAAAATATCACAAATCTGTCCCTATCTCCCCATCACTTTCATCAAGGAATCTGCCGCCATGGTGGTCTCCTCCAAGTAGAAGTAGCAACTCTCCCGTCCAGAATCCTCGATCTCATATACCTGCAATCATTTCAAACGTTACAGTCTAAGCCGTGTATTTTGAGTCGATTACTTTATGAACAACATTGTATATGTATAGTTACCTTCCCAACATCATAACGGTTGCTTGTGGATTTGTTCCGGGCGATTTCAAGAATGTGGATCCATCAATAATCCTCAACGCATCCACTCCATTAACTCTATAGTCCTGGTCAACCACTTTCCCAACTTGACACCCTCCGTGGTAATGCCAAATAGTCATGACAGTGTCGATGCAGAACTGCTCCAACGACATTGATGATGACACGTGTCTAGGTCTCAAGTTTACGGGAAGGTTCAACATCAGGTCCACTAGTGCTTGGATGGGTAAATGTGGGTACCGTAGCCTAGCGAAAGATGGTGCATTAATCAAACTTATGATGTTATGAATCCCTTCGACGCAACTGCTCAAATCTTGTGGATGCTTGAAGTAGTTGAACGTGACCGCAGGGTTCTCCCATGGGCGCCTACTTCTGAGCTTGAGGTCACCTGAAGATAGAGGCCCCTTGACTTTTTCAAGTATGACTCCTCCTTTTAGGCTCGTATTTGCGTAGGCATGAACCGTTTCGATTGCTCTCGCCATTGTCTCCGCTGTCAATGACGATGGCTTTCCCGTCTGAGGGTTATACATGAATCACAACCATGAAAGGGATTTAAGATTGATAAATGATGAATTAAACTATAGTATATTCCATAGACCTAAATATTTATGATTTCTGTTTTACCTGGTTGAAGAACGAGACATAGTCACGAGCGAACCCCTGAGCCCACGAGTAAGCGAAGCTCAACCCGCTAGCGGTTTCAATGAAGTTGTTCTGATTTGCAGGGGTACCCACAACCTGAATGAGCGAGATCTCGACGGGGAAAGGGGAAGGAACGTAGAGAAGATTCATCGGATTATCGGCCATTCCTTGTCCAACGTTTGGTTGATCTAAAACCACAGGAATCCCATGGCTTCTCAGATGCGTTGCTGGTCCAATTCCACTAAGCATCATTACTTGTGGACTACCTATTGCACCAGCAGTCAAGATCACTTCATTTCTTGGATGTGGCCTCAAGAATGCTCTCTTCCTTACCCCTAAAGCATCCTCGAACATCACCCCGTATGCCCTAGGTTTCGGCCATTGCCTCGCTGCGACAGTAAACTCTAACCATTATTCTCACTAATTCAACCGCGCTAATATAAAAGATATTCTAGCTATAACTTCTAATAGTTAATTATACCGATTCAACCTGGGTAAAAAATTTAAATTTACCTCTCTCGGTGAACAAGATTCTTGACACGGTGGCATGCAAATAGACTCTAAGATTCCCTGGCTCGGCATACTCAAGCAAATCAGCAGCCGTGTGACGGTGCCCTTGCCGGTCAAAGATGGTCCCACCAATCTTGGTCCCGTCCACGTGGTTATAAGTAAAGCCATTGTAAGGCAGAACCCCAATCTCCACCAGCGCGTCCCTCACCGCCGACTGCCACCTCAGCACCTGCGGCTCGAACGCCAACTTCGCTTCGACCCAGTCGTACGACCTCCGGACCAGATCCTCATCCCACCCGGCATCACTCACGAACTCGGGCTCTGAGTGGGAGTAAAAACCGGCGTTGATCGCGCTCCCGCCGCCCAAAACCCTGGCACGCGTGTTGTACACACCGTCCTCCGAGACGAAGATCTGCGAAGGGGAGTCCGGTGACGTGTCCGAGATGGTGCTGACGAAGTTCGCCACGTCGGTTATGTTCATGTCCCTGTAAGGCGTCCCGCCCCTCTCGAGCACCAAAACGGTAGCGTTTTGTGAGAGCGTTGCGGCCAGCGGGCATCCTGCTGTCCCTCCGCCGATTATGATGTAGTCGAAGTACATCACCGGCGGCGCCCTCGTCGCATCGTGGACGAATGTGTAATGTTGAGCTGTTGCATCTTGACAATGATCAATATATATATATATATATATGTAAACCATAATCATATATAATAATAACCGAAATTCATCATTCGAAATTATCGGTACGTACGTTTTTGTGAGTGGCAAACGGCGTTGAGGAGGAAGATGATGGCGAGGAGTGGTGCAATAAACCTCATAGTGAGGTGCGATGGACTCGCCGGCGCAGTAATGATCATTTAATTTGGGAAGAGGCTTGGAATTAAAGAACAGAAAAAAGTGGAAAACTTTTTCTCATATAAAAGCCCACAATACGATTGGGCTGAGTGACTTAACGTTCTTTTATTTTTCTGGTGGCACAAAGATGATGTTTTGTCGTTCATATATTGGTCTTTTGCAGGAACCAAAGAGTGTTTGTTTTGGACATAATTCCAAGTCAAAAGATTGTGTGTAACTGTGAGTGAGTAACTTTAATGGAAGTAGTTACTATTTGACATAGTCGTATGTTATTTTTGGGTAACTATAATGAACTGAAGTCATCCATCTTAATATTAATTACTCGTTCATACATGTTTAGTATCGAAATTCTAATGAGATCCGGTATATTATAGTTTGTATAACCTCATTCCCTCAAATTTTTTTAGGGAACTCATTCCCTCGTTTGTACTCATTTGATGTATTGTGTATGAGGTAGCGGAGCAAATATCAACGTAACCGGCTTGGCTTCCCTTCATCCGCCTCTAATGCCTCCGCTTCTGCTAGACAAGCTAATTTTGTTGGTGTGTTTTTGCCCCTAATGTGAACTGTGAAGTTGGACTTTGGTCCAATTATTGCCGTGGGCTGCTGTTGAATATGAATCTTTGGGCCTGACACATTTCAAGTGAGTCTATAAGAGAAGTCCAGCTCAAAACTGACATTTTGTCAGTTCTAAAAATCTATGTGTCTCAGTCGGAAAAACCCTAACCGTAAAAAAATTCTAGCAATTGTAACTTTATCTATTTATCCCGTCTTTTTTTGATTCCGATTGTTTCTACCTTTCGTTAAAATTTTGTTCATTACTTTTGTGTAGGGTTTTGTTTCTACTTTCGAATGGGGTATTTTTACCTTTTTCTTACACGATGACATCTCTACATTCCCGACGACCCTCCACAATCCATCCAATGAAACAAAAGGAAGTTTACGGCCAGAAATCGCTGAAATTAACGAAGGATGGAGGTCATGCTCCAACAATCATGGTAAAGGAAGATCAGATTGAGGCGACCCGCCCAACGATGTGAGGAATTTCAGATTGATAAAGTCTCCGGCGACTGTCATCGCAAGGGATCAAGAAGTCGGCTACCCCTTTGTTACTTCGTGGTTTTTATTTCTCTTCTATTTCATTGTAGTGGTGATTTCGTTTTATGTTTTGCTTGTGTCGGTTGTGTTATGTTATATTATATTTTTTTCTTTTGCAAGTTTAAAGTCGACCTTGATCGAAGAAATTAAGAATGCAAAGTAAAGTATATGTATCAGTTATCTGATTTTCCTTACAACCCTTTTATATCTTTATTTTATCAAATAATCTATTTGATTTGTAAAAACAAATCTTATGGGTGTAAATGGTACATGCGTTATAGGATGTGGATATTGATTATTCAATAATGATTAGAAACTGATTAATATATATAAATTGCCTGGTTAAAGTAATAAATACTTTATATTATTTCAAAATTTTCACAAATTTAGGAGTACCAAATTCATCAAACTCCTTTGCTTCATTTAGCTTGATACACGCCATTTGTACAAATATTAAACTATACAAGGCTCAATCAACGAAGGATTAAGACCTTTGACAAGTATTTAACTGGAAAAGGAGAGTCTTTATGTGTCTTAAAGGAATGAATTTGGGAGTTTAATTAGCAATTGCATTCATCGCGACATCGGATATCCACGTAATATAATGATGCAAATTTGGACACCAACATTTATGTGTAGCTTAGAAAGGGACTAATAATTAAAAATATCCAAAATCATTGGTAATAATGGGACTTTAATTTGAGCATGTCCCACTTGTACACATGTTAGGGTTAAACTTTATATTCGTTGATTATCTTTTCGATAAATATATTCAACTTTAAATATTTATTCCGAGTCTAATTTATTTGTGATTAAAATAAGTAAAGAGAAAGTGTAGAGTTCGTTTTGTGTTTCTTTGATGGATTAAATAGATGGAATAAGAGCAATTCATCAATTTATAAACAACTTCTTGTAAACCGCTTTTTATCGTTAAATTAATAGATTAATTTTTTTCAGTCCAATGAATAATCACCCAATCAGGAAAAGACCCGACTTCCCCCCCCCCCCCCCCCAAAACCCACTACTCCCACTTCCTCCCTAACTTTCGTACTCAACCCACGCACTAAACGTGACCAACTCCCCTATCTTTTTTATGATTAATTTGTTACCCCCACTAGCTCCTTAACTAAACACATGAAGACCAAGGCCGAAAAATTGATTCGAGTCGGCATCATATCGATCGATTTTTTTCAATAATCAAACTGATCAACAACTGAATTAGGATTTTGATCCGGTGTTGGACTTTACGATTCTGAATATTTGATTTTAATCCTTCACTGAACAAAACTCGTATTACCTTGTTATTTGCATCATTTTCTACGCTCCTTTTTGCTGGTTTTGGTTGTTATACTAGTCTTAATCGCTCGCGATGCATTTAGTTTTGTTACCTTACTTTCGACTATTCAATATATTGCCCAAATCCATTATTTATATGGTGAAAGAGACCCATATATGACTCTCGTGTTATTGGTAAAAATTATCCAACCTAAAATTCGTGGTAAGGTTTTACTTGTTTACCTTTTTAGTGTTTACTTTCGACTATAAAAAAGAGTTTTAACATTTCTGAAAAATTTATCTGATTTTTTTTCCGTGTGTGATTGAAATCGAGTCAATTAAATCATTGGAAGCAATGAATTAGACAGTTATTTTGATAGCAATCGGGTTAAGTTTCGATTTCTTCAACCGACCGAAAACCACCCAATATTACTCTTTCTATCATCCAAAAGGGTTATCTAGGAGCCAGAAAAGCCAAAATGGGAACGTGTTTTCCCAGGTTTCCAACGGTAACTGTAAGTGATGAAAACTTCAACCAACCCAACCAACCAATAGTAACGTATAATTAATTAGTTAGGACTAAACTGTAAAAGTTAAAAATATTCAATCTTGGCGACTAAGTCATCAAACCTTTTCTTATAAAGTCTTCGGATTGATCACCAGAAATCCAAGTAAACATCCAAATAATAAACTCCGATGATCAGAATATTAATTTCTTTTTTTTCGTAATTTCCTTTATTTTACAGAAACGTTTCCACTTATCCGCCAGTGGAAATCGCCGTCATCACATGAATTATATCACCGAAATAATCCAAACTCCTAATTAATTAACAACGTAAACAAAGAAGAAGAAGCTAATTAATTAATTACTGTATGTCTGTATAATCAAGAGCTAGCGCGAGAAACTGACGAGATTCTCAATTTCTCATATTGCCGGAAGAAGAAGATGAAGTAGAAGAAGGGGTGATTTTGATGACGAGACCCGGAAACACGTCATCCGGGTCGTGGATATGCGGGTTCTCCTCCACGATGTACGGGTCGCCACACTTCTCGCTTATCGTGTTCAGCGTCTCCCCTTCTCTAACCACGTATATCTCGTCGCACGGCCGATCGCTGAGGAGCTGATTTCCTTTCACCGTCGCCGCCGAGGAGTCGTCCGACTCCGACGAGCTCTCCATGATGGACGCCATCAGGATGAGCCCGAGCAGGATGGTGGCGCAGTACCACGATGCTGCGTCAGCTACCGCTAAGCTATTGTTGGTGTTGTTGGATCTTGTCCGGCGGAAGGTGGTCGGAGAATTCATGATCGGAGGGAGAAAGAAAGAGGTGAGGGAAGTTTGAGTTTATGGAGCTTATGGGGGGTTTAGTATTTATATATACGGGAAAATCGAAAATGGGTCTATTTGGCGGTTTGGTTATGGCTGGGGGGATGATACGACGCCGTTTTGGGCGGTTCACTTATTCCAACTTCCACGTAACGCAGAAGTCGTGGGCCGAGTCATGGGCTGAGTCAGCGTGAAATTACTGAAAAGGACATGTGCGGTGTTGGAGTTGGGATTTTGGATGTTTGCTTAAAAATTCCCAGACAAAACTGGTTTTGGGTTTAGTGTAGTTTGATGTTGAAATGGATTACGTGTGTGTCGATGTGTTTCTTTTCGTTGCATAAATTTAAATTAATTAAAAATCACCTTGTTTCCAGCGAAAATTATAACTAAACAGAGTGCATTTATGTTGGGCTCGTAGCACTTCTAGTTTATTTATCATAAAAACTACGAATCTATATTCCTCTGAAAGTTTGAAAAATGGGTATCAATTGATTCATCCTAACGTAGGATTAGAACTAAACTATGTGTTGATCATGGAGAATATATCCGGCTCGGGACATATGAATTAATAATCCTCAACATTTTCAACTTTAAATAATAAAAATATAATTTAGTATAAACAGGTGAGATATAGTTATTGGTTTGGTGGGAACTAGTTAATTATATACATATTAGTTTTTTTTTATCAATTTGTATGTAGTATATTAAAGAAAGTAAAAGAAATTTAGAATTTACAGGGCCCAGCCCAAACCAGCCACAAACCAGTCACGATGAACCAAAAACATCCCCAGCAAAACAAACAACAACCTGGGCGCGGAGACAACATCAAACAGACCCCCGTCATCAAATACAAGGCGATGCCAATCAGCAACAGCTGCGTCTGAAAAGCTTCCTTTCACCGACAGCCAATTTCCAACAGTTAACATCAGACGGCGAAACACAACAGTCGGGTGAGCAGGGAATCCCTAAAAATCCTATCGTTTCGCTCCTTCTAGATCGACCATAAGAGGGATGAAGTATAAACTTTGCCGCCTTTCGAAAGTTGAAAACACATTTCATACCTTTCCAAGTGCATATGAGACACACCACATCCGGTCCAAAAAGGCCGTAGATGGAAAGTGTTGAACTGACCTTGTTCCAAACTTGACTGAGAACTCGCACTGAATGAAAATATGATTGACCGATTCCTCTTTACGACCACATAGCACATCTGTTCGCCAATTGAAAGTCTCTTCTTTGCAGATTATCCACCGTGGTAGTCTCATTGTGATAGACTTGCCAGCAGAAACATTGAATCTTTGACGGGATGGGAGCGATCCAAATAGCCTTAAAAGAAAACCCACCGATACCTGGAAAGGACTTCTCCACGAGGTGCGCCCTAAGCGAAGACACAGAGAAAGTTCCAGACTTGGCAAGGGGCCAAGAGAACGATGCGGGACCCACCAAATGTGTAATGGGCGGAATTGTATTGAGGCTGCCGCAAAATTCTGCTTCATCAGAGCACCTCCACAAAGATTAAAGCGAAGTGAGACATCCCAACACAATCTATTAGAAGAGAAGAAACATCACAAACCAACAAGAATAGCATGGAGGCAGCCATCCTCGAAAACGCCAAAACTAGGCACTCACCCGATCCCCAAAAATCAAACCAACAAGAAAAAAAAACCATGATCAACTCGGCCATGGGCCCAAAACTCGGAACTCACTTGGACAATTCACCTCCATATCAAACACCCGGCAGACCGAAAATTCCAGAAGGGCAGTCAATCGGAAGGGCCTCTCCCACATTTCAGCACCACCAACTTCCTCCACCAAGCTCAGCGCTCAACCGCAAATCTCCTAATCCATTTGCAGAGAAGAGCTATGTTTAAAATCTTCAAATCCTGAATCCCAAGACCCCCGAATTGAATTGGAGTTTTGACAACCTCCCAGACAACCCAATGAATTTTGTCTTTTTCCTAATTTCCGGTCAACAAGAACCGTTTTTGGATCTTCTCAAGCCTTTCGATCAAGGAACTAGGAGCCCGAAACAGGGACATAAAGTACACAGGAAGGGTCGACAAGACACTCTTGATAAGCACATATGAGCACCGAAAGAGAGGAATTTCGCCTTCCACAAATCCAGACGTCGTTGAACACTAGAGATGATCGGGTCCCAAAGGTTTTCACCGAAACTTCTGGTACCGAGGGGTACGCCCAAGTAAGACGTAAGTAAGGACTCGATTTGTCAGCCAAAGATGTCCGCAAGCTCGTGAGCATTGGTAACATCCCCAATAATGAACATGGAAGACTTGTGCAAGTTAACTCTAAGGCCAGAGATTGATTCAAAGCAAATCAAAGCTGCTGCAAGGTATCTAACCTGAGTAGCCGAGGCCTCACAAAAGAGCAAGGTGTCGTCGGCATAGAGAATGTGGCTCACTTGACCAATTCGTTTCGCATTGTTCATGAAAAAAACCCCAATAAGCCCCGATTTTTTGGAGTTTAGTAAGGATTTTTGGTGCGTTTGGATCTGCCCTTTTGAGTCTCTATCTGGTAAAACCTAAAACCAAACTGGATTGCAACAAAACTAGGCCCACATTGCACACGATCGACCACTATTATCTAACACTTTAGCTTCGTGGACCAACACTAGCAACATTATATTGGTGGAGAATCTGAGGCCAATAAGTCATTAATAAGGACTTTTGCCTATTAATTTGGCGTGCTGAACTCGGCAGGGAGACCGAGTCGACCCAACCCAGAGTCGTTTTTTGGCCGGCTGGAGGAAGCCGCCGTCCATTGTCAACTCATCGATGACAAAACGCTTTTAACTTGATAAAATAATGGCTTTAATAATGCTTTTCAGGAAGTGGGAAGACGAGTCACGAGTAATCTCTCTCTACTTCTCTGGGAATAATCGTCTATTTTTTTCTTTCTGGGTTGAAGTTTTGATTTTTAGATTTGGTTGGAACTTCACATAGTTTGCTTGTCACATTGCCTGGGGTTCGAGTTGCTTGCCGGTACCAATTCAGGCCACACGAGGAAATGGTGGTAGAATTCATTTTCAAAAGTTAGTTTGAAAGGAGATGGTGTCCAGAAAGTTATAAACCTATCCGTTAATTTCATATTTAGTAATGTAGTATTCAATTGAGCACGTAACAGTTTTGTAAGTAGAGAAAACAAAAACCTAATGTTATGGACTTGGATCATGATTTTACGATTTAGAATATATCGAAGGCATGAGCGTCCGACTTTTGTAATACAAGAATAATTTTGTTAATACGCATTTCCTCTAATCTCATAACTCTTAAAGTACCAATAAGATAATATCAACAAGGATATCAGTACCTTCTATATTACATTTTGTCATATTTTATGTTTTAAATTATGATTTTTGAGATTGTAGGTTTGTATTTAGGGTTAATGATATAATATTAGGGGTTAGAGTTTAATACTCAGATTTATCAAAAAAGAGTTTAATATTCAGGGTTTAGAATCTATTAATTTTAATTTATTATCAAAAGTGAGAGTTTGTGATACGATTTAGAATTTTAAGTTTATGATGCAGTATTTGAGGGGTAGGGTTTAGTGTTTAGCGTGTTAGTATCATTCTTTTGTATTTAGGGTTTACTATAAGGACTTTAGGATTTATCATTAAAATTTTTTACCTTCAAAATGCAAGAATTTTAGCGTAAAAAATATCAGTACCTCCAAAATATCAAAACGTTCTTTCATATAATTAATATCTCGAAAAGAAAAATGAAAAGGAGATTTAAACCGGCTGCCATAATGGATAATCAATGGCTGTCTCTAGCTAGCTATCTGTAATTCATTGTTGATTTAAAACCTTCATATTCTCTCATTTAATCATTCAAATTGATTTTTTTCTAATTTCTTTTCTGAATTTAACACAGTCAATTTTTTTCCACCACAAAATTGAGTGGCCGTTTGAATCAATGTAATAATAATCTAAGGTCAGTTCAGCAACACGAGGCACCATAGAAATAAGACTGTGAAAATGTGATTAGTCATCATCCATCCAATTCAAGAAATTAATCAGCAATTTATTGGTTTTTGAATTAAAATGGCCACTAGCCAGTATTCAAAGCAACACTCCATTCTATTTTAAAACCTAATTAGTGGTTCTTAATTGTTTCCAATTCTCATAATGCTTCATCAGGGTAGAGGTAGAGAATGGTTTGTGGACTCTCTCCAACCTACCGATAGTACTTGGGAGATCCTTTGAGTCTATGCGATTGTGGCCCTGATATGATGTTCTTTCTAGACCGGTATATATGGGAAGTACTAATTGTGAGTTTCGTTACATAAGTACTTCAAAATCCTACACTAGTATAGAAGGGTCTCAGTTTTGTTTGTTGAGATCACAATTAAAGGAAAAATCCGAATGGTTGGAGGTGCAACGTTATATCAGGCAAGATTAAAATAAAGTTTTTCGAGAGACTTTGGTTATAATTAGTGGAAATTCCACTGTCTCAAATATCGATTAATTTACGAATTCACTCATGCATTTAGCAACAAGGAAAAAGTCTACTCGATCGAAGCAATATCAGCTCAAAACGACACGGGATTTAGTCCATTGATATGCACTTTTAAATTATTCATCTTCTTTTTTCTAAATAAGCTAGAGTGACCCAAAACATCCCAAAAGTTCATTGCAGGTCATCCTATAGAAACCTTTATATATGTGATGGTAATTAATTATCAGATTCTTTTGGAATGAAATGCAGAAAGTATCCTGAATTTATGAGGTTGTAAGTTATATGATCATTGGAGTGATTGATGACCTAATCTAGATAAATCTGAGGCATGACCATAGGTCATATTTTGGATCAATTAATAGTATTTATTGACTAAAAAAAGGTGACAAAAAACACTTGATAAAAACTTTTAATATATTTTTGGTGTAATTATTTATTATCGATAATAATAATTAATTTTTTTATGACGGTTATTCATACAAAGCGTTACACGGTTAACGAGATAGTGTACTCGAGTCTCAACCTAGGCGCGAGCAAAACACTGGGTATGTGTTTTGATACATTTTAGGCCCACATTGATCATGAGTAGGGCCCTGACTTAAGCCCATATTAGCAGAAGAACAATCTTCACTTCACTGGGCCCATAAAACAATGGAGCAAACTCTGCTAAACTGCAGCTCGCGCCGTCTTCCTCCGGTAGTCTTTTGACTACGGCGAGCCGGCGAGAAGGTTTATGCTCAGTCGCCGCACCACTCACAGCATCTCCGGCAAATTCAGAATTAAAAAATTCACCAGCAGGAAGAGAGAAAGCTGTAAAAGAAGAAATGGGATTTCATTTCGAATTTGGCGGCTAAATCAGCCATCTCTGTCCAATTTTTTCTTTCTCCTGATGAAGAAGCTGTCAAGACCCACTTCCCAGATCCTACAAAAGCGACCGACAACGAACCTAGTTTCCACCATCTTTATCAAAGAGCGGCACGCCCAACTCATCAGGAAGCAGCTCCAATCCGACCCATTCGCCATGGCCGACGTCGTCAAATGGTACGCTCTCTCTCCATCTCACATTCACAAAGCCCTTCTCATCTTCGCCCAACTCGACACCCCGACTCGGCCGATTTACAACAACTTGATCCGCGGCATGTCTCAGAGTGAACACCCCTTCGACGCCGTCGAGATGTATGTGAATCAAATGTATCGTTGTGGAGTAATTGGCGACACCTTAACGATGATTTTCCTGTTCAAGGCTTGTGGTCGGGTTAGGGATGGTTTGTTTGGTGAATTGTTTCATGCGCATTGTAGGAAGCTTGGATGTGACTCGGATGTGTCAGTGTCGAATGGGTTGATGCGGATGTATGGAAATTTAGGTGATTTGGATGCTGCACGTAAGGTGTTTGACGAAATGCCTGAGAGAGACTTGGTTTCGTGGAACTCGTTGATTTGTAGCTATGCAGATTGCAAGAGGTTTAGAGAGGTTTTAGCGGTGTTTGATTTAATGAGGGAAAGTAACGTGAAGGGTGATGCTGTGACAATGGTGAAAACAATATTAGCTTGTGTTAACTTGGGTGAGAATAAGACTGCTGATTTGATGGTTAAGTATATTGAAGAGGAAAGAGTAGAGATTGATGTTTATTTGGGGAACACTATGATTGATATGTATGGTCAGCGTGGCATAGTGGATTTAGCTCGCGGCATTTTCGACCGAATGCGAGAGAAGAACGTTGTTTCGTGGAATACCATGACCAAGGGGTATGTGAAAGCAGGGGACTTGGTTTCTGCAAGGAAAGTATTGGACGATATGCCTGTGAAGAATGTGATCTCCTGGACGAATCTGATCACAGGGTATTGTAAAGCCGAGACCTTTTCCGATGCAGTCAAAGCTTTCCAAGATATGATGGGAGATAACTTGAAACCGGATGAGATCACAGTAGCGAGCGTACTCTCCGCCTGTGCTCGGTTGGGATGTCTCGATGCCGGGCAGGCAATTCACGACTATATTCGTCGACACGGTATAAAAGAAGATGTTTTCGTTGGAAATGCCTTGATAGACATGTATTCCAAATGTGGCTCTGTTGAGAAAGCACGGGATGTTTTCCTCGGAATGAATCGTAAAGATAGTGTTTCGTGGACTTCGATCATATGTGGGCTCGCTGTCAATGGTCTTGCTGATGATGCAATGGAGCTATTCTCCCGGATGTTAACCGAAGGTCAACGGCCTATCCACGGTACGTTCATTGGAGTTTTGATTGCTTGCAAACATAGTGGACAGGTAGATAGAGGGTTGGAGTTTTTCGAAAGTATGGAGAAGGTTTACAGGTTAAAGCCCGAGATGAAACATTACGGATGTATTGTGGACCTCTTGAGCCGGTCCGGTAACTTGGAGAGGGCGTACGAGTTTGTAGAAGCGATGCCGGTGGTGCCAGATGTTGTGATATGGAGGATCTTGTTAGGTGCTTGTATGCTCCATGGCAATGTAGGTTTGGCTGAGATCGTTACGAAGAAGCTTCTCGAGTTGGATCCTTCTAACAGCGGAAACTATGTCAGCTTGTCGAATGCTTATGCCGGTTCAGATCGGTGGGAAGATGCCGACGAACTGAGGAGACTGATGGGGGTGAGAGATTTGCAGAAGCCTTCTGGTTGGAGCTCGATTGAAGGAGATCGAGACCGGTCAGTTCTTCCTCATCAAGTAACTTCTGTAAAATAAATTTGGTCCTCGAAATACCGTGAATGGTACAAGCAAGACTTCCTCCTTAATTCGATGGGGGCAGTGCTCGAGATGACGGTTTATCTCTCGATCGAAGATGACTTTCCTGATTTCATCATTAACTACTCAGTTAACAATGAGCTAGATCCAGGGACTGGGGATGGTGTATTTGGTTGTTCAAAGAGACTGATAACTGTAAAATAATATCAGATCATCATAATTCCACGTCAACAACAGCAAGTCAGATGAGTCTATCGTTTGATCTCTGTCATCATTAAATAGCCACATTGGCAGATCTGAGGTTGGACCAAAGCCAGGATTGTTCAAAGATGGGTAATGGGTTTGCTTTGGTCGTCATTCTTTTTTACCTCTCAGTTGTTTAGTTTAGATAGTATACTGTTACCAATGTAACAATTCGACTTAGATTAACGGAACCCATCATCAGTTATTCCTCAAGATTGGTGCTTTCTTTTCGTAAATAGCAACTTTTGCGTCAATAATATCAATGAACAATGGATCACTCATTTCAAAGTATTCTCCTTTTTCTTGGATTTCCCCATACTGGTCGGTTGGTGAGAGTTTTACGAGTTGCAGCATGTAGGGCAAGTTGCACCATTGCTGATGATCATACTGACCTCTGACTCTATCTGCTTGAATCTCACGAAAGCTTGATGATCGCAGCAACTTGTTGGTCCCAAAGTTCGAACCTTTCCATTTTCTACTGTTCGTGTGGTTCGGTTCTTCCTAGTTATTGTGATCAGGTTGAGTGAGGAGGCAAAGTCTCTTTTATTATTGAACAGATTGGTACAAACAAGGCTTAGAATCAGCTTCTTTTTCTTCCCAATACAGAAACAGAACTGTGACCTTAGTTTAGGGGATCCATCCTATCCTCTCCAGTTTTCAACCATGAATCGATTAGCGTTTTACAGGTTAAACATAACCTTGATCGCGTTCCCACCACGAGCACTGGTCTCGAACGCCGAGTCAATATCCTCCTGTGTGAACTTAAACCTGTGAGTTATCAATGGCTTCACATCAATCTTGCCAGTCTTCAAGAAATCAAGGCAGAGTGGCCATGTGTTCCGGTACCGAAATATGCCAATCACATCCACTTCCCTGCAAACCCATCACCAGCAGATTCTTATCATCCATCCCATCCAATCAATCTGTATTGAATTAGTATAAATTTTACCTTGCAGCAGCAGGAGTAAGAGGGACAGTCATCTCACTAAGAGCTAACCCTATTAGGCAAACTTTGCCACCAGAACGTGTGGCATTTAGAGCTGTAGTCATGGTCTTGTTATATCCAACACAGTCCAAAGTAACATCAATCCCTGATCCCATAGCATTCTGCACTTTCATCACTTCCTCACTAACATCCTATGTCACAAGACAAAAAAAAAATTGTTATAATTCATCGATTCCCAGGCTGCACAACCAAAAACCTCAAAATGGTTTCTACCTTCGCATCAGTCGAGACTTGGATAGTCTCATCAGCACCGAGGCTCTTAGCAATGGACAGACGGGTCTCATCAACATCGGTCATCACAACACGAGGGGATCCGAATGCTCGAGCAACCAGCAAGGTGATGAGCCCGATCGGTCCAGCTCCCAAGATCAGGACACTAGTCTCGGGGCCAACCTGTGCTCTACGACAAGCGTGGACCCCTACGCTAAGGGGCTCGCACATCGCTCCTTCCTCCAAGCTCACATTCTCGGGGAGCTTGTAGCATAGGCTTGCTGGATGCACCACCTGTGAACACAAAAATCGCCATTGTTAAGGGAAGCCGATACAACAAGGAGTCAATTCAAACCGAGTTTTCGATTTACCTTGTTGGCAAGAGAGCCGTTGGTTGGTGGAGAGCCAAAGAACCTCATTTCCGGGCACAAGTTGTAGCGGCCATTCTTGCAAAGGTTACACCTTGAGCAGCTGATGCCAGGCTCTAAGGCTACACGGTCACCTGGTGAGAGGCTCTTGACTTCACTGCCAATCTCTTCAATGATGCCAGCACATTCATGCCCGATCACCATTGGCTTCTTCACTATGAAATTAGCACATCTCATAGTCTAAGTACACACATACACACAAACACAATCAAACGTCAAATTAGACTAAAACCCTTGTGAAAAAAGGGAAGATTTTCAATTTTAAATTCAAGTTTTGGAACCACCTTGAAATGATGCACATCACTTCCGCAAATGCCTAGAGCCTTTATCCGGACCTTGACATCATGAGGACCTGAAAAAGGAGATTTCTTTCTTACTTTTGCAACGAGAGATGAAGAGGGTAAATCGTCAATCTTGAGTGAAAAGAAGCAAACTTTACCAAGAGTAGGGAGTTGGTAAGACTGAATCTTGAGGGTTTGGATACCTAGAAGCCAAGCAGCCATGTTCTCTTCCTCTCCTCCATCTCTCTTTCCCACTGCGATTTCACCACCATTATTCGCCATTTGTGAGTAATGTGAGATATTGATGAGAGTTGGCAAGGCCTTGGATTGGAGGGGATGGAGTTATATATAATGGCTGGAGGGGTAAAGTAGCAAAGAGTTATGTGGCGATTGAATTGAAAGAAAGATACTGGCTGCCTACGTAAAGAAAAGATCACTCCCACTCAATTCGGTTTCAACCGATACAATTTGATTCGTAACTCGGTCAATCTTAAAACCTCTTGGTTCAGACTTAAGGTGAGCTGCGGTCTGATTAAATCATATTTCTGACTAATTTGGGCTTGATTAACTCGATTAAGCTAGTTAATTCAATCGGTACATAATCGATTAACCGATATATGACCAACCCTTCTAATCGGTCCATTTTTGCAGTTCTATTTCTGGCTTTTGTTTTCGACCCCATTAGTGTACAGTTGGCACTTGCAGAAAAATGGAAAGTGGGTAGACACAGAATCTTGAACCAAGAAAATAAACAGAGAAACTATGGGCACAAGCTGATATCACTAGCACGGCAGCCAATACAATTTTTTATGAAAATGTTTGCCATGAAGCCAAAATCGAATTGGGCCGGACGGTTTAACCATTAAATATGATAAATTGGTTAGTTAACTTCTGATTAAAATTTAGCATATTCATTTTCATATTTTAGATGAGTTATTTCCAACTCACAATTTAATATGGAAAAAAATGGACCTACAACTTTTATTCCAACAATAGTAACATAAAATTACAACCGTCGAATCTACTTTTATGTACAAAACTATCAAACCTATTTCGGAAAAACAACGCACTAAATTGGTCAAATAACTAATAAAACACATCTTCTAAATAAAGGCAATTTAGCAAAATATGAAGGTAAGATTATCTCAAATCATAATTTAAGTAAAAAAAATTATGTTATGAATTAATGAATCTCAATTCAGGTTAAAGAATCTATGTTATGTGAGAAGTAATTTTGCTTATGTAAAAGCTATACATGAACATTGATCTCGAGTTAATTTCTCTACTGTATATTTCAAATTTCAATTCCAAACCAAACACAAACAGATCAAATAGTGTCCCCAGACAAAGATATGGTATTTAATAAGGACGTGAAATCCAAACAATCTGATGCCTGACAGACGTAATATTTGATTATTTGTTGGAATTAAATTTCCACCAGATTTATCTCCATGTTCCAGATTTATCTCCATGTCAGCTTCTGGGAAAATTTCCTTCTTTAATACTCACTCATCAGTCATCTCCCTCCCATCTTAGCTTTGTAGTTTCCGCCGTGTGGAGAAGGGTGAAAACAGAGGAGGATAGAGATGGGTTCGCTGGGAGATTCCATTAATGGCGAAGAAGAAGAGAACATGGCCGCTTGGCTAGTCGCTGTCAACACCTTAAAGATCCAGCCTTTCAAGCTGCCTTCTCTAGGTTCATCCACTAATCTTATCACTTCCCTCTTTTAGGGGTAGTGGGTTTGCTTTGTTCCTTCCAGATAAAATCAGATTACCCACCTCTTGATTAATCGATTTACTTCGCATCTCCCGATTTTTTATCCAGGACCGCATGATGTAAGGATAAAGATGAAAGCTGTGGGCATTTGCGGCAGCGATGTTCACTACCTCAAGGTTTGTTTTGGTCCATGAATCGTTTCATTTTGGATTGTAATGATTATTGATCGCATTTAGTGACAATCGCACTGGATTCTTTCATCTTCTGCAGTGTTCAGAAACTCGAGTTGTCAGGAGAGTTCATAATTAGTTTATAACAATCCTTAACACGCTTCCTCAAACGAAAGTGGGGATTATTGAAGTTTGCGTAGGTCCCCCAAATTTCGTGCATATGAAACTGTTATTTTGGGCTGACATGATTATTTTATCTCAGGACCTTGAGAAGGCTATGATACAATGTGAATAACTGTTGCATCGCGACAATAACTGAGTTGTTGGGAGGGGTTCATAATTAGTTTATATAACAATCCTTAACAGTGGGTACACGAAGAACAATTGCATTAGATTTTTGGTATTCTATGGCGATTAGAACTATTTCTGTTCTAATATTAGTCCATTGTGGTTGGCACACAAATGATGATGTTGCTGCTACTTGTTTCCTTGCATTTAGCAGCGGCAATCGGATTGGATTCTTACACGAATGATTTTGCTGTTGATACGTGTTTCCTTGCATTTTAGTGGTGACAATCGCACTGGATTCTGGTAGTAGTTTTCTTATATTAGTTGATTGTGATTGGTACAAGAATGATTTGACAATAGGATTGGATTCTCGACTTACCCTTTTGCTTCTTTAATCTGAATTTTGTCTGAGTTTATAATTAGTACATTACTCCTTTAGGTGATAATGGAGTGTTTATGCCAATTTTTTCTTCTCAGACATTGAGATGCGCACATTTTGTGGTGGAAGAGCCAATGGTGATTGGCCACGAATGTGCCGGAATTGTGGCAGAGATCGGAAGCGAGGTCAAACACCTAGTTCGCAGTGATCGTGTCGCGATTGAGCCAGGGATCAGCTGCTGGAGATGTAGCTATTGCAAAGAAGGCAGCTACAATCTATGCCCCGAGATGAAGTTCTTTGCAACTCCACCTGTTCACGGCTCTCTCGCCAACCAGGTTTCGATCCCACAACCCGACCAATGTCTTGAAAATTTTCGTTTCGCCACATATACGAACTATGGACTATCTATGCTATGCAGGTGGTGCATCCTGCAGACCTTTGTTTCAAGCTGCCTGATAATGTGACCTTGGAGGAAGGAGCAATGTGCGAGCCATTGAGTGTCGGGGTCCACGCATGTCGTCGAGCCAATGTGGGCCCCGAGACCACCGTGTTGATCATGGGAGCCGGGCCAATAGGGCTCGTGGCGTTGCTGGCTGCTCGTGCTTTCGGATCGCCAAGGGTTGTGATCGTGGATGTGGACGAGTATCGTCTGTCTGTCGCGAAAGACCTTGGTGCCAACGAGACCATAAAAGTATCGACGAATGTTGAGGATGTTGGTGCTGAAGTGGAGCTTATACAGAAAGCCATGGGAGGAGAAGGCATAGACATCACCTTGGACTGTGCGGGATTCAACAAAACAATGACGACGGCTCTGAAAGCGACGAGGCCAGGTGGCAAAGTGTGCCTTGTTGGAATGGGACACAATGAGATGACAGTGCCATTAACTCCAGCAGCTGCAAGGTGATGACTCGTGACTGAAGTTATCGACAACAGTGTTTTTTGGGTGCCTTGTGGATGAAGTTATCTGTGAATTTTGGTTTTTGGTTGCAGAGAAGTGGATGTGGTGGGTGTTTTCAGGTACAAGAACACATGGCCATTGTGCATAGAGTTCTTGAGGAGTGGGAAGATAGATGTGAAGCCATTGATAACACATAGGTTTGGGTTTACACAGAAGGAGGTTGAAGATGCTTTCGAGACCAGCGCTCGTGGTGGTTCGGCCATTAAAGTCATGTTTAATCTCTGATCATATTAGAAACACTAAAAATCCGAAGACAGAAAGAAAGAAGGGAATGTGGAGAATGTTGAGAAGTGTTGAAAACTGGGTCTTGTAGGTTTCTCCTACTTCAGAAATAAAATCATGAGTCTTGCTGAAGCTTCTGCATTAGTACGAACATTGAACCAGTCGTGTTCTTGAAAATTCATCATGAGGATTGTAATTCGATTCTCAATATCATAGCACAGGAGACGGATAGACCTCCATAGGCCTTAAATCTGCCACCTTTCCGGCGACCAGACCAATGTCGCCAGAGCTATTTTTATTACTATTTCCAACTAGCCAATCCTCTCGCTAGCAGTTTGACACTTGGTTTGATAAAAGTTTATTTGTCACTCAGCTCGATTTAGATGAGTTAATGTATGTTCAACTCAATAGCCTCACCAGTTGGCTCAAGTCGGAGCTCGAGAGTCGATTCAAATAGTAGCTCAAGTATATGGGTCGTTAATAGATTCGATAATGCAATATGTGTTTTACCTCAAATACTACATATAGTAAATCATATGTAATTTGTGATTATGCTGATGAAAATGAAAGTGGTATATCACTATATAGTTCATAATTACTTTTTTTAATCGAAAAAAATAGAAACTTATAAATTTTAGGATAGCTTTTTTTTCTATTTTTGACTCGTCGATATTTTTTAGTGTATAAGATTCAAATTCATATAAAATTGGACTAATCAGATGGTTTTAATTAATAAAATTTAAATACAACTCAAATTTAACTCGTTAAATACAATTAACTAGCCAGATTTGAATAGCCTCGAACTCCTCATATTAGACCAATACATACATACAAACGGTTAGATTTAAAACCAGCCGCAGCAATATATAGTTCAATCTCATCGAGGGATTCGCTTTGGAAGGATGATCTAAAATTCACGAGGAGATTCTTTCTTGGCCCTTTCTCGAATTTTCATTTCTCCTCGGTACTCTGCAAACCCACCGATACCCAAAATTAAAATAAAAAATTACACTCACTAGTCAGTCAGCTTCGCTTATATACTATGTTCTTCTGCTTCCTCGCCTGAGATTGTAAAGTGTTCACATATAATCAGGTGCTATGAACTGGGTCGCGCTTCTCGTGGTGGTTGTGTGTTTAGTTCGCCGGCTTGACGCCAGCGACGGTGAATCCGATCCGATTTACAGGTGGATTTCTTTTTTTACCAACTTGTTTACTCATTGATGCGTATTGTGGATGATTGATTAGACACAGTCTGGAATGAGGGTTTTGATTTCTGTGGAAGCTTGATTGATTGTACTGCTGTAGTTTGAATGCACGCAATGCATTATGCTTGCTGTGTTAAGAAATGCTATGAATTCAATTTATGTACCTCTGGCAATCATTTGGTTTGTTATTGATATCGAAAGGGATTCGTAGTTTGTTGATAAGTCTTGTACAAGTGAAATTGCTGTTAAGGCTGACAATGATCCAATTCCGCAAACCTTTTGGTCAAAGACTCTGATTATCGTGTGAAGAACTAGTACATTTCAATAACTCCAGTGGTGTGAGATTTATGCATAGGTTGATCTGAATGCTCTGTCGAAATCTGTCAAAATCTGTCAAATTACAAGTCCACGAGAAGAATAACTTGAATTCAGTGGATTAGCGATTTGATGTTATTTTATTGGTCAGGAGGTGTGTAGAGGAGTGCCAGAGAACAGGATGTGTGGGAAACAACTGCTTCCAGCACCGCAAATTATCTTCCTCTTCCGATGGGAAACCAATTGATGGAGCCTGGTATCACCACGAGCAGCTTTATCAGCGGTGGAAGCGATGGGATTGCCTGAATGATTGTAAGTACCATTGCATGATTGCCAGAGAAGACGAAAGGTTGGAACTTGGTCACAGTCCATCCAAGTACCATGGCAGGTGGCCCTTCCACCGTCTCTATGGAATCCAGGTTAAGTCTTTTTCGAAATAGTCATGTTCGCCTAGGTTCGAAACCCGGTATTCTGATGAATGATTGTGTGAGATTCAGGAACCAGTTTCTGTGGCTCTGGCTGCTCTTATTCTTGCCATTCAATTTCATGGCTGGCTATCGTTTTTTATTCTTGTGTACTACAAATTGCCGCTGAGGCCGAATAGTAGAAAGACTTACTATGAATACACTGGCTTGTGGCACATCTATGGTTTCATGTCGATGAATGCCTGGCTTTGGTGTGCTGTCTTCCGCACTCAGTAAGTATTTCATTGATTTCTATAGTTCGAATTCAATAAATGTGACATCGACGAATTTCATGGTCTGCAGGGATGTTGAGTTTACAGAGAAACTATACTGTTCATCTCACGTGGCCTGGCTTGGCTTCACCCTTGTTCTGTCGACTCTTCGAGCTTTCAATATTCGACATGAAGCCGCGAGGGTCATGGTCGCTGCACCGGTGATTGCGTTCGTTACAACACATATCTTGTACCTCAACTTGTACAACTTCGACAAAGGTGAAGGATCTTTTTTTTCGCTCCCCGGTATATACAGTTTATCATACCTTCAACCATTTCGAACTAAAACTGAATCTAAAACAGAAGTTAAAAAACTACACTGCACCCCAAGAAAACTTAAGGACCATTCTATTATTTCTACAACTATATGGCTCTAGACAACTATTTTGCCTAGTGAAAATAAAATGGAAATTTCTTGGCAGTTCAGTAGTGACCATCGTGTATAATGTATAATACACAGTTCATACAAAGTATACACACTTTGGCTTATCTGCGTAGTTTTGCTCCCCCCGAACCATGCCAGGTTTGAACACGAAAGTAAGCTCGGTAATGACGTTACTCCAGATGATGATATGGGTCGTTTGGGTTGGTGTATCGCGCCACCCCTCGCGATGGAAGGTGTGGGTGACGGTTCTTGTCGGAGGAAGCATCGTCATGGCATTGGAAGTGTACAACTTCCTCTCGTTGCAGAGGTATGTAGATAGTCGAGCAATGTGGCACGCGGCTGCTATTCCTCTTGGGTACATGTGGTGGAGTTTTGTTAGGGATGATGCTGAGTTTAGAACATCAAGCCAACTCAAGAAAGCAAAGTAAAGGTTTTGGATGTTGTTTGGTGACTGGTTAAGTTTGTTTTCCAACTGCAAATAGGTTGGTCTACACTGTAAAAGTATATGTAAAGCCTTTTCTCTGGCTGTTTGGTTTTTCGAAGGAAGAGCAGAGAGACAAAAGAACTTGGGGAATCAATCCTTTTTAACTTAATTTTGTCTCATGAATGTCACCCGCCCATCGGCATAATTCTGTGTAGGGGTTGCAGAGCAGCTTCTCACCCCGGCAACATCTCCGCCCCCGTCAATGATTAGCAGGCTCCTTTGTCGTTTTCTGGCCTTGTTTTCTCAATCGTATTATGTTTGATTATTTTGGTTTGAACACTAAATATTTCGGTTAGTTTTGGGGTATGTGTGGCGGCGTTAAGGCTTTACCCTCTAGTCACATTTAGTCGCGTAGTAGGTTTTATATTTTTGAGTCTAGAGTCTTGAAATCTGAATGACTTGGTATTGAGTAGAGTTTGAACGTGATGTATATGATTTCAATCATTGCAACCCCCTTATAACCCATGTTGGGTTGCACCTTCTGATTTATCATCGATACGATATATATGCGCTTGTTGGAGATTTATTTAATAGAGTGCTCGTATGCCAATTCATTAAAAAAAAACTTAATTTTGTCTGGTATAAATTTGTGTTCGGTTCTAATCTTTATTATGAATCTAACAATGAACCAGATCGTTAGATTCGGTCGATTTATTACCAACTGTTGAATCAGAGTGTCCGCTGTGACGAACATTTGTCGTCCTTATGCATGAAAATTTGACAATTAACAATCAAAGTAATTACATAAAATAAAATATATATCATATAAAAAGTATTTGCTGTCCAATCGTATTTTTTCCTTATATACCAAACTCTGTCGAACGAGAAAAAAATATCCGATCAGGGCTCCACCTACATATACGTAAAAGAAACAAAAAGTCAAAATGAACAACTCCACAACGACACGTCAGCAAAATCACCCTCCGCATCATCGTCGTAATACTCCACGCTGTCCACCGGCGGCAACGGCAGCATCATCCCTTCCGCCATGCTGGCCAACATCCACGGCATCCCATAAACATCCTCCTCTTCCTCCTCCACATAAAACATCTCCGCTACCTCCGTCGGCGTCACCGCCACAAGTACTTCCGCCGCCGCCGGTGGCGGCCGGAACTTTTCCGCGGCCTCGGCGGCTGCCCTCTGGATGTCCTTGGTATCGGCTGATTCTGGGATCCGGAGCCGCCAAACGGAGTCGGCGAAGTTG
The DNA here is from genome assembly GCA_030674075.2 of Linum usitatissimum. Lineage (NCBI taxonomy): Eukaryota > Viridiplantae > Streptophyta > Magnoliopsida > Malpighiales > Linaceae > Linum > Linum usitatissimum. The sequence goes on from JAUJYP020001424.1 coordinate 1,765,314, forward strand.
AGACAAGCCGACTTGCCTCTCATGGCTAGGGCCGCGACATCATGGGCCCGGGCGGCCATTTCGACGGTGGGGAAAGTGCCGAGCCAGATTCTGGACTTCTTGTTGGGCTCTCGGACCTCGCAGACCCATTTTCCGGTGCTTCGTCGGCGAACACCGCGGTAGACTGGGTGACGTGTCTCGGTAAACTTCTTCCTGCCTGCTTTCTTCTTGGGACAGCTGGACGCCAGCATCATCACCACCACGTCAGCTTCGTCGGAGATTGACGCCATCTAGAAAGGGGGGAAGGATCCGTTAAATTTAAATGGGAACGAGAGAGAGTAAGAATGAGAGGAGTGATGAAAGAGTAAGGAGTGGAGTTGTGTTTTTATAAGTTGCAGGGAAGACGTGTTATTATGGCAGAATTACATATTAGTCACTATCGTTTATTTCTTTGCTGAAAGTGATATTAGTTTTAATATTGTTTTGTTGGGAGGAAGCGTGGAAGGGAGATGGTGGATGTGGAGAATTCCAGCAAAGATTTTGTGTGTGGTTATGGATGAATGAAGTTTTGATACGCGTGAATTTCGCAGCTTTGTTGGACAAAGTTATGTTTCAGTGGTGAAGGAAAAGTTGTATTTCTAACATCAATTCAAATCACAAGTTTCAAATAAATATCAATTGTGTTAATTTTGAATATGCATTAAATTTGTAATTGGAAAGATATTATTAGGTGGGATATTTTAAGGTGTATGAGGCTGGGAGGGCTATCGATATCAGAAGAAATTCATTGAGAAGGTACAAATTACAATATCGATATTTTGTCTTCGCCTCTTTTCTCTTTTCTTTTTTTCCGAAACCCTTCGGTCGTTCTTTCGTTCTAATGTAAGGTTCGTCTCCTTGTGAGATTTCGTTGTCATCTTGTGCGGTCTTTGTCTCCTTTTTTAGATTCATCACAACAATAACCATGTCAAAGTAACTTGAGTTGAAAACAGAATCGACGGAGCTCAGCGCGACGTCCCCTGAGAGGAAGACCGACATCAGTGGCAGTGAGCATCCGATCGGCGTTGCGACTGCCCGACCCCCGACTGCAGCGGCCCATGAAACTGTGACGGCCTTGTCGTAGACTACTCTGGCCCCGTCGACAGCACTCGTCCCGATGGACTCGGCGGAGATGACCGCCGATGAGTTAGCTGCAGATGGAGAGATTAGAAGACCCTTGAAATCTCCACGGAAACTTAATCATCATCAGGGTCTCAAAGAACAGGCGAGTCAGCGTGAAACGACTCGCCTAGCCATGTAGGGAACTAGGCTTTGGTGGACTACTGACCTATCCACAGCGGCGAAGAAAAGGCCGACTACCCCCTCCCATTACCTTTCGGTTTTAATAAAGGTTTTGGTCCGTACTGTCTCTTATTTGTTAGGTTGTGTTGCAAACTTTGTTGATCACTTTGAGCTGTTTCATCGAGTCAGGAAGTAGTGTTTTACTTTAGTTTCAATATCAAATTTAAATCCGATCACGATCGTGAAAATTAAGAATGTGAAATAATCTAACTAATTCAATTATATATTTTTCCATTATTATTTTTATCTTTCGATTATGCCAGTTGTAAATCTCAAATTTTTTGCTTTATAAATGCAAATCTTCTCATTTATAAAAAAAAATGTGTATGAGGCCGGGGATATTATTTCGTTTTAAGTCGGTACTTTTCTGTTTGTGTTTTTTTTCTTCCAGCAGTTTTATGAAACAGTATTACTAATTTTATTGTTTGACTTGGATCGTTGTTTTAATTAAAATCTTCAATCGCTTTTCTTAAACTAAATCGGTTCATAAATTACTTTTCTTTTCTAAAAAACTTAGGTACCGTTTGTCTAACTTTTATTTATAATCTAATGGTTTATCGAGATACTATATATATATATATATATATATATATATATATATATATATGCATAGTGGACTCTAACCTCTTCACGACTTATCAACTCATGAACAAGGTAATGGTAGTCGAGCTGCACGTACATGTACGTGTGATATTTTATGGCAATTTTTTTCATAAACTATATTGAAATATATATGTCACAATAACCCTTAACCCCATCCGAACAATCGAACTCTCACATAAGCTCTCGTTGTAAACTGACAGAATGCGGCCAGCAAAATCACGAATATAATCAAGACTCTTGCGATTGCTTGATCCGTCTCTTGGACACCCACGTTGGAGATGCCGATTTCCCAAAAACTTGCACTTTTAATCCATACGGGCTGAATTAGGGGGTGGGAATCAGGTTTGGTTTGATCGGATTTAGTCCAAACCGGTCAAATTCGGGTTTGGCTTACCTGAAAATAGAATTAAATAGAATCAGATCGGGTTTGGGTTTGTAAATTACTGAAATTTGGGTTTTAAAACTAAAAAAATCATGAATTCGATGAAAGCCCGGTTTAACTCGGACTAATTCTACTCCAATGATGCATATGAGTGAATTTTGAAATGAAAACCCGGACGGATTGGTCAAACCGAACTTTCATCGAGTGAAACCATAAAAATCCGAATAAATCAGAACCCGATAAAAGCTCAGTTTGACGTAAACGGGTTAAGCCCGACCAGGTCCGACCCTTGCCCTATTGAAGGCTATACTCAAGTGAAAGGGTTGAAAAAAAAATAAGCGGATGTGATTTAATCGACAGCAACACTTTCCATTTCCGTGGCCGGAACAAACTTAACCACGTATCATCGATCGTCCTTTTCAGTTATATTACAATTAATTTACGAATGGTGATGTGGCACTCTCACATCACACGGCCCCACAAAGTAATACGTGTTAAGCCACTTAAGCTGTGGATGTCCAACGAAGCAGTAGAATTCACGCGCAGAGACCCCACTGAATCACAGCTGGCTTCCCCACGTCCACTACCTCATTTCCACGTTGTTAATTACTCAAAACAGTCCCTCTAGTTTATCGGTACACACACAACGGTCACTTTAATTTTAGTTGTTTATCCTTTGTTCAGTACCACCTTTCTATTAATGGGTTAGGATGGACTATATATGAATCCTATATAAAATAATTTAAATTGAGTTATTTCAAATATTTGATTATGTGGGTGGTATTTAAAATAATTTAATTTATAATTTATAATTTTTTTGTGTGTTAGTCATATTAATTTTTAAATAATATATTATTTTGCTCTAAAATATCATATTTGTAAAATAATTCATCCAAACGACTGTAAATGACCGGGACCGTGAAAACAAACGAGAAATGACAACTGAAAACCCAGCCTTAAGAAAATATCTCCAAATCTAGCAACTACTATTAGATTTGCGATATGGTACTGAGAAGGGGTATTTGAACGGTCATGATCGACTTTAGTCATGGTTCAACAGAAATTTCTTTCAGCATTTGAAGAATACCGGATTTTCTAAAAATAAAATATCTCATAGGTAATGGGTTCCACATAATAATTTGTACTCATTTCCCACCATTGGGATTATGGACCCACTTTCTATTATTAGACTTGACGTCACTGTAAGAGGCTTGGAGTGGACCATGGGTTTGTTTAGGGTTGGTTCCTTCTTGGGCAATAGGGTGGGTTGGTTAGAAAACATGATGATATTATATATGAACTAGCTATTGATCAATGGGATTATTATTTGTTGATTCAATCGCAGGCAATAGTTGGGAAAGGTATTCGATTACTCGGGCTGAGTTAATCGTTATCATGATTGGCCTCATCATAACATGTGAGAAGATATCAAAGAGTAAAATTTTACAGGGGCAGCTCGACTTCCATTTTGTATTGTAGTTGATACGCCAGGGGACACGGGAGATTCACCAACACTCGACTGTTGTAAATCGGATTTAGGAGATGATGAGGAGGGCGTGAGAGATCGAGTAGTTTATTCATGTTTACCGTGAAGGCAATCATGCAATTGATGACTACTTTGCAAACATTGGGCACAAAATGTCTTTTGATATTTATTTTTTTCCTATTTGAGATTATATATTGATCTGCCGTTGTGATATATTTTGTGTTTCAAAAAATATAATAATTATTAATAAAGATTAGATGCGCTGTACCTAAAAGTTTTCACCCAAAAAATTGATGTTGGCACAACTAAATATATTACAACTTAAAACAAGACAATGAATAGTGTTTTCTATGTATTAACTTAGTATTAGATTTGGATTAGCAGATTTTTTCAATCAATTACACAATTTAAAATACAATAAATTTTTTGTTTGTTTCAAATCCAGCTTACTGTATATTTTAATCCGAGTCTCGAGCCTAACTATGCTAGGAAATTAACACTCTGGCTCATATCAAGCTTAAGGTTATAAGTGTTACTAGCAAGGTGTTAATAGCAGCGAGCTAACTAGGTGGCTGGTGGGAGTTGGAATAGTTACCCCCACGCCCTAAGGCGAATTGGTACCTCACTATTGACACCCTTTCGGCCATTTCATGCATGTTTGTTTATATTTTCCCCTCCAACTCATCTTATAAAATAAAACAATTAAGCCATCTGACTCCGGTGCCTTGTCATTAGGCATGCATACCACAATGTATGTTCACCTCTGAACAACATAGTTCATAACCTCTACCTCTAAAAAAATCCTGGAAGTCAATCATGCTATCATAATTCCCATAATCCAACATAGTTCAGGGTGCATGACTCGCCCAGATCCTTGGATAACCTTATTCTTTTTCAACTCGAATACCCATAATCCAACCTGTTAATTTGTAACCAAACAAACCAAGGAATAAACAGCTGACGATACTGAAGAGATGCTCGAAATATATTACTTGGCTTACCGGAAACAATTAGGACTGTACCTGTGAATTTCCAACCACACAAAAACAAGGAAATAGAGCTTCTCAAAATTTGGCAATTTGCCCACATGTACCCTAACCTTTCTCTCTGCACAAGGCAAAAGAAAAAATATCAAGCACGGGCTACCACTATTTGATCCAACTGTGGACCCACCACCTGCACAGTTAATTAATTAATTTCCCTCGTGGCAGAATAATAAAAAGGAGACACAACGCTTTTATTAACAAAAATAGAAGCCCCCAAAAATATCAAAACGAGTAACTCCACAGCGACACATCACCTGCCATGTCATCATCATCATCATTACCATAACTTCCCAGGCTGTCCACCGGCGGCGGCAGCATCATTCCTTCCGCCATGCTCGCCAATAGCCCCGGCATCCCAAACACATCATCCTCGTCCATGTAGAACGAACGACGGAAATCATCATCAACATCTGGATCTCCTCCTTCCTCCTCTGCTGTCGCCGTCACCGGCGGAGTCAGGCTAGAATCCTGACCGTAAACAACTTCCGGCGGACGGAACAGCTCAGCCGCTTCAGCGGCGGCCCTCTGAATCTCCTTTGTATCCGCCGACTCAGGGATGCGGAGCCGCGTGGCAGAGTCGGCGAAGTTCAAGCATGCGGAGCTCCCTCTGAGGGCCAAAGCCGCCACGTCGTGGGCACGCGCCGCCATCTCGACGGTGGGGAAAGTACCGAGCCAGATCCGGGACTTCTTGTTGGGCTCCCGGACTTCGCAGACCCATTTCCCGGTGCTTCGTTGGCGGACTCCCCGGTAAATCGGATGACGCGTCTCTGTGAACTTCTTCCTCCCTGCCCGCTTCTTTGGGCAGTTCGAAGCCAGCGTCATCCCTTCCGCCGCCGCCGAGCTTCCATCGTCGGACTGCCGTGACGGTCCGGCCATATGGCAGAGCTGCTGATCCATTTTGAAAGAAGAAGGTAGGGCTTTTGAAAGAAGTGAGTGAGTGAGTGAGTAAGCGAGTGAGTGAGTGAGTGAGGAAAAAGGAAAAAATTACAAGGTTTTATAAGTTTAGGGGGAAAAGTGCAAGGACAGGAAAAAATATAGAGCGAATAATGAATATTTGGATTCCGGGGATGCCAGAGGTGTTTTACACACGGTTAGGTGGGACCCAGTGGGGGGGCAACGTGGTGGTTTTTGGTTGGGCATTCTAGGCTCCTCTGTGTATTACACGTGGCGTATTATCTCTCGTTGAGCTGCTTTGTTGGATTGTAGTGTAGGGTACTTTGGAGAGAGTGAGTGTGTAAAGTGGAAAAGGTAGTAGGATACAGTGTTAGAAGAGTGGTGAATTACAATGTTGGTCACCTATGTTTTGAACTTATGCAAATTTGAACTGGGTTTTTATTCTTAGGAAAGAAGGAGGAACCCAGTTGGGTCTCAATGCCACTTGGCTGGAATTCGACTAGATTCGTCAGACAACCTTTTTACTTAGTTGGCGCATTGAAAGCCTGCCAGGTGGAGGGAGGGACGAGAATATCCGTAAATCAAATGTATGCTCTGAGTATTAAATATGTACAATGTATCGGTCTAATATTAAACCATAAACAAATACTGCTAGTAGATCGTGCACTTGTAACCATATGAACAAGGGTTTCCTTGGTATGAAAGGCAAGGGACAAGTAGGGCAGTACGATATCATAAGTGAAATGAAGAAGGGATTGTTTGGTACGGGAATGAAAAATTGAGAAAATGTGAAAATTGAGAATTGAAAATGAGAGTTTTTTTTGAATATTGATGAAGTTCAAATTAATTATTTGGTCATAATAAATTAGAGAATTTTGTATATGAATAAATAATAAATAAATAAAAGTGTATTTGTTTATTGACTAATTTACCCTTTGTTATTAACTAACTCAACGAAATCTTTAAAAATACATATTGCAATCATAATCAAGAACTTGGAAGAACCTGATCATGCTTTTGATTTTCAACAAATCTAATTGGAGCTTTCTAGACATCTTGATAAGTTAAGAACCTACCTACTATCAGATCAGCTACTTCAAGACTATAAATATGATTGATTATAAATATATAATAATGTATATCGGATTAGATATATTATAGTTATGGGTTAACCAAAATTCTTATATATAAAAAGCGTTAGCTAGTCTCTTTCTCTGGAATTAAACCGTCATTCTCACCAAAATACCTAATAATATTTCCTTTTCTCTTCGTGGACTAGTTGACCTCAAGGTCAGAAATCAAGTAATCGCCGATGTTACTCCATTGTTATTCCTTTTTTTACTTTATTCGACTTTTATTATGGTATCAGAGACTGCATCGTCCGTGTTCTCTTCCGATGCTATTGTCGTCCGATTCAATGGCAAAAATTTTGTGTTGTGAGAATTCTCTTTCCGTACGTTCGTAGAAGGCAAGGGTCTTCTTCCTTGTCTCGATGGAACTATATATCAAGGCTGCGACTTCTGCTCCGGCTCTTGCTGAATCCTCCTCGCCTCCTACCGCCGCGACCGAAGCCGATCTAAAGAAATCGACTGTCACGGCTTCCGAACCTGTACTCACGCTTGCTACGTGGAAGACCAACAATGCTCGTGTAAAACCCTAACAATATTCCTTTTTCTCTCCGCGAATTATTCGACCTCAAAATCAAAAACTACGTTACTCCACTGTTTTTCCTTCCTCCTTTATTCAACTTTTATAAAATAATTCATTATTAAATAAAATATATATACATACGCAAGTGATGAAAGTGGACGGCGAAGATGGGAATCGGCGATCAACGGCTGAGGGAGAGCTGATGATATTATTCAAGTCATCAGCTTTATCTTCTTAATTCCTTCCTTCCTTCCTCATCCGTCTATCTGCTCCTTCATCTCGTTCTTATCAAATACTAAATCGTCGTTACGGTTAAATGAGAGCCACGTACGTAGCTAGTTTCCAACTGGGGATTGGGGGACAAGATATGCCGTTAATAGTCAAGGAACGAGGCGTACCGTTAATATATAGTTATGCCGTTAATGGACCACGTTTCCCTGCTGCTTGCACTGAAGTGGACCACGTTTCCTCTTTTACCACTAGCCACTAGTTTCATTAAACGTGTTGGGTTTGGTCCCACTTCCCAATTTCATTACTTGCTAACAAAGGAAAGAAAGTAAACGAGCATTTCCCTTTTTCTCCCTCTCTTTTATGCTCAATGGGCGGCTGCGGTTTGACCGTGAACCGGATCGAGTGGCATATTACGGATCTCTTTGGTCCGGCCGACACGTTTTGAAACACATAGGTTTTGCTTGGTTTATGCAGAATGGAAGTGAGATAATTGGTATACGATATATATTGGACGAGTTTGGAGTATGTAACGCTAATATTATACTCTATTTGTCTCCAATTATTTCGGGTTATTGGTATTTTCGTACGTGTTTACTGCCCGGTTAATTTGAATTTTCATTGTCAAAATTGAAAACGATTTTGAGTGAGTGAAGTTTTGCTCATTAATTTGAGCCCACTAGGAAGCACAATTATAATATGCTCTACCATTGAACATCACATTTGATCAACATTGTGAGTTAGTTTAAACTAAGACATTGAGCCCTTTGTCAAAGAAAAAAGCATTTTGAGCCCAATATGGCCCATAATTTAGCCATTCACAATCAATGAAAGCCCAACGATTAGGCCTTGAGCCAATTTTCATCGAGTTCTCTTTTATCGATTTAATTAAATTAGAAGTTACAGTAGTAGTCTTTACTCATTTTGTTATTAGCGTAAAAGATATTACTTTGCTTTAGTACGGTGTTAAAAGGAAAATTATCTTTGAAATTTGTTGGAGTAGATTAAGATTTTCGATTAATATAAGATATAAAATAAAAAATATTATATTTGTGTCCATTTCATAAGATATAAAGATTCGAATTTTAGACTTATGGTTAACAGCTACACGCTCTAACCAACTGAGCTATTCTAATATCATACATTTACTTTCCTTGGTATTTGTTATCAAGTCAAGTCATCCTTTATTCTATGGGGTACCCATTCCCGTAATACCGAAGGTTCTTAGCTAGCTCTACATAGTGTGTCCGAACTCGCCCCCTTCACACAACGAAATCAGTAAGTCTATTCAATCTACAAGGGATAAATGATAAGGAGATTCTGTTGTGAGCTATAATGTTCTTCATATGAAGGTGTCCAACTTATAAGCTTTTAACCATTTTAACCATTTAAATGAGCTATAATGGGATCCAAATCCATGCATAAGGGAAAACATCATTTTCTGGAAACCTCATCATCATAAGAGCTGCCACAAAGTCTCTCAACAAGTGTTTACCCGAAACCCAGATATCATGCCAAAATCTCACCCGCTCTCCACTCCTCGAATTGACGGAAACAAATTCCCAAAACTTAAAGCCCTCCTTCTGAATCCAAGACCAAATAGACCGATCGCCAGAGTTTTCAAAATTGGCCGGCCGCCACTCTGAACCCTGATCTAAACCAAATTTCTCTTTAATCAACATCCTCCACCAAGCTTCTCTTTCCTCTCCAAATCTCCACAACCATTTTCCAAAAAAAGCTTTATTCATTGTCCTCAAATCCATAATTCCAAGCCCACCTCGCACCTTTGGCGCCTTCACTTTTTTCCAACTTACCATATGAAATTTTTTTGTATCTGACATTCCGGTCCAAAGGAAAGTGTTCTGTATCTTCTCAATCTCTTTGACAACCGACACTGGAGCCCGATAGAAAGAAAATAGACAGGCATATTAGACAACACACTTGTAATAAGTGTTATCCTCCCCCAAAAGACTAGTGGCGAGCTTTCTACGTTTTCAATCTCTTCCTCAGTTTAGTAACAACTGGATCCCACAGAGCTCTATTAACAGCTCTCGTACCGAGAGGCAAGCCGAGATAAGAGCCAGGGAACTTCTCCACCCCACAACCGAGAATATCAGCTAAATCCTGCAAATTATCCACCTGTCCCGCCGCCATAATACTACTTTTATTAAGATTGAATTTAAGGTCGGAGATGGCTTGAAACACAATCAAAGCCGCAAGAATACTTTTCACTTGAGCGGTGGATGCCTCGTAGAAGAAGATGGAATCATCCGCATCCAACAAATGAGTCATCTCCCCCATCCTATTCCCTTCATCCATATAAAAAACATCAATAACTGCAGACTCCTTCAACACTCCCAGGATACCAGAAAGAACCATCCATGATAAGAATGAACAGAAACGGAGATAGTGAATCCCCTTAGCGTAACCCCCTGCTTCTCTTAAAAAAACCAGAGGCCTCCCTATTTACAAGCATAGAGAACATAGGAGAAGAAATGCACTCACGGATCCACCTAATCCAAAGACTTGGAAAACCCATCTTGTTAAGAAGCTGAAGAAGACAATTTCAGTTTGCATGATCATAAGCTTTCTCAACATCCAATTGTATGACCAAACCCGACCTTCAACTACGCCTTCTCGAGTCAATGGGCTCATTTGCAATTAAGGAGGCATCCAAAATCTGACGACCAGAAACAAAAGGACATTGGTGTTTCGACACAAGAGAAGCCATCAACCTTCTTAACTGTTCGGAAAGGACCTTAGAAATAATCTTGTACAATTAGGCAGACAAAGGTGCAAGCGACCATAGTGGGCAATCTCGTCCTAAGAAAGAAATCAACAAAAGCTGTCATCACCTGTTCCAACAACACATCCCAATCTTGTTTGAAAAAAATCCAAGACAAAACCGTCCGATCCTGGTGCTTTGTCCCCTGCACATTTCACCACCGCTCGTCGAACCTCCTCTACAAGAAAAGGCTGAATTAAGACCAGCCCCTCCGCTCCGCTAATTACACCTCTCGCCAAGTTGTTAGGAAAGGGTCGATCCAAAATATCCTCTGTATAGAGCCTTTCATAAATCCTACTACCCCTTGAGCAATAGTTGTCTGACCTTCCAGCATTATACCATTCACCTTCAATCTTTCCACAAAATTTTTCCTTCTATTGTGGCTCGCCATTTTGTAAAAGAAATTAGTATAACGGTCACCAAGGGTTAGATCGGTTTCCATAGCCTTTTGTCTCCAGCTAATCTCCTGTCTCCGCCACAGCTTATCCAAATCAAGGTTAATCATACAACGTTGGATCCTTCTCTTGTCCGTCCACTCTTCCCTCTCCCCGTGACCGTCATGTTCAAGCCACATAATCTCGAACCTCCACGGCCTCCGAATAGGAATATCCCTCACTGTCGTTTTCCTCTCCCTCACTGTCGCTTTCCTCTTCTACACATCACTCTAATTGATGAAAAAAGGAATTCTCTGCTAGCGCCAAAGAGAAATTAGCCCCTTCTTTACATGTAATTTCGTAGCTGGGCCTCTCGTGCAAGCCCACGTTGCTAGATTTAATTCCTTCTTTCTCCAAGACCTGTCCAGACAAGTCACTTAAGTCCATCAGATCGCTGGGCTTCTCCTGCAGGCCCACCTGATTAAGATTAATTTCCTCTTTTCTCTAAAATCTGTCCAGGAAAGTCACTAAAGCCCATCACTGAAATCGGCCCAAACTCATTATCCTTACCTTCTTGTCCCCAAACTCCTTCCAGCCCATCTGGCACAACCAAAGCCCCATCTCTACTTCCCAAATCCCCCAACGCCATAGCCCTATCAGGGCTCTCCATTCTAGTCTCCTCAACCCCAAGCCCCTGCATCTCGAGAAGAGGGATTTCCTCTCTCAGCTCGGATGGTCTTGTCCTACTGTCATCAGAACCTTCCCTCGCCCCCTTCTGACTTTCCCCTTTCAATTTGTTGTCACTATCAGCCTCTTTATCGTCTTTTTCAAGAATTGTATCCTCTGAATTTTCTGTCTGCACATCTACTCTGTCACCTTCAATTGCGCCCATGCGCCATCTTCTTCACTAACCAACTTTTGAACCTCCACCGGTTTCCGTTGGACCGGCTCCGATGACCCAATCACTTTTTCTGGCAGCCGAACAAAGACCTGTGTCCCTCTTCCGTGCCAACCCTCAACGACCTCACGATCATCCTCAATGAGAACCCGTATCCGAAATCGTTCTTCCTCCACGGCGATTGTAATATGGCTTGGTATGATTCCTACCTTGCTCACTTTAATTCGAACGACATTCATAGAGCAACCTTCTTCTCGAGATTCCAAGAATTTTCCACATTGATTATCTAATTGTCGAAACAGAGACGTCGAGCGAGTGTGCACCGGAATGCCATCGAGTCTTAACCACATGTTGAAATAATATGGTGATTGATTTGTAAGGTTTGAAATTTAGGTGATCAATTTACAAAAGCAGAAAGTTGGGTGGTTGATATGTGGAAATAAATGAGTTGGATGATTGAACTGTAAAGTAGGAAATAGTGGAGTGAAAAAAATATTTGGCAAATGAAAAGATTTTGAAGAAGAGAAAGAAACTGCTGTTTCTGTTTATCAACAACAAAGCTTTTTGTTTTGTTTTTAACTTGGTTTTGATTTTTTATTTATTTAGGTTGATTGAAATGTAAGGATTTATATAGTTTTTATTTATTAACGGTTGTATAAAGTTTTTAGTTTTAATTTTTTAATTTAATTTTAATTTATTTATTTAGATTGATTGATACATAATGGAGGTAAGAGTTTATATAATCTTTACAAACTTAATAAGATAAAGTATATTTATTTTATTATAATTAATTTTATTTTATTTTGGTGACTTGATGATGAAAATTTATTGGTGATTTATTGTTGGCTGCAAATAAATTATGTGGATGATTTGTTGTTTCTAAAATAAATAAGTGAAAAATTCAGATTTTAACACCACATCACACCCTTATTCGCCGCCACCGATGAACTACCGGTGTAAGGAAACCACCGATCAGCCACAAGCTTTAATTAAATCATTAGAGTAATTAAAATTAAAAACCAATTAATTCAGTCTAAACCGTGTTGACGAGTTCGAGTAGAGGCATAACGAGAGGAACCTTCGGATACAAACGACACTTGTGTTGTCGGATAACTTCACGGTTATTTTGGCGATCAGTTGTCCACATGTATTCTAGAGATATGTGATTCGATTATGAAGCTATGGACGTGAAGTAGAGCACAATTGGAGCTGGAACGGAAGATTGAGAAATGAAATGGAGGAGCAGAGGGGTTACACGCCGTGCAACCCTAGGATGTTCTAAATCTTGGCCCTAAAACAGGGGAACGCCATGCACCCCTGCACGCCGTTCCTCCCTTTTAACTACGCGAAATTATTTTTCCCGACTTCCCTATGCAAAATCCAGCATAAATCCTCCCCTAAAAGCTCAATTGAAGATCCAAAGGAGTTCCTATCAAAGATTGAAGATAGAAGACTAAAAGCGACAATTGGAGGAAGAACAAACCGTTATCTTTTCAACAAGATGATGGTTAGGGTTTCTTTTGATTTGTCTTCTTCTAGGGTTATAAGTAGCTAAGTTTTTGAGTTTCTTGGTTCACATGTAGGTTTTTGAGTCATGATACCTATCTTGAACGTTTAGAAATTACGATTGTGGATAATTGGATTTTAATGAAGGTTTGCTTTGATTGTTGAGCTTTTCAACCTAATTCTTGTTACAACGATAATTAGGTCAATTCTATGAGTTTCTATGTTTGATAGACTTAGGAATTCATAAGATTAACAGTCAAAGATAGATGAAAGTTATCGGTGGGGTAAGCCGATAACCCGATTCTACCTTTTGTGTTTCTTCTAGTTTTAAAAGTTATTCATCTTGTAATTGGCGGGCGCTCTGGTTTGCACCCAATGGACCAAGTTGGGTGTAGTTATCAGTAGCTTAGGCGTTGATGGACCAAGTTAACGCTATTTCCGATTACTCGTGATTTCTTTTAATCCCGGAAAACACCTTATCACTTTGTAGAACTTCTCGGTGTTCATTACCGGCTAGCCTGATTAATGTTATTTCTACCTTAGTTGGGAAGCTAGTAATGGTAATCCGCGTGCATGATCGTGCAGCTGATTCATACGAGTGATTGGAGGATTCATTTTATCCAATCCAAGTCCAACATTTGTTCGTTTTGAATGCGTTTAGGAAGTTGTGTTTGATGACTCATCTCTTCCAAGAACTTGTTTTCTCCCTTTGAATCAACCTTTGAACTGTTAGTTATAATTAACCTTAGAATCTTTAGCAATCAAAACCAATCATGTTAGTCTAAACCATGTTGGCAGGTTCTAGTAAAAGCATAACGAGAGGGGCCTTTGGAAAAAAACGACACTTGCATTATCGAATTAACTGTGAAGTTATTTCGGTGATCAGTGCACATATGCATGACGTGCAGCCTTGCTTCTTCATCAATTCTTGCACCGTCCTTTTGTTTGAGCTCCAACCGTACTCTATTTCGCGTCCATAGCCTCATAGTCAGACCAGCTGTTTCTAAAGTATTCGTGGATAATAAATACTACAAAGAAACACATCAAATAGACCGAAACAGTGCAAGTGACCTGGTCTAGGCATACAATGCCAAGATACAAAACCACATTGAATTGAAGCACAAATGAGTTAATATTCACTAAAAATATATAAATAAAAATAAATAATCACTACAAATTCTAACATTATCAATTATCCTCTGAAAAATCATATACTTGACCTCAAAACCTTATAACGATGTAATACAACCGCCATAAGTATAAAAAAAAATACTGCAAACTAAAAATTTAAGTTTTTGTCTACACACATCCGAATCCTTACTTACGGACTTAAATTCAACAGGCTAATCAAATCGGTCGTTATCTCTGATCATTTTTGCTGTGTTCTCAGCTGGGTAAACTTTACTTGGCAGAGGGGAATGGCCGCTTTTGAAGCAGTAATATTCCTCTGGCAATTTCACTTCACTGCTATCGACGTAAAAAGAAAAGTTAAAGTGAGCTGTACCTGGTCACTAAAATAAAACAAACAACACAACAACTGTACGTTTATAGAAATAATCCTACGATTCCCAATGGGACTTTTGAGAGAAATTATTTTTTACTCTTTATTCATTGACTTTAACCTAACAAAAACCATGATTTGGTTCACTGGTTTAGTTAGAGTATTGACGAGTCACTGTCTTCCCAACCCTGCTGTTCAGCCAATAGATAATGTACACTGGATAAAAATAATAATGTCATAATTTGACAATTGCAAATGATTTAAATGATTTAATCTCAAAAAAGGCAATTTTGAAAACTGAAATTCGAAAATATAGCTTCTATTAAATTTAATTTTTCCTTAATTTTAATTTAAATTATTATGACTAATTATATAATGTTCAAAATATAAATTTTACTTTACAAACGTTGTTTTATGATGTCACATTAAGCCTGCCGTCGAACTCGTCGGGGCTTTGAGCGGAGATAGAGGAAATGGAGTTTCTTGGATCACCTTCCATCAAAGACGGGTTAGGTGGGTTTAAAACAGATCAGCCACCAAATGCTCAGATGATAGATGAAAGGAATAAAGTCGTGACGTTGGTCCACCGCCGTTGCTGGCTGGCAGAAATGGACAATCGACGGGGAGGGCCACAGATCTGACGCTTGAATAGGTTTCTAGTGCTGCCTGCTTGATCTCTATAGATGATGGGAAATCCAATAAGAGGATGCTGGACCCAGAAGGCAGACCGAAGCATGAAGTTGTCTCCAGGAAAGCAGAGGTAATGCCGGCGGTGATCGATTAGGAAGATGAAAGACTCGAAAGACGACCATCGTTCAATATCAAGTCATTCAAATTTTTATCCAACATTTTTTCTCTCCTATCCCTGTCGTATCTCAGCCGTTCGATTAAATTGGACTGGACAAAATTTGGGTCATCAAATCGACTGCCATCCTCCTGCTGTCTTCCCACCCATTTATGAGTAATTTGCTACTAAATAAAAAATATCATTTGAAACCGTAGATAAAGCATGTAATCTTTATCCATTATCAAACGAATTTTTAACTCATGAATCTGATCTAAACAGTGAAGTGTTAGCGGATTCCAACCTTCTTACGTCTATCAAGCTAACTCTATAATTCGAGTCGAGCTACATTTGTACTTTTCAATACCATTTTTCTCTGATTATTAGAAATTGTATCATAAATAATTGATCCAAGTTTTTTTAGGTTATCAACATATTACCTAGGCTGCCATTATATCCACATCCCTCATGAATCGATTAGACATAAACACCCATACTCTCACAATGAACATCCATCTACATATCCCATTATGACAACAACTTGAAAATCATGTAATTCATAACAAGATTGGTGTTTTAAAGAATTTTCGATCTCCGAAAAATACTTAATTCAGAACTATAAATTTGTGTATAATTACCTTTAAATTTGGTTTCTAGAATGGCAGACATAATACATAGCAAAATAATATCTTTCTTTCACTATCCTCCTTTGGGAAAGAAATCATTCCCATTTTCACCTTTCCCTCATGGACCAACCCACCTATTCATTGCCGTAACTTGGTGGGTTTTGCACACGTAGCACACACTACGATAAAGATTAAGCAGCCTAATCTTGAAACCCTAATCTAATTTACCATATTAAGCAAGAAATTATTGTTGGAAAACTCAGAGCTAGTAACCAATAGTATACATGTAGCCTTGAATCTTGATCACTTCAAGGAGTGTGTTTTTACTTGGAAAAATATGATTGACGTACACTCAACTGTTGCTAACCTAACATGGCTACTCTAGTGGTAGTAACCAAGTGATATCAATGTTGGCTTTGTCTGTTTCATTGTAATTTTTCTTATAGACTAGTGGAGTATTCAGATAGTGGATATATATTAACCCGATCAATCAATAGTGTATTTAGGATTAAAACATGTACTAAGTCGAATTTGAATCAAAATTTTTGTATCGAGTAATCAATTTACGAATATATTTTTGTAACGTAATACTAAGTTAAAATATAAAGAAAAAGAAATATTTGGAGTGTTGCTTTTAGTTAAAGCAAGTTGTCCTTAAAGAATGAATGTGTCACATACGATTTTTTTTCTAACCAAGTAATAATAAATGAGAATACTAAGGCGGAATTATGATTAATATACGATCGATGTTTATCAATTACGGAGCCAAAATTATAATTAATATATATCCAATAGACTAGCACTGAGCCGAAACAATATTGCCATCAGCCAGACTCGAAATCATCATAAATTTATACCGAGATTTATGGCTTGGACCAACATTTCCCTAAGCCATGACACTCTTTGGCACCCTACCAGATTCGCCCATGTGACTCACATATCCGACTTAATCATCATGGGCCTTCGACAGACACCATATTAATTAAGTGATGCCGCAACTAGGTAAGTTCTGGGATGCCGTCCGTTAGCCCAAATAAAACTGGTGATACCATTATAGAAATACCAAAATAATTATATATTTCAAACATTCAAACTTATAATCTCTAAAAACAAAACCAAATATATATATATACAACCACTTGACTATAACTCTTCGACAGACTAATGCCAAGTTGTTATGGTTCTTCTTATAAATCCTGCATCATGATATGTGGTCAACAATATAAGTGTGAGTCAAGGAAACAACTTTACATAATGTGTCATGAATACAGGGAATTTATACGTATATGGTAAGTACTATAATCTTTATCCATTGCCGACTGTTGGTCCCCCACATTTCCTTTTAAGTGAAAGTAATTTGATTCACCAACATTCGGACTTGATATTTTCAAAGTCCAAAATAACGACCTATGAGTATCATTTGCCTTTGACTTATACAGTAGATTAACAAATTTGGACCGACTTTATCATTTGATTCGGAGCACATAAATCGATTATAACCATACATGATGCAAAGATAATAACCATTGAAATACAAACCATTATCCATAGTCTCTTACATAATTCTTTTTTTTTTCGTACAAGAAAAAGTCCATATATATATATATATAGTCCAAATTAAATTATGATGTGTTCAATTAGTGAGCGCAATTGAGTATAGAAATATAATATCTTCAAAATATCTGACACCAACCTATTTCTCCGTACGACATCGTCCAGTTTCTGACCAAGTTGATACGAAGAAGACAATATATATATATATATAAAATAGTTACAATTTTTTGGGACCAACATTAACTGGCTAAAAAAATATGCAGTTACAATTCCTCTTCTTGTTACAATTTACCTCCTTATTTTGTGTCTATGTTGGAAATTTGGAGGTACATAGTTCCCAAGTGCTCTTTCATTGCAGGTTGACGAGTATTGAAGCAGGGAGTCGATCGATGACATGTTTCTTTCGGCTGTTTTCTTACCATCTACCTTCGATTGTATTCTGACATTTGATACACTCGTAATCTCAGAACCTACCCTCCTGTGAATATGTGTATACTGTGACGGTTTTGGATTCGAAAGTCAAATGATGTTATGGAGTTGACTGCTAGTTTGATTTTGAATACTTAATCTTAAAATTTACAGTTAGGGTTCATGCTCATCTTCTCTAACTTTGTGGGTTTCCTTCATTGGCGTCCTAGTTTTGAGTTGGCTTAGCTTTGGTGACCATAACATTCCCCTTGTACATAAGATGATTATAATGCAACATTGCAAAATGAACCCCTTATACATAAGATGAAAGTTCATAATACAAACAACAAGCATATATGCATGTACGTACCTTCTGGGAATGTCCAGTTCTCTGTTCCCTTCTGGTTTTTTCACATGTTTGCTACTTATACTCCTATCAAATTCCGGCAATGCAATCATCGTTAGATAACTAGGCTTGGCTTTGAAGGTGAAAAGTTGGATGGAATTTAGAGGACAATGACAAAATTTCCTCTCCAAAACCACTTGTATAGTGGGGATCTAATTATCCTGTGCGTATTGCTGCTAAAAAATTTCATCCAACTTTTCAGGTGCAAACCAAATCGAAATGAGAGATCATGGAAAACATAAAAACAACCTAAGCAGAATCTAGCAGCAAATTCGCAAAGAAATGATATTTGCTTATATATACAACACCAGAAGCTAGCAGAGACACTTTACATGAACACATCAAACTTTAATTATAATCAAAACACACTGCACAAATTGAAGAAACGACCCATCACATAAATGAATGATACGAACTGATGATTTCCGAATCTGAATATTAATCAAGGGGCCGGGTCGATCCGATCTCGAAACCATCCTCTAAATATTAGGGGATGAAAAATTACAAGAAAAATAACACATTACTTGGTCGGATTCCTTGCCCTCTTTCTTTCCATCATCAGTACTCATCGTACGACCACAAGGATTCTCCCTCCGAGTTATCCGGAGAATCGCCATACAACGTCGCATCACCCATCCTAGGAGGGCTGACCATCAACCCTCCCGCCATTTCCACCAACAGATTCGGCATGTCCAGCACGTCCTCCACATCCATATACTCCTCCAGATTTCTCCCCTCGCCCGAAGCCTGCCCAGAGGAAGGCTTCGGGGCCACGAGAGCAGCTGCAGCAGTGTGGGCAGCTGCCCGGATGTCGGAGGGCGAGGTTGACGCCGGGGTAGGGTAAGAGCCGATGGAGGAAGGGAAATTGAGGAGAGTTTCACGACCCTTGAGGGCTATCGCGGCGACGTCGTACGCTGCCGCTGCCATTTCAGGAGTAGGATAGGTCCCTAGCCAAATCCGGGTTGTTTTCTTGGGTTCTCGGATCTCCGACACCCATTTCCCGCTCCGGATCCGGACCCCTTTGTACATCGAGGCGGGAGATGGAGTTGAAGACGACGATTGCGCCGGCTGGGTAGGCTGTGGAGGAGGGTGGTCAGGCTTGTTGGCGGCCATGTGGGTGTGTCTGTATCATGAAAAAGGTTGTTTATATGTGAAAAGGAAAGGTAGAGGAGTCTGGAGTCTTGTGTAAATTATAATAAGTTGGAGGATGAGAATGGGAAATAAGGTAAAATATCATTATTGGAGAGAATTACAGGGAATATATATAGGGAGAATTAACCGGGTAAGAAACGCGGGGGAGTCGCGGACCTTTTTAGCGAAGTTGCTGCAAGCAAGTTGGGGTTAATTCAGTGTTTTGTATGAACCGGCCGTTTTTTCTATTGAATATGTAGATGGTTGAATTTTGTTAATATAATCAAGGAAGTAGGTTTGTCGATTGGGATTAGTATTTTTCTTCATTATAAATATTATAATGTAAAGAGCTAATCTTGTTTCTGACTTTGTCACCAATTTTATCAAATCGTATTTATGTAACTGAGTTCCTATTTTGTAATTGATTTTTCGAAATTAAACCAATATGGGTATCGTACTAGTTGGAGCCAAATGCACGTTTGAATGGATCAATGATGACAAGTTCATACACGAAGAATTGACGATCCAACGAGTGGCACTGATGCCGCACCGCGACACCGATACCGGCATCGACATCACAGCTGTAACCTCAAAATCAAGATTCGCAAGAATGAGCGTTCAAAGTTGCTCGAAATTGAGTCCACCGATTTCAAAGGATTCTACTAAATCGCATTCCAGCCCAAACGAGAAGACTTTGCCTGCACTATCTCTGGATCAGGAGTTTAATGGGCCATTTAAAGACCAACTAGGCCGTTGGAAGCATGAAGAAACGAGCTTGAAGTCAAAGCCACAAGTGGATTCATTATGGTGATGTAGGAGCTTTCAAAATTAGGCCTCTTCAATAACTTTGAGTCCGGATCAGTTTAGCTCGCACAAGGAGCTTATCAGTCACTCATGGGGCTGTCATGAGTGTGTCCAAGGCTCGAGACTAGACCATCTATCTTCCACCAAGGCGCACGACTCACTAAGTCCATTTGGGCTTAACTGAGTCCATTATCCGTTTATTATATTTTACTGAACTAAGATTTGGAATTGTGTTTATAGTTTTCCTTTAGTTGATAGGATTAGTAAAGATAGATCATGAGACTTCTTCTAAAAGGCTCTTTAGCCGATTGGGTCTTTTAGGGATCAAAGATTGACCTAGTCAAGATTTGATCCCCAAAAAGAAAAGAAGACTTGCCTAGTAAGGAGTTTTCCAACCATACTTTTTAGCATTTTCATTTGCACAATTCGGCCATCCTCCTTCTCTATAAAGGAACATTTCGACCTTGTAAGCAGATCAAACCCCTTGAATTAAAGAAAGCATTTCGCTTAGGCTGTTTTTCAATTTGTTTTATTTGTAGCACATCGTTGTTAGGGTAGTGGATTCGGTTTACCGTAATCGGGTTATCACCCCTTCTTTGTGAAACCTTCGCTTTGTGATACTTAGGCCCTCCCATCGATCTTGTGATCGATTGTTAGATTAGCTAACTAGTCCATTCGATTTTTGGATTCGTTTCGATACTTTGAAAACCTTATTTCAATAGATTGTCCCGATCATAATAATCATATGTTCCGACTCATATAATATAGTCTTTAAGAAAGTTTACTAAAGACTAACTGATCGATGGTTAAATAAAATGAAACTCGACATTGAATTGGAAGAGAATTTTCCAAAATAAAATGAATTTTAGTAAAAATTCATAACCATCCATTTTAATATAGACATTTATGTTATTGAAAAGGTAAATTTCATTAGATCTCATTATTTGAATTCATCTTTAGTTTTTTTAATTGAACTAGGAAATTCCATTAAATTAAAATGGGACGAGGCTTGGTGTACTTGGTTGCAGATAGATTGGTAGGTGTTAATAAATGCAGTAAAATTTATTAGAATTATCTTTGATTTATTAGGATGTAATAGTTTTTGATATGGTATCAAAATTTAAAAAAGATTGAGAGATTTTTGTTTTAAATTTTGATAGCCCTCATCCGGTACACGTGATTTACCGTACGAAATTGTCTAAACATCAACTCTTATAAGAACTTTTATTTGAAAAAAATATTAATAAATACTATAAAACCGTACTTATCTAAACCCTCTTTCAAAAACTCAAACTATTGAAATGCAACTGCTCTTCACCGTTTGTTGGAATACTACCACTTCAGTATAGTTTTAAAAACTTCCACTGTAGCTACCATTTGGGAAACTTTTATCAATATAGTTTACATATCTGAGATAAATATATTATGAAAAAGATATGAAAACTAATAAAAACACAAACAATCTAATTATAGTTACGTACATATATAATTATTTATTTATAAACAAAAAGGCACTTCAAATAGAGTAACTCCACAACGACACATCAGCTGTCATGTCATCATCGTCTTCTTCAACGCTGTCCTCCCAAACCGGCGGCGGCAACAGCATCCCTTCCGCCATACTCGCCAAAATCGCCGGCATCCCAAACACATCCTCCTCATCCATATAAAACACCTTTTCCCCTTCCGTTTCCCCTCCCCCCGTAACCACCGTCCCTTCCGCCGGCCTAAACCCCTCCGCCGCCTGAGCGGCCGCCTTCTGAATCCCCTTACTATCCGCCGAGTCCGGAACCGGAAGCAGCCAAGCCGAGTCGGCAAAGTTCAAGCAAGCCGAACTCCCCCTCAAAGAAAGAGCCGCCACGTCATGAGCCCGCGCAGCCATTTCAGCAGTGGGGAAAGTTCCCAGCCATATCCTCGTCTTCTTCTTCGGCTCCCGGACCTCGGACACCCACTTCCCGCCGGAGTCCCCCCTCCGCCTGACTCCGTGGTACACCGGATGACGTGTCTCCCTGAACTTCTTCCTGCCAGCAGGCCTTTTAGGGAACCTTGCGGCCAACTTCACCTCATCGTCCATTGAACTGAGTTTGATTTTTGGAATGTAGTGAATCAGATCAGTAGTGAAGAGATTGATTGAGAGTTTTTATTTATTTATATGTTGCTGTAGGGAGATTCAGAATGTTTAAAAAATTGTTAGTTTAATGAGTATTGGGAATTACGAGAAAGGCCAACACGGAGACTAGCTGGCGGTTAGGGGGGAAGTGTGTATATGAATTCTCCCCACGGTTTTCGGTTGGGCCCAGTGGGTGGCAATCCCAGCTGTGTGAGCTTTGGGCTTTTGACGACTTTTTGGGAGGATAAGATTATCGATAATATCCTATGAGATATTCAGCCGTGTGTGTTTAGGGTTTTTGATGGTTTTTTGGAAGTGTAAGATTATCGATAATATCATGTGAGATATTCAAAAGTCATAAATGTTTTAAAATAAGTGGTTTTGTTAGCTAAAGATCAAACAATTCTCAAATAAAAGTCAAAAGAGACGTAGAGGAGCGCAATGATCTCACAGACAATAATAAAGCCTCCTGAGTTAAGGAGCGCACGACCTTGACGAACATAAATAGCAGCAAGCTCAACATCCCGAGCCTTCAAGATCAACCTGCAAAAAACCAGAACGACAACACTAGAAGTAAGCATCTCAAACGACAAATAACTCAAGCAAAAGAAAATCAGAAATATCAAGATAAGGGATTCCAACAACATAAAGCACTGTGTCGACAGAGTCGCGAAGCACCCAACCAGAAGAGCCGTCAATTAAGTCCCTAGCGGATAGCCTTCCACATTGATCTTGAAGCGCGGAAATGATGATGGGGAGCAAAGGCTCACGGCGGACGTCAATAGAGGTGGCGGAATCGGAGAAGAAGAAAGGGAAGAAAGAATGAGGGAGTAGTTTTTTATAACTTAAATCTTCGTCACTGCTTTGACAAATAATTGTATTATTTTAATTACTTAATATCAAGTTATGATTTATAATAATAAGTTATATTTACCCTACGTATTTCACTCAACTACTCGTTCATTTTACGATCGTTTTAAAAACAAATAAAAACAAGGATTTGGAAGGTCGAAGTAAAGGCCAAACACGGTTGACAGTTAGTGTCCAACTGACAAGTAAGTTAGAAGTTAGAACCAAACGGTATGGCCGCCAGAGTATTGGCAGGCTAGCTATGGAATGCGGATCCCACCGGCCACCACCGTCCTTCCGCCATTCAATCCGCCCATCCAAATACAAGGCATCGCCCCACTCGTCGCATTCAATACGGCTTTGGTCAACTCAACTCCACTTTTAGTGCAAATCCACCGCTATTCATATTTGTTTCATCCTCGGGTAGGAATGGGCCCAAGTAATGCAACTCAAGAGCACAATTTGTAGGCCCAAGCCCACCGTGCAGAAAATTGTAACTACGCCTGTACAATTGGGTGGCGCCTATATTATCGGTAGGTCACATGATTAGGCCTCTAACATAGATTTTTAAAGTTAATTATTAATATCAATGTTTTATACGTTTAGATTCCTTCATCATATATTATTTCGGAATTGATCCAAACATTAATTTCGTCAACTTTCATTGATGAATCCAGTTATAATCGGAGAGATTCAAATTTAATTTCGTATTCGAAACTTGAAGTTGTGACAGACACTAGAAACACTCACCCCACCCTAGATTACATTACGTTAATGGCACTGTCTATGCCACAATAACTCTTCCTTAACAATGACGAGTGCTATGTACGTTGTCAAACTAATTCCAGCTGCGGATGAGGATGACCCCCAATTGGACGATAATCACCCGACTGAAGAAGAAGCTCAAGCTCTTCAATTTTCAAATATAACCTTGTTACATTTAAAATTTTTGTAATAAATGATGTCACTTCTTTTGTTTTACTTATACATATTTATATCATTTTCTATTTTAATTTTTTAATATAATTCTTTTCTTTTAAAATCTTGTTATTTTAGTTATAAAGCTGTGTGTATGGTGGCACAAAAGTTTTAATTTCGAATATCCGGCTAGCCATTAGCCGGGAAAGGAACAGAGAAAAATGAAAGAAGAGACCCCAAAAGGTACTTCTAACCACCGCCTGATCATGCAATAATATGTCCGATCCTTAATTAGTTGTATTTTTGTGCTTTGCCCTTATGGATCTCTTTCTGATCTGGTCCACGTACAGAACCCTAAATTATATTCTTCTTTCAAAATTCCTTGTAATTAGGTCTTAGTTACTTAATTACTATTTTTTTATCAATGAAAGTAACTATATATATATATTAATAAAAGGCGAAATGTACACAGAATATACAAATGTGATTCAAATAACACAACCAGGGAAGCCCACAGTAGCCAGAACCATCAGAACTGACAAAACAGTCCCGACCAAAGGACCGGTCGGCAGCAGCCAAAAAGAACCGGCCACTAGAACAAAAATGCATGGCCTTTGGATTAACTTTCTCCCTGTCCACTTTGTTAATAAAAAGTTCAATCTTGGTCGTTGCTTTTACATGGAAGTGAAAGCGTTATTGATTATTTTAAGAATTGACGGTGATTCTGAGTTATGTACGTTTATTTATGGTTCGGTTGGATGAATTATCTCATAAATGAGATATTTTAAAGTAAAATAATGTATTATTTGGAAATATAATATTTTTAAGAGATAAAATGTCCAAACTTTATGAAATCATCTCATCCGACACGAGTAGCACCTAAACATTCGATATAAGTAATACCGAATTAGTGTTTGAATTAGTCACATTCTCCAACCCCATTGGGGTTCTTAATTATAACTAGCTCTCACTTTGATCATAAGGACGGGATCACAACTACTAACTACTAATTAAGACGGTAGGAGATTATGAACAATATTTTAATTTTAAAGGTGGATTTGATACGTAGTACACGAGGTGAAATTCGAAGATACACTCGGTACATTAACTTTGAAAAATGTAGTTAAATTTTTTTTAATTCGAAACCGAGGGACTCTAGCGATGGTCTAGGTTAGCCCACATGGTTCCACCATCGGTAATAAGTAGATGCGAGTTGAATATAATCGAGGTGATTGAGGTTCGAAAAATTTCAAATTATACTAAAATACAGAAAGCTATCCAAATTCTATATTCGAAGATAGGTTGAGCTGTAGTTAAAATGAGACGAATGTCAGCCATTGAGTGGTCCAATGTACAACGAAGCCGGGAGATTCTTGTACATTATTACGTACTTGTCATCATCATCTGCCTACTATGAATTAATTATCATCATCGTATTCCAAAAAGGAAAGTAGTCGGAGTTATTTTTTCATGCGAGAAATGGACAATTTCATAACTACGTACGTCCAGTAGTAGCAGAAAACCTTTAGCATATGATTAATTTGTAGATTTGAATTAAAGTGGGCGGCTTCGTCACCGAGAAATCTCAGAGTTGTATTTCCACGTATTTACTTAGGTAATGTTAGTGTATAATATAAATACTAATAAAAATTCGTTTTTAATAATTCGAGTTATTGAGATGCACATGATATTAGAGCCTTATATGACAGAGAGGTCTCCGTTTCAAGTCCCAATAACCCCCAATTTGTACACATGAATTATTGAAATTGTGCAAACCTCAACTCTTATAAGAATCCTAATCATATATTTAAAGCATAAATACAATCTCAAAGGATTCAACAGAACCCAAACAAGAAAGAAAAACCTAAATATATCCATCAAGGTAGAAGAAGAATCCTCTGCATATACCGATCGGTCCTTGATTCACTCGGCTATATACGGCTTCAAATCTTAATCTTCATGGAGTTGATAAGCGTTCATCGACTCTCTCCCTTGCAAAACCCCTCAAAGATTGTGTATTGGAACTTGGGAGAATGCATACTGAACTGAAGTTTCCTCCCTCTCTCTGTGAAATCAAGTACAGAAGCAACTGATCACACACTAGAAAGAAGGCCTGGAAGAGTACCACTTAAATTAAATCAAGCTTTATATATAGCAAAGGCATCACCTTCAAAATGCTTATGAAACCCAGGTAATTAAGCCATCTGCATCCCATACCAACTTTTGAGCCAACATCATATGAAACTCGAATGAAGGGCGGATCCGGAATGTAAACATCGTCAAATCACAATCAACATCATAGATTTAGCATTCCATAAACCTATGTAAGAGAGACCATGGAGGAATCACCTTATTATTATTCAAACCTCCAAAGTGATATATAGTACATTTGCACATATACAACACACATTCAAACCTTAGGGCCAAAAACATAACCAAAGAGTAGCTAATAATCACTCTCATTCACTCACATCATTTAATTAGGCTGGAGATCCATCTCTCTAATGGGTGATGATCAATTACCCAGAAAGAAAAAAGATGTCGGGGAAAATTTCATACAAAAAATTAACCACACTTGTTAAGATGATATAGAGAAGATTACTGGACGCTGAGTTCAGGCCTCTTATTCTTCGGCCAATGATCACTTGTCGTCGTACGACCACAGAGGCTCACCATCCGAATTATCCGGGGAATCCCCATACGACCCCTTATTATCCATCCTTGGAGGGCTCACCATCATCCCACCGGCCATATACACCAGCAAATTTGGCATGTCCAGCATGTCCTCCACGTCTATATGATTATCCTCAGCCTGCCGCGACCCCGAAGCTTGTCCAAACTGGTCAGGCTTCTGAGGCATGAGAGCAGCAGCAGCTGTCTGGGCAGCTGCCCGGATATCGGAGGGCGAGTTGGAAGCCGGGGTAGGATAAGAGCGGAAGGATTCAGGGAAGTTGAGAGTAGTGTTGGGACCTTTGAGAGCGATCGCTGCGACGTCGTACGCTGCCGCAGCCATTTCAGGGGTAGGGTAAGTCCCCAGCCAAATACGGGTCGTCTTCTTGGGTTCTCGGATCTCCGACACCCATTTCCCGCTCCGGATCCGGACCCCTTTGTACCTGGATGACGGCGGCGGGTGTTGGTAGTTAGGATATGGAGGAGGAGGTGAGTCGTTGGCTGCCATGGGAGGAAAAAAAGGTAGGTTTTTGTAAAGGTGAAGAAGTTGGGCTCATGTGTAAATATTAAAAAGTTAGAGGACGGAAAAGGGAAGAAGATAAAGTTATGATTTGTGTAGGAAATGGAGGGATTAATTATATAATGGGGTAAATTACGTGGGGAGTTCGCAGGGCCTGTTTGGCAAAGTGGCTTTTAGCGGAGTGATGTGATTGCAATTTTGTTTTCTTGGCTAATATTCTATGTTGTGTGTGTTTTCTATTGGATTGAGAAGGGGACACTTCACCCACACGTTCTATACAGCCGTACATAAAATCCACGGGCCGGCCCATGTAATTATGTAGCTGTTACTATTATTACTATCCTAGTCCATGCTTTTGTAGTGGATAATATAGGAAATAACATGACGTCTATTAATCCACGTGAGTTAATAGCTTAGGACTTCATTTTGAAAATGATTAGAAAATATTTACATAAATTTGTGTCGACATATCCTTTAAATAAATAGTTGAACCCATCCATGGTAGTTATCCTAATATTTAGATCAATAACTTCTTATATGAACGAACGAACTTGATTGATGATTAGTTGACCACGACCAACTTGATTGATGATTAGTTGACAAATCCCAACATTTGACTGTACGTATTTCTTAAAGAAACATAAAGTGTTTGCGCTTTGACCCTCTTTGTCATGATTGACATATGCCTGCCGCCTCAAATCTTTGAATTTGTCACATGAATATAGATCTAATTCTGCCGCCTTATTACATCAAACTGTTCTGCCATGTAAAGGAAAGCCGTACCTTCACCCTGCCGCCTTGCAGTTGTAGGGTTTACTTATTACATCAAAGTGGTTTGATGTGATTGATGAACCCTTAAAATCTCTGAAAAAACATTTCAAAATTTGTATGATTTGGGATTAATTTGTATGATTTATTGACTTAATTCAAAATTCAAATAATGGTTTTATAAATATGAATTACAAGTTGAAAAATTATGTATATTAAATTGTTATGTTTGTTATGTTATTATTATATCGTGTTTCCTCTTCACTTTTGACGTTTATGAATAATATTTTAATAGATGGAAGTTGTGGATCCGCTCAAGGAGCAGGCCCAAATACTCACGACCCCTACCCGACCACACAGACTGGGCCGGAAGATGCTCAAAATGCTAACTCTATCGTCGAGCCCAACTGCTCTTATTTATGAGGCGAATTGGGTAAAATAAGCCCATGTCATTATAGTTTTAAGTTATTGTATCATGTCATTATACTTAAGATTCTGCACCGGATGTAAATATAGTAGTATTTTACATGCGCTTACTTATTATTGTAGGGTGAATTTTAATTTTCTTCTCCCCATTCCCCGTGAG
This sequence comes from Linum usitatissimum, assembly GCA_030674075.2. Taxonomy (NCBI): domain Eukaryota; kingdom Viridiplantae; phylum Streptophyta; class Magnoliopsida; order Malpighiales; family Linaceae; genus Linum; species Linum usitatissimum. The sequence continues at coordinate 1,794,121 of JAUJYP020001424.1, forward strand.
GGTTATTATTCGCCGCCCTACATTTATTTAAAAAAATCGCCCTAACTATTAAAAATGTTGTAAGTACCCCACTGAACACACAAACCCTAAATTATGTTTTCGCTTTTTCGATGAATTTCCAACAAAACTTGATGAGCTCCCAACGATCATTCGCTGATCTCAATTTTCATCGCACATCAATTTCAAGCAGGCAAAAAAAACCCTACATGTACCAGGATTGGATGAAGAATCCATGATGGAGAGTGTTTAATTAAATGTCGCAGTTGATGTACGGTGTGAGCAAAAGGTGAAAACTTACCTCCGCTTTGAAGGGATTCAAACTTTCATGATGGAGAGGTTAATTAAGTTTGAACGTTCCTGATCGATTCAAACTACTTACATCTATCATGAATTGAATTATTTGTAACTTGGTGACTATTAGAAATCGAGCAGAATCACAAACAATTTTTTTTCTAGCTAAACGCAAGTTGGATACTTCTCTGTCTCACTCTATTGCTTCCATCACACGCTTACCATACAAACCTTCATTATAACGTCGCCACACACCTTGCTAGGGAGCTAGCGCCCGTTGACTACAAGGCGGTCCATCAAGAGACGCCCGTCCAACTCGTTAAAGCAATTTTGACCAATTACATATCAATAATATGTTACGTGTTCTTTAAAAGGATCGATTGAAATTCTAAATTGTGAACCTCCCATTTAACCAGTTCAATTTATGGGTTGGTTCTAATGCCAATAACAACGGCACAGCTCCTGAAACTGTATTACAAAGACCGTATGTTGATGATCGAGTGACAAACCATTGGAGAGAAGAATGATAACCACCATAAAACCGGATTGGACTCTAATCTTTCAAATTCCCAAAACCCAAACAAATTATAACCCCTCAACAATACCTCACATTTCGGCACGAATAGTAGAACAGTAATCCAGATTTGCCGGCTAACCCTCTCTAAGAAGAGTATATCCGCATGGTTCAACTATATATGCGTTTGACTTGTGAACAATTTTGTCAACTTGCTAATACCATTAATAATCTGGACTTCACTTGTACCATTAAATTTTTGGTCAGCTTACATTTGACTCCCTCTGTGAAGAAACACATACCTGGGGAAGTTATGTCATTTGTCTCTTCTAATTTACATTTTTCAGTTACAAAGTCATATATATAAATGTTTTCACACCATAAATATTTAATGCCACCCACGGTTTTGATTGTGTGCGCACACCCATGCACAATAAAACTAGTTGAGAACTATCTAGATAAACACAGAGTGAGGAGGATTGACGGCGAGAAGCGAGAATCTTTATTGTCAGTAAATAAATCTCAACCGTCAGATTTAATTATACGATTCAGATTATAAAAGCAATCTTCGTAGGTCGGATTGTTGAATTAGTGTGACAAAGTATAACTATAATATTATGTTCATCAGTATAGTATTATGACAAACCCCTTAAGTCATATTAGTATGGCTTTCCATACGTTACCCACATTGACTATTTTCGTCGACAAACAACTTACGTCATCAAATCGCAAAGCGCCAAAAGAACCGTTAATCCGTTACGACGACGGTTGAGAATATATCTTTTTCATTTTGTCTTAGTTTTTTTTTACCTATATATATACGGTTCGTTTATATTCGTGTTCATTCTTTTTAGAAAAAAAAACATTTTATATTTCCAAACATTGTTCAATATATTTAAGGAATATTTTTAAAATGTATATGTTTTTCATACAGTCATCTTATGGATAAAATCTTATATAGGAAAGGAATTTTAGTATGTATAAGGAAATATCAAATCCAAATCTTGTAGCAATCTTTCATATTTGGAAGCATAATTAACAAAAAATATTTAAAAATATTCTCCAGCATTAATTGTCACAAGACTTAAGATGACAGATGGCTTCAAGTGCACCCAGGATGGTAATAGTACACCCCACGGTTGGTAATTAAGTAAAGAGGGTAAAAAGGTAAAAAAAAAGAAGGAAGATGGGTAATTAAATGGAAGAACAATTAAAGTAATTAACCTGTGCATCATATTACTTGACTTTAGAAGAAAAGTACAAACATGAGTTATATCAATATTGTGACAAGTGTTGGAGTAACTTATTTATTGTAACCTTCATCTTTGTGCCTATATATACTCTTCTCCACACTTAACGAGTTATAACCATGGGGAGGAATTAAAGATGAAGGGTAGTAGTCAATCTTGTGAAATGGCATCCCAAACACAGCCTACACTTCTCCAAACTCATCAGCCAAACAAATCTTTCTTGAATATCAAGATTTTGGTGGTCGATGAAGATCCTACCTGTCTCGCTATCGTGATTGCGTTACTTAAGCGATATAGCTCATCTCAGGGTATGTTTATCGAAATTCTTTCTTTCAAATGTTATCTTTTTTCGTTTGGTATAGATTAGGTTGTAGGAAAAGTTATATGAAATTTTGAGCAATTTTTCAGAGAATTAGATTTTGGCTTTGGTTTTTTATCAAGTATTGGCTTCATTAATTTTTTTATAATAATTAAATTTAAGGGCTAACTAAAATATAAATTTCAGGTGATGTGATGTTAAAATTTACGGTTACAGCATTCAAGTCCCCGTTGGAAGCTGTAAAAGTTCTTGAGAAAGAAGAGTTTGACTTGGTTCTTATGAATCTTGACATGCATGAAATGGGAGGAAAGAACTTCATGCAAGTTACAAGACAGATTCAACTCCCTACAATTGGTAATTACTCTATTGATCACTTTAAATTTTCGTGTAAACATCGTTGCATCTCAATCTCGAGGGTTAGTCTAGTGGTAAAGTAGGAGGATAAAATTTACCACGTCATAGGATCGAATCTTGAGGCCACCAATTAAAAAAAAAAAGAAATTCATCGCATCTCAACCATTTATTTTCTTGGAAGAAAGTCCTTAATGATTGTGTATTATTCACTCCAATTAGGCTTCTTTTGGTCCGGGATCCTAAAAATCGCTCGAATATGATCCGGTCAGCATGGGAAAAATCCGGTTTGACCGGGCGGCTGGCGATGAGTGGGTATCGGATTTACTGATATTCGATCCGACACCGACCGAAAGTATATATACCAGCAAAAAAAACACTAGACTAGTTTGATATATGTTGTTAGTTGCTACAGCGAGTTTTGTTGTTGTTAAGAAAATTTAGTATTTTGGATAATTTGACAGTTGATTTTGTTTTGGTTTAAACTCGATTTTCAATCTTGGTTTATTCTATTTCGAATCAAAGTCAACCTGAAATTCGATAATAAATGCGGGATGGTATGAAATCTATATCCGGTTTCTCGGGGATTCCCTGAATCAGGCCCCATTGTTTTTTATCTTCTAACCTTCCATAATACTTACATTCTGTATAGTAATGTCAGCCGATGATAACGAGCATGAGATGGTGAAGACTTTAGAGGATGGAGCTGCCTTATACTTAATGAAGCCGATCAACAAAGAAGACCTCAAAAACTTGTGGAAGTATGCATACACAACAAGAACTAATGATGTTCATGACCATGAAGAGGACACAAAGTCTGCATCCTCAGTCAACAACATCAAAAGTACTCATGATGATCACTCAGCAAAAAACACAACACATAACAAGAAGATCAAATTAGGAAAGAAGAGGTCCAAAGAAGATGATGATGATCAAGAAGACTGCCATAGCAGGAAGAAGGCTAAGGTGGTTTGGACTGGCTCACTTCACAATCAGTTCTTACAAGCGGTTAACCACTTTGGTCTTGAAAGTAAGTTGATGTTTCTACTTACGTACTGATTCACATATTCGGGTTTAATTAGTTTCTAATGTCAATTCGTATGTCTTAACGTAGAGGCATATCCGAAGAGGATTCTCGAATTCATGAGAGTGCCATGGCTTACAAGAGAAAATGTCGCTAGCCATTTACAGGTCCAGTTTCAGTTACTTATACCTATTGATTTCAACATTGATTTTTCAAAAAGTACATACTCAGCAGAGTCGTATGATTAGATTTATAGCTCGTTTGGATTAGTAATTTAAAATAAAAGAGATTTAAAATATCTAAAGATTTAAAATAAAATTTTTTGGATGGAACATGCTATTTTTTAAATAACTCGTTTAATTGGATGAATTGTGGGTGATTAAAACGTGAAAAAACTATTAAAATACCCCTTATGATTGAGGGTAATTTTGGTAAAAAATTTTAAATTTCCCCTCTCTCCTCCCAAATCTCTGCCTCCTCGAAATTTTCTCCGAGCTTACAATTAGGAGATTTCAAATCACCGAAAATCTCTTTAGATTTAAGCATCCAAACGTGTGATGTTATCCTCAATTATCCCCAAATCTCTACCGAAATCCAAATTATCCTCAAATCACATGTCCTAAATCACCAACCAAAACGAACTATTATTCATTTCAGCGTCGATTTTACGTCAACATTGATGTTTTTTCTTCAGAAATATCGATTGTTTTTGAAGAAGGTATCAGAGAAAGGCTTAACATCATCAACAACAGTATCATCGAAGGGAATGAATTCAAACTTCTTCGATTTATTTTCCCTTTACAAAAGGATGAAACCAGAAGATTTGGAGATGATAAAGCGAGGACGACGTCGTAGTCCACTATCTGGATATCCTTACAAGTCTTCCAATTTTGGTACTCTAAGGTATCCTAATGATCTCCCCAAATTTCAAGATGCATCGGCTTATAATAATCTCAGAACAACGTTACTAGATTATTGCGACAACTACAATAATCCCTATCCCAACATAAAGCACGACTTCAGTATGAACAACCACTTCAACGGCGGAAACGTACATTCGAGGAACTCAGCTTCGTTTAACGTGAACGTCACATCAACATCGACGAGGAATAGGTCGCCCGGGTATACCTCAAGTATGCAACTACCTTCCTTCTCGACAAACCCGTTGCCACAACTATCAGTAGATCACCGTGGCATAAATTTGGAGCTGCCACATTCGTCGCGCCAAGTCAGTCTTTTCGAGAGTTCAAGTGGAAGGATAAACAACACTCCCAACATCGACATCAATGGTGATACAACCGTATGTGACAATATGTTCAATTATCAGGAATTTGATAACATTGGGACGAATGGTATTCTGCAACTAGACAGTGGTATTCCTCCTTCCAATCAGGTTTGTGAATTATTTCAATTTGTTGTACATGTGCTTGTAATATCTTAATTTCATTTATGAATTAACCTCTTTGTTTTTGTTTATACAGATTAATAATGTTGAGACAAACAACATCATAAATGAATTTTCACAACCTAGTCTGTCCAGCGAGCTATTCACTGCTGCTTACAAGGTAAAGTGTATAATTTTTATCAAAGTATTTTCATGTGTTTATTTCACTAATTTATTCAAATTAATATATCTAAAATGATGAAGTTGATTCATTCATAGGATCGAGATACAAATCATGAACATGTGAATCCTAACAACTTTGGTGGTAGTAGCAATTTGGTAAGTTACTTGAACCGTCCTTTATTGACAAACTAGAAATTATTTATCGGGAATTTGCTCGGTTACCCTCGGGTACGGATACTGCTTAGGTGGCAGCCACGTACGAGGTATCCATACTCTCGAGTGATGATGAGGTTATGAATTCCCACCTTCATCTGGTATGATGAATTATATTGAAAATGCATGCGTTTTCTTAGGTGAACGATGATCAAGGTGGAAAAGAAACAATGGAGGTGGGTAGTGATGAGTCTTCTCCTATGAAGATTTTGCCGACATCTAAAGATACGGTGTGTTGTTAGATATATAGTTCATAATTTTCCAAGAGTTTATTACATATTTCACATAAATTAAATTATTTATTTGTCGTGTCATCTCACAGGATTGGGCTGATGAGTTCCTCATATCTTTGCTTGGAGATGATTGGGAAACAGGGTGAAGCCATGGATGACTTTCAGAAGTCTGTTGTCGTTCCTCCGCCCGTAAATAGGTTAGGTAGGGAGATCTATTGTAACGTCCCGATTCGAATAATTACTTCATGTAAGAATTTTATAAAGTTATTTTTTTCGGAAAAATTTGAAATACTTTCCAATAATTTTGAGTTTTCGATCAATATAACAAATCAATAAGTAATGTTGAACGAGTAATGACGAGAGATACTAATTAATTTCCGACAATCACAATCCACAAACAATGAAGCAATCAAACAACAATACACAAAATTCACAAACAATCAAAATGCCAAAGCTGCTACGTACTTGCTCAAAGCCAAAATCATCTCTGCCAAAGACAAACAGGAGCATGAAAATGAAAATGAACAACTAAACAAATTATGAACATGAAATAATTCCACAAACATGATTCCATTCCATTCAATAAACAGTAGGATTAGATTGGCAAAAACAAACATTCGACACATAAGAACAAAGGAAGGTTGTTGGCTATTAGAATCGATTTAATCGCCATGAAAACCGGAGAGATGCAGCCTGGCTCCTGCGGTCGTTTGGTCTTCGCGTCAGCGTCGGGACTCGGGATCAAGAGTGAGTTTGGTAATTGGGGCTAGGGTAAAAACGCAGCAAAACGGAGTAGAGAAGCAGGCACAACACAGTCGATTGATGGAGTTCAGTAGTTCATTGTTCACTTAGCGGATTAAGTTTAGGGATTTCGTCTATTTTTTAGAAATGATGTTTTTCATTTCATTATATTCGGTTAGTTCGGTTTCTATTTGATTTAACCACTAACCACAAATTCTTTACCGCTAACCAACCACAAATCACAATTTGATTAGTGGTTAACCACTAAAAGCATATTATGGTTCGGTTTGTGGTTAAACCCACTAATCAAAAACCAATTTTCACCCCTACTAAATGGTACCTCTCGACTCGATTTGATCCTTGACCGGTCTTGTTAAAACTGGTATTGGGCTGGAAGGCCCGGTTTGGGCTTTGAAAAATATGGGCCCAAGTAAATAGAAGGATCAGATGAGCCTAACAGGGGGGTTGGAAGAATGGTGAATAAGGAAGGGTTCGGTTTGCCTTAACAAAACAGAGTGGATGATTCATTAAAAAAAACTTTTTTTTGTATACTTTTCGGTAAATATAAAATAGGTGGTATACACTTTGTAGGATATGTTGAATTTGAAATTTTCAAGTTACTAATATATAACTTTACAACTAAAATAATTTTATTTAGACTAGAAAATACCTCTGTAACTCTATGGAAGGCTAATCACTCGAATGGTTAATGAATACAATGAAACCTATATCACTTAGAATTATTGTGATGTAATGATTTACGACATGGTATCAGAACCTGAAAAAATTAAAAATTTTCCATTTCGAATCCTGATATTCTTTGCACATAACTTATCGCGTGAAACTATACAATCTCATTACTGACTACATAAAATCAATCTAAACTCTCTCCAAACAAGTGAGAGTTATTAAAATAAAACAAAATGTAGGTCGGCACCATCCGGCGTCCCGTCTCTTATTCTACGTACGTCAGCGACCTCGTTCGTACGGGGTTAGGAGATACGTTGATCGGCGTAGATGTCAGGCAGCCGTAAGCCGTCTGTAATTGAAGTGTAGGTGACTTTTTTGACTTTTGACTTTTACACACAGCGAGTCAATGATGGGAGGATGGCCTAATCTTTTCCGACCGTTCGCTCATGGCCAACTTGTTGCTGGTAGAGTGGAGCCAAAGCCTGTCTGGCTGTATAATATTAAATGAATTCACGTTCCGTAGCTAGCCGTCAAGATAGACGACGGCGGCTGGCAGCTGGTCTCCGTTACGGAGGCCACTAATACACAGTCCTGTTGTTAAAACCAGAACACAACCTGCTAAGTCATTAGATATCGTTGTTGCAGTGACGTTAGCTAGCTGTCAGTTTTTTACAGTAACGGTGGTCTCATGAAATGAAACAAGCTAATTACGGCCACGTAGATCGAGATTGCATGGTAGCCGCAAGATGAGACTAGGTTATAAGATTGCCACGTACTCGATCATTAATCAAATAGGAGGTTGTCAGTTTACAGTAAGACATCATCATCATCATCATCATCATCATCATCATCATCATCATCAAGACCATCAACGGAGACTAAAAGAGCGGTGGTTTCTTTGAAAGGAAACAACGTTCCACGTAGGGCGCGTGTTCAACTCCTCGCACCTAACCGAAGTTAAATTAGAGTATGTTTGCCTTGATATGCTAGCGAGTTTATACTTATACAGAATACCGTAGCTCTAAACCAATAAACCTTGACTATATATCTAACCAGATGCGAATCCTACGTGTCCTGATTGACTAATAAATCATGACCGACATATATAAATACCCTCCTAGTATTTTGAATACTAAAAACTGAATTCCCTTATGATCAAGTAAGTACTTGCAAACTGAATACCCTTCGAATCATTGTCTTTGTCATGAAATAAGTTTTTATTAAGGTACCCAAACAATCTCATCTTTGCACATCAGTCATTCCACAATCTATAACATCCGGACGAATCTAACTCTTCCTTTTTTTTACAGAATTTACCAACTTTAAATCCGAACTCGTATCCAATCACACTTTTATACGATAACTATATATATATATATATAGTGACAGAAAATTCCATGAATCTTTATCTTATAATTTTGATGCAGCTAAAGCAAAAGGGACCAGTGCAAAAGGCATCAAGTAGTACTGATCTATAGATATCTTTATAACCCTTTACGTGGCATTATTGATTCTTTCCATACTAGGGGTTGGAGAAGCCATGGATGATCCCACCTTCAACAAAAGCTTTACCTTGTGTTGACATTCTTCCCCCAAGCATTATGCTTTTTGTCGGCACCATTTATGATAAGTAGATTAATCCTTTCCATGGGCTACCTATACGGTTATAATCGTGATTGCAATCGGTCTTAACCTAAACCGATTACTAGGTCCGGTTAGATTGTTAGACTGTCCGATTTATATTATGTGTGTTTGGCAGATAAATGAAAACGTAATGTCTGGGGACTGTCCACTTAATATATAAGCAACAGTCTGCCCCTGAAGGAAGGCGGAACACACGCGATTTGACTTTCACAAACCCTAGCCTGAAATCCTCTCAATCATCACGGAGAAGATGAAGTACGAAACAGAGATTTGCTGATCCCTTGAGGCTCTGAGGACATTTTCACGACTCTGAAACTTCTGCAAGTTGTTTTACTGGCTAGAAGGAGACCGAATCCTTCCGTATCCCTTACCTATGTTGTTTGGTGTTTTCTGACAATTTCCTGTTCTTTCTCGGTTTAGGTCTCGTCTGGAATCCGTCTGTATGCTTTTGTTTAATAGTGCAATATTTTGGGTCGAGTCTGCCCTCTTTAAGGCTCCGCTGATTAAGAGAGCAATTTCTAAACAACATTAACATATTCGTTTTTTTTTTAATTATCAGCTGTTTGATTCTGTTTGATTTTTTCGAGCATAAATTTTATTAAGTAGTTCCGCTACCATATACCGTATCATTTTCAATGTACAGTTCATAGAACTCCATTTAGTCCCGACCCGTGGAGCACAATGAAATCGGATAATTAATAATTGGAACAACTTTTGACGTAAATGGGTATGTTTTATATTTCACAATCTACGTCGTCATTCATCCCATTTTCCTTATTTAATCGATTCCACCAGCTTCAAAATCATATAATTCAAAAGTCGGAAAAGTTTGCCAAAAGATGGCTAGAAAAAATGCAGTTATTTATTTATTTACTCTGAAAAATTGATGATTCGTAACGTTTGGTCGTGGGAAGCAATAGAATATTGCTTTTTCATTGTGCATGCCGACTGCTTAAATTCTCTTCTGAAGATTATATTAATTATTATTTGGTTAATGATCTTCGTTCTATCAAGTTTGTTGACCCTCAAGTAAAAGATGGGGAGATGAAGGGAAACTTAATTAGCTTGTCGATTCGAGTTAGGGTTTGAGCCTCTCTGTGTCGAAAATATTAGAATTGATTGTAGTATGAGTTTATTGGATATTTCCGTGGTAAGAAACAAACCAATTTAAGGGTATAAATGTTTGTATTAAATTTTTGGAATGAATGTTACGTTTTTAGTGTTGAATGTACAGTATACACATATATACCGAAATCTCCGTCATACATTGATATAGTTTAGCCTGAAACCCATCATGGGTTCGCTGCCGGTTTTTACTTAAAGGTACGGACTAAACCATAAAAGTGGCAATTGCCAAATGGAGTGGATGATGAAGTAGCATCTATTTGGAAGCGATCAAGCATTGCTAATTCGCTTCCGCGAATCGGAATTTTTGGAGACAATAAAAATCGCTAATGATGTATGTCTAGATTTGCCGGTTTTGATAGACATTATCCATCTACCAAGTATTTTTTGTATGAGATTCTCATAATTTGAACTATATTATTCCTTATCCCAAATTAAGGGTGAGCCTTTCCTTCACTTATAAAACGAACACATTCCTCCCACTTTTCGATATATAATAACTCGATAAAAACAATCTCCTCCATAGGAATGATCATGATTGATTTTTTTTAATATTTCCTAAGACGTTCCATCAAACAAAAAGATCATGTCATCGAACTGAGAAGCTTGCAAGGATCCATCAATCTTCATAGTACGTGAGACTAATTAACACATATAACTTTGTTATTTCGTACAACTAAATAAGAGATATTCGTAAAATTAGGTAAAACAAGTAGTACGATCAATAGTAATTCTCGCATCATAATGGAGCTAGCTTTCGTCGCTGCCAAACATCTGTAACTTTTTTTTTCTCGTGAGATTGTTTGTGTCGCTTATTCCGAGCTACTGTTTTGACCAATGCACCCCCGCAATGTCACTAACCAAATTTCGACACGAAAAAACAAACTTGTTATCATTTCGTTGGATACTGATAGCTCCAAGAAGATATATTGTTTGTTTCCACGAACTGTATTGTTTTATTTTGTTGGAACAGCTGCATATGAGGAGGCAGTTCGAAGTTACCAACCAGTATCCAACAAAACCCGACAAATTTTCAAACACTAATTTCAGATATAGGTGTGTCCATGTCGGATTGGTTACATCTCTTGGCCAAGGAAGAAGACAACTACACAACAACAACAACAACCAACACAAAGTAGATAAGCTTTGAAAACGTTAACAGTCAATAAAGGAAGTTTTTGTATTTGGGGGTTGCTTTTTAATTTGAAATATTAACCATAATATATTTTAATCTTTTTTTTCATAATTAAAAAAATTAATCTGAAAATTATAATTTCTCGTTACAGACTGAGAACTAGAGAGAACCTTTGTCTTGATAACATCCCACCTCATGCTGATGAATCCCCCTCATCGTCCTTTGTCTCTTTGAGATATACATTTCACGATATATGCTTCTAGTTACTATACCAATTACTCATCCAAAATTATGCTTAATTATAATTGGAAATGTTCATTAATTTGTTACCGTCATAACATGATAAATAAAATAGTTTAGAGCGAAAATTCCTTCATGCAGCCTCGAATGATTTTTTTTTGCGTATAGTGCTGCTTGAGGAATAGATATTCTTTACGTGATTCTATCATTTTACATCGTCATTGAAATTGAAATAAAAAATAAAAGAAAGTATTTTTAAAATGTCTATACTATCTTAAGATGATAGTAAAATAACAACAATTTGCTAGGAAAGATTGCAAACAAGAATGGTGATGATAAAATGTGAATGGGAAAATTAGTATTTAGAGATCCACTAAGTCGAATTTAAAAGATATATTTTCTAGGTTATTACAATTTGTGACCGATATTATATTTGTTCTAAAAAGTATTATCATCGCTCTCTGTTTGGAAATTAGAATGTACCATAAACAATATTTTATATATTGGAAGTCCATATAAAATTATAAATGTGCAAAATTCAAGAAAAAAAACTTGTTTTTTTGATAAATGAAAATATATTATTATGAAAAAAGAAACGGGACCAGAGGTTCCGTAAAAAAGATACAACAAACGAGCCTAACCATTCATGAAATCATTATCTCCACAAAATTGAATGCAAATGGATTGACAAATGCAACTGAAATAGCGACGCAAAGCAGACTGTGGGAGGAAAAGAGTAAACAGCTTTGTCAAATTATTAAAATGTTCAATTTCATGTCATAGGTTTGGATCTTGTATGATAATTATTTAAATAAAAATGAAGAAGTGCATTACAATGAACTTCTAACGACCGTACAAAAACGGTCCCCAAAATCATTCAACGGTCATTAATAGTCGAAAACAATCTTCAATATCTTCAGGGACTAGCTGTTTAGGGACCGTCTTAATGAAATGGTGTCATAATTACAATCTCTACATTAACCTTCTCTTGTAACACTGAGCCAAATTAAGACACCACTGAGCCAACTGAAATCAAATATTTTTTTAACCAATTCCTCAAAATTAGGGTTTGACCTATTGACAACACCACAACAATTAGAATATCCACAAATCATCGATGAACTCTTGTATACCATCAACTCTATTCAACTGATGAATGCTCATCAAGCTTATCGCTAGATGTTTTACTAGCTTTCACCAACCTAGTTGTTCTCAACCCTTTTGTGTTATTTGCCTTGTTTTAGGCTTTAATTGGATAATATGTCCCCTTAATTAGGTTGTCCTAATAATTAACTCTCCCCCCCCCCCCCCCAAGTTAACTATGGACATTAGGGCAAGACAAATTGAAGGGGTTGTCCTTATGAAAAATGGACAAGGTTTAGGGTTGTCCGTTTGTTGTTCAATGGTGCATGTCTTTTGGCAAAGTGCCAAAGATGTTGTGTGGTGAAACAACAGAATTTATTCGGCGAGGACAAATTAATCAAGGGCTTTTTTTTATGTATATCAAGAGGATATATCGACACTAGCTACTAAACATATAAACAAGGTTTTGTTTTGCACTATGCTCTTGTTAGCTTGTTTGTCATCGGCCACGTACGAGTTAATTACAATACATATCAGAACTTGGTAACCAATATGTCGTATATTTTTCCGTCTTAATTAATAGTACTGATCTGCTTGAAGTGAATTAGTTTTGAAGTTGCATATTAGATTACTTACTAGAATAATTTTTCTACATGGAGTGTGATTAACTTTTTTTATTTCAGTTTATCAACTAGCTCAACATTTGAGTTAAATTTTTGAAATTAATGACTTGTATGGGAAAGTAATTAATTTCCAACCGTTATAATTTTTATTAAGAGCATGTATTATAACTCTAAAATATTACTCAAATTCAATATCTCGTTGTTATTGATCGGCATCAAATATTTGTGAAAATAAATCGTATAGAAAATAATTAGGGTAAGGAACCTGAAATTTTGAAAATGATTACAACAAAACTTCCAACGAAACCTTGTAACGAAATCATTATCTACACAAGTCCAAAACCACATGGATTAATGTTAGGTGTAGTGCAGCTGAGATCGGAACAAACATCAAACTGACAAAGAACTTGGCTCGCATTATCAATCGAACTCTTGACTGTAGAGAAACAACCCATGAAACTACGCACATTCTTTTCAAGCCAAATTAACCAACATATAGCATGCGGAAGCAGGTTTACAAATTGCTAAAATTCTGAACTCAGTGAATGCCAAACGATCAAATGAGTGATTGATACTTCCGATTATGTGAATCGAGACTCAGTGTCGTAGCTTGATTAGACCCGTGGAAATACAACCCTGAGTTATACGAAGACATCAATATAGAATGAAGTCTAAATATTCCATATACAAGTGCTCCCTCGTGGACTATGTTTGGATACATCCATATTGCCAACACACAACTCTATAAACTGATCAGCTACTTACCTAACTAGACGAAAATATGATTAGAACACTCATGAACATTTTAAATAACGATGTTAGTGAGTCACATACTCTACTTGAAAAATTTTCATGACACCGATGTGCATAAACATTTGATAACCTAATAATTACGATTAGTTATCGTCAATCGTTTTCACTTTCACTTATACACATAATTGTTTGCCCCACCCATCGGCCAATAGATTTCTAGATGCATGCCATGTATACATTAGTCAAACAGAAATGTTGACTGGGTACAAACCAATCATTTCAGTTGCAACCGTTTTCAAACATTCTAAATGTGTTCTTAACCGTCACGCACAAACAAACCAAAAAATCTTCGCCACCTTCTAGTTAAGTTGAGTAAAGTATTTGTTAACCTTTTTTATTTTTATTTTTATTTATAAAAGATGAATGAAATACAAGGCGTAAACTATTAAACTCTTATATATATATATATATATATATATATATATATAATAGATAAATAATAGATTTTTCAACAACTGGTCGTGATCTTTAACCACTTAGGTCAACGACAACAATTAGCTTAATTAGTGCACCACTCAGGATCTCTTTGATTCACACTTTCATTGTGTATTTCAAAAGAACAATTGTGAATGGGCGCAGAATAATGATTAATAATTATATAAAAACATAGGTGTATCTATATTTATAATATTTTATTGTGTGAGTTAGCTGCAAATTTAATTTGTTTATAATGTATGGTTATTTTTTTGGTACGTTAGTTCATTATTTATTAATGGTTTTGAAAAGTGGAAATGATCAAATCCAATCAAAACAAGTCTCCGTCACTTGCTTTCTTGTTGTCGTGCAGTCATAAGGTATCGATGTGTAAGTACGTAGTAATGTGTAGGTGGTAAATATATTGACTTAAGGTGAAGATTATCGTATTCTCAGAGTATAATACACTTCTGTATGTATAGATTTATCTTAATCGTTTATTTTGAGAATTAAATTTTAACGGTCCATAATTATTTTATTTTAAAAATTAAAATAAATAAAATTTTAAATAATATAAAGATCACCCCATTTACTTAAATAATCCTAGTCATCTCGTTATTATTAAAATTTTCATTTATTTAAAATTCTAAAATATAGTAATTATGAACCGTTAAGATCTAATCTTTAAAATAAACGGACTAGATTAGCCCACACAAACAGGATTATGTGATACTTTTAAGTACGATAGTCATTTCCATTGACCTAAATGATAGTAGCAAAATGCATGCACATACGCTTTGTACATCATTCGTATTTATGAAACTAGTACGCCATATATAAATTGTGATTGTAATTGAATATGTAACTCAGTCATTCATAAACCAAAATAGCTCGCCTTTTTGCCCCAATTTCAGCCTTCTCCTGCGCCGACAACAAGGCCATCGCACCTATCGATCTCACCCCGACATAAAACGGTATTCATATACTAGCTAGTAACTAGTCATATGCACATCACTTTATCGAAAATTTAGTCCTATAACAATCATGGAACTTGTAGCCAAAGCATAGAATTTTGAACTATCCACTTTCGGCATTTTCAGACATACTTTTTGGCATCAGCCTTTAAAATGAAATAATATTTCAATTTTATTGGGCGAGATTTTGTTGTCGTTGGTTCCGTTTGCTTTCTAACACTCCAAAAGATCTCTTCCGTGGATTCAACGTATCCCACCGAAAGGCATATAGTTGTAGACAATTAAGACAAATGTCGCCAAAACCTAACATTCTCGTCTACCCTGGCTATGCACGTAGCTTCTCTACCTCACTCATCATTGCACATTTTGTTGGTCGTCGGAGATGAGACAAAACAGAGCAATTACGAACTCATGGAGTCAGAAAATTGATCTCGGATGATTTAAAATTCAGTAGAGGTTTAGTTTTCAATAATCATTTAGATATTAATCAGAATAAATTTTGAGTAAATTGAAATCATTTTTTGGGTCTGGGAAGAATTCGATTTCAATTTCTAAAGGGGTAGTGATTTTGAATGAGAGATTTGAGAATTTAAATTATAATTACTTTTTTTTGTAGTTGATATAGTCATAAATAAATTTGGATGTTTTAGTATATTTCTCTTTTCATTTTTGTTTCTCTATAATAATTATGGTCACAAATCACTCATAAATATGGTCTATTACAAAATAACAAACTTATCCAATTCTTTTTTATTTCAAATCTCTAACAATTTCAAATTTTCGTGACCACAATTGTTAACTACAAGAAAGTACAGTCTTAGGAACCACAATTATGCAACCATTTTAATTTGTTAACTACAAAAAATGCAGTTTTTTATCAACCGTAATTATGCGATCGTTTCATATACCAGACACTAATTACTGATCACTCAAGATAATTGGTAATAGTTTCGGCATACCAATGACCATATTTCCGGATAATGATCACTCATTATACAGTTTTATGGGTCATGATTATACGACTATTTTATGAAACGGTCACCAATTTATTGATCACTAAAAATTATTGATGAGACTGTTTTGATCTATCAATAACCGTTACCGAAAGACTAACAAGAAGGCTTACAGTACTCTATGATAATCAACATTGGAAAATACATACATCACAACCCATAACAACCCATAAACAAAACAAGTAGACATCGCGTATGAACAACGTTTATGCAATGAATATCTCGAAGTGATGATGTTCCAACTCAATTTGTCATCGTGAAACTACACGTACGTTGACCAAACGAAAGGCCAGTCAAAAAAGGAACAGTAGCTAGCTAGGGATCCAAAACCTAGCCACGACGACTACAAACCAAATACCGACGTGGACGACCAATCCACTAATTTGCCTTTTCCAGGGTGCAAGTCCACCTGTCGTTTCCCAAGTTTACTCGGTGGCTTCTTTTTTTTACAAATTGTATGTGACAAACGGTATCACAAATTCTAATATTAGTAATGGATGAACCACGAATTGAAAATTAAAAAAAATTAAGGACATAAGATTTGTTCACGTTGTTTGATTTCTTTATTTAGCAGTCTCAATAAGAGAGACTCAACCCAAATCCACTAATATCAATCATAAGACAAAAGAACAGTATCGTAATATAACCAAAACCTCAATACAAACTTCTAAATCTAACCAAAACAATCAATACTACATAAAAGAGAAAGCATAAGGTAAGAACAACATTCTCTGGGATGGAGCAATAACATATGCTCCAGATTTTTCGATTACGCAGAATCAAAATCGCCAACAAAACCTAGAATGTTGAAGGTAATTTTTTCAAGTTCTCGATAAATGATGCTCAGATCAACTCTCTCACTGCTTCTAGAAGGGAAAGAGTCAAAGGTAATTTTCTCAAATTCTGGCTGAAAACGTACCGTTTCATTTAACTTTAGATAAGGACTTTAGATTAGTCTGACCCAACCGACTCGAATCTCTACTCAATTGGAATTGGTTAAAGATTATTCCAACAATCTGCTCCAAGAAACAAGCTAAGCTAAGCTACGGATGGATGACCTTTTTAGTTTTTACCCACTCATTATATAGAAGCATCTTTTCTTCGGTGCAGAATCGCAATTCATTAGCACCTGCTGATCACTGGATCTGATGGCTGATAATGGTCGTAGTAGATCAGACGGTTGGGATGAAAGTACTAAGAAAAAGATTAAGTTGGATCATCATCTATATCCTTCTCCTCTGCCTCATTCCTCCACCGCGCCTCTAGGGCGGAGACCGAGAGCGGAATGAGCCACCATTCAGGATAATTTTGATTATAAATTAAGGTATATATTTATATTTTTTTAAATTCGATTCAGAGCAATTTTAGATTCAACTTAATTTATTTGTTGTTTTGGCTTAATACTCAATATATATTAATCATAATTTTGACAAATTAAGTATTCGTATTTACTATTACTTGGTTAAAAAAAATTGTCGGTGGCACAAAAGATATATATATTTTAACTTAGGATTATGTTTTAAAAAATATTCATAAATTGGTTACTCGGTATATATATATATACGTCGATTCAAATCCGACTCAATGCATGTTCGATTCTAGATTCATCATTGCCTCTAGCCCTCGATCTTGATCTCATCTACCACAACGATTGGAAGCTCTAGCTCAAATCTTGCGCGGCTCGAAACCCTAACTCCACCACGGTCGATCCAATTGACGTTGTGGCCTTATGAGAATCGATATGCAGCTATGAATTGTCGCCCATTCATGAAGTTCGAGAAGTACGGGAGAGAGAAGATGAGGCACTTGATTTTTTTTTTTTGCGTTTTTCATCTCAACCGTCAGATCTTCTATGGCTATTATCAGCCCTAAGATCCGGGCGTCAACAGGTGCTGACGAATTGCGATTCTGCACCAAGTAAAGCTGATGTAGAAGAAACCCACTGAACGAGGCAGTCAGTGTTTGCCTTGTACTTGTCTTCTCATATGCATCATCGGTCTTTTGGAGTACAATTCCCGTTGTCTAACCTGGTTCGAAACTTCTCTTCATTCACAAGTACTTCCAAGTCAGTGGTCTTTATTACTTGCACTTTCCTCTTTTGGTTAGTGTGTGTGGGGGTTGGTCTATTGATGGAATTTATGTGCATGTGTTTTTAATTAACCCACTTACTAGATTCAATCCAATGATACGTATACGGTTTCAAATTCCAAGTTTGACGAAAATACTCAATTTGAAATGGTCACTAACTTTATGTCTAAGATTACATAATACCCCATATATATATATATATATATATATATATATATATACAAAACATACGGAATAAAAATTTCTAATTTTAGATTTGCTAAAAGATATGTGTGCTAGTTTGGATAAAGATTGCGTTTTATAATGCTCTCAGAATATAACACTTTGTCTAGGTTCATATACACAGTGCTCGATTCACTATTATTCGGTTATTGTGCGAATTTTAAGTATTTGAACTTATGGTTGTGCGTTAAAAGTTCATTTTCTTTTTTTTTGTTAATTATTTTATGGTATAAACTCAGAACCCATTTAGTCGACTTACTGGGTCCGACATTATATAGTGAGCCTAGACTCCAAGGAAATATTAGATCATCTCCATCTCAAAATTTGTATAGCAATTTCCCATTGTGTTTACATTGTCACATCAACAAGTTTAGCAAGTAATTTAATGAAGAATTTATAATCACCTCCATCATTCAATTTGTTAGCAATTTCTATTCATCATTTATATTTTCTTTAACGATATTTTTCAATCAATAATACATTATTTATAATATATTAATATAAATCCTAATCATAAATGTATTTTTCTTAAAACGTGCTTCATTTGCATTACTAATTAACTTTGTAAATTAGATAAGCTTGCTAATTTATCAAACCTATGTGAATCTTTAAAAATTGTTAATTATATATCACCTCATCCTCCACGTCACTTTCACAATTGCTAAAATTTTGAAATGAAAACATCGTTAGTTAACATCTTACTTATAAATCACAATTCATAATATAAAAATAATGAATGGCAATTTCTCTGTTGACCGAGGCAGACTAACAAACGAATCCTACACGAGTGGGAAGGCAAAAAAATCGGCAATAATATTCCATTTAGTAGAAATTAGTTAGTAGCTAAATCACTAAAATGTCAAATGTTGGGGTGTCACATAATCAGATAAGAACTTAAATACAAATGGATAAAACAAAATCACAATAAATATTGAAAACATTAATATTAAGAGTTAATTACTAAATTTAATATTTGAAGCGTGCGGGTACGGATGTGAAGAATTGAAACTACAGTAGAGTAATACAATGCACTTGGAAGGTTGACAAGTGGGGATGCAGAAGAGGAAGTCGGCTTTAACAGAGAAGAAAGCTTCAAACGAAAAGAGACAAAAACCGAGCTAGCTATTGACTAAGGAGAAACAATTAAGAACAAGTTTGACTACTTAATGTCATGATTAATACGATCACTTCGGTTCATTGTTAGATCGTAATCCTACCCATCTTCTCGATTAGTATAATATTGTCCGTTGTAAATCAAGTTCGTATATCATTACAAATATAGGGGACTTCTCTAGCCCCGACCCATCCCATTTTTGGATTTACTTTTTGGATTCTTTCTCGAAAATCTCATATTAATTTGGTTGGTGGACTCTTTTTAGCTAGACATGCAAACTTTTTTAGTATACCAATGTGATATTTAGGTTGTTATCCCGACTCGAAAAAACCCCTAATGTCTGATGAGTGATGAACGTGTGCTAATAGGGGAAGCACTCCCACGCTTACATCTAATTATAATTAGAAGGGATAAACTCGACGACGGCCACTTTGTTATGTTTTGAATTGGCATGATTATATTGCACTTGTGGGCACCTTTGATTATAGTTTTTTCTTTCTATTAATATAAATGAAGTGGCACAATCAAACGAGCCGTCCTATATGTAGGCTCTTAGCCAAACGACAATTGTCGGGTTGGCGTAGATTGGAATTAATTTCATAAATATATTATTGGTTACAAAAGTTTGTATCGCGGAATGACACAATTGGTTACGTTGTGTGATTTGAGATTTGGAATTATCGAGTTTGAATTTAGCAATATCTTATATATATGAACACTAATATTATGTTTATTTATACTTTCTATCTTATAATGACCGAATGATCTACTCCGACTATAAAAAATGTTGCAAAATTTTAAACGTGCGTTTGTTTCATTGTGATGAATTAATTAAAAACAAATATTGATTTATTGGTGTTTTTTAGTTAAAAATAGACCGTTTAATGCCTATGTGTGTTTAATGTGGACATTAATATTTAAATCGAAAATTGTTTTTACTTTTGGTGGTGATTGGACATATTAAATTGTAAGGGACATTTTCACTTTATTTCTACTTTTTTCGAGAGTAATTTTAAGATTTCACTTTTATTTTTCACATATTTTTCCAACCGTGGTGATTATGAGTTAAGCAATAGTTTTGAATTGTTTGAATTGAATTGGATATTCAGTAGTGATGTACGTATGTTTTGCATGCAACTACTGAACTACTAGAATGTTTGAGATATGTTCTCGTCTATTCTTTAACTTCGTAACATCGATTAGAGCATTTACATCCCTAAATTTTTAATAATTGTTAAATTAGTTTTTTTGTATAAGTCAAGCATTCATTTAAATCGGCATTAGTCTTAAATCGTACCTTCAGTTCCTGTTTATTCATCAATTATCTTAATATTTTTATTTTATTAGGTTGTTGAAAATACAATTTAAAGCAATTTCATAAATTTTTTTGAACTTTTACGTATATAAATTCCATAAATAATTATCGAAAATTATCATCACGTTTCTCTTGACTAATTCTCACTTATTTAATGCAGTCAAACTCAATCAGTCAAAGGCACAAGAAATATAGTCAAATTCAGTTCTCAAAAAACTCATAGCCCAACATCAAACTAGAGATTGAGTTAAAGAGTCACCCATGGAATTTCTCTTCATCCCATTGAATTTGAGAGACTGAATTTGAATTCAGTCCTCAAAATTATCAATAAGCTGTCCTTTATTTTTCATTCAAAGAGACCCAGCTCTTTCATTTAGGTTATGATTGATGTTATGTCTTTGTATTTGAGAGATTTGACTTTCCAATTGAGGTGACGTATAATTTATAAATTTTTGGCTGACTTGTTTCGTCTACTATATTTTTGAACTTCAAGAGATCAATTTTCTAATTGAGATAACGTAGTATTCATAAACACTGATCGATTTGTTTTTATTATTCACTGTACTACTTTCCTATGAGCAATTATTTCAACAATTCATTATTTCATTTCTTTGGATAAAGCGGTTTTTCATTTGAACTCCCAAACTTTTATATAATTTCAGTTTAGTCGGTCAATAGTTTGTGAAGTGCGCTTAACTGAAATTCAATTTTCGGCGAGTTAGGTTAACGTTAATTAGTTACAAAACTGATTAAAATGCACTAAACTAGTTAAAATGTGACCTGCGCAATTGTTTAATTTAAAATATGTTATGATTAACCTGAATTCAGCCCAGATACGGATTAAGCTGATATTTGAACTAGTTTAGTACATTTTAACCAATTTCTTAACTGTTTTACACTACCCTAACTCATCGTAAATCGAGCTTTAGTTAACCGCACTTCATAAACGGATCGAGTTACACAATTGCAATTACATAAAAGTTTGGAAGTGAAAAGTGCAAAAGTGGTTTGTCCAAAGAAATGAAATAATGTGTAGGATGTGCGTCACGGCAACCTCGATAATTGCCTATTTTTGTATTTTGAATTTGATTGTTTATGTAATTTTCGATTTAATCATGTTTAATTTTTTTTCCTATTTATATGTGTTATTTAACATATTTTCTACATGCACCCTAATGTATTTAAACTTTTATACTATTCGATCCAATACATTGAATCATTTTAAATTTAACCATGTTCATTTTTCAGAGTGTAAGCAAAGAAAAAGAATGACAAAACGGCTAGACGTTTTAGCCACATGGGATATTACTAGTTATGGCCAGCCTTTGTAAAATCAATGGTCCCCTTTCTCCTTAATTGAGCATATATATATATTACATATATGGGTCGATTTTCTTAACTGTCCTAGACCAGATTTCTTTTCTCCTTCACTTTCTCAGACAGGAACTGAAAATTAAATATCCCCAAACAATCCCTCTCTAATTTAATAACCCACCCCAAAATTCTTCTTTTATTTTTGAAGAAAGAATTTGAAGAAAGAATGAACGTTAGATCCTAATCATCAACTGCGAATTTGAAGCACACGACTCGATCCGGCCGATTTTGAAGAGCATATAGATACGCGAGCACCCACACACACGTAGTCTCCCCTGTTTTGAAAATTGAAGACCGTCCTTTTGGAAACAGAGGAGGCCGGCCACTATAAAGAACACCAAAGTCCATACACAAAAGTACGCGGAAGAATGTGTTAAATTCAAAGCTGTGAGCTTTCCCCCACAACCCAAAAATCTTTACCTCTATAAAACCCTCCATCACTTCCCCCGACCCCCCCTCTCATTTCCCACCCCCCCACAAATTCTCCTCTTCTTCCCCTGTTATTTTCTCAGACACCAAACATCAAAACTCCAGAATGTGCCAGCAGCAGCAGCACCAACTCTCCCTCTCCATTCAGGACGACCACCAATCTGGTCTTGAAACCGACACCAACGACGAGCAATGCTGCTGCAGCTGCAAACAAGAAGAACCCAACCACAACATTTCCACCCCATTGATCACCAAACAGGATATAATAACCAAACAACCCATCTTATCATCATCATCATCATCGCCGATCAAAGAAGCAATCTCGATATGGCGAATCGCCCTCCCGATGATCCTAACGGGTCTCCTGCTCTACTCCCGCTCGATGATCTCCATGCTCTTCCTAGGCCGGCTAGGCGAGCTCTCCCTAGCCGGAGGCTCCTTAGCAATCGGATTCGCAAACATTACCGGATACTCGATCCTCTCCGGCTTAGCCATGGGAATGGAACCAATCTGTGGCCAAGCTTTCGGCGCCCAACGGCATAAGCTCCTCGGAATCACTCTACAACGCACAATCCTCCTCTTAATCCTAATCTCCCTCCCCATAACCTTCCTCTGGCTCCACATGAAACGAATCCTTTTGTTCTGTGGTCAAGATCTTGACATAGCCACACAAGCTCAATCCTATCTCATGTTCTCAATCCCTGACCTGCTAGCTCAGTCTTTCCTCCACCCGTTACGAATCTACCTAAGAACACAATCCATAACTATTCCCTTAACATTCTGCGCTACCATCTCGATCCTGCTACACATCCCAATCAACTTCTACTTAGTTAGTTACCTCGATTTGGGAATTAAAGGAGTCGCCTTGAGCGGCGTCTGGACCAATTTCAACCTCGTCGCTTCTCTGATCGTCTACATCGTCTTCTCCGGCGTATATAAGCAGACTTGGGGAGGATTCTCCACCGATTGCTTCAAAGAATGGAAGCCGCTCCTCGAATTGTCGATCCCCAGCTGCATCTCCGTCTGCCTCGAGTGGTGGTGGTACGAAATCATGATCCTCCTCTGCGGATTCCTCGTAAACCCTAGATCTACGATCGCTTCCATGGGGATTCTGATCCAGACCACTTCTCTGATCTACATCTTCCCATCGTCGTTAAGCTTCAGCGTGTCAACTCGAGTCGGGAACGAATTAGGCGCCAACAACCCTAAGCGGGCGAAATCCGCGGCGGTGGTGGGGCTATGCTCGAGCTTTCTGCTAGGGATTTCGGCGCTGAGCTTTGCGATTACGGTGAGGAAAGTGTGGGCGACGATGTTCACCTCCGATGAGGAGATTCTTTCCTTGACGGCGGCGGTACTTCCGATCATCGGACTTTGTGAGCTTGGGAACTGCCCGCAGACGACGGGATGCGGGGTTTTGAGAGGGACGGCGAGGCCGAGGATTGGGGCGAATATTAACTTGGGGTGTTTTTACTTGGTCGGAACTCCGGTAGCGGTTTGGTTAGCGTTTTGGGCGGGGTTTGATTTCGAAGGGTTGTGGGTTGGGTTGCTGGCCGCTCAGGGTTCGTGTGCGGTGACGATGTTGGTGGTTTTGGGTCGAACCGATTGGGAAGGGGAGGCTCGGAGGGCGCAGAAGCTGACCGGTGGGGCGGGTCGTCATTGTGGTGACGTGGATGATGATAATAAGAAGAGGATTAGTGATAGTGATAATAATAATAATAAAATTAACGAGGGGATCAAGGGGGCTGACGATTGTTTATATGGAGGATACTCAATTGTTTAATTTCAAAATATAAAAAGAAAAAATATAGAATTTGTTTTTTTTTGGTTTATTTAATATTTTGGGGGAGGGGGTTTTATTATTATGTAGTTTGATTTTTAAGATGTATATAGGAGTAGTGGCAGATTCAAGATATTCAAGTCGGACATCGAATTATAATAAAAAGAATTTATATTCTTATTCTTGAAATTTTCGGTTTATAGAATGAGACAAGAGAGTTAGAAATTAGTTATATTTGATGAGATGAACATTTGGCTAAGTTGGGGAGTGGTTATTTTCTAAGGGAGCAACAAAGAAATCCACTTTTTAGATTTTCTTTTTTCTTGCTTAATTTTTAGTTATCACTTATGGTTTGTTTGGCGGATGAAATGTAAAAGGGTCAAGTAGTTGTAGGAGGTTTGATTTAAAATTCAGCTGATCGTATTTTATCGGCATATATTGTTTGCATGGGATTAGAGTTAAGGGCTGTTATGGCAGGCCTTCAGATAGCTTGGGAGAGAGAATACCAGAAAGTACAGGTACAGTTCGATTCGTGCTGCGCATTGCAGTTGATACGTCAGCTGTCAGGGGGGATTCACCAACACTCTGTTGTTGTAAGTCAGATTCAAGAGTTGATGAGGAAGGCGTGGGAGCTCCAGTTTGTTCATATCTTTCGTGAAGGCAATCATAATGTTGATTACCTTGCCAACATTGAGCACGAGATGCCTTTTGGTGTTTATTCTTTTCCTATTTCATATCCTATTTTCACCTATTGATGTCGCTATGATGTATTTGGTGTTTCTAAAGGTTAGGTGCGCTGCACCTAAGGTTTTTCACACACAAAAAAAATTGGATAAGAATGAGAAAATTAATTAGCCCCCATAATATACTTCGTTCAAATATAAATTTCTCACTTAAATGAGAAAATATTTAAAATTTCACCCTACAAAGATACCATTAGTATTCACATTTAAGGATATCAGACGAATTATCAAATCAGATGTTGGTTTAATTTGGTTATGAATTTTCAATGAACATTAAATTGATCGAAATATATTAGTTAATTTAACAACAGTTGATTAATTATTTTGGATGTTATTTATATACTTTTGGGTTATGTTACACATTCATTCCAAATTTTCCCAAATCTGCTTTGAATTTATAATTTTATGGGTATAATAGCATATTTTAGATGGTATTTATTTTCAAAAGAAACGCTGATTATTCTATATAAAAACTCTGGAATAATTATCATTTTGATCCATTTACTATTTGAAGTTAACAAACAAGCTCCTATACTTTGAAACCTGCGAATTAAGAGTATGTCAGCTTTAACAAACCAGCCGTTTCATCAAGTCAACCGCCAAATTAGAAACTAAGCTAGTTGTGTTTTTTTATTTTGTCAAGTCGTCGGACATTAGAAACTAATCTGATGTCGACAATGCGTGATATTTAGAATTTAACAATCATTGAATATTCCTTTTTTTTAGATGGAAATCATTGAATATTCTTAATCACTCTGTTTAATAGTTAATTATAATAATCCCTAAAGTCTCTGCTTCGAAGTTGTATATTTCAAACCACACAGTGAAACAGTACTGTAGCCCAGAAAGAAGATGGAATTTTTCGTGGGCCGCCAACAAATTTGCATGCATGCATCAGAATTTCTCTGACTCGGTAAATACGTTTTAAGAGAGAGCCAAATGGAATTGACCCAAGTTTAAACCTGTAGCTGATAATAACCAGCCCAGTTTAATACTTCGAGGGAGTCGAGAAAGTCATTCATTTAAATAAATTAATATAAATAATCTCGTATATAATTTTTTAAACAATTATACAAAAGTATTATTGAGAAAATATAAATAATCAATAAAAATTGTTAAATAATTATCGAAATGTAGGTGGTTAGAAATTATTAAATGAGTTAATTGTCAAAATTGTCATATGGTCGTGTGGACTCTAATAAAACTTGCTAAACAATGATAAAAAGTAGAATTTTTGCTAAATATATAATTTTTGTGATGGAGATGGTTTCATATTAATAATTTTTGTGATGGAGATGGTTTCATATTAATTTTGAGCTGTTAGCGGTTGTGTGATTGACGCCACCCTTTTGATCGAGCTAAAAGGAGATCAAACCAGGAGATGGACCACGACAACAAAATGTATGTGTCACGGGAGCAGATGGACACAAAATTAAACCTCAATACTACACATCAACAAAATTTGAAAACTATCATAATGGGTGATTTCTTCCTCATACATAATTCAGTATCTTAAACTATCATGAATCTTTGTGCTTACATGCTAAATCTCGTAACTCGAGTTAGTGGGTCTAGATATACCCACCGTGGTAATTCGTACAAGCTACCACACATCATCATAGTACTAGAGCTATGACATGGATTTGTAAGATATTGGAGAATCCGTAGAAGTAGATTGTACGCTAAAACGAGATTCAGTTAGCAAATGCAAAATAAATAGAGGAATGGCTGTCGGTTGTTCGGCCTCTAACATCTATGACGTGCCGCCGTTACTGGCGGCCAGCCGGCTAGTTTAGTTTACTTTTTGAATTCTGTCACTTTCATCGGTCTCTGTAAACTATAAGGGACAAGATTTACAGTTCAACGTTAGATGTTCCCTTCTCCTCCAGCTTCAAATCTAATCACTCCAAAAGTAAGTCATTGCTTTGAGATGTAGCATGTAAAGCCAGCTTGGGAACTTGCCATCATGAGTTGGGGGAATCTTTGGCCCATAATGGAAGTGATTTGATCCCCGCCTGCTGCCCAATCTCTAACTTGCCAAATGTCAATTCCCAGTTTGAAATTTTGTAACAAACAATTGGTAACAATAGCGGTGGATCCAAAATCGTTCTAGATATGTACTGGGCTGTTAGACTGAAAATGGGGTGAGTTTCGAAATCTCTAACTTGCCAAATGTCAATTCCCTGTTTGAAATCTTGTAACAGACTTGGTAACAATAGTGGTAGATTCAAAATGGTTCTAGGTATGTACTGGGCTATTAGACGGATTGAGACTCACCCCGAATTCATTCCCTTGTCTCCACCCCTGACTTAGTAGATTGATTAAACAGTATAACCCTAGGTTGAATTGGTAATATTATAATTCATAGGCCAACGAAAGAAAAATTCATTTAAGGATCAACACCTCTGATTAATTAATCGTATGAGTCTAGCTGTTTGACCTTAATGGATCTCAATTATTGGAAATGAATTGCCTAATGGTGACCGAGCTTAGAATTCCATCAAACCTAGTCCATCGTGCGGCTATATTTTTGCTTGCGAACATACGTGGCGGGATCTCAGCAGACCGCCTCAAGCTAAGGGCTAGCTAGCTAGGATCCCCCTAATGACATGTATTGTTAGGTTGAGGCCATACAACTTAGTATCATAAATATTGTCATACTCAATACTAAATCATAAATTCACAGAGAAAATTCGCCATGTACATTTTATTATTAATTTTTCATTTCTCTTTTATAATTCTACGTCATTTTTAAACTTTTACTACTATTACATTATTTGACTTGCAAAGTATTTATATAAAGCTCGACCAAAAATACTATCCCGACCATCACATACTCAAAACCTTTTTTTATCCTCCAACCCTAGGCAATAATATATGGTGTTTAAATTCCTAAATTAAATGTAATTTCCTAAAATCTACTTCATTTGATTTGATGACCATAATTATGTAATTGTTTATACACGAGTGCACGATCTTTTGTCGTTTATGCCCTCCTTTGTTCTGGTGAAAACAAAATAAGAAGTAACATTAATTTTATTTTCTCATCGAGGAGGATTTGGAGGGAAATTTATATTTTTAATTAACTAGGGATTTACATGGGTTTGGTGACAAAGTTATAGATATTGATGAAGATTTCATTGTAGGTTGCAATTTCAATTACCTTTGCTTGTTGACTTGTTTGCAATCCCATAAACAAACTAAATTAGGCCAATTTCCAACCATTATATTATTATTTCTCTTCCATTCACACAATCAATGAATCAAACTGAGGCTAAAAAATTACAAATAATTCATACAAAATATCTAAAAATAAAATATGATCAATAATAGAAATAAAATGAACATCAATGAGTAAACAATGCCCTAAACTCACAAGATAATAAGCCACCATGTTGCATTCCTGATGGTTAAACTATATGTTACCATGGTTAAAATATATTAAGATCGGTGTCACCATTTGATTTGTTTACAAGAACATTAACCCTCCATTTGTGACCTCCCAAGAAACTAGAGCCAAGAGAAGCAATAATGGGGCTAATTAATCATAATATTTAGTAGGCGGAATTAGTGGTGGGCTAACCCATAAGAACCTCCAACATTTGATGATGGAGTGGGCCAAAGAAGGAAAGAGTAGAACTGGACATCACCAGAATCTTCTTTGAAAACGAGTATGAAAGAAAAAGATGATTAACCGAATCCTCCTCGCGACAACACAAAACACATCGATTCGGGTAATGAGACCCCGCCGTCAAAGATTGTCGACAGTGAGAATTCTCCCCATCGACACCAACCAAAGGAAGCCTGATTTTACAATTAAAATAGGGGAAAAGGTTTGTTTGATGTAGGTATCAATAGATCAACATCATTGGCGTCAAGGACGGTTTGTGTTCCAATGCCTCAAAGAGTAATAACAAATTCATCATCATATAGTTTGAAATTCCACATTAAACTCAACATAATTTATATGGTATATTAGTATTTAAAGTTCGAATATGATTTTCGTTTACATATTAGTGTAATTTTGTGTTCAACCCCAACTCGCCTAGTTAGGTGGACAATATATAGCTGATGGGGTATTCTCTCGCAAGTATATAACTTAGTGTAGTGATCGTTCGGGGGTAACGTAAGAATATAAGAGAGGTAAAAAAATATGTAAGTATATATATTGACGAGAGTAATTCTTATGAGGTTGAATCGATTTTCTTAGACGGTACCATTATGACTCCAAGAAAGTCAATAAGTTGATGCAAAACTTTGAAAACTTTTGTCGATACAAGTCAAACTGGGAAACAGTGTGCAACCGTGGGCGTTTTGTCTTTGGAAAGTAGCAAGGAATTGGACAGATATCAAATGTTTTAATAGTGAGTTGACTTGACTCAGTCAAAGAAATTACGAGGACCCATATATGTTTAACAACTAAAACAGACACTGCACTTTTTAGATATTTAAAAAAAAATTAATTGCTAGCTCGTGGGTTTTGTGTATGGCGGGTTTAATTAATTAACAAAAATTGATTATTAATTATCCATTGAATTAATTTATATAAGAGAGGGAATAACTTCAATCTAGTGGTGGATCCATGATAATTTGAGAGAATGTTATTGATTAGATGAAAAATTAATAGTAATTAAAAAAAATATTAGATCGCACTACTAAAGATAGAATAATTTACATATTATTTTCTATTTTATATTTAGATTATGAAGAGGGTTGAATTTTAGGGTTGGACATTGAGTTGGGTAATTCATAAATTCAGCAAAACGCACCCGACGCAACTCAATCAGGTCAAAAGTGGGTGAATGTTGTGGGTGGGTTTGGGTTGTATATTAATTAGTCACTTAATAATTAATGGGTGGATTGGTTGGTTTGGGTGACGGGTTACTAGTCAAATTCATCAAAAACACTTTATTCATAGCCCCGAGCCTCCAATATTTCTTTATCCCCGATAACTTTCCATATTGTAATGTCCTTAAAATTCCAAAAATCACAACAAATAAATGGATGATAGTCCAAGTCTTACATGCTTGCTTTTTTTTGGTGTAGTTGGAAATGGTTGTTCTTTGAGTTTACTTTGTGAGATTGAATTAATTTTACTTGATCCGAATTACGATTATAATAAATTGTTTTAAAATTCTTCTATCCGCCTAACCCACCCACCTTCCAACATTATCCACTTATAACCATCCAGTACTTATGGTAAGTGGATGAGTGGGTGTGGGTCGTACAATCAGTCACCCACCATATTCCAACCCACCAAATGTCCAACCCTACCGTGAAACTTAGACATCTAACGGATAATAGTTGCTTATATGGGTAGGAATGACAAAAGATAGGGTAGGGCGAGGATCGTATCAGGCATTGTGCTGTCTCGGATTCTCTCGTACGAACTTGTCTCCATCAGCACGACTCATTACTACAGGCTAAGTACGTTGTCTTTCAAGAGATTTGCAATCGATTTAGTAGGGTTTGACAAGTAGATATGGAGGAGACTCAAAGTTTAGCTTTACGATCTACTATACAAGAGCACTCAATATGCATATACATGTGATGTAGTCATCGCATAAATTTTGGATTTTTCTAACGACTTTTACTCATTTGTATTTACAAATAATAGAGCTATAATTGATATTTTAATTCCTCCCGTCATAAACTTAAATGAGTAAAACAAACATTCAACCGGCATTAGTATTAACTTGGATTTTATTATTATTATTTATTTCCTTACGGAGTTAGTTAAGAAAAAAAAATATTAAACGGCCGCGCAGCAGGCTGGCAAGCATTAATGAAATGGAATTATTCTGAATTTTGTAGCTCTATAATGTATAGCAACAAAGGCATGTTCTTGGTTCATTTTATTAATAACATTAGAACAGTGGCGCAGCGTGCATGCCAACTGACGACAGAGAGTATAGATTGATTGGTTTTTTATTTATTTTGTCATCCGTATTTTCGGTTAATATAAGATGAAAAATAATTGAGTGTTTATTTTTAAAATATATTAGATTTGAATTCGAAACTTTCAAATAACCGGATACATATTTTACCATTAAAACAATTCCACTTGAACCGTATAAATTGATTGTCCAATAATAATTAACAATCATTTGATTACATCCAGGTATGTATGTACTAGGATAACATAGAAAAATAACAGTTTGATGAGAGCTAAGCCTACTTAATTATACCTCAGATTTGTATATATGATGATCACTCAATACGATTCCAAATAGTTCAATTAACCGTTTAACTAGTAAAAGTCAAACACTGTTGTTTTGTGTAGTAAGACTGGTGGTCCAATGAGTGGTTCAACCGAGATAATCGACCGTGTTGATTATTAACTGAATTACTCTTTTAAAGTTTTTGACAATTGTTGTAAAATGTAAGGTAATTGTTGGTAAAAGAAAGTGAAGCATGGGGTTTGAGGGGTGTGTATAAAAGAGTCCGGGAGATAAGAAGTATTCAATTTTTAAAATAAATTAATTTAGTAGAAAATATAAATTTTAAGCGTATAAAGTAAGTAAATAATGTCTGCTTTCAATAAGGGATCATATTTTCTTATATAGTCTCTTAACATTTGATTCCTCATGAACCAAAAAATAATAAAATGCATTCAAAGTTTTCTAGTGATAATAA
This sequence comes from Linum usitatissimum, assembly GCA_030674075.2. NCBI lineage: Eukaryota > Viridiplantae > Streptophyta > Magnoliopsida > Malpighiales > Linaceae > Linum > Linum usitatissimum. Next base: position 1,826,076 of record JAUJYP020001424.1, read on the forward strand.
AATATTGTTATCCTAATTAAAAAGTCTTTTTTAAAAAAATGTTATTTAAATTATCTATCTGATCGTCAAAATAATTGTGTAATTATCTCAACAACACAAGTGCCGTACATGTCCAAGGATTGTTCTTGTTATGCTTCTACTCAAACTCGTCAACATGGTCTAGACAAAAATAATTGAGATTGGTTTCTACTTATACTACTAATTGAATTAAAATTAATAATTAAGGTTTGATCAAAGGGGAGAAAACAAACTCTTGGATGAGATGATTTATCAAACTCAACTTCTTAATAGCAGTCGGATCGAACACACCTTAAATTTGGATTAAATAATACGAATCCTTTTATCATTTGTATGAATTCACGATATGATGCGGATTATACTACTAGATTAAATAAAACAATGTACAGTTCTTACCAAATATTATCAAAAGTTGCGTGGCTAACTTTTGAGAACAGTGAAAGGCCAAATTAAAAGCCAAACAAAATCAAAATGAATGGCCCTATACAGTGCTTGCTCTATCCAAAAAGAACATTTGTACATATAGAAGAATAAACAATCCCCACTCTTCTCAATGCCATTAGCTTTTGTTTATCCTCGTATATGGTTTCTGTTTATGACAGTTATAGCGAAACAGTTCATGGCATGATATTAGAGTTTTTTAATCGATGAAATCAGTTAGTGTTTGAAATCTCGGTAACCACCAATTCAGTATGTAAGAGTTATGAAGCATATACAAACGCGAGTTATTGGGAGTTTTGGACGTAGCGAAGGAATACGATCAATGATTGGCGATAATTTATAATGAATCGTATTACGAGTTTAAATATGGTGATTATTAACCGTCACGACTAACTTCCCCACCTCTCGTCCAAACACGGGATTGTAGCTTTTGAAGGGAGCAAATTAAAGTTTGATTCATGCAACCATCAAAAAGATCACATCATAATTAACTAATAGGCCATGTTCATGGCTTATTATTTCCACAAAAGGCCATGGACTTTCGTGGTATTACTTTTGAAGCGACGTCGTATCGTCAACATCAACCCCTAGGTAGTAGATAGCTCCCCTCGCCATGCACGCTAGATTTAGCTTGTGGGTCTTGTCCACGACGGAAAATGAAGCACATCATATGACTTTTGATTTCATCTCCAAAAATAGAATTCGGGTTGCACATGAAATTGCAATGTCACGTGCTTCTCAAACACGTACATTTTAACACTGTATTTGTATCTATCGTTTGAATAAGGTTTTTGGATGAGTTAGGATATATTTTAAACGAAATAATTCATTATGAGTTATTTGAATTAAAATAAGTCGTTTAACATCCAATATAAAATCAATAATATTTAGACCATAGTAGTTCAAATTTTTCTGGCTTTTCCCACCGTGTTTGAATTTTCCTCCGTTCAAACAAAGAAACTCAACGAAAGGAATGTTTGGTGTATCCGTCTCATGTGCTCTTATTCGTATTGAACACGTTCAAGTTTGTCAAAAAGTTCGATTAAAGTTGGCTAATTAACTAAGTATTAACTAACCCCCAATAAATCAAATATTGCTGCTTAATTATATATCATGCCTAGGACTCGAACTTTCATATATCTGCAATTGATAGTCATGATCCACCTTGAATCAATACTTTATGAATCAAAAATAATATATGTAAAAGATTGTACAAAGTACATTTCCAATATCAGTAAAAAAATAGTGATTATGACGTGGGTTTGGCTTCTTGTTACTAACTATTCAATGATGATAAAATTAAATCAAACGTCGGGACCACATAGCATGTAATTAAAAGTGGAGATTAGGTACGATTGTTTTTAATTTGTTCTTAACTAAGAGGCGTAACGTAACGTAACGGGGTTAATGGCAGCAGCAGAGGCAGTGGAGCCCTGTCCGGTAGACAAATACCATAATTACATTGCATTATACGGCGGCGTACAGGATTTTAACGTCAACCCAGCCGTATAACTTGGATTCTTTACTTTAGTTCTTAAATTCATCCAATTCTGCTCCTGTTTTGTCAGACATCCGCGTCGGCTAATTTTGCCGTAGACTCGGCACAGTGGGGGATTACATTTAATCATTATAAGACAAAACTAATTTTACTTAAATAATTCATATAAGTACTAGGTCAGGTTCAGTTCACTTTTAGAAGCTCGATCTAGTACTGTACCATCATGAAAATTTGAACCAACCCCCACAGTCACACGAAGGTTCATGCATGCATGTTCTATATTATATTTGATGATTTTATTTTACTCATTATTTAGTATTAACGATTTGTACGTAGTCCTCTTAAAAGCAGGTCTCATAGTGTAATTATTTGTTGGGAGGCCAAACGAGTGGTTGTAGCACATAATTTTATTTCCGTAAATTATAAATTATAACATCGCCGGTCAGTTTCACCCGCACTGACCGCCGGCAACCCCAAAGTTTTTCATCATCAACACCACATGTAGACAAGGGCAGATTCAGAATATACGTTGCCAAGTTGGATGCCACACGGACAAGTCAGTTTCGGTCGAAAAAAGTTGTAAACAATAATAATATATATTAGACAAGTTGGTTAATTAATTAATGCGCTAATGACGGGAATCGGCAATCTAAATGAATCTCTCTGCTGTCTTTTAATTAATTGACCCGGGAATTTATAGCACGCACTTCTTTGGAGTTTTGTTGCTCCATCGCCGACAGTAATTGACTCTGTCAACATATTAACTAGTAACAGTGGGCTTAGGGTAAGCATACTTTTTTCTACATCAAAAGGAGAGACATTGATAGACATTTACGCATGAGTTGATATTTAAGGGAAAAGTAATTAACTTTACTAGTTATCGTATAATTAACTAAAATTTACTATCTAAAAAATTAGTATTAAACCCGATAAAAAACTAAACGAGACTAAAATTGAAACATAAAAAGCAAACAAAACTAATAATGATTAATAGACAGTACTGGATATTTAGGAATACATAAAATGCAGGATAGAGGTCTGGTCGGAGTGGGGTGAGTGTTGTTGGAGCCAATCTGAAGCTACATAATAACTCCTAAGAGACGATTATGCAGTTGAGCGGGTCGCACATGCATGGCTGTCCCGGCTGTACCATGGTTGTTAGAACATGACCTCACTTCTTTAGTGATTTCAACAACTTTTGATAGTAGCCTTCATTGCATTCTATTGACTTGATTTTGATAAGTCGCTGCGAAAGCAGAGCTATCACCATGGAAGAAAATACCCTACTCGATGAGAGAATAAAATCCTCCTTGAGAAGAGAAACAAAAGTTTAAATACGGATAGATCTATCCAAATTGAAAAAAGATGAGCAAAACAGGTAAGCGTTTAGGAGGTGCGATGGTTAGGGTCTTCGGCGACTAGGGTTTTTCGCTTGAGAGCAAATAAGAATAATTTTCGATTTTAAATTTCGATAATACAAAAAATTGCATCCCTTTTATGTTTGATCACGTATTACTTTAGATGATGTTTATGTGATCCGATAAAAATTATTATCAAAGAACTTACTCAATAGTTAAAAATTCGTCTAGAATTTATATTAGATAAAGTGTCTAGGATATAGTCCACATCATGGGCTGCGTTTAGGCCTATGTTTGTGTAGAGTTGGGCTTAAATCAATTTTGAAAAACTAGTTGGGCCATAGGAAATACTCAAATGCACTGGATCCATTGTAATATATGAAAATATTTATAGAGTAGTTGGTGTAATAGGGTGAGAAGCTGCATTTGGAAGAGCGAATTAAAATTTAATTTTCATAATAATTTTGAAAAAATAAGTTGAATACCAGAATTTATAAATTTTTTTAAAAAACATTTGATCTCTACTTGAAGGTGGAATGGAAAACATCGATACGTGGAACGGAAAAGAGAGAAAACCATTTTTGAAAATTTTGATTGTTCACTGAATACTGAAAGTCTGGGCCGTTCTATCTGTTCTGTCAATGAGTTGAAACTTATCATGTTTCGACTTATGTGTTCTCTGTCGCGAATCAACTACAATGGTTTTCTCTCACCAATGGATCTAAATGAGCTTGCAATCGGAGAATCGAGCATAATCCACGTTTTTATTTGATGCATTTGTTTTTGCTAACAATGAGAGGCAAACCTTACGAAAGGCGAGAACACCAAAATGAGAGGATCGAAAACTGAGATCAGCCGTCGAAACATACCGAATAACATTTTTCGCCGTGAAATCAAAATATTTTACACATAAAGACAAACCAGCTGAGATAGAACGCACGATATAACGATGCTCACTCACTGAATGTCAGCTAATTCACGGAGCAAGAAAAGACAGAATCTAGCAGTCCGAATGCAGTACTATACAATCAACAATTGGCTGCCAACCAACTTCTAGGGAATTCAACGAGAGGCTGCCAACCAACTTCTAGGGAATTTAACAATTAGTTGCCAACCGCAACACTTGATGAGAGTCCCTATTTTTGGATCGATTCGGATCATCTTGTACCTATTTAGTTTATAGTAAAGAAGTGTTCGCAGTTATCGTTGTTGCAATCACCCATCCGATACCTTTTTGTTTAGTACCCAGTATATATATGCTGCTACTCGTCTCGAGCTTTTAATCAACACATCGACCCAAAAGTCCACCCCAGAGAAAAAAATACCAGGCTAGCTATGGCTCCCAGCGGTATTCCAATTATATATTTGTCAGGAGTGAAGCCTGAAACGGAGGCGTGGGTTTCTGCTCGACAGCCGTGAGAAGGGCGATGGAAGAGTTCGGGTGTTTCCAGGCCATATACACCGGGGCCAGCGAGATTCCGATTTTCAAGACAATAGAAGAGCTGTTCGATCTTCCTGATGAGATAAAAAACAAGAACACCAGCACGAAGCCCTTCTTCGGGGGTTCCGTGCGGAGTCCTCTCAACAGTCATACTCACGAATCACTAGGGATAGATAACCCGACAAGCATCGATACCACTCGAGGCTTCGCGTACCTTATGTGGCCGGATTCTGGAAATGATGCATTATGGTAAAACATTATAATTTCCATCTCACCTTTTAAACTTTTACTCAATCTGGTATCTCAATCTTGTTAAATATACAGCCAGGCGAGTCTTTCCATGTCGAAGCTAATGACGGAACTATTGGAGACCATTTTCAAGATGATGGTGGAAAGCTATGAGATTGTCGAATTAGGGTTTGGATCTGAGTCGATGAATAACCAAATTCGGTTCTTTTAAGTACCCTTTGACGCCGTCAGATCAAACCTCCAATACTGATTTGATCAGCCTCAATCCCCAAAAGGATGTTACCTCTTTGTCCATACTTCATCAGAATCATGTCAACGGTTTGCAGATCCAACCACCAAACGAGTCACAACTTCGTTGGGTCAATGTTGACCTTACTCTGCCGTCGTCCTTCCTGATTTTCGCCGGCGATGCACTCATGGTTAGTCGCATGCACGCATGCATATAAACATATAATTATACTAGATTATTATCAACCGGTTGGCCGGATGAGTTTAGATACACATAATTTGCATTCACATATAAGGCATTTTGAATTCAATAATACCCCAAAGCTACCCGATTAACTCGGATTTTATCTCCTTTGATCTAGTTTGGGTTCATACAAATATTATCATTATTATTAAATAGTTCAACTTAAATTGTTATTTTTAATTTTATTTTTACCTAAACTCTTATTAAAAATTAGGACAATAGTGTCAATAACTTTTTCATTTATACCTGGGACAACATATTATCGTTGTTATGTCTTAAGGCGCATGAACTAACTTAGTTCTTAAACTCTTTTACATGTTAAATTTTAAGAAATGTTAAAAATATGTATCAACATGTATCATGAACAAAATTTATAAAAAATTATCTATATTATTTACTTTAAAAGTTCGATGTATTGCCTCGAAAAAAAAATCAATGTATTCTTCAACATGTAATGTAAGAATTTTAGAAAATAAAACATTCTGACAGAACTTTATATTTAAAATAAACGTTAGATACCCGTGCATGAATCAATATATTATTTACTTGAAAAGTCGGATGTATCTTTAAATATATCACATGCAAATCTAAATTATAAAGCATTCTAACCAAATTTTATATTTGATGTATTATTTACTTCAAAAGTCTAATTTATCTCTAATTACTTGATATATGAGAAATTGAATTTACAATATTAATGATTCTCTGAGATGATTTATTATCATTAAGTGTTTATTTATTTGTCATCAAGTCCCTAACATCAAATTGAATAAGGATTATTGCATCTCGATAGAACTATGGTGTAATAGGTAATCTTTAATTAATTAGTTGTAATAATTTTGAGATTAGGTCATATATCAATTTAGAATTGAGGGGAAAAGTTCAAGGATTAGTTCAAGAACATATGATCCTAGGGAGGGCATTTTAGGTATCTAAATTTTTTTAAACCCCTTTCACCTCAATGTTGTGGGTGATTTTCCGGCAAGCCTCCGACGAGCTAGTTATATAACTAGTTATAATTATTAATCCGTCTAACTAGTTATTTCTTCATATGACTAGTTACAACTAGTAATTCTCTTTATATTTATAAGTTGATTAGCAAATTTTCTATATGCGGCTTGATGTATTTTAACTTTTTATAATTCGGCCTAGTACACTGAAGCATTCTAGATCCCTCGCTGCTCAATTTTTGACGATTAATCATAAGTCATTTACCTTTATGTCCTTTGTCGATACGATGATGGAAATTCAGGCATGGAGAAGCCTGCGGTCAGGATCAAGGATTGTTATGGGTTGCTCCACATAACACGATCCTTCTTTCAAGATTCTTTAACGTGCGAGTTGAAGTTTATCGGGTTAGAACCATTATCTCATGACCAATCCAGAACACTACTCAGGTTGAATCAGCCTGAATTGGACATATCTATCAAATATAAGTTTATATAACTAGATCCTTCCTTCAAAATTCGTTTAACAGGCAAATCCGAGTTATATTTTTATAAATTAATTGGATTATAAGTTATTATCTATGTTTTATATGTTTTGTTTAATACTATCCTCAAAATTAAATGTTTCTACATTTCTTAACATTTTCAATTTCCTAACTAAAAAAACATTCATGCATCAAGTAAAAGTAAATTTTATTAATGAGTTCGAAAGTAATCATAATTTGTAGAAATATCATATCTGTATCTATATTCCAATTTATAATATTAAAATAATAATAATAATAAATCTTGCATGGTTTACTTATTCTATTTTATTTAATTCATATTTATAAATACGGTACTTAGCTATTCAAAGAATTTTCTCATTATATAATGTGACTAATTCTCTAATGGGATTTTAGAGATTCAGTTATAGTTAAACTGTTAGACATCAAGATAGAATTGAGATGTAGAGAATATGAATACGAGGTTTAACCTAGTTTTTTATCAAAATGATCGATTAATCCATGGGAAAAAAAGAGAATTTGTATTATGTAATCGGAAGAAAAAAGCATAACCTATTACAAAGCTACTTTATATATATATATATATATATATATATATATATAGGTTAGATAGGGATCGGCTACAAAACCCTAACCTAACACTACAAACAACGCAAGCCCAATGGACTGTAGATACATTAACATAAACTCCGAACCCTTAAACCTCTAGCTCATCCAAGTGCCGCGTCTCATTTTGAGTTTTCTCAGTAAAATATCAACTACAATACATATGTATGAAGTCTCTGCAGACCAATGATAACACTCATTGTACCAAACAAGCCATGACCCCATGAATCCACCAACCATGTACAACTTTGAGACATCAGATGTAAAACATAACCTTTTGTTTACTTTATTTCCCCAGCCAGAAGAATCCCGTGATCACATTTTGCTGAAGAAACCTCTGAAACCATGACACATGTTTTCTTGGGATTGAAGCAAGTAAAGGCTGAAATGGCAGGCTATAGGTTCAGAACTTTCCTTGGCCTGCACTCCACCTTCTGGCTGTGGCTCATATTTTGGTTTTCAGTTGGGGGAATTGCACAACAGCCATTATAATAGCTAAAATAGGAAAGCTCTTACTGCATTTGGCATCTTCACTGTGCCCAACAAATCAACACTTGTTGGCCAATTAGACTTTGGAGTAATAAAAAGGACTTCACTTATTAACTATGATCATTTTCCTAGGAGAAACTTCACTATGTAATCATTTGGGATACTGAAGATTAGGGTTGGAATGATTGCTTTCCCTCAATTTCATAACACCCTTTATTTGTCAGCTTGTAACCAATCCAGGATGCAACATACATATGTGTTTAAAAAGTTTCTCACAACTAGAAGACGGTAATATACTCAAGGTTCGTGATCGGCGAATATTGAAAATCGACCTGGTCCACATCTTTATTATTTTGTAATGATCGAGAACTTACATTTGGTATAGGGCTCCCTTTCAACATCTATAAACACATTAATAGTCTGGTCTTGTTTAGAGGAAAGATTGTATCATGCATGATGATGCTTTATTTATTGTCTACTAACCTATTGTTTGTACTTCTAGATGGCACAAGTTGGAAACTCATCGTGTCTCCTCTACCACTGTTTAACCCTGCAATCAAGAATTCTCCATTTTGCAACAATGATCATTTCAGTTGCCACTAATCGGAGCCAAACTCGGACTAACTCAACCTCTAACCAAGACGCCAAGTGTTGAACCACTCAATTTTTTGTGTGTCATAGATTGATGAATCAAAATCGTAAAATACAAACAAATTTAAATATTATCCAAGTGTCCATGTATGAGATTTGTTTCCACACTTGCCAAGGAGATATACAAGAGCCTATCCTGTCATTTGATAGCCAGCTCAATTAACAGTTAGCACCATGTTGGGCCACCTGCACTTGCAAGCGAAGCCATGCCACCAAGCAGGCCAACACTTCTACAACGATCATGCCACTTGCCACACATTGCGTGCCCCACTGAAATAGGTTTAGCTCTACATCTCCTTCAACATCCACCTTCCAAATGAATCCTCAAATACACAATTCATGCATGTATGTAGTCCATGTATTGTTGATCTCTCTATCAAAACCAGAATTTTTTTGAGATAACCATTACAACAGGAGAACATGGGTTAGGAACAGAAGACTGCCTGCTGCTTTCATTTTTGGTAGTAGAAGAAAGCCCCTCCAATTTTATTAGTGGTGGAACAGAATTTTACACAATAGACTAAAAATAGAAATGTAGAGAGGGTGGCTAACAAATCTAGGTACATGAAAGAATGGATTTTGGGGGAAGAGATGGGAAAATATGACAGAAAAAACCCAAATACTCAAAAGGTAAAGAAAAAGGGAGAGGGAAGTTCTCACAAATCCAATGAAGAAGAAGAAGCACATCCACACAAAGACAACAACCTCACATGAAAAAATTAGTGAACAGAGTAGTACTAGGATGGATAGAGATTATTTGTATATTTGCTATATTTGGTTTTTGGAGATCAACCAAAGAACTCCCATGGGAACTTTGGCTGTTGTTGATGTCCATTGTTGGTGGCCATTGTTGATGTCCCGGAAAATATTGATGGTGGTGGTGTTGAATCGAATGTTTCCCATTGCGTGGTCACGACCACCGGTCCTGAGTTTGAATTCCTCGAAGGTTGTTGATGTTGGTGATGCTGATGTTGTTGTTGTTTTTGTTCTACATCGGTGTACCTAGGTGGATGTTCTTCAATTGGAGCTAATCTATTGTGCCCATTTGCTTGCCTTGTTTGATGTTGGTGTTGATGCATTTGCTTTTGGGTTCCATTTGGCATGGAGTTCTTCACCTTTAACATGTCTAGTGTCTCAACATACTTTTGTACTCTTTTCACCTGTACAAAAAATCACAAATTACACCAAGGGCAATCAAGCTCCTTGACCAAATTCAACTCAAAGTTCAAGCTCGTGATTCGAGTTATAACTCTGTCAGTGGTCACGATAACCCTTTTCGTGTCGCTGACTAATTTCAACCTGAAACGATATGCTTTCATGCTCAAGTCCGAGAAAAGCACGATCGTTTCAAGTTCAAACTAATCATGTGGCATGGAAAGATTTACGACCCAAATCACCAGTTTCCATGAACTTGCATGAACACAAAGACAGAATTCGAGTTATTTTTTTCTAACCTGCATTTTCCTCTGCAATTTGACATCACCATCACCCATAATCCCGTCAAGCTTCAGCAACTCATTCATCAACAACTCAATCAAACCAAGCACATCTTTCTCTGCTACTTTCCCTCCTTTACCAATCACCAATTCAAGAGCCGACACCTAAAAACCAAACCGAATTCAGAACCAAACCAACCCAAAACTCCATCCCAATCCCCCAAAATTACAACTTACCCGGCCAGCAAGCCTGTCGACTTCCAAGCTAATCTCAGAAATAGTCTTGGAAGCCTTTTCCAATTTGGCATTCTTCCTCATCTCAACGTAACGCCTCTCTTGACTCAATGGATCCTCAACAAGAACAATCTTTGACTTATCTTTAACCCCTGTAATATCCAGAAACGCCTTGGAATCCCTCTCTTTGTCTTTGTAAATCAGCTTCTGGTCTTGGTGGTTAAGCCCCGTCGGCCCAGTCAGCATCTTCTTCAGCTCCCCTGTTTTCACCCACACACAAAAAAAAGATAAAAAAGATTCAATCTTTATTCACCGCTGAGCAAAACCCAACTCGCTAATTAACCGAAATGGGGTTTGGTTTACCGAATGTGGATTGGGAGCTGATGCTAATCTCGTGGGTGATTGACCCGTACTTCACCCGGACCCGAATTGTCGGTGGAGGAATTGACCGGTGGTCGGAGTCCGGGTTCCGCTTCTGGACCAACATTCCGCCGGGTCGGAGCTCCCACTCGGCTCGTCCGGATTCTGCAGGGACAGGTGTCGGAACGCCGTTTGTGAACGGTGTCGATTTAGTCTTCATCCTCATCATCCTCTCTTTTTTTGCAGAAGCAGAGTTTTTTTATTTTGCTTCAGATCTCTACTCAATTTCAGACAAAATTGGAAGCTGCCCAGTTCAGAAAATCGAGGCTAATCATAGATTTGACTCTTCGCCAGCATTATAAAAGCAGGGCAGGGAACAAATCAACAATGGTGGGAGCGGGAGGAGAAATTTTACTTACGGAGAAGAGTAGAAATAAAGAGTCAATGAGAATCGAACGAAGAAAAAAAGTTGTGAGAGGGTAATCTAATGATCTGTCTCTCTGTTTCAGACTTTCAGTTTGAGAAGGTCTGGAGATTTCTGGGGTTGGGGGAGAAGAGAAAGAAGAAACAGAGAGGGAGAAAAGAATGGCGGAATTATGAGGGAGAAAACGAGTGGACGGCTTAACTGAGCTGAGCTGTTGTTTGTGCTGACTTGCGGGGATGTATATATAAATTTAAATTTATATGTTATTGTTGATTTTATATTTAGGAAAATGGAAAATAGGCTTTAATTTATGACGCGTATATTATTGCTTGATTTACTTTATTTTATAATGTGTGAAATGCCTAAGGCGGTCATTCAAGTATTGGATAGTGACATTTCAGTCAACTTGATTTTCTTTCTTAACGAAATCATAATTCAAGTTTTTCTTAGGTAATGCATGCCTCCATGACTCCACAATTTCTATCACATTTTCCATCCAAAAAGTTTTTATGACCGATGGACTCAACTAAATAATATTTTAAAGCGTGAATTCATCCCATATTTGGATGAATTAACTGAATATATATCTAGTCGAACATACCCAAGTAAAAAACAAAAAAAAAACCTAATTCAAAGACCGAAAAAGTCTATCCTTGATGTTCGAGTTCGATCTGTCTCTACTTTAACGTTCGAGTTCGAGATGGCTTATGGGAATTTGAGCATCTCCTTGATCAGCCGAAACAAATCGAGAAATTCAGGCTACCAGAAAACCGCCTGATTTAAAGGCGGCATGGATATTTTATTAAGTCTGTTAGCCACGTTAGTTTTTTTGGATGGAAAATGTGATTCAATTGTGAAGTCTTGGATGTTTTACTCGAACAAAAATTAAGTCATGGCTTCATTGAAAATATAAAGTAACCTAAATGGTATTTATCTCAAGCTTAACTGACTGCCAATACTTCTTTTCCAAAAGAAAAGTATACCAAGAGCCGCCAACCCTTTCTGTTTGTATGTTCCATGCAAATCCAAGACCTTCTATTTACGTTAAAATAAATCAAATTTGGTTCACTTAAAATACTCAACTTTTAAGTTAAACTGAAATTTAGACTTGAACTTTTGAAGAATAAAAAATTCATTATTTCTGAAGTTGAGATTTAAACTTTTACTTTTGTTAAGATTCGACATATTAATGTAAAACAAATGCTCCCAGCCACCCTTGGATTCACCGTTCACGGTCGTTCTTTTATCCGGCTTTGACAATTGGGTGAGTCGGAGTCGAATTTATACGAATTTATTATTTACTCGTTATATTTTTGGATTCAGAAAATTCTCATTCGATGATAGCAATCAGATTTAGATTTCATATCATCCCCGTTCATCGTCGGATTTCGAGTTTGGTCGGAGATCTGAATTCGATATGAAACATACTAAACCAATATTGAAAATCGAGTTTAAACCATAGCAAAATCAATCAAACAACCGTCAAATTAACAAAAATACTAAATTTGCTTAACAGCCTTCGTTTGCAAAACCCATTATAACAACTAGCAACATAAAATCAAAGAATATAGAGTTTTTTTCAAACATATATACCTTCAGGCGAAATCGGATCAGATATCAATGAATTTGATACTCACTCGTCGCCCATCACCTTAGAATCCAATCCGCCGCCAAATCAAACTAAATTTTGTCCTCGTTGACCGAATCGAATGCAAACAATTTTTCAAATTTCCGAACCAAAATGACAGGCATACTTTTATCAGTTTCACTGTTTTGGCTTTTTTGTTTGATTACTGCCGTCCTCTGCGTTCTTCCACCGACAGTAGTACACGTGGGATCGGCACGTTTGCCGCTGTAAAAATAAAAAAAAACAGAGAAAAGTCATCGCACGTGGGGAGATGGGCGGGCTTTTACCCCGCAAGTGATGTTTGCTTGGTGGAGCTCTATTGTGGTAAATTCACCCTTGTAATATTATTATTTATTTAATATCCCATTAATATTGAGGGGTTTCAGTTGGTTCTTATTAAATTTATGTATTAGTACACCATACCAACATCTAAATAATTATTATCATGTCTTGCTAGCTATACACACGACCACCAACAAATGTATATATTCTCATGTCCATCTATAGCTAACCACACTATATATAAATTAAAAAATATGGTCAGCCAATAAATTCCTTTTTTACTATTAATTGATTTTCTGCTCGACCGGCTGGGTTTAGGGTTCCCTTGGTTTTCCCAATGTACTTAATTTCTCTAAAGTTAAATTCTTAAGGAAATTTTCTCATTTTTTAAATTAATAAAGAAAAGAAGTTTGTCCGGAATTTCACTCTTCCAGACGACAAATACCAGACAAACATAAGCAAATGTAAAATAATAATAAATAAGTAGAGGTTAAGTGAGGAGTTGGAGTATAATTAATTAAGGGCATGGTGCTTTGCTAGATTATGAACAATGATCCCATGATATCGGGGATTATATAGTAATTTAATAAATAAGGGGTTTTTTAAAACAATTTGGGGGTGGCAGAAACTGGCTACGTATAATACAATTGGCCAGTGGTTTTTTTGCATGTGAATTGGTAAAAAAACAGCCGGCACGTGATGCATGTTAATTGTTGCTTCTTTTTGGAGTTTGGGATTTTTTGTTTTGTTTACGGCTGTAAATTTTGCCTAAATTTTATCAAAATTACTTGTGTCCTGACTCTTTAATCGTCCGTCGCGGCGGACACTTCATCCAATGGTCGGTGTTAAATTTGACCGAATTCAACGATTGGATGGTCCTAGTCTAATCAGTTGTACCAAACTAATCCTTGGCGTATTAATGCCTATTAATTATTTCCTAATCTTTGTTATTCTAATAATGGGATAATAATTTACTGCCGGATGATGAACAAGCAAAATCTTTTTGTCTGTTCTGTTGTCTATATATATTCTAAGGATATGTTCTTTTTTGCTATTTTAAGGAGTTTAGAATGAAGGACATCTTTCCACCCAAAAAAAGAATGAAGAACAACAATTCGAAGGTTTGATAATTAATAATAATAATAATAATAGCAAATAAGTAGTAGTTAGGATGAGATTAATAAAGACATGAGACAAACCAAAAGTATTTGGTTTAATGGTTTGGTTGTCATTAGTTTAAGTTGCTTCACACGCATCATGTCTTCTATCCTTGGGTTAACATAATTAATAATAATCACAATATATTTAGGGTTTTGGATGTTAGTTGGAAAAGGTTGTTTCCTTAGCCTTTCCTTCAACTAGAAAATTCTTGATTTGCTGAATAATGTACCAAATATTTCACATTTAGGTCACTACAGAAATTAAAACGATTAATTTATAGATTGTCCAGAGGTGACTATAAATTTTATGTGTGTAAATTCAATTAAGTTTGGTATTTAAAAATGTTTTGGTAAAAAAGATGATTAATTGGTGGATATATTATTATGGAAATTCCAATATGAGATGGTAAAACATTCTTTTGTTTTCTTTACCTTTCTTGGATGGTAAAACATTCTATCATTTGAGGTTATTATAATTAGAGTGTCGAAATTTATTTAGTTAGTAAGTACAATTATTCAACTTAACGTCTTGTGAGACTATATATATATTTGATTATTTGTCACTTATTGTTATTGGTACGTTTAGACGAATGACTACACTAATATAAGTGTTTTGGGTTAAATTTTCTCTCTTATCATTTTTAAATACGACATAGGGTCCGCGAAAAATACTAAAATAATATTTGCTGTCTGCAAGGAAAAATTTGAACCGTCCATTTCGGACGTCAGATCTGATGGATAAAAAGATCAATTTAAATTAGGGGTAATTTATTATTTTCTCTTTCTTTTTCTATAAACAAATTTTTTTAGGTTTAAAGTCTAAAATATCGGGGTTTTAATTTTAGATTTTTAATTTTAGATATTGATTTTAGGTTTTTCAAATTTTTCTTAAAATGACAAAATTGCCCCTGTGCGCAATTTATTTGCCGCGGATCCACAGTCTTTAAATACCGCTAACCTGATATTGCCATTGAGATAGAAAGAGTACATGATTTTTATAACCTATACGATGATTCAACCTGTTCATCCAATAATCTAATCTCTTTAACAGTATATGTACATACGCTTGATATAGTTTCGAAACTTTCCATACACATCTTAATTCGGTTCACGCCGAAAGAAACATAGAAAGTTGCAGTTCGTTTGCGAAATTACTAAAATTGAGGTGAGCTACTAGCAATATGTAGTCTGTTGATGGGTCTATGTTACACCATATAAACTCTTATCACTATATCTTTAAAGTCAAATAAAATTCCTTCATTAGTAGGTTTCCTACCGTTTTGGCTATCAAATTTCCCACTTAAATTAGTAGGTCACCAACGTCTATTCATTAGTTGGAGGGTATGTCTCAGAGACCACAATGATGGAAAAAAAAATTGAAGCTTCGGATAGGTGTATTTGTATACGAAATTTACATTTAGTATTTGGATGTGATTTGAGTTTTTCATTTAATTTCAAATTAAATATAAGGTTGTATTTTGCCTTAATTCCTCTTAATTTCAAATGTAAAAGAAATTGGGTTGATTTGAAATTCACAAGCTATTGTCAACCCTAAGCGTAACTTCGAAAGCTAGATCAAGAGTTTCGAAAACATTTGTGAACTGAAAAATTTTCTTCGGTCAATTGCCGACAATTTTTTGAGGCAAAAATTTCGGTCCACACAAAATAAATTGGCATCTTCGAAATAATGTAAATACACCTATCCAAACCCACCGTAATCGAATTAAGATGTCTAGCTTCAGATAGGTTGAATATGGACTATTATTGGTGGTTTTAAAACTGTACTAGTATGGAATTCAAATCAGTATGACTTTGAACTAGTAATCAAAATGGTTTGATAGAATTCTGGTATATAATTACGATTCAAATACCATTTAATTATAATGGTTGAACTACATATTATTGAACTCACCGATTCAACATCCCGACATTGTTTAGAAATTTGTTTTATATAAATGGAATATTATCATATGTACTCTACAAACCTTATAGCATTTATTTATTTGTACTTAAAGGATGTGGTAGCTAGAATGTCCATGTATATATATTATTGTTGTTGTGAGGGACACGTCCATTCTACAATTCCTTTTCATAATTTTCTTCGATCGGTAGAAAAATTTTTGTTGGTCGTATTGATTCGTTTCAACTAATAAGAAAGCGAGAACACAACCGATTCGATCGGTATGTTCAGCCATCTAGAATCCTTTTCTTGGGTTGGCTAGATGCATGATACCTAAAGGCAACTTCTTTGGCTATATTGTCGTATCGATTGCGAGAGCGCGCAAGTATGTATTTGAGATTGAACGTCTTTTTTTAGATTAGCTTTTGGGGTGAGAATGTCTAAAAGCCAACGCCTAACCAATTATGATATAATATTGTTCGAGTCTATTTCATAGCGCATCGTCGGTCTCAGGTTGAACGGGTTGTGGGTTAACTCGGATTGCTTATCGGTTTATTGCTATTTTACTTTATTTAGAAAAAGTACATTTTAGTATTTATGATTTATTGTTTAAAATACTTTTTTTTACCTTTTTTCTATAAATCATAAAGTTCAATTTTATAGTAATTGGTCCTCAATTTCGGCTATTTGCACCACTGGAGTACTCTTTTGTTGGGTTTCGATTGCTTTAGCTGTTTTGGACTGATGTTATTCCTTCCAATTTTCAGCCGCCGGCCACCCAAATAATGTGTGCTTTGACTGTACTTCCGACCGAGGGACCAACCAGCGAGAAAACATGTTATTTCTTTTGCATCCTCATCAACAGCTTGGATCAATAATTCATCAGTAATGACTGAAGATAGCCATCGAGCCTTCATTCATTGTGTTTGGTGCTATTGAATCTGTGACAATATGTTGGAACCGGAATCGACTAGAGAGGAATGAAAATTTAGTATCACTTTCCCGCCTCGTTTCGTGAACCGAAATATATAGGTTTTCTAATGTGGATCGTGATGGGTATACGTCAGTGGGACAAATGATCCAAACAATACTTATCATGAAACAGTTACTCAAAAAGTTGGTTTAGTTTTTAATCAATCTGAGAAAACTTTTGCTCTCTAGGGTGTCAGCGCCCTCAATTTTTTTTCTGACAAATCAATATTCAGTATTTTTCCGATTGAGAGGCTTGTGGTATTATTGTTGATCATTTTTTTTGTTATTCATCATTTTATCTTTCAGTAAAATTCTCTTCGGTACAGAAGACAATTTAATTTTTTTTCTTGAAGCAAAAAGAGAGCTGAAGTTTTTTGCTTCCTTCCCTCCGTGGTAAATTGGAGATGACAATGGTTTCGTCAGGGCAAAACGATAATGAAGAGAAACGAGGAAAATACGCACCGCAGTTGGGCGAAGAAGAATCGGTGGCTGCGTTTGAGGGTATCAAGGAACACCCAAAAAACCTGGAACCGGCAGGCCTGAACAATAGGTCCCGCCACGATAAGTGATTCGCTGGAAAGAACTCACTCGAGATATCGACCTCTTCGACTGTTTGATGGGTTTCCCCGATTCGGACTCCACCGGTCTTCTACTGTTTTCTTAATTTCAGATGTTTCTTTCTGTTTGAACAATTATTTCTTTCTTGTTTTTGCTATCGGGTAGAGCTTAGCGCGTGAGTTGTCAGGCTCTGTTCAAGGTTTTCTGTTTTTGGGATGATTGGAAGTACGAATGCGGTAGCTCCTGCTACACATTTGTGGATCCGTGCTTTACTTGTTAAGAGTAGTAATCCTCCCAGAAAATCGAATGATAAATTGAATATCTTTTGATACGAATTTAATAAAATAAATAGATTATTTTCGGAAAAAACAATAGTTAGTCATGAAACAAGTCGACTTGATCGAGTCTGTCATATGTAAAATGACTTAAGAAGTGTTCAAAATATTCACAAAAATCAACACTGAACTACATTGGAAAATGATACTTTCATTCTAAAGGTAAAACTAAAGTCGTTTGATACATCGTGTGTATACGTGAATAGAGCTGAATAAAACCTTGTCCGACTCAACCCGAGCTAATCCGACCAATAATTTTAACTCAATAAAAAATTAATAATTTCTAAATTTTACCAATCCAAAGTCTTATAAAGCCAGCAAACTAACTCAGCTGTTAAAAAGTTGCCTAGGGTTTGGGCCGTTCTCTCCCTATTCTTTGGACTCGCTCTGCGCAGCCTTGTCGCACTCCCCATCTACCCGCACTGCAATCATCACCCGCCGTCTCTCCTCTCCTCTTCATACCATAACCCAACCCCTCCATCGTGCTCAACTCCATCAACATCATAACAACTACCATGCCCTCCATCACCGAGACCAATATCTCTAACGCGGAGACGACCGAACCTGCAACCGAGTCAGGAAATCTCGACGTCGGCACTGAACTCGTGGCCTTGTGAGACCTATCCTTAGAAGACAGCGACGATGAAGGGGTATCGCTCAAGGAAGTTGCACCGAAATCCCCCGACACAAATACCCGCTATGCATAGTCGGCAAGATCTGGGGCGACCGTGGAGTCAATTTCACCGGGATGAAACGCACCATGACTCTTGCCTGGAAACCAGGCCGAGCGATAATCGTCAAGGAACTAAAGGACGGCTGATATCTGTTCCGTTTCAACCATGAAGTTGACCTGCGACTCATCATGACAGAGGGACCATGGAACTATGATCACAACCTCATGATCCTCCATGAACTGCAGATCAAGATCCCAAGACGGTCCCTCTGACTCGAGTCCCCTTCTAGATTCACGTACACGAACTGCCGTTCGAAGGTAGATATCTCTATTATGATCCTGCTAACAATAAAAATTCATAGACAAATTAGTATATGCGTATCCAGGTGGAATTAGATGCCAACAAACCCTTCCGTAGAGGAAAGAAAGTCATTTTGCATGAAGATGAAAGTGTTAAATGTCTGTTTAAATATGAACGGCTAGAACGCTTCTGTTATATTTGCGGTATAATGGGGCACACAAATAAGTATTGCGACCTCGCTACCAGCGGAATCAATTACTCGCAAATGGGATGATTTTATCTGAGTAACCCCTCGCAACACGAAGCCTTACTAGCGGCCAAATACCTGCTAGAAGCAGAGGAGGAAGAGGGAGTGGCTCACCCAACTGTCACTATACCTACGACCACTGTCACTGAATCGACTCTTCTCCATCAACCTGGGCAAACAGGAAGTTCATATCTCGCTCCTACATATCGTCGACAAAAAGGCTTCTACACCGACGAAGGAGTCAACTCAAGCGACCCCTGGCACGGCCGCAATGGTGGACGACAGGAAACGACGTCGAACTACCGGTCCGGACACAAATAGTGAACAAGGAGCTCTCACGGATGGAAGGCCTGAAAATTTTCCAAAGAAAACAACACTGGTCAATGTACGAGTAGAACATGTGGGTTTGCCCTTGGGTACCCACCCATCGACATAAAGGCTTTCGGTGATTGTGGAGACTGGGTCACCTCCGACAACATGCTCCCCTGCTGGTGGATCACTTTTATATTTGTGCTACATTAAATTTTGTTTTGCGTCGAACTATTTCGTCTTGTTTTTGTCATTTTCTTTTCGATTTGCTGTCCTTAGGTACTAGTCGTCGGCCATGAACCTTGGCTCGGACCCTGAGATATAGTGAATTTCTTTAGTACCGTGGAGTGCTAGGTTGCGGAGTTAGTTAGCTATCAGGTTAACTACTCCTCCCGTTGTGATCGGCAGTGCGGATTACACCTCTCGGGTTATCACTCTTGCAGTGTTTCTTTTGTTCTCTATCAATAATATGCAGTTAGTATCTTATAAAAAAAAACTCAGCCGTGAACAATTTAAATCATAATACCATCACTTTGTTGACCTAATCAACTTACAACCTGAACCCGTCCGACTAACCTAACCCGCAACCCAATTAACCACCCGTTTGACTGCTATATTAACAAGAGAGCTTTCCTTATTTTTGTATTATTTAACGCTCCATCAACTAACCCTTTAAGATCGAAATTACTCAACTATATAGATCGAAGTTACTCAACGATAAACAAGGGAGAGGCACACACACAAAAAATCCAGCTAGATACTTGTAGTTATAGTCCATGTATCTCTCCCATTTGCACATGCCAGGACCATCCACGAGTCCTTGTCGTGCGATTCCCCTATCCCCAAAGAAAAAGGACAACCTTATCACAACACCAAAACAAGAAGCAACCACAAAGATAGTCACATGCTTTTGAATCGTGACAGACCAGACTCATCAAAAAAGCTATGGAATTTCCGAAAAGCTGCCGTTTTCAGTTTACGCTTAATGGGATTTCCAGGAATGTCAAAGCAACCACCACCAGGTCTCCTGTCTCCTGCTTAGCAGTTCAACCTACTCAGAGTAATATCAAGGTTATCATAAATGGCGCAGCAAAGGAAATTGGGAGGGCGGCTGTGTTGGCAGTTACCAAAGCTAGAGGAATGGAAGTTGCCGGTGCCGTTGACAAACATTTTGTCGGCGAAGATATTGGAAAGGTTGACTTTTTTACTCTTTTCTGAAAATGCGACGACATGAATTTTACAGAGAAGGTCTTTTTGTCTATTTTCTTTTATTTCAATAGCTTTGTGACATGGAAGAGCCGCTTGAAATACCGGTGATAAATGCTCACCATGGTTCTAGGCTCCATATCTCAGTCCAAAGAGACGGGAGTGGTTGTCGACTTTACGGATCCTTCGACGGTTTACGATAATGTGAAGCAGGTGAAGTGCCATTTCTTCTGCACACGGAATAGAGACAATGGTTTCAGAGTTTTGAGTTGAGTTTTTTGGGTTCAATTACCAGGCAACAGCGTTTGGAATGAGAAGTGTGGTGTACGTGCCTCGGATTAAAGTGGATACAGTCGGGGCATTGTCGTCATTCTGCGATAAAGCCAGCATGGTGAGCAGAGGGTGAGATTTTTTGCGTAGTTATTGTACGTAGCTACAGCTTCTGTAATTATGGCTACAGCAAAATTTGTGGGTTCTGGATTTACCCTTGTGGTGGTCAAATTATAGGGCTGTTTGGTGGCACCGACTCTTTCCATAGGGTCCATTCTCCTCCAGCAAGCAGCTATTTCAGCTTCTTTCCACTACAACAATGTAGAAATTGTGGAATCGGCAGCAGAAGCTACGGTGAGTGTAGTGATTTCAATGATCAATACGGATATTAACAGTTCGTAAGCATAAGGAAGCTCGGAATGCTTTAAGCCGAAATGTCTAGAGCAAGAAAAAAATTAAGCACAAGTCTTCAGTTACATATAGCCATCACATTAAGTCATTAAGTGAATACAAGGTTTAGTAAACATAATGCATGTGATACTAGAAATCCGTAAGAGTTCTTATGCAGAATACTGACCTCTGTGCAAGAAGTAGGGAATTAAGTAGAAGTGTGTTGTCCATGTGCAGGACCTTCCATCAGCTGATGCAGTCCAAATTGCAAAAAACCTCTCAAGTCTGGGGCAGATCTACAACAAGGATGATATATCAACAGACGTCGCAGTAAGCAATTCTCGAATAACTGTATTTCCCCAGAGAACGCATAAACCAAGTAGAATGTAACTAATGACTCATTCCATCTGGATCCCACAAGGCAAGGGGCCAAGTTCTTGGTGAAGATGGGGTCAGGGTGCACAGTATGGTACTACCAGGGTTGCCATCAAGCACAGCAGTTTACTTCTCTGGCCCAGGAGAGGTTTCTTTCTGGTCAAACACGAAAAGCAATAATTTGAAACTACAACTGTAAAGTAATAAATGCGACTTCGTGTTAGGTATACTCTGTCAAGCATGACATAACAAGTGTCCAGAGCCTTATGCCTGGTCTTATCTTGGCTATCAGAAAGGTGATCCGCATTAAGGTAAAATGTCTTCTACTTCAACTGCTCACTTCAGAGTCTACTTTATCATTTACTTATGCCAAACTAACATGGTTCTAACCTTAATGTGGCAGAATCTGGTGTATGGTCTAGAGAAATTTTTGTAAGCAGCTACCACTCCAAAGAAACCACATCTCATGCAGAAGGCTTTTTCCAAGAACTAAAGCAGCATAGCAGGGAAAAGAGGATATACTCTAGTTAGTAGATGAGCGTATTAAATTTTTGTTCTACACTACCGTAGGTTATTGGGTATGGGGGACCAATTGAACAGGATTGCTCCAAACTGGCTTTGTTTTGATTATCGCACCATTGCAACAGCTTCAGCCAGATAGAACTCAAAGCAATGTTCCTTCCAAATGCAATAATATCCAGAGATCTTAGTTCAGGCGACACAAGAAACAATTTGAAGTTTACACGACCATTTGCAGCATTCTTACTTAATCCACTTATAAGATGTAATAGTAGTGACACGACAAAGCAAGCATCAAGGGGTCAGCATTCGGTAGCTATGGTTGCTCCACTATGGTTTAAAGTTTAAACTACAAGATATTTATACAAATGAATCAATAACTGACATGATGCTGAAAACTGAACTACAAATTAGTCAGAGTTTGGACTTTGGAACGCACGCTCTCACCTCTGAACTTGTTTGCAATTGCTTTTATCCAGGCTCTATCTTTCTCACTATATGCATACTCCAAGTTGGACGCCAGCAGAACAAAACCTATGTTATTCATCATCTCAACAGAACTCTGATCGCTAGACGGAAGTACCGGCACTATAAGCAGTGACCGAGTCCCTTCAGGCAGCATATCCCGTAGATCAGATCCTGAAACAGAAAACAATAAAATCATACTTCTTAACCAACATGTTGAAACAACAAAGGGGTCTAGAGTCGTATTTTCACCTGGCACCTGTTGCAAATAAAGAGTGTCTTTCAAATCCGCTAAACCAATATTTTCAACCTGTCTCTGAAACCATCCGAGGACAGAATCTTTCGCTGAGTCACTGTACGGTACGTTCCAGTATCCACGAACACACAATTCTCCTTGCATTGATATCAGCTACAAATGCAGTAGAGCAGAGCCATAACACTAATTAGCTGCATCAATATGTTTGCAAATATTGTCATTGGTTTGAACTCGGGAACGGACGACCTACCACCGCTATGGAGTTTGTATTACGCAGTAGGATATAAGTCCCCCAAGCAAATTCCTCCTTCTCGGCATCCGATATGGTAGGTGACATTACAAATATCTGCTGAGCACTTTCAGGAAGAGTCGCTTGTTCCATCCTCGTCGCACCCTGAGCCGTACAAAATTCAGAAACACATGATCCAGGAAGTCATTTCCAGCTAAGAACTGGACATTTTGTTTTCAATAGAATGATGAAAACACACCTTGAGAAATCTTCCGATGTAAGGAAGCGAGACAGAGAACGCTGCCAATGAGAGCCCCAGAGCCTCTGTCCTCTACGGAAATCCAACGAACATATTATAATTCAATGGAATATAGCCTAAGACAGATTCAATGCATAATTAAACGGTAACGACCCATATCCATACAATATAACAGCTCCAGAAGATTAACTAGCAAAAAAATTAACGTTACAAAGAGGAGTAAGTTCAAAAAATCAATCAACTAACCAGCTGCGCCGCGGTGGTGGCGGTGGAATCGGAGCCAAGGAAGTGGTTCAGTAGAAGAAGGGAGCCGAATCCGTAGCCTATCCATCTCGGCAAGTAGGTCTCGTCCAATCCAGGAATGCCTAAGGAATCCAGTTTAGTGAATAGACATTAGTACCGTTTATTTTTAAATGGAGTGGAAGTGGAGTAGTGATGAGCTTCTGCTTACCGAAGGTGAAGCGGAGAACGGAGACGTTGAGCTGGTCCTGTTGATCTTTGCTCGGCTGAGAATTTTCAGCTCGGATTGTAGTAGTGACTCTTCTGGTTCGATTGGAAGGGAGATGGAAACTGTTGCAATTCAGCTGCATCAACGAGCCGACTGATAGACTGCTCATTCTCATTCGCTGGCTGTTTGGCACCTCGGAAAAATTGCGAATGGGAAGAGTCAGTCGCGAGGAAGATGGAGGGTGGAGTTAATGGGCCCGGTTCGTCTTACTCCAATGTTTAAAAGCTTGTTGAATTTTGGGCTGAGCCCAACGACCATATTTTTATCTCAGAGGCCCCGACGCGAGAGACCAATATAGCATACACAAACAAAACTTAATCAGCAGCCCATTTCGTGAGATCGGTCTCTATACGATCTGAATGATATGAAGATCATTTCTCGTCATTTTATAGGCAGCTCTGTTGGCTCCACATCAAACCACGTGCAGCTATAACTGTGGGCACACCGTCAAGAAGGCCCGTATCTCTGCGATAACTATGAGACAACCGCGAAAGAACTAATTCCGCTTCCCCCTCAATCTTTATTTGTCAAACTTCATATCGAAAGCACCAATCACAAACGTTGCATACGGTCAAAAACTCATCCCTAAAAGGACTAATTCCGCGTCCCCTCATCTCTATTAATGTATTAAACTGACGATGATTCCAATTTTTTTAACAATCCAATTAATCATTAGGGTCGACTTTATGTAATGGTCATCCGCAACATAAGGTGGCGGAGGTTCAGGAGAAATGCCAGTCACTCGTGGCGGATAAGATCGATGTTCAATCAAATAATCAATCTGATGACATCCAAACACCACCTATCGTCATGTAGGCACACAACGCCGATGCTAGTGGGCCTACGGGAAGATGGCCCACTGGGCCTGTTGGGGTTCCACCCACCACTTCAATTTTTCCCTCGTAAATTTAGATTACTGAATTTTGCTTTTTTTTTACCAACGTTAAACCCTAATCATTAGAATTAATAAAATAGGAAAAGAAATCTAAATCAAATCTGCACAAATATAATTGGCTATAGTAGGAGGAAGAGAATCATCAAAATGACAACTAAAAGAAAAAGAGTGTCCATGATAAGTAAGGGCATTCACAACAGTATTACTTTTACGAAAATATATGTAATACACACATCTTACTCTTTGTCAAAAAGTTCTTTGACTTTTAAAATGCAAATTAAGTGTCAAAAATAGCCAAATGGTTCCCCAAATAAACCAATAATGGCATATGAAGAATCAAACTGCAGATTAACCTTTCGAAAACCACTATCCCACGCCAACTTTAACTCAAAAATAGCACTACGTATCTCTGCCCTTGTAAACCTACCAAGGTTAGTTGTAAAGACTCGAAGACCTCTATCATGGGAATTTCGAATCACCCTAACCGCGGCAGCCAAACTTTCCAGTTGGAGGACCGCACCATCAGTACTAATTATATATAACAAAACTGCAAAGAGCTGCAACCCATCGAATGACACTTCGTTTCGTGCCGAGACCATATCCAAAAATTATCTATCCCCATTTTCATTGTGACTTTTGCTTTTATGTATGGTTGCAAATTGTCCATTTGGGAACAAAACAATTGGCTGGTTGGTATCAAGTGTGCATTGAATTCATGACCTTGTATTAACCAACCAATAGACAGTATTTTTAGATCAATTAAATTTAAATTCTGTTATGAATATAATTACTATAGTGAATGCATCATTGTGTAACTCCTTATTCCATTCTTCAATGTATTTCATTGTATTTATTTTCCCACCTTTATGTGTAATAATATTAGAGAGTATAGGTTATGATCTATGAGCCTATAAATAGAGCTCTCATTTGTAGCATTCCATACACCTCAATAAGAAACTCTCTCCCTCTCCATATTTCTCTTGTTCTTGTCTTTCTTTGAGTTTAGTTTCATAACACGTTATCAGCACGAAGTTCTGCCGTCGAGCAACTTCTTGTAATCATGAGCGAAGTGCATACAAACAATACATATGGCCAGTGAGTTCATGCTTATGCTCCTGATGCCCGTTTTTGCAATTTTATTATTGCGCACGAGTGCTCGATTCTCAAAAGTTTACAAAGATTGATATTTGATTGCTATTTACTCGATTCTCTTATTCTTCTACCTACTTTCTTTTTGTTTCAAAACTAGATTTAGTTTGCGATTTCAAATGTTATTACATTGATTTACTCGATTCCTTACATTTTAGCTTATTATATCATCACATCAATTTTTTTTTCTCCTATAATATAATTGGTTCTGCAAGTTGTTCTTGCTATTAACAATTCTCAGATTTATTATATCTGCTACGTGTTTTTTTTTCTTTGAGTATATGTATATTGCCATATTTTAAATTAAGTATTTACCCATTTGAAGATTACGTTGTTTTTATCGATTTTACTTAATATTAAAACATATTTGTCAAAAGGAAACATATCGGTGGTTATCTGATTATTATCATAACCATTATTTTTGTAACGTTGGTCATCACATTATTACATTACGTTTACATTAATATTTTTCAATCATCATCAACGATTGTCATTAAATATTTAAATGGCTAATGATCATGTCATTATTAATGGAATCGTAAGTTACGTTTACGGATTAAATAAATGTATTATATATGTTGTTAATTACAGTTTTAATAGTATATTCATGTCATTATTAATTCATTCATAATGTGATCTAATTTATTTATTTTGATAATTACGTCAAATTTTTTTAAAATTTGAGTATGTGGTTTTTGATGTTTCGGGCAAGAATTACTCTTCATGGGCAGTCGAGGCTAAAATCCATATATAATAGTATTGGTGAAACGAGACGATAATGCACGTCTTATCATGACAAAGCTAAAGCTTTGCTATTTACTCGCCATCATCTGAATGATAGGCCGAAAGATGAGTACCAAGAGACACAACATATCGAAAGAACAAAGCTATACATATATTTTATATGTCTCGAATATTGAAGGTCGAAATGACAAAATATCAATCTTTGTAGTGATTGGTTATACTCATAAAAGCTCGATATGATTGAATGTCCCACGAGACACATATCTTGAGAAACGGGTTATCTTATATTTCCAATGTTGATGGTCCAATGAGACAAAATATCGATCCATGAAGTGAGTGGATATAATCATATGTCCACAAAGTGATTAGACAATATATATTCCCACAAAGTCAATACACTATCGTGGAAGAGAAAGACCTAATCTTTCAAAGGTCATAGTCCATCCAAATTTATTGTGATGAGAAAATCCCATATGACACTATCATATTTCTCGAAGTGCATACACTTATATCATATTATTTTCCGATGAAAATGTCACAATACATGATTACTATTTCATATACGGAATTCAATGTGGATTTGATGGGCATATAGTACCAAGGAAAGTATTTTTCAACCAATAGTTGAACAAAATCTCGAATAATTATATGATGAAATTCACACAACTTCTCGAGTTTGACGGGAAATTGGTCATCTCGTTGGTGATAGAGATGTGAAAAGATTAAGTTGATAATCATGTTGAAAAATTCTAGTGACATGAAAGGTGATACAACCATCAATTTTATTTTGATGATCATATCAAAATGATGTTAATTTAGCACTCAAAGTGATTGTGCAAAGACACATTTAATTTGTTACATTGTTCCTGAAAACATAAGTGACAACATATTATCATTGTTCACATAAGGAATCGTTTTATTCGGATGGACATAACAATTGTGGTTATACGAGAATTATTGATCTATTAATTGGTGACATAGATGATTGAGAAATATATCTATTTATCATTTAAACTATGTACCAATTCTCATGACAAAAATGAGTATTTTATGATGAGAATCACCATAATTAATTGTGATATATATCACATCGATAGTGCACCAAGATATATGGTGTAGTACAACGTTTCTCTCAAGCTCTAGATCGAGCTATTATATTGTTCACGAAGGAACAAAATCCTTATTCCAATTTGTTTAGGATCAAGAGAGGAACAATAATATGGTCTATGGCTATATAATTATTGAATCAATAATATTATCCTCCAATTTGTACTACACATATGTTATTGTGATTGAGATACATATATATAAATGTAAACTATACGTTTACTCGTCCTGACAATATTATTTGGCATAACCGGTGAAACCATCCCGGTTCAATCATGATGTGAATCGATAAGTACCTCTATGGTCAATTTTGATGATTCCATAATCTAAAGTGTATGTTCTATTGAAGATTGTTGTGCATGATGGTCTCAACTTGGGTATTCTAAAGAAATGATTCCTAAGGTTATAGGGATTTAAGTAGTCCTTGTGACTCCCCTACTTCCCTGGGAACACAAACGATTTTTCGTTCGTCAACAAGGTTTCGTTTCTAGGAAAGCATTTTCACCTTTCCGTTACCCATTGTTGGGTAAATCTCCAACACAACATAATTCATTTTTGGATTGCTTTTCCTCAAATAGAGTTGATTGTTGGATAATCATCAACTAAAGTAAGATCATTTACCTTACACACAATAAAATAAGGGTGATATTTATGGATCCATACGCCCAACATGTGAGCCAATTATTTTAATTGATGTATCAACTAGAAGGTCACATGTGTATATGAAAGAAAACTAAAATTTGCGAGATTACTAGCTCAACTATTTTGGTTATGAGCATATTTTCATGATTATCCAATAACGAAAATGTGTCATTGAAAACCAATATATTATTGTGAACATGTCATTTACATGCACAACACAAATTCGCATTACGCCAAGAAATTATCATGAATTCCTCCATTATGTTTGGTTTTTGTGTCAAAACCTTATACTTCCCATCTATGGATATATGAATGTGATATACACATCTGAATTGCTCCACCACCATTTATTAGGATGGGTTCTCAATGAAGATTGAGAAATTATTTTGATTACGAGTTCATCGATGGTAAAGTATCACATTGTTGTCGGGAGTATTTTGATGACTCGTTTGGAGGTTTATATTTAAACTTCCCAACATTAGGGGGAGAAAACAAAAGTTGGCCAAGAGATTAGATGAATGATCATATTATTTTGATCCTTGCACTAAGCAATATGAGCTTGAAGTTCAAAAATATATAATTCATTATCTGCCAGACACTTTACTGACCTAACGAGAGAAAGTTTTCATGTGCCAACTCAAAATGCTCCAATAACAATAATGTCAATATTGGGCAATCTGACATCACAAATGAGTCTAAAACCCGCAAAGGCGTGATAGACCACTCGGTTCCAAAGAAAAAATCCTCAAAAGTGGAATGGAGCTATATATCAAGATGGTCAAATTGAGGTTAAGATTATTTAAACAAAGCCACCAAGAGAAACAAATAATGTGCTCAAGAAGAGTATCGAATTTTGAAAGATATGAATATATATCTCAATTATCTATATCTTGGATGGAAAATATTGGAACCCCAATGAAGTCAACGTCGACGAAATATTTGCGTATAGTGCAACGCTAAATATGATAGTTGAAAATGAGGATCATTAGCCAAAATGCATGCACAGATTGAAATGATTGGCTAAAAAAAATTTCAATTTGAGGCAAATTCAAATTCCCAAGAGAAATGAAAAGTTTTAAGACATCAAGTCTTTATACATTGAGATGTAAAGTATGAGTATGAGAAGTTATGAAACATCTCATTTTTGAAAGGTTTTGTACAACAAACCTATAACATTTTGATTATGAGAAAATATATTCTCATGTGGTGGATGCAACTACTTTTTATTATTCGATTAGTCGGCAATTTATGAAGGGAAAGAGTTTGCCCCTAATGGATGTCCTTGCAACCTATATGTATGGTTTTCATAATTAGAATACACATGTGTATATGAAATTCCCTTGAGGATTTATTTTGCTATAAGCAAACAATTCAAGTTCACGTGAACAAGTTATATCTAATTGACGTCATATGGATTGAATAATTGAGAGAAGTGGTCCATTTAGCATATCATACATTTCTCTATGCATAAAACTATGATTTCTTTTTCATATTGAGTTGAATTTTGAATGATGAAAAATCATCTTTGTCATATTTTATGATTTTGAAATTCTTATAAAAATTTCTATACTTTATTTTATATTTAAAATGTATTTCTTTTGTTTATAAGAGTTGAAGTGTCATCATCATCTTTTGTTATATAGATGACATACACTTTATTGAGACTCCTAAAGAGTTTCTCAAAGCAATCAAATATTGATTAGCTAGAGTTCGAGATGGAAGATGTGGAAGATTACCACTAACTTGCCAACCGTGCATCTCTCTCGAACATGATTTTCGTATATCATCAATGATATACTAATTATATCCAACAAAAAGTTATATGGATATGGCATGGCTATCAGTGCCTGGATGGTAGTCAGATCACTATGTGACTCTATGTCGAGTTTAATCGACCTTTATTAAGACACAATATGTACTCGATTTTGAAGTAGTAATCTTGGTCATGTTTGTGTTGGTTGACCATAAATTGGTCTCATGTGATAATTTTACCACTTGGTGGGCTGTGAAACCAACTTATAAAGCTACACCACCATTTCAAGATCGATCCTATAAATCATGCATGATATTTATTTTGCATATATCCTTGAGTTGCAAGAAAATGTTGCAACGTGATGTGATGATTATGTACTCTTTTTCATTCACTAGGTTTTTATCCCATAGGGTTTTCCTAGTAAGGTTTTAATGAGGCATATTCTCATCTAATGGTCATCTAAGGTGAAGTGTCATGTGAATTATGGATGACCATCGATCATGTGATGCATACATTTTATGCACAAACTTCAATGAGTTGAAATATTTATCAACTAAGTGCACCTAAGTGATAACTTGGTTGATTTATTCACCAAAGATCTCTCGCATCAACTCGTTGGAAAGCAAATTTGGAATTGGTGAGTGAATGATCTCAAGCGATATAATGATGAGCGAGAGTTGATATCCTCATCGGGGAGTCAATATGAAGGATCTCAACCGATATCATCATCGGGGGAGTCAATACGCAACAGTACTTTTTTCCCTTAACCATGGTTTTTCCCACCGGGTTTTCCGGTAAGGTTTTTAATGAGGCGATATCAAAAGCGTATTCGAAGAACGATGGATAACCAATGGTCATTCAAGGGGGAGTGTTATGAATATAATTACTATAGTGAATGCACCATTGTGTAACTCCTTATTCCATTCTTCAATGTATTTCATTGTATTTATTTTCCCACCTTTATGTGTAATAATATTAGAGAGTATAGGTTATGATCTATGAGCCTATAAATAGAGCTCTCATTTGTAGCATTCCATACACCTCAATAAGAAACTCTCTCCCTCTCCATATTTCTCTTGTTCTTGTCTTTCTTTGAGTTTAGTTTCATAACAAATTCAATATTTTCAAATGATTAACATATAATTTTATCCGCTACCTACGACAATAAACTAAAACAATTTAAAAAACAAATTAATACCCAAAACCAACCACCTTATCCACCAAAACTTACAAACCAGAAGACTTTCTTTCTTCATTCCATGCACATGGGAACATAATAATAATACAAATATTCTTCCATAAACATGAGTAATTAATCTAAATAACACCTTTCTTAGCAAATCGCAACCAAACAAAATATAGATATAAAAGGGACAATAACCACCAAAAAAAAAGATTAAATGAATCCCATGCAACCCTCTATTTTCTCCTCTGTACGATTCTTCGTCACATAATAATAATAATAATAAAAATATGATGTACACACATTCATGTAAATACATGGTGTAACAAATATTTTTCAGAACTGCTTCACTACTCTATCCCTAACCTCGGTGGGACAAACAAGAACGGAATCCAAGCACAGCCCACCTTTGGTATGCGTGCAGTCGATCTGCATCATCGAGAACTTGATCTTCGTCACGACGTTCGGATTCTCGACCGAGAACTCGCCCACGAGGATGTGTTCCCAGCCGTGGTGCAGCTCCGTTAAGTAACACTCGGAGGAGGCGGTCTGGCCGTTGGACGTGGAGAGGAGGAACCTGACGGGCTTCTTGTCCCATCCGTGGACTTTGTAATCAGAGTTGCTGACGCGGCGGCCACATCGGCCGGATTTTGCAGAGGTGGGTCTGCCGAGCTGGAGCTTGAAGAAGAGGCTGTATTTGCCAACGGGGAATTGGAAGTCATCCAGTTCCCCAACTACTTCCAACCACCACGTTTGCTGGAGATACGCTATTTGTTTGAATCTGTATGAAAAATAATTAATTATAACGTAAGGATTGTGTCGTGAATCATGTGTAACTGAGTTTTCTATGGAGCTATACGATATTCTGACGTGATAGAATATTTCACGCAAGATAAAAAGACATTCATATACTCGATTTAACCCACGGTTAAAAAAATTCGGATGTGGTTTGGGTTGGACTACTATTGATCTAAATGCATACATTTGATCCAAGCTCACCTAACCGAAACTTCACATTACTCGATCGTAACTAAAATATTGTAAGCTATCATTTTCTAGCATTTGGGAGATCGAGCTCTCTAATTTAGGTGACCAGTGTATCTTTTTTTTGTATTTGGGAGATCTAACTCTCTCATTAAGATAACACACGATTTATAAATTATTGGTTGGCCCACTTTCTTACCCATTATACTTATAGCTTATGGGAGACCCAACTCTTCAATTGAGATGCGTATGATTCATAAACTCTTGACCAACCCACTTTGCCTACTATACTTTCGACCTTTGGGAGACCAATTATCCAATTAAGATGACGATTTACATTTTATTGTCCATTATACTACTTTTCTACGACCGGGGTTAGATAATGTCATATGTCAATTATACTATTTCTCATAATTTTATGTCACATAAACATCTTATAAATCTTCATCATACCTTGATTATAAAAAATTTCGTGACAAATAATATTATTGCATATACATATCTATGTATGACTAGTTTATCAAATGGCTGGCCCACTAGGAAAATAGGGAAATATGTAAAGGACAACCACAATAATTAGTATTGTCTCCTATGCAATTACTAAGTATAGGTCCCCATTACCAAATTAGTAAACGCAACTATTTAATATGATTTAAGGGTATACTCGTTCAAAATCAAAACAACAAAATGAAAAAATAAAGGAATAATTAACGGATGATCTAACCTGGATTCGTCGGCTGGAATATGTGTCCAATATCTCCGATCGTCGATTCCTGTTATTCTCATCGTTTTGTACGACAACATTACACAATTCTTGCCGCTATGCTTCTCTAGCCAAACCATCTACACAAATAAAAAAGTCGTGATCAATAAAATATCTAGCATAAGGAAAGGACGGAAAAGATTCAAACTTTACAGTCAACTTCATACGTATTCGTATGAAAAAACACATATTATTATAAAAAATATCTCATATTTTGCAAATTGAATGTGAAAAGAGATTATTATTATTATTATGTGATCGCGAAAATAATTGTTCTTCCTTGATCTATCATATATGTGTGGTGCGAAATCCCAAGTGTGTTGTGCACTCCACAGACCAAAACAACAATTCATTTATCTAATTAAGTGTTAAAAGTATTGAACTTCCCTCCTAAATGATGTAGAATAGAAGGGACTAATTTCCAAATGAAATAGCTTTATGAAATGAAAAAGAGTGATTCAACATATGATAATCAAAAAGTGGAAAATCAAACTCCACGCAAAAAAATAATAATAATAATACCAACTTTTCAATAATAAATTACGCTACTTTCAAAAAGAAAAATATTATATCTCTTTTTCTCCACAAAAAATTATCTAAAAAGGATATTATGCTAACTCATACAAATTTACCTTATTGCCGTCACCGAAGCAATTGGGCGCGCAAAGTCGGGAGTAAATCTCTTTCCGGCACAAACTTTCTGACCGTTCTACCCCCAACACTTTCTCAACCAGAAACCCGTAGTTGGAGGGTAATTTCGTCTCCCACACAAAGTCCGCCGACGACGCGCCCCGAAATGACCTGTTTAACCTCGCCAGCGAACAAATCTCCGGCGCATCCAAGTACATGAGGATCTCCGCCGCGCAGCTCTCCGGCACATCCCCGAGACTAGTTATCACACCACACCCGCCGCCGGAGGAAGCAGCAGTCAACGAAGCTCCGCCGCCGTACAGCAAGTCGGAGAGCGCAGCTCCCATCAAGAGAACGTTCTAAAGAAAATCTAAGATCTGGGTAGTGAAGAGGAAAGGAAATGGGAAAATGGGTTGTGGAAAAGAGTTGAATTGGTTTAGTGGTAGAGGAGGAGGTGGTAGAGTCTGCCAGAGGGAGGTGGAGGGAAAGGGGACGGTGCTACCATTTTCTTCTTTTCTCCGATCAGATTAAATGAAGTGGGGAAAGAAATGGGTTGAGGCTTTAATATAATGGAAAGAGACGAAAAGAAAGTGGTGGTGGGAGGAATATGATAAAGTGGGAAATTCTTAAATGTCACTTTTTTCATTTTTCTTTGATTGTGATTTGTAAAATAGTTGATTGATATTGACATCAATAGTTCACATTTTACTAACAAAATTTGTCTTTTTTTTTAAGTTCAGACTAACGGCCTAATTATTAAGAATAATGGTGGTTCGTGAAAATAAAACCGCTTCATGTCTGATCTAATATAATCAATAATTTTCTTAAAAAAATAGAAAATTTGATGCATTCCAAAAACTAAAGAATGGCTTTTGTGGGCGAGGAAGTCTGTAACACCATTACCTTCTCGATAAGTATACGTCACAAAGACCATCCCGTCACGAGCAAGGAGTTTACGCAACTCCATACTGCATGCTTAGTGCCTCAAGTCGACAGCCTCTGAACTGTGAATATAAGAGGCAACCACCGCGGAATCAACTTGTAGATTTACTCTCCTGTACCCCGCTTCCCAAGCAATGTGAAGTCCATGTATTGAAGCACACAACTCAGCCCAGAGTTATAGTCCAATCACCAAAATTGGCTGCGAATGCAGCTTTACAGATACCCACAGAGTCCCTCAAAATTTCACCATCATTACACACCGTCCAACCCACTAAAGTATTGGTCGGCTTTGGTTTATTTTTAGAAAGCACGAAATTAACTGATAAAATTTGTGGAATGGGTTATGACTTCTGGTATGAATTATTACCTTACAAAAAAGGTTATAATAGTTCTTTCGTATGGGAAAAGGGTGACAAATTCAAACATATGAGAGTGGTTCATTGTTTGATCTTTTATTAATTTATGTAGGGACATCTGAGGAGGTGTCTTTGAATTTTGGACTATCATTTATGAAATGTTGGATGCTTTAAATGAAAATGTGAGACGTGTTATTTTTCCTTTGATTTATCTTCTAGTATGATAATTGTGTAGACGAATGTATTTTTTTTTACAATCAATTAAAATTTATAAATTAATGTTTAATTGAGCGGTAATTGTCAAATATATTGGTGATCCAATGATAATAATAGTTTCCGTACAACGTATGAACTGGTAATCTAAAAGGTGCTATCACACACGGCTAACAAGGAAGAAACAATTAACCCTAGTAATTATCGTATTTGACATTCTTACTCTCCTAATAACCCTTTCAAATTTAAAGACATAAAACTTATTTGTAGTTCATCTTGTTTTTTTCTTTTTATAATTTCTTTTTTATATGTCAAACAGACAACATTTAAATTTAGAATCTCGTTTAGATCCAATATTTTCTCCAATTAGGGATAATTTTTCGGTCGCAAGATAAGAAATTTTTTTTGGTGGAAAACTTTAGATGTAACATACCTAATCTTTATTCACAATCAATTTATTCTCAGAAACATCAAGTATATTGTAACGATACCATTAGACCAAAACAAAAATTAAAAATGAGTAAACATCAAAAGATATCTCGTACCTAATATCAACAAGGTAATCTACAATATAATTGCCTTCTCTATAAAAATAAACAAACTGAATCTCCTATAGCCTCCTCGTCAACTTCCAGCTTACAACAACAGAATGCTGATATAATGTCTCTGTCTCCCGGCGTAAAATTTGATCTACTGCTAAATAAGAGGGAAAATAAAGCATCTACGTACTAACTACTATACGACTATAACTGAATACAAGCATACAAGTTTCACATAGTACACCAAATTAATAAATCAATTTTTATTTGGCTTTTGATATGAGAAAATGAGTGGGGAAGAAACAAACCAGATTGGATAATGGAAGAAGAAGAAGAATTACTAAAAGAGGGACGACGTGGGAATGAGTGTGCATGGAATAATGCTCATCTCTGCAATTATTTATTTGTGGATTTAATTAGAGGGGTTTTAAATTAATTCCCAAATAATTCAAAACCACACACGGATTTTGATTTTCTCGGCGTCTACCGTGTTGGATCGAAGTCCTTTAATTTTTCCCAACCCACACCCACACAAGTACGGCAGTCGTTTAAATTCTAGAAATTTTTCGAAATGTTTAAGATAGTTCTGAATCGTTAAATTTTAAAAGTTTGATTCTTTCATTAATCTAACGATCTATATAGAAAGGGTATTATAGTCTTTTGAGGGAAGTTATTTTAATTATTTATTTTTATAAAAACACAGCCACTGTTTCTCGTTGTTGACCGGTCATTAACTTTAATTTGTTTCGATATGAGTTTGAGTTTAATGTTTAGTATTAAGATTTTGGGTTTTAAATTTTGAGATTTAGAGTCTAGAGTATTAGGTTTTCAATTTTGGATTTTAGATTTTTAGGTTCACGGTCTAGGATAGTGAGTTTTCAGTTTTAAATTTTAGATTTTGAATTTCGCATTTGAGTTATCGGAAATATCGAAAATGTTGATAATTGAAAATAAAGTAGGAAAAATTATTTTAGAAATACCAAAACTGCCCCTACGCTCTGAAATCCTGAAAATCCTAAAACAATGTTCGACTAGATTTAAAATCGCTCTCCACAAGTACTAAGAAAAGAATATACTCAAAAATTAATCCACAAGGTTTTCCTTTTTTCGAATAATGGACAAGAATATCAGAATAATAATAATAGCTTTATTATTTTATATGTTTAATTGTTTATTCTTATTCTATACTTGTGGGATTGTGGGGGATCAAGTTTAGCCGTGGATATTGATTTTAATTTAGTGACCTTTTTGCTCTTTTTGTAAGTTACATTGCAGGCTATGTTCTGCCAACCGTTTCTTTTTGCTATGTAGGTTGAGCTCATGGTATTTGAGGATCTGAATTGAGCTAGCTGTAGCCCTATCCTCTTTTCTAAATTTATAATTTTTTTTAATATTTGAAAATAAACTAAGATTTGGAGATCATTCTATACATGATGGACTGTTTGTGGGTATTAGCTTTGAAGTTGGTCAACGAGGAAAAAGAGATGCAAATACTTAAGAACATGTGTTTGTCTTTAGTTTTGGTCGTCTTTGGTGGACAATAACATGTTAAGAGCTTATGATTGTCTGGTTCAAATTGTATAAAAAGTTTTAGGATGTGAGGTGATTGAAGTAGGATTCGAAACAATGGTGAATTCAGAATTAAAAATGTGCCACCCGCGATTGTTTTTTCTTAACCAAGTAATCGTAAATACAAGTACGAAGCAAAAATTATCATTAATATGTATCGAGTATTGAGGCTAAACAACAAAATACTAAGTCGATATAAAATTTCCCTGAGTCGAACTTGGAAAAATTATAAATATATATACAAAAATTTACCGCTCAAAGCCGATATTGCCCTAAACCGTGGCTCAACGGGCAAATCGACCACTTGATTGAGTAGTAATGATGATATAAAAGAAACTGTCCACAAGTGTTACGACATAAACCGAGAGATTCTGAATTTGAATTTTAGTTTCGATAATTCTTCTCCACCTCCTCCCTGTAAAATATATCGTATATGAACTGTCATGTAAACAGTCTTGGAGGTGGTTAAGACTTACGTAGCTTTGCAATTAGATTTATTCCCCACGCCAAGCTTGAATTACCAGCATATTTAGTTTAATAATCCAACAGTACTGGTCGCTTTTCAAAGTTTCAACTGTCGTCTGGCATTTCATTTCGGTAGAACGAGTTTACTTGTAATCATGATCATCAACCGTTGATTTAGACCCGCGAACATCGACGGTTAAATCGCAAATTATATTCAGTATGAATTCAGAATTATTGCTTACTCTTAATTAAGTTTCTTGTCTCTATAATTTCATTTATTTGGCTAACAATATTCAACCACAACAGTATATCAGATCGATCATTCAGCTCACGATAGAGACTTGCAGCTACTGCTGCTTGCAAGCAATACAATACTTGAAGTTGACGTTAATTAATTAGATTATATATGATTTTTTTTCATAATCATAAATCAGATTATTATTAGTTCAGAATTGATTAATTAATTAGGGCCACACTGTGTTTATATATTTTTATTCAACGTAATTTGATGTCCACTAATTTCCACATGAAACACGTTGATGCCGACAGTGCGCGACCAGAATTGACACGTAGGACCGTTAGTCAGCAAAGAGTCCTAACCGTTCACGTAGTTTCATACCCATCGCCGAGTACGTGTCTGCCAGCCAAGCATTCCCTTCCATTTTTCTTCGGTTTGTCCAATATTATTTATGGCAATTTTTTTAACAATGTCATTTTTTAATCATAAATAGCTTTCGATGGAAAAATTAAGATAGAAAGCAAACATAAATAATTATAAATTGACCCATGATGTAAGATCAGTCTCTACACAACCGGAAGATATGAAAGATCACGACGCGTTACAGAGTGGGCAGCCATATTTGCGGACCACCGGACAACCCGAAGCTGAATCTAAGGGCAGGCCGTCAGAAGTGACAGAATCTCCACGATGATAGCTTCGCCCGCAACGCACCTGGTGGTCCGCTGAGAGAGGCGAGAGAGGACCAGTTCTGCGTCACCCACGATGTCAACTTGCCACTTTCCCTGTTGGAAGCACTACGAACATGAGTCCGGACAGTCAGGAGCTCCGAAACATAGGGGTTAAGGAGCCCTGGATAAGTCCGCCCTACACTATGCAAAATTCTTCTACCTGCATCTCGAAAAACCAAACTCATCGCCCCACCCACCATCGGAGTCACAACCCCATCAACATTGATTTTAATCTTCGGCGACACTGGTGGTGTCCATGAGGATGGAAGAGCAACAAGGGTACGGACTTCAGCCTCGTTAGGGTTAGGTTGGAGAAGGCGGAGTTCAAAAACCTGACGTTGGTATTGTCGGAAAAGAATTGTCTGGTGTAATTGTCGACGCTCAAACACAACAAGATTCCTAAATTTCCACACTCGCCATTAAAAAAAGGACGAGTCTTGGCTAGCAAGCGGGCTGCTGAGCGAGGCAGAAGGCATAAGATGTCGAGAAAAGGCCATTAAGGGAGATGTGCCTGATCCAACGATTCAAATCAGGTGAGCGCTCTAAGGGTATGGAAAGAATGTGTCGGACCGAGTCCGGGGAGAAATGCTTGCATAAAAGATATATTCTCCACCGTCCATTGAAGATGTAGTCACTAACCAATTGCTGGCCATCGAATTGTCCCGGGACTTGAGGAGTTGACTGGGTCGGGTCAAGCCCCGACAGCCAAGAGTCTCCAAAGGCCTTGTCGAGGTACCATCACCAATTTACCGGCGAAAACCTTTAAGTAAAAGTGAACGACCATGAAGTAGACTCCGCCAACCCCACGACGGACGGGAGCCCTCACGAGCGCTCAGTAAATCATTGAACATATGATACTTGGTCCGAAGCACACGGGCTAACAAACAGCCAGGATTCTCTAATAGGCGCAAAAAATGATTAGCAAGGAGCGCTCGATTGGTGAGGTCTGCCCCCACCAAAAGTCCGTCATCTTCTGGGATAGCCGGTGACACCTATCATCAAGGGCTTGATCATATGTGGAATCATCAATCATCATGTCCTTTCGGTTCACATGCACAAGTAGAAACGAAACGTGGACCGCAAGATCAACGTACTAAGAAGATCTAACAGTCTGGCAATTAAGGATATGATTTAAGGATTAGGTAACACAAACTGGGCTAACATCAGAAGACGGAACCTCCAGGTTTAATTTATGCTTTAGGATATGGAAACATGATGAAAAATTTACAGTCAGTTACAGAGAAAACAAGATAACTTCCACAGAGCAAGTGAAACTTCATTCTGCAGCAATCTCGAAATAAGCTGACAATCAAACGTCCACCTCCTCCTTGCAGATGCAACACGTCTGGCAATGGCAAAACCGTAGCAAATAGACAGATAGATGAATCAAAAGAGAAATGAAAGGAAGACTAAATGATATTGTCATATGTCTACAGTTGTTAAGAACAGAACAAGTTTACAGATAATGATACTGTGAGCTCTTGATGCTCGATGTTTGACAAAAAACTAGCAGAGAAGAGGGGGGGGGGGGGGGTAGAAAAACGAACCTTTTCGTTTCTGAACCAGCCTCTAATACACTCGTCGTGGAATTTGTGCATACAAGACAATGCGATCAGTTTATCCCCGTTGCTGAACTCAGTTTGGCATACCACACACCTGTATATGAATTCCGATAAGAGTGATACATTGTCAGGTCATTAAAACCTTCTCCTTTATCCACTCGGGTTATGACTATGATTGAAAATGGTCGGCATTCAATCATATCAAATATCAGACCATAAAAAGTTGCATACTTTATGTCATCTTCTTTCAAGTGTCTTCCTCTCCTTGATGATTTGTATGCATAAGTTGGTAACCTGGACAACTTTTCCTTTGACAGTCCTTTGCTTACTTCGCCGATGGATTCCTGTAACTGACTAATTTCCTACACAACAAAATCCACCTCTGAAGCTTAAGTTGACAATTTTTACTAACCGTCTTCTAAATATCCTTCCAGATGTGAAAAAAGGCTACCTCATAAGTCATGTTATCAACATCGATGTTGTCCTGATTTGCAGCCTGCAAATTCAAACTCAAATTGGCTTGAACATTCACCTGGATAACCCTAACATTGCAAGTGAAAGACAAATCATTTTAGACAACTTACAGAAGAAGAAGTTGATCCGTGATGAGTTGCAGTTCCGTGAGCTTTGCTCAACGACATTGTTCCGAACGAATTCTCCATCTCGCTCAGCTGTAAAGCTAAAGCTTCTTCATCCTGTCCATCCCAAACCCCATCCAGCTCCTGCAACTGCCTAGCCAAAGCTTCATCAACAGGAAAATGTGGGTTGTGACGTCCCTGCCACCAATTTTTCGAAAATTCAATCATTCACAGATCAAATACACAGTTCAGGGGAAAGAAGAAACAGAATGAGTATTCAGTTTAGCTAACATTTAGTGACTGCCCAGCTTCACCAAAGAAATGATAGTGAAGTAGCAGCTGCTCTTCATCCCAATAATCATCACCATAATTCCTGTGCCTTTCCATCACTGAACCAAATCCCTCAACTGGGTTTTAGCAATGGCTGTAAAACCAGATTTATACAGACATTATTGGTGAATGGAAGGGATAAAAGACTGTATCTTGGAATTCAATTGGCACCCATCTCAACGCTAAATCTGGGAAGGAATGACATTAAATCGGGGAAAGACTTACGAAGCTTTATGTACAGCGAGGAAAATGAGAATTGTCTTTTCTTCTTCTTCAGTTCTTCTTTAGCTGATCTGAGGCGCCGCAATGAGTAGACGCATTCGTCGTCGGAGCTTCTGTGGACTGGAGTTGAAAACCCTTGGTATAGGTCAACGTTGCTAGCGGTTTAACAGAGTTTGATAGAGACCCGGTCGGTGACGATGGAGGGAATCACGGTTTGTTCAATGCCGGTTGAACCGTAATAAACTTAGATTAAACGGGTTAAAATCGGAAACAGTGTTATATGATGAAGTTAATAAACTAAGGGACAAGGGTACTTTTTACTCCCTAAACTTATCAAATTGACAAACTAATAACTATCCCTCCACTGTAAAATGTTCAATTTCCTCCTTAATATTGTAGTCTAACAATTGAACTCTTTTATTAATATTTAGTAAAAAAGTCCCGAATTAACATATTATGTCAATTAGAGACTCCACATTACTGTTGACTAATTATTTAAGTGTAAAATATTTTGAAAAGAGATCAAATGAAATATTCATTTTCTATATTAAAAAGGGAATTTATTAAACCGTGAAAGGTTAGTGAAAAAAAGCTTGCAATGAGTTAAATTTTAGCCGTCATAATCGTTTCCGGTTTTTTCAATTTTTTTCGCTTTTTAATTTCATTTTAAATTTTTGTTAAAAGTTCCCTCTTGTAAAAGAAAAATTGCCTTGTTACCTTTGGTAAGAGAGAAATTGCCTTGTTACCTCTCGTAAGAGAGAACCCTTTCCCCTCCCGAGACCCTAGCCGTAGCCCTATACTTATCACAACCACTATGGCCGCCCTACACTTGTTTGCTTCCAACGTTGCCATCGTCACCAACATCTCCAACACCACCAACGCAGCCATCACTGCCAACGTCGTCATTGTCACCAACATCGCCATCACCGCCAACGTCGGTGCTATTATGCCAATTATCATCGTTGTTGTTGTACTCCTACCCCTTCCAAGAAGTACGATCATGACATCATCCCTGTGTCACTAGCCGCTCAGCTAAGGGCGACCGATCCGGTTCACTGAGCTCGAGAGTTGGAGCGGTTAAGATCCTAGCCTCTTTTAGCAGTACAAATTGGGATGTTGTTATTCGCATCCAAATTTGCTAGGTTCTTTTCTACTTTTATTTATAATTTCAACTTTTTCTTTTGTTTCTAATTTGTATTTGTCTTAGTGATTGTTAGTGTCCTTATTTTTTTTTATTTTTAGGGTGAATCCCTATTAGATTGTCCGTTTGTTAGAGAAAAAGGATTGATGTGGTTACTATTGCAAAGACCCTCGATCCATGCTAGTCTCGTTGATGAGGATTGCACTTCCGATGGGACTTCATGTACGCCTCACGTTGCTATGTCTTGATTAAGAATATGAATGATATGATTTTTTTAATAAAAAAGGGAATTTATTAGAGGTATCATAACTGACGGCCAAACAAAAAAAATAAATAGTTAATAATGGTGAATTCTTCGGTATACCTGGTATACTGAAACTTTCGGTGTGCCTAGTTTTTTTTGATGACGTAAATCCATCACCAACGTCCATTTTTAATTTGCGATCTTGACGGTTCACAATTATTTGAATATTAAATCTCTATCTAACATTTTATCTTTGATCTCATATACTTTTTCAATTTATAAACTAGTCACTCTCTTTAATTCCTATATATCAATTGATATTCAAATACAAGTTCTTAACATTTCACTCGACAACCAACGAAACGAACTGTTTCAGCTCTAGTTGACATTGACGATAGCGTCATTCGCTATAGCAATGGAAACCTTGATAGCTTCCATGTTCGGTATGAATATTCCATGCACGCTGTACGAAAGTGATGGGATATTCGGGTATATCGTTGGAGCTGCTACAATGGGATGTGTAGTTGTTTTCTTGGTGGTTCTAGGATATGTAAGATGGAAGAAGCTGCTTGGTACTTGAGCTGAAATCATGCTTAACGGCATAATATTCTTTGAGACATGTAAGTAAGGAAATGAAGGAAGGAGTGGGTTATAGTTTTGTTTGCGGGAGTGAGTGTATAGGAGGAGGAGGAGAGTAGCCTTCAGTTTGATACAAATTCAATATCAGACGAATCTCTCTCTTAACTCTTTAGGGTTTCATACTTGTGTATGTAAGTTTTTTTTGGTTTGATAATCTAGGTACACCGAAGAATTTACTCTTAGGGTGGAAATGATTTAGTTTGTGGTTAACCAAATCGATTTATGTGGTTAACTACACCACAAAAAAAGAAAAACCACACTTTTTTTTGTTTGCGGT
The DNA here is from genome assembly GCA_030674075.2 of Linum usitatissimum. NCBI lineage: Eukaryota > Viridiplantae > Streptophyta > Magnoliopsida > Malpighiales > Linaceae > Linum > Linum usitatissimum. The sequence continues at coordinate 1,869,943 of JAUJYP020001424.1, forward strand.
CAATCACTAACTAAACTATAATTTTTTATTTGGTTAGTGATTAACCACAAAACCACTTCTTTTAAAAAATCAAATTTTAATCATAAATATATAAGTAAAGTTTCAACAAATTTGTGAGCATTTTTTGATAAATGAGCTGAGGTATATATAAATAACGAATATGTACAAACTGTTCCCGCCAAAAGCCTTGCAAATTGCAAGGTCCCTTGAAAATTACATCAAAACCAAAAGCATAAAAAAGAAGCAAAGCAGACACACATTTATTCAAGCAGGTGGGAAATAATTAAAAAGAAGAAGATGAGAACCTGTCAGGAAAAGGACCAATAAAATCATAACACTATCAAATAGTGACAGCGTGATCAAAACGAGAGCTTCTACTTGATTAGCGTCAGCTTGGGGAAGAAAAGAAGGCAGAAAAATGGAGGTTCTCGAAGAGCAAAGACCCCAAAACCTGCAACAGCAGAACAAAATGCAAAAAGGAACATTCCGCAAGCTACGGCGGGTGAAAAATCCCGTTCAACCACTCCCAACAATCCACCTGTGAAGCCTGATTATGGACTTGTAACCATCGGGCTGTGTTGAATGCAATTTTCCAAGCTAACTATGAAGTTGAGCAACTTTTATCTCGAAAGATTCTATTGTTGCGCTCAATCCATACTCACAAAATCGCCAAGTGTAACACCTTTCTAAATTTATAAGAACCTCTATAGTTTTGGCCTTCAGTCCATCCCTCAATAAGACCAATCACATCCTGAAAAAAAGAAACAATGTTGCTCAAAGTTTGTCAAAATTTCATCCATACCTTATACGAGAATCGATAGTGAAGCAGGAGATGAGAGATTGTTTCCTCTGCATGGCAACATAACACACATCTGTTGGGGACGATGATTCCGCGTCGACGGAGGTTCTCAATCGTGGTTATCGAGTTTAAACTAGCTAGCCACGCAAAACAACAAACTCTTGTTGGAGCCAAAGAGATCCAAATGGCGGCATTCGGGAACTGAGCAATGCCGGGAAACTTTGTGAGCAAAATCTTTGACATAAATGATTTGACCGTGAATCCATGCTTCATATCCGGAGCCCATCTCATGGAAGGAGATCCCTCTGATAGTGTGTCCTCAGGAAGGTCATTGAGCATCAGGTGAAGTCTCATAAGCTCCACAAATTTGTGAGCATTACTTGAATCAAAATGTTTAATATAGTCATATACGCATATAGCATAATAGCTAATAAAAATAAAACGATAAAAATTTAAGACGATAGCTAATAGTCTAATGAGCATTATAAAAAACTAATATCAGTATAGACACATTAGAATTATAACTACAAAGAAATAAATGCAATAGACTAAAATAAAAATTGAAAAGTCGGTGAGAAATGGAATTATGAAACCAAACAAGTATATTATCAGCTCATATTTAATATTCAAAAACTAGTTAGGTCTTTTAAAATACAGTTTATTTGGTGTTTTGTGGTTAACCATACGGTTTATAGTTAAACCATTAATCATAAATTGCATCATTTTTCTACCACAAATCGAATCACTAATCACAATGCGATTAATAATTAACCGAAAATCATAATTTTTAATGTGATTAACGATTATAACCATTTATCATAAACCAATTTCACCCCTAATTAATAATGTCCGAAAATCACAATTACGAAATTTCCACAAGCCCCACTGAAACAAATAAGTTTAATGGCCTCGCTAGTGCTCGCATGAAAAGTTATCCGCCAAACAGATATTGGTGGCCCTTAATTTTCACTTACAACTTAAATTCAATTTCTAAATTATACTACACTTTATTTTATGAATAAAAATTGATTGGCTTTGTTTGAGTTCAAATCACAAACCTTTTGGGTTAGATTAACATAATAACCAATTACACGACGAAATTTATTACTAACTTATGCTATCATTAATATTTTTTATTTTGACGAAAGAAGGTCAAATCTCATTAATAATTTATTGAAAGGCACAAAACCACATTGACAACCCAACTCAGAGGTACCATACCAGGTACCATACTAATCAACGTGGTGTACTTTTTTAGTAATTTAGTAATTAATACAATACCCATGAAAAGTTCCGTTACGTTGTACAATTTGACTAAATACAATAAAACTCGATCTGGTTTGTGTAGATGAAAATATGAGAGATTTTAGATAATTTGGACCGTAAAATTTTAAATTAGAGATTTTGCCAAATAAATTGTTTGACATAATTAATAAAGGGAAAATTGTTAGAGAATTAAATTTTTAATGTAGATTCTTAGAAATTATTAATTTGAGGAGATTTTGAGAAAATTCATTTCATTTTATTTTTTAATTTTTTAATCCCAATAATCATCTAAAATGAAACATTCAAACATTATATTTATCAAAATAACATAATCTTCATATTCTCAAAATAGCATGCATGACACATCTAACGAACTCACCCACACAAATTACATCTATAGTACAGTCAAGTTACAAACACATCATAGTAAGCTTTTCCTCCGAGTGGAAGGCATTTACAGTACATTAAGTTTCGTCAGTAACGACACACAAGATCCCAAGTTGATTTCGTTGACGTATTTCGGCTAGCTGATTGAAGATAAGAGATGAGTTAATGAAGACAAAAAATTCCGGAAGAGGTCATTTTAGCCGACTGGATGCTAAATTTATTGGTTTTTGGCGCCTACGTAATTCATACTCAAAAACAAATATTTTATTTTGGCATCATCTAGTGTACATCGTACACGTAGCTATCTCTCAGTCACTTGCATTGCTGCCGTGGCACAAGAACAAGCGGCGATTCCTTCTGCAACGTGATGCCGAACTTCTCCTCCATGTCCAACTCCACCGGTTGCTTTCCCTGGTTGGGCAGACACCAGTCGAAGTTCCATACCAAATTAGCCAGAAGCAGAGGAATTTGCCGGGCAGCCAATGGCATTCCAGGACACATCCTCCTCCCAGCACTGAACGGCAGCAGCTGAAAATCCTGTCCTCGAAAATCCACCTTTGAATCCATGAACCTCTCCGGCTTAAACGACGCCGCATCTTCTCCCCAAATTGAACAATCGCGCCCGATCGCCCACACGTTCACGGTGACCCTTGCGCCCTTGGGGATTGTGTAATTCATCACTTGCAAAGTCTCGGGTGCGCGGTGGGGCACTAGTAAGGGAGCGGCCGGGTGGAGCCTTAACGTTTCTTTGACCACTGCGGTTAAGTACGGAAGTTGGTACACGTCGACTTCCTTCAGTTCGGGCTTTTGATGATACGAAAACTCTGCTTTCAATTCGTTACGTAGCTTGTCCATTGCTCTTCTATTTTTCATGAGCTCTGCCATCGCCCACTCTATCGTCGACGTGTTTGTATCAGAACCAGCTACGAACAATTCCTGCATTTATGGTAAAGGGAATAAATTGATAACTTGCTCGGATCATGAATTCCATAATGTAGTCAAATCATTTTAACTGTTTTTCTTTCTTTCTGCTTACGAGAGTTAACCAATTTATTTGATCATCGTTGAATCCATTTTTGAGAAAAACATCAAGAAAATCTCCTCCATCATCTCCTCGCCGGCGGATTTCCCTTCGCTCCTTGAGATAAGGTTTCCAAATGAAAAAGAACTCATCGACTCTCCGGGCAGTTTCCCTTCTTAACCCCTGAGGATCCAATTTCTCCAAGATCGGAAAAAAATCTGCCAAATTAGGAGCAGCCCCCAATTCTGTCATCCTCCAAACTAACGATTTCACCTTCGCGGCTGTTGTGGTCTCCTGAAATCCGATACAGTCTCTCGAGAAGGCGAGATTTGATAGCGAATCGAAAATAGTAGCGAACACTACTTCGCTGATTTTGATCTCTTCCCCTGTTTTTCTTCTAATGAAGTTCACCATCTCCACGGCCTTCTGCTCCCGGACAGCAGCCTGACTTTCGATGGCCTTGACGGAGAAAAGCTGGGTTTTGAAAACGGACCTGAAAGTCTTCCAATTCTCGTTGCAATTGGACGCCCAGATGATCGCTTTACGGTCGAGTTCCGTGATGGAGAAAGGGACTACCCTGGGGACGAACCGAGCGGAGAGGAGGCGGTCGTGGGTTCTTAAAATTTCGGCGGCGGTGGAGGGAGAAGATGCGACGACAAGGAGCTGGGAGCCGAGGCGGAGGGAGATGAGTGGGCCGTGGAGTTTGGAGAAAGAATTGAGAGAGATGTGTGGCTTTTTGGTTAGGTGGAGGAGGTTGCCGATGATCGGCCATGGTTTTGGCCCCGGTGGGAGCGGCGGTGATGGCGGCTGGGGTTTGGCGGTGGTGATGTAGAGGAAGATGGCGAGTGGGAAGAATAAGAGGAGATAGATGACCATTATGATAGGAAGGATTTTGGGAATCGTACGTACTGGACTTGTGATCCGAGATATTTAGGCGGGAGAGGTATGGCGGAAGAGCGGTGGTCAATTTATCGACATTTGTTAAGCCACACGACAAATGTTAGCCTGCAAATAGACAAGGAAGGTAGGATGGTCCAATGATGATTCATTCGTTCACTTTGCACTTGCCTCCACTAAAAACAATACTGCAGAATCAAAGCAACCCACCTATTTGTGGTTCTAAAATATAAATTTTGAAATTTACATGTATGAATGAATTCCTTGAAAGTTTATGAAATTTATTTTAAAATGAATATGTTTGTGTTTTTTTTCCAATGAATATTGAGGTTTTTTATTCAGTTTTCCAAATAAAAAAGTATCGTTTAGAAAAGTTCAAAACATGAATTTACTCACTACAACAAGAAAAACTAACTACTAAAACTATCTATCAATAATTTTTTTATCTCTACAAATGTTCCTAGCTATATTAATCGTCGGATTGTAAACTTCACTTGCTTTTTTCAACACCTTTCATATTATACGTTGCTATATATAGCCCTCCAAGTTTGTCTGAATGCACCAGAATCTCTATCATTTCCTGAGTATAACTCTATAATTCTTGCAATTTTTTCTGCCAAGTTGACATGTAACCAGTGCACTTTCCCAAACAGTAATCTCTAATTTTCTTCACATAATCACAATCAGTAAAGATATGATCGAGATCATCAATTCCACCTTCACACAAGAGACACGAGATATTAACAGACATTCCCCAGTTTTCCATTTGCGTATGAGTGCTTAGTTTACCCTGAATTGCAAGCCAGATTATGAAGCAGCGTTTCCTCATAACTAGTCTACATTCTCACCCTGTTTCCTAAATGTCTCCCAGATCACAAAAATCGAGTATTTAGGCATCAACTTACCTTATCAGAGAGGTTGATTTTCATCATCAAAGGATATAAAATGAGCAACTTTGTCTCTTGCATAGAGAATCCGTTTCCAGACCATACATTTACATTAATAATTAATTTATGCTCTATTCACTGATTATTTCTCCAATTTAGAACATGCATTTAGAGGTGAGTTAACGATTAAAATCTATTAACCGACCGAATGTGGTTGGTTAATCGATTAACATGAAATAATTAGGTTGGTTATTAACATATTTGAGATTTTTTCAGCCGAAACACATGTTTAGCTCACTATCTTCATATTTGTACATATTTTAAACAAAACCAACCTACTTCGGTTGGTTAATCGGCGGTTAATTAACCTATTATCATTTTATTTCTGTGTTAGTCGCTAACCTATTTTATATACAATCTTAACTAACCCACCAAATGTGGTAAGTTATTAACCGCTTCGAGTGACTCCTACCCCTACTTGCATTAGAAAATCAAACATTTCTACTTTGGACTTTCATAACTCGATAAATATTACCTATATTAACTTGCTCCTTCATTGAATTCAAAGGATGGTAATTTTCGACTCACCCATCTTACCATTATATTTGATACTGAACAATATTAAGACAATGATGTCTATATTTAATATTCATTACTTTCACAGAAATTTAGACTTTATATATACATCTCTTTATCATTTGATTATATATGCTATCGTCTTTATATTTCACATTAGAACTATATTATTTTTCGTGACAAAACAAAAATTATTTTTAATAGAAAATAAAGAGTGAGAGGCGTGAGGTGGAGTGTGAAAAGAGTGAGAGTGTTTGGTGATCGATACTAAAGACGGAAGTGACTATTTTGTAAAACTGTGAGATAGTGTAAGTTATAAAAGTATGTAGATGGAATTTAATTTAGAATGGATTTTACAAATAATTTATTTATTTTTTAAGAAATTTATTCATTTTATACTTAACAGTGCCTTAGTATTGAAGATGGTATAACCAAGTATATTGAGTAGCCGGGTGAAATCAGACGATTCCAGGCTGCAATCTAACAAGGCTGCGAATATGACTAGTGTTGGACGGAAATTATAAGACCAGTCAAGTGTTTTAGGCCTAATGAAAAAAGCAGACAAAGTTATGAACGGGTTGTCAATTTTAGTCCGAATTGTATATATATTAAAATTACTCGACGTTAATTTTTGGTCTTCTGTCAAACTTAACTTGTTGTCCGAAATCTTAGTTAGATTTTTCACACCGGTGATGACAACTCCATACCTCGACAACACTCCTCCTCAATATGACAATTTTTAATAAAAATTATATCACGATATCATCAATTTTAACAGTTAATTCAATTAAATTTTTTTTAACACTTTCATCCCATCAATTTTTAGCAATTTTTATGGTTAACAACTTTATCTTTAATTTTTATATTTTATTAATTTAAACTCACAAAATAACTTTATTTAAATGTTTTATTTAAAAAATTAAACAAATATGTTTATATGACATTACTAATAAATCTTTTAATTTAAAAAATCTTGAACAAAATGTTAATTTAACAATTATTTATGGATAATGCCATTTCATCTTCCACTTTATTTTATCAATCGTTAAAGTTTTAAGATGAAAATGTCTGACAACAAGAAAGAAGAATAATTGATCATCAGTAACGGTGCAATTTAGGGTTGACTTTTGGGCTAAACTTATTGTGAAATTCATTAATGATTAAAGAATTAAAAGCCGCCCTGCAATCTGATCCCCTGCAATCCTGCATGCATTACCGTAAAAAAGGCCGCCATGCATGTGCATGACTGCATGTGCATGTGGATTGTGGAACCTCACATTTAAAATTAGAGCTGTTTAATTCGGAAAAAGATTTATTTGTTATTTGATTTGATTTTAAATAAGGCAAGTTTAATTTAGAGTTATCGGGTTTAAATTTATTTACATTTTATCCGACAAACAAACATTTTATACGATGTTTATTTTCTTTTTTATATATTATTATTTTTCTATTTTAAGAAAATATCTTTATTTTATCGAAGGCGAGATATTATTGCATAAGAAAAAGCATTACACTTCACAAGTCATGAAAAGAACTTGGTCGAAATGGAGAGAAAGAAATCAGATGGAAAAAACAAGGCAAAAGCATGTCCAATTTCATTGTCGCCGTTGATCCAGATTCGTACAAGACGAATTGACCAACGGAGTTGAGAGCGGACACGCAAATGGTCAAGAGAACTCTCCAACCGAAAACAAAGTACAACAGAGGAAAAAGACCACAACACATTAAGAACATATAGAGCAAAGCTATGGTGGATTGGTCCTAACTCTGCACATCCTTCTCCACAAAAAACAGTCCTCCTTCGTGGCGATAGCGACCACATCGACCCAACTAAAAATCATCTCATTATGCAATTGATGATGTCCTCAGCTCGACAAACCTGATCACGGAAACTTCTGTTGTTCCTCTCCGACCAAATCGTCCACAAAATCGCTTGAGGAATATTCCATGACCTGTTATCAGCGCAATAAACATCAGCAACACTGGAATCCTTACAACTCGAAGCCGCAAAAACTCTCGGGAAGGACTCCAAGCATTCAATTTCGCCCCTCACCCAGGGATCAGCCCAAAAGGAGGTGTTTATCCCCCATCCGAGATCAACATGTCACGCTCTTTTATTCCGAAACAAACGTGTAACACCATTAAAAAGCAACTGTATATTAGGAACAGAGGACCATCAAACTTATATTACTATAAGTTTTATTAAGATAATTAACATACAATCAATAATCATTAATTTCAACTTGCCAAAAAATAACAATTAATTTCAAGTATAAATACAACCCAATGACAGAGTCTGATAAAATTGCACCATCAAACTTCATAAACAAATGGCTATCTATCTACTCCTCCTTCCACTCATTATCATCATCGTCATATTTACCACCACCTCCAAAACCCAGCCACCATCGCCGCCGCTGCCTCCGGGACCAAAACCATGGCCAATCATCGGAAACCTCCTGCACCTAACCAAAAACTATCATATCTCCCTAGAATCCTTGTCCAAACTGTACGGCCCACTCGTCACTCTACGCCTCGGCTCACAACTCATGATCGTTGCCTCTTCTCCTGCTGCCGCCACCGAAATCCTCAAAACACATGACCGCCTCCTCTCCGGCCGATTCCTCCCAAAAGTCTTTCCTTGGGACGGCCCGACAATGGATCGAAAGGCCATCATTTGGGCTTCCAGTTGCCACAACAACTGGAAGTCTCTCAAAACTGTTTTTAAAACCAGGCTCTTCTCGTCAAAGGCAATGGAGTGTCAGTCCGCCGTGAGGGAGCGGAAGGCGGCGGAGATGGTCGAATTGGTCCGAACCAAAGTCGGGGAGGAAATCTACGTGGGGAAAGTAGTTTCCAAGACTGTTTTAAGTTCGCTATTCAATCTCATGTTCTCGAGAGAATGTGTCGGGTTTGAAGAGTCGCTGGTCAGGAAGCTTATGGAGTTGATAGCCGCTCCTAACGTTGTCGACGTTTTCCCTATTTTGGATAAGTTGGATCTTCAGGGCTTGCGAAGGGCATTCTTCAACAACGCCGATAAATTGTCTTCCGTTTGGAGGCCTTATGTAAATGAGAGAAGGGAAATTCTCCGGCGAGGGGGAAGAGTTGCTGCTACTGCCGACAGAACAGAGGATTTCCTTGATGTATTTCTGGAAATTGGACTAGACGATGAACAAATCGACTGGTTGTGTCACGTAAGAAACATGAAATTTAATTAATTGTACCCAGTCTGCAGTTTGATTTCAGATTCTAATTTTTTTTATTTTGCAGGAGATAGCCGGGGCCGGAACGGATACCACCACCACAATCGTAGAGTGGGCGATGGCTGAGCTAATGAAAAACAAAGGAACGATGAACAAGCTCCGCGAGGAACTAAAAACAGAGTTTTCTAGCGGAAAGCCGTTGAAAGAATCTGACATCTACCACCTTCCTTACTTTGTTAAATGGTGTTAAATTATAAGTATGTGAGTGAGTTGTAATAGATAATAGTAGTAGTGGTATAAATAGAATTCTCCTTTCTGTTTGTACATTTAATTCATTCGATACAAGTAATAACGAGAAAACGACTTTCCATTACGGCTTCTCCTTCTTCTTCGCTTTCTCTCGTTCTTCTCTTCTCTTCCATTCATCAAACTTCACATGGTATCGAGCCTCCATTGTTGAGCTGATTTCGTCATGACTTCATCAACACAATCATCATCAATCCTTTCTACACTCGGTTCGCTCATCCTTCAAACTACACCGATCACTTCGCGAATCCGTTGTTCTTGTCTCCCAGCGATAATCTCTCATCTCCGATCGTCGGAGTAAAGTTGACAAATGATAACTTTCATGTGTGGAGCAGATCCATGAATGTAGCCCTGAGTATCAAAAACAAGCTAAGCTTCATTGATGGATCATATCCGGCTCCGAAGTTCGGGATGCCTCATATCAAGCTTGGATCCGATGCAACTTCGCAGCGTTCGAATCGGATTCGAACTCGTGTCGAAGACATCGCGCGAGTCTTATTTCTTATGATAATGCAAAGCTGCTTGGAACGATCTCAATCAACGATTCCGCCGGTGCGACGCAATCCGAATCGGCGATTTGCAATCACGGATTGCATCCCGTGATCAAGGTCGACAACGATTACTCGGTATTTCACCAATCTTAAGGTTCTATGGGAGGAATACGTTCAATATAGACCAATTCCTCCGTGTGAATGCAATCCTAATCGAGTTTCGACTTGCAAAGTCATCTCTAAAATGCTGCTGTATCAAGAGCAAGATCATGTGATCCGTTTCATTCGAGGATTGAATGAAAGCTATGATGTAGTACGATCTCAGTTGCTGTTAATGGATCCTTTGCCTGACATTAATACGCATTCAAATTCGGCTGTTCGGATGGAACGTCGGATGAAAGGAAATGTGGTTAGATCTCGTAGATTCTATTGCTCTTGCCGCAACTAACTATCTTGGAAATGGAAGAAATAGAGATTCGGTGAAAAACGACCTCTATTTTGTAGATATTGTAAGAAGGACAATCATAACATTGAAACATGTATGAAATTAAAGAACAAAAAGGCTCGTGAAGCGAGTAATGGTGGTGGAAATGGTTTCAATCGATTTGCCGGTGTCTTTTCGGTGATGTTCACCATAGCCTTGATAATGACCGTCGGTCTTCCCATGGTTACTCAACTCCGGACTATCGTTCGCTTCGAAAGTTCATCGGATACGTCCATGTCCTTGTCCTCCTCGAGCTTGCACGACTTCGAATACTCCTCAAGCAAACGGCCATGCCACGGCCTCAATCCCAAGCCACTTATGCCAACCTAATCACCACCACCATTCCCGCATCATCTACATCATCAGGTACCTACTCCCTTTCCACTCTTACATCTCAACCCCTTTCTAGTTACTGGATAGTGGATACAGGAGCTAGTAGTCATATTGCCTGTTCATCTCACCTATTCTCTCATCTGAATGTCATTTCTCCCATTCCTGTCACCTTACCTACTGGCAAAAGTGTTCTTGCTACTCATTCTGGGTTGGTAATATTGCCATGTGGCCTGTCTTTGCATAATGTGTTATACATTCCCTGTTTTTCTTTCAACCTTCTTTCTGTTAGCTGCCTCACGCAACAATCACCTGTTTCTGTTGCTTTTTCATCACATCAGTGTCATATTCGAGCCCTTCCCTCACAGAAGACGATTGGTTTAGCCCAAGAAAGTAGAGGTTTATACCTTTTACCCGCCATCCACACTACCGCCTTTGTTTCCCTCATTTCTTCTAACATTGTCTGCTTAAATTGTCTTTAACCTTCACCCTCATTCTTTGGATGTTTGGCATTGCGGACTAGGGCATCCATCCCTAGGGAGACTTCAACTCATCCACCAGGCTCAACCTTCCATCACCCTTCCTTCATCTTCTCACCGCATTACTTGCCACCTTGCTAAACAAAAAACCCTTCCCTTTAACAAGAGCCATTCCAGAGCTGATTCTCCTTTTTCATTAGTCCATATGGATATTTGGGGACCATTACATACTCCTACTCATGATGGTCATAGTTATTTTCTTACTATCCTTGATGATTTCAGTCGTTGTGTGTGGATATTTCTCATGAAACATAAAAGTGAAACTCGAGAGATTGTTAAATCCTTTTGTTCTATGGTATCTACTCAATTCTCAGTTTCTGTTAAGATCATTCGATCTGATCAGGGTGCAGAGTTTAAAATGGACTCTTTCTTTGCTACACATGGCATTATTCATCAGCAAAGTTGTGTTTCCATCGCTCCCCAAAATGGACGAGTTGAACGCAAACATCAGCATCTCTTAGCTGTTGCTCGTTCCCTACGATTCCAAAGTGGTTTGTCTCTCAGATTCTGGGGGGACTGTGTCTTACATGCCTGTTACTTAATCAACAGACTTCCAACTCCTGTTCTTAATAACCTTTCCCCATATGAAACTCTATATAATGTCAAACCGTCTTATGATCACTTACGTATCTTTGGCTGTCTATCATATGCTAGCACCTTGTCCCACAACCGCACCAAATTTGCTCCCGGATCCACTCTCCTGTGTGTTCATAGGTTTCCGAATGGGATAAAAGGTTACAAGCTATTAGACTTAGCTAACCAAAAGGTCATTGTTTCCGGGAATGTTGTGTTTCATGAAATGATCCTTCCCTATAGAGAGCCCGATCTATCCCCAACAACTACCACCAATACGGACCGGTCCATAATTCCCATTACCCTTGACTCACTCCCCCCTCCTGATGATGTTGATATGAATATTCCTCCCGCAAATTCAAGTGACCATCCTCAACCAGACATCACCATCACTACAGATTCCAGATCACCTTCAAACACAAGAAAAACTCCCCAAACAAAGACCATCAACACAGATTCCACACCTACCCCTCAACATACTCAATCTCATACCTACATTAATCCTACTCTCCCCTGCAAAAGACCAACACGAGTCACTAGACCTCCAAAATATCTAGAAGATTACCATTGTTCTCTCCTCGGTTCAACAAAACCTATTATTGAAGAATACTCATCTTTTCCCATGCATAAGTATCGTGTTATGATTTCCTTTCACCAACTCACGAGTTTTTTCTTTGTCCATCTCTCTTGAATCCGAGCCACAAACCTTTGAAGAAGCCGTCAAATCTCCCCCCGGAGGAGAGCCATGATGGAGGAAATGCAAGCTCTCGAGGCAAATGGGACATGGACGATTCATCGATAAGCCGTCGGGGGTAAGGCCCGTAGGATGCAAGTGGGTATACCGGATCAAGTATAATCCGGATGGAAGCATAGACAAATACAAGGCACGCTTAGTTGCAAAAGGGTACACACAAGTGTATGGGGTGGATTTCACGGACACGTTCTCACCGGTGGCAAAGATTACTTCGTGAAAACACACTGCCTTGTAGTCGCCGTGAAGGATTGGCATCTGCACCAAATGGATGTGAGCAATGCATTCCTTCATGGAGACTTGGATGAGGAAGTGTACATGGACATACCAAAGGGCTATGAAACCAAAGGAGTTGGAAGACAGGTGTGCAAGCTGCAAAAGTCCTTGTATGGTTTGAAGCAAGCAAGCAGAATGTGGTTCATCAAGTTCACCAAAGCGCTTAAGCAGGAAGGATTTAAACAATCTGACTCAGATCACTCACTTTTCAATTACTCATCAGGAAATTCCATGCTGGTATTATTGGTTTATGTAGATGATATTATCCTAGCTGGAAATGACCTCACCACGATGGAAGAGATCAAAGGAAAGTTGCGAAACACTTTAAGGTGAAAGACATGGGGCCCTTGAAATACTTCCTAGGACTTGAGATTGCCGGAACAAAGAATGGAATCTCCATGTGTCAACGTAAATACTGCCGGAGATGATCTCGAAGTCGGTCTACTGGATGGGAAACCCACAAAGACCCCACTTGACTATAAGGAAAAAGCGAAAGCGGATGAGGGAAATCCATTGGAAGACATCACTCAATACGGGCGAGATAATTGGAAGATTGCACTATATCACAATTACACGACGACATTTGTTATGCGGTCTGTGGTAGCTCGGTTTCGGGCTAAACCAACAGATACACATCTCAAGGCTGCATATAAGGTCATTAGATATTTGAAAGGGTCTCCAGGTCAAGGTTTATACTTCAGGAAAGATAGTAACCTGGAAGTTCATGGATACTGTGATTCAGATTGGGCAAGTTGCCCAGATACGAGAAGATCAACTACGGGGTACTGCCTGTTTCTAGGTAGTTCGTTGGTTTCATGGAAAACTAAGAAGCGAGCCTTTGTCTCTAGATCTTCATCGAAGCCGAGTACGGGGCAATTGCATCATTGTGTTGTGAGGTTCGGTGGATGAAGGTCTTGTTGGCGGACTTGGGAGTTCCTCACAATAGTCCAATGCAAGCGTATTGCGACAATCAGTCAGCAATCCACATTGCACACAATCCTGTATTTCACGAACGTACTAAGCACATAGAGATCGATTGTCACGTGATTCGTGAACGAATTGAGTCAGGATTAGTGCAACTCAAGTATGTGTCAACAGAAACGCAGCTGGCGGACATCTTTACCAAGGGATTAGCTGCTCCCAGGATGCGGTTCTTATCGTCCAAAGCGGGTATATTGAACATCTACTCCCCGGTTGTGGGGGGGTGTTAAATGGTGTTAAATTATAAGTATGTGAGTGAGTTGTAATAGATAATAGTAGTAGTGGTATAAATAGAATTCTCCTTTCGTTTGTACATTTAATTCATTCAGTACAGTAATAACAGAAAACGACTTTCCATTACAGCTTCTCCTTCTTCTTCGCTTTCTCTGTTCTTCTCTTCTCTTCCATTCATCAAACTTCACATACTTAGCTGCAATCGTGAAAGAAACGTTGAGGCTACACCCGACGGGTCCTTTACTAATCCCCCACCGGTCCATGGGGACTTCAGAAGTGATGAATTACACGATCCCCGAGGAGGCCTTGGTCGTCGTTAATATGTGGGCGATCTCTCGAGATTGTTCGATCTGGGGGGATGATGCGTTGTCGTTTAGGCCGGAGAGGTTCGTCGGTTCGAAGGTAGATTTTCGAGGACAAGATTTCGAGTTGTTGCCATTTGGTGCAGGGAGGAGGATGTGTCCCGGGATGCCATTGGCGGCAAGGCAAATTCCTCTGCTCTTGGCTAATTTGGTTTGGAACTTTGATTGGTGCTTGCCAGACGGAGGAGATCCAGCGGTGGAGTTGGATATGAGCGAGAAGTTTGGGCTCATTTTACACAAGGAGCGGCCTCTGGTTCTTGTTCCTCGTCCGAGTTCTATATTACAAGACTGATGAGTAAGTGTCTTCTTCAAGTGTAGTAGAGTTATGTTGGTAATTTTAAGATATCCTATTTGAATTCAATAACACTCACAGACGAAAACATATGTAATATTTACTTTTTGTTGTGTTGCTATCTTGTGACGTAATCTTAATCTATGGTTTGTGCTGGAACAAACGTCATTTAATGGAACTGTTTCATTTTCAGTCATGTTAGTCAAGTTTTATAGTATTACTGTTTGGTCACCAAAGTCTTTAGTACGTAGTGATAATTTAGAACCATCAAATTTAATTATTTTCAGTTTTAACTGTTCGAATTGAAAAGGTAACATGGACCGAAAGAAAATTTGTTCATCCTCTATCAGTCGTGCAACCGGCACTGAACCCAACCAGTCCTCTATAATAGTACTCGGTAGGGGTGGAGTAAATTATTTTGTCAATGAGATGTTTTATTAATTCGTTCTCGTCAAAATTCAACTACGTAATAGAAAATTCAACTATAACAATACTTAAATTTATAAAATAACTGAATAATAATTTAACGCACACTCCCCCTGTACAGAAAATCTGTCATGGGTCCCTACCTGCGCTGTTTCGGCCCTGATGATGCTGCCTAGGCATTGGAGGAAGTCCATGCCAGTATTTGCAGAACCCACACGGGGCCCAAAAGTCTCGAGAAACACCTACTCTACCAAGAGTTTTATTGGCCAACTATGTGCAGGGAGGCCACAGAATTGGTTCGAGCCTCCCTTCCTCAGTCCCTTCAAGCAGTCGTTAGCCCGGCCCTGACCCTTTACACGATGGAGAATGGATATGCTTAATCTATGGTTTGTTCATGTTTATTTTGGCAGTCATTTTGTGAGATAGTTTGATTCGGTTGAATAAATTAGAAGTCGAGAATCATCAAATTTAATTATCCTCGATTTAACGGTTTGATTTGAAAAGAATTAAAAGCCTCCCTACATGCATGCATCGTAAAAAAATATCCGCCATGCATTTGATAACTCCAAATTATCAACACACAACACAACCAATTATACTTTGCGAGGATTATTTTCTCAACCACACCTACTTTTGGTAATACACTCTTACAAATATCATAATATTTAGTACATATTGTTTTTGTTACAAATTCCAGACAAAACAACCCTTACTATTCATTCACTTAGCTTGTGTTGTCTGTTGATCTATTTCCAATTTCCCTTCATTGTCAATGTAGAGCGAAGGAACTAACCGCAAAGGATATTTTTGGATAAGCGTTACTTCAAAAGATTCTGTCATATCAACATTTTTTGATTTCAGTACTCCGGGAAGTGTCCAGTCAAAATGAAAGAGCAAATTAGCCAAAGTAAGTTTAACGATGGTCATTCCATACGTAATTCCAGAACAAATCCTTCTGCCAGCACCGAATGGAATGAAGTGAAAATCAGTCCCTTTGAAGTCAACTGAACAATCTAAAAATCTTTCAAGATGAAACATTTCTGCATTTGTCCAATAACGAGAATCTCGATTGATCGCCCAAACATTCACAAGTACTCTAGTTTTTACTGGTACCTCGTATCCATTATCAAACTTCACGTTCTCTGTAGTTTCTCTGGGAAGGAGTAAAGGAGCAGGAGGATGCAACCTTAAAGCTTCTGTGATCACCATATCTAAGTAATTTAACTTATGGAGACTTGCCTCCTTGACATTTCCGACCTTGCTAAACACTTGTCTTACTTCTTGTTGTGCTATCTCCATCACTCTCGAATTTTTGACCATTTCTGACATGGTCCACAATATTGCTGTAGATGATGTCTCACTTCCAACCATGAACAAGTCCTAGTAATGAATGCAAAATCAATTTTAGTAGATGCAAACAAATATCCTCGAAATTGGTTGCACCATGTGTAAAAATTAGTTGAGAAATGATATATGTAAATGTGGCCATTAATCACTAGATAAAATATAGTACGAGTATAGTAGATATTAATACGTTGATAGTTTTATAAGTTAATTTAAAATAGTAGTATGTTTAAAATTTTGGTATCAATTATAAATATTTGAAATTTATAATTTTGAAAGTGAATATAATTTTTTTAAAAATTAAATGGATCTACAGTTATACGGGCGGAAAGTTTAAACACATATAGTACATATACGTATATTATAAGAGTATTAAATGGATTTTTGCTAACTATAATGATTAACAGGAAAAAACATTAATAATACTCACCAGAGTGACAGCTTTTTCGTGAATATCGAGAAGAACATCCATAAGATCATCATTATCTGCTTCTTCATCAATTTTCCCTCCTATTCTCCTTGCTCTCTTAGATTGATGTTCATCAATAATCTTGTCCAATACCGAAATCGTATCAACGACCATCATAAACTCATCGCTCAACTCGTGCACTTTACCAAACGCCGCCCTCGAAGTCATCGAGCTCGTCAATTTCTTCACCATCTCACTCAAATCCACAGGACCCTCTTTATCAGTACGAAGAAGACGGTCAACGAAACGTTTGACCTCTTCCTCTCTGACTCGACGGAAAGACAAGACTCGTTTCGCGCTTAGGAGCTCCAGCACGGCGATCTTCCGCATCTGGCGCCAGTACTCGCCGTAGGGAGCGAGGACAACATTTTTTGCCGTCATAGAGGATGTTGGCGGCGAGGTAATCGGCAGGCCTGGAAGCGAAGGCCAAGTCGTGGACTTTCAGGACTTGTTTGGCGGCTTCAGGGGAGGAAACTACGAGGATGGGTACTTGGCCGAGTTGGATCTGCATCAGATCTGGACCGTACTTTTGTGATAAGTGTTTGAACGATGAGTTGGTGGAGGTTTCCTATTATTGGGAGCTTCCATGGCCCTGGCGGCTGTTTCGAGTTTCTTTACAGGAAATGGATAAAAGTGACAAGAAGGATGATTGTGGAAGTGAAGAAAAAGACTGGGAATAAGGTTGTAGAAGAGATTACCAACTGCTGCGGAAGGGAGGTTTCCATGGTTTCCAAGGCAAGATTTGTGAATAGTAGAAGACGAGATTAGAGTCGATTAAATATAGTTATAATTTCAGAGGTCAACTCTCCTTATGAGAAATTCCAGGCGAATCTTAACAGCTAGGGCTGCTCAGTGCTCAACACGTGAAGCCTGAATTGTTGGAAGTGTGATGGGCAAACAAATATTTCTCTAAGCTTAATAATTGTTAGTAATTGTTTTGGATAAATCTGAAAGTTTGTGATGGATGGTGTAATTGGGTAAGAGGGAAGGAAATGTTTTCTTTTTATTTATTCTTGATTTCTTGTCTGACATCTCTTACAAATTTAAATTCATAGCCTATTTATAGTACACAAACTCTATAAACTAATGCAAATATTTTGTAAACCGACTTAGAGATTATGGACACTAATTTTTTATTTTTTTATTACATTAAATAAGTTTAGTTGATAGTTGAAAAAATCTCCAAAAATACACATTAGCCGATCCTTCTTCTTTTTCGAAAACTCTCTTCATTTCTCCAACATAACATCTTCATTATTTTATTATTAAAACTTTATACTTCAACATGAATCTACGGATTCCACGGATAGCTCGGAATATTCACTTTGGGTTTCACGTATAGTGGAATTCAATGATTTATTAAAACTCGGCCTGCATCTGCATGCGCCATGCATGTGGAATCTCACACGTCAAATGAATGATAATGCTTATGATCAGTTCCCATGTGGAAGATTCTCAATTTCTCAAGCAGCAGATTTAGATCTGAAATCTGAACGTTGCATCATGCTCTTCCGATTATACCGGTCTTCCAATTAAAATGATTTGGGTATTTGAAGAGTGATGATCAGAGTAGTTTTCTTGGCCGCCCTAGAAAATCGATGTATTCTTGAGATGAATTGTGTTTTTAAATGTCGTTGTATGATTATTAGGCCATCATGATTGTTCTTATGGATCTATAATCCTTGTTATTTGTCCCTAACTGTCGCTGCAATTGTGTTCACCAGCGAACTAGCGATACCTCAAGTTATATCAGTCCCGACACAGGAATTTAGGTAAGTTATTGGAACCTATTATTTTTTCTTTTATTTATATTGTAGTTTACTGGGTTTATTCGTTGCTGCAGTTCATTTCCTTCACAGGAGGAATAGTGTTTCTGACGCTTGTCGTAAATGGATCAACTACCCAGCTGTTTTTGCATTTCCTGGGCATGGTTAGGCTCACATAATATCTTCAAATGATGACTCTCCAGGGAAACTATAAATTGTTGCAGATGTCTATGGCATAAGCTTGAGCTCTGCTTTTGGTTTGTAAAATATTCCAACAAAAGCAAGTAGATCCTTTGTATTTTCAACTTCTTTGTTCAGAACCGTGGACGGAGGCAGAAATATGGAAGCGAATCAACAAATTGTAATGGAGAGGTTTTTGTTTATAAAATTAAGATGGAGCTTGTTTTTGTAATAGGCGGAATGGGTTTCGACGTGAACGATAAAAAGAAAAGGAAGATAGATTGTGATTAACGATCTTATTCTTTTAAATCAATAATAAATATTGGGTGATCGATTTGCATTGTCTTACATATTTAGGTGTTAAGATAATATTATTTCAAAAATAAAAACAAAACACCTAATAATACTTCATCACGTGGCGTTTGTATCGGGTCCATGTTTTCACAGAAATGTTAAAAAGTTTATACTTTAATTATTTCATTGATAAATTTTATAGTACAATTAAACATAGTCACGTACAACTGACATGTTAATTATCTGTGAATATATTATGACAGTTGAATGTTATCACGACTTTAATTTAAGGAAGTTTGACATTTTATAGGATCAGTTGGCTTCATTAATGGTTATATTATGTAAATTGGATTTTTTTTTAGTTTCTTTGATCATTTTCGGTAGGTGTGGAAATTGGTTTTTGGTTATTGATTTTAATCGCAGGCCGAATTATATTATATGGTTCATGGTTAATTATTAATTGAATTGTGGCTTATGGTTTGCTTAGTGGTAAAAAAAATTATAATTTGTGGTTAGTGGTTATATCACTAACCAAATAGTTAATTAAATAGAAACTAAATTAACCAAATAAAATGAAAAATATGATTTCTAAAAAAAATAGACTAAATCCCTGAACCTAATCCCCTATAAGTGAACAATGAACTATTGAAATTAGTTGCTTATTTTCATTTTCATTAATGGTTATATTATGTAAATTGGATTTTTTTTAGTTTCTTTGGTCATTTTTGGTACGTGTGGAAATTGGGTTTTGGTTATTGATTTTAATTGCAGGCCGAATTATATTATATGGTTCATGATTAATTATTAATTGAATTGTGGTTTATGGTTTGGTTAGTGGTAATTTTTTTTTGAATTTGTGGTTAGTGGTTATACCACTAACCAAATAGTTAACTAAATATTTGGGGAGTACCCCAAATATGCTCTCTCAACATCTTTTGATATATGGTCCATTATGATTTATGAGTTACTTTAAGAACTTATGTATTAATGATATTGATTTGTTATAATTTTGATATATATGGATTTTTAATTTTTATTTTCAATTTATTACGAGTTAATGGATGAGAGTCAACGTGCCCGATCACCGGATTTTAATTGGAACACATAACCAACTAATTATGAGTTAAGATAATATTATAATAATAATAATTATTTAGTTGATTTTTAACTTGATATAAATTAAATAGAAGAATTATGATATTTTCACTAATTATATTAATACATTAATTACCATATAAGCCTATTTAGTTTGAAGACAAATCATTACATTTTAGATGTGGGCTTTTTTGTAATTTGTTTATGCCATTGCAAAAGATACAAATTTTAAAAAAAAGAATACACTTTCCTATCCATGCAAATCACATACAAAATGGGTATCATGTTACCTTGTAATTGGCCTCATTCACATAGTTGGGGATGCCCTGATAGATTGCCGCCTTGAATCCTTCTATTTCAACGGATTATGTAAATCCAGCTTGCGTTGGGTACATATAAATGATGAAATCAAACAGCTTAGGCTAACCGTAACTATTTATGTATAATAAAAGGCGGCCAACACTACAAGAAAATGAGTTATAAAGACAGATAATTAAAGGCAATTTATATATTAATATCTAAAGATTGGCTAATACAACACATACACTATCCTTCTCTATTAAAATAAAAAATGTTACCTTCAATAAATTTTAGTATCATAATTCAGATAAGTGTATTACTCTTTTTATTCATCCTTTTCCAAAAGTTCATTTGAAAACACCTACATTAGAATCCCTACATGTAGAGCCTTCTTTTTTTTTTACAAAGTTTATTTTCTCTTGTAATTCTTCCTTCAACATCAATTCAATATGAGACTTCCTTCAATTGTCACCTCCACTATACAATCAAGAGGTAAATTTTTTATTAGATTAGATTAAAAGGAGATAAAATAACTATGAGTATGACTATATTAATTTATGTATATGGTTTATTAGTGTTCTCCTATTGTAACTATATGTATATAATGCTATTTTTCTTTTTTAGTTTGTAGATTGTAGTTGTAGGTGGATGATTATGAGGTTTATTGAAGAAATCACCGGTGAAAATATATCTATTGTTTCGAATAGAGGGAATACAAATATTGATGTTGAAGATTAATATTAGATTGACGAGTTATATGTTTGTATTAATTTGTTTATGTATAAACAGACTTTTCTTATTGTATTTCACATTTTTAATACAATAAATTAATTTTAATGTATTTTGTTTTTTCGTAATAGAATAATGTGGATTGAACGAGATTAATAAAAAATTAAGTACTAGGTAGAAAAAATTAATAACTAATGTCTTGCAATTGCTCCAATCATGAAGCAGATAAACTCTTAAATTTCTTTGTTGTGTCTAATAAATTTAAATTATGAACAGTTAAACTAATTTTTTATCCTAATTATTAGTTTGAGATAAATTGAAATACATTTTGATAAAATTTAAATTAATTTTGATAAAAAAGATCGAAGAACGAAATTCATAAAAATGGAATAAACTTAAAGACCAAATAGCAGAAAAAGTTCAAGAATGGGGAAATTGAGTAATTTAATCCTTTATTTTCTATTTCTTTCTTCTCCCTTTAATTATTTTAAATTGTCCTTTACATTTGCGTCAAATAACAAACCAATTCCCTATATACCAAAAATAGTTTTGGCGTCTTTTTCGTTATTAGATGAACAAATTAATCTTGACGGATTTCTAAGTTTAAACATTCGTTAAATATGTTAATGTGCATCGTATTTAGACCCACTCTATCTGATATGGCACTTCCACATCAACTCAAAATAAATCATGATTGAACTGAACCCTAAATGAAAGCAACATCGGTAGATGATCAGGAAAAAGACGTCTGAAAGATTGTGAATATGGTTCAAACAGGTTGGATGATGTGTTAAAATCCACATAAACAATTTAAGTGATTCGATTTAATGACTAGATATATTTAACAAAATATTTAAACAAAAATTAATTATGCACTAAATTAGCGTAAAAAAACACCGAAATTACTTTTTATACATGAGGAACTAGTTTTGTGATTTATCCTAAACGTAGACGAATGTGAAATCTCACCTCATAATTTTTGGGACGGACTGTTCATTTCTTTATTTTCCTCTTCTGGAGTCTTCCTTTCTTGAGTTCATAATTGGACCGTCCTTCCTTGTCTATTTCCATTGCAAAGCCAAGATTGCCGTGTGGCATTAACTTCGCTTCCAACCAAATCCCCACAAATTGACCACCGTACCTCCACCATATCTCTCCCGCCATAAATACTGGATAACAACTCCATTACTAACGTACTATTACAACCCACACACCCCTCCCCTTCATAATAATGGCCATCATCTATATTCTACTCCTCCTCCTCCCACTCACCATCTTCATTTTCATCACCACCGCCAAACCCAAGTCGCCATCACCGTCGCTCCCGCCGGGGCCAAAACCATGGCCGATCATTGGCAACCTTCTCCACCTAACCAAAAAGCCACACATCTCTTTGAATTCCTTCTCCAAACTCCATGGCCCACTCATCTCCCTCCGCCTCGGCTCCCAGCTCCTTGTCGTCGCCTCATCCCCCTCTGCTGCCGCCGAAATTTTAAGAACCCACGACCGCCTCCTCTCCGCTCGATTCGTCCCCCAAGTCGTCCCTTTCCCCATCTCCGAACTGGACCGTAAAGCGATCATCTGGGCGTCTAACTGCCACGAGAATTGGAAGACCTTCAGGTCCATTTTCAAAACCCAGCTCTTCTCCGCCAATGCCGTTGAAACTCAGGCTTCCATCCGGGAGCGGAAGGCGGTGGAGATGGTGAACTTCATTAGAAGCAAAATAGGGGAAGAAATCAATGTCAGTGAAGTAGCGTTCGCTGCTGTTTTTGACTCGTTGTCGAATCTCATCTTCTCCAAAGACTGTATCGGGTTCGAGGAAACGGCGACGGCCAGGAAGGTGAAATCATTAATTTGGAGGATGATGGAATTGGGGGCGGCTCCTAATTTGGCTGATTTTTTCCCAATTCTTGAGAAATTGGATCCTCAGGGGTTAAGAAGGGAATCTGCTAAGAACATTACCGAGTTTTGTTCCGTTTGGCAGCCTTACCTCAAGCAGAGAAGAGAAACTCCCCGACATAATAAAGGAGATTTTCTTGATGTTTTTCTCCAAAATGGACTCGACGATGATCAAATCAATTGGTTAAATCTCGTAAGCAAAAAAAAATTGAAAAACAATTACAATAATTTTACTAGGTCATCATGATATATATAAGCAATTTAATTTCTTCCTATTATCTAACTGCAGGAATTGTTCGTAGCAGGGACTGATACGAACACTACCACAATAGAGTGGGCGATGACAGAGCTGATGAAAAACATAAGAGAAATGGACAAGCTACATAATGAACTAAAAACAAAGTTTGCTTCGAATGATCAAAAGCCATATGTACTAAAAGAAGCTGACGTGTACCAACTTCCGTACTTAACCGCAGTGATCAAAGAAACGTTGAGGCTCCACCCGCCGGCTCCCTTACTAGTGCCCCACCGCGCACCAGAGACTTTGCAAGTGATGAATTACACGATCCCTAAGGGTGCAAGGGTTACTGTGAACATATGGTCGATCGGGCGCGATTGTTCAATTTGGGGTGACGATGCTGCCTCATTTAAGCCGGAGAGGTTCATGGGTTCGAATGTGGATTTTCGCGGACAGGATTTTGAGTTGTTGCCGTTCAGTGCGGGAAGGAGGATGTGTCCTGGAATGCCGTTGGCAGCTAGGCAGATTCCTCTGCTTTTGGCTAATCTGGTTTGGAACTTCGACTGGTGTTTGCCCAACAAGACGGAGTTGGACATGGAAGAGAAGTTCGGAATCACGTTGCAGAAGGAATCACCGCTGGTTCTTGTTCCTAGACGGCTGAGTTCGTTATCGGAGTGAGATTAACGTTAAGCTTTGAGAAGTGGTTAAATTTATATTTTCATGAAAAGAAAAGGTAGTAGTAATGCAGTGAGAGAGAGACAGCTACGTGTTTGATGTATCCAGTGTCCACCATCTATGACTGATATATGATGATGCTAAAATAAAATATTTGTTTTTGAGTATTGAATGAAAGAGGATCAGCCGGCAGCCGGCTCCAGGTCCCATCAAGGAACAACTCAAGTCAAGTGATGAGGACCAAGCCCTGAGCTGCAAATCCAAGGCACTAAATTTATATATAGGATGATTAATACGTGGTTTGAATGAGTTATTCAAGTTAATTATGAATTGTTTGGGTTGAAATAATATCGTTTGATTTCTAAAATAAAATTTATGATAATTTAGGTCGAGTTATTAAAAATAATTTATTTTTGAATAATTTCAAATATATTATTAAAAGGTGGTATTATTTTTAACTCCTTTTATATCCCTTCTTATTCTCTATATAATAGTAGAATGAGAGTTATTATGACTTCAATAGGATAGGATCCCCTATAAAGAGTTTCACACTACTTTTTGTATACTTTTTTAATTAATGGTGTGTGGTGTTGATGTAAGTCTCATTATAGTCATATTTCATAGTCCTCGAATACACATGGTTTTTTGGTTGGTAAAATTATTTAAGTTTTTAATACTCTTGATTTAACTGAGCCTCTTCAATTGGCCATGTATTTGGTCTGATATACTAAAGTTTTTCTGACTCCTCTAGGGAAGCGGCCGTCATGTAGGTAATTCCTACCTTTGTAACTCTTATACATTGAACATGAGAATGAATATCCTATTTAAGTGTAGTTATACTAGTGATGTATAGAATATGAATTCTAAAGCCTATAAATAGTGCTTTCTCTTCTATTATTTTTACATCTCAATAAAAATGCTCTTTTCCTCTCATATTCTTGTTCTTCTTTTTTTAGTTTCTTAACAATGGTCAATTACTTTAGATTATTAATTACGATTTTATTTAAGAGTTAAGCCTAAAAAGACACTTATTATCATTCCAAACTTTATTATCGTTGGAATGGAACAAGAAGATAAAAATAAATTTTTAATTATTTTGTTTTCATCAATTATTTTACATTCTTTTATAAGAACATCTTAAAAAATCCTAAAAATTAACCAGTGTCATCTTCTTCGTCTTCATCATCGACCCCACAAACATGACATTATTGGCAACATTAGCCGCCATTGACCGTGTTACGGAAATTTGGTTATATTTGTCCCATTCATTAGACTATTGTCAATTAATTAAGATTTTTTTATCACAAACTTTGAAATGAAGCCTTCTATTTTTAAGACCACCACCTATTCTATTAATTTATGAAGACAGCCCAATCATTTTAATTTGTGATAAATTAAAATCTAACATGGATGTAGTCATACGAACATGTAATGTCGCTAATACGACCATTTTATAGGCTCGTCATGTCGTTGTTATGTCCACCTTATTAGTTGAACTCATCATCGTTATATCCAGTTTACCACTCTTTTATGTCGGTGATATATCAACTTTACGAGACTGTTATGCGTTTTATTATATCTTTTTAATAGACTCATTATGTCGACTTCATATGTAAATCGTAATATCCACGCTATGTCATTATTATATCAAGTTTACGTGAGAAGAGTAGAGAAGAGAAAGAACCAAAAGATGAAAGAGAGATTATATTTTTTAAATTCCCATTACCCCTAATACAATTCCAATCGTCAAATTAAATTGACGAAAATGATTTTAAACCGTTTAATTGACTGCCGAATTGATCCAAAAGAAAGGACTTTCGGATCAATATCATTTTCGCTAGACACGAGGAAAGAAAATATTTTTTGCAATATCATGAAACCATCTTCATGTATTTACTAGTAAGTCTTGCAATATCGAACTAGGCCGAGGAACAAGGACCAAAGGCCGCTCCTTCTGAACAGAGAGTCCGGGACTAACCTTCATATCCATCTCAGCTGTCGAGCCCTCTCCATCGGGCAAGCACCAATCGAAGCTCCAAATCAAATTAGCCAGAAGCAGAGGAATCTGCCTTGCCGCCGACGGCATTCCGGGACACATCCTCCTCCCTGCACTGAACGGCAACAACTCAAAATCCTTCCCTCGAAAATCTACCTTTGAATCCAGGAACCTCTCCGGCTTAAATGACTCCGCATCGTCCCCCCAAATTGAACAATCCCGAGCGATCGCCCATGCGTTGATGGCAACTCGTGCCCCCTCCGGAATTGTGTAATTCATCACTTCTAAAGTCTGTGGCGCCCGGTGGGGCAATAGTAGAGGAGCCGGCATGTGTAGCCTTAACGTTTCTTTCACGATAGCAGTTAAGTAAGGGAGCTGATAGATGTCAGATTCCTTCAACGGCTTTCCACTCGAAAACTCTGTTTTCAGTTCCTCGCGGAGCTTGTTCATTGGTTCTTTGTTTTTTATCAGCTCTGCCATCGCCCACTCTGTAGTTACCGAGGTAGTATCAGTTCCCGCTCCAGTTAATTCCTGCAACGAAATTACAATTTCAAAATTAAACGAACCATAATTTAATATATTTTATAAAAAACATAATTGTTCATTTTTCATTTTTACTTACGTGACCCAACCAATCGATTTGTTCATCGTCTAGTCCAATTTCCAGAAAGACATCAAGAAAATCCTCTGCTCCATCGGCTACATCGGTTCGCTCCCCTCGCCGGAGAATTTCTCTTCTCTCATTGACGTAAGGCTTCCAAATGGAAGACAATTTCTTGAGGCAGCTCAAGTATTCCCTTCTCAAGCCCTGCGGATCAAACTTCTCCAAAATCGGAAAAAAATCGGCTACATTAGGAGCTGCCACCGTCTCCATCAACTTCCTCATCACATAATTGATTTCCGTCTCTTCAATCCCAACAACGCAATCTCTAGAGAACATGAGATTGAAGAGCGAATTCAAAACAGTGATGTAAATTACTTTCCCTACGTTGATTTCCTTCCCAACTCTGCTCCGGAAGAAATCCACCATCTCCGCCGCTTTCCGCTCCCTGACGGCGGACTGAGACTCGATTGACTTGGAGGAGAAGAGCCTCGTTTTGAAAACGGTTCTGAGGGTCTTCCAGTTAGTACCGTCGCGGCAATTGGAAGCCCAAATGAGGGCCTTCCGATCCAGGTCGTCGCAACGGAGCGCGTTTTGGATGAATCGGGCAGAGAGGAGGCGGTCGTGGGTTTTGAGGATTTCGGCGGCAACGGCGGGAGAAGAGGCGACGATTATGAGCTGGGAGCCGAGGCGTAGGGATACGAGTGGGCCGTAGAGTTTGGACAAGGATTGGAGGTAGACGTGTGGGTTTTTGGTTACGTCTAGGAGGTTCCCGATTATTGGCCATGGTTTTGGTCCCGGCGGCAACGGCGGCGATTGTCGCCTGGTTTTGGAGGCGGTGAAGATGACGATGATGAAGATGAGTGGAAGGAGGAGTAGATAGATGGCCATTATTGGTAATGGAAGTGTGATGGTGCGATTAATGTTGCTGAGTTTGGGTTTAACTTATAGTTTGATTAGACAATATATATAAAAGCATGCATCACGTTGATTGGACAAAATAAAAGCAGCCATCAGGTTTTCTATCTCTCAAGGAGCGGATTCAGATCTAAATGTTTATTTAGTTGGAAATAAATAGGGCCGATATGTTTTTTATAGGAAAAAAAGGAAATTATAAACATTACATATATATTTATTTCATGGAGTGTGTTTGATTTTATTAGATTTGTACGTTTAGAGTTTAGAGTTTAGAGTATTGAGTTTTTAATTTTAAATTTTAAATTAATATATAAAAAAAAGAAAAATTATAAATTTACTCCTAATTTAAATTAGTCATTTTAATTTTTAGATCTGACATCTAAAATAAACGGTTTAAATTATTCTTTATTAACTGTAAATACTACTATGTTTGAAGGAAACATTATGGGAAAACCAATGAATTGGCAACATAATTAAAGAAATTGGGGAAAATAAACAAAACATAGAAAACAACAACATAGTAAGAGATAACAAAATCACCAATAAGAAAACGAACAAAACAAGGAAAACAACAAAAAGAAACGAAAGAAAACTAAAATGGAAAAGCAAGCAAACCAAATGAAAAGAATTGAATCCGAATTACAACAAACTTGCTATCAGAGTTCAGAAAAGAACAGCAATTGACTTTTAATCATAATATGTGATGTATTCCTTTTTGGATCATCTAGGTATGATGTATGTGACGTGTTATTGAATCGAAGTTAGTAGGGATGAAATGACCGGTGCTAAATATGAAAATATAATAATGATAATTTAGATTAAATGATTCGTCAACTTTGAAATAATTATAATCAACTTTCAAATAACGGTTATAAATTTAGTTCAAATAACTTTTTTTTCTTTGATGAATAAATTTAGTTCAAATAAATAACTAAAACTAAGTGAGTAATAGACGTTTGTATTGTAGGAAGTTTGAATATCATCGGACTCTTTAACTTTAGTGAAAATTGATGATTATTGGTTAATTTATGTTAATTATAATAATACAACTAGATAATTATGTTAGAAATTAATCCTAACACTCAATTGACTTTTAATCATATGACACTGTCAAAAAAACTTTTAATTATATGACGTGTTTTTATAATTATATGTGTGACATGTTATTGAATCGACTATAATATTTTTTAGTGGATTAAACTTTTTGGTCAATATATGATAGAATGTAAATAAATATTATTTATTAATTTTTATATTGGGTGTTTGTTTGTGAAGTACGTTTGATTACCAAACTCATAGGCTGCCAAATCATGATAATAGAGGCAGCATTGGTGAATTGTCAGAGGCGGAGGTGGAAGACCGGGGGTGGTGAAGAGATTTTAGATTATTGATTTTGTTTTAATTTGTTTAGATTTTTTTTATTGTATGTACCAGGTCAAATTATACATCACTAGTAATGTTTGAATTGCCGTTAATTTGGCCGATAAAGTTAGCAGAGTATTGTTAAATGGTAAAATTTGAATTTAAAATAGTTCGAGTTAAAATTGATAACCCGCTTAAAATTTTAGCTAATTTTTGGTGTTTTTTAAATTAAAATTAAAGAATTAAATGATTAACCTTTAATAAAAGAAAGGGTCAAATACCGAAACCGTCCCATAAAATTGGTGTGGGTTATAGATGAATCGCGTTGCTTCAAATAAATGTAGAGCCGTCATCTTATTTCTTCCATATATACTGTTATAATACGGTTCTATTCTCGTTGGCGGCTCAATTTTTTAACGATTCCACCACGTAGGCACTACCATGTTAGTTAATTTAAGATTGAATATCACATGTATTGTTTGATTACTAGTCCAAACTTAAGCAATCACTCAATACCACACTGACTTGAGCAATCACTCAACTCCAAAGTGAGTAGACACACAACTATCTCACTAGGGCAACTTCACTTAAATAAATTATTAATAGTTATTTAGATTATCACAAGTTGGCATAAGTAAAAATGAGAAAGGGAATCATGAAACTCAACATCTTAAGTTATTTTGGCACGTAATATTGACGAAACTGTAAAAAATATCGAGATAACAACACAACAAGATATAAGAAAATAAGTATCACATATGTGTTTATTTGTGGAATACAATTACATACAGACCCGATACTCGATATTACCAACAAACAACACTATCAACTGAGCTATTCCACTTAAACAATACTCCAAGTCCTTGCTAGTCAGTCTTGTAGTACATAACTTAGGCGAGGAACGAGAACCAGAGGCCGCTCCTTGTGTAAACTCAGGCCAAACTTCTCCTTCATATCCAGCTCTGCCGTCGAACCTACTCCGTCTGGCAAGCACCAATCAAAGTTCCAAACCAAATTAGCCAAAAGCAGAGGAACCTGTCTTGCCGCTAGCGAGATCCCGGGACAGATCCTCCTCCCTGTACCAAACGGTAACTACTCAAAATCCTGTCCTCGAAAATCCACCTTAGAACCCACAAACCTCTCCGGATTAAACGACTCCGCATCATCCCCCCATATTGAACAATCCCGCGCAATCGCCCATACGTTGACGCCAACTAAGGCCCCTTCTGGGATCGTGTAATTCATCACTTGTAAAGTCTGTAGCGCCCGGTGCGGCGCTAGTAAAGGAGCTGCCGGATATAGCCTCAACGTTTCTTTCACGACTGCAGTCAAGTAAGGGAGACGATAGATGTCAGATTCCTTCAATGGCCTTCCATTTGAAAACTCCGTTTTCAATTCCTCCCGTAGCTTATTCATTGCTCCTTTGTTTCTCATCAGCTCTGCCATCGCCCATTCCATGGTTGCCGTAATCGTATCCGTTCCGCCGACAAGTAAGTCCTGCAATAAAATTCGTATCCTGAAATAGAGCCAACCCAACCGATTGATAGATAACGTTAAATTTCATTTTCTTACCTGACCCAACCAATCAATTTGTTCATCGTCTAGTCCAATTTCCAAAAAGACATCTAAAAAATCCTCTCCTCCATCGGCGGCAGCGGCGGCGGCCCGGTCCCCTCGCTGGAGACTTTCTCTTCTCTCATGCACGTAAGGCTTCCAAACGGAAGACAACTCCTTGCTAATTCTCAAGGTTGCCCTTCTCAACCCCTGAGGGTCCAAATTCTCCAAAATCGGGAAAACGTCGGCGACATTAGGAGCCGCCACCAATTCCAGAAGCTTCCTAACCAGCGATTGCAACTCTTTTGTCGCTTCAAACCCGACGCATTCTATCGAGAACATGAGTTTGAACAGAGAACTCAACACAAAAGCGGAAACTACTTTCCCTACGTCAATTTCCTCCCCGACTCTACTTCGGACGAAATCCACCATCTCCTTCGTCTTCTGCTCCCTCACGGCGGACTGAGACTCCATTGCCTTTGAGGAGAAGAGCCTGGTTTTGAAAACGGTTCGGAAGGTCTTCCAATTGTCGTGGCAACTTGAAGCCCACATGATGGTCTTACGATCTAATTCGGGGGTGTTGAAAGTGATAGCTTTCGGGACGAATCGGCCGGAGAGGATGTGATCGTGTGTTCTGAGGATTTCGATAGCGGCGGCGGGAGAAGAGGCGACGATCAGGGTCTGTGAGCCGAGGCGTAGGGAGATGAGTGGGCCGTACAGTTTGGAGAAGGATTGGAGGGAGACGTGATGGTTATTTTGGGTTAGGTGTAGGAGGTTTCCGATGATTGGCCACGGTTTTGGTCCCGGGGGCAGCGGCGGCGATAGTGGCCTGGTTTTGGAAATGGCGCTGAAGAAGACGATGATGATAATGATCAGTGGAAGGATGAGTAGATGAATGGCCATTTTAGGAAGTCTTGATTGTGCATTGTTGTTGGAGTCTGTATCATTTATAGAACTAGAAGTAGCATGGGCTATGTTGCTGAAATATTTAGAGGTTTGAAATATTAGATATTTGAATGAAATTTGTTATTTTCGAAACCGATTGTTTGGATGATTTATAATTAATTTTGAATGTAATTATTGTATAAAGAAAATAAAAAAACAATAAAAAATATAAATAAGAAAATACCTTTAATTTATTTATAATGATATATTTAATTATTAAAAAAATAAGGGGTAATTTTGATTGAAATTCTCAAATTTTCCCTCTTTTCTCTGAAATCTTTACCTCTCCGGACCCACAAGGTGATTTCAAATATCCCCAAATCTCTTTTTTTTTTATAAACAAACGAGTGATTTGAGACGAAATCTCTTCGGAGATCCAAATCTCTGAAATCCGGCTCCGACTGGGTAGTGTTATTGGCCGAAATTTCACCCCACCATCAATATTTTTATTAAACTTTTTTAACCATCTTCCTTAATTGTTAATTAGGTATTATCATTTGTCACAAGGATTTAACACCCTTAATAGCATTTCAGTTCACCTTGTATTTATATCCGTCAATTTTCGGTTACAACCTTTAGTTTTAAATTTGAAAGCAGAAAATTAAAAAATAAAATCATTTTTTCAGACAGTTAAACTTTATAAATCTCTAATATATTAATATAAAATTATATAACTCAAACATTTGATTGTTTTATACCTAGATACAAAAATTAATTATTCATGAACAAAAAACTTATTACGGAAATATTTTAACAAACACTTAATTGGCCAGTTCATATTCGTTTCGTATACTTTAATTTTTCCCTAACGATTTTAAAGTTAAATCATAGGCTAAAACTATCCGGTCAACGAATATTTCATTGTATTTGACCAAATCAAATGATGTCGGGTGATGGTTACAAACTTATAATTGTCATGCTAACAGAATTCCTAATATTTTTATAACGTAGTGGGCTATTGGCTAGTTTTTTTTGTCTTATAATGATTATTGCAAAAATCTTACTACGAATTATTATAACAACGTTATCTTTAGTCTGTAAAATAATTCAAAAATCTATTGTTTCTAAAAGTTTGATACAACTTTCATCTTTAATAAGATATAAATAACAATAGGGTTAATATAAACATTAGAACCCGAAATTCTAAACCCTAAACCCTATATTCTAAACCCTAAACACTTAAATCATAACCTAAAATCCTAAAACTCTAAACCATAAACCTTTAACCCTTCACCCTAAAACTTGTCAATGGTTATAGAAGGCTCGTGAAAATTTTGGATTAACGGCATAAGCAAAATCGACAATCCTACAACTAAATTTTAAATTAGTGGTGTAAACCCTAAATCCTTAACCATTAACTCTAAAATCCCTAACCCTAAAACCTAAATTCTAAACTCTAACATCCTATACCTTTAACCCTAAACTCTAAACCCTAAACCCTAAATCCTTAACCCTAAAACCCTTAACCATAAAACCCTAAACACTAAACCCTAAACCCTAAATCCTTAACCCTAAAACCCTTAACCATAAAACCCTAAACACTAAACTCTAACACCCTGCATCCTTAGCCCCCTAAACCCTAAGCCCTAAACCTTAACCTCCTAACCTTAAAAACCCTAAAATCTTAAGCGCTAAATCATTAATCCTAAAGTCCTAAACCCTAAACCTTAACCCCCTAACCTTAAAACCCTAAAATCCTAAACCCTAAACTCTATCAACCTAAAATGCTAAAAGCCTAAACCCTAAAATCTTAACCTTAAACCCGATAGTATAGAGAGTTTAATATCATAATTTATATTGTATAAAATATATTTATTGAATCATTTTTTAAGAAATTTAAATTATATAAATAATTTAAATTTTTTATTGATCAAATAATTGAGATCTAATGTACAATTTACTTAATTTATAATAAGATGCTACTTTTCAAGGTTAATTAGCTATCGTAATGTTTATTATTATCAATGAAATGCATATTTTAATCAAATTGTGATATTAGTAGAGATCGTAATCACTTAGCCTTTCTATGTAAAAGACCATGGTTCAAATCCCACTCTCACATTTTTGAAAAATAAAAAGTGTAGTCACAAAAATCGAGTCTAACTGTCTAAATAATTTTGGTTGAACCGGCCGGTTTTCGGGTCTAAACTTAACAATCAAAATTAAAAAAAATTGGGCCGGCTAGCCATTCCGGCTGTGTACTTGCTTCGGCCAGAACCGGCGGCCGGCCAACCCAATTTTTTTTCGATTCATACCTAAATGGAGGCTCGACGGATCTTCGATTTCTTCTTTGGATCTTTGTTTGAGGGTGTTTGAGAGGGTTTGATAGTGTTTAGTTCGTTGATATACACAACTTTTACATAGATTTCGATTTGATGAAAAGATAATAATGTAATTTACTCAATTTAGAACGTTATTTTGTTCGAATATTAAGGCGTCAAATAGAAATTCAGTTTAGGAATGTGTAGTTGACTTTTTGGCGGGAGAGATATGGCGAGCTATCTCCAAATGGTAAAGACTTGGTCAAGTCCTAATGGTCTATATATCAACTTCTGTTCAAGGTAAAACCCTTCTAACTCAATTTTCATTGGGAGGTAATAATAAATTAATACAGGAGGACCATCATCGAGTGTAATTAAATAGAGTTGTGAGGCTCAATGGAGTCATTTTTTGAGCCGACTCTCAAGGCTTGTTAGGGCTGGTAATTGAGCTGGCTCGCAAAAGAATCTCATCGAGCTTGCGAGCAGTTGATCAGAGCCATGGTTTACTCAAGCTCGGCGCAGAAGCCATCTCGTTTAAAACCAAACCAAATTTCTATCGAATTTTTATAAGCCAATTACAATTGGTTGGTTGGGAAACCACGTTAGGCTTAAAAGGCATTGGGTTCTTTATATTTACTATCTACTACATGGCTTCATTAATAGCCGGCAGAACTAGTGGATCATGATTTGACCAATTTGAGAGTTTAAATATCATTTTTATACATTTTAATAAGTCAACCATAAATTTCTGCATTATTCAAAGGCTATATATACACTGCCACCAACCCTAGTCGCCAATTATCATCCAAGGAGTCGATCCGATCCGACCGATATATAACCAAATATTGAGGACTTATCCGTCATTAGTGAAACTCCTATCACCATCCCCAAATCTTCAATGATTTTTCGAAAAATGGGTCACATTCCGATTTCGACAAAGTGCCACCAAAATTCATTACACGACATTGCTTTGGTGGCTAGTCTTATAATGGAGTTATTGGGCTATATATAACCGGTTATAAATCCTACAAATGATTATTCGTTTGTAAAATTTTAGAACAACACTCATACTACCCCTAGTAATCTACGCATTAATTCACAGATTGACTAATTAGCACAATTAGTTAACGTCATTAATTCCCACCATTAATGCTAATTAATTATTGCCGGACGGACGCTGTGGCCGTCGACGGAAAGGTCTGCATGGACGCAGTCGCCGGTGAGTTCGGGACGGCTCCGGCAACCGACAAAGTAATTTTTCAAAAATTAAATTAATTAAAGTGTTATTAATGGTGATTCTTAATGATGAAAATTACTAGTGATAACATAATGATAATTAATGGTAAAGTTAATAAGTTTTTCTAGAGTAAAATTAAAGTGATTGGTTGGAGATTAATTCATGATTTAATTACTCAATCACTCAGACTCTGCATTAATTCGGATGAAGAGATTGTCCGCAAGTTTTTGGAGATTAACGCGAGTTGTTTGATTGTTATTCTTTTTTTGGTAGAAAGATGTCACTCTCAACAAATCAGGGTAAATATAATTTGAGGTAGCAAGAGGAAGAGCTACTAAATGATGAAGTCCAATATCAAGAGAATGATTATGGTGAGCTAGCGAATCGGCAACATGATTGTCTTCCTTAAAGGTGTGTAAGATTCGCACATTTCAATTACGATTCAGAAGCTCTTGTGCTTCATGAATATAAAAATGGTGACAAAGATGCTCATCTGAAAAACTTTTGATGTAGGAGATAATTGTTAAAGAGTCAAGTTGAAGATTGACCAAACGGAAACCCATATTCTAAACAATCTCTAAACAAAAACCTGTTGGTTGAATTTCCACTCTTGCAATGGAACACTGACCGAGATTTGTTGCAAATGAAGCAAAGCAATGGACTTGGCTATTCCTAATAATTCTTCCAGCCACTGCGTTTCTGGATGGCGGAAGAATTGAGCCATTTGTATTAATCGTCACCCAATCACCTGCAGCTACACTCCAGCATACAAGAGATTCCTGTCGTTGAGAATTATTCTTAATACAAACCATACTCCCCACTTTCATTATCTTTTCAAACTTCGGAAATTCAATGCAGGACTCGTAGGCGAAATTGATTGCAAAAAATAGCGATTTGATTAAAAATAGTCTATTTCGGTTCTTCCACAAAAGCCAGGTTATAATACCAAACTCAAGAGTGTAATCACTTTTACGGATACCTGAGATAAGCCAATCCTCAAACTCCAAGCTGAAAAAATCACCATCCAAACGAGGCCCAAGAGCTTCCAACCACACTTGACGGGCAATAGAGCAATCTCGGATCACATGGAGTATTGATTCCGGTTGAGATTGACAAATAGTACAGCAATCCAAATCTCAAATATGGCGTCTTCTTCTTTCAACATTAGTCATCAATCTGTTAGAAGATGCAGGGAAGGAATCAGCTGCTGAGGCCTCCGTCGACATCAAGGCCCGAGCAGCGGTGGCACGGGTGGCGGATTATCGAGATTTTGTATCAAATCAATAGCACATTAAGAATCAAGATGTACTTCTAAAAAAAAGAATCAAGATGTACTTTTGTACCGTCGGTACCTTTCTCATACCAAGTTAATTTGTTTAGAAAGGTGGACGTTACGTTTTAATTATTAATAAAAATTGTTCTAGAAAAATAAACTTCAACCATATCCATTCTAATACAATCAATAATATTGGAAAAAACTTTCCACTGTTGCGATCACGACAGTGGAACAATGTATGTAACAGTAGGCTAGATGTCTATTCAATCAGTTGATATACATTAACATGTGCACTCTTTTTTTTGAAACTTCCGGATCAGCAGTACTCCTTGGACTTCAACATTTGGATTTCACAAGGCCATATGTGTCTTTTCCCCGGACCCAACTTACGCATTTGCATGGTTTGAGGACCATTGGACATGATGGGCTATTTCTATCTAATGATGGACCAAATAGAAAGAGAGCAAATGGTTGGTTACTTTGATAATCGTTTGGAGGGAGACGTGTGGGGTTTTCCACGGTCCACTCATCCTATGCCTTGGGTTTTTTCCACCCGGTTCACCCGATAAAAACCCTCCATCCCGACTACGTTAGGAATCAAACTCTGAACTTTCGGATTGTCAATACATTGTGCTACCAACTGAGCTACACCGTTACAACTACGAACGGAATTATCAAGATTAATACAAATAGTAGACAAGGAAAAATGGAAGAATGAAGTTAGTTAGCAAGGTCACACAACCGCCTCTTTTCCACCTGGTTCGTCCAAAAATTCCTTTATCCCGATGACTTAGATCCTCAAATTTACATGTTTGTTCATTCGTAACTAAGCCATGTAAGGGTATACCCTGGGGTACCGGACACTCGTCACACGACCGTCTCTTTTCCACCTGGTTCGCCCAAAAATCCCTCCATCCCGACGACTTAGACCCTCAGATTTACATGTTTGTCCATTCGTAACTATGCCAGCAGGAATCCCTTTGAACTTTCGGATTGTCAGTGCATTGTGCTACCAACGTAACTGAGCTACACTGCTACATCTATGAACGAAATCAATTATAAATTGAATTTTGTATATCGAATAATCAATTGACGAATTTATTCTTCAAACCTAATACTAAATTAAAATATAGAAAGCAACTTTGTTGGTACTTATTTTTGTTGGAACAAATTTGAATGTCCACTGGCATTTATTTTTCTCAAATTTAGATTATTAATTTGAACATTCATTTGTTGTACAACATTCGGATAACATTCATTTTAAGCGTAAGATTCCACATGCATCAAGGGCGGCTTTTAATTCATTAATCACTAATTTGCACTATAATTGAAACCCAAAGTCAATATTATTTGCACCATCAAACTTCAATTACCAATAGCCATCTTCAATTTCATAGCTTAGATTCGATTCAAAGATATTTGAATATTGGCAAGACCTATTCAAACTTCATTCATAACATAATTAATTTCCTTGGAGCAACTTCTTTTTTTAGAAATAGAAGTGGTGAAACGGGGAATAGAAGTCCCAAGTCATGTCAGATCTCCAATCGGGCTAATCTTTCCATTCCAACAATTCATTTCATGTACATGTTTATATTGAAAAATTTGATGAAAGTAAACGAAAACATTATTATATTTTTCTCGAAACTTGTTGTGAAATATTATAATTAATGTATCATATCAAAACAAACATCGTACATAACAAAGAGTAAATCATCATGAAGCGTCTCCTCTAAATTGTACCTTCTCATATCCCAATTTCCATGCCCATTGAAAACATGGTTATATTAATTATAATAAACTAAATTATACTTTTTGGCTTTTACCCCATATTTGAACAATTACAAATGCACATAGTATGATGTTTCCAACCATTTTTTTTGTCTTATGGGCCCATATTGGCCCTTCCCTACAAACTATAAATGACAAGCTAGCAAATATCACATATAGCCATTACATCTACCATTTCCTCAAAATGGACACTTCAATGTACAATGCCTTCTTCTTCTTCTTCTTCCCACTTCTCCTTGTTCTTCTCCTTTCAATCACTAAAAGCAAGAAACTTCATCTTCCTCCGGGACCAAAACCATGGCCGATCCTCGGAAACCTCCCGCAGACACTCAATTCCAAGAGTCTCCACATCACATTTTCAACGTTCTCCCAATCCCACGGCCCACTCATCTCCCTAAAGCTCGGCACCCAACTGGTCATCATCGCCTCATCCCCCGAGTCAGCATCCCAATTCCTCAAAACCCACGACAAAATCTTCTCGGGGCGTTCCCAATCCAAAACCAGCCCATTGGAGCTCGGTTTCTTAAACCGCGCGGCAATTGTATGGGCACCCACGTGCACCGAGGACTGGAAGTCTCTCCGCACCCTGTGCCGGACTGAGCTCTTTTCGTTCAAAGCGATCGAGGCCCAGTCCGTCATCAAGGAAAGTAAAGTGGGAGAAATGGTAACATACCTGTTGAAAAACGTAGCCGGGAGGGTAAACGTTGGGGAAATTGTGTTCACCACCGTTTTCAACTCCCTCTATAACGTTTTCTTCTCCCGGGATTTGTTGAGTTTAGAGGAAGGAGATGATGAAAACGGGTTGAAGAGTCATGTTAGGAAAATGATGGAGCTCGGAATTACTCCGAATGTGGCTGATTTTTACCCCTTTCTGGCGAGGTTTGATCCTCAAGGTATGAAGAAGAAGATGATGGATGCCTTGAACAAAATGTTCTCCCTTTGGGTTTCCTACGTCAAGGAAAGAAGGGAAATCCGCAAATCAGGATCCGACGGTGGAGATTTCACCAAGGGCGATTTCTTGGACGTTTTCCTTGACGACGGATTTGATGATGACAAGATCAATTGGTTGTTCATGGTAGGTTACACAATGTGTACTCTCATATTTTGCGAAACGGCTAATCAGTCAATAGACAAGTCTTTTTTACATATTATATATCTAACTCGGACTATTTTCGGTTAATATGTTTTCTTGCAGGAGTTGTTAACGGCAGGAACAGATACAACCACCACCACAATTGAATGGGCGATGGCGGAACTACTCAAGAACAGAGAAGCAATGTCGAAACTTCGCGAAGAGTTAAGCAAAGAAATCGGCACAACAGACTTGATAACCGAATCGAACGCATCGCAATTACCGTTTCTGAATGCTTGCATAAAGGAGACGTTACGACTACACCCGCCGGTCCCATTCCTAATCCCGCATCGAGCTCAAGAAACTTGTGAGGTGATGAATTACACGATACCGAAGGATTGTCAAGTCATGGTCAACCTCTGGGCAATAGGGCGGGACCCGACAGTCTGGGTCGACCCTTTGTCGTTTAAACCGGAACGGTTCATCGACGGGTCAACCGGTGTAGATTACAAAGGAAGGGATTTTGAGTTGATCCCGTTCGGGTCGGGTCGGAGGATGTGCCCTGGGTTACCCTTGGCGGCTAAGCAGTTGCCGTTGATTTTGGCTTCTTTGGTGAAGGGGTTTGATTGGAGTCTTCCTGGGGGCCAGGATCCAGCCAAACTAGACATGGGGGAGAAGTTTGGACTAACGTTGCAGAAAGATGAGCCATTGGTTCTTGTGGTGGATAAGCAACGAATGTGACCCGACCCGAATTGTGGGGAACTGAGTATGGTGAGTTGTGACATTAAATAAACATGAAAAAGTTTGCTGTTGTGTTCTTATTGAGGTTGGACATTTCTGGACCTTCTATCTGGTCCACTTATAATTTGTATGTGTAACGTGTTTATATCGACATATTGATTGGATTAATGACAATGATGATGATTTAGAATAACAAACAGAAAATTTATATAAGCAAAAATTATTAATTTAATACTCTAACTAATAATTTAAATAAATTCAATCACTAATAATAATATTCTACTAATATCTCTAAAAACCTAACGAATCAATATTATTATTTTTAGTTCGAAACTGAAACGGTGGGTTTAGGCCGTTGGAGTATCAAACTGTGAAAGTGGAGTCCCGGCCAGGATCGGAGTATTAGCAACCAAGAGGCTCCCTTACCCTTCAAGAGCATTCGACATGGCTTTTTGCTCTCGCTGTCTCATCCCTTGGGCCGACTCGGGTAACCAAAAATAGAACTATAAATCAACACACTTGACGAAATTTAACGTTGTAACTCACTTGGTATTTGTAATCAATCAAGATTTTGGATTTTGGATTTCATTAGTGTTGAAACGTTTTGTTGTAGTGAAAATTTTACAGAAGGGCAGTATCTGATGGAAGTGGACTAGGGTCCAGGAGGCTACTGGATTCTGTCCAGTCCACCAATCCGGTGGAAGAAGTACTGGAAAGGTTGAGAGAGAACAAGAATGATTTGAAAGATGAACAGGACCGGAATGAAATCGTCGCTAAAAGTCTGTGCTGGAAGAAGTTCGTAGAGAAAGGTGGCATTGCAATCTGGCGGAAACCGTTCAATCACAATGACTGCAAATCCAGAACTTCACAAATTCACCATTTCTGCCCTGCTTCCCAAGACCCTGACAGAGCATGGTAATAAGTTAATTCATCGATGTTCGAATTTCGAACCCTGTGTTATTCGCACTACAAAA
Organism: Linum usitatissimum; assembly: GCA_030674075.2. Taxonomy (NCBI): domain Eukaryota; kingdom Viridiplantae; phylum Streptophyta; class Magnoliopsida; order Malpighiales; family Linaceae; genus Linum; species Linum usitatissimum. The sequence goes on from JAUJYP020001424.1 coordinate 1,910,738, forward strand.
AATGTGACTTTCTGCAACGGATTTTCTATATATGGCTACATAGGTACACAAAATTGGAGACATGTGTAACAAACCTGCCGGAGGTGTTGGACGAGGAACAAGTGGCCGGAGGGAAGCTCCCCGATTGGCCACAGAGATTAAACTCGGTCCTTCCCAGGATCAGCCGAGGAACGATTAAAGGCGTAACAGGCCGAGAGTTTCGAGGAGGATAATAAGCTATGGCAAAAGAGAGTGTCGTACTACAAAACTGTGAACAACCAATTGGGTCAGCCTGGAAGGTATATAAACCTATTGGACATGAACGTTCAACTCGGTGGGTTCGCAGCCGGTTTGGTTACCGACCCAGTTTGGGTAATTAACGTGGTTCCTGTGTCCACTCGGTCATCACTTTGGGAGCCCGCTCGGAATGTATTAAAACTGGTATTCAATTATTGACTCATCACACAGAACTTATAATTTAATTTATCATAATTCATGTTACTAATTTATAGCGCGGTGTGTGTTTTCGGAACAGGTGTGAAGCAATGTCGACTTATCCGAGGACTTGCGATCTGATCCACGCTGATAGAGTGTTTACCCTCTACAACAGCAGGTAAATATAAAACGAATCAAACTCGAAACAATGTAACGGGCAAGTGTTGTGGATGTTAATGTATCGAATCGGTCTTGTACGTAGGTGCGAAATGGAGAAGATATTGCTGGAGATGGACAGGATAGTAAGGCCAAAAAGCTTACTGAACGTGGTGGAGGAGCTCCGACGACCGAAGGTGGTAGTATAAACCCATCTGATGGTCTGAACATGTAGACAGGGGCGAAGGGAGGAGGCCCAAGTGGGTTCCCTAGACCCATTTGGGAAATAAATTTTGTTAAAAACTAATACGTAATTTTTTTACCCAAACGGCTAAATGTAAATATTGGACTCCACTTAAATTAAATCAAAATCTCTCACCTTGAATTTTTTAAATAAAATATTTTGATAACATATACTTCATCTGCCAATTGGACAATCCCCATAACTAATTAAAAAGAAAATTATATACCTAAATAAGTATTTATTCAATAACTAATAGCAATTCTGAATAGAATACTAAAACACAATGATGTGTCCAACTCTATTGCCCGTTGTTGTTTATATGAAGAAAAACGATATTTGTAGTTTGGACAAAAAATGTATTATACAATAATTTTATGATTTAAAAATTTATTATAGGTATTATAAAATGTGAAATTTATTTTTATTTTAATTTATCGTCGTATATATGAACCCAAATGGCGAAAGGGGTGTTCTTGAGGGTTTGACACCCTTCAACTCCAAAAATCATTAAAATTCCATACCATAATTATTACCACCAAGGATTCAAACACCTCACACTATTGTATTTAATTAGGAAAAAAATCTTCGAGGACACATTACAATTATTTTTATATTTTATTTTGTCGATTGACACTCCTGAACTCAAATCCTTGTTACGCTATTATATAAACCCCCCATTTGGCTGGATTCGTAACTACGCCGCTCCATGTAGGCATGGACTATTAGAAGTAACTAACAACTGATGAGTAGATAAAACTCAATAACATGCATGCAACATGTGAAAGAGATGAGCTGTGGAGTTCATCAGGAAACTCAACTGTACGTGTTGAACTACAATGAGTTAGGTAAATCATGCAACTCCCCAGCACAAGCAACTCGAAATCAAACTATAAATCACTACCCCAAATTCCCCATTTCACAGAAACAAAAACAAAAACAAGAGTACAGTATTTCCCCTGCTTTTTCTCATCAACCAATGGCATCTAATTCATCACCCAACTACTCTTTGCCCCTGCTGCTACTGATCGTTGTAGTACTTGCAGCTACAGCGGTTGACGCCCAAGGGGGTACGTCGTCATGTCCAGTCCAGCTCAGCAACCTCAACGTCTGTGCCCCGTTCGTCGTGCCAGGGGCTGCAGTTCCTAGCACCGAATGTTGCTCTGCCATCCAGTCCGTACAGACTGGCTGCCTCTGCAGCACTCTTCAGATCACCGCCAGGCTTCCTTCCCTCTGTAGCCTCCCCACCATCTCTTGCCCTTTACCTAATTGGTAAGATTTCGGTTCGGTTGGATCTTGATCTTAAATTCAAAATCTTAAGCAAATTGATCTGTGACTCTGCCTACATCCACGAATCCAGTTTTACTGCTTAACTTATTTGGTTTGGTTGGTTTGATTGGTTGCAGATGCGTCTGGGTGAACTGAAGGATAGCAATGGACCAATCATGGCCGCCTGATAATGTCTGGAGAGGGGCTTTTCAAGTTCATTACCTTGTTTTTATTTTTCTTTGCTTTTGTTTGTTTTTTCGTTTGTGTCGAATAAACGAAAATGGAAAGGATAACAGTGGACCAATCATGGCCGCCTAATAATTTTACTTCTCTTCATTTTATTTTAGTTAGGGGTGGAAGTACGAGAACAGGATTTGGGTTCGGGGTATCGGAACAAAACAAATCGGGTTCGATTTGGAAATTCCCTAAAAAATAACTATACATAATTATGAATAACTAGTTATAAAAGTAAAATAAGTAGTTATAATGTCAAATATAATTGTAGGCAACTACCTACGACTAGTAAGAATAAATAGTTTCAGCACATTTTCTGAAAGAAACTAACTTATACCATGTATACAGAAAAAAAAACCCAGCTGTTATTTAATTTTGTGAAACTAAAATCCAAAACCAGACCTCTCTGAACCTTATAAATAGAGTAGAACCACATTGAGAAACAGAGTACACCACCATTACCAACTGCATGCCAAACCCTATTAATTGAAAGAGATGGTGATTATAACTGCTACTAGTATCCAACTTAGCTTATTAAGAACCACTCCTCCTCGTCCTTCCACCATCCTTATTCTACTGGTTCCGCAGTACTATTACTCGAAAGACGAGCCAACACGCAAATCTCCCACCGGGAACGAGTGGCCTCCCTTTCGTCTGTGAAACTTTTCAATTCTTTGCTCCTTACACCTCCGCCGACATCTCACCTTTCGTCAAGAAGAGAGTTCAGAGGTACATATATATCTATATATGTATTAAGATTATGAAAGTAGATACAGATTAGAGAGTTACTATTGCATAAGGAAGGGCGAAATTTTCGAAAACGGCCAAGATTGTGCAGTTGTTTTCTAATCTCCTTTTATCCTTTATTTGGTCTAACAGTTAACATTGTACATAACTCAGAACCCCGTATCTAAGTAGCGTCATTTACTTTGTTGTAGGTACGGTCCAGTGTTTCGAACAAATTTGATCAGGCAGCGGATAATAGTGCTGACGGACCCTGAGATAAACTCGTTCGTATTCAAGAAAGACGACGAGCTATTCAAAACATGGTACACGGACAGCTTCGGCGACATCATGGGCAACGAAAGCTTCATGTCATTTCAGGGTTCTGTCCATAAGTACGTTAGGAACTTGGCCCTGAGCGAGTTTGGACCACAGAACCTGAAATATCTACTGCCTGGCCTGGAACTCTGTACCATTCATACACTTCAATCCTCGTCCACTCAACCTAGTATCAACTTGAAAGAAGCTGTTTCTACGGTGACTAATTCATTTTGAACTGTAATTTTATTAAATTAACAAGATTCCATTGATCTCATACACAATTAAAATTTGTTTTGTGTAATTGTTGCAGATGATTCATAGCTTTGCTGTTGAGAAGATGTTTAGCTTGACTGAGCCAAACCTAGTGAGGGAATTCAAACAGTCTTATGATAACTTTCTGTATGGATTTATCTCGTTTCCGATCTACTTTCCAGGGACTGCCTACTGGAAATGCATGCAGGTACGTATGATCCCCCGTCTCAGTTGGGACACAAGTCTTATGTAACGACTCTTACATATTGTACCCATGTTTCTCAGTTGGGACAGAATTCAAACTACAACTGCCGATGAGACTTTATACGATGTTTCTCGTTCTTTTTCCCGTCTTCTTCAGGGACGTAAGAATGCAATGAGGATCATTACGACACTACTGGAAGAAAGGCAACTACAAGTAAGAGGGAGGAGCTGGAAGGAACAGAGAAGAAGTGATGGGCAAAGATGGAAGTCCTCTAACCAAGACAAGGGCTTTAGACTTGCTCTTCATACTCACTTTCACAACTTTCGAATCGACTTCTTCTGCCATTGTCTTTGCTTTTCACTACTTGAGCCCACATCCCGCGGTACTCGAAGAACTCACTGTACACATACATATAAGTTCTCTATGGTGTTCTTGTTCATATTTTCAGTTATGTAATTATATATGTTTCATTACTGCTTGTTTCCAGATAGAACAAAAAGCGATTTCGGAAAGGAAGAAACTGCAGGGTGAATCTGGAATCAATTGGGAAGATTATCAGTCAATGACATTCACTCACATGGTAAACAAACTTAATCTAAGAGACTCTATCTTGACTTAATTTGATCAATTACTTCTCGAATTAATTTGCAGGTTATCAACGAAACGATACGACTAACGAATATAGTCCCGGGAATCTTCAGGAAGGTGTTGAAGGATGTTGAAATAAAGGGTGATTATTAAGCAGCTTCTAAACTAATTAATCATGTATATTGATGATTAATTTGGTGACAAAATTTGATTATCGTTGGCAGGATATTTGATACCAGCTGGCTGGACTATAATGGTTTATTCCACTGCTGTTCATCTAAACCCTAAAGTTTACGATGACCCTTTAGCTTTCAATCCATGGAGATGGAAGGTATTGTAAGGGATGTTCTTAATTATCATGTACTGGATAAGTCGTTACACCTCGTCGATCGAATTGAAGTCCGTCGAATAATTGGTTACTTTGGGAGATTGAAACAGGGGCAGAAGCTACAATTAGGATCACAAAATTTTATGGCTTTTGGAGGGGGTGGTAAGCGCTGTGCTGGAGCAGAGTCCACTTGAGTTTTGACCGGAAATATATCACCCCCATAAACATGTCCGTTTGATGTACTTGTACACACTTCTTGAATTAATAATGGACACTGAGTTTGGATCTGCGCAAGAAAGATCGATTGAGATTGGATAGGACCCGGTTTACCGTGGACAGCAGACTTTTCGTCGACATTTGTGGGTCTTTCCTGCAAGAATAACGGGATGTGGTTGCCTGGTGGGATTTGCCTTTCAGTGTGGTAGGAAATTTCAATCTGGTTAGGTTTTCGGAGGATATGACAGGTCTTCCAAGGATCAGTACTGAGATGGAGTTGTTTAATGATTGTATTAATTATCTCGAACTAATTGAGTTACCGTTGCGCGGGGCAACCTTCACTTGGTCAATCTTCAGAGGAATCGCCTCTATGTCTCGGATCGATAGGGTTTTTGTGTCAGTGGATTGGGAGCAGTATTACGCGGGTTGTAACCTCTCAGCAAGAGCCATAACTTACTTGGACCACTGTACGATTGTTGTGGAGTGTGCTGCGGATGCTAATATCAAAAGACCATGGCGCTTCGAAGTAATGTGGATGGAACATGAGAGTTTTGCGGATTCGTTTGGTGAGTTCTGGGCTAGTAATGGATGTAACACTAGACCTATGATTGGTTTGATCAGAAAGTTGAAAGGGCTCAAAGGGATGTTGAAAGTTTGGAACATGGAAATCTTTAAGAGAGTTGAGGGGCAGGTTAAGGTTGGTTTGCAAGACAACGACCAGTTGGATAAATTAGAAGAAAGGGGTTTGTTAACGGAAGAAGATACGGTGGCGAGAGCTTTCATAGAATTGCCAATGTTAACAGAAGAAGAAACCATATTTGATCATATCACTTTTAACGGAAGGCTCGTGGTGGGACAAGAGGAGTTTTGGTTGCTGCAGTTTCATTTTACAAAGCTATGTACACTGAGTCACATCCACATAGAGCTTTCCCTCGTGAGATTCTTTTCCTTAAGGTGCCGACGGATTCTGGTCCTAGCTTGATTGGTGAGTTCTCTGAGGAGAAGATTTTTGAGGCCGTTAGGAATTGTGTCGGGGATAAAGCTCCTGGACCCGATGGCTTTCCAATGAATTTTTTTCGAGAAGAATTGGTTGGTGGTGAGAAAGATGTGATATCGGCCTTTCAGGAGTTTTATGACTGTGCCTCGATCCCATTTGCGGCCAACAGTTCTTTCATTGTGCTTATTCCTAAGAAAGATGCCATTGAGGAGTGTAAGGATTTGCGCCCAATTTGTTTAGTCTGTAGCTTCTACAAAATGCTATCATAACTCTTAATGCTTCGGCTAAAGGAGTGGATTTCTGGTGTAATTTCGCCTAGCAATGTGCTTTTATCCCTGGAAGACAAATTATGGACGCTTCCCTAATCGCGAACGAGCTCATCGATTCCAGATTGCAAGGGGGACCCCGGGCTTAGTTTTCAACCTCGATATTGAAAAGGTTTACGACCATGCTAATTGGGAATGTTTATTTCGGGTCCTAGATGAGATGGCGTTTCCTTCTAGATGGATTTTATGGTTGAGAGCTTGTGTAACGTCCACTCATTTCTCAGTTTTAGTGAACGGGGAAGGGGCGAGTTACTTTCGAAGTTCGAGAGGGCTTCGACAAGGAGACTCCCTATCTCCATATCTTTTCATAATGGTCATGGAGGTTTTGTCAGGCATTTTCAAGAAATTTCAGGATGCCAATCTGCTCGGCAGCTTTTGGATGAATGATCAGAGGGGTTCGGGTTTGATGTCTCATATTCTTTGTGCAGATGACACTATGCTTTTTTGTGATGCTTCAGTAGATCAAGTTAGAATTTTGCTGGTTGCTCTAATCTGTTTCGAGAGCATCATCGGTTTACGGGTAAATCTTCATAAATCGGCCATGTTCGCTATTGGGGAGGTGCATAATGTTGAGCTGCTTGCTTTGATTTTTGGGTGTCAGATTCAGATCTTCCCTACGACCTATTTGGGCCTGTCGCTAGGGGCCTAGGGGGTAAGGCAAAGTTATGGGATCCGGTTATCAACACTTTGGAATGAAGGTTGGAAGGGTGGAAAGCGAAGTATCTGTCTTTTGGTGCGAGAGTGGTCATGATTCAAAGCGTGTTGGCTAGCCTCCCAGTGTACTACATTTCAATGTTTAGAGCTAAGTCTTCGGTGATTACTAGAATGGAAAAGATCCAGAGAAGGTTTCTTTGCTCGGGGGCTAATGAGAAGGTCGCCATCCAATGGATTAGGTGGGCTAATGAGAATGTGTGCGTTTTGGCATGATTACTGGGTTTTGGGAGTGAGGTTTTCTTTGTTATATCCAAGGATAGCGGTTGTGTCGGTATCCTTGGATTGCTCTGTTTCTTACGTGTGCTCTTTGATGAAGAATAGGCAGTGGACCATTCCTTTACGATACGTTCTACATGGGGTGCACTGTAGGAGTGGAGGCGTTTTATTGATCATCTTACTGCCATTCCGGATGAACATATCACAGCGGGACCAACTTACACCGTGTGGCCGTTGGAGACTTCAGGGATCTTCTTTGTCAAGTCTCTTAGGGCGGCTTTATCGGCGCAGAGGTTCACCGGGTGTGGAGATTTCCCTGAGGAGGTTGTGTGGATTCACTTTGTCCCCTTCCATGTTTCGCTTGGATGGTTTATAATCAGATAATTGCAACCACCGACAACATACGACGAAAAGGATTCCATTTGGTGGGAAGGTGTGTCATATGGTGTAATCATCGTGAGTCGGTTAAGCACCTATTTCTTCACTGTGAGTTTACTAGTGGAATTTGGAGACTGTTCAGTTCAGTACTTTCCATTCATGGCCCTTTGCACAATGAGATGGCAGAGTTCATGCGGGATTGGAAAAGGAATGAACTGCTCTTCCCGTTTGAAGATAGTCATGAAGGTAAAGGTGCTGCTACATGCCTTCCTTTGGGACATTTGGATTGAACGAAATCATAGGATAGTTAGAGAGGACTTCCGATCTCCTAACCAGATTGTGTATAAAATAGTAAGAATGGTTGGTATGTGGCTTAATGTTCGGGGGTTAACTGATGGAGGGTGTTGACAGAGTTGCACCACCTTATAATTGAAAACGGCTGAGATTTGGTGGTAAGTTTTGGGGGACAGCTGCTGCTGTGTTTTAGCATGTAGTTTGGTTCTTTCTTTGTTTTCCTGCCTCTGTTGAGGGCGGTTTTCTTCGTTTATTTTGTTTCTCAATAGGTGCCTCTAGGTGACGCCTCTTGTTTCTTTGCTGGGTTTGTTAACAGGCCCAGTTCATCTATTCAAAGAGCATTTGATCAAAAATAATAATTTTTTTTGTCAATAAAAAAGTTAAGCAATTAGCAAATGAAAAAACAAAATGAGCATATCCAATTATAGCCCGTTTTTTGGAACGGGGTTGTATGCTTTGAGAAACCATTGCTCGAATTCGGTTTCGGTTTCCTCCAACTCAAACGGCATCTACCATCATTTTTACCAAACCGGAGGTTTGAACCGATCAAGATTGCCTTCAGTAAGTTAGTTCAATCGTGCATACCAACCGATGTAATGACATGAGTATGGTTTCACCAACACCGAACTAGTTGAACTACACGGTTAAATAGAATATTTTTTAACGATATAAAAAGTTAATAGTTAACAAATAAGAAAAGACAGAATGAGCAGACTGAATTATAGCCCGTTTTCAAAGACAGAGCTCGTATCCTTTGAGCAATCATTTACCGAGAAATTACTCGAATTCGGTTTTGGTTGACCGAGAAACCGTACTCTTAAGACTATAACTCTACCCTACCCAAGTCACGAGGGACTAAAAAAACAGAGTAATCAAAGCTATCATTGTAAACAGGACTAGTGTAATTGAAGCAGCCAGGTAGACAGTGTCCAGTGAATTAGCTTAGAAAAGGAAAAAGGCTAATGATCAAAAAAATTCAGCGATTAGGGTTTGCCTTCAGAATGATAATGAATGAGCAACTTTCAGTCTACAGAATTCCCCCACGGCTAAGTGAAAAAAGAAAAAAATAGATGGTGTGTAGAGCCGGCAAAAATGGACCCGACCCGATAAGCCCGCCCAATTCGCTCAATCTAGGTTGATTTGTAATCCGTTTTAATAAAAAGTTAAAAATTTGAAATCCACCCAGCTCGTGATCCGATGAACCCGTAACCCGATACACCCATGACCCGCCCAGCCCCCAACCCACCCGTTTAACCCGTCATATCATCCGACAAAGTATAAAATTCTCTCTCAAGTACAGTTTATCATACTAATAGATAATTATTCTATAATCTCAAATTAATTTGATGACATTTGATTCAAAAATAATTAGGTCATTTTAAGTAAATATTCATAAAAGAAATTTTTTTTATCTAAGACAACATATGATACTATTTCTCAATACTCACTTGCAAGTTGAAAAATTATATTTCTTCAAAGGAAGTGGACAATATCAATTAGTTTACATACAACACACTCAATATTGAATAAATTAAGAACCAAATTAAGGTACTGCCCCTATAAAGTTGGGTAGTTGGATTCAACATTATATTAGGTTTATTATTTAATTACTAGCATGAACAAAATAAATAATAGGAGCTAACAAAATTTTGTGATTAATACAAAAGCAATGAGAAAAAAAAAGACACAATAAAAAAATGAACAATTCTGAATAGACACGAACAAGAATAAAAACTATCAATGATTAAATGATCGTCAATCTTTGAAGGGGTTTTTTACTTTTTTTCATCATCGATTTTGTAATCCTAAAATTAAAATTTCAATGTGTAACCTAGTTTATTACTATTTTAGAATTTAAATTGTAATCTTAATTTTTTAAACTTTAAATTAAACAAAATGTGAAAATGATTCTTGAATCTAAATTCTATTTTTTTTATTATCTAAATAACACTTATGTGCTATATTTTGTAAATTGATTGTACATTAATGGCCCGATGGACAACCCGTGATTCGCCCGGCCTGAAACCCCATGAACCCGTGATTCGCCCGGCCTGAAACCCCATGAACCCGTGATTCGATGAACCCGTAATGCGATGAACCCGCAACCCGATAACCCGTGGCCCGACAAATCCGTGACCCGCGAACCCATAACCGGTCTAACCCGTAACCAGACTAAACCGACCCGTAGACCACCCAAACTGCCCATTTAATAGTTCTAGTGGTGTGGTGTGGGCTGTGGGGAGGGTGGAAAAGACGGACAAGCAGAAAAACACGGTAAGAAGCAATAAAGTGGTCAAACTCCGTAGCATCTCACGTATTGCTCGCCACTGCTGTCGCAAACTCGATGGAACCCACTTTCAACAATGACATCCAAATTATTTTCACGAGCTTAATTACTATTAGTACATTATGTTCAGTGATCAAATTGGGCCGGACCACGAATTTCAATTAGCTTTCCGCATAGCTTGCTATAAATGTGGTTTATTCATTACTTATTAGTACATTATGGCTACATTGCATGCTCGGCAAAACTCATAGTAAGAAGTAGAATTTCAAAATGAACCACTACACAACTCTCCCCATCATCACCACACCTATTCTTTATCAACTGAGACCATCATTTCCCCTTCACCCAACTTACTAATTCAAATACAAAAAATCATATGGACCTCAACACTCATCTCAACCAACAACTTCCTTAAAAACAAATCATATCACTTCACTTCAAAAACCCCAACCTTTAACCTAAGGCAAGTTCTTGGCGGCAACCCATAACCCGGGCCCGCACAGCAGAAAAAGCGCGTCAACACCAAACATTCCCCTTCGGCGCGTGTACTCCCACCCTTCATTTACTCTGCTTCACTCCCTTCAAAAACCCCACACACTACCATTGCGTAATCCAACGCCTCAAATCTCTCCTCCTCCCTCACTTTCAAACTTTCCTTTTCTTCTTCCTCATCGGAGCTCTCTTTCATCAAATCAATTCGGATTGGGAGAAGAAAGAAAAACCAAAACCAAAGTGATGAAAAATGGGCTTTCTGCGGAGACTATTCGGATCGAAGAAACAGAGCAATTCGCACTCCAACAACAACAGGAGGTGGAGCTTCGGTAGATCTACCCCCGCACACCGGCACCCTTCGAACCACGACGATGAACAGTACGCAGACGGATTGGATGCCAATAAGCACGCCATAGCGGTAGCCGCCGCCACTGCTGCCGTTGCTGAGGCTGCTCTGGCTGCTGCCCAGGCTGCCGCCGAGGTTGTCAGGCTTACAAGTGGCGGCGGCGGTGGGAGGAGTGTTGCATCGCCGCAGGTTGCCGGGAGCCACCGCCGGTACGCTGAGGCGTTTGCCGCGGTCAGGATTCAGTCCGCATTTCGTGGCTATCTGGTTAGTTTTCTTGTCTCTATTAGGTCGTAGCTTCCGTTAATGTTGATTAATTTGTTGGGTTTTTCCTTAATCGTCGTTTTCAAATCAAAGATTAGAACTTCGATGAGAAAAGATGGAAATTTGTGCACAAAGATAGGGTCTTTAGTTCTAGACTTTAGTCTCTTTGTTTTAGCTCCGAAAAAGTCATCTTTTTTAAATTTGATGACGAAATGGCAACTTTTCTCAGGAGTACTGACTTCGATGACTCGTAACATCTTTCAACCATTCAATCTATATACAATGAAATTTCAAATCCGTAACGTGAAATCATCAATTTGACTGGGTCTGGTTCAATGACCGAACCGGTATGGTGACTTGTGGTCCGGTTCTCATTGCCGACAGTCGTGCGAGATCTAACAGAGTAAAAATCAGTATTCGTATAAAGTCCATAGGGAAAATGTGGAAAAATACGATAAAGTTTGAAGCTTTTTAAACAGAGAGAGAGAGAGGTGTCAAAGAAAGGCTCTGCAAGTTGCAGAGTGGTGGGGGTGAGTCCTTTTTGACCAATGGGTTCTCTACCCACGAGGGTGACAGTCACAGAAGAGTCTCTTCTTTCTCCAGTGACTGCTGCTGCTGCTGCTGCTGCAGAATCTTTCGAGCTAGAATCTTATTGTTGGGTACTATTTGTTCTGTTGTGTTACTTGTGATCCCCCACCACACTTCACTCCCTTTAGAATTGTACCCACCGGATGATGCACCCGTGAGAAAGAAGTCTCACCAGCTAATCAAATCAGTCCACCGTTTGCCTCGTTTAGGATTGAGAATTCGAGAATGTATGAAGAAAAATCTACAGTTCTAACACCATACTCCACATTGCTTCGTTTAACAGCGTTTTGGAACCCCCTATTCGATATATTACCCGAACTTTCATAACTCTGCCCTGCAATTTTTTTGTTATAGTTTGGTTTCATATTATTCTCCTAAACACCATCAAATCAACCTGCTTTTTGTCAAGTTGTTAAAATGTGGTGGGACAAAGCTACCGGCTTATCCTATCCTTTTACTTTTTATGCATAGATTAGTTCGAAAGCCACTAGTGGGTATTAAAAGTCAAAATACTACCAAATACTTATAATTACATCCATACATGCACCTCTCTTTTCTATTGATTTTCTATCGATTGGTATGAGTGATATTGATATTATTTGAGATATATTTGTGTTTTGGAGTTTGAATAGTTAGCTATTCGATAATATTGAATATCGCAATATTGTGTTATTTAATATTCACCTATATAAGGTGATATTCAATATCATCTCAATATTTTTTCGATGAACATAATTGCCCCCGAGGCAATTTAATAATTACAAGCAAGTGAGGGCTACAATGGTAATTTTCTCTGTCCTCGTTATTACAAACCATAACCAACACCACATCTAATCATTTTTAGACCCCACCACTTAATATCCTACCCAAATAAGAATATTCATACATTTTGAATTTAATATCAATCTCACATAATATTAGAATATCTCGAATAGCTAGTTATCCGAAATATCACATACCAAACGAGCTCATACTAATTTGGTCCAGATTTTAGTAACAGTTTCCGCTTCCTCTTTAAGCAAACTTAGCTTCGGGTAGTGTTGCAGTTGGCACATGACTTGGTTGAATATTTGTCTGTCAATTTGCTTGCAGGCTAGGAGGGCTTTGAGAGCATTGAAAGCGCTGGTCAAACTTCAAGCATTGGTTAGAGGACACATTGTTAGGAAACAATCGGCTGATATGCTCCGGCGAATGCAAACCCTTGTGCGAGTGCAGGCTCGAGCTCGTGCTAATCGAACCGTCCCCTATGATCAGCCTCTCCATTCTTCCAGCAAGTTCTCCCATTTGCGATACAGCGTAAGCCCATCTTTTCGTTAGTCTCAGCGATTCGGCCTCTGGTTTCTCGAGGAATGTGCATGACTTTATAGTATTGTGACAGTTAGGACCACAAAAACTGCCTGCAATTGATATACACCTTTTTATAGTAATCTGAAAATGGAAGTTTCAGAAGCATCATTGCTGTGGATTATGCAAATTTGTATGACAGGAAAAGCTATTCACTTTAGCACACCAATTTTTGGCTACTTTCTACCTGCAGGGAACCCCTCAGAAGGACCGCTTGCCTAGAGTTTATAGTGCTAGTTCTAAAGTTGATGGACCATCAAATCTCAAGGTAAAAATCAACCATCTTTTTTCTCTCATAAGAACTTTTTCAGTTGTAAAGACATTGGCTTTGGTTGAATGGGAAGCAGAGATGCAGCTCGAATTCCAACATTAGGGACGTGGCAGAGCTCGAGAAGGGAAAAACCGGTTCGAACTGGTTAGACCGATGGATGGAAGAGAGCCTGTGGACGAACCACGTTGTCGTTAGTTCTCCACAGAAGAATCATCGAACTTCTGACGACGAGAAGACTGATGACAAGATACTCGAGGTAGATACTTGGAAGCCACACATGAAAACTTTCGATTCCCCGTCGAAGTGGTCGACAAGACCAACGAACATGATCCCGAATAATGTGTCCTCTAGAGAAGCATTGCCTAACTCTGCATCGTCAAGGCTTGGAAGTAGCGGTCGAAAAGGACAAGGTGGTGGTGGTCCATTCACACCTACAAGGAGCGAGACCTCGTGGGGATACTTCAACGGATACTCGAGCTACCCTAATTACATGGCCAACACCGAGTCATCGATAAACCGGTTTAGATCGCAGAGTGCACCGAGGCAAAGGGGGGTGGAGTTTGACAAATTGAGTTCGAGCAAGAGATCGTCGAAGGGTGTTTATGATTCGGACACTGTTTCGGAATGTGGGTTTGGTCAGCACACTGAGGTTAGGCACAAAGCTCATCCTGGAGGTGGACGTCTTAGTAGAGTAGGAAGTACCCGTTTAAGTACATAACTTGTTATTATCGGTTCTAAGATTGTCCATGCATGTGGCAATATTTGCCGTTGTTTGTAAATGTGTCGACTTTAATCTTACAGAGTCTTGTAACCTTTGTCCATTTTGAGTAATCTTGTTCTTCAGTTGAAATTATATTGTGCCAGTTGAAATTCAAACGATGTTCATATGTTGAGTCACCAACTTCAGAGGGCCAGAGTATAACTCTGTCTGGACTCTGGATGATGAATTACTCATTCTACTCATTTCGATATCGTTTCTCGAGACGGATCACCAGCGAGTTATATACTACATAATGAACCATGGTTTAACTCTGCTTAGACATAGATTGAGAACTTCTCGTCATAAAAGATCTGAACTTTTTGCGCATTTCAGCAGTATTTCAAGAGGATACCTATCACCCTCCTGCTAAATGGCGAGTTCCTCGTCATAAAAGAAGGAAAGTTTTGATTATTTCAACAACATTTCGAAGATACATTTACCTACCCAACCCACTGTGAGTTCACGGAGGTGCAATACGGTTGAAGGCCCCGTCATGAATGCTGGAAAACGACTCCTCCATAGTTGACAAAAACGAACATAAAGAGAATTGCAATGAGAAAAGAGACAGAGGGAACAGTTTGGAACTATACTCCCAAATTGGCAACCTTGGATACCCACAAAACGCCAATGGGGAGACAAACCCACACACAGAGAGTAAGAAAGAATCGACGATTATGACCGAGAAGAAGAAGAGGAAAATGCTGGAATTGAATATGCACATGGTGTCATAACTGATGTAAACCAAACATTCTGATTTTGTTTGTTGGAAGAGGAGAAAAACAAAGAACATGAGATGATGGGTTTTGTCCGAGACTTGCAACTTATGATACTGTCGTTGTTGTTTGGTGGTGGTGGGTTGTTCTTGCAGATCTCGAGGAATGGAGACAATAAGGGAGTGACTCTGCTACATCACGAGAAAGCTCCCATTACATTTGATGCAAAAACCATTTGCCACGCCCTACCGTGGGACAGATTATCCGTATTTCATTACAAAATAAAGCAGGCATTCAGTAACGAAGATCTAAACTACAATCATTGATGCCAAAATAAATCATGCCACTGAATCTATGGTGAGCTACATACTTTGTAGATAAGAATGGGAGGAGGGTGATAATGTGACATGCAGTAGTGATGTGAAGCAATCTTTTTCGTCTCGGATGAATGTGTGCATGAATGGAGAGTGGACCCAGTTTCCAACGCGAGGAAGCGACCATGCCAGTCGGATGGCCATGAACTGCGATGTCAAAGGCTCTGTAATTTGTGGGATGACTTTGTCCTGATGCTGTCATAACAGGACCCATGCATCCTTGAGAACAACAGTAATGTTACTGGGTTGCTTTGTTTATTCTTCCACGATATAAATAATTTGTATCATAACTATGTTCAAAAACAAAAACAGGTTTTGTGGTGTAGTTGATTATCACTGAAGGTCTCCGGTTCAAACCTGGGCGGAGCCAATCAATATTTTTGTTCCCACTTTCTTCCATTATTTTCCCTTGCTTCCGCAAAACCTTCTCACAAGTAAAACAAAACCACACTGTGACTACTCTCCCAATACTCTTACAGTTCCGCAATTTACAACACAATTACAGACACAATATACCCCCTTATACCCTTACTATTATATTATGAACAAAACAACTTCGACATCTCCACACTTAGAAAGCATCACACTTCCATTTCGACGTTGGAACACAGCTCAGATACTTGCACCAATGACAGACCTCATTCCCATTCACTCCCCTGAACAGCATTACCACTGCCACCGCAAATCTGTACACCAAGAACACAACGATTTCAACCCCTCAATACGATTTCGCAAACATGTTGAAAGCGGTTTTAACTTTTTTGTCTTACCCAACAATGAGGAGGGCCAGCGAAACCAGCCACAAGGCGTATTGGTAAGGCTTGTACTTGGACTTGAAGCGAACCCCAGAAGGCAGATTCCGACGCTCCAGCCAGGCGAACTGTGGACGAGGAAGAAGGATAAAACCGAGTAGGAAACCGGATAGGAACCCACCAATGTGAGAGAAATTGTCGACGTGTGGCAGGATCCCGATCGCCAGGTTGACTGCTATGATCACCAAAAGAGTAATCATTGCTGCTGCCTATATATAGAAACCAAAGTTAGACAATTTGAATGTAGAAAGGTTGCAAGTTGGCTGTAGAAGATTGGCTGAAGCCTGAAAGTTGTAACCTTGTTGGAGTAAATTGTCCAATTGGTAAGGAGTTCAGCAAGCATGGCTCCCAGTAAGCCAAATAGAGCACCTGATGCACCAACTGAGATGCCTTCTTTGAGGAATAGAGAAGATAGAACACTCCCTCCAAATCCTGACACCAGATATATGATCCCAACTCTAACTGTTCACAACCACCATAACCGAAATTCGTCATATATAGTGTTCAAAGGCAGTCAAACTATATATTCTAACTTCTAAGTGATCCAATATTACCCTAAATTACAAACAGAAGTTATAATTTACCAAACATTCACTAGTTGGACTGATAACACAGAGTTAATAGCACCGAATACCACTCGACTATTAATCGACTTTATCTCTTGCATGCTGTACCACTAGACTCCTCAATATCGTCCGGTTTTTTGTTTGATATATACTAATGGAATGATACATCATCTTCCACCTCAACCCTGTTCTGATTAATGACTTGCAGGTCAGCAGATGCAATCAGCAACTAGAGATGAGGTGGATGACTGATATGTACAAAACAATGCAAGTAATAAGGCTTGGTTTGGCAGGTAGAGATGAAGTCAGAGTATACCTGCAGGCTGCAACCACTCTATTAGTACAACTCAATCAATTCATTCTCCCACTTGCCAAACTAGTAAGACTTGGTTTAGCAGGTAAAAGGTTTGGATGGATTTTGAGCATTTTTCAGGTTGGACTGGAAACTTATATCCTAACAAAGTGATTTTGAAGAGATTCTGAAGATCCGGCCGTCAAAGAATTTTCTATGTGCATAATCAAAACCTAGCAAATCAATCCAGAGAATTGTATTGAACTGGGAAATTAAACAGAAACTAATTACCAAATCCAAATTGCTGCTCAAGACGAACTCCAATGAGAACCAAGCTCAGCATATTAGCAAGGAGATGGATAATTCCAGCGTGCAGCCAAATGGAAGTCAACAGCCTCCATCCTTGATGTCTCTTCACAATCTTCTCCCACTCCAAAGCTCCCATCTTCTCCAAACTGAAACCCCAACCCAAAAAAATCAAAACACAAACCCCAGAAATTGATCTCACCCAACTGCAAAAATTGAATAAGCCGTACGTTGAGGAGGAAGGGCCGAAGAGAGGATTATTCCTAAGGGGTTCGAACGAAAACCTCCCGAGAAACCTAGCAACGCATCCTCCTTCCACCCTCGAGTGGTAATGCTTGGGGCAGTCGTTGATGTACATGGCTACGATGAAAACGGCCACGTTTGCGACTACGAACATAGGTACAAGCCACGACGTCCACTGGGCCTCCGTCTCCTCGATCAAGTACGCCGCAGACGAGGACGATGAGTAGCCGTTCGCCGCCGCTTCTCCTCCACGGCTCTTGATCAGGCCTCTCCTGGCACCTCCTCCGCCAGATTCCACGTCAACGCCGCCGCGCATGGTTCGGAGTTCAGTTTCCCCCGTTGGAGCCACTTGATTGGAGAGGGAAAGTGGAGTTAGTGACTGAGGAGTTTCTTCTTCTTCTTCTTCAGCTGCGGCGATAAAATACAGAAACAGAGTGCGCGAATAATTTATCTTGTTGAATCAGATTCTGAAACGTAGGTTCTTACTGACGTGGCGGGATCTTTGCTGCGGTGGGTTTTAGTTTAGTAGGTGAGGTCGTTCACAGGGGATATTATTATCATACACGTATTTACGCGGTAAATTTCGGTTTTCTACAACAATATAACGGCTTATTATTGATAGAACTTAACATGAGTGGTAATTCAGAAGATGTAATCCACATAAATAGATTATAACGGAAAAATAATTAGGTTGACAGTTAATTGATTTCATAACTTAACACTCTATAATACCATAAATATTCAATAAATTTCAGGGAATCATACCAAAGATTTCAGACCGACACAACTTGCAACTAAGAAAACGAAAGACGAAAAAACAAAGGGACACAATGATTTAGTCTGAAAACAAGAAAGAAAGCAACTCAAAGGATGATTCAGCAGGGGAGCATATTGTCGGAGATGACCCGGTCTCCACAATCCCCGAAAGGCTTTATGCTGATGGGTGGGTCGCCGAGGGCAAACCCACCTGTTCCACTCGTACATTGCCTAGTGTTGTCTTCTTTGGAGATTTTTCGGGCCTTCCATTTATGAGGGTGTCCAGCGCAGTCTTAAAGTTCGGGCCGGTTGTTCAGCATCGTTTCCTGTCCTCAATTGTTGCGGTTTTGCTGAAGGATGCTTGAGCCGCTTCCTTATCTGAATTAGAGGTCTTCCTTGCCGCCGAGTTGTTGGAAGTGCGGACTATGAATTTCCTGTTCGCGATTGGGATGTTGGGAGAGGACTCGTTGTAGTGGTAGTAGGCTTAGGTATAACATCAATTGGTTGAGCCACCTTCTCTTCATCCTCGGGCTCCCATAGGTATTTGGCTGCCACTGGTGCTTTTGCATCACATGGAGTCACTCTGATGGAATCGTCGCATCTACAAGTAATTAACTCAGTCGATAGCTTGAAAAAAGAGCTCATAATATTTGTTAGTGTGTCCTATTATGCCACAAATATAACAGAAGCGTTCCAATTATTCATATTTAAATAGGCATTTAAAGCTTTCATCGTCATGCAGAACGACTTTTTTCCCTTTACAGAGTGGTTTGCTGGCATCCAATTCTACCCGAATACACATAAACTGATATGTTCATGAATTTTTGTTGTTATCAGGATCATAATCAAGATATCTACCTGCATAGTCACCCAAGATGCATCCAACCGCTTTTGGAGAAGTATTCAAAAGGCAGTTCATGCACTTGTATTGTCCATGAATTTTTGTTGTTATCAGGATCATAATCAAGATATCTACCTGCGTAGTCACTCAAGATGCATCCAACCGCTTTTGGAGAAGTATTCAAAAGGCAGTTCATGCACTTGTATCCAGAAGAGGACTCGATTTAAGGGGACTTGTTTGGGATCTTCCCCGACCTACAGCTCGTGTAGAATTAGGAGACTGTGATCATAGTTCCATAATCCTTCCGTCATAATATGTTGCAGATCGACTTCGTGATGGAAACGGTACAGGTATTGGCCTTCGCCGAGTCCCTTGACAATCATTGCTCGGTCTGGTTTCCACACAAGGGTCATGGTGCGCTTCATCCCATTGAAATTAACCTCCCAATCTCCCCAGATTTTGCCGACTATGCATAGCGGGTATTTATCTGGCGGGGGTTTCAGTGTTATCTCCTTGAGAGATACACCTTCATCGTCCTAGTCGTCCATAGAGAGGTCACGTAGGGCTCCGAGTTCAGTGCTGACATTGAGGTTATCGGTCACGGTCTCTTGCTCGGTCGTTGCCGATTCCAGAATGGCATTAAGCAGGCACCCATGGTTGAGGTGACGGGCTAGGTCTGGGTTCGGTGTGGAGGAGGATTGGTCTGGTTTGGAATGGGGACGAAGACGTTGGGTGGTGATGTATTGTGCGGGAAGGGAAAAAGCGAGTAGGGTTGAGGCCGACTACGGCGGCGAGGGATTAGTCCCAGCGTTGGGAGAGTTTGCAAAGGGTAGAAATTGTCGCGGTAAATTTCGTTTATAAAAACGGTTACAAAGTAAAATAAATGAAATTTCCAATTATTTTCCGATTGAGATTAGAGGCGGTTGAGATTGAGTCTGATTGTCTGAAACTTATACGGCTATGACGCAAATTAGGGATGATGACACTGGATTCCGCGTGCTTGTTAAAAGATGCCGGGAGATATTCATTCATAAACCAACTTTCAACTTGCAAAGTCTCGTTTATTAAGTAAAATGGAAATATATTAGCTCACGAATTAGCTAGATGTTCATGTTTTCTTCCTTCATTATTTGTCGGTGAATTTCCTCCTAATTAGACAATAACTGATAATATTAATTATGTATGTTTTGAGCATCGATAATAATACTACTTCACCCTTCGAAAAAAAGGTATGGTAATAGTAATACTGTCCCGTTGGACTTTTGCATTTATTCATATGAACACATCTTGTTAGTTAACAATGATATGTTGCTTACATTATTATGCAAGGATTATCGTTTATGAACTTCACATGAAGATAGGTTTGATGTTCTAAACAGAACAGTGAACCTGAATTACCAACCCTCCATCGACTGAGCTAGTCAGCCAGAGCATGAATGCCTCTTGGGTTTGATGTTTTAAAAAATACTGTAAACTGTCACAAGCTAAAATGGCTTGTTTGAGATCGATATTTCAAAAAAAAAAAACATTTTACGTAGATATACCTACCCTGCAATTTCAGTAGATGAAACATGGAAGAATGGTTGGTTGGAACTTGGAAGATTCAAACTTGAGACAATTAGGTTGGTATGTGGTTGTTGTCACGTACCCATTAGTACTCTCTGTCCCATATGAAACTTCTGTCTTAATTTGTGTTTTGTTTTCTTTAAACGTGGAGATCGGGTGAATGAATGTTTTGGGTAGAAATAGAATGACGTTATAGATGGTACGTAGTTATCATGCCACAATATCCAGCAACATGCATGATAGTGAAATTATTATGAACCCATCACCACCAACCAATGAGTTAATTTGGTTTTTAATTTAAAAAATCAAGTAGTTTTTCATTTTAAAGACAATTTTCAATAGTTTCATTTGGTTTTTATTATAATATAAATCTCACGGTCACACGTTTTGGTTTTGGTTGCTTTTGATGTTTTGGTTCAAAGTGGGCGAGGTAAAGAGCGATGTCTTTGAATATTCATATGCATTCGGTGGCGGATCAATGATCGAAACATATATGCGAGTTGAATTTGAATTAAAATTTATGTATCGAATAACTAATTTATAAGTATATTTTTTTAACATAATACTAAGTTAAAATATATCAAATAATATTTATTGTATTATTTTTAGTTAAAACAAGTTATTTTTAAAAATTGAATGTATCATTTTGGCGATTTTTTTTCTTAACCATTTAATAATAAATTCAAGTATTGAGTTTAAATGATCATCCATATCATCCATATATATCAAGTATTGAGCCGAAACAATAATATACTAAGTCATATTTAAATATACTCTAAGTCGAATTTGAAAATATTGTAAATATATACATAAATTTACGGCTCAAGACCAAAATCACGTGAGCCACATCAACCCTGTATCCGGTTTACTTTTTATATCTAACTATTAACCAGCAGTCCGGCTCTGAGTCACTTATCAAATTAATTCAATACAAATTTGGATATGATTATAATCAAATGGTTGAATCACATGCCGTTAGCTAGACTTAACATAATACAATTAACGGCGTTACTGTTTTTTGACCGAGAACTAACAGCGCTATTCCACAAGGACCGACGGATTGAATCTTCACCTTCAGGTCGTACTCAAATGGCAACCCAAATTATATGGGCCATCTCCAAGCCCGAGTAGGCCGTGCTTGAATAGATTCAATGGATGACAAAGGCCCAGAGCGTGATTTTCTCCTTTTACAAATAGTTAGCCCAGCCCAATAATAAACTGCATGGAGAATGCATTATCCATGCAACGACGACCATATGGCACTGTTGTTTAAATAATAAAAATAGCAGCCCATTATGGAAATTAGGCCAAAATGTTTCATAATTGAAGCACCACATGAAATTGACTCATGAACAAAACCTCATAAACACAAAATTACTCATAAACACACTGTCAATAGACCGTCCATAAATGTTGGGTTTTAATTTTACAAGCAAGAAAATTGACCCCAAAACACACAACATCATTTAATTGAGTTTATCCTCAATATTTCTCTTTGGTCCATTTATTAATATATATATTTTTCTATTTTAACTGGAAAAGTAGTGAAACAAATCTATGTATTTGTTAACTAAAATTGGGAAGGTAGCAAACATGGAAATTCAGCAACAATTTGGAAATGTAAAATAAAGGAAAGTGAAAAGGAAATCTGACTAGGCAATTTGGGGTATCCACAGACATGGAAACAATTATAGGCAAATTGTAATCTTTCATTCCTATTACCATTTCAATAAATAAGTTTCCTTAACTCATCACCCGGTTGGGTCGGTTAGGTAGTGACCCATTAAAAGTCGGTGTGTCAGTTTCAGTGGTGACTGAACCACTAACTCACTTACCACGACTATATTTTTATTGTTCATACGATAATGTCTATATTTTTCGTCATTCTCTATCAAATCTCTGTTATTTTTTTGAAAATTTATACTTCGTTTTTATTAACGTGTACAAGAATACTGTTTAGTTCTAAATGACAACCCTATATGTTATCAATTCATGATTTTCAATATTTTAATAAAATATGAAAATGTTGTTATTAGATAGTGACCCACATATCCCACCCATCATCTAAAAATCAGATGATTATGAATACATTAACTCACCACATGTCGATAAATAAATTCGTTTTATTTCAAACGCAACCCACTCGGCCCATCCAATACTCACCCCTAATAACCAAAATCACACACTAAATCTACGGCCTAAATTGTAATAGAGAGAGAGTTACCTTTCTCACCCACCAAAATTCCGAAATTGGGCCTTTCCAAGTGTGCCTACAAATACCCAAGATTTGCTCCCCTAAATTTTATTTTTATTTTATTTTGTTATAATATCTCAATTGCCGAAGAAAGGAAGCCATTTGAGAGTGAGACGAAGGCACTGGGAGAGGAGACAAAGGTGGATTTAATTAATCAACCATAATCTCTTTCGTCGTTGTTATTATTGTTCATTACTATCTAGCCCTTCTTGCTTCACTTCATCTGTTGAGTTCAATGATCACAATTGAATAACGTTGTTGACCCTTTTCTGGTTTTGTTGTCTGGTTTTGTTTCAGATCCCAAACGAGGATTTAGAGAAAAAAAGAGAGAATTTAGGAGACCAGATCAAGAGTATGAACACAATATCCTCTTTGTTTATCATCTGACAAAATCTTTGTTCTTGGTTTTGTGTTTGTGTTTGTGTTTTATTTATCGTTTCATGTTGGGGTTTGTGTGAAGTTGTGATTGTGGAGATTGTACTCGTTTTGAGGAGTCCTTTTGGCTCTTATGATTGTTTTTGAAAAATGACGTGCGAAGGTCAATTGGAGGTCCTTTTTACCAATTCATGATATATTTGTAAGGATGATAATGATAGTCTGAAAATCGGGTATCCATTTAAATCTCGTTCGGTTTAAAGGGTTAAAACTTGGTCAACGCGGGTAATTGATGAGTACAAGTAGATTTGATATCCGTTTATATGGTATCTGCTTAGTTACTCATCCGACGAATACTTACCACTTAAAAACGATTTAGTGTAGCTATTGATACATAATATAATATCCATGAAAGCCCAATAGTCCAAACCCAATTGTAACTCTATTAATTATTTTTTTTTAAAAGTAAACTCTGATTTAGTTGCTGTTACATTAGATTGCCAACCATCAATTTGCAATTTGGAAAATTTTCGGCAATGTTTGTTGGTTCAATATTTTAGTTTTAATTTTAATATTCGGGCATTACCTGACTATACGGATAAATCTGAAAATTGTAGATGTAGTTTCCATAATTTTTTTATTAATGTTACATTTTGGTTAAGTTATTTGATGTGTTTAAACCATATTTTGACAGTCTAAGTGGAGTTGTTCCGATTGTAAAGCAGTTTATCTGATAATTTATAGATCTGGGATTTGTATATGGTACAATTTATGAAATAGTGTATATATAGCGTATACTTTGTGTTCTTTTAATGTGTTTGATTAATTGAATTGTGTTAATTAAGAAACATCATAATGTATTTTCCATGATGTAATTAACTCATTTTTATAAGTACTTCGGTTCATTTATAATTTTCTTCTATGAGTTTTATAAACAATAATTTTCTATATATTTCACCCAAAATCTGGTTGGAAAGTTCGTTATGTCGTTGTTACGTACAGTGGTATATCCAGTTTACCACTTACATTAGTAAACAGCAGTAACTCGATAATGGCTTCTCCAATCCCCAAATCACTGATTTCATTCATGTATGCTTATTGGGTTTGATTCTGTCTGCAATTGTAATGCATTTGATTGATTCATAGTATGTTCTTGATACCAAAATTTGTGCAGAAAGCTGAGATGGAGGTTCACGGAGACCAATCTTTTGATGCTAACAGTTTGCTGGGGAGGCTGAATAGGGAAGATGAGTCTGGAAGTGACAACAACCTCTTTGAAGGGAATGGGTCCGGTGATGATGAGGCTGATGTTGATCAAGAACAGCAGCAACGTCATAAGAAGAAGAAATACCATCGCCATACTCAGTTCCAGATCACTGAGCTTGAGAAGTAAATTAATCGAAACTTCCCACTTTATCTTGTGTTTGTTTAATTTTCTTATTGCTCTTCTTTCTTGCTTACTTGATTACTTGTGATTTTAGGTCATTCAAGGAGTGCCCTCACCCTGATGAGAAGCAGAGGTTGGAACTTAGCAGAAAGCTTGGGTTGGAAACCAGGCAGATTAAGTTCTGGTTTCAAAACCGTCGCACCCAATTGAAGGTAATAACTAATTTTTAATTTTAAATCTAATCGATTTGTTGGTAGCAATGGAAACCATCAATGACATTGTCATGAATTGTTACATCTCGATAACTCAAATTGTTAAAAAATGGTGTAAATTGATTTTTAAGTTATTCATCAACTAGAGGTTCGATATTAAATAATTTTCTTAGAATTTTATTTATTTGACGCTGATGTATTTTAAATTTTATATAATCCGACTAAGTACTTTGAACTGGTCCCCTTTGAACCATTCTGGATCCGTTGTTGAAAATGATGCTCGAATTTGTTAACCAATGTTTTTGTTTGATGCAGACTCAATTGGAGAGACATGACAACGTGATGATGAGGCAGGAGAATGACAAGCTGAAAGCTGAGAATGAAATGTTGAGGCAAGGCTTGGGAGATCCTCTTTGCCACAACTGTGGTGGTCCTGTGGTGCCCGGACATGTCTCGTTTGAACAACAACAACTGCGAATTGAGAATGCTCGTCTCAAGGATGAACTTGGCCGTGTTTGTTCCCTAGTTAGTAAGTACCTAGGAGTGCCTATTTCGCCCTCCTTTGTCGTCCCTCCTTCCCCATATGCTTCCAATGGTTATGGACCGATGTCAACGAATGTGGATGGCACCCCATTGCCAATGGGAATTGATTTTGCTGATCCTTGCATTGCTGGTGTCCTACCAATGATGAGACAACCATCGAGTGATGAAGTGTCGAGTCTCGAGAAGCCGATGTTTGCGGATTTCGCTCTGGCAGCTATGAATGAGCTGTTCAACATGGTTCAAACTGACGAACCGTTATGGATGAAATGTCCTGAACTTGGTACTGGTGATAGGGAAATGTTGAATCTAGACGAGTATGCTCGAATCGCTGTGCCTACGCTTGGCCTAAAACGCAGCGGCTTCGTCATCGAGGCTTCGAGGGAGACTGGTACAGTCATGATCAACAGCTTTGCTCTTGTTGAAATGCTGATGGATGTGGTATGTATGAATCAACGATTCCTTTCGTTTACAACGTTGTTCTCATTCCTTAAGCTCGTTTTGTTCCCACTTATCAACGGTCGTAAAATGTTACCAAAAATCAGAACCGATGGGTCGGAACTTTCTCTAGCTTGGTTGCTAGGAGCTCCATAATTGAGGTGATATCTTATGGATCTGTTAATGGAAGCAAAGATGGTACATTGCAATTGGTAAGCTCACATTCATCGGCTTTTTTAAGACCTTGAGTTAGTTTTGTTGAACTTGGTGTAGCTAATAAATTGGTGTACATTTGCAGATACAAGCTGATCTTCAAGTGATATCCCCTCTGGTCCCTGCTCGGCAAACAAAGTTCCTCCGATTTTGTAAGCAGCGCTCTGAGGGCGTTTGGGCTGTCGTTGATGTTTCAATCGGCGTAAGCCACGAAGGTTCAAGCTCTTACTCACTCCCAACCAGCATGAGGCTTCCTTCTGGCTGTGTTATACAAGGCATGCCCAATGGTTACTCTAAGGTAAATTTTAATGAAGATTACTAACTTGAGATATATTATGTTTCCCATATCTCTAAGTTGGCCTTAATTACCATACTATTTTAGGGTGTTTATGTAAATATTTCCCCTTTTATCCCAATAAAATAAGTTCCTAAGATCCTGAAGTTTAAGTAAGAGCCATCTCTCTCCATATAGCTATTTGTATACTTGTCTCTTTGTGGTTTCATTTTTGGTACTAGTACTATAATAAAATGTCATACCTTGGGCTTGGTACTAGTACTATGTACTTATGAAGTACCTTTACCGATTGGTTTTTTTCTCGTACAATGCAGGTGACTTGGGTGGAACACTCGGAGTATGACGAGACTTCAATTCACCGGATGTTACAGCCGGTGATTAGCTCTGGCAAAGGTTTTGGTGCAGGAAGGTGGTTGTCCACTCTACAAAGATATTGTGAATGCTTGAACATCATCATGTCATCATCTACCATGCCTGAAGACCCGTCACGTATGTATTTCAAGTAATACCCATCCCAAAACATGCTAGATTATGTTAACATTGTACTTTTTTTTATCATAGTGATGACATTAGCTGGGAAGAAGAGCGTGTTGAGGCTGTCCCACAGGATGGTGGACAACTTCTGCTCGGGAGTGGTCAGCGGTGGCGACATTGGCGGGCACAAGTGGGAGAGGATGGAGGCCAACGATGTGAGCCAGGATGTGAAGATTCTGGCCAGGAAGAGCCTTAGCGAGCCCGGAGAGCCCTCGGGAGTCGTGTTGGCAGTCTCGACCTCGGTGTGGCTCCCTGTTTCGAGGCAGAGGTTGTTCGATTTCCTTAGCGACAATCGGACAAGGAAGGAGTGGGATATCTTGACAAATGGTGGGTTGATGCACGAGGTGATCCGTATCCCAAAGGCTTCAACAGGTGGAAACTGTATCTCCCTCCTTCGTTCAGTTGTAAGTCTTATTCTCACAGATTCTTTTTGGCTCTTACATATCTCTCTGGTGCATAAAATGTAAGTGATGAGTGATTTTTTTTTTCCTTCTCGTATTGCAGGACGTTGACCCTAGTACTGTGTCGGAGGCTACCAAGGAAACTGTCATACTGCAGGAAATGTGGCACGATGCGTCTGGGTCGTTGCTCGTGTATACACCGGTGGACGTGCCATCGATGGAGATGGTGATGAACGGTGGGGATAACACCTTTGCTAGTCTCCTGCCATGCGGGTTTGCAATTCTCCCGGATGGCAGAGACCAACAGAACCTTTCCATGGCCACCGCTGAAAGTAATGGCGTTGGTGACATAGTCGAGGCAGGTGGATGCATCCTGACGATCGGGTTCCAAATCATCGTCAACACCCTACCCGGAGGAAAGCTGAGTATCGAGTCCATTGACACAGTGAACAACTTGCTCTCGTGCACCCTGCAACGCATCAAGGACCCACTCCAAGTGATGACATGATGGTTCAAACTATTCAGCTTAATGTATTTTTGGATTTTGAGTTTAGACTTTAGTATGAAGTTATGGTGAACGAGAAGACAGTGATTATCCGAATGGTTCGATGAATCAAGAGCGAACCGCATATTATGGTGGTTCGGGTATTGGGTCAAGACAGTTTTCATTAATTGTTGGTGATCGAGACTGACTTTGGTATGTCGATCACCCAAATTTTCTGTGTTTGCTAATTAATCATCAGTTGCAAATATAGTTGGAACTTGTCTTCGTTTATTGGTCGAGAGGTGGGACTTGCATATTCAAATATCATAGTTAGAGTGAAATAGATGCCTAAATCAAGCTTCTGTAGTTTAATTGTTCATGATCAAATTAAACATGAGGTTTAAAATATCACTTAATGCCTTAGTGGTCCTCTTAATGGTGTATTTTTATATTTAGGACTTTAAGTTTACTTTAGTGTTAATTTTATATTTTAATTAAATAATTTGATTATTATTTTGATTTTCTTATTAAAACAAACATTTCGATGCAATTCTTTTCAATATGGACAAACTTTATTTTTAATTTGGAGGTTTGATTTGTCAATACTTCCATCATTCAAAATTTCGACCCAAGCCTTACATAAGGTTTTGTCTTCGCGATTGCTTGAATTTGGATCTCAACTCAACATAATTTACAATGCGATGAGCGTGAAAAAACAAGAACGATGGTGAGAAGATGTGAATTTTTACAATGATTAAAACATGTATTAAAAATTTTTAAACATAAATAAAATATGTCTTTTTTAAAAATAACAATAAAAGGAATTTTCTCAAATGTTTGAAATATAATTGAACTTTAGTCGACCAGATGTTGCGACCGATGATTAGCTCTGGCATCAATTTTGGTGCAAGAAGGTGGTTGTCCACTCTATAGAGGTACTGCAAATGCTTGGACATCGTCACTACACCCTCCACCATGCTCGAAGACCCGCCATGTATGTATTTTCGAGGAACACCCATCCCAAAATAGGTTGGATTATGTTAATAACATTGTACTTTTTTTTGCAGTGATGACACTGGCGGGTAAAAAGAGAGTGTTGAGGCTAGCCCATAGGATGGTGGAGAACTTTTGCTCAGGACTTGTTAGCAATGGTAGTATTGGTTTCCCCAAGTGAGAGAAGGTGATGGTCAATAATAACATGAGCGAAGATGTGAAGTTTCTGATGAGGAAGAGCCTCAATGGGACCTCGGGAGTGGTGTTGGCAGCCTCGGACTTCTGTCTGGCTCCCTGCCTCGAGGCAGAGAGTATTTCATTTCCTAAGCGACGACCATAATACGAGGCATTGGGATATCCTGACGAATAGTGGGCCGATGGAGGAGATGTTTCGTTTCCCCAAGGCTCGGGCTATTGGCAACTGTATATCTCTCCTTCGTGCAGCTCTACGTACAGATATGCTCCGAAGCATGCTTTTGCTAGCTCTTATATATCTCTTGAGTCGTCATTGAGTTGTTTTGTTGGTTTCTGTCATTGAGTCGTCATTGAGTTGTTTTGAGTCGTCAAGCACGGCCTCCAGCTTGATGGTTGAAACTTTAGACGACTTTAAAAAAACAACGCAACTTTTTTCGGTTTTGGATTCAGAAATTAGTACAAGGGTTCGTCGAATCAGGAACGAATTCTGGTATTGAGTTGATTTGACCCGCAAGCCAATTTTAATATTTTGGGTGATGTTGGCTTTGGTATTGTTTTTCGAAATGTTTTGTTATCGAATATTCATGTTTGCTTAATCAATAATTAATCATCAGTTGCGTAATTGCTTTGTTTTAAATGTTTCGATTTCCTTTTGGTTCATTAATTAGTGCTTAGTTATTGGGCTGAACAATCACGGCCCAAAACCTTCACGGATCGCACAATCACCGCCCAAACAAACCTCACTGATCGCACTTCACTTCGGCACCAAAAGTTCACATTTCATCCCTAATCTTGTTAGTATTCTCTGTTTCGCCTGTTATCTTTCTAACCTTTGATGATATCCGTCCATGTCGCCGTTTTTCTTCATTTCATTTGCCGGCGATATTCAAATCCTAACCTTCACCGCTAAACCCTTACCACCTCTCTCTTCCCCACCGGCCGGCGAAACCAAACAATGGCAGAAATCCCCGCACTCCTCCTCAGCCACTTCAAATCCACGGCCACGAAACACCTCCGATATATGTCCCAATCAACCTCCATCCCCAAAAAGCAAGACCGAATCCGCGACCATGGCTACGACAACTACATGGAGGTCCAGAAGAAAACCAGGCGAGTCCTCAAGTTCCAATCCCTTATCCTCCCTCACCACAACCAGACCATCCCGATCTCCCGCCTCGACGGCCTCTCCCGCCGATTAGGCTTCAAGCAGTTCGAAGCCGGCGCCTTCATCTTGAAGTTCCCTCACATCTTCGAAGTCTACGAGCATCCCGTCCAGCGAATCCTCTTCGTCCGCCTCACTCGCAAAGCACTGATTCAGATTCGGGAAGAGAAAGAAGCGCTCCTCGCTCAAATTCCAGAGGCAGTCGTCCGATTGAGGAAGCTGGTGATGATGTCCGGAACCGGTCGGATCCGATTGGAGCACGTCCGGGTCGCCAGGTCAGAATTCGGTTTACCCGATGATTTTGAATACTCAGTTGTACGCAAACATCCAGAGTATTTTAAACTCGTTGATGCTAGAGAGACTAGGAATAAATACATTGAGCTTGTCGAACGTGATCCGAAGTTAGTAGTATGTGCAATTGAGAAGATTAGGGAAAGAGAATACAGAACCAGAGGATTAGATGCGGAGGATTCTAGGTTTTCCTTCCTGATTGATTTCCCTCCAGGGTTTAAGATAGGGAAGTACTACAGAATTGCAGTATGGAAATGGCAGAGGGTGCCTTACTGGTCTCCTTACGAGGACATTTCCGGGTACGATATGAGGTCCATTGAGGCTCAGAAGAGGATGGAGAAGAGGGCTGTAGCGACGATTCACGAGCTGCTGTCGTTGACTGTAGAGAAGAAGATTACGCTGGAGAGGATCGCCCATTTTCGGATGGCAATGAGCTTGCCGAAGAAGCTGAAGGAGTTCTTACTACAGCATCAGGGGATATTCTACATCTCGACGAGAGGGAATCAAGGGAAGCTGCATACTGTGTTTCTTAGGGAGGCGTATCGGAGAGGGGAGTTGGTAGAGCCGAATGAGTTGTATTTGGCTAGGAGGAAGCTTGGGGAGCTGGTTTTGATGAGTCCTAGGAAGGTTAGTTTCGACAGGGAGTTGGTTAGTTATAGGAGGGATGGAGATGAGGATGATGATAGGGAACGTGTTCGGAGAAGCAGGTATGTTGAAAATGAGGTTGGAGGTGATTGCGGTAAGGGTTTTGATGCGGAAAAGGAGGAGGTGGGTGATTTGATCTCCGATTTGGATAGTGATGATGAGGATGGTGATTATACAGATAATGAACCTGATATGGACAAAGAGGATGCTTGTGCTACTAAGTAAGGAGATTCATTTTTCCGATATGGACGAAATCTGCAGCCTGGTGGAAGATGCTTGTCCTTAAAGTCTCTATCTTTGTCGAGAAACCAGTCTGCGAGATGGACACCGAGTCTTGATGGATAAGATAAGATTGCCATGGCATTTATCCCAAAGGGTTGTCTTAGCACACTGGTTCTCAACTTACAGTTGCTATGGGGTTATAACTGCTGCTCCAGAAACGACCTAACAACTGCTTCATAGTAACTGGTCAGGAGCTCTTCTTTAAGGCTTGCTGAATGCTGATCAGTTGTATGAATCGTATTTGTTTATGATTGAAGGTCTCGTGATTGAATTTCATCACATTCGATTGCTGGTGGTTTGCAGACACTTTTCTCTTGTTCATGATAACGCATGGGAGAGAAAGAGACCAAAGTGGAGAGACATTCATGGAATCACAGTTTGGTTGTCTGGTGAATCTGTGCTCTTGCTTTGACGCTATAAAAGAGATGATGTAGCAAAGATCAACAGAAATACAGAGGCAATTTGATATATTAAGTAGTAAACCTCATGAGTTGCTCCCGTGTTAGAGCGTGTGTTTGGTGTCGGGTTCGAATTTATTATACGCTATAAAATAGACATCTTGTTGTGTTTACTTTATATCTCATATTTTGTATTGATCGAGAGTTTTGGCCTACTTTTTTAAAAAAGTGGTAAACTTAGTCTCCGTTTGCTACACTTTTATTTTGTTTGATCGATTGATTAGAATTTGAAACCATGCTGGTTTTCACCTTGAAATTGAGCCAATCTCAATTAAGAATAACGAAGAACCACATTATTATGATAGTAGAGAATGAGAATGTAAGTCCAAATGGAGTTTTTTTTGTGTAGATTTGTTTGTTAGTGATTCAAAAATACTGCATTTGAATCTATTATACTTTACAAACGAACTATCTATGATTATGTGAGTTGTTTATATTTCCAAATTTTAGTAATTGTTAAAGTGAGATGGAGGGTGAGTTGACACTATATTAGCAATGGATAGGGATATATATGTACTTGCTAAATCAACAATCTTGCTAGTTTATAAAGTCAATCAGCAATGTCACTTAAGTTAATGTACAATTTTCAAGAAAAATATTTACT
The DNA here is from genome assembly GCA_030674075.2 of Linum usitatissimum. Classification (NCBI taxonomy): domain Eukaryota; kingdom Viridiplantae; phylum Streptophyta; class Magnoliopsida; order Malpighiales; family Linaceae; genus Linum; species Linum usitatissimum. Next base: position 1,943,191 of record JAUJYP020001424.1, read on the forward strand.
AGTAGAAAATATTTTATACATTATCAATGTTATCATTAGTGCAAAAAAAGTGTTAAGAAAAACAAAATTACTCAATAAATTGATTGCTAAAGTTGTTAATGTGACAATGTAAACACAATTAAAAATTTCTAAATGAGTTTTACGATGAAAATGGTCTGACACATTAGATCGTAATGATAGAATTAGTTATAGTAAATTGAACAAAAAGAACTACCTATATTCTCAAAAGACTATAATTCAAAAAAGGTAAGGTGAAATTTAGAAAAATACTATTTTAAATCTAACATCATATAAATATCACATGCACCAATTTATTAGAACAAAAATAACATAAATGTCCATTTTATAGTGATCGGTATCAAATCTAAAATCTCAAAATCATAATACACCATATTATTAAATACCAATTAAGCTAACCCACTTACATCGTATACTTTCTCCCTCCTCCTTTTGGATGACAACCTCCTTCCCACCTAATCCATTAATTAGACGACCCTTCAATTAACCAATGCTGATTAACATGTCCATAAGCTAATTAACTTTTCTATTAAAAGTTTATTTGGCATTTAGTGCCTCTCGACATCAATATGTTGAACTAATCTTTTGATTTTTTTCCCACTCTTGGTAATCACTATGTTGCTAATGGCGATCTACTAATACAAGCCTTTTTTTTTATGTAAGTGACATATGCTTTAATGGTCACTTGATTTTGAGTATAGTGGTAACATGGTCATCTAAGTTAAGAGAACCCGATCAAGTTGGTAACGTAAGTTGAATTGTTATTACAGTATACTACTTTTTGCCCATCCCGTTGTATCAAGTTTGTCATGTCGATACATATTGATCAGTTCGATATTGAACATATACGCGTGAAACATTGTAAACTTAAATATGTATGTTCGACATGACATTGGTTACTTATTTTTATAGGCATGGCGCAGTTTAGTTGTAGTTAGGATGTAATGACGCGTTGTGACTTCAACGTTGAAATTACATGCATGTAATGTGCCAACCATATATGCTACATTATCACGGTGGGTGAATTACGAAATTTTAACCTAAGTGACCACCTTGAAAAACGCTCAAATTTAAGTGAGCACTGTAGTAATTGACTCTCGAAGTCTGATTAATTAAGATGCGTGGTGTCTTATGTATCAAGTAATTAAGAAACATTAAATTTTACTAGAAATCCAATTGATGAATCTTAGTTGCGTAACCAACCAACCAAATGAATCAAACACCAACTTGTAACCTTTGAAGATTGCCAAATATGTCATTAGACTGTGACCTTCCTTAGGGTTTAAATGATATGCAAATTAATATATACGAAACAGCATAGTCGGGATTATGACCCTATATTCGTTTGGAACCTTGAACATATGTTTATATTGAGCTAGCTATTTAGCGCACGGATGATATACTAATCGAAAATTTAAATTTTTCTATTAGTGTTATGCAAAAACAACTTATTAAATTATATTTCATCATGTACATCATATCAACAAAATATATGTACGTATGTAGATGAGAGAATGAAAAATTATATAGGCTACCCATAAGCTCCGGTATTTTATTAAAATCGGTAACCGTGGAAGATTAAAACAGGACCATAAGAGTTTGTCAACTAAGGTGCTTGATTAGGGTCAAATGATTTGATGGGTAAGCTTGTCCCATATCATTAACTCAAGTAGTCAAGTTGAAAAATAAGTAAACAACACCATTTTAATTTAGGTTTGTATTGGTCATGCTACTACTACCCATATATCATCACTTTATTTAATTACAACACATTGTTAAATGCTTTTAATTTATAAGGTGATTATCCACTCTAATAATTTGGTTCCTACTCGACCTACCTAGAAAAGTGCTTACCTTGTGTGTTGCATTAAGCATCATCGGTAAGAAATCACTTTTCTTAATATTTACTTGTCAAATACCTATAAGAAACATCAAATATAACATTACGAATATTTAAAGATTCCAAAATATAGAGGTTAAGGAAGTCTTTGTATGTTCATTTTACCACTGGTAAGGGCATGAGAGCAAATGACATGTAATGGGCCATGTTGGTGGAGACGAGCTCATATGGGAGGACAAAAAAAACACAAAGGCCGATAGATTCACTCAAAACAAGAGAATGTATGAGTGACCATTATTGGGTATGACTGAATTTTGAATCTAAAATCTTTAATAGCTTGTTTGAGTTGGTGATTTAAAATAGAAGAGATTTGAAATAGTTAGAGATTTAAAATACATGAGGTTTGGATGGAGCATGCTACTTTCAAAATAGCTCGTTTAGATGAGTGAATTGTGGATGATTTTCAATACAATTATTACAAAAAAGTGAAAGTAAAAAGTAAAAAAGAACTACTAAAATACCTCTTATACTAAATATTAAAAAGTAATTTTGAAGGTAATTTTGGCAAAAAAATTTAAAGCTTCTCTCTCCTCTAAAATTTGTATTTGAAAATTTTTAATTTTTTTTTAACCCATAAAAAAATTTCAAATCATCCAAATTTCTTCCAATTTAAACATTCAAACGAGTGATTTTAAATTAAATTTCTACCAAAATTTAAATTATATTCAAATTATTTTAATCACCAATTCAAACGAACTATAAATTATAAATGATGCAGTTCTATCGACTGAGTTTATCCCACGTAAACAATCATGAGCAAAATTAGCTTGAAAAAAATGTCAATGAATATTGTGCTAAAAAAAGAAAAGTGAAAATGGGAAATGAAAAAGGCAAGCAGTAGTGGTGGAGCGAGAGCTATATTTTAATGGCGGTTCTGTTCTGGGATGGACTACTTCCACAACTGTGATAAAATTCGGTGCCAGGAAACAAAACTCTGTTTCTTCCTACAGTTGACCTAATATATTCCTTCCCGATTTTAATCCCACATCCCTCACCACAAATACGCACTCACCGGAAAAAATGGGGAATTCGTTCGGATGCTCCGCCTCTGGTGAGAGGCTGGTATCGGCGGCAAGAGACGGCGATCTAGTGGAAGCCAAGATGCTCCTGGATTGCAATCCTTGCCTCGCTAAGTACTCCACCTTCGGCGGCCTCAACTCTCCTCTCCATTTCGCCGCCGCCAAAGGCCACAACGAGGTAAGCCTCCCCTTCCTTCCTTGCTTGCTGGCTTCTGTTTGTTTTGTTTGATTATCAATTGTTTATGCCTAGCTTCTCAATTTTCTTGATTCGGATTATTGGTAGATTGTGGCGTTGTTGCTTGAAAACGGAGCCGATGTCAATTCAAGGAATTACTGCGGCCAGGTAATTTTTGAAATTGAGTTAGGGATCCGACGTGATCGCAGCCTAATTAGGAATTGGAAATGGAGGAAGAAGGACAAAGTTCCTGAATCTTGGATGCAGTGTGTTATTTATAAGCGAAAGGGATTTCCTCTGAGATTCTGTGATCTGGTTTTGTAGACGGCATTGATGCAAGCTTGTAGATATGGACACTGGGAGGTTGTACAGACTCTTCTTCTGTTCAGATGTAATGTAAGTTTCTTTTTCCTGGTTGTTTATCCATTTGATCTTTGGATTGGATCCAGGAATGTAAGGTGGTTATCCTTATCGTATTGGTCGTGACGATGAATTGTAGGTTATGAGAGCAGATTATCTCAGTGGAAGGACTGCTCTTCATTTTGCAGCTGTAAATGGACACGCGAGATGTCTGAGACTTGTTGTTTCGGATTTTTTTCCTAGTGCTCCGTTCGATCTTGCAGAAAATGATGCGGGGGATTCTGCTGGTGTGAAGGCTAGGTTCGGCCTAAACCCTGATGGATATCATTTGCCTACATTTGTTTCCTGAATTGGCATGAATAATTGAACATCAATCGGTTGCCTTAATTGTAATGCAGCCAACTGTCCAAGTTTGTAAATAAGGCAGCTGATGGTGGCATAACTGCTCTTCATATGGCTGCATTGAACGGCTATTTCGACTGTGTACAGCTTCTACTCGACCTTCATGCAAATGTGTCGGCTGTGACATTTCATTATGGAACAACGATGGATTTAATTGGTATGTCTGTTTTACCCGAGTTATTCCGGCACTAATTGCCCTTGTAAGTTTGAAGTTTTATCTAACAAGTAATGTCTACCTCAATGCAGGAGCTGGAAGTACACCGTTGCATTATGCTGCTTGTGGGGGGAACTTAAAATGTTGTCAGGTTAGATATAACACAAATTCCAAAGATATTCTCTTGCCTATTATTAATAACTCTTCAGAAAGTGAGAGATGTCTCCCTAATTCTGCAGGTTCTCCTTGCAAGACGTGCCAGTCGAATTTCATTGAATTGTAACGGGTAAGTACCAGTTTTCTGTGTTTACTGTTTGGTCTGTAAGTGCACTTGCCCTGTTCTGAACCCGGATACCTACTTTCCAGGTGGCTACCCGTTGATGTGGCTAGGATGTGGGGTCGTCACTGGCTTGAACCTTTGCTGACACCGAATTCTGATTCTATCATCCCACGATTCCCTCAATCTAGTTACTTATCGTTGCCCCTTCTAAGTGTGCTTAACATAGCAAGGTAACTACTGCAATTTATGCTGTTCGAGGAGCCTGGACTGTTGTGTGATATTATGGTATTTTACAATCAAACAAAACTAATTATGTCTGATGTGGTCTTTTATTGTAGAGAGCATGGGATGCAATACTCAACATCCTCTGACGATCCGGACACTTGTGCTGTTTGCCTAGAGAGACAGTGTAATGTGGCCGCTGAAGGTTTGTTTCTTTCACTATATAGTAGCCGTGAAAAAATCCTTATTTTGCTAGTTGTTTGTAAAGCATCAGTTTTTGTCCTTTCCACTTTATGCATTTCACATACTTGCAATATAGTTCAATTTGCTTCTCTTCCAGTTCCTATAACACAGAAGCCAGTAACTCAAGTCTTCTCCTTTTTGTTTCTGTGAACTGTGAGGAATAGGTTGCATTGAAAAACATGCAACTGAGGAGTATCTAACTGTTGATCTTAATAATTGAACATTATGCTCCAACATGTTTGATTGTGCGATGTGGTTTTCGACGGTTTTCCTTGTTAACGGTTTTTCTCATTTGTATATATACAGGATGTGGGCACGAGCTCTGTGTAAGATGTGCACTTTACCTCTGCTCAACGAGCAACATGCCAACCGAAATGTCCGGGCAACCCGGTTCAATCCCGTGTCCTCTCTGCAGGCATGGAATCGTCTCCTTCGTCAAATTACCAGGTTCCCCAGCAAAAGAACTTAAGCTCTCGATGTCCCTTAGCCTCTGTAACCCTTGCATTCTCCATCCTCGCGACGACCGGCCAGCATGTGTACCCGAGATCCGAAAGAACCGGGTGGCCTCGGTTTCTTCGGACTACCTCTGCCCGGTGACTTGCAGCCCGTTTCCTTCCGTGGCGATGCCCTCATGCACCTGCAACAATGGTCCTTGCCCGTCGTTTGAACCTGAATCAGCTGAATCGGCAGGGGAATCCCCCCGTCGCTCGCAATCTGGGCCCGTAGACCGAGATGATAAACTGGAAGCACCAGGACTGGAGAATCAGAAGACGACTTGTTCGAGCATTTTTTGGAGCAGCAGACGAAGCTGCAGCCGCGAGCATCGATGCAATTCTGAGATTAATGCATGACGGTGTGAAGATTTGTCTTCAAATTTCCTTCTTAATATATATATAGTTGAGCCCCGTGAGTTGATTTGTTGAGGTATGTAAAAAGGTTTGTTCTTTGTAGCATAGTAGAATGATAATGTAATCTCTCTTTGTGTATTTCGAATTCGAATTCGAAAAATATGATTCAGGAGGCAGACTCTTCACCTTAGGTTTATGATAAAAAAGAATTCTAGTGTTTGTTTCCCACAGCCAGATTTTTGTTTTGTGGCTTGTGGTGTGTGTTGTCATTGATTCGATTGGAGTATGTCAAGGAGATGTAATTTTATGAGTGACAATCTATGTATGCCATTTGATTAGCTTCAGCGACAGAACAACGGTGGGTCAATCCGGGTAACCGCCCAGGATCTTAATGAATGAAGGATCAAACTGGGGTACAAATTTAGAAAGCCACATGAGTATAATTTTTTTGTAAAAAACGAAGCTAAAAAATGTGAGTGACGAGTTAACTTGCGGGAGTTAGATTCCTAATTCTCCTAACAAACACTAACTTGGAAAGTAACCAAAAGTAGTGGTGTGCTAAACGTCCCTTCTTGATAGCATCGAGGTGGAAATGCTCAATAGCTTGACAAGCGGTAAGGCCATCGATCTTATATGAGTGACCAAGAGACCCGACCATTCCATGGTTCCTACATTGGCATTGAGGTCTCCCTCGCAGGAGACAGCAATCTAACACAACAAAATGGACTAAGCACTTTAGAGAATTTCTCACATTGGCATTGGCACAATTTTCCCCAAAGAATAAGCCGCCACTAGAGACATTTTCTTTATAGTCAACAACATGTGAGTTTTCGGACAGTCTAATCCGATTAAAATATCGTACCTATTCATTACAGATTTTCGGTAATATTTGATCTTTTGTACATCAATAATGTGAGACATCTAATTGATTTTTTTAACAACCAGGAATATTGCAAAGATAGAAAGTTACATCCATAGCTAGGGATAATTAAACTTTTTATTTGGCGATTACAATCATTCATAGGAATTAATATTATTATTAGCGTCTTCTGGCGGCGGTTTCACGTTGGGCATTGAAATAGACGGCGGCGACGGGGAGACCCAACCCATTCTCCTCGGAGAACCTCCGTGTGTTGAAGCAGTCCCTGCTGGACGACAACGGCGCCCTCACCGTCTGTCGCCCTCTTGCTTGCTTGAACAGTACAAACACGTAGCGGTGGATCCCCACCACCGGCCGGGGAATCTCGTAGCTCACCACCTCTTTACCGAATGAAGCATCTGTCGTCCCTGGAATGTCGGTGACCATCCTGAAACATTACCATTTTCACAAATCTCCATAAAACAAAGAAATTAAAAAGAAAAAAAAATGTACCTATATAAAACAAAGAATTTGCTCAATGAGTTGGCTCATTGAGAAATGGTGGTGGTATCGGGTATTTTCATTCCAAAAGTTAATTCGAGAAATGAGATGGTTTTTAATACAACATCATTCAACCCCTTCCATTTAGATATCGAATAACTCAACAATTTCTTCTTTACACATTAACGCTTTGTAAGGCTCACTGATTTACCTGATTGAATCACTATTGGTCACTTGATAGGTAATAGTGGTCTACCAACTTTGACCAGATTCTGAAAAAGTATTGTCAATTTGAGTTCCGATACCTCATATATCGTTGTAGTGAAAAAAACTAGGTGCTATTTATAATTAACTATGAGGGAACTTCACCTATAGCATTCGTTTTGGGGTTAAAAGACTTAATAGTACACAACAATAAACTCTTGTCGTAAGATCAAATCTTGTGACCAACAACCATCAATCTTCAAAAAAAGATACAATTTTGAAACTAATGTACTGATATAAGTGCTTACCAATGAAGATGCTCTCTTAGGTAAGGATCACTAGGGCTTGGATAGTCCGGATCAGTCATGATCTTTATAGAATGAGACGACAGTACACATTCCAATCGGCATTATAAAAATACAAAATACGTTGATGAATAATATAAAAGTCACTTTAAATCCTTTCCAAGTTCTTGAGATAAAAAGAAGAAGAAGGAGTACAGAGACGACGTACGAGTGTGTAAGCAGAGCGCAAATCGTCGCCGGAGATGTCGACTCGAGGTTTGGAAGAGATGAGTGCCGGCATCAACTCATGGCCATTGCAAACAAGCTTGTTGGAGTTGTAAGTGACGTTCATTCTCACGCTTGGAATGAACACATCAACTACTTCCCCCACCACTCTTCCTACTGCCAATGGATCCATCCCTCCTCCTCCTCCTCCTCCTCCTCCTCTTGCCATTGTTGTAGCTAATTAACACAAACTCTTTGAAGAAACTACACTAATTATGTGGAAACTGAAAATGGGTTGGTGTTCTTTTTTGGGTTTTTGTACAAAGTTTGGTTCTTTAGTGTGTGTTTGGTGGTGGGTTTGAGGTACAAAACTAAGATTCAGGGTGGTGAGCCCTTTTATAGGCACAACACAACACCATATGATAATAATTTGTACGGCCACAAAATTAAAGCACAAATGGAAAAAAAAAATGCTTAACTCACAAGCTAGTAGATGAGTTACGTTCTTTTAAAGATTCATGGTCAGTTTGAATGATTTTTAGCTAGTGTTTATTTTTTTAATTTATAAATTTCAGAAGACAATTATAATTAATAACGATCTCTAATTCACTCCACAAGTAAATATATGAAAAGAATGGAGATTGGAGTTTGCATGGAGTTCCTCCAGTAATAGAGTGTGTATGTAATTATCTAAAAGTTTTAGGTTTGAATCACGAAATGAACATCAATTTATTTCTTTTAAAAAAAGAGCGAAAGAATGGAGATTAGAGTATGTAAGAGACTTTGATACTATATAACTGTTACAAGCCAATAACTTAAATTATTAAAATACATTTGTATAGTTAGTTTATGTAATATTTCTTAATGATAACCATCAAAAAGATCAAACAAACCCGCTTTAGAACACCTATCGAGTTTAGATTGAAAAAATGTAAACTCACAAATAAATACATAACGAATATATCTAGAGGATAAACCGATTCAACACACAATACTTAATTAGTAAATATGTGGGCTAATATGATTATTTTAAACAAACAATAAGGATAATTATCAATCCAAATATTACTAATTGATGATACGACACAAATTCACAAGTGTCACTAAGTTGTTCTTGCCACTTAGTTTTCATCAATCATGAACAAGCTAGGGGGGAAATGTGGCTTTTTCATGTCTCCCATTTGATCAAAAGGGAAGAAAGAGAGAATCTAATATTAGAGACATGTCTTTGGGTTATTGGGTTAAGTGGGAAATCAATGAATAATTTCCAAAAAAAGGGACTTGAAATAAATTATGAATTTATAGAAAAAAACAATAATATCTTTACATAATTTTTTTATAAATAATTAAGCAAGTGCAAATTGGAATTGAGCCTCTTTTTGTTCCACTCCATACACATGCATGGAGCAGAAAAGTGAGCATTGGAAATCCAAGTGTTGGCTTTTCCATTTCAGGCAATTCTGTTGTCTTTAATCTTTGTTTGGTTCTTTCCCATTAATGGTATATGTATACACCTCAAAATGTGGGGAGAAAGATGTAGCCTTTTCTTTTTGGGTTGGGCCACATTTTCTTCTTTGTATATGTTATGCTCTACCACAATTCTTTGGTATCAAATTCGAATTCAAAATATTAATTTTGGACAAGAAGAGACTATCCTAAAGCGTCTTGTTGAACGATGTAATTCTGTAATCAACGCAACTCTACATATTCCCACATATATAACAACACGTATTGATAAACAACTGTAAACTTTTTTCCACACGTATCCAACATCGCTAATGCCATCACACGTCATTGCCACGCACAAAAATCGGTTGCTGAAATCCCCCCCTCCGTAGTTTGACAATGTTATCGCACACCGCTTAACATCTCTACACACAACCAACGTTACTGCCCACCATCACTAAACTACCTGGATCAGTCATTGTTGCATAACCCGTTTTTTTGAAATCGAACGTCGACCAGATTTTTCGAAATAGATCGTGACCCAGTTTTGAAATCGAGTTCCGAACTAATAAATAATAATTAGAGCCAATGCACCAAGTCGCTATTTGTTAATTCATATAGCTAGTGACCAATTTGGAAGCAAGCCAATATATATATATATATATATATATATATAGTAGTGGGGGGAATGAATCCCTTTGGACCAACCAACGGTGGGGAATTAGTGTAGCATGTACTTGCTAAGACAGACATAAAAGTTGTACAAGCAACTCTTCCTTCTTTTGCTTCTGAATCTTTACTGTTACATTGGCGGCTAAATTATACATATCAGAGGGTATGTGAGTATGTAACGTTTATCATGTTGCTGCGACAATCCAAGTTCAACCAGATTCGGGTATTTATTTTGGATGAAACCGTTTGGCAGGGGGTTTTATCACCTCAAGTGACTCTTCTCGCTCCCTCGATATGTTGATTTCTATCGTTAATTCTCTCCGTCTTCTAAAACTCTAAACTCAGCTTTTGTCGTCGCCTCGATAGAGGGGGTGAATCCCCAACAAGTTTGTATTCGTCGTTTGATGTTTATTGTTGATCAAATATGTGTTCTTTAAGGTTTTTGTTCTTGGATTCGTTCTTGGTGCGTCCAGTGCACGATTGGGTCGAGTCTTCGTCCGTGGAGCAGGATAACACCAAACTACATCAACCAACATTATTGTTGTCCCACTGAAGGGTGAAAATTGGAAGAACAATAGGCCACTCTAAGCTCGACACGTATTGATTATATTTGATCCCCTGAAATAAAGTTATTAGACGAAACCAATAGTAGAATTCCTCTGAAACAAAGTGCAGGGGCAGAAGAAGAAGTTCTGGAACCACCAAAAACCACCTGACCCCATAAATCATGGAGAAGTACTACTGCATGCATGTGGCGGCTTATCATCTACTGACACGTAGCTCCCTGTCATTGTCCAGCTACACAAGAACACCGGCCACGTGTCGTCGACCGGTTTGTTGGGATTCCCATCCAGCTTATGACTAAGAAACTGTTTGGAAGATGCTTGGAGATGTGTTTACTTACCTTTTGAAAAGTGAACAAAAGGGAAGTGAAAATGTACGTGGTTTGAGAGATGAGTCCTATTCCAATATGGATTCCATAATGATAAGTGATGGCTTAGGGTTATAGTCACTCTCCCCACCCCAAGAATCTTCCAGATGAGTGAAATATGAGTTGATTGTAGGGATATTGAACAAGATTACTTGTCTCACTTATAGTTATTTGGACCACACATACTAATAATCTAACCGATGGACAGTTTAATAGTACAAAGAGACGAATGTTGTTTCGGTAAAGTACAAAAGCGAAGGAAAATAACCATGTTTTTATGAATTTCTTGATCAAGATATATTCTCTTCAATTTTAGGCACATATTCAAAATATACCGTAACCCTCCCTCTGTCGAATAAAATGCGATTAATGTCTTATAGGTTTTGATAAATGAATAATATGAAACTAAACTTACAATTCTGCCTACTATAGTAGTGGTTCAAGAGCAGTTATCGATTTTGTAGATTTTCTAAAATCCAACAAGTTACGAGTTGATTTGGCTAATAAATAAACTACCGATAGGACCAAAAAAAAAGGAATTGAAATAAAAGAAATTGCAAAAAAAATTAAAATAGCAAAAAAACTAATAATAAGAAATGAATCCCCAACCCATCCTCTACAAAGTGATTGGGCTTTCAAGGCCCAATAAAGTAGTTCATAGGCCATTTTCAGCTGCACTAGGATCTACGCAAAAGTCAGACCTCAAGCCCCTTAAAGCCCCTTAATAGTAATGGCGGATCCGCACTCACTAGTCCACAGAAATTACCATTTACAAATACAAAAAATATTTGTAACTAAAATATTTAATAATATATATTCTTTTTATATTTAATAAATGTGTACACCAATAATTTTTGGAACCAAAAGAGACCAAGTGCCGACAACTGATTGGACAAGCAAAACTTTAAAACTCCAGCAGAAAGCAGTGCATAAATACCCCCCACTCCACTGCACTTCATAGAGTCGCATTCTCTCGAATAAAAAATACAAAATAAAAATATAATCGTGAAATTACTAAATATGATTTCATTGAAAAAAATTTATCCGTTATAAAAAATATATAAGTAGCATGAATAAATAATGAGTTCATCAGACGATTTGTAACTACAACAAACTCATAGCCTAATAACACAAAAAATCAATCCTAACGGCGGCCTAAAGACCATTGTTAGGAATTGAAATTGATTGGCTACATTTAAGTCACTTCTTGGAGGTTGATGACTACATTGTTACAAACCAATAAGTTGATGACCACAACGGATATCAAGCCAATAAAAGCGGCCATTAAAATATCTCCGCCGAAAAAAAACACCGGTGGAAAATATCTTCCCATATTAAAATATAATATCCTTTAGAAAGAAAGAAGCAAATGATACAATAATGCAAATGATTCTTCTTCACCTCAAAGCACTGCATTATCATCATTCATCATCACCCCTTAACTGGGTAAAAAGGTGGAAATTAACCTTGATATCCGTTACTGCCTGTTAGCACAAATTAAATATACATTATCCCTGCGGATGAACCCTAACCCCCAAATCCAGCTTTCATCAATTCTCTTTTGTCTTCCTCTGCTGTGTGACAGATCAGCTTCTGGGTTTTCAATCAGCGGCAGCTGTTTGTTTATCATTGCTTCTGATGCTGAGCTGTGGGACAACCTGTCATGGATATCATTATCTTCATATAATTAAGAGAAATGACACTTGACTTTAATTATCTGCAACTAAACCTGACTTGTTGAATTTAATTAGTGAGAATACGAATGATTTAAGGATATATAGAGTGAGCGTGCCGGAGTGGTTATCGGGCATGACTAGAAATCATGTGGGCTTTCCCACGCCGATTTGAATCGATATTTTTTTTAATTCTCGTCTCAACCACTTGAATTATTGAAACAGTAATGGATTAAATTTTGAATTAATGCATGAACATTATATATATATATATATATAATGCTAGATGACAAACCTGATCATGCGACGAATTCGAATTCTGAGTCATTTGAGATCGAGCAGTGCTCCCAGATGATGAAAGTGATAATCTCCTTGATCTCCTATGGTCAGCTGCATCCATAGCCAAGAAACAGCCAGATTCAGACTCAGTCCAATGACATAATTAATAATTATCTTTATTATTTTTAACTATTTATTTGGGGGCCATAAATATACAAATATGATGTTCACATAAATTATTTAAAACTTTTAAACACAGATAAAATAACAATAAAGTGAGTACTGTACCATCCCCAAAAATATCTTCCTAAGGCATATTCTTACTCATCATTAGATATTTTTCTCATCTAATAATTCCAATTTTGTATTATAATTCATAAACCATACAAATCTGATCATAAAATGAACATGATGGAATTGGTGAGCTAATCTAAATAACGTTTCGGTTCGGTTTGGTTCGGTTCAGTAGCTCATTGGACTTGGAGATAACTTTCTCTTAGCGGAATATCGTCGTACACCTTGCAAGCAACCCATACAAGAAAAAGGATATGCACGGAAACTACTTATACCTGAGGCGGTGGCAGACTTTTTAGGCCTGTCTGTTGTGGAGTCAAGAGTCGACTCCAAACTATCCGGCAAGTACCGATCGAGTCGGAGATCGTGCTCGTAGCTGTGGCGGGGGTGGCGAGTCGACGAGTAATTATTGTTGTTTTCGATTAGCATTGTGCGGACGAAGGTGGCCTCCAGCGAGTTCAAGAAATTCAGGTGCTTCTCGTTAGTCCATATACGGTTGTTGTTGTTGTTGTTGTGGTTGTGGTTGGTGGTGCTGCTACCGGAGTCGTCCATCGGCGCCGGCGGGACCGCCCCCTGCCGTTCGACGAAATACCAAAGAGAGGTGCTTGCTTAATTTGTTTCCATCCTTTTTTCGGTGATATATATAAAGGGTAGCGTTACTTTAATTTTTTGCTGAACAGCTGGCGGAAGGAGAGAGGACGCGACAAGTGTGGAGATTTATATCCACTCGCGCCCTGAACTGGGAGTGTTTGTGAGGACGGAATATGATGGGGGAATGGGGAAGCGAGTGACGTAGCGCGTGGAGGTTGTGAAAATGGGGGTTTAGAAGATCTGGGGGAAGTGGGAAAAATATCTGAGCAGGAGAAGTAGTTTTGAGGAATGGGATAGGGTTGAGGGGATGGGCTATAAAATGGATCGCTGCCGCTCGAAGATATTTTTGGGAGAAACGAGTCCAACTTTCCTTGTTGTTTTCTTGTTTCTTTCATTTTACTTTTATTTTGTCTATAATAGACGGTGCGTATCACTTTTTTCTGTCGAAATAGACATTTCGATTCATACAAATTAGAAAGAAAATCGACCATTATATTGGTATCAATTTCTGAACACATTACGTTATATCTGTCCGTGTGGCATGTTGGATTTGATTGTTCACGGGGGATACTGAGAATTAGGGAATAAAAATAGTACGTTGGATTTAGAAGAGTGAAGCTGAGAACAATTTACAGACAAAACATGAAGGAATTAATCATACAAGATTTAAAATTTAACTCAACAAATGCCAGACTGGCTACAAAGTAGCGGCTAAGACCCGTTAGCTGGGGGTGGTGGCGGCGGTGCAGGTTGGTTCGACGAAGTTGCAGTACCATCTTCAATGTCGATGTCCCTCACGCCAGCAGTTAACGAAGATGAACTTCCTCCACCGTTCTTTAGCTTGCCGTTGCCATTGCCGTTTGCCTCCGCATCTTCATCCTCGACGAGAGAACCCTTGCGTAGGAGTTCTTTTACTTTCCAAAACTCGTCATAATGTGCTCGTCTGAGCTCCCTAAAATAAGCTTCCCTGTCCGTTTCACAATCTGGAGACATTTTTGTTGAAGAAAATGCATCAAACTCAAGCACAGAGGTAACAGAAAAGAGCAGAAGCAATCAAGTACAGATTTTATCGATTGGCTTAGGATAGTGTTCTGTTTGTAATGAACATAGGAGGCTTCATTTAACAGGAATCGCCGATAAGCCTATGAAAAGCCATGAACAAAGTCATAGTTACCTTCTACAAAGAAAATGACGTCCAAGTTATATCTCGCATGGATGTATGAAACCATCATTAGAAAATAACTCTAATGCTTACACCAGATTTTCACCAAACTTTTTTATACTGTCCTGTGTACCACTTTGTCCCCATTAATATATCACATTGAAGAGTGTTTTGAATTGGTTTTGAGGGAGAGGGAAACATCTACCTTTTTGGACCATCTAAACTACATCTGTTTATCAGTAGAAAACACCAACCAAGTTTAAGAGAAGACTGGAAAAACAACTGAACAGAGGAGAGAATGTGAGGTCACCTTCATCATCTTGGTCCATAGGGTCAGCTTCATCATCGGATGATGTCCAGCCAGTGGGTCGCTTGCTGGAGTTCCCACTTGATGAAGAAGCCACAGTGTCTAAGGCAGTTCGCAGTTTTTCAGCATGTGTTGCGTCATTAACAGGCTCATCAAAGCTAACCTTAGTAGGAGATAATGTACCTGTATCCGAATAAATCCAGAAATTCCATTAGGTAACAAAAAAGACCCAGCAATCTTTGCAAGAACAAGAATGTAGAATAAATGGCTCCTCTTACCTCAAATTTGTAAACTTTTCAAATCCGTTCACAAACCATGGTTTCAACAAATCGGCAGTAGCACAAGTTAAGCGATTAAAGCTACAGAAACCGGCTTATCGTCCTATGCTATTACATAAACATCATAAACAGTATGCACAGAAAAGGAAACCAAGGATAGATTAGCTTACCATCAACATCATCATCGTCGTCATCAAGCATTGGGTGGTATGGTGTCTTAGGTTCAGTAATCTTTTGTCTCACCGGCTTATTAGCTTCAATCTCCCCCAAATTATCTTCATCCCATCTTACACGCGACCTTCGTCCCCTATAAACATGTTTAGTTAGAGAGTCAGAAGTTTACTCCAGATGTCTGATTAGCTTACATAGAAGACTGCCAGACCATTGAGAACGAAACTAATGAAACTGGTATTGATCAGATACATGAACTGAATCAAAAGAGAACAACTGATATGCACAGCTTACTTCATTTCTGAGCCAAATAGCACGTCGGGGAGTTCTTTATTCACCTAGGAAAAGGAAATATCATATACAAAATTGTCAGTGGAACAAGTGAAATATGCGAAAAGCGAGCCAAAACCATTGATACCATTATCCAGATGAAAATAAGCGAAAGCAGCAGGAAGAGGAAACGATGGAACCACGAGAAAATAAATCAATAATTAGAGAGCAGACTTTCTGAGAATGAGTTACTTTTCATAACCCTAAGACTAAGAGCCCTAGTTCTTCATGATAAGAGATGGACAACAATAGAATCCATTGGCGGCATAACCTTCGTGACATGAAGCTATGAAACCTAGAATGGCGGAATCTAACCGAGGGTTTCCCGCCACAGACGAATAATCAATTACGAATTCCATAAATCAGTAATTCATTGTAAAATCCATAAAAAGCCACAGATTCAAAGCTCCTGTCTGGCTCGCGGGAGATGAAGAAAATAATCCGTACCTCCAGAAGGCTCTGCTCCATCCCTTTCCTTTACCTCAATCCGACTAGTCCCCGCGAATTCTTTCTTTTGTTTATCAGAGTACTCTTTTCGTTTTCCCGAAACTACCCTCTCACGTTCAACATGCCATTCCGCCACGTGGCACCATCTCTGCCGTTAAGGTTCCCAGCGTGGCACGATCCTTCCGTTATATAGACCAGACGAGGGAAGGGTAACATGGGAAACTCAGATACAACCGGGAGGGAAGAAATAGGAAGCCTCACACTGTAGCTTACTTTCCCATTGGTCAAGCAAATCAACTCCGGTGAGATTCCCGCCGTTTGGAGATGCCGGAAAAAAGCACTCCTCCTCTGAAATAGTGATGTTGAGTTCTTCATCATTCCCCTGCGGATAGCTCTTCTTTTCTTAATGTCTCTGAGGGCGGCCAAACTGCTGCCGCACAACCTCCGCCACAGCCGGACGTTCATCGCCGTCAGGATAAAATGGGTCCCCGACGAAGACCTCGACGCAGCAGTTTCCAAGGAGAAGGATTTCAAGCAAGTAATCTCCATCAAGAACCACATCCTCACTTCTCCATCGAAGTCCCTGCCACTAACATCCATTTCCCTCCTCAAACCTAATTTCGACCTTCCCATGACGACCTCAAGGTACCTGAGCAGATTCCGCTTCGTTTTCTCCATATTCCAGCCTTCTCCTTCGCTTCCGCTCCACGTGAAGCTCACTCGCCCAGCGTTCAAGGTCCACACGGAAGAGCAACAAATTCTCAATTCATCCGCTCATCGGGACGACACGGTGAAAAGGTTGGCTAGGGTCTTAATGCTCTGTAAGAGAATGAGATTGCCGTTGGATGTTATTGACAAATTCAAGCTCGATTTAGGATTGCCTCATAATTATGTATCCAAGCTTTTGTCTGATTACCCTGATTACTTCCAAATCGTTGGCGATGGAGAAATACTGTGTTTAAACTGGTTAAGTGGAGGGAAGAACTTGCTGTGTCCGAAATGGAAAGGAGAATGGCGTTAGGGGATCTGAGCAATGTCAAGAAAGGAGCTCGGATCGGGTTCTTGTTAAGCTACCCGAAAGGGTTCGATTTGGTGGACAAAGTCAAGGATTGGGTGTTTGAATGGCAGCATTTTCCGTACGTTTCGCCATACGAGAATGCTCTCCACTTGGATCCTGATGGCGATCAAGCTGAGAAGTGGACTGTGGCGGTTTTACACGAGCTGATGTGGCTGTTGGTGTCGAAGAAGACCGAGAGCGAGAATGTGCTTCGATTGGGGGAGTGTTTGGGGTTGCAAAGGAGGTTTAAGCGAGCTTTGGTTCAACATCCAGGGATATTCTATCTTTCGCACAAGGTTAGGACGCAGACTGTCGTGCTTCGGGAGGCGTTTTCGAAGAATCTGTTGAAGGTGAAGCACCCTTTGATGGGGATGAGGTTTAGGTACATTCATCTTATGAATATAGATAAGGAGAGGAGGAGACGAAGGAAGTTGGAGCGGGAGAGAAGTTCGAGGATGAGTAATCTGGTGGCTTGTGAAAGATAACAGTGGAGTAGGAATATAATAGTTATTGTGGGTTCTTCAAACTGACCTGTTTGTTATTGCAGAGCTTGTAAAACCATCAAAGCATGAAACTTGAGGGTTGAGACATTTGTGCTATCAGTGCTGGAAATTGAGCGTCTTGCTTATGCAAATTCGGGTATTGGTAGACATTCGACGATGGTTGACAGTCAAAATCGATTAACAGACCAACTTTGATCGATTTATCGTCGAGTTGAAATCAACTATGTCAACTGATGGTTAAGGATTTGTAATGTTTTTTACCGCGATGATTATTAACCGAACCCTTCCATATCTAGTTCTCATTTATACTATTTCGGTAAAGGCTTAACACTTCAAATCAGTTTACCAACTGATTTTAAATGGTTAATGGTCAAGCCAAAACCAAATACTTCAATCAGACCGATCGACTCCAACTCCTACCAACCGGTTTTCCAAATGCCAGATGGTCAAGGCACTTGTCAACGTGGCGCCATCGTGGCTTTTATTTATACGAAAAAGAAATGTAAGACGGAAGGGTAATATAGGTAATACAGCGACGAGAAGTAGAGAAAAGAAGGCCGAGTTTGCACTTTGAAGGACAGAGTTTCGTCGTCTGTTGGGAAAGGAAGGAGCTCTCCAATTCACCAAATCGGACTCCGGCGCCATCTCCGACGTGTGGGATCGGCTATCAAATAAGTAAGATTCTCTGCTCTTTGATCTCTAAAGGAAAC
Source organism: Linum usitatissimum (assembly GCA_030674075.2). NCBI lineage: Eukaryota > Viridiplantae > Streptophyta > Magnoliopsida > Malpighiales > Linaceae > Linum > Linum usitatissimum. Next base: position 1,961,736 of record JAUJYP020001424.1, read on the forward strand.
CAAGGTATCCGGCGGGAGATCGAGAGATTTGTTTGAGGTGGCTATTATCTCTATCCGTTCGATTTCTTACTCGATCTGGGGGTTTCTGCTGCTAGGTTTAGACTATCAGCTTCCTTAATACTACTGAATTTTCGTAATTGAAATGTTGAATTGGTTATCGAGTCACTTCTTTTATCAGCGATTTATTACTTGAATGTAAGAAATGGTTGAATATTGCATCAGACTTTTTTTAATTTTCCGGTTGAAGAATCTTATTTCAGGTTGTATGTTGTTGAAGCTGATCTTCCACAATAGTTCTTCCAAAGGATTGCGTGAGTTGAATTTTATTGGCACTCGTTCCAGGTTTATGGTTGATCTATGGTGTGACTGCACGTTAAATCTTGATACTGGTCTTTGAACTCTAAAGGAGAGAAAGGACAAGTGGCTGAATCATTCATTCAACGCAGACATGTTTTCTTTGTTCTATGGCCTCTTTAAGTATATGTTCAGTAAGATGGAGTTTCATGTGCTCATTCTGGGGATCGACAAGGCCGGGAAAACGGTAGTGCTTCTTCGAACTCAGTTTTTCACCTTTCTCATCTTTACTTTGTGAGAAGTGAGTACTGCAATTAGTTTGATGCTCCTTACGGTAAACATAAACATTTGGTCTTGTGTGAATTCGTAGACCCTGCTTGAAAAGTTGAAAACAGTATACTCAAATTCAGAAGGCCTCCCACCTGATAGGATCGTTCCAACTGTCGGACTAAATATTGGTCGTCTTGAAGTGTCAAATTCCAAACTTGTGTTCTGGGATCTGGGAGGGCAGGTATGCATCACTGTTAAATGGCTTTCAATTTAAATTTCTTGTGTTTTTCATGACGGAAAAGAAGTTATCTTTCTGCACATTTGAAATGTTAGCTGCTCCATGGAGGATACCATAAGAGCAGTAGCATTTCGCACACACAGGATAAGCCAGTGATTCAGTAACTGAGATGTGATTTCCCTTTTTATCTTTGTACAATGTCTAGATTGGACTGCGCTCGATTTGGGAGAAATATTACGAAGAAGCACATGCCGTTGTATTTGTAATCGATGCTGCTTGCCCTTCCAGGTTTGAAGATGCAAAATCTGCTTTAGGTAAGAAGGATTTATCTTTCCTGAGTACTAATTCAGAACAAGTTGCTTAAATTTGGCTACTGCATTGTCTTTTTCGAGGAGGCTAAGATCCGGACAGGATGGCAAGTTAATACAGTGAATTTGTGTTGACACTCTACAGAGAAAGTTCTAAGGCATGATGATCTGCAAGGTGCCCCTCTTCTTGTAATGGCAAACAAACAGGTAAACTCTGCAACGAAATACTCTGCTTGAATCGGCTGCGGTGCTTAAATGTGATCATAGTAGCTTTCTTTCTTCTGCCACTAACAGGACCTTCCAGACGCCGTAACAGCTGAAGAACTGGGTAGATATTTGGACCTCAAGAAGTTGGATGAAAGGGTTTATATGTTTGAAGCTGTTTCAGCGTACGATGGGTGAGTAGGTTTCAAGAATTTGGCGTAGGCTTTCTCTCAATCCATAATATTATCTTCCCACAACAATCACACGTGTTGACAATCACTGGATCGAAAATGAATGTACAGGTTGGGTATCAAAGGAAGCCTAGAATGGCTGGTTGAGGCAATGGAACGGAGCAAGAGAACCGAAACGTTAAGACTTCGTGCAGGGATGAACGGTGCTGGCACATAGGCAACAATTTTGAACTAAAGACTATCTATCGCACCTAGCTACAGTAGCTTCCGTAAATATATCAGCATCAGTAGGAGTCAGACCCGTGTTCTCGATTCATCGGTGGTCCAGACAGCCCTGTGATTCATATCACTTCACTCTCCATTGCTATACTGTGATTGAGGAAGTTAGAAGTAGGAGAGGATATGATATGATATGATAGATTATTTGCTGACAAATTATGTAATGACTGGTTGCTGATGCAAAGCTTTTGTTGGCCTGTGGGTTTTCATAGCTTATCCCTGCAACTCTCTTTACTAGGAATCAAAATCAGAGTTTTCGAAGTTTCGAATATCCGACTACGATCATGTACCGGATAACTGATCATGTACATTTCGATGAAGCAGCACTTAACTAGTTCTAATTATTTATTGCTAGTTGCCTGTCCTGGTGACTTTTCTACCAAAAATTTATAACTAGTTATAATTGTGTACGATATCTTTTTTATGGAAATTTATAACTAGTTATTGAAGCGAGGAAATGGACACTCCTCGAACCCCTCGGTAAATTTTCCAAAAATGTTGGCTACGCCACAAGATTTACGAGCGTGTGGGTTTAGTAAGCTTCTAAATTAGTATGGAGAGTTTCCAAGTTCCATGTTTTCAGTCATTGCTATGAGGAAAGACACACTACGACGAAACCTAATTGTCTACGAACAAGAACCACAATGCAAAGAGCCCTAAATCCGTCAGTCTGCAGTGACTCCTTCTCTAGCATATTCCCTAAGCCACTTGATCCGCTTGTCCTCTCGTAGGCTACCGAACATTACGCGATATATCTTCTTCACGAACAGCCTGCTGGCCACAATCGTCAGATCAAACTCCGGATCGTCATCCACACCAGGGAGCGATTCAACCATGTCCATACATTGCTTCACCGACGGTGCTAGCTCATCACATTCCTCGTCAGCATCAACATCATTGCCCTTCTTCCTCCTATTGCTACTACCGGACTGGCCTTCTCTTACCTCGCCAGGCGTGCCGGGCTGCTTCCGCTTAGGAGTATTGTTGTTTGGTGTTGAGTGAAGCTTGAGTGGTGGGCCGGCATTTCTCTTCGAAGCCCGACGAGGAAGCTGGTTACCTCCCTTCTTCTTGAATCCGTTGGTTTGCATATCTGGGAGGATTTCCAATTCTGGAGAAGCTTCTTCAGTGGCTTTCATGGAGCTCGGTCCGATTCCCTCGCCATTCACTGTATGAATCTCTGGGGGGATTGTGTTTAGTAGAGAAGCCATGCTCGTTACCTTCAAGCTGTCATCCTCGCCATTCATCGTTCCGAAGTCCAGTCTCTTCGCTGAAGCTAGTAACTGGAAAAGTGAAGCATTTTGAGACATAGAGAAAGGAAATGTTGTTATCTAAGAACATAAGGAACGAAAGGAAAGGAGGCAAACATCATTGGATGCATCTTTGTCACGCGGCGACCTCGTTGATCGGCTTCCAAGCAACCCATTCTCGACGTACCTATGCACTTCCTTCATCGATCGGAACGTGTAGCCATGAATAGGCTCAGTGTAAAGCTGCAAATTGAATCAAGATTAAGCAGGGTACATTGAGATTTGAGCATGCAGATTAAGCAATGATGCGATAGAAACAGAGAATGCAGTCATTAGCTTTTGATTCCAACAAAAAGGAATCTGAATCGAGGTTTCAGAAAGACATGAAGAAAGATGGCGATTCCTGAAACCAACTAATTGCAATTGTCTCCCAGCAAAAGAACACACAATTGAATTATTAAGTTAACCCCCCCACAACAATCAAAATTGGCACATGAAATCCAGAATTCAATTAATCTCAGGAAACCTTAGAAGTTTGAGCAAGCTATTCTCCGAACAGAATGTAGGATCTGATCAGCGACGGAGTAGAGATATGAAAGGACCGTGCAAAATTGGTTATTAGGGTTAGGGGGGAATTTTCAGTTGTGGAAAGAAAGTTTACCTTGTCCTTCCTGCCGTCCTTCCTAACGTTCACCTGAACCGTCCAACCTTCCGGAAGTACTTCGTCGGCCTTGCCGTCGCCAATCGTCGGAAACGGATTCTCCATTGGTTGGTTTGGCTCTGTTTTTTCAGTTTTCGACCAGCTGAGGAGACCAATAGAGACAAAAAGCCTTATTTATCGTACTGTAAACGGAGAGAAAATTAAAAATTTTGATATTACTCTACATAAATTACGCTCTTTCATCTCAATAATGCCCTTTCTTCCCTTTTAAAAAATAACTGTAAACATTTTCACGTACAAAATTTACATTAGCATTTTTTTAATAAATTTTAAATGATGAAACTCTTTGAATTTCAACGATTTTAACATACACCCTTTGGAATGCTGCTAGTATGTTGATTGTACTTGCCACATAAATTTATTCATTTAGGTGATAGAATTATTTGCTTACCATAATTTTTTTAACTCAAAATTATTATGATTAAGTGTTCGTATGTAGGGTGTAATTGGGTTCGAACTCTATACATCCGAGTCACTAACGCACAACTTTACCATCATAACAACTCTACTTGAACCCAAAAACAATTTTATTATTCTTCCGTGTACATGGTTTTAACGAAATGTTCTGATACACTCGTTTTTTAGCAGGTAATATAAATCGATCATGAACGTCCATTTTAAGTAATAAATCTGAAAGGTTGAAATGTAGTATTATTATTTTTAACCTATCTTATTCAATAATAATTCTCATTACAACACACTCTTTATATTGATTGGAATATGCAACACAAACTTTTAACTTTGTAGAGGTTAAATTAAACAGACACAACATTTTACTTAAATATGAAACTGTGATGACGTGGTAAATAATATTATAATTGTTTTTCTTCCGTGGATCAAGTATGTCTTTACTCCAAGAAAGCTAAACAAAGTGGCGGACTGGGTTGCTCCATCAACTGGAGCTCAAGTAATTGACACTGACTTGAGCCACGTTTGGTTTAGTGTAGAGGAAATCAGGAGAGTATTGTGAAAACTTAGAGTAACAAAGAAATATTTGTTTGTTTAGTTTTAATTAGTCAGTGTTATACGAAAACACTTTTCCTTTGAGCCCATATTTCCTTTCAAATGTGCATTTTTCAAATACATGGTGTTGAGAATGTTTTCTTCAAAACTCTGAGTTTTCGTAAACAATTGATAGATATTGTCATTATTACCCCCAACTTCCTTTACGGCTATAACGACTATAACAACCGAGGTGGAGAATAAAAGTGAGATATTGGTTTGATTAGCCAAAACATGTAATATATTATTGCAATTATGTAATGTATACTTGGAAAAACTATATGATTAGCACATATTATAATAAATGGTTGTAGATATGTACAAATATTAGTTCTTCTTCCCTAAGAAATATAAATAGTGGTGGGTATCGGATTTGTTCTCATTTATAGTTAGTAAAATACGGGACGAGTATGGTACAATGGTACGTTTAAATTTCGGCAACAATTAGAAAATACGGACAGAGTTTTCTACATTTTTTCAACATAGCAATACGTTTAAATTTCGGCAACAATTAGAAAATTTTAAAATTTTAAAATTAAACGGCTCTACAATAGTACGAGAACGGAAGTTATAAACGCATATAGTACGTATATGTGTATTATACGAGTATTAAACGAATTTTTGCTAACTAGAAGATGATGGGTCTTGAAATTGGATTTCAAATAAGGGCATCATTGTCATTGCACAATAAATCCCTAACAAATTGAAAATTGTGTTTCAATTGCAAACTTTGTCACCAAACAATATAATTGGAATTATACAATTTCTGATTCCTCAATTTCCTTTTTCTACCTTTCCCCCACTTTCTATTACTCCATACCAAACGAGACCTTGATCTCAATTATATTTTAAATTGGATTGATTTTTTACGGTCAAACTCTCAGATGTGACCAATATTGTTAATGAAATGAAGTTTATCTGTTAATAAAAAAAACTTATTACCATAAGCCATAGGTTGAAATTCACCGTAAATGTTGGATTAAGAGAAAGCGATGAAATCGATTATAACGATACTCAACCTAATATTTTAATTGTCCATTATAGAAGACTAGAGAACCATCAATATCTAATAATTAATGGTTGAACCACTCATTATTTTTGTACGAAATGCCACTCGTTATTTTTAAGTTACAAAGAAACAAAAATGATAAAAATGCAATATTAGTTAATTAGTAAGAATAAATGCTAATTTAGCGTTGATTAATTAGATGAGAAATAAGAAAATAGTGGGGCCATAGCATGGAAATTGTCCACACTGCCCATCACGTGATTTCATGTTTAATTAGTAAGCTGGACATTTCCCATCAAACTTATTATCCGAAAACGGTGTCGGCTTAAGTGGCTGATTTTTCAGAGGACTTTTCCAACCATACCAGCATATGTAATACAGTGTGTTCACAATTCAGAATGGTCTGGTTCGAGTTCGGATTAGTTGTTATAGTTACGGATAATTAATAACTATCACAAATAACATCTAATAATATAGCAGTTTAGGGGGACTGAATATAGCTATTGCATGCCACGGCAATATACACTACAAGAAAACTGTACGATTTTTTTCCATTGCAGAAAATCTTTTTGCAACGGAATATATTACTTTATGTTACGGTGGGTTTCGTAGTAGAAAGTGAGATTTTTTGTAGTGTTATAGCAGCGATGGGTCTAGGGGAGCCTCCTCAGATTACGTCCTAATCCATTTCACCCTAGAGTTATGTTATGAGAAATTCCATGCAAAGACACTAGGGAGACATGGAAAATGACATTACATGTTACTTGCCATACCATTTTGAAAGACCAAAATTGATGTCATAATCGGATTCGTTACGCACATATGTCGTTGAATCTAGCTCTTCGATCGAGTAGATCCTTCCTAACTAGCTCTTCTCTATATAAGAGTACAATTCATTCCAGAAAGCGAACAAGAAATTAGAATTGAAAGAAGAGAAGAAGAAGATGCATAATCTACACTACTCCACCAAGAATGTTCTTCTTCTTCTTGTGGCATTCTTCATGCTTTGTTTCATCTCCCCGTATGTTCAAGGTAAACGATGCGACTCGACATACGTACGAACATCGTTGGTTTGATACGATTCAATCTGTATTTGTAAAATCATATCATACGCATTGAGCCACGGTAAAATTGAGTATTATTTAATCTGTATTTGTTACGTTTCAGGGAGGAGATTGCAAGCAGTAATAAGTGACGAAAAGCTTGAAGTAGTAGCAGTAGTGGAGAAGAGAGCACAATACTAAGAATTTGGTTAAGGAAGTTTCTTCCGTCGGCGGCGAAACCCGACTGTCAAAGTCTGGTCTAGAAAAGTTAGGTGTAGAGGTTCAACACAAACAAACTAAATTGTCGGATTCTGTCGACCTAGTCGCGATGGACTATAGTCCGATGAGGAATAAGCCTCCTTTTCACAATTAAATTTGGCCCTACAAGTTACAAAATCCACTACATTTCATGGCCAAAAATCAATTTTCCGACTTCATAGTAATTAAGATACAAATTAAGGCACCAATAATATCACATCATATGATTATCGAATCAATGAAGGTGCATGAACCAAGCTCTTATCTAGGGCACGTCATAATGGTTTGGATGATTGGACTCGTAAACCCGACCTAATCAGTCATCACATTAGTCGTGGCTTTGGATTTGGCTACAAAGAAGGCCCATTCTGTCTCTAATATATTGGGAAAAAGAAAACAAAGTTTGGAAGGTTTAAGTGTTTGTTTCATTTGCATGATCATGTGATTAAGTTGAGTTATATTTAATTAATTGACAAGTAATCATGTGACGACAAAACAAAACAGAAAACAGAGGGGGGGGGGGGTCCAGCATGCAAATCATCCACACTTGTGTCACGTGATTCTTCATTAATTATAGGGACAATATTAATTAATTAAGCTAGCGTGTGATGTTTGAACAATATATTTTTCATTCCACTTAATTATCTGAAGATTATATATTTCAGTGCATGTTGGCTTTCCTCCCTCCATGAAATTCAATGCATGGTCGAAGAAATGGTCCTCAATATTTCTTCAGGGTAGAACAGATAGAAACATGGTTGCTCATAAGTTACTTAACCAATTGTATTTTTTTTGTATAATCTATTATATAGATAAATGGTTTAAATTGTTTTGGGTTCAACTAATAAATGATTCGTTGATGGAGAATGAGGCTAGATTAATTCGGCATCTCTTCATGGCCAGTCTTAAGGTTTACATGAGAGTTCCTAACAAGGAGTCTAGAGGCGTAAGTAATTAAGGGGGGAATTTTGTGGAGTGAACGGTTTAACTTAAGTAAGAGAGGGAGTCAGAGAAGTATCGGGCAAGTGCCTTTAAGCAAGTAATGGGCCTAATGCGTCTTTAGTGTGGACTAGGTATTCGTGTCTTTAAACAGTTTGAGGTAGCTGAATGGTCTTTTTCTCTATAGTGAATATAAGGACCTTCATTTTGTTTGGCATGATTCTCCATGTGACATGATCCGGACGGTGGAGCTGTTGTGCACGGATCCGGATCTTTGAACAGTGACGGTCTGACTCGGCCTTGATTGAGCCGACGTTAATGAGTTTGTTGGGGTTGATTCTCCGGGCGAGTCCACATGGCTCATTAATATGGTATGCTTCTCCACATTGGTTAGACAGTAGACGTAGATTGATTACATTTTGATTTTATAAAATTGCTCAAATTCGAATAAATCAAAAATATATACGTGATTTACAGTCTTGAGATCAAATGGTGAGTCAGCTTACGCCAACTCTCCCCGATTCCGTCTTTGGTAGGCTCGATATCCGATCCATGCATGATTTTAAACGCCAAACGTAGCTAAAACCCAACTACTTGTTAAAATTAGGGAGGGGGGTGGGGGGGACCAACTAGACATCAAAACACAAACTTTTAGAAACAACAAAAAAAAATCACAACATAAAATCTCAAGTTTCATGGATGCCCTAGCTACTGTAAAACCAATCTATTCCCCAAGAGACAATGTAGTGGCACAACAAAGTCATTGCTATACATCAAGTTTTGTCTCTTAGGTGGCTTCTAATTGAACCAGAGAGGACATTGTAGCACTTTCATGTAGAGACATTGGGGAGACATGGACAATGACACTAGTACTGTAATTACTCGTCACTACCAACCAAAACTTTCTCTATATAAGCCACAGGCTAGCTTGCTTTCTCCCCACAAATTCCAGAAGCAAACACGAAGAAGAACCAGGAAAAAAAACGAAGAACAACAAGAAGAAATTAAAGATGAATACTCCACACCACTCCACCAAGAATGTTCTTCTTGTGGTCCTCTTCATGCTTTGTTTGATCATTTCACCTCCATGTGTTCAAGGTAAATTATGTGACTCGATCGATATTGATTTTGTCGGGTTCGATGCTTCGAAGGATGTTATCGTAATATCGTATTATACTCCCATCATATCACTAAATCATGTTTCATACTTTGTCATATTTCAGGGAGGAGATTGCGAGTATTAATGAGTGATGATGAGAAGCATGTAGCTATAGTAGTAGCAGCGGAGAAGGAAGATTCAAAGAATTTGGTTAAGGAGGTTCCTTCAGACAAAACTCAATTGCCGGGTTCTGGCGAGGAGAAGTTAGACGTGGAAGCTCAACACAAACAACTTAAGAATTCGGTTAAGGGGGTTCCTTCCGACGAGACCCAGTTGCAAAATTCCGGTCAGGAAAAATTAGATGTGGAAGTTCAACACAAACAAGTCAAGAATTTGGTTAAGGGGGTTTCTTCTGTCGGCAAAACAAAGTTGTCCGATTCCAACCAGAAGAAGATAAATGGTGCGGCGGTTCAAGACAAGCAATCTAAGTTGTCGGATTCTGATGACCTTGTCGGAATGGACTATACTCCGATGAGCAATAAGCCTCCCGTTCATAATTGATTGCGCGAGATGATTAGACACTTTAGGAAATAGATTTTGATTTTTTGCTTTGTTTTTGAATGAGATAATGAATTTTTAGATTAATTAGAGCCACTTAAAATCGTGAAATTGTATTAAATAGAGAAAATTCATACATCCAACCAAAAAGATTGGTGTGGAGTGTATTAATTGTTTTGTTCTAGTAAAAGAGTTGTATATTAGTTATTCGAAAACATTAGATTAAATTTGAAATTAATATATTTCATAAACGAATATTAATGTAATATTATTTTTTATTGTATATTGATCGAGAGATCTATTCTGATAAAAAATATAAAATTGGAATTGAGATCCTAAATACCTCGTCTTTAGAACAAACAAAATTCATTGCAGCCCCTTATGTCCTCCATTTTCTTACACATAATTGAAATTTCAACTTTGTGATTAAGGAAAAATAGATTACATCGGTACCTTCAATACTCGTTCTGGCGAACCTCCCCGATACTTCGTCTTTTCAGCTCTATCTACTTCTAATAAAAGGCTCGTCGTCTCAACTGACGGATTCGGAAGCCAAATTTCACCTTATTGTTGCGGCCTAAAATTTGAAGTTCTGGATTCTAGTGCTAACAATATCTAGCCACATTGAGTTATAATAAATCAGGTCAAATGAAGCCAAGCTAGCATAAACACAAGAAAATTTTACGCAGGGAAAGAGGGAATGAAGCTAAAAAAACAATAGAATGCAGTGTGGTTACTGCTGGGTTGTTAGTACGTAGGATTTACAAGTTGTAATTTGGTTAGTGTTAGTTGATGCAATTTATATATCAAATAGTAACGTCTAACATTCTACTACTTCTTACATTACTGCTTTATCTTTGATGTTTACAATGAACTAGAACTTAGAAGTGGAGTGTAGTAGAATTAAGCACTAAATTTTCCCAAGAGTGGTTGCGTTAAGCGCACCGATGCTTCTCATTGTAAACAATGTTTTCATAATCGTAACGGGAATCATACTTATGAGATTAATGGTTCAATCATTATGGTATTGTTGTCATTACTGGTGTTAAACTGTTTCGAATATTAAATAAATATAAAATGGTTAATTAATATTAAAATATTGCGTCGTTCGAAATTTGCCTCAAATCGGAGTCACGCCGGAGTAAAAAAGTACTTTTTCAACATGCTAAAATAACATCGAGTAAATTTGATTTTTAACTTTGTTTGACCATTGTTTATGGGGTTACCATAATGACACTTGATTTTTTAGTCATTTCTAACATGCATGTCAAATATTAGTTGATTTGAAAATTTTGAGATTTTCTTGTGAAAATGGTCAATTTTCATAGGTATTCTTTTTAGAAATCGACAATTTTGACATGAAAATTAAAAAATTTCAAATTAACTAATCCGTCAAATCACCGGATAAACGGGTAATGCCTGCCCCTATATAATATTTTTTTTTTAAAAGCCAAGAAATGCAGAAATTGCATTAAACACAAAAAATCCAGAACTGCATAAGTTGCAGCAAGTGAAAAAATGCAGAAATGCACTTTGAAATTGGAATAAATAGTAGTAGCAAATTCATTGAACAATCTGTGGAAACTTAACGAAACAACAAAGCAATCAATCATCCTTAAGGAAACAAACTAAAACAAAACAACCTGTGGAAACAACCCATAAACAGCAACAACACATAGACAACCAGCACCTCAGCAACAAAAACTCAGAAACATCAGCAACAGCAACACGCCAACACCAGTGCATCAAAAGCACTATAGAAACAGTCCATCAATCAATGTCTTCTATCACAGAACCTTCGACGTCCATTTGTTGTTCATGTTCTGAGTTATGCTTCACGAAAAGATTCACTTAGATGCATAGTTTAACAATGAACTGGTTGGGGTGGAGCTTGAACTGGTTGTTCTGGTGCAATAGCCAAAGCTTCTCCGTCCCTTTCTTACACCCGATTAAAAGTAAAACAATAACAACTGTAAGTTTCCCGCCGATCAGTCAGCTCATTCGGTGGGCTAAACCATTATTTCAAAGTTCATATGAGGATAGATTTACCTAGCTGGTTGATGTACGTAGCAGCAAGCCAACAAGCAATAAGCACCTGCAACAACGATTTCGGAAACCTTAAATTAGACGATATAGAGTTATTGATAGGGATTGGGGAATATAGAATCTGCAAAAAAAAGAAGGGTATCCTTAGGCCTGAAGCCCTCAAGCTTACCTAATGAAGTAATGATAGGTGCAAGGATGGAGAATTGGATATGAGAGCTTGAAATTTAACATGTTTTGAATGGCTAAAATTTGAGTTTTCATCTTGTTAAATTTATCAAATAATAGCCAAATGAAGTTAGTAAACATTTTTCAACGTGTTAAAATAACACCAAGTAAAATTTATTTTAAACTTTTTTTGGCGATTGTTTAGAGGGGTTACCATAATGCTATTTGGTTTTTAACTATTTTCAACATGCATCTAAAATATTAGTCGATTAGAAAATTTTGAAATTATCTTATCAAAAGAATCAATTTCCATAGGTTAACCCCTTTGAAATCGACAATTTTAACATTAAAATTTTCAAATTTTCAAATTGGCTAATATTTGACATGCATGTTTAGAATAGCTAAAAATTGAGGTTTCACCTTATTAAAACCGTCAAATAATACTCAAATGAAGTTAAAAAAACATTTTTCAACATGCTAAAATAACACCGAGTAAATTTGATTTTTAACTTCTTTTGGCAACTATTTAGAGGGGTTATCAAAATACCCCTTGATTTTTTAGTCATTTCCAACATGCATGTCAAATATTAGTAGATTTGAAAATTTTGAAATTTTCTTGTGAAAATGGTCAATTTCTATCGGTTAATAAACCACTTTGGAAATCGACAATTTTGACATGAAAATTGAAAATTTTGAAATTGGCTAATATTTCACATAGATGTTTGGAATGGCTAAAACTTGAGTTTTCACCTTGTTAAACCTTTCAAATAATAGCCAAATGAAGTTAGAAAACATTTTTCAACTTGCTAAAATAACACCGAGTAAATTTGATTTTAAAATCTTTTGGCCACTGTTTAGAGGGGTTACCAAAATACCACTTGATTTTTTAGTCATTTTCAACATGCACGTCAAATATTAGCCGATTTGAAAATTTGAAAATTTTGTTGTGAAAATGTTCAGTTTCCATAGGTTAACCCCCTTTGGAAATCGACAATTTTGACATGAAAATTGAAAGTTTTCAAATTGGCTAATATTTGATATGCATGTTTGGAATGGCTAAAAATTGAGGTTTCACCTTGTTAAGCCATACAAATAATTTCAAATGAAGTTTTCTTGTGAAAATGGACAATTTCTATCGGTTAACAAACCACTTTGGAAATCGACAATTTTAACATGAAAATTGAAAATTTTGAAATTGGCTAATATTTCACATGCATGTTTGGAATGGCTAAAAATTAAGGTTTCACCTTATTAACCCCTACAAATAATAGCCAAATGTAGTTAAAAAACATTTTTCAACATGCTAAAATAACGCTGAGTAAATTTGATGTTTAACTTCATTTGGCCATTGTATAGCAGGGTTATCATAATGCGACTTGATTTTTCATTCATTTCCAACAAACATGTCAAATATTAGTCAATTTGCAAATTTTGAAATTTTCTTGTGAAAATGGTCAATTTCTATAGGTTAACTAACTCATTGTGAAATCGACAATTTTAACATAAAAATTGAAAATTTTGAAATTGGCTAATATTTGACATGCATGTTTGGAATGGCTAAAATTTGAGTTTTCACCTTATTAAAACCTTCAAATATTAGCCAAATGAATTAAGAAAACATATTTTAACATGCTAAAATAACACATGGCAAATTTGATTTTTAACTTCTTTTGGCCATTTTTTAGAGGGGTTACCAAAATACACGTGATTTTTTAGCCATTCCAACATGCACGTCAAATATTAGTCAATTTGAAAATTTTGAAATTTTTCTTGTGAAAATGGTCAATTTCCAAAGGTTAACCCCTTTGAAAATCGACAATTTTGACATGAAAATTGAAAGTTTTCAAATTGGCTAATATTTGATATGCATGTTTGGACTGCTAAAAATAGAGGTTTCACCTTGTTAAGCCGTAAAAATAATTGACAAATGAAGTTAGAAAATATTTTTAAACATGCTAAAATAAAAGCGAGTAAATTTGATAGTTAACTTCTTTTGGCCTCTGTTTAGAGAGGTTACCAAAATACCACTTGAGTTTTTTAACCATTTCAAAAATACACGTCAAATATTAGTCAATTTGAAAATTTTAAAATTTTCTTTTGAAAATGGTCAGTTTTCATAGATTAACCCTTTGGAAATTGACAATTTTGACATAAAAATTGAAAGTTTTCAAACTCACCAATATTTTACATGCATATTTGGAATGGCTAAAAATGAAGGTTTCACCTTGTTCAGCCCTACAAATAATAGCCAAATATAGTTAAAAACCATTCTTCAACATCGTAAAATAACACCGAATAAATTTTATTTTAACTTCTTTTGGCCATTGTTTAGAGGGGTTACAAAAATATCACTTCATTTTTTAGCCATTTCCAACATGCATGTCAAATATTCGTTGAATTGAAAATTTTGAAATTTTCTTGTGAAAATGGTCATTTCCATAGGTTAACTAACTCCTTTGGAAATCGACAATTTTAACATTTAATTAAAAATTGTTAAATTGGCTACTATTTGTTATGCATCTTTGGAATGGCTAAAAATTGAGTTTTCACCTTGTTAAACCCTTCCAATAATATCCAAATGAATTTAAAAAATATTTTTCAACATGCTAAAATAAAAGCGAGTAAATTTGATATTTAACTTCTTTTGGCCTATGTTTAGAGAGATTACCAAAATACCACTTGAGTTTTTTAGCCATTTCCAACATGCATGTCAAATATTCGTCGAATTGAAAATTTTGAAATTTTCTTATGAAAATGGTCAGTTTCCATCGGTGTTACCCTTTTGGAAATCGACAATTTTGACATGAAAATGGAAATTTTTCAAATTGGGTAATATTTTACAATCATGTTTGGAATGGCTAAAATTGAGGTTTCACCTTATTAAGCCATATCAACATCCTAAAATAACACAAAGCAAAATTGAGTTTTAACTTCTTTTGGCCACTGTTTAGAGGGGTCACCAAAATCTCACTTGATTTTTTAGCCATTTCCAACATGCATTTCAAATATTCGTCGAATTGAAAATTTTGAAATTTTCTTGTGAAAATGGTTAGTTTTCATAGGTTAACCCCTTTAGAAATCGATAATTTTGACAAGAAAATTTAAAGTTTTCAAATTGGCTAATATTTTACATGCATGTTTGGAATGGCCAAAAATTGAGGTTTCATCTTGCTAAGCCCTAGAAATAATAGCCTAATATAGTTAATAACATTTTTCAACATGCTAAAATAACACCGAGTAAATTTGTTTTTTTAACTTCGTTTGGCCACTGTTTAGCGGGGTTATCATAATGCCACTTGATTTTTCATTCATTTCCAACATGCATGTCAGATATTAGTCGATTTGAACATTTTAATCTTTTCGTGTGAAAATGGTCAATTTCCATAGGTATAACCCCTTTGGAAATCAGAATTTTAACATGAAAATTGAAAATTTTAAAATTGGAAAATATTTGACATGCATGTTTGAAATGGCTAAAATTTGAGTTTTCACTTTGATAAACCCTTCAAATAATTGCCAAATGGAGTTAGAAAACATTTTGCAACATACTAAAATAACACTGAGCAAAATTGATTTCTAACTTCTTTTGGCCACTGTTTAGAGGGGTTGCGAAAATGTCACTTGATTTTTTAGCCATTTCCAACATGCATATCAAATATTCATCGAATTGAAAATTTTGAAATTTTCTTGTGAAAATTGTCAATTTCCATAGGTTAACTAACCCCTTTGGAAATCGACAATTTTAACATGAAAATTGAAAATTTTAAAATTGGATAATATTTGACATTCATGTTTGAAATGGCTAAATTTGAGTTTTCACCTTGTTAAACCTTTCAAATAATTGTCAAATGAAGTGAGAAAACATTTTTCAACATACTAAAATAACATCAAGTAAAATTGATTTTTATCTGTTTTTGGCCACTATTTAGAGGGGTTACCAAAATACCACTTGATTTTTAGCGATTTCCAACAGGCACGTAAAATATCAGTCGATTTGAAAATTTTGAAATTTTCTTGTGAAAATGGTTTGTTTCCATAGGTTAACCCCTTTGGAAATCGACAATTTTGACATAAAAATTGAAAGTTTTCAAATTGGCTAATATTTGACATGCTTGTTTGAAATAGCTAAAAATTGAGGTTTCACCTTAGTAAACCCGACAAATAATAGCCAAATGTACTTCAAAAACATTTTTCAACATACTAAAATAACACAGAGCAAAATTAATTTTTAAATTCTTTTGGCTACTGTTTAGAAGGGTTACCAAAATGTCACTTGATTTTTTAGCCATTTCCAACATACATGTCAAATATTCATCGAATTAAAAATTTTGTAATTTTTTTGTGAAAATGGTCAGTCTTCATAGGTGTTCCCTAATCGACAATTTTGATATGAAAATTGAAAGTTTTCAAATTGGCTAATATTTGACATGCATGTTTGGAATGGCTAAAAATTAAGGTTTCACCTTGTTAAACCCTACAAATAATAGCCAAATGTAGTTAAAAAATATTTTTCAACATACTAAAATAACATAGAGCAAAATTGATTTTTAACTTCTTTTGGCCACTATTTAGAGGGGTTACCAAAATGTCACTCGATTTTTTAGCCAATTCCAACATGCATATCAAATATTCGTCGAATTGAAAATTTTAAAATTTTCTTGTGAAAATGTTCAGTTTTCATAGGGTAACTAACCCCTTTGGAAATCGACAATTTTAACATGACAATTGAAAATTTTCAAATTGGATAATATTTGACATGCATATTTGAAATGGCTAAAACTTGAGTTTTGACCTTGTTAAACCCTTCAAATAATTGTCAAATGAAGTTAGAAAATATTTTTCAACATACTAAAATAACACCGAGTAAAATTTATTTTTAACTATTTTTTTCCACTATTTAGAGGGGTTACCAAAATACCATTTGATGTTTTAGCCATTTCCAACATGCACGTCAAATATTAATCGATTTGGAAATTTTGACATTTTCTTGCGCAAATGGTCAGTTTTCATAGGTTAACCCCTTTGGAAATCGATAATTTTGACTTGAAAATTGAAAGTTTTTAAATTGGCTAATATTTGACATGCATGTTTGGAATGGCTAAAAATTTAGGTTTCACCTTGTTAAACCCTATAAATAATAGCCAAATGTAGTTAAAAAACATTTTTCAACATACTAAAATAACACCTAGTAAATTTGATTTTTTACTTCGTTTGGCCATTGTTTAGCGGGGTTATCATAATGCGACTTGATTTTTCCTTCATTTCCGACATGCATGTCAAATATTAGTCTATTTGAAAATTTTGAAATTTTCTTGTGAAAATGGTAATTTCCATAGGTTACCTTTGGAAATTGACAATTTTAAAATTGGATAATATTTGACATGCATGTTTGAAATGTCTAAAATTTGAGTTTTCACCTTGTTAAACCCTTCAAATAATTGTCAAATGAATATAGAAAACATTTTTCAACGTACTAAAATAACACCGAGTAAAATTGATTTTTAAATATTTTTTGCCACTGTCTTGAGGGGTTACCAAAATACCACTTGATTTTTAGCCATTTCCAACATGCACGACAAATATTAGTCGTTTTAAAATTTTTTAAAATTTTCTTGTGAAAATTGTCAGTTTCCATAGGTTAACCCCTTTGAAAATCGACAATTTTGACATGAAAATTGAAAGTTTTCAAATTGGCTAATATTTGATATGCATGTTTGGAATGGCTAAAAATTGAGGTTTCACCTTGTTAAGCCATACAAATAATTTCAAATGAAGTTTTCTTGTGAAAATGGACAATTTCTATCAGTTAACAAACCACTTTGGAAATCGACAATTTTGACATGAAAATTAAAAATTTTCAAATTGACTAATATTAGACATGTATGTTTGGAATTGCTAAAAATTGAGGTTTCACCTTGTTTAGCCGTACAAATAACTGTCAAATGTAGTTAAAAAAATATTTTTCAACATGCTAAAATAACACCTAGTAAATTTGATTTTTAACTTCGTTTGGCCATTGTTTAGAGGGGTTACCAAAATGTCATTTGATTTTTTAGCCATTTCCAACATGTATGTCAAATATTAGTCGAATTGAAAATTTTAAAATTTCTTGTGAAAATTATCAATTTCTGTAGGTTAACTAACCCCCTTTGGAAACCGACAATTTTAACATGTAATTGAAAATTTTCAAATTGGCTAATATTTGACTTGCATGTTTGGAATGGCTAAAAATTGAGTTTTCACCTTGTTAAACCCTTCAAATAATAGCCAAATGAAGTTAGAAAACATTTTTCAACATGCTAAAACAACACTGAGTAAATTTAATTTTTAACTTCGTTTGGCCTTTCTTTAGAAATGTTACCACAATGCCACTAGATTTTTTAGTTATTTCCAACATGCAAGTCAAATATTAGTCGATTTGAAAATTTTGTAATTATTTTGTGAAAAATGGTTAATTTCCTTAGGCATACCCTTTTAGAAATCAACAATTTTAACATAAAAATTAATATTTATCATGCATGTTTAGAATAGTCAAAAATTAATATTTCATCATATTAAATCCGCCAAACAATAATCAAATAAAATTGAAAATATTCTTTAACATGGTAATATAAACATCCGCCCAATTGGCGGGAAAACAGCTAGTTAGAATTAAGGTGGCTTTCAAAGTAGCTGTCACTAAACTGCAGGCTGCTTGATTTAAGTAATTAACAATACCATTTTATATGATGGCCACGTGGAATATCATTTCTTACACGAAATGAAAAATATTAAATATATATGGGGGTTGAATTTTCATTTCTTATTTCTTTTATGAAGAAAATAATATTAAGTGGAAGATCAATTATCCAACTAAATACTATTTATGTGAATTAGGACGTATGATCAAATCCAGCGATTCCTGAGGTTTGCAGAAATTTGTATTTTGGTAATTTGCTAATTTTGATGTATATCGTCTGCATGATGGTGTAATTCGCTACTGTTAAATATCAATACATTTGTGTGCTTATCATATGTTTGTTATTCGTATATCCATCTTATATTTATATTTGACATAAATTTTCTCTTTCTTACGTTACAATGTAAAACACTATTATAAATCGCAAAACTTACTATACAAATTGAATGGGACTAGCAACGGTACTCTTTGCGAACAATAACATATGTTAGTATCTTACCTGGCTTGGCCGGGCACATATAATTTGTATTTTTTTAAATTTAACTATAAATTTCAATTTTAATAAATCAAGGAAACATAAATGTTTATAATTAATTAATTAATTTAATATTTTAATATATATAATAATATATTTTAATTTACTTAGTTTTAGTGGGGCAACACTATATTGTAGTAAAAGTTGACTTGTCACTTTTAATTTTTCAAATATTTATAATATATGATGAAATATTATATATAAATTTTGATAAACTTTATTTCATGGACTTGGTATTACTAACATGATGTATCTTTATTGTTCGTAAATGGATCTCGACGAGCTATAATTTTTGATAGGACATTCCTATCATTAAAAACAGAAATAGTAAGTTTGTGAAAATATTGAATCTTTAGTTGATATATATCTAGTATCATAAAGTTAAGCGTCCAATTATTTAGCACTTAGACCCGATAAGTATATATATGTAACACATAGACTCGATAAGCATATATATGTAAAAAAATAAAGGTGATTGGACATACTTGATAGTAAATCATATATATATTATTGATTGTTGATTTTTATATTAGATGATTTTTTTAAAAAAAATGAAATTTATCAAGATTGATGTCATTCTACTCGAAAAATTATGACGAACAACATTTGTGAAGGGAACAATATATTTTAAATTTGAAAATACATAATATATGATTGATTAGCATATATATCATCCAATAATGTGTGATCTTTAATCTCTAATCTAATAATTCAAACTCGTTAATAAGACAACATTTTCATCCCTACCAAAAATCAAAAGATTTGACCACCATCGTATTGAAACAAGTTTGAACTATTAGACCTAGATGTATAAATTTAAATACCAACCCCATTTCATGAAGGAAAAAAAAGGAACGAATGACTGCCTAATTAGGACATTGATATCAAAATGTTTGATCAATAACTCAAGCAATCTGCGAGAGGGTGATCCAATCGTTGGTTCGTCAGTTGTGGAGCAGGTTGGGTCCCCCTGGCACCAGCCTGCGAGAAACCGAATGAAACTTATAAGAAGTACGGGTACTCTTATTCTTGCTTCTCTCGACCTTCTTTAACTCTTCAAAGCTCTTCCTGATCGTGGACACCCCTCGCAAGAACATGTTCCGATGTGGACCACCTTCGTCATCGTTGATCGGACGGCTTGTAGTGGCCGGGAGAAGAGCGGCCGATACAATGAGGAAAACCAGGAACATATGAGAGTTCTTGATCATCATCGCCATAGGAGCCGACCAAAACAGAAGAACCGTTGAGAATGTTGGAAAGAGGTAGGGGTCTGTTTGGTGGGTTGTACTTTTGTGGGCAGGTGGATGAGTTTATATATATATATATATATATATATATATACGAAAGCAGAGGTGCCAGCTGGTAGTTGACCAAATCTCAGTTCTTCCCCTTATGCCAGGTTTTGTATGTTGCTCCCACGCTCTTAATTATATATTAGTGTTGACTTTTGTTTTTTTAATGGTTAATCATTGGTTGACTTTCTGTATGTACGGTTGCTTTGCAGTCTCTAGCTAATTCAGGTTATTCACTAAGGACTCTTAATCTGAGAATGTACCAGGAAAGTTTTGACATCAAAATGATGGTCCAATTTGGAAAACTCAAACCGAAACCTGAGTCTTCACATGTCATCTTAGCTTAAACCAGACCGCCTCACGACACCATTAATCGAGGTAAACTTGGCTCAACTCAAGTCCTGTCTTTGGCCATCGAGTGACACTGGCTCAACGGCATACATGGAACAGGGGCACGGCCAAAACTTGATCTAACTAGCCCAACGTCCCATCATTCAATGGCGGAGTTATTAAGCAAGGAGGGAGTTTGGTTGAATCTCCTTGGCTTACAAACAAAACTCACTATGGACTAATCCTACTATTAAATGTAAAGGAGTTTAATTAGTATAATTACGAACAGCTTTTTTTATACGGCCAGTAATTAACAATTTTAATCATAATCGTTTTTATCAACCATATTCATACATTATATAAGATAATAGGAATATTTATATACGGGTAACACTTTAGTACTCACAAGTGTCGGTATCCTCTATACTATAATTTTGTCATATTTTGTGTTTAAAAATAAAAGTTTGAAGGTTGTGGATTTAATTTGTATTCAGGATTTAGGATATAGTGTTAAAGGTTTAGAGTTTAATTTTTAGGTTTAGAATCTATTATTTTTAATTATGATCAAAATTTAGAGTTCAATAGTTCATCATACTTTTAGAAAATTGAGGTTCCATCATGTTACAAAATATTTTTAAGGGTTTTTAATTTTTTTATTAGTGTGGATGTATGTGCTTTCGATTACAAAAGTTTTAGTTTGGATTTCTAACGTGTTCTCGTCACATGCATGCAGAAAGTAAGCCAATTTGAAAATTTTCAACACTAACATCACCAAGTAAAAATTGATTTTTAACTTCATTTGACCATTATTTACTGGGGTTACCATAATGAAACTTGATGTTTTAGTCATTTCCAACATACATGTCAAATATTAGCCGATTTGAAAATTTTGAATTTTTGTTATGAAAATGGTCAAATTTCCATAGTATATAACACAAGAAAATTGACCAATTTTGACATGAAAATTGAAAATTTTGAAATTGACTAATATTTAACATGCATGTTGGGAATGGCTAAAACTTGAGGTTTCACTATGTCAAACCCTTCCAATAATAGTCAAATACAGTAAAATATATATATTTTCTCAAGGGTTTTAATCGTTTTTTTTAATGGAGATGTACGTGCTTTCGATTACAAAAAATTTAAATTCGATTTTTTCAGATTATAGATTTACAATATTTTACATACTCAACTTGATCCGACGCTAAACAAATAATGATATATTTAGTAAAAACATGCCATATGGAAAGCTATTACTACCGTGGAAGACCTACCTACCAACTCAAAATTACAAACCGTATACATTTGGCAAGAACTTGAAACCTAACGACTCGTCGTTTTCAGAAGCAGGAGCCACGGAAGCAGACGGGTCCGGGTCAGTCGGCGAATGACCGTGTCCACTTGAAGACAAAAAAAAAACGTACAGCAATGACATATTGACATGTTTATAGTATTTATAAAACGTATGGTTAGTTTTGCTTTGTTTATATTCAGAGAGTCAGCCATTTGACTTTGATTATTTTATGTGCTGACTTAACGTTGTGCCGTCAGGACGTGTTATCTACTTCGACAAGCAACCTCTCAAATTGAATAACACACAGTTTGGTGGAGAAAGACTGACAGCTTAGTTTCAATTTAAGTCGATGGTAGTATATGTTAACATGCTGATTGATAGGAGGTCGATATTGAGCCCGGAGAGGAACAACGATGAACTTCTCGAAAAGCGCTGTGTACGAGAATGCGAGAGGAGGAGACGTTGGCTTCACTTGAGTTAAAAATGTATGGCACTTGAAAAGTTAGATGCGATTTTGAACATTTTTTTTGTTAGACGAAAAAATTAGATTCTGACGAAATACTTTTAAAAATCGATCTTTTCCTCTACTATTTAAATTCAATGAAACTTTTTCACCGTCAAACCAGACTATATCGTAGATAGTGAACATATACTACAACCTAAAGTACACCGATTTAAGGAACAATCCGGTCTGATTGTAAGAATACTTTCCTCTGTTTCGAGATAATTATGTAGTATATATATGTTGCAAAAACAAATCAATTACACGAAAGGGAAAGATCCTTCCTTTGAACAAGAACAACTCAGAATCAAAACTGGTTCGTGGAAAGAATGGATTGTAAAGCAAAAACTATGTATAAGAATTAAGAAACCCAAAAAGGAAAGTTCCATTCTTTCCGAGAACCAATTCCATTCTTAATTTCCAAATTAAAAAAAAAAACAGAGCATCATGATTCCTCTGCTAGTTTCAATTGTGAAGTGGGTTTGGTCCGCCGGGGACACATCTATCCTCAATCCCATGCATTGGCTTCTCAAAATGATGATGGTTCCTGCTACTCTCGCCGGGACCGGACTTCATCTTCATAGCCGCCGACAGCCTTGCCGGAATCGGAAATGGAAACTTCGTCTTGGAGCCGAGAGGTCGACAAGTGGAGTGATGGAACAAAGCTAGAAAGACGGTTAGAAGGAGAAGCAGAGTGTAAAGTGAAGGTCTCATCATTACAGAGGAAATGAAAATGACTCTTTCAGGAGATGGGTTTTGAAATTTGAAGAGAACAAATGAAGGCTTATTTATATTTTGGACAAGGATCTGATTTATTTGTTTATTGTGTTCCATTTTTTGTTTGGTTGTGTTGTTTGGTTTTGTTTTGTTTAATGTGGTTGTCTATCTTACTTAGTTTGGGCGGCCAAATATTTGTCATGATACCAAGGGAAGAAATATAACTGCTTCAGTCCAAAGAGATTGTTGCCAATTTAACAGCTTGAGTCTCTATCCATCTATGGAAATGCCAAAGCCAAACAAATTCAAGCCGTCCACCAACTAATGATAGGATCTAACACACCGGGTCGGAGGAGATTCGAACCTGCCAAGTCGAGCTGCTGGGTATTGTGCACCTCTGATTGGCTACTCCACCAGAAATTTGCGCAGAGAGCTCAGGAAGCGAGACTAGAACTGACTGAAAGATCATATGGCACAAGGCTTCAAAAAATTTCATTGCACATGTAGCATAGGGAGTCGTCACGATTTATCACGATATGATGGAGTATGATACAATAATACGATAACATCCTTCATATGATTGGATCTCATGCTGGTATCGACCTCTGGGATTCGTTGGACAGCCCAAACTGCAGCAACGAGCAAATTATCGAAGAGAGGAGGTTCTTATTACAAGAAAGAGTTGACAGAAAGGTGTCTAAACCAGAAAAGAGAAGTTCTGAAAAAACAAAAACTTATGTAAACATCCCCAGCGTTCCATCTGATATATAGATAGATACATCTCTTACATGACTCTTTTCACTCCTCTTTTGATTCACCACCAGATGAAGGAGCCACCGGATGCTCAACACCTGTCGGGGATGGACCGTCTTCAGCTACTGCCTTGTTGTCATCAGCTTCAGTACTTGCAGGCTTCACATCGCCATTCTCGGTAGCATCAGCAGTGACTTCGGCAGCGGGCTGCTCGCTGGACGAACCATCATCGACGACTGGTACTTCCTTCTTGATGGTACCGACCTTGACATACTTACTCATGAACTTGTATTCCCAGTCCTGCAGAGCTTCCATCTCGAACGAACCAAGTCCTGAGATGTCTCCCGTCAGATCCTTCTCTTCGAAGGACATCTTCGCCAATGCTCTGCTGGCATCCTTCCCGGCAAATAACGCGTATGGCCCACCGGGACCGTAAAACATCCTGCAGCCATAACAACCATATGGCGTGAAATCACCTCCAACGAGTTTAGTTCATTATTCGGCCAAACCAAGTAATCACAAGCATGCAAATCAGTTGAAATAGAGATTAATAAATGGAAATTAAAAGTTGTTCCTCCTCATCTGCACTCATGACAGAACTAACAGACCCTACACTCAGACACTAACAAAGATCAAGATGTATAATTGCCTCAATCTACACAGAATGGCTGCTATCAAACACCTACAAGATGAAACTTAGACACTAATGATGTCAACAACAAAAAGACTAATGATCTTGTCTCCAAAGTCGAGCCTTCTTAGCAACAATGGATAGCGTGGTCAATCCAAGTTAACTTCTTTGGACTATTTATAGCTGCCTCAAGTTCTAAACAGCAAGAAGGCCACTTCACCATCTGGGCTGCGTGGAGTATATCACAAGGAATGTTACTACATAAACCAATTAAGAACCTTTCCCAGCAACACGAATTATTAGGACGAGATGGTTCTTATCATAGCCATTGACCTTGGAGGTGCTTGGTCGACCTTTGCAAACTATAGACACTACTAATGGCACCAACAAAGAATCAATGATCTTGTCTCCAAAGTACAGACTTCTTAGCAACAATCCAAGTTAACTTCTTTAGACTACAAGTCTACAACTCACAGGCTATTTATAGGTTCCTAAAGTTCCAAATAGCAAGAAGGCCACCTGCTCTCCATCTTGCTCATTGGAGTATGTCACAAGGAATGTTTACATAAACCAATTAAGAATCTTTCCCAACAACTCGAATTATTAGGAGGTGATGTTTCTTACTTCTTATCATAGCCATTTACCTTAGAGATCGACCTTTGAAAACTTCAATTTCCAGCCCCAAAAAGCTCTCCACCAATAACTCGAATATTGGGAGGAGAAGGTTCTTAACCGAAAAGGCAGAAACTTTTTCAACTCAGCCCCAAAACCCAACCAAAAACCTCGAGCAGAACTCGAAGTCTCGAACAACAATCAACGAATTTCAAGTGCAAAATCCCTAGAAAAAAGAGGGGAAAAATTTAATTATTTATACCTGCTCTGCGAGACATCGTAGATCTGACCCTTGATAGCCATAAGCAGAGGCTTCTTAGGATCGGTCCCATCGTACTGCTTCAGCTCATCCTCACCGATCTCCCCAAGCTGCACAGGCGGCGGCAGCGGCTGCACGTCTTCCTCGAAGCTCCTGGGCCTAGGCGGAGGATTAGTTGACCCAAACATCCCAGAAAGCAGGTAGTAAACGGCCAACCCAAAAGCCAGCACCGTGAAGAAAGTAGCCGGCGTTAGCCCCGTGTACGCCGTTATAGCTTGCTGCAGCGTCTCCCATAGCTGAAGCGCCATGTTTTCAGCTCAAAGGGTGAGACTTGAGAGATCTTTTAAAACAGAGAGAAGGGAACTACTGATGACAGTCCACTAATCTCAGCGGCTGTGTAAAAAAGAATTGAACTTTCTTGTGTGAATTCTGATGCAAAGTTCATTGCTTTAATGGCGGTCCTTTTCGGGTTCTGGTCTGGGTGAAGGTGAAATGACTGGTTTACCCATTGAATTATTGGGATTTGTTGCAGACGTATCTGTATGGGGCTTTTTATTTGTTTTCGATGAATATATGGGTTTTGTAGCCTGGTATTTTGGAGGTTTGTGAGAGAGGGGTACAAGTGTAAATTGAGTTCTATGATGACATATACGGTACGGCCTCCTAATTGGTCGGATGAGTCTTCTCAAGAAAAAATTTAGCGATCAAAATTTCGTGTGGAGTTTAGTTTAATTGGACTGTCGAAACGATACAAAAGAATCGTGCAAAATGTTATTGTGGTAGTAAAATTGTATAAGGCAAAATCGTAAAATTATTTGAAGAATGTGTATTTTGTGTTGTGTACTTATGATTTTTTAAACTTTGTATCGTAAACTATGTAGTTTTATTTGTTTAATTTAAACTATGGGTGGTACTTAAAATCTTAAGATTTTACGATTCGATCATACGATTTCGATTTTACCTATGTTTTCGATTTTACTCGGAATCCACGATTTCACTACCTTTGTTAAATGGGCTGTTCAAAGGGCACTCGAGGGGTGGAAGTTTCGGAATGGGATCCGAGATTTACCGTATTTATGATATTACATTGTAATTATGAGTTAATCAAAGCCCTATAGTATGAAGCGCTAAGTATGTGTCGGTATTCTCTACCATGGAGGTGGAATAATTATATTTAAGATGAAAATATGTATTCACTCATGAAATAACTTCTTAAACTGACAAAGACTTAACAGCGCTCAGCCATGTTTAGTTAAGACACCTCCAACAATCGAATTAATACTAATGGATGAAAATCCAAATGAACACCCGAGCAACACTAATATCGATATCACAATGTGTAGATAAGAAATCAGATCGAATATATAAAATGAGGGTGATTCACTACAGAATAATTACATTAATGTTCTGTCATGATGTCAAAGCTGATGAGACCAAAAGAATCTGTTATTGTTGAAAGCATCAAGTCCACTTGAGCCAATGCTACAAGGTTTCAAACTTTCAATGTTCCTTCAGCCCTTTTCAACTGTTTAAAGCTTAGGGTTCTTCACTTTCAAAGCAACACCTTTTTCCATACATGTATAATCAGATAGGCCATCATTCTGTTAATAAAACTGTACCTAAGATGACAATTGAAGCCATTTGGGCAGTGACCTTATTGCTTTCAGAATTTCCATTAATTTTAAGGTAAAAGATAAGAAGGGTATCTGAAATATCTCTACCTCTGTATGTCTACTGTTCATCTCAACCAATTTGATCAAAGATGAATCTGATGGCAAACATATGAACAGTAGAAAGAGTAGCAAGTAAAACCATATATAAAAGATGCAAAACGTGACCACAGTACTAGCTAGCATTCATATCTGAGTTACATGCTGACTTTCGTCGAGATTTCGAGGCCGAAATCTTTCATATACTGATACACCTGTGAGAAAAATAGTGTAGTTCCAGACTGAAGAAAAACTGGAAAAGTTACCTAATACACAGTACACAAACATGGTGAACAAAATACTCAGATACTGTTCTTTCACCACAACTAACAAAGGTAAAATGAGAAGGAAAAGCTCTCTATACTATATCCAGTCCAGACAATCTGTTTATTGTTTTTCTAGCACAAGGGGCTAAAAAAAATCAGAACAACCAAACAACAAAATGGTACAAGTTCTACAAACTCATCACTAGGTATATACTAAAAAAAATATTACAAACACTTCAACGTTGCTCTCTACTTACAGAGCAAGAGAGTTCACCTCATCCTCTTTCCACAGTCCTTCCTCGTACCTATACCACCGCATGAGCCCTTCGTCGGCCTTAGTCCTCTGGCACATAATGCACGACTCCTCATCCATGCACGTTAAGAACTGACTCAGTCGCTTCGCCTTCTGCAAAATCGTGGCGTCTAACTCCTTCATGACTCGTCTAGGCGCGGGAGGTAGTGGGATTTCGATCAGAAGGCAGTGCGATATGTTGAGGACTTCAAGATTATGCAGGCCGTCCAGTAGGATGATCAGGGCGTCCCTTGGTAGCATCGCGCACCGGAGGCTCAACACTTTCAATCTCGTGAGACGCGCTACCAGTGTTGAAGCGAAGAAAATGTCGAAAGGTCCCATGACCTTGAGCTCATGGAAGTTTCCGCAGTTATTGGCGATTTCGTCCATGAGATATGGAGGATTCGCTATGCTCGGCATTGTTAGGGATTCAAGTTCTTTCCATGAGCGAATCGCTGCACATATGCCGGTCTTTTTTATTCGGTTCCATGCTGGCAGGACCAGCCTTTTGAGATGTGGACTCCTAAAACAGTCAAAACAGACATATGAGAAATAGAGAAAACTCCCTTTGCATTCTTAGTCGCAAGGATGCACCCAGAACGAAAAGCAACACTCTCAGAACTGACAATGCAACTAGAAGGCTAAGTGACCGATCTACCATCAAGGTTCCAAAAGCTATCCATACCATTTCACATATGTTGGCTATCGGATGTTCACCAAATACCACCAAACTTTAGTTTGCAGTCACACTAACCATCGAACTAAGTTATGTTCACCAAATACCATCAAATTCTAGTTTGATTCCATAGTTACCATTCCGTTATTTATTGGAGCGGAATGCTGACATGGCCCGACACAGTCAGCATATAGCGGATGGGTCAACTGCCAACTCATCATTTCAAAATCCCAACTTGGCAAGCTACTTCGATTCTTTTAGTATCCCTATGCTTGAACCGTAGAGGTGGGTGATTATTTATTGAATATATTTTGATAGCCTTATTCAAAGTAGAAAAGTCTAGAAATATTAAAACGGTGAGTTTTTATAAAATGATGAGTTGGCAGCTGACCCGTCCTCTAAATGAGAATTGTGTTGGGCTACGTAAATTCATGACACACAACTTGCAAATACCTAAAACAGATCCCATAAATAGACAATCATCAAGTTCTTGTTCCTAACTTAAGCCACATAACTTCATGACACATAACTTCATATGCTCAGCATTGACTCAACAAGATCATTCATTCATTTCAGGAACCGATAATAACGAAAAAAACTGCCAATAGAACGTATAAATGCACGAAACAAACTTATCAGGGCATACTACGTACGTACCTTTCAGCTGTGTAAGTCAGCTGTTCATCGCTCACATACAAGTTGAAATGGAATATCAATGAAGTGATGCTTCCTTGACTGAGATTCAGCGATATCCTCAGCAATCGTGTCAAGGTCTTATCTGATCGACCATTGACATACACGTAAGGCTCTAGAGGGATCTTAATGAAATTGGATTTCATAATTGACAAGTCGAGTGTTTTCCACAGCAGAGGATCGGAGCAGGCCATACGCCACGAACTACAAACGTGAGCTAACCCTGAAGTCAATTCGAAGATGTCGAATGACTGGAATATCTTCACCAAGATATCTGTGTCCAGATCCTCCCATCTCCTCACTGATGATCCACCCTCATCCATTCTTCCAAGCCACACACAAAATTCCTCCCTCTGACTTTCAATTGGAATCAATAGTTACGCATCATCAAATGTTCGACTCCCTCTAGTTTTCTGCAAGGAAATGAAATGATAAGGGGAAAACTGAACCTAAAGCTTCAAATCATGGATTGATTCTGAAGAATTGAAATTGATTCCGACAAGAACAAGACCCTCGAGCTATTATTTCTCACAACCAAGAAGATCCCCAAACATTCAACACAGCAATTAACAATAACAAAAGGTTGAAACTTTATCAATGCAAAACATATCAAAACCAGCTCAATTGACGGAACCCACATGGGGAGTAACTCCTCATCCTTCAAATTCAACTTCTAGATATAAAAAAAACAACAATAACAACCCATGAAGGGAAAGATTACCATCAAAATTTCCAGATCTGAATTTGAATCAAGAAAGGGGAAAGCTCAAACCTTTATTCAGAGCGGACTACGATGGAGGATCACGTGAGAGGGATGAATTCAACGACAGAAATTGGGATGAAATCGAGAAAAAGAAATCAGCTTGGATCGAGAAAGGTGAAGAAAGGAGGAAGAGAAGTGGGGGAAAGGAGGGGTGTTTCATGCAAGTTGCAGTAACGGCTGAGGAATTGGTTTCATTGGTGGGAGGAAAATGGGATATGGTTATGACATGAGAGTGAGTGTTGGGAGGTAATATCTGGGGAATTTTAAGAGATCGTTGGATTTTGTTTTTAATGATAATAATAAATGAAAAATTGTGGAAATTGATGCCGGCAGGAGAGAAGTTTTAACAGAAACTGCAACTGTTGGGGTTGTAGATCTCTCTGCTGTCTGGTTCAGTAGGGGAAATACGTGCGAGTGTCCTGTCAAATGACAACGACTAAGGATAGATGGCCGAATCGGACCATGCACAACATAACCAAACCAATGGGTTGGTTTGGATTATTTGAGTTGCTGAAATGTTGATGCTTGAGTAGCCGAGTAGGCACAATACATGGTTGAATTCATTATCCATTTTATGACATGATAGATACATGTCACAACCAGCTCTTAGCGATAAGACAGGTGGAGTGGAGTAAATTTCTACACCGTTGATTCGAATCCCATAGCTACACCATGGTGGTGGTAGTGGTGGTGGTGGAAAGAACTTGATGATGATGATTATGATGAAGATATATGTGATGGTTTTATTTGAACGAGTTAGGATGTAAGATTTCGGATTTAATGTTGTAGATAATTAGTCATAGTAATGGTAAATTCTTCAGTATATATGGTATATCGAAATTTTCGATATGCCCGTTTTTTTGTTAACGTAAATCCATCACCATCGTTCATTTTCAGTTTGCGATCTCGATGGTTCACAATTATTTAAATATTAAATTTTTATTTCACATTTTATTTTTGATCACATGTGTTTTCTAAATTTGACAAAAGATCTTACTTTCTCAATTTAACAAAGGAGTTTTAGCAAGCTAAGGCAGCAGCTCAGAGAGCAAGAGAAGGAGACGAAGGAAACACAACTCCGAAAAAATACAGCAAGATAACAAAATCACAGTGCTTCAAAACAAGACTTGGGACATTCTGAACTGAAAAATCAAACAAAACACCATGTATGGCACTCTAAAGTGACAGCAAAAAACAGCAGCAACATTTTCAATTAAACCTCTTGAAATTTTTTATTTGAAATCACATGAAATTTGGGATCAATTACAATCCAATTTCAGATCGCAAACTGAAATCAAAAATAAAAAGCAAAATAGAAATTTAATATTTAAATAATTGTATTACGTATTATAACTACTCGACAATCGATAAATCACCAATTTTAATATTTACTGAAACACATTTAATTTCAGAATTTTGATGGGATCGAGTGGATTATATTTAGCACTAATACACCGTTGACTGTGAATAAAAATGAAATCACTAACGCCGTTACGATGGATGTTACGTGGATAGCCAAGTAAACAACTAGGGCTGCCATATGAGCTTTAATGAAGAACTTGGGTTATATCACTAATATTGCGAAATTAGGGTTCTTTAATTTGGGGGTGATTGTTAGTAAAAAAATCACTCTCTTCGATTAGAGGATATATTAGGCTGGATCGGGTATAGGATTTGGGTTGTGTGGGGTGGTTTATGTGAGTTGGGTTTAGTGGTTCTCATAAAAAAATCTCAAAATGATTTTTCGTTTAAGCTGACATGGCTCCCAAATTTTGACCGCCAATCATGTCACTTATCTGTCTGTCACGAATGAGCGAATCATGAAAACCGTCAACTCTATGTTAACGAAATAAAAAAGATTCAAATTGGTATCATAAATTATATTTTCAATAAGTGATGTCATTTTTTGTGCGAAGCCGATAAATTAGACTTCCCGAATGTATTAGTCCTAATATTTATCACGGATCTCGCATCAGGTCAAAAAAATCAATACCTTAAAAAGAGTTGGCCAGATCAAACTATTGGCCCATAACTTAAAAATAGAGCTGGCCCATCGAAATATTTCCGCCCATAAACATCTTGGACTTCAGCCCATTAACTTCCGTCAGTGCAGCAGAACTTTCTTTTTGAATGGTTGCAGCAGAAGAACTTTCGAATTATCACTTCAAAAAAAAAGTTCGAAACTTTCTTCCCTCCCTCTGGGTCTGCACTGCAGCAAACATTTCTTCTTCTTCTTCTGATCAAATGGGAGTGAAGAACTTATGGGACATCTTAGAATCATGCAAGAAAACATTACCACTCCATCATCTCCAGTAACCTTCTTCTCCCCTCTATTACCCTTCATTTCCCCCCTCCATTTCTCTCCCGCTTCAGAGCGATTGAAATCCAGGGTTTTACTGTTTTGCAGGAACAAAAGGGTGTGCATAGATCTCTCCTGTTGGATGGTTCAGCTCGAAAATGTCAACAAATCACACTGTGCTCTCAAGGAGAAGCTCTACCTCAAGGGTCTTTTTCATCGCCTTAGAGCTCTCATCGCTTTGAATTGCAGCCTTATCGTGGTTACTGGTATTGTTCGTTACTTAACCCCCCCCCCCCCCCCCCCCCCTTTCTCCCCAAATCGCTTTTGAAATTGTGTAGAGTCGTTGGCGGATATGCCATTTAAGGCTATGTTCATTATGGATTTCATTTGAGTTCTAAAATCTATCTAATTTGAAATTTGAAGAAATTGAAATAGAAGAGGAATAAGGAATTGATATTATGTGCAGTTGTCAAACTTACCAAGATACTAAAACATCAATTTTCAAGATATTAACTGGAACAGCTTTGGGTTTCTGTGGCTCTCTTTATGACTGGATTCTTGATGCCTTTACTTTTTTGCCAGATGGTTCAATCCCAGCAATCAAATTGGCTACTTATAGACGAAGGTTAAACTCTGCACCAGAGGTAGTTTGGTTGAAAAACTGCATTGAGCCTTTTGTCTGTATGTTATCTATTTTATTCTGGATGATTCTTTCTATCAGTTAAGTCTGTTTAGTTCAATTGTTCTTTTGAAATTGCTGCGGGCTACTCAGGACGAAACGAGTTC
Organism: Linum usitatissimum; assembly: GCA_030674075.2. Lineage (NCBI taxonomy): Eukaryota > Viridiplantae > Streptophyta > Magnoliopsida > Malpighiales > Linaceae > Linum > Linum usitatissimum. The sequence goes on from JAUJYP020001424.1 coordinate 1,994,695, forward strand.
ACAGAACGCATGCTCGCTTAAACGAAATGCGGGTTCGGAGTTCTCTCGCATGGTAAATGAAGCTAAGTTGCTCGGTTCAGCACTTGGGATTCCTTGCTTAGACAGGTATTGCTGTAGCTTTTGAAGATGAAGATAAACCACAATTCGGTTGTGGTTCTTACTGTTTTTTCTGTCGATATTGGTCTTATGTTTCTGCTTGCTTTTTCTTATTCAGCATGGAGGAAGCTGAAGCACAATGTGCAGCGCTAAATGCAGAATCTCAGTGTGTAAGCAGGAAACTTTTTTAACATAGGCTTCATTAAAATTGTTATTTACTTGAGACTTTTGTTAACTTATTGCTTGCATTATCAGGATGGATGCTTCAGTTCAGATTCAGACATTTTCCTTTTTGGTGCGAGAACTGTATACCGAGACATATCCCTTGGTGAACCCTCTGAGCATATAACTATTTGTGAAACAATATGATTATATTATCTATCTCATTGCTAATCTTGGCTTCTTCTGATTAGGGGATGGTGGTCACGTTGTCTGCTATGAAATGGCTGACATCGAAAGGAAACTTGGGTTTGGGAGAAACTCATTGGTAAGACTTCCCATTATAGCATTGTTCAATGTCCTGAGTTTATAACGTATTTTCGTCTCCAGATTACGTTGGCCCTTCTTCTCGGAAGCGACTACTCTAATGGAGTTTACGGCCTAGGTCCAGTACGTTGAAAAACTCTTCATTATTGAAGCTTCATCCTTCTTCTAACACATTGGAGCAGTAATGTAACTTAGCGATTTCGCAGGAGTCAGCTTGCCGGATTGTTAAAACCATCGGAGACAATACTATCCTTCAGAGAATTGCATCAGAAGGACTTTCCTTGGCAAAGAGGAAGAGTAAGAAGAAGAATGGTGCTTCATCTTTGAATGAGAACCAGCTGGAACCTGAAATCCCTGCCGATACAGAACGACAGAAACAGTTTCTGCAAGTAATCGACGCGTATCTAAAGCCCAAATGCCACTCCGCCGATTCGGAATCAGTCTACAAGTGAGTTCAATAGTTCATGCATGTTATGGGTCGTTTGGATGAGTTATTTTGGCCCAAAATACCTCGTTTGACATCCCAAAAAGAATCTGTGGTATTTCGGAACTGATATTTCAAATAACTCACTTTGAGTTAGTTCAAATGCCCCCAGGACATTTAAAATACCACGGTATTTCGACCTCTTTGGCCTTTTGGTTTACCAAATACTTCATTGAATTAACTCATTAGTCAAACAATTTATTCCCAAACGACAACCCTTGCACCTCATAAATACTACATTCTCATATAACTCATCATTTTGCTCCAAAATACCACGCATGAAAAATGTGCAAAATAACTCATCCAATTGGCCCCTAGTTATCTCTTCTTCATTGAGAGTTTCAGCAAAAGAAATGTTTCCTGCCTATGTTTAGGGCTCTAGGTCTGTACCCATTTCAACATAACAAGTTACAACAGATCTGTGCAGACTTCTTTGGTTGGCCTCCTGAAAAAACAGGTAGATTGATAAAAACTCTTGTTTTCGAGTTTCGACGAAAGGAAATCCATTTTTTGATTTAATGGCGGGTTTTTTTTCAATGGCTTAGATGAATACATCCTTCCGAAAGTAGCCGAGCGAGACCTTAGACGATTCGCAAACTTGCGTTCGACTTCATCCAAACTGGGAGTTGCACCTTCTTTGGACATGGTATCTTTCATCCTTTTTCTATTATTGTTCACGGATTATTATGATAAAGCTTACCACCTGGGTTTTCTCTGCAGATGCCAATCAATTGCCCTGTAGTGGAAATCATTAAACCGCGAAAAGTGCAAGGGAGGGAATGCTTCGAGGTTTCGTGGGAAGGTTTCGATGGACTTAAGACGTCTATAGTTCCTGCTGATCTTGTACAGAAGTAAGCTAATGGTGAGGAATGAGAAATTGAGAGCTGCTCATGTTAATCTTCAGATTTTCTTTTTTTATCAACACTTCTATTAATCTGCAGAGCTTGCCCAGAAAGGATTACAGAGTTTGAAGAGAAAAAAGCACAGGCAAAGAAACAAAACCAGCGCAAACCGAGAGCAAAGAAATCACAGAAGGGACATGATCTTGCTGAGCTAGACATGAAACTTCAGAGCCTAATGCTCGAAATTGAATCAGGATCGGGAGGGAGCAGCAGTGTTCCATCGAACGGTGAGATCGAGAGCTCTGACAAGATGCCCAGTTCATCTATCATCGATTTGACAGAAGATCAGTATGAAGCCACAGGTATTGAGAGGAATGCCATGTCATCAGAGTTCGTCGATCTTTTGACCCCTGCTCCACTACCTGGTAAGAGTCTCACAGTTTCGACTTTACGAAATGAGATTAACGATGGAGCCATTGTTATTCCGGTGATAGACTTGAGTGACTCGGAGATAGACGAGTCCCCACAGCCTCTGGAGAAACGTTTGTACAATTACATCAAGAAGCTGTAATATTGTGATATGATGAGATGAAATGTCGAATACTGTAGCTTTATCTTAACCCGAATCAAATGTCTGCAAATTGTACATCTACTACCTATAGATAATTATCACCATTCATACGAAAGCTTTCTGTACATCTTGATGGCTAGCCTTGGAGGAGATCGGCATCATTCGCCAGATCACAAAATGCCCAAAGAGGCTTCCTTCCAATTGCAAAAAACCAGTACCAGGAAACCATAAACCATCATTTAGAATCTCAGGTTTGACCTACTTCGTCAATAACTCCCTTACTGAGCATCTCGCATCCAGTAGAAGCTTGTAAATTTTCGGAGGGTTGCCACCCTCTAACGCAAACTTAAGGCTCAACATAATTTTCCTGAACTTGCAGGCGATTGTCTCTGTAAATTTTATATCTGCGGATTCTGAAAGTTGATAAGCTTCTGATTGATCGACCATCTGCAATTGTTTTTTCTCATCTTGTAGTTTGCCACTTACTGCCATTTCCAGCGTGGCAGCCATCTCAGCAGCTCGTTTTACACACGACAATGGTAGCTGCACGAAATATCATAGATTTCAAAGTCTAACCAGGTTAACAAATTTCACATGAAGCAATCAAAGTTAAAAAAAGAAACAGAAAGCCCTCACCTGAGCAAACTCAGCAACCTTGAACCCGAAACTCCTCTCGCAAACACCAGGGACCAGCTTATACAGATAAGTAACACCATCAGATGTCAAGTCGTTAGCATCCGTTGCTTTTGTCGAAGTCAGGTAAGACACGTGGTATGCTCCCACAGAGCCTGGAAATGTCATTTCGATCTCTGAGATTTTCGGGTAGTGGGTCACGAAAAGGACCATGCACCTTTTCTGCTCCAGAAGATGGTGTAAAGTGGCAAAAGCGATAGCTTCCCCATCATGTGTGTTTGTGCCCCTACTGAGCTCATCGATGATGACTAAGGATTGAGATGTACATTTCTGGAGTATATTTGAAGTCTCATTAAGCTCTTCTAGGAAAGTACTTCGTCCTTGTTGAATGCTATCGGAAGCTCCCATCCGAGTATAGATACCATCCAGCACATGCAGCTTACAAGATGATGCTGGTACAAATGAGCCAACCTAGATGGTTCAGACAAACTATTATTAACCAAAATCAAAGCAAGGAGGGTTCAGCATAGACAAAAACAAGAATGAAACGAGGTGATGTCCTTTGACGATGTAAGCCTAATAGTAGACAAACAGGAAAACAAGCATTTTGACTATTTATTACATGTCCCTGGTGGTCCAGAATCATTCAAGTTACTAGATTAGAAAAGAAAATGAAAACGAAAACTCACTTGGGCCATGATAGCAATGAGAGCAACTTGGCGTATGTAACAACTCTTGCCACCCATGTTTGGTCCAGTAACAATCTGACAGTATTCTCCACGAGCATTTAGCTTTGTATCATTGGGGACGAAAGTATCATGCAATATAGTTTCCAAAACCTGTTACAAGTTCATAAATAATCAACTCACCAGAAAATTACAGAAACATATGTCCATTATGAAAAATATGAGGGAATTTAATTAGAGAAGATATATACCGGGTGACGACCACAGCAGATATCTATCTGGACTGGTTCACTGTCATCCACGAAGGTTGGGCGAATGTAACTCTGACAAGATGGTCATCACTAGATGTCATGAAACTAGAACGAAATAGGATTAGTTAGTACTATATAGTCTAGCTCGAAATTGTACCTTAGTTTTCGAAAGAGTGGCAAGAGAAAGTAAGCAATCCAAAGCAGCAAGTGCTTGACCAGCAGCTTGGAACTCTATATATTTACTGAAACCGCTTAGGAAGCTGTCCCAAGCAGTTCGGCAATTGATCATCAGCTCCTCCTAAGCTATTGACAACTGGTCTAATGCAGTCAATACTTCGGAAGGGTGATATCAAATTGTTTTCTTGGTACCGTTCACCTTAACCCAGTTCAAGGACACCTTGACATCTATGGGCAACTGCATACCAAAATCACATGAATATAATGAAATGTGCCCCAAGATAACCTCCCAATCAAACAATGAAACCATTTTAAACAAGAAATGCCCAAATGGATGTCATTATTTTGCAGAAGATGCTCTGTTCTTTACCTCTATCAAATGAGCGATTCCAGATAAGCTGATAAATTCCAACTTCCGAGCACAAAGCTGCTTCCGATACAAAGGCAACAAAGAATCCAATTTCTCCTCCGCCAATTGAACTGCTTTTCGAGCATTTGCAACCTACGTGTAGATAAAGGACACGTTTAATACTAGGCAAGTGATCATTCAACAAGTAGAAAAGTTACAGATTTAGAAGATAATAACATTATAAAAGCACAATCTCCGAGAATTGTCCATCGGACACTATAACCAAGTTCAGAAGATCCCCTCGCTCAGCTGCTTCTTTGTTTACAGAAGACAATAGTTTTGCAGCAGTGTGGATGATGATACTGTCGAAATTAATGTTTTCAGTAGAACTGAGTGTACAGAGCTTGTCTGATCACTATTACTGTTGTGCTCTTGAACACAGAGTCGCTTAAGTTGTTTACCAGCATATAGTATGGCTTCAATAACTGCAACAAACTGTCATCGAATCACTTCAGTAAGTGAACAAGCGAACCATACGGGTATTGAAAGAAAGCAATCAAAATTTCCCTAATGAAGGAAACAAGTCCAAGAGTTTCCCAGTAAATACCTCTTTTGGGGTAGCAGTTCGATGGAAAATTCTTGTTATCCCACGCTGGATATCAGGTAATCTTCCCAAATTTGTTAATACCGTAGAAAGAAGATAATATAAGTCATTTTGTATGGAGATTATTTCAGAATCTCCCTTGTCAAGCTCACCAATTGCCCGTGAAGGTTTACCAGGCGCTCAAGGAATCCACAATTTCAGAAACCGCATCAAGACGAGCGTGTATCAAGTTTCTATCACATAGAGGATGAGTCACCTGTCCCATGAAAATATGAAATGAACCATGTATCACATAAATGCAATGGGCAGAAAAAGGTGCAAAAAAGAAATCAATAATTAAGAAATTCCCATACCCATCGTCTCAGTAGCCTTGAACCATATATGGTAAGAGTGTTACTCAGGATGTGCAATAAGGATCCAGACTCAGATCCATCAGAATTATTCCTTAAAATCTGAACCAAAAGCAATTATACGGATCAAAATCAGGTCTAGCGTCAAAGATATCACATTACAGACGTCCATGTTATAAAAGAACATGCAAACTGCTTTCAGAGACCCTCCTCAGAAACTATTGCAAGGTCCATTCATATATATGCATTGTGGTTATAAAATTCAAGGGGTATAGAGCACATATTGAACTGAGAACGGAAAGGGCTGTTAGACCATTATGCTTCATTCTGACGTTTGGAATTCTCACACCTCTAGCTGTTGGAGTGTATTAGCGGAAAGGTTCATCTCGATACTGCTCGACAGAGGCCGGAACGAATCATCATTGCATAAAATTCTTTTAAACCCAAACTGCTTTAGATGACGAATAGTCAAAGCCAATGCTTGTACAGCCAAATCAGGCATGTTCATGATTCCCTGCAGAAAAAAGGAATGCCAACCAGTAGATAACAACTTCCACGTATAAGGACTTGTAGGCCATATAAAAAATGCCAACCGAACTCAAAACGCGACAAAACTCCATACCTTAATTGCCCGGTTGTGACTCAGCACCAGTCCCACCCCTACAACTTGATTCTCATCATCCACCGACTTATGATCATCGCCCAAATTCTCATACAACGACGTCACCTCAGCAAGTGCATCACCATCTCTAAAGCAATGGCATGAAATTCTCTCAACTCGGACGCTCGATGCAGGTCCAGCATAAGCCAGTAGCGACTGTAGAAATGCAGATCATCTATTAAGCCAGAACCACTAAACCAGTCTGTTCCAAGACTCAGACTTTCATGTGTTATTCATACAATGCCACAAACTATGATAAATGAACAAACTTTACCTTCTCGGTCGGTTTTGAAAGTGGATCCCCAAGAAGCAACTCAGCAGGAGCCAACCCAAAACCAAAGCCTCCAACCCACTCCTCATAATCCCATCACTACACTCCCCATACACAACATCCCCAGTCGAAATCTCAACACCCACAATCCCAATCTTCACATCAATCCCAGAATCCTCACTCTTTTCCACAACACAACACAAATAATTACTCTCCCCACCACAACCTTCCTCCTTTCCTCCCATACCTTCCGCTGCCTCCAGCGTAGCTTTGGGGTGCAGCGCCGATAACCCTCTACAAAACGGCCCCGTTCTATTCTCCCCATGAGCCTTAATCGCCGCAGTCTCGGTCTGCTTCACAACCCCAACTTTATACCCAGCACTCACCAGCCTCCTCACGTAGACATTTAATCGAACAGTTGGTATGCTCGCGGTTAAAAAATTATGATCGACGTGCGCGAAAATCCCCAATACTTTAGAAGCAATCCCGGCGTCTTCACCGAAGAATCTGTACTTGTAACCGACTTCAGCCATCAGGATCACGTCGGGATGCTTGGTTTTCAGCTCCACAACCTGCTGCTCCAGCGGAGTGTACTTCTTCGTGGAGGGTGGGGTTTCGGATTCGATCGGAGTGGGTTCGAGGAGCTTGTCGAGGAACCGTTGGTGGGTGTGAGGGGATAATGGAGGGGTGGGGTTGTGGATGTGAGGGGGGAGTTTGGGTCTCTTGGAGGAGGTGAGTTGGGCGGCGAGGAGCTTGCGTTTGGCGGGAGAGAATGAGACGGTGGTGGTGATTTTGGGGGAGGAAGTGGTGGTCGGAGGAGGAGGCGTCTAGGGAGGAGGATGATCGTCGGGCTTGGGTTTGGGAGCGAAGAAGCGGGAGACTACTTGCTGTTTATGCCCATTGTTGGGATTGCGGAGAAGTGGAAGAGTTTGGAGGAACTATGGCGCTACTGTACTGGGTTCGGCCTCTGGACTGGAAGAAGTTAGATAATCGCCGCAGTTCCCTTTGTTTTGGCGCGCCTTTCTTTCTCTCTTTTTTTTATGCCTCTCTCTAATTTTTTTAAAATTAAAAAAAATCAACTAATTTAAAAGAGTCAAACATGCTACGAAATACACTGACTTTCGAATCAATAAACAATATAAAGATGAAGCAAAGGAGCACAACAAACATAATCTCGTCATTATATAATAATATTACAAGATTATAAAATCTTCTGACATTACATTTAGACACTCAACGATTAACACTCATCCCATAATAATTAGTTTTCATAGTTGTATTTGGATTTGCATCTCCTCGTTGCTGATATATGCACAAGATTTGTTGTACTTGATTGTGTAATTGACATGGTAACAGTGGGTAACAATTGTTTACCGTTCTTTCCATGAATAGTGTTGTTACATGGATTTTGTTGTTTTAATGTAACTTTTTTATTAGTCCGTTACATAGGTTAATCAGTGGTTTCACATAAATATTAATCTTTTTATAATAGGATTGTTACATTTATTACACATGTTGCAACAACAAATGTTAAGACTTGAGACAACGTTTTCAACTAATATGATATATAAAAACCCGACCATTACATGGGATTATAATTAGTAGTTAAATGATTTTTTTACAAACAATCATTAACTTTTATATTTTCAAAAAATAATAGCATAGTAGCATACAAGATACTTTATCGGAAGTGTAGATCTTGCGGACAAGACTACATGGATCGCGGGTTCTTACGAATAAGTGACTTCAACCCTTTCTCTCCAACCTAGCGGGCAATCAAAACCATCATGACGAAAAAATTAAGAAACTAACTACCAGAAAAACTGACAAAGAAATCAATCCGACTCATAAAACTAAACCTAGCGAACATGAATGAAAATCATTTTTATTAGGCTACGACCGAGGGAGGTTGGGACCTCAGCTACTGGGACTCGGACATTAGTGTGGCAGACCAGTTGCTCGAGGCTGACTGACTGTTGATGTTGAGGGTGAACTCCGTCCCACTTTCTCGAATTTCGTTGCCTACAATTGGCCGCTGGATCCGTTGAATGAGTTGGTCGTCATTGTGACTCCGACCGAGCAGGCTGTCTGTAGAGCAGTGAAGAGTTGGATGATGGCGTCGGAGGCGGGATTGCCTGAAGTAGTGATGTTTGCGAAGGGTGTGGCAGGAAGGGCAACGGTTGTGTGGTTGCGAGCACGAGTTGAGATTTTGTTTTGCTTGAGAGCAACAGAGGGGGTAGACGACGAAGTGGTTGTGATTTGCGTGGGAGCAGAGGAGGGAGGAGGCAACGATGTGGTTGTGGTTTGCTTGGGAGCAGCAGAGGTAAGGGGCAATGGCAAAATCATGGTGCGGCTATTTCGAAAATTAGGTTTAGGGTAACTCTCCTTTAAGAGGCATTTTAGACATCTTAGACATCTGTGAATTTGAAAATTGGTAATGCTTTAATTAATTTGATTTTTTTTTTACCTCTAAATGACCTTTTTAAGTAGTTAAATGACATGTACGTTAAGCACATAATATATCATCAAACATTTTTTGAAATATAATTCTTTAGTTCATAATGAATTGTACGCAAATATTATTAGGGTGAGTTTGGATCAGGTCACCCATCAAACTCACCTGTCATAACTCAATTGGTTCAGAAGTTGGTAAATGTTGTGTGTAAGTTTGGGTTTGGGTTACTACTCATCCTTTGAAGGGAACTACTCATAAATACTCCTAATTAGCACCCATGAAGAAAGACTCACAATTATATTCAACTCATCGATTTTTCAATTAAACCACTTATTAATCCACCGATTTATCAATCCAGAACCAATGGAAATCAACCCACCTAATTCCACTTGCCCTCATCTAAAGTCTTAAAATGTGACAGAAACCAAATCAAATTTATAATTCTTCACAAACCATTAGAGTAGTAATACAAAATCAACATACATAACCCAAGAAATGAAAACATAACGGTCCAAGTCATTCATTCATATCTGTCTCGTGGGAAAACAGAGCCATATACGTATCTACGTATACTCCTCGGGGGGTAGCTAGAGCCACGAGCAAGCAAGAAAACAAAAAGGCCATAGAAATACACGTAGGCCTCGCTTTGGCATTTTGAAAACTGGGTGTCGAGTCTACGTTGCACACCATTCGTTTGGTTATTGATGTATACGCACAAGTGTTTGTGTTTTTTGAGGTACAAAAGCAGCCACCATGCACTTTAATTTGCTAACCGATCTATACCCCACCCACCCTTTAATTAACCGATCTGATCAGCGTCGTCATTATACATATTTTAAATACCACCCTCCTTCAAATACTCATTAAAAAAAACTATAGTGGAAGTTGATTTACAAGATTTAGACCTTTTTCCTGAACAGTGTATTTTATATGACTGTCACTGCAAAGTGGCAGTTGCGTAATTGTTGCTGGTACAAGACGAATAAAATATTAGCGAATTAGTCCAGCAGTACTCCAGCCTATATATCCACATCAGTCTATAGGCAAAGCTTAGGAGAAGCCTTCCATTGGTCCAGAAGCCTATAAACACAAAGAAAAAACAAAAATAATACCGTAAACCCCTCCAAAATTCCAAAAGAAAAACAGCATTTCTGAATGGGCGGCAAATGAATAACCCCAACCCAGAACCAGAACAAGAGCGAGCCAGATGCGAGTGGGACTTCACCCTTCGAACCACCGTCTCCTCCGCCGCCTCCTCATTCTCCGACGCCCTAGGGGTCATCGAATGCGACCCCTCCGGCAGCCTCATCGCCACTGGAGGCATTGCCAGAAAAATCCGGCTCTACCCTCTCTACTCTCTCCTACCGCCGACAACTACAACAACAACCCTGCAGCTGGAGCACGCAGAGGCGTGCTCCACCTGCATCTGCACTCCAGCGAAGCTCAGCAGCCTCCGCTGGCGACCCCATACCGGCGGCGGAGTAATCGGCTGCGGCGACTACGACGGCGTCGTGACGGAGTACGACCTCGAGCGGGGCGGGGTCCCGACCTTCGAGCGGGACGAGCACGGCGGCCGACGCGTATGGAGCGTCGACTATGGTTGTTTCGGCTGCGGCGCGACGGCGGTTGTCGGCGCCTCGGGTTCTGACGACGGGACCACCCACGTGTGGGACCCGCGATGCGAGGGAGGGGAATGCGTGGCTGTAATACGGCCAAGCGGGTCCGGATCCGCTGTATGCTGCGTGGAGTTCAATCGTTCTCGTGGGACGACGCTAGCCGTGGGATGCGCTGACCGGAAGGTGTACGTGTACGACTGCCGCATGCTGGTCCACCCTCTCCTTACCATGGACGGGCACGCCAAAACGGTGACGTACGTCAAGTTCCTCGACGAAACGACTCTGGTCTCCGCGTCTATAGACGGGAGCTTGAAGCTGTGGGATCTGGGTAACCACTCGGTCGAACCGGTTCGGACCTACCGCGGACATTCCAACGGTAGAAACTTCGTAGGGTTATCGGTTTGGAATGGGGGCGGGTTGCTGGGTTGCGGTTCGGAGAGTAACCAGGCGTTCGTGTATGATCGGAGGTGGGGCGAACCGATTTGGGTGCATGGGTTCAAACCGGCTGAACCAAGCACCGACGGGTTCGTGAGCAGTGTGTGCTGGAAGCAAGGTGTGGACGACAATCTCGACAGCAGACAATGTACGTTCGTGGCCGGCGGATCGGATGGAACGTTGCGAGTTTTCGAAGGGATAAAGAAGAAAATGACGGCGCCGGCTACTTCTTCCGTTGCGCCGACGAACACATGAGATAAGATCTTCTATAGTTCACCATTCTTTTTTCTCGTTACATGAACTATCAGAGATTACCCGTGTGTAACGGATTTAATTGTTATACAAATACATTGATTGCCTGACATATAATATCCATGGCTTTTAATTTGCAATGGTGATTATTATTATTCGTAATGATTAGTGATGTGGTAAATTTAGGTTTTTCAAAATTGGTGATCTAGATGTAATAAAGTAATATAGTTATCGAGGTACGAACTTAATTTGATATTGATGAAAGTAGATATAAAATTCGAGTCTATATACAATTTTTGGTCGTTAACATCCATATGAAACATGTTTCCATCCAAATTTTGTATGTAATGAAAGAAACTCGCCACATTTATCCCTGTGCGAATCCGAGAAGGTGGCACATTATGTTAGATGATCACCATGGAAAGGGTCTTTACGGACGTATGATTGCTATATCGAGCACGCACCGAGGATGGTCATTATCATATGCAATCAGTGGATGCCGATTATGGGGAGAGTACTAGTTATGGAAATGGAAAGATATCATCAAAATCTTTCCATTTTTGGCAGTGAGGTAAGAAGAGCCACAGGGTTTGTTAGTTAACAGCCATGATAGGCTCCATAGGGAACAAAGAGGAGGTGGGGGGGAAATTGGGTTTTGCCTGTAGCACTTTTCCAGAAATATTTGCTAAATGCAGAAGCTGGAAAGAAGAAAACAGTTTATTATAAGCATGATGTTTATGGTTGAACCGGTCGAACCATCTGGTTCGGTACGATTTACAGCCTTATCTCTTAAAATGGAGAAATGGGTAAGCATGGGGTCGGTGTATATATATTGCCCGCAATTAACGACAACTTGTCAAGTTGGTTTATCTCATCGGCCCTATCCAGATCTTGTCTTTAATGACTTCTAGATTTTATACTATATAATAATAAATTTTCGTGTTTCAGAGTACGAGTCAAAGAAAATCGAGTTAAAAATTTGGTAGGTGTAGCTGACCACGAAAAAAATAAATCAAATAAAATAAGGAGAACAAGAAATAGGAATCGAACCCTCCCTAAACCCTAAACCCTAAACCCTAAACCCTAAATCCTAAAATCCTAAACTCTAAACCTAAACCCTATATACATTAATATTAAATTTAATCATTCTCTCAAGTCATTTTCTGCATTCCACGTGAATTTTTGAACTCATTGATGTAACTCGGATTTGATTCCCAATCATATTAATGATATATTTATCTGTAGAAGTTTTATCCGGAAAGATGTAAGAATTTCTCATTCCAAAATTATTCAATAAAAAGCATGAACCAAAAAGCTAGCGAAAAGTTGAAACTCACATCTTCTTGTCGCACGAGCTTCAACGAAAGATCATGTTCGGAACTCATATGATATGCAATTTCATGTTTGGAATTTTCAATATATATAAGTACGGTCGTTTTTCATAGTTTTCATTTAAATGATCTATCATGTATGACTGTTGGTAGGTTTGGCAATTTTGACCGCGTAACCGACCATAACCTTACCGAGTTTGACGGTTATTAACCGTGTTGACTGGATATTTTGAGATTATGGTTATAACCTTTAACCGCTAGGAATCAGTAAGGTTAGGTTATGTGTTTTTTAGTAACCGCACTATTACTGTAACGATATCCATAATCATCACCGATCCGCTATATAACCAACATTAATCCGTCATACATGAGCCCAATAAACCTACTAGATAACCTAAATGTAAATGAAATTTATTAAGAAAACTGAATCAAATCCATTTACTCATTCATTCCTAAAAAATATCTCATCTTCGACTTCAACGATATCTCTTCGTCTTCTTGTTTTCTATACAACTCAATCATTATTCTTGGATAGAAAATACCTCATCCACCACTTTAGAGATGAATTAAAGTGGATGCATTTTGATTTTTTATTTTTTTATTTATAATGAAAAGTGATTATAACCGTTAACCGCATGTGTATGATGATGGAATTAATTTTATCACCGAAATAAAAATGGAGATGATTATGGTTAATAACCACCACAAAAGTGAATAAATAATGAGAATGTCATAACTATCAACGAACCTCCTCATTGCCAAACCTAACGATTTGATATCATATAAGGTTTGAATTTATGGTTGAAAGTGGAAAAATTATATGTTAAATTTTTTTTCAACTTCAAAGATATTTAAACTACCTAATTACCTAATGTTAGGCCACTGAATCACTTTCGTCGACACTTTGCAGTCGTGCCTGTATCATGTTCGGTACATATATACATGCCTTTGTACTGATTTTTATACACATGACGATAAGCCAATCTTTTTATGTGTACATGATTTTATACTTATTTTTTACGAATTATACACTCCCACTAACTTGGGCTGACCCACCTGAAATATTCGATGGTAATTACTTGGGCCCAAGCCGGAGGACGAATTAATATTTCCAGGCCTCAAGTAATGAGTGGATTGTGGGCCGCGTGACTGCATCTAGCGTGAACTTGTGGGTCGAATTGTTGATGTAGTGATGTTAGAGGCTGCACTTGAAATGACAAATTAAGGTTTGATCCCCTATACTAACGTTGGAAGAGGAGTAAAATTTTAGCCTCTGGATCATCATCGACTGGATTAGTCGGCAAATGTATCGACTGATACGATATTTCATTACTAATTGCAATCTTGAGCAAATTACATGCAAATATATTGACAGATTGGTAGTATCACAAGGTCTCTAGCACTAATTCGAGTCTGGGCCAAATTTGCTCAATCCAGAAGCTGTCCAATAACTCAAGGGGCTGCCTTGAGTGAGTCTACGGCCTGAGATCAGGCCTACTACCCCCACCATGATAGTTACTTGTACCGGTGGTCTTGAGAGTGTTCATCTCTTCCATCATTTCTCGAGCTTCTCGAGCCTCGGACCATTGACCCACCGAAGCATGGATACTAGACCAAAGCGCATAAACTCCTGGTTCATCCACCATCGACTCGACAGCTCTCCTCCCTACAATCTCAGCAGACTTCAAATCACTTCTTGCTTTGCATCCCGAAAGCAAACTTCCCAACATGGCAGTATCAGCCTTATACGGCATACCTTCCACCAAACTCTGTGCCTCATCAACCTGACCGTTTCGACATAGCAAATCAACCATACAACCATAATGTTCAATCTTCGGTCTGACCATAGTACTAAAAATCTCGCGACCTTGTTCTAGCAAACCTCCGTGACTACAAGCGAACAACACGCTCGTGAAGCTGAAATCGTTTGGCTTCAATTCCATCGACCGGAAAAGCTTTACGGCATCTTCTGCTCTTCCATTGATGGCTAGTGACCTGATCATTACATTCCAGCAGAACACATCCTTGTTCCCGATCTTTGTAAAGACATTGAAGCTTCGATCCACGTCTCCACACTGAGCGTACATTTTGACTAGGGCGGTCCCCACAATGACTTGCAGTTGTGACCAATCTCGTATCAGGTAGTGTACGTATTTTCCGAACTCCAAGTTACCTAGCTTAGAACAAGCTAGAAGAACAGATACAAAGGTGTGACCGTTAGGCAAAAACCCTGCTGACTGCATCTGAAAGAAAAGATCCAATGCTTCTGCAAACTTGTTATGGTTGATGTAGCTTGAGATCATTGAGTTCCATGATACCACGTTCCTTATAGGCATTTCCTCGAACACCTGTATCGCTGTTTCAAGCTTCCCTGAATCGGAGTATGCACCAATCATGGAAGTCCAGGAAATGACATTCTTTTCTGGCATCGAGTCGAACAGTTCCCTTGCATTGGCTACTTCTCCGATTTTTGAATAACCTGAAATCATGGAGTTCCAGGAAACAACGTCTCTCTCTGTCATCTCATCAAACAACTCTCTTGCTGATCCGACATCTCCGGAGTTTACATACTCGGATATCAGCCGGTTACAAAGTTCCACTGGTCTTACAGGCATTTCATCGAATACCTTCCGTGCATTACTTAACCTCGAATCAGAGTCCGTCATTTTCAAGTACATGTTGAAAAGGGAACTGGAAATCGAAGGATTTGAGCCAAACCCAGACTTCACGATCTGGCAATGGACGATCTTGGCTCTCCTATACAACCCCAGCTGGCAACATGAGCTAATCACATACGGGTATGTGTAGTTGTGGGGCTTTAATCCTCTTTGAAGCATTTCATCGAACAGTTGCAAGGTGATCTCAGCTGGACCATTGAACGAGTAACCTCTGATCATGACGTTCCATAGGATTGTATGGTCTAAGAGATTCTCACCCAATTGAGAGAATATCGTATCCGGATACCCCATTGTGCCGAATTCGGTGCTCCTTCGGAGAAACTTGGAGAAGATCGGGATGTTCTGGGCAAGGTTGGTTGTGATTAGTAAGGCTTGGATTTGTTTCAGATGGTGAAATGTGCATTTTGGAAGCAGACTGGGGATCGTCAGTTCGAAGTTTGCAGCCATGAATATAGCCTACCTCTGGCCTAGGGGAAAATCAACCAAATTTCAGAGACCTTTCCCAGTAAACAAACAGAGTTGAGGGAGTTGACTGGGAGTGAGCTGCATGTATGATTTAAGTACATCTTTCTAAACAAGCACATGTACCATTGCAAGTTAACAATAGGAGGTGCAGTCTTCACAATGAAGTCAAAGTCTGCACGAACCAAAAATTATCATGCCAAATCGTGAGCAACCCTATTCCCTTTTCCTTACAAATAACTGGCATGTATATGTATGAGATCTCCAGTGTGAAACACACCATTAGTTGCCCGTCGAAAATCAATAGTCCGTCTTCCTAGATCCGACGGAAGTCGATCTCATATATATGCCTTCGAAAAGTGATATAGCCACAACGAATATGGAATTGACAACCTTACTGTCGAAGTAATGAGATTAGGAAATCAACGCTCAAACGATCAACCCCTAAACAGTCAACCATAAACAATTGACTCTTATATGAACTCTTGTTTGACGAGTGGTGAGTGAAGCCCATTCAAACCCATTAAATCGTCAAAGCACTAATCACAAACCCACAAATTTTGATTTAAGTTGAGCAGAAAACCGAAAAGTTCAATCAAACCTGAAGCCGGAAAATATCACCCAGAGTACTAGTACCAGTAAGTGTTTGTCAATTGGTCATAAGGTGGATGGTGAGTTGAAGGATAATGGGGTGGCTATTTAGCAATTGCTAGGAATAAAATGTGCTTGTTAACTTAAAAGAATTGTTAAATAAGAAATTATATTAATAAAAGCACATAAACAATTAGATTAATTTCGAAAGAAAAACAGTTATCTAGCAATGTCACATAACATATATGCATCAGAATAGTTTTATAATAAAACGAAGATTAATTATTGAATAGATTAATTAATAAAATTAATTTTTGAATAGATTAATTACCAGGATTACTAAAGATTAGCCTAGAACAATTTCTGGTATGGGGGAATTAAGAACTGATTAAAATGCTGAAGTAAGCAAAGTGCTTAAAGCTAGAATCATCCTGACCTCATAGCGATTATCTATTGAATTAAATGGACGGCTATGATTTGCTATTGACTTCCCTTCAATTTAATTTGTGTGAGGTCACCATGTTTTCTATATATGCATTATATCACTGTTAATATTAATTTCTTATCTTTTCACTACTGTTGATATAGTTTCGATATATTTCTATCTTTTCATAGCATCTTGTTATTCAGTCTTTTGGCTCATCGAGATTAATAAAAGATCAATTGTCATATCATCATTCTACTAGGTAAGAATAAGTTGATGTAAAAGAGAATATGACGCGTAAGTAGGAAAACAAAGAAGTATATGAGATTTTTGTCCAAAGGTGTATGACCAGCCATATGTGTATAACCTTGAGTAATTGAAATTACTAATCAGAATCGAGCTATGCAATAATTATGTTCATCCGCCAACTCTCCCAAGAGCCAGTTCAGAGTAGTTGATTATAATAACCAATTAGTCATTTATTAATTAGTACCGATTAAGTTAAGCCTTTCTTAAACAGTTCATGTACATATAATTGAAGTGTTTGATACACGCTAATATGCTTCAATTACAAGACTCCCTTTGGTTTCTTTTTCTAGCAAGAGGACGTCTATTATATATAACGAGCTTAATATTGTAAAACTGTATAACCTCAAAAATATTGAACTTTCGTTAAAAAAAACAACATTTTTTCGCCTGAGAAATAACATTTCCCTCCCTGAAATCTCTCAAGGTTTGGTGTAATTGAACCATTAAAATCGTGTTCGGGGAGTTGTTCCAGCGATAGAGTTATGTGTCGGGTGAGAGAGCATAATTATTTCCTTCTTTTTTATAATGACATGTTCGTTCTTGTAAGAGCATATTTGCTCCATTTATTTTTGACCAAACACTATTAAAACTGTTAAAATCGCTTGAAACCTTTCAAATATATTTTTGTGGTTCATTGACTAAACTCTATCAAATTATGTAGTTTAATGGATTAAACACTGTCAGGTAGTAACAAAACCCACGCATTATGGCAGTTTTGTGTGCTTGTTAACTGGTTTAGTCAATGGACTTTACAATGATGAGAACCGGCAAATAATATATATCGGTCCAACCGGTTATAACTATTTCATTTAGTATGTGAACAAATAGACGGACTGTATAAAAAAAATTAATTAATGTATTCGCAAAAGAAGTCTCATTGAAGAATTCAACAAACCCCTTTACAATGAATTTGAGTGAATCATGAAAACTATTGTTTTTCAATCTCTCGTTGTTAATCAACTTACTTTGGTGGTATAGTTTTGTGCTGGTGACTTGAAGGTATCAAATTCAAATTTCATGTATCCCACGAATAAACATCAATGTGATGTTTAGTTCCTTTCTATCTAGTGTAACCGAGAGGTCTACTCCAACCAAAAAAAATCCTCCGAATCTAAAAGATTGCAAGAGTATATATACTCATATGACCTATCTTTTTATTTTCCTAAAGACATATGACCTATCTAAGAACCTAATATTGTTATTCATTTATTAAAGGAGACCGTGAGCTGTTGGACAATTATCAATTTAATTGACTCGAAACATATTTCCATATGTGCGTATATTGTTTAGCTGTCCTTTTTCAAAACTAATTTCCACTTAAAATTAAGTGCCACCTTTGTTTAGTTTTTTTTATGTAATCAAAATAATTAAAAGGCAAAAAATTTTGAAATGTTACGAAATTTGGGCATATGAAAAATGTCACCATTATTTTGATATAGATATTTTATTACGAGGTATTGGGTTTTTCGCCATAAATGTCACACCGTTAATTTCTGTTGGTTTTGGTTTTACGTGGACATAACGGTGTGAAGTGAATCAACATTGGCACCAATTTTAAATCCACATGGGTTTTCCCTTTTTCTTTGCGGAATTAAAATAAAGTTGAAGTGGTTTCTTTTTAAAATTTGTCAAAATATATAAACCCGGAAAACCCTAATATTCCATTATTCTCTTCTTCCCTCCAGTTTAATCACCGTCACCGTCTTCCTTTGTTCTTCCTCTTTATATCTTTCACGATCGTCATTTGATGAGATCAACTAACAGTGGAGCAGGTGGTCGGGAATCAGTGACTATGTCGATCGGATCGACCTCTATCAGGTGTTCGCACGATATGGAGGCCGTACTGAAGACGGCGACTGTCGCCAAGAACCGCGGTCGACATTTTTTCGATGTCCATTCTGGAGGACTTCCGACTGTTCCCGTGATGATGATGTTTCTCGCCCAGGCGTTTTAAGGAGGCGTGAAGAACCCCCCTCGAGCCTATAGATCGATCTAGTGCTGCAAGAGATTAGGGGTGTTTGGAACAAGATTGAAGGGTTTGATAATAGAATGACTCTTGTGCTTGGTAGTATGTGGGTAGTTGTTCTGTTGGTAGCCATTAGTTGCACAATTCGATAATCGAACTGCAATGTACTTGTATGAGTTGGGGTGTATTCTAATGTAATTGAAATGACATTTCTTCGATATAATCTGCAATGCTTGTCCTTGATTTGTTAATACACATTCATCTCAATGAAGGAAGTATGCAACAACAGATGGGAATTGAAGCAAACACCAACATAACCATATCACTTAACCAAAAATGGGGAACACCAGTTACGTATTAACATAAACACCTTGTCCAAAGCCAACTGGGATCTAGGAACAAACCATCCTGATCATACAACCTTGTCCAAAACAATGTGGGTTAAAGAAATATATCATCCATTACATGTTACCCTAATCATAACAGATACAATACATCCATAATATGGCCAGATGTAACAAAATACTGGTGTCCCCTACGACTTCATGGTACTACGCTGATGGTTGAGACTGGGGTGGCTGGGAGCCCCTATTGGTGTATTCTTCCTGGTTGTTGGGAGCAGTTCTGGTTGCCTGGTCAATATAAGCGTTGCTCCTCTGCAGCAAGTCCATGTAACTACTCCTTCTTGCAGCGGTTCTAGAGCCTGGATGGATTCGATTCTACAACAACAGGAAACAACATTAACATACACAACAACAACAACAAGATTGTACATTAATAGGAGCCAATTTTATTTGAGGGCTGAGAGCTGGTAGACACCAACGATCATTGTGTCCAGTGACCCCACACTTCTCACAGGTCACCATGCGCTTGAATGGCCTGCTCCAAACCTCTGGTGATCGCTCCCTGGTCCTCCCCTGATGCCTTGCTCAAGCTTCTTGGTTAGTTTCTCCTCCAACAGCTTCTCCAGCAAGTATACGCCCTCCATCTGGTTCACCATCTTCACCACTATTTGAACTATTCCTTGCATTATGACCTCGATTGCCACATTTCCCACAGTGGTTCCGAATCCCTCTTCTCCCCAATACTGTACCGACACCACTCTTAGCTGGCCTAACTTCAAGTTCATGTTTCTCCTTACGCCTTACCTTCTTTGGCCTACCTGGTAAGATCCTTATAGTTGAAGGGTAGATTATCATACCTTGAGCAGTTTCCCAAGCTTGTTTTTCAGGTAGAGCTGGTATTCCACCAAAGCTATATGCCTTCTTTGCATAGGCCACGGTGTAGTGCTAAGTGGTGTAGGTGTATACATCCTTATGCAAAGCTGAACAAGTTGCTATTGCGTGCACGCAAGGGATACCAGATACATCCCAGTAACCATAAATACATGTCCGTTTCCCATGGTCAAAAACATCTCCATAGTCATTGAGATCACATTCAGCAACAAGGAGTAGGGTCTGCCACACTATGCAATGCCTAGCTACCAGCTTTCCCTTTTCAAGTTTAGCAACTATTCTAGGACAGATGATTCTTTCCTTTGTTGTTTCAAACAGTTTGACCCTATCCACTAGACGCTTCATCATATACGTATGGATTCCTTCTAGCATATTGATAATTCTAAGTCCTCTCCACTTCACTATGCATCCGTTAAATGTTTCACGAATGTTTGACTCTATGGAATCACTTTTGGGAACTCTTGACACAAACGCACGAGAAAATGTCTTTGGATTCACATTAACAAAATCAGTGTAACAATTAGGATCGTCACCTGAATCTTCCAGGCCTTTTAGGATTGCTAAATGAATGTTGAACTTAGCTTTATTACATGCGTACACATAATTCCAGAAGGCTTTTCTGCTAGCTTGAGATTTGTGCTTGATTTTCCAGTTTGCTGACACATGTTTGGCACATATTGGATGCTCAACAAGTGATAATGAGGTTTACAGACTCTCAATAAGTCCTTGCATAAATAGTAAAGTAGCAATATTAAGATGCATAACAGAAAAAAAAATATATTGTTAATTGATTAGTCACAAAGGTCACATACCTTCCAGCTGGTCTGAGATCACAAACCAACCCGTCTCATCAAACAAACCCAAAACCTCAATTAGAAGTGAGATGAACCTAGTCCGAGAAAGGGTATTCTCACTCTCCACAACTGCCCATGCGACAGGGAACATCTGATTGTTCCCGTCCTTGCCTATGACAGTCAATATCATTCCCTTTACCTCTCCCTTCAGAAAATAACCATCAAGCCCAATCATCCTTCTATAACCAAATAGAAATTCCTTGCGGAGACAGCTAAATCATATGTACACTCTCTGGTACATCACATAATCCTTACCAGCAACGGGTTCAACCTCTATAATAAAGTTTCCCTCCTTATTAGATTTCATCAGTTGCAGTACATATGACCTTAATAGTGCATACAGAGCCTGTAAGGTACCTTCTATCATTTTCTTTGCTTCTTTCCCGGCATTGGTGCAAACCCTCACACTCACCTCAAATCTATGTGTGGCTTTCACTTCAGCATATAACCTTGTGGAATCCATATAACGGTTCAGTTTGAAGTTGGTCAAGTATTGCTTTGCTATCCACTTCGTTGTAGCACCCCTGACATGCATTGTTCGAGGACAGGAATGTGATTCCCCCACTCCTTTAATTACAAATGCTTCATTACGCCCGAACAAACTAGCATAGCAACGCCACTTACGACCCTCAGCTGAACAGACTGCCTCTTTACTAAACGAATTGCTTCTTTTCCATTTGATACTGGCATCCACAAATATACTGTAATTGGCAATTGCTTCTTTGAATTGATTTCCATTGGCGAATCTCATCTTCTCTTTAAGAACCAGCTTGTTGTGGTCACATCCTGGGTCATGATAGACCTCTCCCTCCAGTGGGCATACTTCTTCGCCTTCAATTTTATCATCGCAATCGTCATCCAATTCTGAAGATTCTTTGTAAATTGATTCTGGAGGAGTATCTGGAGCCTGGTCGGTCTGGTCTTCTGATTCATCATCAACATCAGACCCGTCAGTGTTCGCAATGAAGTTTGTACCACCAGCTTCATCTTCAACCTCAGGCATCACATTTTTAAATGGGTTTGGATCTGCTTGTGCTTTCTTTGCAGTCTCCTTTGCAGCCTTGGCTGATTCCCTAGCTAACTTGGTATGCCACCCAAACTCAACCTCTTCCTCCCCATCAGAATCATAACTAACCCGAGGTCTTCTCCTCTCCAGTATGTCAAGATTCTCCATTGCAAGATAGAACTCTGGATCTGAAGTTCGATCTGAGTCGTCGATCAAGTGAATGATCCCCTCACGAGCAGGATCACTTGGTATGTCATTGTCACCCATTCTTTTGAGGTTAGTTGTGCCTTCCATGTAGATGTTAATAACCCCACTCTTCGAAGCTTCACCCATAATTAAGACCTCTGCATCTCCCACGATAAGGTTTATCTCATCAGCTATAGTAGATCCGGGAGTGACGTACCACATCTTATCCATAGATGTGTAACCTAGTTATCCTGTGCCAATGGCGACCAAGTCAATGTAACTGAGTAAGTCCCTGTCGATATGAGTGTCAGTAACAGACCCTCCTTCATATTCAGCTCCATCCGACGACACAACCATGCGACCTCAATGGTGAATCACAAACTCTACAATGTCTTTCATCCTGCATGGCCATGAAAGTATCCTTAAATAAATCTTTTAACCCTAGACAGGCGACAATGACCCTACCAACTGGAATTAATAATACTGAATATGGATTCACATGAGTAAAGTTAAAGCAATCTAGGACCACAACAACCCAGAAATTGAAGAATATATTAGTTTTGTCGTCTCGTCCTTTTCGGAAAAGCTACAAGATTCCTTAACGCTAAACCCAACATACCTTATCTGCTCCCGAAGACCCCATCGTCGCTAATGGATCCACCAAACAAGATTCTTCCTTCAAAATCACAAACCGTAGCAATCTTAACACCGGTCGCCGACGAATATTGCTGATTAGCTCTGAACCAGTACCGCCGCCAATAGTAGATTTTCAAGCGGGTACTAGAAAGCTCGATCCAGTTTATGCCTACCTACGGTCGTCGATTACCTATATGTGTGGTCATCGATATTTAAAATTGGAAACTGGATAGTCGCAGTCCTAGAGGCGCAAAGTCTGTTGTGCGGAAGACAACCTCTATCCAACCTTATCCTAACTTCAACGGCCTAGATCTTTCTGAATGGACAGACAAGATTTGGCTTCATTATATCCACGTGCCAATTCAATCCGTAATATGTGGAAAATAGGAAATTATACGTCACCGGTCAACGCTGACTTGGAAGTGTTGTACCAAACTCGATTAACGCTATCCAGCGGGAATTAACGGCGTGGAATTTATGGCGAAAAACTCAATACCTCTTGAAAAAAAAATTATATCGAAACTATGGTGACATTTCTCGACATATATCCAAATTTCATGACATTTCAAAGTTTTTTGCCTAATTAAAATCCACAAGTAGGAAGTGTAGTAGGAAAAAATAAACTTATATTCAACTCTCTCTTAACAATTTTTGTGGTATATTTAACAAAAAGATTTGGTACATACCAGTTGTAAAATGTAATATTAATCATTGTCATTAATCATTAAATCAGAGTAGATACTCTATAAATTAGTAGAGTTGGCTATCATTGTTGAGTCCATCAAACCCATAAGAGTACTGATAGATTAGTTCTCTCTATCTCCAAATTTTGCAAAATGAAAGGATGCAAAGATCAGAAAGCAAAGCCAAAGCTCCGGAGAGGATTGTGGTCTCCGGAAGAAGACGATCGCCTCCGGAGCTACATCGTCAGGAACGGCCACGGCTGCTGGACCACCGTTCCCATCAATGCCGGTAAACTAGTTCGCGTCACTAATTTAATTCTAATTACAACCTTAATTTCCTACTCTAATTAATCTTGGTAAGAAAAGTAGCAAAAGAATTCAGTTAATTTGTCGGATGACGTGGCTGATTAGCTGTCACGTTCGGAAATATCTTGTCTTGTTTTAATTACTATTAATTAAGTATACATGCAGGCCTCCAAAGGAATGGAAAGAGTTGCAGGCTAAGGTGGATTAATTATTTACGGCCAGGATTAAAACGCGGTTTGTTTTCCGCTCACGAAGAGGATACAATCCTGACCCTTCATCGCCTCCTCGACAACAAGTGGTCGCAAATTGCGCGTCATTTGCCAGGAAGAACAGACAACGAAATTAAAAATTACTGGCACTCGTATCTCAAAAGAAAGATTCTCAAACCTCAGCAATGTGCTAGCTCATCCTCTCTAGTCGAATCCTCCTCTGCCCTCTCGTGTGACCGGCCAGAGGAGTCCCTACCGTCGATTTCCAACGTTTTCGCCCATCAATCCTATAACAACAACTTTACTATTGGCCTAGACAACGCTTCTTCGTGCCCTTTGTTGCCGCCGAACCTCATGTTTTCCGAGTGGCTATCGATGGACGGCTCAGAAAGCACCACATCAGCTGCGGAAGTGTTGTTTCCTAATGAAGGGTTCGCGTGCGGAAGTGACGAGTTCATCATTGACATCGTCCCGAGTAGCGAGTTTGTTGGCGAACATTTATTTCAGGGGTATGATCGGAAAACGACTATGAGCGATGGATCGGCCAGTGACATGTTGTCATCGCAGCTCGATTTTGGAGATCGGTGTATGGATGATGCTGATCAGTTCGTTGGATTCTGTACCGACTTCCACCTCGATATGGATAGTGTTGTGTACATATGAAAATCACGAGGCTTGCTAAATTAGTTTTTACACCAAGTAATAACATGTGTGCAGTCAGTTTAATAAAGAGGACTGTTTACTCAAGACTTTATGTGGTAATTCTATTTTTGAAAAGTGGTGCCTATAATTCCGTCAAAATCCTAGCTCTTTAAGAAACTAAACATCAACATCAATCGTTATTATGCTCGAATCGTCGTTACTTCCTAACATATTATTATGTCCATAAAAGGAGAGACCACAAAGAAAGCGTGACACTAGTTAGGGTTGTATTCAGCTTGCATCATCATTTCACACATGCCAATAGTGAATAGTGCACTAGCTTAAAATATACACTTTCCTCCGTTTGGTGTGGCTTTTGTTAACGTTAAAAAATTTGGTGACCTACGTCAAAGGTGACCTTTTTATTTTATTGACCCCTATAATTTTCACTATTTAATTGCCACATTATTCTACTACTTTTTCTAAAAAAATATATACATTTACACCTCGGTATTATGTAAAATTTACATTGACATCTCTTTATTAAAGTTTAACCGATCAAATCTTCTGAACTTTGACAGTTTTAACAAATACACCCTTCCGTTAATTTTTCCATCGAAATTATATTTGGTATGTTGATTTTATACGCCACATAAGTTTATCCATCTACCTGACCGGAAAATATATTTTCTGACTCGGGAAATATATAGTTCAAAACAAAAACTAATTAAACTTTAAATCATTTAGAGTTTACCTACAAAATAATAATTTTGAATTTAGTGAAATAATAGTCATTAAATAATTATGTCCCGTAAATAGATAAACTTATATGGAGTGTACAACTAACCTACTAAATAGATTTTGGATGAAAAAAACTGACGAAAAAGTATGTTGGTTAAAATCATCAAAACTCAAAAGGTTTGGTCGATTAAAATTTAACAAAAAAATATCGATATAAATTTTACATAATAAAAGGGTGTAAATATGTCTTTTCCTTCTTTTAAAAAAATGTGAAGTAAGTGAGATACGTATTGGTGGAGTAAGCAAAGACCCTAATGCTATAATCATCATGACCTCATTGCAAATTCTTTATTGAATTGAATGGGAGGCTGGGTATCTCTGACATCAACTTCCAACTACCATCCTACTTTCTTCAATTTGCCCCTTTAGTTTCTAAGTAATAGCTTTGCTCTTCATGTTCTTAACATGTTGTGGTCTTTTCCTATGTTGTACTTTGCTTTCGGCTGGAGAGTTCTCTTGGCCGTTGCGTGTCCGTGCTCGAACTCCGTTGGTCAATTCATCTTCGTATGAATCCGGATCAACGGTGACAATGAAATCAGACATGCTTTTGCCTTGTTTTCCTCTCCATCCAATTTCTTTCTTTCTTTCCATTTCGATCGAGTTCTCTTCACGGCTTGCATTCTCGTAGGGTAAATTACAATGGGCACGATGAGCGACAATGATAAAGTCCTATGGACTAAAAAGAGATCGTATTATTTGTAGTGATAAAGCCCTATGCTAAACCAGTTATAGTATATTACTAACTCAAAGTCACGTTATTCGAAATTAACTCGACAAATGGTATAAAGTCTTATTTATTTTATCCCCTATAACTCCCAAGAGTTAGTGCAGAGCAGTTGGTAACCAAATAGACAAAGTACTAAATAAGGTCATTGTTAATTACTTGTTCCAAACATATTTGAAGATTTGGATACGATAAAAAAAAGATGCTACTAACTACGTACTAAGGCTGCTCATAAAATTTTCTTGATTTTTTTATGCAAGCATTCTCTGATATAAATCAGTGGGCAGGTTAACCAACCATTTTATGAAATACCAAGTGTTCATATTTATAAATTAAAAAAAAAATACCAAGTGTTCGTAAGTTTATTGGGTTCTTGCTTTAATTACAAGAATCCATGCATCCATAATCCATTTATTTTATTTATCACATATTATAATATTAGTATATAACTAATTTTGTGAACTTCCAACCTTAATTTTGAGTAAATTACGAATAGCCGGCAACTGTCTCCATGTTGGTTGCCAAGAATTAAACCAAAAAAAAAGACCTGTGTTTGGAACCTAATAAGATATTTATTCATAAAGATTAAAGAAAGACCCATCTAAGATTCTTCTTAAAAACTTCGAACAACATGCGCCTATGTTGTTAGTTTTTTAAAAAAAATGTCAGATCGAATAATGGTCTTTTAAATAAAAAAGATGAGTAATTATCATTTTAATTAATTAATAATAATAAATATTTTGATAGTTAACTAACATTAAAAAGTAACATTTTATCATAAATTCAGTAATTATACATTAAATGTCAATTATTTGATTAATTAAAATTTCAAATTATTTATATAATTTGAAACTTCTTTAAAACTGATTTAATAACTATATCTTTTACAAGTTAGATTATGAGACCAATATGATCTAATAAGATCGAAGCGGACATCGATAAGAGTAGTTGTCACAATGAAATATAGAAATTAATATATATATATATAAGTAGTTATCATAATTTCTATTCTGCAAACCCATTTTTGAAATATTGAATTAATGCAATTAGCTAGCTACAGCCTTAATCTTTCCTTCTCTGGAAATGGAAGAATGCAAAACCCAGAAGCCAAAGCTGAAGCTCCGGCGGGGGTTGTGGTCGCCTGAGGAAGACCACCGCCTCTTTGAGCATTGGCAGTGATGATGACTTGTATTACCTGCAAGCTTCTTTAGTTTTCAGTATAGTTTAACCCTTTAACAACATAAATGTGATGAGTTCTCCGTGATGTGTATCGGTGTAATGATCTCTTGTTACTTGAACTAGTTAATACGAAGTTAATTTGACATTAGCTTTTTAAAATATCAAGCCTTTTCTTTTTTTGGGAGGGAAGATTTAATAGCTACCATGTTAATGATTTGTACAGCTGGAGACAGCACCAGCTGATTACCGTTTTCCGACGACCAACCAAACAAGGCACTGTTTTACTCGTTATAGTGAGTTCCATAGGTATTTAATATTCGAATAATTATGAATCGTCGAGATTGCAAACTGAAAATGGATGGTGGTGATGGAATTACATTATCAAAAAAATTGGGTACATTGAAAATTTTGATATACTAGATATACCGAAGAATTTACCAATAATAAAATATGCAGTCCTCCAAAGGAATGGAAAGAGTTGCAGGCTAAGGTGGATTAATTATCTACGGCCAGGATTAAAGCGCGGTTTGTTTTCTGCTCACGAAAAAAAGATACGATCCTCACCCTTCATCGCCTCCTTGGTAACAAGTAAGCTTCGTGTATATAATATTATTTTATAAATCTTTTGAAAGTTTAAATGCATAGTTTTTTTATATGAGAGGGAAGTGTTAGAGAATGGTATATATTATATTATTAAATTTTTCTTAATAATTTGAGTTATTGAGATATAACGGTTCATGCCATGATATTAAAGCATTTAAATCAAATCGTGTGTTTGAATCTCCACGACTTCCAATGTTAACCTTTGATTAAACACAAAGTATAGTGGGCCTATGCAAACTTTAAGTTCATGAATTGACTTTCGTTTGAGGAGACATGTTAGAAAATGGTATAAGATTTATTATTAACTTTCTTTCAACAATTCAAATTATTAGGATATAACGATTTATGATAGATAAATTATAATATAGTTTGTTATACTATACCAGATTGAATAGGATTAAATATGTCTAGAAAAGTTTACATTATCGAGAAGCTCCCTTTAAATCTGCAGTATGCAAGATAGTCATTCCTATGGGCGAAATTAGTAGTAAATTGTGACACAAATTATTATTTAAATGTTGTGATTGTAAATCATGCATGCAATTGTTAATACTTGGTACCAATACGTCAAACTCAAGAACTGTCGAGCTACTTGCAATATATTAAATAAAAGAATAGTACTGAGTGGACATAGTTAAGTTAAATATTATTTATATTTTTGCAGATGGTCTCAAATCGCATGTCACTGGCCAGGAAGAACCGACAATGAAATCAAAAACTGCTGGCACTCGTATCTCAGCAAAAAGATTCTCAAACCCCCCGACAATTAAAAAAAAACGAGTGCCCGCTCCTCGCCGGAAGAATCTACACCGTCTACCACCACCGTTGCCGCCTATTAACCCGATAACAAATACAACACTACTAGTACGACGACCCAAGACAAAGGGTCCTCGAGATCTTTGTTGCCACCAAACCTAATGTTCGCCGAGTGGCTATCGGTGGACGGCTTTGCCGCTGCCACGTCGGCTGCCGGACCATTGTTTTGTTCTGCTGATGAGGGTTTCGCTTCTGGAAGTGACGAGTTCGGCCGTGACGTCCCGGGCAGCGATGTGTCAGGCTCCAGTGATATGTTCTCGGCGTCGCAGTTCGGTTTTGGAGATCCGGGTATGGATAGTGCTGATCAGTTCGTTGAGTTCTGCAGCGACTTCCATTTTGACCATTGGGAATCACCGGTTAAAAAAAAGAATTTGAATGTTTTACATCTTCGTCAATTCATCAGAAAATATATATTTTTTCTTAAATTTATATATTGTCTGATTATAACGTTTTTTTGAAGTAATTATTTGTAAATTCCCCCTTGAATATTTGGGATTTGGAAGAATGTTGGGCCTAAACATAAAGTACAAGTAAGCTGCGCCGGCTGAAAGATAACTATCTGAGCCCATTTTCTAGAAAGACAGTCACAGACAGATTAAGCCACTTTTGATACGAGAAACATTGATACATATGCTCTTGAATTATTATTATTATTATTATTATTATTATTTTCGTAGAGAGGTAATTGTTGAAAATCTCGTAATTTGAAAGTAGCCTTAAATTGTTGAAGCATTAAAAATTATGGCCAATCAAAGACTAAAAGAAAAGGACCGACTCGACTACAAGACGAAAGTAGGCAGCCTTTGGGTGCCTTGTAGGAGCCCAACAGCAGTGGGGAAGTGTTGTCGGAGATGGTCTCTTGGTCTGAAACCCCCGGTAGGATGTTTTGCAGCTGCCTGTACCATGTTTGTAGGAGCGTGGCGTCCCTTCTGCACCGTCTACGAGATCGTATGCGTTTTCAACCGGGGATGTATCAGTTCCTCGTCGTTGTCGTCCAAGGTCAAATTACATACCTGATTTTCCACTAGCTCGTTGCTCGCTATACGATGTTACAATTTCGTCATTGCATTGTGACCAATGCGTTGTTCGTCGCTGTTGCGATTGCCGCTGTTGCGATTGCCGCTGTTCTTGCTCAGAAAATCCTACTGCGAGGGGAAAAACAAACTCCTACAACGAGGGGATAAACAAACCGCTACTGATGGGTAGATTTCTACCAAAAACTATTCTGAACGCAAAAGAACCTATACATCAATATTACAGACTAAAAACGGGAGGAGAAGCCAATCCAACGTTGGAGTTCGAATCCGACGGAATCGCCGATGCTATTATACGACTCTCAAAACCCTAGCGGCTGCGCTCAAGTTGACGTTATCGAATATTCGCTCTTGAATTATTATTATTTTTAAAGCTTCACCAATTTTTTTGTTTAAATAAAGTCTTCATTATATTTTTCATAATATGTGTAAATCGAAGAATATATAGAATGTCTTTCAGGAGGTGTAGTCCCCATAAGCAGGAAATATAGACTACGAGTCCTTACAAGGAAGTAGACATCAATCTTTTCTCTTCATCACATACACGTAATGAGGAAAAGCGAAAATCAAAATTGTACACATCAATCAAATGAAACAAAAAACTAACAATCCGAAACTAAAAGAATCTAGCAAGTTTGGATGTAAACACATTCTTATTGAAATCACCAAGGGAGGTTAGATCCTTAGTTTTCTACCTCGAGGCGGATCATTGGAGAGGACCGATTGCCCTAGGCTGACCGGCTGTTGGCAAAGGAACTGATACCTAACCTTTTTATTCAGGGCATGCGACGTTGTTGCTGATTATGACAGGGGCAATAGTGGTAGTGGGGTGGTTAGGGACGAGTGTGCATGGTGGCGGTGTAGTGCGGGTTGGCAGTGACGAAGGTACCGCGATGATGCCGGCGACAGTGGCGGTCCTGGTGGTGGCAGCGACAATACACCGCCACCGGTGTATTGATAGCAAGTAGAATTTCGAGTTCTCTCCTACGATAAGCAACTATGCAACTCAACATATCCTTGTTTTTCCTATGCTCTTGAATTAATATTTGATTATTGTATGAAATCTTAATTATTAACTTCTAGAGCATAGCTACAAATAGACTTTAGTTTATAATGTACATTTTGTAGTAAGTTCTTCGTCAATGTTTTAACTTCTAAAAATGTCAACTCTCAATAATTACATTCTGTTGATGACGAAACTAAACCTTCTTTATTTAATTTTATCAGTCATTGCCGACAAAAAGGTGTTACGTTTCATATTCCACAACTAACTCTACATCATCATCAACTAGTCTCCTAATAAGTGTACTTTCTTTACTATATTAGTAGAATCTCGATGGTCGGAAAAGCATACCGGACGAAATTTGAAAACATATACACTAGGTTTAGGCGAGAACTTCAATTTTAAAACTTTACATAAAATTTTGTCACTTTCAAATAGGATGACAATTAATAATTCCGCCATTCATTTACTCTAGAAAATTTGAATTTTTAGGTAAGTTTGTAATCGAAATTTTAAATTATAATAAAAAAGCTATCATCGCCGTCTAAAATACCCCAACTAACCGTGCTCGAAATTGCAACCGATAACCCCTAAACGGCTAACTTTCTTACTCATGGTCATAACTACGAGTTTCAATAAAAAAAATATGTCCTTAACATTACCGGTTCAGTCTCCGATAGATAATATAAGTTATTGTGTCCACAAAATGAGAGACCAGGGAGGAATTGTGGAGGTAGTTAATTATAAGGGGTTGCATTGAGATTGCATCATCCATCACACGCCAACACTGAATGAGTAGTCCACTGGGTTAAAATCATAATCATCGCATAATTTTGATTAAACGCGTAGCAACTCGTCTGATGAATGGGCGGCTGGGAATCTCTGACACAAAATATATATTATTGACTTTTTTTCCCTTCTTAAAATTTAATTTCGGATATTTGTCTTAACTTTTTGATAATCTTTTATATATATACAGATTATATATATATATATTTAATAAATATGTGTGTATGTAGGGTTTAGCAGCATCTTTGACCATCCACAGGAATCACAACTAAGATCTCAGTGCCGCCCCTAATTACCTGCAGTTATCCCCCACTTTGTTTAGATTTTTATTTTTTAATAACAAATGGAGGTTAAGTTTTAATTATTTATCGAAATAATACGAAAAAATGATCGTTTTTACGAAAAATATGCAAAATACACATCCTAATTTCTAATAAAAAGCTATTACACTTTAAGAATACAGAAAAAATGTCGGAAATCATCAGGTGTCTCCCCCAACAGACCTGAGATAATGCACTCAAAGATTGCCCAACGCAGCTCAGCCGCAACAGTCTTTTGACTTTTATAAACCTTCCATTAACTTTTTCTTCTTTATATAAATCAATATCGTAAGGCTATTTTCATCCTTTTAGTAATTTTTAATAAGAATTTTATCGTTATATTATTAATTTTAATAATTAATTCGATCAATCATTTTTAAACATTCTTATCCTACTAATTCTTTCACAATTTCTATTATTGATAGTTCCGCCTTTATTTTTTTTTGTTTTATTAATTTAAACTTACAAAATTAATCTACTTAAATATTTTGCTTAGAAACTTGATCTAATATGCTTACTAACCAACTTTCTAATTTAGAAATTTCTAACAAAACTTTTGAATAAATAATTACTCATGCATCACTAGCCGTTGCTAAAAGAGTGTCACCTCACCTTTCACCTCACTTTAGAAATTGCTAAAATTTTAAAATGGAAATGATATAAATTAATAGTTTCTTCCAATTTATTCATTAAAGAAAACCTATATACAATTTTTTAAAAGTTAATTTGATAATTGACCGTGAATAATTAATTATGTGTCAATACTTGGATTAATAATCATTTTTTTGTAAACTCTGGTATTTGATCTATTGGTCGATTAATTCAGTCAAAAAATTGTCTTGAGGTTAAGATTTTATTTCTTTGACAACATTATTACGAAAAATTAAACCTTAATTTATCCTTTCAAATTCAACCCCTAACACATACATTGTTGGTTGAATTAATAATCATATAAGTATTGTGTTTCCACACTGGATACATTCGTTTGATGACTCAAGACTTGCTACGTCACCGTTTTGGGGAAATATTTAAGTAGGTTTATTATTCTCCAATGGTTTAATTTTGATTAAAATTTTCATGGACGGCATTATTTGGACAAATCCCCATTCATGTTTAATTTTTGTCTTTTTTTAGACTTTTGATTAATATAAAATAGAAAATAAATAAGGCCCAAGACGTTTGGGACTGCCCACCTAAAAAAAGATGCCAGCTGGATTCATTACGAAAAATAAAAGTACCAGTGTTAATTATTTACTAAAAAATCTAGAAACTCAATTCAAATAAACTTGACAATAAGACGGGTTTGAAATGGAGTATTGATATCCATTCAGAATTTCCATTAAAATTTCAATATGCATACCCATCCTTAAACCCATGGGTTTCGAATATTTATGGTATCCTCATTTTCGTACAATTTAATTAAAATTTTCAAAAATGGAATTACCACAGAATCGTCAGGGTAAGTCCGAACGTAAATTCATGGAATCGTGATCGTGGAGAATGGAAAGCCGCTATAAATTAGAAATAAAATTAGGGATTTTAGGTTTAAGATTAGTTTGTGACTATTAAATAAGGGTTGTAGAGTAGTTTTACATATTGGGTATGGGTATGAGTATTGGGACGGGGTACCTAAACCAATTTCCGACCCGTCTCCGTTCATTTTTAACGGATATTCTTCATACCCGCCCCATAACCCATTCAATACGTATATTCTCCGATATCAAATCAAATAAGGTCGAATACCCATTCGTATGAATAATATTGACAAGCCTAAACCCAAGTAAGGATGAAGGATGGTTGGGATTTAACTGGACAGTCCAATTTCAAGAAGTTATTTATTTTTTTAGATTGTATGAAAATTGATAATTGTGAGATGATCCTTTGTTAATTTGGTGGTGGTAAAGTTTGATATAAT
The DNA here is from genome assembly GCA_030674075.2 of Linum usitatissimum. Lineage (NCBI taxonomy): Eukaryota > Viridiplantae > Streptophyta > Magnoliopsida > Malpighiales > Linaceae > Linum > Linum usitatissimum. The sequence continues at coordinate 2,028,616 of JAUJYP020001424.1, forward strand.
GACCCCTTTCACAGGCTTTCAAATCAAGTAAATTAATTTCAGGGTTGTCGATCTTTAATTTAAATATTTATTTTAAAAAAAACCGTGATTGGACTATAAAGATAGTGAGGAGTGCAATGCATTCCTCGAAATTTCCAAGTTGAAAACTGACAAAAATACCACCTTAGCTACACCTCATATTAAAATTAGAAATTCTATGATCTCTAATCATCATAATTTCGCTATTGCCACTCATTTATATATCAAAGATAATACAATGTATCGTTTCCTTCTCGTTTGACATGATTCGAGTACTAAACTCTAATTAGACTTTAGTAGAACATCCTAATTAATTTTAGTCACTTTGGTTAAATTATATTTATCGGACTATTATTTTTGTTTATGGGAGTCAATGGATAAAATTATAAATTTAGTTCGTAGTTGGGAGAAGGCTACATATTGTGACATATCCTATTGTACACCAAACTCAAAACCCTAATTAATTTACTTATATTGTGATAACGATATCAATAGTTTCAACTGTTTTCATGCATACCTCATCTCAATCTTTGCACACATACTGAGGTTCAGTTTCGTGTCAAGGATCGGAACAGTGAGGGAGTCGGATTTAAATCGAAACCACTAATTATATAGTATATTTTTGGTGAACTTAATACTAAATAAAAAATAACTAAAATAATAATAATTAGTAGTTGAAATATATATTTGAATGTGTCACTTACGGTTTAATTTTTTCTAACTTTTGGATAGTCCAGAGTCAAAATTTATGATTATTATTTATTAATATGACAATCATAGAAAGTATTCAATTAAACTTGAGAGAGCAATTAATTAAAATAAAAAAGGTGAAAGAGTTGAACTTCGAATATCACATAGCTAACTCATATAAATTAAAAATTACATGCAAATTAATGCTTGATACCTGCGATGAGGGGAGCCATCGAGCTCCCCCCATTGCCTACCACTGCTAAGGTTCCCGCGAAGACTTAGATGAAACTTCGTTGACATGCGTGACACTAAATTGATGCAAATTAGATATACCTTAAATAGAAATGACGAGATTCGGTGCATTAGTGCTACTATATAATTGTATTGAAGAGTAAAATTTATATAAATTATATTGTGGGTTAGGACCTTTATGGTTAATGAACCGGTTTTCATTTGTCTTAACCATAGCTGTACGAACCATCTTCAAGACAACCATGACATAAAATTTAAAGCATTTTTATATTTGTAGATTAACTAGTATATTTTTTTATTTACAATTTGATACAGTGTATTAAACGATCTGAATCCGCTGTTGTTTGCATCGAAATTCGTTTCAATGAGTAGTTGGAAGAGTGTGTTGATCGACAAGAGAAACAACACATAATTTCTACACTTCTGGAGATGTATAATTTCTCCACTAACCCCTCGAGAGTTAGTGTAGAGTAGTTGATTACTATTAATTACAGGTAACATAGAAATAATCAAAAGACATTATCCTAATCCCAACACAACTCTCATGTTCAGTTGTTTAATTAGTTTCATCTAAGTATTTAATATGAAGAAAAAGGTGCAATTAAGACCGACGTTCATGATTCACACATTAGTTAATTGGGCAGGTTAACAGAACACATTAGTAAACTACAAATGTGTTAATCAGTTCATTGATTCTTTGCTTACATTTGAAGAGTTCGTTGATTCTTGCTTCCCTTTGATTTATTCGCCGGTGGGGCCGAAGATTGTATATAATCGATTTTGTAAAAACGTATCGTTTCGGTCTAATACTTATTGATTTATCATTAAATCGTATTATATGTTAAGGGTAATACTCCGGTGGAAACATGAAACAGGTAAAACCACCACGTGATGAGTTTTGATTGGCCCTCCCAATTTTATGTCACCGAAATCCTTGATTTTGGTTAATTAACAACATCATCACTCGAAAATTTATCCATGTCAATGTCGAATTCGTTATTTAACATCATCTTCCATAAGGTTAGGGTTTACCTGGATCAGTGAACTTTGAATATTCTCTTTTTTTAGGTTAACCTTAAACTTTAAACAAATTCAAAAATATGATGCAGTCAAACTAATCTAGTTTAAGAAGTTAGAGTTTATATTGATCGATTTTGTTACAATGGGGGACGGTGACGTACATGCTTGATCAAGTATCCATCACGGCAATGGAGACCAACTACTTGGGTGCAAAGGTTTGCGTCGTTGGCTGTGGGAGCTGTCGTGCCGGCAGAAGTGAGAGAATTCAGCCGGACGCTGTTCAACATGAGGCGGGATACACTCTCTTGCTCTCTCTCCTGGACCGTGTTCAACAAACTTGTAAAGAAACGGACATAATTTTTTAATTAAATCGAATAAATTTGGGTGATTTAGTTGTTTTTTTTATATATTTGGGTGTTAAATCAGTATTAGTTTTTATTAAAAAAAATACGCAATGATATTTCGTTAGTGTTTGTATCGGATGCATATTTTCACCGGAGTGTCCGTCGTTAATTAAATAGAATGTTTAAATTTTGAATATAATTTCTAGTCGTTGTCGAGCTGATAAAATTGTCGACAAATTTTAGTTTTACATCTCTTAGTATAATATGAACTAGTAATAGCTTGCGTTCTGCTGTGAAAAACAATATGAGTTTAATGTGAAAAATATAAAAATGAATCCAACCAAATAATAATAAAATACATATACAAAATCTAAAAACATATGTAAACCACAATTTGAATATAATGAGTAACTTATTAAGAAAGTTGATATGTTGCGATTAACAAAATCTTGCTTAATTTTTTAATGTAAACTATATTTTTGTTAGAAATTAATGCATATTGTAAATTGGAGAGAAAATTAATATATAAAATAAGTTCAATTCATGGAATAAATATAACCTTATATTTTTTTGTTACACATAAGCCTTATATAGGATTGGTTGGAGGGGATTCAACTTTCTTGATGCAATAGTAAGTAATTATATATAAAATATACAATTACTATTTTTCTATTATTTTTCTCCTAAATTGTGGTATAGAAACTAAAAGGATTGATTTGTGATAAAATGGTATAAAAATCTTCATATTTCTTGATTTCAAATATTTTTAAACTTTTTTTATTCACAATCAAATGATTTTCGGAAATAATCAATGCATAGTAAGACTAAGGTCATCTCCTTCAAAAAATTCATTCAGCAATTTTTAATTGTTCACATTATCACATCAACAACTTCAACAATCAATTTATTGAAAAATTTCTAACCATCTCCATCCTTATAATCTTTAACAATTTCTAATGAGTATTTATGTATTTTTTAACAAATTTTGCATCAATGATAAATACGTAATCTATAAAGTATTTTGTACTTATCAACATTTTTCTTGAAAAGTGTAGCTTATTTTATGTGGCATTGCTAAATAACTTTTTAAATTAGCAATCTTGCTAATTTAGAAAGCATGTGTACGTCCATAACAATTGTTAAAAGAGAATGTGTGTGAGCATGTGTACATCACCCTCCACCTCATTTTAGCAATTGCTAAAATTTGGGGACATTGATGCCCTAATAATTCAATAATCAATAAAAATAGAGATACTAGACAAACTTAATGAAATCGCATGCTCAATAATAACCAATAGCAAGATGTCAACCTTCACGATAAACATGAATAAACTCGATCTCTTTATGTACCCTATGTTTAATTAACTCATGACTCAAAAGGCGTCGTACTTCATTAATAATCCCCTCTCGAAGTATTAACTTTGTTGTAGATCTATAATTAAACTGTTCACGTACTCTCCGAATATTCTTTCTATAGAGTTCAAACCTTGAAATCAGGCTTCTTTTAGCTGGACTCGATCAGTACAATATAGAAAGTGATAAATAAATATTATAAGGATATTCGTTCATAAAATATGCTAAATTCAAATACAAAACCTCTAAATCAGACAATACATAACCCTACCGCTAAAACAACTCCATTCCTAATTAAGCATTAATTTCATAAAAATATATATACAGTAATGGCTGAAGTGAAAGAAAAAAAAGAAACTAGAAGCATACGTGGCCATATAACGACATCGTTTTACATGTGTATTTTGATCCTTAAACTGCAAAATTAGGCACGTGTGACCAGTACTGCTTAATATTATAGATTTGTGTAATAAAAATATTTTTTGTTTTTTGTTTGGTACCAACTACTGAGATTGTTACTCCCTAATTAAAATATTAAAGATATGGTAGGAAGGATTTCTACTTTATAATTTAATCTCCAAATGCCAATGAGTAATTTGGGTTGACGTTGACCTATTGTGATAGCTCCACACTTCACAATTTTTTCTATCAATAATTCTAGAAGTCATGATCAACTAAAAACAAGTTACATTGTTCCTCTATGTATATATGGTTGTAGGTTTCAGTTAGTAATAACACTATTTCGTGCCACAATGTCCTGCCTTAGTTGGATTTTTTTTCATAAACACGTTTTGAATAACTTAAAGAAAATATATCAAAACTAAAATAATAAAAAATGACCATTGTCAGGTTCACAGCGCCAGATTGGCTGAATAACATCGCATTACCAACGAAATTTATCAAAGAAAGCCGTCTTCTCGAGAACAATGTATTTATTTTATGAACACAAAAAGCAAGATAATTAATTAAAAGTTGTTTCTTTAATATATATATATATATATATATATATATATATATATATATATAGGTATATATGTCATTGGTTGTTAAATTTTATGAAGGTTCATATCCAACCAACTATATATATAAAAAGAAAGTTGGAAGGGGAGGGAGGGGGCAATTATTGACAAAGTGTTGCAATTTTTAATTCATCACCCTCCTCTCGCATGCATCTTTTTAAGAAATCAATGTCTAGCTTGTAATTGTCTAATAACTAATTAATCTTTTATTTTATATTATTATGCTTATTTATATTAAAATGTAAACTCAAATTTATGAACCAGACAAAAATTGCGTAAAAAGGACGGCTAATAAGGGCTACATAACATGTTTATTTTCTGTTGGGTAAAATTTATGTCGGATAAATTTGGGGATTTGTTGGATGATCAAGGCTGAAATGAGAGCGGATGTATTTGGGTTATAGCGTGTTTGTGATTTTTGGTACTTATGTATATGGGTGTAGATGGATTCGCAAGTCGCGGTCCAATTATTGATGGCTGAGGGTGAGAGCACATACCAGCACTTTTCTGAGGTCGCCCAATTTCGTTAGCTTTTGGATCGAGATTGGACGATTAAGGTTGAGCATATTCATCGGGAAGGTAATCAGGCCGCTGACTTCTTAACGGCTTTTATCGATGCACATTTTCTATAATTTGTTTGAGATTTTCCATCTCATTTGATAGTGAATGAAAGATAGATATAAAAAAAATGAATTTAATGTGAATTTGGTCTGAGCTTAGCTTATTTAAATATTTCCATCCTACCCTGTTGGCCTGTTGGTTTCCAAAAAAAATCAATACCTACCTAAGTACTAACTACTAAGAGTTTCATTTATTAACAAAAAGTTACACACTTAGGATTGTTTACATGAAAGGTACACAATTTTTTTTAAGTAGCATATTATTGAAGAAAAGAAATGAAAACAAATGGGTGTTGCGAGAATCAAATTTACGACTTCTCGTACCCGAAACAAGAATCATACCACTAGACCAAACACCTAATTTGCTAAAGGGGTCTACTAAGTCTGTCAGAAAGTTACAAGAGTTCCCCTCGCATTAGTGCTAAAGAACACAAATGTACAATTCTATAAAACATATCATGTTCAAGTAAGATCGTAAAAGGTACATAAATGATTAAAATACAAAACTTATAACAATTTCCTCTGTGTGCACTTTATTTATAATCTTTCCCTTTTCGCAATTCTTACCAAGTCCTAATCACATTAAAATCAAATCATAGAAAGAGATGTCAAAATTTGTTCAAGTAATTCTAGAAACTCTATTTTGTGAAATCTTAAAGAGGAGAGACGGCTCAGACCAATATGCACTAATTTTTTGTTATTTATATTCACTTCTAAAATTATAATTTTTTTAATATTTTATAATTATTGACAAATTGTTAAACATACTACATTAAAAGAACATATGAAACTTCAAACTTATTAATACCGTATGCAATATTTTACTAAGATACTAGAAATAATAATAGGAAAACGTAAAACAAACTTAAACATAGACCAAACCCTTAATTAAATATTAATTTATAGCAAGAAGATGATTATTTCTGCCAAAAAATTAAACAAGTCTATTGGTCTAAGTATGAACAATATTGATTTTAAATCATCTTTCACTATTCTATTGAAAAATCACAGGCTGTACTGTACAGGCTATTTATATATAGAATGGTTGGGAATCATATAATGCCATTGAATTTGAAATTGCTAAGCTTGATTAGAGCTTAAACCTTCTCTCTCTCTCTCTCTCTCTCATCTCCAATTTCCTTGCATTTCATCCTTTGACCAAATGGAAGAATGCACAGACCAGAAGCCAACAAAGCCCAAGCACCGCAAGGGCTTGTGGTCGCCGGAGGAAGACCACCGCCTCCGTAGCTACATCGTTAAGAACGGCCACGGCTGCTGGACCACCGTCCCCATTCACGCAGGTAATTAACCACCTCTCGTAATGAATTCCATCCCTCCTCTACTATCTCCATCCTCGTCCTTATTATCTTTACTGGTTCGATTCTACGACTTATCTGTCTTTCAATTTGTCTTGAACGAGTTTTTTTTCGTAAACAATTTTTAATTTGAAATAACGGATTTAGTCAGCCTGGGAAGGAAATAACAAATTTACACGAGTTAGGGACACCGCGCTACGCGACCCGTACTTTGCGAGAAGGCAATTTGAAAATATCAAATAGATTACCAATATTTTTTTAAAAAATTGGATGACGTGGCTAGTTGTTAAATTGGGAAATTTCTCTTGTGGTTTCATTGGTCGTGTATGTAGTAAAATAGTCAACGAAGAGAAGCCTGTTTTATAGTTGACTTTTTATTAAAAGAAAATATTGAAAAATAATTATTAGTAATGGTGGGGTGATTAATTATAGGCATATAATTAATAATAATAAAACATGCAGGCCTTCAAAGAAATGGAAAGAGTTGCAGGCTAAGGTGGATTAATTATCTACGGCCAGGATTAAAGCGTGGTTTGTTTTCCGCTTACGAAGAGGATACAATCGTGACCCTTCATCGCCTCCTCGGTAACAAGTAAGTACGCTATTAGTACAAATTTGGCTACATGCATGTTACAACATGTACTTCAAAAGTACTAATCAGGTCGAGTCAATTTTCATTTTAGATGGTCACAAATTTCACAACATTTACCGGGAAGAACAGACAACGAGATCAAGAACCATTGGCACTCATATCTAAAAAAGAAGTTGACGAAATCTCAAGGAATCGCGTCACACGACAATAATAATAAGATCCAACAATGTCCCACCTCCTGTAACTCCGACAATAACACAAGCACCTACCACAACCTCTCCCCGGACCACCGTGACGAGTCCTCACCGTCGTCCACAACAACAACAGCCGTCGATCAGTGCTCTGTCCCGTTGTTTCCACCGAAGCTCATGTTCGCCGAGTGGCTATCGATGGACAGCTTCCCCGCGAATCCAGCTGCCGAACCGTTGTTTTGTAATAAGGATTTCGCTAGTGGGAGTCACGATTTCGGTCTTGACATCCCAAACGGCGGGTTCTTCGGTGATAATTTGTTCCAAGGGTACCAACTTTGCGGCGAGAGAGGAGGGTATCAGAACTCGATGGCAACAACGGTGAGTGATGGATCAGCCAGCGACGTGTTTTCGTCTCAGTTTAATTTTGAAGATCAGAGTTCGGACAACAGTGACCAGTTCGTTGAGTTCTGCAGCGATTTCCAGATCAATAGTGACAGCGTTCTGTACATATGAACAAAGGAGGCAACGTATGGGACGAATTTGTCTTTTTCTTTGGTGGTGGTGGGGGGGGGTACAATTGGGATTTCCAACAGGGAGATTACTCTCTAATTACACTTTTTTGGGGGGGTTAATAATTAGAGTGCTGCTTGTTTACAGCACTAATCAAAATCAAATTAGTGAAGAAAAAGAAAATATGTATAGATGTGTGTGGATACAGTTTTTTTAAAAATACCTCTGTGTTACAGAATTTCAGTAATGGGTCATTGTAGTTAGTGGTTATTGTTTCCATGATCAGTCTAATAAAGATGTTTGTTCTTTTGGTACCAAGGCAATGAAGACAAGATCCATTCTGGTTTCATACCACATGTACCGGCTTACTCGAAATCAGTTAACAGAATACGATATAAATTAACGGCAAGATATTTTTGGCGAGAAAGTTAAAAATTTGTGTCAAAACTTCGTGACATTTTAGAGTATTTTGCCTTTTATTAAGCTCAAGTTCAAATATTTGGTCTATAATAATTTGCTTTTGTAACACATTAATTTGTCATTGTGAGACCGTCAACCATTTTCCCTTAAGGTGATCCCTTCTCAAAGATCCAGAAGTCTTCGCTTCGACTACCTTGACTTTTAAGAAGAAGATTTATTCATTGGTTTGGTTTTTATTCTGGTGAACTTACTCCAAAGTGCAATATATGTTCCATCCATTTAGGTCGTGTATCCCTAAATCAAAATTTATTGTATTATATTCTGATAGAAGTTTCGTCAATTAAAAATAAATCACGTCATCATATCTTAACATACATAGTGCTCTATTGATGCAAAATTTGATTAGGATGTTACAAAAATGATCGTTTCCTTTAAATTTAATTCTTATCAACTTTTATGTTGGGTGGAAATAAAATTTAAAGAGTTAAAAGGCAGAGCAATATACATCCACCTATTCATGAAAAAAGTATCATATCAGCAAAAAGTATCATGTCAGCAAAAAGTTTATCTGAACGTGATGATTCATCACAATAGAAAGCACTCTCCGGAATACACAGGAGGAGCTTACTTGATGATCGGAGTAAAGTGCAAGGGCTTGATTTGAAAGAAAAGTAATAAGGGGCTCAATTGTTAACTTGCCATAGTACAGGAGCCATTTTGGCTATAATCCCACAAAAATCTACAACCACGTATCTAGCCCAAATGAAATAACGGCCACGAGCCCACGGTCCATTATTTAACGGCAATAGCCCAGATGAAATAGATAAGCTACTAAGCCCAGTTCAAAGCAAGACAGACAGAAATATTAGCCCAATTGGCAGGTTGTTATTTGGTATTTGTCATTTTTTTTAGTAGGTTTCTAAATTTGGTGAATGATTTTGTGAGTTTGAGATATTTGGTTGAAATATAGTGTTTGATTAGAAAATAAAGTGAAATTTAGAAGTAATGTCAAATTATTTTGTATTCAATTTGGGAGATAGATTTAAAATTTACTTATGGAGTGGAGATTAAATAAATCTCAAACGATTTGAGTAAGAAAAATATCAAATTATCAATATATTGAGTTTTAAAAATGTAAATAATGTTTTATTTCTTCAATGAAATTTCCTTTTTCCAATAAAAGAAGTTTAAAGAAATGATATAATGTTAGGTGTTTAAGGAAACGATATAATGCTAGGTATTCAAGGAAAGAATATAATGCTAGGAGTATATGATGAATCTTGTTATTAAAATAAATCGGTTAATAAATTAACCGAGTTAAAAAAATTTAGGGTCTCTCTAAGTATTTTATTTAAAGTCGTAATTAGTATCAATCGAAGTAACAAGTAGTGTGGTTTAAGTGCCACGAAGATCAATCAAACAGTCAAAAAGAAAGATGAAAATTGCTTTAAAGTAAACGGGCTGCAAGACTGCACGATATAAGGTTGACAATCAAAGATGAAACTGCTTAGATGTCGAATTTCCCTAGGCAATTCTAATTCACAAATGACAGACAAATTCCACGATTTAAACGAAACAGGATAGAAGCATTACATTGTCGTAATTCTTCTCTAGTCAAATGACGCCCTTTCGGGTCTGCTAATTTTTTACCTATCTAGTATTCTATTCTGCTCTTTCGAGACAAAAATCTAAAACCCACTAGGCGATTTACCGATTAAGAATTGCTCATACAACATACTAGTTCATTCGCTCCCGGATTAGGATTAACGTCTAACCTAGTTATTTGATGTTGGCGTTCTAGATATGCAAGCTCTCGCGAGTCTAAAACAAATCTAACATAGATTTACTTCAAGTTGGTCACACAAGAACAAATCGAAAGCGAAATCAAATATGCAATGAAATCCATCCAACTCGCATAAATCGTCAAACGTATCAAATAATTCGTTCATAGAAATTAACCTAGGGTTCATCTAATCTAATCAAGAGAAGTTTAGCAGCTCATAATCTCGATAGAAAAATCAAAATCAAAAGAGGAAGACATTGATTCTAGGTTTACACAAAGAATTATGAAAAAACCTAGTTTTGCTGATCTTCCCGAAGAACTTGATTCGCAGTCTTGATTACTTTGTCGATTCCGAGCTCCTAGAAGTTGCTTTTAGTTGCTCTCGAATCTCTCTCTAAAGCTCTCAATTTCTTCCAGGAAAGTCTGTCTTCAGATTAGAGGAAATAGGCTTTAAATAGGTCTTCCGGTTCATAGCGCCAACTTTGACATTTGATAGCGCCAATTTTGACTCGAGATGATCAGTGAGGGATGTCAAACATTGGCGCTATGTGCATATCGCCAACTTTGACTATCTATAGCGCCAATCTTGACAGTGTACAATCCTTGTGATTTCTTCCCTTCTCGACCTATCCCAACTCGTCCATGCATGTTTGTATTGCTTCGAATAGTGTCATCATATTGTCATGTATCTGAAATCTTACAAAAACACTCCAAAAATACATCAAAAGGATCCCGAACGGGTCCGAAACACTAAATGGAGATAAAAGCTAGAAATGTGCAAAACACCTGAATTGACTTATTATTTTTAGAATTTGAAGTAAACTTGAAAAATCGGTGTTGTCGGGTATAAGAATGGCATGGATATTGAATTATACGCATCCAAAAAATCAATTAAATTCATATAGATGATGTTTATAATAATTTTTTTTATGATTATCGTAGTTATTATCAAAACCCCAAACTACAATGGACCGGGCTCGAAGTGTTACCAAATATAAAATTAAAAACAAAAGAAACCACCAACCCATAGAAAACGAAGGTGGATAAGATGAGGAGAATGGAGCTCACCATATTAAATGGCCACAATAAATATTAGATATCACTCACTCGACTGCATTTTCCATTTATTTTTTGTTACATGTAAATTATTTCCAAATATCCAGTTAGATTTTCGAGCATCCACGTTAAATTCTGCAGTAACCAGCAGCCAAGCTGTTTGGTTTTTGCTTAAACCCAGGGGGTTTGTTTCACACTACTCCAAAACAGAAGTCAAACACTTAAAAAGTAATTATGGTAATTACTTTCGGATTCTCCTCTTTTTTCAAGATATACAGAATAAAATAAATACGGTATAAGTTAACGAATTTACAACATTCATCATATTCAAAAGTTTTATCTAATATGATCTTTTCAAGTTAGCTGAAGCTGATAATCCGCTCAACCGTGACGAACACCACAACAAAAATGAGTTATAGAAACTAAGAGTAATTCCCTGTAAATCTTATTTAAGGGTATTTATACAATTTTAGAGACACATATTATATATGCATCAAATACTCATTTCACGAAATCGCAAATTAAATTATCTGTCAGATGATTTTGAGACTAATATATTTGTTAGCAATGCACTTTTAAATCTACATTCAGATGCACAAACATTTGACTTTAAATAAAATTTAGACTATATCTTAGTTGCTAATATTGATTTTTTGGATGCAATTATCTAGATTTAGAGGCATGTAAACTTGCTTCCATTGTTATTTGGAATGGATATATTTCTTTAATTAGAGACTTTCAGAGGCAATTTTACAAGTTTTAAAGGCATATACAATCGCCTCTAATATATATATATATATATATTTGCCGTACGTGATTAATGGTTGTTTTTACTATTTACGTTATTTTTGCATAAATAGTTTCACGTCCATAGAATATTTCCAGCCAATTAACTCTGATTTTTATTTATTTAATGTTCATTATTTCAAGGAAAAATATTAAGACACTTCAATACAATAATAAATCAGAATACATTAGAATCAATTATTGTATTATAACATATAGAATGGTAGAAGATTCAGATTATATTAATTTATTATTTTTAGACATACTCTCTTTAGTCTTTGACTCTTTTCCTTTCCACAATTAGTCTAATAAAAAATATAAAGCAAATTATTTTGTTTATATGCCGCTATAGCTAATTCATTAATTTAAGAACATTAAAAAATCATGCAAATTAGAATATTTAGAGACAAATTTTAGTACTTACGTATGCAATTAATATAATTGTTGTATAAACATTAGAGGCAAATAATATTTTTATGGAGACAAATAAGATATTAATTATCTTAATCATTTTGAATGACTAATATTTTAATTGCCTCTGTGTATTTGTAGTGGTAAAATTATATTTTGTTGTTGCAGTAATATTAAGAAATAAAAATAAATAAATTATATTAGTTTATGAAATTGTGTAATTAGTATCATATAAGTAAGACCGACTATTTCTGTCGTTGACAATAACTTATTTTAAAAAACAATAAAAACAATAAATATACTAGACAGTCACGTAAATAAGATCAACCATGAAGTCAGAGTTCATAATCTTAGATACTACAAGCCCAGAAGCAGAATGGTTAAAAGGATTGTTATCAGACTTTCTAATGTGGACATGCCCCTCTCCCTCCGTTTTCATGCTCTGTGATTCACAGGCAGCCATACATGTAGCTAACAATTCAGTAGATAATGGGAAAAAGAGACATTTGAGGATTCGACACGAATCTGTAAAATTTCTACTTGAAAGAGGTGTTATTTCCTTAGACTATATCAAGTCTGAAAGGAACCTGGTAGATCCCTTAACTAAGGGTCTATGCAAGGGAATTATATTAGAGAGTGTCAAAGAGATGGGACGTTTCCCATCAGTTGACGAATTCAAGGTGGATACCTGAGCTTGACCAAGCAATACGGTGAAACGAAACCTTGGAAAGAGTCAAACTAAGAGAATGCCTAAGAAGAAGTGAAGAAAGCACTCTTTTGAATCCCAGAAGCAAACATAGTCATAATTTCATAAGTGGGGAATGGTCCACGAGACTTAATGGCTTGTAAGATCATAAGCCATGAGAGGCCGATCACATGATGATCTGCAGACCATAAAATTATGGTAGATTGCCCCGAGTCAGAAAAGATAACTATATTCTTGAATGATTTCTTGAGAGACTTCATCTGTTAATTCTCATTTCTGCACAAGAAGCATTCAGGTTTGAGTTCAAGATTCAAGGCTTAGTTCACCACTCATTTTACCCTGGAAATTTCTTCTACATTACAGTTCAAGTCCTTATGACATTTGACTGCTCGTTGAGGGTGGCATGTAGAACTAAGTTGAATGGCCTGTATTTATGGGGGATTGTTGGATAAAATGCAGTACATGAAGTCAATATGGTGCGTTTCTAACTTATGCATTGAATTGAGATCTATGCATAGGTTGAGTTTTAAACTCTTCTTTCCAGCTTCAGAATCTGCAACATACTTAGTCTTAGTTTGTTCCGGATTTGCAGGCTTCAATCTCTCACTTGCGTTCTGTTTGGATTATAATGATTACAAAGAGGAGAATATGGGGAGATTGTGATGATCATGTCTTTGCACTCTATAAATATAACTGCACGATCATGATCAAATATACACAAAAAACATACTCTCTTACTCTTTATTTTATTCTAAATCTCTTAGTTCTTAGATTAAGTCTCAACTCTTAATCTCATTTTCACTTGAGATTGAGGGATTGTTGTGATTACCTTCAGTTGCATTAATGTATTGCTTATATCGGTGAATTTTGCTTCGAAAACAATGCTTCTAACATGATCACAGTTTAGCTTTGGTTTACTGTTTTATTTGTTCCGGTGTGTAACTTTTTCAACTTTTGTTCTTATTGTTTCAGTGGTTAAAATCCTATACTGTCTAACAAGAACATCCATTTTAAGAAATTTTCTCGCTCATTTGGAGCAATAATTCCACGACATTCATCATATTCAAAAGTTTTATCTAACAATCGTCCACTGTTGATCTTTCCAAGTTAGCTGAAGCGGGTAACCTGCTCAACCGTGACGAAATATCCAAAACTACCACGACTCGTATATATTCAACCGTGTTTGCGCCATTAAGAAACTTTAATCAAAAGTAACTCTTTTTTTACTCGACGAAAAAGTTCCCATGCATGAACGTCTCAATCATTAACGACGGCCCGCTACTTGGTCTCGCCTAGCCTTCTCTTTTTTTATTCGATTGTTCATTCATCCTATTCAAAAGCATATCCTAACAATCGTCCATTGCCGATCTTTCCAAGTTAGCTGAAGCTGGTAACCCGCTCAACCACGACTAATATGTATTCTTTTCCGACATTAAAACCCTTCATCCGAACGTTGTTTTCGTGAAAATCGACCAAAAGAACGCTCCATAATCTCCTAAAAACTTACAAGAGAAAACCAAGGGAGGGATGGAAATCACAAATGTGTGTTGGCAGGAGGTACGGCTATCAAAGTGGCGAGACACCTTTTTGTCCATCTTTGCATTTTCTTTCCTTATAAACCCACAGAAAGAGCATTGAGTGTTTCTTCATCACTCCCATTTTTCTCCCTCTCTCTCCCTCTCTCAGAGTCAAAACTCCCACCCTGAGAGAGACTTAATCCATTAAAAAAACACAGACACAACCCTCCCTTTCTTCTTTCCCCAAGCACCAATCCCCAAAGGTAATGTCTTTTGTATTGTGCAGTAATCAATGTATCCTCCAGATACAGATTCTGTAGAAAATCTCTTTCTTTCTGTGTATTTTACAATTTGATGAAAACTGCAAACCCTCTCTGCTTCTTCTTTTTCTGCCAAATAAATGCTATGCGACCCGACCCATTATTTCAGTTCAGCACCCTGACCCATCAGAAGAAAAAAATCTTCTCTTTCTTATTCAAAGCTTCAATCTTTTGCACTATTGAGTCTCCTTTTCTCACAAGTTCACTCATCTGGGTTCTTCATTTTTTTGTCTCTCTTGTGTGGGTTCGCGAAGAAGGAGATGGGGAGGAGTCCTTGCTGCGACAAAAATGGAGTAAAGAGAGGAGCTTGGAGTGCTGAAGAAGACGAAATCCTCTCTGATTACATCAACAAGAATGGCCATGGAAGCTGGCGCACTCTCCCTCAGAATGCAGGTTTTGTTTTGTTTTCTTCATTCTTCATTCATCATCTTTCGGTTTCATTTTGCAAGCAGAGTTTGTTGATAATGAAGACAAATTTTTTTCTATTGGCGTTTTCCTTAACATCCCCTCCCTGATTTCCCGCACGGCCAATGGAATCTTTGTCTTGTTCCACTTTCAACCTGGCTTCCCCTTTTCCTCTTCCCACTTGCCTATCCATTCAGGTTGTAGACGACTGTCATAACCCAACCATGGAATCAGGTTGAACGAACCTGGACCATTGTTTAGGGTTTCGAAGATTTGTATAAAATTGTCAAAACTGAAATTCTGTTCAGGACTCGGATGTTTTAAAGTTCATCCGAACTACTAGAACGCTTTGGGATTTTGTAGCTTGGG
Source organism: Linum usitatissimum (assembly GCA_030674075.2). Taxonomy (NCBI): domain Eukaryota; kingdom Viridiplantae; phylum Streptophyta; class Magnoliopsida; order Malpighiales; family Linaceae; genus Linum; species Linum usitatissimum. The sequence continues at coordinate 2,044,314 of JAUJYP020001424.1, forward strand.
TCAGTTTCAGTTTGGTGATTGGCAATTGCGGTGGCCGAACATAGTCCGCTATAGGTAGCTTTTGTCTTGTGTACTTTTGAATGCATATCCTCCCGGGTAGCTTTTAAATTCGTTACAAACTTAAAATCCTGCTCGATTGTTTTCGACTATTCTAATTTCACTGTTGGTGTGATGGGATGAAATTGTAAAGTTTTGACTTATCGGATACTTGTGAGTTGGACACGAAGTCCAGCCAACTGTGTTGATGTTCCCCAAAAGTAGAGCTATAAGTATATAAGAAGGGGGAAATCCTCTTTTTACTTGGGACAAGAAATGTTGGATTTTTTAATGGTAGTGCTGAATCCTTAATCTTAATCATTTGACATAGGCTTACTTCGATGTGGCAAGAGTTGTCGTCTAAGGTGGACAAACTACCTTCGCCCTGATATCAAACGTGGACCTTTCAGTCCTGAAGAAGAATCCACCATCGTTGGCCTTCAAGCCACACTTGGTAACAAGTAATAAACAATTCTACCACCACAAATATTTATTTCTCAAATGGATTAAGTAATCGTATTCTGCTCTTGACAATTTGTACCTTCTCCATGTGAAAATTATGTAGGTGGGCTTCAATAGCATCTCAGTTGCCGGGGAGGACAGACAACGAGATCAAGAACTACTGGAACACCCACCTCAGGAAACGATTCCCTGCTCCTCTTCCCAAGCAAGCTGCCCTGAACAAGGTCGAGGCTTGGCAGGCATCCATGGACGAGTCTTCATCAATGCTGCTGACTAATACTCCTCCACCTCCTCCATCCTCTCCGGTGCATCAAAACTTCGCCAAAGATCACTATCTCGAGCTGTGGTACTCGGATGTTGGAGAGTCCTTCCGCAACATTAAGGTCAAGTGCGAGAGCTCAAACTCCCAAGTGTCCTCGTTCTCGAAATTGGGGTCTGGATCGGTCGATGACACACTCGCTACTATGACGGCTACTCCCACCACCGCCACCACCAATCTAGTGGACTCGACCAACATGATGGCCGGGCCAAAGCCGGGTCTAGATGGGATGGTGAGTAGCTCGGACTCGATCAACTCGAACGAGTTCACGAATTACTCTGACACAGCATTGAAGCAGCTGTTGGCTATGCCTGGTGGGAATAGTGTCATGGAGTTCTTGGATGATGATGTTGTTTTCACCAACTTTCCTGATTTTAGATGTGACTGAAACAAAAAGGAAGTTCATGGTCACGTCTAAGAAGCAAAGGTGTGATCTTTCTGCAGGAGGTCTCGTTAACAATTAGCCAGTTTCTTTTAGCTGTGTCCCAGTGATGAACAAAGGTCTGGTTTTTTTGTTGTTGTTGTTGTTGTTAAATTTCGGTGTAAGCTGTCAAATGTGGTCTGAGTAGGGTCTTGTTGTTTAGTGTTGTGGGGGATTCATCATAGATTAAAGAGTTATATATGAAAGGGAAGTATATATTTTCTTCTCAAAAGAGACATGTCCCATGGAACATGTTTTTTATTAACATGTACTGGATTTGTGTTGGCTGATGAATGGCAGATCGGACCAAATCGATTCGACTGTTATTCCGTCCGATAGATGGTTCATCTAGCCAATGCGCCCATGTCACCCGTGCCTGGTCTTTTTAAGGCTTAAATCCTTAGTAGATCACGGGCTTTTAAGTAATTTTCACTAATTTTTGCCATTCTTATGCATTAGTTTTTGTTGAGTTGAGCTGTATGACTTTTCTAATTGGCTATTGAACCGGAGTACGTGGGCGTCGGACTGGTGCATTGGCTCACGTATACCGGCCACATAAGTAAACACAAGTTTATTTCCTTATAACATTCGATTAGACCATTTGGGTAAGTCAGCTATCACTGTCATGCTATGTTGGCAACTTAACGACGATATTTAACGGGATAGACATAATTTGGTAAAGATTCAGTATTTGGTGACGTACAAAACAATGGCTAAAGCCTATAGGTGGTGTATAAAGTTAAAATTGTTTGAAAGGTCATGATATATCGTTTATTTAAGCCTTTCTTATCGGTTTGGATTATTTGCTACTCAATTCGTACATTGGACCAACAATCACCTATCTGACTGTCAAAAACATCATGACAGACAATCCTGTCCCGTTGTCTTTGGTCCCAGATCCAGGCTGTGTACTTTGATTCCTGCAATCTATCAACAGCCAGAGATATGCTCATACTTCGTATTCCATCTAACCGTATAAATATTCCAGAAACAGAATCCTTAAAAAACAACAGATGAATTCATGAACAAATCCATTTCCCCAGAAACTGACATCCTGCAAATATTCTGTTTATATACATAAAAACAAACAAACAAACAACAACAACAACAATAACAATACAAATCACCAATCTTCACACACACAAATGGAAATCTGATAATGTGCAAAACAAATCGTAACGGGCGAAAAAAATCGAAAAAATGTACAAATCTTTCTTCATTATTGTTATTTGAAGCAACCGAAGCCAAGTGGGTTCTTGGGAGTCGTCCCTGTAGCACGGTACTTTGCAGCCCTCTCCTCCGCCTTTAGCATATCTTCGCCTCGTTTGGCTTCGATCGTGGCCCTCTTTTCCTCGGCTAGCTTGTGGATTTCGGCGATCTTGTTCTTCATCTTCTCTGCGTACTCTGCCTTCTGCTTCTCCAGTTTTTCCTATAAGAAAGAGATGATCAACGGCCAGTAATCCCTCGATCTATCGTTGAAACGGAAATTCTGACTACGCCACTGTCAAAGCAGGAAGTGCTAAAACTGAATTATCTTACCTCAAACTGTCTGAGCTGTGCCTCGACAGCTGCTTTCTTGCTGTTCTCCCATGACTCAATTGCAGATACCTTCTTGTGAGCCCTGAAACACACAAAAATGTATATAAAAAACTCAATAAAACAAAAAAAGATATTAAATTTAATTGGAGAAGGTGAAATTTTTGTAAGAAAATATTTACTTGTTCTCAGCTTTGCTCTTCTCACTCTCTTCCCAAGCTTTGATGAAAGACAACCTCTTCTCTGTTTCTACTCTGGCCAGCTCCAAATCTGAACAAATCAAACTTTATTAATATTTACTTCCCTTTTCACCTAATTGATTTTGTAAGCAAAAAAATAATTGATTATTTCATATTTTTACCTCGATTGACAGATCCCTCAACAGGTTTTGCCTCCTCTGAAACTGGCTCTGCTTCCTCTGTTTTTCATTTCACCCCCCCCCCCCCCCCCCAAACCCAATATAAAAATCAGTTCTTTCATTCAGTTAACAAAACATTATAAAAAACCCACTAAGAATCTGGAATTTTAATACACGATAAGAGATTCTACAAATGGGAATTGCGAGTGGAAACCAAAGAGAAGGTGAAAAAACAGAGCAAATAATTTGGAGAAAAGAAGTATTACTTTGGAGGGGGACGATGGCCTTGGAGGAATCATCATCAGGTTTAGGATCAGACTTGTCTTCAGAAGGAGGGGTTGGAATTACGGATTTTTCCTCAGCTACATCCTTTGGAGGTTCGACGACGGCGGAGGCAGGGGATTCAGGGACGAGCTTCTTAGCTTCTTCCTCTGCCATGGCGTATAAAGGAAGGTGGTAGCTATGGAGTTTAGGAGCAAATGGGGAGAGGGATGTGTTAAGTAACTTTCAAAGGGTTAGGTTGGGCTAGTTTTAATAGGGAAAGGCTGGCTTGTGTTACTTGCATTTGCATAGTAGTATTGCCACCCTTCCACTACTTTCCCTCTTTTGCCAACTAGGAATTATTAGCTGGTTTTTTAAGTTATAAGTGAGATTAATCTAAATGAGAGATAGAATATGAGTACAGGTGGTGATGAGAGGATTTAAATACGGGATATTGACTGTGTCGTATATTCTTACGTTCTTGTCAGTATGTTATTGTTATTTGTTTATCGATGGTTTTTTTGTATATCTCGTATGTTTATTTCGGTTTACTATTGGTCTACTATGTCTTAATTTTGCCAAGTGGGAAATGTTTGGTTCTTTTTGCATATGGTACATCAATCAAAGTAGATTTTATGTTCTTGTTGGTGTATCATTGTTATACTATGTTCCTCTTTTGCCAAATGGAAAGTGGTAGTGGTGGTAGTTTTTTTTTCCTGGTTAGCTTGTGACGAGAGATAATGAAATAATACTAATTATTTGAAAAATTAGAACGATAAATATATCAAAAGAATGATTGGCATTGTTAATAATTCTTTATCATTTGAGAAATTTATACCCAGAAATATGAATTATACAATGGTTGCTATCATAACTATTATACTAAGTTCTTAAACTTTATTTCCTTAACGAAATGGTGAATATTAAAGCAAAAAGTAAGTATCTTCCAAGCTGTACGCATGTAATGGGAAATCTCTAAAATTTCAAATTAAAATTTTTAACGAAAGCACATACATTTACACTAAAAATAATAATCAAAATCCTTAAAAAATATTTTTTTTAACTTTATTTGACTATTATTTGAAAGGTTTAACATGATGAAACCTCAATTTTTAGCCATTCCCAACATGCATGTCAAATATTAGTCAATTTGAAAATTTTAAATTTTCATGTCAAAATTGGTCAATTTCCGTGTGTTTTTTTTGAACAAATTTTCCGTGTGTTACACTATGTAACTTTGACTATTTTCCCAAGAAAATTTCAAAATTTTCAAATCGGTTAATATTTGATATACATGTTGGAAATGACTAAAAAATCAAGTTCCACTATGATAACCCCTGTAAATAATGACCAAATGAAGTTAAAAATCAATTTTACTTGGTGTTATGTTAGTGTTGAAAATTTTCAAATTGGCTTACTTTCTGCGTGTTGAGTCGTCGTTATATAAATTGCGTTTTGTTAACTTTAACCATACACAATTCTGTGAGAACCAAATTGTTTTACCATACATTCCAACACGTGTAGACAGTATTAAAATACACAGGTCGGTAGCTTCAATCAGCGAAACAAAGGAGCGCAGACAAATAACCTAGTTAATTATTAAGACAAAGTTAATAGGTAACCAATGCACATGGAATAGCTAGTATGATCACAGACTATTGAGCAATGCCTATTAGAGATTTTGAGTTACAATCCTATTTTGTTTATGTTGTGGTGAAGCCATGAGAAATTAATGTGAGATTCAATAAGGGTATTGAATTTGGTTAGAGTTTTGAAGTAAATTGTGATGGATTTAGGCAAATTTATATGTTTGGGTTGGAAGCAGATAGCTGTGGGAAGGCAGTGAATAAAATGTGTGTGCATAAAAAATTACTTTTAAAATATGGTCAAAGTTTAATTCAACTGAACAATCTAAAAATAATTATTTTTATCGAAAGATTTTGTCATGAATTACAATTATTTTTAGGCTACATTTTAAATACAAAATACATTAAACAATATAACATTTTATGAAAAAGATATAACTTTATTTTCTCTCTTTAAATGATACAAAGTTTCTCCTTTAAACACAATTAGAGAAAGTAATTAGATGCTTGAGGGTCCAGGTTGTTGTTAATGTTCCATTAAACCTTTGCTTATTTGAGATTTTTTGTGAGTGGAAAATTTTTTTAATCGAGGGACCCGATGTAAAGGATTGATTCTAATCAGTATTTGAATTTAATAAAAATTATATTCAATTGGAAGAAAATTTAAACAAGTAGAATGATTTTATTAGGAGATAAGATTATATTCAATTGCCAAAATTTCTAAAATTATTAAAAGCTCTGATATCATACATAAAGATTCTATAGTTCAGCAAAATCAAATAAAAGAGTTTGTAGCATGGTAATCTCTACAATTAAAAATTGTTCTTTTATTTATTGTAAATTTAAAAAAATCAAGCACTTATTTATCTTACTTCTTAATCAATTTCTTATATTTTCTTTTGACAATGACCTTTTTAGCGTAACAAAATGAACATTGAGCATGTGAATAGTATAACATGGATATCTCCTACTTCCTATCAAGTACTAAGTATTTCCGAGCCGTTATACCTCCAATTCGAGACTCGACGAATTCATAACATAAGTTAATGTGATAGTTAGTTGTTGAATTTTGCATTTTCAAAATCAATTTAACCAGACATTTGTTCGATCACAATCATATGCATTTAAAGGATGAATTGCGTATAGTTTGAGCAATACAATTAGAAACCAGGTTGTGCCCATGATGACTCTTTTAGTACTCCTGCTTTCCAAAGCAATAATGAGTTGGAAATTGGAATATACGTTCTAATCATTTCGTCAAATTTTGAGTATCAGACTTGGTTAAGAAGATCATGCAATGAACACTAGTATGAACCGAATTCATTCGAATCGATTCAAATTTACTCATTTTGGTTCGGCCATAGTTCGGTCCCGGTGAGACGTAGTAGAGTATGTGATTTCCTTACTTTATGTTTTCGTCTCGACTTGCCCCAGAATTTTTAAACAAATACAAATTGTTCACAGTCATATTCCATATAATTTTGACGTAGCATTAACAGAAGGAAAATGATTAAAATTTGGTTTATTTAAACTCAACTTAGACTTGATCCAAAAGTTTACTTTTTTGTTTTCTACGTGTATAAGAGGTTTTTTTATTATCTCGACACTTTTTCGTGTTTGTTATATCTACGTTAGCGTTTCACTCATAGGAATGTATTTCTATAGTTCATGGAGTATCAAGATTCGATATCTAAAACAAAAAAGTATGTGTGGTGTTTTCTCTCTCACATATGTAGGTACCGAAATATAGGTTGGTTGAATTAAATGTAGATAGGTTTTGTGAAGGAAAGTCATGAGAACTAATTATTAACGATTTCCAACAATTCGAATATTAGGATGTAATATGGTTCATGATACAGTATCAGAGACTGTAAGGTCTTGAGATTGAATCATGTTAGCCCCTTATATAACAATCTCATATGCACAAGGTTTGATGGACCTATACAAAATTTACTTCCATTTCATGGGAATTTTGTTTAAAGGGGTATGTTAAGAAATACTATAAAAACTAATTATAAACCTCTTTTAAGAACTCGGGTTATTAGAATATAATGGTTCATGACAGACCCAACGTTAAACTCTAACCCACTCATTCAGTCTAAGGCACTCAGGCTCAAATAGAAATTTTAGGAGAACAGGCTCAAGTCCTAACTCTAAGGCCAATTTTAGCCCTCAATTTTTAATAGTTTGGATTCAATCATAACTAGATCGTCAATTAACAAATTCAGGTCACTCAAGGTTATTCTTTGTCTCTCGCTCATAATTCTATACGCCTTTCCCCCTCTATATTCAACCATCGACAAACTCACGTATACACTTTGCAAGGAATGTCTTTACTTACTTGAATTGAATGCAGTTTGAAGGAGTTGTCCAACAATCAACTCGATTTTTTCCATACCGAACCATCTATTGATCTACCAAACCCTAAAAATAAAAATTTAAAGAGGTCTTTGAATAAATTGTATCATGATTTGATGTAGTAATCCATAATTACAGTAATGACTTGGCTTAGCAGTTGCGTGCGCGAGTGGTCCAGTGAAGGTGGGACCCAACATTTAAAACTGCTGAGCTGGAGAAGGTTATGTAACAAACCAGAAACTGCCACGTTGTGGGGTCCTTAGATTCCCCAAGATTCTCCCTATTCGTTGGTTGACGTGTCATGTCTCCTGCCGGCCCACGTTCACCCTATCTTGTCGGAGCCGAACCACAGCAAACCAACGGTAGAACAAAATACTAACACAGTATTTTGTTAATGGTTCCAACCCAACATAAGAATAGCCCAATTCCCACATGGGCCTTGCGACAAAAGGCCTCAAACTGGTACTTGTTACAAGCCTTTCCCTTTCAAGTTCCCGAACAGAATGACGAATAGATGAGTCTAATGATATGTGGTTTTCCTGCTTAAGTCGTTATAAATTTTAGTACCTGTATAGAAGCTAAACTGCTAACTTCTATCAGGAAGAGGATATCAGTTGATCTTGGCACTTGGCAGCTACCAGAACCAGAGAGTAACAATCCTTTGGAATGAAACAAAACAATCCTGTAACCTTCTTCAACCATAGAAGTAAGAAGAAGCCAACCACTGAAATTCCAATTGTAGCTGATGCAGCACTAACGATAGGTAAAAAATACACATACAAACCAGCCTTTACATCAGACGATGATCCATTGTGGCAAATTTTTACATCAATAATGAACAGTATACTAGAGAAAGATCAGAGACCTGTAGTAACCCACAACAACAAACCCTGTAATTACACTCCTATAAATTCTTTTCGGCGATGCGGAGTTAGGTCCTTTATGAAGAAGTGAGATCGATGCAATGTACTGACGAGCTTTCCTTTGCTATTATATAGCAGAGTAGGTTCCGTCATCTTTACCCTGGCTCCGCCCAAGAACCGACAGCATGACAAAGGCACCATACAGAATCGTGACGACAGCAGTGAAGTTGACAAGAAGGGCCTCTGATCCGTACTTGGGAAGTTTGATGCCGTTCTCAAGGAATGTGAGCTTCTCCAGGAACCCTATAGCCGCAGTGCCTATTGCTAACACAAATATGAACAGCCCAAGCAACACGTGCCATGGGATGGATGTTTTCCTCAGGGTACTTGACCCTCCTGGGTAGAAGAAGACTATCAACCCGTATATCCACTGAAGCATTGGTCGAAAACCCGATTAGTCAATGTGAGGGTCGGCAGGCATCTCAATGTTCATATATGTTCCAGACATGTGAGTTAGATAATTTATCATTATGTTTATGACATATACGTGTGCCGAGCCAGCCATGTTGAACCTACTAACCTCTACTTGTTACAATAAATCTATGTATATAGATACGATTTTACGTTAGTTTATTTACGATTTTGAACTTAAAACCACTGTAAAATATGGCATTTGACCCGGTAAGAAGTTTTCATATTATATTTGACCTCACTCAACGAAACACATATATGTACATACACATGGTTTTTCATTAACTTACTTCCCATACAAAGTTGATCAATTACGGTGTCTCTTTTTTCTTACCAATTTTGAATTTAGAACACCTTTAAAATTAGACTTTCAACTACATTTATAAGTATTTACATTATTGGGGTAACAACCCAAGTACCGTATCGACAATACCACAACCTAAGTACCATATCGACAAATCAGAGTCTATCAGCTATGGTTAGTGGGCTCGCAGTGCTAACATACATTATATGTGTTCATACAAGGAAAAAAAGTTAGTTTCAGTTTTTACTTCCAATTCTACAACATATCACATTTCCTACTGTTATTTAATTGTTATGGAATTGTCAACTTAACAAAGATTCTGACTTTGTCACTGGCCATACTGTAGGACAGGTGGAAAACGAAACAGGCCAAGCTAAAGCCAACTTTGGAGTCAAGTAACACCCAAGTGAGACTCTGTTACCTTCTACAATTTTAAGGGTAGGAAACTCAGTTACCTGGATTGCATAGAGGGAAATGACGAGAATTCCAAGCCAGGAGTGTAAGCTGTAGAGGTTGTCGATGCCACTTTCGTTGTGGAACTTAAACGCAGCGTAGATGCCGATGATCCCAAGAATGAGTGCAACGCCGTGGAGAATCAGGTGGATCAGTTTCTTCGCTTCTTTCTTCAGGGGAAGAGACTTGTAGCTTATGATTGCTGTTGCCATGGAAACTTGTTAGCGTGCTACAGAAATAATGCAGAAAGCAGTCACTGGGGATTATAGAGGTTTATGTTTACCTTCACCTCCTATGATTATAAGGCCGATTAACATCAGCACAGGATGAATCTGCACCCAACAAAAAGGATTCTTTAACACATTTGTTGAAAATGCTGAATAATTCATGAAAACTTAATAAGCCTCAGAAATTGTTGCATGCAATTTCAGAAGAGGTTTTTATCCACCAAGGAGGTAAGCGGTTCAAATTATCATCCTATCAATTAAGGAGATTAACCAATAGAAACCGATTTCCAAAGATTAGCAGTCTCGATTCTCAGAGCACAGCACAGAAAGAAATAAAACCAGAGTAAAATGAACCAGTAATCGAGAACATGGGATGATGGGAAGTAATCACAGAGCTAAACCAGGCTACAATCATGAACCAACCCATTATTTGCCTATAATCCAAAATCAGCAGCCAAGAAAATCGAAGGACTTGAACAAACTATAAAAAAAACCATAAATTTGGAGAGATAAGCTTACATTGAAGATAAGGTTTTTGTTGGTATCCTCCCAAGCTAAGCCGCCTCTGAAGTATATGCACCAGACCAAAACCATGACCGCAGCGGCTATACCGATCAAGTGCGCGACGAACGTGAAAGGTAATGCCTTTACTGTTAAAGCCATATCCTCTCTTTTTGCAGTTTCTTCTCTGGTTCTAATTTCTCTTCCTCAGAAAAAGGAAATTGCAGGGACTGGTATTAAGTTAAGAAGGTAGTAAGTAGATGGAGTACAGTTTACAAAGAGGAGAAGCGAATTTAATGTTGGGATTTTAATGTTGGGGTTGTTTGGCGACGTCTCCTATCTCCTACCAACTATTCCATGCTAGAAACGACAGTCGTGTGGCCGCCAGATTTTGAATGGCGGATCACCCAAGACATAGGATATACTTCTTTCATTTGGTTTGGTTGAGTTATATACGACAGCAAAATCCTAACTTTCATTTACAAATCTCTAGAAACATCAAAGATATCATAATGTGACCATTAGGCTAGCAAAGAATAAGATAAAGGAACATCATAAACACCACGAATCATATTAATAATCCTTCTAGACTGTTTTGTCACATTTGGTGAATACAATTAGTCATTGTTTCAGAACCATAACGAAATATCAAAACGGTGAGCTTAAAAATGTCCGGTTCAACCGCTTAAAACATTATATGTTGCAGTTGAACAATGATTTCCGTACATATCGTTTTGATGAGTGGTTGAAGATTCAACCGGCGCACTGTCAGTACCGGTTTGGTTTTGAAAACACTGTGCAAGTATACACGAAAGCAAGAGTCATAAATGACATCAGGGGGTGGTGGGAGCAACCAAACTAAGTGCCAAGTAACATTTAGGCATTAAATGAAAAGTGAGGTGGACCAGTTTGGTGTCTCTATCTCTGGAAATGAAAGGCGGGCGGAAGAAAATAGGGAAAATAAATTCCTTTGTCACATGTATCAATTTGGTTGGACGATGTTTTACCCTTTTCTATCGAGAAAACGAATCATGTTTATATTTGAGCTGGTTTAGTTGTACACGTATTGGAAGTTTGAACGCTAAAACACTGTATCCAGCTGTGTGAAGCTCTAGGGGGGAAAGCTGTATCGTACCGGAATTTTACCTCAAGTGGTTAAGTGTGTTATTAGTCGTCCTCAACAATTAATATCGCCAGCTTAAAGAACTAGATTAATTAAGTTAAATCTCCACCCCAAGAAAGACACCGACAGAAATATTTGTATTCAAATTTTAGAGCTGAGTAGCGTTCTAGTATCAGGTTAGGGAATAGAGATCGTTCGGTATAGAGGAATGAGAAGGGTATCGGTAAAATAGAAGTGGAATAATATTTATTAAAAATTGAAAGATGTTGAATTATTTGTTTCCTAGGTATATTTGATAAATAAAAGACATTTTCTAACTAGTGTTTTGGTATTTTGTATATTTGTTAGACAAAAGATAATTAGAAACTATTTTACTCTGCTAGAACTTGAGTTTGGTTTCCAGACTATTGGTCATTTCTTAGAGGTTATCTGACTGATCTCTCAACTCTTTTAAGCTCCCTCCCTTGCCAGCAAGGAATGAAAATGGACCAAGGTAAGGGCTCATTACAACACTTTAAATCCAGTCTGCCGACCCAGCAAAGTTCTAGCATTTCGACAAGTTGGCCTGTAGGCTTTCTCAAATGGGCTAAGCTCAAGCAAGAGGCCAATTGTCTGTCGAGTTTGCATTTGATTACTTTTTGGGCCCACTTTCTTTTAAGATATATCATATATCTCAATGGATCCTAATTTGCATGGTTTTTGAATAGGATGTGTAGGCTTATCGATCAATTTTGTCCTGGGTGTACAACATTTCTTTCAACTCCCATCATTTTCAAGCGTGAATACAGCCAGTCAGCCACGATGATTTAAGCATCTTTCCTATCCTATCATTTTCTCAACTTATTCGCTCTTCACCAGCATCCAATGGTCCCTTTTTCAACCTACCCCTTTAGAAAATTTGGTGCTGGTGCTACCTCCAACGAAAACCCACTAACAATAAAACATTGATTTCCCAACAACACTACAATCAGCAAGTATATTCCATTGGGCAAGCAATGATTATTAGAACCTTTTTATTAGTTTATTTATTCTACTAATTTGGTAGCCCGAGGCAGCTAAGCCAGTGTATACTATCCGATTCTGCATTAGGTTTCTTTTCACGAAAGTCGGTGACATATTTTGAAGGGAAGAAGATAATGTACGAGTCCAGAGAAACCTAAAATCAATCATATTGTGAATAATCTTAATTCAAAATTACAGTTATTGAATTAATAATAAATCTAAGAAAATCAATAGAGAAAAAAAGCAAACAAATAATTATGTTGTCTTATAAAAAAAGAGTCACGACCTACATGACTTCACTTGCTTATGAAGTAAGGTTGTGTGTCGAGAGCCATTTGCTTATGAGCTTACCTATGGCAAATTTTGTTTTGAGATTGTCTTTACACTAGCTAAGTTGCCTCTAAAGATTATGTTGTTTTTTTCGAGTCAAATGGTATGAATGTGGCCTTTTAGCAAATTTCCAGTTTAGGGGTTAAAAAGGTTGGGTTACTGAATTATATTTCTTTAGCTTCTTGTAGTAAAGAACTTATTAAATAGAGGAATATGGTAGGTGCGCGTACATTTCGTATTATTACACAGGAATGGGGAATGTTTGATTGCTAGAGATGGGGAAAGAATGGAAAAGCATTAGAAAAATTGTGTGGCTGATCTGTTATCCTCAATCACTGTCTAGTCAGTAAAGAAGCAATGGTTAACTGGTCCTGTACAGAAAGTTAATCAGTAGCTTTCTAACCCTATTTGTTTTGGTTTCTGAGTTAAGACTAAGCTAGTTAGAAATCTTACACATGGTGATTGTATGGCAATTGAAGTATCAGGCAACTCACAGGCTTCGAGTATCGAGTTAAGAGTAAGGCATTCGAATAGCAGAGCAAAGACGCAAAACCTCTTGGAATGGACAGTAACGTTGCAAAATATTGCAGTTGGTTAAGAAAAGGAAGGCGTACCTTTCTTAAACATGATGGCTGAATCCCCGTTTAGATGGATTTGACTCTCACGTGATTACCATTCTGTATAAAATGATGGGTCTTTTACTTTTTTTTTGCTTCTTTTCCTAGTCTGGATCCAGCCGATTCCTTCATTATGGCTCCGTGACAGATACCGTTGTTTAGTTGACTTTCCTGCAAGCGTATCAATGATCAGTAGAGATATAGTGAGATTTCGGACTTTCTAAGCAGAGTCTCTGCAACTTAAGATCTCCGCACGTATCTGTATTTAGTTGTATAAGTACATGAAGAAACATGGCTGTGTTTGTGTGCATAAGGAGATCAAGAGACCGGTCACAGAGCATGTGACCACGTGGTTGAAACACGAAGGTGGTGGGGGGGGGGGGGGGGGGGGCGGTGGTGGTGGTTTGGCCAATGAAGAAGGCAACCAAAAAATTGATGGAGCAGCTTTCTAATTTTTTAATAAGTGTATGCGGCATGGTACAGCTTTGCGGAAGGTAAAGGCATCCGGTGCCCTTTTCTGGGACCAACTATGTCTGTTAAATATAATTCTCTCTAGCCCATACCAACCTTCTTTTGATTTTTTGGCATCATTGATAAACCCCTGTTATTTCGCTCTGTTTCTAGTTAATTCATTGCCATAATGGCAATTTTAAAATAGTCATTATAAATAAACGATGTGAAACCACTGAGGAATCTAAATCGAGAACACAAATGAACATTGTAATCTCAACTTAGAATCCAAGATTTCTCGAATGTCGCAAACATTCAAGACCAATTTACGATCCAATCCAATTTGTGGTTCAAACAGACTAAAATGAACATGTAGCTTAATGAAATGCAATGTATATTGATTAACAAATGACTTGATTGCCGCAACATAACAAATTGTGATTAGTTTGGTCATTAATCAGTAATATGATAAACGTACCTTACTCACTTGTGACATCTCTGACTCTGTGAAGTAAAACATGTCTTATAGTAATTATTAGCGTATCAAATAGTACATATACGGCTTCAACGTAGTAGCGTCTATTAAATGGAGGGTGATAAGAAGAGAAATCAGAGATGAGTACCTGGATAGATATGTGGCTTTAAGAAGGCACTCATTTCCGAACAATATTCTTCTGTCCCCGACAAATTTCGATATCCACTGCCACGCCAAAACCATGCTCGACGGACATATGCGAGATTTCACCCCAAAGACTAAAGCGACTAATGAAGATATATGACCCAAATGAGGTCACGCGGGTCATTTGGCTCCTCCGCACCCAGTACTTTACTGCATTAAAAAGAAATTCAGGGGGATCCATTAACGAAAAGGCAAAAGAAGACAAATAATAAAATAACATGGTGGGAGAAACTAATCCAGCTAGTTCTGCGCAATAATACACAACACGATATTGTCAATAAAGTATGGAAATGAGAGCTTGTCCTGTAGTTTAATTGTTTCCTTTCCCCATACTGTAACAGGTTCTTTTACATGCGTACCCGGACAAACTTGAGCTATATCTTTAACAAAAGCCACATAAAAGACACAAACCTGCAGTCTTCTCTTCTTTCTCACCTTCGATGCTTTCTCTCTGTTTCTGGATTTCCCATCTGGGAAGAACCAGACATTGTTCTTTTGCTCGGCCGTAATTGAGGTAGCTCTTGGCGGTAGAGCCTTTTTCATGAGGATTATTTCAAAGAAGAATCTAGAATAAGAAAGGAAACCATGTTCAAGTCATGGAGGAGCAAGGAGAAGAAGCTCAAAGCTGTGTTTCAGCTCCAGTTTCAAGCAACGGATGTAAGTAATCTACTGAATCTTTATTGGGTTTTATCAGTTTTTGCTAATTCAAGATGCAAAAGCGTACTTGATGGTATAATGAAGTAATCCGAGGCTTTGAATAAGTAGTTACCTGATTGTGAGATGCTGCATTTTCAGGTGCCACAGTTGAAGAAGCCTGCTCTAACTGTGTCATTAGTGCCGGAGGAAGTTGGGAAACCCACATTCAAGCTAGAGAAAACTACGGTTCAGGAGGGAACCTGCTTGTGGGAAAATCCTGTATATGTAACAGTGAAGCTAGTAAGGGAGCCCAAAACAGGGAAGATTCACGAGAAAATATATCATTTCATCGTCTCTAGTGTAAGCCATGCTTTTTGCAATTACTAATTACTACTATTTTCCTTGTCTCATCTTGTTGAAGTTAAGCTCCTGCAAGTTCTAAATGTTCCAGTCCGATTGTTGTGTAGGGATCATCCAAGAAAGATTACCTTGGAGAATCTTCAATTGATTTCGCAGATTTCGCGGATGAAGCTGAACCAATTACTGTCTCTCTGCCACTGAAGTTTGCAAATTCTGGAGCTGTTTTACATGTATGCCTTCCGTCTCTCTCAAACAAATACGCTTATGTTGTTTTCAATCTCTGAACTTGGTCTGACAAATTATATTCCTGCACCACGTAAATAGATTACAATTCAGAAGATCCAAGGAGGCGTTGAACAAAGGTATTAACAAAATTCACTAATAGTCTTTCTCTTCTTCTCTCGTAATTTACTTCTATGGTTGAATTTCTTCTCCTTCTACATTGATAGTCACTTTTGTGGAAGTATTTCAGATACAAGGGAAGTACTGAGGATTTTCGTGATGGAAGGTTAACAAACCAATTGAGCAATGATCGATCAGAGGTAGATGACAAGAATTTTGCAGAACTAGCACAAACGATTGGTCTTTACCGTTTAGTATAAGATGGAATGAACAATCCTAACATGTCATAATCAAGTAGAATTTCGTTTTTGTGATGGAAACAGGACTTAGATGATTATAAAGAAGATGACAACTTCAAAGCATCTATTGGCTCTACGGACAGCTTTAAATCAATAGGGAGACAAAATTCCATGCCTCAGAGGCCACAAATTGTTGTTAATTCAGCAACAAAGAACCGCCTACACAGAAGAACTAGCACAGAGTGGTCAATAGGGTCAGCATCCGACGGGAGTTTAGTTGATTCATCAAACAGCCCTGAGGATGAATCAGTTCAGAAGCTTAAGAGTGAAATTTTCAACCTAATGCGTCAGCATGAGCTATCAGAAATGGAGACTCAGACACTTCGAAAACAACTGACAAAGGAGACCAAAAGAGCGCAAGATTTATCGAGGGAAGTTATGGACATCAAAGAAGATAGAGATGCACTTGAGAGAGAATGTGAACAGTTGAGGTTCTCAAGGAAGAATATAGAAGCAGAGGCTCTGGACCGAGTACGAGCTGTGAATGAGGGGTCGCGGGTTAAGCTGGAAGAAATGAGGAAGGAGCTTAACCATGAAAAGGAGTTGAAGTTCAATCTTGAGTTGCAACTGCAGAAAACACAAGAATCAAACTCGGAGTTGATTCTAGCTGTGCAGGACCTTGATGATATGTTGAAGGAGAAAAATATAGAATCAAGTGAGGATGATAAACAATTCCAGTGCCAAAACTGCAGATGTAGTACAGAAGCCAATGAAGGCCATCAAGCAGAATCTGCAAACACGAAATTAACTGGGGATGGAAATGATGCCAATACCAATGAAGTAAACTTGCTTAAGGAACAGATAACTAATCTTTCTGATGAGATAGAGGCCTACAGAGAAAGCAGGGAAAGGCTGGAAAAGTACATAGAGCAACTCACACAAGATTATGAAGATTTGAAACAAGAAAACCAAGGCATCTCGTCTGGGTTAGAGCAGAATCGGCAGGAAACACTGGAAGCAGAGGGTGAATGCTCCAGATATCTGGCTGCAATTGAAGAATACGAATCACAGCTGGAGAGGCTAGAACAGAAATTAAGAGAACAGACACAAGAACAGTCAAAAGCATTGCTCCAGATCAATGAACTTGAAGGTCAAGTAAAATCATTGGAGCAGGAACTCCAGAATCAGGCAGAGGGATTTCACAAACATCTGGATGATATTACTCGGGCGAAATTTGAGGAGGAGCAAAGAGCGATTCGTGCAGAAGAGGCCTTGAGGAAGTCAAGATGGAAAAATGCCAGCACAGCAGAGCGACTTCAGGACGATTTTAGAAAGCTGTCACAAGAAATGGCTGGTAAAATTGACGAGAATGAGAAGCTTATGGTGAATGCTGTCACGGAATCAGAAAAGCTCCGTGAAGAGAATCGACTCATAGCAGAAAAGCTTAACGAAGCTAATGAAGAGATTGAACTAATAAAAGACCAGACGAAAGTTAGGACGGAAGAGCTATCAACTCAACTTGATCTCAGGACAAAAATGATAGAAGAGATTTCATCGGAAGCAGAAGAGAAGTCAATGCAGCTGGAAAATTTGCAGAAGCAAGAAAAAGAAAGGCAAGAAGCTTTCACAAGGGAAATCCAAGTGCTGAAAGCCAGAATTGAGGAACTCACTGTAGCAGGCGCCTCCAGATGGATGGAAGAACATGAAGAAAACTCTAAGGATGAGCAGGATCAAGCAAACGCATCGCTTGCAAAAACAACATTGCAAAGAAATGAACTGGAGACAAAATATTCATCAGCGAAAAAAGAAGCAGAAAAGGCGGTACAAGAGTTGGAAAATTTGAGATCACAGAAGGATGAAAGGGATATAATGCTCAATACACTGCAATTGGACATAATAGAGCTCAGAGATCAACACAAGAAGTTAACGCATAGTCTCTCAGAAGAAGAGTTGGAGAAAGAGAAACTGCAGAAGCAAATACTTCGGTTAAAAGGGGAGCTACTGAAGAAGGAAGATGCTGCAGATAAATGGTAAAGTTCTTTGACCCCTTTAATTGTACTGTTAAATTGGATTTTACACGTCTTCGTAGCCCTTCTTTTTATTCAACTCCACAAACTCATTCTCAGCTCTTTAGCTTTTCATGGCTGGCCTCTAAGTAATCCGGTCAATTATTTTTTATCTCCAGGGGAGTAAAGACATGCACAGAGCAAGAACTAGACAACTGCAATCTGACAGAAATACTGAGCAAGATGGCGCAACTCAAGGAAAGGAACAAACGCATGGAAGGTGAATTGAAAGAAATGGAGGTGAGATATTCAGATATAAGCCTCAAGTTTGCAGAGGTAGAGGGAGAAAGGCAGCAGCTGGTTATGACTGTACGCAACCTGAAAAACAGTAACAAGAACTAGAAATAATTCCTGTAAGACCACTGTTGAAATATTAAGTGCCTCTCCCTTAACTCAACAAGATGAAATGTAATCAGCCAGGCATCAGGGTCTTAAATATCAACATATTGATAGAGCTTGTCGTGGAAAAATGCATTCATCAAAGTTTGCTGTCTTCACATAATTTGGAAATTGTTTCACTGTCGATATTGAAATACGTACTTCTAAGTGCAAGAGTTGTCCCTACAGGACGCACAATTTGAAAATCAGTTTATGAGAGTTTCAGTGTGTTGAGCATGGATTTTAGTCTTGTAATTGAAGTGCAGCATGAGTACATGTAAAGGTAAACCGCTACAGAAATCAGATGTTCAATTGCTGAGAACCAACCTCAACATAGCTTTACTATGCTTGCAACCTATCTAGCTTGTATTCAACATTATCTTCAAAGCGCAGTTCTCAGTCAATCAGCAAGAAATTATATAAAAGAGCAAAAAAAATCAAGGACTGAAGAAGATGATGTATGCTGTTTAGTGTTTACAATGAAATCGGCGAAAGAAAAGAAAGCTGAAAAAAGCTCTAACAGTATTAATCTGAATATCTTCTTCTCGCGAGTTCAAAATCACTGCTCTAGAGTCAAATCAGCATCATGGACGAACACAATTGTACTAGGAATCATAGCACACACTGAAGCACGATGATTAACGCGCATCTTGGCATCAAATAACAAATCTACCTCAGAGGAATCGCCATCTGATCTGATCACTTCTGAAGACGAGCCTCCCCACCATCTTCCCAGACTGTGATATTGACATCAACGTCTTGAGGTACTGCGCCGCGATAAACCCCGACAGAACGGATTTGGTAGGAAGATTTTCTGTTCTCGAATCCGATGAGAGACGCGAAGGAGGGAGGAGAAGAATAGGGAGATCAACGATACTTGAGGTTTTGCAGGGAGAAGAAGATAGAAGAAGATCAGAAGTAGTGTATATTGAAGAATCGAATTCGAATTTCTTGGCAAGCTGAATGAATTTCGTCGACTGCTGCCGAGAGAGGTATTGGTAGAGAAAGAGCGAAGGCAGTGCCCAACATTCTATTGTTTCCAAAATCGAAAATCAAAGTTGGCGCCATTTGCCCTGATTCACCAATTTGATAAATGAATCGCAAACCTAGGCTGATAATTTGAAAACCGAATACTCACTTGAGATCCGTCTGATTTGGGAGGTTAAAATACAATTAATGCAGGTAATCGACAGGTATGGATGAATTCAATACCCATTTATAACGGTATCGCACGGAAACAAATTCAATGGAATATAACTTTGAAAGTTACCCGCAAGTAGTCTAGAATTCTTAAAAACAAATCTTATCTCGAGTAATTTTTAAAAAACAAATCTTATCTCGAGTAATTTTTTAAGTTTCGCAATAAAAAGTGGGAGCTAAAGAGGCAATAAATTATCATAGAGTAGTATAGTTAATAATGTTGTGTTTTTGTCAGTGTTATGGAAGACGCGATTAGGCGTCCGCCTAGGCGGGAAAAACCTCAAGGCACCGGCAAAACGCCTCGCCTCGGGCAAGGCGATGAAATAAGGCGGCCGACCGAGAAATGACTAAGAAATCGCGCGAAATCGATGAGGAATCGATTTCCGCGACGCCGAGGCGGCGAAATCTGCTATTAAACGTTAAAACTAAGAATAAAAAACACATAGTTCGCCCTAAATTGAAAGATTTTTGTGTGATCACCTAGGAACCTACGAGTTTGACATCGCCTTTATGGCTTATCTTATCATTTTATTATGTTTGTTATGTTTGTTTTCTTATATATGAGAACTTGAACATTGGCTATCTTGAACTTTGTTAGTTACATAATTAAAACTCTGTGAACTTATGAACAGTTATGTTTGATCTTGCACACTAAACCTAAAATCTAATGCATTTTTTCTAAACGCCTAATCGCGCTTAGGCAACGCCTAATCATCCAACGCGTGAGGCAAGACCTCACCGCCTTATTTACGCCTTCGTGAACATTGGTTTTTGTTAGAAAAATGTGCCTAATTCAACAAGCATTAAATTGTGGAGATAATTATTAAAAATTTAGAAGAAGAAGAACAACAAATTTGAGTGTCTCTCTTCTCGATTTTCAGCTTTTGTAAAACGTATAAAAAATAGCGATCATCAACTTTAATTCTTAAGGTGGAATTAGACGAAGAAAATAAATAAAGTTAAAGAAATAATGATTTATGACCATAACAAATAACAAAGTGAAAGAAGAGGTGGTGATGTCGTCCTTCATGTTGAACAAAAATTACTATATCAGGGAGGCCTTTAAAAACATAAAGTCACATCAACTTATAATTAGGTTCACTTTCCTCGAGCACTAAAATATTTAAACTCTTAAAAGAATATTAGAAAGACCATGGAACAACCCAACCAACTCACATCAAATCAAAAGGATTCAAATGGTGTAGAGGCTCTTCCGCCCCCACACCAAATTAGGAGAATTCGAACCATCGTAAAAACGGGACCACTTTGCTCGAACCCCAAGAAAACAATGGGTTGGCTAAGGACTTGAAAGAACAATGTAGATATAGATATAACAGTTGGAAGAACAACAAATCCGTTGTAGTCTAGTTGGTCAGGATACTCGGCTCTCACCCGAGAGACCCGGGTTCAAGTCCCGGCAACGGAATATTTTTTGTCCAACCCGACAGACACTAGTGGGCTTTTCATCTTATTCATCCAAATCGGATTGGGGCCCAAGTTAATTCAGTCGCATCTTACATTCAATCTCCTAGCTGCCTTTATATCATTGAAAAGCACATTTCGAGGGTTAACAAATATCCGCAGGACCACGATTCTACGGCGACGATCAGCTCCCTTTGCCAAAAAAACTCTTGATCCTTCCCGCGTCTGCCTACCGCTTCTCCGTTTCTCTCTTCAACTTACCGCAGCCTATCAACTCGAGTGAAACAGGTTAGCTTAGCTCTTCCAACTGAATCCTTTTCCTCCGTTGTGATGTTTGTTTCTCGCTTCTGTTCCGGTTCAGACCCCCGCCGTAAGTAGGGTTTTTCCTATGTTCTAGGGTTTTAGCGTCTCCCAGATTTTAATTGGAATAGGTCTGATTGATAGACTTTATTACTGCGTTTGAATTCACAGTCGATATTACTGGTGGGGGCTATTGATTACATTTGGCAAAAGAGTTGATATGCTTTTATAGGTTTGACTGGTCATGGCGATGGAAGTATAGTCGATTCATGCTGTTCTGATGCTTTAAATTGTAATTTTGATTTTAGTGGATTCTTGCTCTGCAGCGTGTTTTCTTGCTGGAGAATGGATAACGGCGAAGTTCCTGAAAACGCCAACGACAGTAAGCAAATCATTTCTATAATCCAATTGAGTTTTCTGTTTTCGCTTTATTGCAACTGCAAATTCTGGTTGTAGATTACTTTCAACATAAATCGTAATTTTTTATAGGGATTTTCCGCTGCTGCAGATTGTCCAGGTACTCAATCGGAACTGGCGGGAAAAGCAGCTGACTGTCAAGGATGTCCTAATCAGGAAGCTTGTGCTACTGCTCCTAAGGGACCCGATCCAGGTTCCTCCTTTCCCCTTTCCTTTTCTGGACTTTACCTGGTTTTACTTCCGTTTTTTAAATTAGGGTTGGAGCTGTTGATTTGAATTTTCTGAGTGGATTGCCCGTTGCAAGTATGTGTAGCTCTGAGTTGAAATCAAATCAATAGTCTTACAATATGCAGGACATTCTTATTGTTTGTTATGTTCTCTTGTGAGAAGCCTTTGTCTTTTGTTTTCCACTACCATGGCACCTGGGCCTTCACACCTAAGCTTAGGAAGCTGAGGCTGTAATCGTTTAATTGTCCTTTTGTGTGAGTTTCAAACTTAGGAGTGGAAGCTAAACTAGGTTTCATTGGAAGAGGTAAAAGTTGTTTTGATAGAGGTTCAAGAAACTCAATTTTGTCAACTGATATGACAGCCCAAGTATGGAAAGCTGTTGGGTTGTGAGTTAGTGTGCCTGCATGAGAATGTTTTTTCTTATCTTGACTATCTTTGAATTTAACTTTCTCTTTTATTCCACTTTCCTTGTGAAAGAGAAAGAATGTTCATCAAATACTGGTTTAAACGATCACTATTCTAGTTATCTGTCCTTGCTCGTTATCATGTCTAGAATGATTAAGGGCAGTCTGTAACTTAATTGTTGATGTTTGGTATATTGGTTCTGCAGACTTGGTTGCCATTGCTGAGAGAATGGCAACTGTAAAGCACAAGATCTTAATTTTATCAGGAAAGGGCGGTGTTGGCAAGAGTACTTTTTCTGCCCAGCTCTCGTTTGCACTAGCAGCCATGGACTTCCAGGTTGGTCTCTTGGACGTTGATATCTGTGGGCCCAGCATCCCTAAGATGCTTGGACTGGAAGGTCAAGCTATTCACCAGAGCAACCTCGGATGGTCCCCAGTATACGTCGAATCGAACCTTGGGGTAATGTCAATTGGTTTCATGCTCCCAAATCCTGATGAAGCTGTCATATGGAGGGGCCCCCGCAAGAATGCAATCATCAAACAATTTGTGAAGGATGTCTATTGGGGAGAGCTCGATTTTCTAGTGGTCGATGCTCCACCAGGAACCTCAGACGAGCACATCTCACTAGTTCAATTTCTCCAGGCAACCGGGATAGACGGTGCAATCATCGTCACCACACCGCAACAAGTCTCGCTAATTGACGTTAGGAAAGAAGTGAGCTTTTGCAAGAAGGTTGGGGTGGAGGTCCTCGGGGTTGTGGAGAACATGAGCGGGTTGTGCCAGCCATTGACAGACCTCAAGTTTTTGAAGCTCGGAGAAGCAGTTGAACAGACCGATGTGACAGAGAGGATTCTGGAGTTGATGAGAGAGAAGGCGCCGGAAATGCTGGACTTGGTAGTGTACAGTGAGGTGTTTGACAGTAGTGCTGGTGGGGCGGCATCAATGTGTAGGGAGATGGGGGTTCCTTTCCTGGGGAAGGTACCTTTGGATCCACAGCTTTGTAAGGCCGCTGAGGAAGGTCGATCCTGTTTTGCTGATCAGAGATGCAGCGTCAGTGCTCCGGCACTGAAGAGTATGATTGAGAAACTAATTTCGGCAAAAGAGTGGAATCAGGAAGAATCGCAGCACAAGGAGAATGGTTATGGCGCATAAAACTCTGATGTTTTGTTGCCTTGCAACAGATCTGAACTCTTTACCTTTGTGGGTTTGCTTATATAGATATATGCTTCTCGTTCCAAGGCGTTAGTGCTTTAAAGATTTTGTTTCTCTGGTACATACAATAAGTGGTTGTTGAAATTAGTATAATATCTGGTTTCTTTTTATGTCATGGCTCTGAGTTTATGAAGTGTATTGATTTTAATTTCTAATATGGTTCCTTCTTGAGGATAAAAGTTCTCTTAAAATTTACTGGACGTTGTGTGGTATCTTTGCAAGCTGATATGTTTCTGTAGATTGTAGCAAACTCATGATAAGAAACTATTTTTAGGAACACAACCGTGACTTGCGATCAGCTATGCTCACGAGTCCTTTATTGAATCGTCGGGGCTCGGTAGATAGTGACAGTGGGTTCAGAGGTTTCATCTAGAGACAAATTCGGTGCTGTGAAAGTTATGTAGGGATGGACTGATCATTAATATGGATGGTTTCGTTCTTCATCCTTGCAGCTCGGCTGTAGAGGTTGGGAGTTTGAATGATTGTCATGGTGGTGGATTCTGGCAGCTTTTGATACCAATCTGGACCGTTGTGCAATAACTATTGCGGAACTTCTAGGGCAATTCATGGGCTCATTTCGCTTGCAATTGGACTCAGCTACACCTATGTCGAGTTAGGGTGACACTGATTTTTGCCACCTAACGTGTATCCAGGAGGCGGGAAGTGGTGAGCCAGGTACTGAGTTGCAAGTGGGACGCTCATGTCTCCCACTCCTTTCGAGAAAGTGTAACCGTGTTGCTTACATGAAGGCTCATCATGGTCATACGCTTTCGTTTGGTTCTTATATTTTTTCTTCCGTTTCGATACGAGCCAGCTATTAAATATTTAATAGTAAATTTCTATTAGCATTATCATTAATCCGTTGTAGTCTAGTTGGTCAGGATATTCGGCTCTCACCCGAAAGACCCGGGTTCAAGTCCCGGCAACGGAAATTTCATTTTCTGATCCGACAGGCGCTAACTGGGCCGGACGAACGTAGTAGCCATTTAGATTTTAATGATGTTTTCCTTAACCGAATCGTATTCGGGGCGAACTTAATTTTGTCGGATCGTACACTTTCCCTTACCCTTTTCGAAAGCACAATTGAGAGTTAACAAATATCCGAAGGAACACGATTCCTACGGCGACGATCGGCTCCCGGCGCCGTATAACTCAATATTCTTCCGGCGTCTGCCTACCGTTTCCCTTTCAGAGCCTGACGAATCGTGGCACAGGTTAGCTGAGCTCTTCCAACTGAATCCTTCCTCCTTTTCCTCCGTCTTTTGTGTTTGTTTTTGGCTCCCAGTTCCGATTTAGACGCAGCGTAAGGATTTTCTATGTTCTAGGGTTTCGTCGTCTCCCCAATTTTGAATAGTAATTTGTCTGAGACTCAATTGCTGCATTTTTAATTGACCGCTGGATTACTCGTCTGTCTATTGATTTAAGATTGGCAAGAGAGTAGGATCTTATATGTTTTTAAAACTTTGACTGGTGATGGCAACGAAATAGAGTCCGATTCATGCTGTTCTGATGGTTGAGCGATATTGCAGGCACCTGAAGTTGATTGGATAAAGATCAGTAAAGAAGATGTCTGGGGAAAGGCCAGTTCATTCTGACTGCATAAATGCGTCGAATCCTTACCATCAGTGCGTTGAGTATTGCTTCAGGATGATTGCAGAAGCCAAGGCTAGAGCAGATAAAGAAGCAGGTATTAATATTCTCATTGCTTTTTGTCCTTTTCGGTAGCCTAATTTGGCGATAATTTCGCGATGAGAATTGATTATACTTAATTTCAAAATCACTTATAGCTAACTTTGTAATCTCCGTGTATAGATGATATCCTTTGATACTGTTGTAACGATGTAGATTTATCCTTTGACCCGTACTTTTGAAGACTTGTGAATGCTTC
Organism: Linum usitatissimum; assembly: GCA_030674075.2. Lineage (NCBI taxonomy): Eukaryota > Viridiplantae > Streptophyta > Magnoliopsida > Malpighiales > Linaceae > Linum > Linum usitatissimum. The sequence continues at coordinate 2,069,764 of JAUJYP020001424.1, forward strand.
TTCGTTTTTCCTCCTAGACACAGATTTGATGGTTTATTGCTTAATGACTTGAGTTCTAATTGTTCTATTATAGTGTACGGGTGTTTGTGCTTTTGTTGTTTGCTATATAATTATGTTTCATGCTTACTAACGAAAATTGTATCAGAATTCAAGCAGGCGGAAGCTGGTAATGCTCAGGCCAGTGCACATTGTTCTCATGGAAAGAAAGATATGCCAGCTGAAAGACCAGATTCTGATGATGATAGCCACAGTGATAAAAACGATCAAGTTGCAGAAGAAATGCCAGAAGAAGATGATACTAAACTAAGTGGAAGGCAGAAAAAACTGCTCGAGTTGAAGCGTAAGATGGTACGAGTCCTGTTTAACTACTCCACCAAGAATGTTCATGATTCCATGACTATAACCTTCCATTTGATGTATCTCCAACTATGATTCAACTTTCAACCGGCTGGTGATTGAAGGTTTCTCCTACTAATTCCTTTCGTCTTTTTGTTTTGTAAATTCAGGACGCGGCAAAGAAAGCCAACCAAATGGAAATCAAAGCAGAAATGAAGAGACTGGAACCTCCTCAAGAATCAAGGGGCATCTCCAAACAAAAATGGCTTGAGGAGAGGAAGAAAAAGATCGGTAAACTGCTTGACGCAAATGACTTGGATATGAAGAGGGCATATATGCTAGACACACAAGAGGCAGCAGAGGTGAAATACAAGAAATGGGAGAAGGAGCCTGCTCCTGCTGGCTGGGATGGTAAGTGTACATTTTTCTTGTTAGTGTCCTTTTCTTCTTAACTTTCTTTAAATACGCAATCAATTCAACTATCGATTTAGTTTGCTCTACAGGATAGGTCAAGATATAGTACTGCCTCGGGCTTAGCTTCATTTCTTAGAATTTTATATGCCACTGTCAGTCTTGAGTATGAAACTTATCTTGCATTCATTCTGTTGCACCAGTTTTCAACCAGAAGAGTCTGTATAATGCCTACAAAAAGCGGACAAAGAATGTGAATGTTGATCAGGAGGAGTACAACAAAATGAAAGAAGCCGATCCCGAGTTCTACCGCGATGCCTCGAGTCTCCAATATGGGAAGGTAACCGGTCCCCTCACTGAAATTGATCGATTATCCACCTCTGCAGATTGCTTAGAACATATATACTTACTACATGTTCGAAACGATGCAGGCTCCAAAGATGTCAGAAGACAAGATTAACAGAATGGTGAAGGAACTCAAGGACAGGGATGAGAAGCGCAAGTCCTTCAGCCGGAGGAGGAAGTTCAACGAGGAGAAAGACATCGATTCGATCAACGATCGTAACGAGCACTTCAATAAGAAGATTGAACGAGCCTTTGGCAAGTACACGTTGGAGATCAAGAACAATTTGGAGAGAGGAACTGCACTGCCTGACTAAGCCGATGCTGTGTTTATCACGGTTTCGGGGAGTATGTACGAATCTGGTTTGTCGTTGGAAGTAGAGAAGTAGGCTGAAGTGATTGAAGAATACAATCTGTGATGATTGTAACTGGAAAAAGTACCGTGTTTGCCCAGTCAAGTTCTGGTAACTCTTCTGTGACGTGAAATTTTGAGGTTTTTGTTTGCTTCACTTAAAACGCCTCCAACTGATTAGAGTTGCAGCTCAAACTTCTTTAACCTCCATTCTATGTTTCTGTTAACCTTCTATGTCCACCTAAGTTTAACAATCATTGGTTGAAGTCTGCCATGTCTCATAAGAGCCAAACTTACAAAATAAATATGGAAGTTTAACCATCATTAGTTGAAACCTGCCATGCCTTGTTAATATCTGCTCAATTACCAAGGTTTAGTAGAGGAGGGTTGTGTCGGGTTTGCCGTTGTCTAGCTGCTTTAGGGCCAGTCTTCTGAGGGCCATGCCCATACATCCCTCGTCTTCCGACTATTTTATATTGGTCTTATATGACTTGCTTGATTCCTCCAAGCCACACTTGATTATGAATGAAGATCATGATACAATCGCATTTGGGTTCTTACCAACAAAATAAGTATGGTATCGAGTACAGACGAATTGCTATCACAACTCTAATACAAAGGTGAAAATTGGGTCGTAGAGACCAACTTAAGCTACCAATTCATACTAAATGTACAACGTTAGATTCACAACAAACAATAGTCCGTTGTAGTCTAGTTGGTCAGGATATTCGGCTTTCATCCAAGAGACCCGGATTCATGTCCAGGTAACCGAAATATTTTGTCACCCGACGGAAGCTAATTGGGCCGGACCGACGTAGACATTACTCGTACTTTTCGACCGGATTGTAATCCGGTATTCTCTTCGAATCCCACCGTCGTTCGTTTTACCATTTTTGTGCCTCCTTTTTTTATCTCCCCTTCATATTTCCCACCTTCAAACCTAGTTTTACGACCTCCTTTTCGTTACGTTCCGTACTTGCGGAACACCAGTTCCACCGGCCTCCCTCCTCCCCAGTCGTCGCCGGTGCCTGTAACCATTCCGCCAGAAATCCAGCCCCCCCCCCCCCCCCTCGCTCCGCCGGTCCCAGAAATTGGAAGGAAAAGTCGAAAGCCTTGGTCTGACGACTCCGCCGAAGCCCCTATCCTCAGCAGGTGAATTCTTCCATCTATTTTCCGTGACTTCTTTTGGGTTTGGGATTAATCAATGTCCTGTTTCTCTCTTCTCAACATTCTGATTAAACCCTTTTTCCCTTGCTGATGTTTCGTTTATCCATTTTGTAGATTTCTTCGGTGGCTAGAGAAAAGATTCGGACTTTGATCGAGTTCACCTGAGTTTGGCTGCTGGGTTGGGTTGCTTTGGTTTTGTCAGGATTTGATTTCGAGGTGAGTTTTATTATCTGGATTTTCGTACGGTTTAATAGCGTATCGTTGCCTTGAAAATGTGGTTCTTATTGTTTTACTGGAAACATGATGAGCCTGTATATGTTAGCTATGTTTCTCTATTTCATTTGCATTGATGTTATAGGCATAAGACATTTTAAGAAGTCCCTGCTGCAATATTCATGCTAGATACATACACAGTGGATATAATGCTTTAAAAAAAGAATCAGTGTGTTTCAAAGTTTGATTTTGAGTGTTTCAGTGTCTCCCCAATTTGAATAGGAATATCTCTTGACTGATAAAATATGTTGCTTTGTTGAATAAACAGCGGAGCTGAGTTACTCGTCTGGCTATTGATTAAAAATTGGCAAGATAGTTGGATCTTATATGTTTTGACAGCTTTGATTGGCGATGGTGACGGAAGTATAGTCGATCCATACTGTTTTGATGCTTTAACTTGTTTTCTAGACTTCAGTGACATGTTTGTGTTGACCCTCACGGTTTTTTTTAAAGACCCTTATGGTTAAGTGATCCTTTTTTACCTTTACGAGTCCATTCATCTGCTGCTGCAACTCTTCTTTTGCGATAGTTTCCTTAACATGCACATTGAATCCAGTATTGATTTTTACCAATCTGCAGCTTGCAGTACATGGAAAATGTGATGGGCGTCTTACTATCAGTTCGCATAGTAAAGCTATTAAAGCTCCTTGCATTTACACACACCAATCTGCTTTCAGCTAGTGCCATTTTTCTGTGATAATGGATCCAGCGTGCTTTGAGAATGAACGTTGTAGCCCTGTTCGGTACAAGGTTGGTTCATAGAGTTCCATGTATAGTGGGAGTCACGAGGCGATTGTGTGACTATAGCCCCGATGATAATGCAATGGATAATGGGTTTCAGTTGATTGAAGAACCCATCAAGAGAACTTGGGGAGATTCACGTTCTGATTCAATGGATAGCCATGTTTGGTCCGAGAGGAGGCGCCGAGAATGGGTAGATGCTGAACGTGTCATCGAAATTCTACGGCAAGATGGCCCTGGAATTGACACTAAAGCAGCGTTAACCGAGCTCCATGTAAAGGTCTCTTGGCTACTCGTAAGAGAAGTTCTTGTCGGGATTTTGAGAAGTTTAAATTTCGAGAATAAAGCCAGGTGGGCAAAGTTGGGGTACAAGTTCTTTGTGTGGTCTGGTCAGCAAGAAAACTACAGACACTCGACAAACTCTTATAATCTGATCATAAAGATTTTCGCAGACTGTAACGAGTTCATGGCCATGTGGAGACTGGTAGAAGAGATGACCGACAACGGTTTCCCAACAACAGCACGAACGTTCAACATATTGATTTCCACCTGTTGCGAGGCAGGTTTGGCTCGGAGGGTTGTAGATAGATTTGTTCAGTCAAAGACTTTTAATTTCAGGCCGTTCAAGCACTCTTACAATGCAATTCTCTACTCTCTTTTGGGAGTTCGTCACTATAGCTTGATCGAGTGGCTCTATAAGAAAATGTTAGCTAAGGGACTTTATCCGGACATCCTAACTTACAACGTTGTCATGTGTGCAAAGTACAGGTTGGGGGAGTTAGGCGACGTTTGGAAGTTAGTTGATGAGATGGTAAGAAACGGGCTTTCCCCCGATTTCCATACCTACAACATCATTCTTCATGCTCTTGGTAAAGCAAACAAACCACTGGCTGCACATAAACTAATGAATCACATGAGAGAAGAGGGCATTCACCCTTGTGTTCTCCACTACACGACACTGATGGATGGATTAAGTAAGGCCGGGAATTTGGAGGCTTGTGAAGGTTTCTTTGATGAAATGATGAAGAATGGATGTTTTCCGGATGTTGTTTGTTATACTGTAATGATCATGGGATACGTTGTGGTCGGAGAGCTTGAGAAGGCGAGGGCCATGTTTGAGGACATGATCACGAAAGGCCAGCTGCCAAATGTGTTTACCTATAATTCGATGATTTGTGGGTATTGTATGGCGGGGAGGTATAAAGAGGCATGTTGTATGCTTAAGGAGATGGAAGCCAAGGGTTGTAGCCCGAATTTTCTTGTGTATAGGAATTTAGTTGAGAATTTAAGGAATGCTGGGAAGGTTCATGAAGCTAATGATGTAATCAAGCAGATGGCTGAGGATGGGAAGTATGCCCATCTAGCTTCGAAGTTGATGGGACGACGGCATAGAAGCTGAAGCGTCGGAATTTTGTGTCCTGGGATGTCCATTGTGCAAGGGTAGAGCAGCTAGCTAAAGAAGCAGGTATTTCTACTCACATTGTCTTCAAAATCACTTATAGCCTAACTATGATCTCATTGTCTGCAAGTCTTCTCAGGAATGTGTCGAAGGATAAGTTAGATATTTAGGATGATGTCTTGTGGTCTTTCATTCCCCGCAAGAATTGATACTTATCTCTTAATTATTGAGTTTTGATTGCTCCATTATATTGTAGCAGTGTTCGTGCTGTCTTTGCTTGCTATATGGTTCTGTTCTAATTGCTTCCTCGCGAAACTTGCATCAGAATTCAAGCATATAAAGAGTGAAAGAATGTCAATGTTAATCTGGATGAGTACAATGAGATGAAAGAAGCTGATCCTGAGTTCTACCGTGATGCCTCGAGTCTATATTGCGGGAAGGTAACCCCTTTACTGATGAAAAGTACGATTTTGCGAATTGCAAACAACATTATACTTGACCACACGTTGAAATGATGCAGGCCTTAAGAGGACAAGAATGGCATAATGGTGAAGGAAGGAACACAGTGACTGGGACAAGAAGAGCAAGGTCTTCTAACCGGATGAAAGAGTTCCTCGAGGAGAAAGATATCGAATCGATCAATGATGGTAAAGAGTCCTTGAACAGGAAGATAGAATGAGCTTTTGGCAAGTACACAATTGGGAGAGAGTGACTGCGCTGGCTGTCTAAGTTACCGGTTGATCAATCATCACAGTTTCTGGCGCCATAATTTATGAGATAACACAAAAGGCAACCGGAGGCTTGCTACGTAACCGCGAAGGAAACTGCTTTGCAAAATTTTTGATGAACTCGAGAAGTGGAAAGCTCTTATTCTTATATTTATCGGGAGGGTAATCACTAGCTAGCGAATAGTGGTCACAATGTTGCCCTGAGTTTTCAATGTTTTGCATCAGATGATCTGTAGTTATTGTACTGCATAATGTATGATTTGTTTGGAGTCTCTGAATCCTAATGATACTGCATTAAACTTTTGGTATAAAGCATATCAATCTCTGGGTCGATATATTGCAATATTGATGACAATGGATAGGATTCTCCTATCCTCCAAAGGAATTAAAGACAAAAGGTAAAATTGTGAAAATCTAGGCAACCACATGATGAACCTGCACCCTGTACCTTCAAAAAGGACTGTGGAGGTCTGTCAATTGAAGAGGACCACAAAGCCAAAGAGTCCCATTACCCAAAGCTGCCTGGCAAGGCCACATTCAATTCCTTTTCATTTGTTTCCTTTTCTATGTTTGTAACACCATTATTTGTTCTAGGTAAGCACCACTCTCAACCCTAACAGGGGCCAAAGCACCAGCCAGCAGCGCATAAACCTTTCCGAAACATCCAGACCCCGTTATTGGGACGAAAATGTTGACATAACGATTAACGATTCCTTGGCTATCATTATTGCTTCTATGTTATATACCTCGTGTTCTTTACCGATAGCCATAACTAATTTCTTCATCGCCAATGATTCCATCTCCCGTTTTAACAAACAATGTTCCAAGTTCTGGTGGTACTCTGGCATGGAAAGGACTTATGTGAGATCCAAGTTAGCATCTTTCTCCTCATATTTCTTAGATGCACAAACAAAAAATTAAGGCAAACTAGAACCTACTCCTATAGAACACCAATAATTGAAGGATTCTGTTCATCCATCCATTACATCCAAGACCACTCAAACAGTAACATAAAAATAATAGACTGCATCATTCACCATCCATAGAAGGAAACTAACAATGAAACAAACACAATTCACAAGCTTGGTTTCCTTTTCTTCTCTAGTTGGTAGGGTTGCTGCGGAAAGACCCCAAAGCTTTGATGGCAGCTGCCCTCAGAATGTACTGGTGGTATGCTGCTGCTGCTAGTGCTCCCACAAATGGTCCAACCCAGAACACCCACTGTTTTACAAAATTACCCTCAATCATCAACTCAAACTTCAAAAACTCTCAACATAACAAAGATCTAGCGAGTAAAGAAAAAGACACTTACATGGTCATCCCAGATCTTGTCATTGTTGTAGATGACAGCAGCACCAAAGCTCCTAGCAGGGTTGATCCCAGTTCCAGTAATGGGGATTGTGGCCAAGTGTACCATGAACACTGCAAACCCAATTGGCAGTGGAGCCAACACCTACATAATAGCACACATGCTGGATCTTTAGCAACACAGAGACAGAAAGAAACAAAAAAATACTGTAATATTTTTTATTGGTTGCTTACAGGGATATGAGAGTCACGGGCGCTTCTTTTAGGGTCAGTGGCGGAGAAAACAGTGTAGACAAGGACAAATGTGCCGATAATCTCAGCACCAAGAGCTGTTCCGGTGCTGTATCCAGCGTTCACTGCGTTGGCACCCCCACCTAGGCTATTGTAAGGGTGCTTCATGATGGCCTTCACTAACCCAACACCACATATGGCTCCCAAACACTGAGCCACCATGTATGACACTGCTCTGATCAGTGACACTTTCCTCGCCAAGAACAGGCCAAATGTCACCGCTGGGTTGATGTGCCCTCCTGCAGAAGTAAGAAATCCAAGAAACCATCAAAACCACCATCATCAGTAACTAAAGATAAAGGCAAGTAGCAAATTCAGTTGGTTCTTAGGGAAAAGATTGTGTTTTTTCACATCAACAAAAACCAAAAAGAGTTGCAAAATTTAAAACCACAACCCCAATTACTAAACAAGGCCAACAGAGAGGCTACTGTTGAACATATGCTTTAGGAAATTAAGTTTCAAGTTAATGTTGCTAGTAAATTAACTAGGTTAATGAAGCTGGTTCTTAGTTGTGCTTTAGAGGAAAAGATTATGATGTTTTTACAGACTCAAAAGGGTAAATAGGAATTGAGCTAGTAAATTTTTTAGCTAGTTCATAGTTTTCAGTCTGAACATCAACTAAACCAAAACAGAGGTGCAAATTTTAACCGCAACCCATTACTAAACAAGGCCTAGATGAAAGTGGGTAACACTTGCTTTCAAGGAAAAGATTATGTTCCCAATACTAGCTAGCATAAAAAAAGCAGATAAAAGTATGAAGATTTACCAACAACAAAACCAAAAGACAACATATTTACCATACTAACCACAGCAAAGAAGCTACTGTTGAACATGGTTTAAGAAAGATTTAAACTTTTCTTGGTGTTGCTTACCAGAGATACCAGCTGTGCAGTAAACAAGGACGAAGATCATGCCACCAAAGGCCCAAGCGATCCCCAAAAGGCCAACACCACCACAAGGGTCAGTCTGGTTCTTGTGGCCAATGACGGTGGCTACAGTCACATAGAGGAACAGAAGAGTTGCGATGAACTCAGCTATGAGAGCTCTGTAGAAAGACCAGAGCTTGACTTCACCAAAGTCCAATAATGGAGCTGGCGGAGGGTCAACGTAGTCCTTCCCATGGTGGTGGGTTGCTTGCCCTTCCTCACTCACTTCCTTAGACATTGAGAGACAACAAAGCTTGAAAAACTCAAAGAAACTTTGAGACTGATGAGAGATGGATTAGATTGTACTATTTCTGCGGTGAGGGGGCAACTTTATATAAAGGAAAGGGTAGGGGGGAATGGTACATTTTGTAGTTGGCCCAGAGGGTACTTACGGTATTTCGAATAGAGAGAGAAAGGGGCTACATGGGTTTAAAGGGGTTCTGGACCATGAAGAAACCAGTGTGAGAAAAGCACTGAACTTTGCCATTTGGTCGTGAACGATTTGTTTAAGTGAGATTGTTCCATTGATAAAGATGTGTGGGTATTAGTAATTTTAAAATTATTATATTTTATTTAGATTTATGTAATGTTTATTTTCTTTTTTTTTGTTATTTTTTATTTCGGACAAAAAAAATTGTGAATTATCTAATAATTTGGTGTGATTAAGTTGAACAATTTTGAATGTTGGTTTACTTTGTTATTGTCTTGACACTTGTAGTCATCTCTTAGTAATTCTGTTGAATAACCATGTATCTTTTTAGTCGTATTTTCAATATTACATCGATACAGATAGTATGATTGGTTGGATTTTATACTATTGATTAAAGTTGTCTGTTAGTATTCCGATATAACAATAATCTAATAAAAATACAACTATAATTTAGAATGAATTAAGCAGTTGAATCACATATATTAGACTAACCGGTTCAATATCTCAATCCAATTTCTGAAACCCAGCTAAATGGGTTATTATTTTATTCAAAAAGAGGGGTTGGACCGTTGGACCAAAGAAGAGACTGGACAGAGAAATGACTGGGTGGGTGGGGCAATGGGTTACAGAGTGATGAAACCAACCAGCCATGTGAAGGCTAATCATCTTTGTTGTGAAGAAAAAGGGTTCAGCCTGGCATCCAACCAATCAAAATCCATTCTTTTTTCTCAACGGTAATTTCTGTTGTCTTCTTCTTCCTTTCTCTTTAGCTCATCATGCAGCTAGCTAAGCGAACTCTTCTGAATCCAATGACAGTGAGCTGTGAATTTGAAAGAGGGAGGGGAGTGTGAACTACTCGTGACATTTCATATATATTTTCATACATCAAGCATATATACTCGAGAAGGGATTATAATACAATACAGTTTCGTCACTTCAACAAGTCGTTACGCAGAAGGTTAAATAAGTTGTGCATCGACTATACGTAATAGCATATTATGAAAGTTGATGGTTATCGAAATTCGAAAAAGTGTTTAACTAGGAACAATAACATTCAAAGCTAAATAAAAATTTAAAGTCTCGTAGATTTATCTTCTCATTTATTATAGAAACCTAGCTAAGCATGTTTAAAAATAATTGATATATTAATCTATCTTACCGCAACTAAATATGAACGTTAATTGATGAAAGTCTCTTGTCTGCCTAACCATGGCGAAAATGTTCAATTAGAGTCCAACAAGCAAACACCTACCCTTCATTAAAACTATTGTAAAAAGAAAAACCTTCATTAAATGAAGATGCTATGAAAAAAAAAACGTAGAATTTAATGTTATGCATCTAATTATATCGATATTTTTTGGTACCTTACCTATTAAAAATATATATTTTGATATTTTATCAATTATTTGTAACCAATTGGTACTTTATTTATTTCAACGTAACGGCGTGGTACTTACTTCAATTTTTGTCCATAATTTCGTAAACGTTATGATGTGGTGCCAACCAAACTTCCGACCGAAGTTTGATTGAAGAAACTGTTACTTAGGAAGTTTGATCGGTTACAAATTTGGTTACTCAAGAGGCCAACTATGAATATAACTATGAACATCGATTAGAGGAGTCAGTTTCAAAATGTGGAGTTTGGAAAGAGGTCGTCCATTTGTCAACATCTCACTTTGGGGAGTCGTCAATTGCTACCACTTCTCTCCAACGACCCTTCCTTTGAAAATCAAGACCCCGACGACGTCTACGCTCAAAGGTTCTCGGCGAAGTATATAATTTCAGGGAACTTAACTAAATTGTGGACGGAAATTGGATGGAAGTATCATATATTATTACGTTTTAATATATAATGTACTAATTGATTACAGATGATATGTAAGGTATTAAAATTTATCCTTTCGATAAATAAGGTACAAAAAATATTAATAAACACGACTATCCAAGCTGTTTTCTTTTCTATAAATGTAGTACTGTTAATAATATAATGTTATCAGAACATTACTAACAATAATCGAACATGTCAAGATGATTGTGTAACAGTGGATATACTTATTAATAATACTCATGAACATTCTCTGAACAGGAAAGTTCCCTTCTTAATAAATATGAATAAAATTTATTTTATTCTCAATAATAATTGGCAACAAATAAAATTGGGAAAAGATAATTGAAACTACGTCGGACCACGTGGCTGACAGCCTGGAATTTTATCCAAATTATGCATTGGCCATTTGGGGCTGGCCCGTCACCCCCACCACCAGCCACTCAGCTTAGCTTCCGTCCAAGTTGTTCCCACCCGTTGGCCCCGTCTCCGTCAGCACAGTATTAAATGCAATGCACAACGAGAATCGAGTTGCACTCATACGGTTTGATAATCTCTTTTTCAAATTATATTGAGGTTAGTCATATTGGGCATTAACTCTACATGTGTGATCGAAAACAGTTATAGACTAAAGTTGAAAACCAACAGAATGCGGCTAGCTGAATTACAAACTAAGCCTCCTGCAACTACTAGGTTAACCCGTCTTTGCATAACAAAAACCATTCGAATAAAGAACAATCCACGTACTAATTCGATTATATTTACACCTGCGTCCTGACAGGGAAAGGCAGTAGCCCCTGTTGTTCCAATCTCCAATATTTTCAAGGTCCCAACCCAACGGTCATCTGGTTTCTCTGTTTTGTTTTTTAAATTTCTGTGTAGATTTATTTTTCGTGTCACGTATTAATCACTGCGGCGATGAGGGTGCAGAACAGTAAACAGTTCCAGAGGAAGCAGATGATGAAAGCGACTCGTCGTTTTGTCTCTTGATGTCATCAAGTGAAGAGAGAGATTTGACGAACAAGCATGAACTGTCATCATTTTGGAAGAACTTCCCATATTACATTATTAGATAATTTTAGTACGAAGGTAGGAATTGTATCAAGGGTATAATAGGAATTTCAAAATATATTTCTCTCTTAGTTTTTCTTTTTTCTCTACTTTTTTCATGTCAATTAGATATAATAATGATAAATAATGATGTAACGATAACGTAAGGTAGATGTAACAATTTATATATAAAGTCAATATAATGGACCTATTAAAATAATATAATAAAAATGCATAACGGTGTATATATCACCAACATAAAAAGTGGTCAACTGGACATAATGATGATGAATTCAACTACTCTTAAGGTAGATATAATAACGACATAACGAGCCTGTAAAATGATCATATTACTGGCATAACATGCTCATATAATCCACACTCATGTGAATTTTTTTAATTTTTTTCTTCTAAAACTACTCCCATCATTTTTAGTCGTAGGGTGAAAGTTTGCCCAAAAATGACCTAATCCAACAATCACAATCTATCGGATTGATCCGACAAAAAAGACTCTCGGACTAGTTGCTTCATGTGGGTAAGTGGAGAACAAACATGTGTTGTCAATTGGGTTGTGTTTTTGTGTCTATACATAAATGTTCTAATATTATACAAAAAATATATATTATATTTTTTTGAAAATAAAATCGTGAAATGCTTTTTTTAAGTGTATATAATTTAAAGACATGGTCTCTTCCTCACAAGCTGGTACTGTTGTAATATTAATATTATCCTCTCTAGAATTTTAAAGGACATGGAACTATTAAAAACATGGGATATATGCAATCATTGATGACTTTGTCCAACTGTTTAGACAACAAAATGTTTAGTTAGGCATCTTAATATAATATAATGTTATTAAAACACGAGGTGAACTCTCCGGTGCTTTCGGATATAACTCTTAATAGCACAATAAGAGACAACGATTAGACCTCACTTTTTCGTAATAAAAGAGTTGGAAATTGCATGAAGCTCAAACTCGTAACATTAAACATATGTCCAAGTGTTAAATTTTTATATAAATTAGGGGAGAGATCAGATGGAAGCCGAACAAGCAGACAATCGGGATCGGCGATGGAAGAAACCACCCATTGGAGTTCTGAAACTTAATTGCTGCGCCTGCAGGGTTTAACCATAGAGGCGATACAGGACTCGGTTGTGTTTTTCACGATTGGAACTTTTGCAGGTTACATAGATTTTGGCTACGTGGAGATTCCGTGTGCTTCATTCCATTTTACGTGTTTCGGGTTGGTCTCGAAAGCAATGTCATCATCACCTTTGCAGAAAGAATGACACAATCCAGTTCATCTGTTTCAATACACAAAACATCATGGAACATGTCAATGGTGGCTGCAAGGTAAACCAAATCATCGTACTGCTGTAATCGCAAGAAGCAAACGTACGACGTTGTTCTCAGGAGATTTCCAGTAGAACCCTTGGATAGCAATGACGGCTAAGTTGGACGAAACCACCATGAAAATGGTCAACGAATGCTTCCCCATCCACTCAAATGGCAGTGACAGCCATCTCTGCCCATATACATCAACCTGTTGCAGACAGCCATAAGATATAATCCATTGATTACATATACCGTTACTTCCTAATAACTCGAGTTGTTAGGAGAGGGTTCAGATTGGCTCTTTTGTACTATTTATCAACACACGCTCCCTCAAACAGAAACTCTCATAAGAGTTAGGTTTGCAGTCAGCTTCAGTAATACAAGGATTGGGGGTTACCAGGATTCTGAGTTAGACAGAGACTTGCTTACCAGCAAGTAGAGTGCAGCGAATGTAATGCCTGCTGAAGCAGAGGTTATCAACATGTAACTGATTGAGTACAGCGGTTTGTTGATTGGGAACCCTGCAAGAAATGTGATAATTAACACTGTGCACATAAGCTTATGACGAAAGAGGTCCGGAATCCAGATGTAGTGTGTGGTGAATGTGTTCATCTTACACACCTAAAAGGACGAGGAACAGTCCGAGCAAGAGGAAAAAAACCGAGAAACCAGACCAGTTCTCCAACCGCCCCTTGTGATCCTGGAAACAACCAGAATCAACAAACAAATAAGTTAAGCTTTCACAGCTCTATAGTTTGTTGATGTGAAAAAAAGCATTACATCACAATAATTAGAAAAAGAAGCTCTCACCTGTACATGAGCAAGAACGTGACCGAACTGGAGACCGATTATGCAAGTCACTGCAGCTGTTAAGGAGCTGTAAGCAAAAACAAAATGTAACATGTGTGAAACTATGCCCTAAAATTCTTTTACTTGTTACCATCAAACCTTGAACCGTTGATTTTTCACCTGAGAAGGCCTTCAGGATCGAAAGGAGCATGGCACCACGAAGGAGCATCCTCGGGGACTTGCTTATTGCTAGACATGTTACATATCTTCAAGTTCTTGTAAACAGGCTTTGCGTATAGGTGACTGAGGCCAAGGACATAACGGTCCATCATTCCAGCTGAGTTGCAAGCTGGCCCAACATCACCCTTCACTGAACATTTCACCTGTTATTTTTTTTCATAAGAAATCAATTATAGCAGCTTGGTGTTTGGTTCCAAGTTCAGCTTGAACTCAGCCTAAAAATTGACGAAAAAGCTTAACTCGACCCCGGATCTCACCGTATAAACATGGTGTTGATCTTGAGGCAATGCAAACTGCCAATCTGGAACGTATAGGCCGTACGATAGCCTCGCATAAACTACAACAATCGCTAATGCAGCAACCCTGCAGAAGAATTGAAATCGCTAACTTCTATAAGATTCGACCCAGTGTATTGAACGGGCTGGTCAATTAAGTTAGTTTTGGAGGTTTAGTTACCAGTGCGAGTAATAGCTCTTGATGATGCCAACATCTCCCTTTCTCCTAACTGAAAGCCAGATCTCACAGATGGCCCCAACAATGTAACCAATTGATATTCTCTGTCTTGAATCATCACAAACAACAAAATCCCTTAAGAATCTCTTGCAAAATCAATAGCTTCCCAATTTTAAAAACCAACATAATGGAAACATATTAAGTTAACCATTGATATTCTCCACTACCTGCAAAATTCCAAGCAGGCGTATTCTTTCAATGTCAACACCATATGTCAAGGAATGCAGCCCATGGAAAAACCCACCTGAAATTCGTTATGATAAAAGCTCGATCGGTTTTTAGACTTTCAGAATAATATAAAAACCAATCTGAACCCAGCATATTGGAACAGAGTGGTGGGAGTTACCTACCTTGAAGAAGAATGCCGACCAGAAACAGTTTGACAGACTTAAGAAAAGCTTTCCTGGTGGCTTCTACTCTGTTTGGTACTTTCTGAAGGAAATATAGAAACCCCAGAAAGAAACCCAGAAAGAAAGCAGTTGGATGAAATTAGCATGAAACTTTTGACAATGTTGGGTATCAGTACTAAAGAGAATTACTTTTTAAACGAGGGCAATTGAAACGCCGACGATGAAGAGGAAAAACGGCATCACGGAATCTGCCAAGTGAATGCCGTCCCATGCAGAGTGGGCGATTGTTGGGAACACGTGTCCACCGTAATCAACTAGCATCATTAGCTGCAATACTTACAAAGTGCGCGATTGTTGGAAGAAACAGGCGTGCGTGCGTACATGGCGAGTTGTCATTGGACATCCGACCAAACACGCCAAGTGGGAAACCAGAATCATAAGTGTCCGGGTGGGAGAATTGGACTTCGTTCGAGGAAAATCCTTACTACTGATTTACTATACTATACCAAGAATGATTTTCATATATTCTTTCGATGTAAATTTTGATTTCGCGGAATATGATAAATCTTTTAATATCATTATGGCATAAGGATGAATCCTTCGCATCATCAGGTCATAACCGAATTTGATGATAATAGGCAGGGATGGATTTAGGAGGTGATTTCCCTGAGCACGTGCCCTCCCTTTTCAGTGTTCAGAGTAACAAATTTAATTATAAATTAGAGTATTTTTTATTTTGGCCTAATAATATTTTAAATTTGACCACGTGTTATTTCGATCCTGGATCTGTCCCTGCGAACATGTCCATGTCACCATGACCTAACCATACACCCACAATAATGCACGGCCACCTAGACTCTAAGCGCGCAACTGATCTCACTACGTATCAATACTTCTTTGTCTCCTATTATCTTTTCAAACGTTTATATCCCTTATAGGGATTGAAAACGAGTCCAACTCATTAGATACTTTTATCCAATAAACAGATCCATGGATTTTAAATCAGATTAAACTAGGCTCAAATATGTTAATTGGATAAGAGGTTTGTTTTGTTATAGATAGCTCCTAATGAGAGAAATTAAGATAGCAAACAAGTAAGTATAATCTAAAAATTGACTCAAACTGTGAGATTAATTTGAAAGATATTATAGAGCATTTCACGCACAACAAAGTGGGCAGCTCTATTAACAGACCGTTGAACAACCTGCACATGAAGTCAAAGACAAGTAGTCAGGGAGGCTAAGACCTCTGAATTGATATATCGTTACCCTCCACAATGCCTGCATTGATGAGCGAATCAAGAGAGAATGACCTTAGCATTGCCCTTGATGTCCGCCTATCAAATACCAGTAGAAAACACCAAGCACAAACATTACGAACATCCACAAACTTCAAAACATAAAGATTAAGGAGGTTCTGATATGTTCGTCTCATCGTTGGACCAGAGCCTTCGTAGATTAAAAATCTAAATAGAATTTAGAATTTTGATAGATCCCGACTTTTGCGTGGGAATTTGTTCAACCGAATCCAATTAGTTGATCAAACCCCCAAATTACCATTTGAATCAGTATTTTAATTAACCAATTCGGTTCAACCACACTGTATAATCTTCAAATAGTTTCGTTGGGGCATTGACATTAATAGTCTCGAAAGTATAAAATTGGTGTCAAAGAATCCGGCTTTTTGGTCTAACGCCATCCCAAATTTCCATCCATTTTACAACGATTAAATGTCCACATATACACGCCACGTCATCGATAATCTAATCATTAATTAACAAATTAAAAATCCTCTCTCCCTTTCTTTCTTCCTCTATTTCTCGCTGAAAAAGCCACTGATTTCGATCAGAAGAAACCACCAACCAATCCAATCTGCATCCGATGGAGTTTACAGCGGTGCAGTTGAGTTAGTACAACGACACTGACTCATCCAAGCTCATCTACGCGGCGATCAAAGGCCCGGTGTTCGACGTCACAACCGACAACTACTTCTACGACCCCGACGGCTCCTACGCCTTGTTCGCCGGCAAGGCTCTGGCCAAGATGAGCAAGGACGACGCTACATCATCCCTTCCCTCTATGGCCTCTTCGAGAAGGAGCTCGGCGTTCTCGCCAATTGGGAGACGAATTTTGAAACTAAGTACCCTGTCGTCGGGTGTGTTACCTCCTTAATTTAACTTCAAAAACCCCAATAAAACTATAATATTTCGAATTATGTAAAATTTTCATGATGTACTTGGTCAAGTCTTCATCTTTAACGGTTTGAGGCTTGATTGACTTGTGTGTGTGTTTGATTGACTGAATAAGAAAACCTTGTAGGTTTTTGGCTCTCTGTCTGTGTTCTTCTAGTTATGTATTGGGAGGTTGTTTCTGAGCTTTATTGGTCATCTCAGCGATACCCTCGAAGTTCAGCCGCTGCGTGGACCATCAATTCAAATGAGTCCTCCCAATGGGCCTCAGCAGATCGCTTAAGAAAATCAATCGATCACCACCACCCACTAAAAGCAACAACTTCTCCAATCTTCTAACCATGCCCACTCTTTCACAATCTCCATTTCTCAATTGGAGGATCAAATCCCACCTTTCCGTCTCCTTAGTAATGGTTTTCAACGTCATCCTTCTTCTTGGATCTCTTCAATCGTCTGGAACAGTTTCTCCCCCACCACCGTCGCTGATACAACCCAAAATTTATTCGATCCAAGTAGTCAACGAGCACCCTCACGAACCCAAAGCATTCACCCAAGTGCAAATAATTAAACATTTCTTCTTCGTGTTTAGGATTTTGTGCTGAATTTTGAATTGTTTATTTTGAAGAAACAGAGGGGGAAAAAAAGATGAGAGAGAGGGTAGAGAGGGCTAGAAGAATTTTTAATTTTTAATTTTTGATTTGTTAAGAATGACTAGACTATCGATAACGTTGTGTGCATGCGTGAACATTTAACATGGCAAAATGATGAAAATTTAGGACGATAATTTATCATCGGATTAAAAAGTCGGATTCTTTAACACAAATATTGTTATTTCTTTTTTATACTTTAAAGATTATTATTAATGTTAATGCCCCAGTTTCGTCATAAAAAGGAAAATGGTGTATAACAATAATTAAATAAAAAATTTTATTTAATTTTGGTTTTTTAATATTTTATTTCTTATCTTCCTTTTTGACGTCATCCTTCTTCTCCTCTTTCTTCTCTTCCTTCTTCTCTTCTTTCGCAGGCCCAACGGAGAGGATGTCAACTTTACCAACTTTCTTCAGCTTCTTCACCACCGCCACCGTGTCCATCAATCCGATCACCGTCAGCTTCTGCTCCTTCAGATCCGCCGCTATCGAATCCACCCCTGCATCCAACAACAAAAAAGAACATTCCAATATCCATCCGGCCAGATCCAATCATTTTCTAGAAAGACATTAACAAGTAAAGATACCGAAGATATCAGCGGCGGCTTCGATCGCCTTCTGCTTCGTCTTCTCATCCGTCATGGTCAAAACCTTGAGCACCAATTTTTGCTGGCAAAAACAAAACAGAGTAGAAAGACATGAATCGAATTCCTCGAGTGGTATGGTACAATTGATGATGAGGAGAGTTTGAATTTACCTGAGCCATGGATGGAGATGGTAGCAGAGATTGTTAATTTTGGGGGAGGGAGTTGAAAATTGGAAGAATAGATTTGGGGAATAATGGAAGAAATAAAGGATAGTTTGACGCAGACTTACGCAGTGGTGGGAAAAGGGAATTGGTGAGTTGCTGACTTTGGCCTAAATCGAATCGACCACTATCACTTCTATTATGGTGGCCTAATAGGTCCTTTTGTTTCGGCCAGATTTCGATACTTAGATCATCTCCATCACAAAATCCATTAACAATTTTTAATAAAATTTTATCGATATATCGACATTTTAACAATAAAGTTATTCGATAATTCTTAATAATTGTTTGAGTGACCGTGTTAGGCTTCGTGGTATGGGAACGAGGCGGGAGAACAAAAGCCCATCTTACCATGTTCTCATATACTTGTTAGTATTGATCATAGAGGCACACCTTAACATACTAATTCGAATATTATTCATAATGGAATAAATACGGGATATGTCAAGTATCTCAATTAAATCGACACGAATATTTTTCACTTTTGTCCGATTTCCAATATTCAACACTCTTAATTGTTTACCCACCTAGTAAAGCTTCTGGGACAATTTGATTAATCAATGGGCAATGACATGATATTGGTCACCCTTGAAGTCATATGTGATATAAAGTTATTCAAAAACCAGAAATGTCATAAAAATATTCGGATAAAAATGCGTAAAATGAGATATTTATCAATCCAGACCACTCAATTTGGACATGAACTATTTGCAAGTTGTTGATCACTTCCTTTAAAAGAACATATATCTCCATTTTTCTTTAATTAAAATAAAAAACTAAAATTGTGTCAACCTTTGAAAAACATTCATCACACCCATCACATCCTTATGTCCAAAACATGCATCATAGTGTTAGGTCTCTTTATTTCGATCTCGATCGTGAACCATCCTGAAAACAATTTTTTTATCGAATGAGGAGCATTTGGAATTTTCTTTTGAAAACATTGATGCACATTTGATTTTCACCTCTTGTTTCTTTTATGCTATATCCCTTCCTTTTCAAAAGTGTTTGCTATCATTTTTATTTAACTTTATGTATTGCGAATTGATATATTTGAATTAAAAAATCGAGCTACTATAATAACAATGTAAAATCAAAATTATGTGTAAAAATTTGTGGGTTATGAGCCCATCACACTTCTACTACACCTCTCTGATGACAATATGCAAAAGTTATTTTATAATAATTTGTATCTAAACATTTATAAAAATTAATAATTTGTATCTAAACATGATATAAATATATTATATACTAATTTCGATCCAGGGACCTATGATTGAACTACCGAAATTCAGTTGCCAATTCTATTTTACCTATATATAATGATGAACCAATCCGCCCACTATTGAAATTCGGTTGGATAATAAACGAGTTGAATTTGAGCTGACCCTAGCTCGTGAGCCAGGCCGGCTCGTGAGCTCGATGACCCTGACTTTCTAGCCAGTTTGTTTGGCGAACGATTATCAGTTAAATTAAAATTCGAGAATTGATTCAGTTGCCGGCTCGGTTGAGACTCGTACGTTCGCTAGATTAGAATTTTGGTTAATTTCAAAATTATATGGCATTGCGAATCCGGTTTCTTCTGTTTCTGTTGTCCACGATCAATTCGCTTTTCTTTATTTGTTCTCGCAAACCCTAGCCTAGATATATATAAACCATTAGCTATCTACGCTTCTTTCCGCCGTCGCATACACCAATCTCCGCCGGCCGACTTGTAAACAATGGACCACACCAACAAACCCCCCGGAAAACATACTAGACAAGATAGCAACAGAACACTTACACTCCTTTACTGACCTCGTCGCCTTCCCGGAAGTCTCCACAAAATTCAGATCCGCCGCCGTCGACGTCCGCCGCGGCCGTCCATGCCTTTTGGGCCTCATATTCTCCGACAAGTCAACGTTCGACTGGGGCAACTACTGCAAACGGAGGACCGAATACTGCGCCCTCCGCCACGAGTTTGTTCGCCTACACCTACTCGCTACTACTTCGAATCATCGGATGTGGTCGTGGGGAAAGGAGCCGAAATTCGAGGAGCCGCAATTCGAGGAGCTCTCCCACTTTCACATCGTGAATTCCAGAGACGGGTGGTTGGTTCTTATATTGCATCGGGTGAAGAATATCCGCCGCCGCCGATCCATCCAGATATTTAATCCAATGACCGGCGCCTCCATCCCTCCTCCTCCCCTCGTTGGCCCTCCAGGTCCGTACTAAAAAAAATTGTTAATATATTAGGTTGGTCACAAAAACTCCCTAAGTGTATTGAGATTATAAAAACTGCCACGTAGGCTTCTTTTCAATTCTAGTGAGTCCACATCATCCCGTCACAACGCTGCCGTTTGAACCCAATTTAAGCAACCTTTTGAATCTTCCAATTAAACCAAAGAAAGCCCGAACCAGTTTAACAACAAATAAAAACAAACCTGTTTCTTATCCACGACGGCATCACGCTCCACCAAAGCCGGCGGCCGTCGACTATGCTTCCTTCTTCTCCAGCAACTCGCACCGACGAACTAAGTTGGCTCTTCCTCTGATCGTTTGGCCATGGCTTTCCCAGTTCCAACTTCCACATCACAACCAATTTGTCTCTTCCGATTCTAATTTCATCTCTTCTTAGTTCTTAGGAGAGTAGGGTTCGGGTCAGATGACGATTCCATCGTCGATTTCCGCTCGAGTGAAGCAGTTAACCCTAACTGATCGCCGCCATAGGCTCTGCCGTCTGTCTTCTCCGGCCGACGAACTGAAACTCATCTTGCTTCCTGATCTTTAGAAAAAATCGAAGAACATATCTCTTCTACAACCGCCTTTGACTCTGCTTTCAATGAAATCGACGATCTCTGCCGCCTTCCGTTCTTTGACGACACCTAACACTCAATTTCCTAGGAGGAGAACAATCGAGGGTGGGTTTTTCAATCTTCACCAAGTGGTTGCCCAAACAATATCTTCTAGATGCTACATTCGTAGGCGGCAGAAAAGAAGCACCCTATGACGAGCGCCTCCAGTTTCATGATCCAATTACTCGATACGACGACATCAATTGATATCGGTTGAACATCGCTGCTTTGAAGATTCTGTTCAACCCTAAGTTCCAGCTCCATTGGGTCAAAAAGGTTTTTGCATCTGCTCTTCTGATTGTTTTACATCAATCTGGAATGTTTAAGGGTTTTCTGGGGATTTGGGTTTACGGTTAGTGTTTGTTGTTATTGAGTTAGCTGGATATATACAGATACAGGACCTGATGAGATTTTCAAAAGATGGACGATGGTGATGTCGTTCACGATTCTTCCATGGAGGCCGGAGTTGGTGTTCATAGGGACTTCTGTAATGGGGTCGATCCAAGTAACGGCAAGTTTTACAGGTAGAATTGCCTGCTCTATGTTAACAAATGAAGGGGAATTTAAGGTTAGCGAGATTACTATAAATAAAACATTAGAGCACAATATCTACAAGTTGCTGCATTTGTTTGCTTGAGTTCGCTTTTGATTCTGCTATTATTCTGGGTTTCTGGGTATATTAAGCTTTGAATCGACTGCAATCCCCTGAAGTGACTCCATTTTTGCGAAAAGGAAAAGGGGAGTTGGGTTAGGCAACTACCAGAATCAAAGTGATCTCCTCACTAATACGATAAAGCTTTTTATGGTGAAAGTTGTTAGGAATATTCAAAAAGTCCGAGTTAGGATCTTTGTGGATTGGGTTGGCAACCGGTTCGAATTGGCTTGGTTCATATTTAGTGTGTACAAATATCTATAAATTCATAAAAATCGATCTCATTATCAAAATTGATAAATGTTGGTTATTGTGTATCTACTATCTTTTTTACCCACATACAATATATTCTTATTCATCGTGTAGATGAAACAAAAAAAGTCTTTTTAACGTTCGACAATCATGAAGACGAGACGAGACAAAGCAAAACACCTCAAATTCAAAAAGAATGAATTGATAAAAAAGATCCATAAAACTAAGTGTCTAAACCTAATTTGTGATTAGAGCAATTGCCTGGTAAATAGAGTAATATATTAATTTTTTCATATAAAATAAATCGATGTATAACTTGAAATGTTAATAGCGAATTGTATATTTGAAGCTAAAAACTCTTTAATTTTGTCGATATGAATTCAGGATAATTATTGTTTCTCAATTGGTTTAAAATATAATTTTTGAAAACATATAAATTAATTTTCATTTATCTTGATAATTTTTTTGATTAAGATATTAATTTATTAAATATTATTATATTGTTTAATTGTATATAGTCGTCCTTCTGAATTGTTTTTCCATTCTTTTACTCGAAACCAAATTATGGGTACCTATGGATATACAGTTCTCTCTATTATTTTTTTCATATATTATGTTTAAAATTAAGAGTTTGTAGGTTATTTTAGTGTTTTTGGTTTATGACATAGTGGTAAGTCGTTAGAGTATAATTTTGGGATTTATGATTTATTAATTTAGATTTATGGTCAAAAGTTAGGGTTTTGAGTAAGACTAAGAGTCTAGTTTATGTTATAGTATTTGAGAGTTAGGATTTAGTGTTTACGGGTTTATCATTATTTTTTAGTGTTTAAGATTTATTAATTTAGATTTATGGTCAAAAGTTTGAGTTTGGAGTACGACTAAGAGTCCGGTTTATGATCTAGTGTTTGAAGGTTAGAATTTAGTGTTGAGGGTACCATATGCCCGTTAGTACCGGAGTCTCCGACATCAAATTAACTCAAATGTAACTCATCTAATACGATTAATGTACCGTACCATGGTTCGATCTAATGAACGTGCCTGATCCAACTATACCAACCCTACTCATGACCATACATTATTAGGATTCAATAACCTTAATTTCATAGTGATATGTCAAAACTCTTGAATCAATGTATGACAACATTTTTACCTATGAGTCTATGACCCTATTGGTCGAACTCATCGAATTTTACTGCGGTTGTTGTTTCTAGGTGGTCTGTAGTTACATATTAACGTAACAGATCCTACGTGTAGGGATATTCAGAAGCACAGAAAAAACCAGGGGAAGGAAACCTATGGCGATGATCAGCTTGATTCTGATGATCATTTTACAGAGTTTCCCAACAACAAATTTGAAGCTTTATTATCACTTGAGGACGAGCTGATATAGAAGAAGATGTGTGTTGGGGAAAAAAAGGGTGTGGAGGAATGTTGGAAACTGAAGTTTGTTGGTCGTTTCAGTGGTAGAATATGTGTATGGTTATATGGAGATATCGGGTTTGAATTTAGTATTTTTTGAAAAATGAACATCTGTTTATTTTCTATTTTTTATTGATCGAAAGTTTTAATCTATTCTGACAAAAAAAGTTTGTTGGATATTAGAGGACTTGATGGTTAAAATTTGATATTTTTTTTTATTAATGAAACGAGTTTATATATTATAGAGGCAATAAAAAGTTTGAAAAAATCACGCATCATCATTGAAAGTTAGGGTTTTCTCTCGTCTCTAAAGTTAGAGTATTTTTCCCATTTCCTTCACCCGACTTATAATTTTATCGTTTCAACCCCGTAATCTCCCACCCATCCATCCGTAATCCCAAACCTCCCAATCAACTCCCACTTAAGCAATGAAAAATCTCAATTCCCCAACTCCGCCTCCTCCATGGATTTTATCGTTATATCAAGCGCCATGGTTCGGTCATCCCCACCACCACCACCGTCCCCCAGTATAGTGTTCAGTTGAGCTTATTAGTTTTATTGTCTATTCAAAAAGCACTTCTTAGTTTAAAAAAAATGTGAACGAGAAGATTAATTACATAAGTTTCTACAAAAAAGTAGATTATTTGCATAAGCTTCTTTCTTAAAAACTTATATACAAATATTTTTGAATGTTCTTATACACTTGCAAGAAGATAATTATTTAAATTTATGTAAGTAAGATATATAGTTTTTGTCGATAATATATTATATTATGTTTTTTAAATTGAACAAGTTGTGTGATCAGTATCATTTAACTTAAGACTTACTATTTTTTATAGTAATATTAAGAAAGAAAAAAAGAAAAAAACAAATTATATTAATTTGGAAAATTGTGTAATTAGTATCATTTAAGTAAGATAGACTGTCTCTGCAGTTGACAAAAATAAATATATTAGACAGTCATATGAGTTAGACATGTTGTTAGATTTGTCGAGACATTAACTAGATTAGATTATATGTGGCAAAATAAATAGAATATATGAAAAGCTAAGAATTGAGAAACATTATGAAGTTAATTGCAGATGACAAGAGGAGAAGATCAATCAAACAAAACAAAACAAAAAAGATTAAAAATGGTGGATGGTGCCAGATATACCTTCACAAAACCCAAGTAATTAGGTTTTGTGAAAGTGTTGCTGCACTAATTTGTGAGCAGTAGTATATATGCATATTGAAAGGAAGCTAAAAAGCTAATGGTTACAAAATATATTTAATACAAGATAAGGTAGATGAATTGAACATGTGAAATACATTGAACTTAACACTCTCCCTCAATCACGGCCGTGCAAGGTTGAGATTGCGCTTGAACTCTTCTAGACTTCGAACGAGCAATGCTTTGGTGAACCCATCTGCTACTTGATCTTTGGATGACACAAATCGTATATTTAGTTGCTTCTTGGCAACTCTTTCTCTCACAAAATGAAAGTCAATTTCAATGTGTTTTGCTCTAGCATGAAATATCGGATTTGCGTGACAAATAGGTTGCACCTAAGTTGTCACACCACAAGCATGATATTTCTTTTCTTTCAACACCAAGCTCGGCCAAGAGAGACTCAACCCATATCACTTCGGCGGTGGCATTAGCCAAAGCTTTGTACTCGCTTCGTACTAGACCTCGACACGGTGGCTTGTTTTCTCGCACTCCATGAGATGAGATTAGGACCGAGGAAAATGGCAAAGCCGCCGGTTGATCGTCGATCATCTAAAGAACCGCCCAATCGGCATCGGTAAAAGCACTCACCAAGAAGGAGGAAGATCGTTTAAAGGTCGGCCAACATCAAGGGATCCTTTCACATATCGCAACACGCGCTTAGCCGCAGTCCAATGTGTGGTGGTCGGCGCATGTAAATATTGACAAATTTTGTTAACTGAGAATGCCAAATCAGGACGAGTAAGAGTAAGATACTGTAAAGCACCCACAATGCTCCTATACTTTGTGTTGTCTTCAGGTCCCAAAGGCTCCCCATTGTGTGCCGAAAGTTTTTCGGTTGGAGAAAGAGGTGTAGGAGCTGCCTTGCAATTTTGCATATTGACCCGAGTCAATAAATCAGAAGCATATTTTCCTTGAGACAATGCAATGCCTTCTTGGTTTCTTTTAACTTCAATGCCTAAAAAGAAATGAAGATCACCTAGATCCTTGAGGGTGAAATCAGAGCTCAAATCTTCAAGCAGCTCGGCAGCAGCTTTATCGGATGAACTTGTAACAATAATATCATCCACATAAACGAGGACAAACATAGTTACTCCTGCCTTATTATAAATGAATAGGGATGTATCTGACTTTGATGTAGCAAATCCAAGATTACGTAACTTTTTACTTAATCGGGCGTACCACGCGCGCGGAGCTTGCTTCAACCCATACAAAGCTTTGTCAAGCTTGCAAACATGGGATGGTGCATTTTTATCTTCATAGCCGGGCGGTTGTTTCATGTAAACCTCCTCTTCC
The DNA here is from genome assembly GCA_030674075.2 of Linum usitatissimum. NCBI lineage: Eukaryota > Viridiplantae > Streptophyta > Magnoliopsida > Malpighiales > Linaceae > Linum > Linum usitatissimum. The sequence goes on from JAUJYP020001424.1 coordinate 2,095,880, forward strand.
GAACACCATGCAAAAACGCGTTCGTACATCTAAGCTGTCTCAGGCACCATCCTCTAGACACAGCTATAGATAGAATGAGTCGAATGGTAGCAATTTTCACAACAGGGCTAAAGGTGTCTTCATAATCAATTCCATACCTTTGTTTGAACCCCTTGGCAACTAACCGTGCTTTGTATCGATCAACAGTTCCATCTGCTTTTTGTTTAATTTTGTACACCCACTTACAATCAATCACGTTCTTGCCATGTGATGCAAGAACCAAATGCCATGTCTTATTTCTCATAAGTGCCTCATATTCATCATCCATTGCATTTTTCCACTTGGTGTCATCAAGTGCTTCCTGTAAATTATTGGGTTCACCTGTAGCACAAAGAAAACCATATCCATATGGTATAGTACCATCTGTCCTTTTCTTCGGTCGTTGAATACCATGTTGAAGTCTGGTTTGTGGTCGTAAATCGGCCAAGGGTGGAGACGGTGTATGTGTGCTAGCTGTAGTAGATCCACTAAGAGGTGAGGCAGCTTGTGATTGAACACGAGCTGGAGTATGGTCGCTCCTGTCCGGTGGTTGATTGGACGATGCAGAACTCAATACAGGTTCATTTGGCGCGTTTGGGATGATATCAACAAGTTGCAGCACAGAACGATCAATCTGTGAGACCATGCCATCAGATTTGTTACCCAAATCTTTATTAGATTCCATTAGATTGTCTCCAAGAACCGCAAGGAACCAACAGGAGCAACAATGCTGGTATTTTCATTAGGCACTTGATCAATATTATGCACACCCCCATGAGTAAATGTCGGCTTATCAAAAAGATGGTTAGGAAGAAGGAGAACTTCTTTGCGAAGAAGGAGAACTTCTTTGCGAAGAAGGGCACCAGCATTGGGATGGAGAGAAGCAAACGGAAAGACAGATTCGTCAAAAATGACATCTCGAGAGATATAAACTCGACCGGTGGAGACATCAAGACATTTTACACCTTTATGAAGGGGGCTATACCCGAGGAAGACACACTTCTTCGAACGAAAAGCCAGCTTGTGAATGTTATATGGTCGAAGATTAGGCCAACAAGCACAACCAAAAACGCGAAGGGAATGATAATTAGGTTGGATATTGAGAAGGCGTTTTGTGGGAGTGTCAAGATTTATCACTTTGCTTGGCAACATGTTAATGAGGTGGGTGGCAGTGAGAAAAGCCTCGTCCCAAAATTTGAGAGGCATTGAGGAATTTGTGAGTAAAGCGAGTCCAACTTCAACAATATGACGATGCTTTCGCTCTGCAGAACCATTCTGTTGATGTGCATGAGGGCAAGACACATGGTGCGAAATGCCAACAGTTTGGAAGAAAGTATTGAGTTTTTCGTACTCTCCTCCCCAATCAGTTTGCAGAGTGATGATTTTATGATTAAATTTTCTTTCAACAAATTGCTGGAAATTTCGAAACACTGGAAAAACATCAGATTTCTTACGAAGCAAATAGATCCAAGTAAATTTACTGAAATCATCAATGAAGCTGACATAATAGGAGTAGCGTCCAACAGAAGTAGGTGCTGGTCCCCAAACATCCGAAAACACAAGTTGAAAAGGAACTGTGGAAACACTAGTAGACGTAGGATAGGGTAATTGATGGCTTTTTGCTTGTTGACAAGGATCACAAATAGACTCAGTATTAGACTCTTTGACAAAAGGTAGATTGTTTTTCCTAAGGACTTGTCGAACGATGAAAGACGATGGATGTCCTAAACGACTATGCCACCTTGCATGAGATGGCTTGGTGGCAGTACACACTTGTTTGGTGGAGTTTGGAGAAGAAGACACAAGAGGGTAAAGTCCACCTTGACACTTGCCTCTAAGAATAGTTTGCTTCGTGTCCTGATCCTTGATCAAGAAGTAATGTGGATGAAATTCAAGATAGGCATTATTATCACGGGCAAGTTTATGCACGAAACAAGATTCTTGGATGCACTTGGAACATGAAGAATATTTTTAAGATGAAGATTACGGCTAGGGGCATGCATAATTGAATGACCAATATGCTTAATTTTCATACCTGCTCCATTGGCAGTGTGGATTTGATCATGTCCCTTGTACTTCTCACGAATCGTCATTTTGTCGAGCTCACTAGTGATGTGATCGGTGGCACCAGTGTCGGTGTACCAGTTTGTGTCTATGTCGTAGGAATTGACGACTAAATTCACCCCTTTTTCCTCATATGAATCGTTGTCTTCATAGCGCCACCAGCACTCACTTGCCGAATGACCGATATCTTACATATTTGACATGTGACATCACGTTTTGGAGCCGCACGTCCTCGGCCACGTCCGCGACCGCCATTGCTCGAAAAAGTGCGCCCCCTTTTTCACTAGAATTGATGCGGCCATTTCTACCACCTCGATTCGCCTTACCGCGAGGAGCATAGCTATTTCGACTTCGGGAGGCGACATTTGCGGTGTTATGAAATGGGCCTTTAGTTCCTCCATTGTCCAAGAACATTTCCCGGCGCAAGTCATAGGCCGCAAGTTGTGCATAGAATTCGCCGATAGTGATATTGGGTTGCGCGTTGATGGAGGCGACCAAAGGATTGTACTCAATGTCCAGCCCCGCAAGCATATATTCGACCATCTCTTCTTCAGCGAGAGGACGGCCAGCGGCAGCGAGCTCATCTCCGAGACCCTTCATTTTGGAGACAAAATTGGCCGCAGATAGGTTCTCCTTCTTTGTATTTGCAAGAGCAATCCTTAGGTTTGTGGCTCGAGAACGTGACTGCGATGAGAACATGGCTCCAATTGCAGTCCATAGAGCATTAGTGTGTTCCACATTTACAACCTGCGTGAGCACCTCCTTGGAGAGCGAATTCAGTAGGTAGCTCAGGACCTGCTGATCTTTCACGAGCCATGTGTTATACGCAGGGTTCGGTGCCATGTCAGACATCTTATCATCATTGATTATAGCCACCTGTTGAGGCGGCTCGGGTTCTGTCCCGTCAAGGAAGCCGGTCAACTGCGCACCTCGCAAGGCCGGAGCACCTGTGCCTTCCATAGAAGATAGTTGTCACGGGTCAGCTTTTCAGAAGGCGGTGAGCCAAGAGACGTTGTGGTGATTGATGTGGATGTGGAGGCCATGGGAGACACAGAGAGTTTTCTTCTTGTTGTTTCTTTTTTTTTTGTAAGCCGAAGAGACGCTAGGTGGATTTGAAAGAGGTAGCTCTTGATACCAAATTAGGTTTTGTGAAAGTGTTGCTGCACTAATTTGTGAGCAGTAGTATATATGCATATTGAAAAGAAGCTAAAAAGCTAATCGTTACAAAATATATTTAATACAAAATAAGGTAGATGAATTGAACATGTGAAATACATTGAACTTAACAATACCTTCACAAAACCCAAGTAAGTTAGGCTGGAATCTGGGCTTATACAGAGTTCTGTACGTACCTGCGTGCCGCAATTATCTATATCTGTTTCTACTGCCGAGTTGCCGGATGATCTGCCGACAAAGCTTCATGTGGGGATGAACATAAACCTCGCTAGCTTTATGGATCAGAACTCTTCAGCTTCTGCAATTTTTTTTTATTTACTATTGTTGCAGCATGTGATCTTATATATATAGAAGCTTGCTTGTTGGGAACTTGTTTCTGCCTGCAGGGGTGAACTATTTCTGAGACGAAGATATCAAATAAAATAAAAGACAGCTGGATCTATCTGGTCAAACTTTCCTCGGACTCGTCGTACCTCTTCTGGTTATATTCAGTACACGGTCCGCAATTTACTGGCAAAGCCGCCGGAGTCTTGTCGTGTAGTGCCCTCCCCTACACCCTAGTCCCTAGTATTAACATGTATATTAAGTTGGGGCGCATGTTTGGAATTCAGGCAAAATAGGGGTTTAGAATTTTTAGAACGCTTTTGGATCGTTAGATTTTACAAATTTTAGATCTAACGTTTTGTATAAAAAATGTAAGGAAGTCTTTTCAATAAAAATTATTCAATTTATTGTTTATTTCAATTTTAGTGTTTAGATTTTGGGTTTCTAATTTTGCTTTAAGGATCTGTGGGTTATAGACCTATCGCAAATTCCAATGCGCCACTTGATGATAATATGAAACTTAGTCGGTCTAAATTCTTTTTTGTACATGTTATAAACTAAAGGCTTCGAACTATAAATCTTGGACAAATACAAAAGAATTTAAATTGCTTTCCAACACCATGTTTTCAATCTAAGGACATGTCAGTTCTGAGTTTATTACACGTCCATTATATCACTTTGATGGTAATAAAAATCCAGAAAGTTTTATTTAAATATTGCATAAATTAGAGGTTTGAAGAGTTATTAAGAGTTATGGACACACCACACTAGCATGCATGATGTATTGTGTTTTCGACATATTTTTTTTTGTTATAAATTGTATTTTTGTGTGTCGAAATGTATTTAAATTCATGTTTTTGAGTATATGTTTGGTTCTCTCGCCCCTCAGGGCCGTATTATGGTGTTTGGTATGCTTTTGATACATTTCAGGTGTCATATATGATGTTTAGAGATGAACCAAACCATGACGGGGAGGCCGGAACAATTCAAAGCGTTCGACTTGGGAAGAAAGCATCACTGTTTAGTATTTTGAGCATAACTCTTCGCTTGGATGTCCAATTGATGTAAAGTCGGCAGTCTTTGGAAAGATAATTCGATTGTCTACAACTTTTATGTTGACGCTATGGTCAAATTCCGTATAATTATGGAATACGGCGTGTTCCTCCTTTGGAATTGCCCGAGAAAATTATAAGGGCGGAACACGGCCAGGAACACTGCGTGTTTCTTATGGAGCATGGCGTATCCCACCCCAGACGGATTTTCAATTCCTTTTTCTTCTCCAACTTGGCCCAGGAGTCTATAAATACCCCTGATATCCCATATGAATGAGATAGACTTCATTATACACATATTTTCGAGCTCTTAAAGAGAGGTAGAGTTCCGCATATACTGAATATACACATATTTTCGAGCTCTTAGAAAGAAGTAAGGTTCCACATATACTTCATTATACACCACACTAACCTGCGCCACTTTGGCAATAATATGAGATTTGTTCTATACAATAATTTGTATGAAACATATTATTTAAATTTAGGAATTTGAACTATAAATCTTAGATGAAATTAGTATGAATCAGACAAAACAATACTTGTTAGTTTAATATAACATAGTTTCAATCCAAGGATCGAATTTAATTACTATATAGCAAAATAAATCAGTTACCAATCGACCAAAATCAAATTACTCAAGAATTGACCCCCTTAAACCGCTCAGAAATCTTAATATGTCATAATGTTATACAAATCGCCCGACGATGAGAATCCGACATGAGTCTCCGACGAGCCCAAAGAAGCTCAAGTCTTCGTCGCAAAGCTCCGTACAAGGACCAAATGATGACACCAACAAGTACACTATACACCCGCAACCAAATTGCACACAGTACCCTCCGAGAAGAAGCAAGAAAATAAATGTTACGAGTAAATCATGTCGATAATATAGATATGGTGAAGTAACCCCTCTTTGCAGATCTCATAAGATTACACTAGAAATGAAATCTCTTAAAACAACTCAAATTATTATGACGAACTGATCATTGGCATCGCCATGCATACAAAAATCTCTTCAAAACGTAAACAAAATCTGAATAACATGAGATCCCCAATCCCCAGTTGTTTCAAGAAACAATAATCTGATAACGATGATGAGCTCTTCATGAATTTGTTCAATAATTAGTAGTTGAGGTTTCAATTAGAAGCCGCTCTAAAAACGTAGGACCTAGATCCTCAAACTCAATCACATCTTGATAAGGCGGTTGAGTTTGGGGATCCACGCCTCGCTTACCACCTTTCTTTTTTTGGTTGAGGGCCTTACGCTTAATAAGATGGGTCTGCTTAAGAGCCTTAGCCGGAGAGGAACATTCCCCCAACGGGCAGCCGATCTCATCCAGAGATCGGCTAACTTCATCTGCAGGGAAGTTGAGCACCGCCCTCGTACCTTGCAGAGACATCGCCGCCTGGTCGTAGGCTAGGGCTGCCTCCTCAGATGTGTCGAACGTCCCCAGCCACACCCTCGCCCCGTTCCTCGTCGAGTCCCGAATCTCCGCCGCGTACTTCCCCCACGGCCGAGTCCTCACCCCTCTGTACCCCGACTTATAAACAGCGTTGTTCTGCTTTGACTTCTTCTTGCCCGAGGAGGAAGTTGCTTCTTCTAGTACCGGAGGGTAAGCCGGCGATGGTGAGATTGTGTAGTAGTTTGATGGAGGGGAGAAGAGGGGGGTTTGTTCTCCGAATTCGACTGGGCTCCATTGCGGGGGTGAAGAGAGGTATAGTGGTGAGGGTGAGTAGTAGTATGGATCCGTCATTTTTCTCCTGTGGCCGTCGCCGTTTTGAGGTGGAGGATGAGATCTGATGAGATTTGGGACAACTGTAATCCATCTTTATACCTAGTCCTATAGCCGTATAAACGTCAAGTTGTCTTTTTCTTCTCATCCATAATTTTTTAGTTTTTTCAATTTTTATATTTTTTGTATATTAATGACTGTCGCAAATTGTTCATGTGTATTCTTGTACACGACAGAGACAATACCATATGCACATTAACTACTTATTACTCATTATGTTTTTCTTACATATATACTCATTACATATTTTTAATGATAAATGACCATTTTATCCCCGATCGAAAAGAGATTTTTTTTATCAATCCACAGAACTAATGTATGTACATAACTAAAATCGAAACATTAAAGCCGTTCCTCTACGCTCGAGAGACAATGTAATTGAAGCAAATCCTCTCGGCCGAGTCTTTTGTGCCATCCATTGATGTTCGGATGAAAAAATACGAAATTATGTAACTTCAGATAATGTCGACTATCAAACAGAGAAAAATTTGAAACCTCTCATCAAACACTAGGCCGATATTGTTTAAAATTATGAAGTAAAAAGCTGCATTCCGAGGATCGCAAATGTATAATCCTTTCGCAATGTACCCTAAGGGGGAAGGTACGTGCTCGGTGTGCGAAGAGTTTGGACCGTAGCCGTACATATAGTATATTCAGTTGTTCAGAAATAGTAGTTTGTCTAGCAAATGCAGAGTTCAGTTATTGTGAGGAATCAGGATAATAACCCATTGTTGGAACGACAGCCTTGTTTATTATACTGTCACGTTCAGCCCATTATTGAGGAACTCCAACGTTGTTTAGTCCTACTTCAGACATATTTATAAGCAACTGGTATTTATGTCAAAATGACATGATTAATTAAGTTGAGACATATTAGTGACACCTCCTAACACACAAATGGTTGATGCAAACATAGAAATGACGACACACAATAATCCTGAATAACATTGATAGCAATATTAAAGGTTTAGAAACCCATCATCCATTCAGAAGTTAAGCTAAAACTTCATCTAATCCAAACAATACAAAAGGTTTAACCGCTCATGGTTTCGAAAAATAAATCACAAGAGAAGAGAAGAATATCAGAGAAGACGACATGTTCTTCATGGAAATCTCAATCTTCAACTTAATGATTCGCCCTTCGCCAATCATGGTTGATCATGTTGCTTCAATCGTCTCTCTGAAACTCTAACGCTCTCTAAGAGCTCGAAAATATGTGTACTATGAAGTATATCCCGTCCATAGGAGGTCTCGGGGGTATTTATAGGGATGTTTCCTTTTGCCTGCCGGATACCAAAAGTGTGTCGTACACGGACCAAAAGTGCGTCGCGCACTTTTGGTCTTATTTAGAGAGATCTCTGAACTGAAAGTTGTAGAAAATTGAACTATCTTTCCAACGCCGCCGACCTTGCATCAATCGGACTTCTGAGTTGGGAAATATGTTCAAAATACAAAATTGCGACGTTTTCCGACCAAGACAAACGTACTGAGTTGTTCCAGCCTCCCCGTCATGTTTTGGTTCATCTCAAAACGTCATATGACACCTGAAATGTACCAAAAACATACCAGACAACATAACACGGCCCCGAGGGGCAAGAGAACCAAACATGTACTCAAAATCCTGAATTTGAATACATTTCGACACACAAAAATATAGTTCATAACGAGAAAAAATGTGTCGAAAATATAACACATCATATATATATATATATATATAGCTCTTTGTCGATAATATATTGTAAGTTGGACAAGTTGTGTGATCAGTATCATGTATAAAAAAGACATATTATTTCTTTACAGTAATATTAAAAAAGAATATTATAACAAGTTGGCTGAAAAGTTACATAATTAGTATCATCTAAGTAAGACAAACTATTGCTGTCAATATAATTAATATCATCTAAGTAAGACAAACTATTGCTGTGATTGACGATAAATTTTATTAAAAAAAGTAATAAATATAGAGAATCATGTTAGTCAGACATATTGTTAGATCTATCCATATATTAATTATTAGAGTGTGGTGAAATAACTAAGAATATATGAATAGCAAATTATCGAGAAACATATGAAGTTAATGACAGATGAAAGAGGAGAAGAATCAGACAAACAAAAAGACAACCTTAAAAAAGTTGGATTGGGTAGGAGAAAACCTGGAATTAGGAGATGATCTGCGTACGCACCTGCCTGCTGCAATAATCAATCTATTATCATGCCGAGTTTCCGCATGATCAGCCGACAAAGCTTCATGGCTGGATGAACATAATTAAACCTTGCCTTATGGATCTAAGCTCGATCTTCAGCTTCTTCCATTTTTGTATATATTATTATTGCAGGTAGCGAGTGGTTTTTGCTAGCTTAGGTTGCTGCCTGCAGGGATGCATAGTTTCTGAGAGGCGGATGAAACCAAGACCCGGAAAAGAAGGAAATAAACAGTCATAACGGTCAATCTTTCGCTGTTTTCAAGAATACCAGATACCTCTTCTGGTCATATTCATTACACGTGTCCTCATTTTACTGGTGCGTCCGCCGGAGTCTTGTCGTGTAGTGCCCTTCCCTACTCCCAAGTACTCTCCGTATAGATATTATATTAAATTGGCAGGTTTGTGGTCTTCAGAACAGTACAACACATACACAATGGAGAGAGCAAAGATAAGTAGCCCTATTTTTTTTTAATCGTATTATAAATAGATATAATGTTATCGGAATCGGTTTGGAATGGACGGTCAACCGCCTAATTAAAATCGGTGTGAGTTTGAAAGTTGAAACTATTTTGGGCATGGGAGTCAAATTAGTGGTTTGACCGCCGGTCTGACGACCTGATTATTTAACCAAACGAATTTGACGAAATCAACAGGGAAACCCTATTGAGTTTAATTTTAGTCCGATTTTGTGAAATGACTTGGGAGATGTATGTAGGGGTGTACTGATTAGATGATGATAATTAACATTGTCAATCATGTAAATATTCTAGTTTTGAAGTAATATTAAAAAATAAATTAAATTAAATTTAATAAGTTTGACAAGTGAAGTGATTCGTATCATTTAAGTAAAGTAAAACAGACTGTCGTTGTAAAATTACTAATAACCCATTTTAAAGAATAATAAAAATAATAAATACAGACAACTGTGTAAGTTAGACAACATGTTGTTGTTAGATCTCTGGAGAGATTAGAATATTAAATTATATGTGGTGAAATAGTAATTAACTAGAATATATGAAGAGCTACTCATTATACATAGATCAGAAACATATGAACTACGTACAGATATGATGAAAGAGGAGAAGAATCAAACAAAAATGGACAAGCTTAAAAAAAATGGTGGATGGCTGCAGAATATAAACACTGCATAAGAAGAATAAGATACCTCCCCGCTGCAATATTTTATCTATCTGTTATAAATGCAGAGTTCCCGCGTGATCTGCAGACAAAGCTTCAAAGTGTGGGATGAACATAAACCTCGCAAGCTAGCTTCATGGATCAGAATTCAGAACTCTTCAGCTTCTGCAATTTTTTTGATATAAAGCTGACTTAAGGTTGCTTCATAGTTCATACCTCTTCTGGTTGTATTCAGTACACGTGTCCGCATTTATTGGCAAAGCCGCCGGAGTCTTGTCGTGTAGTGCCCTCCCCTACTCCCCAGTTCCTACTACTAACATTGTGTATATTAATTTGGCAGGTTTCTCGGGAAAAATGTCTTTCATTTTTCCAAGGCATACCGCATATATATATATATATATATACTCGTCCATGTCCAACTGTCCGCACATGCATGTACCCGCGACTTCCCTCGTACCATATTTCAGTTACCAAAGCCCGCCAAAACAGTCGACCTGATTTCTCACCGCCATCCGTGTCACCTGCAAACTCATCTCCATAATTCTCAATCATTTCTTCCCAGCTTTCAATATTCGAAGCTGCAGCACCCAAACAAAACCTACGAATTTGTTGTCCAAAAGAGCACAGACACAGTAACTGCTGAATTTCATCAACTCCATTTGAACAAATATAGCAACCATTGTCAACACTAATTTATCTAAACATTCTATAAATTTAGGGTTTCGAATAGGCTTGGCATTGGGTAAGCCCGCGATGGATACCCGTGAGTTTTAATAGAAATTTGGGCTTTTTTAATCCGTTGGCCGGGCCCATTCACAGATTGTGGGCGGCCCGAAAACTGCGGTTCCCGGTATGTGGGTGGGGCCGGATCCAGCGCTATCTGCCTTGATACCCACCCAGTGGTTAGTCCGTCGTTTAAACGATGTAGTTTCGGTGGGACTATATAAACATTGAGCAGCCTCTTATTCACGCCCAGTTCCGAACCCTAGCGGCCGCCCAAACTCTCTCGATTCACGATTCTCTCAAGCCTCACCCCCGACAACTCCTCTGAATCCGGCCTTATCTCTAGGCTCTAGCGGAAAATCCTCCAAATCATCGTGTATTTCATTCAATCCACGCTTCTTTCTCTTCATTTCATTGAATAAGATCAAAGATATAGTAACCTAACCTGACGATTTCGTCGATTACACCTCCCAAAACACATATTCACGCAATTACGGTCCCCCGTTCTTCAATTACAATCACAAATGAGATTAGATAAGTCTCTTCCTTCCTTTTCTTCATTGATTCCTTCCGTAATTAAATAATTTATTAACTTCTTTTATTCTGACTTTTTATCTCATTTTCTTACCGTCACATGTGCAATGTAATAGAGGTAATTGAGATGAATTATATTGTTATGTATTAATATTTGATGTACTCTATATATACATGTAGAGAGCTTGATTTTAGGAAGGAAATCAAGCTAGGGGCATGATATGGTGAATGATTACAAGAGATTATGATATGATTTTGATTATGAAGTTTCTCCTTGATTGTAGTCTCTAATACGCCCCCGCAAGATGGACGTCGTGTCAACGACTCCAATCTTGTTCCGAAGTAGAGTGAAGCGTGGTGTAGGTAGTGGTTTTGTGAGCGAGTTGGCAAGTTGATGTGTGGTAGATATGTGTCTGATGATAAGACGACCAACTTGAACTAATTCACGTACAAAATGATAGTCAAGAGCGAGATGTTTCATGCGTGAGTGGAAGACCGGGTTGGTGCTGAAGTATGTGGCTCCCTAGTTATCTGAGTGAAGGACTGGTGTCCGTTGAATCGGTTGGTGAAGTTCTTGGAGAAGGTTTTGTACCCATTGAATCTCAAGGACAAGTTAACTCGTGAGAAACAGGGAGATAGAGATATCAGTACTTATCTCCTTGCCATGAAAACCATCGCAGCTGAATTAGCACTGGTTCAATCGCCGGTCGATGATGACGATCTTGTGGTTCATTGTTTACGAGGCCTCACTCCTGCCTATCAACATATCTCGGCCGCAATTCGAGGACGGGGGACTCCTTTGACTCTCGAAGACTTGATGGATCTATTGGTGGACTACGAGGCGGACATTAAGCAACAGATCCCGCCGCCAGAATCTCCTATGCCGATGGTGTTCTTCACACATCAGAGAGGACGTTGGAGCTTTAGAAGGGGAGCTTTTCGTGGGCGCTTCAGCGGTGGCTCGTCCAACTCACGAGGAGGCCATCACAACCCTAAAGCCATTCATATGGGTCGTCCTCCTCCTTCATTTAACCAACATTCAGGCCCAAGTTATGTTCAACACTCATTTGGGCCGAATTATGGATACCAGGCCCGTCCAACAGTTGTGTGTCAATTCTGTAACAGAGTGGGCCACTCAGCCCGCACTTGTCATGATCTTTTTCCCCCAGTCAACCAGCAGCAGGCCCAAGTAAACTACACCACTCAGCCCAGCTCCTCACATCAACCAAGTCAACAAAGTTCAGGCCCATGGTTAATGGATTCAGCTGCATCTCACCATGTCATTCCGGATTTGGGGAACTTATCTATCTACTCGGATTACAATGGGCCCTATGAAATTATGATTGGCAACGGAATAGGTTTGCACATCACTCATATCGGTGACACTTTCATGCCCACCAATTCTACTTCCTTACGCTTGAATAATGTTTTATGTGTGCCGGCTATTAAAAAGAAGCTCATATCAGTTGCAAAATTATGTCAAACTAATCCTGTTTCGGTTGAATTCTTTGCCAATTCTTTTGTTGTGAAGGATCTCAGCACGGGGGCACCGCTTCTACGGGGAAGGAATAAAGATGATGTTTACGAGCTTCCAAAGAGTGTTGGGACGGTTAGGTTGGCTATGGTTACAACTCGCACCTCATATCATTCTTGGCATTCTCGACTTGGACATCCATCGCCCAAATCTCTATCTAGTTTACTTCGTGCTCAATCTCTTCCATTTATTAAAAAAAATGAACAATTGATTTGTGATGCTTGTCTTTCCAATAAGAGTCATAAACTCCCCTTTTCAGTTTCCACATTAACTAGCAATCGTCCTTTTGATTTGTTATTTTCGGATGTTTGGGGTCCTACACCGATGTCTTCTATTGATGGATTCAAATATTATCTTATCTTTGTTGATCATTATACTCGTTATACTTGGTTGTATCCTCTTCTTCAAAAATCTGATGTTCTGCAGGTCTTTCTTGACTTTCGAAAAATGGTGAAAAATTATTTCTCTACCACTATTCGTCGTCTCTACACGGATGGTGATGGAGAATTTGTCAAACTTCGATCTACTCTCAATTCACATGGAATTACTCATCTTCTCACTCCTCCATATACTTCAGAACACAATGGCATATCAGAACGGAAACATCGACATATCGTGGAAACTAGACTCACTTTACTTCACCAAGCCAAATTACCACCCATCTTTTGGTCATTTGCCTTTTCCACTGCCATTTATCTCATTAATCGGTTACCTTCTTCAGCTCTACGCGATAAAATACCTTTTCACACTCTCTTCAATACTTCTCCGAACTATCACAAACTTCGAATCTTTGGTTGTCTTTGCTATCCATGGTTGCATCCTTACTCCACATCTAAGCTAGATCCGAGATCCAAACCTTGTATTTTTGTAGGTTATTCTCATCAACATAGTGCATATAAATGCTTTGATCTACACACACATCGCATTTATCTATCCCGTCACGTTGTTTTCATTGAGAGTCAATTTTCGGGATTTGTCACTAATCCACCTGCAGGGTCCAGTACCTCTGAAGACTGGCTACACGCCATCACTCCCATCCTTGAGTATCTTCTGCATCCAACCGTCCCCACCTCTTCAGTGGCTTCAGACACATCTTCTCCTGCTTCCTCAGTTGCTTTACCCTCCACTGCAGATTCCTCTCCAACGGCAATTCAATCGGTTAGGTCGCCATCTCCACCACCATTGCCGCCGCCGCCGCCACCACTTCCACAGCTGCCACATCCAATGCTCACTCGTGCCCGGAATAACATCTTCCGGCCCAATAAGCTCTTCCTCACTCAGGCTCGGTCTGACCCACCACTTGAACCCAAGTCTGTTAGAGAGGCTCTTCAATATCCCGAGTGGACCCAAGCTCTCCAAGAAGAACATCAAGCACACATAAAGAATGGTACTTGGACTCTAGTACCATGGCAACCTCATCTCAATGTTCTTGGCAATCGATGGGTGTTCCGAGTCAAACGCAATCCTGATGGCACAATCAAGAGATACAAAGCCCGTTTTGTGGCTAAGGGTTTTGACCATCAATCTGGTGTTGACTTCCATGACACATTTAGTCTAGTGGTCAAACCTGTCACAGTCCGTACAGTTTTCACAATTGCTCTGATACCATAATAGAGGTAATTGAGATGAATTATATTGTTATGTATTGATATTTGATGTACTCTATATATACATGTAGAGAGCTTGATTTTAGGGAGGAAATCAAGTTAGGGAGATGATATTGTGAATGATTACAAGAGATTATTATATGATTTTGATTATGAAGTTTCTCCTTGATTATAGTCTCTAATACAATGCTGCTGAAGTTTGTTTGCTGCGTTTTTATGATATTGTTCCACAGTTTCTTTTGTTTTTTTGGAATATTAAGATACCCTCTCGGAAGCTATTTTGTCATGTTTTGAATGTTGTTTTGCTGCATTGTTCTGGATATTCATATTGTTCTTTGAGTTTCATTCGATTTTACAATTTACAAGGAGTTTGATTTCATTTTAATTTCATTGATTCCGGCAATTTTATTGAGTTTTTTTAATCACCAACGGGGATTCGTAGGGATCCGAGATCCATCGCAGGACGGTGATGACTTGGGATTAAGCCCCGAAATGCCGCGTCGGGCGGAGACAGAAAAACCCGACATTCACCGTAGACGAGAGCGGATACACCCTACTCGTCCCCAATCCGCCCCGATGTCAAGCCTTGTTTCTAGTGACATGTATGTAGATTATGGATCACAACGTACGCTCCTGTTGTGCCACTATCATGATAATATGAAATTTAGATAATAAACATTATATACATTTAGGCCTTCCAACTTGAAATCCTTGGTGTACTAATTTTGTTGAAAAATTTAAGACAGATAGACTATAAATGGTCGTCACTGACATTTTTATGGATGTGATTCGTAGGTGTGATTATTGGATAGTTTTTGTTATTTTAAGTTGGAAGGCTGGTCAGATGGGTAGAAAAGTGCCGAGTTTAGTTCGGCAGGCCCAACTGATTAAATGACGGCCGGATAACGAGGGTTGGTATATTTTTAGCACCAACGGTCTCTTCACTTTACCGTGAAGTCAACTGTGTTGTGGAGTATTTGACTAACTTTGACCACTCTTATTTGTATGGTTTATATATTTTAGATTCGCTAGACCAGAGTCTGTCCTACTGACTGCTATAACTCTATTAGTGAAGCGCTGCTTCTTACAAAAAAAAAATGGTTGTCACAGAGAATGAGTAGAAGAATTCGAGACTGGTAAACGAAGGATATATCTAGCTATCATATGCTAGTAACTAAGTGGTTCGCTCCAGTGTAACAGTTACGATGATAAGAGTATTGTGAGCGTATACGAGCCACCAAAAGTGCTTGTTTAATTCCCAGAGGGTCAACGATACGTATATGAAACCACTAGGCCATTAGTCAAAACTAACGTCCCACCAGTCAGCCGTACCACCACTCCTATCACGTCATATGCTAGGTGGCGGATTCATGGGTCTTCTCCCCGCTACAGTTCAGTTTATTTTTGAATTTTAAAGTTCAATGCTATGTAATTTTCCTTTATGTTTTTTGATCTATTGATATTTTTTCTATGTACGATCCAGTGTATTTGAACTCTAACACAATTTGACAAAGTACATTGAACCATTCTGGATCCACCGTTGTATATCCCGTATGATGAGAAGAACCTGAGGTAGACGAAAAAGACTGAAACAACTACATCTGTCTATACATATAGTACTCCAGAGTGAAGCTCGGAGTTCGGCCCTCGTCGGAACAAGGTGGGGCGTTGCGTAGGTCTGGCAATTCGGTCGAAATTGGTTGCTCGATTCGAAATCGAATTCGGACAAAATCTTGACCAATTTCGATTGCGAATTCAATTCAGTTTGCCAAATTCGAATTCAATTTGAAATCGGTCGACCGAATTCGCCGAGTTCAGAACCGAATTGGGACTTTGTTGATAAACCGAATTGAGAAAAGACCTTAAATCTATTTTTCATGCTTCATTTTGCTTTTTCTTGGCTTCCATACATTAAATTCCAATTGAAATAAGTCTTCACATTACATTACATATTACCAAATAAATTCAATAACAACATATAACAAGTAGTTGAAATACCCAAGTTTATGTTTAAATTCAGTTTTGTTTTGAATTCGGTCTAAAATCGAATTCGACCGAGTTGACTGAATTCGAATTCGCAACAAATTTACCTACCAATTTTGAATTCAAAATCAAATTGACACTTGAATTCGGTTTTCGGTTGAACCAATTCGGTTACCCACGCTCGAGGAGGGGGAAGAAACAAAGGTTCGCATACCCTTGATCGCTCTGGTTCAACTTGAAACGCCCTCGAAGCAAATTAAGCAATGGAGTACTGATGTCTGATAGTGCTCGAACACATTATCGTTACATAAATTTATGTGGCTTGTATAATTAATATATTAAATCAAATTTGAATAAAAAAATTAATGAAATAGTATTCGTTAAAACCATTAAAATTTAATAAAAAATTATCGATATAAATTTTGCATAGTACTATTTTCCCTTAAAAACGAATGAATTATATTACATTACAAAATTGCAACAAAGCCGCAAAAGAGATGGGGTACAAAATTAAAGTCACATTATGGCACAAGCATGCGGATTGTCGTCGCTAAAGATAGACGCAACGGCCTCGTCGGAGGCGACGGCGACAGAGTAAACTGCCGGCGTCTGGAAGAAGGAGTGGACGCTGTTGCTGTTGTTGCCGCCTCCTCCGAGGTTCTTGTAAGGGTCGTAGTAATGGTTGACAATGTAGGTCGGGTACTTGTAAAACGACGAGAAATGTGCGTAGCCGGGGAACGGCCACGGCTCGGCCGATTTGCCGGCGCGCTTAATCGCCTTGAGAATCTTCTTCTCTTCCAGTGCATATCCTCTCACTGTTATCTTCTGAATCGCCATTTCCACTTCAACTTCTTCCACTCCTAGACAATAACAAACAATCGCTTGTTTGATTATACTAAGTGTGGTTTGGATGAGTTATTTTACATGTGTAATATGTTTTAGCATAACAATGCAATATTCGAGAATGTGGAATTTATGAGGTGCAAATAGTTTGAGAGGGAGTTTAACGGACCTTTGAGTTTGAAGAGAGCTTTCCTCAACTTGGAAGCGCAGCCTTCACAGTCGAGATTTGGAACTCTAACCTCCACCATCTGTATAAATAACCAGTTATAATAATTAAGTTTGTAACTAGTAACACCCACCACAACCGCCACTAAGCTTGATCAGAAAACAAAGCTAGCTTCTGCAACAAAACAGAGCACAGAAAGAAAAAAACAGAGTAGGTAACTTACAGACATAACTACTGAAGGGAAGTGAAGCAGAGACGGAGGGGAAATGTGGTTTGTTTGTAGGAAACTAAGTAAAAGCTTGATTGAAGTGAGAAAGTAAGAAGAGGAAACAGAGAGAGAGAGAGATAAGAGAGAGAGGAGTCGGTTTCCAGAGTCACGCGTGGATGATTAGGAAAGCGTGAGAGAAAGCTCAAAGCTCTCTTCTCTGCCTTTTTATGCGCATTGGGGGAAATGACATGGCCAGGCTATATATTCTTGTAAGAAGGGTTTTGAAAAGGACGAGTGCTGCCTGGTAGCTCTGGTTTTGTGCTCTCAGCTCTGTATGTGTGGTCACTTGTATCAAACGAAGTATGTATCCACATTTCAATGATTGAAATCCACCTTCTTTTTCTTCTAACAAATGGGATTTCATTTGATCAAAGATCGTTATGAAATGCAAGAAGAAATCAACTCGATAATGTTTATAAACGATATCCAATCATCTGGAAGCGAGTTTTGTCGCGTACGTAGAGACCACAACCCAAGTCTATGATTGAGTCTTTAGCTGGTTTGGCGAGTTAATGCTCCGTGATTCCATGTTTAGTTTGAAGGTGACGTGGAGTTCGTTCAGACCAAGTCAACCTTCATCTGATGAGATTGGTTCTTATTTAAAGAATTCGTGATTTCGAGTTAACATGCAACTTATTTCGATGTTCTTGTAAAGGTTGTACTTCAAGACCTTGCTATTAGTTAATTTATCATATTTAGTTTGTCTCGATTTTATTCTTATTGTATACAAATTATACGAGAATATATGTTTCTAGTCACAATACAAAGTGCACTCAATGCATGATTTATAATGATGATCTCGTGGGATTCGACTACAACAATATATAGTGGCGATTCAGATTTTACTTATGATGGGTGGTGCTGGTGGTCAACGCTAAAGGCTCCACTTTCAAAAATTGTTTGAAACATCTTACAACGAGTAAAACAATCATGAAGGCAAACGTAACGATAATTATTTCTTACGTAATCATGAAGGCTCCACAGTTTGCTGGAAAACACAGGCTAATGACCAGTTGACCACCATGATCAAACAATCCCTCCTGCATAGCTAGCCTTTTTCTCTCTTTACTTTCAGGTACGTGGAAGTGGGTCTCCTGAGCCCCGACCCGAACAAAGCATGCCCTATAAATAAAGCTCATTGGCTTTCCCACTGAACGTACAGAGAGCATTCTCTGTCGCTGCAAAAAGGAAAAGATTCCCCTTTTCCCACAAGCTATGTCCTCATCATAACACCAAACACAAACCAACCCTCCAATCGAACCGAATTATATTATTAATTGCTCCGAACCGGAACAGTTGGTAGCAGGCCTCACACCATACGATTTTGCCTCACATCTGACTTATACCCTTGATACA
Organism: Linum usitatissimum; assembly: GCA_030674075.2. Classification (NCBI taxonomy): domain Eukaryota; kingdom Viridiplantae; phylum Streptophyta; class Magnoliopsida; order Malpighiales; family Linaceae; genus Linum; species Linum usitatissimum. Next base: position 2,114,659 of record JAUJYP020001424.1, read on the forward strand.
CTCTCTCGTCGGAGACTCACAGGGCACCTCAATTCAAGAAAGGACATCGAACTCACGGTCACAAACCAACTCTTTAGTCGAACTGAATTATTGCTCCGAACCGGAACTCGTGGGGCGGAACAGTTGGTATCCTTGTAATTACTTTGAATTTAATATAATTATAGTTGTGGTATACAAATGTGAGATTATTAATCATAACAAATGTACAGTGCAGTTTAAGATAGTTATAATTATAAACATACCAGCATTATATTATACATGGGCTAGGCTTGGACTTTTGGAGATGGGCTGGGAGTGGTATTTACAAAAGCAATCGGTCCATTTAAGTCTCATTTAGAAGCCCAATCGCGACCCTTACCGTAACTCCGAATCATTTAACCCTCAATGGAGAAGCAGCCAAAGAAATCGGCTGCCGCCGGCGGAGATCTTATTTCAAATTTGCCGGACGAAATCCTCCACTCAATCCTCCGCCGAATACCGTGCGCTAAAGAAGCGGCCCAGACCTCCGCACTATCCAGGCGATGGGGAAACCTCTGGCGCTCGTACCCCAAAGCAGAGTTCGCTTCCCTATACAGGTCAGGCGGGGGGAGCTCTTCGTTCTGGAAATTCAGCGCCGCGACGATCAAAAGGTTTTCTCGTGACAAACAGTTGCGGATGGAAAGTATCAAGATCTCGCTCTACACAAAAAAAGATGAAATCCTTCCCCTAGCTGTTGGTGATGGTTTCCCAGCTTTTGAGCAGCTGCTGGATTTAGCATCGAAGAGGAAAGCTGAACATGTCGATCTCGTAGTAGTTGGCTTCTATGTCGTCTGCCTGCCCTTGGAATTACTCTCGAATTCAAGCGCAAAGACTGTCCACTTTGTAGGAATCAGGTTTGTTCTTAACGAGAAGGTTCAAAACTTAAATTCTCTACGGTCGCTGATTTTGAAGCATGTCCAATTGGACGGAGGAGAGCGTTTCTAACCTCCTATCTTTGAAATCCTTATCCTTAGCTGGATTCGGCGCAACGGAGAAGAAACTGAAACTGTCCGGTCGCAAGCTAGAGAAAATCAAGCTTTCGGCATGGACAGGATTGGAGGAGATCGAGATCAATGTTGTTCCACGTTTAGAGAAATTCCTGCTTAGATATGATGCATTCGAGCCGGATGTCCAGATAAAGAAATGTGAAATAAAAAACTCCGCCGCCAATTGCCAGTGTGACGTTGGTTTCGAGATAAGGCTTGACGGTAGAAGACGACCATGGTTTCTTGAATTCAAGAGTGTCATTGTCAGATTCTCAAAGTTCCATACCGTCAACATCTCTTTGAAGTCCTATTCTTCAGAGGTAACACACTATTCATAACATTTTCTTTCTGTATTAGCAATTTTTGTGTGCACTGTAACTAAATCATCTGCACTTGCTTGTCTTGTCTTTTTTTTTTTTTGCATAGTGTACCTTAACGAGGGAGGAACTCGATTACACTATACGCCCAACGGCCATTCAACACTTGAAAATTGAGCCATGCTTCTTTTAACAGCTCTCTGGGGAGAAATTTTGACAAGTCTGTTCTGTGTTTGTCATCCGAGGTTCTTGGCAATGGTTAGTCCTTTTCATAAAGAAATTGAGAGGTTGCTTGGAGATTTTCTATCTCATTATTTACAAGACTCCATTAATGGGTATCTGGATTGGCGGAATCGGTTGAGAAGTGTGAGGATTATGACAGAAGATGCTAATTACTTTGTTAAGGAACAAAAAGGGTTGGCGGCTATTAGAGATGATGAGTCTGTGTGGCTTAAAACACAAAATAGTGTTCGATTACTGCTAACTTTGTGTTAGACTAGGTTCTTACTACTATTGTTGTTTTTTTCATGGATCATATATTCTTGTTGTTTCTATGTGTTGCAGAATCACGTTGTAGTATGTCATCTTGCTTGGATCTAGCTTGGTCGAGACTGGGATGGATCATGCTTGGGAGTTAGGTATCAAGAAACTCAGAATTCAGACAGGCTCCCAACTAAGCGTAGCTGTCGAGCTGCTTTGATAGCCACTCAAACTCGATCATCAATATGCAAGGGCGACATTCGACTTCAGGCGTTTCTCTCAGATTGATTGGGATGTGACTCTCCGCATATATATCGTCAGCCATATTCAGGTCTCTCTCAGGTTGATTGGGAGAGTGTGACTCTCCACATATTTATCGTAAGCCAAACAACATTGTGGATTACTTAGCCGACTTGGGTCATTTCCTTGATATTGACGTGTCTTTTTTTTCCTTTTTCGAATAACACTCTTAAAGGGTGGCTCAAGTACGACTTTGTGAATGAGAGTATCTTCAAACATACTTGACCAACCTCCTTCGTTATGTATTTGGCGATGGCACGCGACATACAAAACTAGACAGATGCAAATAGCCTGCCAACTTCACCTCCTTTCCTCTATTCCACTCAAAATCAACACTTCGCTTGCCCTCTGCCAAGTACTCCGATAAAGAGTATTCATTGCGACAAATCGTTGATAGGCAATTCCCATAAGGCGGCTTATGGAGTCATTGTTCGTGACATCCATGGACAGCTTAGTGATGGTAGGTATGGAACCTGCTTCTGCTCATCAGCAACTAGTGCCGAAACCGCCTAGCCATGGGAAGCACCGAACCTACAACCATTGATCGGATTGCATAACACTCATCAACATCATTAACAATATGCATCTTCCATGGCCATGAGAATGTTTTGCCTCTATTGTTTCGATATTGCACCTCTCTGATACCGCTCAGTGGATCAAGTACGTGTTCATTCCAAGGAAACTTAACAAAGTGACGGATTGGGTTTGCAACATCTACTAGAATTCAAGTGATTAACAATGATTGAGTTAACTTTAGATTGGATTGATGTTTTCTTCTCAAACTCATTGATTAATGAAAAGAAATTTACTTGCTCAAAAAGAAAGTACACGTTGTGGGTGGCAGTCTTCTCCATGTTGTACCGGACGTATAATTTCTTGGAGTTTCCCCAGCTTTTTTACCAAAAAAAAGTTATAATTAAATCCATTAAGAATTTTAAATTGAGTAAACACTTTTTTAATTTTTATGTCCTAATAAAGTAGAGTGTTTAATTCAACCCTCAATCATCACAAAAGGCTACAATGACCATGTTAAAATAGCTTTCGTAATCGTACCCACTCACACAAAATTCAAATTTTATTATTAAAATGTGTCAAAAAGCCATCCAAAAAATGCACATGTATGTTATAACAATTGAGCTTCATAAATCACAAAAGGTGATAGGACAAGATGGACATTATTAATGTTTCACTTTTTAAAATTGTAACAATTTCGATTAATATATAAAGATGTTTCGATAATATTTTTTACAAAAAAATAATCGAAAAGACAAAATGAAAAAAAGATTCGAAGTTCAGAATTTTTGAATCAGTTTCACAAAACACACACACAACATCGTCCTGCAATCAATGAGGACTGTCAGGATCCAATTAAGAATGTCTATGTGTTTTGATTATTTGATTGTTTGGAATTTGGATGTAATATTTCATCAAAATGCGAATTATTTGAAATATCATATGAAATATTTTTATAATTTCCTTACAGATACTTCAAAATAAATATGCATTAAATTTATCACTCAATCACTAAATCAATAAAGCAAACATCAACAAAATGAACTATTTTTACAAAGAGTTAGGAAGTTGTATGAATTTAAAATTTGGATGACAGGGTTGCTTGATTTAATCGAAAAAAGCATGTTTGGATCATATCATATATGAAAATAAACTACGAGGTAAGTAAAGCGTATCATGTCTCGTCATAAATACCGTTAGTTCTTATTTTATACTCTTTTTAAAATTCAAGTTGATCTTCTATGTTACTATGTATTACGATCAGTGGACTCGCTTTGTACAAATCCGACTTTTGAACAATGACATTTGGGCTTGACAATAATAGGCTTTTTATTTTGACAAATCCATATGATCGATCCACCCACATGATCACTTATGAGTTCTAAATTAGCAACCAAGGGTATCCTCGAGTCATAATCCGCTCACTTTCGAATATATAACTTCCGTTGTATATAATAGTTCTTCTAATTAATATTTTTATTTACGTAATATATATAATTCGATCGAGTATATTCAACCTATTTAAATCGACCAATACTGTTTCTGAACGCAAAAGTCAAAAGCTGCTGTAAAAGAATTACAATTCCTTCTCATTTGCCTTCTTTCCTTTTCTTTCTCTTTTATTTCTCCTTAAAGTAGTAGCCGCCTCGATCTGTCACGAGGACGCTGAGGCTCCCACTTCCTTTCCAAAACACCCCTCTCCTCTTTCCCTTTGTAACCTTTTCTTGTCTCTATTACTCACATGGTGGAGCACTGAACAAATTTCACCCAGCAGCTACTCTCCTCCGTCCTACATGCAGCTCGCTCTTCAGAGGTGGTGGCACGGATCTAGTGCTCACCGCCACTTGCTAATCGACACCATCCGCCGCCCGTTGATGAAGCTTCCTCCTAGATCCTCAGCTGTCCTCTTCTCCCTCCTCTTCCTCATCGGCGGCGCGTTCATCTCCACTCGCCTCCTCGACTCCAATGTAAATCGGAATTTCAAATTTCATTTCTTAATACGTCGTCGTTTCTTGCACCGGGGTGCAGGGATCTCCGCCCGTGTCAGTCGGACGTGATATTTAAATTACTTTAATTAGTTATCCTATAGGAGTAATTAATAGTAATTTAATTAATCATTCTTAAAAAAATGATTATTTAATTTTGAATTTTGTCTGAAAGCAGGCATTTACAGTTTCCGGAGGAAACAATATCTCCAAGTCTTCGCCGGCGACTTCATTAACGGCCAACGCGGTTCCTACCGAATTACCGGAAAAGCCCCGGAGGAGAAGAATCGAGGTTCCACTCAACTGCACTGCACTCAACCAAACCGGAACCTGCCCCACCAACTACTTGACACTCCAGGGTGGTGACGACGACGGCTATAGCGGCATTGAATCGCCGCCGTCCACGTGTCCAGAGTACTTCCGCTGGATCCACGAGGACCTCCGTCCATGGGGGAGGACGGGGATCACTAGGGAGACGCTGGAATCGGCGAAGCGGACGGCGAATTTCAAGCTGGTGATCGTGAACGGTAAGGCATACGTGGAGAAGTATCAGAAGGCGTTTCAGACGAGGGATGTTTTCACCATTTGGGGGATTGTTCAGTTGCTCCGTAAGTACCCTGGTAAGGTGCCGGATTTGGAGCTGATGTTTGATTGTGTTGACTGGCCGGTCGTTAAATCGGACGTCTACGATAAGCCCAATGCCACCGCGCCGCCGCCGCTGTTTCGGTACTGTGGGGATGATCAGACGCTCGACATCGTTTTCCCTGATTGGTCATTCTGGGGCTGGTAAGTGATTCTTTCAATTAAGATGGTTGTTTTTAATTTGTGACTTGATTAGGAAGTTGATTAATTTAGGAATTTGGATTAGGCCGGAGGTGAACATTAAGCCATGGGAAGAGCTGCAGAGTGAGTTAGGAGAAGGAAATGGACGAACGAGATGGATGGATAGAGAGCCGTATGCTTACTGGAAAGGGAATCCAACGGTTGCAGAGACAAGAATGGACCTTATGAAGTGTAATGTATCTGATGAACACGACTGGAATGCTCGGGTCTTTGCTCAGGTACTGCATTTAAGCGATTCAAGTTGGAAATTTGTCAGTTTCGGGACAATTCGACTGATACGAAAAGGAATTGTGTGCTGTTCTTGGCAGGATTGGATTAAGGAATCACAGCAAGGGTACAAGCAATCAGATTTGGCCAGCCAATGTGTTCATAGGTCAGTAGTAGTAGTGATTTATGAGTGCACCCTTTTACATTTTCTTTTCTTAGGAAGGTTTCATTAATGGTTTGGAGGTAACTTTTCCCCATTTCACTATTTCAGGTACAAGATCTACATCGAAGGGTCAGCATGGTCAGTGAGCCAGAAATACATTATGGCCTGCGATTCTGTTACCCTGCTAGTAAAGCCTCATTACTATGACTTCTTCACCAGAAGCTTGGTTCCGGTTCATCACTACTGGCCTATACAAGAACACGACAAGTGCAAGTCCATCAAGTTCGCTGTCGATTGGGGCAACAGCCATAAGCACAAGGTATAAAAAAATCGTTTCTTTCCACAAAAACCAGAGCTTTTCATTTTTCAGTTCCGAACTTCAGAACTTGGATGCATGATAAATCTTTGATCTAGGCGCAAGAGATCGGGAAGGCAGCGAGTTCGTTCATTCAGCAGGAATTAAGGATGGATTACGTATACGATTACATGCTCCATCTCTTGACCGAGTACTCGAAGCTGCTGACTTTCAAGCCGGTTGTTCCGAGGGGAGGTGTAGAGCTTTGTGCAGAAGAAATGGCTTGCAAAGCGGACGGGATAGAGAAGAAATTCATGATGGAGTCGTTGGTTAAGGGTCCTTCGGAGACGAGTCCATGCTCGATTCCTCCTCCTTACGACCCTCCATCGCTGAGCAGTATGTTGAGAAGAAACTTGAACTCGGTTAAGCAGGTTGAGTTATGGGAGAAGGGGTACTGGGACAGTCGGAATATGCAGCAGGCTTAGAGCAATACATAGGTTTACTGTATACAGAGGGGACAAGTTACTGTATTTTTTCTAAAGTAAGAGCATGTGGATCACAGTTCTCTGTACTAGTTTCACTTGTGGTCTCCCCCTTGCAGAAGTATTAGTGTTCATTGCTTATAAATCAATCTTGGTAACCGAAACAAAATTGAACCTAATCGGTTTGATTTTTGACCGCCCTGACCTTGTCGGCCGAAATTTGAATGAACTGATTCAATTGCCTTCAGGTGAACACCTTGGGCCTTAATGATTCAAAAGACAAAAGCTTTCAGCTTTCTCGATCACTAAAGGCTCAAATGAACAGTTTTCAATACCAAAAAGTCAAATCCAATCTCGCCATTTGGCCCATTTTCCACCAAGCATCGGCATCCTTCTTTCAAAATGCTGCCACGGGGGCTCAGATTCCTCTTCCTTCATTCAATTTTCTCTCCGTACTCGACAAGGCACGCTCTCAAGGAATCCCCTATTCAGATTGATCGCCGTTTACGTTAACCACTGCCGGGAAAGACTCTGTTTCGAATTCGACAAATTGCAGAAATGATCGTCGACGGGAAGCGAATACAGAGGGGATATTACTGATTAGAGGGGAAGAACAAACGATGAGGGATAGCAATGCACAACCGCAGATGGTGCATCTCCCGATGCCGATTGCGAAAAACTCCACCTTAATTTTCCTCGCCATTTTTCTCCTCGTCGGCGCGTACGTGTCCACGCGCCTCTTCTCCGACGTAAGACTATTTCAAACCTCTGACATCGACACGGCGTCGTTTGAACGGATTCCAGGCAAAATTTACGCTGACCGTTTCTTTATATTTTTTCTGTTTGGTAGGAAATTCCGATTCAAACGGAAGAGAGAGAAATTAAAAAGGACACGCCAACCACCACGTGGCAGGAATATAGAATCGAGGTTCCACTGGACTGCCCTGGGTACACAACCACCGGAGTATGCCCTACTAACTACCCGCCGACTTCTCCTTCTCCTCCTACCGACAACCATCCTCCGCCGTCCACCTGTCCAGAGTACTTCCGTTTGATCCACGAGGACCTGCGGCCATGGGCCCACACGGGGATCACGAGGGAGACGCTGGAGAGAGCAAAAACGACGGCGAATTTCAGGCTGGTGATAGTGAATAGACGAGCCTACGTGGAGACTTTCGAGAAAGGGTTCCAGACGAGGGACACTTTTACGCTGTGGGGGTTCCTACAGTTGCTCCGTAGGTACCCAGGTCAGCTCCCCGATTTGGAGCTGATGTTTGACTGCGTCGATTGGCCGGTCGTCAGAACGGAGAACTACACGGCGGCGGATGCTCCTCCGCCGCCGCCGCTGTTCCGCTACTGCGGCGATAATCAGACGCTCGACATTGTTTTCCCCGATTGGTCCTTTTGGGGATGGTAAGGGTTATTCACGAACCTTGAGCCTCTTTCTAAATGCTCTTGAAATTTAGAACACTGAGGAAGCTGGGAAAATGCTGCGGCTGTTGTTTCAGGGCGGAGATAAACATAAAGCCATGGGAAATGCTGCTGGGGGAGCTGAAGGAAGGAAATACGAGAACCAAATGGGAAGATAGGGCACCCTATGCTTACTGGAAAGGTAACCCTGACGTTGCTGAGACGAGGCTGGACCTTCTGAAATGCAACGTCTCCGAAACCGGTCAGGATTGGAATGCTCGAGTCTATAGACAGGATTGGTTCAAAGAATCCCAACAGGGTTACAAGCAATCTGATCTAGCAAGCCAATGCATTCACAGGTCTTTCTTTTCCCTTTTTTCTGTTCTGAATTCTGATGATGATGATTATAGATGGTGTTTGTAATTGAAATAGTGCAGGTACAAGATTTACATAGAAGGGTCAGCGTGGTCGGTGAGCCAGAAGTACATTCTGGCTTGTGACTCTGTTACGCTGATCGTGACTCCGCATTACTACGACTTCTTCACCAGAGGGTTGATGCCGGTGAGGCATTTTTGGCCCGTTAAGGAGGATGATAAGTGCAAGTCTATTAAGTTTGCTGTTGATTGGGGGAATAGCCACAAGAGAAAGGTGTATATAATGCTCTCTCTTGCCAACATATATCAAACTAGTAATGCTAGATCATCACGTAGACAAATTTCGACTGTGTCTTGAACTGGTGCATTCTAATAACTCGAGCTACTGGGAGAGAGGTTTAGATTAGTTTTTATATGATTCATCAACACACGCCCTTAAACGGAAACTCTCAGAAGTTAGAAAAGCTGAGGTTTGCATGAATTCAGTGAGTCGGTTAACCGGATTCGAAACAGAGACCTCTTAGTTTTGTAGAGGCTCTGATGTCATGTCAAAAAATTGCGTCCCAATAACTCAAGTTATTGGAACGTAATTGTTGTTGATTTTTTGACATAGTATCATATCCTTAAATGACCAAAGTCAGGTTTCCATTTCGAAATCACTATATAAACTCCAAATTTTTTGCACAAGACCTTACTAAATTTGTGTAAATCTCATACTTTTTCCAGAGTTTTTATTTGAAAAAGCTTATCAGTGAATAATATAAAGCCAATTTTGGACCCTTTCCCAACAACTTGAAAGGTTGAAATACAATGTTTTTGACAAAGGGTTTGGATTTTGAGTAGACTAGGCAATCTATAATGTGAGCCTATATGAAGTCCTTCAACTCGAGTTTTGTGGGTTTAACCCAAGTGGAGTCACTTTAGTGGTAGAATTGTGTTGGAACCCGAAATTACCCAATAAATTGGTGCGTTTGTCTTGATTGGATTTCACTCGTCATATGCTTTCAACGACAGGCGCAAAACATAGGAAGAGCGGCGAGCAACTTCATCCAGAACGACATGAAGATGGAGAACGTGTACGACTACATGTTCCACTTACTAAACGAGTACGCGAAGCTGCTCAGGTTCAAGCCGGAGGTGCCCAAGAAAGCCACCGAGCTATGTTCGGAGAGCATGGCGTGTAACGCTCCGGCCGAAGGGTTTCAGAAGCAGTTCATGATGGATTCACTAGTGAAGTATCCTTCCGAGAAGCCTCCGTGCGGAATGCCTCCTCCTCACGACCCAGCCACAATGTACGGCATTCTGAAGAAGAGGGACACTGCTATGAAGATTGTTGATCTCTTGGAGAGGACATACTGGGGGAAGCAGAAACAGAATCAAACTCAGCCTTGATTTAGTTGGTTTCTTTGGTTGTTGTTATTGAGTTGTGTAGATATGAACATGGTGACATTGTTTTGGTACAAAATGGTACCAATAGATATGGTTGAATCAATAAAAGGGGAAGATTCTTTGCATGCACAAAATACAATGGCTCGTGAGGTTTCAAATCGTTATGTATTTTCCAAGTTGGTCCAAATTGATAGGCACCACTATAGTTTTCAACGAATCAGGAGTACTTACTTGAATTCAAATGGAGTTGCTTTAATGATAAAGTCGTTCGGAGGAAAAAAAAACAAAGAATTGCTCGGTGGAAATTAGACCATAGACCTTAAGATACCTAGCTAACTATATTCACCAAAGTATTTTTCTCAAGTACTTTGTTGGATGTGGAGTTTGTAAAAAATGTATGTTTATTTAGTAATTGTTTTTGTTCCATTAGAATGTTTATCTGCGACAGCAATAACTAATTATTTATTTAAATGGTGTTGACATTTGATTTTTTTTGTGTGGAAGCTTGTAGTTTCTAGGCTAGTTGGAGATAGTGGTGGATTCGAAATCCGCTCTTCGAAAGCACGATCCATCAACAAGATAAACATCGATCAATCAGACATTGGGAAGTATAAGATGAAGAAGAACATCCAGAAAACAGATGTAGTATTAACCCAGCATTCAAAAGTATCAGGGATTCAGGAAGAACACTACAATTTTTCTTGATTCAGCAGCCAAACAAACATATAGGCAAAGGGCAACAACAAACGTAAGTCACAATTAAAAGAAACAAAAGTATTACATCAGACTAAGAATATTGAGATGCCTCTTTCGTATAAGAACAACCTCATGAAAAACCAGAAACAAAAATAAAATAAAAGAACAGAAGGAGCAAATTAAAGAATATCACTAGAAAATCCAAAAATAACAAACGAAAAAACAAGACAGGGAATTAATGAAGTTTATGAATGGATGGATAGATGGATGAACGAATGAATGAAGGGTGGTCGTGACGAAACATAGTATGAAGCTCGGTGATTTGGTGTGGGTCTAAAGAGCTCGGCCTTTGACAATGTCGAGGCTCATTTCGCTGGGATCAGTGGCTTGTAGCTCTACTTGAATCCCATCCAGTTCCCTCTTGAATCGATCTTTCGAGCTAGCGTACACCATCTTTTCCCTCACCTTGGATATATCAGGTGCCCTGCATGGAAATCGTTAATTTCACCGGTTCAATGTTAAAAAAGTAACGAGTCCAAAAAAATGGGGTTTGGTCATATTACCATGCAATGAAGAAGATCTTGCTCTTCTGGCAGTTCTCATCGGTGGTGAAATCAAAGTCGTAGACAGCATATCGACACTCGTTCGGGGGCAAGGATGAGGTGAAATCCTCGTACGTCTCCTCGGGGCTCCCGAGTTTCTCTACAGAAACCTGCTGGTTCAAGATCTTGAAAACTATGAACCTGTAGTTCCTCTTTGCTTTCAGTTCCAAAAACTTGAGCTTGCAGTCGTCGTGGACTGCCATTCCTGATGCCGAGTTTGCCTATTCCCACATTCCCCCATCATCAAACCAAACATAAATAATTCAAACATACACAGCACATGAACAAGGTCGTCGTTAAACCATAGTTTCTTTTACGACCATACGCAAAACATAACATAATCCATGAAACAAAATGAACACAGTCACTTACTACATTCTGCGTTCCGAATCAGCCGCTCAATCTAAGTAGCCTCTTTGATTACGATCAAGAGATTACATAGATTGCGATCATCAAAACGGATTACGAGAAAGAGAGAGACAGAGACATACCATGGTGTTGGCTGTGTGAGATCAGTGCCAAAGGAGGAGGAGGAGGAGATTGATGAGAAAGAAACAACAAAATGGGGGATAATGGAATGCAGAGATGGAAGGAGGAGCATAGGAGAATTGGGTTAGCCAGAGATCCTTTATTTTTTTGGGAGGATGTTGGAGATTTTTGAGGGACTAAAAACTAAGGTTGGAGAATTTCTCAAACCCCCTCTTTACCGCTCATCCAACGATGACTTTTCTTTTATTTTCTTGTTTTTCTGGTTTCCCCTGCAAGGCCTTTTCCAATAAGAACAAACAGAGAACATGCCCAATATATACAAATGCAACAAACTATTTAGGAGCTAAATATAGAAATGCATCCATGAGCTAATCGTGGCATACCATCCGTTTTTTGGACTGGTAATTTACCTGAGACCAATGGCCTTTCTCATGGTTTTATCAGCACCGTACCACCATACTGGCCGGTCCGCTCATGTGACTAGTTCGGTGTAACAAAATATCATGGTGATCATGAGCAACTCGACATTCGTCTCAAAAAGTTCATTTGAAACTCAGCTCGGTATCACACGAGCCAAGCTTGAGCCAGCCCTTGTCCAACTCAACAGACTCGACCAACTCGGTAGATTCAGTCTATCACATATTATATATAGTTTTATTAAGTATCAGGTAATATGTTGTCCAATATGATATCCATAATTAATTACTATCAACCTTACCGGTTCGATATCCAGTTCGTTTTTCGAAAGCATGATTAATTTAAAGGCTAAAGCCCTTCACTTGGTTCAAGCAAATGTTCGTCTCCAACAATGGTTTGTCACTAGAAAAGACATTCCCCAATCATCTATACATGTTTCGAAGTTAACATAACAACAAGAAGAAACAAAAACCCTTCATTTCAGTTCAACCAAAACTGTTGTTCCTATGGGAAATACTATAGGAACTTGAAAAAAAGTGAGCTCTCCCTCTAACTTACTGGTGGTACATATCCAGGACTGTTTGAAATCGAGTATAGACTCAATGTCACTCTGTCTATGATCCGATCTATCCTACAAAGTTCACTACTTTCGGCTCTTTCTTCTTCTTCGGAATGGTACCCTCTTCCTTTACATCAGAAGGCTTCCCTGTCTGCTCGATATCTTGCGTAAAATCGTCAACAAGTTCGTCCCCGCTAATGAACTTGGTCACCTTCCCAGTCGACTTCTCACCAATTCCAAATGCTGAAACAAAAGAGCACCATCAAGTTATATATGAAGCTCTACAACACTTTTGGAACTCGGTTCTTAACAAACTTGTACATTACCTTTTCTATCGTATGAAGTCGTAAATCTTTTAGCCTTATCGGGACAGTCTCTAGCCAAATGTGTCACACCACCACATATTTTGCAAGAACCACCCTGTAGAAGACAAATGCAGTCAATTCATAAAAATTTCACTTTCGAAACTGGGGAGTCAGAATAATCGAATGCCTCAGTGTAGAGTTTAGTTACCTTTGGGTATATACCGTTGGCATTTTTGGGGCAATCCTTGCTCAAATGACCTTGTTCATTGCAGACAAAACAACTGGCATACTTGGTTCCTCCTACAACAATGGATAAGAATGCAAAAGACATTGAAAACAAGTACAAAGAGCTCAACCCTAATCATCAATCATGGCTGCTATACGAATCGAGACAGTTCACTATCATATTACTTAAGCTTTAGTCTTACTAATACCCTCCTTCAATGATTCTAAAACAAGTCAAATGTACACGAATCTACAGTCCTATTTCGTAACAGAAAGAATTCACAGTGAAGTACACCAAAAATCCAAAATCGCAAACAGGCCCCCAGTTCATTCTGAAGACTGGTAATAGTTAGGAAGCAGTTATTCCTCATTCTCCTGATGCAAAGCTACAAATGTCAACCAATGAAACAATCAAGGAATGTAGAAACCAATTTTGAATCTCTCCCAATAACTTGAGTCATTGGGATGCAACAACGATCTCTATATAGCATTAAGTCTTTCACAAGAGGCCCTGACATCGAATCTTATCAGCTCCAATATAACCATTTCAGTTGCGCAAAATCAGTGCAAATTTCAATCCTTTGACAAGAACAGTGCAAATTTCAATGCTTTGACGGGCTTCATTTTGAGGGAGGGGAGGGTATTAAAAATGTTATATAAACCTCTCCCAACAACTCTCGTCATAGGGATGCAACGGTTCTCCACGGAAACTACACTACAAGCAATCAATGCTGAAATCAGTAAACTTCACCACAAAAACAAGCTTACCATCTTGGATTGGCTGAGAACAATTAGCCAAAGAATGACCAGTCTCCCCACAGTTATAACACAACTTAGCACCAATGCTCTCATCTCCATCTCTCTTATTGGGGCAACGCTTCAAACTATGTCCCCTTTGTCTACACAGCAAGCATATCTGCACCATCCACCATCATCATCAATTAAAAAACCACAACTCAAATGAAAATAACAGCAACGAAAAGTAGGAAAAAAACAAACCTTGTCCCTTTCCCATTCAGCTTTCTGGGGGCACAACTTGGCGATATGGTCCACTGCCTTGCATATGTAACAGCTGTCCCCAGGCTTCATCCCAGGAACTCTAAGGGGCCGTTTGGTGAACTTGGTCTTTTTGGGGTTTCTGGGGTCATCGGATTCGGGCTTCTTACGCTTGAAAGTGCTCTTCTTTTTGTTCTTCTTAGGCTTGTTGGGATCTTTAGGGGGCGTCGGCTCTGGCTTTGGGAACAGAGCTGGGTTCTCTGCTTTGAATTTCTTTCGTGCCAGTTTCTGCCTCTGGCTCACCATCTCTGAGAGCTGAAGGTGTGTTAACTTGAGAGCTTGCGATTGAGAAATTTGGGGAAGAACGAAGATGTAGAAGAAGCAGCTGCTGGGGGTTTAGGGGAAGGTTTTGTTCGAACACTGCGATGAAACGACAAGGCTTTGAGAATTTGTGGAGATTTTGTTTGTTCCAGAACCAGAAGCTAACTGGGCCAGATAGTCCGGTCCAAATACACAACCCATGAGATCAATTCAAATTTGGTAGTGATATTAGATTAGTTATCTATACGGTTCAATATCAATATCGAGATATTCAAGATATTTAATAAATTAATAAAGGGATGTGACGCTCTTTCTTTCCAAAAAATTACATTTTCGACAGATAATAATTATATAGATGGTTATTCGATCAACATGTCGGTGGAATTTTCGAATCAAACGATGCTCGACCTTTCTCTACAACAGGTACCTCATACATTTTTGCTCATTAGTTTTACTAAAAGTTGGAAAAAAGGATTTGGATCAGAGGCAGAAAATGAGGAGCAGCAAGCAGGTGGCGGATTCCTGCTCGAGGTGCGGCAGCAGAGCATCGCCGACATAAGGACCAACACCAGGTTCTGTTACGTCCCTTCTACCGGAGGTCGTGGTGGGCTATCGTCTGCACCTTTTGTGGCGTCGTTTTCCGTTCTTATCGGTGATCCAATTTTTCATTTTTCGATATTCCTTTTAATTTCGCTGCTCTGATTAATTAGATGGATCATCATCACCTTCTAGTTTGTATGTATAAGTATATAGATTCTTGTGATCTAATCGGAGGGTTGAAGAATTTAAGGTTTGAAAATCGAAAGGCAAAATTCTACTTGTGGAGGTGGATTTTTCCCCCTCATCTTACTGGTTATGGCCTCGCTATATATTAGAATAAAGGATTTCGTCCATCAATATGCCTTGTTGTATTTAATTTGGTTATTTGTTTCTGGCTGTAGATCAAATATGTATTTCCTTCAAACTCTGAATAGCTACAAATTATAAAGAAAATTAGGAAAGAAGCGGGAGGAAATTAGAAAAAGATTTATCGGTGATAGTGGTTAGCCACTGTTCGGTAGCCGACAACAGTGGTCTTATGGAGATTACATTAATTCCGACTTTATTGGTGTTAATTGTGGTCTTATGGAGATTAGACAAGTTTAAATGTTGTATACATTTTGTCATATAGTTAGCCTTTATTATCGTAGGTATTAATGATCATTTCATAAATTTGTTAAATTGGATAAAATATTAATTTATTATCGACTCCTTATCTGACTCGAATGTAATGATATGTGTAAAACCCCACCCAACCACCTCGTTCTTCTGTTTGAGTTTAATTTTGGCGGTTACGCTATCTTGATAACTCCTCCACAACGCTCTCTCATTCAAAAAAAGAGATATCCAATATATTTTTATCACACGAATATTAGTTAAGAAAATGGTAAAATGGTGAATGAGAAATTGTATCTCAAACATCTTGATAATATCGATCTCACATTCGAAGCCGAATCGAAAAATTAAATTCCATCACGGATGCGGGGAGGAAGACAAATATTAATTTAAACCAAGTTTTAAGTAATAATCGATCGTAAGATTATTGAACCAAGTGGAATTTGCTACCATCAGGCATCACCCCTATTATAATATTGCTTTCCTCCTGGGTTAAGACTTGCACTAACATTCATACATCTTGACGATGAGAAGGTTTGCGAACGGTCATAAGAGTTTGCGAGATGCTCAACAGTTATAAAGTTGTCAGCTATTTAAGGACGCATTTATATACGGAAAAGTCTGTGTTATCTCTATCGTTATATTCTGGAAGATAGACATTTCGTAAAAAAAACGATTCTATTTTAAGGATAACTCGAAAAAAACCAACCACAAATTCCGCCAAGTGGCTGCTTTGCTATGTAAACTTGGTGTCTAGCTTAAAGATAACTCATATATACTGCTCATTGCCATTAACCCACCAACCTGCCGCCGGCAGAGGCCCACATGGGAAAGAAAAGAAAGATTAAGAGATGCCTTGGAAATGAAGAATAAAGCGATCACTACATCTGCTCTGCTCCCACCTCCATTAAAACAGAGTAGTAATTCCATGCCATATTGCTTGCGTTTCAAGGCAATTGCAAGTGTCAGAGGGGAACTGTCTTCTTCTTCAAGGCTTTATCATTAGGGTTTCTTTTCTTTTCTTAGCTGTCCCCACTTCAGCCATACGAGTGAATCCCACGTTTGGGAGGGTCATCCCTCTTCCGTGTACCCATTCTCACTCATTAGAGCTGCAATTAATGAGTGGAAGATGGATGAATGAATAAATAACAAGTTAACTTCATGATCAGAGACGGATGGACGCTAGCTGACTTTGAACTGTCGGACGGGGAGACCCAACAGTTTTCCCAAATCGGCCATTGTGGTCACCTGGGTACTCCCATTGGCCTCCGAATTAAATTAACATGGATGGTGCGGTGGCGGATACGACTGATGGCACGGTGAGTTTGGTGGTTTGAAATGCCGGTGGGGTGGTTTTGAAGGGGGGGTTTGGTGGACGTTTTCAAAGCTCCTTGATTCCTATGTCATGGAGCTCCTAACCGTCCGTGGCGAGTGTGAGCGGTGCTTGCCTCACGAAGTTTGACTGGTATTTCAAGGGACGTGAAGGTTGTTATGTCGATCGTAGCACTCGTTTTGTAGTAGGTGGCGCAGTGGTTGTTGGGATCCTTGATTTTTTAGCGGCGTGTTTGTATTTGCAGGTGCATATGTTAATTAAAAGATTTGTGTGGAAGATGGTAAAAGTAGATGTTTAATTAAAAAAGTGGTTATTAGAGTAAGATTTTATAAGAATGATAGGGTTTGGTTTTAATGGAGTCATATATGAACCTTAATCGTGTCTAACATTGGCCAACAATGGTTCGATTTCGACCTACCGCCCACAATTAACCAAATTACAATAAATTGGAGACCAAACAAGTTACAATGCTTTTTATAAGGACCAAATGTAAGAAAATTCTCACAAAAGCTGGGATTGTCACATGCCACAGTCACAAAGATCACGTGCTCCCCCCAGCTTTCCACTTTCACGTGGATGCACATTCACTCGAAACTCTCTAGTCCCACTGACGACTCCTTCTAAACATTAAAGGCGCGTTACGATCACTCTCCTCCCACTCCGCGACTGAACTACCCACTCTAACAACAACCGTTTTTACAAAAATAATTCAAAATTTAAAATCCCTCCTAAGAAACCAAACGTCCGTTTCTTCCTCCGTTATCTCCCGTCTCCACTATATATCCCCTCCCATCTGCCGCTACTCCATTTCCTCCACTGACAAGCAAACCATCTCTTCTCCGGCGAAATTCTCCTTTCCGACGAGGCGAAGATGAGAGAGATCCTCCACATCCAGGGCGGCCAATGTGGCAACCAGATCGGAGCGAAGTTCTGGGAGGTAGTCTGTGCCGAGCACGGCATCGACAGCACCGGGAGGTACCAGGGAGACAACGAGCAGCAGATCGAGCGAGTTAATGTCTACTACAACGAGGCCAGCTGCGGTAGGTTCGTACCCCGTGCTGTACTCATGGATCTGGAGCCTGGAACCATGGACAGCGTCAGATCTGGTCCATACGGTCAGATTTTCCGTCCCGATAACTTCGTCTTCGGCCAGTCCGGCGCTGGGAACAACTGGGCGAAAGGACATTACACTGAAGGAGCGGAGCTTATTGACTCCGTGCTTGATGTTGTGAGGAAGGAGGCCGAGAATTGCGACTGCTTGCAAGGTAGTCTTTCTATTCTTTTTCTCTGCTGCGGATCAGTAGCTGTTTGGCTAGAAGTGTCGATTGATTGATTTTCAAGTCATTTCGTTAATTTTAGTTTGATTATTGAACACTTTCTGTTTGTTTACGCTATCACTTTGCACGAAATTCGAATGTCAATTTTACTAAGAACAGTTTCAAAGCACTGATGGTTCTAGTTTACTTGATCCGCAGATGTAGTGTTGAATACTTGAATTATACCTGTTGACATTAGATAGAAGAGTTTCTGGATCTAGAATGTTTCTGATCATACATCTTGGAGATGATTCTTAGTTAACGCTATGCTTTCTATGGCGATTGACCGATTGTCAGGTGAGGTCACCTTAGAATTCGTAGTACTTTGGTCCTTAATCATCCTACTAATTCAGTCTCTCGCTCCTTTCAATTTCTGTAGGTTTTCAGGTCTGCCACTCTTTGGGAGGTGGTACTGGTTCCGGCATGGGAACACTTCTCATTTCCAAGATCAGAGAAGAATACCCTGACCGGATGATGCTTACTTTCTCGGTGTTCCCTTCGCCCAAGGTGTCTGACACAGTTGTTGAGCCTTACAACGCAACTCTATCTGTTCACCAGCTTGTCGAGAACGCAGATGAGTGTATGGTTCTGGACAATGAAGCGCTCTACGACATATGCTTCCGTACCCTCAAACTCACCACTCCCAGCTGTAAGTCCCCTGGTTCCAAGCTCGACTTACCGTTTCCTTTTCTCAACCAGCTTCTGGCAGTAACATAGTGAAGCTTGACTATCATTTAACCCCATGTGGTAACGAGCCGCCTTTCCTGCCCTTATCTCTGTATAGTTGGAGTCTTGTTAGCTTTGTTGAGTTGAACTCTGCGTTCTTATTATATTGACATGATTCCTCGTATTTGTCCAGTACGATGTTTCTCTCCTGGATGAATCGAAAACTATCATTGATTTGCGTAAAGGGATAAATTATTTAATAATAAACAGATCATGGGCGTTTATTTGCATTGCTATTCAGAGGTTTTGGCTGTTTCTTCGTTCATTATTAAATTATATAGGAGAGACCCTTTGTACCAGGCATTTGTACTACTCTCTTTTATTCTTTTAATCTGTTTCTAAGATTATCTCTGGAGGGTTATGATCATGTTTATTCCTTTAACTTGAATTTCTGATATTGACTCACTGTTCTGTTTTTTCTTAATGAACCAGTTGGAGACCTGAACCACTTGATCTCAGCAACAATGAGTGGAGTAACATGCTGCCTCCGTTTCCCCGGCCAACTAAACTCCGACCTCCGAAAGCTAGCCGTCAACCTAATCCCATTCCCACGTCTCCACTTCTTCATGGTCGGATTCGCCCCTCTAACATCTCGCGGATCTCAGCAATACCGAGCCCTGACCGTCCCCGAGCTGACACAGCAAATGTGGGACGCCAAAAACATGATGTGTGCCGCAGATCCACGCCACGGCCGGTACCTCACAGCATCAGCCATGTTCAGAGGCAAGATGAGCACCAAGGAAGTGGACGAGCAGATGATCAACGTCCAGAACAAGAACTCGTCCTACTTCGTCGAGTGGATCCCAAACAATGTGAAGTCGACGGTCTGCGACATCCCTCCGACAGGGCTGAAGATGGCTTCGACGTTTATCGGAAACTCGACGTCGATCCAGGAGATGTTCCGGAGGGTAAGCGAGCAGTTCACTGCCATGTTCAGGAGGAAGGCGTTTTTGCATTGGTATACTGGGGAAGGCATGGACGAGATGGAGTTTACGGAGGCGGAGAGTAATATGAACGATTTGGTTTCGGAGTATCAGCAGTATCAGGATGCTACCGCTGATGAGGATGGGTATGACGAGGAGTATGAAGATGAGGAGGATGCCGTTGGAGATGCATGAAAAGGAAGAAAAGACTTTGATGATTAATACAGTAGGGGGAGGGTTTAGTTTGGTGCTTGTGGGTTTTGGATGTTTTGTGTTTGCTGCAATTCTGTTGTGGTTTTGCTTGGCTTTTGTTTTCAGGCTCCTGAATGGCTTCTTTGGGTCTACGTCTAATGGGGGGTTATAGTGGTTTAGAATTTCAGTTGTGGGTTGAGAGTGCATGCTATGGTTACTGTTAGTAGTTTTTACCTAAAAGTACTGAAATACCCCAATGTTATGTTTATTTCCTTCCTATTTTGTATTGACGGAAAGGTCTAATTTGATAAAAAAATTACTTAGATACATCGATGGCTATTTTAGGAGATACTCAACATTCAAGACTAATATATATGCAGTTCCTCCAACATCAACGCGAACTTTAAAACGATAGATTTAGAATGGATTAGTATACTAAACTGAATTGTATAAAATTTCATCATTTTACTCCAATATACTAATTATTTTCTAAATATAATAATAATCTTAGTAATTAGCAATTGCTAATTACAAGTCCCTTTCTTTTCTTTGAACTTTCCGTGAGATAGCGGTGGATGTCTTTCCGTCCGAAACTTTCCGTCCAAAACTTTCCGTCCAAAAGAAAAGGCTGTGATCACATGACGACAGACGGTGGCCTCCCCACATTACCAAAGCTGCCGCCAGATGGTCCCAGACGGAGTTAGTTAACCGTCGGATATTCGGTTCCACGTGAGTGTGTATTCTGTCCAGGCCCAATGGTATTCAACGGAGTAGCATGAAATGTTTTCTAATGGCGGATCAGGGCATAGACAAGCAGCTAGGGCATAGACAAGCAGCTCATCATTCGGCTTGTAACATTCTAAAAAGTAAAAACGGCTATAGTTTGGTACGCGATATTTCGACTAATCGAAATATCATAACTGCTAATTGTTTGGGGATATTATCCTCAAGGGAGAGCATAAAGCAATTTTGTCCGTCGTAAATAATATTTACTATGATATTGAATGTTCCTCTTTTTTGGAGAATCTTCAAAAATATCGTAATATTACGATATTAATATCTCCAAATATCCTGACATTCGACCTCCAAAAACACGATGATATTATCAATACCTATATTACCCATATCAAACGTCCCCTTCGGCTCAATAGCAAATGAAATTTGTAATAGGAACTCTGTATTCCACATGAAAATTCTCTCTTATGTCTTACATGAACATCCCATGAAATAAGAAGTTGCCCCCCGATATAAAGGGTAAATGAGTCTTTTCGATTTATTAATACAACAACGAGCGATGATGGATGGTACACGATAACTAGGCAAAAAAGAGTACACTCCCTTTGGCAGAGTTCAAGAGATGAAGTGCTGAGCCACAATTCTTCTCTGGATCTTACCACTGGCCGTCTTCGGAACATCGTCCGTGATGAACACCTTCTTCGGGACCTTGAAGGCGGCCAGGTTCTTCTTGCAGAAGCTCTGCACCTCTGCCTCGTCGATCTTCGATCCTTCTCTTGGTATGATTGCACAGTTTATCTGTTTGGTTCCACAAGACTAGTGGATTAGCTTAACAAAACTAAACATTCATTTGCATTGAAACTCTATGTATCTAATCGCATTAACAACTAACAACGCTTTCCAGAACTGAGAAACCAATCCAAAATTGAATCTTTCGATTACAACAACTAAACGATTGTGATTAGTAGGATAGTGTATTACCTCTTCGCCGTATTTCTCATCGGGGACTCCGAAACATACAGCTTGAGCAATGTCTGGATGAGATAGAAGAACAGCGTCCACTTCGATTGGTGATATCTTCTCCCCTATTCATGGTGTATAACAGATACTTTTAATGAGTTTTACAAACTACCTTCAAAGTAAGCATCAGAGCAAGCCACCCAAGATTCGTTGAATATGCCATCGAGTATAAATTATTCGTAGTTTGAAAAAGTTTCTAGATAAAAGCAATTGGGTCCAAAAACCTTAGTCGGCATTTCAACTAGGAGTCAAGAACGTGACTGTACCAGCCAAATAATACTAATTTTATGTACTAGACTAAAAACCAACAACCATGACATAGATGCTTTAAAGGAGTTGCAATTGAATGCTAGAGGGAAAAAAACAAGATTGAGACTACCATGTAAGTAATTGGGAAATGTGGGAGCCTACAGAACAGTTGAGATTGAGACAACTCAAGAGAATCTAATTGACCGTGTTCACATAGTTATGAAGTTGAAGAATCAAAATTTGAAAAGGAAATCGAATGTACCTCCACGGTTGATAAGCTCCTTAATCCTGCCCACAAGATTCAAATAACCATCCGAGTCGAAATAACCGATATCTCCGGTATGAAACCACCCGAATAGGAATCCTGCCTTGTTAGCATCAGGGTTGTTCTTGTATCCCTTGGTCACATTTGGACCTCTAATGCAGACTTCACCTTTGGAATCGGGGCCCTGAATCGCGCCACTTTCATCCAGGATCGCCATCTCTTGACCAACTGGTTTCCCGACCGACCCGGGTTTATGTGGACCGTCTTCGGGCAATGGGTTCGACGACATCAAATGGGTTGCCTCCGTCATTGCATAGGCCTCCAGAACCGGTGCTCCAAATGCCTCCTCGAGCCTAGCCAATATCGACGGGGCAAGTGAAGCGCTGCAGCTACGAATGAATCGAAGCTTCGGGTAAACAGGCTCTGGGCTACTTGCATG
This sequence comes from Linum usitatissimum, assembly GCA_030674075.2. Lineage (NCBI taxonomy): Eukaryota > Viridiplantae > Streptophyta > Magnoliopsida > Malpighiales > Linaceae > Linum > Linum usitatissimum. The sequence goes on from JAUJYP020001424.1 coordinate 2,137,384, forward strand.
GCGGTCCAGTATGATCTGGTGAATGGTGGGAACTGCTGTGTACCAAGTAGCATTGTACTTCAACATGTCCTGCCAAAATGTTGAAGCAGAGAATCGACCAGAAGCTGGCAGTGTCACAGCAGCTCCAGCCACAAATGAACTCAATAGCCCTGCTAACAATCCATGCACATGAAACAATGGCAGGACAATCACGGTCGAGTCTGACTCTGTGAGCTTGTACACTGACTTAATGTTCTGTACGGATGAGGCCAAATTGAGCTGAGTCAATGGAACTCCCTTGGGCCTGCTGGTGGTTCCGGAGGTATGAAGGAAGAGTGCCACATCGGACGGATCATTCACCAGCTGAGTTATCGAGTTATCTCCCGTCTCGGACGGAGGAAGAGAGAGGATGAGTTCTAAGTCTTCGCTGGTAAGACCGGCGGTGACGTGAGTAACTTGTAGCTTGGAAGCGGCGGCTTCCGCTGCCGCGTTTCCGTCTCGCGAAGTAAGCAGTAGCTTCGATTCTGAGTCAGATAGGTAGAACTCGAATTCCTCCGCCGTGTAGGCGGCGTTGAGCGGAGCTGCGGTGGCTCTGGCTCGAATCACAGCCAAAAACATCACCACGAACTGCAATCACAGCAGGAAAACAAAGCAATTGATGCAACCGATAATCACAGATTCTTCCCATAAGCCAAAACAGGAAGTCCAAGTTCCAATTCGCAATCAAAGTCAGCTAAATTCAAATCACAGCGGGAAAAAACATTACTGACTGCGATTAGAAACGAAATTAACTCTAGGAACAGCTCTGGACTAATAATCTCGTTGAATCACCGACCGATGATCTTACGGATTATTTCCACGGAATTTCATCAACGGCCAAACAGGTGAGTTAAAATTCCAATTCGCAGCTTCTACCCAACAAAAACCAGCTGAATTCGACAGCACAGTCGTGAGAGAGGCAGATCACGAAAAAATACCTCGACGGTGTTGGGGAACGTGAGGGCGACGACGTCCCCGGGCTTGATTCCGGCGGAGACGAGGCGAGAGGCGGCGCGTTCGACGAGTTCATCGAGACGAGCGTGAGTAAGATCGAACTTGCCGGAGACAGAGAGCGCTCGGCGGTCGGGGAAGTCGCCGGCGACGCGTTTGAGCAATCCAGTGAGAGTTTGAGTCGTCTCCATTTCAGCGATACAAATGAATGAGATTTCGGATTTCCCTTCTCCGGCGCGTCCTTTAAATATGTGCGATGAAGTCTGATGGGAAAATCATCGGGGAACTCAAATTGAATACGGGTTTTCTTTTCGGATGTGTTGAGTTGAAAGTGGTGACGTGGATTAGGTCGGCCACGTGGTCATATTGGTTGGCGCTGATGATACAGCGCGTGGGTCTAGAGGTGGCATTCGGGTACATCGGGTCCGGATATATATCCCCCGAAACCCGGCCCGTAACCTATCCGGATTTTAGAATGCATGCCCGGATGGTTAATACGGGTAAAATTTAATATCGAAACCCGAATCCGGCGGGTCTACGGGTGAACGGGCAAAGCCCGTTGACTGTAACAAAACACTAACATTGAAAACTTTCTCAATCCATAACCAACAACTTTCAGGAAAACAAGTAAAACAAGTATGAATCAAAGTCTCAGTTTCAAAGAAAACAAGTATGAATCAAAGTCTGAATACATAAACAATTGGAACAACTGAAATCAAAGTCTGAATTTCAAGGAAACAACATGAGTTACGAAACAACATGAACCTCCAACATTCTAAACTACCAACATCAGCAGCAGCATCAACCTCAATCAGCAGCAGCATCAACATTCAATCAATGAATGAGAAGATTAAACAGAAATCCTACCAAGAAGATGCAGGATGATCGATACTTACCAAGAAGATGCAGGAACTTTGCTCTGACTCTGGAAGCTTTCTTTGAATCCACATGCAGCCTGTTCTTCGTCGACCATTTTAAAGAACTGAACTACTGAAGTTGAAGACTAGAAGTAGAACTCGAATCGATCAATCGACCCCCCAAGTTCAAAGCATCTGGACTGGATCCATAATCACTGACGGTTAAGAACTTAGAATATTAGAATCGACGGATTTTGGGAAGCAGCGCAATTACTGATTTACTGTGAATTGAATTGAGAGAGAGAACTCGCGAGTCGAGAGAGAGACGAGAGATGGAAGAAATGAAGCAGGCGGCAGGCCTTCTCGAAAGTACAAGCGGTGGTGGTGGTGGCGCTTTTGTTCGGGTGTCCGTGTCGGTTATGGGCCTCCTGAAACCCTGCCCGGCCCCGAGCCCAACGGGCACCGGGTCCACCCGAATCCGGTATTCTATTTGGTCAATCAAAACATAACCGGTCAAACCATACCGGATCCGGACGGGTACCCGGATTCTCGGTTTCAAATGCCAACTCTACGTGGGTCCGTGGGCGGGGTCAGTGCTCAGTGGGTCTCTAATGGCTGCTGAGCAAGTAAAGTGGATTGTTCTTGTTCTCTCTACTCATTGAGAGCTCGTTCGTGGATCAATTGGCTTCGAGTCAATCTCCAATTTACAAATTTTTAAACTCAAGTTGGATTAATAATAAATTAGTTCATTTAATTTGAAAAAAATAAACTAGTCAATTCGAACGAACATTCAAGTCGGATGAAGATAATCGAGTCGAATTCAAGCTACATGATAAATTCATATAGGTCTTGTTTGGTATAGAGGAAATTAGAAGGGTTTTGTGAAAACTCAGAGTACAAAGAAACACTTGTTTGTTTTGTTTTAATTGACCAGTGTTTTACGAAAATACTTTTCCTCTGAGTCCACATTTCCTCTCAAATGTGCATTTTTCAAATATATGGTGTTGAGGATATTTTCTTCAAAACTCTGAATTTTCGTAAACAATAGATAGATATTCATTATTACCCTCAACTTCCTTTACGGCTATAACGACCATAACAACCGAGATGGGGAATAAAAGTGGGATATTAGTTTGATTAGCCAAAACATGTAATATATTATTGCAATTATGTAATATATGTTTGAAAAAACTATATGATTAGTCATGACATATTATAATATATGTTTGTAGATATGTACAAATATTAGTTCTTCTTCCTTGACAAATACAAGCAGTGGTGGGAATCGGATTTGTTCTCATTTATAGTTAGTAAAATACGGGACGAGTATGATACAATATTAATACGTTAAGAGTTTCAAACATTGTTTCAACAAAGCAATACGTTTAAATTTCAGCAACAATTAGAAAATATTAAAATTTTAAAATTAAACGGCTCTACAATAGTACGAGAACGGAAGTTCTAAACGTATATAGTATGTATATGTGTCTTATACGAGTATTAAAATTCTTTTTCTAACTAGAAACAGATGGATCTTGAAATTGGATTTCAAATAAGGGCATCGTGGTAATTGTATAATAAATCCCTAATAAACAAAAAATTGAATTTCAATTACAAACCTTATTACCAAATAATAATTGAAATTACACAATCTCCGATTTTTCAATTTTCTTTTTTTACTTTTTTCATTCTCTATTATTTCATACCAAACTAGACTATAGCTGAAAATAAAGAGGATTTGAATTGCAAACACAACAAAAAAATGGCCATGTAAAGAAAAACCAAAGAGATGGGCCTCCCGTCTTAAATGGGCTTTGGACCAAACGAACTGGGCCACTCGTTCCTGGAGATGACCCGAGCCTGATTAACAATATACAATAAACCGGATTCGTTATTTGCCAAAGCCCAAATGTTCTTCCTCTCAATTTCCAAATTACAAATCTACTCTTAAAAAATGCATTAGATAGACCATTATTACTGGCGCATTCGTTATCTTAAGAGTTTTGTTTGATATTTTGGTGGGAGTTTGACGGTGCATATCGAGTAGACGCAAAACTTATATTCAGACTATTGTAAAGGAGCATTTGAATAGGTGGTCGGTCAGATAGTCATCGCAAAAGTTTTAAATTTTTTGACAGCTTGCATCCGTATGTAATTGAGCAATTCATAAAGTAATGAAAAAAACATTTTCACATCTCCCAACATGTGTAGAGATCGATCTCATAACTTAATGAGACCTTCAATTTACTGAACAACCGAGACCTTCAATTATAACTTTTCACAAAAAAAACTAATTAAAAAAACAAATATGTCATCAATATACCTTTGTGTCCTGTCAAACTAGATTTCGGATAGCCCGAAAACCCCAACCTAGATTTCGGGTTTGTAAAATACGTTGTTTCGGAGCTACAAACCACTAAGCAATTACAGATCAAGTAGCCCAAATCTGGGTTCTCGTCCCGAATTATAAACCAAAATCTCGGTCAGATTAGCTTGTACAAGTACCAGGTATTTATGAACCGTCAGAACGAACTAACTAGAAGTGATTATACTTTACCAGTATATAATCTGCTGCTAGCTAGCTTCTTAGCTGGGTATGTAGTTTAGAGGCAGAGATGGAGAATTCGAAAGGGATCGCATGATCTAACAATTAACTAACTGGTGGAAGATATATAGATATATATATCATCATCATGATTAGATCAATGCGATCCCTTTGGAACTCTCAAACTGCACTAATCAAAGCTGACGAAGAACAGATGGAGAAGACAATTTCAGGAGAGGGGGGAATGGATATGCAGAATTCAGGGCGGATATATATATAGAAGATTGAAAGTAGGAAAATTAATGGGTTTCTTCATCTTCACGCATTTGCTGTGACTGAATTTATTAATAGGTGTTGAATCAGCATCTCTACGATAATTCGAATTATTAAAATACAACGAATCAGAAAGATGAATAGTTATGATTCATTTTCCAGCTAGCCAGAAAGCAGAGTGATACAGACTAATGATATTTAGAATGCGACAGGATAAAAATGAGCCTGCTCAAAAGATTTGGGATCCAGCCCATATAAGCCCAACATACAGGCAGAAAAGCCCAGTCCACAAATCAGCAATTTAACTAGACGGAACACCAATGAGACGGAAAGCACATGTCCGTCGATCTGGGTACCAAGACAGTGCATGAAGGCCTTCATGTATGTAAGCTTGTTATGTCTCGTTTCGAAGGTTATATTACTCAGCCTCGGCTCTTAACGATTCACATTGCAAGAATTCAAGGAAGTTATTGGATGTCATCATACGCATTCTGAATTGTCGTTCCATGCATTGTACGATGTAGGCACAAGTTTCATCTTTAGCTTAAAGGCTGTTTGGTACTTCATGCATGAATATTGTTTTCAGATGATCATCCATGGAATTTTATGTTTCGATCGAACATTTTCTTGCTCATACGGTAGAGGTTTGTTTCCCGACCAACTCCCCAGCCAAAAAAGTAAAAGAGACAGAGCGAGAGAGAAAACCCTAGCGTCGACGGTTTTTAATTGGCGGCGGCTGTCGTGGGTGATAGGGTAGGCGACGACGGAGTCTAAACAACGACAGTGACGTTGAAGTTGTGGTTTAGGTTTTAGTATTCCTTATTTTGAGAGATTTTCCCTGTGTGTTAGGGTTTACAACGGTGGCAGCTAGGGTTTTTGCTTCCGTCGCTCAGCGGCAAATCGACGATGAAGATGGTTACACTAGGACGAGAAGATGATGTGATGGACCGAGGAGCGGACGGGCTGCAATTGGACGATGGAGGAAAGTCGGTGACTTTTGAGGGCATCCAGGCACACCCAGAAAACCTGACAACGGCAGTCCTGAACAACAGGTCCGCTCACGAGGAATGATTTCCTGGAAAGAACTCACTCGAGGTATCGACCTTTTCGAGTGTTTGATGTTTTGGGTGTCCCTAATTCAGACTCCATCAGTCGTTTACGGGTTTTTGTAGTTTCGGATGTTTCTTTATGTTTGAACAATCATTATTGTTTGTTTTGCTATCGGGTAGAGTTTAGCGTCTGAGATGTTAACTCTCGTTCAAGGGTTTCTATTATAGGGATGATTGGAAGTATGAATGTGGGAACTCATGCTACTCATTTGTAGATCCGGTCTTTACTCGTTACGAATGATAATCCTTCCTGCGAATTGCTTGACAACTTAAATATTATTTGACTAAGAGTAGACGAATTTCGAAAAAAAAACTTCCGAACCAAAAGTGAAAAAGAGGAGCAATTCGAAAACACACGAGAAGAAACTAGTTCATGCAAAGAAAACACTTTAACAAAGACTCGTCTTCAAGAACAACTGAACTAATCAATTAATCACTTGACGAAAATTGAGGAATTGATAAAATTATCAATTCTAGTTTCCTAATTGATCAAATAAAGTAATAATTAATAAACAAAAGTTTAGCTCCTAATTAAAGTACTGGGGAAAATCAACATGGTAAACCTCCGTAAAATCCGGCCAAAACATCCCGAAATTCCTTTCTTCACCTTCCGGCTTCAGATCCTCGTTAAACAAAGCAAACAGGTAAGTCTCCGTTTCGATTCCGGGCCGCCTCGGCGTTCCGGCATCGGAACCACCGGCCCTCGCCGCCGCGTTGTTGACATACGCCTTCGCATTCTTCATAGTCGCCACTCTGTCGCCGGCGCTCGGCCACCCGGTCTCCGTAACAACCATCCTAACCTTCCCCACGTGGACCTTCTCCGCCGCCGCGTACATCGCGTCCACCATAGCATCGAACAAGCTCCGGTACCTCAACCTGCCGTCGGCGACGAAAATTCTGCCCGGGTTTCCCAGCGCGTAGTCCAGATCTATACGATCGGGGTTGCTCTTGTAGGCGAAGTAAGGGTACACGTTTACAAGCAGCGGGTAATCGTTCTCCGCCAAGAACTCGATGATCGGAGCCATGAACGGTTTCGATTCATCGGCGAATTCCCCTGCCGACGGTGGAAACGATTCTCCTATCGACACGAAACTGGTCGCCGTGCTGACACAGACGTTGTCGATTCCGGAGGATTTGAGGGCGTTATCGAGATTTTCAGTCGCTCCGAGCACGTGCTGCGCCAGTGGGCCCGGGATGACCTCGTTACCGGCTGACACGTAGCGGAGTTTTAGAGCTGGGTGGTAAGGGACCACGTTGGCTGAGACCCATTGTGCCGCGAAAGACGGGTTGGTCGCCAGCTGTTCAAGATTGGAGTTCACCGTGCCTAGGACCACTTCCATGCCGCCGGCTTTTGCCAAAGCGGCCAAGACTCCATGATCCGGATAAAAAATCCGAACCCGGGTTATATTCTTTGATTTTATCAAGAATATGACCCTGTTTGGTAAAGCAAGATTATCTCCTACTCGACCATAATTGACCCCAACACTAATAGCTTCTCCGACTGCACAAAATAGTAATAAAAGTTCTAATAAGTTATTTATATTATTATCTCTTACAAAATTCATGACAAAAAAGCCAAATAATTGTCGAGTAACAAATGAAATAAAGGGTTTTTAACATATTTACCATGAAGCAAGAACAAGCTTACGGTGATCGAAACAAGGATAACAAAACGAGATATAGCCAATGTTATCGATCGGTAAGTAAACGAGGTAGTCTACGTGTATGAGCTATTTGTAAATGTAAGAATGGAGAAAGATCAGAAGAAGGAGATCCTTTGTGCTTGAATTTTGGTCAAGTTTTTTTGTTACTGTACATGGAAAGGGAAAGATTGATGAGGGATTGAAGATGGATTTGAAGGTTATGGCATGGTAATTTTATGGAATGAAATTAAATGATTTGAACTCCAATGAAAGGAAAGCAGAAAGATTGAAGGAGAGAAGAGGGCCACTCTCTTTATATTTTTGCCGTTTAACTTTTATATACAAGTTTGGTGAGAATATTGATTTGTAAATCAAGATGATCTTGACTTTAATTATTTGAAGATTTAAGTTTTAAATAAGGTTATATTATGGTTTGGAAAGGGAAGTATACGAATGATTCTTATTAACTAGAATTGGTTCTTTATTTTGGTAAAACATATTAATTAATACTGTATCTCTTATTGTATTTATTTTTTGCTCGTTAGTGTCAAATTAATTAATATTATAACTTATTTGGTTGAGTTATATGTTAGTAATTTGAAAGTATTTGATTCAAACTTAATTGCACACTACAAACAAACACTAGTATAATGCTTTTTCTTTTTGGAAATAAAAAATAGTTGCTGGACCGAATAAGACAATCCAGGAGCTCAAAATATGCTGGGCCCAAGCCCACCGGATTTGCCTAGTTCAATCAATCCATGAACAATCATCATTTGCCTATCTATGGAAACTGGGAAAGGAGAAGTTTTTTTTACTCAAAAAAGAAAAATGAAATGTTTTTTTTTACACCATTTAAAAAAATATTGGAAGATCGTGACGCTTTAAATATAAGCAATAAATTATGTGCATTCGAGAAAATTAATAGAAACTCATACCATCTAAATTTAATTTCCTCTCACTATTACATTTTTTTCATATATTATCGTTGAGTTAATCATATTTTTTTATGTACCACTCTCTTCAAACATAGACTTTTTACAATGTTTGTAATTAACGACTAACTTGAACTTGAATTGCGAAGTATAATTCGTAAATTTCGCTTTTAACGTCATGGGAATTACGCATCGAAAATCTCGACTTAGAACCTAGCAACTTGTAATCAACCTCAATGATACTATCGATGGATCATATTTGCAATGTTTAACATATCAACCACTACTAAACAGACCTTTACACAACTGATATTCGGCAAGTAGTTCAGTCTCTTTCAAAAGTTGAAAACCCATACCATACGTATCCACCAAAGTCCAAAAATCAAAATTCCTTTCACCAGATAAAGCATCAGCCCTGTATATGTACATAATTGTCAATTAGTTGACCCAATACCCAATTTTCATTGACGATCTAATTAATACAAAAAGTGTGTGATTTCTTTTTTTCAAAGTTATTGTCAAAATATACTTTTCCTTTTTAAGCCTGATAATGTAATTAATTAATTATTTAAGATAACACTTCTGTGACTTGATCGAGTACAATTTGTTATGAACTAAACTTGATAATTTTTACTCTCATTTTGTTCTAGTAATTTTACATTAATAATTATGGGTGATTTTATTTTTATATATCACCAATAGCAACAACAAAGAATTATATCACCAACTTTTAGAAATGGCGATCTGCTACCGAATGACCCGGGATGAGATGCTACAACAGTCCGACCCGCTCGATTCACCCGATTTACAAAATATGAAGTGGAGGTATAAACACCACCACATTGACGTCTATGTTTAATCTTGTTCATCATAATATAAGATTACACCTAATGTACGTTCTTCAAGTTTTTTTTTAACGATACATTTTTAACTAAAATAATCGATAAAGCTTCATCTCTATTGAGTTAGTTTTTACTCAAGTCGTTTGATCTATCCTTTTATGATATGTAAAATATAGTCATATCCTTAAAATGTAAGATATTAAAACTTAGTTTATCCATCAAACCGTTAGTATGAATAAATCGAGTTGAGTGAAAGTGTGGCCAAAATGCATGCATTTGTGTATGTGCAATAGAAAGAGTACATTTTGAGTTTCCTTGCGCTTTGCCTCTTCCATTTTAGTTCTAATTCAGGGATCAAATAGTAATTAATAATTACCCTCACGTGCTTTTATAATTCTTGTTCGTACGTGGAAAGCAATGATCGCATGGAATACGGATTGGTCTCGTAGCTAGTATGATTATTTTATATATATAATTTAGATCGGAAAAATTTCAAGTTTGAATTCTAACAATCGTCATATCAAATTGTGATCACTTAGTTATATATGATTCTAATTATGATTAGTAAAAATAGACGGCACGAAATAAAAGCCGGCTTTATATAACATTACGCTTTATTTGTTGTTTATATAGGTCAAAAAGACGACATTAAAAAAATACAAATAAAGAATAGTCATCTGTTCCACCTACGAAGATCGCTCTTAAGATATATAAACATAATAACGAAACATATATTGAGCCGGAGCAGAGAAATTTGAGGAAAAACCACGTCAACGCTTTCAAAATCCACTATTTTAATATGAAATTTCCGGTTTAAAATTTTGTCCAGGATCACTAAACTATCGTAATTTCAGCTTCTACGAGTGGTTCATTATTAATATAATTTAGTAGTGAAGTGAAGAATGCACTACCATTACCATACCATGCGTTTATAATAATGGGATTTACTTTTAGAGTTATTATGACGCGTTAATTAATAATAATTATACCTACATAATGCCTACTAATGATTGTATGATTAAACACACTAGGTAGGCAGTTAGTGTCACTTTTTTTATAGTAATGAACTAAATCATCTAATTGGATAACAGGGGTTTTTTTAGTAGAGACAATTTATTTTTGAAATAATTTAGAAAGACATTACGGAACTGAAATAACTTGAAATGGCCATTAGGGAGCCCTGTACAGCGCGGCATAAGTAGGTGTTGCCCTAACGACATGTTGATGACGGCCGTTACAAATTAGTAGTTGGAGGCAACACCTGCCCAGCGTGGCGCTTGCCTAACCAGACTACGTTGTGCACCGATTCATGCAATGTTTCACAGGTGCGTATGTACTTCATTATGTTCGCTTTGAAGTAATTGGGTTTGAAGCACTAACTAACGTTCTTATGTTGCTATATGGAGTTAGGTTGACTGAGTATTTCAACGAACGCCAGACAAACTACAACAAAGACATGGCTCAGAATCACTATTGGACTGAACATTGTCGGAGTTTGATGATTGCGTGCGATTTCGATTTTACAAAAGGATAATATTGTCATTTACTCAAATTAGGGCGTCGTTTAATTTGAAACTTAGAGCGTAGGGATTCAAATAAATATGTAACATTGTTCCAAAAGTAAATGGCTTATTCAAAATTTACTTTTTGCTTTTAACCAACAGCCAGCAGAGCTGCATGCATTTTCCTTACCAACCATATCTTTTTACTTTTTTACCAAGGTAAGTTTCTAAAGCATTGCCTTGTCAAGGAAGCAAGATGTAGATGCTCCTGGGAAGGGATCTTATATATGTGTTTACACTAAGTAGCACTCAATTTATTATACGATAAAAGTATTTTTTTTATTATTCGGAAATAACGACATTTGGATTGCGGCTTAATTAGTTTATTTTCGAGAGTCTTTTTTACCACCAAATAAATAATTATGTTATCTGTTAATATAATATATTTAAAGTGATGTACGTACTGTTAGAGGTGAATATCAATTATTATCGATAACAGGTCGTGTAGTCTGATGGTATATAAGGCGGATCAAATTTTATTAATTAGGTATCAGATTCGAGTTCGGGCTTTCAACATATTTACCGAATATATTGTTACGATTTTAAGAAAGTATTCAGATTCATATCGTTGAATATATTAAAATCCGACGAAAAATCAAACTATTAGTACACAAAAAACTAGCTCGAATTAGCAAACTCATAGGATTTTTTATGTGTTGTATTTTCAACACGTTTTCTCGTTATAAACCATATTTTTGTGTGTCGAAATGTATTCAAACTCAGGATTTTATGCATATGTTTAGTTCTCCTGCCCCGTATTACGATGTTTGGGATGTTTTTTATGCATTTTCAGGTAATGTACGACGTTTGGGGATGAGCGGGAACGAAGACGGACGGTTTAAGCTGTTCGGAGCGAAGATCTAAGGAGGCTAGAGAGGAACACAGCGTGCTCCCCTCAGAACACGGCGTGTCCGTCTCTCTAAAAATTGCCCGAGAATTAGACAAGGGCGAAACACGACGTGTCCCACCCCATACATTTTTTTCAAGTCCTTTTCCTTCTCTGATTTGGAAGGAACAATATAAATAGCCCGAGCAGCCATTTGGACTATCTACCTATGATTTCATATATATTTTCGAGTTCTTCAAGAGAAAAGAGTTCCAGAGATCGATTAAAACGAGAGAACATCAACGTTTGGAGAAGGAGCAAAGATCGGCGACAGAATTGAGAATTCTCGACGGAACAAATTTTCTTTCCGGGTTATTCTCATTTCTTCTTCCCTTCTTGTTTCCCGAACCATGAGTAGTTAGACTTTTCGTGTTGTTCGGAGGAGATGAAGTTTTAGTCAAGCTTTTTTGCATGGATGATGGAGTTTTAACCCCTTGATTTGTTATCGAGGTTATTCAGACTTATGATGCGTTCTTGCTAAACCTAAATTCTGATTCAATTTTTTCTGGCCGTCTTGATTGAATCATCGGTATTGATTTGTGGGTCCGAGAGGAACATAGATTGATAGGTCGTTTAGGAAGAACCCTAGATTATTCGTTAGCTCGAGAGATGAACGAATCGTTTAGACTTTTTGCATCGTTTATCGTTGTGGGATTTCATCAAACACCTTTAGTACATTTTGTTTAGGTGTAGATTAGCTCGAGAGAGGAGTCTACGGTTAAGCAGAATAGATCCTTAGAGGCGCGATAGCAATCTAAGACTACCATAGGAAATTGCCAATCCATTACAACCTGAATAATTGAGACAACTTGTCGTTCATCCATGCATTGCTGGCTTTAGTGGATTCGAATACGAGCAACCGTCCTTCTATATTTGAAACTAAATCTCTTGTATTTGTTTTCCGTTGATTTGTATTTTTAGAATATAATTGGTTACTAAAAATATTCACAAAAACAATCATAAACTGTTACTTGGTCTAGTTAGTGAATCGATTTGAGTAATCACGTTAAAAAGATTATAAGGAAATAACCAATTTCACTAAAGCAATATAATGAATATTTGGATAAGGGAATAAAATTGGGATACCTAACTGAGACAAAGAAACCTTTTCCTCTTATTTTATTTTATCAGTGAGGGAGACGGAGACACCGAGACTGAGAAAGAATATAATAGTAGTTATATATATATATATATATTAATTAATCCTCTTGATAGATAAAAAATAAATAAACAGAAAAAAAAGAAAAAGAAAAGAAAAAGAATGTGGTGAAAACGCTGCGTAGTAAGCAGAGACAACAAAACAAAACAGTTTTGTTTTTCTTTTCTTTTTAAGAATTTCCGAGTCAAACCTTAGACGCTCCGACATCCTTGAACCCCCACCGCCCCCGCCCACTTTCGGCTCCCGCGTCTATAAATACCATTCTTTACTCCTCCTTTCTCTTCATTTCACAAACCCCACTCATCACCATAACATTCTTATAACAATTCCTCTCACTAAAAAATTCTTTTCTCCTTCCAATATATATGGCCATGATGATCATGTCGGCGGCTGCCACGTTGGCGGCTTCCCTTCTGGGCTATCTCTGCTGGAACTTGGTTTACGCCTTCTGGGTTTCGCCCCTCGCAGCTTATTACAAGCTCCGCCGCAACGGGTTCGGTGGGCCCACTCCCAGCTTCCCGCTCGGCAATATTAAGGAGATGCGAACCATCGCCAAACTAACTGTTTCTTCTTCTTCTTCTGGCGGCGGCTGCGGCGGCGGCGGCGGCATTTCGCATGATATTCACTCCAACGTCTTCCCTTACTTTTCCCAGTGGCAGAACTCCCACGGTAATTAAATGACTGATCTGTAATATTCTTGGCCGGGAAAAATTGACCGGAAATTAAAATAGTTGTTGAAATCTTTGGATTGTGTAGTGCATGTGCATGTGATATTTTGATTTCCATTGGGAATCTTAATTAACAGATGGATAAAAAATATTTTTTAAATGAAAGATTCTTGACCGGTTTGGTTTACTCGTTGTTGCAGGGAAGGTGTTCGTGTACTGGTTAGGAACCGAGCCGTTCATGTACATAGCCGACCCGGAGTTTTTGAAGGAGATGTCGGCCGGCGTGATGGGGAAGAGCTGGGGCAAACCTCGGGTTTTCAAACAAGACCGAGAACCCATGTTCGGTAACGGTTTGGTTATGGTCGAAGGCGACGATTGGGTTCGGCACCGCCACGTCATCACTCCTGCTTTCACCCCTTCCAACTTGAAGGTATATTAAAATTCATCTAATTAAGGATGGTTTTCTTACCGTATGAAATACGTATTAATCACTTATTTGACATTTATATATTACATACTTCTCATTTGTCAATGTCACATTTTCTCAAAATGGTACGTTTTTTTTTGGAAATGGTCACGAAAGTTAAACACAAGAAAAAAAAGTTATGAAAACTATGTAACACCCACTAAAATGGGTAGGCTTTCGTGATCTTTGCTTGATCCCTATTATTACGATTTAAATATGTAAAGTCGATTTGACTGTTTTTTTATTAATTACGATTAAATATTACAGGCAATGTCGAGCTTGATGGTGGAGTCGACCACTAGGATGCTCGACGAGTGGGCCACGCTCATCTCCTCCGGAGTGCCAGAGATCGAAGTGGAGAGCCACATCACCGCGACTGCAGGAGAGATCATCGCTAAGACGAGCTTCGGGGTAGGATACAACGAGAGCGGGAGGATGGTGGTGGAGAAGCTGAGGGCAATGCAACTGACCCTCTTCAACTCGAACCGTTACGTGGGAGTACCGTACAGCAAGATCATGTGCCCTAGGAAAACCCTAGATGCAAAGAAGCTAGGGAAAGAGATTGACTCCTTACTCCTCTCCATCATCTCCACCCGGAAGAACAGCTTAAACACCACAACTAATAACAATAAGGATCTCCTGGGGCTGTTGCTACAAGAGAACCACGCAGATGGCCGGCTTGGGAAGACCTTGACGACACGAGAGCTGGTCGACGAGTGCAAGACATTCTTCTTCGGAGGGCACGAAACTACAGCGTTGGCTATCTCGTGGACTTTGATGCTTTTGGCTAAGCATCCCGAGTGGCAAGACGAGTTGAGGAAAGAGATTAAGGAGGTTTCGGGAGACAAGACGAGGGTCGATTTCGCCATGCTTTCCTCACTTAAGAAGGTATAGTAGTAAAGAATGAAACAATTTTTACATTTGTAGTGGAGATAATGACATGACACAGCAAAAAACCATGCATGCATACATGATTGCTTGATTTTTTTATGAGTTTTCACATCTTCTAAAAGGTGTCGTTTTGAGCTATGATTGATTGAATTTGCCCATAAATGTATTAGGAATTGGGGAGTAGACTAATCATTGAGCCTAACAGTCAAGAGATAAGATTCATGTGTTGTTGTTTTTTTTAGGGTTTAGCTGGATTTGGATAAGCAAAATTTCCCCTAATATGTTTCTAACTGAAATTATTGATTATTATTATTATTATTATTAACCAAAACGTCAAAGAATGACACGAAGAGTCCACGCGCTCCCCTCAGACTTTTTTTTCACGAGTAAATTACAAAATTCTCCTCATTGCTGTACCTGCCCACTTTGCCACGTGTCGCTATCCAACGTGCAACGTCGTTTTGTGGTATTTGATCGTCGTTTTAACGTTTTAAGCTAACGTAAGTTCTTTAACTACTGTTTTGCAGATGGGTTGGGTAATGAACGAAGTCCTTCGACTCTACTCGCCGGCACCGAACGTACAACGACAAGCGAAAGAAGACATAAAAGTCAACGGCCGGACCATTCCGAAGGGGACAAACATGTGGATCGATGTCGTCGCGATGCACCACGACCGTACCCTGTGGGGGGATGACGTGTACGAGTTCAAGCCGGAGCGGTTCAAGGCGGACCCGCTGTACGGAGGGTGCAAGCACAAGATGGGGTTCATGCCGTTCGGGTTTGGAGGCCGAATGTGCGTCGGGAGGAACTTGACGATGATGGAGTACAAGATCGTGTTGTCGTTGATTTTGACGAGGTTTTCGTTCTCGTTGTCTCCTTCGTATGATCACTCTCCGGCGATTGTCCTCTCCTTGAGGCCCTCCCACGGCGTTCCTCTCGTGCTCCGGCCGTTGGCGTAACTAGTTATATTTTTTCCTTCTCGTTTTTTTCAACCAGTCAACGTGCATGCATTTTATTGGATGTGTTTCTTTTTTATTTTTGTTTTGTTTTTCATTTTATTAATTCATTAATATTTGACGGAAATTGAAAAAAAAAATAACGGCGTTTTTTCCATTCTATTTTCTCTTTCTCCTTTCCTCTCACACTGTCCCTGTCTCCCTCTTATGGTTCCAAAAAAGTAGATATGCAGAGTTCCAAACCAAGTTGCAGACTTTTAGAGGCCATAACAATCACAGAATTGCTTCTGGGTGGCCACAATTATCAAATTGGTTTCAATCAGTAACGGACATAACAAATCTGGAAATCGGTTCACGAATCGGAGGCTTTCAGGAGGTCTTCGCCTTTGATCTGAGGGAGCTCGTAAGCTTGCGTCGGAGGGTCTTCTCCATCTCAGTCGCCGGTGCTCACGACTGACCTAATCATTTGATTTGGCGGACAGTGGTCGACTGGTCGTGAAATCTGCGATAGGGAATCGAGAAGGGAATTAGGAAAACGAGCTAATTCCATTCTGGAACGAGGTTTCACACAGAGAGGGGAGAGAGAATGCACCATCACCTATTTTGGCTAATCACCGTTACTTTTCTTTCCAAATGGGTGGATTTCCGTCCAACATTTTATTTATTAATAAAATGAGAAGGAAAATGAAAATAAAGAAAATGCATCCAATAAAATGCACGCACGTGGACTGGTTGTAGGAACTCCCTACAGACCGGTTTGTATTTTCTTTTTGTTTGTTTGTTTGATTGCCATTGGGATTAAGCAAACTTTGGAATGTAGCTGTTTTTTATAGTCAATAGAGCTTACGTGGCACGCTAATGTTCTCCCACGTGGATCTCGGTCAAGCCTGTGGTCGGGTCAACCCCAGGCGTGGAGTCCGGTCAACTCAACGACTCGTCGCTTGGACTTGGTGTTGCGGCCGCTCCGGGCGGGTTAATATCCATTTGGGCCATTCAAGTAATTGTAATTTACGGATAACTCAGCTACATTTTAATAGTGACAATAGTTTCATTAATTTATTTGTGTTGTAACATAGTGGTTATTCTGCCAAATCTTTTCATGTAATTTCTCCGTTAATTACTGAGGCCGAAGAATGATTGTTGTTTTGGTACGTAGCTCGACCACCAGCATGCAGGAATTGCCCTCGTAGCGTTTGTGATCGAAATTAGGAGATAACTCTTCATCATCTGTACCGTGAGGAGGTTAATTTTGCTATGGATCATCTCACTCATACTTGATCTATTACTGATAGGCCTTTCAAAGAAGGGCTCTATTACAATCTCGTCGGTGTTAGCCTCCCTAAAATTGTTAATTACTTATAGAGGATGTTTCCCTTTTCTAACAAAAAAAGAAGTGGTATATCGATCGAGAGGACTTTCCTGAATCACGGCCCAACCTCATCAACCCCTAGCTCAAGACTAAAATTTACCATACTTGTTTTAGATTAACCCTTCAATTTACTACAATGAGAGTTGGATTGACTTGTCTCCAAAAGGGTAGTGAGTGGTTAAAAATGGGAAAGTTACAGAATGCAGAAACCCTTTTGGATTGTTTTGCTTTGAATGATAAAGACCATTCATCCAAAATTCCATTGCTACCCACCAAAGAAACAGAATTGAAAGGTTAATTTGTTGATATGATAATCAATCATAACAATACATTAATAAATTGGGTCTTAATCACTGACATTGATTTTTGTTAGAACATTGGCATTTCAGCGACATCTCTCATACCAGATGTTACCAAACACTGCTCTCCAATCCAAAGTACACAACCAACTTCCCATCGAGCTTGCTAAATAGTCGAGAGACATAATGGACGGATGGATTTCTTAGGTATTAGCTGAATTTGGACTGCCTTGATAAATCCTTTACATACGGATGTTGATAGGTTGGAAAATAAGTGAACCATTGACTATTATATGTTTAGTTTCCATATACTGAAACAATTGTTGGTTTGAATCTTCTGTATGGAAAATGTAAGAAAAGCCACCTGCGTAGTTTCCATGCATGCAGCTAATAAGAAGCTTTATAAGATATTTCCATTTGGTTGAACAGATTTTTCTTTACATATTTTCCAGTTTTTAAGTTGAATTCTTTAAGGCCTCGTTTGGTATGTAACCAAACATTATCGTGGTATTCGTCGAAATACGAAGATATCTCGAATACCACAATATTAGGTGATATAACCAAACAACCCCTAAATGGAATGGACTAATTATTCTAACCACTCCTGGTTTTGAAAATCTCAGTTCAAAATTTTGATCGGACCGAAAATTATAGCATGACCGACTTACCTAATGACCATTACATGCATAAATGGTTTGATGCATAGCTAGCTAGCACTCTTAATTAAAGTGTTGTGACACTATTTTTCTTCCTTTTTATTGCCTGTGTTTTTACTATATAAATGCGTAGTTTTGTTCGTAGGCAGTGTAAACTTTAAAGCTCAGAAAAGAGGGAGGCTTGACGGGAAACGGACGTGCATCCATTGTTTCTCGTAGGCGGTGAGATGAGTCCATCCGATCTCCTCCAGTAATGACAGCTTCATCTCGAAGAGTTTTTTCTTCGGAGGGTCTCCGTCTTCTTGGATCATGTCGTTTAATACCTGCAATGCAATCAACGAGTTACACAATTAATTAAATTACTAGGAGACTTCCAGTGGATTTGGATGGGAAGTTTTTCCATTCATTCAATCAATCATATGACATATATGGAGAACTGACCTTGAGGGCTGTTCCAAGCCTCCCACGTCGCTTCTCGCGGAGGACATAGAGGGTGCCGAACTTAGACGACTTTACATCGACCCATTTCTGTAGTTCTTTGAAAGTGTCTTCGAAAGAATCTTGCTTTGAGCCAGACTCTTCTGATGCTTCTTTTCGCACATCTGTCCATTCATCTATGGTGCCTTCTGCTACTGCTACTGCTACTGTTTCAGTTTTATCGCCATTCTGCTAAAACCACGATTCACAGTTGTGGGTCAGAATTAAGAGTTAATAAGGATTTGAATTTTTTTATACAAGAGATATCATTTGGACCTTGAGAGATTCGATTTCGGAGAGGGCCAGACCCTTTGAGTAAAGCGCTTCTGCTAGTTGATCTCTAGTAGTCTCCATCTTCTTCTTCATTTTCTGCACAACAGTAAGTTACGGTGTTAGAATTCAAAGCCGAGCCCACGAATATGAAAAGAACTTTGCGAGTACCGGTTCCCAATAAATTTAAACAGGTCCACTTCAATATGGTGGAAGTAAAGACTATGCAAAAACACGGATACAAACCTCTGCCTCCTCGTCTTCTGGGTCAGGCTTGTACGAAAAGAATTTCGCCAACTCATCTTTGTCGACACTGCTGATCACCTCATCTGCTGTCGCTATGACCTGTCAAGTATGTAGATGTACATGTATAAACACCGTTTATCAAATCGTTTATTTACTACAATAAGAGAGAATTAGCTACCTCTTGACTGTGCTTAATCTTGTCATCGATCTTACTTCGAGAACGTAAGCCCTCTAGAATCTTAGAAAGCAATGGAGTGTGTTGAGGATATTCAGTCTGCAAGAAAGTGTGATAAGACAGTTGAGGTCATAGTAAAACTGTAAACACCAGAATGTATTTCTTCCACTCCATGCTGGTAATGTAATGATAAGAAAATAATAATTTGAATGATTCTGTTACCGACCTTGAGGGCATCGGAGAGCTTTTTCCATTCTGAGCGTTCCTCCTCTGTATCCTGCTTTAAGCTTCCCAAGATCTTTATCTTTGCATCTCGAACCTGACAAGATTAACAAAGCGTTCTTCGGAAATCAACAGAATCATCTGGAAAGATCATGGTTCCACTACTCTATTGAATGTCGACATTGCAAAATCATCAAGGTATACCAAATCAGTAAACCTTCTAAGCGTTATTACATAATTTCAAGAACCAGATAATAGGACTTCACAATTTTAAGTTGATTTCTCTGGAAAACTTTGCAGAGTTGTGAATAGAAGGCAAGAGAAATAAGGAAGCTCTTTGTGTGTCAGTCACAACTTCCCGAACTAAGGTTCATATTGCATTAGTAACATTTGTTTCAAAGCGAATATTGATTGCATTAGTACTCACTGATACTCTATAGATCCCGGAGAGAAAGATAAAAGATAAGTAGATGAAGATGTATTTACCTCTTCTTCTAGACGTTCGGAAACTGATTTTGTGGAAGAAGCTGAAGAACCTTTCTGCTTGTCCTCGTCAACCTGTCAGACAATTATTGATAATTTAATCCACATGTTCCGTGTATAAAAACCTTCGGGTAAAAGGACAGCTTGAAATAATAACTAAAGTGATGCATACTGAACATGTGAAAGAAGAAGCATGTACAGGCACCTTATTCGGAGGCACAACATAAGAGATGGGATATGATACAGGACTCTTCTGCCCACTTTTGCCTGCTTCTTGTCCAGACAACAACCTGCCATAAGAAATTTTTCCGAGCAGAACTGATCCTTGAGGAGCATTCTGCAAATATTCCATGTGTTTCCTTGACGGATGAGTTTTAAGGTAACAAATTTCCATGTTGTCTGAATGGATTATGCACATACCTTAGGGAGCTTGTCTTTTGCGGGGGGGAGCCAAGTATATTGCTTCCTTCTTCCTGCGAACCAATGTTTACGTCAAAAGAAGACACAGCTAGTAGAACTCAACAGACAGAACCTTTGAAATATAAGCATACCCTGGAACCAACTCTGAGGATTTATAACTACCGTTGCCCATTATAGGGCCATCGGGTTCAGAGAAAAAGTTCAATCGAATGACATCCTGGATCATGAGAAAAAGTTCAACAGAATCTCAATAAAAAGAAGCTACTGATTTTGAGAATAAGAGGCTAAGATCATATGATACCTTGTCCTCCAAAGTTTTCTCGATGAACAGCACCAACTGCTTTAATTTTTCTAAATACTGCACGTTATCATGCCTGAAACACAATTACCAACAAGAGATGGGTGATGAATGTACAGTTGACACTTCTCTTGAAGGATGGTGACTGTAATATAGAGAGATAAACCTATGGCAATTATAAATGTGGAATGTTGTTGTTTCCGTGTCGATACGTGTGAATGACTACATAATAACAGCATAAGATCCTGAATATTTAATGGGGGCACAAACATCATTTTTCCTCCATGTACTCTTATGGTCTTCACGGACAGAAAGGTATACCTTAGATACAATTGCAGTGTATAGTCACCTTTGGGGAGCTTTGAAGCTGCTGGATAAACATCACCGACTGAATATACACGCTGTGATAGGAAAGACACCATAAGAGATTATATTTCAAACATCAGAAAGACATAGAGCTTCACGTAACAGCATATTGGACATACGTTACCTTGTTCGCATCAGAAATCATAAAGAATTGCGACTCAAATTTAGTATCGTATATCCTATTATTAAGGAGCGGAACTTGAGGTTTTACTTCAGCTCCATCTTCCAATTTGAACTTATACCTGCAGAAGGATTGAAGAACTTGTACCATAAAATGTAAAAAGGCACGTAATGAGCCAGACAAGAACCAGGACTTACGTTAACGTTAGTGCTAGCGTCTGTTTTCCTGAGGGTAATTTGTCACGGGTTCCAGTCAGAGTAATAAGCTTAGAATCTACTGGTCGATATGGAACTCTTAGCTGTCAACAGGTATATAAGGACGAAATATTTTCAGAATTAAGAACTTAAGAAGAGAGAAATATGAAGAAAGGAGATAGGAAAGAAGAAGCTGATATTGTTACTTCCGCAGAAGTTATTTCACCTTATTTAGAAGGGCAACAGGAGAAAGCTTTTCGGATGCCAAAAGAGTTTCAGTATCAATTCTAACAGGGGCGTCACTTCCATCGAGTATAATTTCCTCTTTAGTGACATCAATTCCATGGAAAGAAATCTACAAGTCACACGTTTAAATGAATAAATTTTTAATAAAAGGACCAAGCAACGCACCAAAAAGTGCTCGCATCACAGATTAGAAGCAGCTGAATGTTGGCCATGTTAGTCCCATATGCACAAGGTTATGAGCTAACTGCTGCACCTGATCACTACCTAGACAGAAAACTTGAACCGCACTACACAGAACAACCCAACATAAAAAACTCATTTCCATCAGTTCTATTCAAATAACAAGAGCTCATCTCAAACCCTCCGTTCTTAAAGTTGCCAATTTCAACTTATTGTTACTTTAAACTCCACCCTTCGTTACCAAATCTTAACAGTTATGTTTTCTGGTAGAGAATCCTACAGCTCTTAAGCAATATATGACAAGCATCCACATTGACACCAAGGATACTAGGATCTAAGGAGTACCTCAAAGTCAACAATAGTGGTATCACGACTTCCCAAGCCACTCGACCAGAACTGAGCAACAGCTAGTTCCATTGTCTGCCCAGACACCACACGAAAAGAAAACGTTTTGGCACCGGGAGAAGAAAATGTAGCAACACTCTCCCATTTGATTGGTCTTCGAAGGGGACAAATCTGCAAGGAGCCAGAAATCAGAACAAGTTGTGAAACCACTAGGCATAAGATGTACCAAATGCTTGCTATACCTGCAAGGTATCAAGGAAGAATCGTCGCGTAGTGTCAAACTCCGAAACTCGTACAGTAGCTTCAGCCCAACTAGCACCAAGTGGCACTTCAATAAACCTCCTTTCAATATGACCTGTAAAAGGTTCAGAAGTTCGTCATAAAGGGTACAACTTCCTTACATCATATGTGACCATCAGAATATATGACAGGTTAAAATGCCACGTCTTGCAATTGTGCTTTTAGGAGAGAAAAGGACTTGAAATTGCATTCCAAACAATGGTAGTCAAAATAATTAGAAAGATTTTATGCCCAAGTCCATTAAATTTGGAATAAGTCCTATATCTAAATTTCCGCAGTAGTCAGTTCAACTAAGCGTCCATAGTTCAGCCATGAAAAAAGAATCCTCAGTGAAAAGCATGCTCGCCAAAACAAGTCAAATGCTATAAAAAGAAAATAATGCCAACTGCAACAACAGTTTACCTGGCAGAAATGACATCCTTAAAAACGAAGCCTGAGGAGGGCGATTTTCAACAATCATAGGCTTTGTAATAGTAATCGGGATTCTGAAAACAGGACCTCTCCATGGTGCCTTGCAATCAACGCCATAGACTTCAAAATAATGAAGCCCAACACTCAACTTGGAAGGATCCACCACTAAACTGGAAGGAAAATGGGCAGGAACAAATTACAATAATGATCGCATGAGAAAATTTAAACCCCTTGGAAGAACTATGCACTCTCAACAAAGATGCAGAACAATGATCAAGAAGTTCACCAAAGAGGTACTCAATACAGTTACATAGGATGAAGAATACAATACTCAAAATGAACAGGTTAGACTTTGATGGTCTTCCTACAAATTTCAAGGGGCCTGGGTCACATATTTCCAATTATGACTTGAATGAGATGACAAATAACAGGACTCTAAGGTAAAAGAATTTCAAATATGCAAAGAAAGTGACTTTTTTTAAGATACATTTCTTAAAATTTGCATTCAAGCTAATATATGGGTTCAAATAACACAGAGAATACACGTGCCAACTCACTTGAAGCTGCGCCCATTGTGGGTTAGAAGGATATATTCGGGAGGCTTCACAACGGTCTTATCAGTAGAATATAACTCAATACATTCCTCGAAGGGAACCAACTCTTCCAAGTTACTTGCCCCTTCATGAAACTTTGGTTCAACTTGTACAGCCCACTGTTTTTACAAATGTCAAAAGGTCACAAAAGCAACAAAGTCCTGCGGAATTTATGTGCTATAAGATCACAGTACCAAGCACCCAAACCCGCACTCTGATTCATGCAACTGCTAAAGTTCCAAATCGTCAGAATAAATATAAATGAAAACTGACTTCGAAGTTTTACATGAGGAAAGTGAGATACACAATAAGAACTTCTATCTACATCTAACCCTATTGTGCTTATCCCCAACAATCTATTACTGTCAGAATGTTTAGGTGACTCATTATAAATTTGACATAAATCGTAGCATGAGCAATGTCAATCAACCGTTCCCATGGTTCCAAACAAGAAGATATAAGCACGCTAGCTAACAAACTCAAGTGTTCTCACAACCTGTCAGTAGTGCCACAGTTTTGGTAGTAGCTTATCAATTGTTAAGAAGCAAATTCTTTGTATATAAATAAAAGAGTTGAATACACATTTTGTACAGAAAACATATTATTTAGTTATAGAAGAAAAGAAAGCGGGAAAAAATGAAACGTAATTCCTGAGAAACAACAAATACTCGCCCACCTCTGAAGATTGTTGGCAAGCAACAGCCTCTCTCAAGTAGATGCCTCTGGAAATAGGAGCTGCAGGAAGAGAGCATCATGATCAAAATTCATTTCCATGTACGACCAGAAAGCATATAAGCTTCATAGTGATTGAGAAAAGTAGAAGATTTGGTCACTACTTGTAAATCAATGGCTTTACAGTGTAGTGAAAAAATTGTTTATCATATGTAAACAATTTCTGGCGATTAGTTATTTGTGACAAAATAAGCAACGAGCAAGTGGAACACTACCCAAGCGTTAAAACAAAACAAACAGATTTGTTCGATACAGCCAGTAAATTGATCACCTACCAACTCAACACACACACACACACAGGCCAGAACTAAAAGTATAGATATCCAGTAAGATCCTTACTTGATTTTCCGGATTGATTGACCTTTATATTATACTGAAAAATAGGAATATCCCGGGATTGACATACATATTCATACGCCCTGTCAGAGAATGCATGGCAACAAAGTTAATCTATAACTTCCCATATCAAAACAATCTTTTACCTTCAATTTTTTTTTTAAAAAGGTTAATGCAGAACATATTACCTGTCAACTTGCATCAGCCCTTGTCCAGTGGTTAATTTATCAGCCAAACATTCTCCAACATAAAGAGATGTATTCTCCAAAGCCTGCCTTACAGTGTAGGGGCTCACAGTAATGCCCTCTGCCTACAGATAAGTTGTGCTGGAAGGCTCAGTATGATCAGTGAAAACACATTCTTAATATGTATGTAGATGAATTGTGAAATAAATTGATCATTGAACCTTCATAGCACTAATGAGCAACGCAGCTCCACCACAAGCAGATGGAGATGCCATTGATGTGCCATTCATAAGCATACGATTTTGAAGCGTCCATGTTGGTACAGGAGCGACGGCTCCACCAGGAGCACTAACAGAGACTCCAAGATCACCATCAACTGTTGGTCCTCGACTAGACCTGAATCAATTTTAAATTAATAAATGTCTTAAACTGAGGCTATAACTTCGACAAAAAGGTAACAGAAGAGTCACGCCTCTTCTAGTAGATATGAATAAGGGAGAATCAAATTTCTATACCAAGTGTATTCAAGGCCTTCAGCAGGAGCTTCAACAACAGAATGTGCACCAGCAGCCATTGCCGGAGAAACATAAGCACCAACTCCAATGATATTTGTACTTGTACCACCAGGAGCACCAACAGTGCTTAATGCTGGACCACTATTACCAGCACTACTGATAAATGTAATACGGTGTTTATCAACCACCTAGTTGGAATCATGATGCAAATAACGAGAGGGATCAGAATTTTTATTTTTGTTACGAATAAAGGAACCAGAAATTAATAAAGAAAACAAGTACAACAGACGGGTGAGATAGGCATTGACAGACTGAAAACTGTAAAAGATACGGAATTCATACTTCATTGACAAGATCAACAAAGCGGCCATAATCTGGAAGCAACGCGGGTTCACCATAACTCATGTTGATAAGATCGCATTTGTGCTGCACATAAAATAAGACACTAACGTCTGTCAACTCATTAATCCTTATGAGTCATGCTGGAATCGGTTCAACTATAGTTATAAAGTTAACCCATATATGCAAACATAACCTCAACAGCTGCTATCAGTGCCCTCGTCAAGCCAGTGCCCGTCTCCATTGAACCTAACCGTGAATCTCCTATTTTGCAAGATATTATTTGTGCTCCAGGTGCAATGCCATTCAATAGTGGTTCCTGCCATTTCCACAAAGAGAAAATTAAATTTTGACATAATTTTGAGAGAGGATACTCACCATAGCACCCAAGCTTATATGAACAGTACCTCCCGGTGGAATGCAGTAGCAATACCAGAAACATGGGTGCCATGAGGAGAACTATCTGTTACAATGCTTAAGATATTTCCCTCGTCATAAATGTTAAGAACAGCTGTGCAGGCATCTACCGTGCTAAAGACACCAAACTTCCTTTCAATCCTGAAAATGAAATCGGTAAGTTAGGTAGGCTTTGAAATTGAATAAACAACAGGGTTTAAATTGATCAATTGCCAAGGGGTTGTGATTCAAGAAAGCCTTTTTTTAAACAACTTAAGCCCAGCAAGAAAACATTTAAGAATTATTACAGATTTCACTGAATCATTTTTTCTCAAGAGTAAATACCAATAATTATCATCAGATTAAGTGTATACAAGAGAAGTAGAAAATATAGCCAATCACCATGTCAATCAAAAACCATGATATGTACCTATAGTTGGTGAGTGGAACAAAGTCAGCAAGTTTTCCACACTCAGGATTATCCTCAAGGTTTTGGGTATCGAGAGCAGCCCTCCATAACTCTCCATCATACCACACCACAGCATCTATGACAGGTCCCTTGTCATCATAGTTCTACAACACATATTTATAATTAACATTTTGAGGAATTATGCAGCACATGTAAGTAAAACACCCACTGAAGAACAGACTCTTACATCAGCCTGCTTCCGTAGTATATCGACTTTGTTTTGGAGATCTTCACGGATCCTCTTCAAGTTAACATCCTCTGATTTGGGGTGTTTCTGGGAACAACAGTAACCGAACAGGAGAAATCAGAAAATGCAGTTGTAACTTTGTAAGAAGTTTTTTTTATGAAGAGGCATTGTAATGTTAGTTAAAAACAACGAGCTAAGTTGGCACTAATCCTACATGGATTCAACGTGCATGCACAATTTCTGGCACCTAGTAACAAAGAAACCAAGAATAGACAGCAGGAACCTGATCAAATTCACACAGATGCTTCACAGCCTTGGCAATTTCTTCTTGGTTTTTCTCGTCCCATGTCTTTTTCCTTTCTTTCTGTTGATCGAACAAACAGTTAGGAGAACATATTTATCAATGAGTTATAAATTCGCCAGAGAAAAGAACGGTTAATATATATGCATGTCCAGAAACGGCTAGAGAGTGCTTACCTTCAAACGGGAAGTCAATGTGTCAGTATATAGTTCATATACCAACTTACAACCCACATGCCACTCTCCAGAAGGGTTTTTCCAGGAAGGATTGACAGCCAAAGAAGCTCCTGCGCATATTAAAACCAGACTGAATCTTACAAATTGGAAGAAGAGGAACTAGATACCATTTCAGAAAAAATCATATTTAGATCACAAACAGGATGCAATGTTCGGGACCTTCAATGTTCACAAACAGTATCTACTGGAAACTAGATGACCGCCAAATCAGAAATCAAACCCAAGTTCTTCAATCCGAAAAATAGAAGCCGAAACGAAATAAAAGAACGCAATCAAAGAGTGAGAGCAAGAACTGAAAATGAAAATGACTAATGTACATTCTGGAGCTGACCTGAAGCCCCACGAATGCAGCCATCAGCATCAGCCTTCACCACCTTCGAAGTGTCAATATCACCACTTCCAGTACTGAAAAGAAACACGCGTCACGTTTCAAGCAGAGGAAAGTTTCCACTCTAAGAAGCAGCGAAGCTAAACTGAAACCAGATTAGAAGATTTTCTCACCAATCAATAACGTCCAGAACTTTCGGCTTCCCATCCGTGGTCACTTGCAATCCCGCCGCTGCCGGATCCATTCCAGAATCTACACTCCGTCACACAAAATTAATTCCAGTATACGAATCAGAATTTTCAAAATCAAACGGAACAAAAACTAACTAACTAACTGATACCGAAAATCGCGATGATGACACCGCGGCCATCGTACTCAGGATGAGCTTCGATGAAGCGATCGGCGCCAATCTCCTTCTTCGGCATCAGAGAAGCGAGGAAAGTGGACTCGTTGAGCTTAAAATTCCGGAGAGCTCCGATCGCGTCGCCGCCTCCGGAGACTGTCGCAATGGAGGAGATAGGCATCGCCCCAATGCTCCTACTTGCACTACTACTAATACCGAACTGGCCGCACGAATACGATTGCTTCCTCAACACTCTCCCCTTGTTTCTGCCGTTGACCAGAGTAATGATTTGAGGGAAAAGAAGGAGAGTGAGACTGGGAGTTCGAGGATGATGATGATGATGATTAGATGAAAAAGGAAATGGCGTCTGGGCCCAACGGATATGCTTGAATACTGAGCTTTGCATTGAAAATTTATCGGGATTGGTAGGACGGGGGTGTTTGGGTAATTTTGAATTGTAGCGGTGGTGGCTCAGGGCTCAGTGTGACGACGGGTGTGAGCGGAGCAGAGCTGGAAAGGGAAGGTGTCGCGAATTGGTGCGGCAGTGTTAGATTACTATAGGATATGGAGTGGTGGCTATTGAACGGTGGTGGATTGGATGGCGTGATCATCGTTAGGTGTGAGATTGTCCGGTTTGTCTTGGATGAGATGAATTTATAGTATTCATCCTTTTGACGTGGCTGTGCACACGCATAATTTTGCCGCATGGTTGGCGCGCGCTAACGGTGACCTTTGCATGCGTTGCACTTAATTGCAAGTAGTTTATTGCTCAAGTCTTTAGTTATGGTTTTTTTCGCAATGGAATTCGAATTCGAAAACTTTAGATAGCTTATATATAATTTTACAATTTAAATATTTTTAGGTATTTTTTTCATAAATCGTACTTTTAAGTAGTTAATTATGGTTGTTTAAAGTTTTTGTATCTCGCTTTTGATATTGTCGTTAAAGTTATATGAAGTTATATATCGTACTTCAATGATGTGCCTTTTAGTCATGGTGGAAAATCAAATCGAATTTAGCTCGATTCGTCCGGTCAAACCGGACTTGGATAACCCAAAAAAACGTATTAAATAAGATGGATCAGGCTTCACAAGGAAGAACGAGAGTACGAAGCTGGTCAACAAAATCATCAACATACTTATCCATAAGACGACCATCTCCCAAAACCTCCCTCAACTTCAAATGGTTCCTCCTCACTTCCTTGCCGACTACACTCTCCTCATCCATCACAGCTTCAATGGCTCTGCAAACCTCCTCCTTGCTGATCCACCCATTCTCGTCCTTGTCGACTTCCAAGGCCACCTCCAGCTCCTTCACCATGAAAATCGTCGACACGATCTGATCGGTTATGTTGGGACCAACAGTATCTGACAGTCGCTCAACAGAGCCTACCACATCGAACCGTACCCGCAATGACTCACGAAGCAACCCACTGATGGGTGGTCCAGAATTTGCGGCTGTTGAACCCATCCCTCGTGCACTATTCCTCTCCCCGACACCCTCCCCGTGAAACCTTCATCCGGTAACGCCTCAGACACTGTCTTACAACCTTGCGGTGGCTTTAGCGCCGTCAAAAATGGTCGTCCGCATTGCTCCAGTCCCCTGTTAGCACAGTTAGTAAAATATGTTTTTGCAAATTCTGAACGAATTGTTTGCAAGTCTGATACCGAATTACTCACGAACGGTTGGTTAGTCAACATCCCTACTTTTGGGAAGTTGAAAGACTTGGGATGGTTTTTTTTGCATGGCCGTTATTGTTAGGTATAATTGTCGTCAACTGTCGTGGCCAATTGTCGTGGACAGTCATGGTAGGTAAGACTTGAAGATGAGGTGAGAAAAGTTTTGCAGAACGTTTGGTACCAAATTAATATTTGGGAAGTCTGTACCAACCAAATTAATTATAGGTTTCGTAAATACTTGTGAAGTAGTACAGTGATTCTGTTACGTGGTTGAAATGTTGGAGATTTTGGATTCGAATCTAATCACACCTCACATATAAATAAACATATATGTATTATATTTACTTATTTTTTACGTAAAAAACGTTACAGGTCGTCCCCAAATTCCATTGATGAATGTTGTAAGCTATTTCCTAGCTAGCTACGTATAAGATGTAACTCTCTCCTATAAAAAGAATCGCAATTTTCTCTCTACATATACTAATCCCTTTGTATTGAATCATATAAAAACTAATTCACAAACCATAACCCTAATTAGATGGAAGGTTATAGCAAGTGTCACCACTTGGATAAGCCGAGTCAGTCAACTTCGTCACCTTCCTTCCGAAATACCAGTCCCCCACAGCTTCCGCTATTGTCTGCACCGAAATGTTAAACATAAGTGGCATGATCAATCTAATTAATGCTCTGTTTTATAAATCATTTTATAATTGTCGCACATGAACCTTGTTTTGTATCTGGGGCGAGTTGAGATCGAACCAAGTGGGCTGGAACTCGCTCTGGCAATGAGAGAAGCACGAGTTGATGAACATTTCATTCATGTTTACGCCTCTATAGAAGGCCAGCGACGCCTTGAGCATCTCTAGCCTCAGACCTTGGAGGTCCTCAATATGGGTCGGGGTGCACCTTGATATTCGGGTCTTGCACCCTTTCCAGCTTCCGTTGACGTCCGTTGAAGGTGGGACCAATATGTGGTTTATTTGAATTAATTGACGGCGTCACAGATTTTTATTAGTTTAAGTCGTGTATATTTTGATAATAAATCGAAAGATTATAACATTCTGGAGTATATATTAAGCACAATTAGAATGGATTTCCTTGTTTGGATGGAGTAAATCGAAAGATTATGTACCTGATAGACGTCGTAGGCTGAATTCAACAGGAAGAATTATGTCGCTATGTATCGAAGAGCGTAATGCGAGAAGAAGCACTGAAGAAAAATTTGCAACTGTCGAGTCCTGAAAAATATTTAAATTTGTCAGTAACAAATTTGAAAAATAAAGTTATAGAGTTCATTCCTACAACCAACAAATATCTTTAAATACTACAAGTCTATCTAAAATTTGATAGGATAAAAAAAGTAAAGGATGTCTTTAGATATTAATTGTTTAACTAAAATTTATCGGAATAAAAGAAAGTACGTAAAATTTACTAAAATTGGGAAATAGACTCAAAAGCTTATTATCATTCGGAAAATGATTCAAAGTCAACTCTCCTTCGATTTGGACAGTGAAATGTGGTACATCATGGAGATGATGAGTGATTGGAGTTGATGATCTGATCTGAAACGTGCATGCACATATGAGGTATAATGGACCAGTTGGTGTAATGTGGGCTGGGATTTTCGATTTCCTAGTGGAGGAGAAGATGGTGAAAAAGAAACTAAATTGTAAGACGGAGGTTTGGTTCGGTTGGTGGAATATTTTGACCAAATTTTTACTTTTTAAAATTAGGAATTTAACTTTTTTATTCGGTTTGAGAACTATCGGAATTTCCACCCACCTACTAAACCAAGTCAATGATTTGACGATAGGGGAATTTTTTGATATTTTGAATGTATCGATACTCTCAACATTAAAAATGTCATATTTTTAAGATTTAAAATTTAGAAGATAAATTCTAAAGTCTTGAAACTAAACAATAAACACTAAGGAATGATACTAGCACACTAAACACTAAACCATCACCCTCAAACACTGCATTATAAACTCAAACTCTAAGTCGTATCACAAACTCTAACTTTTGACAATAAATCAAAATTAATAGGTCCTAACTCTGAATATTAGACTCTATCTCTTAATTGTATGTCCTAAACCCTAAGTATAAACCTACAACCTGAAAACCCATAATTTTAACCTCAAGATATAGTATAAAAGATACCGGTACATGCAGAGTACTAAAGCGTTTTTTTATATAGATTGTTGTCGGCATAAGCAAGTTAGAAAGTTGCCTCTCGGCTTGCAATTTTACCTTTGTTCAATTTCGTCATTTTGTTGTAGTCAACAAGTTTTCACTAATTGTTTAACTTTGTCAAACTGTTATCGAACCAGCTCATCGGTCGACTCAAATCGTTTTATGCATAAACAAAAACATCATCTTGATGATAGAACATATACATTTTACTCGTTCTCTTCTTTCCCTCCTATAAAATGAAGGGGAAAAGGTGAAAAGAAAATCATATCACACACATCGTCAAAATTTGTTAAACACTCATGATCGGATAAGATAAGGGGTTGGTTCGACAGGTGAAAATTTTGACTAATTACAATTTTAGTTTTGCTATCCAAGTTTCCATAAAAAGAAAGACAAATCCTATTCCTAATTATTAGTTATTTCTTAAATAAAAAATAACCTCGGTGAGCGTTAAATACATGGTTCAAGCACCTCCTTTTGTACTTAGGAAACCAAATTATTATCTTGCTTAATTAAAAAATAACCTAGAACACTAACTAGCAGGGAATTCAACAATGTGTGCGAAAGTATGAATATTAGAGTTAAATATATAATATTATTAAACTATTATTTGAATCATATCGATCACTAAACTAAATTTATTACACCATATATTATTGAATTATAATTTTTGTTTTTCCATTTACCACTCTGTCAATTTTATGGATGGAATTCTGACGCGTTCTGTAACTATTTATGACGGAGATGGTCAGCATGTTGGCGAATTATGGGGAGGTACCTCGAGTTTGTGCTCGACTACCACCTCTTGGAATTTTTTTTGTTACATTGTAGCCCCCTTCTCAGTATATAGCTCCGCCGGTGCTACAATCCGATACATACCGAACTAACCTTCCGTGTGACCTTTGATGTACTTGAATGCCTCTAATGTGCATGAGAGGGCTGTGCCTATAAGCTCATGTCTTCCGACATATTATCAACCCGTTTTAGATCTCGAGTTTGAATCCTAACAATATCTATGAAAAATTCCATTGGGGTATTCGATTCCAAGGGATGTCGTGCACTTCGATTTGCTAAAGGGGCAGGCAGAATGTTGCACTCGATTTAATAAAGAATGAAACTGATGTGCGTGGGGTTGCTATATATATGTATATTATTTGCATTATGATGCATTGCCATATTTGGGAAACATATCCTTTGTATAAATGCAAATTTGCAATCCCCACTGGCATGCGCACACATTTGAAATAACTTGAATTCAAAGTTCTCAATTTAATGTTCATAACTTAAATTTAAAGCCCTCAATTCAATGTTCATAACTCATTGTTTTGTTTTAAACGAATACTGTCATTCGTACAGGTCGTTTGGGTAAATGATTTGAAATAGAAGAGATTTGAAATAGTTAGAGATTTGAAATAAAAGAGATTTGAATGAAGTTTGCTACTTTTGAAATAGACTGCTTGGATGAGTGACTTGTAGGTGATTAATGTAATTATTGTAGAGAGAGAAAAATACAACAACAACAACAAAAGAAAATACGAAAATGCCTCCAGTTTATCTATGCAATTACCAAAAGTAATAAGGGGTAATTTTGGTTAAAATTCTCAAATATCCCCTCTCCTTTGAAATTTTTATCTCTCCTGGGTGATTTGAAATCACCCACAGAATTCTCTCCGAACCCACAAGATGATTTGAAATCTCCCCAAATCTCTTCTCTTTTTTATGTCCCAAACAGGTGATTTGAGACGAAATCTCTTCGGATGTCCAAATCACTCCTAAATCACTCGTTAAACTCACCTACCCAAACGACCCATTAATGTTTTGCACCTTAATAATATGCCACATTTCCAAATAATGCATCATTTTGCTCCAAAATAACTCATTTGTAAAACAACTCATCTAAACGACCCGTAAAAGTATATGTGGTTGAGGTTCTTTCACTACAACAATCAGCTTGCCTAACAGCGGATTAATTGAGATTCTTTCACTACAAAATTTGTGTTATAACAGACTACCAATTTACAACGAACCACAACGAAACTTCATATTCTAAAAGCATTATAAACAACACTTTTTTATAAAAACCAGTTATTACCACACTATCGTTTTCATTTCAAATATTTTTTTATCACATTATCCCTAAATTAATGACAAAAACATGAACCAACCTAAACAATCAG
Organism: Linum usitatissimum; assembly: GCA_030674075.2. Taxonomy (NCBI): domain Eukaryota; kingdom Viridiplantae; phylum Streptophyta; class Magnoliopsida; order Malpighiales; family Linaceae; genus Linum; species Linum usitatissimum. The sequence goes on from JAUJYP020001424.1 coordinate 2,171,232, forward strand.
CTGAAAAATGCTCCTTCCAATCATTTGATTTGCCAGAGGACAGCTGTCCTCATCAGATCTCAAATCTCACATGTCTTCAGACGGATAAAGAAACAAAACACCCTTTCGAAGCTTCGACGGAGCTGTCTGCGGACGGCCAATAATGGCCGGACGCTCCCTCCTCATCTAATTAACCGGCCATACTTGCTCCGAAATTCCATACTTCTTCTTTGTTTTCTGCTTCGATCTTTCTTTTGTATGTGAGCGGCAGAATTAAGATGGTTGGAGATTATTGACAAAATTACGTTGGACGAAATTCAAAATATAATTTCGCTATTTTGAAACCAAGAGATCTTTGACGGTAACTTAAATTGACCCAACTATGATTCTAGCATTGCTAGAAAGAAGATTGGCTGAAATGAGGTGACATTGGCGGGATATTCTGAAACATTAAAGCTTATTTGATTGGCACGTTAATTATAGGTTTGGTTTAATCAGTGCCTCATTAGATATTTGGATGAAATTTTGAACGTTTTTTTGTCTAAAAATATTACATCTAACACGAAAATAATATCAATGAAAATAGAGAATATGGAAAAATGTTATATCCCACTCGTAAATTACGTTTGAGTCTTTAGTTGCTATCTTTTCACCTATCAAACCAAATCATAATATCAATGAAAATATGAAATTACCGAAACAAAATAAAACATGAACCTGAATAAGATGTTGGGCTTAAATTGAAAACTGGGCTATAACCAATGGGCTAGACGGGATACTGGGATAATGGTGGCAAGCTGGTTTCAAACCCGAATCAGCCTTATAGGCCAGGCCCAATAGTATTAGGCTCAGACTAAGGGAACTGATAACATTACAGAAAAAGCCCAATGGCCAAAAAGAATTCTTGCCGTGTGAACGACTATTTTAACGAAATGGGAAAACGGTACTGCAAAATCAAGAAATTGTAAAATCTGAAATCTGTCCAGAAAATTTATCGCTCTCAGTCTACGAACTTCTGCAAGTCCAAGGTCAGTCCTTCTCCTTCCACCATAATCCTCACTGCTCCGCTTCCAGCCCTAATTCCCGAATCTCCAATTCCTGCTTCGATCCAGATTTTCCGCAATTCGTTTGCTGTTTAACTGATTCTATCTGTGTTCGTTTCTACTCTTTTTGCTTATGATTCCAGTTCCGTGTTTTTCTTTCTTGTAATTTGATTTTGGTTTCTTTTTCTCTTCAGCGATCGGAATTTGTATTTCTGTACTTGGATTTTCGAAATTTGTGTTTCTTTTGGCTAGCATAAGAAAAGGTTAAGGAGAATACCGAGGAATTTGATTTCAGTTTGCTGGATTTCTTGCATTTTGTTGGTGCTGAGATTGCTATCTTGATCAGGTATTTGCTGGATCGATGCATTTCTTCTGTTATCGCTTATCCAGCTGCGTAAGACTGCAACTTTGGCCACTCCATTGTTGACGAGGGTCGGGGTTGTCAGTGCTTGATTTCTGAAAAAGTGGTTTAAGATTTGGTATATATACACATTGAAAGGAATTTGTAATGGAGTCTTTGTGGAAGCTTTTATACTTGCTGGAGCCAGCACCAGTCACCCTTATATTAACGGCAGTAGCCGTCACATTCGGAGCTGCATTCCGGGCTTTAAACTATGGGAAAGAGATGGAAAAGAATCACGACTTATCCGAAGCTTCCATTACCTTAGATAGATCACAAGCACTGATGATCCCAGTAATGAGCTCTTGCAGTTTGCTCCTGATGTTTTACCTCTTCTCTTCCGTTTCTCAGCTTCTCACAGCCTTCACAGCCGTGGCATCCGTTTCCTCCCTTTACTTCTGTGCCGCTCCTTATGCGGCCTATGTGAAGTCTCACTACGGTTTGTCTGATCCCTTTGTTTCCCGTTGCTGTTCGAAACCACTTTCTCGTATCCAAGGGCTGTTACTGCTGATGTGTGTTGTTACGGTTGTGGCGTGGCTGGTTTCTGGGCACTGGATGTTGAACAACCTGTTGGGGATTTCTATATGCGTTGCGTTTGTGAGTCATGTCCGGCTTCCGAACATCAAGATATGTGCTATGCTGCTGGCATGTTTGTTCGTGTACGATATATTCTGGGTGTTCTTTTCCGAGAGGTTCTTTGGTGCCAATGTGATGGTATCGGTTGCTACACAGCAGGCTTCTAATCCTGTTCATACGGTTGCTAACAGTTTGAGTCTTCCTGGCTTGCAATTGATTACGAAGAAACTTGAGCTGCCTGTTAAGATAATTTTCCCGAGGAACTTGCTGGGTAGCACGTTTTATGGAGGAACTGCCTCTGACTTCATGATGCTTGGTCTTGGCGATATGGTATGTTATCCTCTTCTTGCCAATGGTTTTCCAGTAGTATTTCAAAATTCCATTAGTCTGCGCCATAATTCATTACCACAAACATATAGCGTTAAGGGGTATTTCAGGGTCGATAATATTCTAGTCTGTGCGAAACAGAAGTGTTACCGTAAATGTATATATGGTATTAACAATCTGAATCGTTTCCTTAAGAGGTGTACTGACTAGTTGCCGGTATTACGAACTTAGTGGAACTGCTGCTTCCCTGCAGACTAGTGTGATCATCATGCTCATTGATTTAAATTATAAGCAGTATCCTCCATGTCTCTGTTCATATTGGTTGCTTGTTCTTTAATTCTCTCTAAACTTGATAAATGTTAAGTAATGCATAATCATATTTCTAGATAACCTTAATCAGTAGGAGTATATTCTTTCTCAATGCAATGGAAGTAGACAACGCATTCGTTTTGATGATAAGCATTTCTACATTAGTTTCTTTGTTTCCCGTGCATCACTCCACAAATTATTATCCTACCCTCTTCTTTACGGTGGAAGTGTCTGATACATATTGAATGTTATATCGTTGATGCAAGTTCAGTTCATTGTTCTTGTATTGCAGGCAATTCCAGCTATGCTTCTAGCACTAGTCCTATGCTTCGATCACAGGAAGAACAGAGACCCAGTGTCTCTCCTGGAACTACATTCCTCCAAGGGTCACAAATACATATGGTATGCTCTCCCTGGCTACGCCATTGGTCTGGTAACTGCTTTAGCAGCTGGCGTCCTGACACACTTACCCCAGCCTGCTCTTCTTTACCTGGTAAAATGGTCGAAAAAATTACTACCCAATGCAAGCCCAGTCATCTTCATGACCACTGATTGAGATATTAATATGTGTTTTTTATTGAATGTAGGTTCCTTCAACATTAGGACCTGTGGTTATCAGCTCGTGGTTCAGGAGAGATCTGGCGGAGTTATGGGAAGGAAGCATTTCGAACCCATCGGATAAAGCTCGTGAAATAGAAGCGTGACACAGCAAGAGTTAAGATTGTCTAGGTCCGACTGGTTTTGAAATGCTGTAACATTGAATTTCGGAATTTCTATCCTTTGGGAAGAACTCTGTTGGATAGAATGAGAAAGGATGATTATATATATTTTCAGCTCGTGTAAAAGAACAAGAAATGGGTAAAAACGCTTGAATTTAATCTACGACTCTCCGTACGGCGTACATACTCAAAGTAAGGGCAATGGACTGGGTGAAAAAACTTAAAAAATAAAAAACTGCCCTCACGCAGGATCGAACTACGGACCTTCAGTTTACAAGACTGACGCTCTACCACTGAGCTATAAGGGCTTATTTGTTCCAATTGCAAAGTTTAAAAGATTTATTATATGTAGATCGTTCCATAATTTCGGTATAGGTTATATTCACCTGGTAGCTGTTTCTATGAAGTTATGGAACATAGAGGACAATGAGTTGATAGCAACGGGAATCGAACAATTACGGGATGAGGATACATAATTGTGTTACCGAATAATATTTCGTTCAACTATAAATATTCATACTCTACGTATTATTCACTCTACCTTTTAAGTTCTTCGTTAAAGGATCAATCAATGTCTAGCAACAACTCCTGCCATCACTACAGGAAAGGAATTATAATTTGAGTTTTAAAAAACAGACAAAAAAATTGTCTAAGTTCTTCAGGCTCTTGAATTTAACTAATCATAATTTGACAAGTGATGAACAACCTTTAGCGCGCGTGTAGTGCGAATACTCCGCATTGAAAACGGCTATACCTAAACACGGAGAGTCTAGTACACGAGCTGGACGTTCCTGTCGGAGGGTAAGTAACCCTAGGTTACTACCACACTTGGACGAACTGTAAATGCATTTAATCACTCTACTCATAGTTAAAATAATGTGTTGCCTGTTGTTACCGCAAAAACGTTGAGAAGCAAGGATTTAGTGCTGATAAAGCCATAAATTGGTGGTTGAATCACGCAATAGAGCCAGCTAGCCAGGTGGGCAGGGAAGAAGATTGGGCGTAAAGCAAAAGCTGAAGCAGCTTTAAACCAGTTTCCAGCCGAAGTGAACCGACGTGTGCACCAACAGAGCCGAGAGGAATAGTCCGATCCAAAGTGCACTCAGCAAAGGCATAAATAATGAGACGCTGCTGCAATGGACCCATGAGTTACCATTCTTACAGATAGGGGATGTGCCAATCTGCCAATCTTTCTCCTATCGTCGCCGCGGACCACACCGGCAAGTCGTTTTCCGCCAGCAAATCCCTTCCCACCAAAAAAAAAGAACACTCTAGACTCTTTGACTTGCTGGTCCAGCTAAAACCAAAACCCCACTCATCCATCAATTCAACCCAATCCTTCAAAGTATAAATTCACCTCATCACACTCCCCCCATCTTCCCTTCCAATTCCACCTCCTCTCTTCAATCATACTCTCTGTCCATCCATGGCTAATGAATTCAGTCTTGTATTCTGACGGATCATCACTCAATGGATCATCTTCTCACCATTTCTAAAACACCCAGAATAGTTCCACCCTCAAACTCCCCCTTTCTTCCATTAATGGTGAGTCTCTGATCAGCTTCTTCTGTACAAAAGTTTCCTTTTTGTTAGTCTCCCAATTGAACATTACCATTTCCTTATTAATGCGAGATTCTATCTATCTAGCTTTCGCCCCTTTTATTCCCTCTTTGGTTGGGTTGAACAGGTTACGGGTTAGTTGTCACGAGTTGGAGGTGCACCTGGTTGCAGTTCTCTTCACACTTTTAGTTTAGCAAATTATATGTTGCTGACTTCCGTCAATTTGAGTATCAGGTTTGGTTGGATCGGGACTGGACTTGATTGAGTCATTATTGCTAAAAGGCTTAAACTTTACAATAAGCAGCAGAATCCTCGATCAAACCCATTTTCCAAACATGGCATTACTCAGTAGAAACCCCTCCATTGTTGTAAAGTTGTCAACTTCCTAAATTGAAGTCCGATTATTGGGGGGAGAGGAACAAACTATGTGTATAATATGTGGGATACCTCTCCTAGAATGTGTGTACTGTCTAGCCTGCGTTAGATGGGCATGGAAACGCTGTCTCTACACAGCCGGACACGACAGTGAAACATGGGGACTCGCATCTCCCCACGAATTCGACCCGGTCCCGCGAATGTGTCGGTACATTCTATCAGTCTACGAGGACGATCTCTTCAACCCGCAATGGGAGCCTCCAGGAGGGTACGGAATCAACCCTGACAGTGTCAAGCTAAAGAGGACTTATTTAGACACTCAAGGGAGGGCCCCACCTTACTTGCTCTACCTCGATCACAAGCATTCCGATATAGTTCTAGCAATTCGAGGGCTGAATCTGGCAAGGGAGAGCGATTACAAGCTGCTGCTGGATAATAAGTTGGGGGAGATGAAGGTTGCTGGCGGGTATGTTCATAATGGGCTTATGAAGGCTGCTGGCTGGATTCTTGAGTCTGAATTTGAGGTTTTGAAGGAAGTTTTGAGGGAGTTTTCGAGGTACAGTCTTACTTTCGCGGGGCATTCGCTTGGAGCGGGTGTCGCTGCGATGTTGGCTCTTGTTGTGGTTTTGAACGGTGGCGGGAAATTGGGGTGCATTGAGAGGAAGAGGATCAGGTGCTTTGCTATTGCGCCTGCGAGATGTATGTCGTTGAATTTGGCTGTTCGATATGCGGATGTGATCTACTCGGTTGTGCTTCAGGTGAGTTTTGCTTCAGAATGTTATGGAACTTGTGTAACAAGTTTTTGTAAAGTGGATTGGATCTGTTTGTTTCTTTAATCCCATTTCAGAAACTTTTGAAATGAACCAGGATGATTTCTTGCCCCGGACTGCAACACCGTTGGAAGACATATTCACTTCACTCTTCTGGTATGGTTTCACCTTTTATAGCTAGTTATAATCATTTGTAATGAAGCATCTGCAGAGTCGAGAAGTGGCTCTACCACTTTGAACACTATGATGAACTATTGCATCCCAATAACTTGAGCTGTTGGAAGAAAGTTCAGATATGCTTATATATTATTCATCAACAAACACCAATATCTCTTTCATTAAGTAATGAAATTGAATGATACTTCGGACTCCATAACTACATATCATAGTTTGAACATGTGCGAATAAATGTTGTTTCCGGCCCCTTGTTGATAGTCATTAACGTTTGGATGGACTCGATCCCAGAAACTGAATTTTCCGACTTGAACTTGGTCTACATATGCCTCGAATGAAATGCAGCGGAATGAACTGTTAGATTAAGTGATCGAGAATTGACATGTTCTGGCCATGGATATTGCAAACTATCATTTTTCGTTTTTGGGTGTTGCAGTTTGCCATGTCTACTATGCCTAAGGTGCATGAAGGACACCTGCATCTCGGAACAACAGATGATCAAAGATCCCAGGAGGCTCTATGCACCGGGTCGCCTCTACCACATTGTCGAACGAAAGCCTTTCAGGTACGGTACAGACACCCCGTCGGAAAAATTCCCATGTTTTACTCGAAGTGAAATGATGGACTTTTTGATGGCATAAAAATTCGTATAATGCAGAATGGGAAGGTTCCCACCAGTTGTGAGGACAGCAGTACCAGTAGACGGGAGGTTCGAGCACATAGTTCTATCATGTAACGCTATTTCTGATCACGCCGTCATATGGATCGAAAAGGAAGCACAACGAGCTCTCAATGTAGTAACACAAAGCCTTCTGTCTTCTTTCTGTAACGTTCAATGCTAGAACTTGTCTTCTTATAACTGTTTGTTTGCTTCTTCAGCTAATGTTGGAGAAGGATGGAGCCACGGAGATCCCGGTAAAGCAAAGGATGGATCGAGAGGAGACGGTGGCTCGAGAGAACATGGAAGCATTGCACAGAGCCGTCACGTTGGAAGTGCCTCATTCGCAGGCCCCGTCTCGGTATGGAACATTTGGTGGTGGTGAGGTTGAAGAAGAGGAGAAAGATGCCGTAGTTCATCATCTACTGGGATGGATTGATCCGGCCAGCATGTTCTCCTCCCGAAATCGACCTGTCCCTATTGATGATAATGTAACATCAATGTCAATCTCTGCAGATATCTGTTAGGATCAGGTCATGATTCTTTTTTGGTTGATTCTTGTGAATGTGTAACATTGATGTAAGCTATTTGTTGTTGTAATATCTGATTTTGTTGTTGCTTTGATCAATCAAATAAATCTCGTTCAACGCGATCATAAGCCTCTTTCATATTCATTTTGACGACTATATATATAGTCGTACAAACTATTCGGTTAACTAATCTACATCAAGTCGGAATTAGCTAGACATTGTCAAGGAGGAGGAAAATATCAAGAAAATTGGATGAGGAAATCATACACCCAATTCTGAAGCTGATTCTTCATCTATGATTTCGAGTTTCGACTTTTTTTGAGTCTCAACTATGATTTCGAGTTTCGACTTGATTTGGCTCTTTGATATTCGAAATTAAATGCCTCCAAAGTGCTCTCTACTTGCGGCTGGCCCTGGTTCAATGGCGAATCATTGAATGACAGAACTAGACAGCTACCAGGTGCAAAAAACATTTGTTAATGTCTTCTTGCATTAATGTCCATGTTTTCTGCATTTTAATCTTTCCCCAAACACCTAATATATAGCTTCATTGATCCTCCTCTCACGGTTGCAGATCTCGTTGCTGATAACACATACATGGCTACAAGACTCTAAAACGGTTCAAAGTGAAATTGTTTTGGTGGTAGAGTTGTGTGTTTGGTGACTCGAAAGTTCTGGATTCGAATCCAGCATTCCCCACAAAATAGACACCAACGTAGTGTTTATTTACCGTCTTCTATCTTGTATTGACCGAGAGTTTCGATATACTCCGACAAAAAAAGACATCTTCACATCATCAAATGGATCCGTAGTTAGTGCAGTGGCTCGAATAACATAAATGAAAAAAGGAAAAAATTTGCCTGAAATCGATGCTCAAAACAAGTAGAAATTCATTCAAACATATTTAGACAAACACGATCATTTAGCATCATCAAATTAATAACAAGAGCAAACAATAAAGCACATAGCAAAACATACAATAGTCGTCTTGCAATGTCATATGATAATAAGCCAGTGAAACCATGAAGCCCAAGTGAAGTGGTCAAGTGGAGCTGAAAGCTTCCGAACCCAAGCCCCCGCTACCGGGTTAGGACATACGACACGCGACATGCTACGAAACTTAAAAATCGGTCACGCAGTTAATGGAACAAATGAAACGCAACGACTATTAAGTGACCATTTTGCAGAAATGATATTAAAAAGTGACCATTTAGACAAATGAGCAAAGAAAATACAAGTGGCGAGTGCTGACATAATAAACCGAGTGCAGGCGTTACCATCCAATTTCACAACCATTCAATTCAAAAGTTTTTCCAATTTCCATTTCCTCATCTGCCTTACCCATAAATCTCGACGGACACCAAAAAACTCAGCCAGCTTGCCCCCAAACAACAGCGCAGAAAAACCTTCAACAACAATGGCTCTCAAGCTCAACCCAGTCACCACCTTCCCTTCAACACGCTCCCTCAACAACTTCTCCTCCAGATCTCCTCGCACCTTTCTCATGGCTGCTTCCACTTTCAATTCCACCTCCACCAAGTAAGCACCTCCTCCTCCTCGGAATCTCCGCCGATTTCTTTTAAGCGATTGATCGTAGATAAATTTGTCGGTTGCTTACCGTTCATCAAAATCTGCACGGTTCGTTTCTTCTTCTGCGCCTAGATTGCATTATGTCATTGTTCGTTTTCCGATTTGACTGACCGACATAAATCAATTCCTTTGTGTTTCACGATTCTGGGTTTTGCGCTGTAATTGATTGTCAGTGTTTGCACAGGTTTCCCCTTCTCCTCCTCCGTCCATCAAATGCATGTTATTACCATTTCAATTTCAGCTTCCTTCTCTGAAATATCCGTCTCTGGGAAAATAAGTCTCTGTATCTACTATCCTATCAGCTTGTTTAGGAGAGGTTCGATATTCGTTTACATAAACCAATTGGCTTACAGTCCTTGAACGTTCTAAATGTTGGTCGCGGTGATAATAGGTTCTCAAAAGAGGTTTGTCTATGTTGTTTGGCAAAATCTTGTTTCTGTGAATCATGTTTAAGGTCCTTGGAAGAATGACTAATGAGCTATGACATGATTACGACGTAGTAGTTATTGAACTGCTGATAATTCAATATAGGGGTAACTTTGTTGATTGTTTGGTCACAGGGAGGCTGAGAAGCTAAAGAAGTCACATGGACCACCAAAAGAGGTGCATATGCAAGTGACCCATTCCATGCCCCCACAGAAGCTGGAGATATTTAAGTCTCTGGAAGGTTGGGCTGAGGATGTTCTATTACCGCACCTGAAGCCAGTTGAGAAATGCTGGCAGCCACAGGATTTCCTGCCCGAACCTGAGTCGGATGGGTTCGAGGAGCAAGTGAAGGAGCTCAGGGCAAGGGCCAAAGAACTGCCCGATGACTATTTTGTTGTGCTGGTTGGGGATATGATCACCGAAGAAGCTCTGCCGACTTACCAGACAATGCTCAACACCCTTGACGGGGTGAGGGACGAGACTGGAGCCAGCCTTACGCCGTGGGCAATCTGGACAAGGGCGTGGACCGCTGAAGAGAATAGGCACGGTGACCTTCTCAACAAGTATCTATACCTCTCTGGAAGGGTGGACATGAGGCAAATTGAAAAGACCATTCAGTATCTCATCGGCTCTGGAATGGTATGTAATCACATACTTCATCCTTTTCTATTAATCTTTGCGTGAACAAAATTCACTACACTGGTAGCAGCTGAAACTTTAGATGATTTTTTTTACTGCCTAGCTTCTATGAAACAAAACCACGTAAGTCAAATAGGGTTGACAATGAGTTCAAGTGGCAAAATTTTTCTTATATACCAACTTCGAACCACTTTATATGACATACCAACTCCTAGTTGGGCGAAAATTCCTCCGTCGAAGATATAATACTTGGATTGGTCAAATGAATTGTGAAAGGATACACGTGATGTGGTCTGGAATTAATTTGTTTGAATGATCAGTTGGGTTCGGGGCGACAACTGTGAACTGGAACCACCCTAAGTAAATTTTCTTTCTGTCCTACAAATTTGAGGTTCTCCTTGATCACCTTAGTCCATCTTAGGTTTGCCCGTTAGTAAGATCTGCATTTAGCAGTTTGTCCTGGTATTTGATATCACTAGTATCTTTGTTTGATTCCCTAGCATCTCTGAAACCATCGGACAAGTAGGTGGTTTAGGACAAATTTGGTTCATTGCGGCATTTTTTGTTTGTATCGCCGTATCATCTGGAAGAAGCAGACAGTTTTGCAAAGTGGCATCAAGCTCAAGAAAGCAACGGCTAGAAGAAGTTCTACATCTGATGCTTTCCTTTTGTTTCTTTGTGTGCTTTTTGGACTTTGTTCTTTTTTCCTGTAGGATCCAAAAACAGAAAACAACCCCTACCTCGGTTTCATCTACACCTCATTCCAAGAGAGGGCAACGTTCATCTCCCACGGAAACACAGCCAGACTCGCCAAGGACCATGGGGACATGAAGCTGGCGCAGATCTGCGGGATCATCGCAGCAGACGAGAAACGGCACGAAACCGCATACACCAAGATCGTCGAGAAGCTCTTCGAGATCGACCCTGACGGTACAGTGCTGGCACTGGCGGACATGATGAGGAAGAAGATATCGATGCCCGCCCACTTGATGTACGATGGAGAAGACGACAACCTCTTCGACAATTACTCGTCAGTCGCTCAACGCATCGGGGTGTATACTGCCAAGGATTATGCCGATATCCTGGAGTTCCTGGTGGGGAGGTGGAAAGTGGATGCTTTTACGGGGCTTTCCGGGGAAGGGAACAAAGCTCAGGATTTTGTCTGCGGGCTTCCTGCGAGGATTCGAAAGTTGGAGGAGAGGGCTGCGGGGAGGGCAAAGCAAACGTCGAAATCTGTCCCGTTCAGCTGGATCTTCAGCAGAGAATTGGTACTCTAATGGAGTTTGCTTGAGAGTTAGAGTGTGGAATGATTGGAGTATGATGGCATGTACTTGTTTTGTTCGTTATAGTTGTGTGTGTTCTAAACCTTAAACCCTAAGTATCCTGTGTTGTCTTTTTCTAGCAACTAGCAAGTAATCGTCTGTCTGTTTTCAATTCTAAATAGAAAAATAATACCAAGCAAGTATTTCTGAATTGATGAAGCTTGGCAGCAGCTTGCTAATTATCCACAGTTCAACGATAGAATCGCTATAATTTTACACTGTTACCGTAGAAATCTCGATATAATTACGATTCAATCGCGGTTTAAGTTGAACCGATTCAGTGATTCGACCTCCCCGGACTGTCAAAAATCATGATTCCAATACCAGAAGCAGCTGATGGGAAACACACCAAAAAAATCCACAATCTTTAACGCTGAAATTTTATTGCATAGATTTCTAGCAAAAAAATGCAAACCAGAAAAAATAAAGCCTACGGATGTTGATCTTATTGACGTACTGCGTGATGATGAATCGAAGCGAATACCCTGAAGGCTGATATCTGCCTGCCTATGCGGTGGTCTTAGGTTCCGCCGCCGATGACGGAGATGGTTTCTTTATCGAACACGATGACTTGAAAGCTTCAATCTGCGATTGACATTTCGCGTAGTTACCCTTGTTCTCCTCCAAGCACTTCTTCAGTCCCTCCACATCGCACGCCGGAGCTACCTTCTTCTTCCCGCCACCGCCTTCTGTTCCATCCGTCACACCGTCCATTCTATCGTCCTCTTCTCCCCTGATCGCCGGCTGCAACCTCTGTTCTCGATGAGTAAAAATAAACACAGAGGTTGAGAAAGTTAGTTGTATATATTCCGTATTCGATCTTCTTAGAGGTCTCAACGTCGTCGTATTGCCCCGGACAGAAACGACAAGTCGTTTTTGACGGTGAGTAGCTGGAAATCAGGACGGGTTCGGTACCCTTACACATTGTGCAAGTACCCGTATCCGAAAGTGTAGTAAAATCCAAGCCAAACTTCAATACACTCATACGGATAATTGTGCGATCAAGACAGGGTCCCGTAATACTCGAACAAAAATCAAATCAACAACAACAAAAATACGTAATTCCACTCATACACTGATCATCTAAATACATATAAACTAATTTACTGACCACGTACCAAAAAGAGAAAGTAAAATTGCAACCTCACTAATTTGTTGCTACATACTACTTTCACCAAAACTTCCACTACCACTACCACTACCGACATTGATAGTACTCACACTTGTAGTTACCAAGCCAAATTCACCATCATACTTAAGTCCTTCACTCTCACTATTGTTTAGATTGATATGAAAGTTAGGAAGTCCAATCCCACATAAAACTTACGCAAAATTATTTAAGTGAGGTTAATTCGAATAATTTGGAGACCCAACAAATATCCTGAAAGGATAACATAATATGACAATGTTGAAATTAACTCCCGAAACTATTTAAAGTTTGAGTACCCAATTTCCATTCAAAGTCGGGTCAGGATCGAAAATACCCAACGCCCAAATTTCCAACTATAATGATTAGTAGTGTGCTTGACAATCTTCGTACCAAGGAAATGACGATATCACCCTTTTGTCGCCACGAGCAGAGCCTCTTAAATTTGAAAAAGCCGAGAAACAATCGGCAGAAGAGGAGCGTGCTTTGCTGCTATCCTAACGGCTACTTCGTCCCTTTCATTCCTGAAGAAACTAGAATCTGCCAAGACTCCTCCCGCTCTCCTGAAGAAGGTTACTGCTAATTCTCTGAGAATTTGTATCTGTAGGTCTTAAACCTCCATGGCAACACCAACTCCGAACCATGCCGATCGGTCCACTGTGCCACTGAGTCGAAAGGTTAGAGTGGTGGCGAAGATCCGGAGTTTGACTAATTCAGAAGTCTTGCCGGGAAATCCGGCCCCCGCGGCATCGTGGATTTCTGTGAGCAAGCCTAACGGAGACGATTCTGACAGGGTGACAGTTACCTTGGGCGAGCAATCAGCAAGGTGAGCATCTAAATCCGTGTGGTTTGCTAGAAATTCAGAGACTTTTGCCCTTCCTTAGAGCCTAAATTCAAATTGGAGGCTGTTAGTGTATCTAGCATGCGAGTTGGTAGCTTGATTGGGTGAGATTGATGTAAATCTCTTGAAAATGAAGGAAATGTTTGAGGATAACATAAGTTCTGAGAAATTCTGCTTTGTCTGGCAGTTCGAAGGAGTGTTTCGAGATTGGTTACTGTTACGAAGAGACAGAAGGTAATGAAGTGATTTTCAAGAGAGATGTGAAGCCTTTGCTGCCCGGAGTGTTCAATGGTCATAATGCAACTATTGTTGCTTGTGGAGCTAGAGATTCTGGGAAAACCCACTTTGTGCAGGTTAGATTTCGCACATGTTTCGTTAGCAATAAGCAACACTATATTGTTAAGTGAATTATGGTTGCATTTCTTAATGGTTATTTTCCCATAGGGTACTGCTGAGGAACCAGGCTTGACAACTTTATGCATGAACGAAATTCTTCGGATGGCGGAGGAGCATAAAAAGTCCGTCATAATTTCGTGTTTTGAGATTTTGCAAGAACGTGCTCATGATTTGTTAGAACCGAAGACGGAGGAAGTATTAGTTTTGAAAGATGGCCAAGGACGAGTGCAACTTAAAGGACTTTCTTGTGTAGGTTCCTAAGTTCCAAATCATTTCCATGTGAATTCAGAATTAGGTCATATGTTGTTCTGTCCTAATGTCATATTGGTTTTTCTTCAGGTCCCAGTGAAATCTATGATGGAGTTTCACAAACTGTATTCTGGACGGAATCGGACAGTACGTAGACTGAATCAGAAGAACACAACTCCACTCCCTTCAAGAAGCACGAAAGGGTTGATTGTGTATATATCATCACATGGTGAAAAGTTGGTCAGAGGTTCTGTGGGAAAGATAAGCTTTGTCGAGTTAGCAGGTTCGGTCCTTCATCCTTTGTTTTAAGTGTTAATTGTCAATCAAGAGCTCCATGTTTAGCCTTGATGACTTCATTTTTTACTTATCAGGTTATGAGGATGCAAGAAGAATAAGCAATGCCTGTAACTTCAGCGAGAATGCACAAATCAACAAGTCTATAAATGCACTATTCAAGGTGTTCTATTCTTTGCATGCCAATGAAACGCATGTGGCATATCGGGAGAGTAAGCTCAGCCGTATGCTAGAAGATTCACTTGGAGGGAAAAGTAGAATATTGGTTGTTACATGCTTGGTATGTTTTTGTATTGCAGTGTAGCTAATTATTTATCTTGCTCAATATTATTTCCTTAATTTATGCAATTGTTACATTGGATTGCAGAACCCATTTTCCTGCCAAGACTCCATAAACATGTTGAATCTGGCTTCTCGTTGCTGTCAAAGCACTGACCGGGTTGGGTTGGATTCTGCTAGAAAAACAAACAGCACGACAAGATCAAAGGTTTTTGCTTCACATAAGAGCAGGCTACCTGGGACCGGTAGTGTTTCCTCTATGAGGAAGCAACAAACTCCCTCCAATTTGCCTGTTCCTGGTAGGAAAGCCGGTGGAAACGCTTCCGCCTTGAAAGCAAGGTAAATCATTGATCTGTACTCTTTCAATAGAAGTTTATCTTTATACATTTCTTACAAATTGTGGTTCTTATTTGTTTTCTGTTTTCAGGAGGTTATTTGATGACAAATATCATGAGAAATCTGAGAAGAAGGTACTTGCTTTTCCTTACACTGAAAACTTAACTTGGAAAACCAGAAGAGTAAAAATTGATCCAAAATATGACTGAAGACATATTTCATCTGTTTCTTTCTTTTTGTTGTGCAGAGAAATCATCCTGCTGTTGCTTCGGTAACAGAACTTTGTTCTCAGGAAGAGGTATGACATGCAGGAGCTTGTTGTGTATCCCAATTTCGCTCGTTAGATATAACTCTCAGAATCATATGCTCTGGCTTTACACGATGGATTTTGTTTGAATTTGAAACCCCAGGCCTGTTCTTCTTCCATTAGCTTGACTACAGCTGCAAGTTCTGTACAAGAAGCGGTAAGTATTGATCACATGAAGTTTATGCTTCCGGTAGTAATTTTAACTTTTATTTGCTGAGATTATACCATTTTGCAAATGTCAGAGACTTTCATATGGTACGCAAGAAGTTTCTTCGTCGAATTTCGAGGACTTCCCTTCAGCTTCTTTGGACGTGCAGGTATCTTTCCTATACTCCTACTACTAGTGGTACACTTGTGTATCGGTGATGAGGGTTTGAGATCTCTGAACCTCTAAGATTCCAATTCTATGTCAGGAATCTCTGTCGATAGAAGTTTCTGGTCCATGTACAAGTACTACTTCAATTGACACGGTAAGATTTTCAGAAGCACATGCCGGTTTTCCATAATATGCGTTTGTAGTTTGTACTATTGCAAACATGTTTTCTTAATACTAACATAATTTCACTGTCTAGGTTTCAATGGGGCAAAGTGTAGATAAACCTGTGGACATAACACCAGCCACTAAAACATTATCGGTGGTTGAAGAAGGTAAGGAAGATGTAAAAACCGTGTGATCGAATGTTTCGACATGTTATATAGGCTATCTGACATAGAAGTTGGTTACTTTTCACGCTTTATTCGTCCAGGTCGAAGTTTGGATGAGAAGGAGAATGACAAGTCATTGGTGAATGGAGGCGAATCTCCACCAATTAGCACGCGGTTGCAGGAGATCTCAAATACTCTGAAGCAGCTCTTTAATTCAACCCCATCATACCAAGCTATACCTTTTACCAACGACCCTTCACTCCTCCAAGATCAAACTTCAACTCCTTCAATAGGGTCAATGACGTCAGAGCTCATTACGATAGCTAATGACACCGTGGGCCCATTGTACGATGTGATGCCTTCTAGCAACGACCCTTCATTCCTCCTGGATGATCAAACTTCAACACCTTCCAAAGGGCCATTGACACCAGAGCTCGATACAACAGCCAATGACACCATGGACTTCATAAGGGAGATCCCTTCTAGCGACGACCCTTCAGTCCTCCAGGATCAAACTTCTACTCCTTCAATAGGGCCACTGACACCAAAGCTCAATACATCAGCCAATGATACCTTGGACTTCGCAACGACAATCACTCACACTACCAACGATCCTTTGCCTCCCATTTCCACCATTTCCATTGAACCAAGAACGCCCGAATGCAACATAAGACGAGTCAATAACAACATCTTGGACATTGCGAGCTTCTGCAGCCCCTGGGAGAAGCTGAACAGAAGCAACTGCGGAGTGAAGGTCCGATATTGTTTCCTTCTGAACGTGTGTTTTTGTCTTGTACAGTGGAATGAAAAAAGGCTTATCATTTTTGTTTGAAAATTGCAGAACTCACTGGTTCAGGAGTATCTGAGCTTTATAAACACAGCTAACAAGTAAGTCATCGGATTGTTCTTCAAGCAATCATTCTTCATAGAAATATAGTACAGCTTAGTTTAACTTAACTTATGTATTTCTCTCTGTTTTTTAACAGGGAAGATTTGAAGAAACTGAAGGTTCAATAGCGCTTCTTCTCTAGTAGCGAAAGTTTCCGTCTATGGATCAGTAATCATAATTTCGTCATAAAACTTGAAAGATTATTTCTTTTGTGCAGGGGATCGGAGAAAAGCGTGCTACCTATATTATGGAATTGCGTGAAGATTCGCCATTCAAGGACGTAAGCATCTCGATAGCCTTCTGTTCATAATTGTTCATTATCAAATGTAGCTGACATCAGCATAATATATCTTGTTCCGCAGCTTGACGAGTTGAAAGATGTTGGGATGTCAGCTAAGCAGGTACCGACATATTCTCCGTTACTGTCTTTCGATTTAGCGATTCGTAAAATTACGACGAAATTGATTAACTACAATGTACAAAATGCAGATCAAAGACATGATGGGGAAGAATGTAGCTGCAGGGCTTTTCAGCTAGAGAGAGTTTTAATTTGTGATGTCAACACACGAAATAAGTTATTGTGTAGTAACTCAACTTTCATGTTGTGATGTAAGGCTTCATGCCAGAGCACTCATGCTAAGGCCATATCTTAACGTATGTATAAAGAGTATTCGATTTCGTATTCGATTTGTATAGCCATGATGCCAATTACAGGTATACATACCCTATACTAAGGGAGCAAAGCTTGCATTTCTGGAAGCCGCCTCTGTCCAGCATTGTTCATGCTATCTCTCAAACTCTGCCATGGCCAACACCTATGCCTAACTTTCCTTCGATCTCGATTTCCATTCTCGATTGCTTCCAGTTGTCTACTCAGCTCCTCCATCCTGTTACGGAACTCGGTAGCCCTGATATCAGCCAGCCGCAGGGACTGCTCGGCCGCTTTCTGAGCAGCCATGGCTGCAGCTGCAACCTCTTCCTTCAGCTTAAGCTTGCCGTTCGATATCCCCAGCGCAGTCCTTGTCTTCTCCAGTTCACGCTTCAAGATCAAAACCTGTTCAGGTAACCAATTGTCTCTCAGAGTCTCAGGAACTCAAACATTAAGCAAAGTATTGTTCAAGAAGAAAAGCTCTAGTTCACCACTTTGTCCCGTTCTGCAACCTCTTTCTTCCCAGCTTCCACTTCTAACTCACAAGCTTCCATCCACCTTCCTGCTTCTACCTCGGCTTCTTTGATCTCTTCAGTAAGTTCCTCCACCTGAACATAGAAGCAAATCGGTAACAGCATGTCAGCATTTCTGAAGAACACAGCAAAAGGTAACAAAAAAATAGATTACATGCTGAGCTAAAGCTCTTTCTCTGTCTTCCAACTGTTGTATATACAGTGCGTTTTCGGCGATCTTCTGAGCTTGTTTATCTACCAAGCTCTGCAACCGCTCGCAATCTGATCTGACAATATACAAGTAGAACCAGCAATTAAGCCAATGAATTTGATTTGACTTCTTCTTTCATGATTATTCATTTTCCCTGTGTTACCTAGAATCCTCCAGCGATCTCCTTAGTTGAGTAATCTCCAGCCTTAAGTTTTTCGTCACTCTTTCGACAGTCGAAGCCTGGCGAAAAAGGACGACCAGATCATTCCAAGCTTCAAAACATAACATCAACTGAAAAATATCAGTTTTATATTTCACATACCAAAGTAACGATTTCTTCTTCGTTTGAAGAAGGTTCGGAATCTTCCACTGTATGTTCGCTGCTGCTGCTTCCGATTATGAACCCGAACTTCTGCAATCCCCGCTCGGCAATCTGTAACAGAGCGAAACTCTTCTGCTCATTGTTCCCTTTCAGCTCCTTGAGATTCCTCGCCGCTGCCTCCTTCTCCATCAACGCAGCTCTCAGCAAGCTGTTCAGATCTCGATTCTCTTCCGTCAAGCTCATGATCCTGTCCTCCAGCCCCTTCTTCCTCTTCTTGCACTCATCCACTTTTGCTTCTACCTCGCTAGCTAATCTCCTGATCGAATTAAGTCTAGATTCGTCGTCTGCTTCTTCTACGCTGATCCGCTCACTCTTAGAATCTTCAAAGTGGGATATTATCTCCCGTAGATCGTTGAGCAGAGATGTTAGTATGAACTCACTCTGGCTTTCCTTATCTCTGATCTCGGATTCTAGCTGTTCGATCCTTTGACGAGAAATTTCCACTTCCGTTTCGAGTCCTTTTCTTGTCGACATTTCGTCGAACATCATCCGTTCAATTTCCGACTGTTTCTCCTTGCAGAAGACATCCAGCTGGCGGATGAGGTCATAGAGGAGATCCCGCTCGAGTGAAGTTTCTTCGACGGAAATCTCTAGATCGGAGTTCCGCTTCAGTAACTCGCCTCTCTGTTTCGTCACGGCCGAATGTCTTGACTGAAGCTCATCGTAGGACCGGCGTAGTGACTGCAGCTCTTGGACGACGCTGCTGTAATCAGAGAGGTCGATTTGAGGTGGCGGTGAAGCGGTTCCGGAGACAGATTCCATGGCTTGTGAGGGGATCGGTAGGTGGATTGTACGGGGGGGTTTGGTTCCTCCATTGTAGAGAAGGAAACGACTCTAAAAGTTTAAACTACCAGTCAAGAGAAATGGAGGGAAAGTTGAGGGATTGAAGAAGGTTTGGTACCTTTAAATACTTACCGCAGGGGTAGTTTGGTAGTTGTACTGGTTGGGCCCATGCATCGCTTATAAGCCATCTGAAGGACCAAACCAGGCCCGTATTGGTCCACGGTTTTGTATAATGTCAACGGTCGTCCAAGTTTGATTTTTAAGTGACTTTTTTTCGGAAAATAAATTGATCTTCATTTTGTGAGTATATTAGATTTGAATTTGAGATTTTTGAATAACCAAACACATGTTTTATCATTAGAGAAACTTTATTTTGACTATTTTAGTATTACTAATTAACAATGAGTAAATTAATGAATGAAAGCGACAAAAAGAAATTTTTTCTATTCTTTTGGATTACTTATTTACCTTCGATTTTTTTTATTAATAATATTATTATTAAATTAATCTATTCATAAAATCTATTTTGTTATGATGGTGGTGAATTAAATTAGGGTCTGGCTTGAAAGAATTCATTGCATTAATATTTATAAAACTCAATAGCACTCCACCATTTTTATCTATGATTGCATTTCATTTGCATTAAATATTAATCATGAATAATCAAATAACATTTAACTAACAAATTGTTTATCCAATGTGGAGACGTTATTTTGATCCCTCATAGCAAATCTCGACATAAAAGGATGGGTTGAACGTTTGTTTGTGGTCACCGATGAGATACATAGGGATTGTGTTAGGGATTTCTTGATAAAGATGATGTCGGAATATGTTGGTATGAGAAAGACGTTCATGGTGTAAACCTGACACTATTTCTCAAAGATCATGTTAAAGTTCTTGACGAAAACGATGTCAAAATGTGTAAACACAGGTGAAAGTTAACTCAGAAGGAACGAGAAGATTAACCTCCCTTACTATTAGCTCTCTTGTCTTTTTATGGTTGCTCGATTCGCATTTTACATCGAAAGATCATTAATAATATTGAATTTTGTTTTTAAAAACACTAGACTAGAAAACTCCACTTATTCGAAATCCAAAATAATCTACCACGATTGACTATATTACATGATGCAAAACTAATAACAAAAACAAACTAATTCATTACTCTAATATTAAAAATCCTAGTAATTAAGTAAAACCACCTTCATGCACCGTCGTCATCATCACCATATATCATCATCTGACAACAATAGAGCTCGGAATTTGTTGTGTACTTTGATGCAGAGGAGGATACCGCATCTCATAAATGTCTAGCTCCTCTACTTCGACATTCCCATCATGTTGTTCATCTTCGTCATTATTAGTATCATCTTCTCATGACTAACAGGATGATCCAATTTTTCATCAGCATTATTAATCCTTAAGGGCATAGGGAGGAACCAAAAGAAGAGTTGGCTACGTTGCTTAGTAGGACTAAACCTCTGAAGCTTTTGGTCGTCGAGAGTGAAGATTCCACAGTCGTTGATGTGCCAGCGCCAGAATACATCGTTCTGATAGTACTTTGAACTATGAAACGCAAAATAGATGGCGTTTGGTCTTTATCATCATGAAGTTGTTGGCAACCGGCCGGCAAAATTACTCGTGTTGCCCAAGAAACAGAGCATACCCACCTTCGAAACTCTTCACCTCCTCCCATTCATGATTGCATAGTAATCTGAAAACACGGAAAGTGACAAAGTCCTCTGTCGATATGGCGGATGAGAACCAGGAGTTGACCGTGTATGTCGACTGCCAAGTGGCGGAACTTCGTTGATCCGACGGAGTAGGATGACATCATAACCGGAGAGAATGCGACCGATGAGATTGTGGCGGTGGGGCTGGTTGGGTTATCAATAATGTCGACTTACCTGCATTGTGGTTTGCAAAAATTCAGTTAAGTGGAATTATAAATAAAATCTGCCGACAGCCACCGCAGGTATTCGAGTAAAAGAGAAAGGGCGACTGGAATTTCGAATTCCAGAACGACGAGAGTAATAGTAATGTATACCTGTGGTGGCGGAGGCTGTTGACGACGTAAAGTTTGCCTGCAGAGTAGGCGGCGTCCTCCAAAGATTCAATTCAAAATTGGCTATCGTCGGAAAAACCCAATTGCCGTCGATTGTGGGCTTGCACCAAGGCCAATTTAGGGGCATAGTTGAACAGAATGAAGATGCAGGAGTCTTCTTCTCCAGGGGAAGAAGAGAGGATGACCTTACCGATGTCCTTAATCTTGAAATTATACAAGGGAGGGACGCGCCGGTTATTGGGTTGAAAAGGCGGACGAGAAATCCGGGCCGGCCGGTGTTGGTGGGTTTGATGAGGACCAGCCACCCGTCTTTGGAAGCTACGCATTGGAATCTGGCGAGAGGAGCTTTTTCACTCAGCGGCGGCGACCACCGGAGAGTAGGAAGAGGAGGAGGGGTGCTTTTGTTCAGGTCCAGCATTGATGATACGGAGGAGAAGGGCACAAACTCGTATGGCTCGTCGGTTTGTGATACAAAGAGACCAGGAAGCGATTGGAGGAATTTTCGACGGCGGTTGAGGGGGTTGAGAGCGGCGGATCTCCAGGATTTGTTGCATATAAACACATCGTATCTGTAGGGGAAGTCCGTTAATATACATGGTCGACGTTTCAAGACGTTGATGGATATCTTTGAATGTCGTCACCATCCGAATGAGTGTGTCTCAACTCTGATAACTTTGTTATTTTGAAGTCTGGACGGGCATGATCACAAGGATTTAAGGGTCTCCTCGTGCGACATCAACCATGTAGCGGGGAATTTGCTTGATCACTAGACAAGTTAAAAGGAGTTAAAAGATAGATTTACGTAGAGTACATTATTCCGAAGAGAGGGCCAAAGAAGGAAAATGGACATTATAAATGTGACGGATCAAATTTACACTGAGCCAAATCTAAACCGAAATCTATATATTGAATAGCCAATTTACAAATATTTTTTAAACCATAACAGTAAGTTAAAATATGCAAAAAAATACATTAATTGTGCTATTTTTAATTAAAGTAAGTTGTCTTTAAAAATTTAATGTGACACCAACAATTTATTTCCTAACCAAATAATAATAAATATAAATACTGAACCGGAATGATAATTAATATGTCTCGAATATATACTGAGCCGAAACAACAAAACATAAATTTACCTTTTGGCCAAAATTAATATTCCGCGTCTATAATGAATAATCATGACTTGCACTTTATGTTCGAGTTCACACCAACCAAAACGCTTACGTATACGAAATTTACAAAAATCACGATTACACGTCATTCTCAGTTTCAAACTTTAATAATAATATTTTCCTTTTTCGATGAATAATAATAATATTGTATATAAAATGAGAAAAACAGTTGTCCAGAAAAGAAACAAAATATCAAAAATAAACGGTGCTAGATAGTTTAAGACCGGGAGGGAGAAAGTCAACCACCGTCCAACGACCTACTTCTTCTTCAGCTCCTCCCTCCATTTTCTTCTCCTTCCCCACCAGAAAGAAAGCGCCAGCAACAATTGTAATGATACATAGCTTCTGATCGAAGTTCCTTCCACTGGAGGAGAGAAATTCTGCTTTTTCTCTCTACTTTTTCTCCGTCACTATCTTTTCCGCAAAGTAGGCCATCTGTCCACTCTCCATCTCTCCACTGCTTGGCTCCACTCCGCCACTGACTCAGCTTCCGCCGACTCACACATCAAGTAATCACTGGTTACCGAATTGTTCTCCGATTGATTGCTGCGAGTTGCGTCGGTGATGGGGAGCGTCGAGTCGGAGACAGAGGACACGATTTACGTGGCGGTGGGGAGGAACTCCGACGAGAGCAAGTCGACGCTGCTGTGGACGGTCCGGAATTTCCCAGGGAAGAAGATTTGCCTCCTACATGTCCATCAACCTCCTGCAAGTCTCGCCGTTCGTTTCTGTGAGTTTGATTCTTCATTTGCTTTTTCTTGATTTCGGACTTTCTGCGGCCGTCTTGAATTTTGTCGTATCGGATGGTGTTATTCCGATGGGAGTCCTAATTGTTTACGCCTTAGCCTGGAAATCGAAGGATTAATATTTTGCTTTGTTTTTTTAACTCTGAAGTGATCTTTGTGGTGTCTTCTTCTGTGTTGTATTATACGTAGCAGACAGACAGCTAGCTGTTGTTAACAAAGCTGTAAAACACGGAGATAATGGATCGGACGAGTTGGAGAGGATAAAGATAGATGAAGTGTTGAATCAATACTTCCTCATTCTTGCTCAAGAAGGGGTAATTATTCTTGTCCGAGACCGAATTGATTAGATAATGCGAATTGATAAATGACATTGTGCTGGAGTTACTCAACTTCCATAGGTTGAACCTGATAAAGTGTGGATCGAGGCAAGGAGTATTGAGGAAGGGATAGTCGAGATTGTCGATCGCTGCTACGTGAAGTGGCTTGTCATGGGTGCAGCAGCTGATAAGTACTATTCAAAGTGAGAATTGTAAATGCATTGCAAAGATGCTTCATATAATGCAACTCGGTACGAGCTAGCATTCCTGTCGAGAGATCATCAATGGTTTTTTTCGTTCAGGAAATTAACTGAGGTGAAGTCCAAGAAAGCTGCATTTGTGTGCCAACATGCTGCCATTTTCTGTCATATCTGGTTTGGTTGCAATGGTCGTCTCATCTACACTAGGTACAAATTCTTGATTCTATACTAATGAACAAGAATTTGTGATACTGTGATTCCTTCTTCAACTAGCTACTTGTATTTCTAGTCCCTAGTTTATAGTTTGGTTAATTCCAGATGTTCATCGTATGCCTCCAAAGAATACATTAGTTTGTTGCTTATTCTGGGGAGTTGTGAAGCAGGGAAGGTAGGAATGAAATATTCGACGCAGATAATGATCTTCCATTGCTCCTGACTTATTCAGATTCTGTATCTGAGTCACCAGAGAGTTTGAAACCAGAATCTCTGTCAGGATTTGATATGTCACCAGGTAATAGCATGATTTAACACTCAGAGATTTGGCAGCATAATAATTGCTAGGTAGATGGTAGATAACGGTGTTACAGAGTTCTGCAGATGCCGTTGACAATGCTGATGGAATTGAAGGTTTGTTAAGAAATTTTGACGGTAACTGTAGCTTGGACTTTCATCAACCGCTTGAAATGACACTGCCATTGCTTGAGTATGAGGTAAGATTAAGAAGAACTGGGTTTCCCTTGTGTAAATTGTGCTTTCAAGATTTCAGTGCCTGAAGCTATTTTCCCTATCTGCTTGCCCGTACTCATCATAAAAGGGACTAGTGTTTCTATGTGTGGTATATACTTGGAAGGCCTCGTGTACAATAACAAACAAGTATGGCATGAATTCTATACCCTGGACTCAGTATAGTGTGTAACAAGTTGTTTTCCCATGATTGAAGCAGTCAGTGATTACTGCAGTTCTTACCAACCAAAAGAAAGTTTGGATCTCCTGGAGTGTATTTCATCTGTGGCCAGTATCTTATATGGATGTGGAATCAGAGTCAGAAGCACATATTTACTTTCGAGGATCAGGAAGTTCTTGAGTCTATGTTGGTTTATTACCTTTTGCAGGCGGAGGAGATTAGGGACCAAATAGAAGAAGCGAGTACAAGTAGCTTAGAGGAAACAGTTATGGATACTTGTGACCTAAAGAAGCTGGCCTTTGAGGAGGTAGTTAAGCGATGGAAAGAGGAAGAGAATGCAATGGAGGCAAAATGCAAGGCAAGTTTCTGTTCCTTATACATTTTTACCAACTTTCAATATCCAGGGTTGATTTGTTAAAAGTCCATGAATTCCTTTGGTAGTATTTGGAAACTTGATAGTGTGCTGTTGGCAAAGTAGAGTAACCAAAACCAACTTAACTGATCATCTCGCCTCATCTGTTAATTTAAACTGTTGTAATGCAGCTTTAGTGTAGGACAGTAGGAGTGATTCTGAATTCATCCATTTTGTGTAGAATCCTTCTCAAGGTCAAATTTTAACTGTGTACAAAAGCAGGCAAAAGCACTAGAAAGCTTGTGCATCAAAGAAATTAGCCTGAGAAAAGAGATGGAGGAAACATTGGCTAGAGAAAAGAACGCCATAGAAAGGACGAGGAATCAACACGACAAGTTCCTGCAAGAACTACAGCTGGTCAAGGAGCAGAATGCCACACTTGAAAAGCAGTTTGGAGAAGCGAATAGTGTGGTGCAGGAACTGGAGGAGAAGATCATGTCAGCTGTTGAACTTCTGATAAGTTTCAGGAAGAAGAGAGACGATTCCAGAGTGGAATGTGAAAATGCTAGAAGGGAAGTGAGAAGACTACAGGAGTTGGGAAAAGTCGACACCACACGCTTATTCAGGTCAGAAATTCTCGATTTCTCCTTCAGTGAGATCAACGAGGCAACTAATGAGTTCGATCCGGCTTGGAAGATTCGAGAAGGAAGATACGGAACTACATATAAAGGCCTTCTTCGCCATGTTCATGTAGCCATCAAGATGTTGCCTTCTTATGGCTCTCAGCAAGAATTCCAAAATCGGGTACAACTCTCTTTCGAACTTTGCATACTATTCTCCAGTTCTGTAAAGCTAAACTGATGGTATCGTATGCAAATTTCCAGGTGAAGATTCTGTGTAAGGTGAGGCATCCAAACCTTGTGACCTTGATTGGAACTTGCTTGGAAGGTAGATCATTTGTCCTCGAGTACGCTAGAAATGGAAGCTTGGAAGATCGCATTGCCTGTAAAGCCAAATCACTGCCGCTAACTTGGCAAACCCGGTTCCGGATGGCTGCTGAGATATGCTCTGCTCTCATCTTCCTCCACTGCAACGATCCCTGCATCATCCATGGAAACCTAAAACCATCTACAGTCCTCCTCGGCACGAACTTGGTCTGCAAGCTGAGTGATTTCGGCATGCATCTTTTAGTGAAAGAGAAGTCAAACCCCAATTGTGTATCCAACTACGTCGATCCAGAATACTTGGAGACTGGTAATCTCACTCCAGAGTCAGATGTTTATTCATTCGGCATCATCCTTCTATTCCTCCTCACTGCTAGACCAGTGGGGGCAGTAGTGAAAGATGTGAAATGTGCATTAGATAAAGAGAAGCTGGAAACCGTTTTGGATCAGAATGCCGGAGAGTGGCCAGCTGAGCTGGCCAAACCGTTGGCTGACTTGGGATTGAGGTGCTCCAATGGGAACAAGGCGAATCGTCCTAAAATCTCGTCGGTATTAGCTGAGGTGCAGAGAATTTCTGAATTCGCAGCTGCGACTAATTCAGCAGCATCAGGCTTGGATGCCAAGGATTCTCGCCGAGCTCCGGCCCATTTCGTCTGCCCCATTTTCCAGGTATCTATTGTTGTTTCTTTTCACCATTGTCATGAACCTGAATTATCGCACGAATTCATTTTTCATTTTTTTCCTACTTGCAGGAAGTGATGCAAGACCCGCAGATAGCAGCGGACGGATTCACCTACGAAGGAGACGCCATTAAGGGATGGTTGAAGAGTGGACACAACACTTCACCTATGACGAATCTGAAAATGGAACACTGTAACTTGCTCCCTAACCATGCTCTCTACCAGGCTATTCAAGAATGGCACCAGCAACAATGGTAACTGATCCTCCTTTTTTCTTTTCTTTCTGCACATAACATTTCCCTCCACCTTATTCATGTACAGAAAAGATTCTTATGAAGCCAAAAGTTTGCTAATGAAAATAAGCAAAAAGATTGAGATCATTGACATTTTGCCTTCTTCTAAATACAATCACTTCAATAAAGCTCAATGCCAAGTCGAGATAAACCAAACTCGTGCTCCTTCCGAAAGAGATGAAACCGTATCGTTTCAAATGTCGAGTTCTTTATCTTCTTGGATGCTCCCTTTCATGGTTCTCGATACCAACTTCGCGTCTTTTCACCGACTGTGCCAACACTTCTTGATTTCGCACCGATTGCATGGAGCCCTTGTCATGAACTAGTTGCATAACATCTGCCAAAAGAATAAAAGAACCAATCATAAACAAATTGCGACCACGAAATAGTACATTCTCTCTCTTTCAACATACCTTTTCTTGTTCGGTACACGGTCTTCGCTTGCTATGAAATATAGAAATCTAGGATGAGAAGTCCAAAACACGTGATCTGTTGCGAGAGAGAAAGTCGACTGACAGCCTCGGACTTTCGATAACTGGAGTAGGCAGTGTGTTTGTAACTCAATCCCACAAAATCCGCAAAGACAACCCGACAGACGAACGTTGTAAGTGAATCTAGTGTGGACTTCTACACGTTCCGGTCCAAACAGTCGTCACCTATTGACGAATCCAAAACCTCATTGTTGGACTTAAACAACGGGGAAGAACGTAGAAATGAATGAATCGTAATACTTCACACTGAATGAAGCAAACCACCTGAACTTTGCCGTTTCCAAGAATCTGTAGCGGTGCATTGCATGCTGCTTTCGTTGCATCCATCCAAAATGGTAAACGTCATCAGATCAGATTACATTTGACTTCCAAAATCCTTGGCCCAAATAATAACAGCAACACTTCGAGCCCAATAAGGCCCATCCACGTGAGATAGTCCGACTCTTGCCCTAAGCCCGCACGTGCCACAATAGCTCACGTGACGTCGATGCAGTCTTTCCCGCTTTTCCCTTTTTTTTTTATCTTGCTCCCCAATTTTCTTATTTTTATTTAATACGTCTTTTTTTTTTTTTTTCAATTACCTCTCCCTCCTCGAAACACTCTCTTTTTCATTTTTTATTTTCCCTTTATTTCCTCTCTTTTCTTTTCCCCTCTACTGGTTCTCGGCCGATCACCTTTCTCGCCGATTTTCTCTCCTTCGTTTCCTTTCTCTTTTCAATCTCCATCGGCGTCTCCCCACTCCTTCCGATCGCCGGAGACTTTTTCCCCTCCCTCTCTACCGATCTGTTTTCTCTCCTCACTCTTCAGCTGGTACGTAATACCGATCACTACACTTGCTCGTTTGTTTTCTTCCGTTCGTTTGTTTGTTCTCCCCTCCGTAAAATGTAAAAGCTCTAAGATGTATAATGTTTTTTTTCCAATATTTGTCTTTCCGTCGTAGATCACGTCATATCGTCGTTTTTCTTGATGTTTCTTTCCATTTGTTTTCCTTTGTGTTCTTTCTCCAGATTTTACATGGGTACTCTTTTATTTTTCTTCTTCTTCTTAAACTTACCTAGAATGAGGGAGCCAAATGAGCCAACCGCTGGGTACACGCCGTGAGATTTTTCATATGGTTGTTTACATTTGTAATTAGTCAAATCTGGACCTGATTGATAATTAGGTCGGTAGAAAATTATATGGGGGTGTCTTGGTTTGGCTATGGGAGGCCATATTGGGTAGAGACGATTCGAATTTATCTCGGTTTGTTGGTGTTGGTGTTTCTTTCTTGAATGAATACGCCAGTGATCTGACCTAACATTTGAATTGGTTGCCGAGCGAGTAGTGGCAGAATTTTGATGATTACTGACTAATTCAGCTTATATGAAAGGTTTTTATTGTTTGAGTGCTGCAATTTTTCCTATCCTTTTGTAAATTGTGATTTTTTGTAATGTCGTAACTATACTGAATATCACGCTGTGAATAGTCAATGCACTCGTAGAATTGGTGTTTATTGTGTTGGCAAATCAAATGGTACTGGTGTGTTTAGTTGTACAAAATTAACGCTGTTGTGATCTTCCTGCAACCATGTCATAACTCATAACTCAGCAACTAGCATATCTAGTTTATCTTGACAAGATTCTGGATTCTGGATTATAGAAAATAGTATACAAGGTTTGATCTCTGATCTTGTTGTTCCTCATGCAGTGGCTTCTATTCGAATTAGTTCTATTCTGTGTCGCTCGTGTTTAAATGCCAGTTGCGAAACTCAAAGCGGGCAACACTACGGATGTCATGAAATCAGAAGAGGGGAATGATTCCCTTGACACGTTTATCAGGCAAGCAATGGGAAAGGAGCCTCTACTTTCCTTCCCAAGGACTAATGATAACCCAGTACAATGGATCCAGCTGCTTCAAGCTCTAGACCAGCAGCAAGGTACTAGAGTTTTCTTTCGGCCATGTATTTGTGTTATTGTTACTTTTAAAGATAGTCGTAAACTGCCCTGATGTTTTGTTTAGCTGCATTATCTTCAGTTTGTGCTATAGTTCACTTGCTTATAATCTTCATTCTCTGATTTCTTTATTTTTGGTTTCTGCAGATGGACCAGGGTGGCCTTTACTCACTCCTCTAAAGGTTCAGATGCAAAAATGTGACAAATGTTCTCGAGAGTTTTGTTCCTCTATCAACTATAGAAGGCACACACGGGTCCACCACAGACTGAAAAAGCTTGACAAGGTGTTCACTTCCTCTATTACGCATGTGTAGTGTTTTTGCTTAACTGTTCCAATAAGTGTAGTCTCTGAATATTCCATATGACAATTCAATGTTCTGTCAATTCTTCTGATTGAATAATTCTGATAGATTTTTTGCTTGGTCAGGATACTACTAAAAACAGGCATCTACTTGGAGCCTTCTGGGAGAAGGTAAAGTTCCTTTCTATGAAGTTTTGGAAAGTATCCCTATTTTGTTACTCTGCTCACTAATCAATGTTCTTGTAGCTCTCTGAGGATGAGGCGAAGGAGGTATTGTCATTCAAGGATGTGGCTTTGGAGGTATATCTTTTAGTATTTGCTCTTCGGTTCTGCTTGCTTGCGGAACTTATATCATACATTGTTGAGTCATGTTAAGACTTTCTATTGTGAATTGTGACTGCTTGTATTCCCTTCATTTCAAGCATGCTAAGTCATATTATCATAATAATATTGTCCAGCGCCTTCACTTTTCCTCAGATACTTTTTTGATTCTTCTGTTGTGTGTCCAAATAATGGTTTGATTCTTATGCATCTCTCTTGCGGTGTAAACCACCAGGAATTGTCTGGATCTTCAATTGTAAAGTCGTTGATGGCTCTTAATCGGAAGCAGGGATTTTCTCCTCTTCCACTCCACTGTTTGAGGGCTGGCATCACTCTTTCGGTGAGGCAGATATATATCTCTTTTCATGATATATTCGTAGAGGCTGCTTGATTTTATAGCTGCCATCCATTTTCTTATGTGATGCTTGGAATCCCTTGCAGGATATCATCCAAGGAAGATTTAGGTATCCTTTATCGTCGGAGGAATTATTTAGCATCCTTGATGATGCCAGTGAAAAAACATTCCTATGTGGAGCAGCCATCTTAATGCAAAAGTATATTTTTGATGGGGAAGCCAGCAAAACTGGTCTTGAAACGAAAAACGTAGTTGCCTGCACCAGCTTCCTGGTGGAACAGAAATTGGTAAGTTTGCACCATCCTATTACCAGTGGTTTGGTGGAACAGAGATCCTCGTTCTTATGTGCACGTGTAACATTGCATATTGTTCGGTTGGCACTCAGGTTAAGGCATGGCTTGCTGACAAGGATGCTGAAGCCTTGAGGTGTCAGAAGTTACTTGTGGAGGAGGAAGAAGCTGCTCAAAGAAGGTGCTTGAAACTTTACGATTATATATTTGCACTTCTTTGTTTACTGTATATTGTTGAGTTGTTTCTTCTCTTCTTGTCCACAATCAATGCTGCTTTTTGAATGGTGATCATTTTGATACGTAAAATAGTACAAGAAATGCAATTAAGTTCCACTTCAGTATTGGGAAAGAACTTTGTAATTGTGATAATACTTGTGGAGTTTCACCTCATTCTCCAGTTGGCCCTCTCTGGCCTTTGCCAGGTTATATGGTTAAGGAGATTGTCTATTTTTTTATTTGGTGACCTGCATAATTAAATAAATATTTGTTGAGTGGCTCTGACCCGCAATTCTTACAACTTCCCATCCTCAATGCTTCCAGGCAAGCTGAAATCTTGGAGCGGAAAAGGCAGAAGAAATTGCGCCAAAAAGAACAAAGAGCTAAGGAGCAACAGCAAGAAGAGAAGGCTGATATTGAGGAGACCAATGATGCTACCTCGGAAGCCCCATCTGAGCCACCCTGCTCGACAGCATGTAGTAATGATTTGCATGATGTGGAGATGCTGCAATATGCTTGTTCCTCGTCTTCAGAGCCATTAGAGCTTGCAGATCAAGATGGAGAGTTGGATTTGGAGAGTCAGATCAGATATAGGGTTGATGCTGCTGATCAAGGGAGAGATCAAATTGTTGAAAGGCAGACAGTCCAGGGAAATAACCGTAGGCATGTAGCTCGGCGGCACATCTCCCAAAAATCACAATGGAATCAGGTGCCTAATGGTTTTCATGCCTCGGGCAACAAGTATAATGGTACCCAGCTGCATGGAACTTACAGGGATTCAAGACCAGCGGCGATGGTTAATGGGAACAGAAAGTGGACCAGAAAACCCAGAATGGACAATGGTGGGGAGACTTCAAAACCCAGGTTAGAAAGGGAGGTAACCGTAAGCCAGCAAGATCACGCTAATAAACGTCAGGTTCTGATTGGATCTATTTCTGTTGCTATTGAAAGTTCCGGTCAGCAGAATAGTAACCAGATCAACCCACAAGTTCCTAAGAAGAGCAACGTTCAGGACAAATACTCAAGGGCGGATCGGCCTCCGGTGAAGCAATGGAGACCCGTTAGCCGTAACGGATCCGAAGTACAACCGCAACATGATGAAAATGGCGTTAGAGAATCACATGTTAATGATGTCAGTCTAAGATTGTCCCCGGGACGAGAGTTGGCCAATGGTTCTCTCCTGGAACATGGTCATCTGCACCCTGAAAGATTCCAGTTCTCAAGCCAAGCAGCAAAAGCTTTGCTTGCTGAAAGTAAGATCGTCATCTATCTACTCTATTTTTTCCGTCATATTATATATGTATAATATATATATGTGTGTGTGTTGTGTGTGTCAAAGAGCTGACTATTAATGTAAATGCAGGGTGGAAGCAAGCCATGGCAACCGAACATGTGAAATTGGTTCTGGCACCGATCCTTGAACCATCAAAAGCTGGCACAGGTGGTGTTCAGAAAAATGGATATGTAGGAGGTGGAGTGATGGTTGATGCTAAAGCATCGGAGGGAACGTCTGTTGATGTCAGTTATGGTGGTGTCAAGGCCGGTAAGTTTAGAGGAAGACCGGAGAAAGGTGTGAAGCTAAAGTACATACCGAAACAAAGAACGTTGAGCTAGCGAACCACGAGGACTTGGCCACAATTGCAATGGCTCTTTTGATCTTCTGTTTTGTGCACAGCTTTTGAATCCGTCAAATTTTTTAGCAGGAGGTTTCAGTTTTACACAGCCCTTGTGGTCTTTTGTGTCAGTTTTGAAAGAAGCAGAAAAAGATTTTTAAAAAAAAGAGAGCAAGAGAGCATCATTATAGGTTATAGGTAGTATTTCCCCCCTAAAATTTGTTTACTGTACTGTTGTGGGTTTCCTCTGATTGATTCATAGCTGCAATTTTGCTTCCTGTAATAATAAGTTTGGTAACTCTTTACTTGTAGGCTGTTTTTCGTAGAATGCTTTACTATACATACATACAGGTTGCTCATTGATCGATAATACGAAGGGATATCGTCTTGTCACTTCTTTTCGAAAACTTGTGGTTTCTCATGACAAAGCTGACAAGGAAAAGATCCTTACAAAATTTGACATTGCGTCAACTCGTGTGTGGGAGATTGCAGAAAATTGTAACGCAATTGCGACTCATATTTGGAGTGACTATAGGTTATGTACCATATTGGAGTAAGGTGCAACCGATTAGTTTTGTTAAAACTTTCTCTAATAATAACAAGGGTACAAGGAGAACTACTGATGAGATATGTTCACTAGTGGCGATAACTGATACTCGAACTTGAAACCTTGTCAACTACATATAATACTTCCTATTCCGACACTGGACGATGAATCTCCGGAGCTGGAGAACCAAGATACCAATGCAAGTTAAACTTAAAAAACAATTGGTGATTGGTGGGCATTGTTTTCATCGTTTGCAATAACAAAGATGACAACTAAGGTACGATGCAGGTAATCTTGGTCGAGCACGATTTCGGTAGTGCTTGCCTTGGATGCCATTTGTAATGGAGTTGTTTCCAGTCAAATATGATAAGGCTATTTATATATTCTAGCTGATATATGCTATGTTAGTTAATGGACAAAGTAATCTTCACATGTTCTCCAACCATGTTTAGAATGTCTGACAGTGTTCCTTCCATTGTTGCTCTCTGTCTTGATCAAGTATAAACGAAGCTACAAAATCTAGTAAATTTATAAACAGCGCATGTATTCACATTGTTTCACTTGGTTCACCACAGAAAGCATCCAGCTCGAATGATCTCGCCGAATCATCGTTGTAAGCTCCAGACACAGCTCTACCTCCTCCTCCTCCTCCCGCTTCAGAGAGTCTGCTTGAATCCATTGCCTCCCTCTCTAAACTGATGAAGAGAAGAACACAAGCAACAAGCATTGCCGCTAGCGTCACCAGAGTGTTCTTCAGTCTGCTTAGTACTGGCTTCACCTGTACAGAGAGTAGCGATGATTGATGAATGATGCAAAGCAAAGCCAATTCCATGATTAAGAACCAAGAAAGAAGAAGACGACTCACAGTAATAGAACCAAGCAGCCGGTCTCTAGTCAACACTTCTGCAGTCTTCACCCATATCTATGGAGTATATACAAAACCAATTAATCTCTCAAAATCACAGCAAATTAAATTCTGATGATTCTGATTTCTGAGCAATTGAGGTCCGAAACAAATACCTGGCCGTCGTACCAGCCGGTTTCTTCATACTCAACGGTGGCGCTGAGCAAACGGTTCCCAACGTAAGCCCAGCCCAAATACATCCTCAAAACAGCCAGACTAACCACCAGTATCCCGCTCGAGACGGCGGCGGAAAGGGGCCTCAGCGGGTCGTATTGCGGGCCGACCGAACCAAACCAGGCCACAGGGAGGCCCACGAACAGAGCGAAAGATGCTCCGGTGACGAATAGCCGACCGCAGTACTGTACGATATCCCCGGACGCCCAGGAGAAAGGGAACGAGGTCGACAGAGACTGGTACTCGTTTATGGGTTGTTGATCCACTGGGACCGGACACCCCGTTTGATCAGGAGCATCGCTTCCGTTTCTGAAACCCGCCGATGGTATACCTCCGGCGAAAGATCGACCGGCCCGGCGACCACTGAATTTGGGGAAGTGATTGGCTGCTGGGGGGAAGAGAAGGAGGAGGTTGGAGTTTGATCGGAGGAAGGCGTGTGGCGGCGGCGGTGGAGGATGATGAAGAAGGAGCAGCTTCTCCATTCAATCAATCTTCGCCTAATCTCGACA
This sequence comes from Linum usitatissimum, assembly GCA_030674075.2. Taxonomy (NCBI): domain Eukaryota; kingdom Viridiplantae; phylum Streptophyta; class Magnoliopsida; order Malpighiales; family Linaceae; genus Linum; species Linum usitatissimum. The sequence continues at coordinate 2,205,874 of JAUJYP020001424.1, forward strand.
TTTTTTCCTTCTTCTCCGAAGCATAGGGCAAACTGACCGGGCATTCCATCCACTCACAGACCACACAAATCTATTCCGATCCAGTCCACAATGGCCGTATCCTCCAAAGTCTCCTTACCTCTCTCAAATCCCCCCACGTGTCCACCTTCCTCACCTCAAAATCCAGACATGAAATTACGTGGTTGCCCCCCGCACAGAAAGATAACTCTCGTCTTCTTCTTCTTCTTCGGAGACGAAAATGTCAGGAGGAGTCGGGCCAAGCGCAGACATTTCCCTACCGAAAGACCAACCCGAATCCGAACAAGGCCACAAGCTCATCCAAGACCACCACCCACCGAAATCGGAAGGAGTTGGTGGCGCCGGGGGGGAGGGGAGGTTGTGGTTTGGGAGAGGGTTGGCGGTGGCGAACTTGGGGTTTTGGGGGATTAATCTGTTTGGGTTTCTGTTGCCGGTGGCGGTTCCGATTTGTATGAAGAAGTATTACTCTGCTTCTCTCCAGATTAAGGCCTCCAAAGATTGAAAGATAATTAGAGAGTTATTGGATTGGAGATGATTTAATTAGAATTATTTGTTGGTGCTTAATTAATTTTTTCATTTCCATTTAAATTTTATTTTGCATTCCTATTTGTAAACGGACCAAAATGATGTAAATACAAATCTTTTAAGATTGAGTTATTCGGCTCACTAACAAATTTATATTGCCCGTCTAATTAGGCTTGGCAATGGGTCGGTTACGGGGCGGTTACACCCTAACCGTTGCTCGTTAAATTTGCCCACGGTTTTACCCATAACCGCCCCATTATGCCTAATGGGTAAAATTTTGTTACCAAATCCATTTTGATATGAATTTCGGTTAAACCCGTGGATATCGGGTTTGTCCAACAAATTGTCAAAATCTGAAAATTAAAAAATCTCAAATGAAAACCTGGCAATAAATATCATCATTCATCCCATTGACCAATTCCCAGTCTCATACTGTATTCCAGTCTCATATATAATTGAAATTGACCATCTGGATTCTGGATTCCAGTTCCAGAACATAAAACTGCAAGACTAGTTCAGACTCAAGACATTCAGACTTCATACTTCGAATTCAAAACTAAACACAATCAAAACACTTAACCGTTCGAACCGAAAACTCAAATCAATCAATAAACTTAAAATGTATCAAAGACCGCAAATCTGCAATTCAAAGCATACGCAAAAGAATTCGGCTTCTTCCTTCAATTATGCTACTTCGGTTCAACCATCAAATGTCATCAATTCAAGCAGCATTCAATTCATCACTCATCAATTCATCGCCAATGATAACAATGAATTAATATGTATCAACAAGTGCAACATGAAATCGTAACAACAACAATACAATCCAATTTACAAAGGCAACATGAAACTGTCGGTTAGAACACAAACCTTAACTATTCGTCAAGGACCAGAATGCTTGCAACATCATCTCCATCCCCTTGCGGTGGCCGAGTGGTTCCTTCTCCATCTGTTATACAGTTGGAATCGTTATAAAACAGAAGTAGGGATAGTGAATAAACCAGCAATGTATATACTAACTAACCAAATGCATCTTCAATTGTCGAATCATCCATCGCCGTTGTTGAGAACACGCCTTCGAGCTGTTGCACTTCCGCTTTATCTACAACTACGAAAAGTACGAGAAATCAAAACAAAAACTAAAACAATCATGAACAAACGAATTACATAAACAATAACAATACCGCATGCTTATCATTCGCAACCGGCTCCGCAACACATCATTGCCTCGACCGTTGAAGGTTGCGGCCTACTCCGATGGGGATCAAGAAGCCTCCCACCGAACTAAAGGCTGACTCTGATGCAACCGAGGTTACCGGTACCGCTAGTAAATCCCTTGCAATGCATTGCAAAGTGGGATACTTCACACCACCAATTTTCCACCACCCAAGCAAATCAAAATCAGGTGTCCTAGGATGTAGTTCCTCAGCTAGATAGTGTTCCAATTCGGTGGTTACTAAAGAAGGTCTAGATTTCTTTCTTTGGCTTACAAACGGATCAAAATCCATATCCATGGCGAGAAGAATTTGGAACCAAATTGGTTGAAGAACCAATGTTATGGGCTGATTTTCTTTGATACTCAAGTACCAATTCGAAACTACAGATTTCACCCTTTCACCAACCGGATCAAGTATTGGGACTCCCAAATTTAGCAAAGATAAAATTCTACCAATGCCAACTTAAACCTCGGATCCAAGACGAAGTAGCAATGACCAAAAGCAAATGAATGTCATCCCAATACTTAGCAAACTTATTCCACATTTTCTCAGCCATCGAAACAATCATCGAATCGGAATCATCCAACCATTCCATCATGCTCAATCTTAATTTACGTACTTCCGGAAAAAAACCGATTTGCGGTAGGGTATTTAGAACCGGACAGAACCTCTCGTAATCTCTTTGAAAACAACAAGTTTTTTACATACAATTACAAGCAAAATCCCAATGATTATCCGTAGGGAGAGAGTTGTACCGAGATTCTCTTTGTTTCAATCTAGCAAACACATCCTTATATGGGATAGAAGAGAGAAAGCATGTTGTACGTAGAGTTCCAACGAGTGGGACAATCAAGCACAAGTTTGGTTGACACATTAAGTTTCAATTGTTGAGCAGTCTCGTGAAAGTATTCAACTCTCCTAGGTGTGCATGTCCAAAATACCACACTCTCTCTTATCTTTTCAATCCCATCTTTCAGAACGTCCAGTCCATCCCTCACAATCAGATTAAGGATATGGGCAGAACACCTCATATGCAAAAGAGCACCATCCTTAATAAGATTGGAAAGGAGAAGCCTCTCGTCTCACTAGATCGATCATGGAATCATTGGTAGTACAATTATCAAGCGTAATCGTTGACAAAGTACTATCAATGTTCCAATCAAGAAGACATTGAGAGAGTCTTCCAGCCAATCTCTCACTAGTGTGAGGGGCCAGGAACGTATAGAAATCTAATTAAATGACTTCTAAGCTCCCAATTGTTGTCTATGTAGTGGGCAGTCACAGCCATGTAACCCCTTTTCTGATTTGTGGCAGTCCACATATCAGTGGTTACAGCTATTCTCCCTTTGTTTTCATCTATGACTCGTTGAATTTTCGACCTCTCATCCCCATAACGAGTAATGATGTCCTTCTTAATCGTATTCCTAGTTGGGACTTTAAAGAGAGGGTTTAGGGTACAGCAGAACCTTTTGAAGTAGAGGTGGTCAACCATTGAAAGAGGATACTCATGCATCAAGATCATAATGCAGAGTTCATTCTTACAAACCTCATTGCTAAACTGATTGGCACTCAACTCACTATTACCCTTAGCTTTGTAGTTAGGGCCTAGGATTCTCTCGACTACCATCATGGATTTGTTTGTGAACGCAACGATTCCTATGAGTTCTTAAATGGGAAGTACCATTAGTGGACTTCCCAGCCAAAACCTTCTTACAATAGTTGCATTTGGCTTTTAAAATTCCATGAATGAACATTTCGGTGAAGTGAGGCCGACATCCGATTTTAAGGGCCTAGTTGAGCCTAAGGGAGGATCGACAACATTATTTGCATGTTGGTTTTCGGGATTAGCAAGGGAAAGGAGTGGTGGTGGACCATTATTATTCTCAACTGGTATATTCGAGAGTTGTTCAGGTGTCATCTGATTGAGAAAATAAGAACACAAAACAAAAAAAGGAGAAAATAGTTTAACAATTACATTCATTGAAGAAAGCTAGACAATTACTATTAGAAAGTAGACCGTTTAGTAGTTTATTAAGGGCTTACTTAACGGTTTAGTAATGCTTAACAGCTTTATTAAGGGTTTAACAAATTTAGTTATAGAGTTTAGGGTTTACGAGTTCGGTTGAGGGTTTAATAGTTTACTATCGGAATTCATAAAGAAGATAGATTATTAAGGGTACTATTAGAAAGTAGACGACCTATTAAGGGGTTAACTTTAACAGTTTATAAGGGTTTAACAATTAGGTAGAGAGTTCATGGGTTATGAGTTCAATTGAAGACAAGATAAACTTGGTTCAGTCGTTAACAATCTAATATAACACTTCTAAGTTCTAAACAAGTTCTAAAACTCTCAAATGTTATACCATTACACAATGTAAGCTTACCTCGGCTTGTAGAAACAGATTGTTGTCTTGCCTCCCGAACAACGATTTCAAAGTTCCACCCCGCTCCTAATTAGCACCAACCGTGTGACTTCCTCCTAAGCAGAAACATACATTTTATTATAATACCGTACTTACAACATTGCTATGAATCAAAGGAAAAACAACCACAAACCCTATACTTAAACGTACCTAAACAACGGAATGAAACCAATTTTGGCCCCGATTCTATAACTCTCTAGTCCAGAGCAAAGAATCGAAACATATAACACCGCAAATCAGATTTTTCACATAATAACGGACACAAAACATTCAAAGAGTCACAAAAGCCACAAACACATTCACAAAAGCCACAAACACATAATAACGTATAACTTACCGGTATGAAATGAATCGGAAGGAAAAATCCCAAATTTGATAAATTAGGGTTTCGTCTTCTCGGATTTTGTTCGACGAATCGCATATGAAGCAATAAACCCAAAAATTAGTATACAATTTATACATGCGGGGATAAACAAAAATAAGGAATGGCGAATAAAAAACTTATCTCGATTTGGGGAAGGAATCCTTTGCATGCACGATTCGAACCGGATTTGTATGGATTGAGGCATTTTTGTCGCCGAAAGGGGTGATTACGGGTAGGTGATGATTATAGTGGGGATGGATTCGAAGAACATCAACGAGAAAAGGAGGTTTTTGGCGGAAAATTAGGGTTTCGGTGGTTCGAATCCTTTGCATGCACGATTCGAACCGATTTTTGCGGATTGAAGGAGTTTTGTAGTTGAATATGGGTAGGTGATGATTATAGTGGGGATGGATTCGATGAATATCAACGAGAAAAGGAAGATTTGGGAGAAAAATTAGGGTTTCAGTGGAGTTCTTTCGAGAGGAAGTCGGGAGAAAATTTCGGAGAGAGGCTCGCAGGCGTGAAAAAATGGCCGAAATGAAACCCTAGTCTGAAAATTTTGCTTTTATACCCTATATCAATACTACGTCGTTTTAACTCACGGATTGGATATGGGTCGGATAAGTTATTATCCGTATCCGCCCATTACCCGAAACTCGCGGGTCACGGGCCTGACCGAAACCGGTAAACATCCATCGGGCCCAGACTTTCGGGCTGTATTCGCGGGCGGGCTCCACTGGGTAACCTAAACCCGTGGGCTGACTGCCAAGCCTACGTCTAATGGGATTTGATAAAGTTATGTGTTGATGATCACAAATGAATATTTGTCCCATGTTTAATTGCTTTATTGTTGTTGTGTAAATTTATCGGAATTGTATCTACTCGAGTTCTTCTTCATAGAGGCCTGGCAGGCCATGTTGGCTATTCAGAAAACTACTTTAGTGCTTTCGATATGATAAAGTTAGCCGATGGATATTGGAGGACGTTGAGATGATACTATTACAACGAAGTGTTTGTCGTGTGACAAGTAATGTGGTCACCATATAATTCTTATTTTTCTTCGTTTGTATTTATAGGTGATAAATTATTCATACAGACTACAGTGATAAAATCATGTATGTTATTTCGTATCTTACGAACAGTGTGGAGACCAACTGTCCGACTTTTTTGTTTAAAAGTAAAAAGCCTACATAACATAGTTCACAACCACAATCAACATAACAAACTTCAATTCAAAACACACAATGAATAGACACAAATACATTCTTTGAAAATTGACAATTTTTACATAAAAATTGAAATTTTTTAATTAATTAATATTTAACATACATATTAGAAATGATTAAAAATTGAGATTTCACCTTGTTAAACCCTTCAAATAATAACCAAATAAAGTTAAGAATATTTTTTAACATATTAAAATAACATCAAATAAATTTAATTTTTAACTTCGTTTGATCATTATTTACAAGGGTTATCAATAGGGTGGAAGTGGTTCGGTTTATAATTAACCGAACGACTTTATACAGTGAACCACACGAAAAATGAAGAAAAATCTATATCGAAAACTACACCACTTTTGTTTGCGATTACTAATAGTCTAATAGTCTAATAAACCTTAAAAATTCGTCTACATCGCTACTATATAAATATATAATCCACCATCACAAGACGAAGCAAGAAGATCTTTTCCTCATGTGCCCCATTCCAAGCGAGTTACATTACAACCTCATAATATTATTTATCAGTCTAACGAGTTTTTAAATAGTTTGGTTTTTATTGGTTAATCATATGGTTCGTGGTTAAAATTATTGAACATAAAATTTATGAAATTTTTATCGCAAACCAGACCACTAAGAACATGTATGGTTAGTGGTTAACCGCAAATCACAAATATTGATGCGGTTAGCGGTTATAATCATTAATCGCTAACCAATTTCCATCCCTAGTTATCATAATGACATTTGATTTTTTAGTCATTTCCAATATGGATATTAAATATTTGTCCATTTGAAAATTTTGAAATTTTGAAATTTTGTTGCACAAATATCAATTTTCATAGGTTAATATGAATTAATGAGAATCCACAAAACAAGTGTTTGCCAAATCGCACTTAATCACGTAGGAGGAGCTTGACCAACAACGGTCTCAGCCCGAATAATAAAACGCCTAGCTAAAGTGTAAGCGACGCCATTACCATCTCTTTTAACGAACACAACCGAAAAATCCGGTTCAGATAAAAGTAGCTTCTTGCACTCACCAATGATGTCCCCGAACTCGGTGACATCCTCAATCTCCCTATGAAGCGCCAAGTGCACCGATAAACAATCGGTCTCAAGATAACCTGTGTGTAGCCCTGCTCACGCATCCATCGAAAACCCTCAAAGACCACTCGAGCTTCCCCTTCTTTCGGGTCCTGAACTCCAGCAAAAACTCTCTGCTTCTACCCCATTAACTTACCCGAGCGACCTCGCAATACCAAACCAATGGCATGGCAATTCGCAACCACAAGTGGTCGATGCCAACATTTACATGACCCCGCTAATTGCCTCTATACACCAAAATTACTAACGATACGACTTAACTTGATGCTTAATTTTATTTTTTGTGTATACTATCTTAATTCCTCCCGTTACACCGTTGAAACATATGACATATAGATAAGAGTCCCACTCCAAATGTCAGCCACAGGGTGAGCCTCTCCTGTAAAACAAAATCTCATCGCTTTGTAGAATTTGATCAGTCTTCCTCTGGAAAGAAATTCTCCAATATCCCCAACCTCTCCCAAAGCAAAAATGGCGGACGACAACGTTCCTCGAGCAAAATCAATCCTCCTAAACCCAATCCAAATCTTCTGCCTCCTCACTTCAATCCTCCTCGTCGCCACCTCCTCCGTAACCCTACACCACCCGCTCTTCGTCATCTTCTCCGCCGCCTACGTCTACTTCCTCTCCAAATTCTCCTTCCCACGCAACTCCACTCCCAACGACTCCGTCTTCTCCCGCAGCAACAAGCTCCTCTCCAATTACGTCCTCGTAGGCGGCGTCGTCGGCCTCTTCCTCCCCGCCGCCTACATCCTCCTCAGCGGAGAAGCCGTCAGATTCGCGGCGGCGCCGCATCTGTTTCTGCTGGCGAGCCAGGTGTTCATGGAAGGAGTGTCGTTTGCGGCTGGGGTTTCGATTCCCGTTCGAGCCTTTGTTCCCGTTTTCTACAATTCGAGGAGGATTTTCAGTATTGTGGAGTGGATTGAGTTCGAGTTTGGGGAGTCCGGCGGCGGCGGTGGGGTTTTGGGGAAGGTGTTGGCGGTGGCGAATTTGGGGTTTTGGGGGTATAATTTGTTTGGGTTTTTGTTGCCTGTTTATCTTCCTAGAGTTTTCAGGAGGTATTACGGTGCTTCTTCTGCTGCTCAGTGAGAGTTTAGTTGTAAATTTGTGAATCATCATCATGAATTCAGAGGCCAAGAAAGCTAATCCTTATTGTAAACGGACTCTGGGAATAGTAAAACAATGGTTGCTTGCAATTTGCTACAATGGTTTGCTGAGTATTTGAATATATCAGAACAAGAGTGCAGCGATGAACGGTAAAATATTTTAGCTTGAGTTCGTGTTCTAGCTCAAACTCACCTGAGAAGTAACGGTTTAACCGTGGCTCGACTTAATTCGTGAACAATAACAGCATAAAAAATTGAAAAACTGAAATTTCGTTACTGTTTTAGAGTTTCCGGAAATGAATTAGAAATCTCGAATTCAATCTTTTGGGTTCAGAAACAGGACATTTAGATCCGGATTCAGAAACTTGGGAATTTGGGGAACGAAATCCTGTTCTCGTCCCGATTTCCAGCCCTGAATGATGGGAATCAGAACTCTTCCTCTGATATTACATACAACAAACAACAAATCAGTTACCCAACATGGGACGATTACAGTAAGCCGGCAGTAAATAGACATGCACAGGCTCCCTCTCATTAACAAATCTCTCTCTCTCAAATCCCCACTTTCACTCATCTTCTGTACATCACCTGGTTTCATTCATACCTTAAAACCAAAAGAATATGCAGTCCAAAACCTAATAATCGGTACCCAACTTTGCTGTCTTGCCATTCTGATATCTCACCTTCATCTAAAGAAGAGAATATACACTTCGTTTCCCAAGCTTGAATCCAACAACACAGGTGAACTTTCATACATATATCGATGCAAATCGAACCCCAGCATTGTCGATCCTGGACCAAAGCTTATTCCTGATTTCCTTCCTTATTGTACATTAGCATCCTCAACAGAAGACAAAAGTTGAATGAATTGATCATGTTAGCACCAAAAGGCACCACGTTTGTGGTAGTGCCTCCGAAAAATGAATGAAGTTAGATACCATCCGTCCGGCTGGGCAAAGGAGACTTGGGGCTAAGGTCCAATGGGGAATGCAACTTTGCATGATCCTTCATCAGCTGTCGAGACACCCGGTCAGCCAATACCGACTGTCCGTCATAAGTCTCACCTTGAGTGACCCGAAATATATCGGGAGCCGCATCATGATACAAGGCACCATTTGGGAAGATACCATTTGAGGGCTTTGTTGTGTTGTTTGCAAAACCCTCTTGGAAGTAAACCGAGTGTTTTGTGTGATTGAAAGGGATAGCACCAGCACCACCTGTAAGAGGCGTTGATGCACCAGAGGTTGTTCTGGGGCTATTTATAGGTGAGGGAGACATTCTCCCGTTGAGATGCTGCGGCGATCTTGAATGCAAAAGTGGACTTCCAATGGGTGAGACTGGGCATGATATGTTATTCCTTGGGATGTGGATATCACTACACAATTCAAAGATGATTTTCAAATTTCACCAAACTGGTCTTTCGTGTGAGAAGGAGAAAGACTTAAAGAGACTGACCTCGCGTGAAACCCACTTTTTGGGACTCTTGATGAATGAACACCAAGTCTATCTGAATCCAGCGTCGTAAAGTTTCTAGCTTGATTGATTCCCTGAAACATCATCACCCAACCGCCGTAAGAATGAGCATTTGAATGAAAGGTCTGCACTTTGAACGATGTAATTAAGGATACAAGCAAAATACCAGAGCTTTCACTCCATTTTCCACTCCATTGGGCAGATCTGTAGATTCAGGGAACACGAAAGATCTTTCCAGAGGTGCGGCAGATCTGACGAATGGGTGGTCCAAAAGTTGAGCAGCAGTAGGACGGTGCGCTGGGTTCCTTTGCATGCATTGCCTTACGAAATCTTTTCCTTCGTCTGACAGTTGATCCGGAATATCAGGGAGATCTTTACTATTTCCGATCTTAAACAAAGCAGCAACCTTAAAATCCATAACAGTTCCGTTATCAAGATGATGAAAACAACAAATTTTACAAGTAAATCATAATCTACTGCTCATGTGTTTCAAGACACGTCAATAAGATTGAAGAGCAAATGATAACACAAACTATATACCCCTTCATACTGGCTCCATGGTGGTTTAGCTGTAGCCATTTCAAGAACAGTACATCCAAGACTCCATATATCCACAGCAAGGTTGCAGCCACTTGAGTTTTTTATAACCTGTGAGGGAAAGGGATATAAGTAATTAGGATGAACTGTTGAGAGCATGCCATCCAATGGAAACAAGAAAAATTGACCTCAGGTGCCATCCAGTAAGGGCTCCCCTTGAAAGATAGAGGACATGACGGACCAGTAATCTGCAATGCAAATACCGGGTAAGTCTTGAAAGAAGGAACTCTGTAATTGTACTGAGATATGCCAAATCAAGCAGAAGTGCCATCAGTAATTTCACTAACTCCCACATCACTGCATGTTACTAGCTCTTTATTGTGTATGCTTTTAAGTATACAAAAAAAAGTTGTTACTCTGTTATTACATGCTTTGCCATCCCAAAATCTGCTAATTTAACACGACCATTTGGATCCACAAGAATGTTTGGACCTTTAATATCTCTGCAAAAGAAATGCCAAGGGGCATTGGATGGTGTCAAGGGTCGAGGAAATAAATTGTTGACATTTGATAGATCTAAGTTAACTTGGTTCACCTATGTACTGTGCTTTTGGAATGTAAATATGCCAGTCCTGACAAGATTTGCTGGGTGTAACTCCGAATTGCCAGCTCACCCAACTGACCATACTCCTGGAGAATTTTATGGATAGACCCACCGGATACATACTCCAGATATATGTAAAGTTTGTCCTCAACCTGTTCTGACCCGTAATACTGCACAATGTTTGGATGTCGTAGCCGGCTCAATAAAGCAATTTCCTGTATAAGCTCAAAGTAAGAACTTCTCTCCAAGACATTGCAGAAAAGGGGAAAATCAACCAAAAAAAAAACACTAGACTACTTAACATTACCTGCATTAATTGCTTTGCACTTTCCCTTGACTTGGCATCATCTGAAAATAAAGTCACTTCCTTCATTGCACACATTTCACCACTTTCACTAAGCAATACAAAGACATACAATCAGATACCATTTTGATATACAGTCGTAATAGGGGAAATTAAGTTTAACACATAAGCTAACAGGTCCAGTGCTTAGAACGTTTGAGAGAAGTTACAATAAATTTAAGCTAAGGAAGTTATAAGTTCCAAAAATTTCATGCAACATTCATATCAATTCTGAACCAGCATCATACAGCACGGTAACTAGCTATCGATGTCATTCTTGAAAGTAAACTAGAGTTATGATCTTAAAGGAGCATACCTGTTAAAGCCAACATAAACCTCCCCAAAGGTCCCTCTACCTAGCAGTTTCCCCTTCTTCCAACGTGATCCAGGGCTTAATGGGTTTTCTGCCCTCCCTGGACTTTTAGGCACAGATGGAGATGTTGCTGCGGAATTGGGATGAGAGAAAGGAGACGAATTGGAAATGGTACCAGGAGGAAGTGGTAGCCGATGGCTTTGCTGTTTCCCATCCTCAGGCCAGCTGGTCTGTGACTCGAGGATTGCGCCTCCTGCTCTTGGATGTATGGGCGTGACAGCACCACTTTGGACTCTAGAACTGGGGCCTGGACTAGCCATACGAGGACTAGGTATTGGAGAACATTCCGCGCTACCTCTACTTTGTTGCCAGAATAACTGGCAAGTCATGTCCCCTCCCATTGAATTTTGCCCAGAATTCTGACCTGATCCAGGGCTAGAACAGTGGCCAGATCCAAGTAAGGTTACGTCAGTGAAAGGTTTCCCAGCCCACATAGCAGAATTAGCAATCTGATCAGTGCCAAAACCTCTCAATGGACTTCTTGAAGGACTTGACATTGAACTGTCAGGTGCACTAAAGAAAGCACCGGGATGAGGGACCTGCAGATTAAGCACATGACTGCTTAGAGGTCTCCAGTTTGGTGATGTCGGAGTGGTATGATTATGCAAAGGGAGCCCTGCTGGTTTCTTCTTTGCTTCTCTTCGCTTCAAAAGTGACCCGGTAGAGGAACGATCCTTGAGCATCCCACTTCATAGGAAAATTTGGTCAGGGATACGAAAAATTCAAAAACTTAAAAATAATCATAAGGCATAACCAATCACATCTCAGAAAGAAATAGCAGCTTGCCTTACCTTGAAGGGCTGTTGGCAGTTGCCTGATGACTAGGTTGATTAAGATCAACAAGTTCGTTAATGTCATCTGAACTTGCACTGGAGACTGAAGCAGTGGCCAAATCTCCTTCCAAATCAGCCTGGTTTGACCTATTACGGATGCATGCCGGTCTAGGCAAAGGTGAAAACAAAGACGACTTGCTGCCTTTCCCAACCCGCGGTTTCGTGGTTGTACCAAGTTCAGAATCCGCACGTCTCACGGTTGCAGGATGAACTCCGGGAAGAGGGAGTGGTTGGGCGTTGGACCTCTCGACAAAACTTTGACATCTAGACACATCTTTGGAAGGAGATGGCGACCTAGTCTCTGGTTGAGATTTTGATCCCTTCTCCAATGCTACGTCACTCAAATGTCTTCGAGAACCTCCTGATCTACTGCTTAGTTTACCCTCTAACGGACTTTTGAATCTCCGGTGCAACGAATCAATGAAACTTTCCTTTGTTCCTTTCTTCTTCCCTTCTTTCGACGATGACTTCCCCCACCAAGGAGGCATCTTTCCTACTTCTGGGGTCTCAAGCTAGACAAAAATTCACCTAAACTAATCTCATTCGTATGCAAAGTTCACCTAGTAACTTCTTTACAACCATTCTAAATATCCAGGCACCAAGTATATAACTTGAGGCCAATTCCAAGATTCAGGTTCACTGCATAGATGAAATAAGAATCCCACACTCGCTAGAGATTCCTAACCTGCCAAGAGAAGAGGTCAGATAGCTTCATTTTCAGTACCCATGATACTACAGCCAGCATTTCAAAGCAATAACTTAAGTCTAAATCCCCCATACAAGTTGTTAAAATTCACCACTCAAGTAATAAATTGGCTTTAACCAACGGTCTCATTTCCCCATATTCTGAAGTCAAGCAAGTAAACAATCCACCACGATCCCGTGCAATCTGATCGGAAAAATAAAACCACCTCATTGAAGACGATCTAAACCCTGAAAATAAGAACAACCATCACAGTCGATCCCCCCTCCCCACAAACACCCTTAATGAAGTGAAGCTACAGAATAATCCAGCCAAAAGCTAGATGAGAGAACATGAAATTGAGACTTACTTGTACATGGTTGAAGCTGTGAAGTTCGATCGGGCAACTGAATGATGAATCAGAGCGTGAAATTGGATGTGGTGGGGACGAACAGAAATCTTCGCCAGAGAGTGGTGAAATGAAATCGAAGAAATCAGAGAGGAATGAGTACGGGTAATATACGAATCTGGAAGGGATTGCTGTGAATTCAGAGTTCTGCGAAAAGATTTGCGTACGTAAGCGAAGAAGAGTGGAGCTGGAGGAGGGAGAGGGATTTCTGATGAAGAACTGCGAAGAGAGAGAAAGTGGGGAAGAAAGTAAGAATTTCTAACGATCTAGTACAGTCATCATTTTTTATCGGGGACGGATATTAAATATTCATTTCTCGTCTGTTTTTTAATAAGTACGAGTTTTAACTGATCGAGTAGTAATTTTAACATCAGGTTATCCCATTGAGAATTTAATTTAGGATTGGGTGTTATTTATAAGTGTGAGAAAAAACATCACTTTTTAAGTTGTTTTTTGGATGAAAAGACTCAATAGCATCTAACAGTGGTATCAGAACCCAAATTGATAACACCTTTCGGGATCCGGTCTGAAGAACCGATGGTAATCTGAGCCGGTAGATGAGTAATGCCTATTAAAAAGCCGATGTGTGATGGGGGTTGTTGGGTTATCCCAAATCGGAGAGTGAAAAGGATTGGGTGCTGTTTATAAGTGTGAGGAAAAATCTCACCATTTCAGCTAATTTTTGGGGTGAGAAGATCCAATAACACCCAATATTATCGATTGGGATTGGGCTCGAATTTATTCATCGCACAATGAATACCCGACGTTCCTTTTTTTCATTTGCTTTTTACCTGTGGAACAATCAATTAACTGGAGGCATAGACTATAGTTAATCCATTAAATTTTGAAAAGTGACGGTTAATCCATTAGTTTTGAATTAGATAATTACATCTGATATAAAGTAAATAATTGAGAAGAAAATATATAATTTATGTTTGACAATAGAAATTATAATTTTTAAAAAAGTTGAGTTGAAATTAGTGTAAAGAAGTTGAGTTTAAGTAGAAAAATATTGTGGATGAAAATTTAAATCAAAGGAAATAAGGATTCCAATTGGAATCATATTTTTCAATCTATGTTATGAAAAAATTAACTTTCTTACGAATCCCTCGTATCCTTTAAATTTAGCATTTTTTTCTCAATTCCTTTCAACCTCAACTCAATCATTTTGTACTATTTCAATTCAACTTTCTTAACCATCATGATTTCAATTACCAAACATAGCATATAATGGGAATCTACTTTTTATGGAAATTTTGATCGGGTACGGGAATCAAACAGGACAAATATCATGAAACCGATCCCCGCCCATCATTTTCATAAATGGGAAACGGATTTATCCGTGCCTATCAATTATCGGTGTTAACCGAATTTTAACCATCCATACGAAATAAATTTCGGGTGGATATTCGATTTCCGATTATACATCCTAATCATTTTCCGTCACTCTTTCTTTTTTGTAAATAATAATAAGAATGTTCAATTTTCAGGTGGTTAATAGTACTGGAAGTCACTGAAGTTTGGGTTTGCCGCATTTTGGTCACTAAACAACCTCGTGACTCATGTATCAAGTAGGTTAAGAGTTGGCAATTTAATCCATATTTATATGAAAGACCGTAGAAAATCTCACATGGCTAACAAACTTCATTATAAAATTTAAAAAAAAAATGTTATTTTTGTGCCGCCATCACACTTACCAAATCTATTTAGAATCAACCCACCAATGATTCAAATATGTCCACGGACAAAGTTGGGGGTGGAATTTTCCGGATTCAAACTTACCCCATTTTCGCATCCAAAGTCGCTCAACCACATGTGTTTTATATATTTAAACGGTTTGATCTAGTAATTTTGATGAAATAGGCCCGATAATTTAACAAAATTAATTCAATGCATGATTTATTTTCAACTGAACCCTATTTTTTAATATCTCCTAACTCAACTTATGTCAGTTCATCGTTTCTTTTTCTCATACTCTTCCCCACCATAGGCCATAGCCACCACTTTAAACACATAGTTTACAAAGTTTGCACTTTTATTTTTCTCTTGCACTTTTATTTTCCTCTTCTTTAACCTTTCGTCTACCATGACCAAATAGCTGTTATTTAGCCAGACCTGCCTCTACTAAACCAAAATCTCACATTTTTAACTGGTTTACAATGAAATTTGTTAGTCACAATAGATTTTTCATCCATGTTCAAACAAAAATAAGTTGAATCATCTAATCAACTCGTTACATACCGGAACTTTAGTCCTGACTTCGTGAACGAAAAAAAGTAAGTGACCAAAATGTTACATATTCTAAATTAAAGTGACTTTCAATGCTTTTAACATGCTTTTTATTTGGTTTTATTGTCTAGCCTATTTATGTACTTATGCCCATTCAATTTTGGTGCAATTTCCATGATGACTGGTTTCCAGTTTTCACATTCTAGATCACGATTACAAATTACAAGCTTATCAAAAGAAAAATTACAAATTACAAGAAACCCAATAGTAAATTTACAAATTACAGCAATAATTCTACAGAATCTGGTGAAGAAAGATGTCATCTTTTATCTAATGAGTGTCAGACCAATAGCAGTAACTATAAGAGTAGAAGGGACACCAAACTTGAGGTGCTTCCAAAACGACAGGTCGTATCCAAACTGTGGAGCACGCCTGGCTTGTTCACACACTATCAAGTTCGCAGCAGAACCCAACAGTGACAAGTTCCCAGCCACGGTGCTCACCCACGCCAGTATCAGCCACGCCTTCTTCTCGTCCTCTTTTGATAACTCGGCCGCAGATGCTGCCACTCTCGCTCCCAGCAGTAGCACTGCTCCAAACGTCAACAAAATCATATCAGAAACGAATCGATTGGAAACCAAAACCAAGCTGAATCGATTGATGTACGTACCGGTTGGGACGTTGGAGGCCAAGTTAGAGAGACAAAGTATGACCAGGGCTAGGACTAATATCCCAGTTGGATGGTCTATTTTGGCGTAAGGTTCCATCAAATCCCAAAGGGTGCTTGGGATTCCGGTTTTGTTGAAGCCATCGACTGTGATGAACATTCCACAGAAGAATATGAGGAGGGAATACGACACCTGCCACGTCAAATCATGATAGTTTGATATGTCTGTTCTTCAAATGTTTCAGAGATCTCCAAATCTGACATGTCCAATCCAATTAAGATAGTTTCATGACCCGTAACCCGATTGATAGTAATTCAACTGGACCGGTTCATAAAGCCGGGTTAGTGTTTTGACATGTACAAGCACAACCATTGACATCATATATAGTTCCTCAAATTTTTTCAACAAGAGATCAATGTTTAGTCAAACCCAATTAACCCACCTAACCCAATTCAAACCAAAGAGCGAATGACTTGTGAGCCGTTTAAACCAGTGATTTTAGGTTTAACTCAATTACCAAGAAAGCGAGTAACTTGTGACAACTCTTCTAGACCGTAATCTAGCAACCCATTGCTCGATTTGATTTATAATTTGAGATTTATCAAAAAGATAGTGACTTTGTGATCCGTCTCAACCATAACATAACCAACCCATTTTCTGATTCTACGTTCAATTTGATTTACCAATTACGGAGTGATTTGTGACCCGTCTAAACCGTAATAAGTAACAACACATTGCTCGATTTGACTTATAATTCGAGATTTATCAAAAAAGCAAATAACTTGTGATCCCGTCTAAACCACAATATAACTAACCCATTTTCCGATTCTACGTTCGATTTGATTCACCAAGAAGAGAGCAACTTGTAACTCGCCTAATTCGTAATCTGTAACAACCCATAATCCCGATTGAGGTAAACTCAGATTGTAGCGATATGGGTACGTACCTTCTCGAGGCTGGGGCGGGCATCCTTAAAATCAAGAACCACAAGAGCAAGTGCAGCAGTGATTGCAGACCATGACATGTTCAAACCCGTAAGCAAAGCCACCAACATCCCTATGGTAATCAGGTAAACACATGACTTCCACACCACCCTTTTCCACTTGCTCTCGCAAGGATCATCCTCGCCATCGAATGCATCCAACGATGATGATGCATCCACATCCGATGCATTCGAGCCATCTTCTGCCGAATTAGTAGTAGACACCACCCTATTCCTCAAGGTGGTGATCTCCACACCACCATTCACACTTGGTGATTCTTCCCTAGAGTTCGAGCTTTGATGAGACATCGTAGCAGGCGAGAATCGATGCGAATTGACATCCTCATGATCTAAAACAACCTCACCACCATTTTCTTCCACATCTTTAGGAACAGAAGAAAGAAGCTTCCAATACATACACATGAGAATCACAGCATTCACTAAAACACCAACAACCATAGCAGGAACAATCCCTAACAAAAACCCCCCAAATGAAATCCCACTCTGAACAGCTATAACCAAATTCTGAGGATTCCCAATCGGTGTAGCTGAAGATCCAATGTTTGCACTGGAAGCCAACGCCAGCAAAAAGGGGTGAGGTGGCAGATTATGCTGCCTAGCAACTTTGAGAACAAACTCAGTCAGAACAACACAAGAGGTATCATTAGTGAAGAATGCACTTGAAACAGCTGATACCAAACAAACCCTAAAAAGCAAATCTTTAGGCCCTAAGCGCTTCCAAGATAGCAACTTTCCCAAGTATTTGAACATGTCTGCTCTTTCCAGATAGACACTGACCACCATGGTTCCGAAGAGGAGACCTAAGATGGGGAGATCAATTGCTGAATAGGCTTGGTCAGGGGTTATTACCTGGAATATCACCATTAGCATAGCTCCCAATAAGGAACCTGCTGTTCTTCCAATTGGTAGAAAGGGGACCGCTGGAAATACTGCTAGTACCCAGAAGATTGCAAAGGCGACTGAGCCTAGTGCCACTTTGGCTGAAGATGCCATCGCCATTTTTGTGCTGGCCAAAGATGGAACCCACCTGGGAATTTGTCAGTTGTTGTGAAGATTCAGTAGGAATTTCGAAGAAATGGGAGCAAAAATTTAGCTGCCCAGATGAATGTCGACCACACATTCAGCGGAAGAGCGCTTCGTTTTCGAATCTGTGCTTACTGATTGGAGACTAACCCAGTCTTTTGAATCAGGAAATTGGGGGAGAATGAGTCGGCAAAATGACAGATGGATATGTTGCTCACACGATCACAAGTTGAGTTTCTTTTCTCTTTCGGATTAATGCAGGCAAACAAACGAGCCATTTTATGGCACGCCACCCCCGCCGCCCCCGCCGCCCAGACGTCATCAGAGAACAGAGATCAGTCGCCATCTTCTTACTAACCAATATAAAATGTAAAATCCCCATGAAAAAAAGGGAACATAGTGTTTTTGATTTGGAAATGATTAACCATGTTATCTTTCTTTTTAGTGTAGTAACAAGTAGGGCTAAAAGTAAAATTAGTGGGGTTAAAGGCAACCGAAAAATCCAAAACTATAAAGGAATGAACAAATCTACTTGGGTTGTTAATTGATTAACGTTGTTTGTTATAATTTGGTAGAAACTAATATTGACAAGCAAATTCTTATTCCGTAATCAATTAATCGATAATATTAATATTTTTGTAGTAATTTTTTTAATTTGTTGCCTACTAATATTTGTTTTTGTTGGAGGATGGATTACTTGTATGGACAAACATCTTCGTGTGTCCTCCCCGAGGCGATCGATGGAGAACTACTTTGGGGCGAGTGCAACCGACATGGATGAAATTTTGAACAATGAAGTTGGTACCATTTGAATAATGCGTAGAGAATATTAATAATGGCCTAGGGTTAAATTATATTATCTTGTATTAAAAATATTAGTACTTCATTATACCTAATGTTAGAGAACATTAATACTTGCTTCTCCCTAATGTTAGAAAGAATTAATAAGCTTATCTCTATTATTATAAAATATTAATAGTTACCTAATATTATGTCACATATTAATAAGAAATGCATAATATTTTAGATACATTCTTTATTAGTATAAATTAGGTATTTATTTAGCAATTTTAGATACTAATAATCATTGTCTACAATATTGAATAGGAATCTAGCATTACCCTCACGTGTCGTAGGACGTCTCACATCTCACGAGGCTGAGTTCGTACCGCGTTCATACATACCCGACCTGTCTGCCTTTCGCGCCAAACCGTACCAGCCGACGATGGAGCCGCAATAGTGGTCTCAGCCACCTCTTTCACAACAGTGGGTCCCACAGATGGGTCACGACGGAGCCATCACCTCGCACCCACAGTGGGCCAGTGAGACACAACATCCGGAGTCTCAATTCGAGACGATGACGCCCGAGGAGCAGATAGTCATACATGGCGTTATGGACACAGCACCACAGAGGGACCGTCGACCAAGATTTCGAACCAACTCTCGACAAGCCATGTGCGACATCGGAGACCATCCCATCGCAGATCACTGGAGGTCGGGGGAAGAGGAGGTCGTAGGTAGATAGGTAGTTTTCTGTTGATTGTAGTACACTTTTCCCATGTTATGATTGTAGTACACTTTTCCCATTTTATGTTTTGACTCCTTTTATCGCCAGATGTTTCCACTTGTTTGTCGTTTCCACTTGTATGATTTTATGACTTATATGGATTGACAGTACAACCACACTTGAAAGAGACTGAAATTAAAGCAATACGACCATGATTACACACTCACATAAAATTTAGCACACGTACATGAAGTTCAAATTAGCACACAACATAGGGAACCATAAACAACAAACGTTGAAAAACATAAACGATAAACGTTGACAAACGTAACACAGCCTACACGTTCTGACGACGATTTCCACTTTGAGTTGTTGGGCGCCTGGTTGTCCTTTGCGTTGTTGGGCAAGTGCTTCGGATATGGCTCAAGGTGTGGCATACGAGGCACACCATCTGTGATGTTGGGACGGTCGGACATTGGACTCGCCTATGCCCATTTTGGTTGCAAGCAGTACAATGCGGTTCTATATCTTTAGTCTCATCCATTTCGTTATGAATTCTAGTGTGCTTTGGCCTCCCCTAGATAATAGTATTGTCGGCCATCATAGGATGACGATAGTAAACGGTCCGGATGATGGCCTCCGTTGCGATCTTCATTTTCTTCAGGAAAACAGGAATGGTTCGGGCGAAGATTGGGGTTGAACTCATCTTCATTCTCCGAATGTGATCACCGGCATACTCAACTCTGATTTTCGAGTAAAAGGGATTCCCCCATAGAAGAATGAAAAATGAACTCGACCATTATCTATTCAGAAAAAATAGAGAGAAGAAGCATGGTATGAAGAATGAGTTACGACATGGTGTTCAAAACTTGTGAGTTGTGAGCAATGGAGATATGTGCTTAAATAGATGGGAGAGGGTAATATTACAGCAGGATATGCCACAACATATTCCCTCCACAACATATGCCGCATCATATTCCCTTCAATTATCTGCAGGATTCTCCATCACATTTATAGGCGCAGCAGCTTCTGATCATGAAGTTGCAGCTTTAGGTAACAGTGGCAGCTTTTAACCACGGGTTGTACAGTTTTCGGCCAAAAAATTACATCTGTCTGCACCTTTCAGACAGTTTTAGCATCTTTTGACCAAAACATACAGCTTTATGCAACTTTCAGACAGCTTTAGCATCTTCTGACCGAAACATACAACTTTCGGCAGGATTCAGACAACTTTAGCATCTTTTGACCAGAAAATTACAGATTTATACCAATTCCATACAGTTTTATCATCTTTTGATATAACTTTCAGACAGCTTTATCAGTGACTCGGCTTTTGACAGTTAGGATAAAAATTATTTAATTACCTACAACAATTTGAAACACAACCGATTTATTAAAAACAACCAATTCTGTTATTCAAAATTGCATAACAAGTACATAAATATTACACCACCATAAACCTTCTAAACTTCATATTTGCTTCCTTCAACTTTTCAGTGAAAGTCTGGATGTACTTATCCTTTCACCGTATGATGCCTATTCTCTCATGTTGTCATTCATAACGATCATGTACAAACTCCGCAATTGCACTTCACTTCTTCTCCAAAGTAGGTGAACAAATTCTTTGACTCACCGGGGTGGCGAAACTTGTTCATAACATTCTCGTTGGATTTGCTTGAAGATATTTTGACGAAGTGTAGGAGGAAGTGAGGAGTAAAGAAATTGGTACGATGGGTGAGTTCTTACACCACAAAATGCACGATTCATATAGAGGGTTATAAAGTAGCCGTTGGAGGCTACCTACAACGTGCGGCGCGTTGTAGGTAGACTCCAACGGCTACTTTGTATCGGCCGTTAGAAAAAAGCCGTTAGAGACTACCTACAACGAGTTGTGCGTCCTACGACGCGCCGCGCTTTGTAAATGAGCGGAATGACCATTTCGTATAATTTACATTTCGAATAAATTATCTACGTAATTTCCAATTTAATCTTATCTTTAAAAATAATTTCATATATATGTCAACTCTTTATAAAGAGTTAATTTTTTTTTTATAGTTTTGCTACATTTCGAAATTCTGCCCAATAATAATATTTTAAAAGTTGGTTCACCAATCACCATTAACAAATATAAAAATACATTCTAGCCACTCATCAATTACATGATAAGAGTTGGTAAACATTCCCAAAGTATCAGCATACCCAATCTGGTATTTATAAGATTTGTCAATTATTTGTGAAAAAAAAACTTTAATAAGAATCTGATGGATTTGGCATCGCATTCAGTCATCGGGAATCCAAAGGGACTCGTAAAACCAGCCCCCGTCCGGTGGGACGACGGTGTTTAGCCAGTGTTTAAACAGCGCCAAGGCAAATTCTTCTTCTGCTTCTTCTTCCGGTGTCTTGATAGACACCTCCACCGGCGCCGGCTGATAATCTTCATTCTGTTTTCTGGTGAAAACGGCGCCGTGGTATTGTTCCTCTTGGACTACTTCTTCTTTGATCACCGACAGCAGAGGAGCCGCCTCCATTACTTGTTCCCATTCTCCACCCAAATTACCAGTTCCCGCAGCTTCAATAGAATAGAACCCAGCGGCAACCTCTCCTTGATCATTGAATCTATACTCCTCCCCTGGCTCTATCTTAATAGACACCCCAACCGGCAACTGGCGTTTTGCTGAAACGACAGCGTCTTGGATTGTTTCTGATCCATCGGAACCGTTAATTCCCTCTTCGACTACTACTTCTTCTTTGATCAACGGCAGAGGAGCAGCAGCCTCCACCTTTACGGACTCTAGACCCAAATTAGTAGTTTCCGCCGCTTCAATTGAATAGAACCTAACCTGCCCTTGATCGTCGACATCCCAATTCGTTGCCCTAAATCCATCATTCTCCAACCGGTGCCTCTTCGGCTTCGGGGAAGAAATACTAGTGCCGACCTTCCTCTTACCCAATGATGACGGGGACGTTGGTCTCAGTAGAGGAGAGAAGCGGCGGGTCCGGCGTACACAGCAGCAGACACAGCCACATCGACGCCCAACTCCAACGCCCGCACAGAACGAGCCGGAAGCGGCAAACCTGACGTGGCTACGGAGTTCCATGTTCGAAGAAGAATGTGCAAGTTGCGGGTGAGTGAGAGATTGAAATTTGCAAGCAAAGAATTAAAGAGGCAAAGAAGAATATATATATAGACTACTCGCTTCTATTCCCTTTCCGACATAGGAATTAGGAAAGGAGAAGGAAGTTTGCCTAATCCTTTTGGGACTCGGATACTTACTGCTGGGTTAGTACGGTTCGCTAACCCGATAATGCCCTTCACATGGGCCCTGAGCCAGGCCCAATCCTCGGCCTAAATAATGGAAATAAGAAGTGGGCCACAGCTACAACCCACACTTGGGCCGTTACCTAACCAATAACAGAATTCCATTCCATGCCATTCTGCTTACTGTACACCACAACTGGAAAGTAAGTAAGAACCGAAACGAAAAAGCATCCCTTTGATTAATTATTACATGGCATTAACGACAATCAAACGGCGAATTCATAATGCAGTACGCTATACCCAACAACATTCTAATTCTGTATACATACTTCTAATCTAAACGATGGGGGGGGAGAATGGGGGAAAAATAATCAAATGAATGCTCTCTATTACCCTCCCACAATTTTAATCATCATCATCATCATACCTGGAAAACAAGTCTCCTTTGCAAACATGTATTCCATTTCTCCAACATTGGACTCGGGGAATGTAATGTAAAATGTTCAATATATATAGAGGGAAGGCCAGTGCAGAATATATGTTTAGATGTCAACTGACCTCCGGCTGTAGGATCGGAAAGAAGCTCCACCCGTTTGTAGGTTTCGATTCCTTGCCAGCGATTGCTTCGTTTGCCCACCATTCCGATTTATCTATGCTTTCTCCCTTCGAGCTGTCGAAGTTGAACTCTTTTATCGATCCAAGAGTGACAGATCGTTGTCTTCTGAAGGAAGGCTCGTCTTCTGCTACTTCTCCCGATGTTGGTTTGCCGGGTGATTCGTTTGAAGAAGTTTCGCCGACACGCAAACGGACTTCAGACCTCATCAGGCTCTCACCGCTTTCTCCATGATCATCCCCCGATTCTAGGAAAGTTCTGTTCGAGGCCAGCGACTTATTTTCGAGGCAGCGTGCAACATCTTCGCCGCTCAACTCGAACGAAACTCTGTGATCAACCACGGCTTCATGAGTTTTGGCGGCTCCATTTTGCAAGAGGGGAAGATGTGCAGCTTCTAAGACTGGGTTCATTAATAGGACACCTTCCTGAATGCCAGGTGTCAAAGCTCCTGAGCCCATCCTAGAATATATACTTCCCCCGTCTGGCGTAGCACTTCCTGAACCCAGCCTCGAACCCAACCCTATACCATCTGGAGTCATAGTTCCTGAAGCTAATCTGGAACCCAGACCTACACAATCTGGAGTTGTTGTTCCTGAAGCTAGCCTTGAACCTAGACCAATGCCATCCGGAGTTGTTGTTCCTGAAGCTAGCCTTGAACCCAGACCCATGCCATCCGGAGTTGTTGTTCCTGAAGCTAGCCTTGAACCTCGACCTACGCCATCTGGGGTCAGAGATCCAGAACCCAATCTCGAACCCCACTTGCGAGTATTGAAATGCTCATAGCCAATGTGCTTCGGAGCTTCCCCTGTAGGGAACCCAAGAACCGGGAGTCTATCAGGAAAAGGGGAAGAGGTCCCTGAATATGAAACAGTTGACCCCGGAGAGATGAGTTGAGCACCGGGGCTACCTGGGTATACATGAGGGAATTCGTAGTTTGAGAATCCGTATTTGGGAGTGGGCCCGCTATTTCTCCGAGCACGTTCAAGAGACGATGTCAGAAGCTGAGCAAATGGCACCTCGGGAGACGAAGGTGTAGTGAGTTGAACAGATTCCGGCGGAGGAGTAAAAGGAGCAGTGGATGGCTCAGTGGTGAAGGCGGAAAACACAGGCGGTGTCACTAGCTGGGTCTCGTGTGCATAGGGCCCTATAGCAAACATGGAGGGAGGTCCCCGAGGTGAATAGGCATTGGCAGAGAGAGAATTCAGAGACAATTTTCCTGCTGGTGACTGAGTGACAGATGAAGGATCTGATTGAAGGAACGAAGCTGGAGAGGAAGGAGGAGCAATGAAGGGAAGCACAACAGCAGTTGAGTGGGACTGAGTGACAGAGGAAGAAGGTGCTACTCTCTCTGATTCTGGTTCAGGTACAAGCACAGCATGACCAATTCGTTTGTCGCTTTTATGAGCACCAAAGCACCAGTACATACTCCAACAGCCTCCCCATCTTCTCTTCTGTTATTACATAGTTATAAAAGGCAATGTAAGTAACCAATACACCAAGCTCACATTTCCATAATCAGAGAGACCAAGAGGATCTGGTTTTATAGCTCAAACACAAACAAGAAATTGAATACAACGGAAGGCAATATGGTTCTTCTTAAACAAAACCAGAAATGGAAACCAGAGCAATGTGATTAAGGCAATGAACTCAAATTAACTAGCATCGTGAGACCAAGAAATAAAGAAATCCCGGGAAGAACCTTATCCGCCATCTTTTTTATCTCCTGGAGACCAGCAATAAGCATTATCCTAACTGGACAGATTCTGAATTTAACTAATAAAGTAAGTCAGCCTCCGTAGTCTCTTCTATTTCCATCCTTTTCCAGCAGGCAGCATACTAGCTTAGGCTACACGAAAGTTGATCAGCACTACAACAGCAACCATCGAAGATAACGCGAGATTAACTTAAATTCCAAAGGAAAAGGGATAATTATTAGATTTCGGTTCCCAAAATTCTGCAATTCAAAGATGAACAAACATTGAATCTCAATTATTACAGTTGTTCTTGCTACAGTTGCTACGGCAGGGTAATCCTCAATCCAGATCCGAAAATTTCACTAGCAGCTAACACAAAAACAACGATCAGGTGAAAAAAAAGAAGCAGCTAAAAAAAGAGGAACAACCGGAAAAGGAATTCAGCAAGCAAACAGTAGCCGCTTCAGCTGAAGTTACGAAAAGGAAAAGGATCCAATAACCTAAGCAAAGAACATTCCAGCTTTACCTCGACTTTCCAAACAGGAGGACTAATCATAAATATCACTCAAAAAGGTAAAAAGTAAGAAAAGAATCGAAGTCGAATTCCGATTTTTCATCGGTAAATCATTGCGAGAAATCACAACAGTAGCCACAAAAAAAGGTTAGGACTAGCAAGACGCCTAAGCAATCGAAGTCAAACAGAGCAGAGGCATGCAATCAGATAGAGAGCGAGAATCAAAGGCGTTTTCCCGTATTCATACCGGGACGGCAGCAGGCTGTACACGTGACTCGGCGGAGACGATGGCGGTGGCGGCAGCGTTAACAGTATCGACGGTGACGTTGGTGGTCATAGTGACGCTTCTCATCTCGGACTGGGAATCAGAGAGAAGATGAGCTGCGGCCATAGCATATCATGCTCCCCCGGATTCGATCTAACTGCGACGGAGAAATCCGTACCGGACAGAAAGAGAAGCTCGGAAACAGGATCTGGAAGAAGAAGAAGAAGAAGAGATCGAAACTGTGATGAGTTGAGGCTATAGCAAATCAAATGCAGAGATCAAATCTGAAAATGCGCCCTCTCTCTCTCTCTTTCTTGGCTCTCTGTAATGTGTTTGTTTGTTGTTGGTTGAGTTTACGTTTACAGCTCCTTCTCTCTCTCTCTCTCTCTCCGGTCCTTATCCTGCAATGGCCGTCCGTTTCGTAACTTAATTATTGCCACGTCAGGGTATTAGTGATGACATGGAGCCCACCACTTTTGCTCTTCATCCTGTAAGCGCGCTTTTGTGGCAGCATTTTCCGATAAAGTTAAACAAGATTATTAACTCCTACTCCTATTAGGAACCCCTAACCTAATTAATAATTAATTTTTGATTCGAAGGAAAAAAGTAATAATGATAGTTATCGTTGTTTTACCGATTGTTTAGACGGGTTATTTCACAAATGAGGAATTTGACGACATTGTCGTAAAAAGTGAATATGTCTATTCATATTATGAGTTTTATAACAATTTTAATTGGAACAATATTGTTGTCAGTTGTGTGGGTGAACAGATCATCAATTTTTTTGATTGACCAACTAAATTAAAATTATGTTATGCCTAATTAAGTAAGGTATTTTAGAGTTATATGATACATCATTTAGATATGTGGTATTTTTAAAATGTAAAATATTTAAGGTGTAACAATTATCTTATTTAGCGGACATAAAAACAAAAAATTATGGGCTTTGAATTTAGCGAACACGATTATGAAATACTATAATTTTTATTTTAAATAAAAAAAAAAGATATTTTAACCTAAACTAACTAGTTTAAATAACATGTTAGTTTTAATAATTACTTTCTTTATTTGTAATGAAACTTCATGAACTATCTTAGGAGGTGGGAACATACACCGTGCGAGCAATATGGGACATTGACTTTAATAAAGACGACCACAGAATTGTACTGCTGAGAAAGTGTTTGGTCCAGTTTCGGTGTTTGTCGAATGATAGGAACCTTTTGGTTGCTTTACCTTAATTAAGCCAACGTGAAATTAGAAGGTTTTATGATAAAAATAAATAAATAAATGAATAAAGATGAGGATTTGGATTTCAATTCATCCTAATTTGAAATAAAATTTTGATCCGGGTCACGAATCATATCGTAAGCTATAGAGAAGAATATTTAGTAATTACTAAAATCAGGTGGAAGGTGAGGTGATATTCTATTTGACAATTGTTAAAGATTACTAATTTAGCAAGTTAATTAGCAATACTATATAAACAAATTTAGGCTTGGACATGGGGATCGGGGACGGGTATAGGATATTCGATCTCCGCCTACCGCAACCATCGGTTTTCCATTACCCATCCCCGGCAATTAGACGGATCCGAAAACCAAACCATCCCGTCACCGACCGAATACCGAGTAACCGGCGGGTTAACCAAGTTTGGAACAAAAACCTATCAAAATGCAAACTGGAAAAAAACTGCATTTTATTCATAATTTGTAGTAGCAATGTAGCATCCACCAGAGTCCAGACCAACACAATCAAAAAAATCATCTCTTTTAGTTGAATGATTGTTTGACAAAATTCTCATCGGCTGAAGCTTCCCTCTGCCATATGTTGGATGAACTAAACTTAGACGAGAGAAAATCGAAAAATGGTGTGAGAATTTCATGAGAAATGGTGAGATTTGGGGGGCAAATCGACGATGTCTCCGTCAGAATCACTAATAGACAAGTTGGGAATCAAGAGGAGAATGAATGTGAAGTGCAGTTAGGGTTACCTCATCTTTGGATTTAGAGAATATATATACCAATGTCGAAACGACATCGTTTTAATAAATTGGATTATCCGTCGGGTGGATCATATGAGGCGGATATCCCTATATCCATCACCACCCACATACCGTCCAGACCCGGTTAGCGGATAGCCCGTCGCCCGTTGACTTGCCGCGTTGACTGGTAAAGCCCATCCAATTTGAGGCTAGACAGTCTGATATTCACGTGGATATTTCAAATGTTCAAGCATAAGCAAATTGATTTGTTTAATTTTTTAACAAATGTATTTATGGATTGAAAATAAATTGAAAGATAAAAACTATTTAATGATTTTGCTCCATTCTCCAATTTTGTAATGATATTTTTGTTTTCTTAAGTTGGTTAGTTCACATAAATACAGGCCCGTTCAATAATCTGTTAGTCGACCCATCAGCACAGGGCTTCAAGGGGGGCTTAAAATTTCGATTATAAAATATTAAATAAAATTATTTTATAATTAACCATATAATTGAAAAAAAAGTCACAAAAAAGTAATTGGTGTAATAAAAATGTGGTGGAAACTACTACATGAGGATGCTAGTTCGATTCTTACTAATTTTATTTTTATCATTTTTCTTTCATTATCTATAATAAGAACACAAGATTAAGAGAGGTTGTGCGCAGTTTCTTTAAATTTACTTAATATTGTTTTCTTTATGATTAAAGTTTTGATTCAAAAAATTTTATAATTAACCTTTATTTATATTTTATTTCAGATATAATAAATAAATTAATAGAGCTATAATAAATTATTCATAATTTTTTATTATTAATATTAATAAGGCTATATTCAGATTTCAGAGCATAGGGCCTTCGAATTTTATTGGACGATTCTGCATAAATAGGATACAGAATGTGAAATAAATAGGATACTCGTGTGGTGCGGGTTTAGATAGTAATTGCAATTAGCAGGTAGTAAGTTGCTATCGGTACGTTGAACCTATCCCTTCCATGCCCCATGTGCACTCGTCCTCGCTTACTATTTTAGATTAGAAAACCAAAATTAAGTAGAGAAAATTTGATCTGCGATTAATAATCCAACTTGGAATCGTGGCCGTTCAAGTGGTTGACTCCCTCCGCCCTTCACATGCCAGGAACAAGATGCGCTGGATCTGGCGGCGGAGGTGTCAGCTTTTGCCAAGTGGACATATGCGCTGGCCAATCCCGCTGGCTTTCTTTTTTTTTATACTTCTTATTCCTTCGATATTCTGTACCGATACTCTATATGTCAAATTTTGTTATATTTTCTGTTTAAAATTATAATTTTTGAGGTTAAAGGTCTCAGTTTAAGATTATAGTATAGTACTAGCGATTAGAATTTGATATATAGAATTTATGATCTATTAATTTTGATTTATGATCAAAAGTTAAAGTTTGTGATACGATTTTGAGTTTGAGTTTATTATATAGTGTTGGAGAGTTAGGATTTAGTATTTAGGATGTTAACATTGTTCTGTAGTGTTTAGGTTTACTATAAAAACTTTATAATTTAATTTTTGAATTTTAAAAATATAAAATTTTTAATATAAAAAATACTGATACCTTGATAAAAGGTTTATTTATTTATTATTATTTTATTTGTAAATTTATTTTGTCTAGTTAAATTACAAGTAATTTCTAAACCGTAAACACTATAGTTATAGTTGCATCAGATATAGTAAATACTAATTAATAAACTAAATAAAACTGCTCAAATGATGAGTCTCACTCTGACTCCTACCGTGATTAATTATTTAAACTCTATTCGTCTAGAGTGGACAATAAGAGGTTTTGGGCCTATATAATTGTGTATACATATTATTATTTGGTCTATTCTAGTACAAATTCATTACAAATCAGGCGATGAAATAGTAACGAGCTCATGTGTACTTAACGTGAAATAAGAGAAATGAATAGGAAATTGGTAAAAATTACGGATCGAAAGAAGATCCCCTATGAATGTATCACAAATTGCCCACGGAAACGTGAGCATTATTTATAACCAAGGTAGTCGAGATCGCGATTTAAATCACAAAATCGTACGATTTTACGATTTCACAATGGGAAGATTTTGATTTCACGGTAAAACCGTCGGACATCAAATCGTATGAAATCGGGAGGGAAAACGGTAAAATCGAAAATCGTTTAAGGTAAAATCGTAAGCGTAAAATTGTTTGAAGAATGTGTATTTTGTGTTGAACTTATGATTTTATAAGTTTTATATTATAAACTATGTACTTTTAGTTGTTTAATTTAAACTATGGGTAATATTTAAAATCTTATGATTTTACAATTTAATCATACAATTCCGATTTTACTTATATTTTCAATTTTACTCGAAATCCACCATTTTTACTACGTTGTTTATAACTTGTCACTCAGTATGGCAAAAAACTTCAAAGCAATGTCTTGAGGCAGAGTTAGCTGTTACTGATTGCACCGCCGTCCGCTCGGTGTTGCACCTGTAAAGCAATGCAATGTCCTCGCCGGAGCTCGATGTGGCAGCGGCGGAGGAGGCGGCAGCCTCCGCCGTCTCTTTAGTAGCTTTAAGCTCATTTTTATCCATAAATAATTGTGTGGCCAAAATTAACTCTTCTTATCTTTCCACGTCATCAATATATTGGAGTATGTGGCAATCCCAAACATGTCACAGGGGCAAATTTCATATCATACCTGCAATAGATCCACGTCACGCTAACGAGAATGGACGGAATTGGACAAACAAGACGCTTGACAAATAAATTAGTTGTTTTTGTTGTTTATATATAATCGTGAAATTTCTCATACTCCGTGTACAAATGTATAATTACATTATACGCAAAGTTCATGCCAATTTCGAGTTTTTTCCCCGAATATTTACAACTTGTCATTGAGTATGGTGATTCCAATGGTTAGTGTAATTGGGTTGTTCTGCACGCTAGTTCGATACAATTTGTTTGGATATGTCTGTTAAGTGAAAATTTAATCGTAGCTCTAGACGAATTTACACATCAAATTATCAATTTATAAAACTTACATGTCAACTAATAAACCCAATGGTTAATAAACTAATGATTAAATCAAACAACTCCAACCCTTTCAATGGTAGATGTACTTTGTAACTAAACCACCATAATTAATGAAAATTAATATAAAAAAAATTAAGGGTATCTTTAGGATGTTCGTGATAAAGCGTGCGCACGTGTGGATTCCCACTACGGTAGTAGATGGATAATAGATTATAGATAAGACTTTTTCCCCTCGTGTGGAAGTGGGAGCAAAATGATTCTTCATCATAAATAAATAAATAAATAAATAATTAATTAATTAAACCTTTTCTAAAGAACCACTTTCTTTTTCAATAAATATCTGAAACCAAGATTTATATATAAAGATAATTACTTGCACGAGTGGTTTCCCACTTCACCCTCAGTCAAGTCAGTCAGTCTCCACCACTCATTTTTCACCCTTTTCGAAACTTCGATGCTTGTAATCAAGAATGATAGTTTTACAGGTATCTGAAGAAGAAGACCAAACGCTGCCTCTACCTCCAACCGAGCTGGGAGTAAGGTCGATCGCTACACAACGGGTTAGGCAATCTTTGTCGGGATTAAGTCAATTGGCGGTCAATCTTTCACAGACCACTCGGAACAGAACCATTGAAGACGATGAGAATGAGGATATAATTGATGTGTCTGGAGTCCGGAAACCAGGGAGGACAAACATCATAGTGATGCAGTCAGAGGATATTAAGAATGGGAAGAAACTATCTAAGTCACCAAAAAGGACAATCACATCCAGGTTTAAGTGGTTCAGAAGGATAAGCCTGGAGTGATCCGCCCGATTGCATAGGGGACCCCTGGGGTTGCGGAGTGTTCAACTAGCTCTGGCAACATCACCACCCCAAGTATGGTTGCTACGGCCTAGTATTTGAAATATTCTTTTAAACTTTACTTTTGTTGGGTTCTTAAGTAACTGTGTCTCAGATTTTACTCTAATTTGTGTCCTTTATTTGCATGGCCGGTCGGCAGTAGGGTCTTTGTCTCAGCTAGTGTCTAGTGTCTTGAGACTAATAGCGTATTTTTTATTTGGTTACAAGTAGTGTTTTGTAGGACGTGGTATATCTTAATCTTTGGTCAAATACCTCTTTTGATGTGGTCTGTTTGTAGGTTGCACCTCCCATGAATCGTTCCGTTTATACCGTATATGTTCTAAATTGTTTCTATGATGATATATAAGTACGTATGTGAAGAACGGATTTTCACCTTGCTAATCAAATACCCACTATATTGTTCTAATGAGATCGTTTATTTCCATAGGGTCTTTCTAACGCTATTACTCAAATTGATTAAACTAACTAAACCAAGTAACAATGATTGATTGGTTGTTTTTATGTTGGTATATCAAACTATCAACTAATGACTGAAATAAAACAAATCAAAATGCAAAAAATTGAGTTCAAAGATTGGATGAAGGTTGTTAGGACTCGAATCTACAATAGCTAGCAATGCATGGATGAATGATATGCAATCTCAATTATTCAAGTTACAATGGTTTCGCGATTTCCTACGATAGTTTTAGATCACTCTCGCACCTCTAAAGATTTATTCCGCTCGCCCATAGACTCCTCTCTCGAGCTAATCTACCCCCAAGCAGAACGCACTAAAGGTGTTCGATGAAATGCCACAACGATAAACGATGCAAAAAGCCCAGATTAAACGCTCATCTCTCGATCTAACGAGTAACCTAGAGTTCTCCCTAAGCGACCTATGAATCTATGTTTCTCTCGGACCCACAAATCAATGACGATGATTCAATCAAGATGATCAGACGAGAATGAATATGAAATTAGGTTTAGCAAGAACACACGATAATCCTAAATAACATCGATAACAATATCAAAGGTTTAGAAACCCATGATCCATTCAAAAGCTAAGCTAAAGTTTCATCTAATCCAAACAACACAAAAGGTTTAGCCGCTCGTGGTTTCAGAAAATAAATCACAAGAGGAAAGAAGAAAAACCGAAGAAGATGACATGTTCTTCGTGAAAATCTCAATCTTCGACTTGATGATTCACCTTCCGCCAATTGTGGTTGATCCTCTCGTTTCAATCGTCTCTCTGGAATCCTAACTCTCTCTAAGAGTTCGAAAATATGTGTATAATGAAGTCTATCCCGTCCATAGAGGGTCTTGGGGGTATTTATAGGGGTGTTTCCTTTTGCCTGCCGGATACCAAAAGTGCGTTGTACACGGACCAAAAGTGCGCCACACACTTTTGGTCTATTTACGGTGCACTTTTGGTCTAATTTACAAAGACCTCTTGACTCGAAAGTTGTATAAAATTGAACTAACTTTCCAACGCCTCCGGCCTTGCATCAATTGGACTTATGAGTTAGGAGATATGTCCAAAATTCGAAAATACGGCGTTTTTTCCGACCAAGTCGAACGTACTGAGTTGTTCCGGCCTCCCCGTCATGTTTTGGTTCATCTCTAAACGTCATATGACAGCTGAAATGTACCAAAAATATACCAGACATCATAACACGGCCCCGAAGGGCAAGAGAACCAAACATGTACTCAAAATCCTGAATTTAAATACTTTTGACACACAAAAATATAATTTATAACGAGAAAAAGTATGCCGAAAATACATCACTTCAATATTAATTTGCCGACGAAAAAAAGGAATGATAGTTGACCCTATTTGTTTTAAGTCATATCATAATTGTTCAACTCATATCTATTATCATATTGGTTTCAAATTTTACATATTCGATGATTAGTTATGTAATTTGTTTAGGAATGATAATTTGAACTTAATTTATTTTAAATGATATGTCTTGAGAGTTGAGATAGACAATAATCCACATATTAATTGGTAGATTTTAGTAAACTATTCGTTATTTCATTCGAATATGATCGTTTGTAATATATAATTGGATTCTAACAAAGTTGTTCGTACAATAATCAAATTCTTAACCATATTAGTAGCCTTTTTTTATAAATTGAATCTCCTCTAATCCTTTCATAGAAAATTGAGTTGGAAATGTATGCAATTTTGAATCGTTTATTTGAATGGATAAACGTGTGCAGTTCGTGTCACGTTAAAATATTCACTTTCAAATCCAAACCATCATAGAATAAACATAAATATTGAAATATCTTTTGTAATCACGATCCTCGCAGTTCGTAATGACTAATGACTAAACCATACTTGCATAGCCTCTCCTTGTTTGCCTTTACAAACCCTTTAATTTGATTTTATGACTGGGGAATACCTTGCCAATCACTATATTGAGTGATGTTGGGTACAGACTAAACATCAGGGTAGACAATCTGAGTGTCCGCAGCCATAACCAGGCCCAAATGCCTTAAAAGTAATCCTTAATGGAGTGATGGATTGAACTTACGTTCCCGCGGCAACAATTTCCTTATTATCCTACCATTGAGACACTCTTTTATTGACGATTTTATATTTTTACTCCATCCTTTTTCGTAAAAAGTAGCTTTTCTTTGATTGAGAAACATAACTTTTACCTTATAATAGAAAGTAAAAAATGACTTTTTAACACTTTTTTCCAGCTTTAATATGATTATTATTACCTTTCCTTAGTGGTTCTGATACAATGATGATCATATCCACCTTTACCACTTATTGAGTGTATGGACTATGAATAACCTCGACTTAGGATTAAAATCATGGATCGAATTTGGTGACTGGTAAAAGGGATGACTAAAATTAGATTTAGCCGATTTAAATTTCTTCAGTTTAACTCATTTTTTAACATCAAATTAAAATCCTTATGAAAAAAAGAAGAAGGATGAGATGCCTCGTCGAAGTTTATGGTGGACATATTATCAAGACTCTGGAAGGCTAGCGGCGACTTGACTGAGAAGGAGGATCATCGCAATTGAGAATCGAAAGCGGCAACGTCAAAATTGACTTGTAAAATTCTTTTCAAAAGAACGAAATTGAAAGACTTTCAATAATTTTTTCGTTTGTTATGAATTTGTGATAGCTATTATAGCCCGTCTTGGGAAATATCTACAAACATCCATCGTCAGTGGGGCTGTGAATAACTTTTTTCGTTTCATCATATAGGTAAAAAATCAACGAATAAATTTATAAATAAGACGAAAGATTAGAAATAGATCGTCAATTTTTCTCGATAATGACAAGTTAACAAGAACCGTACGGGCTAATTCTAAAATTTCTGACCTGTCCTTTTAAAAAGGATTTTTAACAGTTGAAAATTCCGATTATACCTATATTTCTTGAACTTTATTCTCATTCAATTCGATATCCAATTTGATTAAAAAAATCAACGATGCACACACATTTGGCACAACAAGAAATTATAATTTTGGTGGTTTATATATGGAGGAAGGAGATTAATAAACATTTGGGGAGATATACTAAATTATTAAGAGTTAAAGATTAATTTCAGATAGTTCGGTGGTGGTTAGGTAACAAAGCCACCCATTATATAACATGCGAGATTTTTAAAATATTATCCAAAAGTGTTACCGATAATCCTTATTTTTCGAATTGATTTATAGTTGATGTGTGTTTGCTATCTCATTATTTCTGCGAGGAACTATCGTACGAAATAAATTTCCAACTCAGGGCATATACGGGCCAATGAAGGTTAAAAAATAGAAAAAGGTCAGCCCAGCCCACTAGAATACCATGGGGGGGGGGGGGTTCGATATATTCAAGTTCACATTTTCATTGGGCTGAAAGCCCAAAACACTAGCTTCAGACAGAGACGAAGCTGATCTTCAAAGCAACAGCAATCTAATGGCGAATGAGAGCTTCTACTTCATCTTCCATTCTCCGCATTTATTTTCATTTCAGCTCATGACTCCAATCTGTTCAAACGCCCACCTCTCTCCAACTTCTTAGGTGGGGAATCTTTCAACCAATGGCTATGGCGACTCTCATTACCACCCCATCTACTACGACTTCAACTAGAGCAAGATTGCTTCTCCATCCTCAAAGGCCGCCATGCTCGGCTCCGAATTACTGCCCCAGCTTTGGCCTCTCCAGTTCGATTCCCCAACAGTGTTCATCGACTCTCTCTCAACGGAATGGGTTGAAGCTGCTAGGCATCCCAATCGCCACCAAGTTTCTGCATCATAGAGGTTAGTGATTCCTATCCATTTTAAAGTTCATTAAGATGGAAAATGGTGCATTGATTGTTTTTTTTCTCCCGAATTTCAGGAAGGAAAGGGAAGCGTAAGGGTAAGTTTGACGCTCGTGCTTCCTTGTTTGGAGTTGGAGCTCCTGAAGCTTTGGTGATTGGAGTTGTGGCCTTATTGGTGTTTGGCCCCAAAGGTCTTGCCGAGGTGAGCTCACTGTTTGGACTGTTAATTATAATGTTTGTTGGCTAGTAAAGTTAAAGGAGAATGAATGTTTGAAAACTATCCATTTGAACCTAGTCCGATCCATTGTGATTCATAGTCATGGAAATTTTAGCTCACTGAAGCATATATTAGGTTGAGTTTATAACTTGTTAGTTGCTTGTGCTAACGTTGGTTCGCTACATTCAAATGGGAGCCAGTTCCATATGATTTTCAACGAGTTTGATCGGCTTGGCCGAAAGAATACGATGTTTGGAGAGGTGACTGGCGGGAGATTTTGTACACAATCTCATTGGCATTGGATGATAGACCGTTGGACTCAGTCCCAACAATTAAACCGGTGGAGGTTTTGTGGAATCCTTTTGATGATAATATGATATAGATCCAAGGGTGGTACCAAAAACTGAATGTAAGGATTTGGAAGTTGCTCTTGTTTGGAGAAGAGGCTGACGAAGACTGGAAGGAGCTTGGTTCACGAGCAGTAATAATGTGTTTGAATGATCCTTGACTCCTAAAGGAGAATCTACAAGACTACAAACTTGATAAGCTGAAGTTTCCCATAGTGACAAGGATCCCCTCGCTGAGGCCAACTTTGATGTGTGAATGTGTCGTGAATTGCTCAGAAGACAGCAAGAAGCTGGCCCAAGAAAAGCGAAATGGGAGTTCCAGTGCTGAAAAATGTGACATTTTTGCTTCATGGTCAAATGCTGAAAGCTCAGGCTTATATACAGGCTAAAATAAGCTACTTTTTCCACACTTAGCCTAACAAGAAAACCTTTTTAGAGATTAACTCTCAATCCTTTTGTGCTCATATAACTTGTTTGTACCGCCTTCCATTGCTTATGCTCATATGCTCTGTGTCAACTTGAATTGGTTGCCGGATACCGATTTTATGGTAGCGAGTTTACAGTATAACTTGCAAAAAAACTAGAGAATGATTCTGGTTGATCTCTGTTGTTTCTGCTGATCTATGTGCCAGGTAGCACGCAATTTAGGCAAGACTTTGCGAGCATTTCAGCCCACCATTAGAGAACTCCAGGTAGACAAACGATCAGTTTATGTAGTTAATTTCAATAGTGCAATGAACGTTCACTGTTTGTGTTTGAACCTTTTCGTTGGAATGTAGGACGTTTCGAGGGAGTTCAAAAGCACCCTTGAGAAGGAGATTGGTCTCGATGACATTACGAATTCTACATCTCAAACAACAAATCTCTCCAACACAACACCTACTACCACTCCTGCCCCACCCTCCCCGCCAGTTACGAGCTCTACAGATTCTCCAGCTGAATCTGAACCCAGTAAGCAGCTGTGTAACTCATTAAAACCTCCAATTCATTGTTTCCGAAACCATTACAGAAGAAGCTTCGATCTGCTTTTACTGCCTCATTGGGGATCCACATCTCCTACGTGCCGTCTTTTGTTTCATTTTCGTATATGATCTCAGCATGAACATGAAGTATCTGTTATGGAAGTGCAGATGGTACTCCTACTGCGGGCAAGGCATATACAAGTGAGGAGTACTTGAAAATCACGGAAGAGCAGCTGAAGAAGGCATCCGCTAGCCAACAACAAGCCGAAGTACCGGCAGCAGTCGAGAGCCAGCCAGAAGCTAAAGCCACAGAAGAGAATGGCGAGCAACAACAGGAGCAGACACTTGTTGCAGCAGAGAGCCAAGTTGCACCACCTCAAGCTCAACCAACAGGTTAGTTGGAAGAACAGAATTTGCCTCTGTAAGCATTTTCTGTGATTATTTAGCTCACGACGATTCTCTGTTCAATAACCAGCAGCGAATAGAGAACCTGCTGCGGAAATGCCTGGATCAGTAAAACCAGAAAGTGAGTCATGAGCTGAAGACTGTAGAAGCTATATAGGGGAGATTGGGGAGAGGAAAAGATAGGAACTTCTGGGTTTAGAGAGTTGTTTTTGTAGTTTCTGTTGTACAAGAGTGGCCGCTGCTGCAAAATTGTACGTACCTACATTACAGTACTGCGACCAATGTAATTTCGTTACGGTACCATATTAAAACGTCGAATTAGTAAATTTAATGGTATGTGGTTCAACCATTTAAACAATCATACATCGTAATTGAACAATAATTAAACAGTAATTATAGCATTATTGTATTCAACGTTTTGATAAGTGGTTCTAGATTCAATCGGTCGGAACATATGTATTAGTAAAATTAACATTTATTATATTATAATAAATATAAAAGCCAGCCATGCCGCATTAAACATCACAGGGAATAACCAAATTATACCCAGAAAAACAAAATAAGATAAATTAATGAGATCCCCTTAAAACTTCAAGCTTCAGCATCAAACTGACAAAAAGAAAAGATTACGGATTGACTTGTGCATTTTAAATAATCCAAGTACGAATCCAAAAAACCCCATCCTCCTCAAGCGGCCAAATTACAGTGAACTTCCTCCATAAGAAACTCCTTATCCTTCTCCAGCTTCTCCATCGCCGCACTCTCCAAGCTAATCTCCACATCGATCCCTCCGTTCTTCCCTTGGTACATATACACCATCCCGTCGAACCGGTTATTCAACCCGCTCCGGACACTCTCGGGCTTCCCGAACCCGAAATCCACGTCGTAGACCTTGAACCTCGGCGAGCTCCCTACCGCCACGCAGTTCACTCCGGCGTCCTTGAACTGGAATATCTTCGGCGCCGCCTCCCACTCCGAGTTCCTCCCTTCGATTGCCTTCGCGTCGTGCTTCTCGATAACTCCCTGTATCATCGACGCCCCGAACCCCGGCGGGTTGCTGATGAGCATTCCGGCCGGTAGGACGGTGAATATCGCCTGGATCAGGTTTCCGAAGTAGCTGTCCGCCATCGCCGGGTCGACCCGCTTCCTGCACGTGCCACTCGTGTGAATCAGTAATAAAATAAAATAAAAAACCAGCTCAAGAATGAATCGAACCCGTAAAACGACACACCGTACCTGCAGTCGGCGAAGACGGTGAACACCGTGTAGTCCTCGGGCTTCAGCTCTCTAGCCATGGTGACGTGCCGCCAGATGTGCACGGACAAGGTCTGGAAAGTGGACAGAGGCTTCCTGCCCTCCGCCAACGCCGGATTGGAATTGACCAGTGACTTGATCGTGGCGACTTCTGAGTCGGAGAATTTAAACACCTTCTCTCTCAATTGTGAACCCTCCGGTTTGGCCGCGGCGGATTCTTCTTCGGACTTGGCCGCAGGAGCCGGTGGTGAGAGGTCGAGCTTCACGCGTGTGTTACGGGCCTTGGTTCGATCCAGGAAAGGCGGGTTCGATACGGAGGTGGACTTGCCACTGCAGATCTCGGCCCATGAGCTCATAAAGTGCCACGTGGCCGTCCCGTCCAGAATTGCGTGGTTGAACGCGCAGCCCATTGCAAGTCCGTCTTCTAGCTTAGTCAGCTGAAAAAGAAACAAATTTACCCTTAAAAGAAAAAGAGTAAAAAACATGAGATTTTTTTCGAGGAAATTAATGTCAATATAGTTCTGGAAATTGCATCCAAAACTATTAATCTTAGCCGTTCATTTGGCATCAGAGAGTAACGGACGGACCCTACAGAATCCAATCAGAATTCAGTGGGAGCAGGGAAAAATCAACCCCAGCTACCCAACAGAATTAAATGAGGCATTAACCGTAGGAATACGACCCATGCAGAGGTCAGTTGCCTGCCTTTGAACACAAATAATATTATTTACTCCATTCAAAGACGACAGTTAAAAATTTAAAAAAAAAAGTTAAAAAAATTTCACAATTACCTGAACAGCCAGCAAAGGGCGATGCATGCCTTCGAGATTAAGCACTCCATTATACGGAATCAACTCCTTAATCAAAGCCCCACCAGATCCATCCTCCACCGTCAGATCACCCACGCAGACACCCTCCGCAACAGCCTCCAGCACTTGAACCCCCTCCACGTCAGCGTCCGAGTCATCATACTCAACTCTGAAAACGCCTTCCTCGTCCTTCCCGAGCTTCCCCGCCAGCTGGTAGAACTCCCCCAGGACCACACCCAGCGACTCCCTGATCTTCCCCGCCACGTCAGCGAAGTCAAAGGGGCCGTTGGATTTGTAGATGAGGAGCTTCTGGTTGTAGTAGAAAGCCAGGTAAGGGAGGTCGAAAGTGACGAGCTGGCATTCTTTCCTCCCGATGCTCGTGGTGGGTTTGACGTGGGTCTTGGAAGTGATTTTGACGGCGGCGGAGGCCATGATTGGTTGGGTTTGGGTAGTTTTTGCTGGGAATGTGGTGTTAGTATAGCTAGGGGCCGGAGTGCTTGAGAGCTAGACCAGTGATAAGGGAATTACTTTATAGGGGAGAAGTGTGTGTATTGTTGAGGAGGGGGAGGTGTGCATTTATGAATTTCATGGAAGTTGGTTGTGAAGATAAATATATACATTCTCAGAACATTTGACGATGAGATCGATGCTGGTAATAAGGGACGGTCCAGGTGGCTTTATGGGGACAGTACAAATATATTAAGGAACTCATTAAGTAAATTAAAGTAATTAATTAGGTTGTTTTTACGGTTCCAAAACGACTGCTGCATTTATTGTACTCCCAAGTCACTGGTTACCAAATTGGATGAACGGTCCTCCATCAATCAACTTCTCAACGGACCATGCTTTGACCCCTCCAAACATTTACGACACTTCTATTTTATAGTTGTGGATTTAAAACGTTCGAGATATTCGTAACGTTAAAGGGGAGTCTCTCTTAGATCACGGTCAAACACATTTCAAAATATAGAATTTTGGTGTTATGTAACTTTGTCTTTACGATTAGATTAGATGTTGATAGTTATATATTTCTTCGAGTCTAATATATTTAAATTTTTAATAATCTGATCCAGTACATTAAATTTTTATGGACCTAGCCGACGCCCGATACTCATATGCAACAGGCAATATAACATGATGGATTGACTTTTTTGGGTTGGCCTTCTTTGTCTAATAATAGGGTTGGTGGAAATTCATTAAGGATAATAGTATTAGGTTTGGTGGAAGCTAGCTAGTACTAATTAGCATTTTGGGAATATCCAGATGGGTTATACTTGTATGCTTTGTGTTCATAACATTGTAAATACTAAATAGTGGTTAAATAAATTGGGTTATTCTTCGACATTATGTTAAGTAGATTTATGAAAAAATGAAAGACGATTCTATTACATATATGGTTGAATACACTGCTGTTATAAGAATCAAATCAAATAGAAAAATCTCGAACAAAAAATTCGAGATTTTCCTATTTGGACAGCACGATTAATAATTGTCATGTATCCATATTTACGGCCCAATTAAGGGGACAAGTATATAATTCAGCAAAGGCAATTAAGACCAAAGACGTTCATGCGTCTGCAGCATCACGGTTAGCATTAAATGTCAAACCAACCGAGTTCTATTCTATCTAATCCTTGGTTTAAAGTTCCCGGAAAAGGGTGATTATTAACCTGGGTCTGCCTTACAAAAATCAATTTTCACCTTTAACCCAAGGTTCGGTTAATTAGTAATTATTACTGTGAAATTATCCGGGTTTGCGGGTTTGCGGGTTAGTTGGTTTTTTTGTTTCCGTTTTTACCCCCTCTCAATGTAAGCCGTAGATTTAAATTTTTAGTTCGTTCCGATGGTGGTTGAAAGCTCAACCACCGTACTGAAGTTCGTTTTCAGCACTGTACTCTACGCCTCCACATTGATTTCAGAGCTCTGAAGAAAGATCACAGCGATCCCCCGCCGCTGACTGTCGTCGTCTCGAAAGTAAAGTGAAAATTCTGTGATCGAGTCCGCCGCATCACTATGGTGAGTCTTCAGCGCTCGCCGGTCTCTGTCTCTCTCTCTCTCTCTCTCTCCCTTTCCATTTCCGTTCCTCTTGTCTGTTTAGTTTCCGAGAAAGCGAAAATGCGGCATCAAATTCGATTGATCGCTCTCGGTTCCGAATCAGTAGTTATGAGCTGCTTCAATTTTGTAGGCGAGTTCGTTGCGCCTGTATTTGACGTGCATAAGGAACACGCTCGAGGCTGCCATGTGCCTACAGGTAACGTTTGGGATCAAGCTCTTTGTGCATATTTGAGATCGATGCCAGTAGAATTGTGCGATAAGATCATTTAATTTCTATTTTGTTGGTTTGCAGAACTTCCCTTGTCAAGAAGTTGAGAGGCACAACAAGCCAGAGGTTGAACTAAAGTACTGTTCTCACTTTTGTTTCTTTTCTTTCCACGCTTAGTATTGACATATAATTGCAGTTGGTAG
Organism: Linum usitatissimum; assembly: GCA_030674075.2. NCBI lineage: Eukaryota > Viridiplantae > Streptophyta > Magnoliopsida > Malpighiales > Linaceae > Linum > Linum usitatissimum. The sequence continues at coordinate 2,248,470 of JAUJYP020001424.1, forward strand.
TGTAGTTAGTTGTTTGTGATATGATCTGCATCAATTTACTGCTTTGCGGAGGTGTTACTGATTTCTTAATGCGGCAGGACAAGCTCGGAACTTCTGCTTAATCCTGTAAGAAACTTCTTCGATCACATTGTGCAAGTTGCGACGAGAGATGTTTCGTCCCTCTCGTCCCTCTAGGTTGAGAGGATGTAATCAGTGGGCTACTGATGTGTAGGTGTTGATCTGTCGAAATGAGGCTGAAAGATGCTTGATAGAAACATCTATCAATTCATTGCGACTAAGCCTTAAGGTAAAAGCCAATTGTGTCATTAAGTTCCTTTTTCATGATTACTAGAAGGAGCAATCTAGCTACATTGTTGACAGCACTTCGCAGCTGGTGTATTGTGAGCTTCCCAGGTTTTATTTATTTCTTCTTATATGCCATCTCTACCCTGTACAGGTAAAGCAGGCAGATGAACTTGAAAACATACTGACAAAGAAGTTCCTCCGGTTTTTGTCGATAAGGGCCGAAGCATTTGAAGTGCTTAGGCGAAAACCGATACAAGTGAGCTATGATCTACTTGTACAGATTGACCTGACTGTAGGATTCTGTATAGATAGTATGCTGACTGCAATATATCCCCTCTCTCCTTGTGGTACTTGGCAGGGTTATGATATTAGCTTCCTCATAACAAACTTCAGTTGTGAGAATATGCAGAAGCAAAAGCTAATAGATTTCATCGTGCAATTCATGGAGGTAATAGATTATTATATCGCCACCTGGTCTTCTAATATCCCCCCCTCTGTATTTGCAGTTGGAAGATAATTTCTTGGTGTCATTTAGTTGGTTAATCTGAGTATAGTTGTCTAGGGTTTGGTTAATTTTTGGATGGCTTACTGAAATTGATTCTCTAGCTCTCATTTTGCAGCTTCAGTTTTATTATTCGAGTACAACAGGCATAGGGCTCAACTATATATTAGTGATTGATAAAAACTCAGGAAAAGTTTCTTCATTTTGGTAACGAATTGGATATGAAACATTTGGTTCAATAATTTTCAGCACAGGTGCATGATTTCCTGCAAACACTAACATCAGAGTCTTGATGATGATAACTTAACCTAGAGAAAAGCCATAAGTTTCATCTAATGCATAATCTTATTAACACATTCTCCAAACATTGCAGGATATTGACAAGGAGATAGGCGACCTTAAGATGTCGGTGAACACGAGGGGGAGGCTCGTGGCAGCGGAGTATCTAAAGCAGTTCATTTGATCATTGCTGCAAAATTCTGTTTCAGATTCTGATTGCTGCATAGAGACATGCGTCGTAAAACGTAAGACGGTATGTATGTTTATATCTGTTTGATTGTGCTAGACAATACATTCAAGTTTGTAAACAACTGATGTGCTGTGGTGTTTTAAATATAAGCCATTCCAATCATTAAGTTCTTAGAGCATCATCACCATGGTGTTCTCTTGATCAATATGCTGAGACTCTTCTTTTTTTAAGGGAAAATCTCGATTCGTTCATACCAAAGACGTATATAAGAGTTCGTGTTTATGCAGGAAAGAGAAAAGGGTAAGCCTTGTCACGGATCGATTCGAGCGGTTTAAGTAGTTTTGTGCAACTTGTTTGAGCGGATCGAATCATAACTGGGGATCGATCAGACTTGTTGAACGGGTTACGTGTGTCCGCAAATGTAGCTAGTTGGCTCAGTATGACTTGAAATTGGTCATCCGAATTGTGTATCGAACCGGTTTCTAGAGATTTGAGGGCCGATTTGAGGGTCCTGATCGCGACCCGTACTCGGTTGATATCATTGAGCAACGACCCACATGAGCTGGAGGCATCAGCTGTTTGGGCGAAGTACTGAGCCAGAAGTGAGTGGGCCGAGGAAGGATGATGGGCCTCCTCAATGACACGAGTTGCCGCCGGCTGGTCCGGGTCCAGAAGGTGTTCAACGAAAAGCCTGTAAGAAGAAAGCCGAGCCGCCGTGGAGTTGGTGGAATTCGCCGGAATCCCGGTGGCAGAGCCGCCGCCGTCGGAGGCCGTGAAGACACGGGTCCAGAACTCGAGGTAGGATTCTGTTCTAAAGGCGTTGGCGTATTCTTCCCGGACGGCGGTCGGTTGATAGGCCGTGCAACACCAAAAGCTGTAGATTGATTATGAAAAATACTAAAAATGTCAAATCAAATATCGATTAAAACAAGCGAATGATGATAAATCTGTTGAGTTATACCGTAGATTGAAAAGAAGTTGGTCAAGCGAGAACTCAGTTTTTGTTTCATAGTGGACGATGATCTGTAGAACAAACTGAGAGATTTTTAAAGTTGGATCTAACAGCGAATTCAAAATGATTTAATATATTCTTGTCAATTATGTAAAAATTCAAACACATACGGGTTTATATAAAAAAATGTTAACAAATCAAAAAATATAAAACAAATTACATAATATTAAATTTCAAAACTAAAAAATACATTAGATCGGGACCTATTATGACTTTAACCACTTTTATAATAATGAACCGAAAAATAAAGATAATGTATAATACTTATACAAAATTTTTGAACTTGATATCATAAACGTTTTATATCTCATGTATTATCGAAGTTTAGACCTGAATGAGAGTTGAGATCGATGGTTCGAGAAAAGCCTGATGGCAACAACTAGAAAGGAAGAAAGAGTGATATGGAGGGAGGTATTTTTTTTTCTTTTTTTTTAGTAGAAGATGGGGGAGAGGCTCTTTATATTTTATTGAAGTCGGAACGGTGACGTACACGATCTATCTCTTTGCTTATAAGAAATTGGAGAGCAATGGTGTTCAATAATTGAATGGATATGCTTCCAAGGGAAGGCATGCTTGGAAGAAACTCGTTGAAATTTTCGTCCAGGAAATAAACTTGACATAGGTGTTTTTGGGTGGCAGGATTTTTCTTCGATTCAGAACGTCAGTTATTAGTAAAATATAATCGGAAATTTTTTAGATCGTTTGTGTTGGTAAAAAGAAAATTCAAATAGTTAGAGAATATGAAGGTCATGCTATTTTAAAAAATAAAATATTTGGTTGTATCAATTTAAGTAATTGTTGGGACTAGAGAATTCAAAAATTAAATAAAATGGAATGAATTCTCTCAAAATCCCTTTCCCAACCTAGTAATTTCTATATGAGCTCAAAATCTCTAATTTTTTAATATTTTCCCACAATTAATTGTGATTCAAACAATCTATTTGGTCAAATCCCTAACTTAGAGATTTTAAAGGCCAAATCTTTAACTTAGAAATTTTTAAGGCCAAATCATCTAAAATCACTCAAAACAATCACTTGCACAAACAACCCTTTTGGGCTAGCAGATATCGCTAGAATTCCAAGTCCAGTCACGAGAGTTTGTGTTTGTTATTTTAAGAAAATAAACAAAAAATTAGTGTGAGGTTGTTGTTAATACTGATGGTTCGGTTATTCAACCAAGTGATGATGTTGCGGGTGGCGGTGTTCTCATAACCCTTCAGGGACATGTTTACAAGCTTTTGCAGCCAACCTCATTGTCTGTACTATTATTCATGTCGAGCTCTACACAACTAGCTATTCATGGTCTTTGTCTTGTCTGAGAAAGCGGATTCAAAAAGGTCACTTTCAGGGATTCAACGGTTGTGATTTCCTATGCTAATAAGGATTCCCTTAGTGATGTCCGTCATTCGGTGAATATTAACAAGCTGAAGTACCTCCTTTGACATAATTGGGATATTCAGTTTACACACATTTTTAAAAAAGACAATCGAATTACTGATCACCTTGTTCTTTTATATGGATACTATCTCCCTTTTAATTTTTACCTAATTCTTTTTTTTACAGCCGAGTTATATAATTATATGAAAACAAATTCAATTAAAATTGCATTTTCCATTTTGTTCCTAATTAAGAATATCACACGCTAATCTATATTTAAAAAAAAAAAATAAAAGCACTAATTTGTCCGAAGTCTTTGAATGAATGATGTCAGCCCTGTAAGGCCGTCCAGTGGCCATCAAGCTGCATTATTTTTCTGGTTGAGAACCCATACTGAAACAAGCATGAATCACGTGACCACTGGGCACACATCCTTCCCAAATCCCATATTAATCTTTGGTCTTAAGTCTTAACAACAATTAATTAAAATAAAAACATCACTGGTTTTAAATCTTTTATCAACTGTTCTGTCATTATTCAAACGCAATTAGCTTTAACTGTACCAACTTCGCCCAATCCACACATCAACGGTACCAAAAGATACAAACATTCAACTGAAGAAAACCAACGCAGCTTCAGGATCCGACCACACACATTTGTTAATTCATCCAGCGGGAACAAAATCATCGCCGTCTATTCGTCGCCGTCGTCATATCCCAAGTCCTCCTCCACCTTCTCCGCCGCATCATCAGCTATCTTATCCTCCAACGCATCAAACCCTTCCACCAACGCGATTCCACCTAGAGCCCCAGCCACCGCTCCCACAGCCAATCCCGTCCCCATCCCTCCAAACTTACTCTTCTTCTTCTCCCCTTCCCCGCCGTACCCTCCGCTGCCGTAACCCGCCGGATGTCCCCCATACCCTCCGTACCCTTGCTGCGGCGGAGCATTGTTATATCCCCCACCGTATGGAGCCGGGTCAGAATATCCATACGGCTGCTGAACTGGAGCCGGAGCTCCATACCCGTAGGGAGCGGATCCGTACGGAGCCCCATAACCCAAAGGAGGAGGCCCAGAGGCGTAGTGATCACGTGATCCGGATGAGGCGGGAGGTGGGACCCCGTAAGGAGGCGCGTAGTAGGCATCAGGCGCGTGATACCTGATCTCCCTAACGCTAACCTTTACCTCCACTTTCCCGTGGGGCCTGCCGGAGGGGCGCTTTAGAGTGAGGGATTTCTTGAAAAGCTCGCCGCTCAATCCGACGTCGTCGAGGACGTCGCGGAGAGGGAGCTTGGCGGATCCGATGAGGGGCTTGGTGTCCTCGTGGGGACGGGCGGCGTGGACGATGTCCACGTGGAGGACGTGGGACTCGAGGGATCCCGACGGCGGGAGAGGGATGGTTAAGGTCTGGTCCCAGACGGGGAAGTTGTCGCCTTCCTCGTCGACTCTGGTGGAGGATTTCTTGTCTGGGTCGACCCAAACGACGGCGTATGGGCGGAGGGTGCCGTACTCCCAGTTGATGTTTTTTAAGTCCTTGGCGGAGGAGATCACCACTTCCATTTCGTAACGGGAACCCATAGTAATTAATTTTGTGTGTAATGAGAGATATTGCGTTGAAAATGGTGGGGCTTTGGATTTTGGTCGGCGAGGGGTGGGGGTTTTATATGGGGGATTGAGGATCATGGTTACGCGGTGTGGACGCGTAATTGAAAGGGTATAAACGTATTAAAGGATTAAAGATACTGTTGTAATAATTGTGTAGATAATGCTTCCTACAATTTTCTAGAGACTGCCACCACTAGATGGTACTAAATTCAAGTTGTTGGATATTTTGTGTTTTGTTTCAATTGGTTTATTGGGTATGTATGGTATCTTGTATGGCTGTCTCTTTAATAGATGTGATTTATTTTGATTATTGAGTTTCGATTTAACATCTTTTAAAAACTAACAACGACGGAAAAATGATTTTTTTATGTGTTATATTACTTTTTTTTATTGAAAAATGGTTCGCATTAGTGCATACATCTAACTATATACGTATATGTTAATATCCTTTTCTCCAAAATCGATTATATACTTGTCATGGCTCTTTTCAATTATGATCTAGTAATAAAGCGAATCCTCACATTTATATTACATTTTGATAGGCACCGTGGTACATGATAATCAAAATGAAGAGCTAAAGCAAGGTGTCATGCATTTTGATTTGAATTTTATGACCGATTTTCTAGCAACCATAAGTTATTCATGTTTGGAAAATCTTGGAGTTTTGATTAAGTACCGAAAAATGTCGATAATATATTGTATGCTATATTTGTAGAATCCCACTTAGTTAAATGTCGGATTTTGTCCTGATACATCAACATATACATATAAGATAATTTATGTGACACAAACCTAATCAAAACTCACCTGGGGAAAGAAAAGCCAATCAGATGTTTATTAAAGAGGTAAAGTGCTTTTTGTACTAAAAAAATGTTACAGTGAAATTTTGTATGTTAAAAAATAGTTTGACGTGTAAAAAATGCGTGAAATTCTCTCAATTTTAGGAAATTATTTTATTGCGTTTTCCTGAAACTCGTCGTTTGATGGGCTTCCACTATGGATGTGCTCCTCTGGAATCTTGAAGTATGAATTAAAAAAGTTTAATCTTAAGCATTTTTTGGATATAAAGCAACGAGTGACTTACGTGGAGAAAAATCTTGAAAAGGTGAGAAAAGAGGTGTTTAATGACCCTTGTGTTCATAAATTAGAGGAAGTTCTGGAAAATTTATTGAAACATGAAAATTTGAAAGATGCCGAGGAAGGTTATATTAGGCAAAAGGCATGTGTGAATTGAATAAGAGAAGGTGATGGTTGCACTAATTTTTTTCATGATTACATGTGCTCAAGGCAGATAAAGAACACCATTAGACAAATCAAGGATAAAAAGGGAGATGTGATTGATGATTTTAATAGAATTGCCACAATTTTTGTCTCGTACTACAAAAAACTCTTAGGCACAAGCTCTCAGATTTCTAAAATCAATCTTAATGAGATTGTAAATAGAAATCTTACAGCTATTCAAGGTGAGAATCTTGTTGAGCAAGTTACTCGCAAGGAAGTTACGCAAGCTTTATTTGAAATGAATGGAGATAAATTTCTTAGTCCTGATGGATTCAATGCAGGGTTCTTTAAAGTTTGCTAGTTTATTATTGGGATGATGCTACTAATGTGGTGATGTATTTTTTTGAGGGGAGTAAGTTTCCTAGCTTTGTTAATTCAGTGAGTATAGCTCTGATCCTAAAAAAGTTGAATGCTACTGAAGTCAAAGACTATAGGCCTATAGCCTATTGTAATGTTGTTTATAAAGCGATCTCCAAAATAATTTCTAATCAACTGAGAGAGGTGCTTCCTTATATGATTAACCATGCCCAGTCTGCTTTTATAAGAGGAAGGAATATAGGAGACAATATTCCCCTAGCATATGAGCTTCTCCGAAATTATGGGAAATCTACAGTTAGTTCTCGTTGTGCTCTTAAGATTGATCTAATGAAAGCTTTTGACTCCATTGAATGAGAGTTTTTATTTGACATTCTTAGTGATGTGCAATTCCCCGCTAGGTTTATCAATTGGATCAGAGACTGCTTTGAATCATCTAAACTCTCTGTCTGCTTAAATGGAATTTTGAGTGGTTATTTTTGGGCCTGCAAGGGCCTTAAGCAAGGTGATCAGATCTCCCCTTACTTGTTTATCATTTTTATGAAAGCACTCTTTTGTTTGTTTGATAGCTCTATGAAGAAGGGAATCTTCTCTCTTCATCCACAATGTACTGGAACTAAGGTTACTCACTTGGGATTTGCTGACTTATAATATTCACTAAGGCAACTGAAGAAGGTGTTAGTAGAGTAGTTGATGTTCTTTCTGAGTTCCAGTAAATTTTAGGGTTGAAATTTAATCCGAAGAAGAGTGAAATCTTTCTTGCTGGGGTTCATAAGGATGATGCTGAGAAGTTGATTGACATTCTGGGTTTCAGGGTTGGAAGCCTTCCATTTAAATATCTGGGAGTCCCTCCTACCACTAGAAAACTCAAGAATGCAGACCGTAAAATGCTGTTTGATAAGATTACTTTTAGAATTAATGAGTGGAAGGCTAGAAGCTTATCATATGATGGTAAGATTCAGTTAATTTCTTTAGTCATTCGGAGTATCCTCCAATACTGAATGTCTGTCTTTTTATTACCTAAAGCCCTCTTGAATGATGTTGATAAGTTATGTAATCGATTCTATGGGGAAAGATTGATGGAGGTCATTGTAAGGTGGATTGGAGGTATCTAACTTATCCAAAGATTGATGGAGGTATTGGGCTAAAAGACCTTTATTCCTGGAATGCAACAAACACTATCAAACACTTATGGGAGTTGATTGCTCGTGGAGGCTCCTTGTGGCTAGCTTGGATGCATAAGTATCACATAAAAGGGAAGGATATATGGTCTATGAAGGTTTCAATTGGATCTTGGATATGGGGACGAGTTCTTAAAATGAGGAAAATTGTCAAATCACATATTTCAGTTGATGGTGCGGGAAATAATGCTTGGGATGGAGGTATAATGCCAAGGTATAATCTTAAAAGAGTCTGGGATGGAATAAGACCGAAACAAGCAGTAGTTGATCGGTCCAACCTTGTTTGGAACGACTGACAAATCCCTAGTACTAGTGTGATATGTTGGTTGGTTTTAAACAATAGAATTGTAGTGAAGGAGAAATTGGCTAAATAGATGATAACAATTGACATTTCCGGTGTATGTGTGATGACGGGATTGATAGTAGGGAGCATCTTTTTTCAATGCAGTTACTCTTAATAAATCATTAAAAGGCTCCTGCTAGGGCTTGCAAACTGCATTGATTGGGAAGAAAATGTAGCTAAAGCCTGTAAATTATGGAAGGGGAAGTCGAAATATCATAAAGTAAAGGGTTTGATTTGGTGTCTTATTTAGCATCAATTTGAAAAGAGAGGTGCATACGTGTTTTTGGAAAGATAATCACTTCGACTACATATATGATGAACAAAATTGCAGACAACATCAAAGCAAGGATTAATCTGAGAATTGATGTGGATAGGTTGTTGAACTAGATTTTTAGTTTTGTGTAGTTTGAAGTTGTAGTTCAATCATCTTTTGGAATTTTATAGGTTCTCAGTCTTTTATGGACAGACTTTATAAGGCTGATACAGTTTTTTATGGAATAAAATAATTATTCATAAAAAAAGTGCTTTTTGTTATTGATGTTGTTAATTTCCAACGTCATGTAGCTTCTAGGTAGAACTTGACGTGTACAATTTCCCAAAACGAATTTGACCTCTCATTTTGAAATAAACAACCTTATGCGAGTTTTTTTTTCTAAAAGTGATGGTATATGAATTGTCATTTTATGTTTAAATAAGCGTATAAATTGTTCATTAGAAGTACATATTTCACAAGTGGAATTGTATGAGCCACATGTCTCCGCTAATGTGTTAACCTCGGTGCTTACTTACCAACATATTGACAATGATAAAAACATAGTCATCATAAAACATAAGCAAAACACACATGCATAATCGATTGACTATTGAAATAAAACCTAGATATGGACATTGCATGATCCTTATTGGAATGTCATAAGCTCTTCCACTATTGAGATGACAATAGCGAGGCAAACGATTTGTTTCTCGATGGGTGGAAATGAGGCGGTGGCGGTGGAAGGGGTCATCATCGTTCCAGCGGCGGCGATAAGGGTGCGACGATGGTGTTGGTGGTGGAGATGGTGGTGATGGAGACGACGACAATGGTGTTAGAGGTGGATGTGCGATGGAGCCATGGTTTGAGATTAGCGGTGACCGCCGACTCTTCATGAGAGTACAACCTACTCTTTTATGAGACGGCAACTAGGAGGGCAACCTGGCAAACAACAAGAACAATGTAGCGGTGAGGACTTACGATGAACGAAAAGATTGGCCACGGTGGGGAACTCACGTAGCTAGGATTTCAGACTCTCATGAGGCCAGCTCCTTGTTTGATATGTTTATTTGCATATTATTTTAACGTTATGTGAGTTTATTAAACTGATTCAGGTGAAAGTAATTTGGCTTATATTAGACATTCAATTGAATAACATTGACCAGGCTTTCGGACTGTTGGTGTCAGTAACTTTTTTTGACAATTCGTCAAACTCGACTAGCAATGTAACCATCAAACATTCCATTTTTTTAATAAAAGAATAAGGAACTCAAAACTATATATTCGTAATAAGTCTAGACTCTGATGTTCCGACGTCATCATAAAGAATAATTTATGCAATACGACATTGTTCAGCTGAATTTCGTGACATCCAAGTGACTATCCCTCGATGCATTTTGAATTGTACGATTGTCGATAACAAGTGACTATCGTGACTGCTTCCATCCTTGAAAATAGTAGGGCTCTGATGAAAGAAAAATACATAATAAAGGCCATTATCAAACTTTATGAAGGTTAAAAAAAACCTTGTGAAAGGTTTATTTCTCATTTTCTCCTGAGAGTTCTGATTACTTTTTATTGGGCCTAATGTTGCTATGACTTTTCTGGGCCGAGCGGGAGCCCAAGTGATGACTAACTTGTAAAGTCCATCTCGTAGTCACTTGACAATTCAAATCCCGTAAGAAGAACCCTAAACCCTAAATTTCACCTTTAAACCCTACACTATAAATTCGACTCCTTCACTGCAGCTTCCAAACAACTAATTCTTCTTCACTTTTGCGTCGCATTTTCTTCACTCTTCTTAACCTAGACCAGACATGGCGCCACCAAGAGGTAAGGCAGCTTTCTCCTCTTGTACTATCGTGTTTCCGTTGGAACCGTATTAACCCTTTTTGCACTGTCAATGACTACGCAGGAGGAAGATCAGGAGGATTCAGAGGAGGTAGGGGTGGCGATGGAGGCCGAGGAAGGGGTAGAGGTGGAGGGAGATTTGGAGGAAGTGGGGGCGGCGGGAGATTCGGCGATAGAGGAAGCGGCATGAAGCCTCGTGGCGGAGGACGTAGCGGAGGAAGAGGAGGAGGCCGCGGTGGCGGCCGCGGTGGAGGCGGAATGAGAGGCGGGAGCAAAGTTATAGTGGAGCCTCATAGACATGAAGGTGTTTTCATTGCCAAGGGCAAAGAAGACGCACTCGTTACCAAGAACCTTGTCCCTGGAGAGGCCGTGTACAATGAGAAGAGGATATCCGTCCAGGTAATTAATTGAATGTTTGTTCATGTTCAGTGAATGGTTAAAAGTATGAGATTTGTTTTAATAGTTTTGTGTTTTGGTTAATCAATAGAATGAAGATGGAACAAAGGTTGAGTACAGGGTTTGGAATCCCTTCAGATCAAAGTTGGCAGCTGCTATCCTTGGTGGTGTTGACAACATCTGGATTGTAAGCACTACTGGCTATTGGTTACTCTTTTGTATTATTTGCCATTGAAATGTGCTTAATTTGCTGACAATTATGTTTTTTATGACTTCAGAAACCTGGTGCTAAGGTTCTATACCTTGGAGCAGCATCTGGAACTACTGTCTCTCATGTATCTGACCTTGTTGGACCTGTAAGTTTGTAATGATGGATGTTTTGATTTAGTTTGTATTGTTTGTAGACGTTGTTTAGCTGATGGATTGAAGTTGGTATGGGATTGCAGACTGGGGTGGTTTATGCTGTTGAGTTTTCTCACAGAAGTGGTAGGGATTTGGTTAACATGGCTAAAAAAAGGACCAATGTTATCCCCATCATTGAAGATGCTAGGCATCCAGCAAAGTACCGTATGCTTGTAGGCATGGTTGATGTCATATTTTCTGATGTTGCCCAACCTGATCAGGTTTGCTCTTCATTTTTCGTGATTATATGTGCATATATTCGGATTTACAGCTCTGCCTTTTACTACTTTTTTTATTTGTGGTAAAGTTAATCCTGTCATCTCTTAATTGCTAATTGCTCTATAACTGCTCTTGATTGCAAAGTGCTAGTTTTGGTTCCAATGTTGATGTTTTACCCAAATTGCATATGAAGAGATATACTCGGATTCCCCTTCATTACCTATGGGACGATGAAAACACGAGTTTCTGATGCAACCTTAAAGCTTTTACGCCTTTCATTGGAGCTTATCGATTTCTTGTTAGTAATGTCCTTTCCAAATTCGAAATCCTGCATGTGAGGATGTACTCGGATTCCCCTTCAATACGTTGTTGGGTAGCTATCTTTTGCATCCGAGTTTCCGATGCTTACAAAGGATTTCACTTTTATGATGCAAAGAAGTTTACTTTTGTAGTAAATCTTACCTTCCTTTCTCTCATTCTCGATTTTAACCCAATAAGGAGAACTTTTCATTATGAAGGTGTTGATCTTGCAAGTTTATCGACTTGCGAAACATAGTCTCACTTATTACTGTCATATTATGGCTCGCTATACAGGCTAGGATTCTAGCACTGAATGCTTCATACTTCTTGAAGTCTGGTGGTCACTTCGTTATCTCAATCAAGGTTTGTCCTTTCCGCCTTTTCCTTGATCTTACAGTCTGAATGCATACATCCATTACTTAACAAATGATTGCTGTTCTTCAGGCAAACTGCATCGACTCAACAGTGCCAGCCGAGGCTGTGTTTGAGAGTGAGGTGAAGAAGATGACCCAGGAGCAGTTCAAGCCTGCTGAGCAAGTGACATTGGAGCCGTTTGAGAGAGACCATGCTTGTGTCATCGGCGGGTACCGTATGCCCAGGAAGAACAAAGCTTGAATCCTTTCAAAGGACTTGTTGTAGTTAGAGCGTAGATCTAGAACCCTTGTGTCATTTAATAGCTTTTCTGATAGATCACTATGGATTCCTGTATGAATTTTGTGGTGACAATTTTTAGTATTCAGATATATTTTTGGTAAAATTGGACTTATCTTTTATTCACGACCAAATCGTGTTCCGAGTAACACCTTTAGTGTATGTCACTTATGATTTCTTAATCGCTATCCAATCAATTGAGCCTGTCAAACTAGACTTTTTTTTACAATTAAATCATTCATCTACTATTTTCGAACACCACAATGAAGATAGCTTTTTTTTCAATTAAATCAAACTGAAGTACCATTATGTCCATGGGTAACATAGATATCCAATTCTTTAGCTAAGATCCAGACAAGGCATTACGAGCCATCCAATTAGTTTTGTTGTTACTTTTTTTATGGATAAACCTAATCGAAATATTAGGGTCATTTCGTAATAACCGAGAGATCGAGTTTGTAAGAGCTGCACTCTTCCAGAAGGCCGAATCACCATTGACTAGTCAGACATGATAAGCAGCCCGAGAAAATAATGACCAGGGCACTAGGCAACCAAAACAGCCTGCCTCGATGGCGAACAGAGAAGAATAGAGGAAAGTAACAGCTCTGCCATTAAGAATTAAGGATGGCAACGAGTGGGTATGGGTATGGGTATGGGTCATGCATATCCATCACCCACCCGTCAAATCGTCAGGTTTTATCCGTACCCATTCGTTTACATAAACGGGTATAAATTTTAAACCGTACCCGCCCGTTAATGGGTTTCGGATTTACCCGTTTACTAAATATTAATTTTTATTTGGTAGACAAAACAAAAAATTGTTAACGTTTTCTTATCGGATGAAAACGTAAGGAAAACATACTCACAAATTTCCCGATTTGTAGGAAAATAAGGAGAAAATTGCATTCAAGAACACAATTTTTGTCGATATAATCCTTATTCCAGAGTTGGAGTTGGATCTAACAATTGAAAATTTGAAATTAAGGTAGAATATTTTGAGGGGAAACGACATAATATATTGTCGGGTGGGTATCGGGACGGATACTACAAAATCCGTCCCCGGCCACTATTCGATAATCCCGAGTTTCGAGTGTTCCCGTACCTGTTAACGGGTCTTTTTGACCGGGTAATTTTAGTGCCGATGGGTGAGTTTCGGGTGGGTACCCAAATACTGAGTTGGGTTTGTCATCCTTATCAAGAACTACTCCATGAACATAAAAAATGATACGTGATAAGCTGCTAACTAAGAATCATAAACAAATGACATTCACGAGGCTTATGACACTTACAGATAGACTCATCCTTGTTGTGCTGTTTAACCCCATAACGATGTTCTAGCATCGCGCTAGGCCGACCATAACGGTGGCTATGCGCAACGATTGACATATCGGTTTTAATGACGGATTCAGGATCGACACATACACGGAGCCGAATTTGAATCAAATTTTATGTATTGAGTAACTATTTTATGAATGTTTTTTTTCAAACTTAATAGTAAGTTAAAATATACAAAATCACGTTTGTTGTACTATTTTTTAGTTAAAGCAAGTTGTATTTAAAGATTGAATGTGCCACCAACGATTTTTTTTCCTAAGTAATAGTAAATGCAAATACTAATTCGAAATGATGATTAATATGTATCGAGTACTGAGTGGAAACAACAAAACATTGAGCCGGATATAAAATTGCCCTAAAACAAACTCAATAAAATCATAAATATATACATGAATTTACGGTTTAGGGTCGAAATTTTCCTGCGCCTCGGCTCCCCCGGTATCCGGCCATGATGACTTGGCCCCATAACAATTTCGCTCCCAACAATGCCCTTGGAGAAATTATGTCCCTCCGATCTATGTGGGGTCCGACTTGAAATTGTGGCCGTTGGATGATAGTCTCATAACATTCTAAGATATGAAGGCTTTATGATAATAGCTGTCCCGTGCTAGTGCAAAGGCTTGTTGGTGGGCTGGGCTAGCGTACTTGCCACTTTTTTTTTGCTAAGTGAGCAATAAGTTTTCTTTCAGAAAGTGTGTAACGAGAATATGCAACTAGAATTATTAAATTACTCAAATCCAAGCAGCCCATGCACTTGTTTTCTTCGGTCCTAAAAATAGTTTTAACATTTTTAATAAATATTTTATCGTGACATCAATAATTTTAATAATAAACTCATTTAGCAAAAGTTTTAAACACCTCCATCACAACAATTCGTTCGCAATCTCTAAAAATGTAAATTTCTTATAAAAATAGTCTAAAGTGCTTATGTGGCATTGTTAATAAAAAATTTAATTTAAAAAATTCTAACAAAATTTTTGAATTAGCAATTAGATATGTATCCTTAGCAGTTGCTAAATTAATATCACCTCATACAGAATTTTCTACATCACTTAATCATTGCTAAAAAATTAAAGACGACAATATTTAATAACATACAAACACGACAACAATAAACAACATATATTTTACTTTCAATAACGTGGCATTATTTGGATCCATGAATATAACAAACTAAACTTAGCTTAATCAAAGCTCATGATCACCATCATCAGTACACAACATTAATCCATCCCAAACTCATGGATATATATATAAAAAAATAAACTTTTATTATTTCACTTATAGAACAAACACGAACCAGTCGTCGTCGGATGAGTTAACCGGGACAGAAACACCAACATTCTCGGCAGACGGGTTTTTCGTCGTACGGACAACCTTCAGGGCAGTCAGAATTCAAATTACACTCGCAATCATGGGCAGGGTTGACCAGCTCGTGGTTCGTCAGAGCCCGTAAATTTCGCATTGTGGTCCGACGATCACCATGAGCCGAGGTTGCTGATACGTAACAAGTAACAATTAAGCTTTTGTTAGTTGACAGACAGAACACTCACATTAACTTATGAAATAAATAATTAACTTACTGGCTCCAAAGAGTAAGAACACTACAAGGAGGAGAAATGGGACGATCCTGGAACTGCTTATGCTTGCCATTGTTTTGATTTCAATTAGTGTAAGCTGTCTTTTTTTTCCTCTGGTTTTGAGAAATACTATGAATACGGTTCATATATTTATATTGGGAAGTTAATTAGACAATATTTAGGGAATATATATATATATATATATATAATTAACTTTGTTTTAATTTCCTTGGAAAAGAATAATAGATGCAAAGTGCCAAATCAAAGCTTCATAACAAAGGGTTTTCGTAGGGAAGAAACCCCTCTAGATTTTTTTTATGTCTGAAATTCAATAAATATTGTTTGATTAAACTAATCTAACCCTTCCCCTCAAAATATAGGATGGATATGAGATAATAACTAATAAAAGTACCATTGTCAAAAATTATATAAATTAAAAAATTAATTACCCCCACTCAAATAAATTTCTCTTTTAAAACTAAAACACTGAACGATGGGGCGGTAATTAATAATATCGTAGAACATCTTCATTCTTAAATTTTAGTAATTGTTAAAGTGAGATGGAGGGTGATTTGGAGTATTTTTTTAATAATTGTTAGAAATGTATACATGCTTGTTAATTATTGATTTAAAAAATTAATTAACAATGACACATAAGCTAATTGGTACATTTTTCAAGAAAAATATTTATAAGTAGACAATATTTTATAGATTATCTATTTATCATATTGGTGTATGATTATTGTTAAGAAAAACATAAATAATCAATAAAAATTATTAAAAAATTATAATTAGGTATGAAGGTGTTTTGAAATTGCTCAGTTAATTAATTGTTAAAGTTATTTTACCTCTTGTTAATTTTATATTTAGTTCTATCAATAAAAAAAGTTTAAATGAAGAGCCAAGATTGAATTTCAGAGGTCTGAAATTTCGACAAAGTGAAATGCTATGGTAATTATTCAAGTGTAATTAACTATGCAATTTGTCTACTTGGCATCTTTGGAAAGGATTAATCCGGCCATTCCCCGGCCAGCCGCCGATGAAAAACGAACCAACTGTTCGATCTATCCGATGTAAACCATATGTTTTGGAGCTACTAATTTCATTTAACCATCGAATATACCATTTCATTTTCATCGGGCTGTTGGTCGAATTTTATAGTAAGCTATAATATCAAAATATTATATATAGTATTAAAATTGCGATTGGGGATATTTTCAGAGTTAAATGAATTTTATACTGTTAAATGAAATAATGTCATCGGTTCGAACTTTAGAGTCAATAAAAATTTTATTTCGAATAATAATTATAAAAGACAAATTACTTAAACAATCATATTTCTTGTTCAAACCGACTTTTCGAACGTGTGATGCCCTCTAAACTTATATGACTTCATAAAAGTTCAACATAATATCTATTTATTCGTAAAGATGTAAATCAACTTAGATATAATTATTAATAACTTAGATGTATATATGGTCGATGAAAACGTAAAGTAGTTTAACTATATAAGAGAAAATGTAGTTTGTAGCAATTTAAATATATAGTATCTGGAAAAAATCAAACCTAATTATTAATAATTTAGACGTAAAAATTACACTATTTAAATTAGAAGTGTAATATTATCTCATAACGTAGTAATTATTTCTCAGAACATGCTAATTACTTTAAGAAATATTGGAATAACGGTGAGACGTACAAATTGAATTTGTCTTTAAAAACTGATTCTTTTATAAAAAAACATACAAATTGGACTGAAATTAAAGGAGTTATATCTGGTTTTTTTAAATTAAGAAATTTATTTTTCTGAATCTCCAAATTTCCCACTTAACCTGGATTTTTAGATTAAAAAATACCAAAAAGAACTAAATCTGAAGACTGAAAAAGCTTGAGTATGATGCTGTTGCTGAATTCATATTTCACCACCTTAAATTCAACGGAAACTATCACAATTTTGGCATTTAAGTGTCAGTTAAATTAGTCAGTCGGTTAATTAACCGTAACGGTTGGTCAATCAATTAAAAAAAGTTAACCGATATGAATATTCATATCATTTTCCCCGATCGTTAACCGACGGATAATAACTGCATTAACCTAACTCACAAGCCTACTTTTGAATACCACATTACACTATTTAGACTCCATGACCATACCAAACAAACATTTAACATGATCACAATTATTAGTACACAAACATTAATCCACCCTACAGTACAATACTCATGGATATGATTTGACTTTGGTACATTGCGCAATAGAGTGCTTTATTTACCGGGACATTCATAATAATCTGTTTGACATATAGATTTATCTACGTCGTAACATGTATCGTCAGGACAATCATCATCTGAATCACACTTACACAAGGCTCATCCTCGTTGCCGTTAACCATAGCATCATGACGATTGCGGTAACTAGGTGCACAATAACCAATTGGTATCCCATCATCGAAGTGATGCCTGCTTGCACGGTATAGTAATTAAATTTGTTGTTGGTTAACAAGAATAATTAGTAATTAATGAATATAATGGAAATTGTAATTAATTAATTAACTTACTGGCAACAAACAGTAGGAATACTGCAACGAGGAGGAATGCCATTGCCACCACCCTGGAAGTTCTTATCACCGCCATTGATAGATTTCAATTCTAAGCTGTTTGTCCAGTTTGCTTCATTAGGAGTTCAGTTGGGAGAAAGAACGCCGAAGAGCAACCGATATTCAGATGCGCTTCTAGAGCTTTTCCGTCTGCCCGTGATGTTCTCTCACCGTCCTAGGACGATAGGGGTAACCACGAACATTACCCACACGACGATGATCATGAATCGACGACAATGTTGTCTTAACCAACTCTAGACCATGTCATAGCCGTTGTGAATTATAGTTCATGTATTTACAGTGGAAAGTTAGAGAGAAATTAGGGAGAATAATTAGTGTTTGTAATTAAAAGCTTGTATTTCCTGGCCACCCCACTTCCTCATTCTCTCAGCACTCTGCTCCACCTCTTTATTCCAGTTAGTCTTATACAGAACAAACAACAATAACACGGTCTGCAACCCTGTCCCTGCTATCATCCCTGCCCATATTCCCTACCAAAACAACAACAAAATCAGTATTACCCAGAATACCCTTAACCCAACATGACCCCAAAAGGAAATTGTAGTTACCGTGACTCCCAAGTTAGCTTTGTATCCGAGCAGAAACCCAAGCGGAAGACCAAACACGTAGTAGCAGAATATGTTTATGTACGCCACTAGTCCTTGCCATCCTGCTCCGACCGCCACGCCCGAAATGACAGGCTGGACACTGTTGAGAACCATGGTGATTCCCAGAAGGAAAGCTAGCTTTGAGACTGCTGTCTGCAGGTCTTGGCTGCTGGTGAAGATTATGGCGAAGTAGTCCTTTGTTATCAGCACCGCTACCATGCAGAATAGTCCGATTAGGAAGGATTGGAATACGATTGCGTAGACTGCGTATTTCGCTCCTCTGGGGCGTCCTGATCCTAGCTCGTTCGATACTCGAACACTACATGAAAATGTACAAAACAGTTATATATTGACTTGAAGAATCACGAACAGAATGCAAAAGGTGCTATAAATTGAAATGCACAAACCGAAATAAAGATGGATAGAAAGAAAAAGAGACGGACACAAATGATTTTACATGGGAAATTATTGTGAGGAAAAATCATCATGAACCGTTTAATTAGTATAAAATAATTCGAGTTGTTGGGAGAAAATTAAATATGGATCTTATATTATTATCTTACACGCCCCTTGACGAAAATCAACTCACGTGCTTGAAATTTGCGCAAGCCTACCGTACTTTGTGTTTAAAGCATCTGTTAATACTAGGGTGGTAGATATTCGAACATGCGTCCACTTGGTTGACCCAGCTCTTACCATGTTATTAACTGTTTAATCCCAATAACTGGAATTGTTGGTAGAATGTTAATAATGGATTTTATATCATCCTCCTATCACCACGGCCGCACGACAGTAACGAAAGCTCCATTATGACAAGACGGTACAAATTTAAAAGGGATATATCATATACAATGATTTCATGATGTTTTTTTTAGGGAAGATTTCAAAATATGTCAATCGACAGACAGTCTGAATGAAAATACAGAGTACGACTGGTCCATTTGACACAGGAATTTGAATCAATTAACTTCAATAAAAGGTAGAAAATTTATGATTACCTTATGGCTGCATTTATCCCGATGAACAGCATCCCTTCCCAGCCGTTGAAGTTCATGCTGCAAAAAAGAAAACAGAGGACAAGTTAATTAAATCTCTGTATTCCAAGATCATGAGTTCAACAAATGTGGCAAACACTAACATCAAATTCCTAGCTTTGCTTTACCATATAGAAAGGGATCCAACAGCAGTGACAGCATTATTGAGATGCCCAGTAAGCACAATGATACTCATAATATACCAAATCTCCAAACAAAGCATAACAGCTGAAGCAAAAGACAGCTTCACAAACCCCCAAATATCCTTAAAAGCCAACCAAGACAACCCACTCCATCCTTCACTACACCAACCGACAACATAAACCACCTGAGCCAGGGAAACTCCCCAGCTGGTGACATCATAAGCCAAGGCAGCGCCTGTCGTGCCCCAATCGAACTTGAATATGAACAGCCAGAGCAGGGGGATCTGCACGACGAGTGCCCCCAGCGCGATCCAGGCCAGGGCGTTGACTTTGCTCTGAGCCTGGAGGAACTTCTGGGTCGGGAAGTTGATCGCCAGGGAGAATAGCTGCGGGATTATGAGGAGTGTGAAGTGGCCTGCTGAGTTGGATATGGATTCTTGTTGTCCTAGTAGGGTAAGGATTGGTGTGGCGAAGATGTAGATTGGGAGTAAGGCGAAACATGATAGGGTTAGGATTATCCATGATCTTTGCATGTAGATTCCTAGCATGTGGACTTGTCCTGCTCCGAATGCTTGCCCGCATAGTGTCTCCAGCGCGCTCCCCATGCCCAACTGCAAAGATTTCAAGGTCAGTTAGAGATCTACAATGGTTCAATACATGTTGAGTTGAAGTACATATACAAATTAAAATACATTCGACTTCATGCGGAAAATCTACTAATCCACTTATAAGTATAAAAAAATTTACAAACTTTCGAGGTTAGTGATGGTCGTGACGAATCCACGTTCGGCCAAGTTCGATAATTAATTTACCAAGAAGCCGAAGGAGAAAGTGCTGATGACGGAGAGGGAAATGGCGACGGCGGAGAGCTCGAACTCGCCGATGTGGCCAACGAACATGTTGGTGACGGAGTTGAGTCCGTACTGACACAAGGTGTTGAACGCGATAGGGCCAGCAATCTTCCACAGCTTCACCGTCTCCATCACGAACACAGACCGCACCTGCTTAAAGGAGTTCACCGGAGCATAGTCGCCGCCACCGGAGGCCTCGTTATTGTGGTGGTTGATGAGTGGCGCCTCCATGACTACGGCGGCGGCGAGCGAAGACGAGTTTAGTAGTTTGTGAGTTTAAAATGTTATTGCATGAGCAGATAGATATATATAGTTCTTTCTGTCGTTTGTTTTCAAGTGGGAGGGAGCAACCACCCACGTGGGATTGGTAGGTAACAGAGATTTTTCCTTTTTAAGTTGTCAAACTCGAATAGTTGACTCGACTCGATTTGATTTTTAGAAGTTGGGTACGGTACATATATGTATAATCATGTACATTTATAAGTCGATTAACATTCTATTTGATGAACATCGACTCCTCAAATATGCAACGTTAGGAAGATATCTGGTCGTGTTCGGTTTTCGAATTGAACCATAAGTAAGTTGATTGTGATTTTAAACACTTCTAAAATCTATCATCCAATTGGATCGTCTTGAATTGATTAATAAGTGAACTTGTGAATAACATGTCTAAACAAGAACGGACTCGAAATGGCCAAACAAGTAAACTAATCCATATATTGGTATCTACGCCTCTGAAATCTATTGAGTTGTTTCGAATTGATCAATAAGTGTAATTATCTCGTGATTTTAAAGAAATAAAAATAAAAAACTTTTTATCAAAACCTGATTTCAATTCAGTGACCCGTGGATTATGAGCCCTCCACGCTTTCCTTTCATCGCTCTGATGAGTTATGAAAGTATTGAGTATTCGTTTTGCATGGAATGTAGAGCCAAAAAAGAACCAACCGCCGTCAGATTATTGTATCTGCGTACCAACCATGGCTCCGAAATAGTGGGAGCTACGCCTACCTGGTGGTTGGTTTTCCCATTCCTGGAGGGTAATCAAACAACATATTACAAAATTTTATCCAATAAAAAAATTCAAAAGTTAAAAGGAAATTAAAATGGAAGAAATATTTCCACGTGTGCTCGACAATATAATATCTTGAATTGAAGTTGAAGAACATGAGCCAATATCTTTTACAGCTCGTTCCTCTTACCAGATTCGGCCCAAGTAAACAATCCAATCAACCTCCATATTGGGCTGCGTGTTTTGGCCCATGTATCGTTCAGCACAACGAAAATTCCAAAGTACTTACGGTTAGTAATGCAGATACGCAGTTTTTCATCATTATCAGAGTGGAGCCGTGAAAGCGTGATTGAAATAAGATTTCTGATTTTTTTTTTGGAAAAATTATTTTTCAAAAGTCACAAATTCGAAACAACTTAAGTGGATAATAAATTTTAACGGTGCAAAAGTTGCTTACGAATTCGAGATTATTCATGTCTAGATATGTTATTCACAAATTAATTTACTTATTACTCTCTAAGTGTGTCATGTTTCGAGCTCAGCTCCATTAATCAATTTGTATTACACGAATCCAGACTAATGGCGACAATGAAATTGAACAGACCCATCTTGGTTGACCCTTTTGATGTTCCTTGGAGTCTCACCTTGTAAATATCTTTGATCTATTTCGAATAATATTCCTTACTATTCATCAAAAAAAATGTTAGTTTTCTTATTGAAATGATTTTTTTTCTAATGTATCACTCGAGACACACACAAGAAAACAAATAAAATATAACTCTAAGTAGATGACGAATTGATTTCTATTTCTTTTTATACTAATTATACGGAACACAAATCACATAAAGAAGCAATAATATGGTTGAACCCTATAGCCTTACGTGTGCGGCTCGTTATCACCGCTACAACCCTAAATTGAATCCACCTCAAAAACAAAATTTAAATAATCATAACGAGCTATCTAATTCATATCTTCACGCAAAATTCGATTTTTCGGGACGGAATATCTTATTAGTGTTGCATATCTGGGGTTATTGAATCACGTTTCCTAGTGTGTTTCCGTTAAATACCCATTGTATTTTTCTGGTAGTCTTTGTGGGGTTATCTGAAGTACTCCACGCTAAATCCTCCTCCGGCGGCTACTTTTAAATTTTGTAATTAGAAGAAAAAGAAGATATATAGCAAAAAAAAACAAGCTAAGTCAGCCACGCAACCGACCCAAAACCCAGAAACACAAAGAATCTGAGTTATATACAATGCATGTGACTAACCAACTGGTTTTCTCGGTTTATAAAGTAACACTAAATACGTAACCCTAGACTAGACGACGTGGTCTACTTTCTTTTAGCTGAACGATTCTCTCCACCCATACTTTCTTCTTCTAGGAAGATTTCAATATTTTCGTGAAATAGTATAAATGGTTGCGTTGTGTGAGAGGTGTGGATTTAAATTTAATACTCTCACGTATGAACAAAATCCTACGATTATAAGTTGGAATTTTTTTTTTACAGACACGATTAAATTGAAAATTATGTAAATAGTCAAGTTGAAACTTATATTACACAAAAAGGCCATTATGACCCCTACCGCGCGTCGCACGTTTTAAGTTTGATCCAACGGCTATATTGTAACGGTCGTTAACGCGCCGTGCATCCTACAATGCGCGGCGTGTTATAGGAGGCCGTAATGGTCATTTTGTATTCACAGCCGGTGGCATATAGCATTGTCATGCATGACTAATGCACATGGTCAAATCCGTGGCGGGTCCAGCGACACTTTCGCTTGCTCATCTCCGGTGGTAGCTGAGGACCTAGCTCTCCACGAAGCCGTCACCTTGGCTCGCTCGACGAATCGACCCACACACATCTTTTCTGACTGTCAACGCTTGGTCAATATACTCAACAACAACAAAAAATTCCTTGGCCTTGGGAATGTACTGTGCTTACCGGGTTGATGATGTCAATCCTTAGTCTCACTCTCGAGATTCAGGTGTTCTTCATCCCCGTGGTCAAAACAAGCCCGTCAATTTAGTCGCAATTTCAACTAGGAATCGTACTTTTCCTCATGATTGGTATGAAATATTTTCTGTATGAAACGAGTTACATCTGATTAGTGAATCCTTTATTAAAAAAATGATTATTTTTATAATATAAATTTTGACGATTGTTTATGTAATTTTTAATTTAATCGTGTTAAAAAATTGCATGCCAAGTTAGTGGTCAGAACGCAACACACAACCTGGTGGGTAAATGTGTGAGTTTGAAGAATGAAAGTTGAAACCGACGGAGCTTGAACTGGCTTACATTACAAGTTTACCAAAAGCGAATTATTGGCCTTTTTCGGCGTATCCAATTTCAAATTCCGTGTTGTGTGTGTGTTGTACATTATTTTATTAATTATTCTAATTAAACGAACAGCTCCGTATACTTTTATAATATTTTCAGAATATGAAAATTTGTCGTAAGGTATTATATATAAAAGGTGAAATATTTAATTTTTCTTTATCGAACCCCACTTTTTTAATTTCTAGCTACGCTACTACCATGAGTCAATGACCTACATGACTTGTTTGATTAAAAATTTGTAGCTATATAGATAAATTCCAACTTTATATGTGGTGCATTCAAATAATTAATTTTATATAATATACAACGGTTCATGACATACGAGCATTTTTTGTCATTATACATACTAATGTGTAGTGAAAAGTATAAGATGTGTTGGTCTCAAGTGATGATTCGGGAACACGATAAAGACTAAGCCGGAGACAAGCATCAGGTTTCGGAGCTCCGGCAGCCGGTGACTACTTATACCAATAATGGCCGCCGCTAAGACTAAGAAAGATTCAGAAACAGTGCCGAATTAACGAAGTACAAAAGTTGAAAGTGTGAGCGCCAAATGGAGACACGTGTCTCTATAGAGTGCTGGAATCCCAGGGACCAAATCCAACGATTTGGATTTACCTCGTTGGAAGTTACCGCCATCGAGGCAGTTAAAAAAAAAAAAAAAGAGACGGATTTTACTGATGGGCCAGTGGATGGCCATAGACATTAGCCAGATTTGACAACACAAACTGCTATTCTTCTTCACCCCTCATCTCATCTGCCAGATAATAAAATCCATCATTTGATTCAGTTTGATTTTCGGAGCTAAACTCACTCATTAATTATATACTTTGTGATATGGTATTTAATCGGGCACGTAAGTTGTAATAACGATCAGGTGATCACTACTCAATCAAACTGTGTAGTTGTTTGGTTTATACTAATTAGGTGACGAAACAATACTAATCATGTGTCTATTTGTGTAGCATTAAAACTCTAATCCGAGACCTCGAAAAACCACAAATAGCGCCACATCTAGAGTCGAAGTAAGACAACCAGCTACCATTTTACTTGTAACTCGATCGAATAGGAACATAAAATCACAAAACAAATCTTAATATATTTGAGCTAGCTAGTACCTAGTAAGTACTATCATATATATGCCAACCAGCCTATGTGCCTGACTTTATTCCCATGGTTTGAAGTCGGAATGAGCAATCGTTTCGGCCCATGTGATAGCCTCGCCGGCTCACCTAAGCTGAAAGTCGGCAATTCCGAAATTTACCTAGACGAAAACATCACTAAATGTAGTACTCATTGTTGGAGTTTCATCGAACCTAAAATGCCGGTGGGCACTCTATCCACGTGAGGCGGCACGTATTTCAAATTTTAAAAAATCATAATTTAGAACATTGTTTTTTCCCATTTTCTCGTAAATGTGTAAAAATTAATATATGCATGTGGGTTGGATTTTGATGTTCACAAAACCAAATTTGTTTGGTTTTTTCTTCTGAATATCGGTCGCGTTGGTAGTAGACAGACATAATTACATGAACACGTTACTAATCAATCAACGTTAATTAATTAATTGTTACAAAGTTTATACGTCAAATTAATGAAAATTGTAAAGCACGAGTTTAAGACGTATCCATACCCGTCCTTTCATCTTGTGACACCCATTATTATTATTGAAAGATACACGATTATTAAATCATTAATTAATAGGGGGTTTAAGTTTAATGAATTAATAAAATAAATATATATACGGGTCCATTGAAACCCAACTTATAAAAAAAGAAAAAAAGTTAAAAATTGGTTAAAATTTTGATCAGGTTGTTAAATTTAATCCAAATTATTTTTTTTATACAATTTTCCACCAAAATTAGAAACAACTTTGATTAAATACAACGTCTACCAAAACTAAAAACCCAACTTTATGTGATTATGGTCGAAAGAAAAAAGTAAGGAATGGGTTTTCAAGGGGAGAAAATCGGGTTGAATAGGTTTGGATTTTTAATTTATTGTTTTTAAAAATGGTAATTTGAACTGTATTTAAGAATTTTCGACTAATCGGTTATAAATTAATAACAAATTATAGAGGAATATATATAGAGCTCAATAATTATCGGTTACGGCACTTAATGTCTCGATGAATGATCGTAGCTAGCACTAAATGACTAGTTGTATGACTAAATAATCAGCTAAGTAAGATATAGCCGATTGATTATATGAGCTATACCCAGACGATTATTGACACGCATATAATGTTGTCGAACACTCACTAAAAGATAGTAAAAAAAGTTCACCAGGCAATCTCTCGAAATCTGCTTATAATAACAACCAAGACGGATGCTCCAATTCGAGAAAACCATTTTTCGATGTCGAAAGTAATTATAGTTGATAAAAAATTTCAACTTAATTAATATAAGCATTTGAAAAAATCACGATTGGCCAATCATAATGTGGAATTAAGCTAATATAAATAATAAACAATAAAAATTAAATGAAAATGTGATTGTACGATAAGAAGCTAACAGGCTGTGCATCCTTGTTAAGTTGTAATCAATCAGAAGTGAGATTCCAGGAGAGATACGGTAATCATTATGGTCATATATATAAATGAACTTTTGGCCATATATATATATACGGTTTTTAAACAAATTTTTTTTGAGTTTAATACGGCATTTGTCGATAAATGATGTTATGTTGGACCCTGAATTTAACGGTTGAAAATAAATTTTATATATTAAATGGTTAGAAAAATGACCGTGCTAGAAAAATTAAATTAAAAAAAATGACGGCCTCATTTTTCTTACTTATAAATTTATAAAATTCATTTTCAACCGTTGGATACGGGTACCAGCATCGGGTGACAGATGCTCAGCACCCAAGAAAATTTGATTTTTAAATCACTTAGTTGGAACGTCATTCCACATGTCAGGTAGCACACAAATCACCTTTTTGATTTGCCTACTTGATGTTTATGCCTATCTTTCCCCTTTTTTTTCTCCTTATTACAACTTTATTTTTGTTATCGATGATAGAATCGGATCAGATGGTACGTTATGATTTTAAATAATGTTTAAATTTGATTATTTGATATGACGATTATTTCGTGATTTTAACCGGCTGGCAAGCAAATTCAATTCTAAACACAATGGTTGAAGTACCAACTTGAATTGTTGCATATACTATGCCTCTTGGTTTGGTGGGTTGGTTCGATTTGGAGGGTCGAATGAGGTATTTGTTGTTGTTGTTGATCCACCTACGGCATGAGTGTAGTAAGAGCCATTTGGCTTTTGAACCGGTTAGACATGTTTGTGTCTAGGTATGGGCCGCCATATACAACGATAAATCCAAATAGTTTAATGTATTAGACTAGATTATATGGATCACGCATGTAAAGTTTATGCTAACCAGCATCTTGGCATCCTAGTGTTCTAGCTGCCTGATTTGCTAATTACTTGAGCATGTTGAACTTGTAACTTGTACATTTAACTTGTATAATTAATGCAAACTGTGGATTAAATGTGAATGCAGAAATGGTTTGATGGCTAATCCCTACTCCCAATTTATGCACTAGTTTTGGTAAAGTGGGGACACAATGTACATACACCAAGCACCTACGTTTGATATCTTTACTAGATCCTAATTACTAATATGAAAAATATGTAGCACCGACCTAATTTTACAACCATATGAAATTTATGTTTAGTTATACTAGTAATTTATGTTTATATTCAAATCCGGATTACGTCACTATCGATATCTCTAAAATATCGAAGCGTTCATACAAAAAAAAATTAAAACAATAAGCTGTAGTCCTTTAATAGTAATTCATTAAAGCTTTTGCTTGTCGTTTCCGGATTAAATATTTGTAGGGGATTCTTAAAATAGGTGTTTGACATCTTTTTCCGCACTTGCACATTGGGACAAGCCATCTTGCCAGTAGGAAGCAATTCTCAACGACTTGTTCACTTCTAACCCCATGTCCGAGATTCATATTCAGGTAGGTCGTCTGTCAGATAGGCATTAAAGGAGACGTAGAGGCCATGCCACCCCACACTCGCACCGCCCACACCAACTTGACATCCGAAGGCTGTACCATCAACAGATATGTCAACGGGCTTCCTTGCCCGAGATCCGACTGCAGACTGTTCAATGGTCAGGTTAGAACTACTCATTGTTGTCGGTGATCCTCATTTTTTGTATTGATTCTTAGTTGATATGCGTTTCTTTATCTACTTATCTCGCAAACACTATTTTAGGAAGAAAAAAACAGCAATCCATTGAACCTGCCGCTACCAATTACTAACTTTTGTCGATATTAAATTCTATCGACAACAGAACACAGTAATTGTTAACAACTTGTTCATGGGCTATATGCCACATAGATAGTGGCTGAGCTAGGCTAAGATTGTTGTTCTCTCTACACATTAAATAGATCCTTCAAGTTGCAATTAATTTCCACTTTGCCATACCTTCCGGTAGTAAATTGTTTGGTTTATTATTATTTATTTCATTTTTCGCATAATTAAAATAAAATGAGTGGTTGTGACTTTGTACAGAGGGACAAAATGGGAA
Organism: Linum usitatissimum; assembly: GCA_030674075.2. NCBI lineage: Eukaryota > Viridiplantae > Streptophyta > Magnoliopsida > Malpighiales > Linaceae > Linum > Linum usitatissimum. The sequence goes on from JAUJYP020001424.1 coordinate 2,276,976, forward strand.
AGAAATAATGCAATTGTGGCTGTGTGGCTTGTTGCGTGTGGGGAATCAATCCATTTGGCCCCTATCGGAGCGTGCTATTTACTCGAATGTCCATTGCGCGTGGGGATGGTGTCCTTTCGTCCAAGGATGAAATTGGACAAAATATCAACTTCCTTCCCAGATTCGGAATGTCAAACCTGCTATCGCCGGTTACCTCTGAAATTCTGTAAAACACTATCGTGGGTCCCACCCACTACTGGTACTTCGTCTTCTGCCGCGCAATTCTATTCATTTAATTTTGGCCTCATTGATTTTTTACCCTCCCGGAAAAGGGATCCGTTCGGTGAATCGAGATATCAAACACATCAAAATTTATAAATTTAACTAACTCATAAAATTTGACTTAAATTACTTTTGAATAAATAAAAGAGCAAGTAATACTATTGTATGCATAGTTTTATATCCTTATTAATGTCTACGAACCAAACTCTTCAACATGGCCTGCAAGGAGTTATACTAATCGTAACAAGTCCATACGGAAGAACTCTGAGGCATTACAAAATCTATAGGTTCATATGTATAATAAGATATAAGAAAATAAAAATTATATGAATGTCTGTTTATAAAGTGTAATTGGATTTGAACTGAATTTATTTGGGATAAATTTAGCATTTATAAAATTTGAATCTTTATATTTTGATTTTCTCATTTTTTTAGTTTAAATTACTTCTAATTTGATTTGGCTTTGGTGGTGACTTGTTCAAAACATTAGTTTTGCCAACACGCAACTTACACTTAGGATGAATTGAAATTACTGTCACCCTTCCACTAAAAAAAATTATGGTGGACTTTCCAAAATTTGTGCTCAAGATATTTCTTTTTTTCTTATTTTGATTTATTCGTTACGATTTACTTTTATTCCGACGATTGGCATCACTCCATTTTAAAATATTTTTAGTTGTTTTTTTATTAAGTTTTTTTAATGAGATTTAGTATTTTCAGAAAGGGAGTTATATGTAGATATTTGAAGGTGTTAGAACACTCAATTATATCTCATTGTCATAAATTATAATAAAAAATAATAAATTTTTATAATTATAACACACTAAAAATCTCAGATCTTAATAATTTATGATAATGAAATGAAATATATTATAGACAACTCAATGAATTATTCTATAAATATTCCATATGTTGGAACAAAATGAAATTTTTGTTAAGTAAAAAAAAAAAGAAATTTGTGTAGCTTTAACTCTGAACCACTAAGGACCCACATTCTTCATAATATTTTCACCTTTTGGGGTCCATGGTTGAAAGAAGAAGGTGTTCAAAAAATGGTCAAAGAAAGTCAACCCTGGAAAAGCATACACCCATAAAGGAAAACAACAAATTAAAAACATAAATTTTTCATTTATATAATAAGTAAATTATAAAAAAGAAATGTCGACAGGTGGGGATAAAAAGTAAAAACCAAGGAACAGTTAAAAAAGAGTTCAGAAGTAAAACTTTTGTTTGATATAATTAGAATATTTAATCACAACCTTCTAACACGACATCATAAACTCAAATTAAAAATCATCACATTCTAAATTTTGATCATGAATCAAAATTAATAAATTTTAAATCCTCTAACCCTTTATATGCACCATACAAACCTTTAACTTAAAAAAATTTAATATTAAATTTATAAAAATTAATATTAAACATAAAATATAGCAAAATTTAAAATATAAAATATTTAAGATATCCAAACATTTCCCATATATAATTAACGGTCAGCTTTTTATTGAAATAAGAAAAAGCTGGAGAACAGCTTCTGAAGAATTAATTGAAGGAAAAGGAATTTAGATTCTTCAGCTACACATTCAATTAATAAACAACTAATTATTATTATATTATTAAATTTAATGTGTAGGTCTCCTTCGAGTACTCACTAAGCAACCACACAACATAAATTAAAGGATTCTTCTTTCTGCTGAGATTTATGATTTCTCTCCATTGATTCATATTAATATTATAATTATAATTTCACGACTATTATAATGAGGTTTGTACTTAATACGAGATATTACAATGTCGTTATAGTTGTGCTCGAGACGTAAAAGATCCCAGGTTACAACTCTAAACAACGACAACAACATATACTTCTTCTACGAGAAAATACTCAATACTGAATAGAATACTAATATCTTTAGAGTGAAAAGAGCTCAATAATGGATTTCGAAAGCACCGCAGACAACCCTCAAAATCGCCTCCTCTCTTCTGATTTTATTTTATTTTATTTTTTCTCGTAGCTAATGAAGAAACCTTTCTTACTATTATTACTTAATTATTTCTTTATGTTGATTAATGGAACCAGCCAAGCCAGAAATTTCTGACAATTCTGCAATAAAAATCTAGCAGGAGTGTGCGTATGAAATACGATTAAATACAAATTTAATGGAAAATTTGAAAAGTTTTTTTTAAAAAAATAAAAATTGTGTAGTGTTTTTGTAAAATCAGAAGCACATGCATTCTATTAATAAATAATATATATATATATATATACATATTTGGGGTTTTCTACCCAATTACTGCTTACTGTCCTTTTTGACCATTAAAGGTGGTTTTGCCTTTTGCATTCAAAGTGGTCGGGGCCAAACACACAGAGTTGTGCAACACTACTGATTGAATGTTGATAACTTATTATACGATGGTGAATGTTGGTTTTCGGAACCCGTATCGTATTGGTCGGTAAATTTTGATCGGTTTCCTATTGGGTTGGTTGTGGAGATATGATCGGTTTTTATATATTTTATCAAAATTAGAGATATTAAAGGTGATGTGCTAGATAGTTCGTTGTACATGCATGTGCGTGACAAAAAATCTTATAAGTGTTCTTGTAGTTTCATCAACGAGAATGCTCGTTCCTTATTTGAATGGCTACAGTAATAAGTTATATTTCAGTACTTCTCATACAATCAGTAAATTTTATCCTGTTTTCGATTGGTTCGAGATATATTACGTGACAAAACTTTTAACAAGTGTTCATATGGTTTCATCAACGAGAAAACAACTCTTGATTTAGTGTATACAAAATCTAGTGGTCTGACAAAAAGGTTTAGGGTCTCAAATTATAATAGTCTCTATAATCTATTTCACAAGATTTATCAAAATTGTACAAATTGCAGAGTACTCAATTTTGTTTCGAAAGCATGTTAATGAATAATTTTATTAAAGCAATGTTGAATTTTCTTCCAAAAGTTTCGAATTATTTTCATTAAAACTTAAAATCAACCTATTAAAATAAGATTTGGTTTGACAGGTAGAATGTAAAATAAAATTTTAAAATTTTATTGTTTTGCATTCGAACGAAAAATTTAAATTCCAACAAAATATATTTTATACGAAAAGCTAAAAAACGGATGAGCTGGCCCCTTGACGAAAAACACCTGAAATCTCCAATGCACCAGCCCACCAATCATTTTGTCTTTGGGATTTTAGTTAACATAATTTGTTTTTAGAACACGAACGGATGGGAAAAACGATAAAAAAAATCTTTGAATCAAGTATTAATTTTATTTGCTCAATAATTTTATTGTCAAATACCCTATCACCCGCCTAAATTGTGGCGAATGTTATTTTCTTCGTTAACAAAAGTCATCGAGGAATATTGACTCTTGCTTTTCAGAGCCATCTTTAAACTTGATTCGTTAAATCTTATCGTTTCGAGAGCCGGCGGCCTGATCCATTGGGGCCTATCATATACAATTGTGCTCCAATGTTTAATAACAGTCAAATTGCAAAAAGTATATTGAAATTACAACTATTTTAAATACTCACAGATAACCTCATTATTACGTCATTCTTCTTTTAACAAACTTTATTATATTATATTATTATGAGGTGAGCATAACTATTTGAACAATAATTCAGATAAAAGTTGATTGGAAAAGTAGGCAAAAGTGGCATAGGATTACTGGAATCAATTATTAATTATAATATATACTACTTAATTAATTATTCTCCAGCATATCTCACTGTATAATTAATATATATATATATATAACTCCTTCAGTTCGGATCTTATTCTGACTATAAAAAAAATTTGTATCATGTTCATTGTTATTACATATACAGTGTGTTGTTTGTTTGACGTATACAAAATTTCGATTGGCCATAAAGAAAGGTTAATTAGTATAAATACCATCACCGGCCTCTTATATATTAGGCAAACTACCCTAAAATATCACGAAATTTGGGCATATATCGATAAATATTATTACGATTTTGATATAGATTTTTTGTCATATGATATTGAATTTCTCACAAAAAATATATCTCTGTTAATTTATTTTGTATTTTTTTTTATTCAAGAACTCCGTAGTAAAAATATCATAGATAATAAGTCTAATTATAGCGGGAAAATTTCAGAAAAAATAGGTAGGGGGAGAATGGGGTTTTAGAAAGATGATAAATTGGGCTGGGGAGAGGAAAAATAGATAAGAGGGGATTAGAGAGGAAGTGATGTACTTTTTGAGTGAGTATTATTGGTTGTGCGGACCGTTATTTTTACCGAAGTGCGACAAAATACGCCATCCAAAGAGTTGTGGTAAAAACTGGAAAGACGGTCTAGTTGTTAAGTAGGCAACATTAATGCTAGACCTTGAAATGGAAGCAGTGATTGATCGGCGTGAATGAGGCACCAAGGTCACGATAAAGAAGACTAAAATCTTAACAGGGCACTAAGGCTACGACAAAAGAGACATGGCTTTATTAACGGGACATCAAGGTCACGACAAGGAGACTCGGTCCCAATTTCAAACTTACAAACTGATGTTTGCAGAATCACGGAACAAGTTCCAAACAGTACAGATTCCTTCATAGAGCTATATTGAACTAATAGAAATGGTACTTCTTCTGCTGGATTCGATGTCTTTAAAGAGCTAATAGAAAGCAACATTTCGAACAATGTGATGTAACGTAGAGGGATGCGTTCAATTCAACATGCTCTGGCACATCAATCTCCGTCTTCACTCTGCAATCCTGTCACTGCATGACTGGAGGAGAATACGATTTGTAGAGCAACTTAGGACGCCGAGACGAAGATTTTTCTTTGGTGATGAAGGTCGGAGGAGGCTTTAGCGTCGTCGTGGTTGAGGTGCTGCAAGCGGCGATTGAGTTGAGAGAACCCAAATGCATCGCTATTCAACGCAGCCATCGTAGACCCATTATTACTATTGCTATGGCTGATACCACCATCGCCTCGCCTTCTTGTTGAGGAAGGAGAGGGGAAACTTGAGCCAAGGACCGGAACTCTACTAGCGTGGACAGACAATTCATAGCCAGTAGCGCCACCAGGATGGATACGGCCGTCACCGTTGCCATTCTGCTCTGTGAATCTTCTCCGGCCGGCCGGCCCGTCAACGAATTGTGAACTGAGAGAATTTGAGTTGTGATTAAAGACTGATATAATTTATTCCGTATTTGAGCCCACGTGGAATTTGAATCATTATACAATTTTTTTTTATGGTTAGGAAAAGGCCAACGTCGACTACTTTTCTGGTATTTTTCGAAGCTGAAACCGATCATCAGTGACCGACACGTGTGCAAGGCTTCCCACTAAATCAACCGGGTACCGTCGGTTTTTAATTAAAAATTAAAAACTAACAGCTACTGCCTACTGGGAGAGGAAATGGAATAAGGAAACCAGCTGTAAACGATTTGCAAAACTGACGGTGCAGTTACTTGTAGTTGGCTCAACGTTCTTTCTCATCGTGACATGTGTCCAATAAGTCGTTTTCCGTTACCTTTTTGGAGTGAAGGAGTTGTTCTTGTTTATGCCTTGACTTCTTCGCCCCACATATATACGACCTAATTAACCTTCTAAATGATGTTTGACAATTTCTAAAATAAAATATTAAATATCAAGTGAAAAATAGCTAAAGGAAAATGTGGAAAAGATTAAGCACTATTTTTTACAATTCTTTCTAATTTAAAGGTCAACGATGCGATAAGATTTCCTTTTTCTTGAGTTAAAATGTTTCAGATAATTATTTTTTTGTTTAGTATAAATACGTAATTTGTGTATAAATTGATTTTAAAAATTCTTTTCGAACCCGTAAATAAATATGTGACAGCAAAAAAATACCTTGTTCGTTTTATCTTTGATAGTTTCGAAAGTAAAAAGTTCTCCCTTGAGTGTAGATTTATTGATACATAGATCATAAATAGATTCCTTAATAATAATAATAATAATAATAATAATAATATAATAATGTATTTAAGTGGTTATTGTGGCTAGCTTTTTCTTGAGAAAGTATTTGGTAACAGTCTTGTCGGGCGAACACTTCTCAGTTCTCCCAAACCTAGCTGAGTTCACCTCATTCACTCAAGTTTATACTTCCTTTCGTCCTTAACTGGCTAACTTGGAGCGTGTGCTTCACTCTCCTCAATCTCTATCATATTATGGACCCCACCGCCATGTCTTTTTTTTTCATCTCCCATTTTTTAAATGTGCAATTCGTAACCTACGCGCTACTGGAGAAAGCGTGGGCGTCATTAATTGCGGGAAAGCGCCAGACAAAAAAAAAAGAGTTTTATTATGACTGCGCTCAAGCAACCGAGGCGGAGGTGAATACAAAAAAAAACATGTTCCACTTACAATCTCCTGACTATTCCAATTTCGCTATAATTAACCGTTAAATCGATTTAGTACAGTTTCGATATAATTATCGTTAAAACCGTTAACATTATCTAACTTTTACTAGTATGATCTCCAATACATTTATGATTATGAAAGTCTTTGATTTTTCCTCTCTTATCATAATGAAATTTATATTTAATGATATTGATATCTTTCCAAATTTAATTATTTCGAAAATATATGTACATACATGTAAGCATATGATGTTCATGTGAATTCATTAATCATATATATTGATCTTCCTAGAAAAAGAGGACTAACCACGTTTTTATAGGTTTCCTTTTCTTCTATATATTAGACCTATATGAGTTTTTTGATGAATAATAAAATATTGTTCATCGGAGAAAAAAACTTATACACTCACATTATAACGCATTATAAGCACATCAATTAAAACTTCAATCGTCACGCGTAACAATAATTTTATTTATCTAAACCTTAAATAATCTTATGGTTATTGTGCATTTTTCAAATGCAAATAAAATTGATCCTTCTTACTCTCTTACTTCCATGCGAATACGTATAAAATACGTAAAAAAGGCAACCTTAATAACTATCCATATACAATACACACCTACGTATCGTATTAAAATATATATACGTACGAAAAGTTTCATCAATATATATAGTAATAAAATAAATAATATCACCATTATTATTATTATTAAATTAATAATCTTAGAAAAACAAACCGCTAGTTGGAATTTGCGAAGCTCTCTCTCTCTCTCTCTTTCTTTCTTTCTTTCTTTCTTAAATTCATCAGAATCATTTCAACGCCATTAGAGAAAGAGGAAAAAAAAACCCTTCCTCTGTTTCGGATCTTATTCCCTTTCTCTGTCTCTCTCCCTTCTTTCATTTCTCCATTTACTCATTCTCAATGCGTTTCATCAATCACTAACACCCTTGTAACCTTCTCCCAAACGTCACAGATCCTCCAGTGGAAGTTACCAAACAACAAATAGAGATGGCATCTGGATTCCCCGGCGGAGGAGGAGGATTCAGCGGCGGTGGTGGTGGTTCAGACTCCTACTTCGCCGGCAGATCGATGAACTCCTCCTCATTCAACCCTAACAACACCGCCACACAGCTTCCTTACAGAGCTCAGCAACAGCTCCCGCAAATCTTCCTCGACCAATCGTCGTCTCAGATCGGCCACCATCGGAACCACCACCACCACCAGCATCAGCAGCAACAGTCTCTGGCGAGCAGCTACATCGGGAAAAGAGCCCTCTCCGATTTCCAGGGGATAAATCCAGGGTTGAATTCGTTACTCCGCTCAGTGAAGCCGAGGATTTACCAGAATAACTGCAGTGGTTTCTCCGGTAATTTCGCTAATAATAATAATCATCATAATTTCTCAGCGGAGAATTCGTTTTCCGCTCTTTCTTCTCAGAGGTACGGATTGCCGCTCCTTCAGCAGCTCAGGCCTCAGCCTATCAATGTTCTTCCTCAACAAACGCTGCAGGGAGTTCCGTTTGCGCAAACCCGGACTCAGCACAACAAGGGAGTTGCCGTCGGGTCCGGCGGGTCGGGTGGACCCGGTCAGGAATCGGAGAAGAAAATGATGAACCGGCTTCAGGAGCTGGAGAAGCAGCTTCTGGATGACGACGACGAGGAGGTAGAAGGGGAAGAAGGACAATCCGACGCAGTTTCGGTCATCACCAACAACACGAACAGCGAGTGGTCGGAGACGATTCAAAATCTAATTACTCCATCGTCCAGCCCCATCGAAAACAACAACAATAACGTCGGCCAGAATCAGATTTCTCCGTCTCCTAGTCCTTCGTCGTCGTCGTCCACCACCTCCTCTTCGACGACTACTGCTGCGACGGCGAAGCCTCCTCCTTCTTCCCTTGCGATCTGTTCGAGGCAGGTGCTGTTGGAAGCCGCCTCCGCTATATACGACGGAAAAATGGAATCTGCGGCGGAGATCTTGTCGCGATTGACCAAGTCTAACGGGGAGGGAAATTCAGAACAGAGGTTGATGGATTACTTGTTTTCGGCGCTGAAATCGAGGGTGAATCCGGCAGAGAATCCGCCGCCTGTTGCTGATTTGTACGGGAAGGAGCACGCCGAGTCGACTCAGCTGCTTTTCGAGCTGTCTCCTTGCTTCAAGCTAGGGTTCATGGCTGCTAATCTCGCGATTCTTGAAGCTGCTCTCGAAGAAGGGAATAATAATAACAAGAAGAGCGTTTTTCATGTGGTGGATTTTGATTTGGGGAAAGGCGGACAGTACAAGAATCTTCTCTACGCTTTATCGGAGCGGCTCAACGGGAAAAATCCTACCACGGCGGGGGCGGTGTTGGTTAAGATCACGGCGGTGGCGTTGGATTCTGTTGAGGAGGAGAAAGAGAGACTGAATGCGGTGGGGGAAACGCTCCGTCAAGTCGCGGAGCGAGTGGGATTAACGCTCCAATTCAAAGTCGTCAACTGCAATCTCACCGATCTGACCCGGGAATCGCTCGGGTGCGAACCTGACGAACCACTGGCGGTTAATTTCGCATTCAAGCTGTACCGAATGCCCGACGAAAGCGTGTCGACCGAAAATCCTCGGGACAAGCTTCTGAGGCGGGTCAAAGCAATGGAGCCGAGGATTGTGACTATAGTCGAGCAAGAGATGAACGCTAACACCGCCCCGTTCATGACTCGGGTGAACGAGGCGTGCAAGTACTACTCGGCCCTATTTGAGTCGATCGATTCGACCGTGCCAGGAGAGCCCGAGAGGGGAAAAGTCGAGGAAGGGCTCGGACGGAAGCTAGCGAACACGATCGCCTGCGAGGGAAGGGACCGAGTGGAACGGTGCGAGGTGTGGGGGAAATGGCGGGCAAGGATGGGGATGGCGGGGTTCAACATGCAGCCGCTGAGCGGGAAGGTGACCGAGTTGATGAAGGTGAGGCTCGAATCGGGGAACCGGCCCAACCCTGGGTTCACGGTTAAAGAAGAGAATGGCGGGGCTTGTTTCGGTTGGATGGGGAAATCACTCACGGTCGCTTCCGCTTGGCGTTAACTCTTTTTTTTTGTTTCCTTTTGTTTTTTTTTTCTCTCTGCTTTTTATTTTTATTATTTTACCATTTTACCATCCCCTGCTATTGTGACTCCTACTAATTGTGATACTAAAAAAAAATTTGGAAACTTTGTACCAAAGTAGAAATGCACAATAAGAAAATGGGTTTTCTTTGGTAAATTTGAGTCCCATGAATGATGGTTTCCAAATTGTTGGTAGAGGGATATTTATATGAGTATTTATTAAATTTGGGTTAATTTGGCATATAGTTATTGGTTGGAATTTGGATTGGGAGTATGTGTGTATGTGAAGAAAACAATGAACTAATAACTAATAAGAAGTGGTTTGGTATAAGGTAGGTGGGGTTATATGGTATGGTTAAGCACCGGATATGTTTTTTCCATTCATTAGGGCGATTAGGGGTTGGTGGTTTTTGCCGGCTTTGTAGGGCTCCACTTCCTCCGTTCGAGCGGCGGATTTGAAATAGTTCGAGTTATAGTTTATACAATACAAAATACACTGGGTTGTATATAATAATATAAAATTAAAATAAGGATAGAGCAAACCTTATTGGAGGAGAGATTTATTACATTATGGAAATGCCTTATTTTAGGTTGTGTTTTTCCTTTCAAATTTGTATTGCAGTTCTAAACTTGAAAATGAGTTGGGTCGATCCTATTTATCACTTTTGTCAATAATAATATATTATTTTGCATTCTAGTATTTTAGATAATGCTACATGTGAACATAATTTATGATAAATAATATATATGTCGAATATATTTGTGGGTCTTTTAGACGGCCCGATTCAATAAAATACCGATTATGTTTAATTGATAATTCCATGTGACTACTTGATTTGCTGCCTCCCAAAATTTGGCATCCACTTGTCCACTAAATTGACCAATTTGTACTCCATCGGCGTGGTGAAGTCCATAACAATGATTCACGTGTGTCTTTCACCATGTGTGTACTATTACCCTCAACAAGAAGTTGTATTTTGAGAATATTAAGTCTTAAATACGAATCTAGTTATCATCCCACGTAAATGGACACTCATGCAAAATTTAATTTGATTTTTTTTCTTGTTGAATAAATTTATCGGCATTGCATAATCTCAGGGCGCTTCTCTCTTGTCGAATGAATCTATCGTCTTTATGCAACTTCGGGCTCTTCCGTACGAACTCCATTATGCGTTGGGGCTCCACTTACTTTTTGGTTATTTATTATTTTGGAAGAAGAACTCCATTACGCCATACCTATTTTGGTTTGGACTTTTGTGTGAAGTACAATGGAAGGTTTATATTTATTGACGGTTTAAAACCCCCCTAGCTTCAGTTTAGTTTGGTTTGGTTTGGTCATTCTCTTCAATTTCCAATTTTAATTTTCCACCTACTCAAATAATTCATGACAACATCTCTTATTAATGAGCCCATCACCTATATAATTATTTACATACGATAATAAAATTCATTATCGTATGTAATTGAAGTAAAAACCTGTCATTTTGGAAAGTACCAATTTTTTTTGTTATATAATGGCGGTAGATTCAAAATGGTATAAAATTTGAGGCCGCATATAAAAATATATAAATTCCTATTAAAATATAATGAAAATTATATAATATTAGAAGTCTAGATTAAAAAACACACAAATATTAGTCTGAAAAAAGACTCGCCTAAATTTATCACGGATGATCACAATAATTAAATTTACATATTTTCCCAATAATAATTTAATAAGGTAAGAACTCTCATTTAATTTGTTATATGTAAACAAATAATGGTAATGGTACAAGATTTTGCAATTGTGTTAGTATCAGATTTTCATGCTTAGTACACATGACATTATTTGCGACAGATTCAACATCTCTTTTGAATTTGCATACGTTTTTTATACGATAAACCTTTTCAATTTATATTATATTTAGTGATATTGTTGTTAAGTGATTGAGTCGAGTTATTGAATTATTAGTATTAATTAATACTCAAATCACTATTATTTCGAAGGACTTGATATTTGTTATTTCGGAAAAATCATCTAATCTCGAACCCTAATTAGCAAAAATCCAAAGAAAGCCTAAATTGGAAAAATATGGAACGGGAGTGGTGGGTGCATGCGGATATCATCATACCAACAGAACCTTAAAGATCTTTCTTTATAAGATTTTGAGCCCCCATCTTTACTAATTTCTCAATCTTCTCTACTATTATAAATAAATAATACACTATATATGTTAATTAGGCTCATGACCTCAATTCCTATATACTATTGTTCAAGTAGCTAGTTCTATTATACACATGGACCATTTCGAGCTAACTTATAGTTCGTTAACCATACTACTAACCTTCCCTGGCGGACTGCCTCTAACGAAACGAGTGTACCACACACCTTAACTTTCGAGGATCCCATATATGTAGCTATTTGATGCCTTTTAGTTTGCTCACTCCATATAGTCTAGTTTGACGAGTCCTCATAGAATAGCTTAACTATTAGTGTTATGTTTGAAAACTCGGAGGTGTTCAATTTAAATCGAAACGCATTTTAGATATGGACACCAAAAACATTTTTTTTCAAGACAAACATTTTTTAAATATATAATTACGGTTGTTATGTGGAATTACCTGTCTCCACCAAAACAAAAGAAGCCAAATTAAAGGGCTCGGCCCAAGCATACCGAGCCCTTTCGAACTGAAGAAGCCCACTAGTTCTGAATCAGCTTCCTTTCTACCCGCTTCTTCCCTGCAAAGCCTCATCTCCTTTCGTTCCAAGCTTCTCAATCCATGTCCTGCTAAACCACCCCCCCAACCTCTCCTCCTGTTCTGCTCCCCGAGAAATGGTAGCCTCTCTCCGGCTACCGTCGCTGACCTCACTCTTCTTCTCTTCTACCTATTCCCAGTCTCCTCTCCGAGCTCCGGTGTTCTTCCGCCGCCGCCACGAATTCCGGCGGCAGCCTCTGATTGCCGCAAGGTTTTCAGCCGAGAGTGCTGCTGCTTCCACCAGTCAACCTAGCAAGACAGAAAACCAGAAGAACAAGGTTAATCAGGATCGAGTCATCACTCCTCGTTCTCAGGACTTCAATGCTTGGTACCTGGATGTGCTTTCGAATGCCGAGTTGTCCGATTATGGTCCTGTTCGTGGAACTATGGTCATTCGTCCTTACGGCTACGCTATCTGGGAGGCAATTCAGGTGCCTAAGTTTCGTTCATCTTTTTTTGAGAGGTGTAGTTATGCTCATATTGCTTTGAGACTGAGTTCATTTCTTTGGCTCTTGATTTAGGATTATTTGAATGTCAAATTCAAGGAGACTGGGCATAGCAACATGTATTTCCCACAGGTGAGTGTGTCTTTCGGTTCAGCTTGTAAATGCAGCTGAGACAGATATTTCAATCATTTTTTGAGCAAGTAATTGAATTGTGGGTGCAGTTTATACCGTATTCCTTTATAGAGAAAGAAGCTAGTCATGTGGAGGGATTCAGTCCTGAACTTGCTGTTGTAACCATTGGTGGAGGAAAGGAGCTCGAAGAAAAACTTGTGGTACTCATATCAACTTATAGAATCTAAGATTTTGTTCTTTTGTTTAAAGTGTGTTCTTCTAGCATTGTGTGAAGAGGTGTGGCCTGAGTTTTGGTCTTTGATTTCTGCACTCGTTGAGGTTGTGACAGGTGCGACCTACCAGTGAAACAATAGTGAATCACATGTTCACTCAGTGGATTCATAGTTACCGTGATCTACCTCTATTGATTAATCAGGTAAGACTTTCAGACTTTCAATCATCTGAAGGTGTTGCCTCCACCAATTTTCTCAGCATTTCTCTTCGTTATAATTTACGTATTGATTTTTTTCAGTGGGCGAATGTCACGAGGTGGGAAATGCGTACAAAACCGTTTGTGAGGACTCTTGAGTTTTTGTGGCAGGAGGGGCATACCGCCCATGCAACTGCAGAAGAAGCAGAAAAAGAGGTTTGCGTCTTAATTTTTTATTGTTGTCATGGAAGCAAAAGTGTACGCTAGAATAATGCATTTCTTAGTGAACATCTACTCCTGAATGCAGGCAATGCAAATGATTGATGTCTATACAAAATTTGCTTATGAGGAGGCTGCAATACCAGTGATTGTAGGTAGGAAGTCCAGGGAAGAAACGTTTGCTGGAGCTGTTAGAACATATACTATAGAGGCTATGATGGGTGATCGAAAGGCATTGCAGGCTGGAACCAGCCATAACCTTGGGCAGAATTTTTCCCGGGCGTTTGGAACACAGGTACTTAGCTATTAGTTCCTTGCCTTTGTATTTGATTTTACATTTTGGAAACCCCTATTCTCCTTCAGATAATTGGTTTAGTAAGGTTATTATTTCAAGTAGTTCAGTGATTCTATTTTGCTCTTGGTCAGTTTGCTGATGAAAATGGCCAGAGGCAACATATATGGCAAACATCATGGGCCATCAGTACACGTTTTATTGGTGGTATTATCATGACTCATGGCGATGATGCTGGCCTAATGCTTCCTCCCAGGCTTGCACCAATTCAGGTTCTTGTGCTCCACTGATGCATTTTAATTTTTACCTAGACACCCTTGATTTTCTATTTTAACCTATTCCGTATTTAAGAACACTTCTTGGTGCTATATTTTCATAAATGTGATTAATAATTGGATAGATCTTACTTGTCTGTATGCCAATTCACTGATGTTGGTTTGATAGCTTACAGTTTTGCCTTTTTCCGTTTCCTGATATGTGCATTTGCATTCCAGGTAGTGATAGTGCCCATATGGAAGAAGGATGATGAAAAAGCTGGGGTTCTGAATGCTGCCTCCTCAGTGAAAGAAGTTCTGCAGTCTGCCGGTCTGAAAGTAAAATTTGATGATACGGACACGAGAACACCCGGATGGAAGTTCAATTTCTGGGAAATGAAGGTTCCTCTTTTTAATCTTGAGTTTTTGTTCATAATCATCGTATTACCCAATGAGTAGACATGCGGAAGATTGAGGTTTCTTTATTTACATATAATTGTGATAATACACCCTACTCCTACTTCATCTGTGAATTGGTGGGTTGGTTTTGTAGGGAGTCCCTCTGAGGATTGAGATTGGTCCTCGGGATGTTTCAAGTGGAAGTGTAGTCATATCAAGGAGGGACGTCCCTGGAAAGCAAGGCAAAGTTTTTGGAATATCAATGGAGCCTTTAATTTTAGTAAGTTACGTCAAAGACAAACTAGATGAGGTCCAAGCATCTCTGCTGGAAAAGGCAACATTGTTTCGAGACAGGTAAATATGCGCAAAGCTCTTTGTTCTTGCTTAATTAGACATGTCATGTATCATGTTTTCTTTATACAATGCTATTCATAATCTTCCTCTTAACATGAGGCTTAATGTTGTACATCTCATCTCAACAGTGGATCCTGAAAAGAATGTGAAGAACCATAATAATTTCTCACTAGTTATATCAATTCCAGTGCTTTATTTCTTTCTCGATTCTTTGTAGTAACATTGTGGACGTGAGCTCATATGATGAACTGAAAGAAGCAATATCGGCGGGAAAATGGGCAAGGGGTCCTTGGTCTGCTAGGTACTAACCATATCCACGACATTTTCTTTTCAATTTTCATTTCGTCTCACCATCATGTTGATGAACTGAGCCCACATTTCTTTCCCTCTCGTTCATCATAGCGATGAAGATGAAGCAAGAGTGAAAGAAGAAACCGGAGCAACAATCCGGTGTTTCCCGTTCGACCAGCCAGAGGGAACCAAAACATGCTTGATGACAGGCCAACCAGCCAAAGAATTTGCGATTTTCGCCAAGTCCTACTAGTCCGATACTTGTCTCCTCTTCCAGAAAGCCTGGTAGGATCTGCTGTTTCCAATTTATTTTACCAAATTGACTACACGAATTGTTAAATTAATTGGAGTGAGTAGATGATCTAGCTGGAATTTTTTATCTGTTCAGAAGAACTGGAGAAATTCTCTGTTTATTTATACGCCTTTGGTGTGCATACTTGTTGAAGTTGGTCTGTTCTTTGTTAGATTGTTGTGTTGTTGTTCAATAGAGCTGTACATTTTGGTTACACGTAATGCTCATCAAAGAATTAGCAATATGGATTTTTACATAGCATGGGATTTCATGCAAACAAATAGAATGGGAGGTCGTTGATGAAAGGCCTTCTATTTCTCTTCCCCGTCTTTGTTGTTGTTACTAAGTGAAGCTGATAGAATGGAAGTGTAGGTTATCAGCCATTGACGTCGAACAGAAGTTCGCCACTCTCTGCCGCAGCTTCTTAGGACCACTTGCTAGCACTCCCACATTCTCTCCTTCAACATCCAGCAGTATTCCTGCAAAGCATGGCCTTGCTCACGTTTCTTTTCCATACGTTAGGAATGAAGGGTATGTATTGTGCAGAGAATAGTAATGCTTACGTTTCGTGTCTGGCCTTTTCCCGAAATGGATCGTTGTTGCTTGGCGAATTGCATTCTCAGGCTGGCTCTCGACTTCCATCTCAACGTCTCGATTTCCTTCGCCCAAATTTATTGTCGGCGCTGGCCTCTCTCTGTCCACAACTCGGATATTCTCACTTGCCTTAGCTCTCATGTTCCATAGAAACCCTATCATTGAACTTACCACAATTGCCACACAGATGGAGAGGATGTTCAGTGCTGCCTTTGCCGGAGTTTGAGAATCTTTGATTGGTGTTGCCGTCGATAGGGTATATGTAGTATTCTGTCATAAGCCCCATCAGCACCAAGTAAACGGCAAATGATCCTGAAATGATCCCTCCTAACCAGATCCAGCTGCTCGGCCCTAGTACTGCGTCCATTGGTATGCCTGTCTGGTTTGACCGGAACCATATGGTTTGAATCTGGCCCTGTTGTTCCGTCTCTTCCAGCTTCCTCTTTCTTTCTCTAGTGCCGAAAGCTTTGATCTGCAGCTCCGCGAGGGAAAAGTCAAGGGTTCGGTCTGTTGAGCTCCTCTCAGGAACTGGAAGGAGAAGGTCCAGGATTGTGAGATCCGTGGAGCGTTTGAAAGCGCATATCAAGAGCACTTTGGGAATTTTGGCGCCCTTCGTGTTTGATAAGCAGATGATTTCACGTATGATCGAGATGAACGGGGTTATCCCGCTCCCTCCGCTCACCAGTACCAGCATATCGTGCCTGATTAAATTTCGTTTGATCAACACAAAGTTTGAATTCAGGATATGATGGTATATAGTAGTTGAACTAGGAATCTTAGAATCAATCATTACCTCGTGAATTCAGCAGAAGTCGGCCCATAAGGACCTTCAACGGAGACCTCAAAGTGATTTCTTGGCGGAGGAGATGAGAGATTTTGATACAGTTTCGTAGTCCAATGTCCTTCGCTTTTGATCACGACGCTTATCCTGTCAGCTTCCAGTTTGCTGCTTGATGTTACTGAGAACGGATGCCATTGCAGTTTCGAAATGCTTGGGATGTTTATGAACATGCTGCTTATTGGATTGTACGTCAGTACTGTCTCAACATTTTAAAGGAAAAAATTAAGTAGTAATGCCTCAATCTTGTCTCAAAATTCTGGTTACTAGATTTTGCGTACGTAGGTGAGTTCTTGGCGAAATTCAACTCCACAGCTTGACAAGGTAAGACGCGAGTAGAAACTAGGCAAACCCTCTGTTGGGATTGAAGCAATCTCCGGAAGCGATCAATCGCAAAGAGGTAGATGCCGGGAAGGATAGTACAGACAGAGGAGAAGCCGACATGAAACACGTAGAAGATAACGAACACAATGTAGAGATGATGCCTGTAGAAGAAGAGCTGGAAGAACTTCCTTCTGATGCAAGTAAAGCTCATCGCCCACATGAGCAATCCGGCAGCCAACGCAACTTCCCCTGCCACGTTCGCGACCAATAGATCATCCTATTTCATCATTTTCTGTACCAAAAAAGCTGCAAGTTGTGGATCTCGAGAGAAGATCTGTAATTAATGTGTCGTTAGCGTACCGTTTACCTGAAGGAGTTGAGTTGTTTCAGCCCAGAACACGATGTAACATAGACCGTGCAACGTGAAAGGATCATCGCCATATGCCCCAACCACATATGGTATTTGATGCTCGACTCTGAAGTTTGGCCGACCATTTGGAGAACCGAAGATCCTCTGGTGACTGGGAAAAAGATGAAAGCTAGGCAGATGTTCCCCACAAGTCCAAGAGTAAGCCCGGTACTCGACAACTTGACTTGCCATCTGGAAAAGCAATCGCCTTTATTGATTTGGAAGAGGGGGAGAGGGAAGAGAAATCTCTTACACTTTCAGTCCTTGAGCTGCTGCCTCCTGCCGAATCGGGCCAAACATGGCGTGCAGATACGAGTAGACCGACTAACTCAACAGAGCAATGAACATGAGCAGGAAGGATAGCTCTGTCAGTGACACAATTCCTAGAGCTCCTTTTATCAGCACTGGCTTTCTCTACCTAGCAAATTTGAAGTCTCTCTTGCTGCAACAAATTTTTCCCGAAAAGAAGAAAATTAGCTACCCGATTTCGATTAATCCATGATGAACTAACTAGTTGTTTTACCTGATTCCGTGATTGGCAAGTTTCTTTTCCAAATGGATATAAAGGCAAGCCATGACAGCAATGAAAATGATTGGAAGTGTATAGATCAGAGTGTTTTGACCTACAATTCAAAATGAGTAAAAAGTAAGAGAAAATCGATTTGGAATCAACCACTATCTCGACTATTTCACAATAACGAAATACCTTGAGTTCCGATGAAGGTGAAATTCGTCTCGTCATGAACGCGAGGCATCCAACGAAGGTAGAAGATGTTGGTCGAAGACATTAGCCAGACCAAGATGTTAACCGATGAAGACGAACACGAGAAGTATCCCTATGGATACTCGTGCTGCGGTCATTGCTTTCACCGAGGCGCTTTCTTTCCTTGCAGAAACTGTAGTAGCCATCTCTGCTAGCTTAGCTGCTGTTCTGATGATGAACTCTGTCACTGGTACGCCCGTATTTATTTATAACCTAGTTTAGGTTACATTGTTAAAATAAAAGGAGACAGTTACCTAGGAATCTCCAAACTAGTCTCTGAGTACTAAGCTAGTTTCGAGAAAGTAAGACGAATTATTCGTCAGACAAACAAGACTCTTTAATTTAGTTGGGATAATTTGTACTTGTGTTTTGGATCTAATCACTGTCGTCATTATCGTTTCTTCCAAACTAAACTTCTCAATTTGTTCTCTTTAATTTCTTTGTCCCTCCATCGCCCAAGAGACAACTTGCATCCGGAATTTTTTTAGATACGATTAAATTGAAAATTACGTAGACAGGTAAGTCAAAATCTAAATTATAAAAAATGACAATTATCAAGACTTACGGTGCGCCGCACACTGTAGGACGCGCTCCTACAGTACGCGGCGCACTGCACATTTCAAAAGTTGTATTATTTGATCAAAGGTGATGGTTGCCGCCGATCTATTCATTGGGTTTCTGGGGATGTTCTCACTAGTTCGAAGGCTTCAGGTGGGTTGGGCTTTAAAGGATTCTGAGAGTTTAACCTGGCTTTTTTGGCTACGTTGGGTTGGCAGATCATTCAGAAGCCGGAAGCTCTCTAGGTTCATCTTCTAAAAGCCCTTTATTTCCCGCACTCTGATTTTATCTCAGCACCACACCACTATCGACCGTCGTGGATTTGGACTAGCATTCTTGAAGGACGCACGGCTCTTCTTTTGGGACTCCGGAAAAATGTCGGTAATGGTAGGGATACTCTTTTAGACGATGCCTGGTTCCCAACTTCCTCTAATTTTCGTTGCAATCCTCCGCCAATCCTCAACTATCGAATCTCGGACAACATCATTCAACCGCATTATGTCTGGAACACGCAGCAGTTACACACCATTTTCCCACTAGCAATTGTGAAGGAGATACTCAAGATTCCACTTAGTACAACCAACGTTCGGGATCGTTGGATATGGCATTGGGATTCCAAGGGTCAGTTCTCCATCAAATCGTGCTACCGTGAGATAAAAAATGTGACACAGTCTTCTTCCTCTGTAAGTTCTCAACAGGCACAACAATGGAAATGGTTATGGGTCTCTCGCTACCCCCGAAACTGAAATTTTTTGTTTGGAGGACAGCCAACAATGCGCTGGCCACTCAAGCTAATCTTGCTCGTCGCAATTGTGCGCCGAACCCCATTTGCGCTTGTTGTTCTAGTGGTTTTGAAACCACTAGCCACCTCTTTATTGATTGTGTCGCCTTGAAGGGATTTTGACAAAAAATTCTACCTACACACCTAATCCCTGTTGGTCCTCTTAGTTTCAGGGATTGGTTATTCTCTCTCAACTCGCCCACTCTCTCATTTGTTGTTCTGAAGATGGCGTACTGCTGTTGGGTTATCTGAAAAACCAGAAATGCCATGGTCTTCTCCAATATGCTTCCTGTCTTCTCCTCCACGGAACGCATGTTCTTGCACGAGTTTGGTCTCTGGACTTCTATCCTTCGGCAGGCTTCCTCCCCCACTTCTAGCCCAACGCCAACCGATCAACCTAATTATCAACCGCCTAGAAGGTATTGCTATACTATTATGTGTGATGGCTCATTTCAATATGACATCTAGAAGGCGGGTATTGGAGTTATTATGTATAATTCCAATGGTATTCCGATAGATGGTCGGGCAGAAAGTACATTTTGTAGAGCTCCCATTGTTGCTGAAGCTACCGCTCTTTTGGTTGTTGTTCATATGGCAGGACGCACTTTTTTTCCCACGCTTATCCTCTTTGATTGTGGTGCTCTGATTGCATCGCTTAACGATCCTCCCCATCAATGGCCTTGGGAAGGGGCCTCACTAATTACGGCAATCAAAGAACACCTCAATTCTTCTCTGTGGATCGCTGTGCACCAATGTTCTCGATCCCAAGTTTAGGCAGCTGACCTCGTTGCCCGACAAGCTCAAATGGGCGTGTTGGATCCCTCTTGCTTTTCTAGCTTGTAACATTGGAATCATTTTTGTTGTTTTATGCTATTAACTTCTTTGAACTTTGCCTCTAATTGCTCTTTGATTAATGAAATCAGTCAAAAATTATTTATTTAACCAAAATAATTTGTTGCATTATTCTCAAACTTTTGTATAATTGTAATTTAGTCACTCAGTTAGTTTATGAAGTGTGGTTAACCGAAACTCGATTTTTGGTGCGTTAATCAAAGAGCCCAGATACGGATTAAGCTCAAACTTTAACGGTTTTAGTGCATTTTAATCAATTTCGGAACCAATTGATGTTAACCTAACACACTGAAAATTGAGTTTCAGTTAACCTCACTTCATAAACTAATTAAATGACTAAATTACAATTACGCAAAAATTTAGATGTTAAAGTACAAATCTGAGTTTGATGAAATAAATCAAATAGTGTAACTTTTGAAATGTGCAGTGCGCCGCACACGGTAAAATAGTTTGAAAGATTCACAAACAAAAATAAATACCATTTTCTTATTATAATGGGCGGAATCGGCCTGACCATTGCATAGCGGCGGACCACGAATTGGAACGTCCGGACCCAGTTGGCCACCCCGTGGGCGAAGATCCTCCGGAGCAGATCAAACATTTGTGGAACCGGCGTGTTGGTGGTGGTCAGGGAGAGGAGGTCCAAGTCAGAGGTGACGTACTAGTTCCAATTGTGAAACGACAAGACGTTTTGAATAAATTTCGGAGGCCCTATACCAAAACTAAGATACGATGATTTTCTTTAACCAAAACAAAGAAACTAGACTCACTACTACGATAACCAGTCTAATGAAACCAACTAGTGCCAGGTCAACACAGAAGCAGACTCGTTTTTCAGTGGCAAGTAATGCGGTCATATCTGTTGAAACATCCATAAACCCTTCTCCTCTTCGAGCGACATTTGGAGTCGTGATCTTCACATCTTTCAACTGATCTCGCCACTGATCATAATGCTTAAACCTTTGTTTCTTTAAAAAATACCGTTGGTTCGACATCACTTTCAAAAGGTTCTCGAAGAACCGCTTCACCTTAGAGCCTGAAGCCTCGTGAACTATTGTGAAGAACTTGTGACGACATATCCAGAACAAAAAGCTTCCAGAATAGCTTCTTGATCCCTTTATAAAAACAAATTTGTGTGCAATTTCAAATGGCTGATAGCAGTTGGATGCATACTCTGATCATTCACCTTTTCTTCTTTGAATGTAACCTAGTAGGTAATTTAATTAAATAAACAACATCAAGTATCATTAGCAAGGGAAAGAAGTGCATACTGAGTGAAATTCAATCTTGCTAAGAAACAAGTGTACCTTATGTTCCTCGAGGAGCCTACTGCTAAGGGTTTGGAACTGAGGAAACTTGGCGATGAAACTCTTTGTTAAGCCAACATTCATCAATTCACGAGTTTTGTCTTCCTCGTCGGTTGTCAAAGCGACATCAATCTGCCATCAACACACATTAGCGTTATCGATTTCACATTTCTGTAATAAGCTTGGAAATTGGCCTTGGTTATAGCCCGCGAGGTAAAATCTCGACAGAGTAGGACCAGCATCAAGCACAATGTAGTCCAATTCATGATGGGATACCCAGAGCTTGACTTCCTCCAGATTCGGACTACTCGAAAGGTTCAGGTTAAGCTTCTTGGAACCCACTCCACGGAACCCACCTAGGGCTAGGGATTTCAGACATGGGAGATTAGAGATCACATCCTGAAGTCTTGGGCCTGAGAAATTACCTCCATGGATCTCTAAATGCTCGAGTTGAGGGGCTACGAGTACAAGCTTGGTGACCCGATTCACGTGGCTGATACTCAGCATCTTGAGTGCAAGTGATGGGCCACCGAGCCAACGCTGCAAAAATCAACTCGTGAGTCGAAGCCCAACCCGCGATTCCGTCACGTTCGACTCGTTCAATGCTTCAGTCTCTCTTGCTTGCAGTAGTTAGGATTTTCCCTTTGCTATTGTTGCTCTTCCTTTATTTTGAACGTAGAGAATAAACAACAGCCACCACCATAAGTGGTAGGATGTTGCAGTAGATGTGTGAAGTGGTTACCACTTCCTAAGGACTAGTAGTTCTTTGAATTTTGTATTTAAGCTGTTCAACAAAAGTAATAAGCAAGTAATTTTACATTAGTAAGTTATTGGGTTGTTCTTGCCAAGAAAGTAGAACAAGATCTTCTCCTATCTCAAACCCGGAGTTACCGATTCTATACCTTATCAACAAGAGCATCAATCTCAATTTGCTTAGCTGAGCAATCACAATCGATGTCCAGATTCTTCAGGTTGGGGACATTGGAAAGCTTGAGCTCCGTCAAATGTACAAATCCGATGTCTAGGGTTTCAAGGAGGGGACAGCTAGCTATCGAGTCGGTGAAAATTTGTTAGTTTACGAACTTTACATCATTAGATCACAAGAGTTCGCAGAGAATTGAGAGCGAGAGGGTACCCGGAATGGTATAAGCTGATGCCTGACAATTGGAGGGGTTTGGCGCCGGAATTGGAGAGTAGTGAGCAGGGAAAGCAGACGTATGGTTCTCTGACCTTGATCATGACATTTTCGGCTTTCCTCTCCGTCGCCAACTCCAGAAGCTTCTCAAGAACAGGGGATCTGGAAAGTTGGTCACCCGAACCCTGAATTGTGATATCCAGGGTTTCGATGGCGAATCGGTTGTACCGAGAAAACTTCTCGATCGAGGCTTCTGCGAATTTTACAAGACTGTTGCGCCGGCGGCATTTGGTCTCGTCGAATTCCAGTACAGGGTAGGATCTCAAAACTCTTCGCCATCGCCTGGAAAGGGCAATGGACTTTGCGGCTTGTGTGGGGAAGTCTAGTCGCCAGAGGATGTCGTGGAGGACTTCTTCTGGAAGTTCTGAGATTCGATCCCTGGGCGGCTCGGAGGCGGCGTCGGCGGCGGCAACAGGAATTACTTTGCCTGATTTAAATATCCGCTTCTTCAAATTGGCAGCGGAATAAAATCAAAGAGAACCAAATACACTCATCCGATAGACGAGACTCTCGTGCGGAGTTCTCAATTCCTTTAATTTTTTTAATTTTTTTTGCAATCTTCTTCTGATTTTGATATGATGATTTATGAATCCGGTCAAGTCAAATTCAAACTCAACACATTTATTATATTTGAATCTCCTAAGGAGCTAATTTAAATTAAATTTGCAAAAAAATTAAATTTTTTTAATAAAAATAATTAAACCTAAACAATGTATATAACACTTGCATTTTTATTGCACATATATAAATTACGCATTATTTATTGCATATGATATATAAGGTAAAATATATATTACATTAAAGTCAGGCACGAAGTTAGGATTTTTATATTCTAAAGACTGGAAAATAAAACTAAAATTGCTTAAGATTACGTCTATCTTGAAAGCTTTTTTTCAAAATTTTCTCATTAGAAAAAAATCGAGCCGAATCGCAATGGACATTTTTTAAACCAAACGAGCACTTAGTTCGTCAACAACTCCGGTGGGTAACGGAGATGGATGGATGGCTGGCGGAGCACACAGCTCTTACCAGCGTGAAACGGGAAGGGAGGCCGAAATCGAAAATGGGTCGGCAAATTAACATTTAATGGGTAAATATTCATTTTGGTCACTCACTTAGTCTACCTTTAGTTTGTTATCTGCTGAGTTGAAATCCTCATTGACACCATATATCTATCTTATGAAAACCAGTTCGAAACTCACAGGTGTCTCAGGACCATCATTCCAAAGCCAATGCCGAGAAAAGTTGACATGGAAATACCAAAGATGCCGGCAAGAATCGCCGGAACAACAAGAGAACTCCATCCTTTAGCTGTAGCCATTCCGCAAGCTGTCGTAGGGCCTCCGACATTGGCGTTCGATGCCAGAACCAACAGCTTCAGATCGAACCCCATCAGCTTCCCCAATCCCAGAACCACAGCAAGATGTACAGTCACTTGAATTAGAGCAAAAAGGAATATACTAGGTGCTGTGTTTATCACATTCAATATGCTCCCACCAGCTCCCACCACAGCAAAGAACACCTGCAACAATTTTCCGGAAAGCTTGACCATTTAAGCACGAACAACTTTTAATCTCAGGGTTCAGATAACTATTTTTCTATTCTTCACCTGCATCAGAACCACAGCTAGAGTATCTCCAGTAGGCGCGAGGTGACGAAATTGTTTCGGAAATGATGTTGCTAGGATAACAACTATAGCGGTCACAGCTGGGAGAGTGCCTCCTTGAATCTTGAACGACTGAGTGAGGAAAGTTGCAGCCTTGCATATGGAAAATGAGACGGCAAGAGCTGTAGCCGTCTGTAGGACTGAGTTATTTGCTTTAGGGTCTAACTTAGCAGCCGCTTCAACCTCTGCCAATAGATTTTCACAGGTTGATGTAACGAGGTAGAGTAATGGTACCAACTTATTTGAATTTGTTGCACGGAGTTAGTTACCGTTAGTTGACGACGTTGCTGTTGTCTCTCGAGGTATTCTTGCAGCTAATGCAAAGAGGACCATGAAGTATAATGCAGAAAGAACATTGTCTGCGGCTATTCCTGCTGCCACAACTGATGGAGAAGTGCCCAGAGCCTCTGAAACCGCTACATAATTAACAGCTGGAGAAAAAAGTTTGAAAGCGTAAGCTCCTTAGCCTTTTAGCTTCATTTATCTCAAAAGTTAAGCAATTTACCTCCGCCGATATAGCTTCCCATCAGAGCAGAAGCTATCTTCCAGTTGTCTTGACCAAGAGATCTCATTGGCACCAGCAGAAATGCCACTAAAGTTCCTATAACAGTTCCCACTGTCCACCGCAGCATAACAAATTCGGAATCAGAGATGATCTTAAACTATTGGCTGTGAATCAATGATCTCCTGAGAAGACGCATCATAATAACAATGTGTTTCATTCAATCTAAAATGCAAAGGATGGAAGGACTGATTCTCTATATACTACTGATTACTCTTACGCAAACGAAATTCCAGCATCTGGTTGCATAGTGTTAATCATCATTATCAAAGTCAACGGATTCGGAAGCTCAATTAGCACTTACTAGCCTTGAGAAACAGTTTTAAGCCTTTTTGCTCTCCACCATTAAGATCATCATATTGCTGCTTCATCGGATTACTAGCAAGTAAAGTTTCAAATTCTTCCATATGAAAGGAATTGAACTAACCTGAACCAAGAAGGAAAGCCAAGAGAAGCTTTCCAGTGGACTGAATTACATTTCGCAAGTCAGCTCTGAACAGCAGCAAAGGAACCGTAATAGGAAGTAGAAACTCCATTACGATGGAATACGCCTTCGCTTCGTAAGGGATTATCCCCAAATTGCTGGCAGCTAGCCCCACCAAAGTGCTCACCAACGCCGCACTCACCATGCTCCCTAGCTTCGTTCTTTCCGACCTAATTATTTTACGAAATCTGATCACATTTTCGAGAGACAACAGGAAATTTGAAAGGAAAATTAGAAGTTTCTCCCACAGTTCTCACCAGACACCAAAAGCTCCGGCGGCGAAGAGAGCCGTCCAGGTTCCCCAGTGGTCGTCGGGAGATATAATCGG
Organism: Linum usitatissimum; assembly: GCA_030674075.2. Taxonomy (NCBI): domain Eukaryota; kingdom Viridiplantae; phylum Streptophyta; class Magnoliopsida; order Malpighiales; family Linaceae; genus Linum; species Linum usitatissimum. Next base: position 2,303,152 of record JAUJYP020001424.1, read on the forward strand.
ATTCCTCAGCGGCGAGAATGCTTCTGTCAGCATGCTAGGTGTCCTGTTCTTCTTCCACCATATCCGTGGAGAATTTTCACTGTGTGTTGAGAGTGTGACGGAGATGTTACCGCCGAGAGATAGTAAGGAAAAGGAAGCCGAAGGAGAAAAAGAAGAAGAAAAGGAGGTGGGTGCGAGTGATGAGAAAGGACGATGAAGTAACTGCGACACGGCGGAAGCCATAGATTAACCCGGCGGAAGGAGTTCCGGCGTGGATTATTCGGCCAAGTAGCGATTTGAACGAATAATCCATTTGTTTGTTTAGTAATAATTCTCGTTCCTTTCCGTTGTCTTTATCTAACTAACATTGGCTTTCGACTTTCGCTTTTGGATTCCATCAGATTCAGCTGCTTGCGAAGAAAGGTCCACGTGGCATAGCCTTTTTGGCTCAATTTTACTAGTAATGACTAATGAATGAGTAGGTAACATTTCCATCCCTCAAATTCGGTGTTTAACGAACTCATCATCCAAATTTTGATCAAGTAACGAATCAGTTTTTCATCCTATTCTGTTACATTAACTCATCCACATTTGGACGGACAAAAGCAACTGAGAATTCAATACATCCTAATGTCTAAATAACTTGTTTCCTTACATGTACTTAAGAACCATAGACCCGAATCCGATCCCAAGAAAAGTAGCAATGGCGATACCAAAGATACCGGCGAGAATAGCAGGAACAACCATGGAGTTCCACCCTTTAGCAGTAGCCATTCCACAAGCCGTAGTAGGCCCTCCAACGTTGGCATTTGAAGCCAAAAGCAACAGTTTCAGGTCAAGCCCAAACAACCTCCCCACAGCAAGGATTACACCCAGATGGACCGCAATCTGTACAAGAGCGAACATGAATATACTCGGGGCAGTCTGGATCACCGACCACACGTTCCCACTCGCCCCAACCACTGCGAAGAACACCTGCATCAAAATCATCGCCATGGCTTCCCCAGATGGGGCGAGGTAGTTGAATTGAGAAGGAAATGCAGTTGCTAATACGACGACAATTGCAGTTATGGCGGGCAAGGGTCCTCCTTGCATTCCTATAGACTTTGTTAAGTAAGAACCAGCCTTGCAGATGGCGAAAGATACCGCGAGGGAAGTTGCAGCTTCGAGAACAGGAAGCTTGTCGCCACCGGTATCAGTTAAAGCATCCACATCTATCACAAAAAGAACATACACATGAAGATCGGTGTATAGACTGATTCGATTCGAAAAAAAAATTAATGAAACTAGTTGTGTTACCACTTACCATTAGATGAGGTTGAAGACTCTGGCGGGACTCGGGCTGCAATTGCGAAAAGTGTGGTGAAATACACTGCGCAGATAACATTATCAGCAGCCAGTCCAGCAGCAAGAACTGATGGTGTTACACCAAGTGCATCCGCAATGGCCACATAGTTAACAGCTGCACAGCCCCCACATTATAATTCAACTCATTACCAGGAAAACTAGAAGAAGACTCCAATTCAATTGTTATAGCTAGGAGTAGTTCATTTTTTAACTATATGAAGGATTTCTTACGTTGAAAGTAATTCCAATTCGTCTAGGTTTTTGTAATGCTAGTTACTTGGAATCAAGTAACAAATTATGCAAATTCGTCGAGCATCCTATTCCGAAATTTACCAACAAAACTGAGAATGTACCTCCACCAATATGTCTGCCCATGAGAGCAGCTGCAATTTTCCAGCTATCAGTACCAAGTGATCTCATCGGCACAGCAAGATAAGCCAACACTGTTCCAATCGTGGTAGCACCTGTACAAAACATGAAACCCTAATTGCCAACCCAAAACTGAAGAAAACAGAGGAATCTCAAATATTAGAGCTCTGATTACCAAAGTGTGTGTACCTGATCCAATGAGGAAAGCCAAGAGAAGTTTGCCAGTGGACTGAATCACACGGCGCAAGTCAGCTCGAAACAGAAGCAAAGGAACTGCTAATGGTAAAAGGAACTCCAGAACGATCGGATAAGCTGGAGACTCACATGATATTAACCCTAGATTACTAGCCGCTAATCCAACTAAAGTGCTTACTAATGCTCCGCTCAACGCGCTTCCGATTTTCGTCCTCTCCGACCTTCAAAGAATCAGTAACTACATTTCTTAGAAATCAACTAAGAAAACTGGGGATTTCGAAATTAAACACATTTCTCTATTGTGTTTTTTACCAGATGCCGAAAGCGCCGGCGGCGAAGAGGGTAGTCCACATGCCCCATTTGTCGTGGGGAGAAATGAGAGGGAGATTGAAGGTGGATCTGACGGTTACGGATCGGGTCGATTTCGGGTGTGGTGGTGTCCGATTGGGAAGAGGAGATGGGAAGTTGTGGCTTGACGGCGGCGATGAGATGGAAAGGGGACTGGATTTTGGCGACGATGAGGCTACGGTGAGATTTTTTAGTGTGGGAGGACGGAATCGCGAGAGTTGGATCTCAGGATTCGGTGTTGGCGAGCGGGTGATGTGGGAGAAGAGAAGCTTTGACGCCATTGACGGTTTAGTCGGAAGAACACTTCGGGTTTTTTTGGAAAGTAGTTGAAATTTTTTGCGCCCCCAAATTTACCCGCCACGCCAAAACGCATAAGCAAGTTTCTTACTTTTCTTCCCGAAAAGCTTCTCCATTCAAATCTAAACAAATATCATGTAACAAACCGCTTGATTGTCGATCTCAGTGATGGCCTTGTCATAACCAATACCATGCATCCATTCCAACGCCATAAGCAAAGCCGAGCACTCCGCCTCCCTCACCTCAATACACCCTTGTCGACGTTGCATCAGGAACTGCAAAAACCTCTGCTTCTCATTCCTCACAGCCATCCGTACTCCATGATCACTACCGAGGTCAAAAGTAGCAACTAACAACTTTATTACTTCAACATAGATGGCAGCCTGGCAGGCAATAACAACCAGCCCAATTGAGTTTGCCCAACTCGATAATGGCAGAGAATCTGCAAATGGCATTAAGCCTGTGGTAAAGATGAGGTAAACACAACGTCAGGTTCCAGCTCAGAACCGAAAATGGGATCCAGCAGAGTAATCTACAAATCCATCCATCTGACCGTCTATCTCTCCTCCATCTGTCCTCTGTATTACGTTAGTGCCAAAAAAGACAATTAACAAACACCATCTCTCTACATCAAATATTCAACCCGGTGCTGTGTTTATGTGTTCACTGTTCATGTACAGTCCGCTTAAAAAACCCGACACTGGGCCACTCCTCCACTGGCCTAAAACGTCAATGCAAAATCAGACTCTGTCTCTCTTCTTTTTCCACTTATCTAAACCCCTCTCCAACAATGGCTCCACCTTTGCCAAAAACCTCACTACTTCTCGCCACCACCACCAGAAGAAAACGACGAAGAAGAAAAATGGAGCTCAAATTCTTCTACTTCTTCTTCGTCTTCTTCACCCTTTTCACACTATCTTCATCTTTCGTCCCAGCCGACAACTACCTCCTTAACTGCGGCTCCACCACTTCCGCCTCCGTCTACAACAGGCTCTTCCTCGCCGATTCCGATTTCCTCCTCGCCGGCGGAAAAAAATCCACCTCTCTGACAAACCAAACCCCGTCGTCGTCGCTGACGACGAACTCGCTCTACGCCACCGCCAGAGTCTTCACCGCAGCCTCCGCCGGCTACAAATTCAACATCAAGCAGAACGGGACCCACTTGGTACGCTTCCACTTCTCCCCTTTCCCTTCCCAATCTTTCAACCTCTCCGCCTCCAAATTCACCGTCCTGGTCAACGGCGAGCCCGTCCTGCGAGACTTCGGCGCCGTGAATCTCGTAATCAAGGAGTACATCTTGAGAATCGACGGGGAGGAGCTCCAGATCCAGTTCCGACCCGGCTCTGGGGGGTCGGAGTTCGGGTTCGTGAACGCGATCGAGGTTTTCTCAGCTCCGAAAGGGTTGATAATCGACGAAGGAGTTAGGTTAGTCGGGGATAGAATTGGGGATTTCGAAAATCTCTCGTCAAACGTGTTGGAGACGATTCATAGGGTTAACGTCGGGGGGTCCAAAGTGACGCCGTTTAACGACACCTTATGGCGGAATTGGATAACGGATGACGAGTTTCTTGTTCTTGAATCCGCGGCGAAGAAGGTCTCGTCCACTCACACGCCGAACTACCAGGAAGGTGGGGCCACGAGGGATTCGGCGCCGGATAGCGTGTACATGACGGCGAGGTCCATGAACAGAGAAAACGCCACTGTTGGTGCCAAGTTTAACGTAAGTTGGACTTTCCCGGTAAGTTCTAGCGGGGTTCAGCATTTGATTCGGTTGCATTTCTGCGATATAGTTAGCACGGGGCTGAACCAGTTGTATTTCAATGTTTACATTAACGACTACGAGGGGTACAAGGATTTGGATTTGTCGTCATTGACTTTCCACATGCTTGCGTCTCCGATGTGGGTTGACTTCGTTGCTGACTCTGACGAGTCAGGGGATGTGAGGGTTAGCGTTGGGCCGTCTGATCTGAGCAGTTCGTCGAAGGTGAACGCGATTCTGAATGGGGTTGAGATAATGAAGATGGTGAATCTCGCTGGGTTTTCGGGTAGAAAGAAGAGGATCATAACATGGGTTGTGATTGGTTCGGTTTTGGGAGGGGTTGCGTTGTTGGGACTGGTTGGGTTTGTCATTCTCTGTGCTTGTAGATGTAGTAAGAAGGAGAAGAGAGCTAAGACGAGACGTTCCGAAAGTTCGGGATGGACGCCATTACGTGGAGCTGGTAGTTTAGGAAGCAGAATGTCTGAGCTTACTGTTACCAGATCACCAGCTGGGTACAGCATGAAGATCCCTTTTGACGATATCCAATTCGCAACGAAGAATTTCGACAAGAGCTTGATCATCGGAATGGGAGGGTTCGGAATGGTGTATAAAGGCGTCCTTAAGGACAACAACACCAAGATTGCTGTCAAAAGAGGCGTACCCGGTTCTCGCCAGGGACTCCCCGAGTTCCACTCGGAGATCACGATTCTATCCAGAATCCGACACAGGCATCTCGTCTCGTTGGTTGGTTACTGCGAGGAACAATCCGAGATGATTCTAGTCTACGAGTACATGGAGCACGGCCCGTTAAAATGCCATCTGTACGGCCAATTAGCTCGAGAAAAGCATTCTCCGCTCTCGTGGAAGCAAAGGCTCGATATATGCATCGGTGCAGCGAGGGGGATACATTATCTCCATACAGGGTTCATCCCAGGGATCATCCATCGGGACATCAAGTCGACGAACATCTTGCTTGACGAGAGCTACGAGGCCAAAGTCGCTGACTTTGGCCTCTCGAGAAGCGGACCGTGTCTAGACGAGACACATGTGAGCACAGGAGTGAAAGGGAGTTTTGGGTATTTGGACCCGGAATATTTCCGAAGGCAGCAGTTGACGGATAAGTCGGATGTTTACTCCTTCGGAGTCGTGATGCTGGAAGTGCTCTGCGCTAGGCCGGCAGTTGACCCTTTGCTTGCGAGGGAACAGGTTAACTTGGCGGAATGGGCTTTACATTGGAAGCAGAATGGGAAGCTAGATCAAATCGTGGATCCGAATATCAAGGGGCAGATTAAGCAGAGCTCGCTCGAGAAGTTTGGAGAGACGGCTGAGAAGTGTTTGGCCGAGTATGGTGTGGATCGGCCGAGTATGGGAGATGTGCTATGGAATTTGGAGTATGCACTTCAGCTTCAGGAATCTGGACCGTTGAATGCTGCAGAAGATGGTGGTGTAATGGATGTGCCGCTTGTTTCGGCCATGGATGTTCACGGCGGGGGGAATGAAGTGAACTATAGCTCGGACGTGTCGACGACTCAGGTTTTCTCTCAGCTCATTACCAATGAAGGTAGGTAGTTTGAGATATGACATGTCTCTGTTTCATATTCTGAGGCTGGTGTTATTATCACTACTGACCTTAAGGCTTTTGAGTATTTGTCTCGTGTAGAGATGTTAGAATACACTGTGAAATTGTATATAGAAATTTTCAGAAACCTTACTTCATATGATTATATATCAACATCACAGTATCATATCATATGGGTTGTTCTTGCTTAGTTACATTGTCCCAAACTTGGTGCCAATGTTACTGCAACGACGTGGATCGATGTCGTTTTTCTTATTTGCAACTTCTATGTATTGGGCTTGGAGAATAAAATTTGGGCTCAAGCGGAAATCCGAATGTCCAAATCTGTAGGCCCATTCATGATTCAGCCGTAATTACTATTCACCGTGGAACGATAATTTGTTGGTTGTTGATTTTGTCCCTTAATTATGAGGTCGGAAATTTGATTTTTATTTATGAGAATGAAGTATACTTTATAATCAGCTGTTTTACCGCTTTATGCGAGCATTTATAACGAATGGATCGATTATTATTGTTTATAATAAATATCTTAATTACACAAAAAATCAATAAAAAATTATCGGTTATCGTTATCGGCGATCAACCAAAATTAATCGGAAGAATAGAGAGAGCGGTAAATTACCGACAGTGGGTGTCGGCTGGATTCCTTCTTCATTTGTCCGTAGCAATGGCAAATGATTGTAATTATTTGCTTTTTTCAAACATTTGTGCCGAGTCCGTCCGAATCGGGCGGGACCCGTACCCGCAGCAGTCACTGTAGGATATGGGCGTCTACTCATGAAATCACCCTGGGCCCAAAAAGGCAACCTTAGTGGCTGACAGCTGTAAGCTGATGACTGTAAATGGCCCTGTGCCGGAAATTGCATTTATGCCAACGAAAAATACAATTTTATGTCAAGTTGTATTTATTTCTGAAAATAAGGATCCATTAATTAGCAGAAATGTGACGATACAATCATCCAAAATTCTTGCTACAAATTATCTGCAATAGAAAATCACTCCAATGGTAACACTTTTCTTCATCAAAACTGTAATCAATAAATTACATACCAAATTGGAAACGAAGAACTAATAAAGGGAAGTAAATTTGTTTTAATTGAATACAAGTAATAAGTTGATTTGAACTCCTCGAAATCTCTCCATAAAATCGACATCTTTCTTTCCAAACAAAGTTTAACATGGCTCTCTATCTCAATCTTCCACAACGAGCAGCATCATCGTTTCCGGCATAAATGGAAATAAAATGATCAAGATCATCTTTCCAATCAACAAAGACCGGGGACCCAGAAAAAAGAGTCTCCCTAACCTCTAAAGTATAAGGACAATGAACAAAAAGGTGGGACAGCTCTTCAATACCTTGAACACGAAGAACACAACTTGGATCAACCTGCAAACCTCAATGATTCAATTTTTACTTTAGCGGAAGACAAAACAATCTCCCAACGTATGAAAGAATATTTGCAAATAGCTGGTTGCTTCCACACAAAAACAGACCGAGGGACGACAACTTTCTTCTTAAGAATACCATACCAAAGTGATGGAATAATGAGTCATAGGTGAGCCATTCCAAAGTCAATTCGGACAAAGATCTTGAGTAATATCCGGGTGAATAATTTGCAAGGATTTGATGATAGGTTTCCAGGACCATGAGGAAGAAGAAGGAGGTGAATAAAGTCAAAGATCACCACCTCTCAAACGATAAGACTCTAATCCAAGCCACCCAAATCGAATTATTATAGAAAAGATAATTTCAAAAATGTTTAACAGTACAGATTATGTTCCGTAAGACAAGTGATTACTAACTCCATCTTCATTAATCGGAAAAGTCTTTTTCTCTTAGGAAACACTAGATTTGATTATTAAGAACACTTCTTTTCTAGTCGAACGCGCTAACTAATTATTAATTTTATTAATTAAATATAAACTCTTGAATTTGAAAGGAAAATAGAAGAGAGAAAAAATGTTAAATTTTAAACCACATACACTTTATTTCAATTCTATTTTAGGTTTTTACAAATTCTTTTTTTTATATCAATTATAATTTGACATGTCAAAGAACACATCTCCATTTTTATATTAGTTTTGCACTCTCTACTAGATAACATACTAAATTATAGGTTGAACAAATGATATAATGCAAATCAATAATGTAGAGGGAATTAGTTATCACCTAATGTTAGAATTCATTGTGTTTCAATAATGTAAAACGCAAATGCGTTAGCGTTTATCTTTTATTCACAATCAAATAAGATTGAGAAACTTCAAGCAAGTCATACAAAATATGTAAGAATAGAGTAGGATTATTAACAAAGATAGAATGAACACCAAGCGGTAAACTATGACCACGGTTAGTTAAGAAATCAGCAACGCGGTTGCTTTATCGATAAATATGCTCAACTTTAATTAACAAATTCCGATCCAACAGCTCACAAAAACTGTCAACCCTCGAAAAGCTGAACCGCAGTGCACGAATCAAGCGGCACCAACTCTACTGTACCCATCTCCCAAGTGAGCTGCGAGCCCTGCACAGCTGCTCTCAAATACAATTCATTGAAAGATCATTTCATGTTTATGCACATCTTAAAAAATTGGTGCTGTAAAAAAAATTCTAGAGTAGATTGCTCAGTCAGTGACGCACTTGTGCAGTAAAAAATTGTGTTTATTACAGAGTTGCAGAATTTGGCAGTGAGATTTAAATTCGGTTCAGTTTCCCTTTCCCCACCACAACTCGAGAAAAGAACAGAAACCCGTAAAAGAAGATCCGGACGTTCGAAATAAATCCAAACCCCCACTCCAAAGCGCTAAAGCGACGAGCCAGACTACCTTCTTTTCACGGAACAGCAAGGGGTTTTAATTAATTGAAACGGGAAAGCAACAGGAATCAAATTTCCCTGCGCGCCACAACCAGAGCGATCCACTTCTTCTGCAGAGGTGAAGTTCCTGGTGGGAGGAGGAGGAGGAGGAAGAAGAAACAGATAGAGAAGCTGCGGCGGAGGCGGAAGAGTTTCCGCCTGAGATCCCGAGGGAGAGAGAGAGAGAGAGAGAGGTTAGGTTTATACAGATATTGATTGTGTGTAATAAAGAGGATGACGGAAGTGATATTGCACATATACGATGTGACCAACAGTGGATCGGAGAAGACGAACACGACGATCATGCAGATCAACAAGATCTTCAAGGACGGTATCGGCCTCGGCGGCATCTTCCACAGTGCTATTCAGGTTTCCTCCCTTTCTATCTCTGTGTCTCGCTCTGTCTCGTTGTTGTCATACTCGCGTTCTGCTTCTTTGTGAAGTTTAATGTGTACTGTATTATCACGTTTGCTGCCTGCTACCGAGAGTCGTCTCTATGTTCTGTTTATCTTTCTAACTGTGTGAGGTTTTGTATGGACTAGATCCGCGGCTCTTTTGTAGTTTTGCATTAGTAAGAAACGAGAGCTTGAAACTGATATAGATCAGTGTGACTGATCTCAAAAAAAAATTATGTTGAGCGGTCATGTTTAATGAAGAGCTACTAACCTTGCCTTGCTTTACTCCATTACGATGTTCAGTAAAATGGAACGATCATGCAGTGGTTGAGAGACTTCTCTGTAGACTTTTGAGTTTGAATTAGATGATCACATCCAGTTCAGAACATAGGTGCAGTGTATAGAATTGTTATGACGGATTGTTGATTCCTGTTTAGGCCTGTCAGCTCGTCTGATTATTGAATTTTGCTGATCCACTTGTTTGGAAAGATTATGAACTGTCAATTGATAGTTTACGTGAGACTTTTAGAAAGTGATTTGGCTTGTCTTCATGCTTAGGCTGGGGACAAGTTAATGGTGAATGTGGCTTGTCTTTTGAATGTGGCTCATTGTCGGCCTTTTATAGGAACTAAACACAATGAGCCTACTCTTGCTTGCAACTATGTTCTTAACCTTTATATATATTAAGCCATTAGGAATGGAACTTACTACAAAGCGTGATAAACAGCAGGTTCTCTCTCAATAACTAAGCCCAATGTAGTAAGTGATGCTAATTACCTTGGTATAATGTCTTATAGCTTTCTACTTAAGTGTATTCTTCCTTCTACTTTGCAACTCTGCTTCTCAATGGACGGATCTGGAGTTACTTATGGGATACCGATCTGTTCCCAACTTTTTGCAGGTTTATGGAGAAGATGAATGGTCGTTTGGCTTTTGCGAAACTGGAACCGGGGTGTTCAATTGCCCTTCCGGAAAGAATCCAATGTATACATACCGTGAAAGCATTGTGCTTGGGAAAACCAACTTTTCACGAATGAAAGTGAATCAGATCCTACGAGAACTTAGTTGGGAATGGCCTGGAAATTGTTATGATCTGTTGGCCAAGAACTGTAATCACTTCTGTGATGAGCTCTGTGAAAAGCTAGGCGTCCCGAAACTTCCAGGTACAAAATTTATTATACTCGCTGGTAAAGTCATAGAGGGATATGTTCATTTTCCTTTAGTTCCTTTGTTTGTATGCTGTATATATATATATATATATATATATATATATATATTGATGTTATTGTTTTAACTTGGACGAATTTTGGATATTAGAACCTGTATATAAGTATAACAAGCATCTGCTTATACTGAAATGTCAACACTCAACAAGAATGGACTGTGGTTGAGGAGTATGAACCTATTTGTGTATTCCATTGTCGTCCTCCTTGATGATACTGCTTTTGAAAATGATACTTATTCTGTTCTGCATTTTCGGTCACAGGCTGGGTTAACCGATTTGCCAATGCCGGTGATGCTGCTGTTGAAATAGCTGGAAACACAGCCATACGAGTAAGATTCCATAGTTTCTGCTCATTGTTTTTGACAATGAATGCTTATGTATCTTTGCTACCTATTCTCTATTCCACTTCATCACATCTCCAACTATCAATGCCATATCTCACCGGCTGCATACTTGCTCCTTGGTATTTCTGATGTAGTTTACTGTTGTGTCAAATCCCTTCTATCATAGTTACTGTGCAAATTCTAAACCTTAGTATATTGGCCTTTCATGTTCACATAAATGTGTGCTACTTCTTTGTACTTGGCCTCGTTTTCTGTACCGCTCTTAGCAACGGAAGTGATGCCTGATTAGCTAACGGAAGTGGTGTCTGGTGTTTTCTATTCAAGTGATTGGTTTTGAATTGAAGGTTGTTCGTGGCTCTATTCCTTTGCAGTTTAGACAGGCTAAAACGGAGATTGTCTCAGCAAGTAAAGTAGCCTACCGTTTCCTACTGGGTGTTACCTCCAACAACGGTTCAACAGTTGAATCCCCTGGAAACTCCAACGGAGGAGGTTCCCCTAGGATGCAATCAACTTGGTTCAAGAATCTCGTTACCAACGGGGCAAAACCTTCTACCAGTACAGAAGTCGACTCGCTGCAGGTTGATTCGGTTTCCACGCCGCCACAAATTCAGCAAGTTTCACGGCAGGAAGATTCGGAGGTATCACACCAGCAGAATGGACAGGGAGAGGACTCGCACGGTCTGCTGAGACACAACTCGAGGCACTACGACTGATGCCTCTCTCCATACCCGCGCAAAGTCGAAGCTTTTGCTTTTTGTTGTGCCATTGTGGTTGAAGACGAATCCGCCAACTGTAGTAATGACATGCGTCTGTCTGCCTGTCACTGTATTGTTCGTTTACTCAACTCTGTTAGTCGTGCCCCGAGAAAAGTGTCGGAGAATTGCTCAAAAAATTTGTGATTGTGAAGCGCTTCCTCTCTTCAGAATGGTGTTCAAATGCTTTCACAGACAGTTATGGGTCACGATATCATAGCGCACCGATTTTCGGCTAAACAGATTGTGTCCAAATTAGTGCAGTTGCAATGGTAAATTACAGGAGGTACTATAAAAACCGAATTGGCAAATTACACGCTTACACAAAGCTACGAATCAGAAAACACAAATTAGAAACACAATAAAAAGGACCAGTTTAGTTATGGCCGAACACAAGTAGAACATGAGAAAACTAGATGCTCGCTCATAAGCACAAAAACAAAGTACAACTGAAACAACACTGACTCGATTCATCCGGCACTTGCATATATCAGGATATATAAAGATGTAAAGACACTCCGGGAATCATATATACAGGAAATATGCATTTATTCAGTATGTATCGACCTTGCAGCTCGAGAATTCCCTCCCTCCTCGTTTTTTATCCCCTCAACATACCATCCAAGACGAATCCGTCAACGACAGTAGAATCATCTCTGATCCTGAGGGAAGAAACGGCCTGAGCAGCAATGAGACCAGCAGCAGCATACTCCGTTCTTCCCCAACTCCCATCATCGTCAAAGTACGATACACCACCACCACGTAGATGATTCCTTCCTAGAGAGTTAAAAGAGAACGCAGAAGACCACTCACCGTTATTATAATCCGCTGCATTGTATCCAGCAGAATAATTATTAGGGATCCACCCGATTTTTCCGAGTGAATGCCTTGAGAAGTCCTGATGAGGGAGAAATGCACCATCCCACGGGTTGATGAAGCCGGATTCATCAGAGTCCTCACCCAGGAGGACTTGCAGAGCTACTGCCTCGGCTATGGAAGCTCCTTCTTCGTCGAGCCTCTGTTGTTCTTCTTTCTTTTTCTGCTTTTTCTTCTCCAGTTCAGACCTAATGGCTGCAGAAGTAGCAAGAGCTTTCTCTAGACGCCTCTTCTTCTTCTCAGCCTGTTTCAGGCGATCCAGCTCGCCTTTCGCCTCTTTCTTCTTCACTTTTCTTACAGCCGGAGGCTGCAGCATCTTATTGCTCGCTAAGCTATCCATTTAAACCGAGCAAACCCTATAAGCTATACCCTTCTTCTGTTCTGCTTAAACTTTGTAAAACTACTGAGTACTCCTCTAAACAGTGTACATTCCTTCCCTATAACTTTGTTTATTGGTTTCGCCTTTTTCTCTAACACTAAGTGAATACTACTACCTAAATTTAAGAGTATCAGACACGAGTAAGAGCTGAGGCTACACCCACTCAGGTCTGTGGGAGTATCTCATCTTCCGCACGATGCAATCCCAGAAAGAAATTATCGGAGACAGCATAATCACGAAATGGTAGCCGCTAACCGATTGATCCCTTTGTGCCATTCTCCCCAATTTCCCACAACCCTTGCAACTGCCCATCTTTGCATACACAATCCAGTAAAGCAACAAACTAATCCGGAACAAACGAGAAGTGTCAATCACAGAATTATGCAAACTGCTCACATTGCCTTCCCTACAGCAACACAAAGAAATTGAACATTCAGTTATATAAGCAAAAGGACACAGTGGCAATGAACACAACACGAAAATTTTACAAAACTAAGCAAATCCTCTCATGAAGGTCGTTGATATTCTGATCTATACTTGTAGCCACCTATGCAGATCTACTTTCGAATTCCAGACACTCCAATAAGAAGAATCAAGAAAACGTAATCGCTCCAGTCGTTGCGAATTGACAGGAGCTAGATACTCACAGTATGATCAAATCATCACATCTAAGAGTTAGTTGTAGACAAATCGAGAATTCAACAAATAAGAAATCAGCGGCGAATCAGATCCGTTCCATCACAAGAAAGCATACCTCAAATCCAAATAAAATACACCAAGCCAACAATCAAACAACAATCCAGCTAACTCCTAGCGAGGGAAACAATTAGATCGAGCTAAAGGACCAATCCAGAAACGAAGAGATCCATCGAAAAAATCAAAGAATCGAATTCGAATCCAATCGGCTATCAAGCAAATAGAGACAATGAATAATGAATAATAATAATAATAATAGTAAACGGGAATCAAACAGAGGGAGAAGAGGAGAAATCGAACCTTGTTCCAATTGGGAGAAGAAGAAGAAACGCGCGAACAAATCCTTGCTTAATTCTCCTCGGATCGTGAGAGCTGAAACACGCAGGCCGAGGAGAGAGATAGAGATGACTCAGATGAGCGAACAAGTGTTTAGATCTATGGAGAGGAAGAAGAAGAAGAAGACAGGCGAACGAACAGACAGATAGATTAGGAGGAAAAGAGAAGAAACAAGGGAGAAAGAGGGCAAAAGGAAGTGAAGGGATATAAAAAGAACTGATCACATGAGAAAAAGAAGACTGGCCAGCGACGGACGGACGGACGGACGGACGGACGGAAACAGAGATAATAAACTAAACAGCGCGCAAAAATATAATAATTTAGAAGAATGAGTTGGGAATTTGCTTACTGTCGTGTGCGTGCGAGTTAGGATTTGACACGTGTCCGTCTATGGTATTGCGTGTCGAGCTCTTAATTGGCATGGGGCTACAAGGATGGTATAAGAATCTATTATTCATGTTTAGTCATTAGTGGTAGTATCGTAATTGTAATTGGTTGTTTGGTTGGTGACTGGCTGGTTTGGACTTTGGATGGAGGATTTACTGAGGGGTGTTATAAATATTGTTATTATGATACATAAATATTCGTGTAATATATATATTAATTATGTGAATTAATATTATTATTTTTTATTTAAGTGTAATGATTTTAGTCATTAAAAGTTATGTATTATGAGTTTATATGTTTGAGGGACATCAATAAAAAAGTTTCTTTCTCATTATTTTTATGTTGTCTTTTCTTTACTTAGTTTTATAACAAAAGGAGATTTATTTAGATTAAAAGATATTTAAAATTTTGAGAGAATCGAAACCGAAATAAATAATATTTAATAATTTAGATTTTTAGATTGAGTTAAGTGAAACGCGATTATAAATTAATTTTGTTATGAATTTATCGGATTACGTATTAATGGGCACTATAGATGAATCAAGTGAAAGATTCACTAAATTTTGATTTATGGAGTCAGTATTGGATTGGGCTGAGCAGACAGGTTCATCGAATCCGTCAATTTAACCAATTAAATCAAATGTTCGGCCTAGTGTTGGCCAAAAAGATCAAGCCCGACCTACGTGCTGATGATCCTGGCCTACCGAAGCTCGGCCCAGATGGAAAAAGATGGCCCAATGAAGGATTGTAGCATGGTCGGTTAATAATCACAATTTCATACCATGTTTTTTTTAAAAAATATTTCATGTAATAGCATGGTAGGTTAATAATCAGACAAGTTTGAGTACATGAACTTTCGTTATTGAAATATTGAGACATAATGAAATTGCTAATATGCATGCTTTCGACTCACTCTCGATTTCTAATCAGATCGATTCTACAGGCCGCTCTGATCCGTTTCTGATAATAATGTTAATACGAAATTAACAATTTTGAATCAAATTGCTATCATTTTGTAACAACACTGCAATCAATCTGTCCAAACTCTAAATCGACGGCCACCAGATTGCGTTGCTTTATCCGCCTTCACTTTCCACTCCATGGCTTTCCCTTCATATCCTTACTTTTCTCACCTTCCATAACCTCCTTCACAAGCTTCTCCACAACTTCGCTCTTCACTTCATTTTCAATCTCCACACCGACCCTCCATTCCCTACACGCGTAGAAGTAAATTATCTGGTGATCCCCAAAATACGACCAACATGTCATTGGTATCCCATTCGACAAACTCTCTATCGTCGAGTTCCACCCCATGTGACTTAGGAACCTTCCGATTGCAGGGTGCTTTAGGACTTGTTTCTGATCGCACCACCAAGCTAACATGCCTCTCCCCTTTGACTCATCGACAAAGGAGAGAGGCATCGAAGAACGCCCGAAAACAAGATTGGGCATGGTTACCCACAAGAACGGATTCTCGCTTTTCGTCAGCCCCACGCGAATTCGACGAGCCGATCCGCGGTTACAACCGTCATGCTTTCGAAATTCACATACAAAACAGAGTTGGCCTCCTGAGAGTCGAGCCATTTAACCGATTCAGGGTGTTTTTGCCATGGATTTCTGTTGGTGATCTTTTAACTTGTCATGAGATTGGAACAAAGTGATGAAAGGTGCGTGAGAGCTTCTTGTTCCAAAATGTGTTGAAAACTACGGTGGATACATTCGAAATCCTTTCGATCTCTTTCAGGACGAACTTAAAAATGATGTCATTTCGATTAGTAATCCTCACAACTTATATAACAAATTTTATGAGACGAATATTTTTGTTTAATTCTGAAATGCAGTCTACAATAGTTTCAAGATAGCCGTTGGTTATATAACTTGAATATGCAAAACAAATATCGACCAAAACTATAATTACATGCTTAATAATTTTTAGGAAAATGGTATTTTACACAACTTTTTCTATCTTTATTTAATTCATTATAATCTAATATTAAATGGATATATATAACCGAAGTAATTAATTAATTAACCAAACCTTTAACAGGAACCAAGCCTCTTTCGAGAAGACGATTAGAACTGAGGTAGGCCAGTGTGGCACACGCGTTCATAGCCGAGAAGAGCGCGTCGGGAATTCCGAGCTCCTTAGCTACATCCAGGGTGAACACCATTGAAACCTCGGACACGATACAGCTAACGCTGGGCGAAAAGGCGTCGTCTTTGTTGTTAAGCCTGAGTACCAAATCCTTAAAACGGAGCCAACCAGTTGTTTAGGATGGATTCGCACACCAACGGGACCATCTGGCTTATGTCCATGTCGTCAGACAGCGGAAGCCCTGCAGGGAAGGTCTCGAAGTTGAATCCCGGCGGCAGGGCGGTGGCGCTGCCTCCCCATGACTTGAGGAGGCGGTTGTGGTTGGACTCTGTGTTGACGAAGGTTATATGGAAGCCTCGTGAGTGGAGGAGTTTCGCCACTCGGAGCATCGGGTTTATGTGTCCTTGAAACGGAAGGGGAACGCAGACGGCGTGTGGCCTCGGCACTGGCGCCGGCTTGTTTTGGGGTTTGGCGGCGACGACCACCCGTTTCATTTTTACATATACCGGTTCCCTATCGAGGGTTGAAGGGGGTGTATATTTCTGGATGCTAAGTGACACATTTATATTCAACATCATTTTCGAATTAAAAAATATTGAACACATGAACATGTAGCATAGATTTTTGTGTTTTATTGTCGCATATATGACACAAAAATTTATACTAATTAACATTTAAATTGTATTCTTCATAAATTAACATATATGACACGAAAATCAAATTATTCAGTTTTTTTTTGTTTTTTTTTTGAACAAGCTATTTAATTTTTTATTAATAATAATGAAGCTCGAATTAAAAACATGAAACCCAGACTCTAACATGTAATCTGTATTGTACTATTACGTATTAGTTTTTAGTGAGCCCGTTCATATGCAGGCCCATATAAAAGGTGTTTATTTTTTGGGCGAGACAAGCGGTAATATAACCCCACCCGAAGCGGCCCACTATTTTACTGAACAAATCATTTATTTTAGGCTTAAAACTCTAAAAAGGACAAATATATCGAAACTTAAAAAATTCGTGACACGTTGTAACGTATCATCCATTTTCGTAGACGGGAGTTAATTCACTGCTATAGAGGATGCCAGCTCAGTGTATATGACCACGAACTGCTCTGTTGACCAGAAGTAAAAAAATATACATTTTTAAAAACATGGAAAAATGAGATAATGGAAAAATCTAATCTACCTGTTATTATTCTACGAAATAAACTTAATTTTTTCCAAATTCACTTCAGAAAGCAACTTACCTTTTCCCTTTCTCACCGTTATTATAGACAAAAAATCAATAGAACCCTAATTCCAAATCGCAAATATTTAGAAAAAATGTTTCAATATATTTATATGTTATAGTTGATGTAAAAGGTCTTTCTTAGAAAATTGGTTCATATCTTATATGGTATTGTTAATAAAATTATTAATTTAACAATTTTATTAATTAACAATCACATTTGTATTCTTAACAATTACTAATAAAAATGTCACATCACCTTCCATAGCACTTAATAATTGTTAAAATATTAGAGATATACATGTTCTAATATTTTGAAAGAAAAGCTCTCAAGTCAAACACGTGATACAGACACGTGGAAGGGTACCGCATGTGGCACGCCACTTTTCATTGCTATCCGATCAAAAGATGTTGAGCAATTGCCTAAGATCGATGTCACAGTATTCCATCATTGGCGGATTCAGAGGGGTCTCTTCCGGTTCCGATCCACTATATTTTCAAATTTTGAAGTTCTATAATTGTTCTTATATTTTTTTATTGTTAGAACTTTTTCTATATACAATTTAATATATTTAAACTTTTATACAATTATCAGTACATTAAATCATTATGGATCCGCGATTATATTTCTATAAACTGCTGTATTCACTTTCTTTTTTCTTTTGGAAACACTAAACACTTATCCAATTGACTTTTCCCCAAAGACCAAAAGCTAGAGTCTAAACAAATCAAATCTTAAGCTATACAAGTGTTAATCTTTTCCCACCGTACGTATTATTTGGACAGGTAAAGGGAAATCTCAGCAGTAGTAATTAATTGGGGGAATGATGCAGTTAAATTAATTAATTAATTTGTAGTGGGATAAAAAGGTCGGTAAATTAAGTGCATGGGCCACTGACTGACATTATTATTAATGTAAAGCTCCAACGAGTGACCTATTATCATATCAAAGTCATCGGTGATCGGGGGGCTACGTGGACGTCTGATAAAGGTGCCACGTAATAAAGAAGGACGGTTGAGGCGGCAGTTGCCATCTTTTACTGAGAGAGAAGAAGTATTATTGCTTCTCCTGTTCTAAAATTGCATTATTATAACTAACTGTCACATTCACATTTATACCAATAATAATAATAATAATAATAATAATAATAATGTGGGAATTAGTTCGTTGGATTTTTATGGGGTGATCGTGGTCGTGCGTGCCCAGGTTAATTAGGTATGCACTGCACGTTACCCTTAATTTGTCCCTTCAGTGTTGGCCTACCCAACTCAACATTCCATTTTGGACTCGTTGATAACAGACTTTTACTTGCACTCAATTGGTCACTTCCCATTATCATCAATATTAATTTTGGATGTTCATCAACATGAAATCAAGAATTTACAGAACACCCCCCATCCAAAAAAATCACAAGACTAGCTACCTTCCTACACTTTTCATTTTCCCCTTCAACAGAGGACCAATTAATCCAAAACTGAACATCAGGCTTCAAAGTAATAAAAAGAATTATAAACCCTTGTTGTAAGCTTTGATCCTCCTACCAATCTCCTTCTCTAATTCCTCCAGTCCTCCAACTTCCTCAAGTTCCTGCAAGCAAGCACATGGTTTGGCCATGACATGACAGCAACTACCACACAACAGAGTGCTACTATCATACAAAGTGCAGAAACAAACAAACAAACAAACAAACCAACCTTGGGGCCTAGAAACAACCCATATGGGACACCTTCGAACTTCTCCGAGTGGTGAAGCTGCACCCACAATCAAACACACAAATATTTCAGCCAGTCTACTATATATACATATTAATTTTCACCATTCGTTCCATGTAGGTCGTTTGGTGTAGGGGTATTAGTTGAGAAATGAAGGAAAAAAGTTGAATAATGTAATTAACAATTTTTTCCAAACAATTGTGAGGAAGTAATGATTTATAGTAAAATACTATTTTGTAATGTAAAAGTATTCAAAGACAATATTACCCTTTACTCTTTACTAATTGATTTTCTCGAAAGAAGAATTAAAGAGGGCAAAAATGACAGTTACAATAATTGATGAGGGCATTAGTTGGTTGTCAATCCCATGAAAAACTAGTGTTTTCAACAATTTGTAGGGAGAGTAAAGATTTCAAAAAATACATATTTTGAGGGAAACTTTGTATCTGGGAAATGGAAGTTCAATCCCTAAACAAATAATGTATTTTCAAAATACATAGTTTTCACAAATTTCCTCTGATTTTCTCCTTACCAAACGACACTGGTGATTTTTATCGTGTTCATCCCCACCCACCACACTACATTCTCAGAAGCACTGGTAGGAGAAGTGGGGGTCAAAAAGGTAAATTTACCTGGTGGGCGGCAGCTACTTTGCGGAAATAAGGAACGTTGGCGATGGGACCCACCGGGAACCTCTTGTGGACGAGGCCGTCATGGACAAACATGTATGCAATGCCGAACACCGTAATTCCCAGCCCCTGTTTATTTATTTAATTATTAATCCCCCAAAGTCAGATTTAATTACGTATAATATTCTAATAATAGCGTTTACCAAACTGTCCAAATCAGTATCGATTAATTTAACTACTTAACAGCACAAGCAACAAATCAAATATTTCATTAAGATACGCTGACAGAGAAAGAATGAACAAGGTAGAATAATGGTAGGCAGCTTACAGCTCCGAAACAGAGTCCAGGAATCAATCCTTTGTTGAAGAATCCGTATGACAATAGGCCAATCGCTGGAACTGCGTTGATTATGGCAAACACGTCGTTTAGCTCGAATGGCCCTTCTCTTGGCCGATGGTGAGACTGAATCACGAATAAAAACGACAGCGTTTTTTTGAATGGTTTCCCTCACAGGACGGAAGAATTTTGAAAACGGAATTCTGTTTGGGGAAGGAAGGAGAGCAATTACCTCGTGCATATGCCACAAGGACGAGTGCCACAGCGCCTTATGCGCCCACCTCGCCCAAAATTCCATTCCTACCTGAACATTTATCAGCCAAACAGAATGGAAAATTCAAATAATGCTTCCCAAATTTCTCGCTCTGAGCTGGCGAAGAAGAAGGAGAAGGTAGGTTTGTGACTTACCGCAGCTCCCATTGAGAAGGCGAACGTACTGAACATTTCCGATAACGGCATCTCTCCGCCCTGGAAGGACAGGAAAACGAACGGGAATAGCTCAATCGCCACTTCACATGCGAGGAAGAAACAGATTTTGAGAGGGAATGGGGATATTAATAGGTATTACCTCGAATTGCCAATGGAAGCGGTAGTAAACGGACATGACTGCCATGGAAGTGATGCCTAAGCTGGACATGACGGCGGCTACCAGATAAGTAGTCCTCTCCGATTTCTTCCGCGCCAGCCTCTCCGCGGCTCGAGGCGGCAAGATCTGCGGCGGATTCGTCGTAGACGGCGACTCATCCGGCTCCATAACTGTTTCCTCGTCCTCGCCGCGAATCTGAATTCGTTCGATGCTGCTGCTACGCTTCGTTTCCTCGAGTACGAAGCAGACGGAGAACTTCGTCCGGGGTCTGCGGAAGAGAGTGGGATTGTTGTACGGCCGAACGGGAGGGTGGAAGGGGAATTTCGGGAGGAGGTGAGAGGCGTGGATTTGGCGGAGAGGCTTGGGGACTATGACGGCGGCGGAGGAGAGTCCTGCCGCCATGGGAGGAGGAGGTGGAGGGATTTTGAAGATGTTTGAGAAAAGTGGATAGCGACGGAGATAAGAGGAAATCGCTTTAAGAAGAGGAGAGACAAAATGAAGAAGAAGAAGAAGAAGAAGAGTGTTGGACTCTTGAGCGCCTGACGTTGAGACCCCCTGGTTAAATGCACGAAGGCCACATCTTTTCTTCTGTATGTGGGCTTTTCTGGTACTGAAAAAAACTATATATATTTTTCGGCCCACGACGGACGAAACTACAAACCGGCTTTATGAATTGTGAATGCCATTGTGTTGTGCTCTTATTACATTTTTGCCACTGTTGAGCTACTGCATGTTTTTCTTTTTGCACTTGAACAGCATTACGAACCACCGTACCAACAACACACTCGAGGGGATTATCGCTTCTAATTACTTAATCAACGAACCAACTTACGGAAGACTAACAAAAACACTAGACTATTTTTTGAAGTCAGACAAATCAATCACCACTTGTAGAAGAATATCCGGTAGCTGGTTGATTCCGTTTAACGAGTTAATTAAGTATGCCGATTTGCAATTTACATATCGACCAGTTGACAAACAGATTGGACTAGTTATTGGATGATTACACGATGGAGTGAACCACAGGTATTCTTAGTATCAACTTATCGTACTTCACCTTTGCATTCATTGGTTGTGTGACTCAAAACATGTCCAATCAAGAAATTATTGGTCCCCCTCTTCTCGTACTTGCTTCACTGAAGAAAAAGAAACGACTTTGGTAAAAGCGTAATTCTACGAAACAGCAGGGCGAAATTCATGAAGTGAGAGGAATCAATGCGTCCTACCCCCGGGGGCCGGGGAAATGAAAGGAAGGGGCCGACCCGGGTCCTGAGTCGGGGGATGGTGGGGAGGCAAAACGACAACGTATAGCAATTTGCATATGCACGACAACCTTTTACTCCCCCTCGCTTTTTTCCAAGATGGAGAGAGAAGATACGGTTTGGAGGTTTTCCCGCTTCAACCATCGCGCCACGTAGCCTCGACCATCATCACTAAACCTATCGTTACCTTTTCATTAGGTGTCCATTTGTCAGCTCGCTATTGGAGGTTTGTGGCTTCACTCTCCGGCACCAATTGACACTTGTCGCTTCCACCTCGGGCCCTTCTAGAAGACTGGGACCCGGTTTTCAGAAGTTTAGCATTAATGAGGCCCATATACAAACTTATATCAATTAATGCCCATCCTAGGTATGCAAGTGGCCCATTAGCTTTCGGGTTTGGGCTTGCCGATGACTTTTTCCACTTTCCTGCATGTTTTTATTTTCGGTTCGGGAAACTAATGTACACGTAGTTCGGGAAAATTTTTTCTCTGTTGCCACAGAAAATGGAGCATAAAACTCTCCATATCTAGAGTTTGACCAACCAGCGTCACTTGATACATTATGTGCTAGTTAAAAATCCCGACAGAAGTGGATCTTCTTGTTTCGGAATTCGAAAACTGCCCTGATTTCGTTAGCTATATATATATATAACAAACTACAAACACAAATCTTGAAACACAAACGCAAGCATGGCTTCTCCTCAGATCAAACTCCGTCAATCCGACGTAATTCACTTGTTCTGAAAACGATTGTTGATTTGATGAAGAATCCTGTTTTTTTTTTTAGTTCTTTTTGTTTAATTTTTAATGCAGGTGGCTAAGATTCTCGTCGCCGTTCTTCTGCTGTCGGGGTCAGTGGGTCCCACGGGGGTAGCAGCTCAGGCCGCGGTCGGTGTGCCGACGGCGGCGCCGGTGCAGTACTCGGCCTTGAACTGTAGGAAACACTCTGCGGTGATCACGGATTTCGGTGGCGTCGGAGATGGGACAACGTTGAACACAAAGGCGTTCCAGACCGCCATCGCTAATCTGAGCCAATTGGCAGCCGACGGCGGAGCTCAGCTGATTGTGCCGCCGGGGAAATGGTTGACGGGGAGTTTCAACCTCACCAGCCACTTCACCCTTTTCCTCCACAAGGACGCCGTGATCTTGGGTTCTCAGGTATATAATAATCGTCTTTATTGTTACACCATTAGAGGGGTGCAGTTTGATTTTAGCATTCCTTTTAGATGATTACGTGTAAAAAAGATTAAATTATCTTAATTTAAATCAAAAAATATATTAGAAGAGCTCGAAAAGACGATAAAAATAGGAATCAAACATATTAGTGATTTGTTTAAGTGGAGTTGCTCCAGTGGTGGAGCGTGTGTCTGGTGACTCGGAGGTCATGTATTCAAATTTAGTATACCCCACGAAATGGACATTCTATATGTTTACTTTATGTCTCTTATCATGACAAAAAAATACTAATGATTTTCCAAAAAATAACATGATTATGCTATCATAAGTATTTTTGTTAAACAAATAAATTTACGAAATAACTTATATATTTAAAATCTATTCTACTTCAAACGACTTTCCATCAAGTAATATGTTGAGAATTCCAAAATTTATTCGTGAACGATATTATTTAATGTTTTGTTCTTTATTATTTATGTTAATTTTGGTGGGTTGGTGATCATAAATCAGAACATAGAAGACTGGCCATTGGTGGCTCCTTTACCTTCTTACGGGCCGTCGTTTGACGGAATCAAAGATGGAAGTAGGCATGCCAGCCTTCTCTTCGGAGACAACCTCACCGACGTTGTGATCACCGGTAACAATGGCACAATCGACGGCCAAGGTGAGACGTGGTGGAAGGCTTTCAAGGCGAAAACGTTGAAAGACGCCAGACCTTTCTTGTTCGAGATTATGAACTGTGATCAGCTCCAAATCACCAATGTTACCTTCACCAATTCTCCTATGTGGCATGTTCATCCCGTCTACTGCAGGTTTCTCTCACGTTCTCGTATTACTGTAGAATCGTCTAATTTTTTCGTATGAGTACCATACCTTATTTTACTAACTATAATTGTTTGTTTAATTTTGGTGGGAAAATGCAGTAATGTGTTGATCCAGGGAGTGACCATATTGGCTCCAGTTGAAGTCCCCAACACAGATGGCATCAACCCAGGTGATCCTGGTTAATTACTTTTTGTTTCGATCATCATATCATGATTTCCGTTAACTTAAATGAACTCCGTCACCGTTATCTTAACGCTTCCCCAGATTCGTGCACAAACACCAGGATCGAAGACAGCTACATAGTCTCAGGTGACGACTGCATCGCAGTGAAATCAGGAATTGACCAGTACGGCATCAAAGTCGCCAAGCCAACAAAGCAACTGGCCATCCGGCGTGTCACCTGCATTTCCCCCGACAGCGCCCTCGTGGCACTCGGCAGCGAGATGTCCGGCGGAATCCAGGACGTCCGGATCGAGGACGTCACAGCGATCAACACCCAGTCAGCAATCAGGATCAAGTCTGCCGTGGGCCGCGGCGGATACGTCAAGGACATATTCGCCAGGAGGTTGACCTTTGACGGAATGGACAGGGCGTTCTGGATGTCCGGTAACTACAAGACCCACGCGGACGAAGGGTTCGACCCGAATGCCCTGCCGGAGATTAATAACATCAATTACCGTGACGTCGTCGGGCAAAAAGTTAACGTTTCGGGGATGCTGTCGGGGATCACGAAGGATCCGTTTACCGGCATTTGTATGTCGAATGTGACACTGAATTTGGGGCCTAAGGCTAAGGAGCTGCAGTGGAATTGTACGGATGTTGCCGGGACTACTAGCCGTGTGACTCCGAAGCCTTGTGATGCTTTGCCTGATAAGGCTGGGTTGGACTGTCCGTTTCCTGAGGATAAGCTGCCGATCGATGGCCTCGTCCTGCAGAGTTGTACGACTGCGTGATACAGCATTTCCTTTCGATAGATAACGAAATGTAAACGTTTGAATTCGAGACGTGGTTGATGGTAATGCGATGCTTTTTTATATACTATCCAAGTTATAATCTGCACTATGCGGCGGAAATTGTTATGCTGGGAGAGTTACATGATAGAAGTTAGTTAATGTAAAAATTCGATATTTTTTTCGAAATCAAACTACTGATAATGCTCATAACAAGTGATGCTCACAGCGTCAACAAACTCTTAACTAACACGTAAGCGATTATCTCTAGTCCCTCTAACAAAGGAAAACCTTGAATTATGATGTACTATTAGTGAACCGATCAACCTAGTACAAGAAAGGAAAAAGTAGTAGACTCACAGCTCCTGCCAGGCCTGATGCTCAGGTATGCCTGGGTTAGGTTTTTTAGGCATTCATGGACATCCTTAGGCACCTTGGGACAACTAGAAGGCAACTTGCTCAGCCTCTCCCAGCCCCAACGCATCCATGCGACAAGCCACCACATTGTCCGCCGGTCGAGTGGGGTCAGCACCACCAGTCCCCTTGCCGCAGTGTCGTTAGTTGGGGAAGAGGCCATACAACCTTATTGGTTAGAGAGTAGCCAAGGAGAGTGTTGTTTTCAGAGGCAGTCCTAGAAATTTGGTAAAGGAGGTGATTTTTATTGTATAAAAAAAATCAATTACATAAGAGAAAAGACACCTATAAATGAAATATAAAATTAACGTCATGATATTAAAAATTCAAAATTCATACATTTATAAAATAATAATTTAAATCACACCGCCTAAAAAGTTCCACCATTTGGAGTTACAAAGCAAATAACAAAGTTCCACCATTTTTGAAACCATGTATGCAATTGGAAGTCCCACGCGGACGAAGGGCTTGACCCGAACGCCCTGCCCGAGATCAAAAACATCAACTACCGTGATGTCGTCGTACAAAAAGTCATCGTTTCCGGGGTTGCTGTCGAGCTCGAGAAGGCCCCGTTCACTGGGATATATTTGTATATGTCGAATGTGACCCTGAATTTGGGGACCAAGGCTAAGGAGCTACAATGGAATTCCACGGATATTGGTGGGGCTACGAGCCGCGTGACTCCAAAGCCGTGTGATTCTTTGCCTGATAAGGCTGGGTTGGATTGTCCGTTTCCTGAGAATAAGCTGTCGATTGATGCCGTTGTCTTGCAGGGTTGTACGACTGCTTGATTCGGTGTTGCTTCTTGATATATGTCGAATTTAATGTTCGAATTCGATACGTGGTTGATGGTAATTTGATGTTGTTTTCTTATGCACTATGCCGCAGAAAATCTTATGATATACTTTATTCTCAATATATTGAAAATTTGACTTGCTGATCGGTTATTAAGATACAGTTTTGCAAAGATCTCGTAAGCAATAAGTCGGAATTAGGCTCCAGCATATGAACAACTTCTCCCATTGCTGGTCTGTGGCTAGTGTCAGGATCCACGCATCTAAGACCAACTAAAAGCATACGTTTCAAAGCTTTCGAGGAGGACGGCATCTTCGACAGTTTACAATCCGCCACGAACATGACTTTCCCGTTTGCTACCCTAAAACTACTCAAACAAAATAAAAAACTTCGAGACTAAGAACAGAAACAAAAACTAAAAAGAACCTAGCAAACTTGGATGTGAAACCCTTATTAGGACATTGTTTGAGGAAGGCTAGGACCTCAGCTTGCCGAGCTTGATCTTTAGTGTGGCGGACCTGTCGCCTGCAGCAGACCGGCTGGTGGTGCAGAAGGAGGACTCTGGCCGACTTCCCTAGGCGATTGCTGAGATTGCGGCCCTCTAATTGGTGGGCGTGTTGTAGCATTGTCAGAGGCGGAGGCACCCGTTGCAGGGGTGGTGGAGGTTGCCTTGGTGGGAGACGACGGGCTGGAGGGATGGATCCGGTTTGGTAGAGTTAGATTTTCAGTTATGGGGATGGAGACGAGGGTGGATTGGTGGGGCGGTGATGGTGATGAGAGGCTAGGGAGCATATCCTTGTAGGGAGCATAAATCCTAAATTGGGATGCTAATTACGTGGAAGCACTAGTCTGTGAAGAGGAAGTGGAGGAAATACTCTCAATCCCTTTGTGTAGTAATGGGATTGATACTTTAATCTGACACTACTTAAAGAATGGAGCCTATACACTGAAGTCGGGCTATCGACTATTAATGGAAGGAATTATGACGTCCGACCATCTTCATGTGCATGGCCGATGGAAGAAACTATGAAGCTCTTGTGTTGCTCTGAAAGTTCGACATCTGGTTTGGAGGGGAGTTAGAGATGTACTCTCCACAGGGGTTGCTCTAGAAAGGAAAGGAGTTGAAATCCCTATAGAGTGTGCAATTTGTAGTGGGAACCCTGAATCTGCTTGGCATTTGTTTGTCGATTGTGGCTACGCCATAGACTGTCGGTTGCTTGTGAAGGATTTGAGGAATGGATGGGAAAGGTGCTGGAGGAATATAGTGCGGAGGATATCGAGTTGATCATGGTAGTGATGTGGTCGATATGGCGGGAATGCAACAACCTGGTATGGAAGAGTAAATCAAGCACTGCCGACTAGGTGGTTTGGATGCGAAGCAGCTGCGTCGCGAATGGAAGGAAGCGAGAGATGGTGGTAATGACACGGAGGGATTCAATGGTGGAATTCAATGCAACCGGTGGCATCCATCGCACATCCACGCTTTGAAATGAAATTGTGATGCTGCACTACTGTTGGCAGAGTTGGCTTTGGTTGGGTTGTTAGAGATGGAGCAGGCTGTGTGATTGGTTTCAAGAACAGCTCATGTCGAGGACAACCGACGGTGAAGGAAGGCGAGGCAGAGGCACTCTTGAAGGCGATGCAAGGATGGTTGGAAGCGGGATGGGATGATATCCAATTCGAGACAGACGCTAAAGTGGTGGTCCAAGCTCTTGCAGGGAAAGCTCGCGACGATTCTGAATTTGGTCTCATAATTACGCAGTGTCGCATAACCCTTGCTCTCTTTTCGTCTTGTTATGTCTTTCGTCAGGAGGAGTGGTAATGTAATCGTGCATGAACTCGCTTACTACAGAGGTTCCGTTTGCTGGCCCTCTCACCCTCCCGTTCGGATGAACCCTTTATTGACAAACTTTTATTCTGAGATTCATTAATAAGAATACTCCTTTTAAAAAAAATCTTAAATTAACAATATCAATGGAATTCATAAGAAAATTGTTGAGATAATAAAGAAGCATAAACAGAATCAAACCTTTTAGTAGGCAGTTTAACCACGGCCACTCTGGTGTTATTGAACAAAACCCCGAAGTAACTGACGCCGCCGTGGTCTCCGATTCCAAGTCGGTTACAGTCAGCAAACCCGCCGGTGGCAGCGTCAATCTCCATCGAACTCAAACTCAAGGCACTCCCCTTCCAACCGTTACACGGCAGCCTGGAACTGGATTCCAGGTCGCCTAGACCCAAAATCTGGCCGTCCTGACGGCAGAAATTCACGGAATAATACTCTGCCGTCTGCTCACCGTTACCAACGTTCGTCATGTCCGTCTGGAAAATACACTGACTGGACAGGAGCCTCCTGTCAAGGGAGGACGAAGAGGGGAATCTGCCGCGGCAGGGGATCACATGTTGGGAGCACAAACTGGGGTTCGGTTTGGAAGCTCGGCGGCGGCGGTGGAGGTCGACGATGCAGAGGACGGAGGCGACGATTGTGAGACAGGCGATGAGTGAAAAGAGCGGAATATTGCATGATGGCGATAGTCCAGATTTGAAAAATGTGGATAAGATTTTGGATTTTGTTGATTTTTTGAAATTTTCTGCAGGGGAAAATGCTGTTGAGACTTGAGATTATGATTATCTGGCTCTTGAAAAATCATCCGTAGGCAGGAACCAACAACGTAACGGGAAGCAGCGGGAAATTTGGATGTTGAGGTTATCAAAGAATTTGATTCTTTTATGTTTTAATTCTATTCGTTTATCTACAAAGTAAGGAGAAAATTGTGATTTTTATCTATCGATTCGAGCTTCATCGTTTGTTTATTATTTTTTAGTTTTAAATGTTTTTTTTAATTTAAATAATTATTTTTGTTTATTTTTATTATCGGATAGAGCTTGTCGTATATTTTCTTACGCTAAATAAATGGTGGTCAACCCATATTAAGAGGAGACGAAAACCATAATCAAGCCCAAACGCAAGTCCAATAGAAGGCAGGTGAACCCCAAAGGTCGTGTAGTTGATGGTGTGGTTGATCGCTTCTTTTGTAAAACACTAACTGTTGTTAAAGCAAAAATGGTGTTTGTTGCGTTTCTTCTTACCTCGCGTGATGAAGGAAGAGTTGATGTGTGGTCTTATTGGAGGTTGTGGATGCGTGCAATGCATAGATTGATGAGAGCCTATGAGAATTTGTCATTATGGCGTCTATACATGAGACTTTCCACGATTGTCCTTTGATTTAGGTACAGTATTGTAGTCGTTGCTTTGTGGATGTTAATGATAATTTGGCTAAACAACTAAGAGATGGGACTTGAGGGCTGATTAGTTGAGTAATTTATTCGACTCTTCTGTTATTATTAATTTGTAATGTCTGATTGATATGATGTATTCTTGTCGGTTCAACCGCCAATTTCTTTGAAAAACAAAAAGAACTCCAATAACGAGTCAGCATACAAAATTGTTCCTAGTCCTAGTCAGCAATGTAGCGAACATTCGAGATATCCTAGCTGGACGAACTCTCTCGAAACCCCCCTCAGTTCAAATGAATTACACCAAAACGCCGCTCTCGAAACGTCAAAACGACACCCCGTCCAAATATGGTTCAAATCCGTTACGAGTAGAAGGATCCAGAACGCCCGTTTCTCTCCTCAGCGGGAAAAGATTTTTCCAAGAAGGCACTAGAATTCTTTAGCTTCTTCTCCCCTCTCATTTATAAACCAAGAAGCAAGCACTCAGCTATCTCACATCAGACATTGAAATCGTGCCTGCTACAAACCTCTCAGTTCTCTCTCTCTCTGCAGCAATCAATCTCTAGATTCAATTCAAGCGTTGAGGAAAAGTGACAATGGCGGACGTTCAGATGGCCGATGCCGAGACCTTTGCCTTCCAGGCTGAGATCAATCAGCTGCTGAGCTTGATTATCAACACCTTCTACAGCAACAAGGAGATCTTCCTTCGCGAGCTTATCAGCAATTCTTCAGATGTAAGTATCGATTCTCTCACTTCCTGTCGATCAGTTCATTTTGATTACAGTTTGAAGCGGTTGAAACTCGTTCTAGATTTCTTCATGATAAGGAACTGAGCTAAATGTTTAGAGTCGATTTACTTAGCTGACTAATGTTAAGTCTATGGACTTGGCTTGATTTTGCTTTAAATTGTTTTCATACGAGTTGATCGCGGAGAGTTGAGTTTTCATTTGATTGTTCGTTTCCTGTGATGAGGATGAACTATGAATATGTGTTGAGTGATGAATCCAATCTGATCGCTCCGTTTGGTGACAGGCGTTGGATAAGATTCGATTTGAGAGCTTGACTGACAAGAGCAAGCTCGATGCTCAGCCAGAGCTGTTTATCAGGATTGTACCTGATAAGGCGAACAAGACTCTCTCCATCATCGACAGCGGTGTTGGCATGACCAAAGCAGGTAAATTGTCTTCAGTAACGTATTTCTTTTTCAGAATGCCTGGTGTAACCTAGTTGTAATGCTGAGATTTCAAAGAAAATTGGCATAGTTAGCTGTTTGGTCATTGGTGTGGTAATGTTTAGTGAAGCTTTGTTCAGTCGTTCCAAAGTCTTGATAGGATAGTTGATGGTTTCGGAGAGAAGAAATGTTTGGTAGTTGGCCTATGAGTTGAACAGTGATTGTGATTGTAACACTGCAGATTTGGTGAACAATTTGGGTACGATCGCAAGATCTGGAACCAAGGAGTTTATGGAGGCACTGCAGGCCGGTGCAGATGTGAGTATGATTGGTCAATTCGGTGTGGGTTTCTACTCTGCATACCTAGTTGCGGAGAAGGTGATCGTCACAACAAAGCACAACGACGATGAGCAGTACGTTTGGGAATCACAAGCAGGAGGCTCCTTCACTGTAACCAGGGATGTCAATGGAGAACAACTCGGCAGGGGAACCAAGATCACCCTCTTCCTCAAGGAAGATCAGGTATGAACAGTTCCCAATTTACTCACTTCACTGCCGCATTATGTAAGAACTCGCAATGAATGAAGTTTTGGTGAAATTGTTGTGTAGCTTGAGTACTTGGAAGAGAGGAGGATTAAGGACCTAGTAAAGAAGCACTCCGAGTTCATCAGTTACCCCATCTACCTCTGGACTGAAAAAACAACCGAGAAGGAGATCAGCGATGACGAAGAGGAGGAGACCAAGAAAGAGGAAGAAGGAGCTGTTGAGGAAGTTGACGAGGAGAAGGATGACAAAAAGAAGAAGAAGAAAATCAAGGAGGTAACTCACGAGTGGGAGCTAATCAACAAGCAGAAACCAATCTGGCTACGAAAGCCTGAAGAAATCACAAAGGACGAGTACGCTTCCTTCTACAAGAGCCTAACGAACGACTGGGAGGATCACTTAGCCGTCAAGCACTTCTCCGTTGAAGGACAGCTAGAGTTCAAAGCCATCCTCTTTGTTCCGAAGAGAGCTCCGTTCGACCTCTTTGACACCCGCAAGAAGATGAACAATATCAAGCTCTATGTCCGAAGAGTGTTCATCATGGACAACTGCGAGGAGCTAATCCCGGAGTATCTCGGATTCATCAAAGGTGTAGTCGATTCCGACGATCTCCCGCTCAACATCTCCCGCGAGATGCTCCAGCAGAATAAAATCCTGAAGGTGATCAGGAAGAACCTGGTGAAGAAATGCATCGAGATGTTCAACGAGATTGCCGAGAACAAAGAGGATTACAACAAGTTCTACGAGTCGTTCTCTAAGAATTTGAAGCTCGGAATCCATGAGGACAGCCAGAACAGGTCGAAGCTAGCTGATTTGTTGAGGTACCACTCGACCAAAAGCGGAGAGGAATTGACCAGCCTGAAAGACTACGTCACCAGAATGAAGGAAGGACAGAAGGACATTTACTACATCACTGGAGAAAGCAAGAAGGCAGTGGAGAATTCGCCTTTCCTCGAGAGGCTGAAGAAAAAGGGTTACGAAGTCCTGTTCATGGTTGACGCTATCGATGAGTATGCGGTGGGACAGCTGAAGGAATACGACGGGAAGAAGCTCGTTTCGGCGACAAAGGAAGGATTGAAGCTGGATGACGAGACTGAGGAAGAGAAGAAGCAAAAGGAAGAGAAGAAGAAGTCGTTTGAGAATCTCTGCAAGGTGATTAAGGATATTCTCGGGGATAAGGTTGAGAAAGTCGTCGTTTCTGACAGGATCGTGGACTCTCCGTGTTGTTTGGTGACCGGAGAATACGGATGGACGGCGAACATGGAGAGGATAATGAAGGCGCAGGCGTTGAGGGACACTAGCATGGGGTCGTACATGTCGAGTAAGAAGACGATGGAGATTAATCCGGACAATGGGATTATGGAGGAGCTGAGGAAGAGAGCTGAGGTGGATAAGAATGACAAGTCGGTGAAGGATCTGGTGATGTTGCTTTTCGAGACTGCGCTGTTGACCTCTGGTTTTAGCTTGGATGATCCCAACACTTTTGCGGCGAGGATTCATAGGATGTTGAAGCTGGGACTGAGTATTGAGGAGGATGAAGAAGTTGGTGGTGGTGATGATGCTGAGATGCCGGCGTTGGAGGAAGAGGGCGCTGAGGAGAGCAAGATGGAGGAGGTTGATTAAATAGCGTTGGGAGTGTGGTGGATGTCGGGGTAAATCGGGGTCAAGTCAAACTAGTAAAGGGTCTTTCTGTAAATTGTGCCCCTGGTTGTGATGTTGTTTCGAAAACTTGTGTTGGGTCATGGGTGGTTACTTTTGGTTAACTTTTTGTTTCCCTTTGATGTTCGATACCTGTTGCTCTTGGAGTTATTATATGATAGAGGGTATCTTCCTTGAGTAAATTTTGGTTACTTTGTTTCCAAGTACTATAAGGTCGAGTGCTTAACGATGTCACGTTGCTTTTAATGACTTCTGGACAACCTTCTTAAATTAGGCAGTGAATGGGTCTACCGGCAGACTCTGTGCGAAGCGATCTTTGAAAGTCTTTGTTACCGTTCAAATGTGGTTTAGGATGATAATCGTGAGGATGCCAAGTGATTAGCAAATTCTCTAGCTTCTCTAGTTTTCAATACGAGTTTGTATTTGACGCAAAATGTTTGTGGCCGATGGGTGTGGCAAGGAGAAAATACATGTTCTCAGAGATTGCTTAGAAGTCAAAGGTTGTGTGGATTGAAGTTGTACCCGGTAGTATCACTCAGTTCTTCGAGCTTGGGAGAAATGAGTGAATTTCCCATAGCAATATTAGACAAGGGATCCACGCCTTGCATAGAGCTGCAATGGAGGCTTTAGCTCGTGGCAGTCATATCGTAATCTTGGAAGCGGAGAAATAGGTATCCCCGCATATCAGGATTCCTCTGCTTAGGAGTAGTTCAAAATAAATGTGGATGGGAACCTCAGAAGTAATGAGAATGGTTACTTGATTAAAGGCGATTGACAATAGTTCAGAAGCTCATGATATTCTACAATTGCAACATCTGGAATAAGAGATGCTAAGATAGTAACTACGCTCCAACAATATCTCGATGGGAGCTCTAACCTGCCGCCATTATACTAATCACTAGTTGGGGCTAAGAACAATGAGAAGTTGCCCATATTGGGGATCCAAGGAACACCCTAATTGCCTGTTCTATTAAATGGAGCACTTAGTTTGGACAGTTAGGTACTACAAAGTTGCTAGATGCACATAAAGACCCTTCTCGAGAGGAATGCCTAAAGCTCGAAGATCAAATTGAAGGACAAAAAAGGAACATGAAAGATCTGAAAAAACTTGCAGAACGAAGTTTTAGAAACCATTCATCAAAAAATTACGAATCTATGAAGCTTCTCAGTTTAAAACCAGAACTAAAGTTTAAGCTCTTTCTCATTCAAAGCATAAATGCTAACGCACGTCAAAAAATTCCAAAATACTAGATTTAACAGTAGAGAGCAACATCAACCCAAACAGTTTCCAAAGCACATCATTCAGCATATCCAGAGCTGCTTGGAGCTGGAGCACCACCGGTATAGCCTCCACGTCCCATACCCCTTCCAGAACCCTGAAACACAAAACAACAATGCGTCAGAATGAGAAATGAATCACTAAGAAAGAAATAATCACCAAATTCACATATAGCCAAACGAAGAACATTACGATGGAACATAATTCAACATTAAAGCAACAATCAGATTACCCTGAAGGATGGCTGGAAGTCAGCTGGAGCACCTTCCTTTCCACCACCAAAACCTCCCTCACGAGGACCACTACGGTAACCATCACGGTCACCAAACCTTGGACGGTCACCAGGAGGCCCCCTGCAAATTACATTCGAACTCATTTTATTAACAAACAACAAGAGTTTCACTAAACAGAACCAAATACAGCAAAACCAAACGTTAGTACTAGTAGTAGTAGTAATAGTACCTAGGGCGGTCGCCAAGTGGACCTCCCATAGGTCGGCCAACAGGCTTGGCAGACTTCTTCAGAGTAGCGGGCACAATCTCTGATGGGAGATTGAGGTAAGTCCTCAAGAACTCAATCCCGTCATTGGTCAGATACCAATAGTAGTGCATCCAGGCGAATGTCTCACGGACATACTCCTTGGATTTGAAGCTCTGCATCAGCTTAATCACCTGAAGGTTGGGGACATCGATGTCTGGGTGCTTTGCAAGGTTGAAATCCTTCTTAGCATAACACACTCCCTCTAAATTTTTCACCAAACAACAATTCAAAAACCAATCACCAATAGGTTTCAACAAACATCAAAAACCAAAGTTCAAATCAACGCTGACACAAATCCGAATTGGGGTTCATGCTAAAATCAATCCTAGACGATAAACCCTAGATAATCTTAGCTAGAAGACTTGAAAGAGGAAACGGAACGGACCTTGGAAGAGGTACTTGGAGATTTCTCTCCTGTTCTTCTCTGAGATAATCTGAAGGAAAACAACACATAATGAGTAATAAGGAACAAGTTCAGACAGAAGGAACGGAGCGAAGGTAGAGTAATGGAGATACAGAGGCGAAGATGATTACCATGGCTGCGAGACTGGAAGTAGAGAGAACGAAGGAGCTGCTTGCTTAGCGGCTGAGGCGGGTATGGTTGTACAAATAGGGTGAAGAGGAAACCCTAGTGAACGAGGCCGGTGTTTATATTGGAAAAAATTAAGGTGGTCTGGGCTGGGCTGGATTTGTTAAAAGGCTTTCTTCTAGAGACTGTTTCTGTCCTTAATCGATTGGTTCAACATTCATGGGCCTAAAAGAATTGAAGGCTTCGTCGGCCCAACCAAGTTTCTAGGTTTCCATTCAATATCCACTTGTTATGTGTGCAAATAACCAAAGAAGTCCGTTGATGGGTAAGGATAAACCTGCATAATATACATGATGGACGAAAATAAGTTTAGTAGTTATAATAATAAGAATTTTTAGATTTTGTTGATAGAAATGTAACATTTTAGTTATATTGAATGACACATAAGATATGATTCGATTTAATATAACTTATATTCTCATGCCATTTTTCACCACCAATTAGTTAAAGGGTCGTTTGTTATAGGAGATCGGGAATTAGTGTAATTATAAATGCATTGTGTTGGTAAAACTTGTATGTAAAAGTCGTGATTACAAATTAACAAATCATATTTCCATACAAATTAACTATCAAGTGGGTCATGAGAAAACTCAAATGTAAAACAAAATTAGTGGGGAAGTGTTATTCTCCAAGGTCCTTTGGTACAGGAGAAGTGAGTTTTTATAAAACTTTGTATTTGAAGAAAATCATTGTTCTGTATTTTGAGAATTTTTACAAAAATTAGAAATTCTAACTTTTCCAAATAAATTGGTGGGTTTTGTTGTCTTTTTCAATTATTTTATTTATGAAATATATATATTAAACAAGATAATTTAACATCCTCCAACCTTTAAAAATACCATTTCACATTTTTTTTATTTTTATATTTTATCTAATTTTAAAATTTTATACCAAACGATTCCAAAATATGAGAAATTTTACGACGGACTCACCAACGGCTAAACAAACTAAACATTCTTGAGATGTAAAAAGAGGATTAAAGACACAAAGCTTAATTTCTCCAATATCAAACGAGCTCTAACCCAATGTGAATTTCAATATTTTAGCTCCATGGGATTTAGTTTCATGTGTATGAACATTAAAAAATACACATCACCAGTTTGTTATTATGTTTGCTGCAAAGATAAACCCACAGGCTAAACTTGTACTAGAAATTAAAGAAGAGAGAGCTCTGGGTTTTGCCTTGTCGGTGTATTTTTGTACAGTTTTGTGCAAAATTGTGGGCCGGCATTCCTGATTTACTGGGCCTTGCTGATGAAACTGTGGGCCCTGCTTGCTGAACCTCTAACGTCCATGCTTAATATAACCCATAATTTCCATTTTCTACTAAACATGCCTTAATATTCTGGTGACGTATTCTAGTGGGGAATGTGAGAGGAGACAAATTATCTAGTGGAGAACAAAGATTTTAAAGATGCATACACGAAAACTCAATTATTTATGTAAAGCAATTTTATAAAGTTTACGAGTTACAGTTAATGTCGCCACTTTTTTAATATCGATAAGTTTTAAAGTAGCGCATTCACCGTTGGAAAAAAAAGGTGTGTGTATGCAATATGATAGGAGTTTTGATGGTGCTATACCACCAAACTTATCGCTCTTATAACTTGATTGATCTTTGTACTACTATCAATATGAATCTCGATCTTTACTTTTGATGAGCTATCCAGACATATGAGACAACATGTTGTTCAAATGCTCGTTTGTGACACTTGGATATGATTTGTGTTTATCGGCTCTGATTGTCAAAAAGAAATTTTTTCTTAAAACTGAGACTTGCCGAACTCTCAAATTACAAATCGTTGCTCCTCTTAAACAACCTAACGCTTGTTCCCGTCCTAAAAAATCATAAGAAAAAGTGGATTATGGTAGTATTACGCTTGTTTACTCTTCATCTTCTTTTTTTTATCCCTCAGAACAAAAATTATGCATATGTGAAACATGTTTTTAATCAAAATGTAAATGAATAAAAATGCACCCGATTATTATATTTAATTGTCTAAATGAAATTATTTTAATTGTGGTCTATTCATTTAAAAATATCGAATTTAAATTTAACATACATGATCCACGAATATATACAAATATAATACTTATTTATTTCTTTTCTGTATTATGAGAATTAGTCCAACAAAAAAATGGCCATTATATTTAATTGTTTCTAAAGCTACTGTTTTTAATTACTTCTCCACCAGTAATAATTACACCATTAAATTTGTAAATATTTTTTTACAACATTTAATGTTTTTTTACATGAAGAGTGTAAGTAATTCATCCATAAAGGGTGTGCCTTATATAAGGCTTGAAATGTAGTTATAATCGGTCCAATAATATGGGAGTAAATCTAGTCTAGTTTGCTTTGTTGATTCTACGAGGTATAAAGGATCAGGAGATGCGATCATGAGCGAGAAGAATGTCTTATATAAGAAAGACCCTGCGTAGTTTTGTCATGACCAATCATCCTTATGGCCTTTTAAGACTATTAAGACTAGAACAAGCGTAAGGTTGTCTGTAAAGAAAGCTTATTAAGCGTTCTGTAAGCCTTAGAGCTTCTAGGAGAGCTTTTGCCTCGGCAACCAGAGCGGATGAACACCGTAGATCAGGTTTCCACCGATACACTCGTCCGCACTAGATCATCCCCTTGAAGTTCCCGAAATGAGGGGCCCCTATGTCAGCTAGTAGTCCATAGGCCAGTAACTAAAAAGATGAAAGTAGCGCCCCAGTCCGTAAAACTGGCTCTGTCACCATTTTTACCTGTTTTCTTCTTTCAGTCTCTGCAGAGCTCCCTCAAGAGTTTTTCGTCTTCCTCACGCATATTTCCTCTCATTTTCCTTCTTGCCAAACACCATCCGCATTGCAGAATCTCACCGGCATAGCAAAGGATTTTTCACAAGGAAAACTTTGTCCCGGAGAATAATAAAAATATTACTCTTCCTCAGTCCCTTTCTGATTTCCCGCCATTTTCCCCTTTACAGAGCAGTAACAGAGGTATATGGATTTTCAGAAATACTTAGGGTTTTGGATCACAAGGATACGTAGATTTCACAGCATTTTGTACGATATTGTAGTGTAGTTGTTCGTGATCAACAAAGTTAAGCTGTGGATTCTTGGAGAGAAGATGAGCGCGGGAGCTCCGTCTCCGAGCTTAGTGGCGAAATCAAGCTCAGATGATCCTGCGCCATGCTTCCGCAAGTAAAAATTTCAACTCTCCTAAACTCGCTGATTCCTTTCGCTTTGTGCTTGTTTGAAGACTCTGTTTGTCTTTCCGTTGCTGAGAAAGTTGACGCAAAGAACAGGAAACCGAGTTTCTCCATGCCGCCTATCGTTTTTTTCTTTTCTTTCCAGTTCTATCTATCGTTGCTAACCGCATCATTTTTCTTCTTTCTGATCTTCACAGCGGCTCGAAGTTCTCTTACACATTGGAATTTCTGTTGTCCATCAGAAAGTCGGATGGATGCCAGAGGTTGCCTTCTGGCTTGGATTCTACTATATTGTGGTACGATTTCGAGCTATTTTGTTGGTTCCGGTACACGAGTACCTTGCTAAACGTTGTATAGTTACTGCACCATTGATTGATGATTTGATCGTTGTTTTCTAGGGAGAGTGGACTAAATGAGGAACCGCAACAAATTCCACCTCCGCCGCTCCCCTTTTCTTCTAGTAAGATCGGAACCTAGCCTAGCTTTTCTTTCTGCATTTGGCCTGATGTCTCGTTGTGTGGCATTCTATACCGTATAATTTTCTGTGCATGCTCTAGTGGAATCATGAATACAAGTTAATGTAAAGATTGATAAATCAATCTTGCCGTAATGTTGTGTAGCTGCCAGGAATAATCGTATCTTGCACTGCCTTAATCTGATCTACAATTTCGGACTAGATTCTGTAATCTGGATGCTACTTGTGAATAGAGAGCAGAACTCTTCTATATCATGTACATCCTTCTATTTGCT
The DNA here is from genome assembly GCA_030674075.2 of Linum usitatissimum. Classification (NCBI taxonomy): domain Eukaryota; kingdom Viridiplantae; phylum Streptophyta; class Magnoliopsida; order Malpighiales; family Linaceae; genus Linum; species Linum usitatissimum. The sequence continues at coordinate 2,342,246 of JAUJYP020001424.1, forward strand.
CATTGCTGTATACTGTATAGGCTAGCTTATATATGTTTTACTTTCCTTTATCAACTCAAGATGGTTGTCCTCCCCAGCAAGGAAAGATAACCTTGAAAACAAGAATTGGATACTAGATGTGTTATATTCAAGTGTTCATGGTGCCAAGGCTGATTTTCAACTTGCATTATAATGATTACTTGACCAATAGTTCACCTAAACATTAGAGAAGAGGCGTACGATTCTCTGGAAATGCCTGATGTTCATTACTGTGTGAGACACAATTGTCTAACTGTCCGGTATTCTGTTAGTGTTCTTCATGCCTACTTGCTTCTTTCTATGTTCTTCATGCCTTCTTTTACATTGGTGGAAATCAACCTCAGCTGGGGCTATCTCTTGGCATTCTTATTGGAAATACAGATTCTTTGAAATGGGATTCCAACTATGTACGAAGCTCTCTGAAGAGTAATCCTCAAAGTGGAATTTTGGGGAAAGGTGTTCTACTTCGAGCACATTGCTTACCAACATTTTCCAATGTTCCAAAGACTGAGGAGACTACTAGCTGCCATCTCCTAGCCCGAAGTGCTGCACCATATCGACCACCACACCTCTACAAGGTAAACGCCTACGAGCACAATGACTGTCATGGAGGTTAAAACTTGGATCCCTTAAAAAAAGATGATTCAAGTTTTGTTTCTGTCAGCCGAATCTTCAACCAGAAATCGATGATGTCGGAGGGAAAGCATTTGGTACCTCAGAGGTCAATAGAGCGGTGAAGACTGAAGAGGAAAGACAGAAAAGTAAGTTTCTTACATCAAATAACAATATTGTTCTGCATGTTACCGTCTTCCTGGATTGCTCTAATGCTGCAATGATTTGATCTCCTCTGAAGCATCTGAATCGTTATGGAAAGAATGGCCAGCTATTCTAGACACTGAAATGAATGCTTCAGCTGTTCTGAAAGAAAATCTTGACCCAAGTAACAGAACATGCACATCAGATTGTTTAAAGAAATACAGTACTCCTGTTCAGGAAAGTGGCAATCCGGAGCAAATCAAGGTATGTCCACTCTTATATGGCTCAAGAAAATTTCTTCCCTAGACCCATAAGCTTTAAGAGGATTATAACTAGTTCGTAGGTTATAAGCAAAGCATGAAAAAACATTCGTAAGCAGACTCTTGATTCGTTCTATATATGATGTTGACAAAATAAGCACCACCTGAGATTTACTTCCCGCTAAATTAGGAGTATTCTGGAGATCAGTTATATGAATCCAAAATCTTTCCTGCTCAACTATCCTGACTTTCGCAGAATTATGACCTCAAAGCTGATCAGACCACCAAGCTATCCTCTCCTGGCATTCTACCTTGGTTTAAGGAAGGAACAGGTATGTCAAGTAACTACTGTAGCTGTTATATTGTGGAACAAAGCTAAAACCGCCATTGATTTTGCCAATTTGTAGAAGGAAAGTCAACAGACCAAAACACAGAGCTGAACAAACAACAGTGGACAAATGCTTGTTATCGAAGTAATGATGGGAAAAGAGAGGTCAAATCATCCACTTATCCTTCTGCTGCCGAGGAAGTCTTTAAGCAGCTTCATGAATGGGACAAACCAACTAAAGAGAGAGAAGATAATTCAGGCATTAGCCACGATGCTGGATCGCACAACCTTCTTCATCTGTTAGAGGAAAGTACATGTATTGAAAGCCTGGTTGCAGCGTTCTGCATCTGTGATGATGAAGAAGAAGAAGACAGCAGTGAAGATACGGCAACTAGACTATGTTTTCCAGAAGAGTGTCAGTCCACGTTTGATCTTCCTGCGGAAGCTGAAGAACCCCCATTGGACATCAATCTCAGAGGAGCTATCTCTACTTATTCCGAAATGAGACTAGAAATCTCAACTGAAAAGGGGCCCCCTATTATCCTAGTTGCAAATCCAAGTGACGAAATCTGTTGGCCGGATGAAGACGTTGTTAACGGGATCTATTCTGAAGTTGGTCTCCAAGGCTCTCCAAGGCCAGTTGATTTCAGAGTATGTGGCAAGACATCAAATCCAACGGTTGTAAGAAACGTAGAGAAGAAGACACTTCCGACCACTCCTGCTTCAAAGATGGCAAAATCAAACAGCATTGTGAAGAAACACACTCCCCCAAGAGTGTTTCCTCCGTATCCTTCTGTTCCACTGTTCAACAATGCCATCAGGACTCCTGCTCTTCCTCCTACGCCTCCCAGTCTATATAGAATGCCGCCGATATGTCCGTTTCCTAGGAATCAGATGGCTCCCTACTCGCAATTTGGTCTTCCTCCTCCTCATCCGTTCCCTTTTCCACACCAGATGTTCGGTAACTTGTCTGCCAAGCGAGGTAAAAGAAAACAAGTCTCTCGCTCAAAGGAAATTATGTTGGTCCCGGAAAATTGATGTGCAACAAAAATATGTACCACCAATATTAAAGCACCACAAAATTAGTTGGATCTCTAACCAAATAATTGAATTCCCACCAATATTAACCCCCACCTCCAATTTAGTGCACATGGAAATTAGTTGGGGATTCAACTAATTGGATGCCACAACCAATTGCTTTCAATTGGTCTCCCTACATTTCTAGTATAAAAGGGAAGCTAGTGCATCCCATTTCAATCATCCCTCTCTTCTTCCTTTCTCACTTCTCTAAGTGTTGTAGTGTAGCAATTTTCACTTGTTTAATAATTGAGATAAGTTATCTCAATTGGGTAGATAGGTGAGCGGTAGAAAGTCCCGGTAAATGTTTTACCGTGGTAGGAATACTTTCTTGTGAGCGATAAAATAGTGAGTAGTTGTTTCGGGGTTGGGAAACACTTGAGAGACACTATTTTGGATCGGCTCGGATCACCTTGTAGCTACCTTGGTATAGTGAAGAAGTGCTCGTAGGCGCCATCGCTGCTGCCGTAGATGTACTCTCCGCATTGGAGGGGAACTACGTAAATCCCGGTGTTATTTACTTACTTGTTTTGTGCTTGGCAATTTCGAGAATATTCGTTGTATATTGCATTATTAATATTACCACAGTAAATTGGTCTAAGGAGGTTGGCTTAATTATCGTCATTATGGTATTGCGGTGGTAATCACCCATCCATAGTGATTTTAAGTGTGGCGGACTACCGCCACTTCCAACTTACCTGGGAAATATTTACGGTGTGTGGTTTATTAGTGCAATATATTTACTCTATTCTCATCCGCTGCGCCCCAACAAATTACTCGTTTCTGGTTGTTAAACTGGTTTTTACGTCCTGTGTAGATCTCAGCGCTGGTGATTTGGGAATTTTGAACAACATGCCCTTTGAGGAGGGAAAGCAGCTTGGTGGGGGGCATTTGGGATGGCCTTGGTTCGGCGACAACGCTTGACAACTCACTCTGATTGAGCAAAGTGTCGTATATACGTACAAGTAAATATATGAGACTCAAAAGGAGTCCAAATTAAATAGGCGAACTAACCAACACAGCAAGACAAATTGACTGTTTGCAGGAGGTCGTAAGAACTGCTGCTGATAGGAGCCTGCAGATAGGCAAGACAGTTGCGAAAGTGAGACTCCCGACGTTTTTTGCATTCCCTGTAACTAACTGACTCCTTTAATTTCCGATCCCTTCTTCTATCTGATTGAATTTCAGACTGTCGAGTTACTACTTAAACATTGTTGTGCCTCGTTAATCGGCCTGCAATATTGGAGAGAACTTTCTCCAGCTCAAAGGCTGCATGGCCAACATCACGATTCAATTACAGATCTACGATGATTCTAGTACACAAATGTCATACACTGTTTGTTAGCCTTATCGGTTCTTCGATCCCAGTCAAAAGCTCTGACAAAGACATGGAAACATCAAATTGCTCCTCTAAGCTCGAATCAATAACTTAACAATGTGTTCTCCCGGACAAGGTCTTCAGATCAGATAATAATAAGACTCCACATGAAATGTGACCCATCGGAAAGGGACCGGAACACAAACAGTCAAACTGCTGATTATTAGTTATTACTTACACACTGCCATCATGGTTCACGACAGCATAAATATCGATCAAAACTTAAATACAGAGGCGAGAACAATTTCTCCTCAGTTAAAGGCCAATGCGGACAATCAGTTTATTCCTCTTCCCGATTTACGACTGTACACCAATAGAGCTCTTAAACTGGGCACCGTGAACTGTACACTCAAACGCCCTGGAGCGGCCTCTGCTTTGTAGGTGGAACTGTTGCTCTTCTTCTTCATTTCAAATATATGCAATAGTAAACTGAAATACACAGGTTACACTACACGCCTCCGGTAGAGGCTTGATGGCCTGGCCAAAGAGGATCCGCCGTACACCTTTAATAGTTGGTGGTAGCAGGCTTTTACTGATTTCGATCCAAGCCATTACTTACTTCATGTGCAGGGATTTTAGTAGGAATTCATTGTCTGCTTGCATCTGCTTCGATCTCATATGACGCAAGCAGCCTTCTCTGCGGTGCAATAACATCAATACATGAGAAGGAAATCATCACTGGATGCAAAGAGAGTTCGACATTCAACAAGTATATAGATTAAGTAGGAGGGTAGCCAGATTCAGATGAGAAGATGATCAAGAACTTGATGATTGAACAAAAGCGAATACAAACAAGGAAACACTAACGTGGTAAAGGCACTTACATGATCCTCGAAGTCGGGACTGGTTAAATTAATGGAGAGGTTTCGCATTAGCAACAACACCTGAGAAGGAAGAGAGGAAAGCTAAGATCGAATCAACAACTATTGAAGCAATCTTTTCAGAAGAGCAAGAACACAGGCATGGCTAGTGATGAAATAAGCTCTAGAAAGATGTTATACACGAGATCTGCATACCGTCTCGACATCAATAGGATCCATTTTCTTAAGCTTCTGCAAATGGCCAGTCACATTCGGATCGAAAACACTTCCAATGAAGGTGTATACTTGGGCAAAGTCCGGCAGAACTATATATCAAAAGGCGAATGTCAGTATCATTTAATACTCGGAGATAGTAGAGCTATCATTTTGATAGCAAGCACTCACAATATTTCCCCAAAACATATCTAAAATTGAGTTTAACCAATTAACTATAACCCAACAGCTGCCCAACAATTCTTTTTCAACTAAATAAGCTAAAAAATGAGGAATACAACGTTATCTTGATATTACTATCTAGTAACAGTACACAGAAAATGGAATGTATGTTTACCTCTTAACGGCTTTGCATGCTCGGGTACTTCACCAATTTGTTTTGTTCTGGGAGGACTCTCACTGCTACTACAACAATTATTTGACAATGATGGACCTGCGAGTCAGAAAAAGAGAAACCAAGCTCTATCTTTAGCATCCAATTTGCACTGCAAGGCTATTCAAAAGAAAGAAAGAAAGAAAGAAAGGAATTCCATATATAAATTAGAAAAAAGCATTTTCTTTACAAACCTTTTCCCTGATTCGATAAACCCACTGCAGGCACGTTGTTTTTGCTAGGTACTGCAGAGACATTTGTAATAGGGTTCAATGGCATTGAAGGAGAATCAGGTGGTGCACTGGGTTCAAGAGGAGCAACTGATGATTGAATGGATCCTGAAGATTGTGGAAGCACTACAATGCCAGGATTAAAAGAAACGAAATTAGAGACATTGCTCATTGCAGCAGTGCATTTCAGGTAATTCATAATCATACAGAAAGTTCATGCATCTCACCATTTTTTGAGGCCTTTTGAGGATAGGGATGAGCAGCTTTCCTTTTAGGCCGAGGAGGAGGCAGATGTTCACCTGTTCCGCTTTTCTGAACCTTTAGGAAGTACTTCTGGGCATGACTGCGTATCTGTAAAAGATGGATACTAAATATTAATCATGTTGATACCACTGAGGCAAAACACAGTCTTCCCACAGGACAATCAAAATTCTCAAAGGAACCAGTTTCTTGGCTTTTGTTATTAAGAAATACTGACAAGTGAGAAGTGGTATCAACTAAGACATAATGTTATTCCTGTAAAGACTAACATTGAAGACACGGCAGAAAAATGAAGTTATGCCGCTCAAGTAGTCTCATTATTGCATTAGTTTCACCGAGGTAGAACATAATTCATAGCAATAGCAGGCATATTCAAGCAGTAATGCAAAATCACGAAACAAAAATCAAAACTTGAAGTCGAGATAATTACTCTGATACATATGATGTGACAAGTTCCATTCTAGGAACTGGTCCCTAAAGAGATAGAAAAACTAGCCATAGCCAAGAAAAATTTAACAAAACAGTCTTTATCACTACCTGAATAACAGTTTTGGATCCAATAAATGCTTCAATCTTCTTCCAATCACGGTCGAAACTACAATGATCACAAGAACAAAGGATGGGACAGGTGTATAAGTAAACAAATGACAACAAAAATAAGAAGAGTACTAGACAAAATAAAATCAGGTCAACCTGAATAGAACCTCTTCGCAAATGCAACACAAATTCGAATTACTGCTAAATACTAAATAGCATCACCACCAATGCATAAATCTCATTTGCATGAAGTTCGGAAAAAAAATTCACAATTATAAGTTCACTTCAAATGTTACTTCAGAGTATCGTCCATGGTTTCCTGTTACCAAACTCCTAATCACGAGCTTAAGAGAAATCCACATTTAGATTTCAGAAACTGTCATCGACCACCTTGGTCATGAGCTGGAAAAATCTCTAAAAAAAAATTAAGCAAGCTTTGAGACACAGTCATCATCCACCACCGAGAATGAAACTCTCAGATAAGGCACTGTAAGAAGGGAGAAATGCACGGGCAAACGAAATGAGAAAAATATCAGAAACGACACCGTCTCTCTAGCTCAGATTTTCTTGCACAAACTCTAGCTCCACAATACAATCAAACTCGCTCTAGCATAAATCCCTCACCCTAACTGCAAAGTTGGCAACCTGATTCGCAATTCGATACCCTAAATTCTCACACACAAAAACCAAGGCTCGAGTTCCATTTCACATGCGAACCCTAATTGGACAAGAACAGGACAAAGAAAGAGTGAAAAGACTTACAGCTGGAGAGCTTCGAGGAACTTATCGTGCTCAGGCTCCGTCCAGCTCTCCCTCGACTTGGTGATGGTGTATGGCTTCCGTACCTTCTTGCTCGGATCTTCGAAGGAGGAGCTCGTAGCGTTGGAAGCCGCCGGCGACGAAGCGGCGAAAGGTCCGAGTCCAGGAAGCGCTATTTCGTCGGGGTCCAAGTAGAATCCTTCGGCCGGGTTCGGGTTCTTCGACACCATTTTTGTTGTTGAGTGTTGCTGTTACTTTTAAGAGTAGACGGAGAAATGCAGATTCCGCTTTAGACAGCGGGGATTGGTAGATTTATATGACTCGGAGTTTGGAGATAGAAATCCCATGCGGACGGGATCAGTGGTCAATGTTCTCGGTTAGCGAATAAGATCATGCCACGTGAGTATGCTTGTTTCTCAAGCGTAGCCCACTGAATGGGATTAATTAAACATAAATCAGTAATTAGTTTATTTGCTGCTAAACCGTCCTGGCAAAAGTCGGTTTATTAATTTTCTCGTTTATTTCCTATTTATGGTACATCACCTAATTACTAATTTAGTGTCTTAAATTGGTAAAGTTGTGGACTAGGCCACCAGCCCACCACACAATTGTCATCATGGCCCCTTTTTTCTACACTAACAATCATCAAATCTTATTAATGTTATGCTGACAATTACGAGGTTGATACACCATTAATAAGTCAATCCGTAAGTACTAGCCCCACATGCGGGGAATATGGAAACGAGATTGACGAGCAAGCTCGTTTGCGACCTTATTCCTTTCTCTTCTAACACAGTGAGATAGAAACTCATCTCATGCTTTAAAGAAATCCCTACACATTCGAATGATTTCCCCGAACTCCGCATGATTGGACTCTGAACCTGATAGAGCTGTAGTGACCACTTGGGAGGATCCTTCGAAGATAACCTGCTGGTGACCAAGGGATATAATCCAACGAAGCGCTTCAAGCATGACTGCTGCTTCTCCGACACTTGTCGACCAACATCCCAGACTGGTAAACATCTTGAATCCCAGGATGGTGCCCGCTTGGTTCCGAAGAACCATACCGAATCCCAATTGCAGATACCACACACTCCACTTATATTCAAACCCTTCCGACGCAAGCGTCCCCTCGTAGGATGATATCGTGCATGAAGCTCCATAGCATGTGTAGGACTTTTGGAGGCATATGTAAATTCCAGAGTTTACACCAATCACCTTGTTTATGGAATGCTGTCCGATCCACCTCGCGTTCCATGTAGAGTCTATAGGCCGACCGCACCATATACTCACCAGTTTTGCTATAATGCCATACACCCTTGTCTTCCCCCATCGCCATAGAAGCATAGATGGTTGTAATTAGTCTTCGATCCCTCTCCGAGAAGTAGTGTTCCAACAAAGGAACATTCCATTGTTGGCTAGATTCAAGAAAGAGGATATTGACCCTGGCATCTTCGAAGCCCGGAACTGCTGCTGTTTTCGGTTGCAGGTTTCCCTCCTCCGATGGGAGCCAATTATCGGCCCAGATTCTGATCTGGGATCCGTCTCCCACCCTCCACCTCGTACCCATGTTCGCAAGACTCAAGGAAGACCAAATACTCCTCCATACAAAGCTTGGTTTCGGTCCCAACTCTGTCGATCGACATTATCCTGTCGGGTAATATTTAGCATTGAAAATACGTGCCACCAGAGACTCCGGTGAGTTTATTAGTCTCCATGCCTGCTTCCCTAACAACGCCAGGTTAAAGCCTGAAAACCTAATCTACCCACATCTTTAGGAATGGCGAGCCTCTTCCATTCCATCCACGGTATTCCTTTACCCGAATATCGTTTAGATCCCCACCAAAATGAGTTAAACATTCTCTCCAAATCCATAATAAGATCTGGCCACATGAATGCGTTCATACTATAAGTTGGTAACGATTGGGCTACTACTTTAATCAAGACCTCCTTGCCTCCTTTAGAAAGAGGTTTACCTTACCAGGATTGTAAACAATTCTAAACTTTCTTTTGAATGTCCTCAAAAGCCTTGGATTTCTTTCTCCCTACGATAATTGAAACCTCCATATACCTGCTCATGTCCAATTCGGTATGAACTGCCAGAGTAGTACAAGCAGTTTGCTTGATTCCTAGGTCGACGTCTTTGCTGAAAAGAATACCCGACTTGTTAAAATTAATGAGCTGCCCAAAGGCCAAGGCGTACATGTCAAAGTTACCTTGTAAACATTGGGCTTTGACGAACTTTTTATGTGTTATCAAAATAATCCGGCTAATGAATTAACTGAGTCGAATTTCCCTAGGTTCTCAATGGGGTGGCTACTCAAAGTTATGTAAAGTGCTAATAGATTAAACAGGTTTTATGGTGTAGGTGTCACGAGAATCAATCAAAAGAAAATAAAAATTTCTTTAAAGTAAATGGCTGCAAGACTGCACGATATAAGGTTTGAACCAAATGGGAAAAAACGCTTAGACTTCGAATCCCCCTAGGCTATCCAAATTCACCAATGAAAGATAAATTTCACGATTTAAACTAACAAGACAGATTTAATTCACCGTCGCAGTTCTTCTCGATTCAAATCACGCCCTTTCAGGTTTGCTAATATGCTACCTATCTACTATCCCAATCTTCTCTTTCGAGACAAAGTTCTGAAATCCGCTAGGCAACAAAATAAACGAGAACTACTCACATGACGAACTAGTTTATTCGCTCCCGAATGAGGGTTAACGCCTAACCTAATTGATTAATTTCGTTGTTCTAGATATGCAAGATCTTTTGAGACGAAGACAAATCTAACAAGGTTCTATTCAAGACCGTCAATCAAGAATAAGAACGGAAACGAAATTAAACATAAACCAAATCCATCCAACTCGCATAAATCGTCAAAGTCGAACAATCATCTGTTCAGAAGGAATTACCTAGGGTTCATCAAATCTAAGCACGAGGATTTTAGCTATTCATAATCATAAGGAACAATCAAAATCAACCAAGCAATACATTGGAATTAGGTTTACAAGAAGAAAGTCAAAAACCTAATCTCGCCGAGAACCGTCGAGGAAATCGATCCGCCAATTTTGATTATGTCTTCTGATCCGAGATCCTTGAAGTTGAAGCCTTCTCGTCACTCTGAGGTCTCTGAACTCTCCTTTAGTTTTTGTCCCAAAGGGTCTGTCTTCGAATGAGGGAGGACCGGGCCTTAAATAGAAGTTCCCAAAAATCCTTCAATTTCCGGAATGTCAAACTTTTCGCTATGGTTCAATGTCAAAATTGCTGCTATGTGCATAGTGGCAAGATTGATACACCCATAGCGGCAATCTTGACTTGTTTCCAGAGAGAGTTGTCAAATTTGCCGTTATGGATGTGTCAATCTTGCTGTCATGGTCATAGTTTGGCCCGTTGCTACTGTTGAATGTGAACAAAAGCGAGGCACTCGAATACTCTAGGGTCCATGGCTGACATGTAGGCTTGCACATGGGAATAAGTTTGCACCAGAACATCCTTGGGAGTCTGATAGTTTAGGATTCGAAATGGCAGCCTGTTGATGAGGTAGGTAGCTGTTAAAACAGCCTCTCCCCATAAGTATTTTGGCACCTGTTTAGTGAACATGAGTGCCCTAGCAGTCTCAAGGAGGTGACAGTTCTTGCGTTCAACAATACCATTTTGTTGTGGGGTATCAACGGAAGAGCTGCAATGTATGATTCATCTTAAGAGAGATAGGTGCCTAATCCTGAGTTAAAGTAGTCATGAGCATTGTCAGTTTTTAGGACTTGTATCTTTGTGCCAAACTGAGTGAAAAATCATGTCATAGAACTCCTGAAACACTGTCATTGATTTAGATTTTTCCTTCATGAGAAAGGTCCAAGTGAGCCTAGTATGGTCATCTTTGAATGTGATGAACCATTTCGCCCCGTTGATGTTTTTCACTCTCGTTGGCCCCCAAATGTCACTGTGAATGATGGCAAATGGCTGTGTGGCTTGTACTTCAGCCCAGGGTAACTGTTGCGGGTGTGTTTTGCCAATTGGCACACATCACATTGTAAATCGTTGGAGCTTTTATTGAGAAATAACTTAGGTAACAATTTCAGTAAATATCCAAAACTAGGATGTCCTAACCTGATATGCCATAACATAATTTGGCTATCAACACTATCCAAACTACTAGTAGTTAAAGCACTACTCTGTCCTCCATACGCTTCATCACCCCTAGCTTCATTCATGATAAAGAGATCATCATAAAGATTAGCAATTCCAATCGTCCTCCCGGAGCGTTCCTCCTGTAGGGAACAACGATTAGAACTGAATAAGACTTCACAGTTCAAGTCCCTAGTAATTTGACTTATAGAGATTAGGTTGCAATTTAGCTGTGGGACATAGAGTACTGGGAATAACTCTATGTTTTGGTTAATCCGAACCCTGCCTATCCTTTCTACTGGTGAGAGGCTACCATCAGTTATACACACCCCTGCCTTTTAGGGTAGGTTTGAAATTCGGTTAACACTTCCTTAGAGCCAGTCATGTGATCCGAACAACCAGAATCTATTATCCATTGTGCACAAGGTTTAGACTGAACTGAGTATGCATAATGGTGTTTACCTTGACTAGCAAAATGGCTAGAGAAGTTGTCTGGTGGATTCTGTGAAGACTGATTCTGGCACAGGAGTAGGGTCTAGTTCAACTAGGTTTTCCACATCAACCGAACTATCTTCAGTCATAATGTCTTTGGAAATCTCCGGATCTGCTCTTCTTCTTCTTTGTTGGTACACATGTTGAATATCAAGTCGTTCACCTGTCATGGTTAATATCCCTTTTATAGGTTTGTTTGATAAATTGAATATCTTTAGCCAAGTGTAATAAACATATGAGTAGACCTTTTGAAACAAATTTGTACTATGGGCATTACATCCATCCATAAATGAATCACTTCATCACGTTATGTTATTTATTAGTCTATCATTAATTTTTGGTCGAATCACAATAGGTGTATATAATTTTTAGGCCATGTGACTTATAATACGTGTTCTCTTGTTTTAAGTCGCATGATATAGTGTACTATTTTTTAGTAATAAATTTCCACATGGTTTAGCAATGGCAAATTACTAAACTAGTCTTAGCTACAGCAGTTTTACAGTGGACCATCGCCCAGGTGATCAGAAATTTCGCCGTGCAAGTGCCGGGATGAAGTTGAGAACCAAGAAAAGGGATAAACCTTTTAGCGGGGATGGCGGGACACGTGGCGTGGGAAAACAAACCACAGCCACATGATTGATAAGAGTAGTGAGATACAATGTTAGATATTTTACTTGTGGTGGGGCCAATATTGTCATTGCTCACCACTTGAAAGTGTCAACCTTTTTGCTATGCCATGATATTTTATATTTCTAGTACAATAAAAGCAACCTTTTTGCAATGGATTTATGGTCCGATGTTAGTCCAAATAACGGGCCCAACTTAATCAGTTCGTTTGGGCCATAATATCTAAATACTTTGGGCCGAGTACGCGTGGTAAGCTTTTTGCCGCTGCAGCCCAAATATCTGCAATGCACTAAACGGCCTATGGCTCCCACTTTGCACCATTACCGATATCGAATCAAACCAACTGAAAAAGAAAAGTTCACATATGGTAGAATGTAGAGGCTCGGACAGTTGCTATCGTGATAGGACGGTTGATTAATCAAGTCGTTTATGAACAGTTTGATATTTAGTTTGGTAAATATTTGTTTTAATTCGACTCGATTTTATAAGATGGAATGGATGATCCAGATTAAATTTGATAAAAAAATAAGTTTTAATATTGAAAATGAATTATTAATTATCCAGTTAAATAAACCAACATCAGTTCGAAAACGGCACAAACTAACAACATCATATTTTTAGCGAAAAATTCGATAGGTCGTGACAAAAAATTTATATAAAAATATAACGACAATTTTTAGTATATGCTCAAAGTTCATGATATTTTAAATTTTTTATGCCTAGTTTATTCGTAAAATATATATATATATAGTTTGAGACTAAAAAGTTTCTTAGGAGATGAAGTGAATATAAAACCTTTCTAGTCAATACTTATCCTTAGTGTCCAAAACACATTAATTAGCAGTTAAATCAAAGTTATCAATTCCCATTTTGATTCGTATATAAGTCCATGTCAAGTGTACTAGTCAAATATATGAGTTGCAACGTGTAACTTAAGCTACCAATTAAACTAATTTTGTAAGTATTATATTATATATTAAGTTTAAGTTATGTTGTCTAAATGGGAACAAAATAAAATTATAATTAATTTTCTGATTCCGCCAATACTAATATCCCAACAAACTTATCACCCGATTATCTATCTTTCTCCTTAATTTTTTTGCTTATATTTTCATATCATAATAAAATAGTTTTGATTGTCCTTTGCAATCCATAGGTCGTCAAACTACACAAGTGTCGAACAAAACCAGCCAACAGATTAATCAAAACCAGGTTGGCTTACCTACGATGTGAGGTCATGCAATCATCCTACACCAACGTAATCATTTATACTAATATCAAAGATTCATTATAAAAACACATGCACGAGTCGGCATTTCTTCCACAACTCGCCAGGAATAAATTAATCCATTATCATCCGATTAAATCAAATAATGGTTTAATTTAAAATCACACTAATCAGGAGGAGCCACACCAAGACATGCAACGCAAAATACACGCCCCATGACGGTCAATAAGAACTCGAAACCCGGCCGTTTTGTCAAGTGATTATAACTTGTAATTTTGACCGATTCATAGACAAGCTCCAACCCCGACCCAACTCATATGTCATATGCCATGGCGGTTTAACAGAAGAACAATCTAGAGAAAATGGAATATTAAAGTTAGAAAGGTCAAGAAATGTACAAGTAAAACACACTCGTAGTCCCAATTCGCAGCGCAAGAGAAGAGACAAAACAAAACCGCGTCGTTTCGTCTCTGCGTGGAAATTTAATCACGTAAAATTGGGGTTTTGTTTGAAACTAATTAAATTCCCACTCCTTACACTGACTTAGGTATTGACTTGGAGAGTTGACTCCACATCTATATAAACCCATAGCAAATTAAACCTTCATCTAAATCTCATCGATCATCAAACCAATTCATCATCTCATCAACTTATTAATTCTTAATCGCAATCATGAAGGTACGTAAGTGACATCTTATGACCATGCATGCATCTTATTAAATCACTTTTTACTTCTTCTTATTTGTTTATAATATGCTTTCTAGATAATTAATTTTTGTTATACATACATGCATGATTATTGCAGCAAGTGGTGCTTACGCTGGATCTACACGACGACCGAGACAAGCGGAGAGCACTGAAGCGAGTAACGGCCACGACCTCCGGCATTGACTCGATTTCCGTGGACATGAAGGAGAAGAAGCTGACGGTGACCGGGGACTTTGACCCTGTCAAAGTAGTGAGCAAGCTGAGGAAGTTTTATCGCACGGACGTAGTCTCCGTCGGGGAGCCGAAGAAGCCGGAGGATAACAAGAAGAAGGGAGCGGCGGGGGAGGATGGGGGAAAAGACAAGAAGGACCCTGAACCGATGGTAGCAGTACCGTACTGTGGCTGCTATCCTCACCACAACAGCTACAACTCGTACGGACGCTATGGTCAAGTAGTTGCGGGGGATGACCCTAATAATATTGTTTGTGTTATTTCTTAATTAAAACACACAGAACATATATATAAATGATGTTTTATTTAGCAGTGATTAGCCGGCCAGCTGATTATGATCTCAATTCGTTGACTTTTAATTAACTAATGGCCATAAATTAAGTTTTGAAATAAACCAAAGCCAACTTACTTAGGGGTAGAAGAGTCCAACACAAGCCCGACCTAACTCGTGGCCGTTTAACAATTCTAGCTCTAAGAAATTAGAGTAGCTAATTAGAAAGGTCAAGAAAGGAGCTAATCAAGACGAACAAGTCCAGAAGCAAAACACACTTCAGAGAAGGAAACCACGTCGTTTCTGTGTTGAAAATTGAGAAAAACGGTGGGGGGTCCAAAACACGGTATCGTTAGGAACCACCCACGTAAGCAGTACACCAGAGACAGCCGCCAGTCGGGGAAAAGCACAAGTAAACTATGAATAAAACGACGACGACTTTGTATCGGTTTAGTATTGACTTGAAAAGAGTTGAAATAAAACCCACAGCCTTTGTCTCTATGTATATAAAACCCCGGACAAACCTTCATCGCTATCTCATCCCTCAAACCAAAACCCATCTTCTTAACCGCAATCATGAAGGTAAGATCTCATATTAATTTCATTTTTTTTTTGTTTTATTTTTAATTTTGTACGATATGGTTTCTAATTAATTTTGGTGATACGCATGATCGCAGCAAGTGGTACTGAAACTGGATCTACACGACGACCGAGACAAGCAGAGAGCTCTGAAGAAAGTCACGGGGATCTCCGGCGTTGACTCTTTCTCCATGGACATGAAGGAGAAGAAGCTCACGGTCACCGGAGACTTTGACCCGGTCAAAGTTGTGAGCAAGCTGAGGAAGATATGTCACACTGACATAGTCTCCGTCGGAGAGCCCAAGAAGAAGGAAGATCCGGCGGCGGCGAAGAAGCCGGCGGAGGATGGAGGAAAAGACAAAAAGAACCCTGAACCGGTGGTGGTACCGTACTACTACCATCCGAACAGTTATTGCCGTAATTACAATTACGAACGCCATGGTCAAGTAGCTGGCGATGACCCTAATTCCTGTGTCATTTGTTAAAACAAAACTTTAAGTTGTTTATTTTTCATCAAAATTAAACGATGTTATATACACTTTCATTTGTTAATAGACGACCTGGGGTTTTGGTTATATATACATAATTATTGCTAACTGTCGAGTTATTATGGTTAAATCCATTGGATTACGCTATAGCTAAATGGTACTGATGATGACGATAGACTCCGATCTCAATGCGTTGACTTTTTCTCGGGGGCGTGAAAGTTTTTATCTTTTACAGCAATGCCGAACTACGTACAAGAGTCAACTCAGTCAATCACCAAGCCAGCCACTTGTTATTTTTAACCATTGTAACAGAATTACATCTCTACCAACTCTATAATAATCGGATATAGAGCCGGTCTAACCCACTTCATTCATAATCGGTGGCAAATATCAGGGGCGGAGCCAGAAATAATTTGGATAGGAGAGGCTGAGATTTGTAAGAAAAAAAAAATAGTAATAACCAGGAATGATAACAATATATATATGTCAAAACTATAGATGATCAAATATAACTTTGCAAAAAAAAATTGTAGCCATCTTTATACTTTAAATGATTAAATTAGCAAAATTAGATATTTGGAGGGTTGTTTATGGAATAAAATGTAAAATTTGAAGGGTGAGTTTGGATAGGTGTATTTGTATTTGAAATTTTAAATTCATGTATGTAAAATGTATGAATTTAAAACTCTTTTTAAATTGAAATTATGTGTTTGGATGTTAAGTTATTTTGTGTGTATTTCACACATTCATTCATCTAATAATATATAATATTTATATAAAATAGCAAAATAAAAAGTTTACACAGCAGGCTGACGCCTAGAGGCGGAGGTTGCCGGTGAAAGTGCCGACGGATGGTGACGGAAGTGTCGAAAGATGGCGGCAGAAGTGGCGGTAGATGGATGTGGTGGCGAAGCAGGCCTCCACGTAGAGGCAGAGGTTGCCGGCGGAAGTGTCGGCGAAAGTTTTGACAGACGGCGATGGAAGTGCCGGTGGATGGAGGTGGAAGTGGCTGGAAGATGGAGGTGACTACAGATGGCAGATGTACCAACGAATGGCGGCAAAAGTGGCTGGCGACCGTGGGCGACGGTCGATGGCAGCTATGACTTCAGGCGGCAGAGTTTGACTACGGATGGTGTCTAAATATGGCGGTGGACGACCGACGGCAGAGGTTGCTAGCGAATGGCGGCTGACCATGGTGGTCGACGACCGACGGCAGAGGTTGTCGAGGGCCGATAATTGTGAAGGTAGTGCCGATAACCGAAATTGTTGCCGGAAAAAGTCACCAGCAAATTCTTGTATTAGGTTGAGATAACCAATAGGCCACTTAGGAATTCATAATCTACTATTGCATTTTGGGAATTTATAAAATTCCAGTGGCGTCATGCCCTAGCCGACGGCTAGCTCCGTCCGTGGCGGATATAGAGCAAGTCTAATGATATGGTTACTTCCATTTTATTCACATAATATAAAAGAGCAGTATGTTCTAAAATGATCGATCACAATACCAAAAGTTTAATCGGTATAAGAAACAATTTCGAAAATAAATCCAATCGTATTGCACTATTGTTTAGTTATACCTTGTTTTGTCTCACAAGTACGAACAAAAAAGTTGGAAAAGAAAGAAATACAAAGATGTATATAAGTTTTGTCTCTCTTAGATAAATTTAGAAACTAGGGTTATAATAGCTCTAAGTCCATATATATATATTATCGCTCTATAACGTGTACTATATGTTTGATTGGACCGAGCTATTATTACTTATTAGTATTAGTTAGTATTCCGATCATTATTATTTCGAAAGAGTCATAGAGTTTCGAACTATAAATAGCTAAGAATGATTAATAATAAAGAAATAAACAATTGAAAATCTAAATCCTAGTCTTTTTCTCTCCCTCGTCTAAACCTCTTCCTATTCCTCCCCTAAATATCAAACTCTCTGTTCCTTCTTCACCAATTCCATCCTCTTCTTCTCCAATCCATTCTTCTTTTATCTCATCCGTCAACCCATTCAAGCAATTAACCTCAAACGGCTTTCAACGTCACGAACTCGAAATCGGCGCGTGACATGCTCATGTCCCTCCCACATGTGTTCGTCCAACATCATTGGCAATCTCATCATCGTGAAATATTCATCTAAAGCGATCTTTTATGATGTTTTTATGTGTTCTTTATGTTTTAGTATTTTGTCTCGAATAAATTTGAATCTCACATAGATTAGAAACGTATCCTTCCTTATAAATATTGCTACGTAGTGCGTACTGAGATAAAAGATTAGGAAACTTGCACGGATGTTTCCAGGGAAAGTGGGAGGAGGAAGAACACAAACGATGCCTTTTTGGGAAAAGAGCACATTTGGAGGATTTCTGTTGGCCCTTTATGGTGATGTCGTGTTCATCATCCCGACGAAGCATCATCACGTCAATTCAATCAAAATTGGTTACTCGATTTTGAATTCAACCGAATTCGTATTCGGACAAAGCTGTGACCGATATTAATTTTGATTTTAATTTGGTTCGTCGAATTTGAGTATAATTCGGAAGCGGTCGACCGAATTAGTCGAATTCATAACCGATTGGGACTTTGCATATTAGTATGCAAATAAAACAGAAAAATCGAATTGATAAAATACCTGATAACTAATTTATTGGTTTCTTTTTATTTTTTGTTGATTTATGTCAATTAAATTTCAATTGGACTAAGTTTCAAAAAAATCCAAACCCGGCATAGATGCACACCAAACGAGCCTACTAATTTAGTTCTCTTACAAAATGACAAATTCTCAACTAGTCGGGTGTCTGGGGGAAAACGAAAATATTGGCCGCTTTTAACCAATGGCTCATCGCAAAAGCAATCCTATACGCTACTTGCAAATCAGAATTACACTTGTCATGGAACACACGATTGTTTCTTTCAAACCAACATAACGCATGCAAGAAGACATCCATCACCCGAGCGAAATCAACTCAACAATTCCGAATTTTCCATCCAACAATGTCCTCTTGCATCTTGCGATGAAGAGAACCCCAAATGGAAATGGAGGAATTGAACAAAACCCACACTCTCTGAGAGAGACCGCAAGAGAAGGTCTTCAGATTACATATTAACAAATGAACTTAATAACAACATATCACAAATAGCCTAATTGCCCAAATTCATATACGAAATCGGTTTTGTTTTTGAATTCGATTTTTAACCGAATTCACCACAAATCTGCTTGTAAGAAATCAAATTGTACACTTAAATTTAATTTTCGATTGAGCGAATTCGATTAAATCAAATAGCCAAATCTGAATTGCCAGCCTTACCTAGCTACCGGCTTCCACTAAGGCACTAAGTAGTAATTAATCCCCAACCGATGCGATTAACGACAATTACAACCCGTATCCATCAGTAGGAAGCTCTCACGTAAGCACGTAAACTTGTTTTTGTTTGAAATTTCCTCCTTCGAGTGACCCACACAGTCACTGACAGTCGCCAATAAACAACGACGACTTGACTTCAACAGTTGATCATTATATCCCCTTCCTCTATAAAAAGAAAACCAAACCCCCCATAAATCTCATCTTCACAACCCAATCTCTCTCTCTCTCTCTCTCTCTCTCTCTCTCTCTCTCTCTCTCTCTCTCTCTCTCTCTCTCTCTCTCTCTCTCTCTCTTTCTTACTTAATCGCAACCATGAAGGTAAGATCTCATATTAATTAAATCACTTTCTTTTCTGTTATTTGTTTGATTTTTAATGATATGGGTTTCTAATTAAATTTTGGTTATATGCATGATTGCAGCAAGTGGTGCTTAAGCTGGATCTACACGACGACAGAGACAAACAGAGGGCGCTGAAGCGAGTCACGGCCATCTCCGGCGTCGACTCGGTCTCCATGGACATGAAGGAGAAGAAGCTCACGGTCACTGGAGACGTTGACCCGGTCAAGATAGTGAGCAAGCTGAGGAAGCTGTGTCACACGGACATAGTCTCGGTCGGGGAGCCCAAGAAGCCGGAGGATAACAAGAAGAAGGACGCTGCGGCGGAGAAGAAGCCGGAGGATGGAGGAAAAGACAAGAAGACCCCTGATCCGCCAGTGGTGATTCCGTACTATTATAATAATCCTTATCACAACAGTTACCAGCATAATTACAATTACGCCCCTTATCCCGCCAGGACTTACAGCTACAACGCGCGTCATGGCCACGTGGTTGGGGATGATCCTAATGCCTGTGTAATTTGTTAAAGAAGAAGTTTGTTCGTTTTTTCATAAGAACAAATAAATTTATTATGTTCATGCTTTCATTTGTTTAATTAATTTACATTGATTATGCATAAATCCTAGCAAATAGATTATGATGATTAGATTAAGTTTCAATGGATGACTCCGATCTCAATGCGTTGACTTAGCTTTCAAGGGCCTGAAAGCTTTGAAAGCATAGCCACCAACTTAGTGGAAGAGTCAAATTCGAGATCATCAGTTGATTAATGATGGCTAACCCTTCATGGAACTGGACATTGATTAGGTTGAATTTTGTCATTTTTATAAGAAGATGACAAAATTTCATTTCATTTGTACGTTCTAATTTGGGGGGAAGCTAGCAATCATTATCAGAAGAAGAAGAAGAAAAAAAAGAAATTAAGAAACAAAAAGGAAAAAAAGCATATGGTTAGGCAAGATTATATTCTTGGAGTTGAGATTCCACAGGGATGTGAAGATGAGACCTGTGGGATGAAGTAACTTGATCAAATCCATACTGAGCCAGTTTCAGAGCTGCAGTCCACCATAGCTCAAGTGTCGACGACAGACCGTACGTATAGTTGAAACTGGAAGCAAGTCAACCTCACCAACACCGGCACATGAGCACGGAGACGGAGTATAAGTATCTGACCTGAATTGATAATGCTGACTTAACGAGTACTAATGAGATGATAATAAGAACTTGCAGGGCTGTTTCCAGGAAAGCGCAGGTACTTACTAGCTAAAGGAAGGAAAGGGTTACTCACTAGCGGACCCGGCATGGATCGAGGTATTTGGTTCGATTGTAAAATGTATATTAATAATCATGAGAAAAATAAATATGAATGTCTAAATTTTTTACTTGAATGTCATTCGTAAGTAATATCTAAACTGAAAAACACAATAAACAAATATAAATAATATCAAATTACGTAATTTCTAATCAAGATGATCGACTAATAACGAAAGAATTAAGAATTATTATCAAGGTTGATCTATGACTTTGCAAATGGACAATGTGGCGCCATAATCCCCTATTACTCACTCACACTCCGCACTCCCTTGACTCCATTTATATATACAGATTTTTACTCTTGTTGTTTTCCCCGCTATTCCATCGCTCTCTCTCTTCAATTACCAATCAGTCCATTCATCTTCTCCCCCAATTCTCCCACTCCGCCAGATTGCTCCGCTGCCAAACAACTCCAGATCCAGACAAATCCGTTACAGAAATGAAGGTGAGTATTATACGACGATCAATCTGCTCTCTCTCTTATTTACTTTCAATCATTAATCCTCAAAAAAGTAAATCATCTACTGTGCAGAAATTGGTACTGAAATTGGATATGCTCGACGAGAAGGACAAGCAGAAGGCGTTGAAGATCGTCTCCGGCCTTTCAGGTAACTTCAAACTTCGATTCCTCCAGATTCGAGTTCGATTGCACTTCCGGTTTACCTTAATTAGGTTTCTGCAAATTAATCAATCGATACTGCCAGGGGTGGACTCGATTGCGGTTGATTTGAAAGAGAGCAAGCTGACGGTGACTGGGAAAACTGATCCTGTTGAAGTGGTAACAAAGCTGAGGAAGAGCTTCCGTAGGGCGGAGATCGTAACCGTAGGTCCGGCGACGACGAAAGAAGCGGAGAAGAAAGGCGGTGAGAATCAGAAGAAATCAGAGGATCAAGGCGGGAAGACGAGTAAAGGCGATAACCAGCAGCAGCAAGGACAAGGGCAGAGTAATAACATGAATCAGAAGAAAGATTCATCTGGTTCTGGTGGTAATTCGAAGAAGGACGATTCGTATGGGCATCTTGTGAATTCTGTTTACAGATCTCCTTATTATCATTACCCTCACCCTAATCAGATGACTGGTTACTACTACGCTCGGAGTGCAGAGGAAGATCCGAATGCTTGCGTCATTTCTTGAAAGGGCCGGGTTATCGCTACGACGTCGTCGTTTTTGGGTTGGTTAAGAGGAGAGGAAGAAGATTTCCCCTGGGTTTAGTAATCATTCCTTACAAGAGTACTGTTTCGAGTGGTTAAACGATCGTGAGTGAGTGTAGCAATTTCTGCGTGTCTTCAACTGTTAGCCCATGGGTGTATTTCGATTAAGGAAATTCTGTATACTCTACATGGCCAATTTCATCCTGAGTGATTAGTATAGATAGTGAGGTCGATGTTGTCATTTTCACCTCTTGTTGTGAAAAGTGTGATATAGTTAGTAGCCAAATGCTGTTTTCTTTTGTCATTCTTGATTTCGACGGGAAGATAATTCGGTTCATTTTATGATTTAAAGATCTTTTTTTTTGTGTGGTTGAACCAACTTTTTTATTAGTTTGAATGAGGTTGTAAGGATATTAATTACTTCGAATTTGGATTAAGTATTTGGGTCAGATATTTTGCCATAAATTTTAATTTGTATTCTTTATGAGTAACTCATCGAAGTATTTGGATTTAATATTTTGCTCTAAATTTCTTATTTAATATTCATTATGAGTTATGTAATTCAAAATAACTCATTTGACAAGTGCGAAAATCAAAATACATATATAATAGTTAGCTTGGCAGGCAAGGCATCAATCAGGAATGGATGTCCCTTTCTCAAATCTGAATAATCAATTAATCACCCACAAATAGAACCGTCCAAAGGGGGAAATTGTAATTAAGATTTAATTAAAAAATGACTGTTGTCGCGGTATAGCCATGCCGTCGGTCCACTACCACCACCAAACGATGGAGAACAAATTTTCAATACTGCACCCCTATTTGGACTTCCTTACTTTATATGATATGTTTTAGTGATGTAGTTCAGTTGGTAGTATAATGTAGCGTATTGACGATTTAAATTTTTTATATTTGATATTAATTACATTCATTTATGGGCAATTTTATTTACATCTTCTAGTTTATGTTAGATATGCTATCTTAGTTTTCGAGCAACAAATTTTTTATGAATAATTATTTGTATTTCATCAAAAGTCAAGATCCCAAATACAACATTTTGTCCACAAAAGAGAACAAATCTTGAAATTCTTTAACGACAAGATGAGTTGAAAATAGAAACTATCTACCTTTCTGAGAGGTGTCTAGAATTCCAATCAAAACATCCTTCGGTTACACAGTGGACTATTAGAAGAGAAAATCTATACCAAAAAACTATGCTTGAGAGCAATCATGTAGACAGTCCATGAGTTTTATCTCCTCCAATTTTCATTAATCTTTGCGATAACAGCTTCTCGAATAGCTCGAATAACCTGGTCAACCGAGCTAGATCGACCATCGAATACATTGACAATGCTCCTTCCAAATGATACCCACAACAAGACACCAAATCAGCTGTATGAAAATTCCCATTGACAAAGTTTTCTTAAATAAGTTACATGTTGTCTTATAAGATTTGATTCAAAAGCGTGTCATGATTGAAAATAAAGAGTCAACGTAGATTTCTAAGTTGACTAAATTTCAAGCATTTTAGAACATATATATACTTTCATGTTCCAGAAACGATAAATGATCGATAAATAACGTACCGATAAATAAATTAATGAATTTTAATTTTGAACAAACAATGATTTGAACAGCCATACTTTACACCCACTGTCACCCACGATCTCAGCTCTCCCCATCACCGCCGCCGCCGCCTCCTGTTTCTTGGACAGCACGAAATATCTCCCGCCACATTCTCCAATTGCTTCCCCTGGACTCAGCGCTAATACAAACCAACAAAATATAAAACAAACCAAATTAGAAAAAAAAAAGAACTAATTAATTATGTGCTGCTTGTTTAAAGTTGAAATTAATTTAATTAATTACCTTCGGAAGCTACGTGTGGGCAGTACAGGAGGAAGTCATGGACGTCGAACCTCCCCACGGCCGGAAGCCGGCCTTCTCGAGCGTAACGCTCGAGACAGGCTCGGATAACGACCGTAACAGTGTCGTTCTGGTTTGCCACGAACCTAATCGGCCCTACGCTGCCCCGGACCGCGACACTGATCAAGAACCTCCTGCTCTTCTTCTTGTTAGTGTTGAGGAGTAACGATCTCTTCCGGGTCTTCATCTTGTCCCGTGATGACGTCACTCTCTCGTCCACTTTCTTCTTCAGCTCCTCCACTCGGCCGCCGCCATTGATCATCGTTTGCTCCATTTTTGTATATGGTTGTGAACCCAAGGGCATTGATCAGTTTGTATTTGTATGAATAATGAAGAAATGAGCTAGATAGCCCACAGTTGTTTTGTTGGCGTGTTTCTTACAGGTTGTTTCCTACAATGGTGAAGGAACCGACTGATAATTTCAAGGGTTGATAATTGATCATACAATGCTATGAAATAATGGTCTATAAACAGTTGTAAAAGATTCATGCAATTGATTTTATACTCTACAATTTGGTTACTAGTGTTTGTCGGTTTACTCGACAGTTAGAGACCATACCGGCCATCCCGACTCAACCCAGCTGGTCAGGCCAGCCATTTAACCAACCAGCCTCTCCACTAGCTAGTACGATATTTGTTTTTCGGTTCCTTCCAAGCCTTTTGTAGACGGTTTCACTCTTTTAAATCGGTGTTCTAGTTTACTAATACAAAATCGCACCACCACCGACAACCCAACACAACACTAATATGATATTTGTTCTCTTTGCGCCAAACCTGCACTAATTGGTTTTTTGAATCTTTCTCAAAAGGGTTCGAATTAATTTAGATGATGGATTTTTGTAAGGCAAATAATCCACTATAATTTATCAATGTGATATTAAGATTTATCGATGATCTTTATATTATTTGGACCTAGCTAGGACTAGGTGGGCCAAGGCCCATCAATATCAATGTGTGGAGACTCCTATGATCCATGTTTGTGTCGCATTGGTGGGTATATAAAAATAATTAGTGGCTCCATACAAGAAAAGTTTAGTGGCTGAAACGCGATGTTTGTGGAGTCATCAATTAGACATAGACTAAGCAATGGGATTATGGAATATATGGTTGGTCGTCCAAACAAGACAATAGAATCAAACAACATATGACACATTCGAAAGAATAATTTGACCAATTGGGGGGGGGGGGGTTTGGTTGTTTATTTTAGTGTTCGATAATGAACCATCATTTTGACACTTCAAATTAAAGTACACACTTACTTCAACTAGCCCCTTTAAATAATATATGAAAAAAATATCAAAGAGTACAAGTGCACTTTCATTTTAGAATAGTTGTAGTAGTCTTTTTAATATGCAAAGAAGAGGAATGAGTCTATCAACATTTTGTTGTTATGCGGCAGATTTATGAAATGTCGTAAAAAGTATGAGAGATTGAGTTTATTTATGTTTATAAAAAGAATAATTATGTTGTATAGTACATTGCGCCTAGCATTGCATATGGAATACAAAAAAAAATTTGTGTGATAAAGGGGTATGGAATACAAACTTTTTTTTTGTGTGATAAGGGGCACATAATATAATTAGGTTTGTATGATTTTTTCATTTCTCATCGATTATGGGTCTTAAGTTTCTAAGAACGTATTAATCATGAATGAAAGTCAAGTAGGTTGAGATTTAAAGAAAGACACCTGATAAAATTGGAATGATACAGAGAAGATTAACATGGTCCCTGCGTAAGGATGACACATAAAACGAGAAATGGTCTAAATTTTTTAATATAACACCTTAAGCAAATCTTACATCAATAAAGTACGGGAGAGATACATGAACTATAAATAAAAATCCGTCTTTTAACTGATAACACGCGTTTTTGGAGATGGAGATGCACTTTATAATTTTTATTATTATATACGAACGAATACTACTAACTAGCAGAAGCGAACACACAGGGGTAAAATGCTACAGGTCATCAGGTTTCCTCAGCTTCTTGTACGGTTTCCTGGAAACCTGCCACAAAAAGAAACCGAAAGTTAAGAACTCAGAACCCAGAGAATCCCAATTCTATATTGATATTCCCATGACGCAGAAGCTGCAATATGATTCGGGATTTTACCCGGTGCGATGAAAGGGAAAGACCCTGATCAGGACTGTCGGCAACGATCGCAGCTGGAGAATTCGGGTGAGACTTTGCCGGAGAAACTGACAGAGAATTCTCATTAACGGTGACCGAACAATGTACGGCACAATCGGCAACATCACCGGACTCTACATCTGGTACGGTGCAGGGGAGTGCCGCCGTTGAAACTGAGAACCTGACGCAGTTCCACCAGGTGATGCCGTCGGCGATCTTTCAGATGACAGCATATTTATCCTAATCCTGTCCAATCAACTCCCAAAATAAAAAAGGTTCATTTTATCTATAAAGGAACGAATCGACCCGAGTTGTATTTCATTATTTTTAAATTTGGTTCGTTATTTTTTAAGTTAGTTTAATTTCGAATTTTGAGTTAGAAAATTTTAGTTTGGGTCGAGCTCAAACATAGTTAATTAATTATATTTGACGTGACAAATTTAAACTCAATTCGAATTTTACTCGTTAAAATCGGTGAGGAGTGATGAGCCCAATTAGAGTTGAATTCTGCAGATCTTACCGGTTGTAAACGTCGTCGTATTTGTCGGTCTCGTCCAGAATCTCTTCCTGCAGAAGTTCTTCCATGACATCCTCCATAGTTATGATGCCGATCACCTCTATGTCAGAGAACGAGATCGTCTCCAAATCTTTCTTACCAATCATGGGTTTATCTTGGATCATATTCAAGCAGGCTCCATTTCCTGAAAATATTACATTAAAAAACTTTGGATCATAGCCATCCCCTGTTTTTTGCCCCAGAAGAAGATTGAATTTACCTTTCTTCTCTATGCCTCCTGGTTTTGAATTGGGATCAACTTTGATCTCTAAAACTCCGGATTTTGCTTTCGGGTTTTCGAAATTCGGTGACTTTGTTATTAGGATCGTGCTTCTGCTTGACGACAATGGCCATGCGGCTCTGACCTTTCTGGAATTGGTTCAGTATGTCATACAAAGGAAGGTGATCTTGTACCCTGTGCAAGTTCGTGTAAGATAATGGAAATTTTGCACATCTGTTAGCTTGATTTTGTTTGGAAAAATGATCCAGAAGAATCTTATAATTGTACCAAAATACCTTGGAATCTTTCTGATTGTAAGTTCCCTAATCGGTATTTCATCCTCGAAGCAACACTTGATCAAATTCTTAACCTGTAATTTTTGTCATCAGTTTGATTGATTAGATCTCTTACCGAATAGTAAATCTGGATCTCTATCTACATGCCAGTATACTTTTTCTCGTAGGACCCAGTGCGTTGAATAATTCTGGATTCGAGACTCTGTTTGGAAGCAATTTGATTTGTAATATGCTTACCAAAGTGAGGCCAACAATGTTGTTAGGGCTGCCCATGTAGATGGGTATACGGCTATGTCCATGGCTAATTATAAGTTCCATTGTTTTCCTATGAACAAAAGTTGGGTAGTCCATCAATCTTAGAAATGAATATATATGAAGTGAGACATGAGATTAAGGATCAGATCAATACTTACTCATCAAGCTTAGAATTGATGTCAAGAGAGAAGATTTTGGAAGTGGGAGTCATGGCATCTTTGGCAGTCTTCTGTGTCATATCCAAAGCTCCAGTTATGATTGTTGTCTCATCATGTGTCAACTCTCCTCCTCTCCCTGACCTGAGAATTTACACACAAAAAAGAATTATAAAAAGATGGCGAATTCTGTCGTTTCGAATCCAGAAGATGGTAAATTTTTAGTAACAGTAAACCTCGTTTCCATGGAAGTCCACCAAGGTTCTGAGCTCCGCTCGTCCGTAGGAGTGTCGAATGCTTCTTCCCAAGAACCCAGTCAAGCAGCTGCAATATGGTAAATAGAGTTTTGAATTGGTTTGAGTTGCGCGGTTCGTGTGTTTTCGAATCAGTTACTAGATTTTATGCACCTTACTGATGGGGTAAGCAACTGGAAAAAGGAGTATGACAATGACTTTAACAATAGGAGACAGCTTTGCACCAACACTGAGTCCATACCTTGAACAAATTGATTGCGGTATAATCTGCAGTTACATACACATACAGTATGTCCACACATGAAAAAGATTTGGTAAAATTACAAGACTTGACATTATTATATTCTTACCTCACCAAAGGCAAGAATGAGAGTGACTGATATGAGAATGGCTGCCCAAGGAGGAAGAATTGAGTCCAGGAAGATCGGAAGTGCCTATTGTTTCGAATATAAGCATCAAAATCCCACAAACTTTGAAATATATGTCATTAACGGAACCAAGATGGTCGAATACCGCGAGCAGGAACGTAAGTTTAACAAACTTTGAAATATTTTGTTTCGGACGGACCATTGAAACAAAATACCAAATGAACACGTCGGTTTAACAAACGAACTAACCAACAAATATGCTACAACTCGTCAGGTTTCCTCAGCTTCTGGTACGGCAAACTGGGAGAATTCGGAACAGAATTTGCAGGAGAACTGGAAAGTGAAGGCTTCATCAACGGAGAACGAACAATGTGCGGCGCCGGAATCGGCGAACGCAGCACATTAATGTTATACGGAGACAGTACTGGACTACTCTGCATCTGGTACGGAGGAGAATGACGCCGTTGAAATGGAGAAGCTGACGGCGTTCCAAGCGACGACGTCATCGGTGACGGCAGCATATTGATCCTAATCCTGTTGTAAACGTCGGGGTATTCGTCAGTCTCGTCCAGAATCTCTTCCTGGAGAAGTTCTTCAATGACATCCTCCAGAGTTATGATTCCCACCACCTCTACATCGGAGAAGGAAATCGTCTCCAAATCTTGTTTGCAAATGGGCTTATCATGGAATTCCCGGATAGTATTCAAATAGTCTCTGCTTCCACTCTGCTCCCTCAGTATACTACTGGAATAATAATGACGATTTCCTGAAGAAATATAAAAGTTGGAAACTTTGGATCATAATAAGAAGAGTACTGTATCGGAAGTAACTTGATTCATTACCTTTCTTCTCTGTATCTCTAGGTTTCGGACTGGGATCGACGTTAATCTCTACGACTTGGGGTTTGTTAGGGTCTTCCTTTTGCTTGACGACTACAGCCATGTGGCTTTGACCCTTCTGGAATTGGTTTAGTATATCATACAAAGGAAGGTGATCTTGTACCCTGATCGATCAGCAAAATGACAATATGTATACAGAAGCAAGTTCATGAAAGATGTGAAAATTTGCAGAACTTATTGCTTTTTTGGTTAAGGAAATTTGCACAACTGCTTGCTATACCTTGGGATCCTTCGAATAGTAAGTTCCCTGATAGGCGTTTCGTCCTCGAAGCGACACTTGATCAAATTCTTCACCTATGTACATTGATCAACAGGGTGTTGCTAGTAAAAAAGTTACTAACGGAAAGCGCGGAAGTAAACTGTAAGAATGGATTGCGCGAAGTTTTAAACATGAAGTGCATTGAGTACTTTCTTTTACTAAGGATATAGTAGTCCGTTTATGCAGACTGTGTGAAGTAAAATGCGGGCGGCATAGAGCAACGTAAGGCCAACAATAGCATTAGAGTTTGAACTTTCAGGTTTGCAATATGCTTTACCAAAATAAGGCCAACAATGTTGTGAGGGCTGCCCATGTAGATAGGTACACGACTGTGTCCTTGGCTAATTATGAGTTCCATGGTTTTCCTATATATGAAAACAAGTTAGGTAGGTAGCTAATCAAGCTCAGAATGAATATGAAGTGAGACATGAGATTAAGGGTCAGACCAATACTTACTCATCAAGCTTAGAATTGATGTCAAGAGAGAAGATCTTAGAAGTGGGAGTCATAGCATCTTTAGCAGTCTTCTGTGTCATATCCAGAGCTCCAGTTATGATTGTTGTCTCATCATGTGTCAGCTCTCCTCCTTTCCCTGCCTGCAACAAAACATAACTAACTAATTACAGACATTGATTTCTGTCCAAATGGGGAAATTCAGTAACTAAGTGACCTCGTTTCCATGCAAGTCCACCAAGGTTTTGAGCTCTGCTCGCCGCAGGAGTGCTGAATGCCTCTTCCCAAGAACCCAATCAAGCAGCTGCAGAATTTGGCAAAAAGGGACTTATTATTAGGGCCGCTGATGAACCAAGCCGTTCGTAAGTAATTCGGTGTTGAGCTCGGAAAAGGTTCCATTGAAATAATAAGATGGAAGAAATAATAGCAGAACTGTAAACAGTATGGGACGAATCGAGACAGGGCACTTGGCGATTAAATTGTTTAAAACTCGTATGTATGATTGTAACGTTAAAGTTTGAATCCAAGACTTGGACCCATTTAAATTTAGTCGAAACTCCTATCACTCACGGTCAACTTTTAAACTTTTCGAATAAATTACATTATTATTTAGTGGTATATATCGAAAAAGTTGTCATTAGCAGTTTGGACAAAGAATATACCGTACAATATCTTCGGACTGAAAATTCGTTGTGGGACAACTGTAAAGCTTAAGAAAGGGTTTACCTTACTGATGGGATAAGCAATTGGGAAGAGGACAATGACAATCACTTTGACCACAGGAGACATCTTTGCACCAACACTGAGTCCATACCTTGAACAAATTGACTGTGGTATAATCTGCAGTGCATAAATTACTTCACTTTCAGCAAACTTGAGTTTTTAGCTTATGAAAAAAAAACTTTCTAGTTTTGATTCTTTACCTCACCAAAGGCAAGAATGAGAGTGACTGATATGAGAATGGCTGCCCATGGAGGAAGTATCGAGTCCAGGAAGATTGGCAGTGCCTGTGTTTTTTCCAGATAGATTCAGCTTCCATCAGAATAAAAAGTAACAACCTTTTGTACTAAAAGTAGTTAATCTTGAAATCCTTTTGTTTTTTGACCTCCATAGCCATTGCATTGCCGATGAGAAGTGTGCATAAGAGTAAATGCTGCCTTTTCACAATTGGCAGTATCTTCGCTGTCAGAAACATAAAGGGAATTTATCAGCTAGCATTTCAGGGTTGCAATTGTAAACGAAAACAAGATGAAAGATGTTTTGATTACCTGCATTTTTGCGGTCATCGGGTCGACCGGCTTTGATAAGGACTTCAAGATCAACCAAGCTGAGAGACATGAGGCCTAAGGTAAGGCCAGACATTAGACCAGCAAAGGCAACCAGAGTTATGCACACAACCAGATATCCCCAGAACATTGGCTCACAGCATGGCACATCATCTGCCATTGTTTTTTGCTGGCTGAGAAATTGAAAACTAAGCAGATGGATATATTGTAACCAATAAGGCTAGTGAGTGACCAGAGAAATGAACATGGTTAAAGAGTGGGATGTTACTTTACTTATATAGAGGAAATAGTTGAATGAACAGTCTACAGTGTTTAGCAGCGAATCTGATCACAATTGGTTTTTTGTGATGTAGTTGGTTATCACGTCAGTCTAACACATCCAAAGGTTTGCGGTTTGAACCCGAGCAAAGCCATTTTTTATATCTGATTTTGCAAAAAAATTTCAATATCCCATCAAGTATGTACCTTTGTCGTATGCTGATTTGGGCAGTTGCTGGACACATTGTTGAAAAATAGGAGTTAATTATTAGCCGACTTGAAGGTGATTGGGTGGCAGTAGTGCAATCTTTTTTTACATGTAGAAAAGTGAAGCAGTTGAGAATTAAAGTGACGGTCACACTCACTGTGTAGTCGGTGTTATTCTAACACACTTGAGTCTAATATATATATGTCTCTTTGATATCTTAAAGGGTAGCCTTTAGCAATCAAGGGCTAACGCCTCTGGTTTTTCAAGCTCAACCACTTTGTCGCGATGCTTTTGTTACGTCGATGCGAAGTTTCCGGCCATCAATCCATTTGAACTGAGGTGATTACAGTCACATAGCCGATAAGGGTATATAGTGCAGAGTTCTAACCGTGCGGTTACTGTGTTATATATATTCGTCTCACCTCTCAGTAGTCACTGTGCAGAAAAGGAAATGACCCATCGTCAGAATGTAGGACTAGCTAGACAAATGAATCCAAGGTAAGGACAAGTGAAAGAGATGAAGGAAGCTAGCTAACCACTTCTGTCTGGTGGGGAAAAAAGCAATTATATTATATTGAGAAACCTAGGATTTGAAAGCAGTTCCATTTTGCTTAAGAAAGAATTTGCAAAACAGCCAGTGTTAACTTAAAACAACTAATGGTCGGTCATTTAGTGGATTTGGTAAGAACGCAAAACAGTCCCCATTAATGAATTAGGACCATTATTATGGTAATGGATCATTTGGTAAATTTATAATATTTGATTTAGAAAATTGTGTAGATCGATTTATTTGGAGAGTAGAATATATAGTAGGTGTAGTAGCACATCTATATTTTCCAATAATATATTATCCGCTTTCGTCATAACTAATTTCTCACGGATTTATTTTTGGGTGCATAACAATGACTTCTCAGGAGGTCATTTATTTTTGCACTGCTCCCACCCGAACACGATTAACTTCGGAGTTCTTAGCAAAACTTTTCCATTTCACCTTAAAAACGCGTCTTGTTGGTTAGTAATGGATACTTACTGATAGTCCATAGATCTCTCCCGTGCTTTATCGAGGTGATATTTGCCAATGTTGTTATAATAAGAAATAAGGATTTACTTTTTTTTGCATCCTAAAAGAGTTCAATCGCATTGATGTTTGATACAAATAAATAAAGTAAAATATACAAGTATGCTAAGATAAAGTATGATCAGATTCCAAATAAAAACCAATAATACATTATGAACTAGGTTGGGTAAGTATTTTGTTGCCCGCTTACCTTCCAGATAAATATGTAAAATTTTGATCATTTCATTTCAATTCAACATCTTATGAAAATTGGCAACGTTAGAAATGTGTTGGTGTGATCTCAGTCCCCCAACAAAAGTTTGACCATAAGGTGTGAATCCAACTACATTTATACCTTTTTAATATTCTCTCAGTTATTTGTAATCATGTCACAATTCTTTTCAATTTAGCCATATAATTGAATAAATTCTCATAGATAAACTACACACGACTAAATAGTGATCCATCAATATCGTAGAAAAAACCTCATGTAATGCTCGAAGCAAGGAAAATAACGAACGAGATAAAAAGAAGGTGAAGATGGTGGCGGCAAAGGAGGGAGTGATGGTAATAGTGGAAGAGAGAAGGGAGGAAGAAGAACAAACTCTCGAAGGGTATTCATAAGAAATAAATGAGAAGACTAAGTGAAATTATTCAGGCGATAAAATTGTAAGCGGGTGATTTGATAGTATTGAGTTCAAATTCGATTAAATTTTATCAACAAACACCTGTTTAATACTTTATACAAATAATAGAGACCTAGATACTTAATAAAGCTCTCAATTGAGAGGAACCCTTGATGAACCCTTGATGCAGCCGTTGATGCCGCCTCCGACGACCCTCACCCCTACCCCTAGCCGCGAATCCACCATCACCACCAACAACAATGCCAGCACCACCATGATCCCGCAATCACTACCTCCGGCCACCACTCGAAGCTTGACCCCTACTGCCTCCACCACGAGCTGAAACTCGACCCCTCGCCCCCGTGCGACAGCCCCTCCATCAATCTCTCTCGTCATCGTTCCCAGCACGGTTTCGGTCGAGGAGGACGAGGAGAGTGACCATTCGGCACTCCACACCACCACCGAGAACAACAACCCGACGAGCTCCTCGCAAAGTGGATCGGGACTCGACTGCTGCTGCACCAAACGTAGCGCTCAAGGCGCTAGGATTGCCATTCTAAATCAATCAGCTGGAACAGCTGAGGTCCTAGCCTCTCTCAATTTGTCAATCAAGGACACTTCGCGCCGTGCTTGTGTTTTTCGATTGAGATTTTTTGACTCCTCCGAGAGCATGTTCCAAAGGAGTTTGTTGACTGATTGTCCGTTAGGTTGGAGAGAAAGGATTGATGTCACTTATTCGTAAGGACCCGCGATCCATGTAGCCTCGTTAGCGAGGACTGCACCTCTGATTGGGTATCTTGTATACTCTAAGGCTACCGATAATATTTCGGAAATACAAGACCGAAGATTTGTTTGTCAAAAAAATACTTTATACGAATAATACATAGAATTAGTACATAACACTATTACTAAAAATAAAATATAGTACATAGTAGTATAGTACTGACAACTGACAAGTGTCACGGTTTATTATTTTAATTTTTTTTTTGAAAATGATACGGTTTTGTTCATTGCAACTCTCAGACTAAAACCGAAAACTACAGAAAAAAAAACCCAAATCTGATTTTTCTTACTTCCACTATCGTCCACCAAAATCCATGGCTTCCTCCTCCTCCTCTACCGCCACCGTCACCGCCACCGGTGGCCCGATCTTCATCGATGCCGAATCACTCCACTCAACGCTAACCCACGCCGCCTTAATCAATCACTTCCACACCTCTCTCCCCACCGTCACCCCTACCACCCTTCAAACCCCAATCCGCCAAAGCTACGCCGTTTCACCGACCTCCTCCCTCCTCCTAATGCCTTCATGGTCCTCCACGCCTTCCTTACCTTACATCGGCGTCAAGCTCGTCACCTACTTCCCTCAAAACTCCCCTGGAATCCACGCCTCCTACGTCCTCTTCAGCTCCTCCACCGGCCAAACCCTAGCCACCTTAGACGGCACCGTTTTAACCCTCTACCGAACCTCTTCCATTTCTGGCCTAGCCTCCAAGCTCCTCTCCAGACCCGACGCCGCCGTGCTGGTCATGGTCGGTGCCGGCGCGTTGGCTCCGCATCTGATCAGAGCACACCTCGCCGCCAGACCCGGATTGAAAGAAGTCATCATCTGGAACCGAACCAGGATCAACGCCGTCCGATTGGCCGAGAAATTGACCGACGAATTAGGTCAAAATGGGGATTTGGAGTTTAGATGTTGTGATGATGAATTGGATGAGGTGGTTGGGTTGGGGGATATAGTTTGCTGCGCGACGAATTCGGAATCGGCATTGGTGAAGGGGGAGAAGTTGAAGAGAGGGGCGCATTTGGATTTGGTGGGATCGTTCAGGGAGGAGATGAAGGAGTGCGACGACGAAGCGTTGAGGAGAGCCGGGGTGGTGGTGGTGGATAATGAGGCGGCGATGGTGGAGGCTGGGGAAATTGTGGGTGGATTGGGGAGAGGTGTGATTATGAAGGAAGAGGTTGGGTTGTTGGTGGATTTGATTAATGGGGTGAAAAGTGGGAGGAAGGATTGGGATGAGATTACTGTGTTTAAGTCTGTAGGTTCTGGTGTTGTTGATATGCTTGCTGCTCAGTTTGTTTATGAAAATTGGGGGAAGAAGAAGATAGCTTGAGACTTTGACTGTGTTAATCTGAGTAGTTGAGCTGCTGTGTATGGATTTCTACACAATATTAGTTAGAGAAGCATTGCAACAAGTCTCCGAAGCTTATTTCGGAACTAGGATCCCAGGGCGAACTTTCTGTCTGTGTGAAGTAAAGATGGTTGTTTGAAGAAGATATTTTTGCACAATGGTGGAGTCGGGTAGGCGAACTTAGGCCACTGTCTAGATCGTCTTGTACGTAAAATTTTCAATTGAAGTTTTCGCTCTTGGTGTTTTCGAATATCGCCCCGACCATTCTGGTTCGCTTTTGCTTTCAATTGAAGTTTTCGCTCTCGGTGTTTTCGAATATCGCCCCGACCATTCTGGTTCGCTATTGCTTTTGTAAGGTGTGGAGATGGAATGAATACGGTGGTTGCCACTCTTTGTACTGAGTTAGGATGGGATAGGATCATAGGAGTGGAATTTATTGCTTTAGTGCATCGCCAGGGGAGTTGCATGTTTTTCTTGTCGTACCACTTGTATGCAAAGTTTCGTTAATAGCGTAAATATCACTTGGAAAAACGCTACACCTTGTTTTTTCTCATGAATGACAACACTATAGTTTTAATATAAATAATTGCTTCGGCCGGGTTCAAACAGAAGAGATTTTCAATATGTTATATTGTCGTGATAACCAACTACATCACACAACTATTTGTAACAATAACACTGGAGTATGTTTGGATAGGTAAATCTGGATTTGGATTGGATAGGTAAATCTGGATTTGGATTTAGACACCAATCTTCAGTCATCATTTCGTAACCCCGACTGCCGGCGTTTCAGTCATCATTCTTCCTCGCCGGCTACCACACCAATCTTCTTCCTTGCCTTCATTTGCTTCCTTCCCGATCCGTTCTCGTTCAACGTCGCCCGCCCCAATCTGCATCAAACACCAAAGCCGCTTTATCCAGCACTGAGTTTCAGGTGAATTTTTATGCCTTCCCTATCCTTTTTTCAGCTAATTGCTTGACATCCATGTGCTATCATTACAACAAAAACAGTTTTCAGCAAGGGTTTTTTAGCGGTTTAATAGCAGTTAAAACCCCTGCCAATCGGTTTAACAGGGATATGAGATCCTCTGCTAAACCAAGCAGTGATAAGTGGTTTAACAGCGATTTTTTATTTTCTGCTGTTAAACTTGGATTGGCAGTGGTTTATAAATGCTGTTAAATGGAAGCAGTTTAACGGCGGATCCAAACTGTTGTCAAATTCGACTTCCAAAACTTTTTTGCAATTTCCAATTTCGATTGTTGTTTCAAATCCAAAACATAATAAAACTCAAGAATGCAATTTTACATAAATTCAAACTCAGATATTTAATTTCAAACATCCAAATCTTGAAAGATACTTCACCAGTGTTTACAACAAACTCAATAAAAATCAAAACTCAATAAAAATCAAACATACCAGTGTTTAGTACTTCACTAGGTGCCTATAACAAAATCGCATAACCAACAAGCTACAACCTAACTAGCTAGCAAAAGTCTCCATATCATTCATCATTTGAGCCACTTTCATTGATAGAGAAATTCAAAATATTGGATTCTCTTCCGTCCCCATTGGATCCCTCATTACTAAAAGAAGACCCACTAGTTTGATTGGTTGCCACAAGCTGGAGTACCAGGAGTGCCCTGTATACAAGGTGAAAACAACACATAAGACCTTCTTTTCAGATGTTATCTGGAAGAGGCCGACGATGATGTCAAACGACAACGGGGTTCCGGCAACTGGACGGAGGCGAATCGGACGAAGGCGATGGATTGCTGCCGCCGCTGCTTCTTTATTCTCTCTGTCTGTCTCTGCGTTTTCAGAATGAAGAAGAAG
This sequence comes from Linum usitatissimum, assembly GCA_030674075.2. NCBI lineage: Eukaryota > Viridiplantae > Streptophyta > Magnoliopsida > Malpighiales > Linaceae > Linum > Linum usitatissimum. The sequence continues at coordinate 2,379,350 of JAUJYP020001424.1, forward strand.
GGAGGATCAGTGTGATTTATATATTATGATTAGCAGCGGTTTTCAGCTAAAACGCGGTTAAGCGCGCTACTAATTGAACGCATCGTTTCATTTCCGTTTAACAGGGGTTTCGGCCGCTGCCAATCACATGGTCATTTAACAGGAGTTATTTCTGCTGTTAAACGGTTAGAGATTAACAGGGGTTTTTAACCGCTGTTAAATGCTAGCAGTTTAACAGGGATTTTATAACCCCTGTTAAATATCCGTTGCTAAAAACTGTATTTCTTGTAGTGTAATTCCTGTTCCTCAACTTAGTTCAAGTGCTTAATTCAATTGTCGAGGGTTGTACACGATTTCTTTTGGGTATATGCTGCCTTTCTTTCATTGATGCTTTCTCTGTTTTGTTTTTGGTTTGCGTCAAAGTATCTTGCTATTATATGCGAATATTGTTGTTTGTTTCTGCTCTGCTCCTTACTAGAAATCATGATGTTGAAATAGGGAAAGAAGTTTATTTCAATTCGTGATTTTTAATCAGGACCAGCTCCTGAATTCCTTCTTGGGTTTACCATCGATATATCATATATTAGATCAAACTAGTTCTTTTTTTCATTAGAAAATGTTCTTTCCCTCTACTAAGCCAGCGGATGCTGAACTGAATCATTATGATTTTGTTTTTATTCTATGAGAAGATGTGCTGGTTTTGTATTGAGTTATAAGCTCAATTAGTTGAAAACTGTATTTTCATTCTTATCATTACGATTGGTTGATGTTTGAAGGATCCTTGCTGTCTTTTTCTTATATCCACATAATATGGATGCTAATGGAACACAACTAGTTGGGTATAAACGTAAAAGAAATGAGGATGAGGAAGACGAAGAGGAAGCGATAATTATGTCGGTAGTTCTATTGTTTGCGCTTTCAAAGAGTAGAAATTACATGTCTTTGACAAAAGAACCATATTCAAAACGTTTTGAATACCGAATCAGACGTCGACAAGAATGGTTAAAAGACTTACTTTCCCAACCAATACATATCGACCAGTTACGTATCGAACCAAAAAGTTTTGAGAATATGTGTGACATTTTGCAAACTAAGGGTGGTCTAGTAGCTTCAAAACACGTAACGATTCCAGAAATTGTTGCATTGTTTCTCCATGTTTTGTCACATTGTATCCGGAATAGGACGATCAAGGCTACCTTTATCCGTTTGGGAAAAACAATTAGTAGACAGTTTCATAAGGTGTTGCGGGCAGGATTGGTTATAGGTAGTGATTATATTAAAGAGTAGCCACAAATTCTTAGCTTTCGAGATGCTGAAAGGTGGAAGTGGTTTCAGGTATATTAATGTTTCTTTCAACCAACTCGGATATTATATAATTTCTATGTCTGCGATTTTTTTTTGTATTTAACTAACTGTTGTGCGTCTCGTTCTCATTTCAATGAATTGTACGATTCTGTTCTCTATGTTGTTGAATTGGTATCCAACTGCTGAATGTGAATCTAGTGTCATAATTCATAGAGTGCCACATGCTTGACTAGTTGGTTTGCAGCAAATTCGCAGATCATATTTTAAATCCGTTCAGGAACTTCTCTTGAAACTAATAATTAGACCAGTGAGACCATTCAGCTATCTGTTGGTCAGCTGTCCTAACTATGCTCTTAGTTCTTTAGTCTGTTTTTGAATCTATAGTTTCTGTCCCTTCCCACTCTAGTTGGTGTCTTATGATGGATTTGTTCTAGGGTTCACTCGGAGTACTCGATGAGACTTATATACCTTTAACAATACCTAAAGAAGTTGAGCCTAGATTCCGAACTAGAAAAGGTCACATAAGTACAAACGTCCTTGGTGTTTGTGACCCTAATTTGAAATTTACGTATGTCTTACCTAGCTGGGAGGGATCAGCTTAAGATTCTCGAATGTTACGTGATGCTTTATCAAGGAATAATGGTCTAAAACTGCCCAAAAGTAGGTTTTCAAAAACTATTTTTAGATATATCTTAATTTTTTTCATCTAGTTGTTGTCTACTAATAGTGTTGGTATTCCTTTCATTGTAGATAATTACTATCTCGTGGACGGGGTTATACTAATGGTCCTGGTTTTCTAGCTCCTTATAAAAAGACTCGATATCATTTGAATCTATGGAGGGGAGCGAACACTTCCCAAAATTATAAAGAATTGTTCAACCTTAAGCATTCCTTGGCTAGAACTACGGTTGAAAGAGCTTTTGGATTGTTAAAGAAAAGATGGGGTATCTTACGCGTGGCTGGATTTTATGACGTGAAGACGCAAATTAGAACTATCAATGCTTGTTGTATCCTTCGTAACTTTATTCTGGATGAGGGCCCAAACGATGAATTGTTGAATGAAGTTGATCATGAGATCATGGGAGTCTCAAATGTTGATGTTGATTTTGATTCCGATGACTCGGATGAAGAAAACATAACATCAATTAGCACAACACAAGATTTGTCTTTTAATGAGAGATAACTTAGCTATGGGCGTGTGGCAATCTTATGGTGGAGGTTGAGATGACCTTTAAATGTGAGTTTGTGATTTTAAATATGAACTTGATGTTGTTTTATTTATTTTGTCTTTCTTGTTTGCTGGATTTGCTGGTGGGTGATCCCAGAATAGAACGGATGTTGTAGTCGTTTACCCTATAGCTGATTCATAAGAAATAAAATATTTGACATTATCCCTCTGCACTACTGCATTTTTTATCCAGTTTATGAATGAAGTAGAATTTATGCAGAAAATAGCGTGTCAGTGAGAATGAATGATATTGTGTGTGTCGTGGGAAGAAAACCAAAACTGAATTTGTCCTTATATGCCTCTAACACTATTAACATCCTATGAACTTGATGTTGATTTGATCAATGTTTGAAAATCTGTTTTGATCTTTTTTGACATCTTCTTTTGTGTTAATACAGGAATGGAGAACAAAGGACAGCTTCTCCCATTAAAATCACGTGCATATGTTATATGGAACGATGGCATGGATGAAGTTCTAACACGAGTTTTATTAGATCAAGCAAATAAAGGGAATAAGGGTGATGGAGATTGGAAACCTCAAGCATATCAAGCAGTTCTGGACGAAGTCGAAATCAGAGTATTGCTCGGAACTACTGTTAGTAAAGATAACGTCAAAAATAGGCTTAGAAAATGAAAGCGACATTATGCTGTGATAAGTGATATTCAAAGCAGAAGGCGGGATGAACTTGTGGGATGAAGAGAAAAAAAAGGTTGTGGTCACGACTGAGAACGCGAGTGGTTGGGAAAATTATCTCAAGGTATGCCTACTTACTAACTCACTAACTCACTAATTCGTATGCAGTTTAAAATTAGTTTAACTCCCTAGTGCTAGGCTGTTGTTTAAAATTACTCAAGGTATGCTTACTCGGTTGCATTTCGCCGGTTTTCTAGGGTTTCTGTTTTCACTTGACCTTCGTCGTCCGGCTCGGCTATTTTGCGCCGGAAAATGATATCGAATTCTAGGTTCTTCTTAGAACCTATTAGCCGAGTGTTCACGTTATCGGAATGCTTTTGTTTGTTCGTACTCTACTCTGCATCTTCCCTTGCACGGTTGCTGTGCTTGTGAATGGTTCATGCATACGAGCTGATGTACCTAAATGCTCCATTGTGGCCGAGTGTTAGATTATCGAAATGCGACTAGTCTCGAAATGCATTTTATGCATGTATTCTGTTCTGCATTTGCCTTGCAAGGAGGCTGTGTATGGTTTATACGAGCTTATGTGCACAATGTGGTTGATGATGTGATCATTTTGATTTTTTTTTTGCGCTTTAACCAACTTACTAACTCACTAATTCGTATGCAGTTTATAATTACCAGGCTCTTGTTTTAGGTTGTTGTTCTAATCAGGCTCTTGTTTTATTGTGTTGTTTACATCATTTGTTCTTGTAGGGTCATACAGATGCACGCTCTTATGCAAACAAGGAAATTAAAAATTGGGAGAGTATAGTGTTGCTATGTAGAAAAGATAGAGCCACAGGATCACATGTGGAGAACCTTGAAGATGCTATTGGAGCTATGGGAAGAGAGGATGATGATGTTCGTTCGACTTCCAGTTTTGAAGGTGGTGGTGTTGGAGGCTCAAATGCTAAACGAGGTTATGAAGGTAGTTCTCATTCGAGCAAGCGATTCAAGAAGGATAAAGTAGGAGATGCACTTGTGATGGTAGCCAATTCTTTGAATAGCTACTTTGAAAGTAAGCAGAAGAAAGAAGAACAACGACGCTCTACCAGGGAGATCTACGAAGTGCTATACAACATACCAGGACTTAGTCGTGCCGAAATTGCAAAGGCGGTTATCAAGTATAACAACTCTAATCCTAGGCAATTTAATTTGCTTCTAGACATTCCAAATGATGAAAGGAAACTATGCATTTCAATTTTAAAAACATTTGAAATACCAAATCCAAATTCATCTATCCAAACACACTCCTGTAGTTAGTTAACTTGGACTATGAGCTAAATGACATACCAGAACTGAAACAGCGAGTCATTTTCTAAAAACACCTTATTCTGAAAAGAAGAAGCCAACGAGTCCCTTAAGGGAAAGCTAGTGTTTCCTGGTGTTGCAGACATGATAATCGATGCCAGCTTGACGGATTTGCAAGAGAGAACTAGTGTGTCCTCGTGTTGCAGACATGATTATCGACACCAGCTTGACCATCTTATAATGTGGCACTTTGAGGATGAGAATGTGTTAGGCGGATTGGTGAGGAAGGGTCAAGATTTCTTTGCTATAACACCTTTTTATTTGGTTATTCGGGGTAGGAAAGATCGAAACGTTGTTGCTTGCTGTCAGATAGCAACGTCTTTCGTCCACCATTTCTGGGAAAATGCTTCTGTCATAGCTTATTTTGAACGAACTCAAACCATTAATAGAAGTATCTTTCCACTGTTAAAAGGACGTAAAAAAAACACTCCGTCTTCGCAATTCACCTCATTCCTAGCATGCAACAACTCACCTCAATCCAGTTCTGGTTAGAGAGGTTCACGAGGAGAGTAACTCAAGGAGAGAGATGGAAGATCCAATAAACCATTGCCATTGTCAAATAATTTCAGGAGCTGCAATTAAGTTTTGCAGCAAAACTGAGTTTCAGGTAGAGAAAGAAAGAGAGGGAAGTTACTAGTGTTCATTTTGGTGCGTCTCCTTTTTCAAGGGACTGTGTTTGGTCAGTGGGAATAACAAATCATTCAGCTGTCTCTCCGCGCTGTACTCTGAAGTTGCCTGCAAACACAAATTACCAATAATCATCAGCTAAGTGGGCAAAAACCTTGAGATCATAGTTGGATTATAGATTATATTACCCGTGAGTTAAACGCAAACCGCAGAGTCTGGACTTGGGTTCCCGAGCAAACCCTCAAATCAAACCCTAGTGAATCCACTCCAGTAACTGCTGCTTCCTGCTAGAAATCTCCAACAAGATGATTTAGTGTGTGTAAAACTGAGATTGTACATTCGTACTCTAGAGAAAGTTAATCGGTTCGGACCGTCTCAAGCACGGTTCAAGCATATTACCTCCACTTGAAGACCTTTACATCTCCAACACAAAGATATCAATGCTTCCGTGACATTTTGGCCACCATCTTTGAGACGGGATATGATTTTGGCTGCTGAGTGTGCAATTGCATCAGGTTTGGACCTCCTGAAAACTTCTGGTTCAACTGTAGTCTGCAACGGAAAGAATCACACAAGCAACAAATTCATCAAGGTATCAAATTGAAGTGCAAGCACGTATTTAAATTTTAACACTCTGATGTAAGCACAAGAACGTACTTGGTGTCCATCAGCAGAAATCAGCTGAATCTTTGTCGTCTCTAGTTTGTAAAATGTTGTCCTATTCTTTGAGGCTGCCCCGTCTTTTGCCAGTTCTTCTGCCGAGACTGAAACATCATCAGCTGATGCAGAGTTTGGATTCTTCCCATTGATTGCATCAGGATCTTGTGTTTTGGACTTATTGCCAGACATATGCCTCTTGATGTCAGTGTGTTCTTCACCAAATGCAGGTCTGAGGATGCCTTGTATGGCCAAACCAGTTGGCGGTTGCTTCATGAAATCTATAGGATCATCTGAAGCAGCCTATGAAAAGAAAATTTAAAGGAAGCTTCTCGACTCAGAAAGTTGGACCATTTGACTTGCTAGAATGCTTCCAAAGGTACTACGTATTTTCATAAGCTCCTGCTAAAATGTTCGTTAGGATTGACATTACCTGACTCAGCCTTTTGGCAAAATACAGTGGATGAGAAGAATCCATGGTTTCCAAATTCGCCCAGTCCCCAACATCATCATCATCATCATCCTCATCATCATCAGAGTCTTCTTCAAGGATAGCTTTTATGTCCTATCCACAGGTAGAGAGTAGTCAATGGAATATTAAAGGGAATAAAATTACTTGAGCAAGTTACAAGTTGAACCAGACACAAGAAGAAAGATTATAGAATAGATACCTCATCATAGTCGTCATCGTCACTGTCTTCTTCGGCATCACTATCTTCTTCGTCGAACTCCTCAATTCCAAATCCAATGTCAGTATTTTCTAGTAACTCCATTTCACTGACCATATCTTCTGAATCAAAGCCTATAATAGCTTGCTGTATGACAAGAAGAGAACTTTAAAATGTTAAAAATTACACAAGAAAAGAAGAGATTTGTATGATGCATTTTCTACAGTTCAGGCATGCTAAGTATTCCACTTTAGCACTATGCATCATCCCTTTAGGTTAATCGATGTAACACACTTTCTATAGACGAATTATGGTACCAGGCTTTATTTCTTCGGAAAAAAAATATATTTGACCGCTACACTTTTATGCTAATCCTCAAAGATGTGCCTGGAGAAAATAATCTAGGAATCAACTAATGATAAAGGTACCACATAGTTATTTTCTGAAGTAAGACTCTGCAAAATGTCTTCATCATTCTTCACTTGAAAATAGATATCTGCAATGCAGCAAGCAATTCAACAATTATACCCGAATGCACAAAGGGATACTGTTCTTGGTTAAGCATAATGAACTTTTGATGCCTGACTTACTTCCATATTCATCAGTCACATATGACATGTCTGGCCACATAACGTTCTCGTGAATTTCTTCATTGAACAAGTTGCTCAACATCAAAGTAGCTTTGCAATTCACCTGAACAAGACTCACTATACACAGCGTTAGCTATGCAAAAGTAGAATGCTTCAGCTGAAATGACCATTATGATTGCACATGCATATTAACCAGTCAAGGCATTCCAAATATGATACCTCAACGATGGTCCTACAAGTCTCCTGAGCAGTAAGCCTGGCATCTCCAACAACCTTTGAGGCTGAACCCGAAATCTCTTCGAATGGATGATATTGCACTTTACCATTCTGCTCAGAAGGATCTGAACCAGATGACAATTGTCCTGCAGAAGCTCGAATTGTACTATTTAGCAGGACACTCCTCTTTGATATAGAACTAGCTCTTGGAATCTGGGATTTCTTCCTGTAGGGAATATTCATCAGATTGACGAAGGGAAATCATCATCCACACGATAAACTTAGATTTATGTTCATTATCGCCAGCATTCAAGAATGTCAATTGATCTATACTTGTTTAATTGTGTTGATTGAACAGATTCTCCTTACTAACCTTCCATTCAGCTGCCAATTTCAATCAGGAACTAAATCAAGCTGTAGAAACAGATAAATAAATAAATAAAACTTACCGCGGTAGATCGAAGCTAGCCGTGCGTAGCAGCCGGCGAGTGGCCGCGTTCACTCTGCTTAACTCCTCCAAGCTTCCCGCTGCACGATACTCTAAACCGGAGAATTTGAATCACGCGATTAATGTTTAACCATCATTTTTTCTGATTAGGTGCAGGAGAACTGCAAATGCGTAAAACTAAAGCTAACATCGATTTCAAAAGCGGAATCACTAATTAAGACATTTGAAGTACCACTGAGGCTTTCAAACTTAAAAATGGCGAGAAACAAGGATGCATTGAAGAACTCAACATACTAGAAAGTGACGAAACTAGAGGACGGCGGAGGTAGTAAGTTTACTAGATAAAGGAGCTGCGGAGGAGCAGAAGGTAGCGCCGGCGGTGAAGCGGGAGGCCGTCGCTGACTCAATCATCATCAACATCATCATTACTTGAATCGCTTCCTCCTGCTTTCAAAGTTTGGTAGATAACTGGATGACTAGATGAGGCCCAGGTGCCAGCATCGTCTACATCCGTTCGTATCTTGAACTTCATTACACCCTCCATACACATGTGACATTTTTATTGGTGGATAGATTACACTCCAAAAGGATATCAAGATGCCATCCGGCGCCGTTTCGCTAAATATCTGATGTTTTGGAAGAAGCAAGAAAATCAGTGAGAAAGGGGAAGAAGAAGGGGATTACTATATGACGCCCTAACTTTCGAATTAAACAACGCCCTAAACTTCGTAATGACGAAACTATCCAAATTTACTAATTCGAAAAACTTAGTATCGACAAAACTATCAAAACGTATAATTCGAGAAACTTTGTACCGACGAAACTATCAAAATACTTATTTCGAAAACCTGTAACGGTGCGTATTTCGTTAAAAATCGATGAACAGAAGTCGGATGAATCGAAAAAATCGGTACAAAAGGGCCCGGCCGGAAGCTCGTTTCGGCCCGAGGGGGCCCCGGCCGGCCGGCCATTCCGGCCCGCAGTAATAGCTGGCCGGAACGGCTGGCCGGCGGGGGCCCCTCCGCCGAAACGAGCTTCCCGCCGGGCCTCTTGCGGCCGATTTTTTCGATTAATCCCGATTTGTGTTATTCCGTCGGAACTTTCGTATATGCCGAAATTTTAAAATCCTAAACCCTAAATTATAAACTCTAAAATCATATAACCCTAAACCCTTAAAATCTAAACCCTAAATTCTAAAACTCAGAACCCTTAACCTTAAAATCCTAAACCAAGCAAACCCTAAACCCTAAATTCTAAAACGCTAAACCCTTACTTTAGAACCCTAAATTATCAAACCCTAAATCCTAAATTCTGAAACCCTAAACCCTTGATCCTAAAATTCTAAACCATCAAACGCTAAACCCTAAATTTTAAAACCCTCAACCCTAATCCTAAACCATCAAACCCTAAACTCTAAATTCTAAAACTCTAAACCATTAACTCTAGAACTCTAAATCATAAAACGAAGAAACCCTAAACCCTTAACCCTAGAACTCTAAACCATAAAACGCTTATTCTTAAACTCTAAACGCTAAACCCTAAATTTAGTATCCTAAATCATCAAACCCTAAACCCTAAATTCTAAAACCCTAAACCCTTAATCCTCAAATTCTAAACCATCAAATGCTAAACCCTAAATTTTAAAACCCTTAACCCTAGAATCCTAAACCATCAAATCCAAAACTCTAAATTCTAAAACCCTAAACCATTAACACTACAACCCTAAACCATCAAACGCTAAACCCTAAATTTTAAAACAATTAACCCTAGAATCCTAAACCATCAAATCCAAAAGTCTAAATTCTAAAACCCTAAACCATTAACACTAAAACCCTAAATCATAAAACGCTAAACCCTAAATTTTAAAAATCACGTCGGCGTCGAGGCGTCCCGAAAAATTAGGTATCGGAAGGCCTCGGTGGCTTCCGAATTTTTTTTTCGGAAGGGAGTGGTCCGGCCGGAACGAATTCCGGCCGGACCCCCCGGCCGAAGCTCGTTTCGGGGGGGGGGGGTCCGGCCGGAAGCTCGTTTCGGCCGGGAGGGGTCCGGGCCGGAATTTTGTTCGGCCGGGGGGTCCGGCCGGAAGCTCGTTTCGGCCGGGGGGTCCGGCCGGAATTTTGTTCCGCGGTACCACTCCCTTCCGAAACCTAATTTTCGGAATGGTCGAGGCCTTCCGATACTTAATTTTCGGAAGGACCGAGGCCTTCCGATACCTAATTTTCGGAACGGCCGAGGCCTTCCGATACCTAATTTCGGAAGGACCGAGGCCTTCCGATACCTAATTTTCGGAAGGCCCGAGGCCTTCCGACACCTAATTCTCGAAATGCACCGAGGCCTTCCGAAACCTAATGTTCGGGAGGCACCGAGGCCTTCCGAAACCTAATTATCAAACCCTAAACCCTAAATTGTAAAACCCTAAACCCTTAACCCTAGAACTCTAAATCATAAAACGCTTATCCTTAAACTCTAAATGCGAAACCCTAACTTTAGTATTCTAAATAATCAAACCCTAAACCCTAAATTCTAAAACCCTAAACCCTTGATCCTAAAATTCTAAACCATCAAACGCTAAACCCTAAATTTTAAAACCCTTAACCCTAGAATCCTAAACCATCAAACCCTAAACTCTAAATTCTAAAACCCTAAACCCTTAACCCTAGAACTCTAAATCATAAAACGCTTATCCTTAAACTCTAAACGCTAAACCCTAACTTTAGTATCCTAAATAACCAAACCCTAAACCCTAAATTCTAAACCCCTAAACCCTTAACCCTAGAACTTTAAATCATAAAACGCTTATCCTTAAACTCTAAACGCTAAACCCTAACTTTAGTATCCTAAATAACCAAACCCTAAATCCTAAATTCTAAACCCCTAAACCCTTAACCCTAGAACTTTAAATGATAAAACGCTTAACCTTAAACTCTATACGTTAAACCCTAACTTTAGTATCCTAAATAATCAAACCCTAAACCCTAAATTCTAAAACCCTAAACCCTTAGAACCCTATATCCTAAACCTTAAACTCTAAACTCTAAACCCTTAACTCTCAACCTAAAACCCTAAAACTCCAGACTAAACAAAACCGACAACTCGTAAATACTAAATCCTAAACTTTAACCCCTAAACCTTAGAACCCTAAACCCTATAACCTTAGAACTCCTAAACCATAAAACCCTAAACTCTAAATTCTAAAACTCTAAATCCTAAACGCTAAACCCTAAAACTTTAACCTTAAACCCAGTAGTATAGAGAATTTAATATCATAATTTGTATTGTATAAAATATAGTTACTAAATAATTTTTTAAGAAGTTTCAAATTATATAATTGATTTGAAGTTTTTATTGATCAAATAATTGAGATGTAATGTACAATTTAATTAATGTATGTTAAGATGCTACTTTTTAGTAGTAATTAGCTGTGATAATGTGTATTATTATCAATTAAATGCATGTTTTAATCAAATTGTGATATTGGTAGAGATGGTAATCACTTAGTCTTTCTGCTTAAAAGACCATGGTTCGAATCCCACTCCCACAATTTTTGTAAATAAAAAGTATTGTTACAAAAATTGAGTCCAATGTCTAATTAATTTCGGTTGAACCGATTCGGTCTAAATGAAATAATAATAAAAAAAAAAATTTGGGCCGATTCGGTGAGAACCAACCCGGCCGGCCGCCAATTTCGGCCGGGAACCAGCCCGGCCGGCCGCTGGTTCCGGCTGGAAACCAATCCGGCCGGAACCGACGGCCGGCCGGGTTGGTTCCCGGCCGGAACCGGCGGCCGGCCGGGCTGGTTCTCAGCCGAAATATTTTTTTTCTCGGTATTTTATCTAAATGGAGGTTCGACGGATCTTCGATTTTTACTTCCGATCTTCATTTGTGGGTGTTTGATAGTGTTTGATGGTATTTAGTTCGTCGATATACACAACTTCTTACATAAATTTTGATTTTACGAATGGATAATAACGTAATTTACTTTATTTAGGGCGTTGTTTAATTCGAAAAGTAGGGCGTCAAATAGGGATTCAGAAGAAGAAACTATTTCAGCCGCTGATAGTTTTCCCGCTACCGAGAATCGAAGAAACCGAGGGGTAAATTCTGCAACTGAACTGTGTATACCAGTTGGATTGTTTGGTTGCTGAGGAAGTATAGCTAGCTAATCGATTTTCTTCTTCCATTCTTACTTCGTTTTCACCAGGATGCTTTCATTACGGTACTGTGTGCCGCTTATCCCGAAGAGAGTGCAATCGATTCGAGCCCCAAAGAGTCCGAGGAGTTTTATTGTGAGTTTTCTATTCTCCTTCAGCTTCAATGCTAGCAAAGTTTTTAACTGGGTGGTGAATGATTTGATTCAGGTATGTGAGCAGAAAGGGCCACGGCAAAGATATCCTCGAGTTTGGAAAACCAAGACAAAGATTGGAACCATCTCCAAGGCAGCTAAGCTTGTCGATTGTGTAAGCTATCTTTTCAGTACCCTTCCATTTAGATTCTTCTCTAATCGCTTCGCTATGGTTACTAAGCACATCCGATAAGAATGTAGAACACGAAAATTCGATGTCGAAAATGATTATGTGGATGCCATATCTGTGTTAAATTGTGATGCTATAGCTGGTCTATTGCAAATTTAGTCTAGCTGGTTCGATCTCAGGTACAATTTGTGGTTTTGGGTCAATGCTATTAAACTTGCAAGTCCTAGAAGAGGTACTTATCCATCCATTACGCTGAAAAGAGTGTTTGGAATGTGGATGACAAGAGAATGAGTAGGAAAGTGAGAGAGATATATAGGAAGGAAAGACCTTTGGATAATAGATATTCCACTTGATGCAAAAAGGTTGTATCTTAAATTCTTGATGCAGCCTACTTTCGAGCTTCAGTTGTCGGTTTCAACCCCGAAGCTGTCTGAGAATTCTAAATCCTTGCAAAATACTATGTTGCTTATGGTCTTGGGTAGTCCAGTGAAAGTTAAAAAGTAATGGATTCCTCTTTCCAAGTGCATTTAAAACCAACATCCTTTCTGTTTCACCGACTTCAAACTTGTTAATTATTTCAACCAGTAGGCCTGATTTTTGGGATGTCGAGCATCAACTAGTTTAACAAATCTTCTTACTCTGTTGAAATTTAGAATCAAGTTCAACATTAGTCATGTGCATGAAAAATTTAGAGTTTTTTCTTTTTCATTTTTGTGAACTCAGATTTGACTCATCCCTGAAAAGATATGACATATGGAGAAGAAGAAGCAGAAGAGCCCTAGAAAAAGATTTTCAATTGTTGGTGTTGTGAGCAGTAAGACAGTCTTTTGAGCTTAGTTTCCCTTGGATACCACCATCTTATCTTTCCCATCTACTTGCTGGTAATCCCAAAAGAAAAAAGAAAGATTATGATTTTTCTCAGTCAAAGCACTTAGTTTCCCTTTGTAACTTGTACCAGTCTGGAGCCTAGATTTGCATATATTGGCCATTTTATATGATTGCTCCAACAAGCTGTTGACCCTGCTGACTAGGAGCAAATGTTGGAGCTTTGCATCGTGCGAGGAGCCAAAATGCAAGGCCTTTTAGCCCACGCTCGTTTGATTATATATGGGCTTGTTCTGAAACCCAATATATCCACGAAATTGATTACTTTCTACGCAAGGCTTGGTGATGAGGGAACTGCTTATAAAGTGTTCGATAGAATGCCCGACAAAAATGTTGTGGCTTGGACAGCTCAGATTTCAGGGTATGTTCAAAATAAGTGTTATGAAGGAGCTATGCAGTTGTTTTCAAAAATGGTTAGAGTAGGTATCAGACCTAATCAGTTTACATATGGAAGTGTGCTTAAGGCATCTTGTTGTTTGAGGAGTTTTGGGAGAGGGCTACAAATACAGAGTCATGTGCAAAAGAGCAGGTTCCTCAGTAATTTATATGTACAAAGTGTGTTAGTTGATTTGCATTCTAAGTGTGGCAGAATGGACGATGCTCGTTATTTGTTTGACACGATGCTAGAGAAAGATGTGGTTTCTTGGAATGCAATGGTTGGTGGGTATGCCGTCCAGGGCCTTGCAGACGATTCTTACCGTCTATTTCATGGCATGATGGTAGAAGGTTTGTTACCGGACCACTTCACTTTAGGGAACCTATTGAAGGTATCTGGTAGAACTAATGACTTCCTCAAAGTTAGCCAGCTCCACGGATTTGTTAAGAAATTAGGTTTCGAGGTGCTTCTTGATTTAATTGGATCAATAATCGATGCTTATGCAAGATGTGGTAGGTTGGAAAGTGCTAATTTCTTGTACAACACTATGAAAAAGAAAGATATAACATCTTGCACAGCATTGATGAATGGGTTTGCTCAGAATAGCCTCTACAGAACACATGCCATGAATCTCTTCAAAGAAATATATAGAAAACAGTCCATGGAAATTGATGATGTCATGTTGTGTTCAGTGATCAACATGTGTGCTAATGCAACTTCACTCGTAATGGGAAGACAAGTTCACGCTTTTGCTTTCAAAAGTAAACCGAGATATGACGTGGCTGTTGGCAATTCTCTCGTTGACATGTATGCCAAATCGGGGGAAATCGAAGATGCTAGGCGTGCTTTTGGTGAAATAGGGGAGAAAAATGTCATTTCGTGGACATCGTTGATTAGTGGATATGGAAAGCACGGATATGGATTCGAGGCAGTTGAATTGTGCAAAGAGATGGAAGACGAAGGTTTGATGCCGAACGAAATTACTTTTCTGTCTGTTATATTTGCTTGTAGTCATTCGGGATTGGCTAGAGAAGGATCAGAGTTATTCAATGACATGATCAACAAACATAAGATCCTTCCACGGGCAGAGCATTTTTCTTGCATGGTTGATCTTTTGGCACGTTCGGGGCAGTTAGAAGAGGCTTATGATATGATTTCCAAGAATAATATCACGCCGAATTCGTCGTTGTGGGGTGCCATTCTTGGGGCATGCAGTTTATATGCTAATATTGCTCTTGGGGAGACTGTAGCTACACGTCTCATTAGTTTGAATCCAGAAAAGTCAGTTAATTATGCAGTTCTAGGTAACATATATGCTGCAACTGGCGCATGGCATAATTATTGCAAGATCAGAAACTTGATGGGCGAGAGAAAGTTGAAAAAGACTCCGGGTTGCAGCAGTATAGATTCCCCTAGGAACGTTTACCTGCTACAAGAAAGATGATTGCTTTCTAACAGTTCTTCAAGAAAATTAATGGAACAAACTGGGTTGTTGGTTTAAACTTCCGTTTGTTATCCTCAACTTAGATATGCTAAAGGTAAATTTCAACCTCTGGTAGCTCACTCTCCATCCAGCGATCGAATTGCAATCTGCAATCTGCGAAGAGATTTCTCTGTTTAGGCCGGCTTTTTAGCTAAACATGCCTTACAATTCTTACCTAGCTCGTGTCCTCTCTGCTACCTAACCTATATATGTCCATCTATAGTCTCTTAGCTTTTCTGAAGGAAAAAATCAAGCTTGAGTGGTACTTGTCTATTGTTCATGTATTGTAGATAAAGGGATTGTCAAATGTGAAGGAGGAAGTGTATGGAGCTCTTGATTCCTTTGTTGCTTGGGACTTGGAGTTCCCACTAATTACTGTGAAGAAAGCGTTGAGGAGTCTTGAATTTCAGCAAGAATGGAAGAGGATAATTCAGGTCCAGAGCTTGATTCATATAAGTCTTCTCTTCTTTGTTTCCTTCTCCTCCCTAGTTTAAATTCGCCACCTAAAGGATCCAAAATGGGGATTTGTAGGTGTCTAAGTGGATGCTAAACAAAGGGCAAGGAAGGACAATGGGGACTTATTTCACCTTGCTGAATGCATTAGCAGAGGATGAAAGGCTCGAGGAAGCTGAGGAGCTTTGGAACAAGCTGTTCATGAAATACCTGGAAGGCATGCCTCGTAAGTTCTTCGATAAGATGATGTCCATCTACTACAAGAAGGATATGCATGACAAGATGTTTGAGGTATTGTGGAAACACCTTTGTTCTCTTCTTCTTCATGAACTTCCTGTAACTTATTTATTGATGTCTTTGTAGATATTTGCTGACATGGAGGAACTAGGCGTTCAGCCGAGTGCTTCAATCGTCAGCATGGTGGGGAGTGTATTCCAGCACCGAGGCATGCTGGACAAGTACGAGAAACTGAAGAGTAAGTACCCTCCGCCGAAATATGAGATCAAATACATAAAAGGGAAGCGTGTGAAGATTAGAGCGAAGCAGTACCGCGAGTATGATCGTGAATGGAGAGGTGAAGGCGAGGGGTACACAAGCTCAGACGAAATAGATGAAGAGAGAGGTGCAAATATGGACGATGATGGCAATTGTGATGTGCTGGACGAAAACAACGATGAGGAAGATGTCGAAAACCAGGCTCCTGCAATGATCTCAAATGAAGTGGACAAAACAGGTACTTATGGCGATGACCTGACTGATAGTTTAAGCAGTAGCGACGAGATTGGATTTGTCTCAATGAAGTTTGATGTCAATAGAGGACAGTAGGTGCAATTAAGGAGGTAGCGGATTGGTTTCAAGTTTCAACTTGGCCAGGCCTTGAAAACAGTTTTGTAGAAATAGATATGGAACCGACGCACACAAGAAACGGAAAATCGAGCTCTGTCAAGTCCTTTGCAGACCAGAATAGTCTAAACCAAACTGAAGTTATCAACACTTGGCTTTAATATTTGTCTTTCCCAAGTTGGCTCTAATATTAAGGGTCCCAAACATCCTTAATCACCAGCCAAACCAACAACCCAAAAACATAAACCAGTGTTGAATGAAATTTTGATCATTTTACTTCGGACAGAAAATTTAAATCCAGAGGAAGGGATTTCAGAAAGCGATCTTTCCTTGCTGTCAATTGCAAAGGCAAAAGCCTAAATGACCATCATAGTTAGGACACTAAACCTTTGTTCCGGATTTTCGACAAATGTAGTAAATGTAATCTAGGTGTGTATCGAGCCATGGTTTGTCAAAAGTATATTCAACCAAAGTAAAGAAGCTACAATGAAATGTTCAGAAACGAAGATAAATTTTATCACTTTTTTTCTCATTTTCAATAAACCCAAAAATGTTCCTTCTTCATTACTCTTCATCCGAGCCCGAACCCTCTGAACTCGACCCCTTTTTATGCGCAGTCTCGTTAGCCACCGTTGTGCCTTTCTTTTTCGTATCCTTTTCTTCCTCTTCTTCTTCATCCTCACTGTACTCACTCTCGTAATCCTCTTCATATTCCTCCTCATCGTTCTCCTCTTCCTCTTCAATCCCATCCTCAGCAATAGGTCCCTCTTCGGACACAAACCCGCGAGTTCCAGCCCTAGTCCGCTTCAGAATCTTAACCTTCAAGCTCGTCTTCTTGTCGCATCCAATCCAAGCATCGCACAAGCAGTAACACGTGAGGTTGTAGGTCCCCTCGGCCGGAGCGGGGAACTTGCCCATAACAAGCCTCGAGCCACTCTTAACTTTTTCGACGGCTTCTCTGACTGCGGTACTTATCTCCTTCACGCCCGCTCCTGAACCTTCCATGGTGTCTTCGATGGCCTTAGATGCTCCGGTTATGGCGGCTGGCTCGTCCATGAAATTAACCTTCTGAGAAAACCACACGTTGTTTGTGACTGGATCTGCAAGTAGGAACCAGAAATTTTCTTCCTTGCGGAAAGGGTAGTAAGGAGAGTGAGGAAGTGCAGCGAGCATGCCATTGGCTCGCTTCAGAGTTATCCAAGCTTGAAGTGTAACAATGTCGCCCTCTTGTATGCCCTCTTCACCCTCGGTTTCACATCTAACTTCAGTTGTTACGGAAGGCATCATTTCCAGTACCGTCTCGACATCTTGTACTTCAGCTGGACTGAACCCAGCTACTTGCTCGAGAAGCTCAGCACGATCTTTTGGAGCCATGTCGAATAAGTCCTGGAAAGTTCTTACCTTCTGCAAACACGAAACCGGGGACTTAAAGAATGAAAAATACAACAGGATAAGGAAGAAAAATAGAAGTGACTGGAAAACTATTATCTTACCTTGCGAGCTATTTTCTTGATAACAGAGTCGCTGAAATGTGGCAGCTGCAAGAATGGCGCAACTCCTTCTGCAGAACCTCCTGTTGACTTCCTTGCACTGAGAGGAACAGCCTGCATTTTTTTCATAGCAAAACATTAGCATTCTACACGATTTGAGTGCATAAGATAAATCATACGTGATTGTAATGGCTAAGCCTGCAACAAAGAGTAGAGAAAGCGATCAAGTAGTCCAAGAGTTTCGAGAAAAATGGCTGAAATCATGCTTCTTCCTTAGCCTTAGGTTAAACAAAAGTAACCCAAATAGCCAGTTAATAGAGAAACTGAGGAAGGAATTAAAAGGTTATTCAATTCAATTTTGGAAAAACAACAAATGCTCTGTACATGGAGACCTTATCTCAATAATGAGAGGAAAAGAACAAGTATTTACACACCTGAGTGATGCATTGAGACAGCTCAACAACCCCTGTAGCAGGCCTCAGCCATCCGTGCATCTGAGCATTACGAGGTATAACTGCCATCTGCATAAAGGGTAGTATCATCAGAAACAGAAAGACGCAGAACTACAGGTGAAAACTATTAAAATGAATAACTGCAGGACGATGGTGCCTCTCAACAGCATGAAAACAAGGAGCCATAAACGTGTGATAATAAGAAAAGCAAAGCAAGATTCAAATCTGATCGGATGCCAGTAGTTAATTTAGTAAAAAAAAGACCATCCTTTCCTAATTGGTCTGTGCGCATGACAATTATTTATTACAGTTGGGCTCGACAGATATCTAGCCTTCTGTTTAAGAGAGCTCGTGTGTACTAGATAGTAAATACAGTATTATGAAAGAGATCCGAAATGCTGATATGTCCACTATGGTTGCACAACCTTTTAGTACAACATGACAGAGGATGCAACAATACCTTCATTAGCTCTTCCAGAAGGCGAGGAGCAAGTTCTAACACACGTTTGAAGTCGCCTTGCAAGGCAGGGGGCAACGCTGCTGATTCACGTGTCAACTGAGCTTGAATCAGCAATTCTGTCTGCATACCAAACAATAAAAACTTCAATAAACATAATCAATCAAATCACAATGCACAAGGAGATTTTCATATCTTTTAGTTTTTACGGAAAGTACCTTAACTAGAGCTGGGTGCTGCTTCCAAAATTTGGCCTGCTCTTGCTTAATGTTCTTGATGTCAAGATTCAACTCACTTCTAACAGACATAAAGAGCTTCTGAAGAGGCTCGTCGTCAGTCCTCCGAACTGGTATTTCCATATATTCGGCAGCTTTTGTGAAAACCTCCATCACTTTGCTATAGTGCAGATAAGGAATAACGAAGTAAAAATCTACACCAACAATACGACTTGAACCGGCTAGAAAAAGAAGATAGCGGGTATAAAAAGGCATGGTGGACATTTCAGCTATAAAAAAACTCTCAAATGGGGGTTCCACCAACAATTATAAGCAGCCAATATCAACTCTAATCCTAGGGAAATTTAATTTTTGGAGGAAATCCACTGATCTTCACTAACGGAAATGAAACAAGGAAACACAGATAACAGACCATGCAAAGATAAACAAAGGAACAAAGCAGACGCGTAAAATTCAACCCTATTAAAGGATTACCTGAACCCGTAAATAAGTCATGACAATCATATGGTAAATTCTTTAATTTCAGTATATACATCCATTTCAAACCAAATGCCCAAGGTAATCCAAGAGAGTATTGGTTCTTCTAACTTTTAAAAAGAAGTTATATCATTTTATATGCATGGTGAGCACAATTAAGAATAACCCAGCCTTTAGGGAACAAAAATTACCTTGGGGCCAGAGATGGCTTCATAAAATAATAATACGCAGAGAGAGTTTGATGCATAACATAATTCCCAGTATATTTTGATGATCTTGATAGATATATTGCAGCTATCAGCAGCGGCAAGAGAATACAAATACCAACTATCCAAAGTAGAAGAATTCCACCAGATTCACCATCAATCTCTAGCAGAAATTTAGGAAGAGCAATTCCCATTTGAAATCCCTGTCAAGAATGTGCTGTTAGTTTGCTTTCAAAAAGAATTTCAGAAATATTATAAACTTGGGGTATCCCAGCCGGCCAGTCCATAAACAAATGCACATCACCTGTCTACCATCTGGATGACCATATTTCTCGTAGTTCTCACGAGATATAGGGTCTGTCAGAGCTTGATAGGCCTTTGTTATATACTCCACAAAGTATGTGTGAGCCTCTGTGGACATACATGGAAAACATGAGGAATTCAGATAATGAAAGGCGTTCACTAACTTATAATTGATATTCCAATATCAGTAACCAAAGCACTAAATCATATTGAACCTGGATCTGGATTTTTATCCGGATGGTATTGAACAGAAAGCTTCCTGTAGCTCTTTTTAATTTCTGAGTCTGAAGCACCAGGTTGCAACTCAAGAATAGAGTATGGATCAAAAGGTTGAGCCTGTTTAAGACAAGGCCAAACATAACTAACGGAATAAAATGAATCCACAAGACACGAGTGTATATGCCAAAACAGCGACAGTCTGAAGAAAAAAGTTAACCAGAAATAAACCAATTTTCACCTCTCGGCTCATATTCTTTATGTATGAAACCAGAAATATCATAACGATCCAAAGCAGAATCAAGGTCAAGTTACTGCATGTCGAGAAATTCGAAATCTGCAAGAGACAGCAACAATATTAGAAACTCAGTCACTTCAACAAACAAATGGTCTTGTTCCACAATTAAACAAGCCAATCAAAGGAGAACCCCATGAAAGAAGTTCAGATTGTAAGGTGTCCGCTAAGGAACTTACCCGCTGGAAAACAGATTTGCGGTACTTGCCCGAACGATTACACTCGGAACAACTGCAGTGAAGTATCTTGGCCTTCTTTGAGGCAGCACGGCATAACTTCGTGATTGTGTAAGGCACCATGGGCAGCGCCATTATTGTCAGAATAAAAATAGGGAACAATGCATGATTTTCTTCAGTGTTCGCCATGATGACCTCCTCTTACCTGGAAGAAAATTCCCGAATCATTGCTTGCTATGAACTACTATTACACTACATACATCGAAAGGAAATCCACCAAAAGAATCGATAATTCCGAAGTCGAAATTTCCAGATATTACGGAACGAACTGATGCCTAGAGCTTCAAACTCCAAAGTAACTATCGACGCAAAACCCTAATTCACAATGAATCCAATGAGGACAAATTCCAACTGAGCTGAAATTTCGATATCCACAAATCTCACAGTAAACAGAACTCATAAGATAAACTATCAGATTAATCTGAAGCATCCGATTGCTGGCAAGGAAGCTGAGACTATAGCTGTAGAGTAAACAAAAGAATACGGCCAATAGTGTGAAAAACACTCCAATGGGAGCGCCCGATTGCACAAAGAGCTGAAACGTGAATCAGAACGCGGATAATCTGTCGATGAAACGTCGGAGAAATCGGTGAAATTTTTTGATGTACCTGACGAGAGGAAGACGAGATCGGGATCTGACTTAGGAACGCCGGTGGGGTGGCGCCAATACTATGAGCAGAGAGAAATGGGTGCTGAAGAGAGTAGAGATGGTTAAGGCCTTTGATGGGTTTTTGTGATTTTATTTTTATTTTTGCCCGATCCAAGAAAGTAACGTTAATACGACTACACAGGGTTTCTACCCATTTACGGATATACCCTTATCAGATATCTTTGTAGTTATCAAATTTAATTTGTCATATTTGTAGTGGGATAGGATGGTCTTATGATCAATTAATATATACAAAAAAAAAAATTCGCAAAATAAAATCATATTAATCTTTATTCAGTCTTGGTCTCCTCGAGTGGACAATAAGAACAATAGGTTAGTGAAGGCGGAAGTCCAACTATGGAGGAGGGTACGGCAACAACAATTTTCGGCGATGACGCCCCTTTTGTACTCATTGTTACCTCGTACTCGCTTTTTATAGACGACACAAGTTTCTTCTCCGTAATTAATACACTTTGTACATGAGTACAAAGTCAATGTACACAAGTACATATATGCCGACAAAATCCGGTGGCCGACAGCAGGGGTGAAAGTCTGTCGTTGAAAGTCCGACGACTAACGTTGATTATACAACGACATTGTTACATCTAAAGAACAAACTAGGTAATGCACATATTTCCAGCTTCCAGAACATCAATGGTTCTGTTACCTGCTGTTGTAGCCGCACAGGGCATAATAATTTATACGACATTGTTACATCATAGCATCAAAATATGACTCCACCTACCCTGCTAATGTGATGCTGCTTCTGAAGAACTAAATCAATTACTCAAAAACTAGACAACTAAGCTTCTTTTTCACATGAGAGGGCTCTTCATTGATTCATTCTTCAGCTCATTCCTCGACGAATCCACCGGGAGTAATCCCCCACGTTCGCCACAAACAGTGGATCTCTATCTGCGATTTTGAAATCACCATCACCATTATCACTACTGGAGGTTTTACCTTGGTCCGCCTGCTCCAACTCTTTTCTTAGACTCTCCATCGTCTTTTTCAAACTAGCTTTACTCACTTTACCTGTCTCCCCGGTGGATATCCCTACCATGGTGATTTTCGGCAGAAGTGGATTATCTACTAGCTTCTGCTGCATCTGTTCTTTCGAGGAACCCTCCGTCCTGAAACCGTCAAATAGCAGATTTTTAGATGGGTCGTGAGTAAGCAATTAGACCTAAGACCGTTCCTCAATATTTCGCACTGATTCGGTTTCAGAAGTTATTTTCAAAATGCTATGCAGAAGGAATAATGAGTGTACTAAAGCAGGTAAACGCAAGCAGATTTGCACCTTGATTCTGTCTCCCTAGCCGGTTTGAATGGTTGTTTCAACCGCAAACCGAACCAATCTCCGAACGTCAGTCGCAAATCTGGTCTCTCTTCATAGCTATTGGCTTGGGTGTTGTTTTCCGGTTCAACCTCTGAATCACTACCACCAGCTTGAGAAACATGACTTAAGCTGGTTGTCTTTGAGGCTTTCTTGAAAGAATAGGCACTCCTGCAACATCCCCCCAACGAAATTCAGGCATGGAATCAAATTAAGAAACGGTAAACGCATCGATTAATCGTGTGGATGATAAAAGAACACCAAAGAAAATTTAACCATCATGTAATGTAACAGTACTAAGCTAATAATGGATTATTCTACACCATAAACTGGAAAATAACGAGCTAAGGGTGAAAATAATTATATGTACCTTCTCTCAAATGAATCAACAACATAGGGGAACCTAGGCTGAATGCCAGTGGCCTTCCTCAACCAACGGTTGCCAAGGAGTACTTTATCTACCGCATAAAGAAGCTCCATTTCAGCAGCTTTTGATATGACACTTAGCGGAATACCAACATTGCCCATCTCATCCATCATCTCATCAACCTGTCAGCCAAGAAAATACTAAAGTTTTTCTAGAACTAACCAACTCAATTTGTTTTTCAAATTAACATTCTGAAAATCATTTAGCTATTTCCTTTTATGCTTCTCACAAGATGAGTCCTAAACCCATTTAAAGCTTCATCTCGCGAGCCAGTAATGTATATTATTACTTATCTTTCATAACATCAGTCATTAGCCACTGACAAACTATTGAAGCTCCATGAGAAAATACACCAGAATAGTGTTCTGCTTTCGCATTACAGTTTACTTCCTCCTTCAATGTTAAGTTCAAGTGGGACATATTTTTCAAGTTCTTTACCTCAGGTGGGTCCATTAGGCTATCTGCCATTTCTTCCATCACGTCTGCTGCAAAGTTATCATCAACCACATCTCGTCGGCGCTGCATGTGCCGAGTTTGTATTAAAGTGTGGAAATGCTGATCAACAGAATCTTCGATAATGCCATCAAGCATACTTTTATTGAAGAAGTATGGAGTATACCTAACAGAAGAAAGCACCAGCATGAACATTAAATAACCCTCAAATGTATAAGAGAAAGCAAATGAAAGTTCAGGGATCAGTTCGCATGAAACAAAACTGCTCTGTTGTTAACAAAGTATGGTGGGAAACTGTCTTGAAAAGAAAGATACGCATCAGCAGAGGGTAGTTCATAGTGGGTAGACTAATAGCTGACTGATGATGTGGAAACTGACTACAATGAGGGGTTTGCATACATTTTTCTCTATCACAGCGCCAAGATTCATGCAAGTGACGTAAGAATTAATTAGAATTTCTCATAGCATAAACTCTTTGAAGATAGCACCGGACCCAGAAAAAATATAAATTACTGCAGTAGAGGAGGACAAGGATTACCATTTAATTCCGTCTGAGGTGGCTATGGCAATATCTAAGTTATGAGCAGAAAAAATAGGAACCCCGTCCACCGTTGTCTTCCCATCACTTTCTGGCATTGTCTTCAGGAGCTGCTTTGCTGCCTTCACCTACAACACCAACATTTAAAGAATGAAGTCATGTTGCCAATATATCTTTGACATGTGACATCAAGCTTGATAGCTTTATTGCTAAAGGATATAGTGTTACTTTACCTGTTCTTTATTTGGAACGAACTGGAATAGATTAGGTTTTTCCTGAAATTGACGTTACAAGAATTAGTCCACTCTTGAAGAGCATGGGAGTCAAGAATTAAAAAGAGATTACAAGAAATGCAGCTAAAGTGTTTTGTCTTTAACTAACTGCCATGATGCAAATGAATATAGATCAGATGCATTGATAAAATTCATAAACCAAAGATGGGGCTTGTTATGCTAACCAGTTTCGATAAGGAGAAAACTCAACTGGCTCATAATTGACCGCAAAAACGATTTTACATTATGGACTTAAACAATGTGAAACGATGGTTCTTTATTCATACTCATGAAGCAATGCAAGAATGTCAAGCATAGGGTCGAAGTTGGGGAACAGCAAGGCTTGATAACCCTTTACACTCAATCTTACAAGACAAAGCAGCCGCTGGTGCAAGACATTTACAGTGCTATGCAAGATACGAAATAGAAATAACGATTGAATGGTCAACCATTAACAAACTAATCCGGTGACTGCCATAAAGAAAGGTGGATTAGGAAAGTAAGCAGTACCTTGAAATGTTCATATGCCAAATCAAGGCGGCAAGCACCAACAACACCACTGGGAATGTTCAGTTTCTTCACGTACGAAACTAAACAATTGACAGATTCAAGTTAGTACCACTTCTAGCAGTAACCAACAACAAAAGGAAATCGAAGAGGCGGTAGTTACGATTATACGGATAGGAAGGATAAGGTAACATGCCGACGGCAAACATTATACTTGCAGATATGCAAATATTTATAATGTACACAAGTGACATCCCCTGTATCCGTGCATCATTCTAATAGCTAAGTTCACGATATTGGAACTACCATTGCAGATAATTCTGCTGTTTTAATATTTTATCACTATCAGCTGTAATCAGTTATCAATGGGAATAGCATTCATCAAGTTTCGGAGTGAATTGATACCTGCATCCCCTAAATCCATGAAGAATCGAAACATAGGACCGTTCTTATCTTTTTTGGTAACTGGTGCAAGAATCTTCTTCAGCCACTCAGGCGTTCTGAATAGCAAGAATGAATAATCAGTCAAAGAAATGAAACACAACAATTGGAAACTTAGCTTATGATTAGCACTGAGAAAAACACATTCATTGATAACAAACAAGACAAATAAGACGAGCTGGGAGATAGGAACCTCTCATTGATGAAGGGGAGCTCGATGTAAGTAGAGACGGCCATCAATCCAGTCCCAGAAAGATCACACATACTGAAAACCTGTCCGACGAAAGCAGGCCCGCCGCCCTTTCCGTCGGAATTCAGGCCGGAAATCCTGACCGTGGACGGGAATCCGGAGTTTGACTCGGCAGAGGATAAGCCCTTGACAGTCGCCGATGTGGAGGAGACCGAGTCGGACTGACCGGACTCCAGAGGAGAACGGATGACGGATTGTTGATTGAGCGGATAAGACGAGTCGACGAAGTTGAATGGGATGCAGACGTGAGGAGGAGGCGAGGAAGAAGGAGACGTGATTGGAGGAGCTGATGAAGTCCTGGGGTTGGGCAAGAGAGAGAGGACGGCGGAGGTAGCTGAGTGGAAGAAATTGGGAAACGGATGATGACGGCGGTGGTGGTTCTGCGGCGGCTCCGCCGAGGTGGCCATCGTTGACGGATTTTAGGAGCGGAGGTGACTATGAAGGTCCGAAAAGCGATAAAAGAGTGGCAGATAGTGTGAAGAAAATGTGTAGGGATTCCTTTCTCCGGATGGATGGAAGTTTAGCGCATAGGAGTGGTTTACTGTATTTTACTCATTTCATCAAAATTCAAATCCAATTTGTCAGATTTTTTTTACATGATCTAACCATCTAACCAGATCATAAAATCGGTCTGAATATGATCGAAAAGATTATAAACATTTCTTTTAATTATTATAAATGTGAATATGTCGACAACGGACACATATGTTAAAACCTGTAAGAATAGCATCACCTTCAACACTAATACTGATAATTGTGAGAGGATCAACTCTCCATCATCCTAAATGTCCGCCTCTCAATGTCCATAACAAAACTACCAACAGAGTAGGCATATTCTTCAAACAACAAAAAAGTGGTAACATTGATCTTGGAAGAGCCCCACGGTCACAAATACGATGAATAAATCCTAACAAAGAAGATTCGAAACGAGACAAAATTAAAAATAAAAAAAATAATATAACAATAAAAAAAGTCCATCTTTCATTTAACTCGTTGAGATTTTTTATATTCCACGAAAAACCAATTTTTAAAATTAAAAAGATAGTAGGGGCATAAATCGCACTTGTGATCTTCAGGTAATCGACTTAACTACTTAATCACCGAGCCAATGATCCATTCTTCACATCAAAATTGTTAGATTTTTAAAACAAATTTTAAAGTAAAATATAAAAAGTGTTTGTTAAAAGTTACAAGTCATAGTGTATTTTGTTCGATGTGTAATTTGGTAGGTGAAATCCACAAATATACATAGTGTCACATACTGTTTTTTATTTAGAGTAAATCAAGACTTTAAAAAAGAATTATTTTTCAAACAAAACCAAACCCAATGTTTGATTTCCGTAACAATATTGGGAGAGAAGTAAAATCTTAGTTCGATATCATCTTCGATTAGATTAGTCGATCAATAGGTCGGATACAAGAGTTTACACCAATTCATGGGCACCCTCACCACTATTTCATGATGCAACATCTTTTTCTTTTAAGATAGAAAACTGCAAGTAAATACACAATAATGGTGTCCATTTTATAGGGTGTACTGGATTCGAATCTGTAACCTCCAAATCATCAGACACACTGCTTTCACTGAAGCAACTCTACTTTGACGTCATGATGCAACATCTCGAATAGTAAACTTGTGCTCGTCTCAAACATCGTAGATATCCATAATGGTCATTTCCCACTCCCGTTGGTTGATATACTTGTTCCATTTATGGTAAGAACAATGAACACCGGTTGTAATGTAAGGTAATCAATCGCTTTTCAGAAAATGGCAATAAGATCACGTTACTGAGTTTGGTGGCGAAGGTTCATTGACGCTGGTCTCGTCCGCAGATCCAATTGTGACCCTCTTGCTCTCTTCAACACTCCTTATGGGCGAAATGGTAAAATTAAGGATAGACGAATTTATACTATCCGTTAGAATTTTATAGTTTTAAAATGAGAAATTTTTATATCAAAATGTTCAAAGTAGAAATTTTTTTCTTATCTCGTGTATTCAAATTTCGCTCAATAATACAACTTTCAAACTTACTCTAAATTAGAAAATTTGTTAAAAGTTTTCAACTATTTTACAGATTTCATTATTGACGATAGAATTAGGAGATTGTGACTATGTTACTATTTGACTCATGAGGAATGTTGATATTATCTTTTTCCAAGAAAGGGAAACTCCGATAGTCAAACAAAAGAATATATTGAAGATTAAGACCTAAATCCACTCCGACTTAAGCGAACCCTCACAGGCCAACAAAACTGACATGATTTGACGCGACAAATGCCACACAAGCTTCGTATGCATCGTCATTGACACCGTCAAGTCACGTAAACAGTTTAACGCCTAAAAATCCCATCATGACACGATTTGAAAAAAAATGAAAGGTTGTAAAGTCGCCTCAAGTATAAATGATAAATCATATACATAATTTTTCATAACTCATGACATACGAAAATTTTTTATCGGGATCTAAAAGAAACCGCTCTATATCCACCACTGCCTAGTTGTCTTATCAGCTGGTCAATCTAAAGTAATTACGAAAGCTTTTGAGAGATAACCATCAAAGTGGTGCATGGTGGGTTTGACTCTGGTCGGCACTCTCTCAACCCTAGATAGTTTTCTTATCTCTCCGTGAAACTCGCCAAAACTAGTCTTGTATTAGTCAATTAACAGCATGATTTGGTTTCATTATTAGTTTCCCTTTCAGCATTCATATATATTCATGAGTGGGAATATTTCGGAAGTCTAAATTCGAATTCAATATGTTTTATGAAATGAAAACCATTTTATTTTTTATTTTGTATTTGTTTTAAAAATGAGTGAGAATCTCCATGTTTTAATGTGGGTAGTGTTTTTGTGCATGCTGATATTTAGTAATCTGTATCATATTTTAAATATATTTCATGTTTTAAAATTAAAATTTTGGAGATTTTAGCTTAATTACCTAGTGTGGAAGTTTAAGATATTATAGTATTAGGGTCGTTTGGTATGAGTGATATTGAATATCATGATATTCGAAATATTTTAATATTGAGTGAGTTTGATAGTTAAAGAAACATATTATTTGGTACGAAATATTTAATAAAATTAAAATTTTAAACTCAATTACAGAAGTGCCCTCATGATCTTCTCCAACCTCCACTGTTTTCATCTTCTCACCCTTTATTGCTTTCAATCTCATGAAACTAGACTCTCTATTACATTGCTCAGCAAATAGGCCTCAGAAAAGTGAGAGGAGGTTGAAGAAGAAGAGGAGGAAGAAACAACAATAAGCTTCGATTAATGGACGAGGAAGAAGAAAAGGATGATCTGAAAGAAAAAAGAGAAACGGCTGGAACAAAGAGAATGAAGAAAAATATGAATGTGGCCTACTAATGACATGTAATAAACACAAATTACTCAGGGTATATTTGTCCGGGAAAAATGATTTTGAGAGCCCACTGAAACTTTACCATATTTGGAGAACTTTTGTATATCTCGATTTTGTGATATTGATATTACTGAATAATTAGGTATTCGAGTTTCTAAACACGAATTATTTCGAATAGCTAGTTATTGAGTGCTATAGATATCAATATCACCCATATCAAACGACTATTTATGAATTTAAAGTGTATTTTTTAAGTTTATGATTTATTAATCTAGAGTTATAATAAAAATTAGAATTTGAAATATAGTTTAGAGTTTATATAGTGTTTGATGTTCATAATTTAGTGTTTAAAAGGTTTGCATTATTTTTTATTTTTTAATATTTATGGCAAGACAAATGAAATAAAGGATATGGTAAATTGATAGCATGATTATTGGTAGCCGTTTTGATCCTACTTTTAATAGTTTTTGCTATGGATTCGTCGATATTTGATTGTTAGAACCGTCTGTTTGATCATAGTTGTGTTTCGTGCTCGTTTCCTCTCGAACGGACCATCTTGGTCTTTTCACTTGTTGCTTGGAGTCCTTGAGTTCAGGTATCTGTTGGATAGAGGGTTCGACTATGAAGCCAATGATAATTTTGGTTAAAATTCTCAAATTTTCCCTCTCCCCTCCAAAATCTCTACCTCTACTGGGTGATTTGGAATCACCCACAAAATTCTTTCCGAGCCGAGAAGGTGATTTCAAATTTCCCCAATTTTGTTCTCTTTTTGATGTCCCAAATGGGTGATTTGAGACGAAATCTTTTCAGAGATCGAAATCACCCCCAAATCACCTGTCAAAATCACCTACACAAACGACCCACAAGGTTCTTAAATCCGATTGTTAAAATTTGAAATGTACATTCATATAGAAAAAAAAATATAAAAATGTAAAGAAAATTACATATAATATTAAGTGAGGTCTTCGGCACTCTCGGCATATTGAATACTCCCACTTTTTGAATTTGATATGAGCCATTCATTATGAGATTAAATCTCAGCCATTCGGTATTTTAAATTTCTGAGTTCTCTTTAAAACAAATTTCTTAATTGGCACTTGAGTTAATTCCAATTAATATGCGGTACGGTTTACTTTTATGTTTACAGTTTGATCTTTCGTGTTGTTTTTTCTCATATTTAGACAGATTAATATTAACATTGCACTTACGAACTACTTTAAATTTGTAAATCAATTTTATAGATGAATAAACTTAACATCATCCATCAATATTTCAACTTTTTACTTTTCATTTTTAAGAACAAATTTATGAATTTATTCCCATTTTCTTCCGCGACTAATCATTTTTCCTTTGTTTTGCCAGTTAGAAAGATGCATCCTCCGTTGACGTTACCTAGGCACCCCATGTGTGCTGAAGTGAGTATTGTTGATCCAATTCCCTTAAAGCTTTATGTGCATGGGGTTTTTTCTGAAGTTAATAGTTCAATTGATTACTTGCTTACTTCTCGACTTTTCCTTAGTTACCATGACAGTGTTGTTGACGATGATGATGACGAATTTAGAACTAAACATGGGATTCGAGTGCTACCACCTTATCTTCATGTGATTCCTTCTGCTTAAATCTTCGAATGGCTCGAAATGCTATCGTGGATTCAGCAGATGTTTGGATTAAGAGTTTATCGAGTGAGAGAGCTGTGTAGGCATTAGACATGTATCTGAGTCATAGATGATGATTTGGTCTTGATCGTGAATCTCTCTGCGAAATATGAACTTGTGGCCTGCAGATTATAGAGGAGTTCCAGAAGTGTCACATAGACCACCCTGTCGGAAAGTTCTTTAGTGAGTGTACAGACTCAAGATGAAGCTAGACCGTTGTTTCCGCCAGGAGGTGACTAATCGGACTTTAAATGACATTGTCGGTTTCGTGTTTCTCGTCTTATATATGCTCATATATCACCGGTTTCGTGCAGAAATCTGTGAAGAGGAAGGTGAGTTTCGAAGAGAGCAAGAAACTGAAGGAAAGGCTGGCTTCTACTATATTACTCTGAAAAGTTCGGTATTTTTTTTGAATGGTTAAGCATTTATTAATCGTAAAGAATGGATGGCGTTGAACGTCAAAGTACAAAAAATATTAAACACAAAAAATAGTGATTAATAAGTGCAATATTAATGTTAGAGTATTCAAAGATAAATTTACAAAAATCGAATATCAAAATAAATAAAAACAATTTTGAAGGACATCATATTAATTAAATTTAAGATCGATAAGGAAACATAAATTTAATTTTCATTAATTAGAAAAAATAAAAAAATAAAAAAAATTGAATGGTTGAGATTTAATTTTATAATTAACGGTTAAAATCAAATTATAAAAACGGGTGTATTCAATAAGTCAAAAACATTAAATTTTTTTCTTAATATTAAAATTATAAATTTCAAAATAAACTGCTTTCAATACTTTGCCAAACCCACCGCCCCTAAAAGGCAAATTTAGAGTGGGAAAAATCGGCAAAACCCCATTCTATAACAACAATCATTTCATGCAATCTTATCCCACTCCTAACTTCAATAGTTATCCACTTAGTAGTTGAGTTTGGTAGTCTTTGTCAAATAAAATAAATTATAAAAAATTCCATTACAAAATGAAGTTGAAACATTTAGAGATTGATTAAGGTTTGTGAAAAGTTTGATGTAATTTGAAGTTTTTTTTTATTAGATGAGAAAATTAGATTTTGAAAAAATAATTTTTGAGAAGAAAAGGTAGAGGTTAAATTGTTAAAGCAGCTTAGTTAGTAAAATACGGTATGGGATTATGGTATAATACTGTATCAATACGTTTGGAGTTTATACGTTATTTCAGTATAGGAATACGTTTAAAAATTCAGCAACGGTTACAAAATATTAAAATTAATAATTTTATAAGTGAATATAGATTATTTATAAAAAAAAGTGAATATAAATAAAAAATTATTAAATTATCTATTTGATTCCTTCAAATACGTGTATTAAACATGTAATACATATTTTATACGTTTTTAGTACGTGAAGTATTAAATAAACATGAAAAATTAAACAGCTCTACAATAATACGAGAATGGAAATTTTAAACGCATATAGTACATATACGTATATTATATGAAATTTTTGCTTACTAGGTCTTAATTTTAAAAATTGTTCATATCGACTCCCCCTGATGAGGATATCAACTCTCGCTCATCATTATATCAGTTGAGATCATTCACTCACCAATTCCAAATTTGCTTTCCAACAGTTGATGCAGAGAGATCTTTGGTGAATAAATCAACCAAGTTATCATTTAGGTGTACTTAGTTGATAAATATTTCAACTCATTGAAGTTTGTGCATAAAATGTATGCATCACATGATCGATGGTCATCCATAATTCACATGACACTTCACCTTAGATGACCATTAGATGAGAATATGCCTCATTAAAACCTTACTAGGAAAACCCTATGGGATAAAAACCTAGTGAAGGAAAAAGAGTACATAATCATCACATCACGTTGCAACATTTTCTTGCAACTCAAGGATATATGTAAAATAAATATCATGCATGATTTATAAAATTATCTCGTGAAATGGTGGTGTAGCTTTATAAGTTGGTTTCACAGCCCACCAAGTGATAAAATTATCACATGAGACCAATTTATGGTCAACCAACACAAATATGACCAAGATTACTACTTCAAAACCGAGTACATCTTGTGTTTTAATAAAGGTCGATTAAACTCGACATAGAGTCACATAGTGATCTGACTACCATCCAGGAACTGATAGCCATGTCATATCCATATAACCTTTTGTTGGATATAATTAGTATATCATTGATGATATACGAAAATCATGTTCGAGAGAGATGCACAGTTGGCAAGTTAGTGGTAATCTTCCACATCTTTCATCTCAAACTCTATAGCTAATCAATAGTTGATTGCTTTGAGAAACTCTTTAGGAGTCTCAATAAAGTGTATGCCATCTATATAACAAAAGATGATGATGACATTTAAACTCATATAAACAAAAAAATACATTTTAAATATAAAATAAAGTATAAATTTTTTTGTAAGAATTTCAAAACCATAAAATATGACAAAGATGATTTTTCATCATTCAAAATTCAACTCAATATGAAAAAGAAATCATAGTTTTATGCATAGAGAAATGTGCGATATGCTAAATGGACCACTTCTCTCAATCATTCAATCCATATGACGTCAATTAGATATAACTTGTTCACGTGAACTTGAATTGTTTGCTTATAGCAAAATAAATTCTTGAGGAAATTTCTTATACACATGTGTATTCTTTTATGCAAACCATACATATAGGTTGCAATAACATATATTAGGGGCAAACTCTTTCCCTTTACAAATTGCCAGACTAATCGAATAAAAAAAAATAGTTGCATCCACCAAATGAGAATATATTTTCTCATAATCAGAATATTATAGGTTTGTTGTACAAAACCTTTTAAAAATGAGATGTTTCATAACTTCTCATACTCATACTTTACATCTCAATGTATAAAGACTTGATGCCTTAAAACTTTTCATTTCTCTTGGAAATTTGAATTTGCCTCAAATTGAAATTTTTCAGCCAATCATTTCTATCTTTGCATGCATTTTGGCTCATGATCCTCATTTTAAACTATCATATTTAGCGTTGCACTATACGCAAAAATTTCGTCGACGTTGACTTCATTGGGGTTCCAATAGTTTCCATCCAAGATATAGATAATTGATATATATATTCATATCTTTCAGGTACCTGAGACTCTTCTTGAGCACATTATTTGTTTCTCTTGGTGGCGTTTGCTTAAATAATCTTAACCTCAATTTGACCATCTTGATATATAGCTCCAGTCCACTTTCGAGGATTTTTTTTTGTTGCTTTGGAACCGTGTGGTCTACCACGTTTTATACGGGTTTTAGACTCAGTTGTGATGTCAGATAGCCCAATGTCGACATCATTTTCACTGGAGCATTACGAGTTGGCACATGAGAGTTTTACTCTATTTGGGTCAGTAAAGTGTCTGGCAAATGATGAATTATATACTTTTGAACTTCAAGCTCATATTGCTTAGTGCGA
Organism: Linum usitatissimum; assembly: GCA_030674075.2. Lineage (NCBI taxonomy): Eukaryota > Viridiplantae > Streptophyta > Magnoliopsida > Malpighiales > Linaceae > Linum > Linum usitatissimum. The sequence goes on from JAUJYP020001424.1 coordinate 2,413,280, forward strand.
GGATCGAAATAATTGATCATTCATCTAATCTCTTGGCCAACTTTTGTTTTTCCCCTAATGTTGGGAAGTTTAAATATAAACCTCCATACGAGTCATCGAAATACTCCCGGCAATGATTTGATATTTTATCATCGATGAACTTGTAATCAAAATAATTTCTCAATCTTCATTGAGAACCCATCCTAATAAATGGTGGTGGAGCAATTCAGATGTGTATATCACATTCATAAATCCATAGATGAGAAGTATAAGGTTTTGACCCAAAAAACCAAACATGATGGAGGAATTCATGATAATTTCTTGGCGTAATGCGAATTTGTGTTGTGCATGTAAATGACACGTTCACAATAATATATTTGTTTTCAATGACACATTTTCGTTATTGGATAATCATGAAAATATGCTCACACCCAAAATGGTTGAGCTAGTAATCTCGCAAATTCTAGTTTGCTTTCATATACACATGTGATCTTCTAGTTGATATATCAATTAAAATAATTGGTCCACATGTTTGGTGAATGAATCCCCAAATATCACCCTTGTTTTGTTGTGTGTAAGATAAATTATCTTACTTTAGTTGATGATTATCCAAACAATCAACTCTATTTAAGAATAAGCAACCCAAAAATGAGTTATATTGTGTTGGAGATTCACCCAACAATGGGTAACGGAAAGGTGAAAATGCTTTCCTAGAAACGAAACCTTGTTGACAGAACAGAAAATCGTTCGTGTTCCCAGGAAGTAGGAGAGTCACAAGGACTACTTAAATCCCTATAACCTTAAGAATCATTTCTTTAAAATACCCAAGTTGAGAACTCTGTGCACAACATTATCCATAGAGGTACTTATCGATTCACATTATGATTGAACCGGGATGGTCACACCGGTTATGTCAGATAATACTTGTCATGACGAGTAAACTTATAGTGTACATTGATATGTATCTCAATCACGATCACATATGTCTGGTACAAATTGGAGGACAACATTTAATAGTTTCATGGTCATATACCACATTATCATTCCTCTCCCTTGTGATCATCAATATATATATCAAAAGGATCTTGTTCCTTCTTGAATAATGCAATAGCTCTACTAAAGCTTCGAGTGATTTTGTACTACTCGTTATATGGTGCACTATCGATGAGTTATATATCACAATGTATTATGTCATTTCTCATCATGGCAATACTCATTTTGCAAGAGAATGATGGATAGCGCAAATGATAAATAGAGATACTCCATCATAGTCGTCTTAACCATCCATGTCACCAATTATGGGATGAATAATCTTCACAGTATAAATGTACAACCACCAAGGAAAAGGTTCCATATAGAAACAACAATAATAACTTGTTCCATGTGCTAAAAATGTAACAAATAAGTCTTTGCACATTTGATGGCTTATGAAGCAATATCATTTGTATATGATCATCAAAATAAAATTGATGGATGTATCCCCTTTTATGTGATTGAAATTGTTCAACATCAATTTACAACTCTCTTTCATATAAAAGATGTATTTCTCAAAATTCATGACCATACCAAATAATAGATCTTTTCCTCCACAATCGTGTATTGGTGTTTACACTTGTGGGAATGTATATATGTATATATTTGTCACTTTGTGGATATATGAATATAATAATTCACTTCATGGAGTGATATGGTGTCTCATTGGACCACCAAACATTTGAGACATATAAGATATTCGATCTTTTCCTTGGAATATTTGTCTCTTGGTACTTTAATCGTATCACACTTTAAGAAAATTTTCCACTTGAGGTGGTCATACATGGCTTTGACATTACGCCACAAGATACATGAGTCGTTGCTCATTTTTGTCAACCATTCATGAAGATTATGGCGAATAAGATTGCTATGGCTTTATCTTGAGAAGATGTTTTATTATCGTGTTTGATGGTTTCACGAAGACCATTATAAATGAATTTTAGCTTCCAATGCCAATGAATGGTGAAGCTTGCCCGAAACATGGAGGGGCTCAAATTACAAAATATTCAATATATTATAAGAAATAAATAAAATATCATTAACTTGATAATAAACTCATATAAAATTAGTAATAAACCATTAACTAATAATAAGTATAACGGCTATTTGATAATATAAATATCAATATAATATAGCCATAAATTTGAAAAGTCACAATAAGTGAATAATTATGATTGTAAGGAAGAAAATGTTAACTCATATTAAAAAAATATAGTAAGGTCATAAATTTAATAATAAGGTCATATAAAGAAAATAAAAACATAAAGCAGACAATAAAGTAGAAATCAATGAAGAATTATTCGACCATACTATTCAAATGGTAAGCAACCCATAAATAGGAAATTAAATTATATTAAACTAGTAGTAATGTAAGTGATTGATGTGCATGATGATAAAGAACAATGACTCCGATTGTTGAAAATAAGTATGAGAAATATTATAGAAAAATGAACAATAACGCCAGGATGTATTATGCAAATTTCATGCACCCGAAAGTAAACTGCAACCCACGCATATACCAAATAGGCAAATAATAAATTTTCAAAACGTGAGTATCATGAGTGTAAATCTCATTAGCCATATCGTGGGCATCAAGAGCATAAATCTCATTGGCCATATAACGGGCATCAAAAGCGTAAATCTTACTAGCCATATGGCGGGCGGAATTGTATTGTTCCGCGTGCACCGCTTATCTCACGATTAAAAGTAATCTCTCATTGTATGATTACAAGAGATTGCTCGACGGCGAGTAACTTCGTGCCGATAACGTGTTATAAAACTAAACTCAAAGAAAGACAAGAACAAGAGAAATATGGAGAGGGAGAGAGTTTCTTATTGAGGTGTATGGAATGCTACAAATGAGAGCTCTATTTATAGGCTCATAGATCATAACCTATACTCTCTAATATTATTACACATAAAGGTGGGAAAATAAATACAATGAAATACATTGAAGAATGGAATAAGGAGTTACACAATGGTGCATTCACTATAGTAATTATATTCATAACATTATTTAGATTCTTTATTATAAAAATATTATAATACATCTGCCTAAAATAGACCTAAATAAAGATTATAAAGCAAACTAGTATTTATAAAAATAGCTTGTATATATCACACTGGGTGTCATACAACGTCGCCCCACTCCTTAGAGATCGGGGCGGTACATATATTGACCTTCCGATAGTTCGAAAAATCTATACAGCTGGCCGATATAAAAGTCGTTGACGAGGATATTAAGTTGTGGTTAATATGATAATATAATCTTGCAATTTTGAGATATTCCTTATCGATTGCTAAGTGATGGACCGGGGCCAACGAATGTCCAACAAGGACAACCGATAAAATTCGGAAAAAATAACTGTCCATCTTTGTATCTACCCTTTAAATATTTAAATGTCAACGGCAAAACCTAAAAGAATTTAATCAACGGTTGAGATCGTGTTAAATTCGGTGACTGGATTTCCTTTCCCATGAATCAGCATTTCGTTCAAAGTATAAAGGACCGCGGCTTTCATAATCTGAGAGAACCATCGCCACCCGATCAAAGTCCACAGACATAGCATGGTAACCATTGGATCGCATCCGACAGCGGAATCAAAATGGAAATATGTATTGAATCGGAGTTGAATGAAAATTTATATGTCTATCGAGTAATTAATTGACGAATTAATCCTAATGTTAATTTAAAATAAAAACAAATCCAGTGTACTGCAGTTGAATATACGATATATGTGCAACGGGCGAGTTTTTTATCCTATAAATATTTGAATATTTTGAACTAAATTTATGATTGTTACTTAATATAAACAAATAAGTAAAAAAGTAGAACTTCAAATACTATTAATCGAGTTATGAAATCATCAAATTTTATCAATAATCTAGTACTCGAGATCATAAAACAAGAAAGTCGAGACTCTCACTGACTCCCATTGAGCCGATCTCAAAATTGTCCTGAACCGAACTCGTAAAAGGTATAAATATACACCCGAAATTAATGGTCTGATCAGAACTAGGGTGATGAGCCGGAACTCCCCCATCCACCCTCTAGTTCCGTTCCGCCACATATGTTCGACAAGTGGCAGATCCAAGGACGGCCGATGTGGATGGAGAGTGATTGGGGGGCGTTAAAGGGAGAAGGCAGATATTGATTTTATCGTGTGACGGAGTAACGGTGTCAAGGGAATATAATAGAGAAGAGATCTGCCGCGTTGAAGGAGAGTGAGCGGAGGGACCAGTCATCCACCGACTCCAAGGTCCACAGAGCGCCAAGTTTACTCGTCTAAGCTCCGCCTCTCCCACCGTCGCCCACAACTGCCGGGGGATCTTGTAGCTCTATTTAATGTGCGTATTTGTGGGCACGTTTTTCTGGAAAAAAGGTGGTGCTATATATACTATAGTACTTGCTGCGTATTAATTTTGTTTTCCCCTCCGACGTGCTTACCAATCTCACCCCACATCCCAGCGTACGATGTGGGTTTGGGATGCACGACCCACTGGTTTGATTGCTACTATTAAATCCATCCAAGGAAGAACCAATGTTAATTAATTATGAATTTCGGAACTTTTATACGATAGACTAGTGAGATGTTGATATGTTGTAACAGGTAAGATGGATGAAAGTGTTTGGAGACAGAAATGTTTGGGGCGAGCGTATAATTTAGACGTGCGGGATAGGTTGTTTGATGTGTAGTAAATATTGGGGTTGCTCTGCTTTTTATATGTCCATGAGATACGTGTTATGTCGATATATCGTGATAACTATTTAATGATTTGACGCTTAAAGATAAATATATCTCACCCGTTGATGGTAAGCGGCGGCCTGGAATTGAACTATGATTCTCATTCTACGATCAAACTATCATTCCTAACAGACTCATAACAGACTCGAAAAGTATATATATCACCGTCATAAAAAAATGGTAAACTGGACATAACGATGATGAATTCAACTACTCATAAGGTGGACGTAACAACGACATAACAAGGCCTCAAAATGGTTGTATTATCGGCATAATATGCTCGTACAATAACCACACTAATGTGATTGTTTTCTAAATTTGTTTTGTTTCAAAACTACCCCTATTCAAATTAATTCCTTTGACTCATTTTTAACGATTGGATAAAAGTTGACCTAAAAATAACATGATCCAACAACCCATTGTCGGAATAATATCTCGTAACCTCCTCTCGAAACGGTAGCCGGGTTGCGTAACGAAAGCCCACGTGGCTCCCCATCACCCAGACGAGCGCGAAGTGTGGGCTATTGAGGAGGCAACAGTAACACCCATTTCCACCGAATCTAAATGTCTCATCACCCAGGCGGGACCCACTTTGACATTTTACACAAAGTCAAAGAAAAAGCTCCTCGCATCAAATCAACCCCCACAAAAAAAAAAAAAAAAAAATCCACTTCGGCACTTCACTTCCCTCCCCCAATATAATAATACTAATTCAGCCCCAAAGTCAGTGCTCCACCACGCCACCACCATCTCTCCCTCCCTTTCCTTCCCTACTACTTGATAATATCCTCGTTTCATATTTCGTTTCCTTTACTCTTTTTCCCTTCCTCCTCCTCCTCTAAAAGAGTCAGCGCCGCCGTCGGTGTTCTTTCCTCCACATCATGGCTAACAACGACGACTGGGATCTCACCGCCATCGTCAGGAGTTGCACGACCTCCGCCGGCGGCCCCAATGAAGAATCCGACCGCCACAACCCTCTCGCCGGTTTGACTTTCGAGACCGAACCCGACCCGTTCGCCTTCCCGGATCTTCCACACAGCGGATTCCAGGAGTTACTACAAGATTCGTATGACAACAAGCCTTTCTCGTCCGGTCAACGGGATCTTATTATTCCTCCTCCTCCTCCTCCGCTTACGCCGAATACTTCCGATTTCGGTGGTCAAAGTCAGCGGCGGACGGAGGTGACTAGCCCTCGGGTTGTTGTTGTTAGAAATCAGCAGCAACAGACAACGCAGGATCTTGGGAATCGTCATCAACGGCAGATGCAAGGGAGCTCATCTTCTGGATACATGGGTGGTGGTAGCAGTAGTAGTAATAATCTGGCGTTTTCGTTTAGTTCTTCGTTGAGGAGCATCCAATCGCAGCCTGCAACCTCACGGCCAAGGAAAAAGTGAGTCGGTGTGTTTTATTTTTTGCTAATTCACTGCGTTGACTATTCCAAATTTGGATCAGTCCGGTAAATATAATTTCAGTCTTTTCAAACGGACGAAAAAAGGTAATTTCAGTTTTTTCATTCAGTGTTTACCCTGACAAACTAAACTTACTTGAGATTCGAGCTCCGACGATGGTGGTTAACGTGTCTGTCGGTGCCTCTTTTGCAGGAAGAATAACCAGAAGCGGCTGGTGGTTCAGGTGACGGCGGATAATCTGTCGAACGATGTTTGGGCTTGGCGGAAGTACGGACAAAAGCCCATCAAAGGATCTCCTTATCCAAGGTTCGGTTCACCATCCGTACATTAAATTGTTTTTAGCTAGCTATCGTTGACAAACCATAATTCAGACCGACCATTATCAGTTTTTAAACGAAACAATGTGACTCATGGTGTCACTTTGTTTTTTTTAGGTTTTTTGTCTCCTATTTGTGAGTTCAATTTTGATCTCTGATTACACTAACCCAACTTTTTTTTATAATATCGATTTCATTGTTTGGGCTGATAATTAATTTTATTATATTTTTAAAGGTTAATAGGTTAGAAATGTGTGTACACAACGTTTTTCAGTTGATATTGGTGGAAATTTTATTTCAAGCCGTCTCAAATGAGATTCGATAGTTGAAAGTAGGTCCTAAATTTGAAGACATTTGACCTCTGGTAGTATGGATTACAAAAATATGTCTACTTTCAGCGCAGAAAACGTGATCTTAGTACATTTTTTCTGTTAATACAGAGTCTCTCGAGCAACATAATCGGTTGATCTCGAATATTTATTATTATTACTCTGTTGATTTTTTAAATCATCTAGTTTGTGGATGGGCAGGAATTACTACAGATGCAGCAGTACGAAAGGCTGTGGAGCAAGGAAGCAAGTGGAGAGGAGCACTACGGATCCCAACATGTTCATCATAAGCTACGCCGGCGACCACACCCATCCCAAACCCACTCACCGGAACTCCCTTGCCGGCAGCACCCGGACAAAGTTCCCACTAAAAAAAGAACCTGGCCATGTATCTTCCACGTCAGCACCACCACCAACACTGCAAACAATTACAACCTCCCATGATAAAAAACCGGTGGCCTGTTCGTCTCCGGTGGCAGGTTCATCCCCGACGACCCCGCTCTCGGCCACGATGGACCACGAAGCCGCAGTCAACTTTCGTACGGCTACTGCGGATCATGATATGATGACGACGAGGATCACGAGCGCTGATCACGTGGCGTACCTGCAGGATCAGTTCGAGAGCGGTGACGATGATGATGATGATGATGATGATGCGAACGTGGAGGAGTTTGGTTATAGTCTTGATGATGACGAAGGTGATGACGTGGACGACGGTAATTTTATTCGCGGTAGTAATAACAGGGAATTATTTGGGGATGACTTCTCTTCTTGGATATTCGGTAATAGCTCTTCCACCGGCGGCGGGGGGTGTTAGTGTAATTTTGCATTTTTTTCCTGATTTATGTAAATCTTTTAATTTGTAGGTTAGGTAATTAGGTGAAAAAGTTTATAGGATTTCATGTAAAAATAATTTCATTTACCTCGGCATGGTAGATCATAGGCAGATTAACGAATTCCATAATCATCATCAATTAGTATAAGAAAAATCGTCTCTATATTTTCGAACGGTGAACAATTCAATATTCGTAGGTACTGGTACTCTTTATATTAAAATTTGAGATTCGAAATGCCTTCCAGCCCCGCATCCTCAATGCTCGATCGGGTCTCCCATGGATACCAGCTAGTTGCTAGTTTAGCCCTTCAACGAACATGTATCTAAACTATGTACTTCAGCAAATGTAGTAAAGAGTGTAACTGAACTCTGTTTTAGTTTTAGTTATTTGGAGTGGACAACGAGATATTGGCATGAGTATCATTCGAGCTTGGTCAGGTTGTTAAATTGCTTGATTCGGTACTTGAGTTTGATTCTTTGCACTTACAAATGAAGAATGGTAGTGAGATTAAAAGTGATGCACGTACGAAAGATGATATGCGAAATATATATATGGATGTTTTTAATTATTAAATAAATAAATATGATTAAAATGAAATGGATAACTTCTTTATGGAGCAAAGAGGGAGAGGCAATGGCGGTGTTGGAAAGCATTAAATGGATAGAGGAGTTGGGGTATCCGATCATAAATTATCGTCGAAATTAATTTTCAGATAGTTCAACATCGTTTTGGAATACACAAAGAAATAATCAAATTAATTTAATTAAGAGAAATGATCACATTAATGAAGATGTACGATGGAAAGCGTATGGATAAGATTTTACACTTTTCGATAGTTATGGTCTCTTTCATTATTCTAAATATTTATTGTGATCATGGGTGATATTACTGATGTCACATAGTGTGGGCTTATTAGTGTAAGGTGAAATTTTTTTCTAAACCGAATCTTTTGGTTGTGTTTGGTAAAAGAGATAATAATGATGTCGTTCATACGCTTGCTCGATGTTCCTTTTAACGCGGACTTAATTGAGGTCCTTTTGAGTGATTATGATCACTTGTTTTCTTAATTAAGAGTTTACCCTAAAAAACTTATTAATTTAGCAGTAATTTTGAGATAGGCCCGAATCGCTTGGATCAGGCCTACTTCAAGTTTCCAGTCCATTTTGATATCTAATAGACGGCCCACTTCTTTTTTTCCGGTGAACTAGCTTGGGAATTACCAATTTGCCACTCCACTTCCCCCCCTGAGATTCGGCAAATCAAATCCAATAGAGAGCTCCCATTTCTCTTAAGCGAGGGGGAGAAAGAGAGAGTTTGTAGCCGGAAGCGGGGGAGCTATAGCATTGGATCCATATTTGTACGAACTGGGAATCTAGCCATGTTCCTGCGGGCGGTGGCGCGGCCGCTAATGGCCAAGGTGAAACAGACGACGGGGATCGTCGGTCTCGAAGTGGTGCCCAACGCTCGAGAAGTACTGATCGGCCTTTACAACAAAACCCTAAATGAGATTCAGGCGGTCCCTTCCGATGAAGGATACCGGAAGGCGGTTGAGAGCTTTACCAGACACAGGCTGAATGTTTGCCAGGAGGAAGAGGATTGGGAGTCGATCGAGAAGAAGCTTGGTTGCGGTCAGGTCGAGGAGCTGATTGAGGAGGCCCAGGACGAGCTCATGCTCATCGGGAAAATGATCGGTCAGTACTACATCTTCAGGTTCATTTTGATCAATTTTAAGCTTCGTTTTACGGAATGTGCGTAAGCTGATTGCTTCGATTAGTTAGCTATGGATAGAGAACAGACGACTATGAAATTATGAACACCTTCATTTGACAGCAGCATTGAATATACGCAATGTAGTTTACGGATTTCAAAACTTTCTTACGCTGCTGCATCTGATACTTGCTGAAGTCTACGTATGAGTAGTGAGTACGTTGATTACTGCACATCAAACAACAATTCTGAACATGTTCATTTGCAGTAGTGTCGCCAATGGTCTTTAATTGATGAAATGTACTTTCATTTGTGGCATCTATGGTTTCACTTTGATGATAGGATTTGGCATCTAGAGGGTTGGACGGTAATGAAGCTTCCTGGTTCATATAAGATGTCAGTTCGATGAAGATGTGTATATGCAGGAGGCATTTTGCTTTTAGAAGTACAATTGTATCACATCTCAATATGAAAGTGTTGATCAGATTCAGAAGCTTTGATCAGGCATATCTTTTTGTAGACTTTAAGTTTGGAGCCTGAAAGTATCGAAGGCGTGTTAGGAAATTTCGGTATTCAATTTTGGGGTTAGTGTCATACCTGCTGTCCGTTTTCTTTTTGAGTCTAGAGGTCTGGTTTAAATCATGTACATTGTACCACGAGAGAAAGTAACTACTTGAGACGAATAGAATCGAACTGGACAAAGATTTAGTTGATCAGTATCATGATTTGTTGCATTTCATAATAGAAGACAGTCATTGTCACTCAGTTTTCTTTTGGTCTATGTCCCTCCTTGATTGCAAGCATGATGCACTATTGCGGTATTGTCCTAGACATGCCTGCCAGTTTCAGTTTGAATAATGCAGGAAGTGAAATGAGATTTGTACATTAATGATGTTCATTTGTTCTATTTGCAGAGTGGGATCCCTGGGGTGTTCCTGATGACTATGAATGCGAGGTCATAGAGAACGACGCTCCAGTTCCGAAGCACGTCCCTCTACATCGACCCGGTCCTCTCCCCGAGGAATTCTACACCACGCTGGGGACCTTGCAATCGAACTCCAAGGAAGCACCTGCTGTCGCCTCCGGTGAATCAAAGGTACTGGAGTAGTGTACGCAGCTCCGAAGAAGTTGGAGCATAATACAGATCTTTATTGGGTATTTGTTTGTGTTTTTTCTGATCTTGTGTTGGGCCTTATTGGATAGCGGCTTCATTTTGTGAGACGATTGGCGCCGAACCATTCAGTTAATAATTTTGGACCGAACCAGTGTGTAGGAGTACGTTTGTTTCTCCAAAATCTTAATAATGTTCATTTAACTCAACTTTAATACTTACCAAGAAATAGTAGTTTTTAATAAAAGCTTTAATACATCATCAACTTGGTAATTTAATAATTGACTCATTCAACAATTTCTGAACACTTCATCCTTAAATTTTTTTTAACAATTTCTATTCGTAAAACCTATACTATAATTTACTTTTGAAAGTTTTTGGTTTAATTAATTTATCCATACAAATTTAATCTTACTTCAATGTGTTGCTTATAAAATTGATCCATATACTTATCTGGCATTGCTAACCAAATTTCTAATTAAGCAATTTCTAACAAAATTTCTAAGTTAACAATTATACATACATCCCTAACAATTGCTAAAGGAATGCCACCTCATCATCCACCTCATTTTAGCAATTGCTAAAATTTTGGGATGGAGATGCCCTGACGTCTCGAGCTTTATCGAGCTCGGCTGGTTAATTTACATGGTAGCTCGAGCTAGGCCCGATTAGACTTGACAATGGGGCGAGTTTGGGGCGGGTGTATCGATACCCATCCTCATCCTCGATCCAAAAATTCATCCTCATCCCCATCCCCATCCCCATCCCCATTCGAATCTCAAATAATCATAGACATCCCCAAACCCATGGGTTTCAAATACCCGTGGGTATCCCCATCTCCGCACAACTTAATTAAAATTATAAAAAAATAAGACTACTATATAATCGTCAGGGAAACTCTGAAGGTGAATTCGTGAAATCATGATCGTGGAGAACGGAGAGCCGCTTTAAATTGAAAATAAAATTAGGGATTTTTAGTTTATGATTAGTTTGGTAACTATTAAATAAGGGTTGTAGGAAAGTTTTACATATTGGGTAGGGTATGGGTATGGGTATTCGGAGGGGTACCTAAACCCATCTCTGACCCGTCCCAGTTCATTTTTAGCGGGTATTCCCCATACCCGTCCCGTAACCGGTTCAATACGGATATTCTCCGCTCCGATCGAATCAAATAGGGTCGAATACCCGTGGGTACGAATAATATTGCCAAGGCTAGGCGCGACAGACAAAATGTGAGCTCGAACTTGGTCATTTGCTATCGAACGGGCTAATGAGACAACTTGTTTCATATCAAACCGAATTTAATTAAACTTTTTTCAAATCGAACAGTGAGCTGGTTCGTGAGGATCTTGTTCATAAATAGCCCTAAAAATGAAATGGTATTCTTTTTGTTGAAAGATCAAATTCCTTTCTTGCTTCGAAATTCATATTGGACAAATAAGCACAAAAAGAGATACCAATTGGGTTTGGTGAAGTAATTTGCGGTTTTAGCTTCGGATTCTTAGTTGGGCCAAGGCAAGGATCGACGGGCCTGCGTGAGTAATTTCCAATCGATTTAATCAAATAAAATAATTAATTAATTCTTTTTCTGTTTTTCGGAGGACTTTGGGATTGAGTCTTCCGGGATGCTGTCTACAAATACAGAGAGAGTTCAAGTCAATCAGATTCTCATCCCAGTTCTCTCAGCCCTCAGCAATCGTTCGTTCATTCGTTTCCTCTTCCTCCTTCAAAGACTCTTCTTCCTTCTCCTTACCTCGTTACTGCCAACTTCCAATGGCGTCCGATCTTGAGAAGAAGGCCAAGGAGGCGTTCATCGACGACCACTTCCAGCTCGCCGCCGATCTCTACTCCCAGGCTATCGATCTTAGCCCTAACAGCCCTGACCTCTTCGTTGACCGCGCTCAGGCCAATATCAAACTCGGCTATTTTACCGGTACCTCTCTTTCTCTTCTTATCCTCTATCTTATGGCTGCGCTTGCTTAGTCAGTGTCAGTTGGTTTAATGATGGATTCGAGAGCGTATGAATCAGTCTTTGTTATGAATAGGATTGCTTACGCTGTACTGTTGGGAATCAGTCTGTTCCAAGTTTCCAACTACAGTTAGGATTATCTTGATTGATATGCTACGTTCATTGATTTGTTTGCATTACAGAGGCGGTTTCTGATGCGAACAAAGCAATTCAATTGGACTCTTCAATTGCCAGAGCATATTTACGCAAGGGGTAAGTGGATTGTACAAAAGCAAGGTTACAATTGCTCTCTTTTAGTTTTTACCACAAATAAAATTTTGCTCTTTTAGGTTCTTTTTTGGTTTTCCTAATGATGCACTTGATGGGACGATCGGCTTCGAAGTATGGTGGTATCTATAGTGGAGGAAAAACTGACATTGGTTATTGCATTCTGCATATACAATGTGGATTATCATGCATAACCGCAGATGTTCATCATTGGTTGTGCTGTAGAACTCTAATTCTTACACACTCACCTATTAATATGGTTGGACGTTTTCAGAAGGCTTAGAAGTTCTATTTCGAAAATTTCCTGTTCATTGATGTTTCTTTGTACTTACTATGGTTGCAGCGTAGCGTGTATGAAGCTAGAAGAGTATCAAACTGCTAAGGTAGCCCTTGATACAGGTGTAACTTTGGCGTCCGATGACCAAAAATTCAGATTCACTGACTTGATCAAAGAATGTGAAGATCGCATTGCTGGTAAGCATGGTCTTCTTGTGTGTGTCTCTCCCAAACCATTTATTTTTCAGTTGTTTTGGAGGATGAATATGGTTCAGTAATCAGTATGACTAGTAATGCCAATTTTTTATGATGACTATGCGATTGAAAGTGGTTAGTAACCTTACAAACTAGATATGCGCTTTTTTATACATTGACAACGGAGGGCTGTGTATTTTATGTACGTTATGTCAATGTCGTTACTCATTTATTCTTTATGTTTATTACTATTATTTCCAGTTTTGATGCATTGTCTTTCTGCTTTTGTTACAATTGAGTGCAACTCACCTATTTTCTTGCTGGTTTGCTTTTTAGAAATAATATGTCACATAATATGGGCTTGGTTATTGTGTAAATTGTAAGCATTCTTTTGATAATGATTCCTGTAAACCCTGAAATTGGATTAGCCGTTGCTGTAGTCTTGTTGGGGTTGAAAACCCCCATGTTTGTCAATGATTTTGTGTTTTTTTGTGCGGACACCTACTCCGCTTGCTTACTATCAGTTTACAGCATTGTAATGTTATGCAAAAATGGTGTATTCTGTCCATGAGCAAGTTTTCTTTTCTTCTCCAGAGGAACTAGGCCAGATTCCGAAACAGGACGTAGAACCTCCATCAAATTCTGCACCGATACAAGAGGAACCACCGAATGGTGTCTCCGATCAGGCACAAAATGTGATTCCACCCAAACCCAAGTACAAGTGAGTGGTGGTAGACCTGTGAAGCTATCCAAATATCAATGAAGCTCTTTCCTTTTTCTCCATTTTGGTCTCATATTATTTAATGTCTGGCGTCTTGTTTCATTGGCGGGGCTTTGCTTCAATTAATCACAGAAAATTATTTAGATTGAACATGATTTCCTTAACGACCCATCTAACTAAAACATATGCTGATATGAGTTCTGCAGGCATGATTTCTATCAGAAGCCTGAGGAGGTTGTTGTGACTATATTTGCAAAGGGTGTGCCAGCTGACCGTATCTCGGTTGACTTTGGCGAGCAAATTGTAAGCACACGTGGAACCTTCCTCATTTTGTCGGATGCCAATTCTTTGGAATGAGTCTCTTAACCTTTCTTTTGTTGCAATTTTCAGCTAAGCGTTAGAATAGACTTTCCTGAGGAAGATGCATACCATCTCCAGCATCGTTTGTTCGGAAAGGTATTAATAGATCCTTTTCATTATGAATGCGCATGTTTCCTTCTGCCCTGTACCTACTGCAGTTGCTTTGAGAAATCGCTTGAGGGGTTTCTAAAGTAACAGAAGCTGTACAGTTTGATTGCATAATCCTTTAATCCTTGGCATTTTTCTTTGATAGTTTAATGAGGATGAAATATTTATTCCACTGAGGCCCCAATTCTATTTCTTCCGTGCACTATTTTTCTAGTACCCTTGCTTCTTCTGAACTATGTTATCCGTGAAATAACAAATATTGTGCTTATGCTGACAGATTGTACCTGCCAACTGCAAGTACATCGTATTGTCTACAAAAGTTGAAATCCGTCTTGCAAAAGCTGAGCCTATTCACTGGACGTCTCTAGAATACAAGGACACAGCAGTTGTCAGAAGGGTGGACACTTCCTCTGGTACGCTAACATGTGAAATTTTTTCTCAACTAGTTATTCATTTACTGCTGCAATATTTTGCCGAAAGGCATTCCTGCTTGCCTGATATTTTGATACCAAATACATATTGCGAGAAACCTAGAAATCTGAAATTCAATGCTGAAACTCTACTTACCCTTTCTCGTAGCTGTTATCTGGTGCCCTCTGAACTAGAATGCAATGTACTTAGTTTACTGTATCTTGATGATGAAGTTCGTTTTATTGATGGAAATATGTAGAGGTTGCCAAGAGACCAGCATATCCATCCTCAAAGGGAACCAAAGTGGACTGGGATAAACTTGAAGCCCAAGTGAAGCAGGAGGTAATAGGAGGGGTCCACCTTTAGCCATACATCTCTGTCATGTTACATTAGTGATTAGTTGTCTTTGTTTTTGCAAGCAAATAACAATGGCTGGTTTGTGTGCTACCAGGAAAAGGAGGAACAGCTGGACGGTGATGCGGGTCTGAACAAGTTCTTCAGGGAAATATACAAGGATGCCGACGAAGACACGAGAAGAGCGATGCAGAAATCTTTCGTAAGTGTGCTTCCTAGTGCTGTGATGCGTGACTTGTGTCAATATCCGTGATCTGTTGTAATAATGCTAATCTTACGTTGGACATTGGGTTTGGCAGGTGGAGTCGAACGGGACGGTGCTGTCAACCAACTGGAAGGACATAGGAGCTAAGAAGGTGGAAGGAAGTGCTCCTGATGGTATGGAGATGAGGAAATGGGAGTACTGATAAATTTTGGGTTCTGTTGCTGAGTAGTTCTTCTTTCGACTTTGATTATTTTGTACACTTAATGTGGTCTTTGTATTCTGTTTGGATCTCTGTGTAATCTGGGACATGGATTGCTTGTGGTGAACTGCAGCCAAATCCGTTGTTCTTGGTGTCTTGAATATATTTTGTGGATACTTTGTCCACGTTTTCCCGGTCATCGGTTGATATCGTGGTAACGATTAATATCTGCATAAATGCCATATTGATCTCGTGGTGCGATTAATATCTGATTTATTTGTTTGAATTCACCAAAACTACTTGTCTCTACTTAACAAACAAGTACGAGTGCCGTAGTGTGCTAGCGATGCAGAGTGCAGACGTAATGGTTTGAATTCAACACACAATACCCTCGACAAAAAAAACTTACTTATACAAGATGATCTTGGTATATGAACTGTGTATTTTATCACGTGTACAATAACCATGAAACTTGTACATAGTTCAATGTTCGTATGATGTGCATTACATTGCGGTCCACCGGAGGTCTAACTTTATTACCACGGAAAACATATCTGGCTAGATTGATCTGGGGTTCGAATTGGCCCCTGTTTCCGGTAATATCCTTCCCAATTCCGGTGCGGACAACGTGGCCTTGTCTTCGTTTTTTTTGTATGACAAAGAAAGGGGAAGACACGGATTACAAATATAGAAATTCAGTGAACATCCCTGGGTTGGTCATCTTGTAAACTGGTGCCCCTTCGAAAGTGTCTTGCTTGTTGAGCATCTTCAACGATTCTCAGGATCTCCAAGGTAGGACTCGAGAATCACCTTTCCCCTTGGCGAGCTAAACGACCCAACTTGGTAAAAGCATCCGCGGCAAAGTTGGCCTCTCTGCGTACATGTCTAATCTTGCAATTCCATCTTCCGGCACCGATAGTCAGAATATCAGCCAGCAAAGGCTCCAACGGTGGCCTTGACGGACTCTCTTGGCGGGCTTTCTTAACAAAGCCCACTGTAAAGTGCAAACTACTAAACTTGACAATGGGATACCTCAGCGACGCCGTTTCGAATGAAACGAGACAGCCTCTCGCTCGTCCTTTACTCCTTTGATCTCTCTGGCTAGTATTTTTCTCCCCTGTGCTCTGCAGTTCTTCGTCCCCGAATATCAGTTTCCCTTCGGTAAATCTCGAGTTTGTTGCTTCAGATTGCTGTAACCATTGCTCGAAGATCTTAATCCACTTACTACAACCGAGATCACAGATCGTAGCCTTCCGCTATTCCCAGGTACTTCCCCTTTCAATTCTTCTCCAGCAATCTGTCGATTAGTTTCTAGGATTAGTTTACGAATCCGTCTCCATATTAGGGATTCCCCGTCCTAGTAAGAAATGCAGTTCTTCGGAGGCTCCGACATCAGCCCATCGCCGCCAGCACCAACCGCTCCGGGAAACAATGCGAATATGATTTACATCTTCAATAGGAACGGCGTGTGTCTGCTGTACAAGGAGTGGAATAGGCCGCTCCACACCCTCAACGCCCAGCAGGATCACAAGCTCATGTTTGGTTTGCTCTTCTCCCTCAAGTCGCTGACAGCTAAAATGGATCCCACCAAGTTAGTCTCTATTCCTAGGGTTTCAAGATAGTAAAAACTCGGGTGCTTTGAATTCCCATGATTCATTTGTTTGTTTGTTTGTTTGTTTTGTGGAAGAGCAGTGCTGAGAAAGGGAACCTTGGGGTGCCTCAGTTACCCGGCCAGGGTTGTTCATTTCACAGCTTTCGTACCAACACTTACAAGCTTAGTTTCATGGAAACCCCTTCTGGTATAAAGGTAACTCCTCCCACTCCTTGATTTTATGTTGGCTGTTTTGCAGTGTTATGCAAAATTCAGTTGTCCATCACGTTTTGGAAATGTTCGAGACTGTGAGCTCCAAGTTTGGGAATTAGGGGTTATTAAGAAATACGGCTAGTGTTTGATTTGCTTAACTTCTCTTGTTTTGTTGGTAACTTTGGCAGCTTATCTTGGTTACTCATCCTAAGACTGGTGATCTAAGGGACTCCCTCAAGTACATTTACAATTTGTATGTTGAGTATGTCGTCAAGAACCCACTTTACACTCCTGGAACGCCGGTCAGGTAACAAGTTATCCACTTGTCAGTTGACTCTTATGATAATCTAAATGGCATAATATTTTTTTTTACTGAGAATCGGTCCTCTCAGCTCTTCTGAGGGAAGGTCTCTCCAAGCATTGACTGTGAATTAAGTCGCAGTTACTCTAAATCACATGATTAGAATGAAAAGAACTGATAACTGATAAGAGCGGAGTGAGATTATAAGAAGCAGCCTACCTCTATCCTGCTAGTACATGTCTTACTTTTCGGGGGTTAGAATCAGTTAATTTCATAAACGGATTCCTGGCTTGACAATGAAGTCAAAATGTGAAACCGAGAGCTGATGTAAGAAGCACTTCTTCCCTTGAGCAATTTGATCAAATACTGAGTTCACTTTATTTATCTTTCCAGGTGTGAACTTTTCGACACTGCCCTTGACCAATATGTAAGAAGCATTGCTTAAGCAAACTTGCATTTGTAGTAGCAGCTATCTTACTGCGTGAGGATTGGTCATCATTCTGCCTCTTCCAAATCTTGCTGAAGAAAGGCAAAGTGGGTATGGTTTTAGAAAGAAGTTTGCAGGTTTTGGCTGCAAAATACAGACTTTTCTGGAACGGGGCATTGGAGATAGTTCGACACGTTAAAACTGGCACTGTAGTGCAAATTGATATGGTTATATGTTTTGATGACTTATCACTGTTTTTCCATGTGAAGTAGTAGCATCAGTTTGCCCTTTCTGGGTTTTCAATGCTTGCCCTTGCTGGAACTGCTGCTTCATGGCCGGAGTCCGGATAGGCAGCCAGCAAAAAGAATATTTGCTGGCGGAAAATAAATCCCGACCCTCCATTATAGACAATCAAATCGAACGGTCATTATTGTCAACAGGGTAATTTTGTCAAACAACATTTCATGAAAATCAAAAAAGTAAAACGCTTACATCTCCACCCCACCGCCGCCGATGTCTTCTTCTTCATCCTCCACCACTGACGGAGCCCAACCCTCCATCACCTGGCAGAGCTCAACCCTTCCTCACCTCCCGCACCTCGTCGGCCTGTAGAGTTTATAGGCTGCTGTTCATAGGAGGCTGCGCCTTCGTAGCAACTTGTAAAGTGGTTGTTGCCATCGATGTCGATCTGAACCCATCAACTAGATCTCCATTCGCCTTGAAATGATACAATACTTATTGGAAGATTTGCCACTTAGGACATCACCGAACCCGTTGAACTCAAAACGCTTGATGAAGAGTAGAAATCGACAGCGGAGAAAAAATTCAATTGAGGAAGAAGTTACGTGAATAATACAAGTCAGTTGGCGAGGGTAAAACAGGAAGCCTAGGATTTTGATCATCTCCTCCTAAACAATAAACATTGCCGTCAGCCCCCTAGTTGTTACCAACTTGATGATTTATTCGGTTGAATTATACGAGTTTTACAAACTCCATGCAGAAAAGTCAAAAATTTATCGCCGGCCGTTTTACAAAAAGTAAGAAATTCATTGCCGATCTCTGTCATGTTGTCCGGCCTAAAGGCTCTGCTTCTGATACATAAACAAATCATCGACACCCAATACAGGTATTCAACTAATTCATCCATGGCAGATAAAACAGAAGCCGTAGTGCTTTACCCATCGCCGGCAATCGGCCGTTTACTATCCATGGTTTTCAGATGAGCTCGACTGAGAGAAGAAGATAAGGAAGAAGACTGAAAATGTAGCTGGAAAAGCTTGAATGTTTCATTTCTGCATTTCACCATTTATACACTCTTCCAGTTTTACTGTGGTAACTAATTAAACGGTAATAAGGATGAACTCCATGCAGAAAAGTCAAAAATTTATCGCCGGCCGTTTTACAAAAAGTAAGAAATTCATTGCCGATCTCTGTCATGTTGTCCGGCCTAAAGGCTCTGCTTCTGATACATAAACAAATCATCGACACCCAATACAGGTATTCAACTAATTCATCCATGGCAGATAAAACAGAAGCCGTAGTGCTTTACCCATCGCCGGCAATCGGCCGTTTACTATCCATGGTTTTCAGATGAGCTCGACTGAGAGAAGAAGATAAGGAAGAAGACTGAAAATGTAGCTGGAAAAGCTTGAATGTTTCATTTCTGCATTTCACCATTTATACACTCTTCCAGTTTTACTGTGGTAACTAATTAAACGGTAATAAGGATGAACTGCGACACGTGGCAGTCATCCGTTTACAAAACCAAAACGCAAAGTTCTATTTAAAACATTCTCGTCTTCATTACACGTTGATCACTCAACTTTCACATATTGACAACTTGGTCACTTAGTTCATCGTCTTCAGCATCAGATAGTTCATCACCTTCTTCTTCATGCTTCGATCCATGATTGAGCTTCTGCTTCTCGTCTGATAGCCTCCCACAAGTTGGAGAATATATATTAATAATTCCCAACTTGCTAAGTAAGTAATGTACCCGTCGACGATGAAGGGGCTTGGTGAAGATGTCTGCTACTTGATCATCAGTGTTGACATGTAGCAGCTTAATCAAACCCATTTTGATCCTTTCCCTGGTTACATGGCAGTCAATTTCGATGTGTTTGGTCCTTTCGTGGAACACTGGATTCTCAGCAATGTGTATAGCGGACTTGTTGTCACAATAAACAGCAATAGGTGTAGACACCTGAACTCCAAGTTCAATCAACAAACCATATAGCCACTGGATTTCACACACACTAGGTGTGCCAATGCCCTGTATTCAGCCTCAGAGGAAGAACGAGACACAGTGCATTGTTTCTTTGATTTCCATGATATGAGGTTGTCCCCAAGGTATGTGCAGTATCCTGTAATGGAGCGTCTAGTGTCAGGGCAAGATGCCCAATCAGAGTCACAGTAACCTCTCATTTCAACACTAGCACCAGCCTTGTAGAACAGACCTTGTCCTGGAGCAAGTTTTAAGTACCTGAGAATCCTGTGTGCAGCTTGCATGTGCCCTTCACAAGGAGCATTTTGGAATTGACTTAACTGTTGCACAGCAAATGCAACATCAGGTCGAGTGATGGTTAGATAATGTAGTCGTCCAACCAACTGTCTATAGCTGCTTGGATCATCAAGTTTATCTCCTTGATCAGCCTTTAGGTGTAACATTGGATCCATTGGTGACTTGGATCCCTTTGCTTCAATGAAACCTGTATCAGTAAGGAGATCCACACAGTATTTCCTTTGGGAGATTGATATCCCAGCAGTGGTTCTGGCTATCTCTAGTCCCAGGAAATACTTTAATGGCCCAAGATCCCTGATCTTGAACATGGTCTGCAAGTAAGTTTTGACTTGATCAATCTCAGATTGGTTGCTTCCTGCCAAAATGATATCATCTACGTACACAAGGAGAACTACCATATTGGAATCTCGCCCCTTTAGGAAAAAAGAATAATCAGCACTGGATTGCCTGAAACCATGCTGTAAGAGTGATTCTGTGAGCTTGGCAAACCACTGACGACTGGCTTGCTTAAGGCCATACAATGATCTCTGAAGCTTACAACGGAACCAGCTGGAATATCAGATCCAGGGGGAGCTTGCATATACACCTCCTCCTCAAGCTCACCATTGAGGAAAGCATTGGAAACATCCATCTGCTGTAGGTGCCAATGTTGAGCAACAGCAACAGACAAAAGGCATTTCACAGAATTTATTTTGGCAACCGGAGAGAATGTGTCAAGAAAGTCAATTCCATACACCTGAGTGAACCCCTTAGCAACCAAACGAGCTTTATGACGCTCAATAGAACCATCAACATGAAGCTTGATCTTGTAAACCCATTTGCAGCCAACAGGATGCTTACCGGGGGAATAGGAACCACGGTCCAAGTGTGGTTGGAAGCCAAGGCTGATAGCTCCTCCTCCATAGCTTTAATCCAACAAGCTTGGAGAGCAGCCTCTCTATACGTCTTAGGTTCCTGGAGAGTTATCACACTGAGAGCAAATTTCCTATGACCTGCAGAGAGATGATCATAACAGACAACTGCAACAAGGGCATGCTTAGCAGTGGTTAAATCAAGGTGGTAATCTTGCAGGTAAGTAGGAGGACGTCTGATGCGAGTGGATTGACGAGCAATGTGATGAGGAACATCATCAGTTGCATTGTCAACCACAGTCAGCTCAGCTGGATCCAAGTCCCCAACATCACTAGGTTGGACACCCTGTGATGCAGGCGAAGAACTAGGACTAGTGACAACTGGATCAGGAACAGATTCAGGAGGGCATGAGTGATAGACAGACTGACTCGATTCTGCATGAGGCAGCCTGAGTTCAGGATCATTGATGAACTCAGGGGAGTTACCGACCATGGGGGGTAAGGTTGAACTGGACATTCCCTTAAAGGGAAAAATATTTTCATGGAAAATGACATCTCTGGAAAGGAACACATGTTGAGTACTGAGTTCCATAACCACAAAACCTTTGACACCTACTGGAAATCCTAAAAACAGGCACTGACGGGCTCTAGGTTGAAATTTGGTTCTATGACTTGCCAAAGTAGAGGCATAACATAAACAACCAAAAACTTTTAGACATGTAATGTCAGGAGGACGATTGTATAGTCGTTCAAAAGGGGATTGATGTTTCAAAACTGGAGTAGGCATACGGTTGATTAGATAAACAAAGATGAAAAACACGGGCACTCCAAAACCGGATTGGTAAATGCACCGGAATTGCGGTGGCCCTTGCAACATTTAGGATGTGTTGATGTTTACGTTCAACACGAGCATTTTGTTGTGGAGTCTCTACACAGGATGTGTGATGAATTATGCCATGATTAAGATAGAATTTAGTCATAGCAAACTCTTTACCCTGATCACTCCTAATGATTTTGACAGTAGACTCAAATTGAGTTTGGACCATTTTGCAGAATGATTCAATGAGGGGTCTGACCTCAGATTTATGTTTCATCAGGTAGATCCATGTCCCTCTAGAGAAATCATCAACAATGGTGAGAAAGTATGAGAAATGATCGTATGATTCAGTGGCTAAGGGTCCCCAAATGTCCATATGGACAAGATCAAAAGGTTTAGAAGCAATGGCATTACTGATGGGAAAAGAGAAACGTTTCTGTTTTGCCAAGTGGCATATTTCACAGTGATCAATTCGTTCAACAGTTACTGAAGGATTACATCTTGTTAATGCACGAATTCTATCCTCACTAGGATGGCCTAATCGCCAATGCCAGAGATTGATGTCTTGGGGTTTGAAATTGAAGCTGACAGCTAGAACAAGGGAAGTAGGAGGAATGCTCGTGGATTCTGGAGAGAAATCCCGAGCCCGGAGTTGGTACAAGCCTTTAATGGTTGTAGCCAAACCAATCGTCCCGCTCGGTGATACGGTCCCGGATGAAACAAGTTTGGGATTGAAACAAAGAATGACACAGAAGAGTCATGAGTTAACTTGCTGACAGATACCAAATTGAATCCAAAACTAGGAACCAGCAGAACATCATGAAGGATCAGTCTGAGAGGAAGTTTTACTGATCCGATGTGACTCACTGAAACTTTTGTGGAATTCGGAAGGTAAACATAGACACCAACGACAGCTTTATAGTTAAAGAAGTAACGAAGGTTACAACAGATGTGATCTGATGCACCAGTGTCCAGAATCCAGGTTGTCATCAAGTCATAATTAGTGCTAGCAGACAGAGTGTACATACCTGAGTGGTGAGAGGACTGTGGTGGAGCATGACTGACTGCGAGGGCTTTATGTTGTGGACCTGCTACCTGCTGGAGAAGGGTCCTCAACTGGTGTAGTTCCTCTGGTGTGAAGGATCCAGGATTAGGAGTTGAGGAAGATGAACTTGAGTTGCTAGACTCAGTGTCCTGGACCACCATTCCAGCAAATCTCCCTGTACTTTGATTAGTATACCCTCCACTAGCCTTCTGCTCTTGTTCTCTTTTCTTTTTGTTTTTAAGTTTGAGGCAGTCCTCTATGACGTGATTGTCCTTCCTGCAATATTTGCAGAATAGCTTTCTGTCTGTATTGGCAGCCATAGCGTGCTTAAGGTGATCAGCTGAATTATCCATACTCACAGCAAAAGCACTAGGATGCACAGCATCCTTGCTGATTGTCCCTCCTCCCCTCAATTTTTCTTCGTGCTGTAAGGCACTATCATACGCAGAGGTAATTGAGGGAAGGGGCCTCATCATCAGTAATTGAGTCTTTACAACATCATATTCATTGTTTAGTCCTCTTAGAAATCGAATCAGATAATCTGTGTCCTGCTTGGTCTGAAAAGCAAGGACAGCTGGGCAGATGTTTGGATTCCCAGGAAGGCAAGTGCAAGCAACGATAGGGGAAAACTGACCATGTTCTTCCCACAGACCCTTAATGGTTGTGTAATATTGAGTGACTGTCATCTGCCCTTGTTTGCAAGCATGTATTTCGTCTTGAAGATTAGCTAGGCGCAGCGCATTAGCCTGTCCAAACCTGGACTTGAGCTCATTCCACAAGATCTGAGCATTTTCATGATTCATCACACTTCTCCTTATCTCTGGATGTAAGGAATTCATGATCCAGCATAAGACCATGGTGTTGCAAGCATCCCATATGGCATATCCATCATTAGAAAAGTCAGGAGGATGGATAGATCCATCGATAAAACCGATTTTGTGCTTCGTTTTTAAAGCAAATCTCACAGATCTGCTCCAGACCTGGTAGTTTCCACCATCCAAGTTTATGTTGACTATAGATTGATCTAAGTTCTCGTTTGGGTTCAGGTAGAATGGACTACCAAAACCAAGTGGTGATGGAGGATTATTCGAGTTACCTCCAGAGTTGTGGTGGAGTTGCTGTTGCTGCTGATATGCGTTTTCATTATCGCCATCTTCATCATCGTTGTCTTGAACAGATCCGAAAACGATCGGAGTTGAGCTTCTAGGAGTGACCACCATTTCAGAAATCCCTAGGTCTCGATCGGACGCTCTGATACCATTTCAGATGAGCTCGACTGAGAGAAGAAGATAAGGAAGAAGACTGAAAATGTAGCTGGAAAAGCTTGAATGTTTCATTTCTGCATTTCACCATTTATACACTCTTCCAGTTTTACTGTGGTAACTAATTAAACGGTAATAAGGATGAACTGCGACACGTGGCAGTCATCCGTTTACAAAACCAAAACGCAAAGTTCTATTTAAAACATTCTGTCTTCATTACACGTTGATCACTCAACTTTCACATATTGACAACTTGGTCACTTAGTTCATCGTCTTCAGCATCAGATAGTTCATCACCTTCTTCTTCATGCTTCAATCCATGATTGAGCTTCTGCTTCTCGTCTGATAATGGTGGAGCTCGACCGTCTCATCCTAACCCGCCGTCCTTCACTATCAATCCACATAATCCTCGCCCCCTCCCCTTACCAATCCACCGTCACTGCCCCCTACATCTCCACCGTCTCCGCCCTCATTCCCTCGATCACCTTCCACCACCTCCCTCCTCTTCCTCCGGCCACCGTCGCATCGATCCACCACGAGATACTCATGATCGAAACCCTCCGCCTCAGCCAGCCGAATCTCCGCTCCGCCCTGGCGTCCATAATCTCGCAGTACGATGTCGTTCCTGCCCTGATCTTTGATTTCTTCTGCACCACTGTAGCCATCTCTGTCGCCGACGAGCTCGGTGTCCCCGACTACCAGTATTCACCCTCTGGCGCCGCCAGCGTTGGATTCGTACTCCATCTCCCCACCCTACACGAGAAATCCGCCGAGAGCTTCAAAGACCGTAATTCAGGGCTGGAAATTCCCGGAGTACCGAAATTGGCCGCGAGGGATGTGCCGGAGATACTCGCCGACCGGAACCACGGTGTGTACTGCAGCTTCGTCGAGTTTGGGACTCAATCGCGCCGATCCGCCAGACTGATAGTCAACACGTTCGAGTCCCTGGAGAGTAGAGCGGTGAAAGCGATTTCCGAGGGGTTGTGCATTCCCAACGCTCCAACTCCGCCGATCTACTGCGTCGGACCGTTGATCGCCAGCGGAGACAGGAGCAGAGCCACCGCCGACGACGACAATGATTGTCTGACGTGGCTCGATTCTCAGCCGAAACGAAGCGTCGTTTTCTTGTGCTTTGGAAGCTTGGGTATCTTCTCGAGGAAGCAGCTGAAAGAAATGGCGATCGGATTGGAGAAAAGCGGCGAGAAATTTTTATGGGTGGTGCGGGACCCACCGTCGGTCAACGATGATGACAATCGAAACGTCACCGTTTTGGAGGCGAAAGAAGATGAAGGATTGGAGACTCTGCTTCCCGAGGGGTTCTTGGAGAGGACTAAAGGACGTGGGCTTGTAGTGAAATGCTGGGCTCCGCAAGTGGAGGTACTAGGCCATGGTTCCGTTGGCGGTTTCGTGACTCACTGTGGGTGGAATTCGGTGTTGGAATCGATTACGGCCGGAGTCCCGATGGTGGCGTGGCCGTTATACGCGGAACAGAAGTTGAATCGAGTGATGTTGGTGGAAGAGATTAAGATTGCATTGCCAATGGAAGAGAGCAATGAGAGCGGGTTTGTGAAAGCGGAGGAGGTAGAGAGGCGAGTTAAGGAGTTGATGGGATTGGAGGGAAGGGGTGAGTTGGTGAGGCGTCGAACGATCAAGATGAAGAATGCGGCAGAGCGTGCAGTGGGGGACGGTGGTTCTTCTCGTGTGTCGTTGAATCAACTAGTCAATGCGTGGATTGAAAAATAAACTTTTGACGGATTTGCTTGCTTTTCCTTTATGATTTCGGCTTTCCCTAATATTAATGGATTTGTGCAAAACAATCCAACTCCTAAGAAGCTAAAATAAGTTGAACGAGTTCAAGTCGATTATTTGAATTGTGTATTGTGATTTGAAAATATTAAGTGCAAATCGATAAGGTTATATCGATCACCTCTTTTTATGATGATTTACCACTGTTTTGTTACGACTCATGTGATCTTCACAAGTTCTGTTAACCTTCCAATCATCCGTTTAGTTCAATATAATATAATCGCTGAGAAAACTATACCCTCGCCATTATAAAAACATGCGACTTTTTTTGTGACAAAACGCACATAACTGACATAAAAAATGAAATATTGGTCGCTAAAACACCATTGTGAACACTTTGCGACCACAAAACTGTCGCCGTAAAATTCGAGCCTGCAACATCAGCTACCATTTATTTGTGTTGTCCTTTGACATGGAAAATAATTTAAATCGCATAATTATGGCACTACTTAATACTCATTTATTCAAAGTAAAGTGCTTAAAATTGTCGTTTTTCTGAGACAAGCCACGTCCAAATCCAGCCAAGCTGCTAGAAGTTGAGCAAAATGGCATTGGGATGTCAATGGGGTTTTATTCTTCCAATACCTATTTTCATTGGCTAGCGGGGCGGGTTGGAAATTTTATAACACAAGTTGGAAAATCTCTACTTATAAGTCATACCAGAATTAACATGCGGATTGAACAAGTTACTGATTGAATTAATATTTAGATTAAGGGTGATGAGTTTATGGGATTGTAATAAATTAAGAGTCACAAAATTGATTGGTTTATAAATCAATTTAATTTTTTTGGATAAAAAGGTGGATTAGTATCTAATATTATAGATTAAGTATAAAATGAGGAACGCAACCCCTAATAATGTTTGTTTGGATATAATTATATAACTCAGAGGAGAAAAAAAAAGATAAAAACCTAAGTTAAGGGAGTCCCTAAAATAGGTGAGAGACCAACAACTTGATTACCTTCTCTGAAAGTATATATGTGTAACCCGATCGAACAGCCCAATCACGCCGAAGACAATGTTTTAGTTCTCTAAAATTTTTCGATTGATGAGGATTAATGAGGGAGTCCTTATTAGCAAAGGACATCACAATTACAAAATCTACCTACCTGAAGGTTAACCTTTCTATACCCACCATGCCACGCGAGGCGAAGGATGTGAACTGCTGTATGGAGCTCGGCTCGAATAATTGAACAAATACCCAGATTACCCGCAAAAACTTGTAGACACATATCCTGTGGGGTTATGAGGATGCCTCCACCGACAACAACACTACCAGGTTGAACAACCGACCCAACAATAATAATAACAACCTCAACATCTGATTGACTAGTCTACCCAATTAATTTCTCATGTCACAATAGTTTATTTCTAGGAATAAATTCAGAACTTATTCTCATTGTCTCTCGAAACCCTGTGATTTAATGAAGGATTTTTACGTAAGCGTAACTGATTGAAGGAAAATGAGGTGCTCTTAAAAACAAAATCATTGTGACCGGATCGAACGTTCCAACCGTAAACCAGCCTCTTGCCCTATACTAGTTTGGTGGTTTGTTAGATTGGTGAAAACCAATCGTTGACCCCCGATTTCACAGCAAAATTTTGCCGATTGGACCAGCTTTTTATGCCTACAGACCCATTCCGTGAAGGAAAGCTGGTATCTTTTCCTAGATCACGCGCTCCTAGCTGCGTTTCTTTCTGCTGTGTCGTCTTGGGTTTATATTGACTACTTGTTCATATGATTTTACAGCAACTTCCAGAAAAGTTTGCGAGAGAGCATGGATCCGAGCTGGCAAATGAGGTACTCCTCAAGCTTCCAAACGGAGCAGAATGGCCGGTCAGTGTGGTTAAAAGTAGCCGGAAGAAGATATGGTTTGACAAGGGTTGGTCAAAATTTGCCAAGTTTTACTCTCTCGAACCAACTAATTTCCTGGTTTTCCAGCTGGCTGACCATAACCATTTCAAAGTGATGATAGTTGACACCTCTGCAACCGGGATTAATTACTCCAAAAAGAAATCTAATGCCAATGTTGTTCCTGAAACGAATGAAGCTGTGGAAAGGAACCAACCCTCTTCCCCAAAAGCCCAAGGAACTGCTAGTGGTATGAAAGCAGATCGAAATCGAAGCTCCAATCCCCGGAGGCCGAAACCATTGACAGTTGACAAGGAAGCTAGTGGAATCCTTGGCAAAGCGAATGTGTGTTTGAATCTGAAAATCCCTCCTTCACGGTTGTTATGAAGCAAACACACCTCATTCATGGAAATAGACTGGTAAGATTGCTCACGCTTTTCTGGTTATACTAACTCCATTTTATAAGTTTTGTCTGTGCAGTGAGTTTATTTCAGTGTGCTTGATGTTATATGTTGGTTGGTTTCTTTTCAAATGGCAGAATGTGCCTGTCGCTTTTTTCGAGACAAATTTCGTAGAGAACAGTGTAGACATCTTCCTTCAGCTTGCCAATGTTGGACTCTGGAAGGGTAAGTACTTTGTCATAGATTATGGCTATGCGAAGAGAGCTTATTTTGAAGCAAAATCTTGGGGTTCATTTGCACGAGCTAACTGTTTGAGAGTTGGCGATATGTGCGCTTTTGAGCTGGTGGAAGTTGACAATGAGGCTAGATTCAATGTGGTTATTTTCCGGACTTCTCCTAGCCTTGTTGGGAATGGAAAAACCACTGTGATTCCTGCAACTGAATCTGGCTTTACCTACAAACAACAAAAACATGGCCATTCTCCAAGAACAAGTGATAAACAACACTTAACATCTCCCCACCCTATTAAGCTGAGAAGAAGAATTGGTGTGAAAAGAACTGCTACCACTTCTAAAGGTATGCTCTGCTGGAGCTTGTGTTCTAGTGATGTTTAACTTATTAAATCCGTTAACTAGTTATAGACGATTATAACTAGTTATGGATGGTGGCCGAACTCTCGCCGAAGGAGTCTCGTTGGCAATTTATGAAGTTGTGTAACTAGTTACAAATACTGGAATATGAGTCACATATGATTATAACTAGTTACGGAAGGTGGCTGGAACCTCGCCATGAATGATAAATCATAATCGAAAGCGGAAATTGGAGAAATTAGGTGCTATTGTATTGCTCTGTACCGGCTAAGTTCAACATGGAGGGTTTCAACCTCGCCTATAGCTTTTTTTCACTTAATTCCGTGGTTAACAAGTTTAGTGCATGAGGGTTTCATTTCCTCCTATATGATACAGGTCAAAATCAAAGCAGGGTTCCTCGTATAGAAGCACCACTAATAATTGCTAAGAAAGCTGGTTTTCTTGCAAGAGCCAAGGCTGTTTTCACATCTGACAGCCCTACTACGAGACTGGTAGGGCTACTTAAGCTTCCAGTCAAACTAAATACATATCATGTTCCTACTTCAGGGAGTTTATATCAGTTGCTCTCTTAATGATCTAACTTTGCTTTTTCATGTTCTGTTGGTTTATTCGAAATGGACATTATGTACCAGCCAAGTTTGTTGAGACGAATTTCGTGAACCAATGCGGAGATATCGTACTCCAAGTCCCTGGTGTAGGAGGAGAATGGACAGTTAAGTATCTCGTCAGAGGTTCTGGTAATTTGAAGAGAGCTGTTCTCCAAACAGAGTCCTGGACGTCATTTGCAGAGGACACCGGTTTAAAAGTTGGCGATGTGTGTGCATTTGAGCTGGTGGAATTTGATACTAAGCCTAGATTGAATGTGGTCATTTTCCGAGCTTCCCGAGTTGCAAATCGCTGCCACCGATCCGGGATAGGACCAACGACCAAAGCGACAACCTCCAAGAACTCAACATCTCCTGAATGGAAATCAGGCTGTACCAGCAAATCAGAGAGACATGAATCATCTCACGGAAGTACAGGTAAGTCTAATAACTAGATATTTATTAATGATATTAGTTATTAGCTTGTTATCTGACTCATGTAACTATTTATTGGGTCATATAACTAGTTATTTGAATGCAACTGATTATAATAAGTAGTAAAAATTACTTGTTAGTACTATAACTTGTTACACATGACTAGTTATTTTTCTTTTATCACTAGTTACATAGTATCGCCAGAAAAGTCACTGGAGACTCGGCCGATTAAACTAGTTATAAAGTCTTGTAACTCGTTACCAATGAAAGTCGTGTAACTAGTTACAAATGTACTGAACTCATATGGAGATGTACAATCTCTTAGGATTAAATCAGACGGACATGGAAAAATCTCATGGAAATACAGGTAGGTAGTACTGCTGGAGTTCTTAACTTGATGTATCATGTAAGCAGGCAATGAAAGGGAAGGATCATCATTGGCTGCTTTAGAAGCTGCCAATGCCTTCACTTCAAATGAGGCATCCTTCAAAACAGTTGTGAGATCTCCTCATCTAACCAGGGGGCGGCCGGTTAGCAATCAAATCTTAAACAACAGTTTTCCAATACATGTATGCAATCAAATATCAATCAAACTGTTGATTACATTTCTCCGAATAACGAATGCAGTTATATACCGGAGCAGTTCTGGAAGCATATGGAGGGCAGTCGTAAAATGAAGTTATGTGTCGGATCCAAATCCTGGGAAGTAAAGATGTGCAGGTTAAGGACAAGAAGAGGGCAAAGAGTAGGATGATCATGAATGGAGGATGGCGTAAATTCGCTCGAGGAAATAAACTGGAAGCAGGACATGTATGTGTTTTTGAGCTCATCAAGAATGAAGAGGATGATGATGCAACATTCAGTATAGTGGTAAGTGTGCGTATTTTCAGAGGGTGATCAATTTGGTTACAGATATTTGCGTCTCTGTATGCTTTATCTTGTTGCAACTCAATAGGTTTCGGTTGGGGATGGAACCATATAGATTTTTCTATCCAATGAAAAGACTGATTAGTATGAGTAGAGGTTTGCTGTAACTGAATGTTGTAGTTTATGGTCATCAAGCTGTCCATGTTGATAGTGAACTAACTGCTAGGCGTGCAACTCCAACGTTGGTATTCTAATATATATCGCGAGCGTTCCGATTTCTTAGGGGTATTGAATATCCTCAACTCTAAAATCTCGCATTTTGAGGCCTTGTGTCGGAGAGCTTGATGGCACATGTCAATGGGCGGTTTTGTTACGGAGCACTTGTGCTCGGATGATTTGGTGGCCAGATAGCGCCATGTAGACGCTACATAAGCCATTCTGCCTGCTTGGCAAAAATTAACAAAATCATCACTGAACTTTTGTCAATTCCAATTCTGACCATTAAATCAGAATACTATTACAGTAAAGTAATTTTTGTAACTTCCTAACAATTACAGTACAGTAACTTTTGTGTTTCTATCTATTGTTTATCGCAATGTTCCTATAGAAGGGCTCCGGACTGGGGAATTGGGTGATGAGGTGGCATAAGAAAAGAACTAACATTTGAAATATTGGGGTTAGGCAAATTAAAATTTGAGTTTGAATTAATTTAGACTCCACACGATGCAATTTTATTTGGTAATACCATCATGTAATAAGTTTATCATGATTCTTCCAAATCAAGTTCATTCGAATTATAATTTGACACAAGGAAAATTCTGTTTAGGATTAGGGCTTTTTCTCTTCTAGTTTGGGACTTTTTGTACCTTGTTAGCACTCCGCCTCCACCAATCTTGAAAGCTTGCCGCTTCAGCGCCGACTCCATCGACCTCCCTCTACTCTCCTTCTTCCGCACCTCCACCCTTTTCCTCACCCTTGTTTCCGCCAAATCTACTCTCTCTCTCTCTCTCTCTCTCTCGACCCATCCACCAGGGCCTTCATCACCGACACCACCGCCACCCCTTCTCCTCGGCTGAACTTGACGCCTCCACCAACTCACCATCCTCGGTCATGCTCGTTGCTCTCTATGTTCAAGATCTCTTCTTGGAAGAGAACTTTCGCTACAGGAAGCACAGGCGGATCTGCCCCAGACGATCCGCCCAGCTGCATAATCTTCCCTAAGGGGTTGTGGAGACTGGATCATCTCCGACAACGTGCTCTCCCCTGAAACTGAATCGACTGTCTCTTTGTTAGTTTTGTGTTGATGCACTGTATTTTCGACACACCTTTTCTCGTTATAAACTATATTTTTATATGTCGAAATGTATTTAAATTCGGGGTTTTGAGTACATTTTTTGGTTCTCTTTCTCCTCGGGGCCGTTGTATGGTGCTTTTTTATTTTTGGTACATTTCAGGTGTCATATGACGTTTAGAGATGAACCAAGACATGACGGGGAGGCCGGAACAACTCAAAGCATTCGACTTGGGAAGAAAGCGCCACTGTTTAGTATTTTGAGCATAACTCATCCCTTGGAAGTCCAATTGATGCAAGGTCAGCGGTGTTGGAAAGATAATTCGATTGTCTACAACTTTTATGTTGACACTATGGTCAAATTCCATATAATCAAGGAACACGGCGTGTTCCTCCGCTGGAATTGCCCGAGAAAGTTACATGGGCGGAACACGGCCGGGAACACGGCGTGTTCCATATAGAGCACGGCCTGTCCCGCCCCCATACGGGTTTTTAAGTCCTTTTCCTTCTCCAATTTGGTCCAGAAGCCTATAAATACCCCTGAGACCCCCTATGGACGGGAGATACTGAATATACACATATTTTTCGAGCTCTTGGAGAGAGCTAGGGTTCCAGAGAGGCGATTGAAGCGAGAGGATCAACCACAATTGGCGAAGGGCGAATCATCAAGTCGAAGATTGGAATTTCCACGAAGAACATGTCGTCTTCTCCGGGTTTTCTTATCTTCTCTTGTGATTTACTTTCTGAAACCATGAGCGCTAAACCTTTTGTGTTGTTTGGATTAGATGAAACTTTAGCTTAGCCTTTGAATGGATGATGGGTTTCTAAACCTTTGATAGTGATATCGATGTTATTCAGGATTATCGTGTGTTCTTGCTAAATCTAATTTCATATCCATTCTCGTCTGATCATCTTGATTGAATCATCGTCATTGATTTGTGGTTCCGAGAGGAACATAGATTGATAGGTCGCTTAGGAAGAACTCTAGGTTACTCGTTAGCTCGAGAGAGGAGCGTTTAATCTAGACTTTTTGCATCGTTTATCGTTGTGGCATTTCATCGAACACTTTTAATGCGTTCTGCTTAGGTGTATATTAGCTCGAGAGAGGAGTCTATGGTCGAGCGGGATAGATCGTTAGAGGCGCGAGAGTGATCTAAGACTATCGTAGGAAATCATCAAGCCATTATAACTTGAATAATTGAGATTGCATATCGTTCATCCATGCATTGCTAGCTGTTGTGGATTTGAGTCCGAACAACCTTCATCTTATTTTTGAAACTCGATTTCTTGCATTTTGATTTGTTTTATTTCAGTCATTAGTTTATAATTGGATACATAAACAATCAAACAACCAATCATTCACTGTTACTTGGTTTAGTTAGATAATCAAATTGAGTAATAGAAGTAGAAAGACCCTAGGGAAATAAACGATTCCATTAGAGAAATCTAGTTGGTATTTGATAGCGGGTGAAAATCCGCGCACCATGTGTCAAATTATGTCTTACAAATTTCCTTTGGATGTTCTGTTATGTTGGTTTTTTATCAATTTGCTAGTTTTTCTCCATCTTAAATCGGTGTCTATCTGGTTTTTTGAATTTTACTGAATGTATTACGGTATTGAGGAGTGTTAGGATGCGGAGTAAGTTAGCTATAAGAATGACTATTTCTTCCATTGTAATCTATCGTGCGATTTGCACCTTTTGAGTTACCACCCATGTAGTGTTTTCATGTTTCTATTTGGAATAATAAATGGTTTATGATGTTGTAAAAACAAAGTTCAATGAAATCATAAACATTTGAATCAAATTCATCCGAATGAGCATATTCACATTGAGTTGGCTCATTAATAATCCAAACTTAATCCAAACATGGTCAATTCGGAAATTGGGAAAACTTGATCAAGAGTTAAATTTGATTGTTGAGGGAGGGATTGTGTTTTCTCGTGTGTAAGAATCTTCCACTAATATATGAAAAACATGACTTTGATTAACTGAATTGGAATAAATAAATCCATAGCGTCTGATTCTGCAGCAAGGGACATTGCTTTCTAGATACGATTCATGAGTGATTTCTTCCTTTAAATCTTCACATTATTTAAACGCCAAGATTAACAAGAGCAATAAGATCATGTTGTTTTAAATATTTTTGTTGGATGAGAACCAGCCATCCCAAATCGCCGGACTGCTATCACCGGTAATTGAAAAGTTCCCCGATCAATTTTCCGGCGATTCAGACCTTTTTTGTCGAAATTTTTTGCACCCACGTGATCTCCTCGCCGGCTCTACGTTTCTGGAAAAAAAAATTTCCGATAACAAGTCGTACAACTTTTTATGAAGAGTTGTACATATCATACAAATGTGCATAGATTTGTACAAACCCTTACAGAAATGTATACACATTTGTATGACTTTTATACACTAAGTATAATACATATAATACTTAGTATACACATTTATATAACCATGAAATGTCAATTGTATCCTGTGTTTTCCGCCTTTAAATCTCACACATGATTTTTGCACAGCTGAAATTTGTAAGGACTTTATGGATCAAATTCAGATGCCTTTTCTCTAGCTCCGGATTCGAACTCCATTCATATATTAACAAAAGCAGAATAAGTCCATATGAATGCATTGTTTTTTTGTGATAGATAGCTCTTGAAGAGGAGGAACAAGATAGTAAGAAAAAAGATAAATCTAAGCATCAGCCCAAGCTGAGAGATATGTCTCAACACTACCTGGGCGATATTACAGAGCATGGCGGGCCACTTTATGGGCAGCTCCGTTGGCTGAACGCCGGACCACCTGGACCCGAATGCGTGGACAAGCAGCCAAGAAAGATAGGATGTCGGTCACCACCGCCCCACCAGCGACACACCGTGTGCTTTTATGGGAAATCCTCGACAGAACTGATTCAACATCCCCTCAATGTCAACTTGCCAAACACCATGACGATAGCACCAGACGCACGCATCGTAGACAGCCAGAAGCTCCAGGATATAAGGATCAAAGAGTCCTGGATATGTCCGTCCAATTCCCTACAAAACCATACCTAAGGCATTTCGGACAACCAGACCCACCGCTCCACTGGTAGGGTCTACCACTTCGCCATCCACATTAATCTTAATGCGGGGGTCGAGTCGGGGTACCCAGGAGGCCAAACCAGCCACCCTGGGAGGACTACAACGGGAGAAGTCAATTGAGGGAGTAGGGATAACTCGACCAATTGCCGAACAAATTGCCAGAGGAAAACGTCGGGCTGGAGCTGTTTACTATCAAATACCACCAAGTTTCGGCCTTTCCATAGTCTCCACCAAAGTAGAGTGTAGGTTGGCCCAAGATGTGGTTCTGTACACATAAGCTCTTGCCAGATAGTGGAAGGGTGAAAAGTGACAGAACCATGGATACGTACGCCAGCCAAGGAAGTAACTCGTATTACGACCAGGCACTCGAACAACAGATGCTCAACAGTCTCTTCCGGTTCCCAATAAACGGGACAGTAGATATCCTGAATCGAAGCATGGTGTAGTACAAGAGCCTCTTTGGTTAGAACAATCCGGTGGAGCAACTGCTTGAGAAAGAAGCAAAGTTTTGGAAGGACGGGAAGACTCCAAATCGAGTGTTAGACACGTCTACCAGATGGATCAGCAGTGGGGTTATGGTCATAGGGCTCGGAGCGCTGACCAAGTAAGAAGGCCGAAGATGTGGAAAAGACCCGGAGGATGAATAATGCCAAATCCAACAATCTTTCTGTGTAGAAATTGGCAACATGATAAACATTATATGAGCAACCAACGTCGAAGTGAAATGGAGGCGGATGAGCCCCTCCCTCCAATGTCCATTAGAAATGAAAGCACTCACCTCCCTTGGCCCTGCATAGGAATGAGCCATGAGAGGCGTAGGGTGACCAGGATCGGGATCAAGAAGCCAAGGTTCCCGAAGGATGGGAATAGAGCCCCCATCACCAACTTTCCATCGAAGACCCTGGATAAGAAGGTCCCGTCCGTGGAGGATGCTCAACCACCCCCAGCAAGGTCGGGACCCAGCGGCCGCACCTAGAAAATTACTGTATGGGAAATAACGGGCATGTACAACCCGTGCTACTAGGGTTTCCGGATTATCTAGCAGTCGCCAACATTGGTTGGCCAGCAAGGCTTGGTTAAAGGTCTTAAAATTGCAAAATCCCAACCCCTCATCAGCTTGATTCATGCACAATATTTTCCATGGAAGCCAGTGAAAAGGACGATGATCCCCAACATTACCCCACCAGAAGTCAATCATTTATTTATTAAGGAGGCGACAAAGCTCATCTGATAAATGAAAGCAGGACATGGCATAGACCGATAGGCCAACAATAATTGATCGAAGCAGGGTATGAATACCAGTAGGGGAGAGGCAATCTCGCTTCCAAGTTTGACGTTGTTGAGATATTTGTCCTTCAAGAAACCCAAATGTAACTACCTTAGACTGTAAAATAATTGAAGGAAGTCCTAAGTAGCAGTTGTAGTTGGTAGCGAACGGTGTTGCCAGAAGCCTGGAATAGACCAGCTGTGTCGAAGGAGACACATTACTGCTAAACCGAACTGTTGATTTTTTAAGATTGACTCGTTGACCACTCAATTTCTCATACCGATGGAAAAGACGACGTAATGTTCCGATGATCGGGGACGAGACCTGGATAAATAAGATTGTGTCATCCACGAACATGAGATGAGAGATGACTGGAACATGGCGGTTGACCTGAATACTGCGCAACATCTGGTCTCGCAAGTGGTTATCAAAAGACGTGTCAGTCTTTCAGAACAGAGAGCAAACAAGATGACTGGAGCATGGCGGTTGACCTGAATACCGCACAACATCTGGTCTCGCAAGTGGTTATCAAAAGATGTGTCAGTCTTTCAGAACAGAGAGCAAACAAGATGACTGGAGCATGGCAGTTGACCTGAATACCGCGCAACATCTGATCTTGCAAGTGGTTATCAATAAGACGTGTCAGTCCTTCGGAGTAGAGAGAAAACAAGATGACTGGAGCATGGCGGTTGACCTGAATACCACACAACATCTGGTCTCGCAAGTGGTTATCAAGAAGACGTGTCAGTCCTTTAAAACAGAGAGCAAACAAGAGTGGGAAAAGAGGGTCACCTTGGCGAAGACCCCTGGAGGGAGAGAAAAAACCGTACGGAAAGCCATTGACTAATACTGAAATTGTCACCGAAGATAAGCATCCCTTAATGAGCCCAATCCACTGGTTTGGGAATCCGAGACGATCGAGCAAAGGAAATAGGAATTCCTAGTCCACGCGATCATATGCCTTTTCCATATCAACTTTAAGTACCATGTAATGACGTCTAGAAGTGTGAAGCTTTAGGTAGTGCATAAGCTCGTGGGAGAGGAGGATGTTATCAGTGATGGAACGCTGTCGAACGAACATGTTCTAATTAACAGTTACAATGGCGGGCAGGATGGCACCAAGTCTGGCCGTGATGACTTTGGATATGATTTTATAGAAGACTACACAGGCCAATCGGCCGGAGTTGGCGCATGGAGTCAGCTCCATCCACCTTAAGAAGGAGAGCGAGCCATGTATGGTTAAGAATTCTTGGACTTTCGCAGTGATATCCTGCCCAATGATGGGCTAGAATCGCTGGAAGAACAAGCTGGTGAACCCATCAGGACCAGGAGCTTGAGTAGGACTAATAGAAAAAAAAAAGCAGAGCAAATTTATGCAGCAGTGATTGTTGCCATAAGAGAACCAGCCATGCGGGCAGTGACAACAGGTTGAATGTCTAAAAAGCTGATGTCCGGGGGTTCTGAGAGTTGAGAGGTAAACAGTTCCTTGTAATAATTAACTTTTAGGCAACCTTTGTTGGTTTCCAGAGAGTACTGAACCCAGAGTCTGATACCTGATCGCGATGAAAGAACGTAGTATTCTTTGTCCCCATGTTGGTACCAATCAAACCGACCCTTCTGCCTCCAATACTTGTCCTCCTGTTGACGCACCGAATCCAGGTCCGTCTCCAACCAACGGACATCATCCCATGGAACGGGGCACTGCCCCAAGGCCATTCGACGAGCATCTTCGAGGTCACTCAAAAGGCGGGCGTAGTTTGATGTGCCAGCGCGACACCAATCAAAGAGAGCATGTCATAACAATTTTAGCTTGTGGTGAAATCGGAACATAGTTGTTCCTGTGGGTGGAGGCATGGCCCAATAAAAGGAGACCAGACCGACAACCTCAGAATTTTCCGCCCACCGATAGTCAAATCTGAAGAGACACTTGGCTCGTGGCATGGGTTGTATTGTAGTAACTAATATTGGAGTGTGGTCCGAAGAGACTAGAAGAAGATGAAGAACTGTTGCCTCAGGCTAAATATCTAGCCACTCAACGGAGGAAAAGTAGTGATCCAAGCGTTTCTGAACCTCAGCTTGACCCTGATGGTGATTTGACCACGTGAAATCAGTGCCTTGGTAGGCCAAGTAGAGATACGAAGGTGTTGAACTGATCAATGCGAGCCAGAACTGGCGGGAGACCCCCTTGTTTCTCAGTAGGGGAAACGATGTCATTAAAATCCCCAAAACACAATAACTGACCATCAAGCGCGGATAAGGCATATTCTAAATAAGTGCACTGAGTGTCCCTGACTTGGTAGTCCGTAAAGAGGTGTATTCCAACCAAGTACATAAACTTCAAGGGTTAGTATCCATAACAAATGTATAAAGCATATGAAGTGGAAAACATCGTCGAACAAGATGAAGGAAAAAAAATTCGCCAAGGCAACAAGACCTGTGCCTTGGAGGGGCGAATGAAAGCAAGATGTGAAAGAACAATCAAGTGACAAAAGCAAAGAAGTACAATCCGACATACGAGTTTCACAAAGAAAAAAAATTGTGGGGATAACGAGTGGACATAATCTTTACGATCCTGAACTGTTGACGTGCCACTGAGACCTCGACAATTCCAAGCAAGGGCGATCATGCGTCGCGTCAGGCTCGGCACTGGCGAGGCCGTCATCTATGGAAATCATATTTGAAGGCGAAATTTTATCTGGAGCAGAGACTATGGGACGTGACGTCCAACTCCAAGAAGTTGCGTCGAATTAGTCGGAGAGATGCCAAGGCATGTAGTGCAAAGACGCTTGGGTTGGGCTTGGTTGGTTATGTCCGTCTTAGGGAGACGATCAGAGGTAGCATGGGCCAGGGTGGATCTAACATGATCCAAGGAGTTGAAATGTGTTGCCGGATGACCCTTTGGAAAACTAGAGTTAGAGGGAGGAAGCTCCTCGATTGGGGAAATTTTGTCATGGGCCAGGAAACTTGTAATTGCGGTCATGGGAGGAGCTGAGCCAACAGTCCCACTGCGCAAAGGATGCAAAGAAGCTGAGGGCACGTGCAGAGGTGTAAGCGCCTGGAAGTGGCCCACGTTAGAGCCAGAAGCTTGCTGACGACTAGCAAACCTCTTAATCCCACCCTGGGCGCTCTTCTCAGCTTGTGAATGGGCCTGCGGGGAAATAAAAAGTCTGCAAATTAATAAGTGGCCCAATCCACGGAGAGTCTAAAAACCAAGAATCGACCGGAATGGCCCAAATGATTAGAAGGGGGTGGATAGGGGTTGCTGCATACAGCTGCCATCGACCCACAAACCAAGAAAAAATGCAGACCTTGGCAGATTGAGAGTAATGGGAAAGAGATCGGTGAGATTTCGCCGGTATTGCAGCGCTGGACCTGCACAACTGAGCGGAGAACGGAGGAGGTAGTGAAGGGGTGGAGGATGGGCCACCATGAACTGGCTGCAAAGCGATCGGATCCAACCGCTGCCATTGTATAATCGTGGTTGTCGGGGAAGTCACCCACGAGCTTCGATCAATCGGAGGAATGGTGGAATTAGAGGAAGGGCACAGCTTGAGAGGGTGACCTATGTATCTGCACCCGAAACAGACCTGAGGGAGGCCTTCGTATTGAAAATAAACCCAGGTTCGTCTATCAGGACCACCTTTGGAGATCCGGAAAACAATCCCATCCTTCAGGTCACGGTGTCCATGGAATGAATCTTCCACGTTAATCCGCACCAAACATCGGGGATAATAATCGTCAGAGCCCGGACGATAAAAAAGATCAGCGTCAGCACCTCGCCAAGAATGGAGCAAAGTCCGGCGGCGATATCGGGTGATCGATACTTCATGGGGAGGTGATGAATGCAAACCCAGAAATCGACATATCGGAGGTCCATGAAGATAGTGGCTGACGGAGACTCCCAAGGGATGACACTAATGAGGTGGGTATCAAAGGCCAACGGACGTTGCCCAAGAACCTTACGAGCCTCTGTCGGATCCGAGAAGAACAGCTCAAAGAGGCCATGTTCTTCAGGAGAGATCCGAAGCGGCCCATGGACATGCCATTTGTTGGCCAGAGTTTTTTGGACAAGCCGAAGCTTTTTTTTGGTCAAAAAATCCGAGCTATCAAGCTTTGGTCCTGCCAATCAGCAGAAGCCAGGTCGTCAGCAGTGAGAACAAAAGCATGTCGAGACATGGTATGCATAGGAGAGGAGATGGAATGGAGAATGAGGAATAGTAGGAACTCAGTGCTAAAACTACATAGAGAACAAACAATAACCAATGCAGAAGCAAGCCAAGTGTTCCCATAAAGAAACGGAAGCAATAGAATGTCCTAATAATGGTTGTATTGAATGCCCCAATGATGGATGAGCGGAGTAATGAATTGGGAGGAAGTGGATCGACGTAACTGACAGAATAGACAACTGAGGACGTGCTGGACCAGGTGAGCGACGGCGACAAGAACCACGCCTCCCTCGAGATGGGTTCCACCGGGAAGAAGAATGGTCGAATTATGCAAACAATGAATCATCGGCACCCACAATCAGTCAAGGATCCGCCCTGACATGAATTTAAAACCTATTTTTATTATTTGATTATCCTTGAACTGATGAAAATTCTATCCCCGGAACGTGGGAGAAGCGACGGCCAGTACTGATGAACCTCTGCAAATGGAGGAGGAATTGATCCGCTCCCACCTCAGGAAAAAGATTATCATAACTGTGAACAGAATGAAGATGACATCTCAAGACCAAAAGATTAGCCTGCACGAGCAAGGCTCGGCAACGGTGACAATAACTTCACTGCCGGTAACGACAATCAAGCTTTTGAGATCAAGCTTCCATGGTTTTACCCTCCACTTTCAAATCATCAACAAAAATAAGTTGATTAATTAATTCATACAAATCTTTTATCTTCGCTAGTAAAATCATAACTCATATGAATGTATTGTTAGAGTTAGAGAAGAAAACAAAAGGAAAGGAGGTGAGGGCAAGTAGAACCTTGTAGATAGATGATGGATAGGTCACATGTTGCAAAATGCCAAACAATAAAAGTTCACGAGAAGGACTCCCCGTGATCATGCAAACTCAGCCGGCGGGTGCAGAGAGCATAATACAAACACAAACACAATTTCCTAGCGATGTGTACACGGTACATTTTTTTATAATTTTATTATATATTATGTTTAAAATTAAGAGTTTTGAGATTTTTTTTAGCGTTTAGCATTTAAAATATAGTGATAAATATTTAGAATTTAATTAAGACTTTTATAATTGGTTAATTTAGATTTATGGTCAAAAAATCAGAATTTGAAGTATAATTAGTGTTTAAGGGTTTAACATTATATTTTAGTATTTAGGGTTGCATATGAGGTGTTTAGGATTTATTATTTCGATTTTAAATTCTTGGAATGAATATTTTTAATGTCGAATGTTGTACCGAAGTCTCTATATAATTATTTTAACTATTTTCATTCTTCATATAATTTATTTATTAAGGACATATTTTGTTGACTTGGCCAAACATATATATATATCCATTATTCTAAATTATAAAGAAAGAATATCAATTATTTGTGTATGGAGCCTACACAAGAAGAATCTCTCCCTGTTACCATCAATGCAAGTAAAGTAATAGAGACCCGTGAGTCAATAGTCTTATTGCTGCATATTTCTCTGCTACGTACGTAAATCCCCCACCACCACCAATTTAACATGCATGTCGAATTATTATTATTATCATAATTCATGCAACTTCACAGCCTTTTTTGTTTCGGTGATTATCCAATTATTATTAGTCATCTGATTTTTTCAAAAGTAATTACCTCGCTACTTAAATTATTGTATGTCCATCTGTGGACCGGCAACCAACAACTAGGCAAAAGAAAGAAAATAATTTAATTATATAGTGTGCTCCTTAATTTTAAGGTACAATGATTGATCATGACATCACTTAGCTTCCTGCCTATATATATTTCTCTACTTTT
The DNA here is from genome assembly GCA_030674075.2 of Linum usitatissimum. Lineage (NCBI taxonomy): Eukaryota > Viridiplantae > Streptophyta > Magnoliopsida > Malpighiales > Linaceae > Linum > Linum usitatissimum. The sequence goes on from JAUJYP020001424.1 coordinate 2,455,982, forward strand.
TAATATCATTAAAATTAAAACACACATCAACTTATCAAATCACAATTACAAAATTTATAGACTGATATTTTGCTGATAACTAAAATTCAGTGATTAAAATGCACATAATATGAAATATTTGGTATGTCTCTTAATTTTAACATTTTTATGAATAAATTTTAATTTTAGTAATAATTAATAAAGTGATAATAGACACTTTATAGGAAGCCACATATACATGATAAAATTTTATTGTATAAAGAAACTATATGAATACATTATAAAGCACCAAAGTTTAATTTATTATTTTATGTATTCAATTCGTCTTCACAATATAAACCAAACTATTATTACACATGAAAATGCAAAGAAAGCAGAGAAACATATAAGTGAAAGAAATCACAAAACAAATAATTATTTTTTGGACCTGGAAATCCTTCTGGTCAACGCCACCAAGCAAAGCAAGCGGTAAAAGACAAAGAACCCAATCAACACGTAGACATTCCTCCACCTCAGCTTCTCTCCGATCCCTTTCTGCTTCAACACGTCAGCACCGGTAACCACGCATGCAGCAGTGCCAATTCCACTACTACCCTCACCACCATACCAAACAAAGCACTCATTCACATGACAAGAATACTCGTTGACTAGAAGCGCGTCAAGGGCATATTTGTACATTGACATGTAATGCATGAATACCCAATACTTGGGCATGCTTGACTCCGATATGAAGTATCCGGAGAAGAGGAAGAACCCGGCCAGGATCACGGTGACCAACGTGGTGCCCGCGATGTAATTGGGGGCCACCGAGCTTAGAAACAGGACGAACGAGTTCGCCATGAGCAAAATGATCCATACTACAACGAGAAAGTACGCGAACGCCTGCCAGGTCGCGCAGAGACCAACGAGGAAGTAGACGGAGACCGAATAGATAATGGAGACCACGAGAAAGTAAGGTAGGAATACCAATGTGTTGGCTAGTAAGTAGGAAGAGATTCGGTATAGGCCACCGGATGCTTCGCGGAGGATGATGGGACGCTCGTTGATGAAGATCGGTAGGGTTTCGGTCGTGGAGGAGAGGAGGAATGTGAGGGTGAAGGCGAAGAGGCCGCAACGTTTTTCGATTCCTTGTTTGTTTATTCCTATGTTGATGTAGATCGTACCGAGTACGAGCCCCACGACTAATGCTTCGATCGTGTTGGTCAGGAGTAGCTGCTTCGTTCGAAAGATGATCTTCCATAACCTGAAAGATATATGATAGTCATGATCGAAATTCCACGTATCAATAACATATTGCACTACTTAAGATAGTAGAAAAATACTAGACTATAAATTACATTAATACCTGGAATGCAAGGCTGAAATCTCATGGATCCGCGAGCTTCTGTACTTGATCAAAACGAGGTCGTCGTCGTCACAACCACGATCACCGGTAGGAGAGATTTGATCAGGTGAGGGAGAGACCGCCGTAGGATCATCATCAGGCGACAGCTGGCCCATGATCTCCATGGCATACTCAAGAGCATTAAGCTGGTCAGGAAGAGTGAATCCCTTACCTAGCAAGTAACTCTCCAAAGAAGGAAGCGATCCGTAATGAACGACATTTCCTTTACGTAACAGAAGGACACGATCGATCATGGAGAGGATCTTGAATCCAGGCTGATGAATCGACAACACCACGGTCCTTTTCCGTGAAGTAGCAATGTACTTCACGGTCTGGACCACGCTGAGAGCCGACTTGCTGTCTAGTCCAGAAGTTGGCTCGTCAAGGAGCAGCACTCCAGGGTCATGGAGTACTGCCAGGCCAATGGAGACTCTCCTGCGCTCCCCGCCGGAAAGTATTCCCTCGGCCAGCCTGGTGTTTGCCACGTGGGCCAAAGAGAGCTCTTCGAGGAGGGAGGCGACTAGGGTTGGGATTTCGGAGGAGGAGCTAGGGTTTAGAAGGCGGGCGGAGAAGGCGAAGGTCTCGAAGACGGTGAGGAGAGGGAGGGAAGCATCGTGTTGGGGGACATAGGCGGAGAGCTTCCGGAAGGAGGAAGGGTTGATGGGGGATGAGTTCAAGAGGAGGGAGCCGGAGGTAGGGGAGGTTCGGGCTGCAAGGATGTCGAGGAGGGTGGACTTTCCGGCCCCACTGGGGCCGACGATGGCGAGGATTTCGGAGGGGAAGGCGGTGAAGGAGACATTGTTGAGGATGGTGGTTGGTGGGGTTGAGGAGCATGGTTTGAAGAGGAGGTGGAATGGTGACGTGGAGGTGGTGGAGGAGGAGATGGTGGTGGATTTGGAGTAGGAGATTGATGAGGCGGTTAGCTTGTAAGTTGGAATTTTGGGTTGTGGAGGAGGGTTTGGAGGTGGTGGTTGTTGAGTTTCATCCATGGTGGTGAAACAGAATGAGGAGATAAAAAAAGATGGGGAAGATGATGAATTCTTTTTGAGGTTTGTGAGGAGAATTTGAGAGGGGATATTTTTGTGTATTTTGAATTTTAAATTCCTTTTTTGGAGTGGGTGATTAAAGGAAAGGGTGGCCAACTCACCAAATGAACATGAAAAAAATCGATTTTACTCAATATATAGACATGATACATGAAAGAGATGTAGTTTTGGGCACTGTAATTATAAAATTGTTTTATTAAATGGTATGTAACCTGCTAATCTTTAAAGGTATTAGAGACTATTTTAGTTTATTAGTAATCGTTAATAATTTTGAGGATCATTTTTATACGATCTTCAAAACTTTATTTTTCTATAATAATATATTTTCAAAATAAATATATTATTTATACGTTAAACGGGGTATTTAGTGTCTGGTTTTATTTTTAGATTTGTGGTTTGAAATTTAAAATGCAAAATGAGTTGTACTTTCTGTGATGTTTTTTGTAATGGCATCATTGGTATTTAATTTATGCTGATTGTTGACATCATTAAAGTTTGTCTGATAACAATATCACTAAATATGATGTATGTTGGAGTTGTTTTTTATTAAAAAAAAATTATAAAATTGGAATGATAAATTTGGAATCATGGGACATTTGAAAACACCCTAAATTAATAAAAAATAATAATAAACTATACAAATACATCAATTTTGAAAATTTTGCATACCAATTCATTTTTTTTAAACGAGTGTCTTTAATCAATGGCCTAAATTCATCCGCTCTATTCTATAAATTAAAAACAAGATAAATTGATATGCTACATAGTAAGCAAGTCAGCATTGAATTAAATTAAAGGTTTTCATATGAATTGAATTAAATTAAAAGTTAAGCATGTAGGTTGAAGCACTGTGGGTAAAAGGACAGAGTTTGACACGTAAAGGAAGCTCAAAACGACAACTTGACAAACGCATAAGGAATTCAGCAGCAGCCCCCCACTGAATCTCAACGCTAATTTTATCTGAAAACCCAACAGAAGCCAACATCGGAAAAGTCAAAACCCAGAACTGAAAACGTAGGAAAAAAGAAACAAATGGCTGGCAAGTGCGTGATGATGATGAGGGAGAAGAAACAGAATGTATCTGATTCACGAGAGTTGAACTGTGGGGCTGGATATGATCATTCATGGCTGGCTTCTCTGACAACGATCAATATATATATTTGTCGTCGTTGTGATCGAGAAGAGATTATGTATTTTCTTGGGGATAGTGAAGAATTATTATGCATGCTTCACGACGAAACGTACCAGAGCTAGCATCATATCACGGATATCGTACTTTGTGATTGCTCACAGTCACAGGCCGGTAGCTGTGATCTCAACTCAACCCGAAACCAAGCTGATGAATCCGACCAACTCCATCCTTGACCCGATTTATTAAAAAAATCGAAACATTATAAGATGAAACTGTGCGCGATGAAACCGAGCAAATGAATAGATTAACTTGTGTTTCCATGAACCTATAGCATAGCTTGACTAACTTGTGATACGATGCATTTTTTAATAAAGTATTTATATTTAAGAATCCCTCTATGATCTTTTCATCTTATAAAAAAATCATTATTTTTCGACCGCCTGAATACCACCAATAAACTAGGAAGCACGATAAAGTTCGATGTTCACCCATCATTCTTCCTTTACTCTCTTCAAGCATACTATTACACACATGGAAGAGGTCATCTCAAGGAAAGAAATAACCCTCATAACCGCTTCGACTCCTCCATAACTCTTTAAGAGTGCTACTTGACACTCAACTTCAATTTTTGAAGAAATTAATGACATTTACTGAGGTTTTGAGTTAGGGAGTCTAATCGTGTTGCTTATTTCTACGACTTAGCTCTATTCAATTTTTGCGTCAGGTCGTGATTATATTAGAATGATATTGAACCGTTTCAGAATCCATCGAACCGTTATTATATTAGAATGTAACTAAACCGTTTCGATGAAACTTGTAAAAATCCAACCGAGTTTGAAAACACTAGTGGATAAGTTCGATGGTACAAGTTCGTTAAATGGGCTTCTACTGATCCATGAAAAAATAAGTAGGCCTAAACCACTAACTGTTCCTGGGCCATACTGTTCAAACATTCTGGGCCAGATGGTTTTACCTTAATTGGGCTTATCCTGGCCACATTAGCCCATAGTCCATCTGAAATTCTCCACATGGTCAGCGGCAAACATTAACGTTAACATTCCGAACAAAAACTGAAAGGGAGCAGTAATTAAGCAGACAAACCTACTAAGAATTAGATGATTACTTGTGAATTGAGAAGAGGAGGGGGGGTGGCGGCGGGGGATATTCCAAACATCTCGGCCAAGTCAACCGAGGAGAAGTAATTTGTATTGTAATTAGGGACTTAATCACCTAGGATGTTGTCCCTTAGTTAATATAATTAGTGATGTTTCCCAAGGAGCTAATATAGATTTGTGTAACACGGTCGGAAGAAGGCACCATATGATTGTTCCACATACAATGCACTCAAAGCATACATAAAAAGCATTCACACCATCTTTTGCTCTGCCCTGCTCCCCTAATTAATTAATTAATTAATGGGTTGGTTTACTGAAACAGAACGGTTCAACGCGGGAAAATGGAACCACATGATCGCCCAAACCCTTTAACCCTACATTGGTCGGCTCAGTCTATTTGTTCCAACCACCCAATAATAAATCGCACTTTTATACCTAGAGTTATATTTAGTACACCATTTTTTTTTGTTTATTTCTAGCACGACTTCGTATTCAAACAAAAATTGGCTAGAATTAGTAATTCCATCCGGATCATACGGAATTGGGAGTCGGATTAGTGCAGATTTGGCTCCGGATAATTTTTGCTTTTGGAAAATGTATCCGGCGGAGTTGGGTCCAATTTCGCCAGGCTCCAATTCTTGCCCCGCATGCTAGACATCACCGTAGTTCACATACCTTGTTGGTTTCAGTCCTATTGGATAAGCAACATATATGATCAAGTTAGACTATGCTAGGTGCTCCTACTGGGCACACCTAGTGAAATCATATACTCATAGTTGTTCAACTCATTGCTCATATCAAATGAAATTTTACTTTTATATTCAAACAATAATCTATAACAGTCGGCAATATAATCCACTTTAACAATCCGTACAAATTTGTGGTTTTAATGATTCCATAATATCGACATGTCTGACTGGTATCGTGTTAAAGATCTTTTAAGCGAACTAGCTACATTGACGAAAGATCTGAGATTTTCAAGCCGAACTAGGTGATTAATTACTGGTTCGGCCGATCCTCCTATAGGTGCATTTGACATTTCCCTTCCGATGATGAAATGAGAATCTAGCTTAGTTATATTAGTTTGTGTCAAAGTCACATACAGTCTTAATAAAAAGACTGCAATTCATTATCTGATTTGGAAACAAAAGGGAAACATGACAATATATTTTGATAATCCCATGGAGATATGGTTCCTGAACCCCGGCTACCTCGTTTCCTCGGCCGTTGCCTTGTCTTGTCTTTGTTTCTTGGTTCAGTGAATGAATGGCTCTTGTGATCAATTCATAAACGTTGATGTAAAACATATTATAATTATAAAGTTGAACTTGGAGGTAGCAAGCACCAGTTAATTTCTTAGTTTGTTTGACAAGTTACCAATGTTCAATAAAATGTTTGGGTTTGTCCATCCTATCGTTCCACGTAGTTTAGGTCGTTTAAGGTTGAATCTTTTTTATTACATGGTTGACTTTTTATAACGTGACTGTCGACAACCTTAAAGTTTACTCCTGACGTCGACATCTCTGAATGTGTGTGTTCGCCGAAAGAGTTTTTTCTTGATTATTGGACATATAACACATTTCAAACTTACAAAATTGGAAATTGATCAAGGGACTTTTGAGGCACGATGAGTACAGTGAACCGTTGTTGGAGCATCCTTGTCTGAAGAAAATCCAATCAGAATCTAACAATGGGTTAGTTGAGGGGAGCAGGGAAGCGATGTCTAAGCAGAAATGTCAATTACTAATTCATTATGTTTAGTAATATATAACAAGAACAAAACTGAAGCCTCCAAGTTCTTTAATGGCGACTACGATCGCGATGCTTGACTGCCGGTTCTTGGAACTCCGAGGAAAAAAAGGGAGAAACAATGCTCCGCAAAGTCCACATCTTTACATCACACGCGGTATCACGTTAACGGAATGATCACCTTGTTATAAATTTATCAAAATATAATGGTATGTACATTACTTGATCATGACCTCCTTGAGCATGAAAGCGCGATTATATTAGTCTCAGTCATATGATAACATATTTTATATTCTAGACCCAATTTATTCAATCAGTTCAATTTAAGCCAATCCGCTTGATCCAAACCGAATAGAATATGTTAGGTTGGTTCAGTTTTAGCCAAGTGATTGGTTCAGTTTATATGGTGATCAGTCAAGTTTATGGACCGAGAGTTTGACATAATGATCGTTTTGTTACAATTTAAATAAATTAATGGTGTATAAATTACTTACAAAAGTTGATGATCGCACTGTTACTCATCATTAACCTAAAATTTGAAAATTGGTATCATCTTACAATGTAATAAAAAAATTAAAAGATAGAAAACAAGAAAGTAAATAAGTGTCCATTTTGTAATAAAATTACTCAATTGTCTTTTGTAAATTCAGAACCAAAACCCCTAAACAAACATTAGCCAACTCGAACTTGATCACAACCAAACCAACCGTAACTCGATCACAATTCACAAAGTTACCAACAAAAATAAATAAATTTCTTAGGGCGACCTTTACAGGGCATATAGCCAGCACATCCCAACCGGATTCCATGAAAAAAAAGACAACACTATTGTTATGTGACAACAAAAGAACCTGTTATTATAATCGTTAGATTTGTAAAATTCATTTTCAATCGTTGGATACGGACGTCAGTACCTGCTGACAGATGCCGATCGAGCACACAAGAAAAATTGCAGGCAGCCAGGCTTATCCTATTTGTCAAGTATAACGTCATAATTCCAAGTTGCTTGTGGCAAAAATGGTGTATTCATTTATTTTATCTTTGATTTCATTATCGATGCTGCAAACTGCAGAGTAGCAATCTTGGTCCTCCCCCTAATTTATTACCCAACTGACCCAAAACAGACGCATGCCTACCCCCTACTGTCTCAGTCCTCATCTCAAATTTTGAAAAAAAACACAGCTTCAAAATTAGTCATGTTAATGCCCACTGTCCTCATTTATGATGGCTCTACTTTGAAAAATTGCTTCAGTTTGCAATTAGTGTTGTTGCAGGGGGAGATGGATGGATGGATGGATATCTCCCTCCTGCTGCATGCCAAAGATTTACTACCCCCTCTCTTTCTTTTTCTTGCTCTTTTCCGTGGAGCAATAATGGCATCTTAAATAATACAATTCAAGACAAACTTTATAGTACTTTGCTATAGTAGCATACATAGCACTCTCCACAGTTGTTTTTGTTGGTACTTTGATTTCGGCATAAAAGCTCTTGAACAATACGAGGTGGTCGAGGTTCGGTCTGATTATTTCAAGGATAACGGAATGTACCATCATCTAAAATCGTGGTGTTTCAAATAACGGATATGTGTTATACATTGATTATGTGTGATGGTCAGCTATCTTCTAAAGCTTTAGGAGAAATGGTACCCAGCAAAATGTGCTACTTTCTCTTTTCTCACTTCTTCTTTTTGTCTTTTGAGAAAGAAAGAAGGCAAAGGCTAGTTGTCAACTGCCAAAGTTGATATTTTTATGCTATTTTTCTCCCAACTTTGCCTAAAGTCTCTGGGATGCTTCCTTCCACTACTTGAATCATACATCACTCAGGTATAATTTCATAATTAGTCTTCCCCTAATCATCATCCCCATTCATTCACTGCCTCGACTACTATGGGTAGTTTGTATTAGTGAAGACGGTGTGTATTAGGACTTAGCATTATGAATACATAGTTGAGTCATTAGACGGTTATCTCTTATAAGTGAGCAAAAAAGTGCATCACACACAACCACCGGTCGTTGGTGTGTGACACGTCGTAATCCTAACCCAGGTAGGACAAAACAGGGATGAACTGTTTGTTTCGGACCCAGAAGAAGAAAAGTACAGAACTTTTTGAATTCTAAGTTACGTTAGCAAACAGAGCAGATTTCTTGGAACCCAGAAAAATTCACCATCATCATCGTCATCATTCACCCAACCAAGCTTTTACAAAACACAGCAGAGGACGTGAGGGCTCAGCCATCAATAAACAAATACAGTGACTTCAGCTCCTTGCTCCATTCCTCCTCTCTATCTAAACCCTACTAGTCCAACACATTAAAAGCAACATCATCATCCATCCATCCGTGGCTTCCCTAACTGTTTCTCCCTAACACTATCTTTTTCTTTTTTTTTCTCCTTCACTTTACAAACCCATAAAACAAAAAAAAGAACAAAAGTCTCACTCACTGTTCATTCAAACTTCCTTTTCTTCAGTATGTTGATAAGTGATGATTACAAATCTAATTCCAAATCAACTCGTCATTCGAATCCATCGACATTCGCTCCGGCAATGGCTCGCTTGCGAATCTGGATAACAGCGACGAATCTGAAGCAACAAAATGAAACGAAATCAGACATTTGGTTGAAAATTTTAGATTTTGAAAAACAGAGCAATGATTGAGTTTTAGTTTAATGTGTTCACCTCTGGAAGAATTGAAAGATCTCTTGCAGTGAAGAATGGCGCTCTGTATCCCATCAGCTTGCAGTAGCAGAGAATCGTCCCTCCGCTGCCCAGCAGCCGCCGTCGGTGGCGGCTGGGAAGCTCCGGCGGACTTACTCTTCCTCAAATGCTTACAAACTTCGCGTATCCCGGCGTGAATGCCGTTCCCCTGCTTCTCCTTCTTCGTCGGGGATCCAGTCACTGGCGACGAAGTCGCCGATGAGTAAGAAGAGAACTCGCCTGCGGCGGCGGCGATTTTCATCCTCTCGCATTCCGACCTCTTAACCTTGACGTAAAGCGGATTGATTAGCTTCAAATACTTGTGGACAATCTCTTTAGGGAACCTTCTAGACGACGCCGCATCGTCCTCCAGTTCCGACGCCGTTTCGTTCCAGATCTGCTTCCTCAAGCTGTTGTTCCTGCCCAGATTCGGTGACTTGTACGACGCTGTATCGGTTTCCTTCTCCTCCTCTGTTTTCTGAGCAGGCATTGACTTTGACTTCTTGAACGCGAGGATCCGGAACCTGGGAGCGGATTTCAGGACGGAAATTGGGGACTGGTTAGGCTTGTTGGGAGAGGAAATGGGCTGTTCGATTGGGAGGATCTTCCTTTTGGGAAGTGATTGTTTCGGTTCGATTTTGGGTTTGGAGTCTCCGCCGACGAGGACGCCATTGACGGCGAGCTCCAATTCGAAGAAAGAGTCTTCTTCTTCTTCTTCTTCCTCGTAAGTTTCCAAGCTGAATGAGGATTTGGCGTTTACAAAGGCGGCATCTTGGTTCAGTTCTTTGGGGTTAAGGATGTTGGTTGTGGGTCTGAGGAGCTTGAGGAAGTAAAGTACATCCATTTTTGTTTTGATTTTGGAAGGAGGGAGAGAAACAGGGGATGAAGAAGAAGAAGAAGGAAGGGGAGTTTTGATTTTGAAGCTTGTAGGGTTTAGAGGGAAAGGAAAGGTAGTTTTTATAGTGAAAGAGTGCTTTTAACGTTTAACTTCAACTTTTTTCATTTTCATTTTTGATTTTTGAATGTGTTCATTGAAAATGGTGTTGGGAATTTCAAGCAGGCGGGAAAGAGGAAAATAACCAGACGGGATGACGTCACCTTATTATTATTATTTTTGTACTGGTGAGTGGTCTTTGGTTTTTGGATTTTCTGATGTTTCTGTACGTTTCTGGTTATTTAATTAAATTCCTAATGGGTGCTTGACACTGATTCCATGTCTAATTATTTAACTAAGTATATGATTAGTCTGCACTAAAGTTCATCTTCTCCAGTTCAGCTGGTTTTTTGGTATTTTTGGCCGCCTGTTACAAACCAGGAGACCACCATGTGAAGAGAAGAATACTTGGGTAAGTTGATAAACCTACTGTGAAAGGAGCTGAGTGTAAAATCATCAAGCCATGATGCTCAAAATCACACCCCGACATTGTCGTTGCTGTTATATGAGAAGAAAATGAAAATGAGATAGCGTAACGTAAACTGTGGCATTGTGCAAAAGAGACCCTATAAAAGAAACTAATATAAATATTCGCAGGTCTGTGCTGAAGAGTGCAGAGAGTACAGAGAAAGGCAGGTTCAAAAAAAAAACAAAGAGAGTTGCAGTGCATTGCTTGGACCAATAGCTTCTTTCTAGTGCTGAGAGAGACTCTACTGTACGTACTTTCTAAGTTTTGTCCCATACGTAGCTACTTACAACCTCACGACTCACAACTGGCTTCCTACACTTCGGATTACTCTTTTCGTTATTCGTAAATAATGATTATAAGTTTAGTTCAGACAATTTCAATATGAAATAAAAAATTATCAGTGGCACATTTTATAACTGAAAATAATACAAGAAAAAAAGTTTGTTTATATATTTTAGGAAAAATGATCATAAAAAACTTAATCTATTCGGTTTTGACCGAAAATGACACAATTTATTAAAAAATGCTTTTTGTGACATGAATTTTAAATTTGTCCATTAACTTAACGGTCAAACATAACGATGATGACATGGTTGTCCACCTATCTTCCACATAAGTTTCACATGATAAAATTTTATTATTTTAATTAAAAATCAATAAAATCTAGAACTCAAACTAAAATACTTTATAAATTAAAAAAATAAGTTCATACATGAATATTGATAGCTTAAAAGGCTCCAACGAAATTAGATAGAAATCTGAAATCATCGGCTCCGGCTCCGGCTCCGGCTCCACCTCATGAGTGTCGATCTCCGACCCTCCTTTCATCAGCGACTTCCACCAATTCTTCTTATCGTCCGACGATCTCGTCAGCAGCATCGAGACAATACTCTGCTTCTCTTCCAGAGCGATCCCCGACTTTCTCCGCACCGTTCAGCTCCCCGTCGATGATCTTCGCCACCGGCGGTCCCTTGATTTCGAGTTTCAGGGATTTCTTCTTGTTATCGCAGGTTCGATCTCATCCCTTGAGGTATTGGGATTGTGATTGTAGCTTCTTGGAGACTCTAGCCCCATGAGTAGTTCTGTAAATTCCTCTCAAATGCATGTTTGATTTTGGTTTCGCAATTCAACATCATTTTTTATAACTAACTAATGAAGAAAGTTCTAAACAAAAGTCAGAATGTCGAATATTAAAATGGTGTATCGAAAATATATCATTCGAAGTGAACAAAAAGTATATTGTAAAATATTTTCATAATATAAAAATTCTACGTAAAACATCCCATGAAGTGTATAAATACTAAGACAAGCTACATGTTCGATTATTAATAATTAACTACTATCCACAACACCATTAGAATAACATTTCCTTGTACTTCTTTCTTCACTTCATATCCAACATACCATGTTTTTCCTGATAATGAAGTCCCCTAATTATTATTCAAATGACAATAACATACCATGTTTTGCTTGTGGATGGAATTAACTGTATCAGTTTAACATTCCCATGCATGATGAACAAGGCAACAATTGGTGGCTGAGAATGTTAAGCACTAATGCAATGCAATCAGAAATACCAGTCAATCTTTTACGTCCAGCAATCTTCTAATGGCTATTATATACGTGTTGGAGAGTTGTGACAACTCGCATCAACACTCGGGGAAATTGAATTCCAGCTAGTTGGAGAATGAAGACAGTTTGGTTGGAAAAGGACAAGTGATTTTGGGAGTTTTGGAGTTAAATCACTTGTTTGCACACTTAAAAAATTGAAATTAAGAGTTTTGGTGACGAATTAAAACATCACCTAGTTTTAGAAATGAATTCAATTTGTTGTAATTAAATTTTTTCTTTGCATCATAATTTCACTTCAAATCACCTACTCAAACAAATATTTTGAAATTAGGAAACCTTATACAGTTCTCTTCTATTTCGGTATGCAGTCGGGACCAAAGCTCAAAGCATGGCCAATGAGTCTATGTTTATATATAGTCTACATTTATTCTCTCAAAAGGAAACAAATTCTCTTCTTCCTATGATATACCACACACTCTCCTCCGTTTAGTATCATGTATATTGATAGTGATAAGATTTGTAGCAACTATCTATCCTTATATGCATGCTTTTTGAGTGGTTATTAGTTTATTCGGGCTTCATTCCTGTGTGATTTTGTGTTTTGGCATCATATGCCTAGATCCGTTCACTTGGACCGTTTCGGTCCATTTGATGTGTTTTTTGTAGTATTTGTTACCCACAGGTACTCTAGAGATAGGTGGTCTGGCTATGAAGCTATGGACGTGAAGTAGAGCACAGTTGGAGTTCGAACGGAAGATCAAGAAAGGAAATGGAGGAGCAGAGGAACTGCACGCCGTGCAACCCTATCATATTTTAAAAATCTCGGCCTCAAAACAAGGGAACGGCGTGAACCCTTGCATGTCGTTCCTCCCTTTCAGTTCTGCGGGATTCTGAAGAGAAAGAGGTGCACATCGTGCACTCTCCAGTTTCGGCAGCTTCCTATAAAAGAGCAGATTTTGAGGAAAGAGAGGACGTCTTCCCCCAACACGAATTGCCCCCGATTTTTCACGACCTTCCTCTGCAAAAAACCATCATTAATCTATCTCTAGAAGCTCAATTGAAGATCCAAAGGAGTCCCCATCGAAAATTGAAGCCAAGACTGAAATTAAAAAATTAAAAGCGACGATTGGAAGAAGAGCAAACTTAGAAATCGAACTTGGGATGTTTGCTTAATAAGAAAGCCACCCTACCATGTCGTCACAACCCATCTCCACCACTGCGTAGATGTATTGAATTGGTGAAGATCATGGATGAACCTCACTCTAAAACTAAATAATTGTTAACTTGTGGTTTCCTCATACCGTATATTGCAGGATAGGATCATCCTTTTGTCAACCACTTGGGATGCTATGCTACGAGACCCAAAAGGGAAAGAAAGCACTGAGGAAGAGGCGTTTTGGATGTGATGGCGAGCTAAGGAAGAAGGGTCCAAGTCATTACTCATACTACTACGTCTTTGGTAAAAGTAGACAAAAGAGAGAAACCCAAAGGTTTGACTTGTACAGAGAAACACTTTATTTGGGGTTTCTCTACTATCCTTGTCTTTAACTAAGGTTATGGAGCAAAAGCTTCGGGTATGTGCGGGATAATTTTTGTTAAGCACGATTAAATTGAAAATTACGTAAACAGTCAATTTGAAATTTAAATTATAAAAGATGATAATTACCGAAACTTATGGTGCGCGACGCACTTCATTTTAAAAGTTGCATTATTTAATTTATTTCATCAAATTCAAAATTATACTATAACACCCAAACTTTTGTATAATTGCAATTTAGTCACTCAGTTTGTTTATGAAGTGAGGTTAACTGAAACTCGATTTTCAGTGCATTAGGTTAACTTCAATTGGTTAAAATGTACTAAAATAGTTAAAATTTGAGCTAAATGGGCTGAACTCGGGTTAACATAACAGATTTTAAATTGAACGATTGCGGGTCTTTAAAATTTTTGACGGTTATGGATTGAGCTCAATTTTTTAAACTGTTTTAGTGCATTTTAACCAATTTCGTAACCAACTGACATTAAGTTAACCGTACTTTATAAACTAATTGAGTGACTAAAGTGCAATTACATAAAAGTTTGGGAGTTAAAAGCAAAAAAATGGTTTGGTAAAATAAATCAAATAATGCAACTTTTGAAATGTGCAATGCGCCGCGCATCCTGCAGTGCGTTCTACGGTGCATCGTAAGTATTTGTAATTGTCATTTTTTATAATTTAAGTTTTGATTTGATCATCTACATAATTTTCGATTTAATCGTACGTAAAATAAAATTTTCCCGAGTGTGCAAACTTAGAATGGTGAAAGGGCTTCTTTCGCTCAAAGGCACGCAGAGGAGGAAAAGAGAGGTATATATCATTATATATATGCCTTTGTGTTACATTTTTTGTGCTTGTACTTTACATACCTAGGATTGTCCTTGGTGCCCAAAGATTTTATGTGGGTTTAATTACAATTCAAGTATCGCATTAATAAATTTGGGGTAGATTTGTATGATATAAATACGTTCGTCAATCAAACTATTATATATGAGGCTAGCTGCTTTTGGAAATCAACTTCAATTCACGCGGATTTGGGTCAAAGCGGACAATATCATATTATTATACTAGTCGAAAAAATTGGTGACCTGACCATTGTACAACTTAAATTAAAGCCTGATTAGCATGCAAGACAATCGATCATTGGCGTGTGACGACGCAAGATGATCAAAGTGCACGATCCGTTTTCATACATGTCTTTTTTAGTCGAATATAAACCAAACGAACTACCCTTACAAAAGAAAAAGAAATAAATATAACATAGATGTCGATACATGAGATGTGGCTGAATTCGAACTCGATATCTTCGAGTTTTCAACCACGTAACCAACTGCACAGACGTCATTCTCATGGAACCGGTCTCCTGCATAGTGTTTGATCGGTCCTAGAGTTTCTAAAACTTGAGGGAAGTAGTAAGCTTGTTTTAGTCAATTTGATACTTGATTATATGCTAGAGGAGTTCTACAGTTTCATATTTTATCCGTTGACTTTGACTAATTATTAGTGGGTGACACGTTTCTGGGCCCATGGACTGGACCGACTTTTGTGTAAGTGGGTTTACTGAGAGACTTTTTTATAGTAATATATAAATTTTTTAGATTAGATATTGTTGATCGCTTATTTTGTCCTTTAATAATAAAATTGATAGTTCGATTTTTGTTTATAAGAATGGAAATGATCAGCTATTTACCATCTTGTGCGAGCGCCCACAACAAAAATTTGATTATCATTATCAACAATAAACATCGTAATTACACCATAAAATCCTCAATTAAAGCATAAACTGTTTCCATATATATATTTACTTTAAGTTTATAAGTGGTATTTACGAGTTTTTTTACTGGTTTTGGTTGTCGTATCTTATCCTATCGATGTCGGATTTTAATCTAAAAATCAGTAAATGAGTAATTTATTTTAATATTTGGGATTATCCAACCAAATGAATATATCTGAAACTAATAGATGGCAATGTAAAATCTGACAATTAAACGGGAGGGTAATGGATATACCAAACCCGTCCTTATACCCACTTGTTATCATCATTACTCCGGACATACACCAGTGGACTAGCCCAATTACTAGTCCAGATTGATATTTTAACTGGGCTTTGTACATACCTAAATGAGCTTGTAAGAGGCCAACCCCACGGCTGCGAAGTTGGCACAGGCCGCGTGGACTTAAGCCCAATGGACAACAATCTTGATAATTCTTTAATAACGATGTATTAACTTTTTTTACGAGAAAGGATCAATTTTATTAATGCTAACTTAAAATCGGTTACAAGTTCAAATGCATTAATAAGTTTAAATGGGAGGTGTAGAACCCACAAAACGGGCTATAAGGAAAGGTAATCGTTATTCGAGTGATGAGTCAACTAATTTCCGAACTCTCCAGACAAGACTAACTAAAACAAACGACACTAACAATAAATTCCAAGGAGACACAGTAACGAGACCCAAAGACTAAGTAAGCTCAAGAGCAAAAACGAAAGGAAACAACAAGGACCGAAACCAGGAAAGTTCAAACAGAAAACCAAATCAGAAGACTCCACTAGATCAAGCATGTGCCATTGTCCCGCAAGGCTCGGCCTCTTTACATCGATGGGTAGCCCGCCAATGGTTGGCCTATTTATGCGCCACTTGCTTTATGCAAAGTGAGCTTTTTTGGACCATCGACTTGTTGCACCAACGTAGACGTAGCAGTAGTGGATGGATCCGACATCGGAGTTGAACTTGTCGTCGGCGATGAGTGTGTGGGATGTGGCGGCACCAGCGAGTTTGCGAACGAGGTTGATTTGTGTGGGAAGACTTTTGTTTAAACTCTCATTCGAGAGAAGACAACTACGGAAGACAACTTATAGGTTTACATTTGATTGAGAAGAAGCGAAAATTCCATGCGTGATGGATCTCGGCAGCTTTTAGGTTTACATTGGGAGAGAACTTGACTGTGTTAATCACTAGAGCTTCGCCACAGATGAACAACTTTTCATTGTATACCAAATTTTTTGTTGCAACGATGTATTAACTGTTCGGTTAATTTCGTCAAATTAGTATCAATTAAAAAGAAATGGTTCACGCCGTTCGCGTTCTATAATCCTTGATACTTCCCTCCTTTTTCGTTCGGAGTTGTTACATTCTTCATTTCTCCAAATTCCCAGTCCTTCCGTTTCAATTTCCTTTCACCCCCGGCTTTAATTTTCTCGGCGGAAATCCATGGCGGACAATGTCAGCCACCACGATTCTCTGGTGGACAAGATCACCGAGAATATTACCAGCCACCATGACGTATCCTCCTCTTCCTCCTCCTCCTCCTCCGATTCCGACGACGACAAGCCGTCCAAGGTCGATGCCGTCAAATCCAAGAGTTACCGTCTCTTCGGCAAAGACAAGCCCGTCCACAAGGTCTTCGGCGGCGGCAAACGTACTGCTCTCTTTCCCTCCCTCTCGCACTATTTCTGTCATTTTCTTCTTCTTTCTTGTTTATTCCCCCGATCAGGATTTCGATTCCGCGATCGGATAACGGAGAAGGTTAACGGCGACGCTATCGGATTATGATCCGTTGTTTTTGGCTGCTGTATGAACTTATGATGTTCACAGTGTATGCGAGCGAGCCTAGTGATTGGGAATCCTGTTTCGTCCTGAAATTTGATTGCGATCGTATCAGGAATTCGAAGGATTGACTGACTTGATTTAGGTTTTAGACGTTACATTGTTTTTTTTATCTCTTCCGATTGCTCTGTTATCATCGGAAGTCCAAATCAGGATTCTGGAACTAAAATTTCCATTTCTCAGAGTCGACAAACAATTTCGTCAGATCTAAGTTCATAGAGTCACATATTTAGTAGGAGATGGTGTAGAAACGTATTTTTGAAATGATCACATCACACTATTCACTGACATTATGTTTCGTTTACAGCTGCTGATGTTCTTCTGTGGAGGAACAAGAAAGTTTCAGGAGCAGTGGTTGGAGTTGCTACTGCAATCTGGATTCTGCTTGAATTGCTTGAATATCATCTGATCACCCTAGTTTGTCACTTGTCGATTCTTGCTCTGGCCATACTCTTCCTTTGGTCCAACGCTTCCACCTTCATAAACAAGTACGGCATTACTATTCTCTGTCTAAGGATGGTTTTGCGGTGCTTATTATTGCTCTTTTCTTATGTCAGTTTCCTTGCTGCGTTCATTTGATCAGGTCACCACCTCAGATTCCTGAAGTTGTGATCCCTGAGAAGTGCATCCTTGAAATTGCATCTGCATTGAGAATCCAATTCAACCGTGGCGTCACAGTTCTTCGCGAGCTTTCATCCGGGAGAGATATCAAGAAGTTTCTGATTGTAAGTCTTAGGATTAGGATTATAAGTTTGGATTCACCCATACAGATGATAGTTACTCATTTCATTTTGCCTATATATGTTCAGGTGATTGCTGGGTTGTGGTTCATATCCATCATCGGAAGTTGCTGCAACTTCTTGACCTTGTTCTACATAGGTACGCAAAGATGTAATAATATATAATAACACCTTCTGCACGAAAAGATTTTCTTGATGTCTGTTACTAATTTGTTTTGATTTACATGACACAGCGTTCGTGTTGCTGCACACTCTACCCGTGCTCTATGAGAAATACGATGACAAGGTCGATGCATATGCCGAGAAAGCGATGATTGAGCTCAAGAAGCAGTATGCAGTCTTTGATGCCAAAGTAATGAGTCAAATTCCCAAAGGTCCACTGAAGAAGAAAGATTAGAGATCATCTTCATGGTTCCATTTTTTGAATTGTAGTTTTCTTGGCCAAGTTAGCGTTCTAACTTGTTTTTCTATATTCTGGAGGTACTCTAAACTTCCCATATTTTGCGGCTTCTTTTGGATATTCTTTAAAATATCGGGATCAGTAATGAATGTTGCGAATTTAGATTTTGTCTTTGGGTCGAAAATAAATCGTTTTGAAGGCTCGCCAACGAACTATAAGCCATACACTGGGTTAGGTATTTAGGATAGAAATCGTTGATTCACAACTGGTCATGATGGGGATTAGTAGTGATGCAGAGGATGTCATCAAACTTAGGTAGATACTATATTAATGCCGAAATTCGTTACTTTTAACGTATAGTATGAGTTGAGTTAGGAAAAATAGAAATACGGTTACACTACCTGAACAATATTACACGTTGCAAGTGTTACTTCTCCGGCTTGGTCGGACAATGCTATGAGCCAGTAGTTACAACATTCACTTCACCATTAATAATTTCGCCAACAAAAACTAATAAGAACTAAAATCATAAGCCCACATGGTGAGGTCCTCTGAATCACTATCAGTGTCCTTGGACGACAAAGATAACGCCGAAGAACCATGCAACAGATATTCCACAACCTGGAAGAAAAGAAAGGTTACTAATTTCAGAGACAAACACAAGAAAAAAAGGGGGACTTGGCCTGGGAAATACCTGACGAGAGGTAATGTGTATGACTCCGGTGTTCTTCAATTGCTTTCGCGTAGAACAATTTGCTTCATTGCAACATTCCATACCAGCAAGCCAAACTACTGCTTTGCAACTGTGGCAGTATCCCCGGTTAGATGCTAATCTGTCGGGATTACTAGCTGATCAACAAGAGACCAGTTTCAGAAACAGATACTCAAATGTAACAGAAACCAGATATTGGCAAGTGGCAGATAAAAGAATATACCAAAGTATGTTGTTTTAAAGGCCTCTTTCCAGTCAATACTGCTGCCACTGTCGCTTGTCATTTTCTGCCCTTTCGAATCTGTATCGCTTCCGAAAATTTTAGCATAGTGAGCTTGCCAGAGGAGGTTGTTACTAGCTGCAACATTCCATGACCTTGACAAAAACCAGACATTGTCAAGCATTGTACATACTACCGAACCCCAGATCCACCGAAATCTAACAATTTTACTGGCAGACATTCCCCATCGATGCTAAAGACTGCGTGTCGAGGAAGCTGAAGGTGTGAGTAAGTACATCTTCTGGAAGCTCTGCTATAACTGAAAGAGGCATGGAAGGCAAAAACAGTTCCAACTCAGAGCGACGAAAGGGTGAAAACTGAAAACAACTACTCTGGATGGAGGTTAATTAATATACTTTCTTCCTTGCGAAAAGCTTTGGAACGCCGTTTATGAGCAACCTTGGCACGCTTGAACTCCGAGACTGCCAAAATCTTCTTCTGCTTAGGAAGTTTAGCTTCAGCACTTTGATATAGAAGATGTGCTGCAGAAACAGCACTCTGTGTTTGCATTCTGTTTATTTTTTCCAATCAATCAAAAGAAACAAATAGAGAAATCTTATTCATCCATCTTTAATCAAACACTGAAAAATTGAAATTCTCATTTCATAGCTTCAATTTGATGCCTTCCTATAGAGGTTGCTTTGAACGATTAACAATGCAGCATCAATATTGTCTTCTCAATTAGAACCAGAGAACCCAATTCATCTTCCAATTCGAAAAATTGTTCGCGTAATTCAAGAACTCATAAATTTCCATTATAACAGGAATTTCGGGCTGATTGAAGGCTTGTGTTCCTACAAGTAATTGGCCTATAGAGAAATGATGGATCAATTGCTAAAACGGATGCACTTACTCAGGAAGAAGACGGAAGGCAGTGAGAATGTCGTAGAAGAGTATGGAATGGAGATTCTTAGGGAGGTCGGAGTAAGCTTCCCTGAGAATAGTGCTGAGCTCTTTGCAGGCGATCGGGTAACGGTGGATGTTCGCCAGTCCTTCTTCGTATCGCAATTTCCGGTATCGGTCGACTGGATTTGACATTTCTGAACTGCAATTATGGAGAAGGAAGGAATACGGAAGAACCAAATCCTATAGGGCCATCATTCCGAAGAAGAAGACGGAGGATGAGATTTGTTAACGGCCTTCTAGTTTCGGCCATGGGCCATGGCTACTCCCGCCACTGCTATAACACTGTTGGGCTTTTCTTTTCGGCCTTTCAAATTCGTTGGGCTTTCTGGTTTTGCGATGGCCATTAACTCCACTTTGACGTAAGGCTCACATATTTTGAACTTAGAATCTGCAAGCGGCAACCTCTCAAAGAGGAGGTGTCCGTACTCCGTACTACAACAGTAGTATGACCATATTTATAATATGAAGCTGGATTGAGATGACGTCACATACACCTCGGAAACCTAACTGCGGTGAACTAAGGCCTCGTTTGGTATGGAGTAATGAAGAGTGGGGGAAAAGTAGAAAAAGGAAATTGAGGAATCAGATTGTATAATTCCAATTATATTGTTTCGTGATAAAGTTTGCAATTGAAATACAATTTTCAATTTGTTAGTGATTTATCGTGCAATGACCATGATGCCCTTATTTGAAATCCAATTTCAAGACCCATCATCTTCTAGTTAGAAAAAATTCGTTTAATACTCGTATAATACACATATACGTACTATATGCGTTTAGAACTTCTGTTCTCGTACTATTGTAGAGCCGTTTAATTTTAAAATTTTAATATTTTCTAATTGTTGCTGAAATTTAAACGTATTGCTATGTTGAAACAATGTATAAAACTCTGTCTGTATTTTCTAATTGTTGCCGAAATTTAAATGTACTATTGTACCATACTCTTCCCGTATTTTAATAACTATAAATGAGAACAAATCCGATACCCACCACTATTTATATTTCATAGGGAAGAAGAACTAATATTTGTACATATCTACAACCATATATTATAATATGTCCTGGCTAATCATATAATTTTTCCAAGTATGCATTACATAATTGCAATAATATATTACATGTTTTGGCTAATCAAATCAATATCTCACTTTTATTCCCCACCTCGGTTGTTATAGTCGTTATAGCCGCAAATGAAGTTGGGGGTAATAGTGACAATATCTATCCATTGTTTACGAAAACTCAGAGTTTTGAAGAAAACATCCTCAACACCATATATTTGAAAAATGCACATTTGAGAGGAAATGTGGGCTCAGAGAAAAAGTGTTTTCGTAACACTAACCAATTAAAACTAAACAAACAAATGTTTTTTTGTTACTCTGAGTTTTCACAATACTCTCCTAATTTCCTCTATACCAAACGAGACCTAAGTCTATTATCCTTCTGGGTTTGGCCACGTTGGAATTCCATTGAACCCATTCACGTCAATTTGAACGACGATTGACTCCTTATGTGTGCATTAACAATCATTCTGTAGTTTTACACATAATAATAATAATCAACATAAAAGTAGCTTTTTTCGAAGGAGCAACTTTTATAATGAAAATGACACGTTTAATTTGTTACCTTCCCTCCGATTTGTGACCTAATTTAGTGACCAATTAACCATAATTATAATAATAATTATTATTATTATTAGTGTTGGTTGCTGCTGATGTTGCTGTTTGTGCGATTGGGACTTGGCAAATGCGCCACAATGTAACGTAGAAGAGGACAAAAGATGTCCAGTCGGCAATTCCCGACTGGCCCAACCTGGACGATTATCTGCCCTGCTTCGGCTTTTAACGACCCAGTTCCATCCCCAAATCCATCACTAGCCCTTCCCTCTCATGTTACAGCCTGTAGGTCGGCTAAACCTAAACTAATGCCTCATCCAGTCGCTTGTTCTTTCTACTCAATTCCACTCGTCTCTAATTGGCTAATCACCTGGGCTAGCTAGCTCTTTAGTTACTTAGCAAATCTGCAAAGTGCATCTCTATGGTTATGGTCCTACTAACACTAAAGTTCATAGCTTTTTCTTTTTGGTTTGACGAAGGTATGTGGGTGTAAAAGTAACTAATAACAGGTTGGAACCATTGTTTTGTTCGTATATATAATGATCACGTGGCTTAATTGCAAATTAATGATATGGTTAAACAGATTCCACCTTAATCGAAACAGCTTTCTAAACGAGGTGGGGAGGGTACTAACTTATAGCCATGTGATTTGGATATAGACTTTATAATTTATCGTGTAATTAGTTACGTAAAAGGTGGTCGGACCCTAATTTTGTTTTGTGAGTAATTATAAATAGTTATCAAGTTGTGTAGCAAGTTATAAGTGCTTGTAACTAGTATAAGGGCGATATAACTAGTAAATGGACGATTTGTCTGTAATTAGTTATAAATTATGTAACTAGTGATAAATATTTATTAAGTCCCGAAACTAATTGTATGTAACTATAAGTTATTAAGTCGTGTAACGAGTTAGAAACAACTTTAACTAACTATCGACCATTATACATACAATTATAATTAACTTGTTACATACGATGATAACCAGTTATTTGTGCAACAAATTACAAACGATCGAAACTAGTTACAAAAAATTATAATTTGTTATAGACAGTTATAACATGTTACAATCGATCATAATCTAACACTCGTGTGCTCTATTACATACAATTATAACTTATTACAATGACTAGTCAAAAATACTCACTAAAAACGTCAGCAAAAACTCGTCGAAAAAAATCGTCAAAAATGTGTCGACAACAGAAACTCATTCGATCAGTTAAAAAGGTCAAAACTAAATTTTGATGACTGAGATGGAAATTTAGAAATCTCAAAACCTCACAAAGAATTTGACGTATTGATCTAAGAAAAAATCAAGGGAGAGGTACAACAACAGTATAGTACCAACTTTTGAAATTAAGTTTTCTAACCTTTTCCGATTCTGGTTTAATTATAACCAAAGTCGATTCAGGTGGTCTTCACACTTAAAAAGCTGGTTCTGTTCTTTTTCAGACATCGCATTCCATCCATCGTTAACGTTTTTTGTGCCGGATCTTCAATGGATCCGTGGACCGATTTCACCACAAAGACATTATAAAAAAAGTGGCAATAATTTTGCATCCAAAAGAGCTCAGCAGTCATATTGTCGGGATGATGGTTTTGAAATTGTAGAATGAATTAGTCGTTAAAGTTATTGATATAGATATGGTGGCGATATCTAAGATGAAGATGATCTACAACTTTTTTATTGACTCGTTAATGTCAAATGATCTCTAGCATCGATCGATCATATTCTTTTCTTAATTAGTTAATTGTGTTTGATGAAAACCCTGAAAGATGTTGTAAACCAGCTGACTGATAATTGACTAATGATGCAACACAAACTATTGGTTAAAAAAATAGTTACCAAAACTATATATTCCTATCTTAATTAGTTACCCCCAACCCATCCCCTCCTTTCTATTAGGATGGTGTGTTATTTATATTTCTCTCGATAAATATTTTCGTTAAAAAATGTAGTTAATTGTATTTAACACTGTGATTGAGATAAATGAATTTTTAAAAAATTTATGGAATTCATTTTAAAATACATGATTTTGTGTTTGGTATCTAAATTTTTTTATTTTCAATTGTAAATTTTGAATTTTACTGCATTGAGACTAAGGTTAGTAATTCCGTGAAATTGAGTAGGTATTTCTAAATGAATTCCATAAAAATTTACTAATTAAATGAAAATGACTTATCTACTCTCAAATAATAATTAAATTAATACCATACCCATCAAATCTAATATATATAGTTATAATCGATCGGCTCTCTGTTCGCTCAAACCTTCTCATTCTTGCCAAGCAACAAAACACCAATTTGAAAGAGATTAAATACCTCCTTTCTTCTCCTTCATTCAATAACCATCACATTTTCTAATTATTAATTGTTATGTCTGTCATCATATATGTATTTGTTCATTATTAATTGGTATTACTTTTTTTTGATATGCCAGTTACAGTGATATAATTGCTAATCAATAAGTTCTTTTACTCCATAAGTAATAGTAATGTTTTGTCAGCTTAAAGGGTATATGTAGAAAGTTTTGATTTAATTCAATTCTGAATCGTATACCAAATATAATTTGGGAATTCAATTTAAATTATTTTTAAAAATAGAATATGACATTCCAAACATATAAATTCATTTTAAAATGAATGGTACAAATAATTCATTTCGACATAAAATGAAATTTTTAATCTATTGAAAATCGCAATAAATGTTGTAAACCAAGGGACTTATAATTAACAATCAGATAATAATGTAACGAAATAGTTGCCAAACTGTTGTCTCAAAACTGGGTGCACTAAAATCAGTATCGCTTCACACTAGGGGGGGGTGGGGGTGTTGGTTCAAAGGGGAGATTCCAAGTTTCAAAATGGATCTAGGCCAAGTCCTTGAGCCCCTTTATCCACCTCAGCACCACATGCTTTTGCCTTTTGCTTTTCCATTTTGCCAAACAAACAAACCCTTAAAAAAATCTGCTTTCCTGCATTATGATTCGTGGGTTACACGCCATTACTTTTTATATATATATATAAAAATAAAAAATAATAAAAGTCATTTTATAAAAGCTATATTTTTCTCTTTTTTCATGCAACTTGTCTTGTTTTAACCTTTTGATCGTAGGAAAATGGAGAAACAATAATAGCCTAATAAGCTTGAATTGAATGGGTACGCAAAAGCAAACACAAAACCAATGCATGTCATGTATCAAACTTTCCACGTCCATCAACCAACTCAGTAAGTAAGTAAGTACGGCATGCATGCTTCTCAGTTTGTTTGTCTATAGGGTCAAATTAAAAAAAAAATGTAGGGTTCATTACTAGCTAGATTGGACATATTTCAGTCATCAAGTTGATTCATCATGCAACTTGCTATTTGCTGGTTGATGCCTGGTCCGCCTCATTGAGTCGGTAGATAATAATGGTTAGATTTTACTAAATTGTCGATTTTTTATTTGTCTCTAAAAGCGGATGAACTCTTGCTTCAATTACTTTCTGAAACTTTTTCTCTTTCTAAAACTCTAAAATCTGTCTGAATGATGTATATTTCGTTCAAAGGGTCTATAAAAATTTATATAGGATGTCTTTCAACTTGGAGAAGGATTCAGGACCAAAAAGTTACAGGCCCGGATAACGAAAAAGTATGACCCCCTACTTTTGGAGCAGGGGTCAAACTTTGGTTTCGGCACTTCAGTTTGACACTTTGACTTCCAGCTCGTCCTCAAACGCAATGTGTTAGTAAAACACAAGGATATGCTAAGACCTGAACATGAAAGTTGTAAGCAATTGAACCAGCTCTCCAAAACCGCTGACTTTGCATCAATCGGACTCTCGAGCAATGTGTTATGCCCAAAATACTAGACTGTGTTGTTTTCTTTTCAAATCGAACGTACAGAGCTGTTCCAGTCTCCTAATTGTGATTTGGTTCATTTTAAGATGTCGTATGACACTTGAAATGCACTAAAATATAAAAAAACAACGTACAACGGTCCAATAAACCAAAGAGGAACCAAACATGCACAAAACATTATGCATTCAATCAAATTAAGGCCTCCAAATATTAAAAATATTGTTTAATTAAAGGGTTTAGTTTAGTTTTCGTACTTGGTTTAGTTGTTTTGTTGGGTATTTGTTAATTGTTGGATAATGGGTTTGGCTTGTGGGAGTCAGAGTCAATATCGTATTAGGAGAGTAGAAAATAAGTATTTAATGTATGTTTGGGGTTTTGGAGTTGTTAAGCACCAAATAAACAAGTCTTTCAATTAATTACTTTTCTTACTTTCCTATCAAACCCTACCTCCGTAGCTATCAATCCACGAGCAGCCGCTCGTCATCCACTCCAAAAGTATTCCTCGATTTATTTCCCTCGACAAGCTTCGAGCCGCAGCATCTTCGCGAAACTCTACATCAGACGAATCTCTCAAAACACTTTGGGGAAGACGATTTTGAAGCCATCGAAACTCCATCGTTATACGCTCATATTCGGTACGTAACAAAATGCGCTAATAATCAAGCACATCACGTAACAAAAATTGTCCATCTCGGTTCAAGGATGGTGAAACTTTGGTATTATTATACTTGTTTTGTATTATTTCACACTAATTCATTTTCTTATAGGTATTATATAGTACTGTAGTGTATACACCAATCATTCGTTTTCACTAATAATATTACTTATTATATTTTATAACAAACCATGGCGGCGAAGTTAATCACAGCCGTCAACAATTAATGAAACAAATATTTTTTTAATCAATTATTTAGTTTAATTAAATAAATAAGTAGATGAGTAAAATTTTAAATACTATTAGTCAAATTATGGAATCATTAAAATATTACATATGCTTTGATATTCTAGGCCATGGAATAAGGGAGTACGTGGACTCTCCCTAACTCTCTCTAATTCCGACACGACTAAATAAGTTTGATTTTGTCGGGTTAGTCACAACTCACCCAGCTCCCTCTAAATCCGCCTTTGCTTGCGAGTAGGGTTGTTCACGAACAGAGCCTAGTTGAGCCGATCCGAACTTCACCATACTCAAGCTTGACTTGTTAAGTTTTAGCCGAGCTCAAACTCGAACTCGAATTAGAAAAATTTGGCTTGTGTCGAGCTCGAGCTTGTTTGAGCCTGACTCGTTAATTACCATTGACGAGCGAAACTCGAACCTCATTCACTAAAACCATGATGAGAGTTGAATTTAAATTTGAAACTTGTACGCTAAAATAACATCGACAAATCAAGTTAAAAATAAATTATTCTAAAATTTATTAAGTTGCTATATAATAATTTACCATATATGATATTTTAAGAAAATATATATTACAAAATTATCTACAAATTATATTGTCGAGTTAGTATTTGAATTAAGTTTCGAATTAGTATTTCGAACATTGATGGCCAAATTATTAGGGGAAAAGGAGGGAGGGGGAAAAGAAGAAATGAAAACCGACCAAAAACTCTGGTTGGAAAAAGTAAGGAAATGGTCATGAAAGAAAGGTGAAAAGAAGGAAAAGAAAGAGAGTCAGAGCAAAGTCAAAAGAGAGCAACAACAGCCCAGAAAGGAACCTTAGAAACCAAACAAAGCTGGGAATTTCCATTGCGAGCGATATAAACCGATGAAGCCTAGAAACAAACCAGATTCACGTCCATTATACCACAGACTCTCCACCCACTCCTCCATTACCTGTCATCAAACATCAAAGCCCCTTTCTTTTCTTTTCCTTTAGCTAAACAACAACGTTTCTATTCTTAGCAGAGAGCTCCTCTCTTATAATTTAACTCACAATTGAAATCTACCCATCTCCCACCATTCCCCCCTCTAAAGATTTCCTTGTCCCCCCACCCCCCCTCTCAACAAAATCCCTCCTCTCTTCTTTTCTGGAGTTCCTACAAATTGTAGGAGATCCCATTTACAGGTTTTGAAGAGAGATAGGCTGCTCCTTTTTGTGTTGGGTGATCATGCTCATGAGGTGAGATATACATTGTTTCAGCAAACTTTTGGCATTTTGGAGAAAAGAGAGGGAAAAGGGAGCGGTAAATGGAGAACAAAAGAGCGCTTCTTTCTGCCTTGAGCGTGGGGGTTGGAGTTGGGGTTGGGTTGGGATTGGCATCATCTGGGCAAAACATTAGCAGATGGGCAGTTGGAAATGGCTGCCCAGATGGTGTCTCAGCTGAACAGATTGAGCATGAGTTGATGAGACAGGTCATTGATGGCAGAGACACCAAAATCACCTTTGATGATTTCCCTTATTTCCTCTGGTAATCAAAATTTTCATCCCCTTTCAGCATTTTGTGTTCTTTCAAGGAATTACTCGTTAAGGTTTGGTATCTAGAATGATGTTTCCTGTGGAAGTCGAATTGAGATCAGTAGAAGGAAGTTGGATTAAGATTGAGAAAGCATTGTGGAAGAAAATATGAAAGGAAAGTTTAATTTTTTTTGGAGTACTTTGGAAATCACAATTCCACTTGGCATCTCTTATATCCCTTTATCCAAATTTCCTCTGAACTTTCTTAAGCTACTCTTGATTCAACTTTCTCAGGAATGATTTTAGATACTAAATTTTAGTTTTTTTAGGGTCTAATTATGGGTGGGGAAAATTGCTTGTTGGTTTTTGTGTTTGCAGCGAGAGGACTAGAATTTTGTTAATAAGTTCAGCCTATGTCCATCTAAAGGATTATGACTTCTCAAAGCACACCCGCAATCTTTCACCTGCCAGCAGGACTATCTTGCTCTCCGGACCTTTTGGTATATGTTATAAGAAACTGTCTGATTCCCTTTTTCCCATTCCCATGAATCAGAATCCAATCTCATTTGACTGATTCCTTTTCTCTTAATTATGTAGAACTGTATCAGCAAATGCTTGCCAGAGCTTTAGCACATCACTTTGACTCTAAGATTCTGTTGTTGGATGCTACTGATTTTTCCGTCAAGGTAAAAGCTTTTCAATTTTCAAACTAAACCCTTTGGTTTGTAAGTTCTTTTTCTTTATAATCATGCTGTGTTGTTGGCTATACAGTTGCAAAGCAAATATGGTTGCACTAAAAAGGAACCGGTAAGGATCTTCTTTGTTTATGCATATGCTTATATCAATTGGTTTTTTAGCTTTGACTTTGGGAGTATTGACTAAAAGGGTTTTGCTTTGTTGAATTTCTTCAGTCTCTAAAGAAGTCTCTATCAGAGTTGGCATTGGAAGGAATGTCTGGTTTGCTTGGCTCTTTTGCCATGCTTCCTCCTAGAGAATTTAAGAAAGGTACATAAAAAAAAGATACCAGCTTTGACTCTTTTTGAATCTCAGTCTTACTTTACATCAGCTTCTCATGTAATAAGGGATCATTGTGTTTTGTAGGCACTTTACATCGACAAGCAAGTACCTCGGATATGAAATCAAGGTACGATTAGTCTGTAACTCACTCCATTATTGGTCTTTGGAGTTCCAAATACCATGTTGCTTAGAAATCATCCATATGGGTTTCTGAGCTTTTATCTTCCTCTATTTGCAGGAACATGGATGGTAGTGTGCCCCCCAAGCTTCGTCGAAATGCATCAATTTCATCTGATATAAGTAGCACGTCTTCCCAGTCTGCAACTAATCAAGGTTATACTTGCAATCCAAATTTCTCTGTAGCATAGTTAAATCTAGAAGCACCATTCCTCTTGAATTTGTGCAATCAGAAAGCCATTGAACTGGAATTTTTCTTTTGTTATTTCAGCATCTGTCAGGCGCACAAATAACTGGTGCTTCGATGAGAAACTCTTTGTGCAATCACTTTACAAGGTAATATCATCCAAACTATTTGTCAACAATCCAAAATAAACAAAAAGTTTCACTCTTTGCCAAAACATAGTGGAATTGTAAGCTCCCTCATGCAAAAAGCATGGATCTTTCTTATAGTCTCTGGAAATGAAACAGTCATTTTTTATTTTTCCACAGGTGTTGGTTACAGTATCAGAAAGAAGTCCAATAATACTATACATCAGGGATGTGGAGAAGCTCCTTCTACAATCACAAAGGATGTTCGTCCTGTTCGATAAAATGCTAAAGAAAATTTCGGGTTCGGTGCTGATCCTAGGCTCAAGAACATTGGACCAAGAAGTCGATGGCGCAGATCTCGATGAAAGGCTCACAACGCTGTTCCAATATTGCATCGACATAAAACCACCAGAAGATGAGGCGAATCTTGTTAACTGGAAAGCACAACTGGAAGAAGATATGAAGTTGCTTCAGATTCAAGACAACAGAAATCACATCGCCGAGGTACTTGCAGCAAACGACATCGAATGTGACGATCTGAACGCAATTTGCCATTCGGACACAATGGTTTTGAGCAATTACATACAGGAGATAGTGGTATCGGCTATCTCGTACCATCTGATGAACGATAAAGATCCAGAATACCGCAATGGGAGACTTGTTATCTCGGCAAAGAGGTAGTATAAGGGTAGTGGAAGGAACTCTTTACTCTGTATCTCGAAAAAGTTCATTTCTTTCGTTAACAAATTGAATGATCTCTGGTGCAGCTTGTCCCATGGCATGAACATATTCCAGGAAGGTAAAATTGGTGGGAAAGACATTTTAAAGATGGAGACAAATGGCGAAGCTAGCAAGGTTAGTCTCATTCTAGATATAACTGGTTTTGATGGTAGTCTGACATGCTTAATTTTTCCAATAATTTCCCTTTTATTCTCTTTTAGGGAGGAGAAGAGGCAGCTGCTGCAAAGACCGGATCGAAAACAGAAACCAAGAACGAAACTGAGAAATCTGCTGGTGGAGCTACTGTGAAGAAAGATGCAGATAACCCACCTCCACAAAAGGTACCTGCAATTCATGTCCCTTTGATGCTTCAAACCAGTCTAACTTACAAAATCCAATGCCAAATCTATGTTTTCAATTACTGGCTGTCGCATCTGACTATATCAAAGCTCTTACTTTGCTAACTGACAGATCACAGATTCAATAGTTTGCGTTGTTTGTATGAGATCTGCTATCAGAAGCTATTGAGTTTTTCTGGTTTAGTTCTCATTGTTTTTTTTCTTTTTCTACAGGAAGTTACTCCTGACAATGAGTTTGAGAAAAGGATTAGGCCTGAGGTAATCCCTGCAAATGAGATAGGGGTGACATTTTCAGACATCGGTGCCTTAGACGAAACAAAAGAATCACTTCAAGAGCTTGTCATGCTGCCTCTCCGAAGGCCGGACCTCTTCAACGGAGGACTTCTTAAGCCCTGCAGAGGCATACTGCTATTTGGACCTCCGGGGACGGGGAAAACAATGCTGGCCAAGGCCATAGCAAACGAAGCCGGAGCAAGCTTCATTAATGTCTCGATGTCCACTATCACTTCGAAATGGTTTGGCGAAGATGAAAAGAACGTGAGGGCGCTATTCACTCTGGCTGCAAAAGTTTCCCCTACCATCATATTTGTGGATGAGGTTGACAGCATGCTTGGTCAGAGAACTAGAGTTGGGGAGCACGAGGCGATGCGGAAGATTAAGAACGAGTTCATGACACATTGGGATGGCCTTCTGACCAAGACCGGTGAGCGCATTCTTGTTCTTGCTGCAACGAATCGCCCCTTTGACCTTGACGAAGCAATCATCAGGAGGTTCGAGCGCAGGTAACATTGTCTCTCATAGTTTGCTCATACTCGTATCGGTGGTAGTTTAGGATCTTGATAATTTGGCATTGTTAGTCCCATGAGACCGGGTAAAATGATTGAAGAGTTGTTTGGATGAGGTATTTTGGCACAAATACCTCATTCTGAGTTTTTTAGGTCAAAATAACTCGTTTCGCATTTTAAAATAATGTGGTATTTGGGAACCGTGATATTTGAAATAACTCACTTGAGTTATTTGAAATACCCCATTGGGAGGAAGTAATTTGGACTTTCCGTTGACCAAATCCCACGCTGAATAATTTATCAGCCAAACAAGATAATTCCCACAGCACAATCCTTGGACCTCATAAACACCACATTCTCAAATACTGCATCATTTTGCTCTAAAACACTACACATACAAAATAACTCATCCAAACGACCCTTTAGTTTTACCAATTCCCTTTTGAACTCTTTGCCTGTGCAGGATCATGGTTGGTCTACCAAGTGCTGAGAACAGAGAAATGATATTGAAAACTCTTCTATCCAAAGAGAAAACTGAAGATCTGGACTTCAAGGAGCTTGGAATCATGACAGAAGGTTTCAGCGGAAGTGATCTCAAGGTGGTTTAACTTTTATTCTCTCTCAGCTTACCATAAATTTGCAGGCTTTAATAGTATGGGTAGTGAAATTTTCCTCACTGTGATTTTATCTGCCATGAACAGAACTTGTGTGTGACGGCTGCTTATCGACCTGTTAGAGAACTAATACAGAAAGAGAGATTGAAGGAAAAGGTAACCCATCTTTATGTTCCAGTAAAAGCGATGAAGAAGTAGAGAACAGTCAAACTTTATGAGCAAATCTTTTTTGATAACAGGAGAGGAAGAAGAAAGCAGCAGAGGAAGCAACAAGCTCCGAAAATAATGCTTCTGAATCCGACTCGAAGGAAGAAGTTAAAGAGGAGCGTGTAATCACACTTAGACCTTTGAACATGGAAGACTTGAAGCAGGCAAAGAACCAGGTAAGCATTAGTTTTGAAGCAGACCAAGCACCAACTCCGTTTTTATATCTAATTGACAAGGCAAACCTACTGCTGCATTTTCAGGTTGCTGCGAGTTTCGCATCAGAAGGATCTGTAATGGGTGAGCTGAAGCAATGGAATGAATTATACGGAGAAGGAGGTTCAAGGAAGAAGCAACAGCTTTCGTATTTCCTCTGAAGATATTGTAGTTAGAAGAACCCCCACCAACCCAGTTCATAATTCTTTCATAAGATTGCAGAGAAGTTTTCATCTTTGCGCTGCAACTACTAGCACTGCTATATAACATATCTCAAGCAACCAGAGGTGCATCATCAGAATCTCTCGGGTGCATGGCTGTGTTCTTGGTACCGTACATTACAAGGAATTCCGGTTAGGAAGAGAGGAAGGGTTAGCAGCTGAGAAAAGCTTCAAAGTAGTGTGTAATCAGTCAGTCATATGTATTTTGTGTGGGAAGTTAGAGAAGAAATGGGAGGGTCTGAGAGCTAGTTTGCTGTCATATTTTTTTTGGTTGGGAGGGAAAAGCTGTAATGGAAAATAGCATTGAACACTTTGTTCATAATGTATCATACTTTGTGGTAGTGTATTCATCATAATGTATTCTGTCTTTTTCAATCATATATATTCAGATTTGTTTTATATGTAAACGAGGGAATATCCCGAACATTTCGGCATTCCAGACTGTAGATTCTATTATTCTTCGTACTTACAACTCGTACAAGTCCGAGATTTTTCAAGCAACAATTTTGATGGCACCTTACCGTAAGATTGCTTCAAAAACCTCGGAATGTTTTCAATCCCATTACATGTTATAGCTAACTGTTAGGATTGGAGTCTTTCGATCTCTCTGATAGCTGGTGAGCCTTGAACACCTTTCGTTTCTGAACCTGTCGGATAACTGTCTAGTAGGAAGCATCCCAGTCAATATTCAGTTCCAAACATTTCACAGCACTTCATTTGAAGGTACCCTTTGACCAAATCTCGCACTTCTCCACGATTCAACTGGAATTTTCTAAGTAAAGCATTCGGATGACTTCAGCTTAGGTGCAGTCATGTTGCCAGCTGCATTATGACCAGGTTTCCAAGTTTGGTACTGGCCGAAGATCGATTCTCTAATCCTTTGGATGTTCCCAAAGTTATATGTGAAAGACTGGAATAATTTTCTTAGACAAAGACAGCAGACTGTGAAAAGCCGGTAACCTCACCTGCAATTTCATAATGCTTATATGCTTAAATGTGTATAACCCTACAAATCAATCATGGAAAAAACAGAAAGCTCATAACACTAATTTAGCAGACCATAAGAAATTGTTACAGAATTTAAACTTTGCACCTATTAAAACAAACCTCATATCAAGAAGTAGCATTCCATCATAGCATCTTCCATAGCTCCTGCAAGGTCTTTGTCTCCGTTGCATCATTTATAACGGAGTACTAGTATCTGCTGCTAAACCCTTAGGCTTTTATCCCTTCACTATCACCTGCAGCTTTCTCACAAGTGGATGATCCAACTTGTTTTTGGGCAATGATTCTGTCAGTAAAGACAGTGTGGTTGCATTACCTGAGAAACCCTCGGACACCATGTCTTGAGTTAGATCTACTGCTACAAGTGGATCTTTACACCGAAGAAACCCGTGGATAGTACATTATAAGAGCAGTTATCTGGTGAAAACATACTCTTCTCCATTGTTCTAAACAGATCATACGCTTCATCAACCGAACCATGTCTACAAAGTCCATCAATTACTACGTTCTATGTGCGGATATCAGGTTGTAAACTCTCATTATTAGAGAGCCTAGAAAACATGTCTCTTGCTTCCTTAACCCTTCCTGCTTTCCACATACCATCAATTAGAATATTATAGACCGCAACATTAGGCTTCAACCAGCTATTCTCCATTTGTTGAAATAGAGCTATCGCCTCGTCAATATTACCTCCTCTGCACCAGCCACTTAGCAAACTGCCGCATGTCACGACACCCGGAATTTGCCCCCGATCACACATTTTCTTGAAAAGTTTTGCGCATCCTTGAGCCTCCCTGCTCGGCAAAACCCATCCAGAAGAGCACTGTATGCAACAGTGTTCGGAGCTAAACCCTTTCCAAGCATATCATTCAGTAACTCTTTGGCCTCACCCAACCTTTCACTCTTATAATATCCATTGATCATGATAGTAGTATGAACATTAGGCTTGCATCCTTTATTGACCATGAAATTAAATAAATTATGAGGTTTGTCTAATTCATTCCGCAAACAATACCCATCAAACAATGAATTGAAAGTCACGATGGTTGGATGCAACCCTCTTTGAATAATTGTTTTAAGTATAACTTTAGCCTCAAGAACCCTTTCCTCTTTGGAAGAAGAGTCGATCAAAATGTAGGTGACGGCATTAGGAACGACATTCATTCCTAACATTTCATTGAATAGTATAATTGCTTCATTTTTCTGACTTGTAAGTAACAGTTGATGGCGGACACTTCCTACCCTTCATCTTGGAAAACAATTGTAAGGCTTCAGGCACTAACTGATCAGGGAATTGAGATTATGCTGGTATATGTGGACGATTCAATCAGAAATTTCAGGGAACAATGCATTACTCAAAAGTGAAGCCAATAACTTCTTGTCCAAGGAACTCAGAATCGAATACCTAGGAAGGCTTAAGTAACTCATCACAACTTCTGCAAGATGGCTATGCCGCTTCCTGTGACAACAAACTCCCAACATTGAATATGGTCAACATCATCCAGAGGAAGCCTTGGCCATCTCCTGTTCCATATAGCTGACCTTATCATTCATCCCTGCCTTCCTGTACGCTTCAATCATAACAGAGTAAGTTGTACTATCCGCTTTCACCCCATCTTTTTCCATCTTGTTGAAGATATACTCCATGTTCTTTAAATCCCCTCCATCCCCAAACGCCTCCATCACATTGTTGTAAGTGGAGCTACTCCACCGGATTCCCAGCTTCCCCATGTACTCCATCACCGACGACATCTTCTCGTAGCTCCTCGCCTTCCCATACGATCCAATCAGGATGTTGAACGTCCGAATATCTGGTTCGATCCCATAGTCTCGAAACTTCTTGTACCATTTCTCCATGATTTCGATTTCTCCTTTGTTGCCGAAGATGGAAATGATGATATTCATGGTCCATAAATCTGGTTTGGCAGTGCGACTGATCAGCATTGAAGATAACAACTTTTCCATCTCGTCGTACAAACCAGCCCTACCGTATCCGCTGAGTACAATGTTATGGGTGACGGTATTGGGCGGGATGAGGCGGTGTTCCATGTCCAGGTAGACCGGATCGATTAGATCGAATCGAGAGGAGTCGACGCATGCTTTGAGAATGGTGCTGTAAGTGAAGACATCAGGCTGGCATTGCGGCAAGGACTTCATTAACTCGAGAATGGAGAACGCCTTGTCGATTAGGCCGCTGCGGGAATAGGCGGCAAGGAGGGAGGTGTAGAGTTCAGGGGAAGGTGGAATCCCCTGTTGAAGCATTTCGTCGAACAGTTGGTGTGCAAGGTCAGGCTGGCCGGATTTCCCCAACAGAACGAGGAGCTTCATGTAGGTGCCTTCTTTTGGCTTGTAGAATGGCTGCTGCTTCAGCATGTCGAAGAGCTCGAGGGCAGTGTGCCATTGCTTGGTGGCGACGGAGTCAGAGAAGGCTTCGGTGATTGTGTTGACCCAGGCCTTGGCTTTCTCCTTCCGGTCTAATTTCTTCTTGACGGTTTTTAGAGGGGAGCGGCGGCGGACGGAAGGCTTGGTAGTGGTTCCGGGAAATTCGCCTTGTTTCCACTGTCGCTGGGGAGAGGCCGACGGCGGTGGAAGAGAGTGCCGGCGGCGGAAGGAGGAGCAGTTACTACTTAATCGGCCAATTGGAGTTTGAACGAGAGAGGAGGAGAGTGACATCTTTCTTCACTGGTATGAAGTAATTAGTGACTACCGGCGAGTTCAAAAGCAGGCTAATTAATACCTGAAATTAAATGGGCCAGTTGCAGGCCCGCTTTGCTGAGTTTTATACTACGGGCCTATTGTCTGGACCATATAGAAGCAAACGAGCCCACAATTCCAATTAAATTGGACTGTAGTTACACCTGCCTGTACTTAAATCAATTCAGTGTCTAGTGGTCTATGCATGCGCAGCTAACAATTTGGACCAGCTGCCGACCAGCTTTCGCCCATAGTCAAACTATATATATAAAAGCAGGTGGAGAAAAGGTAAAATGTAGCTGTCGGTTTATGTAGAAGTATCGAGAACTTGTTTCTTGACCTGATCTTACGGCTTACATAACTTCGTCTACGATTTGTCTTCAGCATGTAGAGCAAAGCCAGACTACGTAACAGAGCAAATATGTGTGCTCGGCACATGGGGGTTTTCCTTGGCAAGTGATCATCATCACTACAGTGGCTGGTAACTACATATTTTGACAGTAACAACAATGCATGCATCAATTTATAAGATGATCAAGTTCACTGATCATTAGGTTGTGAAAAAAGAATGGCATTCGTAGGTTTTATTAGGTTTGTGTTTGAGTGGAGGGTGGGATTTTCATATCGTAGGTTTTGTTAGGTTTTAGGTAATCCCGGATTCATTTTGTTTTAGTTTCTGACAAATTTTTCCCTAGTCATCTGGGGGATTACCCCATGGTTGGAATGGAATCCACCTCATATTTTCACTATCATTCTACCATACATGTACAAACCCACTACATGGGGGTATTCTCATTACTTTTTGTTTATCCTAGCTAGTGTTGTACGTTAGGTCGCACGTCAAAAGCAGCATCGACTTGCTTTCTGGTTCCTACGCCACAAACCACGAATCTTAATTGCTTTCTTAGTAGTAAAAATGGTGTAAGCTTCTTTCTTTGTTTGGCCTCTTCGTCGAACAAACCGTCGTTTTATCAAGTTTTGTTTTATTACTGCTTTAGGAAATTGATTAAAGTCATTGAACCATTCTAAAAATGGGTATTTCCTCCTCCATTTTGGATTGGACTTGCACCAGAATAGGCATGTTACTACTGTGGGATATATGGAGGAAATGGGAAACACAGATGGGAAATTTACTGCTGCCCATACACGTGACTAGCTACTTGCTCGAGTTAAGGATAAGTTAAAATACACTTGTCGTTTGCGTGGATGAAACTTTTGTGCTTCATACGAATATATTAAATGCACCGAGTCCATACATAGTTGTACACTACAGTGATTGATCGCCATACCCCATACCTAGATCTAGTCTTGATACAAGAAAGGTTAAATGCTTAGACTATCTACTTATAGGCCTATGGGGTGGAATGGAAACTGTGCCCTTGAAGATGAAAATTTTAATATAATCTTCTTTTTATGGCATCCACCTAAAGTGTTCATCAATCCGGAAGCTGGACTCTGTTGTTTTCCAGTCAATTTGAAGGAGTATGATGCACAATTCCATGGCGCTCTCCATCTTCTTCGTTCTCCGAGTTATGACAGAGGAAAGAAGGAAGCTGGGGAAATTTTGGACTTTTGAAGAAAGAGGAAATGGGCATTAATGATGACAGATGAGTAGTCATGGGACTTTGACAGTCACCAAGGCAGAGTACTCGCCCCAACGCGATCACCTGGTGTTCATTCATTCCTTTTGACTCGCCTGAATCTCGCTTTATTTGCAGACAGTCGTAACTCAGTCCTGCTAATTTAATTCGTCTTTGTTTGCTTGGAAACACAGGGAAATGAAGAATGTTCCCGGAAATTCTGCAACACCCACAACACGTTCATTCACCAGCTCACAATCGTTTATATTAGTTGCGGTGGACCTGATGAAACAGTCCGTTCTCATACATTCATTGCCAGAAGAATAGTTTCTTTATCCGTACGTGGGGACTCCAACTTGCACTGCCAGATATTTTATGATCTGATGAGCCTACTGCCTACCAGCCCTTTACTTTATTCTTCTTCACGCTCTCTGTTCTATACATTTCCCATTTTCTTTATCGTCATATTTAATTTTGCTTGTTACTTAAAAACTATTCCAGTCTGTCTGCATTTTGACGGCTCTCAACCCTTTGGCTTGCTTGTCACAGTTAAATATACATGTAATTAGCTGGTTAGAAAAGATTGGGCTTTGGTCGTTTTCACTCCTTTTTTCGGCTTACAGCTTTTGTTTCTATTAATTGATTGACGATTTGGTATCAATCTGACGGCTCAACCTATTCATTTTTTAAAACCCCACTCCATTACGCAAATGGATTAATTAATACCCTCTACGTACGTTGAAATTAATACATTTCCCCATAAAATGTATTCTAAAGCATATTCTCCAGCTGTTCACTTACCCCAATAATTAGGGAAAGAAAAATGAAGCAAGCAAGAAACATCACATTAGCAACCCAGATTTGACTACGTTTAGTTTAGTTTAGTTTAAGGAGATGATAAGCATGTATTATAAATTTATGCTGGTGATTTATTACTTCTGTTTTTTTATGTATATAATTCGGTTCCTATATGTCCTTGTCCTATGTGGGCCGTCATTTGGTTGGGTTTTTGTGTTGCAATTTCTCACATTTCCAGCGGATTTTTGTCAATGCGCTGTTCACCAACTACTGTTGTTATTAGCAAAGGCAGGCTGTTCGCTGGCTCTACGAATTCTGCATCTTTGACTCATATTCTTCCCTGTCAAATCATATTATTCATTTCCAGTTCCACAATCATGTAATTATACACCTTTCCACCTTTGATTTTTTTGTTAAACAACCCATCCAGCCTAACTGGTAAGAGATCAGTTGTAATCTCTTGAAGATTGCATTGAAGAAGTACATTCCAGTAGTTTATTTTTGACAGCGACAAGATGACATTTGCGAACTTTATGTGGCAGGATCATAATAAGTTTGTACTTTGTCGGCTAGCTAGTGCTGCAACCTAATTTGCGGGAGGAAGATTGATTAATTAATTATAATTAGCCTGAGGAAAAAACCCCATTAGAGTTAAGCCTGGCAAGGTGTACCTTTTCCCTACCAAACTCTTAGATTTAGTTTAATGACGACGGTGTCGGCCTGTTTTGTAAACCTTTTTTGATATTCTTTTGCTGCTTTGTCGTTATGCATGAAGGTGTCGTTCTCAATTCATAAGCACAAGTGATTATCACATCGTGTTTCAAGACTCTATTTATACCACTCCTCGTCAAGCGGAAACACGTATCTCATTTGAGCTCATACCCTTTCTCCCCGTATAAATCCCACTTGCTCCGCTTTGAAACCCATTCATACACCATATCTCCAGCTGCTAATTGATCCGACGGAGCTTCCCCTTTTTCCTCACAACACCGCCAAGGTATGCACTACAAATCAGCCCGTGTATCTGGTCTTTCTGTTTCCTGCTTATGCGTTGAATTCTGTTTTCCCTTAATTAACGGCTCTGTAGTTAAAAATCACGCTTCTGTAACGGCTGCTGTATACAGGACCAATCAAAGCTCTGGATTCTCACTTAAATTATTAGTTAACCATTCATCATTCATGGTTCAGCAGAAATCAACGATGGAATTGGCGGAGCAGATTTCGCCAGCAGGGGACGTGCCAGCGCTTCTCAAATATATATCCGCGAACGATGTAGCCGGTTTCGACAATCTCGAATCACTTGCCCTGGTAATGCTTCTTCAAATGATCAAATCCCATGTTTTCTAAGAAAGAACAGATGATAATCAGATTATTGTTATTTTTTTTGGTTCTACTACAGGAGACCGACCAGACGCGGAACGGGGGCCACCAGAGGAAGTACTCAATTTCGATCAGCATGCCGAGTTCCCCTGTCGGAGAAGGGTCGAAGAACACGAAGAAAGTGCTCTTCGACGAAACCCCTGACAAAATCTTAGGTCCTGGGGGGAACCCACAGACAGCGGCTAGTGACGTGTCGGCGACGCAAGCCGTCAAGTTTCATTCTCAGCCGATGCCGAAAAGAGTTGCGGCGGCAGAGCACGGAATCCACGTCAATGGCTTCGCAAACCAACAGTATCATCATCCGGCTATTAGGAAGCTCAAGGATAAGAGGTACGACTCTTTCAAGACGTGGTCGGGAAAGCTTGAGAGGCAGATCTCGCATCTGCGTGGAAAGCCGATAGAAGAGGATGAGTCTTCTTCGCCGGAAGACTCCGCTAGCGGCGGCTCTGCAGGGGAGAAAGCTGATAACAATAACAACAACAACAATAATAATAACAACAAAGATGCCTTGCCAGTTGATCGGTACTTCGATGCACTCGAAGGTCCTGAATTGGAGACTCTCAGGGTAAGATTATCTCTTTTTGTTTTTTCAATACTTAGTCTATCAAGTTCATGTTTCCGAAGTCTGAGATGCTGAATTGGCCGGTGGTTTGGTTGGATTATTCGGTTGCCGGTCAGTCATTCTTGGTTTTTATTGATTACAAACCTGTAAAATTACTTGTTATTTGATCGAATTACTACATGCATACAACTTCAACAATTGCAAATAGTTACGAGAAATACATTTTGTTTAACATTCATGTCAATTATATTAAAGAGTGTTAAGTCTATAATTTCCAATTCATGCACATCACTTATCAATCGATTTATTATTTGATCAAATAAATTGGTCAGGTAGGAAATGCTATAACACGATTGATTCATCGAATTATGTCAATTCTTTTTTGATAAGTAAATATAACCTTACAAAAACAACTTTACCTTAATAAAATAAATGTAAGTATCTTGATGTGCACTCCCGATTAAAATGTATACACATCATCATGAATCAATGGGATTAGGATTACTGATTAGGCATGTCACTAGTTATTATTTTTTACGACTAGTTCATTAGTCAGGTTGGAAAAAGTCTGACAAGACCAATCAGAAAAACAGGGGAAGTTTGAGGCAGAAATCTAAAATCATATCAGATTCTTTTTCCAGTACAAAGGTTTAATCTTTTATTTTTGTCTTTGGTAACAGCCGTCGGAGCAAATAGTACTGCCGGACGACAAGACATGGCCGTTCCTCCTCCGTTTCCCAATCTCGTCCTTCGGTATCTGTCTCGGAGTCAGCAGCCAAGCGATCATGTGGAAAGCACTAGCCACTTCAAACTCAACCAAGTTCCTCCACGTCACCCCTGACATCAACCTCATCCTATGGTGCATTTCCCTCGCCTTAGTCTGCATCGTCGCCACAATCTACTCCCTCAAACTCATCTTCTACTTCGAAGCAGTCCGCCGCGAGTACTACCACCCGATTCGAGTCAACTTCTTCTTCGCGCCGTGGATCGCTCTCCTCTTTCTCGTAATGGGCCTCCCGCCTTCAGTGTCCACAACCGTCCACGCTTCCCTCTGGTACGTCCTGATGGCTCCGATCCTCTGCCTCGAGCTTAAAATTTACGGGCAGTGGATGTCGGGCGGGCAGCGTAGGCTGTCGAAAGTGGCGAATCCTTCAAACCATTTGTCTGTAGTGGGGAACTTCGTTGGTGCGTTGTTGGGTGCTTCCATGGGGCTTAAGGAAGGTCCCATCTTCTTCTTTGCTGTTGGGTTGGCTCATTATACAGTTCTGTTCGTGACGTTGTATCAGAGACTTCCTACCAATGAGACTCTGCCTAAGGAGCTTCACCCTGTTTTTTTCCTGTTCGTTGCTGCTCCTAGCGTTGCTTCCATGGCTTGGGCCAAG
This sequence comes from Linum usitatissimum, assembly GCA_030674075.2. Taxonomy (NCBI): domain Eukaryota; kingdom Viridiplantae; phylum Streptophyta; class Magnoliopsida; order Malpighiales; family Linaceae; genus Linum; species Linum usitatissimum. Next base: position 2,498,112 of record JAUJYP020001424.1, read on the forward strand.
ATTCAAGGGTCGTTTGATTATGGCTCCAGAATCGCTTACTTCATTGCTCTGTTTCTCTACTTCTCTCTGGTAATTAGTCCCTCTCTCTATCTCTCTATCTTCATTAACGTGCGTTTAGGATTGTTGCATCTCAATAATTCGAATCGATAAATTAATAATTATTAATTAGCTAGATATTCTTATATATGGAAAGACATCCTTTTAAATTATCTGGAGGATGATAGTGACGCTGATTGTTTCTGATAACATGATATCTATCACCGCACCAACATTATAAACTTTACTTATCGTCAAAACCGCTTTGACCGGCTCGGTTCCATACTGTGAATTCTTGTGCTAGGTTTTCTAAATGGGTTGACATCTCTTCTTCCATTCAATTGTTTTGCAGGCAGTACGAGTAAACTTCTTTCGAGGATTCAAGTGAGTAGATTAACTACACCACCAAATTCAATTTCCCTAACACCATCCTGACATTTTTCTCTATGTTTCTAACACCTTTTGTTTTCCTTGTTCTCCTCCAGGTTCTCATTAGCATGGTGGGCGTACACGTTCCCGATGACCGGAGCAGCAATCGCGACCATCCGGTACTCGAATGAGGTGACGAACGTGGTGACACAAGTCCTTGCCGTGACACTCTGCTCGGTTTCGACCCTCATCGTCACTGCCCTCCTTGTCTCCACCATTCTCCACGCGTTCGTGATGAGGGACCTCTTCCCCAACGACATCGCCATTGCCATCAGCGAGAGGAAGCACAAACACCACAGCAGTCACCATCACTTGAAGTGGTTCCATAGGAGGACGGGGAGTTCGGAGGCTAGGGATATCGAGCATTACTTGAAGTTCGTCAACAACTCGGATGGCAAAGATGTGGAGGCGGGTTCGTTGGAGCGTCATGGTTCGGATTCTACTGGCAGTAATGATCTTAAGCCTCAATACTGAGAATGCGAAGGAGTCTTTTTGGTTTTTGCAATGCTTAGCCACGCGAGGAAGGATGAAATTTACCCTACTTGGGGATTTTATCAGTGTCTTCCAGTGAATGTGTGCTTTGTTTGATGGAGGGTTATTATTACTGTGGAATGATTTTGATGTAATATGAATTATATGATCCAGAGCTATGGTTTGTGTAAAGAATGCATGCAGCGTTACTTCCACGAGAAAATATGAAACTAATAATCATGGTTTTTTCGTATATTGAGATTTATAAATTATGTTAAATTGTTATCTCTCATAAAATAACCTATCAGAGTCGATTATGACCTCTTCAAAAAACCCTAACTGAAACCAATCACAACCCACCGTCGGTAACAGAATCACAAATCCTATAGTAGCCTCCATTAGCAATGCGGCCTTCACCCAACCCGACATTACCACAACCTCCATCCTCACCATGACAGGGCCACCATCGAAATCACCCGCTGGATATCCACAACCCCTGCGGCGATTACCGATCTCTCAGTCGCACTGCAAGCAGCCTTCACGACATCAGCAGGGAGCGCACCAACAGTGCCACCACCGATCGCTGCTGCAACCCAACCCAGATCGGCGAGCGCTCTATCAGCAACCAACACACCCATAACCAGAGCAAGCGAATTAACGAACGATCGGTCGGTCGTGCCCATCCCCGAGCTAGTGGCACTCTTCTTAACGGAGGTTGTCAATCCATCATCATCAACTTCGCTTAGCCAACAAGGATGGGCGGACCAGTCACATTGAACTTCGAAGTAAACTACCAAGGCTTAGCCTTTCTTAATCATGCAATCTTAGGAGAATCCATCATCTGCTGTTGGTTATTTTCAATTTTCCAGATGGTTGTGTTTCTTATTTACTTTAACTTTACTTTCATTGAATTGTGTTGTTTCTAGTTCGTTCGGGTGTACTCTAATTGGATGTTTGTTCGTTAAAGAGAAAAGATTAATATATTTACGTTTGTAAAGACCCGTGATCCATGTTAGCATCGTTATTGAGGATCTTCAATTAAAATTTATATATGCTTCGTATTTGTTATGATTTCATGAAAATGAGATGTTTTTAATTTGGTAAATAAATGATCTTCGTTTTCAGAACCCAGTTCCAATTGAAATTCGATCTATTTTGATTCACTGTTTCAGGATTAAACCGTTTTAATTATTTCATAAATAAATATCGTTAAGCAGGCCCATATGGGTTCGGATTTCATAAGGAGAAGGCTATGGTAAGGCCATGTTAATAATGGGCTTACACAAACCTTTGAGTTTCAGCCAGGCCCAGTCTATAAGAACTTTCAGGCCGGTGAAAATACTCTGCAGAGAAATGTTAAGGTGTCGTCGTGTTTTTTTTATTCCCCTTGCATTTCAAGAATGCTTTGTTTGTATTTGAAAATTATTTTTGATAGGCATTTAGTAAAATATTCCACCATTTTGAGATATTGAATAATAACACCTTACCCAAGATTGTTGAAAACATTTGTTTTTTTGGAACCCACTTAAGAAAAAACTTCTGTTATGAGTTAATTTAAAATCTTAGTAGCAATTTTTCTTGGTTTGATTTGACATGTAAAAATTTATACATAAACTTATGAGTATTTTATAAGTTGGGTATAGACAAATTAGATTCCAACAAAGTGATTTTAGAGAGTTAATTGTTGTTCACCTGCTAAACCAAACCCGTATGCTTCCAACTTTTAGGATACTTCATATTATTAGATGATCATCAGTAACAACGTATTTGATTATCGAGAACTCGTCACAGTCATTACGGGCCGAAGCACAGTTGGGCATGGCTACATCCAAGTCAAAATTCAAGCACGGAAACGAACAACTCTTCTGGCGATGACACTGCAGTCTAAATGGCATGCAGAGACACATACATGAATAATTACGTGAACATTCAAGTAAGTAATTATAGCAATTAGTAATCCTTCATGTAAACAAGTGGGAGATCTCAGGCTGATTCCACACGATGGAATGTTGTTTGGACTTTGGTACAGTTATTAATTATTCAAGTTGCAAAGCAAATTTTCTATCTCGAAGTTTGAGTGAATCACGAGCAACTTGGCTCGCTAGCAACCCTGCACACAGTGGCTCCGCCTTGGCTTCTGGAGCACAATTCGGATATGGCACCGATGCTTATTTCGTTCCGAGTTAATTTTTTATGATGTAATTGAATTATTTATTACAAAGAAACACCTCCTTGGCTATATTTCTAACTCCGCCACGAACCTGCAAATGACACAACTTTCCTGTAGTTTTTCTAATACCTGCAAAACTCTCTAACGTATAAAGATCTAACAACCTAACAGCTAAACAACAAATTCTTCCTCCACAAAAAACATAACAACATTATCTCTTTGAAAAAAACTGTACAACGTGGGTTGTATAGACACAAATATATGTGTTGTTAGTTTGGTCCCTCCCTTTCGACAACCGGCAGGAGTTGAGACAAGCCGTCATTAAAGCCTTTGCTATCTTTGTCTTTTGTCGTCACCATATCTATCCAAACAGATGGAGACCTAAACCCAACTGCAAAATCAATGGGAGTTTGGCCACAATTTTCTCTACCTATATCCTCTTATCATTCATTCACTCGTTGCCTCCACAAAATTTGTGTTCATGTCATGTTCCCCTCCCTCCCATATCCTAGCTAATTCAGCCAGATTTTGATGGGGACAAAAGCTAGCTCTACATTTCTTTTCATGATACAAATTGTATTGATGATCATCACTTTTTTTTCATCTGCGTACAAAATCGACCAGTCAGTTTATTATGATTATCTAAACACCTAACTAGCTTGTGTATTATAAAGAGCTCGATTTAGAGCAGACAATTGATCTATCTACATGGTACGTCCATCACAAAAGTATTCAGCTAGATGAGAATGGAAAAAAGCATATTTAATTCTAAATTTGATGCAGAGCACATAATTCTATCTATGATATTAGCCTGCAGCTTATCATATATGAATTAGAATCCGTTCTAGATGTGTCATTATATTTCTGGTTTTCGATTTTTTTGGAGTTAGTAGAACCTCCTTTATGGCCGAGATTTACTTCTAAAAAGCTTGTGATGGCAAGTGGGTGATAGGTCTTCGGTACACGGCAAGCTATTGGCTCCTTAATTATATGATTGGCCCGCCTACCCCCCAAATTGCGATTTCCATACACAGGGCATCGTCTTGTTTCACACGACTGTATTCAATATGTAAATTGATTTTTCTTTGTCTTCTTAGCTTCTTTCATGATGCCCGAGCATGCTATGATATATTCATTTACCTCAAATGTCATTTTCGGATAGACTTATCTAGTTTTTTTTCCCTCTTAAGTGCTTTCTTCACTTCATCTATCTTCCTATTAGAACAACGCTTAGCGAGGATTTTTCACCGTCACTATTTTCCCGATGGATCGCCAGTTATGGCATAAAGTATGTTCCTACTACAATATCATTTTTCGTTCAGGATTTGAGGCATGAATTAACTATTCGGACGGAAAATTGCAATTCCTTATTATTTTTCATCACACAAAATCCAATTCAGTCGGACTTTTGAACTCGTACCGCACCAAAATCCGTCCAAAACTAGAAATTGAATTTTGTTTCCAAAAAAAAAAATGTTACCTATGTATGTCTTTTGGCTTTTTAGACAAGACAACTTAATTTGTGTTTGTAAATTAATACTAATGCACAATATGTCATCAAAAGTTGACTTGGATTTGTTTTTTCTTTAAAGTTGACTTGGATTAACTATATATTTAGCAGCGGCAGCAATCTTTATATCTCATTGTTTAAATAAATATATTTACAGAACAAAAAGTGAATATAATTATAATCGGACCAAAAATAAAATAAAAATTGTATAATTACGTCCATAAATAATCTAATTTATTTCTCTCAATTTACATTTTGTGCAGGCCATTCGAAAGAAGAAGAGGCAACAAGTCAAGTAGGGTGCTCTCTCTTATCTTCTTCCTCTGTTTCCTTCTCATATGATAATTTCCAGCCCATCTGATTTTATCATATATAATATCCACAAATTCATATATTAATTAATACGAATTTAGAATTTAGTACACAAAAATAGTCTTTAAATTATAATCGTAGATAAAGCATAAACATTAAATTAATTTGTTACATACCATGAATGGATTTTTTACAATGAAGGACAGCTTCGTAAATAGAGCTCTCAGAGTCACAAGACGATCTCCTTGCTGCAATCGAGTACGCTACACTTATCCTCGGCGACACCTCTCCGGCCGACGAACTCCATCTCCTCACGCCTATTTTACCATTGTTATTAATTACTTCGGCCGCATTGACTTTGGACGACATTTCAGATCTCGTACTGGCTGACCTCAGGCTGACAACTCGACCGCCGTGAAATCTCCGCCTGATGAAATCCAAGTACTTGTCCAACATCCGCTTCGACAGCTTCCCGTACCTCCTTAGAGAAGAGCACCTCCGAGTCCTCATTCCGCCCGAAACCGGCTGACCACCCCAACCGGCGGCCGGGTCAGGCTGGTGATGGTTAGCTAATACTGAGTCGTAATCATGATGGTCCTGATGATTAGATGAAGACAAAATGGCATCGTCGTAATTACTGATCCTACCCTCGGACTTTTTGGTAAATGAGGAGGGATCAGAAGTGAGGAAGAAAGGCACGAGGTAGCCGTCGGAGAAGAGCTCGTCGGCATGAAGTAGAGCGATCGGCGGGGACTGTTCGGGGAAGTCGAAGTTGAAATCGTGGTGGAAGAAGCGCTTGGAAGGCGGCATACGTGGGTCCATCTCGATGAAAGAATTAGAGGATTCTTCGTAATCGTCGTAATTATTGTCACCGGCGGCGGCGGCCGAGGAGGATAAGGTATCTTCTGGTTTGAGGTTGACTAACCAGCTGTAGGAGAAGCTCTCGATGGAGAGAGGCCTTTGCTGCTGTGAAGAAGTTTCCATTATTACAACGAATTAAAGATATTGGGAAATGACCGAGAGCAGAGATTCAGCTAGCGGCGGCGGCTGTTTGGATTTATGTCGATAACGGAAAATGAAGAGACGTTTGTATGTGATGTATATATATATATATATAAGGAGGAAGGTAGTTGGGTGATAAGTGGCTGTTGGGAAGAGGAGTTTAGAATCGGGGACATTAAGTTATAGAAATTTCAGGATTTATGGACAGAGGGGCATTGTAGTCATTTGACATTAATTTATTTGTTTTTCTAACTAGCTTTCTGTTTTTTCCACTGACAATTATGGTGTCGTTGAATCTCTTTCGATACAACATTTTAATCTTTTTTCTCATTGTCAGAGTTTTAGATTTAATAGTTTAGAATCATCTTATAAATCCTAAAATTCTTTTTTGCTTGAATTCCAAACCTGCTCCGTTATTGGGGAAGAGGCACTTGTGAATATGTATATTTATTATTAATTGAAATTTTTTATAAGATATTGTAAATCAAAGAAATTAAAAAAGAAGAACAATAATAATATGAATTTAAGGGAACATAGAAATGTGCCCCACAATGTGTGTTTGTTGACACCCTTCTTTCTTTTTACCACACTTCTTTGATTTCGACTTTAAATAGAGTAGTTCAGTAAATAAAATAGTATATTTATAATTTATACGTGTCAATTTGAATTAAATCATATTTTATATATATAATTTTTATTAACTTTTTTCAGTATAAAACCATTAACATCAATATAATTCATCTTCAATTGAAAAATTGATCCCCGCCACTTAACTTTTTTACGCAAAAAAAATATTTACATCACCTTCCACTCAAGGTACAAAAGTTTTCAAAATAAAAAGTATTAGATCTTCTGCTAGCAATTTAGAATGGTTTGAGCCATTTAATCAAGTTGAAAATTAAAAAATTACTTTTCTCGTCATAAATAGTTTATAATCAGTAAAAAAAATTACCTGGTTAACGATGATTTCTTCTTATCTATTTTAACAGCGGATGGTCCGTTGTTAGAAAAATCCTAACGGCGAATTTTTATCCTAACGATAAAAATCCGTCGTTAAGGTAAGTAAAGGTAAATAAGCTGACAGCGTATTTTTATGTACCGTTAAAGCTAATCGTGGATAAAATTTGATGTTATCCTTTTCATCTAGTAATAAAAAAACGCAAAAACCCAGTTGGATTTTTGCGTTCATCGTTCATTGTTCTTCATTTTCAGTCATTTTCTTCTTTTTTTCTTCAATTTTTTATTCGACTCTTTTTTTCTTTTTTTTCTCTCTTCTTCTTCTTTGATTCTTTTTCTCTCTTTTTTTTTCTTTTTTTTTTCCTTTTTACTCTTTTTTTTCTTTTTTCATCTTCAACGAAAAAAAATGTAAAAACAAATTTTTTTTCCTTCACTTTTATTGAAAAAAAGATGAAGAAATAAACTTTTTTTTTCTTCATGTTCATTGAAAGAAAAAAATGAAGAAAGAAAAATAGGAAAAAATTTAAAGAATGAAAAATTAAAAAGGTGGAGGGAATTGAAATAAAGAAGGAAAAACTTGAAAATTTTGAAGAGGAGGGAAAAGAAGTTTGAATTTTTTTAAAAAGAGGGAAAAAAAGAGAATGAAATTTCGGAATTTTTAATTTCCCCGTACAACCTAACATTGAATTTTAAAGATTTTTTAGGATCCGCTGTTAAACTAACATCGGATTTGCATTCGATAAATCCAAGGTTAGATATAATATTTAATAGCGGATTTTTAAAATGTGTTGGTAAACTAACAACGGTTTTGAATCCGCCGTTAACATGTGCTATTAGTCATGCAGTTTCTTGTAGTGAATGGGAGAGATCAGATAGCAACTCATAACACTCGATTTTTCCGTGTTCATCATCCTCATTTAAGCGACATTTCATGCATATTCGTATAGTTTTGGATAGAAGTTTAGTATGTTTCATGCATTTCTAACATCTATCTCAATTTAGTGTCTCAGACCCATTTCGGGGTCCTTTTGATGTCGGTTTGGAGTGTTTTTTTATAGATTTTAGCTACATAGCAACATCGAGACATTAATCGAAGTCATCGAGACATTAATCGAAGTGATATGGTGTATGTGTGGATGGTCTAGGACAAGCAATGGAAAGCATTTTGACATCTTCAAGGGGCTTGGACCTCGACTTGGTAAGAAAACATCGCGGTTTCGTATTTTGGACATATATCCTAACTCAAAAGTCTGATTTATACAAGGCTGCCGGCTTTGGAAAGCTCGTTAAATTTCCTACAACTTTGATCAGAGATTTATGTCAATATTGGCGATATGAACCTGTTAAACTTGGCGCTATGCATATAGGGCCGACTTTGACAGTTCATAGCGCCAATAATTTCGAAATTGTCATAATGGGGTATCAATATTGGCGCTATGAAATGTCAAAGTTGACGCTATTGACCATAGCGCCAATATTGACATAAGCTCATAGAGCCAATATTGACAATCTAAGATTTGAAGGATTTTTTAGAACTTCTATCTAAAGCCTGATTCTCTCTCATTTGAAGACAGACCCGAGGGGACGAAAATTAGAGAGAATTTCAAAGACTTCAGAGCGACGAGAAGGCATCAACTTCAAGAGCTTGGATCGAAAGAAATAATCAAGATTGACGGATCGATTTCTTCGACGGTTCTCGGCGAAATTAGGTTTTTTGGATTTCTTCTTGTAAACCTAATTTCAATGTTTTTATTTGTTGATTTTGATTTGTTCTTCATGATTATGTGTAGCTAAACTCTTCGTGTTTAGATTAGATGAACCCTAATTCCTTATGAACCGTTGATTGTTCGACTCTGACGATTTATGCGAGTTGGATGGATTTTGGTTCATGTTTGATTTCGTTTCCGTTCTTATTCTTACTTGGTCGTCTTGAATAGAACCTTGTTAGATTTTTCTTCATCTCGAAAGAGCTTGCATATCTAGAACACAGAAATTAATCAACTAGGTTAGGCGTTAACCGTCATCCGGGAGCGAATAAAATAGTATGTCGTATGAGCAGTTCTCGTTTATTTTGTCGCCTAGCGGATTCTAGATCTTGGTCTTGAAATACCGGACTAGGATAGTAGATAGGTAGTAGATTAGCAGACCTGAAAGGACGTGATTTGATTAGAGAAGAATTGCGACGGTGATTGAATCTATCTTGTTTGTTTAAATCGTTGAATTTGCCTGTCATTGGTGAATTTAGATAGCCTAGGGGGACTCAAAGTCCAAGCAGTTTTCTCCCATTTGGTTCAAACCTTATATCGTGCCGTTTGCAGTCTTGTGTTACTTTCCTGTCATTTGCATTATTTGAATAATTGATAGTTTTAGAAATCGTGGAACCTACACCACGAAACCTTTTTAATTGATTGTCACTTTTCATAATTTTGAGTAGTCACGACATTGAGATCCTAGGGAGATTCGACTCTGGTTAATTCATTAGCCGGCTTATTTTGATAACGCCCAAAAACGCACATCAGCAACTAAATACAATCTAAGAATCAATCCAAGTTATTGAGATCCTAGGGAGATTCGACTCTGGTTAATTCATTAGCCGACTTATTTTGATAACGCCAAAAAACGTACATCAACAACTAAATACAATCTAAGAATCAATCCAAGTTATGAGATCAGTCTCAACACAACCTGTGAGATATAAGAGAGCATACATGTCTAGCCCACTGAATGGGCAGTTCAAGTAGCAGATTGTCAAACAACCAACATCTAAAGATAAGGACAAGTAGTCAAGAAGGTACCTCCGAAATAATGACACCGCAAGTTTCACAACGCATGCTCCGATAAATCAATAGAATAATACCCAGCTTTACTCTACCTGTCAAATACCGATAGGAAACACTAAATTGAGAAAAAAAAAACACTTGGATATAGTATGTGAGATAATAAAATTTGTAGCTTGGAATTAATATAACAGAAATTACAAGATATTGTAGTTTTTTAATCTAGATTAACTAATTGATGAGGTGGAAATAGAGCATGGATGGGTGCCCCGCTCCTTGAACTAATTTTTGTAAATCGTAAGAGCAAATCTAATTAAAGCGGCATCTTTCATGCATGATAATGTTTCGTGGCCAGTCGTTTTATTTCAACCCGATTTTTCAACGTGAATATATTAAATAATTGAATATTTATTTATGCGTTATGATTAGAATTATAACATGATTTTGTACCGTTCTTAAAATTGTATTTTCTTGTACCATGATTTGTTGCATGGGATGAATTGGGGTTACATATACATTTAATTTGTATAAATATGAATTTGATATGAAATTACAACACATATATACATACGTAAAATGTACAAGATAATTCGATAACAACTATAATAAAACCAAGCAAGTAACAAAAAATTTACAGAGCACGATTGAAGATAAGAAAATTCTACTGAACTAATATGAGTCAACCATGTGGGTCAACCACGAGTTCACCGTGTTTCAATAACTAATATTCACAAATCTGATTACCCGACAGACCATTTAGATTAATCCATCCATTGATTGAATTTTACAAGTCTAATTATGGGCGGATTGCTCTAAACCTATTTACGAGAAAATACAACGAATTATAATTTTGCGACCATTTAATGAGAAACGTTACTAATCTACTGTTCACTAAAGATCACTAGTGACCGTCTTGGCTTATTAATGATCACTTACATGTTTCTTTGTAGTAGGAATCACCTGACCCATTGAGTCGACATTTACCTATCCATCTACTCTGGTTCTGTTGCCACTTTATATATGTTGGTTGTTGAAGATTCCAGACAACTGATTTCATCACATACTTCACTTTTTGAGTATTGTCGTCGGCTTCTAAATGATTTCCATCCGGCCATTCCGATGCTTACATTCCAACTGCAACCTGCAGATTTAAAGCTTTGAATTATTCATAATAATAATAATAATAATAAGGTGATATATATGTATATTCTTATAAAAGGAGATTGTTTATTATTTATTAAAATGTCAGCAGCAGGCAGCATGGTGACCAAGATTCTCTGTTTCTTTTTCTCTAATGGGTCTTTAATGTCTTCCTAAAATTAATAATATAATTAGTTTAAAATGGGTCAACCTTGATATCATGATGCAAACGTTACAAGTTTTTTTAAAAAGAACATAAATTAATTAATAAACTTGTCCCATTGGCTCATGATCATCATGAGGTGATTACATCCCACATTACAATGTGTTGGGATATAATGTTTTCTCGAACGCTAGCTAGCTTGTGTGTGGTTTAATTTTCATATGTATAGTTTTTCATTGGCGGCTATTCTTTAATATGCTCGGGGGCGTACAATAGTGGTACAGCTCGACCTATCGTCGGGTTTGAGTTAACGTGTGGCCTCGCAACAAAGATGACGTATAGTAGTAATCAGTTAATGTGTAACCTAAGTGTGCGAGAGAGAAAGATAAGAGATTGACCAAAGATTAGTACTTTCATCTGTAATTATGACAACGTGCCTTCTTTAGTGGTAACATGGGGAATATTACTATATAGTCTCAAGTCAAGTTACGTTGAGGTGAACCGTTGAGCCGATGCCAAGTATACTTCGAGCGATGGCCTATAACTGCAGCGGACTAGGCTTACTAATCTTCTAGCTAGCTAGGCTTGGTCAACTTAGTATATATCGTTGAAGTCCATAAGAGTAAGCGGTCAAATCTTAAACGGTCAAATCCTAAACCAACCACAAGAAGGAATCGGTAAGGTTCCTTTGGTGCAGAGATCTCATAGTTCCACAACCACTAAAAAAAGCCCTGAGGGTGGTGGCAAGTTCCAATCCCGGCAAGACTAACTAATTAATTAAAATTCATAAGAAAAGGAGGCTGTCTTTTTTCTATCCTATTAGCTAGAGGAAAGAAACTCGCGATGTCGTCTAAAGAAAACAAATACAGGGGACATAAGAGGGTCCCTCCCTCCCTTCTGCTGTCGGAAAATGAACTCGACAACGACCGAGCTAGGTGACAAAAGCCAAAACCCAGAAAGCTACTTAATTCCAACCATTTAATTAATTTGGTCCCTCCCTCCCTTACCCTAACTATACACTTTAATTTACTTTACAATCTCACTTATTAGCTCTAATCCTAGGTTTGTATGAAGTACTTCTGGAATGGCTTGGGGGATATATATATATGAAAAGCATCAAACAGAATCCAAAAGCAACTGCGGGTGTCCCCTAAAAGAGAAGAACAACGATCGATAGAAGAACCAAAATGAATGGCTTGGGGGGAAGAAATGACAGACAGCCACTAATACTCTTAGGATTTCATAGTATTTGTTTGTAATGATGCTGTTCCTAGGCAGTTGTTAACAAGACGTCTCTCGTTACATAAGTATTGCAGATGATCAGTCTGTAAAATTCCACGTGATTACAGTACAACAAAGTGATTACTTTGGTCGGGTAATTCCCAAGCAACCAAGGCCCCCCCTCCCTTTTCCTTTTACTCACAAAACGACATTCGGAAAAGAGATGATATAAATATCAGAGACTCGTAACTGCAACATAAGACTAGGTCGACTACAATACTCCATGGGACTAAAAACTTCACTTACTCATGTACGTACAGTCTCAAGAATATATAGCTCCACCTCTTTACAAAGACGATGAGCTAAATTTAGGTAACAATGTCCAAACATCTATTTTCATATCGACATCTCTCATACCATAAATTCGCTATAACATATTAACAGCCCGCCATATTGGCTCTTTGCCAAAGCATCATAAACAAATATACTTCTACAACACATTAATCCATAAGCTCTTCCGAGAAACTACTCCGATGGCGCGGTTGACAATAAAATCAATTCGTTATGTCAGAGTCTCGACAGTGGTGCCCTTGTTAAAAGTTAAAACTATTCCACGGCCCAATTGCTTATTTAATTATACCTAGTCAATCTAGTACCAGACTCAGCCCAGGGTCTAACAAACCCGAGTACTGTTCCCTTCATAACCAGGCCGTGCCTCTAAGCCGTTTTGTAAGGCCCAAGCCCATATCGACCTCACACTGCTCTGTTGACTGGCTGGTTCCATTTAGAAAATAAAACTCACAATACAAATAAAACAAGGCAGAAATTGAATTACAACCCATGGGTAAATGGGAAAGTGGTAGAACCCAACCAGGACCCGCCAGCAATGAACCGACCCGGAGTAAAACCGGCAGCCTCAGCATCGCTTGAAATTACCTTATGACCCTTCCACTTGATCCGACCGTTCACACCCGACCCGGCCCCACTGTTCTTATGCTCACCGTAGAAGAGCGTGTTGAGAGCAAAGTTGCCATCCCACTCATGCCATCCAGCAGGGTGTACGACGTCGCTTATCGTCGACTGCATGATCACCGTCCTCGCGTACGCCTTCCACGGCCGACCGAGGTAAGTACCGAAACTGCCCTTGACGCTCTGCAGATCCTTGGTGCCGCCGATCCTAGACTTTTGGATGACGATCCCCGTGTTCTGGTTTGGGTCCGTCCTCCCGTGCGCCGTCAGCATGTTCTTCTGACCCAGGTTGGGGCGGCGGGCGTGGATGTCACAGTTCTGGAAGACCGCGGCGGAGTTGCCGAAGATGAAGTCGACTGTCCCGACGACGAGGCAGTTGATGAAGAACTGGCGGTTGGAGTGGACGTAGAGGGTGTCTTGGTAAGTGAGGAAATCGCACCTGTAGAATGCTGCCAGGTCAGCACCGACTCGGAGAGCTACTGCTTGGTGTTTTTATGGTCCTGCTGTGCTTTGGAAGGTTATGTCCCTTGCTAGGAATCCTTGTCCCACCACCGCTGTCAAAAGTCAAAAGTATATATTAAAATTCAAATAGTAAATACTAAACATTAATGTTAAACTACCAAATACTAAACCTTAATTCTAAAACACATAGATAATAAATAATAATAATAATAAATAACAAAATGAAGACCGAATAAGACCGAGAAGACTTACCAACGGTTGCAGAGTTGAAAGTGGTTGAACCGTCAACGACATTCTTATTCCCAGTAATAATGGTATTACTCCTTCCATCTCCCACGAACATGATATTCGTCTTATCCTTTGGAACCTCCACGTTCTCCCTATAAACCCCGGCTTTTATCCTTATCACATACCTCTTGCTACTCTTACTCGGCGCCGCCACCGCCTCCGACACTCTCCTGTACTTCCCGCTTCCGTCAGCCGCCACCACCACGTTTGGAGTCACCGTCGTCCCAGCCTGTAGCAGCCTCCTGTCCCCACCCTTCATCCACGTGGGCCAACTGCCGCTACTATCCTCTTTATACTTATTTTTTACGGCGTTAGTAGCCATGTCCGTCTCCGTCATGTTGACGATCATCCCCAGCGCATTACCGCACATCTTTTCGACCCGGACCGGCCCCGTCTCCAGCGTTTTCCTGACCTTCTTCTCGGAATCGTCATGGGAGAAGCCGTCAAGGCATGTCTCCTGGTTTGTCATCGCTGCACTTAGTAAAGTCTTTAGATCCTCGGCGTGTGGGGTTATCGATTTCTTGTTTGGGTATTCGTCCAGCTCGGCTAGCGCTACGTGGAGCTCGTCTAATGACGTGCTCATTGTCTCCGCACAGTCTTTCAGTGCTGACCTGTAGAAAACGTACGACAAATATCTGTTAAGACAGACTTCGACTATAATGGCATGGGATTCACTGAAGTTATAATAGTAGTATATATATGTGTTGCTAGTTACTGACCTGGAGCCTGGGGTAAGGTCTTTCCTGGTGGACAGCGCTTTGTTAACGGCGGCAATGTTACGCCGGACGGAGGTGCACGTGACATTAATGGAGGCCTTGATGACGTCCATCTGGGTGTTGAGCGATACATATAGACATGTTCGTGCCTAAATTTCATTTATAATCAACTATTATAATTGGGAAATCCTTAATAAATCGTACAAATCGTGTAATGATAAAGTAAGATCATCAATGAAAATAGGTGATGAATATCAAAAGATAAACTAGGATCTAGACTCACCAAAAGGTAATAAATGTGAGTTGTTTGATGTCATCAAGAAGCATAAAAATTTGTAGTTTTTCTTCGTTAAAGCAGGCATTTCGGTAATTTTGTAATGTAAATTATATCTTACAACTCTTTTTTTAATCGAAGATAAACAAGGCGAATATGACCTTATCAGAAAGAAAGGAAATAAATAAAATATAAATATTCATATGTGCATGGGTGTCTAAATATGAACCCGATACTTCCAAATATCTAGTCACAAAATGCAGCCAACTACACCAATCTACGGAGACATTAACTACACTACAAAAAATTATATATTTAATTGTCAAAAATGTGGATCAAACTCAAGTGTGAACGTTTCGGTACTCCTGAAGTACTTGTACTCCGCGTATGTGGCATCCTACGAGACGTTTTTAGATGACACGTGACATTTTGTATTTTTTTCCAAATGTCGTTTCCTGTCTTTATAGTTTAGAATATATCAAAATACGACAATATCAATTTTATATATTGAAATGAATAATTTTAATTGATTTGATTAAATATCGTATTTGGATTGATTATGAATACAAATTTAAACCCTCACTTAATAATTAAAAAACACATAAAACATCCAATTCGCTTGTACATTATGTTCCTGTTTTATATAAGATGATGAATTGATTTACAGTAGATTGTTGTTTACTTCGTGCATATGTATTTATCCAGTAACACTTGCAGGGACGGATTAGGGGTGATTCTCCCGAATACGTGTCTTCTCTTTTTTAATATTTAGGGTAACAAATTTAATTATGAATTAAAATATTTTTATTTCAGTCTAATAATATTTTAAATTTGACCATGTGTTATTTTCAATTTTGAATTTGTCGCTGAATACTTGAATAATTAAAATATTTTTATTTCAGTCTAATAATATTTTAAATTTGACCATGTGTTATTTTCAATTTTGAATTCGTCGCTGAACACTTAGAATGAAAATGTGGTGCAGGGTGATTACCGTGGCGGTGGTGCGGAGTAGTCGTACCGGCCATTATCGTCGTCGCCCCCTTTCTTCACCGGGTCGCTGCCGAGCAGAGTAGCTAACCCACTAATTCAGAATGCTCGGTTTGGGGAGGAAACGCCGTCCCATTTCTCACCGATCTTCGGTGTCCCACCTCTGTCCGGCCTATCATCATCATCTCCGACTTCCACCGACCTCTACAGGTAGGAAAGGAGGATGCGTCCGGGCAAATTTTGGGGACAAACCGACGGTGAGGGTGGAAGGGTTCGATTGCGTTGACAGGGATATTAGAAACTGCAGCATTCTTGCTCTGGCATAGAGTGTTGAACCCCAACCCCACCTGCTCCCCACCAAAACTCAACCTGGGTACATATAGATTTAGATTTAATAGAACACACCAGGAGTGTAAACAGAGATCACTCGGTTGGGACGACTTTTGGTAGCAACGAAGAGAGTAGATCAGCTGCAGCAGAGGCTTTTGCGCAATTCATAGTTGTTAAGAGTGAAGGTAAAAGGTGAAACCACGAAATCCTTTCGATGATTAGTGTAAATATAATTGTACAGCAGTGAGAAGTTCTGTTTTTGTATGGAATCCTCGAGAGAATGTGTCATTTTCTCTGGGTTAGCTATGAATAAGAATGACTCAATCTTTTGGATTGGGTTTGGACTGAGTGAAGATTTAAATTTATATTCATAATTAATTTGAATTTTGATATTTAATTAAATAATTTATTTGAATATATAAAATTGATATCGTCGTGTTTTAATGTATTCTAAATTATAAGGATTAGAAATAATATTTAAAAAAAAAAATAAAGTGGCACATATATGTAATCTAAAAACGGCTCGTAGGATGTCACATACGCAGAGTATCGGAACAATCACCCCATTAATTACTTAAAAAACAAATAATTACTAAACAAAAAGCAAATAATGAATGATTATCATCATTTTAAATTTAAATGTGTGACGCATATATATGGCTTGAACTTGATCATATCTTTATTTATCTTTTTCGCCCCATTTTCCTGCAAATTATCCCTTATCAAAATTCACCAAGGAAGATAATATATATGCAGCCTTTTTCGATTGTAACTTAAACAGGTGATCAGATTGGTGTGAGTCATGCCTCACAATCGCACTCTCTTTCTCTGAAAATGCATGGAATCCATAGATTTCAACTTGTGAAACTACTGCAATTTGTGCATGGCCAACCAGAGTTCGGCCAAGACGGAGATCACCCACCTGAGTATAGTCCACAAGAACTGATCAAGGAATATATGTCTAATGTCTTGTGGAAACTTGTCTCCAGAGGTTTCATATGACAGATCTCCAAGCAATTCTTGTGGGACTACTGAACTTTGCCTTGGCTCAACCTCGGTTGCCCTTGCACGTACAAGTTGGAGTAGCTTCCTCCTCAAAATAAATGGCTCCCCAAAATGAAAAGCTAATCACATCGGTAATTACACCATAATAATGGAACATGATCAACAATTATATATATATATATATATATATATATTGTATTTATTGGGAAAGAACATTAACTGATCAATTTGTTCCGTACACTCAAATTTCCGTGAAAAATACTCTTAGAGTCCTATGATATGTTTAAGGGATATTGGAAGATATTGTTATTTGAGATATCTTTGTATTTTGAAGTGCGAATAAGTAATTATTTGATGATATTGAAGATGCTACATGTGTAATGGGGCGTTAAAACAAAAGCCTAAATAAAAACTAATAATCCATTTCACAACTGAAATGTAGAATGAAATTGTAAATACTTTTTTATTTGTACGGGAAATTTAAATTTCAACAAAATATGTATATTTTAAATTAATTTTTTCATTTTTATTAAATTTCATTTCACATTCCGACGGATTATAAATAAATTGTTTAAAAAATTGATCATATCCACGGATTAATGGTGTAACCCTAATGGATTTTGATGGCAGAGGATCCCTTAAATAGTCTCCAACGCGACCAAGTACTTCAGAAAACAAGCAGGCCTATCTATTTCGTCGCTGTTAAATTATCACTCCAAGGTATATGAATGGAATACATTCGTGGATTACCTCCGTTCAATAGTTAGGATTTACCGCGATATATCGACCGTCATAATGAAGCCACATTGTTTAAACACCAGATTATAAATATTACATTGTTCTTACTATATGAGGCAAACTATCATAATTATATAGGAAATACTCACTTAATATGTATTTCTTTCTCTCGTACCTATTACAATCACACATATCTAATACCATTATTGTCCACCAAGTGGCAGGGTTGCCGATGTAGACTTATTTTTGTATAGATAGGCTTTTATTGGAAACAAGAAAATCAAAAATACCTAATCAACTTATAAAATGAGGATTACCGACAACACTTCAGAGAGATATCTAAGGGTCATGCGAGCAACGCAATGGGCGATCCCGTTATCTGACCTCTGAACCAACCACATACGACTGTTGGAAGACGGATCCCTAAAAGGAAAACAAGGAGCCGGCGAATCCATCCGATGACCAAACTTGAAAAGACGACGTGACAAATCTCCTAAATGATAAAGCTTCCGGTTGCCAAATCTGGGTCGCCCTTGCTTCTACGAGTAAACTTTTGAATTTTTTTTGGTGTGAAAAAAAAAATAAAAGGCAACATTAAAGTACATAGACAAAAATATCATAAGCATCAAGGGAGGTGGTCACTAGGAAACCTCCTCTCTTTCTCCTATACATTCTTCCATGAGCATCTCCTTCAACTATATCTTGTATCTCTTGTGGTGGCGATGGAAACCAAAACTCCTTGCCGTATGCCCCAACTTCTCAACTAAATCTGTAGCAAAATTGCCTTCCCTTCAAATATGTTTAAACTCGTATCTACAATCTTTCCGTATAAGGAATAGTATGTCGCTAATCAACTCCTCTAGAGGATGATCTGAAATATCCTTCGATTCAACCAGCTGCACGGACAAGAGGAAGTCTGTCTCAACCTATACCTGGGTGTAACCCAACATCTGAGTCCAAGAGATTCCATCTCGCAAAGCCCGAAGCTCAGCAAACAATATCGATTTGCTGCTAATCCACAGAATAAAACCACCTATCCAGTAACCATTTTCTCCCTGAAGCACCTCCAATTGTCGAGCTTTGGTCGTTATCCAACACGCTACCATCAACGTTAAGCTTGACCTAATCGAGGGGAGGAGGGGACCAGCCAAATTATTCCGAGTGAGGATTCACACGAGGGGGTTTACGCAGAGAAAAAAGTTCTGCCGCGAAACCTTACACTGCCTGCCAAATAACAATTCGAGGCCAAACATCTTGATGATGACAAGCTTGATTTCTGACTTTCCTCATATGACTGCAATAAACCAATCTCTCCACCGCATCCCCTGTACTTCCAAATTTCCATGTCTCATAATATTATAATTCAGCCAACTTATATGGCTACTTCTTTACTGTTATCATCATGCACTACTCTGTTCTTTCTTCTGTTTTCGGCTGGGTTAATCCGAGGCTCGTTCGCTGCTGGCCGGATCGGGCTGGGTTCGAGACTGCTGGCTAGAGATCGTGATCAAGCTTGGATTTCGGACAATGGTACGTTTGCATTCGGTTTCACCGAGTCGAACGAGGATCCTGACCGGTTTCAATTGGCTATATGGTTCAATGATCTTCCTGGAGACCGCATCACTGTTTGGTCGCCTAATAGGTATGCACTTAATTAGCTCTCTGATTTTGAAATTTGTACTAAATGGCGGAATTCGGAATTTCGGGTGGTGAACTTATGCCAGCACGAGTATAAGGTCTTTCGATTTCAAATGCACTCCAAATTAAAGTTGAAATACTACACACGGTTTGATTCTGTTATTCACTTCAACTAATTAATCAAAGAAGTTGTTGCTTAAAGTACATACGTAGGACAATAACCAATTAGTATTTCTTTATGTCAGCTAGAGCAGGGAGAAACTCATCTTGGCTCACTCCAACTTTCGGTTATGAGCGTTAGATTGCACTACATAGTTAATGTTTTTACAAGTCCGGTCGACGGGTTGAGTACATTTTTTAAATCTGACTCAATGTGTTTTTCAAGTCTGACTTAGCGCTATAATAGTTTGACTAGTAACCGGTACAAGCGTAATATTTAATCATAAACAATTCAACAAAATGATTATGTGACAAATATTATAACTATTATGAAAATTATTGCCATAGTGAATGCCCAATTGTAACTTTTATGTTTATTGTATTATTCAATGTAGTTTATTTCCTTCCTTTATGTGTACTAATGTTAGAGAGTATATGTTACTATTCCATGAGCCTATAAATGGAGCTCTCATTTGTATCATTCTACACACCTCAATAAGAAACTCTCCCCCTCTCCATATTTTCCTTGTTCTTGTCTTTCTTTGAATTTAGTTTTATAACACGTTATCAGCACGAGTGCTCTGCCTATTTTTTCGAAGTTTCACGAAAGTTGCTATTTGTTATATCTTGCTTTTCAAAGTTATTATTATTATTATTTATCTTGTTTTTTTCTTTGCTTATAAAATTCTTTTTCAAAACTAGAGTCAAAGAAAATAATCCATTTCTATTTTGTATATATATAGCAAAATGTGGTCTTTCTCATTTTACTAATTTAAAAACCGATTTTGCCATTTTTTTATTGATGACTATTATCAAACGTTTATATTGGTCAAATATCATGCCTTTATAGGCTGACCTAAACGTTTAGTTATCATCATGTATATTTTATAGTATATATTATTATGACCTATCATATTTCATATCTTATGTTTCTTTCCATAGTGTTTTTTTGCTTATGTGTTGCCTTTTTTTATTCATCCTCAATTCTAAAATAGATTCGGTTGCTATTTGTTTATCATTCATGAATATCTCTGTCATTTTTTTTGTTTCTACCCAAAAGAGAAAACTTTTATCACTATTTAAATATATATATATATATATATATATATATATATATAATTACGTTTCAAGATGGGTATGTCACTATTATTATTATTATTATTATTTCTTTAAAGTATTTTTTATTTCTATATTAATGAACATTCTATTACTGTTACTATTTGCTCTTAGTTCACTTATTAATCTTTTCAAGTTCTCTAGCCTTACCAATTTATATTTATTTCATATTAAAACAGTTTTAGAAAAATCCCGCCGTTATGCATACCATTTATTATTATTATTTTATTACTCATATGATTCTCTTCTTTACTAATACTGTTATCATACTCTTCTTTACATATGAAAAAATTAACGAGTTTATTGTTTTAACTACATGTTATAAATCATATTAATGTGTCTACCATTATAAAATTTATTAAGTTTCCCTCTTTGTCTTCCATTCAAAAGTTAAAAGGGAACCTAATATATTCAGTTGATTACTATTTGCATATTAGTCTTTATATTGGGTTATCAACATAAGCAAGATGATTATATTTTCATTACGTTGTAGCTGGATTCATTGACGTTACCATGATGTTGGATTGTTTTCCAATTTAGTGGTTTTCATTTATTGATCATTACCATTCCGTTCAGTGAATGATATTTTTTGTGTGCTATATATGTTGATTTTCACTAACTAAGATTGTTACTTATATTATTTATTATTTTAGATTCTCATGTATTGTAATTCAATCTATTTATTTTATTATATACTTAACATCTTGAAAGTTGAGTTTGTGGCAATTGATGTTTCGGGCAAGCATTACCCTTCATGGGCATTGGAAGCTAAAAGTCCATTTATAATGGTCTTCATGAAACCATCAACTATGATAATGAAACGGCTTTTCAAGACAAAGCCATAGCTTTGATCTTATTCGCCATCACCTTCATAAATGGTTGAAAACTGAGTAATGACGCATATATCTTATGGCATAACAAGGCCATCTATCATATCAAGACAAAACAAATGTTTTGATCTTTACTCGCCATCATCTCAATGATAGGTCGAAAGATGAGTACCATGAGATACAAGTTAATAAAAGGACAAAGCTATAAAGCTATATTATATGTCTCCAATATATAATACAAAATATCATTCTTTGAAGTGAAGGGTTATACTCATAAAAGCCCGATATGATTGAATGTCCCATGAGACACATATCTTGAGAAATGGGCTATCTTATATGTGTAGTCCAGTGACACACAATATCACTCCATAAAGTGAATGGTTATAATCATATGTACCCAAAGTGACAAAATACATATATTCCCATAAGTATATATACCATTGTTGAGGAATAGACTTATTATTTTGATGGTCATGAGAAAGAACTTTGAGAAACATATCTTTTCATATGAAAGAGAGTTGTGAATTGATGTTGAAAAATTCCAATCACATCAACGGGCATACAACCATCAACTTTATTTTGATGATCATAGTTCATATGATATTTATTTTTCATATATCCTTGAGTTGCAAGAAAATGTTGTAACGTAATGTGATGATTATGTACTCGTTTTCCTTCACTAGGTTTTTATCACATAAGATTTTCCTAGTAAGGTTTTAATGATGCATATTCTCGTCTAATGGTCATCCTATGTGAAGTGTCATGTGAATTATGGATGACCATCAATTATATTGATGCATACATTATATGCACAAACTCCAATAAGTTGAAATATTCGCACTGCAAGTGCCTTCAAGCGATAACTTGGTTTAATCACCAAGACTCTCCATACATCAACTTTTGGGAAGCTAGTCCACTAATTTGAAGATCGACGACTAAATGATCTCGGACTGATATAGTGATGGGATCTAGTTGATATCCTCATTAGGGGGAGTCGATATGAAGGATCTGGACCGATATCATCATCAGGGGGAGTCGATACGCACTGCACTCTTTTTCCCTTAACCATGGTTTTTCCCAATGGGTTTTCCTGGTAAGGTTTTTAATGAGGCAATATAAAAAGCGTATTCGAAGAATACTGTATATCATTAACCATTGGGCAATCAAGGGGGAGTGTTATGAAAATTATTGCCATAGTGAATGCCCAATTGCAACTCCTATGTTTATTGTATTATTCAATATAGTTTATTTCCCTCCTTTATGTGTAGTAATGTTAGAGAGTATATGTTACTATTCCACGAGCCTATAAATAGAGCTCTCATTTATATCATTCTATACACCTCAATAAGAAACTCTCTCCCTCTCCATATTTCCCTTGTTCTTGTCTTTTTTGAGTTTAGTTTTATAACAATAACATATTAAAGTTAATATTTTTTTAGAAGAAACCCTAACCAAACCACTAGATAGAAACTAGACGGGGTTGGGAGAGAGACAATTTGGGGTTGGAGTGACCCAAATGAGTTAGAAAATCTACTGCAGCGTTCGCCTCTCTGTAAATGTGGACAAGGCTAATCTCCCAAACTCTAGATCGGAGTTGCTGAAACTTACCAATCAAAGCAGCATGTTGGTGGTCCTTGTTACCCGAACCCAACAAGAGGTGGATGGCACATTGTGAATCCAATTGAAGGATAACACGACGGGCACCATAATTCCAAGCTAACTCGAGCCCTTTAATGGCTCCCTATAACTCCGCCCTTGTAATGTTGCATCTGCCGATATTAGCTGTGAACGCAAAGAGCCCATTACCAGCGCCATTAGGAAGCAATCCTCCTGCAGCAGCCTTACACCCAAGATTGATCACCGATCCATCAGTATTCAAGGTCAACCAAGACGCACTCGGCGAATACCAGCTAATCTGTTGAACAGCTCTCTTCGAGACTGCTGCTCGATGAATATTGTCAGCAACATTCAAACTGGCTGTAACCACATCAGCCCATTATTTTAACTTTGCCAAAATAGCACCACTAGACTTAATTGTACCTTTGAAAACCCGCAAGTTTCGATTCTGCCAAAGTAGCCAACACAAAATCCCAAACCTTGTGCCATTGATCAGGTCTGTAACATTTGTTAGCCACCATTCATCAAACGGTTCAACATCCAACCCGACTAACTGACCCGCTGCAAGCGCCAACTCCCACACCTCACGAGCCATCGTACACTGTGGAAATAAATGATTAAGTGATTCAACCGGAGCATCATAGATGGGACAGGACTCACCTGGAGCCATATGACGTCGACGATGTTCCTGATTCGTTAAAATCTTCCCATGCACAACCAACCAAATGAAATGTCTGATCCTATTTGGGCCTTTGCCACTTCAAACGTCTCCTCCATTTAGGATCACCACTCTGTGATGAGCCACCAACTTCGTGGAGAAATTGATACCCTGAGCTGACTGTATAACAAAAATTGCCTTCCAAACACCAAATCAAAGAATCTGCTCCCAAACTTGCATGGGAAGGTTGCATGCCAACCACTGCTGCAAGTGCACTTGGCGTAATACAAGCCGTGAGCTTCATAATGTCCCATTCACCATTAGCCTGCACAAAATTTGCAACTTTATGATTTGTATGAACCAACATTAACGGTAGAGCACATTCTCTGAGTCTAGTCCCATTATCTAGCCATATATCATCCCATAATCGGAAAGTAAAACCATTTTGAACTCCCCAAAGGACTTCTATGAAAATATTTGGTAGTCAAGACTTGAACCCACAACTCATTCGGTTGTTTGAGCATACCCCAAATTAACTTCATAAAAACGCTTGGTTCATTTTGCGCGCACTCTTCAGTCCCAAACCACCCTCCCGGTAGCGCGCATGTTTACATAGCATAGGCTGGTGTCGCATTCAATACTAAGATAGCCAAAGTAGCACGCCTTGTTCGGACGAAAAGCCTCAGAACATCCATCATTCCAAAGAAGTTGGAAAGAGGAAGAAGTTCAACTCATAATTACCGCAATAAGCCCCTCCAGAAAATGAGCAGCCCCACAAGGGTAGCATGAACAAACTCCCAGCTCACCTTATCATACGCCTTGGCAAAATCAAATTTTAATGCCATGTGACCAACCCTACCCACCCTAGCATGCATAGAATGAACAACCTCCTGTAGAATAATGATGTTATCAGTAATGTTCCTAACTGGAACAAAGCTAGTTTGGGATAGGTGAACAAGTTGAGGCATAAGCGGCTTAATCTGATTCGCAATACCTTTGGTAATCATTTTGTAGCTGACATTACAAAGACTGATCGGTCTAAACTGAGTTGGCGTCTCAACATTAGGAATCTTTGGAATAAGGACCAAAAGGGTTTCATTCACCTCTTTAATACTCTCCGGGTGAAGGAAGATGTCCTGAATTTAGTGAACAATGCTATCACCAATAATATGCCAACATTTTTTATAGAAGACCGGTTGAAACCCATCTTTGTCACGAGCTTTAAGAAGACCCATGTCAAACACTGCCAGCTGAATTTCAATCCCTATCATAGGCGTTTCTAACTTCACGACATGCTCGGGAAGGATGGTTGCGTGTGGTAACAACAGAAAATCAGTAGGAGCCATGCACGTGCTAAACAAATTAGTGAATTAACCTAAAAGAAGTTGTTCAATTCCATCCACTAAAGTAATTAACTCCCCCAATTCATTTTTCAAGCCACGAATCTTATTGACAGCTCGTCGACGGATAGTAGCCAAATGGAAAAATTTAGTATTACGGTCTCCTTCAATCACCCATTGGGAAGTTGACTTCTGAATCCATAGTGACTCTTCTTGCCAAAGAACCTCCTCAAGTTCCAAACGAATAGTCTCCTCGAGTCTACTAGCAAAGGAGGGAATCGAAGCATCACACATGGCCTTAACATCTATAATCGCCGTTAGAAGTGCCTCCTTGCGTCAAAATATATCCCCAAATAGATTTTTATTCCAAATCCAGAGTGGAGAAGCGAGTAAAAGAAGCTGGCCTATAAGTGGGACAATAACCTGCCAGTTATCACGAACCACTTGCTCAAAGTAAGAATGGCCTTATCAATAGGCAATAAATCTGAAAGAACGCTCTGTCTGATCCATCACCTCATCCTCCGAAGTACAAAAAATTGTCGGACTTCAAACGTGGCAAATGTTAAAGCTAATATTTTAATATATTATAACTATTTTTCACTTAAAAATTGTTGTAATCTACGATGGATAAAATTTAGGTTGTTTGAATTTTTGGTTACTTTCAATTTTTTTATTCAAATTTGACTAAGTGTTCCGCTAATAAGTTTAATTAAAAGCATCTGATGACATATTTCTTCCTTGATCATAACATTTTTTATCGTGAGTTCGAATTTAATTTAAAATTCAAAAACTCGTCATTAGAAAGAAAACTATAATTTTGACAAAAAAAAAAGAAAACTATAATTATATGATCAAAATATTATTATGCTGCAAGGTTAACTAATTTTTTAATTAATTAATTTTTTATTTTAGTTTATTTAGAGGGTTGTACCTCTTGAATTACCATCATATTATATATTTTCAATAATAAAATGCATGTAAGCTGGTTTATTAAAAAAATATCATTTGACTTACAATATTATTATATCAACAGTCCACTTGAAAGAAATCAGTTAATTGAGCCAATATTTCCCCTGTTTAGTACAATCTATGACTATGATCAATCTAATTCCAGAAGCACTCCGGTGACGAAGAACTCAATCTTGGAGCTAAGCACCGCCGGCAACCTAATCCTCACCGACAACCGCACTCCATGGATCTCAAACTCCTCCAGCATGGGAATCGAGTCCGCCTCCATGGAAGAATCCGGAAACTTCATTCTCTTCAACGCTGTCGACCGCCCCGCCTGGCAGTCCTTCTCTCATCCTTCCGACACCCTCCTCCCTAACCAACCCCTAACCGCCTCCCTCGAACTAACCTCCCACGACGGCGGCGGCAATTACTACTCCCTCAAAATGCACCAGCAGCCAAACTCCCTCAGCCTCGCCCTAACCTACAACTTACCTGAATCCAACGGAGCCAATTACTCCTACTGGACCGGCCCAGACATCTCCAACGTCACCGGTCAACGGTACGTTAAAAATTCTAATCAAATATGTTTTCTGTTCGAATTTTTTCGGCTGTCACTGATAATCCCGCATGCAGGCTTCTGGTTTACGAGTTCATGAAAAACGGGTCGTTGGACAAGTGGATATTCTCGTCTTCTTATGAGACTCGAGACAAGCAGATCGTTATGGACTAGCCGACCCGGTTCAGCATTGCTGTGGCGACAGCACAAGGGATTGCGTACTTCCATGAGCAGTGTCGGAACAGGATCATACACTGCTACATCAAGCTGGAGAATATCTTGTTGGACGGAAATTTCTGTCCTAAAGTGTCGTATTTCGGGCTGGCAAAGCTTATGGGAAGGGAGCATTCCCACGTTGTGACGATGGTTCGTGGGACGAGAGGGTACTTGGCTCCTAAGTGGGTAAGCAACCGGGCCATAACGGTGAAGGCCGATGTGTATAGTTATGTGATGTTGCTATTGGAAATCATTGGTGGCGTAGGAATCTTGACATGTCCTTGGAAGCTGAGGACTTCTTCTTCCCTGGATGGGCTTTTAAGGTAAAACATAAGGAACCGATCATCATTATATCGGGCGGTTAATCAATTAACCTATTTAAGTGAATATAATACTTAATTATTAACCATTCCAAACAACTTCCACGCTTAACTAACTATACTTGAATTAACATTTTTTTGAATCTTTCAGGCGATGATGACCGGGACGCACCTGAAAGCAGTGGACAGAAAGCTACTACTCGAGAGCCCAACATCATCAACGACGACGGTGGACGAAGATGAGGTTCTGCGGGCACTAAAGGTGGCGTTCTGGTGCATACAGGACGAGGTGTTCATGAGGCCGTCGATGGGAGAAGCGGTGAAGCTGCTGGAAGGATCGACGGCGGAGATCAAGATGCCACCGATGCCAGCAGACGGTACTTGAACTTATAGAGGAAGGACTGGAACATGTCTTTCCAAAACACATTGTGGAGACCTAATTTTCCCTTTTAATTCGAAAAATATTCAAAATTTTATCTAATTTTGTACATCAGAAACCAAACGAGGGGTATAAAATTATATATTTCTGTGTATGAAACATCATGTATTCAAACGTAATACTTGATTTTGATTATCACCCAAATCAAAGAATTTGGCCTCAACTAACACATGCAAAAATGGTGGGTAGTTCACACCGGTTTCATTTTGGTCACCGGTGGTGGGCCTTGGCCTGTCAAATCGCCGGAGAGGCGGAGACCCGTCTATTCTCTTTCCCAAAACGGCATCGTCTCATCTCAAGCTGCAAGCAGTGAAACCCACAATCCGTATCGCAAAAATCCAACTCTCTTTTGAATGAGTAGCTGCACACCAAACGGGAAGAAAAGCAGCTCACAGCTCACTCTTTCGTAGCGTCTTTATTTCCCTTTCGATACAAACTAAGCCAGCCAGCCACTCTTCGAGTTTTCCGCCGGCGATTCCTCCTATCCCTCTCTTTCAAACAACCAGGGTTTTCTTCCTCTCCATTTTTACTACTACACATTTCCCTCTCTTTTCCTTCTCCAAGACCCAATCAGCTTTTTCAATTCCAATGGCGGCTCAAGTGGTAGCTACCAAATCCATCCACACTTCTCTTCTCTCCCCCGTTGCTTCTTCTGGGTCGCTTCAAAACCGTGTCAAAAACCTTAAAGCTTCAAACTTTACCACCAATGTCGGAGGACTTGCTCGTAGAACCAACCCAACTATTTCCGCCGTAAAGACTGATGTAGTCATCCCCGTCTCACCCGAAGATGTCCCAAAGGTTAGAGCTTTTTTCTTGTTTTCCCTCAATTATGAACTAGATTAGTGAAACTTGACGTTGTGGGGTTTTGGCTTGGAAAATTTCAGAGGGCGGAGAGGTTTACGGAGCTGCAGAAATTTGGGGACACGTCAGTGGGGGTGTGGTCTAAGCCAACGGTGAAGCGCAAGACGAAGATAGTGTGCACAATTGGTCCTTCTACCAACACTAGGGAGATGATATGGAAGCTGGCTGAGGCAGGAATGAATGTTGCTAGGTTGAACATGTCTCATGGGGATCATGCTTCCCACCAGAAAGTGATTGACTTGGTCAAGGAGTATAATGCTCAGTCCAAGGACAATGTCATTGCCATTATGATTGATACCAAGGTCAGGTTTTTGTCAAGCATCATTGTAGCATCCTAATAACTCGAGTTGTTGTTGGGAGAGTGTTCATATTAGTTTTATTATTATTCGTTAACACGCCCTCTCAAACGGAAAGTGAAGGTTTGCATAGCTTCAGTAAATCATGTGCACGAATTAGGGACTATTTGGGTTTGAAACAGAAACCTCTCGATCATTAAAGATCATTAAAGACTCTGATCCCATGTCAAGAATTTGTACATCCCAATTACTCGAGTTGTTGATATAGCATTCAGATTGGTTTCTATATTTTTCATTAATGCGTTGAGGCTAATTGTAGAAAATTGAGTTGAGGTTAGAAGAGATTATCAAAGGAAGGTTGAATAGAGTGATATTAGAGATTCCAAGGGGAATTGTGTTTTCCAAGTTAGTCAAAGTGGAAATTAAACTTTCCTATGAATTTTTTATATCACTTAATTCAACTTTCCTTTCAGAAGCAACTCAACTTCCTTCCACTAATCTCATTTCAACTTTTCTAGGAAAGTTGATTCTAGACGCCAAACATTACCTTCTTTTTTACTACTACTTACTTGTTCATGGGGATGAATGGCTTTTGTGTTAGTTTCATTTGAGAGTGCTTGCTATTTCTTTTTTCAGGGTCCTGAGGTTAGGAGTGGTGACTTGCCACAACCGATAATGTTGGCGCCTGGTCAGGAGTTCACTTTCACTATTCGTAGAGGTGTTGGGACTGGTGATTGTGTTAGTGTGAACTATGATGATTTCGTCAATGATGTTGAAGATGGTGACATGCTTCTCGTTGATGGTATATTAACCGTTATGCATTCAACTTTTGGTGCCTTTCAGTGTATTTTTTCGACTAGAAATGACTTGCACCCTTAATTGACATTGTATTTTCATGGCTGTTAATACATCATCCTAGGGGGGATGATGTCTCTGGTCGTGAAGTCAAAGACTGAAGATTCAGTGAAGTGTGAGGTTGTTGATGGGGGAGAACTGAAGTCTAGGCGTCATCTTAACGTTCGAGGAAAGAGTGCAACATTGCCTTCCATCACTGGTTTGGGAGCTATTACTTCTCTATGAACATATTCGTGCTGCTGACTCGTTACTGTCTCAAACTGTCTTGGTTTATTATGTTGTTACTTTGGTGCAGATAAGGATTGGGATGACATAAAGTTTGGAGTGAACAACAAGGTTGATTTCTATGCTGTTTCGTTTGTCAAAGATGCACAAGTCGTTCACGAGTTGAAGAACTATCTCAAGAGTAAGATTTTTGGTTTAACTTGTTATTTTGAATGCATATGGTAAGGTCATATCTCAATGCTGTAATTTTGTTCCTTCTATTTCTGCAGGCTGCGGTGCAGATATTCACGTGATTGTAAAAATCGAGAGTGCTGATTCTATTCCTAATTTGCACTCGATAATCACAGCGTCAGATGGGGTTAGAATTTGGATATTGACATGCATTGTATATAGTATTTACACACCATATCCTTTGCATAATCGATAGACTAAAAGGGAAATGGTGGGGTGTTATGTAGGCAATGGTTGCACGGGGCGATCTTGGTGCAGAGCTCCCAATTGAAGAAGTTCCACTTCTTCAGGTAAATTGTTCTCTGAGAAATGAGTGATAATGGCTTTCAACTTGAGCTGAACACACGAGGAGTCATGCCATCTTTCATTCTGTAATTGTAGGAAGAGATAATCCGGTTATGCCGGGGCATGGGAAAAGCTGTTATTGTGGCTACAAATATGTTGGAAAGTATGATTGTTCATCCTACTCCAACCAGAGCGGAGGTGTCAGATATCGCCATTGCTGTTCGGGAAGGTGCAGATGCGGTGATGCTTTCTGGAGAAACTGCTCACGGAAAGTGAGTGGCTTTCGCTAATATTCATATCAGAAACTTTTTTGAGCAATTCCTGGGAAGTAAGGAACTCTGCTGTAATTGTTGCAGGTTCCCATTGAAGGCTGTAAAGGTTATGCATACTGTCTCGTTACGCACTGAAGCAACTTTGTCTAGTGGGCCAATGCCAGTTAATCTTGGACAAGCTTTCAAGGTATCTGCCTGATATAATGAACCTCGCTTGTTCATCCATGGTTTTGGATATTTAAGGTTTATTCGTCGGCCATTAGAATTCGGCAAAACTTTTTTTGTCATCTGCAGAATCACATGAGTGAGATGTTTGCATACCATGCAACCATGATGTCGAACACTCTTGGGACGTCAATCGTTGTCTTCACCAGAACTGGCTTCATGGCTGTTTTGCTTAGTCATTATCGACCTTCGGGGACAATATTTGCTTTCACTAATGAGTGAGTATATACCATTTCCATTTCGTAAATACTTATTTCGCGACTGTCGGACTAAGAAAATGTCAAACTTTTTAAGTGGAAGTTTAGAGAGCTAATCTAAACTGCAATGCTCATTTACATGTTGTCGGTTGTTCTGCAGCAAAACGATACAACAGAGGTTGGCAGTCTATCAAGGAGTATGTCCCATTTACCTCGAGTTCTCGGACGATGCTGAAGAAACCTTTGCTGATGCCTTAACGCTACTTAAGGCAAGCTTTTCTTTAATCTAGTACAAATATTTCTCAGTTATCGTACAAGTAAAATGAACCTTAATTCCACCGTTTGATGTGCAGCGATATAACTGAGTTTCACAGTGTCTCCATACTCTAGTTCCAGGGTTTTGCTTACACACTTACTTGGTTTACAAATTTGCAGAATCATGGAATGGTTAAGCAAGGTGAAGAGGTTGCACTCGTTCAAAGTGGGAAAAAACCCATCTGGCGATTCCAGTCGACCCACAATATTCAGGTGCGTGAAGTATAGACAAACCGTTTGTCAAGAAAGGATAGCAAGCATCAAGCATTTTAGTCTCATGCACCAGAAGCATTAACCTGTGTAATTTAGATGAATGTTCGTTTGCTCTGTTTAGTTTTGTTGTTGTTGTAACTGAATCCTGGTATGCTTTTCTGCCAAGCTAGCATCTTGTAGAACTTGTGGTACATTGTTTAATCAAAAGCATGATCTGTTCCTTATACTTCAGAATGTCATATGCTTTATTCCTTGGCTTACATGGTTTTCAATGATGGAAATTTGTCATACACTTTGCTGAATGGATGAAGTATATCCATTCTGAAGATCCCAATACCTAGACCAAAGCATAACACCTCCATACTTGGGGGAATTCCTTATCTGTGGAAGAATTTGAGATGTCAGCACATCTGGAGGAATATACCCACTTCCAGCTGCCTGAGTAGCAGCAGGCAACCCGAGAAATATCTTCCCTGCGTTAATCGATGTCGTCCATTGATTCCACGAACTCAACAGTCTTTTGACATCTCCTGAAGTGTACTGGCAAGGAGGGTTGTTATAGAACTGGATCCACACATAGTCAAACAGACCTGTATTTACAGCAGCTCCTAGGCTTCTGTCCGGGAAAGGACACTGAGGAGCTGCTGCTAGATACACCTTCCTACCACGACTGCTGTACGCTGACAAGTACCGCGCAAGATCTTCCCAGTGCTGAGTCGATTGCTCGATGTCAAAGTCGATCCCATCCAGCACAGCATCCCCTAGAGGACGTGACGAGGACTGCCCACCCAGGAAGTTGTTCCACAGGTACTCAGCCACATTTCTGGCATCTGCTTGGGATGATAACGAGTAGCTGCCAATGCCACCGCCTAGCGAGAGGAGGACCTTGATTCCTCGCCTCTGGCAGTCTCGGATGCCGGTGCTGACTCCTTGACAGCCGTTGGAGGCTGGGTTGCAGTGTCCGGCAAGGTTGAGTTCTGGGGTTTGGCCATTGCCAAACTTGTTGAGGAAGGCTATGTTTATGTAGGCATATTTTCTGGAGGCACATGTTTCAGACAGGGTTCCTTCGTTGCCGTTTTGGCCCCAGTAGGTCGCAATCCCACCTGCAGCAAAGCAGGATTCAACTAGTGAGAGTAGAAAAAGGATCGGAATGAGGAGAAGCAGTTTGGATTGGAGATTCTTCATCATTTGCTTCTCTAAAATGGTGGGGTTATGAAAACGGTTTGAACTTTGTTTAATTTTCTATTGCCTCAATTCCAGAGGCTGATGCTTCTTTATATACAGAGTCAGTAGCAGCCCAATCACATACATTACAGAAGTGGGTAACGAAGATATTCATAAACTTCTTATAACAACAAAAACACGAAGATATGCATAAACAAAAAGCTTAATTTCAACGAAGGAAAGGTTCAAAAGAGCAACTTGGAATGGTAATATGGTGCTGAATGTGTATGCACATTGCCGAAGTTGGAAAACTTGTGGAGTTGACCAATACGAGTTCAGCAATCGGCGTGGAACTGGTAAAAGTAAAACCATGATTATCTAATGTCAAGTGGCGATAACTTTCGAATTAATAAATGAGCGGGGTAAGGTGTTAATGGAGATTGTGGACTGGGAAATGCAATAGTACTAGTAAGTAGTTAATGGTAGTTGCTACTTGCATAATAATTAGGCTTGACATTTTAAATTAAAGAATCGGGTTTTACCCGGACCCGCCCAGTCAAGCCCATTAAAAAATCCATTTGATTCGGATTTTGGATGGGGCCGGGCAAACCCGGAAGTGGTGATTAAACGGGGATGGGTCGGACCCGGATTTCAGACTATCCAACCCGTCCCCGTCCGGAATTGCAACCCTTTGAATCAAAATCTGCATGCAAGGACACGTGAAAGAGTGGTGATAATGCCAAGTGGTAGTGCTGCATGCAGATTTTGATTCAATGTGAATGAATTCATTGTGGCGGGTAAAACCCGGGAATACCCAAACCCGAAAAAATACAGGGATGGATAGTAATTCGGTATCCATTACTTATTCCGAACGGGGGACGGGTAAAACCTGGTTGTAATTGCGGGCGGGGATTGGGGAATAACCATCCGACTCCATACCCGCCCGTTGCCAAGCCTAATAATAATGTAAAGGGTTCCAGGGATTCCACGTTACCTGGAAATGATTGGTTGGCAGAGCCGCCACGACAATATCATTGGATTGAAGATGTTACATCGTATGCTGTCGGATCAAATTACAGACACCCCCATTTACTTTCTGGACCAGCCCTTCCACACTGCAACCGTTTGATGAAGGATTCGACTAACATAATGAACAGCGAACCACCAGTTCACCAGTAATCTCCACAAGAGCAGAAGCCATGTTGGAAATGATGAAACCGATTAGTGTCTCTAACGATGATTTCACGTCCAGTAATCTTAGACATAAGCTTGATAGCCACGTGACAGTCCTCGCAAACCCGGAGATTCTTGGTGATTCTGATCGCTGTCCCCGGACTTGTATTCAGAATCGCAAACACAATAGCCAGCTTTTCGCTATGGACAGCCAAATGACACTCTTTCTCCTCCTCTTCAACGTCATGGAGTGCAGAATCAGTTTCCGGAGCATAACCCAACTGTTTCATCTTCCCAACTAACACATCAAGCTCTTCGTAAATCTCCTTCGACTGAGGATGCGACCGATCACCAACACGAAACGAAAAGATTCGATCTTTGATCTCGACATTACTGATAGCCGGTACTTCATGATCCCTTTGTTCTTCATGATTGATCTGATTGTTCCTACATTCTGCCATTTCCCAGCCTTGGCATAGATATTGGACAGCAAGACATAGTATCCTGATTGTTCAGGAGCCAGCTGAAAAAGCCGGTCAGCTGCTATAAGCCCGCAATCCATGTTGGAATAGACCCTGCAAGCAGATAAGAGCGCACCCCAAACTCTTTCATTTGGCTCTACAGGCATTTCTCGAATGAAGGTGTATGCCTGTTGGATCCGCCCTACTCGTCCCAGAAGATCGACCACACAAGCGAAATGTTCCATCATAGGAATTATCCCATACTTACTCATCAGATCAAAGTAGTACATCCCCATATCTACTAATCCTGCATGACTGCACGCTGCCAGAATCGAAACAAACGCGACAGAATCGGGTTTCAAACCCGAGTTCTGCATTTCGGAGAAAAGTTCAACAGCCTGATGGCTTTGGCCACTCCTTCCATAAGCAGACAGCATGGAAGTCCATGACACAACATCCCTGAACTGCATTTCGTAAAAAATCATCCTGGCATCAGTCAAGCACCCGCATTTTGCGTACATATCAATCAGTGCATTCTCCAGCAGCAAATTAGGCCGGACCTTCTTCCTTGCAACGTAATCGTGGATTTTCTTTCCTAATGATATAGCAGAGACATGTCCAATTGCGGGGAGTACGGTAGAGATAGTGACTGCGTCAGGTTCGAAACCCTGCGCCTCCATCTGCGAAAAGAGTTCAACGGCTTCATTAGGCATTGAATTGTTGACATACACAGCAATCATCACATTCCAAGAAACCAAGCTCTTATTGTTTGTCATCTTCATGAACATCTCCTTCACGTATGCCACATTGTCAGACGAGGTGTTAGTCACAGCCGGTGAGAGACTAGCCATTGTGGACGAATCCGGTTTAAGCTTCAAACTCTCCATCTCTCTGCAACAATCCAGTGCCTCATCGAAACGTCCGTTCTGAGCACACCCGGCAATCAAAGAACTCCACGTAACCACATCTCTACTAGGCATTTCATCGAGCACCAGGCGAGCTTCCTTTAAACGGTTGCATTTCCCGTACATTGCAACCAGGCAATTAACTATGTACCGATTCGAGTCGAGCCCATTTTTCATAACGCAACCGTGAATCTGGACACCGAGACACAGATTATCGGATCCAGAGCATGCCTTTAGAACACAAGGAAACGTGTAATGATCAGGAACGATTTCAGAACTCAATATGTTTTTGTACAAAGCCAACGCATCACGATGGAAGTGGTTGTTAACGTAGCTCCGAATCATGACATTGAAGAAAACGACATTCTTCTCAGTAATTCCGTCGAATATGCGGCGTGCATCTCTGGCGTGACCAGAGGCTGCGTAAGCCCTCATCAGTTTGATCCCTAAGGAAGGGTTTGAGCGGTAATTTCCGTCCATCAGAATCCTGGAATGGAGCTTCCTTAGTGTTACAACATCTGGGAGTTGATCCAGAGTTTTGGCATACGAGTTTTCGGCAAGAGATTATGCGACTCCTGCAGCTGAATATTCCGGGCGGATGCATGATGAAGCTGCGTTTTGAAGCCGTTGCGCGGTGGAGAAATGTCGGGAACGAAGAGTCGGAGCTTACAGCGACGACCGACGGGCCGCCTTTCGGAAGTTTTAGGATCAGAAGAGCATCGGCGATGGTTATTGTTTGGGCTAATAGTATTTTTTCCTTTTTTATTTTACCAAATTAATAACAGGCCCTTTATTACTAAATATTATTTTTACACCATTTTATTTTATCAGTTTGTTAAATATCTTTTTTTTACTTTATCAGTTATCTTATTGTTATTTTTCGCCTAATCAGCATTGTCACGTCATCCAAAACGACAAATAATTTTTTAGTATGATAATTATGCATTGTTTAATTTTATTTCTTATAATAATTTTTAGTGAGTAAGATTTACCCGAATAAACATCTTTCTCCTTCATCTCCAGACAATTAATCTTTCTGATTAAATTGCAGCCGCAACCACAACCCTTCAGCCCAAAACCGGAGAGGCGGCGACCTTTCATCAGTTGAATCATATTCCTCCTCCACTAGTTTTTCTTCATTTAGTTGAATATAAGCATCTTCCTCCTTCAAGTTGAATATAATTATTTTCCTCCTTCATATTAGTAGAATTAGTTCTGTCGTCAACCATCAACCAGTTCGATTCTACCCACCTTCAACATTAATGCACACGTCGGCCTCCACAAAGCCATGCTCTGTTTCGAAAATCGACTCAAAATAAATTTGTTGACTCCAATCTTTAGAGCTACCCAATTAATCAAATGGTGAACCCTCTGTGCAGCTTTCCCTCCATGAACGATTGTTACGATAAGGGGTTAAATATTACGGTTTCTTTGTGTGGGGAGATTTCTCCGATTCAACCAAAATCTTGGAAAGGTTAAGGATCGGAGGAAGATGAAAACAAATATGGAGCTCCCAAAAATTTGGAAAGATTATAAATTTGAGTGAATGAGGATAGATGATAGAGAATGAGTGGGATAGAGGGTAGAAGGCTGATTCCAAAGTAAAATGAAGTCGGAGGCAGGCGGAAGATAAAACACAGACGGTGAGAATGAGATGCAGGAGGGAAGAGAATGATACCTAATCTGATAAGGTAACTTTACATTAGGGTTAAAATAGTAATGACCGCAAAAATAAATTTTTGATCAAAAATGAAAAATTAACAAAGTTAATTATCACACTTATTAGCCATGTGTCATCAGAATGATGTGTGGTAATGCTGATTAGGCGAGAAATAACAGCAAAACAACGAATGAAGTAACGGAAGGAGACGTTTATCAAGTTGATAAAGTAGGAGGGAGTAAAAATAATTTTTAATAATAAAAAGGCTTTTTTATTAAGTTAGTAAAGTAGAGCGGATAGAAATACTATAATCCGATTTGACTATATTAAAGCTCACACAGCCACACTGCACGGTTTTT
Organism: Linum usitatissimum; assembly: GCA_030674075.2. NCBI lineage: Eukaryota > Viridiplantae > Streptophyta > Magnoliopsida > Malpighiales > Linaceae > Linum > Linum usitatissimum. Next base: position 2,535,609 of record JAUJYP020001424.1, read on the forward strand.
GTATTTATGCATGGGTAGTTAGTAAAATACTATAAGTGTATAATATGGTATTAATACATTACAAGTTTTATACGTCATAAGTTTAAAAATTCCACATCAATTATAACATATTAAGAATTTATAATTTTAAAAGTGAATATAAATTAAAAATTATTAAAATACGTGTACTAAACCTGTAATACATCTAAATACATATTCAATACGTAAAGCGTCAAACAAACATTGAAAAATTAAACGGCTATATAATAATATGAAAAGGAAAGTTTAAACGGAAATAATACTTATTCGTGTATTAAACAAAATTTTGCTAACCGATAAGGGGAAGAAAATCACCATTTAAACCCTTCCTTAGGAATCTGATGGACGAAAATCACCGCTCAAACCCAATCAAACTGGATTTGGGGTAATCCAAAATTAGGACTAAATAGGATCGGTTGGGTTTGCAAAATTCAGAGATTTTGATTTTCAAGCAATTCGAATAAAGTTTGAACCTGTCGATAGCGCTTCTTTAGCCTTCAATGGTGCATATTAATAACTAATAAGTAGGGAATGGATAATCCACTCGGGTTTAGTCATCAAACTTTGGATAACTCAAAACCTAAACTAAATAATATCGTATTGAGTTTGAATTTGTAAAATACTAAGTAGTGAATCGTGCCACTAATCTGAACTACATTGTCAAAGTTCACAAAACAAGAAAGCAGAGTCCACTACACATGATCATCAGTCATCCGTCATCACAATCTGTGATAGAGCTAATCTTTTCTGTTGCTCCTCGCCATCATTTCGAATATCATCGTTGGCTGCTCCAATTGCAGATGCAGACTGATCTGATGGCACATGTGTCTGAGGTGGCATCATCGTCTTGGAGATTTGAGCCTGTATCTGAGCATGAAACTCTCGTACCTTGCGATCGAACATGGCCAGCAACTCTGATGTTATTTCTTCACAAAGCTGCTCATAGACGGCCTGAGACACAGTGGTCGGAGGAGCAGCTGAGCAGATAGAAGGTTCAGAAGCTCGAGAAGTTTGCTGACTCCGAGTAGACGACTTACTCAACTAATTAAGATAAGAAAAGGAAAAAATTCTTCAAAAGCATGTGAATATGACCTAACCAGACCTGAGAAGGAGTAACATCGTAGCCCACCATGTGAACTCCCCCACGGCGCTCTTTTGTCCCCAATGTTTGAGATCGACAGTCAAAGTTGATATCGTCATCTGAAACTCCTTGGGCTTTCGGCTCAATGATCTTACTCTATATTATAAAAACGATATACTTTCAGAATTGTGCAACAAACAAAAAATAATTATGTATAGAAATTTTGAGTAGTATTACCGTTACAGTTGCTGCTTCAGGTTGCCTGAGCGACTCATCTGGTAATTCGTTGGCCTCCATCCACTTATCTTCTCTACATGGCTCAAAACCCGGCTCCGCCTTACGCTTCTTCCTAACTCGATCATACGATCGGGATCCTCCACATGGTTCGACACCTTCTCGTCACGGCTCTCCAAGCTTTTCTGTTGATTCTCGAGTCAAATGAAAAATCGAAAAGGTTAATCTACAAACATGTAAAGTTTCCATATGAAGTAAATGTGGAGTTAGGATTTACCAAAGCCTTAACCTCCATCCTGGTATTGAAGTAAGCCCTCCAGTCACTTAGAGTTATGTCACTTAGAATATTCACCAAAGTTTTTATTCTTGCTCTTGTCCACTGAGTAGTAAGCAAACAAATGAATGTTTGGATTACAAACCTGGAGAATTGATGATTCCCGGAGAAGAGACTCGAAGAAGATGATTCCTGGACAGACGAAGGAGATCAATGTACGGAGACAGAGGCGGCAGACATCATCAGCGGCGGTGGACCGTTCGATCGATGATAAGAGCGGCAGCAAAGGGATGTGTTTGGGTGATGGAGGCATCTGATCTGACCTAACGCATATACCCATAAGATTGAAAATCCTTTGTCGCGGAAGCATTTGTTGCGGATGTCCGGTGAAGTTCTATCCGTCGTCGCGGATGATGGTTTCGGTTCCATCAGTTGGTTTGATGATTCCGTTCGTCGCGGGTAGTGATGGTCAAGGTTGTAGCCTTATTATCTGTGTCGGCCGCTCCAGACTCATAACCAGTTCCATCAGTTAGTTTGGTCACAAAATTGTGGTAACAGATGTTCAGTGACGGATGTTTCTAGCTTTCGGCGACCGTTGGAACCAAATAATATTTAACAAAAAGCTTAAAGCTTAAAATGTTATCAATATCATCATCCATCATCTTCCAACTCAAAGTAATGACAAACATATGCAAACAGATATACAGTCGAAGTTCTTATCTATATATAGCTTTAAAGTTATACTTACAAGCACCAAATGTTCATGTGAAACAAATAATTAACAACCTACACAAATAGAGGGCAAACAAGCTGTTTATTAGTGTGTGAAGTTGCTAAATTAGGAACTGAGGTTAGTAATGTTAGCATTATCAGCAAATTAAATGAAGATAATCACTCATCAGCAATCTTGGAACAGTGCCTTGGAGACAGAACCACAAACAGGAGATTTTGCAGCACCAGCTTTATTCCTCTTCCCACTAGTACTACTGCTGCATTCTGATCTATCCTTCTCTGTCATGGGAGTCTCACATACCACATCATACTTTCCTCTCCTACGTTCTTCTCGTTTCGATTGTCTTCGGACATGATGATTGTCATGCTTTACTTTCATCAGTTTCACCTGGTTTGGTACCCAGACTTTGTGCAGGTCCGGAACCCTAAAGGAAGCGAACCTCCGAGCCCTCTGTCTCCTCTCTTGAGCTTCGATCAATCTTCGAGCATGATCATCATCATCATCATGTTTAAGCTCCTGGGAGTCGCCTTGAGATTCACTGTCTACCACCCATGAAGAGGAGCTATGTTCTGCATTGTTGATCCTTCCATTGCCTTTCCTCTCATCTGTTTGATTCCCATCCTCACTACTGAACAATGGGTTGGAGGGTTCATCCTCGTCTTCGAACAGCAAAAGATCGAGTCTTTCATAGATTCTGTGGACAACATCTTCAAGACTCTTACAATACCTGAATTATTTGACAAATGTGTTAACTTCACGATGATTAGCTGAATACCCACAAACGGAAATTTCATAAATAGATTTTTTGACATACCTGGCTTTTAAGATCTTCTCTACATATCTATCAAGACTCCAATCACCGAAGAATCCTCCATTCAGACGACACTGGATGCTCTCTAAACAGGAGCAAATTTGCTTCACAAACTTCTGTTTCAAGGACTCCTTGATACTAGCTCCAATCTCTGATTGCAGCATCTCCATCCGGAATAAAATCTGTAGCTCATATCTATAGACTAATTAAGGAAGTAAGTAGCATGATTAATGCAAGAAAGTGAGCAAAGATATAAAAAAAATTGCATAAGACAAAATAAAAATGTGAAGGATACTCTCTAACTATTCTTTCTGAGGTGATCTCAGAAGAACTTGGATTGGACGCCTTAGCAGCCAAGTCCTTAGGCTCCCTAAGTAAAAGGGTCATTAGTTCAGTAGCAACTTTACTCGTGGAACCATCCTCGGATTTCACCTCTCGAGTTTGATCCTCCTCCACATTGGTTTCATTTTCGCATTTCTTAAACAACCAAAACACAGACGAGTTAACAAGTCGCTCAGCCAGAGAACCAAGGTCCACATCGTCACATTCAAGTCCCTGTTGAACTTTCTGAGGAAGATCATCAAGGAAGGTTTCCAAAGTTTGAGAGTGATAATCAACAGCAACTTCATCCTGCACTCTAGAAGTTCCAGTCAATGCATCCTCTGCTGCTGAAGCACACGATGCAATCGCTTGTGCACCTTCATGAGGTAAATCATTCAATATTTCCTCTGATTTCGAGACGTCACAGTCTAATTTGTCACTGTCTGTAATGGGGACACTTTGGTAAGTGGACTTCTTGGCTTCTTTCATCCAGCATTTGAGAAACTTCAACTTCTTAGACTTGTTGTGTGCCCTTACAAAGAAAATATCTTCCAAATCTATCTGCAAGTGTTCAATTGCCGCCTTACAGAAGTCAGACCAAGTAAGTTCCTGAAGCTTACTCAAACTCTTCCTCTTCTTCTTGTTCTTCCTGTCTTCACAACAGCCTCTAATTTCAGAAGGTTTGCCGGGCGGTAGAGGTCCAGAACTAGAGCCAATATGTGAAACATCAGAATCAACCTTGCGTTTGACCATTCCATCTCCCATCTTTGTAACAACTTGAACTGAAGGTCTGCCAATATTAGGCTTGAATTCGTCCGATTTTATCCACATGAGAGCTGAAGATACCGTGAAAGGCTTGAGTATTCCAGTAAGTGAACAGCCATTGCCATCAGAAAGAGTAACCAAACCCCAATACCCCTCTCGACATAGGAAACTCAAAAGAATTTTCCAAATCGGTCCGGACTTCTTTAGCATGGATTGAAACATTTCTGGCTCCAGCATTTGAAGAACCTTCTCCTCAAACAACTCGTCCTCTCTACTACTTCCATTCCCTCCTTTCTCGAGATGCTCGGATACTAAAATCGGATCAGGTAAGTACGTTGAGAATTTGGCATCCTTATCGGACATTTGCACTGCCTTAACGTGTAGCTTAGCATTTCCTTTGCCAAACACTTCGTGTATTGATCTATTCCCTTTGCATCTAGCCAATTCTGCATCCATGAATGCTGACCTTGAACCTGCAAGTTCAAGGTCACAATACTTGCATTCCAAAGGATTCCCATTCACGTCTACTATCTCGAGACTCAACCTCGCTAGAATCGTCTTAGAGGTGGGAAGATCAATGGCTGCATTCGGTGGAAGTCCAATTCTCGGATAGATCAACACAAACGGAACCACAGCAGAACCCAACACAAGAATATCACTTGAACAAAACCCCCAACCTAATTCCCTAATCCCACTCTCCCAAAATCGAGACAATTCATCAACTCCAGAACTACTATACAATTCCTCACATTTCACATTAATCCAACCCAAATGAATATCTCTACTTACAAACGCATCATTCACACCCGCAAAGTAGCCACGGAACTTCCGAGTGAACTCATTCACATCTCTCAAGCATCCATCATCCAAACCAACACCAAAAAACTCAGAAATTCCGTTCGATTCCGTTACCAGGGGAGAAAACATAAGAACCAAATTAGACCTAATTTCAAAATTACCGTCGATTGAGGTGGAATTAAGATCCAATTCCCAGACGTAGTCATGAACGAGCTGCCGCATCGACGCAGCAAGGTGGGAAGCCTTTGATAAGGAGGAGGCGGCGCCATGGGGACAGATCGACGGGAGGAAGGAAGGGTGGAGGAGGATTTGGGAGAGGGAGTGGAAAGTGGCGGCGGGGAGGTCGAAGGAGAGAGGAGAGGGAGATGGGAAAGGGAGCTTTGAGGAGGAGAGGAGAGGGGAGAGGGAAGAGAAGAAAAGCTTGAAGGAGAATAGAGAGGAGGAAGAGAGTGGCGGGAAGGTGACGAGTGGTTTAATGGCGGCGAGGAGATATGAGATGTAGGAGGTGGAGGAAGAGGGGGAATGAAGGAGAAGTGGATTTAGGTCGAGGAGGAGGACTACGCGTTGGGTTTTGGTGTAATCTGTGATTGAGTCGAGGGTTTGCTCCATTGATGAGGGGCGTTTCACAGTGGAGTGATTGCCGGCGTAGATTTTCTCGGGTAAGAATTTCTGGACCATTTTCTGAAGAGGGGAGGGGAAAACTGGGAAGAGAGGGAAGGAACGGCGGCCCGTCTTCTGGTGCTGAAGTCTTCATTCAGTATGGCTGCTGAAGTTATCAGAGAACCCTTTCCAATCCAACAGCTCAAATTTGAGTGGGCTGTTTAGGGATTAAAATAATATTTTTTTCCCATTATTTTTGAAATTAATATAACTTTTTTTGATTTTCATGTTTTTCATATAAAAACACTCCGAATTTCGAAGATGAATATAACAAGTTATTATTAATTTTTTTTCAAAGATTTTTTAAAGATACCTTATTTTTATCATTTCTTTCATTTTTAGTTTGGTTTTCATACTTTTGATATGAAAAAACAATCAATATTGAAAGTATTTGAAAACTTTTAAAAATATATATATTTTCGAGGGGATCACTTGTGTTTTGAGAGAGGGAGTCGTCATCACTTCATTTGAGGGGCCGTTTTACTTCATTGCTTCGTAAAATATATATATATTAGGAATATAGAGCGCTCAATACATCCAAATTGGTAACAAATACGAGAAGTTCCTCAATATAGTTACTAATAACTATGTTTTCATCTTAATATCTACCTTACGTTCAAGTTGTTAATAAACATGATTAAGTAGCTAATAACTATTTCTAAGATTCTAAATAGATACGTCTACCTCAAAGTTGCTAAAATCTACCTCTAAATTGATAATGAACACATCTAAATTAGTAATAATTACGAAAAAATTCTCAATAAATACACCTAAGTTGCTCATAACTACGTTTCTCATCCTTATATATAAGAATATCTACTTTGATGTTTAAGTTGCTAATAAGTAATAACTATCTCACAGTGGTTAATATCTAAGTTGATGATACCCATAAAGTCTAGTTTTGAGCAACCAACTCACGTACTTCACCTAAAAAAAAAATTAGTTGAAATCCTATCAAAGTTGTGCTATTCATAATCGTCTTTCAAAAACTAAAATTCTGGCACAAAAAATATTGAAATTCGATGTAAACATATTAATTAAATAAAAAAGTAGGGAAAAAATAAAAACAACATAATTTTTAGGAAAAAAGGAAAAAAAGCAATAAAGTAAAGTTACAAGATTACCCTTCTAGCTTAACTTCAGCAACCTTCCGCATGAGTTTTCTTCAGCACCATACGGCTGATAGGAACGACGGCGTTTGGTTGTTTTGTGTGTCGATAGCGAAAGACGCGGGATGAAATGGCGGGATTTGATTTTCAAACCAATGATGAAACGGCACATGATGGCATAGAAGAGTAAATATTAGCAAACATGAGCCCCTTTTCCTACACGACGTAAAAGATACACCCGATTCGACCCGACCGTTTGCCGCTCCTGTCTGCCGCCATCCGCTATCGCAATCGGACGGACAGGATGAAGATAACGAACTGAACATTTCCAATAAGCTCAATTTCCATCTCTAATTCAGCACCACTTTGATTTTCTTGCTCAGAATGAAACAGTAAACGCCAATCAGCCATGTCGACCATCTCTTTCTCAATTATCGGAAGCAGCGTCCCTCCATCGCCATCCTTCCGCTTCTCAGCTCCTACGAAAACCAGCTACTTCCCCTCACTACACTCCTCTTCCCTCCGGCCATCGCCGCCCTCTCTGCGCAGAAAATCCGTCAACTTACTCCCATGTAGATCGTCGTCGGAGTCGGAGGACGTCCCGGCGAGCGAAGACGAAGACGACGATGAATGGCGGAAGAAGCTTCCGGAGAAAGAGAAGCCGCTCTACTCTCACAGCCTTCCTTGCATCGAGTCCTGGCTCAAGGGGTTAGGGTTTTACCAGAGCAAAGAAGACCGCGCCGTTTGGAAGGTCGAGAACCCGGACTGGCATGCTCAGTTGTCGCTCGATGTCACTGACCTCTACATCAGGTACATGAAGAGTGGGTCAGGAAACCTCGAGAAGGATGTTGAGAGGAGATTCAGTTACGCTCTGAGTAGAGAAGATATCGAGAATGCTGTCCTAGGAGGACCTTAGATAGTAGATTCTGTTAATCATAGAGTTCTACTGCGAATTCTATGCAATTATTATTGTATTAAACCTTGAACCAATTGAAGAATTTGGGATGTTATATATATTACATTGCACTGTCTTGGTAGTGGTCATGTTACATCCAATTTTCTGGACTAAGCTACATTGGTTCTCTCCGTTGCTAATTATGGCTACAACACTTTCTTTACTAGGCTACAGCGATCTATACTGCATTATGGCTCTTTTGGAGCTCACTGGGACTACGGGGATTGGGAATGAGACCAGTACTCTTGAACGAGCTGTCCGAAAAGTGAGCCTTCTCTCTTCATTAGCTTCATTGGTTCATCATACTCTACCAGTTTCCCTGCAAACAAAATGCTTCATTAGGGTTTATTCAGTTCGATGTGAATGTACTTGTGATTCTGGAAGAAGGACTAACCGTCTTTAATGGCGAGCACCATGGTGCAGTCCATGACAGTGGGTATCCTGTGAGCAACTGTGATGACTGTGCAGTCTGCGAACTCTGTCCTGATGGTTTTCTGCAATATTGAGTCGGTTGCATTGTCGATGGAAGCTGTTGCCTCGTCGAGCACAAGTACTCTACTTCTCCTTAGAAGCGCTCGGCCCAAGCAGAATAGTTGTCTCTGCCCCATGCTCCAGTTTGATCCATCTTCCATTACTGCTCATAACAGAGCACATTTTGGTTAATGACTCGAACATGATTCCTGTAGAATCTGCTGGGAGTATTGAGTTCCAGAAAAGCTTTTACCTAAGGAGTCCAATCCCACTTCCTTATCCTGGACAACCTCTCGTAGTTGACACTTCCCAAGAACCTATACAAATCGGAATATGGTTACTATCTCTTCAAAGTTGGAACCTTCGAAAGATTATACAGCTGGAAAGGAGTCGAAAATTGAACAAACATTCTACCTCCCATATCTCCTGGTCACTGTGTTGAGCCAGAGGATCCAAGTTGTATCTTACAGTTCCATTGAACAGAGTTGGATCTTGAGGGATTATCCCGAATCTTGATCTAAGATCATGCAGCCCTATTTTGGATATGTCAATACCATCCACAACAATCTTTCCTCCTGCTGGCTCCACCAGACGGAAGAGGGCACCGATGAGAGTCGTCTTCCCACTTCCAGTTCGGCCAACAATACCGATCTTGTGCCCTCCCTGGAACGTGCAACTGATACCCCGGAGAACCAGTGGTGTATCAGGCCTATACCTTATCTGATTCATTTTTTAACATATCAGCATTTGCAAGTAACCTTTTCTGTCAGTTGTTTATACAAATATTGAACAAAGTTCTTTTACCTTTAAGTCACAGATCTCAACTTTTCCAACTGATGGCCAGGAGGGAGAGGGACGGTTATCTTCAATAACTTCAGGGGCTTCGCTTGGTATGTGCATGTATTGGTTGAGCCTTTCAACTGAGATGATGTAGTTTGCTAATGTGCACTGGTTTTGGATCGAGAAAACAAGGGACATGTTCAGGGAAAGACCATAGGAGAGTGCCATTCCGATGAACCCTGCAGCAAAATGAACAACTTGATTTGATTCACAGAACTAGTGTTAAATGCTGATGGATTAAACTTGGGAAAAGGTTGCATCTCTTTACCGGAGCTGAAAGTCCCAGGAGGCAACAAAACCATGCAGAGAGCTGCAGAAGCAAGAACGACAGCGCACATTGTTTCCAACCTTTGAATCAGCCACTCGTTTGCTGTGAAACTGTGGAAGAAAGGGCTGGCATTTGTGTCGATTAGGTGTAAGCTTTTGGCGAAGAAACGTTCTTCCTGCCTGAAAGCTCGTATCGTTACTGCCCCTGCTACAGATTCTGCCAAATGATTTGCTACATAAGACTTTGTTGTCCCGTTGATCCGCATGAACTCTTTTGCAGATGAAAAGTAGTATTTCTGTGAGACAGAGGATTTAAAATATTAGTTGAATAGTCCAGACAGAGTATGAACCGCAACAAACTTTCGGGATGTAGAGGGTATTCTTGAATCAGAAGCTACAATTGTTCCCAGGTGATTGGCCTACTGGTAATCCACAACAAACTTCAGTTGAACATGGATTTGAGCAAAGACAGTACCTGCAAGCGAATTGCCAGATAAATCATTGGTATGGACACGAACAAGACTTGCCAAGTGATAACAGCAAGAACTCCAAGACTGGCATAAGCATTTGAAGTCGCCCCAACAGCAAAGATGAAGCAGAAGGGTACATCAAGATCCACAATGCTAAGATCAGCAGATACCTAAATAAAACAAACAACAAGGATCATCAAATGAATTTTATTCTCCTTGCTATCATCTTATCAAATGCAGATTGTGATTGCTTACCCGACTAAGTATTCGTCCAAGAGGTGTAGAATCATAGAACGACATGGGCGCTCGGAATAGGGAATTCAGCAGCTGGGTGAACAGCGACCTTGAAGACTGCATATTCAAAACAACAGTGGCCATAGCTCTGGTAAGCAGAAACAAAACTGACCCGACTCCAATCAACAAGTAGACTCCTATCAGCTTCAACGTTGAAGTGTTGGGATTGTCAACATTGGAAGCCATCCATGTGTTCTGTGATATCTGACCACCAACAAACATCAGGTGACTTGCGGCAGCTAAGGCGAAGTAGAGGTATCCTTTGTTCTGACTCAGGTACTGAATGTAAGGCTTGAATCCTGTGTCCCCTACTTCCCTTTCTTCCTGCTTAATCAGTTGATCACCTTTGGCTACCACCTGATTTTGTTGGTTTTCCACGTAAGTTTTCTTGATCTCCTTGGAAGTTGATGATCCTTGTTTCTGTGCAGCAGTAACTTCAGCAAGCCTTTCGGACCCTCCAGCTGTTTCCTTATGCGCGTTGACGAGATCCTGAAACTCTTGGCTTGATGCCAATAACTCTTGGTAAGGAGCTGCTTGCAGGATTTCTCCATCTGACATCAACTGTCACAAACAAAATAGAAATTTTTCATATGCTCTCAATTCTGAGCAGACAAAAATATAATCGCAGAAAGACTTACCAGGACAGCATCGAACGTAGGTAAGAAGTCTACTTGATGGGTCACTAGAAACACTGTCTTCGTCGAGAGTGCCTCCATAACATATTCCTGAAAGAAAGTTTCAGAGTCAGATTCACTTCACATGACAGCTATAATGAAAGGAACTGCTTATACTGCAGAAACAAGTGGACAATGTTTCGGTTACATTGAACAGGCTTGTAGCAGTATGGGCATCCACAGCACTAAATGGATCATCCAGAAGGTAAATATCAGCATCTTGGTAAAGTGCACGAGCCAATTGAATACGCTGTTTCTGGCCACCACTCAGATTGACTCCTCTCTCACCGATCTCTGTCAGATCCCTGTACGGCAGCAGCTCCAGATCCTTCACCAATGAACATCTTTCAAGAGTGTCTTGATATCTCTGTTTATCCATCGCAGACCCGAATAAGATATTCTCTTGTATGCTTCCTGTCTGTATCCAAGCTGTTTGGGAAACATAGGCGATGCTGCCATGAACCTGAACCTGTAGTTCATCAAGGTGAAATGAAACCATGCATATTACGGATGACTGTTGCATCAAAAACATGTATTCGCATAATCTGAATCCTGATGTAGTGTATTGATTCGACCCATTAGTTGTTTTAGGGTTTGATTCAAACTCGTTAATGAAGATTCATATTTTAAGATAAAAATTGATATTTTTGTTTCTGGCAGGGTTTGGAAATACCTACATTTCCCCGAGTGTTTGGGACCTCTCCGAGAATCGCTGCCAAAAGGGTTGATTTCCCAGAGCCAACTTCACCACAAACGGCAACCTTTGCACCAGGTCTGATTTCCAAATTCACATTCTTGAGTGTAGGCTTTAAAGAGTTCTTCTCTTCCCATGAAAAATCTGCAGACTTGATTGAAATGGCATGGTGGCTGCTGTCAACTCCTCCTCCTCCCAGATTGCTCTTTTCCCTGACATTCACATTCTCCAACTCCGGAGCCTCGAGGAACCTCACAATCCGAGCAAACGCCACCTTCGCTTGGATCACCACGCCGATAACGTCAGGGATGGACCTAACAGGTTCCTGAACAAGCCTCAACGTCGCCACGAAAGTGAAGACATTGTTCGCATGGAGCGGAACTTTGAGAAAGTAACAGGCACCAAAAGTTGCAGTAGAGACCAAAACAGGAGAAGACCAGAACAGAACACTGTTGTAAGACTTCCTCAACTGCACAGCTCTTAGCCACGTATATTCGACTTCCCTCAACTTCTCTATAACAGTTTTGAAGTGTGTTTCCCAAGCATACAGCTTCAGAACCTTCATGTTCACCAGAGACTCCCCACAGGCCTTGAGCCTTTCGTCCTGAGCCGTCATGAGCCTGGTTTGGAACCTATGCTGCAGCTTAGCCAATGGAGCATTGCACAAAACGGTCAGCACTATGATCGCCAAGGCTGCAAAAGTTGCCAACCCAACAGCTCGGAAGAGAATGATCAGCGAAAGGCAAAGCTGCAAGCTTGTCGTCCATGTCTGGTGAAACCAAAAGGGGAACTCGCCGATTCGGTAAGCATCTACCGTGACATAGTTCATTATCTCGCCTCCCGAGTGGGTTAATCTACTGGCATTCGACAGCTTCAGTTGCTTCTTGTAGATTGCAGCTGTGAGTAAAGACCTTATCTTTAAGCCGATGAGTCTAGACCTGAAGTACCATTGCCTTTGAGATAAGGACTCCAAAGACTTGCTGAAGAAAAGGGTCAACGCTAGTAGATATCCTTCATATTGGAAACTAGCGTTTCCTTCAGCTACCAGTATAAAGGCGTTGAGAAGCAGTGGACCTGCTGATGCTGTAACTATCTTCAGGAAGGCGAAGAACCCGGAGATGAAAATGTCTCTGGAATGGCACCTCACAATTGTCCATAGCAGTGATGGTTGCGATTGTTTCTCTTCCTTGCGTAACTGCTCCTGGAAAACCATGTAGCAAGTTTCGGCTCGATCCGCCTGGCGCAGGTTCGGAATATCCTCTTCCTCCAGAGTCTTCTCCCTGCCTAATCTCATCAGAGGGTTCAGCCACCAAAATGACAGAGTTCCCAAGATCCCTGCTTTTGAAAATGGAGTTGCTTTCTCATGTTTCTCGTCACTAATGCCATTGGATTCGCCATTCAAAGGAGTGTAAAGGCTGCCATTTTCGGACTCGATCTCTTCGTCACTGCTACTATGCGCTTTGTTATAAGCGCATAGTATCAACATCAAAGCTGCTGGAAATGTTAGAACATCTGCAGTTATCTTGACATCAATTCTCTTGTTCAGGATTGCTGCAAACACAGACATCCCACAGACGATTCCCGAAAAAAGCAATGTGGAAATGGAGAGGAGCCTGATCCGGAATCTAGGAAGAGATGCTCCGAAAAGGCTTATGAGTAAGCCCATCAAACTCCATGTTAAGGCTTGGAAGAACAATGGCAGCCACAACTTCATTGGCAACTTCTCTTCAAGATCCCATACTCCTAAACACAAGTAGACAAGGCCAAGACATCCATTGAAGAGTGCAGATAAAATTCCCAGCTTTGGAATGCCTCGAAATCCAACTCGCTGCATTTTGGACGATGATGATGGTGGTATGAAGTTGAACAAGAGCAGGACAAGAAGTAGAACATCAAAGCAAATGACCAGTGCTTGACTGGTACAAGAAGAAGCTGTTGAGTCACTTTCTTGAGGAGAAGTTCCAGATTTCCCACAGAACATCTCCCAGTAGCCCTCCATGATCTGAATATCTGATCACCCTAACCTCTGCAAGAAAAGGAAGAGAGTCTTGAGTTTTTTTCCCTAACTGGGGATTCAAAAAGCTTGCAACTTTCAACAACCAATCAAATCCCAAACCTCCAAAGATAGGAACTTTTGCCACTTTTCACAGTGTTGGTAGTAGGGAATCATTGTACTGAATTGGTAGTATATGTACTTAAAATGGAAGCAGACTAATAAATAAAAAGAAGCCGTTACCTTCACTGCAATCTTCTTATGTGTTCTTTCTGAATTTGGCAAAAACAGAGACCAAGACAAGAACAGCATAGAGAGGAGTTTGGAAGCAAAGAACAGTCTCTAGCTGATGAACACAAACAAAACCAGAAGCAGTAAAAAAAAAATACAGAGAGGAAAGAACCAAGCAAGGGTACGTGAGTAATGACATGATCAGATCAAGCAAGACAAAACAAATTAAAAAAGTAAACAAATAGGCATTGGGGATCTCTATCTATCTGACCAATTAGAACAAGATTTCACATGCAAACAAAAAACACATGTATGTTCCAAATCAAAATGGTTGGTGAGGAGATGGAATCATGAGAGGAAAGTAACCGACCTGCTTACACACACACGCAGATAGCACCCTGGAGATCATTCAGAGAAACTATTTGTTTATCGTTTTCAAGAAGAACAGTCTTTAAATGGAAATCAATGAATCAATACGGAAAATTGAGCCACTGGAATTTTGGGTGGGCGCCGCCGACATCGGTTTGGCTCCGCGAGAAAGAAGAAGAAGAAGAAGAAGAAGAAGAAGTGCAACCGTACCGAGACGACCGATGCATTTATTTTATAGTACAGAGAGATCTTTTTAGTGACCCACTGGTCTTTGTTTCATAACAATAAGACTGTCGATTCACAACGGTGGTGGTGACGGAGATAACCAACGATACTTAAAATTGTTTAATAATTTTTAATAAGTTCGTTTAGTAATTACAAGCAATCTCCATTTCTAATCTTTTCCATACTTTCTAATCATTTCTAATCTCCATTTCCATTATTAAAGTGGTATAATGTATTTATGTGGCATAGCTATGAAAAATGGTTTAATAATGTAGTATTGCTAATCGAAAAATTTCTCATTTAACAAGTTTGTTAATTTTTTAAATATTTATATATCCTTAATCATTGCTAAATGAAACGACACATCATTTTTTAACTCATTTGACAGTATGTTTAGAAATAGGAATATAGGCAATGATAAATCGAACCGAGGGTGGACTAACCTAAACCACCGCCCATGGTCTCCGAAGTCGAAATCGTTGAAACTCTAAGTTAGATGCCCAAAATCAAAATTTATGACGTACATATTTTTATATGAGTTAGGTCTTTACACTTGAATTCTAGATAGAGATGCTCTAAAGTTCCTAATTCAAACTCAACAACTACGATTCCACTTAATTCGATAAGTCATATTTCTTTGCCATAGAGAGCAATATTCTTCTTCTTTTTTTATGAAGTTATTCTTCTTCTTTCTTGATGAATCTATGATATGATTGCATGCGACGAAATTAGGTGCAACGGAATATGTCGTCATGGCTGGCGTCTCTCAAAAAGACAAATTATTTTACATTGTGAGAGTATGTTATCTGTCCTTGTCGAGTGTTTGGTCTTTTTTTAAAATGAATTTAATACAAAATCATGTCATAATCATGATTTTTCATGAACCCATCATGGATGTGATCATTAATCAATCAACCATAAAGATTCCAAAATGGGGAAGGAATATTAATTAATCGGCTTTGTCCCTTATGTCGTCACAAGACAGAAATTCATTTGTTAACCTTAAATATATGGATTTGAAGGGACTAAAACAGTAGAGTAACATAAATTTTGTCAGCATGCATGCATGCAACCCGGATATAATAAATTAAAATATAAAAAATGCTTGCTAGCTAGGGTTGAATGGACGTACGGCTGTCTTGTTGTGAATCTACAAATTGGAAGCCAAATTGTACACTCTGCTTTCCGTCGTTAACGTTTAGTGATCATCCTATTGCGATTTACGATGAATGAGATATCTTAAACGACGAGATAAGAAATAATTGTACATAGATAGGTAAAGTGGGTTACTAAACGACATCTTAATTTTTAAATTAAACGACGCCCTACATTCATAATGACCTAAACGTCCATTTTGTAAAAATGAAAAACATGAAAAACTTACTAGTTCAATCCAAAAAACCCTTATTCGGTATGCTTTAGTATGTTTTAGTTGGTCGAAAACACTCTCGACGAACCACGGCTCAAAATTGGAAAGGTACGAAATTGAATTTTCGATCTGGAAAAAAAAAAATTCGGACGGACCAACCGGACGGACCGGCGTTCCGTCCGATTTGATTAAGCGGATGGAACTCCGGTCCGTCCGATTTTTTTTTTAATTAAAATTTTTAATTTTTTTAGTTTCTTTAATTTTATGTTGATTGATTAACTCATTTGGATACTTTAAATATAGGGTTTATGCACGCGACATGTCAACGAGTACCACGGTAATTGTTTCGCCAATTTCTTTAGCATTATCAATGAATAGGGTATGTAAATGATTCATTTCAGTGTTGATATTCCATTGGAAGTGGATGCCGGTGACGGAATTGATTACTCCGACTTGTTATTATCCAATAATGTGTACGACACTATCAGTGAAGCGGCGCAAGCAGCAAAACAGATTGCTTTGACGCTTAATTTCCATCTGATCAAAAGGTCAAATAAAAACAATGACTCGGAAAAGGAGTGTCGGGTGTATCTTTACTGATCACGTGGACCAGTTCGCAAGTCTGAGGGTTCAGATCCGCCGAAACGTGCTATGAAGTCAAAGAAGTGTAATTGCCCATTCAGACTTGTCGTCCGATCAAAGGTGGTAGATTGCGAGTGGAAGTATTTTATTGAAAGAGTCAGAGACATAAAGAACCCTGATAAGTCGAAGGGGTACCACAATCATCCTCTGATTCATTTCACTGAAGTAAGCACGGAAAGCAATCCGTTATCAGATGAGACGAAAAAAGATATTCGGGATATGGTGGCTGTTCACACACAACCGAATAAGATCAGGTATTCTTTGAATAAGAAGTTCAACACTCGTCACAATATGAATCAGATTTATATCGAGTCATACAAGATTAGGAAGGAGAAATTAGATGGTTTGGATCCAATGGAGTGGACTTTGCGTGAGGCTACAGAACTAGGTTATTTTGTTTAGTACTTAAAGGATGATGATGACAATCTTGTTCATCTGTATCTTAACCACCCCGAATGTGTCCAGATGGTTAGCTCATGGTATTTTGTGATTATGATTGACTCGACTTTCAACACCTACGCCTATAGGAAGCCAGTGATCCAGTTGGTTGGTGTGACTCCGGTGCGGAAGAACTTTAGCATCGGGTTTGCATTCGTTGATAATGAAAAACAGAGTCTTATGTTTGGGTGTTGGAATGTCTGGAGTTGATGTTGGGTAGGCGGCAACCTACTGCATTTGTGACTGATAAGGAGCGAGGTCTGGCAGCGGCTCTCTGCACCGTATTTCCAAAGACTCCCAATTTACTGTGTTCCGTCTGGCCAGCGGCGGCGGACGGACCAGCCGTCCGTCTGGGTCAAAATCAAAATTTTGTTTTACACGCATTTATTGAGGGTTACCTGATCAGAAAGTCGTCGATCTTCAAGTTCAGAACTTCAATTTCTCGTCAAATCTTCGAGTTAGGATCTTCAACTTCTGCCGAAACTTTGAGTTTTTGTGTTTTAGATTGAATGTCTTTGTCGAAGATTGAACTTCTTATAAATTTTCAATGTTTACGGAAGGATAATTTAGTAATTTACTATTTTAGAACGTCGTTTAATTCGAAAATTAAGACGTCGTTTAGGGATTCAGTTAAAATATATAGATAGTAGACAACGAGTACTACTAGTACATTAGTGCCATCTCTTTAAACATACAAATCTGGATCATCAAACTTCAACTGGATGGAGGACATAATGATGATTTAAGCCTATCTATCTATATACATACATGTCGACCACAAAATTTTCTACAGGAGGAACTCCTTTTCATTATTACTTTATAAAAGAACCTTTATTAAAAAGCCCTAGAGATAAGCAGAAGGAAATATGTGGGTATATATAAGAGAAAATTGTGTGTACAGAATTTGGACATGTATGTGTATTGTACATTTCGAATGTTGCGTCACTTGCTGCGTCATCAAAGTTTCATGCCAAATGATCATGGGATTCCCTATCAATAAAGTTTTAACCATAGGCTCAGTCACCATTAACCACACAAAAAAAAAATTGAAATGTACATGAGATGTGCATGCAAGCTCAGATCCAGTTCATTCAGCAGGCAAATGAAGCATGTACAGGTAGTGGTGGTGGAATAGTTCCTGCACGGTACAGACCTGGGTTTGATTTCCCGGCTGGTGCATTTGAGTAGTATGAAGTAAACTGTGCCTTCACAAGTCGTCTGTTCCAGATGAAAATGGCACTTAACTGAGTTCTCTTGCTTTTTTATTTCCACACTCTGAATTTTAATTTGACTTGTTTGTTCATCACATCAAGAAAATATACACAAAACTACAGTTGCCAGTTTCCAGTACATAGTCTCTTCTTCTGCAACAAAAATTTGATTATTATTAACTACGCTTCATCCTTGCTGTTGTTCTCGGTTCCATGAATTTTTGCCCAACACCTAGTCAGTTTGGTCGAGCCCAATGGACAGAACGGGACAACGTACTAACCCGTATAGGTATATAGGTACTTATGGATAGCTATATTGCGCAATATACATCCCAAGTTCTGAACCTATTCGAATTATGAGTACATAACTCGTGCGAATTCGAGACAGGTACGGGATTACTCGAAAATGACGGGTTTAATTCGAGCCTTAAGAAAATGGTAGACAACGAAGGAGGAAACCCCTTGCCTTTTTTGACCAAGAGCTTCAGAAAAGAATGAGAGAACGATAGCATTCAGGATGAAATATGGGTGAATTTTTTTGTATATCTGATTTGATTAGGTAAAAGATTTTCCTTTTTTAATTTTGTCATTCTTTTGGTTTAGTGGGTTGGTTTTTTACGGGTACAATGTGTTGGGTGGGTGTTTGGTTAATTAGAATACGTCATTGATGAAGTGACGTTTTAAAATATTTTTTGTATTAAGTCCGTTAGTCACCTTAGATTTTGACTGACTTTCGTATTACAATGGACGGAGAAACTATAGTTATGAATTTGTTCAAAAACAAAGTGGAGTGACCAAAATGGTTTAAATACTACCATGGACGGAGAAACTAGAGTTGTGAATTTGTTGAAAAACAAAATTGAGTGATCAAAATGGTGTAAACCTGAAATAACATAAGAACCCAAAACTATTTATCGGAGTCTGATTTTGATTTAGGGACTTGTGGGTTATGGACCACCAGGCTTTCATTGCACCACTCTGACTTATTGATAATAGCTGCCAGCAATAAGAAATATTTCAAAAGACTTTCAAACATTTTTTGCGTCGCACATGATAAGTTATTGTTTGGTGTTCAAATCCATTTAAAAAAAAAATCCCAACTAATCACTTGATTACCAAAATTTGAACAAATGAAATTAGAGGTTGTCCACTATCAGAAGGAATGCAGGCTTGTAACCCTATCGAAGTTTTGAGGATCGTACTTTGAGCTTGTCATGTATCTAAGATCGAAATCGGAATAAAATACTGAACTCAGGCCAGTTCTCCGACTTTTATAGTTGTCAGGAATCCTTAACTGGCTAACTAGCATTGCCTATATTTCATATTTACAGCACTGCAATAAATTCACGAGTACAACACAATTCACAAATTCGAGGTTTTAACGGAGAATTACTACTACGACTACTCTACTTCACACCATTTATAAGCCGAAAAAATGGTTCAGATCGCTCCTGTCCATACCCGAACCAAACCGGTCCAACCACTGAGTTGGGCTTGTGTTGTCGCTATCTTCCACCCACTCTGAAGTCATGTCAATGTCTTCACACTGAATGGGATCCACTTCGACAGCTCCCACGTTTTTTTACAGCTTGAGATTGTAGTTTACGTACTTCAGATCGGTCAGCGTTTCCGATCGATTTTGTTTCGCCTTTCTGAGTGAATCTGCTGGAACGCATTCCTGTTCTTCTCGAAACTGAAGCTGCTGCAGACCGGGTTCAGTATCCTGATCGCGACCCGTTGTAAAACCGGTGCAGCATCCCTGAATTGCTCCCACCATAGACCTACACGGTTGGATCAAGAATGTTGAATAGTGCAATCTTTCTAATTTCATTCCTAGGCTAGGGCTGGAACGGGTGCGGTTAGCCGCATTGCAATTGTAGTCAAATCATTAACCACTAACCGCAACTACATTATGTGCGGTTAATCACTAACCGAAAAGCGATTACGCGGTGGGATTAATGGTTAACCACATAACTAAATAATTTTTTAAAAATGATATGTAAACTGAAATCCGTTAATATTGACTCGAATTTTCCAAGTTTACAAACTTAATAAGCATAGCTAAAGGTTTAAGACTAGTTAAGACTTGATTATGAAACTTGGTTTTTAAATTTCATAGGTCATATTAGAATTTGAATCATCAACTCATGAATCATTACGCCCGATTAACCATCAAGGTTCAAGCATGATTCATGGAAATAAAATTTATAGACATATTGAGTGTACTTTAAGTCCTTTATAAATAATCCTTGTAGTCTGTAGGTTAAATATGTTCTTTTGTTTAAGAATTAGGTAGTTAGGACAAAGAATTTTTCTTAGATGATTTGAGTTTTATGGTTTTGCGGTTAACCACATCGGTTTTATGGTTAATTATTAATGAAATTGTTTTGAACAATAAGTGTGAAGTGCGGTTAATGATTAACCACAAAACACAAAATTCTAATGCGGTTAGAGATTGTAACCACTAACCAACTTTCAGACCTACCTAAGCAGACTATGCTACGCATGGTCTACTATTAAGAATATAATAGTAAAATGGGCCATAAATTTAGTTTTTCTTTCCGACTTTATGAACCTTTTATATGCATCTCTTTATCATTTAGACATAATCGTAATCGATAGTGAATATGAGTAACAAAACGAAAAATGCACATATGTATATATATACCTGGAGCAACTGTATCCCTAGCCTCCATACCCAAACTACACCCGAACATCCCGCTCGCCCTGATCAAAAGGAAAATCTGATTCGTGATGTCGTGTCTCATGTCTGGAGTCGGAAGGAGTTTCTCAATGACCTTAAAGAAGTCTTCTTTAATGGAAACAAGAAACTTAACCTCCGAATTATACTGCACACCAGGGTTCAGAAATGCAGCTGATCCCTCCACTTCCTATCCATTATATCCAAGAACGTCTTGCATTTACACTTAATCAATCCAGATTTGATATGTTCTCTTGTGACGTGGCAGTCTATCTGGATGTGTTTGGTTCTCTCATGGAACACATGATTCTCCACAAGTGATTAACAGGTTTGCTAATGGAGTTGGGAATTCAAGTGTAAGGCAGGATCCATGGGTGATTTAGAGCCCTTAGCTTCGTGGAAACCCGTATCACTCAGCAATTCGACCCAATATTTCCTCTGGTTAACAGCAATTCCAGCAGCAGATCAGGCAATCTCAAGGCCAAGGAAGTACTTCAAGAT
Source organism: Linum usitatissimum (assembly GCA_030674075.2). Taxonomy (NCBI): domain Eukaryota; kingdom Viridiplantae; phylum Streptophyta; class Magnoliopsida; order Malpighiales; family Linaceae; genus Linum; species Linum usitatissimum. Next base: position 2,556,758 of record JAUJYP020001424.1, read on the forward strand.
TCCAAGGTCTTTGATTTTGAAGTTGGCTTGCAAGTAGTTTTTGATTGAGTCAATGGCATCTTGGTTACTACTTGCTAGGATGATGTCATCAACGTATACAAGTAGTACAACCATATTATCAGCCTCTCCTTTAGTAAAGAGTGAATAGTCAGCATGAGATTGCTTGAAGCCATGCTGAAGTAGTGAAGAGGTGAGTTTGGCAAATCATTGACGGCTTACTTGCTTAAGACCATATAGGGATTTTTGAAGTTTGCAACAAGTACCTGGAGGGACAGAGAGACCAAGGGGAGCTTGCATGTATACCTCCTCCTCAAGCTCACCAAGTAAGAAGGCGTTGGAGACATCCAACTGGTGTAGATGCCAGGACTTTGCGGCAGCCACATAAAGGAAGCATTTAACAGAGTTAATCTTTGCCACATGAGAAAAAGTGTCAAGAAAATCAATACCATAGATTTGAGTGAAGTCTTTAGCAACTAGGCGAGCTTTATGACGTTCAATGGAACCATCTGATCGAAGCTTGATCTTGTAGACCCATTTACAGCCGACTAAACATTTTCCAGGAGGGATAGGGACTATGGTCCATGTGTGGTTGGCCAACAAGGCCATGAGCTCCTCCTCCATAGCTTTGAGCCAACAAGCCTGTGTACTAGCCTCTTTGTATGTGGTTGGTTCCTAACTAGTAAGCACAGCAAGAGCATAGGCTCGAAAACTTGAGGACAAGTTATCATAGGAGACCACTGAACCAATAGAGTGTTTAGTAACATTGCTGGAAGTATGATCATCTTTGAGGTCAATCGGAGGCTTTCTAGGCCTAGTAGATTGTCGAATAGGAATCTGAACATCACCATTATCATTAGATACCTGAGTGTCCTCTCAACGGTCAGAGGAGGAAGGATCCTCCAGCTTCACTTCATCAGTAGATTCAACATCCTGTAATGAACACATTGGACTAGGATTTACATGAATTAAAGGGCTTGATTGACGGATAGACTGACTCGATTGTGCATGAGGCACTATGTGTTCAGATTCTTGGTAGAATATAGGAGGAGAATGATTTAGAGGTGAGGCTAAACTTTTGGATCCTTTATAGGGAAAGATGGTTTCATGGAACACAACGTCCCTTGAAACAAACACCTGTTGAGTTCCCAGATCCAAGACACTGTAACCTTTAAGGAATACCTAGAAAGATACACTGTTTGGCTCTAGGATGAAATTTTGTTCTGTGATGAGCTAAGGTAGCTGCATAACACAGGCAACCAAAAATCCTAAGGGGTGAGAGATCGGGAGCAACACCATGAAGGTGTTGATAAGGAGAATGATTTTGAAGGATAGGAGTAGGTATACGATTGATCAGATACACAGCATGTAAGACACAAGAACTCCATAACTGGATAGGAAGTCCAGCTTGAAACTGGAGTGCTCTGGCCACATTGAGAATGTGTTGGTGTTTTCGTTCAACCCTAACATTTTGCTGAGGGGTTTGGATCTAGGACATCTGATGGATGATGCCCTGATCAGAGAAAAATTGATTCATTTCTAACTCTTTCCCTTGATCGCTTCTAACAACTTTGACAGAGGTATTATATTGGTTTTTAACCATGTGACAAAAAGATTGGAGGTGAGTACGGGTTTCATATTTGGATTTCATTAAGTACAACCAAACACCACGGCTGAAATCATCTATAATGGTTAAAAAGTAGCTGAAATTATCATGAGAATCAACAGCAAAGGGACCTCAAATATCAGATGTATTAGATGAAAGGGATATGCAATAATGTTGTCACTAACAGGAAAAGACAACCGTTTTTGTTTGCCAAAATGAAAGCTTCACAATGAGCAACATGCTCAGAAGGAATGGAAGGATTACATTTATTAATGAGTTTAATCCTGTCTATACTAGCATGACCTAGATGCCAGTGCCATAAGTGTATGGTTTGTGGTTGGAAGTTGAAGGTGACTGCAAGGATACGAGGAAGGTTTGGTGAACCTTGTGACACAGAAGTTTGAAGATGATAGAGACCCTAAGACCTGTTGCGAAACCAATCGTCCTGCTGGAGATACGGTCCTGGATTATACAAGAGTCAGATTTGAACAACAAGATAACAGGAAGGGAATCAGTTAGCTTGCTGATAGACACTAAGTTGAATCCAAAACTAGGAACCATCATGACATTTTGTAGAGTCAGTTTGATAGGAAGTGTAACTGACCCTATATCACTAACAGTGACTCGAGAGAGTTTGGTAAGTAAACATACTCCAACGATAGGCTTAAGGTTAAAGAAAATACTTGGGTTGCAATAGACATGGTCGGAAGCACCCGTATGGAGTATCCATGTAGATGTCCATATGTGTATTAGACTGTAGGGAATGTGTACCTAACTGATGTAGAGTATCTGGTGGACCTTGGCTCACAACTAACACGTTAGGCTGAGTGACAGGGTTGCCAGCGTTCTGTAGCAGAAACCTGAGTTGGTGAAGTTTGGCTGAGGTAAGTCCAGTAACGTTGCTTGGTAAAGGGTTAGAAACAGGGACAACATCCTTTTGAGTTACCAGACCCGCAAACTTGTTAGCACCAGCAAAAGAATTGGTTTGCTGTTGTTGTTCAGCCTCACGCTTCTTCTTGTATTTCAGCTTCATACAATCCTCAACGACATGTTTAGTCATTCTGCACAGAACATCTTCTTATCACCGGTGGCAATCATAACATGCTTCTGATATGGAGGAGGATCACTTGCAAGAGCAAGCGCAGCGGGTTGATGGTGATCCTTCCCAATAGTAGTGCCTCCCTTTAACTTTTCCTCCTACAGAAGGGCACTGTCGTAAGCAGAAGTAGCTGACGGCCATGGCTTCATCATCAGCAGCTAAGTTTTCACCACATCATACTCAGGATTTAACCCTCTCAAGAAGTGGGTTAGGTAATCGGTGTCCGCTTCAGCTGGAATGCAACAACAACTGGGCAGTGATTTGGGGTTCCGGGTAAGCATGTACATGAAAAAATTGGTGAGTACTGACTAAACTCTTCCCAAAGGCCCTTGATGGTAGTAAAATACTGAGTTACAGTCATCTGGCCTTGGTTACAGGCGTGAATTTCATCTTGCAGATTTGCAATACGCAGAGCATTTGCTAGGCCGGACCTGCTTCTCAGCTCATCCCACAATACCAAAGCATTTTCATGATTCATAACGGTACGACGAATTTCAGGATGCAATCAGTTAGTAATCCAACAAAGAACCATGGTATTACATACATCCCACAGCGCATAGCAATCATCAGTAAGTGGAGGAGCAACAAGCGTGCCATCGATGAAACCCATATTATGGTTAGTCTTACGAGCGAAACGCACCGATCGACTCCATACTTGATAATTGTTCCCATCCAGCACAGTTTTGAAAATGGATTGAGTAAGGTTCTCGTTGGATTGAGGTAATATGGATTTTTAAAACTCAGATCTGAGCTTGAACCGCTGCTGTTGCCAGTCCTGAGGGGAACACGATTTCAGTTTTGCAGAGAGAATGTTCAAAGAGAAGGAAAGAATTCTCCAAAAAATATTGCAGACTTCTGGATGCTTTTCTCATTTAAATACCAGCAATAATGTCCAAGTTTTACTGTTACCATTTAACTACTAACGATAACAAATTATTACAGAATAGAACAAAACGACAAAGTTTTAATGAAAGCAAATGTTTCTTCTTAATCCTCTATCTTTTCAGTTCTTTTCAATTTGGTCATCAAACTCTTCCAACTCGCTTGCTTCTGATTCTTCAACATCTGCAGCAGCTGATGCCTTACCATTTCCTAGTGATTCATCATTCTGCAAATGTCCTTCTCTCCAGCAAATGTCCTTCTCTCGGACCACTGCCGGTGAAAAACTGGTTCCATTTGTCAAAATTATGAACTGAATTACTAAACAGTAAACACCAGTACAGTAATCATAACAAATCGAAGTACGGAAACTTACTGCTTGAACAATGCTTGTACGGCTCTCCACCGCAAACACTACATACAAAACAGACATCAACGTAGCAATTCATCAGTCTTTAAGTCTGCAATTACTTAATCTCTTTACCCACCGATCGAAGAACTGGTGAGAGATTCAAAAAATATAAACTTGATTTCATTGAACATTTTCAGTTTGATTGTATTTTCTGGTAAGCCAAACAGTTGAGAGAAGTAGAAGGAAGGAAGCCGAAATCCAAAGAGCGGGAAATTCAAAAGCGACGTGCGGGAGGAGAGATCGGAGGAGTGTGTTTATCGGCGGAGAGATATTCGGAGGTTGGAAGATTTGGATCGGGTTTGAGTTCTCGCGAGATTTTGATGTTTTTAGGGGTTTTTCGCTTCTTCTCAGGGTCACTGGTTTTCCTTAGGTTTCTCGTGTTGTGCCTTCTTATCCTTTTGATTTGCTTTTTATCTTTTGACGATATATCGTGGTAATTCATATTTGAAAATTACCCATCACAGGTGCACATTTTTGTTGCTGAACCGAGCTGAAGCGAGGCTTATTATTCTCTGGCTCGTTATTATTAGGCGCGCTCGGGTTAGAAAATTTTAACTTGAGGTTTAACGAGCTAAACTCAATTTTAATTTGAGTTTTATTCATTAAAATTTTTTGATAAATCCAATTTAAGATGAAAATTTGAAATTTACTAGCTAAAATATAAATTATTTTAAAATTTATAAACTTTAAATTTTTCAATTCAAATAGGTAATTCTAAACAATGTATTACTTGTATTTTCATTAATACAATTATAAATTATATTTATTTAATTGAAATTGTCTTTACCTTCTACCTCTGCCTTAGACGGTGGATTCTGATTCTAACTGAACAATAATGATGTTGATTTAGGTTGAGTCAATTGGTCATAGATTACAATTCTATCTCAACAATCATATTCTGACAGGTCAACAACCAGCTGGCCATAGAGATAAAGAGTTGGCAAATGGCACTCACCCAGGTTTTAGATAAGTAATATCTCAATCACTTAACTTTTGTTATTAACAAATTTATGATTTTATTTCTTTTAAATAACAACTCAATACTTTCATTTATTTCCGTTCAAAATTCCATAAAAATCTTTAATGTAACTGAGAGACTTAATATGTGAATTGACGAGATAGTAGAAGACACAACATAGCAAGTGGTTTGGGTTTTTATTGGTTCAATTTGTTGGGTGGGTGTTTGGTTAATTAAAATATATGAATTAACGAGGCAGTGTTTTAAAATGATTTTTCTTCGTTACGCCCATTACTCACCTCGGATTTTGACGGACTTTCATATGAAAATGAATGGAGAAACTAGAGTTATGGATTTGTTAAAAAACAAAAGTGAATTGACTAAAATGTTATATACCTAAAACTTGAGTGACCCAAAATAGTTATGGATTTGTTAAAAAACAAAAGTGAATTGACTTAAATGTTATATACCTAAAACTTGAGTGATCCACAATGCTCAAAATCAGAAATAACGTAAGAAATAAAAAAATTTACGAGAGCCTGGTTTTAATCCAGGGACTTGTGGGTTATGTGCCCACCATACTTTCGCAGCGCCACTCTGATTGCTGATACAATTTTATAACGTTTCTTATATCACTAACCGGAATACAGCAGAATACATGCATTGAATCAACCAAAAATCCATATTCAATTATGCACATAGCCGTGGTGACAGCATCGCTAAACATAAACAAGTACGACTACACACACCCTCCCTAATCTGCAATCCTGCTTCTAACAACTCACCACCTTGTCGTTCCAGTAAAGAATAAAGAGCTTAATTTAGGCGGACAATTAACTTCAAAGTCTCAAGAAAATACAGGGTACTTCAAAAACTGATAAGAGTGATACATTGATGATCGACTGACCATAAGATTCAGACTGAGCAGAAAATGCAGTCTATATTGAAGTTTATGTCTACGAGACAAAAGTACAAGTGAGCAATGAATGGCCCCATTGGCTCAATCATAAATAGGAAGTGGGAGCCTATAATATAATCAACCATCTGTATACACACAGTAATAGCCAATAAGCTTGACTCTTGAACTAAGCTTTCACCGTGGATCAAGAATTGAAGTTTTTCTGTTTTCGTTTTGGGGAGGTAGGTCGAGTTGGTAGAGGAGAAGCATTTATGGGGAAAGGACTCTAGAAGAAATGGTGGTAGGGTAAAGTGTAAACAGAGCAATAAATGAGCATGTGGTGACCATAATGTATTCAATGTCGCAGCATTTGGCTCGTCTCACCAAACCCATTAACCAGAATAGAACTGCCACCAACGACTCGAGTCGTCTAAGTACAGAACTTTTCATCTTCATTCACTGCCCATCTACCACCATAATCCTAGAGAACAGCATCTAATTATATAGACTAGAGCAAAGTTCAAACAAGTTAATGGCCTTTACGTACTTATCTTGATTCTGTATTATCCAGTTTGTGTCAGTAAACTAGTACCATTCTCATATTTACCTTGCATTTAATTAGAGTAGAGGAACATCGATGTTTAAAGTCCTGCTTCGAGTGACGCAACTTCTCTCCGTCTACGCTATCACTACCTCTGTCATCAGCTGCATGAAATAATTTTATAAAAAACGATTTTAAAACAGTAAAAGCAAAATAATGGCGGCAGAAAAATGCATATTCTCCTTCAAAGAAGCATCAATGGCTGGAACTGAAAAAAAAACTAATTATAACAGGTAATAAGATTGACAGCAAAGGAAGCAATCAAGTCCGGTGGGTTAATAATCTCGGCTTATTTTTATTCGTCTCCCCACATGGGTATTCCTGATTCTACGCTATTAAACAAAGCATAGGGTATCTCAGAGGAAACAGAAACGCTGCATGGAGATCAATTTGCTTCCATTATCTAATACAGACTTTGTTTCTTGAGCTTCTCTCTTTCCATGTGATTAATTGCCTTCTCCTTCCAAACCAGCTCATTCCTCATCATTACCATTTGTCATTTCTATGGTCATCTTTTTCATCGTTTTCTCAACCTCTCAACCCTTCTTTCTCCTTCAAAACTATCTTCTCGTTTTGCTTCTCATTGAATCATGAGGAGAACTCAGAGTTGACTTTCTGCAGATTTGTTCTGGTAAGTCTCTGTTCTTACTATTCAGTTGTTTGGTTTTGCTTACTCGATAGAACACTTCTAGGTGAACAGCATGAGAGAGGATATGACTAAGAAAGTTTGATTCTTTTCTCCTACCTTTTCTTCTCTGAGCAGCCAAATTAACACTGTGTCCTTAATTACTATTTAGTGTTTGGTTTGCTTACTATATAGTTCCCTTGTAGGTGAACAACATGAGAGATGATACGTAGTGTTCTTCTAGGTGTTGCAGCATCCAATTATGACTAAGGTTTGGTTTGGCAACAAAATTCATGATTCCTGAGTTGAGATTAGTGTAAGAAATCAGAGTTAGAATTGGGAGGGATTGTGGAAGGAAACTTAGATGAAGAGATACAATCACTCCAAGTGAAATTGTGTTTTCCAATTCACTCAAAAAAAAATTAAATTTTTCTAAATTTGTTTTTATCACTTAAATTTGGTTTGGCATGTGAAATGTGAAATGAAATTTAGATGAAAATGGGGATGTTAGCTCTAAAAAATAGTTTATTGGGATTCAAATTTTCCGTTTAAGTGGCAAAATGCTCAAAATTCCATCCCACATCTCACCTGCCAAACCAAGTCTTAATTTAACATCCTTTCACAACCCTTGCTAACTGCAACTTAATCATTTTTCACTAGTCTTAACTTGAGACTTTTAAAAATCATGATTCTTGGCGCCAAACTAAGCCTAAGAAAGTTTGATGCTTTCTCCTACTTTTTCTTTTCTGAGCAGCCAAACTAAGTTAGGTGATTATGGGTAGGAAAAGTCAGAAAAATTAGCTGAAAGGGCTGCATGAGGTTTGTTTTTTTGGTAATTTAATCTTGGATACCATAGTTGTTAATGTTTGACTTAAAAACGGCAAATGGGAGAACAGATAGTAACGTCTGGTCATCATCAAATTAACTGCAGCCATAAACAGTAATACTAAAATCCGTTGTATCTTGCTGTTTATATCTTGTAGACTCCTTTGCTTCAACAAGTTAGATAGCCATGGAAATCATCAAGCTATCATTTGTTTTTGCTGCAATCATAGCTGTTTCATTTCCCATCATCACCACTTCCGAGCCATTCGAAGACAAAGAAGCATTACTGGATTTCATCAGGAATGTTCAGTTGGCCTACTCTCCTAACTGGGACGAGAGCCTTCCATTATGCTTCTTCTGGACAGGAGTGACTTGCAACAGCGAAAACTCTCGAGTCATAGCTCTCCATCTCCCCGGAATGGGAATTCGGGGATCGATTCCTTCCAACACTCTGAGCAGACTCTCAGCCATTCAGATACTCAGTCTGAGATCTAACGGCATATCAGGCGCTTTCCCTTCTGATTTCACCAAGCTGAAGAACTTGACAGCTCTTTACCTTGAATACAACAACTTCACTGGGCCATTGCCTTCTGACTTTACAGTATGGAGCAATCTCACTGTTCTTGATCTTTCAGGAAATGGATTTAACGGCAGTATTCCGAATTCTATATCGAACTTGCAGCATCTCACAGCACTGAATCTTTCCAACAATCATCTTACAGGGACTGTTCCTCGGTCCTTGTTAAGGTATCCAAGTTCAGCATTTTCCGGAAACGATTTAGAGATCGTTACTGTTACCGCCTTACCTCCAGCTATCCCAGTTCAACCACCGAATCCTCATCCTCAGCCTTTTACGACGAAATCCAGTGGGAAACTAAGCGAGCCAGCAATATTAGGGATCGTTTTAGGCAGCTGTGTGGTGGGATTTGTGACTATTGCTCTTATGATGATATGCTGCTACTCGAAGAAAGGCAAGAAGAAGAAGGATGGATTGCCAGTCAAGTCGCAGAAGAAAGAAGAGTACTCCTTAAAGATGAAAGCTTTAGAAAAGGGTAACAATAACAGACTTGAGTTCTTTGAAGGTTGCAGTCTTGCATTTGACTTGGAAGACTTGTTGAGAGCATCGGCAGAAGTGCTTGGGAAGGGAACTTACGGGACGACTTACAAGGCTGCACTCGAGGATTTGAACACTGTGGTTGTAAAGAGATTGAAAGAAGTTACAGTTACGAGAAAGGATTTCGAGCAGCAGATGGTTGTGGTTGGGAACATTAGGCATGAGAATGTGTCTCCATTAAGAGCATATTACTACTCAAAGGATGAGAAGCTCATGGTTTACGATTTCTACGACAATGGGAGCATGTCCACAATGTTACATGGTATGTTTCCCGAATTATTTTTGCCTTTGGGATCGGCCTAGTTAGTTAGTTCGTTCAATAGAACATTAGGGTTAATATGGTAGCTTGCTTATAACCTGTTTCTTTCTGGTTATTATAATAACCATCGCAACATAGTAGTTGAAATCCTGCCCCCAATTTTTGCAGGTGGAAGAGGGGAAGACAGGACCCCATTAGACTGGGAAACTAGAGTGAGAATTGCAGTAGGTGCAGCAAGGGGAATTGCTTACATCCACACCCAACAAACTGGAAAACTTGTTCATGGGAACATAAAATCCTCAAACATCTTCCTAAACTCTGACGGGTACGGTTGCATTTCTGACGTTGGGTTAGCTACACTGATGAGTTCATTGCCTGCACCAGTCTCAAGAAGAGCTGCAGGTTATACTGCCCCAGAGATAAAAGACCCGAGGAAGTCAACCCCTGCATCAGATGTGTACAGTTTCGGGGTGCTACTGCTAGAACTACTCACGGGGAAATCTCCAACGCACGCTACCACTGGGAGCAGCGAAGAGGTTGTTCATCTGGTGAGATGGGTGAATTCGGTGGTGAGAGAAGAATGGACCGGTGAAGTGTTTGATGTGGAACTTCTGAGGTATCCTAACATTGAGGAGGAAATGGTGGAGATGCTGCAGATAGGGATGAACTGTGTGGTGAGAACACCGGACAAGAGACCAAAGATGGCTGAAGTTGTGAAAATGGTGGAAGGGATCCGACGAGTGACCGTTGGAAGCCAGACATTCTCATCGCCGGATGCTGGTGTCGAAATGGGTATGTCAACAACCCCAACGCCTCTAGCGTTTGGGGAAGGTACCTCTTCAGGGATACAGTGAGACTGTTTAACTGTCCAACTTATTAGAATGTTCAAAGATAGAAATCTTCTTTTGTTCTGTTATTTTATCGCTTCTTTGTTCTCTGACTGTTAAGTTATATTGCATTGATGTTGTCAAGAAGCAACAGCCTACCTGGCAAATGGCAACGATTTCCTTATAAACTTACCTGAAGCAAACAGTAAAAGATCCAAATATGCATTCTTCTTACTCTTAATCTTTCGCATATCTGAATGACTAATGGCTATTGATCTAAGAGACATTTCAGCATGATTGAAGTTGTGAACTAATAAGTTCATTTTGCAAGGAAACAAAAGAAGAATGTAGGTAGGTACGCAAAATCTGCCCGTGAAATAAAGAACAAGCAGACGGGAACGGGTAAATTTGGCCCAGAGCAAATCAAACTGACCTCTCGTTTGCGAGCGTCAAGGAATCGGGAGCCTCATTCAGCTGATTGGAATGTCAGGAAATGGCGAGACTACGATGCTGACGCCATCGCCGGCGGCGGATGGAATATCATTATCAGTAGCTTTTCGTAACTCACATATAAGTTTCCCTCCGATCTCGAACTTCTCGGACTTTTTTGGCGGGAGAAGTGATTCCGGCGCCAGATCGCTCCCTCCAAGCCGCCATTCAAACTGATAGAATGGGGCTCCAAAACAGGCCTGAATACTTCTTCCAGGTAACGCCATTTCCTCAACCTGCCAAGCAAGAAATCATTTCTTAATTTTTTTCAAAATTATGATGTATTGCCGTCGAAAGCAATAATTGATTAATATCGGTTGGTCAACCAACAATATCTGGTTAACCAATATCAGGATAAGTTTCGAAAGTGGCAGTCGTCCGAGTCTGCCAGAATTAGGATCCAATCTCTACTAATTTCAGTTCGCCAATTCCATAGAAATCCAGGCAGAATTACCAATTTTGCCGATTTCAATACAAATTGCGGCAAAATTGGTAATTCCAGACTGGATTGGAACAAAAAATTCGAAAAGCGGCACCTTAGCGTTTCGAATTGGCATGGCCTTTCAAGAGTTTCATGCAATGCCTGTCAATTCTGGATATTATTAATGGTTTTTTCTGGGTGCACACGCCACACAAGATGCCGCAGTCATTCTATTCATACATGAAAATGCCAGAATTTGAGACAGGAAGAAAAAAATCAGAGGACCCCGATTCTTCATAGTTACAGTTGTACAAACAATTGATTATATGCAAGGGGCAACGAATCATGCCTAAATATTTCTCACTATTGGTTGGCAAGGGAAGCTGTGGACAAATTACAAAAACTTGCTGCATCTTTACAACGATACGAGCAACCATCTGAGGTGCTCCGCGGCACAAGCATGGTGGAGATCAAAACCGGTTGCGAACTTGCGAAACTTATTTCATCAGAATTCTTGTTTTTACACCACCTGAAGTCCAGCAAACCGAAAAGGCCATTATTAGAGGGGTGAAACAGATGAGAGAACCAGAAGATTATAAGCATCTGCTGAATAATAGGATGAGGCAAATCATAATAGAGTCTGGAATAGTTATATAGTCTAAGTAACACATACCCTCGACTTCCTCGAACCGAACTTCCTTCACCACATCTGCAGCGGCCTGATACTCGAAGCTGAAAGAATAGACCATGTCACTAACTTAGAGCACAGGAAAGGCTTTATGCCAGTTCAGATAGATGGCACATACAAGTAAAAGGCATCATTAAAAGGGGGACAGGCTGAAGATTCGATTTTGGCATGATTTGATCTAACATAGGCTAAAACCTGAAAGATTGTCGTCTACAAAAACTCTTACATCGCTAGGTTGTGGTATAGGCAGAAGACCGTTTTAGTATCACCATAAAGTAAAATGATGAAACATGCGTGATGAACTTACCTAAATGGTTATAGTTTTACATGGCACAGCTAAAGCATATGTTGAGAAATTAAAAGCCAGCTACCAGGGTGGAGAGCCTTAACAAGTTGGCATAGCATGACAGAAGAGGGATGTTCTGACTGTCGGTGATTACCTGTTAGAGAACTCCACATCAAGCTCATAGTTCGAAGCACTCTTGGTATGTTCAACTAGTACCGTAACGACTTCTGTCTTTCTGGTACTGGCAATAAGTAGATCATACTCCGTCGGGATGACGATTGCAAAAAAGTTATCACTTAGCTCACTTAAACAGAGCTTCTCTACTGCTGCAATTGCTATCCTCCGCTTAAGTGCATCAGTTTCCGGGTCAATCATGTAAATGGCGAAGTCAGTCATCAACAGTATCCGCCGCTTCATCTTCCCTGAAGCTGTGAATTTCAACACTTTATCTGCAAACAATATTTGCTTGTCACCTGCCAAAACAAACAGTGACCCTTTTAGAATTCAAATCATATACAAAACATGCTTACAAAAGTTTGCATGTTATAATTCCCCAGATCACTCCTGAAGTCACCACTTGGGGGGTCAGCAAAAACATAATTCTGACGCTCTAATTGATATAAGAAAAATGTAAAGAGGAATGCAGAGACGAAACACATCAAGTTCTTGAGAAAAGAAACCATTTCGATTCTTAGAAATACGAAGCTACTAATGATTAATGCATGTAAACAGGTTCTTTGGGCGAAACAACTAGTGAGAATACCATGCAATTCGATTTCCTACTCACAACAATAACTCTAACAAATAGGACTTGTTTGAAAACTCTGAAACACCTCCAATTCAGTCTATCTAAATTCTTCTCTTAAGCAATGTGCAAGAAGAACAAAAGCAGTTAAACCCACCAAGACGAGGCTACAATCCATTCCAGTCTCTCTACAATCTTCCCTTAAGCAATGTTCAGGATAGATACAGATAAAGATTTCTTAAGATACATACCAACCTACATATAAATTGGTTCCAAATTCCAATTTACGAGCAAGCAATTGCTGATGATAATAGTGCAGGTAAAACCTACATTTCCAGAAAAAGATACACTATAAGGTTTCCAAAGCCAGCAAACGCTTGCAATTCATCCGCAATCATTCAACAACACCAAATTCCTCTAGTCAAACTAGACCGCGGGAAACCGAAACGTAATCCAACCGAAAATTAAAATTCAGAAAACCTAACCTTGTTTATGCAAGATCTTCATGAGGCGAGGATGCGAAGGCACGTCGATGTAATCCCCTTTGACATCCCTATGGAGCGAAGCCTTCCGACGAACCTTGACCCCCATGAACGGCTCCTGATCGTCGCTGACGTTGCTACTCGACGATCTAAGCTTCGTCCCACTCCCTTCCTCCTCCTCGATTCCAGCGGCGCCGTTCTGGTCGTATCTAGGGGCGTCGGAATCGTCGATTTGGACTCGACGGTTGGATCTGCTCATGGTGGCCGAAGAAAAGAAGGGGAGCAAGCCACCAGGTCTGGTGAGAGGTAGGATTACTTTTTGCTTTGCTCTTCGAAAGGGAGCAGGTTTGGAATCGAAGGGAAATTTTTTTAGAATTTTTGGATGATTTTGAACGGTTAGATTTTACAGATTTTAAATTTAACAATCTGTATAAATAAGATAAGAAAATTTTTTAATAATTTTTTTTAATTTATTATTTATTTGAATTTGAATTTGAATTTAGTATTTAGGTTTTGGGTTTAGTATTATGATTTCGGTTTATATTTTTTATTTTAAATTTTAAATTAGGTTTTGTATTTTTAGATTTAGGATTTAAATTTTGAGTTTAAATTTTAGATTTTGGATTTTTAGATTTAGAGTCTGAAGTATTGAGTTTTGAGTTTTTTATTTTAAATTTTAAATTTCATATTTTAATTATAAAAAATGTCAAAAATCTTAAAAACCTGAAAATAAAAAAAAGTTCAAAATATATATTTCAAAAATACCAAAAATGTCTAATAAAAAATTATGAAAATTCTAAATGAATTTAAAAATGCTTTGGAGGAACGCGAGCTGGAATGGAGCTGGCGATGGCTAAGCTGTAAATTGGCCATCAGCACCCACCCATGTGGTTTTTTCAATCAAACTAAAATCAGTATTATTCGAGAAATGGTTAGTCAATAATTAAATATTAGTCTCATCATTCCTGTAAATTATTCGGTCAACTCAGATGATTTTTTACTTGGCGTATCTGTTGTTTTCCATTTCCTTCTTCTCAAATTTTTTATCAATTTTGATTCCATTTCTTCCCTAATTTCAACTCATTTTTAAAAAAAATATTATCATATTTTAGACTAGGTTCTAACAATTGTTAAAATGAAATAAAGATTAAAATAACACATTAGCAATTATTAGTAATACATAGATAATTTCTATTTAAAATTTTTGTTAGCAAATTTGTTAACAATATTACGTAGATATATTGTATCAATTTTTTAAATAAAATTAAAAAATAAATTATATTATCTGTCTTAATAATAAAAATTGTTAAAAATTACTAAAATGAAAAAATTCTGAACGAGTAACTGATAAAGTTGTTCGATAACTAAAATTGTTGTTAAAAATTACTAAATCATTTTGAAAAGGTGATTATCTTAGTAATCTAATGAGAAAATCCTGAATTATTCAAAATAAATAAATATAAAGTACAATTGATTCAAAAATGATAATTAATAATAAAAAAAAGAATTAAAAAATCTGAATTAAGAAAAAAGATGAATTTGGCGACTTTCGGTGACGTAAATAAAACGCTTAAAAAAAGGGTCCCACCTCAAAAGGAAAACCAAAAGACTTGTGGGTGAGAATAATCAAAGCCCATTAATAAAGTATAAATACCCCAATCACAACTCAGACCGCTCTCGTCCTCGCCAGCCTTCCAACCAATCACCCCCTTTTTCCTTCATTATTATTTTTATTTTTATTTTTATTTGATAATTTAATAAAGCCATTACTTTACCCGCTTCCCAAATTCACCTTCTTCTCGTTCCCTCTCTAATCCCTCGCCTCCGTGTTCCTCTGAATTCCGATCTTTGGTTCTCTCTCCGGTAGGTTTCTTTTCTTTTCGTTTCTCGCTCACTCTTTTTTATTTATTTTTGCGTAGATTTGATCTATTTTGTTGTGCGTTCGAAATCCGCAGGGGGGTGGTTAAGCGATGGCGTCCAAGCGGATCTTGAAGGAACTCAAGGATTTGCAGAAGGATCCTCCTACCTCTTGCAGCGCTGGTAATTATTCTTTATTGCTTGCTATGAACATCTCCTTTTGGATTTTACTAGAGAATATTTTAGGCCGTTTTTCAGCTAGGTTTGACTTCCCTTGGTTCCTCTTTAGAATTTCCAGCTCATTCGCTTGCAAACGGTGGTGATCGTGTATTATGCATTTGTTGATACTTGTTTTCACTGATTTGCGTGTTGTCAATCGTTGATTACTCGGTATCAGAAGTTTCTCTGCCATATTTCTCTACCTTAGGGTCGGAATTTTCGGTATTGATTGTGATGGCGGATGCCTGAGTGATTTGTTCATGGCTTCTGTTTATTTGAAGATGTTAGCTTTCTGAAGCAAGAGTGTTTCTGTACTTGTTGGACTTTTGAATTACTTTGGCCGTGTCTTTGGCGTGCTAGGTTCAATTTCTATAACATATTTCTCGTTGGAAGTCATTTGATTACGCTATGAAATAGTTCAAATTGTTGTGATTTTCCATTTTCCTGTTTATCTTGTTGATGTGTGGAACATTGTGGTAAGAAATTATGACAAGGCATTCACAATTGCTACAAAGCTAGCTTAGTATCCTGTTTATTTTGTTTTTGCTTTTCATGATCAAACAACAACTTTTTGTAATATTGCTAGGGATATGGCATTAAGGATATGCCACTAGAGCCTCAATGCGATGGTCGACAAGATTTTATTTTGAAAAAGGTTTTGTGTTAATGTCTTGGCCTCTTGGGTATTATAGAACATTTTTACCCTATTGACCAAGTGTCATTCCACATTTCCTCCTTCAGGATGCCTGGATCCTTGCTCGAAGTAGTAAGCTTTGGCCTGTTGCAACTGCCTTCATGCATAATTGCTAGAGCACCATGCTATACTTTTGACTTTTAGAAATTGTTGAAACAACATAATACCATGTTTGATAGAGTCGCATTGTATTAGCATGGTGAATTGACAATCTCATTTTCTAGTTTCTTGTTCTGACTTGTTGGTTGGAATGTTACAGGTCCTGTTGCAGAGGACATGTTTCATTGGCAAGCAACAATCATGGGTCCTCCAGACAGCCCTTATTCAGGAGGTGTCTTCCTGGTCACTATTCATTTCCCGCCTGATTACCCATTCAAGCCTCCCAAGGTATCAATTGTGTCCATGTTGTATACCCATTAAGGTTTACTTTTGTGTGGAACACATCTTCTGGCTGAGATTAATTTTGCTTCTCCAGAGAACTGTGACACGGTTTCCATACTCTAAACTGCACCTGCTTGACACAATGTACTACTGTCTTGTAAATTTTTCTTCTCACCATGAGATTTCACCACTCTAAACCTTGCTCCATTCAATGAAAGGAAGGATATGCTCTCCCTAAATAATTGTTTTTGCGACAAATTAGTTAAGGAATTTATTCAAGTTTCAAATGAGACTAGGGTTCTTGTATACATGCTTCCAATGTTCTCCCACTTTTCCAGTTCTGTTTTTCCTTTCTTTGCTGATTTTGATAACGATAGATCTTGTGGAACCTTTTGTAATACATATTCTTGGTTGGCTTCCATTCTGGCACTCATTTCTCACATGCCAAAGGCAACTGAAAGACGTCTGCTTCATTATTTTGTGGCTGTCTGGGCTTGTAACTATGTTGAGTGGTTTTAGTCTACTCCTCAAATGTTACCTTTCACTTATCTAGATTTGTTATAAAGCTCAAATTATTAACATTAAGATGCTTGTTTCAGGTGGCATTCAGAACAAAGGTGTTCCACCCGAACATTAACAGCAATGGGAGCATCTGTCTTGATATCTTGAAAGAACAATGGAGCCCTGCTCTAACCATATCCAAGGTATACCATGTTCTTCAATCTTTTGTTGCCTCCCAACTACAAAAAATGATTAGTGTGGAGAACTTTGATATGCCAGGCTTGTTACTTAGGAGGCGACTAATCCTTATTTAAACTTGTGTTTCAAAGGTATTGCTTTCGATCTGTTCGTTGTTGACGGACCCTAATCCGGACGATCCGTTGGTCCCGGAGATAGCTCACATGTACAAGACAGACAGGAGCAAGTACGAGACAACTGCAAGAAGCTGGACCCAAAAGTACGCCATGGGCTAGCAAGGAAGAAGACGAAATGATGAAAAGATGTGTGGGGGGATGGGGTGCTAAACGGTCCTTCAAAGTAAACATTTCGTTAGGTCCAAAGCCTGAAAAAAGAAGAAATAGACTCCAAAAGTTATGTCTGTAATGGAGAATTTGACGTCCAAAAATGAAAAATCTGTCCCAACTGTAATTTATTTGTTACCATTTTAATGAGAACATGCTGTTTCCTTCATATACTGATAATGCTTTTCCTTTGAAACTGGAGCCGTTGTAAAGGGAATTGAAACAAGATCGTTGATAGATGATACTACATCTCTCTTTCCAAAGGAAGCTCGTCATACATTCTTCGCCTTCTCGGCTTCACATTTTGGGAGATCGGACAAACTGTTGGTCTTCGAACTCTGAAGGTTGTCTGTTGGTTCTCGAACTCTTGACGGTTGTCTGTTGGTTTTCAAACTCTGGTGGGAAACCCCATGTACTTATAGCAGGCACACGCTTTGACCACTCGGCCAAAGCAGACAGTTTGACAGTTTGTTCAACTGGATGTTTTTCATAAATGTTCATGTGTCCATGAAAATACTTAGAAGACAGAATTCAAACTTCATGACGAATATAACAAGGAACAGATCGAAAGAAAAATCATCTCAATCTGACTCCTCTCTCCCTCCTCAACATCTAGATTGACTTTACTTCCCCTTATGCCTTCCATGGATGGAATAACTTCAAGCTTGATAATGTACGAGCTACGATAATGGAAATTAGCTAATCCTACATGAACCTGTTACAAGACAGTGCTGTACTAGCTAATAATAATAATCGTCTAATCAGAACTAGTTCAATGGTTAGTGACCTGTCCGGGCGATAATGACTTCTTCGAAGGAACATAGGTTGCCAGTTGTGCCCTAAGTACGTCTCTACGATATTTGGCATTCAATGGTGGAGTAGATGTTTGGCCTGTGACATCGAGTACACGCAACTTTTTCCGGTCATCATCACTACATATCACTTTGCCATGTTTCGACAGCCCTAGTAGCTCCCAACAACTCATTCCGCCGCTGATAGTAAACAGTTTTGCACCAAGTCTCTCGGACACCCAACTGTTGCAGCACCCACACCTCGTTCGCTGCATTAAAAAACACCAACATCTCCTCCTTCACCATGTACACTGTCGGGTCGAGCCAAGTTTCCTTGCCATCACTGAAAGCAAAGGGCAATGCTTCCCCCACACTGAACACCTCAGTGTTGGGATCAAATGAAACAATATTAAAAGTTAAACCTGTTGCTAAACTCGTAGCATTGATATTTCCTTGCGATCCAGTAGCACTTTTCTTCTTCGCGCAACAATACTCGGGAATTACCCTCACTAGCACCAACTCCGGCGGCAAAACAGAAGAAGAATCGATGGGCGGTTGTAATTTTCTCCAGCCCAAAGACTCATCGTCGGAAGAAAACACACGAACCTTCTTCATAACGTTGTTCAAATCGTAATCTTCATCTCCGTAGCTACCTAAACAGTGGGAAACACTAACAAGCTTATAATGGTAGTACTGATCGTCTTCTTCTCCGTCGTGTTTCTCCACGAGAATCAAACAGGTACTGAAATAACCTGGATACCAGTCGTCATTAAAAGGCACAGTAGCCCGAGGCAGAGGAGGAAGTACCTTTGTCTCGGAAATGGCCGGATTAAACAACGCAACCGTCCGAAATAAATCTCTGTCCACAATATGTTCGTATTGCAAGCAAACCAAACCTCGAAATCCTTTGTTGAATATCGGCGATCAAATCATCCGGCAAGTATTGACTGTGATTACTACGACTACTGCTGTGCTTGGTTTTGCTCTCCTCTTCGCCATTCTCTCCATCTTTCTCCCTATTGAATTTCAGATTACGTCTGGCGCTAAACTTGTCTTATTATGTAAACTTATATAATATTCAAATGGGCCAGGAGAAAAGCCTAATAGGTTGAGAATGTTGATCGGTCATGCACCCATTCCTCGAGCCCAATGGAGCCAAATGTTGGGCTTTGTCCATGTCTCAAGAAGAGTCAGCCTATAGGCTTAAAATTTGATGGTCCAAATTAACATTCAGTTTGATTCCTTAAAAAAAGGAAAAAAAACCGTCGCCTGAGAGATTCGAACTCTCGCGGGGAAACCCCATGTACTTAGCAGGCACACGCCTTAACCACTCGGCCAAAGCGACTCTTTAATTTTAAACGTGCTGTATTACATAATCCATTAAAGTGCAAACAAAACTTGGTGTAGACCGATGCTGTTTTTAATCAAATGGTGTAGAACAATGTTGATGGGTTGTTGAAAACATTTCCACTTTTAGGTTCAAATTTTGAGGTCGAAATCTACGGTTCGGTAGAATGGCAGTAAGGGTGATCTATCTGTCAACTTTTTCACTATCACCCCAAAAAACCAAACTTTATTTTACGTAAAGTATAAACGAAAAAACATCTAATGAGTTCAAATGCAAGAGTTAGTATAATTTACAAATGGCGATAAAACATATTTACATCATATCTATATTGTGTCTTGTGGTCAATGAGCTCTTCATAAAGAAAAAATTGATGAGTTTATGTAATATAGATGGTTGATGAATTAATCTAACCTTCATGTAACTTATAATGTCAAACTAATTTGCGAAAGGGCTCAGTAATAAATCCAAAGTGAATGAGTTTATGTGACTTGAATTTGGTCAAAAATTATTTTATGAACATTTATTTTATTCATACAAAATTGCAGGGAAGCAAATTGCCACTTCCAAAACATCACTGACGAATTTTCTGACCAAAATCACAAGCATGAAACAAATGATCTATGCAATCAATACATGTGCTACAAAGAAAGCAGGAGACATCAAGACTTCACCCCCAAAATGCAATATCAAGGTTGGTAACCAACTTCCTCCACACGGCCAACCATGCAATGAAGGAGTGCTTTGAAATGCAAGGACCCTCCCAAACAAGCAAGTACCAGCCAACCTCGTCGCATATGGAACGATGGATTTCCAGACTTCAATAACTGAGTAACGAGTCATCAAATTGCCCTGCCAAAGGGGATTTCCAGTATCATCCGAGGTAATATGAGCAAAACCATGTCCCTGGCTTTGAGCAGCCTCCTCCACATCCAAGATTGATTCGAAGCAGGGACAAAGTGCCAGATACTTCTCCTCTTCAATCTGTAAGTGGTCACCCAAGCTATGGAAAGAGATCCAGACTTGATGAGCACATTCCAAATATGACGAAAGACAGAGCAAAATTCCAATCCTCAAGCCTCCGAAGACCTAAATCACCTTTTTTTTTAGGAACAACAATGCATTTCCAGACAATATTATTAATCTCAAATAGGAATTACATCATCCAGCAGCAGCTGGTCAACTAAGTAAATTAGGAGCCTTCCAACCCATAAAAGGGGACAGTTCCGATCTGCACTACTATGAACCATAAGATGTGCAGCCATATTAGCTTCACGCTAACAAAAACACCATTTACTACTATCTGTCTCATCAAGAAGATGTCGGATTCTCCAACACAAAATCCCTATTTCAATTCTATCCTCCAAATCCCCGGTAAGCTTTGTAATGAGTTCTAAACAATCACTCTCCAAGATCACCCTCGTAAAGAGTTGTTGTTTTGCAAAAGTCACCCTATATTTCGCAGCCATAGCTTCTCCAAACTCTGGAGGCTAAACTCCAGGAATCTTCTTCACCGAAGCAGCTACAAAATGCCCCATCAAGTCCCACATCGGTGTTAACTATCAAAACCCATCAAATGGTTTCGGTTATGGGTCGACAAACGCTACCTCAAGAATTTCGCTCATGCACCTTCCTATAATTAGACAGAAAACTGGCGCTGCAGCTCTTAATCAACTTCCAGAATTCGACGATTATTAAAAAGTGCGCATTGCGCTCCTTCCACAAAAACTAAACAAATACACATCGGTCTTTCAACATACTAGTTGGTACTCCTTTAGCCACCTTCACAAACCAACCATAATCATCCATAGCTGCATGGTCAACAAAACACTGAGGCAAAGGTGAAAATTTGCCATACCCTGCTCGCTCATTGACAATCCTTGAAAGGATGTAAACAAGTGTAATAAACAAGTGGGTTTCATACTTTCCCAATGGATTGAGTTTGAATGAGATTAATCCATATCTTTGGGTTCATAGAATGGGTTAGGCCCAAACTGGTTTATAAGCAAACAAATAGTTCCATTGAGGGATATAAATCACATTATCTCTTCCAATCCGAACCGGTCAAACATGATGAAACTTGAGCTTATTGGGTATTTATAGGGTATAGATAAATTTAAAAATTATTACATATGAGCACGGGGTGGATGTTGAAATATTCTGATTGAACCTGAACCAGTCAATTTTATTCCTTTATGATGAAATTATTCACTATAATTCACCAAACACATAGGCAGATGCACTAAAGGTTAGGTTAATATAAATATCAATAAGAACTCTTTTTCAATAGCTCAAGTTATTAGGATGCAATGATTCTTGACATGATATCAGAGTTGTTAAAGACCGAAAGATCTCCATTTCGAATCTTGGTAGCTCTTCTGAGATTTCTGTTTAAGGGACTGAAGAATGGATTTTTACCCCGCTAATCAAATACCCACTGGAATGAACTAATGGAATTGTATTTCCCTAGGGTCTTTCTAAAGCTATTACTCAAATTGATTAAGCTAACTAAACCAAGTAACAGTTAATGATTGTATGTTTGATTGTTTATGTGACCAATTATCAAACAAAAATCCGTCTAAAGGAGGGACACGCTGTGTTTCTAAATCACACGGGGTGTTTCTCCCAACAGAAGCTCTCAGGTTGCTTTTCAGAGAAAAGGACACGTCGTGCTCTCCTCTAATTTCAGCAAATCTTCGCCCCGAACAGCTTAAATCTTCCGTTCTAGTTCCTGCTTGTTCCCAAACGCCGTACATCGCCTGAAAATACATTAAAATATCCCAAACAACGTAATACGGCCCCGGGGATAAGAGAACTAAACATGTACTCAAAATACTGAGTTTGAATATATTTCGAAACAAAAAATATAATTTAAATATGTCGAAAATACAGTACATCAAAGACATAATAAATAATATAAATATTAATCCAAACTATCTCCTAACAATTTAAATTATTAAAAAACAAAAAAGGAAACATCAACCAAAACAAGTGGTGATAAGTGATAACCCATGTCGTTTAATTCTAATTTTCATGTGTACCTTCATTTTGTGTTTGTTTATGAAACCTACCAATGATATATTTAATAATAATAATAATAATAATACCTCTTCACCCCTTTTTCAATAGGTGCCAAAATCTTCAGTTATCTTCATAAAGTCTGTCTTTCTTTTTTCAAAATAAAATAAAAAATAAAAATAAAAGACTGAAGAAATATCTGGTCGGTCGTGCGGGGAAGTGATACCAACCAGCATGGACCCTGAAAATCTGCGGAGGTTCGCCCCATTAATTACCCAAACCAAACCTCCTGGTTAATTACTTAATTCTATTGCTTTTAGTACTTAATCTCGAATTTTAATTATATAAAATAATTCGAAGCTGAAACCGATCTCAGTTCATGTACATGCAAAGGATTTCGTTGTTAAAATAAAAATAAAAATCAATTTAATAAAATTTGCAAATGCAATTCCACGTCTCAATGTTAGTACGGAAGCTTAATTTACATTAGGATGATTGATGATAATCTTGTTTTTTATGCTCCCCTTCTGTTTTATTTAAAATCCAATCACTAATTATTGTCTAATTAATGGGTTTCAAATGACCCTCCCTGGAACACAGCCCCCCATGTTCTTGCACTAATAATAATAATAATAATAATATTGCAAATCAGTCACTGTGACAAACAATATTTTGAAAAAGAAAACTAATTACGTACAAAGGGAAAAGTGTTTTGTGGAAAAGAGTTCAATACAAAATACCACATGCCGGGGGGAATACAACTTGACGGGAAAATGGTATTTTTTTTCGTGTAAAAGAATTGTTATTTCAATAAAATTTATGAAATGAGATTGAATTTTCGAAAGATAATTTAGATTGAATATTATGTTATTCATCAATATGCTTTTAAATGGAAGCACTATAAGAAAGGGTTGCTTAATAGTGGCAACAAGAGTCGTTGGTAAATTTCAATCTAATGATAGATTTAAAAGCGGCTGACATAAGAATTAAGAGGTTTACATAACAATTTTAACTATTTTAACTGCTTTCATATAAAGTAAAAAACAGTTGTTATACAGTCCGTTTTTATAGTACGGAAGCGTTTATATAATTCTAGTACAGTCATGTGCACAAATTAAAAATTATTTAGATTTAAAATTGAGACATCTCATTTTTTAAAGACTCGGATATTATATGATAACTTCAATTTTGAAGAAAGAGTTCATATTCAATTTTGTATTATTCAACACAATAAATGTGTATAGGTTTATAATTTAGTTATTTAATATTACTTTATAACAATGACATAAATATATCTAGTTTATTAGATATAGTGGAACTCAACAAAACTTGACCAAACTATTCAAAATTTCCCCAATTTTAAGGTCTTTTTTGGATTCTTAAACCAATCATTAATACACAAACAACTCCAAATCTAAAAAACCACAAGTGATCAATTTTTTCATAAACTAAACACAAAAACAAGAACCAATGTATGCACACTATCTCAATCTTTGTGTTAGTGAGACATATTTAACCACTCCGTTATATTTGTCTCTCAAAATCAATTTAGTACTTTGGACCCTAATTAATTGATTAACTTAGTTGATGTTTACATTTAAAAAGTTCATTTTACCTTAAAAATCAAATCCACATTTACAAATTATTTGTCCCAATGGATATTACTCACCCCGTACTTACACTAAAATATCTATTCCGAACCTGACTTTTCGTAGGCCAAATATAAATATTAAAGTATCCGCTACAATTCCAACCCATTGGCTTTAGCCAGATTAATGGATACCATCAATTTCTGGTGAATAAACTTCCTAAATAGGACATTTATTTACCCATTAATAATTAATTACACCTATTCCATCCTATATCATAATAAAGAAACATGAAAGCCTAATTTAATGAAACTATCATGATCATCTTCTTGTGTATCGGCCACGTCATTCCCACGTGAGGTGGATTAAACACGTGACTTGGCTTGCATGGGTCGCCGAGAATGGCGCAAACGGCGCCGGTCACCGGTTCACCGTTCAACATTCTCCAATGCTGTTTGTCGGGGGCGGTGGGTCCCACATTCTCGCCGGAGCCCGATGGAGCTTCTATATGTGCGTAACTGCGTCCATCTCCTAGAAATGTCTCTTGGGTTGATATATATCCGCCGTCATACTAATTAATTTGGTTTGATAATGAGATGGTTTGACCAGATGATGTTAGTATATATATGAGCCCTAATATTGTAGTATTGGGTGATATCGTATCAATTCAGACCCGACTAGTGGAAGAGAAACTGCAGGGGGGAAACTAAAGGCTAGCATTTCCCTTTTGTTCCTCGACGTTCCGTCGGCTTTATTCTCGCTTTAGCCGACTACGTCGTATTTTGATGAAAGTTGTCCAGACCTACCCCTTCTTAAAAGTGTCGAAAGTATTCATGAAAACAAAGCATAAAAAAGCAAGAATATCAGAGAAAAGAAGGAGCAATTCGAAGTAGCAATTTGCACTAAATTGTAACAACGTTGGGTACGTACGTAGGTAGCTAGAAGGCTGCAGTAGGAAAGAAATTACAGGAACGAAAAAGGCAATATTGAAAGCAAAAAGGACCAACATCTGCATGTTGCTTCAGCCACAAGCTTCATCTCATCACTTGTGCTACAAGATTGTTTCTTTCTTGGCCTATGCTTACTCCCACTACGTATGTAACAATTTTTACAGTATGGTTGCGTAAAATTCCGAGCTTAATTAATTATATGGCTGAGTGTAGTAAAATATATATGGGTACAGACATCTATTTTCCAATCAACGTCATAAGAGGATGACTCATGCTAAGTTGTAAGGACGATCGACACTAAGTTGTGGATATTTTTTGTAGTGAGTGAATAGTTACATCCTTGACCAATGATCAGTTGCATGATCCTCGATTGAAAGTTATCAGTACTACATACAATTTTTTTTTTTTTTGTGTTAGGGGTCCACATGGCAACTTTGGGCCACTCTCAAAGGTTGGCACTTGGCAAATGCAGATAGCTAGATGATTCTTAAACAATGTTACTCGAGAGTGAAAAACAAGAAGCAAGACAAAGTAAGGCTGCCAGCAAGTGGGCTTGAATCAAACTATCAAGAGAGCCAAGTGGATGACTCTGTGTTGTGTTGTGTTGTGTTGGCTGAGTAATTAAAACTCTTTATTATTCAAACTATGCACTCGTATCAAGACCTACTTGATGCTATTATTGTTCTTGGTTTTTGTTCTCTTTGGGCATCGTCATTCTTTATTTAATATTCTTCATTTGATGTCAAAACCCATATCTAATTCAACCCAAATGGTATTTTGATAGTTTAAGATTTGATTATAAAATGGCAATACATTATTGCATCAAAATAATTTGAATTGTTAAAAAAAGATTTAAATAAATTTTATAGTATTTATTAACATGTTCTGTAGCCCGACTTTTTCTAATACAATACTGTCTGCTTTGGGTCTAGGCCCTCATGGATTTGCTTTTGGGTGCATAATAATGACTTCAAGGCTCCCATCTGAGTATGATTACCTTCAGAGTTCTTATGCATCTTGTCAATTAGGGATATATAATAGAGCACATGGATCGTATCTCTCGTGTTTATCGATGTGGGATTTGCCTAAGATATTACAAGCTCCCTCAAACGGAATAGCTGAGGTTTGCATAGTGATCTTCGATAGGCCATGTGTATTACTTGTACTCTACTAGAAATTGAAACGAAAACCTCTTATTCATTTCAAACTTTATAACCATATTGTTGCATTTCAATAACTCAAAATTTTAAATTCATTTTCATAGTATGCCAATATTTTGCTCCATAGTTTGAGATTTTGATTTGACCTTCTTGTTTCAGAAAGTACCAAACAAGTACAACCAAAACATTACAAATTATTGATATTTTTATACGTATTTTTCAAGAAGAATCAGTTAAATTTAATGGGTCATGTTTTGTTAATTTATGGGTTCACTTGGCTCAATGAATGAAGGCCTCTTTCCAAGAGATATTTTGTTTATGCTACCTTGATATTTGTCCTTTCTGTCACTAATCCATATGTTTAATTTCTCCCCTTCTCTTAATCTCCTCATGCTTACATATTGACATGGGATCTCTAAACACACTATATTGTACACTATAACGATTCTTTTAAAAAAACATATTGGGGTTTTATAGATAAATATTTATTTTGAAATGGGCTATTTATATTATTAATGATTCGATCGCAAAATAAATATCATTAATAATTATTGCACACCAATAAAGAGGTATCATACTCATGATGGTGGGCGCGGTTATGGATCGGAAGCGGCGATTTAATATCTTATTTTTTTAAGATAAAAATATACATATATCTCATAAATGATAGATCGGGCTATTTATAAAAAAATTGGTAGAGATGTCTAATATTGATATATCATTTTAGTTAAAAATACTGGTCTCTAGAAGGAATTAGTTGAAGCATATGAGGTGTAACTGTATATTATTGATTGCCAAAATAACTATGAAGTTATCTCGACAACACAAGTGTCGTATGTGTTCAAGGGTTCCTCTCGTTATGCTTCAACTCAAACTTAACATCATGATCTAGACTAAAATAATTGAGATTGGTTTCTGTTTATACTATTAATTTGATTAAAACTAATAATTAAGGTTTGATCAAATGGGAGAAAACAAGCTCTTGGATGAGATGATTCATCAAACTCAACTTCCTCATAGCAGTCGGATCGAATAAACATTGGACTTGGATTAAATAATACGAATCCTCTTATCACTCGTATGAACCCACGACACGATCATGCACTCGGAATACCACTACTAGTTTCCCAATCAAGGTTAGAACAATCTCAACTAGGCTAACAAACAATGAACACCGAGAAGTTCTACAAAGTGATAAGGTGCTCTTTCAGAATAAAGGAAATCACGAGTAATCGGAATTAGTATTAACTTGGTTCATCAATACTTAAGCTACTAATAACTACACCCAACATGGTCCATTAGGTGCAAACCAGAGCGTCCGCCAATTACAAGTTGAAGAACCTTTAAAACTAAAAGAAACACGAAAGGTAGAATCGAGCAATTGGCTTACCCCATCGATAACTTTCATCTATCTTAGATGTTTAGTCATATGAATTACAAAATCTATCAAATAAAGGATTTCATAGATTTGACCTAATTCAAGTCGTAACAAGAACTAGGTTGAAAACCCAACAATCGAAGCAATGATTCATTTGAATCCAATTATCCAACAATCGCCGACCCTATAAGTTTAGAAAGAGTTTCATACCTAAAATCCTACATCTCAGCTAAGAAACTCTAAAGAATAAGCTACTCATGATTCTAGAAGAAGACAAAGCAGAATTCAACCTAACCATCATCTTGATGAGGAGACGATGAATCAATCTTGCTCCAGTCGTCGCTTTTAATCTTCTAGCTTCAATCCTAACTTCGATCTTAAATGGGGACTCCTTTTGATATTCAATTGGACTTCTAGGGATGGAGAATGGTGTTTTTTCAAAGAGATGTTGTGCCAAAATTGAATAAATTCGTTCTGGGGAAGTCTGATTCTCTTTCCTCGAAATCAGCCTTTTATAGGGAAACTGCTGATTCTAGGAGGTGCACGGCCGTGCATCCTTAGTGCTCAAAAAAACTTATGTTGCAAATAAGGTTGCACGACGTGCATCGCCTTTTTCTACGAGGCCACTTTTGTGATTTAGGACTGCACGGCGTGCAGCTCTTATGCTTCGCCATTTCTTATCTTATTCTTCCGTCCAAACTCCAATCGTGCTCTATTATATATCCAAAGACTCGTAACCAGGCTCTCTATCTCTAGAGTACATGTGGATAACAAATACTATAAAGAAACACATCAAATGGACCAAAATGGTCCAAGTGAACGGGTCTAGGCACATAGTGCCAAAACACAAAACCACACGGGAATGAAGCATAGACAAGCTAATATTCACTCGAAAAGCATCCTGATAAGTATAGATAATTACTAAAATCCTAGCACTATCAAATCCCCCACACTTGAATCTTGCTTGTCCTCAAGCAATTTTACTATTCACACTCTAAGCAAACTCTAAACATGGCGAGAAGGAGACAACATACTAGCAGTTCAAGCCTACTTCACGATGTCAAGAATAGACTCTAGATCATTGACTCGCACAGTTTCATTTGGCGAGTCCTCTAATCCAAATAAGGAACAAACCTATACATATAGTTAACACCACTCAACACCCATCCACAAAAACATTTCCCCTATCACTTGTGCTCAAAACAGATGCAATGGCCGGGTATTTTTTCCGTCCTAAGGGAGGGAGTACTGACTTCAATGATGTATTCAAATAAGAGCACTCCCCTCTTCTTTTACAAATTTTCTATACATGATATACTAAACACTTTTGGGTCAATTGAATTACTCAATTAATTGCAAACCCACTTTTCAAAAAATAATTACAGCGTTTTGGGGGTATCTTTCCAAGTGGGGGTAGTTGGGACCCTAATCGGGCTAAGGTTCTAATCCACATAGATCGAGTTCACCCAAAAAATGCCAAACCACAAATAGGAAGAGGTGAGAAGAGAAGCCAGAAGGGACTAGCTTGCAGGCGGCAGACTCAAGGTCGCTAGTGTGTTGAATCACAATCGAACCCCGCAATAATTTGGGCTCATTGGCCTCTTTTGCACCTTATACGGACCATCTAGTAATATGTGACTTTAAACAACTAGAGCGACTCGATAGCGGAATTAATTTTTTACAAACTCGATAGACATCAAGACGGAGTAACCAAGTGCATAAATTTATTCTAAACTCGTTTCGAAAAAAATGGGAGGCGGCCCAAAATGATATATCATGCATCCTATTCACTCTCAAGTAGAAATACTACGTTAAACATGCATCCACATCATCCAAAGTTTTCAAGTTTAAGAGGGAATTTCAAATGTTGAAAGACAAGGATTCAATCAAATCAATCAAGTGAAATAACTAGCATCCTAATTCATCCCATAAACCACAACATTACCCTCACAAGAAGTCACATTAGAGAAGAGATAAGTTGATATCAAATTGAGTTGATGAATAGAGTTTGATGGTGAGATGTGATAGATGTTCCACTTTCAGAACTGTCAATCATAACAAAAACAACGTACTAGTGATAGATGTAACGAGTGTTATCATCCATTAACAAGGGTCCAATTGAAGCACATAGGTTGACCAATCAATCAAAACCAATCCCCCCCATACTTGAAATTTTTGCGTCCTCGCGAAATATATAATGTGGAAGGCAGGGAAACAAACCTTGGGTAGTTGGTTTTTCAGAATAAGGGTGCACGACATGCAAGTGTGCACGGCGTGCATACCTTTTTTATATGAAGGTTTCGAAACAATCTAGCCATGCAAGGCTGCATGGGTGCACAGCGTGCATGCTAGATTTACATCAACATTTTAATTTAACCTTCGACAACACTCATCGAACACAAACACTCAATAATCACAGCTCCCCAGCATTCATTTGGCAACAACGATCAGATAGGACACTATCAATAGACTCAACACTCGACTCAATCACAAGACTGGCACAAAATACGTACCACAAGACACACAAACCAACAATCCTTGGTATTTTATTCTCTATTCTAAAAATGAATACGCAAGGGGTGCCTCCCAAGATCTCTCTTTCTTTTTTGTCTTTGAGCTTGACGATACCTGGATTACGCTCCCCAACTTAGATCCTCCTTGAATTCCATTAGATTTTTCAATGATTGGAGTTGAATATCAAGTAGCACCCTTATCGAGAGATGGACGAGCCGAAGTGGCTGTGAGCGCCAACTCTTTCCTTGTTGCGACTTCCTCCTCGTGGATGTGTATACTTGAGGAGGGTAGAAGTAGGTTGGTGAGTGACAATCGAGCTCTACAATGCTCCCCAAACTGATAGTGCTACTCGGGCGGTCGGTGAGGTCGTCCAAGGGTGGTCCCAATATGGAGGTCAGTTCTAGACCGGTGTGAGAAGTACTCCTTGTGAGTTTTCTCGCATAGGTACTTCAAAACCAAACATGAGTCTTGAAGGATCTCATTTGGTCTCATTGGAACCACGACTCGAGGAAAACGCCAAATGATAGGTTCTCAATGGAAGGTGCAATGTCGAATTTGGGAGGCCCCATATCTTTATGTACTTTCCACTCTCCATCATCCTCCCTTTTAGACTCTTCTGCCCCAACATCAAAGAGAGATAGCTTGTCTTCAAGGAAGGTTGATGCCTTCACTTCTTCTTCACACCATCTTCCATACACCTCCAATCCTGGAAACAATCGAAGTAGATAGTCTTCAAGGGAAGGGACTTCTTCCCTTTCTAACTCCTCTCCCTCACCATCATGATCTGTGTATATGTCCTTTGGGATTGAGAAGTCTTCAAGGTAGATTAGTGATTCACCTTATTTCCCATCGGCCCGTGCATACATCTCTAATCTCAAATATCATTCAAGTAGGTGGTCTTCATAGGAGGAATCGTCCTCCTCTTCGAAATCCTCTACTTTGTCATCATGCGTCGCTGGTTGGTCTTTGGTGATTGAAGATGCTTCCACTTCCTCATCCATTTCCTCGGATGTCACACCCAAATCATGATCATTCATCTCAACCTCCTCCAATTGTGATGGGAGAGGAGGTTCCTCCACAAGTCGTGCCAAACGGTAAGATTGTTCAACTGATATCTCTAGTTGACGGTGACTCTCCTCAAGTAGCATAAGGAGTTGCTCATGCATGGAAGTAGAGGATTGATATGAATAATTGGGTCTTGAGCATTGATCTTAAAAAGGTGGATGATCTTGAGTGTAGTCTTGGTGGAAGTAGGTTAAAGGTGAGTCTTGGTGATAGTAAGTTGAAGGTGAGTCTTGCTGATAGTAAGTTGAAGGTGACTCTGGGTATAAATGTGTTGGAGATTGGTGTGCATCCCAACTTGGCATTGTTCCTTGCCCAAAGTTACTCCATTGTTGTTGTTCTCCTTCATAGCTAGGTTGGTAGTAAGTTAGTGGACCTTGATGCTCATAATGTTGATGTTGATCAGGATATGAGCTCCAACCTTCATCTTCATTACGTTCACCATAGGGACCTTGCCACTCTACGTTCCAACTATAACCTTGCATATGAACTCAAACACTAACAACCCAAGTAAATCAAGTAGGAGAAAAATAAAAACAAAATAAAACTATACATGGAGTCGAATGTCTACAGCGGCGCCGACTAAGTTCTTTCAAAGGAACGAGAGAGAGTCCCCAGCAACGGCGCCAAACACTTGATCGCCAAAATAACTATGAAGTTATCTCGACAATACAAGTGCCGTATGTGTCCAAAGGTTCCTCTCGTTAAGCTTTTACTCAAACTTAACAACAAGGTCTATACTAAAATAATTGAGATTGATTTTTAATTATCCTACTAATTCTATTAAAACTAATAATTAAGGTTTGATTAAAGGGGAGAAAAAATGCTCTTCGATGAGATGATTCATCAAACTCAACTTCCTAATAGCAGTAAGATCGAACAAATGTTGGACTTGGAGTAAATAATATGAATCCTCTTATCTCTCATATGATTATGCAGCATGATCATGCACGTGGATTATCACTACTAGTTTCCCAATCAAGGTTGGAACAACCTCAACTAGGCTAACCGACAATGAACACCGCGAAGTTCTACAAAGTGATAAGGTGCTCTTTTAGAATTAAAGGAAATCACGAGTAATCAGAATTAGTATTTTTCCCATCAATACCTAAGCTACTGATAACTACACCCAACTTGGTCCATTAGGTGCAAACCACAGTGCCCGCCAATTACAAGATGAACAACCTCTAAAACTAAAAGAAACACGAAAGGTAAAATCGAGTTGTTGCCTTACCCCACCGATAACTTTCATCTATCTTAGATTGTTAATCATATGAATTCCAGAATCTATCAAATAAAAGATTTCATAGATTTGACCTAATTCAAGCCGTAACAAGAACTAGGTGGAAAACCCAACAACCGAAGCAATCATTCATTTGAATCCAAATATCCAACAATCGTCAACCCTATATTTTTAGGGAGAGTATCATAGCTCAAATCCTACATCTCAACCAAGAAAATCTAAAGAATAAGCTACTCATGATTCTAGAAGAAGACAAATCAGAATTCGACGTAACCATCATCTTGATGAGGAGACGATGAATCGATCTTGCTCCAATCGTCGCTTTCAATTGAATTTCTAGGGATGGAGAATGGTGTTTTTGCAGAGGAGAGATCATGGAAAAATCGAAGGAATTCGTTCTGGAGAAGTCTGATTCTCTTTCCTCAAAATCAGGCTTTATATGGGAAACTGCAGATTTGGGAGGTGCACACGGTGCACCCCCTTGTCTTCAAAAACTAACGTATCAAAAACACCTATTTTGGTTTTCAGGACTGCACAATTTCTTCGTCCGATCTTCCGTTCGAGCTCTATTCGTGCTCTATTCCGTATCCAGAGACTCGTAATCAGACCCTCTATCTCTAGAGTACATGTGGATAACAAATACTACAAAGAAACACATCAAATGGACCATAACGGTCCAAGTGAATGGGTCTACGCACATAATGTCAATACACGAAACCACACAGAAATGAAGCACGAACAAATTAGTATTCACTCAAAAAACGTACAAATAACGATAGATAATTACTATAAATCCTAGCTCTATCAATTATGATGACTAAGAATTTCAATTGAGTTTAATTTATATTCGATAAGATTAAAACTATTGATTTTAGTATTTAATTAAGAAAAAAACAAGTTTAGATATAGTCTATTCGCTGATACACGTCACTCGTGAGTGGGGCACCAAACATTACCTTTACGAATGGCTTAGATTTTGGTTCTAACGTTTAGATTTTGGTTGAAAATGCCACGTCTGAGGAACCATTCAAACGAATCATAGTTTTTTGATCTAACAGTTATTATCAATAATATAAAAATTAATCAAAATTTTCTTTTAATAATTTGAATTATTAAAATTCAATAAATTCATGAAAAATGTATTAGTGTCTTTAACAAAGAGGTATCCTTTCAAATTTCAGTAACATGATTTATTAAAGTTGTGCAAATTTTAACTTTACTTCTTAGAATTTTCATTCACAAAAAATTTTATTCAAAAAACGTGTTGATGAATAATATAAAAATCAATTTGTACGTCTTCGAATTACAACAACTTCATTTCCAAATAACGGCACGGTAGACATCGGTGCGTCCACTGGCTATATGTCTCCTATTTCTTCATTTCCAAGCCTCTTATAAGGACATATTTGTTTGGTAACATCTAGCCAGTGGGAAAAGACACAGTATATATAAGGTTTAATAATTCGTGTCTCCATCGACATCTGTGTTGGATAGTTATAAGAATAGCCAGGGTTCAACTTACGAAGTGCACCAACACAGCATCAATGCATGGTTATCGACATGTTCGACAATTCCAGCATGTGGGAGAGAGAAAAATATGCACATGACCATTATGTACTCCCTTTCATTTTTACGTGGAAAGTGCACTCCCAAGATTAATTAATTATTTAATTAGGTGATATGTTAGCTACGGCTACTTAATGAGTTAATGGTAAATCCGTAAAAACTTATTAAAATGTGATTAATATTTTTCACCATGGGATATGTTTTTATTGATAAAAATATGTTTTATTAACACCGTCCGTATTTTATTATGTACTTTTTCTAATATATGAAATGGTTTATTAAGATAAATATGTAATGGTTTTTTTGTAACATGTTGAATAAATTTATATTTTTCATGGAGTATTCATTAGTAATGTATCTAACTCGTCAAATAACTCAGTCCAATCCCTCTTGATCTAACTCGGTTAGTGATTTGAGTTTGGAGTTGTAAAATCATATAAAAGATAATCTCAATCAAACACATATTAAACTTGAGATATTGTAAAATTCACGGCTAACAAAAATAGGTTTTAGTAGCCAAAATTTAACAATGTCACTTTATTTTCAAAATAGATCGATCGAGTCTGCAACCTAATTAACGTGAATGCGACTCCAATCAAGCCGTCCATTTGACACAATTTCTTGCAACAATTATTATGCTAATTAGATAATAGAAAAGCTAATATTGGCGTGGCTAAACCTGCAAAAATATCCAACGAGAAGCCGTTGGAACATAAACCAAAACAACCTATCATCCAAATCGGCAATTTTCATCTAGAAAACAGTGAGCGTTACCACATTATCGGACTGTGACGGCGATATCCTAACAACCAATCATTGCACGGAGCCAACACCGCCGCCGTTGCGACCACAATTTGTATCCGTGTGGGTCAAGGAATTAAAGCATCTAATCTCTCTCGGCGGCCTACTTTGTTTGTCTGATGCTCTGTTTAAGTTACAATGCTGTCTTAACTATATATATACTTCTTATACTAATTATTATATTTACTTTTACTTATAATGGGCTTAATTAATTAATATGGAAGATAATGTAGGTTGAGTCAAAGGTCTCGTCATGCATACTTGTCTCATCATGGCATCAGAATTATCGTCAATTACGTGTTTTTTATTTTTATTTCGTCGTTTAATGTTTGTAAGTAGTACAATACGACATTCCCTTGCCGTAACGGCTGTTAGCATTTGAATTGTCAGGCGACGTAGAGATACTGAAGGTCTCGTAAGTAAGACAACTTGATTACTAACTTGAATCCATCCAGGACCAGACAAATAAGTCTGAACATCGTCAACGACATAACAGCATACTGTTCCCAACTTCAGTGTCTTCTTCTCCCCAGTCAAACGAAAAACCTGGGATATCTAACATTGGTAAAACTTAATGAGAAGCATCGTACGTATTTTCTCAGTAATATGAAAATTGTAGTGTACGTTACTTTTATATATTAAAACGACTTGTCGTCAGTTATAAGCTTCTGTCGTTTTAGGGCATGTCATGACTAGGGAGTGGAGAAGATTATATGAGACATTCCTGGCTTGAAATGCAATGAATCTGGAATCCTGTACGGACAGTCTTAATAAGTCTACATTGAATCTTACTCCATAATGTTGACTATGCCTCGTGCAGTTATGTGCATCAGACGGTTGGGAGCTACTTGGGACCCACATAGAGGTATATTCTGAAATGTAAATTCAACACTACAACTACTTTTATTGGGTAGTTTATGAGGATGAAACGAATTAATGCAAATAACGAATTCATCCAATATAAATTATACAAAAATGAATAATGCTGCCATTTATATTACGTCGCGCCGCGCATAGTAGGAAGTGAAAAGTTAGTAGTTGAGATAATTTTTCTTTATAAACCAGTTTCATTAAATTGAAAAAGAGGATTACAAAATTTAGGGTAAAACCCAAGTAAAGACAAAATAGTGAAAAGGAAAAGTACTATTTATTCACAAGCCCAAGTTATAAATCTAGCCCAATGGATAATAGCATAACCTTAAACACACTAAACCCTAATTATGGAAACAGTCGCCGCCAACATTGATCTTCATCTAAGCCGTCGAAATTGCATTGTTGAAACTTCGCAGTCGAGCATAAAGTTAACGAGCACCCGTGAAGCCCACCAAAACTAGAGAAATCCCTGCTACAAACTCAACAAATAACACCCAAGCTCACTTAGAAAACCACAACATCTCCGAATCATGAACGCAATGCATGAAGGAAGGAGGTAGATGAACTAGATGAAAAGTTGCAACAAACCACCAATTAGCTCCCTTTGCATCCAAAAGTAGCCCCAAAACTAAAAAATCATATCTGAACCTGTTAACCAACCAGAGAACTGCATGCCCACGGGGGAAAGACAGAGACAAGCTCTGAAAGACATGTCCCACAAGCGAAGAAAGCCAGAAACCAGAAGGGTTTGAACATGAGCCATAAGGTGGGAAAAAAACAAGGTAGAAGCCAACCAACAATCATCCTCGGAGCAAGCAGATGCCTTCTCGTTGCTCCAAAGTCTCTGAAATATCCTTTGATTTTCGTCCAAAAAGGTCTTTCTTCGAATGAGGGAGAACCGGGATTTAAATAGAAGTCTAAAAAATCCTTCAAATCTCGGATTGTCAATATTGGCTCTATGAGCTTATGTCAATATTGGCGCTATGGTCCATAGCCAACTTTGACATTTTATAAGGCCAATATTGACACCCCATTCTGACAATTTCGAAATTATTGGCGCTATGAACTGCCAAAGTTGGCGCTATGTGCATAGCACCAAGTTTGACAGGTCCATAGTGTCAATATTGACATAACTCTCTGATCAAAGTTCTAGGAAATTTAACGAGCTTTCCAATGCCACCAGTCGTACATCAATCAGACTTCTGAACTAGAAGATATGTCCAAAATACGAAACTGCGATGTTTTTTACCAAGTCGAGATCCAAGCCCCTTGAAGATGTCAAAATGCTTTCTATTGCTTGTCCTAGACCATCCACACACACTGTATCACTCCGATTAATGTCTCGATGTTGTTATGCACCTGAAATCTATAAAACACACTCCCAAAATCAAAGGACCCCCGAACGGGTCTGAGACACTAAATTGAGATAGATATTAGAAATGCATGAAACATCCTAAACTTCTACCCAAAAGAGGCGAATATTCATGAAATGTCGCTTAAATGAGGATGATGAACACGACAAATCGAGTGTCATCAATAACATTTGATCTTATGCATTGTTCATAAAAAACACATTAAGTAGTAATATTCCAATATGCACATAGACATACTTGTTTCATTCCTAAAACCTTATACTACTAGCCTAGAAAGGTTCACCCTCGTAATCATCATCATTGTCATCATCTCTATGAGCGTCATTGGCCGTACCAGGAGTAGAAGCGCTACTACAGTGGCTCTCGAACAAACGTTTCATTTGCTCCAAATTTGGGGACAAGCCATCTTGAGAGGAAAGATGTTCCAACACTTCTCGACCAAATGTGGCAAAATCCGGTAATGGAATTGTTGGTCGTTTGTTGAGAATAAGAAGAAGACGACCCTTTATATACCTGCAACATAAAACCATTTTAGAGTAAGAATTACAGAAAATCGGACATGACCTATTCATACTTTTTCCTAAACTCATACTCTTCGGCCTACAAAATTAACAAACATTCCTTCTTGACTAGAATTTGTAATATTTCTAACAAAACAACTACATTTGTAATACAAACATCATACATCTTAAATATTCCTTAACACAAACAACTAGTTTCTTCCATTTTAATACATATAGCAATGCATATACCTAGGCAACATCAATATTTTGTACCAACTCACCTGATTTGCTTTTGCCCCAAACCCAAGATGACGAACTCTGCCTGATTTCTCAACAAGCTTTGGATTCGTTGCAATATATGCGCTACTCACAACATTATTCTTGCTAGTTCGAGAATCAGAGGTAGGATCTTTAATGAACTATCTCCAATGGTGTTGTAGTATTAAAACCAACATCATTTGAAGTACTGGTATAGGTAAAGTTGGTACCATCTCCTCCACCTCCCCATGGATATATCAGAGTTTGTAATTTGATGGAAATGAATTTTGCAACAAGTGGTCCAACACTGTATTCCTATTATGAGACTTTTTGAATTTGCACATAGGACAAGGGCATGGAATCACAATTTCGCCCTTATTGTGTACAAAGGCAAAATCCAAGAAGTGTTGCACCCCACTAATGTATCGGGGGTTGGTATGAGGCAAACCTAACCAATTCTTATCCATATATCTAAACAAATCGTGTAGCTAAATAAGATTTTATGATAATTTATTAGTATCTAGTAACCAAGTTCAAACAAATAATTAGACTATATTCACATATCAAATATTAAGACTATATACTAGTAATACTAATAAAGTAACTCAAACCAAATTCATATACATATATCCATTATATATTTTAAAAAGTCATTACACTTTAACTAACTTAATCCTAACTAATATTTCAATTATAAATGCACATACCATTTATGTTCTTCTATACATTATACTCACAACAAGGATAAATTACTAACCTTATCTTTCGCTAGATCACAAACCTTTAACTTCTTGAATTGGTATTCACTAAAGATATTACACCTTCAAAAAATATATGTAATTAGTATAAAAAGTAAGTCAATAACATTCATATCTATTACTAACTATACCCAAAACCAACAAACTCAAAATTCTTAGCAAATTCAACAAAACCCCCAAATTTTAATTTAGGGTTCATAGATACAAATCACTTAATCCTAATCTATATACAAATTAGAAAATTTTATGTATCATTAAATGTTTAGACAACACATATACACCCATTTACAAGAATAATTATAATCAATTTCATCATTCTAACCATAAATTGAAAAATCCCTAATTTCAAAGTTTTAAGGTTTACTTACCTAGATTGGAGTTGTTGCAAGCCAAAGAGTGGACGGACACTACTGACGGACGACGAAGGATGGTGGGAGGGAGCTCGACCGCCGGCAACGAGTCGATCACTGGCGGACCAGTGCAGATTGGCGCTGTCGCCACGCTGGAGCAGAAGAGAAGACATAGGAAGAGGAGAAGAGAATAAAGAAACGCAATTTATGTCCCTTCGTTCCGGGTATATATAACAAAACCTAACAACGGCCATGTGGCCGCTGTTAAACTGAACATCCTAACAGCGGGTAAGTGGGCGCTGTTAGGATGGACAGTTTAACAGGGACGCGTGTAGCTGCTGTTAGAAGCCCGTTGTTAGGATATTCTAACAACTGGGCCCATAGTCACTGTTACACTTATCTTTGTTAGGACAATATTTTTTGTAGTGAAAGCTAGCATTGCATGGATGAACGATAATTTATCTAAGTTATTCAGGTTATAATTGCTTGGCGATTTGCTACGATAATCTTAGATCAATCAGGCACCTCTAAGGATCTATTCTGATCGACTGTAGACTACTCTCTCGAGCTAATCTACACCCAAGCAAAACGCACTATTAATCTAGAGCTAACGAATAATCTAGAGTTCTTCCTAAGCAACCTATTAATTTATGTTTCTCTCAGATCCACAAATTAATTACGATGATTCAACTAAGGCGATCAAACGAAATTGAATAATAAATTACGTTTAGCAAGAACACATCATAAGTATGAATAACCTCGATAACAAATCAAAGGGTTAAAAACCCATCATCCATGTAAAAGCTAAACTAAAGCTTCATCTCATCCAAACAGCACGAAAGGTTTAGGTACTCATGGTTCGGGAAACAAGAAAGGTAGAAGAAAGGAAAATAACCCGGGAAGAAAACATCTTTCGTCTAGAAATCTCTGTCTTGTCGCCAATCTTCGTTCCGCCTCCAATCGTTGATGTTATGTCGCTTCAATCAATCTCTGGAACTGTAGCTCCCTCTAAAAACTCAAAACTCTGTCTGGAATAAGGTATATTTCGTCAAAAGGGGTCTCCAGGGTATTTATATGATGTCTTCCAAATCAAAAAAGGATTGGGCTGAAAAACAGCGCATTGAAGACAACACACGGGCGTGTGTTGTAATTCAGAACTCTTCGGGTGGCACAACGCACGTCCGTTTGTTAACAACACACGGGCATGTGTTGCTATTTCACTGCGTGTGTTAGCCTCCGTTAGTAATCTTTATCTCATTGACTTTTTCAACTTCCATAACGCAATTTGGGTCACCTTTGATGTCGTATGACACCTGAAATGCACCAAAAACACGGAAAACAACATCACATTGCTCCAAGGGGCCAAGGGTAACAAAATACCCATGAAACACACCAAATACGATCAAAGCGAGACATCCAGGCATCCAAAAAAGTCGTTTAAAGCGGGAATAATTGTGCTAATAATCGAGCTCATCAAAGAGTTGTATCGTGTCTATGTGTGGGGCGTTGTGGCATTGCCTTAGTTGAACATAGAGAGTTGGAACCTTCAACAGTGTCGATGGAGTTGAGTAGCAATTATAAGAAGGATAACAGTACATGTAGCCATATAGGCGACTAGACGTGGGAATAATTGTGCTAATAATCGAGCTCATCAAAGAGCTGTATCGTGTCTATGTGTGGAGCGTTGTGGCATTGCCTTAGTTGAACATAGACAGTTGGAACCTTCAACAGTATTGATGGAGTCGAGTAGCAATTATAAGAAGGATAACAGTACATGTAGCCATATAGGCGACTGGACGATCCTCCTTCAGGCGAGGACGATGGTAGAGACGTTTCAAAACGTATAGAACCTAATTAACTATAATTATTTACAAAACGTATAGTGAATTCTTGCGGTAAATAAAAATGTACAAAGGTCAAAATCGTCACGAGATGAACGACTCGATTTTTTCCACCAATGAGCGATTCAC
Source organism: Linum usitatissimum (assembly GCA_030674075.2). Classification (NCBI taxonomy): domain Eukaryota; kingdom Viridiplantae; phylum Streptophyta; class Magnoliopsida; order Malpighiales; family Linaceae; genus Linum; species Linum usitatissimum. The sequence goes on from JAUJYP020001424.1 coordinate 2,597,644, forward strand.
TTAATATACACCTATTTTTGAACCTAGAAACAGTAGGAAACTAATAAAACATTGCATCTTGTGTGGCTACACATGGAAAAACGGCAATAATTTTTACTAAACATAGTATCTTGGTATGGATGGCTACACATAGAAAAGAAAAATCACCATTTTTGGGCCCTACGGTCTCTCTGTCCTAGTGGTGTGGGTTTCCTCTTCCGGCTGTTGGGATCCTATATAACCCCTCACTCCCACCATTTTTTCCATTCTTCTTCTTTCTCTTCATACTCTGTTCTTCTTCCTGTTTACTCTTTCCCCTTTTCTGGGCGTGCTCTCTCTGAAACTCCTTTTTCCCTCTTTATCCCCCAAAAGCAGATTTTTTCGTTCCCTCTACCTTTAAAATCTTTTCTCTGTTCTTCTTCTTCTTCTCCTTCACGCCTCTTCTTGGTCTTTTCATTTATCCATCCATGCCCGCAGAAATTCCAACCAGTTAACCCACAAACTGAAACACTCTAAAGAATATATTTTTAACCATGGACCCGAGTTTTCTCTGTCCGACCAAGTACACAGAGCATCGAAGTCTCACCAGAAAATATATCACTACTGCTAAACCCTCTTTAAAACGCAGGAAAAGCTCTGCCATGGAGTCGGGTCACCCGACCCGGGTCGTCCGGATATCTGTGACCGACCCGGACGCGACCGACTCATCCAGTGACGAGGAGTCCGAGTTCTTTGGTCGGAGGCGGGTCAAGCGGTATGTCGAAGAGATCAGCATCGGTTGCGAGGAGGTTTCCACGGCCGATGCCGCTCCTGCTCTTCCAGCGAGGAAGAGAACAGTGGCGGTTGATGTACGTCCGGTCCAGACCGGTGGAGGAGGGAAGAAGTTTAGAGGTGTGCGGCAGCGGCCTTGGGGGAAATGGGCTGCGGAGATTCGGGATCCAGTGAAGAGACAGAGGTTGTGGTTGGGGACTTATAATACTGCTGAGGAGGCGGCGATGGTTTACGACAACGCCGCGATTAAGCTCCGGGGACCTGACGCCCAAACGAATTTCATCAATCCGATCGGAAAGGAAGTTGAAAAGCCGGTCGAATCGACATCCGGCGGCGGGTACGACTCCTGCGACGAGTCGTCGCATAACAACAACAACCTTTCCTCTCCAACTTCCGTTCTTCAGTTCAGAACTGATGAGTACTCCGAGCCGTTGGTTGAGCCGGATGAGCCGATGGAGTTACTTTTAGCCGAGCCGGTTGGAGAAGAGGAAGCCACAGCTGGACTCCAGTTTCTACAGGAGTGTGAAGGGGAAAGTAGTCATTGCAATAATAACGATATTAATCACAACAACCAAGTCACCGACTTTTACGGAGACGACGACTTCTCGGGCGAGTGTTACTACTCGCCGCAGCATCTCTCCTCGTTTTTGGAGGAATCGACGTCGTTTACTGACGATCTGTTCAACTTCACCGGCTGCAGCGAAGAGGAAGCGAAGCTCCTACAGCCGTCGCCGATTGCTTTCAACGACGATAACGAATCAATCGTCGCCAGCGGCGCCGCTCTGTTGCAAGAGAGCTTCTCGATTCGCTGTGACGATATTTTCGCAGACATTCCCAATGTTGGGAACTCGCCCGCCTTCCAAGACAATGATGACGACTATTTCCAGGACATTGGTGATTTGTTTTTCTCCGAACCTTTAGTGTCGCTTTGATTATCCATTTCGCCGTCGTCGCAGGCGCCGTTTGATTGCTGTTTCGTCGGCAAATTTTGTGTAACGGTGGAAGCTGGAGTGATGAGATAGTAATCGGTTTTTCTTTTAATATAATTTATTTGTTGAAGTAAATGTGAGTCACTCCGTGAAAAAAAATTGACGGAGTGGACAGTGAAGTTTTGCTGAGATAATAAATATGATAATGAGTGTATTTATTTACTTTAAGTCCTTCAAATTTACATTTTCACCGGTGAAAGTAACGCTTAAAATGAATGTGCCAGGCTGGCATTCCTTTTTGTTTTGACGCACACGAGAGCAGGCGTAATTAGCGGCTAAGGCCGGTCGAACGAATGAGTCAAAGTATGTGTCACTCGTGTGTGTGTGAATTCGTGTCACTGTTTAATTAATTAAAATATGAAAGTAATAATTTTCATTAATTCAGTTTAGTCGATTTATTAAGCCAAAATATCAGCATGATACTCCAAAATTAAGGCTAGCTTTGACTAAAACGGTGATACGAATGGTACTGCCGAAAACCTGCAATTTTTTTGTGCTGCCGCAAAGCACGAATATTATTTAATATAATAAAGTTTTTAAAAAAAAGGGAAAGTGGAGGGAGGAATGAAATTAGTTAAGGAGGACTTTTCCATGATTTCTTCTCTTTTTATGAAAAGGATATTTAGAGATTATTTTTCGTTAATGTTCCTTTTTTGTGTAATTAACGTGGACAATTATTGACCATGAAAAAGTAATTAGGGGGGGATTAAAATTAATTAATGGCTTCACCGGTCAGAGTTCAATGGACCTACTAAAATTGATTTTTGGTCACATTTACTAACTTCCTCTATTGCTTTTACCGGACGTGGCTCGATTAGAAGGTTTCACTTTTGAGAAGTTTGGGTACCAAAAGGGAACGTACGACGAATTAGGAATGTCAAACGGTTTGGTTGCATGTATCAGGTTAATTAGAGAATATTTATTTATTTGGTTTTATTTAATTAACGAAAGTATGTGGGAATCGGTTGAATTATATGCCTGTTTGGTAGCGGGAATGTAGGATGGGAAATTTAGATTTTAATGAAGTGTATTTTTAGAGTTAACTTTCTTATTCCCATCCAAAATTTCATTTTACATCCCATTTTGCAAACTGACCAATAGTGTTTTGGCCTGAAGAATCAATCTGAATGAACCAGCCTAACGACATGTAGTTATATGTACCTTGCAGGAAAAGTTTGGTAGCAAGTGGATAAAGTTGTGTGCAATTAAAGAGAGACCGTAAAATAAAGAAGTACTATGGAAAACCCCTAAGGCATATTGGTGCGGGATATCGTGGTATGTTTTCTGAACCATACCTCCTTGTATAGCACATTGGGACTCGAGTCTGCTGCCCTAAAGTTTCCGACTTCCCCTAAGGTTCTCGAACATATCTAGAGTTGCCAACGATGGCCAACTGGCCGCCCCCAAATGCATCAACTCCTTATTGGTGATTTCCCATTCCAATTGTGCTTAATGATTCTTATTGGTGATTTCTCTCCCTTGAATTGGGGTTTTTGATTAAGTGACTCTATACATGTGACTTGTTTTGCTGTATGACTTCTTAGGACATTGTGATTAGGATGAGGATGCTTTTCTTGTGAATTAGGTGCCTAAATGTTTATGGTTTGTCATTCTCCCTATATGGTGTTACTTAAGTGTGTAGTGATCCCGTTTCAATTATGAGAACTTTTTGGTTTGATTTTGGTTTGTGATGACTATTTAGACAAGTGACATTAATCTTATCTTCGTAATGTGTAATGTTTTAAATTAGATTTTGAAGGATTATCTCATTTTTCTTTCTATCTTGCAGGATGGAATCTATTTTAGGATGTTTGTTTGTCATATCCAGAACTTGTGTTTTGCGTCTTTGTTTTCTTTGTGTCTCGTGGTTGAACTTATGTTAGGTTTTGTTTCATTTCGTTTGCTATAAGACTATTTTCTTATCTCGAAGAAGTTTCGATCTCAAATGACATCCGACTGGAGCCCTGGTCCTTGTACAGGCTCTATATTGGTTCGCACGCATCAAGGTAGTACCATATTTTCTACCATTTCCCTTCATTTCTTGGTCCATTGGGGACAATATACTGTTCAAGTGTGGGGTGAATTATGGTGTTTATAAATTCGGGTACATAACTTGTGAGTAATATTGCTGAATGGTTGTCCTTACTTTTCGAAACTCCCTCTTGAGCTTAGTTTGTGGATGTTAGTGAAGGCATGTTTAGTGTTCTCATTCTATTTGTGGATGTCTTGGATGTGAGGGTGTCATTTTCAAACCACCTGCCATTTTGCCAAAATTAGTATAATAGAGACTCATATATATGTTAAAAATGAATTGCTACCTTCTACTGTTTTATTCTATGTCACAGTAGAGTGTATCTGTATCCACCCAAGGACCTGAGCTTTGTCTTCCGATCACCATATGTTGAGTTCTTTATAGAGAGCGATTAGTAGATTTGCTTGAGGACAAGCAAGCATTTAAGTGTGGGGTAATTTTATGTGCTGTATTTTCGACAGACTTATTTTCATTATAAACTATATTTTTGTGTGTCGAAATATATTCAAACTTAGGATTTTGAGTACATGTTTGGGTCTCTTGCCCCTCGGGGCCGTATTATGTTGTTTAGGTTGATTTTATGCATTTTAGGCGATTTACGGTGTTTGGGGACAAGTGTGAACTAATATGGACGATTGAAGTTGCTCGGAGCGAAGATTGGTTGGAATTCAGAGGAACAAGTTGTGCCCTTTGGAACCCGGCGTGTCCCACAGGTACACGGTTGTGTCCTTTTCTTTGGAAACTACACTCGAGAGCCTCTGTTGGGAGAAACACGTTTGTGTCCTTCAGGAGCATGTCGTGTCCTCAAAGGACATAGTGTGTCCTACCTTCAGACGGGCTTTCAAGTTATTTTCCTTCTTCGGTTTGGAAGAGACAAGATAAATAGCCCGTGCAGCCTTTTTGATGAGACAGACTTTATTCCAAGCATATGTTTGAGTTTTGAAAGCGAGAAAGAGTTTCAGAGATCGGTGAAGCGAGAAAACATCAACGATTGGAGACGGATCGAAGATCAACAACAAGACGGAGATTTCTTGACGAAACATGTTTTCTTCCCGGGTTATTTTCCTTTCTTCTTCCCTTCTTGTTTCCAGAACCATGAGTAGCTAAACATTTCGTGTTGTTTGAATGAGATGAAGCTTTATTTTAGCTTTTTGTATGAATAATGGGGTTTTAACCCTTTGATTTGTTATCAAGGTTATTCAGACTTCTAATGTGTTCTTTCTAAACCTAATTTCTTATTGAATTTCATTTGATCGCGTTAATTGAATCATCGTCATTGATTTGTGGGTCTGAGAGGAATATAAATTGATAGGTCGCTTAGAAAGAACTCTAAATTATTCATTAGCTCGAGAGAGGAACAGATCGTTTAGACTTTTTGCATCATTTGTCGTTGTGGTAATTTATCGAACACCTTCAGTGCGTTTTTCTTAGGTGTCGATTAGCTCGAGAGAGGAGTCTACTGTTAAGTAGAATCGATCCTTAGAGGCATGAGAGTGATCTAAGACTATCGTAGAAAATTACCAAGCCGTTATAACCTGAATAATCGAGATAGCTTATCGTTCATCCATGCATTGCAAGCTTTAATGGATTCGAATCCGAACAACCGTCATTCCATATTTGAAACTCAATCTCTTGAATTTACTTTCTTTTGATTTGCATTCTTAGTTGATAGTTGGTCACATAAAAAATCAAAAAACAATCGTTCACTGTTACTTGTTTTGGTTAGCTTAATCAATTTGAGTAATAGTATTAGAAAGACCTTAGGGAAATGTGATTCCATTAGTTCATTCTAGTGGGTATTTGATTAGTGGGGTAAAATCCGCTCGTCAGGAAGTGGTGTTGAGACCCTCTTGAGCTTCATTCTATCGTGTCAACAAACATTGAGCTGGAGGAAGGGCAGACAAACAACATTCATTCTATTTCCTTGAAGGGTGACATTCCTTGTCATTTCGGCCTGAGCAAGAGTAGTCGTCAAGAGTGATAAGGAAACAGGGGATGCCTGAATCGATGAATTAGAAACCGCTGACTCAAGGTGTTGGAATTGATTAAACGGGATAGCTTCCAAATTCCGACCCTTCTTTTTCACATTGTGAGGAGGCTCCAAATCCCTCTTGGAGCTATCCAGGTTACGACAAGACGGGAGTGCGACTAAGAACTGATTTTCCACTATGCGGCAGCAATTTTAGAGCACCCATCTCCTTCTTAGATTTCTGTTTAGGAATGAAGTATTCCTGTAGCGTAGTAGTGATCGATGGGGGAATAGTAGTTGCGGAATCGAACACATCAGTTGGTGAAGGAAGGGGAGTCGAACTTTTTCTAAAAAATTCTTAGCCAGCAGGAGGGGAAGAGGTCATAAATGACGTTGTATATTTAGGAACAGTGGTATCAAACAGGTCTAAAATGATAGGTTGAACTTGACCCGAGGTCGAGCCTGCTAAGAACAAAGGATTCAAACAGATTTGCACCCGTTATTGGGCTTTTCCTTTATCGTTAGAAGATTTTGGGCTCGGCTCGGGCGGGTTTGTCTTGGGAGTATGGTTATATGCTTGGACTTAACCGCCAGCCAGCACATTTTCTTTTTTGAGAATTCGACAGCCCACTTGAGTTGGGCCCACCTTATTTGGTTTTGACAAAGCTGACCTACCCACACCACCTTGACTATGTTTGCCAGAGTTTCCTTGATTATTGCGTGTATCAAATGGGAGTTAATCATTCTGAGAAATTTTTGGCATAAATAGGATTGACTTCTCTTTGTTGGTCTAGGGTAATTCTTTGAGCAATAAAATAATCACCGCCAATTTTATTGCACCAATTATTTGGTTGATCAACCAACCGAAGTAAATGTGTCTCCTTAAATTGATTGCAATGTGCAATCAGATGCATTTTCCCAACCATTTCCATTTAAATGGTTCCCTCTCATTTGGCTATAAAAGGATGTAGAGGATGCATTGTGAAAAATCATCCCTCATTCCTTTCTTCATTCATACACGGCTGTCTCTCTTTTATTTGTCTCTATTTTCTTCTTTACGTGTAAATTGAGATACATTATCTCAATTGGGTAGATAGGTGAGCGATAGAAAGTCTCGGTAAATGTTTTACCATGGTAGGAATACTTTTTTGTGAGCGATAAAACAGTGAGATAGTTGTTTCGGGGTTGGGAAACACTTTGAGTGTCACTATTTTTGGATTGGCTCGGTTCGCCTTTGTAGCTACATTGTTATAGTGAAGAAGTGCTCGTAGCGGTTGCTGCTGCTGTAGATGTACTCTGCACATTGGAGGGGAACTATGTATATCCCGGTGTTATTTACTTACCGTCTTGTGCTTGGCAATTTCGAGAATATTTGTTTTATATTGCATTATTAATATTACCATAGTAAATTGGTCTAAGGAGGTTGGCTTAGTTATCGTCATTTTGGTATTGCGGTGGTAATCACCCATCCATAGTGATTTTAAGTATAGCGAACTACCGCCACTTCCAACCTGTCTTGGAAATATTTACGGTGTGTGGTGCAATATATTTACTCTATATGGAGGTCATGCCAAGCAAGATGGTTAGTTTGAATGGTACAAACTTTCATATATGGAGAAGCAACATGAAGGATCTCATGTTGATGAAAGATTTGGATCAACCGTTGTCATCATCAACTAAGCCAGCCGCTAAAAGTGACGGGGATTAGAAGCGCGAGCACGAGAATGCGTGTAGTTATATTCGACACCGTGTCGATGATAACATGCACAACCACATCGCTGGAGAGACATATGCGTTGAAACTTTGGAAAAAGCTGGAGGGGCTTTATGCGTCAAAGACCAGCAACAACAAGCTCTTTTATCTCACGAAGATAGTGCAGATGAGATACAAAGAGGGCATTTCAGTCGCAGATCACTTGAACGATGTTCAAGGGATCATTGACCAGTTGTCGGGAATGAAATTAAAGCTACAAGATGAGGTGACGGCTCTTTTGGTTCTGGCTTCCCTACCAGAATCTTGGGAAACCTTGAAGATTGCAATCACAAGCTCTGTCGCTGATGGTGTTGTCACAATGGAGGATGTCAAGAGCGGAATCTAAACGAGGAGATGAGAAGAAGATCTCAAGGAGCCTCTTCCTCGTCATCATAGTCAGACGTTCTAGATATGGATGGGAGAGGAAGGAGTGAGTCGAGAGGCTAAAAAAAGCAAGGGAAGAGCCGAGGGAAGTCCAACAAGCATGCAAACATCACTTGTCACAATTGCAAGCAGAAGGGACACATCTGGAGGTTTTTCCCAGAACTTACGCAAAACAGAGGTGGTGACAGTGACCGCGTAAACATTGTTGAGGAGCTCATGCTTGTCTACGATGAAGATTTTGTCAAGCTGACAACCCAAGAGACAACTTGGGTGGTTGATAGCGGCGCCACCATTCATGTGACGTCCAGGCGTAAATGTTTCTTATCTTATTCACCGAGTAAATGGTGTGGTAAGGATGGGAAATGGAAACTTCTCCAAGATCATCGGCAAAGGAGATGTCACTTGGAGACGATGGATGGTGCGACGATGGTGCTTCGAGATGTTAGACATGTCCCGGACATGGGTTCTAATCTGATTTATGTGGACAAGCTGGACGGGGAAGGTTATTGTCATACCTTCAATAACGGTCAATGAAAACTCACCAAAGGCGCATTAGTGGTGGCGAGAGGCAAGAAAAAGTCTAAATTGTACGTGACGGAAGCCAAGATCTCCCTAGAAGCTACAAACTCAACGGAGATTGTTGACACCCTCGCGTAGTGGCACAAATGCATTGGCCACATGAGCGAGAAGTCCATGGTAAACCTGGCGATGAAGAAGGCTATACTTGGACTCGATCATGTCGACCCGAAGAGATGCATTGACTGTCTGGAAGGAAAGCAAAATCGAGTTGCTTTAAGAAGAACGTGCTAGATCTGGTTCACTCAGATCTTTGTGAAGCGGATTCCAAATTCCTTGGTGGCGCATGTTCGAGTGTTTGGTTGCAAGACCTTTGTTCATATTCCGAGGGATGAGAGGTCGAAACTAGATTCCAAGATACGATCGTGTGTTTTCATTGGATATGGTCAAGATGAATTTGACTACAGATTCTTTGACCCTATCCAAAAGAAGCTCATTAGGAGTCGTGATGCTGTGTTCATGGAGAATGAGACCATTGAAGATATTGAGAAGGCTGGGAGAGATACTCCTATTACTGATGCGAGCTTAACACTTGAGGAGCTATAACCTCCAACACCTGTTGTTAGAGAAATTCATCCGGAGGTAGCTGAACCTGCAGCCCCCCTTGACGTTCAGCCTGATGATTCTGATGATGATGGTTTTCATGATCAACTGCCAGCCGGCGAAGGTTCTCCGCCCCGAACGAGATCGAGTAGAGTCATGCAACCCTCTACCAGATATTCATCAAATGAATATGTTTCATTCACTAATGGGGGAGAACCAGATAGCTTTCGGGAAGCTATGAAGGATGAACACAAGCAGAAATGAATAGAGGCAATGAAGGATGAGATGAAGTCCCTACACGACAATAACACATTTGAGCTGGTGAAGTTGCCAAAGGGGAAGAATGTGTTGAAGAACAAGTGGGTGTTCAAGATCAAGCATGAAGAACACAACAGTAAACCACGGTTCAAAGCTCGACTCGTCGTCAAAGGAAGGGCATCGAATTTGACGAGATTTTTTCACCATGGTGAAATTGACATACATTCGTACAGTATTAGGTCTGGCGGCAAGTCTCAACCTGGAGGTTGAGCAGATGGACGTGAAGACCACCTTCCTCCATGGTGATTTGGAGGAAGAGATCTACATGGAGCAACTGGAAGGCTTCAAGCAACAGGAAAAAAAGGATTTTGTGTGCAAACTTAAAAAAAGTTTGTACAACTAGAAGCCGGCGCCACGACAATGGTACAAGAAGTTTGAGTCTGTTATGGGGAGCAATGGTACAAGAAGACCACTTCAGACCATTGCGTATTTGTGAAGAAGTTTGTCGATGATGATTTCATCATCTTGTTGCTCTACGTCGATGACATGCGGATTATTGGCCGGGACGTTTCGAGAATCAACAACTTGAAAAAGGAGTTGAGCAAGTCTTTTGTAATGAAAGACTTGGGGCTGTGAAGCAGATTATTGGCTTGAAGATTGCACGAGACAGAGTTGCCAAGAAGATCTAGTTGTCGCGGGAGAAGTACATTGAGAAAGTACTCAAACGATTCAGCATGGACGGTGCAAAAGCGGTAAGTTGCCCTCCTGCTAATCACTTTCAACTTAGCACCAAACAGTGCCCGTCTACTGATGTAGAGAAGACGGAGATGGAAAGAATTGCATATGCTTCAGCGGTGGGAAGTATGATGTACATTATGGTGTGTACACGACCGGATATTGCTCACGCAGTCGGAGTTGTTAGTCGGTTTCTTTCCAATATGAGAAAGGAACACTGGCAGTTGTGAAGTGGATTCTCAGATATCTTCGAGGTAGCTCCAAACTTGTGTCTATGTTTTGGAGATTCTAATCATGTACTTTTTGGCTACATAGATGTGGACATGGCACGTGACGTTGATACACGAAGGTCCACTTCTGGATACATGATTACATTTTCAGGGGGAGCTGTTTCTTGGCAGTCAAGGCTATAGAAATGTGTAGCTCTTTCCACTATAGAAGTAGAATTCATTGCTGCAACGAAAGCTAGCAAGGAGCTATTGTGAATGAAGAAGTTCTTGAATGAACTTGGGTTCCAAAAAACTGACCACATCTATTCTGTGACAGCCAGAGTGCCATATACCTTGCCAAGAATTCGACTTTTCATTCTAGGTCCAAACATATCGATGTTCGATATCATTGGATTCAAGATATGGTGGGGTCGAAGCAGTTACAACTTGAGAAGATTCATACCGATGAAAACGGATCTGATATGTGCATGAAAAGTCTTTCAAGAGAGAAGTTTGAATATTATCTAGCAACGACAGGGATGATGGAGAGTCGCAATTAGCCGGGAGGGGGAGAATTGTTGGTCCAGGGTAATTGCTGAGCAATAAAATAATCACCGCCAATTTTATTGCACCGATTATTTGGTTGATCATCCAACCAAAGTAAATGTGTCTCCTTGAATTGATTGCAATGTGTAATCAGATGCATTTCCCTAACCATTTCCATTTAAATGGTTCCCTCTCATTTGGCTATAAAAGGATGCAGAGGATGCATTGTGAAAAATCATCCCTCATTCCTTTCTTCATTCATACACGGTTGTCTCTGTTTTCATTCTCTATGTTTTCTTCTTTACGTGTAAATTGAGATAAGTTATCTCAATTGGGTAGATAGGGGAGCGGTAAAAAGTCTCGGTAAATGTTTTACCGTGGTAGGAATACTTTCTTGTGAGTGATAAAATAGTGAGATAGTTGTTTCGGGGTTGGAAAACAATTGAGTGTCACTATTTTTGGATTGGCACGGTTCGCCTTTGTAGCTACCTTGTTTTAGTGAAGAAGTGCTCGTAGCGGTCGCTGCTGTTGTAGATGTACTCTCCATATTGGAGGGAAACTACATAAATCCCAGTGTTATTTACTTACCGTCTTGTGCTTGGAAATTTTGAGAATATTCGTTGTATATTGCATTATTAATATTACCATAGTAAATTGGTCTAAGGAGGTTGGCTTAATTATCGTCATTATGGTATTCCGGTGGTAATCACCCATCCATAATGATTTTAAGTGTGGCGGACTACCGCCACTTCCAACCTGCCTGGGATATATTTACTGTGTGTGGTTTATTAGTGCAATATATTTACTCTATTCTAGTCTGCTCCGCCCCAATACTCTTTCCCATCACTTACTGATTTTGTGTTGTCGTTGGTGATTGGAAGAGCTATCTTGTTTGGTTTCCAGTGCTTCATGGCGATCGTTTGCCATGGTCCATCTGGCTCCAGCGCCGGAGCACCATCCCTGCTCGGGATCAAGACATTGAACGGAGCACCATCCCTGCTCGGGATCAAGACATTGAACGGAGCGTTGCCCATCGGGATGGACGGCCGGACCTCCCGAGATGAGGACAGTGCTCCACTTTATGGCCACGGTGACCACATCCTGAACAAAACAACGGGAGATTATCATACTCCACAACTTGCCAGAAACCATGAACGTAGACACCCTTGGGAACTGTATCAGCCAGATTGATCTCCACAACAGTTTTTGCAAACTTCCCACGGGTAGCGTTCCTAGTATGAATATCCATCTTAACGAACCGTCCAACCAAGTTGTCATGGCCTTCGAGAACATCGCTTTGGCAATATTGATAAGGGAGACGTGGAAAACGAACCCAGAAAACCATCTTCGTGGGCAAGTCATATGTGACCGGAAATTGAGAATCCCAAGCAAAGACTGCTAAGGATGACCCAAGGACCTCTCGTAAGAGCAAAGAAATAATCCTCTGATCGCTCAAAGGTAACCAAAAAAGCTTCAGATTCCAAGTCAGCCATACGGAATCGTCTAGTCGGTTTCCACATCGCTTGAAGTCTATTATATAAATATTGGATGTCGATTTGCTTACCAACAAGATGGACCACCAAAGTCTGCTGAAGCGGCACAAAAAGCTTGGACTGGAAAGGGACCGAGGTATCCAGATACCTTGCACTTGATTTAACAAAATTTGAGCATCCCTTGCCCCTGCATGAATAGGGGCATGAACAAACGAGTTTGCAATTCCGACAACGAGATCGGCATAAAAGTGAAGGCGAGAGGTAGAATGTTGAGTAGCAACGTTCGCTGTCAAATCAACAGTAGTCGATGTGGGGACATCGGTAGAAACAATGTCAACATCGTCGGGCAAAGCCCCGTCACTGCTGGCAGCCGTAGTCAGTTCTGGCGGCCGGTCGACCGGTAAAACACTAGCTGAAGAAGGGAGAGGAGACAGTGACGTCATAGAGAGCTTTTTTCTTAATAATAACTGTAAATATTGTTTTGGCTTTGCTTTGTAAACAAATTGCTTGACGCGCATAAAATAGCTAGATAATTATACATATAAGATGGTAAATAGAAGATTGGATTGATCTGAAACAATAAGAAATTTGTACATAAAAAGATGGAGTATAATTATGTAAATAGGAAAATCATATTTTAAAAATTGTGTAAAGAGATCTAGATGCAAATAAATTGAGGTACTAGACAACAGTTTGGTTCGGGTAGTTGATATCCGTTACCCGCTAGTTTTAGTTTCGGGTTTGAGTAATACCCGCTGTATATAACATTTTGGGTAGTAAAAAAATGTCACACCATATCCATACTCGTCAGTTCGGATAGTTGTTATCAGTTACCCAGCGTATATAACCTTTCGGGTAGTAAATGTCGTATCGTATCCATACTCGAAAATTATATACAAAAATCTAGAAAAAAAAAATCAAAATTAAAGTAGACTTGACAACGATTAAATTTGAGTTCGGATAGTTGATATCTGATGTCCACCCGTTGAAATTTCAATTCCAGGTAATACGCTTTCTATATATACTGAATATTGTACGTTATGACTTCTGCGAAGGCTAGACATTAGCGTTTTCCCTGTCGTTTTGATTCTACGTTTGGGCCGGACTGAATTAGTGGAAGGATGGGAGGGGAGGGGACCCCTTTGGTCACGTTGTTGTGGGTCGAAAATTATCAGAGAAGTGCTGATTAGCAGACCACACAGCCTTGCGTTGCCATTACTCAAACCAAAATTGAATAATATATAGTTAACATTTTCTCCAAAACAATAATAAACATTCAAATGAAAAAAAACAAGAAAATAAATAAAGGGCCTTCATTAATTATTATTTCCAAAGTAATTAATTAAGACACATGTACGTCATCCTGAATTATGTGTCATTTTAGCAGTACAATGACCCCCTCATAATATTATCCAGTGTGTGGAGTGAAGTTAAAGGATTCATTAAATTTGAACACAAAATAGAAAGAAGAAAAGGATGGGGCATGGGCATCAAGTGGGTCAAAGGTATGAACAATGTAACACGGTACTGGAATCGCTTCAAAGGTAATCAACCTACCTAGCAAACATGCATTGGATCAGAAATCAGTACTAAAGCCCCTAATAATTCTGTCCCTATTTATTTTAGTTTATTGTTGTTAAGATACATTATATATTCAGATAAATTATAGAATCTAACACACATGCATATATATACCACGTGTTGAACGTAAAAGCATGCATGGCTGTGACCGCATATAATGTAACACTTTTGACATGAAATTTTGAAGCGTGACTTTGGATTTTAGGTACTAATAGCTGCATGACCTAACAACGATACACTTAATTGGCATCATAAAGTAATAGATCGGCTGGATTCATTCACATAATTGGAACATTCTGTCCAGAAGTCTTGGCGGTGATGTGTATATATGTGTCACGGCCGTGGTGTTGTCAGGCATCAATCACCACCGAGGCTTGTACGCATGTCAGTTAATCATTCAGTTAATCCGTATTTACCGTAACGAAAGATTCACCTTTCAGTCTCTGCTAGGCTAGAATTTAATAAGAGGGTTGGCGTTGGAGAGAGAGCTTGAGCAGATGAGTTAGTTAAATTAAAAGGATTGGCAGTAAATTAATTAAGCCAGAGTAAGCAAGTAGACCCACTGAGTCACTGAGACTGAGTACTGGAGCAGTGTGTTGTGTTGGCAGAAAAATTACCGTTGGCACCGCAGAAAAAGGCAGAGAGAGCAAGTAGCCTGGCAAAAGCAAAATGATCACCACATGATTGCAACCAATTAATAGTATTCAGGAATATGTATTCCCACCTCGGTCGCTGTATATAAATTATTTACTTAATTTCTAAAAGTAAAAAATTATGTAGAGAGAGAGTTGGGATTCATCATGGTGTTGTGCACTTGTTCCCCTTTTACCTGATACATCATGTATAATAAGTTCAATTAATCATATATTTATATCGTGTATGGTAATTTGTCTACATAAAAGGTCATGGTAAATTAATACCACATATATTTACTTCTTTATTACTGCTCTAACTGTATTTGTGTTAGAAAAACAATATAAAATTTCTCAAGTAAAAGAATGTGTGTTTAGTTATTCAAAAGTTTCAAATTTGAATTTAGTATATCTCATAGAATAAGCAATTAATTTATTTACTATCTATTGTTTTTTTTTAAAACTAAAAGTTAATTAGTAAGGAAAGCAGCAATGCTAGGAGAAAAAAGCTGTCAATCTGAGTTAAATCCTAGCCGTTGTAGCCGTCTTTAACTTTTTCGATCTTTTTGGTCTTCTCGATTTCATCTTTGATTTTTGTTATAAGTGGCCTCTCGTAGGAGAAAAGTTGTCCTTTTACCTCTCATAAGAAAGAAGTTGCCTTGTGGTCTCTCATAAGAGAAAAGTTGTCTTTTTACCTCTCGTAGAAGAGAAGTTGCCTTGTTGCCTCTCGTAAGAGAGAACTCTTCCCCATCCCCGAAACGATAGCCGCCACCCCGTTCTCACCACATCCACCATGGCCCCCTACACCCGTTCACTTCCAACGTCGACACGTCACCAACGTCTCCATCATCACCAACGTCGCCATTGTCACCAACGTCTCCAGCACCGTCAATGTCTTCATTTGCCACCAACGTCGCCATCCTTGCTGCTGTTATGCTGATTACCACTGTTGTTGCTGCGTCTCCAACCGATCAGCCAAGGGCGACCGGTCCGGTTCATTGAGTCTTGAGAGTTGGAGATGCTAAAGTCCTAACTTCCGTTAGCAGTTCAAATAGGAATATTGCTAATCGCATCCAAGTTTGTTAGGTTTCTTTTCTAGTTCTATTTCTAGTTTCAACTTTTCCTTTATTTTTGGTTTGTGTTTGTCATGTTGGTGATTTGTAAGTGTCCTTATTTTTTATTTTTATGATGAATCCCTATTGGATTGTCCGTTTGCTGAAGAGAAAGGATTGAGGTGTTTGCTATTGCAAAGACCCGTGATCTATATCAGCCTCGTTAGTGAGGACTACACATTCGATAAAACTTTCAATACGCATCATGTTGCTATACCTTAATAAGGAATATAAATAATATAATTTTTTATCAAAAAAAACTGTTGTGTCAGAAATGGATAGCTAAGCAGGCTAACTTCTTCATTCAAATGAATCCGGCCAACTGTATCCTGAATCTATCATAAAAATAACCAAATTCAAACAATAATTAAGAATATGTTACGTGAAATAACCAAATTCAACATAACTCGTAAGCCATAAAGATCACTCAGACAAGACCAACTCAGATAAAGAATTGACATTTTATCTCGCACAAAGACCTGTCCCTTCTACTTGACTAAAACTTAGCTTGACTGATATACCGTCCATACAGTACACACAATTAATTAAGTGTTCTTCATCGATCTTAGAAAACTATATATGAAACTTGCATGAAATCTTGGCAAGATATAGACATCTAACTTCAAGGACTGCTGATGCGTTGACCAAAACAATAGTTGATGATATCTTATCTTGTGTGGGAATTGGAACATATCAGAATCCGACCATGTTAGGAAGTCAACATCTACCCGCTGAATTTAATTTAAATGTATGTAAATGTTGCATTATTCCAGTCAACCTTATCTTCTAAACAAGTTTGGATCTCGGAAGGGCTCTTTATGGTCACGATTTAGTCCATTTTTAAGTTTAGAAGTTCGATAATATATAATTTAATTAATTCATTATATATGTTCTGCATGCAAACGGCATCCAATAGTTTTAAAATTGGTGTACAACATAGCCAAGTGCATCAAGTCTTTATGGATCCGTTGATTTTAAGTATATATATATATATACTCAGTGCCCATTTTGATTCTAATTCATTCATGATCGGTACCATAATTATTATTTCTATTTCAAAGTTTGTTGGGGGTATTATTGGACATTCTTTATACTATTTTTTCACACTTATAAAGTGCATACAAGTTTTTTCACTATCCGCTCAACATAGAATAACCCAACAAATAAAATCCCCCCTCCACACATGAAAGATTTGTTCTTTTTTTTTTTAGAAATCAATATTTTATTACTGAAAGAGGAATACAAAGGAGGATCAAGGCTCAATCAAAAGCAAAAGAAATTAAAAACAATGTCACAATTAGATCTCTGAAAAGCCATCACCACCGTCCAAACCTTCACCGGAGTGCCGCCGACCACCGGAAACCACCGCCGATAACCGGAAACCGCTTCGAAGGTTGTCGTCAAGGATGACACCAAAGAAACAAATAGCTTTCCTTCATTGCAGATGTCTCTGCCGCCAACTCAACGATCTGCACCCAAGCTCATATAAGAAATCACAACTTTGGATTACCAACCCAAAGGGGTAAAACAAGGAGGTAGATGAAAGAAGGATGAGAAGAAGCAACTGAAAAACAACTCCATTTGCATTCGAGAGGAATAAGTCAAAATATGAAGACCAGATCTGCTAAAAAAGACTCCAAAAAAAAGAAGAAAAAGGCTCCAAATAAGGAGAAAACAAGCCCAATAAGAAAAATAAATCATAGACTAAAGCAAGTGTGATAAGAATCACTTAGGGAAAGCAACAAAGTAAGGAAAGAAAAATGAAGTGTTGTCGCCGGTCACCTAAAGGTGGTACCGTCGACAGCAACAGAGAAGAGGTGAAGTAAAAAATAAGAGAGAAGGGAGAGAGTTTCAAGGAAGGGAGGAGACTATTTTGCAATTGAACTAAAAGATCTGTCCTTTGGTAGACATACTTATGAGAGATTGTTTTTTCATAAATCATAAAAATGTTGTCTAACTTCTTAGACTAACCGCAACCCTCTATATATAATAGGGGCCGCTAAAATGCTAAAACTATATTTAGCTGCCTCGAAAACCGCAACTGCTCGAACCCAAGACTAGCTATAATTTTTCAGCTTTCTTAATTTTCTGTCTTGTTTTTGTTAAATTTTATATATGAACACTTAACTTAATATTTTTTAACTACAATTTTTTATATTATTTCATGATAAATCGATACGAACATCTCGATAAAATTTCATAAAAACCCTAGGTAATTTTTTTTTGTATTTCTTACTTTCTTTTATTCTTCAAGTATGTCTTTAAGACTACCACTTAATAATGTGTAGTGATTTATTACTAGTAATTTTTATGACAGTTATTTCTATTTTCGTGCTTTATAGTTGTTGGGACTAAATTGAAAAAGATGAATCTTTAAGTTTATCGTTAAAATACAATCGGTGTAACAAATTCATGCGAAAAGGGAAAATAAGTGACCAAACAGCAATAAGTTAAAACATTAATTAAAGGCAAAAGCATTTAATAAGTTGTTCCAAGTTTTTAGCTAGTGGATATAGAGGCTTTTATATTTTGTCATTTTTACAAATTTAGCCACTCCATTTTACAAATTTAACTAGTCACCCTTTATTTTGAAAAGTGGGTTTTACAAATCTCTATTATACAAGTTTAGAAATTTAACTAGAGGGTTTTGGCCAATCTTATAATACGATTACTCTTGAGTGCTATTGGACTTTTCAACTCAAAAGTTAACTTGAGTTGTGAGAATTTGGTTATCACACTTTATAAACAATATTATTCAAATCTTTTCACTATGCAAAGTTTACTCGATATATTTGTCGTCGATTCCAACTCCTTAGCTTCTTGATGCTCGGGACGTTGTTGGTTGCAAGTTAAAGGAAGCTACAGTTGTATATGAACTAATTCCAGGTATGGTGATGGATTGTTTGTTTCGAGTATCCAAGTCTAGCTATAAATATATATAGTTCATTTATTACGTAATTTTGTGGGTTGGTTTAATTTGTTTTATCGAGTATGGAAAAGTGTGGGTATATATATATATCTCCTTTGGTCCCCTGTGGCCGCCGCAGTCTTTTTTATGTATATTGTGTCACCATTCATCGGCCGGCCGGCCGCCTGATATTCTTGCACTCTTTCCCAACTCCCAACATAATATTCCATTACTCTTTTTTGTTGATTGATTCGACTTAGAGTAGTGGGTGGTTTCATTTGTCGCTCTAACTAAAATTTGGGTGTATTTTTCTTCATTAATAACCCCAATTATCTCGGAATTTTATGCTGGAATTCATATATAATTTCGTTCAGGATCAAAATCGAATTAAGGAGTAAGAATAAGTTGGAAACATGACCGTTTTTTTTTGCGTTTGTTGAAATTGAACCACATATAAATCCAATTTCAATTTTAAAATCAATTTGGTTCGATCTAATATTTTGAACTGATTTGAAAATTTTGGATAATGTGTAAATTGGTTTCAATCTGACCTTTTATTAAATTTTTTCCACAGACTAAGAAAATTTATCGATCAATAAACTATTGAACTGGTTGAATTGAGAGATTCAATAATGGTAAGTAATATAATGGGAAGAAAATCTTCCTACTTTATTTTCTCCATGATCAAAAATTCACGTAAACCAAACTCACATATTATTAGGACACATAAATATCACTCATTAGCTAGAAAAACTGTTCAGTTTTTTTATAATTGACAATCTAAGGATGTCATTGTAAGAAATAAAAAAGAGAGGAAAATACATTAATATTGTTCATATAATTGATTATGCTAAATTTAAATATAATTTCTTTCTAATTATTGACATATAATGCAACCAATTACAATATTTCATCCGACCGGAAAAACTGTTCAGTTAAAACATTTCATCAGTGGTTGACTAATCAAGTAGTGCAATGCACTTCCCCACACCACGTGTCTTCCGTACGCGGACCCGTCCACTCGTTGAAACTATTCCGTAGGCCCCCACCAAATCAAATTCCCTTGTCCTTTTGGGTTAAATTCCAACCGAGCCCTTGAATGCAAATGCAATTTTCAGCCTACCCCAGACTCTCGGCATTTCCCTTTGTGGGCCATGGGCTGCTGATAAATGGGCCCAGTAGAAACAAGTAAATCTTTGTTAGTACATTTATATCATCACCGCCGGAGCCTTTAAGCAATTTATTCATTTAACAATTTTTAATCGATTTCATTTTTAAAATTCTTTATTAATGTTTAAAAAACCAATTCTTTCAAAACAAATTTAATATAATCATGTAGCATTGTTATCATAAATATATATATTTTTTAAAATTGATTTAATTATTTATGTGATATTATTAATTTAGCAATCTTTTTAAATTAACAAACATATTTACATTCTTAACAATTAAATAAAACCATCTTACTTTCTATTTTATTCAACAAACAATTAAAAAAATAAGGATGAAAATGTTTTAATGGTTGGATGATGTAAATATGATGGAGATAAAAATGATGAATCATCGCTTCCACGACACCTGCTTTAAAAAACAATTAGACACCCCAAAATTTCATCAAATCAACATTGTTTGCGCACTTTGATAATAACAATAATAAAACATTCCTAGAACTAAAATAATCTCTTCCCTCTCTCTTTGCTTTGGAGACACTTCTACTAGCGATTGTGTGGGCTCTCACCACTTGGTGGATAAATTTCATGAGCTTTCGCTCATGTTTCGGGTTATTATGTGTTTTTTTTAGTTTGGCTGCTTTCTCTTTTTGTTATTGTCGAGGTTTTAAAAATCGGATTGGAGATTAAATCGGTGAGATTAAGAGTTTAATGTTTAATAGTTTGATTGGGGTCCGATCATTTTTAAAATTGAGTTTAATTGTTTTAATTATTAAATAAATAAAAAAATATAGTTAAGGTGAACCGGACGATATTTTGATTGAGCCGGATGAAACCGGTAGTATAGAGAGTTCAACATCATAATCTGACTTGTAAAAAATATAGTTATTGAATCATTTTTAAGAAGTTTTAAATTATATAACTGATTTGAAGTTTTTATTAATCAAATAATTGAGATCTAATGTACAATTTACTTAATTTATGATAAGATATTACTTTTTTAATTTTAATTAGCTATCATAATATTTAATATTATCAATGAAACGCATGGTTTAATCAAATTGTGATATTAGTAGAGATGGTAATCACTCATCCTCTCTACTTGAAACACCATAATTTGAATCCCACTACCACATTTTTAAAAAATAAAAAGTGTAGTCATAAAAATTGGATCTAACCGGCTAAATAACTTCAGTCGAACGGGCCGAATTTCACGATCAACGCCCAATTTTGACCATTCTCATCAACCGGCGATTGGTTTCGACTCTTTGGCCGATTTACGATCGAATTGATTGGACTAACCAGTATGATCCAAAATCCTTAACCATGATTATTAGATTTGATATCGTCGTTTCAGAGGTGTTGCTAATAATCTTCTCTTTTTTAATGGATGTTTAGATTTTATCAATATTTTTTTTCTAAAAAAAAGTTATCTGAGGGGGGTGGGGAAACCAACAAAGATATTGTAGGCCGACCGTATCTAGGCATGTCCCCAGATGAAATTCAAGTAGCTAAAAATTCTTAAAATGAGGAATGAAACGAGGAAAAAAAAGAAGGAGGGCGGGAAGACAATGAGACGATGGTGACACGTGAACTGTAGCATGGGCGCCACTGCAGCGGCTGGATTTACACCTCTGCCCGTTTCTCTTCACTAATAACGGGGACCCGGTTACGATACATAAGTCAACAAACGCAAGGTAATAATTAGCAATGTGATCATAGTTCCCGCGCATCTTGACGGTCCATATGGTAGGAGCTGGGTTCAACTACTTGTCTCCGATCATCGATGGGTGGTGGCGGGTGCCTTTTTTCTTCTTCTTCTCTTGTGTGGGAACCCACCGGCGAGAGAGTTTCTTACTTACTTTTCCGCCTAATACTGCCGACCGACAAGTAAATGATGAGTGATGACCTGTCTCCGTTATTAAACAGTGGACGGAAATGTTTGAGCCAAGTCATTGTCTGTACTCAGCCATGCACCATTATTAACCCATCAGTTGTTTTGACACTTTTAACTTATTACTTCCTCTGCTTTTGCTATCACTATTCAGTTGCGTTTTTTCTTTTTATAAATAACCTCATTCATCAATTGAAATGTTTTTTTTAACAGTGCTGTAATTTATTCATCGACACAATTATTAATCGCATGACCATGTGGATAAACCCTTGGTATGCGCCTAAACCATGGCCATGTGGATGGCAGTAAGTTCACCTTCAACTGGTGGGAAGCGTCGAGCTATCTATAGAGGATGAGTGAAAATGGAGGACCTGTCCTGTGAAGTTGCGGATAATGAAGCCGAATCCATTAAGTCGAGTTGCTGGAAAGGTGGCGAAGACTGTGTTGATCTTGAGCGGGTGCCAGGTAGGACAGTAGTTATCCGTGGCTGTAGTGGAGGGTTGCACGTTTTTTTGAGAGTTTCCATTCTTCCCATTGGTTAAGGTTCAAGCGGACAATTGTCGCAGCAGTGTGAGATGTAGCATTCCAAACTCTGTCATTACGTTCATGCCATATACCTGCCAATAAAACTAAAAATTGAGCTTTAAGGTACATGGCTCCTGTTTCCACAATTGCATTGAGCCAGTCATTCCAGGAGTCATCGTTGTGCCAGCAGCCTTGCAGCCATTGGTGAAGACCTGCTGCATGCCAAACATCTTGCACCAGAGAGCAAGTCCAGAAGAGATGTGTCAGTGTTTCTTCTGCTCCATCACAACAACCACAGGAGTTGTGAACCTGTGCACCACAGGTCGCCAGATGGTGACGGGTTAATACAGGAGTTGAAATGTTATGTTTCAAGTTTCATCCGCTTTATAATCCTCGTGAAATACTGTAATTGGTTATTGGTTAACAACAATAATCAAAACTCTTATAAAATATTTTAAAATTTATTTGACTATTATTTGAAAGGGTTAATATAGTGAAACATTAATTTTTAGTTATTGTCAAATATTAGTTAATTTAAAAGTTTTAATTTTCATGTCGAAATTGTCAATTTCGGTGTGTTATATATCATGGAAACTGACCATTTTCACAAGAAAATTTCAAAATTTTCAAATTGGATAATATTTAACACACATGTTGGAAATGGCTAAAAAATAAGTTTGATTATGGTAACCCTATAAATAATGGTCAAATGAAGTTAAAAATAATTTTACTTGGTGTTAAGTTAGTGTTGAATTTTTTTAAAATTGGGACTTACTTTCTGCATGTGGTGAGAAACAATTAGAAATCCAAATTAATTTTTTTATAGTCGAAAGCACATGTATCTAGGGTTGTTAATTTGATTAATTCAGTATAACTAACTCAATTATATCGACCCATAAAATCTATTAACCATGAAAACAAAATCATTAACCAAATTAAAATCATAACCAAACTAACCATTACTAATTGTATTCGGCTTGGCTAGCAGGTTAACCAATATAACCATTAATTTTGTGTGATACATTTGTATCTATAAATTATGGTGAAGACTTCGGTACTCCCGATATATTGAATACTACTACATAATTGGAATCATCTGAGCCGCTGAATTTTTAGAAGCAATCTCAACGATCAATAATTAAGTAATTTTTAATTTCAGATAAATAAATAACATAATGATCATTTTACTTATATTTATCTTATCATATTGCTAACTTAACCTCTCATCATCCTAATATGATTTAGCCCAGATATATTTTTACCGGCCTACGACTTTTCACGTTCCAATTCTGCTTCGCTTTCCTCTCCGGAGTTATCCACAGCCAGCGCCCTCCACCGTTTGATGAACTTCTGATTGAAGAGTCTGATGACAGATGAATTTACCAGAATCAAACTAGAATATATCAGACTTGATGCTAATTGGAATTAAGTAGGGTGAGTATTCTAGTATTTAAATTTTAAATTCCAAAATCAATTAAATATTAATCGTTGAGATTGTTTTTAAAAATTGAACGGTCCAGATGAATTTAATATGCGAGTACTCAGTATTTCGGGCATATCGAAATTGTTTACATAAATAAAAAAACGTCTCAAGCTCCCGACATTCCTTTACAATGTGTTAGGTGGTCTCTCTTTCCTGTAATTCCCTTCGTCATCGACTCAATATTATTTTTTATGCTCCCATGCATAGTAAATTACGTGTTGACCTAACCATCCAAGCTGGCGCCTCAGACGAATAAAATATAAATATAAAAAATGAGTGGCGATCTTGAGTTGGGTGGCCAGGTAGACAGTTGGAATTGTTGACACTTTTTTTTTAAATTAATTTAATTATATTAGTGGGTAAATACTCCAATATTAGAAGCACCTAATTTTGGAATGCTGTTAACTTTATGGTTGGAATATCAATGTGTATTCGGCGGCCCGTTATAGAGAAGAAGAAGCAAAGACAAGAATTTCGTGCATGTTTTATTTTAAATAAAGGAGCTTTAATTTAATTACTTTTTTAAGATTCAAGATATTAGGGTGGGCGGCCCCCTCCGGATATTTGGGTTTGACCATTTGAGTAATTAAAACCCGACAAATAACTATTAATAAACATCATCGCTGGTCAAACCCCGGCCATCGCCTGAGTGACAGCGAGTAAAGTTGCAAACCCATGAACAGTAAATCAGTTAGTTTCAACTTCTAGCCCACCAATTAATCTCCAATCACGGAGTCCATGCAGCACCGGCACATCTTTTTGGGATTCGCATACTAGGTTTACAAGGCTATAGTGACTGCTACATGATTGCATGTCGGTCGGTGTATTTGGAGGGCTAGTACCGATGCTATATTTCAGCAGTTAATCAGTATCAGTATATGTACTTGGCACAACAACTACGTGGATCGATGTTTACTGTGGAGGACGTTCATGTCACAAATCAAGCTATCATGTGTGGTCGCTGTGATGAAGGTGCACTTAATCCGGTAACTCTAAAGTGGGTGTTCGGTTAACTTGAATAGTCACGTTAATCTCGATACCAGTCAAGGAGCTGCATCATGCTTGATTTGAAATAGTGGTTGCTATGTCTTACCAACATCTAGCGAGTGCTTGGGTGTATGTTAGATTATTCGAGCAAAAGGTTGTTGACAACTGAGATGCGCCGTGGGCCATGAAAGGTAACGTACTAAAAGTTAACTGAAGAACAAAAGGCCCATAAAATATCGGCCCAAGACTACCCCCAACACAAAGCCCAATCACAATTTTTTCCCACAAAAAAAAAAGTCGTACAGCAATCGGTATTTGAAAAAGGTCACACAGCAAAGCTACCCAGCGGATTCCCGCTGTCCACCACCACACGTACAGAAAGGACTGCAACCACAAGTTAACTTGGAACTCAAGTAAAAGACAAAACCTTTGCCAGGATTGTGGAAGAAATGCATATATATACAACACAAGATGCTGATAAAAAGGTCTACCCAATTACGCAAACAAAACACCTAACAAGTTAGCAAGCTCACTAACACTCCTAAATCCTAAGCAAAACCAGCCCCCCAATTAGAGACAGCTAAAGAAAGCTTCCAGGCTTAACCCCTTGCCAGCATCACATCCAACTGATCCAAACCAGCACTAGACGAAGATGACCCTTCCGTCGATGATGCTCTCCTCGTGTAGCCTCTGTTGCTATAAGCAGAATGCTCTTGTTTATATGAAAGATCTTTGGAAGAATCTACTTGCTGCAGGTGAAGCAATGCAAGCATGCTCACAGTAAACAGAGCCACATTCCCTAGCACCCCACCTACATGGTCCAGTTTAAGGGATCTCTTGGCAAAATCGAAACTGGAAATGAGAACATTTACCACTACATTTGAAGACTTTCTTTGTAGCTTGGCAGGGTTCTCTCCTGTGGGACTTGGAGGGTAGGTGTGCAGGTTGTTTGGGGAGACGAATCGATTTGGATCTTGTACATCCCCGATGAATGCTAGAGCTTCTTCGATGACATTGTACTTCTTGCCGTGATGTTCAGCCAATCGCAGCGATAGAACAATCCTGCTTTGTTCTAATCGCGCAATCGCTGCATCTCTCTCAGCTCGTTGCTGCAACTGTACAGTCTGCACAATATATTGTCCTAATCAGATGGAATACACAATGAACTCGGCGAATTTGTGTCAAAATTTACCACGACAACTAAAATTCAGACACAATTTTCCAACGGAATCAAATCAACCACTGCTGCTTCCTTACTTAACCCTAGAATAAAACCAGATTTCGCTGTAATGATTCTCAACTCTTCCAATTGGTGGTCGAAACAGCTAATTCACCTAATATAGATTCTCAATATAACCATCGGAATTCGGAGAAAGTCAAACGAAACCCTAGAAATTCGGAAATGGACGAGAGCTTACATGGAAGAACTCCAGCTGTTCGCCGAGGTTCTCGAGCGCCGTCCTTATAGCATTCAAGCTCTTAGCCTCACGAATTGCGGACTCGTTATCGTCGACTCGGAACTCCTTGACGAAGACGTATCCGCCTCCGCCGCCGAATACTCCGCGGTTGTCGTCGCCGCCGAAGAGGTGGTGGTGCTGGTGGTGGTGCTTCTTATCGGGGGACGGCCTGCGGAGGTTCTTGATGGAGTTGAGGAAGTGAGCTCGGGAGATGGTGTGGATGGCGTCGCTGAGCTTGTCGTGGAGATCCCAAATCTTCTCGAGGACAGCTTCGATTTCTTCGACCTCCATATCCCATCTCATAGCGGAAGAAGAAGAAGGCCAGAGAGAGCTGGAAATGAGAAAAAAAAAAGAGGGGAATAAAGGACGGAGCAGGTGAGGAAAAAAAAGAAAAAAAGAAATGAAAGTTGTTATGGTTCGAGAAGTTTGCCGGGTTTTCGAATTGTTTTTCGGCGAAGAGGTTGTTTTATTTTACCGCTTTTGGGGCCTCCAACTTTGTTTGAATTCCAGCTTTACCCACTTTGTCGTCGTTATGTGGGCCGGGTACTTTTGATTTTTCCTAATGGGCCGATCATGGTGTGGAAACTTGGTTAACTGAGCCCAATTGGAACGATTTCGTTAGTCAATCCATCTCAATATTTTTTCTTATAAATTAACAGTTTCATTTCATTAATAGAGTAAGAATGGAGAGATAGAAGGACCGACCGGTAAAGCCATTGGCTATGGCCCGTCTTCTTTTCTTGCTTTTCTGCAATGGAATGCTGCTATTTCTGATAAAACAGACAAGGCGGAGAAAGGTAGAGCACACCTATCATACATGCTTTTTCAGAAAGAATCCCGCATAAGCTTCTGCTGGAGCGGAAACTCGAAAGAAATGCCGGGTGACGGAATAGGAAAAGCGGATTCTCGGTTAGCTTCAGCACTGGAGGGTGATCGTAATGGAGAGGCCCTTCTTAGATAATGGATAAATATGTAATTAAAGTAATAAATGTATTTTGTATTTTCAATCTTCACGATTATAATCGGTTCTAAACTTGATAAAGAACTTGACCAACACTACTTACTTATCTCATGCGATGTCATAAAATTCAAAACACAACAAGTAAACCGGAAACAACCGTTTAACAAATAAAAAACTAACAAACTCACACAAACAACATACATTAAATAAGAAAGGGAGGGGTAGTTGGTCATCTACCGCCTTTGGTGGATAGACTGGTGATCCACCAAACTTGCGCCTATAGACAGCTGGGCGGGTCATCTCAAGTTGATTCGTTTGTACTTTAAATCTCGGAGGAAGATTCCTTTCCTTGATGATTTTGTTGACTTTTAAATAATTCCTTTCGTGCCAGACTCGTCATCAGACATCATTCCATCATAGTCGCGTTTGCGGCACCTATAACTTCGATCATAGGCATGTCCTCACATGTTCGTCGATGGCCAAACAAAAAAAAAAGCCACAAGTTAAAAGCAGAGAACTACCTCGCGGTGGATATAATATATAATTAACTAGCAACTTAATATTAGATTATATAGTTTTTCAAATTTTAATATTTTCCCTTTGAATTAATTATGGACTAACCATGCCCGTTTTTTGTACTGTTTTCTTCGATCAAATTAGAACTGCTGGGTTGAAACTTTTCCGGATTGGTTAGCAATGGTGAAGCATTGATGTGGTATCTGTTAGTGTTGCTCAATGGACGGATTGAGTTGCAAGCTCAGGACTGCTAGCACGAAGCTTTCTTCTGGTTGTGTCATTTGGGACTTGAGTAATGGTTGTTGTAAGATAATTAAATGCCTAATCAATAAGATTAATAGTTCAAGATAATATTTATAATTCACAATAGTGTGACTGAATGATGTGATTTTTTGTGTTGAAGAGAATATGGGTGGAAAACTCCTTGTACAACAGAGAACATGCATGATTAACCAAAGATACTGCGAGTGTAGTGCAATCGGATTGAAGATGCCTGTTATGCTTTAGAACATGACTTAACGGAACGAAACTTTGTACATGGAGGCAAGCTGTATGTGCCGAATTATAAGTTGGCATAAACAACACAATCTCAGCCTCTCTTCTAATATTAATATTAATTTCATTCAATGATAATTACAAAGCAACGACATGTTCTATTAGTAATTAATTTTATTCTGGGATACAATATTGCGGAATTATGGGTGGAAAACGGAGGCGACCACTTTTATTCGAACCGTTTTCTAGTTTAAATTATAGCAGTGATTAATTTTAAATGATCAAAAAATTCTCGATGAGAAATCAGAGATGGGTGAACCAGCAATTAATGTATCCAAAATGATGAAATTTTATGTATGAAAACCTATGAAAATCATAATTTTGCATAATATTTTGTCCAAAATATTTTAGAATTCACTCTAAATTTGAAAATTCCCTTAATATAAACTTTTATCCCAACCGTTTTCTAGTTTAAATTTCAGTAGTGATTAATTCTAAATGATCAGACAACTCTCGATGATAAATCAGGAATGGGTGAACTTACAATTAATGTAACTCTAAAATGATGAAATTTTATGTATGAAAAACTATAAAAACTATAATTTTATATAATATTTTGTCCAAAATACTTTAAAATTCACTCTAAATTTGAAAATCTATCTTTGTTTCGCTATTGATAAACCTGTCTAGGCATGTTATAATCTATGACATTCTTTCAAGAAGTGAAGCATATGCTAAAGAGGAGAACTAGCTTTCATCATTCATTAAATGACAAAAAGTATAAAATTAATAAAAATGAGGTGTGAAGAAAACTAAGCCAAGGCTTGATTGGTGGAAATGAGTACACAAGTACAGCCATAGAGTATAATCGGACAACCATGGTTAAGAATGCTGGATCGGACCGGCTGGTTCGACCGCAAACCGGCCAAATAGCCAAAACCGAGTCGCCGGTTGATGATAATGGTTAAAAGCAGGCGCTGATTCGGTTTGACCGTAAAATTTGGCTGGTTCGACCGAAATTGTTTGGCCGGTTGGACACAACTTTTTGACTACACTTTTTATTTTTCAAAACATGTGGGAGTGAGATTTAAACCATGGTTTTTCAAATAAAGAGAATGAGTGATTACCATCCACACTAATATCATAATTTGAAAAACATGCATTAAATTGATAATAATAAACATAATAGTTAATTAACACTAAAAGGTAATATTTTATCATAAATTAAGTAAATGATACATTATATCTCAATTATTTAATTAATAAAAACTTCAAAAAATTTATATAATTTGAAACTTCATAAAAAATGATGCAATACCTATATTTTTTACAATTTAAATTATAATATTGAACTCTCTATACTACCGGTTTGATCCGGCTCAATAAAAAAATCATCCGGTCCGGCTTAACTATATTTAGTTATTTAATTGATAACTAAAACGATCCAAGCGGTTTTGAAAACGATCGGACTCCGATGAAATCATTAAACTCTATACCCATTGCCTTACCTGTTCAATCTCCGTTCCAATTTTCAAAACCTCGCAGACAACCATCAAAAGTTCTCACAAATAAATGGACTTTTAGTACTTTTGCCTTTCTCCATCACTTTACGCTTACTAGTTTAAGTTTGCAAACTCAAAATTTTACCACCAAAACCACTCTAGGCGAACATGTCTCATAAAGACTACATAACACTTCATTTACGAATGCACAATATATCAACAATAACAAAATTGTTTAATCAAGTACATTAGACATGCATTTTCCAAAGTACAAATGCACTACAAATGCACTACAAAATTTGGACATCAATTCCTAAGAGCCATCCATTATGCACAAACAAACCAAACAAAGGGACAACATAAATTAAAATCCATGCTCCGTAGATTATACAAGCATATCCTTGGAAATTTTATTCTATTCGATTATTCCTTAGTTACCAACGTTTACTTATTTAACTTCGCACACATTTATCATCAATACAAAATAATCTCAAACATAACCTTTACCACAGCAGAAAAATAAATAAAAATGGCGACGAACGGATATAATAACTTAGCAATCCTGACGGCGCTGGACACCGCCCGCACCCAATGGTACCACGTGAAGGCCATAGTGATCGCCGGCATGGGATTCTTCACCGACGCCTACGACCTCTTCTGCATCACCGCCGTCTCCAAGCTCATCGGCCGCCTCTACTATTATGATCCCGCCACCGGACACCCTGGCAAGCTCCCTCTTTCCGTCAACAACTGGGTCAGCGGCGTCGCCTTGGTCGGCACTTTTTGCGGCCAGTTGTTCTTCGGGTGGCTTGGCGACAAGCTCGGCCGGAAAAAGGTGTACGGAGTCACGTTGGCTCTCATGGCCGTTTGCGCTGTCTGTTCCGGGATCTCGTTCGGGTCCACTACCAGATCCGTTATCGGCTCCCTCTGCTTCTTCAGGTGAAAGCTTCCAGAATTTTTTCGTTTCTGTTATGCAAGTTTTATGGAACCAGTTTTAAATCCAGGCAGAAAAAGTTACAGAATTTTCAAGATTTTTTACCGCACGGCTATCTTTTGGTATTTTAAAAATATATATTTTAAAATTAATTAGAATTATGAAAAATATGATTAGTTATAATTTATAAAATATAATTAGATAGAATTAGTGAATATAATCATTAATATTTTTGGTTATAACGGGCTATAATTATGATTAGTTATTAAAAAAAATATCTGATTATAATTTTAAAAATATAAGCGATTATAAATTTTTATCGGTCGATGATCGAAGTCTCACTGAAAAATGGCGGCCGGTTGACGGAGATTTAACGGTAGTGGCTTTTGATAAAAATAATAAATTAATATAAAACCTATATTGTCTGTTTTATACAGACCGTTAGATCACTCAAAAAACTAAAACCCTAAAATCTAACCGCCCACAATTATCCTGGACATCCAGAAAAAAGAAACAATCCTGGATTTCAAACCGCTCCTGTTTTATGTATTAACCATCTCGTTTTGGTTCCGGGTAATAATGGCCAACAATTATAATTGAAAAAAAACAACAATTTTTTTTAAAATAAAATCAATGAATCCAATAATTTTTTTCAAACGCATAAACTATAATTAAATTAGCAATTGATCATCAACCAAATTTTTTTACTATCTCTTACTTAATTACTATTACATCGAATGTCTCCAAACAGACCTTAATTACTATTACATAGTTAGCTATTCTAAACATAAAATATCTCACCAAAAAATTTATTGACAGAAATGTATTGATCATTTCGGATTCGGTTATACGATATCAAATTGACATGTCATGTCATATCTTATCCACTGACGAAACAGTTTTCAAATTTATTTATTCCTTAAATGAACCAGATCAAATGATAATTTATCTTGTTTAACCGGTTAGGATTCAATAATATTAATTACCATAACAACTTATTATAATAGTCGTGCAAGACTGCAAGTAATGTAGCTCACTTGGTTACACAGCACTAGTGTCTGGTGAGTCAGAAATTCCGGATTTGATAATAGTAATCCTAGAATCAGACACCTAGATAAATATTAGTTCCGCTAATTGCATATTTAGGTTAGTTCACAATTTTGTTTTTCTTTGTTGTCGGAATCGATACAAAAAACACATTGTAATAGCAACATTAAGTTTCTAACTAGGCTTTTTTCTACAGGTTCTGGCTAGGGTTTGGGATCGGAGGAGACTATCCGCTATCGGCAACAATCATGTCGGAGTACGCCAACAAGAAAACCCGCGGCCAGTTCATCGCGGCAGTCTTCGCAATGCAAGGCGTGGGGATAGTGTTTGCCGGACTGGTCTCCATGATCCTCTCCAGAATCTTCCTCGTCGAAAACCCTGCCCCTCCATTCAACGAGAACGAGATCCTCTCCACCCAGCCGCAAGGCGACGCGCTCTGGCGCGTGGTCCTAATGCTGGGCGCAATACCGGCGGTGGTCACCTACTACTGGCGGATGAAAATGCCCGAGACAGGTAGATACACGGCCCTCATCCAGGGAAACGCCAAGCAGGCCGCCCAGGACATGACACGTGTCCTCCAAGTCGACATCAAGGAGGAGCCCGACAAGGTAAACGAGTTCAAACAATCCAACAACTACAAAATATGGTCGTGGGAGTTTTACGGCCGGCATGGTGTCCACTTAATCGGAACGATGACCACGTGGTTCTTGCTCGACATTGCGTTCTACAGCCAGAACTTAACCCAAAAGGACATTTACCCGGCGACTGGGCTTGTCAAAAAGGCCGAGGAAGTCAACGCGTTGGAGGAAGTTTGGGAGACCTCACGCGCCATGTTCGTCGTTGCATTACTAGGGACTTTCCCCGGGTATTGGTTTACAGTCGCCTTCATCGAGAAGCTGGGTCGATACATGATTCAACTGATGGGCTTCTTCATGATGTCGACATTTTTGTTGATTATGGGGATTAACTACGAGTATTTGAAGGATAATAGCAAAGGATTGTTCGCTATGTTATATGGGCTTACGTTCTTCTTTGCGAACTTTGGGCCCAATTCAACTACTTTCGTCTGGCCCGCAGAGCTTTTCCCTACTCGGCTGAGATCCACGTGTCATGCACTAAGTGCCGCTGCGGGGAAAGCCGGGGCGATTGTTGCCGCTTTTGTGTTGCAGTCTTACACGGTGGATGAGAAAGTGAGCAGGATTAAGCATGCCTTGATGGTTTTGGCTTTTACGAATATGTTGGGGTTTTGTTTCACTTTTATGTTGCCGGAGACGATGGGGAGGTCATTGGAGGAGATTTCCGGTGAGGATGGCAATGGCGGAAGTTCTCGGAAAAAATATGTACAGCGAGAGAGTAATTCGTCGGAAGGTGTAACGGTGTAGAGTGGGAAATACGTGTTATATTAATCTTTAAAGTTTTGGATTTTCTCCATTTATTTTTATTTTATTATATGCGTGGCACATTTTTTTCTCGTGCATAAAATACAATATTAGAATATGAAGTACGATAGTATGATATGAAATAAAATATATGATAAGTGTTGTAGCTCACTTTATAAAATTGTATATTGCCAATTTTTTTCTATTTAAATGGTGGTATGCATATTAAAGAAAATTGGAGTTTCAAAATGAGACCCAGCAAGGAAAACTGTACAGAAAATACAAAGCAAGCAACATGCGACCAGATATCCACAAGCTTGCTGATCTAAACAATTAAATGAAAATGCGACAAAAAAATAGTGCATTGATGATTAAAAGGTTTTCGGTTCGATCCCGTTCCAAAAATTTGTGAACACAATTGTTTCTTTTTTTCTAATTCAAGTTGTTGTGTTATCAATTAATTATCCAACATGGAAGTTTCCTTGTCAAAACAATATATATTGTTCTTTCTTAATTTGGTTTGAGAAATATTGTATTTTAATCACTAACAATATTTCAGCAATTTCATAAATAATAAGTTTGAAACGCTCACATCAACAATTAAAAAATTTCAAATAGAAAATTTATTTATGAATTTCATGCCTATTACAATATTTAACAAAGATTGAAATCTTAAAATAGACTTTAATTTTATATAAATACCCATCTCCTAATACATATTCATCAAAGAAAGTTTTCTCCATTCAAATTTTGTCACTGGTGTGCCTCATACTTGGGGCTAAATATTTTATTTGCTCTTTTGAATGGAAGAATAAACGAATGACAATTATATTGGGGAATTAGGTATGTGATATTAGTTTTATCTTTTCTTCTAGTGAAAAGTTATTTAGGTATATGATTTGTAACTCACATTTTTAGATTTGATGTTTATTCCTTGAACAAATTGGATTATTTCAAATCCAACTTATAGGAAATGAAACGGAAGGCTTCAAAAAGATACAATTATTCATTAATTTACAACTTGTCTTCAAATTTATGAGGTATAGTAATTGTCTTACTTTCATCATAAGTATTTTTATAATTATTTTATTTCGTTCATTATAATGTTTACGACCAATTGGTTGTATATGATTATCCAATTCATACAATTTCATATAATTTTTACTAAAATTCAATAACCAAGAAACACTACTAAGTATCAATATACATATCATGCCTCAACCCTTTGATCATCTATTCATGTATTATACAATTAATCAAAGGTCAAATTATGTTTTTCATTTCCTAACTAGACATTTATGTTTTTCCATTGGTAAAGTTATTGGTAGGACTCCCAATAAACCATTGTCATTTACTAGACAAGTTGTCTTCTGTATCTGGACTTTGAAGGTACTCCAAATCCACAAGTTTTTTAACAAGTTTCATTTTTCTATTAATAATTTATCGAATAACTAAGTTCAGCAGAGATTGTACGACCGAACTTCTTATGTGGCTAAACAATGTTGGGAACCTCTTTTGAGTTGTACAAAATATCCCATAATTTTCTTGTCATGTTTCCTCTGTTGATCTCCTCACGCGCCATGTTCGTCGTTGCATTATTAGAGACTTTCCCCGGATATTTGTTCAAAATCGCATTCATCAAGAAGTTTGGTTAATACGTGATTCAGTTGATTGGATTTTTCATGATATCTACTTTTTTGTTAATTTTGGGGATTTAGTACAGAGTATTGTGGGTTGATAGAAAGGGATTGTTCATTGTGTTATTTGAACTTGGGTTTTTCTTTGCAAACTTTGGGCCCAATTCGACTACTTTCATCTGGCCCGTGGAGCTTTTCCCAACTCGTATGAGGTCCACGTGTCATGTGTTGAGTGTCGTTGTGAGGAAAGTCGGGTTTATTGTGGCCGCTTTTGTGTTGCAGTCTTAAACATTGGATAAGAAGTTGAGCAGGATTAAGCACATCTTGATTGCTTTGGCTTTTACAAATGTATTGGGGGGGGGGGGATTTGTTTCATTTTTATGTTGCCGGAGGAAATGGGGAAGTCGTTGGAAGAAATTTCCTGCGAGGATGGTTGTGCCATAAATTTCAAAAATAATATGCGCGACGAGAGAGTAATCCGCTGGAAGGTGTGACAGTATAAAGTGAGAAATAACTTTTATATTATTTTTAAAGTTTTTAAGTTTTCTCCTTTTATTTTTATTATTATTTTATGTGTGACACATTTTTTTTATCGTGCGTAGAGTACACGTTTTAAACATATAACGAACAATGATATATGATTCTATCTAAGTAGTGTAGCTCACTAGATAAAATAATATATTAACGTTTATTTTTTTTATCTAAATGGTGGTATGTATATTAAAGAAAACTAGTGCTTCAAAATATGACCTAGGAAGGGAAACTGTATAGAGACTGCAAAGCAAGCAACATGCAATCAGACACTCACAAACTTGCCGACCCAAATAAGTAAAGGAAAACACTACAAGAGAAATAGTGTATTGATGATTAGAAGGTTTTCGATTTGATCTAGTTGCAAAAATTTATGAACACATTTATTTTTTTCTAATTTATGTTGTTGTGTTACCGTGATTAATTACCCGGCAAAAGAGTTTACTTATTTAAAACAATATATATCGTTCTCTCTTAATTTGGTTTGAGAAACCTTATACTTTGATCATTAAAAATATTTCAGAAATTTCATAAATAATAAATTGGAAACGCTCACATCAACACTTAGAAAATTTCAAATAGAAAATTTATTCATGAATTTGATGCCTATTATAATATTTAACAGGGATTGAAATCTTAAAATAGACTTTAATTTTATATAAATACCCATCTCCTAATTCATTTTCATCATAGAAAGCTTTCTCCATTCAAACTTTGTCGATGGTGTGCCTCGTACTTGGGGCTAAATAGTATATTTGCTCTTTTCAATGGAAGAAGAAATGAATGACAATCACATTGCGGAATCAGGTATGTGATATTAGTTTTATCTCTTCTTCGAGTGAAAAGTTATTTAGGTATGATATGTAACTCACATTTTTAGATTTGATGTTTGTTTCTTGAACAAATTGGATTATTTCAAATCCAACTAATAGGAAATGGAATGGAAGGGTTCGGAAAGATAAAATTATTCATTAATTTACAACTTGTCTTCAAATATATGAGGTATAATGATTGTTTTACTTTCAGCATAAGTATTTTTATAATTATTTGATTTTGTTCATTACAATGTATATGACCAGTTGGTTGTATATGATTATCCAATTCATGCAATTTCATATAATTTTTACTACAATTCATTAACCAAGAAACACTCTACTAAGTATCAATATATTTGCCATGCCCCAACCCCTTAATCATCTATTCATGTATTATACAATTCATTCAAGGTCAAAGTTGAGTATTTGCTATATTATATTTCATCAAAATCACATCACTATCTACTATGTATTGGGATACTCGATGTGCCCTCAGTCTCATTTCTCATAATTATATTATCCAAAATATCTATTAAAACTAATATCTCATATGTCTGGATCTAAGAACTAAAATTTTGTGTGTCTTAGGCTTAACCAGAGCGTCATGACAGCATAATGTGCTATGGAGATGGTATGTAATGTAGTAGCCATTCTTAGTAACGCTATTAGATTTTACAAGTTTTAAAATTTCAAGATTTTTCTTTGGATTTTATTATATGGGTAACAATGCCTATTTTTGCATTAATTAGAGTTGCCGGATTGAGGCTTTTACGGGGTTAGTTAAGGGTACCACAGTTGATGTTGATAATAATAAGAATGGTATGTTTCAAATAGTATAGGTGCTCACTATTTTTGATTTGGTTAGCATGAGTGTAAATAATTTGGACATGCATAATGATTGTGCATGTGTGTAGGTAGAAGCTGAGTTTCAAGCAATTTCACTGATGATCCACATGCGTCATACGAAGTTTCATTGTTTTTGTGACAATTAGACTGAGTACATGTTGTTCGTCATGGGTTTCTCGCTCAACACTAGCCATGATGTTTCGAGTTCCGGCTTAGCTCCTGGTAGCATGAAGAGGTGTTAAGGCGATCCTTTTGATTGTGTCATTTAGGAGTTAGATAATAGTTGGTGTAAGGTAATCAAAGATACATGGTCCATTGGTTCTCTCTCAATTTGAGTCGACAAACCTTGTACTTTAGTAGTCACTTATAATCATAAGTTGATCTCAGTTTAATTCGGCCTCTGAAAATTTCATACAAATTTAGAATTTTATATCAAAATAAGAAAGTTAAGAGTTTCGTTGTTTATTTGATCTCTTCCCCGAAAAATTTATTTTTGCATATGAAAATATAAATCCATATCTAACAAGAATCTAATTTCCGTATCTTTTCAATTAAAATTGCCACTCAATATCCTCATTTTAAAAGGAGAAAATTCAAACTTTTTATAAGAGGAAATAGGAACTCCATTGGCCAACCATTTATGTCGAGCTGAATTTTTCCAGCAAGTTTTTGCCTGTCACCAGAAGGGGGATTCCAAAAACAAAATTCGCCCACTAGACCATCTTTGTTTGTTGGAATTATTTTTTTGAAATCCTCCGTGACAATGTGTTGTATTAGGGTTTTGACATGTACTCGGCTTTTAAGAACGATACATGTTTTGGAAATGGATAAATGGAGTGACCGACAACCTTAATGAATCAAATGAGCAAAAAAAGAAGAAACGAAATAGAAAAGCCTTCCCCTTACTGAATTCTGTATTTTGTAATAAACAACCCCTATTCTTAGATTTGTTTTGTGTTTATTAAGTATATCTAACTATACCAGAACTGGAAAAAAACCCACTAAAAATCAAAGTCAACTTTGCAAGGTAGTCTCTTCACATGTTGATAAATTCCAACAACATAAAACTACATGCTATTGCCTGATTAACTGTTGTCCACTCGAACCGACCCCCAAAATTCGGGGGAACCCTCAATAATCAGACTCATTGTTGAGTTGTTGTTGCCATAAAAGCACGGTACTGTGGATGAAAAATAAGGGAATGTAACAATAGAGCTATAGCAGGAAACACTAGTCTTTCCGATATTCCGTCCATCAAAATCCTAATTTTCTTCATTTGCTTCATACTTGTTTCACAATGTTACATATATCGTTTAAGTTTATAGATTTGAGTTCTTCATTCTCTCAATCTTTCTTAGCAACGGTTGTTTTTCATTCCAAGACTAAACATTTATGTTTTGTCATTGGTTTGTTATTGGTAGGACTCCCAATAAACCATTGTCATTTACCAGACAAGTTGTCTTCTACACCTATACTTTGAAGGTATTCCAAATCCACAAGTCTTTTAATAAGTTTCATTTTTCTACTAATGATTTATTGAATAACTAAGTTCAGCAGAGATTGTAAGACCGAACTCCTTATGTTGCTAAATAATGTCGGGAACCTCTTTTTAATTGTTCAAAAGATCCCATAATTTTCTTCTCATGTCTCCTCTATTGATCTCCTCACGCGCCATGTTCGTCGTTGCATTATTAGAGAATTTTCCCGAATATTAGTTCCAAATCGCGTTCATTGAGAACTTGGGTTAATACATGATTCAGTTAATGAGATTTTTCAAGATATCGACGTTTTTGTTGATTATGGGGATTAAGTACGAGTATTTGTGGCATGATGGAAAGGGATTGTTCACTGTTTTATATGAACTTGGGTTCTTCTTTGCAAACTTTTGGCCCAACTCGACTAGTTTCATCTGGCCCGAGAGCTTTTCGCGACCCGGCTGAGGTCCACGTTTCATGCGTTGAGTGCTGTTGCGAGGAAAGTCGAGGTGATTGTGGCCGCTTTTATTTGCAGTCTTACATATTGGATAGAAGGTGAGCACGATTAAACACATGATGGTTTTGAGTTTTACAAATGTATTGGGGGGTTTTGTTTCACTTTTATGTTGCCGGAGGCGGTGAGGAAGTCGTTTGAGGAAATATCCAACGAGGATGGTTGTGCCATAAATTTCTGAAAAATTATGTGCGGCGAGAGAGTAATCCGCTAGAAGGTATTACAGTATAGAGTTGGAAATAACTTTTATATTATTTTTAAAGTTTTTCAGTTTTCTCATTTTATTTTTATTATTATTTTATGTATGACACATTTTTTCATCGTGCATAAAGTATACGTTTTAAAAATATAAAGAAAAATGATTCGATATAAAATAAGATATATAATTCTATCTAAGTAGTGCATCTCACTAGATAAAATAATACATTGACGTTTATTTTTTATTATCTAAACGGTGGTATGTATATTAAAGAAAAATAGTGCTTCAAAATATGATATAGGAAGGCAAACTGTATAGAGAATGCAAAGCAAGCAACATGCAACCAGACACTCACAAGCTTGCCGACCCAAACAAGTAAAGGAAAATACAGCATGAGAAATAGTGTATTGACAATTAGAAGGTTTTCGATTTGATCTAGTTGTAATAATTGAAGAACACATTTTTTTTTCTAATTTAGGTTATTGTATTATCTTAATTAATTATCGGCAGGAGAGTTTCTTTTCTTGAAACAATATATATCGTTCTCTCTTAATTTGGTTTGAGAAATCTTGTACTTTGATCATTAACAATATTTTAGCAATTTCATAAATAATAAATTTGAAACGCTCACATCAACACTTGGAAAATTTCAAATAGAAAATTTATTCACGAATATAATGCCTATTACAATATTTAACAAGGATTGAAATCTTAAAATAGGCTTTAATTTTATATAAATACCCATCTCCTAATTCATTTTCATCAAAGAAAGCTTTCTCCATTCAAATTTTATCGATGGTGTGCCTCGTACTTGGGGCTAAATCATTTATTTGCTCTTTTCAATGGAAGAAGAAATGAATGACAATCACATTGCGGAATCAGGTATGTGATATTAGTTTTATCTCTTCTTCGAGTGAAAAGTTATTTAGGTATGATATGTAACTCACATTTTTAGATTTGATGTTTGTTCCTTGAACAAATTGGATTATTTCAAATCCAACTAATAGGAAATGGAATGGAAGGGTTCGGAAAGATAAAATTATTCATTAATTTACAACTTGTCTTCAAATATATGAGGTATAGTGATTGTTTTACTTTCAGCATAAGTATTTTTATAATTATTTGATTTTGTTCATTACAATGTATATGACCAGTTGGTTGTATATGATTATCCAATTCATGCAATTTCATATAATTTTTACTACAATTCATTAACCAAGAAACACTCTACTAAGTATCAATATATTTGCCATGCCCAACCCCTTAATCATCTATTCATGTATTATACAATTCATTCAAGGTCAAAGTTGAGTATTTGCTATATTATATTTCATCAAAATCACATCACTATCTACTATGTATTGGGATACTCGATGTGCCCTCAGTCTCATTTCTCATAATTATATTATCCAAAATATCTATTAAAACTGATATCTCATATGTTTGAATCTAAGAACTAAAATTTTGTGTGTTTTAGGCTTAACTGGAGCGTCATGACAGCATAATGTGCTATGGAGATGGTATGTAATGTAGTAGCCATTCTTAGTAACGCTATTAGATTTTACAAGTTTTAAAATTTCAAGATTTTTCTTTGGATTTTATTATATGGGTAACAATTCCTATTTTTGCATTAATTAGAGTTGCCGGAATGAGGCTTTTACGGGACTGGTTAGCAAGGGTACCACAGTTGATGTTGATAATAATAAGAATGGTATGTTTCAAATAGTATAGGTGCTCACTATTTTTGATTTGGTTAGCTTGAGTGTAAATAATTTGGACATGCATAATGATTGTGCATGTGTGTAGGTGCAAGCTGAGTTTCAAGCAATTTCACTGATGATCCACATGCGTCATACGAAGTTTCACTGTTAGAAGGTATGACAGTATAGAGTGAGAAATAACTTTTATATTATTTTAAAGTTTTTCAAATTTTTCCTTTTATTTTTATTATTATTTTATGTATGACACATTTTTTTATCGTGCATACAATATACGTTTTAAAGATAATAAAAAAATGGTATGATATAAAATTATATATATCATTCTATCTAAGTAGTGCATCTCACTAGGTAAAATAATATATTGACGTTTATTTTTTTTATCTAAACGGTGTTATGTATATTAAAGAAAACTAGTGCTTCAAAATATGACCTAGGAAGACAAACTGTATAGAGAATGCAAAGCAAGCAACATGCAACCAGACACTCACAATCTTGCCGACCGAGACAAGTTAAGGAAAACACAACAAGAGAAATAGTGTATTGGCGATTAGATGGTTTTCGATTTGATCTAGTTGCAGCAATTTGTGAACACATTTATTGTTTTTTCTAATTTAATTTCTTGTATTATCTTAATTAATTACCTGGCAGGAGAGTTTTCTTTTTTTAAAATAATATACATCGTTCTCTCTTAATTTGGTTTGAAAAATCTTGTACTTTGATCATTAATAATATTTTAACAATTTCATAAATAATAAATAATAAATTTTTTATGTCTTCGGCCAAAAATTCATTTTTTATATAAAAATATAATTCATCATTAATAAAAATCTAATTTTTTATAGGCCACACAACTAGGCGGCGGTCTGCTCAAACCCTAAGGCCCAGCTCACAATTCAAAGAGTGAATTACCCACTCTCCATTAGTTGCTTGCACTTGCTGTAGCTTTGAATTGGTATTTGTTTAGTCTTTGATTGTGTTGGATTCTGTTCCATTTAGTTAAGATGCTACTTCCACCTTTAGTGGGACGCGCCAGTAGGAGAGTGGAGGTTAGTTCCACTCCTTTAGGACTTTAGTTATTTTGTCTAGTGTATATAGCCTTTGAGATGATTATGAATAAGGAACCAATTATTCTTAAGAAAAGTCTTTGGTCATTCTAGTCAAGAAATTAAATTTCGATTTTCTGCGATCTAAAAACAGGAGCATTTCGAACTTACGATTTACTATCGTATCAATTTTCATATTTTTTTTAATTGAAATTTTCAATCACTATCCTTGTCTTAAAAGGGCAAATAAGTCATTTATTAAGGTGACTATGTTTTTAATATCAAACAGTAACTCCATTAGCCAGACCAGGAGTTTCAGTGATTGCAATTCCGACAATTTTAGTCGAACTGAAAAGGTAATAACAAGATTTTTCGGTCATCGGAACTACGATTCAAAACAAAAATTTGCCCATTAGACCACTTTTGTCAGAGTTATTTTTTGGATTTTGTACGGCAGTACTAATATTTTTACGGGTACTCGTGCACGTTTTGCAAACCAACAGATATGCTCGGAGACCGAGAACCTACAACAGCATCGACTAGCGACCGGCCACCTTAATGAATAAAATGAACAAGAAAAGAAGAACCAAAATAGAAAAGTCTTCCTTTGCTGAATTTTGAGTTTTGTAATAAACAATCCAGCTCTTTTACTACATTTTGCAACAATAGAACTGGAGAAAAAACCCCAATAAAAATCAGAGTAAATTTTGCAAGAAGCTCTCTTACTTCATTAATCAATGCAGAAGGTACGTCACTGCCAATGCCAACAACATAAGACTACATGCTATTGCTTGATCCACCGTTGTCCATAAAACCCGAACTCTGAAATTCGGTGGATGTGACGACGATCGGACCGGATATTGAGCTGCTATCGCTGTGAGAGCATGCTGATGTGGATGAAGAAAAAGGGAATGTAACAATAGAGCTGTAGCAGCAAACACTACTATCCCCTGCATTCTTGTATATTTTACTTTGTGATT
This sequence comes from Linum usitatissimum, assembly GCA_030674075.2. Lineage (NCBI taxonomy): Eukaryota > Viridiplantae > Streptophyta > Magnoliopsida > Malpighiales > Linaceae > Linum > Linum usitatissimum. Next base: position 2,640,223 of record JAUJYP020001424.1, read on the forward strand.
GCTCCAACTCTGGTATTTATTTATAGCAGTAACGTGTAGAGAGACATGAGTTCTTCACTCTCTCAACCTCTCTTAGCAACGTGTGGGTTTTCATTCCCTGACTAGGCATTAGATATACTCTGCCGTCCGTCTGTTATTTGACAATTTTGTCATTTACCAAATTGGCATGTTTGTCTTCTGCGCCTGGACTTTGAAGGTGCTCCAAATTTGACAACTTCCATTCTACTGCTTATTTTGTTTATTAAAGAACTAATTTCGGCAAAGATTGAAGGACCGAACTCCTCATGTGGCTAAATAATGTCGGAACCTCTGTTAATCTCTTCAAAGATCTTGTCAACAATTAGAATAATTTTAAAGAAAACAATCCTCTTCGGTATCCCATATGCGGCAATTTACATTCATTCTATTAGTGCAAATTCAACAGAAACACCAACTTGATGAGTGGTTTGATTTTGTGATTTTGCTGGAAAGTGATTTATTTTGTAAATATCTCATTTGTTTAGTGGAGTTTTGAAAAAATTTATTTTTTCGAATGACTAAAACATCTCTACCTATATCATTCTTCTAAACTCAATAAGACAATTTGGCCGGTTGTTACGTAATCGAGATCTGTGGACCTGTGTGGCGTCTTCGAACTTTCCCTGGTTCTGGCGCAAGATTGAAGATCCGGAATCGGATTTTTCTTATGTTACTCAGACTCTGGATGGTTGCTATAAGTGGCCGGGAGCTCTGCTTTCCAGCGTGTCCACCACTGCAGTTCGGGACTCCATCAGGCCTCGCCGTGATTCTGTCCCCTGGGCTTCACTGGTTTGGAAGCGTCCGTCCATTCCAGCTCACTGTCTTGTTAACTGGTTAATTTTTCAGAAGAGGTTGAGCACTCGAGAGACACTTAGCAGGTGGGGGATCATTGTTGACATCTCTTGTGTCCTCTGCTCTACTGGGATCGATTCCAGATATCATTTGTTCGCTTCTTGCTATTATGTAGAGGAAGTTCGCAGTTACTTCCTGCCAGGGCATACTCGTTATTCTTCTTGGGATGATCTTGTTGTTGCTGCTGGCAAGCTCACGGCTACCTTATCCTAAGGGCCTGCAGTTTTCAGAGTTATTTGGAGAGAGGTCAACCACCATATTTGGAGAGAGGTGTGTCGACGTTGCTACACTTGTGCTAGGTTGGATTCCAGAGGTCTTATAGCTATCATTAGTAGTGATGTTAGATGTCTACCTCTTGTTCATTTGAAATTTGGCAAACCTTTTGTTCATAAAGTGGAAATCACCTATGAAATCACTTGATGGGGATGGGCCAAGGTGATTTCAAATCTCACTTTATTTTCGTATTCAAACGTGATATTTCGACCAAATTACTAGAGCCCATGAAATCACTCTTAAAATCCAAAAAACAAACGACCCCTTAGTCATAGGTCACTCAAGTCATTTAACTTTCAGAACATAAGTTAATTCGCTAAATCTGAGAAGAGGCTATACAAACAGGTACAGAAACCTTCTAGGATGCTACCAAGGCCATGCTTTACTTCTTGTCTATGGAAGGTGAAAAGAAACGGTCCTCTCCGTTCTGATAGATCTGAAACAGTTGCTTTGCATATTTAAAAGCAAACTCTCTGCACTTGTCCACTCCATTGGGATCATATGCTTCCAATTCCTGAACAGATTTAATCATATCACCAGAACCACCGGTGAGAAACCTCCCGATCTCGGTTCCCCTGTCAAGTTTATGTAACAGTAAATGAATCATCCGTCACAAACATGGCCGAAAAAAGAGAGAGCATGTTTCGAACCTGTGAGCATCGAACTTGTTGAATCCTCGTCCATTAAGGTGTAACGCTTCCTTCGAAACTTGTTCGTCCGAAGTTTGTTGTCGATAAAGGACACAAGCAGCTCTCATACACAGTTCGGAATCTTTACCAAAGTCTGCAAGCATGTCGCCTTCGAACTTCCACTTGAACTTCTGATCCTTGGTTCTTCGAAGCCTGGACAAGATTCCGTGCATCTCCGAGTTGCAGTCACCTTCTTCTTCACTTGAATCGATGGAATCGTCTCCATGAAATCCAACAGAACCATCATCAGACACGTCAGAAGAGCTCTCGACGATAAATTCCTTCATGCTATCATCCCCTGAACTCTCGGAACCATCTTCTTCTTCCGATTTGATTTCTTCAACATCATCCTTCGTAGTGGGAACTTCACTCATTCTCTTCAAACGCCTTCGACGAGGGGTTACTAACTCTTTTGTATCATCATCACCGCTCTCCAAATTGGATGACCCATTTGCATCGGAACTTACTTTGCTGAAGCGCTTTGCCTTCAACTGGCACAATGGAATATTATCTTCATCATCATCACTCTCATTCTCACTATCACTAGTAACCATGTTTGCAGCTCTCTTCCTTTTGGAAGTACACGAGCGTTGTGTAGTACCAAGACCGACTTCCATATCATCTTCCAAGCAGCAGTCAGATGATTTCTCATTTTCAGTGTCTATAATTCTTCCCAAAGTGCCAATCTTTGCCTTCTCTTGGTCGGCTTTAATGGCATCAGGTTCGTCGTCATCACTGTCGTCTAAATTTATGATGGCAGGACATGAAGGTTTGTGATCCATCGGAGTTGATGGAGCCATTTTCCCAGTGGGAGTTCTCTCTTCTTCAATAAACAGTGATCTTATGGCTTTTTTGTTATCAAGGCCTCCCGATCGACCAAGATTGCTACCTGGTGTTCCTGCCACTTCAGTTCAGAACTCTGTTATTTGACTACATACAAATTTACTGCAGTGGTACTTGGTAAACTCAATGTAGCATCATGAGAATAAGGCAAACAATGGAGTAACGTATGAATAGCACAAAAGACGAAAACTTCACTAGAAGTAAGCAAATACCTGAAATGTCATGAGTAGCTCCAACTTCAGCAGTCATCCTTTCCTCGAAACTTCTTCCCAAGGATGACTTCAATTCATGGTACATTTGTTTCCAAATTTGGGCATCATTTTCAGCCTTCTTCTTCTCATGTTCCAGGGTAATGTTCTCAGCCTTGAGCTGAAACAGCTCGTGGTCTGAATCGTGAATCTCCAATTCCATCTCCGTTAAATCGACAACAGTACCCTGTACTTCCTTTCCCGCTTCCCTTACCTTTTCAAGTTCTAGTGCCTTATACTTCACCTTGAGCTCGTCATACTCACTTTTCAAGGTTGCAATCTCAGCTTCCAATTCTGCAATTCTTCCTTCAGATTTCTTTATGCTCTCTTGCAATTCATGGTACCTCGATTTTGGTATACTATCCTCCGGAGCTTGGCACTTAGGCACTACGAATTCCGCATCATCCTCGTTCTTTACCATGTCTGATCACAAGACTAGACGTTAGAGAAAAGAAAAGAAACGAACAAAATTTGATTAAGTAAAACATGTTCCCTTCTACACCTAAAAAGAACACCACAAAGTAACAAGAAAACACCCAAGTGCATAAAAATGTTTGCAAATTTGGGGCTGAGGGAACCCTAAACATAAATCCAGAAGGGGAATAAATTTCTACAAAAGAAAGGAACTACTTCACCACCGTTGGGTAAAAAACGATCTTAAAACCTACATAAAGCAACTTTTCAAACCAAAATCGACCGATTGCAGATAATTAGATTCGAATCACAAACCAGAAGCCAAAAATTTAAGAAGCCTAGAAAGTAGATAGGAAAGGTCCCAACTTTCCCCTCAGGTTTTCTGAGAAACAAAATCGAAAGGGCGAACGTAGGAAGAAATAAGATCAAATCACCTGGGTTAAGTCTAGGGTTCGCCGGCAAGTTTCTTCCTCATGAAGTTGAAGGAGATCAAGTCCCGTGCGAGAAGAGGGTGTTCAGTGTTCTGTATGGCAATAACGGTCCCAGACGGTGACGTAGCAATGGATAAATCCGACTAGGTAATGCCACGTAGGTAGTGTAGCCGTACAATTCTTTTTAATAAATCTCGGCCTCTAAAAATTTTGTCAAAATTTGTACCAGTTGGATGAGTATTGGGTGGGTTAAATTGGATTTGGTCGTTTGGTATATATTCAGTGGGATTGCGTATTGGGTGAGTTGAATTTGGTTTGACAACAAACTAACCTACAAACTAACCTATATGTTATATTGAATACAATCAATAGGGTGATTTGGGCTGGGTTAGTCGGATCGCGGGTTAGTTAGGTTACGGGTTGACGGGTTGTTGGTTGGTCGGGTTATGGGTTGATTGGATCACGGGTTCGTCGGGTTACGGGTTAGTCAAATCATGGTCCATCGTGTTCCAGATTCATCGGGTCACAAGTTCATCGAGTCACAAATTGAGCGAATTACGGTTGTTGAATTTTTGGTCAATCGGATCACGGGATCAGACTGACAAATTCATCACGTCGGGTTAAAATTTTGCCAACTCTACTAACAACTAAAAATAAAAGTCAAAAAACCATTCCTTAAATAATAAAACAATTTATCAATCTTAACCTTAAATCTATAACAATATTTAAACCAAATTCAACAAGAACAAAAACAGGAGTTACAAGTACACAATCATACCAAACAATAAAAAAAAACATCAGCATAAAAAATACACATAACACATAGGGAAAATATTGCACACTGACCTTCAACTACAAAATTCACAAATCTTCCAACACAAAACAACAACTTTAATAAATACATAGTCGTTGAACCCAACTTCAGTTTTTACAACTGACAATTGACGATTTTAACCTAAAAATATAGACTCTGTTAAAAAGACCTGAATAGTATAGATGCGGGTAGGTTAGTAGGTTATCCGACGTCAGGGGTGGATACAAGGGGGTGTCCGGGGAGTCACGATTCAGAGCAATTTCGGTTCTGATTCGTAAATTCATGTATATATTTACGATTTTTTCGAATTCGGCTTAGGGTAATTTTAGGCCCGGCTCAGTATTTTGTTGTTTTAGCTCAATGCTCAATATATATTTATTGGTCATTTCAACTCAGTACTTGCGTTTACTATTACTTGATAAAAAAAAACCTCGATGGCACATTCAACCTTTAAGGACAACTAACTTTAACTAAAAATAGTACAATGAATGTTTTTTTGTATATTTTGACTTAGTATTACATTAAAAAAATTATACACATAAATTAGTTATTTGATATATAAATTTCGATTCAAATTCGACTTAGTACATGTTTCGATCCTAAATCCGCCACCGCCTGACATCCAACCCAATCCACCAAAAAATTGACGGATAACCAATTACATAACCCACACCTACCTAAAACACATGCTCGCTCTTGAGTGAATTGGTTACAATGGATTGATTTAGATGGATAATCCAACCCAATGCTCATTTCTAAATAATTTCGAAACAGGACTTTCAAAATTTATTGGACGTGGTTGACGATTCCCATTAACATCACACGTGTAGGATTTTAAGGGTTAAAAGCTTTTGTGATCAACTAAGTTTGGCCGCTTGGTTTTTTCTATAACAAAACTTAGCTATGATTCAAGTTTTATACACTTTAAGGTCCCGTTTATTATTCATTACAATTTGTCATTTTCGTTTTTATTTTATTTTTGGAAATTTGAATAAAAAGCATGTATAGTATTGATTTTACAAACGGGAATAAAGCAAATACGTATCTGATTTACAATTTCTATTACAGTTTTTATCCAAAATAAATAAATTCAAATGACCAAAATATTATTTATCCCAAACTTGAGTTGCTTCTACTAAAATTTATTTGCTGGACAAGGGATCTTGGGCTCTGATTTATTTTGCCGAGCCTCATTTTCTCAATTGTTACAAGGCCCAGAGTTGTTTTAACATGCAAGTTGAGGATTCACCAAAAAAAAACAAGCAAGTTGAGGAGCTATATTGAAATGATTTCTACTTTTTAATTTTTTTATCAAATTAATTAGTAATTAAATATTTTTCTTATCCTCTTTCCATTGCTGGAATTCTCAATATATTTTTTAAACTTAATAATTAAAAATGTTTCAACTATTTCAAAAATTAAATAATCATCTTAGACTTAAACCGCTTACATTTAAACTTAGAAAATGTCAAAGCTTAATTAATTTAGAAAATTTATTCACAAACTTAACATTTATTACAATATATAACAAAAGTTAAAAAATAACCTAAAATAAACTTTAAGTATATATAAATATCACATCCGCTTAGTTTCAGCCAAAAAAAACTTTTTTTCGTTTAGACTTTTTCGCTTGTTTGCTTCGTATTTTTATTAAATCATTTATTTTCACTCTTAGATGGATGAAAAAACAAAAGACAATCTATGGTGGATTTAGATATGTTTTATTATTTTTACTTTTCATTTTAATTAAACGTTATTTAGATATTAGGTGTGACTCACATTTTTAAATTTGATGTTTGTTTTCAACATAAATTGGATTATTTTAAATTCAATTGATAAAAAATGAAATAGAAGGCTTTAGAAAAATAAAATTATTCACTAAATTATAACCAAACTTCTGATTTATGAGGTATAATGATTTTTTTACTTTAATCTTAAATATCTTATAATTAATTGGTTTTGTTTATTAGAATGTTTACAACGAGTTGATAGTATATATTTTTGAAATCACTATTCTTATGATACTCAATTCTATAGGTATGTAGTCCATTATGAACATGTTTTTCATTGATAATTATATTATCATGTTGCATAATTTAAGTGAGTTTTTTCATACAATTAATCAAACTTGTCACACTCTTTACCAAGTATCGAGATACTTGAGTGTCTCATTCTGAATTTTATCTTTTTATTGTCTACTTCACCATTAATGTTTTATTTATTACTTCCTTTACATTTTAATACATTTCTAGCTCTGAAATCATTCATCTTTAACTATTACATGAATCTTTTTTTTATTAAAAGGCTACTAAATACATTTTATCAAATCCAACTTTTTCAATATTTTCCTACAGTTGATCTACCTAACTCAATTTGCACCATTTACTTAGTACTGAGATAACCAATCCATTCCAAACACATTTATTATTCATATATGAATTATATCATTCATCCAATTTTATCTAATTTTTACTACAATTCGACAATCAAGTAACACTCTACTAAATCAGACTCCAACCCCTTCATCATCCATTCATATATTATACAATTCATCCAATTTTATCAAAAAGTGACTCTTCAATTTTTCAACCAAGTCACTATCTACTATGTATTGGAATACATGGTGTGCCCCTATATACAATTTCTCATTTTAAACTATATCTATTAAAAATGGTGTCTAATAGGTTTGGATTTAATAATTAGAAGTTTTTGGGCTATAGGCTGAACTGGAGCGTCATGAGAATACGAGAATATACTCGTCCCCAACAGTTGTAAAGTATATTATCCATTGTGATGGCTCGAACGATGCATACGAGAAGATGCCGGTGGATAAACTCATAAAACTCAAAATGATTGGCTTTTGACCAATTTAAAAGGCGAAATGGCTATAGCTCCGAGACCAAAATCAATCGGATCGTCCCGATAGAGGCATCAGACGACTCTGGTTCCATCTGGACATTGACTTCAATCCGACATCTCTCATGCGCCCAGGGGTAGTGATAGGAAATTTTTTTTAAATTTTAATTCTTAATTGTTTTAAGATTCGAAATTTGAATTTTAAACGAAAACATTCAAAATCCCTGATTTTTCGAGATTTTTTAATTGAAGTGTGTCAGACGGTCATATCACCATTCTCTCCTCCTTCTTTCCTATGTACCTCTTTCTTCCACAACCTTTCGTTTCACCCGTTTCTCACCCTTTCTCTCTGTTTGATTTCCCTCTCTCGTTTTCAACAGTGGTGACGATGAAGATGGAGGTTCTGCATATAGGGCGGAGCATTCAAAAATAACTGATGGGCGGTTGTCAAGCTTAGCTGAGCATTTTGAAGATAGATGGAGCGGTTGTGAAGATATATGTAGCAGTTTCTCTAGGTCCCTGGAGCGACTTTTGTTGAAGAAGTTTTTATGATCGACCGGTACAACGAGTAATAAGCACCGCAACATGGACATTGTTCCACTTTAGGATGCCATGAAGAAGTGTGAAGATGCCACTGCTTATGCCAAGTTATACATGTTGCTTGCACTAGGATCTTTGTTGGTTGCAACAATTACCTGGAGGGTGACAATGAAGTATGCAAAGTACCTTAGTCTTGGCAATATCGAGATCGCAAGTCACAACTGGTCGGCCTACGTGGCAAATCATCTGCTTGTAGGGTTGGAAGACTATTACCATAATAGAAAGGCGTCTAAACCCAGCGGCAACATAAATTTCATAGTGGTAAGTGGTATATCATGATTACAGTAGTGTTATATCTAGGATACATACATGTTATATTCGATATATTTGTTCCCCTCAAAATATCAACATTACTATAATACATTAACGTAATGGCCATACTACTGGACTGTTCCACACACATTATAGAACCAATAGGTCTCAATAATGGTCATGGAACAGTGCACTATTACACTTAAATATTAAGCAGTTTGTTGTCATGCCTGACCAAAATATGCCATTGTTAAGGCTTCAGTACTGAACCGTTCTTCCATCGTTATAGATAACGTAGCTCACCATTATGGCCACTGAAAAGTTCAGCATCACACTAAAAGTAAGCACTTTGTTGGGACGGTGGCTTCCCAGCAGTAGTGTTCTCTTGGGACTGCACAAACGTAGTGAATTGGTGCATTGCGTCATTGTTCATTAAGTAAGCCATCTGATAGTCCATTGAGGTCGCCTCTTCCACAACAACTTCCTTCGCACAGTTCTTCTTGAACTTGTTACGTTGCTCATGCAAGAGGTATCCTATATATGTTTCATACGTTGGATGTTCTTACTTGGATTTTTTTGAGGGGGTACTTCGTGGCGATTTATCTCCTGATCACATTTTGGAGGATGTGTATAATGCATGGTATGTATCTGGCATGTCGCTCTTTAATGCAGCTGCCATCGTCGGATCCTGATCGGTGAAAATCGTCTGGAGTGCCTTCCCATGCACCAAAGGAGTGTCTGAAACAACCATTGAAACGATTCATCGTCTCATCATACATTAATCTGGCTCTAAAGAAGACACCTTGGTGATGATTATTAAATGCAATAAAAGAGCTGCAACAAAACAACAACTCAATATGTAAGTTATAAGTATGTTATAACTCCAATCAATTACGCACATATTATAGTGTTATGATTGTTATGTTATATGTATGTGACGACTACAAATAATTACGCACATGTTATGGCGTTACGATGGATATGTTACATGGGAGGAAACAAGTGTACCTAAAGGACGACACTTCTGATTTGTCTTGTACGTGGTATCGAATGTGATGGAGTCACTAAAACAAGCGTAGTCGTCTTGCATTCGCTGGTCAGCCCAGAATATATTAGCCATTTTTTCCTCCGCATCAATTTCAACTACGATGATGTACCCGAGATTGTACTTCTGCTTCTCATAGAAATACTTGTTAATCGTTGTTTCTTCACCATAGAGCATGTCTCTTTGTCTTATCTTGCCCGAAAAGTTTTTCACATCCACTTTTGTACATCGCACATTGCTTTCTCCGTCGAGGTGAACGCATAAAAATTCACAGGAAGACCTCAAACCTATTCCACTTTCCTTGTTGATGGAAGCCATTAATCCGGTTTCCACATCCACTTTTTTGTTGGTCCTCAATTTGTGCTTTTTCTTTGTTTCCATGCCATGATTGTGGTCATTGCGCCACAATTTGATGAATTACTTGATTGACCTATCATTAAGGTGCACGTGTAGTTTAGCCTTGCATCCAATTCTCACATCATCATGATTACACGCAAGGGTTTGTGACGGGTCTGGATCCCTGCCAGCTCCAACCTTCAGTTTTCTAGCTTTTTTGTTGTTAGTTTTTTTGAATCCTTTCATTGGCATGTGTATTTGATATAAAATTTATTCCCACTGTGATCACCCAACCGACATGAAATACAACGGAAATGATTACGAGTAGCGAACCCCCTCATTCTATCAATTTCAATGTACTAGGCGTCAACTTCCTTTTCCGAATTGAATAAAATTGTGCTTCATTCTTCGCGGTCTTCTGGAGAAATCAATGTTTCGGACACGCATAACCATTATGTGATTGTTACATAACCGGTACATTCACATAAAATAAGTGTAACGACATTGGTATGCACAATGCCACACTAAACCGTGACATAGTACAACAAAATACCATAACACGGTAGGCCAGATAGTTCCACATATATAATCCAACAAAACACTTATACACATATCAACATACTCAATCATGGAAGGTCACATATTCTAAGACAACATGCTTAATCATGGAGGAATAAAATGTCATGAAAACTTCAAAAATGAATAAAGAGTGGAGAGAAAAGACCAACAACACATTAAAAATTTATTTCTTCCATCAATGTAAACATTAAAATGTTACAAAATTTTAAAGTTCTACATCTCACCGCCACTTTTCTGGACCCCAGCTGCATCTTCTAAATTATTAAATGCGTAGCTGAAAGCTTGTTGGCTTTGTTCACCTTCTTCATTGCAGTCGTCTACAAAGCCTTCATTGTAATTCTTCATAAATTCGCGATATCAGAGCTATAATTGAACCTATGTTTGGTTTCTGCTAAGACTTTAGCTTCATTAATAGCTAACGGTGACAAAATAATGGCGATATAAGAAATAAGGAAGAAGATAAAGTTGTCGAATTCAATTAGAATTAATTTCACTTTCGCGTCCACTGATATGACCCACACTAACATATAATAAAAATAATTGAAATAAAACAATATTCTGATGCTGATATAGCCCCCCACTGACATCAAAAATTGATTCCTACCCATTGGCCAACGGGTGTTCCCGCTCAGGATATTTTGCCATCTCTGCAATTACGCATTTAACCTTACTGTCATCAGCTACCCGATGGTTTCACAGCTCCGCGCTCCAATGAACGATTCAGATAGTCGGATTAATCTCTCTGATCCATATATCGGATCATTAGCCGAATTGTACACTCATAAAGGAATCTGTACGGCTCTAATAATAATTTAATATTACAATATAATATTGTTTAAAAAAAAATTAGAACAGTAAAAGGGAATGAATCATTCGCCAGTGCCCAGTGGTTAGTATAATTATTTGTTATGTTGAATATTTGTGAAGGTTAATGTTTCATGGTATGACTATTACCTTTGAGATAACAATTCAAAGGTCATCAAAACTGCAAGAATACGGTTATGATTTTATAACTAAGTTGTAAAATGAGTCATTATACTAATACGTTGGTTTAACGGTAAAGGTGAATGAATTCGTACATAATGAAATTAAATGAGTTATTACATTAAGACACGCTGGTTTAAACGTAAGAGTGGTAGAGTCGTAAGATGGAGTAATTTTAGTTTTTATTATTCTTAATAAATTTCTTGACGGAGTAATTTATTAGGGATTTGGTAGTTGGTACAACTCTAGTGATGAGAGATGGTTAAAGTCGTATTTAATTTCTACGCGTGAGATGATCAATTCCCCTCTAATATAATGTTAGAGTCTGAATTTAATGTGGAAAACTCATTCCTAAAAATTGGAGCACGCAATATATATCCATCCCGAAAGGGAAAAGGGGGTTGAAGTTTAAATATGCTTATTAATTAATACTTTGAGAAAGAGTATATATGCAGATACACGAATAAAGAATCAACCTATATGAGCATGAACTGTAACTGCTTCAGGAAAGTTTAGACTGCATTTTTGTGTTCCCTCATGAGAAGGATTGTCACACATGACAGAAATAGTGTCAAGATAACTTTTGAGACAAAGTCGAAACTTGTATGTATATTACTTTCAAATGTTCAAATGAGTTATTTGATTCAATCGAGTATGGCACCCTATATATTTGAATACTTGCAAGTGTGATATACTAGGTGAAAATTCAACCGTCACAACATTTCTATTGATTTTATAGATTTTGAACTCGAGGATGTTGATATTGTGCTTTAGCGGTGTGATTCCTAAGTCCTCCCATGTTGTTTCCACTTTATGAGATTCGTTTTAATTTCCCCTTCATGGTGTGCCAATTGTCCACTTTGAGTATCGACCAAAACCCCTTTTCTCGGCAAGCCCACTGACAGATAGACACAAATTAAAGATCGTGAGACCCATTTTCCTGACGAAAGGCCTTTCTTTGATCACAAACCGTATATGCGACCCCATGCTCTTGGTAGATTAGAAGACCCAAACCGAAACAATTACTTCACTCAGAACTGGAATGACCTTGTTTATGACATAATTTTCAATGATAATAATCTTGTTTGAATAGTTCGATTGACCCTTTATTAATCTTCTTATATCATTCTTTTTCTTCCTCAATTATTATTCAAAAATAAAATAAAATTGAGGCTTCATTATTTTGGAAGATCGTAGATAGAATGAATAGACAGACAATTAATTAGGACAAAATCTCAAAATTCGATTCTCGATTACCCAACGGTCCAAAATGACATGTGTCCATTAACAACAATCAGCAGAATGTGTGTTGGATTTGTTGAGCTAGCTCTTCTGCACTTAGTTGGCACTCAATTCCGATCTGTAATATAATATACATCCGTGGACACAAAAATGTCAATTCAATTTCCGTTACTTTCAAATTAACAGCATAAAATTTAATGCTGACGTACGTGGTTTCATATACCTTAATGGTGAAGGAGTTATGCATGGTATCCTCCACACCGTTAATGCTGACGTGGAGAATCTCGAGAGACATGTCCTCAAGAGCTGAGATGATCTTAACAACCTGTCCAGGAATCCTGGAAGAGTAGACCGTCTTCACCACGAGGTTCGGGCCTGAGAATTTCACCTCCACGTCAGCAACCGACGACTTGGATTTTGCGACCAGGTCGTTGATGGTATTATCGACGTCGTTGAGGATGATATTATTCGACGAAGATGACGATGAAGTGGTCGGAGAAGGAAGAAAATTACTACTACTAGCAGCAGCAGCAGGGAACATTTGATGTTGTTGCTGCTGTTGGAGCAACGACGTCGTAATATGCTTGTAGGGGCTGTTGGGTGTTTGAGGGGTTCGTGGGCTTATAGGTGGCAAATGGATGGGCCTGGGACTGGGGATTAGCCTTGGGCTTAAGAGGACTTCGGTATAGGCCTTGCGTTGCTTCTTGGCTTCTAGAGATTGGAGGACTTGTTGTAGCTCTTTGATGTAGTCCACTACTCCTCCTATTATTGATGCTTGGTCTCCCTACATATTATTATAATTATACATTAATTAACGAAACATGATTACTTATGTTGCTTTTCCCCCGTAGTTATGGTTATATTCGAATTTGAATTTATTCAAATAGCTCAAAAATATAATTAAACATGAAATTTTAAATTATGCGTAAATTTCAAAAAGTGTTACATACAAAAAAGAGTAAGATATGAATATTGAAGTATATATATGAACCAAATCGTTCAATTAAATATGAGGGAGGTGTACATTTATTCATATTAAAATTTGTGGTCACACGTAAGAAGATATATATTTAGCCGTTACATATATAAATCAGTTTTTCTTGTAGTTTATGTTTTTGTAGCTAAGAAATTATTGTTCGTATAAAATACATATATATGAAACTGAAAAAAAAAGATTTAACTCATTTCAGTATCTCTATGATTATAGTAGAGTGAAGTAATAATTAACGTGAAGTAGTGGTGAGTATACTTACTCGTTTGACATAGAAGGAAGGCATGAGAGACCTGAGGAGGGACAAGTGGCCGTTCATCTGCTTCCGGCGGTTACGCTCCACCGTGATGTGAGACGCCCGACCACTTCCGCCGCCAAACAGGCCATCCTCGTCAGGGTTAGCTGCCTCCTCTTGATGATTGGTCGTGGTACTAGTCGTCTTTTGCCGCTTGGTCTTAGGTTCCGTCTCCAAGACACCTTTAGAAGCAGACGTGGGAGGGATGGTATCTTCTGCTTTCCGTCGGAAGGTAGTGGTGGCAGGAGGAGGAGGGAAGGCGGCGGCGGCGGCGGTGACGTGGTGAAAGGAGTCAAAGATGGAAAAGAGATCATTGCCACCATCGAGAAAGCTGTTGTTGTTGTTGTTGCCAAATCCGGAATCCTGAAGGAAACCGGACAACAAGCTGTCGGCCATACTATTAGATCTTAAAGTGAAAGTGAGACAAGAAGAGGGATGTGGTGAGAAGGAAGGGAGTGGGGGGTTTAGTGGGTTATTATAATATTTGAAGGCAAGAATGGATGGGAGTAGAGAGTAGAGTAATTATATTATTAAATGAGGATGAAAGGGACTACACTGTCTCCATCAACGTTGTTTTTACTATTGGTGATTCAATTTTGAAAAATGAAATGAGGATGAACAAGCAGGGTAAGTAAATTAGTCTTACAGAAAGAGAAAAGAGAAGACCTTTGCAGATATATATGGCCATTTCATGATCGGTGCCTTTAATTTGCAGCTAACCTTAATTAGTGGATGTTCAATTATGAGAGCGGAGCAAAGAGCAGTGGCGTAACGAGGAATCGATCAAGTGGTGTCCATATATGATGATAAAAAAGATTGAATTAAAAAATATTTCATATTTTGATGACACATAACGAGTTTTCTTGTTCTGAAAGGATTGTACTATACATCATGGTTGAAACTGCAAACGACATCTTTCTCGATATACACCACTAGACAATCATTCAACAATTCATCTCCTATTCGACTGCGAAACTTGTTCTTGCTTCGAATAGTGGTTTTCAGAATGTGCATATCTTCAGATGGACTCCCTTGTGGCTATTGCTGGCATTATGGACACAACCCTAGTTAATATTCGACACAAGTCGAGCATCGATCGACATCATCTGCGACGAGACTGGACAGTTACAGTTTCGCATATTTTCGTTGTGTTGCGGATCTCCTTCCCCATCATGGCCATTCTCTCTACTCATTTCCTTTCGACTACCCCTAGTTTTGTTCTTGATTGTTCTTTTCCTCGTCTCTCGTATTAAAAACAAACCTTTTGCAGTCATGAAGGCGGCCTAGCTAGCTAGGGTTCGCGCTCTGCTTGCGGATATGCTTAGCTGATCAGGAGCTGTATACTGCAGACATAATTATAGGAAAACTGGAAATGTCAGTGAGGGTAGAGGGTGTGAGCTGAACAATGAAGTACGTACTGATTTAATTTGATACTTAATGCTCAGAGCTCATAAACTATTTACGTACTGTAATTAAACATACATTCCGTTTGAGAAACATAAGTTGGGGAAAGAATCTTGTTACGATATCTATCTATCTATCTGTCTACGAACGGGGAAGAAGTTATTGCAAAGGGCCGCAATATTACAACTTGGCAATTAAAGCTGCCGGCGAGAATCTCCTACTCCTCCGTCTATTTTCCAGACCTATTAATTGTCATTATCCGCTGCATGGCCGGGAAATGTTAATTATGATTTTACGCTTTTATTAAATATATTCAGTACAATAAATCAAGAGAACAGAACGCATGAACATGACTATCATCTCCAAAGCACGTTGCATGTTTGTCAAATGCAAGATTGAGTAGACGATTCTGGGCGGATTCTGGGTGGAATGCAAAGTGATGATTAGTAGGATAATGTTGTCTTTAATTAATGAAATCAGGTCAGAGAGAAATTGAGAGATCAATTGTAATTCCGTACAAGCTATAACTCTATGATCATAATGAAATTTTTGTTGCTGCCATGCGCCCGTGATTTTTTCCCGAAACGGTTTTTCACGTAAAATCGTCATGTCGTCTCTTTTCGATCTTTGGTTATTTCATTCTGTCAATTTCTAACAGGTTAATTACTGCATTGCATCTGTGTTGTTACCTCCGGTATATGCATACTGGTCATATACACGATGTACGTACGTGCATAAACCAATCAACGTGGGTGTATATAATATGTGTGGATGTGGGAGAGGCAAGAGTTATTATGTTATCATATGAGTAAATGTTTGATTGTACTCGAATTTATGTTGTGTCGGGGGGGAGATGGTGAAAATGAATATGATGACTGATGACGAACAAGCAGTAGAAATTGAAAAAATTAATTTAACCCAGTAAGTAGCAGAGTGTACTAGTACTGCTGCTGGATGGCTGGCTGGGTGCAGAAATCATCTGCAACTTGTCTGATTCCCAGAAATTTCATATCGCTCGTCAGTTGAATTTGATATACGCCATTAATATGCCATATATATGTGTGTATCTTTTTATATATTTATGATCGCCCGATCACACGGTATCTCCGTGCCTTCCATGAATCCACCTTATATATCTTTTATTGCTATTTTTTTTATTTACTTTTGGTTACCTCCACTTCAGTAACATTAGCAGCTTCATGAGTTGGACTTGTAAGTTATGATTTAATTAAGCTACATGCATATATATTGAATAAAAAGCACTACAATCTACAGTTTTTACAAGATATATACTCCCAGTATATATATATATATATCATCATTTGAGTCGGTATTTTAGAATCCGAAAGTTTTGGGTTCTAGTGTTTACGGTTTAGGAGGTAGGCTTAATTAGGGCTTACAGTTTAAGGTTTCTACTAATTTCGAGATCAGGTTTAATTTACGATTTAGGATGTTGAATTTTTAGGTGCTAAGGATTTAAGGTTTATAATTGAAGGTTTTAGGTTTTAACTTGACGTTACAAATATGGTATAGAGTGTACCTATGTAGATATGGATTAGTTTAATATTTTGAATGAAAAAATATTACAAAATGCAGTTATAAGGATTGTACAAAAGCAGTCCTCAAAACTCTTAAACGATCAATAATTAATAGGTTAAAATGATGTCTAATATCTTCACAAATTAGTTTGTTAGAGATAGTTCTAATGAAATCTCATAATTAAATTCCCTAAAACTGCAGTTTCTCGTGGTTAAAACATTTTAATCCAATGAATAGTAAAAAACGAGGGCAGAGGTATAGTTTGCTTCAGCTTACTGTACGTAGGTAGCAGGAGGACTCTATCCACACAAAAAAAGGAGACATTTGCCTTTAAGATGTCTGCGGCTGTGGCAGTAAATTAATTTATCACTGTTCATCTCTCACTCTATCCAGATACATCCAAAATTGTGCTCTCAGATTTACCCCAAACCGGCCCAACTACCCCTCTTCCCCTTTTCTGCCACAAAAAAAGCCAATTGGTACGTACTACAAGTTAGTTGTATTTGTATATATGTGCATGCATGTTCTCTAATATTCATATGATATGCCTTGTCCATCTCTTTTGTTTCCTCTCTTTTTTTTTATAGTATATTCCTTGTTACATCATATCAAAAACACCTTCAAATATTTGGTATATAAACTTGCTCTATCATGGAATATTCAATTCAATTGGCAAAAAACCGTGTCCGTGATCTTATTGACACAAATAGTTTTATGCATTTTAATGACTCCAAGTCCGCAGCAATTGGAGGAATTCTATTTGTTGCGGTAAGGAACAATCTGAACCATCTATTTCGGACGTTAGATATGATCGACAAAAAAAGTCATTTAAAATAGGGGTAAATTTATCATTTTCTCTTTTTTTTTATACGCAACAGATTTACGATTAAATCGAATTTTACGTCCACAAATTTAAACTAAGAAAATCTTTTTATAGGCACGATTAAATCAAAAATTACATAAAAAATCAAAATCAAAATTATAAAAAATAGCAATTCCCAAAACTGCTCCGTAAGTGGCATTATACATTTAAAAACTTCCATTATTTCATTTCTTCCACCAAATCAGATTTTTGCTTTAACTCACATACTTTTGTGTAATTATAATTTAGTCATTCAATTAGTTTATGAAATGCGGTTAACTGAAACTCAAATTTCGGTGAGTTAGGTTAACGTCAATTAGTTATGAAATTGGTTACAATACACTAAACCAATTAAAATGTGAGCTCAATTCGTATATGGGCTGAACTCGGGTTAACCGTAACAAATTTTAAATTGAACGATTGAAGATATTAGTTTGCGTTACACTGATACAATAACAACATAACACAATAGATCAATCAAAATCCTCTCCCAACAACTCGAATTATGAAGGTGCAATGATTTTTAACCATAACCATATCAATTCTTAATCGGTAATGATATCTGATTGGCTTAGTGGTACTATTTTATAACATTGTATTTTACTTTGAGAAACTAATATTGTTTCAAGTATGGATGAATTGAAACTTTATTAACCCCAAGTGAGAAAAAAAATAGTATTGACGAATTGGTATTACCTTAGCGGGCGGGCGTGGGCGTGACACGATGAAATGTCTGTTGGAGCAGAGTAAATATGTATACGTGCATTCGTACTTTCTGCAGTCTTGTAACTTTATTAACCCCTCCGGCCAATTATTACTTTGTTAGTTACATAACGAATTTTTTACTGGCACTGGACAGTAAACCCAGTACATCGAAGTTACAGTTGCAGAGCATTCCAAATCCCGAGAACATTTAACGAGGTGGGAGGAATTAATTGTGGTTCATTCATGGGGGTTTTGTTTTGTACCAATTTCCCCAGAAATTGCAGACTCCTGTCTACATCAGCCAACTTTGCTACCCTTTTTTATATTTAGTTGGCAGCTCCAACTCCTCATTAATTTCAAGACATGCATCTATGCAATGTACGTCATACCACCGGTATATAATTAAGTATATACACAATTATATACATGCATACAATTAAGAATTATATGCCCTCCCCTAACGGAGTTTCTAAAGTTGTGAGTGGGATTCAAAATTATTCACGGCACTAGGTTAAATTGTAGAGAATGTAAAATATGTTGCGTCTTAAATAGAAAATATACAAACATAAAGAAAGTAATAGATTATCGGAAATTTGGGATGTGAAATCGGGTAAGTATGATCCCCGTGGTTGCATACCTGTATTCTAGCCAAGTGGGGTCAGTAATAATTGTTAGAAAAAAAATGTAATTGCATAAGTAATTCTCTAAAACATCATCTTGTAAGATTATCAAAAGTAGAGATAGATGTAGGAGATATCTGGTTTCATGATGATCGTCTGAAGCTAGATGCGGAAACTGTCGACGATCGATAACCGGACGATACTGCTACGAGCACGAACCGGGAGGTTCTGCAGTCTTCCTCAACCAAGCACCCTTAGGTCCACTCACGGGAAGCCTCACAAACTCTAGATGGGGAGAATATGTGTGTATTGTTTTTGTCTTGGTGTATTGGAGGCCACAACCTCAACCTCCTTATATACACTTCACTATGCGCTCCCACAAAACCCATATGTGATATTTATGTGGTATCCTCTCATTTAGTCCATAATTGGGTTTGAGTAATCATGGGCTTTATGTCATGATCACTTATAGAAAGCCCATAACAATAATAAACTAGATTAGCTAAAAAAGGAATAATATAATATATTATTTGTCCAAACTCTATTGACATCTTTCTCAATATATACCACCAAACACATATTTAATAATTTTATTTCTTATTTGATTGTTAATTATGAGTGCGAGTTTCCCTTCGTCCGAATGATGAGCTAGAAAAGTTCAAATTAGTGGTGGATCCAAGATGGTTCAATGTACTTTGCCGATACTATTAACGTAAGGGTTTTCGTGCCCAAACAACCAAATGATCCTGAGATAACCCAAAGTCGAATTCTCTCGTGTCACTTGGCCTTCACTACTCAGTTTTGGTTCATTGGTTAATCGATCACAATTTGCAAACAGTTTTATCCTAAACTATAAAATGAAGACATAACAACTACTAAAGGAAACAGGAAACCAGGAATGCAAATATATCACTCGACAGCTACAGATCAAATTAAGGTGAGAACGATTGTGGGGAAAGGTCTTGTTTGGGTTTTGGATCATCCTAAGGACTATGAGAAACTATTCAGCAGCATAATAAATAGGAACATGGATAACGATAAGTTTCGGGTCTTAGGATCGGCTCTGTCAACTGAACGACCTAAAACCACTTTCAACACCCTCAAGTATCCGCTCAACAAGCAACTCAGCAACAATCTCATAAGAAAACCCAAATCAGAAAAACTGAGAAAAACTGCGAATTGAATGGAAACGGGACAATCGAGGCAACGAGATAACATAACACATCATCAATCAACATAAATCCACAATCCTATCACTACACACAAGAACAATCCCATAAATCCAAAAGAATTCACAAAACCCAAACAAGAAGAAAACCTATTTTTCCATGGAAGATGTAGAGAAAGTTTCAAACCGCCAATCCATCAAAATAGAAGGTAGATCCTCCGTTGGACTTCGATTCCTCGACTATTTGGTTTCAAATCTGCATTCCCATGGCGTTCCTAAACTCCCAAGCACTTTTTCCTTCGTCAAAATGTGTTTTAGTTCGTCATTTTCTGTCTCCCCCCTTTGAAATTGCGTCCAGGGCTGAATTAATGTTGCTGCCCAGACTAGGCGTCACGGTCGTGACAGGATACCCATCACGGTCGTGACACGACCTTGACTTGTCAACAACAGCATTGATCGACTTCTTTTAGTCATAACTTCTTCATTCAGACTCTGATTTCGCTCCGGAAGGTACCATAGGCTTCGTATTCGAATCCTCTATCCAACGGATACCTGCAATCAAGGAAGAGACTCCAAGAAACAAGTGAAACGAACCGAAATGATCCGTTCGAGAGGAAACGAGCACGAAATGCACTAATGATCAAACCGGCCTTATAACCATCAAATATCATCAAAACCGGAGCAAAAACTAGTCAAGGTAGGGTCAACATGGCTACCAATAATCAAATTATCAACTATTCTGAGCCGTATATAAAAAAATACCAACCAACTAAAAATTATAAAAAATTACATAATATCGAACTTTAAAATTCGAAAATATGTTGTGCCAGTTCTACCATATTTCACAATCAATTAAATTCCTAGTGTGCATGCACCATTTGTAAAATTTCTTTGTACGTACGTGCCATCGCGCTCATGAAATAGTACTAGAAAACAAATAAACTCATTCGAGTAGATGAATATTAAAGATTAAACCCTTAGGAGCATAGCATAGCATAGTTCCCGAATGGATTCGAAAACAGTCACTTAGTTAAAAGATAAGAACTAGTGAATACTGACATTAATGAATAAAGTGGAGGGACCAAACCGGCAAAGCTTCAGTTAACTTTGCAAAAGAAAACCCTCATTGCATTTACTGCCCACCCACGAAAAGTATGACCATAACATTACTCCAATCACATCACCCACTCTTTCCTCCGCTGGCCATTTCCATTCTTTTGTCTTCTTTCAGTAAAAACTTCAAATTTTATTACCCCTCCCACCGCCGCCTTCCCCGCCGGGGTGAACGTTGAGAATGGAGCCGGGAGGGGACGACCAGACAGATGTCGGCCGGACCTGATGATATTTAATTTGATGGAGATTCGAGTCACAATTTTAAGAACCCTAGAAAACACTATTTTTTGTGTTTATTAAATGTTTATTTAAACTTGAATCAAAACTGTATAGTGTATAGTCTGGATTGTGGAGCCGAGTTCGGATACAGAGCTAAAAAAATGGCTAATGGATCCGATTTAAGAAGTTTGGATAGATTTTAATCGTCCAAAAATCATATGTTAAATCTAACAATTGAAAGTTATGGGAATATTCAAAAGTGTATACTAAGTACTATTCTAAATTAATTCTGGCCAAAAACGTAAAGCCGATGATGATGATTATGTGGTGAAATTTTTTTATCAACAGAGGTCGGAATGACCAGAAAAAATTTTAGTCACCAAAGATTAGAGATGGATGGATTCTAATCTAACAAAAATATTTAAAATACATAACTATATTACCCTTGATTAATCTAAACTTTTAAATCATGTGAAGATTAAAAGAAAAACCTCTGGCTTCGGAATCGGACTCGTGTGGAGCCATCCTTATTATGATTACTTACTTGGAATTCAATGTTTTGATTTTGTTAGTTTGAATGATCTCATGTACCCCATTTCTTCTATGTCATGTCCTTATCCTGCCTTTCTTTACCGTTGGAAATAGACAGACAAGACAAGAAACAAAAACCTAAATAACATAAATTGGTATTTGTTTCTTTTATTATTCTTAAAAATCTTTCCTAGATTATCTTCTATTCTCGCATCTAGTATGTGATGAATGTTTGTCTTTGAGTAATAAAAATGCTGTCTTTTGATGAAAACGACATAACAGAAGGGAGAAATCTCTTTGTTTGATTTGGGTGAAAGGTTTTGTAATGGAAACAAAATCCCGCCCAGCAAGTTCCTCCGTAGGAATGTCTGCATTGTCTCTGGACCATCTCTCCCTTTGCTCCCTCATAAGTAAGTAATAACCCCACCGGTGCTATTTATTCCGCAGTACAATCACCGACGATACTGTCGGATGAGAGAGAGAGAGAGATAGACGGTACATGCATGCTTATATGGATTGGACTGAGTCCACTAGCTGGGCTCAACTTCCACAATGGACAATCTAGTTACAGGCCCATAGTCATTTCAGTGATGGCCGGCCTAAAGATATGGGTTCAGGCCCGTAACATGACAGAGAAAATTCACTCGAGATTTTGTAAACTATGGGTGGCTACGTTTTCTCTGGTTCGTCCACATGGCCCATTTCATGTTATTATGTGTTTGTAGGTGGCGGGACGAACATGTCAACTTGACCTATTATAAGTTATTGGCTCTTTATGTCCTTCCTTGTAAGTGGTAGAACGAACATACCGAGATCTTTTTTGACGACCCTCTATGGTCTTTTGGAGCTCTTGGATGTTCGTAATGTTTATGTTCGGTGTTTCCTTTAGGTATTTGGCAAGTGGACATCAAAGGCAATGTTGAAGTGGTTCTCTTCCAATTCTTTCACTGGAGCATACACTGTGGAGCTAGCGATGCCATCACTTCTGAGGTCTTAGCCTCCCTGACTACGTTTCCTCGGCTCCAGGTGCAGGTTGTTTACCGATTTGGTAATGAAGCTGCCCACTCAATGCAATTTTTAAATTGTATTTGCTTGCTTACTATGTTGATCATACTCCTTTTTTGAACTATCTATAACAATAAAAAAAATAAGGAAATGATTAATTTTATCATGTTGAAGTGCAAGTCAAACGTATTTATCTTATAAACTTTCTTCATGATTAACTAGAATACAGTAATACAGAAAAATAGAAGAAAACAAATTACATAACAACAATTTTTCATGATTAATATAAATCACAACTTAAATCTTATAAACTTTAATTAAGAAGTACATAAATTATAAATTTACTGAGGCCATAATTAGAAACCAATTCATGAGATTGATAATCAACATTGCATCTGTGCACCAATTCTTTGAAGAAGCCGGCAGGCCAATGAACGCATTTATGCTCTTCATCTCCTTATCATGAGCCAGAAAAGTAACCGATTCATACTGAGGTGATTCAACCGGTTTGAATGCCAACGGTCGAACCCATCCAAAGTCAATAGAATATGTCGGTAGCTTATACCATGCTGTTGCTATCATGGTATACCCCAAAGGCCTTGTTGCTCTGGTTGCTTCAATATAGTCTATGGTTGACCTTACGATCCCGTCACAACACCCCTCAATTCCGTCTTGGATCTTCTTGACGGCGTAACAAAGTGGTTTATCCATAATATCGCGTGTCTGCCACGTGCTGGCTGTCATCATTTTAACCGCATTACCAAAATACCCTTTGGGAAACTTCGGGCTCACCCTATCTCGCACGTCCATGACCAACATGATTCGTGTTTCTTGCTCGGGGACCATCTTTAGCGCGTTGATTCTTGCCGAAACTCACAACTGCCTCGAAAGTGGAGCACTCTGCGACGATTTGACCATTATGTTTTCCTTCTATGATGACTCGTTGCTTGATCTTGCGAATCATCTTTTCGGTGAAGTGGGCGTACTCGTATAGCACGGGTTCTTTGTTGAAGCCGTTGAATTTGGATGACTTGTCCTCCAAGTCATCGTACTCGGAATGGTGGTAGTCGATTAATAGTGGTCTCGTGCTTTGAGTAAGGTTTTTTCAATAACCGGGGGTACTGAAAGTGGCAACCCTTGAGCTGTTTCGGCCCATGAGTTGAGGAATTCGATGATTGCAACACCGTCTCCGAGAAAATGATTATAAGAAACACAAAGCACGAATGCCCCACATTTGAACGTGGTTACCTGCATAGTACGTACAAAAGGCTTATATATTAGCGGATATGAGTTGGGAAAAGATTTCTTATCTCATTATAAATAAAGGAGGAAGTTCAAGTGCGCTCCGGGCACCAGGAATCTTGTACACCCAACTTAGAACGAGTAGCGTGGTCCGGATCGGAGAGATCAACGTTCCCCAATTCACAATCTGCATCTGTGTCGACAAAAATGGCACGGTCGCCGGTGCAATGTTCGGCCGGCTTATCGTGCTCGCCAACGGTAAGCCGGCCGGCGGGAGGGTAGTAATAAACAAGGACCTTGTTCAACGCATTCCTTAGAATTCGGGCGGCATTCTCGTTTCCTTTGGCGGTTGACTTGTAAGGGAAGAAGATGTAAATAAACATGTCACAGTAATCAAGGTTAGAGAGGAAATGCATACCCTTTGGTGTATTTTCAGCCGCGGGGATCAGCAATGGTTTCCCGTTCAGCTTTACTGTTAGCTGCTGGTCAACTACTTTGGTAGTAGAATCAACCATTCTGAATGATTCATAAGTTAAAATGGTATTGGTCTTTATGATTAGTTTGTGAGTCATGAAAGCAACCCAGTTATGGCCTTAGCTTCCATGGGGACAAGATTCTCCATTGATAGCTTAGAGTTTTTTTTAAATTATAAATCATTGATAGCTGATCCATATGTACATTCCTATATCTCATCTATTATTGGTTTCACATCGTCTAATCGAAGGATGGATTCAGAATCGAAAATAACACATGGTCAAATTTAATATATTATTTGACCGAAATAAAAAATATTCAAATTTATAACTAGATTTATTACTGAATACTAAAAAGGAAAGGACACATATCCATAAAAGTCACCCCTAAATCCGTTCCTGATCCAACATGTCCACATTCTATTATTCTATTAACTCCATAGACCTTAAGCCAGAGTGATATGTACACGAAAAACGATCACTATAGTACAACAAACGGCTTATATATTAACGGATATGAGCTGAAAAAAGGTTTCTTATCTCATTGTAGTTAAAGTGGAGTGTTTTGCTACGATAAAAATGTTAAATTTATTTGAAGAATAGTTTAATATAAGTGAATTCTTCAGTATATCGGGTATATTGAAATTTTTTGGTGTGTCCAGTTTTTTTTGGTAACGTAAATTCATTATCGTCGTCTATTTTCAGTTTGCGATCTCGGCGGTTCACAATTATTCAAATATTAAATTTCTATTTCACATTTTATTTTTGATTTCAGTTTGCGATCTGAAATTGGATTGTAATTGATCCAAAATTTTATGTGATTTCAAATATAAAAAAATTTGTGGTTTAATTGAAATAGTTGCTGCTGTTTTTTGCTGTCACTTTGGGGTTGCGTACATGGTGTTTTGTTTGGTTTTTCAGTTGCAGAATGTCTCAAGTCTTGTTTTGAAGCACCAGGATTTTGTTATCTTGATACATTTTTTCGGAGTTGTGTTTCCTTCGTCTCCCTCTCTTGCTCTCTGAGCTGCTGCCTTAACTTGCAAAAAGTCCTTTGTCAAATTGAGAAAACATATGAGATCAAAAATAAAATGTGAAATAGAAATTTAATAATTGAATAATTGTGAACCGTCGATATCGCAAACTGAAAATAGACGGTGGTGATGGATTTACGTTACCAAAAAAACTGGGCACACCAAAAGTTTCAGTATACCAGGTATACTGTCGTCATATGAGTCTTACGTAACCGACTTAATTTTGCGTGTTACCTAACAAACAAATTTTGTTACCTGAGCCTTAGGTATGACTCTTACTCTTACGTAACATGTTTACTTTTTCATGTCACCTAAGACACAATTACCATTCTGTAAGGTTTATATAACGAGATTTGGCCTTACGTAAGAAATTTAGACCAGTTCAGATTCGGATGCATAATCATAACAATAGTTATTGTTACAAAGGATTGACCGATATAACTGGTCAAACAAAAGAACCATAATTATAACCAACTAAATAACCAATCAAACAGAAAAATCATAGTTGTACCAACAAAATAATCGGTCAAACAGAAAAATCATAGTTGTACCCACCAAGTTCATACCTTCCCAAATCCGAATAAGGTCTCGTTTGGTATAGAGGAAATTATGAGGATTTTGTCAAAACTCAGAGTAACAAACAAACACTTGTTTGTTTAGTTTTAATTGGTCAGTATTTTACGAAAACACTTTTCCTCTGACCCCACATTCCCTCTCAAATGTGCCTTTTTCAAATACATGGTGTTGGGGATGTTTTCTTCAAAACTCTGAGTTTTCGTAAACAATGGATATATATTGTCATTATTACCCCCAACTTCCTTTACGGCTATAACGACTATAACAATCGAGGTGGGGAATAAAAGTGAGATATTGGTTTGATTAGCCAAAGCATGTAATATATTATTGCAATTATGTAATGCATATTTGGAAAAACTATATGATTAGCCATGACATATTATAATATATGATTGTAGATATGTACAAATATTAATTCTTCTTCTCTGATAAATAAAAGGAGTGGTAGGTGTCGGATTTATTCTCATTTATATTTAGTAAGATATGGTATGAGTATGGTACAATATTAATACGTTCATAGTTTCATACATTATTTCAACATAGCAATACGTTTAAAATTTCGGCAACAATTAGAAAATATTAAAATTTTAAAATTAAACGGCTCTACAATAGTACGAGAACGGAAGTTCTAAACGCATATAGTATGTATATGTGTATTATACGAGTATTAAATGAATTTTTGCTAACTAGAAGATGACGAGTCTTGAAATTGGATTTCAAATAAGGGCATCATGGTCATTGCACAATAAATTTCTAACAAACTGAGAATTGCATTTGAATTACAAACCCCGTTACCAAATAATGTAATTGGAATTACACAATCTCTGATTCCTCAATTCCCAATTTTCACATTTCCTCCATTTTCATTCCCCCATACCAAACGACCCCTAAAAGTATTTTCAGTCGTTGTAGTATAGTGGTAAGTATTCCCGCCTGTCACGCGGGTGACCCGGGTTCGTTCCCCGGCAACGGCGCCAAAAACTTGATCGCCCGAATAACTGTGAAGTTATTCCGACAACACAAGTGTCGTTTGTGTCCGAAGGTCCCTCTCGCTATGCTTCTACTCGAATTCGTCAACACGGTTTAGGCTAAAAGATTTGATTTTTAATACTAATTATTCTAATAACTTAATTAAACTAAAGAACTTAAAGTTGATTCAAAGGAGAAACTGAGTTCTTGGAAGAGACGAGTCACTAAGCTCGACCGCTAGAATGCTTTCAAAACAAACGAATGTGGACATGAATGGAATGAGAAGAATCCTCCTAACACTCGTATGAATCCGCGGCACGATTATGCACGCAGATTTCCACTACTAACTTCCCGATTAAGGTAGGAATCCCCTTAAACGGGCTAACTAGTAATGAACTCCAAGGAGTTCTACAAAGTGAAAGGGTGCTTTTCCGGAATCAAAAGAACCCATGAGTAATTAGAAATAGCGTTAACTTGGTCCATCAACGCCTAAACTACTGATAACTACACCCAACTTGGTCCATTGGGTGCAAACCAGAGCGCCCGCCAATTACAACATGGTTTTCACTTAAAACTGGAAAAAACACAAAAGGTAGGATTAGGTTATCGGTTTACCCCACCAATAACCTAATTCTATCCTCGATTGCCAACCTACTGAATTCCTAAGCCTATCCCAAGCAAAGGATTTCAAACATTTGACTTAATTCTAGCCATAACAAGAATTAGGTTGAACACCCAAACAATCAAGACAATCTTTCATTCCAAATCAATCATCCACAAACGTTGTTCTTAAGCATTCAAGACAGGTTTCATAGCTCAATTCCTACATCTCACCCAAGAATCCCAAGGAAATTAGCTCAACATGAATCCCAAGGAAATTACCCCACCAATAACCTAATTCTATCCTCGATTGCCAACCTACTGAATTCCTAAGCCTATCCCAAGCAAAGGATTTCAAACATTTGACTTAATTCTAGCCATAACAAGAATTAGGTTGAACACCCAAACAATCAAGACAATCTTTCATTCCAAATCAATCATCCACAAACGTTGTTCTTAAGCATTCAAGACAGGTTTCATAGCTCAATTCCTACATCTCACCCAAGAATCCCAAGGAAATTAGCTCAACATGATTCTAGAAGAAAGCATTTGGAAAGAAGACCTAACCATCTTATTACAGAAAATAATCGGCTTTATCTTCCTCCAATCGATGCTCTTGATCTCCTAGCTTCACTCATGGCTTCAATCCTTCAAAGGCAGCTCCTTTAGATCTTCAATTTGGGCTCTAGATGAGGTTGGGAGCTGGTTTTTGCAGAGAAAACTCGGGAGAAATTGGGGAAAATCGAGCTGGGAAAAAGTCTCTTTCTCTTTCCTCCACCTTCCCTTTTTATAGTTGCAGCTGGATCTGGCAAGGTGCACGCCGTGCAGGTGTGCACGCCGTGCACCTTCCAAAGGAGTCTGTTCCGCGCACCAAAAGAAGGTGAACGGCGTGCAGCGGTGCACGCCGTGCATCTTCAATTGTGCTCATTCCGCGACTTAAAAAGGCAGGAACGGCGTGCAGCTCCAATTTTCCTCCATTCCTCGACGCTCAAAGGGGCTGAACGGCGTGCAACAGTGCACGCCGTGCTCATGTTTCAACGCCGTGCTTCTTGAGTAGTTTGATGGACTGCACGGCGTGCAGTCCCTCTGCTGCGCCAAGTCCAATCTCGACCTTCTTTCGCGAACTCCGAATGCTCTACATATCACGGTCTTGGCTTCATGGTCTGATCCCCTATCTCCCTAATACCTGTAAGTAACAAACACTACAGAGAAAACATCAAATGGACCGAAACGGTCCAAATGAACGGATCTAAACGCAATATGCCAAAACACAAAATTGAAGAGAATTGAAGTACGAAAAATGCTAATAACCACTCGAATGCGTGTAGAATAAGGGTAGATAAATGCTACAAATTCTAGCCCTATCAAGAAACCACAATGTAAAAAGAGATGATCCTCCGACTCATTGTTGTGAATTGTGATAGCATAGGACACACTTATTCACAAGTTGCATTCCTTTTCTTTTTATGATTCCTACACGATTATATGTATGTATGGTGGGTTGTGTGTTGTGACATGGTTTTCTTTTATTATGTGTTTTTTAATTTTTTGAGTCAGGTCAGAATTATCATCCGTGTATTTTTACTCAATTCCATCCCAATAATTTAAAATATTGTCAAAAAAATTAATATAATTTTTATATTATATATAAAGTAATACAAACCAAAAGTTCTCAAATTTTCAAAATTTAGAATAAAAATTTCTCGATCAATAAAAATTGAGATTTTATCATAAATTATTACATCTGAATAATTCAAATTATTTACCAAAGATCGAAATTAACCTGTTACATTATTCCATTAACAATACATCACACCGAGAAGAAAACATCGAAAACCAAATTGTACGTAAATGAGACCCACAAACAATTAAATCAAGGCAAATCAAGAGGACTTGGATCAATCGCCGAGACAAAGGAGAGTAGCTCCTCGGCATTCTCCACAACCGCCATGTCATCCTTGCCAATACAAACCCAAACTTCCAATCCTTCGCCACTCCTCGTATCATTCACCACAACAGTATTAACCATCACCGGAACCGACTCATCGGCGCAAATGCAACCCAACCAAACCGGTTTACCCCATCCGAAATCAATGTCGTAATAACCCAACCGGCTAAAGCTATTGCACATAATGTGCCTATCCGCATCCCCTTCTTGTTCGTGCATCTCTTTACCCAACTCCACGAAACGGTCCTTCCCTTCATTCCCTCGTACTTCCTTCATCAACTCGCCGTCGAATTTCGACACCGATTTTTTCATCAGACTCACCAGTTCATCCAGCTCGACGATAGTTCCTTGGAGAGAGAAACATGCTCTCATTATCAGGTTGCCGAACATGTTGTGCGACAAAGGCGGGTTAGCCCTAGTGCGTAGATTGACCGGCTGTACAATTAAAGTTGTGCCGTCGGTGTCCGGTCGGGACTCGAAAGAGCGGAGTATGGACTTGATGATCAACGCCGTTACTGCTTGGACACGGCTTGTGTATGTTGTGGCCGAAGGTGATTTTGATTTCTCTTTCAGGCTCTCGATTGCCGATGCGCTGAACTCAAACCTGATATTGACAAAAACACATTCTTGATGCAATCAATTTAAAAATTTCAATGTGTGATTGATCGGTTGGTAAGATACGAATACGATACGGTATAAATATATTTGAATTTTTTATACTGTAATTTTAACATAATAGTTCGTTTGAAAGTGTGACATCCGTTATAAAATATGCTCATTTCTATATACCTTTTGAGTTTTACTTTATACAATCAGTAAAATAATTATTATACCTTTCATAAAAATACATATTTATTATTTTGCTAAAATAACTGGTATCGTATTAATTATCAATGGCGGCAACAAAATTCTACCAATTTTCAGAAAAGCTATGAGTTTAGAAACATCGTTTTTGAAAATCTCTCTTTTTTCTGATTCGCTTTTCATAAAACTTTAATCGTATTGATAATTAATACAATAAAAATTAGTTTAGTAAAATAATAAATAAATCAATTTATTAAAGACATAAGAGTAAAAATACAGACAACATGAAGTAAAATACAAACTATATATAGTATCTATAAGAAGAAGCAAAGAGAAGATATATCATCTATAAAAAGAAGCAAAGAAAAGAAGTAATGGAAGAATGGTAACGTTTTGTATTCTCAGGAGAAACACAAATCTCTCTATTACTATACAAAGTTGCATCTCTACACTATATATATGAACACTAAGAGAACCATAAACTACATTGCTAAGTACATAGTTTAGGCCCATGATCAATATAGCCCAATATACAAACCCACTCACTTAACAGTCTCTTTTAAATTGATGATCTCGTAACAATTTTTATCTCCTTTGTGAGCAAGTAAGCTGTCTGATCTTCAGAAGTGATATAAGACAGACTAATCCACCCATCTGCAACCAATTGACGAATGTAGTGAATATGAATCTCTATATGTTTCGTGCGATTGTGAAGCACATGATTAGTTACAATTTGAATCACACTAGTGTTATCCGCAAAGAGCTGCGTCGGTAAAAAACACTTGACCCCGAAATCCTGTAGCAGACGCAACAACCATACAATCTCAGAGCTAATATCTGATATTGCTCTATATTCTGCTTCGGTGGAAGATTTTGAAACTCTATCTTGTTTTTTGTATCGCCAAGAAATAAATGAATCCCCTAGTCGAACACACCAACCAGACGTTGAACGTCAAGTATCAATACAACCTGCATAATCTGCTTATGAAAAATGCCTCAAGAGTGAAACGACCACTCGAAGGAAAGAAGATACCTACATCCCTCGAACCCTGTAGATACTGGAGAATCCTATGAACTGCATCCAAATGAGGTTGCCTTGGCTTTCCCATGAACTGGCTCGCAATCTGAACCGCGTAACCAATATCTGGCCGAGTAGATTGTAGGTATATGAGGCTGGCCACGATCTTCCGATACACACTCGGTTCCGGGAAAAATTCACCAACATCCTTACTGAGCTTCAACTTTAATTCCATAGGAGTAGAGCTGGGCGTACAAGTAGAGAACCTAGTTGATTCAAACAAAATAGAAATATACTTTTGCTGTGAAATCAGCAGTCCTTGTGATGACCTAGTTATTTCCAAGCCAAGAAAGTAAGACAAATCTCCAAGTTCTTTCAACTCAAAGTGTAGATGTAGAGATTTCATAAGTTGCTGAATTCCATCTTCTATCACTTTCAGTAACTATCATATCATCAACATATAATAATAAATCACTAAACCTTGGGTGGTGGATCGAGTGAACAGTGATGGATCATTGTCACTTTGTTGGAACTCCAAGTTGACGAGGGTAGTATGAAACTTTTCGAACCAGGCCCGCGGAGCTTGCTTCAAGCCGTAAAGAGACCATTTTAAGAAGAAAACATGACCATGTGAGGCATAACCCGGGGGACACACCATATAAATCACTTCCTTAAGGTCCCTATGCAAAAATGCATTTTTCACATCTAATTGGTATATCAGCCACAGACAAATTGAAGCAACCACCAATAGAGTATGAACGGTTTGCATTCGAGCAACCGAATTAAAAATCTCATCATAATCAACCCCATAAGCTTGTTTAAACCACTGGGCTACAAGCCGTGCTTTGTAGCGATAAATGCTATCATCAGGATGTCGTTCGATGGTATACACCCACTTGCACCCAATAATAGATTTTTGTTCAAGAGGACGATCGGCAAGCAACCAAGTGCCATTTTCTCGAAGAGCATTAAGTTCCTCCTTCATAGCCCGTTCCCACTCTGGGTGCCCTACAGCTTCAGAATATGGAGTAGGTATCTTCACAGGTGCAACCTAAAATTTGACAAAATCCTTAAAAGTAACAAGCTTCTGCCCCAATTAAATAAAAAAATACCCAACCAAAAATATTTATCAACATAAAACTAAATTTCCACAAAAATAGAAATTCGTAAATCCAAACAATTAAATAAAGAATATTCAACTGAAAATATTTATCAATATAAAACGAAATTTTCACAAGAGTGGGAAGTCGTAAAGACTTACAATTAAATAAAAATATTCACTGAAAATTTTACATAAGCTTTCACATCCAAAATAAAGCATAATTAAGCCACTAAACTAAAAAAATAAAACATAACTTATCGAATTCGTAATACCGATTTACCCGGGCGTTGCGGGGTGCTAATCCTTCCCCGTACGTAACCGCCTCCTGAATTCAGGATCTCTGTTACACATACCTGATCTAACCCTCGTCCAAAAGGACCTAGGTTATGTCGAAAGCGTCCAATTTGTTTCAAAAGATTGGTAGCAACTTCGAAACATTTCGAACCATCGACGCCGCGGACGGAAACGTCCACAACTGATGATGGTGAATCATTATCATTGGGACCTGGAGAGACGGGGAGTGTTGGTGAAGTGTTCAGGGAGATAGTGGAATGAGTATTGTCATCACTTGTGGCACCATAAAGAGGGAGAGGAATTAAAGTGGCTGTGGATTTATAGAAGCTGATGAAGATGGAGAAAAATACATCATCGACTCAACAAAGACGACATTAGGAGAGATCCTCATACGATGTGACGATGGCCCTTGTGAATATCGTTATAATGAACTAACACACATTTGGCTGCATTTGGAGACAACTTGTCACGTTCTTTGCGAGGAAGAAGAACAAAACACGTGCAGCCAAAAACACAAAGATGACTATAATCCGGAGTTTTCTAGTAAAGGGCATAGTAAGAGAGACATCATCTAAGATAGGAGTGGGTCGACAATTAATTAAGTACACAACTGTGTGAACAGCTTCAACCTAAAACCGACAGAGAACATCAGCATGAAACAAAATCGCTCTAGTTAACTCGAGAACATGACGATGTTTATATTCGACTAAACCATTTTGTTGAGAAACTCCGGGACATGATTGTTGGGAGAGAATTCCTTTGGATTTACAGAATTCAAGAAGGGAATCGGAGTGGAACTCACCACCCGGATCTGATCTAATAATTTTGACTGTTTTATTGAACTGAGTTTGGACCACAGCTATGAACTCTTGTGCTGCAGAAAGAAGTTCAGATTTATGTCGAAGAAAATAGACCAAGTAAAGCGCGTCGTATGATTAATAAACAGAGCAAAATAAAAACCAAGACGAGAAATTACGGGAGATAGCCCCCAAAGATCAGTGTGAATCAAATGAAAAGTATCATGATATTCAGTAGTACTGGAAGGAAACAAAATTCGAGTGTATTTGGCCTGAATACAACTCGCACGAGAAGAATTAGATACGAGTGACGAATCAAATTGATTTGGCAACAAATTGGATTTAATCATAGAATTTAGACGAGCTGAATGTGGATGGCCAAGACGAGCATGCCACAACTCCCATGGCTGAATCAAAGAAGCAGACGATTGAAAACTCAGCCACGAACACACCTTAGTTCTAGAAGCAACCAACTCGGACTGTGGAAGTGATAGACTCTCTACATGAAAAATCCTCCTGACTTTAGGCCCTTTCCCCATCTCCCTCCCCGTCTTCAGGTCCTGCACGGCACAACCAGATGGAGCAAAGATAACCCGACAACCACTTTCTGTGAGCTGACCCACCGACACAAGATTCCGAACCAATTTGGGAACATACAAACTATCACATAAGTTCATCTTAGGAACGCTAACTGACCCAATTCCTTTAACCATCAAGTTCTAACTGTTGGCAACTTTTAATGACATATATGAAACAGGCTTGATATTTTGAAATGTAGAAGAGTCATTTGTCATGTGATTAAAGGCTGCAGAATCAAGATACCAAGGTTTAGAGTTACCCAACGTAGTTAGAAGGGGTGTGGATCGTGTAATTAATCAATTCCTAAGAAGTCAAGTAAGAGTGTATTTATTGTGTTTAAATACGAAAGCATTTTCCACTAGAAACAATTTACGTCTCCATTTGAATGGAATCCAACCGTGATAGATTTTCAACGGGTTTGCCCGGACAGGTGATGTGTTGCATATTCGACACACCTTTTTGATTGTAAAATGAGCCTTTTGTGTGTCGAAAAGTGTTTAAACCCTGGATCTCTAGCACATGTTCGTTCTCTTGCCCCTTGAGGCCGTATTACGTGTTCGGTGTGTTTTTGATACATTTTCAGGCAATACACGGTGTTTGAGGATAAGCGGGAGCGGAAATGGACTGATTAAGGGCAGCTGGAGAGGAACACGGCATGTTCCGGGTGTGAAAAAGGGCGAAAAACTTACAGGGGAGGAACACGGCATAGAACACGGCGTGTTCCAAGGCATGCTCCATGGAACACGGCATAGAACACGGCGTGTTCCAAGGCGTGCTCCATGGAACACGGCGTGTCCTGACGATGAAAAATGGGCGAAAATTACAGGGGCCAAACACGGCCAGGAGCACGGCGTGTCCCAAGGCGTGTTCTGTGGAACACGGCGTGTTCCATCCCAGACGGATTTTTCAATCCTTTTCCATCTCGGATTGGGATAAGGAGCCTATAAAAAGCCCTAGCAGCCCTCTGGACGAAACATCATTATTTCTACACATATTATAGAGCTTTTAAAGAGAGAAAGAGTGCCGGAGACCGATTGGAGCGAAAGGTTATCATTGATTGGAAACGGAGCGAAGATCGGCGACAGGATTGGGAATTCTCGACGGATCATGTTATCTTTCCGGGTTGTTCTCATTTCTTTTTCCCTTCTTACTTCCCGAACCATGAGTAGCTAAACCTTCTGTGTTGTTCGGATGAGATGAAGCTTTAGCTGAGCTTTGTATGGATGATTTGATTTGTTATTGAGGTTTATTCACACTTATGATGCGTTCTTCCTAAAATCTAATTTACTTATTCAATTTTGTCTGGCCGTTTTGATTGAATCATCGACATTGATTTGTGGGTCCGAGAGGAACATAGGTTGATAGGTCGCTTAGGAAGAACCCTAGATTATTCGTTAGCTCGAGAGAGGAGCGAATCGTTTAGGCTCTTTGCACGTTTATCGTTGTGGCATTTCATTGAACTTGATTAATGCGGTTTGTTTAGGTGTAGATTAGCTCGAGAGAGGAATTTACAGTTAGACGAAATAGATCCTTAGAGGCGCGAGAGTGATCTAAGACTACATTAGGAAATTGCCGAGCCGTTATAACCTGAATAACTGAGATAATTAATCATTCATTCGTACATTGCTAGCTTTAGTGGATTCGAATCCGAGCAACCTTCATTCCTATTTGAAACTTAATCTCTCGAATTCGTATAACTTTTAGTTGCATGTTTAGTTGTTAATCGGTTACTTAAAACAATCCAAAAACAAATTCAATCTGTCACTTGGTTTAGTTTGATTGTCAACTTGAGTAATAAGAATAGAAAGACCCTAGGGAGAATTACGATCCCACTAAAAAAATCTAGTGGGTATTTGAAAGCGGGGTAAAATCCGTTCATCAACAGGTTCAGTTAGTTATCGAGTTTTTCGATTTGAAATGCATGCACCTAACCATAAACTCCACATGTTTTCCCTAATTAAACAAGTTGTCATACTATTTTTTGTAAATTTACTGTAACTCAACGGACAACCAGAATCCACCAGTGTTTGTATATTTCCAAAATTTGCATCTCACATTCTTCATTGAGCTCGTTCCAAATTGACAAAAAAAAACAAAGGTGACAAATTACGTAAAGACGTGATTATATGGGGTTATGAACTACTGTTGTTGAAGTGGGTTATGACTTATGACTAAAATTTGTTGTTGCTACATAATAACGACTGTAAACTGTTGCCTACCAAATTAGCCACCATGCAAGAAATAATGAAAGGTATGTAGTAGCTAAGAAAAGAAGCCGGAGTTGTCGAATCCGTAGGTTGTTGTCGGATAACTATCAAACAAATCCATGTTCCCAAACGGATAGTCATGATCAGCCAATCCAACCGTCGCGGCCGAGCTTGTCGTAGTAGAGTTACCCGAAGAAGAAGCAGCTGGACCCAAACCCACGTGGTTGTAAACGGTACTGCTTGTCGGCGGAGGAGGGACAAAGCTGCTGGTCGCCGGAGAAGGGAAGAAGCTCCCGGCCGCGGTAAAAGATGGCGGAGGAAAGGAGGTTGCAAAGCTAGAAGGTGGCAATGGGGCTGAAGAGTAGTTGTTGGTCAACTCCAAGTCGTCGGTTATGACCTTGAGTCCCGTCTGGAAATTCAGGAGGAGATGGTCGTGGTTATCTGCCACGGTGGTTGATGGCAGCGGAGGGGATGATGAATGGGCGGAGCAGGTGTGCCTTCCCCTGTAGGTAATCTCGAGAATGGAAGGGTCTTGGTCGGACCTTTGGACTTGTTTTGTGGCCAGGCATCCTTGCACGTTCCTTAGTGTGCACCTGTAATACCCTCTTCACCAACCAAAAACAACAGCCAAACAATTATGGCTTACTAAAAAAACAACCACACAATTATGTATAGTTAGAATTTAGCCACAAATGCATTAATTAATTGTTTAGGTGAATGGTGGATTTGAATATTCAGCTATCAATCAATTTTTTATTTTGTGCTGACCGAAAAATTTAGTAAAAAACTGCACAGATAGAGGAGCTTTGTAAATATCTACCGTGGGTATTTGGCACCAAGGATGTCCTTTTGGCCGTATTTCCTCCAGCTGAAACCATCATCAAGTGGACCTTCCAGTCCCATCCCTGGCCTCACTTTCACTTGATGCGTCCACCTTGGAATACTGCTCTTCCTGCTTAATAGTTGATATCGTAATTATTCCCAACTTAATTAGTTCCATTAATGGCCATTTGTACATTACATAACTACATTATTAAACAGGCACATGCATATATGTACACCATGATTAATGCTTAATTATCATCAGTACATGCACCTATAGTCATTAGCCAGCTGCTAATCTGTCCATATGTGGAAACTTTATCAGGGCGCTCGAGTGAGATCGCGTTGACTAATTAATTAATTAATTAACTATCCACAACTTACACATATTAAATTGTTGCGTTATATACTATAACAGTAACCCACCTTTTCCTAGAGGTGGAACCAGTCGTCGGATTGACCACGTTGACATCCGGCGAGCAGTCACGGTCAGAGTCCTCACTCATAGGACTCCCATTCATTGACGGCGGCGGGGGTGGCGAATACTCCGACTTAATCTGAACCATCCGGTTCGGGTTTTGCTGGTTCAGCAGGAAGAGCGCGTTGTCGTAGGAAACCAGGATCTTCTTCACCAGCATTTCCCGAGTGACGTCGTGATAATGACTGGACGGCGGGAAGAGGATGAGCTGGAGCTGCTTGGCCACGTCCCTCCCGGATGCCAGCTCAGCCGCCAGACTACTGCACTTCTGCTCCCAGTCATCATCATCCGACGAAGCGGTGGTCCGAGGATGAGTGTTCATAACGGGAGTTGATCGAGATATTGTAACGAGTCTAAAGACGGAGGATGATGATGGATGAAAAGATAAGTGATTGGAGGGTGGGAGTGAAAGAGAAGAAGAAGAAGAGGTTATATATAACTTATATATAA
Source organism: Linum usitatissimum (assembly GCA_030674075.2). Lineage (NCBI taxonomy): Eukaryota > Viridiplantae > Streptophyta > Magnoliopsida > Malpighiales > Linaceae > Linum > Linum usitatissimum. Next base: position 2,678,541 of record JAUJYP020001424.1, read on the forward strand.
GGGAAGGGTTTGACCGGTCTTCGGTCAAACTGCTGACTGCTTCTCGTCCTTTGCATATAGTGAGTGAGAGAGAGAGAGTTGACGTTAATTGCAAGTTTACAAAAGTGACTCCGACCCCTGAAGTCTGTTCTGTCTACCAACACGACGATGATAATGATTGACTGATGGTGTGGTAAAGTAAGTGAATGAAACAAAACAACGTTGGTATCCTTAGAGGGGGGAATTGAAGAAAGAATGATCATTTACTTTGAAGTCAAAGAAGAATGAAATAACACGGTACGTGGCCGCAAAGTGGAAGAGGAAGACCAACGAATCTTCTCCTTGACTGCCGCGTTGGCTTTTACTGCGAACCATTCAACAAATCCCAACTTAAGGTTTGTGACTGTGGATGGGTACGTAAAAACATTTATGACGTATATCTCTTAATCTATTTTTATAATTATTTATCATTATACACCGTCGGTTTCTAATCGCGGTATAGATGAAGCAATTTTAAAAAATGCCAAGTGGGAAATGTGGGATGTGTATCTCTCTGTAAGTGACGTTACGTGGACGTATGAGTATGAAGTAGTATTCGGTCTAGCTTACGTATTCATATGTAAACTAGAAATAATTTGGCGTAGATTGTGGGTTTACATGTGGTATGGGTGCTTCTAGGAAACACTCTAATTGGCCTAATTAGTCAAGATTCTTCCGTTAATGCATGTCTCCAGATCCCCAACCCCCCTATACACAATCCAGCTTGTTCATCCTCATTAGCGATTAGTATCCGATGCAGGGATCTTTTCGGCCTATAACCCAGTTTATGTTCAGATAAAAAAACTTAGATATTATGTAACTTTGCTTATTGGTCTTTTAGATAAGGTGTTTGAGCGAGTTATTTTGTTCTAAATATGATCTCATTCTTAAACATTTAAAAATATCTGTAGTTTTTTCAGGACAGGGTATTTTGACTAATTTGGTCTTTGATTTATTAAATATCACATTTAATTAACTCATTAATCAAATAACATAATTTCAATACCACAATTATTTTATTTTAAAAATTACATTAATTTACTCCAAAATACCACACATGCAAAATAATTCATCAAAATCACTCATATATTTATAAGTTAGATAAAAAAAAAATTACTTGTAACCCAATATATTTTAACTTTTATATGATCTAATCCAATTCAGTGTCAACAACAGCAATCAACCCAGAAACAGTGTTTCTTACATTAACTTGTCCCTTGTAATCGAATATTTAATGAAACACAAATGGGTACAGGGAGGTCAAATTCCACTGAAAAATATCCAGATGCTGCCAACGGTTCCTACCAAATTATTCCGACTAATCCACAATGATGGCGACGGAAAAACCCAGCAGGAAGAGCTCAAAAAGGTGCAATTGATCGTCGTCGTTCTAGATTACATCGGAATAAGTTGGAGAGGAACCGGCGGTGGCATCTGAATTTTTTTCAGAGTATTTGACCTACATGTACTTGAGAAAGATATTCTTTGACCTTGTTTGGCTCTTGCGGCCACGTAATAAAGAGAGAAGCAATAATCTAAGTTGGTAACTAGGTACGAGGGCTAGCTAGTTGCAGTTAGCCAGTTACCGCCAAGTTGTGGCTTATAATTTGGATTGATAAATCTAATTCATATTATTTTAAATCTTAAATATATTACTTAATGATATTACATTAAATTTTCCATTTAAATTAACGAAGATTCAAACCCAATACTGATATGTAATCTGATGTGGATTTATATATCCATTAACAAATCAAAATAAATAAATTAAAAAAAAACCCTAAAAATTATGGACCAAATTTGACCCTAAAATTTAACAAATCAATTTTTTTGATTTCCCATCATTCTTCCAATGTCGCTTGGTCTAGGATTTGTTGTTGATGGATTCATTAATTTATTTAGGGTTATTTAGTGTTGAGTAAGCTAAGGCCCACAAATCCCTCACCCTAGACCTCCAACAAAGCTCATCAGCGGAGATTTAGGGATTCAAATCACATTTGGATTCAGAGATTTAGGAATTTTTATCGCTATCGATTTGGAGATTTTCTCTCAATACTTTATTTTTGACGAAAACGAAGACGTCGAAGATGATGAAAATTTGAAAGAGAAGGAGGAAGAGGAAAGTAGGCAGGGAGCCGACAATTGTTTTGTTGACAAAGGGTGATGAATCATATGAGGGCGACACTATTGAAGTCCCATTAGTTAGTACCATGCTGAAGTGGAAGTTGGTTAAGCGAGGCTGCTAGAACAGGAGAGGTTATAGGCTTCGATGAGGCTGTCGGAACAAGGAGGTTGTAGCTTTCGATGAGGCTGCCGGAACACTCAATCTCGCCGGAATCTTGGGAGCAGAGAAAGAACAATTTTTAAGTTTAATTTATTTTCTTGGGAAAGAATTAATTTTAATTTGAAATTTAAAAATTTGACGTGGCAGCTAATATGACATTCATTTGATCGATTAAGCGAATATCATGTTAGGTCCGTCTATTTAGTTACTAACGATGTTAAAATTAGAAGGAAAAATTTGGTCAACGGCTAAAACTGTGGAAAAATTAATACTTCTGACTAAAAAATTGTCACCATAATAATTCGGGTTAAGTTTGTCAATCTAATAAAAATTAGAATTAAATTTGAATATTTGGCCTTTTTATCGAAACGTACTTGTGCCTTATATTTAACTACTGTTGTATTCCTCGAGAAAAGTGGACATGGGAGTTCAAGCTTATAATAATGAGATTGGTGGCGGATACAATTTGTACCAATTTGGATTGCTATACAACGTCTTATATTTTACTGTAAAACGTTCTAATATCGTCGTAATATTTGAATTCGTTTGTTGAAATGACCTAAACGTCCATGCAACTGTAAAATCAAAACTGACTGTTTCAACCGTCGTTCCGCCGCCGCCGCTCACCTTCCGCTGCCGCCGCTCTCCGTCGATAAAGTAACAAAAAAAACTAAATGAACAGTCGGCATGCTGACCGCCCACCTTTACCGTCGACATTCAACGTCGACGGCCGTGCAAGACAGTTGACACTGGACGCAAACCGTATTGAACGGTTATCGGCGTTGGATGCCGACGGCGATGGTCGGGCGGTCAGTGTGCCGACCGTGTATTTAATTTAATTTTTAGTTTCATTTTAGTGTTTAGGGTTAGTTGTATTTAGTTTAGTAAATTAGTAATTAAATATATGTGGTAATTCTAAACCCTAACTCATCTAAACCCTATCTCTAAACCCTAACCCCTAACCGTTAAACCCTTAAACCCTATACTCTAAATTTTAAACCCTAAACCTATCTCTATACCCTAAACTGGAAACCTTAAACCATGAACCCTACAAATAAAGAAAAATCTAACATTTGGAATACCTGCATGAAAATTTCACTCCATGTCCAATGCAAATTAACTATTTCTTCATAATACATGATACATGCAAATTAATATATGTCTTAATTAGTATTATGAAGGTAGAAGTATTTTGCATGGGATATGCATGAGACATATTTGGAGTGTATTGCATGGGATATGCATGTAAATGGAGTGGAATGTACGGTTTAAGGTGTAGTGGTGTATATGAACAAACCCTAACTGCTAAACCCTAAATGTTAAACCCTATTTCTAAATTCTAAACCCTTAACCCTAAACCTTATCTCTAAATTCTGAAACCTAAACCCTAAATTATAAACCCTAACCCCTGCCTCTAAATTCTGAATGCTAAACCCTAAACCGCCAAAACCTAAACCCTAAACCTTAATTGTCAGTATTATTACTCAAATTAACCAAGTATGTAATTATCAAATTAATTGTTGCTATCTTTACTAATATTTATTAACCTTAATTACCATAACTAATTACTAATTTCGAAGAATTAATCAATTAAATATTTAATTACCAAGTATTAATTACCACCTATTTAATTATTAATTCACTAAACTAAATCTAAACCCTAATTATATTTAAATAATAACAATATAATAATTTCCAAAAAATAGAACGGTCGGTATCGACATTCAACGCCGATCGTCTTGAACGGCGGTTGGCGTTGAATGTCGACCGTCCAAATTTTTTTTCTTTCGTATCTCGTCGGTGGGGCGGCAGCGGGCGACGTGGGCTCGGCGGCGGGATCGTGCGGTGGCGGCAGAGGGTGGAGGCGGGCGGCGGCGGAGGGCGGAGGCTGGTGGCGGCAGAGGTGGGCAACGGCGGAGGGCGGCAGATGACGGCCGTGGTGGCGAGTGATTTCAGAGATGTGTATTTAAAGATTAGATTCGAGGGGCATTCACATAATTTTATTTGTTGAAATTTAAATACTAGGGCGTTGAGTAATAAAAACTAGAACATCTTATAGCAATTCAACTCTCTATCAGAAGTAAGACTGTTGACGACCCAGTGTAAAAAAACTTGTTTGTGACGGCTGTATCAGAATCAATTATATATTACAAATCAACTTTAAACATAATGACATTTGGTTTGATTCAATTTATAAACAATCCTTATTATAAAGAGTTTGAATTAATTTTAATCTAATTCAACATACTCTATAGTATTTTAGCAATAAAAATAATTATTTTAGATTTAGTTGTTGAAAATATATGATGAATTTGGATTATGTCCTACCTCCCATCCCGACCATTGTCGTCTACAGTCCGAGTCTGCAAAATATCCTTCAACGCCAAACTAGCTTCTTCACAAAGCATGTACTCCAAAGTATAATCCGCCGACACTCTGGAGTATGCCTTATCAAGTGTGGAACTAACTAACATTGAGGGGTGTCAGATTTTTTTTATTAAAACCTAGGTATATGATGGTTATTATAAGGATTGAACCCATCACTTCCCGTTATAATTCAACTTCTTAACTATTTTACCACATTCATTTTTTGCTTACTTACTTATTTTTTAGACAAAGTGAAACACCTCAAATTTAAAGTTTATGATTAATCTATGTAAGTAATAATCATAAATTTAGTTCATGTTATAAAACTAAACTCAAAGAAAGACAAGAACAAGAGAAAATATGGAGAGGGAGAGAGTTTTTTTATTGATGTCTTCTTTGTTCTCTTCTTTGTTCTATGTTTATAACACGTTATCAGCACGATGCTTTATTCCATCAAAAGATCCACGAAAGTTACTGTTAGTTATATTTTATTTCTTTTGATTTCTTAAAAGCTAATCGTTATTAATTTCTTGGGAACTGTTTTTAATATATCAAATTAGCCTATTCCCTCTATACTATTATACTTGATGTTCGTTCCTATATCTATATACGTCCTCTGTTTTTTTGGTTAGTTTCTTTGTTTTTTAAAAATAACTTATGTCTTTGCATGATGCAAAATGATGCTCTTTGGTTTGGTCTTTTGGACTTTGGAGTGCGCCAGTGACAAGTTGGAATTTATATATATTTCCATTTTATAATTTTTATATTTGTTATCCTAGTTTGTAAAAGAGGATATAATTGCTACTTGTTACATTTTAATTGTTATTATTTTTTTGTCAAAATGAAAATTGATATAATATGCGTGTTATTGCGTTTTACTTGCTTTGTCTCTACGTAGCACTAATATATTGAAGAATGTATATTGAGTTACTTGTTTGTATAATATATTGCTTTCAAAATATCCCCTTTTTAAAAATTTAATTATTCTGGCATGAGTATGTACTTTTTACTATCATTTATATATATGCTAACGGAATAATTGGTTAGAGATTCTATAGAACCATGTCACTTATTTTTGCATTGTTAATTTTAAAATAACTTATATGACATAGTTGTTATCTATTTATTTACCGTTTAATATTCCATATATATTATTTACTACATAGTTTTGTCATATGATGATCTAAATCGATATTTATCATTTTATGTCGTATATTTCTCCCTAATTTTCATTTGATATTTGATGTTTATAATATGTTAAACATCTCAAAACTTTGGTTCGTGGCTCTTGATATTAACCAACAAGAATCATCTATCTTGAGTTGGATGCTCAAACTTTTTTTATGCCATGAGCTTAGAGATGCAATACAAAAAGACCATCAAGCATCGAATCATCTATCAAGAGCTTTAAATGTATAATTTATTTACAAGGTAATGTCCTTGAGAACCACTTTCGACACATTTTTGTCAAGACAAAGTATTAGCTTTGATCTTTACACGCCACCATCTCAATGATAGGCCGAAGTATGATTACCATGAGACACAAGTTGTCTAAAGCTATCTAGCTAATATTTCTCCAATGAAGAAACACAATATCATTCCCCGAAGCGGATGTTTTTTTTTATATCATGTCCATAGTGACAATATGTATTCCCACAAAGCCAATACTTGTAGAGAAAAAGACCTATTATTTTGGTCATGGGAAAGAAATTTGGGAAATATATCTTTTTCCATGAAAGAGAGTTGTGAAATGATGTTGAAAAAATTCTAATCATGTGAAAGGTGGTCCACCAATAAAGTTTATTTTGATATTGTAGCCCTCAAAGTGATTGTGCAAAGATGCTTTTGTTATTATATTTTTTAAAGCATATGTAAAGCATATGATTATTGTTCCTATAAGGAGCCTTTTTATTTTGACCGACATAACAATGGTGATTGTATATTTTGTCATAAAAACAATCGATCTCTTAATTGGTGACATGGATAATTGGGCACATAAATGATGTAATTTTATCATTTACAAAATGCATCATGCTCATGATAACATGAGTATTTTTATGATGAGAATCACCATAATTAATTGTACTATATATCGATTGATAGTGCACCAAGATATATGGAGTAGTACAAAATTTCTCTCAAGCTCTAGATCGAGCTAATGTATTTGTTCACGAAAGAAAAAAATCGTTATTATAATTTTTTGATGATCACGGGAGGAACAATAATATGACATGTGGTCATAAAATTATTGAATCAATAATGTTATCCTCTAATTTGTACTAAACATATATTATTGTGATTGAGATAGATATCAATGTACACTATAAGTTTACTCATCCTGACAACTATTATTTGGCAAACCGGTGAGACCATCCCGGTTCAATCATGATGTGAATCAATAAGTACCTTTATGGTTAATTTCTATGATTTCATAATCTAAACAGTATGTTCTCTTGAACATTGTTGTGCACGAAGGTCTCACCTTGGGTATTCTAAAGAAATGATTCCTAAGGTTATAGGGATTTAAGTAGTCTTTGTGACTCCCCTACTTCCTGGGAACACGAACGATTTTCTGTTCTGTCAACAAGGTTTTGTTTCTAGGAAAGCATTTTCACCTTTCCGTTACCCATTGTTGGGTAAATCTTCAACACAACATAACTCATTTTTGGGTTGCTTATTCTCAAATAGAGTAGATTGTTGGATAATCATCAACTAAAGTAAGATCATTTCTCTTACACGTAAAAAGTAAGGGTGATATTTATGGATCCATACACCCGACATGTTGACCAATTATCTTAATTGATGCATCAACTAGATGGTCACATGTATCTAGAAATCAAGAGCTTGCAAGATTACTAGCTCAATTATTTTGGTTATGAGCATATTTTCATGATTATCCAATAACGAAAATGTGTCATTAAGACGAACATTTTCCATTTATATTATTGTGAACATGTCATTTACATGAACAACACAAATTCGCATTACGCCAAGAAATTATTATGAATTCCTCCATTATATGTGGTTTTTGGGTCAAAACCTTATACTTCCCATCTATGGATATATGGATGTGATATACACATCTAAATTGCTCCACCACAATTTATTAGGATGAAATCTCAATGAAGATTTGGCAATTATGTTGATTACGAGTTCATCGATGGTAATATATTTACATCGTTGTCAGGAAATTTTGATGACTCGTTTGGAGGTTTATCAGTCATATAATCATAATTCTCAACATTATGTGGAGAAAATCAAAGGTTGGCACGAGAGATTCGATGAATAATCATCATATCATTTTGATCCTCGCACTAAACAATATGAACGTGAAGTTCACAAATATATAATTCATTATCGCGGACACTTTACCGACCCAACGAGAGTAAAGTTTTCATGTGCCAACTCAAAATGCTCCAATAACAATAATGCCAATATTGAGCAATCGACATCACAAATGAGTCTAAAACTCGCAAAGGCGTGATAGACCACTCGGTTCCAAAGAAAAAATCCTCAAAAGTGGAATGGAGCTATATATCAAGATGGTCAAATTGAGGTTAAGATTATTTAAACAAAGCCACCAAAAGAAACAAATAATGTGCTCAAGAAGAGTATCGAGTACACGAAAGATATCAATATATATCTCAATTATCTATATCTTGGATGGAAAATATTGGAACCCCAATGAAGTCAACGTCGACGAAATATTTGCGTATAGTGCAACGCTAAATATGATAGTTGAAAATAAGGATCATTAGCCAAAATGCATGCACAGATAGAAATGATTGGCTAAAAAAATTTCAATTTGAGGCAAATTCAAATTCCCAAGAGAAATGAAAAGTTTTAAGACATCAAGTCTTTATACAATGAGATGTAAAGTATGAGTATGAGAAGTTATGAAACATCTCATTTTTGAAAGGTTTTGTACAACAAACCTATAACATTTTGATTATGAGAAAATATATTCTCATGTGGTGGATGCAACTATTTTTTATTATTCGATTAGTCTGGCAATTTGTGAAGGGAAAGAATTTGCCCTTAATGGATGTCCTTGCAACCTATATGTATGGTTTGCATAATTAGAATACACATGTGTATATGAAATTCCCTCGAGGATTTATTTTGCTATAAGCAAACAATTCAAGTTCGCGTGAACAATATTCAATTATATCCAATTGACGTCATATGAATTGAAAGATTGAGAGACATGGTACATTTAGCATATCAAACATTTCTTTATGCATATAATTTTTTCTTCATTTCAAGTTGATTTTTTTTGAAAAATCATCTTTGTCATATTTTATGGTTTCAAAATTCTTACCAAAATTTTCTTAATTTAATTTTATATTTTAAAATGTGTTTCTTTTATTTTGACATAATTGGATGTGATCATCTTTTGTTACATAGATGACATACACTTTATTGAGCTCGTAAAGAGTTTCTCAAAGCAATCAACTATTGATTAGCTATAGAGTTCGAGATGAAAGATTTGGAAGATTACCACTAACTTGCCAATTGTGCATCTCTCTCGAACATGATTTTCGTATATCATCAATGATATACTAATTATATCCAACAAAAAGTTATATGGATATGACATGGCTATCAATGTCGGATGGTAGTAAGATCACTATGTGACTCTATGTCGATTTTAATCGACCTTTATTCAAACACAAGAACTACTCAGTTTTGAAGTAGTAATCTTGGTCATATTTGTGTTGGTTGACCATAAATTGGTCTCATGTGGTAATTTTATCACTTGGTGGGCTGTGAAACCAACTTATAAAGCTACACCACCATTTCACGAGATGATTTTATAAATCATGTATGATATTTATTTTGCATATATCCTTGAGTTGCAAGAAAATGTTGCAACATGATGTGATGATTATGTACTCTTTTTCCTTCACTAGGTTTTTATCCCATAGGGTTTTCCTAGTAAGGTTTTAATGAGGCATATTCTCATCTAATGGTCATCCAAGGGGAAGTGTCATGCGAATTATGGATGACCACCGTTCATTTGGCACATACATTATATACACAAACTCCAATGAGTTGAAATATTTGTCAACTAAGTGCACCTAAGTGATAACTTGGCTGATTTATTCACAAAAGCTCTCTCTACATCAACTGTTGGGAAGCTAGTTCAAAAATTTGAAGTTTGATGACTAAATGTTCTCAACTGATATAATGACGAACGAGAGGTGATATCCTCATCAAGGGGAGTCGATATGAAGGATCTCAACCGATATAATCATCAGGGGGAGTCGATACGTACTGCACTCTTTTTCCCTTAACCATGGTTTTTCCCCTTTGGGTTTTCCTGGTAAGGTTTTTAACGAGACAGTATCAATAGTGTACTCGAAGAACATAATATATATTCTTGTCCAATGGTCATTCAAGGGGGAGTGTTATGAATATTGTTATTATGGTGCATGAATGCCCATTGTGTAACCTATACATTAACCATGAGAATCAATACCATTATCTCCAATTCAAGTGTAGTTATGTTAGTCATTAGGGGTTATGTATCATGAGCCTATAAATAGTGCTCACTCTTGTATGTTTGATACACCTCAATAAGAATACTCTTCTCCTCCCATATTCTTGTTCTCTTCTTTGTTCTATGTTTATAACAGTTCAAACAATTTAAATTTATGAAAAAAATATGATCGGTGGGACATTAATCAAACCTCATTGAAATAAAAAGTAATACACCGAGTATTTTCCTTGTATATTTTAACTTAACATTCAGTTTCACAAATGAATTTGTCAATTGATTACTTGATAAAAAAATTTTGATTCAAATAATAACTCAATGTATTATCAACTGACACCCCCTTGAATCTAAATCCTTGCTACACCTAACAGCCTTATTATCCAATTAACTTAGTGATGACACTTGATTTGTTGTGTTCATCGCCCTTGTTTAAGCGACATTTCATACAAATTCGTATAATTTTGGGTAGAAGTTTTGGATGTTTCGTGCATTTCTAACATCTATCTCGATTTAGTGTCTCGGACCCGTTCGGGGTCCATTTGATGTTATTTTGGAGTGTTTTTTATAGATTTCATGTACATGACGACATCGAAACATTAAACGGAGCGATACGGTGTGTGTGGATGGTATAAGACAAGCAATGGAAGCATTTTGAATCTTCAAGGAGTTTGGATTTCAACTTGTTCGGAAAACGTCGCAGTTTCGTATTTTAGACATATCTCCTAGCTCAGAAGTCCGATGTTGCAAGACCGGCGGTGTTGGAAAGATAATTTAATTTTCTACAACTTTCGAGTTCAGAGGTCCCTGTAAATTAGACCATAAGTGCACCGTAAAGAGACCAAAAGTGCGCGGCGCACTTTTGGTCTGTGTACAACGCACTTTTGGTATCCGACCGGCTCAAGGATTCCTTCTTTATAAAAACCCAGCTCTCTCTCATACTTCACAGACCTGTTTGGACTAAATTCAGAGGATAGTTGAGAAACTTCAGAGCGACGAGAAAGCATCGACTTCAAGAAGGTCGGATCGGAAGACATAATCAAGATAGGCAAATCAAGTTCTTCGATGGGAATTGGCGAAATTAGGTTTTTCGGATTCTTCTTGTAAACCAAATTTCAATGTCTTCCTTCTTTGAATCTGATTTGTTCTTTGAGATTATGAGTAGCTAAACTCCTCGTGCTTAGATTAGATGAACCCTAGGTTAATTCCTATGAACGAATGATTTGATACGTTTGACGATTTATGCGAGTTGGATGGATTTCTTTGCATATTTGATTTCGTTTTCGATTTGTTCTTGCCTGATCAACTTGAATGAACCTCTGTTACATTTTTCTTAGACTCGAAATATTTTGCATATCTAGAACGCCGAAATCAAATAACTAGGTTAGACGTTAACCCTCATCCGGGAGCAAATGAACTAGTCTGTCATGTGAGCAATTCTAAATTGGTAAATCGCTTAGCGGGTTTAGATATTTGTCTCGAAAGAGCGGACTAGAATACTAGATAGGTAGCAACGCAAACCTGAAATGGCGTGATTTGATTAGAGATGAAGTGCGATAGTGTAATGCATATATCCAATTTCGTTTACATCGTGAAATTTGTCTGTCATTTGTGAATTAGAATTGCCTAAGGGGATTCGATATCTAAACAGTTTCATCTTTGATTGTCTAAACTCTTATCGTGCAGTCTTGCAACCTAGTTCCCTTTTCTTGTTTGATTAATTCTCGTGGCACCTAAACCACATTACTTGATACCTCGATTGATATTAATAATAAATTTGAGTAAAATACTAAAAGAGACCCTAGGAAAATTCGACTCGATTAATTCATTAACCTGATTATTTTAATAAAGTCTAAAAACCATTCATCACTTAGTACTTTAAATCATAATCTAAGTAACAAATTACATGAACGTTCTAAATGTGTTCCCAAAAAATGGTTGTTCTTATATCAAATTTGGCCACTTTTCCCTTTTACTTTTGGAGATAGATACAAATAAACAGTAACAACTCATTGATGTCTATTTGTGGAGTATGTTGGATTTGAATTTAAAACATTCGGATCGTCAGCACACAACTCTACCATTAAACTTGACAAGGTGATCCGAAAATCCGAAAACCCACCCGCCCCGACCTGGTTTGACCGGATAATGTCTGTTTGACCGGGCTTTGACTCGGGTACGGGTATACCCGTCGCCTGATTAGGTGGGCACGGGCAGGGTTCTGGGAAGCCAAAATCCGCCCCGACGACCCAGACCTGGTAATAGAATTATGGGCATTCAGATCAATTTCGTCATTAACTCTAAGACTCCCCAACAACCAGCCTTTCTCATTCATCTCCTTCGTGATTTCCCAACAGCCAGCCAGCTTAATCTCATTCAATTGAAGACCCCGACAATTCCAATCCTCATGGCGCAATTACTTTGTTTTTTCAATCTCAAATCCATTAAAAGGAGAAATGTATATGCAATTCTACATCAATCTTCAGTTCATCACTTCATCATCCTCAACTGTCGACCTTCGTTGCTACCTTCTTCAATTAATAGGAGTTGTGATTGGTGTGCTATTGGCTACGTTCTTCAACCAAGATTCAATAAGGTAATTACTTTGATTTTTGGATCTCCATGCCAACTTGCCAAGCCTACTATGCTTGTAAATGTTTGGTTGTTGGCTCGTTGTAAGGATATAATGTAGATGTTAGCTAATGTAGAACCTGGGTTCGAAAGTTAATGTATATTTTGTTTATGTTATGCTAAACATATATTATTATTAAGGATCAGGCTAGTTAATTGGAGGATGAATTTACTTTGCTTGAAGTGAATGATGTTGCAGCAGAGGAAGAAGCTGATATTAAAAATAACTTACTAAACCTTACTAAACTAGATGTATTTGTTATGAAATTGTGCATTTAAATGAGTGATTGTTGTTGCTTGATTTAGAGCATGAACAACCTACGGATATTAACGGTTTTGCAATGGAAGACATTGATTGATGCTAGGATACCATTATGCTTTTGTGGAATTGGAGGAATGGAGACATTGAAACATGTTGTTGTGTTTGCTCATGTTGGAACTTCTTCATTTTTTGGAAGGTTGTTGTCCGGGTTTTATCCGTTAGACCGCTGCTCCGACGGGGACGGGCGTGGGACGAGTTTCAGACCCGTTTCACAGCCGGGTCCGGGCATTTCCAAACCCGGAATAACAAGCGGGCGAGGTACGGGAGACATGAATCCGGCCCCGTTCAACCCGAATACCAACGTATCTACCACTATAGCAACTCTAACTAGACTAAAATGGAACATAACAAATGAATGTTTTTCGTCGAAGATAGAGTAGACAAACATATCATTACAAAATATAAAAATCGAAAGAAATACTATATTATCAATATTCTTATATAAAATATGTTGAATTTGAACTCAAAACCTCCGGCATTGCCGACACAGAACCCAACTAATTAATTTTGCGCTACTCTAGGGAAGTCGGGAACATTCTTGAGGGTGAAATTAAAGCCATATTCGTGGACGTTTGAACCATATTTTGTTAGCTCCTCGGTATACAACACTGCCCATTTAGAGGTCAGATTTCTAGTATGGTTCGCAATCATTGATTTTTTCCCAATTCGGTTCACCATCCAACGTGTCAACGCCTAACTAAAGACCCGGTCCGTCCATGGAGTTGACCCGGTCCATCGCACTCACTTCCACATGAGTAATGTGTAACCAATCAGATTTCTAATCTTTAATTTCCACCCCTTTATACAATACAGCTGTATGTATTCGGTGAAACGCACACTTGGCCACTTAATTATGGATGTGTAACAGGACAGGCATCTAACTTTTAAATGTAACCAAAATGCTCATCTTTCTACAAACTACAAACATACTAACGCCCCTACACGCATTATTGGGAAACGGACTAGAAGGCCGTTCATGACATTAACAGAATGACGGAGCCAAAAAAATTAGTTAAGTGAAAGATTTTCTTGTCCCATAAAATATATTCAACTATATAATAAATAACAGTCTAACTTTGAATAAAATAAAATAAGTTAATAATATAATATTTAAGCTTCATACTATTACAAAATAATAACTCTTCCGTGCAAATAGTTTATAACAAACTCCAATAAAATTTAATATTTTGAAAATAGTGAAGAAAAAACATTTTTTGTAGAAAGTTAGTAGTTAGGAATATCAATGGAAAAATTTGGGCTTGGGTAGAAAGTTGGAGTTTTAGATAATCTTTCAAATCATCCAAGGGGCTATATGCATCCATCTTCCATTTTTTCAGTGTTATTTTATTGATTTAAAAATAAACGATCACTCAAACCCTATTCACTACAAAAAAGTTTGATAGATATAGTCACAGATTTTTACTCATGACTTTCAAAACTGTGACCAATTAGTCACAAATACAAAGTACCATGTCCAACTAGCCACGGATCGGATTGGAACAAACGGTGACTAATTCGTCACTGTACTTTGTTTCCATGACTAGTTGGTCACATTTTCTTCTTATTTGTGACTAATTTAGTCACGCAACTTTGTTTCCATACCCAATTAGTCTCACTTCTTCATGAACAATTAGTCGTGATTCCCTTTTATTACCAATTAATCACGATTTCGATCTGTGATGAATTAATCACGATTTAAACATCTATTATCAATGATTTTAATACCTATTAATTTAGTTACAGATTCATGTTCCGCTACTAACATCTATTAATCATCATTTTCACTCCAAAGCGGTCACTAACGATGAAGTTTTTTAGTCATTCTTCATATTCGCACCACTTATTGGTGCGAAAATAAAACTTTGGCACCATCATTTACCAAAATCAACATGCAATAATGTAGCACTACTAGACGAATCTTACGCCGTTCACATTATTAGTAAATATAGGTGTTGTTTGGTATGAGTGATATCTAATAAATATTACTCATATTATGATATTCATAATATTTATAAATATTTAAAAAGTGAAATGTCACGATATCCGAATACACCAATATTACAAAATTATAATATTCATACTTTTTAATAATTTTTTATATTTCAATATTTTTTCATATCAATATTAATACCGTCCAATATCAAAATGACATAGAGTAATACGTACTCGTATATATAATTAGCCTCCTCTCTATTACCTTGTGTCCCTTAATAAGACCCATACTCCTCCGACCAACGTGGCGATCCTTAATCCCTTTCCAGGTAAACAGCCATGCACACTGACACGTGTCCCAACCCCTGCTTCCCTCTCCAGCTTTCAATGACAAAAAAAGTCTCAATAACAGAACAGATCTCCTTTCCTTTCTGATCCCATAATCAACCCCAGAAACTAAAACTCAAGTTGATCACTGAATCAATGGGGAAGCTGGCGTCGGCGAGGGAGCACAGGATGTACGGCCCGAGGCTGAGCCGGAACCGAGCCGAATACGTCAACGCGGGGCTATACCTATTCGCCACCATCGTGCTCGTCTCCGGGTTCGCGGCCCAGTTCTCGAGGGAGCCCAGGTCGGGTCTGGTGCTGTTGTTGATCGCCCTGCTGATCGTCGTGGCGGTCAGCGTCCACGACATGGTGGCCCACCTGGCCGGTATCGACTACCGCCTTTCGAGTCTCATGGTGTTCGACCCGCAGCTGGGGCTTGTTGAGTTTGCGGTCCCGCTGGTCCTCGCTGCCGGTGCCTTGCTCTGGTTCCTCGCCGTCCTTTTCCTCTTCCTGCAGGCACGTTTGTAAATTACTGTTGCTTTATTAATTTTGTTACTTCTCCAAGTATTTAATTAGGAAATAATCCATTTGATACCGGTATAGATGGACGCACAGAAGTGAAATTGTTGATTCAACGTTGGATGGAAAAGTGACGTGAATCGGAGTTGTAATAACAAATATCTAAACATTAACAGAACCAAAAAGATATATAGTAGCTAGATGTTGAGTACGTTCATTATCCAAAGTCAAGACTAAAAAATAAGGGTGATATAATTTATTGATTTTAGACACTAGATATAATTTTAATTTTCACTTATCACTAAAATAATCAAAATCTATCAACAAAATAAATTAATTTCTAATAACACTTAGATTCTTTCGAGCCAAACTGGACTATTTTTCCTTAGAATTAAAATAGTAAAATACATGAAAAAATCGTTGATTTTATTAGATTCTAAGATTTTAGTTAAGATTTTACCTGATTCCACCCACAACAATGAAATCGTAAAACCGTAAGATTTTAATACCACATTCAACGAGTTTACTACTCTGAAATGGCCTTACGTTTAAAACATTTGGAGTTGGTAAGGTTGCGCTTGATTACGTAGGATCATTTTGTTTTTGGGTTATGGTCGGAAGTGATTCAAGATAGCCGGTAATTTGAAATAGCGAGTAAAATAGTTTGTTGGGTTAGTAAAGATTTCTATTTTTCTTTTGAAAAAAACATGTTAATTATAAATGACTAACACATCCCTACACTTTTTTCATTTTTCTACGATAAAATTTTGTGTCTCGTACATCAAAGTGTGTTTTTTTAGCATGGTTTGATGCTTAACAAGTACGTACTTATGCTAGTCTCACTGTTTCCGACCCAATTGATACGGTGCAGGAAGAGAAAGGATACGGGTTCGAGAGGATGGAACGACATGCTCTGAACATGGTGTTAGCTGGTGCGGCACTTTGGTTACTCGGTTCGATCCACAATGTCTGCCAAATCTACGAGAGGGCTGATGCTCACGTTCAGATTTTGCAGCACACTGTTCAGCTTCCCTTCTTAATGGGGAGCTTGCTTTTCTTGGTTGGTGCCATCATCAACATTGGAGAGCAATCCAAATGGGACAACCACGGCCTTCATTTACTGGTAATAATCGAATTGAAAAGCAAACCGGATTATCTGTAATTGAATAGTAAGAAGATGGACAAAACATCGTACTAGTACTAGATGCATCGTTGTTTGTGGCAGATGTACGTAGGATTGGAAGAGATCTTGAATTGGAATCTGAGAAGTATTAGGTGGATTCAAATTTGAGAACCATTAGGTAGAAATTTGAAACTTTGGGAATTGAATTAGGTATAGAATTGACGAACTCGCTCGAGGTGGTAGTTCTGCTGGTTTTCAGCTTAAGAGATTTCATGTTCGAATTCCGGATAGCGCACTCCTCATTGTGCTCGTGGAGCGCATCCAATCTGCTTAAATTATAAGTACTTGAGCTGAAGGTCGGCAACCTGAAGGTTTACCTGACTACTGCGTTACAAGTGGCGTATGTGGGAGGGGTTCCTTGTCAAAAAAAAAATTAACAACTTTAATGAGGCCTAGCTACTAAACCATAGATGATAGAACATAGTTAATTCAGTTTGCTATAATATAGAGTAGACCTGAGAGGCCCCTATCAAGTGGTGGAACCAGGATGATCAGAGACCATAGGTGGCTCTGTTTCGAGAATTTTAAGAGGGTATTTGTCGCTTTTGGATTGGGACCCTAGCTAGCTAGGTGGTGAGCTAGGTTGGCCTACTCCAATTCTGCTAACAATGTTCCATTGTATGTACCATTTTGCATGTATACGATAATGTCACAACTCCATAATCTCTAGCAGTACTCCACTCTATATATGCATTGAAACTATATATTATGTCATAATTTGCAGGGGAAAACTCTGTTATGGATGTCGATATACGGGAGCCTGATGTTCTTCATGGGAGGGTTGGCGAACGTGGTGAAGGTGTTCAAGATGCCGCAAATGAACGGGCTGCGACTTGAGAAACTGAGGGGCGGGGCCAATGAGCGGCTGATTCACGGAAGGGAAGGTCACGTGCCACTGATCACTGAAGAGCAGAGGCGGCGGTCTATGAGGTTGTCTGTAACTGATCAGGAACAACCACCGGCAGGTGGTGGCAAGGGTACAGTACTGGCGACGCCTTATAAAGATGTTCTTCTTGGACAGCAGCAGCATTAAAGTAGTTGGTAGTTCTAGATTGGTTTTGTTTCTGGGAATTTATATTCTTCATTTGAGACCACATGGAGAGGAATAAATTTGATTTTGGGGTTCAGCTTCTCTTTCTTGTTTATAAGGTGTTATTAGTTTCTTTAGAATTCAATCAAGGAAAAAGGCTCAACATTTTCATTAATGATCGATTGTTCATATACACGAGAGGAGGGGAGCTAAGAGACAAGGTGCACAGCTGGCTAGCTGGCAGAAATGAAGAGAGAGCTGGCTCTTAACAGAATTTGCAGAAATGAACGAGAGAAAGGACGATGAGCTGTTGTGAAGAGTGCAACGGTGACGTTTTGGTTCTTATCTTCGTTGGAGTTGGAACGCTCCGTTTCACTTGTTTTGTTGGTGCAGATGGAAGAGACGCACCGTTTCATTAAACGCTTGAAGAGGAGGGATTTTGGCGGGAAATGAAAATCATTTCATCATCATCTCTAATACCCTCCCTCAAGCTGGGGGGCACGGATTGTGCAGACCAAGCTTGGAAATGAGATAGCTGAAGGGTGCAGGAGACAATGGCTTTGTGAGAACATCCGCGATCTGGAGATCAGTGGGAACATGGATGAGCTTCATTACCTTGCTTTGCACTTTCTCTTGTACAAAGTGGCAGTCAAGCTCAATGTTCTTGGTCCTTTCATGAAAGACATCATTCTCTGCAACATGTATTGCTGACTGGTTATCACAGAAGATTGTGGCTGGTTGGTTGTGCTGAGCTTGGAACTCCGAGAGCAGATAGAGCAACCATTGCACTTCACTGGCCGTATGAGCAAGGGCACGATATTCAGCTTCACAAGAGCTTCTGGAAATGGTGGTCTGTTTTTTGCTCTTCCAGGAAATTGGTGAATTTCCAAGGAATACACAATATCCTGTTACTGATCTTCTTGTATCTGGACATGCTGCCCAGTCTGAGTCACTGTAGGCTTGTAATTGTAGACTTGAAGTAGAAGAGAGAAGAATTCCATTTGCTGGAACTCCTTTTAAGTATCTTAGAATCCTTGTAACGGCCTTGTAATGAATATTTAAAGGTCTGGACATGAATTGGCTTACCTGTTGGGTAGCAAAACTTATGTCAGGCCTTGTATTGTTTAGATAAATGAGTTTTCCCACTATTCTTCTGTACAGTTCCGGATTGTGGAATTCATCATCTCCAGTTGAGGATAAGTGTGTCTTGTAATCCATAGGGGCAGCAACTGGTTTGCATTCGAGCATGTCTGCTTCCTCTAGCAGTTCTAACACGTATTTTCTTTGGGAAAGATGTATTCCTGCAGCGTTCCTTGTGACTTCCAATCCTAGAAAGTATCGTAATTCACCTAAATCCTTGATTTTGAAGGCAGTGTGCAACTGTTCTTTCAGTTTTAAAATCTCTGTGAAGTCGTTTCCCCCCAAAATCAGGTCATCAACATACACCAAAATGGCTGTGAATGACATACCTGAGTTTTTAAGGAAGAGGGAATGATCAAACTTGCTTTGAGTGTAGCCTAGTTGTTGTAATTTGTCTGAAAGCTTGCAGTACCATTGTCTGGACGCCTGCTTCAGGCCATACAGCGACTTGAGCAGTCTGCATACTGGTCTTTTCAGTGAGCTGGGGACTTTCAGCCCTTGAGGAGGCTTCATGTAAACTTCTTCATGCAGGTCACCATGAAGAAATGCGTTGTTTACATCCAATTGGTGTACAAACCAATCTCTTGAGGCAGCGAGTGCAAGGAAGGTTCTTACAGTGGTCATTTTGACCACTGGTGAAAATGTTTCTTGATAATCAACTCCTTCTTCTTGTGTGAATCCCTTTGCCACAGTCCTTGCCTTAAACCTTTCAACAGAACCATCAGACTTGTACTTGATTCTGTAAACCCATTTGCTGCCAACTTCTTTCTTTCCTTGGGGAAGATCAACTATCTCCCATGTTCTGTTGGCTTCAAGGGCGTTGGTCTCCTGATTCATTGCCTCAGTCCACCTAGGATCCTTAGCAGCCTCTGCATAAGACTTTGGTTCCTTTTCTGCTGTTATGCTCAAAGCGAAGTGCTTATGTTCACAATCCATAATATCATAAGACAAGACAGTATTGAGAGGATGAACCATTCTACCTGCTTTGTGTGTTTTGGGACATACTTTTGGAACAGCATGATTGGTGTTGCTTTCTTGCACAAGGAGCTGACAGTGATAGTCCTGCAGGTAGGAGGGTGGTTTGTGAGGTCTAGTGCTTTTTCTGTGATATGGGGAGGCTGAGCTGTGAGGATCAGGTGACTGTGATGGTTCTGATTGACTAGTGTCGTTGTCACTACTGCTATCAGGTGTGTATTCGTCCTCATTGTGAGTGACTGAATGTGGTTCAGGTTCTGGTTCTGGTGTGGAGGGGATAGAAGGGTTTGTGGGGTGAGCAGAAACTTGTGGATCAGTGAAATCCAGTTCAATGAAGGGTAGAGTATCAGCGGAAGGTGTAGTTTGGTCAAAGGAAGGGGACTGATCCTCTTTGGTTTTGTTATGATCAGTGTGAAATGGGAACACACTTTCATAGAAATGCACATCTCTAGAAACAAATGTTTGATGTGAGTCTAAGTCATAAATTTTGTACCCTTTAATACCAGGCACAAATCCTATGAAGACTCCTTTTCTAGATCGTTTCTGGAATTTGGTTCTGTGTCCAGCAAGGGTGCTGGCATAACACAGGCATCCAAAAACTCTTAATTCCTCTAGTTTGGGTTTGTAATGGTGAAGAGTTTCGTAGGGAGTTTTGTTGGCAAGAAGGGGAGTGGGAATTCGATTCATCAAGAACACAGAATGTTTCACACAATCAGACCAGAAGGTTAAGGGAAGATTGGCTTGAAATCTAAGGGCTCTAGCAATGTTCAAAATTTGCTGATGCTTTCTCTCAACCTTACTGTTTTGTTGTGGTGTTTCTACGCATGACATTTCATGGATGATTCCATTTTCTTGATAGAAGGGGAGGATGGAAAACTCTTTTCCTTGGTCACTACGTATGCGTTTAATATTGGCTTTGTACTGGTTGTGAACATGGGAACAAAAGTTTTGCAGAGATGATCTAGCCTCTGATTTTAATTTTAACATCATGATCCATGTCATGCGTGTGAAGTCATCAACGATGGTTAGGAAGTAGAGGTAACCGTCGTATGAGGGGCAAGCATTTGGACCCCAAAGATCAACATGTATCAAATCAAAAGGAGCTTTAGTACTGGAAATACTGTGAGGAAATGGCAAACGTTTTTGACGAGCAAAATGACAGACATCACAGGGGGCTAAGTGAAATGTCTCTATACTAGAATGAAGTCGCTTAAGGAAGGGGGTTCTATGGTGGGAAACGTGTCCTAGACGATAATGCCATAAATCAAAAGGCTTATTTCTTTGAGTGGAAGCAATGTGACTAACTGGTTTGCAGGCTATCAGCTTGTAGAGACCCTTGTGCAGTTCAGCTAAACCAATCCTGGTGTTCCTCGATAGGTCCTGCAACACACAATGCGTGGAAGAAAAGGTTAGTTTCAATGGCTGTTGGGCTGTCAGTCTGCTGACTGAGATTAGATTGAAAGCAAAATCAGGGACATATAGAACATTCTGTAGTAACAAAGTGTCATTGATCATCACTGTTCCAGTGTGAGTGGCTTTCACTTGCTGTCCAGTGGGCAGTGTGATCATCAATGCATCAATCTGCTTGCTTGATGTCATTAGACTCAGTGAGCTAACAACATGGTCTGAAGCACCTGTATCTACAATCCATATAACTTCATCTGGTGGTGAATGAACAAAACTACTGCAACAAAACTTGCCTGCTGAGTACATCAGTGTGGTTGGCTTATGAGCACCTGGTGTTTGAGAGGTAGATGGTTGAGCTGTTGAGTCCCTGATCTTGACAGCGTTGATAAGCTGGGAGAACTGCTCTTGTGTGAGCTGAATGGTGCTTCCTTCACCAGATTGAGTCGCTGCATGAACCTGTGGCCTGTAGGTCATGTGATTTGGAGTGAAAGGAGGTCTGGAAGTGTATTGAGGCCTTGGTCCTGGCTGTGGCATGGGCCTAGGTGTAACACCTGGGGGGAAGCCAATCTTGAAGTAGCACCTATCCACTGTGTGGTTTTGCATCTTGCAAAAGGTGCAGAATAATGTTTTCCCTTTTTGAGGTGTTTGTCGAAAACCTCCCTGCTGATTGGTCTGCTGACCTGCATAGTTGATGTTGGATGATGGAGCAAGCATGGTCATGGACTCACTGGTTCCTTTGAGCTGTGTTCCATACAGTTGTCTTTCGTGTTGTATCATGCGTTGAACAACTTTGTCAATGTTTGGAAGTTCATCTCCAAACAGAACTTGTGTGCGAGGGCCAGCAAAATTTTCATTAAGCCCTCTTAAGAAATGTATGACATTATTGGTGTCTTCATACACATACACTTTTCTCATTGCTAAGCAATCAAGGTGACTGGTTGCAGTACAGTCGCAATTGAACAGTGGTTGATAGTTTCTTAGCTCATCCCTGAGAGTGATGATAGATCCATAATATTCAGTCACAGTTTGGTTACCTTGTTTGAGATTTGAGAGCTGTTCCAGGAGTTCTGCAATCCTGATGACATCTCCTTGACCATAACGAGCTTTTAAGCTCTCCCTGCATCTTGTGCGTTCTTCGATCCCATGATGGTCTTCCTAATGCCCGGCTCGACCGATTGTTGCGGCCGGCTTAAAACCATGATGTTACGGCGAGTCCGGGGCCGAACATTGGATTCATGACCTCCGGTTC
Organism: Linum usitatissimum; assembly: GCA_030674075.2. NCBI lineage: Eukaryota > Viridiplantae > Streptophyta > Magnoliopsida > Malpighiales > Linaceae > Linum > Linum usitatissimum. Next base: position 2,701,422 of record JAUJYP020001424.1, read on the forward strand.
TTCTATGCTTCCGTCTATGAATCCCACCTTGTTTTTGGCTCCAAGTGCATTATGTATCGCTCTGCTCCAGTCAGTATAGTTGCTCGTGGTGAGCTTTTCAGTGACAAGTGATTGGCCTGGCTGCTCACTACCATGGAGGTAGTAAGGATCAGCCAGAGGATATTCAGCAGCTGCCATCGTTTTTCAATCACGCTATGATACCATATTAGTTTCTTTAGAATTCAAGGAAAAAGGCTCAACATTTTCATTAATGGTCGATTGTTCATATACACGAGAGGAGGGGAGCTAAGAGACAAGGTGCACAGCTGGCTAGCTGGCAGAAATGAAGAGAGAGAGCTTACGGCTCTTAACGAGAATTTGCGAGAAATGAACAGAGAAAGGACGATGAGCTGTTGTGAAGAGTGCAACGGTGACGTTTTGGTTCTTATCTTCGTTGGAGTTGGAACGCTCCGTTTCACTTGTTTTGTTGGTGCAGATGGAAGAGACGCATCGTTTCATTAAACGCTTGAAGAGGAGGGATTTTGGCGGGAAATGAAAATCATTTCATCATCATCTCTAATAGGTGTCGTTCTGCTTTGGTGCTACTCTAGCGTTTGTACTAAGGTATTTCAATAATTTGCATCATTGAGATAGCAAAACACATGCACACGCGAAACATTCAGAATTTGTCAAAGTTGGTATCAATATGGTGGGAGAAATATGAAAGAGTTTGGTCTCGCTTAGACAAATATATTGGTGTACAACGGATGACATGCCGTCAACAAGGCCAAAATAGTTCCAAAATGATCATCACTTGCAATACATATAGCATGCTCTACTTTGATAAACAGGATAGAACGAAATTAACGCCTTCAATATTCACCTGTCGTATCTCATCGAAACACCAACCACGAGAGTCGTGAATCATTGCAATAATATTAGCTAGGGTAAGCCTGAAGACCTTGATGTCGCTTTTTTCCAAGGTAACAAGTCTTGTTAAATGTTACACTTATAGATAGATGAATCTACAAAGTTGTAGGAATAACATGAGTAAGCGGAAAAAAGAGAAGAAATGTTTGGGTAATTTAAAGTCATACATGCAACTAAATAGGCGGTCCCATTACCAGAACGAGAAATATGAAGTAAAGAAACCAAAGGGTAGGTATCGTAGAAGTTTTTGGCATTCCGGAAGAATTTGTCCAACTCGAATATCACTGATGTGGATACTCTTAGTACTAAGAGTGAGTATCCACATAGCTCCAATCCAATCACTCTTAGTACGGCGATTGGTGGAGTGTTGCGAGAGGAACATGTTGGGTTCGAGGTTTTTACTCTTGGATTGGTTCACCGCATACCATTAAGGCATTAACCATGAAGAGATGCGAGTTTCACGAGATGGTATTTTGTGGGTTAGAATTCTCTGTTATTATCGTGTTGAAGTGGAGACCAACTCCCTGCAGTTTAGCTATTTCAATTGGACAACATGGCAGGCCATCCATTTAAGTTTATGTTTGATTGAATTCAGAGTCTTCAACAAGGCGATTGGAAGTCTCGAATTAAGCATATGAAGCGAGAGGTTAACTTTGTGGCGGATGCATTGGCTCTGATGAGTCATGAGTTCAAAATGGAAAAGAGGGATTCCCTTTCCACCACTGGGAGTTGTCGATGTTGTGGAGTGACGTGCGAATTTTACCTCGCTATCAAATACCCACTAGATTGCTCTAATGGAATCGTATTTCCCTAGGGTCTTTCTTATGCTATTACTCAAATTGATTAAACTAACTAAACCAAGTAACAGTGAATGATTGTTTGTTTGAATGATTCTGTAACCAATTATCAACCAAGAATGCAAATAAAAAGAAAGCAAATGCAAGAGATTGAGTTTCAAATATGGAATGAAGGTTGTTCGGATTCGAATCCACTAAAACTAGCAATGCATGGATAAACGATATGTTATCTCAATTATTCAGGTTATAATGGCTTGGCGATTACCTACGATAGTCTTAGATCACTCTCGCGCCTCTAAGGATCTATTCTGCTTGACCGTAGACTCCTCTCTCAAGCTAATCAACACCCAAGCAGAACGCACTGAAGGTGTTCGATTAAATACCACGATGATAAATGATGCAAAAAGTCTAAACGATATGTTCCTCTCTCGAGCTAACGAATAACCTATAGTTCTTCCTAAGCGACCTATTAATCTATATTCCTCTCGGACCAACAAATCAATGACGAGATGATTCAATTAAGGTGATCAAACGAAATTGAATCAGAAATTAGGTTTAACAAGAACACATCATAAGTCTGAATAACCTCGATACCAAATCAAAGGGTTAAAATCCCATCATCCATACAAAATCTAAGAACACATCATTAATCTATCTCTTGAGTTGTTCAAACGACGTTTTTGGATGCTTGGATGTCTCACTTTGATCGTTTTGGGGTGTTTTATGGGTATTTTGTTACCCTTGGCTCTTTAGAGCCGTGTGATGTTGTTTTCCATGTTTTTAGTGCGTTTCAGGTGTCATACGACATCAAGAGATAAGTCAAGACATGACGGGGAGGCCGAAACAACTCAATACGTTCGACTTGGGAAGAAGACGTTACTATTTAGTATGTTGAGCATAACTCATCGCTCAGAAGTCCAATTGATGCAAATTCAGCGGCAATGGAAAGGTACTTCGATTGTCTATAACTTTTATGTTGGCACCATGGTCAATTTTCCTATACCTAAAGAACAAAGCGTGTTATAAGGGAACACGCTCGTGTTCCTCCTATTGATGCCCACGGCCGAGAGCTGCAGAAGAAAGGACACGTCCATATACCAGTGGAACATGCCATGTCCTAGTGGAACACATCATGTTCTTTTGGAACATGTCATGTTCCTCCTTCTGACAAGATTTTTGAGCTTAATCATTCTCCAACTTGGTCCAGAAGCCTATAAATACCCCCGAGACCCACTATGGTTGAAATATACTTCAAATAGACCTTATTCCAGAGAGATTTTTTATTTTTCAGCGGAAAAAGAGTTCTAGAGATCGATTGAAGCGAGAGAACATCAACAATTGGAGAGGGATTGAAGATTGGCGATAAGACGGATATTTCTCGGAGAAACATGTTTTATTCCCGGGTTATTTTCCTTTCTTCTTCCCTTCTTGTTTCCCGAACCATGAATAGCTAAACATTTCGTGTTGTTTGGATGAGATGAAACTTTATTTTATCTTTTGTATGGATGATGGGGTTTTAACCCTTTGATTTGTTATCGAGGTTATTCAGACTTATGGTGTGTTCTTTGTATACATAATTTCTGATTCAATTTCGTATGATCGTCTTAATTGAATCTTCATTATTGATTATGGGTCCGAGAGGAACATAGATTAATAGGGCGCTTAGGAAGAACTCTAGGTTATTCGTTAGCTCGAGAGAGGAACGAATCGTTTAGACTTTTGACATCATTTATCGTTATGGCATTTCATCGAACACTTTTAGTGCGTTCTGCTTGGGTGTAGATTAGCTCGAAAGAGGTGTCTACGATCGAGCAAAATAGATCCTTAGAGGCGCGAGAGGGATCTAAGACTACCATATGAAATAGCCAAACTGTTATAACCTGAATAATTGAGATAACTTATCGTTCATACATGCATCGCTAGTTTTAGTGGATTCGAATCCGGACAACCTTCATCCCATACTTGAAACTCAATCTCTTGCATTTTCTTCCTTTTGATTTGCATTCTTAGTTTATAATTCGATATTCAACACACAAATAAATAAACATTTATTGTTACTTGGTTTAGTTATTAATCAATTTGAGTAATAATATTAGAAAGACTTTAGAGAAATACAATTTCATTAGTTCATTCTTGGGTATTTAATTAGCGGGGTAAAATCCGCTCGTCAATTCAGCTATACAATAGTAGGTCAACAGACAGTAACAGAAGTACAGAACTCTACTGCACCAGTAATAAAACAGAGCAATAAATCAGCAGCAATATCCAATTATCCATAGATCACACATTACAACTACAAGGGGAATTCAATATAGTCCACATCTGACATCACACCCAAAACATTCAAGTTCAAACTTCAATGTAACAATAACAATTGGCAGCCATTCATCCGGATTCAGAAGCATCAGACATACATGGAGTTGATATGTCCTCCTACTATCGTCATCACTTTCAGTTCCATCAGCATTCGATTCTTCTTGTATAGTTTCTAAGGGTGTACAACTATGAGTACCTGTAACGGAAGAAATGTTTTGATATATGTAAGATACACCATAAATCATACATAAGCGTAACTATCTAAGTGCCTAACAGATTGCATCTGCTGCCACTGTCAAAAAACAAGTGTTGCAATGTACAATACTACCATAAACATAATCCATAAGTCAAAATCAGATTGGGAAAATGGTCTAAATACCTAACGTTGAGAAAATTGGTCTAAATACCATAAGTCAAAATCAGGGGCTACAATCTGGAATCAACATACCGTAAGCCACCTCACAAGCCATAGTAGATGGGGGAAGAAGTCGTACATGGAGAGTTGATGATGTCTCTAATGAGAGGACGAAGTATAGTAGAAACCCGAGATCCTTGTGGTGACGGTGAAGGTGTTTGCTCATATTCTTCCACAACTCATTTGAAGTCTATTACAAAACAGGATTAGTATTAACTTAATGACAAAATAATAGAAGAAAAATAAGAGAGAACAACCACCTCTTTCGAATTTGTGTTGATCCTCTATGCTCTCCTCAGTAGACTTTCATGCATAAGATGTCCTCAACCAATCTTCAGCACAGATAAGAGCCTCTACAAACTGTGGAGTTAATAAACTTCTAAATTATCTAGAACTCGACCTCCAGTTCTGAAACAACTCTCTGAAGCTACTGTAGAAATTTGGACAGCCAATATATGTTTCGTAATCTCCCTCAAAACATGAAATTTATGAGTATTTTCTTTCCAAGAACCCATGACATCATAAACTTCTTCTTTTTCGCCCATTTCCTCCCGTTCACCGGGTTAAATATTTCTCTAGTTCATCCCTCTCACCAACCCTTCTAGGCACCACATTATAGCCAACAAAGAAATCATCATCTGGACTACTTGTAACATGATTACTCGACATAGATGAAGGTTGAATGTCAGATTCGGAACCACTCTCCAGTACTTGCTTATCCTTGTAGTAATCAAACATTCTGTTCAACTCTTCTCTCACTTTTGCCAACAATACTTCTCCTATTTCTTCACCATATAGCTTAGGAAATGTGTAATTAAGTATACTCCATCGATATCATGGATCAAAGATGGGAGCAAAATACATCAACCGATTCAATCTCATATTTGTCTCTAACTCTTTCGACCAATACTTGTATACTTTGTCCTTCATCTTCAAAGCCATTTTCTTTATGTCTACATCAACATTGTTCTCCATTTTGTAGATTGATGAAATAACCTAAACATTTCAATCAAGAACAAATGACTTGTGACATATTTGATCTCAGATGCAATTAATGTGAGTTCATGGAAGAACCTCAAGTAGTTGTTCAAATTCTCTACAACTTGAAAATCAATGTTTTTTTTAGATCCTAAAATCACATCCTTGTACATTTTTCCTTGCAGATCCATCCTAAATGTAGGATCCATCGAATTTAATGCCTCGAATGCCAACTTATACTCTACCTCAGTATCCAACATGAGGTATGTAGAACTCCACCTAGTTGGAACATCCAAGCAAAGCTTCTTCTTACTTTGCACCTTCTTAAATTCGGCATATTCTTGAAAAGTTTGCTCCCGAGCCGGTGAAGCACACACTCATCTAACAGCCTCTCTAACCTATCTACCCGACATCCCCATTTCCTGAAGTCCAATTCCGACGATCAAATTGACAATATGCGCTACACAACGCATGTGGAGATAGTTTCCATCGATCATACTAGTACCCCAACTCTTCAGCTTGTCTTTCAGAGTTGTGACAACGGTATCATTTGCACTTGCATTGTCAACTGTAACCGTGAATATACTCTTTAGCCTCCACTCCTCCAAACAAACGGCAACTGCATTTCCAACATCGACACCTTTATGGCTTTTTATGCGTTGAAAGTTGATAATTTTCTCGTGGAGCTTCCAATGCTTCCCCACAAAATGAACTATGATGCATATATAATTGAAATTTTATACAGATGTCCAACCATCTGTAGTAATGGACACTCTACCAGCACACGTTGATCTAAAATAATCTTTCAACTTCGCCCTTCCAGCAAGAAACAATCTAAAACAATCCTCTCTAATTGATCTTCTAAAAGGGATTATAAACAAGGGACAAGCACAACACATGAATCGAATAAATCCCTCATGCTCCAAAAACATAAAAGGAAGTTCATCGATGATTATCATTTCTGCTAAAGTAATCCTAATCTTAGCCTGATTGAACCTCTAATTTGTTAAAGTTTCTTCCCCTTCTAAATTTTCATTAGGTTGCAAATTCAAAACAATTTGACCATTTTTCTCTACTCTATCCTTAATGCGTCGACATGGGATTTCAAAGAGGACGTACCATTTCTCCATGAATTGGCTGAAAGAATGGCAGGGCAGAAAATGCAAAAAGTCATTTTCTCTCCTGTCTTTATTCACAAAATGCCTTAAAAGTATTCCATACGCTTGACCTCGGTTTGTATGGTCCTTGTTTCGTCTTTGTAGGCGGAACTAAAGGTGGTGCAGAATAAGAAGGAGCTATTGAAGTCGCAGTCGCAACCTCTAGCTGTGAATTAGAAGCTGGAACGGGTATAGAAGTAGGCTGAGTTGGTGGAGCTATGGCTGGATATGGAGTCTCCGGAGAACCTTGAATGGTAGGTGAGCTTCCACCATTGTTTCGAGGCCTTCCAGAATGAGACGCCTTCTTATGCTTCCTCGATTGTTCCTTTGTCTCATTTCGTTTTGTTTTGCCATCCCTAAACCACAAGAATCCAAGTATTCTATTAATTAATGAGGATTGAGGAGTTAGAAAATGAAATGACAAAATCGATCTTTGAACTTTACTTCATTGTCACTTAAAACTTGATCAACTGAACGAAGACAAAACAGGGACTGTCGGAGGCGGAGCAGGACGGCGGTGTTGAGCATCAACGACGGGCGACAGACGGCGGCGCGGAGCATATCCGATTTGGGAACAGGAGAGAGAATGAGAGATAGAGTTTTGTTTGAGTTGACTGATGGAGTGGAGTCTGCAGTCGCAGACATGGAGAATCGAGTGGAGTTTGGAGACATGTGATGTGGGCTTATTTGTGGGCGTATTTCATTTATTTGTGGGCGTATTTCATTTATTTGTGGAGACGGAATAATTCAACTATTATTTGGCGAATTCGGCTAGTATATAAATTCGGTTATATAATCAAATTTGTCGATTTGAACCAAAAATAGACATCAATTTCAAAATTGCACCCTTCAATTCGATTTCGATTGGCTCAATACGGTTATGAATTTGATTAAACCGAAAAAATAAAATTCGGATTGTCAACCCTAGTCTCAGAGGTATTTATAGACTTTTGGACCAAATTGGAGAAGGATTAAACTCAAAAATCTCGCCAGCATTTAGGACATGGCGTGTCCTTGGAGAACATAATGTGTCCTTTTAAGACATGGCGTGTTCTATAGGGACATGTCGTGTTTCACAGGGACATGGTGTGTCCTTTCTTTTGCTCTTCTCGGTCGTGAGCACAATAGGAAGAACACGGTCGTGTTTCTTTAGTACACGGAATTTGACCACGGTTTCAACATAAAAGTTGTGAAAAATCAAATTATTTTTCCAACGCTGCTGACCTTGCATCAATCAAACTTTTGAACGATGAGTTATGCTCAAAATACTAATCAGTGACGTTTAGAACACGGAATTTGACCACGGCTTCAACATAAAAGTCGTAGAAAAACAAATTTGACATACTTGATTGCTTGTCCTCAAATTCACATTCAAGTAGTACGACGAAATGCTAACGAGATTATATATTCATTCAGTAACGAAAAAGATACTTATCATCGCTCAAACTAATTAGACCTGCTATCTATATTTTGGTGAGGGAGCAATCTAGTTAACATAAGTTATATAGAAATATACCTGAGATTTTTTTGTCATAAATAACTTTTAATTGAAAAAATTAATACAAAAAATAAATAAATAAAATTTAAAAATTATCTTAAATTGTAAAAATGATCTCAACACCGTTTACAAAATATTATAAAATCTTTTATGCATTACTAAATATATAATTTTATTAATAAACTGCTGAATAACCTACACATGAAGCTGTAACAAGTAGTCAAGGATGTTTGAAACTCTTTTAAGTAATTGTTACATTTGATGATGATGATGATGGTGATGGTCATGCCCCCATAATTTGAAGAAAATCAAAATAAAGCCAAAGGAGGGATGTGGCCGGCGCCAATTTCCAATCTCACAAGTCCATTATCTTACATTTCTTCTTCGTAAAAGAGATAAGATTTCTACTACTGATAATACAAACTCATCACTCAACCCATCCAAATTTCCTTCTCTTTTGCTGCATCAGCTGCCCTCTCTCTGCCACTCTTGTTATCTTCCTTCGTCTTGTTCCCTTTCAGGAACAACCTGTGGAAAGGAAGACAACAAAACAACCCCAACCCTAACAATGGCGATAGCTCTCCAAGCTTCACTCCTCTCCAGACCTTCCTTCTCTTTCAATTTCAAACACCCTCTTCGCCGCCACAACAATTTCTCCTCTCTTCGCTACCCAATTCGCCGCCTTTCCTGCACATTGCATCCCGATACCCCCAATTTCGACTCCAGTCCCCTCTCTTCCTCCTCTTCCTCCTCTTTCAATTCTTTCCCTCCTTCCGATTCCCCTTTACCTGACAACAATGTCATTCATCTCGACCCTTCAACTCTCGGATTGGCCTCCGACCCCCACAACGCCGGCGATCCCGACTTCAAAAACGACGACAGCTTGCCTACCGCCGATAAATCACCTCCGTCGGCGGCGGAGCTGTACCCAACGGTGGCTTTCCTCATGTGGATTTGGTCTGCTTTGAAGAGAGGTATTGATAGCCTCTTGCGGTTCATTTCGTTCAACAGGTACCACCCATTTCGGCGAGACGTCAGTCTGTTAGATACACTGCTTGCTGAAGCTGATGCTAACCCCAAAGACCCTCTGAAGCAAACCCAACTCTTGGTAGAGCTCAGTAAGCACAGGTAAGAAAGACACACAGCTCAAATCTTTTCTTTTTTTCCTTAATTGTGGGGGGCTTATATTTATGAACGTTAAATTCTCTTGTTTTGGGAAAGCCCGGAGGAAGTGATAATGAGGTTTGAAGAAAGAGACCATTCAGTGGACAGTAGAGGAGTGGCTGAGTATATCAAAGCACTTGTGAACACTAATGCTATTGATGATTTCCTTCCCGATGATAAATCTGGGAAGCCTTCAAGCCTTCCTGCTTTGGTATATAATTACTGAAGCTTCCTATTCATCATGTTATTGTATTGATATTGCTACATATTTACGATGGGTTGGTATTCAAATCAGCTGCAAGAACTTAAGCAGCGTGCAGCTGGAAACACGGATGAGCCTTTTGTTAACCCTGGCGTGTCTGAGAAGCAACCGTTGCATGTGATGATGGTAAATGTTCAGTCAGCTGTGTTTAGTGTTATGATGTTAGTGTTTTTGTGTCTTCTAAATGTTGTGTTCTTGCTAGGTTGATCCGAGAGTTTCGCCACACAAGTCTCGGTCCAACAAGTCACCGTTCACGACGGAGTTTATCTACACTATTCTTCTCACTGTTGGAACTATACTAATATGGTATGTTGTTTTCTGCTGAGCTTCTTTCGGGTTATTTTGAGTGAGAATTGTTGGTTTTGATCGATTGGTGTTGTGTGCTCTTATGAAGATGGTAATTTGGTTTCAGGTTGATGGGTGCTGCTGCCCTTCAGAGATATATAGGGAATCTGGGAGGAATAGGAGGTTCAGGAGTTGGATCGAGTTCATCCTATTCTCCAAAGGAACTTAACAAAGAAGTCATGCCAGAGAAAGTACGTTACGCACCATAATTAGGCACCTGGCCACCTGCGATCTTTTGAATTCCTCCGTATTATCTACATCATTTTTTTTTTAGAATTCTACATCACTTTGGTGTTCTGTTATCCTTGAAGTTCAAAATAAAACATTCTATATCTTTAAGTTTCTGGTCCTGCTTGTGAGAATTAACTATTCAGATGAAACATGATGATATTACTTACTGTCACTTCGCATCTGGTCCTGTTGCAGAATGTTAAAACATTCAAGGATGTGAAAGGGTGCGACGATGCTAAACAAGAGCTCGAGGAAGTGGTCGAATACCTTAGGAACCCTACCAAATTTACTAGGCTTGGCGGAAAGTTGCCCAAGGTCTGTAGAAATGAGCTATCTCTTTTTCATGGCTTTTAAATATTTGCTTAGTCTGGTTTCCAGTTAGTGGTCTATTCAGAGCCCTTTTCCCTCGCACTGAGAGTACATAAATTAATATTTGGTGCCTAGTTCTGAATATGGCATGCAAGAATTCCTTGTGATATATCCTCATCCTGGATCATATTCTCCAGAAAGATGAGACTGATTCTACTTCTTTGCAGGGAATTCTTTTGACTGGAGCACCAGGAACTGGAAAAACTTTGCTCGCAAAGGTATTCTGTGACTTGTTGATAGTTATTTATTTACGTTCTGTTTTATATGATCATAAATGTCGATTCTTTTGCTCTAATTTGCTCTCGGTGACAATCTTTTTGCTTTTGCAATAACTATGATATTTTTCATTTGTCAACGTCAAGGCTATTGCTGGAGAAGCTGGAGTACCGTTCTTCTATAGAGCAGGATCAGAGTTTGAGGAAATGTGAGTAATCACCTTCATCTAGTGATAGAATGGTTAGAAGTCCCAAATTCAATTTCTTTCATCTTCATTTTATGGGTATCCCTGCCAGAATATCCACCACAGTTTAGCTGAAATCGTTCCATGGAGACTGTGAGAATAGTTGAACAAAATATTTTATCCGAGTTATTTGGGGTTTTGTATGACAGGTTTGTTGGTGTTGGTGCGAGGCGTGTAAGATCCTTATTCCAAGCAGCTAAGAAGAAGGTTTGTCTTCTATGATGCCTTCTTTTAAGCAGCTATTATGCTTCCATTTTAATTACTGCGAGTTCTACGCTACTTTGCAAGTGATTTACATTGTGTTTGGTCCAACAGGCTCCTTGTATTATATTTATCGACGAAATCGATGCTGTTGGTTCGACACGTAAACAATGGGAAGGCCACACGAAGAAGACTTTACATCAATTACTTGTCGAAATGGACGGTTTCGAGCAGAATGAGGTATGTAGAGATGCATAGCTGCTACGGAAGAATCCAGCCCCTGCCTTCTAAAAATCTTCGTATGCCTACAGGGAATAATTCTAATGGCTGCAACAAACTTGCCTGATATCCTTGATCCTGCTTTGACCAGGCCTGGTAGATTCGATAGACATGTAAGTTGACTGGCTGAGTTCTAGGTAAATACAGCTTATGTGCTTCTCTCTTCATTTGATGATGGATCCTGACAGTAGATTATCTTTTCAGATAGTAGTTCCAAGTCCTGACGTACGTGGACGGCAGGAGATATTGGACCTCTACTTGAAAGATAAACCGATTTCGGAAGACGTGGATATTAAAGCAATTGCACGGGGTACCCCGGGCTTTAATGGAGCAGGTGAATTGTTGTTTGTCTTTGTCTGATTGATATAGCCATATCTTCTGTTTGATATCCAATTCACTCTTTACTTTGTGAAACTAGATCTTGCGAACTTGGTAAACATTGCTGCCATTAAAGCTGCAGTTGAAGGAGCTGAGAAGTTAAATTCCGCTCAGTTAGAGTTTGCGAAAGACAGGATAGTTATGGGAACCGAGCGAAAGACAATGTTCGTATCAGAAGAGTCAAAGAAGGTTCGTTATTATAATGATATTATATTCGAAACGTGTGATGGCTACTACTATTGCTCTTATAACAGTTTGGGCGGTTCGGTTTTTCTTGCAGTTGACTGCATATCACGAGAGTGGACATGCCATCATAGCGTTTCATACCAAGGCTGCACACCCGATTCACAAGGCAACCATAATGCCTCGCGGATCTGCTCTAGGAATGGTCACCCAACTTCCTTCAGATGACGAGACTTCAATCAGCAAGAAGCAGTTGCTGGCTCGGCTAGACGTTTGCATGGGTGGAAGAGTGGCTGAAGAGCTCATCTTCGGTCGAGACCATGTCACCACTGGAGCAAGTAGTGATCTCAACTCTGCTACAGAGCTCGCATATTATATGGTATGCCAATCTGATAAGTCTACGGTCCATACCTTTAATGAAAAGTATATGATGTCTGAGTTACTGCTTAATCGTAAATGTTCCAAAAGGTATCTAGCTGTGGAATGAGCGATGAAATCGGACCGGTCCACATCAAGGAACGACCCAGCTCAGAAATGCAATCACAGATCGATGCTGAAGTATGTATTGCACATTCTTTTTCACTATCTTAGGTCTTTCGGTGGCAGTTATTGTTCACCACATCACATTTTTATTCATACATGTAGGTTGTGAAGCTCCTGAGAGAAGCATACGAGCGAGTGAAGGCCCTGTTAAAGAAGGTTTGCGAAACTTATGGTTACATGATAACCCACTGAGGTGAATTCCAACTCGAAATTCTAATAATATCCTCTCGGCTTTTGTTTTTTTTTTCAGCATGAGAAGGCATTACACGCCCTGGCAAATGCTCTTCTGGAGTACGAAACACTTACTGCAGAAGAGATAAAGCGGGTTCTGTTGCCTGTTCGCGAAGGGAAGCTCCCGGAACAGCAACAAGAACAACAACAAGACCAAGAACAAGGTGATCTTGTGATGGCTTGACCTGGAAGAGCAATTATTATTCAGATCACCAAAATAGGAGATAAGCTCTCTGTACAGAAGAAATTAGAAGACAATACAGGTGATTATTTGTACAATTTGATTATTTTGAGCGAGTCCTTGAAGCATATGTAACATTGGTTGAGTGTATCATCAAATGTTGTAAAATCAAGGAAGCAAAGCCTCCTATCCTTTGTGAGGGCCAAATTTTGAGCTTCAAATTAGATATTATAGCTGTTATTTATATGGACATGTAACACCAACTGCCCACATTTGTCTTTGAAGATAATTTCTAGGATTATAACTAGTAAGGGTTGTTGTGAAGCAAAATGATGTGTTATTTGAGACGGTGGTATTTATGAGGCGCAAAAGGTGTGGTGTGAGAACTAATGTGTTTTTTAATATGATATTTGCTCACGAAAATACCATATTTTACCGCAATATTTCAAATATTTGGGGGTTTTTAGTTATTTCAAATACAACAATCAAGAATGTCTTAGATTTTGTTTTGGTTGCAAAATGAGTTATTGATGAGATATTTGAAATAACTCCAAATAAGTTATTTGAAATATCACGTATTTTGTGTACAATGCCAAATGTGTTATTTGATCCAAAGAATACAGATAAAATTATTTTTGACCAAAATACTTCACCCAAACGACCCATAAGGTTCGATCCCACCTGCAATAACAGCCAGCACCTTCAACTGACTTCCTCGATATGCTTGACTACGAGTTTCGTAGCTACACTGCACCAACGTCCGAGTCTCGTTACTGTCTAGGCAACAATAATATACTTAGCAAAGGAAAAATAGAGCAAAAGATGCTCTGATGTCGAGCAAAGCTATATGTACACAAATAGCAAAAACAGCTACACAAATAACAGAAGCAAGACCCCGAACATGAAAGAAAAAAAATGGGGGGGGGGGGGGGGGGGGTGGTGGGAATGAGTTTCCATCTTTTTAACTTCTCTCATTCATGAACATGGATTCAAATATGGAAAAATAAAAACAATGTGGTCCCCTGAGCATGTAATTTAAAGGAAACAGCACCAAACCAGATCCATATATCAGGAGCCTGCAATCAAATCCTCTCAGCCATAGTAGTTTCATAGCTAGCTTCTTCTCAGTTACGATCGATGGGTTCGGTCCTGTCCTGTACCGCAAGCCGCTCAGATACATCAGCCAGAGACTTGAGGTTGCATTTGATGAGAGCTTCAACAAAGTAGCAGGTCTCGTCCTTGGTGTTCCCATCTGGTACATCCACCACAAATGATTCGATCACTAATGTCCCTGGTCTTCCATCGAGAATCTCCGGGTGTAGGGAAACTATTGAAGAATAGTTCTGGTTCCATACATAAACAGGGAGCAATTACGGTGTTAGACAGGTTCAGCTGACAAGATATTGTATTAAAAGCATCCAACTTTTCAGCCCGGTACAGAGCATAATCTGCAACTTATGGTTAACATTGTTGGAATAAGAACTGCAGAAGAAGATAAGATAGATAGTAAAGTGAGGATATAGAAAGGAGACTCAACACACCTTTAGTCTGTGATCTCCGCCAACAATGCGCATGCTGAGGATATGCTCCTCATCATCAAGAAGCTCTAATCTTTCAGTACTTGTGGTAGCTGGAAGTCCTGATTTAACATCAATCTCTCTAAGACTCCCAATCTCGAGATTCCCACGAGCAACGCATCTGCTGATGAATGGCTTGTACTTCTGCGGTTGATCGAATCTCCTAACCAGGGACCAAACCTGCACATTACAGAATCAAAAACAGCTATAACAAGAATTTACAAGGCGGAGGATTGAAGAACAACGGTTAATCAAGTCTGGAAACATGCAAGTCAAGATATGTACAGACTAAAAGAAAATAAGGTTATGCATGCTCGAAAGCTTTCAGTAATTAATGCATGCTCGAAAAACAGAGAACTTTTCCAAAATAGCTAAGCAACTTTAACGGTTATGCATTCCATTAATGTACAATCGCCATTTCCGCTATTGGTCAACAACAGAAGAAACGGAAAAAACTATAATCGAAGCTTCTCCATCCTTATCTTCTCGTCCTTCAGAGAAAGAGGAAAAGCTAGACTGTAGAGCGACGGTGCGAACAATAATACATAGCGAGGCATACCGAACAGATCAGCAAAAAATACGATCGAAATCATCCTTCTGAAAAAGAATTAAGGACCGAAAGAATCTTGATGGAATCAAGAGACGAAACCTAGAACCCCAGTAGCAATCCCCAAGATACCCACCAAACGGAGCTCGGAAAGAACAAAAAAAACAAGAAGAAATTTAAAACCTAATATCTCTCACCAGATGAACCGGAGCTTTGATGTGCTTAATGAGAACGGAGCTGCACTGATTCTCGCCAGGATCATGCCTATGGTGTCTCCTGATGGACTCGGTCTCCACGCTCCCTAGCCCCTTGGCAGTCGTGGTCGCCGCTCCATTGCTAGTATCGAAATTCATCTTCGTCTCCTTTCTCCCGTTCCTATTTCCTTGAACCAAACGCAATACTCAGCTTCTTTTCCCTCCTTTTTCTCTCCTGCAGGCACAAGAATCGTTAAGAGAGATGTGAAGTGGTGTCAGTAGTAGTAGTAGTCTGCTCCGTCGATCGTAATCTTTTTCCTCCGGCGACGATCACCGGGCAAGAGAAGTAGATCTGTGTGTGTGCGCGTGAGTCACCGTCGTGGAAGGAAGGAAGGAACTAACTGCCTCATAGGGAGAAGAGTCTCTCCATCTATCCACCCATCCAAACATCTCATCGCTCCGATATTATTATTATTATTATTAATACGAAAGAAAGCGAGAAAAGACAAACAACAATTACAATAATAAGACCAAAAAATATCGTGATTAAAAAATTTCCAATAATAGTACCACTGACCAATCTTGTTTTTCCCTAATTAATTAACGTTCCGATGAATTAAGCCTTCTTCTCCCGCGAATTTACGCACTCGCCACTCCCCTTTTTTGTCCTCTTCTTTCCAGCTACCATTGGAGGGAATAATAAGATATTCCATTATTTGATGATCGTCTCCATATTAAAAATTAAATATAATTACGAATTTCCCCTCCCTATTCACATCCGCATCCCTTTATTAAATTTTAATCGATCGAACCCTCCAAATTTTGACGGTTTTAACAAACACACTCTTCCATTCGATTTTTCCATTCAAATTGTTACACATGCAATTGCGCGATGAAATTACACTAAGAGGTTTGGAGTGGTAATATGTAAATGGGTAAATTTTACACGTATGAACTCGTATATTTATGTGGTTTCTTAACCTGATCAAGTACATAGGCGGTCACTCAAGTTTGGAGTTTGTAAAATCATGGTCACTGAAGTTCTAAATGTTCGCAACTAAGGTTTATTTTGAGTAACCCAACTGCACTTTCGTCAAATTCCATTTCATTTTTGTGATGATTCACATCAACTGGAAGGAGGAGACGGAAGATTGGAGGGCTAGACTCTTGAGGGGCGAATACTGGAAGGTGAAGAACGGCGGAAATTGACCTCGTTGATCTGATGTGAATTATGACGACTACTGTAATGAAATTCGACATTAATATATGGCACAACATTTAATTTGAAATTTTCTACATAAAGATGAAAGTAAGATAAATGTCGATTATACATGAGTGATGATTTTTAATTATACGATTGATAATTTTATAAGTAAAAATCACCTATCTTCTAAACTGACCAAACAACTAGAAAACTCATACTTAGTTATCAATTATCTTATGAAAAACAGGTACAAATGCCGTTATTAATAGGATAACAAAAGGCCATCAACTCCTGAAATAATAAGCAATAATACAATATAAAAGTCTTTTTGAGTAAAACTTAACTATAAAGAGAACCACTAAATAGATTTGATTTTGTGTTCTGACTCATTTATCTCGTTATGTTTAGATGAGTATTTTTGAAATTTAACTCATAATATGAATTAAAATATAATTTTTCTCTCTTTCGCACATCACTGACTTAGCTTTGGAACAATTTCAGAGTCCTGGGAGAAAATCAAGTTAAAAATACAAAGAAAATCAAAGTTACAAAGGATAAAAATGGTTGAATTTGTGTATTTAGGTTCGAGAGATGTGACCTGATATTAAAAAGAGAGTTGGGAAATTAATCATGCTGAAGGAAATGGGTTGAAAGAAATCTTGACCTTCCAATTGTTGGTGGTTAGTGGAGTGGTAGGAGGACTTGACAAATAAATAATATTAAATTTGTGGTTTAGATGGGCTTCAATCCATTTCATTCGGCATATTAAAAAATACACAATAAAAACATAAAATAAATATTAAATTTGTATCAATTTTATAAGGTATGTTGAATTTGAATTCAAAATTTCTGCGTTATTAATTATATAATTTTATCATCGGTACAGTTTTACTTAGACACAAATTAATGGGGTTGGAAATGGCCGGGTTCGGGATAGAAAAGTATTTTTATTCTTTTGTTGGTTGGTTTTTAGTTGGAATAATCGTATTTTTCCCCGTTTAGTTTGTCATATTTTGTACATGAAAAGATATATTTTTCCATCATACTTTACCATCTTGCTAAATGTCTTCTTGTATTATTTTATCCGTCAATTGATTGTTAATTTTTGCGTGATTAGCATTGTCATGTCATATAACACAACGCGTGACTTATAAATAAGTTTTTTATTTTTATTTGAAAGTTTTAAAGGAAAGTAAATTAGAGTGGTCGACATTTCGCCACAACAAGACTTCTGGGTAATAACAAGTTCATATGTTAAGTATTTCTCCATATTTAGGATAGTGCTTTCGGTCATATATAGACCCAGGTACAATAAACTCCATCTTTGTTAAAAGTGAAAATTTCATCATATTGATTACGATGTAGCTTATATATAATCTTATCAACTAAACAGCTTGAAAATATTTTCAGAAGAACTATAAAAATGAGAGGATGTCAGAAATTATAAAATAATGTCAGTTGAAAGTTAAGAGAATTTATATATATGAGTGAATGTTAGGATTTAGGATTTCATAATTGAGTCTCGCATCCTACCTTGCATCATCCAAAACATCCAATAGTTGTGTCAAAAATAGACGGACTAAGGTACCCATGTTGTGTGGCACAATCTAAACTGTGTTATTGTTTTTTTTTTTAATTTGAAATAAATTCATTATTTCTATTAAATCATATTCACTAAATAAAAGTCCACTCATTTAAGAGGTAGTCCCAGTACTAAAAATGAACCTATTTAAATTGTTAGCTCTATCTACACATATGACTGTCCAATCACATCATACTTATCCATAGATACTATTATTCAACATCATATAAATAAAAAAGAAACTATATGAAATTAAAGAGTCAGATTAAGGAAATTGAGCCGTTTGACTGAAATAAATATTTAAACTAAATAATAAATATCGGTATCGCTGATGACTGAACAGCACAAATGACAAACTTCTGGAATGCTCACTGACAACTTTCATTGGCCCCACAGGCCCCAAAGGAACCAAAGAGTCTTAACGTTTATCCCCGTTGAAATTTTGGTACCCAATCTTTAAAATCCGTCATTTTGATCCCAAAAATAGTCTGAGCTGAGAGAAGCCGTGCACTGAAGGTAAGCTGCACGTGACGGAGGAAGAAGGGTTTCAAGCTGAATAAAATATTTGCAAGTTGCATGCCAATTGCCAGCCAATGGCATTGATTGCCAATTTTATTATTATTCTAACAATCAAAAAGTCCCTTCTCACCGAGAAAAGAAAGAAGTGTAAAATTCATTTCTCCCACCACACATGCGACCTACCGAATTGGCCACTTGTACTCAGATCTAGGAGTGGCCTGGTATAGATTTTTGTGAAACAACAATGAAATTAGAATCGAAACAAACACTTAGTACGGCTTCAGTAAACACTGGTCAAATTTAAAAAAATCGTTAAAATACAATCAAATGTAATGTTTTGGAAGAAACTGGAGTGAGCCGAGGCTCACCCGAGCCCCTTTCCAGTTCCGCCCTTGTTGAGAAATATAGGATGTCATGAAGAGTTGAATTGAGGTTTGCACAGTTTCAGTAACTCCTTTCAATGGATTGTGGGCTATGTATATGAAGAGCTCTCGATCTTTTCAGACTCTGCTATCATATTAAAAATAGTTGCATCTCAATAACTAAATTTTTTACGAGAGAGTCCATATTGATCTTTATATTAATGTTCATATCAACAATATGAGAATCGAAAAAATATGTAAAAGTATTTCAAACAAGCTGGTGAAGGTTAGATTATCTTGTCTGGTATATATATTTCGTAGACAAAAGAAATTGGGAAGTCAATGAGACCCACATTTTATATGAGAGAGTCAGAATTAGAAATTCTCATAGTATACAAACCAACGACAAATGATAACTCTATGTTTCTGGAATCAATGTACTAAGGAGTCTTTTTTCCAGCGAATCAAGGTAAATGTCATTAATGAATCAGAGTGCATAAAGAGGCATCAACATCATAAAGCTAGTCTGTAGTAGCGTCTCTTATAATAATATATGTAAGAAAACATAAACTACATGCAAGCTCGTGGGCAACTCCATTCTTAATTTTCTTACCAAAAATCAATAGATTATTAGAAAAGAAAAGGAAAAACATTGTCGTACGAGACAAACTTTATAGCAGCATCATGCCACGTCGTTGTGTTGTAGCGCTCGACAGCCTGACATCCAAGAGCTTAACAAGTTGCGACGATGTTCATCTTAAAGATTGTGATCGAGAAACCAAGTGATCGTGATCATCCCATATATAGTTGTTTGTTATAGGGAAAATATAGTTATTTTTGTGAGGAATTTTGTATTTTGAAAAACACCTTGTTTGCGTAGTGAGTAGTGACTGATAATGCTGAGTTTTTGTGTTTCAGAAATACGAAATTTTTGCTTATTGATGACACTCGATTTGTTGTGTTCATCGCCCTTATTTAAGCGACATTTCATGCATATTCGTATAGTTTTGGGTAGAAGTCTAGGGTGTTTCATGCATTTCTAACTTCTATCTCCATTTAGTGTCTCGAACTCGTTCGGGGTCCATTTGATGTTACTTCGTAGTAGTTTTGATCGATTTTAGGCACACAACGACGTCGGGGCACTATTCGGAACTGTATGACGTGCAAAGAGGAGCTAAATGCATCAAATAATGAATAAATCATGAAGTTAAGGTGATATGCATTGTTTGAGGACAAGCATGAACTAAGACCGATGATTTAAGTTGCTCGGAACGGATGGTTGCTGAAATTCAAGGGGAACACGACACGCCCGTGTCCTTTTCACTTGAATTTATGGCCGAGAAGTTAATTTCATTGAACACGACTGTGTCCCCAGAGAACACGGCGTATTCCTCAAGGACACGGCTGTGTCCTTTTCTCTGGAACTTTCAGACCAAGAAGCGATTTTTAGAGAACACGCATGTGTCCTTTAGGAACACGATGTGTTCCTTCTCCAGACGGGTTTTCTCAGCAATTTTCCTTCTCCAATTGGGAATAGACGATGTAAATACCCGGGTTCTCCCTCACTCAAAGACAGACTTTCTTTGGACGAAATTTAGAAAGAAATTCAAAGATTCGAGAGCAACAAGAATACGACTTCAAAGAGTTCGGGATCGGTGAAATAATCAAAACGGCGAATCAAGTTCTCGAGAAGATCGGCGAGATTAGGTTTTTCATAATTTTTTGTGTAAACCTAGAATCAATGTCTTCCTCTTCTCTTACTTAGATTAGACAAACCGTAAGTTAATTTCTAAACTTATTTAAATTGTAAAATTTATCTGTCTTTTAGGAATTAGAATTGTTTAGAGGATTCGACATTTAAAGCAGTTTTATTTTTGATTGTCTAAACTTATATCGTGCAGTCTTGCAACCCGTTTACTTTTAAGCAATTTTCATCTTTCATTTTGACTGTTTAATTAATCCTCGTGGCACTTAAACCACGTTACTTAATACTTCGATTAATATTAATTATAACTTTAAGTAAAATACTTTAAAAAACTATAAAATTCAACTCAATTAATTTATTAACCAATTTATTTTTAAACGATTAAAATCAGTTCATTACTATCTCTATTTAGAAACTCAAACTTCCTCCAAAAAATCAACAAGTCTCGTAACTGTCGGATGTGTCTTATTAAAGGGGTAACAGATATTTCACATTGTTTAGTAAACGGCCGGTGAATAGTTTAAACAACTGTAAATTATTATGTGGAAAAGGAATATTTAGTAGTCAATAAACATTTTTAAAATAATAATGTAATTTTCTATTTATAGCATCTTTCCACACGTCATAACTCTTTTAGTCCCTAGACCTTTTGCTTTTTATAGCAACTAGGTGTGACAGGTTTCATGTGTGATAACTTTGTAACTAAGTTATTCTTTAAAAATTAATTGGCTAAAATTCACATTAGGAAATTAATTAGCTAAGGTTCATATTAGCAAATTAATTAGTAACATAAAAAAAACAGATGAGGCCGTGGGGCAAGCGGCAAGAATGCATACACCTATCAATCAAGTCGTCCCCTTAGACGACCTGGTTTAGGATTTACATTAACAATTTACTATAACCTCGTAGTGGTGAGTACATTTTATGGAAAAATGATAAAAATTCGTACAAGCATACACTTGGTCAATACCTTGTGAAGTGATTAGCTACGTGGAGCCACGCAGTTTCGTCCACTAGCTATTTAATACCTAAGCGCGATTGAAGAGGTAGCTTCTCTAGAAAAAATTTTTACGGGTTTGGTGCCTTTGCCTCATTCGAAATATCCATAAAGGGAGCTAGATATTTTAGTTTCTCGCATATACCTTTTTTGTCCGTAATGTTTTTGATTTTATTGATTGGCTTATATCATCCGACTATTGAATTTAAATATCCGACGAGCCATTCAATATTGTGTTAACCGAGTTACGGACCGAATGAAAATGTTTCAGATAATTAAGCTTTTGGAGCCGTTAATACAAGTACCAACCTGACCTTATATCAATGTCAAAAATAAACCTGACCTTTTAATCTATAAATTGGAAAAAAAAACTGATTTTGCAAATTAAGTCTACTGGATATTCATATGAAATTTGTCGGCAGTAGCTGCGGAAAACGAAAGGCAAAGAACCAATTGTCAATACAAAAGAAGGAATTAATGTAAAAACAAAAGTAATTATGTAGCACAAAAAAAAACAAAAAGGAACAATAAAAAAAATAATTTCAGATCTCGAGATATCTCTTTGAGCCAATAGTAATGCGAAATTAGATTTTTGTAGTTCCCATGAAACATAGAAATATAAAATAGTGTATTTTAATGTAGATAAACAAAAAGTTTTTTTCTCGATTACTAAGACCGAGTTGAAGGGCGATCTTGTATTAGGATTTTAGGTTAGTTTTGGAGAGAGATTAATATAAAGTATAAATTCTTTTTGATTTTCGATATATAATCAAATTTCTCTTCAAATAATTGGGCACGTCGATCACTCATATGTTAGTTACTTCATTACGCTTATGATTTTCTTCGACGAGATTGGAAGGTACAAATTGTTCACGTGGATCGTAAGAGTAACTATGTTGCAGACTTTTTAACCGATAATTCAAAGATTACTCTTTGTCACTGGGTCTCCATCACATCAAGCTTAACAATTCATCTTTTTTTGTAAAATTAGGAGCCGATATAGGGGAAGCTCGAGAAAGCCACGACTCAGAGTAATTTCGACCCTAAGCCTTAAATTCACATATATTTTTTTTTTTCGAGTTCGGCTCAATTTATTATTGTTTCTCGGTACTCAATACATATCAATCATCATTTCGGCTTAGTATTTGCATTTATTATTGCTTGGTTTGGGAAAAAGTCGTTGGTAGCACATTCAATTTTTAAGGACAACTTGCTTTAACTAGAAATAACATAACGAATGTGTTTTTTCTATTTTAACTTAGTATTATGTTTAAAATATTCATAAATTGGTTACTAAAATACCTAAATTTTAATTTAAATTCGACTCATTATATATTTCGATTCTAAATCCTCCACTGAAATCATATCCGCATCATCCCCTATATCTCTTTCATTCACAATCAATTAATCTCTCTTATTAATTAGTTGATGGGTGACTTATTAGGTATTTCTGAAAAAACCCCATAATAATTATAATAAAAAAGCCCACAATTTACAAAAAAAACATTAATGGGACCACATAGAAGATAAAGAGTTAATTAAGCCTTTGCATGCATATCCTGGAGGTCACTTTCACATCCTTTTAAAGCAAAACAGTAATATCTAAATGAACATTTGGGAGCCAGCCAATGTGCTTCTACGTTGTTGTCGATCAATAATTGGTCCTTTTATATACCCCAAAAACCCCTATGTGTAGGAGAGGCACAAACTTAGTGGGTTCTACAATGTGCCATCATCGAGATTTTCACGACTTTGATGATTTCGATTTTTGAAAACACGACATTATGTTGTATTAAAAAGTGTCTACAAAAAGAATCCCTTCTCGAACTATTACATCCTTATCCATATAATTTTGATAATCCCGGGATAGTTTCTACTGCTCGAGTACCTGGGTAGTGTGCTTGGTCGAAACTAGAAAAATGTAAAAGAGGAAATGGCTAATTGTGAGGAAACCAGGGTGGGGGAGAATTGGATTCATCTTGAAATGGGAGTTCCACCAATTAGGCAAGGGAGTACTTGACAACTTTAGGAGGACCTTGTCTCATCTTTCGTCACTCGTTGTTGTTGGCTAGCATGTGTGACCTTTCCCTTTCATGTTTGGTTTTTTTGGATTTTGTTAGTGTTGGAAAATGGATGGTTTTGTCTCGCTAAGAGTATCGGTGGGTTAAATAATGTGTTTTTGTAAGATGATTATGTATCCATGTTATACTATATAAAAAATTTAGAATTAGTTATAATTCGTTTAAAATGGGTTTAAGGTAAATGATACATTGTATCTCAAAGAAGAATAAAGTGACATGTTTGTTTCATACAACATTATTTAACAAAAAACTTTACCAGAGAAAATATTATGTATAAATATTGAGCTACTCTATAATTTTAAAACATATTTGAATTAAACTGTGTTTTGCCGTAGGAAATGGTAAAGATCAATTGTTACGGGAAAAATTGAGACCAAATCAATCAAATAATAAAAAACAATATATAAGAAGTCTAAACATATATATAAGTAACGAATATTGAATTTTTATAATTGCATATAATAAGTAGTTGGTATAACTATCCGAAAAAAGAGATTATACTTTTTTTGTCTTAGTCCATTTCAATTGGAGATATTAGACTCTCAACTTGCTAATAAATAAATGAAGACATGATGAACAATAGTAAGACTTTTTGTACTAAATTAGAGAAAACTTTTGCACAAAGCCTACAAATTGCTAGATTTATAAAATAAGTACACAAGAGCTCACATAAGACTTGTTGTAGAGAACCTCACTGATGATGCTAGATTTGTCACATTTATCGTCCTTATTTAAGTGATATTCCATGTATAATTTTATTGATTTAGATAGAAGTTTAGGATGTTTTATGCATTTTTAGCTTTTATCTCGATTTAATGTCTCGGACCTGATCAAGATCCATTTGATGTCGTTTTAGAGTGTTTTTATAGATTTAAGGTACATGATGATATCAAGGCATTAATCAGAGGAATACAATGTGTGTGGATGGTCTAGCAAAAGTAATGAGAAACATTTTGAATCTTCAAGGAGTTTGGATTTCGACTTGGTCGGAAAAAATCGCTGTTTAGTATTTTAGACATATCTCCTAGCTCAGAAGTCCGATTGATAAAAGGCCGACGACGTTGGAAAGATAGTTAAATTTTATACACGTTTAGAGTTCGGAGGTTTCTGTAAATTAGGCCAAAAGTGCGCCGTAAAATGACCAAAAGTGCGTGACGTACTTTTGGTCCGTGTACAGTGCACTTTTGGTAGTCAGTCAGGCTTAAGGAACCCTTCTCTATAAAAGCCCAGCTCTCCCTCATAATTCAAAGACCTTGGGGGGGGGAGAAAAATAGAGAGATTTCATAGACTTCGTAGCGACGGGAAGACATCGAATTCAAGGAGCTTCGATCAGAAGACATAGTTAAGATTGAAAGATCGATACCTTTCAAGTGGCTTGGAGAAGATTGAGAATTTGAGCAAGATACTCAAGTTATTCCATCATCTGCTTCAACTACTACTCGACACTCAACTCTTCACCATGAAGAAAATGATGGCGTTCAAGGAAGTGCTTAGTTGGACCGCATAAACTTCCAAGTATCGTCTAGCTCAAAGACGTTAAAGAAAGAGCGCTTCATGGGAGGCAACCCATGTCTGGAGTTAGTATTTTTCATTTTCTTTGACTCGGTATTTTTGCATTTCTTTGCATGATTAGGTGTTAGATAGAGTATAGAACGATTTACTCTGTGTCCTATTTTGAATCGTGACCTACTGGAGTTAAAATTTTGAGACTAAATTTTTTGAGGTTTTGTGACAAAAAATGCGCTATAGACAGACCAAAAGTGTGTGGTGCGCTTTTAGTCCTCGTTAGCGCACTTTTGGTGCTTTTTGATAAAATCAATCTCTATAAATTATACCAAAAATGCGCCTTAGTATACCAAAAATGTGCGACGCAATTTTGGTATATCTTTGGCGCACTTTTGGTCTATTATCGTGACCTTTTCAGCAGCAGCAAAACCGTCGTCATAAAAAGAAAATTCACGACTCTCTTTTCTTCAAAACAATATGATCCATCTACTTAGTGTCCTTCTTTATTTCTCTTTGGATCTTAAATTCATTTTATTATGTATGGGACTTAGACAGTTGTCCTAGTCCCTCTTTACTTTTGTTTTTGGTTTTGTGTGTTTGAGTCTCTTTTCAGGAGTTAGCATCACAGCCGAGTTCGAGCTTCATGGATCATGCATCTTGCCTCTTCGGATTTCTCACGGCTTCCAAGTATTCCTATGCAACTTTTCCGTTTCGTTCAGTGAGGACATTGACCAAACTAAGTGTGGGGGTGAGTTTGCATAGGATTCTTGTTAGCTAGTCTTGATGGATAGTTTTCTTGCATATTAGTCCTAAACTTAAGCTTGTCGAGACCATCTTTGAATCAATTACTTGACATTCTTAGAATCCTTCCCTATGATTTATGCACTTGAATTATTGATTAACTTGTAAACCTAGATTTGATATGAGTATTGATCAATGATCAAAGCCTATTGATTCATTCTTTAGAGTTACTTTGATGTGTTTAAAATAGCACGGACTCTCCAAATTGATGTGACCGGGCATGCATGTTATTGAATTTCCATCTAGCAAAACAATGTGAGACTGAAAAGACTATTTGTAGTGTAGATTATCTGCTTCATTAGTAGATTTGTTCTTAAAAATTGATTTGAGTGGTCTTCTCTGTTTGTTGTTAATCCGACACTTGCATGATACCAATCTGAATTCACTAGAATAATAAAGGCACTTAGAAAAGATCCACCACAAAATATCCATCTCGTCCTTATATTTTCCCTAGATAACCCAATCATAGCCAAATAGCCTTTTTCATACCCCCATAATATTGTATCCCCTTTCTTTCAAACCTTCGTTTGGTCATGTGTACATTAGTGGCATGTAACTTGATCGAGTCTAGGAGTTAATAAAGTTGCTTAATTGAATCTAATGCATGATTATATAGTTTTCCTTAATTTTCTTAATCTATTGTTGCAATTTCGAAAAAGATGAGAAAAGAAGATTTTGAAAATCTTGAAAAAAGGAAGGAGACAAGTAAAAAAAATCCAGTCTCGATATAAGAAAATTGAAAAGATAAAAAAGAAGACCAAAAGGTCTCGAGTTAGTGGAATAAACAAGCAAAAAAGCTCAAAGTAGTGGTTTTTGAATAAGGGATAGACGAGCTAGTTGAAGCTCTTGGTAGTAGTAGATCCTTGCATAGTGTTGTTTTTGATTCGTGACTTAAACTCCATATTAGAGTAGACCGAGTCGCTGTCACTATGTACACCCACCACCAAAGTCATTCCACCTTATTTTCTCTTTTTTGTCGACATTACAACTCCGAATAAAAGACCTCTTGATTAGTGCTTTATGTGTCTTGATGTGATGAGTAAAGGTAGGATGAAATCCAAGTGTTGGAAGCGCACCTCAGAGTTGATGATGAGCGCATAAACACTGTCCCTATACACTGTGAGTGAGTTCGTTATTGGCTTCGGCTTTAAGCCGATTTTGTCCTTGAGAGTAAGTCTAGATTGGTTGGTGTAACACGTGTGATGATGACTGGCAAGTTGGGGAACTTCTTGCGAGACCTTTACATCCTATTTCGGTTTAATTTTAAGATTCACTTGTTTGTTAAGCAATTTAGGGGCATTGAGGATTATGGATTTTCTTTGCTATGTTGGTAGTTGATTTGATTATAGGCGTGTTCCATGGCTTGTATCAGCTTTTTGCTTGACGACAAGCAAAACTTAACTGTTGAGGTATTTGATGACGCTAGATTTCTCACATTTATCGCCCTCATTTAAGTGAAATAGCATAATTGTACTGCTTTAGGTAGAAGTTAGGATGTTTATGCATTTTAAACTTTTATCTCAATTCAGTGTCTCAGAACCGGTCGAGTCCATTTGATGTAGTTTGAAGTGTTTTTTTATAGATTTCAGGTACATGACGATATTGAGGCATTAATCGGAGCAATACAGTGTGTGTGGATGGTCTAGGAAAAGCAATGAGAAACATTTTGAATATTCAAGGAGCTTGGGTTTCGCCTTAGTCGAAAAAATCGCAGTTTCGTATTTTGGACATATCTCGTAACTCAGAAGTCCGATTGATTGAAGGCAGGCGATGTTGGAAAGATAGTTCAATTTTATACAACTTTCGAGTTCAGAGGTTTCTATAAATTAAACCAAAAGTGCGCCGTAAAATGACCAAAAGTGTGCGGCGCACTTTTGGTATGTGTACAACGCACTTTTGGTAGTTCTTCAGGATTAAGGAATCCTTATCTATAAAAGTCCAACTCTCTCTTATCTAGAACATCGAAATTAATCAACTAGATTAAGCGTTAACCCTCATCCGGGAATGAATAAACTAGTTCGTTGTGTGAGCAGTTCTTGTTTGTTTTGTCGCCTAGCGGATTTTAGATCTTTGTCTCAAAAGAGCGAACTGGGATAGTAGATAAGTAGCAAATTAGCGGACCCGAAAATGCGTGATTTGATTAGAGAAGAACTGCGACGGTCAATTGAGTCTATCTTGTTTTGCTTAACTCTTGGATTTGTCTGTTGTTTGTGAATTTGGATAGCCTAGGGGGATTCAAAGTGTAAGCCGTTTTATCCCATTTGGTTCAAACTTGATATCGTGCAGTCTTGCAGCCTTGTGTTATTTTCCCTGTTATTTGCATTGTTAGAATAATTGATAAGAGTTGGAAATTCGTAGAACCTACACCACAAAACCTGTTGAATCGATTACCACTTTTCATAACTTTGAGTAGTCACGACATTGAGACCCTAGGAAAATTCAACTTTAGTTAATTCGTTAACTAGATTTATCTTGAAACACATAAAAACATTTATCACTCACCCGTATCATGCAATACTATTGAATTAATAGTAAAAAACTTGCTACTATTATATATAGAACTTTCTATTCCACAAGTTTTTTCTTCCAAATTATATTCTTACATAGTTTTTGAACTTACAATTCCATACTACCATAGGCAGAGCTGGAACGGGGATTCCCAGACTCCAATGTGTAGTTTTACTGGCACAATATATAATTTTTTTATAAATGTCATAATGAAAATTGGTCTCAACCTATAACCCATACAATGCAACTCATTTTTTGATGAAAATTTGAGTTTTTAACGTTTGTCATAATTATAACCTTTTTCCCAATAGGGCCAATATTGTCCTAATCAGTTTTGGCTCCGTCAATGAACACTACTATGATTAAAGGGATGGAGAATGTATTCAAGTGTACATCTAAATGGAGTAGCACAATCAATAACGTTACATAATAACAACTTGATCGAAAATACCTAATTCATATCCAACCAACCCACAAATATTTATTTTAGTTCTATCCTACATTTTCTATCGAGAAAAGGTGCGTTATGTTTGTGTGGATTCCAAGGAAGAGGAAGAAGCTGAGGTGGTGGTGGGGCTCCTTAATTCCCACCTTATCGTCTTCTCTGCAATTGCAGGACTGTGTTCTGAGTCCTGCACAGGCAAGTGGGTAAAGAGCAGGACCAAATTCGTCCAATAGGAATGATGCTCCGTGAGACAAAAAGATAGAGCGAAAATGGACCAATCCCACTTCTGCAATTCCTCCATTTTTGTAATATTACTTTTCCCGACCAAGATGAACTGAAAAAGAGGTGGCGTTCATAAGTGGTTGGAGGCAATGTAGTCTGAACTTGGCTAGGGGGAAATACCGACACTTGTCGCTTCACAGGGAGAATCCATGTGTCCCAATGGCGAAATTCGAACGAATCAAGTTAGGCCACCGTTCAAGGTCTACTCATTCAAAATGATAAAATTCTATGTGAAAAATTTTTGAGATCAAAATTTATATCAATTTATATATATATATATATATATATATATATATATAGAGAGAGAGGTTAGGCCTTTAAATTTGAATTTCCATCCAAAACTTGGAATAATTTTGATTTCGTTATTGATGTATATCGTGGGAGAGAAAGTACTCGAGGGAGATATGACTTAACCCGAGCATACATAGTAAATTCATGGTGGCCACCCATTATGGTTATTGTATTTTCTTCCATGGGAGTAATTAATTTTTGAATGGAAATAGTTAGAAATCGACATACTGTAAAAAGAACGAAATAAATCAAAATAAACAATATAAACGGGTTTAAGTGGAAAATTTTTATTGGGAAAAAATTTGGCTGCACTACAGCGACAAAAGTTCAGTTATTATGATTAGATAGTTACAACTAACTCGTAGGAACTTAAAATAATTCATATATCTCATACGAGTAAACAAAATGTATTATATATGTTATATGCCGAGATCAAGTACGTAATGATGGGACTCCGATCGCTACAAAAACGTCATCCCAAGATGTTTCAAAGGATTCCTCGGATGTCATGTAGATGTTGCGGCTTGATCGCTTGGAGCTTGTCCAGGTGAATGGAGTCTGGAGACGTAGCAAAAATTGGAAAGGACAACAAAATTCTGAGTTTTTGTTGATTTCATGATCCTATCTTTCCATGAGTAAAACAAATGTTTTCATTGACGAGTATGCTCATATCATCAAGTACACATAGCGCTTAATGCCATAGAGTTGGAGTTTGGAAAACCCATTTACTGTGGAACAAAAAAAATTAAACAAATACAATTGAATAAAGAGACCCCAATTAGCAAAAATCAAAGAACATGCAAACAAAGAGATGATGTAGGGGATGTCATGAGAAGGTGGAGATCTACATCAAATTTCATATGAACATCTATAACTTTATTCTAAAACAATGGATTAAAAAATGATGAACTTTTGTGGGGTGAAATTAAGAACAAAAGTACTTAGTGGGTTCTGCAGGTGTACGAATGTCACTAAATCAAATGAATGATCAACACTAAACACAATGTCATTAGTAGATGCCGCGTTAAGCCCAAACAAAAATTAAAGGGCACTCGAACTCAGAAATGCATGACATGGATGCATCCACTTCACCAGTATATATTATAGTCAATCAGACAGATGTATAAATATCTCATCACACTATCTAATAAGCATATATGCTCATAAGAATGGTGCATAAATAACTAGTTACAATAGTAAGTAAAAGTTATTCAACGATTTATGCAGTGAAAATTACGATCAAAACCCTATTCAGGAGTAGCTCTAAATTACCGTACCAACAATCAAACGAAAGTGAAATAAAGAACATACTTGATTTGGTGATTTAGTTCGGAGTTACTCTACCCTGCAGAGTTTCAAGAGGGGAGATTCGGTCTGAAATTGCACTAAAATCATAAAAGAGAATATAGAATAAATAAATACATGAAATGACCCATAAAGCACCCAAAAACACAAAACCAGATTCGTGCAACAACGAGTGAACAAGGAAGAAGAATGGTACACGGAGAAACAGTCTTCCTTGAGGTAACATAGCAGCATTCGAGGCTTCGATACTTAATGGAAAAAACATTAGACGTTACGATAATGATCCATCACGGCAACCCGATAACCACAAACCCTTAGTAAATCTCTAGTACGCTCTCACTTTCACTCAATAATGAGTTCAAGGTGAGCCAAACAACTAGTTTTTATAGTCGATCGTGTAATTAAATACTTTCGATTTTTAATATAAATACATTGTAAATTTCATTAATAACCACAAAATTCTTTTGATAAATTGTATCGTCGGGTTCAGGCCTAATTCTAATCGTTCTTCAGTACTAAACAATTAAGTCCAATATGGCCGAAAGCCCAAAAAATACGCAATCTTATCCATTCTCATTTCTCAAGTCATTAGTGTGATAGGAAAGAAACATCTCTCCGTAGGCCGCAACAGCATTTAAGAGGAGTTGTTATGGTGGTAGAATTATGTGTCTGGTTTATTTAAAGGTTTTGAAATCGAATCTAACATACCTTACAAATAAACACCAATATATATTATTTATTTTCTGTCTTCTATCTAATATTAACAAATATCATATACTTTAAGTGAAAATTTATACATACATCTAAATTACTTTCAAATATATTATCGTAATGATTAATTCCAAACATCCCAACTAGCCAAAAATCCATAAATCAAATTCTCAATAGTCAATGCTAAGTCTAATTTAGTAACAAAAAATAATCATCAAGCTTGGAGTAAATGGTAAACCCCATAGAGGTAAACTAGAGACCAACACTTCAACATTAGTTCAATGGCTCTGGTAGGATAGTAAATTAATCTAGTATATGTACTACTAATTATTCATGTAAGAGGATTGACCATCGATCCAGCGAAGATGACAATCTTACTTTGTTTCTCCATTATCAAGAATATGAAAGGATGGTCTGGAATAAAATCATCCACCGATTGTTTAAACTTTGGTGAACCAGTTGACATTTGTCCCCAAGAGGCTACGGAAGCAGCTGCAGCCACCGTACCTATCCCATCCATCTGAATAGAAGTACTCTGAATTATCTTAGAAATAGCCATTGACGGTATCTTATTACAGGGCTGGCAAAACATCTTGACGAAATCCCCAGCGGACTCGAAAGGCAATGTGAGCCCCAACTTCTGCATCGACTCCTTTGGCTCGCACCGGAGGGAGAATTTCCACTTGGGGATGGGCACTTTTCCCATGTATTGTCTCTCAAGCTTACCAAGTGTTTGTGAAAATACCTCACCAGGATTCGAGCTGCCGAAGTGCTTGCGTAGCATGTGAGGAAGCCCTTCCTGTTCCCGGGGAAGGAAGATGAACATGGAGAATTGAGGGTATGTTTTATCGCTTAGGGAACTCAACGGTTCATAGGGGAGCTTGAGGACCTTGAAATCCGAAACTCAGCATAATGTAGGTTGAATTCCAAGTTGTTCATAAAGGGGACAGTGACCTCGTTGGTTCCATTGAGGAGGTGGAATACATCATCAGATGTGTCAGAGGGCCAGAAGAAGCCATGAGGGAACTAGCCTTTGAAGTAAAGGGCGTTCGCCAGAATTATCATTGTGGAAGGGTTAATGTTTTGAGAGGATGATGTTGTCGATGCATCCTTTGGTTGATTCTTCGGCCCATGCGTTGATTTCCTTCACTGCTTCCTCAGGCTGGAAAATCAACATCGAAGGATGTGAGCGTATTGTTTAAATCGATCGCTAAACAATTGAATCTATCCGGGGGATTCGATATGTTCTAATACGAACCTGGAAATGAAAATCAGCAGCCTTAGTGTCGGCCTGGTAGATATCACTAATCATCTTCTTGAATGATTCAATTAAGGAATATTTTCGGTCCACCAAAACAGCATTGGCGTGGTTTACAATTGGTGGCTGCAGATTCAGAAAACGGGCGAAGGGTTCGTTGTTTTCCACCAGTATGGCTTGATGCAAGGCTTGCATGGTTGTCGAAGCTTTGGAATTGAAATCTTCGATGTCTTGGGCTCCAAGAAAACTTAGCAACTGGTCTAGAGTTGGCCTGTCCGCTTCGCATGCCACCATACGGAGAAAGATGTCGAATGATGCGGGAGACATCACAACATTTTCTGGTAAGACGACACCATCTCCGAGTTTGTGGAGAATTGTCTCTATAGCTACGCGGATTGAGAAGTCCATTGTTTTAATTTCTTAATATTGCTGATTTTTTCTGTCGGCTCTCAACTCCAAGGGAAGCCTGCGTACGATTTACTTGATCCCTAATGAGTCTGAGCTTATATATATATATATATATATATATATATATAGGATTCTTTTGGTGTTGAAATTTTATATTTTATCCTAATCAAAGCCTTGCAGGTCAAGTCACAATTACAAAGGAAAATTTTAATAACAATAACCGCAGACAAAAAGGAATGGCAGAAAAATAATTAAATTGAACCAGTTCAAGAAATTGATCCACTACATAATTTTATATTTGTATTGATTGTATAATTAAGGAGTTGAGAATTAATATTAAATTTTTTATTTAAACGAATTAATTAGGATTGGAATGAAATCTGGGATGGGCGTTGGTATCTAAATTCGTACTCTACGGGTATTCTATTCGGAACACAAGTACCCATAACCCCATACTGGTACACATTTGATGCCTTAGGCATTGTTTTTCACTTGAAATTTTAAGTTAGGGGGAAATTCACAATTCCTCTAAAATTATAATTGAGGGGAGATTGTAAATTTTCGAATTTAATTTTCTTGTTTTTCGTGTAGAATGTCTAATCAAAATTAATTTTTTTTAGCCTTTTTTGTTTAGAATGTGTAGGTGATCTTGTCCTTTGAATCAGGACAGGTACCTTAGGGTTGGGAGGATAGCCGGACGAGAGTCTTTCACATTCGACGAGTCCATTGTTGAATAGTCATCTTCGAG
Organism: Linum usitatissimum; assembly: GCA_030674075.2. NCBI lineage: Eukaryota > Viridiplantae > Streptophyta > Magnoliopsida > Malpighiales > Linaceae > Linum > Linum usitatissimum. Next base: position 2,735,350 of record JAUJYP020001424.1, read on the forward strand.
ATCACGAGGCTTATCCCCGTACAAATTTATTAAGATTACAAATTTATTAAGATTGGCGTAGACGGTGAACCCCATAAAGGTAAACTAGAAATGAAAAATTCAACATTAGTTCAATGGCTTTGGTAGGCTAGTAACTAATCTAGTATACTAATTATCATGGAAGGGGATTGACCACCGATCCAGCAAAGAGTACAGTATTGCTCTGTTTCTCCATTATCAAGAACATGAAAGGATGGTCTACAATAAAATCATCCACCGGTCGTCTTCTTCTCTGCCCCGATGGATACAGAGACAGCTGCAGCCACCGTACTGAATATAAGCACTCTGAATTATCTTAGAGATAGTCATCTACGGTATCTCATCATGGCACTGGCAAAATATCTTGGTGAAATCTCGTTTGAACTTGAACGACAATGTGAGCCCCAACTTCTGCATCATCTTTTTTCGGCTCACACCTGAGGGAGAATTTCCACTTGGGGATGTGCACTTTTCCCATGTTTTTCCTCTCAAGCCTACCAAGTGTTTGTGAAAATGCCTCACCGGGATTTGAGCTGCCAAAGTGCCTCTGTAGCATGTGAGGAAGCCCGTCCCGCTCCCGAGGCAGGAAGATGTACATGGAGAATTCGGGGTACTTTTGATCTACTAACAACGATTCATAGGGGAGCTCGAGGACCTTGAAATCATCGAAACTCACATAGTATAGACTGAGTCCGAAGTTGTTCATGAAGGGAACAGTGACCTTCTTGGTTCCGTTGATGAGGAGAATTGAAGCGCGGATTTTACCCCGCTAATCAAATACCCATTAGAATGAACTAATGGAATCGTATTTCCATAGGATCTTTCTAACAATATTACTCAACTTGATTATGCTAACTAAACCAAGTAACAGTGAATGATTGGTTGTTTTTATGTTGGTGTATCAAACTATCAACTAATGACTGAAATAAAACAAATCAAAATGCAAGAAGTTGAGTTTCAAAGGTTGGATGAAGGTTGTTCGGACTCGAATCCACAATAGCTAGAAATGCATGGATGAACGATATACAATCTCAATTATTCAAGTTATAATGGCTTGGCGATTTCCTACAATAGTCTTAGATCACTCTCGCACCTCTAAGGATCTATTCCGCTCGACGGTAGACTCCTCTCTCGAGCTAATCTACACCCAAGCATAACGCATTAAAGGTGTTCGATGAAATGTCACAAAGATAAACGATGCAAAAAGCCTAGATTAAACGCTCCTCTCTCGAGCTAATGAGTAACCTAGAGTTTTTTCTAAGCGACCTATCAATCTATGTTCCTCTCGGAGCCACAAATCAATGATGATGATTCAATCAAGATGATCAAACGAGAATGAATATGAAATTAGGTTTAGCAAGAACAAGAGATAATCCTGAATAACATCAATAGCAATATCAAAGGTTTAGAAACTCATCATCCATTCAAAAGCTAAGCTAAAGTTTCATCTAATCCAAACAACATAAAAGTTTTAGCCGCTCATGATTTCGGAAAATAAATCACAAGAGAAGAGAAGAAAAACCAGAGAAGACGACATGTTCTTCGTAAAAATCCCAATCTTCGACTTGATGATTCGCCCTTCACCAATAGTGGTTGATCCTCTCGCTTCAATCGCCATTCTGAAACTCTATCTCTCTCTAAGAGCTCGAATATATATGTATAATGAAGTATATATCGTCCATAGGGGGTCTCGGGGTATTTAAAGGCTTCTAGGCCAAGTTAGAGAAGGAAAAGTCTGGAAAAACCCGTCTGAAGAAGGGACACACCATGTCCTAAAAGGACACGCTGTATTCCTAAAGGACACAGGCGTGTTCCTCCCAACAAACGCTCTCGGGATGCTTTCTACAGAAAAGGACACGCGGTGTTCCTTAAGTATACATAATTTTACCATAGAGTCAACATAAAAGTTGTAAACATTCAAATTATCTTTCCAACGATGCTGACCTTGCATCAATTGGACTTCCGAGCGATGAGTTATGCTCAAAATACTAAACAGTGACGTTTTCTTCCCAAGTCGAACGTTTTGAGTTGTTCCGGCCTCCCCGTCATGTCTTAGTTCATCTCTAAATGTCACATGACATCTGAAATGCACAAAAAACATACCAAACACCATAACACGGCCCGAGGGGCAAGAGAACCAAACAAGTACTCAAAATCCTGAATTTGAATACATTTCGACACACAAAAATATAGTTTATAACGAAAAAAAATGTGTCAAAAATACAGCACATCAAAAATACACTGTCAAATGTGTTTGAGGGGCGAAAGTGGTAGGTAAGAAAGTGACCTTTGAAGTATAGAGCATTCACCAAGACTATCATTGTCGATGGGGTTATGTCTCGAGAGTTAACGATGTTATCGATGCATCCTTTGGTTGATTATTTTGACCATGCATTGATTTTCTTGGCTGCTTTCTTAGGCTGCAAAATCAACATAATTAAATTTTTCAAAACCTTCGTCCCACAAACCCAATCAACACAATGACCGAACATATTGTTTAAATTGATCGATCACTAGGCAATTGAATCGGTCGAGGAATTCGATAGGAAAATAGTATAGGAAACATGAAAACAAATAAAAACCAAATATGTACGTACGACCTGGAATTCAAAATCGGCAGTGTTGGTGTCGGCCTGATAGACATCTTCTTTAATGATTCACTCAATGAGTACTTCTTATCCACCCAACCAACGTTGGCACGGTTTATAACTGGCGGCTCGCTTTCCTGTCGAGCTAAGAAGGCTCTTTCTCTGTCGTTTTCTAGTGGTAGAGCTTGACGCAAGCCTTCCATGATCACTGAAGCTTTGAAATTGAGATCTTCGATGTCTTGTTCTCCAAGGAAACTTAGCAACTGGTCTAGGGTTGGCCCTTGGGCTTTGCAAGCCACCATACAGAGCAAGATGTCGCGTGATGCCAGAGACATGACGGTGTTTTTCACAGCGGGAACACCATCGTCGGCGTTGCGTCTCTTTATGGTGTCGAGTTCGCCTAGAATTGTCTCTATGGGCACGCGGATTGAGAAGTCCATCTTTTGATTTCAGTTGTCGGTTTAATTCCAATGCATGAGTTTTACTTTAGCCCTAGCCCTAGGTTGATATATATAGGGTTATTTAATGTGGCATATTTACCCTAAATCATAGCTTGTGCGCCAAGAAACAAAATATAATGGAACAATTATATCTTCCGGTGATATGAAAGGAAATTTTGATAATAAAAATACCGCAGACAAAAAGGAAAAGGCAGAAAAATAATTAAATTAAACCAAGTAAGAGCTTACCACTGTTCGATCCACCAACTAATTATATCTTGTTTATTGATTAGATAATTAACGAGTGGAAGATTATGTTGACATGGATGGTGGCGCTGTCAACCACCCAACTGGTCTCCTGGGTTGTCAGGTTGACCAAATCTTCATCGTAGACAAGCATGAGCTCCTTAACAACATTTGCACTATCACTGTCACCACCTCTATTTTGCCTAAGTTCTGGGTAAAACCTCAAGATGTGTCCCTTCTGCTTGTAGTTGTGACAAGTGATTTTTGCATATTTGTTAGACTTCCCTCGGATCTTCCCTTGCTTCTTTGAGCCTCTCGACTCACTCCTTCCTCTCCCTACCACAATTAGAGCGTCTGACTGTGATGAAGAGGAAGAGGCACCTTGAGATCCTCTTCGCATCTCCTCATTCAGAATTCCGCTATTGTCATCCTCCATGGTGACAACACCATCTGCGGCAAAGCTTGTGATTGCGATACACTTCTATCTCCATATTGAACTGGACTCTTATACCACTATTAGGGCGTAGCAGGCGCAAATGGAGTAAATATATTACACTAATAAACCACACACCGTAAATATTTCTCAGGCAGGTTGGAAATGGCGGTAGTCCGCCACACTTAAAATCATTATGGATGAGTGATTACCACCTCAATACCATAATGGCAATAAGTAAGTCAACCTCCTTAGACCAATTTACTATGATAATATTAATAATGCAATATACAACGACTTTCTCGAAATTTCCAAGCACAAAACGGTAAGTATATGACACCGGGATTTACATAGTTCCCCTCCAATGCGGAGAGTACATCTATGGCAGCAGCGACAGCTATGAGCACTTCTTCACTAAAACAAGGTAGCTACAACGCAATCCGAGCTGATCCAAAAATAGTCTCTCAAGTGTTTCCCAACCCCGAAACAACTATCTCACTATTTTTATCGCTCACAATAAAGTATTCCTATCACGGTAAAACATTTACCAAGACTTTCTACCAATCATCTATCTACCCAAATTAAGAATTTCTCTCAATGAATGAAATGAAAAAGAACAACACAAAGAAAAAGAAAAGAGAGAGACGTGTTTGATAAGAGAAGAGATGAGATATGGGATACTCGAAATGAAAGCTCTTGCTTCCATTTTATACATACTTAGAGGGGAAACAAATTGAATGCAATTGGTTTAATTTCCAACTCCCAACCAATTTTTCGGTGCACTCAATTGTGGCGGTGATTACTTTATTAAGTAATTGAGCCGGGAACAACACATCATAGAGGATTGACTATCGATCCAATGAAGATTACAACCTTGCTATGTTTCTCCATTATCAAGAACATGAAAGGATGGTCTGCAATAAAATCATCCACCGGTTCTCTTCGCCATTCAGAAGAAGCATAACCTATAGTAGTTGAAACAGTGACAGCTTCAGCCTCTGTACCTTTCTCATCCACCTGAATAAAAGCACTCTGAATTATCTTAAAAATAGCCATCGGCGGTATCTCATTATCGGATAGTCAAAACATCCAGGCGAAATCCCTTTTGAACCCAAACGACATCGTGAGCCCCAACTTTTGCATAGTCTCCTTCTGCTCGCACCTGAGGGAGAATTTCCACTTGGGGATGTGCACTCTTCTTAGGTATTTTTCCTCTAGCTTGCCAAGTTTTTGTGAAATTTCCTGATCGAGATTCAAGCTGCCATTGCGTAACATCTTAGGAAGCCGATCACGCTCCAGGGGAAGGACTATGTACATATCGAACTGTGGGCTTTGATCATTCTGGGATTCATAGGGGAGCTCGAGGATTTTGAAGTCATCGAAACTCGCATAGTATAGAGTGAGTCTGAAGTTGTTCATGAAGGGAACAGTGACCTTATTGTTGGTTCCGTTGAGGAGGTGGAATACATCGTCAAATGTGGGTTAAGGGGTAAAAGAGGTAGGTAGGGAAGTGATTTGAAGTAAAGAGCATTAGCGAGAATTATCATTGTGGAAGGGTCAATGTCTTGAGAGTTAACGATGTTGTCAATGCATCCTTTGGTTGATTCTTTTTCCCATACATTAATTTCCTTGACTGCTTCGCAGGCTGCAAATTAACACTATAAAAGAGTTAAAAAGATTTTAGAGTAGACTCAGTCAATACAAGATAGAAGATAGAAAATAACACGATATTGGTGTCCATTTCGCGGGGTGTGCTTGATTCAAATCCAAAATTCCGGATCACCAAACACACAACTCTACCACCGAAACAAATCCGCTTAAACACACCATTTCTAATTTCAAACCTTCCGTGTATACAAAATCTAATCAACAAATCATTAACAAAAAAGTCAAAACAGTCACTTAACTTTCGAATAATTAACGAAATAGTTTTCCATTGCTACCCATAAGAATAATAATAAATATTTAAAGTAACATGTCATAACATTTAGATCTAATCAAACAAGGTATATATTTATTGTTTGTTTCTAGTATTTAAATTCTAATAAGTGACTGCTTTGTTAATTGCATCAATTATAGCGGCCGTTTTCATAATTAACTGTTAATCAAAAGCTGAAAAGAGAATACTAACCTAAATGCTCACTTAATTCCCAATAATTAACAAAACAGTTTTTCCATTGTTACCTGGAATTGGAAATCAAAATCGTTGGTATCGGCCTAGTAGACACCGCTAACCACCATTTTGAATGATTCACTCAATGAGTATTTCCGCTTCACCCAAACCGCATTGGCAGGGGACACGATTCCCTGCTTGCTTTTCCGACTAGTGTTTTCCTCGGGTGCGGAAAGACGCAAGGCTTCCATGGTTGCCGAAGCTTTCGAATTGAGATTTCGATGTCTTGGGTTCCATGGAAACTTAGCAACTACTCTAGGGTTGGGCCTTGGGCTCCGCATGCCACCATACGCAGCAAGATTTCGAGTTATGTCGGGGACATGAGTGGGTTTTTCGGGGCAGCGACACCATCCCCGAGCTCATGGATAATGGTCGCAATAGCAACACGGTTTGAGAAGTCCATCATTTTCCCTCCTACTTATTGATTTAAGGCTATGTAAGTTTACTTCAGCACTAGCTTGATATATATAGGGTTATTTAGTGTGGAAAATTTATACCGAGCCTAACCTTAGCCTTGTCGGTCAACTAACAAATATTACAAAAAAGGAAAAAAACTCTAAAATCTCACGAAGTTTGGGCATATGTCGAGAAATAACACCATGTTTTCGAACTAGATTTTCTATCATGTGGTATTGATTTTTTTTACCAAAAATGTCATGTCGTTAGTTTCCGCTGGATGTCATACCACGTGGACCTGACGACATGAAGTGAGTGACCTAATGCGCCCTGTTGTGAACTCCACATAGATTATATTTATCTTTTCAGTTAATACATGTGGAACATAGACCATATAAATACACAGATCCACATGAAACTCTAATTTCTATCATGTGTCTTCATTCATTCTCCCCTTCTCAATATCCATCGCCATCTTCATTTTCCCATCCCCTTAATCTCTACCACGCGCCTCCTTCAATGGGATCTACCAACAATGGTTCTAGTGGTCGGAAATCAGTGACCACCTCGATGGGATCAAGTTCAATTACGTGTTCCCACAACGTGGAGGCCGTTCTGAAGATGGGGACTATTGCAAAGAATCATGGCCAAACCTTCTTCCGATGCCCGTTCTGGAGGACTTCTTATTGTGGGTTCTTCGCATGGGAGTCCGATTTTTCCCGATTTGAACTAGAGGCTACAGTTCCTGACCAAGGCGTTGTAAGAAGGCTTGAAGAACCACTAATGAGCTTGCAATGATCTGGTTTTACAGGAGATTAGGAGTGTAAGGAACAAGATTAAAGGGTTTGACAACTGAATCACTCTTGTTCTTGGTAGTTTGTGGGTTGTTGTTCTATTGGTTGCTATTAGTTGCATAATTTGTTAATTGAGCTTGAATGTAATGTAATTAGTTGGGCGTTTCTTACTGGCACACCAATGTCATTTTCTTCTTTATAATGTTCACTGCATAGCACGTACTAGTTATCACAGCGCATCTGAAACAAATAAGTATACAACAATGCATGGAAATTGAAGCATTCACAAAAACAAAATGAGGAACACTAGGTACGTGTTAACATAAATACCATCCGTGCTATGATCAACATTGGCCAAAAGAATTGGGATCTAGGAACAAACCATAAGTACTATGATCCCAGTGACACCAACTTAAACCTGACGTAAGTATCTTCCACAATACCACCCTAAACGTACAACCTTGTCCAAAATAACATGGTTCCAGAAACATAGCATCCATTCTGAGATACCCGAAACATAACAAACATAAATAGATAGGTAACATTCATTCACACACATGGATGGATGTAACAAAATGTTTTCATATTCCTACTCCGATGGCTGAGACTGGGGTGGCTGGGAGCCCATAGCCTAAAATTCTTCCTGGTTTCTTTCACAATTCCGGTTGTTGTGTTGATGTGTGCATTGAGTCCTTATTGCAAGTGAATATATGCCTGCAATGCCCTCCTTCTGATCGCGGTTCTAGAGTTTGGATTGATCTGATTCTACAACAAGATTACCAAGTTAATACTGCTTGCAATTGAAGCAAAAAAATAGAGTATTAACTATATTAATGAGACCTTAGGGCCGATAAGCAGCGACGGGAATTATGCCTAGTCTGACCACACTTCCCGCATGTCATGGTGTGCTTGACTGGCCTGCTCTGAACCTTTGGAGATCGCTCTCTTGTCCTCCTCCTATCCTTGATCCACCAGCTTGGCCATCTGCTTCCCCCGTAGGGATATGTCCTTCAAATGCTTCTTGCACTTCAGCTCGATTTTAATAGTTTCGACTGTTATGACCTCAATTCCCGCCTTTGTGACAGTGATTATGAATCCCTCTCCTACCAAGTACCGTACCAACCTCACTCTTGGTTGTCCTAACTTCAAGCTCCTGTTTTTCCTTACGCCTTGCCTTCTTTGGCCTACCTGGTAGGATCCTTGTGGTTGGAGGGTGGATAACCATACCTTCAGTCGGTTCCCAAGCTTGTTTTCCAGGTAGAGCTGGTATTTCACCAAAGCTGCATGCCTTCTTTGCAAATGCTAGATAATGCTTAGCGGTGTAGGTGTACACATCCTTGCGCAAACATGAACAAGTTGTTATTGCGTGCACACAAGGAATGCCAGATACATCCCAGTATCCACAAGTGCATTTTCGCTTCCCAAGGTCAACAACATAATCATAGTCATTGAGTTTGTATTCAGCTACAAGGAGTAGAGTTTGCCTAACAACGCAGAGCCTAGCTATCGACTTTCCCTTCTCAAGTTTAGCAGCAATTCAGGGACAGATGAGCCGTTCCTTAGTTGTTTAAAATAGCTTGACTCTATCAACTAGACATTTCATCATATAAGTACAGATTCCTTCTAGCATATTGATAATTCTAAGTCCTCTCCACTTGACTATACATCCGTTAAAAGTTTCACATATGTTGGACTCTACAAAATCACTCTTAGGAACTCTAGACACAAACGCACGGGAAAATCTCAGGGGATTCACATTCATGAAAACAGTGTAACATTTAGGATTGTCACCTAAATCCTCGATGCATTTTAGGGTGGCTAAGTGAATTTTAAACTCAGCTTCGTTGCATTCGTACACACAATTCCAAAAGGCTTTCCGGCTAGCTTGGGACTTGTGATTGATTTTCCAATTAGCATAGACATGCTTGGCACATTTTTGATGCTCAGCAAGGAATAACAAAGTTTGTAGGCTCTCCACAAGACCCTGCGGCAGACATAAAGATGGTGACATCAACAAAAATCCTTCAAAAACAACCTTACAATGTAAACCGATATATATCAATATCTGAACCCGACATAGTGAACGTACCTTTTGTTGGTCTGATATCACAGACCTACCAATCCCGTCAAATAACCCCAACTCCTCGACTAGAATTGAGATAAACCAGGTCTATGAATATATATTCTCACTCTCCATAACTACCCATGTGATAGAGAACATTTGATTATTCTCGTCCTTATCTATGGCAGTTAGGATCATCCCTTTCACTTCTCCCTTCAGAAAAAAACCATCAAGACCAATAAACCTCCTACGACCAGCCAGAAATCCTTTAGGGAGATAGCTGAACCCTACGCAAATTCTTTGAAACTTCACATAATCCTTATCAGGAACAGGTTCCACTTCTATCTCAAATCTGCCTTCCTTATCAGATTTCTTCAGTTTCAGTACGTATGACCTTAACAGTGCGTAGGAGCCCTGCAAGGTACCCTCTATCAGCTTCTTTGTTTCATTCCTGGCATTAGCACAAACCCTCACAGTTACCTCAAGTCCAGTATGGATTTTATTTCAGCACACAACAGTGTTGAATCCATAGTACGGTTGAATTTAAAGCTGGTCAAATACTGCTTTGCTATCCATTTAGCTTGGCACTTCGTATATGCATTGTACGGGGACAAGAATGTCGTTCCCCCACTTCTTTAATTGTATATGCCTCGTTGCATCCAAACCAGCTGGCATAGCAACACCACTTGTACCCCTCATCTTCACAAACTGCCTCCTTGCAGTTGGCATTGCTTCTTTTCCATTTAATGCTTGCACCCACTGCAATGCTATAGTTGGCAATAGCTTCCTTGAACCGGTTACCATTAGTAATTCGCATCCCTTCTTTAAGTACCAGCTTGATGTGGTCACATCGAGGGTCATAGTATGGTTGGTCATCAAACATCCCTACCTCTTCTCTTTCAACGTTTTCATCACATTCATGGTCTGATTCAGAAGAGTCCATGTAGCTTGAATGTAGGGGAGAATCAGGAGCAACATAGGTATGGTCTTATGATTCGCCATCATCATCAGATCCGTCACTGTCTAGAACGAAGTTTGTATCACCAACAGGAGTGTCAACATCAGCATCAGGCGTCACTGCTTGAAATGGGTTAGGATATGCCTAAGCTCTCTTTGCGGTCTCCTTCGCTGCCTTGGCAGATTCCCTGGCATACTTGGTGTGCCATCCAAAGTGTACATCTTCTTCTCCATCTGAATCATAACTGGTCCGAGGCCTCATAAAAGGACCTTAAATAAACATGCTTGTAACCCTAGCCGGCCGACAATGACCCTACCAAGCAGAATTAATAATAATGTATATAGAATCGCATTGCAACAACTTGGTAAAGTTAAAGCTGTCCAGGACCGCTAAAACTCAGAAATTGAATTGAATAGCTTTCCACTTTTTTCGTCTAGTCCCTTTTTGAAACATGTATAAGATTCCTTCGAACTAAAGACAACCTACCTTATCTGAAGCCGAAGACCCCACCACTGTTAATGGAGCCACCAAACCAGAGTTCTCCTTGATAATCCCAGACCCTAAAATCGCCAACACAAAACTCCAAGTACTGTGAACTAGTAGAACGCCGACAATGGTAGGTCAAGCGGCTACCGGAGAATCGATATTCGTCGAGGCCTATCTACTATTGTATTGTAACTGTTCTGTCATCCCAAACCTTTCCAAGAACCCTAATCGAAATGTGGAGAGTTAGATCGATAACGAAGTCGTCGATGCCTATTTAGTGGAAGATAGTTTATACAAAACCTTATCAACCCCTCAACGACATAGATCTATCGTTTCAAATTAACGGACTAGATTCGTTGTTGTTATTGTCCACGTGGTAATTATATTACGCTTAACTGGAAATGATGAAAATCCACGTCAGCGGTCAACGCCTGACATGGCTTAGCTGACCTCAAATCGGTTAACGACATCTAGCGGAAACTAACGACATGACATTTTTGGTGAAAATCGATACCTCATGACAGAAAATATAATTCGAAAACACGGTGTTATTTCTCGACGTATGCCCAAACTTCGTGACATTTTAGAGTTTTTTTGCCTACGGAAAACGATTATAGTCCAGCCCATTATTATTTTGTTAAAAGTGAGTTGGGCCCAACAAACTTTGAAAGGCTTTTACAAAGCCCAGAAGCCTAAAACCAGGCAGGCTTATCCATTCGTTAGTGTGAAATAAGAAATATATATTTCTCAGCAGCAGCATCATCCATTTTCGACGCTTTGATTCCTTCCTATCTGTAACTAACAACCTCAACATTTTTACTCTGCTTCAACTTCCGCCACCGATCTTTGCTGCTTCACATTTCTGCTCCCGTTTGCTACAGAACAAGCAGCTTCAACTCTTTCGATCGATGGACCTTTTTCTCAGGTTTCAAGCTGGTATATTTACATTTGTTTGCAGTTTCGGATGATGAGTTGATTTGTGTTCTTTAACTGGTGGTATAGATTCTTCAAGTCTGGCTTTGTTTTTTTACCAGCTGGTCATGAATCCTGATTCTTTTTTCCCTTCGATTTGAAGATCGGAAATGCATTTATAATCTGAAGCTTGTAATTTTGTACGGTCGCTTGGGATATTGACGGAGAGTTGAAGGCAGAACGGATTTGGAAACTAACTACGGTAAGTAAATCTTCATAGTCAGGTTATCAATTGAATTCGCAGTAGAACCTTAAGTTGATTTCAACCTGCCAGCTTATGATCGATAGATTTCAGGGATTGTTGAGATTCGAACATCCCGACTAGCCATAATGACGATTAAGAGCATTTGATATTCTCGAAGGCAATGAAAGAGCTTCACAGGTACACACTTTCCATCTTTTCTTTCTTGAGGTTTGTGTCTCAATCTTGTTTTCTTAATAGTATTTGTTGGTTAATCTTGAATGCCAAATGATTCTGTGTTTTTAAAAAGGTTTATCAAGCATTCATAAGCAGACATAAGTTGATATTGTAGAGATTAGACAGAAACAGTTTCTTTTCATTAGATGGTGATGATCGGAATTACAACCAAGTTAACAAGACAACTACAAGGGAAGAGTTTTTTCCATATTGACTAAAACCCGCCCGGCAAAGGAAAAAAAAGACCAGGGAAGATTAAAAAGGACTGAAATTGAAAACTAGTTCCAGCTCTGACTTTGAAAATTATAAGCTGGAACTCTAGTTACTTGCTTACTTCCTTTACTAGACACTTATCTGTCCTGTCTATTGACTCTATGTATGAGATTATCCACTACCGTCGTTCCCTCCTGTACTTGGTTCTTCAGTTGACTACCCCCCAGATTTGGTTAAGAGATCTACTTGAGCTAGACGACTTCCTCCACCTTGCTAACCGCAACAAAAATGTCAAAACTTCGGATGGATCAACTAGGGAGTGAGATGCCTTGGTTTCCTTAGGGCAGGATGTTACTATAATCGGGTACCCTGTTCCTCTTCGTTGTATTACCTGTGATAATAAAAAATTCCAAGATTTAACCATTTTAGCATCCTTGAAACAATGCAGTAAGTTGTGGGTTTGTACTTCACATACCTTGAAAGCATCCTCATCAGTTCGGTCATCTCCAATATAGACTGGAATAACGTCAGAGTTACTTAGTCCTAATGTTTCTAAGAAATATTCCACAGCATGACCTTTGTCCCACTCTATTGTTGGCCTTATTTCCATAACCTAAGGGTAAAGATAACAAGTGTTAGGGGTACTAGATAGAAGGATGTAATTACTAATAGTCTAATACAGATAGTTGCAGCTCAATGGTGTTTGCGTTACCTTTTTACCCCAGCACAAGTGAAAGTCTGCATACTTTTCCAGCACAGACTTAACTTTCTCCTCCAGAGATGGATAATCCTGAATTCGAAAACCAACCATCGTCTTTATTAGCCTACCAATTTACATTTCATATACGAACTCCTTATAGTTAAATATAAATTATAGTGACAGAGTCAGGGGGTTAACCTCATCATTGACCTGCCGGAAATGTACAGAGACGCAGAAGCGGTTATCCTCCACCCTGGCACCTTTCACTTTTTCTGTTTCCTCCTCCAGCTCTTTCAATATCTATTAAAAGAATTGGATAGAGTTATAGCTAGGATCAGAACAATGGATGCCGTCTAATTTTAAAGACATCATCAATATCTTAAGCGTTCTGTTTTAGCTTTTTTACCTTCTCAATTGTGGGCAAAAATCTCTTTGCAGGTTGGAAGAGCACTTCAGTTCCCTGACAAATTGAGCAGAGGCAGAGGCATGTAATTGATTCGAAATCACAATCTTGTTTTGAAAGAGGACATGGAAAATCCTCTGGTTCTACTCACCTTTTTGTCCATTACCAAAGTTGGGGAATGGCCGTCACAAGACTTAACCGGCCTTGGGGGTGCCATGATGTCCATTCCATGGCTCCCAGCATAATATACATTGCTCAACTGCACAAATTCTTTCACCTTCACAAATAGAAAGAAAGCAGAGACTCTCAGAGTTGGGATCAAGAAGTGAGCAGATACACCACGGCCAAAACGGTTAGTACTCTTTTACCTTGTCTATACTTCTACCACTGATTATAGCAGTTGGAAAGCATTTAGCAACCTCACGTACAGCTGCACGCATCTGTACATATATAGGATAGAGAATCAGTTCAGTATAGAATTGAATTTTCCTTCAATGTTTTACTTATTTCATTCTCAGATAGCTAAAGCCATGATTTTTTTTACCTCTTCAGACATGAAAGCCAAGTTAGGATCATCTACAATAGGGGAGAGTGTTCCATCGTAGTCCAAAAAGACGATGATCTTCTTCCCTTTCGCTGCCTTCATCATCTGATCAAATGAGTGCAATGCAGATGGGTGCTCACCCTGACAGGTTGAACATCAAAAGTAAATCCACATAAGCTTCCAGTTATCTTATAGTGAAGGTGAGTAGGAGGAAACTTTACTTACCACCCATGAAGTATAGTTAACATCTTCAATAACCCTAACAAGCCCTGAACCAGGCATTGTCTTGGTGTTATTTACAGGAGGGTCGCTGTTGACCTGTCCAAGTTTCTGCTTGTTGTTAGAAGGAGATCGCTGAAGTCCCATTGCTTGGTTAATCCTGGAGATGTTCCTCTTCAACATACCTACACATAAATAGCAAACTCTGGCGATTGTCAGCAGTCATAAAGAAACGACAATGACTGTTATTAAAAACCATTACTGTATTCCTTCAACAAATACCTGAAATCGACATGTCTCCGGCTGTGTTTTTTTGGGGTTATATTATGAAAGCTGGTATTTAGTGCACTGCCGCCTTCTTTTTATTTACAACAAACCTGCAAATGGGATTCCACAGTCAGCCGCCGCCTGAACATGAAATTACACTTCGGATGTGGCAAAGTTGGTGTCACGGTCTTTAAAGCATAATAATCTACCGGCTGACGCAAAACAGAAACCATCAGTATACTATTTTATACAATAACATTTCCACTAACAAGCAACTTGCTGGCGAGTAATAATGCAACAAGTTCTTCATTAAACTTAAAGAGTGGTCGCTTTCTGAAGATTATATAGTTAAAGAGTGAGAGAAAGGTCATTCTCAGACTCTGTACTTTTTCAATCCCCATATAATATTATCCACTTCAGAAGACAACAAAGAAATACAACACAGAAAGACAAAGACGAGTTAGAAGGATTGCTTTACATGCATAGGCAGAAGCCAATTATGTATGAAAAAAAGCTTAGCTTCTGTGTAGGCAAAGTAGGGTCGTTAATCCATCAGCCTAACCAAAGATTGACAGCGATATAAGAGCTATAAGCTATTAAGTTAGTGCGTGCTCAAATGTTGAGGCAAAGAAGCAAACACAGTCATACAGATATATAAAATGTTACCACTTTTTTCCTTACACGTCACACATAAGGAAAACCAGACAAATTCTCTAAAGTATCTTACATTATCTACTAGTTCCTCACTGCCTCCACTCTTATCTTATCATATCATATCATACCCCCCTTCTAAAACTGTCAAAAGTCAACTTTTTTCTTGCCTTTTTTTTCACTGAGGATGATAAAAACTGAAAGCTCTTTTTTTATACTGTGGCAACAAACAAAAGACCAACAACGCACGCGAAAAGCTGAAGACTTTACACGTCCACCTGTAACTTTCGAACCCCCGCCTGAGCCGTTATCCACATGATCTTTAACGAACAAAAGAAAGCTACTTTACTATCAGGATAATCGTGAAAACTTTCGCTTCTGATGATTCTGACCACTACTTTTGAACATAATACCACCCATTTCTAGTTACAAAGTTGAAACAACACCAGCTCTGCTGTAAGAGAACGCCGACGACGACTCTTTAACAGAACCTAACTGATCATTCCACACACCTCGACTCCAGAAGGTCTTCGATGGAAATAAGAGAGTTTCAGTCAGCTATATTCTGATACGTATGTATATGCTACGAATACTTACATACAGTTAGTTAATAGGGTTAAAGACATGACATGAGTTAATAATAATAAAAGGTATACAAGGTCCACTTGCACACAGTCATCAGATCTCACGTGTCGGCTACTGGGAAATGCATGGCTAAGAAAGAACTTCACTCACACAGTTCCCTTTTTGTTTTTTGTTTCTCTAAACATCGAGTATCGTCGACACGTTAAGATATAATCTCAATTTAAAAATAGGTTTTGGGAAAGTGGTGACAGACTGACAGTGTCTCTCGCAACCAGACAGAAAAAGGGACAGAAATGTCAATTCAGTTACCAAACCATATGAAAAAGGTTTCTATTAAACTTTGCATTTGATTATCACCATTACAATAATTGCAGACAGTTCCCCAGTGGAGAAAACAAGGGTGCTCTTTCTTTATACTTGTAACAATAATTGAATGATTAAGCTTAATGAATTATTATCAAATAATTAATTGTATTTTCAAGTTATACGTTAAAAGCTGACAGCTTTTAATTTTAAATAAAAAAATTAGTTAGGTCGAAGAAAGGTATAGCCAATGCATGTCTTTAGGTGGTGACACTTTTCAATTGGTGTTCATGTTCACACAGTTGATTCCAAATATCTACGTGTTCTGTACTAAACCCACCGCAAGTGCTGAATATACTTCAAAATCATTAAATTAATTTAGAACAGCAACCGAAACTTATGGCTGTTGATTCTCTACAAGTCCATTAAAATACTTTATTAACGCAACATTGTTAGTCCATCCTCTCCGTATTCTAATCAGTAATCACTCATTCTTTCGTTATTTTCTATGTTTTCAGTTTTTTAAATTGTTTTTGTCCCACTAATCTTATTCTGTACGACTACAGATACCATCACTTAATTATTTGAAGTATACCAACCCAGCCTATTACGCGTTTAGGTGTCACTAATTTTGCCCTCATAATTAGCAGAACAAACTAGCCTGGCCAGCATAGCTTAATTTCTTCGAGGCAAGGTTAGTATTTAGATAACTAGACAGTGATGCCTAAAGACTGAAAAAGAAAACCCAGAAATGACAGCACAGAGCAAAAAAGAACTTCTCTATAACCGTTTCTTTACCAAAACTGTGCACTTGGCTTAATCTCCATCGCCATCAACGAATGGGTCCAAAAACTACCAAAGCTTTTCTTTTCTAATTTTAACGGAAGGGACTCACATGGTCGGTTGGCTGTAGAATCCCGACCGTCCACGTGGCGGTCAACTTAACGTATCTGTCAGTTCTCCGCCATTGGATTTTAAAAACCCAGGTAGAGGTTAGTTGGAAACGACTTTAACGACCAGCACTGTGTGTCAAGTGTCGGTTGGGCCTAAAATGACAGGCCCAGTCAACGTATGGGCCCTTCCAACCGACACGTGTACCACCCGCGGCTGAAAAGACCCCCCACGATGACCGAAGCAAATAAAAACTGCAGGGGATGAAAAACAATAAAACGGAAAGGAAACTACGAACTAGGCGCGTGAAAGGCAACTCCAGTATGGTAATTTTCCCACGCGTTTCCACGCAGCACAAGTCGCGTGGTGGGGAAGAAGGATCTTCTAGGAATAGATAGGGGAAAAGAACAAAAAAATGAACCTGTAACTGATTTTTCGTTGAATTCGCACTTATTCTCTGCGGACTTTACTACTCGGAAAGGAAAACCAAAAATCCCCATTCCCCAAATAAAATTAATTAACTATTAATTAATCCCTACCGATTTCAAAAAGGGAATTACTTAAAAACAGTTTGAACCACCGCCGCGAGCTCAAACGGCGATCTCTCGGTATCAAATCTCCGTCAAAATAGAAACACAATCGACGATCTCCGGAAAACAATAAACAAGCACGAATGCAGAAGGAGATACAAACATGCAGCAAACTGTACGGAAAACGAATCCTCAATTTGACGGAAATCATCGAACAAATTAGGTCTACGAAAGGTGACGAGAAGGACTCACCGGAGGTTTTCTGGATTGCAGCAGCTGGAATTGAGAGCTCGGAATGAGAAACACGAGAGCAGCTGGAGCTAGGGGGAGGGAAGGAGGTTCGAATTGGGAGTGAGGAAGGAAGAAACGGTGAGGAAATTGCAGAGTGCGAGAATTGGAAGAGGAGGGAAGGGGAGGAGGAAATTGAGAGGCGAGGGAGATTCATTTATATAGGTGAGGGGTTGGGCGAAAGGGAAGAGGGAGGGTTTAGGGATTTATGTAAAGTTTGAGGGGTATAATCGATTTTGGGGTCCGTTTATTTTATTTTATTTTATTTATTTAATTAATTAATTAATTTTGTTCTTACCTGGAATATTATTGGAAGGAAAGCTCTTCACTGATTATTATTCACAAGAGCGATGTTGTCATTTTTTTTTTCTTCTTACCTTTTTCCTCGTGATTCGTCTCTACGTAATTCCACGTCGGACTATTAATTAATTACCTTCTATTGACCAGAAGACTGGACTCTCAAATATTGTCAAACTTTTTATACAATACTTTTGAATTTATTTAGCTATTTAAATTAATATTTATTTTTCAAAATAACTATCTGGAGTAGGCTTGGCAGTCAGCCCACGGGTTTAGGTTACCCAGTGGAGCCCGCCCGCGAATACAGCCCGAAAGTCTGGGCCCGATGGATGTTTACCGGTTTCGGTCAGGCCCGTGACCCGCGAGTTTCGGGTAATGGGCGGATACGGATAATAACTTATCCGACCCATATCCAATCCGTGAGTTAAAACGACGTAGTATTGATATAGGGTATAAAAGCAAAATTTTCGACTAGGGTTTCATTTCGGCCATTTTTTCACGCCTCCGAGCCTCTCTCCGAATTTTCTCCCGACTTCCTCTCGAAAGAACTCCACTGAAACCCTAATTTTTCTCCCAAATCTTCCTTTTTCGTTGATATTCATCGAATCCATCCCCACTATAATCATCACCTACCCATATTCAACTACAAAACTCCTTCAATCCGCAAAAATCCGGTTCGAATCGTGCATGCAAAGGATTCGAACCACCGAAACCCTAATTTTCCGCCAAAAACCTCCTTTTCTGTTGATGTTCTTCGAATCCATCCCCACTATAATCATCACCTACCCGTAATCACCCCTTTCAGCGACAAAAATGCCTCAATCCATACAAATCCAGTTCGAATCGTGCATGCAAAGGATTCCTTCCCCAAATCGAGATAAGTTTTTTATTCCCGCCATTCCTTATTTTTGTTTATCCCCGCATGTATAAATTGTATACTAATTTTTGGGTTTATTGCTTCATATGCGATTCGTCGAACAAAATCCGAAGATTTAAACCCTAATTTATCAAATTTGGGATTTTTCCTTCCGATTCATTTCATACCGGTAAGTTATCCGTTATTATGTGTTTGTGGCTTTTGTGAATGTGTTTGTGGCTTTTGTGACTCTTTGAATGTTTTGTGTCCGTTATTATGTGAAAAATCCGATTTGCGGTGTTATATGTTTCGGACATCTTTGCTCCGGACTAGAGAGTTATAGAATCGGGGCCAAAATTGGTTTCATTCCGCCGTTTAGGTACGTTTAAGTATAGGGTTTGTGGTTGTTTTTCCTTTGATTCATAGCAATGTTGTAAGTACGGTATTATAATAAAATGTATGTTTCTCGCTTAGGAGGAAGTCACACGGTTGGTGCTAATTAGGAGGCAGGGTGGAACTTTGAAATCGTTGTTCGGGAGGCAAGACAACAATCGTTTCTACAACCGCCGAGGTAAGCTTACATTGTGTAATGGTATAACATTTGAGAGTTTTAGAACTTGTTTAGAACTTAGAAGTGTTATATTAGATTGTTAACAAACTCGAACCAAGTTTATACCGTCTTCAATTGAACTCATAACCCATGAACTCTCTACCTAATTGTTAAACCCTTATAAACTCGTTAAAGTTAACCCCTTAATAAGCCGTCTACTTTCTAATAGTACCCTTAATAATCTATCTTCTTTATGAATTCGATAGTAAACTATTAAACCCTCAACCGAACTCGTAAACCCTAAACTCTATAACTAAATTTGTTAAACCCTTAATAAACCGTTAAGCATTACTAAACCGTTAAGTAAGCCCTTAATAAAACTGCTAAACGGTCTACTTTCTAATAGTAATTGTCTAGCTTTCTTCAATGAATGTAATTGTTAAACTATTTTCTCCTTTTTTTGTTTTGTGTTCTTATTTTCTCAATCGATGACACCCGAACAACTCTCGAATATACCGGTTGAGAATAATAATGGTCCACCACCACTCCTTTCCCTTGCTAATCCCGAAAACCAACATGCAAATAATGTTGTCGATCCTCCCTTAGGCTCAACTAGGCCCTTAAAATCGGATGTCGGCCTCACTTCACCGAATGTTCATTCATGGAATTTTAAAAGCCAAATGCAACTATTGTAAGAAGGTTTTGGCTGGGAAGTCCACTAATGGTACTTCCCATTTAAGAACTCATAGGAATCGTTGCGTTCACAAACAAATCCATGATGGTAGTCAGAGAATCCTAGGCCCTAACTACAAAGCTAAGGGTAATAGTGAGTTGAGTGCCAATCAGTTTAGCAATGAGGTTTGTAAGAATGAACTCGCATTATGATCTTGATGCATGAGTATCCTCTTTCAATGGTTGACCACCTCTACTTCAAAAGGTTCTCGCCGTACCCTAAACCCTCTCTTTAAAGTCCCAACTAGGAATACGATTAAGAAGGACATCATTACTCGTTATGGGGATGAGAGGTCGAAAATTCAACGAGTCATAGATGAAAACAAAGGGAGAATAGCCGTAACCACCGATATGTGGACCGCCACAAATCGAAAAGGGGTTACATGGCCGTGATCGCCCACTACATAGACAACAATTGGGAGCTTAGAAGTCATTTAATTAGATTTCTATACGTTCCTCGCCCCTCACACTAGTGAGAGATTGGCTGGAAGACTCTCTCAATGTCTTCTTGATTGGAACATTGATAGTACTTTGTCAACGATTACGCTTGATAATTGTACTACCAATGATTCCATGATCAATCTAGTGAGACGAGGCTTCTCCTTTCCAATCTTATTAAGGATGGTGCTCTTTTGCATATGAGGTGTTCGCCCATATCCTTAATCCGATTGTGAGGGATGGACCGGACGTTCGAAAGATGGGATTGAAAAGATAAGAGAGAGTGTGGTATTTTGGACATGCACACCTAGGAGAGTTGAATACTTTCACGAGATCGCTCAACAATTGAAACTTAATGTGTCAACCAAACTTGTGCTTGATCGTCCCACTCGTTGGAACTCTACGTACAACATGCTTTCTCGTCGCTATCCCATATAAGGATGTGTTTGCTAGATTGAAACAAAGAGAATCTCAGTACAACTCTCTCCCTACGGATAATCATTGGGATTTTGCTGTAATTGTATGTAAAAAACTTGTTGTTTTCAAAGAGATTACAGAGGTTCTGTCTGGTTCTAAATACCCTACGCCAATCGCTTTTTCCGAAGTCCGTAAATTAAGATTGAGCATGATGGAATGGTTGGATGATTCGATTCGATGATTGTTTCGATGGCCGAGAAAATGTGGAATAAGTTTGCTAAGTATTGGGATGACATTCATTTGCTTTTGGCTGTTGCTACTGTCTTGGATCCGAGGTTTAAGTTGGCATTGGTAGAATTTTATGCTGCTAAATTTGGGAGTCCCAATACTGATCTGGTTGGTGAAAGGGTGAAATCTGTAGTTTCTGAATTGGTACTTGAGTATCAAAGAAAATCAGCCCATAACATTGGTTCTTCAACCAATTTGGTTCCAAATTCTTCTGGCCATGGATATGGATTTTGATCCGTTTGTAAGCCAAAGAAAGAAATCTAGACCTTCTTTAGTAACCACCGAATTGGAACACTATCTAGCCGAGGAACTACATCCTAGGACACCCGATTTTGATTTGCTTGGGTGGTGGAAAATTGGTGGTGTGAAGTATCCCATTTTGCAATGCATTGCAAGGGATTTACTAGCGGTACCGGTAACCTCGGTTGCATCGGAGTCGGCCTTTAGTTCCGGTGGGAGGCTTCTTGATCCCCATCGGAGTAGGCCGCAACCTTCAACGGTCGAGGCAATGATGTGTTGCGAGAGCCGGTTGCGTAATGATAACCATGCGAGGTATTGTTATTGTTTATGTAATTATGTTTGTTCATGATTGTTTTAGTTTTTGTTTTGATTTTTCGTACTTTCTCGTAGTTGTAGATAAAGCGGAAGTGCAACAGCTCGAAGGCGTGTTCTCAACAACGGCGATGGATGATTCGACAATTGAAGATGCATTTGGTTAGTTAGTATATACATTGCTGGTTTATTCACTATCCCTACTTCTGTTTTATAACGATTCCAACTGTATAACAGATGGAGAAGGAACCACTCGGCCACCGCAAGGGGATGGAGATGATGTTGCGAGAGCCGTTACGGTCCTTGACGAATAGTTAAGGTTTGTGTTCTAACCGACAGTTTCATGTTGCACCGTAAATTGGATTGTATTGTTGTTGTTACGCTTCATGTTGCACTTGTTGATACATATTAATTCATTGTTATCATTGCAGATGAATTGATGAGTGATGAATTGAATGCTACTGAATTGATGACATTTGATGGTTGAACTGAAGTAGCATAATTGAAGGAAGAACTGAATTGCTGCAGATGCTGAATTGCAGATTTGCAGTCTTTGATACATTTTAAGTTTATTGATTGATTTGAGTTTTCAGTTCGAACAGTTAAGTGTTTTGATTGTGTTTAGTTTTGAATTCGAAGTATGAAGTCTGAATGTCTTGAGTCTGAACTAGTCTTGCAGTTTTAGCTTCTGCAGTTTTTATGTTCGGAACCGGAATCCGGAATCCGGATGGTCAATTTCAATTATATATGAGACTGGAATACAAGTATGAGGCGGGAATTGGTCAATGGGATGAATGATGATATTTATTGCCGGGTTTTCATTTGAGATTTTTTAATTTTCGGATTTTGACAATTTGTTGGACAAACCCGATATCCACGGGTTTAACCGAAATCCATATCAAAATGGATTTGGTAACAAAATTTTACCCATTAGGCATAATGGGGCGGTTATGGGTAAAACCGTGGGCAAATTTAACGGGCAACGGTTAGGGTGTAACCGCCCTGTAACCGACCCATTGCCAAGCCTAATCTGGAGGTAATTTAAAAGTCGAATTAATAGATAACTAAAGTGTCACGTAAGTTTAAGTTCGTGAAAATCTTTTGAAATGTTTTGTGTTCAAAGAAGATTATATCTTTGCAAGGAATGATCAAGTTGAAGGATTTAGGTTTTACGTTTGATTAAGTGTTATTCGGTAGTTTAGGTTCTAAGTTTGATTGAGTTGAAGCATTTTGGACTGATTTTGTTGTATTGTGGTAATAGTATAGTCATTAATTATATTTATAAGATGACATCTCTGAAAGGAATGATTGATAGCTTCGAATTGGCGAGATTGCTCTATATAATGGTAGTTTTTAAGTTTGATTGAGTTTAAGTGTAATGTTTTTGCCGTCTTGTGGTTAACGGTATTGTCATCAATAATATCAAGATGGTACCTCTGAAATAAATGATTGCTAGTTTTAAGTGGCAAAATTTTTCAACATACCAGTAGTTTTTAAAAATTGATTTGAGTTCAATTATTTTTTAACTGTTTTTGTCCTATTGTGGTAAGGTATTGTCATTTATCACTTATCAAGATGGTATCTCTAAAGAAGAATGATCGATAGGTTTAAGTGGTGAGATCGCTCGATATAAAGTAGTTTATAAACTTGATTCAGTAGAGGCGTTTTGAACCTCTTTATCGTCTTGTACAAATTAAACAATAATTAATGTTATTAATCATATCAAAATGATATATCCAAAAGGAATTACTTGATATAATAGTATTTTATAGCTTAATTAAGTTGAAACGTGTTAAATGTCTTTATCGTCTTGTGAAAATGGTATTGTGATTAATCATATAAAAATGGTACCTTTAAAAGGGATGATCGATAGTTTGAAGGGGTGGATCATTCGATGTTACAGTATTTCTAGCTTGATTGAGTTGAAATGTTTTAAACGGTTTTGTCGTTTTGTGAAAACGGTATTGTGATTAATCATATAAAAATGGTACCTCTAAAAGGGATGATATATAGATAGTTTAAAGTGGTGAGATCCCTCTATATAACGATATTTTCCAACTTAATTGAGTCGTTTAACGTATTAACATTTTTGACGTCTTGTGAAAACATTATTGTGACTAACTATATAAAAAGGTACCTATGAAATGAGTGATCGATAGTTCTAAGCAGCAAGGTCACTCGATATAAGGATTTGTTCTAACCTTGATCGAGTCAAAGTGGTTTAAACATTTGTATCGTCTTGTAAAAACGGTATTGTGATTAACCATATCAAGATGGTACTACTAATCGGAATCGTCTACTATATTAAATTGCGAGATCGCTTGATATAACGGTAGTTTCTACGATTGATCGAGCCGAAGGCGATTTAACCGTGTTTTCATACTATGTAACGGTATTGTGATCAACCACATCAAGGTGATACCTCTGAAATTAATTGTTGATAGTTTCAAGTGGTGAGGTCGCTAGATATTAACGGTGTTTGATTGAGTTGAAGCATTTTGCCTTGTTCAAACGCACAGTTTGCATTGCATGATACAGATACGTTTTCATTGAGCACTGTCTGGTCGCTGGAAGGTGGACGTTGGTGGTTGAAAAGCACAAGATTCCATTGGTTAAAAATTCCAACACCCAGAATATTCATAAATAAAAGTACTTCTTACGCTTTCATGCTCTTTTTTTTTTGTTACCTTCTCATCCTGCACCACTCGACTGCTGCTACAGTAATTACTAATTACCCTCCAAAGAAGAAAGGTAAAAATATAACCGACGCCCCAATTTTCAACTTTGCCGGAATACTATTTTATTATTAAAATAAAAATGATGATTAAAAAACTATATATATGTGGTTGTTTATACAACGAGGGAACAATTATTAGGTGGGTAATGCATAGAAATAGATTGCATCTAAGCAAAAGAATAAATAATAAATAATGTTTAATAGGTAAAATTTCATTTCTGGGTAAGAGTCGGTGGATATGATGCAGTCTCAACTGATTCTTCTTCCTTCCTGCAGAATAATTCCGCCGCCCGTCCGCCCATCGGTTTTATCGACAACAAATAATGAAATCATTAAGTTTTTTTTTAAATGCTTTAAATCCGAATATATCTACATCGTAAATTGCATGGTAAAAATTAGCTACTTGCCTTGATCAATTGATATATATGGCTTATCTACGGCAAAATTCTAGTAGTCTCTCCGAATTCGTTAGGATAAGATATAAGTAACTTTGGTAATTAATTTGCTCAATAATTTCTAGCTAGGCACCTTCGCCCTTTGTTTTTGAAAGTTGCTAAAGTGAGATCGAAAGTGACGTGACACTTTTTTAACAACCGCTAAGGATACATGGATAATTGCTAATTTTAAACAAATTTAAATTAGAAATTTTATATATTAGCAATGTCACATGAGTAATTAGATCAAATTTATAGGACACTTTTTTAAGAAATTTACTTTTTAACAAATTGTTAAAGAATTTGTGGGATGAAGGTTATTAGAAATTACAAAATGAATTAATTGTCAAAGTTGATTATGTAACGGTATAAACTCCATTAGATTTCTGGATGAAGATGATCTAGAAATTTCTATTGATGAGACTTAGCTACAATATAATTTACCTTTACACAAATTTGATTTATTAATTTATCCTAAAGAAATTAATTCTACATAAATACTTTTCTTAAAAAATTGGTCCAATGTATCCATGTAATATTGTTAACAAATTTTATAATTTAAAAAGCTTGTTAAATTAAGAAGTATGCATACATCCTCAACAGCTTATTAAATAACGTGTCACGTCATTTTTTATATCATTTAACCATCGTTAAAATATGGATTAAAATTCTAATTAAAAGGGACACGAATATAAAAGCACTGATTTTGTTCCCCGTAGTTTGTTACTAAATCAAAGGTTAACAAGATTTGTTACCGAAAGTGGAAAAAGAAAAAATAACGCCAAGCACCTTCTTTAATTCTTTGAATTTTTCGGGAGGGGAACATACAGAAAAAATAAAGCATCTGTATATTTGGCTACCTTTGTGCTTTTAAAAACATAGCTGAATCTCTAAACTAATTGTTGTAGTGTTATTAGTCTAAGGAGTTTTTTATAGGGTCATGGTGGTGATATTTCGTTGCCCTCCACGAGACATGTTGAGAGTGATGAGTAGGTAGTGCTACATCTACAAACGTTCGTGAACAATCGTGGATCATCTAAGCCCGAAGGAGAGTGGGTGACGACCTACTCTCTGTCGTGGAGGGTGAATGTCCCTATAGTTAATGTCTGTCGGAAGAGATTGTGTGGATGAACCTATCACAGTATCAAAATGAGAGGTCTGCATGTCAATTTGTAATATTTTCGAACCCCATCATATGATTAGTTCAACGATCATAAGTCCTCCGGCCAGTGGTGGATGGGGGTCTAGCTACAGTCCAATTCATTGCCTGATCTAGAACTTGAATAGTATGTAATTTTCTTTATATTTATAAAAGTGAATTAGTATGGTTTATATCCGCACAATTCAACCAAATACATTGAATCATCATAAATTCTCTGTCGGTAATATTTCGATAAGTACTTGTACATCCCACTAGCTAGCTATTCAAAACAAAACAACTCAACAATTTCACCTAGCTACAAGGGTAGCTATATAATAATAATAATAATAAAGTACAACACAACATGCCGGTGGACATGTTCATATTTGAATATAGCTAGGTTGTTGGTGTTGTTTGTCTTAGACGACATTAGATTAGAAAACTAGGAAGTATGCAATGAAAAGGTAATGATATTACAAAAGAGTTAGAATATATACATATAATGATCTGATCCTCCAGTCCAGTGGGTTCCTCCAAAGGGAGCAAACGTGTCTGCATTTAACACAATCTGATGACCTTCTGGAAAGTGAAACCCTCCTCCTTTCGAGTCATTGCTGACTAATCACAGTCATATCTGACAAAAACATCAGAAAACTGTGTTGAAACAATGAGTCAAGACCGAGGAGGAGAAACCTCGATCAAATTCCAGAGCAAATTCTGGCAATCCAAATCCTGTTCTTTTTCTACCGGTTTCCTATCATAGGCGAACAGCCAACTTGCAATTCAGTAGTAAATTTGTACGATGATTCGTTTTCATGAGTTATAGCTATCTCGAAAAATTCGTCCATTCCTCTCGTTCGAAATAGCCCACATCGCAGCATTTGGGATCAACTTGCTAAAATCAGAATTCGGTAAGGTGGAGATAATCTCATTCCTTAAGCAAACGCAGTCGCCGGTAGTTGCAGGGGTCGCTGTGATTGCAAGTTTCCAAATCAACATTGCAGAGGGTGCATTGGCTGGCAATTTGCCATCCTCTAGATTGAAGGAAGTCATGAGTGAGAATGGCTTCCTAAAAAACAAGCCAAAGGAAAGTCCTCGTCTTTGGAGGTGCGACGCCTCGCCAAATGAGGTTCCACTATTTTTTGTTAATTGATAAAACGTACCAAACAATATAAGCTAACAAACCTCCAACTTTTAATAAATATTTCAAAAAATTTTAATATGCTGTTTAAAAAACTACCATTTTAAAAGAAATTATCGATTAATTTTTAAACATACAAAAACCAAATATAGCCTAATTTTCAATCCTTTTTAGTGATGGGTTCAGAAAAAGCCTCTCATAAATTACAATCCAAACCAATTTCTAATCTAGAGTTATCATGAGATTACATAAAAAAATTCATAATTTTTTAGATACATTAACAAACATTTCAAATACAATCCATATTTTATATATCTCAATCTTATACACTCAACCATTATATATCCAATATTATATTTTCTCTTGGGGAAATCAGTGGGCAGAAAAAGGAGGCAGGAAAACATAAGAACCATGTATTAAATAAAATAAAATATAGCAAGATCTATAAATATGAATCCATTATTATATTGTGTGCAAGTGCAATGCAATCCAGTGCATTTGACCCACTCCTTCATTCACATTCATTTGCAGCCTTCCTATTCTTAACTATTTGAAAAGCAGCTTTTGGTTTACGTACGACAAAACACGAAGGATCCATGCACCTTCTCTCTCGGGTTGAATCCCAGCTACTATATCAATATAAGAAATAATATAAATATTCGGAAACCAATGACATGCATGCATGCAGATGAAACGCACGCCACGGCTAGGGTTTGTGTTTCCTTTTTGCCTCCAGATATAGGGTTTAGGTTACGAATATGTCGTGTGAATTTGGGTAGGTCTTAGATTCTGATCTCTTGTCTCATGTTTGACAAAATTATATTTACAACTCGATCGTGGACCGGTTTGTTTTTCTAGGGATTCGAGGAAATTGTGTTTTCACATTCGGTTTGATTGGGACACGTGTGGAAATATGTGTACAGGAATCACACCTAGCTAGGGGTGTAGGCTGGACAATTATGTATAATTAGTAGCTATATATATGTAGGTCCAATAATACTAATCACCGGCCTTTGGTTATTTATTTATTTGTTACAATGGACCATGCAATGCAATGAAAATGCATGTCCCATTTTTATATGTAACGTGCGGGTTGATGGACGTAGGTGATTTTCTTGCATTACTCTAATTAGCTAATTGGTACTCTATACTCTCAAATAATTAATTGTAATTAAAGACCTGCAATCTAGTTTTGATGGGTTGAGGTAAAAATCAACCGTCTGAGCTTAGGTTGATCATACAGGAAATTGACGACCTAACCCTTGATTAACAAGCCTTGAGGTTAGACGAGACGAAACATCAAAATGATTTTCATCTGATATACAACTCAAATTTTGATGTGGCGGATTTTTAATTTGAATTGATCAATTTTGTTTGTCTCGTCAATAATGGTACTAAAAACTCTTAGGGTCAATTTCATCCAAGTGACTCATTTGTCATACTCATACAAACTAAAGATTTGGTCTATACTATGTCTTCAAGTGGCTAGAATTGACATGTTCTTGGCAGATTTGGCTTATATTTGTATATTAGGTTCTATGGAAAAACAATATTTCATTAGATTAATTCTCATTTTCTCATTCTTTTCGTTTACTCTTGTGTCTCTCTTCTCTAGATCTCATACAATCAGGTTTCTCAAAACAATTCATATTTGTACCGACGGTCCGACTATTTGACAATAAACCAATCATCGAGACATTTCAATTATGATGTATAAGAATAATTTACTTAATTTAATCACACATCATTAGTCTCATCGGACTTCGTTAACCGGCAAGGTTCTGAAAAACGGCAAGTAACTACCAATATGCAGGGTTAATAAATTTGCATGCAGTATGTTGGGACAGAACAAAATCTAACTGATCATTTAATTAGAGATTTGATTGCAAAAATCTAATGTTAGGATATCTTAGAGTATATATGGGAAAATCTTGTATATATCAATTTTTAGATACTTAAATGTGTAAATCAGTTCAATCTTTAATGACGCCTTAATTTCGAGTATTTTGAAATGAGTAATTTAGTCGTTTCAATATTTTAATTGATGCGTGAGTTTTTGTTTGGATAGCAATGTACAGCATTTCATAGCATTTCGATCAAATAAAATAACAGAAATACATCTTATAAGTGGTAATCTGGGAGGTATAACTCATAAATAGCTACAATACAATGAGGGGATGTAATAATCAAAGGATTATATACACCACGTCCAATTACTCTTCTCAAGACCAAAATCCACTCACCTCAAAGACACTAGACCCAGATTAACATAACTCTATTAGTTATCGATAGAAACAGTGGACATATATGAGTGTTAATTTATTGAATTCAAAAATTTCCCTAAAATAGTGGAGAAATGTTGGGGAATATGCACCATGCGTCCTGGTTTTACACCTTGGTGAGAGTAGCCATTAACACCTGTGAGGACCTAGGTCGGAATCTTGGTTCAAACTTTGGTTTAACGACTTTGGTGCTATCCTTGATTCACCCTTGGTGTTGATTGCTTACGAAAAATCTCAACATAGGTTAGTGTGTACGAAACCTAACTAGCATCAACTCAACTCAATGCTCATGGAAAAAAATAAACTCAACTCGACTCAAATTACTTTAATTTATATATGTTGGGATGATGTTTATAAGACACAGTAACACCCGAAGTTAGCTACCTAAACTTGAGCTCAAAAGTAGTGTCACTAGTGGAAGGTGCTAAATTGAGCTAATTGGCAGTTTTACAAGTTTTTACTACTTATTAGGACGATGCATGAGATTGATCTCAGTTCTCTCACCACATTAGTTCATCAACAACGACAAAAACTAGCTATCCAAGGACTACAATATATAAAGTCAAAAGTTGAAGGATCAACAGAGGAAAACATCAGACGATGATGTTTGCACCTTGGTTGTGTACCTCAGCGTTTTCCTTAATAATTTATGCCGGTTTAAACTCCTTGAGATTTTTGGATTATAGACATTAAAAATTCTCTATGTTTAATTCTTTTTAAACATCTCAATCTCATGTTTTTAATTAATTTGATTTGAATTGTTATTTTTTTAACTCGTCATCAATGTTTTTCGTTCATTTCCATTCATTTTGTCACATAATACAGCTGCACGCCACGCCATCATTAATCCTAATCATTATTAAACAAATTTAAAAATTAAAAAAAAAATTCCTCTATCCCATCAACCCTCTCTCTTCATTTTTTTTTCTTCCTCTCTCTCCATATTATCTCTTTGTTTCTCAATAAGAAAATAGAGGAGCTAGCCCAAAACTGATTCTCTCCCGTCATTCCTTTTCCAATTAGTGTGTCACCCTCTCTATCTTTTCATTCAACCGCTTCTCATCTTTTTTCAGATACCCGTCACAGTAACAACATTCAATGAAGTGTTGAGACTCAACCATGTAAAACTCAGCTGAAACATTAAGAAAATGCTTCTCAAAGTTCTCCTGGTAAATAACAGCACCCAAATCCATCAGCATCTTGATTATGTTCCTCATAAGATCAGTTCTCTCCCTGCGGACTAACTCAAGAAGCGTGTCCAACAGCTTGATCTGAATCTTGTATGCATTCCTGAAACAGAACCAACATGCAGCGGCAGTAGAAACATGAACAATTGGCATTCAGTATCCAGCTAATTGACTAAAAACACAATTTTGAAAAGTTTTAAAAAATCCGTTAAAAATAGAAGATTCTTAATGTCAATAATCCGTCCGGTTTTTGGGTTCTGAACTTCAGTTAGCGTGAGTGAGTGAGTGCGTCTGCTTCATCCTTGCCGCCACCGCCCCTCCGCCGCCAACAACACCTCCGCCTCATCCTCCATTGATGCTCCACTTCATCCGTTAACCCGTTCACCTGATAGGGAGTACAATTTCAACAGGAAAAGATCCGGAGGAAGAAATTCATCGAGAAACAGTGAAAACCGAGACAGAGGAAGTTCCCAGTTCTCGAATCTAGGTGCATTTCGCAGCTCCTTTGATCGTTTTTTGTTCAAAATTGTGAGTTTCCGTTATAGTCTTCACTTTTCTGGACTTCCTCCTGCGTTTTCGTTAAGATTGGATTGAAATTTGAAATTTTGAAAACAAACATCTACAGGGTTCGGTAGGAGGATGGATTCATCAGCTGCTCCAACAACGAATCACCAGTTCAACAAACAAGAAAACGGTAGGACTACTGTGGATTCTGATCCTATCTCAGCTCCTACAGGCAATGGTAGGAAAATCACCCGTCAAGATATTGAAACGGTAAAACTGCAAATGATAATGTTAATAAGTTTCCCCATTGTTATTGTTTGTTAAATTTGAAATCTGAGTTGAAATATTCATATGGTTTATCGTAGGTACAGAATTTGATTGAGAGGTGTCTGCAACTGTACGTGAATAAGAATGATGTAGTGAATACTCTCTTGGAGCAAGCTAGGATTGAGCCTGGATTTACAAGCCTAGGTGAGTGTTTTGTTGATGTGATGCCTTGTACGTATTTTTCTTGTTTATAAGGTTATGTCATGTCATGGTTCTGATGCTTATTCTTCTTCTTGCTATTCACGGTGTAGTATGGCATAAGTTGGAAGATGAGAATGCTGAGTTTTTCAAGGCCTACTATGTGAGGTTAACTCTCAAAGAACAGATCGACCGGTTCAATCAGTTACTTGAGCGTCAATGCCAGTTGATGAATTATCCTCCGTCTCATCAGAATGGGGTTGCGCAAAATGCCTGGTAGGTGTTTACAGAATGCTTTTAACATGTGTTTTTCGGCACAACGAGCTGAACTCTGGAAACTGTTGGGCATGCCTTTCATGGCTGCTTTAATTAAAGGACTACCATAATTGCTTTGCTATTCAAGTTGGTAATGATCAAGATTGAGTCAGCAACTCATCGCCTTGGGCCGAATTGTATAGATACACTAGGCCGCAGAGAGAAAATATACTAATCTAATCTATAAATGTAAGGACCCTGAAAAAAAATCCCATATAAATATAAGGAAAGTTCAATACTAAAATTCGGAAGTGGGCTGGGCCGTGGCCTGGGGTGCGCCGTGTCGTAAACAGGGAAGTTTTGAACTTTCAGTAGTGTTCCTTTTTGGTCATGCATAAACTGAACAAACAGTTAAGAAACGGCACCAAATTCGAAACCTTTGTGGTTCAGCATCTTGATTTTGTTTGGCTGAGATATGGTTTTAATGTGTTCTGTAGTGCAGTTACCAGTTTACCTGCCGAACATGGTATCTTGCACCAGTCTGGGTTCCCATCAACTGTTCATCTGGACTCTGGAGTGGCTAATAGAATCCCGGCGTCAGGAAGTTTCCACCAATTGCAGCTGAACCCTCAAAAAGAGTGAGTACCATCTTCTCTCAGTTGGGAATTCCTTGCCATGTAAATGATCAACAACAATAATGGTGTTTCATCCATGTTCAATTTGGTATTTTTATATTCCGAAAGATATGCTACCGATCTGAAGTTACGTAATTTTTGAAGGATGATGTCGGAAGGATATGCAACTGTGACAACACTACCCGTCTCACCAATGGGGACCGTGATGACAACTAATCCTCCATCAGTTACTTCCAACGGCCGCTACTCTCTCGCACCAGCAACAAGTATGGATTCTTTAGTACCTAACTCTCCCTATGCAGCAGCACAATTTCTGCCTCGTGATTTGCATGCTGGAATTGATGGTGGCGGAAGGGACTACTGCGGGATACCTGTTCATCATTCGTTCCCCCGGGTTCCCAGCTGGAACTTAAGCGTCCCAGACTTCGCAAGCATCGGAGGTGAGTTCAGGTTCTTGTTTAGATTGTCTCTATAGGTCTTAGACAATGTATAGGAAATTAGGAATAAAAAATGTAATGCGAGTATTATCGCCTTCCCTAACAGAAAATGGTCATCTGGAGAATTACTCCGGTTCGGAGATGCTGGCAGATTCTACAGGGGAGGAACATGACATGGGTAAGTTAATGGTGGCATTTGATATATAAATTTCATTGCTTGTGTACCGATGATCTGCCGATTGTTTTGACTGCAGTTGAAGAGTTTTTCGTCGATTCCGATCCTCCTTTGAGCCCTCGAGCAGAAGAGGAGAGGCCTGAAGTCGGGGCTTCGTGATCTCGAGCCATGATAACCATAGTAGGCAGGCAGTTGGCAGTTAGGGAGATTGTCTTATCTTATAGGTCTGACAGCCTATCAAAGTAACTGAACCCATATCCCGTGGATTTTCGCGGTAAGCTGACTGGTCAAGAAAGTTTTACCTGATACCGTGGACAGAAATTTTCTCCAAATCGCATAGAAAGGCTTTCTGTCGACAGGAATTGTCTCCAAATTGCATAGAAAGGCTCTGTCCCATGAATAAACGGGATGGATTTTAGGGATTAGGGCAACAATTTCGGCCAATTGTCTAGAGCAGAACGGAAATGGCAACTCGAAAATTAGTTAGAATTGGACCCGGTAGGTCCAATTTCACTACCATTCCTAGAACTGTCGTTCCTCCTGCTGGTTCAATTGTTCAATGCAAAAGCAGCTACTAATTTCATATTTAGCTTGCATTTGATTCGAACAAATCAATTTCATTTCACTTTACACAGACATCCCAACTCATCTCAAGAGAGTTTCGAGATAATTAATACATCAGGAATTCGGTTCCCTAGTGACCAGAAAAGATTACATAATAGAGAAAACTTATTACACTTATTTCTGAAAACTTATTACACTTATCTCAGACAACACAGCATGTTTTTAGAGTAGTTTGTAAAACATACAATTTTCGCGTAAGAAAAAAAATACAAATGAAAAATGTGAAAAAATTATGAAATTTTGGCTTCTTAAAATATGCACAGATTTTACTATGTGGAGGAATTACGCCTACAAGAGTAGTGGTATTTTGAACCTACACATGCAACAAGATCAGGATTTAAGTAACCTTCTCGTTATCTTTCGGAGGAGGATTAGGTGGTGAATCTGCCTTAGCCGCCGCCGCCTTATTACCACGGTGCATTTTCACGACAATGCAAGTAATGTTGTCGGCGCTGCCCTTTGTAAAAGCAGTCTCCACGAGCTTCTTCGCTGCCGCCTCGGGTTCTTCCTCCGATCGAGCAAGCGATATGGCATCCTGAACACATACGTGAGAAAGATTGGGAAAAGATGGGAAACGAAACCGTAGCATAAGGCGAGGAAAGAAGGTTCAGATGCTCACTTCATTTGGTACAACGTCCCATAATCCGTCACTGGCAAGGACTAGCAGTTCGCATTCGTCATCTAACTTCAGATCCTGCAAATGGAAGCCATAGGCCATGCTTGTATTGATCATCGCAAATGGAAGCAATCTATGAATGGTTGAGACCCCTACTTCCGATTCTGGTTCACTAGTAAAAGCTTCTGGTGGGAAGCTAAAACTCTGAGTTTGGAGGATTACCTGGATTTCTGGTTCTGCAACGATGTATTGCTTTAACATACGGTTACCGAACGCACGTGACATAGCCAATACACCTCCTACCCTCCATGTGCCTGAGCAGACAAAGAAAGCAATCATATACATTCAGGTACGGGTGTTAGGGCTCTTAACCCAAAGAGGGTGAGGTATCATTGTTTATGTAACGAAACTAAAAACCAGATGTTAGCGGATAATTATAACAAATTTATTCTACTTCCATGAGTAGGATGTCACGCACCTGCCCACATCACTACACCTCCAGCACTTTCAATTCTCTTCCGCTCATCACTTCTATTAGGTTTATGATCCTCTGAGAGAGCAATTGCTATCCATTCATAGAAAAGAAAATCGAGAAAAGCAATGTTAAGTTTTACAACAAAGTATCAACATTAACCAAGGCATGTAATGTGGACTAAACTACTGAACTTTGTTCATTTTCATTAAACAATCCGAGTGTGTCAGCTAAGGCACGATAATTGCTTCCTACTTTTAGCAGATACTAGAAGCACAAGGAGAAGATAGGCACAATATTTACATACAGCTTGGCATGCATGGAAAAAAGTTGGGAGCAGCAAAATGAATACCTTTTCCAGCCTTGGATACCACAGTTCGTGAATCTCCAACATTGGCAACATATAGATGGTCGCCTACAAGGACTGCTGTTGAAGCAGTAGAACCATCATCTCTGTACGTGTCCTTTTCAGATTCCAAAAAGTCGGCATCGGTCTGTTGGTATGTTGCACCTGCACAGTGATACATAAACATACGAAACTAAAAAGAAAAACAGAGAAATTTTCCACTGATAAGAGTGATCATAGTTACGTTCATCAGGAAAGATATCAATCGTACTTATAGCTGCTTTGGTATCTGTCATGAATTGTGGATGCTTTAATACATTATCAAACAGGTGTTGCTTTAAATATTCGGATGCCCGAGAACCACCATGACCTGCAACAAGAAGAAGTATCGTCATTATCAGAGAAATGCGTCACAACAAGCAAAGAAAGAGGTCCCCGGATAGAAGGAAATCTAACCATCAAATATTCCAAACATGCAGACCGGTTTCTCATTGATCTTTGTAGTTTTGATATCATAGAAGTCCTCCATGGTTGCTCTCTTCCCTCTGAAACTTGAATAACCACAGCTCAATTTCCCATCTTCACTGCCAGGTTGATCATGTGCAAATATTAGTAAGGGTTCCGCGGAAATATTCAAGTACGTCAGATCTTAAAGTGTTCGTGCTCATTTGCCTTAAAAGGATAATAAAGGTTAGGAAAGAACCAAAAAAACAGAACTACGAGAATGCAATAACACAAGTGATCTCTTCGCAAATCGCAATCCATCTCCAAAAAAATCATCAAGGTGAAGAAAACAAAATAGCCAATAAGAAGCATACAGAAAAGAACACTCATAGTCCAGCAGTACGCTGCTAATTGCTGCATACATCTTCCCATCAGCCATATGGAAATTGTGATAAGAGCAATAAGCTTTGAAAAGCCCAGTACTTTTTTGTGTTCCTTCAACCTATCTGGATTCATCGTGGAAAATCAGTTGATCACAAACAAATCTACTGCGTTGTAAGATCTCAAAGTAATGCAAGAAACTCAAACAAACAATTTGCAACAAACGTATCCATGATCTACTGAAACAATCAACAAAGTCAGGAGTGAACCAAATAGAAAACACAATTAACACATCAAGACATTGAATCCCAATGTAATGCACTACTACTATTCTGATAAAAACATTGAATCCAAGGGGAATAATCACCTTTTATGCCCTCCGCTAACATATCCAACCCCATCTTCTTTCTCCGCCGGCAAACCCCCCACGGCTTGTCCCGATTTGGCAGGGGCGGCAGCCGATTCAGAATCCACCATCATGATTGTACGAACAGGGAAAAAAGAAGATCTCCACGTATTGTTATTAATGAAGCGAAGGCCAACAGTAGGCGAAGAAGAACTCCTCGCAATGCTACAGGTGAGCAGCCTTGTTCGAGAGAGTAGCACGGCTTGAACAACCACACTTCTAAGGCAGCTTCTGCCAACCACCATCTAAAATCCACCAACTCTGGCCGTTTTGGCGTCAGATACTCCTCCGGTTATCCCCTAGATAAACAGAAAGCAAACGACACTGCCCGCAGGCAAACGTAAAACCATTAGCCAAACACAATCATCATTATCATCCATCACAAACGGAATAAATAAATAAAATCTTCCGTTCCTTTTCCCATTCCTCTATCATCTAATACTAATTCATTCATGATTCGCGGACCAGATCACAATCGATTCATTCCAATGGCAATATACAAAACACAGAGTAGAATCAAACAATGAGGAAGGTAATCGGGAGATCAATCGAGGATCAAATTTGTTCTACCTGGAATTGTTCGGCTCATGGAGCTGGTGAATCTGAGAGGAAGAGAAAGGTTAATCGGGATCCAAAGATGGAGCGAAGTACGGATCGGTATGGGGATTCAAATTAATAAATATATAAGGAGAGAAAAGTGGATCGGATCGGTGGTGATCCGGTAAAAAAGCTGGGGAAGGATCTAAATCTTGCAGGGGGGGAAGTTTGTTTCGGAATCGGGAGGAAAGGAATTATTTGTGATTTCTGTTTTCTTTTTTTAATTTACAGGGAAAGTGATGGAATCTGGAAAATCTCAAGATGGAGATATGAAGCAGAAGAAGAGTGACGACGATGGAGATAGTGTTAACAGTCAGAGGAGTGAAAGACTGGAGAAAGATTGAGAAATGGTGGAAGGAAGCACCGAAGAGGAATGGCAACGTGGCACACTTCATGCAATCAATCATTCTGCGACTGGAGAAATTATCGGCTGCCCCTGCACCTACAGCTGAAGATTCATCGATGCCACGTGGAGAGATATAACCTCATATCAGTTTTCGATCTTTATACCGAATTACTACTTTATTTTAACTCCGCGTCTGTTAGGGCTAGATAACAATTGCGGTTAGAATTGGATAATCCGAAACCGCACTGGTAAAATCCGGTTAGCGGATATCCGATATCTGGTATAGAAAACAGTTACGGTTAACTAATTTGAATGTATAGATGTTCGGATAATTACGATTATCTAACCGGTTTATCCGGTAACCGTATTTGCAAACCGGTCAAAATATTAAAGTCTAATATCACTTTTATAATTTAAATAGAATTCATAAATATCTCTTAAAGATATTCTTTTTACTAATAACATATTAGGAATAGAAATTGCTGTAAAATGACCTTACCAATAACAAATCTACATAAACAAAACTAGTTAATTTAATTTGACGAAAAAATAATTAGTTTTAAACAAGGCTTCCAATAAAATGACTTTCCCATCATAAGCCATTCAATTTCTCAAGTTTTAACAGTCATATTTTTCTAATGTTCTCCGCTTACTGACCCGGATACGGTTGATTGAGCGATTATTCGGTTAAAATCGTATCCGGTTGTTAAGCGGTTATAGTTATCCGGTTTGACTGATTACTATTAATCGCTAATAGACCAATTTCCACCCATAGCGTCTATATAGTATATATTTTTCATTAATTCAAGTAAACGATACTGGAAGATCCTAAACAAGTCATATAAAATGTAGAATAATAAAGCAGAACCAACAAGAGAAACATAAAGAAGGTAAACTATGACCTAAACTTGTAAAAAAATCATGAATTTATTATCATTTGAAAGCTATTGTTCCTAATTGTATTTCTTTTTTCCATAAATATAAGATAGCTCCAAATAAGAGAAATCAAGATAGTAAATAGAAAAAATAACAATCTATCCAAATTATAAGAGCAAACTCAACACGGCTGGGAGACGCATATATAAGAGCTTTTTGAGCGTGCCACCAAGAAGGCCAACACTTCCGCAACAACTGCTCCACCAGACACATTTCTCGTGCTTCGCTACAATAATTAGGAAAAAAACTAGTGTCGCATCATTGTCAATGTCCACCTGTCACACCCCATCAAAACAACAAACTTGTCCCGAACTTGAATATAATATACACAAACTTGTTCTGAATTCTAGACATAACTATTCATTTAAACAAAAAAAATTACTACTAATTATCTCCCAATTAATTATGCAATCGGTAAAAATATATAATTATTACAAACACTTTGGCGGCTCGAATCCTGGTAAAGCATTTTCACAAGCACTTGATAGGTATGAGAGACAACATATGGGAAAAGTGCATATCCCTAAGTGGAAAATCTCGTGTAGGTGTGAGCCGAAGGAGACAATGCAGAAGTTGGGGCTCACGTTGCCAATGAC
This sequence comes from Linum usitatissimum, assembly GCA_030674075.2. Lineage (NCBI taxonomy): Eukaryota > Viridiplantae > Streptophyta > Magnoliopsida > Malpighiales > Linaceae > Linum > Linum usitatissimum. The sequence goes on from JAUJYP020001424.1 coordinate 2,774,218, forward strand.
TATTCTTAAGATAATTCAGAGTGTTTTTATTCATATGGATGAGACAGGTACGGTAGTTGCAGCTGTGTCAATTGAAAGGTAATTAGAGAACCGGTGAATGATCAAATCATCTTTTTTTCTTCTTGATTATGGAGAAACGGGGTAAAATCATAATCTTTGTTGGATCGGTGGTCAATTGATTATTAGTAGTATGTATACTATATTAATTGCTAGTCTACCACAGCCATTGAACTAATGTTGAATTTTCCGTTTCCAGTTTACGTATAATTTATGGAGTTTACGCCAATCTTAATGAATTTTCGTTCCGTTCTTTTTGTGTTACTAATTTCCTTAGCATTGAGAATTTGATTTTGGCTAATCCAAAAGCGATCAGAAGAAGAGAAAATTAAAATATCAGCTGCAAACCTGAGAAAAAAGCGCCTGGATCCATCGGAAAAGTCGAAGCTGCTTGTTCCCCGGCGAACGGAGTAAAAAAGATCGGCAGCAGAAGTTGAAGCAGAGTAAAAAGATGAGGTTGATAGTTACAGATAGGAAGTCATGGGCTGAGAAGCTTTGCATTTATGATGGGCTGTGATGTCTCCTTTTGGGCTGTTATTAAGGCCTGCTTATGTTTCAAAATTTGACTGGGCCGTTTCTTTTGACTGACGAGGAGAAAAAACGGTCAGACCGGCAGGAAGAGAAAATCCGTAACAAAGCAAAGTTGCAGAATAAGAAGAATCAGCCAACGAACTTTGATCGGAGGAAAAGTAGTCGAGGAGGCTCTACAGCAGCCTCGAATCCGAAGGTGGGGGGCGGGGAGCATTTCTCGGTTAACCTTCCGTCCAGACGTTTGTTTGGTCTGATTCAGGTGAGTACATAATATCCTCTGCTTCTCCTCAATCTGAAAATCTGGAGCCCTGTAGAGCGAAGTGAAAAGAACAATGAAGTTTGGTTAAAAAATTGACGGAGTCCGATTCTCGAAAAGCGGTTGAATAGTGTTTCTGTTGATTGGGTGGATGATTTGAAAAGCTGGTTGAAAATATATGAAATGAATGCTTGGGGTTGACAAATGACTGCCCGTGCGTTTCAATTGTTAATGAATAATTTGTCTTGTACGCTAGGTTTATCTTTTGTGGATGGAGATTGTGGATGTAGTGATTTATGATCAAATAGTACTCTATCTGCGTTTGATGTTTAAATGGGAATTACAACTTTGTTTGCTGGTGTAGAATTTGGTTACGATTGCTGCTTTTTATTGAGCTAGAGCTGGTGGATCATCAGCCTATTTTCTTTCAGCTGATTTCAGGGTTATATCAATCAATCTGATAGAGAGATGGACAATGATTTCACCTTTTGTAAGGCAAGCAGAATGTTCCTTCCACCTAGATTAGCTAGCTGATTTATTTACTTCTTCTAGGTGTCTTTGGGTATAAGAACTTTTGGCCCCTTCAGGACGATTTGTTGTTTTCACCTCTCCATTAGGTACCTTCGTCAGTCGACGGAGATGATGTTAAGGAAGAGAAGACGCTGGCTTCAGAGATTGGTGGGATAACGATCAAAGATGAAAAGTCAAATGGCTTGGATAGGAGCATTGCATCAAGCTCTAAGGAGGAGAAAGTTTCTGGGACACTGTCGTTCACTATTGTCGATAAATCGTCACCGCAACAACAACAGCCTAGTTCCAGACAAGTAGCATCTAGAACTGCTGAGACTTCTGCTAAGATTAAGCAACCTGCAAAGAAGCCTGTAGCCAGAGCTAAGGTACCGTTTGAGAAGGGGTACAGCCAAATGGACTGGCTTAACCTAACTCGAACACATCCTGATCTTGCAGGTAGGCAAGCTAGCTCATTGTACCTTTGTGGTTAGCTCTCTTGTTTGGAAATCTTGCCTCATTGGCCATTGCCGTACTATTGAATTACCTCTTTGGTTCTTTATAGTTGACTTTCATGTTATAGTGAGAGTGCATTTCCAACTCTGCAGGATTGAAAGGAGAATCGAATAGGAGATTGATTCCGTTGAGTGAAGTTAAACAACACCGATCAGAAGGTTCCATGTGGACAGTACTGAAAGGCCGTGTATACAATTTGACTCCATACATGAAGTTTCATCCTGGAGGTAAAGCCATAATCTTTGCGATCTCTCATGGTTACCCTGTGATTCCAGTTCAATATCATGATACGTATTGTTGTGGGTTTTGAAAGTTGCATTAAATTTGCTATAAACTCAGGTGAGGATATGCTCTTGAAGGCAGTTGGCAAGGACTGCACAGCTTTATTCAGTATCCTTTCGTGTCATTATTCATTTTGAAGAATATGAGCTTTCATTATTTGCAGATGGGTATATGAATTGTCTTCTGTTGAAATCCTTAAGCTCTGATTGCCAGATAAATACCATGCCTGGGTGAATGCAGAATTCTTGATGGAGAAATGCCTTGTTGGGATGCTAGATGAGAGTCGGTGAAGATTACTACTGAGTCCTTGTCTGGTTAGGATTCTAGCTTCTGATTCTTCCTCAATAAAATGAAGTGATTGTTTTGAAACTTTTAACATCCAGATATCAAATATGTAGAGAGGGATACGCAATTGTTGTAACGGGGAGATAGATTGGTTAAGCTACTTTTAGCATCCCCCATTGTTAAACTGTATGTCAAGGCAGCGGAGAACTGCGAGGAATGTTTGTCTGTAGCCTAATTCATGTGGGCAAAAGTTCTCAAGATACATAGATTATACAGATTCCATTTTTATCCGTCTTTTCTTATTGTTATAGTAAATCTCAGATCAAGATAACTACTGTAAACTACATCTTAAATATCCACCCAAGCAGAGAGGTTTACTTCACTTCGACTTGAGAGATTCACTTCGACTTGAGAGATATCTAAAAGCCTTTTTTAACGTAAGCGAGATGCTTTATTTCCTGATCGACAAGTGCCATGTATACACAAACTTTAGGACGCATCTTAAATATCAACATTTGTCTAGCCGAGCCGATGGCACCAGCCACGAGCATCTCTAAAAGTTGTTTGTAACAGAAAATGATATAGTTCACCATCATAATCGGTATCATATATATGTAGCAAGAGGATCACAATAGCTTAGTCGCCGAGCAATGAATCCACTAGCGTTACTCGGTGAGAGGTAACTGCTCAATCAACGTTCTATTTGCAACGGGAAATCGGGATGGGAACCAAGATGCTAGAAGAGCCAAGCAGAGAAGGAGGAGGAACGGAGGAGAGGGATGTCCACTAAATTATATAGAAACTTATAAAGAAGAATGGATAAAAAGTACTAAAGAGTTGGATGATGAAGTATATTAAACCATAGAACGGACTTAGAAGTTTGACTGAGCCTCCACAAGTGGAATTATCGCATAAAAATGGGTCAAAATTGTCTTTTAACGGTTAATCCAAAAAACAAAAGAATGGTAGTGAATTTCTCTGAATTGATGTAATTATGTCTCATTCCAAGACGGTGAGTAGGAATTGATCAATAAATATTAAATAGGAGTTAAGTAATTATTAATTTCGGTTCACATATGATATTTTATGGGACTTTAATTAAAAAAATAGGATCAGGTGTTCATGGAAAAGAACACCAAGCAACAAAACATTTCATTCCTTACGCAATAGTCAAACAAATTGCAAACGAGAAAGAATCTCTGCCATCTACTTTGACTTTTGGGGGCAACCATTATCCTAAGCATTTGTCTCTCCAGGCCACCTTCATTACTAAAATATTTTGGTAAAATCACTCACACGACTACAAGGGTCGAACTAGTCGAACATGTATAATAACATCAACTATTATCGGATTGGATCACTTTTTCTATTATTTTCGAGTCAACGAGGTGTCATATCGTTGAATGCCCAACAACCACGTACGTAGGGATATCTCAAGTAACTTTTTATGTGTTTAATCACTTGTGTGGTAATTTTACATTCTACAGTAACTTTATAAATGGGCACGACTTTATAGCTACAATGCATGTGAATGTTAAAAAAAAACAACATATTATTTACATACATGACAGTAAATGTAGGCTTTTAGCCCTTTAATTTTGCTATTGATGTTATTCTAGATAATGATGTATTTTTGCTAAACCCTAGTTTTATTTCGTTTTTGCTTGATCACCATTAGTGAATTCATGTCATTGATTAGTGGGTCCGAGAGGAACATTGATTGATAGGATACTTAGGAAGTATTTTAGATTCTTTGTTAGCTTCAGAGAGGAGTGGTTTGTCTAGGTTTTTTCATCATTTATCGTTGTGGCATTTCATCGAACACGTGTAGTGTAGTCTGTGTGGGTGAAGATTAGCTCGAGAGAGTAGTCTTGAGCCAAGAAGCATGGATTCTTAGATTCGTGGGAGCACTCTAAGATTACTATAGGAAATTGCCAAGCCATTACACCCTGCTTAATTAAGATGGTATGATTATCATTCATACATTGCTAGCTAATATGGAACAGAGCCTGAACAACCTTCCATCGCATTTTTAAGACCAAATAACTTACTTTTAACTTTCGTTTAATTTAGTTTTTATTTTCTACTTTGATAAATCAATATTTGAACAATTAAACCCCATCACTATTTAGTTTAGTTTGCATAACTAAGTCGAATAATAACGGGTGTGAAATCTTGTTTATCGCAATGCCATTCTGGCTACTACTAGCCAATTAGTCTAAAAAATATTTCTACTGAATTATTTTATGAGTATTTGAAGAAATTTTTGACGGATTTCTGGCGACACTTTTTTAAGAAAATTAATAATAAGATATAGGAGAAAAATAACTAACTATATTGTTAAATAACTACTAAGAAGAAGGAAACTAGTTACGTAATTATATAACTAATTATACCATTAATAGTGTAACTAGTTATAATCCAGTTTGTATAGGCTCATCTTAGTAGCTCATTTTAAAAATTAAATTTTGAAGGTCCATAATTAACCTACTTAAAAAATTAAAATAAATAAATTCAAAATAGCATAAGCATCACCCAACTTAATTTATGGAATATATGAAATATTGAAGTTTGCCCTCACCAAAATCACTTAATCATTGTTTGATCAATGTTATAACAGCACCGAATAACTAGTTATTTAAAAGCTCGTTATTTTTTCATACATTAACATCTATTTAATGCTATTGATAAAATCAATAGCACTCGGGTCAATTTAATGTAGAAGTTGCTCAATTTTGATTTTAGGCATAATTAGTTTTGCGGGGTTCATGTATGAGCTAAGGTCTTTCGGCTGTACTTAACAATGGTTAAACTTTTTTATGTCTTATTGATTAATAGAAAAAATTGAATAACTAGTTATAGAAAATTATAAATAGTTACATTATAATGTAATTATTTACATGCGATTATAATTAATTATTTAAAAATATAACTACTTATTTATGATAAAAATATAGCTAGTTATTTTTATTTTATAACTAATTCTAATTTTTTACGGAAAAAATCATCGGAAACTTATTGGATTATAACTATTTTGTTTTGAATTTATAACTTGTAATAAATTTTAGCCGAAAAATTCATTGGAGACTTATCGATTTATAACTTGCGTTCGAACGACCGGACGATTATAGTGCTAGTACAATTCTTTGTGTTATAGATCTCGAAATACAACACACGGATTGTTGACCACCACGGTGAGAATAGAATTTAGTTGGAAGGAGTACATAGTCTAGATAGTACTGATGCCCATGTCGAAATCTGTCATCAATGCCCGTGTCTCCGCCCGTCGCGAACATCTGATTATTATTACAACCTTTGTACATTTGAGCCGTGAATATGTTTTAATAAGTAAAATACCCAATCTGCCCTTTTCTTTGAAATAATGAAATCCTTAACCAGTTCTCTTCGAACTTGATTTATTCCAAAAACCACCACAACAACGTCAACTACAAGGATTAATATGTGGCTAGTAACACCCGAAGTATATATAAAAAAAAACCCCTTATGGACATTGTACATCAAAGTCAAGCGAGGTGTACAATCATACAATACAAACAATCCATCTAAAGCTGATTAGCAGCAAGATACCCTATTAATTATAAACCCCAGATGGTCATCAATCTATAGAACAAATGTCAATTTAATAGCTATGTAGATAGCCACCAATAGAAGCCCCCTTGGCACCTTGCTCCTGATGCCAATTAGGTAATTAACATTTAACCCTACTCTAGCTTCATAAAATAGTGTTGAACCAACCATTTAGTGCCACGTATTAATAATTGCAACATAAGAAGACTTTATAGTCACAAATGGAACTCACTTAGAAAGAAAAAAAAAGAGAATCTTGGACTTGATATGTTGTACAACCAACCTCCCAACATATTAGACTGATGGAAATGGAGAAGTGGGGACGTTAGTTCAATTGTTCATAAAAAATAAAATTGCATAATGTCTCAATCAATCATGATTAGGAGCTTATCTGCATAAGCTATTTTATTGTTTTCCTTGCTAATTATTAAGGATCTAAAGGGGGAAGGGACAGTGTTGCCACTCTTGGGCGACATTATTAAATTTCATCGCTATCATCATTATCATCAATACCGATCGATAGATAAACATAAATTTCTTATTAGATGAATGGGTATGAGTAACACTCCTGTATCTCATTACGATACCCCACAAACAATAATACATTGTAATATTATTAGATATAATTAATAACATAGCAGTCCAAGCAACGTTGCGTTTAATATATTCTCAAATATATAATGTCTTTTATAATTAAATACTATTCGTCCATGGCCATGTTCTTTTCAATTCTATTTAAGTTTTTATGGCTTCAATTTGGGTGTGCAATGTCTCGTATAACTTGTTGAGTTTGATGGACTAAAAAGCACACTTTATAATTGTAGTGACCACTTTGTAATTAAAGGAAACTCACACTTTTACTACACACTTGACCACACTGAATTACTCACTCCTCTCTACTCTCCACTCAACACTCTCTCGGACGCATACACCTCACTTTTGTTTATGCTCAATCTACACTCCACAACTAGACCCATACTTCTTTTTATACTACACCAAACCGCCTTAACTATAGAAATATCACAACTTATTAATTTCCTCTTGGCACAACTGACTCGAACTTGTGGCTTCACATTTTCATTATTATTTTAATTGTCAAGTCACTAAGTTAAGATAGATAGAGATATTTATTTAGGAAAACTCCAGAAAGTTGGAGGTGATTTCTAACACTCCCACTCCACGATAACTTTTGATAGTGTCAACTCTTCTTGTCATGCCCATTTGTTTTGCGAGTGTTTGTAGTTTTGGTCCGTTGAGTCCTTTAGTGAAAATATGAGCTAGCTGATCTTCAATATTGACATATTTCACTTCAATAAGTCTTTGAAGCACCTTTTCTCGCACAAAATGATATTGCACCTCCACATGCTTTGTACGGGCATGAAAGACGGGATTCTCCACCAATCGCATCGCTGATTGATTATCACAATATATTGGTACTGAGTAGTTCACTTGTTGTCCCAAGTTCTCTAGGAGTTGTATACGCCACACACATTCTTGGGCTGCCATCGTTGATGCTTTGTACTCTACTTCCGTAGTTGATAATGCAACTGTAGGTTGTCTCTTACTGCACCATGAAATCGGTCCTGATCCGATAGTGAACACGTATCCAGGTGTTGATCTTCTCGTGTTGAGATCTCCAGCATAGTCGGCATCACAATATCCCGCTAACTCTCCTTTTTCACATTTCTTGTAAAATATATCGAAATCATTTGTACCTTTCACGTACTGGAGGATTCTCTTGACAGCTTCCAAATGTTGCTTCTTTGGAGTTTGCATTGTAACATCCCAGTTTAACACAATAAAATAAACGAGAAATTGTCCCATGATGGACACCCGACACAGACTAGAAATAGTCCAAGATATAATTAAAACTATACATAAATGATACTGGTAACCTTTTCAGAAAAAATGGAATATTACCCCAAATAACTTATTTTCGGAAGCTAGTGTCAAACAGTGGATGGTCCCATCTTTAAAACAAATCCCAGAAATACACAGTCTCCACAACATCCCAACTTCAGTCTGGCGGCAGATGAACAGATCTTCTATTAATTATTATAATACAATATAACCTGTCAAGAACTGGTAGGTGGCTCGGGGCCAGTTTTCCAAAGTTATCATATTGATACCAATACTGGAAATCATTGGAAAAGACAACCATGTAGCATGTAAAACACGTGGTACAATTCTGACTCTAACTTCCGTATTTTAGTTGGGATCTCTGCTCACATATGCTGACGACCCATATACATGTTAGTGGCACCAAATCGGGCCGCATATAGTGGCGCATACCAAGGCCCACGATGATAGTTAGTTGTGCCACTTACGAAGGCCCACCGCGTAACAGAAGTGCAATAAGCACAATCGCTAGCATACATGCCCTAACTAGGTGATCAATCAATACCAATATTACCCTTGTAACAGAACTTATTCAACTGAGCAATTACGCGTAACATATCATATCAGAAATATATCACTTAGGATATAATAGAATAGTATGTGGATCACATATAATTGACATGTCACGTTGTCACATATGATGCATTTAAAACATTTAATCCAAGTATTATTCATGTTATTCAAAGAAGCATAAATAGTACAAGTAAAACATAAACATTTAAAATGGAAGATATTACCCCATTAAACCAACCCACTTGGAATTAAACGGGTTGACTCGAAATACGATCAAATGTCCAAGAACGGATCAATTATGGTTTAACTCAAAACTGTCGGGCCAAACTGCAATAGTTGAAAAAATATTGGGCTGCGGCTGAAAGGATTAAGAAGTTACGGACTGCGCTATCAGTTTAATACAGTTAGTATGCTAATCTGAAATAAGGAGGTACACAGGGAACATAGTAGATATTTACCAATCTATCTCAACGTGAATCAAACTCCAATTTCCGGCGGACGCTAACTCTGTTCTGGCGAGCGTTGAATGACAATAGAACTCGACCAAACTCGAATTGAAAGTCACGGAGAGCTCCATCTTGATAATACAATGTCATCCGAGGGATTTAGAGGTCTTTGGTTGGTTTGGAACTTGCCGACGCAAGTCGAAGTCGGAGAAGAAGAAGAAGGGGCTTAACGAATGATGGTTTTCTGTCTCCACCCCCGTTCGATACTAGTTCGGATAGATTTAAATAGCTAAACGATTATACTCGCTCGAGGGTTTGATTTAGAATTTGTGGCTCTAGCCTAAAGGGATTAAATTACGACGCCGTCGAGTTACAAGACACATGGAGATCAGGACAATTATTTCAAGTGCCCAACTCGTGGTGTTGGTCGGGACATAAACAGAATTTGAATTCGCGACGAAAATCCTGTCAATACCGGCCTTTAATCCTTCAGAGAGGTGATAGATATGATTTTTTTCTGGCATTGGCAGTCGTTGGATAAAACAAGAGTAGCCAGAGGAACAGATAAGGGAGACGATGAAGATGACTAGATTCATCAATCAAAACGACGTTGTGTTTATCTAGTTGAACGAAAATGAAACAGTCAAAATGAAACTTCTTCAAACAAGGCTCAAACTTGGGTCCAAAGAGAAAAGGAAAATATGTCTAACCAACTCTGCTACTAGTTCAATTGTTGATGAAGTTTCCATCTTACTTATTATCAATTATTTTCAATTTTATTCATGTTAAACATTTAATTACACTTTCACAAATACAACTGATACTAGTATATATGAACTAAATTCTTATAGAAAAATTTAGAGACTTTTGCATTAATATTTCGGTACTAGGATCTGGTATTACATGCATGAACATGCTCATCATGCATACTGCATATGATAAGCATGGCCTTGTCAATGTGAGGTAGATCAGACTCCCAACTAGTTGTCGATAAATTGTTTTATCTTCTAAGTCTTTTCCTTCCGTCGAGCATAGCTTGGTATTTACTTCTATTGGAGTAGAAGTTTGCTTGCATTCCAACATTCCATACTTCTCCAGAAGGTCCTTGGCATACTTGTAACATTCCTTCCTTTGTTCTTTCCACTTCAAGACCAAGAAAATGTCTTAGCTCTCCTAGCTCCTTCATCCTGAAGCGTACCGATAGATTTTCTTTGATTTGATTCACTTTTTCTTCATCATCTCCGGTAATAATGAGGTCATCAACATACATGAGTATTATCGCCAGCTTCCCTTGATAGTTCTTCACGAACAAGCTAGAATCTACATGAGTCAACATATAGTTATTCCGAGTAAGGAACTCTGTAATTTTTCCATACCATGCTTTCGGGGCTTGCTTGAGTCTATATAGTGCTTTCTTCAGCTTGCAGATGTACTCAGGGTTTGTGACACTTCAAAACCTTGAGGTTGCTCCATGTAGATAACTCTATCTAGTTCTCCGTGTAAGAATGCATTCTTAACATCCATTTTCCACAACTTCCAATCCTTTGTTGCAGCTAGTGCTAGTAAGACACGTACTGTGGTGATTTTTGACACAGGACTGAACTTCTCATCATAGTCCAACCCATATTGTTTAGAGAAACCTCTCGCCACTAGTCGAGCTTTGTATCTTTCGATTGATTCGTCTGGTCGAGTCTGGACTTTGTATATCCACTTGCATGATATAGGCTTCACATTGGGAGGCTTTGCTACTACCTCCCATGTCTCATTCTCCTTGAGTGTTGTGATTTCTTATTCCATTGTTTTTCTCCACTTAAGATGTTTTGCTGCTTCCTGGTATGTCATAGGCTCCTTTTCTTCCTCAATTTTTACAACATTTACGTACTTTGGGTTCACCTTATTAAGCCTTGTTTATTTACGAGTTTCTGGTTGATTAAGATCATCCACTTTTCTTCAAATTCTTCAATTTGGCTTGGCCGGACTTCTTCCCTTACTTCTTCTTACTCCTGTCTTCCATGGACTTTGTGCCTTCCAAACTTTATCTTGGTTTGTTTCTCTGATAGGATCTTGAGGACTTGGTTTTGTTGTTTCATAAGTCCCCTCCTCATTCTTTGGAGCATGACCCTCTTTCTCTTTGTCGAATAGTTAGACTTCTTCGGGCAGCCAGCATGACGAGGCTTCATTAAAAATGACTTTTCTGGACACCATACACTTGTTCGTTGTTGGACAACAACACCTCCAGCCTTTCGCTCACTGTCATATCCAACAGAGATGCACTTCTTTGCGTTCTTGTCGAACTTACTTCTTCTTGGCTCTAAGCATAGTACATAGTATATGCATCCAAAAACTCTGAGGTGACCAATTATGGGCTTCACATTCCATAGCTTTTCAAATGGTGATATGAATCCTAACCTTTCTTGAGGTAGCTTGTTGATGATGTAGGCAACTGTCTTCATGCACTCGGCCCAAAATTTTCCAGGTACATTTTTGGCATGTAACATACTCCTAACAGTTTCTGCAAGGTGCTTATTCTTCTTCTCAACGACACCGTTTTGTTGAGGCGTCCTTGGACATGTCAATTGTCTCCGTATCTTATTCTCCTTCAAATAGGTTTGACAGTCATCAGATGTATACTCTCCCCCATTATCTATGCGCAGTTTTTTTATCCTCCTCCCGAGATGACTTTCTACCTTCTCTTTGAACTCCTTAAACTTTGAGAATGTTTCTCCCTTCTCCATCATGAAGTCCATCCATACGTATCTGGAGTAGTCATCAATGAATTTAACCATGTAGCAACATCCACTTATCGACTAGTGCTTAACTTTTCCAAATACGTACGAGTGAATAAGCTCTAGAAGTTCTCTTTCTCTATAGTGTGATTCTTCATATGGAAGTTGGAATGCCTTACCATATTGACATCCTGCGCAGACTATGTTATCTTGGAACTGCATTTGGGGAAGACCTTTAACCACATGCTTCTTGATCATCGCCTTTAGCTTATGATAGCTGACATGACCACAAGTTGACTGTGTCGTTTCTTCTTGCATGGTCTACAAAAGCCGACTCCGCAGACATCACATAAATGGTATCCTTCTTTACTCCTTCCATTAGGGGTGCGCCAATGAATTTTACCTCCTTGCAGACTTTGAAATCTTCTGAGCCGAACACGACAGACAACAGGTTCTTAATTCCAGGAACATGATATACTTTCTCAAGTTGTACCTTCTTGGAGGATGTGGCCACCATTGATTTACCTATGTGAGCTATCTGTAGCTTTGCATTATTCGCCGTCAGCATAACTCTTTTCCCTTTGTACTTTGCTGTCTCCTTTAATTTGTCCTTGTCAACGATCATGTGATTTGAGAAGCCAGAGTCAAAGATCCAGGGTTTCTTGTAGTCGAGTGGTTCACGGTATGATACCACCAATGCTTGTTTGCCTATTTCTTCATCTTCATCTCGATCATGATGGTCCTCCATGGTGATTGATAAGGCGAGGGTATGATCACCTTTGTCTCCATTTGAAAATTCTTCTAATACTTATGCCATGGCAAGAGATGCTTTAAGATCCCATTCGTCTTCACTATGTTGACCTTCGTTGGGGTTACTTGCTGTTGCGGCATTTCCTTCAACTATTTTCTTGTACCAGCAGTCACGAGCAAAGTGTCCTTTCTTGCCATAATTGCAGCATCCATCCTTATCTTTTTGAGAGAAATCTCCTAATCTTTGCTCTTGGATTTGATGATGTTGAGGTCTCCTAATCTCCTAATCTCCTAATCGTGTGTATTGAAAGTTGCGACCTCTCCATTGTTTCGGTTTGTTTTCTTCCTTGTTTTCTGACGGCTTGTAAATAGTCTTCTTTGTAAATCGACCTTTTTGTTTGCGGCTGAACAACGCCTCCTCCTGGTCATTTGTGGTAGTGTTGTTGCTGCCTTGCTTTGCCAGAGTCTTCTGATTAGTCAATAAATTCTCCAGCTCCTTGATTGTTGGTGGAGTTGGCCATCCTAGTATAGCAGCAATAAAACCCTGATACTCGGGGGGCTATACCGCAAATAATTATTCTCCTCTTCTTATCTTCTTCAATTTTAGACTTTGGGTCTAGCTCAGATATTTCTCTACACACGATTTTAAGTTTAGTAAAATACTGACTAGTCGTCATTTTTCCTTGAACCGTCGATAATAACTCATTTTCTAAGAGTTGAAGTTTCCTGTCATTTTTCTTAGTAAATCGAGAGGATAAATTATCCCAAGCTTCTTTTGGTGTGGTAGTGTACCTGACGTGCTCCAATATGTCATCTTCAACGGTAACCTTAATGGAAAATAATGCTTTGCCAACTCTCATCTTCTACTTCTGAATAGTGAAATTCTCTCAAGTGGGTTCTTTCGTCTCGCTCCCACCAATTAGTCTCCATAGGCCTTGTCCTTGCAAATAGGACTCCATACATGTCGCCCATGTGCTGTAGTTCTAGTTTTTGAGCTTCCTGATGCTCCCAATGACATCCATTTTCACGCTATTGCTGACTCTTCAATTGGCCCCTGACTAATTTGGCTCACAGTCCCTGATTGTACACCCACACAGTCTCCCCTTACGGAAATTCACCAATCCTAGATTGGTAGCTTGACAACGGTCCCAGACAGCTAATTTATACTCAATGTATCTAGTACCAAAGGAAAATCTTTGTGATGTGGAAAATCAGTTTAGACTGCAACCACAGAACATACTCAGTATAACCTCAGGCTCTGATATCAAGTTGTTGAGTTTGATGGACTAAAAAGCACACTTTATAATTGTAATGACCACTTTGTAATTAAAGGAAACTCACACTTTTACTACACACTTGACCACACTGAATTACTCACTCCTCTCTACTCTCCACTCAACACTCTCTCGGACGCATATAACTCACTTTTTTCTATTTTGTTTATGCTCAATCTACACTCCACAACTAGACCCACACTTCTTTTTATACTACACCAAACCGCCTTAACTATAGAAATATCACAACTTATTAATTTCCTCTTGGCACAACTGACTCAAATTTGTGGCTTCACACATTTTTTAGAGATAATACAATTCTTGCCCTTTTTACTCTATCAAGGTAACAACTAAACCCCTATACTATTAAATGTTATTTTTACCCTTTTTATTTTACTAATTTTCTAAATATATCATATTTACCATTTTTAACTCAAAATAATTTTTATTTTCAACGTACCAGATTGATTTGTAACGAGTCTACTCTATATATGCAGATTGACAAATAAAAATGCAGTATTGTAGTATATCAATACAAAAATCATCAATGAATTTTCATTAATCATAAAATATAACCATGTAATTCACAAACTAAACTTCATAGTTTTCTCAAGTTACTAAAAATAACTTTTACAACATACTCTTGCCTAACTTATAAAAAAAGACAAAACGCTTGCCCACTAGATGAGAAACACAAAACATCAACCTTTAAGGAAACATACTTTGTCTCCCCCATACTATAAGACCTTTCATTATTATTTTTTGTCATTATCATGAAGTATAGATAATAGTTTCAAGAAGAGATACCTTTTCATCATCGCCTACGTCGCAATGGAGCAGAAAAAAGAAGAGTTACTAAGGAGAGGAAAAGAAGAGTTACTAAGGAGAGCAGGAGGTCCACAAAAATAGTGAAGATTAGCTTGGAGGGCCGGCCCTGAAGCTGTGGAGGATGCTGTCAGTGATGGACTCGAGGGCGCCCGATGTTTGTCGTTTGTGTAGATGGAGTGGAAGGGGCTGAATCCAGTGGCAAAAGCTAGGGTTTCCATTCAAAACTGGTGATCATCGTCATTAGGTTGTAGTGCTGGTAGAGGGAATTGAACTCGTCGAAGCGACAGTTTGAACGAAGCGAAGACGGAAAAACACAATTGATGATTTGGACTTTGGAGTGGGGTTAAAAAATAAGATGCTAGCCACAAGATGATTGATTAGATTTAAATATAAAAATTATTACCTTATCAGCAATTACGTATCATCTACATGATGTGATATTACTGATTAGACAAAACATAACAGAATATTGATGGCAAAAATAATAAAAGAAAACACTCAATAAATTGGCAATATAAGAGGGGAAAAAACAACTTTTAATCCTACAAAAATCTAATTGTTAACTTAATAAAATAGAGGAGACAACAGTATTATTATTCCTTTTCATTATTATTTTAACTGTCGAGTCACTAAGTTAAGATAGATGAAGATATTTATTTAGGAAAACTCTAAAAAGAACATAACCTGCTTGCAGTCCTACGGCATGGCGCGACTCTGTTATACTAGTTATGAACCAAAGGAAAGAGCTTTAACAAATAAAATAACATACACGTACACATAAATCTATATATGAATCAATTAAGGGGTAACACTTCTAAAATTACGACTAGATATCCTTTACATTAAGTTTTTGCCATACTTTAGATATAAGATTTAGAATTCATACGTTAGGTTATAGTTTAATGGGTTTATCATTTTTTTAGGTTTAAGAATTATTATTTTTAATTTATGATAAAAAATTAGAGTTTGTGATACGATTTATAATTTTTGAGTTTATGATGTAATATTTGAATGTTTCAATTTTTACTATTAAGTGTTTAAAGTTTAATATAAAAAATTTTAAAATTTCTTTTTAAAATTTTAAATTTTAAAATGTGATAATTATTAATATAAAGAATACCAGTAGCTATGAATAGTCACCAAAAACTAATACAGGTAACTGTATACCTCCCAACAAGAAAAATGATCATTATAGAGATGACAATAGCATTCTATTGTCGTGCCAATTAGCACTTTTTATTGCCACCGTTCTAAAATAAATATGAGTCTTAATTTTTTTTTGGTCGAGATACCTTACAGAAAAACATAGGAGGTATCAAGATAACTGCATAACCTAACAAATCCAACTTAACTAACATATACTAAAAAAGGGAGAGGAAAGGTTTGGATGACGGGGGAGGGGGAGGGCGGTAGAGTTGAAGGTGGGGGTTTGGACGGAGGGCCTTAAAGAGGACCGAAAATATAACAATTACCCAATATCAAATTAAGAGGAATGAGATCCTAAAAATGATAGGTTTTTAAGATTGGAAGAGGCAGGAAGAAATTGCAAAAGATAATGGGTCGTGTTATGTGTCATGTAATTTAATTGTCTCCGAATATGGTAAATATGATATCGGGGAAAACGACTAAGAAGAGATCTGATTTCCTGAATAGCTACCCCCTTGAGGATGAGAGCAATAAGATGGGTAATTTTTAGTTGAACAGCCAAAGCATCACCTTCGAAATTAATTTCTGGTATGTTTCGCTCAATACCCTAGATTATGGCTTCACGAAGGGCCAATGTTTCAATGACAAAACGGTCCAATATATTAGCAAAACTTCGACCACCGCTAAAAAGGATTGAATCATTGCATTCACGGACAACAAAACCAATAGCACCTCCAATTGGTTCCCTTATTGCACCATCTACTGAAATGGTGATCCTATTTTAAGAAGGAAGACGATGAGGATTTGATGGAATATAGAGACTAGAAGGTTTGGGTTGGGTGGTCCTTTGTTTTTCATATTTTTGTTGGATAAGTTCAGAATATTAATGATGGAATTGGGCTGTCAGAATATGAGGTTGGGTTTGAACAAGATTAAATACCACATTATTTTGTGATTTCCATAAATGCTACCAAAAACAAATGAATTTATCTCAGATGACAGGAGATTGGTGGGAGATGTCTAACCACGAGATGACGATGTTATTATTTGTAACTAAGTGAAGTGGAAATTCTAGTCTAGTTCCCAAAATTTGGACAATAGGGCAGGCAAGAAGTAAGTGGTTGACGGTTTCCTCAACGTGCAAACAAACTAGGCATTCAAGAGGAACATTTGCTCCCCGGTAATGTAGGAATTCACGAGTTAGAAGAATGCCTCATAGAAGTTTCCATAAAAATAATTTGAGTTTGGGTGTAATGTTTACTTGCCATATGCATTGCCAATCTAATGCGGTCATACGAACATTAGGCGAGAGATGGTCAATTTGAATAAACGGTTGAACTGCAATTTGGTAGGCCGAAAGCATCGTGTATGCCCCAGAAGAGACGAATGGCCAAATCAAACGGTCTGGGATAGAGAGACAAGGTAAAGGAATGGTACTAATTTCTTTTACATCTTCCAAAGTAAAAGTATTACAGAGTCGAGTTGTATCCCATGCTCCTTCAAAAATAAAATCACTAACGCGTATGAACATGGATCGCGGTTCAAGGTGTTGCAGTGGAGTAGGGGTGCGAGAGGGTGAGGTCGAAATCCAGTGATCATAAAGAGCATTGATGAATAAACCATTGCCCACCTGCCATCGCAAACCTTGGTATAATAAATCTCGGCCATGTAGGATACTCCTCCAACCCCATGATGGACGAGATCACAACTCTACTTTCAAGAGGGTAGTAGTGGGAAAATATTTTGCGTGCTAAAGTCTAGTAAGGAGAAGATCCGGGTTTTGAAGGAGACGCCATGTTGGTCGACCTAAAAGTGCTTGATTATAGGCATGAAAATGGCGGAAGTCTAGCCCTCCTGCTTCCTTTGATCGGCAAAGTCATTCTCAATTAAGCCAGTGCTGAGCTTTAGTTTCACCCCGTTTTCCCCACCAAAAGTCACAAAGTAATTGATGAAAGCTTTCAATGTTCTGGTTTGGAATTTAGAAGCAGCTCATTGTGTGAACGAAAAGAGCAGAAAGGACCGAGTTTATTAACACTTTCATGCCAACGGGGGAGAGAAAGGAGCCCTGCCAAGAGTGAATTCTAATCGTGATCATGTCCTTAATAAATTTAAAGGAAGCTACTTTTGATCGTTGAAGCATAGTTGGAAGGCCAAGCTAACGATCTTGGATATCAATACTGCCTACCCCAAGGAGTGAGTTAAAGGATTGTTGATCAGCAGATGAGATGGCATTACAAAATTTAACAGCTAATTTTTGTAAGTTTATTTTGGACCACTAGCTGTTTCAAATTGGTCAAAAAGTTCAAGTAGTGTTCGTATATCTTCGCTTGATGCTTGAAGAAAAAGAAAGGTATCATCGACAAACATGAGATTCAAGATAATTGGAGATTGTGGGGTAATTTGGATCCCAGTTAAGTTACCATTATCCAGTGTGCGCTGGAGCAGGATTGAAAGTCCCTCCGAGCAGATAGCGAATAATATCGGGGATAAGGGATCTCCTTGTCGCAAACCTCGAGTTGGGGTAAAATAATACAAAGGGGTACCATTGAGAATAACTGAAAAGGATGTTGTAGAAAGACAAGTAAAGATCCATTCGAGCCATTTTTCACTAAAACCCAAACGACGAGATAGTCCAAAAAGGAAGGACCATTCTACTCGATCATATGATTTTTCCATGTCTAATTTTAAAGCCATGTAGGGAGTGGTGCTGTTATGACTTTCTGAGAGAAAGTGCATGATCTCATGAGAGATTAGTATATTGTCTGTAATAGATCTACCATTGATAAAACCATTTTGGGTAGGACTGATAATTTTAGGTAAAATTTTGCTCAATCGATCAGTAAGAATTTTTGATATTATCTTGTATAAAATGGAGCACAATCCAATTGGTTGGATTTGTTTCATTGATTATACTTGTTGTACTTTAGGGAGGAGTGTAAGCCATGTATGATTTACACTTTTCAAAAGTTTTCCGTTAGAAAAAAATTCCAAAATTGCGGTAGTAATATTGGACCCCAAAATGTCCCAATAGGTATGGGAAAAATGTCAGGAAAACCATCTGGACCCGGGGCTTAGGTAGCTCCAATCGAAAAAACCGCTTGATGAACTTCTTCATATGTCACTTTTCGGCATAAGTTCGCATTCATTTATGGAGAGACTTGCCTAGAAGTCGGAAGAGCTGACAATAATTTGAGGGTTATTTGATTTGAATAGTTGTTGGTAATAGTCGGTGGCTATCCCACCCATGATGTTAGGATCTGATTGAGCAGAACCAGATGCATCTTGTAAGGAGGTGATGGCATTCTTTCGTCGTTGTTTGGCAACAGAATATTGAAAAAGTGTTGTGTTTCGATCACCGGCCGAAAGCCAGTTTACTGTAGACTGATATTTCCAATATAGTTCCTCCTGATGAGCCACGATAGCAAGGTCTGCCTGGAGTGAAAATATCGTAGCCCAATCGGTAGGATCTGTCGCTTTAAGGTTTGTGATCTCTTGGTCAATTTCACACATGCGTCGGGCACTATTAGTAAATCCCGCTCGGGCCCAGTATAGAAGAGCATATCTAATGCGTTTAAGTTTTGTGACAATCTGAAACATTGGAATGCCTATAGTAGGACATTGCCATTCTTTCAAGACAATTGTGCGGACTTCGGGAAAGGATAGCCATCTGCGATCAAATCGAAATAATCATCGAGAAATTGAATTTCGAGGTATACGAGTGAGGAAGATTGGTCGATGATCTGAACCATGTGATTTGCAGTGGGTGACCTTTGTTTCCGGCCAAGCTGCCACCCAATCATGTGAGACAAGGAAACGATCTAAGCGTTGCCGAATAAGTCTATCAGTACATTTATTGGACCAGGTAAAGTCTTCCCCCTCATAGCCAACATCAATCAATTGAAGGTCTAATATCAAAGAATTAAAATCACCCATTGATCGAGGATTGGGAGGATTGCCACCTTCTTTTTTCCGACGCAAGGGAAACGGTATTAAAATCACCAAAAATCGCGTATGGATGATTAAAATCAAGGATGAGATCGCGGAGTTGACTAAGTTGTCGTTCGCGAACCCCACAAGTGTTGATAGATACACTCCTATAAGATAGGTACTATTGTTATTTGGCAAATCCCAACGGATACCAAACGCGAATTCAAAAGAAAAAACACAATGACATTTGAGAGTGGATTCCCATGCAAAAGCTAGGCCTCCTTTCGTGTCAACACGATCTACTATTTTGTGTGAGGAGAAACCCACATCATTCAGCTTCCTCCTAACAATACTTGTGTCATTCTTTGTTTCTGATAAAAACAAGAATGATGGATGTCGAGTCTGAATGTGACGTTTCAATTCACTTGATGTCAAGGTTGGACCGATGCCTCTACAATTCCATGCTAAGATGCTCATTGTGGGAAGGAAATCTCGTTATAGGTTATATTTTAAGTAATTAGTGGTTATATTGTAAGATTAATACGAGGCGCTAATGCCAAGATAAGGTACTAGAGACCCAGAATAATTACGAGGCACTAAGGCCAAGATAAGGAACTAGAGATCCAAAATAAGTATGAGGCGCCTTGACCAAGACAAAATATTCATCTCAACCACCAGACAAAGAAATGCTGAATCAATTATTCATCGTCCTAGAGGTTAGTACCATATGAAATCCTTAAAATCGATGAGTTAGGAATATAAATATAGAATTCAAGTATGGGAGGCAGAAAAGTTGTTGAAATAGAATGAAGGGGATGGGCAATCTGAATTGGAAAAACACACTGCAAATGAGAATGAAGAATGAAAAAAAATTGATTCTTGAAATTGATGACGTTGATTATGATTGGGTTGAAAAATGGAAAGTAGCAAAGTCATAGGTGAAAGAAGTTTCCGCTGGAATGAAATAAATTGTTTAAGATTTGGAAAGGAGTAAATAAGTAATTGAATTTGGGGGAATAATTTGAAATTTCAAATAAAAGGAAACTCCTAATATTACCTTAAAGATATTGAAAAAGGTATCAGTAATTTATGTCTTTATCAATTAGATTGGGCTTATTATAATTAGTTTTATTAGTTAGCTTTTTATGATTTAAAATATAATTTAATGATTCGTATGCATAGGAGGGGAATTGATTCGGTTAAAAATAACCAAACCGTTCACCTGGATATTCAAACCAAAATGAGGAAGTCTGTGCCAAACTATACCTATTGATTTGTACTTATCAATAATTAGTTTGTGGTTTCAGATTGGCTATTGGAATATTATAAAACACCTTGTTTCTGTTTTCGTAAATTTAAAATAAATAATTACAAATAATTTAAATTTTTGACTAATGTCTAATGAGAGTAAAAATATAAATCCCTTTTTAAATAGACGATAAGACAATCAAATATCAATCTAAATAAAATCAAACATCAATACAAACTATTGCTACATTCTTGAATTCTCAGTAGTACGAAAATGAAATTGCAGAATCAAGAGGAACAATTCTCTAGAATTACTTTAGAGCGTATATTGGTAAAATAACGAGAAGGAATTGAAAACGATCAAGTACTCAATTGTTATTAATGATTACTCATTAAAACGACGTGTTTATTAAATGAAAAACAAAGGTCCAACCCTTTAAATCCATAATGTGAATGATGAAACAAGAAAAGTAACAGGAAAACATCATTATTAAGGCCACAGTAGGTGGAAGTGATGAGTGATGTTTTAGGCAAATTGAAAATGAAGGTGCTTCCAAGCATATCTCATAAGTTTAAGGGATGATGGGTTTGTTAATTTTTTCCTTATCCTCTTCCAGGTCATCCTTTTGGATAAAAGAGCCAAATTCATTTAAATTGGTCATCCGCAAATGGCCTAGAACTCTCAACGATGTTGTTTGCTGTGTTAAACAGCGATATCCACAAGTAGCTCCCTGTTGTGGATTAGTTGTATCATCAGAGTCGGAATCATCAGAATCACCAAGAAGATCAAAGGGCTCCTTAAAGAGAATTCCGATAGGTGCTTGACGAGGGATCTTTGGAACTTTGGCTGACTGGGAATCAAATATGCGTCTTGATTGACCCTTCAATTCCAATATAATTCAAGGGTCAATATTAAATTAGAGGTAATATGGTCATATGAGATTTAAATAATTTTGTTAGACCTTAACACATTATTCTCCGATTACAGGTTATTGTAGTGATCGGACCACCACTTTTAGTCATTGTAAAGTTTTTTGATCAATTTTTTGATGACTTCGACCTTCGTTCACAATTTTCTTTTTACTCATGTGATCACTATTGTTGGCTCTATGTGTCTAGAATTTTTGTCTCAATTTTTTTTTCAACGACCGTTTGTAAATTTTGTACGAGTCTTTGTATAAGTGTTTGAAAGATAGTGAAATTGTCGAGTCCGCATGAGATCAAAAAGTGACATAAAATCGTAATCATAAAATTGAATCGCAAAATCGTAAGATTCCACGACTCTAAAATAATATCAAATATTTAGAAATTCACAAAAGAAATAATACATAAAGTAGTTAAATATTGATTAAAATTATTATCCAAATTCTAATTAAACATGATAATCAAATAATAAATCCTAAATGTCTTATGTTTTCATCAACACACTATCCTCCATAAGTTAAATATTTTATGATAAGTTTGTCATTTCAAATACAAATAGGTAATAACAACTCTGACTACATCAAACCCGTTGGACCGATATTAAGATCTAAATATTCATCATCTAGAAGACAATCTCCAAGTACGTGATCAAGTGGAACTCCAAACTCGAATCCGTTAAATTATTATATGTACTATTCAAAAATACAATTGAAAAATCTTTTTCGATTCGCTCAAATATGTATTTAGTTCACTCAAATTTATGTCTGATTTGCTCAATATGTGTTCTGACCCACTCAAATTAGTTTCGATTCGCTCAAACAAGTTGAATCGTGAATCGGATTAGAATCGACCGATTTAACTCTCGATTTCACCTGATTCCTATTTTGCGTGGAATCTAGATCGCTAAACCTAAGTGAAAGCGTAAAACCGTACGATTCTGCGAATTAAATCGTAGATTTCACTATCTTTTGTATGAGCATTTATATGAGTTTGTACAAAATGTATACATTTGTACGAGTTTGTACAAAGTGTATGAGTATTTCTACCCCTGTATTATCGTCAAATCGAGATTAATTTTTGTATGATGGTTCAAAAAAAATTAGAGGTTATTTGGAACGAATCCAATCTTGTATACTTCAAAATCAATACCTATTTTTTATGGTCTTTTTATCTTAGAAATGTTATGAATATAATTACTATAGTGAATGCACCATTGTGTAACTCCTTATTCCATTCTTCAATGTATTTCATTGTATTTATTTTCCCACCTTTATGTGTAATAATATTAGAGAGTATAGGTTATGATCTATGAGCCTATAAATAGAGCTCTCATTTGTAGCATTCGATACACCTCAATAAGAAAGTACTTCTCCTCTCATGTTCTTGTTCTCTTTTGTTCTTAGTTTTATAACACGTTATCAGCACGAAGTTCTGCCGTCGAGCAATATCTTGTAATCATACAATGAGAGATTATTTTTAATCGTGAGATAAGCGGTGCACGCGGAACAATACAATTCCGCCCGCCATATGGCTAGTAAGATTTACGCTTTTGATGCCCGTGATATGGCCAATGAGATTTATGCTCTTGATGCCCACGATATGGTTAATGAGATTTACACTCATGATACTCGCGTTTTGAAAATTTATTATTTGCCTATTTGGTATATACGTGGGTTGCGGTTACTTTCGGGTGCATGAAATTTGCATAATACATGCTGGCGTTATTGTTCATTTTTTTATAATATTTCTCATACTTATTTTCAACAATCGGAGTCATTGTTCTTTATCATCATGCACATCAATTACTTACATTACTACTAGTTTAATATAATTTAATTTCCTATTTATGGGTTGCTTACCATTTGAATAGTATGACCGAATAATTCTTCATTGATTTCTACTTTATTGTCTGCTTTATGTTTTTTATTTTCTTTATATGACCTTATTATTAAATTTATGACCTTACTATATTTTTTTTAATATGAGTTAACATTTTCTTCCTTACAATCATAATTATTCACTTGTTGTGACTTTTCAAATTTATGGCTATATTATATTGATATTTATGTTATCAAATAGCCGTTATACTTATTATTAGTTAATGGTTTATTACTAATTTTATATGAGTTTATTATCAAGTTAATGATATTTTATTTATTTCTTATAATATATTGAATATTTTGTAATTTGAGCCCCTCCATGTTTCGGGCAAGCTTCACCATTCATTGGCATTGGAAGCTAAAATTCATTTATAATGGTCTTCGTGAAACCATCAAACACGATAATAAAACATCTTCTCAAGATAAAGCCATAGCTTTAATCTTATTCGCCATAATCTTCATGAATGGTTGACAAAAATGAGCAACGACTCATGTATCCTGTGGCGTAATGTCAAAGCCATGTATGACCACCTCAAGTGGCAAATTTTCTTAAAGTGTGATACGATTAAAGTACCAAGAGACAAATATTCCAAGGAAAAGATCGAATATCTTATATGTCTCAAATGTTTGGTGGTCCAATGAGACACCATATCACTCCATGAAGTGAATTATTATATTCATATATCCACAAAGTGACAAATATATACATACATACATTCCCACAAGTGTAAACACAATACACGATTGTGGAGGAAAAGATCTATTATTTGGTATGGTCATGAATTTTGGGGAATACATCTTTTATATGAAAGAGAGTTGTAAATTGATGTTGAACAATTTCAATCACATAAAAGGGGATACATCCATCAATTTTATTTTGATGATCATATACAAATGATATTGCTTCATAAGCCATCAAATGTACAAAGACTTATTTGTTACATTTTTTTTAGCACATGGAACAAGTTATTATTGTTGTTTCTATATGGAACCTTTTCCTTGGTGGTTGTACATTTATATTGTGAAGATTATTCATCCCATAATTGGTGACATGGATGGTTAAGACGACTATGATGGAGTATCTCTATTTATCATTTGCGCTATTCATCATTCTCTTGCAAAATGAGTATTGCCATGATGAGAAATGACATAATACATTGTGATATATAACTCATCGATAGTGCACCATATAACGAGTAGTACAAAATCACTCGAAGCTTTAGTAGAGCTATTGCATTATTCAAGAAGGAACAAGATCCTTTTGATTTATATATTGATGATCACAAGGGAGAGGAACGATAATGTGGTATATGACCATGAAACTATTAAATGTTGTCCTCCAATTTGTACCAGACATATGTGATCGTGATTGAGATACATATCAATGTACACTATAAGTTTACTCGTCATGACAAGTATTATCTGACATAACCGGTGTGACCATCCCGGTTCAATCATAATGTGAATCGATAAGTACCTCTATGGATAATGTTGTGCACGAGTTCTCAACTTGGGTATTCTAAAGAAATGATTCTTAAGGTTATAGGGATTTAAGTAGTCCTTGTGACTCTCCTACTTCCCGGGAACACGAACAATTTTCTCGTTCGTCAACAAGGTTTCGTTTCTAGGAAAGCATTTTCACCTTTCCGTTACCCATTGTTGGGTGAATCTCCAACACAACATAACTCATTTTTGGGTTGCTTATTCTTAAATAGAGTTGATTGTTTGGATAATAATCAACTAAAGTAAGATAATTTATCTTATACAAACAACAAAACAAAGGGTGATGTGTGTGGATCCATACACCCAACATGTGGATCAATTATTTTAATTGATGTATCAACTAGAAGGTCACATGTATATATGAAAGCAAACTAGAATTTGCGAGATTGCTAGTTCAACCATTTTGGTTATGAGCATATTTTCATGATTATCCAATAACGAAAAATGTGTCATTGAAACGAACATTTTCCATTTATATTATTGTGAACATGTCATTTACATGAACAACACAAATTCGCATTACGCCAAGAAATTATTATGAATTCCTCCATTATATGTGGGTTTTGGGTCAAAACCTTATACTTCTCATCATTGGATATATGGATGTGATATACACATCTAAATTGCTCCACCACAATTTATTAGGATGAGTTCTCAATGATGATTTGGAAATTATGTTGATTACGAGTTCATCGATTGTAAAATATTTACATCGTTGTCAGAAAATTTTGATGACTCGTTTGGAGGTTTATCATTCATATAATCATAATTCTCAACAGTATGTGAAGAAAATCAAAGGTTGGCACAGAGATTAGATGAATAATCATCATATCATTTTGATCCTCGCACTAAACAATGTGAACGTGAAGTTCGAAAAATATATAATTCATCATTTGCCAGACACTTTACTGACCCAAACAGAGTAAAACTCTCATGTGCCAACTCGCAATGCTCCGGTGAAAATGATGTTGACATTGGGCAATCTGACATCACAACTGAGTCTAAAACCCGTATAAAGCATGGTAGACCACACGGTTCCAAAGAAAAATTTCCTCAAAAGTGAAATGGAGCTATAGATCCGGATGGTCAAATTGAGGTTAAGATTATTTAAGCAAACACCACCAAGAGAAACAAATAATGTGCTCAAGAAGAGTCTCAGGTACCCGAAAGATATGAATATATATCTCAATTATCTATATCTTGGATGGAAAATATTGGAACCCCAATGAAGTCAACGTCGACGAAATTTTTGCGTATAGTGCAACGCTAAATATGATAGTTGAAAATGAGGATCGTGAGCCAAAATGCATGCAAAGAAAGAAATGATTGGCTGAAAAAATTTCAATTTGAGGCAAATTCAAATTCCCAAGAGAAATGAAAAGTTTTAAGACATCAAGTCTTTATACATTGAGATGTAAAGTATGAGTATGAGAAGTTATGAAACATCTCATTTTTGAAAGGTTTTGTACAACAAACCTATAACATTTTGATTATGAGAAAATATATTCTCATGTGGTGGATGCAACTACTTTTTATTATTCGATTAGTCGGCAATTTATGAAGGGAAAGAGTTTGCCTCTAATGGATGTCCTTGCAACCTATATGTATGGTTTGCATAATTAGAATACACATGAGTATATGAAATTCCCTTGAGGATTTATTTTGCTATAAGCAAACAATTCAAGTTCACGTGAACAAGTTATATCTAATTGACGTCATATGGATTGAATAATTGAGAGAAGTGGTCCATTTAGCATATCATACATTTCTCTATGCATAAAACTATGATTTCTTTTTCATATTGAGTTGAATTTTGAATGATGAAAAATCATCTTTGTCATATTTTATGATTTTGAAATTCTTATAAAAATTTATATACTTTATTTTATATTTAAAATGTATTTCTTTTGTTTATAAGAGTTTAAGTGTCATCATCATCTTTTGTTATATTGATGACATACACTTTATTGAGACTCCTAAAGAGTGTCTCAAAGCAATCAAATATTGATTAGCTAGAGTTCGAGATGGAAGATGTGGAAGATTACCACTAACTTGCCAACCGTGCATCTCTCTCGAACATGATTTTCGTATATCATCAATGATATACTAATTATATCCAACAAAAAGTTATATGGATATGACATGGCTATCAGTGCCTGGATGGTAGTCAGATCACTATGTGACTCTATGTCGAGTTTAATCGACCTTTATTAAGACACAAGATGTACTCGATTTTGAAGTAGTAATCTTGGTCATATTTGTGTTGGTTGACCATAAATTGGTCTCATGTGATAATTTTACCACTTGGTGGGCTGTGAAACCAACTTATAAAACTACACCACCATTTCAAGATCGATCCTATAAATCATGCATGATATTTATTTTGTATATATCCTTGAGTTGCAAGAAAATGTTGCAACGTGATGTGATGATTATGTACTCTTTTTCCTTCACTAGGTTTTTATCCCATAGGGTTTTCCTAGTAAGGTTTTAATGAGACATATTCTCATCTAATGGTCATTTAAGGTGAAGTGTCATGTGAATTATGGATGACCATCGATCATGTGATGCATACATTTTATGCACAAACTTCAATGAGTTGAAATATTTATCAACTAAGTGCACCTAAGTGATAACTTGGTTGATTTATTCACCAAAGATCTCTCTCGCATCAACTCGTTGGAAAGCAAATTTGGAATTGGTGAGTGAATGATCTCAACCGATATAATGATGAGCGAGAGTTGATATCCTCATCGTGGGGAGTCAATATGAAGGATCTCAACCGATATCATCATCGGGGGAGTCAATACGTCTGTACTCTTTTTCCCTTAACTATGGTTTTTCCCACTGGGTTTTCCTGGTAAGGTTTTTTTAATGAGGCAGTATCAAAAGCGTATTCGAAGGACGATGTATAACCAATGGTCATTCAAGGGGGAGTGTTATGAATATAATTACTATAGTGAATGCACCATTGTGTAACTCCTTATTCCATTCTTCAATGTATTTCATTGTATTTATTTTCCCACCTTTATGTGTAATAATATTAGAGAGTATAGGTTATGATCTATGAGCCTATAAATAGAGCTCTCATTTGTAGCATTCGATACACCTCTTTAAGAAAGTACTTCTCCTCTCATGTTCTTGTTCTCTTTTGTTCTTAGTTTTATAACAAGAAAAAGGTTATTTAGAACGGTGCCAAATTGCCAATAAGGGATTTATAGGTATCCAATTCAGATTTAATGACAATAATATTTTTGGTGTGGACTCGACGACAATAATAGCCCAAGGATGTCCAACATAATTAAACATTAGTGATCTGGAAGGGAAATGGCTTATTTTTGCTGTGGGCCTAATCCTTACCCACTAAACTTGGTTCAATTTTAGATCCATTTAAAATATCGTGCAAGGGTCTTTGGACATCTTTTCACTTTTCAGACCCGAAAGAACCCATACTGCAAACCGGCCAAAGTGCACCCCATACAGTGTAATGATATACGGTGCAAAATCTAAACTATAGTAACATATTGTGCCATCATTAAAGACTATAATGACATGCACTTGTCCCAACTTTTGAGTGCCAAAGTCCGAAATGCTTCATGTCCTCCCTCGCTTTCTTACCAGCAAATGTGCAAATCAAAGAAAGAACCATTAACCCTTTCTTATGCATCTTGGCCTCTCTAGTAATCTATTTCCTCTGATAGTTGACGTTTTCCTGCGGCGTAATTGGAAGCGGAATTAGCCCGATTCTGAACTGCAGATCAATTCTATTAGATTCACTTTATTCGACTATAACTCAACATTTCCAATTTCGTCGGATTTGAGGCATAACTCGAGCTGCCAAGTTCAGTTTCGAAACATGTACATGAATCTGAATTCCAGCATACTTCTTGGATTTGGACCGGAATAAGAAACTGATAGCCTACATAAACGGACCAGAAACAGAACACGAACAGCTCGAAGTGGTTTGTATTCGAACACAGCTAAGCAAGGAAACAACGGTAACTGTCAACCACAATCAAATCTCACAGAACATCCAACGCAAACCATTCCGCCCCTAGCTAAATTCACAAAACCCAAACTTCCATCTGATCATCTCAAAGTTCACAACACGGATCTTATCATCAGCCCTGGCCAGTTGTCAACCAAAGCAGGCGGCCGATGACCAATCAACAGACTATAAATCGCCACATCCCTATCCTCGCCTCTATGAAACATATACTTCTTCAACACACCATCCTTCTTAAACCCAACTGCCTCCAACACCTTCTGCGCCCCTTTGTTCTCCACGTCAGTAGCCGCCTGCAGCCTCACCATCTCCGGAAACACCTTCAAGGCTTCCACCACAGCCATCTCCACAACTTTCTTCCCGATTCCCTTCGACCAATACTCCGGCGACCCGACCCCTCCTATGTCCGCCCGCCTCCTTTCGTCCCCGCGGACCCCGGGACACACCGTTACCAGCCCGATTGACCGGTCGTCAATGCACACGGACCGGCAGTACGGGTGGGGAATGCAGTAATTCTGTATGTAGGATGAAAGCTCTTCCTTGGAGTTGAACTTCCTCCACGGCGTGTAACGCGTCAGCTCTGGGTTGGTGGCGTAGCTCCACACGTCATCCACGTCGGATGGTGTGAACGGTCGGAGGGTTAACCGAGAGCAAATTTGTTCAACGGACTCGGCCATGGATGGTTGTGTTCTGTTCTTTCTCCTCTGTTATGAAATGTCTTTTGAGTTTTGTGGTTGGGCGCTATATATTTTCCCCGCTCGTGTTAGTGATTTTTGGTTTGTTTGTTTGTGTGTTATGCTATGCATGATTGATCCAGGAGTGTGGGGACATTGAGTCGGGCGTCGTTATCGAACTTTGCTTAATTTGACACCGCTAAATTTTAGTTTGTGTGGCTACTTAGTCTCTGAATTAACGTTTTTAATTAATTTGTACTTTGATCTGCCCAGTTGAGCAAGACTGGAAGAGGAAGAAATGGTATCAACAATAATTGACGACCAATGTCATGTTTCAGAAATTGGTTACTGGAGCTGCATAATAAAATAATCATCATAATTAATAAACCCATAATTCGATTAACATATAACTTGTTTTGATTGTGATTTGTGTGATGCATAATTTAACGGACTCGACTTTTAATAATGATAAAATAATTAATAAAGTGAAATCAATTTAACTGATAAGTTTGACTCAATTAGTGATTTGAATTTTCTAGAAAAACTATGAAATTTTTTTTTTTAAAAAGAAAATAACATGTAATTCACTACAAAAAACTATTAATCTAACACCACTTTACAATGACAGAGAACCTTTGAGTTTGGATATCTATATATCTCTTAACAATATATTGAGGAATCTAAAATTCTTTAGTTTCTTAGATAGTTGTAGGGGAGAAATCGATATAGCAACAAAAAATTAAATATTTGGCCAGGCCGTGAGATCAGTCTCCATACAATTTGTGAGATATGAAAAAATTTGTCTTGTTATTTTATAGGCAACTCTGTTACGATACACCGTATCACTTGTACCTGCAAATAAGGATCTCAGCCACAATGGCACCACTAGCAAGACAGCGAGTAGAGCGCCAAGAGAGTTTAGAAAGACAGCCTCTAACCCTTTCAATATTCACCTGTCCGACTTTATGTCAAAAGTACCAGTTACACGCCTTTCAAACAACCAGGAACTCTCAATTCGAAACCTATTATGAGATTTAAAATCGATCTTAAAATTGGAGATGATTATCGACAAAGATCTATGATGACGAAAAATGTATAAGAAAAACGAAAATGTATAAGAAAAACGAGTGGATGGGCCATTTATAAACAACGATGATAAGACGGGCACAATAATGTAAAGCAGGACGATCGTGGAGGGAAAGGATTGTGATTTGTGAACCGAAACTAGACAATTAGCATTTGGCAACCTTTTTAATTTTGTAGATAAAATCAGCCAACCGAGTCGGTCCAAAAACTACCTAACTGGAAATCTAGATTTTCCATGGATTATAATACAGCTCCAATGTGTATTGTATTGCTTGCCAGCGGGATATTTCGATTCATCCAAGGGTAACAATCATGAATCAACCTTCCACATGTTTTGAAATCCATTAGTTAAGGTTGAAAGAAAATCCATTCATTACAGAACAATAACAAACAGCTACTAGGATCAGTGGACAAACTGTATTTTTATCCCTATTTTTTTTCGAAACAAGCAAGGTCAAATTATTATTAATGTTGTGCTAACACACATGGCTTGGGTAGCATTAATAAGTCATGTTGGAAGTGCCATCCAAAAAAGCAATCGGCGACCACATCCACATTGCATTTAATTTTACCTACCGACGGAGGGTGCATCTGGGACAGTACCTCGGAGTAGGCGTTGGTATGGAGTTTTTTGCCCGTACTGCTTCCCATTCCTGCCTCAACTGGATGCCTCCGCAATAATCTGATATGGTGGCATCTGCTTATTGCTCTAGATTCGATTATTCCTCTACCTCCAAATGCACAAGATACCAACCGTTACCCGTTGGCAAATCTTTTTGGTTTGAGTTGCAAGAATTTTCCAGAACCACTCGTCAACATCGTGAGTTGCCGCCGCTGCAGTTTGAATTGCCGATATAATCCCCAACTCTTCCCAGCACTGAATCGCTTATGGAAACTCCACAAACAAGTGCCAACCTTCCTCTAACTCCCGAGAACACACCCCACAAGCCCCCGGAATGTTCAAAATTTGTACCTTTGCGCCGAAGATGGCCCCGGGTTGGTATTATGTCATGGGCCGATCTCCACATAAGATGTAGCAATTTTGGTAGGCATTATAGGCTCCACAGCTTGCGCCAATCCTCATCACGGTAGTGAATCGATTGGTCCACCAGCCGATCCATGTACAAGCGGTAAGCCGAGCGCACTGTGTAGCGGCCACTCTTCTCGTAGTGCCAAGTTCTCATATCCGGTCTCGACGCAACTGTAGCTGGAATTGTAAGTATCTCCTGTCTATCCCGAGCCAAAAAGTAATGGTGTATCAGGGTGATATTCTATTCATTTTTTGGGTCTACTAATAGCTCCCTTACCGTAGCATCCTCTATATTTGATACCATCGGGGTTTCAACTTGAAACGCCCCGTCCTCAACCGGAAGCCACCGTCGGTCAATACTATAATAGAGTGACCATCCCCGACTTTTCAACACATCCCTTGTTTGATAATTTGCTAGTAATTCCATATACCTCGCCAGACGAAGCTAGGTTTAGGTTCTAGGTTCATCAAGGCAAAATCTCATGTCGGATAGTATTTTACCTTAAAAATCCTCCCCACTAGCGATTAAGGGTTTGGTAGGAGCCGCCACACTGGCTTTTCCAAAAAGAGCTAAGTTGAAACCCCTTAAATCCTTGAATCCCATACCACCCACTTCCTTAATAATGGTCATTCTCTCCCATTTCATCCAAGATATACCAATACCTGAGAACCGCTTTGATCCCCACCAGAAGGAGTCGAGCATTCTCTTGAGATCCTCCGTAAGTGTATCCTGAAGCAAGAAAACGTTCATGCTGTACATCGAGAGTGCATGCGCCACCGCCTTCAATAAAATCTCCTTATCCCTTTTGATAGACATTTTCCTTTCCATGATTGAAGCTTTCCCCACACCTTCTTTTGTATCACCTTGAACTCCTCGGTCTTATTTCTGCCCACGAGCACCAGAACTCCTAGATACCTATTCGTGTCGAGATCAATATAGACATTTAGTTCCTGAGAGATATGATAGCTTGATTATTGGTAGCCATGGTGACCCAACTTTGACTAGTTTCTGCTCCGGTTTCGATGATATTTTCCTGTTATAAGTATCCGGTTTGATCATTATTGCATTTCGTGCTCGTTTCCTCTTGAACAAACCATCTCGGTCGGTTTCACTTATTTCTTGGAGTTTCTTCCTTTAGTGCAGGTATCCGTTGGATAGAGGGTTCGGCTATGAAGCTAATGGTACTTTTCGAAGCAAAATTGGAGTTCGAATGAAGAAGTTATGGCCGAAAGAATTTAGGGGAAGCTGTTGTTGACTAGTCAAGGTCGTGACACAACCTGTCACGGTCGTGATAGTTGTCACGGCCGTGATAGTTGACCTGTCATGGCCGCGATGACTAGTCTGGGCAGAATCTTTTCACGATCTTCTTCTCGTCGATAGTCTTTCCAGTGGCTTTGATCTGGTTCACTATCTCTGCAACACGAGAATGAAAGTCTTTGATACTTTCGCCTTCCTTCATCGTCAGGTTGTCGAATTGGCGCCATAGATTTTGACGTTTTATAGAGATTGCCTTTTCGGAACCTTGAAATTCATTCTTCAGGACTTCCCAACTTTCTTTGGCTGATTTGATGCCAAAAAATTTCTGAAATATTGTCTTGCTTACAGCTTGCTGAATTATCGTCAATGCGCTGGCGTTCCTCTTGACATTCTTCATATACTCCTTCGTCTTCTTCCCCCTTGTTTTGGGATCGTCTTGTGGTGATTGTTCGATGCTTTCTTGAACAATATCCCACAAGTTTTGAGAAATGAAGATAGTCTCCATTTGTGCTTTCCAATATTCGTACAATTATTCATCAAAAATTGGGATTTGATTTGGAGAGTTGGCGAACATGGAATTCGACGATGGTGCTGCCATATGATTTTGAGGAGATTCTTTTGGTAGAGGTTTTGAGAGGGTTTTGTGAGGGTAGGTTATAATATGGTTATCAAAGTATAAAGTGTAACTTTTTATGATGTGGAAGATCAGTTATTAAAACCGCAACCACAGAGCATACTCAACGTAACTTTAGCTCCGATACCAAATTTGTTGGGGCGCTAGCAGAAATATAGTGGAATTTAGAATAAAAAGATAATATTTTGATAACTCTCTCAATTGATCACTCAAGTTTATAAATATGACAAATTGGTCATTAAGACCGATACACTCACCCTCACTCAAACAAATGCCTCTCTGCAGTTTCTATTGCTTATGTGTTTTCACAAATTGCCAATTTTATTACAAGTGAGGCTATTTATAATAGTCATGATATAATTAGTAGGTAAGAACCAACTTAAGTTTGTGATTTATAAAATTTTAATTATTTTAATATATCACATTTTATTAATTTGATAGTTAAAAATTAAAATATTTTTGTAGAGTTGTAAAAAATAATTTAAAGAATTGTATATTAATTCTCAACAAAAACAGTTCTACTTCTCCCTGGACCCAGCCTTGCGGGTCCTTCCCTTGTCTCATCACATCGTCAATACCTACGGTACTATCACTATGCAAAAAAAATTAACATAAAATTGTTTGTGCCATTTGTTTCGACCATCGTTTTGCTGTGACACAATGCATGCAGGGTTACATGGTATGGGCCAATGCCGAGGCTGCACATTTTGAATCCTGAAGATATAAAAGAGTTATTGGGGAAAACATACCAGTATACCAAGTCCAGAAGAATTCCATCCCTTAAGCGGTTAGTTTCTGGACTTGCAAGTTATGACGGCGAGAATTGGGCCGAGCACAGAAGAATCCTCAACCCTGCTTTCCATTGATGTATGATTCTTCTGGTTTTTTTAGCTTATCAATATGTTTATCTGGACATTCACCCATGTTGTTTTACTTTTAACAGCTGATGATGCCAACATTCTATGAACGCTGCAAGGAAACTGTCGATCTGTAGGAAAGGATAGTTGTTTCCAAGGGAGGATCATCCTGTGAAGTGGATGTATGCCATATCTCCAGAGCATGACATGTGATATTATTTCCAGGGTAGCATTCGGAAGCAATTACCAAGAAGGGGAAAGATTTTTCGATCTTTTCAGAGAGCAGACATTTCGTGTGGTACGTGGGATGATGCAGCAAGCTGAAATTCCAGGTTGAAGGTTCGTACCCACGAAGCTCAAATATGTTGGACTATAGATTTCTTCTGTAATAAATTAAAAAATTTGAAACAATTTAGTGGTTCTCCAATTATGGATTTTTGTGTGAACGTGTGTAGTAATTAATACCTTCGTTGTTATATCCATAAAATATGTCACGTTAACATGCCAGGTCAAAAAATGTATAATAGTCTTATTTTCCAACTTTATTGAAATGTATCATATCTCAAAAGGAAGCTAAAGAGCGAAAAGACGGAAATTTCTTGATGCCTAAGGTGCCATTATTGGGTCAACTGAGGCGGCTGCTACTTTAACAAAGGGTTAAAGATGAAGTCCATGGTAGCGAACTATCCAAGCAATTCACATCCCTCTGTTTATATGCATATATTCAGCTACAAGCAAAAGAATTTAGTATCTCATCGCTAATTATAACTAGGAAAAAAGAAATGGAGCCAGCTGTAGAAAATGAAATCTCACTCCGGCCACTGGAAGCGTCGGACATCGACGATTTCATGGTGTGGGCGACCGACGACAAAGTGGCACGATTCTGCACGTGGGAGCCGTACTCCAGCAAAGAGGAAGGCCTGGATTACATAACGAGAACTGTTCTTCCCCACCCGTGGTTCAAAGCAATCTGCATCAACGGCAGGCCAATCGGCGCCATTTCAGTGACCAAGAATACAGGGGGAGACGCTTGCCGAGGGGAGCTAGGGTACGTGCTGGCGTCTGGATATTGGGGGAAAGGGATTGCGACGGCGGCGGTGAGGATGGTGGCGGAGGGGATATTTGAGGAGCGGCCGGAGTTGGAACGGTTAGAGGCGCTGGTGGATGTGGAGAACGTTGGGTCGCAGAGGGTATTGGAGAAAGTTGGGTTTGTGAAGGAAGGTGTTATGAGGAAATTCGTTGTATTAAAAGGGAGGTCTCGAGATATGGTTATGTTTAGCCTTTTGTCTACTGATGTTGTGAGTTAGTTCACAATGTTTGTCTGTAAGTCTATATTGTAAGCGTTTATGGCAATGTTATTGTTTGTTGCTCTGTGTTTCCCTGTTCTGTAAGCTTCCGGATTAATAATTTCATAGTCCACCCAATAAGTTTAATTAATGATTATTGAACTTGAAAACTCGGAGTGTGCTCAGCTGAAAGTAAATAAGCTGTAGATTAACAAGGGTTAAAGACAAAGTCATTCCCTTCACTTGTTACTAACAACATGTTGCCATATTCTTAAGATAAAAAAAAAGTGAAGGGGAGTTACGGTAGTTTATTGTTTATTTAATTTTTTCATGTAAAATAATATCAATTTTTATATATTTTATTTTATATTTGAGTTATGATATTATCAAAATTTCACAATGATGATCGAAAGTAATATAGTAACGACATAGTGATATTTTACGGTTGTGTAAAATGTCATTATCCAATTCTACATAGTTATCAAACTCCATCTCATCGCATCGGTTATATAGCCCTGTTTAGCTATGAAATCCAAAAAACTGCAAATCTTTCTAAAACCCAGTGGGTCAAAGCGGTTCGAAACCGCTTTCATTAGTTTACGGTGCGGTTTTGATGATAACCTCACCTAAAAAAATTACGATGTTGCTGGAGTGATGAATATCAAGTATCTGAATCGTCACAGTCACCATCATCGACCCATTAATGTAAAACGATGTCGTTTTATATATGATAATATTTAGCTAATTAATAATGATCTATTCTTCCACAAAAGTATAAAACATTGGTTTTGAAATCCCAAATTCACCGGTTTTCCAACCAATTTTCACTAATTGGTTAAAGAAACTCACTTGCGACAACAAACCAAAAGAGTATTTGGTTGGTTTGTTCAGTTAATAGTAACTGGCTGTTAAAACCGCACCCCGATCAAATATAGTGATGGTACTAAAATCAAACTTAAACCGTCTTGATGATTTTTCACTATAACCATTATTGAAGTTGTAAGGAAGTGGATATGCACTAACTATCACTGATCTAGACCGTTTCCAAACCTACAACTGTATTTCTATCGAGTAGCTCATCATCATCAGGTCATTACACATTTCATATATTTTAATTACTCCTTTCAGTATACTTTTGACTTTCAAATGGCTACTATGCACTAACTATCACCGATCCGGACTGTTTCCAAACCTACAACTATATTTCTATCGAGTAGCTCATTATCATCAGCTCATTACTCATTTCATATATTTTAATTACTCTTTTCAGTATACTTTTGACTTTCAAATGGCTACTAGCATGTTCCATTATCTGTAGTTATAAAGGGATCCGCTTCTGGTGCTGAAGAGATCTCAGCCATCCAATTATTCTTTATTCAGCCCTTTTTAATCTAACGGCTCATATTTGAATAGGCTGTTTAGGTATTATATAAATGTATTTTTTTCCTATTATTTTTTAAACTAACACAATTTGTTCTGATTTTTATATTTTTATATAGACGAATGTAACGAGTTCAATATTAATTTTATTCCGATAATTTTTTTAAACTACACATTTTCCATCTTATTTCGAGTATATCTCTTTCATTTTAACATACTCTTGAAATGAAAAGATTCGTTTTCCAAAGACGAATATAATGATATACATATTGAGAGTATTTGAGAAGTTTTAAAAATGTGTATTTTTCTGAGGGAATCAATCGTGTTTTTGAAGGGGTTCGTCATCACTTCATTTTGAGGGGATGATCTTACATCATTCAGCAGTAAAATGTATATATTAGGAACATAGAGCGCTCAATACCTCCAAGTTGCTAATAACTATGAGAAGTTCCTCAATAACCACGTCTACGTTGCTAATAACTACGAGAATTTCCTCAATAACTACGTCTAAGTTGCTAATAATTACTTTTCCTTCTTTATATCTACCTTACGTTTAAGTTGTTAATAAGTACGAGTAAGTTGTTAATAACTACCTCAAAGTAGCTAATAACTACGTCTACCTCAAAGTTACTAATATACATCTCTAAATTGGTAATAACTAACTCTAAGTTGGTTATAACTACGGGGAGTTCCTCAATAACTACGTCTAAGTTGCTAATAACTACGCTTTAACCCTTATATCTACCTTACGTTTCAGTTGCCGATACTTACCTCAAAATAGCCAATACCTACCTCTAAATTGTTAATAACTACGTCTACAACTAAATTGCCAATAACTACCTCAAAGTGGCTAATACCTACCTCTAGTTCGGTGATACTTATAATGTGTAGTTTTGAGCAGTCAACTCATATCTTTGGCCTCGGAAAAAAAAGTTCATCGAAACCCTATCAAGGTTGTGCTAGTTTTAATCATATTTAAAATACTAAGATTTTGACCCAAAAATTATTCAAATTCAAGTTCATATGTGAAAGATATTAATTAAATAAAAAATGAGGGAAAATAAAAAAATTCAGACAAAAAAATGACGCAACCTTACAAAACTGCCCTTTTGAGCTAAACTTTAGCACCCTTCAGCACCAAATTTTTTAGCATAGTACGCTCAGCCGTTATAAATCTTTCAAAGTTAAAACCAATGTCTTTGTTGTTATCTTCACAATTTTCGATTTACCATGATGATTGTAATATTACTATTAATGCTCCATACCTAAAGAAGTTGATCGAATGCCAATATAGTAACAAATTTTATGGTATTTCTCTTTCTTCTCATTAGTTTTTAGTGGATAATTCTTTATTCATATGCCATAATTAATTGGGATAAATAGAATATAAGCCATTCGATTAGAGATATTAAAGTATTTGAGACACATTGCACTTATCATTTAACCTACAAATGAGTAAAGTCACATAACATTCGAATAAAATATTTGTAACATCGTGCGACCATCGAATCTAGTATTCTTCAAAACTTCAATCCGAACTGGCTTTATCAGATCGTCACAAGCACCATAAGTGATTCCCTTCATTACCGCACTCTTTGAGTCATCAGCAGACATCACTTCAGATGTCAGTTTCACACAAAATAACATGTCTACAATCAATTATGATCTTCAGCGAAGAGCACAACGCCCAAATTAAACTGGTGGTTGAACGCAAATCACAAACAAACAAATACTGCATGCAGATATACTTACAGATAACAGGCAGATCCATTTCAAGACCAACAATCTCCAGCAGCACAAACCCATCCATATGTCTGGCATATGTACATCACTTATCACTATATCGTCCCCACTTCTGTTCTCTCTCAACATTGATAAGGCCTCCTCCGCTCTTCTGCATTTCTTCACTGAATTGGAACGAGACAGCAAAAATTTGATACTACATCTTAAAACTCATCACTCTACTTTTGACTTTTGAGTATCAAGCACAATAAACTACCTCGATAAAGACAGGTTCTGAGCATCTTCTCCAGAATCACGACGCAAGTGAGATCCTCATCAACGACCATAACACGCAGCCCCGGCGGGGAACTGATCTGCCACTGGTCCGCCGGATTTTCAGGTGATCCTGGAAGCGGATCCCTTTCCAATCCATTAAGGGGATTCATAGCTCCTCACCAGCAAGAACAAAAAACAAGAAACTGTGATCCCCACCACCACCGTTTAACAAAACCTATGGAGAACCCTCTTTTGGTACAGGGGAATACCTTGTTACAAAACACAGAAATTTCTTGACGCCCAATGTGCCATGATTGGATGGCGGTTGCTACTTTATAAACAGTTACATTAACAACTTACTTAACAAGGGTTAAAGATAAAGTCCATAGCACCAGCCAATTCCCATTATCGAACTATCGAAGCAAACCTCATCCCGTGGATTTGTCGGTCAGTCTAACACTGCGTAAGAACTAATGAAGTATTGGATTTAATCAAATAAAATTAATTCGGTTCAGTTAAAAATTGATATATCTGGTTGAATACAAATATTACTTAGCGGTTTGGATCACGACTAGTTCAAACGTACTAAAATATTAAATTAAAAGTCCTCATAAAAATGGATTAAAATTAGTGGGTTTGTAACCCAATATAATAAATAAAAGGATTAACGTTTAAAAGAAACTCCTATGAATATACAATTATATGTAACAATTTATTTGAAGCCTCTGGATAAAAAAATCATAGCCACCAAACACTCACAAATCCATTCGACAATCAAGTGTTTTAGCAGCAAAAAAGATTCAAAACTCAACCAACTCGAATTGAGTAGAGAAGCCACAGACGGGGCTCTATCATTCTAGAAGTTTCGCCAGGCACTAATAGTCGAATTAGTTTAAGATGTTAAATATTTTTATCATCTCCATTGCCATACGTTTTCTTAGACATCCCTCTATTTATATGTATATATGCAGCTAAAAGCAAAAGGATCTAATATCTCCTCACAACTTGGAACAAATTAAAGAAAAATAATGGAGCCAGAAGTAAAAAACAAAATCTCACTCCGGCCACTAGAATTATCAGACATCGACGATTACATGGTGTGGGCGTCGGACGAGAAAGCGACAAGATTCTTCCCGTTTGAACCATGCACCAGCAAAGAAGAAGGCCTCAATTTCATAAGGAGCACTGGTCTTCCCCACCCGTGGTCTGCATTGACGGCAGGCCCATCGGCGACATTTCCGTGAGGAAAAATTCAGAGGGAGACGCTTGCCGAGGGGAGATAGGCTACATGCTGGCATCTGGATATCGGGGGAGAGGGATTACGACGGCGGCGGAAACGAGATTCAAGGAGCAGCCGGAGTTGGAAAGGTTAGAAGCGCGGGTGGATGTGGAGAACGTTGCGTCACAAAGGTTTTTGGAGAAGGTTGGATTTGTGAGGGAAGGTGTGCCGAGGAAATTCATGCTTTTGAAGGGGAGGTCTCGAGATATGGTTATGTTAAACCTTTTGTCTACTGAACTTGTGAGTTAGTAGTTCTAAATGTTTGTCCGTTTACTGGCAATGTTGGTATTGTTTGTTGCTCTGTTTCCCAGTTTAGTTCTATATGCTTCAGCATTATTAACTTTTTTATGACAGAAACCCCTTTTACATTCCCCTGCAAATAGCACTATTGACGAAATAATTCTTGTGAGGAAAAAATTTATTTGGATTTGTTTGATTTTAGACGAGTTAATCTTGAGGTAAGATATATTTGACTCAATAAGTTTGTAAACTGATTTGGAGTTGAGCTCGAAAACCAACTCAAATTCTGATTGATAATATAGTTCGTCAGTAGACTCAATGCAACATATATTTTGCCTCATATACATATACAATAAACATACGTAAAATTTATAAAGTTCGGGATAGTTTATATTTTAGTTTGCTTTGTATCGTACAAACTTCAAATTCAACTCAAATTAGACTCTCATCGTGAGTTTTAATGAGCGAAGTTTGAAGTGAGCTCACATTTGTCTCATAAATGATAATTAACAAGTTAAATTCAAATAGGATCGAGTTCATAACGAGTCAAAAATTTCTAACTAGAGTTTAAGATCGCGTTCGGATATATATTAACAAGCCAAACATAAAAATGATGAAATTCGACTCGATTCGATTGGTCAACCGCTTCGGCACTGAATAAGTTTAATTAAAAAGATTGTTTCAACTCATGGAACATTAGGGTGTGTCCAATGCCCAATCGGTCCATGGGCCAAAATAACTGTTAGCCCTGTACTTATTTTTAATTTTATCAAAAAGCCACATCTTCCCTGCCAGCTAGGCTAGTAAAAACTAAAAAGTTCGCTCACCGGTCTCGGTAGCGGCGGCAAACTCCGTCGTCAAATTCCTTAAAACAGACTCACTGTCGACGTATTCAACTGGCAGCGGTTGGTAACTTCATTCGGCAGTATCAATGGATCCTCTTTCGGCTCTCCGTGAATACACGATGCGAGGCGACCTGAACAAGATCGTCCGAGTAAACGGCGACTTCTGCTTCGGCTCCGAGTACTCGTCTATTTCATCCAAAACGCGCATCTCAAGCACACCGACTACCTCCAGAGCTGTCTCGCCCATGGCGTCCCAACAATCACGTACGTCGAGCGGAAGCAGCTTCTCGACTACCAAACGGGGAAGTCTCCAACTCGGACGCTGTAATTTTCCCGTCGTTAAATCAGCAGGTATTGAACATGAAGAATGAAACAGCAGCAGCTGCTCGAGGAAGCAGTGTTCATGAAATTGCTGGGAATGAAGACGGAGTGAGGATGGACTTCAGTAACGGCGTCATAAGACCGTTAACTCGTTAGCTGGATGAAGAAAGCGTTTAATTGAAATGCCGCGTTTACGCTTATCACTTTCACTGTTTTAGTTACCGTTGTAAAACAGTACATTCTGTTAAATAGGCTTCCCAGCACAGCCATAAACAACAAAACGCCTTACGAGTTGCTCCATGGTAATGCTTGCAGCCTTGACCATTTGAGGGTGTTTGGCTGTCTTGCTTATGCAGCCACATTGTCACATGGAAGAACTAAGTTCCAATCTCGAGCAAGGCAGTGTGTGTTCCTTGGACATCCTATTGGTATTAAGGGCTATAACCTATACGATCTTCATTCTCATCATTTCTTTGTCTCTAGAGACGTTAGATTCTACGAGACTATTCTACCATTTCATCCATCTCTGGACATTCCAACCTCTGCTGACTTCCCTCATGCAGAGTTTGAGGGTGGCCATCTATCCCAATCACCTTCCTTCATCTCTCATATATATCCAGAAACACAAATACATTCTCAATCACCTTCATTTCAACCTTCTCAACCATCATTTCAACCTTCTCAACCAATATCACCAATTTCTGATCTCCCTCCCTCACTTAATACTGAACCAGAATTACATCTTGAGTCAGAATCAACACCATCATCTGATCACTCTAATTCAGACCCTTCAGACTCACATCCCATTCCTTCTCCTAATCAAGAACCAATGCCTAGACGTTCCAATAGAGTCAAATTTTTACCCACCTACCTTCAGGACTTTCACCTAAATGCGGCATCTGTGTCTCACTATTCTAAACACCCTATCTCTAAACATATCACCTATGATAATCTCTCCCAAGTTTATAGAGCTTTTGCCCTTAGTATCATCACTCAAAAGGAACCAGACACATATTATGAGGCTGTCAAAGAGCCATGTTGGGATCTTGCAACAAAGGAAGAGTTGGGAGCTCTACAGGAGAATCATACTTGGGACATTGTTCCTAAGCCTCCTGGACAGAAGATTGTGGGTAGTAAGTGGGTATTCAAGATAAAATATAAACCTGATGGAGCAGTAGAACGGTATAAGGCAAGGCTGGTGGCGAAAGGCTACACTCAAACGTATGAAATTGATTTCCTGGATACGTTTTCCCCTGTAGCAAAGATCAATACTGTGAAAACTCTACTTGCAGTTGCAGCAGTGAAAAATTGGGAATTACACCAAATGGATGTGTCAAATGCATTCTTGCATGGAGACTTGGAAGAAGATGTGTATATGGAAGTCCCGTTGGGGTTGAATGCACCTCCTGGTTCTGTTTGCAAACTCAGGAAGTCTCTTTATGGACTCAAACAAGCAAGCAGACAATGGTTTGCTAAGTTGACCACTGCTTTAATGCAGAATGGCTTCACTCAGTCTGCTT
This sequence comes from Linum usitatissimum, assembly GCA_030674075.2. Lineage (NCBI taxonomy): Eukaryota > Viridiplantae > Streptophyta > Magnoliopsida > Malpighiales > Linaceae > Linum > Linum usitatissimum. Next base: position 2,817,718 of record JAUJYP020001424.1, read on the forward strand.
CAGACCATTTCCTCTTTCTTTAAGCATTCTGAGAGCAGTACCACCTCCCTATTGGTTTATGTAGATGACATCATCATTGCTGGAGATGATGTGAAGGAGTTGGAGGAAGTTAAGTCTTTTCTCAAAATGCAGTTTAAGATTAAGGACTTGGGAAACCTGAAATATTTCCTTGGACTGAAAGTTGCTCGTTATGATAAGGGAATTACAGTCTCACAAAGGAAATATTGTTTTGAGTTGTTAAAGGATGCGGGGTATCTTGAGGCTAAGCCATCACACACTCCCATGGAGTTCAGTTCAAAGCTCTCAGCTAATCAGGGAGTTAGACTTGCAGAACCTGAGGTATATAGGAGGCTGATAGGGAGGCTACACTATCTGACTATCACACGTCCAGATATAGCATTCCCAGTACAGCAGTTAAGTCAATATCAGGCGCTGCCTACTGATGCACATTTGCAAGCAGCATACAGGGTGCTGCGATATCTCAAACTAGCTCCAGCACAGGGGCTATTTTACTCAGCTCACAATGAACTTGTGTTGTCTGGTTATAGTGACTCAGATTGGGCGTCGTGTCCAGACACTCGACGTTCAGTTACTGGGTATTGTACATTCTTGGGGAGTGCAATTCTCACGTGGAAATCAAAGAAGCAGAGTACTGTATCCAGATCTTCTTCAGAGGCTGAATACAGGGCTCTTGCTCACTTGTCATGTGAGATTGATTGGTTAAAATTGTTACTTGCAGAGCTGAGGGTGTTCATTCCCACTCCAGTTTCAATCTATTGTGACAATCGCTCAGCTATACACATAGCAGAAAATCCCGTTTTTCATGAAAGAACAAAACATATAGAGATTGATTGCCATGTTGTCAGGGATCGTGTGAAGTGTGGACTGTTGAAGTTATTTCATGTTGGAACTGAGTTTCAACCAGCTGATTTGTTCACGAAAGGAATGCATCGTGTTCGATTAAGGTTCCTGATTGCCAAGTTGGGAATTATTGACATATACTCCTCAACTTGTGGGGGCATATTGAAGATGAAGAATGAAACAGCAGCAGCTGCTCGAGGAAGCAGTGTTCATGAAGTTGCTGTGAATGAAGACGGAGTGAGGATGGACTTTAGTAACGGCGTCATAAGACCGTTAACTCGTTAGCTAGATGAAGAAAGCGTTTAATTGAAACGCCGCGTTTACGCTTATCACTTTCACTGTTTTAGTTACCGTTGTAAAACAGTACATTCCGGTTTTTACCGTTGATGCTTATAATTGTGATGCAAGCTTGCGCACACCATTTCTCTGCATCTCTTTCCTCTGTTTTGATAGCAGGAGCCTGAGCAGGAACAACAAAACCCTAATTCCGCTACAAATCTAGGTCACGAATATTACCGTCCTGAAGATGGCGCTCTTTTCGATTCTGTTAACAATACCGGCGCGATGGACACTGCGGATTATATGTCTCTTATCTCCTCGACGGAGAAGCCGTTGAAGGATCGGGAATCGTTGTTGGAGTGTAAGAACGAGGATTTGTACAGCGTGTTGGTTTCTTCCACTCGGCGGCAAGAAGAACGACAACGGATTCCCAGCAGAGGAAAGATGGGTTGGGGTTGAAGAGTAGATGGACCGGAGCTGATGACCGAAGAGTCGGAAATGGTGATGATATGCCGAAACTCAGAGGGAAAACTGGTGAAGGAGTGCCTATAATTTTAGTTCCCAGCGCATTCCAGACTTTGATTACGATTTACAATGTGAAGGACTTTCTGGAGGATGGGGTTTACATACCTGCAGATGTGAAGGTGAAACAGATGAAAGGGGCTAAGCCTGAATGCGTGACTGTGCATAAGAAGTTCAATACTGATAGAAACAGAGTGATGACTGCTTATGAAGTGAGGGATAAACCTACTGCACTTAAGCCTGATGATTGGGAAAGAGTTGTGGCTGTTTTTGTGGTGGGGAAGGAGTGGCAGTTCAAGGATTGGCCTTTCAAGGATCATTTGGAGATATTTAATAACAGTAAGTCATATCTGAAGCTTGTGAAGTTCTGTGAGGTATTTGTTCTTCGTTTTCATGATCCAATATGGTTACGAGCTCACCTGTTGTGCTTATTTGCAATGTATTGTAGTTATTGGGTTCTTTATGCGGTTTGAAGATGATAGCGTAGATTCTGCGAAGACTGTTAAACAATGGAATGTAAATATTATCTCAATGAGTCCTCTTCTGATGAGTCTGTACGTATACAATTGGAATCATGGGGTCTCCTTTGTGGTAATTTGTTACCGAGTGAATGGAAATTTGAATTTGCAGACAAGTAAGAACAAGCGGCATCAGGACCGGGCTCCTGCATTGGAGGTGTGGGAAAGGCTAGAAGAATTTGTGCGCTCGCGCTTACATGCTTGAGATGTGCGCGATTTTGGAAGTTCGCAACTCTGTTTTTGTAAACCTACGTAATCGAGATCTACCGCTTTGATGATGGTGATTTTGGTTTTCCGGTCTAGGATTAGTGGAGAGCAACCGATATTTATTTGAAGTTGTCACCTTGTTGGCTCTGTTAGGCGCTAGTGATTTCAAGTCGAAGGCTATGACTGAATGGAGTCCAGTAACATGAAACTTTAACTTTGTAGATTACTCGACAAGTGAACCTGTCGCAATAGAGTGGGAGTAATGAAGTTCTGCGTCGGAAATGTGATTTGCAGGGTATGTTGCTTATGTGAAGCGGTGATGGCTATCGTGGGGTGGGGAATATATTGCCTGTGCACTGAATTTGCCATGAAGAATAGATGTTTCAACATCATTTGCTTGTTTGGCCCGGACCAGGTTGATCTTTGTTGACGTGACCTGCCTTTGCGACACATACATGTTGCATGTGGTGGGGTTTCTAAACTGTACACGTTTACCTCTTTGCAGCTTTCCCGTCTTTATCAAGGTTGCTTCTGGTTGTAAACTGACGATATTGCTTTTTGGACTTGTCTGTTTTTCTTTAGGCCTTACTTTGAGTACATCAATGGAGATGTACATATTTTATAGGTGAGGTTACTCAGTCAAAACATTATAATCTTTGTAGCTTAATATTTAACGAAACAAAATAGGTAGTGTAACTTTTGAGCTGTTGGTCTGTATAGGCTGGAAAGATAACTCTTATTAACTGAAACTCTTCACCTGCATTCTGGTCTAATAATGAACAAACAAACACACACCTTACAATAATGCAATTATTCAATCTTATGTATACTAAATAATATATAGGAATATCTGAAAGCCATCTGATCAGAGGTAATCATCATCATCTCATGAATGCAGAACTGTATGAGGCTGCAAGGAGGGAGAACAACATCAAAGACATTGACATCTTGATGGAGCTGCCATCTGATGAGCCAGTGCCTGGTGTTGATGGCACACTTCCGGATCCACCTGGAGTAGTTGGAATGCCTGGTAATGGGCTTCCCTCTGGAGCAGCAGTTGGAGTAGAAGCTGCACATTGTTCAAAGTTAATAACTTTTATCTTGCAAGTTTTATGCAACAGACAGTATTAAAATTGCTAAAGAGGAGCCTCTTACCATTGCAGCGGCTGATGGGTGGAGTCTGAACATTACAAGCACGAGGCAATTCTAAAGCCTTAGTCTGGTTGATATTGACACCGAATGAGGAGCCACCGCCATTGAGAAGCTGGCACAGACACAGTGGGGAGGAACGAACCACAGTAGCTAACTGCGAGCAGCACTGCTGGGGTGGAGTCGACGAGTTCCCAGTGATGTAATTAAGGCAAGGGGACAAGCTGATGAGCACGTTGGTACAGTCCGTCTGAGCCTTTGCTCCTCCTGCCCACAGCTGCATGGTAAGCAACACAATACCCAAACTCATTGCCATCTTGGTTCTTGCCATTGTTAGTCTTGTTTTCTGTGCTTGGGGGTAATATGATAAGAAACTTTTACAGGGATAAGTTGGGTTTATATAGGGTGTCGATGGGGGGAGGAGTAGAACTAGTCAGACGTGGATTATTTTGTTGGGTGACCAACTCGGTCCTGATGAATATATTGAATATAAAGAAAAGGGGGGTTTATTTTTGTTTTTGGCTTTGGTAGACAGTTCCTATCGTGCTGGAAGAATACATATGGAATGGCCCAAACGTACGACTTTGATAATAGCTAAGCCATTTTGGAGGATTGTGGGGGAAGGTCAGGTCGGCTATTTTGTGGGTTACCGAACTCTCTGTTATCTAATTGGTTAATAGATAGATAGTCTCCTGCTATGTGTTAACCCCCTGATGATGCTTAAGATGAAATTTCATTATATAGAAAAGAGGTGGAATGGAATACGGCTGGAGAAGTCGTTTCTTCTTCGAGAAGGACTTACTGAACTTGTTTTTTTAAGGATCACGCGTCTTCGAGATAGACTATTTGTCTTTGAAACTTTCTTTGGAGTCACAGGAATGGAAAATTCCAAGTATCTTTGCTTGCGGAAGAGATGACACCATCGTTTTGTGTTGACACGTGAAACGCTTACCCTCACTTTACCTCTAGTTTCTACAATAAAAGAAGTTGTTTATATAAAAGATGAAATGTGCAAGTAACTATTTTTCTCTGTCTGTCTGTCATTTCATTGTTTACTTGTTTGATCACTCTGATAACAATGTTTGAGCTCGAATTCTGAGTCTTGGGTTTACTGTGTAGGAAATCAATTTGTAGAGTGGCTGGCTCCGGCCGGCTGTGTCAATGAAGGAAGTATATATTTGTCTTTCTTAGTGGGAACACGAGAAGGAAAATAAACTAGAGGGTGATATCCTGATAGGCACCACGACAAAGTAAGAGTTAATTCTCAGTTATTAAATCAAAAAGTCAAACACATTTCCATAGTTGTGTTATAATCCAATACAAATTTGTAAATTTGTGTTGAACAGATGTCAATACCTACCAATGATAAATTTTGTTGTCTTTTGTCATTATGATGTAATCCAATTGAATAGGCAAATTACTAAGGTAAGCTCTCTGATACTGTTGAGCCTGAGCTCTAGCAGACATTGACACATCATTCATGGGTTCGATTCATCCTGTTCGAATCATCCCTCGATTCCCCCCGAGTATTTCATTGTTGTATGTGTGCTATAATCTTTATATTTGTTAATGAAAACAGAAAAATCCAGCTTCCCCTGTAGGAGTAACGATGTGGAAAGACTAATATAATCGGAATTAGCTCCAACAACTCATCGATCGTCTGACGGTAATCTCAAAATATGATCCAGTGCTCCTTCCGGTTCACTCTCCTAGTCCTATGTTTGATTTTTTTGTTTTCTATGTACAATTTCTTTTGTAGTTAAAATAATATTCACTCATATCATAAAATAAACCCAGATCATAGTTAACTAGAGCCCGCTCATTAGCATGTGCCGAGCGGTCCTCCGACACAAGGCCTCAACATCGGGGGCCTCGGAATTTTGATTGCAAAGTACTAAATAAAAAAAATCATATAATTAGATGCGTAAATGAAATTTGATTGAAAGTGTAGCTTCCAAATTTCGGTTGCGAAGTACCAAATAAAAAATGAATTTTCATAATCATGATACAACACAAACCTAATAATGCAATCATATTTTAGTAGCTATTTATAAAATGAATTTTCACTCAATTATTCATATTTTATTAGATCGTAGAATAATAAAGAAAAAAATTGAATATATTAATCATGATGATGGAAAGTTATCATATATATATATATATATTTGGATATTAAATATTATTACCTTTTAACTAATAATTTTGCATTCATTTAAGTTATTTTAATAATTTAATGGATTTATAATAGAATTTTTTTTAAAAAATATATTTTTTACAAATTTCGATATTGGACCACCAAATATCATTGGGTGGCTCTGGTCGTAGCCTAACAAATTATAGTTGGTAGTCTTATTGCAACAAAAAACACACGTAACACAAGTGACAGGCTCATCCATGGACCGACCCCCACCCAACTCCATATGAAAGGCAACATAAACTAAAAAGTAATAAATATCATAACAGACAAACACATGGTACGTATTAGTAGTAGTGCGTACGTGAACATAAATCAACAAACACAAAACATAAAAAAGCGAGACTTCTTTCGCTATAGTATCCATCCCGCATTACAACAACATTCCAACATACGTCGCCGTTACTGCGGCCACTAACACCACTGTCTTCGCAACACCGTCGAACCCACCGGCGGCACCGCCAGTGTCTGAGCCTGCTACCAATTTACAAAAACAAAAATACATGTCATTTTTTTCGTCACACTATTTCTTTCACATAGCGTCATAATGATATTCATATATTTGTCGATCATCAGTACCTAGTGGAAAGGGACTACACATCATCACCTGGGACAGCTTGAGTAGGGGCACCTGCTGGACCGGCTGCTCCTCCGCCGTCGTTGCACCTGCTGACAGGTGGCGTCTTGACGTTACAAGACGCCGGGAGCTGGAGAGCGAGCGTCTTGTTAATCGACACTCCAAGCGACGCAGCTCCTCCGCTCAGAACCTCGCAGAGGCAACGTGGGTTGGATCGGACAACGTTGGCGAGCTGGGAGCAGCAGGAGCTAGACGGAGTTGTGGAAGTTCCAGTGACGTAGTTGACGCAAGGAGCCATGCTGATTAGGACACTGGTGCATCCTCCGCCGCCGGATTGTGCCACGGCCACTCCTGCCGAAAGCAGAGCCACCATCGTGGCAATCACTGCACCCACCATCTTGATCATAACTCCCATTGTATAAATAATTGGATTATTTATCTATATAACTCTAATTAATGTGGGTTTTGTGATTGCAATTTTTTGAGGGCTTCTGCTTTGGTGTGGGGAGTTTCAGTGTGGAGGGGTGAGGGGTAATTTATAAGCAAGAGTGTGGGTGAACTAAGTGTGTTATTAATTGTTCATTAGTAAATGGTAGAAAGGGCCAAATTGCGGTGGCTGTGTCGACATGATAGCGATTAGAAGACCTGCAATTTCAACAGCTCTTACGTTGAGTTTGCGGGCGCCTGAGGATGCTTTATCAATTTGTGACGATTAAGCGGCGGCTCTGTTAACCTAACCTGGTTCTTCAATTATTCTATAATATCTTTTTGGATTTTCATTTTCAGTAGGAAAATCAATAGGAAACTAAATGGCACCCTGGTCTTCAATAATGTCTCCTTTTTCCTTATGCTCTTTCGGCTAAGCTACAACAAATGTTCATAGTTTTATTTTGCATTTACTTTTATTTATTAAAAATATTTGTTTCAGTTTGTTTTGGTTCATTTTCGGATAGATTTCGTTCCAGCGAACGCATTTCGGAAAAAAAACGTTGTTTCAAAATTTGTAATTAAATTTTATTTTTTGTAGTTATAACTTACATAAACTCGTAATTTAAATGGAGGTTTTAAAAAAATTACCTAATAAACAATTCAAATTTTATCTGTGTGGCCGTATTAAATTATTATGAACAACCATGCAAATATTAAAGTAAAATTTATTAATTTAAATGATTATAAGCTAGATTATTAAGAACAAAACACAAAATTATAAGGCTGACCAAATTTTGCATGTTGCATGGTTGGAGCTCTTTATGTTTCCAATGATGGTAAATGTGCTATATTCGAATATAGCTCAGTGCTTTTTGCACAGAGGGCTGAAGTCCTCCTAAAAAGCTTTTCAAAGCATTCTTCAACTCCAAACATTTCATCACAATGGAGGAGATGAAATCCTTCCCGTACTACACTGCATACACCACCATTATTGTAGTGGTTCTACTGCACTCGCAACTATTTTCTCCGCTTGTTCTAGTAGAAGGAGGACCTCAACGAGTTTTAAGAGACTTAATGTCATAGGTATTTGGTCCTTCCAATACAAAGGGTTAATCTAATAAATGCGCCACCGGAAAGTAATGTAGAAGGCGTTTGGTTAGCAAACCAATAGTTCTTGTAACTGGTGTCAGGAGATCCTCGGTGACAACGAAATTCAACGCCATGAGATCCTTAAAGAAGTCGAAGCTAAGTGTGAGAAAAAAAAAATTTCCGATCTTCCTTGTGTTTGTTGTTAAAATCCCCTTAATAACATCATTATGTATCCGGCTTCCCCCTTTGTCAACACCCCCCACCCCCCCCCCCCACAACCAACCCTATCTCCTTTTTTTCTTTTTGTGTCTAGTTTAGTGTGTTAGTGTGTGTATAGATTAGGGCGTTATCTTGATATCTTCCCTGGAGATCCTAGTACAAAAAAAAAAGATCAACGAAATCTAACCTTAACCAATTCATAAAATTTCAAATTGACCGCGACTCAAACACCAAGAGTCGAAATCTAACCTTAACCAATTCACGCAAATCTGTAAAGTTTTATTGATATATACAGTCCATCAACAATTTCAAAAGGCATCTCAATCTTGTTAGCGAAGTGTGTTCTTCATGACTCGCAGTATAATAAGTGTGAACCATTCTAACTGAATAATCATATGCATACAAATTACAACCTTCCTTCCTGCAGATTGAAATATATACATATACATTTTCGTGACAAACAAGTTTCAACTGAATTATGGCTTCTGTGAATTTGAATTGGCATCTGCTAGCTGTTACAATGGTGTGCCTTCTGGCTCCAACTGTGAGCAGTCAAATCCAGGGCTGCTCTATGCAAGGCCTGGATCTTGGAAAATGTTTCAAACCTTTGAATGGGACGATTCGAACCAGGAATCGTGCTGCAAGGTTCTAAACAAAGCTGTGAGAGCAGGGTACAACTGCTTGTGCTTGTTGCTGGATTCCTCAGACCCTCCTCTCCTTTCACCATCATCGCTATCTTCTTCCCCGCTGTCTCATTGTTCCATATCTGTGCCGTCATTGACACATTGCCATGGTACAACACAAACAAATATTCTTTCCTTTCTTCTTTTATTGTTTACTGATCATTCGTTTGATGCTCCATTACCAGAAAACAGGTCAAGTGAAGCTCCTGGTCTTCCATTTTCTCCCAAGCACAAGGCATCTTTTTTGCCGCAATCTCCTTCCAATCATCTGCTGAATTCAACGGGCGACACAGGAAACACAATAGACACACCAACGGACTCTGCAGCTTATCATCATCTAATAATTGCCAACATAGCAGGCCTCCACAAGATTTCCTCCAACCAAATTCTTCTGATTTCCATTGCTATCCATGCTTTTGGTATGCTAGTTCAGTAACTGGTTCTGAAAATTTTAGTGGTTTGGATCTTTGGTGTGAATTTGTCACTGTCGAAATGATCACAGACTTTATAAGTATAGATTGTGCTGCCGCGCGATGCCACGGGACCCCATAAATCGGAATAAACAATACGCTGCTCACCTGTAAATTATTCATCACAGAGCCATTGGCATACTATTTCCCGTAAATGAAAAAGATAATCAAGTTCGAGAAAAAAACAACAAACTACTATCTAACAAATTAGTAAGCAAATAATTTCTCCAAAACTGCAAACTCCAAGAATATAGACACACATATGCAGTTTCACTATTGACATCTCTCATGAAAAAAATATTCAAGTTTGATTAAACAAAAAAACTTGACTTGTTGGATTGGTACATGCAAGTCGAACCTGGCAAAGGTAACATACCTTCACCATTGCACAAAGCCAAATATTCTGATTCATTCAAATTGTTGCTACCACTGTTTCAACAAAGCACATAAATCTACCATGCTTAGCTCTATCTATAATACTTTTGATAGTTCTTAAACCTTGACCATGAACCTGAAATGTAGGAGTTCACTGTACTATCATTTTTCTCAAAAGGTTGACTTGCATACAAAAGAACACTACAAATGATATTATTTGGAAGTAAAGTGCAAACTTAATTCATTGAAAACAATAAATATAGTAGTCATTGCAGTAGCTAGCAAATTCTTATGAAAGCATGCTATGAGTTAAGAAAATAGGCATGGAGCAAGGTAATAAATCAATTCAATTCCTATTAAGTGTTGTTGTAAGGCTATAGTCTGCCAAACACCAGCGAAACAACAGTAAGGTTTGAATCACCCTCTTGAAATAATGCACAATTACCCAATTTCTTATGCCGAAACAGCAGTAAACTATGCCAAAACAGGATCAGTCTCTAACCGTAGAGTAATATCTCTCTGTAAGCAGAGGGTTAGATTATATACATGCCAATAACACATACATGATACATGAACGCAAGCTGCATATAAAGATATAATATATTACATGTGAGGAGGGTAGATGCTATTAATGAACCTATGTGATGCTCTAATCATTAACTGATCTTTCTCTCCATCGGTAACGTCCAGCTAGACACCCAACCTTCATTAAAAGCAAGTAACACCAGAATTCAGTCCATTCCCTAACCATATCAATTACCTCAAGTAGCATCGCTGGCTTTGCTATATCAAAGTGCTTATGTCAACTTCTTGAGCCGAATCAGCAAGCTCTACACGCTGAAGCTCTTCCGCCTAGCAAATTGGAGACCGGAAATTCTGCATAATGGAGTTCCTCATCCCCAAAAGATCCGGGCAGCAATTTTGAGCCCACTCCTTGAACTTGAATTTGGGAAGGTGATTACTCCGTCGGAGCCAAGCATCTTGTAGCCTCGTAGGTGTTGGATGACAGTTTTGGTTGTGTAACTGGTGGGAATCTAAGGTAAGGAGAGACAGCGAGAGTGAAAGGGTTTGTGAGAAGGGACGCGTAGTTGAATCTCTTCCCGTGGCTCCAATCTTCAGGTTGAAAATCAAGGCTCCAGGTCCTCCAATCTTTAGATTCAAAGTCAAGGATTATTTCAAAGAAAAGAAGAGAAAATGAACAGTAAAATCTAACTCTTAGTTTGAAAGGTAAGGGAAAAACTCTTCATCCCAACAAAACCAAACGGAGCAGATCCAGTCCTTTGCTAACCCCAAACCACTGTTCCTAAGCTACAGTGGCATGTCTATGGTTGAGCCCTAGCTTTTATAGTCTTAATAATAACTAGAAATAGCCCGCGCTCTGCTGCGGGGAACACGGTCATTCTAGTGTGAATAATCCGAAAATGAATTGAAATAGTCAATCCATCAATAAAGTATATATGAATGACAGTGTTGGTTGGTGATAGGAGATAAGTAAGATTTGTAGACAATAAATATATGGAAACACTGAAAACATACGTGACTGTACATAAACAAAGCAAAAGGAACAACACTGCTACTATCCAAACACCAAAAGTAGAAATCATATTTCAAAATAGATTAGCTCACAGCACATTATATGGTTAACAAAAAACACGAAACAACATTGCTTCTATTGACAATTGCATCCACAATCCATTATCGCAAGTCTTCAAAAATCTCATGAAACACTATGTTTTGAGTAAGAGTTTGGTGGTGGTCGCTTGAATTCCCAAGCAGAATATGCAAACCTTCAACAGATCGAACCCTTGAAACCGCCATGTATAGCTGACCATGTGAGAAAAACCGGTTTCGGCAAGTACAAACCCACGACATCTAATGTTTGACCACGACTTTTATTAATTGTCATGGTGTAACATGTTTTGACGGGAAATTGCCTCGCGACGAAGTATGAAGGGCCAACGGTGTCCTTCCACGTCCAAAACAATCCTGGAAATAGCCACAAGGGTACCTTCAGAGAAACCACCTAGGACTACACCCTTAAGAACATGGTGGGAAAGTTGAGTGATAAAAACCCTTGTCCCATTACATAAACCAAGGACTGGGTTGATATTACGAAGAACCATGACTGGTGTGTGCTCTTTCAGAGTAATTACATGATCAGACACACCATTGAAGGATAATGTATTTAGGAATTCAACTGGGTAAGCAATTTGAATGTCTTGAGAGGCGTTACACTTCATTAACCCTGAATAATCATGTGGAGTGATAATTGTTAAATTAATCCTGAAACTAGATGTGGCAACTATTTTTCTCAAATGCCATAACAAAGATACCTCTATGAAATTTCTTAAAGACAATTTTAAAATGGGAAACTTAGACAGTATAGTAGTACAAACTGAGACACGGTGCCAAAGCCAAGTAAGAAACACATGTCTCAACCCCAAACAAAATCAAATGGATCCGAGATAAATTAAGTAAGAACAAACCCGTAAGGAAAGGAAAAGGTGGAACACGGAGTGATAGCTGACCAAATGGAATGAATTCAAAAGAATCGAGGACACAGCCTTCACCCGGCTCTCCCACTTCTTCAAAAACAGTAGCTGAAGAAAGTGGTAAGTAGCGGTTGTTGTTCGTAGCACGATGCGAGCGGCGGGAGAACGTCAGAGTAAAGGAAGGCAAGTCGTAGACGACCTTTGGCTAAAGACGGGCGTCGAGATATTCGGCATGAATCGGAATTGCGATTCCTCGATCCGTGCACCGAAAAAGTGGGACGAAAACCGGATCGGATACCTCAATATTAGCGAGAAGAAAAACAAATATAATAGGCTAAAAACCCGAAATTGCGGAATCACCGTCTCATCCGCCCATAGTGTGGAATAAGCAAAGAAATTTTCGGGCATGGTGGGGCTCCCGGCCTTCCGGCGATGCGAAGGCGGAGCCGAATGGTAGCATCCTTAACATCCTCGGCGAGTTGGGATAGTAAAATCTGAGACATCAAATGAGAAATAAGTGGATCTAGAAACGAATAACTAAGATATACAAACACCCTAAATGGAAGAACCCTAAATAGACAAAGTCGCAGCATGGGTTGCAAAATAGTGGGAGAGTTGTTGGCCAAAATGCACATCAGAAGAGAGGATGAATGACATGCAATCGCAGCAGCAAAATCGATTCAAAACACAAAGGGGCGTAAACAGTGGGAAAGTACCCGACGAAAAGCAATCGAACTAAGTAGGAAGAAACAGAAAATTATTGATTCACCTGCCGCTAAATTTATCTTGGTTGTGAGGCATCACTGTTTCACAGGGGTGAGGATCGCCTCTATCCGAGCCTATTGGTGAGTCACCGTTGATGTGATTGAGGAGGGCGAGGTTGATCAGAGTGGGTTTGAAATGGAGATGGGATGGTGGAGATTGTACATTGCTGAAATTTGAAAGCATAGGTAGGTTCTGAGCACAGTGAAGTGAAGTGAAGAAGATTAGAGTGATTATGATGGAGATGAAAGATGAGAAGAGTCAGAGAGATGAAGTAGAGTACTGAGCTAGAGTTAGAGTGTGGGTATAAGAAAATGGAGTTTGTGCAGAATATATTTTCAAAAAATAATAAAATTGATGTTTTCAATTGAAGAGACGTGGCTCTAACATGAGCACGCCAACAAATTATTAAGAATAATTTAATTATTTGAAGAGATGTGGCTGTAACATGAGCACGCCAACAATTTTTTTTTTTCAATTGGAGAGACATGGCTCCAATAGAGGAAGTCAAAAGATTAAAATAAATTAAAAGGTATGTACATAAACTCAGTCACATGAGATAAATTGAAAAGATTGCACAATAGGTTCGGATAGAGGGGATTCTCACCCCTGGATGCAATAGTAAAAAATTTTGTTACTATTATATTCTTAATTAATTAATAATTGTGTTGGTTTGAAGACTTTCCCAATTTGCTAGTATAGGTTTGGTAAATCTTGAAATTCGTGGTACTTCTTTTCTTTAATACTAATTGCTAAACTGCTCTCGGATTAAATATAAGTTCCAAATCCATTTTTTATGAATAATTTTATTCATCAAGATCGCGTACAAGATTATAATCTCGCAGCTTCAAATAAAGGACCAAAGAATACACAGAAAGAGACTATCTATAAAAACCAGTTACTATAAAATTGGAAAAAGACTACAAATCTTAGACAGGGGTAACTCACTTAAAGTCAATGATACTCTGAATCCTATCAATGATTGCCGTCAATCGCCACTCCAACATTATCGGCATTACGAGAGCACCTCTTGTACCCGATCGTTGCAATCACAGCTCGCCAAATGAGGCGCTTATACCTCACTACATTAGAGCCACCTGCATATCTACTTCCAACAAGATCAACCTCCTTCTGCCAGCCCCCCCTGAATGCTAGCTGAAGACCAAAATGACTACGAACAAAGCTGCTGAAATTACAAGTGGTGAACAGGTGATCAACATCGTCCAAGCCATCATCACACAAGAGGCCGGAGATATCCCATTAGTCTAAAAAAATTGAATAAAAATCATCAGATAATAAATAACGAAATATCAAATAACAAATATGCTAGCTCTAACTTCAATTATTTTCGAGATAAGGAACATAAAATAATATAAAAAGACATTATATAAGTATCCATTTATAAAGTAAAACTAAGTTCAATTACGATACTTTCAAATCATCGATATAAAACTACAAACAACTTTCTATTATATTATTGTTTCACACATTCACATTCATCTATTAATCTTTTGGGTTAATAAACATTTACACCCCTCTACTGTGCATAGTTTACAAAAGCAACTTTCTACTAATTTTTAACTATTTTGGCCTCCTAAATTGGACGGTTTTAACAAACACATCTTTTTATTAATTTTTTCATCCGAATTTCGTTAAGTTTGCTGACCATCCACACCCAATCAACTTACCCACCCATGTGGCTAAATTATTCGTTCACCGTGAACCTCTAATTTCATAACTAATTAAAAAACATAAAACTAATTTTATTTGTTTTCGAAACTCAAAACTAATTTAAAAACAAAAAAAATAGTTTTGTGTTTAGCATAATTCACAACGTCATCAAATAATTATGACAGGTTGATGAATAAAGTAACGTGGCATGCACGATCAATTTACTTAACGGTGTTCAAAAAAAATCTTTATAACTATATATAAAAAAGTAAAGAATTTAGTTAATTATACAAACCTATAAAGGTTTTTCCTTAAATTAGGAAGAATTTTTTGTTAAACATTTTTTTTTGTTTACATAAAAATCACTTTTATTGCAATAAAAAATGTATTAATTATTTTGACTTTTATTTGTTTCTTATTTTAATTGGTTTTTCTTTTATAATATTTTATATATTATTTAAAATAATTTGTGACCTTCATAAATATTGTTCACTATACTTTTTTGAGTTCAATGCCGTCAATTTTGCTATGTTTAATTGCATGTTTTAAGAAAACAATCCATATAATATTGAAGGTTATATCGTTATGGGGGAGTTTACCAACATGCACATTACACTCAATATTTTCAAGTATATTCAATCATATTGTTCATTGACGTCACACTAAATGAGACTAATACGTTGTTCATTTGTAAAACTATATAAAATCACTCTGACTCAATCTTCTTTTAATATTGTTTTAACACCACAACTGGGTTTACATTTTCTTAATTTGAGGGTTCTGAACCTACTCAAAAACTTAATCAGGTTAAGTCAGTTTGAATTAAACATACCTATCAAACCTAAACACACCCTATATAACTCGTGCGGTCTTTCAATATTCTTTTAACAAGAATAATTCAGAATACTAATGGACTTGAGTTGGTTTAAATGGGACGTATTAATCAAACCCAAGTATAACTCAACATGATCTTTCTTTCAATAATTTTTAATGGGTCAATTGAGGTTATATTTTACATATTATTTATTACAATTTAAAGTTACAACTTAATTTCGAATATATCTATTACAATTAGCATTTTGTGTCAGGTAGTTGAAAAATGACATGGAATAAGAACGGGAAATACTAGGGAAATTAAATTATAGGTACACCTAATTGCTTTTTAATCATATATTGTTTTAAAATTTATATCATTCAATCAATTATTTTAAAGACATCCATGTTTCACAAGTTTTGAAAAAAACATGGCAATGGTCACCTAAATTCTAGGTACATAAGGATACATGGTCATAGGTCGTAAGATAAGCAGACTACAAGTCATTAACTTTTGACCAATTTAGAACACTAATCGATTTGAGTCCACTCGAATCGGACCACATTCATTAATTTTAAGTATATTTTAGATGGCATGTCCCTATTTTCAAGATTATTCTAACCGGTCAATCAATATTTCATTTTTCATTCTCTTTTATTATCTCTAGACTAATTTAGACTACTAATCGGGTTGAGTTGGTTTGAATGAGATATATTCATAATATCTAAGCATAGCTCACATAACATGATATTTTTTCAAGATTCTTTAAACTGGCCAATAGATGTTATATTTTTTCATTATGCTCAACTATTCGTCAAAAAAAATTATTATATTTTTTAATTTCGACGATCAATCATTTTAATTCGTTGCATTATAAATTGTAGGTTGAACTTCATTCAGTAAAGTTTAAACACACTAAAGATTAAGAACAATTAATAATCTGAATTTGTTAGTTGATTATAAAAAATATTTAAACTATTATTCTTCGTTTTGGAAAATTTCAGCCCTTATGAAAACTTCAACACCGTCACCGGAAACCTGTGTTGCCGACCTGGTGGCTTTCTCCCCCTGTTTCGGCTACGTTTCTGCGCCACCGAACAACGTCATGGACGGAGTCAATCCTCAGTGCTGCAAAGCCGTCACGAAGGCCTTCGGTTCCGGTGGAAGTAACTGCTTCTGCCACCTGGTCAAGCAGCCGCTGCTCTTTGGATTCCTGTTGAACCGAACCAAGATCGCTTCTATCCCCTCTCTCTGCTCCAATCGGAATCGAAGAACGCAACCTCCGCGATGGCTAACTTCCACTCCCTGGAGACTCTCTGTGCAGGTTCGCTCTTACAAACCTCTAATCTTGATTATGATCAGTTGAATCTTGCAAATTCTTGCTTCCTATAGGAAATTCGTTGTAGGTTTCAGAAAGATATTGTGTGTTCATTGATATGTGATTTTCGCGCCGAAAAGAAAAACGCCGAGTACGGCGGCACAAGCTTAGATACCGGTGGTCTTTAAAGAATTGTATCGAGGAAATGTGTAGCGTTCTATGATTTCCTTCATTGTTCCCTGACCTAATCCTTAAATCTAGTCGTCGATTGAGAAGCTGAATCACTATTTGTTTGATTGATTCAGGTTTTCCTCCTCCTCCAAGCTCATCGAACTCAGTAGGAGCGCCGACGTCATCTGACTCTGGTAAGTACATGATTAGTATCCGTCAGAATCGATTTTACCGTTTGGCCTGGAATATTAGTTTAGCATTTGCTCCAACTTTTGTAGGTTCAGATGATTATACGTCTCCTGAGAATGATCCGCCAACTGAACCTACTGAAGTTCCAACCGTATCTGGTAAAAATACTAGATGTCCCAAATCGATTCTGTAACGCAAATGTCAAATTACACTTTGAGAGAGTTAAATTAATTAAACGACTTGATCATAATTCATGCAGGTGCTCATAATACGACACTTGCTCCCCCGGAACCACCTGCTGAAGCTGGTAAACCTGCCCCTGATGCATCATCTACACCAAGTCCCTCAGATGCAAATGCTCAAGTCTCATCGCCAACTAGCTTCATCAATGGCAGCAGAATTGAGCTCAATCCCGACTTGGTTTTTCCACGGAGCTGCTGCCCTTTAATTGCTTTTGTAACTTGTTTGATGCTACACAGATGAGTTGGACCTGCAAACTTCAATGGGGTTTTTCTTCTAAGCATTTGGTACGCTGTTAACATACAATTAACAGTTCATAGTCACTTGCTGAAACAATAGTTCCATAGATGATCAAGTAATGCGGGGCATTACATGTGTCTGCTTCTTAGTTCTTGCAAAATAAACTCCGCACATGTACTTTTGGATCATGCTCTTCTAATAGAAAAACAGCCGTTTAAAAAGTTAGGAAATTTCTGGTTAGGACATTTTTCTTACTATAGATTCTCAATTGCGATTCAGAGCTAGGGCTAAGAGCTTAGGACATTTTTTGTTACTTCCAGCCATCAGACCATTCAGCTTCATTAGTCTCAGGAACTTGATTATTTGGCTGAGATGAGTCTTGATCCCATACACCCTGTGCTCCAGAATCCTCCACATGAGATGAGCCTTGACTCCATACACCTTGTGCTCCAGAATCCTCCACCTGAAATGAGCCTTGGCCCCAATCATCTTCTCCTTGAGTATTCACCTGGCCCCAATCAACTTCTCCTTGAATAATCGCTTGGCCCCATTCTCCTCCTAATCCCTGAAAGTTTCCTTCACCATAGTTGCCACCATTCTCCTGCTCTCTATATGTAACACTTAAATCATGCCTTTCAGGAAGAGCACAACCTTTGTAAGAGCTATGGTCTGCACAGCGCCATAATAGCATATTCCAGTACTGGTCCTGCAAGTTTAACAAGTAAACATGATAAATTTGAATGTTCAATTTCGATGATTTCTAGCCTCAACCTTATACCAAAAGGGCAAGTTTGTAAAATGGGAGAACAAGTTTGTAAAATGGGAGAAAACCAGATTGTCTGCAAGCAGAAACTCCAGGAGTAACAAACTTATCATCATCTATGCTTATATTAGTTCACTCTATGACTCAGGTAAAATGAAAGTGGCAAAATACCTTGCTGATAATATGTGGGTTTCCAATGAGGATAAGTAAAGATTTGGCACGGGTTATTGCCACATTGAACCTCTTAGGATTGCTCAAAAATCCTAGATAGTGCACCTTGTCAAAGTCATTGTGTATGACTGTACACCGAACAGTACACACAATAATGACTTCCTTTTCTTGCCCCTGGAATTGTTCAACACTTCCAACCTTAATGTGCGGCATAGCCAGGTGTGATGGAGGGCAGAGAGCATCCTCCTTGAGTGGAAGAAATCAAGAACCGCATGCTCCACATCAGTGTGGATCACCTCCCAAAATCGCTGATAGAAGAGGGCTATGAATCCATTAGGCCCCGGGGCTTGCATTGGGCCAATGGCGAAGACCGCCTTCCGTATTTCGTCTATAGATACTGGAGCAGTCAGAGACTGATTCATGACACTCGTAACCAAGGGCTGAAGCTCTAAGCCCGCAAATTTTGCAGGGGGCTCGTCGTCTCATAACAAAAAAGAGAGGAATAATATGCCACGGCATGTGCCCCTTTAGCCGACTTGTCCTCTAAAGGACCCTCAGCAGTGTCGAGAACAGCAATGCGTTTCCGCTTCCGGGAGGCCGCCACCGAGCGGTGAAAGCAAGCAGTATTGCGGCCTCCTAGTTCTAACCAGTTATTCCGCCGCCTCTGATCCCAATACTGCTCCTCACGATGATGGGCGCGACCGCGATCCCCCTCCAACTAATGCACCTCTTGCCAATCAACCTGAGAGGCCGTTAAAAGCGGAGTTGGAGATCCCACACCTACTCCAATCAAAGAGTCTGTGGCTGAGGCATTTGAGTTTGGCCATAAGCCGAAACTGTGGTGTCCCAGAGACCAGTGTAGAGTGCCATAATTGACGGACCAGCTGGGCGACCTCAGAATTATTCGCCTACCGACAGTCAAACCGGAAAAGTCGTCCACATCGAACCATCGGAACGGAGACCGTCAAAAGTATAGGGACATGATTAGAAAATCTATTAAATGCAATAACCCTAATGATTAATTTTTATTTTTTTTCTTGATAAATGATGATTAACGAAAACATTAAATTAGCTGTCGTCGCCCTTGAACGGGCTGCCATACCATCTCGAGCGAGAGCCAAATGGGCCGATAACCTTTTTTGGCGTCGCCGACGACAATATCGCCGCCTGTTCGCCAGCGATTGCAACTGCTTTATTTTTTTAAAACCAACGAGGTGACAGTATAGCCGCCCGTTTCCCAGTGGCGACAACTACTTTTTTTTATAAAAAAACCAACGATACGACAGTATAGCCACCAGTTCTCCAGCGGCGGCATCTGCTTAATTTTTTAAAAACCAACGAGTGTCGGGCCTCGCCGGCGACAGTGTCACGGCAGCGCTTCCTTATTCAAAAAGTTCAGTTACTTGAGGTACAAAGCACTGTAGTGTGTTTGTAATGGTTTCTTTACTTTTGTTAATTGTGTTTCCGTTTGGTTCGAATTGCTTCGCAGAAGTGAGATTAGAACAGTCGATCCTTTGGACACAGATTAACAGCAACTTAAGATCTCAATCAGTAACACTCATTAACCACCACACATGAGCCCTATTCAGGAACTTCAGGTAAAGTGATACCAAAATGTAGCCGATACAAGTTTTGAAACTGTTCCCGCAGCCAAATTTTAGAATCCCATCGTGAGCATACAAATTAAAGTACTGTGACGATGTTCAAAACTTGACGACAACTTTAAGCTGATGCACCATCCTTCACTGATTCACGCCAGGCATACTCCCTTGCTCCATCCTTGTCAACGATCTTAATGACGAAGTTCGGCGGTGCTACTACCAATCTCGACCGGATCTCCAGGATGCATTTATCTACCAGATCAATTGCTTCATCCACGGTCATGCCACTGTGATAGAGTCTATCCATCATGGAAAGGCAGAAGTAGGAACCATACCCAAAAGCTCCCCTGTCGACTTTATGAAGGGTAGCGATGTAGTCGATGTAATACAAAGACGGTCCAGTCTCCTTGTCATAGCCAGCCATCAAGATGTTAACTTGATATGGGTTCTGAAAACAAAAGTTTCAATTGGGTTAATAAGATGCATAGTTTACAACGAACATACAGGTATCCAGCATGGCTATGAATACATCGAGAAACCTCCACAAAATTAGGCAGGGAGTTGGCTCTACGTCCTCATTAACCAAGATATCTACATTCTACCTCGAAAAAGCAGAAATTCGGGAAACAAGAGCTAGACCTGCCTAAGGCATGAGAACTGATCATGAACTAAATCTCCTGCAATTGTAACTTCCAGGATTTCTGCCCTGGAAGACATGTTAACATGATACTAACGAAAACTTGTAGGATTGCATATCTTAATCGCAAACTGAAGTTTGACAGAAAAATGCAGACTACAGTACTTCAGATCAGCAAGACACTGACATGGTACTTGCAAAACCATCACTACATCTACCTAATGAGCCAGATCCATCAAATATCAGAGCAGAAACATCACCAAGTTGAACATTGCACATGAATTCACCTTACACATTTCCATGGTTACTGACCACTTGTCAATATTACTATGTCCTCTACACATCACACTGTGTGCCTGTTTGGGGTTGCTTATACTTCAAATAAATCACTTTGCTTCCCCAGTCTCAATAGAGATTGGAGAACTATTTTTTACGGAAGAGAAGATTAGAGAATGGGATCATAGCAATTGGCTCACAACAATCTATTACCTAAAGTATTCCATATGGGAGAGGATATCTTCACAACAGAACCAGAAATACCAATGAGAAGCCAACGGAACAAGCCGTCACCTATACGTATATAACAATACTGCGACCTTCTGGAGACCTCCTGAATCCAATTCAAGACCTTCTAAAGGTCCTAGAAATGTACTGGTCTAATTTCAATATAAGCATTTGGAAGAAACCATAACAGGTAAAACCCATCACATCAAGAAGAACAGGCGACTGGTGGTCGAACAACTCTCAAGCTGACTTACCTATCCCATTCACATTGTCCATTCAAAGGGAAAAAACAACAATTTTCAACTTGTCCGAATGGAACGCATAAGGAAAACCCCTAAATCTCTCATTAACAAGGGAAACAATCTGAACCCTAGAAAACCAGAACTGTACCTTCCTCAAGGCAGTAGCCAGCTCTCCACGAGTGAAGTTGGCTGCAGCCGCCGTGGTGAGAGGAATTCCATTCCTGAATTGGTACAGAGACACGTTCTTCTGGATATACTCCGTGAATTGAACCCTGCAGCCCAATTCCAATGTGTTTCACACAATAGCCCCGTCGCAATAAAACAATAAACAAGAGTTCACAGCAAAAAAGACTGTAGACTCGAATCGCGAACCTGTCACCGGGCTCGCCGCTGGCGGCTACGAGCTTGTGTGAGTCAAGGACCATGATCTTGTCCTCATTGGATTTGTGAACCAAGATGCTGTGCACGGCGGACGAATCAGCCGCCACGATGGCGAAGTCGCTTCCAACTAAACCGAACACGCACTCCATTGTCGTTCGATCTGAAGCAGCTGACTGGTCTCGGGTTGGCGATTCAAAAGCACCGATCAATTTCTGTTAAAGCGAAGACGAAAGGGAGGTATATTAGAGCTTCATCTCCTGCTTCGTAAGGAACAAGTAGCGAAACAAAGTGAAATCGAAAAATTGCGAAGTCAAGAAGGGTAGTTCAGTAATCCTCTATTGCTGTCGGGTATTTCTAGCGTGGGCAGGCTCCAGCACCTCAATTGGGCTTGTGTTTTATGTTGGACAGAATTGGTTTGCCATAGGATAGGCCCAGGTTTGGGAGTTTAAACTTGGAAATCTGTTGAATTTTCTTTGATTTGAGTACAGTTGTCGATGAGTTAAACTGTTCGCAAGTAATTTGGCTAGAAATTTATACATTTTTGGATATTTTATTTTTTAGAATTGACTCGTCGGTATTTTTCAGTGATAAGTTTCAATTTTAATTCAAATTGGACTAATCAAGCAGTTTTAATCAGTGATTGAGCACAGTTTGAGTTGGGCTCAAGTTTGACTCTCCAAGGTTAACCTTCCTCACCGATATCAAGGTTGAATAAACTCGAGCTCCAAAGAGCTAAAATTTCTAACTCGACCTCTACTTGCCTAAAATACGAGACAGACTTAAGCACACTGAAATTCAACTCGACTCGATTCGTAAACATCCCTAAATTTGAATAGTTGGGCCGCCCCAGATTTTTCGGGCTATAAATAGCTCAACCAATGTAAAGTGGTGCAAAATCCGATTGGTGTGGACGAGTTTCACCATAAAAATCTAAAGATGATATGGACTTTCTTCAGGTCAGCAATATATTTTTGGTTATGGAGTATCAAGTACGGATGAGTGATTGAATCTAACCAAACTTTCCGATTTGAGTTTAATTCAGACGTTGACAGTTCTAGCTTAGAATGATCATTATATCGGCCATGCTTTGGTCACCAGGCCTTGCCTGTAACACATTTTCTGATTAATGGGCCGACATGATTAAGTTTGTCCGTTAGTAAGAGATTAAGGTTTATTATAACAGTTTCTCATTGTAATATGTATCATAAAACACAATAGTCAAATATTTCGGATTCGAGAACGGCCCCAACGTACACTTTTAGCGATAAGTAACTGGATTGATATACCTATGTGTGTCTGTGTTTGTGTTTTTATAATCCGTTAAATTCTCAAACATACACTTGGGTCTAATGACTGATTTTTGTACAGTTGAACCCCTCTTGCTTGGTATCTCAATTATGTTAATGAAAGAACCTTTCAAGTTCTTTCAGAGTTGACACAACAAGCTCGAATCATATTAGCCTCAGCTATGAGGACAGTTTGAATGATGTCACTAGTCTACAGTTGAGATCGGAGGGGTTTGGTTTGATGGCTGAAACAGAAATGAAGCATTTGGAAACTTTGGTAAAACAGATGAAGGGTTCCAAGAGATTCCAAAAGTAAAGTCAGAAACCTGTTTTAGATTATCCTAATGGAGTTTTGGGTGTGATCCTGAAAAGCAGAGATAACAAGACCAATCCTTTGGCATGTTCTGCTCTGCTGAGACAAAAGAAACAGACATGCCTTTACCTTTTATTTTCTTCAATTTTTTCTTTTTCCTACTGAGATACAGAGATAGTGTTGCTTTCATTCTCCACTTACTAAAGCCCACTGTTGACCCCTGTACGTTCTGGGGTCCTCTGTTTAATTATTTTTGTGTTATAACTGCAACCAGTATAGTATCGTGCTGTTTTTTGTCTAACATTTGCACCCTTCCCCTAATGATTGCATTTCATGGTTATTTTGCAATGTTTAGGGAATGGTGATTTAATCTTTGATACTAATTCTTCAATTATCAAAGATACAATCGTTATAAAAAGCGTGATTGAAGCATAACGGTAAGAACCTAGCAACGAGTACCAGTACTGATTTGTTCAGTTATGTCATATATGTTGACCTATCAGAGTGGACTAGTGACATGTTGGTGGTCAAACTGGGCTAGTTGGGTTTTCAAAACACCGATGATGATGATGCTAACTGCTGAGTGGAATGTTGCAGTTTGATAATGTGAGGTGGAACATAGGGACAAAACCAAGCACAGACAAAAGAAAATGAGAAATTTTAAAATGAAGAAAGAAAGTGGTGGGGAGTTGGATATGTCGATTTCATTACTCCCCAGCATGTCAGCAGTTGGGTTTTATGCTCTTTTTTTCAAGTGTTATGTTTGCAGGATAAAGATGGTTTGTGAAGAAGCATTTTTTTTGTCAGTAAAATCATAAGCCATAAACAGGGCAGGCAATCAGAACTCTGCTACTACTATCTGTACCAAATTTTTATAATTTTATTTGCTACACCCCATGCCATGGCAGTTCCATGTACACTAACAAACCGATTATTGTTTCTTCTGCTTCCTTTAATCATCTTCTCGAGCCTGCGAATGGCAGACTCAAGAGGCAGGCTAATTGCAGAATTAAGAGGTAGACGGTATGGATTTATTGCTCAGAATGAACTGTGCATATGATCATCCAAAAGCATCACCTACCAAGCAAAGTGAAGAAAAAGATAGAGGTGTGAGTTGATGCATGCAAGGAGCATCTCAAAACCTCCTTACTGCACTAGTTATGACTTTTGCCCTTCAAACCCCTTGGGACCAGCTTGTGTAAAAATAACTAAAGCAACATGCAAAATGCAGTAAGACCACCAGCTCCATAAAAGTGGTATTGTATAACTTGGATTCAAAATTTACCCCTTTTTATAAAAATTCTGCTGTTACAACAGAACAATGCTGCTGCTTCTGATTCTATGATTCAAACAGCAGAATTGACTGGGAGGACACTATTCTACTCATTCACTTCCTGAAACATTGCACATACATGGACTGGCTTTAGCTTTAACATCACCAGAGTTGAACTTCTATTTCAGTCAGTTGTGAGTTGCCATCCCAAACTTCTCATCATAGATGTTTGGCCAATGCTGTCAAACAAGCATTTAAGATCTCCTCCCCCCCCCCCCCCAATCTTGGGACCATCCTGATGTAGTCCACTATCCCATTACTAGCCACAAAGATATAATTAGTGTTCTTATGGCAAAAGCAAAGCTGGTAGCCACATTACCAGAAAGACAGCTATGTTATGGTAGAGATATGGAGATTACTAGTTTATCAAGTTAATATCTTTCTTCCCCACATTCTATGTTTGGCAAAATTCAGAACAAGGCTTTTTTGAAGGATGGGCAGTGGTGAATCAGTGTGATGTGAATGGAATGTAAAACTGAATCATATGGAGCATATATATGATGTAGAAAACCTGCCAAAGCTGTCATAGTGTGAACATTTTCTGTGTCTATTTCTTATCTTTGTTTTTTTACAGTTGAATTAAAGGGAAAATGGAGGGCCACCAGAAAGTGTGGAGTTGTGGAGAGATTACCAAGAAGCCACAACTCTCAGTAAAATGATTAGGCAAAAAGTAAAAGACATCAGCAAGCCAAGCCAAAGACAACTGCTTCAATATATAATATTAATAGATGACTTTTTCTTGTTTTTTGTTCTTCCCTATCTCCACAGCATTCAACACAAAGAAGCAAAGAACAGAACAGAAACATAAAACTATTCTCTCTCTCTCTCTATGTTATCTTTTTTTGTTTCTGTTGGAGGAATCAAAAATTTGTCTCCTAATCTAAGAAAGAATCATCATGAATTTTCCTAAACTTTGTCAGTCCTCTAATTGTCTACCACTTTGCTGTTCATTCCTGCACAGAAGAAAGAAGAGAAGGACAAAAGTGGAATAAGAATCTGACCTCCATTCATAATTTGCATCATTTGAGTTCTTCATATTCCATAACTACAGCACTCATGGACAATAATGATAGAAAAAACATACCTCTACTGATGACTCTGAAACTTTCCCTTTGGCAGGAAAACAAAGTGAGGAAGAAATGCTGTGCTGCAATTGAGGCCCCTACCAGAAACTGCTATGCTATTAAAGTTAAAACTGGCTGTTGTTGCTTTGTGGACTGAGACTAAGTTAGCTGATTAAACATTTACACCTGCTAAACAAAAGCCGAATGGAGAATGTGTTAGGCCAGAGCAAAATGAAACTACAAAATGGAAACGAAAACAAAAGCAAGAACAACAAAATCAAGAAAAGTGAGAAAAAGCAAGAAGAAACCAACCTCCTTTTTTCGGTTAGTGGGCAAAGGAATGTCTCCATCACCATTCTTCAAGGAAAGAAGAAAGCTTTCATTTTCTCTTTTTGTTTTCTCAATTATGTTTTTGGGTTAAAAGTCATTCCCGCCTGCAACTGGGGACCCCAAAAATATTCAACATAAGAATAGGAACAACCTAAAAGAACTGCAAAGGCGAAGTTGAACTTCAAAAAACGAGAGGGAATCCGTATAGGAATGCTTCAATTATGTGCCAAGTATAGATTCTATTTCGGATCTGAGCTACATTCACCTACAGATAGATTGCTAGATTCACATCAGATGAAAGAAATATTCTAATCCCATTCGTTATGAACATTTTCCCTGAAACAGAACCATTTGGTATCAATGGCGTAGCAGGCTAGAATGAAATTCTAGCCAAGGACCACTATATATAAAAGTATGGACCATACCATGGTAACACCATTCTTTTTTACTATGATGGAAAAGGGTGGTGAAAAAAGTGCATTTTGAGGATGGGCATAGTTACTGGCATGTTGGTAAGATTCATTACAGGCATGAATTGTTCAAAGGCTTCTTTATGCTCACTGTAACATGAAGATGCAAAGAGAGCAACAGTGAGAGGAGGATACCTGAATGTGTGGTGTGGATTCTAACTGTCTACTAACTCTTCATCATTCAAAAGAAGTTCAACTCTGTGTAGCCATGTGAGTAAGGTAAAAGCTCTTCTACTTCAATCCTGGAACTAGAATAACTAGTGCTTCTCTTCAACCGATCGTGGTCGGATTCCACCTCTGCCCAAAATATACCGTAAACTGGCCTATGATCCGAGAATCTCGATTCTCCTCGAACATAAGATACCTGCTGGAGGCCTTCTCCATGCCATAAAATTCTGTCGCACCTTTAAGACAAGGGCAAATCAATCAGCATCAATAAATAAGAACCAATTTTGTTCATTCACTCTGTACACCATTTAACAACATATCTTTTGAGGCATTTCTTACCAAGCAGGTGTTCGGCGTTTCTCCTTAGGGTGCATGTCACCTCCTGCATATCTGTCCGAATTAGTTGAGTATTTGTATGTTGGTGGGAAATAGATTTTTCCTTCACGCCATCCCCTGAACACACGCCCTCTCCTTTGCTCTATTCGTAGCTGTAGAGGGAATAGCCGGAAATTTAGACGAAATTTGGCACAGTAATAGCACATGGAAGTGAAATATGTGAGATGACAAGTAAACATACCTGATCATTCTCTAACAATGCCCTCCAGTTCTGCATCTCCACCAGTGCCTTGGCAGATCGATACGAAAGAGCAATACGGTAATTAAGATCCCCCAGCCAAATCACTCGGCTGCATCAATATATGAGAAACCAAGTCAATTATGTTCTTTAGAGCAAAGACACAAACTTGAGCATTTTTATTGTAACCATTTCAGGACTTACTCATGCTGGAGGATTGTTTCAGGGTTCTTTCCATGACATTCGCTGGTAACGCGTGGAAACCTTGTTTTCTTAAGAATCTCCATTACATCTGCATTCCTCCTGAGCTCATCGCCCTCTTTCTGTCCAGAAGTCAAATGAGTGCAAACGAAGCAGAAGGTAGTTTGATGCAGGGACATACTGACTGAAATTGACCCCTGCAGAAAAACAACATCAGTTACTTCTCAGTATCGACTTGACAACTGTTTTAACGAAAGGGATAACCATCAACCCATGAAAAAGTACCTTGTTTCCGAGGTAACCCATCAAGCCTCTGCCAACACAAGAAACTTTCATGTTTTTAACGTGATCTCTTAATTCACTCCTCACCCAGATTGTGAGAAACACACCCACCATCTGTTTACTTGCCACCAGACAATATCTCGAGTATCCAGGCCTCCTATATCCATCTTCGCTCGATCCAGAACCACCACCATAAGCAGCATATGACATTGGAGACTGCAAAACAGTACTTGGTGAATCCCCAGGGCCGTTATCATCATCCGAAGAGCCCCACCTAGAGTAATCACTAGGCCTGGAGTAGTCGCTGGCCCTCGAGTAATCAGTACTAGGCCTGTGACCCCATCTGTTGCTTTGATCATAGTCACTCTGCCTGTGACCAAAGATCACCCTATCACAAACACTGAACCTCCTATCCAGCCTTGGCTGTGGGATTGAAGGGTCGTTTTCCATTCTCCAGCTGCTGGGAGTCTGAAATGATCTTCGAGCATAGAAAGATGGGTTCTTTTGCCTGGACGATCCCTCGAAATCTGCATCCATTTCCACTATAGGCTCAGGAATTGGAGATGGAGTGTAGTAGCCACCACCACTACTGCCGCTAGTCCCAGGAAGATTATTCAGTGTCTTCCTAATCAGAGCCAGCCATTTCTTTGCCGGCCCATTGTCTTCTGCTCCAAGAACATTACCAGCATTCAAAGGGACTATTTCTTGGAACCTGAAAAAGGAAAAATATTGGATTAGTGAATTGCTCCAAGAACATTATCAACAGTAGTCAGTGATTAGGGCGTACCCGAGAACATAGATGTCAGCTGGAGGAGAAGCATGAAGCCAATCATCGAGACTCAAATTGCTCGGTGGAGACCTTCCAGCCACATTCCAAGTAGCTACAAAGATGCTGGTACAGAATTGAATACAACACTGTAAGCAACACAAAGTTGGAATCTTTCGGATAGAAAAAAAGTGGGTATTCAGTAGAAGTTTACCTGTGGTTCTGTACATCAATGATCCTCGGGTGGTCAAGATTCATTCTTGCCCGTCTGGCCGGGTCTGGATTCTTGCTCAATTTCTCTGAAACCCAAAACGGGGGGTTAGGTTAAGGAGACAGAAATTCAACACTTGGAAGAAAGGAAAAGATAAAACTAGTCAAAAAAAGAAAAAAAAAGCACCTGTCTTGCTCTTTTTAATTGTACATGGCTCCCTTTCTGAGAAGCTAGTTCGATACTCAACCTCTCCACCTGAAAGCAGCAAATCAAATTCATAATCAGTGCCAAAAATTTAATCAATCACAAAAAATTAGCAGATTCCTTGGCCTATCTTATTCTTACAGTTCCCCAGCAACCAAAACCGAGTGACCAACGTAAGTAAGAAGCAGAATTGTGACAAACCTCCGTAAACATCATCAGCTTGGAACTCCTCATTTTTGCTCTTGATATTGAACCATTTCCTGACCATCTTCTTGGACCATGAGAGCTTCATTAAAAAATAAGACAAAATAAGGGAATCAATTAGACAGAATCCTAGAACAAAACAAAACAAAAAACCAACCGTCGTCACGATACCGTTAGGAACAAAAACAGAAGTGAAAAATTGTCTGAGAAGGAGACGAGGAGAAATGAAAGAAACCTTGCTTTTCTTTGAGTTCTCATTACTCATTTTTCACCTCTACTTCATAAATCTCCTCCTTATGCTTCTCCTCCCCTCTCCCTCCACAATGAACCAAAAGAAGACAAAAAATGACGAACAGGTCAAACAGCGGGACACCAAATTGACTGCCCTGTGTGATTAGTTTTTCCTTTTCCCAGTAGAATGCAGCGGATCGGAAAAAAATAGACCAGCAGAAGAAGAAAAAGAATAGTGAAGTGGGTAAGTGTAGAAAAGAAGAAAGCAGAGAGCTTTCTTTGGCTTGAGCTGAGGAA
Organism: Linum usitatissimum; assembly: GCA_030674075.2. Lineage (NCBI taxonomy): Eukaryota > Viridiplantae > Streptophyta > Magnoliopsida > Malpighiales > Linaceae > Linum > Linum usitatissimum. Next base: position 2,847,420 of record JAUJYP020001424.1, read on the forward strand.
CGAGAGTGGGGGCTGAATGAAACTTGGAAGGAAATATGGGGGGGTGGTTATAGTTGGTTTCCTATTGTGGAAAATTGTAAGGGAGAAGAAAACTAGAAGCCGGAATGGCAGAAGAGGGTTGGTTTAATGGTGTTGGAAAAATTAGAGAATGAAGGAAGGGAAAGAAAGGGCAGAGGCTAACTTTAATGTGTGTGTGTGGGAGTGAGATGAAGATTCTTTTAGAGTAAAACGAGACAATGCCGGAGCAGAGGAAAAATGAGAAAAGAAAGGGAAAGACAAAGCAAAGACCCAGATAAAGAAGAAGTGAGCAGATTTATATTTGTTTTTGGCCTCCTTCTTCTTCTCTTCTTCTTCTGCTGCTGGCTGCTGCAGCTCTGTGTGTGTGTCTCTCTCGGCTTTAGCTCTGTCTGCTGAGTGCTGGCCTTTGAACGGAATAAAGTGGCAGAGTGAGAGAGAAAGGAAACATTGGTAGACTGACTGACTCGCTATGGATTGGTTCTTATGGGCTGGGGGACGGACGACTGATCTGGGTCTGGGTGGGTGGGCGGGCTGCTGTTTCTGCTTTTGCTTTTGAGCTTTTGTTTTGTTGGCTGCTACTACAAATCTCAAGGCAAAAATTGAAATTTACCCACCCACCAAATAACCCCAAACAACAAACATTGAAGTGAAACTTCTTTAAACAATGGATGGGAGGGTTGCAGGCTCCTCATATGACATAAAAACGGCACTTTGTCAAGGGAATAAAAGACACTACTGATGCACCACCCAGGTTTATCAACGAACCTCTAGCTAGCTACACTCTACATTAGCTAGGAAGGCAGTAAGTAGTAGGCAATGGGTGAATCTAGCTTGTATTACCTTATTCACTTTGTACCCTTGAAATGTAGGTAGAAGCAGTGGGTGAATCTACCCTAGCTTCTCTCATAGTTGCAATAATGAATATATCAATTACTCCCGATTTCTTTTAATTAGCTCAAATTAAAGGTTGTGTCTGACAGAATAATTAGCGACAATGATAAAGGGTTTACTAAATTCAGATGATGTTCTTTTATAAAATATCATTGAAGAAGGAAACAGGTCAACTTCATAAAAGCAAGAGCGCAACGTCTCATAATTTCGAGCCGATTGTATTATTGCCTCTAATCTTGATCCTTTTGGATTGATTATAGGAGCTTACATCGTATAATTTCAAGCATATTTCATTATCGCATCTAATCCTGATCCTTGTGAATTTGCTAGATAAGCTGAGCACGGGCTCAAAAAGAAAGAAAATTCTTATTTGAAAAACAAAACATGTGATTAACTAAACATTCATATGATTTCCTAATAAGAAGATAGTGATATATAACCCATCTTATATTTCGAAAATGAGACTAAATCAAGAGAATGAGGCCACTATGACATTGTATATTTACTGATCAATCTTGTTTACTGCCTATTTGAAAGCTTGAAAGATTTGTGGGAGATGAACTTAATTTGTCTCTTATAAAACATAATTCACTAGTATAAATACAATCTTGGAAACCTAATGTTAGAACCATAATTGGCAAAGTATGTCACACGAAAAGATATGTAATTATCGCAATCATTCAAAATAGTCCAAAATGAAGAAAACTAGAAGATGGTTAATGTGAAAATTTAGGTAAAGTTTCTCTCTTGGGGTTCCAAAATCGGTCTTCCAAATCCATTCCATCATCATTCCATGAAAGTGGAGTGGAGGAGAGAAAAGTAGCTTAGATGGGATTAATTAATGATTTTTGGATGAGAAAAAAGTAAGGTTTTGAAAATCGGATCGGAAATTGACTGTTTTGAAAATTTGGTTGAACCTTTTAAATTATTAATTAAATAAATAAATATAGTTAAATCGGATCGGATGATTTTTTGATTGAGCTGGATCAAACCGATAGTATAAATAGTTTAATATCGTAATCTAGTTTGTTAAAAATATAGTTATTAAATCACTTTATAAGAAGTTCCAAATTATATAAATGATTTGAAATTTGTATTAAATAAATAATTGAAATCTATGTATAATTTACATAATTTATGGTAAAATACTATTTCTTATGTTAATTAACTATAATGATGTTTATTATTATCAATTAAGTGCATGTTTTAATCAAATTGTGATGTTAGTAGAGATGATAATCACTCATTTTCTCTACTTGAAAGACCATGATTTGAATCCCACTTCCACATTTTTTAAAAATAAAAAAAGTAGCTATAAAAATCGGGTCTAACCGGCCAAACAATTTATATCAAACTAGATCCACGTCCGGTTTTAACCATTCTTATCAACCGAATACTCGGTTTCGGCTCTTTGACCGGTTTATGGTTGGACCAGCCGGTCCGATCGCAGATTCTTATCCATGGAAAAAGGTGAATTAAGGAAAGAATGGTTTTATTCCTTGTGCTTTTTATTTTCCTCTACAATTTTCCATATTATTATTTTAAATTTTTTTTATGAGATATGATAGCTGATGGATAGCTGATCTGTCTCCTATGCCTTAATAAATTATTAAATTTAAACCTTCCCAATTCCCACAGAGCTAAGAGGCCTAGCATCAGAATGTACAGTAGGATATCTGTTTGGCTTATCTTGATTTGATCACTCTTAAATTTCCCATTAAATTATGGCCAACTAATAAATAAATGAATGGACTCTTGTTTTTGTTTTAATTACCAAGATTTGGGAAATTATAACAATCCTGGAAGCAAGTTGTATTGGCAACAAAAATACAAAATGTAATTGCAATCCTAGTCATGACTGAGTAGTGGTAAACTTGGAATGTTTTGAATGTTTTGTCGCCACTGATTAGATAGTGAGACTCTCTCTTGGGACACGGCGAGTTTATCTTCGAGTTCAGAGTTTGAATGTTACACGATTGTTCTTACATTTGAAGATTTATTAATAATTTTTTTATATGCGGTCTAGTTAATATATTTTAAGCTCTATATAATTCGGTTTAATGTAATCAACCATTCTGAATTCGCGGCTACTGGCTGGCCAACAGTACTATGAAGGCCATATCATATGGCACTCACAGCTGCACCAAACACTTAGTAGCCTTTTTAAAAAAACCTCAGCTTAAGGTTGTAGGTTCAGCAAGCACACAGCAGCTATGATGTGCATGTCATTGGAAACAGAGGCCCCTATCCCAATATTGAGGCCTCCTGTCCTTTCATTTTATTGCATTGCCATTCAGCCCAGCTACCCTCTAGAGATGCCAAATATACACCATTAATCGTCTTCTTTTGTACAGAAACATCAACATTTTATTCGTACAAAATCTTTTGTCAATATGTTACATATAGTCGTTGTAATTAACGTGTGGTTGATCCGTACTTATATCTATTATTGTCGTTTTTGCATCGGTTGATTTTACACATAAAAAAAATCCAAACATAACATTGCCACGACTATGAAATATTTGGCATACACCATTCAAAGACCAACTTTCAAGACTTTTGATAGAGTAAAGATAAATTAAAATATATCACTATGGAGACCCATTCAAGTAACGTTGCATGCACCACAACTCATTTCCTTTTGGAATTGTGTTTCAATCTCTCTCAGTTCTTAATTAAACTCGAGCTTTTGAGTCACACTGATGGTACATTGTTATGTGCAAGAAAATCCGAAACATTTTCACATTTTATCTTTGGTTTAGTCTTTTGGTTAATTTGGATTGTTTCGGTTAGCTTTGATTAGTTGAGTCTGGGTTAGAGGTTTAGTATATAAACCTTGGTGATTGTTGAATTCAACAACTAGAAGAACTCTATTTCATTATTGAGTCTTTTCTCCTTATTGGCGTCATTTCGTTTCATATTAGGCGACAACTCAACTGACCAATTTTACACTCTAATTCCTATCCTCCACCTCCATGTTGTATAATCTCATTTTTCTTATAGATGATAATTCTTGTTTGTTTTATTTTTATTTTTGAGTATCCCCTTGTCCGACCTTCCCTTCCCTATTCCTCATTCTTCTCCCTCGTTCTTTTTTATTGAATCTAAATTAGGTTGGTGTGCTATCTTGATTCTCCGTTTACGAGAAAACCTAATTCCAAAAAAAATTCTTTTCCTTATTCTAGTAAAAAAAACCCAGAAAAACTCTAAATATATTCATCTACGTTACCGATTCCTCTTCTACAACTCTCCATCATCTCCATCGATTATCAACAACCATCATTCCTCGCTTTATTTCATTGGAACAGGCGGCACAATCCATCAATCCACCGCCACGTTCACAGTTCATAGAAGAATCATCATTGTCGAATGCGAGCATTGGTTCTCGCTCTTTGCTAATCATCACTCGCTCCAAATCAGCTCGTGACAAAGTGGAATCAGAGCCTGCGAGAACCACCACCACCATGGGCGAAAACAAGCAGATCGGAGATGAGCTTCAACGACAGTCTCGACTATTAGAGAACCTCCAACAGACCATAACTACACTTGTGCATCGACTCACAGATACACACAACCTAGTCGCCGCAAACGGCGGCTAGCAGGTAGCCCTAGCACGCCAGTAAACTAACAACCTTAATGCACTGACCGCTAGAATTGAGGCATTGGAGGCGAACAATGGACGGCAGAATCCCCAAGGTGGACGATGTGAAGAAGATGGTCACCCTCCCACACCAATTTTCAAGGTCGATTTCCCTAGTTATGTAGGCGATGAGGATCCGACCACCTGGATTTTGCAAGCTGGAAAATTCTTTGAATTCTACCGTACGACTGAGGTAGACAAAGTTCTAATTTCCTCAGTTTATATGGAAGGGGAAGGTCGACTATGGTTGAAGGTACTTCGAGATACAGACAGACAATTAACATGGGCACAACTCGTCAATGGTTCACACCCATTTTGCACTGTCCCGATTTCATAGTCCGTTCGGAGAACTCACTAAACTCAAACCTATCAGAGCTGTTTGAGACTTCAAACCCAGTTTGAGAAGTTATTTTATAGGGGAAGTCGACTAATAATGGACCAATAAGTGGATTGTTTGATAAGCAGCCTCGATCCTCTAGTGTGCATTGATGTCCAGGCATGTCAATCGACGAATTTGACCGATGTAATTGGTTTATGTAACAGCCATACTACTAACAGATTCGAATTAAAATACAACAGCGGAGCTGTAATAAGTTAGCTACACTACTTATGCCATATATATCATGTAGAATAATTTATCAATTCAATTCCTTCCCCAGAATCTAGAACTGTACTTATACGTACCCATGTGATTGAGCAGTCAGCACAGAAACTGCTCACATTGTCATACATGACTTATTTATTTTACACGGTACATATGACCACATCAGAAGTTCGTAAGGACACATATACATATAGAACAAAAGTCTCAAACTCCACATGCTCGAACCAGAGTAACCATATACTTGCCCTTAAGTCCACCATATCTCACATTGTACTAGTACACGACAACTCATAACATATGCACATGATGAGAGTAAAAGTCTCAAATGAGTTTTAAAATACAAAACGAGGATCAAGACACAATCTTTGATATCTACCTGGCATCGTCGCCATGATAGCTAACCTTGGAGCCTGACGATACCATTTTGTAGATTTGTAGTGTGTGAACCGGTAAAACCTACTGTCGCTCTGAAATATAAAGTAAGGGACAGTCCTAATCACTAAGTGAGGATATTCGTCCTAGCCACTCTATGGTACATATAATCATATAGAAAATATTAAGCATACAACACATAAGGGTACTTCTATTCTAACCCATATTCATATTTTATTTGGGATCCCGGCTCACATATGCTGACGGCCCATATACATGTTAGTGGCACCAAAACAGGCTGCATATACAGTTAGTGTGGAGCCAACCAAGGCCCCCGATGACAGTTAGTATGGGCCTTACAAACGCCCATCGCGTAGCTGTAGTGTAATAAGCACAATCGCCAACATATGGGCCCTAACTAAGTGATCAACCAATTACCGGATTTATTCAGAAATTATCACTACAGTTCAACAGTATATATTTAACCAAATATATCAATAGATTAACACAACATATATCACATCAAGTTACAAGTAAAGTAAATGATCATATATAAGCTTAAGGTTAAACGACCAATACCCTAGCATGTATATAATACACTCACAATAGAATGACTAACCCGGTCGGATACGCTGGAGACCCTCACCAAAAATAACCCTTGAGAATACCGATAGTAACTTCCGAGTCGAGATCGTAATTCGAAGGACTTGAATTATGAACCAAGTATGATGCACTAGGTTTTTTTGTATTCCCTTTGTTAAAGTATACTACATCCAAAAGTTGTTGTACCTGAAAACTAGATGAACTAACGTGCTATTTGTAATGGAAATGGGTGGTGTACTAATCTTCACGACCTAACAGAACCATGAAGCCAATTAGCTTAATTTGTCTAGACATTATTTGTCCATATTCTTGGCACCTGGACATTTCATGCATCCTAGGAGAGGTCCCAATGCATGCATGAGTGTAATCTCTCATCAATTGCCACGTACATTCTTTATTTTGTAAGGTAGTGCATGGCTAGATAAGAGAACATAAAAATCTTTTTGTGCATATATATTCATATCGGTATGGAAACTGTTCTTGTATATGTACATTACCATGTACTAAATTAATTTAGTTGGTACTTTCAGTATAATCGGGCCGGAGTGTTACAAATTATCCAAATTGTTTGAAGAGAAGTGCAAGCTTCAAACAGCACCAGTAACTCCACGGAGCTTGGTAGACCATTTCAGGTCAAACGCCTGACGCAAACAGAGATGAAGGATCGACGAGATTGAGGCCTCTGTTTCAATTGTGATGAACGTTTTGGACCAGGCCACCGTTGCAAGCGGTTGTTTTTTTAGCTTCTCGAAGACGAGGAAGAGGAGAAGCCGCCCGACCAACCTCCACTCATGGACCTTGAGAATAAGGTCATATCCCTTCAAGCCGTGTCGGGTGAGTTTTCACCACGAACGATGAAGATTTTTGGCAACATTCATGGAAAGGTGGCGATAAACCTTATGGATATAGGCGCCACTCACAAATTTATGAGCTATCAAGCTTTCAAAAGGTTAGGTTTGAAACCTGAGAAGGGGACTCGCTTCTCGATTCGTGTCCCAAATGGTGATGAGGTGTCATGTGTTGGCCGCTATTCCGTCCTTCTCATTCAGATCGGTGAAGTTTGGACGATCACGGATTTCTTATTGATGCCGCTGTCTGGGTATGACATTGTCTTAGGTGTTCGATAGCTGCGTGAACGCGGACCTATCACATGGTATTTTACTCGTCTAACAATGGATTTCATGTTTTGCAAAAGATTGGTACGGCCTTAATCAGATTACCGTCAAGGATAAGTTTCCAATTCCGGTGATCGATGAGTTACTAGATGAATTGAATGGGGCATGCATCTTTACAAAGCTGGATTTGCGTTCAGGTTACCATCAAATCTGTGTGGTTGATGAAGATATTCCTAAAATAGCATTTCCCACTCACATCGACCATTATGAGTTCTTGGTCATGTCGTTCGGGTTGACAAACGCTCCGTCGACGTTTTAGTCGCTTATGAACAAGGTGTTCCGACCGTTCTTTGGCAAGTTTGTGGTGGTTTTCTTCGACGATATCCTCATCTACAGCCGTACGGTCGTAGACCACCTTGACCACGTGGAACAAGTATTCCAAACTCTACATGGTGATGAATTCGTTGTTAAACAAATTAAGTGTGAATTTTTCCAAGAAGAGATGCAGTACCTTGTTCATATCGTCTCGGCGAGGGGAGTGGCAGTTGACCCAACAAAGATAGTGGCGATGCAGCAATGGCCGATTCCCAAATCTCTTAAGGCACTCCGAGGCTTCTTGGGACTCACATGTTACTACAGGAAGTTTATTCGGGACTATGGCAGTATCGCAACCCCCTTAACGAAATTACTTAAGAAAGGTGGGTTTGTGTGGTCCAACGAGGCCCAACGTGCATTTGAAAGTTTGAAATCGGTGATTATTCCGGCACCAGCACTTGTTGTCCCTAATTTCCAGCAAGTTTTCATAGTGGAATGCGACGTCTCAGGTACTGGGATTAGAGCTGTTTTAATGTAAAAAAACGACTATTGCCTATTTCATTATGGCACTACAAGGACGCAATCTCTCTAAATCAACTTATGAGAACGAAATGTTGGCACGGGTTATGGCGGTGAAGAGGTGACGGCCTTACTTGCTCGGTCGACGTTTGGTGGTGAGGACGGATCATCAAAGTTTGAAATCCCTATTGGAGCAGCGAATTACTACTATTAGATTGATCGAAGAGTGATCAATTCGTAAGGAAGAAGAAAAGCAGAGGAAGAATTGCAGAGAAGAAGATAAGAATGAGTCTGGAAAGTCTAAGTTGATTCATTCTGTTGGTTGGGTTTTTATACCAAACCCAAGGGTAACTTCAACAGTAAAACGAGAATATAAACGCGGGTAAAAACACGTGTCCCCGTTTGATACATCGAACGTTAAAACGCAAATGGAAATAAACGGAAGATCAAAACTCGTCGTTTCATTTAGTTGCTTCTCTTCCTTCCATCCACGTTGACTAACGATATTCCTTAACTCCGTTTGTTCTTGCTGCATTCAACACCCTCCCACAAGTTGGAGAGTAAATTTCATATACTCCCAACTTGCTCAGCAGCAACTGAAGACGCGTTCTGTGCAAAGCTTTAGTGAAGACATCCGTAGGCTGATCATTAGTTCCAATGTGCTTCAAGATGATCATACCTGACTTAATCCTCTCCCTGGTTACATGACAATCTATTTCAATATGCTTCGTCCTCTCATGAAACACTGGATTTTCAGCAATGTAAATAGCGTACTTATTGTCACAATGAATCTCCATCGGCATAGGTATCTGGATTCCTAGCTCCTTGAACAATCCCGATGCCCACTGCATCTCACATACTAAATGTGCTATAGATCTATACTCAGCTTCAGAAGATGATCTAGAAACAGTTCCCTGTTTCTTAGACCTCCAAGTTATCAATGATTCACCAAGATATGTGCAATAACTAGAGATAGACCTCCTGGTATCTGGACAGGCTGCCCAATCTGAGTCACAGAAACCAGTTAGACATAGCGCATTTGATGACTTATATATCAATCCCTGTGCTGGTGATGACTTTAGATACCTCAATACACGATGTGCTGCTTCCAAATGAACACTGTAAGGCTCATTTTGGAACTGACTCAGTTGTTGAACAGCAAAGGTTATGTCTGGCCTTGTAATCGTTAAATAATATAGTCTTCCCACCAAATTTCTATACACAGAAGGATCATTTAAAGGATCACCCTGCTTAGCACTTAGTCTTAGATTTACTTCCATAGGGCTTTTACTCCCTTTTTCTTCCAGAAATCCTGTGTCTGTAAGTAATTCAACACAGTATTTCCTCTGGTTCATCACAATACCAGCCTTTGAACGAGCAATTTCAAGACCTAGAAAATATCTAAGCTCTCCCAGATCCTTTATCTTAAACTGTTGATGTAAGTAATCTTTCACTTCCTTGATTTTTCCCAAATCCTTTCCAGCAAGTATTATATCATCAACATAAACCAAGAGCATAACCAGAGTATGTCTATCTCCTTTGACAAACAATGAATAGTCAGAACTAGTCTATTTAAAACCACACTTCAACAGAGCACTTGTCAGCTTAGCAAACCACTTTCTGCTAGCTTGCTTCAATCCATAAAGAGATTTTCTGAGCTTCAAACATGTACCTGGTGGTGCCTCAAAGCCTGCTGGTATCCTAAGATACACTTCCTCATTCAGATCTCCATGTAAGAAAGCATTAGATACGTCCATTTGCTCTAGATGTAAATCTTGAGCTGCTGCAATTGCCAGTAAAGCCTTCACTGTGTTTATTTTGGCCACTGGTGAAAAGGTGTCCACAAAATCAACACCTTGTATTTGATCAAATCCTTATGCTACTAATCTTTCTTTGTGTCTTTCTACACTTCCATCTGATTTCAGCTTTAATTTGAACACCCATTTCGTTCCTAACTTGTGAAATTCTTCTGAATCTGGGATAACATCCCAGGTATGATTCTCATTGAGAGCTCCAAGTTCATTCTGTACAACAATATTCCAATGTGGATCCTTCATTGCTTCCTTATAACTTTTAGGTTCCTGTTGGACCATAACATTCAAAGCAAAACTCCGAAATGCGTCAGAAAGACCATCATATGAAATTACTGAAGCAAGAGAGTGTTTCGTGACACTAGCATTTAAGTGATAATCTGCTAGATGCACAGGTGGACGACATGCTCTGGTTGAGGTCCTGAAATCCAGCAGAACGGGCTGCTATCCCTCCCCTGCTGGATGAATCTCAGGATCTGGAAGTTCCTCCTCTTCCTCGCTGTCAATCAGAGAACCCTGTAGCTGACATGCATGATTAGTGACAGGTGAATTTGCATCTGGAGCTACTGATACTGAGGAATGGGATGGACTAGGATCATTTGGGAAAATGGGAGTATACTGAGGTGAGGGAATAGGCACACCAACATGCACAGTAGGAGAAATGAGGATTTCTTACTCAACAGGCACAGTAGAGGAAAGTTCAGAAGACTTAAAGGGAAAAATGTTCTCATAGAAAAAAACATCCCTGGAAATGTAGATGTTAGAGGTAGAAAGATCTAATAATTTGTATCCTTTGATGTGGGAAGGAATTCCTAAGAGCACACTTTGTCTAGCTCGAGGTTGAAATTTTCCTCGATTATGAGATAGGGTTGCAGCATAGGCTAAGCAGCCAAAAACTTTGATATGATGAAGGACAGGAGGTTGATTATAGAGGATTTCAAAGGGAGTCTTGTTTTGAATAGCAGAAGAAGGTGTTCTATTTATTAAGTACACAACATGTAGAACAAAATCACTCCAATATATCAGAGGCAAACCAGACTGAAACTGCAAAGCTCTTGCTACATTCAAAATATCTTTGGTGTTTTCGTTCGACTTTGGCATTTTGTTGAGGTGTTTGAACACACGAAATTTGATGTATTATGCCATGCTCAGAATAGAAATCAGACATATGGAATTCGTTGCCTTGATCACTTCTTATCATTTTGACTTTGGTTTTGAACTTAGTACACACCATGTTACAGAAGGATTGCAACAAGGCTCGAGTTTCTGATTTGTATTTCATTAGGTAGATCCATACTCCCCGTGAATGATCATCAACGATAGGAAGAAAATACAGGAAACCATCATGTGATTCAGTTGATAGCGGGCCCCAAATATCAACATGAATAAGGTCGAAAATAGCAGTGACAGTAGTCTGACTGCTATGGAAAGGAAGACGTTTATGTTTAGAGAAATGGCAGATAGAATAGTGAGATAAAGTTTCAGGAACAATGTTATGATCATGACTATGCAAAAGCTTCAGCTTCTCAGCACTTGGATGTCCCATTCGCCAATGCCAGAGACTGATTTCTTCTGGTTTATAGTTGTGGCTAACAGCTACTTGAGGTCTGGAAGAAGGAATTTGAGGAGAGGATGATGAAATGTGTTTTTGAGTAGGCTGGAGGTGATACAACCCTCTAGTCTGAGTGGCCAAACCAATCGTCTTGCCTGTTGTGAGGTCTTGGAGCTGACAATTGTTGGATTGAAAGATCAGGGAAACGGGAAGATGAGAGATCAGCTTACTTACTAAGACTAGGTTGAAGTGAAATGTTGGCACACACAAAACATTATGAATGACTTGACCATGTGGCAGTTTTACACTACCAACATGACTGACATACATAGGAAAGGAGTCAGGGAGATATACATTGACTCCTATGACAGACCTATATGATATGAAATGTTTGAGAGAGCACGTTATGTGATCAGAAGGTCCAGTATCCAATATCCACAAGTCAGCTAAATCAAGACATGAACTAGCAGACAGAGTAAACTTACCTGAATCTTTTGGAAGGATTGGAATCCCTGATCCTGAGTTGGTGTCTTTGGATTGCTGGACTGCTTGAAGAAGTTGCTTGAGCTGAGTCAACTCAGCATTAGTTGGTGAGAGAGCAGCAGCCACAGTGGGAACTTGCTGCTGATCCACTACTCCAGCAAAATGATATGAGGATGAACTGCCATTAGTATTCTGAGCATTCTGCTCTTGTTGTTTCTTCCACTTTAGCCTTCTGCATTCATCCAGAATATGTCCTTCTTTCTTAAAGTATCTACAAAACTTCTTGCCTGCTTGATTATAGTCTCTGGAATTTCCAGAACTAGCAGCCAGAACCATCCTCCCATCACCATCAGATGGCACTGCAAATGCCACATTCTGAGCTTGACTTTCCTTCCCTATCATTATACCACCTTTCAATTTCTCTTCATGCTGGAGTGCATGATCATAAGCTGAGCTGACAGTAAGTAAATGAGTCATCATAAGTAATTGAGTTCTGACTACATCAAAATCTTAATTCAATCCTCTAAGGAATCGGATTAGATAATCCGTATCTTGTTTCTCCTGGAAGGCAACCACTGCTGCACAAGGTAGTATGCTTGTTGGAGCACAACTGCAAGGAACAATGGGAGAGAACTGACGGTACTCCTCCCAGAGTCCTTTGATAACTGTATAGTATTGTGTGACTAACATTTGGCCTTGTTTACATCAATGAATCTCGTCCTGTAAGTTAGCCATTTTCAAGGCATTTGCCTGTCCAAACCTGCGCTTAAGCTCTTGCCACAAGATCTGAGCATTTTCATGGTTTAATACACTTCTACGTATTTCAGGATGCAAAGAATTTGCAATCCAACACAGTTCCATCATGTTACAAGCATCCCACAGAGGATATCGATCACTATTAGAAGCAGGAGGAATGATAGATCCATCAATGAAACCTACTTTATGCTTAGTTTTCAGTGCAAACCTTACTTATCTACTCCACATTTGATAGTTTGATCCATCTAAGACTGTGTTGACTATGGATTGAGACAAGTTTTCATTAGGATTGAGGTAATAAGGATTACCAAAGCTCAGGTTCACGGGAGCTGAGTTATCTCTAGCGCGATGAACATTTCCGACCGATCCAAAAACGAATCCTGAAGTGTGCTGCTGATTAGTTTGTTCATCTGCATCTTCATCATCATCCTGACTTCGACTCATCGTTAGGTTTTAGATCGATTCAAACCAGCTTTGATACCATATTAGATTGATCGAAGAGTGATCAATTCGTAAGGAAGAAGAAAAGCAGAAGAAGAATTGTAGAGAAGAAGATAAGAATGAGTCTGGAAAGTCTGAGTTGATTCATTCTGTTGGTTGGGTTTTTATACCAAACCCAACGGTAACTTCAACAGTAAAACGAGAATATAAACGCGGGTAAAAACACATGTCCCCGTTTGATACATCGAAAGTCAAAACGCAAATGGAAATAAACGGAAGATCAAAACTCGTCGTTTCATTTAGTTGCTTCTCTTCCTTCCATCCACGTTGACTAACGATCTTCCTTAACTCCGTTTTTTCTTGCTGCATTCAACAACTACACTTACGCAAGAGAAATGGTTTGCTCAATTATTGGGCTATGATTTCGTTATTGAGTACAAAGAGGGCTCAATTTCAGCTTGGCGTATCATCCGCAGACTGACGGACAGGCCGAAGCTGTTAACAAAACTCTTGAAATGTACATGAGATGCTTCATTGGCGACAGGCCAAAGGAGTGGGTTTGGTGGCTGCCATGGGCAGAATACTGTTATAATACAAGTTTCCACAGTTCCACTCGCAAAACACCATTCGAGTTAGTGTATAGCCGCGAGCCACCAAGCTTGCTGGATTATGTGCCTGGAACTACAAAAGTCGCCTCTGTCGATGCCGCTTTGAAGGATAGGGAGCTGGTTATGCGAGAACTGGGACAGAGAATCATTCGAGCTCAGGAGAGAATGTCTACCTACTATGACGAAGGCCGTCGAGACAAGGAATACAAAGTTGGGGATTGGGTCTATGTCAAACTCCAGCTATATCGCCAGTCAACATTGCGCCAACAACAGCATCATAAATTAGCACCCAACTAAGCTATTTGCCGATCGTCACTCGCTCCAAATCAGCTCGTGACATACATTTGTAAGGTGGAATGCAGGATCCAATCATGAATATTTTCTCATTCAAATGAGAAACTTAGATCCCAATAAAATATATTTTAGGAACTAAATTTCTAATTTTCATCCAAATTCCATTTCACGTGAAACATTTCACGTATCAAACGAATCACAAGTCTCCAAAATCGGTCTGATGCAAATATAGTACTAAATACTGGTTCTTTCGATTATCGGTCTCTTTAATTTGTACAATGTCACTCATTTTCTTCCTCTTCTTTTCCCCATTGCTGCTTTGCTTGTCCTTTTCCTTCATCCAAATCTTCTTCTTCTTGATAACGTTGTTTACTCCCCACAAGATTAATATGAATCTTTAACCTTTTGTTGTACTCACACAAAGCATATACGTACATATACGTATTTTGAATGTTTTATTATAAAGTTTATTATTCTAGCTAGTCTCCACGGCGCCGTCAATGCTGTCTCCCTTTTTTCACTGGCACGGCGGCTCCGCTCCCGACGCTCGGTTTCGGCAGTCCTCCTCAATACCATTAATTGGAAAGAATTTACAATTAATTAAAATATTACATCATTAATTCCCGTATTTAAGCGTATGTTGGTTATCTCCCTCGTGGTTTGAAATATTTGACTGGTCGGTCCTCTTAACCTCCAAACGGCTAGCAGTCGTGATGATTATTCCAGGGGATACAACATTGAATATTAACGTAAGAATGATTAGTCTTGACGGCGGGGAATTGTATGTTTATTGCAGTGGGTTTTTATTATAACGCAAATGTATGCAGCTGGAATCTGATATCATTCCAAATGGTAAAAGGAAACCCATAAAACCACCACTTTTATTTATAGATTAATCAAGTTTTGTACATGATCATCATTTGATGAATGGTCCCTCGGGACCCAAAGTTGAGATGATTAAGGGTGTGTCATCCTCTTAAAGTGGATTAATTTGTTGTCCTTTTGTCCATGATAAACACTAAGCAAGTCACCAAAACATGATGTAGAGGTGTCCCATGATTTGGTGTCGATAAATTGGTTTACAACTAATTATTAAGAAGAAAACGTGCATAGGGAAAATAAACGGATATTTTTACACTTTTTATTTCAAAATAACGAATTTAACTCATTTTCAGGTTAAATAACAAATTTAGGCGATTTCTGGGACACAGTACATATAAATATACATGTATTGCGTCGCACAATCTGTATTATTCTGCGTAATATAGAATTTGAAAAATATGATTGTTAGGATCTAGCCGTTAGAATATAGTTAGGATATATAGCCGTTGGGCAGATCCTACATAGCGTATCGTAGTCGAGGTTACGCGACGCTATGTACTACCTGTCCAACAGTTTTACAATTACTATCCCCCAATGTTTTTATATCCGGATTGGGAAGTCGACCCGGACAAATAAAAAGTTAAAGGGTCAGTGATTAATCGGAAATGAACCGTTTAAATAACTGTTACTTATAAATTAATAAATAAATATAATATAAATAGAAATATAGTAATTAATTTTTTAAATACTCATTATTAGTGTAATTAAGTTTTCGAAATAAATAAATTTAATTAATTGAAATCAAATCAAACCGTATACTTTACTAATTAGAAAGTACACCATTAATGTCATTTCTTTTTTTCAAGGTTTGTGCAATTTTCCTTTTCCGTTCACAGGTTTTAGGCGGTTTCGGGCCGGTTTTCAACTAGGCCGACCGATGTTTAGTGTAAAAACCCAATCTGACCCGCGGGTCATATTTCTCCGTTTTGGGGGCTTCCCGACTCATTTTCATTAACTGGTCACGAATTTCACGGGGCGACCGGCCGGGCTGGGTTTGACAACATAGCTATCCCCCATCCCCCATTTTACTTCAGACCAAAACCTCTCACCTCATCAATCTCTTTCGATAGTTTTCTAGCGTTTTCATTTTCCTTACCGATTGTGTAGGTGGTCGAGTTGGATACATGAGAGGGCACGCCCCGTCATGTTGACCGAGTACAAACAACTATTTGATGAGGGCACACCATTTATGGTACGAGTTACTATATGTTTTTTGCACTTCACTTTGTTTTACTTTGCAATTTGGCCGACTTAGTCGTCATATGCTTGTAGTGGGTAGTTTACCACAATGATAGCAAATACTCCGTGCGCACGCCAGTTCGGGATGGATCAACTCATCCCGGCATGGAACCAGGACACTGGCGAAGTCAGCTTCCTGTTAGAGTAGACGTAGACGATCAACAACGACCAGCCGCCTATAATGGATTGGATTCAACAGTACCTCAATTTGTGGGATCATCGTTTAGGTCATGTAGCTGAGGGTATGGTGCTTGTCGACCCAGAGCGGTGGCCCTTCCATGATGAGTAGTTGAGTACCTGATGTGGTACCATATAGCATTGGTATCGTTAGGGATACAATCAGCTCGATGATGCATGTCAGTGGCATCATTGACTGTACATTCCATGGCCGAGACCCACTTCTGCGTATGACACCACCTTTGCCGACACACCCATAACACACGGTGTACAACGTACATTCACTATCGAAGAATCGAGTTGCTGACGCTCGATTTTTATGAGTTAGTCGTAATAAAATGTATGAGTTACATTTTTTTACATTCATTACTGCGATGCATTTTGAGCATCCTTGTTAGGGTGAAATGGAATTACTTTTTCAAAAGCTGGGGGTTCAACTCGGGGATGGTGGCCTCATCGTGGGTTTACATATTTGATTTTGATGTTGATTGGTTTGGTTTTTTAAGGCTTGGATATTCTTCGATTGAATATGGATTGTTTGAAAAAAATATTTTCTACTGCTAATCAGAAATTATGTTCATTAGGTTTGTATTTGGATTCGATTGGGTTGTTTTATTTTTCATGTATAGTAGTTCACATTTTTATTTTAGTGGCATTCAATAAAGAACTGAAGAAGAAGAGAGTTGGATAGTAATATATCATATTAGAATGCACACTAATAAGTGTTGTTAGTAGATGGAGATGCCAAAGATTTTCACAAACTTGAATATGTCCCAAAAAAGTAAGGGTTTATCTTCCAAAGATGTGGAAACACTTGGTCGACTTTGACGTCCAAACTAAACGGTATATATTATCAAATACACAAAGTAGTCCATAAATTCATTACTTGAATGATTGAAAGACGATACTCTTGGGTTGGATTGGATTGGATTGGATTGGATGATGCTTTTCTCTCCTCATTCCATGGATTGAAAACGAATCTTCTATGTTGCCTAGATTCTACGACTTGGAATTTATCTAAGTTTGAGAAAAAGAAGGCTGATACGTCTGTTCATATGATGCTTTTTAATATTGACGTTTAGGCCTGGGATGAATATGGACATCCTGAAACTCTGAAATCCTAAAATATAAACTGATGCCAACAACGATCAATCAACCAAGATGCACTCAACCAACATATTAACTAACGAGAGCAAGCATAATAGCATCGAGTAGGATGTCGGCAGAAGTAGTAAAGCAAGCAAACCATTCAATTTTCACTACAAAACACTATTAAGAGGAAAAGAAGAATACTAAGTAACCGTACGTACATGATTATTATTATTCAATAAAGAAGTCGATAGAAGATGAAGAAGATCTGGGCTAGCTAGCTTTTTGCTTCGTCTGTCTTGCTTTTAAGTGTTTTCATCAGCCTTAGACAAGAAAAGGTAATAAAGAAAACCGGAAGGAGTTACGAGGCAAGACAGTCAAAAAGAAACAAGGATCATATATGGTTCTGGGCATCCCGGCGGCATAAAAAACAACAGATCACATATATGCTTTGGCTTTTCTTCGGAGGGATCGGATTGGGAGACGTACCCTCTTTGTCTTTTTCTTTTCCTTCTTTTCAGTTTCCGTCAGTACTGGACTCGGAATGATGCATTTACCCTTCACTTCTTAAAACACAGCCTTCTGATTATGAACTCATTTCCAGCAACGACTAGTAGCAGACCAGTACAACAGATTTTGCTTGAAAACTCAATCGGAGTTTGTTGAATCTGTTCCTCAAATCATGGCCTTCTTTCTAAAAATATTTTCATGTTGTCTGTGAACTGTGAAGTCAATGTTACATGGTTTGTCCTGAAGTCACAGGTTCTCACGAGTGTAAAACTAACAATTTGCTTCAGTGCAGATTAATACAGATGATTCATACAAAAGATACTTAAACATCTAACCGTGAGAGGGACTTGAAATGATACTTCTCTCTTTCTTCTTTAATCTCGAGGTTTTGTCGCTCAAAAAATTTCATATAAGCATACAAGCGCCCAAAAATTCTGTACAAACTCGTACAAATGTGTATACACTCTTTGTACAATTCATACATACACACCCATACAAACTCCCATACAAGTTGTATGTACGGTCCTCGAATTTTTTTTGTTAAAGGGGGTCGAAGTCGCTGGAAAATTGATCGGAAAACTTTCCGGTGACCGCAAATGGTGGTTCGATCACCAAAAACGGTGATGAATGAGAGAGATGGTTCAATTATGACCCAACAAAGTTATTTAAATAGAACATGACCATATTGCCACCGATTAATTTAAACTCTTAAATAATATTGAATATAAGATTTCAATGTAAAGTTGCCTGCCTGTGTCACTTATGCTACACACTGTTACATTAAACAAGTATTGCAACGTAACACGTACAAAAATAAAATAGAATAAATGATCGTTAGAGAAAGCAAAGTGGGTGTTGAGTAGAGAGATACATGAATTAATGATAGAGGGTGGACCTTCATTTTCATGGCTGACTTCAATGCTATCTAGTTGCCTTGTCCAATGTCCATGTAGTAGGGCATCCCTCCAGCTTATATATACGTACACATACCAACGGTCTAATAATTTATTAACATACTATTCAATATTCAGCATGTACAAGGAGCGGTGGTCACTTCATATATCTAGATCGAATAAAATTCACATTAATCTCATACAATATGATGCCTACTTATGTGTCATTTATAGTAGTTGGAATATAACGTTTTAAATCATTCCATTAAGAATGTGATTTTGAGTATTATGATGTTAAATTTCAACTATACATGCTCATTCAATCGGGTACCAACATCACAAAAATGAATAATCAGAGTCATTCAATCGCTTATCAATGTTAAATTTCAAATATATATATATATATATGGTTCAAAGTCTTGTTAAATTGTTAGTTGAACAGTTGAATCAGAACAGAATGAACGCAACAGTAGCACTTGTGAAGAAGCCACTGCCCTTAAAGCTATTTCCCAATCACCACAACGATCAAAGCGATAAGAAATGCCTCCAAGGTAATCACCAGCAAAAAAGTTTAAGAAAGTGAACTTCAACCAAAGTACAGAACCCAGCGTGTGCTTCAATGTTTCCCTGCAATCTATTTATAGATTGCAGGCAGTATCCAATCCCTTCCGATATCGTGTTTAGTTCCACTTCTTTCATTTGATGGAATCTCAGAGAGTCGGTTGAGTAAATACAGGAGGAAGATCAGTCCATGATCATTATCTCTCCCTCCGTTCCAATGGTCATAATTCTGTTAGGAAGCGAGCAATACCGTTAGTTGCAACGGTGACATTTCGCTTTGGTTTAACTATTGGTTCACTCAATTGATTCTCGAGTCGGTTGGACCTTCGTATTCCCAACAATGTAATCAAATTAAATGACCATACTATATATACTTTTCAACTAAACAATTAAAAAGCTTTGGTTAGTGTGGTGTGAGTGAATAGAACTCAAGTTATGGACACTAGCAAGTCACTATCCAGGAAAACTAAGCGAGCAAGGGGCCACTGGTGCGCACCATAATGTAAATAATGGTATTGAGGAGTGAGTTGCATAATTGCATTCACCAACGAAACCAAAGAGGGGAACCAGAATCTGCACCCCACATTCCACTCTTATCATTCATCAAACTCTTTTTCATACTTCATTTCCCCTTCACAGTGACAGTTGTGCTGTGCTCCCCCGTCCATTCAATTATATCAAACCTCCTCATCATACCATGTTGGATGTTGCACAACTGCCACTCATTTTCCCAGAGACTTAGGGATCTCCCCAAACTTCTTCCCGACTCTAGAATAAACTCAGTGCTCGGCAGATCTTTCATGATTGAAAACGCATCACTGGAATCTCGGTAACAGTGTGAAGAAAAACGGGGAGATGAAGATCCAGTGGTCGGAATCATATTTGGTTCGTTGACCGTTGGTAAGTATTCATCAATAGAGAGGTTATGCAATTTCTTATTGTTGCCCTTCAAATCTTTTATGTTCATTTGGCTTTTATTGTTGTCCGATCAATTCTTCTATTCGTCGTGCCGGATTCTCGGCATTACCGTCGGTTCCGGAAGGATTCCACCATGGGGCCTCCTCTTTGTTCTATTTGTGTCGTTACCGTTGCAGCCGCCGGGCCTTGCCCATGTTGGCCTTGGGCTTGCTCCATTCCTTTCGAAGAACGAATCGTTCACTCCGACTCCCCGTGCCGGGGTGATTGACCCATCCGTTTGACTTCCGCTGTCATCCCAAGCGACTCCACGCTTCCTAAAAACTCTTCACCTGCTGCTATTAAGGGATGTCAATTCACCTACAGCAAAAACTGTCACAATTCTTGAACTCCTGTCATTAAGAGATGTTAATTCACCCAACCGCTCTAATTAATGCAGTAACTATATTATTTTTAGTGTAAATTCTAATGTAATATTTGTAAAATGTTATGAATATAATTACTATAGTGAATGCACCATTGTGTAACTCCTTATTCCATTCTTCAATGTATTTCATTGTATTTATTTTCCCACCTTTATGTGTAATAATATTAGAGAGTATAGGTTATGATCTATGAGCCTATAAATAGAGCTCTCATTTGTAGCATTCTATACACCTCAATAAGAAAGTACTTCTCCTCTCATGTTCTTGTTCTCTTCTGTTCTTAGTTTTATAACACGTTATCGGCACGAAGTTCTGCCGTCGAGCAATATCTTGTAATCATACAATGAGAGATTATTTTTAATCGTGAGATAAGCGGTGCACGCGGAACAATACAATTCCGCCCGCCATATGGCTAGTAAGATTTACGCTTTTGATGCACGTGATATGGCCAATGAGATTTATGCTCTTGATGCCCACGATATGGTTAATGAGATTTACACTCATGATACTCGCATTTTGAAAATTTATTATTTGCCTATTTGGTATATACGTGGGTTGCAATTTACTTTCGGGTGCATGAAATTTGCATAATACATGCTGGCGTTATTGTTCATTTTTCTATAATATTTCTCATACTTATTTTCAATAATCGGAGTCATTGTTCTTTATCATCATGCACATCAATTACTTACATTACTACTAGTTTAATATAATTTAATTTCCTATTTATGGGTTGCTTACCATTTGAATAGTATGACCGAATAATTCTTCATTGATTTCTACTTTATTGTCCGCTTTATGTTTTTTATTTTCTTTATATGACCTTATTATTAAATTTATGACCTTACTATATTTTTTTTAATATGAGTTAACATTTTCTTCCTTACAATCATAATTATTCACTTGTTGTGACTTTTCAAATTTATGGCTATATTATATTGATATTTATGTTATCAAATAGCCGTTATACTTATTATTAGTTAATGGTTTATTACTAATTTTATATGAGTTTATTATCAAGTTAATGATATTTTATTTATTTCTTATAATATATTGAATATTTTGTAATTTGAGCCCCTCCATGTTTCGGGCAAGCTTCACCATTCATTGGCATTGGAAGCTAAAATTCATTTATAATGGTCTTCGTGAAACCATCAAACACGATAATAAAACATCTTCTCAAGATAAAGCCATAGCTTTAATCTTATTCGCCATAATCTTCATGAATGGTTGACAAAAATGAGCAACGACTCATGTATCCTGTGGCGTAATGTCAAAGCCATGTATGACCACCTCAAGTGGCAAATTTTCTTAAAGTGTGATACAATTAAAGTACCAAGAGACAAATATTCCAAGGAAAAGATCGAATATCTTATATGTCTCAAATGTTTGGTGGTCCAATGAGACACCATATCACTCCATGAAGTGAATTATTATATTCATATATCCATAAAGTGACAAATATATACATACATACATTCCCACAAGTGTAAACACCAATACACGATTGTGGAGGAAAAGATCTATTATTTGGTATGGTCATGAATTTTGGGGAATACATCTTTTATATGAAAGAGAGTTGTAAATTGATGTTGAACAATTTCAATCACATAAAAGGGGATACATCCATCAATTTTATTTTGATGATCATATACAAATGATATTGCTTCATAAGCCATCAAATGTACAAAGACTTATTTGTTACATTTTTTTTAGCACATGGAACAAGTTATTATTGTTGTTTCTATATGGAACCTTTTCCTTGGTGGTTGTACATTTATATTGTGAAGATTATTCATCCCATAATTGGTGACATGGATGGTTAAGACGACTATGATGGAGTATCTCTATTTATCATTTGCGCTATTCATCATTCTCTTGCAAAATGAGTATTGCCATGATGAGAAATGACATAATACATTGTGATATATAACTCATCGATAGTGCACCATATAACGAGTAGTACAAAATCACTCGAAGCTTTAGTAGAGCTATTGCATTATTCAAGAAGGAACAAGATCCTTTTGATTTATATATTGATGATCACAAGGGAGAGGGACGATAATGTGGTATATGACCATGAAACTATTAAATGTTGTCCTCCAATTTGTACCAGACATATGTGATCGTGATTGAGATACATATCAATGTACACTATAAGTTTACTCGTCATGACAAGTATTATCTGACATAACCGGTGTGACCATCCCGGTTCAATCATAATGTGAATCGATAAGTACCTCTAATGGATGTCCTTGCAACCTATATGTATGGTTTGCATAATTAGAATACACATGAGTATATGAAATTCCCTTGAGGATTTATTTTGCTATAAGCAAACAATTCAAGTTCACGTGAACAAGTTATATCTAATTGACGTCATATGGATTGAATAATTGAGAGAAGTGGTCCATTTAGCATATCATACATTTCTCTATGCATAAAACTATGATTTCTTTTTCATATTGAGTTGAATTTTGAATGATGAAAAATCATCTTTGTCATATTTTATGATTTTGAAATTCTTATAAAAATTTATATACTTTATTTTATATTTAAAATGTATTTCTTTTGTTTATAAGAGTTTAAGTGTCATCATCATCTTTTGTTATATAGATGACATACACTTTATTGAGACTCCTAAAGAGTGTCTCAAAGCAATCAAATATTGATTAGCTAGAGTTCGAGATGGAAGATGTGGAAGATTACCACTAACTTGCCAACTGTGCATCTCTCTCGAACATGATTTTCGTATATCATCAATGATATACTAATTATATCCAACAAAAAGTTATATGGATATGACATGGCTATCGGTGCTGGATGGTAGTCAGATCACTATGTGACTCTATGTCGAGTTTAATCGACCTTTATTAAGACACAAGATGTACTCGATTTTGAAGTAGTAATCTTGGTCATATTTGTGTTGGTTGACCATAAATTGGTCTCATGTGATAATTTTACCACTTGGTGGGCTGTGAAACCAACTTATAAAACTACACCACCATTTCAAGATCGATCCTATAAATCATGCATGATATTTATTTTGTATATATCCTTGAGTTGCAAGAAAATGTTGCAACGTGATGTGATGATTATGTACTCTTTTTCCTTCACTAGGTTTTTATCCCATAGGGTTTTCCTAGTAAGGTTTTAATGAGACATATTCTCATCTAATGGTCATTTAAGGTGAAGTGTCATGTGAATTATGGATGACCATCGATCATGTGATGCATACATTTTATGCACAAACTTCAATGAGTTGAAATATTTATCAACTAAGTGCACCTAAGTGATAACTTGGTTGATTTATTCACCAAAGATCTCTCTGCATCAACTGTTGGAAAGCAAATTTGGAATTGGTGAGTGAATGATCTCAAGCGATATAATGATGAGCGAGAGTTGATATCCTCATCGGGGGAGTCAATATGAAGGATCTCAAGCGATATCATCATCGGGGGAGTCAATACGCAAGTTTGTACTCTTTTTTCCCTTAACTATGGTTTTTCCCTTTGGGTTTTCCTGGTAAGGTTTTTTTTAATGAGGCAGTATCAAAAGCGTATTCGAAGGACGATGTATAACCAATGGTCATTCAAGGGGGAGTGTTATGAATATAATTACTATAGTGAATGCACCATTGTGTAACTCCTTATTCCATTCTTCAATGTATTTCATTGTATTTATTTTCCCACCTTTATGTGTAATAATATTAGAGAGTATAGGTTATGATCTATGAGCCTATAAATAGAGCTCTCATTTGTAGCATTCTATACACATCAATAAGAAAGTACTTCTCCTCTCATGTTCTTGTTCTCTTCTGTTCTTAGTTTTATAACATAAAATATATTGTGTGGACTTTTTGATGACTTTAAGTTTCATTAAACTGCAAACGTTTAATTTTTGTATGTTCACGTGAAGTGTTAATTAATTTGTAATTTTTGGTTAGTTTGATTTATAATAAAAAGTGTGAGAATGAAAACGAGGTGACATTTATTATTGATTTTTGACATTTTTTATCTCAATATGTTGAGTTTGCATTAAAATTAATATGGATGGTACGGTGGCAGATCCAATCGATTGCGTGGTGAATTTGGTTGTTTGAAACAATGATGGTGTTGTTTTATAGAGGATTGGTCGGACGCTTTTAGGGCTCCTTGATCTCTATATCCCAAAGCTCTTGTGCATCTATGATGCAGGTGCTGGTGTGTTGCTAGTGGGGTTGTGGTTGTTGATATTCTTGCTTTTTTTGACAGAGTGTCCACGCTTGCAGGTCCAGGTAGTTGGAACGTGCCACCAACAAAGCTATCCATAAAGTGGTCTGACAAGCTCCTCTATATCGCTTAGGTCGTGTTGAGACCGATCTCATGACTTGGGCTGATGCTTAGTCTTATTTATTTGTTGTTATCTTGATCCTCCTTTAAAGGAGCTATCTATGGGGAAAAAAATTGATTGGGACCATGAAGTACTCACCAAACGTTCTATAGTTGCCTATCTACCATATCAATAAAATAATTGATGATATTAGATCATGTACATCTTAGAAGTTGATTAGCAATTTCTAATATGTCCTTTATCGCCCCATCAACTAACAATTCAGTCCTTTAGCAATTTATAACATCCTCCATCCTAATGATTGATTAGAAATTTTGATTCATCATTTTTACAAATAAACATAAAGAAAATGAACTAGTAAAAAAATCTTTACAAATTATTTATCTTCAATTTATTTTCTATACATAAATAACTTTCTTGAAAAATGTAGCAATGCGTCTATGTAGCATTGCTAATTGACTTGCTAAATTAGCAAGCAATTCTCCATCCCTAACAATTGCTTAACTGGTGTCACATTACCCTCCATATCACTTAGTAATTGCTAAAAGTAGAGATGTATATGCTCTTAGGCAATCTTCATTCCAAAATTCATTTAGCAATTTCTAATTGTGTCTACATTGTCACATAAGCAACTTCAAAAATTCATTTAATGAACAATTTCAAGTCACCTCCATTCATAGCAATTTCTATTCATTATTATATCTTTATTAACAATATTTTCCACCAATAAGAATACATCATTCATAATATAAATTATAAGCATAAATATTATTAAAATTAAATAAAGCCCAAAGGCCTTGCACTTAGATATCGCCTCTCACTGTTATAACGGACCCATTCCATTGGGTTTAGATACCAACTTTAGACCCCCACGTCCCAATTTCCCCTTACTCCCACCCCGATCTTTGAGCATTCCTTCGATCGTTTTCATGAAAACCTATCCTAACAACTCAACTGCGAGGCACTGTTTTTATCAGAGAATTTTCCTCACCGGCTGTAATCTAACCAAAGAGAAAGTTTCTGGTTCCATGTCTGACACGGTGAAGGGATGCCTTCTCGAGTGCAGGGCCGCCGCCCACCTCCATAATTCTTCCCCTTTTTCCACTGCTCTCCCATCAAGCCCATGTCTTCACTCCCTCTCTCTTAACACAAATCCTTCCTCTTCAATCATCTCCACCCATTTCTTGCGCACTCTACCAGGTGAGTTTGGTTTTACTCTCGCTCCGAGCAGGCTCTCAAAACCCTTGCATCTGCAGATTACCCACCAAACGTGTTCTCTGTCAAAATCCCACCGCAGCAGCTCCCGGGTTCTACCAACAGCCCACATCGATGATGCTCCGTGACCTTTCGCCGGAAAACATGCCACCCCACTTGCACATGCGCCTCCTACACCTTTGGAAACTTGGGAAGCCTGGCGAACCCGGTAATTTTGACGCGCTCGGCACGCTATGGACCGATTCCGAGGTACGCATTCTTACCCACCGACTACTCTTGTCGGATCGTTCTATTATGTTCCTAACTGTCTGTATTCACTCACGTTGTCTTTTAGGGTACACGGATTCAGGGTGATACCCTGAGGAATTTTTCACCGACCATTGAGAATCGCATATCTGTCGGTTCTGTGTATAAGATATCGGAATACTCACTCCGCCCTCCCCGTTCTTCATTCCGCTCATGTCCCTTCCCACACTGGTTGAATCTCACACCCACCACCAAGTTCGAACTTCAACCCCCGACTGAACCACCGTTCCTTGAGGATGCCTTCGATTTCCTCCCCTTTACCATGCTCCCGGATCGGATGTCTGATTGCCCATACTTGACCGGTCAGTTTTGCTAGCAAAGTACCTAAATATCCCCACACCCATCTTCTATTTGTCCATCCTCTTCCCCACTGCATGGTGTGTTGTTGTTAGAATGATATCATTACATAATCATCTTCAAGGTTCATTTGCTGCCATATATCAATGAATCTAATCAAATCATTGTCTATGTTTAGGTTCCATATAATATAAGCCAATTTATCTAACATTGCTGTGGTTGTACAACGTCAACCTGTATTTGCTTTCTTATTTCAACACCATTCTCACCAAAATATCAGTCTATATTATGTTCGGATAGTTCTTCATTCTTTGGATTATGTTGGAAGCATATATTTGAATGGTCTATATAAACTTGTTGATAAACATTGGCGTAAATGCAAATCAGGTACCTCTGTGAATAGGTAAAATGAAATTGATATGCACTTCATGCCTAACTTCATACGCCATTGTTTACAATTGTTATAACTCAGGGTCTCCAAGAAGCAGTCAAACTCTTGTCTCTGGTTGTCATTATGAATCTACTTTGTGAAGGAACTTGTCTAGCTTCCCTAATGCTTGATCAAACTCAAATTTTTCATTTAAAGTATAAAAAACTATCAACAGTTTGTGCTTGCATTTAACAGTAGAAACAATTAAATATCTGCAGCTTATTCCTTCGTTCATACCTGCAATGCCCTTAGATTATTTTGTCATTCATTTTCAACGAGCTTTTACTACATTCGTTGTCTTGATTAAAGCTTTCTTCCAGATGTCTTTGGGAAAGGTCGTCAAGATTGCCCCCCAGCCATGTTGAACGCCCATATGGCGTCACCCCTGTGCAATCCCTAACCATTATCAATGCTAGGTTTGTCCATTCAGCCTTTGCTTGCACTCCAAACACCAAGAGGTTGCGTCAATTACAGTTAGTGTTATCATGCAGTGGCGTGCGTGTTGAAGTGTCGTTATGGTCCGAACTGGCCTTTATCCTGGACGCAGATATGTTCCCCCTTGATGATGTTGCTGAGCCCGTCATCGTTGCTCTGTCGGCCTTCCGCATTGGCAGATTCCAAGGTTTGCTTCTGTGCACCCTTTGTTTCACCACATACCCCGAACCTTGCTTTTTTCCTTATGTCGTCCTGGCCCATGTGCAGATGATATTACAGCCACTAGCGTGCAGGCGAGCCGCGTTGTTCTACAGCCTCGACACCCAGCTGCTGACGAGCTATGCGCATAGTAAGCACTATCACATTCCTCAACTCCCCCTTTCCAACCCTTCATAATGCACGTGCTCACTGTTCCTACAACTCTATTTTGTTGCCACACATTTAATGCTTTCTCCTATTATTGTATGTCTTCTCTGAACTTGACACTACTATGTTTTCCTCTAGCTACCATGTGCACCCTCACCCCATTCAGTACATTCTTCCAAAATTTGCAACCGCTGAAAACCTGCAGAAATACGTTGCTGATTCCTTTCGCACTATCCATGAACTCCTGGCAATGTTGGCCGATGGCGGGGACTCGGTAAGCCTCATTATTACTCCTTTCCTTTCCTTTGTTGATATCTAACATATACCTTACCAAATCTTACCTCCTAATATGTTCCTTACAGACCACACATTACCATTGCAAAGCAAAGATTCTTGGGGTCGATCGCTACCAACATTGGTGCTATAGGTCCTGCTCTCAATGCTCTTGTGCCGTCTCCGCTCATGGTCAGGGCTACTGGTGCAGCAAACATGACTCGATCCATGCAACCGACACAACCTTCAAGTATGTGGTGCACTCTTCCCTTTGGATTTGCTGCCTCCACCTTTTCAAACCCTTTGTAATCTAACTATTGCATGTTTTTCAGGTACCGTCTGAAACTACATGTGGCAGATTCCACGACAGAGACCACTTTCATATTGCTTGGCCTCACAGCCGACCGAATACTACCCATCACAGCAACTGAACTAGCCCAGCCTATCCCAATGACTACGGCGACCTCCCACCCCCAATTCAGGTATTGGTCGGCCAGGACGTAACTTTTGAAGTCCAGCTGCCCCGTTAAATTCATGCTAGCCCCTACGTTGACGGCCCTTAGAAATCATTAACTATCTATCGTATATCTACATAAACAAAACCAACGTCTATTCTTTGATCTCAGAAATTCGAGATTATGCTTCTTTGAAATTCGATCGAATCCAACTATGGCCCTTTGAAACAGAACTGTTGACGATCCTTACAAATCATAGCTATCTATTGTCTCTACATAAACAGAACCAACGTCGACTCTTTGATCTCAGAAATTCAAGATTATGCTCCTTTAAAATTTGATCGAATCCATTTATGGCCCTTTGAAAATCAAGTCACCCTAACATATCGAATCCAAATACGACTCTTTCAAAATCGACGCTCCCTAACGTATCGAAGCCAAATATGACCCTTTAAAATTCTTCAATCCTTAACATATCGCAACCAATTATGCTCCTTTGAAATTCACTGCTCCCTAACGTATCGAAGCCAAATATGACCCTTTAAAATTCTTCAATCCTTAACATATCGCAGCCAATTATGCTCCTTTGAAATTCACCGCTCCCTAACGTATCCTAGCCAATTATGCTCCTTTGACATTCGATAGAATCCAATTATAACCCTTTGAAACTCGACGCTCCCCACAAGTGACGATGACCCGCTGAAATCAATAAATATCTATCGTATATCTATATAAACAGAACCAACGTCGATTCTTCGATCTTAGAAATTCGAGATTATGCTCCTTTGAAATTCTCTTCCAAGTAATTTGTTTCTTTTCCAGCGCTGTCTCACCATCTGTCATAGCACATCAGTCTATTCTACTCGCCAAATAAATGTAACGTCATGACAGTCCACTTGCTTCAATACTATTATATTATATTATTATTTATCTAATTGTTCCATCATTAACTGAGGGGTTGCATATATACTTTACTTGGCTATGTTTACCCCTACAGTTTCAGCACTTAGACATTTGTGCTTCATAACCTCCTTACTACTGCACTTCACCTCGATTTTCTTCTCCACAACCATGGCAAGCAAATACAACATGGCTCATACTCCATGAGGTATATACCTCTATCTCCTTTACATCCCTTATCCTTTTTTGTACCTAACAACTTGCTTTGTTTTCGTAGAGCTGGCACCGTACATTTGTGACATCACTGCACTGGCTGATGGCGTCAATACAGGTGGAATACTCTTGCGATTTCTGTGTTCATGGCGAGCAGCTTTTGGCACTCGGCCAGTTGCTCAATGCCCCCTTTTAACACAGTGGCTCGTCATCCATGTAAGCATTCACTTACCCTTTCTATCTTCTACAATGCTTGCCTCCCAAAATAACTCGAGTTGCTGGCTTTACAACATCCAGGAAAACTGTGTCGAGGGCTTCACCTCATGGGACTATGCAGCGGCGGTTTTGGCTAACCTGACCCAAGGGACCCTGTACGCTATCCCATTCCCATGTGTTATACCAGCCACTAGAGAGATGCATTCCTGTCCGGGTGATTTCACTCTTGCTATCTACCCTGAACAGCTTATGTCCCCTGTGCATGAAGACCCAGACATGCCTTTTTTTCCATCAGAGATCTTTAACATCGTCCCAGCAAAGACCCTCTGCAACCAGAATGTTACACGCGCCTTCACTTCTGGTAAGGTCATGTCACTCCCTTCCACCCATTAGGAAATCAACCTAACGGGTTTTTGTAACGTTTCCCCATTCCCAGACATCATTGGTTGCGTCGTTTCCATAACCGATCCTGCGCATGTTACTCGTGGCGCTTTGGCTTTCACAGTTGTTGTTGATGACCCAGGGTATGTGTCCTCCCACCTCCGTTACAAAGCTGAATTGTTTTGCCCAGCTTCTAACCTGAATTATTTAATGCATCCTCTTGTAGCGCGTTTCAGGTATCTGTCCGTTACAGCTCCTTTGTACCGCCTCCTGGATTCTCCATCAACGATCTAGCTACTGCTGAACAAGTCCGCCCCGTCCTTTGCATTTTCACATGCCTCGCAGCCTGTGACCCTCCAGGTACTTTCACACACAGTGTTTCCCAACTGTACCTGTTACCTACATGTTTACCCAGTTGTTCATTTCCTAAACTCCAACGTCTATAGGAGACAGGCTTACCTTGGAAGGTACAGAAGCATCCCGCATCATATTTGCACCGTACATGGAGCCGTACCGTCAACATTACAACGCGTAAACAATCCATGCAACTTTTTCCATCTTCCATTCGCTTCCCCCCCCCCCCCCTGCTCACTTCTTCTCTTGCACTTGCAGGTTTGCTCACAAACATATTCCTGTGCGCTTGGTGAGCCCAATTGCACCAAGTTGCTTTTCATTCATACGTGGCCAGCTCCCACGGAAGTTCCCTCTGGCAGCTTTGCTCTTGCAGGAACCAGTCTTGCCTGCTCAAGCAAATGTAACCTTTTCTCAGGACTTGCAGACAATTGGTTTGTGCTTTACACCACCTTATGCCCCCATTTACACTTTCAGGAAACTATTTGGTGTATAATCCGTTTAGTTAAAGTTCATAACCAGGCTGCCAACGTTGAGTACGGTGATGGCACCCCAAGGTTTACTCCACAAACTCCTCGTAAATGGTTTATACATGCTTCTATCTATTGTTCGTGTATTAATATTGATATTCCATGCTTGGTATGCTGTTCTTGCAGGATGTTCTGATGCTACGGCTTGCACGAACTTCCTCTTTCCAAGCCCGGCCGCTGATCTTCTCTTTAAAATGCATGCATCTGAGTACGTTGCGTTGGACTCAACCAGTCAGCATGACCTACTAGCGAGTCTCCAGGATCGTACTTTCATTATCGAAACACGCTCGGTGGGCCCCGAACCTAGCAGCCGTGCAAAGTTTGTTGTGGAAAACTTGTGGGACCCGATCGCTGGATTCTTTTAAGTCTAAGCCTAGCGTCGAAATAAATGTGTCTCCATGTTGGCCCATGCGGGGTAGATTTTCCCATAACTCTCCTCTCGTTTGGTTTCAACGGCCCGACTAGACACTCCACCGTACCTTTTAATTACAACAACCTGTAAGCAATTAGGAGTAGCTTCCAATTTCCTGTTATTTCAGCTTCTTATCGGACAAAGTAGTTCCTGCCATTCCTGCTTGTCTGAATGGCCAGAATAGTTTCGGCTCTTTCTGTCATTCCAGTTTATGTAATTCCAACATATCTATCTTACCAAAATAGTTCATGTTATTTCAGTTAGTCCAGTCTCAATATTCCCGTATATCTATCTGAACGAATGGCACGGATTTTCAGCTGCACTACCTAAAGTCAAACCCAATGTCTTCTCCTTATCCCATAGAAGGTCCATGTATTTCGATAGTCATAAGCCACGCTTAACCTACCTTATCGACGTACCGCACCGAAACGTGTGGGGTTTGAACAAATCTTCGATGCAAGTTACTAGCTCGCTATTGTGGTGGAGTTAGATGTAAACCTCAACAAATCTTCGATGCAAGTAACTAGCTCGCTATTGTGGTGGAGTTAGATGTAAACCTCAACAAATCTTCGATGCAAGTGACTAGCTCGCTATTGTGGTGGAGTTACACGCAACAGCCAGGCACGGGGTTGGGTCGTTGATGTACGTTTCCCGCGCGTTGTAGTTTTGGTTACTGTAATACCCTCCGTATATCACCGCTCGGGCCACAAATATATACCGTATATGCACCCCATGTTTCCGGCCGAGTTTCGGTTATACCCGTAATTAGGAAACCTTTGCAATTTCAAACAAAAACTCAAAAAATTATATCATTTTTCAAACAATTAAACTGTATAAATCACTAATAGATCAAATATAAAATTATACAGCTAAAGACATAAATCACTAACTTAAAAATAGACTACTTAAGTCTTAACTATTCTATACATAACAAATCTGAACATAACAATATTTAAATAGAAACTTAATTGAACAATTCGGTTTCGGATCGGATACTACAATATACGTACCCTACCCATACCCATGAATAATGGGTTACATGTTTACACGTACTCTAACAAAAACCGAATCGATTTTGGTCAAGTACCCATAATACTGGTTGTGATTGTCATCCTTATCACCAATGGACCTCTTACTTCTAAGTTACACATTACTTACGTGCTACAAATGAATCATTGCCTATGTTTATTCATATAAATTGCGATGCCATCCGTAAACCAATTCTACCCACATATTTAGTTCCCGTTTGCACTGTACATATCATTCCACCCTTGCCAATTATTATCTAACCTCAAATTGTTGGGATGAAACTAGATTCCGTTACACACATCAGTCATCACTGCATCCAGCCGCCACATCATGTACAAAACATCCTTCATTGAAACATGACAAGCAAGCCACATCATGTACTAAAAATCCTTCATTAATGCATGACAAGAAAGCCACATCATGTACTAAAAATCCTTCATTAATGCATGACAAGCAAACTCTACTACACCTATAGCTTATTTAGTCCCTACATACATTATGACAAATTGACTTAATGGTGTACATGCAAACATGTTATCACACCTCTTTTACTCTCTTTAATATTACCAAAGTCATCTATGTCAAGCGGTTATTACACGTCGGCTTCGCTCCCCACAAGAGAACTCATCACTACCAGGTAATTTTACCTGCCTACATTTGCTACCACTGCCCGACTAATACATCTGCTGCCTCCTACTTCTTCTTAGTGTCTTTTGAAATAATTTCTTCAACCCCAAAGCTCCCTAGATCAATGGTTATGGTTTTCCTTCCATCGTGCCCTCAGTTTCATGACAATTCGTGTTGACCATTGTATGTTTACCATAACTATTCGAGCAGCCAACTACTTTTAAACAACGTAAGCATTCATTGTCCAAACAAATTTCATTCCGCCGGTTGCATGGCATGGCTTCCCTATTAGTCCCTTTTGCTTTATGGACATTTCTCATAACTGGTGTGCTAATATATCTTATATATGAACGTGCTCCAAGCCACCAAAAATCTTAAATTTTTTCACAAACAAGTCGGTATATTAATTGCCGCGATTTGTTACTAGAAACGTACTATACACCCGTTTAGCGTTATATTCATATGTTCTTCCAAAATCTCGACTGGCACCTGCTGTTTCCTTCGACCACTTCAGAATATGGCACGACCAAAATGCAGCACACCTCTTCATACGGTCCCGACTCCCAAGAAGGTCTACAAGAAACCAAGAACTACGAGGGTCACGCAAATCGATCGTCGTTCTCGGCTATACACCATGTTGCGGCCACCAACGTCATCCCTTTCCGAGACACCTATGGTGTGCTACATGTCAACAACAACTGTAGACACCGATGGTGCATGCATCAACACTCCGACTAGACATACTAGAACTCCTCGACCGCAATAGCTTTCCTCCACTCCTTGCCACCTTCAAGACACCTTATTGTCTGACATATTAGATCTGGGCCTACCAAACCTTGAGTGTCGCCATTGTGGTGCCTTCTTCTGGCCCAACGAAGCACTAAGTTGTGCGCAGCGAAGGACACACCCAAAATTTCCGCTATGCTGCCAGTTGGGAAAACTCGATCTCATTCTCTTACATCATACACCTGAGCTTCTAAATCGCCTGCTGGATATCAATGGTGGCTCCGTCTCAAGACATTTTCGGGACAAAATACGTACTTACAATGCCTCCTTCTCGTGGACATCTTTTGGTGCGAAGCTAGACCCGCGCCTCCTTAATTCACGAGGCCCGTACTCCTTGGTTTTATGTGGTGAGAACTATCACATCATGGGTTCACTTCTACCCCCTGAGGGTGAAGACCGCGCTACAACCAATTATACGTGCATGACCCCAGCTCTGAAGTGACTGACAGGCTATCAAACGTCATAGGTGGGTCTGGTACCCTTAATGCAGAACTTATTCAGCAACTCCAGGAAATGCTTGACGATACCAATGTTCTCGCCCAAAGCTTCCGCCGAGTTCGAGATGCCTTGCAAGAACCAGCCAACCAGAACTTGCGTCTACGTATCACTGGTGCACGGGTCGAGCAAGATCGGATGGATGAATTGCCAACCGGTATAGAATTAGCTGGCCTCATTCCAGGTGATTTCACTCCAAACCATGATGACAGAGATATCATTGTGAACAACAGATCAACTGGTTTATGCCGAATAACAAGCTTGAACCCACTATTTGATTCGTTGCATTTCCCACTACTCTTCCCACATGGTAATGATGGGTACCATAATCGAATCCGCTACAATCCAACCTACATGGAACCTGATCAGAAACGCAAATACGTGACCCAACGAGAGTATTATTGTTTCCGACTGCAATACCGACGTAATGAAGGCACGAATCTTATACGCGGTGGCAAGGCACTACAACACTTCTGCATAGATGCTTTCACCACCATCGAGCAAAATTGTTTGACATATCTGCGCTTGAACCAGAAGAAACTTCGCTCGGACATATACAAAGGCTTGTATGATGCTCTCAACCGGGGGGACCTTGATGCCCAAAATGTTGGTCGTGTCATCAACCCATCAAGTTTCACAGGTTTCATACCCATTTTTGGCATTATATTCTATATGCACTTCTTATTTTGGATCATGGACACTTACCATTTACATATACATTGTGCTTTAGGAAGCATTCGCTACATGCAACAACTCTACCACGATGCAATGGCTGTTACACACTACTACGGCAACCCAAATTTATTTATTACATTTACCTGCAATGCTCAATGGCCAGAAATCGTTAATGCATTCAAAGATATCGTTGGAACCCAAAGTGAAAATAAACCAATGGTCGTGGCACGCGTCTTCCGGATGCGATTGGCTTTATTAAAGGCAGATCTAAACAAAGTCCAATTCTTTGGCAAAAATGTTGCAAGTAAGTTCCACTTACCAATGCCTTCACATATACTTAGGTTTGGGCTAGCGAATTTTCAATTTAGGCATTTAATATTTTAGTCTTTACTGTAGAAATGATAGTTTTAAATTGCTGATGTTTGCGTCTTTTGGTTCCCAAATTGCCCAAGCTCTTAATTATATATGGTGGTGATAAATGATAATAAGCCAAAAGTTCATTTAGACTTAGGAATTAAACCACGTGTAATGTTAACTGCTACGTCTAAATTACATAGAATATTTGTTGTTACCCAAACCACAACCTACAGATTGGTTAGTGGGTAGCCAAATCCACATACTATGAGTCTTGGTAGTGATTCAAACTGTTACCGACAACCAAATCCCACTCCAACTAATCTTCATGTATTCCTATAAACCCCAACCACAACCCCTTTTTTACATCTCCCTTGGCTATACATAGGTATGCACACGGTGGAGTTTCAGAAGCGTGGTCTGCCACACGTTCACATCGTTCTTTGGCTACAAGACAAGCATAAACCCACAACCACTACAATGGTAGACAAAATAATCTCAGCTGAGCTCCCTGATCCAGAACTTGACCCGATAGGATATGAGGTTGTGACCAAATTTATGCTCCACGGTCCTTGTGGTGATGCTAACCCATCATGCCCTTGCATGAAGAACAACAAATGTTCTAAATTCTTCCCTAAGCCTTATGTGTCCGAAACAACGTTTGATGATCATGGCCATGTTACGTATCGTAGGCGTCCAACCAATATTAGCGCGGTCAAATCCGGAGTAACACTAGATAATGCCTTTGTCGTTCCATACAATCGCGATCTACTTGTGAAGTACCAAGCCCATATGAATGTCGAAATATGTCACAAAGGGCAGCTAATCAAGTACCTCTTCAAATACATCACCAAAGGACCAGACAGATCAGAGGTCGCAGCAGAACGATAAACAAATACTTTCAGAAAGGACAACCCAGACCCAAATGCACCAATCGACGAAATTGCCCAATACTTGGACTGTAGATCCATATCTTCTTACGAGGCAAT
Organism: Linum usitatissimum; assembly: GCA_030674075.2. Classification (NCBI taxonomy): domain Eukaryota; kingdom Viridiplantae; phylum Streptophyta; class Magnoliopsida; order Malpighiales; family Linaceae; genus Linum; species Linum usitatissimum. The sequence continues at coordinate 2,884,200 of JAUJYP020001424.1, forward strand.
TTGGCGGTTATATGCCTTCAAAATACATGAAAGTACACCATCTGTTTTCCGTCTATGTGTCCATTTACGGGATGAACAACCAATATCATTTCCTGAACACCAGTCTGTAACATCTGTCATCAACCGTCCAGATATTGAGAAAACAATGTTGACAGAGTGGTTCACCCTCAATCGATCATGTCCATCTGCAAGGAAATATATGTATTCTGAAATCACGCATGCCTTCGTTTGGGACAAGCAATGTTCCCAATGGAACCCTCGGAAAAAGGGTTTCGTTCTTGGCCGCGTAGCAACTGTGCCGCCGCAAACATATGTTTTCTACTTTCGCTTGCTACTAACTAAAATTCCAGGAGCAACAAGCTATGCAGACCTACGTACTGTTCATGGACATGTATATCCAATCTATCATGAAGCTTGCAAAGCCTTGGGTCTCCTATCAAATGATGATGAATGGAATGATGTCATGACTGAAGTGTCACGGTGGGCCATGGCACCACTTATTAGAACTACATTCGTATCACTTTTGGTCTTTTGTCATGTTGCTTCACCATCCACATTATTCAACCAGTGGTGGCCGTCAATGTCAGATGATTTCAGACACCACTTACAACATCTTTCTAAAGACCCGGTTCCAAACCCGTTACCTGACGACCTCCGGAACCAAGTCCTATTAGCTTTACAACAGCTTTTGCAAAACTACTCCATGCACTTGGCCACTTCAGCCTACCCCTACCAATGACTGGTGCTGCAGACATTACCCAAAATGATCTTGTGGCTCAACAATTGCAATACGATCGAGATCGCGAAGCCAACATGTATGCCTACTACCACTCATCCCTAAATGAGTATCAACAAATTTCCCACGATACTGTAATAGCAGCATTATCAAGTAACCCAGGGAAACTGTTCTTTTTATATGGGCATGGTGGCACAGGGAAAACGTATCTCTACAATTGCATACTTTCAAACGTTCGTAGCGAAGGCAAGATTGCTCTGGTCGTAGCATCATCGGGTATAGCAGCCACTTTATTGCCAGGTGGAGTGACAGCCCATTCACAATTCAAAATACCCAATAACGTGGACCATACATCCACATGCATGATAAAGAAAAATTCCTCACTCGCCCTGCTTATCCAAAAAACCAGTTTAATTGTTTGGGATGAGGCCCCTATGGTGCATCGACTCATCTTTGAGGCTCTTGATCGAACACTTTGTGATATCATGGATACCCCTTTGCAAGGTCCAGACTACAAACCTTTTGGTGGAAAAACTATTCTACTTGGCGGTGACTTTCGACAAACATTACCTGTCGTCAAGAACAAAGGTCGTGAAGATAACATCAATGCATCGTTGACGCGATCATATTTATGGTCCCATTGCGTGTTGCTCCAACTACATGCAAACATGCGTATCCACCGATCTAACGCAAATATGTCAACAGAATTTGATGGTCTTTCATTCCCGCAATGGGTCCTAGCAGTAGGTGATGGCAAGATAGCTCACATAAAACCTCCTGGCCATGCAACATCTGACTGGATAACCATCCCACAACACTTCATCATACCGACGACATCGCAACCGATTAGGTCAATCGTTGACCGAGTATATCCGTCACTACAAACCGCATATCAAGACATGACCTACATTCGCAGCAGAGCAATTGTCACCCCTACCAATACCAACGCCACTGCAATTAATGACTACATTCTACAACAATTGCCAGGCCAAGCAAAAATTTACCTGAGTGCGGACTCTCTTACAACACCTGGTCCTAATAAAGAGACCTTAGAAAATCAATATCCTACCGAATTTCTTAATGGCCTATCGTTCAACGGCATGCCTGAACACCAACTTAGGTTCAAACCATACTGTGTTGTCATGCTACTGCGTAACTTAAATCCTTCAGCAGGATTATGCAACGGGACACGTATTTTACTAACCCATTTGGCAATGCATGTGGTCTGTGGTCTTATTGTTGGCGGCACATTTGAGGGTAACATTGCTATCATACCGCGTATTATTCTTGACTATACCGACTCAAATTGGCCATTTACATTGCGACGAAGACAATTCCCACTCAGGGTCTGTTATGCCATGACAATCAACAAAAGCCAGGGTCAAACCCTAGATCAAGTGGGCATGTATCTGCCTTCTCCGGTGTTTAGTCACGGCCAATTGTATGTTGCAATCTCCCGAGTCAGATCTGCAGCTGGCATCCATATAGTTCTTCAAAATGACGTGTCAACGAAACCAGACATCACCCGCAATATTGTTTTCCAAGAGATTTATGAAGATCTATTTTCTTACATGCCTACTTGTAACAATCCATGAATGTAGTCTACAAATACATGAACCTAACATTAGTATCATATATAAATATGTATTTTTCCTCTAAGTGTTTCTTCCCACCAGTTTTGAAACACGCGATATTACAATTCTCTTCACGACGATCATTATCAAAGCGGTATGACCTATATACATCTTTCTGACTAAGCCTTTTCAAAAAATCTTAAATGGGTTACCCAACCGGTACTCTATGGAAACTCAATATGAAGCCGAATCGCGCGTTCACGAAACCTAGTTTTCTTAAAAGGTGGTCCATATGCTTATGTTCATTGCTAATTGATTTTCTAATTTAGAAATCTTGCTAATTTATCAAGCTTATGTGGAGCTATATTAATTGTTAATTAAGTGCCACCTCACCATCCATATCATTTTAGCAATTGCTAAAATTTTGGGATAAAAATGCCCTTACAATCCTTAATATAAAACTAATAGCTAAATTTAAAATTGAAAACAATGACTTAAGTAAAATTGTTTATTGGCAGCTGAGATGATAGTTATGATTATTATTATTATTATTATTATGATTATTCGTCCCAATCTAAATTAGGTAAAAGAGGATAAAATCTAAGTTGACCAAATATTTTCAATGTATTATTGAACTCGAAAGTGTTATGTGCGATTGTAAATCATGTGTATCTTAACTCACTCAATTAACGGACCAACAATAATCTAAATTAATGTTGAAGTTGAAAATGAGGAAAATTTACCTCACATATGAGTGTTATAATTCTACAGTGTGAAATAATTCCATCATCAAACACATGATGATAATCAATCATCTCAGTCCGAGGACAACCCACAGATGCCCAACGCGGGGTAACTCAAATGCCAAGCCTATTCTCACAGAATTTATTAATATTATAAATTCAATTTCTCATATTGAGTAATTAGAGATACATTAGATTTTTGAAGTAAATAATATATCAAATATAAAATTTGGTTAGAATGCTTTATAATCAATTTTTGCATGTTAAAGATTTAAAGATATATAAGACTTTTCAAGTAAATAATGCGCTGAATCATGCACTCGTATATAATGTTTATTTTAAATATAAAATTTGATTAAAGTGTTTTATTTTCTAAATTTTTTACATTAAATATTTAAAAATACATTATTTTTAGCCGATACATCAAACTTTTAAAGTAAATAATGCATTGATAGATAATTTTTTTGAATTTTGTTCATGATACATGTTGATATATATTTTTAACATTCATTTAAATTTAACATGTAGAAAAAGTTTAAAAACTAAGTTCATGTGCCTTAAGACATAAGAACGATAATATGTTGGCCAGGTACAAATGAAAATGTTACTGATACCATAATACTACTTATTTAATAAGAGTTATAGATAAAATTAAAATTAAAAATAACGACTTAAGTTAGAACGGTTTAATCATAATGACAATATCTTGTAAATCTATACCAGGTCAAAGAAAATAAAAATTAATTTAATCGAGTAACTTTGGGGTATTATTGAACTCAAAATAACTTATATACAGATGCAAATTAGGTCTATCTAAACTCACCTGGCCAATGGACAAGTACGCTAATACCAGGTCTTCTAACGTATTTTCCACAGCTTACGGCCCAAGCCCAGGGAACGTAGGAAATAAGCTATTGCACCGAGTTCTCCCTCTGAATTGAGCCATATGGAGTGGAAGCCCAGATCAGAGGTAGAAGCTTCATGGGGACGAATCCAACCATGTGTTCGGCAGCGAGGTATGAGGCGTATCTCCAGGGAGAGAATGAGTTTCGCTTCTCTTGGTGGCCAACCTTCACTTTCCTTGTGTCCCTCCCAAAACTAACGAAGCTCCTTTGTTTTGTTTGATCAATCAATCAATCAGCAGCTGTGTTTTTCTTCTTATTTTCCCTCCTTCGCCTGCCAACTAGCTAACACGTCGAACAAACTTTGCTTCTTTTTTTGTTCAATGCTCTGAGTTTCAACCATTCTCTACCCCGTTACTTTGGATTGGACGCATAACCCATGGCTGCTTCCCTGCTTTGCCGTAGAAAGATTGCACCCTTCAGAGTTTCTACCTTCTTCAACGGTTCAATTTCCACCCCTTTCTCTGTAGAGTCCCAAACTTATAATGCCTATTGAGTTGGAAATTTAACATCTTTTTGTTCCCCATCTTTTCCCAACTTGCAGCATGCAATGTGAAGTATGACGGGCTCAATGTGGAATTGGATTTCGGAGCTTCTGACGGTGTTTGCAATAGAAAGTACAGTAGCAGCAGCAACAACCGGAGAAATGCAGCAAAGATTGATTTCACAGACTTGACGTGAGAACGGTTTTGGCTTATTGAATGCAGTCTCCCAGCTATGCTTTTGTTTCTCAATTTTGTATAGAGTAGGAAATTAAACACTTGAATAGGTTGAAGTATGCTTATTTCCTCATTCTGAATGGACATGCTTTATTTTGTTCTTCACTTGGATTTTGCCTAGTGTTTGAACGATTTGAGAATCATCTGGTGCAATTTCAAGTTTCTTAATTTATCCTCCTGGCTAATGTAGTTCTCCTCACACATGGTACCCAAAGGCCAGGAGAAAGAAACGCAGTGTTTTCTTGCACGTTGGCCCGACTAACAGTGGTAAAACATACCATGCCTTGAAACGTCTTCAATCCAGTCCTTCTGGTATGTTTCAATTTCTGAAGCTCTTGCTTCATTGTTCCATTATATGTAGGATGGAAAAGAGTTGACCAATTATGTCCACATTCTTTACTTGTTAGGAATATATTGTGGTCCTTTGAGATTGTTGGCATGGGAGGTGGCAAACAGGCTGAACAAGGCACAAGTCCCTTGTGACCTGATAACTGGACAAGAAGTGGATACTGTTGAGGGTGCAAAGCACAAGGCCGTGACAGTCGAAATGGCTGATGTAAATTCAGATTATTCCTGTGCTGTTGTTGATGAAATCCAGGTATTGTTTGTACTGGAAATGTTCTAACAAAGGAACCCAGTGTAGCATCGTTGGTTTTTGCGTTTTGTTCTATTTTGAATACATGTGATTCTTCTCTCTAGTTTGAGTTCTTTTCATCTTCCCGTCAGATGATAGGATGCAAGACGAGAGGTTTCTCTTTCACCCGAGCTCTTATAGGAATTTCTGCTGATGAAATTCACCTTTGTGGAGATCCTGCTGCAGTTCCACTTGTTCAAAAAATACTAGAAGTCACTGGTGATGATGTCAAGGTAAAGTAATGCTCTTTCTGGGCAAGAGGTTAAACATAATATCATCTCAAGCATGCTAGCATTATTCTCATTTCATGCATGTACGGGGTAACTCTTTAAAGTTTGAACACAGATGGTGTTTCCATGCCCCAGGTTGAATTGTATGAGAGACTTTTGCCGTTAGTTCCCTTGAAGAAGCCTCTTGGATCCTTTTCCAACATACAAACTGGTGACTGCATTGTGACATTTTCAAGGCGAGAAATCTACAAACTGAAGGTTCTGACTTCTTACTATTTCTTATTCCCCCCCCCCCCCCCTCTCAGGTTTCTTAGTTTGGATATGTTTAGGAGATACGCAGTGGATTGAGCTTGTGAGGCGAGACATGAAGGGGCAATATGTTTCCCTTTTTCTTGTGGCTGACTGCTCATCTGATTTTTAGTTAAATAAAATAGAAGATGATTCAAATAGCCTACTTCTGAAGTCATACTAACTTTGATCGGTACTTCCACCTTTTCTGTTGCCAGAAAAGAATTGAAATGGGGGCCAATCATCTATGTTCTGTTGTTTATGGTTCGTTGCCACCAGAGACTCGAACGAGACAGGTATTGCTTCCTTTGTGGTTTAAAGCACCTTTAGTTTATCTAGGTTGTTCCATATGGATGTGCACAATTCTTCAGTATTTGCTTTACTAAGTTCTGAAATATTTTGAATGGAACTATCACTTGAAATTTTATATAAAGTTATAGTTCAGAGGTTCTACTTGTGGCAGTTTTCCATGCTCAGTCAGTACAGTTATTCCCTACTCAATGAAACTGCTAAATCGTAATAGGGTTGCAGGCAACCATGTTCAATGATGCCAGCAGTGAATTTGATGTTCTTGTGGCGAGTGATGCAATTGGGATGGGCCTTAACTTGAATATCTCCAGGATTATCTTTTCAACAATGAAAAAATTTGATGGTGTTGAGATACGGGATCTAACAGTGCCAGAGATCAAGCAAATTGCAGGTACACACATTTGTTATGTAGTGGTAAGTAAGAGATTTCCTGTTCGTTAGTGTGTTTGGGGCTGCTAACTACTCTTCAATGTGACTATATATGCAACTTTGTATGCTTGTGCAATTGCAGTTTGTTTGAATGCCTAGTTTTACATTTAGTTAGGAGCTCTCGCTGCAACTTTCATATAAATGTGGTATTGCTTGTAGGAAGAGCTGGCAGATATGGTTCAAAGTTCCCTGTTGGAGAAGTGACGTGTCTTGATGGAGATGATCTACCCTTGCTTAATTCAGCTCTGCAATCTCCATCTCCTCTACTTGAAGTGATACTCTATCTGGACTTTTTATAAACAATTTAGTCATCACATTCTAAATCTCTGGTCATTTTTGTTGCAGCGTGCTGGGTTGTTTCCTACGTTTGATCTCATGTACATGCATTCACGTTTACACCCTAAACATGGCCTTTATGAGATATTGGTATGTTGCTTTTTCCAATCCATCGGCTTTCCTGATTTATCATTTCTATTCTTCCTTTCATTATTTAGCATCAACTAGTAGTGTAATTGTCGCCCCTGCGGTGCTACAAGAGCTATGAAATAAATAAAAAAGACAATCTTAGTTACTTGCATTTCTGACGGACATTCATTCTTCCCTCCAGGAACATTTTATGAAAAACGCTACTGTATCAGAAAACTATTTCATCTCGGATTGTGAGGACCTATTGGTTAGTGTTGGATCATTATTGTCCCTTTAAGTGCCAGTAGTATGGAGCTTTAGCTTCTGAGATTTGCAGAAAATCAAAGCTTTTATTGCACTTATCATTGTACCATTTGGACGTGCTCTGTAAAATCTTCTGCATTCTAACCGGACAATCTCTTGACACCAGAAAGTTGCTGTCGTTCTTGACGAATTGCCCCTTTCATTGCATCATAAGTACCTCTTCTGTATCAGGTAAGTCTACACCTGTCCTTTATATCGTACGCTACAGTCCTCGTTGGTTCTTATACCTTTGTGATTGTTCAGTCCAGTTGACATGGACGATGAGATCTCAGCTCAAGGTCTCACGCAGGTAATATCTATATTATAATGTTTCAATTGAGGGTTATGTTTTGATGAAATGAGTTAAGGAATCAAATTATGTCGCAGTTTGCCTCGAACTATGCAAAGAAAGGCCTCGTCCGACTTAAAGAGATCTTTACACCCGGATCACTTAAGGTGCCGAAAACACCAATACAGCTCCAGGAACTTGAATCTGTCCACAAGGTTAGCCACATTACACTGTCACAATTTCTGGTAAAATTTTTAGGAGGAAATTATATTTGAAACAATCAATGTCGATTTCGAAGGAAGTTGGCAATAGTGACATCCCTGGTCTCTGATCTCTCTTTATATCATGTTAAGGTGTTGGATCTCTATGTTTGGTTGAGTTACCGGTTGGATGATTCGTTCCCTGATCGTGAGCTTGCAGCTTCACAAAAAGCAATCTGCAGCATGTGAGTGTTGCTGGAGCTAATTTTATCTGTTTTATATATCTGATTTTGTCCTGGGCATTGGTTCTGATGTTACTCTCTCACTTTTTACTGCGCAGGTTGATTGAAGAGTTCCTAGAAAGGTTCGGGTGGGATGTGCCCATGACAAAGAAGTTACCAACTATAAGATCTCTTTTTCAGAAGTATCCAACTTATTTGAAATAATTTACTTGGACGTTTGTTTGTACATACTTCTTAGACCACAAAAAACTGAGCAAAATGAAGTTACAGAGTGATTAGAGAATACAACGTGAAAGAACGATGAACAGAATAAATAAAAACAGATTTAATTATGAGCAATCATGTTGCTCTTTTGTTGACATCAACTTGTCTATCTTCTTCTCCTTAAAAGTTTAGTGATTTTGCGTCTCTGAAGATCTTCCACCAACAGCTTGTACCTTAACTACCATTCCCTTCGCTTCTTGAAAGAACAAGCATGCATGCCTCCTCAAGTTTCCCAGACATGCAATGGCATTGTCGAGCTGGAGAAGCGAAGACAGAGGATAAGAACAAGATCCGATTAATGGAGGACCGCTTGCAGTTGCTGATCCATCTAATATGTGAAGTTGTGAACAAATCAGTGTTTCCTACTTTTCTTTTGTAGGACGGTTCGGTTCGAGTTTAATCGGTTGAGTTCAGTTAAATACACGTCGAAGAGCTTTAAGGGAGTCAAACGTAGAGAAAAGGGGAGTCCATCCCTTATCACCAATCTCAAATCAACTGCCATGTTACTGAAGGTAAGATGGAAGAAAAGATGACAATATAACAAGAAAAAGGAAAGAATTGAATCTCAAATCCTACAACCTCTGAATACAGCCATGGGAAAAAAGAAAAGCCGAACAAAGTCGGAGAGAAAGAATGACGGAGAGAAAAGCCGAGAGAAGCCCCAAACAAAACCATGAAGAGATGTGAAAGCCCAAGTACAATCTAGTGAAATAGGTAAGGCTAACTCCAACCGGATAATTCGGAGGCTAAAATGAAATATGGCTTTTTAACGTTTTTGAAAATTGCAATTGCTCCAACTCTATTCTAAGATTATCTTATAATTTTCTGTGCACTTCTTAATAAATCTAGCTTTCGAATAATTTAACTTATGTGTTGGACTTTAATTTTGTTAGATTTGGTCATAATAATTCGATACGAACATCCGATAAATTTTGAATAATTTTGGAGATTAAATTTTTGTAGGTGTAATTTATATTTTCACTTTCTTTGGTCGGTTATTTGTACTGCAATATACATACAACACTCATCTTTTTTTGCAGATGATGTAGCAACCCATCATTTTATTTTTATTCATAAACTTCCATCTTGTGGTGTTAATTATTGGTACGTCAAACAACTGAAACCATCCATCTTTTATCTACATAATTCATTGATCTGTCACTTCATCTTCATACAAAATTATTCACTAATATAAATAATTATTGGTATTTAAAACAACTCACACCACTTATTTATTATTTACTACTCGCTCATTCATATATAAAAGATAAATCCTACATTAAAATTCAATTCACCCCACTCATCAATTTTCTAAAACATTCACAACAATTCAATATGTATTTCTCTCAATCTCATCATCAGATGAGCAAGAGCATCCGAATTTGAAATGTTTGTTGATGAACTGCAACTAGAGCTCGATGAAATGGAGGGAAAAAAAAGTCCATCGCTTCGTCAACAAACCGTGAATCGGGGCTTTACCAGACGTCATAGAGAAGTTTCCCATCAAAGCTTGATGGATGATTATTTAAGTCAAAATGATAGGATGCCAAAATATGATGTGGGAACCTTCAGAAGACGTTTCAGCATGTATACAACATTGTTCCATCGCGTTCTTGTGGGCGTGCTGGAGGCTCACTCAACGTTTGCAAGAAGGTGTGATGCCGTTGGCAAATATACCATATCGCCTTAACTAAAAATCACAGTTGTTCTACGTATTCTAGCCTGGTGCTCCACCGCTGATTCTCTCGATGAATACTTTTAAATCACTGAGAGTACGACACTGGAGACTTTGAGAAAATTATGCAGTGCAATCGTCGAAGTCTACGGACCCCAATATCGTTATGAACTAACTCGCGAAGATTTGGATAAACTTCTGAGAAAGGGGCTCAACGTGGATTTCCTGTGATGATTAGCTCGATCGAATGCATGCACTAGAAGTGGAGGAATTGTCCTACTGCTTGGGCATGCCAATATACAAGCCACGATCATCGGCCAACGGTGCTCCTTCAATTGTTGGCTACAACACTTGGATTATGGTATGCTTATTTTGGGACTACAGGGTCAGCGAACAACATAAACTTACTTGGTCAATCAACAGTGTTTGATCGTATTGTGAATGTTACACCAAGTGTAAGGTTCAAGGTAAATGAAAAGTGGTATAATATATGTTATTACTTAGATGATGGTATATATCCTTCATGGTCTAATATGGTGAAAACAATTACAAACCCAACTGATGCCAAGGAATCTTATTTGCTGAACGTCAAGAAGGATATGCATTCTCCAATCTCGTTGGGTAATTGTTCGCAACCTGCTCGATCTATGAGGAATATAATGCTAACTTGCATTATTTTATATAACATGGCAGTTGAGGATGAACAACATAACTTTAATGAGATGTGTGGTGATTTTGATTATGAATTTATCGAGATTAGTCTGAATAAAAACTGGCCAATATTAAAGCAATACTTGACCCGAAATGCATTGATTTGTGATGGCGACGAACATCGAAGTGTAAGAAGATTGAATTGAGCATCTTTAGAAGGAAGCTGAACCTGAGTGAGTGTGTTTAAGTAAAAGTGTGTTTAAGTTAACGTGTGTGCCTAAGTATGTTATAGTCAAAGTGTGTTTACCTTATGTTTTCAAGTGCCTAAGTGCACAAGTGTGTAAGTGTGTTTGTATTATTGTTGAATAATAAAAGTTATGATCTTATTTAAAATGAAAAGTACAATTTTAATTACATACAAAGATTAAATTACACACTAAACATTTAAAGTTAACACATTAAAACTTCAAAAATACAAGATTAGTTATTCAAATTCAATCTAGAAATTCAAAGTACACACTACAAAGGACGATAAGTGTCATGAGAGATGGAGTTCTCCTCATAAATATCACCTCCACCGCCACTCGTTGGACCATCATCATCCGCAGCAACATCCCTAGCATAGATGATACATTGTCGACATATAACAATTTTCCTCTTCCTTGAAGTTTATATCCTTTTCGTAGAAAATTGTTTCTCTTCCCTAAAGCTCCATGTCCTTTCTTCTATTTGGCCCCTTATCCTCATCTTCCTTTCACTTCCTCCGTGCACACTTCATCTTGTGATTTTCATATATAGTCCTATTACTATTCATCTCCTCAAGAAGAGCTCCTAGTACCAACAATTATTGTCTTTGTTCTTCACAGTTGTCCGACGAATCGTCCTTCAATTTTCCTTTGTTTTAGGCCCTTTGCTTGTCACGTCCCTCAGGTCTAGCCAAACAAGGAGTTTTAGTAGTTTCAACAGGTGGACTTTGTTCATCGGGGTCGACAAAGGAGCTCGATTGACTAACCATAGGCCGAAAGGGATGCTAATTAGGACATTCGTTGAGAATGTTCCAACAATGCTCATCCTTGAAAGTTTTATCGTTCATGATGGACTTTTAAATTTTCTTTGCCATGAACATCTATATATAGAGATAAAGAAACTTATTCAAAATCGATAGAAAAGCAAAAAAAATTCATAATCTAAAAAGATAATAGTCAAATCATCTTTAGTTTGACCACTAAATCGTTGGGAACATGCCTTCCTCCTTGCACCCTTCCATGAGCTACACATCCTTCCAATAGACTTTATTTGTGACTCTATGGATCGTTGAATATGGTGTAGGATTTTCGAAACTTGATCGTACGGACGAAATGGGCCGAAATTAAAAAATAAACAAGCCAATTGACCGAAATTAAATAAAAAAGAAGAAAAAGAAAGTCAACCTCTGCTGGCCGAGGCATTGTGTAGCACGCGCGCAGAGCCGGTTTTCGTACCGTACAACCTCGGCCAACGAAGCCCTTCCTCTCCTCATTTATTTTTGACGGATATCCACTCATATAAAAAAATGGGTCTTATGTCCCAATTTATCACCAATTATAAATATTGATTTTTAGCCTTTGCTCTCCACTTTTGTATTTTTGTTAGCTTTTTACCTTTGAATTGAAGTAATTGACTCAAGTTTTGGGGGCTATAATAGCCTTTTTGCCAACTAGTGGGAGACAGCCTGAGAGGATAGTTAAATTGAGAAAAGGAAAAAAAGAAAGGAAAAAAATGGAGAAGATTGGCGATGGAAATGGGCGGAGAAAACTAGGCAAACCCCCTCCCCAAGACCACTGGTTTTGTCGTTTGAAAAGTGGGGGCCATTTTTCTGAATCCTATTCATCAAAGAAAAAAGAAATATTTGAACCGAAAACTGAGCTGCCTCAACCCTCTTATTCTTCCCACTTCCTCGTCGTCTATCTCAGCCATCGTTTTGAGTTATAATTTGTTGAGAAGACAAGAGAAGAACAATTTTATGAAAAAGATACAGTGACAAGAAGTTGAAGCTGACATGAGAGGATGACGGGGTTGTTATTCGTGACGCACTAAACAGATCTGTTGCGTGCGGGTCTCTCTCTTTCCTAATTGATTCGGTCCTTTGCGTTGGCAGTTTTCTGGGCGGCTCTGAAATTCAGCTGAAGCCGTACTGAAACCATGAAGAGGCCGATTCCGTGGACTGATGAGGTGGATGCCATATCAGATGATTCTTCTTCAAGTTCTGATGCACAAAACAACCACCTCGCCGCCGATGGAGTTGACAGTAGCCACAACCAGCAGCATTTCCTCCCACCTGAAATGGAATTGGATTCCCAAGGTTTGTCCTTCAAACTCGATTTCTTTACTCCTTCCCTTCTTTGCAACAAATTTATGTAGCTCAATCAAGATCGGAACTTTTTTTAATCAGAGCTTAAAATAATAATGTAAGCTACTTACGCATGTGGCCGTCTCTGTGTATTGTGTCCAGAGAAGATAACGAGGAATGCAGAAATGTATCAAGAATACATGAAGGAGCTAGCAATCCCCCCTCTCCGGGGCTCAGTGATTCCATGTTCCACATGGATGGAATTAGGGAGATCCATGAAGCAACTCTATGGGCAGCCTTTCCATTACTTAACCAACCTCATTCTCAGACGCTGGGATGAGCTCAGGACCGGCACTGAAGATCAACACCAGCCCTTGGACTTCATCATTCACCCAAGTAAAGCAGAGACCACCATCTGGCTCGTTGAAGAAATCCACCGCAAGACCACTTCCCCTCATCACCTTGCTAAACTCTGGCTTTCCGACCCCATGCACAAACGTTTTATGGACGCTCTTGTACCGCACCTCTCCCCTCCCGACCCTTGATGATGTCATTGTCTCGTTGAGTTTGTTGCTTGCATGAAAACGTAGTTCTTGTAGCTTAGAGAAGAGACGCATTTTTGTTTCATTTGAGCTAATGGTAATGGATGTTGATGTCTTTGACTGTTCTCTTGCTGCATTAATGGAGCCTACCAATAATCTCCACAAGAGCAACTTCCTTGTCTGAAGAAATGAAACCGATTGTTATCCCGAATGATGATTTCTCGATTGTATACTTTGGATACCAGCTTCATAAACGAGTGACAATCGGAGCATATTCTGAGGTTCTTCATCACTCGTATCGGCATGGATGGGCTTGTGCTGATGAGAGCAAAGGCCACAGCTTGCTTCTCACTGTGTCTACTGAGCAGGTACCATTTTTCTGCCTCATCCACATCAAGCAGAACGTTTGCGAGATCGGAAACAAACCCAGCATCTGTCAATCTGCAATTCATCTCTTCCAACATTGGTTCGATTTGGTTCTTTTCCGGGCGGAATTCAGATTCAGTCCCAGAGGTGAACTCGTAAACTTCTCCATCAATCTGAATAGAGCTCGATCCGGGGTCTTTTTGTACCCCTAGCTCTTTCATTTGTAGCCTGACTTTGGCAACATCATTCCATTGCCCCGCAGATGCGTAGATATTAGACAAAAGAACGTGAACTCCAGGCCTTCCAGGATCGAGTACGGTTATCCTTTCAGCTGCATATGTGGCAATATTGACATTGTTGTGCATCCGGCACGCAGCTAAAAGAGAACTCCAAACAACCACATTTGGTTCCATTGGCATGTCCTTGATGAGATTGACTGCTTCTGAAATAAACCCAGCTCGACCAAGCAAATCAACCATGCAACCATAATGAACCACTTGGGGCTCTATGCCAAACGAGTCCTCCATTGACCTGAAAATCTGCCAGCCTTCTTCCACTAACCCTCTGTGACTCAGTGCCGACAGTAAATTGACGAACACGACTCCATCAGGTCTAATTCCTTGACGTAGCATCTCATCAAAAAGCTCAATTGCTTTTTCCCCATTCCCTTCCATGGCCATCGCTCCAATGGCTGCTGTCCAAGCTGACACATCTTTTTTTGCCATCTTACTGAAGACCTGCATTGCACTATGAGGATCACCACACCTAGCAAACATATCAATCAAGGTTGTGCCAAGCCGGGTATCGCACTGAATATTGTTCTTCTGAATGTACACGTAGATCCATTTCGCAAGTTCCAGAGCTCCAAGATACCCACATGCAGAAGCAACTTCCATGAGTGTCACTCTATCCACGTCCACACCTTGGTTCTGCATTTCCCGGAATAGCTGAATTGCTTCCACAAACATGCTCTCTTGGACCAAAGCTCCAACCATAGTATTCCAAGACACAATATCACTCTCTGGCATCTCCTGGAATAGCTGCCAAGCTGATTCTACATCTCCACATCTTACAAAACCAGAGATGAGTGAGTTCCATGACACAGAGGACTTGTTGGGCATGTGATGAAAGAGTGCACAAGCTGCTTCAGGTTTACCACACTTCATGTACATGTCTATCAGAGCATTACATACATTATCCCACTGGTGGAAGGCATTCCTCAATATAAAACCATGACAACATCTTCCCCGCCGAAGATCTTCTATTTGTGAACAAGCTGAAACTGCTGATAACATTGTAACGCTGTCCGGTCGAGGGCCATCTTGCATCATCTGATCTAACACGGCGAAACCTTCACTTGGCATTCCATGGCGGACATAATTTGACATCATGGTGTTGCACAAGACCAGATTTTTACCAGTACATTCATAAAAAATCTCCCTAGCCGAATCTACATCTCCGCACTTCATATACATATCAACAAGTGCATTAGTCATCACTGTATTGACCTTCAACCCGAACTCCACAATGTAACCACGTATCTTCTTGCCTAACTCAAGATCCTGCAACTTGGCGCAAGCAGATATAGCACAAACCAGAGTAATGGGGTTCGGCCTGATACCCATTTCTACCATCTCAAGAAACAAATCGACCGCCACTCCAGGCAAATCCCTCTTAACATAACAACCAATTAAGCTGGTCCAGGTCACGATGTTTCTCTCGGTCATTTCATCGAACACCTTCCGCATGAACTCAATCTCTTCGCATTCACCATAGAAGTGTATCAATGAATTCTGAATATACCCATCGGTGGATAAACCCATCTTGACAAGTGCTCCATGAGCCTGAATTCCCTCACTGAATGCTCGAGTCTTTGAGCATCCACTCAGCAAAAATGGAAATGTGAAGTTATCCGGAGAAACGCCAAAGCACACCATTGCCTTGAAAACCAAAATGGCTTTACCCCCAAACCCACGAGAAGAACAGCGTCTTATCAGAGAATTGAACATAGACAGACTCCCAGTCGTTCCGTTATCTTCAACGAAAATCTCCAGGGCTTTATGCGCATAATCTAAACTCTCATACGAGCCAATCTCAACGCAAGAAGAGACGATGCTCAAAATTGAGGATGGATCCTGATCACGACCCGTTTTGGTTATATGCGACTGCAGCTGCTTTAGCTCAACCATGGACTTGCAGTTCTTGAAGGGCTGGGTCCGGCGAGAAGTATAAGCTGCTATCGTCGCTGGTGCAGGTTCATTCTGGATGGTGATAGTTTTGGAAGGCGACGAGACGGGGATTGGAGATAGAGCAATTGCAGCAGCCATTGCTTACCGCTTGAGAATAGCAGCAGGCATACAAGCTCTCTTCTGACTCGAGACTGATCAATTTAATTTTGAAGCGAGAAGCGGGAAAACAACACAGAAGCTCGGGAGGAGACTTTGCTGAACTATTTCTTTGCGAGATTGACCGGATAACTGGATATTACTTGTTAAACATCTGGAACAGATAAATCCTTGGATAATTTCATAATCTTCCATAAAAATGAAAATCATATTTTACCAAGATGATACTCATGTCAATTTTGTCATGATGTGACAATATTCTGATAATTTATTATTTACCGCCCAGTGATAATAATTTCAATAGGAAAATCATGATAAGTAGAAAATGCCCAAGTTGAGTGAACTTGGAACAAGTATCTAAATTGATATTTTTGTTATAAAACTAAACTCAAAGAAAGACAAGAACAAGAGAAAATATGGAGAGTGAGAGAGTTTCTTATTGATGTCTAGATATGATACAATGTAGAGTCCTATTTATAGGCTCATGAAACCATAACCTATACATTCTAATATTAATACAATTAAGAGAGTAATATAATACA
Source organism: Linum usitatissimum (assembly GCA_030674075.2). Classification (NCBI taxonomy): domain Eukaryota; kingdom Viridiplantae; phylum Streptophyta; class Magnoliopsida; order Malpighiales; family Linaceae; genus Linum; species Linum usitatissimum. The sequence continues at coordinate 2,900,917 of JAUJYP020001424.1, forward strand.
TTATCAATGCAATGGGAGTTACACAATGAGCATTCAACTACATTTATATAAAATATTCATAACACTCCCCTTTGAATGTCCATTGGGTAAAAATTAGACATCATTATCGAATACACTATTTGATGATGCCTCGTTAAAAACCTTACCAGGAAAACCCATTGGGAAAAACCATGGTTAAGGGGAAAAGTGTGCAGTGTGTATCGCCTCCCCCTGATGATAACATCGTTCCCCCTCATTATGATATCAATTAAGATTCTTCATGTCTCGAACTGTCATTGTTAGGACTAGCTTCTCCAAAGTTGATGTATGGAGAGTCTTGGTGATTAAATCAACCAAGTTATCGCTTGAGGGCACTTGTAGTGCGAATATTTCAACTCATTGGAGTTTGTGTATATAATGTATGCATCAATATGATCAATGGTCATCCATAATCAATATTTACAAAACACTCCCCTTGGATGACCATTAGATGAGAATATGCCTCATTAAAACCTTACTAGGAAAACCCTATGGGATAAAAACCTAGTGAAGGAAAAAGAGTACATAATCATCACATCACGTTGCAACATTTTCTTGCAACTCAAGGATATATGCAAAATAAATAGCATGCATGATTTATAAAATCATCTCGTGAAATGGTGGTGCAGCTTTATAAGTTGGTTTCACAGCCCACCAAGTGATAAAATTACCACGTAAGACCAATTTATGGTCAACCAACACAAATATGACCAAGATTATTACTACAAAACCGAATAGTTCTTGTGTCTGAATGAAGGTCGATTAAAATGGACATAGAGTCACATGGTGATCTTAATACCATCCATGCATTGATAGCCATGTCATATCCATATAACTTTTTGTTGGATATAATTAGTATATCATTAATGATATACGAAAATCATGTTCGAGAGAGATGCACAATTGGCAAGTTAGTGGTAATCTTCCACATCTTTCATCTCGAACTCTATAGCTAATCAATAGTTGATTGCTTTGAGAAACTCTTTACGAGCTCAATAAAGTGTATGTCATCTATGTAACAAAAGATGATCACATCCAATTATGTCAAAATAAAAGAGACACATTTTAAAATATAAAATTAAATTAAGAAAATTTTGGTAAGAATTTTGAAACCATAAAATATGACGAAGATGATTTTTCAAAAAAAATCAACTTGAAATGAAGAAGAAATTATATGCATAAAGAAATGTATGATATGCTAAATGTACCATGTTTCTCAATCTTTCAATTCAAATGACGTCAATTGGATATAATTGAATATCGTTCACGCGAATTTGAATTGTTTGCTTATAGCAAAATAAATCCTCGAGGGAATTTCATATACACATGTCTATTCTAATTATGCAAACCATACATATAGGTTGCAAGGACATCCATTAGGGGCAAACTCTTTCCCTTCACAAATTGTCAGACTAATCGAATAATGAAAAGTAATTGCAACCACCACATGAGAATATATTTTCTTATAATTAAAATATTATAGGTTTGTTGGATAGAACCTTTCAAAATGAGATGTCTCATAAGACTTATAATGAGATAAACATGTGTCTCATTTGCTTGGCATCTTCATATAAAGACTTTATGTCTTAAAACTTTTCATTTTTCTTGGGAATTTAGTTTTGCCTCAATTGAAAAATTTTTCAGCCAATCATTTCTTTCTTTGCATGCATTTTGGCTCACGATCCTCATTTTCAACTATCATATTTAGCGTTGCACTATACGCAAAAATTTCGTCGACGTTGACTTCATTGGGGTTCCAATATTTTCCATCCAAGATATAGATAATTGAGATATATATTCATATCATTCAGGTACCTGAGACTCTTCTTGAGCACATTATTTGTTTCTCTTGGTGGTGTTTGCTTAAATAATCTTTACCTCAATTTGACCATCTGGATCTATAGCTCCATTTCACTTTTGAGGAATTTTTTTCTTTGGAACCGTGTGGTCTACCATGCTTTATACGGGTTTTAGACTCAGTTGTGATGTTAGATTGCCCAATATCAACATCATTTTCACTGGAGCATTGCGAGTTGGCACATGAGAGTTTTACTCTGTTTGGGTCGATAAAGTGTACGGCAAATGATGAATTATATATTTTTCGAACTTCACGTTCACATTGTTTAGTGCGAGGATCAAAATGATATGATGATTATTCATCTAATCTCTGTGCCAACCTTTGATTTTCTTCACATAATGTTGAGAATTATGATTATATGAATGATAAACCTCCAAACGAGTCATCAAAATTTCACGACAACGATGTAAATATTTTACCATCGATGAACTCGTAATCAACATAATTTCCAAATCATCATTGAGAACTCATCCTAATAAATTGTGGTGGAGCAATTTAGATGTATATATCACATCCATATATCCAATGATGGGAAGTATAAGGTTTTGACCCAAAAACCACATATAATGGAGGAATTCATAATAATTTCTTGGCGTAATGCGAATTCGTGTTGTTCATGTAAATGACATGTTCACAATAATATAAATGGAAAATGTTCGTCTCAATGACACATTTTCGTTATTGGATAATCATGAAAATATGCTCATAACCAAAATGGTTGAGCTAGCAATCTCGCAAATTCTAGTTTGCTTTCATATATACATGTGACCTTCTAGTTGATACATCAATTAAAATAATTGATCCACATGTTGGGTGTATGGATCCACACACATCACCCTTTGTTTTGTTGTGTATAAGATAAATTATCTTACTTTAGTTGATTATTATCCAAACAATCAACTCTATTTAAGAATAAGCAACTCAAAAATGAGTTATGTGTTGGAGATTTACCCAACAATGGGTAACGAAAGGTGAAAATGCTTTCCTAGAAACGAAACCTTGTTGACGAACGAGAAAATCGTTCGTGTTCCCGGGGAAGTAGGGGAGTCACAAGGACTACTTAAATCCCTATAACCTTAGGAATCATTTCTTTAGAATACCCAAGTTGAGACCATCATGCACAATAATGTTCAAGAGAACATACTCTTTAGATTATGGAATCATCAAAATTGACCATAAAGGTACCTATTGATTCGCATCATGATTGAACCGGGATGGTCTCACCGGTTATGCCAGATAATAGTTGTCAGGACGAGTAAACTTATATTGTTTATATATATATATATATATATATATATATATGTATCTCAATCACAATAACATGTGTGTAGTACAAATTGGAGGATAATATTATTGATTCGATAATTATATAACCATAGACCATATTATTGTCCTCTCTTGATCCCAAACAATTTTGAATAAGGATTTTTTTTCCTTCGTGAAAAATATAATAGCTCGATCCGAGCTTGAGAGAAATGTTGTACTACACCATGTATCTTGGTGCATTATCGATGTGATATATATCACAATTAATTATGGTGATTCTCATCATAAAATACTCATTTTTGTCATGAGAATGGTACATAGTTTAAATGATAAATTGAGATATTTCTCAATCATCTATGTCACCAATTAATGGATCAACAATTCTCGTATAACCACAATTGTTATGTCCATCCGAATGAAAGGGTGTCGCATAGTTACATATGCTTTCAAAAATAGTGTAACATATGTGTCTTGCACAATTACTTTGAGGTCTAAAATATCAAAATAAACTTGATAGTTGGACCATCTTTCACGTGATTAGAATTTTTCCAACATCAATTCACATCTCTCTTTCATGGAAAAGTATATATTTCCTAAATTTCTTTAGCATGACCAAAATAGTAGGTCTTATCCTCCACAAGTATTGACTTTGTGAGAGTACATATTGTCACTATGGACATGATATAAAAATAACATCCACTTCGAGGAATGATATTGTGTCTCTCCATTGGAGACATATTAGCTAGATAGCTTTGAACAACTTGTGTCTCGTGGCACACATACTTCGGCCTATCATTGAGATGATGGCGAGTAAAGAGCAAAGTCTTTGCTTTGTCTTGATAGGATGTTACACTATCATCCTTAATGGTTTCGCTAATGTCATGAGCTTGCAAATGGATTTAGACATCCAATATCATGAATAAGATCATTCTCGCCAGAAACATCAAACCCGCATCCTCTAAATTTTGTGATGTTTGAAAAATTATAAAGATGAAAATAAGTTAGACAACATATAAACCGAACAATAAAAAAAAATTCATTAAACACTACGAGGGAAGAATGCCATCTTGTTGTAATTTTTGGTCGATTCCATATGTTATATATATATATATATATATATATATATATATATATATATATATATATATATATATATATATGTATGACTTCCCTCGTGTTCATTCAGGAAATTATTCATCACTAAATCATAATTCAAACTTATGAAACAAAATTAATTTTTATATACATAACAATAAAAGAATGGTTGTTTTTGTTATTACGTTACTATGCATAACTTGTAAGTAACAAAGATAATGGTGATTGAAGATCAAAACATTTGCTTTGTCTTAATTCTTATTTATCTTTATGCTCATGGCATATATAAGTTTGAGCATCCAACTCAAAATAGATGTTTTTTTGTTGGTGATATCAAAAGTCACAATCTCAAAAAATCACAACGTGACCAAATATAATGATTAAGTATATAACGACAAGTTAGCTTATAAACTAAATAACGACAATATGAAGAATAATTATTAAAACGGCAGCTAACACGTATTGAATCAACTAATTGTTATCAAATAGAAACTTAAAATCATGAATACTTATGAATGGTAATAATTAACCAATCCATTTTTTTTGAAAACTCAATCAATTTGTTTCCGTAGCTAACGGTAGCAAAAATATATCAATTCCATAATTGCTAATTAATGGCCATTAAACCAATGAATAGAAATCGTATGAATAGTCTACATGAATTATGAAATAACTGCAATTTTAATAGGTTAGGGTCATAACATAATTCATACATCTATGGGCAAATAATAAATTCTTATTACTATATTTTGTGAAATAAAGAATAGTCAGTATCATATGCATCATGACCAATAAAAATAATAATAATGTAATGAATGAGAATTATATAAACAATACACTAATGATAATAATAAATAAATAAATAAAATCAAGGAAAAACCGAATAGTCATGTCCGAATAAATGATAAAACAAAGACAATGACTATAAACCATTAAACGTAAGGTCATAGCCTTTAGAGGCATAATAGATTACTTTGACCTATAAAAACGTTTGGTGGCAATCATCAACAAAAATCGATTTTGAAAACAATATCAAATTTACATAGAAAGGAAAAAGGCTACCATTTTCTATATGATTGAATATAGAAATGGATTCCTTTCTTTAGATTTAGTTTTTTAAAAAAAACGATACTATAAGAAAATTAAGAAATGAAAACAAACAAGATAGAAAAATAAAAATAATAACTTTGGAAAGCAAGATATAGCCAATAGCAACCTTCGTGAAACTTCGAGAAGATAACTACAGCATGCGTGCTGATAACGTGTTATAAAACTAAACTCGAAGAAAGACAAGAACAAGAGAAAATATGGAGAGGGAGAGAGTTTCTCATTGATGTCTAGATATGATACAATGTAGAGTCCTATTTATAGGCTCATGAAACCATAACCTATACATTCTAATATTAATACAATTAAGAAAGTAATATAATACATTATCAATGCAATGAGAGTTACACAATGAACATTCAACTACATTTATATAAAATATTCATAACAATTTTCTACTAATCTGCAATTTTGTGTATTGCAACTACATTTATATAAAATATTCATAACAATTTTCTACTAATCTGCAATTTTGTGTATTGCCATTGTTGAGGCTATCAGCGATTTGTAGTGGACTTATCTTACAACGAACTCCGCTAATAAACCCTAACTGTGACAGGCAACTCCTACCGGCACCCGCAGAATAAATGGTTCTGTCTGGAAAGGACGATCTTCATATTCAGCAGCTTTCAGTCATTGTCCCTAAGCAATAACTACTAGCATTACAACCAGATTCCGGTTCACAAACGTCCTACCCAATTTGCCAGTGCGTAGGGATGACATTTACTCCATCAAAATTGAACCTACATTTCATTTGTTTACGTCACGCAAACCAAGCTATGAACAGACCGAAAGAAAGCAAACCAGATTCTTATTACGACGGTGCACCATTACACGTCAACTGCAAACTTGAGATTACAAGCAAAGGATAGAAGCATTTTTAGACATTTTATCTCTTTAGTGTGGTGCGTGATAGTAATCCAGTGCGATGAATTTCACTTTGACGGTTCCGAAAGAACCCGGCAGATTCCTCTGATGGTACTAGGAGTTGTTCTGCAGCAGCCACCGAATAGAGAAGCTCCAGCTTCACGCCACTTTCCTACGTATGACACGAAGTCTTCATTCGAAACCCCAGTTGATTTCTGTAAACCAAAAACAGTTGGCATACAGGATTCAGCTTCTTATGGTGATAATATAAACAGCGGGAAACAAGCTGCAAGGAATGGGAAGCTCACTCACCACCCATTGTTTGAGTTCAGGATCATAAGTCTCCCCGCTGTTCGGGTATACAATTATTGGCTTGCTCGTTACCTGTAAGCCATATTTCATCAATATTATTACCCAACATGGTATTCACATAAATATTTTAAATCTGGAAAACAAATGGAAAAAAGTGCTGCAAATATGAAATACCTTGCGGATAGAGAGGATGAGGTCATGGATAAATCTGGGCGGAGTGCAGTTGATTCCAACAGAAACAACTTGCTTGCACGAGTCTGCAATAGCAGCACACTCCGCCATGGAATCTCCACTGACCACATTGACTCCATCCTTGGAAGAGAAAGAAAACCATGCTGGTGTTGTGATGCCTTCCTCTTCAAGAAGCTCAGCATACGCCTGTGCCTCTAGCTTGTTAGGGATTGTCTCCAGAGCAATCAAGTCTGCACCAGAACTTGCCAGGATTTGCAGCCTCCTCCTGTGAAACTCCTTCAAGACCTGCAGGGTCACTGCTTCCCCGTAGGCCCCACTGCAAAATCAGATTCATCTCAGTTCTCCAAGGATTTAGCATACAGGGTATAATAGAATCATCCTAATCCAGAAAATTCCTTACCTATACTCAGAGCCATCAGCCAAATAAGCACCATAGCTACCAATGGAAGCAGCAATAAGAACAGGCCGCCTGGAGATTTGCCCATTCGCTACTAAATCCCAAGAGCTCTGACTAGCTTTGTCAGCATAAATCTCCCTAGCCTCGCAAGCAATTTCCACACTTCTTGTCAGCAGGTGCTCAGCTTCCTCCTTGGGAAGTCCTTTCGATTCAAAGCCTTGGATAGTAGCCTGTAAAAGTGCTAGCCAGCAATGTTAGTCATGACCAATCTCACCCATAACAGATTTCAGAAACAAACCACATGGTTTGAAGCATTGAAACTGAGGTTTGTCACACCTGATAAGATGCTGTCAGGATTATATTAGCACCAGCATCAAGATAATCCAAGTGCACCTGTTAATTCGAATTAAACTATTAACATGAGTGTCTGTGATGAGCATTAAAACGAGTGCACATGGTAGTATTAAATTCACTCTGACACATCCCTGTCAGAAATTGGACACATGCTTTCTACCTAACTTTTACATCCATCTTTACAATATCTTGTACACAACTTCAACTATCATCTTATCACTCGCCTGCTTATCCTTATTTTTGTTCGTTTCTTCCGAGTCGGCCATATGTCCAACTCACCAAAAGGGAATTAAGAAAGAGAAATGACAGATATACCGATGGGAAATGGAAAATAAGGTAATTAGGTCGTCGGAAGCAACAAATGAAACCGTAAAAAACAGGAGGGAAACAAGATCAGTACCCTTCTGACAAGCTGAGGAGAGCTTATGAGACACTTAGCACTCCAGAGCGGGTCGTTGAGGTCGGCGCCGTAACGTTCGAGTTCAGTGGCGAAACCTCCGTCGACGACGGCGCTGCCACCGCACTGGTGGAGGAAATCGCTTAGGAGCGTTGACGGTGTTTCTCCATTTACCTGACCCATTGATTGGTAAGGAAATGAAATTGGTGGTGGAGATTGCAGATTTGGCAGCTGTGTATGACGGAATTGGAAATCAGTAACGGAAGAAAGAAAATGCAGTGTTTGATAATACGATCTACAATGGCGGCGACGAAGGAAAACATCTGAGTGCGCCTTTTTATATAGAGGAGCGATGAAAAGGGAACTTGTTTTCTCCCCTCCCACAGTTAATTAGTCACTAATGACACATTTGCCCCGCTAGATGAAATGTCATGGCACTTTGGAGCCACGTGGTCTTATGGGGCCTGTTCGTCATGACACGTCCTTCTGTCGTGAGATCCTTTCTGGCTTATTTTGAAAATTACGTCTATATTCATTTTGAGCCAATTTATCAATAGGCTTGGTAATATAGTCTGAAAATGGAATATTCATCCAAAATTTATTCAGTTTCGACGGATAATATTTGGTCAATACGGGTAATTGACGGGTATGGGTAGATTCGGTATTTATTTATATCTCGTAACGAACGGGAATGAATTTGATGGTATTTGCCGTAACTTACCTGACGAGTACCCACCACTTAAAATGACTTCGTGTAGCTATTAATATATATAAAATAAATGAAAGCTAATAGCTCAATAGTAAGAAAAATTCTATTTATTTTTATGGAAAAAGAATTCTTATTTACTTATTATATTTAATGTATATTGGCTGCATGATTGTCAACAATCAATTTGTAATTTGGAAATTTTTTGGCAGTATTTATTGTTCTAACATTTTAGTTTTTTCTTTTTTTATAGATATTTTGATTTTAGTATTAATATCTAGGTATTATCGATTAAACGAGTAAACCCGAACCCCGTAAATGAACGGAAATAATTTTCATATTATGCCCGTTTAGACAAAACAGATGAATACGGGTAAAACTCAACGAATAAACGGACGAGTAATGAATATACCAAATATATACTTATACCCATCCATTACCATCTTTATTTATCAATCACGCCTTCTAATTCTTTTTTTAATTTTGTTAACATTCCACCTATAAAGGGTATCTCTATCCCAAATTTCAATAATTATTAAAATAAAGTAAAAGGTGAAGTGACATATATTTAGTAATTATAATGAATGTACATATATTTGTTAAATTAGTAATGTTGTTAATATAAAAAGTTAATTAACAATGTTATATAAGTTAATTAGTACACTTTTCAAGAGAAATATTTAAGTAGAAAATATATTATGAATGATCTATATATTATTGGTGCAAAATTATTATTAAGAAAACTCATAAATAATCAATTGAAATTACAAAATTATTGTAGAGATAAAAGGTGATTAAAAGTGCTTCATGAGTTAATTGTTAAAGTTGCTTATGTGACAATGTAAACACAACTAAAAATTATTAAATGAACTGTACAATGGAGATGGCCAACAACATAACATGAGTCACTATTTAATGACCATTTGGATAATAATAATATTTAATGACCTGAAATTTTAGATAGAAAAATCTCCTTCTAAATAATAATATTTAATTTTATTACGAGGGCTTAATATTGAGTTTATAAATATTAAATTATCTCACACTTTTATTTTATTAATTATAAAATTATTTATCATATATTTTTTGTAAAAAAAAATTATTCATCCCCACATATTCTCTATCTCCGGAAATGAATCAGTTGGTTAACCGATTTGATCCATAATTAGTTAAACTCATCCATCAGAATGCGATCCTTCTCCGTATCACATTCGTTTAATATATATTTGATTTATTGTAACATGATTTTATATTTTCCACTCAAATCAACAAATGTTTGGATATTATTTTTCCATGGGAGGGAATAAAGCTGTTTACGAGTCGAGGTTTATTGTGTTCAACTTTGGTTTGTTAGTTTTTAGGCGAGTTCGAATTAGAAAATTTTAGCTTGTTTTGAGCTTGAGCCTATTCGAGCCTGACTCGTTAATTACCCTGGACGAGCCAAACTCGAGCTCAACTCGAATTTCACTCATTAAAATTCTTGAATAAGTCTATTTTTGAACTAATTTTGAAGTTTGTATACTAAAAATATCGACGAGTTAAAGCTAAAAAAACAAATAATCTAACATATATAAGTTTTTACTTTTCTCAATTAAAATAGTTAAACCAAATACTGTGCATTTTTATTAGTGGCACAATAACAAATTACATATGATTTATTATTTATGATTTTCGAGCAAAACATATGTTGCTTATTGAGTCAACTATCGAGTCATATACTCGAGTTGGCTCTCGAGCCCGTGTTCGAACTAGCTCGTGAGCCTACCGAGTCGAACACACCTTTGCTCAAATTTGGCTCATTTAAAATCAAGCCGAATCATGAACGAATTTTTCCGAGTCGAACACCAAACCGAACGCGAACGGCTTGGTTCATTAATTACTATATTGGTGTTCATTAATTAATGAAGTATGTTGAATTTATATTTAAAATGTATGAGTCACCGAATACAAAATTTCTACTATCAAAACGACTTCAACTCTTTTTACTTAAAACTCACGAATCACGCACATGTTTGAAATATTCTATTTACTTAAAATTCACGAAGCACACACCTTTTTAGAGGACGAATATGAATTTTGGTATATGCATCTGCCCTCCAATTATCCAGGAGCAAATGAAGCATAGCATTTGATTCAAATCCATTTGTGCCATGAGATATATATCTGATTCTATCCGAATATTTTCTTTATTTATATGTTCACGTGGAAATAACAATATATTTTATAATCACAAAATTAATTACTATAAAAATTGGATATGTATGTATGCATGCCGACTGCATACAGTCGATAGCTAGAAGATTAGGCCTTCCTAACTAACATTAAAAAACAATAGGAATGAAGGTATGTTGCTTTCTAGCTTGGCTTTCCTGTATGTATATTAGTATCACTTGCGTACGTTATGGCATAAATTCCTGCATACGTAACCAACCGTATTCGTACATATTGCGCTGGATTGCCATTTGAGTCACATGTTCCGTAGTTCTTAGGTTTCAGTTTGGTTCCAGCTTCATAAGTACAAATTAATTAACCCTCTTCATTTTCGACTATGGCCAAATTAACTGTTGGATAATGTATTAAATTTTGATTGAATTCTAGGGCCAATTCTAGATCCCCAAGGCATTAATTCCTTCAGCCTAGCTAGTAATACAATCATCTTTATTACTTTTGTATTATTTATTTTTAGGAAAAATTATCAAATAAAACACAACGTATATGCCTCAAACTCTATTTGATTTATTCTTTCCAGAATACAAAATATAGCCCAGTTTTGAAATCAAACAAACGAAATTCCGGATACTGCCGCCCTCCTTCGACCGCTTTCTCCCCGTCTGCTAAGGGAGATCGAGATGCTCAACACATGAAGAAGAAAGTGTTGGGGCGCAGCAGACGAGAATAGAGTAAATAAATTGCACTAATAAACCACACACCGTAAATATTTCCCAGGTAAGTTGGAAGTGGCGGTAGTCCGCCACACTTAAAATCACTATGGATGGGTGATTACCACCGCAATACCATAATGACGATAATTAAGCCAACCTCCTCGGACCAATTTATCGTGGTAATATTAATAATGCAACATACAACGAATATTCTCGAAATTGCCAAACACAAAACGGTAAGTAAATAACACGGGATTTACGTAGTTCCCCTCCAATGCGGAGAGTACATCTACGGCGGCGGCGACGGCTACGAGCACTTCTTCACTATAACAAGGTAGCTACAAGGTGATCCGAGCCGATCCAAAATAGTGTCTCTCAAGTGTTTCCCAACCCCGAAACAACTACTCACTATTTTATCACTCACAAGAAAGTATTCCTACCACGGTAAAACATTTATCGGGACTTTCTACCGCTCACCTATCTACCCAATTGAGATAACTTATCTCAATTATTAAACAAGTGAAAAATTGTTACACTACAACACTTAGAGAAGTGAGAAAGGAAGAAGAGAGGGATGATTGAAATGGGATGCACTAGCTTCCCTTTTATACTAGAAATGTGGGGAGACCAATTGAAAGCAATTGGTTGTGGCATCCAATTAGTTGAATCCCCAACTAATTTCCATGTGCACTAAATTGGAGGTGGGGGTTTAATATTGGTGGGAATTCAATTAGTTGGTTAGAGATCCAACTAATTTTGTGGTGCTTTAATATTGGTGATACATGTTTTATTTGCATATCAATTATCCGGGACCAACAATTCTCCCCCTCCCGGCTAATTAAGACTCTCGGTCATTCCCGCTGGCGATCGACAATACTCAAACTTCTCTCTTGGAAGACTCTTCGTGCACATGTCAGATCCATTCTCATCAGTATGGATTTTCTCGAGTTGTAGTTGCTTCGACTCCACCACATCTCGAATCCAATGATATCGAACATCGATATGCTTAGACCTAGAATGAAACGTCGAATTCTTTGCAAGGTGTATGGCGCTCTGACTGTCACAGAACAACTGCGGTCGTTCCTGTTGGAACCCAAGTTCACTCAAGAACTTCTTCATCCACAACAACTCCTTGCTAGCTTCCGTTGCGGCAATGAACTCAGCTTCTATAGTGGAAAGCGCTACACACTTTTGTAGCCTTGACTGCCAAGAAACACTCCCCCTGAAAATGTAATCAGGTATCCAGAAGTAGACCTCCGTGTATCAATGTCACCTGCCATGTCCGCATCTGTGTAGCCAACAAGTATAGGATTAGAATCTCCAAAACAAAGGCAAAATTTGGAGGTACCTCGAAGGTATCTCAGAATCCATTTCACAGCTGCCCATTGTTCCTTTCCAGGATTTGAAAGAAATCGACTGACAACTCCGACTGCGTGAGCAATATCCGGCCGTGTACACACCATAGCGTACATCAGACTTCCCACCGCTGAAGCATATGGAATACTTTTCATCTCCGTCTTCTCTGCATCAGTAGACGGGCACTGTTTGGTGCTAAGTTGAAAGTGATTAGCAAGAGGACTACTAACCGCTTTTTTGCACCGTTCATGCTGAATCGTTGGAGTACTTTCTCAATGTACTTCTCCTGCGACAACCAGATCTTCTTGGCAACTCTATCTCGTACAATCTTCAAGCCAATAATCTGCTTCGCGGGCCCAAAGTCTTTCATAGCAAAAGACTTGCTCAACTCCTTCTTCAAGTTGTTGATTCTGGAAACATTCCGGCCAACAATCAACATGTCGCCAACATAGAGCAACAAGATGATGAAATCATCATCACCAAACATCTTCACGAACACACAATGGTCTGAAGTAGTCTTCTTGTACCCTTGCTCCCCCATAACAGACTCGAACTTCTTGTACCATTGTCGTGGTGCCTGCTTCAAGCCGTACAAACTTTTGTTAAGTTTGCACACGAAATCCTCTTTTCCTTCTTCTTGAAGCCTTCCGGTTGCTCCATATAGATCTTTTCCTCCAAATCGCCATGGAGGAAGGCGATCTTCACGTCCATCTGCTCAACTTCCAGGTTGAAACTTGACGCCAACCCCAGCACTGTACGAATGGATGTCAATTTCACCACCGGTGAAAATATCTCATCAAAGTCGATGCCCTTCCTTTGACTAAAGCCTTTGACAACGAGCCGAGCTTTGAACCGTGGTTTACTATTGTGTTCTTCATGCTTGATTTTGAACAGCCACTTGTTCTTCAAAGCTCTCTTCCCCTTCGGCAACTTCACCAGCTCAAATGTGTTGTTGTCGTGTAGGGACTTCATCTCGTCCTCCATTGCTTCCATCCATTTATGCTTGTGTCCATCCTTCATAGCTTCCTCGAAGCTATCTGGTTCTCCCCCGTAAGTGAATAAGGCATATTCACTTGATGAATATCTGGTAGAGGGTTGCACGACTCTTCCAGATGTCGTTCGGGGCGGAGAACCTTCGGCGGCTGGCGGTTGATAATGAGAACCATCATCATCATTAGGATCATCAGGCTGAACATCAAGGGGGGCTTCAGGTTCAGCTACCTTTGGATGAATTTCTCCAACAGCAGGTGTTGGAGGCTCTAACTTCTCGGTAGGGGTGTAAATGGGGTGGGTTGGATTGGGTTTTAAAGGGTTGGGGTTGGGTTAAGGATAAATATGTTGTATTTTTTATTAACTCAACCCATTTTTTTCTTTAATCTAACCCAACTCAACCCTAATGGGTTGGGGCGGGTTGAGGTGGTTTTGGACATGAGTTAGACCATTTTTTAAAAGATGAAATATTTTTCCAATTAGGAAAATACTCTAATAATGAGTAGGAGTGGAATCGGAAGAGAATGAGATCCCGTTTTTTTATTTTTAAAATTTTTATTCTTGATTCTCAGAAATCTCATTCCTATTATCGAGTTAAAAACATTGATTTAATTCGGAACGAGAGTTTTTGTTCGGAAATCGAAACCCCGAATAGCAATTTTTCCTGAATCGAAATACTTCTTTTGTCAATTTTATGGAATCATATATAAGTTGAGGTAGGTAATTTTCAATACTTAAGTCCCCAATCCTGCAATATATTTCTACTGCAAAGTCGAAGGTTTGACATACTGCTACTAGCTTACTACATAAGTACAATTCAAATACAAATTAATTTCATTCCAAAATGGATTATTCGACATACTGCTACTAGCCTACTACATAAGTACTCAAGTACAATTCAAACATAAATTAATTTTATTTTAAATAATTTCTTTCAAAGGTTCGACATACTGCTACTATTACATAAGTACAATTCTCATACAATTGCAAAGGAAGGAAAAGGCAAGGAGGGTTGAAAGAAGGAAGGAGGTAGGAGGTTGTAATAAGGATGGGTTAGTTTGGGTTGGGTTGAGTTGTTTAGAGTTAAAATTAAATAAAACCCAAGCTTATGGGTTGATAACAAAACCCAACTCATTTCAACCTATACTATTATGAACCCAACTCAACATACTTGAGTTGGGCTGGGTTGGGTTGAGTTTGTGGGTTTACGGGTTAAATTTACACCCCTACTTCTCGGGTATTGAGCTAGCATCAGTGTTAGGAGCATCTCTCCCAACCTTCTGAATGTCTTCGATGGTCTCATTCTCCATGAACACAGCATCACGACTCCTAATGAGCTTCTTCTGGATAGGGTCAAAGAATCTGTAGCCAAATTCATCTTGACCATATCCAATAAAAACACACGGTCGTGTCTTGGAATCCAGTTTCAACCTCTCATCCCTCGGAATGTGAACAAAGGCCTTGCAACCAAATACTCGAAGATGCTTGTACGAGACATCTCTTCCCGACCAAATCTTCTCGGGGGCTTCAAAATCTAATGGAACGCTAGGTGAAAGATTCCAAACATGCACTACGGCAAGTAGTGCTTCTCCTCATAAAGAGTGCGGCAACTTCGAGTGCGAGAGTAAGCATCTGACTCTCTCCATCAAGGTTTTGTTCATCCGCTCCGCCACGCCATTCAGTTGCAGAGTCTTAGGAGGTGTAAACTGATGTCGGATTCCCTTCTCTTTACAGAAGGCATCGAATGATATTGAGCTGTTTACGAAGAATGATATTGCTCAACCCCAAAATGTTGTTTAGCAACCGATACGATTGTAATTACTGTGCATTCCAGTGTTTTGTACCTTGTCGTCCACCTCAAGCGCTATCCGCCTCAATATCATCATCATCATGGATTAATAATAGTACTACTACTACAGTAATCAAAATAGGATGAGCCGGAACTCCCCGGCTCATCCCTTGATTCAACCCCATTGCTTCATTTAATTGCCTCATGCTTAATTATATTTTTATGTATCAATTGGTATATAGGAATTAAAGAGAGTGACTAGTTTATAAATTGAGAAAATATATGAGATCAAAAATAAAATGTGAAATAGAATTTTAATATCGAATAATTACGAACCGTCGAGATCGTAAACTGAAAATGGACGTTGGTGATGGATTTACGTTACCAAAAAAACTAGGCACACCGAAAGTTTCGGTATACCAGGTATACTGAAGAATTCATATATATATTATTCATTAAAGGGGTCGTTTGGTATGTGATATCTCGAATATCATGATATTCGAGATATTACGATACTAGATGAGATTGATATTGAATCATAAACTATAAATATTCTTGTTTGGTTTGAAATATTGAGTGGAATTATCCAATTACAAAAGTGTCCTTTCATGACCTTCTGCACTCTATCATTGTTCTCTTCCTCTTCTTCTCTGGTTTAATGAATCTAAAAAATAGAATCTAAAGAGCAAAATTATGGAGCCTAATTCTGCAATTACGCTCGTTATTCTCAACTTGTTAATCCGAAACCCACTCCCAACCCATCTTCCCATTCCAACTCAAAATCGTCGCCTTAGAAGAGCTCATCTCCGGTTCATGGAAAGCAAACCTGCTTCTTCATCAACCCCAATAATGAAACCAAGGAAGAAGGAATACGTACAGCCGAGTTATTCTAACCCCATGAGTCAATCACTCGTCGGCCGAGATAGATTTGAATCTATGAAATCATAGTGGTGCAATAGTAGAGAGTAGGTTCGAACCAAATCGGATAGAATCTTTACAATAAAAGAAAAGCAGTAGTGTGTTTTGTCGATTAATAAGTGACGATTTAAGAACATATCGTCGTTGTCGATCTAGGCAGAGAGGAAGATTCTGCCGATCTGCTTTGATCGCCGGATTTATTGCTCTCACCGATTTTCTCGTCTGCAAAATTAAACTACGAGAAGAGTAAATGCGAAGAGAGAGGAATTGATGCAATTGTGGGTGTAATAATGACATATACCCACAAGTTGACGTGGCGCCTCAATATCAGGGGTATTTTGGTACAGGAGAAATGATATTGAGGGAAGGTATTAGAAATTCTGCATTTCATAGAGTTTCTAATATCATGGTTTTGTGATATTGATATTTGCGAATATCATGATATTCGCACTTCGAAACACGGGGATATATTGAATACCATGGTATTGGGTGATATCATATCAGATACCACCCATACCAAACAACCCCAACGTGATTTTTCTCTTTTAATTAAATTTTAGACCCACTTAGTTGTGTTTTAAGGCTTGACAACGGTCGGTTTCGGGTTCGGATTGTTGATATCCCTTCCCCACTTGTTGTAGTTTCGGATTCAGACAATACTCACCTTATATAACATTTCGGGTAGTAAATGTCATACTGTACTCATACCCTTCCGTTCTCAGGCGGAGTTCCGTTAGATACGTAATCCAAAAAACTTCAAAACTCGAAGCAAAAAAATCAAGAAATTATATCATTTTCAAAAAATTAAACTATATAAATGACTAATAGAATAAAATTAAATTATATAACTCAAACATTTGAGTATTTCATACATGATAGTTATAAAAATGAAAATAATTAATATAAAATAAAAACATATCATTAGAAAAAAAAATTAATTTATCGGGTTGGATTCGGCTTGGATAATTCAATATCCAAACCCTAACTGTACATGAACATAACAGTTCTCGAGTTTTCCTATACCTTTAAAATATTTGATCAACTTGGGTTTCACCCTGTTTGACTGAATCGGGTTCGGCCAGATACCTGTATTAACGGTTATGATTTCCATCTAATAAATCAAATCAAATATCAACTAACCCTTTATATATTATTCATTACAGTTCTTTCTCGGTATTGTATATAAAATCGATTTTGAAGTTGTCAAGAACCGTTGCATCTCAATAACTCGAGTTGTTGGGAGAGGATTCTGATTGGTATTTATATTATTCACTAACAAAAGTAATACATGTATTTGCAGTATATATAGAAAGCGGACATAATCTACTTCAACGATGCATTTCAGTTATTAACATTTGAAAACCTAGTCTGGCCGGTGACACCAAAATTATCCTGTATTAAATAAGATTGGGTAGGACTCGGACTTCTAAAATATAATGTTTGAAATTTTTTACATCATTAACGGATGAACAAACACGCACTACAAATCAACTAAGGCTAAATGGCATTGATGGCTCCTTGAAATAATACAGTCATTTGGCAACATATTCCAGTCCAAGAGAATCATCAGTGAAAGAATATGAATATTGGCCATGGAGTGTAACCCACTGATGAATGTGACCCACAAGGTGGTCTACGTTCTATATATACCATGGCCTCGTCCTTTTCTCTTCATCCACTTGCAACATCTGAACATGGAAAAAAGTATACAAATTTGTGTGTGTGGGGGGGGGGGGGACAAATAAAATTTACGAAGAGGCTAGCTTTAGCTGTGGAAATGATGAGACTAAATTATGACATTTGAGTATGCTTATTATTGGAACTCAAATGGAAAAATCGTATATAATCCCTAAAAAGATGCAGTCCAATCGTTAACTGTGTTCATTTGATTTCACTAAGTGTACATCTAGTCAATATTATATAGTTTAGTGGCCACTACAAATTCAAATACAATGATCACTTTGTCGGTTGTTGCATCATGATCAATTGAAGCAGAATTATAATTATCTGATTTACATAAAGATATTCATATGAGTGGACAACTAAGTGTACACTAGTTAACTTGCAGTTTACCTACCAGCTGGGAGATTCAAGCGTGCTGCTTTTGATTGGATGGTGAATCATCTATTGCTTTGTAGGTATTGAATTTAAATAATTAATGAATTTAAATAATTAAATCATCTTCATCTCAAAATCAATTAGTAATTTATAATATTACATTTATTTTCAAATTATTGACGTTAGCTATTATCTCCATTGACAATTTTAAACCATCTCTGTCCCTAAAAACATTTAACAATTTCTAACATTATTTCTTCTTTTCTAAAAAATATATTTGTGGACAATTTTAGCTCATTAATTAACTATACATAAAAACTAGTCTAGGTGGTATTGTTAATTGACTTGCTAATTTAGAAATTTCTAACACAATTTTTAAAATTAGCAAGCATTCTTCCATCCTTAGCAATTAGTTATCAAGTACCACCTCACCCTCCACATCACTTAACAATCACTAAAAAATTATGAACGGAGATGTTTTTAGAGATTTTGAGTGTATATGCTATTTCAAAAGTAGATTATTTGGAAAGTAATAATAATAATAATAACAAGTTGGCAACTCTACGCTAGGGTTCTCTCTCCCCGCCGTTGGAGTGTCTCCCCTAACTTAGGGGTTTTCACTACTTTTCAACCAAATCTCGCCTTCATCAACACAAACGCTCTCCACTGCTCATCTCAACCAACCTTGCCGAAAACCCCATCGATCATGCCACCAAAACAAACATCCAATCTCAGGACGTCCTCCGTCGCCGACCCTGCCGCACTGGGGTTGTTCTACCCGCCGCTAAGACATCACAGTTTCGATTGGTTTCAAGCAGGAGATTTGTAGCTAAGTTTTGGCGCTGCTACTGTTTCCGCGTGCCCGTTGGATTCAGGATAAAGAAGACTATGTCGAAAGTCTGAAAACCAGGCCGCTAAGAGGATCAAGCGATGTGGGATATCAACGAGGAAGGAAAACAACGGTTCTGGTGTAAGAACTCGAATTGCGCCGACATGACTGATTACAAACGTAGTACAGGCGGGTCAGCGAGGAATGACCCGACCAGCGATGTAATTAGTTTGGGGGAAGCCGAGGAGGTTTTCGACTGACTCCTGCAGCTTTCACATCACCCATTTGTTCTGGTTAGAGACTGTTTGTTGTTTCTTTTTCTCATTTCGTCAATGTTTTCGGGTTTTTAGTTTGAGCGAGTTTTAGCTTGGGTATCTGTTAAGTGTCGGTTCTCATGTTGTGTTTCGTTTCAGAATTTGTTTGCTGTGTCGGGTCTCTATTTTCTATTGCCCTATTGATTATAAAAAAAAAGTAGATTATTTGGATGGTGGATTAGGAAGAATTTTTTTAGGTGATTAAAAAATATTAAGAAATCAAAAGTTAAGTGTTCAATAAATAAAATAAATGACATTCATTGAACTTTTTTCAAATTGATATAAGGAAATATTATAAAAGAAAAATTAAATCTTAAACTCTATCATGGTTGAAATATTCATTTTGATGTCAAAATCATTTAAGTCCACCATAAGATATTTTAATTCTTCCAAAATTTCTCTTTTTTTTTGCAATCCAAACATTTTTTTTTTCAAATCAATTCTCTATATTCGATATTTGAGGCTTAAATCATCTGAAATCCCCTACTCAATCCTCCTATACAAACAACCCTTAATATTTTAAATCAGTATACACATTTTTAGTCCCATTTATGTAGCCGTAGTCAAATGAGTTGGGTGATGGAATGCCATTCCATTTAGCTATTGCTAGGAATTAGATGCATAACTGTTTGTTAAATTGAAAATATATTAGTGATGTCACGTATTATTTTACAATTATATATTAAAAAATTAAAAAATTAGATTTACCACATAAACCTTCGGAGATTTCTTCTTAAGTTTAAAAAGATTTTGTTTTAATTTCAAATAACTAAATTTGTTTACACAAAATCCACTTTCACTACAACAACAAAAAAACTCATTAATTGTTTTGAACATCTTTGTTTTCACATTTTAATTAGTTCTTCTTCTATAACGTTTTATATGTTACTCAAAATAAATTATGACATTCACAAAAGTTGTTCGATATATTTTTTTGAGTCTAATGACATCAATTTTGTTATGTTATACTAATTTTTTAGGAAAATAATCAATATATGTCGTTATGGGGAAGATAACCCGCATGCACATTACACTCAATTTTCAATTATATTGAATCATATTGTTCACTGACATTCCACTAAACGAGGCTAATATGTTATTCATTTGTAACCTCACATTAAGTGGGCCTAAAACAATTTAATTATCGGGTATGTGAGGTTACATTTTAACGGGCCTAAGCATATGTTGTTCATTCTTTCAATATTGTATTAACACTACAATTGAGGTTACATTTTCTTAATTTGAGGTTTTTGTACCTATTCAGAAACCTATTCGAGTTAAGTCAGTCTGAATTAGACATACCTATCAAACATAAACATAGTCCATATAATACGACTATTCTTTCTATATTCTTTTAACATTAATTCAAAACACTAATAGAGTTGAGTTGATCTGAATGAGACATATCAATCAAGCCTAATCATAAATCAACATGATCATTCTTTCAAGAATTTTTAATGGGTCAATTGAGATTGTATTTTTGTATATTAATTGTTATAGTTTAAAGTTACAATATAGTTTCGAATGTATCTATTACAATTAGCATTTGTGTTAGGTAATTGAAAAATTATATGGAATAAGAACGAGAAATACCAGGGAAATGAAATTATAGGTATACCTAATTATTTCTTAATCATATATATTTTTAAAATTTATATCATTCAATCAATTAATTTAAAGACATCCGTGTTGGAACAAGTTTTGAAAAAAACATGGCAATAGTCACCTAAATTATGGATACATAAGGGTACATAGTCATATGTCATAAGTTAAGCAGGCTACAAGTCATTAACTTTTGACAAAATCCGCTTGAATCGGACCACATTCATTAATCTTAAGTATATTTTAGATAACATGTACATATTTTTAAGATTATTCTAACGGGTCAATCAATATTTTATTTGTCATTATCTTTGATTATCTCTTCACTAATTTAGACCACTAATTGGGTTGAGTCGGTTTGAATGAGATATATCCATAACATTTAAGCATAGTTCATATAACATGATCTCTTTTCAAGATTCTTGTAACAGGCCAATGGAGGTTACAATTTTCATTGTGCTCAACTATTCGTCAAAAATTGTTTATTACATTTTTTTATCTTGACGACCAATCATTTTAATTTATTAGCATTATAAATTGGAAGTTGAACTTTATTCGGTAAAGTTTTAATACATTAAAGATTAAAATTAGCATAAACCGACCGACATACCAGTGAGTAATCTGGATTTGTTAGAAAACTTCACCACAACAAATGTTTCAACTATTCGTCAAAAATTGTTTATTACATTTTTTTATCTTGATGACCAATTATTTTAATTTATTAGCATTATAAATTGGAAGTTGAACTTCATTCGGTAAAGTTTAAATACATTAAAGATTAAAATTAGCATAAACCGACCGACATACCAGTGAGTAATCTGGATTTGTTAGAAAACTTCACCACAACAAATGTTTCAACTATTGTTCTTAGTTTCAAAAAACTTCAGCACTTATTGATAATTATTAATGATTTAGTTGAATTAATTATTTTATCATTAATACGGTAAGGGAAAATTTTCAAATCGGCTAACGAGCCAAAAAAAATAGCCACCTTATTTATTTAGGTTGTCGATAGTAAAATCAGAAAGAAAATTTGAAGTCGGCCAATGAGTCAAAATACTATCTAGTACATATTAGACCATTTTGTAAGAAAACCACTTTTCTAAAATTCGTTAAAGGATTTAGGGATGGAAGAAGGATAAAGTATAGAAATGATGGTGGAGATGATTTTTTATAGAGATACATGTAGATGAGGTATATATATAGTTAATGAGATTAGGTTAAACTATACATACTAAGCCGCAAGACCCAATAGGGCATTTGAGTGACCCATTAACTTATATGATTTTATACTTTATCAACAGCTTCCTTCAAATTGATGTACTATAATAGGTTTGATTAATTCGCTACTTGATCATCTGTATACAAGTAATGAAGCTTATTGAACCATCTTAAATTAACTCCTGAATGTAAGCACCATATTTGTGGCTATCTGAATAGCAATGGTGTTGTTTGCATGTAGATTAACAAGATACTTAACAAAACATGCCAACTCACATAAGAGATGTGTCAACCAAGTGATCTTGCTTCTTGCAACGCCAAGAGGCAACGTGCATGATGATAAGTGTTTATTGTGTGATGACAAAATTAAGGATGCAGATCATACATTATGAAGAATATAATGATATTCCAGAAGTTCATAGTACGGCATTGGAAAGTGACGAGCGGATTTTACCCCGCTAACCAAATACCCGCTACATTTCTCTAATAGAATCGTATTTCCCTAGGGTCTTCCTAACGATATTAATCAATTTGATTATGCTAACTACACCAAGTAACCGAGAATGTTTGATTGTTTGAATGTTTTTGTAACCAATTATCAACTAAGAATGCAAATTAAAAGTAAACAAATGCAAGAGATTGAGTTTCAAACATGGGAATGAAGGCTGTTCGGATTCGAATCCACTAAAGCTACCAATGCATGGATGAGCGATATGTAATCTCAATTATTCAGGTTATAATGGCTTGGCGATTTCCTACGATAGTCTTAGATCACTCTCGCGCCTCTAAGGATCTATTTTGCTAGACAGTAGACTCCTCTCTCGAGCTAATCTACACCTAAGCAGAACGTAATAAAGGTGTTCGATGAAATGCCACAACGATAAACAATTCAAAAGGCATAGATTAAACGCTCCTCTCTCGAGCTAACGAGTAACCTAGAGTTCTTCCTAAGCGACCTATTGATCTACGTTCTTTTCTCACCCATAAATCAATGATAGAGATTCAATCAAGATGATCAGACGAGAATGAATCTGAAATTAGGTTTAGCAAGAACACACAATAATCCTAAATAACATCAATAGCAATATCAAAGGTTTAGAAACCCATCATCCATACAAAATCTAAGCTAAAGTTTCATCTAATCCAAACAATAGAAAGAGTTTAGCCGCTCATGGTTTCGGAAAATAAATCACAATCTTCGACTTGATGATTCACCCTTTGCCAATCGTGGTTGATCCTCTCGTTTCAATCGTCTCTCTGGAACTCTAGCTCTCTCTAAGAGCTCGAAAATATGTGTATAATGAAGTCTCTGTCGTCCATAGGGGGTCTCGGGGTGTTTATAGGCTTCTAGACCAAGTTGGAGAAGGATTAAGCTTAAAAATCTCGTCAGGAGGTAGAACATGGCGTATCATTAGAGAACATGTCGTGTCCTTGGAGAATATGGTGTGTCCTAAAAGGACACAGACGTGTTCTCTGAATTTTGCTTCTCGGCCATGACTTCCAGAGAAAAGGACACGGCCGTGTTCTATTAGTAACATGGAATTTGACTACCGTATCAGCATAAAGGTTGTAGACAATCAAATTAGGTTTTCAACGCCACTGACCTTGCATCAATCAATCTTCCAAGCGATGTGTTATGCCCAAAATACTAAACTGCAACGTTTTCTTCCCAAGTCGAACGTACTGAGTTGTTCCAGTGTCCTCATCATGTCTTGATTCATCCCGAGACATCATATGACACCTGAAATGTACCAAAAACATGCAAAGCAACGCAACATGGCCCAAGGGGCCAAAGGGAACCAAATATGCACCAAACGTCAAGAGTTCAAACATATTAAGGCATACAAACGTCCAAAATTTTCAATTAAAAAGGAAACAAATGTGCTAATAATTGAACACATCAATAAGACTTGCTTGTAGTCATAATAGTTGGACTTGGGAGTAGGAAGTGACTAGATTGATGGAAGAGCAAGGGAAACTGGTCGAAATTTTGTGAGAAGGATAGACTGGTGGTGTGTCGTGGTTAATGTAGGTGTAGATGACTATATGAATGTTATATGAATGTTGGTATGCCGGAGAAGTGTCCAAAGATTGAGGGATTGATACTATCGGAGTTGTAAGCTTTGAATATGAGTAATCAACGGTTGAAAAAAGTTGATCACACAAACTTAATTTTTTTGAAGAACACATAAGAATGAATTTCCATTACGATTGTGAACCATATGTATTACTTATAACATTAATCCTTTCACTCCCTTTAGGTAGTTCAAAATCAAAATATGTGCAGAAGTGAAGAACACAAGAAAATGATAAACAAAGAAAACAACTCAAATATAAAGAAATTGAAATTTGTGCACACATAGATGGATGAGGACTGTTTGGGGAGTAAATTAATAAGGGGGTTTAAGGGCCACGGGTTGGGGCGAAGCAGAAACAACCAGGGTTCTGGTCTTCAGGGATCATTCCTCCTCCTTTACTTGTATCAATGGCTTCCAACATCTTCACCACTTCAGCCATTTCTGGACGGTTCTCTGATTGTGCATCCCAACATTTCTTCATGATGCTTCCTAGTGAACTTGGACAACATCTCGGAATCTCCGGCCTCAAGTTCTATATATAACAGCAAGTTCAAGCATATATGTACTTGTCAAGTAAGTAGTAGTACCTTTTACAAATAATAAACATGAAGAAGCATATATAGATACAGAAATGAATGAACTCACTTGTCGAACAACCGCGGACGTCACATCAGCAAAGCTAAGATCTGGATATGGCATATCACAACAATAGATTTCCCATAAACATATGCCGAAGCTATAAACATCACACCTTCTGTTATATGGCTTGCCATCAAGGACCTGTTTTATATTAATTGAGTTATTCTCATGATGAATTGAAGGGAACCATTATGAATATCTGTCCTAACAAAGCATACTCATAACTACCTCAGGTGCCATGTATCCAAGGGTACCAGTTTCACCAGTCATATCACTTGGATTTTGAGCTTCGACTCGAGCAACACCAAAATCCGCAATCCTAAGATTTCTATGATTATCAAGCAACATGTTTTCCGACTTCACATCACGGTGCACAATTTTCTTCGAATGTAGGTAACTCAAACTGTAAAATTAGCATAATGTATTAACATGGATCATAATGTCATACTACTCCAGCATTACAAAAGTGGTTCAAATGAAACCAGACTCACCCCCTAGAGAGATCCAAAGCAAGTTGTATTACAACTTTATAAGGAAGTTTCTTTCGCCTATTTCTTATCAAGTACTGCTTTAGTGTTCCACCAGGTTGATACTCAACCACAACACAACATGCTCTAGCAGTATGCTGACCATCAGATTTATTATTTGAAACCTTGAGATTTGAAGTTCCCATCGATGCTCCAACGAACTAAAGTAGAAGGAGTATGACATTGTTTATCACGAGAATAACAAAGCTTGAGAGTAAAAACGCACATATTGCAAGATAGATTGTAGAATAAGAATTGAGGGCATGAAAGAATCTCAACTTTGGTAACATTAGGATGGTCAAGCTTATGCCAAACAGCAACCTCTTGACGAAATGATGCTCGAAGAGAAGCAGCTTCAGATACTGTAGTCATACCATCTTCCCCCCAATCCAACACTTTCACTAAAATTCAGCAAATATTATAACAATCAAGCATCTTAAATAATCTCAGCATTAAAGAAGATGGGGTTGTACTCTCCTCCATCATTACAAGTAAATCCAGAGCTGAACAACATAATTCACTATCAGAGAAAGCATGTTAAATTCTCAAATAGCAAAGACATGCAAGACTCTGCAACTCATTTCAAAGTTCAAACTAGACCTCATACTTTCATCTAATTATGACTAATGATGTGCACTACTACATATAAATCAGAAATATAAGTGTAAAAAATATTTTAAAATGAAAGATAGAAGAGAGAGTCTACCTGCAACATCTTGATTATCATAAGTGCCTTTATAAACAGTGCCATAAGTACCACGAGCTATCTGGGTTTTGATGTCCAACTTAGACAAATCAATCTCCCACTCTTCTTTAGGCTTAGCGTTGTCTGTGGTGTTCCTCGACCACACCCTACTCAGGTGCTTCTCTAGCTGTACATCCAGGATCTTCAAATCGATTCGATCCGCTCGAAAAATCATATCTTTTCTACTAACACTTCCATTTCCCTTCACCTTAGAATTCATACCTCCCTCGTGATCACCCTCTTCCTTCTTCTTCTCTATATCCAAATTGCCCACATCCTGGTCCATCCTTGAATCCATTATAAAAAAAAAACTAGGTAGATTTCCTTCAATAGTTTCGTAAGGTGCTAACTAATAGACCAATATGGTTTGAAAACAATCATGAATAATTCTCTCTTGCATGTGAAAATTCCGAGATAAAAAAATGAAGTAGAGCTAAACCATTAAACCAAAATGGCAGGATACACAAAACAACCCCTTCTCTTCTCCCCCTTCAAAATGCAATTTTCCCCTCCAACAACGGATTTCCTACAACTTCAAGTTCAAATTATGAACAACGATGAACCTAGAATTATAAAAATTATAAATCACGAAGAAAGAATAGAAGACAAAGAAACTCTTGTGTTTCAAAGCATGATGGTAGCCAAAACCCGTAAACCCCCTTCCAAAAAATGAAGAAAATAATGATGGGGAAGTTACAGAGAGAGAGAGAGAGAGAGAGAGAGAGAAGAGATGGAAAACTTGACAATAGAGAGAAGATGATTGTACAAAGATGAAAAGCAAAAATGGAGTTATAATTAATAGAGAGGGTGGAGGACAATGAAGTCATTACCATTGTTATTTACATTGAAGAAATAACATGCACCATCGATAAATTAGCAATTAATTTTTAGATAAGGCAAGATTTAGAGGAAGGGGCATGAAGAACGAAGGGCAGAGAAGAACACAACCGACCATAGATAACGAATAAAAAAAAACAAAATAAAAAGTGATAGATAAATGTGAAATTGTGAAAACAAATACTATAATTAGAAGAAGATAAACTATAATTATTTATGCTTTATCAAAAAAATAAAATATAATTATTTATGAATATTCAATTAGTACAACTCCATTCTTAAAATATACTAGGGAATCTATTTGAGCATGTTCGCCCACATCAAACATTCAACTCACGAGTATAACCTACACAAGCTAAGTTTTCTAAGCAATGGTGTCCCACATCCACAGGAGGAGCATTTATTTCGGAGAATCGTGAGTTCCTTGTTTTTTTTTCAGAAGCTAAGTCTTACGGTTAGTTCGACGGGTAGGTAATAGGATCGCACATTGTGTGGCTCACATGTACTTTAGATATCTCTTCGGAGTGTTGTCGGTAAATCCTTACTCTGTGGGTTGATTAGGTATTTTTTAGTCCATATGTGTTATTTCTCTCTGCAAGGAGCCTATCTATGCAAAAAAAAAATCCCACACAAGCAACCAAGCATTGTTTTTCCCATGTTTTATTTCTCGTTTTTATGTCCGTCATTAGTTTGCATAGACTCCTAAATAAGTAACTATTTACTTGGAAAGAACCAGATAAAGATATAAATGCAAGCATGAATTTCTATGAGAATTATGGATATAATAAGGACTAGACTATTTTGAGTTTGACACAAATGGTGCTCTAAATACAATGTTTGTGGCTTGACCATCTAACCTGTCCATCTGAATTCTACATAAATAACTCTGAAACCCTCATTCTCAATGTTGTTATTAAAGAAACTATGACATACGAGTCTAGCTAGTAATGAGAATAGAATTTCCCAAAATTTCCCTGTAATTATACTTTCCTTACTTACCATATATTGCTCATTAGTCCTTTTATATAAGGCTATTCTACCCTAATGGAAAATCACACTTTTTCGTAAATCAAATCTTTTATGGTATCACAGCAAAATCAATTCCCCTAATTTCTTAGTCTTCTTATTTGCCGCTGTATCTTAATCATTTCTTCTCATCGCAAGTTCCAGCCATGACGAAAGGAACCGCGGCCGGCGATGACTAATCCGTGCTGCCATCACTCCAACACAACACCCACTCTCACATCCTCGCCATACTACATTCATCCCTCCGACAACCCTGGTCAACTCTATGTTTGTGAGTTGCTCATCAATCAGAATTACGGTGAGTGGTTGAGCGATATGTCAAACGCTCTTCTGGCCAATAACAAGATGGGATTTGTTGATGGAAATCTTGCCAAACATGCGACAGAAGCTGATCGGCTTAGCGAGTGGTTACAATGTGATGCAATGGTGAGAGGTTGGCTAAAGACCGCCATGAAAAAGGAGGTTCGGAGCATCTTTCGTTTTGCTCGTACGGCTAGAAAAATCTGGATCGATCTAGGTGAGCGCTTCGACGGGGATAGCGCACCCCGTGTTTATGAACTCAGGAGTTCGGTCGCTCTTCTTCGTTAAGAAAAGCAGCAGTCTCTGCTTTTTATACTCAGTTGCAAGGGCTTTAGAAAGAACTTCAGTCACTGGTTCCGATTCACACCTACTCTTGCAATGGGTGTTCTTGTGATCTCAAGAAGCAGGTCACTGATCTCAAGGAGAACGAATGCTTCTTTGATTTTCTTATGGGTCTCGACGACGTATTCTCCACACTTAAATTACAGATTCTCGCTATGCGTCTCATGCCATTATTGACAAAATCTTATCAATTGGTGGCTAACGATGAAAAGCAGATTGACTCATGACTTCGATGTAGCCAGACGCCTTATGAGATTCTTTTGGGAAAGGTACCTAGTTACTCATATCTTCATGTTTTTAGTTTCCTTGTATACGCAAAAGATGATCACAAAGGGTTGTCCAAGTTTGATCAAAGGGGGAGACCGTCTATTTTCTTGGGTTACCCTTCGTCGCAAAAGGGATACCGCGTTTATGATTTAGATACTCACCAAATCATACTACTCCTGATGTCATGTTCATTGAGCATGTTTTCCCTTTCAAGGGACAAACTAATGGTGTGTCGCGTGTCATTACTCCACCAGCCACCACTGAGTTTTTTGATGAGCTTCACTCTCCTTCGACTGCAGCTCTTCATGCTTCTCCGCCTTGTCACGATGTACCTGCCACTTCCTTGTCGTTTGATGAAGTTTCAAGGGATGTCATTGACGAGCCCAACTCGGCTAGTCACAGGTTGAAACCAAACCAAGTTCACAAACGATTCCCCGTTGTAGTGGTCGCCAACTCATGGTAGACTATGAAGTTAATTTTCCCACTGGGACTTATCAGGTTTCTTATCCAATGGAAAATTATCTTTCTTACAATCAGTTCACGCTTCTTTGCTTGTCTAACTGACAAGGATGAGCCGACGTTCTATTCTGAAGCGTTCAATCACCACATTGGCGGGCAACAATTTTAAAGGAAATTCAAGCTCTCATACAAAATGGAACTTGAGAGCTACTTCCTTTACCACCTGGAAAGAAACCTATTGATTCCAAATGGGTGTTTAAATTAAATACAAACCTGATGAAAATTAGAACCCACAAAGCACGGCTGGTCGCAAAGGAATACACGCAAATCGAGAGTGTGCAACAACTTGATGTCGAGAGTGTGCAACAACTACGATACCTTCTCACCTGTCACAAAGCTCACCACGGTAAGTTGTCTTCTAGTCATTGCTGCTGCTCCGAATTGGAGTGTGCAACAACTTGATGTCAAAAATGCCTCTTTACAAGGTGATCTTGAAGAAGAAGTTTACATGCGTGTTCCGCAAGGTTTTGCGAAGGAGGGTGACATCCGGGTTGCAAGCTTTAAAAGTCCTTGTATGGCCTTCGATAGGCTTCTCACAATCGGTACACCAAGTTTATAGAGGTGCTACAGGGTCTTGGTTTCATCTTGTCCAAGGCCGATCATTCACTTTTCATATATTGGTGTGGTGAGAGTTTTGTACAGCTCTCATTTACGTGGACGATGTTATTCTAGCAGGCAACAATTCTCCATTCATTGAGAAAGTCAAGGCTATCTGGGATCATCGTTTTAGCATGAAGGATCTTGGGCCGTCGAAATATTTTTTGGGCATTGAACTCGCTCCCTCATTGGAAGGTTTCGTGCTTAGCCAACGCAAGTATACTCGTGACAGCTTGAAGAGTACAGGACTTGCAGGTGCCAAGCCATGCACCTTTCCCATTGAGTCAAATCATCAATTAATAGACAATAATGCTACTCTTGATTGACCTGTCGATGTTGCTTCCTACCGAAACCTCATCTACTTTATCTAACGGTAACATGACCTGACATTGTGTATCCATAGAATGTTCTGAGCCAGGTCGTGCATGATCTGAAACTGGCGCACGTGGAAGTTGCGACACGTGTCGTTCGTTACCTCAAGAATGCGTTAGGGCTAGGAATTTTTCTCCCGTCAGCTTGTGATCTTCATCTCCATGCATCATGCGATGCTGATTGGGGAGGCTGTCGCAACACTTGTCACTCAGCTACTGGGTATTTCATACAACTTGGTGTTGCTCCAGTCTCTTGGAGAACCAAGAAACAGTCCATGGTCTCACGTTCGTCGGTCGAAGCAGAATACCGTGCTATATTTGTCACTGTTAGTGAGGTACTTTGGCCTCATTTTCTTTTACATGACCTCGGCATGCCACAGTTACAAGGCACTCCTCTTCACTACGATAACCAAGAGCGTACACATTGCAGCATATCCAATCTTTCATGAGTGCACTAAACATGTTGAGATGGATTGTTTTTCATTCGAGAGCGTGTGCTTTATGGTGAAATCGCTCCACAAAAGGTTGCTTCTCGGGCTCAAGTTGCCGATTTATTCACCAAGGATCTTGGAGCATACCGTTTTCGGTTGCTTGTTGGTAAGCTTGGCATCCGTTTCCTTCATGCTTCAGCTTGAGGGGGAGTAATAAGAATAAAATTTCCAAGAATTTCCTTGTAATTATACTTTCATTACTTATTATGTATTGCTCATTAGTCTTTGTATATAAGGCTATTCTACTCTAATGGAAAATCACAGTTTTTCACTAAATCAAATCTTTTAGCTGGTCTGAAAACTTATCAACGACCAGTAGTATCATGTCGATCAACCGTTGACCTAATATAATAAAGATGACTTATCTTGACTCCTTAGTTTTTTTCATAAATTAAGCTATGACCCTAGCCAAGTGTTTGGTGTTCCAAATTGAGGGATCACTATTTTTATGGTAAAGATCTTCTTTACTTCAAACAAGTTTCATAAAGTATATGTTGAGAACATAGAAACATAAACAAAAATGAATAGGAAGTGTAAATCATATTTAATTATGACTATTTAGTCCTGATTTAAGATTTCACAAACATTAGCAAACCTCAGAAGATTGATGGTGTGCGACCTAACCCTCCCCCAATAAGAGCTGGATACAAATTTGTGAGTCCCTTAGCACTTGTACCATTTAGTACCCTCTCTCCCAAGCAATCTATAATCATTTCACAAATCCAGTCAATTATGTCATTGGTGATTGAGCAAATCATTATGTCCATACTATCTGCTGTAAGGCATCGACCACTAATATATTGGGTAACAAATTATCAAAAACGAATCTTGTGTAACACTTTGTTAAAGACGATACCATTATACACTTCTAGATATTCCAGAAGCAGATTACGAGGTTACTCCCCATTTAAGTAGTTATGAATCGCCCCTTTTGAAAACTAGTTCTTAAATGTTATAGAGTCATTCTTCTTTCTTCTTCGTTTATTTTTGTTTCTTTTCTCTTCTGCTCAATAGTATGACAAGTAGTGAAAAGAGCCACAAGTCCCACTCCCTAATGAGAGATCAGTAACGATCACCCCATATACGAATCCTCATGTGATTCTTCTTTCTTCATGTGCTTTGGCAGACTATAAGGTGTGCTCGTCACAACGTTCAAACCTATAAACGAGTAACCCTCTAAAGGAGTCATACACAATGGCAAAAATAAATTCAAAGCGATGAAGGCCTTCTTGACACTACCTCTTCTAATTGTACTAATTTGAAGATACCTATAACACTAACACTAACATCCGGTCTTAAAAGATATCAGTTCAACTATTGGTTCAACCCATGCATATTAAACTGTTGTTACTCAAACCCAACAAACAAAGACTTAAAAGTACATTAGGCAGAACATAAAAAACAATGAACATAATAATATCTCACTACAATTATCCCAACATAATCAGAGCAGTACAAGACAACACTTCACAAGGAGAAAACCATCACCCAAACATCCAAAATACTAACGAAAAGGAGCGATACTACAAGTAGATCACTGCAATCCCATAAGTCCCCTCAAGATAAAACATTAGAAAGAAAGCATAGAAAATAGGGTCAGAATACTCTAGTTGTACCTAGTGGGCACATACTCAGGTTGACTGGTATATCCTTCTCGGGCTCTCATAACAAGACGTATTGAGTTCTTGTCTCGTATTAAGGGTTATTTATGCTGCAAAATTAATTATTTAAAGTTTCATTGAATTAGGATTTATCATTTTCTCGAAACAAATTAGTCATTTTACAAATTTTAAAGTCAGGGGTGTTACAAAAAGTTTAACAAAACACGTTACATGTGCTAAGCTACAAGTATCTACATGTTAAGCTTCCAAGTGCTAACCCAACAGAGAAAAAAGAGTTAACTGAAACAGAGTATCGAGATTATAAAATAGAAGTAACATCATAATAGTGTTGGCTCTCACCAAACCTCTAAACCGACAGGAAGTACTCCAACCGCTAAATAGTGAGCCTTATGGCTCTAGGAATTTCTCCATAAGGCTCCAGGAGAAACATGTTATGAGGATCCAACCATTAACCCTTGAAACTAAATAGAATATAGCAGAGTAATCTAGGGGCTTCACAACCTGACCATGGGTCACCAATTAGAAGCAAATCTAGTGAGGCTAGATCTCGAATCAGTAAGTTAGAACTAGCCTGCCTAACATATTTGGAATCATACCGGCAGAATAACATGAATCAGAGTAGAGTATGAAAATCATAGTATGATCAGGGCAAAGATCCTATCATGCAATTCCTCAAAAGTTTAGTTCACGGCAAGCTTAAAGTAAGGCAAAAATGTAATCCCCTACAACTTCACCACGTTCGAGGCAAGGATAGCTAATTTGTGGCAGCCTAGATGAGAGGTCGTCACCAAAAAACCAGATCGGCAGATGGTGCTATTCCGATCTCGTCATCTTCTCACTCTCCGTCGAGCGCTTAAAGACAGGTTGTGGCTCTACGACTAAAATCTGTTGGTCCTCCATGAGATGAAATCAGGTTGGATCCCTGGACGAAATCCTCCTTCACATAGTTGAATCTCGGATTCTGATTTATGTTGTCCCCAACTGATATTATTTCGTCGAATGTGGGTACAGCTCTTGGAGACTCCATTGGCTTTCTTCATCTGGGAGCAACCTGCTCGAAATCATGAGTTTAGTGGGTTGGAACTGCTCAAGCCCTAGCCTCCTGTTGGAAATATACACCATGGACTTGACCTTGGTGTGCTGCCAAAGATAGGATGAATATGTGAGCTGACGGGAAACCTCACTTAGCTCAGGAACTAGCCTAACTAGCTAGCGTCAGCTCTTCGGTGGCTAGACATACCTAGGGACTGACACTGAAGCTCGTCCAGCTCAACCTTGAGCTGAATGACAGTGTCACTAGCTGAGGTACTCAGCTGAGCCGGAGTGAAGGTGGGGAGCTAGGTAGCGGAGTGGCAACACTCCCACCTAGGTCGAATGGGTACACACCCTTTCGTGTGATTCAAACTCAGTCTGAATTGTTTTCCCTCCAATGCCCGTAGGAAACTTATTGGCTGCTGCCTACAAGCCTATCCTTAGGGATAGTGACACCTTTTGGTGCTAGATGCTCACACCTATTCGTCCTTGACCCCTTGCCTATATATAGAAGGCAATGTGTGTACAGAAAACACACAGAAACTAACATCTATCCTTGCCTACGAATTCTGAGAGTGAATCAAGTATCTGAAGCCTAAGAACTTGAGTGTGACGGTCTTATCCTCGGAAGGGATTTCCTGATACCCTAGGCTTGTAAGGGTGGAAATACTCTTTTCGGAAAGTGGTGCCCACGATTCCGTCTTAATCCTAGATCTCTTCTTCTATCAACACTCGAACGATTGCAACTTGGAACCTCATAAGCCAACAATCGAAAAGAGTATTTTGCCATGTCCAAGGTCGCTGCAATCAAGGAAATGACATCGTCATTCGGCAAGCTCGAGAAATTTGAGGGAGTAGATTTCCGAAGGTGGCAGAAGAAGATGCACTTCCTTCTGACTACCTTGAAGGTTGTGTACGTTCTCTCTACACCTTATCCTCCAGACCTTGAGGACGAGACGGAGACAGATGACAAGAAGACGGAGGAACGAGTACGGAAGCAGCAAAAGTGGGACAACGACGACTACATATGCCGTGGCCATATACTGAATGGCATGACGGATTCATTGTTTGATATCTATCAAAACTATGAATCAGCCCACGAGTTGTGGGATGCGCTGGAGTCCAAATATTTGGCTGAGGATGCTTCGAGTACGAAGTTCCTGGTTAGTAATTTTTTCGAATTACAAGATGGTCGAGACTAGACCGGTTATGGAGCAAGACAATGAGATGCTCCGGATTTTGGGACAGATTCGCCCAACATGATATGAAGATGGATGAGGCCATCTCGGTGTCGTGCATCATCGACAAGCTTCCTTATTCATGGAAGGACTTTAAGCACACGCTTAAGCATGGGAAGGAGGAACTGTCCCTGATCCAACTTGGAAGCCACTTGCGGATAGAGGAAGCTCTACGGATGCAAGAGAGTGGGAAACCGAAGGATTCTTCGTCTGTTCATATGGCAGAAGAAGAGGAGTCGTCTGCTCGACGGAAGGGCAGGAAACGCCCTTGGAGAAACACCAAAGGAGACTCGAACAAGAAAACGAAAGTTTCTTGTTGGATATGTGGGAAAGCTGGGCACTTCAAACGTGACTGTCCCACGAACAAGAGTCTGAATCACGACAAACTGCGTCACAAGTCTGGATCGAAAGATCAAGGGACTTCCACTTCGAAAGGTCGGTTCTTAGACCTTAATTTAGATATTGCTGTGAATTCTGTTTCACTAATATCGGAAGCATTCTATGTGCGAGGATGATGAAGTGGCATGATGGATTGACTCAGGTGCCAACAGACATGTATGCAAGGATCGTCACTGGTTCAAATCATACGAGGCATCGGGTGATGATGTTGTACTTCACATGGGCAATGAGTCAACGGCGCCTATTGTTGGACGTGGATTGGTGGTGTTGGAACTGAGTTCTGGAAAAAGCCTAGAGCTTAGAGATGTGCTTCATGTCCCTAAGATTAGGAAGAACTTAGTGTCGGACAGTATGCTTAATAGATATGGCTACAAACAAGTGTATGAATCTAATAGATATGTATTATCTAAGGGTGGTGTGTTTGTAGGCTTCAGTCACTATAACAGTGGCATGTTTATGCTTAATGTTAATAATACTATTATTAATGATCATGCTTTCTTGGTTGGAAACTCTGACTTTTCCTTATGGCATGCACGGTTAGGACACGTTAACTATAAACTTCTAACTGAAATGTCGAAAGAAGGGATTCTGCCCTCTTTTGATGTCTATGCTGAACGATGTAAAACGTGTATGCTCACTAAGATTATTCGTCAGCCTTTCACTAATATCCAACGGAAATCAGTGATGCTTGAGTTGATACACTGCGATTTGTGTGACTTGCATAGCACTCCAACTATCGGAGGAAAGAAGTATGTCATCAACTTTATTGATGACTACTCTCGGTATTGCTATACTTACTTGTTGAACTCAAAGGATGAAGCCCTTGAGAAATTTCGTGTATTCAAAACCGAAGTTGAATTGCAACAAGGCAACTCGATCAAAGTCTTTCGTACTGATTGAGGAGGGGAGTTCTATGATCCATCATACTTTCAAAGTGTTGGGATCATTCATGAAACCACTGCTCCATACACACCTCAGCAGAATGGTGTGGCTGAGAGGAAGAATCGAACATTGAAAGAGATGGTAAATTCGATGTTGTCATACTCGAGGTTTGAGTAATGGGTTTTGGGGTGAAGCCATGCTTACGGCTTGTTATCTACTAAACCGGGTTCCTAACAAACGGAACGTAATTACCCCATACGAATTGTGGTATAAGCGGAAACCAAACTTGAATTACCTTCGAGTTTGGGGCTGTAGGGCTGTAGTGAAGCTCATTGATCCTAAACGGAAAACTTTAGGAGAAAGAGGCATTGATTGCATCTTTGTGGGGTATGCTGAAAATTCAAAGGCATATAGGTTTTATGTTATAGAATCTAACGACGCACACGCTGTACATTCTGTGATTGAGTCTAGGGATGCCATCTTCGATGAAAAACGTTTTTCATCGATCCTAAGACCCAAGGATTTGATGTCGTCATCAAGTGAAATTCTGCCTGTCCCTACGGACGAGCAGGCTTTGCCTCGTAGGAGCCAAAGGCCGGCCTTGAAGAGTTCGTTGAATACCAACTTCAACGTATATCCGGTTGAGGGATCCCAGGATGGAACTAGGATCCCAACACTTGTACTGCCACAATGTTGACGATGACCCTAGTACATATGAAGAGGCTATGCGATCGCAAGACGCTGCCTTTTGGAAGGAGGCAGTAGACGAGGAAAAGGATTCCATCTTAGGGAATAACACTTGGCTGTTAACGGATCTCCCTGTGGGATGTAAACCGTTGGGAAGCAAGTGGATCTTCAAAAGGAAGATGAAAGTCGATGGTTCCATCGATAAGTTTAAAGCTCGGTTGGTGATTCAAGGCTTTAAACAACGACATGGTGTTGATTACTTCGATACCTATGCTCCTGTGGCTCGGATCTCAACTATTAGATTACTAATAGCGCTAGCATCGATCCATGATCTAGTGATCCATCAAATGGATGTCAAGACTCGCGTTCTTGAATGGAGATCTCGATGAGGAGGTATACATGGAACAACCGGAAGGTTTTGTTATGCCCGGAAATGAGCATAAGGTGTGCAAACTAATCAAGTCCTTGTATGGACTGAAGCAAGCACCTAAACAGTGGCATCAGAAGTTTGATGATGTTGTCTTGTCACATGGTTTTCGTTTAAACCAGACAGATAAGTGTGTGTATACAAAATTCGATGAACTCGGCAAGGGAGTGATCATCTATTTGTATGTAGATGACATGCTCATCTTTGGAACTAATCAAGAACAGGTTGATAGTACCAAGGAATTCTTCGTCATCCAAGTTCTCCATGAAAGACATGGGGGAGGCAGATGTGATCCTTGGGATTAGGATCAAATGAAATGGGAAGGAAATTTCGTTGAGTCAATGTCATTACATTGAGAAGGTACTTACTAAATTTGGTAGTAAGGGATGTCGAGAATTGAGGACTCCATTTGATCCTAGTGTGAAATTGATGCCCAACACAGGAATGGCAGTGTCTCAACTCGAGTACTCGCAAGTGCTTGGCTGCTTGATGTATGCCATGACAAGCACAAGGCCTGATATCGCTTATGCGGTTGGCAAGTTGAGTAGATATACGAGTAATCCTAGTACTCATCATTGGCATAGCAATCAGACGAGTACTTGGTTACCTTAAAGGAACCATGGATTACGGTTTAACATATAAGGGGTGCCCATCGGTTATTGAAGGGTACTCGGATGCAAGTTGGATATCCAATATGGAGGATCACACCTCCACTACTGGATGGGTATTCCTGCTTGGGGGAGGTGCAATTTCGTGGGCTTCCAAGAAGCAAACCTGCATCTCGGCATCCACTATGGAATCCGAATTCATAGCATTAGCGGCCATGCAGGAGTGCGGAATGGCTAAGGGACCTAGTCTATGAGATTCCACTATGGCTGAAACCTATCTCACCGATTTCTATCTTATGTGATAGTAATGCTACTCTGGCTAGGGCATATAGTCAGGTCTATAATGGCAAGTCTCGTCATTTAGGGGTGAGGCATAGTGTTGTTCGTGAACTGATCAAACACGGAACAATCACGGTGCAATATGTTCGGTCTGAGCAAAATCTGGCTGATCACTTGACAAAGGGATTAGCGAGAGATTTGGTTGCCAAATCGGCAGGAGGGGTGGGACTAAAGTCTGTATAGTTCTCCAAACATAGGACACCCAATTCCCCTCTAATACAACGTTAGAGGCGAATTCAATGCGGAAAGCCTACGAATGGAAACCGGAGCACAAGGTTTGCACCATCCCGAAGGTATGTGCTCCGAACACTGCGAGTGATAGAGGTTGAAGTTTAACTTCTTAATTGATTCCTTGACAAAGTGTATACGCAGTACACGAGAAAGGAGTTGACCTATGCGAGCATGAAGTGTAGCCGCTTCAAGGAACTTGGACTTGGTTTCGTGTGCGCTCGTGAGAGGATTGGGACACATGGCGGTTAATAGTGTCGGGATATCTTTGAATAGATAGGAGAAACTCTTGTGTATATTATCTTCAGATACTCAAATGAGTAGACGGGTTCAATCCATGGAGACACCCCTATATTCGAGTATTTTGGAATGTGTAATGTACTAGATGAAAATTCAATCTTCGTGACATTTTCATTGATGCAAGTGTTTTGGGATTGGATATTTGTTGTAATTTTAGCGAAATCACGACTTCACTAAAATGGGGGAGGAATGTTGGAAATATACACCATGGACTTGACCTTGGTGTCCGCCAAAGATAGGATGAATATGTGAGTCGACGGGAAACCTCACTTAGCTCGAGAACTAGCTTAACTAGCTAGCGTCGGCTCTTTGGTGAGCTAGACATAGCTAGGGACTAACAGCGAAGTTCGTCCGGCTCAACCTTGAGCCGGATGACGTTGTCACTAGCCGAGGTACTCACCGAGCCGGAGTGAAGGTGGGGAGCTAGGTAGCGTGAGTGGCAACACTCCCACCTAGGTCGAATGGGTACACACCCTTTCGTGTGATTCAAACTCAGTCTGAATTGTTTTCCCTCCAATGCCCGTAGGAAACTTATTGGCTGCTGCCTACAAGCCTATCCTTAGGGATAGTAACACCTTTTGGTGCTAGATGCTCACACCTATTCGTCCTTGACCCCTTGCCTATATATAGAAGGCAATGTGTGTACAGAAAACACACAGAAACTAACATCTATCCTTGCCTACGAATTCTGAGACTGAATCAAGTATCTGAAGCCTAAGAACTTGAGTGTGACGGTCTTATCCTCGGAAGGGATTTCCTGATACCCTAGGCTTGTAAGGGTGGAAATACTCTTTTCGGAAAGTGGTGCCCACGATTCCGTCTTAATCCTAGATCTCTTCTTCTATCAACACTCGAACGATTGCAACTTGGAACCTCATAAGCCAACACCTCCTTCAGTAGTTTGAATAGGGGCGATGCATCGACACCCAAACTACCTATGATTGTTTTCTTTGTTCTGTTCAATGCACTATATTACCGACACAGCTATACTATTTCAACCACAACCTAACAACATTTTGTCTATGGAAACACACATTATACATGATACAATCGTAAAAAAAAAATCAACCTACTTTTATGACATGAGGATGGAAGAACATGCCCATCCAAAACGGGAATGATAAACATGGGCCTAGACCGAAAGAGTTAACAAGTTAAATAGAGAGCAAATCCAGTATGGAAGAGATGGGAAAGCCCAGACAGTAGATAACAGACCCATCATGATCTGAACCCAGCCCAACCCAACATGGGGATTTGCAAATGCAAGTAGAAATAAACAACCAAGGGCCACGTAAATGTCGATGCCTAGTGTTTCACAACATGCTACTTACTATTGTCGTTCATTTTGAGGAGCCTTCCAACTCCCAAACCCAATTACAACTTTGACTCCATGTATGTTTTTTGAAAGCTAGTGGCACAGTGGGAATTATGAAAGCTGCACAAAGGGAAAGACGTCA
This sequence comes from Linum usitatissimum, assembly GCA_030674075.2. Taxonomy (NCBI): domain Eukaryota; kingdom Viridiplantae; phylum Streptophyta; class Magnoliopsida; order Malpighiales; family Linaceae; genus Linum; species Linum usitatissimum. Next base: position 2,941,403 of record JAUJYP020001424.1, read on the forward strand.
ACGGAAAACCCCAATTACACTGACGAAACAATTCCGTCACAGTTATATTACTATTATATGCAATAAAGAAAAGATATTAGCAGGTGGAAGTCGCCGGCGAGAGAGAGTTGCGTTTATACATTTGAAGAAACACAATTCCTCATGAGAAGCATGCAGTAAGTGACAATCATGATTACACCTCATTTGTACTGCTGTTCTGACTTTTCTTCAGTTCACTTCTATATGAGAAACGAATCTCGAATCCTTAACAAAAACGACAAATGCTTTTGGCGGTATTAGTCAACTTATATTATTTTTCTTCATATATATCTTACAGCGTCTGACTCACGTTGCTTATACTATTTTCCAATCCAAAGTTTTACACAAATTAAGTGCTTGTTGTTGTTCTTCGTGCCGTACGTGACGAGTTGAGGCAATCACCCGATATTTTTTCCGAAATATAAAAAATTGTCGATATTATTAATGCTCAAAGCAAGTGATGTTCACATCGTCATAAAACCCGTCAAAAGGATGCATACCCATACTAGAAAGTGTAAGGAAATACAACAACGTTAATAAACCCGTCAAGAGGGCGCACATTCATACCAGAAAGTGTAAGGAAATACAAGAACCCCGAATTGGGGCCTCTCCCAAAATGCGCTGGAAGACGGTGGCTGAGGCCTCAATGGTGACCAAGTAAGGTGGATTATTCCTTCGAGTAGGACCTGTTGTTCAAGTTGAGGCAATCAATCATTCAGAGTTAAAAATAATAAATTTGTAATAAGTTGAACCAAGGTACGTAATTAAATTTTAAAATCTTCACAATTTTATGATAAATCGTATTGCAACGAATTGGCTTTAATATGTAGTATCATACTGATTACACGATGATTTTCTCAAAAAATTATAAAAGATTAATCTATGTAAGCACATACATATATAGTGTCAGAGAAGTGCATATATTATTGCTACTTTCCCTTGTCTTCTGACGGAACTGATGATAAAGGAGGCTTGGTTGGTAAAGCTGAGGTGAGCTTGCAGATTGCATTGCATGCTACAAAAGTGAATGTTTTGGGACGACATTATCATTTTGGCGTGGAATGCCAACATCTTACATGTGTCCTTTCTCATTACTGAATAGAATGTGGGGGGGGTCACATATAGCAAATAAACAACAACGCACAAAATCAAATGACACAAATCAAATAGATCCTGTAGTATACCTTTACGAGTCAAATAATTAACCGTCAGATACGTCTATATTGATCGAGTTATATGTAATTAAGCTTGTGGGAATGGTCGACAGGATTTAAGTCTGATATCAGGCACGGTAACAGAAGAATCAAATCGATAATATTCAATTTACTAAACGGTTTCAACTCGTAAGAATCGAACAAGAAACGTAAAGTAGACCCTATCCTACTCAGTGGAGCCTTAAAGAAGGAAGACTCAACCTAAAATCCACTATTGACAGAGGGATCTACAGTACAGTTACAGTCAAGAGATGCAATGATCTAAACCCCAAAAACAACCCAAGAACACCCATAAAACCTACAACTATACATAGAAGATATTCAGAGGGAATCAACCCCCTTCCAGGTTGAGGAACTTTTACAGGTAGTTCCCTGAGCAGTGAATGAATGGATACATGCAAACCACGGCAAACCTCTGATAATCGGTGGACCTTTCGTCTTCTTCAGAAAAGTTCAAAGCAATCTATGGTTTCAAACACACTGTTTTGGATCTCCATCAAAAAAACAACAAACCGGGCAGTCCAAGCATTTAATTAGACGAGTAACCGACTTCAGTTCAACATAAAAAGGTTGGTTGCTAATTGGGTTACAACGGTTGCCCTTCTAATCTTATAGTCATCCTACCCCATTCAACTACCCTAATAGTGTATTCAAGGCCAGGCAGCTTTCCTCGCTCATCTTTCCCACATCTTAGCCTACTCCATTGATATGGAGGTAGTCCCAGCAAAACAAAAATTTATCAGCTGAAACGATTTTGGTACCAAAGTCAGTTGGGTTAACATCACCAACAATCTTTTCAATTTTCAGTGTTCCCTTTTCAACCTCATCACAAATGAAATGAAACCTAATATCTATGTGCTTGGTTCTTTCATGGTAAACCGGGTCCTTGCACAAGTGTAATCAACAAAGCCAATCAAATCATGTCTAGAAGTATGCTCAATATAGTTCAGACCCATATTCATGGTTCCAGAAAAATATCTCAAAGCATATTTTATGGCATTCATATGCTTCACATCATGATTGGACTTATATCGGCTAAGTACACTTATAGCAAATGCTAAGTCAAGACGAGTAAAGAGTATGACATACATCATTGAACCCACATCAGCATCATAAGGAATTAAATTCATCTTTTTCTATGTCAGAGGCATAAGCAGGGCAAAAATCCTTAGACAGCTCAAGGTGAGCTCCCAAGGGAACAAAAGTAGACTTAACAGAAGCACAAAAAAAAAATCTATAACCTTAAGCATGTAGTCGGATTGGGAGAGCAAGATAGTATTGTTCTTACGATATCTAATAATCCTAACATCAAGAATTTTCTGGGCATAACCAAGATCCTACATGTCAAAATTCCTTTTCAAATCCCTTTTAACACCAGCAATGCTAATAGCATATTTACACATCAATAGGATGTCACCCACATACAACATAACATACAAGGGAGAGTTGACATTTTCGAAGTAAAGATAAGTACCATAGCTACTCTTAGTGAACCCTAACGATCTTATGCAGGTATCTATGAAATCTGCATAAAACCATAGATAGAAGTCTCCTATTTCACATTCCACTATTTAGGAGACTTTTTAAAACCATAGATAGAATTATTCAACAAGCAAACATGATCATGGAAAGACTTATCTATGAAATCCTTAGGTTGTTTCATATAAATAGTTTATTTCAAATCACCATGGAGGGAAGCTATTTTGAGATCCATATGTTCTATTTCTAGGTCATGAACAGAGGTCATAGCAAGCAACAATCTCATGATTTTGTACTTCACGACAAGGGGCAAATATTTCATTATAATCTATGACTTTCTTTTGGGTAACTGATGCGCGGATTTTATCCCGCTTTCAAATACCCACTAGATTGCTCTAGTGGGATCGTAAATCTCCCTAGGGTCTTCCTATTTCTATTACTCACGTTGATGTACTAACTAGACCAAGAAACAGGTTGTGGTTGTTTTTAGATTGTTTCAAGTAACTAATTAACGACTAAGTATGCAATTTTAAGTTAAAAGAATTCGAGAGGTTGAGTTTTAGATAATAATGGAGGTTGATCGGATTTGAATTCACTAAAGCTAGCAATGCATGGATGAATGACAAGTTATCTCGGTTATTCAGGTTATAAAGGCTTGGCAATTTCCTAATGTAGTCTTAGATCACTCTCGCGCCTCTAAGGATTTATTTCGTCTAACTGTAGACTCCTCTCTCGAGCTAATCTACACCAAAACAAAACACATTAATTATGTTCGATGAAATGCCACAACGATATATGTGCAAAAAGCCTAAACGATTCGCTCCTCTCTCGAGCTAACGAATAATCTAGGGTTCTTCCTAAGCGGCCTATCAATCTATGTTCCTCTCGGACCCACAAATCAATGCCGATGATTCAATCAAGACGGCCATACAGAATTGAATCCGAAATTAGATTTTAGGAAGAACGCATCATAAGTCTGAATAAACCTCGATAACAAATCAAATCATCCATACAAAAGTTTAGCTAAAGCTTCATCCTGTCCGAACAACACAGAAAGTTTAGCTTCTCATTTCTTTTTCCCTTCTTACTTCCCGAACCATGAGAAGCTTAACTAATTCTAAGTTTTATTGGCATGCATCAAATGGAATTCTTTTTGCATTGTTTTAAACCACGCACCAGAGTCAGAATAGTTCATAGCTTGCTCAAAAGATTCAGGGGTGAAATCAGAGATCAAATCAACAAAACATATGGTATACTAACAACATTAAAAATATATCTCGGGTTGGGGAGCCTATTTCTAGGCACTCTATCCTTAATAAGTTGGTAATCATTCAAGTCATTTGCATTCAAGTTTAAATCAACATCAAGATGCATAGCAGACAAGGGAAAATTAACAATTTCATCATGCATGGGACTCAAATTCTTCAAGTTATTGGAATTATTTGAGCTATTGCAGCTAGAAGAAGTTGAAGATATACTTACTGATTCCCACCTGATTAGTGAGGTGTGTCATCGGTGTTACCAGAGTCATTGGACTCATGAACATAGGAACGGTCCTCGGGAATAAGAGAGCCGAGACTCTCAATTTATGGCTCTCTATAGTTCCAACGAGTCGAATTTACTAATACTCTTAACTGAACTCGAAAAAACCATAAATGTATACTATGATTTGATGCTCTGGCCTAAAACTGGGGTAAACGATAACTCACCTTGAATCCGCTAACCCATATTATTTAGAGAATTTTGTGTCATCGGTAGAGCTTTTGTATCTTTTGATTGACCGCCTCGTCTAATCATGAGTTCTTCTACATGGCTTTTCTCCACTTGAAATGTTTTAAAATTTCTTAGTATGTCGTAGCACTCCTCCTTCTTCCTCCATCAATGATGCATTTACGTATTATCAATTTGCCTTCCTATTCCTTGTTGATCAATGAGTCTCTGTTTGGTCAAAATCGCCTACTTTTTCTTTTTTAAATTGCCTTGGTCAAGATCATCTCTTCCCTCTCGCTATCTCTTAATTGTGGCCACTTTATTTTTGTAATCTCATTTAGCGCATGCGTTAGAGTCCTGTTGCAACCAGTTCTAACCAAAACTAATCACTATACTTGGTTAGATTTTTAAACCGTTCGGTTTGTTTGTTTAGCAGATTAATGAAACAGTGAGTTTGAAAATTGATTATAAGCGTCAATCCGTCTCTAAAAAAAGAGGACACACTCTCTACGACCTTCCTCAAAACCTAATCTGGAATCCTCTCAACCTTTGTGAGGAAGATGAAGTATGCAACGGTGGTCTGGCGATCCCTTAATGTTCTGGAGGCATGTTCATGGTCCTAGGAACTTCTACAAGTCGTTCCACAACCCGAAAGGGGGTCGAATCCTTCCATTTTTCGTCTCTCTATTGTTTGGTGTTTTCTGGCAATTGCATGTTCTTTCTAGATTTAACTCTAATCTTTCCTCTTCAGTAATCGCTATGTACGCTTTTGTTTAATAATGTAACATTCTGAGTTGAGCCTTTCCTCCTTGAGACTTCGTTGATTAAGAGAGTAATTTTTGAACAACATAATTAATACGTATTTGCTTTTTAATTCTGTTCAATTTTTTAGAGCATAAATTTGTTGAGTAGTATTGCCGTCTATCCTTATACCACTATACTTACTCATATTTTCAAGCTCATCCAAAAACAATTATAAATTTTGACATGCTAGTTGCTATTTAGAAGATGGGTTGGTAGTGATTCCTAGTTTGTAGTTAAGACGAGGGTTGTGAGCAGTTATAAGTGAAACGGTGGGAAAGTAATGGAGTGAGCGGGAGCTGGTAGAAGAAAAACTTGGGCATTGGAGCGCATGCATGGCGGGTGAAATTGTCAGTGTCACTTGCATGTAATGGACAGAGAGCGGCCTTCATATATGTAGCAAATTAATTTTGAGTGGTTTATAATTATCGAAGTTAGAAGATATTGTTGGACAGAGAGGATTTTCACGTGACTTTGGCTTCGGCCATTACGCTCCTCTTTAATTCAAGGGACCACTCTCATTTTGCTTAATCATGATATTAATAATAAAATTAGAGGGTTAGCGTCACTTGTTATGAATGGATTAGATGATCGAAATGTCAAATTTGAGTAAGTGGGAAGCAGTTGTCATGTACCTAATCTAATCTTACGGAGTTTCATATATACAATTGACAATGGCGGTATTAATGTTTAATTTGAAACTGGAAAAAATGTAAAAAGATGGATGCCAGAAATATAATTCGTTTCTTTGGTAACAAGCCAACGCCTAAAGCAAAAATTAATGATACGAAATACGCCTTGCAAAAGGGACATGCATAACTTTTCTCCAGTTTTAGTAAATGGGCTATACGATGAACTCACATAAAATGCTAATCATGGTGATGGTGATGATTTAAAGGTTGGTTGGGTGAGTATTTGATTATCCGGACAGAGTTAAAAGGTGTTGTGATTGATTTTAATATAGTTTGAAAGAGAGGTTATCGGAGAGTACATGTGTAGCTCGACCCTACTGTGCATTATAGTTGATACGATATGAGACTGTGTCGATTCACCAGCACACTATTGTTGTGAATAAGATTCATGAGTTGATGAGGAGGATGTAGGAAATCGAGTTTATTCATATTTATCGTACGTGAAGTGAATCATACAACAGATTACCTAGCTAGCGGGCATTTGGTACAATATATATACTTTTTGGTGTTTATTCTTTTTCTATTTCCGATCCTATTCTATTCTAACTTGTTAGTGTTATTAAAATATATTTGGTGTTTTTAAAAATAAAATAATTGTAAATGAATGTTATGTAGGTAATAACATGATCATGGAGATAGAATTAAAAGTGTGATTTTCAGAATTGGGGATGATGTACTGTAGTAGTGGAACCTACCAAACAAGTAGACAAGTAACCTCCGTTGGTTTTGAAATGGTTGAGCCCGCCAAAACCAAAACAGTAACAACTCACCTGCAGCAGGGACCCGGTCGTAGGTCCACGTCACCGAGAGGAGACACGACAAGAGCGACAAATAGCTATGGAGTGTTGACCAGGTCACATCTTCTGCCACGTATCCACAACAATTTCCCATATCATAATAATACTCAAAATAGCCCCTCTATTATTACAAGTTAACATATGAGCTCCTCTACTATATTTTTTTCGATTCAAACCCCTAAACTTTGCTCCGATTAACAATCAAGTTCCTTCCTGTCTTTTTACGGTCGTCGGGGTCCGCTGTTTATGACTCAACCCGTATATGGTGGTTTATAAGCTGATGTAGCGTTGCTGATTGCGATTTTCACTAATTTTAGTCAACCTTATTTAATGTGCATATTTGTAATAAAAAAATCTCCATTAAATAAGGAAATCTGAGCAATGTAAAGGGAGAGAGGAGATTTGTTCTTCTTCTTACCTTCAATCTGCTACAACCCTATAAGGAAGAGAGGAGATTTCTTTGTCTCAGTATAAATATTTTTAAAAAATTCCAACATTCATCTCGTTATAGCAAAATCGGATCCAGCAACATATAATCATATACATCGTATCACTTTGGTCCTCTTATTGCTTACTTTCGATTAAAGTAAGGAAGCTATTGAAATCACTATATGCAGCTTCAGTTTCAGTTCATGAACCTGAAGCTTCAGTTAAACGAGGAAGTGAAAGGAGTTCAATAACCATTCAAATAGAAGAACGAAAACTCAAATACACAAATTAAAGCATTAGTTAATGATCCCAACCAGGCGACCAACACCAATTAAATAAGTTAATAGGGAGTTACAACTGAAGGAGATGGAGAAGGAGATGAAGGATTATTTTATTGCTTAATTGTTATATACTCAGATTTTTTTTCTGATTACATTACTCTAATTTTTTTATCAGATGAAATTTTTTAAAAACAATAAAAAAATATGTACATTTAATAAAGGGTTTAACAAAAAATTATGAAAATCCCAATCAGCACCACCACATCAGCCCATAAACCAACATGTACTCGCTGACTCATTACAAACAGACTCCGGTGACCAAAAAAAATATAAAGGGGCTTGATTGTTAATCGGAGTAAAGTCTGAGGGTTTGAATCGAAAAAAACATAGTAGAGGGGCTCATATGTTAACTTGTAATAGTAGAGGGGCCATTTTTGATAAAATCCCTAATAATTATTATTTAAAAAGCTGGTACGTGGCATTTATTATTGATTTCACCCGAATGTTGTAGTGGTACTCACGAGATGGGCATGATTGGGTTTTCAATCCGTAATTTTGCAAGGCGGTGATTTAACTGCTGGCTGCAATTATGATAATGATCACGCTCTCGACTCTTTGTCGTCGTTCATTACATTACGTACTTGTGTTGGTTGCATCACCTACTAAAGTTCGCCTCCATTTAATTCTTTCACCATAATTTCTTATCGGTCCTCCTGCATATTGTTCCTTGGAGCCTGCTTTATATCTGACCCATGTTCCTGCAATCACTAATAGCAATCTGTTAAACACAGCAATAATGAAAATGCATGTGTACATTTAGTAGGATTCACCCTAATGCACAAGGCTTCTCTTGGGACATTGGGGAACAATGTAGCTCCTGCTTCGTGATCACTTGTTGATTAATATTCTTTTTCAAGTGAACAAATTATTAAGGTTGTATTTCTTTCAGGTTACATGTCAGTCTATTTTTTTTTAAGTATGAAATCGAGGTGTAACTAGTTGTTATTGAGAACCGGAAGAGAAATACCCATGAAATTATAGTTAAGCCAGTAGGATAGGCCTTTATATTTTAAAAAAATAAACACCGAAATCAAAAAAATTATCCAAAGTAGCTAGATAATTCACGACACAATTAACATCGTAGTATATTTAGGACGATTATAGAAATCCTAAAACTATTGAGAAACGACGACATGTTGGTGGTAAAGAGAAGTAGTGTCAAAAAGTACAACAATGACCGTCTTTGAGTCAGATTGAATATGAATGGGCCAATCTATTTCTAAATCTAGAGTTTTAATGTTATAAAATTATATATATATATATATATATATTGAGACGGATTGGTTATTTTTTCATATACATACCCTATTATTCGATTCGATATACTCAACCGTTATGAATTTGCCGCAGTCATCACATCTCCCCCAGTTGAACAAAGAAATGCTCAGTTAAGAGTATTAATATTCTATTTGAAATTTGCAATCATCTCATTCAATGATTCCGTATATATATGCGATTAAAGCCACAGTTAAAGTTCATCGGGACGGCATCAATCAGATAATCGCTACTACTATTATTATTATTATTATTATGTCACCCGATGAACTACGTTAATTAACATTAAATATTTAATAATTCAGTCGGTTGTTTTTTCCCCCACTACAAATACTAATGAAAAAGAAGAGCAAAAATGAGTAAGAAGCTGGGTGTGAATGTCAAAGCTAATGTGGGCAGTCAGTCAAACTGTGAAATAAGATTGGAGTTCATTCTTGTCACCAAAAAGAAAAAGAAACGACAAAAAAAGTAAAAAGAAAAGAAAAATAAAAAGAAGAAGAAGAAGAAGAGAAGAGGAGATCCCTCCCAGAATCAAGAGTCCGTTACTTTTAAAAAAGTAATAAAGCAGGTGGCCTGCTACCAGAGTCACCGATTTCAGCGTTCTCTCAATCTCTCTCTGTTTATTATTTTACTGTTACTGTTGTTAAGATTAATTGGAGAGATGAAGCAGAAAAGAAACGGCGATGGCGAGGTGAATCATTATTATTAGATATCCTTTTTATATTTGTGATATTATTATATAATAATAAACTACAAAGACCGAGACAGAGAGGAAAAAAGGCCAAAGTTGTTAAGCAAGAGAGGTTGTGGGGGCTTAAGCAACAATGGTGGTGGATGTTGCGGCAGTGGCTTGGTGGTGGGTCTAAGTCGGGCAGGCAGTAGTGGAAATTTGTTTCTACTTTCTAGGGTTAATTTCTTTCACCATTGTTAGATAAGCATAGCAACCAACCGATTCTCCCGCCTTCCCGCTTCTACTTGAATCTCACCATCCACCACCCATTCCTTAAAAAGACTCATCCTCTTCTTCTCCCCACCCGCCAGACATCAATCCATGTTTTTTTATTTACCCAAATAAAAAAGAAGAAGAATTAGAAGTCGAATGTAGTTGCAGCGGAACAACCACTGTTGCAACTCTTTGCCATGGACACTCCCCAGAAGCCCAAGGCTACTCCTCCTGCTCTCTCTAAGTTCGAGGTCATTCTTTTCTTCTCTATTTTTCTTCTTTTGCTGCCTTCTTACTCAACTCCGGTGAATCTGGGCTTGTTTCTTTCCGGATTGGGTAGAGTTGACCAATTTAAGGGCGTTTCTGGAGAGTAGATTTCCTAGATGTGTAGATCTCTATGTTACAGAGTTTAATCAGTCCTTTTCCAGTTTCTGACTACTCTTTCTTTCCTAATAATTCTTTTTGGGTGTGCTTTTGCATTTAAGCTGTTTGTTCTATTGCATTTTCATCCGGTTTGGAGTTAAGAAATGGATGGTTTTAGGAATTTCAAGGTTTGCTGCGGGGCTTACCAATTCAGTGCTTTCAGTTTCATTCCCCACACCCCCCCCCCCCCCAACCCCCAATTCATCGAGATATGGTTAATTGATGGTGTTTTACTCTGGCAATTTGTTGCAGGAATCCCCAGTGTTTAGCTACATCAACAGTCTCTCTCCAATCAAGCCAGTCAAGTCACTCAACATAACTCAAACATTTCATTCACTAAGTTTTTCAACCTTGCCTTCCATCTTCTCCTCCCCCCATATCAGTTCCCATCACAAGGAGACCAGGTTCTTCAAAAGGTACCATACCCATTTTGCTCTTCCTTTCCCCACTTGGCTTGTTCATAGTTCATGCAAATTCATTTTGTTAGTTTGTTCCTTCCTCCCAGGCACAGCAACTGCCCAGATCCATCAAGACCTGAACATTCTTCTGAGAAGAAACAGGATGGTGGCGAAGAGATTGAGCCCCAGGAAAATTTCAACCAAGTGGTGTTTATTGGAGATGCCTCAGTTGATCTTCCCAAGTCATCCAAGTATGACTGTGGTAGCCCTGCAGCCCAACAGAACCCTCAACAACATGGTGCTTCGACAGATTGCATGTCTGAAGCTGTTGCGGCATCAGAACCAGTTGATCAATTTACAGGAGAAGCCTCTCATAAGTGTCAGCCTCAAGGTCTAGGGAACTACCATACTCAACAAACTAAAGATGGTGCAGAATGTAGTTGGGACAGTTTGATAGATGCTGCTGATCTATTGCTATTCAACTCCCCTACTATCACCGAGGCTTTTAAAGCTGCGCATAAACATACAATGGACCGTGCATCAGGGATTTCTACTTCCTTGATTGAGGCAAACGATCCAACTGATTCACTTTACCAGACAGAAATTGAAGGGCCTTCTACTCAACCCGGCGATACTCTTCTGCCCAAGGAAGCAGATAGTGATAGCTGCATGCCTAGCAATAGTGAGAAAGTACATAATGAGGTGAACATTGATCCTCTGACCATTTGTAGATGATATGTTGTTATGTTCATTCCATATTCAAGCTTTTCAGAGATGTTGACTGGATATAGACTGTGGTGCATTTGCAGGCTGCTTCTAATTTGTATCGAGGCTTGCGAAGGCGTTGTCTTGATTTTGAAATGGTGGGAATGCATAGAAAGAACTTCACCTATGAACAGATGCAAGCCAAAGAGAACAATGCTTATGAAGATGAGCAACTGGTTCCTTTCAATTCTAGCAGTGATTCCTCAAGGTGCATTGTACCTGGAATGGGGTTGCACTTAAACTCTCTCGCAAGAAGTTTGAATACCAGAGGCAGTACGAATGAGACTTTGTCTTCTGGAATAAGTCTTGACCCTTTCAACTCTCCAATAATTGGACAAGAACTCCTTGAATCATTGAATATAGGGACCTCTGACGGGAACTTGGATCCCTCCGAAAACAATGTCAAACTTGCAGAGGATATCTCACCAGCATCTGCTTATTTGGTTAACGAAGAGTTTGGCTTGGGTAGCCCCAAAAAGAAAAGGTGTGCCCCATGGTAGTGCATTTGTTTCAATTTTATGATCTTGAAACTTAGATAAAAAACAACATCTTACTTTGTGACTTGTTCTAGGCTGAAGTTGGAAGGAGAAGCCGAGTCCTGCAAGCGTTGTAACTGCAAGAAATCAAAGTGTTTGAAACTGTAAGTAGCCGACTAAAATGCAATCGTACTTGTATACTTCTCTTCCATTGTCATGGCTTTTACTGAGTGTCTTATGTATTCTGTTGCAGCTACTGTGAATGTTTTGCTGCTGGGGTATACTGCATCGAACCATGTTCTTGTCAAGATTGCTTCAATAAGCCCATTCACGAGGATACAGTGCTATCAACTCGTAAGCAGATTGAGTCTCGCAATCCACTTGCATTTGCTCCCAAAGTGATTAGGACATCTGAGCCTGGAGGGGCTGAAACTGGAGTGAGCATTACTTTCTCGCTTGCATTACCTATTCCCTTGATCCAAGTATCAATGTTCAATCCTAATTCTAATGCATTTTGATTAAACCAGGACGAACCGATGAAAACGCCGGCATCTGCACGACATAAAAGAGGATGCAATTGCAAGAAATCGAGTTGTCTGAAGAAATACTGCGAATGCTACCAGGTTTCTTTCCTTCTTTGCATTTTCCATGTGCATTCTATTGCCTTGTGCAACTTGATGACATCGAATTCTATCATGAAGGGTGGAGTCGGATGCTCGATTAACTGCCGGTGTGAAGGGTGCAAGAATGCATTTGGCAGAAAAGATGGTGTGCCCCTTTGTCAATTATTTTAGGACCCCTCCTCCATGTCAATTCTTATGCTAACTGTTCATGTGGATTTTACCTTGAACAGGGTCTACTTTACCAGAAACAGAAGCTGAACAAGAGGAGGATACAGAAGCAAATGAGAAGAACCGATTAGAAACATCCGTACAGCAAATTGATATCCATAACAGTGAAGAGGAGCAAAACCATAACCACGGTCTCCCTGCAACACCATTACAGATTTCCAGGTTTACTTTCTGAACCAGTTTCCTTCCCTGCCACTGTCAAAACTTACAAGTTTCAGATTCATTTGGTTCCTGACGATTTCCATTTTGGCAGACCATTGGTTCAGCTACCATTCTCTTCTTCATCAGCCATAAAACCACCAAGGTCTCTTCTAGGAATTTCGTCGACTGGATTATTCCCGGGACACAAATATGGGAAACCAAGCATCATAAGAGCTCAATCCAAGCTTGAGAAAAGACCATTCCAGAGCAGTGGTGAGGAAGATATGCCTGAAATCCTACGAGGAGGAGGAAGCTTCTCGCGGGGGATGGGAATTAAGGTTTCGTCTCCGAACAGCAAGAGGGTATCTCCCCCTCACCAAAACAACAACAAGAATAATAAGATGGGATCATCAACGACATCTCCGGGACGTAAAAGTGGGAGGAAGCTGATATTGCACTCAATACCTTCTTTTCCTTCTCTAACTCCCCCGCCACTGAAATGAGAGAACTGGAGTAGGTAGTAAGAGGGTGTGGGGTGTCAAGGGAAAAGAGGTGAAATCTCTTTCAAAGTCTTGTTGAATAGGGAGACTTGTGTAGTTGTAGTAGAGTTGGTAGAACGTCCAATTTGAGTTATTTTTTTCAATGTTTAATTATAGAATCGTTGGTTGTATAATAAAGCATTTCTCTGTCGACATCTCATAAGAAGTAAGTACGTACGTAACTGTGTCTTTGTATTTATAGGTTGAAAGTTTTTTTTTATTGTTAGTTTCTTTGTGTAACCTTTTAGGAGCAAGCAACCTTATCAAGTGAAATCCAGAAACATCAATTCCATTGCCAAATTCAGTAACATCAAATACTATTATAATCAGATATTTAATATATCAACAACAGCTTATCAAAAATAGAGAAATTATATACCTCTCTAAATGACATTTTGTGATCAATGATTAGTTGTGTGATTGTTTTCTTTATAAAAGTGAGCAATTTTAATTTTACAAGCACATGCTTTATATTATCACATAAATTTGGTCCACAATAACACAATGTTGGTGAACCCCTTTTAAATGACGTATCAAACTAATTATAGATCGAGAGTCGAGTTGTAATCTCCAATAACCTATTTTAAGGCCTATAAGAGCCACCCTTAGCTCTACACGAGCGACATGAGAACACAACTTGATACTGGTGAGCATTGGGTGGGTTGGATTAAGTTTGACGACAAAACCAGCCCACCCGCTAATTGGTGGGTGACTGTTTGGACGACCCTCATCCACCCACTTATTGACGGTGGGTGAGTAATAGTTGTTGATGGTGGGTTTGGGTGGGTTAATATGGAATGATAATAAACTTCGAGCCAAAACATTTTGTTTATTGAGTTTCTCATCGCAAATTTCATTTACTATCAACTGAAGACACAAGCCAGAGTATCATTCCTAAATATTTTGTTTATTGAGCAAAACTAGCAGCTGCAAATAGACAATCGTACCAAATCATAGAAAATGTATGCTCATAAAATACACATAAAGCAGAAAAAACAACACACTAACTCTCAAACAAACATTTACAATCAGCAACTCTCATAAATACGGTACCACATGAAACACCCTCTAATTTGCAACGGAAAATGAGGATTTTAGCATAAAAAGTATTAGATCCTGTTAAAATTAACCTAATAATTAATAATATAGATATTGATGGGTTATTAGATTGCCGACCATCCAACTCAACCACCAACTAATTGATGAATGATCAATTACACAATCCACACCTCTCAATTGTTAAGTAGGTTGGGTTTACACGAATTTTTTTGAACGGGTAACCTAACGGAATACTCATCCCTATTCAATACTCTGCTAAGATACAGCCAACAATATTTGCGCTTAGATTGATTTGCATATGTGTTATTTCCTCTAAAAATTTTCCCAAGTTTTTTTTCTAATCAATATTATGAGTAATTAAATTTAGAGTAACACTATAATAGAAATATGCATTCGGTACAAATATTATGTGGCGACTTTTCATTGGATATTTTGTTTTTAAATAAAAAAATAAGCACCTAAATATGTCAACAAATACAACGTGAACACCCAAGTTTATTCAATTAATCCTGTTAACTTTCCTTCCATTATTTCTATTATAATTTTCCTTTTTTTCATCTTATCTTCTTTCTTATCACAAATATATAATACTCCTCCACCATTATAAAAAAAAACCTTATTTTATAGTTTAAACTTTTCCTATTGCCTCGTTCCAACTATATAGACCTCTTTCTCGATATTATTTTTCCCAAATTGAGTCCATAAATTTGATTTCTTCCACCGATTTCTTATTAGTCTATTACAACTAAATCTTTTCTTTCCTTTACAACATGAAGTAGAATATCTTGTGCTTTCCTCGTTCAATCCTCAGCGACACTACATTCTCATTGTTTGTGTTCTGCAGTATCCTGCTTGGTCATGTTCATGGGATCTAAACAGTCCACATCACCTTTATGCCGGCTTACAGGTTTCTTCCTCGAACGTTTATACAGTCCTTACTGATATTGTGCAAGTAGTGGATGAGTCGAGTCATAATTCCCTGTTGCAGAATGGCATGTTGCTGGCATTTGACATTACCCCCAAATGTTAGAGCAGTGCTGTCTGCTTCCTCTCTGGGCATATGCCAATGGACTTTTGAAAGTGCTGAAGAAAGTTCTTTGCTCCTTATAACTTTTACGTCTCTGGCCATATGCCAGTGGACAGCCAGCCTAACAAGTTCTGTGATCTTTTGAAGGCCATCTTTAGTCCTCGTTGCAGTAACTCAAGGAGTCTGTATCTCACTAGCTAAGTCTCCCGGTACCAAACTAATGAAAATGGAGTTAGATTGTGATTAACAGTTTTACTTTTTTAAATCACTAATAAAGATTAAGTGATCAATTTGCATTTGCTTATATATTTTAGGTGATCAGACAATATTATTTTAAAGAAAAATAAAATGTTCAATGATATTCAACCACGTGATGTTTATCCTGAGTGTATATTTCCATCAAAATCTCCGTCTTAAATTTAAGTTTATTATTATTATTTATTTATTTATTTGAAAATCGTGTAATTACTAATTAGATTGCCCAATTTTCTCCTTCTTCCATAATTTTGCCAGCAGCTGCCAGCGGCCCAGGTGCAGCTCCTAAAAGTCATATCAAATGACTATCATATGATCCTCAAATCTTGCTAGAGAATCGACGCATAGGTTTCCTTTCCTACCTTAGTTTTCCACTAGATAAATTGCTACGGTTCTAAAGCTTCATTCTCACTCGCTGCCTGAAATTATGTTCGCGAATTTTTCATAAATCGTCGGATTGGTGATATCTGAATCCTACCTCTTCTCCTCATCCGCCCGACTTCCGTCGCCATCGTCTGGCTCTCCTTAGCCGCCGGCTGTCACCTCCGTCCCCTGTATCGTCATCATTCCTGTGGTACTTAGGCTCTATTTTAATTTTGACAAGGATCTAGGGCTTCTTTTATACAATGTTTTTTCGTTGCCCTGTATTTGCTTCCGTTTTATTATGTTACACATCTAACCTTAAAGAAATTAAATGTTCAAACTAGAGGTGACCCTAGTTGTTCTTCATCTTGGTCATTTAAAAAAATCCAAAAAAATGGATGCTTTGGAATAGGGTTTGTAAACTCGTCAGTGATGAAAGTAAAATAAGTATCGGGGTTTTGTTCAAGGTTTGCTAATTCAGTCCTTGATTGTGAATTAAATTGATCATTATGGAACTAGTTTATTGCTTCCGGATGGGTTGTGTTGTTGCTGTGGTTCCTGTCCTATGTTAGCAAGAACCCACTATCTTTTCGTATGGGTACTGATCAGACCCAGTCCAGTGTGGCAACAATTTCTTGTGGTGCCTTTGATCGAATGGTTCTGCAGACGTGAATTATATTTGTGGTGTCTCTTCTTGCAGTGCTCTGGAAGCATCCATTTACCGAAATCTTTTTTGCGTACCAAAGCAGAGAGTTGTAGCAGCATGAGAGATGCTGAGAATTTGGTGGAATGTGCTGAATGTCAGTTTTAAGTATAGCGTGGTGAAAGAATTTGTCTCAGTTTTCTACCTAATCCAGTGTTTGTAAATATGCAAACTGAGCCAACTAAATAGGTTTTCATATCCAGCGTTAGGTCCTTTTCAAGTTCTTTCTGCTTCCACATTGGCCCTGTATTCACATTGGGCTGAAATGGATACTCATTAGTCCCTTAGGATTCTGATTACTCCGAGCCCTCCTCTAACTTCCTCACCCTGATTTTATCCTTATGTGATGGAGAAGAAAAAGCCTCCATTTTATCTCTGAGGATAAGTAACGCGTATTCTATCTATGTGAGCAGGTCCTCAGTTTATTCAATGCCTGTTAAATCATCAAAACCTTAGTTGAACTGGGCATTTAAGGAAAAATTTGCTTCAGTCTTTTTCTTCATCAATTTGAATTATACAGTTCATTTTTCTTCATATCATTTGCTCTGACACCCAACAGGTAATGGCAGACTTACCTGGTTACATGCGTGCTTGCTTGCAAACTGGTCATCTTGCTTTTCTAGCTATTCTGGTTTCCGGCGGAATCGTGCTGCAAATCCTGGTCAGTAATAAGTTTCACTGTAAAATAAAATGCTTTCAAGGCATCCATAAATTGTCTCTCATCATGTTTGGAATTTCAGGCATGTGCTCTGTACAATAATTGGTGGCCAATGCTAACTGGTGAGTGGTGAAGTTACATACTTACATTTAAAGATGATCCTTTTCCTGTCCATCAGCTTACCGTGATCCAAACTTATGCCTACTCTATTATGGGAAATAGTTTACGGATGATTGCCTTAGCTTAATCTCTGCCTGCCCCATGCTGAGGTTCACTATTCTGGTAGTTCTTAACTTAAAAGAATTCTGTAGTTATCCGCGCAAATCCTTGTCTAATTGCATGGTATGGTAAAATTTAGTCATCCGTCGTACTTAGAAAGCAACAAAAAGTTGTATGTTCTTAATGTGAACCCTTTCTGCTTACTTGAATGAACGTTGAATCAGGTTATAATAAATTATTATGTTGTTGCAGTTGTGATGTATGTGATCCTTCCAATGCCATTATTGTTCTTTGCTGGGTCAGATTCCATCTTCCAAGAATCTGATAACAGGTGAGAGTAATTTACTTTCCCTAGGAGATCCAAAATCTGTGATATGTTCGAGCTGCATTTTTTGAACAAGAGATCGTATTAACCAGTTTAGTTGGTGATTATGGATGATGAACAATGAACACAGCTGGGTGAACGCGACCAAGTTTATGACAGGAGCATCTACGGTTGGAAGTATTGCGATACCAGTGATCTTAAAACATGCAGGGGTTATCGGATGGGGTGCACTGGCAATGGAACTGTCATCATTTATGGTGTTTGTGATAGCGATTATGTGTTACATGAGCATGTATGATGAAGATGGGTATAGCAGTATGATTTGAGGACTTTGATTGATTCCCTCGATGAGTGTTTTCTTCCTCTATCCCTTCCTGTTAGGGATATGGCTTTACTGGCGCTTGTATTTATTGTGTACATAGGTTTTTTTCTTCTTATCAAGAATCTTGATTGGGATGTCGAAATTGCTGTTCAAGTATATAGTTTTTTCACTGATGTTCAAGTATATTGTTAGTTGTTACAACATGATATGGTAACGACTTAATCGTAATCGTCATTTATGAGTAAACTTTGGCCGGGGAGTACTTCAGCCGTTGGGCAAGTTACCATCTCCTTGGAGTGGGCGTGCTTCTATTGTACTCGACTTACGCGCTCTACATGGCCTGGCAGGTTTTTTGTTGTCGTCTGGAATGTGCATGCTCTACGCGAAGAGAGTTTAACCCTTTTGTCTTCTGAGTTCTCCTTGGCAGGACGGATTTCTCGTATTGTTGGAAGAATAGGCTCTATCTCGGATTTTTGGATGTTCTCCTCGGCAGTACAAATTTCTCTTGTCGCCTGGAGAACATATTCTATCACGAGAGAACTTGAGCGCATTTATCTCGTGCTTTACTTAACAAAGAATTACAAATGGTTTACTCCTGCAAAATGAAAGTAAACTTTATGCTCTTATTCTTAGCTAAATAACTTTATTTTTATGGCTACAATTGGTGTTTGGTTGCATACAATACACCCCTGCGTCAGCGTGATAACATCTAGGATTACCTTCGCACTATAGTTGGGCCTCAGTGGACAGGTTGGTTGCCGCAAAGTATTGGATCTGAGCCCAAAATCCAAAGGACCCAAGGCCTAACAAATTAAGTACTATTTTCAGTCACACCATAGAAGAAAAGTATTATTTTCAGGCTTTTATGTTGATAGACAATCATGCGGTTGAGAGTTTGATATTTGTTCATGGAATAAAGTATATTTTATGGTTAATTGTTTATTGATTTGTGTGAGTGTCCGCGGAGAAAAGATCGATTATTGTTATCGGCGATAAATACTCTAATTACTCACAAAAAAAGGATATGTAAAAGAATTTCGCAGTGATGTTAATTTGCCATGTGAAGGGGGCATAAAGTGATCCCTTCCCTTGTACTTGTAGTTAATGACTAGAAGCTTTTGTAAAGGGAACAAAACATTTGGCGTGGTGAAGTTTATTCTTTCACATAAAAACTAGCTAGGTTAAACAGCTATCAGTAGATAAAACAGGAGCCAAGCTAAGCAAGCCAACTGAGATGGAAAGGAAACAAATAAGAGGAGCAGTGACAAGTCAGAAGAAACACATGGAGTAGTGATGAATCGTCATGAAGAATGGAGAGCAGTACCGCTGGCTTTTGGCTTCTCCTTTTTAGACTGTTGTGTGAAAGAGAGTAGGGACAGATTTCTGCAGGTGGGGGCAAAAATCATATTGGATCTTATTTGCTAGTACAATTATACATCTCTTCTTTTCACACTCTATGGCCCAAAGCTTTTTCAGACTGCAAACATATATCCAGGAAAGTGGGTTGTGATTCTTTATGGGCTACCATAATTCCTCACAAGCAAACAGAAATGCAATCCAAATCACCCCACTGTGTGCTTTTTCTTTGTTTCCCTTTCACTTGGAAATGGAAAAAAGACTGGTTTGGTGTTTGTAGGGAACAGTTGGGTTCAAGGTAGGTTTTGGTTGGTGGGGTGCTGTTACTGTGCCAACTCTTGTTATTGTGAGGCCTGCTGTTGTTGAGGGGTTCAATAATAATGATAACACATTGATTCTCTATTTGATCACTACTACCTTTATCTACTTTTCTTGCACTCTAATTTATTAGACAAAGACGTCAAGGACTGAGAAATTTGAGCATAATGCTTGCTTATCACTGCTTGCAATGACAAATCAATTAGTAGGTGGGAAGTTGACATCAATGTTTTTTTGGGTTTCAAAGGAAATTCCCAACGAGCTAGTGCAGTCAACGTACAATGGAATCCATACACACTCAAAACTGAAAAATCATACTTGAACTTCAGGGAATCATGGTATCAAGTATAAACTAAAACTTGTATTCTATCAATAGAAGTTTGAGAATTGAATTCCTTTTTATGATGTAAATATCTTTAATTCCATCTTTCTTGTGATATGAATTTCTTTTTCAAATATAAAAAGCTTCATTCAATAGCAATAGTATTTATTGGATTAATTTCAACCCAGTCGATCGCCTGGGTTGGACAATAGTTGTAGCTACGCCGTACATTATTTGAGTCTGATCGCCAGGTTCAACTCGTGAGCAACCCTTCGCATGTAAGATTAAGGTAATGATGAGTTCATTGGTGATGCTAGAGTGAGGTAAGAGAGAAAGAAAAGTTCTTAGTGTATGTTCCGATGAGAGTGATCCTTCTGATGTTTTGTTCATTCTCTCTGCAAAAGTTGCAAGTCTCTTATTTATAACGTTGTTGTAGGTCTGTGATGATAGCATTTGGACGGTTGGATTTGTTCAGATGATCTGACCCGTCGGACTGAAGCGTTCGTCAAGATAAGCCCACTGAGCATGGTCAACCCACATCTAAAATGCTACCAATTTATTCTTAGACGGTCGAATTGTGAGAATTCTTTTGATAAAACTTGTAAGCTTTTCTTTTCTAACTTGTCGGTTGTCAACTGAAAATCTTATGAGTACTAGTTTTAATATAATTATAAAATTTGCATGGCTTAAAATTATTTGGAACCTTGAATCGATGATTGTAGTGAAAATAAGCTGTACAATCTTGTTCCTCCGACAGGGAATTTTGATTGGAAAAGAGAAGAAAGGACTTGTGTTTTTGTAAGGGAACATTTGTAGCGAACTTGTTGTCACGTACATGGCCACTTGCTAGTGTGCTAATAATTCACATCTTCATTTTATATATTAACAGAGCTTTTCGTATCTTTATAGCGTGCTTTAATTTCACTTAACAATTTGTTTCCTGAAACCATGTGAGCAGTGAGATAGTGGCTGGGGAATGGGCTGAGGGCTGATCGACTAATGGGGTTAGTGACATGGCAGAGCAAATGCAACCGTGACAGCCACGTAGGAAAAACCCTAATTCCTAATGACCCCTGTGGATTCTCAAATCAAATCTGAAATCTTTGAACAGATTCACAATTTGGATGCTGCATATAGTCAATGGAGAAGAAATTCACATCAATTATTCCAAGACTCAAGTCTCCACTTTCTTTTTTTATAATATTTTCTTCCAAATTCTTAAAGTTTTAAATAATGCTACCCTTTGTAGCTTTCGTCAATTTGGTGAGCAATATTATTTTCTATATAGTTTGACAGTTCATCGTCTAGAAACAATTTTATTCTATTCTTACCTTTTTTTTTTAAACAATACTATATTTATGAAATAGCCACTTAATTAATCTCATAATGACCTCATTTTACCTTTTATTTGATGGGTGTATTCATAGGATAGATGAACGTGTAGTGTCATTAAATAAACATAAAATCTTGATTTCATTTCAAATTCAGAAATTTATATATCATAATTACTCCCAAGTGACGAGTAACAATATTATTGTCATTGATTACAAGTGCTATGTGTTTCCATATGTGAGCAAAATTATGTACATTAGGACAGAATAAAAAATTATACATAATATTTTCATCTTCTATATATTAAATCATTTATATATAACATTTTGGAAAATGTGTTGTAGTCTACTTTGTTTTACATGTAGAGAGGAAATGAAGTCTATGGATTAATCCATTATTAATTTAATGTAGATAACAGGATTTATCATATTCTAAACCTCATGAAAATGGCCTACTAATAACAATCTATATTTTTTCAATAAATAATTAGGTTTCCATTCATAAAAAAACATATTGTAATACAAGTCCAAAAAAAAAAGAGAAGTAAGGATTGTGATGGATTCTAAGCTTACAATAAGCCTCGTCTCTATTGCCAAAATCCATGGCCCCCTAAGCTGAGGCCACAATATTCATTGGTCAGCAATTTCCCTCAAATATAGATGCCTGGCCTCCCTAGCACATCATGATCATCACCCTAAACAATCGGGAAGCCACCCGAGAAAGATAAAAGAGAACACCAATCAAAGAACAGAAAAAAGAAACAATCTAATTGAATTTGTTGGCAAAATCTACTTGAATATGCTCAAGAAGAAGAGAGTTTGGAAGAGTTTGCTGCTGATAGATCCGTCGACAACTCTCCTGCCAAACCTGACTAACAATTATAGTAATCATCAAGTGATGATGTTTAGCAACATCATTCTAACCTGAACACCAACTGATAATCTGTTGAATACAAGAGTTCCATCGGGACCAACAACATAAGGAAGGAAGAAGAATATCCAAGAGATTTCTAATAAAACGGTACTCAAAGAACAAATGAGCTATTGAATCAATTCCACAATCATAGAGAACATAGGATATAATTAGTAAGAGGATTTAAAACTAGTTATAAAATCTAATAATCATTTATTGGACTCTTTGAAAAGTTGTGACTTGTGAGAGTGTTGTTTGGATGGTGGCCGAAGCTACATTGGCGGCGGAGGTGGCTCCATGACCTATTATATGAGTCAATAGCTAGGGGCAGATTTAGCGAGTAATTGGGGGTGAGAGACCGAGGGTAAATATTTATGTTTTTTTTAGAATAATTTTAAATTTGGTTTAATGTTTGATTTCGTCAAAATTAAAGGGAGTTAGAAAAGGTTTCAATTTTTTTTATTTATCCGCCGGTTAAATTTAAATCATGTGTCAAGGCAAACGTTAACACAAAATGGTTGAACACTTTTCTTCCTAAAACGACATGCTACCTCATCTCACCAAATTTAATACAAGACTAAATCAACTTTGGAAGAACAAAAAGCCCACTATAATCTTGATTCCAAATTTAATTTCTCATCCCGATGAAAAGTTAGGATTCCTATCCGTAGCTAACAATATTAACTAGCTGAGCTAATATTAAACACAATTCGGATAGAAAATTAATAAAAAAAAATATTTGTTTAAAACAATCAAAGTTTAGTAAGTTTAATCGATTAAAATATAATAAAAAAGTGTTTATAAATTTTGCATCGTATAAATATGCAAATATGTATTTACCCAAATAATAATTTACCACATATAGGAGAATAAGAATCCGTCCATTGGAAATGGGTAAAATTAAAAATGGAAGGCAAAACCTGAAGAAAACGACCGTTTCCGTAAAGCAAAATGATAACTCCAACAGCAAAAAAAGGAAACCATTAATTATGGCGTGTTTCCTCTTAAGACTTTTTAATGTTTTAATTCATTTTTGAAACAATAATAATATCATATGATTATACAATTGTACGAGTGCGGTTTAAAGTCCAGGCGAGAAAAGTTCCAGGTGTTTTAGGATTTCCGACCACAGGGGCATTTTAGGTATTTCTGAAATATGTTTTTCTTCTTTTAATTTTAGGTTTATGACTGTAGGGGTATTTCCGTAATTTTTGTTTTTATAAAATATATATTTTTTACAAATTATTTGTCTAACAAGAATTTTTTCCCTTTAAATATTTTTTAAAAATTAACCTTTACATATTATAATTAAATAATATAACTAATTATAATTAAATGATATAACTTTTACTAGTTGTTATGACTAGTGTGAAGATTATAATTAATTTTTTTATTACTAATTATACTTTATCATTGATTATAGTTAAAATATAACTGAAATTACTAATTATAATCAGTTATATATTATCTATAACAAATCATAATTATAATTAATTATATTTTATAATTGGTAATATTTAAAATATAACTGATTATAACTAGAAAATATAATCAATTATATTTTATAATATGTTATATTTAAATATAACAGGTTCTATTTTTAATAACTTTTCATGATTATAACCGGTTATAAAATATATAATTGGTTATAATTTTAAAAATATAAATGGTTATAATTACAATATAACCGATTACATTTTATAACTAGTTATATTTAAAATATAAATTGGTCGTGATTATAACCTGTTATAAAAATATAATTGGTTATAATTAAAAAAATATAATCGGTTATAAATTTGTCGGAAAAGTCGTAGGAGATTCGCCGGAAAAATGACGGGCCAATAACTGGTGTTTCGCCGAAAAATCACCGGCTGATGACTGGGTCTGGCCGGACCGGTCACCGGGAAGTCGCTGACCGATCGACGTCGACGATGAGTGGCGGTGCGTTATATAAAAACAAGAAACTAAATAAATATGATGAAAAGACTTCCAAACCCTTTTTATACAGACGGTTAGATCTGCAAAGTGTAAAATTCGTAAGATCTGACGGTTAAAGATCGTCCTGAACATCCTGGAATGCTTTTTTTGCCTGGATACCTGCTCCCAATTGCACGCTATACTTGCATACATGGTGTCCCGTTCCGGCGATCCCGTATCAAATTTCTCTGTCAAACATCACCACCCAGAGTTCCCTTCCGTCTGTAAAATTCTAAGTAATACCACTCTCTCTCTCCCTTTCTTTTTTACGTTCATACTGACAGTCTTGTCCACCTCTGTATCCAAATAACCAACCCTGTACAACGCTATAATGCAGCAGAGCCTTCATTTTAGATAGAGAAAGAGAATGAAACACAGCTTTCCTTTTTGTTACTCAGTCAAACAAAATAGAGCGAGAGAGTGAGACAGAGAAAACTAATGGGGTGACTCGGAAGATTATGCAGTTGGGTATAGATTAGAGGCCTTTTTCTCAAGTGTCTGCAGCTGCTCTGCTTCTAGATTTCATTTTCTTTAGGGTACGTTCTCGATCTGGTATGGCCTCAAAGATGCATTCTTTCCCAGCTTGTCTTCCTGCCCATTTGGTCTTGCGCGGTGGTGTTTGTGGGTCAATGTATTATTATTTTATTTGTTTGTTGTGTATGTGTTTGATGGGTGGTGAGCCCAGTGCACGATTCCAGTTTTTCATTGCGTCTCATGTTCTTGTTTTTTTCCCTTCCGTCTCGTGCTTTGGATGGTTCGGTTTCTTTCTTGTCCATGTTTTTTTGTGGGTGTTCTCCTTGGGATCAAGTAGCCTTTTTGTTTTAGCCCTTCCAATTGTAGATTTGGTTCCACAGCTTGTTCGTTTTGATTTGGTCTCTCTGTGTCTGCCTAAAAGATTATACCTTTTTAATGTGGGTTGCTTTAGCTTATGAAAATTTCACCATGACCAGCTGATTAGTTTTGGTTCTTGAGTTTGATATCTTTCCTGGCTTCCTTGCAGTTGACAAGCTTAAAGATCGGACTTGGATTCTACTCATTACTGGGGTTTTTTGCAGAAGATTAAAGCAAGGAGTTCCATTTACTACAGAATCCACCCCCACCTTGATTTCTGGAGGTATCATGATTTTAGTACTCATGAAAATATATATGAGATCGGCTGTGACGCTATTTTGATTTTGCTGTTAATTCAGATAGTTGGTTCTTTCTGCCAACAGGTCTAGAAAAAGTTGCGATCACATTTATATTTGAGGGGGGAGTGGTTTAACAGCTCTGCATTGTTACTCTGGCCTGGATTCACTACTGCAGTGTATTCTTCTGGTACAGAAACCAGGCTGTTGTGAAGTCTAAGCCGCTTGCTTATTGTCTATTGGCTGGACTCATGGCTACCTTACTGCATTCTGAGTCCAGGCGGCTCTATTCATGGTGGTGGGACAGCCACATACCAAAGAACTCCAAATGGCTTCAAGAAAATCTTACAGGTACTTATTTGGTTCATACTTTGCTCTATGTTGCAGTTATGTGGCCCTTTTTTGTTGGTTAATTCATTGTATATGTTCCAAAGCAAATGATGCTTTTGAAAAAGCAGGAATAAATTTCAATGTGCTATAATTCTGTAGGCCTCATCTTAACTATCACACATGTTGTACCTTTATGTGGTTTACGATTATCAATTCCCATGGAATTATCAAGCTAAATATCTCAGTGGATATTTTAATAGATAACATGACTGGCTTAAATTTTAACTAATTTGCTTGAACAGATATGGATGCCAAAGTCAAAGCAATGATCAAACTGATAGAAGAAGATGCAGATTCATTTGCTAGGAGGGCAGAGATGTATTACAAGAAACGTCCAGAATTGATGAAGTTGGTGGAGGAGTTCTATAGAGCTTACCGTGCACTAGCAGAGAGGTATGATCATGCTACAGTGGAGCTTCGTCACGCTCATCGAACCATGGCACAAGCATTTCCCAATCAGGTGCCTTATGATATGGCTGATGACTCCCCTTCGGGCCAGGAGGGTGAGCCTCATACACCAGAAATGCCTCATCCTATTCGTGCTTTGCTTGAACTAGATGACTTGCAGATGGAGGAATTGGGGCTCTCTTCATCTTTCAAGGATAATGGAGGTTTAAAGCAGCTCAACATGATGTTTGGGTCAGGAGTAACAGATCCAAAAGTTCCTGAAGGAAAGGCGAAAAAGGGTCTAAAAGTACGCGAACTGGCAGAGAGTAAAAATGCACAACTAGCTGAAGCAGGAGTTCAGACGTTGAAGAAAACTCTTGGTCAAATTCAATCTGAAAAGGAAGCTCTTTTTCTTCAGTACCAGCAGAGCTTGGAGAAACTCTCCTGCTTGGAGAAGGAACTTAAAGAAGCTGAGGGGCTTGATGAACGAGCAAGCAGAGCTGAGATTGAGATTGAGGTACTAAGGGAAACACTAGCGAAGCTAGAAGCGGAGAGAGATGCTGGTCTTCTTCAGTACAACCAGTGCTTGGTTAGGATATCCAGCATGGAGAATATGATGTCTCAGACTGAAAAACATGCTAAAGGACTTAACGAGCGAGCAATCAAAGCCGCAACAGAATCACAGAATCTCAAGCAAGAACTTTCAGGATTGAAGGCTGAAAATGAAGCCCGTCTTCTTCAGTATAATCAATGTCTTGAAATGATATCCCTTTTGCAGAAAAGAATTGCTCTTGCAGAGGAAAATGCCAGGATGCTTAGTGAGCAAGCTGAGAAAGCAGAAAGTGAAGTTAAATCTCTAAGGCAAGCTATTGCTGAGCTGAAGAAGGAGAAAGAAGATGCAGAAATACAATACAAGCAGTGCTTGGAGAAATTAACCATGATGGAGAGTGAAATTTCTCGAGCGCAAGAGGATGTCAATCGACTTAAGAGTGAAGTCTTGATGGGGGCTGCAAAACTGAAAGGCACAGAAGAACAGTGTTTTCTGTTGGAGAAGACAAATCAATCTCTGCAGTTGGAAGCGGAAAATCTGATCCAGAGGATCGCAAAGAAGGATGAAGAGCTTTCAACGAAGGAATTTGAGTTGGACAAAGTTCATACTTTACTGGAAGACGAGAAGTCGCAGTTTGCTGAAGTTGAAGCTAGCCTACAAATCTTGCAGAAGCTACACTCACAGTCACAAGAGGAGCAGAAAGCTTTGGCTCTAGAGCTGCAGACCAAGCTTCAGATGTTGAAGGATATGGAGTTATCCAACCACAAGTTACAGGAAGATCTGCACCTTGTCACAGATGAGAATCAAAGCCTCAACGAGTTAAACAGTTCTTCTAGCATCTCCAACATCAACTTGCAGAACGAAATTTCTAGCCTGAAGGAAATGCAGGAGAAGCTTGAAGAGGAAATGACAGTGCAGGTAGCCCAAACTGATTCCTTGCAACAGGAGATTTTGCGTTTAAGGGGAGAGATTGATGCCATGAATAGGAGGTATCAAGGTTTAATGGAACAAGTGTGGTCTGCTGGTGTGAATCCTGACTGCCTTGGTTCATCTTTTAAACAATTGCAAGATGAAAACATGAGACTGAAAGACGCATGTGAAAAGGATAATGGTGAAAGCAAAGTTCTGCATGCAAAGTTGAGGGATATGAATCAGCTCCTTGAGAAGAATGTGGCTTTGGAGAGGTCTCTGTCAGAAATGAATGACATACTGGAAGGCTCAAGAGAAAAGGCCACGGAATTGCAGGATTCTTGCAAGCTCCTCCAGGGAGAAAAGACCGGACTTATCGCTGAAAAGGGAATTCTGCTTTCCCAGCTACAGCTTATGAACGAGCATATGCAGAAACTCCTGGAGAAAAATACTCTGGTTGAGAACTCTCTTTCTGGTGCCAATGTTGAGCTTGAAGGTCTCAAGACAAGGAGCAGAAGCCTAGAAGAACTGTGTGAAATGCTGAAGGATGAAAAATCCAGCCTTCTGAATGAGAAAAGCACCTTGGTTTTGCAGCTAGAAGCTGTTGAACAGAGACTTGCAAACCTTGAAAGGAGATTCACAAGATTGGAAGAGAAGTATACCAATCTTGAGAAGGAGAAAGAATTCACACTATTCCAGGTTAAGGAATTGTATGGATACCTTGGAACAGAGAAACAGGAACGTGCATGCTATATGCAATCAAGTGAGTCTCGGTTGGCAGAACTTGAAAACCAGGTTCAGGCATTACATGAAGAAGGTCAGTTGAGGAAGAAAGAATTTGAAGAAGAACTTGATAAAGCTGTTAATGCTCAGGTTGAGGTCTTCATCTTACAGAAGTTCATCGAAGATTTAGAACAAAAGAACCTTGTATTGTTGCGTGAATGCCAGAAACATGCTGAGACTTCCAAACTGTCAAACAAAGTGATATCAGAATTGGAGTCTGAGAATCTGGAGCAGCAGGTGGAAGTGGAATTCCTGTTGGACGAGATTGAGAAGTATAGAATGGGTGTTCATCAAGTGTTCCAGTCACTTCAGTTAGATCCAATCGATGAGGATGAACAAGGAGCTGATAATGGCCAAGTTTCTATCGGGCGTATACTAGACAACATTGAGTACATAAAGGGCTTGCTCCAGAAAGAGGAGGATGAGAAGCAGCTAATGGCAGTTGAGAACATGGTGGTCTCAACCTTATTTGAACAATTGAAATCCGATGGTGCTGAACTTGAGTCTGAGAAAAAAGTTCTGGAGCAGGAGTACAAAGCAACGACAGAACACTTCACTGTTCTTCAGCTGGAAAATCATGAACTCAAGGAGATGAGTAGACAGTTGAATTTGGAAGTGAGCGAAGGAGAGCTGCAGAAGGGAGAATTAAAGGTTGAGTTAGAAACTCAGCAATTGAACCTGGAAAATCTGCAAGGTTCTTACATCTCATTGCAAGAAGAGAACTTCAAAGTGCTTAACGAAAATAATTTTTTGCAACAGAGGTTCTTAAACTTGAAAAGGGAAATGCTTAAGCTTGAGGAGGAAAACAACAACATCATCCAGGAAGCTACATCTCTGGCAAACCTGTCATCTGTTTTAGAGAGTTTTGGAAAGCAAAAGGCCGAGGAACTCGGAGCACTTTCTGGAGATGTCAGTCATCTCAGGTCTATTAACGGTGAACTCAGCAAGAAGATAGAGATGTTGGAGACGATGTTGGAAACCAAAGAATCGGAGTGTTCACATCACAAAGAAACAATCCAGAAGTTGCAACTGGACCTGCAGAACGGTCAAGAACTAAATGACCAATTAAGATATGAAATTGTGATCGGAAAAGACTTTTTGGGAACGAAAGCATCAGAGCTTCTAGAAGTGAAGCAAAACTTGAAGGCCACTCAGGAGTTGAATGCAGAATTCTGTAGAACCCTTGAGGAACTAAAGAGGGAATCTGAAGAATCTGGTTTAGTTAGAGAAAAGTTAGAGAAGCAGATTTCTCAATTATCTGATGAGAACACAACCTGCAAGGTGGAACTTGAACAGCTTCACGTAGCAAATGAAAATCTGGAGTCAGAAGTGACCACATTGCGCAAGGATATTGAAGAACACAGGGTTAGAGAAGAAACTTTAAGTCTTGAGCTACAAGAGAGAAGTAATGATTCCGAGCTCTGGGAGGCTGAGGCTTCATCATTTTTCTTCGATCTTCAAATATCCTCGATCCGGGAGGTCCTGCTTGAGAAGAAAGTTCATGAGCTCTCTGCAGTTTGTGCAAGCCTTGGAGATGAAAATGCAACAAAAGAAGGGGAGATTGGACAGATGAAAGCAAAGTTTGTTTCTTTGGAATGTGAAATTGAAGGACTCAATTCTCAGTTGTCTGCATATGCTCCAGCCATAGCCTCCTTGAAAGATAACATTGAATCCCTAGAGCAGAATGCTCTTCTTCGGGTAAAACTTTCTGCAGCTGGTGAAGATAACCAGAAGGTACTTTTTCTGTTCTTTGCATAATATACCAGTTGAAGCGCCTTTGCATTTTGCCTGTAATGTACTCTTGTTCTGAGATCTTTAGTGAATTAACCATAAATCTTGCTTTTGTGATCAGAATGTGGAAATGGCCACTGAAATTTTCGAAGCAAGTAATGAAGAACTCATAAACGATCAGCCAGGTGTGGCGGCAGATGCGATGTCAGATTTGCTAAGGATGCTACCAAGGGTTAAAACAGTGGAAAAGGCAATGCTTGAAGAAATCAATAGGCTTGAAGCTGAGAAGGCGACAGCAGTGAAGGAGAACCTTGGAATGGTGAAGTCGAGGAGGAGACCAAGCCGCGGAGACAGCTTTAACAAGAGAGAAATAGTGCCTGAGAATGATTCAACTGACAGTACTAATTCACAGAAGAACAAACCTGAGACACCTGAAGCAAAGAACAGCATTCTGATGAAAGATATTCAACTCGATCAGGCCTCAGGTAGTTCTTCACGCAGAAGGATTAAAAGGGACGTCTCCAGAGCTGATGATCAGATGCTTGAGCTGTGGGAATTTGCTGAGAAAGATAACACCCTTGTTCCAGCAGTTCACCACCACACCCGAAACCACAGTGGTCCACGGTTGGTTCGCAATCAGTCCAGAGGTTCAAGGTCGAGGCGGAAGAATTCTTGCTCATCAGCTCCTTCTGAGAAGGAAGTAGGGATCGACAAGCTAGAGATACCTGGTTCCATTACCATCACCAAACAGCCCAGCAAAGAGAGAGGAGCCCATGGAAAGATCATGGAGAGGCTCACTTCTGATGGAAAGAAGTTGTCATCTCTTTACACATCCGTGCAAGACATGAAAGCCAAACTAGAAGTGGCAAGGAAATTGAGCAAGAAACCAAACATCATTGAGTTGGAAAAGGTGAAGATGCGGCTGCAAGACGTGGAAGAGGCAGTTGTCCAGCTGGCTGAAGCTAATGATCATCTGAGGAAGGATGTTGGGGAGAGGTCCACCTCATCTCCAGAAGAGATGATGATTGCAGCAGAGAGAAATGGAGTAACTGAACAGGCAAGGAAAGAGTCAGAGAAGTTGGGAAGGTTGCAGTTTGAAGTGCAGAACATCCAATACGTGCTGCTGAAACTCGATGGCGAGAACGACAAGAATGGGAAGAAGAACAAGGTGCAGAGGTTTTATGGGAGCAGAACAGGAGTGTTGTTAAGGGATTTCATCAGCAGTGGGAAGAGGAGGAGCTTGAGGAGAAAGAAGAAGTCTTGTTTCTGCGGATGTGGGAGACCGGCAGCCATTGAAGATTGACAAGTAGTCCCTCCTGTTCAACTGTGGAATCCAGAAGAGAAGTCCTGGTTTCATCTTATTAATATGAGATGGTCATTTCTCAGGATGTAGATTTAGGGTTTTTTTCAGCTTTCTGTATGGCCTGACAATATATTTAGGCTTTTCTGATTTTGCAAAGCATAATTTCCAAGTAATTGGTGTTACTTCTGCTAGCTGCTGCAACTTGATGACCTCTCCAAGGTTCCTGAAGAAGTGGATATGTACATCAGGGTAAAAAAAGAACCAGCATTGGGAGGATTGTCGCATAATCTCAAGTCAAAGCTGAGCCAAGGTTTGCTCAAACTTGGCTCGTATACAATCGAGCTGGCTTGGTACCGAGCCCGAGTTCCGAACACGTTTTGCCAAGCTGTTCAAAACACAGCTGAAGCATAATCAAGATTGTAGTACATTGGAAAGATCACTATGACACTAACTGTTTCTCTTTGTGTATTTTGAGAATCCTCATTCATGTCATTAACATATCCGAAGCTCCTCTTGTTCATCATCTGCTACTGGTAATGATGTACATGCTGCTGCTCATTGGCTGTTCGTGGAGATTCGGGAAAGAGAGAACCTGACATGTTAGCAGTTAGCACTGGACAACCAACGATTTTCCGTGGTTTACTTGCTAGATTGACAAGTGCCCAGAGTCATTTATAATTCTAAACATAGTATCCACAACCTCCACCAATGCTTTGCCTGTGATAATTGTGGTGACTTCAGATAATTTGTGACTCACACGAGGACCACTATGAGAGTGGTGGATGTCGTGAAGGTAGTCAGAGATGATATATCACTCAATCAAAATCGACAAAACATTGAACATAAGAAAGAAGAAGAAAGGAGAGAAGAACTGCTTAATGAATCTTTTTGGAGCAGACAAAGAACCCAGATGAATGCCTTTCGGAAAAGAAATATAACTTCAACATCCAACTAATGGATCCACATAAATTTAGATAAAAACTGAGAATATGATCGACGGATTCAGAGTCCACCAAGTCAAAAGATTTCCTCACATAAAGCTTTTCTCACATGTCACGCCGGTAGAAGCAACCCTGTGTCTGTCTGAACCAGGGAATTGCTTGCCCCCAAGGCCCAGCACAGCACCTCAATGATTTCCATGGTGAAAGCCTGTGCATGTTGCAGAGATACTGAGTTGATGCGACCGTTGCAAGTTGTTAGAAGAACCTCAAAGAAATCTTATAGAAGACTTGCAATGTTGTTTATATAGAATCCATAGTTCATAGTTGTCTATACATAATACACAAGGTTGAATATCAACAATCTCTCCTTAAATGCGTCAACCAACACAAGTGTTCTTAAATCAAAGTTGTAAGTGATATGATAGCTTTGTAAGTTGAAGGTCGGACTTTAAACAAGTCAATATTAAAAGATGTTAAAATGGATGAAAAACAATAGATGTTTAAGGTTGAAATACAGTAGCGAAGCATGTAACTTAAATCAGGAAGAAATAGGCAGATTTGTATCACTTATTCATAGAAATGGAGATGCTGTTATCCCAAAGCTGAACGATTGAGATAAAGAGAACGGCACATCTACCAGTGACTTCTAAAAAGGTGTGTTCCACAAACACAACTTGATTAATCAAGTACCATCAAGCGCAGAAGAGTTTTAAAAACTTAATCTTTAGTGGCGTATAATATGTTCCAGGTACCTTATTAGCATCAATCCATAAGCCAACTTTATATAATAAAGCAGAACTGATTTCAAATCATAGAACAAAACTGTATCTAAACCAGCAGTTCAATTGATGAAGGCAAACACTTCTGCAGTTCAAACAAAACATTCTTACCACCATCCTTGTTTCAAAACTAAATTAATCGTCATAACTTAGGAATAACTGGAAAACAAAACGGATGGATGGTTATGACAAGTACATTAGGTCTACTCAAGCAGCAACCTCTTCAGCAGCTGCTGGGGCATCAGCCATTGTTTCATCAGCAGGTCTCTCAACCTTCACACCAACATCATCCGAGTAATCACCATGAACCTGTATTATCCAAACCAACAAAAAATTATCAGGAAAGACCTCGAGCATATATTATGCATCTCACAAAGTTCTTAGAAACATGAGCAATTGGCAGAAGAAACAAACCTCCATCAATTTTCCAATGTCAAACTTGGGAGCCTTCAAGATCTTGACTTTACGGATGAAGACATTCTGGAGTGGGTAGATGCCTGAGGTCTGTTTCTCAATCTCTTTGCCGATAGCTTCAGGGATGAACTTATGCACCAGCTCCTTCAGATCACAAGTTGCTGCCTGGGAAATCATAATTTCCCTCATCTTCCTGCGGATCTGAATCAAACCCAAAACGAAAAGGATTACAACCAAGCATAAAGGATTGAACTGACTGATATACAAGTATCTGACATATTAACTGAGAAAGGAAGAGAGCAAATGAGCTATACCTGTCTGACTTGGCTGGTCTGGGCATAGCAGGTCCTCTTGACCTGGTTGGGCCTCCTCTTGGTGAAGGCAATACAGAACATGCGCAGAGTGTAGTTGTCAGTGGTTTTCACATCAACATGAGCTTCAATCAAAGTTTGCCACTTCCTCACCAAAGACCTCAACTTGTCGGTGGTGAAATCCATTCCCTGGACAGATAAAAAATTAGATCAACATTTCAACGTCCACCAGCATGAATGAAACAAATGCTAGTAACACTGATCATCATTACCCAGAAATTAGTCAACACGTTCTTGCCTTGCACATCCTCAGCCCTCAGCCTGATCTTCCTGTAGGCCTGATCTTCATCACCTTGAAGTTCACCGAGGGAAACCTCAAAGACTCTGTGCTTGAGTCCTTCTGAAGCAATCTGTTGTCGAAAATAAGATGCTCAACATAAGCGATACAATTCTATGCATAACAAAACAAATCTGATTTTCAACAATAGAAGCTACAAAGGATTCAAATACCTAAGACAACCAAGAGAATAGATGGAAATTAACAGCAATGATCATGCCAAACCAGCTATATAGTATAAAAACAAAATGATAGGTATTCAATCAATTTGGGCAATACAATTTGCTGACAGTAATAGTGGATCTATATAGAACATATCAGGCCTGAAATCTATTTAAGCAAACATAAACAAAAAATAGTAAGGAATCGATAGGTATTCTACATGTTACTGACCTTAGTACCCTGTGTACGGGAGACGAGGGTCATGCCGACATTCTTGTGGGTGAACATCAAGGGAGCCTTGATGTGATACCAGTCCTTCTTTGTAAACGGATCAGCACTGTTTAGAAATAGGAAAAACAAATCAATATGCAACAATCACCATTTAGAACACATTAGATTCCTGGTAAATCAGAAAACTCACGCCTTCTTCTTGCCTCCCTTTTTACCCTTGGAAATCCTCTTGTTCTTCCTGAACAAAAATCCAGAACCAAAAATTAGCAAATAACAGAGAGATGAACGCAGCAGAAATGAAAGGTTCGACGTAGAAGGAAAGAAGAGATGTACCCGACAGCCATTGTTACAGAAACGAAATGCGGCAAGCTTCTTCTGTAGTCTCTCCTGCCTCTCTTCCGCTCCAAAACCCTACAGATTGATTGCGTTATGTTAATATATAGATGTAAGGTTAGGACTTAGGGTTTCCATAGTTGGGCTGGGATAGATGGGCCAGTCCCAATCTGGAGCCAGATAAAGGCTTTTTCTGGATTGGATCCAGAACACCCAAACACATCTCAGCCGTCTAAGAAAGAACCTTAGATCTAACGGTTACAAATATGAAGGGCAGAAAGGTATTCTTGAGTTCTTCTTCAATTTCTATTCAGTGTGAACCCTAGCCGCTGTCGATCCTCATCGAACTGCAGCTGGTGCCTCACCTGTGGAACTCGACGAAGTAAATCTTGTCGCCTGTGGAACTGACCGTCAGTGTACATAATTCAAGGAATAGAACAATGCCAAATTTCTTATTTTATCAAGAGGATTGGTATTGCTCTGTTAATTCTCAAATCGAGAATAATTGACACTCAATTGGCCAATATGATGATCACGTATGAGATGACAAAAAATATAATATGTAATATATAAATTAAAAATGGCAATTAACTGTGGGATGTTTCCAATCTAGATAAATTATGGGGCTTAAAATCTAATTAACACACGAAATATTCAGTAATAATTGAATTGCTATTCGCCGTTCTGAGTTACGTCTTAGAATACATGAAATTACACTATTATCCTTTCCATCACAATTGCATTCCTTCAAATAAGTTATAGTACCATGCACCATAATCCACTTTGCAACATAATCCATTGCTTAACCTACAAGCATAGTCGTCTATGTTCGTAAAATAAACAAGATGGAACCGAGTTTTTTTGCGACTTTGATCGTCGATTATCGGTGATGACGGTTGGGATCGACAGATGATCTCTGAGAACTCGAATAACAATGATAATCGACGAATGATCGGCGTATGATCATGGGTGATGTATTCAGAGAATAGGATTTAGAGTTTGTGTTTTCAACCAAAAAAACAATTACGCTATTTATAACAGTTAAAGCGTTTTTTTCAAAAATCGTAAGACGATGAATAACACCTTACATTTTTTGCTCTCGTATAAACATGGCATGTCAAGAATTTTCGTTAAAACGGTGCATGTTGGTTCAATTCATGTATTCTAACCAAGGTGTTGCCTAACCAATAATCACCACATAATCAAATGATCAACAACATCTACAAAGAGTAATCCAGTAAATAGAAATGATACCACGACTAATGTATAATCTACTAATATCATTTTGTAGCTTATGTTTGTGATAACAGAGGCTCTCTTTGGTAACTCGGAAAAAATCCTAGGGATGAGTGGTGTTATTTCTTGTTTTGGTTTATGATTTCTCGGTTTTTCTTCTTGTTCATGTTCTTCGCATTGTTTGTATTTTTTCATAGTGTTCATTGTTTATAATTTATGAATTATTTTTGTTTTTTTCCATAATCATTTTGTTCTTAATAAACTTTTGAGCATCTACGCATATGATACGAAATTATATTCACATATAAACCAGATAACATGTTTACACATACACAATCACATATTCAATCGTACGTTTGTATATAGTAGTTTGTATTTTCGTAATTATTTGAAGATGCTCGTGGCTTGATGAAGGTTGCTATAAGAGTTTCAAATCCAGTTGTCTTCTTGGAAAATGAACTCTTGTATGGCGAGTCTTTTTCTGTTTTTAGCAGAAGTTCTTGATTCAAGTTTCTGTCTTTCTATAAGCAAAGCCAAGATTGAAGGGGAAGGCAAGGATGTAACAATTACTGCTTTTTTGAATATGGTTAGCTATGCACTAAAGGCTGTTGAAATTTTGGCTAAAGAAGGGATAAATGTTAATGTTATAAATATAGGATCTATCCGTCCCCTTGATAGAGCCACAATCAACAACCCTGTGAGGAAAGCAAATCGATTGGTTACTCTTGAAGAAGGATTTTCGCAACATGGAGTTGGTGCTGAGATGTGTCTCAGTTGTTGAGGAGAACTTTGAATATCTTGATGCACCTGTCAAAAGAATTGCAGGAGCCGATGTTCCCATGTCGTATGCTGCAAATCTAAAGAGAGACTGGTTATCCCTCCCGGATTGAAGATATTGTATGTGGAGCAAAGAGGAGTTGTTACAGATCAACTTCATAGGCAACAACAACTTAGTCGGCTGAACTCTATTAAAACTTCTCCAACTTCAGTTTGTCTTTTGTTGTCTTCGAGTTTGGTGGCTATTTAATTCCCATTCTTAATGGCCCAAAGTTAGAAAAAAAATCCATGATGGTTAAATACGCCCCCTCAAACGAAGTTTGGCTTCTTTTTTTTAGAGTTGAGATTGCAGAAGTTCGGTGACTCTGTCATGTTTTTAATATCGATGAAGCTGCATCTGGGCAATTGATAATTTTGAAAACCTGGAGCATATTTCACCCCGAACGTGGACAGTTCTTTGGAGGTGGGTCTTCGTTGGCTTCTAGGCATTTCGTAGAAACTTGATACTAGGAGATATTTGGATATGCCCTTGTTGATCGGAAGGAAGAAGATGTAGCTTCAGTGATAGTTACAACCTGACGAGCTACATCATTAGAAATGCATATCATTATCTCGGAGTTGGCAATATCTCTAATCTTCTTCTTCTTCTTGAGATCACTTGTTTTAGTCAGCTAGCCATTCCTTTGAGACAACATTGAAACATTTTTCTTTTATGAGGACTGCCCTCATCTTTACATTCCAGATTGCTAAATCAGTTGAGCCTTTAAAAGGTTTCAACAAGATTTCGTCTGACATTGTTTACCCTCAGAAGGAAAAAAGGTCTTCTGGAAACAAAGCAAACAATTAACATGAAACCCTAGGCTAAGCAAGACAAGAAACTAGACAAGATAACTACGAAATGCCAAGAAGAGACTGGTCTAACAACCCTATGTAGAGCGAGATCAACAAGACGAAGATCTTCATGGATATTGAACCAATAGCCCTAATCAGCAATCAAACAAGAGACTGGTAATAGAAAACCAGGGTCTGATACCAATTTGATATCAGAATCGGTCTCACATGTAATAGAATCAAACAGACAAAATCGCAAAGCACTCAAACGTTCTCAGATTGAAATATGCGAGAGAATCGAAGCAGGAAACATAAATATACACTAATTTGTTAGTGTTCTTTAGAGAATGCACTTCTAGTCAGCCGAGTCTTAGGAAGGGAAGGGTCAACCAAGAAATCGCACTAATAATCAGAAAGGTTACAACACAGTTACAATATCAATAGATCCGGAACCTAAACCCTAAAAACGCGACAAGAACAACGTCAAACTACATACAACAAGAAGAGATGGAGTCACCTCCCTTCCATGCTGAGGAACGACGTCATAAGTTCTAAAAATGAGATAGACTCATTGAGAGAGGAGACAGATCATCGAGAGCTTCAAGTTCTCCAGAGGGGGTGGAGAGAGGTGAGTTATTAGGGTTTCCCAAGGGAGGGAGTGAGAATGAGCTTTAGCTCATCACCATTAAAGACACCGCTTTTATATTAAATGGCAGCCACCAAAAATTTTGATTTTGAATACTTGCAAGTGAACAAAATAAATAGACCAAGGCGGTATATGCTTTAAGGCGATTCGTAACTTGGCTAAACTGGGTATTGTGTAACATGTTTATAATGGTTACAGCTTGCGAGACCAAAGTTCGAGCCTTGTAGCTGTTGGTGGTTCTTTTTTCACATTTTCTTCAATTTTTTAAAATTACCAAAACCTTTGATTTATAGTGACCATCAGTAGATCATAGACGTGATCATTAGGGAATCACATGTGTGGTGATAAGTTCACCACATGCGTGGTGGAATTATTATAAAACCATTCTACAACTTGAAAACTCAGAAAATCATAGAAACCAAAACCTTAACTTTCTGACGAACGACACTCTCATCTCAAGAGGAGGGGAAGATCGATGAAGAGAAGGAGGCGGAGCTGATCGATCCCTGATTCTTTGGTAGGGGGTTAGAGAGGCTAGGAGAAACATTAGAAGGTAACCAATCTTCTTCTTCTCTCTTACTCCTACAGTTAGAAGCTTACTTGGGAAATCATGACAGTTGGGGTTTTGGGATTCAATAGTTGATCTCTTCAGGTCATTCAGGATAAGAGGCTTGGACTTTGAAAGCCAAAGGAAATGAACGAAGCCTTTTTGATGAAACTTATTTAAAATAGTTTCTCTCATCTCGATGAGCTTTGGGTCAAAGTTTTCTTTCAAAGTATACAAAGGATTGGTCTGATGGAGCTATTCCAATCCGTCTTAAAACTTCTTCAGCTCTTTGGAGGGGATTTCGTAAGATTCGGGATATGGTGCTTTGAGGCATTCACATTAGTGTCCGGGGAGGTAGGGAAACAAACTTTTAACATGACGTGTGGATGGATAATGGGTTAAAGATGGCGGATTTGATTACCCCTAGCCAACTCCAACAATTCGGTCATCTCATAGTACGCGACTTGGTGACGGAGGATGGTAATTGGAACTAAGAGTCCTTGGACCCGCTTCTTCAAAAATTAATCAAAGCTTTGGTTCAAGGTATGACAATGCCATATGGAGAAGAGAATGACTCCTTCATATGGAGACCGGATGAGAAAGGTAAATTTACAATCAAAAGTGCATATCATGTATTGGCAGGTATCGACAACTCTAATACCTATTTGGCATGGAAGACTTTGTGGAAGTGGAAGGGACCGAATAGAATGATGCATTTTTTATGGCTGACTTATCATGATAGGCTTGTGACTAATGCCGAACGATATCATTGGCATATCTCCCGTTCATCAACGTGTTCTTCATGTACTCAAGTTCCGAAAACTTTGTTGCGTACCTTACGTGATTGTCCAGGGGCAAGAAAATTATAGATTCGCATACTAGGTACGCAACTCCCAAGTGATATTTTTCAATAAACACTAGTTGATTGGATTATTATAGGGGCTACTAAATCTAATTACAAGTTTGAGATTGGCATTGCCTACTGGCTCTTTTGGAAACATCGTAATGACTTTATTCTTAGAAATGTTTCAATCTCCTGTAATCAGCTCCGCCTACGAGTCCTTCACTGGATCATGACGAGCGAAATTTTACCCCGCTATCCAAATACCCACTAGATTGCTCTAATAGAATCGTATTTTCCTAGGGTCTTTTTAATGCTATTACTCAAATTGATTGTGGTAACTAAACCAAGTAATAGTGAATGATTGTTTGTTTGTTTGTTTAAATATCCGATTATCAACTAAGAATACAAATCAAAAGAAAGCAAATGCAAGGGATTGAGTTTCAAATATGGGAATGAAGGTTGTTCAGATTCGAATCCACTAAAACTAACAATGCATGGATGAACGATATACTATCTCAATTATTTAGGTTATAATGGCTTGACGATTTCCTACGGTAGTATTAGATCACTCTCGCGCCTCTAAGGATCTTTTCTGCTCGACTATAGACTCCTTTCTAGAGCTAATCTACACCCAAGCAGAACGCACTAAATGTGTTCGATGAAATGCCACAACGATAAATGATGCAAAAGACTAAATGATTTGTTCCTCTCTCGAGCTAATGAACAATCTAAAGTTATTCCTAAGCGACCTATTAATCTATGTTCCTCTCGGACCCACAAATCAATGACGATGATTCAATCAAAGTGATCAAACAAAATTGAATTAGAAATTAGGTTTAGCAAGAACACATCATAAGTCTAAATAACCTCGATAACAAATCAAAGGGTTAAAACTCCATCATCCATACAAAAGCTAAGCTAAAGCCTCATCTAATCCAAACAACACAAAGAGTTTAGCTACTCATGGTTCGGGAAACAAGAAAGGTAGAAGAAAGGAAAATAACCCCGGAAGAGAACATCTTTCGTCGAGAAATCCCCGTCTTGTTGTCGATCTTCGATCCGTCTCAAATCGTTGATGAACCTTTGCTTCAATCGATCTCTCGAAATCTTTCTCTCTCTAAAAGCTCAAAAAATATGTTTGGAATAATGTGTATCTCGTTAATAGGGCCCCCAGGGTATTTATATGGTGTCTTCCAAATCCAAAAAAGGATTGGGCTGAAAAACAGCCCACTGAAGACAACACACAACGTGTATTGTCAACACACAGCTTATGTTGATAACACACGACATGTATTAACAACACACGTGCATGTGTTGTTAAACAGAACTCTCAGATTTCTTAACACACGCCCGTGCGTTATCAACACAAGGCGTGTGTTAGCCCTCCGTCAGCAATCTTCATCTCGATCGTTGACTTTTTCAACTTTCAGAACGCGCTTTGGGTATCCCCTAATGTTGTATGACACCTGAAACGCACCAAAAACATGGGGGCAAACATCACATGGCCCAAGGGGCCAAGGGTAACAGAATACACATGAAACACCAAGGATACGATGTAAGTGAGACATCCAAATATCCAAAAACATCGTTTAAATCGGGAATAATTGTGCTAATAATCGAGCTCATCAGATCGTCGGGGTTCGGGAGACAATGAAAGTGGGAGAATTTATTCTTTCTAAGAATAAACCAGAGTGAGAGGTGAGTCTTGCGGTTCCCTTGTCGAGTCATGATTCGTGCTGATATGATTGGGGTTTCGTTCTTTCGAGCCATTATTA
This sequence comes from Linum usitatissimum, assembly GCA_030674075.2. NCBI lineage: Eukaryota > Viridiplantae > Streptophyta > Magnoliopsida > Malpighiales > Linaceae > Linum > Linum usitatissimum. The sequence continues at coordinate 2,983,187 of JAUJYP020001424.1, forward strand.
TTAATAATTAGGACCTTGAGTCCAACTTTTTAAAAAATAGAAATTTTTTAAACTTTTATTCAAATTGATTGTGCTAACGAATACATATTATTTAAGGGTAACACTCCGGTGGAAATATGCACCGTGTTCAAACGCGACGTGGCGAGTTTTGACTGACCCTCCCAATTTTATACTATTGAAATCCTTAAATTTGTATAATTAACAATTACTTGAAAATTTAACCATGTTACCGTCGAATATATTATTTAACATAATCTTTTCTAAAGTTACGATTCATCTTCTTCAATTAATTAAAACAAACTTCACCTACTCAATAACCAAAACTCCAAAAGCCACAACATCAACTGGCCAAACTTTCATATAGCTGAAAAATGACTTCAATATATGAAATACCACTAAATTAATTAAAATCTACCAAACTCATAATTAAACCCTTTTCCATTCACCGGATATCACGAATTTAAAATTAATGTTCACTTTATCAATTCTTAGGCCGGAAATATGACACGGACGTATCGGAGTTTTTCTAATCACCAATAGTTGCTCACTGGATTGCCCCATGGTCAAAAAATTCAAATTACAAAAAACGAGTATATTTGTTTTCACTTATCTGCTTGGGAATGCTAGAATAGAACCCCAAACAAATCGAAGAAGTCAATATAGCAAATCAACCTTTCAAATCAAACTTCTGATGTGTTGCTTTCCTTCATCTCCGAAAGGTTTTTCTCCATTCTCCACACCCAGATCTTATCTAAACCAAGCTGAAGTCTTCGTCAGCCGCATGAGGTATAATATCCCTGAGACTAAGCGAGGACAGAAGCAGCACCGAAGCCAGCAGAGATTGGGGAAAAAGACAACAGGGGAAATCGAGCTACACCTTGGTTTTCCACGAGACGGACAAGCGGAGATCGTATCGTTGGTTGCGGCGGCTAGAGATCTAAGAAACTTTCCGCTACTGCTAATTTGAGATACACCAATAGCAATAGCTTCACGAAAGATCGGAGGCTCAAAATGGGGAGAATATGGAGAATACGAATTGGCCGCTCCTATTCTAAAACCCTATTGACATACCTTTCTTGCTGACCAGGATCTCAATTCATGGCAGCAATCTTTCAGAGTGAACATCTACAAATTATTTATAGATTGAATTACTGTTATATATGCTATCGCTCACCCAAAATGTTAAATTAGAGAAGCAGTAAAAATATTTCATGTCAACATTATTACAGTCCGCACAATTGGTATATAACCTCACTCACTTACTCCTACTGCCAAACCAAATGAATGGAAACACACAATAACTGCAGTAACTGTTACCTGCCCACTACTGCCTTCACGGTAAATAAATCAAGTTAAATGAGCAGTGAAAACAAAAACCACAAGAACCTAAAAATGTTATCCCAATACGTACGTAGCAAGATTCTTACTGAAGCGGGCAAATACTGCCAGCGCAATCAAACGGATTTGCATTAAATAAGGCGCACTCCGCCGCCGACCGCTGCCCCGGCCTTCCCGGAATACAATTCTTCCGATCATTGTTCCCTGCTCCAAGCCTCAAACACTCCGGCGGCTCCCCGGTGAAGTAATTATTCTTGTACATGAAATTTTCCAATTTCGGAAGCAAGCAAATCCCCTTAGGGATCCGACCCGACAACTTGTTATGCCCGACGTCCAGCTGCTCCAAATTCTTCATCCCGGCAATAGATTCAGGCAACGGCCCATTCAATTTATTACAGCTCAGATCAAGTACCTTGAGCTCCTTCAGTTCCCCAATCTCTGGCCTCAAGCAACCCGAAAGCCCCAAATTGGATAGTATAATCTCATCCAGCGTCTCCGCCATCCCGGCGATACTCAGCGGGATGCAGCCGGCGACGAGGTTGTTGGCCAGGACGAGCACCGACACGGGAGAGTGGCCGAGGTTGGCCGGGAGTAACGATTTGAACTTGTTGTCGTTGAGGAAGAGGGCGTCGAGCTCCAATTCGAAGACCTCGGGAGGGATCTCGCCGAAGAACTCGTTGAATCGGATGTCTAGGTATTTAAGCGAGGGGAGGTAGAAGATGACCCAGGGGAATGGCCCGCTGAATAGGTTGTTGCTGACGTCAAGCTCGTAGAGGAGCTTGAGGTGGACGAAGGAGGCAGGGAGCTTGCTGCAGAAGCGGTTGGAGTTGATGTGGAAGAGGGCGAGGTCGCGGAGGAGGCCAAGCTGCTCGGGGAGGATACCGGCGATGTTGGCGTGGTTGAGGTCGATGCCGGCGACGGTGGCAAGGGAGGGCTGGTCGGGAGCAGGAGCACAGTAGACGCCGGTGTAATTGCAGACGTCTGGGCCGGCCCAGTTGGTGGTGAAGCCCAGTGGGTCGGAGACGATGACGAGCTTCCATGATTGGAGGGCGATGTAGGCATCCATGAGGCGAGGGTTCTGGATGTAGATTGGTGGGTAGATTACTTGTTGAGATTGGGATTTTGATAGCAGCATCATCATCAGAATGTGAGTGATTATCAAAAGCGACGCGAGATTTCTGGGAGTGAGATTGGGATGTGACTGTGAGTTCTTCTTCTTTGTCGTCATATTTTGTTTTGTTTTGTTTTTTTAAAGGAAAAGAGGCGCTAATAAATGTCGTGTGAGTTGCGAAATGAAGGGTTTGTTGTTGTTGTTGTTGTTGTTGTTGTTGGTGTTTAAGAAATGAAATGAAATGAAGCCTCCTTGTCTTCTCATCTCTCTCCCTTCTGTTCTGTACGCGCAAGGTCTTATATTAGGGCCATTGGATATAGTTACGTACACATGACAAAACTGCAACGTGCTTAAATTCTGTGTGTTTTTTATTAAAATAAATATTAACATCATAACTTTTTAAATATGCAATGGCGGATCCAGGATACAAATATGCATTGAGCTGGATTTAAATAGATTTTTTGTATGTCTATCGAGTAAGTAATTGACAAATTAATCCTAATACTAATTTTTTTAAATAAAAACAAATTCATTGTACTGCTTTTAGTTGAAAATGTAATATATGTGGCACCGGCGAGTTTTTTGTCTTATATTTGAATATTTTGAATTAAATTTATGATTGTTACTTATTTTAAACAAATAAATAGAAGCGCAAAACTTTAAATAATATTACCCGAGTTATGAAATCATCAAAATTGTACATATAATTTAGTACTCGAGACAAAAAATAAAATATTGTGATTATAATTGATGTGAAATATGAGTAACTTTTTAGGGTGGATAAATGATCGCTATTGAATATGCTCTTACGTAGACACATTTTTTTAAGTCCAAAGTTGAAAGCCATATGAATCCCCTTAGCATATTGAATTAGTTCCACAGTGTATGATATCACCCATCTAGTTTCATTGTAAATATTCTGATGAAGTAACCATCGTCTTACCTGCCAATGATATGTAAAACGTCAACAATAGAAACTCAAGTGTTAAGGCAATTGTGCATATTTCAGTTTTTGTATAGTTCAATAAATATTTTGGGATTAAAGAATGTATGTAGATCATCGTTTGGAGTGGATATAGAGGAGGCATAGAGTGGGCAGGAGTCACATGAGGGAGCCCCGAAGAGGAACAACTGGTTAGATTAGAATTAACGTTATTGATGATGATGATGATGCAGTTTTGCCCTTGTATATATATATATATATATTAAATTGTAGTATCCTTGGTGGTTGGATATATTCAATTACTCCTCCCACAGACCACAATAACGTTATATACCATCCTCATGATGAATATTCATTTATCATTATTTCTCTGCAATCACACCTGTCTATGTTTTCTTATCCCCCCTTGGTTTTCTATATATACTGTATTATATGCTACAAAATCATACGTATTTGTTACATATCATAATGCACAAAGCTAGCTCGTTTCTTATAAGCTGACGTACTACTGGAGTAGGTGGTAAGAAGAAGGAAACTCCCACGACGTACCATACATAGGCTGTAGCGATTTATGAGATGGAACCAAACAATGAATTTGGTAGCCAGCCAGCCAGCCAGCCTAATAAACGGACTTGAAAAGTTTTTGGAGTTAATAATTAAGGGATTGTAGTGGGCATGCAGCAGTAGCTGGACCAGTAGTAGTACGGGTGAGGGGGCGTTTAATTATCCTGGAGGTGGGTGCCATTAATGTTATCATCTCCCTAACTTCATTATAGTACAGTTTAACCTAGCTAGCTCTCAAAATTCCTTTACTCAAGTGTTATTATATATCATGCATATATCTTACGTCAATCCACATCCTTTGCTTGCTCAACCAAATCATGCTTATATATAACTGGATGTACAAGTTGTGCTCAAACTATATGGAAAATCAAATGTCCTTTCTTGTCCCCCCCCCCAACAAAATTCAAATGTGAAAAGGACCATGAATGTTGTTGCTCTAACTTGGGTTTTTACAGGAGGAGGGTTTCATTGAACCATATGTGGGTAAATGAGGAGACTCCCAAGTCCACAGTACTATCACAGGGCTGCACGTACGGGTGAGACTTTATAACATTTTAGCACCCACTCAACAAACTCTCTCTCTCTCTCTCTCTTTCTCTAGCTTTGCTTTGCAGTGTATTCAATTCCATGACATTTACTACTACTGCTATTCTACTGTTAACAGCCAGGGGGGTGCGTTTATATGTAACAAACCCTTCAGTTTTCGGGACCAGCTGTTAATGATTAATTTATTACATCAATTAAGATGCTCTTGCAAAACGTTTCTGCAGCTCAATGAGGTGAAAACAGACCCACGTACATCCTTTAATCCTCGCCAATGCAAGCGCCATATAATATTTCTATTTCTTCTGTGTTTTTATTCTAGTTCCAACCACAACATACTTTTCACTTGTTCATTTGTACATTGCTTACCAACTCATATATTAGAGTAGTTTAAGTTATTATTTTTGTGCTTCCAATCATCTTTATATTAGAAACCCTTGAATACGGGTTAACATCTCAAACATTAACTTCTACTCGACAGCAAAAGTGAAAGCAAATAAGAAATTATTGTCAAGCATAACGAAATATGCGAAACTAAGAAAGCAATAAACGATTGGTGGAGCCCGAGTTTTCGCCGACAGATCACTCCTCGGGGCAGGACCTGTGGTTCAGACCTGCCGTTGCCAGGTTTTTTGAGTTTTCCTAAATACTCTTCATATGTTTGGAGGGGCTCTCGTTCTTCGCCTCTGTTAGCTGCAACGCATCAAGCTGTTATTGCGTTATTGTATTCATAACAAATGTTGGAGTGCTCGCAATGGTGATTGAAAGGAGGGTGGAAAATTGGCGATGATAATGATGATGATGGAGATCAACGACGATGATGGGGCTCGGCAATGATGATGATGGTGAAAAAAAAATGTTGTGAGCGGCGTTGACGCTGAATCTAAAACCAAAAATTATAAAACCTTAAAAATCGCCTTTCAACAAAAGGAAGACTTTTGCTAACCAATTTTTTTATATTTTTTGGTGAGAAACCGTCTTTTTTTGATATGGAATATAAGTTACTAACTTGTAGATCGAAATCTTTTAAATAATTGATCCAGATCATTGTAATATTTTTCTCATAGCAATGGCTGGGCTTTCACCCTGGGCACTATTTGGACTTGCTGTCTAACCAAAATGAAATTGGGGCACTGAGGTGTATCCCTCTGGGCCTTGTAAACCACTAAAATATAAATATCCGAACCTATAAACCTAAAATGATCAACCAGTAAAACTAACTTTCAAGAGTTTAATTTTAACCATGAAAAATTTAGGGGCAGGTTTGAAATTTAGGATGATAGGGTGTTCAGGATCCAGCCGTCCAGGATGATTATGGATTGTCGGGTTTTAAGGGTTTGGCCTATTTAACTATTTAATAGATTTGTATAAAAAGGATGTTAATGTCTTTTCACATAAATTATTTTTATTTAAAGTTATTGCCACCTCATCGGTGACTGCTACCATCTTTTTCGAGGATGCTCCGGTGACCGGCCGACGTATTTTTCGACGACTCCGATGGCCGGCCAACATCTTTTCCTTCGATACTCCGGTGACCGGCCGGTGAATTTCCCGACGAGCCCCTGATGACCGGTTAACGCTTTTTCTCACGAGTTTTTGGTGAAAATTTATAACCGGTTATATTTTATAAATTATAATCAATTTTTTATGACGGTTTATAAAAAATATTAGTTATAATCATTACTAGTTATTAAAAAATATAATAAGTCATAATCTTTACTTAGAACTAGTTAATATATAACTGGTTAGAATCTCTACTTATAACATATAATTGGTTATAAAAGAAATATAACTGATTATAAAAGAAAAATAATTAATTATAATTATGATTGATTATAATCGTTACTCGAATAACTTGTTTGCAACTTCTAAAATTTATTGTAATGATTCTACACCCTCCTTTTATCTGCCCCTCGGTGCTTAACTTTTGAATCTTTATAAAATAACCCTCCGTCCTTAACTGTAAAAGGTTCAAAAGTCACTAATTACGAAAGTAAGGTTCAAAAGTATTTAGCCAATATACAGATCGGTCACTTAAATTCAAAAAATGCAGAATAGTCACTCTTCCCTACCAAATTTGAACGTCGTCGATGATGACTCCCGTTGTCGCATCTTCCTCTTCCTCCTCTCCGATGACGACCTAACTGTCACTGAGACCCACCATCATTGATTCAGATCGTAATTTTAGATATCTCTTCAGGTCTAATGGTGATGAATCTCCACCTCCGCTGTAAAACTCTCTCTCAACGCTAGTACTCCTCAACAGCTCTTCAGCTCATCTACGATGGATCCTGATGAAAATCTTTGAATCGATCTCTTTCGACGATTTGTCGAAATCAAATTAGTAGGACTTGGTTAAAGTCAATAACCGCGCCTCCAATAATAATGTAGAAGAAGGAAACCTTTAAAAAGGGAGGGGAAAATAAAAAAAGGACAATACATATGAAATTCTGAAACTTATTTATTTGAATTTTAAACTACTTCCGAAACTTTCAAAGGGGTGCATCGATAATATATGCTGTGAAAATTGTATTTTTTATTTCCTCACCAAACATGTACGTACATACAACACAAACAATGAAATTCAAAGCTTGTCGCCGTTCAACTTAATAACAGAGTCATAGAGAAAGATCACGAAGCCTCCTTTCACATTTTCCTACCTGCTTTTATGACGTATACGTGGAGGAGACCATCACAGAAGTCAAAAGTTCAAGAGTACTCATAATGATGCACTGGAGGTGGCGGCAACGATGGAGGTGGTGGAGGCGGGCAGGGAGGCGGCGGAGAGGGAGGAGGTGGTGGCGGAGGTGGCGGAGGTGGCGGCGGCGGTGGAGGTGGAGGCGGAGGTGGAGGTGGAGGCGGAGGTGGAGGTGGAGGCGGAGGTGGAGGCATGCAACCAAAGGAGCTACAATGAACAGGGTAAATCTTGCATTCACCGGGATTCCTCTGCAACGGCCGCTCCAACAAACAGTTCTTCCGGTCATCTTTCGCCGGCAGCCGGAGACAAACGTCGGGTTCCTTATTAAAGAAATTGTACGAATAAGTAAAATTCTTCAACCGCGGCAACGCGCAGATACCAGACGGTATCTTCCCGGACAGCCTGTTGTGGGCCACATTCAACTGCTCCAACTTGGTCATCCTCACCATCGATTCCGGAAGGGGACCCACGAGGTCATTATTGCTGACGTCAAACACCTTCAGCTGATCCAATGCCCCTAAATTGGGCTGCAAACACCCCCTCAGGCCCATATTGCTCAAAATCACCTGGGTCAACGTGGGACCCATCGTCAACAGACTCGCCGGGATGCACGACCCGCCGAAGTTGTTATTCGCCAACACCAACACCGACGCCGTCGAGTTCCCCAAGTTAGAAGGCAGCGACGACGTGAACCCGTTGTCATTTATGAAGATGGCGTCAAAATTGGTCTCAAACAGCTTGGAAGGGACGTTTCCTTGGAACTGGTTGAACCTTATGTCTAGGAACTTTAGAGAAGGAAGTTCGAACACGACGGAAGGGAATTCGCCGGAGAATCGGTTGTTGCTTATATCGAGCTCGAAGAGGAGCTTGAGGTAGCGGAAGTTGTACGGGAGGGTTTTAACGAAGCGGTTGGAGTTGATGTGGAAGAGGGCGAGGTCGGTGAGGAGGCCGAGATCCTCCGGGAGGTAGCCTGAGATGTTAGCGTGGTTGATGTCTATTCCGGCGACAGTTTGGATTTTAGGGTCTTCGGGGGCCGGGGCGCAGAAGACACCGTTGTAGCTGCAGACGTCTGGGCCGTACCAATCGGAAGTGAAGTTTCTTGGGTCAGAAGTCATGGCTTTTTTCCATGCGTAGAGGGCCACGTAGGCGTTGAGGAGTCTGGGGTTTGAGATGGTCGGGAAATTTTTCGGCGACGGCGGAGGAGGAGGAGAAGCTTGGTGAGAGGGTTTAGCGAGGAAGAGAAAGATAGCCCAAAGAGTACTAATGAAAGGGTTCAGGGTTTTCATTGCAAGACAATGGTGTAGGGGGAAGGGAGATCAGTAATGATATTTGGAAAGGGAAGTGGTGGAGTTTATTTATATAAGCAGAACTTAGGAGTTGAAGACAGGAGGAATTATAATTAGTGGCCACTTACAAGTATTTTTAAAATAATACTCACGGTCTCACTCTCACTAACCTAATCTACACCTTAATTACACTTCAATTATAAATTAGTTAGCAATCATATTGTCTTCACAAATATACATGGTAATTGAACCTATAGATAATTTTAATGGTATGTAGGTGTATATAGAACGGTTGAATTTGCATATATAATTTTGATATAATTGTAATTGTACTGGTATGTAAATATCATAATTACGACAGATGATTTATACGGAGGAGATAATAGGTATAACATTTTAATATAATTGAAAAAATACCAATAATAAGTACTGATAATAACTCCAATGGAACTTATGAAATAATGGGTATGGTAGTGATCACCAAAATAACTACAAAGTTATCTCGACAACACAAGTGTCATATGTGTCCAAAGATTCCTCTCGTTATACTTTTACTCAAACTCGTCAACACGGTCTAGATTGAACAAATTGATTTTTGTTTCTAATGATTCTAATGATCCAATTAAAACTAAGAATTATGATTTTAATCAGAAGGAGAAGACAAGTTCTTGGAAGGGTTGATTCATCAAGCTCAACTTCCTAATAGTAGTCCCGATCACTACGAATAATGCAACCTGCCGTCGCCCCGCCAGGTTGGGGCCGGAGCGACCCATCGGTGTTAAGAGTAAACCAACCTTCATCACTCGGCCGCCACCCAATCAATTGGGCCTGTCGAGCTGAACTCCACTCTTCCCGACCCCGTTGACCGGCCTTCCAGCTCGAGTTGATAAGGGCGACCCAATAATCACATCGGGTGGGCCACATCCAAATGAGTCTCAGTATCTTGTTCAAACAATCTTTTGTTCCTAGCGCTCCAAAGAAGCCAACAACCAACTCCAAATGCAAGTGAATGTTTATGGCTACGAATGTTGTCACCCATGCACGCGGTGCACCTCCTTTTGCTACAAGGTCATTTTGCATTTTAGGCATGTACGACGTGCAACCCTTCTTCTTGACCATTCCTTGTTCCATTCTTCCTTTCGAGCTCCAACCGTACTCTATTCTGCGTCCATAGCCTCATAGCCAGACCACCTATCTCTAAAGTACCTGTGGATAACAAATACTACAAAGAAAAGCATCACATGGACCGACACGGTCCAAGTGAATGAGTCTAGATACATAATGCCAAAACATGAAATCACACGAGAATGAAGCACGAACAAGCTAATATTCACTCAACAAGCATGCAGATAGGGATAGATAATCACTACAAATCCTAGCACTATCAGGTAGATACGTCACAGTATTTTTTACTTGTCGATATTCAATGTGGGATCGAAAAGTGACATGAAATCGTAATTGTAGAATTGAATCACAAAATCATAATATTCTACCAATTTTCTACAATAAAAAATATTTAAACATCCATAAGAACATAAATGCATAAATGTTAATTACGTTCATTATCCAAAATTAAATTATTATGATAATCAATTTAAAGTACTTTAAGTTTTCATCAACATGACATCCATAACCATCTAAACAAATTTATCATTTAAAATACAAATAGAAACTTCATCTACATCATCTTTGTCATTTAAGTTGTCATTAACATCTAAATCTTTATCATCTCCATATATATCTTCATATCTTTCATGCTCTCCTTTCACATGAATATGGTGAGCCACTTCATTTACATCTGCATCATTTATAATATCATCTCCAAGTACATATTCAAGTGGAACCTCAAGTTCGAATTCATCAAATTATTCTATGTCCTATTTGAAAATATAATTGAGAAATTGGTTTCATTCGTTTAAATATGTGTTTGATTCACTCAATTTTTTGTTCAATTCTCTCAAATATGTGTTCTAAGCTACTGCAATCAGTTTCAACTCGCTCAAATTTTTGTTCAGTTCAACTGACCTGCGAAAATAAGTTTCAGTTCGTTCAAACAAGTGGAATCATGAATCAAAGTGGAATCAACCGATTTTACCGATTTTACTCCCGATTGCATCTGATTCCGATTTTGCGTAAAATCTAAATCATCAACCGTACGTGAAAACGTAAAATCATACGATTTTACAATTTAAATCGTCAATTTCACTATCTTACTTGGGGAACGGTTCAAAGTTTTGTTTTTCCTTGCTAAACTTATTTGAAATAAAGAAAAATGAAACAATAATTAATGTTGCAATCCATGAAATAATACACGCATGACTGCTGGTGGGAGACAGGGAGGATACGCTGAAACTAACACTGGGATTTTGATGTAGCTTGATCAAGAAGGAAACTGTTCACCAAGTTGCAAGCAGCATACGGCATATTTGTATAGTTTTAGGGTTTCTGAATATAAAGAGCAAATGCACTGGCATGCAACACAGGGCAGATATTGACTGCTACTGCAGGAATAAGGAAAAATGCATATACATTACTAATTTGCCTCACCAAAAACACGGTTGGTCCTTACTTAGCTTGTAGGTCGATGCATGCTTAACTATTTAGGTAATATTGAATTCTTCAGTATACTTGGTATACCAAAACTTTCGGTGTTTTCGGTTTTTTTTTGTAACGTAAATCCATCACCACCGTTCATTTTCAGTTTGCGACCTCGACAGTTCACAATTATTCAAATACTAAATTCTATTTCACATTTTATTTTTGATCTCATATATTTTCTCAATTTGACAAAAGAACTTACTTTCTCAATTTGACAAATGAGGTTTAGCAAGCTAATGCAGCAGCTCATAGAGCAAGAAAGGGAGACGAAGGAAACACAACTCCGAAAAAATGCAGCAAGATAACAAAATCCCGGTGCTTCAAAACAAGACTTGGGACATTCTGCAACTGAAAAATCAAACAAAACACCATGTACGGCACCCCAAAGTGACAGCAAAAAACAGCAACAACAATTTCAATTAAGCCACATGAAATTTTTTATTTGAAATGACAAAATTTTGGATCAATTACAATCCAATTTCAGATGGCAAACTGAAATCAAAAATAAAATGTGAAATAGAAATTTAATATTCGAATAATTATGAACCGTCGAGATCGCAAACTGAAAATGGACGTTGATGATGGATTTACGTGACCAAAAAAAACTGGACACACCGAAAATTTCGATATACCAGATATATGAAAAATTCATATATATATCTATATACTTCACCTGCTGATAAGCATATTACATATTGTTGTTATATTTATAGTAAAAGAATAGGTGGCCGATCCACCATATGACCAAACACCAACCGTGTTTATAATATCCATGTAGCAGCCTGCCTAGTTGGTGTTTAATAATAACATACTTGGCTTGAATAAACAGTTTCGGACAACATATTGTCGTAGAATAAAAGAAATACTCACTGCATATGTAATGAATAATTAAGGAAGTCATATATCATTAGTTATGCAAATTTAATCGGCATGCTCTACTGTGATTGGAATAAAAACTATATATAATCTTCTCAACTTTCCGGCTTGAAGACATTTTTACAAAAGAAGGATACGAGGGAGGTAGAAATTGAAAAGTATTTTTTAAATGAAAGGGGTATTTATAAGAATCGTTGGAGGATTTTGTTTGTATAGCGTAGCGTAATGTAGGTATTCCCTAATGATTAGATTATAACAGTTGGATAACAGTTGTTATAAAAGTATCGTTTGAGACTCTTTATATTATGCCGTGCAACGCGATATATAATTTAGGAGTGGTCATCCTGAATACGAAGTTGATTGGCTTGATCAATAACTCGCTAGTCAACTATAAAAAATATTCTGATAAATGTAAATTTTTTACAAGCAAACAAGAAGAATTGGTCTAAAGGGGCATACATTGAATATTTGAATTATGCCTTTTCCCCCCTTTCACAAAAAGAGTAAAGAAATTGAAAAATAGCGCGAGTTTGGTTACGTGATCTCTCATTTTCGTCTATGATTACAACTTGATTATATATCAATTGTTTATTTAACTCAATTTTTAGATTATTCTCAACTTGCCAATGGAACTTGCAAAAGTCAAAACTTTATAAAGTTACTGGATTAGGTCTGGAATTATATTTGTGTGGGTGAATTTGTAATGAGGAGAACTGAAATGATTATATGTTATTTAAAAAATAAATTGTGTTGGATATATGATTTAAAGAGAATTTTAGTTTGGGTGATTAGAATAAAAAATATTTATATTAAAAATTAAAATAAAAAATAATATAAATATCCATAGATAAATGAAGTAGTCAACTTCATTTCTGTAATTTTTAAAATGAGACAATGATTTTATATTAAGAAAGAAAAATTAAATCACTCAAATGGTTTGTTTGGGATAGGCTTGGCAAACAGGTAAACTCGGGATGGTTATGGCATAACCATTATTTATCAATTTTTACAGTGGTTATTAATTATAACCATCCTCATTTTTTATTTTGGTGAAACTAAAAGTCCAAAATGAAAATAAAAATGCATTTACTTTAATTCGTATGAAAAGTGGTGGATGAGATATTTTCAAGGGAATGATAACGGGAGAGTTTCGTAGAAGGCGAAGAGATATCGTCGAAGTTGAAGAGCGGCGTATGAAACATTTCCAAGGAATGATGAGTAAATAAATTATGTTTAGTTGTCAAGATAAATTTTATGTACATTTGGGTTATGTAGTGGGCTTATGGGGCTCATGTATTGGCGGGCAAATGTTAGTTATACAACGGGTCGGGGATGGTTACGGGTATGGTTATGGTTGTGGTGATGGTGCGGTTACTACAAAACCCATAACCTAACCTTACACATTCCTAGCGGTTAACGGTTATCACTGTAACCTCAAAATACTCAGTCAATACGGTTAATAGCCGTCAAATTCGGTGAGGTTATGGTCGGTTAAGCGGTTCGGATTGTGAAGCCTAGTTTGAGAGGTGAAATATGGAATGATATTTGGATGAGAATGAGAAATTTAGCTCCCAAAATACACTTCGTTGAGATCTAAATTTCCCACTCGATTGAGAAAATGCTCCTTACAAACGTACCAAAAATCTCTCATTGTTGAAAGGGTGATGCCAAAATCACTTGGGCCACCATCACAGATTTCAAGTATCTCAAAATCCCTTTCATTTGTTACAATCCAAGTATTTTATTTCAAACCGATTCTCTAATCATCTAAAATTTCCCACCCAATTTTCCTACACAAATAACCCTAATACTCAGAATACAACGAATAAATCTCCTTTGTCTAAAAATAAGTGTATGAATTACTACTGTATATAGGAGTAATCAGTATTGCATCAGTTTCAATTAAAATCTCCACAGAGCGGATCGTGTTGCGGAAGTTGGCAGCTAGTGATGGCCAGCATAGGAAAAGAACAACCTAAAGGAAACAAAAACGAATGGAAACTTGCGACCCCAAGAGGAGAAGTAAAACCTAATATTATTATTAGCTTAATTAGGGACAAGTTGTAGAAACTCTCAAGTCAATATACCAAACCCATTGGACAATTTCAGATGGTGTCCAGAACGACGATTCTTTCAAGTTAATGCTACGTGTAAAGATGAACCAATATTTCAAACACAAAGCAAATACACCAATGGGAAATTGATGACATATTAAATAATAATAATAATAATAATAATAATAATAATAATACAGCATGCTCCGTAGGATCTTTTCCCACTGTGAATAATATTGTTCAATCTTAGTCTTTCTGAGAAGCGACTGCAGTCCCGCAGGCCCTCCACCTGGAATTGGTCAATTCATCTCCACAATAGTAAGTATAAAATGTGAATGGGTGGATACATGTTCATTTTTTGTTGACATATGAAATTATACATTACGCCGCTGTGATTAATAATATACAACAAACCTTAACAACCATTCTATGATATCTAATTTCTTCGCTAAGGCAAAGTTATTACAAAGGAAGTTCCATAACATTTTGGATCGAATTTGGGGAATAGCATTGCCAGGGCTACGTCTCCTCTCGACCACCGACAACTCTTATGTTCGCATCAAGGTGAGGCGAAAGGGAGTCCAGAGTTGGTCAGAGTCGGCTGAGTGGATAGGTCTGCGCATGGGGAGAGGGGCCTTTCGCAAGAGAGGAGGAATTTGACAAAAAGCAATGAGAAGACTTTGCTTTCTTCGGATATGTGTAGTCAAAGGCCAAGGGTAAATGTGCCTTTTATTACTTTGGCTGTTAGCAAGGAAAACCAAATTTGTTTGGTAACACAACAGTCTTTGGATCTAGTTTTGGGGTCAAATGTTGATTTGAGTTCGAAAGGTAGGTTGGGTTTTCTTTCTTGGAAGAAGTTGTAAGGGGGATTACGAGTGGTGCGGAAAAAAAACTTCAACATCATGTTAAATTTAATTCTAACCATCATATTATTCTTTTTTAAATTTTTTTAGTTTAAAGGCTCAAATTAATGTAGGTTAGAAAATATAATTTTTCTTTTTTCTAAACTAACATAATTCATTTACTTTAAGTCCGATTTTTATGTTCTTTATATAAAAATATTAATCTTTCAAATACCAATCTAACGAGATTAATAGTGATTTTATTTCGACGACTTCGGAATTTTTTTTCCATCTTAATTCGAGCTTAACATCTTCATTCCAAAACCGATTTTCATATACTTGATATGGCTTATAATTACATTTAAATTGCTAGGGAAGGACCGGATAAAAAGAAATATCGCGTAAAAGAATGAGAGAAATCGTTTGAACATCGAAACATACAATTTAGTTGATCTCTCCATGGCGCCCGAGTATAAATTGATATCAAACTCTAATCCAACAAGGAGTACAAGGGACATAAACTCATTCTTCAAGGGAGAATCCACTACGATAAACAAGAGCTCCTCGTCTCTACCATACATGTACATGGAATCCTTGCCAGGAGAGTTCAAAGCTTCGGAAGGACCCTCTCCCAAGTGATTTGGCTTTGAAAGGGATTTGAATAAGCACATTTTCACCTGGGACATTGGGTGGACTGCCTTCAGTGGAGCGATGGCGCTTCTGGGAAAAGTTTGGTCTAACTTTGGCCTCCGTGTCTAATGGCGGAGCGTTTGGATAAATCCCGACAAGTAAACTAGAGAGGTCCCACTTCTGGATGAGTGGACACAAGATTGATACTAAGAGTTTTTCCCCTAATTTCAGTATGGGTTAGTTTGTTTTTGTATCCTATTAGATTTTAATTAGCCAATTAATATTTAAAGACATCATTGAAACTGAAGGATTTTTTTTTGTGTGGATTTCACAGCTTTTTCTTTCAAGTTTATTGCCGGCAAATTTGAATATCTTTTGGGATTCGCCGTTTTGCGAGTTCTTCTTATTTTCTGATAGTATCAGTAGCCTACGGTAATAAGTTGGCTAAGGTTGTATGGTGTGCGAATTGTCAGTTTTACTCCTAAAGTTTAGGCTGCTGTCAGATATTGGTGATGAGAGATAATGGCTATGAGTTAGTTGCTCACATCAAAGACTCTTAATTTTTACTACGAATTCGAAGTTAATAATATTAAGGAAGAATACACATTTTCACCTTTCTACTAATTTTTAACCGAATTATACGTTTAGATGTCATGAATTTGGCGTGCTAGGTCTAACATATTTAATGGAGATCTAATCGGAAATCTAACGGAAAGGGTTGATTGATTAAATTACAAAGTCCTGGAGTATGATTCGATTGAGAATTCATTAAGGAGTGTATTTGTACACTTTACATAATAGAGGGTAAATATGTATTAAGTATTAACCCTATTGTTAAACCCAACGATACTCTCCTATCTCTCCGAGTCTCACTTCCTCACTAATATAATCGGAATCTGTGAAACTCTCCCTTAACACTGGCTCTGGAAATGGAACCCGGAACGCATTGAAAGATGAGGGCATGAACACTTCAAAGCTGCTGCTCTTTACACTCAGCCTATCACTGTCTACCCTTCCAATGAAACTCAGTAGTGGTAAATTCTCCTTAATTTGCCTCTGCTGGCTTCCAAATTTATAAAGATAGCATCTTTTTCTTAAATTTAAGGCTCGTCTGTCCAGTTAATTACTTTGCTTACCTATGTTTCGATTCCCGAGTTAAGTAGGAAACCAATTTTGATGGCTCGATATCCTTGTTCACGTGAGCTTCTCTCGCATTCTTTAGCGTGCTTGGGTATGCTCTGGGCTTAAGACATCATTCCGTTGTCTTCTGTGGCTTCTTTTCATGGAGTGTTGTTTTCGGGAATTAGAAGTTGACGAGTCTCGAGAGTTTAGTCACCTCATTCGGTGGCTGTGGATTTAAAGGGCCACACAGTATGTCTTTCCTCTAAGAGGAAGTTGTAGATAATGGGTTTAGTTACCCTCCTTGTCTTCAATTTGGAAAGTTTGGTTCTTAAGAACTGGTGAAAGAAACATTCTCTTTCCTCGTAGATACAATGGAAACAGTTGTTAAATTTCATGGCATGAAACTTGTATACTAGATCCAAGAGCATACTTCCTTCTGGATAATAAGGGAAAAACACTAACTGGATAAACTGATAAATTCACTCTGATGGATTTTGCTATGTGTGCAGTGCAAGAGAAGCTTAGGTGTTGATTTCAGGGTGATTGTTACATACAGTGAACGAAGTTCTCAGCTGCTGCCGAGAGTGACCTTTATAGGATGCTCGTCCATATATTGACAGTCCTCTGAAATCTGAATCACCTCATGCACACAGCAATTGCTTCTCATTCCTTGAGGCAGTATGCCGAAAAATCATTTTTTACAGCAGAATGCTAGTCATGGCAAAGAATATTATGGCTTATCGGCAGGTGCATTTCCCTTCTGTATGTGTTAAAAGGCCATAGCTTTTGCTAGGTCCCTTGCTCTTACCATTTAGAAATCCACTAATGATCTCCTGCCATTGTTACAGGTTTGGCAAATGCCAAGAATCAGTTCCTGTTTCTGCACAATGTGATGAGGAATTCGACGTGCTCTTGAACAGGGAGAAATGGCACATGGCGAAGGGATGATTTCGATAGGGCACAAGTTTTCTTTTCCTTGATTTGCAATATAAACATTCCAGGCTGCAAGAACATGCTTCTGGGCTAGCCATAATAAGGTGCTTCCTATTTCATTAATACATGATCGAAGCAAGAATTACAATCAGCTTAATTAGAGCTTCTAACGAAGCAAACCCAGCTGGGCGGCCATTCAGGCTAAATAAAAAAAGATTCTGCCGGGGGACCTCAGCTTCATAACTATAATGAGATGAGATTAGCTTATAATATATCACTGACATAGGACAACAGTGACCAGACAGCAGCACTCAGAAGCTCCTCGCCAGGTAAACCGGTTTGGCATCAGAGATCAGACATTGTTGTCTTGTCCATTGGATTCGGTCGTAACATGTTTGGGGTTGCATGTGTGCAGCATGAAGTTGCAAGCTGCCACAGCTTCTGCCACAGTCAGGTATATCCATTCTTGACCAATACTTTTTATGAATTTGGACTTGTCTAGCTTCTTAATAACCTCGCTCCGTGGGTTTGCCAGTAGCAGCTGCGCAATCGAAACATCAACATGAGTTGCAACTAATTAAATTGATTAGCTTCTTGCTGCAGTAAAAGTTAAAAGGTTTGTTTGTACCGTCAACCCTTTTCTGTCTGTATTCTTCTTCACTTCTTCCAGCATGCTTATCCCACTTGTGTCTATGTTACCGATTGCTGCGAGTTTTCAACACAGATCAAGGTTAAACATTCCTTCAACTGATCAAGGTTAAACACATATCAAAGTTTTCAATATCTACAAGATTATTTTGTGACGACTTACAGGTCATGTCAAGTATGACGAACTGTAAACTGGGTCCTCCTGCAGATTTCAGTTTGTCTTCCTCTTCATAAATCCATCTTGAAATCCTGAAACAGAGAAGAAATTGTCAGTAACTTTTATATCAGACCTTGGTCTTATTTATTGCGTGGTTGATAAAACCCTTTTTAGCAATCACCTTTCTCTCAAGTAGTTGGCATTGGCAAAGTAAATAGGCGCTTCAATCTGAAGAATGAGCACTCCAGGAACACCATCGGCATTGGGGTATTGATCCATGCTTCTGTAAATCATGGAGTTTGGAATATTGCCAAGTAATGAAGTCTTTGGCCTTGCTAGAAACAGAAGCAGCCTTACTAGAGAAACCGCAACCTGCATTTTGACATTAAAATCAGGTCAAGTTAGTGTCTTTTCATTACAGAATCTGTGACTATATGGGATCTGCAGTGTTACTTACAGCAATGACAAGACCAATCTCCACGCTGCCGAAAACCACACCAATGTAAGCACCAAGGCATACAGCAAAATCGTACTTGTCGACTTTCCAAAGGTGGAATGCAGCCTCGTAGTCTATCAGGCCGAGCATGGCTGCAATGATGATAGCTGACAGCACCACCATGGGAGTGTAGTGGAAGAGTGGCGTAAGGAACAACAGAGTCATCATCACTGCTACTGCCATTACTATGTTCGACACTGCTGTCTTGCATCCGGCATTGAAGTTAACCGCGGTTCTCGAAAATGGACCTGGTAATATAATAAATAAGATGTAAAGTTCTATAGAGTATAGACTTTGTTAGAACCTATTGAAAATGGGTTTTAGGGAGTGGTAGTACCTGAGGTTAGATAGCAAGACGTGAAGGAGCCAACAATATTCATGGTACCAAAAGCAATCATTTCTTTGTTGCCATCAATGTGGTAGTTCTTGAACTGTGCAAAGCTCCTCCCAACTGCTACTCCCTCCTGAGAATGATTGTCATTATTTTTAGTTTCCTACTTTCTTGGCAGAGTTTCAGGAAAAGTGACAAGAGAAGTATATATATATCAACTTACAGCAAGAGCAATAATTCCAGTTACGATGCCAGTTTTAACAGCTACCATCAGATGAGGAGACCCAAATGCCAAGTCGGATACAGACAGGGGATTCAGTCCTTTCTTCAGGTTCCCAATCTGCCGTACAAAGACAAAAACAGAATACAGAGGTCAGTTTAGAGAATATATATGATTGAATGCAAATCAAATCTTGAAATCGAATACTGACCACTTGGACGCCATGTTTCTCGGCATGGGTGAGATAGACAAGAACACTTCCAAGAACAACAGATGTCAGTGGCGCCATCGCGTTTATCCAAAAGAAGTAAGACTTTCTCTTGCTCTGTAGTGTCAACGACATCAACAATGTCAAACTTGTCCCAAAATTCACAGTGAAGTAAAAAGTGAAGTAAATATATAGACCACTTACGAAGTGTTTAGTGAGGAGGAGGAAGAAGAGAAAGCAACAGCCTAGAATCCCACTTTCCCATCTCCACTGCACCATTATTAACACACATCAATTGTTAAGAGGATGAAAAAGTAACCATCTCACTCTAATTAAGCTAATTAGTGGACAAATATATATACTAATCAAAGATTACTAACTCAATCATTAAATAATTACCTGGTGTGTCTGACTAAAGATGGAATGCATAACGGAAATCATATCGGTCTCGTGAGTGAAGTGAATCAATCCAAGTATTCCTTTTAGTTGTTGCAAACATACCACCGTGGCCGCTCCACTCATGAACCCCACGATTGTTGCATGCGACAAGAAATCCACGATAAACCCGAGCCTACGTATATTTGTATTATCAAAATTAGCAATCTCATTAACAATTTTTTCTTTTACTGAAATAGCTTAGCGCTCATTCTTTTTTTTTATCATAATACAATGACATACAACCACAGACAGGCCACAAAATGGAAAAAGTTGATCATCTGTTGAGGCTGATTATTATTAACAACTTTTAAATCCATGATTATATGTCGTTCGTATTTTACTTCATGCAGTCTATAAACTATTACATTCTTTAATAAAACACTTATTTACTATTTTTTCAAAAATTACTTGTACCGTATTCATCATCAACGGAGACTTCGAAAATCTCTCTTCCTAAATTCGCTTTTCACAAAATCCTTATTGTATTGATGACTAATATAATGAAAATTAATTTATCAAAATAATAAAAAAATTTGTTTATTAAAAATATATATTTTGATAAACTATTAAAAGTATATTAGTCTATTTATAAGTATATATGAACTGCGCCAAATAAAATACAAAGCAACACCCATTTTTAACTGCCTAATTATTAATATCTTCCCGAGGCAAGAAAAGTTAATTATATCTTCCCACTTTTACCAAAGTAAAATCATAATAATTAAAGAGCCTCATCATTTTGTAACTGCCTAATCGATAATAACTTTCCATATTTTGTGAAACAACAAAGATCGTAACTGGTGGACAGAGTTTATGACTCTTTTACCCCTAGTTCATGGAATATGGACAGTAGCTAGTACAGTACGTTATGGCAATATTCTTCGTGCTTGGAGTGGGTAATATAATAAATTCAGGAGGGTGACAAACACAAAAGTCCAGTTCCCCAGACTAGAAAGGGACATCCGTTTCAATTTCAGTATACTGTGATGATGTGTGTATTCATTCATATTTCACATGTGATGGGGGTGCATGGTGAAGTCGTGGTCGCGGAAACTAATTGAGGACCAAATTAAATAACTTCATCACCTGAGGAGTCCAAGGAGTGATTCCAAGACGCCGGCAACGAAGGTGGCAGTTATAGCTAACTGGAAATATTCTTTAGGATTCTCCACCGGACTAACTTCCTTCCCCAACATCGTTGTCATCAGCAGCGACGCCACCGCCACCGTCCCAACCGCCACATCCCTCGAGCTCCCCAGCATCGCGTACACCAGTGGCGGCACAAAGCTCGAGTCTACATATATCATCAAGGAAAAAGTCTCTTGTTACACAGTGTGACAAATTTTTGTATAAAAATATAATAAAACAGTGAGAACTGTCCACACAAAGCATAAAACCTCTACGTACGGGATAAATATATTTAGAGAGTTTTTGTTGCTTACAGAGTCCAACAATGGCGGGGAGGCTAGCGAGGCCGGCGTAGCTGATGCCCTGAGGGACGGCCAAGCTGGCGATGGTGATACCGGCGACGAGATCAGCCTTGAAGAAGTCGAGAGTGTAGCGAGGGCCCCACTCTAGGATGGGGATGAAGTACTGAAGCGCCATAACGATTTTCCTGGAAGCTGTCTGCTGCTTCTTGATGTCCCTGAAGGGGTCGTCGGGGAAAAGGGTTTCCTTCAAGCTTGATTTGAGAGTCTGGAGGAACGGTTTCGCCGGCGGGATGGCTACGCGGTGTGGCCGCCGGTCGTAATCAGTAGTAGTGCCCATATGGTTTCCAAAAGGGTGTTACGGACTTTGAGCTAGGGCCTTGGAGTGATGGAAATTAGAGAGATAATATAATAGGAGGCGCTGATATGGCGGTTTATATAGTGAGGTGAGGTGGCTACAGTGACCTATATATGGCTATATCTACTAACCAAACGTGGATCCAGACGTGGATTTGACACGTGGCGGGTTCTCCAAGCAGATAATCTTCGGCCTCTCATCATGCTCATGCTCTCAACTCTCAAGTCCCACGCCATCATTCTCTAGATACCTTGGGCGATCCATTTCCCGGCTGACTATTATTTCTTTTTTTCTTCTTCTGAATTTTAGATAAATTGTTTAGGTTTACTATTTGTTAAGGTATTGTCTCTTTGTGCAACTATGCAAGTCGGTAATTTGGATACCTTGTTTGAATGAGGGATTTAAAATTTAAAAATAAAAAAAAATTTGGATAAAATTTGCTATTTTTAAAAAATACTACACCATAATAATGTTTTCTAATGCCACCGCCGCCCCCAACACCTTCGCTAAGCTAGTCGCACTCCTCCTCCAAGATATGTCCCTAGCGGACGGTGATGATGAAGAGATGTCCTTGATGGAGCTTGCCGCCGCATCAATATCCACTCTGCATCATCGGTACTTTCTGGGGAGATCGCGTCATCAACTTCAATGCAATGAAGCGAACGATGGCTCTTGCTTGGAAACCAGGACGTACCATGGAAGTGGCCGAGCTGGATGATGTCGATGTACGTCGGATCATGATGGATGGTCCATGTAATTAGGACAGCAGCCTTCTGATCCTGCATGAGCTCTAGGTGGGCGAAGAAGACGATCCCGCTCCCTCTTGTCCCGTTCTCGATTCAGGTGCACAAGCTGCCGTTTGGATATTTCTTTGAGGCGGTCGGTTGAGTTCTAGGCGATTATGCTGGTAAATATCTAGCCTCTGCTCTCAATAATAATGATAATTCATGGGTGGATCGGTACATGCTTATTCAGGTGGAAATGGACGTCCGCAAAACCATTTCGGTCGAGTAAACGGGTCCAGCTTCACGGCGATGTTGGGGTCAAATGACAATTCAAAAATGAGTGTCTAGAATGCTTCCGCTATACTTGTGGCATCATGGGACACATTGGTAAGTACTACGATGTGTTTTTCCAAGTTTCGGCTACTTCAATCATCCGCAAATGGGATGACTCCATCAGAATTATGCCTAGGAACACCAAACAAAAGCTACCTCGGAACATCCACGTCTGCTGAACCCCCACCACAACCCCACCAAGCTGCCACGGAACATCCACGCCCGCTGAACCCCACCACAACCCCACCAAGTCCGCCGGCCCCCAAAACTCTCTTCCGACGCAAGGCAAAATACATGAGAACCAATCAGTAAGGCAAGTTCCACAGCGGGTCCACAATTCCTCTTAAAGTGTATATGACAAATGGTCAGAGGGTGGATTCAGAGATTTTAATGTAAATGTAGCAAAAACATTTTGTTATCTTCAAAGGTTGAACCCCCAAACGTCCTTTTAAATAGAAGAAATAGTTGATCCCGGCAATAGCTGGCTCTGCCTCTGCAAATAGTTGATTTGAACTCATAATTTCGAGAAATTATTGGTTTTAGTTTTCGTTGATGACCTTACCAGCTCCTCCAATTAATTTCACTCCCTTCTTCTTATGAGAGAGTCCTTGCTCGATTTTGTGAACCAATTCTTGCGGTTCGCTTCCTTCTTCATTGTCTTTCTATTATATGTCATCCGTTAGATATCGACATAACCAATCATTCATCTTCATGCTTATATATTACTTATTTTATTTTGATTGAGCGGGAAAGATGGCTCATCTGTCATGTATGTCATACTTCAAACCGAAAAATTGTCGAACAGTGATGAAAAAAGTGCATCTCGTTAGTTATTTATAGGAAATATATTGATTAGTTACTTTTGAAAAAAGATTGTCATTTTATACGTCATCCGCTAGATATCAACATAACTATTAGTCTATCATCCATCTTCATGCTTACATATTACTTTTTTTTTACTGAGCGGAAAAGACGGCTCATTTGTCATGCATGTCATACTTCAAACCGAAAAATTGTCGGAGAGTGATGAAAAGAAGTACATCTCGTTAGTTATTTATAGGAGAGACACTGATTAGTTACGTTTGAAGAAAGATTGTGATTTTATACGTCATCCGCTAGATACCAACATAACTATCATCCATCTTCATGCTTATATATTACTTATTTTATTTTGACTAAGTGGGAAAAATGATTAATCTGCCATATACGTCATACTTCAAATCGAAAAATTGTCGGAATGTAAAGAACATCTCGTTAATTATTTACACTAAAGACAATTATCAGTTACTTTCGAAGAATATATCATTTTATAACGTCATATATCCGCAAGATACCGTCCTAACTATCTATTCATCTTCATGGTTATATATTATTTATTTTATTAAAAGATATACTAAGTATTTGAATGTCACACAGTGAGCTAAATTAACTATTATGTCAATCTGCAAACCCAATCTGTCATGTTGTTGTTTATAATCGATTTAATGATAGTATCCTCTGATTTCAAGCGTATAAATTATAATCACGAGGTTGATGACATATTGGCATTTCAATTATTCTTGATTAATTTAAGGTCCAGGAACGAATTAGGTTAGCAGTAACAGAAATATCTTAGTCCATTATGTTGTTGTGCTTTATTAACGTCTGCAAGTAGCGAAAAAATCCAGCTGCAGAAGGCAAAATAAGCTGAAACATCAGCGGGAGCCATTCATAAATACCCACGTCAGATAGGGAGATACGGAGTTGTGAAGCACACGCTTCGTATGCTTCTGATTTGTAGGGATAGTTTGAGTATAATGGTACAAATGTTGTGCGCGACTTTATACGTTGTCTTTTAAATGAGGAGAAATGCAGATAGTGTCAGATTTTATTAATAAACAAATTAAAATTGTCTCTCTCTTATATTTCATTAATTCCAATTATTAAATTCACTTAATTATGTTATCTTAAATCTAATTTTACTAATTTTTGCACCAAAATATTTGTTATTCAAAAACGAATCCAACGAGATCAGTTTTGATGATTTTTTAAATAAAAAGTAAATTAATAATTTTGTACTTTGTATTCATTTGAGAGTTTGTATTTGGGAAAAAGAAAGTTCGTGTTATCCATATGAAAGTGTGTGTATACATACGAACGTAATTTTGAAAAGTATGAATGTATATATACAAAAGTTCGTGTTAACTCATACCAATATTTTGATGAAGTATACGAATGTATAGATCATAGGAAAGTATAGATACAAATGTATAGATTGTATTATATGGAAGTTCGTGTTATCCATACGAAATGTACGAGCATATGAATTTGCAGTTCATAAGGAAATTCGTGTTATTCATATGAAAATCCATGTTATTCATGTGTTAGATAATTCCATATGTTATTTGTGTTATACTTTTATGTGTTTTTGTCATGAATGATTTTCATAGGTCTTGTAGTGATAAAACTAACATACGTTTAGATTGTTGACACGAACGTATGGATGTTCATTAAAACTACTACATTTATACATTCATAAAAATATACATATTACATATCTGAATATAACAAGATGAAACAATGAAATGTCATCAAAATTGATACATCAAGTTATAAACTCATAAATACAACTTGTACATTCATAAAAGCAACCATGTAAAACTCTTTAAACGCAACACGTCGTCTTTATTGGGTACTCCTGCAACATGGAAAGAAACATAAAAACTTGTTAAATATAAACTCATTAGGTTTGTAAGTTTTGTCGGTACAAACATAGGAATTCTTCAAGAACATAAAGGGGATGGATAACTCAAACATGCGAACATTTTAATGAGTTTGCATGTTTGTATGGAAAAAACATATGAGATTATCAATATAATCATAGGTTCGTATGAAGAATCCAATCACACGAGCGTTTTAATGATTTTGCAAGTTCGTATGGACGAAACATACGAGCTTATCAATATAAATATACGTTCGTGTCTGTAAACATATATAACACATACAAAAGTATGAACTATGTATAGGTTATTGTTTTATAAGTACTTTCTTGTGAATTTATTAAGAACACAAGGTACATGAAAAACACGAAGAACCCAGAAGAGATATATGTATATACAAACTCACAAATACCTATACATGCGTATGAATTACCACATCATGCATTCTTTTAGGTGACGTGAACAAAACATTTGTATCAGGCAGTGAAACAAATGTACCACTGTGACCTGTGTCCATCCCGGGGGACGTGAAAAAAACACTTGTATCAGACACAAAAAAAACCCAAAAAATGAAAAAAGAACATAATGAAGAACATAAAAAATCCTGAACAATCAAATCTACAAAAACTCGAAGAGCAAAAGGTTAAAAGAGAGCTCACCTATCTTTTCAAAATTTGTGTTTCTTCATGCAAAGATCTGTCAAAATAAACCTAAATCGATAATCTATTCAAAGAAATCGAGAGAGGAAAACTCAGATCAAACAAAACCATAAGAACTCGAAGAACATGAAAAACAAGAGCAAAAATGGAGATAACCCACATTTTCGAGGTTTGTTTACACTCTGCTAGTGTTTTTCTTGTGCAAAGATCTGTCTTGATAGTGCTAAAATCCTTCTTGAAGAGTAAAAAACGACCTTAGGTTCTAACATTCATTTAAAAAAATTGAGAGAGAAAAGGGGAGAAATTAGAGAGAGAAAAGGGGGGAAATTAGAAAGAGAAATGGAAGAAAATTTGAATATTGAAATTATGAATTAAAAATACTTTATGAGTCTCTCTCCTTTTTTACAATTGTGAAAAGATAAGTCAAATCAGCATAAAAAAATCACACACAAATTTTTCAAGATATACCTAAAATACCTCTAATATCGAAAAACATATATTTTTTTATTTCGCAGCACCCTATATATAACGGACGGTTAGGATTGGCTTCGGCCCCTCTGATTGTAGAATTCACTCCTGCACGTAGGGGGACAACTGGTGTCCGGTAACTTCCCAACCCAACTGGCTGTCCTTTACACGTGGCTAGTGATGGCTGGTTTATAAGTCCACGTAGCGGCTCTACAATTGGGTGATGTGGACAATTGGGTTTCTTTGTTCTATTTTATTAAAAAGTAAAAAGTGGTGGGTATTCAACTTACAAGTGATGTTATTGAGCAGCTCTTAGATTTTAAATTATGCTGATGAAAATAAGCGGGGGGTATAGATATTAGAATCAAACCAGCAGCATTAATTGTGAAGATTCAATCTGCTTTGTTCATAAACCCATTATGTCCCACAAGATCTTTTCATTTTCGTACCACACTAACTCAATCTCAGTTAATTAATTATACATGAACCCAGATTTTGGGGATCTATGATGATAAGAGATTCTGAATAGGACTTGTATTAACAATTATTTTTATGCCAAAAAATATATGAGCGTGGATCTACGAGTACAAAGCAGAAATTCTAATTAATCATCCTTATTGACGTGTATGATACGGAATTTTTACCGAGAGTGTCTATTAAAATCATCTCCATAGCTATGGAGCAACTCCCACCACCAGTATCTTGGCATCAAGTGGACCAATATCTCATCTGCTTCACTGAAACTGAATATAAATATTTAAGTACATTCTTAGAAATACGATTCTGAGATCTCTTAAAATTATTCGATCAATGGCGCCGCGGAGCCACTTGAAGACAAGGGGTGCGCTGCAGCCCCTTGAATTTTGAATAACTTTTTTTCCATATATACAATTGTTTGAACTAGAACCTCAAACATGTCATTTACATACTAATAGAAAATTTTTTTCCTTGAAATCGCTTTGAGCTCGTATAATATTTTCAGAATATTAAATCACGTCATGGTTTATCGAAGATATACGTGAAACTATTATTTAAGATTTTTTGTTGTTCCTAATTAGTATATTATTGACCTTTTGTTCAGTTTAGTGTTAGATTTTCTATCATGTAGTTAGTTTTTTTAAAAAATACAAAGCACTCCTTGATCAATTTTTTTGCCCCCGCCACTGTTAATTTGATGCAGGTGAAAATTCATGTATCACTAAGCAAGGTTGTCCCTTTACTTGAGGACTGACCATAATAAGGTAACTACTCTAATAATAACGCATAAACAAAAGGTAAACTCTCTACTCTGTTTGGTCTCATATCAATGTGACATCAAGTCACAAATAAAATCTAATTACTTCCTATTCAGTCACCGTCAAATAAGTAGTCCAATTACATTAACCGATACACCTGCTCAAGACAGACATGCAGCAATTCTCTTTAGAGCCACTATGAGAAGTGATCAATCCAAACAAGCTATTGCAAACCATAAAAATCCAAAAGGAATGGAAATTGTGCTTTGATACCACTTGAAACGTACCACTATAATCATCTTTCGGTTGACCCATATGGGTTAACTGGGCAGCTAACTCTCTCTTAGAAAACTAAACAGAAACTCACAGTCATACGACTCTACAGAACTAATGATGGATAATTTTAGATGATGTATAGCTTAATAAAGCTACGTTATAAACAGAAACTCACTTCACCAGATAACTGAAAAAGGGGCTCTTGTTAGTGTTCACAATATAGATTGATCGAGAACATTATTAAGTCACACAAACTCAAGCACAACCTTACTGTGTGTTGTTGATCGCCATTATTAGTGCTGTCATACCTAAGCAAGAAGATCATCATCGTTGGTCTATCGATCACCAATAATATAGCTTTCATGCATACTGATCCAGTAATGAGTGCTGGGTTGAGCTGTAGTTACTTTCAGGTAGAGAGTCTTGTCTTTTTCCAGTGTGTCTGTTTCCAAGAGCAAGAATATTCTTTCTCTGGACAAAACGTCACGTTACTACTAATTGTGTGGACTGTAGATGAGGAGACTGCAACAACATATATATAACATTGGACACAGTACCTTAAGCTTGCTCTAGCTTGTGGCTTGAATAGAATCCACGGCTTTGACTTGGACATTCACCTCATGAATTGTGAATTGTGGGTGGGATGCACTGTTACAATAAATAAACATCAAGTGAAGGACCAGAGCTATTTGCATTATGGACCTTCCATTTTTATTGCATTAGCTAGGAAACCTGCAGGCGGCATCATCACATGCACAGTGGAAAACAAATGTTGATGGTGCAGAAATTTAGAAAGTCATCAGCAACAGCAAGACTACAATTATTAAAGGTGATGATCAATAGTAGAAACAAGCACAGACAACAGTGATACCTGCAGACTGCAGTAGTATAGTCTCTTCCTTTGGATGCTAGCTTATGACGTCACCTGCCCTGGTTTTAATTTCACATGTTTTACAGGATATATATGCATATGAAGGATATATAATAATTTGATCACATATATTATGGATGGACGGTATATGGCTAGTAATATTACTTGATATCTCTTGTATTGTGGAAACTTTTGTGTTTTTTTTACAAAGAATCTTTCCGATGAGTATCACATTTAGTGATATTGTCATCAGGTAAATTTTGAGGTTATCGGCCGTCAGCCCAGATGAGATTGATGATGCCATCACAGAAGTATCGAAATAATTCGGCATTTCAGATTTCGAACCCAAAATCTCTATCAATTTTTTTGTGTTTTATTATGATAAATGCGACAAAATTACCAATTGTATAACAATGAATTATATAAATTTTAGGTATCTTCGAATACAATTCAAACAAGAGTGTTTGATGTTTTTATGTAACTATTCTATCTATCACTATTTCTCTATTGAGGTTCTCATAGATAGGCTTGGACTTTTGTTACGCCCGCGTGGATCCCGCTCATGAGGCCCTGCTATGGTTGTGCTTTGCCCCTTCAAACCAGCCCGTCAACGGGCGTCGGTTTACCCAAAATCTTTCATACTCCTGGCTTGGATGGTCTCGGATTCGATGTCATCCGCCCCGACACCCGACCGACGAATTATCCGTCTTATGGAAACGACGTCGTTTGCATCCACATATCAAATCTACTCAGAATCTCAAACAACCTAGCTACATTTCCACCCAATTCACACATCCGCCCTTCCCGATTCTCTCTCAATTCCCAAACCCTAGTTTGGCGATTTCAATTTCCTACGTCGATTTGCCTCTAATTTTGCGATCTAGAGGGAAATCCGCTAGGGAAATCTCGAATTCTTCCCCTTTTCATGAATCCATCCAATCGTAAGGCTCTGGGTTGCTACAATCGATAGTGTTTTCATCGATTTTTGCCCCAAATTGAGCCTGTTAGACTTCTTCAATAGAAGCATGCAGTGAATTCTTCGATTGCAGTGTACATATAAGCACCAAACATGCATCCTCCTTTACCTTTTTTAAACTCCTGAGATTTTGTAATTAATTAATTCGTATTTGGCAGTGAGTCTTATGCATCCCTGTTCTGAAGCTATGTGTAGGAGTGCTCCAGAGCTTCTCAGAGACCACGTTCAATCATTCAGATTTACAGAGCATACTACAGAGTAAGGTTTTTTAAATTTTGTGCTTTGATGATTTCACTGATAATAAACACTATGCATGCATAACCTAACCTTGGTGTGTTCATTCTTTTTGCAGGCTTTGCCGATTAGCAACTTCAAATACTCATTCCAGGTTTAAGAAACTAGGTGTCTACTCAACAGTTCACTAGAGGTAACCATTAATACAGAACTACTCCCTCTTTCTTGTTTGTAGTTGCATGTTAGTTTCTTGTTTTCTCGAAATGAGTTTTTAGTTGCCTATTTGCTGTTGAATGTTTATTGTTGGTTATCATTTTAAAACATTGGTTAGACAGTATAGGTAATTTGCTGCAAATGTTCTGGTAAATTGAAATTCTGTAAACTGCTGAAGTTGTTATTATCTCTCAAGTGTCAACTAAATCTTCAAACTAAAATTAAATGATCTATATTATAGGATGAGAGCAAAGTAAGATAACATAGATTACTAGTAGATGATGAACATAAGATATCTAGCTTGTTCTATGATTCCTCTTATCATCATCTACACGTAATCTAGCCTATTTTACCATTTGTTCTTATCTTATAACTTTGATCTCAAAATTTCTTAACCCTAAACTTAATGAACTATCCTATTAACCCATTTCTTCTCATATGCTTAATCCTCTACTGAACTATCCTCTTAATCCCTTTCTTCTCTGATGCTGAATCTTGTAATGAACTATACTCTCAATCCCTTTCTTCTCTGATGCTTAATCTTGTAATCAACTATCCTCTTAATCCCTCTCTTCTCTGATGCTTAATCTTCTAATCAACTATTCTCTTAATCTCTTTCTATTTGGGTAATGGGATTGAAACAAGGTTTGATCGGGGTAAACGTCTGCATGAACCTGATGATGAAGGTACTGGTTCGTCTGAAATTTTTAGAGTGGTTGGTAAACCGGCTGGTGCTAGAAAGATTTGCATACTTACCGACATGGAAACACTATAAGCCCACTATCATGTGTTGGTTAATTCTGACAAAGTCACACCATTTTATGAGTGAGTACTATTGTCGAACTTACCTCTACAATATCCAACCACTAGCCAGTTGAGACATTGTCTCTAATTTGATATTTGCATTATAGTGAATTACAAGATACCGTTCGATTGCGGTACAGAGGCAGGGCGGCACAACAAAGAGCTATTAAGAAATTGCAAAGACGGTTCACCGTGATTTTCCCAATTGGTTCGAGGGTCGGGTTAGTATATATCGTGCCTTCTATATGCTTCAACTTCAGCTATAATGTTTAATGAGCAATTTCTTATCTTTCGTTTAATTGTCTTGTAGATACTTAGAGATAAGCTACAAGTCCATTTTAAAGATTTGCAATTGTTAGCTAGAGGTCCTTTGAATGAGGGGATGAGGTACACTACGTACGATGGCAATGGATATAGATTCTGTACGTTAGATAGAGAAAAGATGTTGAAAATGCAGAATAGTGGTGTATTTTCTAACCTAGACACCCAAAGTTATGCCAACACATCAGATGCTCATCCAATCGATAGCTCAATGCCATATTATGAGAAGTTGGTTGATATTATTGAATTGAACTATGATGGAAAATTTATCACATTAATCAAGTGTAACTGGGCCAATACACTAGCTTCTAGGGGGTACAAGAAGGATGAGTTAGGATTCGAATGCCTACACTTTGAACATCTTATACATACTGGTGCGCATAAAGGTGATGAGTCATACATTACATCAGGGTTGGCACGGATGGTGTACTACGTTGATGATAATACAGTAAAGGTTGGTGTGTTCCAATACAGTTGAAACCTAGAGATCTATACGACATAGGTGACGAACATATGTCAGGTTATGTGTCTAAGGCTTTTCAAAGTCACACTTGCCGTTGAGGATGATAGAACTAATTTGGTATTATCAAGACCAAGTTTTGCGGCAGAATTCGATTAAGTAATACTTATATTTTTCTTACATTTAACTTATCAACCTACTTTGGTTGTACTTATACTGTTTAACTATCTTAATAACTAGTTTGTATAAACTTAATGATGACAGATGTGATGGATGGAGGTCCCAGCTTGGGTGGTGCAAGTGGAGCTGGTGGTGGGGGTGATGATGAACGCCGTCCCAAAAAGGAACAAAGGCAATGGTGGGATATACAACTAGTTGGTAAGATATGAACATGGATTTGAATTATATAAATTACACTTGGTAGGTTTTCAACAATTTATTGAGTTGGTTATGAATTTATTTCAGATGCGAATGATGAAGATTTGGGGATTGAGCCTTGGAAGACAAAAGATTGGGCAAAGTTAGGGTGTAACAGGAAGAAGATAATGGTAGACGTTGACTCATTTGGGCTTCCATCCGGGGAGAGTGGTGGATATTTGTGCTAGTTCCATGGGAAGTGTGCAAAACACGGAGGATACCTACCAATCAGAGTCGAGGATTGGCATGCCATAGATTCAGAGAGCAAGACCGCACTTTTGGATGAGTTGATTACGATATGTATTTTCATATATGTTTGTTTTTCACAAATTTTTAAATTCATCCACTAACTATACATCTCTCATCTACTTCCAACCAAGGTTCACGTGGGACGAAGTCCATGATGCCTAGCCAAGAAGTGGAGGTAGTATCAAATTGGGCTTTGGAAGAAGCAAAAATGTAATATCTATGATGATTTGAAGATCAATAAGTCAAAGATACCCATAAAAGGGGTCGACAAACGTGATTGGGATGCCTTCTGCAAATACAAGTGTTGCAAAAAATCAATTATAAATGATCTTATTGGATTTGCTAAGTATTGAACTTCTTTCCCACACCTAGTTTTGATTTGGTACTTAAACATTGTCCAGAAACATTCTGCCACTAACAAAGAGAACAGAGCTGCTCAAGATATGTACCATACTTCTTGTTCAAAGCCATTCAATAGGAAGAAGAAAGAAATGGTAATAACAGTACACTGTTAATTAGAAATAATATATGGTTATGGATAAGTTTATTTATACTAATTATTAATATTATTTGTAAAGGAGAGGGCACATGGTGGTCCAGTAGGCAGGGGAGTAAAATGTTTAGTAAAATGTTTAATTTTGCACAACGAACAGAAAAACAACGGGCTACGATAACTGGGGACCAGCAAAAACCAAAAATTTGGGTTTTTGCCTGTTTCTGTGTTTTATATTTAACAGTAGTTTATAACAGACCATTGTTAAATTTAACAGTGGCCAAACCGAAGGCACTGTTAAATTTAACGGCAGCCAAAGCGCAGCCACTGTTAAATTTAATAGCGGTGTAATCCGCTGTTAAATTTAACAACAGACAGTTTTTATCCGCTATTACATTTAACAGCGGCTCTGTTTGAGGACGTTGTTAAAAGAGGTCTGGTTAAAAGGCGGAATGATGTTTCCGCTGTTAAAGTCTTTAGCATTAGACAATTTAATAGCGGTACATCGATCGTTGTTAAATAACTTACCGGCGGCAAAAATCGCTGTAAAACTGTGTTTTAGCCACGGTTAAATTAGCTGATTCTTGTAGTGTTAGAGGCTGGTTGACCGTTTTTTTTGATTCGTTGTTAGATTGGAACATTGATGGAAAGTTGTCCTCTATCACATTGGACAACTGTTCCACCAATGAATTAGTTGAAAAACAAACTTGTGGTTTCTGATATGTTGCTCGAAGAAATATTAATTCATATGAGGTGTACTTCTCATATATTGAATTTGATTGTGAGGGACGGTTTGGATGTAATCAAAGATGGAATTCACTTTATTAGGGAGAGTGTGGTATACTGGAATTCTACACCTAAAAGGATTCAGATCTTCTTTGAAACTGTTAAGCAACTCAGACTTGATTCTGACAGGAAACTTGTCCTTGATTGCCCAACTAGATGGAATTCTTCTTATGAAATGCTATCTGTTGCTCTTCCTTACAAGGACGTGTTTTCTAGATTGAGGCAAAGGGATAATTAGTACAATACAGTTCCCTCTAATGCTCATTGGGAATTTGTTGGAATTGTGATTGACCATTTGGGAATTTTTGTTGAATTGACTAAGTTGTTCTCTTGTTGCAAGTATCTGACCGCTAATTTATTTTTCAAAGGGATTTGCGACCATAGACTATAACTGATTCAATGGTGTGCTGATAGTAATTCTCTGATTTTACGCAATGGCTAGTAATATGTGGCTCAAGCTCACCAAGTATTGGAATGATATTCACCTTGTTCTTGTTGTTTTGGTAGTTGATGACACTCGATTTGTCGTGTTCATCATCCTCATTTAAGCGGCATTTCATGTATAATTGTACTGATTTAGATAGAAGTTTAGGATGTTTTATGCATTTTAAACTCTTATCTTGATTTAGTGTCTCAAACACGGTCAGGGTCCATTTGGTATCATTTTGGAGTGTTTTTTATAGATTTCAGATACATAACAACACCGAGGCATTAATCAGGGCGATATGGTGTGTGTGGATGATCTAGGACAGGAAATGGGAAGCATTTTGACATCTTCAAGGAACTTGAATCTCAACTTGGTCGAAAAACGTCGCAGTTTCTGTATTTTCGAAATATCTCCTAGCTCAGAAGTCTAATTGATGCAAGGCCGGCGGCGTTGGAAAGCTCGTTCAATTTCATACAGATTTGATCAGGGAGTTATATCAAGATTGCCGCTATAGATCTGTAAAACTTGTCGCTATGACCATAGCGGCAAGATTGACTCATCCATAGCGGCAAAGTTGACAATCCATTCTGGAAATTTCGTCAATCTTTGTGCTATACTCAGTATTTTGGGCATAAGTCCTTGCTCCAAAGTCTGATTGATGCAAGGCATGCGGCAATGGAAACCTGTTTGATTTCCTACAACTGTGATGATGTTAACTTTGGCAAGAACTGTCGAGATTTGGGGCTAAAAACTGTTGAAAACAGATCAGCGTAACTGTCAAAGTCAAACTCTTTTTCCTATTTAAAGATAGGTCTTTCATTCTTTGGGAAGAGACATTTTTGGACGAAAATCAGAGGATATTTGAGAGACTTCTCTGAACAAAATTGAGAGCTGTAGAGAAAGATTTGAGAGCAACTAAAGGAAACTTCAAGGAGCTCGGAAACGGCAAAGTAATCAAGATGACGAATCAAGTTCTCGAGAAGATCGGCGAAATTAGGTTTTTCATATTTCTTTGTGTAAACCTAGAATCAATGTCTTCCTCTTCTGATTTTGATTTGTCTCTCGAGATTATGAGCAGCTAAACTTCTTTTGCTTAGATTAGATGAACCCTAGGTTAACTCCTGTGAACGAATGATCTGATACGTTTGACGATTTATGCTAGTTGGATGGATTTGATTGCATATTTGATTTCATTTTCGATTTGTTCTTTCCTGATCAACTTGAATGAATCTCTGTCTGATTTGTCTTAGACTCGAGAGAGTTTGCATATCTAGAACGTCGTAATCAAATAACTAGGTTAAACGTTAACCCTCATTCGAGATCGAATGAACTAGTCTGTCGTGTGAGCAATTCTAAATTGGTAAATCATCTAGAGAGTTTTAGATCTTTGTCTCGAAAGAATGGACTAGAACACTAGATAGGTAGAAAATTAGCAGACCTAAAAGGGCGTGATTTGATTGGAGAAGAATTGCAACATTCCAATGCATCTATCCTGTTTCGTTTAAACCGTGGAATTTGTCTGTCATTTGTGAATTAGAATTGCCTAGGGGGATTCAACATCTAAGCAGTTTCATCTTTGATTGTCTAAACTCTTATCGTGCAGTCTTGCAACCCATTTACTTTAAAGCAATTTTCATCTTTCTTTTTTACTATTTGATTGATCCCCATGGCACCTAAACCACATTCATTGATAGTTCGATTAGTACTAATTACAACTTTGAGTAAGATACTTAAAGAGACCCTATGGAGATTTGACTCGGTTAATTCATTAACCGGTTTATTTTGAGAACGCATAAAAATGTTCACCAATAGTATTGGATCCTAGGTATAAGCTCCATATCATTGAGTTCTATCTTTGTCAAGTTTGGCAGTACTGACACTGAGTTAGTGGCTGATAATGTCAGGAACATTATTTGTTTACTGATTCTTGAGTACCAAACCAGAGATGTAAAGAAAACTGCAAATTATGTTACTGTCTCTAGTACTTCTGCAGCTGTGATAGGAACTAACCTTGATTTTGAGAGGTTTGTAAGTATGAAGAAAAAAGAGTAAGGCCACTCTGGTTACTACTGAACTGGACCACTACCTGGTTGATCCATTAGTTCCAATGCCTCGTCCTGATGAACCACCACTAGATCTGTGGTTGAGGTTTAACGGTTTGAAATATCCAACATTGCAAGCAATTGCAAGGGATTTTCTTGCTATTCCTGTCACTTCAGTTGCATCTGAAAATGCTTTCAATTCAGGTGGAAGATTGTTAGACCCCATCGGAGTAGGCTTCACTATTCAACTGTCAAAGTGATGATATGCACAAGAAGCTGGATTATGGAAGACATGCAACCAGGCAAAGCTCTCAAATTACAGTCCTTTAGTGCGTAATTCTACCTTCTTATTCTGAATTGCCTTTCTTTTGCAGATGCTGAAGTTGGAGTGGATGCAATGGGGGAGTTTTCTCTGCGTTGACCCTTGAAGATTCATACACTGAGGATCCAGCAAGTGGGGGTAAGACACTAAAACTCTTAACAGTCAAAATTATTTAGTTATGAATCTTTCTGTACATGAGATTTATGTGGAGTTTAATTATATTTCCTATGCTTTGTTTGCTCATTTCAGGAGTAGCTACGGTGTTTATTAAGTCACCTTTTGCCCTTGACGACTGATTTATTGGAAGTTTAGGGTTACAATTAAGCTATGAATCAATATCATGTCAAATAGTATTGAATTGAAAGTTAATAACTTTGCCTTTAGTTTACAGATTCAAACTGAAACTTGCGTTTTACTTTACTGGCTGTAGATGGATTACATGGTTCAACTGTTCTCAATAGTTTGCTAGTGATGGTCTGATGGATGATGGTGGATACAGTCGCTGGAGTTCTGCTTATTTTTTTCATTATGGTTTCAAGTTTCAGTTTATGAATTCTCCCTCAGTTTGACAGTTTCATTTGGTCATTTGTTTAAGACTTCAAAGTCTGGTTTTCTATTTCCATTCTGAATGTTGCTCCATAGGCTTGCTGATGCCTGCAGTTTGAATTTGGATTTGCAGTCATCAATTTTTAATAAGTTCCAATTTCAATCATATTTGTGTTTTTATCTTGTTGAGTACGGTTATATTGTCACCGTCGGGTATCCAGTATTCGGCCAGTGACGGGGTGGTATGAACTTTGGATCCGTTTGCTGACCGGGGAAGGGGACGCAGAAAACCGTCAACTTTGACGAGCGAAAATCGGATATACTACATCCGTCTCTGATCTACCCCATGTCCAAGCCTACTCATAGAGCTTTAAAAAGTAAACCTATACCTATGGTTGTTGGAAAGAAACTTTTTTGAGTTTAAAAATGTTGGAAATTCTATTATCTCTATGACTTAATTCACGTTATTTTAGTTAATAAGATTATTATGGACTAATAAAATTAGATATTTTTTTTATATTTTGATTTAAAGTGTTCGTTCTGGTACACTTTGGTGCATCCGTGCACCTTCACGTAGCGTCTACTTAGGCGATGAGTAAGGGTACACCTACTTTTTATATTTTTATATTTTAATAAATCCTTAATGTTTATTTTATGTATTTTTTAATCCATATACTTTAAACTATAACGAATCATATCTCTATTTATCATGTATATCCAATTCAATGGTTTAAAGGTATTAACAGAAATCAATTTGTTTCACAGGTTTGCTTATCATTTGCTTTTCCAATTGATTATTGGGGTTTGACTTGACAAAAACTTCACTCTTATATTGATGTTTTTTTCTTTTCTGCGAATCTGCTGAAATTTATGATGCTTTGCGTTTGTATTTCCTTGTTTGTTTTTCGTTTCTTGCAATCGATCGTGGTGATCATTAGTTCATAGCATTTTGACGTCCGTCATATTCGAATATCTCAACATTTGCTTTGTTATCTTCCAATATTTTTTCTCATTTGTAGACGATATCCCTAATCGATTTCAAAGAAAGTATAATATTGTATGTAGTTAATGCAATCAAATATTTTTTTCCCAACAGTGGCAAGCATGGAGATGTTTCCCAGCCCTAAGAATATCACATCTGCTTTCTTGCTTTGCCTTCTGCTGCATCTGGTTCATGCTGCACCCAACGATGGGCTTATCAGAACCGACATGAAGAAGAGAAAGGTTGATCATAACAACTTGCTTGAACGGAGAAGGAGAAGATCACAATACGCCACATACACGCCATGTAGGGAGTGCACTGATGCACCCAGGTGCATCAGAGATTTCATCTTGATTTCAATTGATGTTGTTGAGTTTGAATGATTCATGCATAAACTTTAATAGTTGAATTTTAAAATTAATTGTAAAATTGTTGAAAATAATAAGATTTTAAATATAATAAGAAGAAGACAATGTAAGGTCATCTCCATTTCAAAATTTATTTAGAAATTTTTAATTGTGTTCACATTATCATATTAATAATTTTAACAATTTATTTAATGAACAATTTTCAACCACCTTCATCCCTAATTCATTTAGCAATTTCTAATCATTATTTATATTTTTTTAACAATATTTTCCACCCATATTAATAGATCATATCCTTATGTGATATTGCTAATTTATTTTCTAAATTAAAAAATTTTCTAATTTATTAAGTTTATATTGCTCCTTAATAAATGCTATTTAGACATGTCACTTCACCCTCTACATCATTTTAACAATGATTAAAATCTTACAGTGGAGATGCCCTAAGTTGTATTAAATGGATCTAATAATGTAATAAAGATGTAGGTTGTAGTTATTTTAACAGATAATTACTTTTTAAATAAAAAAAAATTATTTATTATTCGAAATTTTCTTCCATGAATTTGCTATTGTTGGCAATATACATTGGATTTGAAAGAGCTATGATTCTCAACGAATTACTCCTATAATTAAATTATAAAATATTTATGAAAATATTAAACTTGTAATTGATGTGTCTAAAATAGATTGTTGAGTTGAGAGGCGTTGTGTCTGGATGACAAATGGCTTGGGATCTCGAGTTTAGTAAGAATAATTAATGCCAATAAGATAATTAATATATGATTACTTTTTTGATAGATATGTCGAATGCAGATCTCCCATGCTCGATGGAGAAGCTGGTGAGCATGGTGAATCGTGGGTGAGTGAATACAATCGTTGTCAGGCAGTGACGGATCTAGAGGGAGCCTCTCCCAGGTCAGGATCCAGCTCATTTTCGAACATAGAACTCTTTTATTGGATAATTATCTTTATATTTTAAGATGAATCAATATGAAATAAATCAATATATATTTTTCATATGCGACCTAGTGCATTTCAACATATCTATACAATTCAGCCTAGTACACTCAACTATATTTTTGAATCCGTCACTGCTGCCAGGTGACGCCAAAAGGAGCAGAACGGCACACATTGAGTCGAGCTGGAGCTCGACCTTATGAAACCCAAGATCCCAAGCCATATGCAGTCTGGATAGGTTCGGTCTGGATAGGTTCGCCAGCCGGCTGAAACAGTAGTTGAGTACCCAACTCAAATACTAACTCTACTTGTTAATAGGCAAAAAAAAAATGTAACATGTATTCTGCCTCAAATACAATAGACTATATTATACGACTTATGATTGTGCTAATGAAAATGCAAATGAAACATCATTTAGATATAACTATTTTATTAAATGAAAACAGTAAATGAACCATCAAGTTTTCAAATGCAAATTACACCTGTAGCCATTTAATTGAGAATTCGTCTGCTTACATATCACACAACACCTTCTCCCTTTCTTTATTTTCTTGCTTTATATAAATTAATATCGTCATGAATTTATGATGTTTTACAACAACAACAGCAAAAAAAGACATTTCATCGTCATCAGAAATTTTACGAAAACTTAGCTAGCAAGAAGACGAATTGAATTTTGTAGGAAGCAGTTATAACTTACATATATACGAACTGAACAGACATGGACATTCACGCACTCACGTATTGGTCTATGTTACCCGCAAGCTACAAACTTCTTGATGATAAAAGTGGACAGGAAAACATGAAGAAATGGTGTGTGGTTGACTTGGTTGCAATAATTGAAGAGTAGTAGTAGTAGTAGTAGTAGTAGTAGTAGTAGTAGTAGTAGTAGTAGTAGTAGTAGTAGTAGTAGTAGTAGTAGTGGTAGTGGGATTGATCAATGCATGTTGGGTCCATGTGAATTTTGTGGCTAAGTAGATGGTATGTCCCTTAAACAGAAAAGGAAGTGCCTTTGCAGTGGAGAATCTCTCAAATCAGATTTCTTCTTCTTCTTCTTCTTCTTCTTCTTCTTCTTCTTCTAAGGCCAAACCTATTCCAACACCCCATTTTCTTTCCTAAAGCACACAAATAAAGGGTTCATTTCATTCCAACCACAAACACAGCTCCATGCCTGCCTGCCTCAACGTACAAGCTAAGAATTGACATTCATGTCATTATGGGATTCACAAAACATTTTCAACGGGAAGAAAAAGGTTCTTCAACTTCAGACTATAGAGTTCATCATTTTGATGATCACAACACTCCAATTACTTTTTCCCCTTGTTTTTCCACTTCTTTACCTATCACGTAAACGGACTCAAGTTAGCACCATTTCATAGAGGTAATCAAGATAAGATTTGAAAGCAATGAGCAGCAGTTATCTCTTACATTTTCTTCTCTCTTTAAAAGTTCATTCCTCATCACACCTACAGTTTGTTTTAGAAGAACCCATTCATTGATTTGATATGTTTTTTTTACTATTAAACCCTCTAAAATGTTTCAACCTTTCATGCTAGTTTTGGTGGTTCATTGAGCCAGATTTAAAATGAAAATTAATATGAATCGTGAATTAAAAAATTATTTCATTAAATGGACCTTTAGGAGGACTACTACCTATAACAGGTAAAGCACAACGACACAAATGGTTAGCGAATGCTAATACATTCATGTTACAAGTCATCCCAAATAAAGAAAATCTTGAACGGATGCTTATAACACAAGCCATAAGAGCTACCCGACTAAAAAATGCAACAAACAAAACAAATTCAACAAGAATAGTGCAATCAAAATAAAGAAGTAGGAAACGGCCGGTGAAGCCTAAAATGAGAACACCCGAAGCATCAAACACTCCGAGGGGTCGATTCCCCCAACAAGTCCCTGCCAGTGAATTACTCATCGTGGCAAGACCTAGTGTACAGGCCTGCCGATGGCATTTTGTGCCCAATCACTCTTGGGATCTTCAAATCACACCAAGTTCATGATGATTTTACTGATTTTTTATTTGTTTAATATGTCATTTTGTGCCCAAACACTCTTGGGATCTTCAAATCACACTAAGCTCATGATGATTTTAAATCACTCTCCAAATCACCATGGGACCACATGTGGTGATTTCAAATCTCCACCATTTTTAAAAATCAAACAAGAGATTTTGTCCAAATCACTTGACCCCACCAATTCTCTCTCAGATCTCTCTCAAATATAAAAATCAAACGAACTTCAAAAATCCCATCTATTATAGCGTCAAAATTATGAATATTGAATTATTATACTTTT
Organism: Linum usitatissimum; assembly: GCA_030674075.2. Classification (NCBI taxonomy): domain Eukaryota; kingdom Viridiplantae; phylum Streptophyta; class Magnoliopsida; order Malpighiales; family Linaceae; genus Linum; species Linum usitatissimum. Next base: position 3,025,187 of record JAUJYP020001424.1, read on the forward strand.
GTTATTGGAATTGAACATAAAATATGTGGGTTGGCTTTTCATAATATTTTTAAATAACATTTTGATGCAATTGAAGAAAAGTTATAAGCACCTCCAATTATGCAAACCTTTTATGAAAGCTTTGTAGGGAAATGCTTATGAATATTTGTGGGGTTAGTGGTTGGGGATTAGAAGGAGTATAGTTTTTCAGAATCATTAACTAACATACTAATTATCATCATCTTCGTCGGTTATGGTCAAATAAATTGCAACGACTAGCCTAGTTAGCGGCCCACTAGACCTGCTATTAGAGAAATGAAAGAGCCCATATGCAGCAACATTTTGCATCCCAAAGCAGTTAGTTTCCGGCCTCTAAAAGCCCAACGTCACAGCCTCTAAAAGCCCAAGGTGGGCCCTTCACTGCAGATACATGGAAAGGCCTTGGGACACCGGCCCAAATTCCGCAGTCACAGAAAAATTAAAAAGGAGAGATTTACGACGACAACATTTTATTCTGGTCAGTTGATAAGGATTACAATCCACTGCTTACAAAATAGTTCCCAAGCAAGCAATTACAATAATACAAGCAGGCAGCTCAGCTCAGCTCAGCTCTGCAGACTCTACAAATTTATACATACAGAAAAAGAAAATGGAAAAAAACTTGCTTCCTTCTTTCACAAGTCAAACCAAACTACAATTAGCAACAGAAAGTTATGAATAACACACAAAATAATAGCATCAGGAATGCCATTCCCAAACTTCACCTTGGACTCCCTTTCCTCAACCTCTGCACCAATTGCTCACCTTCATTCCTATCTATGCTTCTGAATCTGCGTCCCCAACAGAAAAACCAAACAAAGGAAACATTAGCTTCAAACCCAAATAACAACAGATCACTACAGTTCCGTAATTTTATCCATTAGCGTACTCACATCGAACCCAACAAGCGATCTGCAGTAATTGGAATTAGTAAGCACAGTACTGCTCGATCCACACTCGCTCTCCTGCAGCGAAACCGACGATCTGTCCAGCTTAATCGCCCATGCCAACTGGTAGTTCTGTCCCACGGACGCCGGAGCTCCAACGTTCGAGGACGACCGCTGCATCCTTACCGCGCGCGGTATGTTCCTCCCTTCCACCGACGCCCGCCGCCGGCTTGGCTGCCGCTCGTAACATTCCGCCGGCCGGCTCTTGGGCGCGCTCTGCGACCTAACCTTCGCCCTAAACGACTCCGTGTTCGCCATATAGTTGGGGAACAGCTGGCAATCGGACGCCATGGATTCCGGGTAATCGTGTCGAGGGAACGCGAACGGAACCCTGGACGGGTCGGGTTTAGAGACTGCGGAGTAGCATTGCGGGCTGCTCTGAGCTGTGCCGAATGAATACTCCTCGAAATGACCGCTGCTAGCTCTAGGACTCATCTCCGTTAAATCCGACTGCGAATATTGGTTTGAGAATCTCCGATCTGCTCCTCTTTCCGATTGTGGCTGGTTGTAAGATGAATAGCTGTTTCTGCCCTTTGTGGCGGCGGTTCCTTTTGACTCTCCCAGATCCATTTCCACTATCTTGATGTTCTCCTCCACCCCGTATTTGTCAGAATCCTGCGAAGAAGAAACAGAGAATCCATTAACGTTTTCCTTTTTCTTCCTAGTGGAATTACGAATCCAGAGAAAGTAAGGATAAAGGCAACAAATTGATGCTTTACGTAGTTAGTTTGTCTGAATCGATTCTCCTGAGTGGATCTTCTGTGAGAAGAGTAAGGTCTATTGGCGGTGGGGGGTCTTCCGTCTTCCGCCGTACGAATCCTCTGAGCTCGAGCTTTAGCCTGGAGAGTCACCAATGCTTGCATACATCGAAGCGTAGCGGTGGCCTGTTTTCTAACCAGATGTCCTCTTACCAGTGCTTGAATCTTCACCAATCCTTTCAGCGCTCGCAATGCCTTCCTCGCCTGTCACGGGCATTTCAACAAACACATAGGATGCACTTCTCAGATTTGACCGATTTCAACTTTCAATCAATTCAAAAATAATAATTCAAGAGATCAAATGTTAACAATTTCCATACCAAGTAAGATCGGAATACGGATTGAATCTTAACGGCGGCAGCCTCTTCAATGGCGGTATTCCTTTCAGCATTCAGGCGAACGACAGCAGCTGCAGCTTTGGCAGCAGCCACGGCGGCATCGGCTGCCGCAGATGTAGCAGCTGCTATGGCCATCGCGTGTTTGTTCTGCTCATTTTCAGAATCCAATTCCGCCTGCATCTCCGACGGCTTTGCAGCGGCACCTGGGGAAGATGGTTCTGCAGAATTGGCCATTCCAGTAGCTGATGACCTTCTGAAACTCCATCTCCGCTTCTCTTTAGGAGTGGTTGGTGGGTGAGAAATTGGAGTAGATGATGGATTGGAATCCTGGGAATCAATACATATGATCTCCTTATGATCTCTGCTATCTCTCCGCCTCTCCTTCTCCTTGTCCTTCTCTTTCTTCCCAGACAAGAAACCCTTAAGCCATTTGCCGGTCTTCCCCATCTCTATCAAAGAAAGCAAAACGTCCCTAAGCTGATGCTGCTGCTGCCATGGAGGCAATCACAGCAGCAACATTATTATAAGAGGTGAAAGCAACAAAGAAGGTAAGGGGACTTGTCTATTTTTATTTCCCCTGGAGTGGTCTATAGTTTCTTATGAAGTAGCTCTCTACACCATAAATGGAGAATGGTAGTCAGGTCCACCTTATTACTGCACTGCATTGCAATGGCTTAAATTGCTGCTATATTCCCCCAAACTTTTTTACTGCTGTAAAAAGATATTAGTCTTTTTGTATGTTGATTAGGTGGAAGATTGAAGCAAGGATCAAAAAGTGTGTCACGTGATGAGGACGAAGAATGAAGAAGTAGAAAGCAAGGTATCAAACCTGACCACTTTAACATATGGGCGAAGAAGGTTGAGTGAAAAGATGAGAATTTTCACTGCTGTCCCTTCTGTGACGTTATGAGAACACCATAATTGGTTCATGTTACATGAATCATGTAGTAGTTGATCTTTCGATATATATATGTATATATGAATATAGGAGGTAAATGGGTATGGTTGTGATTGGGCATGAGATGGCAAATATTTAGTTGTTAGACAAGGGAGGAGGAAGGTTCAGAGACCATGTGTAATGGGCTATGCAGCAGCTGCAGTAGTATCCTTGTAAAATACTCTGTTTATTATTAGGTATTGTTTACAATTTTTCTTGGGCGCCGTTTATCAGTACTTGTTGATTTCTAGATCTAATGATGGATGATGGGTCTGGACAAATCCAACGGTTAAATATGTCTAGTAGCTTAAAGGTTGGTTTTAAATTGAGTTTTGGATTTTAAGTTTTTTATTTTAGATTTTGAGTTTAGTTTAGAGTTTAATGTTTAGCGTTTAGAATTTTAAATTTTGAGTTTGACCCAACATCCAACGTCCAAAATTAAAACCCAACCGAATATGATTTTTTTGTCTAAACTAAACCCAAAATTTAAAAATAATAAAAATAAAAAACCTAAATCCAAACCCAAAACTTCAATTTAAAACCAATCTAAACTTAAAAAATATGATGTAAAAAAAAATAATAAATTGGACAAATTTAACCGTTAGATTCGGCCGAATCCATCTCCAATTATTAGATTTTAGAATCAGCAGGTGCTGATAAAATGGAAATCAGCACCCAAGCCTAACTGATTGTATTAGGGAGGTGGCCAACTGAGGCCTATGTTAATTAGAGTAATGGGACAGTTTTTTAGGGTTTTGTGACAAGGGTCTGTATAGCACGTGGCTTATCCTGATGGCAGCAGCAGCAGCAGCAGCAGCAGTCTAGTTAGCTGGTTGATTTGATTCTTTGGTTGTCTTCCCGGGTCAAGTTTGTATTGTTCTGCTTTTCTGTGGATTGATAGTAACATTGTCCGTTCAGGAACAGAGTTGTGGTTTGATTTTGATAGAAAGAAAGGTACTGCTGGGTAAATGAAGTTGGAGCTAGCTAGATAGTTTCAACCAATGATCATAAACCAAACTAGTTGGTAAAGCAATGAAGGGGGCCTTTGCCAGAGCGTAAATATTATACTAGTTTTTTTAATCATCTGTGGCAGTTTATCGATTAGTTAGTTTGTTGCATACGTTTGCTTACCTATTTGTCATAATGATATATATAAAGTTGGTAATACAAATTAGACTATATATTTATTCAATTACCTGATAGAAAACTACATTGTAATATATTGAGAGATCAATACATTATATTTATCATTTTAATTCATTTGTCGTGCGTTAGCTTGCTTACTAATCCACATATGGAGTAAGATACCTGGTGGTAAACTACAATGAGTAAGGACACACATGAGGAATATAATACGTTGTTTAGGTGACACTCGAAATGGATTTGAGTTTGTTTTATTCGGAAGGTTTTTTAGTAACCTGAAAACACGAATTAAATAAGATTGGTTTGTAAAATATAGTGTTTCAAACTTTCAGGATTTTAGGTAAAATTTAAAAAAGGTCGACCCGATTGAAAGTTGAGTAAGTCCAATCGATTTGACTCGATTCCACTCCTATTGTTTGGGTGTTGATGAGAAAAGAAAAGGTAAATAGGTGTAAAGTGATACGACTCATATGCATTGGAGATACAAATTAAAAAAAAAATTAAACCAATTGAGATAAGACCATTGATTTGAAAATGAATTAAAATAAAATAAAAGAGTAATGAATGAGGATTGTATTTATTAATAGTGCAACCCCTTCTCAAAACTCAAAAGAAAAAGAAAAATATAGGTGGATCGAGTTTGTTTCGAACAGCCATTAGATTATTGATGTTCATCCTTCATCGTTGGATCTGGTCATCAACAGGTGTCGACAACTTCAAATTCTTCCAAGCTATTTTATAGTTGTCCAACTCTTAATAATCAATGAAGAATGGGATTGGTAATACATGATCCTACCCACTAATGAACAGTGCAATTGTTTGACACTTTATATAGTTTCAATAACAATAGGTGGTCCAATTTGTTTGCAACCGTAGTTAGATTATTGATGTTCATTTTTGGCCGTTGGACCAGGTCATCAATAGGTGTCGACAAATTCGAATTCTACATCCAACCTATTTTATATTTGTCCAACTCTTAATAATCAATAAAAATGTAAGCTACACAATGTAAGAATGGGATTGATAGTAATTAATTCTACCCACAAATGAACATTGCTTGACGCTTTATATAATTTTAAATTAATAATAATGGGTTCGATACCATTATTTGTAAAGAACAGCTGTTCGAGTGACGGCCACAATTAATAGCAACTAGTTCATTATCTCTTACAACTATCAAATCTACTACGTACACTGCACTATCGTTCCCCACTTCCTATTGAAGGGGATTCTCAACGTTATGTGAAGAAATCTAAGGGAAATTAGTTTGAGTTTTGGTAAGACTCTACATTTGAAGAATTTATTGTTTGTTTACGCCCACAATGGTGATGAAAATATTTTTTGATTTTTGAATTCCTCAAAACCTAAATTTTCTATAAAAATGTGTATTATAAGAATCTCTACAAAAAATTTAAAATTTAAAATTTTCCAAATAAATTAGTGGATTCTGTTCGTCCATAATTATTTTGTCTACCAAATTAGACAATTTAATATTTTCCAACTGTCAAGAAAATCTTCCATATTTCCTCTAATTTCCAACTTAATATATATAAAAAGGGGACCCTTAGAGATGTGTAAAATGTTTCATTCCAGACATGCACCTTATTAAAACAAAAAAGTACGAGGGTTATTGTAGCTTACTATTCATATGAATAGTAACTCCTCTATCTACTATTTGATTTCTTTTTAATTGGATTAGTAGGATTTTATTTTTATTTAGTTAGGAGTTATTTTTTCTTTTTACTTTTTTCTTTTTTTTTTATTTTCCTCCTTGATTTAAATTTTTGTTTATAATTATTTATACAAAGCTCAAAGTATATTTTTTCATTCATTCATGTTGTTTATTTAATTTTTTCAAGTTAAATGACATCAATTCTAAAATATGTTATTTTATATGTGAGTTACGTTATTATCAAATTTTACAGTTGTGGTAGAAAATTTACGACATTTTGATATTTTACAGTAGTATATAATGCGATTATCCGAATTTACATCGAATTTACTAAGGAAGTGTCTTCATGACAGTAGATATGTAATTATCATACTTCAACACATCATGATTATTTGTAGTTTTATCGGGTAGCTTTAGGCTTGGCAACGGTTCGAATCAGTCACGGTTAGTGCAATATCCACTACCTAACCGCTTCAATAACTAATGGTTACGGTAAAAAATCACCAAGTTTGACAGTTCGAGTCTGATTTTAATACCATCACCGTATTTGATCATGTTGCGGTTTTAACCACCGGTTATTATTAACCAAACAAATCAACTCAATGTTCTTTCGGTTTGTTGTTACAAAGTTTCTTTAACCACTTAGTGAAAACTGGTTGGAAAAACCAATGAGTTTGGGGTTTTAAAACTGATGTTTTAACTTTTGTGAAAGAATATATAATTATCCATTAGCTAGATATTATCATATAAAATGACGTCATTTTACATTAGCGGGTCGTGACTATAATGGTTCAGATAGTATGATATCCATCACTGCACCAACACTGTAAAAATTGCGTTGTGGTTATCATCAAAACCGCACCAGATACCAGTCAAAGCGTTTCAAACCCGCTTTGACCGGCTCGATCTCGGATGGATTCCCAATTTTTTGAATTTCATTGTCAAGTTTAAGTAGCTTATCATCACCAACTCAATTACTCATTTCCTATGTTATAGTTACTTCTTTAGGTATACTTTGACTTCCAAATGTCTACTAGCCTGTTTAGTTATCCGTAGGCATAAAATCCTTCCAAGTTAAAACCAATCTTGGCATGTTGTTATGTTGATTATTTTCAATTTACCATGATCTTTGTAGCACTATTGTTAATGCTCTATATTGAAAGAAGTTGATTGAATATCAAGAGAGTAAAAAAAAATGGCATTTCCCTTTCCTCCTAGCTATTAATTCTTAGTTGATTAATTCTCTATTTATATGCCAAAATCAATTGAAATAAATGGAACATAAGCTATACTATTTTAGATTTTTAATTCTTTAAGGCATATACAATTACTATAACCTACGAATGAGAAAAGTCACACTAAATTCGAATAAATTATTTACGATATTGTGTCGCTATTAAATCTAGTATAATATAAAAACTCAGATTTTGTTAACGTTCATTGTCAATTCCTTTTTAATTCATCTGGAGACACAATGGCGGAGCCAATTCACTCTGAGGGGTGACACCCCTGACTTTGAAATTTTTTGTTTCAATATACACGCACCAGTAGTGCATTTGAACCACAACCCTCCATTTATTAATTAAGTAAACTTTTCTCTCAGCAACACATTAGTCTTTACACTTTTACTATATACGTATATAGGAACGTTGTGGTATTTCGAAGGTATAAGTACCTTTTATATTAAAATTTCACATTTGTTAAATTTAAAATTCAAAAATAAAACCTAAAGTTTTATAGTAAACCTTAAACTCTAAAGAAAGATGCTAACACACTCTAACTCTCAAACATTACATAATAAACTCAAACTTTAAATTATATCACAAACTCTAACTTTTAACAATAAATCAACATTAATTTATCTTAACCCTTAATATTAAATCAATATTTGAATTCATGCTCACTTACTTATTTGTTTAAAAAAATTTATTTAGACTAAATATCAGATTTAAATTTATAATCAACCTTATTTTGAAACTTATATGTAAATCCCAAAAATTATGAAGATTCGGTCTCCTTTTAATTTTTTGGGTAAATCCCAAAAAATGTAAGCTTGGACTCGGATGTGTGAAAATAACTAATAAACAACTGATTAATTTTTATTATCAACAAAAAGAAGTATTATAAATAACATTTCAGATTACAAACTCAAAAATTTTAAAAAAAAATTCAAACATTACAACCATTAAATTACAATATATTTAACCACAAACTATAATATTATTGGTTGTTCACATTGTTTCGTAACCATGAGGTCAAGAGTTTGATTTTTACTTATGAAAATAAAATACATTTTATGCTAACAGATTATCACCTTGTGCAGGCACCCATAACAAAAAAATCACTTCTATCAACAATAAATATCTTAATTACAAAAAAAGTAAACTATAACATGTTTGACCGTAGTGATATTTTTAAAAAATAAGCTATCATATTGATAAACATCGTAGTACCACAATGGTGGAACTGGGGGTTTGCCAGGCGACCACCTAGGGCTCTTCGTCCCAGTATGTAAATTTTACATAATTTTTTCTATTGTGTTTTGAAATTTTATCAGATGTCATTTTAAATTCGTACGGTGTTGAATCATTAATTAAAACTCATTTATTAAATATGACTAGTTTAATTTGAGCCAAAGCTTTTTAAGATAATAATGTATCAAGTTTAAATTTATAATTAATCTATTAGTTAGTAATAATTATAAATTTAATTCAAATTAATCAAATTTAGAAGAAAAAATATGACCAGTTTAACTTGAGCCAAAACTCTTTAATAGGTAATAACATATCAAGTTTAAACTTATAATCAATTTATTAGTTAATAATAATCATAAATTTAATTCAAATTAATCAAATTTAGAAGAAAAAATTGCCTGGTGGCACATTCGAATTTGGTTCAACTAAAAGTATAACGAATATCTTTTTCGTATATGAGCTTAGTATTATGTAAAAATTAATGGATTCAGCGATTGATTACTCGATATACAGATATTCAATCCAAATTCAACTTGGTGCATGTTTCAATCGTGAATCGTAATTACGCCCTTGATTTTACTATTATTAATGAAAATGATTACCATAGTTAACCTTTTTAATATTAGTTGGATTTTAGACTTGAAATTCCGCTCAGAGTCTCCGATCATCCTGGTTCCGCTATCAAGTATTATACTGAGTATACAATTTCATAAAAACGAGTTATTGGTCTAATAGAAGGGAGAAATGAATAAGATTGGGGGCTAGCCTACTTAGAAATTTGATATGAATCTCATCATCTTTTTTTACTGGAATCTGATGCAATTTTATTGATCAGAAGAAAATATTACATCATCAAATTTTACCTGATCAATTAGGAAAACAAAAAGTCGATCCACCCATATAATATAGTTATTCCACCTAGTATAACTTTGAGTCATAATATGGGCCACCTCATATACTTCGTGACGATAATATTATAAAATTGCAAAAATCAAACTCATTCATAAGCATCCAAATACTCTTGCAAAAAAACCTCAAACTCTATTCTTTCATAACCTAACTAGCCAATGAACATCTTTCTCCTCTACTGATAATTGAAATGGAAATAGTAGTTGGGTGACATTATAAAAATACAAGAATGTTGGTGAAATTGCATCCATTATTAATTTGCACCATTAATAAGTTCGGGGACCAGCCTACTCTCATATGTCAATTATTTGTTTGTTCTTTTCGCCGTTGAAAGCTCTAAACTATATTGTTTAAACTACGAAGAGACGAACCCCCCTGTAAATTGGAAACAAGTTGATATTGAATGATGAACTCGCTCCATGATTACTACATTATGAATAATAATAGATTAACAACAAGTACAGTAAATAATTGTTTGCAATAAAATGTATTAGTTGGATGGCATGTGCTGTGTTTTTATGCAAGTTGACTTGATGTTTGGTTGTTGGAAATGTGCTTAGAAGCTTGCTATTTTTGTTTTGAAATGAATATGTAAAATAGGTGTTATTTAATGGACGATACAAAGCAGCTGAAATGAGCTGTTGTTGTGAAATTTTTTTGTCGGTTTTCACGGTTACATGAAACGTAGCGAACCGATAAGCGTGAAAAATGACAGTGTCGGTTCTCGTGGTTGTATGAAACCCAGAACCGCGAGAACCAACAAGGCTAAAAAATGATAGTGTTGATTCTCGCAATTATATGAAACCCAAAATCACGAGAACTGACAAACCTAAAATTTTACAGTGCACGTTGTCGCGGTTATGGAACCGCGAGAACTGACAAGCATAAAATGTTACATTGTCGATTTTCGCGGTTATATAACCGCAAGAAAGGAACTAACAAACGGCGACGATCAACTGAGACCGTCTTTGCCCTAAGTGACCGCGAAAACGAGCCCGCTATCATTGTAGATTTTCCCGCAATTGCTGGTAACCGCGACAACGGGCGTTCTCGCGATTATAACCGCGAGAACCGTATCCGAATAACCACGAGAACGGCTCCGTATTCGTATTATAAAGATGGGTAGCTGCAATGCCCCACTAAAAATGATTATACTTGGATGGACAAATAAAGTTCTCTAACTACTTCAATTTTTTAGGATATGATTTTACATATGTAAAATTATTGATGGTGTGATTTGAGCAAAAAAACTAATTTGGTAGAGATGATGATTTATTTTTTACTTTAAAATTATAGTCAAAAGAAAATTTGAAGAACATCGGGTGTAGTCTTATATTATAAATAATGACAAAAAATTCGACGAAATTTAGTTTAGACTTAACAAGATTAAAATTATTGATTTCAATATTTGATTACTTAAAAAACCCCTCTAAATAACATAAATGTTATCGGGGTAGTGTTTATCCTTAATTTAGTGGAGGCACTGTAGCGTTCACTAATACTACAGTGCCTGAATTTAAAGTGGTGGCAATATTTACCCCACTGAGGTCTTAATAGATAATAGACTTTTAATATTTCCTATTTTTAGAATAAAAATCTACATGTCATAAAAGAATTAATCAAGCATCTTGAACCAAAAAAAAAACTAATTTGGTAATGTTGATATATCGGTTTAGTTAAAAAATGGAACTTTATAAGAAAATTTAAAAAATATCGGGTGTAATCTTAAACTATGATGATTACACATTTTAGTTGATCTTAATTGAGACTAAATTCAATTAAATCTATTAATTTTAACGTTTAATTAAGTGGAAAACTCAGTACTCTAAGTAACATAAAATCAATAGATTTTTCTAACCCCATTATGATACGGTTATGTCCACTTTATGAGTAAATTAAATTACAAACCATCATCATGTCCATCTTATGAGAAGATTATGTCACGACTATTCTCTTGTTAAGAAGTTGCAATGGCATAGATTTGACAAGGAATAAGACCTCAAAATAGAGAGATGAGAGAACACTTCGTGTTCGTCTCCAGTCAAACCCAACTTGGCCCTTAACCGCTCTAATCGTCTGTTTTTGCTCCCGCTTATCCCCAAACGTCATACATTGCCTGAAAATGTATCAAAAACATACCAAACAATGTAATACGGCCCCGAGGGGTAGGAGAACTAACATGTGCTAAAAATCAAGAGTTTAAACACATTTCGACACACAAAAAGCACAGTTTACAACGAAAAAAGTGTGTCGAATATACACCACATCAAACACCTTTTGGAATGTCTTGCAAACCTTCCGGATGGGATGATCAATGCTAGACCAGATACTATCATATGGCCCTTGGAAAACGGTGAAGTCTCTGCGAAGAGTCCTTACAGAGGACAGATTATGCGGTGTGGCAGCCGTCCCTTACTCTACTATTTGGACCAAAGGCATACCGTCAAAGGTCCAATGTTTCCAATGGAGCGTCTTTCACAAGAAGATCGCGACGCTCGACAACTTACAAAGGCGGGGATTCCAACTCTCAAACCGGTGTGCGCTTTGTAAGGTCATTGCAGAGACGGTTGAACATCTTTTCGTTGGGTGCGATTTTTCCTCTGCTGTGTGGGATAACATCAGGTCCACCCTCCATATTAATGGGCCAATGCCTTCTCATAGTGAAGATTTTGCCTCATCTTGGGAAGGGATAGCATGCTCTCTCCCTTTTAACAAGCTATGAAATTTATTGTGCATGCTACTTTGTGATTTTTATGGATTGAGAGAAACTATAGAGTTTTTAACGACAAAGAGCGGACTGTTGTTGCTGTGATGAGAAGAATTTTGATAAATTGTAGGCGGTGGGCGCAGGCAGCGGGAGGTTTCTCTCCTGACAAGCATAGCCAATGGCTAGGTATGACTTTCGACCCGGGTTGAGTTAAGGATTATGCAGGGGTGTAGTTTAGAAGTTTTTGGGTCGGGTTCTGTTTGTTGCTGCTGCTTTGTCTTGAGGTAGTGGTACGGTGTTTTGGGGTCCGACGACAGTCTTATTAGTATTTGGGCGACAAGTTTGTTTCCATTCTTTTATTTTATCCTTTTGCCTGGGTCTTTGTATATAGCCTGTATATTCTACTCTTTTTCTCCTTTAAATATATATATATGCTCTCAACTTATCAAAAAATAAGAAATTATAATACCATTGTTATGTTTATTTTACGAATTTGTAATTATAACAAGTAAAACAAACTTAATATGCATTTGAAATAGAGTACAAATTAAGAAAGGATGTTTAAGCCACTCCAACCCTGTAGTACAATGCTCAACATCAAACTACATACACACATGGCTTACAAAATAGCAGCAAATCTGTATGCCTTTTTTAGATCCGACCATTAGAAAACGAGAAAGAAGATGCATCGTCTATAGCAATGGCAAGTAGCCCTAAGAAACCCATATCCTCACACTTGGTCAGAATGACCACCTCCGTCTTCCTTTTTCCTAGCCCTTTCTTCCTTGTGTGTTCCCCGTCTCTCATTTGACGTTGTGTATTCTTGCCTTAAATTTATCTGTACAAAATTCATAAATACGAATCAGAAACTTGTCAATATAAAAAAAAAACTTGATTTTTTTATTTATAGCCATGTTTTAATAAGAAATAACTAATTTAGATATCGGCCATAACGAATTACAAAAATAGACAATAACGGATCTCTACATTACGTCTCGCAACCTAATGAACGGCACACTATAGCTTTATATTTCAACTAGGTTGGCTTGTCCGAAGCTTTATTGACTATGATGTAACGATCCGTGTGTTTTGTTAGCGTGTTCTATTTTATATATCAAATAGGAGTGTATGTTGATTTCTTTAACGTTATATATAATAGTATACAGTCTAGGGTGTAACACTAAATGATAGAGTTCTCCGAAGTTATCGTCGTATATTAGATTATGGATTGCTCTCTCTATAGAAAACATGGACATATTCTGAAAGCAAGTGTAACCGAACTTCATCCAACTCTGGAGGCTTAGTCTCCAATGAGCTGGCTCGCCAAGCCAGGCAACCCAGCTCGTTTAAAACAACCTCTATGTTGGCGATACCTATGAAGTCTAGTTTGGACGCAGAAAACTTACGCGTTTAACCTAAGGAGTGGTGATATTTGAAATAACTTATAAGTTTGTGATACAGATTAAGTCTAGTTTTGAGGCAGTTAACTTATGTGTTTGACCTTGAGGAAAAACTTCATTGAAACTTCTAAATTGGTGATACCTATGAAGTATAGTTTAACCTCGGAAAAAAAAAGTTTGTCAAAATCATATCATGATTATACTTGTTTTAATCGTCTCAGGAATACTAAGATTTTGGCGTTAAAATTATTTAAATTTGAGTTCATATATAAAATATATTAATTAAATAAAGAACGTTAGGAGAAAAAATATTTAAAAAATTTGTTGCCAGTGGTGGCCTTTTCTGGAAAGCTCTGGTGAAAATGATTACCGACCGTCATATCTTGAGCATAGATCTCAAGCATCCGTTCTAAATCTCACAAAACAGTTTACAACCGTCAGATCTCCACGAACAAATCAGCCGTCCATATAAATCAGGCGAGTGCACTGATGCATTTCCTCTGGCTTTTAACTTTCTTTTAATATTTTGTTTTCACCGCTTCATACTTTTAATGAAGTTGAATTTTTTTTAACCCCCACATTTTCGATAATTGTACTTTAGTCACTTGATTACCAAAAGTATGAGGGTTAACAAAAAATCTCAACTTAATCAAATTTGTGAAGCACCAAACAAAATAATAACCATGACTAATTTGAATTTCATTGAAAATAATAATTATTTCCGCAACCCAATTGAATTTGGATTCACCGTAACATATTTTAAATTATTTTTAGGAGCCTACATTTTAATTGGTTTAGTATTTTTTAATCGAATTCACCAAAAATTAAATGTTTAATAAGGAGAAATTTTGATTTAGTTTTCGTAAAACCATGAAAAATGACAAAATTCTCATTTGGTGAGGTGAGTGTTTTACAGAAATAAATTTCCCATAAGCCCACTTTTCTCTCAAACTAGGCCAATGTTCATGAGACGTAGTCGTTTATGGAATCCGGAAGCCAAACATTGTATTAATCTCAACTCAATTAAAAATAAAATTGAGTGGCCCCGCGCAGCTAGGTATGTCCTTGAAAATAAAATTGCATAATGACTAGTGAGTATTGATACACGATATGATGGAAGCCAAGTGTCAAAAAAAGTACAATATATACTTAAAAGGCATGCATTGCATTTGCATCAGTATCACATCACATGCATGGTTACTCTTAATCTGCAAAATAAACATTCGTAATTAATGAGGACCATGGCTCTACCTTTGCCTTTGGATTTATCTTCAAATCAAATATATATATGTACTAGTACTACAAGCTAAGGAATCAAGGATGTTAGTTGGTTGGTTGGCTTGTGTTTCAACATTTATATACTACGGCCAGTTAGCCCGTAGCAGACCAGAAATGGCATGCCATAGCTGCTGCGCCCTGCATTCATTTGCATATGGGTAAACGACAAGTAGGTGGGAGTACTGTGGGCTCTAATACAATCAAACTATTCATTCATCTTTCGTCCTCTTTTCCAAACGACCGATGCTCTTGGATCTCTGTCCCCATTCTATAGAGAGATCCCCACATCCGTTGTTTTATTCACCCTACAGCCAGGTCGTATCCAGAATCGATGAAGATTTTGTATCCAGTTTACAAAATAAGATAATGTGTCAGTTACGTATTTTATACCATACATATAAATCACTACTTGTTTACGTATAAATAGTGTGACTGGACTCCAATATGTAGCTATTGACATTTACTTGTTCAGTTCTGAGTTTGGATAAATATTTCAAGTAGAAGATTGGGTAGAAGGGTTATTGACATGGAAAATGGGGATGAGGAGATGTGTCGGTGGAGGGAAATTGGTAAGTAGTAGAATTAACTAGGCATTCATTTTCGGGGTCTTTAATGTCCCAGCTGCATCCTTGTTTATTTGTTTTTGGCATAGTTATCATGACCCCATCTCTACCTACACACACTACTTTGTCTTTGGCCCTTTGATGCTCCTAAGGGTGAGTCAACCCATCCCCCCCTTCTCTTTTGTGTTTCACGCTCTATTCACAAAAATATGTATCATTATCTGATCCAAGAGTTTCAACTTTTTATTAGGTTATCCCACATCGAAGAGAGGAAGGAGTTTGGTGTTATTTATAAGTGTGAGGAAAGTCTCACCCTTTAAGCTAGCTTTTGGGGTGAGAAGGTTCAATAGCACCCAATAGTGATATCAGAGCCCAGGTTGACAACACCTTCCGGGATTCGGTCCGAAAGATCGATGGTAATCCGGTCAGAGCCGGTAGATGGGTAATGCCTACCGAGAGACCGATGTGTGAGGGGGAGTTTGTTGGGTTATCCCACATCGAAAAGTGAAAGGGGATGGGTGTTATTTATAAGTGTGAGGAAAACCTCACCTTTTAAGTTAGCTTTTGGGGTGAAAAGGCTCAATAACACCCAATATTTTTCACCCATTTTTAGAGTATATATTTCTAAACTATTTGGGTATTTTTACTTCAATCATTTTAATTTGCTTTGTTATAAGAATTCTTCGCCTCCATCCTCTTTGAACTTTCCTGCGACTCCCCGAGAAAAAATTGTGATGGAAAGTTATAACTAGTTATAATGAAAAATAACTAGTTTTATATTTGATATTATAATTACTTATATGTGAAAATAACGTGTAATTAGTTATATTTATTTTTAAATAAACTTCTAACTAGTTATATGTGAAAGTATTTATCCATCGCGCAACAGAGACTCAATGACCGTAGGGATGACATGTACTTCTTATAAATAAAAACAATCCACATCACCTTTAGATCAAACAGAGGTTCAAATTATGAAATTCAAAAATAATTTATATTTATCCATGAAATTCTTAAACCAAACTTTTCGTTTCAACCAAATGGATGCACCCGAAAATGACGAAAAGAAATCCATTAAGTACTTAAGTTGGACTACTGCGAATTGGTACGTATGTAAGATCGATGTTCAACGTAATTAGTTTTATTGGGGATGACATGTTGGCACCACAACTTTCGGCCATACGTACATGAATGGGAAGCAGCCAAGCGATCCCTGAACAAGATATTGAGTGCGGGCGATCCCGAAAGGCCCACCGTCTCTATCGATCATGCCATCCAAATAATCAAAGAATTTATGTTTGGGAATAATTCAAAGCAATGAGAATATATGGGGGAAAGGGATGTGCAATGTGCATGCATCATGCATGGCTTCATCGTCCAAAACAATATCAGTGTCGCTGTTCCAATTAATTTTCCCTATGTATGGGTTAGGACGCTACACATTGCCACTGCTCAGCCACCCAGTTACTGATCTCTCACCCAAACTCCCGGCCGGTGGCCAAATGCCTCAAGCGTTAAAAAGTCTGACAGTTGTTTGTTGCCGTAAAGGTTGCCGGGTACGTCTTGTATATGACCGAGAACTCGGGTGAGCCCATTGACAAAATGATCCAAGATCTTGATGAGTCCATAGTTTTTAGGAACGAATCACGATGGTATCCTATATACATTTATAATTTATAGAATTTGTGTTATATTGCTATTCTCTTTTGTTTAGATATCAAACCATGATAGAGAACAAAATCTGGAAAATAGTATTGGACAAGTGTGACTAGTTTGTAAAATTTGAGGGTGTGATTTTTTAGGCTACTTACCTTTTGCGAATGGGGGTCTAGTTTACCTCCGAATCACGCGCGCGTCCGGTCGGTCGAGTCGTGTCGAGACGAGCGTGCCAGGGTCGGCCTTGAGACTTCTATGAGAGTGTATCGTAACCCTAAAAGAGATGCGAGAAGAAGTGAGCAACGATAGATTGAGAGTGTATTAGAGAACTTTTTCGTCTCCTATAGACGAGAAGTATAGACCGGTTGTTTTATCGTGAAGGTGTCCGGTTGATAATCTGTTGTGCGCAATTGTGTCGAGGAACATTTTCAAAAAAGCGACCTAATCCGCGATTCAACTAGATCGATAACCCTTGATTTTTCGTGTTCGGATTCTAACAAATATTAACCAAAGGCAGAGAACAAAGTAGAGTGCCCACTGCCCTCACCAACATCTGGAGCTGAAGAGGTAAGGAGACGTGCTACTTCTGAGGAGTCTGCGAAAATGGTGGCGCGTCGTCCAAGGGAGCGATAATACTGAACGGCCAGCAATCCACTTATAGCAGCTAAAAGTTTCAATATTAAAGGATCACGCGCGCGTTAACAAGCTGCCTGATAACACCACTATAAAACCGACATGCATAACGCAGCCGGCCGTGTACAGTAAGTAGATCTCTGTACCGCCGCGCCCATATGCATAAGGTAGCGAGGAGAGGACCGAGGAAGAGAACTATGAAGCGTGGACGTAGAGGAAGGCGCCAAGGTCCTAGCTTCACCACTTTCTATTGACTATCAAGTATTCCATACCTTCTGATTGTAAACCACTCCTCTCACGATTCGCCTTGGGCTCATGCCAGATCCTGCCTGGGCCTTCTGTTTCTGTGCCTGGTGGACCTTGGCCCATCCAATGCATATGAGATTCTAGCCCATTTGTATACCACTAACTTAAACAAGTTCATTGCTTCTCAGGCCTTTTACACCCAAAAAAACAATTGCTTCTCAAGCATCATATTTTTTCGTATACATGGAATAAAATAAAACAGTATTGCTATTTGCTTTTAAGTTACTCTCTATAATACATAAAATTACATTATTATTTTTTGAATTTTAATTATTTTATTTCAAATAAGTTCCAGTAGCATGTATCATAATTTATTGTTTCACCTATAAACATAGTTGACTGTATTTGTAAAATAAACAACAAAGAACTGAGTTTTTTTTGTGACTTTGATCGTTGATTATCGGCGATGACTGTTGGGATCGGCGGATGAGAACTCGAATAATAATGATAATCGATGAATGATCGGCGGATGATCGTGAATGATGTATTCAAAGAATATGATTTATGGTTTTTGTTTTCAATAAAAGGGAAATTACGATTTATAATAGTTAAGGTGTTTTTTTTTAAAATCGTTAGCTGATGAATAACACTCCCCTAAAATACAACTAACAAACCGATCTTGCCCTTCAACTTGAATAATGGTAACATAATGGTTCATAATACGTATTTGAGTATGATCCTAATAGCCCCTATCGTTGTACAAAACTTATTGAAACTATATATGTAAATTTCAAACTCGCTTTGAAGTCTCAATCCATTATACAAGTCTTATTTGATGAGCTTTGCAACTTCAGACTCACAAACTTTTATTTAAAAGAACATGTTAAGAATAATATAAAATTAAAATTAAATCTTTTTCAAACAACTCGAATATTTGAACAATAATCTTTGACCTTTATTTTCTACCTCCAACATAACTAGCATTGTGTAGGAAAAACATATCTTTATTATAGGCAACTCGACATAAAATTTCATTTATTTTCTATTTTGAATCGGAAAAAAGAAGAATTTTTTTTGTTTAAGAAGCAAGTCTCTTGATTTAGAGTCTATTTTTGTAAATTTATTTACTTAGATGAGGAAATTAAATGAAATTAAGAGGGTTTTGTGAAAACTCAGAGTAACGAAGAAACATTTGTTTGTTTAGTTTTAATTGGCCAGTGTTTTACGAAAACATTTTTTCTCTGAGCCCATATTTCCTCTCAAATGTGCATTTTTCAAATACATGATGTTGAGGATGTTTTTCCTCAAAACTCTGAGTTTTCGTAAACAATGGATAGATATTGTCATTATTACCCCCAACTTTTTTTACGGCTATAACGACTATAACAACTATAACAACTGAGGTGGGGAATAAAAGTGGGATATTGGTTTGATTAGCCAAAGCATGTAATATATTATTGTAATTATGTAATGCATATTTGGAAAAACTATATGATTAGCCATGACATATTATAATATATGGTTGTAGATATGTACAAATATTTGTTCTTCTTCCCTGGCAAATACAAGTACTGGTGGTATCGGATTTGTTCTCATTTATAGTTAGTAAAATACAGGACGAGTATGGTACAAAATTAAACGGCTCTACAATAGTACGAGAACGGAAGTTCTAAACGCATATAATACGTATATGTGTATTAAACGAATTTTTGCTAAGTAGAAGATGATGAGTCTTGAAATTGGATTTCAAATAAGGGCATCATGGTCATTGCACAATAAATTCCTAACAAATTGAAAATTGTATTTCAATTACAAACATTGTCACCAAATAATATAATTGGAATTACACAATCTCTAATTCCTCAATTCCCTTTTTTCTACTTTTCCTTCACCCTCCTTTACTCCATACCAAATGAGACCTTAAGTATTTTAATTTCATGGGTTGACATGCCTCCACTTACACCAAATAATATTATATTCGTTTTCTTACCTTGTGTTATTCTCATTCGAGGTACGTAGTGATTTCCTGGTGAGAATAGACGAAAACAAGATCTGAATGTCATGTTTTATTTTTCTCTTACTTGAGAAAGAAACTAGAAACTGGAAAGGGTCTTGGGACATCATGTTACATGTGCAAAGTACAACAAGCCTCTAGAATGCTGAGAAAATGGGATGCGCGTTTCTGGTGTTATTAATTAATTTCAAGAATGTCCTCAATGCGGAAACTAACAACGCACCTTTTGAAACTAAAAATGCATTGCTTTGACTTAGCACAATATGTCGTCACAAACCCTGAACTATAGACTAATGATGAAAAACATGTACTTAATTGGCAGCTTAATTTCTTCCACCCAAATGAAACATAATTTGATCTACTGTTCTTGTCGATTATGTTGCCGATCCTAATTCCTCAGCCTTGTCAAACCGATAGTTGGAAAATGAACCAAAATTCATTAAATTAAAAATAGATTTCCAGGAATGTACAGTTAGTAATAGCGACGTTGAACAATGAACGGCAGCGGAGACACCTATGACATTGATTCCCAACGGCAACACTTGATTCGTATGCCCTCCATGTCCCACTTTTTCATGCCGAAATTTAATAACCACCACCCCCCTCACTAATTGACAAACTCACCCTAAGCCCAACGTTACCAAATTGATTACAAGGTGAACAATGTTTCTTTTTCGAGGAGATGAACAGAACAATGTTGTTTCTTCAATTTTCATTACAAAGACTCCAGTTTTCTTGGCGCGAATTCTCCACATCTCACGAGCTCATATATGCAACAATGAGCTCATACATAGCAAACTATTCTTTCCTACTTTACAAAAAGACTCGTACGTTCATGATTAACTAACCTTTGTGATACTGACTTCACACGGATTCCAATTTCCGTTTCAACAACGAACGTGAGAAAGGGACGGAGACAGCTTTGTAAATTTGTGTTACACGTCACAAACAATCAAGACGAAATTAAAACACCCCCAATGTTTAAGTCAAGAACAGGCAGCGCGTGCGACTTGGGAACAGAGAAAAAACTTGACGGCCACATTGATTGGATCAAAATTCCAAGGTCTGCCATCTCCCAACTCCCACCCAACACCATTTAAATGCTTTGATTTTTCTTCAGCATACTCAAATCTCATCCTTTGCCGAATCCCAACTTTTCTTTCTCTTTTGGTCACTCATTCTTACCTATGGCTTCTCCCACTACTTTTGCTCTTCTGGCAACTATCCTCCCGCTTCTCATCCTCGTACAAACCCCGCTGCCCTCATCCGGCGACCTGTTATCTCCGCTATTAGCTCCGGTCATGGGTTCGTCTCCCCTCCCACCTTCTTCAATTAGTTGTTTTTGCTGAATCCACTATTGAGCAATGGGTTCGTCTCTTTCTCGCTATTGAACTGGTTTTTTCTTAGGGAATGTTTGTGAGAAAGTTGAATGCGGGAGAGGAAAGTGTAAACCGTCGACCAACAACAGCATCATCCCTTACGAATGCGAGTGCGACAATGGGTGGAAGCAGTCGTCCCTACCCAATCGTAGTGACGGTCTCCCCTTCCTCAATTTCCTCCCCTGCATAATCCCCAACTGTCAGCTCTCTCTCTCTCTCTCTTCTTAGTTCTTATTGTTTGTTCAATTTCTTCCCAAAAAGAGTTAATCCTTATTCCTTTTATAAACGAAAAACTCAAAAAAAATTCGTGTAGGTTCCATGAATTTTGCGTGTGATAAACCAGCAGAGCCGCCGGTTCAAGACAAGGCTGGAAAACCCAACATAACCATTCTTGATCGTAAGTACCTATTAGTGGGTTAAAGCTTGGATTTTGATGCTTTCATTACATAATAATCCTGCTGGGTTTAAGTTGGATGTCATGTTTTGTTTATGAGGCAGCGTGTTCCTGGGCAGACTGTGGAGGCGGATCCTGCAACAAAACTTCCATCTTCACTTACAGTTGCCAGTGTTCGGAGGGATTCAATAACCTTCTCAACACTTCCATCTTCCCTTGCTACAAAGAATGTATGGAGATTTACCCTTCCAAATGCACAAAGTTTCTTTCTCTTTTCCTTATTTTTCGAGGTTAATTATTTTTTTGATGTCGGATCAGGTGGGATCGGGATGGATTGTAAGGATCTAGGGATCGGGGTGCAAGGTCCTCCAGCTCCAACAGCACCTGGATTGTCGCAGAACGACGGTGCTAAGAATCAAGGTACAAATTCATTCCCATTTTTCATAGGAAGAGTTGGTCAGGGAATGAATTATGCTGTAATGTAGCAGTGTTTAAAGTAAGTTTCCATTTGTGTGTGTTTTTGCGTGATGTGTTTTGACAGGTACCCCAACTGTAAGGGGAATGTTCAGTTGGCCTTTGGCGTTGATGGTTTCATTAGTCGCAATCGTTCAGCTGTGAGATAGAAGAGACATGGAGTTGTTGTTGCGATAGCATTAGGAGGCACAGTAGAGTTGATTTGGGATTTGATTTTGTACTTCACTATACTATACGTACGTTTCTATTCATTCTGTTTCATAGAAAGAAAAATAAAAACGGCAGAGTTGTGATCAGATAGGATTACTGTAGGCCTAGAGATGATGACTGGGTAGGGTGCTTCAGTCCTTGGCATTGAGATTATGTTTTGTGGTAATGTCAAATATTAGAAACGCTATTGTAAACACTATGTATAGAAATTGGCCATATGATGCAGTTTATCGACATATGATGCAGCTTCACGAGGAAACTAATTTGCGCGTTTGAGTGGAAAAGGTAACTTGATAAATTCAGGACTAGTGGAACCATCACAGGCATATAAATTACTGTCAAAAGGTTAGAAATTAATTGATAAACTGTAGGAATAGTCAGAAACTAGGTACACGTCTGAGGTTTTTCGTATGTTGTAGTACTCAAACCATAGATTTCAAATTTAATGTTTCATTCTTTTGTTATTTTTTATGTAAAATTCCTTGTTTTCATTCACTTCCTCATAATATATGACCCATTGCTGAATAAGAGTGTCATCAAGGGGAATAGAATGAACTCGAAAAGGTAGAGTGATACTTCTATGAGCCAAACAGCCAGCTAACAAATTGCCCTCTCTAAACACATCAGAAAGGAAAACGACTGATTCCAATAGACTGTGAAACTGAAGCAGTGTGCTGATGTGACGTCTCCTCCGTCGACTACAAAATGGATAAAGATGTGGTTGAATCCATCAGCAAGGCTATCCTTCAGTGTCCGAATGACCAGACCAGACAAAAACACTTAATGGCCCATTAAAATTCCGCGCAAATAATGGAACATCTTCCCAAATGATTGGCGTACGCGACCAACAAACTACCCTGTCAATTTCTCATCGCGCCCCCAACTGCTGCCTGCTTGCATGATGGAACGACCCATCAAAATTGACTATAACCCACTTGTGTGGTGTCGGGTCGATCAGTCCAAAATTCTACACAGTTAGTATACTTGAGACAATGGTCCTTTGACTTATCTGTTTGGGGGTCAGTATAAGTATAAATATAAATGGAGATACCTCATCTGCAAGGCTAATGATCTCGGATCTAATACATGGAGCCAATCCCGGTGCACAAAATTGAAACCATGCACTAGAAAGAGTACAAATATAAATGGAGCCATAGATGCTTCATACACTAACACAAAGTGGAGATGCAGGGTATCGATCCCCGTACCTCTCGCATGCTAAGCGAGCGCTCTACCATCTGAGCTACATCCCCTAATGAAGACTTGTGTTCATCTTTAACACACAACTCAGATTCTAACGCAGTGAATCTAAACTTTTGCATGAATTCACTACACATCAAGGCTAAAACATACAGGTGATGTAAAACCAATGGTGACCGTTATATATACTCGACAGCATCAGAGTTGCTGAAGAATCACCAAAGCTGAACACGTCAGATTTCCCCGCCAGGATTGCTCGTATTCAGGAGACACTGTACTGCATCATATGATATTTATAGTGTGTTAAAAAATCACTCTTAAGAGTGAAAGATGAGAAACTCTAAGCTCTCTGTTAGGCATTTACTCATATGTTAGTAACCTCAACGACAACTCTTTTTCTGCTACTGATTGCATCATCATGATGCTCAGGACATGCAATCCTATAAGTATGCAGATTGTCTGTATGTCAGAAACTAAGTTCATGAACCTCAAATTAAACTAATTTCAGACCTCGAAATCCATCTAGAGTTGGCTACTGATGAAATGAGGATTGTCAATGATAACAACCCACTGTTTCGGTTCGCACCTGCACCTTTACAAGATCTTTCAATCCAGTAAACATATATACATGTCTCTGCAGATTGATGAATGAATTCTGAGCTATATTTGTGATTCATTTTCCATAAGCCAGACCTGAATAGAGTGTCTGAACGAATGCAAGCAGGATCAAAACGAACCCAGCTGGGAAAGAGACCAAAGCCCACGGACTGTTGAAGTAATCATGCCTCAACTTGGCCATCCATTTGTACCGTTATTACCACAATGCTTGCCGACACTTTCAAACACATCAGAGTACGAGAAGAAGTAAGAATCAGAGACCACT
The DNA here is from genome assembly GCA_030674075.2 of Linum usitatissimum. NCBI lineage: Eukaryota > Viridiplantae > Streptophyta > Magnoliopsida > Malpighiales > Linaceae > Linum > Linum usitatissimum. The sequence goes on from JAUJYP020001424.1 coordinate 3,049,420, forward strand.
ACATAGTCTCCAAGCCTGTTGAACAGGTTAGCAACCACGTTATCGCCCCCTAACCCGTTGACAATTATCCCACATAGACGCAGCAACTCCACGTCTTTCCTCGAATCAACCAGGCAATCCATCAGAACCATGTAATCAATCACATAGCTCCGGTTTTTCTTGAACGGAAGTTGCTCGTACGCAATCAGGTTTCCGAGAAATCACTCAGTTTCGTCCTCAACCGTCAGTGCTGGAATCACCAGTGTCCCCCCATCTTCTTCGAACTTCACATCGAACAAGGTATTAGTGCTATTGTGTTCATGATGATCAGCTCTTCTGAACTTGACTCCAGCTTCTCTGAGCTCAGTGGCACAACGGATGAACTTAAGATTGCATCTGCCTATTAGTTTCGCTGTACTTGTTCTTGCATATGGAGGAATCATCCAAATGCCATGTGCAAAGCCTAATAAGTGATCAATGTCTTGGACAATGTAATCTCCTGCATTTTTATCAGCATGAACAAAACCAAACCCTGGTGATTTCCCGTGGATGAAATGAGTGACCATGGCTAAGAAGCTCCCAAGCTCGTGAGCCTCCCTCCTCGTCAACTCGAACAACTCATGGAGGACAAAGAACGGGAGCTGGTTCTCCAGGAGAAAAACATCTCGCATTAAGCTGTACAAGTTCAATGGGAGGATGAAGAGAGGGTCGTGGTCCTCGATCAGCTCTGTCATTGCATACTTGCGAATTAGCTCAACGAGGAAGCATCATTTCGACAAAGTCATCTGATGATGTTACAGGGAAGAAATCTGCATAGCATTTCCGAGTTGTTTCTTCTAGCTTCCTCATCGCCGAGACATACAGGCTCACACGGCTATATTCCTCTTCGCTTCTCCTGCGCAGAAGTTGGCTAAGATACTGTAGTTTGTGCTCCTCCATCTTCTGCAAGTGTGCACTACCATGATGGTAAGGCCCAATTGCGAGTACCTGTGGCTCGTTTGCCTTCTCGTTAACCTTGCGTAGCTGTTGAGGCACCTTGAAGATGCTGAACCTGGAGGTAGTAGGAGATGACCCGCAAAGCTTTCCAACGATTCGCGTTGATAAATCGTCGACAGTTTCAGTTCTTCCCATATGAACACACGCTAAGCCCTTCAGCAGACCAAAAAAACAGATGAAGGAGAATGAGATTTGTGGTAAGACCAAGTGGAAAAGGCAATACTTTTTACAGTTTACAATATGAAGAAGATGAAATATGCATTCCTGGATTTGAGATTCCAGATCGAGTTTACTAAAAGACCTATTTAAGAAGGGTGGTTTAGTGGTGGGAAACCAACGAGCAAGTAAAGAAAACACCTATGTGATAATGTGAAAACAATCAGTTGACTTTCGATTGTCAGCCTTAGAAATGTTTCAACTTGGATAGCCTGGCAGGCAAATCTTCTTTAGTTAAGTCAGAACTTGACAAGTAACAGATCCCATTGGTCAACTTGACAAGTAATAGATCAGTAGGAACTGGAAGCAGGGCATTCATGGATTGTAGAGTGATTGCTTAATGGAATGTAAGCTGCCAAGTTCCCCCCATCACAGTCACCAAAGGTTAGTATTCTGAACAAGCAAAGAACACATTTTTCAGCTTCCAAAGCTCACAAATATTGCAATTTCAGAACTTTATCGACAAAAAATATTGCATCCAAGACACTGAAATGAAAAAACCTTTGCCTCGATAAGCTTCCGCCTTAGTCTACCTTACCCAGAAGAGCAGCATGATTCAGGCGATTCTGTAGTTTTACTGTGCATATAGGTTTTAAGGGAATCTTAATAGAGTTGAAGAGAGAGTACGAACGTCGGAACCTGGAAAGTTTCTTCTTACAACTTGATTTCTGAATATGAAGTAATTTCTTGAGCAACTGGAACGCTTGGCTGAAGGCCAATTTTTTTAGTAAATCTTTTCATAACGGCTAGCTACGGCTTACAATCAGTAAGAATCAACTTTCGACCTCATAATTAAGCCGGTGAGTAATCAACAATGCTGGACCAAATGGTTTAAATAAGCACTTAGACCATCCACTATGGTAAAAAGTAAAGAAGTTAGATTTATATTTAAATTTGGCTTTTTAGTTCTACAAAAGATGATTTTGCTACCAGGATTGTGGGGTTAAATTTGGCTATGGTCATTTAATTATTTTGTTAAATGTTAATTTTATAACCTAACGTACATAATTTTTTTCATTATTTTTATATAAGTTGTATTAGTTAATTAAAACGAACATTCTGATATAATTTTTTTTATAAATTTGGACATAAATTATTTTTCATTAATATGACATCATCTCATATAAATCACAAACCCATGTTTATCAACAAACATGGCCAATAAGTCATGCCATTTGGATTCCACTCACCAATTGAATTTAACAATAATCCACTCGCGTCGGCCCGGCTTCTTATACACTCGCCAGCTGATTGGGCGATTTTGTAGTGCGTCTGTCACTTTGTTATCTGGGGCGTATTAAATTTGGCCCAACTCACATCAGTGTGGGTCCACTAAATGGTGCTAAATTTAGCCATTTGGCAATTTGGCCAACTATTTTAGCTTTTTTAGCTCCTTCATTGTAACTCTTTTTGAATTAAATATGGCCTTTTTAGTCATTTGACTTTATTATAGTTATAAAATGGTCTTATGAGTTATGAAATATAACCAAAATTCGTTCAAAAAAATATAACCAATTATAAAGTTAAAATTAATACTCGACCCAATCATATTAATCAAAAAAATTCTACCCGTATTTAACACTTAATAATTAAGAATGATTGGGTTTGGATAACAAATTGACAACCCATGACTCTTATAGTTGGTTATGATTTTCAAGTATAAAAAATCGTACCAAACCCAAGAAGAACACCATACATTAAATTTATCTAATACTCGACTAATAATATAAAATACTTTACCACGTCTTGTTTTTTATATCTCTGCAAAAATAAAAATATCAAGTTAAATTGAAGTGGTATTGAATTGGAAATAAAAATGCAAAAGCCTAATCTCAAAACTTAATTGTTGTGTGTGACTGAGTTATTGGGGGATTGTTCGGTGTAAATATTTTTGGAGCTGTTAGTGTCTAATGGCGGAATCAAGATGCGGACGGTTAGAAACCATGAGCGGAAATTCAAATCTAAAAGTCAATTGATGTAAAAAGTCAACTATACAACGTATTTCATTAATAATTCTAATTTTGTTTAAAGATTTTTATATATAGAATAGTCGATTGACGAAAATATTTGTGTGTTTTGTCAACTAGCAACAAATATATTTTTTCAACGTAGTTGTACGGTTTTTAGTTAACACAAATTTTTAGTTAACACAAAATTGAATGTGTTACCAGTGATTTTATTTTACATTTGGTGTTTGAACTAAATTTATAAGTATTACTTACTATTAGGTTGGTTATGACTTATGAGTACAAATTTGATTGATTATTTAGTTTAAATAAATAAGTAGAGGAGCATAAGTTCAAATACCGTTAGCCGAATTATGAACTCATCGTAATTTTACATATATTTTAGTACTCGATACTAGAAAATAACAAAGTCAATATTCTCTCTAGTTTAAAGTAATCAATATATAATGACTGAGTTTCAAATAATGGTTCAAATACTAGACTAGTGTGGGGATATAACGAACAAGATTGGGATACACAAAATTCGAAAACTTGATAGTTTTACATAGAGATTCGAAACTCTAAGAGTGAAGGAACCTGAAGGGTGTCCCAGATTTGCCCGACACCTTCCGCCATTGTTAGTGTCATTAGATTTCTAATGACATTAATAGATGCCATTAATTTAGCAATCATGTTGGTCGGCGATATAGGCCGGTGGAATAAAAACATTTGATCTTTGTAACTTATAAAAGAGATTTTGTTATGGTCTTCTTAACTTTACTTGAAATAGTCTATTTTTCCTTATTATATATATATATATATATATATATATATATATAATATACTACACACTTTTTATTAAAAAAAATGTCCACATTATCCAAACCAAGATGACCCATTACTTCTCGAGTTTTATATTTGGAGGTTAGATATGAATAACAAATTATATTAATCGAGAATTATAATTAAATTATTTCAAAAGAGTAATACCCAATCAATCGACACATATACATAGCTAGTTCTAACCTCAAGATACACTTTTTTAAAAAGTAGTATCTCCTTCCTCTAAACTTCAATGTTCATTACATCAATAATACATTTCATGTTAATTTATATTGGTCGTACTAATTGGGAGGGAAAATAAGATTCCTATTAAAAACTGCAATCCAATCCGCTAACTATTTTGGGAATGAAGAATAAATGTCACATGTATTCTCGAATTTTAATAAAAAATATGAAATATAAAACAAAATAAATTTAAAGATACACCGATAAACATTAGACCGCCACCACATATTAAAGATCGTTAAGAGGAAGTTCAAGGGCCAAAAGCCCAAATGACTGAACGCATACACACAGATTACAAATCCTGGCAATAATGATGCCGACTACCCCAACTAAAAACCCTCTGGCTGCTGAGCCATGGAAATAATTACGTCGGAAAAGATGGAGTAAGGACTAAGGAGGGTCATTTCAAATTAACTCCTATATGAAATATTCATCGGGAAACACTACAATCAGACAAAATCTTCACCCTTTCCAATCGTCCACAGTCTGAATTGCATCTTAATTTTTCCCTGAAAAGTTTCCAAATGTATAACGTCCCATCTCGCTGCAACCAATGCTTATCAATCTTCTGCAGGCTACTAGCTTACAGCTTTAACATTTCACAAAATCCCTCAACTTCAATTTGTTGATTTCTTTTCACTAAAACTCAAATTAAATTTCATGGAAAATATGGCATCATTTTCATAGTTTGAGATAAATCATGTACATTTGAGTAGGAATTTTGCCTTAAGTAGATCATAGAAACTGTCCTCAGTAGTAATTTTTGAAAAAAATAGGCAAGAATGACGTCGTTATGGAATGCAGTATAGGTAAAGGGATTAAAGTAATTTTTGTCTGATTGAAAAGTGAAAAGAGAAAAAGGCTGGAGAGATCCATGATGGTGATACAGTAATCCTCTCTGTTCCAGTCCTTTGCAGCTTTAAACTAAAACAATTATATCGGTTATTTGCATGCATCGCTCGCATGGACGAGTTTTGAAAAAATAAAGAGAGGGAGGGATGAGTTATGATCACGCGGCACAGTAATAGTAAACATGGTATGGTAATTATGGGTAAGGCCAAAAGCAGAGGAACTGAAGAACACTAGAAGAGAAAGTCAGTGAGCTGGGAGACAGTTATACAACTTTTTGTCAGGAATATAAACGACTTTTAATTTTTGTCTGTGTCAGCAACCAAAAGTGAAGAGATTACAAGGGCAGGCGTAAGCAGCGGAATCTGCCGGTTCTGGGAGAACACTAAAGGGTACTGGGAAACTTACTCTCTGGCTACTGCGGCCTGCTCCGTTGCTCCCTCCGATCCACCGCTCGCTAGCTGGTTTTTAATTTTCCGGCATGAAAACGATCGATCGATCCCTTCTTAACTTGGCGTTGTGATTGTGTGTGGGTCGGGTCACCTGCACTGCCTGCTGGTTAAATGACTGTTGTTTTAGAAGAGCTGCCGGAATTTTAATGGTTGAGGAATGGAATCGTGAATGGTAATTCATTTCAGAGCCCCTTCGGTTAGGAATTTTCAAGGATTGTTGTGGGCGGTTCAATTTTACATTTTAGTGTGCTCTATCTAATAAGATCAAGGGCAATTTTTGTCTTTTCACTGTCCCCTATAAATTTTGTGAGGAAATAATTGTCTCTAGCCGCTTATACGAGAACATGTTATAATTATAATTTGTTACATAATATATTAATTGATTATAATTGTTTGTAACCATTTACATACCTTTTTGTCATTTTTATATTGCCGATAAATTTTAATAGTGCATTTTTATAAAAAATTACACACATAACATGTTATAATCTTTTACAATCTTTGACATTGCTTAATAATTAGTTTCAGTTGAATTTAGAGAATAATATAATTTTCATCTTTGTATGCATACAGAAGTGTGCTAGCCTATTAGGGACTAGAGAGATGGGTAAGTAGGATTTCAATTTTTTTGCAGAAGAACAAACATGCTATAGATCACACCCATCAATTCATCCATCCAAGTTGACGGCTATCTGCAGTGCAGTCTGCTGTCTGCAGTGCAATCCTTATGTACTTTCAGTTGCAGGCTCCCACGTAACACAGCAAGATTAAGTATTTGCCAAACCACATTGGAAACACCATTAACTATACTTAGCACTCCCTTATATACATTACCGGGTTGTTTGAATGAGTTACTTTATAAATGAGATATTTAGAAGCAAAATGATGCATGTTTTGAAAATGTGGTATTCTTGAGGTACAAAATATTTGAGGGGTAAAAAATACGTTGTTTGGTGATGCGTGGATTTTACCCCGCTTTAAAATACCCACTAAATTGCTCCAATGGAATCGTTTATTTCTCTATTGTATTTCTACTTCTATTACTCAAATTGATTAATTAACTAAACCATGGAACAGTGTCAGATTAGTAGTTTGATTGTTTATGTATCAATTATAAACTAATTGCTGAAATAAAACAAATCAAAATGCAAGAAATCAAGTTTCAAAAATAAGATGGAGGTTGTTCGGACTCGAATCCACAATAGCTAACAATGCATGGATGAACAATATGCAATCTCAATTATTCAAGTTATAATGGTTTAATGATTTCCTACGATAGTCTTAGATCTCTCTCGCACCTCTAAGGATCTATTCCGCTCGACCATAGACTCCTCTCTCGAGCTAATCTACACACAAGCAAAAAGTCTAAACGATTCGCTCATCTCTCTAGCTAACGGATAATCTAGGGTTCCTCTCGGACCCACAAACCAATGCCGACGATCCAATTCAGACGGCCAGACAAAATTAAATCGGAAATTAGGTTTTAGGAAGAACGCATCATAAGTCTGAATAAACCTCAATAACAAATCAAGGGGTTAAAACCTCATCATTCATACAAAAGCTATGCTAAAGTTTCATCTAATCCAAACAACACAAAAGGTTTAGCCGCTCATAGTTTCGGAAAATAAATCACAAGAGAAGAGAAGAAAAACCAAAAAAGACGACATGTTCTTCGTGGAAATCCCAATCTTCGACTTGATGATTCGCCCTTCGCCAATTATGGTTGATCATCTCACTTCAATCGTCTCTCTGGAACTCCAGATCTCTCCAAGAGCTTGAAAAATATGTGTATATTCAGTATATGGAACCCTCGCTCTCTCCAAGAGCTCAAAAAATATGTGTATAATGAAGTATATGTCGTCCATGGGGTCTCGAGGGTATTTATAGGCTTCTGGAACAAGTTGGAGATGGAAAAGGACTTGAAAACCCGTCTGGAGTGGGACATGTCGTGCTCCATATGGAACACGCTGTGTTCCCAGCCGTGTTCCGCCCTTGTAACTTTCTCGGGCAATTTCAGCGGAGGAACACGCTGTGTTCCTTCATTATACGTAATTTGACCATAATGTCACATAAAAGTTGTAGACAATCGAATTATCTTTCCAACGCCGCTGACCTTGCATCAATTGGACTTCCGAGCAATGAGTTATGCTCAAAATACTAAATAATGACATTTTCTTCCAAAGTCGTACGCTTTAAGTTGTTATGGCCTCCCCGTCATGTCTTGGTTTATCTCTAAACATCATATACCACCTAAAATGTACCAAACACCATAACACGGCCCCGAGGGGCAAGAGAGCCAAACATGTACTAAAACCCCCGAATTCGAATACATTTCGACACACAAAAATATAGTTTATAACGAGAAAAGGTGTGTCGAAAATACAGTCCATCATTTGGCTAACACAAAATAATGTATTATTAGTTTTGAATTGAAGGATTAAACTTGAGTTATTTCAAATGCCGCCTCCATAAGCAAGTATTTGAAATAATTCGATTCGAGTTATTTTAAATACCGTAGTTTGAAATATCACCATTTTCATTTCATGTCAAACAAGGTATTTTGGGCTAAATAATTCAAATTGAGTGATTTGGACAAAAATACCTCATCTAAACAATCCGTGATAAAACAAGTCCGTTTATCAATTCTCAATGTTCTAATTATTGCGAGTTTGTACACTATTTTTGTAAACCAGTGAAAGGTAAGCCAAAATTAAAGATACTCGAAGTATTAAACGTTGAAGAGATGGATGGATGGATTGAGTTAACTTTTGATACGACACAATGAGAGATGGGGATGGCAAACTTAGGCACGTGGGAGTGTTACGTGTGCTGAGTTACAGCAAAGAGAGATATGAGTGATTGATTGATGGTTGTGGTAGTGGACACTAGAGTGATGGATGGAAGGAAACTGAATGCTACACAATGCCTGCGGGTTGCATTGCATTGTTATTCCCTAGTAGTGCAGTGCTATAAATTGCTGGGTTTTCTATCATTAATTATTTGGCCTACCCATATGGTTTTTTCTCGTGACTCCCTTCTCTCTTTGCTTTCAATCCCCAATCCCATAATAAATGCTACGTATCTCTCCCACAACTCATCATCCTACCTCTTCTTCTCTCCCTGTGTGCCAATGCTCTATTTTCCTTGGCTTTCTATACTTTAGTTTGCACTATTTAAGTTCAGTGGTTTGCATTGTTGTTTGCTACTATTATCTCATAATAATAACCATTCCAACATTAGATGAGATTATTTGGCTTCAATCGCACTAGCCTTACCTGCTAATCTGCATTTTGATATTCGGTTCATTCCTCAGAAGAATAACGCTCGAGCGAATTGGATAGGCGTAATGCTTCTGCAGGCTCTTTTGCCTGAAAATATTGGATTGATAGAATTCCATCCTCTCGAATGTGATTTTGTTCTGTATTCTCTGTACTTAGCTGGATGGGGTTGTTAAGAATAGCAATACCCCCACTGGTTCTTTTAAGACTCTGTTAGCTAATGGCTTGAGTAACTTGTCGTAAAGGTATTGGCCGGAGCCAACAACTTAACTCAGAAGAGAAAAACCCATCACCCGCTCCGTCGGGCAACTACATTATGAACCTTTATTACTACTTAACATCTTCTACCAAAATGGGCCTCTACTTCCATTGATGCCAGCATAATACAATCATGTTAATGAGATGCACCAAAAAGAAAAACTAAGAAAGCAGTGCACACTTTAAGCCTATATTTAATGGTATACGAACTCACCCACCCTGGGGTATGTATATCCATTTTGGTAATGAATCTATTAAGGTTGTGAGTTGTGGCATATATTCAACGGCAAAGTAAAACAGTTGGCCAATGGGACCTTAAGCATTTTATTCATTATATGTAAAATAGTTATAAGAAAATTAAAAGTAAAAATCATAATATTACAATTCGTAGGATAATTAAATAGTAGTTAAGCACATTGTTTACAACAAATCACGATGAAATTTCAATCATTTTATTTTAAAAAACGAAAAATGAGTTTTTGATAGCGAGGATCTTGATTTAACGCTATCGTGCCCTAGTTGCGTCAAAAAGTTTAACCTAGCCCTAATTGCTAAGCAAGCGCATGTCTTGACCAAATCAGAAGGTCCTTAAACCCACTTTCTAAAGAGAAAAATACTTCTCCAAATCATATTTTCTCTCTGCTCATAAAAATCGTCGCCTCTGCTAAATTTGAGCTAACCTATGTGAAGCCTCTTGGTTACTTCGCCTAGACGTTCTGAAAGTATGAGGAATGAATATTAGCATTGATAAGGATTTCAGGATCCCTTTGATATTGAATTGACATTGGCTTATAGCTTGAGCCCTTTTGAGGCGGCGTAGGGCTAGACCCAGGTAGTGGGATGTCCTTATAATGGTAGTGCTGCACTAACAAAATGGTCGAGATTATCTATAAGATTCCTATTGGTTCACCGTGTTTACCTAATAATTAATGATGATTGGGATTTACAACGACGAGTCTTTTTCAGTCTGATTGACATATGACGTGCTCTTAAAAGTTATGATCCCATCCTCATCTCATGACAGCTCCGACCCGGATAATAAAGTTTGGAAATGGTTGCAGAACTTGGCCTTCCCCTCGAAGTTTCTATTCTTCCTTTGGCAGTGTGATAGCAACCAGATTGTAACAAAAGTGAACTTCATTCGTCGCCAATGCTCCCCGAACATAAGATGTCCTATATGTGATGATCAAGGTGAGTATATTCTACACTGCTTATTTCTTTGCTCCTATGTTGTATGTGACTTTACTTCCCCCTTGTGGCAATTCCTCGACCCTGGTTGGGATTTCCCCAATTGGTTGTCTGTCTTTCCAGAACATGCTAGTGCGCTTTCTCCTCTAAGAGTTTTGCTGATGTGCTCGAACATCTGAAAAGCGAGAAACGAATTTTGTTCACGGGGTAGATATCCCAATGCTGCCACAGCCAACCTTATTTCCAAGGATATCAAATTGATCCAATCATCATTTCGATCACCCTCAATCTTCAACTTTGGTGGTACCAGCCCATTCCACTAGGTTACATTATGATGAGTGATTCTTATATGACTCATAGAAGGCGGACTACGTCATTATTATCGTCGTTTGTAATGCCTTCGACCCCGATGGTTGAAGCTTGTGCGTATTATGAAGCTAATAAGTATGCTATTGCTTCCGTTGTTCCGTCCGTCATATTTTCAAATTGTCGAGAGTTGGTTAACACGATTCAGTGTCCAACACATCAATGGCATTGGCAATGTCTTGGGATATCTCTCTAGCATAGTTGTTCTTCTACAACTCTCCCATATCCTCAGTTCCAGGTTTATTCCCATATTCGGGAAATCTATATTCGACCGGGTATACTATACCTCTCATTCTGAACCATTTTCATGAGACTAGATCATATCATTATAATGAATCATAAATTATGTAATTCTGACCAATTTTTTATAATAAATTGAGCCGTATTGACCTTCAAAGAAAAATATAATCCTTTAAGAGTTGATGGAATCAATTTACAGATTAATAACCTAAATCATCATCCCTTATTCCTTAATCCCATAAAGAACCACTTAAAAACTATGAATTGTAACATTGAACCGCCGCTTTATCTATCTCTATCTCAAAGACTAATAAAAGCACCGATGACTGTGAGTGAGTGAGCCACTATCGTCCTCTCTATAAAGCAGTCCCCCAACCTTATTATTACATTCCCAATAAACAAATCCCCTCCCCCAAACTCACTCTCCAACTTCACTCTTCTACTTCTTCTTGCTCTGCTCCAAATGGAAAAGTCCTTCACCGAAATTTGGCGGCCCGACCCATCCTTCTTCTTCCGCCCTCCAGAAACCCCTAGTGACCCCATGGAATTCCTCTCCCGATCATGGAGCGTATCGGCCATAGAGGTATCTAAGGCTCTAGCTCCTCCACCACCTCCTCCCCCAATGCTCCGCTCCAAGTCTTCCACCATCCAGGAAGACATCGCCGCCGAGCTTGACGAGGGCACCGCCTTTTCCGGCAACCCTTTCTCCTTTGCCTCGTCGGAGACCTCCCAGATGGTCATGGACCGTATCTTGTCTCAATCGGTTAGTTCACTTCGTTTTCACTTTTGTCTGCTCTTTTTGTACCAACTAGAATAATAGTAAGAAAGAAAACAGAGTACATCACATGACGCACATCCGCACATGTCTCTTGCCAATATTTTTGGGCGTTATTTGGTTCATAGTGACAACTTGTAGTTGGTTTGGGGTAATAATTTAATAATGTTGTTGGTTGTAGTGACATGTCGTTAACCATTCCTCTGTTTCTGAAGCAAAGATTTTGGGTCTCTGTTTTTTTTTGTTTTATGCAGCAAGAGGTGTCTCCAAGAACTTCTGGCAGGCTATCCCACAGCAGTGGCCCTCTCAACGGTTCCTTATCCGACAGCCCTCCGGTGTCGCCTTCGGAGATTGAGGACGTCAAGGTAAAATTAAATTTGTAATTACAAGTCTCGCCGGAATATTACTTGCTCTGCACCCACCACCACCACCACTACTAGTGGGTTTATTCTGGGTAACAAATTACCACTTTCAGAGATTGTTATTTCCCTCCTTTTCGTGCTACAGAGCACGGCAATAACTGACACATATGTCTATCATGCCGATGTTTTCCCTCAACCCGATGCTTCTCCATTTTCTTATTTTTAGTTTCTCCAGAACGTTTCCTTCGTCATTCATAAAATCGTAAAATGATGAAAGGAAAGAAAATCAGACGACTGTCCTCCTTTTCCCTTTCTCCCATCTTTTTCTTTCAATTTTAATTTTCATCATAATTTTCCACGAGTGAACTCAAAAATATGACCCGTGATCAGAGCGGAAACGACCATTATCATATATCAATTCTTCAATCAAATATAAAAATTTTGCTCTTTTTTTTCGCCGATTGGTTCTTGAGAACAAAGGCAAAAAAGGGCGGGAACAGGAGGAGGTGAACTCTTCACCTTCCCTCCCAATTCCGATATTCTCTGTTTCTAATCCCATGAAACTGATTATTTGCTTCTGTGTTTCGGTTAAGATTAGAGAAAAGCCGTACAATTGACAGAAATGGCGAGTGCCCAAAGCCAGGGATTTTGTGAACCTAATTACTCCATCATCTCTCGTTCTTTTTTCCTTGGTGCAGAGCTGCCGCCCCATTAACACCACCAACCACAATAACCTCAACTTCAACCTCCTCAATACCAATTTCCGAACTTTCTCCGGCACGCCTGTGGGCGGAGGCGGCGCTAGTAATGGCGGCGGGAAGACGGTGGGGAGGTGGTTGAAGGACAGGAAGGAGAAGAAGAAAGAAGAAACGAGGGCCCACAATGCTCAGGTCCACGCAGCAATCACCGTCGCCGGAGTCGCCTCCGCCATCGCGGCTATTGCGGCCGCCACTGCCGCAACTTCCGGCAAAGACGAGCAGCACGCCAAGACCGATATGGCCGTCGCCTCAGCAGCGACTCTGGTGGCGGCACAGTGCGTGGAAGCTGCCGAGGCCATGGGGGCGGAGCGCGACCACTTGGCCTCCGTCGTCAGCTCTGCCGTCAACGTTCGGTCTGCCGGTGACATCATGACCCTCACCGCTGCAGCAGCCACGTGTATGCAGAAGTTCCTTTACCAAATTACAATCCCCCCCCCCCCCCCCCAACCCACACCCACCCAATCTCTTCCAATTTGATTGAATAAATAACTAATGGTTCTCAATTTATGTTATGCAGCTTTACGCGGGGCGGCGACATTGAAGGCGAGGGCAATGAAGGACGTATGGAATATAGCGGCGGCGATACCAGCGGAGAGAGGGATTGGCGGTGTTGCCAGTGGCAGTAGTAATGGTAGCTCTTCCAGCGGCGAGCTTGTCCCTGAAGAGAATTTCCTAGGGATTTGCAGCAGAGAATTGTTAGCCAGAGGTTGTGAGCTACTCAAGCGAACTCGGAAAGGTTTGTTTTAATTGTTGTTTCATGTTTGTACTGTTCCCTGAATAAATGCGTATTGTTATTAACTCAAGTTTTGCTGCAATTGACAATGCACAGGGGACCTGCACTGGAAGATTGTTTCAGTGTACATCAACAAGTCGAATCAGGTAATCATTCAGCTCCAATTATGACAATCTAATTTGGGTTTATAGGCTGCTGTGAATTCAAAGAGGTAGCTAATCATTTTGCATTATGTGGGGATGATTAATCAAAGTCCAAATGCAAAAGCAAAAAGCATCAACTTAAGCTAGAACCTCTCCTTTCTTTCTTTGAATGGTTATGATGATGATGAAATAAATGGGTGTTTGCTTTAGCTTTAAACTTTTTCTTTAATCTGGAACTTCTTTTTGTGCAGGTTATGCTGAAGATGAAGAGTAGACATGTTGCTGGGACCATAACCAAAAAGAAAAAGAGTGAGTGTCCATCCATCTTCATTTGAGCAACTTTGCTTTTGTCTCGCTTACTCTTTTTATTACGCGTATGAAATCTATGACCTATCCTTCCATCTTGGGATTCGAGAGAGTTTGCTGTTGCTGTGAAAGTTGATGTTCTGTGAAAACAGATCTAAAGTTTTGATTTTGATGGTAAAGTTGGTTGATAGAACATCAATATCTCATCTTGTACCCTTCTTTTGTTCTGAATTCACTGCAGACCTTGTGTTGGAGGTGATCAAGAACGTCCCAGCCTGGCCGGGGCGGCATCTGCTAGAGGGTGGAGAAAACCGAAGGTACTTTGGGTTGAAGACTGTGATGCGAGGCGAGGTTGAGTTTGAATGCATGAGTCAGAAGGAATATGATCTCTGGACTGAAGGCGTATCGAGGCTTCTGGCCATAGCTGCAGAAAAGAACAACAATAGACATAAGATTTGAAATCAGGCATCAGCTTGTGTGCTTTAAGGAAGGGATCCCTCCCGGTATGATGGAAAGTTTGAGTTGGTAGAAGAAAGTAGAAGTATTACTACTCTATTAAGAGCTTCCTTTCTGTGTATATTGTGAAAGTGAGAAAGGTGAAGTAATTCAGCATAAAAAAGGGTTTCTCCATATGCCAGCAGGATTGGAAAAGAGAGGAACTCTCATATGAAGGAGAATCATCCAGGAACCTTTGTTTAATCCTTTGTTATTACCTGTTACTGAAGGAGCGATGTTGGGTTAGTATCTCTGAGAGGATTTTGGTCAAAAAGGGAGGAGGGGTAGATAAAGACCAGTTTGATCCTGATTCTCTTTGGATTTTAGAAAGGACAGAAGGCTTTAATACTGATGTTGTTTGAAGAAGGCAGGAGGGCCCATTAAATTCAAGTGGTTAGTGAAGATATGGGGACTGTTAGCAATCAAGTAGCTGTTGTTAAGGTGGGAGCCATCAGCTTTGCTTTTAATTTGGAACATAAAATTATGTTGATGCCTCAATAGGGCTGGCAATGGCGCGACTTCAACTTTGTGGTAACTGGTGTGCCTTTGCTCATCTTGTTGATGGGTTTTTTGTGCTTGTTTAAATGGGACTGTTGCTGGGCTGATGAATGATAGTTGAGAAGCATCCAAGTTTGATTTTGGTGCCTTATCAACTAAACTAGCTTGTGTGATTTTGGTATGAAGATAAATAAGGTTCTTGCTATTTCTTAGCTTGTTTATTCACTATTCTCCTTCTTTGCAGCTACAAGAATGTCGTCAGTCGTCTGAAATGGTTCCCTGGATATTGACAACCGCGCACTTGAAGTCGAGTTGGAGACACATGTTGATGTCTGATCCTCTTGTTTTCAATTTCCAATTGAAGCTGTTTCAATAGAAAACGATGATTAAGCTCCTCATATAACTCTAGAGAAAGTCCAGTGCTTGAATGAACTTAACATGGAAAGCATGCAACATAAGATCACAAATTCTGGACATGCATGCAATATTAACTCTTCAGAAGTTTCAATCTCAATTAACATACGCATAAGCAGTTTATAAGATTGACACAATCAGCAATTGATGTTCTCAGTAACAAGAAACTAAAGTAAATAACTTTAAATGACAACTCTACAACCTTAAAGACTCTGAGTCTTAGACGTCGATTCGTGGCTCTTGATTGGCTCTGTTAAGCTCCAGCTCCACTCCAGCATCCAGAGTTATCCAATCAAGACTTCAATTGGTGTAGCTCCAGCTCCAGTCGTGCAGAAGTCCTTCAGACGACACCCCAAGCTTTGATGTGTTTATTTCCGGTTGAGAAGCGCACCTTGAAGGATTTGCAGCCTCTGGCTTTTATTGATGCCGTGGCTTGCTTCCATTCAATGAAACGAGTAAGCTCGAAGCTTCCTTCTTTCCATGCTTGGCTTTGAGTTCTTCGCATCGCGGCCGCCTTCTCTTTTTGATTCTGTAATTCAAAAACTGTCGATTAGGGTTAGAATCAATTTACGACAATGAAGTTCGCTTAACCTCTTCCTGAGTATCAACTTGGGTTGGGCTTTCGTCCGAGTTTGTGTGGGCTGTTCATGGGCCAAGGCTTGAGCCTTATCACTCAGGCTTGATTTATGTCAACAAGCTCCCCCTAAGCCTGATGATGGCTCACTCCTTACACAAAGATACCTTATATCATCTTAATGATATTGATTTCAGAAACCTGCAGAACCCAGTCTTTATGTATGCCATTCAGTGACCAAGTGATCAAACTCAAATCAGTGTTTAACTAATCCTAGAAATAAACAACAATACTGATTTTATTAATAGTTGGCTAACCTGGATATAAGGGCTAAATAAAAGGACGAGCTACATTGAAACGAGCTGCAACAGGAACATAAAACGGAAGGCTGCGATACGAACATAAAGCAAGTACAAAAGAAAACCTAGAACACCACCAACGATATCGATGACCTAGCTACATGCCATTGTTCAGAGAGTGACTGGTCAGAGAGAGGTCATCAGCAGCAGCTGCAACAAGTCCTTCCTGAATTTCCAGGTTTCGTTCAATCTCATCCGCAAGGTCATCCACTTCATCGTCTGAAAAGTTGAGGTCATGAAGAGGTTCTCCCCCTGAGCCAGAGGCAGGTTGAAGGTGAACCCAACCAACTTCACGAAGCACGTGGCTAGGACGAAGGTTATGCAGAGGGGCTTCTAGCAGAAATATGCCATGGATGGGAACACCAAGAGCATAGAGAAGATAAGAGATGTCAGGACCAAAAGGAAGATCTCCAGGAAAAGTGCGATTCCATAAGACGCCATGGAAGCAAACATTAAGCAGCTATAGTCTGTTTGAAAATTAAAGATACAGTGCATAATCCAAGTGTCCAGACTTGTAACCAGGAATTTTCCAGCTGATCTAGGAAGAAAGACTCTGGTGATAAAGAAATGAAGAACTTTAAGATAGTCTGGCAGCATGGAGATGATAGAGAGAGGGCGAGCAGTGGGAGGAGCATTGGTCCATCGAGCAAGAACAACATAGGCATCAAAGGGAATTTTACAGAGGTCGGATTCATGAAAGATTGAAGCACCTCCAGAAGGAATTCCAAGAACAGAGGAGAGAAGCCGAGGAATGATTACAATGCAATATCCTGCAACAATGGTACTGAATCGACCGTCTTGCAAAGAACCTTCCAGCTGCGCAGTTCACATAGAAATGCCGAACTGCAGCAGGAAAGTACTGATGACGCTGATTGAGGGCAAGAGAGGTCCACCAAGGTTTCCAATAAGAGCAGAGACATTAAGACCATAGCGATCAAATGAAGCTTGATCAACAAAACAGAAGGAAGAATAGGGCGTTCAATGAAGGATTGAAGATAGAAAGCCTGATGTTCACAACTACGCATATGATCGTTAATGAAGAGTACGTGGCTGCGAGCGACAGAGGTCAACATGTGGTTGTATGAATTCATGATTTGAGACTTGAAAGAATGAGGAAGAAATATGAGCAAGGAGGGCTATATATAGAGAATGATAGGGCTGCCTGTCGTGAGTCACAGGAAAAGAAATCCAATACTGAGCCGGAAAAGGAAAAGAAAAGAGGAACAATAAAGATGAGCAAGTCTAATACGGAAACGGATAGGAAATAAAATAGGAAGAGCTATACAATACAGTGCAATCAAAAGTCAGATTTGCTGAGGCACACATAGCAAAGTATTTAAGCACGTACCTCAATGTTGACCACATCTGTGAGCGAGATGATTCCTAAAGACTTTCAGAGAAACAGAAATCGATCAATAGGCAGGGGTTTAGTAAATATGTCTGCCAACTGTGATTCAGTAGATATAAATGTAAGTTCAATTTCTTTGCTAGCAACAAGATCTCGAATAAAATGATGCCTAATATCTATATGCTTGGTACGAGAATGATACACAGGATTTTTTATCATATTGATGGCACTAGTATTATCACATAAAAGAGGAGTGGTAGACAGAGAAATTCCAAAATCCCGAAGTTGAGCTTTTAACCATAAAATTTGTGTGCAGTAACTTCCAGCAGCAATATATTCTGCTTCAGGAGTGGATAGTGCGATAGAGCTATGTTTTTTACTAAACCAGGACACAGAGAACCGCCTAGAAATTGACATGTACCAGACGTGCTTTTGCGATCAATTACGTTACTAGCAAAATCAGAATCAGAAAAGCCTATCAAGTCCATGGATCCTTCTGCGGGATACCACAACCCCAATTCAAGAGTCCTAGAAAGATATCGAAAAATTCTTTTTACAATCTTTATATGAGTGTCGTGAGGTTTACTTTGAAAACGAGCACAAACACCTACACTATATGCAATGTCAGGTCTACTGGCAGTTAGATAGAGAAGAGATACTATCATTCCTCGATATAATTTCTCGTTAACAGGTTTTCCAGGAGCATCATTATGTATTTTAACAGAGGTGGACATTGGAGTAGCACAATTTTTTACTAAGGGATAGTCAAACTTTGTTAACATATTTTTACATTATTTAGTCTGACTCAGAAAAGTACCAGATTGAGTTTGCTTGATTTGCAAGCCGAGAAAGGAAGAGAGTTCTCCAATTAAACTCATTTCAAATGCTTCCTGCACTGTTTTACTAAATTCCATACTTAGACTTTCGATTGGTGAACCAAAAATGATATAATCAACATACACTTGAACAATAAGGAGACAGGATTCTACTGTTTTTATAAAAAGAGTGCTATCCACTGAACCTCTGATAAACCCGTGAGAGATTAGAAATGAACTCGACTTGTCATACCAGGCCCTAGGGGCCAGTTTTAAACCATATAGAGCCTTATTTAGTTTATACACGTGATGAGGAAATGCATGATTTTCAAAACCAGGTGGTTGAGAGACATAAACTTCTTCTTTTAAATCCCCATTTAGAAAGGCACTCTTAACATCCATTTGATAAAGCTTGAAACGATTTATGCTGGCAAAGGCACACAAAAGACGAATGGCTTCTAGTCTAGCTACAGGAGCAAAGGTTTCATCAAAGTCAATGCCTTCCTCTTGGTCATATCCTTGACCAACTAGCCTGGCCTTGTTTTTTTATTATAACTCCCTTATCGTCTGTTTTGTTTCTGAATACCCATTTAGTTCCTAGTATTGTTCTATTTGTAGATTTAGGAACAAGACTCCAAACACACAACCTATCAAACTGAACCATCTCCTCATTCATAGCTAAATTCCAATCATCATCTAATAAGGCTTCTTTCACATTTTTTGGTTCTAAAATTGAAACAAATGCAGAATGAGATGTTTGAGAGCGAGTAACTAAATGATCGTTAAGATTTCCAATTACCTGAGTAGGAGGGTGTCTCTTCTGTATGTGCTAGGGAACTTGAAGCTGATCCTGTGTGATTGTTTGAGGGGACATTGTCTCACTGTTTCCATTATTGGAAGTATTGTCTTCTTGGTTTGTACTCAGCTCTGCTTCGGAGTTATCAGTCTGGCCAGTATTTGTTTGTGATTGAAGCCTGAGAGCAGGATTAGTATAAGACAGTTCTAAAGGATCATCATTGGCTCCCTACAACTCAAGGACAGAATTAGTATTTTCATGAAATATCACATTAACTGATTCTTCCACTTTATTAGACCGTTTATTAAAGACTCTATAAGCTCGACTGTGATTAGAGTACCCTAGAAAGATCCCCTCGTCTGATTTAGCATCGAATTTACCTAAGTGATCTTTAGTGTTGCGGATAAAGCATTTGCATCCAAAAGTTTTGAAATACCCTATACTAGATTTTTTATTTTTCCAGAGCTCATAGGGGGTTTTATTAAACCTGGAACGAATAAGAGCCCTATTTGTAACATAACAGGTTGTGTTAACAGCTTCTACCCAGAATTTAGGACTAAGAGCAAAGTCATTTAGCATGGTTCTAGCGATTTCTATTAAAGTTCTATTTTTTCGTTCAACTACTCCATTTTGCTGAGGAGTCCTCGGAGCTGAAAACTTATGTTCAATTCCTAGAGATTCACACAGATTACTGAATTCTTGATTAACGAACTCTCCACCATTATCTCTACGAATTTTAACAATAGTTTGCTATTTTTCATTTTGAACACTTGAAACAAATACTCTAAATTTGTGAAAATTTTCATTTTTAGATGAAAGAAAATAAACCCAAGAGAATCTGGAGAAATCATCAACTAAAACAAATCCATAGTATTTTCCACCTATAGACATACAATTTGAGGGTCCAAAAAGATCAAGATGAAGTAATTCTAGAGTTCGAGAGGTAGTTACATCAATTTTTGATTTGAAACTGCTCCTAACTTGCTTTCCCTTAGCACATACATCACATAAGAAGTCTTTTGCATAACTTAACTTGGGAAGACCCCTGACCAGGTTTAAGCTACTTAGTTTAGCCAGTATACCTATGCTTACATGCCCTAACTTTCAATGCCATGCAAACTGTTCATCCACTTTCATAGATACAAGACACAATTCATTAATATTTTCAATTGTTTCTAAGTTAACTAGATAGATATTTCCCTTTTTATACCCTTTGAAAAGAATAGCTTCATTTTTTAGATTTTTTACTCTGCAAGTATTAGATTCAAATGTGACTCTGTGATTTTCACCACAAATTTGGCTTATAGAACGTAAGTTGTATTTAAGACCATCTACAAGAAAAACTTCTTTGAGAAAAACGTTTTTGTCATTGCCTACTTTCCCTACTCCTAAGATTTTGCAGGACCTGTTATCACCAAAGCTAACATTCCCCCTTTTTCGTAGAGATTAACTCACAGAAAAGAGAAGCATTCCCAGTCATGTGATGAGAGCAACCACTATCCAATATCCATTTGTGACTTCCTTCATCAGCCAGATAACAGAACTGCAGCAACACTAGTCATTTGATTTTTTGCATCCAAACTGTTTTGGATGTTGAATTTTTATTAGCACGAAACATACACTATGCTATTGAGTGATTTGATGTGCGACACACATGACACCAGTTATTATAGTCTATAGCAGTTTTACAGAATGGCCTTAGTTTTATATATTTAGGCAGAAAGTAATTGTGACGATAGTAAGGCCATCTCGTCAATTCTCCTTTAAGCACTCCATTCTGTCTAAGAACATTTCTAAGGTTATTTTTAACATTCATAGTTTTATGTTTGGAAAGTCTAAGGTATTCTTCAATGTTTTGAGATTTTTGTATTTCAACAGTAAGTTTTATTTTAGGTCTAAGTACCTCACTTTAAATTCAGCAAATTCAGCAGTTATCTCTTCTATAGTTTCAAGCAACTCTTCTTCATTTTCAGAGAAACTATCTAAATCAGAACCATCAGATTTCTCATCTATACTTAATTTATTTAGTGATACCTCAATTTTTTCATCTACAGTAGCTTTGATTTCTGGAGTTTCTTCACGTAGTTCCTCAGCTACTGCTATGAGTGCATGCTCTTCATCATCTGACACTTCACTTTCATCTTCACTTGCGCTCCAAGTTGCTTGGAAGGCTCTCTCCTTAGTGGTGCATTCAGCTCGAAAGATGTCCCATTTTGCCGCACCTGAAACAGATTGACGAACTAGCAGTACCCTCTTTTCTAGGTTTAATACCATTTTTCAGAGAGAAAGCCATTTTCTTAGATTCATCAGATTTTTCAGCATCTTTATTTCTGAAGTTACTACGATGTTTTCTTAAGCGAATCATTTTACTTACTTTCTTTGATAATAGTGCAAGCTCATCATCATCATAATCATTTAAGTTATTAGTACTAGTAACTAGACTAGTTTTAAACGCAATTCCCTTTTTATCTTTAGTAACTTATGTATTGGTATCCCTCTTTAATATTTCCTCATGAGTAAGAAGTGACCCAAGCAGCTCATCTAGCTTAATATCAGCATGATTCTTAGTTTCCTCAATGGATGTGACCTTAGGAAGCCATTGACTAGGCAGACACCACAAAATCTTTCTGATTATATCCTCATTTTCATAGATTTTTCCTAGTCCTTCCAATTTATTGATTATATTCTGAAATCTATCAGCCATATCTCTAATAGTTTCACCAGACTCCATTTTAAATAGTTCAAACTCCTGTTTCAGCATGCTAATTTTAGTAGTCTTTACTAGATTAGTTCCTTTATAGGTTATACATAACTTGTCCCAGATTTCTTTAGCAGACTTACAAGTAGATATCCTATTGAATTCTTCCTTTCCTAAGGCACAGTACATTAGATTAATTGCCTGAGAGTTTAATTGCAGTTTTTTAATGTCATCATCTGTCCATTTATCAAGGTTAGCTTTTACCTCTTGTGGACCATTGACTATGAGAACCCATAGTAATGGATTGACCGTCTTGATGAACAATTCCATACGATTCTTCCAGTATCCAAAGTGAGCACCTTCAAATCTGGGAGGGCGATTAGCTGAGAATCCATCTGCCAAAAAAATTGCTCCCTGTGACTCACTCATCATGATTCAACTACAAGCAGCTACTTAATTACTAAGGATCAGAAATCACCTGGATTAGTGCTTATCGAGGGTTGATTCGATAGGCTAACCAGCTCTGATACCACTTGTTGATGTCTGATCCTCTTGTTTTCAATTTCCAATTGAAGCTGTTTCAATAGAAAACGATGATTAAGCTCCTCATATAACTCTAGAGAAAATTCAGTACTTGAATGAACCTAACATGGAAAGCATGCAACATAAGATCACAAATTCTGGACATGCATGCAATATTAATAACTCTTCAGAAGTTTCAATCTCAATTAACATACGCAGAAGCAGTTTATTAGATTGACACAATCAGCAATTGATGTTCTCAGTAACAAGGAACTACAGTAAATAACTTTAAACGACAACTCTACAACCTTAAACACTCTGAGTCTTAGACGTCGATTCGTGGCTCTTGATTGGCTCTGTTAAGCTCCAGCTCCACTCCAGCATCCAGAGTTATCCAATCAAGACTTCAATCGGTGTAGCTCCAGCTCCAGTCGTGCAGAAGTCCTTCAAACGACACCCCAAGCTTTGACGTGTTTATTTCTGGTTGAGAAGCGCACCTTGAAGGATTTGCAGCCTCTGGCTTTTATTGATGTCGTGGCTTGCTTCCATTCAATGAAACGAGTAAGCTCGAAGCTTCCTTCTTTCCATGGCCGCCTTCTCTTTCTGATTCTGTAATTCAAAAACTGTCGATTAGGGTTAGAATCAATTTACGACAATGAAGCTCGCTTAACCTCTTCCTGAGTATCAACTTGGGTTGGGCTTTCGTCCGAGTTTGTGTGGGCTGTTCATGGGCCAAGGCTTGAGGCTTATCACTCAGGCTTGATTTATGTCAATAACACATTCCTGAATCCGAGGTTCCAAGTAAGATGAAGGCCATAGAGTGCTCCGGTTTTGTAATAGAACAATAACCCAGATTCATCCCAAAAGCAGATAAAGGAAAACCACCGGGACTCCTCAATATTCGGATTAGTGTACGAACCACCAATATTGAATGTAACCCCAACGATCGAACTTTGCTACCAACCGATCATTACTTCTTCGCGTTGGAGATTATCTCTAGGGAAAACTCTCGTTTTCGCTCTGATGGCCTCCCAAAAGGAACCGAATGGGCCAAGAAGCTTCTACCTTCTTAGTACAATATTTGAATTGATAAAGGAAACAAAAACAAAGATTTTTACTTTGATATGAAGATTGACCCAGATGACAGTCAAATAAAGAGTGTGTTCTAGGCAGATGATCAAATGCCAATGGACTATCAACATTTTGGTAATTGAATAAGTTTTGACACCAACTATCACGCCAACAATGAAGCTCGTACGCTAGGTATGTTTTACAAACAATTGTATGTCATTACTATACACTGTTCTGTAACTAGTTACTCATAAAATAACATGTTGTATACATACATACGTAAGGGCTAAGGGAACATAATATGGTTCTGACTTTATAATAAATGGGCTTAAGGTGGGCTTTTTACTATCAGCCTTGTACGTCCCCAATCATTTGCAATTGCAAACCGCACCGAATGTGAAATGCTTCTCGACGCTCGGGCTGGGAAAATAATAATTCTTCAGCTCTGTTTTATCATCACCGGTAACCAGTCCAATACAATCGAGACAAGTAGTAGTACAACAACCACACAGGGCTGGAACCCCATCCTGCACTACCGAAACTTGTCGACTAAGAAAACTCCTTCTGAACACTGAATTCCCAGAGGCAAAAAACAAAGCATTCACAGTTACCAGAAAATCCACAATCCAAAAACCATGTCTACTTCCACTAGTACTGATGTATTTCAGAGTGGCAGCTACAAAACCCATCTCCAAAACGTCCAACCATCATCATGTTGTAAAAGCAATCCAAACAAACCCAATTCTTCTTCTCCTCCGCCACCAAAGGCACTCTTGATCGCCTCTCCAACCGAAGCAGGTGAATTCCCAGTCCTCTTGTTCCTCCATGGCTACCTCCTCTGCAACACCTTCTACTCTCAGCTCATCCACCACATCGCCTCCCATGGCTTCATCGTCATCGCCCCTCAGGTTTCAGTTTTATCAAACCCTCCATTTTCAGTGCAAAAAAGATGCATACTTTGTCGTGATTGTGAGAAATTGATAATCCCTGCAACTAATGTGGCATGCAGCTCTACACAGTGGCGGGTCCGGATTGTACAGAGGAGATTAAATCCGTTGCTGAAATAACCAATTGGCTATCCGAAGGATTACAGCAACTCCTCCCAGTTCATATAAATCCCGACTTAACCAAGCTCTGCCTATCCGGTCACAGCCGAGGAGGCAAAACCGCTTTTGCCCTTGCATTGAACAAGGCGGCAGCAGCATCGACTACTACATTGAGATTCTCAGCACTAATTGGTGTTGACCCAGTTGATGGAATAGACATGGGGAAGCAAACCCCTCCGCCCGTGCTCACCTACGTTCCTCGATCTTTTGATCTCGAGATGGCGGTGATGGTGATCGGGTCTGGTCTGGGTGAGGTCAGGAGGAACCCGATGTTCCCTCCTTGTGCTCCCAAGGGGGTGAACCATGAAGAGTTCTTTAGGGAATGCAGAGAGCCTGCTTGCTATTTCGTGGTTAAAGATTATGGACATGTGGATATGCTGGATGATGAAACTAAAGGGGTTAGAGGGAAAGCTAGCTATTGCTTGTGCAAGAATGGGGAGTCCAGAGAGCCCATGAGGAGGTTTGTTGCAGGTGCTACGGTTGCGTTTATGAGAGCTTACTTGGAAGGAAATGGTGATGATTTGGCAGTGATCAGAGGTGGGGATTCTGGTCCCGTTGAGCTTGCCACTGTTGAGTTTCTGCTTTGACTGAATGAATCAATGTATTGAGATCTTCTGTTTTAGATGATGAACTTCAACTTAGAGAGGTAGACCTTGTAGAACTTAATAGCTTCCTTTTACTGCGTATAGTCAGTCAGTCGGTCAAACATAACATTTTCATTTCAGTTTCACATCCAAAACATAACATGATCCTCCACATAATCCTCCACATTCTTAGGTATCGGTCATGGTGTTTAAAGTAGCCACTTCATTCCTAGTAATAAATCAATAATAGATCTCCTTATCAGCATGAATGTGGTGCGTGTACAAGTTACTGAGCTACTTGAGCAGAAGTAACTTGAGAATGTTCTTCATTGATTTTCATACGAACAAGGAGAAAAACAGAAATTGAATCGGTGTAACTCAAAATCGATTATTTATCAAAACGTAATTCATTTATCGGCAAAATTCTCCCATAATGTGTAAATTGTAAATTGCTATACAAACAAACGAGTAACTGTTATATATAATAAAACATGGCAATATGACATCAAAATAGCAGAAGGCAATATGAATGTTATGGATAATAGTTTTTATGAATGTTATGATTAATTAAATTAATTTACTTTTCCATTTTAACTGTTGTTATGTATACCAATGTTTTTTGTTGATGTTTTTACGTCTACTGTTTATTGAACTCAACCTGATTGTTGGTAGACATGATTTTGATGAGGAGGTATGGAAGATACGGAAGGCGTTGACCAAGAGTGACACCAACACCAGCTACAGGCTGCTTATACTGATCCATTTGGCGCACCAGCATGTGTTGTGCCACCTCAGCTAGGCGGACAAGAGGAGGCTGGTGGAGGATGAAGAGGCACTGGGTGTTGAAGTCACCGGTTCGATGCACTACCTCAATTTGAAGAGGTGGAGGTCGAAGGGTAAGAACGTCCTCAAGAACTTTTGGAGGCTAGGATTCGTTAGTAGAAGAAACTTGCAGGAAGGCGAGAAAGTGGGTTTGTGCTTCGATCGCCAGTGCTATGTTGTCATCTCCTCTGTCCATAACCGAGCCTTTTAAAAATAATGATTATGATAACTTTAATTTATATGGAACAGTGGCGGAGCCAGGTTATAAGCTGGGGGCTGCATGCACCCCTTTGCCTGGCTGGGGGCTGTATGGATGTGTACATGTATAGATACACACATGTATGTATTTACAACCATATAGTTATATAGTTATGTGTATTTGTACAATAAAAAGGCATATATACATTAATTAGTCTGTTTTTTAAAGTTAAATACATCAGATGTTACTGAAAATATATTAGCAGTCACACTAACCACTAAACTAACTTTCATTCATTAAATAAATATCACCAAATTAGATTTTCGTCATTAAAATTACCACTCTATTATTTTTTTAAACGAAATGTTAATGTGATAAAAAACAATTAGCAGTTAGAACCAATCAGCAACCAGCAACCAGCTCATCTAAATAAGAAAATTTAAAAACCTCAGCTATTTTTCATTCTTCGTCTCTACCTTATCTCTTCTTTCTTCTCTTAAAAATTTCATTCTCTTAGAATATTCAAATTTTGTTAACTATATGTTTAGATCTTATTTCCACCACTATTCGTTATTCCTGAGTTAATTTTCAGTAAAAAACGTTGTGTATTATTGAAAATTTAAAATTATTAATAAAAATCATTGACATGATTTACTTTTTTTATATATCAATTGACTTTAATTTAAAATTTCACTCAGAGTATTTGACCATTCTAACTCCGCATTGTAAGGACAGATAAGAATCACATCAGTCGGTGGTCATTTACCTTAGAATTACCAACCGTTTGACATATAACTCGTATTTGGCTCGAACATGTAGTTTCAAATAGATGAATGTATCTTGATCATTAATATTACGAACTTGATTGTCCTAAATAGTAATAAAAAAGACAAGAGTATCTAAAAATATAATCAGCTGTGATGTTAGAGATGAGAGAGGATTTTAGAGAGAGTGAGGTTTCATGAAAGTGTGAATGGGGAATGGTCTCATGATCTAGAGAAGAAAGTGCTTCGTCTCTGCAATCTTATAATGAAGATCTCGTCAAGTCGTCAATTTAAAGATTCAGAGTTCAAGCTAGCAGCCATGGGTCCAGACTCTTCTCATTTCATATTTCTCAACATTGTCCAGTTGGACTTGTTTTTAGCTTTGTCAACTCAGCAATTCTGAAAAGCTGGAAGCTACCTACTAATCAACGATGCTTGAGCGGTTCTAGAGCTATTGTTATCAATTTCTTCTCCATTAGGAGGGGCTCTTTCCTAAAGATTACTGAGTGGTGTGCTAACAAGAAGCGTTTCTTCATTTGTTGAAGCTTTCATCCTTAAGAGGAAGTGAGTAGGTGGGGAGACATGTAAAGAGGTAGGTGTTGGATTTGAGAGGTCATCTACGAATGTCCGAAAAATTATTTCTTTCGTCGATATGGTTAAGAGCTCTTTTTTTTCGGCCATGGTTCATTGTTCCATTATTTCTCTTGAGGGATCGATCATATGGTTGACGTAGGGGAAGAAGATATGAATTCTATATTAGAGTTTTTAAACAAATGCATGATTTTTAGATTTTGAAACTCCGATGGACGATCTTCGGCTGCACCTATCTTCTCAAGATTTTGCTTATGGGCAACTTGAAACTGGCTCATCACCGATCATTATTTCTTCAATCAGATTGGGGATGATTTATGGCTGATGGCCTTTCCATCGATTGCAGAGAAGAAAAGAATATTGGGATTAAGATGTTGGAAATTTGAATCGTTCGATATTCTGGCTGACGATTGGATGCCGGATGCTGGCCTTTCCAACTTCGTGGAAAAGCATCACACATGCTGGTTATTGATCTATGGAATTCCGCTTCATCTTAGAAGCAAAGAGTTGTTTCATTCTATTGGTGATCTTTGCGGTGGCTTCTTAGAGTACGACGTCACAAACTGGTTCAAGGATGAAATTAGGATTAAATTTTTTGGGAAGAAGGAAATCACTGATGATATCGCTGTGAGCTTATGCTCGTCTACTGAATACTGAGTAACTGAATAACTATTTATACAGTAGATCACGCGCTACTGCACAGTATGAATTACTGAACTGTATGGTACAACTACATGTACCGTAGATCGCATGATACGGTACAATCCTGAAAATCCAACAATGGATACCTAACAACTAATTACCATTCTTCGCATTCAAGCAGAAGAGTAATATAACCCCTACCTCTGAAAGCTTTCCTCTGAAGAATCTGAACTGAAGCCGACAGCATAGAATCTGCTTTGCTGAATCATAGAACCTGAAGGAGACAATTGAAAGATTGAAACCCCAAAACCCCAAATCCAAAACCTGTCAGGATTTCCTACGTGGATTGAAAACTAAGGATTTAAGAAAGGAGGAAGAAGGTAGATTATCTCATGAAGCTTCCTCGACGATATCTAAGCCCTTTCTGCCGGTCTAGGATCGATTGCTAGACTCTGGTTCTCTGCCTGCTGAAATCGTCATTCGTCAGTTGAAGGAAGAAGAAGAGAATGGGTTTTCTGTAATTCTGGAATCGTAATTCTATTTATATAATCTGTCCATCACGCCCGTGGCCGACTGTTTACCACGACCGTGATGACATGGAATCACGCCCGTGACCAACTGACAGTCACGACCGTGATCCTCCCGTATGCCACGATCGTGACAATCACTGACCACGACCATGATCTAACTGATGATCGTGTCTGTGACCGCTTATTTGTCACGCTCGTGATGGGTTATCCGACAGCCAATTCTAGAGACTCACAGAAACTAAAAATATCCAAGAATCGGGGTGTCACAGTTGTGATCGAACCATTTCCTCTAGCGTCGAAGAAGATTGTCAGTGGTGCCATCTCTCATATTAATTGCATACTACGCAATAACTCAATTGCTCTTTTCAGAGAAGTGTATCACGCCTCTTCAAGTAATAAAGAAGATGTCTCGGAAGGGTTTGTGTCCAACTCTAATGCATATGATAAGTTCAAGAAGAAATCAATTCCAATTGCAAATGGGGGGGGAGATTTCTACATTTTTTAGGCTCGGATATCATGCTTTAGAGGCCCACAACCATCATTTGGAGCATCAAGTGCGTGTTGGCCCAATTGAGGAAGAGAAAGATTATGATATGGAGCTGGCTTTTGACGTTCCCAATTCACTTTTGGAAAAGTCAACTATCTTTGACTGTTTCGACCAGAAGATTTCTACCGATAAGATTAGCGAGGGCGATCCCAGTTGTTTTCTAACTAAGGAGGTTGTTCTTCTCGACAAAACTTCAATTGAGACAGTTTTTTTAGACAATGAGGATGTTGCTCGCGTCGATGGAGTTTGAGTTGATGTTGCTGCTTCTAATCTCAATGGTTTTAATTTGGTGGTGGATTTAACAACCGATGCTCTCGATGACACGGATAAAGCTAATTCTTTTGGAAAGGAGGATGCGATTTTAGAAGAGGGATCTGATTGCGGAGGTACTCACTTATATATGAATGAGTCTTTAGATGAAGAATTGTTTGATAGACAACGTTAGCAAGCACAATTGGGATAGAGAATTCTTATTGGCGTTGGAAGTTGACTTTGCAAGAAGGACGAAGGAGTTTGGTAATTTAGTAGGGCTGAGGTTGAGTGATGCTTTGATCGATCCATCTTTTTTCTTGGCGGGTACCATTAAGGATACTTTTGCGGCAAGAGCTCAGAAGTTAAAAGATTTAAAATTATAGTGGGAGATGAGAAAGTTCATTGGAATGCAAATACTGAAAAGTTTCAAGTAGCACGGGATGTTCCTCCTCTACTCTTCAATTATGATTCCAAAAATCTTTTCATGGAATGTTCATGGTATGAATTGTGCTCGTAAATGATTTAGGATGAAGAAATGGATATTGAGGTGGGATCCAAACGTTATTTGCTTTCAGGAAATGATAATTGAAGATTCGATGCAGTTTACGCTTTGGCGACTTGGTAACTTTTTGACGACAAAGGTTGTTGCTATTGATTCCTCTGGTGTCGCTGGAGGAGTTGCCTTGTTATGGAATTCTTGTATTTATGATAAAGTAAGAATTTCTACTGGACATTTTTATGTGGATGCTGTTCTGATGAACATCGATGATTCCCATATGTGGGGCATTCTAAATTTGTATGGTCCTCCTTCTAGAGCCAATCGTGGGGTCTATGCTGGTATGTTGAGTAGGTGACTTTAATATGGTTTGAGGCAATGAAGAAGTGAGAGGTAGGGATCGTATGGGTACTGATTTTGCTCATTTAAATAACTTTATTTGTGATAATGTGCTTCTTGATATACCTTTGATTGATGCGAATTTACGTGGTCGAATCTTCGAAGCTCTCCATCTCTTTCAAGAATTGATAGAGCACTTGTGAATGCTGATTTCGAGGCTTGTTTTCATGAATGCAGACCTTTAGCTTTGGGAAGAATATGCTCAGACCATCATGCTCTCTTACTTGAGTGTGGGGATCGGCCGCAGGTTAAGCGTCGTGAAATTTGAATCGATGTGGGTCAAGCATGAAGATTTTTGACAGTGAGTGAAGAAAAATTGGAATAAATTTTCACACGAGGGCCACTGCCTCTTCTCTCTATCCAAGAGGCTGAAGTTTCTAAAAGAAAAATTGTGTGTGTGGAATAAGGAGACCTTTGGAAGAAATGAGGAGATTGTCAACGGGATCACTGCAAAAATCACATATTTGGGTATGAAAGAGGAGGTTGACGATTTCTCGAAGAAAGATAGGGTGCTTCGTTCCTCTTTGAAGTAAAAAGTTGATCTTCTTTAGGAACGGTAGGAGATTTTTTGGCGGCAAAAATCTAGAGATATATGGCTAAAAGTGAGAGATAGAAATACGTCTTTTTTTCACCGTTCCGCTAATGAGAGGAGGAGGAACAATTGGGTAGAAAGAATTTCTGTTGGAGGTCAAATCTTCCTCGGGCATAGCGATGTGGCAGGCGCTATTGCTAGTCACTTTAAGTGCTTTTACAATCATAATAGTGCTTCTGTTAATATTTTTCCAGAAGGACTATCTTTTGGCCAAATAAATGAGGAGAAGATTGCTGCTCTTACCGTAGAGTTCTCGTTGGAGGAAATTCTACAGGTTATCAAGAACTCCAAGGGTGACAAAGCTCCAGATCCTGAAGGGTTCAACTTTACTTTTTACAAGACTTGTTGGTCAATTATTGGAAATGATGTGGTGGAGATTCTAAGACATTTCCAGGTGTCATCTTTTATTTCCATCGCCGTGAATAGCACCTTCATTTGTTTGATTCCAATAAAGGAGGCAGTTGGAGATATCAAAGATTTACGGTCTACAAGTCTTGTTGGTAGCATTTCTAAAATTCTCTCAAAGTGTCTGATTTGTAGGTTTATGGAGGTGTTTAAAGATGTGATTTCTCCCTATTAATGTGCCTTTCGGGATGTTAGGAAAATTACAGAGGCCTCTTTGATTGCTAACAAAGTGATTGATGCGAGGAGAGCGGCTGGAAAGAATGGTTTGATTTTTAAGTTGGATTTGGAAAAGGCTTTTGATTCGGTTAAGTGGAAATGCATCCTTGATACTCTTTCTTTCTTCGACTTCCCTCTTAAGTGGACTGATTGGATACGTACTTGCATTACAACGGTGTACTTTTCGATTCTTGTTAATGGGGAGCCAACAGATTTTTTCGCAATCGAAGAGGTATAAGACAAGGGGATTCTTTGTCTCCTTATCTATTTATATGTGATATGGAGATTCTTAGTACTTTTCTTAACAAGGCTCGCGAGCTTGGTTGGATTATAGGGTTTTATACGAACAAGCAGACCAGAGTTGGGGAAATAACACACCTTCTCTATGCCGATGACACACTGCTATTTTGTGATTTCGAAAAAGAGCGGGTTTGGAATTTATATGCTATTTTGCTGTGTTTTTAGGCCATTACATGACTCAAAATCAACTTTAATAAGAGTCGTCTCTTTGCGGTGGGTTCAGTGGAGGAACTCCCCACCTATGCTAATATTTTTGGATGCGAGGTGGACTATTTTCTAACTTTGTACCTGGGTCTCCCTTTGGGTTGCAAACCGTCCTCGCGAGCTATTTGGGATCCTGTTTTGAACCAGTTTCATCGACGTTTGGTTTCGTGGAAAGTTAAATATCATTCTTTCGGTGGCAGGGTGGTGCTACTAAAAACATGTTTTAAGTGCACTCCCAGTTTATTATATGTCTCTTTTCAAAAGCCCATGTGAGGTGATATCTCAGATTGAAAAGCTTCAGAGAAGCTTTTTATGGGAAGGTAGCACAGAGTCTAGAGGATGGTTTGCAGTTAATTGGCCCTGGGTGAAAGCTAATGTTTTACGTGGCGACCTTAGTATTAAGGACATGAGATGCATGAATACTACTCTTATATGTAAATGGTTGTGGAAGTATGCAACATCCAACTCAAGCTGGTGGAGATGTATGCTTGATGTTAAGAATGGCCCCTCATCGAGTCATTTGCGAATGAGTAATAACTCTGGATTCGGAAGTTGGTCGATCTGGAAATTGATCTCGCGTTTTGCTTATGCTTTTTGGAGTTACGCCATTGTGGAGCCGGTGGAAGGGTCTCATACTTCCTTTTGGTTTGATCATTGGGCGAAGGGTGAGGTGGAGAGTGACCTTAAATCATTTTCCTAGAGTTTTTTCAGTCTCTTCTAACAAGACGGCCTATATTGCTGATTTCTTTCTCCTCAGAGCAGGTTTTGGCAAGTTCAATTTGATATAGCACTCAGGGGAGGGGCAGGAAGAGAGCTTAATTACTTCCATCAGGTGTTGGACGCACAAATTAGACTTCACCACCTCTCGGGAGACGACTCGATACACTAGACATTGGAATAATCGATGTACTCAGTTAGTTCAATGTATACAGCTTGTGCAAATAGTCGTATTCTTGGTGATGTGGATTTTCCTTCGAGTTGCGTATGGATCAAACACGTGCCTACAAAGGTCTCTTGCTTTATTTGGAAATGTTATGTTGGGAGGATCGCAACGTTGGATAATCTTCAAAGAAGAGGATGGGAGCTTGCGAATTGGTGTTGCCTATGCCATCTTAAGGAAGAATCTCAAGATCATATTTTGATTCATTGCGATTACACTAGGAAAATTTGGAATCACTATCTTGCTCATTTAAGTTCGATTCCCTTGTTACATTTTGACAGTCACTTAATATAGAGTTGAGTGTGCTCACAAGATGTCTTCTTCATGCAATTTGTTGGACGGTTTGGCTTGAGAGGAACTCCTGTACATTTAGGGATACTTACTCCCCGTTAACAGATTGATATTCAAGGTTGGCCAATTTTTTCATCAATGGATTCTTGTTGCAGGTGTTTCTTTAAATCCCAATGCAAATTGTGGCTCCATAAGAGCCTTGCCCAAAGGGCACAGGAGTCTAGCTAGGATGGAGAAAATATAGTTTGGCCGGTTTCGAAGAGACGTTAGAGTTAATGCGGGGAAATAGATGTCAGTGAGGACGGTGGAATTCACAAGTGTGCGTGGCTAGGGCAGGTTAAAAATGGGAAATAAGCACATCAAAGGTGACCAAATAAAGAAAACAAGGAAACCCATATCCATTTACACAAACATATATACGGGCATTACTACAGTGTATCATCTTGCACAATCCATCCTGAGTGAGCACCACACACGCAGTGTACAGTAGATTTGGTGGATGAGAAGTCGTTTTCAAATGGTCTCCATCTCGCTATGACCAATCGACATCCCCAAAGTAATATTGAATCGCCTCCTCCCCTGGAACACCCAGCTAGCTTCTTCTCCCAAAGCCAACTCAGAAAATTTGATGGCTTTACTCTTTTTTTAAAAAAAATTGATATATAGATTGCTTGCTTTTATATATCAATCTACTTACTACTTACTACTTACGTACACACATCAACGTCCGACGACTATTCACCCACCCACGCTTTCTTCTTCCTTCCAGCTATGGCAATCCTAAACATAAAGCCTCTCCTCTGGTATTGTCTCTCTGCAAAAGCAAAATCTCGCCTCCTGAAGAGGATCGTACGATCCGTTCCTTTCTTTTTTCATCAAGTCTCTCAAGTTGGTACGTACTACTGTAGTAGAGGACAATGGAAATTACTCTGATGCCTTGTTTAGGAGTAAACTTTGCTGTGGTTAATGGGAGTTGCGTTTATAGAACAGATGATGTTGAAATAAGATCGTGGCTCCATTAATATATTTAAGATTAAGTCACAGGTCTGGGCTATGATTTATAGGCCCGCAATAACATAAAAATGCAATGGGGCATAAATTAATTGCGGAAAGTGTAACGTTGATCGGTTGAATTCTTGTTTGTTTCATTGAATGCATCAATCTACGGCTGGGACGGTTGGATGAATGGCTGGACTTGGGGCCTCCTGCTATAGGACCCACCAACAGTGAAAGAAATGAATAGCCCACAGCCACAGTAGTAGTATAGTAGAAGCAAAGCACAGTAAGGAGAATAGAATTGGGAGACCTTAGACCAGGGGCGTTAGTGCGTTTTGGAATGGGAGCGATAGCGAGCGAGCGAGGGAGGGAGGGAGGCATTTGACTGGTGAGACAGACAGAGTCTGAGAGGGATGCTTCATTTAATACCATACAACAAACAATAGTAGGCTGAACCCATATATCACCGCCATTATTATTTTGATTGGGTAATTTCTTTCAATACCGGGTCATGACACACATCCAAACTGAATTCGGAGTTGGCCAACGGTAGATCATATAAATATCAGATCGGGCGATCCTTGGTTGACAATGACTTGAATCCTTGATATATGATATGCTCTTGATTCTCTTTTAGCTCAAAATGTAATGCAATCTTGCTCTTAATTTGTATCCAAGACCCTGGGCTTTTCATAAATAAAACTATGGTTGTTGGCGTAGGAGACAGCAAACCAAGTTGGCTCCTTCACCTCATCTCCCGGACACAACCATACCCCTCCTCTCCATAGTGGGGTACAATACAATACAATACGATACTTTGTTTGTACACAAGTCCATTTTATGATTTAACCTGCAAACTTAACATCATCTTTATTACAATCTAATCCTCATTATTTCTCCCCCTTGCCCTTTTCACCCCTTATAAATTGTGTGTTGTTACTTGTCACCCGTCCTTTCTCTCTGTATCCTTGTGAAAATATACATAGTCCCCAACCCATAAAACATTAAAAACCCACCGCTGTCTGTCCATCAAACCTTCCATTCCAATCCCAACCCCAACCCATTCTCTTCCCCAAATACTATTCACCATTTTCAACACAAACTTTGTTCCGATCATACATATTACATAGCTCTACCTAGCTCTACCTAATACACCAGAACGACTTGCTCTTGGTCAAACACTGCTGGAAAAGCTGCCCAGTGAAGTATGGCAAGGAGTTTGTAAATCTATCAGCCTTTCTTCCTTTCCCCACTTCCACTGTTGATATATGTATATCTACTTCTTCTTCTTCTTTTGACTTCATCTACTTCCTTCCTTCCAAACACTCCCGCTCCTCTGTTTTGCTACCTCTTCAAAACTGTTGGGGGGCAAATAATGGCCGTCCGCCACCACCAAAGCGAGCATTTACTATCAGTAGTAGCGGCCTTCACTACCTTCCTCTTCTTCCTATTCTTCTTCACTCATGCTCAACTTGGTACTTGTCCGTCCTTGTCAATTTCCAAGCTTTCTCCCAAACTTGATTTTTTTATTGTTGGGTTCTGATGAGAAAATTTAATTAACTTTTGGGTACAGGGGACGAAAATAAAGAGAGCAGGAAAGGTGGGTCGGTGAAGGGATCATTATTGAGGATGGGGGGGCCAGGGTCATGGCCGCCGACGTGTAGATCCAAGTGCGGTGGTTGCGGGCCGTGCAAGGTGGTTCACGTCCCGGTTCAACCTGGAGTAAGCTTCCCACTCGAGTACTACCCAGAGGCTTGGCGATGCAAGTGTGGGAACAAGCTCTTCATGCCCTGAAATCTGAATCAGAATGAGATTCCGTCTGCCTCGTGCGGTAGCCCCCCTCCCCTGCCTGAAGCGCTTTTTTCTTTCTTGAAACTCTGCATACACTCTGCTTTCTCTCTGCTTTTTTGCTGCTTTGCGTGTAAGTGTGTGAATGAATGAATGGGGATGACGAAAGGGTATGGGCTTATACGATTGGGCAAAGAGAAAGCAGCAGCGTTGGGAAATTCACTTCATTTTGGGTTACCAATGAAGAGAAGAGATTTGCATGTTCTCAATGTGTCTGTGTAGCGTAGCGTATCCTCTTTTTTGCTGCCCAGCAACAAGGCAAACCCCTCTCTGTCTTTTGTTTCCAATTTATGTCTCCCCAGAGGCCAAATGTAAGTTTCTTTGCTTCATTTACGGTAGAGACAGATTGGAACGTCGAAGCTCTGTAGTAATATTATGTTTCTTCACATCTACTAACATATGATGGTGATTAAACATTGATAGCCATTCAAATTTCAAAGCATGCTTACTGATTGCTGACAGATGATACTTACACTCGTTATTACTGTTTCTGGGGAAGCAGAAGAAGGTTGCGTTAGCGTATGATATGATAAGAATCAATGTCTCAATAACAATAACAATAAAGCCAATCTACTCTTTTTTTTTTTTGCTTTGCTTTTCCAATGTCAGTGGCAAACAAAAGATATGGAAGGGAGGGAATATAACATGGGAAGAGAAGAAAGAAGAATGGAGGGTTGATGAGTTTTTGCAGGAACAGGGAAACCCCAACCCAATTTTATAGCTGCCATTTGCCATGTGCCTAGTGGTCTTTTGACATGGGTCGTCGTTTCTCATCATTGTTACTGTATATTGTACCCTCCATTGCTTCAAATTATTTGAAACGACTTCAGATGGACAACAGCCAATGTGAAAAAACAAGATATGTTAATTAACTTGTTTTCCTCACTTTTTCAGCGATGTTGATCAGAACAGAAGGACCCCCCATTGTATATTTGTTT
The DNA here is from genome assembly GCA_030674075.2 of Linum usitatissimum. Classification (NCBI taxonomy): domain Eukaryota; kingdom Viridiplantae; phylum Streptophyta; class Magnoliopsida; order Malpighiales; family Linaceae; genus Linum; species Linum usitatissimum. The sequence continues at coordinate 3,086,585 of JAUJYP020001424.1, forward strand.
TGTAGTATGTGATAACTGATAATGTAAATATGTGTCTGTCTGTCTGTCTGTAATCTACATGGTGATGGTGACAAGTCCAGGTATGATGCTAGTACAATAGCGGTGGAAGGTAGTGGGTGGCTGATTGATTATACTGTAGTGGGTGATGATTAATATTAGCCAAATGTTTGCATGAAATTGGATCAGCATCCATAGGGAAGGATTCTTACCTTTCACTTGCAAGTAGTAGTACACACCACTGTCCTATCTCTTTAATTACACTACTACGCTACAATCCAATTCCTTTAGTAACAACCTCGTCTTTATTTTACACATTCTCACTGTAGTTTTACCATAAGCTTATCCGATGCCTCTGCGCTGCTTGTGTTAAAGGAAACTTCTGACGTTATCAGTTATTAAAGGTAGTGTGTGAGATTCTTTTACTACCTAGCTACATCAGAGAATCCCTCCATAGGGGACCTCCACAAAGCCTGTGCTAATTTGTTTATACGGACGGACGTGCATGCTTCAAATCTTCTTCTTCTTTTTCATTTTTTCCGCCTTGGATTTTCACAGATTTGGACTTCCATTAGTACACATTAATGTATAATTTGTGAGGCTACATTTGATGTTGTTGGGGGAGGGAAGGGGAGATTTTCGAGGTTTAATATTGATAATCATCTTGAAATGAAACCATGAGAGGCGAGGGAGTATCTCTTTCAAACTTGGGTGTTGTACGTCCTATGTCAGATGAATTGATGCGATCCTGGTCGAGAACACCACCTTCGGAGTTCTCGTGCTGCGTTATGCCGCACTAGGGCCAACACCCCAACATTCACCTCACATATTTTCAACCTCGAAATAGATTTCCGTGCACTCAAAGAAGACCACTCGTCCTGAGACTGTCACGATTGTGTCTGTGGTTCGAGCCATAGCCTACTACAATCACTCAGCATCTAAACACTATCATAGTTACATGATATCCAATACATCAACTCCCCCACTGTCCCTTCTGAAAACATGAAAACCCGATCGAATACTCCAATTGTACCTATCTCGCACAGACACAAGATTTGCACCACAACATATCATCCTCGAGCTCTCCTAGGTAGCATGACATCCTGAAGTCCAGTCCAAGCATATATAAAAAGAACACACAAGAGAATCGGGATCAGTAATAAACCCTAAGTGACTACCATGGGCTATCAAAAGCTAAACAACATGGATTGCGAATAACATAATCAGAAGGTCAGAACAATGCATGTTTCCTGAAGCATCAATCGTTGTCTGTATGCAAAACAACGATTGTTGCCTACAATGCAACGTCGTTGACCTCGCCATTTCTAGGCAACAACAACACTTATAACTTATTCTTCATTTCCGAGAATACCACAAGACCCGGCCTTTTACTCAACCAATAACTAAGAAAAGAGTTGCAGCTTGTTTCAAGGCACCTATATATATATATATATACAATGAGGATCTTTGGGTGGAAGTCTCTAAAGCATTGTTTTCCACTCGAAAAATTAAAATGGGACGAAATTCCTAATTCCCAGAAATTGGAATATAGGTAAAATTTTAATTTCGCCAAAATTGAATTCCTTTGTTTTCCGCTTAAATTGCATAACAGGAATTGAATAAAGAAAAAGATACGAAATGACTATAGTACCCTTCCTTTATCCCTACCAAACCCCAATCCTATCATCCGCCTCCTCCACCGTAGTCGTCTTCTTCATTTATCCTCTGCCATTATCTCTTTCAAAAAATATAAAAAGATATGGGTACAAATCATTAAGGCAAAACTAGAAATAGCAATCTGAAACAAAAGTTCACAATTTGGACAAGCTAATATAAAACAAACAGTTCACAATCAAGAAAACCTAACAAAGACAAGAACCCACAAACATTGCAATATTGATATGGAAATCGGTCTTCTTTCACTATCTGGCAGTCACTGGTTTCACTACTTGACAATAGATTTAGGGTATTCAAAAATCAAAACCCTAAATCGTCACCTACTATCAGAACGAAAACGAAATCAAGAATCCTAAATCTCCGCCTGAATCGGAAACGAAATCCAGAAGAAGCTATACAGTCGGGAAAAACGATGAGAAGGAGGTAGAAGGAAGGTCTGGCAAGGTAGGAGGAAGTCCAACGAAGTAGAAGGAATATCCGGTAATGTAGACGGAGGAAGTCCGGCGAGGTAGAAGAGAGGTCCGACGAGGCAGACGGAGGAAGTCCGACGAGGTAAAAGGAAGATCCGGCGAGGTAGAAGTAGGAAGTCCGACATTTCCTTTGAAGAAGAGAGTTGACGTTTGAGAAATTCTTTTTGGAGAAAAGAGATAATGGCTGGGTTAATTTGGAGATTGTGGAAAAAATGAATGGAAATTGGTAAATTTTTTTTGTTCAAATGGGATTTCGAAAGCACATTTAGGTATGAAATTGATGTGATATGAAAATTGACCAATTTGATAAGAAAATGTGTAACAGAAAATAAGGAATTGGAATAATTTTTAGGAATGATTCAATTTATGGATATTTTTTCAATCGGTTTTCATACCAAAAGGGTCAATAGAAAATTTATAAATAGTATGCAATTGATCTCGATTTTAGTACAATAAGATCATCTCCAATTGGTGAAAGTCTCAAAACCATATTGACAAAATTAATGATATATGAGTAATTTTATTGGAAAATAAAGAAGTGAGTTAAAGCCTTCAAATTTTTCGTCGAGTTTGGCATAGAAGAAGGTTGAAAGTACACAACGATGGTTAGATGGTTGGGAGCTTGGTTTCACAAATATCGAACCAGAACCGTTTTTTCTAACATGTTGGTGACGGTTGATTTCCAAAGTAAGATAATCATTAGGACAGTTTTTGAAGTTGAGTGATTTACAAGTGAAAATGTTGAACTTCAGTGACCGTAAATATAATCTACCTCTTTCCGACCGTTCTCTGTCTATGATGTATAATCCCAAAAATCGTATTAGATCATGTACATCCCAACAATTGATTAGCAACTTCTAATCGGAATTTTATCGTCAAATCAGTAATTTTAGTTCCGCAATTTCTAACCTCCTCTATTCGAGCAATTGATTAGCAATTTCTAATCATCATTTTTATAAACAAACACAATCAAAATGAACCAATCAAAATCATTAGACTAGATTTATCTTCACTTATTTTATATTCATAAATGTATTTCTTGAAAATTGTAATAATGTGTCTATGTAGCATTGCTAAATTAACAAATCAATCCCCATGTTTAACACTTGTTTAAATAGTGCCACATCACCCTTCACGTTATTTTTATATCTCGTATATTTGTATTTGGAATAAAATAAACTGTTATTATTATGGTGAGATGTGTTGGTTGGGAGAGAGATTGAAAGTGAGGTGAGGACAAATGAAAATCTGAGAGGTGACGTGAATGAAAGAGCGGTTATAGCTAAAGCTTCTGGCAAAAAGGAAAGAAGGAAATGGAAACTGAGATTTCCCAAATGGAATAGCAACTCAGAGCAACCCTTCCATTTGTACTTCTGGCCGCTGCTTATATAGTAATACTGCATCCTCCTCTGGTTGAAGTCATCCCCATTTTTGTTATAGTAAGTAAATGCACTTCACTATCTCTCTTTCTCTGTAAAGAAGAGAGAAGAAGAAGCCACCTACTGAAAGCTGATAACTTGGTTCCTCACTTCCATATACTGTTGTAGACTGTAGTGGTGGCCAACCAGCTAGATGAAGGAGCAGTGAGTTAGTGAGAGAGCTTATTAGGACTAATCCGTTTCAATAATGGTCTTCACCTACTTGAGGCTTCACCGCTTCAGCCACACGAGTGAGTTTTTAGGTTATTAGGGAACTTAGTGGGAGTAGATGTGCATACTGCCACATATATATATAGATGATAATTGATTAAAGCAATAGAAAACTCTGTTATGACTTTATATAACTTTTTTTTTCTAAAAGTATTGATTGTATAACTTTTTTTTGGTCTAAACTGTTATGACACTTTTTTTTCCGTATAATCAACACTAACTTAATAATTATATCTCTTATCCGGTTGTAAAATAATTGAGTTGTAAATTTTCTGATTTAATTCAAGTAAGGGTACAATATTTGAATTTTGACAATATCGTAAAAAATAGAGTTAAATGAAAGGTGAAAATTAATCTTCAAATAGAATTTAGGTTTACCAAAATGTCTTAGACAGTTTTACCAAATTGAGTACGAATCATATGCACAAAGTTTTGGACGATTTAATATAGTTTCGATTTCAATTTCAAAAAATAGACCCAAACAAATCGAGTATGATGATTAATAAACAAGGCAGAGTAGCGATACCCCAAACGAGAGGTGACAGGGGCTAGACCCCACAAATCTGAATGAACAAGATCGAAGGCTGCTGGAACACTTGTTGACAAGAAAAAAAGACAGAGCAGTAAGCTTAGCCTCAACACAAGGAACACAATCAGGAGTGTCAAAATGCAAACTCTTTAAAGAAACTGGTAACATCTATTCCCGAAACATGTATCTCAAACGAACTAAATGTGGATGGCCCAATCGAGAATGCCATAACTCCCATAATTTATTGTCTAGCATTCGAATAGAAAAAACAACAATCCTTAAAATTCAAATTCTCAAAACCCAAAACAGCATCACCACTCTTCACTGGAACCACCGGATGATCAGATGGGAGGCAAGCCGAAGGAGGAGGACGAAGGGTAGCCAGCAGCTGAGTCAAGCAACCATGAAGAAGAGATACTGTCAGACCAACCGAGGCAAAATCAGCATTGATAGAAGAAGGCAAAACCCATCCAAGGGCGGCTTGAACCATCTGGTCAAGAGAAATCTCAGAAACCCCTGTGGCTGAATTATGAGAGTAGCTATGAAGTGCCACGAGTGCGACCACGGCTAGAACTAACCGAACACTCGGGGATGATATGACCCGATTTCTTACAATAATTGCAGAAAATTGTGCTGTTTATAGTACCCAACAGAGTGCCCCATAAGACCGCAATGTTTGTATTTAACCTCGGCCCAATTGACAGGACCCTTATTAGTACCGCCCACCGATTGAGAAGAGGGCTGCCCTCCTCCTAAATTACCAAGAGAAACCTGAGATGTGGGAGATTGGAATTGGGGACGAGATCGCCCTACAGCAAACACAGCTTCAACCGGAGAGGAGTGTGAATCCAGCCGAGTCTGGGTATTCAAACAGGTTTCAACCCGTTAAGTTCACTAAGAACATGATTAATTAGAAGCTCTTTTTCGGCCAAAAGTTGAGCGCAGACATATTCAAACTCAGGCCTTAGTTTCATGAGAAATTGAAGAATTCTCATTTTTCGGCGATCCTTTAACACGGCAGCACCCACCGTACCAGATGAGATGGTAAGTAAATCAAGTTCCGTCCAGAGGCGGGTGACAGCCATATGATATTGGTTTATAGTTTGATCCCCTGAACAAGACTAGCAAGCTCATACTCAAGATCAAACAAGCGATTGGAACTGACCTGTTTATACACTTGTTCCAAATGAGTCCAAACCTCTGCGGCATTTTTGAAGGAACGAAACGTTAGTGCAATTGGAGTATCCACACCGATGAGCCAAGAGAGAACCTTAGCATTGTTGGTATTCCAAGTTTCAACTTCAGTTTCATTGGTAGCAGTAGCCGTAGGAGCTTTCTTTGTAACATCAAGGGACTGCAACAACCCCTTCTCTTGAACAAAGACGCGAAACGCATATTCCCCAATCGAAATTTTTTTACCATTGAATCGAATAACAGCACTAGCACCGGAAACTGAATCTGAAACCATGACGAATACCGAAGAAGACTGATATGAAGATCAACAAAGAGCCGAGACAGGAAAAGTCGGAGAAGAAAGCCAAAGGAGAAAATCGCAGAAGACGACGAACAAAAACACCGAGACGAATCAATGCTCTGATACCGTGAAAGTAGATGAAATGGAATGCGAGAACAACGAAAATTACGTGGTGTTCGATCAGAATGAACGACTAGTCTACTGGAGAAAAAATGAAATCTTATTAGGGTTCAGAAGAGTGTTTACGGAGAAAGAATCTATGTTCCTACAACAACATCTCGGCAACATATATTTAGAAGAAGGGAAGATGAATTGGGTTCGGTTTGAACCAGAAACCCAAACCTAAAGCAACCAAACCCGGTTTATACTAACAAGTTAATCAGTTGGTTAGCATCCAATGGACATGGATGTGTATGGTGGATATTTATGGAATTTCTCTCACGAAATTCATCGCCCGATTTGTAATGATGTCCTATTCTGTCTGTTCAGCTCTACCTTGGCCTCGACCATTCTACATTCCCTAATTAATGTTGTTCTTCTTTTTTCTTTCTGCCATGCATGCAGGCTTCAATTTGGGTGGATAATTTAATAAAATGTACAAACCCACAAGTACTTCGTAAATTGAGTTGATAAAAATCATCTAGATGATTAATTCTAACCGTTAATTTTTTATTTTATTTAAGTGTATAATTAATTAATTAATTTAATAGTAATATTTCGGTGAAAATATACACCCGATATAAATGTCAGGTGGTGAGTTTTAACTGACCTTTTTAATTTTATGCTATTAAAACCCTTAATTTTGGTTAATTAATAACATCATCATTCAAAATTTACCCATGTTTGCGTTGGATTCGTTATTTAACATCATTTTCCGTACGAATAGAATTTACGATTCATTATCTTTTTCGATTAATTAGAAATTGTCTTCGTCCACCGATTAATTAAACATGTGTTATAACAAAATACCAGGGTCGTTTCCATTCATCACGCTCTCAAGTAGAATTAAATTGTAGATGCTTTGTGTGTTGTTGATGTACGCCATCGTTGGCCGATGCTCCTCATCATCCTCATCTTCCGTCATGAATTTCATTGCAAGTCATCATCCTCTTCTTAACTCCAATCATTGGTTGATTCATCCCCTTCAATTATTTGATCCTCACATTTGGGCTGTATCGTGACCTGATGGAGTGTATGCAGATACTTGTGTTTTGGTACTGGCTTGAGATTCTCTTTCATTCATGTGAATTCATCCACACCATTCTTTATCTCCCCTGGAGCCACATAATCATAAAACGTGACGACGGTTGACCAGCTCCGAAAGGCACCCAAAACCAACGATTGTGATGAGAATGACCTTTGGTTTTGATAATGGTGATGGACCTAGCTTTTGTTTTAATGGTGGCATGGCGTCTGAGTGATGAAGAAAATAAGGAAGAAGATGAGATAAGGGAAACTAAAAATGAAAAAGAAATAAGAAAGGATGGAGTGGGAGGTTAATGGTTTTATTACTTTAAATTAATAATAAATTTGGGTGATTGATTTGTATTTTTTGATATATTTGGGTGTTAATACAACATTATAGTATAAAAAAAATTAGTCAATGGTATTTTGTCATATAATGTTTGTACCCGATATATATTTTCACTAAAATGTCCATCTTAATTTAAATATTTTCTTTTCTTTTAATTGTTGTTTATCTTTTTAACTTCCTTACTTTTTGTATTGTTTTTAATTGAGAAAAAAATTATTTCCTTTTCCATCCTCTCAAATATAATATCATTATTATTATTTTTCAAAGTTATGGTCGTTTATGTGAACAAATCTGAACTAGTTCACTTTCATGTAAACATATCCTAAACTAGTTCACTATATTTGATGACGTCCTATTTTCCATGCAGGTCATATTACGTTCACATGCAAAAGAACTAGTTCAGACAATGTATTAAATGGTTTAACGAGCATAGAAAAACATTATACTAGTTCATCTGCATGGAAGATGAGGCACCATAAAAAAATAGTGAACTAGTTCAGACTACCTTAACACAAAAGTGAACTAGTTAGAAAACGATGAAAATGAAAACGCAAATGTGTATACTAATTCGACCAATTGAACTGTACAGATATCGAAGGAAGAATGAGGAAAACATCCTTTAGACTTGCAATATGTAAAGAAAGATGAAGGAAATAAAAATCTTTTATTTATTTTTAACAGACAATAATGTTAGGTGTGGAAAATTAAAAAGATATATTAATTAAAAGAAAAGAAATAATTATATATTCATTAATTATCTAAATATATAATTAAAAAAAATCAATGAGTAGGATTGATCATCTCAAAATTAGATGATTTCTATCACCTCCTCCTAAAACATTCTTATAAACCCCTACATAAATATAAAATATCCTTATAAATGTTTATACAAATGTATATACACTTTGCATGATTCATACAAACTCTATAATACATTGTACGACAGGCTGTCAAAATGATTTTTAGAAAAAAAATTATTATAGAAAATCACATCGTACAAAGGTGATCATGTGGATGAAAAAAATTCATTATCGGAGGTTGGAGTCACCAAAAATTTAATCGGATAACTTTTTTTTGTATCTAAAATGGTGTTCCAATCACTGGGAATTGTGATCAGTGAACGAATATAATTAGATTATCGTTCAATAAAATTATTTAATTAACATACTCTTGTACCCATAGGCATAAGGCACCTCAACGCTAATAACATATGTTTTAAAAGTTTAAAATTCAACAGATAAATCCTTAACACCTTATATTCAATTTTAAACACTAAAAGATAATGTTAACCTCTAAAAATTAAATCATAACCCTCAAACGATAGATTATATATTCAGACTCTTAACCGTATTCCAAACTCTAATTTTTTACTATAAATATAAACTAATAAATCAAAAATCCCAAAATAAATTCTAAACAATTACCACCATGTCATTAATTTTAAGCATAATATATGACAAAATGTGATTGAGAATACAAAGATACTATATACTGATATATCCATGAATATCGAAATATTTTGGTCCAAACAACTTATAGAAAATACAATCCAAGCAATCATTGGCCCAAATCTCTTATGGACTTCTTCCAACAGAAAGTGCTTATTGTACCACAATCGCCAAGAACGGGAATTCTCGTTTACAGACGGAAAACCGCATGATTCCCATGAGTAATCACCAGTCACCGTTTTCTTCTTGAAATTACTTACCCCCTTCACCTGCTCCCTTCAGGATTCAATTAATCTGGACGGATAGCGGGCATTTGGATACGACCGGCGGCATTAACGCACTTTTTTCTTTGACAATTCCGTGTGGAAAAACGGCAACGGCAGCTTCTTCCCTACCATATCAAATCACGCGCAGACCAACGCCAAGGGCGTTGTCGACTTTCCGTCCTTTGTAGCCTTTGACCCCACCATTATCGAATAAAATCCCTCTTTCTCATCTGAGTCGCAAAATATATCTTCTCTTCTTCGTCGCGTTGCCTCGAAGCGAGCCAGAGGAGAGACAAACGATCAAAGGAATTGCAGTGAATCATGGTTGCCCAGGTGAAGATATCGTCTTCCCTTCTCTCTACTCTCTATCACCCGAAAGGAATTAGAGATTATTGAGTGCAGTCCCTCTGTAGCGTAATTGATTTGATGTTGCTGGATTCGATAACATAAGCAAGGCGGTGGTTTAACGATTAATCCGCCATGTTTGTCTCTAGCTCTGTCAATTTAGCTGATGATTGTTTCTGTATGTATAGCGTACTGAGATCGAACGTTGACTTCGGCTCAATTGGAAATTTGAAATAAAACCGGGAGCATGGAGCTGGGACTGTCGTGTGCTTGTATTCGAAACACTGAAACTCCTCTGTTATTAGCTGACAAACGAGACAAACTATGCTGTTTGGGATCAGAGTCGATAAGTGTTTGAAGGACGTTTTATTTGTATTGTAATTGACGATTTTGTGTGATCCGAAACCATTTGGTCAATGTATGTTGCATACCTTCTGGTTCGGAGTCCTGAATTTGTGAGTTCCCAGTTCATTTCTTGCGAAATTATGACCTTTCTCTACAACTGGTAGACAAATCAAAACCTTCGGTTATCTGGTTGCTGTATGCATGCTTATTTCCCTTCTGATGTTCCTTCTGGAGGAAGCCTACAAGTTATTAACTGGAAGATGTACATGCTGCAGGATACAAGAGAGGAAGTCATTCAGGCATGGTACATGGATGACAGTGATGAGGACCAGAGGTTGCCTCATCACAAGAATCCACCAGAGTATGTCTCCCTGGACAAACTTGCAGGTAAGCTATTGAATTCAGCAAAACTGTGGGTAGTCTTGCATGTTGTTTTCCTAAAACACTGTTATCTTTTCTGTAGAGCTTGGAGTGCTCAGTTGGCGCTTGGATGCTGACAACTATGAAACTGATGAAGAGCTGAAGAAGATCCGTAAAGATCGTGGATATTCCTACGTGGTTAGTCATGTTGACGGTCTATGAATATACATCCATTTATACACATATTGTGCTTGTTTTCAGTAACATAAAGTGGTTAGTCCGGTTGTCGTTTGGTAGACATTGATGTATACGCATATCCCAGTATGAGTGCATGATAACTTGTGCTTTTTTCTCATTAGGATTTCTGCGAGGTTTGCCCAGAGAAGCTGCCAAATTATGAACAGAAAATAAAGAACTTCTACGAGGAACATCTGCACACTGATGAGGAGATTCGCTATGCTGTTGGTGGAAGTGGTATTTCTCCATTCCATCTATATTACATTGAACTATTCTTTTTTGTATGAATTGTATTGAGCAGTTCTTGAATGCTCGGCGATATCTTGATTCATTCATACTTACAATTCTTCTGCTTTATGAAGGCTATTTTGATGTGAGGGATCGTAATGAAAAATGGATCCGTGTGTGGGTGAAGAAAGGAGGAATGATTGTCTTACCAGCCGGAATTTACCATCGATTTACTCTGGATACAGATAACTACATTAAGGTAAATTATTTAATAGAACAACATGGTACATTTATTTCTTTTAGTTGTCCTCTGGTATTGCCCATTATATTCTGTCTCCGGGGAAATCTGTGGACATGTTGAGATAACCTATTCCACTAGGATCAGCTATGCTCAAGATATGTTTGAGTTGCGAACTTTTGTGCTACCTTTCACTGAGATGCATATGAGTTTCAATGATAATGTGGACGTGAGCTTCGCATCTTTTGTTCCCTAACTCCCATTGTAGCTGGTTTGTCCTTGCACTTGATGAGTGGTTGAAATGACGGTATGAACTTATTATGCAGGCTATGAGACTATTTGTGGGTGATCCTGTTTGGACACCGTTCAATCGCCCCCATGACGAGCTGCCAGCAAGGTGTGCTTCTCTCCCTATTCGTCATAACTCGTGTATTTTCCTTGGTGACGATTTAACATGTAGTAGTTAATGCCCATTTATTGTGGAATTTGAAGTTCTGATATCATGAAACTCTTCCAGGAAGGAGTATATTGAAACATTCATCGGAGGGGGAGATCGTGCTGTTGATGCTACTGCATAAGAATAAAATATGCGCTACTTCTTACCAACAACTAAAACTCGTGTCTAAGACTGAATAGTAGGAAAATAAAGCGTGAAGGAAGATGTGTGTGTATGGCTGTGGTAAGCATTTCAGCTTTGCCTGTTGTCGTTGTTGTCATTGTGTTCAGTAGTCGGACAACTCTATTATGTAATGCTCTAGATATCATATCATACATTTTGTCTTGGAACTTGCCAGTATCTTTGTCGAGATGGTATTATGTGATATACAACAATAATCTATATGCTCAATTTTGTGATCTCAAGTATCATGCAGGTAATATGTGCTGAATTTCAAGCTTGGCTTGTTACTACTCTTCAGACAAGTTGGAGTTTAAATTTAAGGCTCGTTTTGAGCTCGAGCTAACTCGAGTTCGGCTCGTTAACTATCACTAATGAGCTAAGTTCGAGTTTAACTCGAACCTCGCTCGTTAGAAACCCTTAACCAATCTAATTTAACCCCAACTTGTAGCGTGTACACTAACAACCTCTGAAGCTCGAAAACTAGTTATCCTGAAATTTGCTAGACTTTGTTTTTTTCATTTATAAATAAATGAACTATGTACTAAACTACTAATTATATTTTTATAAACACAATCACAAGGAAAGTATACAAGTTGCTTGATTGAATCATGCTAATGAGCAATTAGTATTCGGGCCTATAGAGTAGAGCATATTACTAAGGTTTAAATTTGGCTGGTCAACTGGCAATCAAATACTTTTTTTTTATAATTAGGATGTTTACGCTGATAGTAATAATAAATTTCTTCATTGCAGATGTTCTCACAACGCGGTAAGTGGTTGGCCATAAGATATACTCTATTCCCATGGGTAAGGATTGAACTTTTAATTTTATGGTTAAGAGATAAGGTGAGCAACCAACCATGTCACACCTTGTGGTTACCGGCCATCGAATACTAAAGTGACAGTACCATAGTTTCTTTCTTCTTTTCTAAACTGAATTGCTATTTGCCGTCCCAAAAATGCCCTAGAACATGTGAAACTACACCATTACCCTTTCAATCGTAAAACCCCGAAACGAACAACACTGAACCCGAATACACTGATTCAATCTCTTTCCGACGATCGAAAGTGTAAAGATCATCCTCTATGACCTTTGTGGAGCTTTGATGGATCGGCAACCAGTTTGTACATCGTCGGCAACGGGGCCGGTGCCGTACGCTCGCGCCGGCAATTGTTATCACAATTGTTTTATTCAAATAAGTTACAGTAGCATTACACTATAATCTATTGCTTAATCTATAAGCATTGTAGATTGTGTTTGTAAAGTAAATAAGATGGGATTGAGTTTTTTTTGCTAACCTGACTTTGATCGTCGATTATCGATTATCGGGAATAAAGGTTGAGATCGGCGGATGATTCGTTAAAAACTCGAATAACAATGATGATCGACAAATGATCGACGGATGATCATGAATGATGTGTTTGAATAATAGGGTTTGTTTGTTTGATAAAAAACAATTACGTCATTTATAATAATTAAGATATTTTTATTTAAATCATACTGCGATGAATAACACTTCTTTTTAAAACTTACATTTGAAAGATTGAAATGGGCTTTGGATTAGTGGACGATGGTTTATTGCGGGTCAAATCTCCAAATGCATCTGGCCGACTCTTTTATTTTTATTTTATTTTGATGAATGACTTTTCGTGGTCATCTTGGCGGACATATTATTTTTGAAATTGGATTTGGCATCTACTTTTGGCCACGCGTAAGATTATAATTGGCTGAGTAGTTGGCATATCCTTCTGCCCACCGTGGTTTCAACATCAAGACCTTTCGGCTTTTCCCTGAAAGGAAAGGCCTCCCGCTCCCAACAGAATCCCCAATTATTATTATTATTTTATATTTATTAATCGTGGTTTGCCAGATCTGCCGAATGCTACTTACGGAAAGCAAGCACCTCTACATATTCAACTAATTTGGCCTTTCTTGCTTTCTTGCCTTTCTCCAATCTACCAGGTGACACGTTGTTCTCGCATACGTGTCCATTTCCACTATCGGACACTTGTTAGTTTGTAGTCCGAGCGGAAATATCTTTCAATATTTTGTAAGTGCAAATTGCTTTAGTTGACGTGGTGCAGCTAATGTTGGTGGAAATCCAATCAATTGACTCTTCAAAACGGTATCGTAGCAACTTAACGGTTTTATTATTGTGTTTATTTCTCTTTGCATTTTGCTGATTCAGCCTAAACGAGTCATCCTTTTTTTAGGCAATTGACTCGTTTTTTTAATTTGTTGAGGAATTCCAAAAAAAGTAAATCTCACGAATGACGATTTGTTAAGATGATGTTGATCCTGAGAAGAGAGGTCGATTTCGGTGGTTTGTTGAGGACTCTACTGCTATATAAGCAGCATGATCTCTGAAGCAAATCATCAACTGATTCACTCCCTTATCTTTTCACTTATGAGTCTATGTTTCTTTAGATTAGTTTCAAAATCTTCGATTTGAATATCACAGATCAAGAGATCGTCATGATTATCTTCAGTTGCAACTGGTACATCTTATTTCGAAAAATCTTGCTATCTTCGAGCACAATCACAGTTCGTTGATTGCTATTTGTTTCCCTATTCCAGTTTCATTTTGTTGTTTAATTTGTATCCATTGATTTTAATCCTTTTGTTAGTGTTTCTGGCCCATAGTTACCACCAGCTAACCCTACCCTTTAATTTCCTGTAATCACCAATCATCATGTGCCTAGTGGAGGGTTGCCGGTGCTAAAATATGCTTCTCAAATCTCAAGATATTTCCAGATAGATTTGTCGGTCCAGTCATCAACAACCAAATCTAGCAAACAATTCCACCCTCAGAAGTAAAGATCAACATCCCAAAAAAGGACATGGTGTTTTTTTGCCTTTACAAAGTTGACTGTGATGCAGATTTAGTGCACACAAAACAGTTATATAGTAAAGCGCTAGCTAGCTGGGGAGGGGAGTTCTATATACCCTGCAGCTGAGCGTGATCTTCCAGAATGTTCCCAGTTCATATATAGTGGCGTTGCTTTCTCTGCTCCAGAGATATACATACAGTACACACAACCAAATAATGGTTGCAGAGGTAGCAAGCTTTGTGAAATTCACCCGTTTGTGTAAATTACTCCAGTTTGATCCAACCCAAGTACCCAACTCGTTACATACATACTTTTGATAAAAACATGAACAAATAATCATCAACTCAGCATTTACAAATCAATCGTCGACACCTCAGCTTAGTAGTGAAACGAAAGGTAATGAATAAATAAAGAAAAAACACAGAGAAAGCAGTCTGCCAGCGACTTTCCCAAACAAGAAAGTTGAGCGTATTGGAGAACAAGAGAACCAAAATATCTAGCTCGGGACGCATTCCTCATTTTGGGCATCAACCTCCATGCTGCCGCTTTTCCCCACCAACACCACCTTTCACAATATATACATAAACAAAATAAATAATCTAACCACCCATTTATCTAGCAATATAAAAACCAGCAGCGATTGATTGATACCTCCATTGTTTCTCTTCACTTTTTCTTTCTTTCATCACTCTCTCTCTCTCTCTCTTTTCTTCACTCCAGCCTCTTCCGATCAATCTTCCCCATCATAGGAATGATGAATAATCCTAGAGGAAGAAACAGCTGTGGGAGCACCTCCTCATCGTCGTCGGGCGGAAGAGGACGAGGAGGAGAAGCGCCGGTGCCTCAACCGGTGGAGGGGCTCCACGAGATGGGTCCGCCGCCGTTCCTTAGCAAGACTTATGAGATAGTGGAGGACTCCGGCACCAACGACATCGTTTCATGGAGCAGTGGTAACAACAGCTTCGTGGTGTGGGATCCTCAGGCATTTTCATTGACTCTCCTCCCAAAGTACTTCAAGCACAACAATTTCTCCAGCTTCGTCCGCCAGCTCAACACCTATGTATGTCCATCAAATTAAATCTCTCCTTTTCTTGCGTTTTTCCTTCTTCGTGGCTTGGTATTTTGTTTAATTGGTTGCTCATATTTTTTTTAATCTAGATCCATGTATTGTTTGCATATTCTGTATACAATTAACTCCTCCTAAATCAGGAATGCTATAAAAGTTAATAAGATGTAGTGATTCTCAATATGGTATCGGAGTCTTCTCACTTAGAGGTTATGAGATCAAATCCTCTAAGTCTCTAATATAATAATTTCATACGTACAAAGCTTGTGGCATGTAAAGGAATGCTATAAACATCTCTCAATGACTCGAACTATTGAGATGCAACGATTCTCAACACTTCAAATTATAATCTCTAACTATTTGTTTTTTTTGTTTTGAATTCACTGTGGTAGGTAGGGTGAAGTACTACTACATTCTGGGAGTTTTGTTCTGCTGTGTTAATCATGAGAATTGATTAGGAAAATCAATTTGGTACTTTTTGTCTTAAATTAGGGGTTTAGGAAAGTTGATCCAGACAGATGGGAGTTTGCAAATGAAGGGTTTTTAAGAGGCCAAAAGCATCTCCTCAAACTCATAAGGAGGAGAAAGACTACTCAACCCACCACCCAATCCACCTTAGTTGATCCTTGTGTCGAGGTTGGCACGTTCGGAATAGAGAGCGAGCTGGAGCAACTACGACGAGACAAACAGGTTCTGATGATGGAGCTAGTGAAGCTGAGGCAACAGCAGCAGACGACCAAAGAATGCCTCCAGATGCTGGAGCAAAGGCTGAGACGGAACGAGGCCAAGCAGCAGCAGATGATGACTTTCCTCGCGAGAGCAGTAAAGAACCCGGACTTCTTGCAGCAGCTGGTGCATCAGAAGGGTATCATGAGGGAGCTTGAGAATGCCATCACTAAGAAAAGAAGACGCCGCCCTATCGATCAAGCAGCTATTCATATAAATGTTGAGGCTGGAGATCCTAGTTTTGTCAAGATTGAGCCTGCAGATCAGGAGTACTTCGGTAGAGTGAATGATGATGACATTGCTGAGTTGGACTCGTTGGCTCTGGACATTCAAGCTGGGCTTGGTGGATTTTCAGCAACAAGGAGGATTGAGAATTTTGAAGAGGAAGGAGGAATTGAAGTAGATCATGATGGGAGAAAGATTATTAATGACCATGAAGGGTACTTATGGGAACATTTACTGGATGATGAAATTGGGATAGAAATGGGTTTGAATATGGGACATGAAGATGGTGATGATGATGGGAATGTGGATGTGCTTGTGGAGCAATTGGGTTTCTTGGATTCTGACATTATGTAGTCCTAATTAATTGATTATGCTGTGAGTGAGCAAAAAATGATCATGCATGATTGCAATTGAGTGAGGTGAGTTATACTTATTGTTTTAGAATGCAATTGAACTTCCTCCTTATCAATATTATTTTAATCTAATATTTAACTGTAAGTTTGTGTATGGATCACCAATTGTGTTGTGGTTCCAAGAGATTAATATGTGTTTCAGTTTCAGATGAGTTAGTTTTGCTGGAAATGGAAGAAAACATCAAGTACAGTACTTTTACCCATGAAGTGTGGCCTGTCAGTAGTGCCCATTTCACAAACTTGAATGGCACCGCTGGAAAGCTAGATGCTGCTTAACACTTGTCTGGGAAGGCTATATCTTTGATTTCTTGTTAGTCCGGTGATTTGAACCTTGGCCAACACCATTTCTGATACTTGGCGTGCATATTTATAGACACCAGAATCCCAGGAATACATAACTAGTAGTATTTTTGTTTAGGGTAGAGTTGCATGAATCAAATTGCTGGCTGCTTCTGGGTTGATCATAAAATAGTATTATGTTACCTACACCTTTGAAATGGATATCCTGGAACATACATATATACATCATGTCACATCTTAAAATAGAAGCACAGTACAGCATACAGTAGCGCCGCCCATTTTCTAGGATGTTCTGCGACGACGACTACTACTACTTCTCTCCTAATAATATTGCATCCAGTCAGTAAGCAACATTCAACAACTAATTACCCAGTCAACTGTAGATAAATAAGATGGATGTTAATTGATATGATTAATGAATAATGGAACCTTGCTGCATATATGTATGGTAAAAAAGAGTTACGCAAGTCTAGCATCTTCCATCCATTGATTCGACATGACTGTTGTTACAGTGTTACCAATTAGTTCACTCTTGTTCGTATATAAAACAATTTTATAAAAGTGTTTAGACAGAGGCACAGGTATGGCAACTTGCTCTTTTAACATAGATGGCTGGTAAGGACATGTCCAGATCGCGATCGAGTTCCTTCAACTTTGGGGAATAGCCATACATGCAATAGTGGCTCTTTCACTACTGTTTGCACTGGAGACCATGTTCATCAAGTGACAACTGAGGTGGATCAGATAGCTAGATCACTAACATGTGGCAATTGGCCCCATCTGTGTAGAAAGCATCTGACATCTAAATATGACAACCCAAACCCATCCTCAACTCATGGATACGATACTGAGACATCTTTTGGAACATCAAGTATGGATGCCAGCTCACCTTACAGAAGAAGGATTTCATTCATACCCTATGCCTCCTAAAGTTTACCGCAAACTTTTATCACCAGTATAATGGAGTTGTTGATCATTGTGTGCTTTTGAATATGATTTAAGGGTTTTGTGTCATGAACATACACGTGGACTTATTCTCCTCCTCACAAAACATGTATGTTAATAATTAAACATTGTGATTCTAATAAACAATCAGGTACACAATTCAATAACATATATAATTATATATATTCAGTGTTTTCTGGAAGTAGTACTATGCCAACTTTTGCAAGTTTGTCATATTGCAACACTACATTACATCTCCTCATATGCCTCAACTCCTAAGTATAGGCGTCTAGTAAGAGAGGTGATTAAGTTGTACGAAAACGGCGGTTAGATTCACAACCAAGGTTTTATATGTATACCAATCTAATATATCTATGTCCAAGCATTTCAAACAATAAATAGATTAATAGGGGTTGTTCCTAATCAATATTTTATAAATATCTAAGGGGTCAACGTCGTTAGTTGATAATTTGAATGTGTAGCATGCCTTTCTAACTATAGCTAGTAGGTTCCGATCAAAATTTGATTGCCTAGAGGCTCTTGGGTGACCAAATTTAGAAACCCGCACATAAAGGTTTGACCCATCTCACTTAGATTTTCACTTACAGATGTTGCGAGTGGTAACGATGTGTGTTTGAACCTCTTAAAATGGTTAGGATGGCTCTTATTGCATGTATATATATAACTAAGATGATGTCACTTTTTAGAGTATATATCATTATAAATACTGGCCTGCTCACTCTATTTGGGGACAAACTATCATAAATTTAGACAGAACATTCCCTCGGTATATATTATTTATTTATTTTTTATTTATCTTTCCTAATTCTACATCATTTCTAAACTCAATACATTATATCATCGGATTCTTGTGAGAAACTTGTAGAACCGTCATACAATTTGTATGATTGTTCACCAAAAATATTCCAAAGGTTTTTTTTTCAAAATTTAAGAGCCGCTAATAGTGACCACGTTGGTGAAAATAGTTTCGTCCATGGTAGCTGGAAATTTACTCATTACATGGTTAACTTTAGATAATTAACTTACGCAAAAGACTCGGGTACATGTGAGTACCAAGGTAGTGAAATCGGTAAATCAGCATGAGATTGAAAAAAAAATTTGAAATCATAATCATAAAATCAAATCACAAAATCGTAAGATTTCACTATTCTTCAATAATACTAAATATTTAGAAATTCACCTTAACATAAATACATAAGTTCATTATCCAATTACAACAAACAACAAAATACCTTCAAGCAAACAACCTAAAGACCAAAAATCCAAAATTAATCTAACAAAAACAGAATCAGAGAAAGGGAAGGGGATGATGAGCAAAATCATGAAATGGGATGATGAGCAGAATCATGGAATCAAGGAATCAGATATAGCTTTGAGCCGGAGGGGTGGCGGGAGCGACGAGGACAACCGACGAGATGACGACGAGGACCACTGACTTTTGGTTCTGATCTTCTGGACTTTTGGGCCAAGGCGACGAGGATGACCAACGAGGGACGATCGACGGGGGAGACGAGGACGAGCGACAGGGGAGACGACGAGAAAGAAGGCTGAGGATCGAGCAGAGATCGGACGAGCAATGGACGACGGCGACTTGCACGATTTTTTTCAGAAGACAAATGAATATAGGTTTTGTTATTTGCAGTACATCACTTATTTTTTGCCCAAAATTGAACCCGGATTTCCGTTCCGGTTGGAACCAAAACCGAAAAAACCAGCGTCAGCACAGAGTAATGAACTCATGAATCGTGGTAAACTCATTCGATTCCACGATTTTCACGATTTTGCGCGCAATTTCATGCGATTCCATGCCATTGTGACTATGCGTGAAATCTGACTTGGTGAACCTAATCAAACTCGTAAAATCGGACGATTTTACAATTAAAATCGCCGATTCCACTCCCTTGATGGGTACCCCTACCCAAGGCACATATCACTACTGCATTGGCGGTTGTATAAATAGCCTTGTAAACACACTAATTCCTCCTGGGATACACGATGGTCACCAAGAAAGAGATTTAACTATGTCCCTAAACCCCGTTCATTTTTCCGCCATTTTAAATTTGGGTTTTTTATTATATCATCAGTCATCTTTAATTTTTTTGTTAAGTTTAATTAATGAATTTCGTTAGATATCATCTTCTTCACTTCAATTCAAGCCATGGGTCGCAAGAATGTGACTTCATCCATACCAATTCAAAATGCCAACCATTCTGCGACGATCAAAATTAATTTGATAATCCATTCATGTGTATCGCCTTTCTTCCCCTGTCGAGCGCTTCAACTCGAAAGTTAAAAGAGAATAATCTCAAATGGAAAACCATAATCCTAGAAAAGACACTTGCCCAATCAGTCAGAGTTAATTTTCTTCACCATATTTATCTACCTGATTCGGCGGATTTCGCTTGGAACTCAGCCATCAGACTTGTTGATATTCTGCGTCGGAGATGTGGGCTATCTGGAAATAGGGTAGTACAGTAACAAACTAGCCCAAAAAGTGCGCAAACCAGCCCATTGATTTCCAAGGGATAGAGACAAGCCTGCTCATACCACTATTTTATCCATTTAAGCGGGCCCAATTAGTTTTTGTGGCGGGGACTTTGCATCAGCATTAGTGCATTACTACGAGACATTGAAAGTGACGCAATCATAAAGCTAAAAGTTGTGTCTTCTTCCACCGACACACCTCCACAGGACCATATATAACCCCTCTCGCCCTAATCCTTTCACGCGGAGCCTGAATCTTGTTCATCATGAATGATCCTGTTTGTTTATTTTATTCCCTAGTATTAGTTCCCTACGCCCCCACAATCTTTCTTTGGTTACCCGCCGATTAAAGATTGTTCATTACATCTGGTCCGGCTGCAAAACCACGGCTTGGAAACCTCTTATTGTACAAATACAAAGGCTGCACAAACGGTGCCAAGTCAACGGTGACGAAAATGCGCATTGTTTTGGTGGCACGTTGCTCTTCGGGAACTAATAAGCTCATTAATTAATTAATTATTTTATTTTGTAAGGTTAATTTCGGATAATAATAAATTAAATGAACGCACCCGTACTGAAATTATGGCGACTCTTCCACTGGCCATGAAATGGGCGCCCGTGGAAGTTTGGGAAATGTGGCCCTTTTCAGCCTAACACTTCACAACCATTAATTCTAAACAAAATTTATAGGACAAAATCGTGCAATTAACATGCAAACCTTTCATTAATATGATTATAAAATTTAACAAAACGATACGTGTGTTCTTGTATATGCATTGTGCAACGAGTTCAACAAAATTGCTACAATGTACTCTACGAGAGACATCGATCATGACGAAATGAAAATTTTAAGTATTATTATTATTTATTACCTTCAAATTGTTGGCAAATTAAAAGGCCGACAACTCTAATAGAGATGTATCACCTTCCAACACTTTGGAATGACTGATATGCCCTCCACTCCTCCTTTCAGAGAACATGGTGCAAGCCGGAATTATATCAAATTATCAAGGATGAGATAGTAATAACAGCAAAGAGTTAATGAGGAATGGCACTGAAGGCAAATTAGAGACTTTTCCTTCCTTCCTTCCTTCCTTCCCCCATAAGCGAGAGTCCTGAGATAGAATAGACCCGCTACAGAGACAATTGGTCTGCATACGATTCTTGAATTCATCACTTCCTCTCCTTTTTCCTCGCCTTCTTCTCCGGCAAGAAGCTCAGACTCCATATCTCCTCCCACTGTCTCCTCTTTCGTCCGTCGGAGCAGATCCCGCAACTCTTCTGCTTGCTCCTCTGCAATGCTGGTTGAGATCGCCGGATTTGGTATCTAAACTCTGTTGTCTGGACTCCTGGCGCTTCACCAAACCACAAAAACGCCTGCGAATATAAAATAATGGGAGCGGCGCCTTCTACCCCGGGGCGGAGTGAAGCTCGTCCGGTGGAAACAGCCGAGTATTTAGTTGGAACATTTGTCGGTGAGAAATCCTTCCCTGTCGGTTCAGATTTCTGGCAGAAACTATTGGAGCTCCCTCTTAATCTGCGATGGCCTGCTGATCGCGTCCGCGAAGCTTGCCAGCTGTTTGGTTAGTTTCCTCTCATTTCCCCCCATCTCACTCTGTTAGTTATTTGATCATAAGTCGGATATAGTACTTAGTTTTCCAGATGATCAAGTTTGATTGATTTACGATTCTTTCCGGAAACGTAATAGCTGATCTAGAGTATGTATCTGTACTTGTTTAGTTGCATTCTATAATTTACTTTGAAATCTTTTTGGGCTGCGGAATCGATGGTCTACCTTGCCATTAATGGTCAATTGAATGTTTTGTTAGCGTGCACCATGTATATTGTCTTGAAAATTCGGTTTCGCTGGATTACTCTTGAATTTGAAATTAGGATGTAATATTGTTTCTGCTCGTTGCTCTATCGCAACTTGCACATCTTTCTGTTTTCTGTTTCTGTTGTTTTCCCCTAATGCGTCGGTGACAGTGTGTTTGCTGCTTTGAACCTGTAGCACAAAACAACTCTTGTACCCGGCATCTTGCGAAGATTCTTATTCACCTGGCGCAATGTTTGCAAGAGTGTATTTCAGTGTCTGGTGCACCGTCATCCACGTACCTCAAGGCTAGCAATGCAGCTTATATTTCCTCCGTGTTTCTCAAGCACCTATTTGAAAGACCAGAGAGCAACAATGTCGAGGAGCTATATCTTTCACTGAATGACAGCGAGCCTGTACCTCAAGACTTTGTAATAGGTATTATTTGTTCTCTGTTTGATATCTGCTTCATTGAGAATGAATTTAGTTTGGCTATCTTTCCAATTTTCTTTTTAGCATAGGAATTGAGAGGCGAGAAAAGGTATTGCTCCATATTTTATCACTTTGGAAAATCTGGAGACACGATCTCATTATCTGTTTTATTAGTGTAGCGCTGCTTGAAGGAGTAGTGACTTCTGACAGGTCTACGCTTTTGGTGTCTGCAAAGAAATATACAAATGAGCAGAAGGACATGCACAATTGTTGTCTCACAGTTAGAATTAAACATTTGAACTAGACTTTAGTGAACGGTGAAAGTCTTGTAGGAAACTTTCAAGTTAGAGGTATATTGTAAGACTCCGTATTCGTTGTTTGATGCTGTGAACTTTGTTTATAAGCATACCCCTTTCTCTACTCTTTTGGGTATAGTGCAGGTAACGTTCCGTGGTGGTTTAATCCAGGCTAATCACTTTTTTATTCTTATGTCCAGATCCAAATCTGGAACGTCTTGTCATGACTAATGTGCTCAAGTTCATCAGTTTAGTAGATGTCAGGTATGACAGGAAAACCTACTATTTGCTATTTATATCCAAGGTTTTTTTCCTCCCACTTAATATGCATTTTTACTGTAGTCCAAACACATATGGTCTTCATCATGAGTTGTTAAACTTCATGTTTGTTGCAATGTCAACCCAACTGCTGTATGGGCCAACTCCAGCCCCAACTGATATGAATCCATTTATTGATGCTGCAATGACTCAGGTTAGAAGATGAACTTTCTCTTTGGTTGTTGCTCTGAAGTTTCTGGATCCTTAAGCCTTGTCTGTAATCTGCAGGAAAATTCCTTGGTTACCTTGGTCGTTCAAAGGTTGCTGCTCAATTACATAAAGCGGCCTCGTATACCGTTGAATGTTGGATCTTATCCCCAATTTGGAGAGGCAGGTCAATCTGGGGTTCTGCAGAGAGTGGGCTCTGCTGCTGGTAAGTTATGTCAGTTGTTTGAAAAGAATCTTGTATTGGTGGTTTACTAAAGTCTTTTGTTTGGATAAAGGAAGTATCACTGAAGCATTTTCTTGTAAAATGAGTCCTAGATATTTATCACCACAAGAACTTGTACTAGGCATTTACTTGCACTATAATGTGCACCGCCAAAAGGAACTGCAGTTATGTGATATGAATGTTTTTAAGGATATAAAAACGTATTTGTACTTGTTCCATTTCTCTTTGTTTTGTAATGTTGTTTTCCTTCAGCTGTAGCTTTTTGGCTTTTTATTTTTTCAATTGAATTAAATCTTCTTGCTTCCTATGTTGCTTCTGTTGACATTACAATGGTTGACCTCCAGCAAATTTGGTCTTACTGCCATTCAACTATTTGGTGAATTCAAGTGGTCAAGGTGCAAGGAACCCATTGGCAGAGTGCAGCCTCCACGTGTTACTTATTCTTAATTATTATCATAAATGCAACGTGGCAGATGGGTCCATAACAGATAGAAGTGATGACAGTGGAACATCAGATTCTCTTTCAAAATCAAACCTCTACTTCTCAGAGAACCCCTACTGCAAAGTTCTGGAAACTATGAGGGATATCGATCGTGAGAGACCTTCCTGCTATCCCATTGTTTCTTTTTAAAGTGGCATGCTTGCTTGGCATTACTTTCTACCTAGTAGCTGAATTGCCTATATGTTTGCAGTTGATCGTGTTGATGTTGAGAAGAACGCACATAATGCTTCAGTTGTGAGGTTGCCGTTTGCATCACTTTTTGATACACTCGGCATGTAAGTGTTAATTCATCTAAACTTATAAGTACTTTTTCTTGTTGTTGTGACTTTTTTTATTCAACTCTATGGGGATTTCTGCTTTGAAACCAATTGTGATTGAAGTTGGAACCATTTATGCACACTCAAATACTTCTAACTTTTCCGGGAAGAAAGAAAGAGATAGTTAGAGTAGTGAGTCAATGAACACAGAGAAACTCATGCTATGCGATTTTTATGCGGACATATTGCAATTAGATGGCATAAATGTCTACTATTATTAACCAACCACTTATTGTCCTGAAGGTGCTTGGCTGATGAGACGGCAGATTTACTGCTTTACACATTGTTGCATGGGAACTCTGATTTCTTGGAGTATGTTCTAGTGCGGACTGATGTAGATACACTGGTATAGATCTTAATCTTATTCTTACATTCTGTCCTTGCCAATTAAACAAGAGGGGCCAATGCACAACAATCTGGAAATTGTTAGCAATATTCTAACATATTGTGTTCCTTCACATTACCCATGCAGTTGATGCCAATTTTGGAGACTTTATACAATGCTTCAAGGACGTCCTCTAATCATATCTACATCTTGCTGATTATACTTCTGATATTGAGTCAAGATTCTTCTTTTAATGCGGGCATTCACAAGATGGTAATCTATTGCCACCGTTGGTAGCATTTGGTGCGATTGTTGATTGGTTCTTATCCTTATTTTATTTGCCTTACTTGTGAACAGATATTGACTAGTGTTCCATGGTATCAAGAACATCTTCTCCATCAAACGTCTCTTGGTTCATTGATGGTGATAATTCTGATAAGGACCGTGAAGTATAATCTATCAAAACTGAGGGTATGCCTTTCTTGTATAAATCTTATAATATGTTGTTCAATGGGAAGCTTCTTATGTATAATGAGCTATAATGCTATATGCATCTGCATTTGGTTTAGCGTCCATTGATTAATTGAGGATTTGCTTGAAGTAAAGTAACAATATCTATTGACTCACAAGCACTAATGAATATTTTTGCAATGCTTGTGTGTTCGTTATTACTGTTTTGCTCATCAGCTCAAAAAGAAAATTGTGGCTTAAGATGGTTGGTTTTCTAGTCGGGGTAAGAGGATCATAGATAATTTACTTATTGCAGCATGATGGATGAGAACAACATTGATTGTTCAGCCTATCGTCTTCTGTCTATTGTTGTTAACATGTTGTAATGTCGGGTTCGTAGTCCTGTTATGTCCTTAGATAACTAACTATTGTATAGCTGCGTCTTGTTTTTGTTGAGAATACTATTGCATATTGAGCCACCATTCACAATAGAATAAGAACCTTCAAAAGTTTCTGATTTCCTTTGACAGGATCTATACTTGCACACAACTTGCCTGGCAACTTTGGCAAACATGGCTCCTCATGTCCATCGTTTGAGTCCCTATGCATCACAGAGACTGGTTAGCCTCTTCTACATGCTGTCACGCAAGTATGTCTATTTTCTTGTCTTTTACTCCATTTTATCAATCTTTTGTTGGTTTGTGTGGTTACGATTAACTGAAAAGGAATTTGTGGCCTTGCATTTTAGGTACAATAAGCTTGCAGAGAGGATTGATGAGAAGAGAGGGAAGGTTGGGTGGGTTGAAGAGAACGACTTTGCACAAGATATGGTAATTGTTTTTTGCATCTAATGAGAAGGTAGCGTTTATGTTTGTTTTTTTGCCTGCGCTTTCCTTTATATCTCAATTGCTGTCCCTTGCTGCAGTCAGCAGAACTACACATATATGCCGACTTCCTTAGGATTGTCCTTGAAATCCTAAATGCTATTTTGACGTATGCTCTTCCTCGAAATCCGGAGGTATCAGTCTATCTTGCTATCATAATTTCATTCCCAGGAGGTCAAAATTGATGTATTGACACCTCTGTGCTTGTTATGGGGCAGGTGGTATATGCAATCATGCACAGGCAGGAGGTTTTTCAGCCTTTCAAGAGTCATCCACGCTTCAATGAGTTGATAGAAAATATCTTTATGGTAATACCCGTAGTTGCTCGTGACTTAGCTCTTTTAGTATTAACAGAAACGGACATCCTAGGTTTATATTTTAGGCACTATGGCTAAATTTGCGGTGTAAAGTGAACAATTTATTTCTGTCTCAACATGATGTCCTTTATGAATCCTATATAGTTTTTCAAGATCGAATATGTCGATAAGGAGTCGTTAAAGGTTTTGTCTGGTCTCTTGACGCTGGCTACAAGCCGTCTGGTCTTTGGATCTTCTGAGACCAAATGTATCTTTGCAGTGGTAACAAATGTCAGTTTCTTCTAATTTCAGGTTCTTGATTATTTCAATAGCCGCATCGATGCACAGAAAGAAGATGGCGAATGGTCCGTGGAGAAGGTCCTCCAACTCATAATCAGTATTTGCCGATCATGGCGGGGTGAAGGGATGAAGGTAAACAGTTATTCATTCAAATGTGAATCATGAGTTTTTTCTCCTTGAATGAACTGGCCTACAACCTCGAACTGAATCGTGTCTGATTTCTTGACATCTCTTTCTGTATCCTGTTTTGGCAGATGTTCACTCAATTGCATTTCTCCTACGAGCAAGAGAGTCATCCGGAAGAATTCTTTACCCCATACATTTGGCGGCTAACATTTTCGCAATGGTATTTTGCCTACCTTCTAAACGCCATAGCTCCATTTTAGTTGCTGGTCTTGATATCAGTTTGCAAGTATTCTGATTGCTACCCTTTCCATATGCAGCGGATTCACTTTCGATCCCAATGCGATAATCCTTTTCCCTCTTGATTTGCCTGTGATAGTACGTATCGGAATCCAACTCCTCTTTCCCTCTTAATTGAGATGCATTGCTTTCTTTTAGACTGGTCAAAAAGCTGGTTAACAACTATTGGTGTACCTTTTGCAGAAAGCGGTCAGCGAGGAAGGTGAACAGAATAACAGCAACGAGAATGGAGCGGCGAAACATCACACTGTTCTGCTCGATGTGTAGTGGCGGTCCAGCTCAAGAGTAAGAACCTCTCCCCACGGACGTTCATATTCGTTACTCGTATGTAAATACCTTATATATAAAACAAGGAAATAGAAGATTTGTTTTTGTGTTTTCTTCTCATTCTTTCCCTGTCAATATGCTTTGTATCTCTGTAGCAGTTTTGCCTTATAAAAAAGGATGAGAGAAAGTGTTGTTATTGGACACTAATAATGAAACTATCTTCTCTTTGCACGTATTATGAGCTCCAATGTTAGTAAGGTGCATCACGTGAGCATGCCAATAGATTTTTTTTATGAAAAAATTGTCAATAGGTCATGTTAGGGCGTTCTACTAATTAGTAGTGCTGGAAGTTTTGGGTTTCAGGTTTTGGGTATTTCCGATCCCGTTCCAAACCTGAGGGGTTTGGGTACTTATACATGTATGAGTTTGGGGTTTGACTTGAGAAGTATCCTATTTTTCTATCCGCGGATACTTGAAATACCAGTTATTAAAAAAGTCTTATTATACTAAAAACATATCAAACTTATTTAGTTAAATATAGAGAATGAGTAAGTAATTTACTAGTTTTAATTTAAAATTAAAATGTGACTAAAATTTGTAAGTTAGTTGTCCAATATATAAGTGGAACTTATAATTCATATGTTTTTTTTGTTATTGATTTGTTTGTTCGAATTTTAAAGAGTATATGAACTGAAATCTATGATACCCGTGCAGGTGTTTGAGAACCCACACCCTGACGAGTTTGAAGTTTGATTTGAATTTCACTACGATAGGAATTTGTGTCCCCGCTCAATTTGAGAATGGATATCCGCTCAATACTAATTAGGTTGAACGATGGGCATGTTCGATTTGCAAGTTGAAGTTGAAATATTCAATATTGGTTGGTTTTAGTTTCAATGGTCTAGTTAGGGCTAGAACTCGCTAAACATTATAAGCTTTTATAATATCTCCAATGACTATTTTGTTGCATGAGATTGATGTTCTATAGTTCTGGGTGTAACTGTATGCATTAAGTTTCTGACGGCATATTTAGATGAAGGACTTCATTAGTGTACTAATTTCGTAATAAAGTACATACAGAGCATTTATCCAACCGTATAAACCATAATTTAAAGGTTGCATCGGTTTACACAAAGGGTCCACCTTTAACATATTCAGTGACGGCGAGGGCAACCAAACCTATCATAGCCAATCTACCGTTCCAGATCTCAGCATTAGAGGTCATGAACCCATCCGATTTCGACTCAGCGGTAACACCTTCGAACATTGGAACCAGCGAAGCAGCAGTGAACAGCCCGCTGATGAATAGGAACCAAGAGGACCCTCCAGCTGACAATTGAGTAAACACATCCTGGCCGTTGGATAGCTCCACCGCCAAAGCGGTCACGAAACCAATCATCGCCAGCCTGCCGTTGATCCTCTCTGGCGCCGGCCCGCTGAAAGCAAACACGTCACCGAACTTTGTGCTCACCTTAGGCTGTGGCTTGGGAGTTGAAGGTGGCGGCGAGGAGACGGATTCCACGGGCTTTACTTTCTCATCTTCCTGCATAATTATGTCGATGACAGTCCCATGTTATAAATTGAACAGTGTAACACCACCAAGTCCACAACCGGCAACTGGGATTGAATATTTTGAAAAAAGAAGTTAGCACTTGAACTTGAACATGAACTTGAACTTACCCCAGTGGCCATGCATCTGACTGCATTTCTGGAGATCCTGGGTACAGAAGCAATGCGAGGAAGCAAGTAGGTGGATCTAGCCCGGCTAGCTGCGGCTGGGCTGACGAAGATTGTTTGGAGAGTTGCAGATGTCAATGCCATTTTAGTTATTTATGAGTTGACGAAAGGAATGTCGAATGGAGGTACTGAACAATGTAGATTAAGAATGAGATTGTATGAATGATTTGGTTGGAAAGGAGGGGCGGGGAGTATTTTTATAAGCAGTAAGGGTGTGGTGACTTGAGAGGAGAATACAGAGAATAGTGAGGATATTAAGCTCCACGTCGTTGGGAAATCTTGGCTAGAAAAGTGATTGGATGACGTGGGTTTGGGTTGTCTGGATATGGAAAAAGGGAATGACGTGGGAGGCTTAAGAGCCGTCCATGTCTGCCCAAGTGGCTCCACAGCCAAAAAAAAAATGGTGAGAACTAACTTGAGGCTAGCATTGTTCATGATGGACTTCCCCGAATTCCAGTACGTTCTAGTATTCGGTTTGTAAATTTGCCACGGTTTCACCGCATCAGCGGGACACGTTAGTTTTATATACATGGATGGATGGATGATTTGACACACATTTCTTTTCTCCCAAGTGGTCGACCTCCATTGAGGCAAGTGGAAGGTTACTAGACTGTTCTCTACTTAGTTGATCAACCTTAACAATAGGGGACTGCTAAACATCGCCCTAACTTTCGAAAAAAATCGCCCTAACTTTAAAATGTGAACAATAAAATTACGAAAATACCCCTGATGTTGGTTTAAATATTAAAGGACCAATGAAGTCCATTCATATACCACCCATTTGTTATTATTTTCTTCCTTATCTTGCCGGAGAATCGCCGGAGTTTCGCCGGACACTGCTGTGATAGAATTTCGCGGATTCGTCGTATTCGTCATACGGTGAAGGTGAGTATAAAACAAATCGGAAAAATGACCCAACCGCCCAAACCGGACGGCCGGTCAATTTAACCGATTTTTATGTCAAAATATTATATAAATTAAATATTTTATAAGTACATAATAATATTTATATTTTTAAAAATTATATTCTGATAATGATATGATTAATTGTAATTTTAGTGAATTTTTTTCGAAAAAAATTAATCAGCCGTCCAAATCGGACGGCCGGTTTCTTAACCGACCGTCCGATTTGGGCGGCTAGAAAATTTAAATCGATTTTTTTGTCTAAATATTGTAAAAATTAAATATGTTATGATTACATACTAAAATTTACATTTTTTAAAATTATATTGTGATAATAATATGATTAATTCTAATTTTAGTAAATTTTTTCGTAATTATGGATGTTCCGCCCGAACCGAACGATCGGTTAGCAAACCAGCCGTCCAAACCGGACGCCCGGTTAAGAAACCAGCCGCCCAAATCAGACGGCTTGTTTCTTAGCTGACCGTCCGGTTTGGGCGGCTGGTTTCTTAATCGGCCGTCCAATTTGGGCGGCTCGGTCAATTAAATGGATTTTTTATCTAAATAATGTAAAAATTAAATATTTTATAGTTACATAATAATATTTATATGTTTTAAAATTATATTGTGATAATGAAATAATTAATTCTAATTTTATTGATTTTTTCTGTATTTATGGATGTTAATAATTTAATTTTAAATAATTATTATCTTAATAATGATATGTTTAGTGAATTAATTGATTATAATTATAGTTCATTATGTATGTTACATAACAACTACTTTTTTCATGAGTAGTTTTATCTATGATATGTTTAATTATAATAAATTTATGTTTTATGATTACATAATATTAGTCATATTTTACGGTAATAATGATATTATTAATTATAATTTTGTATACTTTTTTTTCTATTCTTTGTGTTAAATTGTTAAAATTAATTATTTAAGTTCATAATGATTATATATTTTACAATTATATCCTACTAATTCAATTTTAAATAAATTTTATCGTAATAGTGATATGATTAATTGAATTAAGTGTTTATAATTACACTTCATTACGTGTGTTACATAACAATTATTTTTTTCTTTATTAGTTCTATATGAAATAATAAAATTATTAATTAGATTAATTTGTCTGATTTTATAACGAGTAGTTTTTGTAGATTAGTTTTATATGTAATTGTTATGTGATTTACTTAAATAATTTATTATAATTGTATATTAAATACTAATTACGAGTAGTTAGATTACAATTAATTTTGGTAGATTAGTTTTATATGTAATTGTTAGATGATTAATTTTATTATAATTATATTTAATTATGTTAAATATCCATTATTAGTTACATTACAATTAGTTTTTTTGTTTACATTAGTTTTATATGTTATTTTTATGTAATTAATTTATTATAATTTTATTTGCTTATGTTAAATACCCATTATACGTAGTTATATTAAAATTAGTATTTCACCATATAAATATAAAAAAGATTGTCTTTAATTATTCCAGGTTACAATCTGGACAATTAAGTGAATGTAGATATGAGTCATATAATAAGTTCTCATAAACCATAAATCCTACCCTTAACATTGAATCATAAACCCTAACTCTAGCTCCATAACCTTAAACCCTAAACCCTAAACACTAGTAGGTTTAGGGTTTAGGCTTTTCAAGTTAATACTGTTTACGCTATACTTTAAACCATAAACCATAGACCTTAAACCGTAATTTGTATACTGAACACGTCCCCTGACAACATTATTCTAACTTGTTTAGGGTTTAGGATTTAGGATTTAGGATTAGTACCATTTGCGTTATTCCTAAAATCTTAGTTCCATGAAGCCATAAACCCTCTATTTTAAACCCTAGTTTCTATACTAAACACGTTCCCTAATAACATTACTCTAAAACCCTAAACCTTTTACCCTTAACCCTAAACAGATTAGTATCGTTTATGTTATTACTACAAAATCATAAATCATATACCCCCAATTTGTTTATGGAACACATTCCCTAAAATTGTTACCCTAAACCATAACCTTAAATACTAACGGGTTTAGGGTTTAGGATCGTTTACGCTATTCCTATAAACCATAAACCTCAATTAGGACACTTGACGTTTTTCTTAAATTCTAACCCTAAACACTAACAGGTTTAGGGTTTAAGGATTAGTATCGTTTACATTATTCCTAGAAACCATAAACCCTAGACCTTAAACCCAATTAGGACAATGGACACGTTCCCTAAAATGGTTATCCTAAACCCGAACCTTAAACACTAACGGGTATTGAATTTAAGAATTAGTATCGTTTACGCTATTTCTAGAAACCCTAAATACTAATGATAATGTAATTATCCATATTGGTATTTATAATAATTAAATAACATTATAATCAATTAATTATATTAATCACATAACGATTGCATATACAATTAATTTTATATTTTTTACGAATAAAATTATCAATTTAATCCTTTGTATAACACTATTTAATTAGTCACATTTACATAAATTAACATAATCATCATAATGAAATATCATAATTTCACTATTTAATTATTACTTTAAATTATCATCAACAAATTTTCTTCACCGTAATTACTATTTATTAAAATAAATAAATACTTAATTCACTATCTCTCTAAATTATCTTATTTAATTTCTAATATTTCGAAATATTTTTACTAATTCTATTTAATAATTAAAACAACAACCCAAAAAGTGCTAATCTTAATTATAATTAAATATGCATATTTAGTATTAATTACAGTTTTAATTTAATTAATATCTAATAATTTAAATATTAAGAAAATGTAAAAAAAAAAATTGGCCAGCCGCCCAAATCGGACGGCCCGATTCAAAGGCAGCCGCCCAAATCGGACGGCCCGATTCAAATCCAGCCGTCCGATTTGGGCGGCTGCCTTTGAATCGGGCCGTCCATTTTGGACGGCTAAGACCAGATTCCGGCAAACCTTGCGGCGGCGACGGTTTTTAATACGAAATTGAAGGATATTTTCGTAATTTAACTGTTCAAGTTTTAAAGTTAGGACGATTTTTTTTGAAAGTTAGGGCGATGTTTAGCAGTGCAGTAACAATAGCATGATTTCTGGGTGACAGGAATAAATGTATTTTTTTCTGTTCACTATCAATTTCATTCTATGTGATTCCACTTTTAATTAATTTCCAGGGGGTTTGTTGTTTCAAGTCTGGATATATATATATATATATATATATATATATATATATATATATGAGTTGTTTCAAGTTCGATTTTTGAACGAGTTGAAACCTTATAACTAGAGATTATATACTACTACGTACCAATAGTTTCAACATCATTCAGATGCTTATATGTCCTTTTCTTTGAATGAGGTTTCTCTAGTTTTATTATTATTATTATTGTTACTGGTTAATCTACTAAGTCGAAATTTATTGATTATGCTCATGTAACACCACTATTTTGCATTGAATCTGTCATTCTTGTAGTTATCATTAGTATGAACAATATAAAAATGAGGCAAATGATTGTGTGGAGATTGTTGGAACTGATGTATGACTTGAAGTTGGAAAGGGTTCCTTCTTCATACAATGATCAACAATATTAATTAGTTTTATAAAAATACAAACTCCACCAAGTAAAAAAACATACCACAAATAACAACACCCCTTTAATATATGTAGTTATTCCCCAACTGAATAATAAGGGATTGCTAAACCATGGCCTGCATTTTATTGTCCAACACCTTAATATCGTCGCAATATTTGAGTTCGGTAATAAAATGACGTAATCGTCCCTTAAATAGTAAAATAAAATTCTTTATAAGACGCGGAATTTCGAAGAACAACTATACCTCATTCAAACAAACCTTTAAAAACCTCCCGCAACTGTCGTAGTCCTCGCCGGAGGTCGCCGCCGCCGGATAGCCGCACCGCCGTCGCATCGCCGCTGCCGGAAAGTCGCCGTCGCCGCCGCCCGAAAGCCACCGTCGCCAGTAAGTAAAATAATTAAGATGAATTAGTAAATATACGTAACAATTATAATTGATAATTGTAGATATGGTAATTGAATATATTTGCGAAATTTATAATTGAAACAAAATATTTTGTAAATATATATTGTCAATTAATACACGATAATATTTACAAATCCAATTTCTCTTATTAATATTCACAAATTCATTTCGTAATATTTTAAAATTTCTCATAATTACCATGACTAAACCCTAATTTTCTTCATTTATTATAAACAATGACTAGACCGCTAACCGCTAAAACGTAACCGTTTAACTATAAACTCTAAATCCTAAAGCATAAAACCTACCCCTAAACCCTAGCCTATCTCTAAACTCTAAACCCTAATCCCTAAACCCCAAATCGCAAATCCTAAATCGTAAATTCCAAACCCTAAACCCTAAACCCTATAGCCTAAACCTTGTACCCTAAACCCTATAGCCTATAGCCTATACCCTATACCCTATATCCTATATCCTATACCCTATACCCTAAATGCTAAATCCTAAATCCTATACTCCAATTCCTAAACCCTAAACTCTAAATCTCTAAACCGTATCTTTAGATTGTAAATACTAATTTTCATACAATAATACAAAAAATATTCAATAACTCAGTTTTTATTATGAAAATAATGGTTAATTTAGTTAATTGTATTTAATTATATAATCATTCAAAAATTTAAAAATTTAAAAAATAATTTAGGGGCGGTCGGCGTTGGATGCCGACCGTTGCAAAGGACCGTCGGCGTTGGACGGCGACTACCGCTAGCCGCAGTCATGAGTAACTTGGTTAGTTTTCGTTGTTGTACGAAATGCATGGTTTTTAATTACGTGGTAGGGTTTAGTGTTTATTGTGTCATGAATGATAAATGCGAACATATTACACGGACTCATACGTTGTGGATAACCATGTTCAGGAGAGTTATAGTGACGATGATGATGTTGAGGAGCCGTTGAATTATGGAGTTTATTTCGTCAACGTGGTGTTTTACGACACAGTCGATGATGGGTGTGTTGCGGCTAAGGACATTGCCCTAGGCTTAGGGTTTCAATTGATGTGTGGCTCACATAAGAAGAACCCGCGTGAAGAAGAAAAGCGTTTGTACCTATACTGCTTCCATGGTGGCAGGGGCCCATAACAGTCCACAACGACTTCAGAGAGTTCGCGTACGACTACAACATCCTTTACAAGTTGTATGTTCATGGTGGGTGCGGCCTACCTTTGTTGACACTGAGTGAAAATGGAGGATTGACACCGTCAAAGATTATGTGAAACGCGGGATTTTCAGGTCATTTCACAACCACCACTTCGAATAGTGGCGTGAAGGTACACAACAACGGAATCAGCTTACCGACGAGATGAAAGATCACATTAGGCAGTTGGAGGAGAACCATGTTCTGCGAAGCCAGATGCAGAGCATACTCAATAATGAGTAGGCCGTCGGATTAACATAAAACAGATTTATAATAAGACATTAAAAATACGGCGGATTAGGTTGGGAAACATGAACCCCATGCAATGGGCGGTGACAGAGGCGCGTAAAATGGGGTAGTTTATGAAGTACATGAAGGATTCCAGCGACCATGTCAGTCATCTGTACGTGTCACATGCGGAGTCAGTTCGCATGTTGCACGCTTGAAATCTGAAACTGCGCACTAGACTGCCCACCATCCCCTAACCTAGATTTCTTTTCCTTCAATTTCTCCTCCAACAATTTCCTATTTGATGCAGAAATAGGACGACCGTTAAACCGCGACAAGTCATCATCTCCCATCGACATCGCTTCTAACTATATATGCAATTGAAATAATAACTATTAATTACAAACTAACACTTTAAAGTTGAACTAATAATTACAAATGTTAAACTTGTATTCACTTTTTCGTACTAATTATAGTAAGGGATTGCTATTTCACTTTAATTATAATAATTAAACCCTATTTTCATTTATCAGTAAAATAAATATTCAACTACAAAATATAAAGATTAATCCGTAAGTTTATATTATTTTTTCGTATATGGGCTAATTAAGCTAAATTATTATAAGTAATTATTAATTACTTATTATTTATTACCAAATTTACTAATTTGGTAATTTCGATGTTAATTGTTACAATATTAAACCCTAATTAATATTTAGTAATTAGTAAAATAGCCTTAATTTTTTTCCAAATCTCTACAAGTTATAAAGATTAATCCCTAATTTTAAATTATTTTTCGTATATGGACTAATTAACCTAAATTATTATAAGTAATTATTAATTACTTATTATTTATTACCAAATATACTAATTTGGTAATTTCGATGTTAATCGTTACAATATTAAACCCTAATTAATATTTAGTAATTAGTAAAATAGCCTTAATTTTTTCCAAATAACTACAAATTATAATCATTTATCCCTAATTTTAAATTATTTTTCGTATATGGACTAATTAACCTAAATTATTATAAGTAATTATTAATTACTTATTATTGATGTTAATTGTTACAATATTAAACCCTAAACCTTAATTAATATTTAATTATCAAGTATTATAATCATTAATTGCTAATTTACTAAACTACACCCTAATTGCTAATTTAATTGAAAAAATAAATAACTAAAAAAAAGAAATTCTGATTGGCACGCCGACCGGCAGCCGAGACAGTCGGCGGTCGACGCCAACACCCATACAAGACAGTCGGCGTTGACCTCCGACGCTTTCGGTCGCCGATCGGTGTGCCGACCAGTAACCCCTCTTTTTTACCTCTATGGGTGATGGGGTAGGCGGCGGCGGGCAGGCGGACGTCAGCGGGGCAATCGACTGCGGGTAAGACGCTGGTGGGTGGGCGATTTCGGGGATTGATTTGAGAGTCTTTCAACTGTTGAAAGTTTACGAAAAATAGGAAGTGTGTTTCACTCGACCCCAACTTATGTATTTAAAGAGGAAGTTCGAAGGGTATTCGCGTAATTTGACGTTTGTAAATTTAATGAGTAAAATTTGTAGTTATTAATTAAGGTTTAATATTAACGTTTGACAGTAAAATTTAGGACGTTTGACAGTAAAATTTAGGACAGTTTTTTAACAATCCAAAATAATAAAGTTAAAATCTGATAACTTATGAATAAGTATGGTTGTCATATTTCACCATTTAAACACAAAATATGAGTAAAATCGACCGATTAAACTAATGATTAATGAATATACCGAATTAATTGATGGTACCTGTGACATAGGCTAGAGAGTGTTCCGATACGATACCCACTCAACCGAGCATGCCAGCCAGGTATGTTATTCAAATGTGGCCGAGTCTCCATGGTCAAATTTAAATATTCAATTTTAACCTTTTTTTCTAAAAAAAAATTAATAAAAACTAAATAGATGTTCAATCTTAAAACATATTAGATTTGAATTCATGCACGGTCATTGAGCAACTTTTTTTTCTACCCGACCCGAGCTATACTATTGTTACAAAAAACCCGATTTCATTGATTTACTAATATCATCGCAGTACATACATACAACAATATAACGCCCTACAGCTGAGATCGTGTCGCTCAAAATTCAAATAGTTTACACAAAGGGTCCACCCTTGACATACTCAGTGAAAGCTAGAGCAACCAAACCAAGCATAGCAAATCTACCGTTCCAGATCTCTGCATCGGAGGTCATCAACCCATCCGATTTCGACTCTGCGGTTACACCTCCGAACATCGGAATTAGCGAAGCAACAGTGAACAGCCCGCTAATCAATAAGAACCAAGAGGCTCCTCCCTCTGAAATTTGAGTGAACACATCCTGACCCTTGGATAGCTCCACCGCCAAAGCAGCCACGAATCCAACCATCGCAAGCCTGCCGTTTATTCTCTCGGGGGCTGGGCCGCTGAACGCGAACACGTCGCCGAACTTGGTGCTCACCTTCTTTGGCTGCGGCTTCGGAGTTGGGGGAATTGGAATTGATTTGGAAGTAGTAGTAGTAGTCGGTGGTGGTGTTGGCGTTGGTGCCGACGATGAGGATACGGATTCCATGGGCTTCACTTTCTCATCTTCCTAAATAGTTAAATCAAATTGACATTTATGTTACAAATTGAACGGTGTAAGTATGTACATAATTAAATCAATTGACAACTGGGATTGAGTATACATGAAAATTTGAAACTTACCCCAGTGGCCATGCACCTCACTGCATTTCTGGAGATCCTGGGTACAGCAGCTATGCGAGGAAGCAAATAGGTGGATCTGGGGCGGCTGGCTGCAGC
This sequence comes from Linum usitatissimum, assembly GCA_030674075.2. Classification (NCBI taxonomy): domain Eukaryota; kingdom Viridiplantae; phylum Streptophyta; class Magnoliopsida; order Malpighiales; family Linaceae; genus Linum; species Linum usitatissimum. Next base: position 3,124,932 of record JAUJYP020001424.1, read on the forward strand.
TGGGCTGGCGAAGATTGTTTGGAGGGTTGCAGATGTCAATGCCATTTTGATTATTTGTTTATATGAGTTGAAAGCGAAGGAATTGAAGGGGAGGTATGAGCAATGTATTTGTTGAAGAATGAGGAATGAAGATGTGAGGGTGGAGAGGTAGGGTGAGTGTTTTTATACAAGGCCGGAAGGGTGGGAACGTACACAGAGAGAATGCAGAAGAATGAGGATATTTAGGCTCCACGTCGTTGGAAATGAATACAGGAAAAGTGATTGGATCACGTGGGTTGGGGTGTCCGGATGTGGTGAAAAGGGGTTGACGTGGGAGGTTTAAGAACCGTCAATTGGATGTCCAAGTGGCTGAACTTGAGGCTAGCATTGCTCGGAGGAGATGTCCCGTTCAGTATTCATTCATGATGGACTTTACTGTGCTATGGAATAGATTCCAGTACATTCTAGCAATCGGTTTGTAAATCTGCCACGATTTCACCACATCAATTCAACACGTCAGTCTATCGTACTACACCATTTCAAGCAGTTTTTAGTTTTTACCTCTGCTATTTGACCCGTTGGTCGACCTCCATTATTGTTGCAAAGTTGGCAGCGGTAACATTTATTTCCTGTACACCATTAAACATCTGAGTCCCTATTTGAGGCCCTATTATTCGAATTAAACGACGCCCTAAATAAAGTAAATTACGTTATTATCCTTTCGTAAAATCAAAATTTATGTAAGAAGTTGTGTATATCGACAAACTAAATACCGTCAAACAATATCAAACACCCACAAATGAAGATCAGAAGTAAAAATCGAAGATCCATCGAACCTCCATTTAGATAAAATATCGAGAAAAAATAAATTTCGGTCGAGAACCAGCCCGGCCGGGTTGGTTTCCAGCCGGAACCAGACCTTTTAAGCAGAAAGACTAAGTGATTACCATCTCTACCAATATCACAATTTGATTAAAACATGCATTTAATTGATAATAATACACATTATCACAGCTAATTACTACTAAAAAGTAGCATCTTATCATAAATTAATTAAATTATACATTATATCTCAATTATTTGATCAATAAAAACTTCAAATCAATTATATAATTTGAAACTTCTTAAAAAATTATTTAGTAACTATATTTTATACAATACAAATTATGATATTGAATTCTCTATACTACTGGGTTTAAGGTTAAAGTTTTAGGGTTTAGTGTTTAGGATTTAGAGTTTTAGAATTTAGAGTTTAGGGTTTTATGGTTTAGGAGTTCTAAGGTTATAGGGTTTAGGGTTCTAAGGTTTAGGGGTTAGAGTTTAGGATTTAGTATTTACAAGTTGTCGGTTTTGTTTAGTTTGGAGTTTTAGGGTTTTAGGTTGAGAGTTAAGGGTTTAGAGTTTAGAGTTTAAGGTTTAGGATTTAGGGTTCTAAGGGTTTAGGGTTTAGAGTTTTAGAATTTACGGTTTAGGGTTTGATTATTTAGGATACTAAAGTTAGGGTTTAACGTATAGAGTTTAAGGTTAAGCGTTTTATCATTTAAAGTTCTAGGGTTAAGGGTTTAGGGGTTTAGAATTTAGGGTTTAGGGTTTGGTTATTTAGGATACTAAAGTTAGGGTTTAGCGTTTAGAGTTTAAGAATAAGCGTTTTATGATTTAGAGTTCTAGGGTTAAGGGTTTAGGGTTTTAGAATTTAGGGTTTAGCATTTTATGATTTAGGGTTTTAGAGTTAATGGTTTAGGGTTTTAGAATTTAGAGTTTAGGGTTTGATGGTTTAGGATTCTAGGGTTAAGGGTTTTAAAATTTAGGGTTTAGCGTTTGATAGTTTAGAATTCTAGGATTAAGGGTTTAGGGTTTTAGAATTTAGTGTTTAGGGTTTGATTATTTAGAATACTAAAGTTAGGGTTTAGCATTTAGAGTTTAAGGATAACCGTTTTATGATTTAGAGTTCTAGGGTTAAGGGTTTAGGGTTTTACAATTTAGGGTTTAGGGTTTGATAATTAGGTTTCGGAAGGCCTCGGTGCCTCCCGAACATTAGGTTTCGGAAGGCCTCGGTGCCTTCCGAAAATTAGGTTTGGGAAGGCCTCAGTCCTTCCAATAATTAGGTATCGGAAGGCCTCGGCCCTTCCGAAAATTAGGTTTTAGAAGGGAGTGGTTCCGGCCGAAACGAGCTTCCGGCCGGGAGGGGTTCGGGCCGGAAGCTCGTTTCGGTCGGGAGGGGTCCGGGCCGGAAGCTCGTTTCGGCCGGGGGGTGGGTCCGAGACCACTCCCTTCCGAAAAAAAATTTCGGAAGGCACCGAGGCCTTCCGATACCTAATTTTTCGGGACGTCTCGACGCCGGACGTGATTTTTAAACTTTAGGGTTTTAGAATTTAGAGTTTTGGATTTGATGGTTTAGGATTCTAGGGTTAAGGGTTTTAAAATTTAGGGTTTAGCGTTCGATGGTTTAGGGTTTTAGAGTTACTGGTTTAGGGTTTTAGAATTTAGAGTTTTGGATTTGATGGTTTAGGATTCTAGGGTTAAGGGTTTTAAAATTTAGGGTTTAGCGTTTGATGGTTTAGAATTCTAGGATTAAGGGTTTAGGGTTTTAGACTTTAGGGTTTAGGGTTTGATGATTTAGGATACTAAATTTAGGGTTTTGCGTTTAGAGTTTAAGAATAAGTGTTTTATAATTTAGAGTTCTAGGGTTAAGGGTTTATGGTTTACCGTTTTATGATTTAGAGTTCTATAGTTAATGGTTTAGGGTTTTAGAATTTAGAGTTTAGGGTTTGATGGTTTATTATTCTAGGGTCAAGGGTTTTAAAATTTAGGGTTTAGCGTTTGATGGTTTAGAATTTTAGGATCAAGGGTTTAGGGTTTCAGAATTTAGGATTTAGGGTTTGATAATTTAGGGTTTGATAATTTAGGGTTCTAAAGTAAGGTTTTAGCGTTTTAGAATTTAGGGTTTAGGGTTTGCTGGTTTCGGATTTTAAGGTTAAGGGTTTTGAGTTTTAGAATTTAGGGTTTAGAGTTTAAGGGTTTAGGGTTATATGATTTTAGAGTTTAGGATTTTAAAATTTCGGCATATACGAAAGTTCCGACGTAGGACCACTCGGCGGGCTTGATCGAGAAAATCGGCCGCAAGAAGCCCCGGCCAGAAGCTCGTTTCGGCCGGAGGGGCCCCGGCCGGCCGGGCCCTCTTGTGGCGATTTTTTCGATTCATCCCGATTTGTGTTCACCGAATTTTAACAAAAAACGTACCGTGAGAGGTTTTCGAAATAAGTATTTTGATAGTTTCATCGGTACAAAGTTTCTCGAATTATATGTTTTGATAGTTTTGTCGATACTAAGTTTTTCGAATTAGTAAATTTGGATAATTTCGTTATTACGAAGTTTAGTGCGTCTTTTAATTCGAAAATTAGAGCGTCAAATAGTAGACCTCAATTTTTACATCCATCCAGAAGGTGTCTTCTTCATCGTCAAATTGAAACTCCACCGTTGACAAAAATTCACTAAATATTCCGTGGGGACAACGATTTTGGACCGATCAAAACCCCATCTTCCGTGGAACGAATTCGGTACGTAACAAATCATTTATCAGAATTTTTGTGGCACGTTAGCTTGCTGATAATCCTTTGAGATATCTTGATTGGTGCTGGTTTGGTTTCATCAAAATATAAGTTTAAGGTTATAATTAACAATGCTTTTTTTTGTAAACACTTACACCCTGACCTCAATTTGGCAGTATAGAAATTTGGAATTGTTACGGTTTATTCATTATTTATTCATTTTTTTATAATTATTAGTCATATCATTTTTGTTTTTATGTTAAAAATAAAATTAATTTCATCATCATACTTATATATAGTATAGTTAACGAATATAATCACTCCTAAATTCTTAATGGTTATACCAGCTCCCGTAATGAAAAATTTACAAAAATAAAAACAAAAGGTCTAAAACAAAAATCAAAATTGATTCACTTTAATTCATTTAAAAAAGTAGTAGATGCGATATTTTCAATCGAAAAATAATGAATGAGTTTTGTAGATGACGAAGGACGAAAATATACCGTCAAAGTTGAAGAGAATAGTATTTAAGAAAAAAGAATGACTAATTGATTAGGTTTGGTGTTTAGGATAGAGTTCATGTATATTTGGGTAGATAATGAGCTTATGGGACCATATATTAATAAGTAAATGTTTGATTATATAGTGAGTCGAGGATGATTATGATCACGATGTGGTTACGACCAAACCCATAACTTAACTTCACCTATTTCAAACGATTATCAGTTATCATCTTTACGTTAAAATACCCAATTAATGCAGTTAATAACCGTCAAACTTAGTGAAGCCATTAGAATTGCCAAGCCTATTTTCAGTAGACTTTGTTTCAATGGGCCCATTTCCATGTTTATGTCCAACTTGGTGGGGATGGGTTGGTGTTGTAACTTGGTATGGGTCATATTACTTTGTGGGTCAAGCAGTAAAGCCCAATCATATACTAACGATATCATCATTTTCTTTTAAAAAATTGGTTTTGATAAGATACACAAAGCAAGTGTGTAAGTTGAAGCAAACAACACCGACGACAATGGGGCTGAATATTGTGGACGTTGCCGTTCCCGCCGCTGTCCATCTTCCCGCTATAAAACTGTTTCCTTCCGTTCCCCTGCAATCGGTGTATCTTCGCGCTAGCAAGATTCCATTAAAGCGAACTAGCGGGGTTCGTGCAGCACTGGTTTCAGCATCTCCTTCTCCTTGTTCCACTCCCGATGGGGCATTTTGTCGAACAATTGGTGGGCAGTCCTCAAAGAAAGGCGACATTGGTATAAATCCCCAAGATCCCAGCACAAACAGGAAAAGGGTGTTCTTCTTGGACGTCAATCCCCTTTGTTACCACGAAGGCAAGCCCAGCCTGGACGCTTTTGGTCACTGGATTAACCTGTTCTTCTCTCAGGTCAGTCTTACTGATCCTGTTATTGCCGTCTTTGATGGGGAAGGTGGGTCCAAGCACCGGAGGCAGTTGCTACCTTCGTATAAAGAACACCGGATGAAATTTTTAGCTGATCCTTTATCACCGAGATCACAGAAGTACTCAAAGGACCGCGTGGAGAGAGCTCAGGTAGTTATGGATGTACTAGCGAAATGCAACATCCCGATAGTGAAAGTTCAGGGTCAGGAAGCAGATGATGTTGTGGCAACTCTGGCAGAGCAAGCTCTTAGTGGAGGCTACAAGGTGGTTATTGCCTCCCCTGACAAGGACTTCAAGCAGTTGATTTCTGACGATGTTCAGATTGTTCAGCCTCTTACTGACCTGAAAAGATGGTCTTTTTATACCATGAAGCATTACTTGGCTCAGTACAATTGTGACCCGTGCTCGGATCTGAGCTATAGGTGCATTGTTGGTGATGAAGTTGACGGTGTTCCTGGGTTGCAAACTGTTGCCCCTTCCTTTGGTCGCAAGACTGCTCTAAAGCTCTTGAAGAAACATGGGTCATTGGAGAACTTATTGAATGCAGCTGCAGTAAGGACTGTGGGGAAACCGTATATACAAGATGCCCTCATACAGAATGTCGATTACCTGCGGAGGAACTATCAAGTTCTTGCCCTGAGGAAAGATGTTGATGTTCTTCTTCAAGATGATTGGTTGGTTCAAAGAGATCGAGTTCACGATTCTGATGCTCTAGCCGACTTCTTCAAGTTATTGGCGCAAAAGCATTTATCAGAAATGGTATTGACGCAAAAGCGCAGAGGCTACACAAAGAAATGATTTTCACTCTGGAAATTATTAAAGCGACCGCTGGATGAGGTAGGGGGACAGCATTAGACCCACTGACTGTTGTTTGAAAGCAAGATGTCCAAACGATTCATTGCTTCCATGCATTCTAAAAGATTATTGCTTATGCGGGGTATTTGCGAGCTGCCACATATGTCAGGCTACGATAGGATAGACCCCTAAGCAGCAAGCCTCATCGGTGGGAACGGTATCAGAAATTTCTTTCACATCTTCTTCTGTATGTCAAGGCCAAAGATCCGAGGTTGTGCTCGAGATTCTCACTTTGGTTGTCCCTGCAAAGGCCAATGATTAACTAAAGTTATTTCCTTATGATCCTCTTGATTCTTAAATGATGTCATAAAACAGCAATGTAGTCATAGAAGCAAACATCAATTGCTTGTAGACTAATGCTGATAGGTAATAATGAGTTGATAGTCATTAGAGAATCTAAATTCTAGAAATGAAATGGTTGGTCAGAGAACTCTGTTGAGAAGTCTTCTTGTAGCAGGGAGGGGAACTATGTCAATTCCTTGATTTGGAATCCATACAAGAGCTAGTTGAGGAGATGTGCATCCATGCTTTGTGACCAAGTTGGCAACTCATGTCTAGAAGCCTTGTTCTTCTCTATATTGTCTGCTATGACCCTTGACAAGTGCATGTTGAGTTGTTTGTTTGGTAGAAATGATTTGTGCTTAGATGTTGCAGTGCAGGAACTATTGACAATCTGTCTCTTGTTTTCCGGTCAAATGTTGGTGACGTAATAGGTACAACGTAGCACACTTGTGTTCTGATGTCGCCAAACAAGTGGGAATGTTATGTTTCTTGTGGTGGATAAACTGCAATTCTCGTGATCGGTTGGGAGCCCTGGTAAACTTCCGAAATGTCAGCTCCATATGGTAGAGAGTGCTACTGACCATTTTCCTGATTCTGTTAAAGAAGACGGGGCATGTGTCCGTAATACTGTTTGCATCATCAACCTACTGCTTGGGCTGTGTATTTATCAACCTGCAAACAAAACTGTGCGATGACAGACACAATGGCCCACTGAATTCAACAACCTGCATTGAATCAGAAGAAGCTTCCTTAGGTGATCAATTATGGTTAAATGAAGGATTGCCCAGAACCGGGGCGTATGTGTGGTAGCTGCCCTGTGATCATGTTGGGTGTGTTAGGACCATTATAAAATTTGTTATATTTTTGTGTATGGCAGTGTATTTTACTATACTTTCCGCTCCAGGTTCCGCTCCTTGCCCAGATTCATGAACCAAACTAGGTATCTTTTAACGTTACTGTCTTGAGTTTCTAGTGTTGACTGCGACGGAAACAGAGCATAGCTTAGGCAGACAGTGAAACGACAACGTGTCCAATATTTTCACTTTACCTCCATTTTAGTCTACTTGCCAATATTTTTCGTGGTTTCCTTCTTTTCCACTCCCGGTTAATAATCCCATGTAGCGGAATCTGAGTTGCAGAGCTTTGAAAAATCAGACAGAAACAGAAAGAGACCCTGGAAGAAAAGATTGAGAATTTATAGAGAGAGATATGGAGATGAAGCAGATCTACGTTGTGGCAGCGCTTTTGTTGAGCTTCTTCGGCCGAATCTCTTCCCTATCCATCACCGTCAACGAGGTCGAGTGCGTCTACGAGTATGTTTTCTACGAAGGAGACTCCATCTCCGGTAACTTCGTCGTCGTCGATCATGATATCTTCTGGAGCTCGGATCACCCTGGCATCGATTTCTCTGTAACTCAATCCTTTCGCTTTTCATCAATTTATTGCTGTTCATTATCTCTGCGTTTTCCAATCTCTCGTCGAGGGATACTGGGCTAGGATTATGAGAAATTCCTGGACAGCGATACGCAATTAGGCTTTTAATGAAGTTCTTTTTGCTACAGTTGAATATCAAAATTTCAATTCTTAACTTTTTCAATTTTGCTCTAGGATTTGCTAGTGAGGCATAGGATTTTCCTGTGGAGTACGTCTGTTTTGTTCCTCATTACTCTATCCTGCAACCAATGTAGCCTTATTGTGATTCTTTTTACCAATTGCTAGGTGCCTTTGAACATAATATCAAAATCATAGCCGTGAAAAACATATTTTCCCTGTTCAGCTGTTCTACCAATGCTTACATCTGAAAACTTTGGTATTTTGTCCTATAGGTAACATCTCCTGGAGGGAACGTTGTGCAAGACATAAAAGGGACATCTGGAGATAAGTTCGAGCTTAAAGCTCCGAGAAGTGGGATGTACAAGTTTTGTTTTCACAATCCTGTTTCTACGCCTGAGACTGTGTCATTCTACATTCACGTGGGTCACATTCCGAATCAGTTTGATGTTGCAAAAGATGGTTTGTGAATCTATTTTCTGTAAATTATGTCCGTCTGTTATTCTAAGCTTGTGGAAGGCAGTCTGTCGCTTTGTTTATGTGAATACATCTTAACTGGTGTGTTTTAAGCCCGATATTTGCATGGTTGTTACTGGCAGAACATTTGGACCCCGTCAATGTTAAAATTGCTGAGCTCAGAGAGGCATTGGAATCGGTTACAGCAGAACAGAAGTACCTGAGAGCACGCGACAATAGACATCGCCACAGTAAGCTGCTCTCTTTCTTGTCATTTGTAAATTCTGTGACTTGTGCTTGATCAGTATTGATACTTGTTGGAAGGTGTTGATGAAACTTTCAGTTTTCGTATATGATGTATGGATCTGGTATCAGTAAATGCAGAAAGAATACATGGTTGGTGTCTTTCTTGATAAAAACAAGTTCTTGCTTATAAACTTTTAGCTGTTCTTAATAGAATACAAGAGCTCAGAAATGAATCAAAACACTTGCCCTAGTGACATGTGATGTATATGGTCGTCCTGGTATGCATAATTCATTATGGACCCTGCCTAAAGTGAAGTTAGAGATGAGCTATACACGACTAACATTATAACAAAAGAACATTATATGTGAATTCAAATTGTTGTTAGGAATTCCGTGCCACTAATCTCTATTTTTCTTATCGTTCTCTTTCGCTGCAGCAAATGAAAGCACGAGAAGGCGTGTTATAGGCTACACGGTTGGAGAATACATTTTACTAGCTGCCGTGAGCTCACTCCAGGTGTTATATATCCGTCGCCTCTTCAACAAGTCGGTGGCTTACAACCGTGTTTGAGTGGGGTCGATCTTAATTATTGTCCATTAATAAGTTATAGAGGAACTTGTAGATGAGTTTAGAGAAGTGTGGCTTCGACAATACTGAAACCCAGCTGGGTCTGTTAACTGTAACAGTCTTACTTCTTGTGTTCTAATCATAAAGCGATTCAAGAACACACACATACATATATATATGAGGGTAATGCAACATAACTTAACCATCTAAAAGCATACTTTAGTTCCAATCTGTCTTCTATGCCCGATATGATCTCCTCTAACATCTGCAGAACAAGTTTTCTAGTGTTTATTGTATGGTGAGCTGAGCTAGAAACTCTATGAGACATAAAATGAATGTAAAATTCTCGAGTAGGGACTTGCTATAGAAACTTCCGATGTACAGAAACCCAAATGAATAGAAGGCTTTCAACCCCTTTTTTTAATATCTTGGATGGATTTCTTTTGCTGCTCCAAGCAATAGACAGTTGTCAAGGACAAGAGCAAGAACGCTCTCTTATATCATTCTGCAGTTTTTCTCGTAGGTTTTATTAGTTTAGAGGAACTCCAAACTACTCGAATTTTCTGGTCTTTACTGATAAAGGAATGATAGAACTAGAAGACTCGGAAGAGGAAAAAGTCAAAAGATGGCTCATAATTAGGGCCACAAATTGGTTAAATTTGCATTTTTGCTTTGCAAAAGGGACCCACATGCCATGCCAAATGTAATGTATTTGTCTCCCATCTAAATATTAATGTAGGGTAATTAATGTATTAATGTAGTTAGTGAAAAATAAAACTACTATCATTTTCCTAGTTAATTTATATCAAGTTAATAATAAATTAATAGAAAATTATAATATTAGATTAATTCATAATTTAATTGGTTACGTTACAATTAAAATTGATTACGTTACAACTAAAGATGATGTAGCAATAGAGATCATTTTTGGAAGTGAAGATGAATTGTATGGATGGGGATGCCCTTATTGATTATAATTATTAATCACATCAAATTTTAGTGTAAGCAATTATCATTTAAAAAATATAAAAATAATTAATCATAATTAATCACAAAACTCAACTCACCTAAAAAATCTTTATTTTTTATTAGCTAATAATTAAATAATCGAACAAATTTAACCTATCCAAATTATTTTAAAAAGACTTCAAATATACTTAATATCTATTACTTTAACATCATATAAAATATTAATAATTAATCGAATATACCAACCCACGAGTCAATCATTCAAGCTCTCAATAACCTATAAAATTTAGAATGCAAGTTATATATTTTTCTTTACTTCCTAACTCCTAACTAGTCTATTTCATTCCCCTTGTCGTCGGTTGAAATCTGAACTCTGTCCCATTTGACGTTGACAAAGCCAAAGCACCCCACCGGCCCTAATCGGAAACCCTACCATCACCAACTTTTCAACGGATAAGATCGAGCTCCGACTGTAGCTCAACCCAATCCATGTGGCTGTCTCTGCTTTCCCTAAACCCACAATTTATTATTATATTAATTAATAACACACAGACTAATCCAATGGGCGGGTGCCAGTCGGTAGGATTGCATTATCACTAGGCAACCCTTAATTAGTTATTATTTACAAAAATATTTCTACATAGTAAAAGAAAAATACGATTATTATATTTAAAAAAAAACAGAATTATGGGGGTTGTCTCCTGAGTTAATTTAACACAGTGTCGGTTTGAATTTTTAAATGAAAATTATAAAAGATTGTGACGAACCGTGACTGATTGGGTATCGGAATGCATGATACATGGAATTAATTGTAGCTTTATTAATTTCTTATTACGATGACTAGGATGGATAAGATTAGACGTAAGGATTATTTTTGGATTTTCCTAAAACAAAACCAAAAAAAAAAGAGAAAAGAATAAGGGAAATGGGAGAAATTCCAAAATAATACGAATTTAGCAGATACCTTATTTAACCAGGGTCGCGTGCTCGGGTCTTCTCTTCCTTGTCTCTGGTCACCGTCTCCATAATCTGGGTTGCATCTCTGCGTAGACAATGTTAGCTGTGTTTGACAAGAACGTGGCCAAGTGCCCGCCTGAGCTCCAGAGCCCGGCTTCCGGTGGGTCCGCATCCGCTCTCACAAATGGGTTCTTGGCCAACCATTTCCAGCCCCTTCACCCTTCTTCCGTCGTCGTCAATCTCGCCTCTTCTGGCTTGATCTCCTACTCCCTTGACAAGAACAACCCTCTCGTCCCTAGGTATTGCATATGCCATCTTCCCCCATTTGTTTCATTTTCTGAGCTGATCTGATCTTTGTCGGGTTGCGGATTGTTTTTACTTTGTAATTAGATTCTTTTGTTTGATGAGATGAGATCAGAGCAGATAAAGGGTTCGGAGTCAGCTTTCTTTTTTTTTACTTTTAGGGTCCCATTTGTTCATGTAATGAGCTGGAGCTTTTTAACTTACGATGGGTTCTCGTGTGGATCTTTCTTGTATATGTCCTGTAAATCATCATTATTCAATCCCCCCTAGGAGATGCGTTATCCTGTTGATTTTGGTCTATGTTCTATGTGATCCCCGTGACACAGCTGCGAAATATCTCAAACAAGGTCGGCTAGTTAATGACATATGATGAGAAGGCCTCTTCTTTATATATGTTCCAAGGTCTCTTACTGTCCTTTTGCATGAGCTGCATACCTGCATTGATCAATAAACTTTTTCCCCAGTCGCTAGTCTGGCATTCTTAGCACTCAACTAGTTTTGTATGAAGATCTTGTCCTGTAGATGCTCGTTTCCGTTTGTTCTCTGAACTTGGTCCATTTTGCATTGTTCTTGCCAGATTATTCGCTGTTGTGGACGACATTTTCTGCTTGTTCCAAGGTCACATTGAGAATGTTGCAATCCTTAAGCAACAGTATGGATTAAACAAAGCTGCAAATGAGGTTACCATCATAATTGAAGCTTACAGAACTCTAAGAGACCGTGGCCCCTACCCTCCTGATCAAGTCATCAGAGACATTCAGGGGAAGTTTGCTTTCGTGCTGTATGATAGTGCTTCCAAAGTCACTCTGTTTGCTTCTGTGAGTCACAATGCTATACCTGGTTGCTTTATAAAACATTTTGCAAGACTTGATGAAGCGCTAACTTTCTTTCATGTGCAGGATGCTGATGGAAGCGTACCCTTCTTCTGGGGAACTGATTCCGAAGGTCAACTTGTTCTATCTGATGACACTGAAGTTATTCAGAAGGGATGTGGGAAATCTTATGCTCCATTCCCCAAAGGTAACTGATATTCGAGATAATTCACAACTTCTTATCATGTTACAGCACTGAGCTAATCATATTCCGGTTGTGTTCGCTTTTATCAGGGTGCTTCTTTACCACTTCTGGAGGGTTGAGGAGCTTTGAACACCCTCTGAATGAGTTGAAGCCAATACCAAGAGTTGACAGCTCAGGGCAGGTTTGTGGCTCCAACTTCAAGGTGGATGCAGATGCTAAGAAGGAGAGCGGTGGGATGCCCAGAGTCGGAAGTTCTTACAACTGGTCCCAACACTATTGAGTACTACTGAGATACAAACTAAGCCCCGTCTTCGTTTTGGGAAGGCTTTTCTTCTTAATATGGCCTCCCATTTGCTGACATTATCTTGTTTCCTCGTTTCTTTTCTTTTCTCTTCTCTTTCGCATGTTCTAAGATCTCCCAATCCTTAAAATGGTATTTGTATTCTAAGAAAACTGAGACAGAAATTTGTGCTGATGTACGGTACATGTTGCCCATTGTCAAACTCATCTGCTGTTTCCTGCCCCTGTTGAATATATGAAAATAACAAGTTTACCCTATGTACAAGGGATTGCCACCAGTCTCCTCTTGTTTTCTGGAATATAGCATGCAACCTTCTTTTTGTGTGTTCGTGCCTTGCAAAATTTCATCCAGAATTTTCAGAGCAGACCAGCATTTCTCAAGCAAAGGCTCCAAGAGGAGTGGGAGTAACAAATGATCATCATATCGAGAACTTTGTACTACTTCGTTCCATAGAGGTTCCTGGGGATATTGTCTTACGAATTACATACTTAATAGACCAATTCCTGCTTCCTAGTGGCTATGGATAACTGTTAAGAATTTAACAAGCAAAGCTTAAATCCTGAGAGATTAACGAGAGACAAGGTTCATGACAGCTACGTCGCCAATCTACAAAGCGACAAATAAAAACTTGAAACATATTAATAGTTTTGGTTGCTGAAGTGTCTGACTCTGAAGTTGCAATCTGCTGATTAGTCCTTTACATCTGCAATGCCTCCTGGTGTTATCTGAAATACGTGGGTCCTGTCAAGGGAAATTCCATAAATAGTTTGGCTATACAGTAGCGGTGATTTTCAGATCAATCCAGCAACTACTGAAAAGGCAGAGTGTTGAATAAAGAGGTGAGGTAAAAGGATATTGCTTCAGCCTCGGGAAGATTGGGGGCGTCAAACACCTTGCAAACACGTTGTTCGCCTTTTCCCTTCCTGAACATCAACCTGATTGTAGCAGCATGTGCTAGCACATGGCCTCCGGCTGGTTTCTTGGGGTCTGATATGAATACTCCACCGCCAGGGTCGGCAATCACTGCAAACAAACAGTTGAGCTTTACCACAGCCTAATTTATTGGATATAGTGACTTCATGCATTACTCTAACAATTGCTTGCTCAAAAGACCGTGACAGCATTAATCAGTAGTATTGGGGTGATAAATAGTATCGCGAGTGATTGACATAATAAAGAGTTTCAACAAGTTACCTTGGTTGGTCATGTATACTGCCACATTGAATTCCTCAGCTATCTTAGTCAACCGGGACAGCATTTGTGCCAACTTTTGCTGTACATAAATGACTTGCGATAGTCAGTGCAACGACAGATGATCATTGTACGGGCGCAAAATCTTAAATTAGAGGGACTCGTTATTCACCTGTCGTTCAGCAAGTTCGCCTCTGCCAGTGAAATCCACTCTGAAGAGGGCAATTACCGAGTCCACAATCTGAATATACAAGGAAGAAGTGAATTGCGTGGCTTGAGGGTCTCGTTAGATATGAAAAAATGAAGGCAACCTACCAAGAGCCTGAATGGTTCTTCAGACATCTTTGCTGCCAGGCCAAGGAGCAGATTGTATTGGTGCTCGTATGTGTATGCGCGAGCATAAATGATCTACAAAATCAAAGAGAAAAACAAGTCAGTTCAACTGCTATCAGACTGCTCATCCAATCGGTGTTATTCATGAGGCAAGTATTCACATTATCAAGCACAGCTCCTGGATCCATGCCAAATCTTTCCGCAATGGGAACAATTCTATCAGGGCGGCTGCAAGAATTCGAAGTTAAGAAAAAACCACTCTGACGTAAACCATATATTGCATCTAAATGTTTTGTCAACGAAAAATGAAATTAAATACGAGTTCTCATTAAACTCTAGGATGGCATCTACACATGAAGGATACAAAGTTCCTTCAGTATCTATGTAAGCAACTTTTCCATTCCCTCCATTCATGTTTGTCGGAAGCTGCAGAAACAAAACATAACTTTTTAGTGATCTCAGTGTACGATTTAACATCGAAATAGAGAGGCTGCTAGATTAATGTATGGCCAGTTGGAATCCTTTCCACTAAGGATCTTCCAAAGTGAAGAAAGATTGGTAAAAAAACACTCAAGAATAATGCTACTTGGCATATAGCATTCTTTTGTATCTAAACAAGTCCACTCCTTAACATTGGATCCAATCGAGACCGCTGTCTGCTTTCTTCAAGGATATGCTACATTTGATATCTCCTATAGGCTTTTAACACAATATACCAGATGTCATGCTCTAATGGAGAGGACACACTGATGTTATAAGAAGTAAGGTTATATAGGAACCTGAGTGGACACACATAGTGTATGTGCGAGCTGCGTCTTCCCAGACCTGAAGATACAATGTATATTCATTGAACATACAAATCTGGATAATCAATATCACAGTTAATATGATAAAATAAGTTCCAGCTATGCAATTTTGATTTTCTTCTTACCTGAACTCTCCGAAGGCTTCTGTAATACAAGAAGTTTCAACTCCACCTGACCAACAAAACAATTAGCTATGGTTACTTGGACCAGGAACTGGGAAAACTACGTTCCAGCAACGTAGGACAAATATTTCATTATTCGGGGCCATGCAGGGTGAAAAACAGAGCCTTACCGCCCAACAGTTCATCAAGTGCTTGGCTTCCAGTTGTGATGCGTACAATAGCCTTTCGCTGCAAGAAACAGATACTCAAGATATATAGATCTGCTAGTAATTCAATGGACCATACGACCGCTGAAGAACAAGGTCTTATACGAATATATGGATCTACCAAATCTAATATACGATATTGGTGATAAACTTAAACTTACTTTGAGTAGAGCGTCACTGCCAGTAATATAACCAAAATTCTGAAGGCAAAAGCACAGAGAATTGCATTAGTTAGGAACGAAGTGAATAAGATCTAGTTAATTTCTGACCGACTTGAAATTGATCAAGTAGGCACTAACCACTAACTTCTCTGCAGCTTCGCATATCTTGTCAACCTTAGCCTCAGACAAGCCCTTGATCCCGGTCAAATTCTGCCAAACAGATCTCGTACTAATGATTTATGGCATTCCTCAAATCAAACTATCAATAAATTCACAATGAACTGTTCGATTTACCTTCTTTGTATGCATCATCAGACCATTGCAGGTATAGATCCCTGCATCTTGAAGCTTCTTCACATCTCCGGCATTGATTCCTTGAGATATCACTGCACAAACAGTAACATACAGGTTAGATAGAAATTAACGCTCAAATCTGTAGCTCACACAACAACTCAATAAAACTTAGATTGTCAATGTTGAGCATGGAACAGAGTTAATAGAATCGGAGAGAAATTAGCTATTTATCGACAAGGAAATGAGCAGTTCCTTTGATCGAAATTGATTTTTCTACTTCAAAGGAGCGCAAGGTCTTCCGTGGAAGCACGAGAGCTAGCTAGTTAATTTCTTGGAAAGCAGACACCAGATCTGACCTGATAAAAGCCAATCGGCAAAGCAATACGTCTTCGTTGACGAATACTAGAACCAATGAAACCTAGACTCTTCGATTATATTGCCACAGCAAACAAAAAAAATCCGGCCGTAACAGACATGAAATACAAATCGAACTCGCTCCGAACAGCGTAGCGTAGATGATCTTAGTAAGTTATTCCGAAATTTGCAAGACAGTTCAACATCAATTCAACCAAAACAATCAATATTCTCAACACCTCAGCAATGGTGATCAGATCTTCCGACGGAATTAAAAATCAAAGATCAAATATATGAAATGCAGAGAGAAATACGCGAATAGTGCAGAATAGTAGATAGTATACGCACGCTTATCGATCGCTTCAAACAGTTCGTCTTCGTCGTCAATTTCCTCTCGCTCGACCAACTGCAACTGGTTCACATCTTCGGCTCTAGAAAATAGAGAGGCAATGAATACACTCAAAATCTTGCAGGAAAACAAGAGAAGGTTAAGCGCACAAGACACAGCGATGCGCAGAACTTACTTCATAGTGGCGATCATCTTCTCGGTCTCTGGCGAGCTGAATTCCAAGCGCTTGTTTTCGTTTCTCAGAGATTTGAAAAACTCTTGCGAGTATGAGAGAAAGAGAGGACTCGAGTACTTGAGCTTTGCGGTAAGAAATGAAAATTTGAAATGGTGAGAGTGAGAGACGGATGGAGGAGGCTTGAGTTGCGTGACCTTTATAAGGCGGGAAAGCGGAATGAAAAGTGCGATTAATTGAAATTTACAAGTGCCGATCAGCCCCGTGCAGCGCTATCGTTCCGTTCAAAAACTAAAAAGGCTGTACTTGTTGCATTTTCAATTTTGCCACGTAGACACACCACGCTTTTGTAATCAATGGGCTTTTTACTTTTTTTTTTGTTTTCAGAAAATACGATGGTTAGTGTCTGTAACTTCAAATGTGTAGAGGTTGTTGAATTAGGAGTGTGATTTGAAATTACTATATGGACTATGGTGACTTGAAATTTAATTTAAAATTATTATAAGTTTGATAAAATTTAAAAAAATTTAAAGTGATTTGAGCATAAATTGATTAATTAGCTTAATTATAATTCAGAAAGGGTGGTGCTATATTCAGTCCATATTTTACTTTGTATAGTCCGTATTTTACGTAAATAGACTATTATATCCGTAATGAAAAAATTACAAGCTCAGTCCGTTTTCACTTTGTGCAATTCGTTTTTACTAACGCAATTCAGTTTTTACTTTTTGTAGTCCGTTTTTACTTCGTACAGTCCATTTTTATTAATGCAGTCATTTTTCTTTATAAATAAATATTATTAAAGTTATAAATAAAAATGGAACTAAATAAATATTACTTACCAAGTACTCTTAAAAAATAACATATTTTTAAAACTAATTAAAAACATTATAAATATAAATAAAAAATAAAATAGATATATCTTCCGTGTATTCAAAAAATAATAAGTATTTATTTTCGAATTTTTATTTATAAATAAAAAATATTAAATAAATTTATCTTGCGATTATTATAAAAATGGACGGAAATTTGTAAAAACGGACTGCATGAAGTAAAAACGGACTGTACGAAGTAAAAATAGACTGTGCTAGTAAAAACGGACTCAACGAAGTAATTTTTTAATTAAGAGTAATTTAGTCTATTTACGGAATGCATGAAGTAAAAGACGGACTGTATAGCATTGGGCTTTATAAATTATAGAATATGTAACTTGAAGTTTAAAACATTAGAAATTTTAATATTTTAATATTAAAATTAGAGGATAATTTAGTTTTTTTTCTAAATAAGTAATTCAATTTCTGTTTTTAAAATATTAAAATCACTCTCAAGTTTTACAAAAAAAATATTTATAAAATTATAATTTATTTGAAATCATTAGTTATTTCAAATCACCTTCTTTCAAATCTCAAATTCAAATAAGATAATAGATTTTTTTTCAAATTGATGTATTTGAGATCTTTTTATGAATAGAATGATCTCATTCATCAACACTAGAGAAATGTAAGATAAACTTTGAGGCAAACTTTACCAAAATACAAAAAAAAAGATAATTTGATATAAAAAAGGTTAAAAAAATTTAAATTTCTCCTACACTTCCAAATTCTCCTATTTGAACGAATCTTGAATGGTATTAGAGTTGGCTTTATAGCTCTGACATTCTCTTATTTTATGAATACTCCGCTCATTGACAGTCCGAAGCGAACTCCTCCATCCACCTTTGGATCGATACACAATGATGATGAAGACAAAAATCACAACCATAACAACATTAATAACTACAATGGCTGCAGCTCGAACTCGGCTCCCGAAATGGGCTATGGCCAAGTGTGGAGTAGATTTGTCAGATTTGTCTTAAAACTAAACATATAATGAGTTTTATTGATGGTACAATCAATCCGCTAGCCTAATCTAATGACAAGTATACGTTATGGGATGCTGGTAATATAATGATTTATGGATTCTAAGTCTAGTTGAGCCAAAATGCCCATTTCTCTCCTTCTTTGACTTTGGCCCATTATAATTATAAAAAATTATACCAAAACTAGGTGAGAAAATACCTCATTGAAATCTGCAAGGAGATTTTTAGTAGGTGAGATTTATGCAGGTCTAACTTGAGCCCATTGATCTTCACTCCAGCATTGGAGTCTGCTGCCACTCTCTTTTCTAGCGGGAGCCGAACCTCTTCCTTCAAACCTAAATCCAGTTGTTGCTCTCATTTGTTCCCTTCCGCTAATCTTTTTGTCCCCCTCAAACGTACCGTCGTTCGTTGATATATGGTTCCTCCCTTGACCCCTCAGTAAGAGTGTGTTTGAAAAGGTGTATTTGTATTTGGAATTTCAAATTCATGCATTTGAAATGCATGCAAGATAAATGCATGAATTTGAAATACTATTCAAATTAAAATCATGTGTTTGGATGCAAAGTTATTTTGTGTGTATTTCAAATACAATACACACTTTTTTTCATCAAACTATACACAATTATATAAAATAGCAAAACAGAAAACTCTCACAACAGGCCGGTGGAGAAGCCGACCGGTTCGTAGCACGAAAGTTGCCAACGGATGGCGGTGGAAGTATCGATGGATGGCGGTGAAAGTGGCTAGCAAATGGAAATGACTCCATATTGCGGAGGTTGCCGACGGAAGTGGCTGGAGGATGAAGGTGACTCTAGATGGCAGAGTTTCCAGCGGATATCAACAAAAGTGGTTGGCGACCGTGGTTGACGATCGATGGTAGTTGTGACTCAAGGCGGGGATTCTGTCGAATGGTGTCTGAAGATGGCGGTCGGTTACCGACGGATGGTGGTCGCTACCGGTGACGGAGGTTGCCGGCGGACGGTGGTTGGCGACCTACAACGGAGGTTGTCGGTAGATTACCACTTACAAAGGTGGTTGGGGATGGCCGTCGGCCGGTGGTTGAGGTTTCCGGTAGCCGGCATGTGTGAAGGTCGTGGCTGGAAAAAAAGTCACCGGCAAATTTTTTGATCGCCGGAATAAAGTGCTGACAAATTTTTCTATAATCGAAAAAATTCTCCGGAAAAAAGCACCGACAATTTTCTCGATGACCGGAAAAAGTCATCGGAAAATTCTTCGATCACCAGACAAAATGCCGACAATTTTTTCAAAGTCCGGAAAAAATCTCCCGTAAATTTTTCGATTGACAAATGTTTTCGAAGCTTCTGGTCTAACTTCCGATGTTATGCTTAGACTAGTCATTCATAGCTTGTGTATTTCATATCGACCCAATTTTATTTACATTTGAAATTACAAAGGAATTGGGATCAAATACAACTTCTATTTAATTTGAAATCAAATGCAAAATTTAAGTATCATCCAAACACCAAAATTTGATATTTAAAATACTAAATACAAATTTCAAATACAAATACATCCATCCAAACACACTATAAAATATTCAGAAGTTTGTCATACTTGAAATTTACCCAAACCATCTCCATCGTTGTTGACGGTTTTAACTTAGTCTTGGTGGGTGTTTAAATTTTCATTGTTTTTGTTCAATTTTCATTTTGGAAGTTCAATTAAAGTTATGTGATGTCCATTTTTGCGTTATTCTTCCACAGTTGTCGTCTCTTCACCTCAATTCTACAAAGAGAAAATCTCACACACAATTCGATTTTTCAAAATGAGCCTTTCTAAATTAGGGGTGAACACACATCAACTATATATTTATTATACTCGAAGTAATATCGTACGTTCCAAAAATCTAGTGTGCTGTGCTAAAACAGCAACGTAACTTTGGGGATCATTTGGAATAAGTGTAATCGAAACAATGGCTATTCGGAGTTCAAACTAGAAGTTAAAAAGGAGATGTGTAGTTTTCATTATTCACTAGCTATAGTGAAGACCTAATCGCCCAATTAACTGTAGAGTAAACGTGGTTAAAATTGACCTAATTAATGATTTAGTAATGAAAATGAACTGGGGAGATCACATCCGATCTCTCTTGCCTCTTGGTACATGTGACGACTGTGGTCTGCGTAAATCGGAACCGCATGGCAAGTAGTAAAGTAAATACAGAGTATGACGAAATAATATACGAGATTCCAGTCTTGTTTTGGTGTGTCCTTGCAAAACCTTTCTTCTGATGTTGCCATTTATGTACCCATTTAACGTAAACCAAAAACCGTCTCTACTTCTTCTGCTTCATTTTTTTCAACATTATCATGTATATCAAGTATCAGTACTATACTGTGATGTGAACCCTTCAGAGTTCAGAGTGTGAAGAAAAACAAAAACAAAAACAAAAAAGATTCAATTGATGCTTCCCTTCTCCCCCGTGATGAAGTATAATTGTTTACAGTGAAGAAAGAGAGGATGGGCTGGAATGAAGGGGACCAGCCTATACTACTACTACTACTACTACTACTACTGCATTCATCATCTTCAAAACCTTCATGCAAGTTCATCAACAAGGGTTTTCCCTGAGCGCGCAGTATCTTCACGGAACACACACAAACCGATGAACCCCCTGAGCCCCCCCACGCTATTCAATGAGAAATCAAAACTTCTTCCATCGGTCCCCTTCTAGACACTACAAAATTCACTTCGTCTCCTGGGCTCTAGCTGTTGTTTTTTTCACTAAAATGTTTATTCTTGTCCACACTTTTCTGCACACCAGTTATATAGGCTACAACCTTAATATGTCGATGCGAACTGGTAATAAAATATAATTTGGTCTGTTCATTTACTTGACCACTGCAGCCTTAACCCCAAGTTAAATTCATTCCTTTGAAAAAAATTAATTAAAACCCCCCGACTAATTCACCCCAGTAATCAAACTTCATGTGTTTTTGTAGTACTCACCCCAGTATACATAATACATAGTCAGACGACAATACGAAATTGTTCATTGTCATGGCGACAATTATGTATACGATTAGGAATAGATGCGGCATGCTTAAATTAAAACACGTAGTTAAGGGTTGCTTTAACTACCTAACTAAAATTCATCGACAATAGTTGCCTAACTAAAAATATTCCTTAAACCGAAAGAAGCTAGCTAGTTAAATACGATTGTGCTACTGCAAACGAAACTTGGACATTTATGACATTTTTCAATCATTGTACTTTAGGCAAACGTCGGACCGTCGATGCACGCCGAGCTGGGAGCGTAATTTGGAGAAAACCCCGTAATTAATTACGTGATTATATGATTTTAATTTATTTTAAAATTATTAAACAAAAAAAAATCAGGAGTTAGGAGAGAGTTGGCCTCATCACATGCGCCATATAGAAACCCTAGCTAGGGAAGCACCAAGAATAAGTAGCTAGGGGCTGCGCATGGTTATGATGTAATTAATTTTAAAATAACATTAATGGGTGTCTTATTAGTTGTTAATTGGGAGCTCGCCTACTGCATGACATGTCTCGTTTCGATTGGCCTGCACACCAATATCACAGTGACGAATCCACAATTAATATTCTCATTCCCCGTAGAATATATATATATATATTTATAAAACACAATGAATGATTTACGATCCGGTGGGAATATAACAAACAGCAATATAATGTTCTCAGAATAAGTTCTTCCAAGAAGAATAAACCCATGAACAACAACTCCATAAGTTAATGATGATTAGCTAAAGGGTATTCATATGAAGGATTTGTTGGATTCGAACCAAATATTACCGGGTCTCCAACACAACACAATCTACTGCACATAAACTTTATAAAGAGTAAGTATTTATTTATGGATTTGACAAGGCATAAGGAAAAAAATTGATGCTTTTTTCGGTGGAAGAATAAAAGTAAAATAAATATAATCTTTTTGTACTTACACCGTACACAACGCGTATAAAACCCATCTTCGTGAGTACCGTCACTTAATATGAAATTAAGTGTGAAACCCTACATTACCTATACATAAAAATAAATAAATAATTACACAACAAGCTAACATCATGTCACAAAAAACTCTCAATACTATCATTAAATGCAGGTGAACTGAAAACTGAAGCAATGAAATACATCAAAGTATGGAAAATATTGCAAAATAAAAGCAGGTGATTGATGAAGAAAGAAAAGATGCTTACACGAGAATGGACATATTTGCCATAATCATAGAATCTCCACTTGAAATATTTAATTTCTTTGATATGATAAAACTAAGGAAAAAGTAAAATAAAATGAGGGGGGATTTGGTTGATGAGATGCTGAAAATCACTATCAGTCTCCATCTAGCTAGCAATATGAGTTGATGAGTTTTCTATTCTGAGTTTGTGGCTAATCAAAGGTGAGTGAACCATATTGAACACTCCCACATCAAACCATGTAAGTAAAGATGATAAATACATATATGGTCCCCAAAAGCTAGGTTGCCAAGTTTTTTTTTTTGGGTAGGATTAGTTTTTCTTTAATGGGGGAGATGATGCTTTCATTGCCTCTTTCTCTCTCAGGGAGAAAGGGATAGCAGCAGCAGCTGGATTTAAAGGGGAGTTGAAGAGTGTGAAGGAAGGAGGTCCCCCTCCCCCCCCTTGGAGCCAACTGCCAAGCCTGCTGCACCCTACACACAACAAACCCAAAAAGCTAGCTATTATTAATGCTTCCTACCCTCTTTCTCACCAACTTGCATTCCAGATTATCAATCATATAGCTAGATTACTGCAAACAGTTCAAAGTTAATCTTGCATAAATATACTCTACCAATTTCGTCAAAATGGCATGTTATACTATTGCTTACATAAGTGGTTTCCGACATATACTAATGGACTTACAATTTTGTACTGTAATTATCATAGTTGAAAATTAATATCCATAAAGAAAAAGCTTCTCAACGGTTACAATGAAAGTAGCGTGGTCCAAATCTAGTATATGATAATTATAACAAAAGAGAAAATTGTGCTTCCAACAAGGAATTTGGAAAGTGGACATCGAAGGCGATGCAAAGTTTGTTCTTATTTGCCTGTCCAGAGGAGCACTAGATGCATTGTTGGCGGTGCCATTCTTATGGATATCTTAGCGTTCTTAACAACTTGTTCTCGTACCTGGGGTCAAGTTGTCCGAAGTGGTGCTAATAGAACTGCCCATTCTGTAGCATGACTCTTCTCTTTCGAACTGTGTTAAATCCAATCTCACAATTTGGGTCGAGACTTAGTCATTTTCTATTATTATTATGGTTGTTGGGAGAGGTTGGTGTTATAGCTTTTCAGTAAATACCTTTAAGGCTCCCTGATCTCTATGTCTTGGATTTTTTGAAAGTTTGAAAGACGGATAGCGCGCACTTTCATTGCAACATATCCAATCTCCCTAACGGCGTGTCCTCGATTACATATGTATGTAATAGAGCTATCCATTATTTGACCGGAAAAGGCTCTTTAATATCTCACAATTTGGTAGATTCCTAGTTTTATTTGTGTTTGCTATCTTAACGTCTTCCGTCGGGAGTTATTTAAGACAAAAAAAAATCAAGTCATCGGACCTCTCTTTACCTATTGATTCGAGTGAGTGTAGATGGAGAGTGACTAGTAGAGAGAAAGATAGCTAGGCATGCAAATGCAATGGGGTCTCTCAGCTGAAGTTGGCGTGACAATATTCAATTTGCACCACTCTGCCTATTTGGACCACTCACTCACCCCTATTGTGTGTGCTTAGCTTGCTGGGTTTCGCATCATTTTATTACCAATAACATTTTGGATTTTCACTTTAATTAGTTTATATGTTTATTGTGTCATATATAATTTATTAAACTCATGGTTTCTGCTATATGTAATTAGTATTTTTCTTTGGACAATCCATATTTTAATATAAATGAACTAATATACTCTTAATAAAAAAATTATTTATTATTTTGCTAAAACAACTCTTATTGTATTAGTCATAAGGTTTTGTGAAAAGCAAATCTACGAAGGAAAGAGATTTTTGAAACCGTCATTGCTCGGCTCATAAATTTTTTGTGAAGAGGGGAAATCTCAAAACCCCAATTGATGATTAATATGATATTAGTTATTTTAACAAAATAATAAATAAGTGTTTAATTAAGAAGTAAAATACAGACGGGGAATTTCTCATCTCCCGATATTCTCATCCAGCCGCTATAAAGACAACTGAAAACCCTAAAGGAATCCCACTCTTCCTCTATATATACTCACTCAACTATACCCCTTTCTTCCTCTGTATAAGCCTCCTACGGCAAACAGTAGCCTAGCAAAGTGATATGCGTGCGCCACTACAGGAGTTGAAGCTGCCAGCATGATCTCAACGTTTGCTCTCCCTCAGAGCGCAAAGAGATAAAGATCATCTGGCGGTTTCACCTTTTGTTGGCTCCACGATCTTACCCGCCTCCCTACTTAACAACAACAACAACCCTAATTTTGATTTTCGTCCCTATAGCTCTAGCTCTTCTCTTTGACTCCGCCTCCCTTGCACTTTGAGGTATAATCAATGATTTTGCTTACCTGGGTTTCATTTCTTTTTATTACTTCTTCTATGTTTAATTCCCCTCTTTTGTGTTTTCATTCTGTGTTGATGCTTTTTCCAAGATCTTCTGTCCTTGGCATATATAGCTTCTGTCTTTTTCTATTTCAAAAATTGAGATTTGACTTTTGTTTCTCTAGAAGGAGTAGGGATTTCCGTCAATCATGAATTCGGATAAGAAGATAATCTGCTGCATATCTGCATAATCTCATAAGCCTGTGCATGCAGCAGCCAGTCAGCTGGGATTTCTCTGTTTTTTTTTTAATTTCAATGCATGATTAAACCTTCACTGTTGGTTAGGGTTTTGGGAAATTATCATCAATCCTCAACACGGACGCATAATTAATAGGATTTTGAAGAGTAGAAAGACTGAAAGGAAGTAATGTACAAGATTTATGAAGGGGGACAACCAATTATGACAAAATGTAGTTTGCTCAAGGTTGTTTGTTCAGTTTCTCTTTCATTTTTGCAATTACTTCACGCATTGGACCTCATTTAGATATGCAGGACCAGCTTCATTTGCTTCCCAGTACTGTAGTTGGCCGTTACAGTTACCCTTTTTTCCTTTAGTTGTATCCCTCTCTGTCTTCTTCTCCTACTTCGCCTTTACATATACAGTATAATTAAATAGTAAGCTAATCTGCTTATATGACCTGAGACAGTATTTGTTATTATTGGACTAAACAGTGATATTAGGGCATGCAATTTGAGCAATTGCATGCACTATTATTGCACCAATGTTCTTCCGGCTTGGCAAAACTTACACCATATTTTTACAATCAACTTCAGTGTTTCAATTAATTCATTAATCTTCTTCTTCTTGTTGAAGAGGCAATTTTGTAGTGACGAAGAGAATAATTAAACGATGGCTGAATTGGTTATTTGATACTAAACAGCAGAGCACTTTACTTTGTCTAATATTGATCTATTCTTAGAAATTAGAGTGAATTATTCTGCTGCTCAACACCAAATAACATCACTGATTTATAATTGAAAAAAATCATGACTGACTGGATTGCATTGCTTAAGATTTTGGATATACGAAGGCCGCATGTACTGATCTCCAACGCAAGTCCTGTACAAACTTTTATTTAGGTTCAGCTGATTTACATTAAGAAATACGAGACATTATCTCAGTAACGTAAGCTTTCTATATCTTAATTTCGTCTGTCAAACTTCAATTATCATCCGATATTATCATATTATTAACACAACTTCTAGCTAATTGTTTGGTTTGGTACCATGTGACCTATCTAAAAAGTGGTATATTATTATTGGCATGGCATTCAGTTATCAATTATTAGGTGAAGTTGAGTACTTAAGCCTGAGGTGGCCATATTCATTGCTCTGATCTGGGGTTTCTTTCGTCTTTGTAATTTGGTGGGAAGCTGAGTGTAGCCAAGATTCCCTGTAGCTTTCCTTTTCATATATATGCATGGTATACCCAGATTGGCAAAGTGTAACAACGTCACTCTCACTCTCACTCTCATTAATGTCTTACTCACTGACGACCCAGAGCTACACTGTCACCAAAGCTGTAAAAACTAAACACTTTCGTGAAAATGGCCTAGTTACATCATCTTCCTCAGAATAGTAACTGTGTGAATGATGATCTCCAAAAGAAACCACACACCCTGTATGCATTTTTGTAAGAGATAAGTCTACCTTTACATTCTTACAAACAGTTAACCGCGGTACTATTGTATACGCGAAATGTTTAACCTTCATTCACAATCAAACTAATATCAAAGTGCTTGTTGACAAACACAAACACAACTACGAACCCAAAACTTATCGCAATGACTACCAAACGGTCAAGTAATAACGAAACAGAAACATAAAGGCACACCAAGAATTTTGTTGGCGGGGTTCAGGCTTAGGAGATGCTCTACTATGCGAAATCGTGAGGCAAGACACTCAGGAAGAAATAGCCTAGAAACACAATCATCGAATTGATGAAGTTGAAAGTATGGACACATTAAATATGCATCATCTTTTGGTTTTGTGAAGATTTTACAACCAATGATGTTGCTTGTTGGTGAGTAAAAAAAGCTATGATTTTTCAAAAAGTTTGACATGACATGTGATATTCATGAACTATATATGAAATTACAAAAAAAAAAATTAAAAACTTCATGGTGATGACATTAAAAATAGTAAATTTAATATGTAATATAAGATTTTTTGGGAGCAACGAGTTGACCTTAAATGCCTAAACCAGACCCTAATCCATCTAACAAAATATGGATTGTTGGGTTTGGACCATTTTCAGGTTGAATCAATGAGTTTAGTCCAGAATTTCCAGGTTTACGGAAAAAATTTCGGTTGGCAAAAATTGTTGAAGTTTTGGATCCAGACACCGGTGACATACATAATAAGATAACACATCCACCCATGTCTAAGTGGGTTTATCCCATGATTGATTGGCTCTAATGTCAAAAGGCCATATTGAACCAGGAGTTGGAATGGGAAGAAAGGTTCGACCTGGAGTTAGAAATGGTATCTGATTCAGATTTGGATCCCAATCTCGTAGAAGCTCGACAACAATTACCCTTCCACTTGGTCTTCTACATCTATAGACGTTTATTCACTTCCCAGGGATCTCAATCACCTCTGATTATACCATGGTGAAAGCAATGAGAACTTGATTTTCGGAGCGGCGACATCATATTTTTTTTATCATTGTAGAGGAAAATTAATTAAAACAATATTAATATAGTGTTATGAAAGTTGTTAGTGTTGAATGTAAATTGTAACTCTCGATCTATGCATCAATGTACTTCATTCTCATTATTCATATGTAATAATGTTAGGTTTTGTAGGTCATGATCTCTTGAACCTATAAATAGAACTCTCACTTATATTATTTTTCACACATCAATAAGAAACCTTCCCTGTCAATTTTCCACTATGTTTAGTTTTATAACATATAAAAGACAAAAATATATTGACTTTTTTTTACTTAAAGGTATGCTCATTTATTTATAAAGATCAAGGCTATCTGGCTAATACAAGTACGATCGTACCTATCAAAAGGTGTCGACCCTAATAATAGGGTTGTATGAATAAAAATCCCTTGCTAAAACATGACACCCTACTCCTTGCTCTCTACTGAGGCTAATCAATCACATGGGGACTCAAAATTGAAGATGGCAAACAAAAGGAAATCGAAATAAAAAGCGACGAAAACAAGAAAACTGAAACAAAACTAACAAGAAACTGAAACTTACATCATTTGCAAAAACAAATCCGGTGATAGGAGAGACGAACTGCTACGGTTGGATGGTTCCTTAGTAGCCCCAACTAGGCATGGGATCTGGTCCAGGCCCGGGTTACCCATAACAGGTTAAACAAGGTTTACGAGGTAACCAGATTACTAAAATCACTGATCGATCTCTGACCGGTTTGAGTGTCCGAGTAGCCTATATCCTGGTTGATCGCATTACATCCGAGTTTTTGGTTAAATTTTTTCGCAAAAACCAGCCCGGTAACGAGGTGAAATGGGTGACCGCACCCGACCCTAAACATCAAAGGGTAGCCACCACTATGGTCTGACCTGTACGGTTATCGGTTAGACCACATACCAGGTCCTGGAATTCCCAACCCTAGTCTTAGCTTTTAGCGATCACTCCTGGTTGACCTGCATGGATGGATTTTAAAGGTTTTAAATGCATTATATGTGACAACGTGACATGTCAATTATATGTGATCCACATATTGTTATGATATATCCTAGGTGATATATTTCTGACACGATATGTTACCTTTAATTGTTCAGTTGAACAAGTTTTATTGCAAGAATAATATTGGTATTGATTGATCACCTAGTTAGAGCCCATATGTTGACGATCGTGCTTAATGCACTATAGATACGGGGTGGGCTTCCCACACTAACTGTCTTCATGGGCCTTGGTAGGCGCCACTATATGCGGCCTGATTTGGTGCCACTAACATGTATATGGGTCGTCAGCATATGTGAGCCGAGATCCCAATTAAAATATGCAAAGTAGAGTCAGAGTTGTCCAAAGTGTTTACATGTTATATGGTTGTCTTTTTCAATGATTTTCAATATTGATATCTATATGATAACTTCGGAAGACTGATCCCGAGCCACCCACCAGTTCTTGACATGTTATATGGTATTAGAAGAATTAATAGAGGATCTGTTCATCTGCCGCCATGCTGAAGTTGAGATATTGATGAGACTGTATATTTCTGGAATTTGTTTTAAAAGATGGGCCCATTCACTATTTGACACCAGCTTCTGGAAATAAGTTATTTGGCGTAATATTCCAATTTTTCTAAAAAGGCTATCAGTATAATTTATGTATAATTTTAATTATATTTTGTACTATTTCTAAACTGTGTCATGTGTCCGTCCCGGGAAAATTTCTCGTTTATTTCAATATGTAAAACTGGGATGTTACAAGTTGGTATCAGAGCCGGTCTTCTTTTATTTCTTGGTTTACTGAGGAATACTAGAGGATCGATCTTGTATCATCTATCCCAGAATTTTTAAATTGAGATTTTGATTGTTTCAAATCAGAGTTTTGAACAGGATCATGGTTTCATAAAAACAGTCTCAAGTCCCTCCTCAAAGTCAAGATTATTGGCGCTAACGATAGATGATATTTCAACCGAATCGGTTTTCGATATTGGTTCTTGCTTTGTCTTTTTGTGCCGACAGAGTAATAGTGAAGGACACAATTATTGTGCCCACTTCACCTTCACCTTCTTCTTAAGCTCTCCCTCTTCTTCTTTTTCCCATCCGATGCCATTGAAGTTTCCTTTCTCAGTTTGTTTAGAGATCGGAGTTTTAATTTGTTTTCTCGCCTAATAATGACGAAATCCTCCGAAGCTCTCTTCGCTGTGAAATTTTTTATGTTCATAGTTATCTGTTTCCTTTTGTTCATTTCTTGGTTTATGAGGCAATGCCTCTGTGAGGATGATCGTCGTTATCAAGAAACCCTCAAGGAGGTTGAGCAAAAGTGCCGACGTGATAGATGAAAAGGTTGCTTTCTAATAGATTGTATTTTCTGTTTCTAAGTAACTAATGGTTGTTATGTTTTCGAATGTGTTCTCTTTGATTGTCTTCTAATGAACAAGTAGTCTTTGTGGGTAACTGAACTTGCTTTTATTAAAAGTCGTGGTTACAATTTATTTGACGATAGTACAAGCGATTGATTTAGCATAATTCCCGTTGCCCGGTTAACAACAGCGTTCTGGAGTCTTCTTTCTCCTTTTTCTCTTTTGGATCCATAGTCGCTTGTCTGGGACTCTATTGCCCTCTTCTCTTTGTGGTTGTCCTTCATGGGAAACAACGGGAGAAGTTTCTCCTCGGTAGATCGGCGTTCCTTGTGGTATATTCTGTGGTTGATGGGAATAAGCTAAAGTAAATAGAAAAATCCTACCCGACCTTGGAACTTGGACAAATAGATTTCCATTTGGATCATAGATTGCACCATTGTTTCCTTTTAAGAGAAAAGAAAAGCCTTTCTCTATAAGCTGGCCAACGCATAGAAAACTCATCTTGATATCGGGAACCAGTAGAACATCATGAATAATGAGTGGACCTAGCATGAAATAACCCTTGCCCTTTACTTTTAATTTGGTATCTCCAACTGCCATAGAAGTATTAATATTATAGTCAATCCCAAAGAAAATATTTTCGTTAGGAGACATGTGATTAGTACAGCCGCTATCGATTAACCATTCGAATTTCTTCGCTTAGCGAAAGGGAAAAAAATCGGGAGGATAAGAATAACCTATAGTACTTCCAGTTCCTCCAGTATGTTGTAAGGTACAGGTAGGTGGCGTCGCAGTTGTATCCTTTCCTTTGTATGTTCCCCTGGAGGTCTCCATCTGAGTTGCCCTTCGGTAATTGATTTTAGCAGAACTCTTGGTCAGAATTTTATTTTTGTGTAAAGTGCAGCATTCCCTAGGTTTAAATACAAGACTAAGGAAGTGTGACCCGTAAACAGTAAACTTGGCCCGATCATATTATTTGTGTCTTGGTGTACTTGACAGTTGTGATAGCGATCTGTAAAGTCCGACATATATTGACTACCATTGATCATGTCTCCCTTCTCAGTTTATCTTTCACGTTCATGCCACGGGGATAATGTAGGAGGTGCATTAATACGCACATGCGATTGTCTCATCCCTTGTCACCTCTTTTCTTCGGAACTGAGAAGTTATATATTGAATCTCTCTGGTTCCTTCTTACTATGAGGTAGTCCTTATTTTCCTACAAATCTAAATTTGAAGTGCTACTTTTAAAAGATGGCTTTCTCTAATTTCTCTGAAGCTCTGATTGGGGTGAATTTTGTTCTTCTTGTGGCCATTTTCTTCATCGTGGTCATATCTTATTTCATGCAACACCTCAATTGTGTAGAAGAGAAACGACTTCCAGAGAACCTTCCGATT
This sequence comes from Linum usitatissimum, assembly GCA_030674075.2. NCBI lineage: Eukaryota > Viridiplantae > Streptophyta > Magnoliopsida > Malpighiales > Linaceae > Linum > Linum usitatissimum. The sequence continues at coordinate 3,156,223 of JAUJYP020001424.1, forward strand.
TAACCTATCTGTAGAAGTCAATCTGATGTTTATATAAGAAGAACTTGATCTTTGTTCCTAACTAACTCTTGTATGGTGTTGTTACAAGTTCCTCGTCCTGATTAAATTGTGTTTATTTAATCTATGTGTGTTTATAATTTCATGTGGTTGTATTTTGATTTCGAGGACGAAATCTTTTTAAGGAGGAGAGAAATGTAATACCCGACCCTAGTACGAAAATATTAATGTAAAAGTCTCTAGATTTATCTGTGAGAATTCAGTATTAGTTGTACTTGTGAAGTGCTTAACTAAATGTTTAACATGAATAAATTGGAATCAATCAGAATGGTGTATTAATAAAGAGTGAGATGGGAATTTGATCAATCACTAAACCAATAGCTAAGCTGGCTTGTGTTCTTGCTCTCTACTTTACAGACCCAAGTTTGAGTCACAAGGGTGTAGTTCTATTTTATTTTTGTTTCATTTTCGTTTCATTTTCGTTCAGCCATTAAACGACGTCGTTTTGAGATTTGGTTGAATCTGGTCATCCTCTCCGTCTTCGTTGAGTTTCCGACGACAACTTTGGTTTTATCCGGCAACCTCCGATACACGACAATAAGCATTTCCGGCGCCTTTCTCGCTGATTAAACTCTGCCAATCGTCGTAATTTGTACATGTGACGTTTCCCCTCTTCTAATCCATGTGAATCGCACCTGAAATCATTGTCCCTGTCATCCTCTGATCTAATCTCTTTCGGCGACGAACTGTAAACGCTGGAGTTGATGCCACGATTCGAGACCAAACCTTCAATGAAGGGAACCGATTGGTTATTTAAAACCTCCCCGAACCAGTATCGAACTCCAGAGGATCGGAGTATCGTCATTCTTTATTTTCTTTGTTCTTCTCCGACATCGAGTACCGTCGACGAGTTCCAGACCAACCCAAGACCATTAAATGCTCTGTTGGCTTCGTATTATCGAGACAAAGCCTTATGTGACCTTCGATTCGAGTTTGCTCGAGTTTTGGTGGTGATTCAAGTCTCACCGGAGCCAGGGTTCGTCATCGTCGGATTCTATAACGCAACAGGAGAGTTGCTTCACGTGTATTTGGTAAATGTCCAAATTGATCCCTGAAGTTTTGTAATTTAGAATTAGCCCCTGAACTCCTTTTTCTGTCTACGCAGTCTGCAACTTTTGAATTATTCCAACCACAGCCCAATACTTTCCAGCTATTGCAGTTTGGCCCAACAGTTTTGAGTTAAGTCATAGTTGTTCCGTTCTTGGACATTTGACTATATTTCGTGTCAACCCACTTAATTCCAGGCGGGTTGGTTTAAGGGGAGTAATATCTTCCATTTTAAATATTTATGTTTTACTTGTGTTATTTATGCTTCTTTGGATTACATGAATAATACTTGGATTTTAAAGGTTTTAAATGCATTATATGTGACAATGTGACATGTCAATTATATGTGATCCACATACTGTTATGATATATCCTACGTGATATATTTCTGACACGATATGTTACATGTAATTGTTCAGTTGAACAAGTTCTATTGCAAGACTAATATTGGCATTGATTGATTACCTAGTTAGAGCCCATATGTTGACGATCGTGCTTAATGCACTATAGCTACGCGGTGGACTTCCCACACTAACTATCACCGTGGCCTTGGTAGGCGCCACAATATGCGGCCCGATTTGGTGCCACTAGCATGTATCTAGGTCGTCAACATATGTGAGTCGGGATCCCAATTAAAATATGCAAAGTAGAGTGAGAGTTGTCCAATGTGTTTTACATGCTATATGGTTGTCTTTTTCAATGATTTTCAATATTGATATCTATATGATAACTTCGGAAGACTACCCCCGAGCCACCCACCAGTTCTTGACAGGTTATATGGAATTAGAAGAATTAATAGAGGATCTGTTCATCTGCCACCAAGCTGAAGTTGGGATATTGATAAGACTATATATTTCTGGGATTTGTTTTAAAAGATGGGTCTATTCACTATTTGACACCAGCTTCCGGAAATAAGTTATTTGGCGTAATATTCTAGTTTTTCTAAAAAGGTTATCACTATCATTTATGTATAATTTTAATTATATTTTGTACTATTTCTAAACTGTGTCATGTGTCTGTCCCGAGACAATTTCTCGTTTATTTCAATATGTAAAACTGGGATGTTACAGCGTATCCCACCTTCATATGGGTTATCAAGTTCTTTTCCTTCTCCAATTTAGAAAAGGGGATATAAATAGCCCGAGCAGCCCTTTGGTCGAGATACACTTGATTCCAGACATATTTTCGAGTTCTTAGAGAGAGAAAAAGTTCCAAAGATCGATTGAAGTGAGAGAACATCAACGATTGGAGAAGGAGTGAAGATCGGCGACAGGAAGGAGATTTCTCGACGGAACATGTTTTTTTCTGGGTTATTCTCCTTCCTTTTCCCCTTTTTGTTTCCCGAACCATGAGTAGGTAAACCTTTCGTGTTGTTCGGATGAGATGAAGCTTTAGTCAAGCTTTTGTATGGATGATGGGGTTTTAACCCCTTGATTTGTTATCGAGGTTATTCGGACTTATGATGCGTTCTTCCTAAAACTTAAATTCTTATTCAATTTCGTCTGATCGTCTTGATTGAATCATAGGCATTGATTTTTGGGTCCGAGAGGAACATAGATTGATAGGTTACTTAGGAAGAACCCTAGATTATTTGTTAGCTCGAGAGAGAGGAACGAATCGTTTAGACTTTTTGCACTGGTTATCATTGTGGCATTTCATCGAACACCTTTAGTGCATTTTATTTGGGTGTAGATTAGCTCGAGAGATGAGTCTACAGTTAAGCGAAATAGATCATTAGAGGCGCAAGAGTGATCTAAGACTACCATATGAAATTGCCAAGCCATTATAACATGAGTAATTGAGATAACATGTCGTTCATCCATGCATTGCTAGCTTTAGTGGATTCGAATCCGAACAACGTTCATTCCATATTTGAAACTCAATCTCTTGCATTTTTTCCCTTTGATTTGCATTAGTAAGACCCTAGGGAAATTAACGATTTCATTACAGAAATCTATTGGGTATTTGGTTAGCGGGTGAAAATCCGCTCTTCACTGGGCCTGTTTTGGCAGCTCTAGACCCAAGAAGAGGCACTTCAGGCACCACTCAAGGCCCAAAATTCGCGCTAGCAACAGCAAGTGGCTTAGAGCACATTCCCTGGTCCGTCCTTTGATGCGATGGGCCTGACTTCACAACACTCAACCCAAGTTGAGACACCTCAGCAACAGCAAATGGCCTGGAGCCCATCCCCTAATCTGTAAAAAATAAACAAAAGGCCAAGTCTACCCTACCAAAAGACAAATGAGGCCACGCAGCCCATAGATTATGATGCAAAAGAACCCAAAACCGACCTAGGGCTATAAAGGACAGGTAAGAAACGACCATGGAGGGAACATGGAAGTTACCTTTCCCTTGATGATCCAACCGAATTTGGGCTCGCCGGAGGCTCAGGCTTTGGGGCCATAGGAGAGGGGAGCAAGAGCGGTGGATCCGCCGTCTCCTTGTGCTTGCGGCAACGAGACTGAGCAGATGTAGTCGTCAGCGGAGCCAGACGCTCCGGAGTCAACGCCGCCGCGTGATGCCTTGTAACCGCATGCACTACAGCCGGCACCCGAGCTTCCGGTCGAAGAGTGAATGCGTTAACCTTTCAGTAAGTCCCGGTCGGAATCACCATCCACGGACCAGTAACCTCCAAATCAAGAGGAGGAAGTCCGACGACCTCACAACTGTTGTAGTGGTGACCCAGATGCCCGCACGTGAAGCACACGACCAGAAACCCCTCATAGTGAAGCCTAACCCATAAATCAAACCCGTCTTCGGATCGGGAGTGTCGTCGGCCATCAAGGCGCCCAGAGCATCTAGGCAAACAAATCCGTGCAGGGAATGGCTCGATGAATCAGCAGAAGTATAGAAGCCAGATACCATAACCTCACCCACCATACCCAGCAAACTAAAGGCGAAAAACGGGGTGCGCAAGGCCTTAGGAACCATCTCTAAGTGGATCCAGAGTTTGACATATCGCAACGAGCAGAATATGCCAGGTGCCGGCGCCTTCTACCTAGGCTTGGCATCGAGGTGGATCGGGGACGGTTTTGGTGTATCCGATCCGTACCCACCGCAATCGACGGTTCCCCATACCCGCCTTTTAAGCGGGTCCAATACTAATACCACCCCAGATACTGGACGGTTATCGCCAAAATATTAAGAAAAAAATTTTAGATTTAAAGATTCATTGAAATAATAAAATATCAAGTTCTTCACTTCAATCTTCATCACATTTTGATAAAGAGATTATCCAGTAATCCAAAAACAAAATTCAAACTATCTATAGTCCAAATCTAGAACTATGAACTATCAAATATCTAAAATTAGAACCAATAGAGACCATCAACAGCCATGCATCTAACCGTTCAATTACCCTTTTGCATCCTGGCCTGCATAAAGCGGGAAAGCAATTCCAGTACCCTTTCACATTGAAGGACTAGGACACCACATACAATAACTTCACCTATAGAATCTGGTAAATCCAGCCCAATAAACTGCAGCCCTTGCATTGCGCTAGGCATCGCCAGCCATATATGGATGATGGATCAGTATATAGACCCCAATAACAACTGTAGAAACTATTCTAAAATTGCGCTAGGCATCGCCAGCCATATATGGTCAGATGCATGTTGATTTTCCTTATCTGTGATCGAGGAATCGATGGATGTTGATGCTCCTTCTCTGTAATCGAAGAATCGATGGCATGCTGATTAGATCAAACTCCAAATGACTCTTTTGGGGCTAAGATGAGCGATATCGCCGATGTATGAAAGTAGAGAATCTCGCCAGATTGATTGGATTCAACTGATTTGGTTTTGGCGATTGAAAGTAGAGAAAATCTCGAAGAGGGTTTGAGCAGATTCATTGTATAATCTTATTATTTGGTGAAGAATCGTAGAGATTGTCGCTGGAAATCAATGGAATCAAGAGAGTTTGGAGGAGAATGCGTAGGGATGGAAGTTCTGGTTGAGAGAAAATCGATAATGGAAGCGGCGGATCTGAAATCATAATGAGATGTGTTTAATTTTTTTTCTGCACTTAGGGTTAGGCTGGTTTATCGGGTATCGGCGGTCACCGGGGCGGATTCCAATAATACCATCACCGCCCATTGACAGGTGATCACGGGTTTCGGGGACCCCGAAAGCCGTCAACACCCCGAGTTGACCGGTTATTGTCCGACCGAAAAGATCGGTTTTCGGGTGGGTAACCGATTTTTGGTTTTTCATTGTCAAGCCTACTTCCACCGAACAACATTGATTAGAAGACCATCCAGAGACAGTGGTCGGCGCGGCAGAACGCGCTGCATCGATTCCTCATCCGCAAAGAACAATTGATGAAGATCATGAGTCACCTCAATGTCCGTCAATTTGCGCTGGAGGTCGTACTTCCTAGAAAAGGAGGCACGAATGAGATTGGCCGACTTCGGCTTTGCGTAAAAGAACCATGCAAGCAAGCTAGTGGTGGCCCAATCACCGGCCACCGCCACCGCAGCGGTAGAGAATGAGAAAACAGCATGCCTGCCGCCATGGGAGAGAATAGAAAGTGGGAAAATTGGAAAAAATATCCCAGGTCGTGACCCATCTTATATATACAAGAGTGTAGACGGACAAACCGTGGGTTGCATACAGAAAGAACACGGTAACCGCCGACAACCGGCGGAAAACCAACGACATGGAAAGATCGCCTCAGGAACCGCTAGAGAAAGGAAACTGCCGCATAGCATCTTGGGGCCGTTAAACGAGGCAAAAGGTAAAAGAAGACCTATTGACTTTTATTTATCTGATTTGGTTAATAATTAGAATATTATATTTGGTAATTGATTAGGTTAGAATGTCATGTTAGCACTTAACAAAAAAAAATAAACGTTCTAATAGATACGGTATTACAATTTAAATTTTTAATAGAATAGGTACCAATTATGTTATTAACCATTTGTTCCCGTATTGAGAATTGAATTTGCGGATGTTCCCACTATAGAAAATAAGTTTCTCCTTCTTCCCCGCGTTCTTTTTCTTTCATCTGCTTGCTTTCTCTGGGTGGCGACATTCAAGCATGGTCTGGATCTGAAACCGCCCTCGTCCAACTCAATTTCTTGGCCACTAAAAACTTGTCCTAATCCCCTCTGCATGATTCAATATTGCGATCCCTTTTGAAGGTTTGTGTTCACGGACTGAACGACCCATACTTCATTTTGATTGCTTTCTTCGCCATGTCTGTTTGTCAAATGTTGTTGTCTCTATACATTGAGAATTGCGGTGAACTCCTAGTAATAAAGAGAATTTTTCATTTGACATTTCCCTCGCCATTGAAGTGATCGTTAAAGCTATCCACAAATTTAGTCTGAGATCCGTATATTCTTTCTTACAATTAGAAGAATCCTTGAAGGAAAATATACTGTACCCATTTTTAATTGATCTGTCAGTGAAAATATTAATGTATATAAATCGACAAGGGTTGTGACAGCTTTTAAAAATGTCTCCTGATACATTTCAGGTGAATCATGGCGACGAAAGGAAACTCAGGGGACACTAGAACTAGGAGCTCCATTTCAATATTCATTGTGGCCGGTTTATGTTTCTTCTTCTACATCTTGGGTGCGTGGCAGCGGAGTGGGTTTGGGAAGGGTGATACTATTGCTTTGGAGGTCACTAAACAGACAGACTGTAGCATTCTAACTAATCTCAACTACCAGACTAGTGCAGATTCTGGCATCATTGACGGGTCTGGATTAGATGTCAAGGAGATTCCACCGTGTGACGACATGTATATCGATTATACTCCCTGTCAAGATCAGACTAGGGCTATGACAATGCCCCGGGAGAACATGAACTACAGGGAACGACATTGTCCTCCTGAACCTGAGAAGCTGCATTGCCTTATCCCTGCACCAAAAGGCTATGCAACCCCTTTCTCGTGGCCCAAAAGTCGGGACTACGTGCCCTATGCAAACGCACCTTATAAGAGTTTGACAGTTGAAAAAGCTGTTCAGAACTGGATCATATATGAGGGGAACGTGTTTAGGTTTCCAGGGGGTGGAACACAGTTCCCCCATGGAGCAGATACCTATATCGATCAGCTTGCTTCAGCAATCCCGATCGATAATGGGATGGTTAGAACTGCCTTGGATACTGGATGTGGAGTATGTTGTAATAATATAGTCTCTCTTTATGTTCCCTAACATGATCATTTCACCTCCGCTTAACTCATACTGTATTTGGTTAATAGGTTGCTAGTTTGGGTGCATACCTTTTCAAGAAGAATGTCTTGACAATGTCATTTGCACCAAGAGACTCTCATGAAGCACAAGTTCAGTTTGCCCTTGAAAGAGGTGTGCCAGCTGTCATTGGTATTCTTGGAACTATCAAGATGCCATATCCTTCCGGAGCCTTTGACATGGCTCACTGTTCTCGTTGCCTGATTCCATGGGGTGGTAATGGTAAGAATACACATTTCAAATCTTTTGAACTAAGAAATATATTTAATCATACAAATTCAATTGAGAATATCAATTGTTTGGGGCCAACTTCAACGTAGAATCTCTTAAGGTGCAGTTAGCTTTCATTTTAGTAATTCAGCTTGCCTAAAAGAAGGCCTAGAAACTGTTATTTGCTGGTTTTAGGTTACAGTATTCTTATATAGCCAATTTCAAAACTACATGATGCTAACAGTTAAATATTCCCTTTTTATTAAAAGATGGAATGTACATGATGGAAGTCGATCGTGTTCTCAGACCAGGTGGTTACTGGCTGCTTTCTGGTCCTCCCATCAACTGGAGGACTCATTATGAAGCATGGAATAGAACTAAAGAGAATCTTGAAGCAGAACAAAACAAGATTGAGGAAATTGCCCGGCTTCTTTGCTGGGAAAAGAAAAATGAGTTGGGTGATATAGCTATCTGGCAAAAAAGATTGAATCCTGATTCTTGCAATGAGCAACGCACCATGTGTGAATCCTCAAATCCTGATGATGTCTGGTGCGTCATGTTGTCGATTATTCATTGCGTTATATATCATTCACTTAAGTGCCATTTCTTATTAAGAGGAGAGACTAGTTGTTGATTCTTTCATATCAACTCCATGCATTTAGTCCAAAACAACAATTTAAGCTTTGTGAGATAGATTGATGGACTCATCGGCATTATGATAATTGTGCTTTGAATAATTATCCTGTATCCCTCATGGTTTCTTTCAAATCTGATTAGGTACAAAAAAATGGAGCCCTGTGTAACTCGTACTCCAAAGACTGATGGATATGAATGGAAGCCATTTCCTGAAAGACTCAATGCCGTACCTTTCAGAATCACTAGTGGAGCTATTCCTGGAGTGTCTCCAGGGAAATTCCTGGAGGACAATAGGACCTGGAAGAAGCATGTGAATGCTTATAAGCGGATAAACAAGATTCTAGACACAGGGAGGTACCGAAACATTATGGACATGAATGCTGGTTTGGGAGGTTTTGCAGCAGCCCTTGAATCTCCGAAACTATGGGTTATGAATGTTATGCCTACAATTGCTGAGAAGAACACATTGGGTGTTATCTATGAGCGTGGGTTGATCGGCATTTATCATGATTGGTAACTACAACAATTTTGTGTCTGCACGTTTCTCCTCTTACTGCTCGACTTCTGTGTTTCATGCATTAGCTTATACCGTCCGGCAAATGAACTTTAAGTTGAAATAGTTGTTTAACTTGGATTTTATGAATTGGATCTTATAAGGAGCCTTTTATTGCTTTCAGATTGTCAAGCCATGTTTTATTTGAATGCTATCATCATTTTCTATTCTTTTGTACTTAGGTGTGAAGGTTTCTCTACGTATCCAAGAACTTATGACCTCATTCACGCAGATGGCATCTTCAGCTTGTACAAGGACAAGTGAGCCTTCACCCTTCTCTTTATTAATCAATCAAATATTTATTTTGATTGACAACATAAGGAGGCTAGATTTAATTAGCGAAGACGGATTGTGGCTTAGAAGTTGCAACCTTTCATGTGGAGGATTCTTTAGATGAAGTGCATTCTGCAATGGAACTCGAAACTTTGTAAAAACCATTATGGTGCCTTATCCAGTTATCGTCATTGCAGGTGCAGCATGGAAGACATTCTCCTGGAAATGGACAGGATATTAAGGCCTGAAGGAACAGTCATATTCCGCGATCATGTGGATGTTCTTGTCAAAGTGAAGAGAACTGTGTCAGGGATGAGATGGAATACGAAAATGGTTGACCACGAAGATGGTCCACTCGTTCCAGAGAAGGTGATGTTTGCTGTTAAACAATACTGGGTTGCAGGAGAACATAATGCCACTTCGAATAATTAAAAGAGGGGGAAAAACCAACATTGAAATGAAGTTTATGATCCCCTTACGGAAATTCTACTCCCTGGATTCAATGGCAAAAAGATCATCCATCACATCAAACAAACCAAGCTTTTCTCAGATGCATTTTTTCAAGTTGCATTCTGTAGTAGATAGGAATAATATAGGTATATCTCTCCCACCTACATAGCTCAATAACACAGGCCACCCTCTCTTTTTTTTCTCCAAGTTTTACTTCTGTCTTTTTTTAACCTCAATTTCTTCCAATTCCTATATAGGCATATCACCACCAAGTCTTCATTGTCATTAGGCATCTTTTTAGAAATAATTGGGGCAGTGGATTGGCTTCTTTTTTCTGTAGAATATGCAGTTTCCAAGCAAAAATTTTGGTGTTGTGTATGACTGAGGAAACACTTTGTGTTTGGAGATGAAAATCCCACAACTAAGTAAAGTTTGCAAACAACAATCTCAGAAAACTATAGAGAGCGACGATGAGTTTGCCAAGCTTCTTCACATATTTTAATAGAATGATGATACAAACAAAAGAGAAGCTGAGTCCCAATTAAGACTACGTTTTTCCAGGAATTGATCACATCCACATTACAATTCTTTAGCCATTTCGTTTCATACTATATAATTGTAGGAATTTAGTTTTGCATTCATCCAATCTCTACAACTATATAAAAATATAAAAAAAAGTAAAAAATTGAATTTGTCACATAAACTTTTAGAGGCTTTTCCTTCAGTTTAGGAAGAACTTTTTTTTTTCAAACAACTTTTTTTATTTACTCAAATCATTTTTATTGCAACAAAAAAACTCATTAATTATTTTGAACCTCTATTTTTTTTCTCATTTTAATTAGTTCTTCTTCCATAACGTTTTATATGTTACTCAAAATAATTTGTGACCCTCACAAATGTTGTTCTCTGAATTTTTTGGAGTCCAATTACATCAATTTTATTATGTTTAACTAAATGTTTTAGGAAAACAATCCATCTAATATTGAAGGTTATGTCGTTTTGGGGAAGATAACCAACATGTACATCAAACTCAACATTTTCAAGTATATTTAATCTTATTGTTCACTGACGTTACACTAAACGAGGCTAATATGTTGTTCATTGTAAACTATATAAAATCACCATGAATCAATCTTCTTTCAATATTATTTTCACACCACAAATAGGCTTAACTTTTCTTAATTTGAGGGTTATGGACCTATTTGGAAACTTAATCGGGATAAGTCTGTTTGAATTAAACAATACCCTATCAAACTTAAACACCGTCCATATAACACGGTGGTTCTTTCAATATTCTTTTAACAAGAATAATTTAGAATGCTAATAGAGTTGAGTTGGTTTGAATGAGACATATCAATTAAACGCAAGCTAACTCAACATGATCCTTCTTTCAATAATTTTTAATGGGTCAATTGAGGTTACAGTTTACATATGAATTATTATAATTTAAAGTTACAACTTAATTTTGAGCTGTTACAATTAGCATTTTGTGTCAAGTAATTGAAAAATGATATGGAATAAGAACGGGAAATACTAGGGAAATGAAATTATAGGTACACCTAATTGTTTCTTAATCATATATTATTTTAAAATTTATATCATTCAATCAATTATTTTAAAGACATCCACGTTTGCACAAGTTTTGAAAAAAAATGGCAATGGTCACCTAAATTCTGGGTACATAAGGATACATGGTCATAGGTCGTAAGTTAAGCTGGCTACAACCTACAAGTCATTAACTTTTTGCCAATTTAGAACACTAATTGATTTGAGTCTTCTCGAATCGGACCACATTCATTAATCAAGCATATTTTAGATGACATGCCCTGTTTTCAAGATTATTCTAACAGGTCAATCAATATTTTAATTTTTATGATCTTTTATATCTCTTGACTAATTTAGACCACTAGTAGGGTTGAGTCGGTTTGAATGAGATATATCCATAACATATAAGCATGACTCACATAACATGATCTCTTTTCAAGATTCTTTTAACGGCCCAATAGAGGTTATATTTTTCATTATGCTCAACTATTCATCAAAAAGTGTTTATTGTTATGAATATTTTATATAAATGTAGTTGAATGCTCATTGTGTAACTCTCATTGCATTGATCATGTATTATATTACTCTCTTAATTGTATTAATATTAGAATGTATAGGTTATGGTTTCATGAGCCTATAAATAGGACTCTACATTGTATCATATCTACACCTCAATAAGAAACTCTCTCCCTCTCCATATTTTCTCTTGTTCTTGTCTTTCTTTGAGTTTAGTTTTATAACACGTTATCAGCACGCATGTTGTAGTTATCTTCTCGAAGTTTCACGAAGGTTGCTATTGGCTATATCTTGCTTTCCAAAGTTATTATTTTTATTTTTCTATCTTGTTTGTTTTCATTTCTTAATTTGCTTATAGTATCGTTTTTTAAAAACTAAATCTGAAGAAAGGAATCCATTTCTATATTCAATCATATAGAAAATGGTAGTCTTTTTCCTTTCTATGTAAATTTGATATTGTTTTCAAAATCGATTTTTGTTGATGATTGCCACCAAACGTTTTTATAGGTCAAAGTAATCTATTATGCCTCTAAAGGCTATGACCTTACGTTTAATGGTTTATAGTCATTGTCTTTGTTTTATCATTTATTCGGACATGACTATTCAGTGTTTTCCCTTGATTTTATTTATTTATTTATTATTATCATTAGTGTATTGTTTATATAATTCACATTCATTACATTATTATTATTTTTAGGTGTTTCTATCTCTATTATATTTAAACACAATTTAATAAAAAGATTGACAGTAATTTAGGCACCTTTTAATTGATTATTATATTTACGTTTTTTAATTATCTTTATCTTGCTATTATTACTGTAAGCTTTATAGCTATCATTTCAATTTATTTCAATTAAAAAAATTCATAAATCTTTCTTAGTGCCTCTACTCCGATTATTATGCCATATAGACTTCATTTGTTTGACCTCATGGATCTCATTTTTTTTGCCGTTAAAGTGGTTTGCGTGTTTTATTTTCAATAAAAAATTCATATTGGCTTCTGTTTCATTAGGTTGGCATAATGTTTGTACTGTTTGGATTTAAACATAATGAGTATATTATTTATTCAGAATTTCGTACATCTAGATTGCGCTATTTTGCTCGGTACACCATATTGTTTTCTTATTGTTGATCATGTTGTTTCTATCATTTGATTTCCACAATTAATTGGTTATAATCCTTTCATTTTTCTTTCACTTTGTTTCATTTTGTTTAACGGTTATTTATTTTATTAATTTTTATTTTAATGGTCATCCGGGAAAATATATGTCATTTCCATATTCATGAAGGAAAAACATGAATTTATTATTTAATGTATTTATTGTCATGTTAATTTCTATCTTATTGTCTCCTTCTTGATTCTTGATATGAATTTATTATTTCAGTTTATGATATGATTGATTTTAAATTTATTTATCTTTCTAATACATTCAACATTTTAAATTTGAGTTCACTACCTTTGATGTTTCGGGCAAGAGTTATTCTTCATGGTACTGGAAGCTCAAATCCATTTATAAGGATCTTGGTGAAATCATCAACAATGATGTTTCGGACATGAATTATTCATCAAGATTAAGCTAAAGCTTTCCTCTTCACTCGCCATCATCTTAATGAAAGGCTGGAAAATGAGTACCAAAAGACAGGATACCAACCTTTGAAGTGAATGGTTGTACTCACGATAGCTTGAGGTGATTGAATATTCCAAGAGATTCATATTTTCAGAAAAATGGATATCTTAATGTTGATCATCAATTAGAAACAATATCACTTCATGACATGAGTGATTGTAATCATATGTCAATGGGGTGACAATACATATTCTCACGAGTGAACAATACACTATCGTGGAAGAGAAAAACCTAATCTTTCAAAGGTCATAGTCCATCCAAATTTATTGTGATGAGAAAATCCCATATGACACTATCATATTTCTCGAAGTGCATACACTTATATCATATTATTTTCCGATGAAAATGTCCCAATACATGATTACTATTTCATATACGGAAATCAATGTGGATTTGATGGGCATACAGTACCAAGGAAAGTATTTTTCAACCAATAGTTGAACAAAATCTCGAATAATTATATGATGAAATTCACACAACTTCTCGAGTTTGACGGGAAATTGATCATCTCGTTGGTGATAGAGATGTGGAAAGATTAAGTTGATATTCATGTTGAAAAATTCTAGTGACATGAAAGGTGATACAACCATCAATTTTATTTTGATGATCATATCAAAATGATGTTAATTTAGCACTCAAAGTGATTGTGCAAAGACACATTTAATTTGTTACATTGTTCCTGAAAGCATAAGTGACAACATATTATCATTGTTCACATAAGGAACCGTTTAATTCGGATGGGCATAACAATGGTGATTGTATTTTTTTTTAGAACGGTTGATCCCTTAATTGTTGAATTGATGGTTGATGAAGTATCTTTGTTTATGATTTGCACCATCCAACATTCTCCTCAACATGAGTATTGTTCTTATGAGAATCAACATAATACTTGGATATATAAATCTCACCGATAGTGTATCACATGTCGAGTAGGGAAAAATTAATCTCAACCTCTAGAAGAGATTTTGTATTGTTTACCAATGAACAAGATTCTTATTCCAATAAATTGATGATCACAAGGGGGAGCAATAATGCTCCCGATTCACCAACATGTTATTGTGGTTGAGATACATATATATAAATGTAAACTATAAGTTTACTCGTCTTGACAACTATTATTTGGCATAACCGGTGAGACCATCCCGGTTCAATCATGATGCGAATCGATAAGTACCTTTATGGTCAATTTTGATGATTCCATAATCTAAAGAGTATGTTCTCTTGAACATTGTTGTGCATGATGGTTTCAACTTGGGTATTCTAAAGAAATGATTCCTAAGGTTATAGGGATTTAAGTAGTCCTTGTGACTCTCCTACTTCCTGGGAACACAAATAATTTTGTGTTATGTCAAACAAGCTTTCATTTCTAGGGGAGTCTCATCGCCTCTCCATTACCCATTGTTGAGTGAAATCTCCAACAAACCTTAACTAATATTTGGGTTGCTTGTTCTCAAGTAGAGTAGATTGTTGGATAATCATCAACTAAAGTAAGATAATTTCTCCTCCACACAACAAAACAAAGGTGATATTTGTGGATCCCTACACCCAACATGTGAGCCAATTATTTTAATTGATGCATCAATTAGATAGTCACATGTGTATATCACGACAAACTTTAATTTGGGAGATTACTAGCTCAACCATTTGGTTATGAGCATATTTTCATGGCTATCCAATAACGAAAATGTGTCATTGAGACGAACATTTTCCATTTATATTATTGTGAACATGTCATTTACATGAACAACACAAATTCGCATTACGCCAAGAAATTATTATGAATTCCTCCATTATATGTGGTTTTTGGGTCAAAACCTTATACTTCCCATCTATGGATATATGGATGTGATATACACACCTAAATTGCTCCACCACAATTTATTAGGATGAGTTCTCAATGAAGATTTGGCAATTATATTGATTACGAGTTCATCGATGGTAAAATATTTACATCGTTGTCAGGAAATTTTGATGACTCGTTTGGAGGTTTATCAGTCATATAATCATAATTCTCAACATTATGTGGAGAAAATCAAAGGTTGGCACGGAGATTCGATGAATAATCATCATATCATTTTGATCCTCGCACTAAACAATATGAACGTGAAGTTCAAAAATATATAATTCATTATCGCGGACACTTTACTGACCCAACGAGAGTAAAGTTTTCATGTGCCAAATCGAAATGCTCCAATAACAATAATGCCAATATTGGGAAATCTAACATCACAAATGAGTCTAAAACCCGCAAAGGCGTGATAGACCACACGGTTCCAAAGGAAAATTCATCAAAGTGGAATGGAGCTATATATCAAGATGGTCAAATTGAGGTTAACATTATTTAAGCAAAGCCACCAAGAGAAACAAATAATGTGCTCAAGAAGAGTCTCAGGTACCTGAAAGATATGAAAATAGATTATCTATATCTTGGATGGAAAATACTGGAACCGCAATGAAGTCAACATGGATGAAATTTTTGTGTATGATAGTTGAAAATGAGGATCATGAGCCAAAATGTATGCAAAGAAAGAAATGATTGGCTGAAAAATTTCAATTTGAGGCAAAATCAAATTCCCCAGAGAAATGAAAAGTTTTAAGATATCAAGTCTTTATACATTGAGATGTAAAGTATGAGAAATGAGAAGTTATGAAACATCTCATTTTTGAAAGGTTTTGTACAAAAAACCTATAATATTTTGATTATGAGAAAATATATTCTCATGTGGTGGATACAACTACTTTTTATTATTCGATTAGTCTGGCAATTTGTGAAGGGAAAGAGTTTGCCCCTAATGGATGTCCTTGCAACCTATATATATGGTTTGCATAATTAGAATACACATGTGTATATGAAATTTCCTCGAGGATTTATTTCGCTATAAGCGAACAATTCATGTATCATATAAATAGTATTCAAATATATCAAATTGACGTCACATGGATTGAAAGATTGAGAGAAATAGTGCATTTAGCATATTATATATTTCTCTATGCATATAGTTTGATTTATTTTCTATTTGAAGTTGCATTATGAATAATGAAAAATCATCTTTGAGATATTTTATGGTTTCGGGATTGTAACCAAATTTGTTTACTTTTATTTTATACTTAAAATGTATTTCTTTTGTTTGTCAGTCTTTAAATTTCTTCAACATCTTCTGTTGCATAGATGATAAACATTTTATTAATACTCTTGAAGAGTTTTCCAAATCAATCAACTATTTGATTAGCTAGAGAGTTCGAGATGAAAGATGTAGAAGAGCAAATCTTACCACTACCTAGCTTGCACATTGTGCATCTCTCTCGAACATGATTCTCGTATATCATCAACGATTTACTAATAATATCCAACAAGAAGTTATATGGATATATATTGGTTATGAGTGCCTTGATGGTGATAAGATCACTATATGTGTATCTATGTCGAGTTTAATTGATCTTCATAAAGTCATGAAACAACTTAGTGGTTTGCGAAACCAACTAATAAAGTCATACCACCATTCAAAGACATGATCCTATAGATCATGCATGCAATATTTTTTTTACATATACCATGGCGTTGAAAGAGGATTGTGATAGATTTGTTATGTCGTTGTGCATTATTGCACAAATGTTTTAGAAAAGCGACGCTCCACCAAATTATTTGATCAACTTAAATTCCAAGAAAATGGTAAACAGTATTATGATGGTTATGTACTCTTTTTCCTTCATTATACTTTTATCCCATGAGATTTTTCCTAATGATGTTTTAATGATGCATATTCTCATCCAATGGTCATCCAAGGGGAGCGTTTTGTACAATATTGATTATGGATGACCATCGATTATATTGATGCATACATTATATGCACAAACTCCAATGAGTTGAAATATTCGCACTACAAGTGCCCTCAAGCGATAACTTGGTTGATTTAATTACCAAGACTCTCCATACATCAACTTTGGAGAAGCTAGTCCTAACAATGAGAGTTCGAGACATGAAGAATCTCAATTGATATCATAATGAGGGGGAACGATGTTATCATCAGGGGGAGGCGATACACACTGCACTCTTTTTCCCTTAACCATGGTTTTTCCCAATGGGTTTTCCTGATAAGGTTTTTAACGAGGCAGCATCAAATAGCATATTCGATAATGATGTCTAATATTTACCCAATGGACATTCAATGGGGAGTGTTATGAATATTTTATATAAATGTAGTTGAATGCTCATTGTGTAACTCCCATTGCATTGATCATGTATTATATTACTCTCTTAATTGTATTAATATTAGAATGTATAGGTTATGGTTTCATGAGCCTATAAATAGGACTCTACATTGTATCATATCTACACCTCAATAAGAAACTCTCTCCCTCTCCATATTTTCTCTTGTTCTTGTCTTTCTTTGAGTTTAGTTTTATAACATTTATTACATTTTTTAATCTTGATGACCAATCCTTTTAATTCATTAGTATTATAAATTGTAGGTTGAACTTCATTCGGTAAAGTTTAGTTTAAAGATTAAAATTAGCATAAACCGACCAACAGACTAGTGAGTAATCTAAATTTATTGGTTGATTGCAAAAACTTTTAAACTATTATTTTTAGTTTTGAAATATTTCAGCACTTATTGATAATTATTTAGAATTCAAATGAATTATTTATGTTATAAGTAGTACGGTAAGAAAATAATTTCAAATCGGCCAACAGGCCAAAAAATTATCAGCTTATTTATTTAGGGTGTCAATATTAAAATTAGAAAGAAAAATCTAAAATCGGCCAACAGACTGAAACACTATCTAGTATGAATTAAGAAGAAAAACCTGCTTGACGGAATTTCTAAAATCACCATACATAGAGAAATGGCTAAGCTAAAATATGTTGATGTAGCAAACTCTAGAAAGAGTAAATAATATAAAAACTGGTGTAGTGCAACTGCAGAGATGTTACGTTACCACAAATATAAATGATTGTTCAGATGTTGCAGCTAGAGCACCAATACTTCACGAGTAGTTGTAGGAATTTGGTACTTGCCAAGGCGGACTGACAGTACTCCACACAGAAAGACTTGAATCTGACAAGATCCTATACAAAGATCCAAAACTTCTTTCCTACATATATATCAGATTTAATTTCACCAAAACAGTTTCAGTCTAGAAATAAAAATGATAACTTTACAACGGCTGCACACTAAGGGTAAGTAACAGTACTGATATTAGCTGCTTCCCATGGTGTGTCTGAAGCAAAAGGGGGAGAAAGATACTAATTTGCCTTCTCTAGTCTAACAGCTATCCTAAACCCATCTTCCTGATGTTACACTGCCTTGCTCTGTTCTACACAAATGACATGCTCGCTACAGACCTAAGAGATAGATGCATGGAGCGTCGATCTTCACCAATGGCCTACGGTTGCTAGGATCCCTATCCATTGTTTTACATTTACAAGCAAAGTTCCGTCTCCTTTCTCCTCTACTGCACCTTCCTGCAACTGGCTACCTCCTGAGTGCTTCCTAATGCTTTTCGGTCTTCATTCAACAGTAGAACATCACCCTTTTCACATTCTCCTTCAACGCTGGCAATGGTCGAACACCAGCTTCTCCCAGAAGCCGTGTATCCTTGCCACCTGTCGATGATCCATTATCTTGCATCTGTGGTTCCAGGTAGAACCGGGCACGGAAGGCGGCCAGATGTGCATAATACGCCGGTGGAACTGCAGTAGAACACGCAACCAACCGACCCATATTTAGTGAAAATTAGACGAGATGTTTCAATGACCAATAAGTATGCCTTCTCTTGCAGTAAACATGACTTACCAACAGATACAGAACGGGTGCATCTTGCATAGGTATAACACAGATTGTTTGTTAACGATTGGATTCCATCAGCTGTGAAGTTATTCTCATCCCATAGCACATGGTAGTGAGCCGGCCGGCTAGTCCCCTGCCAAGTCGACAAAAACAAAAGTAACATTGAATGTTCTGGAAGTCATAACCAGAACATAGTAGAAGCTTTAGTATTTTCTTCACCTGGATCCCAGCGTGACTACACAAATAAAAGTCAAATTCGCTTGGGTGACAGATTTTTGTATCCACGACTGTGCCTGTAAATACAAAAACAAGCAACAACTGTTCAATTTTGTATCAAACAAAATTCAATGCAAGCTCAGTAGTGGTGGGAAGTGACTTGAAGCTTTTACCAGGCAGTACATTCCCACTTTTGTCTGTGCTGCTCCTGTCCCTGTGATTGTTTGCAAACAATCGAGTGTGATGCCGTTTTTGTACAACAATGAAAGTCACTAGTGGTTGATAGTTTGGCTCTAGGGAAGCGCATGCCTATAAATAGAAACATTAACCACAAAATATCTGTTATGGTCATGTTCAGCGTGAAAATACAAGGGTAACTAAAAACATAGCAAGTCCCATTCTGACCTTCCGGATTGCATCCAACTCGTAAAGCAAGACCTGATAAAATTGTCCTTCACTAACTCCATCTCTGCTCATGTGGCATAACATTAATGCAAAATCGTATTAGAAGGAAGCACCAAGCGAAACATTCATTAACTCCATAACATCAAAAGGTGACATTACTATAAATACCGACCTGTAGAATATTATTCGTAGCGGTTTCTGTCCTGTTGCCTTCCTAAAGGAAATGAGAAGATCTCTGCAGGAGAGAAGGAACGGTATGAGTTTCACACCCAAACTTCAGAAGAATAAAATAGAGGTGGGTACATCACATAACAATTGAAAGGCTGGAGAAAAGATCATTAACCTGATCATGCCGCCACTCATGGTACCACGGATAGGATCTTGCCATGTTTTATAAAGATCTTGGATGAGTTCTTGCCTGTGAGCTTGAGCACAGACTAGTCCAGCATATTTTGTGACCTCGGGCCAGTCCTGAGAAGCTACCACCTACATAATACAGCCATGCATATCGTATATAAGAAAAATCAGCAACCAAAGCTCCGAACTATCGGGAGAAGGTGGCGAATGAAGAATTTCTAGAGTCAGTTTAAAACTTTACTGCTGCAATTGAAGGGCTTGAATCCTCGCCGTTCTCTGGGTGAGTCACATCTGCACCAAATATTATGGTTGGTATGTCACTCACTAATGGTATTTTGCAGCTGATGGCATCTAACAGGACAGTGTTTCTTCCACCCATCTGCATCAAATGGTTACAATATGTTCAGTCTTGATCTAATGACAAATGAAAAGTGCCTAACTGCAAACTACTACAATAAAATTAAACATTTTTAACAGTATATTAGGCAAGAAAACTAATCTGATAGGAGTTGCAGATGATGAAAGACTTCTAAGATAACTTTCAAACATTATCAATGATAATCGAGCCATTCCAAACCTTGACATTGATCTTTAAGGAAACATTAGCCAAGTACTGCTTGCTTATCTTGAATACATGCTTTGTGAGACAGCATTGCGAGATTATACCAAGATCAGTTTCACATATGCGCTTGAGATCACCTATAATGACGCAATATCCAATAAAGATGAAAAAAATGTCAATTCTAGGTCATGTCAGGGTAAATGATCTGTTCAAATACGACATGCCGATCAGTCCAGGATTCAAACAGCATACCATACAAGGAACCGTTGTTGTCCGGCAGAATGGCTAAAAGCAGCTCCAGTTCTTTCCCCTTGGATTTGTTCATTGATGCATTGCAAACATGCTTCAAGGCTTTTTCTACTTGATCAGGCCTAGCATTGTATATAGGAATGACAGGGTCTGGATTGAATTCCTGTAAGAAACAAGAAGCCACCATTAGAATATCTTTCTTCCACCTTTGCCAAATTCCTTTCTCTTAATAAAATTTCACAGGACAACAGGTGAAGGAACTACCATGCCAGAGACTTGGCACATTTGACCAAGTTCGCTACAAAATCCACGAGCAACACTTTCTTGCACACTCCTTGAGAAGTTAATACAAGCCCATCGATTTACAGTCATTCCATTAATCATTTTCTGTGGAATATAATCAAGCAAACGTGATTAGTGATAAATAATGGCAACCAAGATGTACAAAAAGCTCCCCATCCATTGTACACACTACATAATGAACAAAGCCTTGCACCTTGTTCATCATATTCCATTGACCAACTTGAGGTAAACAGTCCTTTTCCTTTCCTGTTTCGTGGTATTTCAGCTGCAAGTAGAACTGTTATTGGTTAATCAAGGTGAATTGACTTCACTTGACCAAAAACTATAAACCAAGAATTGGATGTGTACTGACCCATGGAGCAGGAAGAATTCTAGCCTCGACAGATGCTAGCTTTTCACTTATATTAAGTCCAAACTCTTTTGCATAAGGGTCTTGATCATAGGCATTTTGTTGAACTGTCTGCATATGTTCAAACACAGGACAAAAGAACATTTGGCCTTTTCAGAAACACTGTTAATTCCATGAAAAAGTACAAAGAAACAAATAAGAAGTTTCACATTTTCACCTGCAAAATGTCATTTTCCCGATCCCTAGGCCTTTGACATGTAACTTTAAGCAGGGCGGTAATCTGTTTCTCATTCAACCTTTTCGAGTACCGCTGCCCCTCCACAATTTTGCATGCCTACAGGACAGAACAATCAGTTCACGTACAGATAATGTCATTCTGAAACCACAGTTTACAGAGGAACAGATAAAAAAAGAACCAATAAACAAAGGATATCATAATCTCTTTCTAATCATCTCACCTCCATGGGAAGGTAGTTTGCCTTCTTCTGGTTTCCCACTGTAAGGCAGGGGAGGTGTGTATGTTGAATGGTGAAGCCATACATCTCTTGGAAATACTCAACCACTGATTTCATGGTCGCGTTTTCATCAACAGGGAACCTGAACATGCAGGACTTGTTACGTAAGGAACAAAAGATTGCTACTTTTTACTAGTTAAGTGTACTAATAATCTTTAGAGACAATAATACAAACAACCAACAAGAGGAAGCGAACTTACACAAGCTCTCTTGTGGGTTGAGCTGTTAATCCTGAGACGCGATACTTCCGTCGTACATTCCCTCTATGAGTTACTTCAACTTTTACCCCTCTAAAAGCCTTTTTAATCTGTTCCACAATTTTCGAAAAGACCCAAGTTTAAGTACAGAAACAATGTCAATATTTGTACCTCATCCTCAGATATCACTGATTCACTACTGCATACAAAAAAGTACCTTCACACGGTCGGAATCAGACAATGGCCTTGACAACACATCTTTACCAAGAAGCTGAGCTACGTACTCAACCACGGGAAGAGGCTCAATAAATGCAGCAGAAGCCATATCTATTTCCAAAAAGAAAATGACACATCATCTCAAGGAAAGCGGTAAGAAAATTCTGGCTTCCAATTATTTCAAATATCTTATAAAATTTACTTACCAATATTCAGCGAAAGTCCCATTTGGGTGGGCCTTATACTCTGATAAAATCCACACCACGACTCCAAGCCCTCACCCAATCTTTGTGGCGCTCTAATATCAGGTGAAAAGAAGGATCTTCCTACGGGACAGTACCTACTCAGAGACCAAGCTATGTCAAGAACAAAACAAGGAACTCCATTGACTACCATTGGAAAGCAACTGAGAGCCGATAAGAGCGCGTATATATGATATACCTTTTGGTGGAGAGCTCTCTCAACACAATGTCAAGGATTTTTAGAGCTTCTTGAGGAGCATCAGCACGTTTACCAGCCAAAAATTGGCCCAAGTGGTACATGTTGGCCCTTGCAACAAACTTAAGAGCCACTTTGAATTCTCTTTCCCTCCTAAGAAATTGTGTATGGATTCATCAGCATTAATCAACTTTAACATACAGAATGTAAATTGATAATATTTTCTCTAATCATAGTTCATATTTCTCATCAACCCAAGGTCCCATGATTGAAAAGGACTTCAACACAGTGAAAGAACACAAGCAACGGAAAATAGGAGTTGCTTACCTGGGACCATTGATACCATCCTCGTCATCAATAAGTTTAATGGTGAACTCCTTCCAAGCAAAGGGAAGTTCACCAGCAGTATAAAGACTCTTTCTGCCATCGTAAGCAGGAAGTCTCATTCCTAAGTCAGATTCTCTGTGGCGTTTCACAAGCTCTGCCATAATAGCTCTGTTGATGCTCCTTGATGCAACCTCCGGGGTAATAGTAACCTGCCAAAAGTAAGATCAGAAGGAGGACAGACAGATGGTAAAAAAGGGGAAAGAAACAATAAGAACAAAAGTAATTGCAAGGATTTAAGGCGCTCATAAATGCCAGTAAGAAACAAAATACAGCAGAGTGGAACTCAGAAAGCATTCATTTAATTTTTGCCCATCAAGCAGCAAAGAAGATGGAGAGAAAATATGACAGCATAACCATGTCCTATTTAGCAAGTGACATCAATTTTCACTAAAAATATAAAACCAAATTGGAAATAAAGGAAACCAATTTTGAATTTTACAGCAGTATGGTAACTATGGTTAGAATCATCACACATTGAGGAGACCAATAAAAAGAAGAAAGAACATCATTTGCATGCTCATTGACAGATTCCAAATCCCCCTAAATTGGTATGGCGTTAAACCCATGTCAAATATTAAGCCTTGTCCAACAACAGAAAAAAATATATATAAAAAATAAAAATTTAGAGAATCAAAAAACCTTTTGCCTCCAGTACAGCTAAAACAGTCATGATTCAAACGACCTCATCAATACGGAAGGAAAAAAACAAGAGGGAAAGAGAGGTGCTCACATCATACTGATTCAAATCTTTGTTGGGCAACTCTGCAAAGAAGTGGTTGGCCTTGACAACACACTTTGTCCCAAGCTGACCAAAGCCAGGCCTTTGAGCAAAAACCATAGACTTGCTAGAGGTAGGAAAAGCTAACTGACCCGTTACCATCTCAAAATGAGATCCACCGCCATTTTCAAGTGACCCATTTGGAAGGGACCCACCATTTCCTTGTCCATTGACAGGCTTGTGAGCTACAGTGCAAGTTCTTGAGCTTGGTCTCATAAAGGCATCAGCTTGATCAGATTTCCGGCCACCTCTCCCTCTCCTTCTGCCTTTGCTCTTTCCGACAGGAGGCGAGGCTGACGAGGTCTGACTCTGATTCTGATTCTGGTTTTGAGGTTTAGCAGCATTATGTGTTTCTTGGGATGATGGTGGTTGTGGTGCTGTCCCTTTCCCATTCTGTGCAGCAGTCTTGTGGTGTTTCCTAGGCCTGTTTGCTGTGTTGTTGTTCTGAATCTGGGGTTTGATCACTAAGTGCTGCGCCGAGCTTTCTTTCAGCTGCCCTATAGGCATTCTTGCTGTGTTGCTTTTGCCTCAACAAAAACAACCTCAATGAAAATGAAGAAAGGACTTCTACTAACTGATGGCAGGAATGCTATTCCTCTCTTCTAATTTTTGCACATTTGCTTCTGAGACTGCAAACAGAAGGGAGCACAGAAACGAGTGAGTAAAAAATAAAAAATGAATGCATTGCTTACACAATGAAAGTCAAACATCGCAGGGGCAATGATGCTAGAAACATCAATCTATTCTTATACGCAAAGCAGAGGTAAGAACAAAAGTTTGGGCATTTTACTGTTGATGAACCGAAGTTTTTGGACACAGCCCAGAATGCCAGAAGTAGAGATTTGCAGTTTACGTCTGACTGGTCATTGATTTGGATAGACGCCTCAGATATATCATATATATAGAGGAAATTGGAAGAGGAGGGGGGAAAAGAAAAGGAACAGTGTAAAATATATGAACAGTGAAGGATTAAGATATTAGTGGGCATATTTTATTAGGTAGGGGAGAAAAGTGCAAGAAATTTAAAAATTTAGTTTCCATGCTGAATGCTTTTTCTTTTCTTTGTTTCTATCAACATTTCATTTCATCTTTTCTATCCAGCAGAAGATATGAGTGAGGGGGAGGAGCCCCAAACAAACAAGACCAGTAGATGAAAGAAAAGAAAAAAATGGAGAATACCAAAGGCTCTCTCCATGGGATTGAGAGGGTTCCATTTCAGTATTGCATGAGAGAGAAGAGGGAAGGAGACAAAGGGGGGAAGCCCCAAAATCTCTCAGACGGATTATCACAAACACTTGGTGGGCGAAACCCAAGAAATCGAAGGAAGAAGAAGTAGTAGGTAGGTGGCAAAGTAGACCCTTTTCCTTCTCCTTCCCTAGTGCAGGCAAGACAGCCCACAAAATCCAGTAAGAGGATATGAACAAGCAGAAAAGGCCACTACCAGAGCATTTAAAGATGGGAACTACAACAACAACAACAACAATAACAACATTAAATTCTTATATACAAACAGAGATTTAAAAACCCACAAAGCTACACATAGAAAAGTCCAAAAAGAAGAAGGGTGTTGTGTTGATATGCAAAGAGGGGAAAAAGGAATAAACTTTGAAAAGGGGGGCAGTGAAATCACTATCCAACAGAACTAAGAATTTATAGCTTTGGTAGATAAAAGAAAAGATTGGGCCAACACTAGTGCAACATCAATAAATACATAACCACCCCCAGCGAAATACAAACCCCCCAAAAAGAGACACTCACCAAACGCAATCGCTTCAAGCAAATGGTTGAAAGCTAGTGGGTAGGCAGAACAATGGTAAAGCTTGGATCTAATGGGGAAGAAGAAGGAGATGATGATGATGATGGTGAGTAAGTGAGTGAGTGAGTGAGAAGAGAAATAGAGGATTGAGGAAGGAAGGAGATGAAATGAAAACCCCTTTTAATAGACGACGCATGCAAAGTGAGAGCAGGAGCAGCTGCTTTTTGGGGGAGGAGAGTTTGTTTTCTTTATCACGTGTTAAAGGCTAGTGAAGTCTGCCAAGGTAAGCCCCTTTGTTCCCCCCTCTCTTCCTATCTCTCTGCAACTTTAATAAGTTTCTATTAGAAAACAAATCAAAGAAATTGCCTCTTTCTTTCTCCCTCCTGCTGAGCTAGCTGTGTGTTAGCGGCTGGAGATGGTGGCTCTGCCGCAGCCTGTGATTCAAGCATTTACCAGTACCATCATTCAGTTAGTAGACTCTTTAATTTAATTTCATTTAATTTACTACAGCAGGGTGAGTTATGGTAAAAACTTAAAAAGGTTAAAGTAAAAAGGGCAGTAAACACTGAGGCGGACGGTAATAATTAGTTGAATACAGCTAAATATTTGAATGCAAAACCTCCAGCTAAGTAGCAAGAAGAAGAAGAACTGAACAAATAAGTCCAAAAGAAGAAGAGCTCGCCTCTTTGTAAATTAAATGAGAAAAAACAAAATAGTAGAAGTGAAAATGAAAGCAAGTGTCCATAGAAGAAGAATAATTCGAACTTGCAGTCGGTTTCCCTCTGCCACCAAAGATTTCTAATAAGATAATATGAATTTTTTGTATGTTTGTTTTGGCTATGGTTATGGTATTTTGTCATGGACTCACATTATTTTTTAATATTTTGGTGTCTCCATTGATATCCATTCTCTCAACCCAACCCAGCTCCCTATGAAAATGCCAACAAATTCTTTTGATATAACCAAGACCACACACCCACAACCCACACATAAACAGATGCACTTCTCCTTTTAATATATTGTTTCCATTCTCCATGTAGCAGCATCGAATTTTGCTGACCAACCTTCATCGATGGATTTACCTGAGGCTTCCTCGGAAGCTAAGGATTCCCTTTCTCCTTTACATAATATTGGTCCTACTGAGATCTAGGGGTATGTTGCTGCTCAAGCTGCTATTACAGCTCCTTCTTAACCGGCCTTAACCGGCCAACTTGGCCATGACGGTTATTTAACCAAACTTAAACTAATATCTATAGTTAAATAACCACAACTTAACCTACCGACTCCTCATTTTAACCACATTAGCCAAATTAACTATTTAAGTAAATTTAACTAAAGTGTCTAAATTAGCAGATGTGATCTGACTTTTAATCGACTGATTAATGCAAGGTTGTTCACTGTAAATATAAAAGGTTGGAAGAGTTAGAAGAAGTTCGATCAGACTGAAGAAAAAAGTTGAGAGGAGATTAGTGAAGATTTAGGAACGAAAGAAGAGGAAATGAAAAAAGAGGCAATATTGGGAGGTCATGTTTATGGGAAACAATTTGCTTCATATGGGGAAATATGATTTCGGAATTGTTTCGGAATGTTTCAATTTTATTAGGGATTGTTTCGGATTGAGTTGAAGGTTGGGTTGATTTCGGAATGAAGTGAAATTTTCTATAACATGGCATTTGATGTGACCATGATACCGTTGTAGTGACAATTCAAAAATAACCTATTTACCGAAAAAACTAGGGTCGAAGCTCCCGGAGAGTTATGGCTCTCATGCTCTCCGCTCGACCGGTGATGGAGTGGGCAATCATGTAGTTGAGGAAGCGGTGGAGCTTGTCGCTTTACGCAGTGGCCTTTGTCACACCTGAGAAACACATCAAGCTAATGTCAAGTTCAAAAATTCAAATGGAATTTCTAGCCCACCATGGAACGAAAAGAAACAAGAACCCTTACCAGCAATGAATAGAATGTTCCTCCTCACGAGCTCGAACAAGGATTGTGGGACCAAATCAATATCGGCAAAAGTGATTGAGCCGCGGAACCAGTCGGTGGACCTATCCTCCTCTTAGTAGAAGCCGCATGCCACGACAAGATTGTCGAGGGGAAGAGAGCTGACATTGCCGGCTATCAAGAAGATAAGAGTCAGCCTAGTTCGCCCCACCATCAGATCAACGTGCAGGGTGGTAAAGAACTCATGGTAAGCACCTCAATAGAAGACTCTGTCAGATAAAAAAGGTGCTCTCGCATCCCCTGCGGAGGAGCTCAACTACTCTTCCCTCACGGTCCACAAAGGGAGTTGCCCGAATTCCCTCCTAGTTGATTAACCCAACGGGTTGAATGGGTTTGCCTTGGAGGATATGGAATCTCTGTCGATGAATGTAACACCCTCCTACTAACAGGTTCGTTTTAAAAATAAAATAGCGGAGCAATAATAGGGGATGCTACGCTACTTATATCGTATGTATATCATTTGATGTTGTGAACTCATCCAATTAATTTCTTCCTCATAATCTAGGATTGTGCTTATACGTACCCATATAATTAATCAGTCAACACAGAAATTGCTCACAATGTCATATATGACTTATTTATTTTACACAGTACAATACACTATATCAGATGTCTAGAAGGACACATATACATATAGGACAGAAGTCTCGAGCTTCAAAGGCTCGGACCAGAGTAACCATATACTTGCCCTTAAGGCCACTATATTTTACAAAACCATATCTCACATTATACTAGTACGCAACCACTCATAGCATATGCACATGATGAGAGTAAGAGTCTCAAACGAGTTTTAAAACACAAAACGAGGATCAAGACACAATCTTCGATATTTACCTAATGTCGTCGCCATGATGGCCAACCCCGGATCTCGAGATACCATTATGTAGATTTGTAGTGTGTGAACCGATAGAGCCTATTGTCGCTCTAAAATGGAAAGTAAGGGTCACTGCTAATCACTGAGTGAGGAACTTTGTCCTGGATCACTCTAAGGTACACATAATCGTATAGAAAGTATATGTCATATAACATAGAAGGCTATTCTATAATCTAATTCATATTCATATTTTATTTGGGATCCCTGCTCACATATGCTGACGACCCATATACATGTTAGTGGCACCAAATCGGCCCACATATAGTGGCGCCTACCAAGGCCCACGGCAATAGTTAGTGTGGCGCTTACCAATGCCCACAAAAATATTAGTTGTAGCACTTACCAAAGCCCACCGCGTAACAAAAGTGTAATAAGCACAATCGCCAACATACGGGCCCTAATTAGGTGATCAATCAATTATCAGATTTATTCAATAATCAGTAGTAGGTACTGCTCAGATTAACACATATACTAAATCAGATATATCAGCAAAGTAACAAAACATATATCATATTAAGTCATAAATATGGTAAAGAAGCATATATAATCTTAGGATTATACGACCATTACCCTATCATGCATATGGTCTTTAATAATAATAAACTCATAATGGAACGTCTAACCCGGTCGGATACGCAGGAGACCCTCACCAGAAATAATCCTTGAGAATACCGATATAAGCCTCCGGGTCAAAACTCTATTCTCAAACGTCCCCTGGATTACGAACCGTGTTTCCTTCACTCGCTCACTTTATTTTAATAATCCTCTGATGCTAACCCAAACTGTACTACTCACTCATACATTACACAGAGGTGCCCTTTTATATGCATGCATGAAATTCTTCAGAAGCCTTATGAGGTAATGTCATATTTCATTTACTTTGTCATTTTACTTAGCTGCGTTGGAATTGGCTTCCTAAAGTGTAGACATGTGTCCAATTACTAAATTCATGAAAAGGAGCAATGGAATAAGATACCTCATTCCTTATATTTCATGAATGTATATAACCCACCACTAAGATCAAATTCCCCACCTCTGCATATGGTAAGGCATTTTGACCTTATCTCATGAGTTAAGAAACCAAATTAAGTCATTTGGCACCTACTTCATCAAGAGATTACTCATTTGTTTGTCATAAAGGCTAAACATTATCTCATGTATGAGAATATAATACTAACATTTATTATTATGAATCTGTAAATTACCATGTACTAAATTAATTTAGTGGGTATTTTCGGTACGATTTGGCCGAGATGTTACAATGAACCTCGCTATGAAAATTTAGGAACCGAGTGGTAGTATCATTGGTACCTCAAACAAGATCTGCCTCGCAGGATGCGATGTTCACGATGACAACTGGATCCTCGTCTGCTCGACGCCATGAGCGTTTGGATTTGGGGAGGACCAAGTGTTGAGAAGCACTAGAGGAGCCCACACATGACATCAGCTGAACAAGAAAAGGATATCGACGTTGTTAAGATAGGCTCGGTTATATTATATATCGATGTAGTGAATGTGTTGGTCGCCTACCCCGGATTCTGCAATCCCTTGAGTGGTTAAATGAAAGGTTTTGGACATGTAGAGTATGCCTACCAATGTTGCTTAACGGTTAGGGTGGTTTCATGGTCTGATCCCCTATGAGGCTATCCACACAGTTAGGGGTGGCTAACACTAGGTAACCTAATACCGACCAATAAGGTCACATTACTAGTTTAATACTAGAAAGATCCTAGGGAAATATATGATTCCATTAGTTCAGTCTAGTGGGTATTTGATAGCGGGTGAAAATTCATTCAATAGGGTCACATTACTAGTTCAGACTTGAGAATTTGTTGTTTTATCTTCCCTGATGTTTTCCTTTTTCATGTTTGGGTTCAGTTCGACTTTGGATGTTTCAGTGACTAGCACTGATACCATTTGTTTATTATTTTCTGTATGTATATATGTATTTAGTCGTAGGTACTGAAGTTGGAGGTGGGGAGAGTTGGTTGGGTTTAGATATTAATGGTTATCGTTTTGATTTATTTAAGAACTAGAATTACACCTCATTTCTCTTATTATTTAAATTTTGTGTTTAAGGATTTGAAATGCTTGCCTTGTTAGTATTAAAGGTTTAATAAAGGTTTATGCTATTGTCTTTAATGCTTGTTATGAGAAAGAAGAGTGAATGTCGGTTAAGTTGTGTCCAGTGACAATCCGAGTAGGTTGAATGGGTCGGACTAGTGGTTCACAAGAACTGTCATTATTATGAAGAACCGGTTTCGTTCTTTCTCCCTATTGGTTAGATACCAAAGAAGAAATAAATAAGGGTGTTGAAGGAAATTCTTTGAGTCGTATATTATGTCGTTCTCTTTATGATGTTTGGCAATGTATCATAGATAATAAGGTTCAGGATCTACAACATCAAATGCACCAATACCCTTCATTTTAATTGGTTGATTTCCCAACCCCCTACTACTAGCGCATATAATTATCACCCTTGATTCCATATCTAATCTAACTATGTAAGTAGAAAGCACAATTCAGGTTGTCAAAAAAAGTGTCACATAAGATATTGGTATGCATGATTGCATGTCGAGTTGGTCAAAATGCTTACACATGAATGAGAATACATGCACTATTTAGCTATGGTTAAGGTGTTGGTTGTTTGGGTACTCAAACATTGTACAATGCTGTAAATGCGCAGAATGATTAATGTGTTAAGGCCACCCAAAGGGAGGAATAGTGTCGTTAATTGTTGTATATTAATAATTTGAATTGTTGGAAGAGGTTTGAGATTTTTATATTCATTGTTAATTATTTTTTTGGTCAAAGATAGCTATAAACAAGAAAATCAAGATAGCACACACACAAAAATTAAGCATCGGACCAAGTCATGACACGTGCACCTGCACCAGCAAACGCGACACGACGAACCACCTGCACCAACAGACGAGGGCACGCGGCTAAGATAGCCAGAATCTCAGCAACCATCGCACCAGCCTCCAACAACACTCCGAGTACATCGTCGCCAAAGCTTGGTCAGAACTTCTTCAGCGTCCCCTTCAATGTCCACCTACCAAACCCGGTGCTGAAAGCACCACACACACGCATCGCGAATAGCTGCAGTCCTGGATATGTTCGCTCAATCACCTGCAAAACCACCCCGTCAGCGTTCCGAACCACTAACCCCACCACACCACCTATGAGGTCAGCCACTGCACCATCCATATAAATTTTAATGCACGGTGGTGGGGGCAATGGAAGTACCCAGGATGCCAGAGCACCAATCCTGGGGGAGTGCCCGGACCTACGGGTAGCCGCTCAAGTTCTACAATCTTCCTAAGGGATTGGCAAAGCAGGACCTCCAACTGCAGTTGCTTGTGTTCAAAGAGGATTAGATTACACCCGTTCCACAACCGCCACTACAAAAGAGTGTACTAAGGACAGTGATTCAGATAAGTCTGCAAGATTGAGTGGTAAATAGTGGCTGGATTGGCCATCGAGCCAAGGATTCAGAGGCCAGCCAATGTTGTGAGACGGATACTGACCAAACTTTCAAAAAGCAGGTATTCAATAGTTTCTTCCAGGGGCCAGCAAACCGGACAGCGAAGATCTGAAATGGGGACATAGTGACTCTAAAGGCCTTAATGTGTCGGGAGGCTACGATAGAAAATACACCAGAGGAAGAAGCAGAGTTTAGGGAGGACATGGAGGTGCCAAATAGACTGCCAGAGATGAGACCACATTGGGGGAGCTGTCGGCCTATAGTCAAATGAATCAAAGCTTTGCGCCAAAAGAAAGCCTGAAGATGTGGAGAAGATGCGTGTAGAAGAGTAGTGCCAAATTCATCGATTGGGTCGGGGAGACAGCGGCAAGGGGATGGATAAGATATGACTCATCGAGGCAGGGAAGATATGAAAATCAAGCAAGTCATGCCGCCACTGGCCGTGAGCAAGGAAATCGCTCATAAGAGGAGGAGGCCTGGCGTACGAGAAACGCAAAGTTCGCCGATGGCCGGCCCTAGGAGCCACGGGTCTCAGAGGACGGTTATGGAGCAAGAGGCCATGCCCATCACGAAGGAGACTCTGCCACCCTTGTGATGAGGGAGAGCCTGTAGCATCACCCAAGAAGTCATTAGATGGAAAATACCACACACAGAACTCTGGCGATGAGACCTTATGGATTCTCAATGAGTCGCCAGTAGTGATTAGCTGGCGAGCAAGGCCTGGTTGAAGGATGCGAAATTTCAGAAGCTAAGGCACTCGTCTAACATGGGAGAGCATAACAATTGACATGGAAGCCATAATTGAACTGGTCGTCGGTCACCAACATGACCCCACCAAAAATCAATCATGCTTTTTGAGACGTTGGCAAAGTTCATTAGGTAGACGAAAGCAGGACATGGCATACATTGGGAAGTCTGAGATAATAGGGGTTACGGTGTTACCTTAATTATTTTCGTGGGTATGGACCAATTTTATTGTCAACTGAGAAGTGAATGGTATCATAACTAACTCTTTTTTTCACCTCATTAAGTGGCTAATTAGCCGAAATCATCCCCTACGTTTAGCCCGAATCACAAACTCGTCCCCGTTGTATCAAATGTAATGAGTGTCATCCCTTTCGTTATCGGACATAACCATTTTGTCCTACCGTTCGGCTCCGTCATAACGACAGTTAATTTTGCTGATGTGGCAGTTTCACGTCAGCTAAAACCGAACCGATAATTATCCATGGTTAAAATATGATAAATCAAATTGATTAGAAACACGATTGTTCATCCTTTTCATTTCAGATTGTAACCACGAGGTCCTTTTGAATTAAATGGTAACACATGATGATGAATCCAAGTGCCCTCGTTCGTCCTTCTTGTCCATCATCAAGCCGTTTTATCCATTCCACCGCTATTGCATGCAAATTCAGCAACCGTAGAACAAGAGTTCGAAGAAGATTATTATTAAAAGATGAAGATCCATGAAGAAGACACCAACGAGTGATCAAAATCAGAAGTTGGAAAGTAGGGTTGGCAATCCTGACCGTTTAACCGTTAAACCGACCATACCCTCACTGAGTTTGACGGTTATTAACCGCGTTGATTGGGTATTTTGCGGTTATGGTTATAACCGTTAACCGCTACGAATGGGTAAGATTAGGTTATGGGTTTCGAAGTAACCGCAACATCACCGTAACCATACCCATAACCATCCCCAACCCGTAACTTACCATCTATTTACCCGTACATTATTAAAGCAATAAAGCCTAATACCATTTGGCTGTTCTAATCCACTTACATTTTAACCCTATGTCCCAACACAATACTTTTGATTTTAATTTCAAGAACAAGTCACAAGTGCTTTTAGTGTTCTAGAATGCTATTGTTACAATTGTTTGGAATTAGATTTGGAAAATTTTCAGATGAATGAATGTGTATGCATTTTCGACTTTTCATTCCTTTTTTTTTCTTGTATATCGGTGGTTAACCGTTAGGAGGAGCGGTTATAACCATAACTGGGTGGGTATGGGGATAGAACGAAATCTATCACCGAAATAGAAATGGTGATGGTTATGGTTAATGGCCGCCACGAAGGTGGATGGGTAATGGATATGCCATGACCATCCCCGAACCTCCCCGTTGCCAAGCCTATTGGAAAGGAGACGAAGATCGATTTTGATTGGAGGAGATAAACCCTAAATTTTACTAAGTTCCATTGAATAAATCCTACAGAGGAATTTTTTGGGCAAGGGGGCGAGTTTGATTTGTATTAATAACACTTGGGTTAATTGAGCCGGTTATTTGGAATATAATCAGGCTAGTTAACCGAGTTTTAACCATGAGTGATTTCTGATTTTGTCTAACCTGCCACATCGGATGGAGTGGGCCCAACAACGTTGCCACATCAGCGAATACTAACGGCCGTTTAGATAGACACGGACGGCAAGACATTTTTGTTACACGCGAATACGAAAGAGACGACAAGGTTATTTTTTATATGATGTGGACCTGTTTGTGATTTCGGCCAAACATAAATGACAATTTCGGTTAATTAGCCCTCGTTAAAATGAAATATTTGGTCAAATAGGATGGGGGAGGTGCTAAGTAATTAACATCATGATTTATGGGCATAATTTGTTTTGACGTTAGGAAGCTATTTATGGGGATTTGTATAAGGTGGCATGCCCATACTAATATTATATAGTTTGGGAGTTTGAGGACTTTAGGGTAAGTGGGATTTCTAGTTTCCCCGGCACAAACTGTCGTCTTCTTCTTGTTCTTCCCTACTATCAAGTTCTTCTCATTTCCACCCGAAATTCTGTAATGGTGGTGGTGCGTGTGGCGGGGCCCATGCCTTATGGACTGCATAATTACAAATTCTCATGTGAATTGCAATTACTTATACGTATTATTTTAATGCTTAGGTTCCGATTTGAAGGGAAAAACAATTATTTTTAAGCAAATTACCTTCATTTACTCTACTGGTTCTGCTTGGATCGCAAGTCTGCAGGAATACGCTCAAACTATGGGGTGTCCTCCCCTGCCACGAAGCAGTTATTAAAAATATAACTAGTTATTTGAATTTGTAACTAATTATGATTACTATTAATTACAAATTTAATAGACCTATCTTTTTAATACATATCTTTAAATCAGACAAAGGATCGAACAAAAAATCAAAGGCTTAGAATTCAAGTAAGAATATTCTTGAAAATAAAATGGAGGCGAGCTAGTATATCAAAAAGTTCAATCGATGGTATGAGTAATGAATATGGAAAGGTTAGGGTCATGATATTGAAAGATCTACTCTGTAGCAGTAGGGCATCATTACAATGTGGATGCTGCTTGTGGTGGCTCCAACCAGCTGCAAAAAGAAATGAAAGCCCCTCGTCTAGCTCTTGCTCTTTGGGAGTGCGTTAACAGGAGGATAGCACCACCAATGATTAACAAGGCATGTTCTGA
Source organism: Linum usitatissimum (assembly GCA_030674075.2). NCBI lineage: Eukaryota > Viridiplantae > Streptophyta > Magnoliopsida > Malpighiales > Linaceae > Linum > Linum usitatissimum. The sequence continues at coordinate 3,191,669 of JAUJYP020001424.1, forward strand.
TCATAGCCATGTGAGCCCCCTTCCGTCCTTCCCACTGTGTAATAATAAGACCACCAACTTTCAGATCCATCATCATCATCATCATCTCCCTCTTTGAAAACTTTTTAGCCTTTATCTCGCAACCATTTTGTGGATATGATTATGGACCTTTGTTTGAACTGATGCAAATGAGCTTTATTTAATTCATTGATGATGAAGATAGAATAAAACTCGAGTCCCCCGCCCACTTAATTACCGACACCCTAAAGGGTAATCATAACCCATCCTCCATGCACCATCATCACATTGAATATTTAATCTGACTCAGCAATACTATTGCTTTCCTCTCTTGATAATTTGTCAATCTGTGGTCTGACAATAATTATAAAACTTCTTTGTAACAAAATATAAAACATATTTGGTTTTGGTATTTTGGATTTGTATTTTAGGTAAAATTATAGTTTTTTTTAGAGGGAAGTTATCTCCAAATTTGTGTATTTAAAGGAAAAGTTGAGCTTGAAAACTCCAAAAAATAAAACTCAACAAAAAGATGAGAGGTCAATTGTATAGGTTTTCAAATTGTACTTTGCTTATTTATTTAGAATTCTAATATTATCTTTATCTTTATAAAATTTATAATTAATTTTTTAATGAAAGAAAGAATAACCGAGTAATTAAACCAAAATGTTATTATTTCTACTCAAAACTCAAATCATAAATAATTAGCTTCAAACCAAAAAGTTTGAAAAATAATATTTTTATACGTTGTTTAAAACAATATTGTTATAAAAAAAACTACCTTTTCTCAAAACACAAAAAAACCAAACATTGTTATAAAATCAATTGTTGGGTGGCGCGTGAAATTTTCACAATTATCAACAATCAAATAGTTATTTTAACGATGAATTGTTGCATCTTGACAATTAGAATGATTGGAAAATGTTATTTCTTAATATGTTACGAAATGGGAATTGAAATTTATGTGTTAATGAATAATATAAAAATCAAACTGAAATAGATTCTTCCAACGATTCGAATTATTAAGATGGATTTATGGATGAGAATTTACACATGTTCACTTAACTTTGTGCCAATAAAATAATAACATGACTCTGTATTATAATCTCTCAACCATTAGGGAATGTCAACCTAACATCTATGAATGCCACTGAAGGAGTGAGTTAGGTGAATAAAAATGGCGTAAGTAAGATAAGTGAGAGCGGAAAAGAGAGAAGGTGGGAAGATGGTGATGGTACGTACAATGGCGAAATCAATTAAATAAAGAAGAGAGGACGAAGAAAGATACCCTCCTGCATTCTTGTTATATATAATATAAGCCATCATGAGATGAGTCGAACAAAGTAAGTTGCTACTCCTTTGAAGTCACTTGAACCAAGCCATAGGCGAGGCCTCTGCCCTGTGGGTATTCATAAATGGGAGTTGGGAGTGTATGGAAGGAGATGACTCTCATCATCTCTAAAATAGATAATGGATCATATCACAATTGGATAATTAATTAGGATTTAAATTAGCATATGATCTAGATTTTGGGTATATTAGTACAGGGTCAGATATGTTATGATAGTCATTTATGGTTTATATTTGATTTTTTGGGCGCACTTTCAAGATATGATATGGTGGTTTGATATGATGTCATTGTTGTAACTATATTAGTATAGTTATGTATATATTTATTTTTCAACTTGTTTATTTATAGGGTAGCATATCGTGATTTGTGTATATATATGTCATTGGCGAGACTTACATTAACAATCCTCGATTAATTAGGAAAATTGGTTCGCAATGTATATCTGTTATTAGTTTTATAATTGGGATTATGGCCAAAATGGCTCCTATACTATTACAAGTTAATAATTGAACCCCTCTATTAATTTTATTTCTAATCAAGCCCCAAAACGTCCAACTGGACGTGTTGATTCATCACAACTGTCGGAAAAAAAAGAAGAAGAGCTTATTTGATGGCCTGAGAAAAGTGTAAGGGCTTGATTAGAAAGAAAATTAATAGAGGGGCTCAATTGTTAACTTGTAATAGTATAGGGACCATTTTGATCATAATCCCTTTATAATTTGAAAAGAGTTTGTGAACTAAAACAACACAAATCTCACACTCCGGAATTTGAATTTCATCCAATAATCAATTCCGCTGGAATTGAATTCCTCATGATTTGACAATTCCGGTGGAATCGGATACTTTGTTTTCAGGTGTAAGTAACCAACTGAAATTGAAAATATAACTACACCAAAAGGACCAATTTACCCTTAAATAAACCCCATATTCCCTAACCTTGAGACTTGAACAGTTGAACCCGTGTTCTATTTTTCTTATTGCTAGAACCGAGCAACAACTCCAAAATGAAAAATAGAGATGGAAATAGTAATGGAGCCAAGTAGGGAAAGTTTTGGCTGTTGGTAAATGTCAGTTTACACTAAAACAGGTCAAAGGGGAGAATCCAGTGTACCCTCTTCTGCCCTTGATTCCGCAAAACGTCCACCACAATTATCAAATACTGTGGGTGCTTTCAGTTTCCACTGTCTGATCACTCTGAATTATTAGGGTTATATATCAAAATATGGATCTTTATGTTCAAATATCAGGATAATAATTAGCACCATATAGTATTTTTGTATGGTTGAACTACGTTTATAACCAAAATGTACAAGTTTTGGTGACAAGACCAGTTGTTTCTCGTACGAGTTTACAGCTATAATAATTTCAGAACAAGAGAAAAGAAACAAGTTATAAACTTCACCTGTTCAAATTAAGAAAAAAAAAGTGAAAACAGAATCCCTGACCAGTTTTGTCGAAAATAATGAGGCAGCCAAGCTTGAGAATCCTTGTCATTTAGTAATTATAATGTTTAGGATCTTTCGTTTTTCTGTTGTCCTTGCAAATCCCTTTTCCCTTTTTTTTTTCTTCTAATTTCACAGGTCACACCGTCACAGCACGTCTGCTCCCAACCCAAAAAGCAACCAGAACCCCTTTTATCATCACATAATAAACAAAGTAAATGATGACCAGAGGATGGGAGCAAGGAAGGAGAATTCTGATTCACCAAATAATCTCAGTCGTTAAATTTAATCACTAAGATCCAACAGTTCAGATTAAGAAAAAAAAAGTATTTTACACTTTCCTACAACTCAAGCGCCTTATTCGCAGGAAGTCTTAGATGGTACGACCATCAGCCAAACCATCAAAACGAGTATAAAAATAAGTATATGTGCACATAAATATGTGGTGTATTTATCATAAATATATGTGTTCGACGGTAAAGATATAGCTGCTCTGGCAACTGATATCGAAAGAGCAACGAGAGAATGACCAGATATGGTTTCTGTTTGGTTAAAACCCCGACCAGATCTAGTCTCACCTTGATTGAAAGGTTTGATTTTTCGCTCGAATTTTGTTCTCATGTTGATTCCTTTTCTGGGTTCTCTATTTTCTATCTTGGTTTTTGTTATGATATTGAAGAAAAAGTTCGATTTTGTCACTTGGGTTTTTGTTCTGATGTTGATTCACCTTCAAAACTTTTTTATGTTGGTGCTCAATGAGTGTTGTAATTTCATGCAGGTGCTACCTTGCAGCAGATGTTTCCTTCAACTTTTTTTGATAATTGAATTAATTTTATTGAAGTTTGTCTAAAAAAGTAGAACATAGGGGCAAAACTATATAAGTAAATTGGAGAAAAAAATGTTAAAAAACGAATGCTGTCAACTTGAAAATAAGCCGACACAGCTCAAAATTTAGGGAGGAAAAAAGATCGCACGCAACCAAAACAAACAATCATTATCATTTACCAAGCACTGCATTGAAAGCCATCTCGTTGAGTTGAAAATGATCTTCCGTACAACTTTGATTTCACTACAAGTACTATCCTTGAACACTCAATTACTTCGTTCAAGCCAAATATACCACAAAATAGCATGTATAGAGACCTTGCGAAACTGCCTGAATCTTGGATGACCTACATCCAAATCCCCACCCTCAAAAAGACTCTGAATAGTGTATGGAAACGGTCCAAACCTTCCCAACATCACTGTATAGTAACTCCAAACTTTAGCAGCAAAGAAGCAGTGAATAAACAAGTGAGCAATGGTTTCCTCTTGGCATCGATAAAGAGGACATCTATTCGGCAAGATAATAGCTTTTTTTTCTGAGATTGTCCATTGTTGAAATGTTGCCAAGATACACCACCCAAATGAAGCTACAAATCTTCGTAGGCACAACCGGCAGTCAAATCATTTGAGCTGGAAATCGAGAATCCCCCGAATATTTTTCCTGAGTTAGAACCTTGCAGTAGCTTTTGACAGAGAACCCAAACTTGTTATCCAAGCTCCAAGTTAGCCTCGGCAGATCAGAGGAGATAGTTCCTGGCGTAGATCGTCGAGCAAATTCAAGAGTCTGATTCGCTCATCTTCCGCTCCCCCGGAAAGTAATTGAAAGTGGAATATTCCAAATATACTTGTCATCCAACGAAAACATATCAGATTTAGAAGTATTCGAGGATTGAGAAGCTATAAAAATCCTCAAAAAGTCTCTCGATAAGTGTTTCCCAGGCGTCCAAATGTCATGCCATAACCTAACCCAATTCCCGCCCCCTGAATCAACAAAACAAAATCTTCTGAACTCAGGACTCTCCTTTAGGATCCAGTGCCAAAGTAACCTACCAATAGACTCGTTAACTCCTGCAGAGCATCATTCAAAAGTTGCCTCTAACCCGTATTTCGTAACAATTAGACGTCGCCACCAAGAATTTTGATCAATGCCGAATCTCCACATCCATTTTCCTAGAATGACCTTATTCATACAACGCAAATCCTTGATACCTAAACCACCATAAAACTTAGGTGTTTCCACTCTCTCCCATTTAACCAAATGATGTTTTTGCTGCTCTGCATTCCCAGACCAAAGAAAATTGCTTTGGATTCTTTTAAGTCTTTTCATAATCATTGCAAGTGCCTTGAACAGAGACAAAAAATAAATCAGCAAATTGGATGGAACATTCTTGATCAAAGTAATTTGCCGCCCAAAGGAAAAGTGTTTAGTTTTCCATCCTTGTAATCTCTTCTCTACACGAATAATCATTGGTTCCCAAATAGTCGTTGCATTTGCCCGACGTCCAATGGAAGCCCCAAGTACAATCCCGAAAAATAACCTATATCGCACCCGAATTCATCTGCAAAAGCTGAGATAAAAGGTACCTCTCCCACTGTTGTAACACTGCACTTCTTAAAGTTCACTTTCAACCCATAAATGGCTTGAAAACAAGCTAAACCAGCAACAACGTTGCGAATTTAAGAAATTAACGAATCACAAAATAATATAGTATCATCTGCATATAGAATATGTGTAACCTTCTTTGTGCGCAAGTGATTGTCCATGAAGAATTATGAAATTAATCCAACCTTTTTTATGATTCTGAAAATATTAGAAATCAACTTCATAATAATAATAAATAGGAAAGGTGATAAAGAGTCCATTGATCTTGTTCATTTACTGATTTTTTTTGGAATTTTATTATTATTTTTGTTTGTTGGGAAATTGAGGGTGTAGTAACACGTGCTGCATTTCCTTTGCATTATTTGGGGTTGGGTGAGTGCTTGTTTTACATATTGTTTTTCTTATCCTTATACTAAATATACAACAATCATAGGTAAAAAATTACATGTACAAAACAGTTTGGTAATGTAAATATAACATACTCATATTGTATAATTACATAGCAGTTAGTGTAAATATCCCAGAATAATTGTTCGGTGATTGTTTGCTATCCTTTCAACCAATGAACACATATCATGTTGTAGTATTATATTAAAAGATTTTGGTTGTCGGCTTAAATTATATGAGACATATTACATAAAAACTATATAATATATACATATTTATATAATAAATATATAATAGTACCATAAATGACATATAATAATTATAAGTTTATACAAATTTTTCAGTTAACATTCGTTTCGAAACATAATTGCATTTTTCACAAAATTTTGTCATGAACTAAGCGATTGTGATTTAATTTATACTAATTTCTAAAATGTTTCAGAACGGTGACATGACAGTTACGTAACATAAATATAAAAACTAGATAACATTCCATCTCATAAGAATCAACTAAGTTATTATAGATTAATTTACACCAACCTTTGAAAATGAGTGAAAACGATTACATAACAGTTATAAGTAACAATAATTATAAGTCGAACTAGTTGTTGTGAGATTTACCCACACCTCTAGGATAGCATCCATTTCGTTGTCATTTTTTTGAAATTGTATTTTTGTTATAAAACTTACACAACATAAAGTTAATGATTTTAATTTTTTTCAAAAAAATAATTAAAATATATTAAAATGTATCTCATTAAACTCAAAAATTAAAATGAGCAACATTTGTAAATGTAAAATTCTGTTTTTGTGATTCTATAAATAATATGATGATTAAATTACAATTAGGGGCCGTTTGAAGAAAAAGAAAATGTGACAGAAATCAATAATAAACAATTACTCTTTTTAATTCCTTCTTATTATTTTCACTTTCCCTCCTAATATTTTTAGACCTCGCGCAATCAATTTGTCATGTTTTACAATCCCAAAACCTTATAATGCATATCGTACATCTAAACCATTACATCGTTTTTGTGATAGATCTGACGGCTAATAATCTATTTGTTGGGGTGGATAGAATCCCCTATCTGTCGTTTAGAAAAATTATAGTTTTACATAGTCAAATTTAAGACTAGCGGGTCTATTGCAAAGTGGAGAGATGAATAATGAAGTCCACATGTCTTGTTCTGATTAATTGTTCATAAGCACATTTTGGTACTATTTTACCTTTAATTATTTTTAAAAGTATATATTTTTATTTAGCCTTAAAAATTTAGAATGAAAAGAATTATTGCGTAATTACACATATATAGGCTAATTTTTACAAATTTCAAAATTAAAAAATAACACAAACTATTAAAAAATTTCAAAAGCGTGGAGCTATTAGTTTTTTTGGTTAGTTTATATAAATGGCATAATGTCAATATTGATGACAATGGAAACGAATGTGACTTAGCCTATACTTGACTAGTCAAAATAAAAATTCCATGTTAAATTTTGGAAAAAAAACAAAAAAAAATTCTTTATAATTAATTATCTTTTATTTCTTCCCTAGCTCACCACGGCAAGTCCGACTTTTATCCAATTGGTCCCAGGTTTGAATGTCCTATTCTGAAGTTGAAGATATTTCAGATTTCTCCTTTTCCATTTCCAGTCATATTTTAGCTGTCAGGGTTACAATAATTTTAAAAAAAATTAGAGATGATTAATATAAGAAATTGAAGTGCGTAATCATAGTGAGGAAGGATTAAATAACAATTAAGGAAAAGCAAGAAAAGAAAGCTGAGTTTGTCATTTAGCTGTCTTATTGGGCCCCACGAAAGATCTTCAAAGTCCATGGGCTAATGAGTGTTCAGCAGTGGGGGCCCATCTAATCAAAACCCATCCATCCAGTGCGGGGTCCATGGAGCGATTTTGGATCACCAAACCAAAGTACAACTCTCAAGTCTCAACTCAACTCCTATGCAGCTAGTGAGTTCATAGCTCCCAGTATTATGCAGATCAGCACTGTAGTCCGATTACGTGTTCATTATCTGATCTCTGCTACTGATTCACAAGGAATGGGTTGGTTTGGAATTTCTGGCTATATTATTTGGGTATATCTTTACTAATAATTAATAAGATTAAAGTTCAAATTCTTTAGTTTATTTCCACGGATTCCAATCTCTTTTTCTCTACCACATTGAAGTCGCATGCAAATTGCCAAGGGGATAAGATAAGAACGTGAGTACGAGCTTTAAACGAAGCTCACAAAAATAAAAAAATAAAAAATAAAAAGCTTTCAACTTCCTTTTTTATTTATTTTGCATCACTTTCCACTTTATTATTATGCTTTTATTGGAGATGGGAAAAGGTGAAAGGGTTGTCTTCTTTTTTCCCTACTTTTTTACTAAATTTTATTTCACTTTATGGGATTTTCTTAGTAGTTTTCAAACCGTTTATATGTGTGGATAGTTTCAAATTTGTCATCAACATGAATCTGGTATAATTTTGCTTTGTTTATGTGTGAATAGTTTTCAATTTATCATCAAGATAATTTGATATAATTTTAATTAAACTAAAATTTAACCAAATGAGTTTCATATCATTAGCCTTACTTATTTGACATCTTATAAAAGGTCTTTAAACCACTATTTTCCTCAACGTAATCACATATATAACATAAAACAATCTAAAAATACGGAAATTCTAAACAATTATTTTTTACAAAAGTCCAATCACGCATCTAAACAACAACTAAACAAGGTCGGAGATAGACAACTGGTTATGAACGAGTCAATTAATCTAGTCGGCAAAGGAGGATGTGAAGAAATGGATCCTGAAGGGAACCGAGTGACCCAAGTATAATCAAGTTTCATTTATTGTAATCGAAAAATTCATATTAATATAATTAGATTAATCATACGATATTCTTGGTTTGGATTTTAGATATCATAAATCTAGAGGAACGCATATATAAATCTTGTAAAAAATGAAATGATTGATGATTTGTGTCCTATTTAATTATTGATCATTAAAAAAAGGTAAAGACAAGTTATTCGTAACGTTGCATGTCCTACTACGCACCCCCCCCCCCCCTAATCATGCTCATGCTCTCTTGAAAATTTGGACGTACGTGGTCATGATAATTAGCCTAATTATTTCATAGTCCTTTACCAACTCATTGTCCCTATCTCTTTAATTCTCCATCTTTCTGGTCTAAATCCGTGGTGGCATGCATGCACGTTCTAGATCCGTGGTTCAAAGCCAATTACAATTTGACCTTATTACCTTTATAACAAAACAAAACCAACATGTAATTTCTCCCGTGGAGGCGAAGGGTAGAATGAGAAGGAGAAATTAACTATCAAACAACACCGATAGGAATATTTGGTGATGTTATATTTAATTTATTGTCCAACAGTTAACTATTTAAAATAAAAAGGTAATAATATTACGAATAGTAAATTATTTGGTGATATCAATGCCGTTTTTAAAACAATTAGTAAAAGGAATACTTAAATTGACAAATGCTCCTTTCATTTCATTATATTACGTGTACTTGCATGACCAGTTTCGATATAATCCTTACCAATAAATAACTTTATATATTTTCTAGGTTCATGACCACAATGTTTCAAATGTAATAGTTAATGACCAACAGTGGATTAAATCATCCAAGAACTCTTTGTATGCATGGAAATAAGTTTCAATTTAATTTATTAGTGTTGGTTTGTCGGGTAATTATTAATAAATATTATCGTTGTAAGAGCTTACGATAAACACGTGTACCTCCATTGAGTAGCAAGCAATTTATTAGTTAAAATGATAACACTCGAAAAACAGCCCAAATCTTCTAAACCCTAACACTAAAAAGCATAGAAAAGGCTGAAATTTGTCGCTAATCACACATGGACATGGTGCAGCTTTACTAACCACGTACAAAATGGAGTAAATAAGAAGCTGTGCCTTTGTTCCCTCTTCCCAAGCGCCTTGATGGTGCATATGGTCGATCAAAACCAAAAGCTCGAGGCTAATAAATGAACAGGCTAGTAAAGGAGTTGTTCACGACAGGGCTCTGCTTTTACCGTAGTCCATATGAATGGAATCTCGGGCGGCGTACGTGACTTGTATACGCCCGCAAAAGAATCGGATTGTCACATCTCTCCCGCCCAAGTTTCTCCTTTTGCAGTCTTTAATTTGATGCCTCCATTACTGATTATATTAATTATTAAGCAGCATGCAATATGCAGATTCCTGCCCCCCTTTTAAAGCCTGTTTATGTTTTATATATGCTTTTAGACTTGGAAGTTAATTTATCTTTCAGAGATAAGAGATGTTAGATGTGAGTGATTAATTAATAAGTTTTGCATGTGTGCACTTCTTTTGATCAGTTTGCTCTGTTCCTGTCTTTTGATGATGCTTGCTTAGTTCAAAAGAGAAAGTTAGAGGTCAACATTATCCGCCCCTGCTGATCCTCCATCTTCTTTCACAGCTCGTCTGGTTGCTAAATATTATGGGTCAACATATCAACTTGAAACTCAACCCTAAAACAAATTATTGATGTGGAATCATTTTGGTTTTTGATTTCTTATAATAAAATAGCAAAATTAGTAGGTGTAACTTGTAAGTGAAAGGAACATAAAAGATGAAGATTGTTACGTACTGTAATTCAAGTATTCAGCAGATTTTACGAGTTGCACATTTTGCCTGGATCGGAAGTTAGCCCCAAATATAACCTTAATGGGCCTAAAGGAGCCATTTGATTGAAAATGAAATAGTTCAATTCAATCCACAATAAAGCCCATATCTAACCTTCATGGGCTCAACGGAAACCGCCAATCCCCCGCGCAAACGAGTCCAAATGGCACGCTCACAGTCTTGTCTACACCTGAGAGCGCTGCTGGTGCTGCCGGCCACCTGCTCGACGAATTGCCGCAATGCAGCGGGAGAGTATTGGCGTAGAGTTAGTCCATGAAATCACTAAGCGTCACCACATTATCCGCTCATCCTACTCTCCAACTCCTGGAAAGATGCAACACCTTCGCAACTCTAAGGCAAGTCCATGCTCAATTGCTCGTGACAGGCCTTGCTCTTCACACTTACCCTCTCAGCCGACTTCTCTTCGTTTCCTCTGTTTCCTCTCCCCAACACACTCTCCGCGTCTTTAATCAGATACCCGATCCCACGATTTTCCTCTTCAACACCGTCATTTCTTGTTTCTCCAATCGTACAAGTTGGACTCATCTTGCCTTTTCTCTATACCATCGTGCTCTTCTGTCTTACCCCAATGTCACTCCCAATAGCTTCACTTTCCCATCGCTATTCAAAGCTTGTGGGTTTCACCCGTGGGTTCCCTATGGCCTAGCTCTTCATACCCATGCTTTGAAATTCCTTGAACCGCCCTATGACCAGTTTGTTCAAGCCTCGTTGCTGAATTACTACGCTAATTGTGGGAAGCTGAATGCGGCCAGACGACTGTTTGATCGAATTCGTCAACCTGATTTGGCCTCTTGGAACTCGATTTTAGCTGCTTATGCGCGAAGAGCTACGGAAACCAATGATCGAACTGATATCTCATTGGAGACTTTACATCTGTTCCATGAGATGCTGAAGAATTCTTCTGTTAGGCCGAATGAAGTTACGCTTGTGGCTGTGATTAGTGCTTGTTCTAATTTGGGTGCTCTCAGTCAAGGTGCTTGGGCACATTTGCTTGTGCTGAAGACCGGTCTCAAGCTAAATCGTTTTGTGGGCACTGCTTTAGTGGAATTGTATTCTAAAAGTGGGCGAGTGGATCTTGCACGCCAGGTGTTTGATCAATTGCCTCATAGGGATATACTTTGCTACAATGCGATGATTGGTGGCTTGGCAATTCATGGTTATGGCTTGCAGGCTCTTTGCTTATACGAGAAAATGGAGCTTGAGTGCCTTACTCCTGATTCTGTGACGTTCATTGTTGCAATGAGTGCTTGCTCACATAGCGGGTTAGTAGAGCAGGGCCGTGAGATTTTCGAGTCTATAGAAGAAGTTCATGGGATTGAACCAACAGTTGAGCACTATGGATGTGTAGTTGATCTTCTGATTCGTGCAGGCCGACTTAAAGAGGCTGAGGAAAAGGTTGGAACCATGCCAATGAAGCCTAATGCAGCTATATGGAGGTCACTACTAGGTGGAGCTAGGATTCATGGAGACTTACAGTTAGGTGAAACGGCACTTAAACAGCTTGTGCAATTGGAGCCAGAGAAAAGTGGGAGTTACGTTCTTTTGTCAAACATGTATGCCTCCACCCACAAATGGGAAGAAGTGAAGAGAGTTAGAGAAGTCATGAAAGAGGAAGGGATCGTCAAATTTCCAGGCAGCTCCATGGTGGAGATCGGCGGAGCTATGCACGAGTTCATAAGTGGAGACAGAACTCACCCACGTTCTAGTGACATCTACGCCAAGGTTGAGGAGATGAGCACCAAGTTGCAGGAACATGGCCACAGCCCAAGAACAAGGGAAGTATTGTTTGACATAGAGGATGAAGAGAAAGAAGATGCTCTTTCGTACCACAGCGAAAGGCTGGCGATTGCATTTGCTCTGTTGGTGGCTGCAGATTTGGACAACGTCCATGCTCCCGTACGAATAATAAAGAACCTTCGGGTTTGTGGGGATTGCCACGACAGTTTTAAGCTGATTTCTTTGATTTACAAGAGAGAAATTATAGTGAGGGATCGAAGTAGGTTTCATCATTTCAGAGATGGGAGATGTTCTTGTTTGGATTACTGGTAAAAGAAAGTTTCCAGCTTAGTAGTTATCATACTCTGGGATTCTGTGTATATGTCGATCTGTCATTGGAATTTATTTAATTTCGGTGAGTCCTCCAGTGATAGAAGCATCGACAGTTTGAGAGTCCATTTGAAGGCGGAGTTGTTTGCTCCAAGCTCCCAAGCGTAACCAAGCCCCATATCTGCCGCTCGCATGATAGTACATGTACCTAAATTCGATGAGAAGCTTTCAGCAGAGTTCCCGGCTGTTTGAGATGTTACCACCCGTTGCTACAAAACCAGAGGTGCGGAGGACTGAGTCGGTATTAATAGTGAGCCAATCCTCACAAGCGAGTCTATGCGAACAGGAGCCATGCGAGTCAGCTTTCATTGTCTCAAACCCCAGCGATCCACAAATGTACTCGTACGCGGAATTGATCACTAATCACGCTTTTACTATAAAAATGGCTTCATTTGGAGCTTTCCAAGAATCCAACAGGGCAGATCAAAAGTGGTGGCGAAGTCAATGGTGTGGAGCAACCTATCAAACCAATGAAGAATAAGGGTATCCAAAAAAGAATGATTGGAGGAGGTTGGCTGGGTGAATGGCGGACCTGAGCTCGGGGTACGATCTCAGAGAACGTGTAGAGTGCACTAGGTGGTATGTTGGCAACCGGTGCATTTGCCGTCAGTGGTCATGTGGAAGCGGCACATTCATCGTTGGCGAGAAACCGACTGTGGGCGACGAGCCAATGTAATTGTTTAACATGGTAAGGCCCTTGCCACATCCAAATAGTGCACCAGATGTCATGTTGCGGCAGGTGTGGGAAGCTGGGATGATCTCGTAGGTAGACTTGATAGAAAAATTCCATCGCTGGTCAGGACCCCAACTGGGATGATCTTGTGAACCTTCTGTTGGCCTCAAGGGTGGCCCCGAGGCCATGGAAATCGTCATCACCACTTGTTCCTTGGTGGACTTCTCAGCTAGAGCGACTTGACGTGTTGTACTCGTGGAAACGACTCTTATGGCTTCATTGATCTTGTTGATATCCATAGTCATCGTCCATAATCCTTTTTGCACATGATATAAGACATGGCACGAATACAATTGGTAATCTCAGATTGAAAAATGTGAAATGAAATCTTCCAAAAGGGAGTGAAAGGTCCTAATGAGCAAGGAGATTCGTAATACGGTTGTCTTTCAATTATTGATATCCAACAAAATATTAAAATTTTACAAAAACGAGGTCACTATTTCAAATCTAGATAAAATAGCCATGAAAAGGGGGAAGGTGTCACTTTCTTCTCACTCATTTACCATGTGCATAACTGAAATTGAACCACACCATAAAGTCCAGCTTTCAATTTAAGGTCCTTTGTGAGAAATGGACGAAGGAGGTCGACAGAGAAAAACGAAGGAAGAAGAAGAAGATATATACTGAAAAGCTTGAGTGTTCATTTCTGCTCTTCCTCTGTTCTTATCGTTACATCGTTTTCACCATTTACTGTAGTAACAAACTCAAACGGTAATAAACGAGAATGGCCACGTGGTCCAATTATTACATAACGATATAAATGAAACGACACAGCTTGTATAAACACAAAGCGTCCAACTTGCATTCGTGGTCATCGAACTTTCACTCTGTTGCAAACTGGTCACTCCGTGTATCCTCCTCCAACGGTAATGGATTTTCTTCTCTTGATGGTGCACAGCTCATGCTCTTCTTCTCCTCTTCTGATAGCCACCCACAAGTTGACGAATATATGTCAAGTATTCCCAACTTGCCAAGGAGATAGTGCACACGACGACGGTGAAGAGGCTTTGTAAATATATCAGCAACCTGATCTTCTATGTTAACATGTAGCAGCTTAATTAATCCAGACTTGATTCGTTCTCTGGTAACATGACAATCGATTTCGATGTGTTTGGTTCGCTCATGGAAGACTGGATTCTCTGCAATGTGTATCGCAGACTTGTTATCACAATACACAGATATAGGGGTGCTTACCTGGACACCAAGCTCACCCAGTAGTCCTGCTAACCACTGCAACTCACAAACCAAATGTGCCAGGACCCTATATTCTGCTTCAGACGATGAACGTGACACTGTGCATTGTTTCTTAGACTTCCATGATATCAGGCTCTCTCCAAGGTAGGTACAATATCCTGTGGTAGATCGCCTGGTCTCAGGACAAGAGGCCCAATCCGAGTCACAGAATCCCTTCATCTCCAGGGAGACTCCAGATTTATAGAAGAGCCCTTGACCTGGTGCCAACTTCAAGTATCTGAGAACTCTATGGGCAGCCTGCATATGACCAGTGCGTGGTGAGGTTTGAAATTGACTCAGCTGTTGCACTGCAAATGCAACATCAGGTCTGGTGATGGTTAGGTAGTGCAACCTACCAACTAGTTGTCTGAACTGCTTGAATCCTCCAACAACTCTCCATGTTCTGCTGTCAAATGTAGTAATGGATCCATTGGGGATTTTGCTCCTTTGGACTCAATAAAACCAGTATCAGTGAGTAGGTCAATGCAATATTTCCTCTGAGAGATAGAGATCCCAATGTTTGATCTAGCAATCTCAAGACCAAGGAAATATTTCAATGACCCTAGGTCTCGTATTTTGAACATTTTCTGCAAGTAGACTTTGACAAGGTCAATTTCTGAGTGATTGCTTCCTGCCAAGATAATGTCATCGACATAAACCAGTAAAGCAACCATGTCATCGCCACTACCCTTTAGGAAGAGGGAGTAGTCATCCCCAGACTGCCTAAAACCATTATGTATGAGTGATTCCGTCAATTTAGCAAACCACTGACGACTGGCTTGTTTAAGGCCATACAAAGATCTTTGGAGCTTGCAAAAGTGACCTGGTGGAACATCAAAACCAGGTGGTGGAGCTTGCATATAAACCTCCTCCTCAAGCTCACCATTAAGGAAAGCATTGGACACATCCATCTGTTGGAGATGCCAGTTCCTAGCAGCAGCAACTGCCAGCAAGCACTTGACAGAGTTGATCTTAGCAACAGGAGAAAAAGTGTCCAGAAAGTCCACACCATAAACTTGAGTGAATCCTTTGGCAACTAGTCGTGCCTTATGTCGTTCAATACTACCATCGGCATGTAGTTTGATTTTATATACCCATTTGCAACCAACGGGATGCTTTCCTGGTGGAATGGGAACAACTGTCCAGGTATGGTTCGAAACCAAAGCAGAAAGCTCCTCCTCCATAGCTTTAATCCAGCATGCTTGGAGAGCAGCTTCCCTATAGGTCTTAGGTTCCTGGAGAGTCACAACGCTCAAGGCAAACTTCCTGTGACCATCTGAAAGAAAATCATAGCAAATAACAGCAGCTAGAGCATGCTTTGCAGCGGTTAGATCAAGATGATAGTCCATCAGGTAAATGGGAGGACGCCTAACCCTTATGGACTGCCGAGTGACTAAGGGAGGAACATCCACAGAGGTGTTTCCTAAGCCATCACCAACCACAGAGGGAGAGGGAGCCACATCATCAACATCATCAGGCTGCATACTCAAAGATGCAGGTGAAAGATTAGGACTAGCAACATCTGGATCATGATTAGGAGGGCTTGATAGATTGACAGACTGACTCGATTCTGCATGAGGCAGCCTGAGTTCAGAATCTGGAGTGAACTCAGGAGGATCATTAGTGAAGTTTGGTAAGGCTAAACCAGACACACCCTTGAAAGGGAAGATAATTCCATGGAACACAACGTCTCTGGACAAAAAGACCTGACCACTGCTTAAATCCATGACTTTATAACCTTTGACTCTTGCTGGGATGCCTAAAAGGATACACTAACGGGCTCTAGGTTGAAACTTTGTCCTATGGCTAGCCAAGGTAGAAGCATAGCAAAGACATCCAAACACTCGAATATGAGTCAAGACAGGAGGGGTATGGCATAGTTTCTCAAAAGGAGATAAATTGTTCAAGACAGGAGTAGGCATTCTGTTGATAAGATGCACTGCATGAAGAACGCAGGCACTCCAATACTGGAGGGGTAAACCAGCTTGGAATCGCAGAGCTCGAGCAACATTCAATATATGCTGATGTTTGCGTTCAACTCGAGCATTCTACTGTGGTGTTTCAACACAGGAAGTCTGGTGAATTATGCCATGTTCTGAGAAGTATTTTGTCATAGCAAACTCTCTGCCTTGATCACTCCTAATGATTTTTACACTTGTTTCAAACTGAGTGTTAACCATACTACAGAATGACTCAATAAGAGAACGAACTTCAGACTTGTGTTTCATTAGATAGACCCAGGTTCCTCGTGAGTAATCATCAACCACAGTAAGGAAGAATGAAAAATGGTCATAAGATTCGACTGAGAGAGGTCCCCAGATGTCCATATGGACTAAATCAAAAACTTTAAGGCAACAGTTTCACTAACAGAAAAAGATAAACGTTTCTGTTTGGCAAAGTGACAAACTTCACAGTGAGATACGTGTTCAGCAACAATTTGAGGATTACAGAGTTTCAAAGAACGAATCCTATCCTCACTAGGGTGGCCTAGCCTCCAATGTCAAAGATTAATGGCCTGAGGTTTGAAATTGTAGCTGACAGCAAGGACACAATGAGGAGGGGGAATACTTTTAGACACTTGATTGAAATCCTGAGCTGACAGCTGATATAGACCCTTAATAGTTGTTGCTAAACCAATCGTCCTGCTGGTGATACGGTCCTGGATTAAACATTTTTGGGATTGAAACAGCAATGACACAGAGGAGTCATGAGTTAATTTGCTGACTGAAACCAAATTGAATCCAAAACTAGGAACCAGCAGGACATCATGAAGGATCAGTCCGAAAGGAAGTGAAACTGATCCAATGTGACTAACAGTAGCTTTTGTGGAGTTAGGAAGAAACACATAGACACCAACGACAGCTTTGTAGTTAAAGAAATACCTAAGATTGCAACAGATATGATCTGATGCACCAGTATCAATGATCCAGGTAGTTAACAAGTCATAATCAGTACTAGCAGATAGAGTATACATACCTGAATGATGATGAGGAGTTTGAGGAGGGACATGACTCACTGCCAATGCCTTATGTTGAGGACTCGACGCTTGCTGAAGCAAGGTCCTGAGCTGATGAAGCTCTTCTGATGTGAAAGGGGCATGATGAACAGTGGAGGTGGTTGAATCAGAGCTGCTGGACTCAGTTTCCTGAGTGACCATTCCTGCAAATCTACCAGCATTCAAGTTGCTTGAATAACCACCAGCCTTCTGCTCCTGTTCCCTCTTTTTCTTGTTTTTGAGTTTGAGACAGTCCTCAACTACATGATTATCCTTTCTGCAATATTTGCAGAACAGTCTTCTATCCCCAGTGACAGTCATGGCCTGTTTGGCTTGATCAACAGTGTTGTTTTGGCTAACAGAAAACATACTGGATTGAACCACATCATTACTAATCACTGCTCCTCCTCTCATTTTTTCTTCGTCTTTGTAGGGCACTGTCATATGCTGAGGTGATTGTTGGAAGGGGCCTCATCATTAACAGTTGAGTTTTCACTGTATCATACTCATTGTTCAAGCCCCTCAGGAACCTGATCAAGTAGTCAGTGTCCTGCTTAGTTTGGAATGCAAGCACAGCTGGGCAAATGTTTGGATTCCCAGGCAAACAGGTGCAAGCAACAATCGGGGAAAACTTCCCATATTCCTCCCACAATCCTTTGATTGTGGTGTAGTATTGAGTGACATTCATCTGGCCCTGCTTGCAAGCATGAATCTCATCCTGCAAGTTAGCTAATCTCAATGCATTTGCTTGTCCAAATCGAGCTTTGAGCTCATTCCACAGAACTTGTGCGTTTTCATGGTTCATAACGCTTCTTCTTATCTCTGGATGAAGGGAGTTCATAATCCAACATAGCACCATCGTGTTGCAAGCATCTCAGAGAGTATACTTTTCATCAGAGTATTCAGGTGGATGAATGGTACCATCAATGAATCCAATCTTATGTTTAGTCTTAAGGGCGAACTTAATGGATCTGCTCCATAGTTGATAGTTACCACCATCCAGATTAACATTGACAATTGATTGAGCAAGGTTTTCGTTTGGATTGAGATAGAATGGGTTACCAAAACTGAGAGATGGAGGTGGATTGTTAGAGTTTCCACCATGGTTACGGTGGAGTTGATGGTTTGCGTTGTCGATATCACCATCATCTTCCTCATCCTGCATCGATCCAAAGATGATCGGAGTTGAGTTCCCTGGCGTGACCACCATCAGACGCGCTCTGATACCATGTGAGAAATGGACGAAGGAGGTCGACAGAGAAAAACGAAGGAAGAAGAAGAAGATAGATACTGAAAAGCTTGAGTGTTCATTTATGCTCTTCCTCTGTTCTTATCGTTACATCGTTTTCACCATTTACTGTAGTAACAAACTCAAACGGTAATAAACGAGAATGGCCACGTGGTCCAATTATTACATAACGATATAAATGAAACGACACAGCTTTTATAAACACAAAGCGTCCAACTTGCATTCGTGGTCATGAACTTTCACTCTGTTGCAAACTGGTCACTCCGTGTATCCTCCTCCAACGGTAATGGATTTTCTTCTCTTGATGGTGCACAGCTCATGCTCTTCTTCTCCTCTTATGATATCCTTTGCGTACGTTGTATCAAATGTCTGGATATGCCAAGCTTGCGGGGGTATCGTCGTAGGCGCAGACGTGACGTGCCCAAACCCACAAAACGGCAGAAGAAGATGGGTGAAAGGGACAATTGTCATGAAGATGCTTTGGGTGGGTGGGTGGAAATTTGACTAGAGTAGCTAGTAGGACAATCCAAAAAGAACTTGGCTTTTGAACTCCCTCAATGGATCCTGACACGAATCTGCCTCCTAAACCTTGCATATATTCACTTTCCAATAATTAAACCAAAAGCAAATATCAAATGCGTTTATCTTTCTCAGTTTAGTGTGCATCTTTGAATTCAAAGCAAGAAGATTCACAGGAAAACACCCTGTAAAACGACTCCACTAAATGGAGCGTAGGCCCATGTCAAACCCTAAGCAGACCACCAAGATCCTTGTCACTGGCGGCCAATGATCTTATTTAACCTTGGCCCACTTTATGTTTACTATGACATAAACACTGAAGTGAAAAGACCAGGACGACCTTTTGGATGTCGACAAAGACCATTGATTCACCAAACCCCTCGTACGGCAAATTAGGGCAATTTGGGGCTTTTTTTGGTATTTCCTTTTTCACCTGTCGGTCCTACAGAGCCCACTTGGCACCTGGGGTCGTGTCTGTATCTGGGAATAGTAATTCATAGTTTTAAAATGCGCAATAGCCCGGAAAGAAAGGGGTAGGTACTATAATGCAGCCAAAATCGGGAACAAACTGATAAAACCGTCCAGGTTCATCCATCCTCCCTCGAACTCTTTCAAAAGATTTCTGACATGGGGAGAGGATTGAAATTCAGGAAAAAAATGGTTCCAGGATTTTCAGACGATCTTTGATCGTTAAATCTCACGGTTTTAAATCTAACGGTCTGAATAAAAAGGATATCTAAGTCTTTATCATATTTATTTAATGTATTATTTTTATAAATGGACACTGTCACCTCATCATCGACGTTGACCGGCCAGCGACTCCCCGTCACCGGACGGTGACTTTACGGCGAAACCCCGCCGGCCGGTGACTTTTCGGTGAAACTCCAGTCATCGATCACTTTTTCCGACGAATCTCTTACGACTTTTCCGACACAAATTTATAACCAGTTATATTTCTAAAATTATAACCAACTATATTTTTATAACGAGTTATAATTATAATCAGTTATTTTAAATATAACTGATTATATATTAAATATAATTAGTTATAAACTATTATATAATCAGTTATATTTTAAATATAATCAATTATAGAATATAACCGGTTATATTAAAAAGTATTTGGACCATCAATGTTAACAATTGAAAATTTAAAGACTAGGTTGTTTGTTTATAGAAATTCAGGATTGATGATGTATGTTTTAAACTTTGGGGACCAAAGTTGATATTTCTCATCAACCTTGTTTCTAGCCATACTTGTTCCAAACAAGAGGCATTGCTATTTGTAATGCTGAAAGGGCCATTTTCATAGACGATAACCAGCTCACTGCTACAGCCAGGTCCCCCAGTCAACCGAATGATCACTGTCCTTTTAGCTGTTGCGGGATTTGAAGAACAAATAAAACATCCTACACAGCCCAACATCAACAATTTGTTAGCCTTGTAATGAAGAGTCACCATGCATCCAGCAACCTAACAAGCATCTACTTGGAAAATGACAAAAATCACTGTACTAACAGACAAAGTTCTAAGAAAGATCAACACTGGTAAGCACATACAACTGCATCTCCTGCGCATATATCACAATCAATTCAGCTAAAACCTAAAATCAGAGAACACCACCAATCTTCTTCCCGATCGGCGGAGCCTCACCAACGAGGCCACCGAAAGCTTTCACGACATTGACATCCTCCTTGGGGAAAATATTGAGATCCCTGATGAACTTCTGGGCCTGAAGAGACGGAGTACCACGGCGAGCCAGAAGAAGAAAAAGAGGAAGAAGAGGGAAGATTAGGTTTCAGGACCAATTAAAATTAAGATTAAATAAAAATAAAAATTAAATTATTGAATACCCAAACTACCCCTCCGATAAAAAATCCTGAAATTCCTGAAACTAATTCGCCCGAATTATAAACCTCTCCCACTTTTTTGTGTTATAAAAACTCAATCTTTAAGATAAAGAACCCAATTTCTGTCACTCTCTATCGGAGGTTTTTCGTCGCTTCCGAGCTTACCACCACTTTACTATTCTTTATTAATCATTTCCCCTCTCTTCAGATTTCACAGGGGGGAGACCGATCATAGAACCAGCGAAGCACATACCCTCCTGGTTCTAATCTGTTTTTTTTTTCAATCCCGCAATCATGGCGTCAATGTCGACTCTTTTCGCTCAAACTCACTGCCCTATCCGCTTCCTTCCCAAATCATTCACCACCCAGCTGGCTCCACCCGTCAAAGTTTCCTTCTCGGCCAAAACCCGGAGCAGCAAGGCTGTCCGGGTCAGGGCTGGGTTGATCGACCCGGACGGTGGAAAGCTGGTGGAGCTATTCGTCGACAAGACCCAGAGGGATGTCCGACGGAATGAGGCGGCGGCTCTGCCGAAGGTAAAGCTTACGAGCATCGACGTTCAGTGGGTCCACGTGCTGAGCGAAGGTTGGGCAAGTCCCCTACGCGGGTTCATGAGAGAATCCGAGTTCCTCCAAACTCTTCATTTCAACTCGCTCCGTCTCCAAGACGGATCGGTTGTAAACATGTCGGTACCCATCGTACTGGCAATCGACGATCTGCAGAAGCAGCGCATCGCCGAATCCAATAGGGTCGCCCTTGTTGACTCTAACGACAACACTATCGCAATCCTCAACGAGTAAGATTCCCCCGCCCTCTAACTTTTTTTATTCGAGAACTTATGCAGACAAATTAGCTCTCTAATTCATTAGGTCTTACATGTTGAATGAGAAATGATTGCTTGCTGGCTAGGCTAGGACGTAGAAACTGCGGCTAATTGTTTATGTTGATTGCGTAGCACGATTCAGCTGGCTCATGTTAGGCTTATATATGTGTGGCACTTCTGATTCTTGCAGCATTGAGATATACAAGCACCCTAAGGAAGAAAGGATAGCAAGAACATGGGGAACCACTGCTCCTGGTTTACCATACGTTGAGGAAGCCATTACCGGTTCAGGGAACTGGCTGATTGGAGGTGATCTAGAGGTTATAGAGCCAATTAAGTACCATGATGGCCTCGATAGATTTCGGTTGTCACCAGCTGAGCTCCGTGAGGAATTCGAGAGGAGGAATGCAGATGCTGTGTTTGCATTCCAGCTGAGGAACCCTGTGCACAATGGCCATGCTTTGCTGATGACCGATACTCGTAAGAGGCTACTTGACATGGGTTATAAGAACCCTGTTCTTTTGCTCCATCCACTTGGCGGCTACACCAAGGCTGATGATGTTCCGCTCACTTGGCGGATGAAGCAACATGAAAAGGTCTGTGCTTTGTTACATGGTTGTGATTTTCCTGACAAGTCTTTTCGGGGGTAAAGCTGACTTTGATATGTTAATATTTTCCTCAGGTACTTGAGGATGGTGTTCTTGATCCTGAGACAACTGTGGTTTCAATATTCCCATCCCCAATGCACTATGCTGGTCCGACTGAGGTGCAGTGGCATGCTAAAGCTCGGATCAATGCAGGGGCTAACTTCTACATTGTGGGAAGGGACCCAGCTGGAATGGGCCACCCTGTTGAGAAGAGGGATCTTTATGATGCTGACCACGGAAAGAAGGTGTTGAGTATGGCTCCCGGACTCGAGCGCCTGAATATCCTTCCTTTCAAGGTACATATATTACAACCAGAACCCGGGTTACGTCAACAACTGATATTGCTTGTACCACACCCTCGACAGAATGCTGAATATTTGCTTGTGATATAATTGCAGGTTGCTGCGTATGACAAGACACAGGGTAAAATGGCATTCTTTGACCCCTCAAGGGCTCAGGACTTCGTCTTCATATCTGGCACCAAGGTAATATTACCAACTAAGTGAGAGACCTATTTGTGCCAAACCTGTTTTAGGTTAGGGAGTAGCAATGAACAAGAATGTTTATGGTGTCCTCCTTATTGCCTTGAACTTGCAGATGAGAGCGCTTGCAAAGAGCGGAGAGAACCCTCCTGATGGATTCATGTGCCCCGGAGGGTGGAAAGTTCTGGTCGAATACTACGACAGCCTGAACCCAGCACCGAATGGCAAGGTTCCTGAACCAGTTCCAGCCTAGCCACTCATGGCTTCATATCTCTGTATTATAAAGGATTTCCGACCTGATTGGTAGAAAGCGTGTGGAAAAAAACTCATGGTTGAGTTTCTCATCCGCTGTAAATACCATGGTGTGTTCAGACATCTCCAAATAATAAAAGCAATTGTGTGGACGGGGGAGCAATTGGTAAAAGGCTGCAACTTTTGCTTCCAAAACAATCTTGGGTGGCTTTGGTCATTTTGTATCATAAATCTCTACTTTCTGGTTTCAATGATGTTGAAATTGATTGGTAATGTTTTATGTGAAATATACAACTTTGGTACTTTTTTCGTGTCCAGCTTTCTTTCAGATCACAGCTTGCTTTTAACATTTGCAACAGACTCAAGAATAGACAAGATAATCCTAAAAGAATCAGTGCAGATTTAATAAATACCCAGATACTCTGGAGAATGAACTAAACTCTGTAATTGGTTCACCAATAATCAACATATTCCGAATTGCGATCGGTCTCGTACTCCTCTTCTTCGTTAAAATAACAATCTTCACCGCCGTCATTGTTTTCTTCAAGCTTCTCAGTCTCCTCGTTGTTCTCTGCAGCCTAACCATCGTCTTCTCCATAGTCCTCATCAATTAATTTCTTAGACGCGTCGAAATTGATCTTGGAACTCAATGACGCCTCTCTCGCCTTCTTCTTATTCTGCTCCTTCTCCTTCTCTTCCTTTTCTTTGTCACAGCTAGCGTCTAGGCCGGTTTTCTCGGATTTGCGGGCATCGGCTTTAAGCTTCTTCCTGGCGTCTGGCGATGGGTTATCAAATTCTCGCTCCCTCAGTTCCACTTGCCTCTTGTCGTTCAGGCAACTGGATATCTCATTATCGTCGATGTCGCTCAAATCTTCTTCTTCTCCGCTCTCTGTGGATTCCCGATCCGTAGACATTGCTATCGACGACGCTAAAGCACCGTTACTCTCTGCTCTTCTTTCCTTCTTGTTGTCGGGGGACACTTATATAGTTTTTATTCACAATTTTTTTTGGTGGTGAAAACGTTATTCACAAGTTTGAAACCGACCTAAAAGGCTCCGGCCCCGGATTGTAGTCATTTGGGCTCACTTAGCTCAGTGGGCCATAACAAGTCTGACTGCAGGTCCAGTTCTTTTCTTTAAATGAAATATTACATTTTGTCTAACTATGGTAGTATTATTATGAGTTCAAGTACAACACTTATAACTGCGCATCTGGTGTAGTGGTATCATAGTACCCTCCCACGGTACTGACCAGGGTTCGATTCCCTGGATGCGCAATGGCGTTTTTTTTGCACAGATTTTATTTAGAACGGGCAAGAAAAGTTTTTCAAGAGATTTCTTTTACGATAAATGGACCCGTTTATAGCAAAAGATGTTGAAACATCGAGCATTATTTTTTTAGTGAACGAATGGCCGATTGCATAGATTCATTCCCCACCCCAGTTATCATCTTTGTAGCTGATGTCTGCTTTGAATTTTATACAGTCCTAACAGCCGGTTCTATCGTAACCAAACTCGTATATGCATGCTTCAAGTGTTATTGTCGGCCGGCCCTCATGATCAGGTTGTCAAACAAATAACTGTTAGCCAGTTTTACAGTGCCTGGGATATGGATCAACAAGAATTGCAGGTTTCACTCTCATTCTCTGTTAATAAATCTGATAATGATGTGAACCACTGCGACGAAACTCAACAACAATCTTGACACGGAACACTTGAACTCAAAATCTTCGACAAGCGGCGGAAGCAAGATAGATAACCGGCCACAAACGAGAGTGAATATCTCGTCAATATGATTAAGCGGTCCTCCAAGCACGAATCGACACGCACTTAAATGAACCAATGATTCTCGAAGTACGAATCACCATACACTCAAACAAATCAAACGAGTATAAAACTCAAAACACTCAAACTCAATTTTTATTCATCATAATTGTCTGTCGTCTACGTACAAATAACTTACTTTTATATAAGCTTTCAAAACTTAACCCCCAAGTAAAACAATAATAAAATAATCCTTAATCCTACATACAAAATTAAATAACTTTTATTTTAATTAAAAATAACTATTAAATAGGCATATTTTAGTATTCCGCCCGTATACTTTAATTAAGCATATCTCCTTAGATTCTTCGAATCTGATGGCCCATAATGAATGGATGAAAAAGTAATTGAATTATCTTTCCAACACCACTAACCTTGCACCAATCGGAGCCCTCATAAGAGAGTAACGACCGAAATACTAAATTGGACAGAATCTACGCAGATTTCTATCATGTCCTCCTTTAAGACGATTTGTCTCGAATCGGAGAAATTCCAACTTGAACCTCCAGGATCGAACACAACCCTTAGAAACAATTTTAGCAATTGTTTGATAATTTGACCCATCTTGATGCACTCCACATAATACCTTAACTTTTGAGCCCCACCAATACCTCGTGTTTCGCGTTTATCTTCGCTATGAGATGTAAATTCCCTAAAATTTTAGGCGTTGGCAACTTCATTGAACTCGATGAGGCAAAATATGGTTCAAACTCTAACCACTTAAGCATGATGGTTGTTGTAATAGGAAGCACGAACTCGACATGGATAAATACGAAGTGAGTGCAAGTAGTAAGATGGAGGAAGAGGGGGAATCATTTCATCCTTTTTTTTCCTCGACATCTTCTTTATCCTTCTTTTCTTTGGTATCTTCTTCATCATCAGAATTGATCTCTCCATTCTTCATGACAATGTCTCGCTTGTTTGGACAATGGATAGCTACATGCCCTCACTCTTGACATTTAAAACACATAATAGCACTAGAACGAATACTATCTAAGTTAGACTTCTCATTAGCTATTGTTACCTCGCCTTGTGAAGCTTTAACCTTTGAAGAAGACCCGTCTGTGTTCGTTAAATTTTTCATCCACTTGAAGTTGTCAGAAGTAGGTGGATTGGAACGTCATGTATAGCCATTTTGAACTTGTCTTTCCACCTTGAGTGCCAGTTGCACTAATCCATCTAACTCAGTGTAAGTTTGTACCTCCACAATATTTTGAATCTCCCGATTTAAACATGAAGAAACCTTGCCATTCTCATCTCATCGTCTTCCTCAATATTCCCACGAATCATCAACAACTCCATCTCCTTGTAATAATCTTCAACTAGTAAGGATCTTTGGCGAATAGTTTGTAACTTGTATTTCAAGTCCCGTTCATAATGTGTAGGTACAAATCTTCGCCTCATGATTTGCTTCATCTCAGCCCAACTTGTAATTGGATTATCTCCGATCTGCTTTCTGGATCTACATACCTTGTCCCACCATGTAACATCATAATCAGTAAATTCAACAACAACGAGCTTCACTTTCTTCTCGTTGGAGTAGTATGGCACTCGAACATGAATTTCATTTTCCGCTCCCAATCAAGGTAGGCTTCCAGATCAATTTTTCCTTGAAAAGATAGAACTTTAAGCTTGATTAAGTTTGTCCTCTCTTTGCTAGCGCACAACTCGTCGATCATCATTAGGGATTTCTTCGTTGTCCTCATCGTCTCTCCCATCACGATCCGGCCTTCGATTTTGCTCTTCAAGTCAGGCTAATCAAGTACGAATAGCCCCCATTCCAATTTCTAATTTTTTAAGCATCTCTTTAAATTGTGTTTGAGTCACAGTCTGATCTGTCATTTTCGCAACTCAACGAACCGATTAACAATAAAAAAAACTAATATATTAACTAATTTTTTTTTCTGCCTACGTTATCTTCTCCTATTTTTTTGACCAAACACAAAATACTTAATCTAAAACTAAAACTACTTCTACTGGACGTACTGCAACCATGTCTCCTTTTTTTTGCTTTTCCAATTTTATTTTTCAACTACAAGACCACGTAAACAGTAAACTACGACTACAAACTTTTTTTTCAACTAAAGCTTAAGCAAATGATGAGGGATATGAATCCAAGATAAACCTGGAAATTGGATATGTATGTTTTTTATTTGAATTGAAGTTTTGATGTCAAATTGATGTGAACCACGCCACGATTGCTACGAAACCCAACAACAATCTCGACACGAAATATTTAAATTCAAAATCTTTGACAAGGGGCGGAAGCAAGATAGATAATCGGCCACATCTCGCAGATACGGTTAAGCGGTCCTCCAAGCACGAATCGACACGCACTTAAATGAACCAATAATTCTCCAAGTACGAATCACCATACACTCAAACAAATCAAACGAGTATAAAATTCAAAACACTCAAACTCAATTTTTATTCATCATAATTGTCTGTCTTCTACGTACAAATAATTAACTTTTATATAGGCTTTCAAAACTTAACCCCCAAATAAAACAATAATAAACTAATCCTTAATCCTACATAGAAAATTAAATAACTTTTATTTTAATTAAAAATAACAACTAAATAGATATATTTAGTATTCTGCCCGTCCACTTTAATCAAGCATATCTCCTTAGATTTTTCGAATCTGATGACCCATAATGTATGAATGAAAAAATAATTGAATTATCTTTCCAACACCAATAACCTTACATCAATCGAAATCCTCAAAACAAAGTAATGACCAAAATACTAAACTGGATAGAATCTACATAGATTTCTATCAGATAACCACTGTATGTTTTTTAATGTCTTCATATTTGGATGTGTACACCACCATCCACAAATAGTTACTTGAATGCGCAACTCGTCATATGCTCTGGCTGAAACACTGTGTCCAGTTTTTGTAATGAGATCCTGTGCTCGGGGCCTAATTATAGCAACCTTAGAGTCGGTGAGTGAGTAGCAAAATTACTCTGATCAAGTTTGTTACAAAAATGTTCAAGTCAAACATGTTTGCATCACATGAACCTACTCAATCGTAGTGTGTATGAGTGTTCTGCTACCAAATGCCAGAAGGCACATAATTGTTTATAAATCGTGGTACATCCGACCAGGAGTGGTAATTGCAAGGAAAAAAATTAAAATATGAACAGACACCTTCCTTGATACAGAATTCTCGCATAACTCCATACAGCTCACTGTTTGACGAACTAAATGCGAAAAAAAAAACAGATTGAAGAAGGGATGCAAGCAAGTGAGTGCCATCCATCATTTTAGCAGCAAATCTCTGAGCTGAAAAGGTACGGAAATGGTGGAATTTCATCTTTTTCAGCCAACCCTTCCTTCCTAGTAACATAATTCTCCCATCGGAACCCAGAGGGGCCAATTTAAAGGCATAGGTGCTAGGAGGGTCCCTAACTTTTGACCTTGCAGCATAAAAAGTTGCTTTGTAAGAGATCAGTCCAAGAAAAGGGGTTAGGATTGAATTTTGTATACATATAACTAAAAGCTAATAATGTTCAGTTCAATACTTGCAGGCTGCAGCAGCTTCAGAGTACAATATAAAAGGTTCAATACTTGAGAAATTTTTAAGAGTAAGAGAAATCCACTACATCTGACATTATTCTACATTCCCCTCCAAAGCCATTTTGCATACTGTACCAAATGGCTTATGCTAATCATTAAATCTGAGGCCTCCGTAGTGTATTAATGGCCATACCAAAACTTGCATCATCATATTCATTGTCATTAGTCTTTTAATTCCTTCAGCTTTAAATGTCAAAAATGGGTTGGCCAAGGTCGGCGGCCAGCCGTGTAGGTCTTTTGCCCTTTCTTTCTTACTTAATAAAAGGAACAAGTTTTCTCATCTAAATATGCAGATAATCTTTTATAGAACAAAAGTGTTAACCTATGCAGTCAAAGCATTTACTTGCATGAGAGAAATATCACTATGCCTTTTTGACAACTATTTACACAGATAAGCAATAAGAGAGAGAGAGAGAGAGAGCTTCCCTATCATGACTTGAATTCAATCTACTAACAGTCGGAGTCTAATGCTAGTTGTTTTCTACATGATCAGCGTCAAACAACCTTGTTACGTTAAGAGTATAAGTCAATATGTCATGTAACAGTAACACAGTTTTAACACTATTACTTAAGTTAGATGTGTTATGTTTATCAAACTTAAGTAAGAATATGAACAACTACTTAACATTAGCCTTGCGAGATGAACTTGTAAAGAGGAAAGTGGGAGAGATCAGCTCAACATATTTGTTACCATGTTACCTTGGTTTATAAAAGATGCGTTTTACAAGATTTTGCCAATTGGAGCTCTAAATGATAAACCAGAGCTTGCCGACACTTGACTTCAATAAGTTAGAAATTAAACCCTTTAAATACCAGAGACACAGAACAAAAGAAAGAAAAAGGGGCTACGTGGTGCCGGCGTGCATTCCATTGCGGCCAATGTATCTGTTTTGGATGACAAATGTCCTCCCATTCACTTCTATGAACAAAATAAGACTTGCACTTTAAGGGAAATAATATTAGTATAAGAGGTCCACCTTGGCAAAAGTAGCAGCCCCTCTTAACACTGTTAAAAGAAAGGGAAGGCGGGACATGTGATCATAATCACTATATTATGTTTATTTCTGAAGGGTGTACTTTTTCAAATTTGCATTTAGGTGTTTTCCTTTCAGGTGAATTCTTTACAATCTATATTTGGTTTGGTTTGGTTTGGTGAGAGGAATGTGCTAAACTAAGTGTTGCAATTAGAGCTGAGATGGGGAACAGTAACACCTCTGGGTTTCAAGGTATGTAATTATGGCAGGGGATTCCTTTATTTTTTCCTATTTTTCATACTTGTTTCCTCTCTGGTTGGCTCATGAATGGTGGCTGAAGATGCAGCAGAAGAAAATTCTAACACAAAGATTGAAGGAACTCAACCAAAATCTGTGCAAGAACATGATGAGCAAGAAGGTACAAGAGGACACTTTGTTGATCAAAGTGAAGGAAGTGATGAAAATGGAGGAAGAATGTTAGGTTCTGAGGATCCAAAGGAAGAGGAGGGAGCAAAAGCCCGGAATCGAGATGGAAAAGGTTCGGTTTGCTAATATACCTAATGACAACAACTTTATTTTGGTATAAAGTTGTGTTGATTAGTTTATCCTGGCAATCAATATTTTTTCAGTTGTTTCAGAGCAAGAGAATGATAGGCTGGAGAGCCAAGTTCATGATCTTATGTCTGTCGAATCTGAGGAACCAAAGCCCGAATATGAAGAAGAAAGAAGTAAAGACAGTAATCCTCAACTAAATATTGTGAGGCAACAAACAGAAGAAAACAAGTCTGATTCTATGGAACAACCAGAATCTAGTAAGCCAGGTTAACCAACTAAACTTCACAATCCATGAACAATCATTTCTTCTTAAACGAATCAATACGATCATTAGTTTTGAGCAGGAAGAATGAAGCTTACCTATTTATCTGCAGCAGAGGAGGTGGAGGAGACGTTGAGCTCAGGTTCAACTGTTAGATCCCATGCACATGATGAGCAAGAACATCAAGGTTCTGATGAAGTAGAATCAAACCTGACTGAAAACCAAGGTAACTCAACTTCCACCAATATGGAGAGGTTGGAGAGCCAAGTTCACGATCCTTTGCTAGCCGAATCTAAGAAGCCAAACCTGGACTACAATGGAGATAGCAGCAAATGTGGCAATTCTCAACCGAATTTATTGAGGGAAGAGATGGAAGAACGCATATCTGATGTAGATGAGCAGCAGGAACTGCATAAGCCAGGTTAGCCTACTTAACTTCATAATCCATGTCATGAAGAACCAATAAATCTATCTGACGAAAAAACTTTTACACTCTCTCCTTTCTATCTGCATCAGTGGAGGCAGAGATGAGCATAGGATCACCTGTTATGCCCCCTTCACACGATGGGCTACAAAATCATGGCGCCGATGAAGCAGAATTGAAACAGAACGAGAATGAAGGCAACTCAACGTCCACCATTATGTCCCCTTCAATCAATGAAGAAGTTCCGAATTCTGAAGAACTGGAATTGAACCTGAATAAAGATGAAGGCAGCATAACAAAATCACCATTTGCTCATACTACTGATTCTGAGAATAATCAGCATTTTGATGTTCATACATCTTATGCTCATGATGAATCTGTCATAGCTGAGAATCTCATGGATGGGTTTTCGGTGAATGAACTGATCATATCTTTACCCAGTAAGATATCCATCAAAGTTGTATCTCAAGCTGCAGTTGAAAATGGAACTGATCATCATGAGCCAGAGAGTGAGCAGATGAACTATGGCGGTTCCTTGCAGTCACAAGTAGAAGCCAATCTGATGGCTAAACACGACCGTCCAAATGGTGATGATGAAGAAAGATCTAGTAACCAAGCAGGTCACAAGATTCATGGAGAAGAAATCAGCCACCTAGAGGCTTCAAAACCTGAAGCAAACCTGATTTTGGCCTCACTACCACCACCACCTGAAGCCAAAGAATCTAATGAAGGGGAAAACAATCAAGATCAGCAATCAGAAAATGGGTCACAACTTCATTGCTCATTTGTGTCTGTATCAAAGAGCAACGGTTCCCTGACTGAGGCTGCTTCTAAAGACGAGAAGATGGAACTTCTTCAATTGGGGATTCCAACCATAGATGGTCAAAACAAAGAACATGAACTGGCACAGATTCACACCACTGTCGAAGTAATGAAGGACCATAAAGAAACTCCACAAACTGAAAATGGAAAAGAAGAATTGTTGCAAGAGTCGTCACCTGACCAAGAGAAAGTGTCTGCAACGGAGTCTGAAGATTCTCCACAAGACATCAGTAGCAACTCCAACTGGGAATTCAACACAGGAAACAGCTCCGATTTCTTTGTCGATATGACTCCAACTTTCATCGCCGATAAGTTGACTGGTGAGGAAGAGCCTGTTCCATTTCCAATCCAGCTTCCGGCAGCAGTTACGGTGAGAAAGGAAGAGACCGACCAGCAATTGGGAAGACTGAGCACCGACTCAGCTCCCGAAAACTTGACCGCCGATTCCCATATGCAGAAATCCCCGAGCTTCAATTTTGATCTTCATCTTCGGCGACGCAGCACCGAAGAGTACTCCGATCAAACTCCTCTCCTCCAGAAATACCAAGACAAGAACACGATCACATCTATATCTAAAGAAACTAAGGCTTTTGAAATGCCCAGTCACGAAGAGGCGATGTCAGTGGAAGAGAAAGCCAGTCAAACCCTAGAGAAGAGTGATTCAGAGAAGCCGTTGATCCTAGGGTGGATGAAGGAAGACAATAATAATGAAGTCCATCGCCAAAAGAAAGCATCGGAAGAGGAAATGACGAAATGGGTTCCGTCTGAAGAGAAAGAAAAGCAGTACAGCCGGCGCCGATCGACAATCTTCAGCAACTGTCTGTGCTGCACGGCAACAAACGCCATCAGTTAATGAATGACTGGACTCCCCCACTCTCGATTTGCCAGCCACCATTTGGGTTTCTTCCTTATATTATTTATATGATTATTTGATTCGATTGGATTGGGTTTTCTTCTGCAAGTTTGTGGAGTTCTGGTCGTCAATGGTTCCGGTTCCGGTTCCGCCATTGCCAACGTTTCCATTGTTTCTGAGTGGTCATTCACTATGAAGGTTTGAATATGTAATTTCACCGTTTGCTCAGTAAAGATGAAAAATAAGAGAAATACTATTCTTCGTCTTAAGTTTCGTTAAAAAACGGCTTACAATTTAAATTCCACGTGTATAATTACGGATGCTCTTCGGTATGTGTGTTAGAAACCCAAATATATAAAAAATCTAAACCAATTCGAATGAACTCATCCTCACATTCACCTCCACACCTCTTTCGGCGCCACCTCTGCCGGCATTCGCCACCTCCACCGCTGTCGGCCACTTATTGTAGCCATTGTGTCCTTCTTACTGCCGCCGCCTCCTTGCTTCAACCGCTTCGACCTTGTTGTCGCCGACGTCTCTTCCTCCTCCGCTTTAGAGTCCCGGCCGAACGCCGACCGCCAAAGCCAAACGCCCTATTTGGGCGTCCCCTCCTTGTTGCGTAAACGCCTTATTTGGGCGGTCCCTCTCTATCGTACAAACTCCCAAAATGGGCGTTCCCTTTTTTCATATGTTTAATTTGTGTTATATTTTTATGCTTAATTTTACTCTGCTTCTGTTCGGAGCGGACAACCCACACGGAATAATTTTATTTATAATATAACTTACATACAACAATAAAGATCACTTCGGATGATGTCCACCGCGTGACATGAACAGCTTAAATTAGTCCTTATACAACGGTCTTCATAAAGTAATATGTAACCTTCCCCATGTTATATGGAAATGTGGCATTGGTTTAATTCTATTGTTCTCGTTTAATTATATTTGCACCTAATAATTCTCGATACAAACTAATTTTAGTGTAACAACCAGATGCACTATATTCAGATCATGTAAAATAGGCAAATAGATAACACTAAATATATTCATATTAATCAAATCCTTAACATATATTGGGCGCCATATGTAGCACCCAAATGAAAATATATAATTCATAATTAGTATATAAATATTACGTTAAAAAAAATTAGGACGCCTTAATAGGGCTCTCAGGCACTACTTTAGGCCCGTAACACATAATGAGCGCGTTAATAGGGCGATGGACGGCGGTAATGATGGTGTGGTGGGGTGTATTCGCGGTGGTGGTGAGGTGTCTTGCCGGCGGCAAAAACTAACTCGACCAAAAGTTTTTGAAGAAATCGAAAATAAAATCGATGAAATTATTTTAATGAACCAATTGTCAAAGACATTTGTATAATGGTACATACCAAATTTGTATTGTGAAGCATTTTTTAATGGAAACTAGGACGAAGAATAATAATTCAGAAAAATAAGCTCATAATAAAAAACTAGTTGTAATATTAAATAATGAAAATGCTATTTACCCAAAAGATAAAGCTCTCAGGGCATCCCGATAGACTCATCAGAGGTTGTTTCAGTGTTTTGGCCTGTCGTCTCGACTTTCAATCTAACGGACTAGGGTTTTCAGGGCAGGAGTAGAATTAATGGTGTAATAGTTTTTTTTTTTGAGATTTAAAATTCGAATTGAAAGAGCTTCCCTCTCTTTCTTTGACAATATTGTGGTAATTGAGGCGGAAAAAAGCAATAACGCTCGTTCACCTGTCTCACTTTCTTCACTTATCACCGATTAATTCTCTCACCTCTTAACGTCGTTGACAGTTATATATCGTTTTTCCAGCTGTTTTGTCTTCCTTTAATTGTGTTTTCACCACAAATATTTTTCTCTTTGTTAGACTTTTTTATGTTGTATTCTTTCTCCCGTTATGTAACTGTTATATGTGTACTCTACTTAAATAGGTGCGACCGGAGAGGATTGCAACAATTCAACCGGAAAAAAATTGAATAGGAAATTAAAAGGTATTGGTAATGGTATGCTATGTCATGGCCATATTATGTTACATTATGACCGCGTTATCTTACTATCCTTACTAATACAAACACGTTATGTTACTGATACGATGGCGTTATGACCATCTTAGGTATCGAAATAGAATGTTGAGAAACCACATGTGAAGAGAAAGCCTATCGAGCGGTCACAAATAAATCGAAAAAGTATTCTTCTCATGCATAGAGCTAGTATTATGCCTATGTGGAGCTCATCACATCAACGTCAGTGGCCGGCTTCAATCGTCCCACCCATGTGGACCCATTTTGCCGGAATTGTAGGCGGTTGGCAAACCCCGATGCCGTCCAATCGAGTGCTCACAGATCTGGTTCGAACGCACCGCCCAGCTATTCTTATTCTTTTGGAAACCGATTGATATTAAATATACCATAATATTTGACACTTAATTTGCTAATCTTAATGCCATAATATCAATCGCAATCGGAAGTTTTGATGAAAATTGGTGATATTACCCTTAATTTCGTAAATTCAACCCTTGGACCTTCATGGTTCATTTTTATGTTGTTTCTAGTGTTTTAATGACATTTCAATTCACACAATTATAAAGAGATGAATTTCAAATCCAATGATACAAACCGAAGGTAAATCAGATTCTGAACGAAGATGTTACGGCTGTTTTACGATCCACCGCTCAACCGATTGCCGGAAGGACAACTGGGCATGGGTGAGGACGTCAGCACATGTAGATATGTACATCATCAAGGACAACTACATCATGCATACAACTGATGGAGTAGGTGCTGGAGGCTTTAATACGCCATTTTTTGAGCCTATATAACAACAACTCTTCTCCACTTCGAAAACACATCATACACACACCATATCAGACCTCCAAGCTTAGTTACTCTGTCCCAAGGCGTCCTCCTTCAGCCCGGGAACGTGCCACTTCAAACCGCACACAATTCAGAGCCCTGGAGGTGAATAAATCCATTCCGGAACTTCCGTTCAGCATTGCTGAATTTTACGACGACAGAGAGTTCTTGAATCTCGGAGCTCCAGGTTCATGTATTATCTCCATTTCTGTGTTGTTAACATGATTATCATGTGTAACTAAGTTCCACCTCTGTTCGGATTTGATGAAACCTTGATTATGTGTTAATTCGGCATTATTTCGATTGGGTTTATGCAAAACTATAGTTAATTTCGTTCTTATCTTTCTCTTGCATTTAGCTACTTCTATATCTTGTAATTGCCGAATTCTAGTTGTAAGATTATCGTTGAGATTCGGTTTAGATACAAAAGTGCGACTAAATTGTTGGGAATATGCAGTTTTAATCAAACCAACCCGAGTCCAAGCTATTGATCAAACCAACAGCCAAACTAAACAGAACGACACCGTCTCATGGTTACCGTTAATCTAAACAGAATATGACCGTTGGAGCAAGAGGGAGAGATGATGATCGCCTTCTGATTTCCCTCCTGATTTTGCTCAACCAACGATCTTCCGGAGGTCGTGGGGTGAACCACGGTGATGGAATGGAGACTGCTACTCCATATAAAACCAGAGTGCTCATCACCCCAGTAGAGCAGTAGATTAACACAGAAACCATTGATCATTAGAGTTGAGATAGTGATTACCTTGAGAGCATTTTTCCAGCACCTTTGATTGTTGTGGTGTAAGGGAAATAGCTTTAAGGGCAGTGGCTCCTCCACGATCACTTGCTTTACACGTTACTTGACTCTCTTCTCTTCCTGCTAAAGTTGTTTGATTCTGTCCCTAACATAAATACCCGAATGCCAAGGGTTAGAATCGTCGTCTCCGCTACACTCGAGAGAGGGGCGGAACATCGATCCGCTTTGGAATTGATTTTCTGATTAATCATTATTCTATTTTTAATGCACTTGGTAATTAACTCTAATTAGTCTCAAGAGAGCGGTTAGATTATTATCGAGTAGGGAATCTATGATACGAAAGTGCTTAAATTCTAGTTTTGGATTAAACGCGGTAATTGCTTTTTCACGTATAGTTAAGCATAACACTTTCGGAATAATTTACTTAATTATCATTGTTTCTTGGTGAATTCATTTCCGGACAGGTTGCTAGCATCCATTAAACTCGATTCCAACTCTCGTGCTTCCATACCCGCTATTCCAACGACTCGACTTTTATTCTCTCACTTTCCGGAGTAATATTCCGAACGGAACCTCGTGAATACGATCTCGATTTTACCGAGTTTATCTTTGAACTCGCCTTCGGGTGGGATTAGAAACTCTGGACACTATGCAGAAGATGGAGACAGTACACGCATCTATAGGCTTCGAGGCTTGTTTTGTGGTGGAAGTTGTAGGGCATATTGGTCTATCTACACTAATCCCTCCTACATGCACTACACTAATACCCCACCCGAATGAAGAAGACATAGACATTTAGCCAGGATCAGACACAAAAGAACTCCATTCCACCTGCTGCACATAAAAAAAGTGTCATACGCACAACATGTAACCAATTGTCGGAGCTAACCATAATAAAAACCTGTGAAATGTCTCTAGACTCTTCCTGAAAATTTCAATAATTTCTTTCACGCCAAATGGACCACAAGACGAATGGATAAATAGCCTTTTTAGACTGTTAAAGCGGGATAGGCAGTTCATCCATTTCCATGCCACGTTCATGAAACTCAATCAAACACTATCAATCTCGATGACAATTGATCAAGAAAGTAGAGATTTGATAAATTGTAAATGAAGAAGTAAACTAGTGAAGAGGAATCGAATTTCTTCTTCTTCCTTTACTTCACGTTGCCGAAATGAGAACAAATAGGATATAAAAATCCTATCTTAAATATGGGCTATAGCTTATAACTACGGCCCAATTATTTAGTCAATTAATTTCAGCCCAAGACCAATGTTCAGTTCTACGGATTAATTTACGATAATTACGAGAATTAAGAACACAATGTTTTAACGTGGTATCGGAAACTCAGCCTACTCCATGCCCGATGAATGATTATCCCAAGAGTTATATTATTATCACAAATTAAATAACGTACCTTCATAAACTAACAAAGTGACAACAACCTTTGCACACACGCAAAGTGACAATCCTCCGAAATCGGAGTGACAACTTCTACCTGTGATCTCTCGAGAACAAGAGTAACGATACAGATTGTCACTCACCAAAAATCTTATCGACTAACCAGATCACTCCACTCACACTCTTTTCTCTCAATCACAGTCTATCGACTTTTCACTCAAATACGATAGTGACAATGAAGCTTTAAAGAATAGAGCACTTGCTTGTGAATTGGTGATTTGCTCCATCCATCTGCTTCTCTATTTATAGGTGTCGATCACTCCTAGTAGCCGTTTGGAAATTGATCTTCAAGATCAATTCCATGATTCTGTAATCATCCAGCATACCATAATGAGGATGATTTGATTCTTTGTCCAACCGATTTCCTAGCTGTTGGTTTCTTCAAGCGATCCTAGCCGTTGGTATTGATTTAGATAATGACTGGATATTCTTGCCAACTCGGTTTGTAGTTGTCCAAGATACTTCAAGCCTTTGTAAATAATATTCATTCCATATATGCACGTTTGGTATTGATTTGTAAGATCATGAAAGGATCTTCTTTCCAACTCGGTTTGCTCATCAAGGTTGGTGTGTAGCTGTCCAAGATAATTCTACTCTTCACAAATAATGCACATTCCTTAGTTGTAGATTTTTGCTTGAAACTTGCATATCAAGCTTTTCGATTTCCAACAGTTCAAACCCCAAGAATCCAAAGGAACGAGGCTATGAATGGAAAGGTTTGAAATGATTTTTGCCTACATCAAAGATGAAACACATACAATGTAAAAATAGAAGGTCCACTGATTTGTTCTCACACAGGTACATCACACAACGAGTCACCATCTCCATCCCTCTTCTTTGGAGATTATCAACCGTTGCAATTTTCTTGAAGAACACCCTCCAACAAAAGCATTGGATCTTAGAGGGCACACAATTAGACCAAACAGAGTCGTGGGGAAAACCTTGAATTCCCGAGAACTTGTCTAACATGCAAATGGAGCAAAGTGAGCACATAAAGAAACTGAGAGAGATTTTCAATGACTAAATCACACAGGGAGGGCCTTTTGAAAGAAAGTCCAGCAGAAACGCCTCTAATCTAGAAATGAGGTCTTCTCACTCGTGGAGTGCATGTCAAGAAACGCCTCTAATCTAGAAATTAGGATTCTGAATGATATTTGTTTTATTCACTAACACTCCCCTTGATAGCATGATTTATGGTTGTCGATTTAACCCCATCTTGACTTATTTTTTACTCGGTTTGATCGATTATTGACTCATATATCGTGATTGGTCGAAGGAAACAAGAGATTCATGTAGTGTTTTCTCGAACGGAATGTTTTGGTCCGTTCGACCTGTTTTCTCATGTTTTATTGAGCTTTCAGGTATCTGCTGGATAGAGGATGATGAGACGAATTCAACGAGACCACCCACTCAAACGGAAGCTCTCAGAAGAGTTGAGGTTTGCAAAACTTCCCGCGGTAAGCCATATGCACGGAATGAGGGGCTATAGGATTCGAAAAAGGAGGCCTTTCGGTCTTTTAAAGTTATGATACCATGTCAAGAATCGTTGCTTCCCAATAACTCGAGTTGTTGGGAGAGGATTCTGAATTGTTACTATCCATCGTTGGTGAAATTCAACAATGACATTGACAACGATTTGCGGTGCACCAAAAATTGTCTCGTGGATGCAAGCTTCCATAAGTTGTTACATGTACAAGTGGAGATAATTTTGATTATGTCGTGGAATACCCTACCCGGTCATCACATTGAGTGATGTTGGATATAGGTCAAACCCCGTAACACACTATCCTGTTTACTCAGCCAAAGTTGGGTGCGAAATGTCTCAGAGGAGCGGTAAATCGAACCTGTGTTATCGCGATAAACAATCTCGTAATTATAAAAATACGTTAAGAGTTTCTCCGTATGATCCTAAATTAGGCTTCTTTAACTTCAAGAATGGTCAGCGGCTTGATGTTTTGCTAGGGGACGCGACCTGTGTATGTGGTCTAACGTTGCATGAAACCCTTGAAAAAATTGATGTTGGTGATTGCAAGCCTAGGGTGTTGAAGAGTTTTCAAAGGTTGACTGGTGGAAGAGAAAATAAGTCAAATAACATTGGGGTATTCCAACTGAAAACGTAATTCATAGGATGGTTCGTATTAATTAAGATGAAATGGTGCATGACTCAATAGGTTAGCTGGAATCATTTTGAGTGGAGGTTATGACTGATGAGGTTAACCAGACTAGATGAATACAAAATTTAAACAAGTCTTTTCTCTTAGAACAACAACTATATATATATATATATAGACTAGATGAAAAGTTACAATCCATGTTTGAACAAAAAATAGAGCTTGTTTTCTGGAATTATTTGAAATCCTAGTCAATCTAGCTACTTGTTTTCGACATACACGATTAGTAGTTTGTTCTTCAGTCTGCACCAACCGACATAGGACCATTAACCAGTGACACCTAAACAGCCAATTAATCAAATTATAACAATTAAATAGGTTGACTTGACGAGCAAAAATACAAAAGGGGAAGATAATCATCCGACGGTAGACATCATCTTAACGAATTCATCGTAGTTAACTTGACCGTCGCCGTCCAAATCTGCCTCCTTAATCATCTGCTCCACCTCTTCATCGGTCAGTTTCTCTCCTAAGTTGATCATGACATGCCTCAACTGCATAAAACATATTTAAAAGTTGTTAACCAATTTTTTAATCTGAGATCCGTACGGTTAATTAAATGGATTAACCCAACAATTAATGTTAAGAAGTGATTTAAATAAGATGGTAAGAAGGAGACCCAAATTCAATGTATATACGATTTGTGGGTGCAGGTAATTTGCTGGCAACCGCAAAGATTAAGGATGGGACATGTGAAATACCAGAGGTACATTACATGCATATATTACTACAAAAGCTAGCTAATTTACACGGATACCAAGACCAAAGATCCATATATAAATTTGTGATGCACTTAAAACGTACGACTAAATTTTTTATTCAATTTTCCAAGTTTAATGATAAGGTTGTAATTAAATTAAATTAAATTTTGTAACGACCGACGTGAAACTATCCACATCTGCAGAGAATAGTTTATTAATGCATGTCTACGCGGTATTGACCCACGAAAAGAAAAGTATGTATGTGGAAATTATGATTTATTATTGTTTTTCATATGAGGACTGAGTTGTCAAACTGATACAATTCAACTGAGATATTGTTACTGTCTGTCTGCTGTAAGTACCAATTCGATAGTTTTGTGTTGTACTAGTAATTAAAAGCAGTACCTCAGTAGCTGAAATGTAGCCATTCTGATCCTTGTCGAACACTTTGAACGCCTCTTTAAGCTCCTCCTCTGCATCAGTCTCCTTGATTTTTCTGGCCATGAGGCTCAAGAACTCGGCAAACTCAATAGTGCCGTTGCCGTCCGCATCAACCTCTGTAATCATGTCGTGGAGCTCTTGCTCGGTTGGGTTCTGATCCAATGACCGGATTACTGTCGCCAGTTCCTCGATGGTGATGCAACCTGCACCAGCACCAAAATTCGATCAGGAAGGAAACAGATAGAAATGAATGATGCCATAATTAATAATAATAATAATAATAATGAGTTATTAGTACCATCTCCATCCTTGTCAAAGAGGCAGAAAGCTTCCTTAAACTCAACAATCTGGTCCTGGGTAAGCCCTTCTGCCATTGCCATATGATGTTTTTACTATATATGAAGGAAAAGAAACAGAGGAGCAGATGAAGATGAATTGTTGTGGAGTGATGCTGAAGCTTAGCTGTGGTTTCCATGTTTGGTCAGTGTGTGTATATATAGCCTACTAGGCCTTAGGATTCTTTTTATTATTGTTATTTATAATTAATTGTTGTGTCTATTAATTCCGATTGGAGTCAATAAAGGTTAAATATCTATGACTTAGTACGTAAAATGCCCAGAAAAGCTTTCGGTCCATGTCAACACGATATGACATAACACGGCTGAAAGTAACGAGATTGCCGCGTAATGTTTTTTTTTATTAAAAGACGAATACGTAATATATATTCAAAACTTGCAATATAAATTTATATCGGATGTTATTGGGTCTTCTTATCTTATTTATCGGTTGGTTTCTCCGTAGGCATTATTCAGATTATTTGCACAATAATATCATGTGAGCTAATTTTTAGATGCTTTTGATAGATGATAATAGATATTATGACAACTAATTAATAATAATTCTTATTATAAAATTAAGTAAATTATACATTGAATTTCAATTATTTAATTAATCAAAAGTTTCATATCATTTAATTAAAACTTCGATTCAATAATTATATTTTTAACAAGTTAAATTGTGATATTAACCTTAATTTATTATCTGTTTGATCAGACTCAATAATACAATTATTCAATCCATTTTAACCATATTTATTTAATAATTAAAACGGACTAACTCAATTAAAAAATAATTAAACTCTATCGAATTATCAAACCCTAAACCTTTACGTTCACCGGTTAAATTTCTAATCGGTTAAATTTCTAATCTGATTCTAAAACGTTGGTTTGAAATCGTCAAGTAGGCGTAGATTAAAAAAATAGAAAAACAATAGGGACAGCTGTGTGGGTTTGATGGTAGGGGGACAAAGTGCATACAACATTGGGAGATGTGTACTTTGTTCCTTCTTACTTGGCTGCCTAAGTGCCTAGTCCCAGCCAATTGTTTGTTTCTTGTTGGTTTTCCCAACCCACAAAGCACGGCCTGACTTTAATTTGGTGCTATTGGGCTATCCCAATATCACGAGATGAGAGATCGATGCAGCAACATTTTACAAATGAATGAACATCCACATCCGTATTTTAATTCTATATTGAGAGGAAGATGCTCCAACAAACTCCACACTATAAACTAATGGCGAATCCACTCATGGATAAGATCGGTTTGTGGGGGTGGTGGTTGTTGTGGGCAAGGAGGATCGCCTGCAATCTTCACCCGGCAAGAGACACATTTATACACTTATCTAATTACTTTAGATGTCTTACCTATAAATAATTGGATATGATGGTTAGGTTATTAGGTATGAGTGTCCATTGAAAAATCCGAATAATATAAATCTATGTAACATCCCACTTTAGAAAGACTTGCGTTGTATCAGTGATTCAACTCATGTAATTCTAGTACGTGTGTTACGCCTTTTCAATCAATGCATGCAACAACAAAAAATTAATACTGGTTCATAACAATAGTAAATATCCAGACAAGTTGTTCAAATTACCAGTCCCGACATTTTTGGGACTAAAACTAGCAGTAAGCCAGATAGTTGTTCAAACTTTTAAGCACCATTGTTCTCTGGTAGCTTTCTTTAAGACAATGGATGAGGACGAATTACTGTGATGAATAGCTAGTTCATCCCTATTTCAGCACATTAAAGTCGCCCATTTAACATGTATTGGACTGGACGGTCGTTCAGCACAATACGATCCTTCGACACAGTACCTCAAAATACAAAAAAGATATCATAAAAATTAAATATTATTACTTT
This sequence comes from Linum usitatissimum, assembly GCA_030674075.2. NCBI lineage: Eukaryota > Viridiplantae > Streptophyta > Magnoliopsida > Malpighiales > Linaceae > Linum > Linum usitatissimum. The sequence goes on from JAUJYP020001424.1 coordinate 3,234,757, forward strand.
TTAACTAATAATTTTGCATTTTATTTAAGATATAATAATAATTTAATGAATTCCTAATAGAATTTTTTCAAGTAAAAAAACATTTGCCATTATTAATAAGGGCCACATTCATATTTCGGACCAAATTTCATTGGGCGGTACTCTCCGTAGGTAACCTCTTTAGATACATTGTATGTATATATAACTGGTTATCCCTTAATATCAGTAAGATAAAATGTAAATGAGCACTACAGTTGAATGGAAGTCATCATCAATGACACGATTTCATGGTCCAAGCACAAGTTCAAAGGGGGTGGGGGGGGGGGGGGATTGACTGCTGATTAGGGAGGGTTTGCTTGACAATTTCAGAGGTAATGACAATTGTTTTGACGACGTTACGTTACGTTAGACTAGCCAACGCGTAAATGAAGGGGCACGTACGTATATCATCAAGTGAAATGAATCGTAAGTTGGATTTGGTCGCTCTCTCTTTCTGTTCCTCTGTATACAGACAAGACAATTATGCAAACACTACTTTTCCATTCCCTTACCCACCCTGACTTTGTTTCAGTCTAAGACTCGAGAATTTGTTTGTTAGCAACCTCCAAATGCATGGGCCTTGTTCCTCATTCGGCTTTTGGGTGGTACATGCTTTGTATATTTGGGCCTCCCACGCGGCCAGCAACTGTCCAATACGAATATCCGGGGCAGTACGTACTATGATCAATTTTAATCACAGTTGAAACACAACATAGAAAGTTTAATTTATTAATACACATCGACATTCATCTAAAATGAATAATCGAAAAAGACATCTGATCATACCGCAGAAATACAAACTAGCCATAAACTACACAACGTCAAACTCCCACCAGGCCACCACTCCCGTCTTGGCGGCACTTTATATTACAATGGAAGGCCCGACCGGCGGACTAATATCAGGTGGCATATCCGGCGGGGGAATATCCGGAAGTGCAGTCGGAGGCAAAACATCTGGATCAGATGGCAACATAGGAGGAGGCACTTCATTAGGCTGCCCCGGGAACGGGAACGGAGCATCTGGAGGAGAAGGCTCCCTCGGCATTCCTGGCACTTCCGGCGGAATAGGTGGCGTGGGATTAATATCAGGCGTCTTCCCTGGGAATTCCGGTGGGATATTCGTTCCCACAAGGGATACGAGACCCGGCTTCTGTCGACAGAGCATAAGTGAAGGGACTAGGCCGGCAGGTTTAGCGATGGCTTTCCTCATCGTGTTTGAAGAGATCAATGGTACGGATACGGTGGCGGAGGATTGGAATCCGACCACTCCCATCTTGTGTGTTTCATTTGTTGAATCGTCGAAATGGGAAATCCGGTTTAAGCTATGCGACACGTCACGGAGGGAGTAGGTTACAGGTGGCTGCAAATAGCTAGAGGCAGGTGTAGGGCATTCCGTTGAGCGGGCCGCCTGGTTATCTTATGTTTACATGTGTAAGTTCAAGAACTTGCGAAAAGCTAATTGAATTAGTTTCAGTGGCCGCTGATCTTATCCATTTTTGTTTTTGTTTTTACAAGTTCCAGGAAACTTCTCCACGTGCAGCATGGCGGTACTCCGTTGACGGTGTGGTTCGGGCCAAGTCTCTTAATTCCCAAGGTTTTGGTGCACTCAGTTCATGGTGGATCTGTAACTAGAATAGTTTTAAGTTTCTAATGACTGTTTTTTAACCAGTCCAATTTCACAAAAACTATTCAATCTTTCTCTGGTATGCCAATAGCTTTACGCATAGGAAATGGTGAAGAACCATGGTAAAATTTGGACGTCACCCGGCATAGTTTGCATCCCCCAAAACAGAGCAACTAACTGTGAGTACAAAAACAGAGTGCTCTCTGTTATTTTATTTTATTATAAATACTACACCTACAAGCGATTATTGTCTATTAAAACCAAAGTGGCTACTTGGGCGGGAATGAATCAGGAGGAGGATCATCAATGTTGGGATTGGGAGTAGGCGAATCGAATGGCGGGGGCCAATGATCTCCTTGCTTCGGCATAGGAACATCGGGAGACGGAGGGGACGGCAGAGGAGGAACAGGGAAGTCTGGGCCGGGGTTCGGCCCAGGGCCTACCGGGGGTGGATCCGACAAAGTTGCAGTCTTGAACCTCCTCATACTTGTTTCCACAACTTCCATCATCTCCGTCAACCTGAAACGGCTAAATCTCAGGGCCCCAATGTCGGCGGCCGAGAAGGAAGAACTTACCTCGAGTATCATCCTGGTAGCCATGTTTTAATTTAATACCCTGTGTAGATTGTACACGCATGTGTTGACTGGTTTATATATGTTGGATGAGGATGACAGGTGTCAATACGCACCTCGACCTTTATATGACAGGTGCCACTTATACTGCGAATTCCCAGACGTTTGGATTTTGGATTTCAGCTCTGAAGTTGCTGGAAGAGGCTGCAACGCATTTGTTCTTCGAATAGTTGCTTCCTGTAATGCGTCTTTTTCTGCATAATTTTATCCAAGATGCTTTTTCTTTTATAAAAAATGAACAAAATGCGACATTGTGGACAAACACATAGTAGTAAGAAGCAAGGCAGAGTTTTTGAGTCGCAAGAAACACAATTGCAGTAAATTGATGAAAGTACAATCATATGGTATACAAGAAAGAAGATGCTTTCTATAATTTTCCTCCTCCACCTTTCATCACATCTTTCACTTCTAACTTGGGGCTTTGCCAGTAACACGCTGAGCAATCCATCCAAGGCCGTCGTACAAACCTTCACCAGTGAGTGCGCAACATGCCTGGATGTGCCAGTCGTGATTTTTTATGATGTGGAGTGAAAGTGCATCAGTTATCTCAGCAGGAGTCATGGCGTCCTTTAGATCTTGTTTGTTTGCAAATACCAGTACAACCGACTGCTGCAATTCGTCATGCCCAATCAGTCTAAAAAGTTCATCCTTCATTATCGATATCCTTGCTCTATCCGTGCTGTCTATCACTACTATTATGGCATGCGTTCCTCTGTAATACGTTGCCCATGATGTCCTCAGCCTCTCTTGTCCTCCAAGGTCCCACACCTGTTCCATCATCCAAACAAATTTCGCGTTACCATTGGCTAATCATCACCTTAATAAATAAGTATGCCACACCAATATCAACAGACTAACATGAAATGTGGATCAAGGAGAGAACCCAAGAATCGACTACTCCCTCCCCAGATTTGAGTATTATCACCAAGACTAGATATATGTGAAAGAAAGAAAGTATTATTAGGGTCCTATTCAACAACTATTAGAATGCCAATTGCATTGACAAAGCCTGGTTTCATGTTCAGGAGACACAGAGAAACACAGTAGTTGAATTTGAGCAAAACTAATGGAACGTACATATAAGGATGGTAATGGAGCAAACAAACAAACAATATGTATCTTGTATACGATTTCACTCCCTGTATCTCGTTAACTCCTCATGTCAATAACCTATCGCTGACTATGGCTTAAGCTCATCAAGAAGCCTTTGCCTTTACTACATGCAAATAAGCAATCGCATACAACATATCCCTAAACCTCACAGGAGATGCCACAACGAATGGCATATTGAGACTAACAATTTCTTGAGCAGACCATATCTCACTTGGATTGGGAGAATTAACAAACTTCTTCCACAGAGTTCTAAGATACTAGGTCGCCATGGTTCAGACCTCCACAAAGTAAGGGCAGCCAGTAACCTATATGCAGAATTTTGCAAATCCTATAATCTGAAAACAAGTACGTTATTAACTTAATAGGGAAAGCGTTTTCTAGAAATCTGCAGTTAGACAATTTGAATCCAATTCACAGTATTTCCAACTGAAATTCCTACCAATAATTCCATGCATATCCTCAGATTAACATTTGTTCAAGAAACATATAGCAACAATAGTGTGACACCTAAAACGACCTATGGAAGAGGGAGTTGTGTAGTTAAAGGAAAGAGAGAAGCATTAAGAAAAAGATTCAAACCTCAAAACGAATGTTCTTGTAGACAACTTCTTCCACATTACTACCAACAGTAGGGTGAGTAGTCACGACCTCTCCCAAGTGTAATTTGTAAAGAGTGGTGGTCTTCCCTGCATTATCCAATCCAACCACCACAATCTTGTACTCCTTAGCTGGAAACATCATGAACCAAAATCTAGACATGAATGCTCCCATCTTCTCCTTCTACTCCTTCTACATTGAAATAGTAAACCCCCCAATTCAGCAGAATTCCAACCAACACTAACTCAAACATTCAAACAACGAATCCAACACAAACAAACAACGATACTAGCAGAAACGAATGCAATACACGGACAAAAATGAAACCAACTTGAAAACGACCACCACGCATCCCCACAAAAGGGAACGGAATATAATACACAATTAAAATTGCCCATTAATCGATTCAATGAACAAAAAGCTTTAGAACCCAAATTGGAAAAACTAGCAGATGCGTGAAGATTGGAATTCCAGATCGAACCTTGAGAAACGGATCGGAAAGCAAAAATTACCAATCCAAGCTGATTCGGGAGAAAGATCGAAAGCTTCAGCGGGAGGGCGAGGGAAAGAGATAATGAAAAGATAACTTAGTAATCGTGTATGAGCAGAGGAAGGAAGCCTATCTGCGATCTGACTCTTGTTCAAGTATAATGGAAGCCGTACGCGATGAACAAAATGAGAATATACCGGAAATTAAGAAGAACTTTCTAATAACTTTTATAAAATAAATTAATCCTTAAGACGGAAGGAAGGAACGGTCAAAGAATGAAGGAAGAAAAGCTGGGCCCAACCCGGCCAGTTACGGTTCCGAGAGCCGGATCCGAGAGCCCGTTCCGATAGGCCATGGTCGTCCATTTCAGGTCGAGGAAAAAATCGGACGGTTGTTGGTTAGCAGGGTCAAACGGGCAATTTTAGTGATGGTGAAAATGTTTGGGCTGGTGGACGCTCTGACAATTAAGCGGGAAATTTGGTGGGTGGGTTGTCAGTATGGGACCATATCAGTTTGAATCCCTAAACGACGCTCTAGTTTTGAATTAAACAACGCTCTAAAACAATAAATTACTAAATTAACATTCCGTAAACATTCAAAATTTATAAGAAGTTCAATCTTCGACACAAACACATTCAATATAAAACACAAAAGCTCAAAGTTTCGGAAGAACTTGAAGATCCTAACTCAAAGATTCGACGAGAAATTGAAGTTCCGAGCTTGAAGATTGACGACTTTCGATCAGGTAACCCTCAATAATGCGTGTTTAATTTTATTTTTTTGAAAAAGTGACCCAGACGGACGGCGGGTCCGTCGGCCGCCGCTGGTCAGACGGAACGGTTTAGTGGATGAGGATGCATACATGGTCTTCATGTTTTGTCTGCTGGGGTAAACTCTGTTCACTGATAAGTCCACTGATCATACTCATCTGGTGTTGTGGGAGTATTTTATAGGAGCGTGTCCAATGTTTCACGATATGCTTGGGGGACTGGGGCTCTAGCATGGCTGTACCACGAGCTGGGTAAGGCGAGCAGGGCTAAGTGTAAGGGGATGGCGGGGAGCGTGTCTCTACTTCAGTCTTGGATTCACGAGTACTTTCCTAGTACTCGTGCTGCTAGACTAATGGCTCGGGAGCGGGGTGATACCGAGGCCTTGGTTGGGCGGTGGAGCAGTAGCGAGCTGCCAGATAGATCATACGACTTCATGCACCGTCGTCTGCTTGATGATATGACCGCACGGGATGTGATCTGGCTGCCATTTGGGCTACGTCCCGAGGTAGATATTCCCGATTCGACTTTCCGTGGGGTGATTCATTTTGGTCCGATAGCAGAGTACTATGATCCGACACGTGTGGTTAGACAGTTCGGCTACGCGCAGATGATTCCGGGTCTTATCCTTGTGCCTTCCAGGGCATATAGGGCGGCTGAGCCTAATGGGTACACAGTTGAGTGGGCTGACAGCACAGATAGAGCTTGGATGGACGAGGACTGGTCCAGGCTGATGCCATTTCAGTCTTTGTTTAGACGTGCCGACGACGTGATCGACGTCGACCCCGATACATGTATTGGTATCGACGTCACACCCACCCGCACATCCTCATGCCCCTCCCTACTGGTGCTCAGGCGCCAACAGATTTGGTAATTATACTTTGGTTTGTTTTTGGTTTAGGGTTTTTGTTCGCATTTGATACCGGTAGCTAACTTGTTTCCTTTTCCACTGTGCAGCTAGCTTACAGGGTGGTGCTGGACCATATGCATCCATACCTTGTTGGGACGATGAGACAGGAGTACGAGTCTGATGCTGAGTACCTAGAGGCGGTCGAGCATCTCATATGCAGTGTTGCAGACATTTACGTGGACTTCCGCCACCAGAGACCGTACCGTTAAACTTTGTGACTGTCGTATGTTATCATTTTCTATCCACGTTGTGTAATGAGACTTATGTACTTTTGTTTTGAGACTTATGACATTAGACTTATGTACTTTTGTTTTGAGACTTATGACATTAGACTTATGTACTTTTATTTTGAGACTTATGACATTATGTACTTTTCACATTATGCACTTTTGAGCCTTCAGTAATTTTCACTTTAAGTATTCGAATACCTTATTTATTACACAATACCATTCTACCATAAATGCAACTGTTCATTGTTTAAGAACATCGAAATAAATAATCTTATTACATTACATAGACGATTATGTAAATGTGTCGCACTATGGTGCAGGTTGCACCAACAATTGGTACGTTAAATGCTCCCGACGGTACAGTGTTCCCAACCAAGCTGCTTTCGCACTGTCATCTGCCCAATAACGCCACATTTGATTGATCGGCGGGATTGGAAGTACCCCATCATGGACATCCAAATATAAACGCACCCAGTGGCCACCAATGCACACTAGGAATGTAACACCACCCGGCTCCGGTGTGTCCCCAATTTTGATCGGGAAAAACGTCTCTCCGTACGGGATACCACGACCCCCCATGCCAAAACGACGTACGTCCAATTGTACTTAGTGGCGAATCCGAAAAGGTCCAAATTCCATAACCACCACGGTCTCTCGGATGGTGTGTTCCATAGCCACCCCAGTCTGGCTAGGACAGTGTCCAGCTCGCCCTCATACACCTTATGATACCACCATCCCCAGTACACATGGACGTGATCCATAAGCTCCTGACGCATGGCAATGTATTGATGTTGGTCACCGCCGGTAAAAGAGTGAGATACACAAATAAACCCGCAGTGGCCGTCACCAATAACGTCGAATATCGAAGTTGCCAAAGGCCAGAGTCCGGCAGGGTTATACGACATATATGGAAGCACTGAAAGTGAAGGTCAATCATATAATTAGGACAAATACGGACTATACTACATCAAGGAAAAAAATGTTGTAAGGAAAAACTACACACCTCTGTTTGGAATAGAGGTTTTAGACTTGCTTGGGGTGGGTTTAGCCACTTGCATCGTTCCGCTACCTGTTAGGTGATTTACTTATGTTACAAACCTCGCAAAACAATGACACTAGTAACATAATGTAACAAAGCACAAACCTGATTTGGTCTTGCCCTTAGATGGGGTGCAACGAGTACACACATGCTCGTGGCACGAAGGGTTCTGTCCATCCGTCTTTCGCGCACGGGGCCTGCCCTTAGGCGCGTTGGACTTCTTTGGCTCTTTCACTCCGTCAGATTCTGGTTGATACTGGGACCGCACCAGTGAAGTCAAGGCACGTACAGCGGGCCCACCTCTATCACAAATTGTCTGCACCATTTCGTTGAGGATGATGTGGTCTGTCGCGTCATGGTCTTCCCACTTCTCACTGTCTACAGGAAGACGGTATTCCAATGATTGCCAAAAGTGATGGAGGTGGTATGGTTTCAGCTCGACCCCATCGCGCTCCATAGATTCGAGCCTACAAGTACAAGACAGTCCATGCGTATCTTCGATCACACAATCACAATCGTCCTTACTTGATAACGCCTCATTCACCAACTCAATACCCCAGAGGCTGACTTCGTTTCTCATATACGTAAACGATTGTCTATGCGAGAAACGATGAGTCTACACCGAACCAAAAAGCTAGTTACGTACAACATAACCAAATAACTAGTGATTAACTAAGTACTTATCTAAACCGTACGATACCTTGCTTCGTGATTCATCGATAGCCCGCTGCACTTCTATGACTTGACCCTGGATCGATGCATGATATCCCTCAAATAGTGTATCAAGTCCCTGATTGGAAGAGTTGTACCATGTTTTGAGAGACGAGTGCTGGGACTCCACCCTGTTCGTACTCGTACACCCAATATGGAAAACCTTGTTAGTGTTGCAATGGGTCCACTGAGTCTTATACGGTAACCACTCGCTTCCTAAGTACTCTATCAATCCTCCGACATTAGCCCAATCACTCATGACCATATCCTCCCACTCCGTGAGGAACTCTGCATCTGTTAGTGCATACAACACTTTGTTCCACCTACCATGCACGAAAGCCTCAGCCATTTCTGCATTACTTGTGATGTACTTAATTTTTGCCTTGATATTCCTATTCATGTGCCAAATGCACAGTAAATGGAGAGTCTTTGGAAATACGGTGAGAGAGCCGCTGTCAGACCTCGCTTCTTATCAGTCACAAATGCAGTAGGTTGCCGCCTACCCAACATCAACTCCAGACATGTCAACACCCAAACATAAGACTCTGTTTTTTCATTATCAACGAATGCAAACCCGATGCTAAAGTTCTTCCGCACCGGAGTCACACCAACCAACTAGATCACTAACTTCCTATAGGCGTTGGTGTTGAAAGTCGAGTCAATCATAATCACGAAATACCATGAGTTAATCATCCGGACACATTCGGGGTGGCTAAGAAACAAATGAACAAGATTGTCATCATCATCCTTTAAGTATTGAACGAAATAACCTAGTTTTGTAGTCTCACGCAAAGTCCACTTCATCGGATCCAAACCATCTAATTTCTCCTTCCTAATCCCGAATATCTTTTTTCGCCTTATCTGGTAACGGATTGCTTTCAGTGCTTACTTCAGTGAAATGAATCAGAGGATGATTGTGGTACCCCTTCGACTTATCAGGGTTCTTTATGTCTCTGAATCCGTCAATGAAATACTTCCACTCGCAATCTACCACCTTTGATCGGACGGCAAGTCTAAATGGGCAATTACACTTCGTTGACTTCGTAGCACGTTTCGGCGGATCTGAACCCTCAGACTTGCGAACTGGTCCATGTGAGCAGTAAAGATACACCCGACACTCCTTTTCCGAGTCATTTCTTTTATTTGACCCTTTGATCAAATGGAAATTAAGCGTCAAAGCAATCTGTTTTGCTGCTTGCGCCACTTCACCGATAGTGTCGTACACATTATCGGATAAGAACCAGACGGAGTAATCAATTCTGTCACTGGCATCCACTTCCTACGGAATATCAACACCAAAATGAATCATTAACATACCCTATTCATTGATAATGCTAAAAAAATTGGCCAAACAATTACCGTGGTACTTGTTGACATGTCGCGTGCATAAACCCTATATTTAAGGTATCCAAACCAGTTAATCAATCAACATAAAATTAATTAAACTAAAAATATTAAAAATTTTAATTACAAAAATAACCGGACGGACCGACGTTCCTTCCGGTCAGACCAGCTAGACGGAATCGAGTTCCGTCCGCGTGGTCTGACAAAACGGAACGGCGTTCCGTCCGCGTTGTCTGACAAAACGGAACGGCGTTCCGTCCACTTAATCAAATCAGACGGACCGCCATTCCGTCAGGTCAGACCACGCGGTCGGAACTCGATTCCGTCTGGCTGGTCTGACCGGACGGAACGCCGGTCCGTCCGATTTTTTTTTCTAGATTCAAAATTTAATTTCGTACCTTTCGAATTTTGAGCCGTGGTTCGTCGAGAGTGTTTTCGACAAAATAAAACATACTAAATAAGGGTTTTTTGGATTGAACTAGTAAGTTTTTCATTTTTACGAAATGGACGTTTAGGTCATTACGAATGTAGGGCGTCGTTTAATTCGAAAACCAGGGCGTCGTTTAGTAATCCTCTCTCAAAATTAAGGATGGAAATAGATGAGTTTTATCCGTACCCATCTGTTTAAATAAATGGGTATAAATTTTAAACCGTATCCGTTCGTTAGCGGGTTTCAGATTTACCCGTTTAATCAGGTAAAAACATATTACTAAATATAATTTTTTATTCAATAAAAAAAACAAAAATTGTCAATATTTTCATATTAGATGAAAAATTAAGGAAAACATGCTCATATATTCCTCAATTTGTAGGAAGATAAGGAGAAAAATGTATTTAAGCACAATTTTTGCCGATAGGACAAAAATTTCTTATTACAGAGTTGGAGTTGGATCTAATAATTGAAAATTTAAAATTAAGATAGAATATCTTGAGGGGGAAAGACATAGGGCTTGTTTGTTATAGATGAAATTAGGAGAATTTTATGAAAACTCTGAGTAACAAAGAAACACTTGTTTGTTTAGTTTTAATTGACTAGTGTTCTACGAAAACACTTTTCCTCTGAGCCCACATTTCCCCTCAAATGTGTATTTTTCAAATACATGGTGTTTAGAATGTTTTCTTCAAAACTGTGAGTTTTCGTAAACAATAGATAGATATTGTCATTATTACCTCCAACTTCCTTTACGGCTATAACGACTATAACAACCGAGGTGGGGAATATAAGTGGGATATTGGTTTGATTAGCCAAAGTATGTAATATACTATTCCAATTATGTAATGCATATCCGGTAAAACTATATGATTAGCCATGACATATTATAATATATGATTATAGATATGTACAAATAGTAGTTCTTCTTCCCTGGCAAATACAAGTAGTGGTGGGTATCAGATTTGTTCTCATTTATAGTTAGTAAAATACGGTACGAGTATGGTACAATATTAATACATTTAGAGTTTCATACATTGTTTCAATATAGCAATGCGTTTAAATTTTGGCATAAATTAGAAAATATTATAATTTTAAAATTAAACGGCTCTAAAATAGTACGAGAACGGAAGTTCTAAACGCATATAGTACGTATATGTGTATTATACGAGTATTAAACGAATTTTTGCTAACTAGAAGATGATGGATCTTGAAATTGGATTTCAAATAAGGGCATCATGGTCATTTCACAATAAATCCCTAACAAACTGAAAATTGTATTTCAATTGTAAACCTTGTCACCAAACAATGTAATTGAAATTACACAATCTCTAATTCCTCAATTTCCTTTTTCTACTTTTCCTCCACTCTCCATTACTCCATATGAAACGAGGTCATAAGTTATTGTCGGGTTACCTGTCGGTTGGGTATCGGGGTGGATACTACTAAATCTATCCCCTCCCGATAATCCCGGGTTTCGGGTGTACCCGTACTCGTCAACAGGTCTCTTTGACCGGGTAATTTCAGCATGTGGTGGGTGGATTTTGAGTGGGTACCCAAGTCCTAGGTTGGGTTTGCCATCCCTAGTTAGAATGTGCATAATTTTATCATATAACTTTTTATATTTAAATTATGGACGCGAATTTGAAATTGAAACAAATTTAATTAGCCTTAATCTTCTTCCTTCCTTCCTTCTTACATGGCCATTACTACATCTCTCTTCGCCACTAATGACCTTTCCCATTTTGAACAAACATATATGTAGGTTGAAATAAGTCAGATCGTCGACATTAAGGCGTTATGGTGGGTGGCGGTGATGAAGGCGTCGTGGACGACATTAATGACAGAACAAGTCAAAGTGAGGAAGCTTTCAAAAGTGCATTCAATAACTCTCAAGATGCAGATGGGGTCTAGAGAAGTGGAGGTGAGATGGAGAAGTTGGGAATAAATATGTTTTTAGGGCTTATGGTGATCGAAGAATATAAAAAGTGTGTAAGTGTTGTTGGCTTTTTGTTTGCACCTATTATACCTTCGAAAACAGTTTCATTCAATTTTTATTCTTCCATGATTGGCTCTGGTCCTCCATTGAAATTTTATTCTTGCATGTCTGTTGTGGATTTGTTTGTATCTATGTAAAAGTGCTTTTTTGGATTGCACATTTGGAATTATGTGTTGTCGAACTCTTATGAGAATATACATAATCATTGTCATAACATTGTCATTACATTAACGTAACTGGAAAGTATCGCTCATATAACAAGCTGTATTTGTACTTGTGTCCAGGAAATGTGATTGATCTAGAAAACCCTGAAAGTTAGAAGAGCATCTTATTTGATTCCGAGCCAGAAGTTGAGGCCTGGTACATTGACTATGGTATAAGTAGGGGCTTCGAGACTCGTACTCACTATCATAAATCGGTTTGGAAGGTTGGGTGATGTGAGCAACAAGATTTTTATATTCACTACACATGAAAACATGAGGGGTTCAAGAAAGGCATCACCAAGAAACCTCGCAAACTGAAACTTGGAGGTGCCACAATGGATCCAAATCCAGTAAAGCAAGTTGCGTGCAACCATGATGAGGTTAGGATTGTGTGCAAGGTTCATATCCATGGGCATCTTCGCGAGGATTTCAACAAATACTTCATCAAATCATGGCAAGATGACCACAATCATGCCATGGAAACAGTCGAACAATACATCTGGCACGAAAACTTAACAACAACATTATAAGAAACTGGAACTGATATAACAGAGATAGCATGTACGTACCAAAGATATAACACTACTATGAACATGGACTTAATAACTACAGCACAACCATAATCACGATATAACAAAGACTTAACAACAGATATCACACGTATGTATAATAGATATAACACAATTGTAACCGAGATATACCGCTCATGTACCACATACATAACACTACTGTAAACAGGGACTTAACAACTAAAACACAACGAAAAACAGGATATAACAGAGTTAAATAATGATATAACACGTATGTATTACATATATAACACAACTGTAATCAGGATATACCACTTACCATAATGAAATTCATGTCGCCACTTGGGTAAGACGCCTTTTTGTGACGGTAGTAGGCCCCTTAGCAGATGACTGGCCATGTAGGCAGACCAGTCGTGACTTGCGATCTCGACGTTGCCAAGACTAAAGTACTTCACATACTTCATTGTCACTTTCCAAGTATTTGTTGCAACCAACAAAGATCCTAGTGCAAGCAACATGTGTAACTTGGCATAGGCATTGGCATCTTCACACTTCTTCATGGCTTTCTGAAGTGGAACACTGTCCATGTTGCGGTGCTTATTACTCGTTGAACCGGTCAATCAGAGAAAATTCTTCAACACAAGTCGGTTGCAATGTTCAACCTTGACCCTGGTGAGAGTAGTATGCGACGGCAGCCCGTATACATGGTTTACATCATCCAATAGTACGTCAAGTATCTGGCCATTTAGGAACTTGAAAAGCCCAAGTTCAGGATCAAACGATTGGATGAGGAACTTAGCAAGCGGCTTATTAATCATCTTCAACTATAGATGCAAGTAGCCACTAAACCCAACGTCGATAAGGTCCTAATTTTAGTCTGGCAGTTTGTCGTTCTCGATCTGGTCATTCGCTGCCACCAACGGTCCCGTCTTGCAATGGAATGGGGGTGAAATTTTGAGTCTTCTTCTTTGGAGGGATTTTCTTTCCATGCTTCTTCGGGTTAGGATTGCTACAGAGCGTCATACCAACGTCTCTATTGTCAGCATGCTTCTTCTTAGTAGGCTGTTTTCGTGTTACCTGACATGGCAGTATCACACTTGTATCATACTCGTAACAAACCAATAGCATAAGCATAACAGAAGTACCATAACACATACATAACAAAGGCATCCAATATGCGTAACAAAGTGATTACATATAATGTGGGCATATCAAATTCATAACACACTACTCTAGTGTAGAAACTACCGTTTCTGCAAGCCTCTTCGACAATGAAGATTCAAAATGAGATTCAAAATCTGAGCTCACTTTATGCTTCCTTCGTTTGCTGGTTGATTCTTTCTGTACATTAGCCGTTGATAGGGGTGGATGAGGATGAGTACTGAAGCAGTTAACACTATTCTTCAAAACCGCTACAAATCGACTCTTCACAACCGCCACCTCTATCTTGAAACTGCTCCGCCAACCTTCTCAAACGCCCAGCGGTTACTTGTGACCGGTCCGCCCTGCAAGCAGCACCTCCTTCGGCGTCGTCGTCGCCGTTGAAGACGAGAGAGGGGGAATCAAACAGAGAGAAAAGGGGAGAGAGGGGAGAAACGAAGAGGGAGAGAAAGATGAAACAAAAGGTTGTGGAAGAAAGAGGAAAATTGAATTAAAAAATTCAAAAAATTAGGGGATTTTAAATTTTTTCATTTTCAAATTCAAATTCGAAATTTGGAAACAATTTATAATTAAAATAAATAAACCAATTTACTACCACTATCCCTTGGCGCTCGAGAGCCGTCCAATGAAAGTTAAATCTAAAGCCAACTCAGAGCCGTTGGATGCATCTGTAGGAATGATCCTATTCAATTTGTTGTATGAGCCATAGCCATTTTGAGATGGGCCTCGCATTGCTATAAACTAAACATCGCCAGCCGAAGATGTATATTCAAATTTTGGCCTTCCAAATCCAATTACATCAAGGCCCATGCATTATTCGACTCATGTTCCAGTAGTAGACTTTCCACTTTCTAGGCAATCATCAACTCCTTATATTAATGATCAATTGGTGTTGTCGCTCTGGTTTCCTACAGGTGGATCTTGAAGCAGATGTAGAGCTCGTTGCAACTCATATTCACCATGGACGCGTATCCCTCACCTCAGGTGGCGCTATTGTCCCGGAATATTATGAAGTTGTTATCTACTTCTTCTGGCTTCTACATGAAGACAGTTCACCACTTAGCTAATGGAGCCGCCCATTCTATGGCATTCCTAGCTCTTGGATATCTTTGAGGGGTATTGTCGGTAGTCCTCACTCCCTAAGTTGATGTTTAGGTTTTACTGCTTTCTATTTTTTTGCCTCCTCACAGAGCCATCTGAGTAAAAAAAAAATTTTGATCATGTGAAAAACAAATATCACTCCGAATAACATCTATCTCAAATAAAGATAATTCAACAAAAAGCCGATTAGTAAAAAAGAACCGATGCGCTTATAAGTGTGCAATCTGATTTCTATTCCTCCTAACAATGCTAACCTCAAAAAATCGAATGGGTTAAAAGCACCTCTCGGCTTCAGCATTTAAAAACATCTTCCTCTCTTGATGCTCTTCAAATCAATGGGTAATACCGCGACATCAATTTGGAAGATAATATGGATGTAGTCGCTATCTACCACTTACCTTAGATAGTAACATAGTCGTCTCTGCTTCATGCGGAGTCTAAAGACCATGCCCATGCCAAATCTTAAATCTGATAACAGCACCTGAGCGGTCATGTAGCAAAATTTCAATCGCATGGAACACTTCGTCGAAAAGTGTTTGAAATTAACACTACACTTTAACTTCCCACTTGGTGGTGTATGCCATCGGCTGCAACTAAGAATCTTGGTTGGTGTAGGTGATGGAGCACCCCAAACCTGGTTATTCGGCACACACATTTTTTATTCAAGTTTGATTTCATTTCGATCTTGATTCCACACCTAGTATTCAATTGTTCACAAAAAAGAGTATTTTGCCTTTATAAGCTTCGGGTGACACAATCTTCGTAGACTATCAATGCATTACTAAAAAAGTGACCGCATATTGTTTGGAAATGATTACACATTCATAAATCTACAAACATCTTCTTTCTACATTTTTGAAGTATGTGTGATCGACATATTCTATATCTCCCTTTGAAGGTCATGCCTCTGCCCGATCCATCATTGTGATCTTAGAGAAGCTCTTAACCGAATCGTTAATCATCGTCTTACCTTTTTAAATTAATCGCTCTAAAGCACGTGAAATTATAAAATTACTCATTTGTTTATAAAAAACCTAAACCCAAAGCACTAATTCCCTCTCTATACGAAGAATCTCTAACGAATTCCTGAAGTTTTAAGATCCAATGATCATCTTTCTAATCTTCTCGGCGGTCATCGATCATCTAAAAGAAGCTGCACTAATTGAATTCAATCAATTTCACGCCGTCATGTGCATATCCGTTGAAATCTGTACTAACTACTGACGCCAGTCAATTGATTTGGTTTTCAAGGAAATTATCCTATTTATAGAAACATAGATTGTTCATGGATTATTGAAAAATTCTACTAAAATACATGAATTATCCATCATGGATTCATCCAATCTTAGCACACTAGTTTTTTTATTGATCTGAATTTGATTGTTGATTGTCGGTGATGCGAGAGCTAGTCAGAGTTCTGTCAAATTTTTATAGAGAACTGGGTTTAGGGTTTGTGTGTTCAATAGGGGCAATTGCAACATTTATAATAGTTAGAGCGATTTAATTAAAACGTAAGGGATGAATATATAGTACGTCCTACTCTTAATGTCTCTGTTTCAATAATTATTGTTGAGGAAAGTGTGAATAATTGAAATGTTCTCGATACCATATCCAGTTCGATTTGACTCTGTGTTAGCTGATTAATCAGCTTGGTTTAAATGAGACTTTATATTTGAAGAGATAATTATTAAATTATCTTTAAAAAGATCCACTTTTTATGTGATCTTCCTTGATTTGTAATCACCATTCCCTTGATTGCATAATCACTTGATTTGGTCCATTTGATCATCTTCTTTATTGCATAATCACTTGATTTGCTCCAATTGATCATCTCTTTGATTGCATAATCACTTGATTTGCTCTAATTGATTAGCTTGTTGAGAATCCATATGTCATTATAAATAACAGAGAAGGCTAGTAGAAAAGGAATACAAAAATTGAGCAGAACAACACAGAGGGATTGTACGTATTCAGAGAACTTCTCGTTTCGCACAAAAATGAAGAAATAAAGAGTGGTTGTTTTATCCTGGAGGCGACCCGGTTGATAGTCTGCGGTGTGCAATTGAGCAATTTAGGTAGTGTCGTGAATGTCTTACAGAGATCGACCTAGTCCGTGGCTCAGCTTAGATCGGCAACTCTTCATTCCTCGTGTTTGGTTTCTAACAATTTTAAGATGTTGTGCTGCTGCTATCGTGACCGAACAGATTACCAGATCTAGCGCTATCGATATCAATCATCAGTTCTGTTTCTAAGGTGTGAAATTACGCCCATGGAAGAAAAAGATGTTGTTCTACTTGACGACCAAGAAGGTAGCTGATGTGATGTATTTTCGGCACACCTTTTCTCGTTATAAACTATATTTTTGTCTGTCGAAATGTATTCAAATTTGGGTTTTGAGTACATGTTTGGTTCTCTTGCCCTTCGGGGCCGTATTATGGTGTTTGGTATGTTTTTGGTATATTTCAGGTGTCATATGACGTTTGGAGATAAACCAAGACATGATGGGGAGGCCGGAACAACTCAAAGTGTTCGACTTGGGAAGAAAGCGTCACTGTTTAGTATTTTGAGCATAACTCATCGCTCCAAAGTCCAATTGATGCAAGGTCAGCGGCGTTGGAAAGATAATTAGATTGTCTACAACTTTGTTGTTGAGACTATAGTCAAATTCCGTATAATGAAGGAACACGGCGTGTTCCTTCGCTGAAATTGCCCGAGAAAGTTACAGGGGCCGAACACGGCCAGGAACACGGCGTGTTCCATATGGAGCACGCCGTGTCCCACCCCCAGACGGGTTTTCAAGCCCTTTTCTTTCTCCAACATGGTTCAGAAGCCTATAAATACCCCAGAGACCCCCGAGGACGAGATATACTTCATTAGACACATATTTTTCGAGCTCTTGGAGAGAGCTAGAGTTCCAGAGAGACGATTGAAGCGAGGGGATCAACCACGACTGGCGCAGGGAAAATCATCAAGTCGAAGATTGGGATTTCCACGAAGAACATGTCGTCTTCTCCGGTTTTTCTTCTCTTCTCTTGTGATTTATTTTCCGAAACCATGAGTAGCTAAACTTTATGTGTTGTTCGGATGAGATGAAGCTTTAGCAAAGCTTTTGTATGGATGATTTGATTTTGTTATCGAGGTTTATTCAGACTTATGATGCGTTCTTCCTAAAACCTAATTTTAGATTCATTCTTATCTGATCATCTTGATTGAGTCATCGACATTGATTTGTGGGTCCGAGAGGAACATAGGTTGATAGGTCGCTTAGGAAGAACCCTAGATTATTTGTTAGCTCGAGAGAGGAGCGAATCGTTTAGGCTTTTTGCACGTTAATCGTTGTGGCATTTCATCGAACACTATTAATGCATTTTGTTTAGGTGTAGATTAGCTCGAGAGAGGAGTCTACGGTTAGACGAAATAGATCCTTAGAGGCACGAGAGTGATCTAAGACTACATTAGGAAATTGC
Organism: Linum usitatissimum; assembly: GCA_030674075.2. Lineage (NCBI taxonomy): Eukaryota > Viridiplantae > Streptophyta > Magnoliopsida > Malpighiales > Linaceae > Linum > Linum usitatissimum. Next base: position 3,253,123 of record JAUJYP020001424.1, read on the forward strand.
CAAGCCATTATAACCTGAATGATCGAGATAACTTGTCAGTCATCCATGCATTGCTAGCTTTAGTGGATTTGAATCTGAGCAACCTTCATCTTATCTTTGAAACTCGATTCCTTGCATTTCGATTTATTTTATTTCAGTCATTAGTTCATAATTGGATACAAAAATAATAAAACAAACAATCATTACACTGTCACTTGGTCTAGTTAGCAAATCAACTTGAGTAATAAGTATAGAAAGACCCTAGGGAGAATTACGATCCCACTAGAGCAATCTAGTGGGTATTTGAAAGCGGGGTAAAATCTGCGCATCAGTAGCGAATACCCTAAACTCCATGGCGTTGATTCTGGGTGATGATCCATCGGATGCGGATACAAATGTTGCGACGAGGTGGAAAGACGATGATTTCTTGTGCAAAAACTACATCCTAAACGGCCTGGAAGATGATCTCTATGACTACTACGACGATGAAAGCAGATGGTGTGGGAAGCTCTTCAGAAGAAATACAATACCGAGGAAGCCGGAACCAAGAAGTACGTTGTTAGCCGCTACCTACGCTACCAGATTATCTCGAAAGGTATGCTACTTCATGATCAATTTCAAATTGCTAGTATTATTGATAAGCTGCCTCTTTCCTGGAAAGATTTTAAGAATGTCCTCAAGCATAAAATCAAAGAATTTTTGCTACAAAGTTTAATTACTCGCCTTAGGATTGAGGAAGAAGCTCGCAAACAAGATATGTAAGAAGAGGTGTTGTATGTTAGCACCAATCGATTTGGAGTGGCCCTGAAATCGAAGCAGAAGAGCTTTTAGAATCTGGTTTGTAAGTCAAACCAGGTCCACAATTACAGAATTGAAACCCTCGTGGAAACCAAAAGGCCATCGTCCAAGCTCCTTAGAGTTACTCTGAAGGCATGGTCGCTGGACACAAGCGCTTTGAAGCAAGTGTGTAATAATCGTGCTATGTTTGAGACTTACATTGAAGCGTCTGCTGATAAGAAAGTGTTGTTGGGTGCATCCCACACTACTATTGTTGCTGGATCTAGGAATGTGGAACTGAACTTTACCTCTAGCAAGACTCTCATGCTCATGGACATTTTTCATACACCAGAGATAAGGAAGAATCTTGTTTCATGCTATCTTCTCAACAAGGCTAGGTTTTATTAAGCTATAAGGGTTGATTTGTATACTCTTACTAAGAATGGGAAATTTGTGGGGAAGGGCTATGCTTGTGATGGTATGTTTAAGCTTAATGTTGAAGTTAATGAGATGAATTCTTCCGTTTACATGTTATGTGATTTTAATATTTGGCATACTCATTTCTGTCATGTGAACAAATGAATTATGGAGAATTTGAGTTGCTTAGGTCATATTCCTAAAATATCCTTAGACGACTTTGATAAATGTGACTTATGTAGCCAAGCTAAGATAACGAAAATATCCCCTTAGACTGGTGACTATAGACTCTGAACCTCTTGATCATTCGGATATTTGTGAATTAGATGGGATAACTAGAAATGGCAAGAGATACTTTATCTCTTTTATTGATGATTACTTTGGTTATACTTCTGTATTTTTTATGAAAAACAAAAGTGATGCCCTTGACATGTTTAAACTGTTTGTGGTAAAACTTGAGAATCAGTGCAATAGGACAAATACACGACTTAGGAATGATAGAGGAATTGAATATGACTCTATTTTTAAGCATTTTCTTCCCTCACACGGTACCATTCATGAAATTTTTTGACCTTATTGTCCTGAATTGAATGGTAAAGCTGAACAAAAAAATTTAACTTTCATTGAATTAGTTGTGGATGTTATGCGTAATTCTCGTGCTGCTCCATCTTGGTGGGGTGAAATTTTGTTAGCTGTTTGTTATGTGCTTAATCGCCTTCCGAAATCAAATAGGAAAATCTTACCTTACGAGGTTTTAAAGAACATACCACTTAATTTGTCCTTTCTTAGAATTTGGGGTTGTTTGTCTTATGTGAGAATTCCTAATCTTAAGAGAATTAAACTAGCTAGTAGAGCATATGAATGTGTTTTTGTTGGCTATGTTGTCAATAGTAAAGCATATAGGTTCTTTGATTTGAATGCTCATACTATGATAGCATCCAATGATGCTGATTTCTTTGACGATAAATTTCCATTTAAATTGAGAAATAGTGGGGGTAGTTCTTCTGCTACTTTGTCTGCTATTAGAGTTAACGTGCCTAGTGAAAATGACATTTGCACTATCATATGTTTATATGTGGATGACATGTTAATTATTTGTTACAATGTTCATGTTATTAATGCTGCAAAAACCATGATTAATGAGAACTTTGATATGAAGATATGGGTGAAGTGAGTATTATTCTAGGAATCCAGATAACTAGGACAGAAAAGGGATTTTTTCTAGATCAATCTAGTCACATAGAAAAGATCTTGAAGAAATACAATTACTTTGACTATAAATTTTCATGTGCACCTTATGATGCTAGTATAAAGCTATTTAAGAACACTAGAGACAGTGTAAGACAATCTGAATATGCTAGCATACTTGGTAATTTGCATTATGCAACTGATTATACTAAACCATGCATTGCATATGTTCTCGGTTTGCCTTCTAGGTTTACTAGTAGTCCTAGTTTGGAGCATTGGAATGCTATAGACAGGGTCATGAGATACCTTAAGAGAATAGAAACCTTGGATTACATCATCAAAGGTTTCCAGCTCTATTAGAAGGTCATAGTGATGCGGATTGGAATACCCTATCAGATGACTCCAAGGCAACTAGTGGATATGTTTTTAACATAGCTGGTGGCGTTGTGTCTTGGAAGTCTATGAAGCAAATAATATGGCTCAATCAACTATTTAATCAGAGATGATAGAACTAGCAACTAGTGAAGAAGCGAATTGGTTGAGAGGATTTCTTTAGGGATTCCCTCGTGAGAAAGCCTAATCCCTCTGGTATTGATTCATTGTGATAGCACCACAACTATTGCTAAGATTGAAAATCAGTTTTATAATGGAAAGAAATGACAGATTCTTTGTAAGCACAATACTGTAAAAGAGTTCTGAAACACCCTAAAGTTCTAGCATATATTAAATGACCGAAATGCCCCTAGGCGGACGAAAGACTCAAATTAAATATAAAATCAAAGTCAACAGAAATAAATTACTCCATTCTGTAAATTTATTTTGAAGCAAATAGCCCTAAACACGTGGACAAACAAAAATAAGAAATCAACTCCATAAAACATAATTAAATCTCAAGTCTAATAACTCCAAAGAAAATATCACAAGTGTTTAACATCCTTTGCCAATTACTCACTCTGAGTCTTGGGATTGTTTGGCAGCAGCTACAGCTCTTGCAAGTTGTCTCCGCTCCGGTATCTCTCGTATGACCTGATGGGTAGCTCGGGGTCAGTCTCTTGGGCTCAAATGATTATCTTGTTATGTGCATTATGAAATCGTGATAACATATTATTCGCCAAATGATATTCATTATCATGAAATGTCAAACTATGTGACTTTCATTCAAGGTTTCTTTAATTATTGCAGGGTGTCCCCTCTTCTCACTAACTAGCCCTACCGCCCAATCGTGAAAATTGTGGATGTCTGGCAGTATGTATCCTCACTTCGATACATGATCGTGTGGGCAATCTGGCCCAATTCGTGATTTGTAGGGGAGCGGGAGGTCTAGCTAGTGAGGTTTGTGTTTATTATTCCCCCTAGTAATTGTCTACGTGAGATTTGTGAATTTAATATCATAAAGTAAATAAATGTTGTAATGTAATTCATTACTAAATTTAAAAACAACAGTAGAATTTACTCCCTTAAACCACCCATGGTAGATTTAAATAGCTATGGAATTCATTATGGATGCATTTGTCATAACTAGAATGTTACATGATGCGACAATAAGGATTAATTTGGTGGCTGAACTGTTAGGTCCTAAAAGCGTGGTACTGATTCGTACATAACTGATACTAAGGGGACTGATATGCTAATGACCTAAAATTCAGTGACTGATTATGAAATCCTAAGACATGGTGTATTGATTCAAAAAAATTCGTAACTGAATAGAAAATGGTCGAACCAAAATGGGTCGACCTAGATTTGGTCCAACCGATGCCATCGAGCCAGACAAGGAGATGAACTTTGGCGAGTTGCCCAGACTTTAGTGACAAGCCCCAAATCGTCAAAATAAGAGGAAATCAAATTGTAAAACTTTAGAAAACTTACTGACCTCAATACGAAGCTTTCCAAGTATATTGGAGGGCTTCGGTCGCTCTCTGGAGTCCCGAATCGAGATCCTTGCAATGTCTTTGAAAGTTCCGATTCCTGAAACCAAGAACATGTCTGTAAACAAGAACTCCAACTTGCAACTATGGATGGGAATCTTTGTAAGGGGAGGAATAGGAGTCCCTGACCTTAATTAAGAATCAAAAGAGGATCAAACACCTGGACTGACGAACGAAAACAACCACCGCGAGCAAAATCGTCGATGTCAATAGCTTCCTTCTCTTAAAATTGATGAGAATTGATGAGCAACAACATGATGGGAAATTAGCTTGGCCTAATCAACAGATATGAACGAGAGGCTCGAGGATTCGTTACCTAAATCTCCAAGCTTCCTAGAGAATGGCGGCCACCGTCCATGCCGATCACAAGGAGATGAGAAAAATTTATTGCATTTTTGGGAGAGCAATAAGAGGTAGGGTGATGATTTGATGAACATATAATCGATCAGAGGTTGAGGGAAAGGAAATAGGATCGTCATTGACGATCAAGATTTGAGAAAATAAGGAAATTCGATCTTGCACTTCAACAATCCACCATGTCTAACAACGGATTAATTAAAGCCTAACGGCAGGTTGGGTCGCTGTTAGATATCCTAATAGCGGCCGCTTATCGCTGTTAGGCCACACAATGTTAACAAAGCCTAATAGCGGCCTCGGTAGTCGTGGTTAATATAAAATCCTAACAACGGCTAAGTCTCCGTTGTTAGGCTCAAATCCAGAATTATTTTGAAATTAACTTAGTTGCAGACCTGAGTTCATCAACTCCTAATCAAATATGAGTTCATCAACTCCTAATCAAATCTGAGTTCATCAACATAATTGTTTATCCTATTAACAAAACCCAGAATCAATAAACAATAATCCAATTTATATCCATTAATCATAAACAATAAACCAATTTATCTCCATTAATTACAACCCCCCAATCAAATGAATATACAAAACCATATCTGAATACATATACAAAACCAGATTTGAATACATATAAAAAGGGGGAACATTTCATTATTTGAACTCGATGACAAACAAAAAACCAAACAAGAACTTGGAAAATGAATTTAGAAAATGAAGAAGCTAATTATTCGCCATGATGAGTATCGCGCGGACCGGCTGTATTAGTAGTAACATTAGTGACATCAAGGGCGTCAGCTTCAGCCTTTTTCTTGGAATAAAGAACCATATATCCAACTGCGGAGTGATAAGGAATCCGCTGACAGCCATGGTGGTTGCGCTGAACGGCAATTTGCTGCGCTGGTGAAACACTTCGCCTAGATTGTGTCTAGGAGAAGGGGAAGTTTTGTGTCCCAGAATAAGGTAAGTCTCGCCCGAATACCCTGTTGTGACGGATGTTTTTGTTCTTACATAACAACAGTAATCTAAATCATTCATTTATTTATTGAATTATATTTTATATTTATTGGACTAGATTAGTTGAAGTTTTAGGTCATTTTAAAAAGTTTTTATTTATTACTTAAATTAAGTAATAAACTTTTTGGTATTCTTTTTTCTCTCACTTTCCCAAGCCTCTTTCTTCTTGAAATTTCCAGATCTGAAGTGAGGTCTCAAGTGTTACCTGAATCACAACACCAAAAAACCTGTACCTGTAAATTCAAAATACACTGAAAATCAGTACCTCGAATCACTCGCAGGTATCGCATCAAGAGAAAATAGTAGTATTTATCTGTACATGTAATTGGTTACGGGTACTGACATTAATGAACGTTGGTACATCTAAAGGATCTAAGGTATCTCTCATAAAAAATAGCACCGAAAGAAATTAATTACAAAACAAAACAATATGTACATGCAATTACTAACAAGTACCGAACATAAATAAAATAAGTAGCTGAGTCAGATTCGAGGTACTAAAACCATCTCGCAATGTTGTCGTCATCGCCGTCAAAATCAAGGAGGAGGTTTCGCAGCTTGACGTCGCGTTGTCGTCTCTATCGCGTTGCCGTCTCCGTCGCCTTCACCGTCGAGGAGGAGGTTTTGCGGCTTAAAGTCGCGGTGAGCGACACTGTTCTCGTGGTAGAAACAGAGCACGAAGACGAGTTGTTGGACCCGGTAGATCTTCAATGGTGATCCTACTATAAAAGAACTTTTCAGGTGACTAAAGGACAACAGACTGGATGCCTCCAACTTTTGTGCGGCAGCTTGTTCTACAACATATATCCTAGGTAGAGAGAAAGAATGGAGATGAAGGTGGTGGATTTAATTTGGATACAGAGAAAGAATGGAGATGAAGATTTGATTTAATTTGGGGAGGAGGAGTAAACTGTAGGCGGCAGTTGTTTTTTAGACTAGGTTGTTCAATAGAATAGAAAACCCTAATTAAATAGTAATTTTACGTATTTATTCTTTTTATTTCAGCCAAACTTTGTTACCGCTAGGCTACGATTGATTTCATGAATCAGTTTGGTTCGACACTTTTAAATACGAGCAAGACAGCAGAGTTATCTCACTAAGTCAATTTGCGGTTAGATGGTTAACCGATCATAATAGTTTTTAATCCACTATGATTATAATGTAATCCACATGCTAATTCAAACACATAGTAATGATAATAATAATAATCATCATCATAATCTTACTTTCATTAATGATACTAATATCATCATGAGTAATAACAGTAGAAGTAATCATGAAGCATTATTATAAGACCTTCTTAGGGGTAGTTTAGGGACTTCTGAGTGAAACTTTTTCCCACCAGGTTCGGTATGTAACAAGATCCTTTTTATAGGAGCAGTAAGGATGGATCATATTAGATCTGAACAAAATTTAGCTGATCCTTTGACGAAAGGGTTAGCTAGAGAGAAAGTCCAGATTACCTCTAAAGGTATAGGACTTATGCCCTTAAAATGATCGAAAACACAAGGCGGCAACTTGACTCAATAGACTGGAGATCCTAAGAAATGGGTTCAATGGGTAATAGCAAGTTGTGTGTAAAAGGAACGATCATGCATTATGAACCATGAACTGCTAGAGTAAAGAGGTTGAGCAAATAGTAACTCTTGAGGAGATCTATACTCCATGTGGAGTGGAGTATCTAGCTTTAGCAGTACTCTTGATAGACTCACCTTTGTGAATGTGGAAGTTGGGCCGATTCCTATGAAACTTGAGGGCACAAGTTTCTAGAGTGTTCACTAAGTCAGAATAGACGTGTAGGGCCTTTAATGCACGGGCTTGTTTGGGAATGATAGTTTCAAAAGATTTGGCGTGCTACATTGTTTGAGATAGAGTTCAAGACTACGGATCACTCTTATGAAATCAGAATTGTACTCACTACGCTAAGGTTCAAATCGAAAGATACCTTAGTTTATGCCTTGTCTAATACTATTTGTTGATGCTCTATAAAATGTGTTTCAAATATTCAAGCGAGGGATTGTTGAGGAAAGTGTGAATAATTGAAAAGTTCTTGATACTATATCTGGTTCGGTTTGACTCTGTGTTAACTGGTTAATCAGATTGGTTTAGATGAGACTTTATATTTGAAGATATAATTATTAAATTATCTTTAAAAAAGATTCACTTTCTATGTGATCTTCCTTGATTTGTCATCATCATCTCATTGATTGTATACTTACTTGATTTGCTCCAATTAATCATCTCTGTAATTGCATAATCACTTTATTTGCTCTAATTAATTAGCTTGTTTGAGAAGACATATGTTATTATAAATAACAGAGAAGGCTAGCCCAAAAGGAATACATAAATTGAGCTAAACAATAGAGAGTGAGTGTATTTAGAGATCTTCTCATTTCGCACAAATGAGAAAAAGAAAGAGTGGTTGTTTTATCTTGGAGGTGACCCAGTTGATAGTCTATTGGGTGCAATTTAGCAATTGAGGCAGTGCCGCGAATGTCTTAAAGAGAGCGACCAAGTCCGCGACTCTGCCAGATTAGTAACTCTTGATTGCTCGTGTTCGATTTCTAACAATTAGTAAAGAGCCATCGCTCGTGTTATGAACTAATAGATTTTGAGTTTCATTTGTAGCATCTTGTTTAAGCAGGTGCTCTTTCTGTACTTCAAAATTATTATCTGAAGAAATATCAAGCTTTGGACTATCGTCATCCACAAAAGCACAACTCAGAACATCCAACGTAGTTTTTCTGTAACCAATTGTATGAGATTATACAGATTGAGATATCTTCCTCCTGATGACAAGCTTGAGGTGAGTTGTGGCTTTATCTAGTTTCATAATTTTCCAACAAGAACCGCACAAGCTCCGCTCTAAGAGAAGGCAAATGCATCAGAGGAAACAAAGGGGTCCCCGAGGTATTTATAGGCTTATGGGCCAAGTTGGAGAAGGATTAAGCTCAAAATTCTCGTCACGACAAAGGACATGCCGTGTTCCATGACGACATGCCGTGTTCCATGAGGACATGGTGTGTTCCTAAAAGGACATGGCCGTGTCCGTTCTTCTGCTCTTCTCGGTTGTGGGCATCAATAGGAAGAACACGGTCGTATTCCTTTAGGAACACGCCGTGTTATTGAATATATGGAATTTTGACCACGGCGTCAACATAAAAGTTGTAGTAACGAATTAGCTTTCCAACACCGCACCTTGCATCAATCGGACTTCCGAGCGATGAGTTATGCTCAAAATACTAAACAATGACGTTTTCTTCCAAGTCTAACATACTAAGTTGTTCAAGCCTCCTCGTCATACCTTGATAAATCACGAGACGTCATATGACACTTTAAATGTACCAAAAACATACAAATCAACGTAACACGGCCCAAGGGGCCAAAGGGGAACCAAATATTCACCAAACGTTATGAATTCAAACATGTTAAGGCATCCAAACATCCAAAAATATTGTTTAAAGCGGGTACAAATGTGTTAATAATCAATCTCATCAATTAGTTATCTTCGTAAGTTTATTATCATCTTATTTTTGTATTATTATTATGTTATATGCGTATATGGTTTTATTAAACATTTTGACTTAAGTAATGTTCATAAATTTGCTCAAATTTTATTTATATTTTTAAGATTAAAAACTAATTCTTTAACAGAAGTGGTTTTATGGTTAACCCTAAATGCAGATGCCATCTACCCTGATTTGGTGATTTCACCCACCAAACGGTAGCCCGTTTAACACCTGCACAATAGTCGAAAGATCCGATTGGTACCTTTTTTATGTTTTCTTGTTGGGCGACACCTACGAAGGCAGCTCCTTACAGCGACTTTGTTTTCTCCGCCATTTTTCCTGCCTAACTAAAACCCCGACACTTCCAAACAAACACACAGCTCCTTCCGCGGCATCAGCCAAACACGCTCTGGTTCCCGGCCACCATCTGCACCCCACTTGAGGATCTCCCTCTCCAGCAATGTCTTCTCAGTCGCTTCATTTCTTCACTCCCTCCTCTACCACCTGCCCAAACATCACCGTCCCCAAGCCTTCACTTCCTGCTCTAAATCGCCGCTTGAAGTTTGCTATCTCTCCCAGGACCTTCTCCATCAGAGCCGCTTCCGCTTCTTCAGATCCAAATCCTACCACGCCGCATGGGGTTCTTGCCAATAATGGAGCCGGAAGCAGTGTTGTCGCGCCGCCGGATTCCAGCTCGATTGATGTGGATAAGGTAACTGAGGCGGAACTGAAGGAGAATGGATTCCGGAGCAGTAGAAGGACGAAGCTGGTGTGCACGATCGGCCCCAATACCTGCGGTTCCGAGCAGCTCGAGGCGTTGGCCGTCGGAGGAATGAATGTGGCGAGGATCAATATGTGCCACGGGACCAGGGAGTGGCATAAGCGAGTGATAGAGCGGGTTAGGAAGTTGAACGAGGAGAAGGGATATGCGGTTGCCATTATGATGGATACCGAAGGGAGTGAGATTCATATGGGAGATCTTGGCGGCGCTTCCTCCGCCAAAGCTGAGGTAAAGACTACTTGCCAAATTCAATTCCAAGATAGAGCTTGCTTACGATGCAACTTGGTTTTCCAACCTTTGATCTCTGTGGAATCATATTAGTACTATGTTAGCAAAAATGAAAATATAATCTGCGGTTTTTTTTAATGTACAGGATGGCGAAGTCTGGACTTTCAGTGTTAGAGCTTACGATGCAAATCGCCCTGAACGCACCATTACTGTCAGTTATGATGGTTTCGCGGAAGGTTAGTAAATTATTGGAATCAAATGTGTTGTTAGATGGTTAGGAATTTTGTTATTTGGCGCTGTTACTCAAGCTTAATGTTGTACAAATTATCAATACTGTGCCCAGATGTGAAGGTTGGGGACGAGTTACTTGTCGATGGTGGTATGGTTAGGTTCGAGGTGATCGAAAAAATTGGACCTGATGTCAAATGTACCTGTACTGATCCTGGACTATTGTTGCCGCGTGCTAACTTGACTTTCTGGAGGGATGGAAGTTTGGTACGAGAACGTAATGCAATGCTTCCTACAATTTCCCCCAAGGTTTGTGTGCCACTTACCTGTATATGGCAATGGAAATGGAATGCAATTCAATTGGCATTAAAAAGGACTTGTGAATCATGTTTGCTAGTAACCTAAATTGTGAAAAGTTTGGAATGTGCAATTTGATTCATGGGGTGTTTGCTTTACTAGCTGTAATGTGCCAAATATTATTTTGCTCAAGTAAAAATGCTTCTACTTTCAGGATTGGCTGGACATTGATTTTGGAATTGCGGAGTCCGTTGATTTCATTGCAGTATCATTTGTGAAGTCAGCTGAAGTGATAAACCATCTTAAGAGCTACATTGCTGCACGCTCTCGTGATAAGTAAGCCCCTCAAACTGGTATATGTGAACTCTTTAAATCTCATATACTTCCTTACGTTATAAATGCCAGTTTTGTCTGGTTAGTGTTCTTTTGATCTTATATTGTAGTATTGTTTTTGGAGTAAAGTTTGAAGTTCGAAAGAATCTTGTCGATTTAGAAGCCTAGAAAGTAGGTCTGGTCATGGAAAGACAATTACAGTTCGTCTTCCATGCAAAAATCAGGATGTTGTTTATTACAATCTCTTCTCTTCTGTTCCTTATTGTTGCCAGCGAAAATATAAGAAGCTAGGAAACTGTCCTCATAAAGTCGATATTTTCACCCTCTTGTCATTTCGTTAGGTAGGTTACATTTGTTCGTTTCGACTTGCTTGCTCACACTTAAACACGACACCACTGTTTATGTGGTTTGGTTGTTGAAGTCTTATTCTCTTGTTGATGCTTGAGTTATTTTCTTTGGTGTATGTGTTTGTGCTTTGATCAATTTGGGCTTAAGTGGAATCTCTGATGTTATCTCCTCTGTGTGCTCAGCTAGGATAACTAATCCTTTTCTGGATCACAGTTACTTAGAGACGATGAAAGCAGAGTTTAGGTTTTGAATGGATTTTCATTTTTTCAATGAACGGTCTTCTTGTTTTTTATATTTTTTTTATATTGTAGAGCTTCTATACTGTGTATATATTCCTTTTTTGCGCACATTGTGAACTGAAATTCTAGGTTTTTTTACAATATCATATATAACTCAAACTTGCACGAACTGTGCTCACTTCAACAAAGGCTTATTGTTCTTAGGAATTAAGGCAACCTCTCACTTCTTAATGCACCCTGTTCATGTGATAACACTGATCGATACATACTAGACCCATCTTTCTTTGGTTAAAACTTAATATGAGTAGTTATACCACACTGTCATGTGTTAATTCCTTGGTTATTCATATCTACTCTTTGATTTCACGCGTAATATTTCAGTATTTATGGCTCATGTACTGTTACTTTCTGAGGCAGTGACGTAGCAGTCATAGCAAAGATAGAGAGTATTGATTCATTGAAGAACTTGGAAGAGATCATTCAAGCATCAGATGGAGCTATGGTAGCGAGAGGAGATCTGGGTGCTCAGATTCCATTAGAACAGGTACCATCAGCCCAGCAAAAGATTGTTCAGATGTGCAGGCAGCTGAACAAGCCTGTCATTGTTGCATCTCAACTGCTTGAATCTATGATCGAATATCCTACACCTACAAGAGCAGAGGTGGCCGATGTCTCTGAAGCTGTTAGGCAAAGGGCAGATGCTTTGATGCTCTCTGGAGAATCGGCTATGGGTCAATTTCCAGACAAAGCACTGGCTGTCCTAAGGAGTGTGAGTGTAAGAATTGAGAAGTGGTGGAGAGAAGAAAAGCATCATGAAGCTATGGAACTCTCAGATGTTGGGTCATCATTCTCTGACCGTATTTCGGAAGAGATTTGTAATTCTGCTGCTAAGATGGGTAAGTGCTATCTGATTATGTCTAGCATTTCAATATTATTATCACCAATAACATAACGATACAATAGTCCAGTTCAAAGACCTTATGCACATCTTATTTCAGAAAAGAGGTGTTTACCTTACGGGGTGTGGCCTTATTTTCGGAAAGACAGTCATCTAACCCTGCATAGAACAGACTATAACATGCTAATTATCCCAAGGAATTGCGCCTGAATGCCTTGAAAAGCTGGTTTCTCAGCTACTCTTTGCTCTGTATCAGTAGGTTACAGAGCTGCTATTTTCTGGATGTATTGGACAGAGTTCCTTTATGTCCTGATCAGCTTGTAGGTCTGCCGTCATTATCAGTGCCTTCCATTAGAGTTTTTTGGGGCTCGAAAATTCTGAATTTTGGTTCTCAGCTGTTTAGTCAATATTGTAAAAGTTTATGGCCTGCATTAGAGTTGTGTTTACCGAAGAACTAGAAATCATGATTTAATTTAACGTTGGAGAAAGCTTAGGCGTTTCATTGCCAGGGTGATTTATTAGTATACTTCTAGACGTCTAGAATTCTTTTATAGTGCGGTTCCTCTTCTAGCATTCTGTTCTTATGACCCTTACAGCTTGTTCACGAAATCGGCACTTGATTTGAACATTTGTGATTCATTTATTGTTGCAGCAAACAATCTGGAGGTGGATGCCCTATTCGTGTACACAAAGACTGGTCATATGGCATCTCTACTGTCTCGGTGCCGACCTGATTGCCCAATCTTTGCCTTCACAACATCAACATCGGTAAGGAGAAGGCTGAACCTTCAGTGGGGACTCATACCTTTCCGGCTGAGCTTTTCTGATGACATGGAAAGCGACCTCAGCAGAACCTTCTCGTTGCTCAAGGCTAGAGGAATGATCAAATCCGGGGACCTTGTTATTGCCGTCTCAGACATGCTGCAGTCCATCCAAGTCATGAATGTACCTTAAAAGAAAGCACTCCCACTTCAGACTGCACTCACCTCTACTTATAGAGAGATTCTTGTTCAGGTGGGAAGATGGGGTGACCGGCCACCAAGGAACGAACTATGTAGTCCTGAGTGCCTGATCAACGGTAGCAGTGTAATATTTTCCGGGTGTGTAATTTCTTGCTATTTAGTGGGACTACGAGTGTTTCCATGTTGTAACAAATGGTTAGGATAGTGAGTGAGTGAATGAATAATACCAATGGCTGTTTCTGTTGATCTTTGACATCATATGGCTACTAAAATCATACAATATGGAGAGACAAATCATATGTGATAATGCAAATGCAATGAGAGTGAAGGTGTAAAGTAGAGTAGAGTAGAGTAGAGTAGAGGTGTAGAGTAGAGTAGTGGGTATCATTATCATCAAAGGACTTGGTTTTGAACAGAGCAGTACACAGTGATCATTGGTGACGAATGGTGATGGGCATCTTTACTTATGCTGTGGGTAGCTATGGCAGAGAGGGCAGAGCAGAGGATGGAGCTCACGAGGAGTACTTTAAGATTAGATATTTTGGGGAATCATATGACCTGTCTACTTGTACATGAATGGAACCGTCATGATGCCTACAGTAACTCCGTGTTACCGTTTTCAATTTTCCATCTTCTCTCATAAAGAAACGGATTCCTTTCCTCAAAAGGACCGTTTGTTTGTATTTTCCTACTACTTTTGCCATCCTCCCTCTGTGGCTCTACAGGTTGGGTTGGTGCCTCGGCCTCGGCGTGCGTTTTCAACAGTCTGTTTGTTGACAGAGATGCTAGGCAACATTTTGATTGCTGAAAATGCCACTCTTGGACTGGTGTACCTAACCTGTTCCAGGCAAAGGAATCTCGTACCGGATTCATCTCCGATAAGTTGTTGAACTTGATCTGTTGTCACGAACATGGACTTTTGTACGAATTACGTACAAATGATTAATTGTATAGCATATGATGGTAGATTGAGTCGATACCTATGGGTATTTACCTCCTTCATACAAAATTGAGAACACTCTTAAATACTTTCACTTTCAACGATGAGATGGAAAGCCTATTTATTGATTAGATGGTATATGGCGACAAACTCAGCAAAAAAAGTAATTTTTGAAGAGATCATCAATGAAATGAAATGAAATGAAATGATGTGGCTTGTGGGTTTACGCCTAACTTTCACCAGTAAAGTAGTAATCCAAACAAGTAATTATCAATCCCGATGTTGTTGTGTCCTTTTTCATCATCTTCGATCTCTATCCAGTCGAGTCAAGAGAAGAAGGCCTTCTCTTCTCTTCTCTTCTCTTCTCTTCTCTTCTCCTCTCTGTGCATATAAATATATTAACTAGTTAGTAGTCTACGTGTATGAAATACTAAGTAGCCTTAAATTGACTAAAACATCAAGGCAGCCGTGTTGTGTATTTTACCCACACGAAAAACCAAAATCCCATTTAATCAAGTTAGTAATCCTAATCCATTCCCTCTCTCACAACATCATTTTCTTTGTCGGATGAAATTACAAGTTATAATAATAGTAATCCATTCAATAACACACGCATTGTTCTCCAGTTTTGTTGTCTTCCCCATTTCATCACTTTGCTTGTCCTTTTGGGTTTCGATTCTACGACTCCAGCAAGACATAGGTAGATGGGATACTCCAAACCACCAATCTCAATTCCAAGTGGCGTCATCTTTATTTGGCCTAGCTACTTGTTCTTTTCCAACCCTAGCGTAAAAGGCCAAAACGGTCATAAGATATGCAAAATGGTCCCCAATAATTCATTTTCATTTCATTTCATTGATCTCGTAACTGTTTTTACTATTACGATCGTGTATGTTTATAAATAGTCGCCAATATATGTATTTAACAACTGCGTAAAATCACCAATACTGATTTACTCCCCTTTCGACTCTATCTCTTGTTAGTGTACACACTAAATCTTTCCCGAAATAAAATATAAATCTAAATTCATTTAGAATATCCCGTCGGAAGGAATATTTCAATATTTTTGAATTTGTTTTTTCTTCTGAGTGCTATGTGCGTTTCAATCCAATAGGTCGAAGGCATTTTCTTTAACATATGATATTAAAATTGGATTAAGAAAAATTCAACTGTTATTAACTATGAAAATGAAATATTTTATATAAATAGAAAAACCATGAAAGGGAATTATGCGTAGAAATAGCCGGTGAGGGACTCGGACGTTATAGAAAGAAACAAAACGGAAGTAACAAATGACATTAACAACGACGCCTGGTTTGGTTTGGTTTGGTTTGGTTGCTGACTCCATTCTGTAACATTTACCCTTTCTATCAATACTACAACTTATTCTTATTTCCATTTTCATACTCTTTGTTTCCATCTACGTATACAGATTCACTTGCCGAACAGTAACATTACCAATTACATTTTCTTTCATTAATTTCATATCACTTGTTCAAATATTTATATGTGTTTTTTAATACCGTATACTTTGTATCTTATTACATCACACAGTTTAATGAATTTAATAATCATCTGTCAATACTATTACTGTTGGTTCAACCATACTTTAATACTTAATAAAAGAAATACTTTGATAAAGTTTAAACAACTAAATATCCATATTATTCGACCTATCGATTCAATCTCCGACTTGAAAACCTTCCATATAAAATGGCGGCATCAGATAAGGTCAGATGATGAATAATTGTGTACGAAATATAGGAAACCAACCTCTTACTTTCAATGATTAAGCACTTGATCAAAAGTTAATTTTGTTGATCAAAGATAACATTCATTTTGTTCCAACTAGGAGTACAATTAGCAGGCAGTTGTTGGTCAAGTCAGTGAACAAAGCATCCTCGTATTAGAGTCTTTCTTTGAAGCAGGACGTTGAGAGAGCGATTTATTTGCTTATACTTTTGTGGAAAAATAATTATACTATAATAATAACTGGCAACATTTATTTACTAGTTGAGGAGGAAGAAAAATTCAGGGTTACGTTGATTGAGATGTTCAATTAATTTGGTATGTGGAGACAAAATTGACTAAATCAGCAGCAGGAGTGATCATAGTAAAAAATTTAGATAAAAAGTCGTTAATGTTGTGAGATTAATGGACCCAAGTAGTTGGATTAATCACTAATTAATACTGTCTGTCTACGTAGACAAATTATATATTAATTGTGCTCTCACCCTCCTCACACCACTCGTTAATCGTTTCATTTCCTTCATGTCTCTATCCATCAGTCCTCTTCACGATTATTGATAATTTAATTTAATAAACATATCTGCGCTATATAATATAAATTTCCGATACAAACAAATTAAAACCCGTCATCCTTGGAGTAACGACACTATTGTTTTGTAACTAGTTACTTAACTGCTTGCGAATGCTATACTAAATTTCTATCAAACACCATAATTCTATAAACGTCATCTGATAAAAACATAGGATAGCTGGGATCCCAAAGGTCCGGCAACTTTGAGCTAATCGGAGCGCACCTTCTTCTTTACTGTTTCAATCTTTGGCATTATTCCTTTAGTGGCCTCTTTGTTACACACAACCAAAGAACATAATAATGTTGGACAAAACCTGGATTTGCATTTAAGTCTGGCCTCTTACTCCTCAGTTACCTTAGTTTAATGTAGTTGCAGTTTGGTCCCTGTTTCTGCTAGCACGTAGTGTTAGTGGTGCAGCTGTTTTCCAGGCACGTTTGAGCCTTGTTCGTTTATATTCTCCTCTTCGTCAGATGAATAAGATTATCATATTGTACGAGTTCTTGAGTTTACAAATAAACACATGGTGAGATAAATTGACGCCACCACTCTTGGAGTGGCATTGGGATGCACTAGGACTCCGTCGAGACCTCTACCACGACTAACTAAGCCAACAAAACCAGTCCCAAGGCCACCAGACGTAGGGTGACTTTGTGCTCTTTTAAGGAAGGATGGAAGTTTTAAGATGAAAAAACATGATATTTCGTATGAGAGAAATTGAAGCTTATATGAGTGAATGAAAAAATTCTAGAATATAGTTTCGGCGAAGGTGATTCGATAAGCAAAATTTTTTTTATTGGACCTCCGATAATTGAAAAAACTCAGTTGCAAAAATTTTCCACTTAGCAAAAGTCCGATCACCAAAGCTCGTGTCGATAAGTTTGGCAATGGGGTGGGTTTGGGGTGGGTATTGATACCCATTCCCATCCTCGTTCCTAAAATTCATTATCATCTCGGTCCTCATCCTCATTCGAATCTCAATATTCATACCCATCACCAAACCTGTGGGCATCACCATATTGCATCCCCTCATTACTTAGTTAAAAATTTAGACTACCACATAATCGTTAGGGTAACTCTGGAGGTGGATTCGTGAAATCGTGGTCGTGAAGAATGGAGAACCGCTTTGAATTGGAAATAAAATTAGTGATTTTAGGTTTAGGGTTATGTTTGGTAACTATTAAATAAGGGTTGTAACGTAGTTTTACACATGGGGTAGGGTATGGGTATGAGTATGGGGCGGGGTACCTAAACCCATGTCTGACCCGTCCCACTCATTTTTAGTGGGTATTCC
This sequence comes from Linum usitatissimum, assembly GCA_030674075.2. Lineage (NCBI taxonomy): Eukaryota > Viridiplantae > Streptophyta > Magnoliopsida > Malpighiales > Linaceae > Linum > Linum usitatissimum. Next base: position 3,271,152 of record JAUJYP020001424.1, read on the forward strand.
CCGTACCCGCCCCGTAACCTGTTCAATACGGGTATTTCCTGCACTGATCGAATCGAATAGGATCGAATACCCTCAAAAACGAATAATATTGTCAAGCCTACGTGTCCGTTGACCGAAGATAAGTTAATTTTTTATAATTTGTTTTTGTAAAATAACTTATTTGCGTTTGTATTTTTATTTTGAATAAATACCCCTCTAATCTAGGTCCTTAAATCAGTTAACTTCAAATAAGTGATACAAAGGTTTAGAATGGTCCTTATTCCCGTCAATTTATTTAATTTCCCTCACATCAACTCTTATATTTTAATGACTTGTAACCCTATGAATGAAAGATAACTTATCTACATTGAAATATAAACATTCACGTCATTTGTTTTTGTTGTTGATATAAATACACGAAATATTAATTGGTTTTTGTTATTGATTTTATAAATTGACTTCCAGGGCTTAAAAATATGCTTTAGCTCTAACCTTTGTTCCTACGTTTGTTCTGGTTGTTTAAGGAGGGACCAACTCTAAGTCTCTAACTCCACACCAAATTCATTCTACACATCCTTAGATTGTGATTCAAGGATTCAAATCGTTACGAGGGTACTTTTAGAGCTATATCAGTCTCTAAAATCCAATTTAGTTAACTAAACAGGTTAACTATTCCATTTTCCGAACCGCTAGTTAGCATTACATGTCTCTTACGTTTGGATTTTGTACAACCCGTTCCATATGTATCGAAATTAACAAATTCATCCCATACCTTTGAAAATTCAACAAATGCATCCTAACATCATCTCTGATGAACTTTTCCGACGAAATTTACTTTGTTGGCATGCTTAGTCAACATAAATTGACAGGTGGCTTGTCCACCTCAGCACTATTAACCCAACTCAGGGGTTGGTTTCGATTGCATTTCGAAAAAATAGTTAGGTGTGACATCCGACCGGCTTGTTGAGTTGGGTTAATAGAGCTGAGGTGGACAAGCCACCTGTCAATTTATGTTGACTAAGCATGCCAACAAAGTAAATTTCGTCGGAAAAGTTCATCGGAGATGATGTTAGGATGCATTTGTCAGATTTCCAAACATATGGGATGAATTTGTTGATTTTGATACATATACGACGGTTTTGTACAAAATCCAAACGTAAGGGATGCCTAATGCTAAATACACACTTATGTTCTGTCCGGAGTTCCTCCACCTTATTAACCACGTCGTTGTTATCGACCTTGCTCGATTAGTACATATCATCAATTAGTCAGCGGTACGTAGTAGTCTGCTTCCGACGGCGGTATCTACCCCCAGCGTAACGTTTGTGATAGTCGGAGCAAACTGCTTGTGGTGATAAAGTAGAAGTATGTTTAATACCTAAACTAGCCTTATTTTTTAAAGTCCTAAGATGAATTTTTTAACCAAAATTTTGATCCCAAAATAATAAGCGTGCTCGTAAAATCAACTACTGGTTTATAGAGAAATAATAAATATTATATATCAATCTCGATTTCTATTTTTTAATATGGACGACAATGAGAGTTCAAGAACGTGAACCAATTAACCTGTATAACAAATAAAATTAATATAAATATTCATTTGTGATTATAATTTATATTGAACCTGAAACCTTTATATCACTGATATAATATATTATCAGTGGAGCTACACCACTTAAGCCGTGGTACACATACTTAATGAAAATATACAAATGCCTTATAAAAAATTACTCTAAAAATATTCCATTAATGATTGCAATCCTGGCAATGAAACCAGAAAAGCATCGTACAATAATTTGAATATAAATATTATGTAGAGGAACATTACAGGATGATCAGCTAGTATATTTTGCCGCCATTACATAATGAATTACATTGCAAGACATAAATATACGAATATTATGTGGCTGTGGAAGAATATAGGAGAGGAGAAAGCAGATGAATGATTGAATCCATAATTAATAATTAAAAGAGAAGAAAGAAATGGAATTTTCTTTTTTTATGAACAAATGATGAAGAGAAATTTGATGGGTGTGTTGCTGCAGCAACATGCCAGAGGGGCAAGGTAAGGTATCCCCACTCACCCATTAATCCTCTATATACACTTATCGCCCTTTTGTTAGTTGTTTTCAGTCTATTATTCTCTTTTGTCAATGTCTTAGCTTCCAATAAATTTTGAACATTTCCTAGTTTTCGCTCTGACTTGAAAACAAAACCGAGTTAATATGAAATAATTTAGAAAGATAGATTAAAATTGAAGTAAAATACTTTGATTATTATCAGGCTCTGTACAGCGTGACGCCATGAAGGGTAGCCTCCAACGGCTACTTTTCAACGTCCTCTGACAATTACCAAGTCCTACACAACGTCGTGGCCTTCAACAGTTACTTTCTAACGAACGTTTGGTACAATATAAATCAAGATATTGGCTTCGTTTGGTATGCGATATTTCAAATGACTAGCTATGTGAGATATCATGATATTGAGTGCGATTGATATTGAATCCAAAAAGTGTGAACATTTTTATTTTGTGTATGATATTGAGTGGTATGGCTTGGGAAGAAGAAGATATGGTGTGGGTTCTGGTTTGTAATAATGAGGAAGAGAAAATTATCATTCCGGGCCTCAGTTGCATGTAACTATTAAATTGACTTGGGAGAAATTATGTCCATCGAAAAGATATTGGGGTGATATTGAATATAGGTGATATTCTCCATTTAGGTGAATATTGAATATCCCAATATATCACTGAATAGCTAGCTATTCGCACTCCGAAACATGTAGATATCTCGAATAGCTAGCTATTGGGTGATACTGAATATCAATATCACTAATACCAAACATGCCATAGTATTTTATGAATTACACATTTTGCTGATGATTGTTGGATGCATTTGGATTCCTGGTTGACCTCCGAGTTGTATGAAAAATTCTTCTTTTGTGCCCCACCATACGGCATGCCGGGAAAACCATCCTAGACGGAGGGTTGGTCGGACAATTTCCTCTTTTGTGACCATCTTGCCCGCACATGCTACAAAATGGCTCCACATCTTCAACCCAATCCATTTTGTTGTGGATACGACAGCGACGTGGTCTCCATTAGACATGAAGATGTGCTTCGTGAAGGATGATCTTCGGTCCTCCATTGTATTGCCAACCCTCTGGTCCATCGATTTTGTGGAAGCAAGTTTTGTTAGTCTGTGCAATGTTTGGTGATGGTGCAAGATTTACCGCGTTCGTCTCCCTCATTTAAGGGACATTTCATGCATTTTTATATAGCTTTGGGTGTTTTCATTCATTTCTAGGTTCTATCTCGATTTAGTGTCTCAGACCCGTTTGGAGTCCATTTGATGTCGTTTTGGAGTGTTTTATTTATAGATTTCATGTACATAACGATATAAGAGCATTAATCTGAGTTGTATGATGTGCAAGGAAGAGTTGGATGCATCGAGGAATGAAGATGTCACAAAGTGTTGGGGGGTAGATGTAATGTGAGCCTAAGATGGTTGTAATATGCGCTGCATATTATACCCACCTATAGCGCATATTACACCAAAAAATGGAGAAAGCTGAGTTCTGTTTCACAAGTGTAATATGCGTCTAAGACGGCATAATATCCGGCGCATATTATACATGTTTATGAGGCAGATTATGCCGACCGACAGAGTTTTTGATTCCTCTTTTATAAAAGCTCAACTCTTCCTTATTCCAAGACAGACTTTTCGGACGATATTCAGATCATAATTGAGAGACTTTCGAGCAACAAGAAGGCTGCGACTTCAAGGAGCTCGGATCGGAAGACATAATTAATATTGGCAAATCAAGTTTTTCGAAGATTCTCAACGAAATTAGGGGTTTCATAATTATTTGTGTAATCCTAGTTTCAATGTTTTCCTCTGATAGTTTTGAGTTGTTCTTCAAAGTCTTGAGTAGCTAAACTCCTCATGCTTAGATTAGATAAACTCCTTATGAATGGATGATTGTTTGACTTTGACGATTTATGAGAGTTTGATGGATGTTGGTTTGTGTATAATTTCGATTTGTTTTGGTTCTTGCTTGATCAACTTGAATAGGATCTTGTTAGATTTGTGAGTGTCTCTAAAGAGTTTTCATATCTAGAGCCTCCAAATTGGGCTTCCGCCTCATCCTTTACTCCTTTCCTCGCTCGACCACTTCTTCTACCCCGTTCCCTAGGATGTCTTTGATCGCCAAAATAACTACGAAGTTATCTCGACAACACAACTGTCGTATGTGTCCAAGGATTCCTCTCGTTATGCTTCTACTCAAACTCGTCAACACGGTCTAGACGAAACATATTGGGAAGGGTTTCTAACAATCCTATTAATTCAATTAAAACAGACAATTAAGGTTTGATCAAAGGGGGGGGGGGGGGAGGGAACAAGCTATTGGATGAGATGATTCATCAAGCTCAACTTCCTAATAGCAGTCGGATCGAACAAACTTTGGACTTGGATTAAATAATACAAATCCTCTTATCATTTATATGAATCCGCGGCACAATCATGCACGTGGATTACCACTACTAATTTTCCAATCAAGGTTGGAACAACTTCAACTAGGCTAACCGTAATAAACACCAAGAAGTTCTACAAAGTGATAAGGTGCTCTTTCAGAATTAAAGGAAATCACGAGTAACGGAATTAGTATTAACTTGGCCCATCAACACCTAAGCTACTGATAACTACACCCAAATTGATCCATTAAGTACAAACCAGAGCGTCTGTCAATTACAAGATGAATAACCTTTATAACTAAAAGAAACACGAATGGTAGAATCGAGCTATTGGCGTACCCCACCGATAACTTTCATCTATCTTAGATTGTTAATCATATGAATTCCACAATATATCAAATAAAGGATTTCATAGATTTGACCTAATTCAAGCTGTAACAAGAACTAGGTTGAAAACCCAACAATCAAAGCAATCATTCATTTGAATCCAATTATCCAACAATCATCGACTCTATACTTTTAGGGAGAGTTTCATAGCTCAAATCCTACATCTCAACCAAAACACTCTAAATAATTAGCTACTCATGATTCTAGAAGAAAATACATCAGAATTCAACCTAACCATCATCTTGATGAGGAGATGATCAATCGATCTTGCTCCAATCGTCGCTTTTAATCTTCTAACTTCAATCTTCAATCAAGACTCCTTTTGGTCTTGAATTGGACTTATAGGGATGGAGAATGTTTTTTTTGCAGTGGGGAGGCCGTGAAGAAGTCGAAGAAACTCGTTCTGGGAAAATCTCCTAGTCTTTCCTCAAAATCAGCCTTTTATAGGGAAACTGCTGAATCTGGGAGGTGCACGCCCTGCACCCCCTGTGCTGAAATAACTTTTGTTGCAAATAAGGCTGCACGGCGTGCACCCATGCATGTTGTGCACCTCCTTTTTCATACGAGGCCACTTTTGTGATTTAGGACTGCATGGCGTACTGTGATGCACGGAGTGCTGCTCTTCTGCTTCACCATTTCTTGTGTTATTTTTCCGTCCGAGCTCCAATCATGCTCTATTTTATATCCAAACACTCGTAATCAGACCCTCTATCTCTAGAGTATTTGTGGATGACAAATACTACAAAGAAACACATCAAATGGACCACAACGGTCCAAGTGAACGGGTCTAGGCACATAATGCCAAAACACGAAACCACACAGGAATGAAGCACAAACAAGCTAGTATTCACTCAAAAAGCATGCAGATAGGGATAAGTAATTACTAAAAATCCTAGCACTATCAGTCTTCCACCTCTCTCTCGAGCACGAGCTATTGGAGCTGCTACTGCAGGCTCCCTGACTCTGTATCTGTTATGATGTTGATCAATTTTGGTGCGGGTTAACCACTGCTTTGAAAGGTCCAATTGTCTAGCTCGAATGATGTCGGGACCAAAAAGAAAAACATCTAAATAGGGCTCCAACTCAGCCGGATCCTCTCATTGGTTGCGAAGGCCCTTAGTCTAGATGGTCCTAGTAACAAAACGCACCGCCCGAAAGATACCTCTACAACCGGGTCCATCTCTTTTGAAAGAATTTTGCCACTATATATCTGGATGAAGTGGCCTTAGTTCTTGGATAACTCGGTAGAACATCATCCTTTGAGATTTCGCCAAGAAATATTTTGATGCCAAACCAAATGGAAGAAATGAGACAATGGATCAAGTACCTTAGTGAAGTAAGAAGACCCTCCTAGACATTCGTAATCGGGGTTATTCATGATGGCCTTCCAAGCTTTTTGAATTTTTTTCGATCACATGGGGTCGATCGAGAGATGATCCATTATTCCATGTGTGAGAGCCGAAAGGTCCGTGGAACCCAAGAGATGCAGTAAACTCATCTAATTTCTCATTGAAATCTGATCCTCCCAAGGAGTAGGAAATACATGTCTTGTCCAGCCTACTATTTTGAGTCTGATAACTAAAAGAGCTCCAAAACTCTTGGAGAGGACTGAGCATTAATAGACCAGAAACTGTGATGAGCATTAACAAGAAACCTACACGGGAAGATCACATCTTGATACGAGTGAGATACCCCAAAAACCACCCCACACTTATATTTTGCCCAAAATATCATGCACTAATCAAGTAGGAGCAAAAAGTAAGAGTGGACATAAGCAATACTAGTAATAAGATCATCAAAATAGGCAAACGACGTAATGAAACTCGTTCGCATTTCTATGGTATGTAATATGAAGTTTATAGTTGTTAGACACAATTCACAATGTCATACAAAAATATGAAGTTTTCGATAATGTGCAGGTCCTGATCGTGATTAACTCACACTAGTTTAGAGAAGATTAGACCCACATCCTACTCTTGTTTTCTTGGCCAGTTGGTAAGTATATGTATTCAACCCTAAAAATGTCAATTTGGGGGAATTTGTAATGTTAGGGTTTTCATTCTATTTTGTTGAAATTGATTGATTGACGATTAGTGTGAAGCTTTTTGAAGATAGTGTGTTGATAGAACAATTCCTACGATTCTGTGACGGGGTAATGACAGTCCTTAACCAACTTGTGGAAACCAATCTGAATGTCCATCCCGAGTTAGCACAGGATGTCAACCGCTTCACGCTTGAGTTTGCACATCCATCCTCTCAACACTCACATCAGTCTGGTGATAGGGGCTGCGAGTGACCAAGGTGGATCGAGAATGCCTACACCTTTCATAGACAAGTCAACTGGTGAGTCTTCTTATAGTGATGAGAGTGGATCGGATGGTGATCGAAGAGAATCCAATGCTTTAAGTTCCTCTACCAATGAAAGTGGCTCAGATGATGATATGGTTGTGTACTTGTGCTAACTAGCTAGATAGTAGGTTGCTCGTTATGTGAGTTTGTTGTAGACACTAATATAATTAAGTACTAATGACTTCTATATTAGATTATTATTGTGTTTGGTGGATACTTCTATTAATTACTTGTATGTTTGAATTAAAATGTCGAGTTTGAATTGATGAAAAATTGTACTATATTCGAGTTTTATGTGAGTTTTGAGACTGAAACAACAACTAAAATAGGGGTTGGGAACCAGAAAATTGCAATTTTAAAATTCTGGAAACTAGAACTAGAATTCTATTACTGGAAATTACTATCTAGTTTAACAGAGATTGGGAACTGCTGTTAAATTGATTCTTGTTTAACAGGAGTTAAAAATTATTGTTAAACTGGTCTCCATTTAACACGGATTAAAAGGCATTGTCAAACTGGTCCCCGAGTTGGTAGAAAGCATCTCCTATTTTAGTAGAACTTGTTTGGATGAATAGACAGTTTAGTGTGAGCATTCAAGTTGGTAGAACCATAATCGTAAATTCAGTAATTAAGGATATAATAAGACATATATGAAGCAGAGAATGTACTAATCTTATTTTCTTTTTTATTGATTAATTAATTACAAAAAGATATAAGGGTGCTTGTTAATTTAAAAATTATAGTAGCAATGCCATATAGACTATTGAACTAATTCTAGTAATATTCTATAAGGACATTAGAATAATTTTATAAGAAAATTATGTGTTTAAGAAATTATTAACGAGTTGTTTGGATGAGATATTTGAATGAGATATTTTGACCCAAATAACTCAAATGGAGTTTTTTGTCAAAATACCTCATTTGGCATCCGAAACAAAAGTCCTTGTATTTCAAACTATGGTATTTAAAATAATTAACCAAATATTTGAAATAACTCGAATCGAGTTATTTCAAATACTTGAGTATAAAATTGAACCATGGGACGCCTAGTACTAATAAGCCATTAAATGGTTAATAATTAATTTATTATATATGAAGATCGAACTAATTCTTAGACATTTTCAATCCCATAAATGATTTAGCAATTTATAATAGAAACTTTATCGATATATCATCAACTTTGACAATTGATTCGTTGAACAATTTCTAACCACCTTTCATGCATGTAATTATTTAGAAACTTCTATTGATGAGACTTAACACAAAATTTATCTTTAACAAATATTAATTATCGTTACAAAATTAACTCTACATAAATGCATTTTCAAAATATTGATTAATATGTCATGTAGTATTGCTAACAACATTTCTAATTCATTAAACTTGCTAAATTAACAATTACTCATAAATGCATAATAATAAATTTTAATATTTCTTTTTAAGTTTAATAAATTTAATTAATGTTACAGTATGGTCCCTGTTTTATCTTATGCATCAACTTCATATTGAATTGATCCAAATTTAATGTAAATCAGAATTACTTAAATTTTATCAAAATTTTCATATCGAATTATCATAAACTAATATACAAATTTAAAAGTAAGAATTATTAAATTAATGTTTTATATGTTTGACTTATTATATTCAGTGTTCGGGAAGGCGCGTTTAGGCGGCCGCCTAAGCCTAAAAATCGACAGGGCGGAAAGAAAACGCAGCGATTAGTTGGAGGCGGACTGATTAAGGCGGAGCGTCGCCGAATCGTCATCGAATCGTCACGGCGAGCACCTCCTCGGCACCGAGACGGAAAAGGCGGAATCAAGGCGGTTTAAATAAAAGGAAACAGAATATATCAATCCAGATATACCTCTCCTTGCCAGTCTAAATTGTGTCGGAGCATTTGGTAAACCCAAGGGAGGAGTCGTCGGGGGATTGGGGTGGAGGAGATGGCTGATTTGATGGCATCAGAGAGACAAGATGCGAAGGAAGGAGGGGAGTGGGAGACGTTGAGATGAAGATAGTGTCGGAGGGCAAGGCGGTGGGAGTTCTTGTGAGGAGGGACGGGATCGGGAGTGATGACGTGGCAGTGGTCGGAGGTGTGGGTGGAGGAAAAGAAGGAAGAGAGGATGCTTGCGGAGGAGTCAGTGGAGGGGAAGACGGAGCCAACGAGGCGGAAAGAGGAGAGAGAGAGAGGGAGAAGATCAAGTAATTGACGGTGTTTTGGAGTGGGGATGGGAAAAGAGGGTTTTCTTGAAAGAGGAAGGGAGATTTAAAGAATTCCTTAGGGGCATGTGGGTCGATGGGATTGGGTGGTGAGGAAGGTGTCCATTTTTTCAAAATGCCTAATTGATCAAGGCGTAAGGCAGGACCTCACCACCTTATTATCGCCTTACGCCTTCCACAACCTTAATTATATTAGGGTTAAACAATTACAATTTTTCAGACAATTAAAATATTAAAATTATATTTAACAACCTTATATACAAAGAGTTATGATTAACCTAACTAATTGAATGTTACACCATCTTCCATCCTATTCAACCATTATTAAAATATGTATGAACATACTCTTCGAATTGCAATTAGAAAAGAAAAGAGAGCCAAAAGTTAAAAGTAAATAAGTTAAGTGACGAGTTACATGAAGCCGTGTGTCCAAAAAGTATGGTCCGAGGCCCAAGGGCATCTCGGCTTTCGGCTTGCCCATTCCTCCCCTTCCCTTTGCTCTTCTTTCCCAAATTTCAAATTTACCCCCGCGCTCAACGTATTTCCCCAACGGCTTGCACCAATGACCATGATGGCGGGGGCAATTCCGGAATTCAGCTGGTAACCAGCCACAATCAGGTAAATAAGCAGTAGCTAGCAGCACCCAACGCGGGGGTAAATTAATTTAATAATTGTTGATATTTATAATTATAAGATAAAGAAGCATATCTATAAGATGGATTTTATAATTTATATTTAAATTAATTTAATCTAATTGTTGATATTTATTAAGGCTATTTTTGGTATTAAAAAAAATAAAATATGTGAGTGGAAAGATAAAATTTGGTGGGAAAATAATTTTTATTTTATTTTCTTTATTGTTCTTTCAAATGCATTTTCTTTCTTCTTTCTTTTTCCCTAATTTTAATTTAAATCATTATAACTAATTAAAAAATGCTCAAAATATAATTTTACTTCACAAATATTATTTATTTTAATTTTTTTAATCCAACAAGACCAATTTTGATATTTTTTTAACTTTTGAAAAAAATTTGATATGAAATTTTGGTATGTTAAGTAACCTAAATATCATTACTGTTACGCCTCTTTTATACTTTTGTTATAGTTACATTATGAATTTGTTATGCATATTTTAAATTTAGTTTACGAACATTTTATGTCACTATTATGTTCATTTTATGTCACATTTATATGTAAATTATGTCTCTATATGTTTACATTATGATAAAATTATATATACATAATCGTTATATTCAGTTTATGAGTAGACTAAGTCTATATTATATTCCCTCATGAATATTATATTAAAAAATCTAAAGTCAAACAAAATCTAATTCTAAATAGGAAAACACCTCTATAAAAATATCATAGAGAAAAATGGAAGTGAGATATTTTTATAATAAATAAAAAAAATAGACATATATAGATAAAAATTTTAAAATTTAAAATTTTTGTCCAACACTATTCCTCTTCTACCCCTTATATAATCTCAACCATTCATTAAATTAATACAAAATTAAATTCAGGCCGTCTGAACAGCACCACCTTGGGATGTGGCCACGTGGGCTCATCACCTGCTCCACGAAAAACTACCTACCCTGCAACCAGAGCCACGTAATAGAAAACCCGATCAGGATAAAAACCCGCCACGCTGGACGCCACGTATTTGCACGAACCCCACGTCAGCCCATCTCTCCCCCCAGTCCAGACCCAGTCCTACCCCTATATATCATCTCGATGCCCATCCATTTTGCCCAAAACCATCAGTCTCCCCCTCCAGAAAACTCCAAACCTCCTCTTCACTTATTTTCCTCCTTCCTCCATACACCAATAAAAATAAAACTAGTCCAGTACTCAACAAGCTAATTCATTCTTCCCCTGTTTTTCACATTCTTACCTTCCAGCGCCGGCGCTGAGATCCTCATCGCAGAGATGCATATACCGGCAGAAACCTTTTCTCTTACCCCACGCAATGCCCGTATTTCCGATCATCCCCGTCACGTCTTCCACGACAAAGCCCTCTTCTAAATGCAATCCTTTCCCCCATTTTCTTTTCCAAGTTATTCGATATCCTCTTTCATAACCACAGGGATTTTCCTTAAGAAACAAAAAATTTCTCCGGTGTTCATCTATCCATCTGATGAGTCAATTTTGGAAGCTTTTTTATTGAGTTTAACGGTTCCGGTTTCTGCAGAGACAAGTAGTAGTAGCAATTTTTTTAGAGCTGTAGAGTGTTTGTATTGTTGAGAGATTTGCATCGGCTAATGTTTTTGAGATATCCGTGAAATGTATTGGACCGAGATTCAGGATCTGACCGAGTCATTGATTGATTAGTCGTCCGTCCTTGGAACTCCCTCAGTTATCATATAGCAGGAGAAGACGAGTGGTCCAGTTGCGGTTAAAAACTCTTAAGTCAATCCTTGATCCTCTTTCATTTCTGTCTCATGCCTCCTATGAAGATCCAGCCAATCGATGTCGATTCTCAGATGCCTCCGATTCCGCCCAGAGCCGAGCCGGCGAAACCGGTATTGAAATCGCGGCTGAAGAGGCTCTTTGACCGTCAGTTGCCGAGTGTGCTGAGGATTTCGTCTGTTGATAAGCCGATTCCCGGCGACGCGCAGCAGTACGGGGTCAAAGATGCCGCCGGAGTAGGAGCTGCAGCTGGAGGTGCCGAGTTCGAGCCGACCTCGGTGATTTTGGCCAAAATGGTGCAGAATTACATAGAGGAGACGAACGAGAAGCCTTTCCGCGGTCGCCATCGCTGCAATTGCTTTAACGGGAACACCAATGACAGCTCCGATGATGAATTTGATGTGTTCGATGGCGGTTTTGGCGAGTCGGTTATCATCAATGGACCTCCAGGGGACGCCAACGATATTCTCAAGGTAAGACAGTAACCTAAAAAAAACTCCGTTGAGAAATGGAGAAGCTCTGGATCATGATTTGAAATTGTGTGCAATTTGGCTGTTGCAGAGTCTTATTCCGTGCGCGAGCATAACCGAGAGGAATCTCCTTGCGGATGCAGCGGCGATCGTCGAAAAGAACAAGAATCATAAACAGAAAGACGAATTAAGGAAGATCGTTGCCGACGGGTTATCGGCGGCAGGCTATGATAGCTCCATCTGCAAGTCCAAATGGGAGAAATCCTCTTCTTATCCAGCCGGTAATTCCTCTATTCCTCTAATTGTCAATCTCTCTGGCTATCATTTTGGTTTGAAGTTTTTGAATTTATTGGAAAGGAAAATCGACTGATTTGAAACTCTTTGATTTACGTTTTCAGGTGAATACGAGTACGTGGATGTGATCGTTGACGGTGAGAGACTGTTGATTGACATTGACTTCAGATCGGAGTTCGAGATAGCTCGATCGACTGGTGCTTACAAAGCCGTACTTCAATCTCTGCCGTTCTTGTTCGTCGGCAAGCCAGAGCGGCTCGGCCAGATCGTGTCGATCGTATCTGAGGCTGCGAGGCAGAGCCTGAAGAAGAAAGGGATGCACTTCCCTCCATGGAGGAAAGCCGAGTACATCCGGGCCAAGTGGCTATCGCCGTTCACCAGACTAGCCGACACGGCTCCCGACTGCAAAGCGGAAGAGCACCAGAACGGAGGAGAGCTGCCGGAAGGAACGGCAAGAGACGAATGTTCTGGAGAGCTAGAGCTGATTTTTGGTGAGAAAGCAACGATGTCTTCGGAGAATTCGTCGTCGTCAACGACACCTTCTCCAGCAACGAGCTCCGATGGCGAAGAGACAACGAAGGTGGAGACGGCGGTAGCATGGCAACCGCCGGCAGTGAAGCCGAAGAGTGTAGAGAGGAGAACGAAGATGGTGACCGGATTAGCTTCTCTTCTGAAAGAGAAACCATAAGAGAAATTTTGGACTTTTCCGCCTTCTTTTTTTTTTTATTAATTTTGTCCAGGAAGAAATCAACGGAGGTAAAAAAAGAAAATTAAAAAAAAAACATAAAATAGGAAAATGGTACAAATCGTCAATCAGTCCCCCTTTTTCACTTTTTTCCTACTTTTTTTTATAATTTTGGTTTACCAATCTGTCAAATCTGTGCGGCAAAAGAAGCCCTGGTGGAGCAGTAAATATTTGTTCAGAAGTTAAAATTGTTGGTTTGAAAGTAATGAATGGAGACAATTTTCTTTATGTAAATTTGTAAGATGAATTTTGGATGGGGAAATATTCCTGATCTGATGATGGAATCAAGTGAATGGAGTAGTGCTCGTTTCCCTATGCAGCATACATATCTTTTAGGTGATGTTCCTGTGAAGGGGAACAATGGAGAATGAAACTTTCCCATCTTACTTTTCTTTTCCCTTTGAAATACTTTTTTATTATTATAATTCAGTATATTAAAGCAGCAAGAGCCAATTCGGTGTAGCTGTTCCAGGAAATTTCACAAGGCAGGCAGTAATCAGTTAACCCCCAACCCTTTTGGTTCTAATTTCTAATAAAGAAAGTGGGACAAATCATGTTTAAAAACACAAAGGCAGGGTGCAGGGTTGTTTCTGAAGCGTAGTGATTAGAATAAAGATAAGGGCAGATGTGGCCGTGGCGTCTCGAAGGAAACGGAACAAGAAAACCTGTTCATTAAAATAGCGTGACTGTTTTCTCTTTTCTTTTCTTCAAAATCACAAATAAGCTAGTTTTACGTGTTAATTGTTACACGATACAATACGTGCTTGTATGAGAAGCCGAGGCAATTGCTTTCCTTATGGCTATCGTTTGGCAACGTATGAGCTATCAACCATGTGTTTTTTAGACCGACAACCCGGTGGTGACCACTGCCGTTGCAAGTGAGGAGTTGGACATCATAGAGTTTGGATTTTACCATTATAGTGTGCTGGCCGATTGTTATAAACAGATCTTTATTTAGTGTTTTGAGTTAGGAGATATAAGAATAAAGTTGCGAAAAATTGTAAAAGGTTGTATTTTGATTTGTTTGTTGTTTTATGTATTTGAATACAATTTCATTGGTATTGTCAAATAATTGAAGATGGGGGAATGGGATAAACTAGGAAGATGCTTGGATGGTGGCAACACGTGCAAGTTGGGGAGTGGTTGCAAAAAATATTCAATTTTGACCGTCTCGGTTTTTGCCTTTTGCCTTGTCTACCACGATAACCACCGCCCCTCTTCTTCCTTCTTTCTTTATACAGTTTGTTTTTTACTTTTACAGTTTTACCCAGGGTGGTGTTTACACTTTGGCACCTGTGTGTGTTATTCCCCTGGTGGATTTTATCGCAGCTACGTTAGGTAATTAGGCATCTCGGCGTTGCTCACTGCATAATTTCCAGGCGGAAACTATTTTATTTTTTAACTCTTCATTCCGAGATTTGGCCCTCAAGTTGGCATTTTAGATCAATTCTCTTTGGCCTCATCATCATTAAAATTGTTTTCCCATCCATGACTAAAGTACCTTAATTTGTAATATGAGTGCTAAAATGCACATAACAAATTCCATTTATAACTGCAACAACACCCAATTCCAAGGTAAACAATCTTTTGTAAGCCATTAATAAATCATCTATCGATTTACTTTATTCAACATTGAATATATAAAATTACGTCATTAAAATGGTTTAAAAATACAAGTTAATTGACCCACACGAATTATTTTACGGATTGCTAGTAATTCAATATTCGTAACCGGTTATAAATGAGGGTAGAAACTGTATATGTGATCTTTGATTAATCACGTCGGGTGGGGGTAGTTATTTAAACGGAAAGAATCTCAACAGTACTCACATGTGTGTAATTTTTTATATAGTCCATGTCGAAAACAATGGTTGATATTATAGCATGCGGCTCACTATTCAATTACAGACAAAAAGCAACAATAACAAGAATACAATGGTAATTGAAGTGTTTGACTCTTTGATTGGAGGTTATATTTTATCTTTGAACCTTGGTTTAGCCATAACTCGTTTATACAATCACATAGATATAAGTGGTTCAAATCGGTTAAATAGACGGATATGTTAATGTTATAAAACTATAGTGTATCGAGCCAATTGAGTGTTTGGTTCGCGGTCGTGAATTTGCGCGTCCTTAACTCTAGACTCCGCCTGAAAAGTATGTTGATTGAGATGGTAAGTAATTGAAGTAATAACATGTACAAAGAACGTAAAAGTACGTATGTGCCACACAAATATAAAATGGAAGACCATATATGATATGAATATTTTGAAGAGAAGTGAAGTGGTGGGAGGTCCCAAAATCCAAGCTAGATTCTCTTTCGTCCTGTAGCTCAACTCTCTCTTGAATCGTGCTTTGTGTTCGTGGGGGTTGAGCTTAAATTTCCATTTCCTCTAATTAATATAATAAATAAGTGTTTTATTCTTGGAATCCCACCACCCATTTTCTTCACTTGTTTCTATGAGATCAGTATGGGCGGATCAGGTTAGTGCTGCTGCATTGGCTTTACATGATATCCCCCATTTAACTAAATATTCCAACGCCTCAAACAAACCGATACATGCATTGTTTTAATACAAATATACTTTTAACGTTTGAGCTCCATAGTCCAAAGACCGGTATTCGGTTGGTTGGTTGGTTGGTTGGTTGGTTGGGTCCTTCTCGCATGTTGTTGGGTTCTCTTGGGAATTTACACAAATTAAACGACGATAATGGTTCTGCTTTAGTTGACTGCAATGCACAATACTAAGACCATGTTTTTGTGTGTTTGAGGATTGGTAGTATCTTACAAAACATTAGTTTTTCTTTTTAAGCTTATGCACAATAATGTTAAATTTTCATTCAAAATCAAAAACTATAGAGATAGAGTAGATCATTGTAAAAAATATAATGAACATTAAGTAGTAAACTATATCCTAGGCCAGTTAAGAAGTCTTTGTTTAGTTGCCTTTCTAATAAATATGTTGAATTTTTAAAAAATGTTAGTCACTTCTCAAATTATATAGGTCACTTCTGTTATTCACTTCTCCGCAAATTGTGGTAACCAATATAGACAAATTTTGATATTCGCTTCTCCTACCAAATGAGGGATTCTAAATTTTTAATATAACGAAGAGAATGTTCCCTATGCTATTATGAGTTATGACTTACTTCCTTGTGCGGGTATGACAAAACAGTATTTATAGTGTCGAGACCAGGCATTGTTGCTCCATCTGAACCGTTGGTGACATCCAAGCAAATATAGAACATTGGCTTTGCGGTGGTCTGTTGGGATAATGTCGAATGTCCCAGAGCTTTATGATATGCGCAAGGCACTTCTGGTATGGCCTCATTTTGCGTTGACTTATCTAAGCGGCGGTATTGGGCAACAAAGTCGTTATTACTAACAGAATGTAATCCACTCTTTCATTAGATAAACCCAATATCTCCATTCATTATGTGGCTTAGTTTTATAGGAGTCTTTGTTAATTATCTTTGTATTTATTCTCAAGATTAGTAAGAGATCAACACACTTTCAATCATATAAATCATATATGGTATCTAGAGCCCATTAAAATAACCCTAAAAACATTTTCTCGGCTCCTTCTCTCCCTCCTTTCTCTTTGTCATTGCCATGACCTCCTCTGGCCTCCTCACTATGGCTTTTTCTTCTTCTTCTTCTTCTCTCAATCTCCAAATACCTCCCATCACCATCAAGCTTGATCGCGACAACTACTCTCTCTGGCGGGCGACCGTTCTCTCCGCTCTCGAGGCTTTAGATTTTGAGTCTCACATCATTGCTCATCAGCCTCCTTCATCCACTCGCTTCGTAACGTCCGCTAATGGTGATGCCATTAGGAGCCAATCTAGTATTCACCACCTGGAAACAGAAGGATTACTTTGTTCTCCTATGGTTCTATACTCTCTCAGAACATGCACTGTTGATGGTTGTTCGAGCCACACTACTCATCAAGCTTGAAAAACCATTGATCGAAGCTTCCAATCACAGACCAAGGCTCACCAGATGCATCTCATACTTTAGCTCCAGTCGCTTACCAAGGGCACCCTTTTGATGTTCGAATATTTCGAGAAGAAGAGAGCTATCACATACTCATTGGCGGATGACCCACAACCAATCTTCGATGAGGATTTTATTGGTCATATTATTTTTGGTCTTGGTGAGTCCTATGATGCATTCATCATTGTGTTCATGATGAAAGCAGATGCACTCACCATCGACGATCTCATGGGTCTTCTGCTCCACGAGGAAGCTCGTCATGATCTCTCGGCTCACCATCGACCGCCTTGCTCTCTATGCCGTCTCGGCCTGCTCCTATCTCTGCGTATCAGCTTCAAAGCGCTCCTATGCAACCATCTTATCAACGTTCTTCGACGGGGCAGCCTTCCTATCAACGGTCTTCTAACCATCGGGTCAACTTTCTGGTAACGCCTCCTCCCCACGATCTGGTTTCTCTAAACTTAAGGTTTCTAGTCATGACGAGCGAATTTCACCCCGCTTTTCAAATACCCAATAGATTGCTCTAATGGAATCGTATTTCCCTAGGGTCTTTCTAACTCTATTACTCAACTTAGATGTGATAACTAAACCATGTAACAATGATTGGTTGGTTTTTCAAATATTGGTGTATCAAACTATCAACTAATAACTTAAATAAAATAAATCAAAATGCAACTAATCGAGTTTCAAAGATAGGATGGAAGATTGTTCGGACTCGAATCTACTAAAGCTAGCAATGCATGGATGAACGATATGCAATCTCAATTATTCAGGTTATTATGGCTTGGCGATTTCCTACGATAGTCTTAGATCACTCTCGCAACTCTAAGCTATTCTGCTCGACTGTAGACTCCTCTCTCGTGCTAATCTACACCCAAGCAGAACGCACCAAAGGTGTTCGATAAAATGCGACAACTAGAACGTTTCAAAAAGCCTAGATTAAACGCTCCTCTCTTGAGCTAACGAGTAACTAGTAACCTAGAGTTCTTCCTAAGCGACCTATTGATCTACACTTCTCTCGAACCCACAAATCAATGACAGAGATTCAATCAAGATGATGAGGATGAAAATGAATGTGAAATTAGGTTTAGCAAGAACACACGATAATCCTGAATAACATCGATAACAATATCAAAGGTATAGAAACCAATCATCCATACAAAAGCTAAGCTAAAACTTCATCTAATCCAAATAACACAAAGAGTTTTCCCGCTCATGGTTTCAGAAAATAAATCATAAGAGAAGAGAAGAAAAAACGGAGAAGGCGACATGTTCTTCGCGGAAATCCGATTCTTCGACTTGATGATTCACCCTTCGCCAATCGTAGTTGATCATCTTCCTTCAATCGTCTTTCTGGAACTCTAACTCTCTCTAAGACTCGAAATTATGCGTATAATAAAGTCTATCTCGTCCAAAGGGGTTGTAAGGGTATATATAAACTTCTACACCAAGTTGGTGAAGGATTTAGCACCAAAATCCCGTTAGAAGCAAACACATGACGTGTATTAGCAACACACAACCGTGTATTTTCCCGTGGCTGCTGGTTGCTAACACATGCCGTGTGTTATAAATACACAAATTTTGCTCTCGACATCAACAAGAAAGTTATAGGAAATCAAATTATCTTTCCAACACCGCCAACCTTGCATCAATTGGACGTCTGAACGATATGTTGTGCCCAAAATACTAAACAACAACATTTTCTTTCCAAGTCAAACGTACTGAGTTGTTCCAGCCTCCCCGTCATGGCTTAATTCATCCCGAGACGTCATATGACACCTGAAATGTGCCAAAAACATACAAAGCAACATAATGCACAAAACCTTAAGAGGAACCACATATGCACAAAACGTCAAGAATTTGAACATGTTAAGGTATCCAAAAGTCTAAAATTTTCAATTAAAAAGGGAACAAATGTATAATGACAAGCTTCACATTGGTGATAGTATACCATTTATTAATTTATCATATTGGTTTAAGTTCTCTTTCAAAACTTTGTTTGCCTAATGTTTATGTTGTTCCACAGCTCACTAAAAGTCTATTAAGTGTTTCGAAGCTTACTCATGATAACAATATTTGTGTTGAATTTTGGCCAACTTATTGTGTTCATAAGGACATGCAGGGTCGACCCCTTCTCAAGGGGGGCGTTAATAATGGTGTTTACCGGCTTCCCTGTCTATTAACCACGTCAACCAAGACTCCTCATGTGGCTTACACTAGTGTTCGGACGACTATGCATGGTTGGTAACAACAAATGGATCATCCCCATCTAGACGTTCTTCGTCGCATGATTAATTCTTTTCAGTTACCAGTTTTCTCAAATAAATTTTCAACTATTTGTGAATCTTGCCAATAAGGCAAAAGAAGAAATTTATCTTTTCCTTTTATTCATACATCTATTTCTAAATCTTCCGATTTGGTGTATTCAGATGTTTTGGGGTCCCGCTCCTTGCTTATCACTGAATGACCTGCGTAATTTCTTGCTATTTGTTGATGATTGCACCAATTTTATTTGGATTTATATCTTGACTAAAAAATCTGAAGTTCTTGATTTCGTGCGCAGATTCCATTCCATGGTCGAAACCCAATTCGGGGTAAACGTCAAACAATTCCACTCCGATTGGGGGTGAATTTCGCCAGGTGAGTTCCTTCCTCGCCACAAATGGGGTTCTTCATCGCTTTTCTTGCCCACATACGCCTAGACAAAATGGGACTTGTGGAGCATTGAAATCGTATCATCATCGAAAAAGGACTTGCTCTCTTGGCGCAATCCAACCTACCTCAAGTTTTTGGGAACATGCTTTCAAAACGGCCGCCTATCTTCACAATCGAATGCCAACACCAGTTCTCTCCTTAACCTAATCTTTTCAATGACTCTACTCCAACCCACCTAATTACGCGAGTCTCAAAGCTTTTGGTTGTCTCTGCTACCCCTATCTTCGTCCTTATCATTCTCACAAAATTGAGTTTTGTACTTTCCCATGCATCTTTCTTGGTTACAACTCATCCCAAAATGGCTATTTGTGCTATCATTTCCCTACTGCTCGACTCTATATTTCTCACCATGTTATATTTAACGAATCGATTTTTCCTTTGGTGTCTCCCTCAACCAGCATCGCCGTTGCGGCTTCACAAACTCCTTTTGTCATTCTCCAACATGCCACTACCATTCATCCGATACTGGTAACTTCACCTCCTTCTTCTTCTCATTCTTCTTTGAATTCATCCTCTTCAACTTCTTTTGTTAACAAACATCTACCCCATCATCACCTCCTCCACCAACACCACCACCAGCCACACCTCCCTCCTACCAACAACAAACATCCAGTTCTCTAGCCAAAGCACACCCACTGAACCAAAGACACTACCGTCGAGCTCAAAATGGCACTCATTCGATGGTCACTAGAGCTGCTACCAACTCTCTCAAACCAAAGGACTGAACGGTCATTTAAGCTAAGGATCGTTTAATTGAACCAAAAAATTTTAAGCAAGCTCTAGAACATGAACATTGGCAACGTGCTACAAAAGTTGAAGTTAATGTTCTTATGAGAAGTTATACTTGGTCACTTGTGCCTTGACCTATTAATGTAAATTTTGTTGGAAGTAAATAATTTTTCAAGATAAAGAGGCAATCAGATGGCACAATTGATTGTTTCAAAGCTCGTATCGTCGCTCAAGTCTTTAATTAGGAAGAAGGTGTGGACTATTATGAGACATTCAACTCGGTAGTGAAGCCATCGAGAATTCACGTTGTTCCATCAAGAACAGTCTCACAAGGTTGGGAGCTATGGCAACTTGACATCAACAACGCCTTTCTCAATGGAGATCTCTTCAAAGAAGTCTACATGAAGCAGCCCCGTGGGTTTGGACGTTCGAATTTTCCTAATCATTTGTGTCATCTCCACAAAGCTTTATACGGTCTCAAACAAGGCCCACATGCCGAGAGTGTGTTTCAATAGGTGTATTTGTACTTGAAATTTGTATTTGGTATTTCAAATATCAAATTTGGATGTTTGGATGAAATTTGAGTTTTGTATTTGATTTCAAATCAAATATAAGGTTGCATTCGACCCCAATTCCTTTGAAATCCATAAGATATGAATGATACTCTCTCAAGTCTGAGCGTAACATCAAAAGTTAGGCTAAAAGCTTTGAAAACATTAATCAACTGAAAAAATTTCCGACAACTTTTTTCCATTCATTAAAAAATTTACCGGCACTTTTTCGTGAGATGTTTTTTGGTTATAGAAAAATTTGCTGGGGTTGCGCACCTTCCCCAAAAACCTGCTAAACAAGCTTTCTTCGTTCGTACATCTGTTACAGAAGTGGGGTGGTAACTTTCTTTTAGGATGGAATGATGTTAAAAAAAGTACCTCCCAACTCCTAAGTCTAATAGCTATTTTGTCAGCTCTTTTGTACCTAACTAGGTTTTTTTCTTTCGCTATAGAATTCCTTGATAACTCTGCTCTTTTCGGTGGTCAAAAAATTTACCTACGGATTTTTTCGGAGATGTTTTTCGGTCATTGAAAATTTATCGGCGCGTTTACCGGTGATCAAAAAGTTGCACGAGGCTTTTTCCGATCATCGAAAAAATTTCGGGCATTTTTTCGCTTAGTTTGCAGAAAAATTTGTCTTTGCTTTTTTTGGGACGACCTTCACACCTACCGAATGTCGGAAACCTCGACCGCCAGTCGACGACCATCCTTAGCCACCTCTATCAGCAATCTACGTCGCCAGTCGCCGACTACCATCATTAGCCACCATTTGTCAGCAACCTCTATAGTCTGTCGCCGACCACCATTGTCAGACACTATCCTTCGGGAACCGTTGTGAGAGCTTTCTGTTTTGCTATTTTATATAGTTTTGTATCGTTTATTGAAAAAGTGTGCATTGTATTAGAAATACACACAAAATAACTTAGCACCCAAATAGATGATTTCAATTTGGAAAGTATTTCAAATTCATACATTTCAATTTGAAAAGTATTTCAAATTCATACATTTCAAATACATGGATTTCAAATTCATGAATTTGAAATTCCAAATATAAATACACGTATCCAAACATACTCTAAAGTGATTTTGAGGAAATGAGACAAATCGAAGACTTGTTGAAGGGGAGGGGAGGGGAGGGGGCACTATGTTGTTTATATGTCGTCTGTTTTTTGTGACAAATACATGAAACACTCTAGCAGTTACAAGTCGGATACCCAGCCCGGGGAAAGGGAAATAGATCGGGCTGATTTAGCTACCCAATATGCATTATAATTTCGGTCCCTCGAGATATAGGACATAGAGATTCTAGCATTAAATCGCAAGAGGACTCTAATTCTCTCCACTAGGGAATAATAATGCCAGGGAGGTTTGTTTCCCGAGTTCGAGGAGGTGATGCAGGAGACGAATTCTTGACAATCAGACAGGATGCGAGCACTCTACGGAGAAGAGGTTGCGAAGATTGTAGCTTCTAGAATAGCACGAGCTTCCGACATAACAGGAGTGTAGCAGTAGAAGGTCCCCACCTTCCCATCTATTATATGTCCTTCGGAGTTGGAAATAACAATTCTGTAAGCCGCCTTCTGAGAGTCGTTAAGGAATGACCCATCAAGTGTATTACCAGATAGGTAGTGCTTGGCGATGGGCAATAATCATGATGGGGCGGATAGGAGGGGCCCCTCTAGAAGGATGGGTGGAGGCGTTAGAGTCAATAGACCAATCAGTCGAGTCTTTATCAATGTTCATGATGGTTGTTGGGAGGTGAGGATTCGATTTTCTAAATATGGAATTATTGTGATCTTTCCATATGTTCGAGCAAGTGGTTGCTGCTTTGAATTGAGGAATTTCTTTGATGTTAACGATCCAAGAAAGGAAATCTTCTCTTGACTGCCATATACGCTCATAAAGAGAGACTTTGGCCCAAACATGTTCTGCATGGGAGCATTCGAAAAGGCAATGATCTATCGTCTCAACTCGTCTTTTGCAAATCGGGCACAGATTAGTCGGGGAGCAATTTCTTTTAGATAGATTGAGACTATAAGCTAGGGCTCCCGAGCTGTAACGCCATAAAAAGTGTCGAATTTTGGGGGGAACTTTCATCTTCCGGAGGTTTTTCCATAGAATGGTGGAGTTGGGATTGGGGATTTGGGTGTCGAAATGGGAGGCGTTTTCTCTTATAGCGTGATAAGCGGATCTTATCGTGAACTCCCCATTTTTAGTATAGCGCCATCTCCAGGAATACTCAAGGTCTGGGGGGGCCAATATGGATTGCTGATATGAGCCTAGTCATTTCTGGTGAGCAGTAGAGACCGACGGTGTAGAGGTTCCATTCCCGACGATCAAGATCAGTCTAGTTTGCAGCTGTCTCAAAAGGGCCAGTCATGCCATGGGTTCGAGTAAAAACACTAGAGAAAATCCATGGATCACTAACAAGGTTGATGTTTTCTCCATTACCAAGTACTTTCACTACTTCAAGATGAATAACTTCTCTGCTAAATAATTAATATTCTAATATCTATATATATGTCGAAAGATAGAAATTTCACTTTGAGTGATCACTAGTGATTTTAAGAAATATAAGTTTGTTTTTGAGCATATATTTTATATATCAATAGTTGAAATTTTGTACTAACATATGTTTTTATGATTGGATAATTCTGTTAATAGTTAATATATAAAAGAAATAAAATATAAACATATATCGAGAAGGCTAAGAAAATAAAAAACTCCCTCTAAGATATAAAAGAATTAGAGCTGCTAAAAAATGGACGAACTCTATTTAATGGAGGTGAACAATTTAAAACCGAACCAATGGAGTGTAAGCGGTTCAATTGTTCGAAGCTGTTGGGCGAGTTTTTTTGGTACATCATATATGCGTTGGCTTTGGAGATAATGTCCATTCATCTAGCTTTGTTCGTATTACATCAAAGGTTACTAGGTCCAATCTCGCTCCGCTCTAACTCACCAAAGATTTTCCATCTTCTTCATTCATCTAATTGAGATATCCGTGTGGGGACTTTACTTCATGAGTGTCGGAACTATAACATTACAAGCGCTGTCTTTAATCTACATCATACACATTCCTCATCAGGATAATAGTGTCCACCATTCTGTAATATTAGAGGCTTTTTATTATCCCAACTCTTCTTCTTATGGTTTAATTCTTTGCTATTGTATTTTTATTTAATTCTTTTCTTTCGTATCCTGTGTATGAAGCAATGATTCCTGATTGTCTGTTCCAAAAAGAAATTGACATAATTATATATTATATTGAAATCAAGTTTTTATTTAATGTTTGGTTGAGTATACATCATAAATTATATTTATTTTAAGCATATGTCGAAGAGGGATCCATATATCTACATGACAGGTCTAAACTCTGTGGGCAATGAAATATGAATGATCATTCGTGTAACCTACTGTTTATTAAAGCATAATATACCTACTAATTCAATAATTATTATCACCATATTTATAATAAAAATGATGGGATTTGTCTTGTGGGGGCAAATCCATATCAATGTGTTTTATTTATTTGGCGGAGAGCGTATCTTTTCTTCTTCAATTATTTAACTAACACAAACACACAGGGACGGAGTAGAAGGGGAAGTGGGTGTAGGGCCGGTTACAAAAGGTTCTGTCTCTAAATAAAACACAACACAACACAACATAGCCTAGTAGTAGTAATTTATTAGAAAAGGAAATATGTGGACCCACCCACTCCCTAATTCTCTAGTGTAATAATTATGTAAGTTAACTATTATTTTAGGGTTAGAGGGGCCGGTGGTAGGGCCCTTTAAACTACTCCAAAATTGAAGCCCAAAAGAAAGTGAAAATGTGTATATATAAACTTTAAAAAGGAGTAATCATCATCAAAAGTAAAATGAAAAATGGAATAAAGCTAGCCCTGATAGTTTGGTCGAAATCGATTGTTCGGTTTTAATACGGTTTGTCGAATTCAAATTCAATTTGAAATTGGTTATTTGTCGTAGCCGAAATTAGACCGATTTTTTCGATTAAGATTTTGAAATCGACAATCTTTTTGAGCGGCAACCTTCGATCTGACCCAAACGACGTCGCCAATCCGTCAGCTGTCATCCCCGACCTTTCCTTGATTCAAAGCGAGGATCGATTCGAGTGGTTGTGGACACTACTGTGCTGAGAAGAAGATCTGAAGAAAGTTGAGGTCTAAGAACACTGCTGAGAAGAAGATAAGGTTTGTTGTGGTTGAGAAGTGAAGGAGTGACAGTAGAAGATGAGGATGGAGGAAATTAGGAAGGAAGTGAGGTCAAGAGCGATGGAAGAAGAGAAGTGTTGCTTGAGGAAGAAGAGAATATCGTGGGTGGAAGAGAGATGAGGTTTTCGAATTTTTTTATTTTTAGTCATTGAGTTCGGTTGTAATTTTCAATTCGATCATCAACCGAATTCGTCGAGTTCGAATTTAGGTTAAAATTGTGTACCGATTTTAATTTTGAAACGAATTCAATACGAATTCGATTTTTAATTTGACTAAATTCGGTTACAATTTTAATTTGACCCAAAACCAAAATGGAATTGCCAAGCCAAACCAAAGCTACGAAAAAAAATAATACTATGAAAGCAACCCACCACCCACCCAAAAATTTTCTTATCTTTCGTTCTTTGGTGAAGAGACTGGTTGGTTGTGGCTTGTGAAAAATTGTTTGTAGAGATTCTTCTCTTTTTTGATTTCTCTCTCTCTTGGCTTTTCTTTTTAACTCAGAGCTTTGCCCACCCTTCACGATATCCCGCCCCTTTCCATACTGTTATTATTATTATTATTATTATTATTCATACACTGAATTCATCATAGCAGTGATTTTTATTTCAACTCTTTACCTCTAACTTACAAGACATGTATAATAGTTTCAGCAAATTTAATCAAACTGTATTCAGAGGTAGGATGCAGTCACAGATTATCATAGGGCCCTCCTCATCACGAATCAAAAATCAAATAAATAACAGGAGTTGTGTGTTGTGGGAGAAAGAAAGATAAAAGGTCGATAGAAGTCTGGACACACCACCATAGGCCCCTCCTCATCACCAATCACTATCTAACATGTCGCCCTCCATTTACTTTCCAGTTTCTCCTATAATTAAATTTAAATAAGGATTTTATTCCAGATATAATAATTGCTAAAGTATCAAATTAAAGTGGTAAGTTTACCTATTTAGCACTTCAAAATGTTGTCAGAGCTATATTTAACTCCAATCAATTATAATTTTATTAAAATATCACCGTACATAATTTTTAAAATATTAAAATATCATTAAATTTGATTTTGTTATATTCCTCTTTGACACCTTTTCTCGCCAAATTAGCACTTCAACACATTAGTATTTACCATTGAAAAAGTTTTGATACCAAATTTTAGCTCTTGGCACTTTAGCGCTTACCAAATATTCCATGATTGATGAACCAACTAATAACTATATTTGTTGCTTTCATTATTAATTATATATATATTATAATATTTGGACACGTTGCAGATTGTGGATGGAGCAAGCACTTCTCTCACTCACTTAGCCACTGTCTTGAATTGTTGTGTAATAATAAAAAGTGGCAGCTTTTAACCTTTCTCCTGCCTACAATTTTGTTTGAAGTATATAAAATCAATTTCATGCATGTATTAGTAGTTGTTATTTATCTAGCAGGACTATTATACAGCGATAATGGGGCCATAATCCAACAAGGTATCCCTGAATGAATGGGTGTTTGGCGGAATGTCCAAATATATAACACCAAAAATGGATAATAATGATTGGTATAATATAATAATATATGCAGGTCATGTCACCAGCCACGGCCCAGGTACTACTATATATAATTAGCAAGGTTGACATTGTAATAAAATTCCACCAACTTTATCTATTACGGTCCACATTTGGTGAGGACTGTGACGATGTCTCTTCTAACACACATTTGATCCATTAGACAAATTATGAATTGTTTTTGCTTTTGTATTGGATTGTTTTCTATTTCATCTGAATGATATTCGTTGGTATGCAAGAAACAATTCATAAATGATGGAAATAAATTCAAAGTAATGAATGTTAGGAGGAGAGAAAAAGAAATTGAAGAGATGGCCCAGCAAACAAACTAGTACTTAGCTTGTTGAAAGATGAAGTTAATGGCTAAGCAGGCCTGAATTTCAGCTACGTACCATCTAGCTAGCTGAACAAATTCCAGCTTCTCCTTCAATTTCTCTATCATCATAATTCATAATCCATAATAATAATAATAATAAGAAGCAGTTAATGAGATCTGCAGTTGGAAGAAAAACAAGTGTAATTAATGATAATATCGATCTGCAGCAGTAACAATTGAATGCCCGATTTCCCAAGGTATCGTATCGCATACGACAGTACAGTACTAGTCTACAGATGATGGATGATAAGGCAAGGTTATTAATTACTGTGGTAGTAATAATTAATCATACATGATCATCATGGATCTCAACTCAAATACGTCATTCATTCATCTGGACTTAGCTTACCCTATATATATACCCTACTTCATTAATTATTTTGATGTGATGTGATGGCTCAATTTTTCTCTATGAAAAGACGTTAATTAATGTTTTGTTTATGAAAAGAGAGATGAGTGAAAGTAGCAATTAAGTTTCTAAATATTTATTTATTTATTTATTGTTGGGGATGGCGACACTGGCTACTTCTTCTTCTTCTTCTTCTTCTTCTTCTTCTTCTTCTTCTTCTTCTGTTCATGGCCAGGCTACTGAAATGGTTGTAGCCTCATAGAGGTTAAGCTGGAGATTGCTAGGGTTCAACTATGGTAACTGTTTATTCTTCTTATAATTATTTAATTACACAAGGCACTTGGGAGAAACTTGAAAGCTCAACTCAGTAATATGCAAGTAGCTGGTATTTGACTTGGAATTGTAGGTAGTCCCGTATCAAGATGAAGAAGGGAGTTCACGTTAATGTGAAAAGTTATTTGAGTTATTGATAATGCATGCACTTTCCTTAGACTTAGACTTAGATATATATATGAAAGAATATCCCACTGCCCATGGAATCAATTTTCCTTGTGTACGGGTACCTTATTTGTCCCTCGGGGCGGACAGATTAAATCAACGGTTCTGGTTTAATTTGTTTAATGAATGGCTACGGATTTACAAGCTGTTGTCAGTGGAGTGGGCCTACTGAAGTGCGATCAATTCATGCCCCCACTATGTTTTTGCCTATTATTATATATATTTACGGGAGGAATAATTAAAATTATAGATATTACCAATTAGGGTGTGCACGAAACGGTTTGGATTGGTTTTAGGTTTTGAGATTTTGGGTTTTGAGTTTTTTATTTTGAGTTTTAGATTTTGGGTTTGATTTAGAGTTTAAGGTTTAAGGTGTAGAGTATTATGTTTTCGATTTGGATTTTAAGTTTTGAGTTTGAGTTTTGGGTTTGATTTACGGTTTAAGATTTAGGGTTTAGAGTATTAGGTTTTCAATTTGGATTTTAAATTTCAAGTTTGAATTTTTTGGTTTGGTTTACGGTTTAAGGTTTAGGGTCCAGAGTATTAGGTTTTCAATTTGGATTTTAAATTTCGAGTTTGAATGTTTCAGTTTGGTTTACGGTTTAAGGTTTAGGGTCTAGAGTATTAGGTTTTCAATTTGAATTTTAAATTTCGAGTTTGAATGTTTCAGTTTGGTTTACGGTTTAAGGTTTAGGGTCTGTAGTATTAGGTTTTCAATTTGGATTTTAAATTTGGAGTTGGAATTTTAGATTTGTTTTAGGGTTTATGGTTTAGCGTCCAGATTATTAGGTTTTCAATTTGGATTTTAAATTTCAAATTTGAATTTTTCAGTTTAGTTTATGGTTTATGGTTTAGCGTCCAAATTATTAGGTTTTTAATTTAGATTTTAAATTTTGAGTTTGAATTTTCCCTTTGGTTTACGGTTTAAGGTAATAGGAAAATAGAGGGTTGAGGGACAAGATTATACCCATATAACACATGCAGGTGGGTGTGGAAAACCATAGTAATCTGTAACCGTAGATCATCCAGAATAAATCCTAGCCTTCTATTTTGTGTATCCGCCAGTAGCGGAAAAATACCCTATCCACACTCAAGCATAACTGCCATAGAATATGCTACTAATAAGAATATTGCGAGAATGAAATTATGTTGAAAGGATTTCTCTCCTTGCTTTCAGAAAGCCCTCAGTCATTATATATACAGAGTTCAACTAACTTACTTTTTTTCATTTATAATATTATCAAACTAATCAAATAACCTATAAAATTTGTACATGTGTGAAATGGTAATAAGCTAAGCTAATGAAGTAAACTAAATGAAGCAATGGCGTTCAGCTAATAGTCTTTGCTTCATAAAGAAGACCTGTCCAACAAGCCAAGAACGAAACCTGGCGATGACAACATCAGACTGAGGCAGGTGAGAGTTGAAGTTCTTCATAGCCCCCCTCAAGCTAGGAAGTATATGTTCGTTACTCCCAGCTTGGTCAGCAAGAACTGAAGCTAATGTCGGCTCAAGGGCTTGGTGAAAATGTCCGTAAGCTGATTTATAAAAAAAAAATAAAAATGTTTGCAAGCTGCAACTCACTCGAGACATGATCAATTGCAATGACTTTTGCCTGCATGTATTGATGAACCACATGACAATCCACCTCAATATGCTTGGTATGTTCATGAAAAATTGGATTCTGAGTGATGTTAATAGCTGATTGATTATCACCGAGCAGCTGGAGAAGATTTTCATGCTGCCCTCTAAGATCTTCTATCGGTTGTTTCAACCAAACAATCTCGCACGAAAGTTGAGCCAATGCTCTATATTATGCTTTCGGGGATAATCGAGAAACGATAGTCTACTTCATTGATTTCCTGCAATAATGAGATCATCTACATAAACTAGCGCTACTACAATGCTTTCCTCAATCTTGATGGTGAACAAGGAGTAATCCGAAGGCGATTGAACATATCCAAATTTAACCAAAGTTGAGGTTAGTTTAGCAACCCATTGCTACTAGCCTGCTTTAACCCATGAAGGGACTTTTCAACAAACAGGTTTGCTTATGACCTATCTCTGTGACATTCAAACCGGAAAGGATCTCCATGTAAACTTCCTCTTCCAAGTCTCCATGTAAGAAGGCATCGTTCACGTCCATTTGATGCAATTGCCAGTTTTTTACGGCTGCAACTGGAAGGACGTTTTAACTGTATTGATCTGTGCCACTAGGGAAAACATTTCGAGAAAGTCGATACATGGACTTGAGTGAAACCTTTCCCCACCCATCTGGCTTTATACTTTTCTATGGAGCCATCCGTATTTAACTCCACCTTAAAGCCCCATTTGTGCCCAATCGACTTCTTCCCTGGTGGTAGTGACACAATATCCCATGTATGATCTTTAGCTAAAGCCTTTAACTAACTCTATACAGCCTTCTTCCAACAATCTTGTTGAATGGCTTCCAGAAAAGTATTAGATTATGCAAAAGAAGTTAGGCTGCAAACAAATGCATTGTATGGTGATGATAAATGTTTATGAGAGATGACATGAGACAAAATATGGGGAGCAGAAGATTGGACTGAATTTAGGTAATAGTCAGACGAACGGTTACGTTATTGTATGACCCTAGAAGATCGTCTAGGGGGATTATTGACAGTTTCATGGCGACTAGAAGTGTTAGGAGAAGACGAGGAAACAATGCTAGGTTGAGTGGTGTCAGAAGGCGTTTGGTTTTATTCTGTATGTAGATTTGAAGTTTGTTGAGGTGAACTACAACTAGGAGTGTTATTAGTTGATGGTGCATGTGAGCTGAATCTGAAGTGAGGGAAGAATAGTGTTTGTAGGTTGGAAATTAAGCTCAACATCAGATGGAGTTAATGATTGTAATGTGGTAGAAGATTCAGGGTGTTTGTTATGTGTGGAATCTGATTTCAAATGAAATATGTGTTCATAGAATTTCACATCTCTTGAAACAAAAATCTGGTGTGGTTCTAAGTCCAGTAACTTGTAGCCTTCATACCAGGAACATATCCTATAAAGATGCATTGTCTTGCTCTAACATCAATTTTTTTCTTCAACTACTAAGGGTTGACCCATAATAAATGGAACCGAACACTTTTAAGGAGCTATAGTCTGGTGGTTTACCATACAATCTTTTATAAAGTATTTGGTTTTGGATGACTGGTGAGGGAATTCTATTGATTAGGTAAACTTCATGAATGATACATTCGCTCCAGAAATTCAAAGGTATTTCAGATTGAAATCTTAAACTTCTAGCAATATTTAGGATATGTTGATGCTTCTTTTCAACTCTTCCATTTTGTTGTGACACCACAACGCATGAACTCTGATGATGAATGTCTTATTCTAGGTAAAACGGTGGCGTCATAAATTCATTTCCTTGATCACTACTAACACTTTTAATGTTCTTGGTGAATTGTATGTTCACCATTTTGCAGAACTATTGCAAAAGAATTATGGCCTCTGATTTTGTAGCCATCAAAAATATCCAAACACATCTAGTATAATCATAAATGAT
Source organism: Linum usitatissimum (assembly GCA_030674075.2). NCBI lineage: Eukaryota > Viridiplantae > Streptophyta > Magnoliopsida > Malpighiales > Linaceae > Linum > Linum usitatissimum. Next base: position 3,303,010 of record JAUJYP020001424.1, read on the forward strand.
AGTAAGAAAATACTTAAATCATGAATGAGAAGTAACCTAATGTGGACCCCAAATATCTACATGTATTAAGTCAAGAGAAAAGTAGACAACACTACTACAAGAATCAAAATGAAGATGTTTCTGTTTGGCAAAATTACAGACACATCACAATGTCGTAAATAATTTACTTCTATGGGATAGTGATGATATTAAATATATCATAAGATTCGACGGAAATTGGTTCTATTATGCTTAATTATGTAAATTCAACCCTTAGACCTTCATGGTCCAATTTTGTTTTGATTTTAGTGTTTTAATGACATTTCAGGTCACACAATTATAAATGGATGAATTACAAATCCAACGATACAAATCGGAGCTAAATCAGATTTCGAACGAAGAAGTTACGACTGTTTTACGACACTGAAACAAAGTTTTAACACTAAAACAAACTTTAAAAAACATAAAATTTTAAATCATAAGAGAAATAGGATTAAAGAAGATGAGAGAATTATTTGGGCTTTCAAAAAGAGATGTTACCTAAAGTTCGAAGGGATTTAAGTAGTTTGAGTGGCTTTCCTACTTTCCTGCAAACTGAAACGAAAATTTTGTTTTTGACAACGAGGCGACGTTTCTAAGCAAAGTACTCCATAATCTTCCCGCTCAACCACATTAACACTCTCCCTAAACTTCTTCTTCTTCAAACCTCCAAAACCCAAAACACAACTAAGTAATTCTTTTTGACTTCACGGATTACTCGGCAATTTGCTAAACTTCTCCTTGAAGAAATTGCAATTTCACCCCGGTTCCCAGTAGCACGGATTTGGAGGATGAGTACTCCGACGAAGATCATTTAAGCATGTCCACTGAAGAATCCTTCACCATGGCTGAAGAGAAGACACTTGGCGATTATGCCAAACCAAGTCTCTCGAATGTGGGGTCCTCCATCACCCGATCCCGCGTCGAAGCCAACAATTATGAATTGTGACCTGCTATGATCAACATGGTCTAACAAACAGTCCAATTCTCGGGGAAAGAGGACGATAACCCCACTCATCATATCAATGACTTCCTCAAAATATGTGACACCTTAAAACTCCAACAGGTGTACCCTGATGCCATTCGCCTCCGGCTTTTCCCTTTCTCTCTCAACGAAACCGCAAAAATCTGGCTTCTTTCTCCACCACAGGTAGTTTTACCACCTGGGACGGTCTCGCTGAAGTCTTTCTCGAGAAATTTTTTCATCCATGAAAGCGCGATGAGATCAAAGAGAGAATATCCATTTCATGCAACAAGATAATGAACAATTTTACAAAGCATGGAATCGATTCCAAGCCCTCCTCCGCTCTTGCGCTCATTACGGCTTGGATGACCGTAGTAAGCCGAAATCTTCACTCGAAGCCTCGATCGAGAAATCACACAGATGATTAACCAGGCTGGTGGTGGTGATATTTGTAGTCTTACACCGACTCGTGCTCTTGCTCTTTTCCAAGAGTACGCTACCAAAACTTGAAGTTGGGCTAGGCGGCGTGGGAAGCATCATAGCACCCCGCCTACCACGTCATCCTCTAAAATTCATCCTGAAACCCTTGGGATGCTTCTTTCTCCTCTTCTCTCTCAGCAACTGAGCAAACTGACCATCGGGACCCTACAGAAACCGACAGCTACAATCTGCGTCTGTGATGCCTACGGGGATCAAGGACATCATTCTGCTGGCTATTATTTTGGGGATACCACTCCAAACCAGACGGAAGAAGTTGAATTTGTGGTTGGTGGTTACCCACAAGATCGGCAAAACTTTGGTCAAAATGAGAACTCACACTTGTGACCTTAAGACAACTCTAGGCCTTTCCAAAACTCTTACCAAACCAACCGTCATACCCAATTCTTAGGACCATCACAACAACAAAACATTCACAAATCCGACAAGCATACCCATTAAAAATCAACCTTCAACCAAGAAAATTATGCCTCTCGCCCTAATCAAGACTATCAGCTGAGGAACTATACCACTAACCAAGCCCCCTGGTTTTGGTCAAAAGCCTCAACAACCGCCTATTCAAGCCTCTTCTACATCCAAGTCTGATGAAGTTTCCACAATCGAGCGGTTGGAAAAGATTGTCCTTGGGCAGCAAACCTCTTTTCATAACATGGAATAGCAATTGAACAATCTTTCCAAAATGCTCAGTGACAGACCGCAAGATTCTCTCTCGAGCAACATTAAAAATAACTCTAGGCAAGAAGAATCAAAAGCAAACTTTGTTACTAATGAAGGATTTGACACTTTGGAATCTTGTGACGCTGTCACCCTCAGGAGTGGAACAACCACTAAGTATCCTCCCATTCCTAAGTCCACACCTGCCATCATTCCCCCAGCGCTAATCATTGGCACTGCTGTCGAGAAGACGGATAAGAAAGCCACCTCGGCCGCCTCTCTAAAGGGTACTCATGCACCTTCTTCCCCCAAGCCGGAGTTACCGCCATACAAACCAAAACCACCTTCTTCCTCTAAGGAGCGATTTGATGGGTGCCAGTTACAAGAGGTTCATCAAACTTATGAGTACGACAAATGTCATTATCCCGTTTATTGAGGCAATTACCAAAATGCCCCAATACTCGAAATTTCTAAAGGAGATTCTGACCAACAAGAGAAAAATGGATGATATTCATATGTTACTCTTGATGCATAATGTTCTCCCGCCATCCTGAACCAGCTGCCTAAGAAGCTTAAGGATCCTGGTCGTTTCACCTTAACTTGCTATATCGCCAATACCTGCATCGATAGGAGTTTGGCTGACTCTGGGTCAAGTATCAATGTAATACCATAGAAGATATTCCAACATCTCGGTTTAGGAGAACCAATACCGACTCAAATGACCATCCTGTTAGCCAACAAGTCCACTCGGATTCCTCGCGGAGTCCTGAGAGATGTACTTATGCAGGTGGGACCTTATGTCTTTTCGGTGGACTTTGTTATCATTGACACCAATGAATCAAATGTCTCCCTCGTTCTTGGCCGCCCATTCTTAAATACGGCTCATGTCATCATTGATGTTCATGAAGGCGAGCTTACTCCTCGAGTCGGTCAAGGAAAGGTCGCATTTTGCCTTGTTGTCGGGATGAAATATGCTCATGTCCAGGATGACCAAAACTATTCTGCTGACTCCGCTAAGGTTGGAACAATGTTCTTCTTATCCGACGACATATGCCAAGACCCTCTCGAGTTGTGCCTTTATTCCGATTTTCAAGATGCTTCTGATGAGGTATAACAACTTGAGTAGATTGCCATGTTGGAACCCAAGGAATAAGAGATTGACTATGCTCCCTCACTCTGGAACAAAAGGGACGTCTCATCACCCTTTTGAAAAAGCATATTAAGGCCATTACTTGGAAAATCTATGATATTCGAGACATCTCTCCCTTTTTTGTACCCACAAAATACTTATAAAAGAGGATTACAAGCCAGCTGTGCAACCACAACGACGCTTGAATCCAAAATGAAAAAAGTAGGGTAAAAGGAGGTGATGAAATTACTTGAAGATGGCATCATCTATCCCATCTTTAACAACCCATGGGTTAGTCCAGTGCAAGTAGTGCCAACGAAAGGGGTTATGACAGTGGTCCCAAATGATAAGGGGCAATTAATTCCTACTCGGACCATTATTGGTTGGAAAGTCTATATAGACAATCGTCGGTTGAATGAAGCTAGTAGGAAGGTCCATTTTCCTCTCCCTTCCAATGATAAAATGCTTGAGCGTCTGTTCGGTCATTCCTATTACTGCTTCTTGGACGGGATGTCGAATTACTTCTAGATACCCATTGACCCGAAAGATCAGAAAACGACTACCTTCCAGATACCCATCGATTCCGCTGTTGGAGCCGTTTTAGGGCAACGAAAGGAAAAGCGATTCCACCCTATCTATTTTGCGAGTAAGACGCTCAATGATGCGCAATGCAACTACACCACCACTGAGAAGGAACTATTGGCTATTGTTTTCACATTTGATAAGTTCTGATCGTACCTCATGCTATCTCACACAATAGTCTTTACTGACCACCAAGCACTGGGGTATCTTTTGGCTAAACCCGATGGAAAGCCGCGATTGATCCGGTGGGTCTTACTGTTGCAAGAATTATACATTAAAATTCGCGATTAGAAGTATGCAGAAAATTTCACAGCATATCATTTATCTAGACTCCAAGGTGCGGAAGCATCTCCCTCGAATGAGGTTGAGATCCATAATTCCTTCCCCGACGAACAACTTTTTGGAGTAGTTGCTCAAGAATAAGAAGGTCCTTGGTTTGCTAATTTGTCCAACTATTTGGCTACTGGCAAACTCCGTAAGGATTTTTCATGACAAGATAAGCGCAAATTCTTTGCTAATCTTAAGCACTACTTTTGGGATGACCCTTTTATCTTCCGCATAGGGTCCAACGGGATCATCCGCCATTGTGTCACAATTTTTTAGGCACACGAAATAATCCGACACTGCCATTCAGAACCGACCGGCGGCCACCATAGTGGTAAGTGGACGGATAGAAAGGTTCTAGAATCTAGATTTTTCTAGCTTTCGATCTACAAAGATTGCGACCTCTTCACAAAGACCCGTGACGTGTGTCAACACATCGACAATATCTCCCAGCGTAATGAAATGCCTCCGACCTTGTTCTTACCAGTTAAAATCTTTGATGTATGGGGAAACGACTTCATAAGACCTTTTCCACCATCATGTGGCCATAAATACATTCTTGTCCCAGTGGATTACGTATCTAAGTGGGCTGAGGCACAAGCCTTGCCTACTAATGATGCAAGGACAATTGGAAAATTTCTCCAACGTCTTTTCACTCGATTTGGAGCACCTCGCCCTATCATCAGCAATCGAGGAACCCACTTCCAGGGACAGCTTGATCATGTGTGTTGCCACTTTGGTGTCACTCATCGTCTGTCTACTGCTTACCACCCACAGACTAGTGATCAAACGAAAGTGACGAACCAAGAACTCAAGCAGATTTTGGAGAAAACTGTCACCCAGTCTCACAAGGATTAGTAAAAAAAGTTAGACGATGCTCTTTGGGCATATTAGACGGTTTTTAAAACTCCTATTGGTACTACCCCTTACCACCTCGTCTATAGAAAGGCATGCCATCTGCCTGTTGAGTTAGAGCATGATGCATTCTGGGCCTTGAAGTCTCTAAACCTCGATATGAGTGTTGCTGGACCTCATCGTCAGTTTCAAATTCATAAATTGAGGAATTTGGTCTTTATGTCTATGAAAATTCCAAGTTGTATAAGGAACGGACAAAGCGTCGTCATGTCGCAAGGTTGAAATCTGGAAACGACTTCTGGCTGTGGGACTTAGTTCTCTTGTATAATTCTAGGATTCGCCTCTTTTAGGAAATTAAAATCCCGTTGGTCGGGCCCATTCACGGTAACTGAGATTTTTCCTTATGGAACTGTTGAAATCTCGAGCCCTGATCACGGTACTTTAGAGTTAATGGTTATTGAGTGAAACTCTACCTTGCGAGCGACTATCTCGCCCCGCTTGAGGTGTTTCATATGGCTAACTAATTAATTTTGTCGGAAATTTCTAACTTAAAGATGATAAAAAGTGCTTCTTGGGAGACAACCCAAGTTTCTTATTTTTCATTCAATAAAATCATCTTAGGCCCTTCAAATCTTCTTGACTCTTCCCAAAATTTTGAAAGTGCTCCAATAGTTATGATTGAATTTTGGCTCTAGGATGTGTATTTTCCTTATCTTCTTTTTGGTGTATTTTAGGATATTTACATTTTGGGATTTATGTATCTTGGATCTACATCATTGTGTGGTATGATTTAGTATGATTTTTAATTGTGGCATTTTCCAAATGTGTTTCTGTTTTGTTTTGTTATCACCAGGTGTTGCCGTTATCATTCGATAGACAGGTACTATGGAGCAGTTTAATTTCGCATTAGCATTCTAAATATAACAGTATACTCATTTTTACTCTTATCCTTGATTCTTAGTCCATTGAGGGCAATGTACAATTCAAGTGTGGGTGATTGTGTAACGAGAGGACTTTGAAAATTTGTTCATAATTTCATCCATACTTTACTTTTATGTCCTCGCACACAGTATAGGCGATTACACATCTACCAATTTAGGGATCACATTAAAACCGGCAAGGGGAATGTAGCGATTATGAGTGATACGGTAGTTGTTGCGGAATGACCACTCGTTTTACTAGACATTCCTTTTTGTGTTTATTGCATCTCAGATTAATTGATTCAAATGCTTAAAATGTTTGGTTTAACCCTACCTATTCAAAACTGGATCCCATGTTTCTTTCGACACAAAAATAAAATGCTTGTTTAATTTATTCAATAATTCAATGATTCACTTAATGCGTGTGGTTGAGGACTGGCATCTTTGTGGTAGTTGCGCTGCTAATTAGGCAGCCAGTTCAGATGCCTCCCATAAGAGACTTGATTGAGGTGTGTGTGGGAAGAAAGAAACGTGCTAAAAGGCGCATTACATTGGCCTACTTTACTTTTCTCCCCCTTTGCGCGAGCTTGAGTATAAGACTCACCAGTCTTCCTCGGCTATCAGTTAATTTTATTCACAAAAAAATGAGAAAAAAAAGAACGAAGAAGTTATGGTCGTTTTACGATCCACCGCTCATCAATGAATGTTGTGTACTAAGCAAGCCATAGATAACAACAAGTGACAATTAAGCTCATCAAAACCATTATTAATTGCTTGCAACTGCATGTCTATGATGACACTTTAAAATACATCAACCTTATATATTAAGACGGAAGGATGAGTTTATATTAAACGGAATGTCTATGATATTATGCAGTATGTCCAGTCGAGATGGTAGATATTCTACTTACATAGTGAATGTGCAGGGGTTCAAATCCCTGCCATGCTCTTACTTGTAGAGATTACTTTTCTTGCATTTTCCAAGAGGGTTGCATGCAGCCCCCTTGTTATCAAGTAACTGCGTCACTGGCTGCTCAATCCCCATGAGATTGCAACATAACACTTCCCCTTGATGAGGATTGCATGCATCTTCACCTTCCAAATGACGAAATCCGTAGAGCCGTCAAAGGGCTTCAAGCGAATATCATCAGCCATTTTGAAACAATAAGGAACATGGAAAACCGAACAGGCAACCCTAAATCGGATATAAGCAAGTTCGGGAAATGAAGATCTATCACATGCAAGGCAAGAAATAGCAGAATCAAACACAAGAAACTAAATCGGTCAAACTCTAATAACAAGCAAAGAAACAGAACCGGAACTCTGATACCACTTTGGTATAAGAGGCAATAGTGGAAGGATCAAACAGAGGAACTTAAACAACTCAACGATTACTGGCTCGCAAGAATAACAGAAAACGTAAAGCCAAAAAGTAAAGAACACCAGATTTGTTGACGCTGTTCAGAGAGGGAACTCTCACACTCAACTGAGCCTCATGGAGGGAAGGCTCAACCCATAATCCACTATAGGCACAGAGTACACAAGTACGGTTACAATCAAGAAACGTTAAGACCTATCCCTAAACCCACTAGAACACACAAAACCTACAACGATATAGAGAAGATATTGGGAGGGTTTCAGCCCCCTTTCAGGCTGAGCACCCCTGAGCAGTGAGCAAATCACAGACGAACCACGGAGATCCTCGAATCACCGATGGACTCTTCGTCTTTTCCAAAGCAATTGAGAGGATTTTGTGAGCTAGGGTTTTAAGAGGGGGGAGACTGAATTCTTCTGTCTCGTAGAGAAGAGGAGGTCACTTATATATTAAGTGAGAGGACCCCAACAAGCACCGTTTGTTAATCCTGCAAAACACAGGAGAAAAATCGGGCGGTCCAAAGCATTTAACCAGACGAGTAACTAACTTTGTTAAGGGTTGGTTGTTACTAGGACTACAATATTTATTAATGTCGTTTTGACATTTATTATTGTTTGAGAGTCGTAATAAATCGGGTAAAGTGGCATGGGTTAGCTGTTTTTATTTTGTTATATGTGTATGATCAAACTACACCCACATGTGAAATACACAAGTAATTTTCAAGCGATTGACGTGTACATGTTAAATGTTAACCGCTCAACCATAAACAAAACGGGCAGATCACCTGTCCCATAAGCAACAAAATATAACCTTGTTAATTAATTAAAATAGTAGGATATGATGACGACCATTGCTTCCTTTCTCAGCAATATATATATTATCATATCATAATTTCAGGTTCAGGTTAATAAGAAGTATACTAAAACCCCATTCCATCTACATCGTATCTACTCCTATCGCATTCATACACGTGTGCTTGGTAGTGACAACTCATCCCAAAAACCTGCTTACAATTCAAAGAATAATTAGGAAAATTACTTCATTGGTTTTCATGGTATCAATCAGTGATTGGTGTCTCTAAATTTTGTATTAATGATGATATATCTCATATGAAAATAATTAAATCTCATCAACATTATTCAAACCCTTCCTCAAAATTCTGAACACATACAATATAGTCAACTGATTAGGTAATCATGAATAGGCCAGATCTGAAGTTATTGAACAACAAATGGCTTATAATACATAGATTCAAGATGAGTGTGACCCAAGCAAAGAATCATTCACCTTATATATGCAGTATGCACCGATTATACAACTCCTCCTGCAAAGTACTACTAATTAACCCTCCAGAATATCCCAAATGCCATCATTTACCAATCAGTAAAACAAAATATGTTGTGTTTCCGGTTGCCTGCTGGCTGAAACTTGCCAGAGTTAAGGATGGAGTTTAATTAAAAAAAAACTTGATTCAAGATGTAGAATATAGCAGCAGTAATAAACACGTATTCAGTTGTGTATAACAAGCAGCACAATTACGATGAATTAAATCATAAGGTTTCAGAGTTGTGGGTGATATCTACTAATAATACCAGGACCATGACTCCTAGTCGTCCGTCATTGAATTTACAAATTATTAAGAAATGGGGCCTATGAATAATGATATCAAGTCTGGATCATTCATTATTACTCTCCGTTTCATTGTGTCTCCCTCCAACTCAACTCTTTCATCAATTTTCAGAAGAAACAAGTAAAAATTCTTTTTTATTTTGGGGAGGATAAAAGGATCACCATTAATAACTCTTCTTTTGGTACAATGCCCCAACCACCAACATTTGTATTTTAAGCTTTCATCATTCTTCTCCACTTCCCACCCAACACACACAACCAAATACAAATGATAAAAGTTCTGTGAATCATGATGCTATATAGCCAGTTTCCATTCTTACATTTTGAAATTATAAATCAAACCGTTGCCTAATACGAATTCCACCTCAAATTTAACCCACATAAATCCCGCCATCCAATTCGTTTGTAATCTCTAATTCAACATAATCGTGCCGAATACGGTTGTAAAACTCACATTGCAGCTACATTCGTAGGAAAAATACATAGAGGCACGCGAATTTGTAGTCTAATTAACACGTTATATAACTATGAGTCCTGATGAATCAAGAATTGAACTTGCTATATAATTGTGTTGTGTATATCTAGCAAGTTCAAGTTTTGTCTTCAACCCAAACACAAAATATTCAAAACCCAATTTCTGGATCAACGATACAAACCAAAAACAGCCTCAGCAGTATATCCACAGTATTGGGCTTTAAGCCCAATTTCTAATTCAGTAAATTCAGCCCAGCTCTATCCAATATATTGGTGGTCTGTAATTGGATCCGGGTCAGCACTCCCTAACTAGACCCGCAATATACCGAAATCGCGACAGCCGGAGCAGAAGCCAGGAAGAGAGGATGCAGAAACGGGATCAGAACAAGTTTGGTAGCGCAGCCGGCGGCACAGGGGCACCTCCGCCGAAAAGAGGCCGCCCTTTCGGTAGCACGAACAGCAATTCTTCTTCCGGCGCTGGCGGGGACGCAGCAGCTCCGTTCACTCTGCTCGGCCCTTCTCTCCAGGTTCACAACACATTTGCCGGTTAGTTTCAGCAGTACCCAGAAGCAAATTTAATTCTGCCGCCTCTTGAAAGGAAACTGAAATATTTGCTGGGGTCACATTATATACAGATCAAAATAATAAGAGGATAGTTCTGGCACTCCAGAGTGGACTGAAGAGCGAGCTGAGATGGGCGTTGAACACCCTCACTCTTCTCTCTTTCAAAGAGAAGGAAGATCTCCGCAAAGATTCCTTAGCTAAAATCCCAGGCTTGCTCGACGCTCTCCTCCAAGTTGTATGTATGCTCTCTATTTACTCTCAGTTCTTTGTTGAAAAGAGACATGTGCTCCGTTAGCACTAGTAGCTTTTGGTTAATTGGAAATGTATTTATTCTTGTGGTTCTGCAAAAGACTGGTAAGGTTACTTGGAATTCACAGTGATCAGGTCACTGGGTGTTGTGCTAATTGTTATGGAATTTCGAAATGGCTGAACTATGAATTTGTTTGCCCAAACAGATAGATGACTGGCGTGATATAGCGCTTCCCAAAGAACTAAGCAAGAGTGCTAGAGCCCGTACGTTGGGAGCAAATTCTCTTGTGACAGGGTTTGGGCATGAATACAAGACCTTAGGATCAGTGACTGCTCCTTTAAATCCAGTGTAAGATTGGTTATAATTGACTTGGTGGTTTGCTAAAATAGCGGTTGAACATTGGAAGTGTGTGTATTGGCAGGTCAGGATCTAGTACAAATGAGGCATCGGTACTGAAGAATGCTGCCAAAGTTCGTTCTTCGGAGTGGTGGTCAGATGAGGATGGTATCTTCAATTTGGATGATGAAGGAAGGGCTGAAAGGCAGCAGTGTGCTGTGGCTGCTTCAAATATCATACGCAATTTTTCATTCATGCCAGAAAATGAAGTTGTTATGGCCCAACTCCGGCATTGTGTGGAAACGGTATTCCAGTGTATGGAGGATCACAACTCTGGTGAGGGCAATTGGTATAGATAGTCTTTGCCTTTTGCTGTTACGATCATTCTTTGTTACATGCTGAGCCAATCCTCGTATCATCATTTAAAAGCTATAGCTAATATAACTGGGAAGTTTAGGTAGGGATTTTTTAGGGCTGAAACTTGGAAGGATAAGAGTGCGTTCAATGATACTTTTTACATTTATCTTTCCCAAGTTTCAATGAAGATCACCGACAGCTATAAGGAGTAAAACAGTTGTCCTATCAATGTGCATAGACTATTTCTTGTGCCCGTACTAGACCACTTTCTAGGCATCTGAATGAATTTTGAGTCTTGTAGTATGTGAAAGGTGGCCAGTGTTTTGATTTCCTTGTTTGGAAATTGTACATTATTTATGTGAATGGAAAGTAGTTGACCTCTAACATAAGTTGAACTTGAATTATGGAGTTTTAGGTAGCCAAATTTGTGCTCCCCTAGAAGGCTAAAAGTAGTAGGTCGTACCATTGATTGACAACGTAGTATGGGAAATGTGGTTTGCATCTTCTATTTGTCACTTTCCACATTTTGCACTATTCAGGTACATGTAAAGTTGTGTGCCATAGATTGAGAAGACTTGATCATAAATGATGGAGTCAGTAGTGGAAAGCAAATATTAAAGCATATAGAATATGGCTTGATAGTGAATCATCATGCTACCTGATATTCCACTCCTATGAATTTCCTCTACTGTGTTCAGTTATCGGTTTTGTATCAGTTGCTGGTGTTTTTCTTTGGTGTGGAAGTATTACAATAGAATCCTTTCTGATATGCACTGACAATTTTTTCCTGACAGAGGATGAAGAACTGGTAACAAATGCCCTTGAAACAGTTGTAAATTTGGCTCCTTTGCTCGATCTTCGAATTCTAAGCTCGCAGAAGCCTAGCTTCATCAATATGACGTAATACAGCCGATTCCATTTTTACATTTGGAACATACTTTGTGATGTTTTGCGTGTGACAGAGACCAATTATTTTGATGATGCAGAGAAAAAAGGGCTGTTCAAGCTATTATGGCAATTCTGGGGTCTTCAGTTAAAGCCTGGCACTGTGCTGCTGCTGAACTAATAGGCCGCTTAATTATAAATCCTGACAACGAACCTTTCCTTCTTCCCTGCCTTCCACAGGTATAAACAAATGTCTCGTGTCATGTTTAATTCCAAGCTATTTACAATTTGATACAACAATTTCACGGAAGTTAATTGACTGATGCAGATACACAAGCGTCTAGTAGATCTTTTGACCGTACAAGCAGCCGATGCACAAGCAGCTGCTGTCGGTGCTCTCTATAACTTAGCTGAAGTTAACATGGACTGCAGACTGAAGCTCGCCAGTGAACGATGGTGATAATTCTTTTTCTAGCAGCTATAACTTAGTTGAACTGAGTGACTTTATTGATGTGAGTGAAATGTTACAAAAAATTCCAGGGCGGTGGACCGGCTACTGAAAGTGATCAAAATGCCTCATCCAGTGCCAGAGATATGCAGGAAAGCAGCGATGATACTAGAGAGCTTAGTCTCAGAGCCACAGAACAGGCAGTTGCTGCTGATCTACGAGAATTCGTTTGCGGAAATTCTATTCTCGGAGAGCAAGTATTCAGATACGTTTGCCAGGATCTTGTATGAACTAACGGCCAGGCCAAACAGCAAGTTCACAGCAGCTCGCGGGATTTGGGGGATGTATTAGAAGTAGTGTACGCTGAGTGGCCACTTGAAGGCACAGTATCAATTAGGTTTATCCTACTTAATAGAAAATGGGGTGTTCTGTATTTAAGATCTGCATGCGTTCTTAGTAAATGTCTCCTCCAAATTTGGGTTGAGTCTAGTCGGACTATCGTGTCCAATCGTCAAACTTGAGTCATGTTAAGTCCTTGTTCATAAGTCATGTCTTGTCTGCCAGAGAGGTATCTTCCTAATCCTAGGTTTAGTCAGACATTAGGCCCTCTTAGTCATTAATGTTTGCTGTAGTATTGTAATCTTCATGTTAAAGATATGAACAGTTTATGATGGCTTCTCGTCACCAGTCTTCAGCCCGACTTCCAGCTGTTGCTTTCATGAACAAAAAGAATGTGAAACGTTACCTGAAGGTTGGGTTTGGGTAGATATATTTGTATTTGGAATTTATATTTGATATCAATGTTTCGACGATGATTGAGTTTTGTATCTGATTTGAAATTAGATGAAATCAAATACGACGTTGGATTTAACCATAATTTCTTAATAATTTCAAATGTAAAAAAATGGATCGATTTCAAATTCACCAACAACGAATGACACTTGGTCAACCCTAATTGTATCTTCGGAGGCTACACTCAGAAGTTACAAAATTACACTTAGTATGCTCCACCGCCATCTATTGACCACCATCACTAGCTATCTCCACCCCCATTCGTAGGCAATCTCCGCTGCCTAGAGGCGCCTCTTCTAGCAACCTCTGTTGCCCGCCACCATCCCCCCGTTTCCATCGCCATCTGTCGACCGCTTTTGCCACTGGCCGAAAGTCACCTCTGTCGACAACCTTTAGCAACCACTTCAACGACCATCCGCCGGCAACCTTCGCTGCCGGCCACCTCTATTGGTGCTATGAGAGCTATTAGTTTTGCTATTTTGTATAATTATGTATGTTTGATAGACTATGTATATTTATTCGGAATCCACATAAATTTAAAATTCCAAATATAAACACACCTATCCAAACTCACTCTTAAATACTTTTCCAGATTTTATGAAGTCTAGTGATCGGTTTGGGAATTCTGTTCTGAGTTAGATTGGGTTTTAAGTGAAGTAAACATTTTTACAGAAACAATGTGCTGAACTGGCACTTTGTACAAAAATCACTCGCAGTAATATACCCTTATTCATGGGAAGAAAAGAAATGAAAAGATGACACAATTATTCATTGTTGAAAGTGACTAAATAATTAAGTAGTAACAGAAGTATCCTTCAATGAATCGGATTCCCTTTAGTAAACAATTGGCGCCACTTTGGGAACTTTGACAGGAAACTCGTCAATCTCATCACACCAAACATTCTTCTTCTCCCCAGATTGATCAATACACCTCACAGCACGCCACACTGCACTGTTGCACTTGAAACCCGACCCGAACCCAATCTGCCAAACCCGATCCCCTTTCTTCACTCTTCCTTTCGCCTCGCTATACGCCAGCTCGTACCAGAGCGAACTGCTCGACGTGTTCCCGAACCTGTACAGCGTCATTCTAGAAGGTTCCATGTGCCACTCCGTAAGTTCCAAGCTCTTCTCTATCTCGTCCAGCACTCCTCTGCCTCCCGCGTGGATGCAGAAGTGCTCGAACGCCAGCTTGAAATCCGGAATGTACGGCTTCACTTTCCACTGCAGCACTTTCTTAGCCATCAGTGTCGCTAGGAACAGGATCTGCTCCGAAATCGGGAGGACCAGTGGGCCCAGCGTCGTTATGTTGGTTTTCAGGGCTTCCCCGGCGACGGCCATCAGGTCCTTCGACAGGGAGACTCCAACGGTTTTCCTGTCGTCTTCCTGCTGGAAAACGCAGCCGTAGGATTTGTCGTCGGCGCCCTTGTGGGTCCGGACGGTGTGGAGGAGCTGGTACTTGGATCGTCGGCGGTCGGATGGACGGTTGGTTAGGAGTACGGCGGCTGCTCCGACGCGGAAGAGGCAGTTGGTCACGAGCATCGGGCGGTGGTTGCCGAAGTACCAATTCCGAGTAATGTTCTCTGTGCTCACTACCAGAGCATATGTGTTGGGATGAACCTGTTTACTTACAGTCCCGACAGCTTTAGAATATTTTAATTACAACTGATCTGTATTTATTAATTGAATTTAATGCAACGTTACGGTCAAATATTGTAGGCTTAAAATAATCTGTTAATGTGAATGATCGTGTTTCATAAACGCCGATCCACATTATAAGATCACACGCAGGAATATATTTAATATTTACTAGAATCGTTCCTTTTTAATTTTAATACTAGTGTAGTAATGCATGAATGGACGTGTTAATTAATGAATTGAGCGAAAAGTATATAAGGTAGGCAAACCTGCAAGAGGTCACGTGCCAAGTCAACGGAGATCAAGCCAGCGCTGCAACCCATCCCGCCAATGCTATAGCTCAACACGTTCCCTCTGAGCTTATACCGATTCACAATCACCGCCGAAAGAGACGGCGTCGGATTGAACAAGCTACTGTTAACCACCAACACTCCGATCTCCCTAACACTCACCCCGCTCTTCTCCAGCAGATCATCAATCGCACCAAACATCGCCGCCTCCGTCTCTTCCCTGGCCGCCTCCATCGACTGATCCGGCGGCGTTTTACAGGCCAGAAGCCGGGTTGGGGCGTACGTCATCTGCCCGAACCCGGACTTCTCGAGAATCTTGCGTTGGAACTCCAGGCTTTCCTCGGTGAACTCCCCCGTAGCGGATGAGGCTCTCATGAAGACCTCCTTGGAGCAGAGATGGGCCGGGCTGGGCCTGTAGCATGCGAAGTCGAGTAGGTAGACTTTTCTCGGGGAGTGGATGACGTGGACGGTGGCGATGAGGGCTAAGGCGAGGGAACTGAGGGTGAGGATGGCGGAGTTTTTGGTGCAGAGTTGGAGGAAGTCGGATGCGGAGAGGGAAGAGAGCTGGGCTAAAACTACGACGGTGAGAGGGATCAGGAGGAGGTAGACGGAATTAGTGACTAAGTAGTGGTATCCCAGCTTGACGTATTTGAGCTTAACGGATGACGTTAACGGGAAAAAGTAATGGCCGCCGGTTTTCTGAGATTCCGATGACATTTTAATTTCTTTTTGTTTTTTCTAGGCTTTTTTGTTTGATGAATTGGGAAATGTGAAGCTAAGGAGTAAGGAGGAAGTGTTTATTTATAGGGAACAAATTACGACGACGGGGCGTGAGTGAGATTTGTAGCAGCCTGTCCTGTGTGTTTAGCCACCGCTTGGGGTTTTCGTATATTTTCTTAATTATTATAATCTACGTCCGCCGACACATGGTTTGGTAATAAGAATGGTTTAGAGTTACTTGATAGTTGTAGCACGCCACGTAACGTAGGTATACCAAGTGGCGGGCGGGGTATTTCATGAAATGCGATTTGAATGAGGATATTGTTGGAATTCAAGAAGCTGGATATGACAAGCTTCATGCACAACTCGTCAAGTTTCATGCACAACTCATTATGAAGAAATGTGCAGATTGTCAAATGTGCATTATTTATAAAGGATGGAATTATATTGGACAGCCACACATCAACCATGAAAATCAAACCGGTTTTGGTAAGAAGACTATCGCATGATCCGATACACACAGCTCAAACCCCAAGCTGTCAACATGCAAGAAATGGAATGATATAATTCTCAAGTATTGAATTATGTTGAACAACCACAAGCCACCCATGTGGATCAAACCGATTTCAGCAAGGTGATCTTTATATGATTTTGCATATCAAATCAACAACGGCTATGACATCAAATTGAGGATTCTTCACAATGGCTGACGGGTATAAATAGAGAAGAAGAAGAGAGATCTTCACCAATTCACAAACAAAGTGGTTTTTTTTTAATATGATTGATACTAGTATAGTTTTGATAGGGTTTCAATGAACTTTTTTTTCGAGGTCAAAGCTGTGAATTGACTGCTCAAAATTAAACATTATATATATCACCAAATTAGAGATACGTATTAGCCACTTTGAGGTGGTTATTAGCAACTGAGATGTAGACATAGTTATTAGCAATTTAGAATTAGGTATTAGCCACTTTGAGGTAGCTATTAACAACTTAAACGTAAGATAGATATAAGGATGAAAACGTAGTTATTAACAACTTAGACGTAGTTATTGAGGAACTTGCCGTAGTTATAACCAACTTAGAAAAAGTTATTAGCAATTTAGAGGTAGACGTAGTTATTAGCAACTTTGAGGTAGTTATTAATAATTTACTCGTACTTATTAACAACTTAAACGTAAGATAGATATAAAGAAGAAAAAGTAGTTATTAGCAATTTAGATCTAGTTGTTGAGAGAATTTTCGTAGTTATTAAAAACTTGGAGGTATTGAGTGGTACTTGTTACTAATATATACATTAAACAATAGAATGATGTAAGACCCCCCTTTCAAAATAAAGTGATGACGAAGTCCCCTAAAAATATACACATTTTTATAAGTTCTCAAATACTCCCAATATTAATATCATTATATTCGTCTAGTCTTTTCATGCCAAGAGTATGAAAATCGAACAAGAAATGAATCAAGATATGCTTGAAAAAAGAAACTTTAAAAAAATTATTGGAATAAAATCAATATTGGTCTCATTAGATTCATCTCTGAAAGGCGAATTTTTCTATATAAAAAACATAAAAGTCGGACTTAAATTGAAAAAGTTATATTAGTCTAAAAAACAAATAAAAAATATATTTTGATAATTCCCAAACAGTAAAATCTGGACCGTTAGATTAGAGAAGGCTGATTAAAAGGGAATTTGATGGTTGTAATTCCTTCAGCATCTGAAGCGCGTCCAATTGTAATCATACACGAAGCTTAATCATGCATATGCTAAGCTTTTAAATGAGCAGGTTAGTGGTTAATATCATAGTTTTGAGTGAGGGATGGATGAATTGGGTTATGGGTTTGATGATTGGTTACGTTAATTTTTCTTACTAATGTCGATTAATTTCTTTTATAAAACCTTGCTTACATTTGAATTGAATGTATATAGTTATTGATTTACATCAGAGTGAATTTGGGGGGTAGATAAGCCCCAAACTAGTATAGTAATAGTACGTTAGACATCAGTCATTTCTGAAACTGTGAAGGAACGAAGACGACTTAGGCAATTAGGAATGGTTTAACTAATTTAAGGTTGCATGTTGGCGTATGTAGATGGATTGCACAGCAGTACAATTAATTGGGATGTCGCCCTGACAGAAACTGAGGGATTTAATTTTAATGTTTGAAAATCCTATGCTATATCAACAAACATGTGAATACGTTAATGGAGGTAATGGATTTGATTTCACCTCTTGATGCAAGTTATCCCACTTCATTTCACAACTGTTACGTGCTGCAGGTCAAAGTAGTCTAGGTACGGTAATGTCGAACGGAACTGCCTTGATACTAAACGATGAATAATAATATTAATTTCTTAAATACTAAATTAGATTCTGTCGATTTGTTGGCTAAAAATTGAATGAACTAAAACATCGTTTGTTTGAACAATTCTAAAACAAAAACATAATTTTTTTTGTGATTAATGAAAGACATAGTTAGATCATGAGTATTGTACAATCCTAAGTCATATATTTCTATACAAAATCCTAACAAATAAGTAGCTCGTGCACTACTGCGACATCAACAACATTAGTTTGTAAATATTTTAAGATCTTAATCTGATTTTGTAAATTGAAGTATTGATATCATGTGCAATTTGAATGATAATTTTAACTATTGTTATGGTTATTGAGCCAAACCAAAATGGGTGAAACAAAGTAAAATTGGTAGAGTACTTTTAAGCTCTCTGTGGATACAAAAATTATTAAATACATGTATCGGTAAGATGTGGATAGTAAAGTACCAATTATAACCCGTAATAGACTCAAAACAATTAATCAAATTATTATTTAATTTAGTCATGATTGTAGCCCACGCATTGTTGGGACACCAAGCACATTAGTTTGTTTTCATATGTTATTTGGGGAAGGTTTTAGAAAATAAAAAGGTGTTCCTCGATAATTGTGGGGAGCCCTTCATAGGTTGACGTGAAGATGAAAAAAAGACAATTGTAAGGAGAGTTTAGTAGGTGATATGTGTTCATTAAAATTATCTAGCCTTTAATTTATCTCGTACAATCCCGATATAACTGTGATTCAATGACAGTTTAATTACGGTTTGTAATGGTTTAAATGGAAAACACTTACAGTTAAACTAAACTCTTCACATCCACATAGATAATGACTCATAATCTCATTAACATACAAAAATAACCTCAATCGACCCACTAAATTAAAAGAATCTCGAATGAAGGATCATATTATGAGTTTATGTTTGATTAATATGTCAAATTCAAATCGAATCAACCCAATCGGTGTTCTGAATTGGTTAAAACACAATGATTGTAACCCTATTAACTTATAAAAAATGTAACCTCAATCGGCTTGTTAAAATAATCTTGAACGAATGATCATATCATATGAACTATGTTTAGGTTTTAAGGATTTGTCCAATTCAAACCGACTCAATGATGATTAGCTTCCTTATTTGGTCAAGAGTTAATGATGTGTAACTCGATTAACTTACAAAACATGAATGTTAAATGGCCCATTTAAAAATTACTCGATTTACTCATTTAAGAAATTTTTTATATACTTTTTACAATGATTTAAGGTTTTCAATCAACCGTATATTAGCTTTCAATATTAGATAAATATTTTTGAATGGAATGAAATTTAAATTAAATATATAAAATGGGTGTTATTGGATTAGAAAAATTATAATGAATAATATTTGTGAAGAGAATAATACATTTGAAGTAATAAAAAAATATTATGAAAGAAAAAGAAATGGAAAGGGGAAAATAATTTGGTGATATAAGCGAGGTGTGATTGGTGAGATGGAGGAAAAAAGGAATTTATAAAATGCCACATGTCAAATGGTTTTAATTATATTCCTATTTTTTTATTATAATTATCAAATATTGATGATATACGTAGAGATACAAAAAGAGTTCACAGTTATAGTTGATAGTTAGTTCTGTTTCTTGTTCTTAGTTGATAGATTTTTATACTGATGCTTCTTGGTGGAGTTTGTCGATTTGGTGCTCTGCAAATGGATGAATAAATTAATGATAAACTTATATTTTAAATTGTATCTCAAATTTTAACCTTTGATTATAAACTTATATTCATAAATTCTAAGCCGAAAAATACACTCTAAATCTCCTAATACAATATCCTAAACTCTAAATACTAAATTAAAATCTCTAAAATTTTAATAAGGTCAACTAGTTGTACATATAGAGATTAGGGTAAATTAGAGATTAAAAATGGATTAATTTACCCGTATAGAATCAGGTATATACACATTAACAATCCCTTTAAATTGATGATGACTCGTAACATCAATTTTCCCAATAAAAATCAACGAGGACTAGTAAAAATAGATTTAATCAACAAATTGACAATCTATTTTTCAAATGTGATAAAAAAGTTTGCTGTCGCCAACATTAACTCGCGAATGTAATAAAAGCCTGATTTTTTTAAAAAAGGTTCTCAATGTGCTTTAATTTGTGCGATCATGAAGCACACGGTTGTTAATTGAATCCTGCTATCGTGTGCCCTGATTGACCTAGGTTAGAAGGCTTTTACATTGATTAAATGGGCTGAAGTCCATAAAAGCCTGGTTTGAAATTAATCACGCAAACGGGCTGCCCTTTTTAGGTTTGGGAATCAATTGAAAACGGAAAACCGGTACCCGCACGCCTGAATCCGCCTTGATTTACCGGATTTAACCCATTTGACCGGGTGTTTGACGGACATAGGTTTACCTGGTATCCGGTCAAACCAGAAACAGGTAGGGTTTCGGGATTACATTATCCGCCTTGTGTAACCAGTTGGAAACCTATTCAAAACCTGAAATTTGATTTCTCATAAATATACTATGACTGTCGTATGGTTGCCCTTATTGAGAATGAAACAAATTAGAAGATAAAATAGCAGCTTAATATGAATTGAAATGATAACAATCATATTTCAATTTTCATAACTGTGCAAAAATATTGTAGCTATGAAATGATTAATAGTTTGAGTTAGTACTTAGTTGCTTACTTGTTTATTACGTACTGTCTAATAGGAATTACAATGTCATACAATTGTAAAGTGTCAAGCCAACAACTTGGTATAGCAATGGTGATAGATGAGTTTTTACTTAGTATATTGGATAACCTATACTTCAAAAAAATTGGGTGCAGCCAAGAATCATTCTTTTTAGTACCGTCAAGGAACACTATAAAGAAAAATATACTGAAGCTCAAGACCTGGCTTGAAAATAACTTGAGGAATGGTAAATCTTATCATTGCCATCAATCCACATTTTCAATATGTTATTATTGTCTGCTAATTATTTGTACACTTATAAATTAGATACTAATGGTGATGCTAGTCAATTGGAGAAACTCTTTACATTGCTTGAAGTGAATGATGTTGTTGCTGAGGAAGACGCCAGTTGAGGAGTATTGAGTGATGATGATGATGATGAATGATGTTTGTTGGCCGCTTGTAATGATGGACGTCTTGTGTATTTTCTTTCATTTGTTCAATTTGATGTTCATTTCTTATATTTTGGGTTTGTTCTTGATGGATTATTAGATTAAGTGTTTCTTGCTGGATTATTGGATTATTAAATGAATGATGTTTGTTGGATGCTCGTACAGCGTCAGTTTGTTGCACTTTGTTTCATTTCTATTGTTTAATAATTATTCATGGGCTTTATTCTGCGGCCCGATAATCTGGCGGATTCGAGGATGTGTTTGTTTGTCGCGCTAGAATTGAGGATCAACAATTCAAACCCGTCCGTACCCGTTGCCAAACCTACTAGTTATTAGCTTGTCTATAACAAGTATTTCAACTGTTGTCAAGTGGATGAAACCAACCAATTTCTCATAATCATCACCAACCCTTACGAGTTACAACAACAAAAGAGATACAGACTACCCCCACCATCTTTTATATAATATAATAAAAAAAATAATTAAATCCCCAGACATTACAAGCAGAAACTAATAAGTAGCAAAAACCTATTGCTTGGTTTCACCACCATTAATGACAGAGGACACCTTAGGAACATGAACCGGGAACTCATGTATCTCATCCACCCAAGGGTTCTTCTCCTTGGCCGGATCAACCGTCCGGAGCGCCTTCCAAACCGCACTGTTGCACTTAAAACCCGACCCGAACGCAATCTGCCACGTCCGGTCTCCTTTCCTCATCCTCCCTTTGGCCTCACTGTACGCCAACTCATACCACAGTGAGCTGCTGGACGTGTTTCCGAACCGGTTGAGCGTCATTCTAGAAGGTTCCATGTGCCAGTCGGAAAGTTCCAGATTCTTCTCCAGCTCGTCAAGAACCGCCCTTCCTCCTGCATGGATACAGAAGTGCTCGAACGCCAGCTTGAAGTCCGGTATGTACGGCTTTATCTTCTTCATCTGGAGCACCTTACGAGCCACAAGGGTTGCGAAGAAAAGCAACTGTTCCGACATCGGGAGGACGAGTGGGCCGAGGGTTGTGATGTTGGTCTTCAGGGCCTCGCCGGCGACGGCCATGAGGTCCTTGGAGAGGGATACACCGACGCGGCCGGTGTCGTCTTCACGTTGGAAGACGCAGCCGTATGACCTGTCGTCTGCACCCTTGTGGGTACGAACGGTGTGGACGAGCTGGTACTTGGATCGGCGGCGGTCGGGGGAACGGTTGGAGAGAAGGATGGCGGCGCCCCCCATGCGGAACAGGCAGTTCGAGACTAACATGGAACGGTCGTTGCCGAAGTACCAGTTGAGGGTGATGTTCTCCATGCTCACTACTAGCGCGTACGAGTTGGGATGCACCTGCACGCACGCGCGTTCATTCATTCATATTATTAAAGTTATATAGTTGAGCTGCTGCCAATCTAAGTGTACGTGTATATTCGGTGTAACAAAATAGCACATGTGTGTTGAAAGCATCTACAAGTGGGGAATTTAATATGGAAAAAGGATGAGTAGCTAGGTAGATAGCATGCATTTATGAGACAAGGGAAAGAACGTTTAATGGGGGCCGGGCGACAACTCCCAACTATAGGCTCCAAAGCTGAAATCAATCACAAAGATATGAGACGTACGTCTCGAATTTATTAGACGGTTACGGCGTGACAGGCAATAAAAAAACTTAGCTAGCCAGCTAGCTCAAAGTGGGCTTTCATTTGGACAGTACACAACCACATGTGTAACCCTGACGACTTATGGTTTGATTTGATTTAGGACTTCAATGAACCCGACCCATTTCTGTATTTCCACAATTGAAATCACACATCTCATCTCCCTATTCATTCATCATTTCCCAGACCCACATATATATTATGCTAGCTTAGCATTATCAATGGAAAATCACGGGAATTATTATAAAACCACATTAACCTTAAATCAATAAAGTAATAGGGGAAAAGACTAGTTTTTTATCGAAAATGTACGTACCCATTTAGACTAACTAGCTATAAAACACAAGCTAGGTCTAATTCAGTTTGGAGCATGTACAAGAAGTTTAAACAAAACATACTTTATTAAATAACTAATAAATCTAGCTTATGGACATATGTAACATTAAATACGTTCAAACAATAACTCGGACACGTATCAACGTATTAATTTCTATAAAGTTTAGTACTAATGTAGTTTGAGTATATATGACCCCGTACAAATAATAAATATTTCTATTAAGTTCTAACTGCCTACTGACTTACTGAGTACTAATTAATAAGGAAAACAAAATAAAATATAAAGTACCTGCAAAAGCTGCTTGGCAAGGTCGATAGAGATGAGGCCAGCACTACAGCCCATCCCACCAAGATTAAAACTGGCAACATTGCCCCTAAGCTTGTAGTGATTGACAACCATAGCAGACAAAGACGGCGTCGGATTGAACAAGCTACAGTTGACAATCAAAATCCCAATATCCTTAGCCTTGACCCCCGTCTTCCCCAACAGCTCATCAATGGCACTGAACATCACCATCTCGGCTTCCTTCCTGGCCTCTGCCATATTCGGGTTGGGCGGGACCCGCAGAACAGCCTCTGGGAGGTAAGTCTTCTGTCCTAGGCCAGACCGTTCAAGGATCTTCTTCTGGAACGCCACGTTCTCATCCGTGAACGCGCCTGCCCTGATCGAACGGTCGTAGAAGGTCTCGCGGGTGCAGGTGCGGTCGGGCAAAGGCTTGTAGCAGGAGAAGTCGAGTAGGTACACCTTCTTTGGGCGGCTCATGAAGTAGAGCGTGGAGAGGAATATGATTAGGCCCGAGCAGAGGGTGACGGAGACCATGTTGAAACGGAGCTGGTCCCACATATGGGCCAGGTCTTGGGCCGAGAGTGTGGATAAATGGGCTGCGGAGACGGCCAGGAGTGGGACGAGTAAGAGGTACAAGGCGTTGGAGATTACGTAGTGGTACCCGAGTTTGACGTACTTGAGACGGACTGAGAGGAGGAAGTTTGGGAGCTTGTTGTTTCTCCTTTGAGGCTCCACCGTCACAGCCGGTTGTTGTGGTGGTGGTGATGAACTCTCCTCTGCCATCGTTGATCCGACCCGACCCGGGGTTTGTGGGATTTAAGAAAGGTGTGTTTTGGTCTTTTGTTTGAACTAGGGGAGGGGAAGAAGGGAGATATGAATAAGGAAAAAAGGAGGGAAATGTGGGGGGATTTAAAGTGGGGAGGAAGAGAAATTGGAGGGAGGATGCAACTACCACCAACGAACTTTTAATTGTTGGTCCACCTCAGCATATTAATCATTTATTTTAAAAAATACAAAATTGGTGAATTGTATTTGTAGCGACTATGACGGATTTGCCCCTGTTTCTAGTGAGGTATTGACGCTATTGCCATTCTTCCTGAAATGGAGAGTTACACGACACGAGTCCAAATTCTGGATCTAGAGCCTTTGCTCCCTCTATCTGATTTAGGACCAACTTTTTGCTCCTTTATTACCGTATGATCGTATAGCTAAGATGGTTATGTTATTTTAAATATTTTTGTAGGGATAGATTTAGTTATATTTGGTTGTTGCATCACTGTTTTTATTGATCGGATTATGATTTTCGGTCATCAAAAAGTTTTTTAATTAATTTTCAGCGATTTTGATTTTTGTTGGCAAAATTTTGCACCCACGTGATCATTATCGTTGGCTTTACGTATGTATAAATAATTTTTTTTCCTAGAAATATTTTCCGACGACCAGCCATACAACTTTGCACGGATCATACAAATGTGTAAAAGTTTGGGCAAATCTATAAAGAAGTGTATACACATTTGTATGACTTTTGTACAAAATGTTATACGAAGTAATGTATTAAGTATCATACTACTTACTAAGTGCGGAGCCAGGCATGCCAAGTGGGGTCACATGACCCCACTTGGCCAAATTTTCCCCCGAAAACTAATGTATATTTTCGCGTTAAAGATTTAAATTGAACTTGTGATCCCACTTGGATAAATTTGAAACACTTGAAATATATTAAAGCGTTTGCTTCGATGGCCTATGTCAAGAACAAGTTTCGCAATCGACTAGAAGATGAGATGTTGAATGATTTTTTAATGGTGTATATGGAGAAAGATGTTGTTTGCAGTTTAGATAAAGAATGTATTGTACAATATTTTCAAAACATGAAAAATCGCCGTAACGAACTATAAAAAAGTAAAATATTTGAACTGATTTTGTTTTTTCGTCGTATACGAACTTCACTTAACTTAATTGCTGACTCCACCCCCTATATTTAGTATAGTAGTTAGTTAATTGTTACATGGGAAAGAGGAAGCTACCGACTGTTTTTTTAATAATGGTTTGTATAGAGAAATGTGGGAAAGGGAGAAGGAAGTTGAAGTGTGGGACAACATAATAGTAAATTGTTGGTGAACCACATTTACAGTTGGGGTTCTTCGGTGTAGTTGATCATCCCTATCTTCCCTACTGTCGACTTTCTTTTTAATACGCTGACCAGCTCTGCCCAGTTGGTTTGTGGGTTTGACTAGTTCAAAACTGTTGTATATCCTTTGCTAAAAATTATTATTATTAATCCAAGTACCACACAACCATACTCCAACCATTTGGGCAATTTGTTCAATCATTTTCGTTGGTTAATGTCCTTTAGGTTGCGTAGCCCAATTCGAAACCAAAAGGGATCAATTGATGCATCCTTAAATAGCAGTGGATCATTTCAACCAAAAGGATCTCATCAATACTGTATGCTTTCAGAGTTTTCTTTTTAAGGTTTAAGCATTTGTTACTTCTTCTGTCGACTATGAATTTGGGCACGTCCAGTTTACGTTTCACTTGTTCTAAAGGTCTCATTTAATTGTCCCTAATTTGTGATATTTTCGTATGGTATAGTATGTGTATGGATTTCTGGTCTATATACGTTTCATGGAATTTCAACGTTTCTAAAAGAGAGTATTTTTATCGTAACATTTAATAATCGTTAAAAAACCGTCTTTGCTAAAATAAGGTGAAGAGTGAGATCACATTCCATTATAAATTATTTACACAGTCAATTAACAAAGCTACATAGCCAAATTGGCTCACCTTTTAAAAAATATATTATAAATAAAAAAATAAATGAAAGATAAATAATATTTAGTATTTTTACATTGGTTCATTTTTATTCTATTTTTTTCAAAAATATTTTTAAAAAAAACATAAATGACCAATATAAATTATTAAAGGATTGTAGAGATGAATATGTGTTAAAAATTACGAAATTGTTAAAGTCGATGATGTTGTAATATAAACACAATTACAAATTGCTAAATAATTTCTGAGATAGAGATAGTCATCACCTCCATCTGTCGCTCATCTTATTTGACTTAATATTTCATATTAATGAGGTACAAAAAGGCGAGTGTCAAAGTTAGATAGAGACGAGGTGAAATTTAATTAGCAATTCTTAGAAATACGTACATGCTTGTTAGTTAATTGAAAGATAATTGAAAGATTTTTAAAAAAGCATTTATGATTAAAAGTAAAGTAATAATACAATTAAAAATTAAGATAAATAGCATTTGCGGTGCTTCAATCACATTCTCCATCATTAGTAACCCGTCACGAATATGGTGTAAGAAGAAAAATAGAGAAATATTGAGAGTATATATAATCATGTATAACATGATTGTGGAAGATGAGCTAGATCTATATGTATATCCATGCGTACAATTCTTTAAACTCGTCGTTGAGAGTATAAAGAGTATCTTCGAAATCATTCCAGAACTCGTTATAATGAATAGTCTAATATTTTTATTTCTTTATTTTATGAAATTTTTATATTTAATTAAATCAGGAAAAGTTAGCCAAACCTGATGACGTGGACGTTAAGTCATTTTGATAATAACCAAAAAGTAAGTATTATACTTAACAGAATATACATGTCTTAAACGATATATTAGTAGGGGATAAAATACTAACTAGGTGTCCACTAAAATAAATGCTAGCTTGAACTCAAACAAGAACAAGATAAGTCTAGGGTAGGCGTGTATGGGTTTACGAAGAATTGCCAGGTCCTGGTTGGTGGGCTTGGGGTAGCTTAGCTATTGACACCTGTCCGGAGCTGAGCGGAGCTTTGAAAGTATGGGGTCATGACCCATAAGTTCTCAACGCATATTATAAGGGTTCTGATGGGTTGGTATTTTGTGTGGATGGATGACAAGGGAAGTGGATGGGGGTGAGACCGGTGAAGCAAATTCAATGGATGCGCCGTGTGAGTACTGAGTCGTGTTTCAGAGGAAGTAAATGGGAAGAAGGCTTTCAATTCCGATATCGAATATTTTGACAGCAAAGTCAGGCAGCTGTTGGCCGGTGTGCAATAACACCTTTTGTTACCTACCAGATCAATTTCTTATTCTATAACTTGTAGGCTTCTGCTCCAAAGTCAACCATGCATATGATCTCTCTTTTGTCTTTCAAGTCTTCAAAGATGGAGAAGTAAACTTGTTATGTTAAGTTAGTTTAAGTCGGTGAATATACTCCACAAATATTTGGGCGATATTTTCTGTTCTTATGCTAAACTTTGCCTTTTTCATAGGCAATTTTGATTGATATGTTGATTAGTTAGCTATTTGTTTGGCTTTTCATATCAATTCTACAATTATTGGGATAGTATTATACGATATGTTATAAAGTGATGGAGGGATAGTATTAAACAATATGTTATAAAGTGATAGTAATTAATGTGACTGGTTATAAATGATTATAATTAATTTTTTAAAGTTATAATTAGTTATTTAAAACTATAAGTGCTCTTACATTGGTGTATACTTGAGAATGCTCTTCCAAATACTTTTACAACTCTGGTATACTCTTACCATTTTGGAATTCACGATGATTTTGCGGTTTACACCCGCATTAAATTGCAACTTGTGGTGACGTGTGGTGTGACAGCACCAATACCTAAGCGGTGCAGTTTAAATAACTAAGCGGTGGGTAGGTTTTTACGGTTATAACGTTTGGCCGAGTTATTTTATAAATGAGATATTTTGAAATAAAATGTGTTATTTGAAAATGTGGTATTTTTAAGGTGTATAATATTTAAACAGTAAAAATTATTTTATTTGGCTAACACAAAAACAATGAGTTATGAGTTTTGAATTGATTTATTTTAAGGGGAACACTTTGGTACTCCACGAATGTGGTATCCTATTAGACATTTCTTAGATGACACATATGTGACACTTCATATTTTTTTTCCAAATATCGTTTCTAATCCTATAAGTTAAAACATATCAAAACACGATGGTATTCAAATCAATCATTTTAATAGATTTGAATATATATCTAATTCGAATTGATTATGAATATAAATCTAAATCTTCACTAAATAATTAAAAAAAACATAAAATTATACCAAGTCGTAATCCACTTGGAGCGGCGGCGGCGGTCGAGGAGTGGGCAGTGAAATGGATTGATCTTCACCAGAGTTCCGAGCATAACCATGCTGATGAATTTCTAGTACGAGTTCAAGCTGATAAGAGAAGAGGACAGGAGGCTTTACTTAACTTACAACCCGTCAAATTCCACCGCTCTGCTCCGGTTCAAAATCCGGCACGACGGGACGGAAGATCAGCCTCTTTGTAGTTCAAAGCACTTGACGATTTTGGTTTCCGCAGTGTTACAGATGTTTGAACTTTGAGTCCTCTCTTGTCATCCCGATTCTTCACAATACCCGGAACCCATCTGATAGGAAACCTTGGAGAAGTCACTTCCACACTCCCCTCGCGAGCATCCTTTCTTCTGCCTGGAATTTGCTCCCAGTGGAAAGGTACAGCCACAAGCTACTTTGAATTGAATGATTTTATTTTATTTTAATTACTGAGTGAAGATTTAGATTTGTATTTATAATTAATTTAAATTTGATATATATTCAGACCAATTAAAATAATAGATTTGAATGTACAAAATTGATATCGCTGTATTTCGATATTTTCTAAACTATAAGTACTAGAAACAACATTTGGAAAAAATACGAGGCGTTGCATATGTGCCATCTAAAAAACGCCTAGTAGGATGTCACGTACGCGGAGTACCGGTACTCCAGGAGTACCGGAGCGTTCACCTTATTTCAAATATCACCTTCATAACCAATTATTTTGAAATAACTCAATTCGAGTTATTTTAAATATCATAATCATAAAAAATTACGACTTTTATTTCGAATGACAAACGAAGTATTTTGGTCAAACTACTTCATCCAAACGACTCATTAGTGTAATTAATATCCTTTTGATTCATTCTTATTATTTCATATAATGGCCATTGTAATTACCGAACACGATCTTCTCTTTAGAATCAAACACTCATAACATGTATGTAATGGATTCCATACATCAAACAAATCATCTATCCAATTCTCCCGATAAGTAAAACTTCTGGTTGAGTCAAAAAATTTGCAAACAAATATTTTTTTTTCAGACTTAAAAAATGTAAATTATATAATAGATGAGTCAACTCTAAATGAAATAAAAAAATAAACAACATAATATTTAAAATTCATACAATTACAGAATAATATTTTCAACAGGACGAGATTTCATATTCGGTAATCGAATGCACGCATATTTTGGTAGTCGGTTTAAAAGTTGTGTGTATGACAGTGTATTTTACGAGGAGTTGGCAGATGAGATGGTTAAAGGTCTTGTATGGGGTTTGTGTTGGCTGGGGTCGAGTACTTCCTGCGGCAGTGCTTTATTTGTTTTAAGTTCAATATATAATTTTATTGATTTTTTCCAGGGGCTGTATACACCCCCTAAGCAACAAGGGCCTACTCGATAATAAAAGTTTATAACTTCTAAGATTTAATAGCATGCAAACAACAACGTAGAAAAGACGTGACATCGCAAACTAAAAAGATACTACCAAACTACACCACGACAACTCGGTGATTCGTCAAATATAACAAAATATAGCGACCTCGACAAAAACACTTGCGTGCAAACAAATAACCTCAAATTAAACACTTCACATGAAATCCTTACAAATAAAAAGAAGTAGAGCTATCAAAAAAATCCAGGCAAAAGGGAAGACGAGGATCTAGAATTGCGTTCAAGAAGTGCCAAAAGAATAGTAGCCTTCCTACCCAACCCACCAATATTCTCATAGATACTCCGACCCACAAACCCGACAAGCATCAATCTCGTCATCGATCCATAATGTTCCACCATTTCCCTCGACCGGAAAACCTTCTGCAACAGCCCCAAAGCTTCTTCTTTTAGTGAATCACTCCCCCAATTCAGAACCTCAATCACAGGCTTTATAGCATCAGCATCATGCAATACATTGGCTCCTCTGTTCGGATGAGCTGCATGAATCAGCGTGGACAGCGCCTGAATGGCTTCAACAGCAATCACGTCAACTTCTGATTTCAACAGCCGTACCAATCCTGGCAGAGCATTAGCTTCCACCAAACAAAACGTGGTCTTCACGCTACACATCCCTTCATGCGCCGGGCATAAGTTGGGACGTCGTCGTCTTGGACGGAAGCACCACCAAAAGTGTGGTTTAGAGACGACAACCACGAGTTTCGGGGTGCTCGCGGATAGATCGCCAATGAGTGCAGCTGCTCTTGCCTTTGCAGTCACTGATCCTGTTGTTAGCAAGTCTACAAGCAGATCATAAGCCCCTTGTTCCACCACGATCCGCTGCGACTCAAGGTCCGTGGGATCGGTGAACCTGAAGAGTGCACTGAGAGCATTCTCTTTTGCATCCATGCTTGCAACTTTTATGATGTTGATCAGTGCATTGACCCCCTCCATCTCAATCAGCTTCTTTGTTAAACTCGCCTCGGATTTGGGAAGGTTTGCTAATAGACCAGCAGCTGCGTTTTGGACATCAGATTTTTTACCTTGTTTCTCAAGAAACCCCACAAGAACCTCTAGCCTGTTAGGCTTGAGGAGGTACTCGACAAGGCCTTCCGGTTCATGGTGGGAGAATAGGAAGAGAAGATTGATGGCCGATTCGCGAATTTCCAAGTCGGTGTCATCAAGAAGAGAAAGGACTAAAGGCACACCTCCAGCTGCAGTTAGAAGAGCAGCCTTAACCAAGGCCGCATCAGATTGGAACATCCCAACAAGTGCGCCTAAAGCAGGCTTCCGGATATGAACCGATGGAATGGGAATACGAAAAGTTAACAAATTATTGATGATTGGTTCTAGATCAACTTGTTCCCCATGCTGATCAACAAAGAACTCAATCCCATCACCATCAGAAGACAATCTGTCAAGGACTTCACAGCATTTGGTAACAAGGACTGTGCGTGTTTGAGGGGGAAGCAAAAGTGTTAGAATGAGAGGAATCCCACCAGCAGCAGCAATGAGTTGTTTATTGGTACGGCAGGCAGATAGTTTGACCAAAGCAGACAAGGACAAGTCTTTTGATTGAATATCACCGGATGCTACCATTTCAAGCAGAGTAGGAATTATTCCTTCTCTTCCAAGAAGCTCCATATCTGACTCCGAAAGCTCCATACTAACCAGAGACTTTGTCATTGACACCCTTGAAGGTTCTGGCCCTGAAACATAAGGCTCATGTTCATCAAAGGAATGCAACCAAAGATGTTGTAGTAAGGATACAAAAGGGAGGATCTCTTTTACCTTGAATTATCCGGTCCACAAGAGGTTTATACCAGCCAAACTTCGCAGCGTGGAGAATGTTTTCCTCGTCGATTTCGAAAAGTTGATTCAAGAGTTTCCCCGCATTTACGCCTGAATCTCTTTCTGGACCATTCAGTAGGGTTACAAGGGAAGAAATGGAGCTGCCTTGCTGAGAAAGTTTCTTCAGAACAGAAATATTCCAACCAGACCTATCCAGCAACAACTCAAGCAGCAACTCTACAGCAACCTTCGAGATACTTTGATCGTCTGCTAAACATAAAACAATGTGATCCCATCCATCACCATTAGCCACCTTTTCCTGCAAATATGTGATTCCATACAGTAAATTGCTTATTTATAAACTTGAAAAAAATCCTTGAACTTCACCATGACCAATGTCTTAATATTCGTACCTTATTTCGAGCATGCCCCTCTATTATCTCCTTCAAAGTAACTAAAAGCTTTGTCTTGAGATCCTTATTGTGGCAGCTATCAAGGATTTGTATTAGATTGTCGGTAAGGCCTCCTATAGACACCCAATATTTGTTGATGGAGTTCTCTCTCAAGAGAGTCTGCATATGGCTTAATGCATCATCTATCAACAACTCTTCTCCTGACAACACTTTGGCATTGCAAGCTCTGATTCTTAGGCAGTAGTTAAGCTCTCTCCATTCTTCTATTGATTGTCTTAGAGGAAAGTTTGGCCTCAATGTCATATCCTCAAGAACCTCACCTGTTTCTGGGTCGGTGGTTTCTCCACAGGCAAAGCGAGTTTCAATAGCAGCTCTCTCACAAGTAGTACCAGTGCAAAGACTAACAGGATCGATCATCAGCATCCTAGTAATCCGACAAAGGAAAGGATTAAGCGGAGTAATGCAGTCTTCTCTCGGATCATATCTCTCCACGGCTCGAAGTCTTTGGTAATACTGCTTCTCGACTTCTTCATAGTCCCTAGCAGCATCAGCTCTCGAAAGTAGCTCAATGACTTGCTCCAAGAAGAGCTCCTCGGCCCTCTCTTTCCGGCTAGCAGCTTCCTCTTTCTCCACTTTGAAGCTTGCCAGCTCTCTACTTATCTGTAAAGGCTCCACAGGAACCCCAACTGCACTTGCTATTTCTTCAAGCATATCATTGGCGAAGCCAAGATCGAGCTTCTGATCTCTAAGGCCCTGGTTTAGCTTGTCAAGGATTTGAAGCTGAGAATGAGAAGCTTCAAGTTTAACCCTTTGCATCTCATGCTGAAGCCTGTGGACCTGATCAGATATCCCGGCCAGGACTTCTGTATTAGCAAGGGACATTCCAGCTAAAGACTTGCCAATGTCCCTAGTGACTTGTTGGACCTCATTCACAATGTGCCTGCATCTGAGCAGCAGGTAGAACCGGGATCGATTCTTGTACTTGTCAACCAAGTTAGTAGCCTTGTTGACATCAGCTTGAAGGAACTCGAGTGCTAACCTGGCAGGTTGAGAATCGTTGAGTTTTTGAAGCTGCAGCTCCTTTAACACAGGCTCAATGTCAAAGAGGTGCTGGGACAGGACTTTGAAGCTATCCTTTTCAATTAGAATGTCTTTCGCAGCTTGTGCTGTTTTGATGACCTGGCTTGTTAACAGAGCCAACACGGTCCCTATGGGTATGAAATCCATTGCCAAACTGATTCAATTCTCTATATGTTTGCTTCACGGATGAAACTACATCAATAACCTGTGAAGTGTTAGTTAATTAACCCTGCGAAGGAAGGATCAGAGACAGAAATAGTCAAAAACAGAACCAGAAAAAAAATGGGAAATGAAACTGAGATTAGTAACAGAGCAGAATCATGAAAAAAGCAGCAAACTTTCAGTTACCCAGAAAAATGGAAAGAAAAACAAGTGATCAGATGAAGGAAAGCTTTCAGCTTTCAAAGTGATGGAGACTAGGATGTAGGAACCCTTCAAAGGGAATAGTCTTTTTGAAAGTTGAGGGCTAATCAAGGAAGTGAAAGCAGCAAGGAAGTAGTTAAGTAAGCTGGTTTTGGGTGCAAAACAAAAAAGAGCATGGTGATCAAAAGAAAGATGAAATGCAAAAAAAAAAGAGAAGAGAAAGTACCTCTCCTGTTGTAGTTGTTTGGTTGTGGCTGAAAATGAGAGCAGTCAGAAGGAAGGATTGCATCTTTGGTACGCCATAGAGATGTTCCACCATTGACTTGGGGTCTTCTCTTCGTAACGAGTCAGTCAAGCTTCAGGAAATTACTACGTTGGTTGACAATTTTTTATTTCGTAGTGCCAATCATCGTTTTGTGTGGGAACGACACGTTTCCATCTATATCTAATGTGGAGGGACGATAGCCCTAAGTATATTATATTCTACTTCCCCGAAACTTCCAAGTAGGGGACATCTCATCTCACTACGCACGCGCCTTTTCCACTCACTTTCTTGGTGTGTGTAAGAGTGGGAAACAGAAGCCGAAGTAGCAATGTAGTCTGTAGACAAATCAAAGCTATACATATCAAATATTTCTCTGTAATATCGTAATTTACAACAGAGACTTGGCAACAGCCAGCCATATACACGTTTGATATAATTAATATACATTATTATGTGGACGAACAACACCACAGTACATTACCCTCTCAATATTATCTTACGCCCGACTCCTGTTCCTTTGGGAGAAACATATTTGAGATTTTCACCTCAGCTGAGCTTTCCTGTCTCGAGCTAATTGGCGAGCATTATCTCTGAGTTCTTCTGTGGATGGAGGTCTTTCCAGCTCTGCTGGATACACTATGTACTCTCGCTGTTAACATTACCCCAAAAATCAGAAAACGGAAGGAGAAGAAGAAGAACACACCATCTCAGCTGTCAACTGTCTACACTAACCAGAAAATAAATAAAGGTAATAAGGCACATGAGACACAGTTGTATTCTATCAATCATACAAACATTCCTAATAAGAGACTGTTTCTTCATCTTTACCCTGTGTGTGATGAATTGAATTGATGAACACAAATCATATCAACTTAGTACTGCATCACCTTTGACAAATCTTTGCCAAGCAGAGCGAGGTAAATTTCTGAACCCCTAATCTCAAATATGGGTTCTCTACTTGTTTTTGCTTTCTGTCAAAGATTGATCACCAAAAAGCAAGATTATTTTCTACTGATTTTCGTAAACTAGGATCTTTCAATGCTTATTTCACATCAGCAACCATTCCATTTCAGAAACCCTAAACCCGGAAAATGGAATCTTGGTAAACTATGATTGAACCAACTTAGCGACACTAATAATTCCTTTCTAGCAAACCAACCGAAATGGGCCCTAAAAGGTGAAACCCAACGGATAATCAAAATCGGCAAAGTAGAGAAAGGATAGTCGAAGTTACCTTGCCGGTTAGCTTGTGGAGGAACTTGGCGTCGGCGGCGAAGCTCATAAGAAAGACTGGCACTCCGACGTACACCGCGAACTTAGCTACCTCTACCACCACATTCGAAACTCCGATGTTCGACATTCTTACCAGCTACAGGGGAACAAAGGTAGCTGCCCTGCTTAGTTAGAGATCAAAGGAACTACTGATCATTCAAACAAAACATCACTCTGTATAATATCGGGGGTTCGGGGATAATTGTATTGGATTAGGCCCTCTTTACGTGGATGAATGTAATTCTTACATTTGTCACGTTAATTTTGGGCCTGGCCATAGAGTAAAAACGGCCTACTTGTATATCTGTCTACCACAGAAATTCTACCATTGCTTTGACCCGTGTGGGCTAAAATAGGCCCAGTGTATGGGCTTTATTGCTCATAGGATTTGAGTTGCATGTTAACCAGCCATGCATGTATTTCTATTTTCATCTAAGTTGTCTAATTAAAATTCGGATCTATGAAAACATAGTTAAAATTCACTTGCTAATCCATAATGAGGCTGACTTATATTCATTTTGG
Organism: Linum usitatissimum; assembly: GCA_030674075.2. Classification (NCBI taxonomy): domain Eukaryota; kingdom Viridiplantae; phylum Streptophyta; class Magnoliopsida; order Malpighiales; family Linaceae; genus Linum; species Linum usitatissimum. The sequence goes on from JAUJYP020001424.1 coordinate 3,338,698, forward strand.
TATTTTACTTGAGTGCTTTTTGTATTTCAGATACTATCATAACACTATCTTCAAAAATTGATTAAATAAAATACGCATGAGCCTAAAACATATTTAGACAATTTCCGTATATAAACAACTTCTGACACACAGGTTATAGTGGTTGTAGCCTCTGACTTTGTTCTTAGAGATTTTGGGTTCTAAGGTCGAAATGCATAATTATTTCGGCATCCCAGTGATGAGCTAATAGAATCCCCGATCTCACATGGGCTAACATCCGACATGCCCGGAGTTTACCTGATGCCGAAATCACTAAATGTATCCTCAAATAGATGATTATTCCTGATAGAAATTTGTAAATTTAAGCATAACTTCAAAGTGAATGCAATGTGTGCCAATGTTTTGAATTTTATTTCCTTACTTCTAATTTTTTTTACAATAAAGAGTCACCTTTCAGATCATGTAATTTTTCATTATGTCGAATGTTTAACAAGTAGAAATAGTTAAATGAATTGCCCAATCATTCAGAACGTAACTCTAATATTAATTTTAATAATTGATATACCTGAAGAAATAATTTGAATTCGGAATATATGGGAGATATCTTAAGTACTTGGTTTATAAGTGAGCCAAACATTATGATAACCAAAATTTTGACAAAGTGCTTACAATTGCTTATAATTTTGACACAATGATAGCATTTATACATTACCATTTTGCGTTAATAAAAATTTGTAGTCTCTTAAAAGATGATATTACTGCTATTTACTAGCTAGTAACTTAATGTAATTTTTACGGATTTCAAACCGCCATAAATTCTATGAAATATGAAAATGAATTATAAGATGTTCCGGCGGGATATATAAAAATAAAATCATTGGTTTAATCTCCCAAAAATGTATGTATCTTGGAGTATTTGATGTTCTCGATTGCTTTCTTTGCAATGAAATAAACACTAACGATGTAGACGTAAAATATCTAAAACTCCATTTAGTGGCTGTCCATCAATTAGCATCTAATTAAGCCCCTCCATTGGTTTAAATGGAAACCTCCACCAATTGGGACAACCGGGTGGGGGCCATTGTTTATAACCATACAACAACAATAATGATTCATTACTACTAAATAATAATCAATAGTATATATTAATAGTGTGATATTTGATTATTTTATCATAATAATGTGTAACGAGACCATTTATATTATACAATACATCCAATTACATCCGCTCAAACCCCCATCAATAATTACCCCTATTTTAATTCACATAATAATCCTCCACCGATGGACCCTCTTGGCGCATCGAAACCAACAGTTTTTGCTTTTGAAATTCATGATAAAAAAATGGTAATACTTAATTTTCCTTTGGAGACAACATTTTTGTTGGCCATTATTTAATTTCATAAATTATTCAAATGAGGAATTTGGAGGTACAAAGCAACACTTTGATTATTTGATATGTGTGTTTGATAGGCCCGTTAAGGTTGAATGTTCAAATACGAGGTCAATTTTGTTGAATTGCTCGTTGTTCTGAGCATGTCTAGATCGTTGCATGTGTTTAGGTCGCGGGGCCTATTCCCTCGGCTAGAAGACCCCTTTTTCTTTTGTCATGTTTCATCCTGACAATTTTATTTTGGCATCAAGAAATTCAGAGTAGAATGATTATATTTTTTTGGCTTAACCAAGATGGATTTAAAAAATTATATTCCTTAGTCAATTACTCAATACTCAAATTATTGATTTAAATCCGAATCGGTATATAATTTTATCATGACTCCGCCACTGCGGCCTAACTACAAGTACATCCAATTGAACGAGAAATATACATTAATCAGGACTCTTTATGATACGGATATATTCCTAGTGTGCATCTGCATGCCATTTATCTGTAATTATCTCCAAAACCATTATCGATATAAAAATACTAAAAATCCATTAAGTAGGTTAAAATTAAGAAAGAAAACAAAAGATCTGTCGGACTCTTACTAGCTACTTTAGTTTTTGGTTTGGTGTGCGATGACGTAAGAATAAAACTTAAGAAAGACATTTATATTTTATGGAATTTTATATTTACACTGTTTTAATTGACATTAGCCAAGGAAAATTGCCATCTAAGCTTTCTTTTCTTATGAAAATGAAAACCTATAATCTTCAATGATTTGCGTTGGAATCACAATTCACATATCATCACGAACACCTTGCTTACGTAAATATTCCATAATTTTAGGAATATAGACAAACTAAGATATTCTACATATTGAGATTTATAATCGCCATTCAACTTTCAAGAGTGGTGTTTTCTTCAAAGTAAAATAGTAAAAATATTGAATTCGTTATAAAATGTGATTAAGGTAAAAGTTATATGGTAGAAGAGTATGTTTCACTGCATTTGAAACAATGGCAGGTCCAGTATCATAACATGTATTGTGTCGGATTTGAATAAAAATATGTGTATTGAGTAACTAATTCAAAGATATATATTTTTAAACGTAATATTAGGTTGAAATATAGAAAAAAACATTCGTTATGTGCCACCAATCATTCCTCCTTAACCAAGTCATGATAAATGCGAATACTAAACTAAAATTATAATTGATATGTATCGAGTATTGAATCGAAATAAAAAAAATATTAAGTCGGATCTAAAAATTGCCCTGAACTGAACTCAAAATAATCATAAATATATACTTGAATTTACAGAATCAGAACAAAAATTATCCTGAATTGCGACTCTCCAACGCCCCTAAATCCACCCGAAAAAAAAGGATAAGTTCAAGTTAAAGTTATAAAAGTTAAGATTAGTATTGTTTATCTCCACCAATTAAGGTGAGGAATTAACTAAAGAGATGAAAGAAAATATCCAGGAAATGGAAGTAGAGTAAGCGATTGGATGAATATAATAGAACGTACGTAGCATTCTTGTCCTCATATAATTAGGACAAGCAAGGTAGTGTGTTAAAATTGTTTGTTAATTGATTAGGTTTGGCTCATTACTTAAAGAAATTGCAAACTAATTAATGGAAAGATATGCATATGACCCCAAAATATGAAAGAGCTAGTGGCTCAAAAGAAATTGGGTCCTCCTTCATTCCACTAAGTATAGGTAGGGTCATCCAGCAATTATGTTGAACTAATAATTAAGGGTAAGTTTACTCATGGATGTGATCTTAATTCCTTTAATAAGCATCAATTAGTTGAACCTGGTACGTCATTGTCTCCCATAAAATGATATTTGCACTTCAATTATAATATCATTAACGACGGCTGAAGGAATAACTATCTTTTCGTAGCTTGTCAAAACAACAGGTATCAAATAGAGATGAATGGGATCGATGGCTACTTCAACGTTGGTTGACTTCTTTTGAAAATATGTCCAATACTACTTATCACAAGTCTTTTTAACTTCCCATCGTGTATAAAATTACTCAATCTTCGATAAACTCAATCATTCTCAAACTAGAAATCTGGAAGTCGACAAGAACTTGAAGATCCTAACTCGAAGATCAGACAAGTAATTGAAGATCCGAGCTTGAAGATTGACAACTTTCCGACCAAGTAACCCGAAAAATCCAAATTTTAATTTGAGATTAAAAAAAGGCCCAAATGGAGGGCGGCGCCGTCCGTCGCTGCTGTCCTGAAAGAACGCCGTCGTTTGTTTGGGCAATTTTTAGAAAAAAATCAAATTGCCCGAACGCACGACGGCTCGTCCTCCGCTGCTGCCAAGACGGAACGACGTTGCACGTCCAAATATAAACGCACCCATTGGTCACTGTTGCACATCCAAATATAAACGCACCCATTGGTCACCGTTGCACACTAGGTACGTCACACCCCTCGGCCTCAGTGTTTCTCCGATTTTCATTGGGAGAAACCTCTCTCCACAAGGGATGCTACATCCCCCATACCGAACACGACGTATGTCCAATTGTGCTTAGTGAAAAATCTGAAGAGGTCCAAATTCCATAACAACCATGGTTTGTCATATGGTGTGTCCCATAGCCATCATAGTGTTGCTAGAACGGTTTCTAGCGGTTCTTCATACACCTTGTGATACCAGCATCCCCAGTACATATGGACGTGATCCATAAGCTCCTGACGCATAGCCATATATTGATGTTAATCACCTCCGTTGACCGAGTGTGACACACACCTAAACCCGCAATGATCGTCACCGATAACATCAAACATGTTATTCAGTACTGGCCAGAGCCCGGAAGGGATATATGAGATGAATGGTAGCACCGAAAGTGTAGGTCAATCAAACAATTAAGACGGTTATTTACTATACGAATGTGGGGATAAGATTATTTTGGGTAAAAACTACACACCTATGTTCGGAATAGAACTTGCCTGATGAGTTCTCGACATGTTTGGTGTGGGTGTAGCCTTCAGTAGAGTTGAACGACCTGTTCAGTGATTTACTTGTGTCAACACAAGTAAAAAGCAACGAACACATAACTGATTATAAAAAAGTACGAACCTGACTTGGTCTTGCCCTTGGTAGGCGTACAATGAGCACTCGCATGCTCGTGATAAGAAGGGTTCCACCCATCTGTCTTACGTGAACGTGTCCTACCCTTAGGGGCCTCAGACTTCTTAGGCTCTTTCACGCTGTCTGAGTCTGATTGGTACTTGGTACGAACCAATGTAGTCAAAACACGTACAACATACCCACCTCTATCATAAATTTTCTGTACCATCCCGTTGAGGATGTCGCGGTCTGTTGCGTCATGGTCTTCCCACTTCTTACTATCTATAGGAAGACGATATTCCAATGATCGCCAAAAGTGGCAGAGGTGGTATGATTTCAAGTCAACCCCATTGCGCTCCATAGGTTCAAGCCTAAATGTACAAGGGAGGCCATGTCTATCTTCGATCACACAGTCGCAATTATCCTCATTTAATAACACGTCATTCACAAAATCAATGCCCCAAAGGCTAACTTCATTTTCATATACATAAATGGTCATCTGTGCGAGAAACGATGAGTCTAAGCCAAATAAAAAACTAGTTACTTAATCACGAACAAGTAACTACTTACCTAAACATGATTAAATATCTAGTTACCTAAACATGATAACTAGTTACCTAAACAATAACAAATAAATTACCTTGCTTTGTGATTCATCTATAGCCCGTTGCACTTCTATGACTTGGCCCTCGATCGAAGCATGATATCCCTCAAATAGTGTGTCAAGTCTTTGATTGGAAGAGTTGTACCATGTTTTGAGAGACGAGTGTTGGGACTCCACCCTATTTGTACTCGTACACCCAATATGGAAAACGTCGTTGGTGTTACAATGGGCCTACTGAGTCTTATACGGTAACCACTTGCTTTCTACGTACTCCATTAATCCTCCAACATTAACCCAATCACTCATGATCATATCTTCATACTCCTTGTAGAACTTCACATCTATATGTTGCACTGGATTTTTGGAAATGCTAATGGCACTAGGGTTGTCCCAAAAAATAGGCATGGTTGACAACAGGATATTATAGTCTTGCATCTGTTGCGTTATCCATATGAGTTGAGTACAACAGTTAGCTAGTGCCATATATTCCGCCTCTGCTGTTGATAGAGATACTGGAGATTGTTTCTTGCTCGACCAAGAGACTAGAGATGATCCTAGAAAGTGACACCCGCAGTATATAATTTTCTGCCTGATAAACTTCCAGCATAATCATCATCACTAAAAGCAAGAGGTAAAATATTATCTGTGTTTGGATACCAAAGTCTAAGAGCTGGTGATCCTTTGAGATACCAAAATATTTGTTTTACTGCAGAGAGATGACTCTCTTTTGGTGCATCTTGAAATCTTACACAGAGACACACACTAAACATAATGTCAGGTCGACTAGCTGTTCAATAAAGCAAGGATCCAATGATGCCTCTATACTTACATTCATCTACAGCATTGCCATGCTCATCTTTGTCTAGTTTGAGTGTAGTAGATATAGGTGTTGTGGCTGGTTTCAGATTGCTAAGATCAAATTTAGTGAGCATTGTATCCACATACTTGGATTGATGTAAGAAAATATCATAGGGGGATTGGATTACTTATAATCCAAGGATCATCTTAAGTTCTCCCATCATGCTCATTTCAAAATGATCTTGCACTGTAGTACTGAATTTAGAGCAAAGAGAATCTAAAGTAGAACCAAATACAATGTCGTCCACATAGATTTGTACTACTAGAAGATGAGAGGATTTATTATTAAGGAAGAGAGTTGTGTCCACAGATCCTCGATGAAAACCTTGGCTTAGAAGAAAATCAGTGAGACGCTTATACCAGGCTCGTGGAGCTTGTTTAAGTCCATAGAGAGCCTTCTTGAGTCAAAACACACGATTTGGGAGTTTATGGTTTTCAAATCCTGTAGTTTTTTTACATAAACTTCCTCTTTGATTAAACCATTAAGAAAAGCACTCTTAACATCCATTTGGAAAAGTTTGAATTTATTATCGTTTGAGAAATCACAAAGAATTTGGATTGCTTCTAATCGAGCTACATGATCAAATGTTTCCTCAAAGTTGATTCCTTCTTCCTGATCATATCATTGAACGACGAGACAAGCCTTATTTTTTATTATAATCCCTTGCTCGTCGGTCTTGTTCCTAAAGACCCATTTTGTTCCAAGGGCCATAACTCCAGGAGGACAACGTTCAAGATCAATCGATACTTGAGCTCGTTTGAACTGGTGAAGTTCATCAAACATAGCATGGGACCACCCTGCATCTTGTAAAGCCTCTTTTACGTTCTTAAGTTCTATTTTTAAAACAAGGCTCTACTGAAGAACAGGATTTGCTGAAGGAGCACTTTTAGAATGAGTTCTAAGTCCTTCTATGACATTGCCTATCACGTGCGTAATTAGATGTCTAGATGCTATTACTTTAGAAGGATTTAGTTTATTTGTCTCGTTCTCGGGTTGTGGAACTGAAAGCTGTCCATCATGATCATAATGACTACTTTTGTAATTATACCATCTTCCTATTTCGAGTGTGTATCATAGGTTTCTGTCTGATCTTCTATAAGAGAATCATCTAGAAAATCATAATTTTCACACGAGTTGGTTGATGGTGTAAAACTTTCATAAAAAATCAAATGAATAGATTCCTCTACCTTGTTGCTTTGTTTGTTAAACACTCTATAAGCCTTGCTTCGTGATGAGTAACCTAGAAAGATTCCTTCATTAGACTTGGCATTGAATTTTCCTATTTGATCTTTAGTGTTTATTATGAAACATCGACATCCGAAAGGATGGAAATAAGCAAGGGTTGGCATGCAGTGGCTATTGCTTCTGCCCAAATATTTGTAGGGACTAGATAATCTTAAAGGATGGTTCATGTTAGTTCAATCAGGGCACGATTCTTTCTCTCAGAAACTCCATTTTGTTGAGAGGTTCTAGGTGCTGAAAAGGTGTGAGTGATTCCTTGAGATTCACAAAAAGATGCAAATTTATTGGAGTCACACTCTCCACCATGATCACTTCGAATGGTATAAATTTTACCAGTTTTCCCCGTTTGAGCTTGAGGGCGAAGGTTTGAAATTTTTCAAAAGCCTCATCCTTGTGATTAAGGGTTTCAATCCATGTGTATCAAGAATAATCATCTACCAAGACATTCACATAGCTTTTTCCACCTATAGTTTTTATGCTGATAGGACCAAATAAATCCATGTGAATGAGAGAAAGAAGAGAAGAAGTGGAATCAAGATTGTTTCATTTGAAAGAAGAACGTGAATGTTTCCCAAGAGCACAAGATTGCAGAAGAAGTTCTTAATACTGGTAATTTTAGGCAAGCCTCTTACCACTTCTAACTTGCTTAGCTTGGCAATTCTCTCTAAATGGACATGCCCTAGTTCCCTATGCTATAGAAATTCATTGCTTTTCACTATTGCAGAGAAGCAAAACTCATTAAAGACACTAGAATCTAGCACATTAATTGTATAGATATTTCTTCTTTGTGATCCAACAAAGAGAACTTGAGAATCATCATGATATTCTACTCTACAAAGATTTTATTCAAACACAACTCTGTTCATGCTACCACACAACTGACTGATAGACAGCATATTATGCTTCAGCCCATCGATTAGTATAATATTATTAAAAATAGGATTAGGGTGCTTACCTACAGTTCCATAACTAATTATTTTCCCTTTTCCATTATCTTTGTAAACAGGTCTTGTTGGATAGTCTACTCTGAAATGATCAGGTCTTCCATACTTTAAACAAGTCTTTCACTCACGTTTTTCTGTTTTGGCATTCTCTCCTTTACTTCTCTCAGCCTGCAACTTTGACAAACAGAGAAACTACCTTTCTCGCGTCTTTTATAAATATTTTTGTTTTGATAGTTCTTATCAAAACTAGCTCTCTGCTGATTTTTCTTATATTTTAGCAATTTTTTAATTTTGCTGATCATTATCTTAATCACTAAATGATTCAGTCACTATAGATTTGAGAGCAATGTTTTTCTTTCTTTTGCTATGTTCCTCGAATCTATCAATTTTAAGAATATTCTCATAACTGAATAATGATCTAATAAGCTCATTTAAGCCTAAAGTTTTAAGGTTTTGAGCCTCTTCTATAGCAGTTATCTTAGGCATCCACTCTCTACGCAGACATCTAAGAATCTTACGAACTAAATCCATATTTTCATAGGTTTTCCCTAGATTTTTAAGCGCGCTAACTATGAAATTAAACCTAGAAAACATTTCTGAAATGTTCTCGTTTGGTTCCATTTTGAATAATTCATATTCATAAACCAGTAAATCAATTTGAGTCTCTTTAACTCTAGAAGTACCTTTATATGTTACCTCAAATGTTGACCATATTTCTTTGGCCATTGAACATCCACAAATTGATTGAATTCGCTTTCATTCAAGGAGCTATAGAAGATATAGATTGCCTTGACATTCATCTGCATCGTCTTCTTCTCATCAATTGTCCATTCTTCTCGTTTCGATTTGATATCGAGAAGTGAATCCTTCACCACATCCCATAAATCAAAATCGACACGCTGTGTTCCTAACATGACACATACATGTTCTCTAAAATTATGCTCTCGGCCGTGACTTCCAGAAGAAAGGACATGACCGTGTCCTTAAGGAACCCGCTATGTTCTTTAGGGACATGTTGTGTTGCCCTTCAGCTTCAGCAAGACTTTGTTCCGAGCAACTTAAATCAACCATCGTCGTTCCCGCTTGTCGCCAAACACCGTTTAACATCTGAAATACATCAAAAAATCCCAAACAACATAACACGGCCCTGAGGGGCAAGAGAAACCAAACACGTACTCCAACTCCTGAATTTGAATACATATTGACACCAAAAAATGTTACGATAATCCAACACATCAATGGGCAACTTGGATTGAGCCAGGAGTGTGTGGCCCGTTTCGGTGATGTGATGGTGTTTCCGTTATGCACATTCATTTTGCTCCAAAGTGTGGGGAAACGAATTTTGTACCGCAATTCCTTGTTTCTGTAAGTATTTAGATAGTCTTTGGTATTACCCTCCCCAATCTGCACGGAAAGAGTGAATCGGACGAGAAAAATATGTTTCGACATAGAATTCGAATCTCTTAAAATTATCAAGGAGATCCGATCGGAAAGGCACAAAATATATCCTGGTAAATTTGCTGAATGATCATCATACAAAAGAATATAGTATTTTTGATTGTGAACGGATGTAACAGGGTATGGTCCCCAAACATCACTGCAAAATTAAATCAAGAAGAGCACTGGCTTGAAAAGTAGAGATAGGAAATTGAAGTTTATGCATCTTTCCTATGCAACAATCATGACAGATAGTAGGAGGACATTTATTTGAGAAATATAAATCATAGCGACAGAGTATCCGCTTGACGTTGTCCAGATGTGTGTGACCAAGCCTTTGATGCCACACCGGCAAGCTAGTCGAATGTTCTTGTGGCTTGACTCGTTCAGTGAACAAGCCAAGGGGAATGGGATAGAGCCCATTGCTACTCAGAACCTTGGAATAGAAGCTGTTGCGCTGTGAAATCCAGGATATACACCATATTAGTAGAAAACATAATCGGAAATATTATTGTCTCTCGTTAACGCACTTACAGATAAGAGATTTTGACAAGACTTTGGGACATATAGCATTTTATTTAGGTTGAGAGAATTATTGTTAAGAATAGTAGAATTACTATCACTAATTTAGACTTGGTCCGGGCCTTGGTTTTCAGTGTGAAGAGCGAGGTTGGTGAGGACATTGGTTAGGTGGTGAGTGGCTCCCGAGTCGAGTGTCCAGATGTTGTGGTGGGGCTGAACGTGGTGGTTGGAGAGGTATGCATGAGGAAGGTTCGAGTTTGGTTGTCATGGAGAAGGGCAAAGGCGATAGTGGTGTCCTTGTCCCTGACAATTATAGCAAACAAGTTAAGGAGGTGTGGGAAGAATGGCAAGTCCTTCATGTACGATGATGATAGTAACCTCGACCTTGACCACGAAAAGAAGCATTTATGGATTTGGCTCTCTGGAGGTAGTCAAGCATCGATTCATTGGAGTGGCGAAAATCCACAAGATTTGTCTGCAAGGACCGTATCTGAGAAGGGGCACCAGTGCCATACGCCGTAGCGAGAGCCGACCATTCTTGCTGAGCTGTCTCGACGTCGACTAGAGTACGGAGAATTGGTTCCGTGAGTGAAATAATAATCCAACTCAGAGCAGCCTGGTCCTTGCAAATCCACTGTTGATAGAGTGGGTGGTCGTGCAGTCGTCCAAGGAGGTCGTCGGGGCCGAAGCGGAGCCGTCGAGATGACAAGCAAGCTCGTAAACTGTGAATAAGGGTTGAAGTTGAAGTTTCCATAGAAGATAGTTTGTGGCGGTAGGTTTGACGGAAATTTGGTTGGGTGGATTCGGTAGAGTCGTCGACGGGGTGGGAGGAGCTATCTTGGAAGAGCTGTTGATGGGCGGGGTGACCATTGTGGTGGCTGGAGGATTTGGTAAGTATGGGCAGAGAAAGAAAATAATAGATTTGGAGAAAAAGAAAGTAATAGGGAGTGACCAGTTAAATTGAATCGGTTTTAGACTCTTGATACCATAAAAATAATGAGAGAATTACCCACACTACCAATCATGGTCTTGGTGGAATTTATTTATAGTAAAACAATAGTGATACAAGAATGGTAATTAGATGGTAATGATACATACAATCAAGAGAGATAATTATAAAGGATTACATGTGATTACATTTAATTGACAATGATACATAAATTGTAATATCCCGCACCTAGTACGGAAATATTAATGTAAAAATTTATAAACTTGTCCGTAAAAATTTGATTTATACTAGTATTATCTAATATTATTTTTATTTATAAAAGTGATTAATTAAATGCTTAACATGAATACAAGTGGAAATTAATTAGACTAGAGTATTGGAATAGTAAAAATGAAATGGAAACTTAATCAATTGTTATTTCAGTAGCTTAAAGCTGGTTAGACTACCAAATCTTTCATCATCAAACTCGAGTTCGAGTCTCATAGGAAGTGGGTTCTTTGTTTTATTTTGATTCATTTTTTGTCCAGCTAGCGAAAACGATGGCGTTTGATTAAATGAACCTAGCCACCATCTTCATCTTTGTTAAGATTCTGCCGGCGGCCTTTGTCTCTATCTGGCGATGGCCGATACCCGACAAAGACCATCTCCTGCATCTCTTTCACTTCTGAAGGCCGTAATTGTTGTTAACTACAGTTCTAACTAGATTCTCGTTCTTCTCTCGTCATTCCCACGAGGTTTAACCTGATAATCACCATCCTCTTCCGTCGTTTTATTCTAACATGACGGCCTGTAGTGTCAGGGCTTGATGCCACGTTTTAGACCCAAACCCTCTCGTTGAGGGCAATCATGTGGATATTTAAAGCCATCCATAGTCAGTATTGAACGGGAGCAAGCCTGGAACTATTCCCTCCTTCTCCCTTTCCTTCTTCGAGGTCGAGTGCCGTCGACGAGGTCCAGACAAACCCAGGACCATTTAAATACCTTGGTTGACTTCGTATTATTGAGATGAAACTTCATGTATCCTTCAATCTGACTTTGATCGAGTTTCTAGGATGACTCAATTTCAAGGCTCGCCGGAGCTGGGGTAGTGCGCACCGGATTCTGGGAACTCAACTGGAGATTTGACTCACGATGATGATTGGTAAATATCCATTTTAGTCCCTACACTTCCATATTTCTAGTTCAGTATCTAAACTGTCTTATTCTATCATCGCAGTCCATAACTTCATAATGTATTCAGTAGCGGTCCAATACTTTCCAGCTATTGCAGTTTGACCCAACAGTGTTGAGTTAAGCCATAATTGATCCGTTCTTGGACATTGGATCCGTATTTCGAGTCAACCCGCTTAATTCCAAGTGGGTTGGTTTAAAGGGGTAATATCCTCCATTTTAAATGTTTATGTTTTACTTGTGCTTTTTATGCTTATTGAAATTACATGAATAATACTTGGATTAAATGTTTCAAATGCATAATATTTGACAACGTGACATGCCAATTATATATGATCCACATACTGTTTTGATATATCCTAAGTGATATATTTCTGATCTGATACGTTACATGTAATTATTCAGCTGAACACAGTATGTTACAAGGGTAATATTTGTATTGATTAATCATCTAGTTAGGGCTCGTATGCTGGCAATTGTGCTTATTGCACTTCTGTTACGCTGTGGGCTTTGGTAAGCGTCACACTAACTCTACCGGGTCATTATAGTGCCACTAACTCTACGCGGGTCGTCATCCTATGTGAACCGGGATCCCAATTAAAATATGAAAAGAAGAGTCAGAGTCATAGGAATGACTTTACTTGCTAAATGACTGTTTATTGGTTTTTTAATGATAACTTCAGAATACTGACCCCGAGCCACCCACAAGCTCTTGACAGGTTATATTGTATTAGAAGAATTAATAAAGGATTAGCTCATCTTCCTCCAGACTGAAGTTGGGATGTTGTTGAGACTGTGCATTTTTGAGATTTTTTTTTTAAATGAGATGTTTGACATAATATTCTAATTTTTTCTGAAAATGTTACTAGTATCGTTTGTGTATAGATTTAATAATATTTTTTGTTATTTCTAATTTGTGTCATGTGTCTGTCGTGGGACAATTTCTCATTTATTTAATTATATAAAATTGGGATGTTACAAAAATCATATTTGAGATAATGGAAAATTAAGTGTCATGTTTATCACCAAAAAATATGATCTACCTGTTTTGGGCCAAGTTTGTATGAAATGATTTTTTGAATCCTTTTTAAAGAAATGTTTTATATTAGCTTGGTTGGTATGAACATTTTGTAAAGTAAGCAAACTTTTTAAAATTTATCCATGTAGTATTTGAATTGTTATCTCAACAATTTCTTCCTCCAACCAAGTACAACTCATATAATGTCTTTATACTCTGGTAATGCACCAACCCATAGACATCTTGCTCCAATTTACCGATGCGCGTGGTATTTCGATTGTCTATGCTATGGATATATAGTTATGCTTTGGATATTCACCTGAATTCAACACTACAACAAAAACTAGTTTTAGATAAATGTCTTTATATAATATTTAATATTCTCCATAAATTTATAAAGGTAAATATTTTATGGGTATCTAATAATCTTATTGCAGAATGTGTTCGGAAATAAATGTTAACATATGTCTTTAAATAAATCAACAACTATTATTTTTTGGTTGCTTATTACTCTTTTACATTACAATTATTTGTCATCTAAACTAGTCTTTGTTTCTACAAACAAGTCGGCATACGTGCTTTCATTTCATCATCGGTCAATAAACACTAACACTAACACAATATGATTTGTTTTTTGGGGAGTTGGAACTCAGAGAGTTACATCGTGAGATATACCTAACCATAAGTCGGTTAATCTACTTCATGTCATTACATTCTACCCAACCGGGTCGACCGCCAAAAAGAATTAATCTCATTTGAAGCTAAAACTAGACATAACACAAAGTAAACACCACCTCTACTAACTCTAACAACCGAAAAACAAACGCAAAAGTAGATCTGTTCTAAAAGCAAAAACGAAAAACCAAAGCATCAAAAGAACCATAGGGTGAAGTTGATGGGATCGACTATAAGGATGCATTGGAGGAGTCGTCATTCCCGCAGCCTCTGTTGTCGACTATGCAGCTGGGAGGGTCAAACCGAGCTGACATGTCTGAATTTTTGTTACGCCCAGACCTTCTTTCCTTAGATTCCAAACCTCTATCGTCACCAGATCGGACGATGAAAGTCCATCATCATCCCTCCATGCAGTTGGTGATTTGACCGGTTTAGTAAAAGCGGAGGCTGGTGGCTGAAAAGCAATGGCCGTCGGTGGATTTTGGGGTGAGTGAACCGAGGCGATCTCTTGGTTTGTGAATGTGGGGTGGTGCCGATTGATTTTTGGCGGCATGGTGATGAGGCCGGATTGGGTTGATAGCTTTGGTGGGATGGTGGGAGGGGTTTGTAGTGATGGTGATGGCGGGTGTCGGCTATGGATTATGGTGGTGGTATTTAACATTAATCAATAGGGAGAATAAACCCTAGCATGGCTGGAGAGCATCATATTTAAACTAATCTTTAGAGACAATAGAATTTACTTTTCTTTTATTAATTGAGAGACATAAATATTTGTTTTTATTGAATGTTTTTGAGATATATATTTGTTTCTATATCTCACATTATAAGTATAATTTTTTAATTTCTGATCTTTATAAAGACACATATTTATGCCTCACATGATAATATACGGCAATTTTATTTGTCTTTATACGTAACATTCAGACACATTATTTTTAATTAAAATTTAATAAAATAGTCTATAAATTGTAATGTTCAAAGTAATTAACACGGTATGATTTTTTTGTTTGAAAGATGGATACTATTTAATCAGATAATACAAAATTATTATTGCAAATAATGAGTGTACTTTAGAAAAGAGTATATAATAACGGTGAATTCTTCCTTATATTTGGTATATTGAGAATTTTGGTGCGCCTAATTTTTTTCGTAACGTAAATTTATCATTAACGTTCATTTTAAAATATTAATCTCGACGACTGATAATAAATATAACTTTAAAACTGAATTACATATATCATTTATGTTCAAAGTAACTAATATTTGATATTTTGTATCGATCTTTTTGCATATTTACATGTATATGTTAATCCACTGAAGTCTTACAAAATACAAACCCAATCACCCTAATACTGTTACTCTAAACCAAAAGTTTTATTCTGATCTTCTTCTTTCCGTTCTCCTGCAAGGCTGCAACTTTGAATTGTCTATTTTATTTTGAAAAATCATCTCCTTTAGATATGGGAAAGAAGGCACGAGTCCCCATTGGTGATTCACGGGGAAACTTGTGCCTCCGGTGGATGAAAATTAAATCCCCAAGCTGTCGATCGGCAAATTGAAAGTGAAGGTCGGCAGCGGCAAATTAAGAGTCCAACGTCGCCGGCTAGCAAATATAATCTCCAAAATTGAATGCCACATCTCCCTCTTGATTCAGCCTTCGTACTTCCACGAATCAATCGAAACATTTCGCACGCGGCAACAATGGGATAGGTGGCAGACAGCAAAGGAATCGGATAATCATCGTGCTTTCATATTCTCCATAGGACTTGGATAGTCACCAGACGCCTAGTGTGGAAGCCTATGGAGTTCCGTCGGGCGCTCCGTCAATTTTCCTCATATATATATCAACATAAGCTTTATACAGTAGACAATTGAAAGTTGCAGGATAACGAAAAGAATAAGATTAAAATAACTTTGGTTTTAGAGTGATTAGTTCGTAGAAGTATTAATTTGTTCAGACTATATGAACATGAATTAAATTTTAAAGTTATATTTGTTGTCAATGGTCGAGATTGATAGATTAAAATGGACGTTGATGATGGATTTACGTTGCCCAAAATAAATTAGACATATCGAAAATTTTGATATACCATATACCAAAGAATCCACCTATAATAACTATTAACGTTATTCTAAATACTTAGTTATACATAGAATAAAACATAAATAAAATTACATGAATAAAATTGAAAAATTAAACATCCTTAAAATCTGCATAAGCATTTGGAACTTATGCTTATGCTGCTACTAATCAGGTTGTCGTTGCCACCAAGATTTTGCCTGCTTTTCCACTTGTCCACAATGAAGGGGATGGATCGTGAATGCATATTTGTGATCAACTATAAGAAACTTAATTGCATAAAAAAAGAACAAGCTTGACCAGTAACCTTTAAATCTGCAAATGCTAGCCTAGTTAAATGAATGTATACAAATGACGAGATGAAACATTATGATCACTTGTGGATGAATGTTGGTTTTCAAACAAAAAATAATAAGAAAGTTAGATATATAAATTGTTATTTATCACTAGAATCAATTGTATCTTATTAGCAATCAGCTAAATCAAGTCAATTTCTGAATCGGTTAAAATCCTAGACCACCTGGTTTGTTGTATTTTTGAGTTTGTTTGCAGGTTGGCTAAAACGGTGCGTTTCCCTCCCAATTACTTAATATATAAAGTGACAGAGGAGTCTTCAACGCAATCAACTTCAGTCACCCCGTCTTTTCAAACTTTTAATTCTCTCATTCTCTCAACTATGAAGAAAAAAATGAAACGTTTGACGACGATATGAAGATCTCTGACGCTGGTCTGTGCTCCAATCACTACTCAGGAAACTTCTGGGAGAAGTTCCTCAGCTTGAAGGGGGTTGAATCCCTTATGAGTATCTTCTCTGTGTCATTGTTAACTTGATTGGATTCTTGATTGTTTAGTGTTAGGTTTTGGGATCTCTTGTTCTGTAAACTGTACTCGAGTGCTTGCTTCTGATAGTAGATTCGGATTGAGTCTTTCCTCTCTGAGGCTCCGTTGAGTGGAAGTTTTCTCCGAACAGCGTCAACAAATCTCGGTGTCTTTTACTTTCTGCATTTAGTTTTCTATTTTATACTTGTGAGCCGAAACTTCGTGTTGATCTGTGATTAGACTCGCTCCTTCAGTGTTGTGTTTGATATAAAAATCAATAGCAATTTCTAGATAGATGCAATGCAGCTGTTGAAGATCATCGTGAATTGATGAACTGTAAGCATCGAGGTCATTGTTGCTTGCCCAATTGATGAATGGATCGACAATAGTGATTGAACTTCAAACTTTTTTTTCTTGGA
The DNA here is from genome assembly GCA_030674075.2 of Linum usitatissimum. NCBI lineage: Eukaryota > Viridiplantae > Streptophyta > Magnoliopsida > Malpighiales > Linaceae > Linum > Linum usitatissimum. The sequence continues at coordinate 3,355,886 of JAUJYP020001424.1, forward strand.
AAATGATAAAAAATCACAACACTTCTGCCGTTAAAAAAAAGGATTATATATATGTTTGGTTGTTAACAATAACTATAAAATATTCCCCACTTCCTATCTTCATGTTTACGTGTATGTAGTGGGTTAACATTGTTGGACCTGGGAATTGAAACTACGTCGCTTAAATTGCTGTAATTTAAGTCTATTGTGTTTGAATTTCAGTCCTGGAACTTCTGTTAGTTTCCTTTTCAAAGAAAAACATTCTGTTAGTTTACAGTTTAGTTAGCAGTAGTTTGTTAGTCCGGTAACTTGTTAGTTGGGACTTGGGATCATGGCCGATTTCTGCGTTTCATCATCTGTTCTTATAGTTTGATCTCACCAACTGAATGTTAATTGCCGGTTTGCACATCTTTCGACTTTATCAAACACGCTCTAACATATTAGGAATATTAGTTTTATATTATTCATTAGGAAATTAATTATACAGTATCGTAATATTTTATTTCAACGGTTAAAACTCAAAATAAATCTTACTAAATGATAATATATATGTGCATTCATTCAATTTATTTCTTTAGATGATTTTTCGGGTGAATCAATATTGAGAAGACCATTAATTTATATGCCTCTAAAGCTAATTATTTAGTTTAACTAAATTAAAATGCCAAGTTAATTAGAATATTTAGAGATAAATTTTAGTATTTATAGAGGCAAGTAATCTAATTGTGGTTTAAAGATACTTTTAGCTGTTAATGTTATATATGTGTCAATGATTTGGAGGCAAATGATATTTTAGATGGACCTATTTGTCATCTTAACTAAATTTTAGTGGCTAATAGGTTAATTGCCTCTATAAATTTGTATCTAAAGCCAATTTTTGTTGTAGTGCAAGTCAAGGACTTCAAGATTGAATATACCAGTAGCTAGCATGATTTTGAACCTCCGTATGTAATTTGTATTTTGTTCATTTGTTAAATAAGAATGTAATGTTTAAACATGTATAAATCGACGTAGGTAATGAGTAATTAAAATAACAAACACACCTTAGAACTTAGAAGATGAATGTATAAGTGAATAAAAATTTAATAAGGGTAGCTAGCCCAACCATAATTGTGATTTGTTTAGGAAATAATAGAAGAGCACCTAGTCGCGTAAAACCAATAATAATACGAATATATATATATATATATATATATATATATATATAAAATAGATATGGAGGAAATAATTAAGGAGCTTGCCCCTATTATATATAATAATCTCTTGGATGCTACTTTTGTTGTCCATTCATTAATACAGATGGCATGCGTGCACTGTCGTTTGACCCTTTGGAAGAAAACAAATGACAAAGAAAGAGAGAAGTGAGGATTCACTATAAAGTGCACACCTGGCAAGTTGGAAATGGGTCATCATAGAAATTACTTGGGGCATTCTCAGCCGTCCAACTCATCCCAGGGCCAGTTGTGAGGCTGCGCTACATGACGAAACAAGATCCGTGGCCCCACGTCACTTCTACTTCCCGTGACCGGACGGCTCAAACGCTAAACAGTACGACGCATGTTCCCGGCTCACTCTGTCCCTCGTTAATGATAAAATACAAATGACATGCGATTTTTCAATTTTGTTTCTTTTATATTCATAACAAAACCCTTGTCTTGATACACTCATTTTGCATCTATTTATTATTGAATCATCCTAATTATAGTTCATTATACCTCTTGTCTCGATATAGAGAGTTCATATTTTATTACCATATAATGTCCTTTACAAAATGTTCTAACAATATCGATTTGGACTTGTTGATAATTTATTTATTCATATCAAGCATTTGATAAGTTTGAAAATATATGAATATTGCGAAGAAAGTGTTATGTTGGGTGATGGTTGGAATTTTATATTTCATACGAATAGTCACTTGTTCGTAGTGATTATGTTAGTTAGTACATCGTTAAGAATTAATTTAATATTTAAACAACGTTAATCAAGTGATGACTTTTGTACTATTAATGAAAAATTATGTTATTAAAATTGAAATTCAGAATAAACTAGAATTTTCGATCGGTATTAGTTTGGGTTTTAGACCGGTTTTGAACCAGGATTTAGGCTGATTTTTTGGTTAGAAAATCAACCCAAATTCCTGCCCCATTGTCGCCATTATAAAGTTTAAGATTAAGGAATAATAGTTCGCGCCATTTTAATATCAAGTGGATATGCATTTTAAGATAAGTATGGAGGCGGTTTTATGTTTGAAGAGACACTTCTCTTCATTAATCACACTTTTCTATGTACTATAAAAAGAGAACATTAGAGAGAATTAAGGCTGCGTCTTAAGTGTTTTAAAGAAATATATATATTTTTTATAATAACGGTGTAATCATTGTTGCTCTGTAATTCTCGCGTACACATACGAAATCTCTCATTTCTAAGTTTTCAAAGTTCTTCAGTTCCATTAAACCTTAATTTTGAAGGTGTTAGTAGTTTTATCCTATGAAGAAATTCCTTATGACCCTAGACTTTGGAAAAGTGTAGGAATATTCTTTACGGAAAGTTTATTCGTACACGACTCTACTAAAATCCCAGACACGACTTGATTTAGTCGATCAGTGATTTGGAAAGTAATTAACTTTCGGGACGGAGTGTCGAAGTCCGAGTCAACACTATCCAAAACCGTTTGCGCTCTTTCATTATAGGTATGCAATAACGAACTACGTGGACTTTGATCCCAATTTTATTAGGTATGTAGGCCTCTCCTTCAGCGGCGGACTGGCTCCTCTTTCACGGTTGGGCTAAAAAAACTTGGGGAGTGCTTATAGAGGAAAAAAATACTTTTTGAGGATGGGCTATGGATGGTTAAGCTTTCGACGAAAGATGATATCTCAAGAATCATGGATCACAGAAGATGGAAATTCATATAGAAATATTGTTGCTGATGGATGGTGTAAGTGGGTTGGGCAGTCGAACATGGAAGCTAAGGCGGGTTTGGTTTGGTTTAGGATTATTGGCCTTCGACTGCATTTACGCTCGTCTTCCTTATTTAGACAGTTGGGAAATTGTTGTGGCAATTTTCTTGAATTCAACTTGGAGGGAGGTTCATACAACACAGTTAGGGTGAAGGTTAAGGCTTCAAATACTATCCCTTGCCGTATCCCGGTAACCTTCAATGGAGACTGCTTCTCCGTACAGGTGGTGGTTGAAAACAGTTATGATTGCATCGATGGTTAGAAAGGTACCGGCGCAGATGTGTATGTGCGATTTTCGGCGGGTCAAACAAGGTGGACAAGTTCGGTTCAATTTGCTTGATGGGTTGGAAGGCGTAGAAACAGCTCAAGTAACAAATAGTGGGATGGGAAAGAGTGCCAAAATGAAAGAAGGTGACCACTCAGAGACACATATGGAAGTAATAAGAGCTTTAGAGTTCAAGGACCTGTGTTTGAAGATTGACAGATGAGAGAATCCCTAACACAGAACTTGAAGAAGGCGAGTTTGTACAAAGTAAAAAAGTTGGAGAAGCCTTTTACTTAGAAGGGAAACTTTGTCTCTATGAAGGTAGCTGGTGAGGTGCGGAACAGAGCGGACAAAGGATGTTCTCTGGATGGGGCCACCATGGCAGGGTTGGAAGATCCTCTTATGGCAGACGGATTTCTTAAAGACAATGGACCAACTAAGCTTGCATAGAGTCTAATTGGACCTGCTTCAAAAGCTGAAGGGCTACGAAAGAGATCCATCTCAGTCAAAAGAGACTTTAGATATGGGCTTCAGTATTGGGCTTTGCTCTGAAAAGGCTTCTGATAATGAGTGGACCGCAGGAAAGTTTGAGTCTTCTCAGTCTGTTGGGTCAGTTGAGCTTTCTAGAGACTGCCCAACTTTGAGATTCCAAGAGGAACGTTTTTTTGAAGAACTTGGAAGAAGCATGAGCAACTCCCTATCACATGATGATTTTAGCAGATCAGAAATTGAAGACTCTACTTCTGAGTGGGAGAGTAGTGTCGAGGGGGAAGCAACAAATTCAAAAAAAGACAAAGAAAATAACAATTTAGATGAGGACGCGGTTATCAACAAGAGTATGCCCATTTCAGAAAAATTGGAGCTGGAAATTAATGGATCAAGTTCAGATGCAGATGATGTTGTAACTGACGTGGCTAAACAATTATTCGCTAAGAGGAAGAAATCCAAAAAATCATCCACAACTGAGATAGAATTTCGAAGACTTAGGATTGTTGGTCACGTCACAATCTCAAATATTCGACCCCGACGCAAAAAAAGGTTAGTCTAAAATGTCGTAAATCCCAATGATTGTTTAAAACTTAAGTTGGAACGTGTGTGAGTTAGGATATGACCTACACAATAACTTAACTTGAAAAAACTTTCATGAAAAACCTATCATGTCTAGATTAGATAGAGCTCTAGTCTCTAGAGATTGGGAGACGCATTTTCCTGACTGTAAGGTTGATGTGTTCTTAGAGTTTGCTCGGACCATAACCCACTTCTGCTCACTACTGGCTAGGAAGCATTTATAAAAAGGCCATGACGCTTTGAATTAATGTGGATGGAGTATCCTGAGTTTTAGAAATTTTTGCAAACAATTTGGAAGGATACCATTGCGGGGTCAGGAGGTATGTTTCAGCTACATCTCAGGTTGAAGTATGTCAAAGACAAGCTTAAAACTTGGACCAAGGATGTGTTCAAAGTAATGAAGCAGAGATTACTAAGGGGTTAGATGTCATTGCTAACCTTGATAGACAAGAGAAAAGTGGAATTTGGAGCGAGGATCTCAGAATTCAGCGATTTTTTCTGAAAATTGAATTGGACAAACTGTGGAAGAGACAAGAAATTAGCCAGAGACAGAAATCTAGAGATCAAAATCTAAACCTGGGGGGATCAAAACATGACTTATTTTCACAAAATTCCTAGCCAGAACAGGAGGAGGAATTTGACGGATAGGATTGCCATCGATGAAGAGGTTTACGAGGGATATGAGGCAATGGCTCATGCAATTGTGAGCTTCTATAATAAGTTATACACTAAGGAGGTGGCAGTCCGTCCTTTTCCTAAGATCATAACTTGGGACAACATTAGTTCGAAGACAAACAATTCTGTCACCAAAGAGTTCTCAATGGAAGAAATTAAAAGGGTTGTGATGAATTGCACCGGTGATAAGGCACCAGGTCCTGATGGCTTCAACATGGATTTCTTCAAGATGAATTGGGAGATTTTGAAAGAGCAGGTTAGGTACGCTTTTGCTGATTTTTACACTAGATCAATCATCCCATATATGGTTAATTGCACTTTTGTTAGTCTGATTCATAAGAAAGAGACGGTTGAAGAGGTGAAAGATTTTCTGCCCATAAGTCTAACTACTAGTGTGTACAAAATGATCTCAAATGTTCTTATGGATCAACTTAGAACCTCATGTGCTCTCTCATCTCTAAACATCAGTGTGCTTTTGTTCATGGTCATCAGATCCTTAATGCTTCATTGATTGCAAATGAGTTGATCGATTCAAGGATCAAGAGTGGAAGGCCAGGTTAAGTTATCAAACTTGATATCGAAAAAGCTTTTGATCATGTTAATTGGAATTATCTGCTTCACATTCTCCGCAAGCGTGGATTTTCTACAAAATGGATTCAATGGGTTCAGATATCACTGTTGCGACCTTCTCTATTCTGGTAAACGAGGAGGCCTTAGGCTTTTTCTAAAGCTCTAGGGGTCTGCGGCAAGGTGATTCACTATCTCGGTTCCTTTTCATCCTTGTCATGGACGTTCTTACAACCATTTTCCAAGTTTTACAGGATAGTCTCGACCTTGAAAGCTTCTTTATGAATGATGCTGGAAGGGAGGGTGAGGTTACTCACCTGTTGTATGCCAATGATACCATTATGTTCTATGAGGCTTCTATAGAGCAAGTTAGGGCCACGCCTGCTGCTCTTATTGGTTTTTCAGACAATTACCAGGCTCAAGATCAATCTCCAAAAATGCAATGTTTGCCCTATTGGGCCGGTTGATGACCCTCAGATGTTTGTGGATATTCTAGGATGCGAGATCGAGATATTTCTTTGCTCGTACCATGGTCTGTCTCTCGGCTCTAGAGCTATTAACAGCTCGTTGTGGGATCCAGTGATCTCCAAGGTGCGAAATAGACTTGCAACTTGGAAGGCTAGACATATATCCTTTGGAGGTCGCATGGTGCTCATAAAAAGTGTGTTGTCAAGCCTCCCGACTTACTTTCTATCGGTGTTCCCTGCCCCTGTGAAGGTTATGAAAAAGCATTAAAAGGATTCAGAACTCTTTCTTGTGGAGTGGGATGAGTGATACGAAAAAGTTTCATATGGTTAGTTGGAAAAAAGTCAAGATCCCCAAAGATCATGGTGGACTCGGCCTCACGGACCTTAGATGCATGAATCAGGCTCTCCTCGATAAAAATGGATATGGAGATTTGGAGTTGAAACCGAATCTTGGTGGAGGGATCTCATTAAGTTGACGTTTGACTTGGAAAGAGGTTCGAAATGGCAGACGTCTTGTTCTAGAATTTCTTCTGGTTGGTCCATTTGGTTCTGGATTTTGAAAGTGAGTTCCGCTTTTTGGGAGCTTGCTTTTGTCGATTCGGGGGGGGGGGGAGGGGGAGGGGAGAGAGTGAGATTTTGGCATGAGATTTGGGATATTGGGAAACACTTGGTGAGAGATTTTTCGAGAGTTGCGGCTGCTGTGCAATCCTCGGGCGCTTTTATTACTGACGTTTGTGGTTTTTGGTGATAGGCTTCATTGGAACATTGACCTTACTCTTACCTTGGATAGAGGTGCCCATGAGAAGCTTGTGAGACTTCATCAGATGCTCAATGACCTTCTTGAGGACACACTATCAGAGGGACCTCCTTCCATGAGATAGGCTCCGGATATGAAGCATGGATTCAAGGTCAAATCATTTATGTCAAAGATTTTGCTCACAAAGTTCCCCATATTGCTCAGTTTCCGAACGACGCCATTTGGATCTCTTTGGCTCCAACAAAAGTTTGATGTTTTGCAAGGCTAGCTATTTCAAACTCGATAACTACGATTGATAACCTTTGTCGACATGGAATCATCGTCCCCAACAGATGTGTGCTCTGTTGCCAGGCAGAGGAAACAGTCTCTCATCTCCTTCTTCACTGTCGATTCTCATACAAGGTATGGATGAAATTATGGCAAACTTTTGGCCACACTATTCCTTTTCCTCAAGATGTGATTGGTCTTATTGAGGGATGGACTGAAGGCCAAAGCTACAGAGGTTATGGTAAATTTAGAAAGGTGTTACACTTGGCGATTTTGTGGTCATTATGGATTGAGCGCAACAATAGAATCTTTTGAGATAAAAGCTGCTCAGTTTCACAATTAGCTAGAAAAATTGCATTCAACACAGCCCGATGGTTACAAGTCCATAATTAGGGTTCAAAGGTGGATTTTTCGGAGCGGTTGAATGAGATTTTTCACCCGCTGTAGCTTGCAGAATGTTCCTTTTTGCATTTTGTTATCTTTGTTGCAGGTTTTGGAGTCTTTGCTCTTCGAGAACCTCCATTTTGCTGCCTTCTTTTCTTCTCCAAGCTGATGCTAATCGAGCAGAAGCTCTTGTTTTTATCACACTATCGTCATTTGACAGTGTTTTGATTTCATTGGTCCTTCTTTTGATAGGTTCTCATTTCTTCCTTTTCATTAGTTCTCACCTGGTTGAACAAATATGCTCTTGTTTGTTTTTCTTCTTTTCCTATGTTTTTTGTTTTGCTGTAAACTCCAAGGGACCTTGCAATTTGCAAGGCTTCTGGTGGAGACAGTTTGTACATAACTTTTACTTCTTTTTAGTTATTTATATATACCTCAGCTCATTTATAAAAAAAATTAATTAGTTTTTGGAATCAAATATTGAATATTATTGTGTTAATAATATTGAGATATCCAATAATTTATTTTATTGGAAAATAGTTCCATTTAGAAAATTATGTGGGCATTATGGGAAACACAAATATTTAATTATTAATGATATACTAGTAATGCTAGTTTTATCATTAAGAAATAATTTAAACATGTGATTTTATGATGGAGAAAATAAATCATGAAATATGAAATTGCTTTTGGTATACTAGAAACTATTAGTTCCTATCATTGGTCCAATTTTTTTATCATTAGAACACCTCTTTTTTGTCCTAACCGTTAGGACACTTTTGAACTGTTAGATCTTTTTGCTAATTTTTATTGGTGGAGATTGGCATTTAATATAAATTTTTATTTATTCAAGTCACTAACTATATTCAATCACTCCATCATTAATTACGGATTCTTTACATAATTATTTTTTATTTCAATTATCTCTTCCATTATTCATAAACACGTTTTAGGTAGCTACAATTTATTTTTAATTATTTTTCCTACTAAATTCTCTCTTTCAAACTTTCAAACTTTCTCCGGCATTCCAAATTTTCTTTGAATCAGTTGGGGTGAAGCTGACTATATTTTTATATACATTATATTCCAAAACAACCGGTCCCTAACCAATATCAGCTTTTTCCCAACTAAACTTTAAACACAAAGTGGCAACACATGTATTATCCATTCATTTAACCACTCATGTTTCTGTCTTAGATTGTAAGCACAAACTGATATCCACCAATATCAAAATAATAACTTCGATTTATATTATAATTGAACTATTGATGAATCACTTCAATTAACCTGTTACAGTTTGAAATAGTTGAAACAAAGTGGTAGACTAATAAACAGAACCACAATTTATTGTTAACATTCAACACCAACTGTGTAATAATATGGAAATACAACATGTACCCAAAATTAAAGTTTGGAACATTATGAATAAACGTAATCCGGTACAATCCTCCGGTGAGAAACAGTTGCAGCCTTCGATTTCTTCGACGGAGGTGGTTGTTCTACGAAATGACTGCATGTCATCGTATCATCTGGGGAAGAGTGACGGGTTTTGGCGACATATGCAAGAGCGGCTACTCATCTGGATGAAGCGTATGTCAACGTTGAATCAAATAAAAAACAAATAAAACGAATGGCACACAGACTAACAAAAATAAAAAAGTAGTTTTCTTTACCGTTTGACCTAGATTATCACATCAAATTTCTTCCCCATGTTTCAAAATTAATCATTCTATTCAATCTATTACAATTGTTAACACTACCAACCCTGTACCACACACAAAGTCAAGGAACCATCTGTCCCAATTTTAAAAAACGGGTACAACAAAATGAAAACCACTAATATCACTAGAAATAGAGTTCCAATCTGTCAAAACAAAATAAAAACTGTTGGTACTAACCTCTGCACTTGATTTGGGATGTTGCATGTTGTCTCAAACAGCCGAATCGAGAAGATTATTTCACCAAGAGCAGTTTCTTCCATCAACCTATTCCCTTGTTGTGGTAATTGCCTTGAACGACTTTGAGTCATTCATGGTGAAGCAGCACGTTTAGGAGTTCACCTGCTGGTACTGATTAGGTAGAATCAGAAGTCAATGCCGAATCAAATCAAAATGAACTAAAAAGAATATCGTCGGGGACTAACCTGTTCATGTTGGTACAATTGCTTACTGGAAAATATAATACAAGCCTCAGGTAGTTGACGGTTCTGATTCCTCTAACGTAGAAGAAATCGTGGCTGGTAAAGAAACATTCGATGAAGGGTTGAACTCGACATCATGGAGGTTTCAATCGTTTTCAAAAATAGGAACAATTTTGGCTTTACCTTTTTGGGTTTGTTATTGAAGAGGCGGTCGCCGGTGCTGCTAGAACTTGACGGAAGCTAGCCATAAGAAACTAACGGCAATTATGGTGATTTTCAGTTCCAGGTGAGAGAAAAAATGAAAGTGAGTAGTTTTGTTTATGGATGAAGAGAGATTTATAGGATTCCATATTATCCCTTTTTGTTCATTAAATTAAGTACAATTTTATCTCCTTACCTTTTTTAATCTGAGCCATAGGATTATATACTTAAGATCTAAGGGCTAATAAATGTGTCCTAATGATATTACTTCCGCCATTGGTCAAGAAATTTGGACATCATTTAGAAATTGTTACGATATGATTATGATATAATAAATCAAATTAGTCTCTACCATTGAAAAGCAATGGGGCTAAGTCATACTGAATTAGTCAAGAAGTGCTAATGGCATACTAGGTAAATTTAGTTATTACCATGATGAGCAATTTTGACAATTAAATTACTGGGTTTACAATTAGGCACACTAATAATGGTGTTGACTATTGTAACAAGTTTAATTAAATTGTTCAAAATTTAGAAGCCAAAACATAACGAAATGTTTAGGTGATTATTTTCTCAATGTTCATCTTTGGTTTAAAAGACTACCAAGGTAGAAGGTTTCTACCATTGGTAGGGTGATGTTGCTTTATAAGGATGTCATGATTGGATCTATTGAACCATGTTAGTCATGGTCAAATGACTAAGGAGGATTTTATTTTCACCAAATATCATTTATACTCTGGTTATGGTCTAATAACATAGTATAAAAAGTGAGTCATAACACCAAGATGTTTGGTTAACGTAAGTGTATGTTAACTCATGGTTGTGAAATAAATGAGAACTTTATTTATGAAATATTTACTTTAATTTAGTTATGGTTTAATAACTAAGTTGAAAACTTGAGTCATTACACCAAGGCGTTGGGTTTAACAAAGGTGGGTAGACTGGTAGTGAAGATTAAATGAGTTATTACATCAAGATGTTGGTTTAAACATAAGGATGGGGTAGACTCATAATAATGGAATAAGTTTGGTTTATCACTATTATTAAATTTCTTGACGGAGCTAAGGATTATAGGCCAATCTCATGTTGCAATATAGTATATAAAAGCTATCTCGAAATTTATTTCAAATAGATTGAGAGAGGTACTTCCAGATTCGATAAGTCCTGCTCAAACAGCTTTTATAAGAGGAAGGAGTATAGGTGATAATATACTGGTGGCACACGAATTTCTCCGAACCTATGGAAAAAATCCTGTCACCCCCCGTTGTGCTATAAAGATTGATCTCATGAAAGCTTTTGATTATATTGAATGGGTTTTCTTGTTTGATATTCTTAATGCGATGAACTTCCCTACTAGATTCATTCAATGGATTAAAAACTGTCTTGAAATAACAAAGCTCTCTTTTTGCCTCAATGGTTCTCTAAATGGTTATTTTAGTGCATGTAAAGGGTTGAAGCAGGGAGATCCAATCTCCCCATACTTATTTGTCATATGTATGGAAGCTCTGCCTTGCCTATTTGATAATGCAGTAAAGAGAGGGAGATTTGCTTTGCATCCGTAATGTGCAGGTACAAGGATCACCCATCTTGGGTTTGCTTATCATCTCATTATCTTTACAAAAGCAACAGTTGATGGTATCCAGGGGGTTGTTGATGTCCTTTCGCAATTTCAGGCAATCTCAGGTCTGAAATTTAACCCAGAAAAAAGTGAGATTTTCCTTCATGGGGTTCATAATGATGAAGCTGTAAAGTTGATTGATATCTTAGGTTTTCTTACTAGTGTTCTCCCCTTTCGCTATCTAGGTGTCCCTCTTACATCTGGTAAACTTAAGAATGCTGATTGTAGGGTTCTGTTTGACAAAATCACTTCCAGAATTATTTACTGAAAGGCTAGAAGCTTATCATATCTTTGGAAGAATTCAGCTCATCTCTTTAGTAATTGGAGGAATCCTCCAATATTAGATGTCTGTGTTCTTACTTCCCAAGGCTCCTCAGAAGGACATTGAGAAGTTATGTAACTGTTTCTTGTGGGGAAAATTGGATGGGAGTCAATGTAAAGTTGTTTGGCATATTTTGACTTATCCAAAAGAAGAAAGTGGTGTATGGCTTAAGGATCTTTATTCCTGGAATGTTGCTAACACACTTAGACACCTATGGGCTTTGATCGTTCATGAAGGTTCCTTGTGGGTAACTTGGGTGTATAAATACCGCATTAAGTAAAAGGATATATGGTCTTTGAAGGTTTCGATTGGATCATGGATTTGGAGAAGAATCCTTAAAGTTATATATATGGCTAAGGCAATATCTCGGTTGATGTTAGAGGTAATTGTTTATGGGATGGAAGCCTCACGCCTCATTATTACCTCAGAAGAGTTTGGGATGACATGAGACCGAAACAAGGTGTTGTTAAGTGGGCTAATCGGGTGTGGAATGGCTGGCAAGTCCCTAGTACTAGTGTTATATGTCGAATGGTGTTAAATAACAGGCTTGTTGTGAAAAAGAGGTTTGCAAACTGGATGATCATAATTGATGTCTCTTGTGTTTTGTGAAGTTCGAGTGTTGATATGCGAGAATATTTGTTCTTCCGTAGCAGCTGCTCCCAGAGAATTATTAATGCCCTTCTTCCATAACTTACAAGATGTGATGTTTGGGAGAATAATGTGGCTTTGGCCTGCAGACTGTGGAAAGGTAAATCAAAGATTCACAAAGCTAAATGTTTGATATGGTGTCTGGTTGTCTCGTTCATTTGGAAGGAAAGATGCAGGAGAGTCTTTGGAAATGATAGTGTGTTAATTGAGGAAATAATTTGCACCATCACAGATTTTGTGAGGGCCAAGATCAATTCAAGAATTATTGTGGAAAAGCTTCTGAACCTCAATATGCAGTCCGACTAGTTTTGCAGTGTTTTTGAGTTGTTTCTTAGTTTCTTTATGTTTAGGGTTAAGATATTGTGATCTCTTGTATAGTGGATAGATTTTGTAAGGTTTGTTTTCCTTTTGATGAAATAAAACTCAATTATTCATAATAATAAAAATATTGACGAAGTAATTTATTAGGGACTTAGTATAAGTTAAGTGATAAGGGATGGTTAAAGTCGTATTTAATAATTTCTACGCATGGGATACCCAATTCCCCTCTAATATAATGTTAGAGGTTGAATTCAACATGAAATGCCCATTCTTAGAAATTGGAGCACACAATATATATTGATCCTAAAGGAAGGTTCTGCTTATTTTCTATATGGAGGAAGAAGTTGAAGTTTAAATAAACTACTTAATTGAATCTTTGATAAAGTGTACAAATGTAGATGCACAAATAAAGATTCAACCTATGTGAGCATGAAGTGTAGCCGCCTTCAGAAACTTAGACTTTAGTTTCGTGTGCGCTCATAAGAAAGGATTGGGACACATGGCGAAAATAGTGTCAAGTAACTTTTGAGGACAAGTCGGAACTTGTGTGTATATCACCTTCGAGTATTCAATGAGTTATCGGGTTCAATCCTATTAGACACCCATGTATTCGAATATTTGTTAAGTGAGATATACTAGGTGAAAATTCAATCGTTTTGTAACTTTTTCATTTATGCATAAGTTTTGAATTAGAGAATGATGATGTTATTATTAAATGTGTCACATGTGTTTGTGACATGATGGTAATTTTAGTGTTTTCAAAGAAATTATTAAAATGGGGGAAAATGTTGGAATTTTAGATTTCATTTGAATACTCACTTGTTAGTAACTAGGTTAGCTAGTACATCTTTAAGAATTAATTTAATACTTAAGCAACACTAGTAAAATGATGGCTTTTGTACGATTAATTAGAAACTATGTTACTAAAACCGAAATTCAGAATAAACCAAAATTTTAAATTGGTTTTAGTTTGAGTTTTAGATCGATTTTGAACCAAAATTTGAACTGATTTTCTAGTCAGAAAACCAATCCAAATTCCAGCCCCACTGCTGCCATTATTAAGTCAAGATTAAGGAATAATAGTTGGCGCCATTTTAATATTAAATGGATAATTTAAGATAAATATAGACGGTTTTGTGTTTGAAGAGATACTTCTTTTATTAATCACACCTCTTTATGTACTATACGAGAAGGTCTCATCCTTCACTTTAACACAACGAAAATTAGAGAGCATTAGAGAGAATCTAGGCTGCCTCTTGAGTGCTTTAAAGAAAGGTTTATTTCTTTGGTAGATGTATGATTCTTGGTAATGACGGTAAAAAGTCATTGTTGCTCTGTAATTCTCGTGTACACACATGAAATATCTCATTTCTAAGTTCTCGAAGTTCTTCAATTTCATTAAGCCGTAATTTTAAAGGTGTTAGTAGTTATATCCTACGAAGAAATTTCTTGTGACTCTAGACTTTGGAGAAGGGTAGGAATATTCTTTATGAAAACTGTATTCACACACGACACTACTAAAATCCAAGACACGACTTGATTTAGTCGATCAGTGATTTGGAAAGTTATTAACTTTCGGGACGGAGTGTCAAAGTCCGAGTCAACACTATCCAAAATCATTTGCGCATTTTCGTTAGAACTACACAATAACGAACTACGTGAACTTTGATCCCAATTTTATTAAATATGTGGCGGTCGAAAACCGCAAATCCATGAAAGAAAAATACTCAATAGTTATATCTCATAATAATTTGCTAGTCGCGGGCTCCCCACAACACAAATGCTGGGGTGGGCGCTCAGCCGCTAGCTTGTTTGTTGGATGGCTACCCCATTCTCCACCGGTCGCTAACTTGCTTAAGCGGTAATGACCAGAATGGCCTCAGACGTCATTGTACAGTTTCCCTTTATTAAATCTTCTTCATCATTTTTGACCGTCCATTAAATAAAGCGAGGGATCATTTTCCATCCACTCACTGGAACCCAAAACTCGGCATATAAGTTGATGGGAATATGTTGAAAGAATATAGTTGACTCCTTCCTTTTATTAGGTTTAGTATTGGCTGCTACTTAATTATCAATATGATCACTACCTACACCTTTCCAACTTGCATCTTCCACTACTTGCTAATTTATAACTTGCTCACCTTTTTATCCTTTTGTTGAACCTAAAAACTCTAGTTTAGAAGTGAAACCTCATCTAAGTTCGCAAATTTCTTTATCATATTCGCAATCAAATGATCACCATGGTGAATTATAACCCATGCATCTAGAGCAATGACACAACCAATATGGAAATACGCACTGAAAGTTGGATTTGAATTGAGAATTTGTACGTCTATTGAGTAACTAATTGACAAATTAATTCTAATACTAATTTAAAATAAAAATAAATTTATTGCACTGCTTTTAATTTAAAATATACTATATGTGTCACCAACAAGTTTTTGTCATATATCTGAATTTTTTGAACTAAACTTATGATTGCTACTTAATCTAAAAAATTAAGTAGAGGAGTAGAACTTCAAATACTATTGGTTGAATCATAAAATCATAAAAATATTTACATATCATTTAGTGCTCGACACCAAAAAAATAAAATATTCAGGACTCTCACTAGCTCCTTCTAGTCCCGATACGACCAAGCACTGAGTCAATCTCAAATTTTCCTGATCCGAACTCGAAATAATTATAAATATACTCTCAAAATTATAATAATGGTATGGACCAAAACTAAGGTGAGATGAGACTCCCCACCTATCCAACATATAAGTTTGTGTAAGTTAAATAGTGGTAACATAAATTTCTCTACACAAACGTTTACCTCAGATATATATATATATATATTAAAGTCAAATATGGAGGTTATATATAGATTCAGAGTTGTCTGCTAATTGATATTGTAGGTAGAAATGTAAGGTGTGCACTATAATAACGTTTATGGAGGGGGATATATGATGATTGCATAGCCAAAGACGAGGCGGCTTCCACAAATTAAGCATTTGCATCATCGTTTGCCCAATTCTACCATTCTTCCAGTCCATCTATATATAACTGGCCAAATCCATGTATTACGACTTCCTAATGTATAAGCTTATTTGAAGCTCGTGCGTTTAGATGAGGATTTATTTATGTACGTACTCACCTTCATTACGTGGATTATGTACAATGATGTATCTGATTTCCACACCTTGACCTAGCCTCCTACTTCAGTTCATTCATAGCTAACAATTTTTAATATGTTTTTTAATACGAACAACCTCTTAAACGGACATTATACTGAGTGAATTTTGGGATTGCATGCCGATCATCAGCCTAGGTGAGATCGGTGATACCATCATAAGAGAACTAGAATAGGAGTGGAAAGCTCGGATCCTCAAGTGTTAACATTTACGAAATTTTTATAGTATTTAAAAAAAAAATTAATCCGTTGGAAGAATTATGTTCTAAAAAATAAATACAAACAATACAAATAAATATCACTTTTATTTTATTTTATACTAACCAAAATATCTAATGTGATATATAAAAATTACACCCAATTATAATTAGTTAATTAATAAAGAGAGGCGTACCACATAGCCGAAATCTTTTATTGGTATATATTCAGGATTTCTTTTTCCATGGTACATAATTATTTCTATTTTCTGATGAAACCCACCCACTCTGTAACCCTTCGATCATCATCACCTCCATGATATTAATACACCAGCTGAGCATTATAATCAAATGGGCCATGTTGGTAGTAAAAACGACTTCTTAAGCTTGATTTCATCGTTGATTAATTTGCAAACATATGTCACCTTCCTCCTTAACTTCCAAACTCAATAGAAGCTTTGTTTATCTTTTCTAATGAATGACAAAGTTATATCCACCGTTCACTTTGGCTTTTAATTCTTACCGGTCACTCGGTGGATGGATGATCTGAAATAAAATAGATTTGAAATAGTTAAAAATTTGAAATATAAAAGATTTGGGTGAAACGTGCTATTTTTGAAATAGATCGTTTGGGTGATGATTTTGAATATAATAATTGGACGGATATAGAAAAATATAAAAAAAAAGTAAAAGTGAAAAATGAAAAAATACCTTCACATTATTTATGATCATCTCAACTATCAAAAGAAACAAATGATATTTATGATTAAAATTCTCAAATTTGTCATCTTTCCTCCGAAATCTCCAAAATCCTCTCCTGGCTGATAATAGGATTTCAAAATTATCCGAAATCTCTTCTCTTTTTAATATCCAAACGAATAATTTGAAACCAAACTATTTTTCTAATCCAAATTACCGTTAAATTACATATTCAAATCATCCGTCTAAATCACCCAAATCCGCCATCAATATATGTTAGTCTATTACCTCTAATATATAACTCTTTCTGGAGCCTTATGCATTGAAAGAGTGGCAGCCAGTTCATACCCTTGATGATCATCAATCATTATCTTCAAATCCCTCCACTTTTCTTTTTAATAAATTAAACATATCTGTATATGTTTGTTTTCTCACACGCTTTGTCATATAAATTTGAGGAGCCAACCATGTAAGGGGTCAAAAGAAGTTCTCCTGTGGGATCGATCAACCAAAAACCAATCAGTTTATAACAAGATTTAATTCTAATTCATACAAAAAGGTGAAATAAAACTAATCAAAAGAAAATCGTTCCTTAAAGTAATTAGCAGTTTTGTCATTTGTCATGGTTCATTCCAAGCTAAGCGGTAGCACAATGTATAATTAATAGATGTAAATTACGAGTTGAACCATGATGAATGTTGATCATGTACCATGTCTGTTATGTTGTTGTGTTTCATTTTGAACAGACACTTAGTTTTTTTAAGGTTGTTGATAAATATGATACTAATTATGTAAAATTTGATTGTCATATAGCAATAACCCCTCACTTATTCAACGTAGTTCAGAAAATATTTTGATAATTAGTAACGATAAGCTCTACTATATAAAGTGGGTTTTGTAATGGAGTGAAAAAGGAAGTGATATAGTTATTAAACTTGTCATTTTCGATTAAGAGAAGGCAAAAGATGATGAAAATCCAATCCAGGGCAGGGGACCTACTGGATCAAAATCTTGGAGATTAGGAGGAGAAGTTTCGCCATTGTGTTGTTGCTACTTGCTGCTGCTGCTGGAGGAGCAACAGTGAGAAAGTAAAGTGGAAATTGGCATCTTTTTTCCTCTCAGATGGCTTCTTTTTTTCGTGGGGTTATAAAATATAAATAGAGAGTTTTTCTTCTTTGTTTTCATCTAATAAGGTGAAACAATTCATCCCAAAATTGGGAAATATGGCACCCAAAAGCTCAGATTATATTCCCCAAAGACAACTCATACTACCTGGAAAAATTTCGGTGGGCGAAAAGAGTGAACCCAGAAAAAGGCTTCAATGTTGTCCAGCAGCAACACCGAAAGATTACAACCATTCGCCAGTTGCATGAGCTTTAGTTACAGAACTGTTCCATTTCTGGATAAAATAGGGTTTGGAGCGATATCTTTTTACTTCATGGTTTTGTTAAAAATTAAAATAGATTTTAGAATCATAACTCACCAACCACAAGTATACAACCCTAAATTAAATTATTTGTAGAAGACTTTTTAATCTGCAGTCAAAGCAGGCAAGCAGCTACACCTCCAAATAAGAGGTTGTATGTTCCAAATTTATTCATACAGATGATAATTGCCGAGTAATAACGATCGAACAAAACCAACAACTCCATATTGGTGTCATTAACTCCGATGGTTGTGTTAATCTCGGGAGACGAATCAAGCAGCCGCTGGAGGCTAAATTCGGGATAATATGGGTCGAAAAAGACCAGTAAAGTAAAATATTTAATTGGGCATATGATAGTATTTGGGAGAAATTTTTAATTTGGTAGAAATATGTTGGAGACATTACTATATATGATGGGATTGTATTAGCAAAATTTTGAAATATAAAACATATCGCAAGTGTTTGAACCAATCTGGAAATGACAAACAAGATTTGTCCACAATCTCAAACAAAGTTGAGAATATAATCTCAATTTGCTTCTCCTCCTCCCCCTCTCTTATGAATATGATAAGGTTTGACAGCAAAGGAATAATTATGAAGGCACAGACGGGGGAAGCAAGCAATTACAAAATATCAGATGTAATACTTTTCACAATTTTCCGTTATTACCAACCACATAACCAAACCTACTACTCACAAACTCAACTCAACACTAATTAACAAATCGTTTGGGTATGTGATTTGACGGGTGATTTGGGGTAATTAGGAACTCTGAAATTTGTTTGTTCAAAATCACCCGGTGAACACCAAAAAAAAAAGATTTGAGAAGATTTGAAATCACTTTATAGGCCAAAATGAAATATTTCAAAATTTTAATCAAAATCACTATTTTTAGTAATTAATATAGTTATAAATAAAATAAAAATATTTTTTCATATTTTTATTTTTACATTTAAAACCACCGATCCAAAACTCTATTTTTTCACATCTTTAACTATTTAAAATCACCCACCCAAAATATCCATAACAGCCACGGCTAAACTCCAATTCCCAAATGACTGCCGACCTATATATCTCGTGCCTTTTAATTTTCCTCTTCCTCTATCATTGTTTCCCATTTCCCTATTACTTTCTATACATTTATAGTAAAAAATAGTAATATATATTCCTTTTTTCCTAGACATGGAAGTTATATACGTCAGACAATAAGAAATGCATTTTTTACCACAAATAAAATTAAGAATCTGCATAATTTTAATGAATAAAATATAAATACTCATTGAAAAAAATTAAAAAATGCATTTATCATTAATTTATACTATCCAAATTCGAATATGAAATTTGTAAATTCATGCTTATCACCACAGTAGATCCAAAATACAGTGGATATAAAAATTAAAATGCATTAGCTGAGAGGGTGGTTGTGATATGGGAGCTCCTTCAGCTAAATTTAGTTAGATAATATCGTGAGGATATTATATTTTAAATGTAAGGGGTTTTTTTTTTGGTAAAAGAAACGTCAACTCTTCAATTCTTTTGTAGCACGATAATAAGTGAATATTAAAGTGAAAAAAAAAACAAACAGAAATGAAATAGGAATTAGGAGCTGAGGGGTAGTGTGGGGAATTAAAAAAGTAGCCATTTTCAACGTGAATTTTTGTAAAGGGAACGTACAACTGCCAAACTCTGTCAGCTATATAAACCATGGCCCCTTCCTCTCAACCACTAGAAATTAGGAATCCCCGTCTCCTCATTATTATTGTATTCCCCGCCCCTCAATTCCTCACTTCACCTCTCCGTCGCCGCCTCCTCCTCCAATTCCACCGATGGAGCTACGGCCACAGCAATCCTCAAAGCACCAAGAGCCTCCACCACCACCTCCAGTTCCACCGCCGCAACAAAGGCAGCAGCAGCAACAGCCACGGAAGAACCCGCTCCAGCGGACCACTTCCATTCCCCCTACTCTACTCAACAAATACAGAATGGGAAAGCTTCTCGGCCGCGGCAGCTTCGCCAAGGTGTTCGCTGCCCACTCAATCGCTGACGGCAAGCAGGTGGCGATCAAGATAATCGACAAGACCAAGACCGAGTCCTTCATGGAGCCCAAGATCATCTGCGAGATCAAGGCGATGCACCGCCTCCAGCACCACCCAAACATCCTCCGGATCTTGGAGGTCATGGCGACCAGGACCAGAATCTTCATCGTCATGGACCTGGCCGTCGGCGGCGACCTGTTCTCCAAGGTAGTCCAACGCGGCCGGATGAAGGAATCCGGCGCCCGCCGCTACTTCCAGCAGCTCGTCTCCGCGCTCCACTTCTGCCACGAGAACGGCGTCGCTCACCGCGACGTCAAGCCGCAAAACCTCCTCCTCGATTCCGTCGGCAACTTGAAGGTCTCCGACTTCGGACTGTCCGCCTTGGCCGAGGCCGCGGAGGCTAAGAACGGCGTGAATGGGATCCTCCACACGGCGTGCGGCACTCCTGCGTTCACAGCGCCGGAAGTTGTGTACAGGAAAGGCTACGACGGGGAGAAAGCCGACGCATGGTCTTGCGGAGTCATCCTGTTCTTCCTTCTATCGGCTTCTCTGCCATTCGATGATAGCAATTTGGCTCTGATGTACAAGAAAATCCACAGGAAGCAGTATCAGATTCCGGCTTGGGTGTCCAAAGCGGCGAAATCGATTGTCCACCAACTGCTCGACCCAAATCCCCAAACAAGGATGAGCATAGAAACTCTAATGAACCACCCTTGGTTTTTGAACAAGCTAGAAACGCCTGCACAGAGGAGTCTATTGGAGTCGGAGGAGTACTCGAAATCGTGTAAATTCAACAGCACGAGGGTGTCGAGCTTCAACGCGTTCGACATAATATCCATGTCGTCAGGGCTGGATTTGTCGGGGCTGTTCGAGGCAACGTGCAGGAAGGAGAAGAGATTCACATCGAAGGAGAGGTTAGGAAGAGTAATGGAAAGGGTGAGAGATGTGGGGAAGAAGCTAGAATACGTAGTGGAAGAAGGGAAAGGAGGAGGAGCAATCGGGTTGGCGAAAGGGAAACTTGTATTGGTGGTTGAAGCCATGGAAATAGCAGAGAAGATGGTGGTGGCTGATGTCAGGGTTGCCAAAGGTTGTGGGGTGGAGTTTGAGCAAGTTCATTTGGTTGACTTGAAGAACGGACTGGGGGATCTTGTGCTCGAGTGGCATGGTGATCATCATCTTCATGTTGCAGCATAGATTAGCTAGCTCATGACATCAAAACAAAACAGTAGTACACTACCATCCTTTTTCTGTAAATCCAACAGTGATTCAATTTTGTTTTCCCTATATTAGCTAACAAGTGATAATTTAGTTTGTGTTGTTTGTTAATGTAAATCTAGCTACTTTTTCCTGAAATGGAAGCAACTTCTTTTTGGTTTTGTGCTCAAACCTTGGATCCAATCCCAAGTTTGGTGTAATCAGAGTAGCTTCCTGGAATCTTCCAAATCTCGCTGTACATGCCCAGGGGCCAGGATCATGGCATCAGCGAACTCACTCATTTGCATATATTTCTATGAAACTAAGTAATCGGCCTCTGAAATCAATCAACAACAGGTTTTTGAAAACCAGTAACCGATTATTTAGCTCGATGAAAGATTCAGACCATAGTCAGAGTAATTGAACAATATACTTTAATCGTTGGATGAACGGCAGTCAGAGGTGGACATGGTGATGATTTTTTTTTTTTTATATAAAACCGATGGTGATGATTACATGGAAATATATTAAGATAATAGAAATTATAATATTTATTTCATCAACAAACCTAAAACTTTTAACTTGTAGACCTGTAAATTCGTCAAATGGTCTCAATCTAACCCTTGGGGCCCTTGGAATGTCTTTTGACAAACATAATTTGAGTAGTAGACTCTGATGAGGGCTGCAGTTTGCAAGTAGTAGTCAGCTTCTTCCAATGAACCAATTTTCTGTGTCCAACATATTATACCAGCTGTTCGGTATTGCATCATCTGTCTATGGCTTCGTCATCGATGTTTCCACGAGGCATTTAACAATACGCCATATACAATACCGACTTCACTTCAAACTTGATCATCATCTCCTCCTTCCACTCTACCAGATTTCGTGAAGCAAGACATCACAATTCACAGCACACAACAACCTCACAATCAAACATGTCCACCCATTGCTTGGAAAGTATGTTCCAATTTCTGAAACTCAACTCATCAGGTTGCTTTCCTTTTCCTTGATCGTTCACCTTCTCCTTCTAAGTTCACCAGACGCAAGTTTTACAAACAAAACCTCAAAAACACATATATCATGGCAGGAAACAAATTGAATGCAAGTTAACAACCCGTTTATACAAAGTTGAAAGTGGGTACGTTGATGATAAATTTGATTGAACAAATATCAGTTGCAGTACGTCTTGAACCAAATGCCGAT
The DNA here is from genome assembly GCA_030674075.2 of Linum usitatissimum. NCBI lineage: Eukaryota > Viridiplantae > Streptophyta > Magnoliopsida > Malpighiales > Linaceae > Linum > Linum usitatissimum. The sequence continues at coordinate 3,378,458 of JAUJYP020001424.1, forward strand.
GTTGAGGAAGCTCTCGTAGTCAGACTGTGGTCTGCATTCAAAAACCACACAAAGTTACACACAACACACCATCTTTCAGGTTCTTATAATAGAGCTACTGGAATGCTTTTCTGTAAGAAAGGCTGCATATTTTTTCACCTATCGATTCCATGAACATCATTCGGAAATATTATCATCTTTGTCTCCACTCCTTTCTCCTTCAATGCTCGAGCGTACTGCAGGTGTTCCAACCAAGCAAGTAAAAATCTTACACATTAGGAGCCAATTCAACGAATTTCTTGTAATCTTTCTGTCTTTTGTTTATGTGTGTAAGTAAACATTTGTTAAATAGCTGAAAGAGGGTTCACAGAGTGCCATACTTGTATGCCATTGGACGGTGGTACGCGGAGATCCTTTGCACCTATGAGAAACAGTGTTGGTGTTTTCACCTGCAAAATATCCCAAGTGGTGAATGTAAGAAAATTCATCAACTGCCGTTTTTTTTTCTTTTTGGGTCTTAACTGGCCTTACTTTTGAGATGTGTGAAATAGGAGATTTTCTGTGGAAAACGGCAAGGTCAGCAGCTGACGTTGCCTCTGTAAACTTATCTTTGCCCTCACTTCCATAGGCTTCAAAATAACACCAATCTGGGATGTCTGTCGCACCCACCATTGATGCAAGATTGCAGGCTGGATTCCTTGTAGCTGCAGCAGCAAACTTTTCTGGCGCCTGTCGAAAGTTTACAACAAATCATGTTCATTTACTCATCTAAGTCGGAGCTAACCGAAGTGGGATAACTTAGTCATCCTCATACCTGGCCTATGAGGTGAGTTGTCAGGAACCCCCCATGAGAACCACCAACCACAACTAATTTGGTTGGGTTAGCAAGTCCCTTGTCAATGGCATAGTCTACAGCTGCAAGTACGTCATTGACATCCTGAGCATCATAATGAAAAAGATTAGCTCCAAGCAACATGACTACAAACTATTAACTACAAAATCAAGTAGGCATCAAGCACCTGTGTTCCAACTTTTCCAGCAAGAGATTGCAATGCTTCCTCACCAAACCCCAATGATCCTCTGCAATAAATTCATTGGTCAGAAGAGACTTTAAGATTAAACTTAGTCCGGCGAAACACCATATTGCTGTTAGCTTATAAGTTCTATAAGAAAATGTTTCCTCCGTAAGGATCAATAGAAGCTATGGAGGACGACCAGTGTTTAATGTTGAAGCATGTACAAGCACCATCTGGCAAATGATCAAAATTATATTACTAAGCCAAAAATAAAAGCCGTTACTAACCTGTAATTCACTATCAATAAACTGTATCCCAGTGAAGTCAGAAATGCAAGATTCTTCGAAAAGCTTGATACTGACACAGTATGTGGGCCTCCATGAAGGAAAACAATCATTGGATCTAATCGATCACTTTTCTTGGAAGTGCAAGAGACGTAAATAGCTTCGTATGGTTTAGTTGCACCTGAAATAAAAGGTGTGCATTCAGTTTGCATGTATCTCGCGCGATGAAAAACATGGCCTAAAAGGACCATGGAAATGTAGAGGAGGGAACAGTCCTTGGTATATTCATGAGTCAGTCTTATGCTCTTTTATCTTGAGGCGTATGTCTAATGCCTCTTTACCTACATGGTGAATGAATGACTGTTGAACAGCTTATATTGACTGGGGTACCTTAGTATCTCTGAGGTCAGTTTACCAACATCATATATGGTGAATGAATGGCTATGTTTAAAAGCATATGTTGCCTAGCTGTACCTTTTTCCAAATTAGCAGACACGTCTCTCACTGGGATCTTCAGAATGCTGAACTCCCGAGACGAGAGCAGTGATATAACCTGCAGATAGTATAGATGACATGTCAACAGTGGAGATTAAATCATAAATAAAGCACATTCCGTATTAAGAAGCTATCATATACCCTGTCAGAGCAATTATTCATGGGACTTGGAACGCTTAACCAATTAAAAGCAGCGGTTTGAACTGCTTTATCGGCAAGATGCCCATACTTGATTTGAGGAAGATCTACTGGGCTGCTAGAAACTTCAGAGAATATCAAAGATGACATCACAAGTTGTTTAGTGGAGTTTCACTAGACCCTAATGGAAAGTACTAAACAACCAGTAACTGAGAGTACCAGCAATGATGTTGTCATCGTCTAGTGTAAGAGCATGCCATCCAGAATTCGAGTCATTAGGACTGATTCGCCTCAGAACACCACTGAAATTTGGCAATCCAAACAGAACTTAATAACAGAAAAAGAAGTAAAGAACACAAAATCTAATCAGGCAAAAACATAAGATTTCACAATCACCTTACAACATTCACAGCCAGTATAACCTCACTGCTATGCCACACAGAGTTTAGAACAATCGTGGATCCATCAGAAAGCCATGGATTACGAAGAAAACCCGCAGAGTATAGCCCTGGAAAGCCACCATCCTCTGGACACTGAACGACTGGAATCTGCAAGGATTATGAGGAGGAATCTTACTTAGCAGGAGAATCCTATTGACCCATTGATTTAAATTACACAATTGGAAACACAGTACTTAATTACCACTTCAACAACGTTGGCAGATGAGAGTGCCTTTAGGTCAGCAAGCCAATCAATTCGATGAAGGGATTCAGTTCCCCAATGTGCACCTGACCCCACACAGCTTCTAGCAGATAAAAACACTAGAGACCTTCCATCTGGGCTGGATAACAAGACCAGATAGTGATGAATGTCCATGCATTCAGCTACTCTATAAATAGTAAATACCGGCAAATCTACTTCTTCAACCGGATAACATAGATTATTAGAATACCTGAACAGAGGGAAGAAGGCACTTCCTAACCCTTGAGTTACATTAATCACAGATGAGTCTAGCACAGAAATCTCCCTGGAAGCATCAAATCAAATATAACAATCAGAATACTCAATTTCCAGACGAAAATCTTCTCAACAGAAAGATAACAATCAGAAAATACGAGGAAGTGAATTGTTAGTAACCCACTTCTGTTCACATGTGGCATCTAACCCGAACAATGGTGCTTTAGCAGCATATAAGGCACAAGGCCTATTATAGCAATGCCTTATGCCAAGCTTCCTTCTCTCTGATGACCAGCCAACAAACACCAAATAATGATCTGACTTATCGGTTGAAGGAGCCCAGACAACTTGGCCAACACTTAGATGTTTCGCAACTCCTTCGACAGGCTGAACCTCTCCACTGGATAACATTGCAAGTAAACGTTACCATTATACAAAGCTTCCTGAAAACCTTAACTTTAACCTCACTGTCTCAAACTTTAAATGATGATGATAAAGGCCAGAGATGGAAGACCTGTTAACGTCAATAACAAACAGCACAGGCCGTCTTTTTCCAGCATATGTTTCTCCCCATTCTTCCTCCCATTCCCCTAGTCCTTTCCAGCTACCACAATCTTTTACCGTGGAGCCACATTTCTTATAGCCGTGATGATCAAAGCTAGGCTTGGTGGGAGGTGCCTCTTCAGCAACATAAGCAATGTGACTTTCATCAGAGTTCCACGAAATCCCTTCGAACCTATGTAATTAAAAAACTTCTCAGCATCTTTCATTGGAGTGAATAGATGCTCAACATCCAATACGATTCACATACCAGCCATCAGTGTACACAGAACCATGAACTGACTGGGGAATCAGGAACTCCTTCTCTAAGTTAGACTGGAACCAGATTTCAAACTGAACTGGAGAGTCGTTCTCAGGGTTCCTGACAACTAAAAGTTTGGAACCTGAAGGAGATGGAAGTATAGTAGCCACACCTAACATCTCAACAGGAAAGGGTGCCCACTGAAAGCTCACTGAACTATCCCCATTTCCCTTTGAAATACTAGTAGACACAACGAATTTCCTCCTTTTATTAGCCAGCAAATTCGCTTGGCTAAGTGCAAACATTGCCTGCGACCCAATTCCTGCTTCAAATAATTTCATGTCAACAAAAATTCCTCAGGCATCAAAGGAAGCCACCAAATTGGTAGCCCAAAAAAAAGTCAAAGGAAGAGTAAAATGTAAATCCAACCGCTCTGGGACTTGAAAGTCCATGCCTTGTCAATGCTTGATATGCTTGCGAACTCTCTGAGCAACTTGGATTGGGAATCGTACTCATCCTCCATTGTTGAATCCAATCCTAACGGCAGTGTCTTCGTCGGAGCAGTTTTAGAACAGTCCATCCGGCCGGCACCTGATTTCTGCAACTATCCGGAGACAAGTAGGTTGTTGGTAAAATAAAATGGCATTTTCCGATATTTGGTATACGAAACTTTCGGTGTGCCCAAATTTTTTTTAACGTAAATTTAACATCATCGTCCATTTTCAGTTTGCCACTCGACAGTTCACAATTATTCAAATATTAAATTTTTATTTCACATTTTATTTTTGATCTCATATATTTTCTCAATTTTACAAAAAATCTTACTTTCTCAATTTGATATATATATTCTCAATTTTATAATAAATCTCGCTTTCTTAATTTGATAAAAAAAAATTTAACAAGCTAAAGCATCAACTCAGAGAATAAGAGAGGAAGACAGAACGGAAATGGTTTGTAGACCATTATCTCACTCTTTTAGCCTTCATTAATACTATTCGTAATAATTTCATTATTATCGTTTTTGTCTTTAATACCAAAAGGTTAATAATGACTTCTCCTCCTTTATAAATTCTCATATTTGTTCTTTTTTTTTTCCCTACAACTGTTGGTTGCTTTGCACTGATTTTCCAAATTTTAATCCGTGTTCACCTTTTAGTCAATCTGTATTTTTCATCCTCTTTCTTAACCTCTTTTCTCATCCCATTCTGAATAGCCTTTAATTTTCAGCAACTTAAATTAATTATTTACCTTTGAACACTATTAACAGCAGACACGTTTTTTGTTTTATTAACTTAATAATATAATAACGTAATCCCTCCCTCCCTCCCTCCCGGATTTCATACAATTCCTGCCTAGAATTCTCCATCCCGCTAGCCCCTCCCTTCAGGTGAGGAAATCCCTTTTTAATTAAATTAGGGACTCTTTTCAGAATTCCTTCAATTAAACCTTTTCATTCAGTGACCTCTAACTTCTACAATCTTAATTACCCTAATTTCCTTTATCTTTTCCTAATTGATATCTGAATTGATTTTATGTCCTTCCACACATCAATACTTGTATATCCAATATATTTTATTCTTGGTTATTAAGAGACAATTCGATATTTTTTCGGATTTTCATAATCTTGAATTTTATATTTTTTACCCTGTTAAACATAAATTTTTCTGTTTAAACTAATTCTACAAGAAAAATTCATAAACAACAATACGGTCCCCTTAATATTTACTCCACGTCTACTACCTCTCATAGTATGCCCTTTAGTCCTTCATGGCTGAAGAAATTCCTCCCAACAATCCCAGACCTCTTGACGACATCAATGGAGACGAACATGTTTTGTTCAATCAAGAAGATGTCAAAGTGATTGATGTGTATTTTCTAGAACATTATTTAGATAACTTATGGAGTTGCCAGGTCACATATAGGTTTTCGATGCAACTTATGGTTTGTTCCACATTTTTATCCGTCTATTGAGAATAAAAGGAGATTTTTAACAAGCAGTTATGGATGTTGGATCATTCCATCATACAACTGGTGAAATTTGAAACACCATCACTTGAATTTTTTGAACGCTTTCATTTTGTGGGAATTTGGGTGGAACTTGTAGCTAGGTATGCCCATGACCCAAAATATTGGTAGGTATATGGGCGTCACGGTCCTGCACGAGCGCATCCCCAATTCCACCTATCATGATGTGCTCGATCGGATGGATCGAAAGCTTGCCAGTTGGAAGGTGTCCTCGCTTGCTTTGGTGGGTAGGGTTCATCTTGCGTAATCAATTCTTTCTACTACTTTTCATTTGTTGTGCAAACCATTACGCTCCCTAGTCGTATCTATGGTGATATTGACAAGGGATTCAATACTTTTGTTTGGGGGGGGGGGGGGGAGACAACAGCTGAGGAACAGAAGACCACCTTCTTTCTTGGGAGACGATTTGCCAGCTTAAGAGCTAGTGGGTCTGAGACTTCACATGGCGCGTCCGCTAGCTTAATCAAGCTATATGGAAAATTTCGTTTTCCTGTTTCTTGCAAAACCATATGATCTTCGGGTGTAGGTTTTGCGCACGAAATATCGGCGCGAGGATGAATCGGGGTTCCATCCTCGTCATTTCTTCTCGAAGTCGCCACTTTAATGCAAGTCATTACCCAAGGCATGTGGGAAGGGATTTGTTATGTCACACATCAGGTGAGTGGGATTTTATTTTTTTAAGAGCTTGGTTGCCGAAACCTATTATCCTGCAGCTTGGAGGGATGTCTCCGTTGCATGATGGTTAGGGTGAGGGTGTGCCGGTTCGGGGAGTAGAGAACGATGGTCGATTTTTCATCTTGTCGGCATATGATTATATTGCTACAGATTGGGAACCAGTGAAGGAGGTGGATTGTGCTTGTCTGAGGCTGGAGAGGACCTCATCGGATTAGGCACTTCCTCTAGTTAAAGCCCATCAATGAATTCTAACAAATGAGGAAAGACGGAAGGGGCATATGACGGACGATGACACACGACCCTTGCTGTCAACTTTCGGCCGAAATAGTCCTTTATGTGTTGTGTAACAGTCCATTTGCACCAAAGGAAACTCAGTGGTATGTGAATATACTGATGGGACATGTGTAAGAGCACATTGGTCTCCACAAAGCATATGAGAAAGTTCAAACATTTTAGATGAAAATCTTGGTGAAGGCTTCCAAGAAGGACAACGTGACCTCTTGTTTTTTTGATGAGCTTCACAAAGTTCTCAAAGTCTTGTGACAATCCCTTCTTTTTCATGGCCAAAGGATATGAGAGCCGTGTATGCTTCCAGATTTCTTCTGGTGTGAGGACAAAGTTGGTGTTGGCGGGCTCTCGCATTGTAGGAGGTGGTGTAGCTGTCTTGGCATATGTATCCTCCTCTTCCTCTGGGATGTCGATTGCTATCTGATCGGACACCATTTCTAGTTTTGGAATGGATTTCGGATTCCCTTGGATTGTCTTCTCGCTTCAAAGTGAAATCGCCTTCATCTCCATGTGCGTTTTTCCCGATCTGTGGTGGTTGTTGGGATTTCTTTGGTGTTGCATGGAAGCTACCCTTGTGGCCTCTGATCAACCCATTGTGATAGTGATGTGTAAGATGCTTCCATCCTCTGTATCATAGCTTTTTTCCCTTGCAAAATAGTATTTGGTTAGCCAACTGTGCCTGCATCTTCTTTATCATTAGCATGAGATCCTCGTTGATTCCTCCAGGAGGGTCGATTTTGCTGCTGTTGATTTGGCTTGTTTGGGAATCCTGGTGGTCCTTGGTAGTTTTTCCCCTTAGTGGATCCACTAGTGTTGTTGCTCGAGCTCACATTTGGGTACTGATTAGTGCCTTGTGTAGTGGTGTTGGTGTTGTAAGTTTCCACCCTTGGCTTGTAGAAGTCCAGGCGTCCTCCTCCATTCTGGAAGTTGTACTCCATTCTTGGACGACCTCCGAAATTCTTTGTTTTGTAGTATGCATACCTTCTGGATAAGGATCTGGTATGATAACCAAGTCCTTAACGGACAAGTGTTATATTCCAGAAGGTCCATTCACAAGCTTTTAGTCAACTACTTTGTTCACGGTTTAAGCCAAAAGAAAGGTTGCAAAAAGGGGTTTTCTAAATTACCAACTAAGTTTACTATCAAAGAAGCATGGAAAGTGATTGAAGTAACTAAGGGAGGAAAAAGAGCAACAAGATTAATCAAAGAGAGAAGGGTTGCTAGACTTTGGGTGTTGGAAATGCTCCTCTAAACACTTGAAGGAATCCAAGATAAGGTCTCATAACGAATTACCACTACCAATTCACAAGTAATCAAGCCAATTGGTTGTAACCACAAGGTGTTTGACGAAATGTCTAGGTGCTTAGAAAGTCTTAATGACACCACACACACTAAGAAAGGTGCGCTAGTCACCCTTTGACACCCCAAACATCCCAATCACTCAAGTTTGTCACTACCTAAGTGATTAACAAAATGAGCTCTAAGTGTTCGATGCAATGTCACTAAGGAAATCCTCACACTAAAGGTTGAATTGGGGTGTGGCTTGGTCCGCAGACACCTTACTTCAATCTTGGATTGACATACTAACTCAATTCAATCACAATTAAGCAAACGAAAGAATATAATTGACCAAATTCAAGCCATGGCACTAGTCGGTTGAAAACACCATAATCCAAGCAATAACCAAGACCACAGATTCCATTATATGAGCCGAAATAATTGCGCATTTCAGGCTTTTGACTCAGCATCTTTGTCAACAATGGCAAGAGCTACAACCACTCGACAACAACATTATTTGGCCATTCTACTAATTATCATTACATTACTTCAACACAACTATATAAGCAAATATAAGGAAAACATTTTGACACCTCACCCATAAGGGCTTCCTCCTTAAATCTAGTAGTCGTTACATAATTTTGTTTTTTTTATAAAAATCACTCAATTAGCTTTCTCTCATCTCTCACATTATAATCTTTCACTAGGCTTCATCACTTTCCTTTTTATTGGAAAAAGATAACCAAATGAATTTTTTGTTATTATATAATATTTCACATATTTACTTATTTATTTTAATCAATTCATTATCTCTTTACCAATTCAGGAAACTATGAGGGTTGTCTGGTTGAGTCGGTTAAATTTTAAAAAATTCACAAAACCTAAGGATAGTTTATATAATATGATCTTTCTTTCGAGATCTTTTTAATGGGCTTGTATATTGAGGTTACATTTTCATCAGTTAATTGGTTTATCAATCACTATCTATTGATGATCAACTTAAAACACTAATCGGGTTTATCTCGCTTTTAATTTGGCATATCCATCAAACCTAAGCACACTTCATAGAACATGATCCTCCAGTTGAGGTTATATTTCTTTAAATTTGTCGGGTTATAAGTCGTTAGCTCTTGATCAGCTTAGGAATCTAATCAAAGTTGAGTGAAATTTTTTTTGGTTCATCCACCTCCTTTTATCTAACTCGCCAAAATTGCAAACTATAATTTGCTTTGATTTTCTTTAACCCGTGTATTGATGTATCCTTTCATTCATTTGTAACCAAATTAGTTTCAGACTCGAGCAAGTTTATTTTTGGATACGTTCATTATAGTTTAAATTTTAATCCAGTTTGAATTTATAGGAGACAAGAACGGAGAGTATTAGAAAAAATAAATGGATTCTTTCGATTGAGGGGAATTAGATTTTCGATAAGACTAGAGGAATTTCATGGCGAATCAGAACGAGGCAAGGGATGAGGAACTTATATAGTCGATGACAAAACTGCAAACTTCATGGGAGTGGAGAGTTGCAATGGAACAATTAGAAATCTAAGCGAGAATAATGAAGGAGGTTGGAGGAAGAGAGCTGGAAGAGTGAGCTGACGCAGACTGGCTGACAGTGCCAGTCAGGGAAGGAATCTCCCATTGGCAATTTATCTTCTTCACTAGGAAATTATCCATTTTACCCCTTCAACTCTCGTTGTTGTTACAGATAATTACTTCTAATTTTTTTTTGATTTTTATGACACTTTTTAATTTATTCCTAAATAACGGATTTAGTACACATCCAGGTCAAATAATAAATTTAGACAACTTAAGGTACATGTATTACGCTGTGCAGTCTGCATTGTGTGAGATAATCTAAAGCTTAAGTCCATTTATGGCGTTCAAATGTCATGTGACCTTGGCCTACACTTACATAAACTAAGCAAAGTAGTCCAATAAACATTAGATTAATGAATTGACCGTCTCAAATATGTTGTTTCTCCCTTTTTGTTGTTGTTAATGAGTCGGTCACATTTTGTCTCCCAAATTGGTTACCTACATGTCTTTGTTGTAAGTAGCAGCTGGAGTTCTATCGATGGCTCCTATCGGCAACCCACTCATCACCTTCTATTGTCTGCTTGTGTTTTAATAACTTTTTTTTTTGATGAATATGTTATGTATAATTCATGAAAAGCAACGCAATGCGAAGAAGCAAAGCGTACTAGTTCCAGCACAAGACAAAAATCAGTAGAAACTATCTCCTGAAACTATTAATTCTATCTCATAATAGTCAAAACATCTCGCAAAATATTCTGTGTTAAACTTAAAGCAGTACAACTCTTCTCTCATGCTTGTCTCCTGCACATTTCATACCAGATTGTGCTGATGATTGCTCTCTAAATCACACGCCCAAAAGAAACCCCAATCGCATTACCAAAACTTCTTAATCGCTTCAGTAATCTACTCCTTCCAGCTCCTAGGTTGCCATCTTCCTCCAAAGTAGTAGCTCCAAATTTTCTGACTATACCCACAAATAATCATAATGTGTACCACTGAATCAACTCCTTTTTCACATAAACGACACAATATATCAGTCGTGAGAACCCATTCTGCTATCTGCTCTTTTGTAGTTAGCTTTTCCTTAATTTGAAGCCAAACAATGAACGAATGTTTAGGGTTCGTAGGCTTTTTCCAAGAAAGATCACATCATTCCACCAAAGTTCCAGTAGAACGAATTGTTCTCCAGACCAAGGAAACAGAGAATTTGACATTGGATTCCCATTCCAAAGAAGAGATCCATTAGAAATAAAAGGGGTGATCGTGTCTCTAACCTTCAAGATACATTTCCAAGTCCACGAATGATAAGGTGTTCCACTGCTATCCCAAAATGAATTCTTCTAATTCTATACAACTGAATCCATGCCACCCACAAGGATCCAGCCTGCATCAAGAGGTTCCATAAATATCTTGCAATGCAAGTCTTATTCCATTTTTTCAGATTTCTAATCCCAAGACCACCTTCCTTTCTTGAGAGAGCAACATGCTTCCAGTCCAACTTTGCTTTCTTATTTCCACCTTCTTTAACTCCCAAGAGATAGTTGCTGCAAACTCTATTAACTCCTTTGATCACAGCTTTTGGCAGCAGAAAAATTGACAGCAAGAATTGGCTCAAGGCTTCAAGAACCGAACGAACCAATTGCAACCTCTTGCATAGCTTAAAACATGAGCTCTCCAACTATTAATTATATCTGTAATTTTCATGATTAGCACGTCACATTCCTTACAAGTGAGTCTCCCAAAGATAAGGGGAACTCCCAAATAACGGACAGGGAAAGTGGCTTCATGAAACCTTATACTGACAATAATTGCTTCTTTAATATCATATGAACCTGTTCTGAAAAAGAACAATTCTGTCTTTGAAGGACTGATTTGCAGTCCAGTTAAATAGTAGAATTTTTTAAAACTTCACAAACTCCATACACTCCCATTTTTGTCTTAGTAATAAAAGCTAAAAGATCGTCAGCAAAGCAAAGGTGAGTAATGGAGAGTTTCTTATATCTTGGCTGAAATGAAATGTCCCCCTGAGCCACTGCTTGCTTCATCAGGCAATGAAAAAGCTCCATTGCAATAACAATTAAAATTGGAGAAAGTAGGTCTCCCTGTCTTGGCCCCTTCTCCCCTTGGAAATACCCAATCATACCTCCATTAATTTCAATACTAAATATTACTGAAGTCGAACACACTTTAATTCATTTAATGAATTTATTAGGAAAATTCAAGACTTTCATAATATTCAAGAAAAAGCGGATATCAACTGAATCAAAAGCTTTTCTCAAATCCACATTAACTGTGCATTTAGGAGAAACATGTTGTTGATGATAAGCACTCACTAGCTCATGACTCATAAGAATACTATCCCATATATGTCTTCCAGCAATAAAGGTCGACTGGCTCTCACTAATGATATCAGGCAAGCAACTTTCTAGTCTTTTAGAGAGGATTTTCGAAATACATTTATAGATTACCTTAGCAACAAGCAATAGATCTATAATATGCAGCATTACTAGCATTAACCTTCTTAGGTATGGGAGTAAGAAGAGTTAAATTAACCACCTTAGGAAGAATATATTTATCAAAGAAGATACCAACTGCATTGCAGATTTCATCACCAATTAAGTGCCAACCAGATTTAAAGAAATTAGATGAGAAATCATGGGACCAGGGCTCTTCTTATTAGGGATTGAAAACATGGCATTCTTGAGCACATAAACTTTCAGTATGACTATCTAACAGTTTCTTAATAACAACGCATTTGAGCTCTTCAACAGTATTGGCCTTCATGTCCGGATTAACAATACCAAGCAGATCAAAATAATAAGAAATCAAGATAACTGATAGAGAATCAATATTAGTGACCACATGGTCATTTCCATCCTCTAACTAATTAATCTGTTTTCTAGCCTATTTGATCTTAACTGCTCTATGAAAGAAACTAGTATTTGAGTCCCCATCCTTCAGTAAGATTTTGTGAGCTCTCTGATTGTACATTAATTCTTCACCTTGCTTAAGCTTATTCCAATTATTTCTATAAACTTTTTTCTCCTCGAGATGAGTAGAGATTGGGGACAAAAGAGATATTTTTTGTGCTTCTATCATTCTATCCTCTCCTACTTTAACTCTCCTTCTTATATCTGATCAGTTATGTTGATTAAAAATTTTCAAGGCACCTTAACAGCTTTAAAGCTTAGCATAAACTCTTTCAAATCCAATTTTATGAGAGATGGCACACTGACCACTCTAGACATCTTTCATAACATCCTCATATCCCTTCGAGTGAGTCCAAAAGTTACAAAACTTAAAAGACTTTGGAAGCAAATTATTTTGTACCTTTGAAGTAAGGGGAATTCCACAGTGATTTGAGACTCTAGAGGCTAACATCTCAACTCGACTAGAAGGGAACTCATAAAACCAAGCTAAATTGACAAGACATTTATCCAATTTTTTAGAGATTGGATCACCCACTCTATTTTTATGCCAGGTAAAGAAAGAGCCAGCAGACTTATGCTCAATAAGGTTATTACCATCAATCCAATCACCAAAAACCCTTATACCAGTAGAGACACCAACACAATTAGAAGCTTCTGAGGGGGGAAACAATCGCATTGAAATCACCAAGAATTGCATAAGGAATACCTTATCTAAAGTATCCAGCAGTTTCATCATACATTCTTTGTCTCTACCTCTTTATTAGCACCATATACCACACAGATATACAAGGCCTGACTTCCTCCTATTTTAAGAGCTATAAATTGAGACGTGCATTAGATCTTAATGAGCTGAACTAAAGATCTCCATAAAATCCATATCTTTCCCAAGGAACCTTTGTCATAGTTTGAAAAAGAACTCCAATCAGAAAAAACAGAGACTAAGATTTTATTCATCTTACTACTATTGACTCTAGTTTCCTAAATAACAACTATATGTCTATTGTATTTATTGAGATAACTAAGGAAAAACATATACTTATTAGGAGAGTTGAATCCTTTTTTATTCTAAATAAGGACCTTAATTACCATTTTTTTCCTTTTCCGACCACCTAGCTTCGCAGAAGGAAAATAAACCCCCAAAGTAACTTTTGTTGGTGTACCATGAGGATTTTCAACAATTATCTCTTCATCACATATACCCTCTGATTGATCTGAGACATTTAAGCTAATATCTACCTCTTCAAGTATCACGTTATTAGCCACCAAAGCAGTAAGTTCTTCTGTTTACTTATGTATACCCTTAGGACTCATTCTTCATATCCAATCCTCCCCTCTCAGAAGAGGTTCAAGTATTGTTCCCTGTTGAGGAGTATGAATTGCTTCCAACAGTCTCAACATCATTCTCCTCTATCCCTTCAGCTTGTGCATCCCTAACCTCCACAAATGCCTCCTCTACTTGCATAGAAGTTTCAGAGAGTTTACCCGTGGGAAAGTTACTGATTATCTAAATTAATGGCGGGGACTTCTTAACCTCTCTCCAGTAAGATTAAGGTGGAGATGTTGCCTTCTTAGGGGAATATTTCCTAGCTTGTTTAATCTCAATCGGAATACACACTCTCACCTCCTTCATCCAGATATTCTAAATTTTTGGACACTCAACTCCCTCTTCAACAAGAAAATAGATCTTGATATCCAATCCTCCTCTTATGGACTTATTCATTGGCCTTCCAAATCTACTAACCAACCAACCAATACCAAGTCGTAACCCCTTTTAAAGTAATCCAAGTCGGAACAACTTTGGCTGCAAGCTCCAATGGCTCAATACCTACCTTCCATTTCCTAAGCATCAAAGCCGAATGGTGGATATGCCACATTCTGATCAAGATCCAGTCACAAAGCTTCATTGACGGCAGTTCAATAAGGAAGAAACCTTCAGACAGTATCGACAATATAACCTCACCTTCGTATCCCTAAACTCTATTGATCATCAATAAGAAGACTCTCATCAGGGGGATCGGTCCAAGAAACTGGGCAACAAGAGCAGACCTCATCTTAACAATACCCTTCTCGATGATCGAATCTGGGATCATTAGAGCACCATCCAAAAACACCGAATCAGGGATGTCAAAGAATTTAATCTCTATAGGATCCTTAGCAATAATATTGGTCCATGAACTATTGGAACTTACACCACCATCCACCTTCGCCTCACCAGATCCAGCCTTAAAGGCTTTCTCCTTAGCGAGCGAGGAGGTTTCAATCCCCTTTCCCTTTTCAGATTCAGATCCGAGTTTAGAACTCTTTTCTATCTCTGATACGATGTCTGGGGTAAAGAAGAAGAAGTCGAATCTACCTCGGCAACCATAGGAGTGACAACTGTCTGACAGGCAACCCGAGAGAGGGGGGGGGGGGAGATCATTTACCAATAGATGGATAACGGCCGGTAAAATCAAAGAAGACAACCAAAGCGCAGAAAAATTTCAGAAAAACTCACGTGCTGGCGCGTTCAATAATAATCATTAAGAAAACTTCTCCAATTTCTTTTACATATAATCTTTTCTTTAATTAACTTAATACACGTAAAGTTTAGTTCTTTTTATTGTGCAGTGCAAAATATAGTCTGTACCCATCTGAAATTGAGATTTCAACTACTAATGGAATGAAGAATAAATAGTTAACTGGGATTCAATTCAGCCAAGTTAGAGTCTCCGACTGTGAGTGACAAGGATCCAAAATAATGAATGGAGTAAAGACTAAAGCAGTCTCGTTGCTTTCGGTTTGGGGGTTGGTCTGTATGACGACTATTTTTCATTTGCGCCCTTATCAATTTACAGATCATCTGCTAGAGATGACTGTGGTAGCGGCGGCTTCAAAGTCAACTCATCATCAATGATCAAACAATGACTTCTCTCCCGCACCGTATCTTCTATTTTTCTTGTTCACAAAGTCAACAGCATTAAAAGTTGCCGGAATCATTCCATGAATGAAGAAACTGTCAAACTCACCTGTAAATCATTACAAGTCCTGATAATGGCTACCAGCATAGTAAAAAGTTTCATTGGACGTTTTGTCAATTGCTTTTCTAAGCTAAACTGAAGTGAGTGGTACGTTACCTGCAACTGCAAATAAATACAACCCTCAATTCAAACTGGGTCCAGCACTGTCAATCATAATTCCCCTTCTTCCACGGTCCAATAACTCAGGCTGGCTCTGTAATTCATTCATCATGCCTGGATTCATACAAAGTAGTAAAACCTCCATTTCTGCTCAAAGTTTCAAACACATATAAAAGGAAACTAGATACCGCCCCAGCTCCACTTCTGAACAAAGCCCGACAAAAATATGATACCCAAAAATCCCCAATTACTCTGCTACTACCTTTTCCTGCTCCTGAATTCCCACCACTTCCTTCTCTGCTCAAAATCCCAACCCCAACCATTGAATCCGCCGGTCACCGAAGGATTCACTTGCAACCCAAACCAATCCACCGACTACCCATGCCAGGCCTACGCTCTCTACAGACCAACTCCCCCTAACTTCCTCGACTTAGCTTCCATCGCTGACCTTTTCTCCCTCAGCCGTCTCATGATCTCCAAACCAACCAACATCTCCGACCCATCCGCGCCTTTGACTCCCGCGCAGCAGCTTTTCGTGCCCTTGACTTGCTCCTGCAACACCATCAATTCCACCTTCAGCGTCTCCTCGGCAAACCTCAACTACACGATCAAATCAGGCGACACTTTCTGGTACGTTTCCACCGACCACTTCCAGAATCTCACCACTTACCAGTCCGTCGAGGCCGTCAACCCTGGCATCGTCCCGACTAAGCTCGAAGTTGGGGATAATGTTGTTTTCCCCATCTTCTGCAAGTGTCCTGACCAGACCCAGAAATCGAACCGGGTTAATTTTATGGTTTCCTATGTGTTTCAGCCGTCTGACGATCTTTCTCGACTAGCTGCCACTTTTGGGGTTCCCAAGAAATCGATTGCTGATGCTAATGGGAACCGGATCAGCCCTCTGGATACGATCTTCATTCCGGTCAATCGGTTGCCGGTTCTTGCTCAAGGGAATTCCAGTACTAATTCTACTCCTCCTTCTCCTCCTCCACCTTCTTCTGTGAAAACGGAGAGGAAAGGCCTGATTAGAGGATTGGCAGCCGGGATTGGGGTTTGTGGGGTTTTGCTGGTTATGGTGATTGGGGTTTGGGTTTATAGGGAGAAGGCGTTTAAGGAGGAAGCAGCTGGGAAATGGCGAGATGAGGAGAAGCAGAGGAAGGGGTTTTATATGGCAGAAGGAGGAGGGAAAGGGATCAAGGAAATGGAGGCAAGTTTAATGGCGGATGTATCAGAGTGCTTGGATAAGTACAGGGTGTTTAAGATGGATGAGTTGAGAGAAGCTACTCATGGGTTCAGTGAGGATTCTTTGATTGAAGGCTCAGTCTTTAAAGGTCAGATTGATGGCGTTCAGTATGCCATCAAGAAGATGAAGTGGAATGCTCGTGAAGAGCTCAAGATCTTGCAAAAGGTAATCCAACAATCCCTCTTTACTCGGTTTTCCTTTTTCATCAAGCTCATCATCTCCTTCTGAGCTCTGCAGTAAAGTCTGGAGGACTCGGTCAAATTCATGGGAGGTGAAAAACAAAAACTGAAACATTCTGATAGATTAAGACACGTCTGACCGTCTAGTTTTTTAATCAGTTTCCTCTCCTGAGGACGTTAATCATTTTCATAATGGTTGGGATTTGGAGGTTAGTAATATTATAAGAATTTTGCTTGGCGGTTAGCATCATAATGTGTTAGGTATTTTGCTTCATCACTCATCTCTTTTCTGTCTGTTTCAATAGGTGTAAATGTCCTTTTGTTGTCTTATGACTCAAATCATTTAGCTGATTGCTCAATGGAATATCCCATTCATCCTTCCTACTAGATGATAAATAGTAGTCTGTAGAAAGATGCCAATACAAGCATAAACCAAGTAGTCTGTAACTAATTGACATTCATATCAAAGTTTGTGTGTTTGTTCAACAGGTAAACCATGGAAATCTAGTACAACTAGAGGGTTTCTGCATTGATCCTCAAGAAGCCAACTGCTATCTAGTCTACGAATACATCGAAAATGGTTCACTCCATTCTTGGCTCCACACCGACAAGAGTCAAGAATTGAGTTGGAAATCAAGGGTACGAATAGCTATCGACGTAGCCAACGGCCTCCAATACATTCACGAGCACACGAGGCCCCGCGTGGTGCACAAGGACATCAAAAGCACCAACATTCTCCTTGACTCGAACATGAGGGCCAAAATAGCAAACTTTGGGTTGGCCAAATCCGGATGCAACGCCATAACAATGCACATTGTTGGGACGCAAGGCTACATCGCCCCCGAGTACCTGGCTGATGGGGTTGTCTCTACAAAGATGGATGTGTTTGCGTTTGGTGTGATTCTGCTTGAGCTCGTTTCAGGGAAGGAAGCCATTGATGAGGATGGTAATGTGTTGTGGGGTGAAGTTGGTCGGGTTGTGGAAGGAGGAGGAGGAGGGAGTCCTGAAGGGATCAGGAAAGTGGAGAAAGTGAGGAGTTGGGTTGATGAAGCTCTAGTGGAAGAGACGTATTCGATAGAGAGTGTTGTGAATGTTATGACAGTGGCAGCTGCATGTGTGCATAAAGATCCAACAAAGAGGCCGAGCATGGTGGATGTTGTGTATGCTTTGTGTCGGAGCGATGACTTGTTTTTTGACGTCTCGGGTGAAGGCTTGTCTAATCCTGACGTCATTGCAAGATAGGAATGAATCATCAGCGATGGTAGAGTCTGCATTAGAGAGAGCATATTATATGTGTAGAACAATGAGAGGTTTGTTTTTGTAGTAAAATGAACTCGTTTTATAATTGTGAGTGACATTGATGTCAATAGTTTTATTATTGAGCGATTGAAGAACTATGGAGGATTTCGAGACCGGATAGGCAGCCAGCAAAAACAGTATTTGTTGGCGGCAAATAGATCCTGACCGTCCATTGTGGACTTCAATCAAACGGACATTATTGTCTGTAGTGTAATTTTGTAATTTTTTAAGAGAATCAAACAATTAAAACTCGTAGATCTCCGACGCTACCGCCGCCGATACCTTCTTCTTCATCCTCCACTACCTGGCAGAGCTCGACGGTTCCTCACCTAATCACCTCCCGCTACCTCACCGGTCGCAGAGTTAACGGGTTGTTCGTCGGGAGCTACGTGTTCGTCGGTACTTGTAAAGTAATTGTCTCATCGATGCTTATTTGAACCCGTCAGCTAGTAATCTCCGTCCAGCCTTGAAATCAGAGCAATAGTTGTCGCCAGATTTGCTGCTTGACCCATCGAACTAAAATCGTTTGATGAAGAATAGCAATCGACGGGGCAAAATAATCTAATTGATGAATAATCTAATTTAAGAGGATCATCAATATTTGAACTAGTTGTGTTAGTTTTGAAGGATTTATGTTTTTCGCCCTACGTTTGTATAGAAATTAGTGAAGTGTTGGATTTGATTAATCAGAATTAATTTGGTCCGATTAGGAGTTAATACGTCTTGCTAGAGGTCACTGTTAATTAGTGGTTTGTGTCATGACTAATCGGATTGGGTCCTACAAGGTCACACGCTTATAATATATACCGAATCAATGTCATAATCCAAGATGGATTAGAGTTAGTGGGTTGATAGCCCAATAGGGTTAGGGTTTATGAGAAACTCTCTAAATAGACTGTTAGCGTAACAGTTTATTAGAGGCCTGAAGCCGTCAGAAGCTTTTAGAGAGAAAACACTAGCTACCAAACACTCTGGAAAAACGTTCTTCGATCAAGCGTTCTAGCAAGCGTTGATGAAGGAGATCCGGATTCCAGCTAGTGTGGATTGAGTAGAGGAGCTACACGTGAAGCTCTCGCATTCGATCTAAGGCTTCGGCAAGTACTAGTCGTCGAACTAGTACTCACGCTTCAAAAGGTAATTTATATAAACCTTTGTTATTGATTCATATGCAAGCGAGTCCGTCTAGGAAGTTAGATGTAATCGTATTTTCTCTGCGATTAGTTATTATACATCTAAAACACTATACTACCACGTTCCCATGTACTCGTCTATATGTGCTAGGTTTCTTGTATTGTACTCATTTGCGCACTAAAATTTCCACGTACTCATTATTTTTTATTGACGTTTTGATTTCACGTACTCAATTACGTACTCGTGTTTGTTTCATGTACTCGTTTATGTCCTTGTTTTTTATTTTTATATACACATTTTTGACAATGTACTGATCATTTTTATTATACTCGTTCAAGTACTCGGTTTTTATTGCACATATTAGTTGGTGCATGTATGTTTATACTCACTTCCTAGACACTATACTCGTCTTCCAACAATAGACTCATCTCTATACTTGTTTTATTTGTACTCGTTTTTATAGTATTACTACACTTTGTTTTAATTAATCACATTAAAGATTCACAATCCAATAATAAAATTTCAAAAATACAAGACTGAAGATGTTTAATTATATTGTAGGAACATTGTAGTAAAAAACTGGTCTTCAATTTGTTATGTTGGGTTTTGAACCCAGGTAAAGAGCAGCTAGTTAGCTCATCAAGCCAAATATGGCCACAGACTCGTTATCGTTTGGACACTTTAATTGGGCTGAACCTACGTGGGACAAGCTTATTTGCTTCCTAATAGCCCAAGTCCCGATCATTCTGTTAGACTCTAAACTGACGAGATGGGCCTTAAACTGACGAGATGCTTCCTAATGTCAGCCGCAGATGGAAACATTGCGTGCTACTGAACGGCGTTGTTATCTTGACGCGAGATGTCATAACGGATATCCAATGCATAGATTGTAGTAGTAGGTGGCATTCTGCTAGCAGTATGCTCACGCGAATGTCCGGAGTGCAAGTGTTGAATAGTCTAGCTACTTCCGCCGAGTCCATATGAATTGTGATACGATCTCATAACTTGGCCCTTGCCACCAACAAGGCTTCCCGGATGGCCAGGAATTCTACAATGAAAGGATTTGAGATATGATGAATCACTACGCCAGTAGTTGAAACCGTGGAACCACGTGAGGCTTTGACCACAAGACCAATCCCACCGTAGTCATCGCCGTGATGTGAGTTTTCCTCTTGTGTCCACAAAGAAGTCCCATAATGTCGCTCGATGAGGTCAAGGAGTAGTTGGAGTAGTCCCTCAGTACGGTAGTTGAAGATGGAGGAGCAAAACTGCACCCTTGTAGCTCTGAGTAGTGGTAAGAAAATTGTCGGGGCAAGGAGTGATTGAAAACCACCTTATTTCTTGATTTTTACATTCTCCACCAAAAATAAACCAATTTGAGGGCCTCAGTTTGGTCATGGCGTAGGGTGTTGCTAAAGAGCAACAAGGTGATAGTTAACTGGGAAGGTCACAATCACAGGCCTCTGAGAGCTGTATGGCAACCGGGCATGAAAATAAACAAGTGGTCAAAAGTTTCATTCATCAAGCCACACACAGGGCACGTAGGAGAAATTGCAACATTCTTTGCGGCTCGTGATAAGGGGTAGGACGACGTTGTTATAACTTTTTTCATAAAAAATTTCAATTTAGGTTGGAGGGGGATTTAATAAGGACCAAAGCTTAGCCAGACTGGATATATGATCAACCAAATGCGGTCCCGCGACGGTAGAATGTGAGGCGTCATTAATCTCTTACCATCGGTGGTATCCGGATTTCAGCGAGAATTGCCCCGAAGTTGTTTTCAAAATGAACTCAATTGAAGTAAAAGACAACAGATGGCTGGTCCAAGTAAGTACGTTACATGGTGTCGTAGTCTTGTCAGCTAACTAGCTAGTGTTTTCCACTGGCAGCAAAGTGCAGAGAACCTCATAAACGTTATCTTCGCAATCCTGCAGCAGCGACAGCTCCGTCAATTAAGTCGCCTGACTTTCCTTCAGTGAGTTAAATGGTATTAGTTGCTTCAAGTTTCATTGGCATAATAATAACCTCAATACCTTAAAATTGGTGTTTATTACTATTACATTGAAATTAATCATTAACGTTGACTCAGGAATGGAAAGGCAAACAAACAGTGAATTCTTCAAAACACTGAGGTTTGCAGAAACTCTTGCCCATTTCCCCTATAATATATTTATTCCTAGTTTAAAAACAGAAGTATATAGTTTTCTTGTCACCGTCCTTTTATAAATTTTACACAGTAGTGACATTTATTCCTGGATTTTTGTTATAATGCATGCAGATTGCAGACTATGTCAAACGGACCAAGACAAGACAGGGTTCGGTAGTTGATCACGACGAAACAAGGATTGGTTTGGTACTGCGTACTAATAATAGTAGTAGGTGGTCCACCAACTCTCTCTATAAGCCCCCAAACAATCAATAGAGTGTATATGCCATGCAATTCTACACTCTCAAGGTGCAGTTCAACTCATTTGTCTTGATATTTTTATATTTATATGGTAAATAAGTAATTTGTTCATTTTACATGAACATGCAGTGTGATATTGTATTAATAAACTATATGATATGTGATGGAGGAAAAGTTATAATACCGTCATAAAAAGTCACGAAGTTAGAAAGGTTCTAAATCTATAATTAGTTTGGAACATTAAAACTATATAAAAGTGAATACTACTACTATATTATTCATTAAGGGTATTTTATAGTTAGCTTTTAATGATTTTAATTAATTTTTTTTAATTAAATTTTGTTAGACCTATTTAGTTGAATCTCAATTTAATTATATAAAATCAAATTAAATATTAACTAAACACACATATTATTCATTAAAGAGATTTTTCTTTTCTAATTGAACTTTGGACTGACTTAGTTGTGTCTTAAATCTTGGCAATGGTCGGATTCGGACTCAAATAGTTAATATATGTCCCCCACCTGTTGTAGTTTCGGGTTCAGACAACACCCACACTATATAACATTTCGTTACAAAAAAAATTAATTTATCGAGTCGGGTTCGGCTTGTATACTTCAATATTCATACCCTATTTGTACCTGCACATAACGGTTCTCGAGTTTTCCCATACCCTTAAAATACCCGATCGACTTGGATTTTATCCTGTTTGACCGAATCGGGTTCGAGCAGATATCCGTATTGGCGGTTATGATTGTCATCTAATAAATCAAATTAAATATTAACTAACCATTTATTGTTATGAATATTGTTATTATGGTGAATGAATGTACATTGTGTAACCTATAAATTAACCATGAAAATCAATATCATTATCTCCTATTCAAGTATAGTTATGTTAGTCATTAGGGTTATGTATCATGAGCCTATAAATAGTGTCCACTCTTGTATGTTTAACACACATCAATAAGAAAGCTTCTCTCCTCTACTCTTGTGTTGTCTTCTCTTTACTTCGTTCCTCTTACACACAAAAAGAAAGGGTGATATTTGTGGATCTATACACCCAACATGTTAGCCAATTATTTTAATTGATGCATCAACTAGATGGTCACATGTGTATATCAAAACAAACTTAAATTTGTGAGATTACTTGCTCAACCATTTTGGTTATGAGCATCTTTTCATGATTATCCAATAACGAAAAAGTGTCATTGAGAATACATATTTTCCATGTATATTGTTGATACATTTCATTTACATGAACAATAAAATTTTTCATTTTGCCAAGAAATTATTATGAATTCCTCCATTATATTTGGTTTTTGGGTCAAAACCTTATACTTCCCATCTATGCATATATGGATGTGATATACACATCCGAATTTCTCCACCACAATTTATTATGATAGGTTCTCAACGTAGATTGAGAAATTATATTGGTTACGAGTTCATCACTACTAAATATTTACATAATGGTCAGGAGATTTATTGATGACTCGTTTGGAGGTTTATATTCAAACTTCCCAAAATTAGGGGAAGAAAAAAAACTTGGCCAAGAGATCAGATGAATAGTCGTCATATCATTTCGATCCTCGTACTAAGCAATATGAACTTAAAGTTCAAAAGTTTATAATTCATCATATGCCAGACACTTTACTGACCCAACCAGAGTAAAGCTCTCACGTGCCAACTCGAAATGCTCCTATAAAATGATGTCGATATTGGGCAATATGACATCACAAATAAGTCTAAAGCCTGCATAAAGTGCGGTAGACCACTCGGTCCCAAAGCAAAAAAATCCTCAAAAATGAAATGGAGCTGTATATCAAGATAGTAAAATTGAGGTTAAGATTATTTCAGAGAAATCACGAGGAGAAACAAATAATGAGCTCATGAAGAGCCTGAGGTACATGAAAGATATGAACATAGATATCTTAATTATCTATATCTTGGAGAAAATAATGGAACCGCAATGATGCCAACGTCGATGAAATTATTACGTATAGTGCAACGCTAAATATCATAATATTTTATGAGGATCATGAGACAAAGTGCATGCAAATAAGGGATTGACTGAAAATTTCAAGTGAGGCAAAACCCAATTCCTAAGAGAACTGAAAAGTTTCAAGACTTGAGATAAAGTCTTTATATATGAAGATGTCAAGCAAATGAGACACATGTTTATCTCATTTTGAGTATTGAAAGTCATGAGACATCTCATGTTTATTTCATTTTGAAAAGTTGTGTACAACAAACCTATATAATATATTAATTACGAGAAAATATATTCGCATGTGGTGGATGCGACTACTTTTCATTATTTGATTAGTCTGAAAATTTTTAAAGGGAAAATTTTGCCCCTAATGGATGTCCTTAAAACCTATATGTATGGTTTGCATAATAAGAATACACATGTGTATATGAAATTCCATTGAGGATTTATTTTTCTGTAAGCAAACAATTCAAGTTCAAGTTAACAAATTATATCCAATTGACGTCATATGGATTGAATGATTGAGAGAAGTGGTCCATTTAACATATCATACATTTCTCTATACATATAATTTGATTTCCTTTCCTTGTTGAGTTGAATTTTGAATGATGAAAAATAATCGTTGCTATATTTTATCGTTTCGAAATTCTTTCCAAAATAATTTTCTTAATTTTATCTGTATTTAAAATGTGTTTCTTTTTATTCAACATCATTAGATGTGATCATTCTTTGTTTACATAGATGACATACATATTATTGAGATTCCTCAAGAATAACTCAAAGAAATCATCTATTTGATTAATGAGTTTACCACATGATTGTGGCATCGTGGTTAATCATCTTGTAATCATATGATCAGTGGTTCGATCTCTCCCTTATGGGAAGAAAGCTCTATTTATAACTATTTATTGTCTTGTGCGAATTATACATCTCTTAAGGGGCCATTTATCTCTTTGAAATTAATTTGATTAAGAAGTTCGAGATGAAAAATGTGGAAGAATAAATCTTACCACTACCTTACAATTTGTGCATCTCTCTCGAACATGATTCTTGTATATCATCCATGATATACTAATAATATCCAATAAGAAGTTATATAGATATACCATGGACATAAGTGTCATATTGGTGGTAAAGATCACTATATGTGACTTTATATCGAGTTTAATCGATCTTCATAAAGTCATGCACACTATTTGATGGTTTGTGAAACAAACTAATCATATCATATCACCATTCAAATATATGGTCTTATAGATCATGCATAAAATACATTGATCAACATGAATTCCAAGAAAATGGTGAAAAGTAATGTGATGATTATGTACTCTTTTTCCTTCACTAGGTTTTTATCCCATCGTGTTTTCCTCGTAAGGTTTTAATGAGGCATATTCTCATCTAATGGTTATCCAAGGGGAAGTGTCATGAGAATTATGGATGACCATCGATCATCTAACGCATACATTTTATACACAAACTCCAATGAGTTGAAATATTTGTCAACTAAGTGCACCTAAGTGATAACTTGACTGATTTATTTACTAAAGCTCTCTCTGCATCAACTGTTGGGAAGCTAGTCCAAGAATTTGGAATTTGGTGACTGAATGATCTCAACTGATATAATGATGAGCGAGAGTTGATATCCTCATCAGGTGGAGTCGATATGAAGGATCTCAACCGATATCATCATCAGGGGAAGTCGATACGTACTGCACTCTTTTTCCCTTAACCATGGTTTTTCCCAATAGGTTTTCCTGGTAAGGTTTTTAACGAGGCAGTATCAATAGCGTATTCGAAGAACATAATATATATTCTTATACAATGGTCATTCAAGGGGGCGTGTTATGAATATTGTTATTATGGTGCATGAATGCCCATTGTGTAACCTATACATTAACCATGTGAATCAATACCATTATCTCCTATTCAAGTGTAGTTATGTTAGTCATTAGGGGTTATGTATCATGAGCCTATAAATAGTGCTCACTCTTATATGTTTGACACACATAAATAAGAGAGAGCACTATTTATAGGCTCATGATACATAATCTCTAATGACTAACATAACTACAATTGAATAGGAGATAATGGTATTGATTCTCATGATTAATGTATATGTTACACAATGGGCATTCATGCACCATAATAACAATATTCATAACAAATTATATTTTATAAAAAAACAATGTATTTACATTCCTTCAATCAAATTACCATCCACAATTTCTCAATCTACAAACTTTAGATTTCCTCTATTTTGGAATTCCCTATACAAAGCCTCAGGAATTTCAATTTAGGAAAAAGTGGTACTGAAATCAAAGTAACTGATACCAAGTGGGCCATTTCCCGGTAACTCTTTCCCTTCCTCACGCAACGCAACTGAATTTGGGATCTTCTCTGAATCCCACTTCCACTTCTCGCCACCTTTAGCACCAAGAGATGAGTAATTGGCCCAGAAAAAGACAGTCCAGACAGGAGACCACCTTCCTTAATCCTTCCTTTTCCATTTTGTTCCCTTCCCTCTGAATTATCGAAAAGCTGTTTCTCTTTCTTTCTTCACCTGCTGCCTACTGCGTCCTCTCTTTCAAATCCAATCAATAAAATCACACGTCTCCCATCGTTTCCCCCAACCAACTTCTCTTGGTACTTTCGTCGAACACTATACCTGCAGATGCTCCTCCTTCAGTTCCAGAGCTACCAGCCCCCATGGATGTTTTCCTTCCATCGTTCTTCTTCTTCCTCCTCCTCCTCCTCCCATTTCGCTTCGCATTCCTTTGTCAACAGGTTAGGGGTTCGCCTACCCACTTTCCTCATTTGCATTCTGCGTTGACTCTTAAAAACTAGTACTTAATCATCTTCTAATTGATTTTTTAGTAATTTGTCTCTTGGTGGATCCCATTTCGATGCCTGTTGTTTTTCTTCCTACTAGCTACCCTGGCTAACTCTTTCAACTTCAAAGCTTTTCTTTTCTTACGTAAGAGCAGCGTAAGCCTTTTCGTGACGACGATGGTGGGTATTAATGAACAGGAATTTGTTGAGTAGACAATCCATGACGAGGCAGTTAGGGTGGATGCCAACGTCAGCATTACGTACGTGTAATACCACAATATGCTGCAGAGGTGAGTGACAACTTTGAAGCTTCACTCTTACTAAGAGTTATTTGTGTGAACTAAATATACTGGTGCAAACTGCAAAACACTAAAATGTTCATGAATACTCTGTTATTTGGAACTTATTTGGCGTTCTGTAATCAAAATCATGCTTAATACTTGATTGGTAATGATATTGCAAGTTTAGTGGAGTCCTTTGACGATCAGTGTTTACGTTTTCCAGGGAACGGGGAAGCCAGCATGCATATGAGGGGGGACAAGTGTGCAGATACTTGTATATCAGACGATTCAAGCCTGAGGGTATTGAAGCAATTTGTTAATTTACAGGTGATTATTGAAGAAAAACCTGATTGTGGACAATGTTACAAGAAAGACGATTAGGCAAAAGCTTTGTTTTGATGTTTCATCTTCTGGCCTGTGGCATTTTACTCTTATGTGTAGGCCTTCTGGATGAAGCTGTTCGTTGGGACTGCTGCTTCTATGTGTTTCATATTAAACCTGAGACATTTTAAGTTATTCAGTCTTCTAATAAAGATGGTCCACAACTCGGCTCCCTCTTTGCTTTTAAAACCTGGAGGCGCTGGCTTACCTTTTGCTTGTATGTCTAGCAAACCCACGCCTCTGCGGTTGGACGTGTCATTTCCATCACTTCAAGATATTAAATGGAGCCTGGCACGCTTAGTATACCTGTTCAACATTCATCTGGAAAGAAATGTTGCAACGTAAGTAGAAACTGGCATGGTTCCTTTGGAGGGTGGGGGGTGAGAAGATTAAGTTCAATTTCATCTGTCGCTTTTATTCGTCTTACAGTAAAGAGAAGTCCTATCTATACCAGCTTGCTTCCCCAGCTCCCGTCAAAATTTCAACTTTGTATCATTCATAGGTTTCACTTCTCTTGTAGGTTCCTCATAGCGCTTCTTGCAGCTTGCTTCGCATTCATTGTAATTGGCGGTCTTCTGTTTGCTAAGTTTAGGTATGATTTCAATCTCTTTCCTGACGAATGCTAACGTTCTTACAGTCTCTTTGTTTGTGTCCAGTCAATCTGGTGCTATCCGTTAATGTGATTGTACACACACTTCCTGTGTTTCTTAGTTATTTCAGATGCCTTCACAAAATAAACTGCGTGTTTACATATGCATGCACTCTTGATATATTAGAGTGGAAGTCTGTGCTTGAAGGCACCTATCTACAAGTAGGATGCCAATATGCACGGAAGTCTGTCTTAATGTAAATTATGCCTCTGGAAGTTACAAGTTGCCTTTTATATGATAAATCTTTTGCTTGCCTTGCAAAAAGTTTGATCACTTTCTTAAATCTATAATTTTTATCCTTGGAAATAACTAAAAAGTCATTATCCAGGGGTTTGGTTACTTGGTTTTAATGGCTATATGGTGATACAACACCTCACACCTTGAGTTTGTACTATGGGACCAAAAATTATCTTTTTTTATATAAACACAAACTTCTTGTTTTCCAGAGGAAAGATAATAGCCATCTGTGTTTTTCTTCTGTTCTAATCCTAGACTGTCCATCTTCACTAAGCACAGGGGTGACAGACAGTCTCTGGAGGACTGCTTTTGGGAAGCTTGGGCATGTCTCTGTTCGTCATCCACGCATTTAAGGGTGAGATGAGTTCTGATGAACTCCTACAACTATTATCCATCTCAAATTTCGTAATGGGTTCCAGCTTTTATGTAGCAAAGGACACGTATTGAACGTGTCATCGGCTTTGTGCTTGCAATATCGGGGATATTGTTCTACTCTCGGTTGTTGACCACAATGACAGAAGAATTCAGAGTAATTTCTTGAAAACTACTTGTTGAAATCTTGGCTACATTAAAATTGTTATTCTGAAACTGTTACTTGACAGAATAATATGCGAAGGTTCAGGGAAGGGGCACAAGTGCAAGTCTTGGAGGTGGATCATATCATAATCTGTGGGATAAATAACCACTTGGCCTTTATACTTAAGCAGCTAAATAAATATCAGGAATTTGCAGTCCGCTTGGGTACTGCTACTGCTAGGTAATTGGTTATAAAAAACAACCATCCTGATTCTGTTGTATGCCGATATCCTGACAGGGGTTCCTCTTATGTGCCTCTGCAAAAATATTGCAGGAGGCAGAGAATTCTTCTCATGTCTGATACTCCAAGGAAGCAGATGGACCGGATAGCTGATAATATAGCCAAAGATCTTAACCATATTGATATCCTCACTAAAAGGTATTCGATTCAAGGTTTTGACGGTTAAGTTTATCTCTATCAGCAACTTGATATCACTTGACATGCAAGATCGAGCTACTTGAGATTTTGTAGATTAAATAAAGAATAATTCCAAATATGGTCTGCGTTTAAACTACAAGTCTACATCAATTGTAACTCAATATGCCAGTTCCCAAATATGGTCTGTGATTTTTTGTTTCAGCACTTACACCAACCATTTCTATATGTAACAGTTGCAGCCTTAATCTGACAAAGTCTTTTGAAAGATCTGCGGCTGATAAGGCTCGTGCCATAATTATACTTCCACCAAAAGGTGATCGGTACGTGTTTGCAAGAATGTCTTTGTTTTCGTTTATGTCTGCATTGGCTTCTACTTTTATACAATATACTGTCATTCGAGAGAAACCATCTTTCATAGCACAAATCAAAACAGGCCAGCAATGAACTGATGTCATCATATCTGTTTACTAGGTATGAGACTGATACCAATGCATTCCTCTCCGTGCTAGCGCTTCAGCCTATTGCAAATATGGAGTCTATTCCCACCGTGGTTGAGGTATGCTAATTGGGATATTATGGAGTGAGGATTAGCAGGTGAATTGAAGTTATTTTGTGTTGGCTTGAAGCACAGGTTTCAAACACAAATACATGTGAACTCTTGAAGTCAATTTCTGGATTGAAAGTGGAGCCAGTAGAAAATGTTGCATCCAAATTGTTCGTTCAATGCTCAAGGCAGAAAGGACTCATAAAGATCTATCGACACTTGCTCAATTACCGAAGTATGACTTCAAACCTCCTTGAGAAACATTCATTTGCATGATCAGTGAGAGACTAAGTTGCATCACTGGATTCATTTTTTGCATTTCTTATATGTATCCTTAGCATTTCCCATGTCTGAAGTACTAGTTCCAAGTGAGAGTTTTCATAAAAGAGAGTAATAGGATTGCCAGAGTAGATATAACTGGTTGAGGATGCTGAAAGTAAAAGATCTATGTTGCTATTTGTTTTTTGTATGTGGTACGGGGCACATGTCTTTTGATAGTTAAAGTTTAAGGTGTTTGTCTCCTTAGAAAATAGATCGGAAAACAATTGCTTAGGAAGGTATGACCTAACTGGGAAGGAGGTAATGGTTGTTTACATAATTACACGTTACTTATTATTAACTGATAGCTGGAAGCCCAAACCTAAAGGGATGCATTAGTACCTATTTCTGTGCAAAACAAAACAAAAAAATGTCTCCCTTGATTCATGTTTTGCCTTTTCTACTTAACTGACTCGGTTTCCCTTTTCACGGGTCTTTAAGACACTAATTAGAATGTGTTAACTTGTTGCAGAAAACGTATTCAATCTTTCTAATTTCCCCAATTTAGAAGGAGTTAGTTATAGGCAAGTAAGACGGTCTTTGCAAGAGGTAATGCCATTGACCAAATATAACTTGTTTTCTGGAAGGGAAATTTCCTGCTGTCATGTGTTTCTGATCAACAATCTTTTCAGGTGATTGTTTGTGGTATTTACCGAAATGGAAAGACGGATTTTCACCCCAATGATGAGGAAATTCTACTTCAAACTGATAAAGTGCGTAGATATCATGAATTTACCATCTTCATTGGTACCCCAATCCATCATGAACATTGTGTGCAAGGTGCATAGTGAACTGTTAACCTAATACTTGAGATAGTGATCACTGATCAGTAATGACTCTCAAGTTCCCTGAATATTAAATTCACATCTGAATTCAGTTGTGTTGGTGGATATACAAATTTTTGATAGTGCAAGATGTGTCGGAATATTGTAGCACATGCTGCACTTGGCCGTTAGTATCTTTCTCTCTTGTTAAATGGTCTTATGCTCTGTGTATATGATACTTTAGATGATTTTATGGCTTTCATCGTTCATTATATACTGGCAATCGGAAGAATGAAAAGATTCTATCACTGTGCTAGTCGGGTTGAAAGATGCTGCTTTACTCATACTACTCATTTCAATGTGTGTCCACTTTGATATAACTAACTTTTCTGTGCCCTCATATCTCCACTTTCCTGTTCTAGATTTTGTTCATTGGGCCTATTCATGGGAGAACTACACCACAAATTGCAGATTCTGGCTTACTGGAAGAACAAACTTCTTCATTTAAAGTTGTGGAAGTTGTAAAGGAGCATGCTGATAAATCGAACCATTCTGTAGAATTGATGAAAAAAAGACTTTCTAATATTGTAAAGCGACCTGCTAGATCAGGGTCAAAGGTAAAGTATCATAGACATAACCTCGAATAACAATTTGCTCTGCAGCAACACTTTTTAATTTTTCCATTGAAACAGGCATCAGACTGGACACTAGGACCGAAAGAATGTATTCTCTTACTTGGCTGGCGCTCAGACGTGGTTGAAATGATTAAGGAGTATGACAACTATCTTGGACCTGGTAGCAGAGTGGTAAAGCTTTGAGCCGCTTAGTCTATTTTTCACTTTATGCAAACCTATTGCTTTCTTCTCTTCTGGTCGCATCTCCAGCAATAAAGGGTTTTGTGTTACTATTCTTCACGCCTTGTTTCGTTTTTTATCTTGTCAATAGCTTCAGGATGTGTATGAGGAAATAAGCTCTTGATATCAACAATAATCATTACTTTAAGATTATTGATCACTCACTGCTTGACATGTTTTATCTTGATTATTGTGGTCCTCAACTTGTTCACGCAGGAGATACTATCAGATGTACCATTAGATGAGAGGTGGAGGGCAAGTAATATTCTCAAGCTAAAGAAAGGAACACTGAACCATGTCGAGGTTTGCCATAGGGTACTGTGATTCATTGCTTCCGAATATAAACCACTCACTTTATTGCATAATTTGTTGAATTTTGGTATCACCCTTCATTTTCCTTGTGATCATTTAAGCTTTTAAGTTGTGCAGGTGGGAAACCCCATGGACAATGATACCTTGAAAGAGACCATAATCAGCATTCAGAACTCTTTCAAGCAAGGCAAAGGTGTTCCTTTATCCATTGTCGTGATATCTGATAGGGGATGGCTAGATGGAGGTATGATACATGATTTACTAATATGACTGTTTTCTGTAAGTGATGGGTTGATAGGTTAACTTTCCTCTCTTCAGATCCATCCAGAGCAGACAAGCAGTCTGCATTTTCTCTTCTCCTTGCTGAAAGCATATGCAATAAACTTGGGGTGAAGGTGATTATGGTTCTGCTAATTAGTATTAGCTAATGTTTTTAGTTCCCAGAAAAGAGGCTAAAGATTGAATGCATATGTTACCAGGTACAGAATCTTGTAGCAGAGATTGTCGATTCAAAGTTAGGCAAACAAGTAAGTCACCTTAGTAATACATTCTGCATCTTTTCGGCTTCAGGAAAAACTGCTAATTTGTTTCTGTTTTTGTCCGGATGATGGTTGTTTTTCGTTTGATCTGGTAGATTTCAAGAATAAAGCCATCCTTAACCTACATAGCAGCAGAGGAAGTTATGAGCCTAGTCACAGCCCAAGGTCTAGAATCATTCTACTCCTGAATTATCTTTGTGGTTTGTCTTGTTTGTTTTATGGAGTTTGATGATTACGTTGTACGACAGTCACGCAGAACAATGAACTAAATGATGTGTGGAAAGACATTCTAAATGCAGAGGGCGACGAAATCTACATAAAGGTAATGAGCACCTTCTTCACTTTTGCTGTCAATTTTAAGTTCGGAAGGTCAACAATCAGCTTGCGTGGTGGTTGCAGGATATAAGCCTGTACATGAAAGAGGGTGAGAATCCTTCATTTGCTGAACTCTCCGAAAGAGCAAGGCTGCGACGGGAGGTTGTCATTGGATATCTGAAAGATCATAGGAAGGTAGAGATGGATATATATTTACTGTAGGTAGCAAATATATAGCATGAACATGTTCCAATACCAGCATTGCTCCTTGCAGGTCATAAATCCGATTCCGAAAACAGAACCTCTCTCCTTAGCATTGACCGACTCATTAATTGTGATCTCTGAGCTCGAAGGAGAACAGCCCATCATCGTGTAATCTTCAATGGTGCTATTGCTGTTGCTGGTGTGAAATCACTTGGGAGAAAAAATTTCCATGCAAGCTTTCCAAGAACTGATATGTTGAGGATCGGTTATGGGCAACCCGGCCGGAGTTCAAACTTCAAAAGCTGATGATAGGTGGAAGCTGGAGCTTACTGATATTTTGATGTTGACAGCCTGCAGGAGGAATACAGACAGACACAAGTAGGTATGGAAACATTTTCTCCTCTGTATATTCTCTTCAAACCAGATTTAGTTGAAAGTCACAGCAATAGCATTCAAAGTTCTCTGGGTTAATCTAAGAGTCACTACAGTGAAAGGACTTGTCATTTGTGGTGCCTTGTATTATACTTTTGATTCTAAACCTACCCTTTCTTTTAGGATATACTAGATTGCTCTCCTGAACGCTGCGTGCGACTCATATAATTCACTAACTTTATAAAGTTTAAACTAATTTAAAATTTTAAAGAATTTTAGTGTTTCAATGTAACCTGTGATTACTACATGAAAAAATTAACTTACCATTTTTTTATCAATATTATATAATAAACACGTTTGTTGATTCGTATGTTGATAATAACAAACCCTATTTTCTGACAACCCTCTAAAAAATATCATCTATTTTTAATGCCACATAAACTAAAAGAACAGTTAACTATCCTATCGTTCTTGAAACCAACATTAGAACCTACTTTTTACTTACCCTTATTCCTCCACATGTTTGATCAAATCATCTATACATACATATGATTTAATCTAACAACTAAAGCGAATTTGAGGAAAGCACCGATTGGAAATTCGTTAAGCATATTATTAAATGGAAGGAGCGTTTATCCTTTCTACTTCCCAATCTTCCTTCTTTCCCATATCCATCCATCCCTTCCAACCATGGTCTATCAGTAGAGAACTCTGGTAAATGTTGATGTTGCCGTCATTAATTCCTCTGGTACACTACTTATAGATCCGCCCATCCACGCCACCAAGAAGGATCTCGCCCAGCTGATTCGTATGTAGAGATGATAGGACAAATCATTGTTTGACGACAAAGTCATAAAGGGGCTCCTCCTCGTCTCCAAAGCTGAAAGCAAGATACCCCGTCTCCTATTTCCCGTCTTCTTCTTTTACCCGATTTTCAAACCGCGCTAAGTTTTCATCAGTTGCATCTTTGAATAGGAAGAATAGCTAAATCTTTGGAAGTCTTCAATTATATTGTTCATTTCAACGCCTCATATTCTTGCGCTATATATTTACACACTGACTGTTCATCATCATCAATTCAATCACCAACCAAATCAATCATTTGCCATCAATGAATCTGGTCCGGCCTACGTTAGCTAATAGCCCATCGTGATCCCTATCTAGTCTCATGAATGAACATGGATGCATCAACCATAAGTAATACTACTCGTCACAATGACCAACTCCAAATTAACCCCACCTTCATCGGCACCGACGTCGCAATGTCATCATCAACCTCCTGGAATAAGCTCTCCAGTGGTGGTTCCGAGTCCTTTAGGAAGCAAGACGACGGCGTTCTAAAGACTACATCGCCTCTCATGGCTCTACGCAGATCATCGGCCACGGCTCCGACTTCGATTCATGTTCGGAAAGTACTGGATCACATACGCCAACCACACGCCTCCGACCGATCCCTCTGGTACATTAAGAATTTCTTCATCAGCGACATCCTCTCCTATTACGGGAACACCCGCACATGAAACAATCATCGTTGATGATGATAAAACTGATGTAGATGAAGATTCGAGAAGAAAAAGAGTAAGAGGAAAAGAGAAGGATAAAAATAAAAGAATTTGCTTTTAAATGTCTCTATGTCCCACCCTTGAATTTTATGTGCTTTTCTTCCAAACTCTCATATGTAAATCTCAAATCGTCAGATTGCGCCATGTGCATATATAGAAGATTCCACCATATATACCGAGCACGCATTGGGGACAAACTCTCATAGTCTCATTGGCGATTAGGCAAGATGAGGAAAAAGAAAGAAAAAGTTTCACTTGAATAATATCCTCAAAAACTCTCCCACCATTAATCTTCTCAATCTGTTGTCATCCGTTAAACGATGTATACATGATATAATGAAACTTAATATAAAGAGCAAAGTGAAGAAAAAAAACCGTCATTGGAATATGATGCTCGAAAGCCTCTAACCATTGATTTCCTCAAATCCAATGTGAGCCGTTAGATTCGATAGGGTGCATATATGATACAATGAAACTGAATATAGGAGGCAAACTCCTAGGAAGTCTCTAGCCATTGATTTCCTCAATCCGCCATCAACCGTTAAATTGAATACGATGCATACATGATATAATGAAACCTAATATAAATGGCAAAGTGAAGAAAAAAACTTCAATTTGAATAATATGCTAGAAAGCCTCTAGCCTCTAGCCATTGATTTCTTCAAATTCACTTCAATTTGAATAATATGCTAGAAAACCTAATATAATATGCTAGATTAGATAGGGATCATATATGATACGGTAAAATTGAATATAACATGCAAATTCTTTAGGAAATCTCTATCCATTCATTTCCTCAAATTCATTATCAGCCGTTAAATTGGATAACGTGCATATTTGATATGGTGGAATTGTAGGTAGTGGGGAAACTCTCATAAAATGAACAGTAACCCTATCCTTGCTTTTTATATGTAATAAATTTCTGTTCATGTACCCAAATGTTAAGCTAAGTACGGATGTCATTCATGCTGTTATGTTTTAAACTTGAGTGACCACTATGTTATTGTCCCAAAACCTTATATATTTCCCACTATGTAATTGAATTCATGATCGCTCTTAAATTCCAATTCCACCGTCCTAAGGTAAATCCATTAGTTGGGATTAACAAACATTATTGGTCATATTTATTTTAAATATACTAGATTGTGTTGTCGCAGAGGGACCATAAATTGAAATAAGCAACACGTTGCTCACCCGTAAATTATTCATTACAGGACAAAAATAACAAACTACTATCCAACAAATTAGTAAGCAAATAATTTCTCCAAAACTGTAAACTCCAAGAATATAGACACACATCTGCAGTTTCACTATTGACATCTTAAACCTTCAGTAGTTCTCATTAAACAAAAAATATTCAAGTTTGATTAAACAAAAAAACTTCACTTGTTGGATTCTTTTTTGCCTTTGGTTTGAGGGCCAATGGCCGCCAGACCGAATATCATCCTTTATGTAGAAATTGTATTGGTACAGACAAATCGAACTTGACAAAGGTAACATCCCTTTACCCCTACACACAGCCATACATTCTAATTCATTCAAATTGTTGCCATCACTGTTCTAACAAAGCACATAAATTAGCCATGCTTAGCTCTTTATCTAATACTCTTAGTAGTTTTTAAACCTTGACCATGAACCTGAAATGTAGGAATTCACTATTCTATTATTATTCTCAAAAGCTTGACTTGTTCTCGCTCGTTATGGACAACTGATGCACAATTATCACATACAAAAGAACATTGCAAATGATGTTATTTGAAAGCAAATGTGAACTTAATTCATTGCAAAATAATAAATATAGTAGTCATTGCAGTAGTTAGCAAATTCTTCTGAAAGCCTGCAATGAGTTAAGAAAATAGGCACAACGCAAGGTTAAATTGGAGCCAGGCATCTTGTAGGCTTTGTAGGTGTTGGATGACAGTTTTGGTTGTGTAATTGGTGGGAAACTGAGGTAAGGAGAGACAACGAGAGTGAAAAGGTTCGTGAGAGTGAAAAGCTTTCGCTACGCTGCCTCGGGCGACTCTGCTGTGTCAAAAAATCTTGGTATACCCTTCTCTCAAACCCTAAATTCGTTTACGACAACCTCTTCTTCTACGATGATGACAACGACGCCGACACTCAGCTACTAATCACCATCCTAACTATCCGTGTTTATAGTTGCCTCTCGATCAAGTCTGGTTGCCAGACTGCTGTACAAAAACTTCTAGATAAATTTCCAACCGGTCATCAACATCGATTGAAGCAGGGATCCTACGATGGTGGTTTGATTTGCTTGCAATACAAAGAGAGTTAGGGAGATAATTGGATAGTTTGGAGGGTTGGTTTGTTTAATCCTGCCACTTCTCATACAGAAACCGTCATCTACGTTGCTGGTGACGCGTAACCTCCATGGTCAGTTGTTGGTTTTGTACGAATAATACCTGACCTCCAACTTCCAAGTCTTTGAGCGACACGTCGCCAGGGCTCAATTGTTATGCAAGGCCCAGTGTTTGACAGTAAGACTTGCCTCCTTCTTGTTGTAAAACCGTTGGCGGATGTAGAAATGTTGACGGGCGGGGTCGAAATCCGGGATCTCAGGGCCACCCTCGTAGTGGTCAACAGTCATCACCCGGTCGATGTTGTCGCCCAACGTTTTGTACAATTCAAGTGGAGTGTACTCTCATGGTGGGACACGAGAAGATGTTGCAGCACCTGTACCGATTATAACATCAGCATCCTTCCCCTCTTGATGGAGAGGGCCAATCGGCGTATTGTTGTCGAACTCACTCGAGGCATGGTTATCTTCCTCTCCCCCATTGTTGTTACCCAGATCGTACTCAAGCTCGTCGTCAACGTCGTCTTCATCCACAGCATCAGCGGTGGGTTGTACGTCGCCCTTTGAGACCTCGTCAACGTTCTATGAACCAAAAGTTTCAAAGTAACCAGTCTTTGAGAATTGACCAACATAGCCATAAACTACGTCGATTAGACCTTTGAACTCGAAATACAGCTCCAGATTGTTTCACATAGGAAATGTATTTATCATGTAGTAAATAGCTCCTAAAGACTCTTCATCGATGTACAGCCGGAGATAGTACCCAACAGTAGCATGGCCGGCCACCATAGGATGACAATATTACACGGTCTGGAGGAAGGCCTCCGCTGAGATCTTCATTTTCTTCAGGAAAACAGGAATTTCTCGGGCGAAGGTTGGGGTTGAACTCATTTTCACTCTTCGAGAGTGACCACCGGCATACTCAACTCTGATGTTCGAGTAAAAGTGATTCCCCTCCCATCGAAGAATGAAGGAAAACTCGACCATTATCTATTCAAAAGGATAGAGAGGAGAAGCAGAGTATGAAGAATGAGTTACGAAATGATGTTCATAACTTGTGAGTTATGAGCAATAGAGGTCTATGCTTAAAATAGATAGGAGAGGGTAATATTACAGTAGGATATGCCACAACATATTCTCTCCAATCATCTACAGGATTCCCCATCACATTTACAGCTGGCAGCAGCTTCTGACCACGAGACTGCTGCTTTGGGCAATCGTGGCAGTTTTGGACCATGGGCAGTACAACTTTCCGCAATAAATACAACTTTCCCTTTACTCATACAGCTTTATCGTCTTTTGATAGAACTTTCAGACAACTTCATCCTTGACTCAGCTTTTGGCAGTTTTCTTCCAATTACATTAATTTACTACAACAACTTGAAACACAACCGATTTATTAAAAACAATAATTATTTTATTCAACATTGCATAACAAGTACATAAATATTACTGAACCCTAAACCTTCTAAGCTTCGTATTTGTAGCCTTCAAGTCTTCTGTGAGAACCTCAATGTACATATCCTTTGACCGTATGATGCCTATCCTCTCACGCTGCCATTCAGAATGATTATGTACCAGCTCAGCACGAAGAGCTTCAATCGCAACATCATTCTCAGCAAACTTCGCCTCCATCGTAGCTCGCATCTCGCGCCTCACCAAGTTCTCAACCAACACCACCTCCAACTTCTCCTCAAACCTACACTTATATAAAGGACGATTGAAGTATTTTTCGAACTTCAGCGTCATTAGCCTCGCTGCACGAAATCCGCAATCGCACTTCACTTCTTCTCCGCAGTAGATGAACAAATCATTTGACTCATCGTGGCAGAGAAATTTGTTCATAACATTCTCGTTGGACTTGCTTGAAGACATTTTAACGCAGTGTAAAAGGAAGCGAGGAGTAAAGAAATTGGCATAATGGGTGAGTTCTTACACCACAAAATGCATGATTTATATTGAGGGTTATAAAGTAGCCGTTGGAGGCTAGTTACAACGCGTAGTGCGTCCTATGACGCGCAACGCATCTTACGACGCGTGGCGCGTTGTAGGCAGCCTCAACGGCTACTTTGTAATGGCCGTTAGAGGCTCCCTACGACGCCCCTCACGTTGAACTGCCTGGGATTGTCATTTTATAATTAAGGTTTCGAGTTGATTATCTATGTAATTTCCGATTTAATCTTGCCTATAAATTTTTTTCCAGGAATGCCCTATCGAAAATTATAGCTCATCGAGATTCATTTACGAACAATAAAGATACATCGTGTTAGCAATACCATACAAATGAAATAAATTTTATCATATATTATAAATATTTAAAAAATCAAAAGTGAAACATCAACTTTTACTATAATATGGTTTGTTCTACTAAAACTAAGTAAATTAAAATACATTGTTGCATATATTGTAAAATTAAATTAGGTGATTAATTATAAACACTTTTTTTTTAATTTAGTAAGATTGAATTTTATAATTAAATTTTTTTAAAAATATAAATCATATATGCCCAGCCAAATCGGATAAAATACTGGTTACTATTGTTATTTTTTATTTTTGTTGAAAAGATTAAATAATGTTTGCTAACTAGTTAAGCCAAAACGGCAATCCCACAAGGCAAAACCCCAAAATCATTGCACATCCACCACCAACTGCACTTCCACCACTGTTGGCCCACCACCGCCTCGTCCTTCTCTTGCCGATAACGTCGGGAAAGTTGTTGGGGTCGTTTGTCGTCAGCGTCGTCATCGAAGCCACCAATGGGAGCAGATGAAGAGGAGGAGGAGAGAGATGAAGAAGGGCATTAACGGAAATAATTTACAGCTCATTTTAGTGCTGTTTTTATGAAACCCAAGCATGAATCTCCATACCAAGGTAGACCTATATATTTAGATGAAAAGTTAAAAGGACATACAAGGGCAACTAAAGGGCCATCTTCTCCGTCAGGGGTAACATGAGTCATTAGTGTCAAGTTCTTCACCAGCCCACAAGCTTCACCTACCGGGGTATTACAAGGACAGAGCATACCCCACTGCAACAAAAGTGTAAGAAACTAATTAAGAACGAGACGGTAATGTCGACCAAGATAAATTTCCATTTCAAATTACTTCATTACCTGACTAGGTTGCAATGCTCTAGGTCCACGAACTTTCCTGGACTTTGCAACATGTGAAGAGATTCTCGTCAGATGACCCAAAGAACCAATGAAAGATAACCTAGAAAGGACCTTATCAAACGAGAGATTTTGTCAACAAACATTATATCAAGCGAAGGGAAAGTTATACTGATACAAAATGAACATTTCTTTCAGGATGCAACCTGTGTAACTCCTCTGCTGATATTGCGCTTGAGATTCTAGATTCCTGTGGAGAGTGCTCTCTCCAGCCCTTTAGTAAGAAATAGCGTCTGACGTCCTAGCATCTTGGATGAAGGAAGATACAAACAATAGGCAGAGATCAGTCAAGATCACATGAAATGAGCAAGCATCCAAACCATCCAACTGAAGCAGGTTATTATTAACGTCTTTATACACTGAAGCTGTTTTTCTTATGGAAACACATCCACAGTCGGACTTCAAAATTTGAAAACATGTCGACTGCAGACTTAAACGCATCCAAACAATGTCTAACTAACCACATCACTGAAAATATCTTCTGTCCCCTTGATTCCGTTTTCAAATCGGGTGATCATTGTCTTAAACAAATCGTACATCAAAACAATCAGATATCATGCTACGTGCAATTTTAGTCAATAGATGATGAACTGCAAACTTGAACCACAATACCTCAAAGTGCAAGGAAATTGTCTGGCCCGGCAGCTCTAATCTCGTGTTGCCTATATAATGCTACGAAAAGAACACAGTGAATGCCAATAAACTGTATCAGCCTTCAAATCTGAATTATTTTAGGTGACCAGAAACTGAATTTAGTAGCTCAGCAACTTGTGTATAATAAAAGTATTATGTATTTACCTTGTCATTCATGGCATCCTTGTTACCCTTGATTATTACACCATGATCCTTCTAAGCATTACAACCACATAAATGCATTTTGGCCGAAAATTGTTGTTCTGAACCTGAGGCAGTAAGTCAA
Source organism: Linum usitatissimum (assembly GCA_030674075.2). Classification (NCBI taxonomy): domain Eukaryota; kingdom Viridiplantae; phylum Streptophyta; class Magnoliopsida; order Malpighiales; family Linaceae; genus Linum; species Linum usitatissimum. Next base: position 3,419,693 of record JAUJYP020001424.1, read on the forward strand.
GATCGTGAACGTAACCGAGTGACTCTATTTCTAAGAGAATGGAATTTAGTAGGAAAGTGAATCCCACGCCAACATCAGCAAGAATTATGTCTCTGAGGATAGACAATGCCCTTCCGTCTTTCTGCAACTCGATGAAAAAGAAATATGTGCAGAAACAATATATGGAATTCCAGAATCTTAATACTGTTCAACAAGAACAGCAGAAGGATCAGAATCTTATGTATTTATCTTTACATTGTCGTTAAGGTAATTCTTGTGGATGTGCTTCAAGGCATTTTCTTGTGTGTAGATATTAAAAGTATCACATTCCTGCAATTAGAAGAATAAGGTTGAGGCGAAAGTCGGAGAAGTGATCGAACGTTAACAGTTCTTGTTGAAAGGTAATGTTTAATCCCATAATCAAATAATAAAATATTGAAGATGTGACGGAGAGAGTTCTGGAGTTGAACTGAAAAACTCTGGAGACAAATTAATGTAACCTCCTGGATCAAGAGGGCATTCACCTGAAATCAACCACAAAATCAATAAAGATTCAATTGTCAAATAGAAACATAAGGTATGACTGGCAGACGGACCAAGTTTCGCAAGTTCAGCTTCGTCCTTTTGATTACAAAGCACAGCAGCAACTCCGTAACATGATTGACATTCTCGCAATAGTAACATTTTTTCTTGAGATGGTCTCATATGAAACAGGATCATCTTGCAAAGGGGAAAACACCATATCGTTTCAGGATAAAGCAATGAATGCAGCAGCATTAACTATAGAGCCTCAAACGGTCATGATTACCTTAAGCTTCCCCTTTTCTTCTATTTTTTGGCTATACTTTACATCCACCAGTACTAGAGCATCATAACTGCAAATCAAGGCAGAGGAGACATAAGGGCGGTGAATACAGATAATCAAATGAACATATAACTGAAGATGTTGGGATTTTGAGGTCTATGGATTATCACTTGCTTGTAGTGGTTATGTTGATATGAATTAATTGGATATTTATGCAACACTAAAGATGAGCGAGGGCCTTTTGTACATATTAATTCAAATGAGATTATCCAATTTGAGCTCTAATCCACGATAGAGTTCGACATTCAATACATGACCGTCAGCTTATTGTTCACGTTGAGCTTAAGGGTCAAACTCATATCCTTAAACAATGACATGCGTTTTTGTTTTCATGGGATTGTAATGAATTTGTTTAATTTAATAAGAATGATCAATACTTACCTCATTTTCACTAAAACGTCGCCGGATAGAATGCATGAGATAAGAGATTTGCTTTTGGTTTCCAAAGGACATGTCTTTTGAGAATTATAACCACAAGTGTATGTTCGAAAAACATCAATAACTGCTCTTGGGTTATATATAAATAGCCTTGTTGGCTGTTGGAAAAAGCAGATATACGAAACAATTGATCTCACTCACTGTCTCTGCAAAGCGTTTTCAGAATTCTTCAAAGTGTAAATAAGCCTTGTTCTTGAAGGTTAGTAGTTTTATCCTACAAGTAATTCCTTGGTAACGCTAGGCTTCTAGAAGGGTCAAAATATACTTCAAGGAAAGTGATTACATCAAGACTCTGCTAGAAGATCTTGTCACGATTTGGTCTAAGTCGATTGCTCGTTCATCGAAGGTCACTTTCCAGAGGTCACCTTTCAAACAATCTTAAAGCATAGTTCCTGGTTTATTATGGCTCAAACTGTTCTTCTCAAGGAAGCGATTTCGATTTCAGGAAGGATCCAAAAGTTCGATGAAATTAATTTCTGTCGATGGCAAAAGAAGACGAAATTCTTTCTCACAAACCTCAAGGTTGCATACGTCCTGAGCACTCCATTTCATGATGAAATGGAGTTGATGATGTTGATGAAGAGGAGAAGAACAAACGTCTGAGGAAGAAGAAATGGGAAAATGACAACTTTCTTTGTGTTGGTCATATTCTCAATTTCCTATCGGACACTTTGTTCGATGTGTACGAATCGTACGAATCAGCTACAACTTTGTGGGATGCTTTGGAGGCCAAGTATTTGGCTGATGATGCCTCCACGAAGAAGTTTCTTGTAAGCAATTTTAATTCTTATAAGATGAGCGATTCTGGTCCGGTGATGGAGTAATTCAATGAGTTGCTTCGGATGTATGGTCAATTTACAAAACACAAATTGACTATGGATGAGGAGATTGATGTATCAAGCATCATCGACAAACTGCCATCTTCTTGGAGAGACTTCAAACACACCTTGAAGCACAAGAAGGAAGAGCTGAACCTAACCGAACTTGATTCACACTTGCGCATTGAGGATAATCATAAGGTGCAAGAAGGAAACAAAGAAAAGGAATCTTCATCGGTGAATATGATGTAGGTTGGCGAAACTTCTTCTCAAAAGAAAGGGAAGAAGCATTCGCGTGAGAACACCACCAGGAAAGGTAGCAAGAATAAGAAGGTCAAACCTACTTGTTGGACTTGCAGAAAGTTGGGACATTTCAAGCGTGATTGTCCTGTGACGAAAAGGAAGAACGGAGGATATCGTTATCAAGCACAAGGATCTAAAGATCAAGCTCCGAAAGAACAAGGATCTAAGAATCAAGGTTCTAAAGGTGAATTTCAAAACTTCCATTTTGAGATTGATTCGAGTACTATGATAAAATATGTATTTCTAACATCCGAGGCATTTTATGTGAAGGATTGAGGCTTGGTGGGTTGACTCTGGAGCCAACATTCATGTAAGCAAGGATCGTAGATGGTTCAAAACTTACAAGCCGATGGAGGACAGTGTAGTTCTACATATGGGCAACAAGTCAACCACACCTATCGTACCTATCATGGGACGAGGAACAGTGGAGTTGGAGTTTACTTATGGGAAGACTCTAGTTCTTAGTGATGTAATACATGTACCTCAAATAAGGAAAAATTTAGTTGGTGGTAGTGTATTAAATAAACTTGGGTATAGACAAGTTTATGACTCTGATAGGTATGTATTATCTAAATCATGAATGTTTGTAGGGTTGGGTTATTACAACCATGGTATATTTATGTTAAATATTATTAATTATAATAATGATATTATATCTACATACTTAACTTCTACTAATGATTCATGTTTATGGCATGCCTGTTTAGGACATGTAAATTATAAACGAATGATAAGAATGTCCAAGGAAGGTATGCTTCATCCATTTGTTATTCAAAATGAGAAATTTCAAACTTGTTCATTGACTAAAATCATTAGACAACCATTTCCACGCGTACAAGGGGAGTTCAAGATTCTTAGACTTGTACATAGTGATCTATGTAATTTACATAGCAGTCCTACATTATGAGGAAAGAATTATATTGTCACATTTATTGATGACTATTCTAGATTTTGCTATGTCTATTTGTAACATACTAAAGATAAAGCTCTTAGTCACTTTGAGATTTACATATAAGAAGTGGAATTGCAGCAACAACAAAAGATCAAAATTTTACGCACGGATCAAGGTGGTGAATATTTAAATTCATCTTACTTCCAAGGTGTAGGAATTTTACACGAAACTACTGCTCCCTCTACACCTCAACAGAATGGTATTGCGGAAAGGAAAAATAGTACATTGGAAGAAATGGTTAATTCCATGTTATCCTACTCAGGTTTGAGTAGTGGGGTTTGGGGAGAAGCCATGTTGACGACTTGTTATTACCCCTTATGAACTTTGGTATAATAGAAAGCCAAACTTGAACTATCTTTGTGTTTGGGGATGTAGAGCTGTCATAAGACTAACAGATCCTAAAAGGAAAACGTTAGGAGAAAGAGGGATTGATTGAATCTTTGTAGGGTATGCTGAAAATTCTAAAGCATATAGGTTTTATGTTATAGAACCAAACGACACTTACTCAATTTATTCTATAATTGAGTCAAGAGATGCAATATTTGATGAGAATCAATTTTCATCTGTTCAAAGACCAAAGGACATGTTACCTCGTGTTAGTGAGGAAGTTGAGAACAGTGTTTCTCAAGAGGAATTACCAATCATACGACAAAGTAGGAGAGGGCGGATTGCTAAGACCTTTGGGCCGGATTTTCACATGTATTTGGTGGAAGGTTCTTGAAAGGACATACAATTTCAATATTTATACTCTTATAATATTGATGGTGATCTTAGAAAATTTGATGAGGCTATGTAGTCTTGTGATGTTGCCTTTTGGAAGGAAGCAGTGAATGATATGCATGATTCCATAATTGTTAACAACACATGGGTGTTAATTGATTTGCCACCTGGTTGTAAAGTTTTTGATAGCAAGTGGATTTTCAAGAAGAAAATGGAAGTCGATGGAACGGTCAACAAATTTAAAGTAAGATTGGTTATCCAAGGATTTAGACAAAATTATGATATTGATTATTTTGACACTTATGCACCTTTTGCTAGAATCTCTACAATTAGATTATTAATTGCGTTAGCCACTATACATAATCGTGTGATCCATCAAATGGATGTCAAGACGGCCTTCTAAATGGAGATCTAGATGAATAAGTCTACATGAAACAACCTGAAGGATTTGTAGTGCCTGGTCAAGAACATAAGGTGTGCAAACTAATCAAATCGTTGTACGGACTTAAACAAGCTCCGACATAATTGCATCAAAAGTTTGATGATGTGGTCTTGTCTAGTGGTTTTTACTTAAACCAAGGCACAAGTCTGTGTATGAAAAATTTGATAAATCCGACAATGGAGTTATTATATGTTTGTATGTTGACGACATGCTTATATTTGGAACCGATCAAATTCAAGTAAATCGCACTAAAGAATTTGTGTCATCAAAGTTCTCCATGAAAGACATGGGGGAGGCAGATGTGATTTTAGGCATCAAAATCAAGCAAAATGGAAAAAAAATTCATTGTCACAATCTCATTACATTGAGAAACTTCTTACTAAGTTTCATAATGACAAATGTCATGAATTGAAGACTCCAATGGATCCTAGTATGAAGCTTATGCCTAATACTGGGAAGGCCATGTCACAATTGGAATATGCCAATGTCATTGGGAGCTTGATGTATACAGTGTTTAGTACTCATCATGATATTGCATATGTTGTGGGGAAATTAAGTCGATACACTAGCAATCCTAGTGCACATGATTGGCATGCACTGAGGAGGGGTTTAGGTTACCTCAAAGGTACCATTAACTTTGGACTCGCGTATAATGGATATCCTTCCGTTCTAGAAGGATATACAAATTCTAGTTGGATATCTGATGCTAAAGATCATACATCAACATCTGGTTGGGTATTCTTGCTTGGGGAGGTGCCATTTCGTGGGCTTCCAAGAAGCAAACCTGTATTACAATTTCTACTATGGAGTCGGAGTTTGTAGCACTTGCTTCAGCCGGTAGCGAGGCAGAGTGGTTACGAGATTTAGTTTATGATATTCCTATATGGCATAAACCTATCTCACCTATTTTTATCTTATATGATAGTAATGCTACATTGGCTAAAGCTTATAGCCAAGTTTACAATGGCAAGTCGCGCCATTTAGGGATTCGACACAGTAAGGTTTGTGAATTGATCTCTCATAGGGTTGTGTCTATCCAGTTTGTCCGGACTCGTGAAAATTTAGCCAATCATTTGACAAAAGGATTGACTAGAGACTTGGTTGTTAAGTTTGCAAAAGGGATGAGTCTAAAGTCATTATAATTTCTAACCATGAGATACCCAATTCCCCTCTAATATAACGTTCGAGGCTGAATTCAATATGGAAAGCTCATGATTATAAATTGAAGCACAAACAAAAAGTTTTGTCCCGAGGTATGTGCTTATTGATCATGCGTGAGAGAAGAGGATAGAGTTCTTTGACTTTTTAATTGATTCTTGACAACGTGTATTACTGCTAGTACACGATGAAGAATCAACCTATGTTAACATGAAGTGTAGCCGCTTCAAGAAACTTAGATGATGCACGGATTTTATCCCGCTTTCAAATACCCACTAAATTGCTCTAGTGGGATCGTAATTCTCCCTAGGGTCTTTCTATTCTTATTACTCAAGTTGATGTTCAAACTAAACCAAGTAACAGGTTGAAATTGTTTGTTTGATTGTTTCGATATCCAATTACGAACTAATGACCGAAATAAAACAAATCAAAATGCAAGGAATCGAGTTTCAAAGATAAGATGAAGGTTGCTCGGATTCAAATCCACTAAAGCTAGCAATGTATGAATGAATGATAAATGATCTCGGTTATTCGAGTTATAACGGCTCGACAATTTCCTAATGTAGTCTTAGATCACTCTCGCGCCTCTAAGGATCTATTCCGTCTAACTGTAGATTCCTCTCTCGAGCTAATCTACACCTAAACAAAACGCATTAATTATGTTCGATGAAATACCACAACGATAAACGTGCGAAGAGCCTAAACGATTCGCTCCTCTCTCGAGCTAACAAATAATCTAGGGTTCTTCCTAAGCGACCTATCAACCTATGTTCCTCTCGGACCCACAAATCAATGTCGATGACTCAATCAAGATGATCAGATAAGAAAGAATCTAAAATTAGGTTTTAGGAAGAACGCATCATAAGTCTGAATAAACCTCAATAACAAATCAAATCATCCATACAAAGCTTAGCTAAAGCTTCATCTCATCCGAACAACACAGAAAGTTTAGCTACTCATGGTTCCGGAAAATAAATCACAAGAGAAGAGAAGAAAAACCGGAGAAGACAACATGTTCTTCATGGAAATCCCAATCTTCGACTTGATGATTTGCCCTTCGCCAGTTGTGGTTGATCCTCTCGCTTCAATCGTCTCTCTGGAACTCTAGCTCTCTCCAAGAGCTCGAAAATATGTGTATAATGAAGTATATCCCGTCCTTGGGGGTCTCTGGGGTATTTATAGGCTTTTGGACCATGTTGGAGAAGTAAAAGGACTTGAAAACCCGTTTGGGGGTGGGACACGGCATGCTCCATATGGAACACGCCGTGTTCCTGGCCGTGTTCGGCCCCTGTAAATTTCTCGGGCAATTTCAGCGGAGGAACACGCCGTGTTCCATTTGGAACACACCGCTTTCCTTCATTATACGGAATTTGACCATAGTGTCAACATCAAAGTTGTAGACAATCGAATTATCTTTCCAACGCCGCTGACTTTGCATCAATTGGACTTCGGAGCGATGAGTTATGCTCAAAATACTAAACAGTGACGCTTTCTTCCAAAGTCGAACGCTTTGAGTTGTTCCGGCCTCCCCATCATGTCTTGGTTTATCTCCAAACGTCATATGACAACTGAAATATACCAAAAACATACCAAACACCATAATACCGCCCCGAGGGGCAAGAGAACCAAACATGTACTCAAAACCCAAATTTGAATACATTTCGACACACAAAAATATAGTTTATAACGAGAAAAGGTGTGTCGAAAATACATCACATCATTATACTTTAGTTTCCTGTGCGTTCATGAGAGGATTGGGACACACGACGAAAATAGTGTCAAGGTGCCTCTAGAAACAGAGGATAAAGCATATGTGTATTTTACCTTCAAGTATTCATATGAGTTATGGGGTTCAATCGTATTCGACACCCTTATACTCGAATATTTGTAAAGTGTATTATACTAAAATAAAAATTCAATCGTCACGATATTTTCATCCATGCATTTGCTTTATGATTCAAGAAATGGTTTTGTTGGTGAATTTAGTGTATTCGTAGAACTCACTAAAATGGGGGAGGAATGTTGGAATTTTGAGGTCTATGGATTATCTTTTACTTGTAGTGGCTATGTGATATGAACTAATGGGATACTTATGCAACACTAAAGATTAGTGAGGGCCTTTTACATATTAGTTCAAATTGGATTATTCAATTTGAGCTCTAATCCACGATAGAGTTTGACATTCAATACATGACCGCCAGTTTATTGCTCACGTTGAGCTTAAGGGTGAAACACACATCCTTAAACAGTGAGATACGTGTTTTTACATGGGATTGTAATGCATTTGTTTTATTTAATAATAATGACCAATGCTTGTCCCATTTTCACTAAAACGTCGCCAGATACAATGCATGAGATAAGGGATTTGTTTTTGGTTTTCAAAGGACATGTCTTATCGGAATTATAACCGCAAGTGTCTGTTCGGAAAACGTCAATAACTGCTCTTGGGTTATATATAAATAGCCTTGTTGGCTATTGGGAAAAGGAGATATACGAAAAAATTGATCTCACTCACTGTCTCTACAAAGCGTTTTCAGAATTCTTCAAAGTGCAAATAAACCTTGTTCTTGAGGGTTAGTAGTTTTATCCTACAAGTAATTCCTTGGTAACCCTAGGCTTATAAAAGGGTAGGAATATACTGCAAGTTAAGTGATTACATCACGATTCTACTAGAAGATCCGGTCACGACTTGGTCTAAGTGGACTGCTCGTTCATAGAAGGTCACGTTCGAGAGGTCACCTTTCTAACAAAAGATGCTCATTATGTGATTGAATAGTGTAGTTTCTAATAATTTGAAAAACAAGAAATACTTATCACTCTCAGGCTCATCTCCATCAACCTTCCCGGCTTTACCCTCGCCACTCCATGTCTCTGGCTCCCTCCAGACTCCCTCACATTCTCAGACGACAAAGTGTAAGCTTCCATTATTTTTTTGTTTACTTCCCATTCTATATCCTATAAGCTTCCATTTCTTTTATCTACATTCTTATTGTGAAGCTTCAAATTCAAACAACGTTTGAAGAAACTGGGGTTGACTTAATGCTAACATGAATTTTGGGGAGTAATATTTATTGGAATGCAGTAATAGTGATTGGGGTTTTTGGCAGCAAAAGAACATACAACATATAAGTATCATTAGTAAAAGAAATGGAGCAGCAGTATTATTATGACCCAAATCTTTATTGGAATGCAGTAATAGTGATTGGGGTTTTTGGCAGCAAAAGAACATACAACATATAAGTATCATTAGTAAAAGAAATGGAGCAGCAGTATTATTATGACCCAAATCTTGGTTTGTTATGGAAAATTTAGGTTCTGGGCCGGGTTGGACCGGATTGGGTTTTATCAGAACCCGACCAACCCCCTTTTTTCAAATCCAAACCCAATCAACTACAACTTTGACCGGATTTTTGGGCACCCATAATCTGGTATGACCAAATTGGGTTAAACCTAATCAAATCCGACTCAATTCCAGCCCTATTAAATAGTATGAAAACAAAATGATGCCAAACTTGGTGCAGCAGAACCGTTGGTCAAGACAGGAAAGGCATATGGCGTTAAAGTGATTAAACGGATTAACCGAATGAATATAGAACAACTGATGATGATGCTCATTTCTCAACTGCAAAATGCATTTTGCTAATAACTTTATAAGCAAGATTTATAAAATTCATCATGATTTGTGTAGGCAATGGGGTAGCCTCCCGGATGTGAGGAAATCCCACTTGATCTCATGGGATGTTTTGTGTAGGCAAAAGGAGCAAAGAGGCCTCGGCCTACGTAAAGCCAAGAAACTCAACGAGGCATATTTAATGAAGCTGGCATGGAGCATTATTACTCATCATGATTCCCTTTGGGTCAAAGTGCTGATTGAGAAAAATACCAGAGAGGATCAAGATGGTGATTGTTTGGTTCGTAAAGGTCCGGCTTCCCCATTGTGGCGTGGCATTCGTAGAGTGTGGGACCTGGTACAACAAGGGATTCAGATATCCATAGCAAGCGACGGGAACACATCCTTTTGGCACGACCAGTGGTTAGATGGCGGTTCCGTTCTGGCCGATCTGGTTGACCCAACCATCTTAGCCAGCACCACTGTCGTTTCTGTTCGTGATTTTGTTAATGATATGGGTGATTGGAATTGGCCGCTCCTCTTGGCCTTTCTCCCTCGTATGACTCAAGCTTTGATTGTCGGGATGAGTCCTCCGAGAGGCGACGAATGTGACTCTCTCCTTTGGGGTCTGGAAGCAAAAGGTAACTTCACTATCAAGAGTGCTTACAGTTTGCTTGCAGGGCTTAGTGTCTCACGAAACCAACCCATGTGGAAACACATATGGAAATGGAAAGGTCCAAGTCATGTTGTTCACTTTCTTTTGTTAGCCTTTCATAATAAATTGATGAAGAACACCGAGAGACGAAGACGCCATTAATCTGATTCGGATCAGTGCTCTATTTGTCGGATAGAGCCGGAATCGATGCTTCATGTGCTACGGGACTACTCTACAACCCGTGAATTATGGTTGGTAGTGCTTGGTTCTTGTTTGGAGAGTAATTTTTTAGCAATGGTTTCGAAGGTTGGTTTCTGTCAGGTATTTATAGTAGTGCTGACGCACTTGAGTTTGGGATCATTGTTTGGTTATTGTGGAAGAATCGCAACGAGATTATTTTTAACCAAACCTCCACTTCCTACAATCAGCTCCGCCTATGAGTCCTGTATTGGATCGCCGGGGTTCGGGAGACAATGAGAGTGGGAAGTATGGTTCGTGTTAGTAATAATTCTTAGCGACATGAATCTCTCATTCATTAGCAAGCTGATAATGGAGATGGGGTTTCGATTAATACGGATGGATCGGTTCTACAGCCTTTTGGACTCGCGACAGCTGGAGGTATTATTAGAAATAGATAGGGTCGCTATCTTGCCTCATTTGCTACGAACCTCGGCCATTGCTCTATCAATAGGGCAGAAATTCGTGATGCCATATTTGGTCTACAGATTGCCTGGGACATGGGTTTCTGATTGGTCAACTTACCGCTTGACTCCAAAACGACCATTTCTTGCATTGAAGGATCCTCAATCGAGGAATCTCGTCATCGTTCTTGTATTCAAAAGGCACATGAGCTTCTGAATCGTAATTGGAATGTACTGATTACACACATCTTCATGGAAGGCAATCGTGTTGCCGATTCTCTTGCTCATCATGGGCATTCCCTTGACTTTGGATTTATCCTTATTAGTTCTTCCTCGTTTCTGTTTTCGAATGTATTCATGCCGATGTGTTGGAAGTGGCATGACTCCTTTGATTAATTAATTCATTTCTACAAATAAAAAATATAGTAATAATGTGCCAGTCGGCGGTCACTTCCCATTCTTTTTTTGTTTCCTTCGCAAGAATTGTCTCCCGCCCTTACACTCTTTGCATATTCTCTCCTCCCTTCTCCTTCCCGAAACACTATCTCCGAAGTCAAGCAGGGAGACCACGTGGCAAAGGGAAGCGGCCTTTCAACCACAGTTTCGACTGAGAAATTTCGGAGAGACTTAGTTTCTATCTCCATCGCCAGACAGAAATGGAAGACGATGATGAATGGGGTTTAAGCGCTGAAGAACTTGACGCCCTTGAGAGGGATGCTATCCAGAAGATCGCTCAGCAGCGGCAACAAATGTGCGGCGGCTTATGTTCCTCTTCATTTTCTTCCGTCACTCAAAATCAAAACCCACCAAGAAACAGTAAACCCTCCGCCGCTTCTTCATCTTACCCGGTAAAGCCCCCGTCTTTGTCCACAACCCCCCATTAGTTCAGTTCTATTATTAGCGTATTAGTTTGTCCAATATATTTGGGCGAAAAGAAAATTTGAACTTAGGCATTCTGTTTACGCCATTGTTTTTGATGATATTATCCCAGGGGAAATATTTGTCTTCTGAACCCCAATTTCCTCTCAACTCCAGCTCCAGTGCATTAAGACTACATCCTGGTACGCAATTTTAAGATCCCAGGCAGGATAACTAGTTGCGGCAGTTAAACAATTCTGTGTGGTTCAACCTAATCTTAATTGTACATTTCCGCATAGTCTGTTGTTTTTCTTGATTCATTGGCTCATTAGTGCCTCCTTTCCTTCCTTTTGTTTCATGTGGATGCGAAGGTGAAATCTGCACTGGACTACCAAAGCTATCAATCAAGTTCTTGCTCCATGCTAGTGGGTGTATTGCCATTAAATTTCCGTATAACCCGGTGAATGCCCTCATCATTCCGTTCATGTTGAAGTTTCTTACCTGAAATACTTGGGAACGCTTTAAATATGTTCTGATTTGAACTTTACACACCTAGGCAGTGGTTGACGCTCTGCGCAGGGTTCCTAAAGCCAGTTGGAACGCAAACGAAAGGTATATCCCTCTCTTTTCAAAACATGTATTAACTCTTTCCACAACTTGAGCTAGCCAATAAATTTACTGTTTCTGACCCCTCAGATTATGGATGTTCCCAATAGCTGCATTGCTATCAGTTGAAAAAGCTGTAAGAGAAGTATCTGGTTTCACTGTTGAGGTAATTGTTCAACCCATGCAACTTTTTCTCTTCTAGATCATCAAGTTGGCTATTGCTTTCTTCTTCAGATGTTTAAAAACGTACCGCATAGGATCAATTCTCTTATTTGCTGTGCTCAATTGTTTTGAATGGGTAGATGCTATTGTCCTCTTATTGACATAGCAGAAGTATATTCAATTTATTGTTAAAGTAAGGGGATAATCTATTTGTACTAGAACTTCCAGGTAGAAAGCTTAGATCCCTTGGTGCGGCGTGCTATTACTTCTGCTTCCGCTGTCCCAGATCTTCTTGGTAATTGATTAATTTGCAATTATGATTTATTTTTACCTTTTCACTCTATGACTTTGAAGCTTCTATGAATTTCCGAGTATAATTCTTGCTAGTACTCTTGCCTTAGTTGTACTTGTCAAGCGGTAAAACTTACAACTTAAATGCTCAAGACTCAAGTGTACTAAGACTAATCCTATTGCTATGTCACGAATGTTCCTACTGGCTAGTGGATCCTTGAAACACAGAATCTTGTTCTTTCCTAGCCATTTTTTCATGATTGCCACTGCTGCACACTACAAACTAGTGGCATTAAGGATCTCCAACATTTTTCACTGATCGTAATTTCTTCCCTTTATCCAAGGTTTGGAGATGAGAGCCCAAAAAGTTTCCATCTAGTCAAGTTTTGTTCGACAGAGTGGATATTTTAAAGTATCTGTTGATGATGATTGTTGTGCCTCTATTAACTTCATCCCATTCTTTTATTTGCCCCAAGATTGGTATGGCCGGATGCCGGGCAATATAGAATCAAAGCTTCTGCCTTTTCAACGGGATGGTGTCAGGCAAGCTTTTCTACTAAGTTTTGTCCAAAGTCTTCATACCACTTTTACTTGCAATATTGTGCTTATTATTTTGAGTTGTGTGAATAGTCTTCTTCCAAATTTTCGCATTCAGGTTTGTGTTGCAACATGGAGGCCGTGCTCTACTTGCAGATGAAATGGGACTTGGGAAGACATTACAAGTAAACTCTTTAATTTTCATTCTACACTTCCTCTATCTTATAATCGGAGTAAAACCTGTTAACAGGACGTTCTGAGACTGAATAGCAACAGAAAATATATGGTTTTAGACTTTAGTATGAAAATGCAGTGCAAAAAACATCTATTTATTGTATATTGACCTAATTTCATCAGTCAGTTAGCTTATTCTGAAAAGGAGGAACTTCCTGTCAATGGTTTCCAGGCTATAGCTGTAGCTGCATGCGTTCGTGATTCCTGGCCCGTTCTTATTCTTTCACCTTCCTCCTTGCGTTTGCATTGGGCTTCAGTAAGTGCTATTTTTCATCAGTAGTTGTTTGTTGAGGGTGGGATGTGACTCTTATTACCTGCAGATGATTCAACAATGGCTTGATATCCCTCCATCCGACATAGTAGTATGTATACTTTGTTCTTGGATTGTTTTTTCGTTCCCCTTTTATTTTTTTTATTGTGTTTGTTCTGAATAACTTTACTGGTCGTTTTGATATTTGTAGCTTGTTATCTCATACAAATTGACATTTCCACAGGTTGTCTTATCTCAATGGAGTGGGTCTAACAGAGGTGGTTTCTCTCTAGTATCCTCGGCCAAGGATACCATAAATCTTGATGGCTTATTCAATATCATCTCTTATGATCTTGTGCAAAAGTTGCAAAAATCTGTTATGGCTTCAAAGTTTCAGGCAAGTGTAATATTGGTATCAAATTGTTAACCAACTCAAACGTTAAATTGTAGTTATGCCCGTTTGTTAAGTATTGTAATTTGTTAAATTACTGCTGTCAACAAGTCTTACTGTTTAAAAATAGAAGAGTCTCCTTCACTTTTAAAAGTAGGGGTGATTTTTAACCATAAAGTTATTTTTTATTGTAGAACTTTACAGAATGAGTATGAAGATGAATGACTTCCAATGTTGAAGAAGTTAAGGAGTATGATATTTCATAAATAAAAATGAGTATGATACAGTACTGGCAACAAGGTTGGGCAAGAAATAACCCGAAGGCAACATTAGGATAGTAGCACGCTAACAAAATGATGTACGGTGCTCAAGAAGGAGAGCTGCTTAGTTAATTAGTGATCGGTTCTTATTGTTTTGCTGTATCAATCTTCAGGATCTTTAATTAAAAGACATTTGGAGATCTATACACATTCTCTTTTTTGTATACATTGCAGCTCTTTTTTCACACATCTTTGATTGCACTTTCATTCTTGTGATGGTACGTTTTTCCAGATTGTGATTGCAGATGAATCTCACTTTTTAAAAAACGCCCAAGCAAAGAGAACAACTGCATCCCTCCCTGTTATAAAGGTTCTCTTCAATCCTGGAACATGTGCATAATTGGTGATACATTTTACGATTCAGTTAATCAGTTATATTTATTATGCATCATAATATCAAAATGCATAATTGTTTTCGTGATTGGTAGCTGTCCTGTGATGTATACATGTTTGATTTAGATTGAAAGTAACGATGAACAGATTTTATGTCCCTGACTGGAAACACCAAGACTGACTTTTGTTCATGTGATGAGCACTCGCCTCGTTTGGGCTATACTCACAACCCATATTTGGAGTGACTTTGTCAATCTATACCCTGTTTTTCATGGCTCTATAATTAGTAAGCCTTGGACCAATTCGGCGTCCTAATGATTACATCTAATATCATTTATCCAAGTTAGATTTACTGACATGGAACCTCAAGCAGGCTGGTTTTGTAAATGTGGAGGTGGGGGATCAGACCAATTTCATGTCTCAATTTGTATTTGGTTCTTAATTGACTTATGAATTGGATTAAGTCATGGTCTTGCAATTGTAAGAACATGACTTGTGATTAAGTTCAGATATCATGCTATGTAGTATGTACTAGTAACGCGTTTTCATGCTCATCATTTCCTGCTCTTTTTTTGCTGGCAGCAATGCCCATTTACATACATGTGTGAGCAAGCCTCTTCTTGTCTGAGGAAGTGGTTTCCTTTTGTTTCAGAATGCAAAATATGCAATATTGCTTAGTGGAACTCCTGCATTGTCCAGGCCTATAGAACTGTTCAAGCAGGTACCTTGTCTCACTCTGATTTATCAATACTGAGGAAATGTAGAGTCTGAGAGTAATGATGTATTCTTCAGCTTGAAGCGTTGTATCCTGATGTATACAAGAACGTTCATGAGTATGGAAATCGTTATTGTAAGGGGGTAAGTAGTTAAATGTTGCATCAACAAACTTATTGTCATGTTACCTTCAGCATCAACAATCTCATGCCCCTATATTGTTCCTGTAGGGAGTGTTTGGAGCTTATCAAGGTGCCAGCAACCATGAAGAACTGCACAACTTGATGAAGACGACTATGATGATTCGCAGACTTAAAAAAGATGTCCTGTCTGAGCTTCCTCAGAAGCGTCGGCAGCAGGTAATGGTATTCTTATGCACATGTTAGGATCATTACTCACATATGAACAGATCTTCTATATGTTTATTCACACAAGCAGTGGTTTCTGGATTATTGATAGCAAATAGTGCCCAGATCTTGTTGTGCCTATGTTGTGCTTTGTTTTTCTTCGGCTATGAAAGTGGAAGCACCCTACCTCAGATAAACTATCACTTTGTGTTTCTGTAATTCTTTGAATTCCCTTAACCTTTTTCTTTCTACTTCAAGTAAAAATATGTTAGCATATTTTATCCCTTGCATCTAAAGTTCCATCGCCATATACTTGGAAGTTCCAGTACAAACTGCAAAGACACGGAGCCAATTACAACCTGCAAAGCTATCTGATGCAGCAATTGATGACAGGATAAGAGCTGAGCTCATTTTATTGAATGGGTGTGAATAAGTTTACTAGTTTGTTACTGAAGACAAGTCCAACCATGTTTGACCTTTCCATGGGGATATTATTTTGGTCCTTCAAGCTTTATCAGTTACCACACGTCTACTCGCAGTCAAAAGCTACAATATCAAGAATTCCAGATAGTTTCTTATAAGTCCTGCTTGGTGTTTATCTAATGTGGCTCTGAACACGTCCATATGACTTCTATCAACTTCTTCTTAGGTCTTCCTGGAATTGGCTGAAAAGGACATGAAAAATATCAATGCATTGTTTCGTGAGGTAATGTGTTTTGCCTGCGATTTCTCTATTAGGGTTCAGTTTTCTTTTCCTTTCTGAAATTGGAGTTTCAAAGGCGTGTTGCTAAACCAATGCTTCTATAATGTAGCTAGAAGTGATCAAAACCAGAATTAAGGCATGCACATCAGAAGAGGTGGTTACATCACTGAAATTTGTGCAGAAGAATATTATCAGTAAGGTATATCCGGACTAGCTGTGGACTATATATTATGCCTCCAGGTCTTAAGATTGTCAACTTGAAATGTGATGTTTCTCCCTTTGTGGCATGTCCAGTTTGGGTTGTTGCAATATTTGTGTCCCAACGCCAGAATAGATATGGTTGAGGATATCCCTTCTATTAATGTTTTAACTAACTGCTTCTTGTATTTCATTACGTGGACAAATTTCTGTTGTTGCAGATATATACAGATTCTGCTGAAGCGAAGGTTCCTGCCGTTGTGGACTATTTGGCTACTGTAGTTGAGGTACTCCTTGTTTACATTATCTTTTCGTTTCATTTCTCTAAATAACTTTCTATAGTTACTTGGGCCAACAGAGTGGCATGTATCATGCAGTATATTTAATGTATTTCTGTCTAGCTAATGAACCTGAAGTCAGAAAGCTATCGATATCTGCTGCAACTTTTTTGTTTTCAATATCTGTCGTGATCTGATTGCTTCTCCAGTAATTATTTCATTTGCAGGAATATTGCACCACACAAGTTATAATAATTGTCGCCGTAGGGATGAAACATGTATATAAGTTAGCCTTTTTTTTTTACATTTATTTCCTAAGTCACTACTTCTCTTGGACCCTTCGCCTTTCCTCCTAATACACAATTTCATGGTCATAGCTGAATGAGGTCATAAAGATTGGAGATAGTGTTCAATTTCTACATGGCTCTCTTTTTTCCTATAACGAGTGAATCCACTTCACGTCGCTTTGTTGAAATGTGTGTACAAACATATAAATTGCGTTGTTGAGTTGTGCTTTGGGGATCGCAGGACTTCAACTTTGTATCGTATTTGCCACATTTTTGCAGGCAGGCTGCAAGTTTCTTGTATTTGCTCACCATCGGCAAATGATCGATTCAGTTCATGAGTATTTGCTTGTAAGGCAACTTGATGTTTCACGGACGTACCTTTTTTCTTTGAACTGAATTTACACCCTCATTCTCATGGTCTTTTGTGTGTTTTCAGAAGAGGAAAGTAGGTTGCATTCGAATTGATGGTGGTACCCCGTCTGCTGATAGGCAAGCTCTTGTAACTGATTTCCAGGAGAATGATTCTATTAAAGCTGCAGTTGTAAGCCACTTCTTCCTTATCTCTTTGTTTCCATTGTGGTCTTCCTAATTCTATGTCGTGAAAGCTTCCATTTCTCTTATCTACTTTGTTAAATTGTGAAGCTATCCATCAAAGCTGGGGGTGTTGGATTAACGCTAACAGCTGCAAGCACTGTAATTTTTGCTGAATTGGCCTGGACTCCTGGGGACTTGATTCAAGCTGAAGATCGGGTTCATAGGATCGGCCAGGTGAAGTAATGTAATGTGTAGCTTAGATATCGTTTTCTGGAATACGAGTGCAGCATTCTTGTTAAATCTGCTTGCCCTTCAACATTTTGTTGCATATACCAATAAGAATGAAAATGGTTTCTGATATCAGAATATGTGGCCGGTGGTAGCCCATGCCATTGCATTTTGGTAAAATTTGTAGTCTTTACTCTTTAGTAAGGAATTAGAATCTGCGTAGATGGTAACAACCAGGTATGAATGAGCTCACTCTGAGGACTTGTGGCTAGATTCTCTCTTGACAGACAAAGTGAGCCTTTCATAAGTAGTCTTAACGCCGATAATGTTAGGAAGTTGTTATTTTGATACTTGGAAAGGTTGTTTTCATCTGTTATAATGGGGATTTGGCTGAACATTGCAGGTTTCTTCAGTCAATATATATTACCTTCTTGCAAATGATACCGTTGATGATATTATATGGTATGTTCATCTGATTTCGCAAGAACTTGGATCTTAATGTTTTTGTGTTAACTGACATTTAATGTATGCTTATCTTAATACAGGGATGTCGTCCAGAGCAAGTTAGAAAATTTGGGACAGGTGGTTGCTCTCTCTTTCTTTCATTTTTCCATGTTGGTTTGTTTGCTTTGGTGCATGCGGTTTTTCAAGGATGTGGTCACCATTTTGAATCAGATGCTGAATGGACATGAGGATACGTTGGAGGTTTCAAGGGATGAGAATCAGCTAATGGTTGACGCCAGTAACAGGCACAACACCAAGCCGATGAGAAAGCAGGAAATGCTCGACCGCTTTTTGAAGCGATGTAGGAACACGGTAGATGACGAGGAAGAAGAGCAGCAGCAGCAGTCTAAGCTCAAATTTCCCAGGCACTGAGGAACACCACCTGCAAAGTACATTTTGGGGAAGGGTTGATAAAGCTTTAAATGGAAGAGGATGGTTATGGACACCGCAGTGGATCCTATGTGTTATGTTTACTGATCATGAATATGTTTTCTTCCCTCTGTATAATTTCGGAACTCAGTTCTTCCGATCAAGGGGGCTTGGCTAACAGGTAGAGGCAACTATTCCTAGATGTTCATATAATAGTTTAGTTGAATTGGATGAACGATTGGTTGATACTTGGATGGTGTAGAGGAGAATATAGATTATATCATATGGATGTTGACTAATCATATGACTGACTTTTTACAGACTTTTTACAGAGTAGACATAGAAATTAATGTCAAGTGTTTTTTATTATAAGACACGGACATAGAGTCGATCAGTTGGTAGAGTTTTCGGGGAAAATCGACAAGATTTAACTTTTTGACAGTACAAGAAAAAGTTACTTAATACATCCATCATTGCTGATTACTTATTACTCATATAATATAATTCATCGGTTTGAAATGACAAAATTAGACCTTAATAACACACGCGCCACCAATCGAGAGCCGGGGCTGAATTCGTCTTTTTCCACTTCGATAGAAAAATGAAATTTCCTATAAATGAGAATCCATCCCATTCTAAACTCTCGTTTCCCTCCAATCTAATTTTCTCGCGCTCATTCTCGTCTCTCTGTGTGTCTTTCTCCCCCTTTTTTCATTTCCTTCTCCGATTTTGCTCAAGCTTGCTTCTCATCCTAATTCAACGGCCGCTTCCATGCCGAACCCTAGATAGAAGAAGGTTACTGTTTTCAGCTTCCCCCGCCAGGGTTCCGGTAAGTCGGTTCTTCTCTGTACATTCGATTTTTTTTCTTCCTCGTATCTATTTAACCCCTCAAACCCTAACCCTAGTTCTATTTCCTTTCAACAAAGGCCGGCGTAAGTTGCTGCGGCGATTTTGGCTTCGACTTCCTCATTGCTTAATTTTTCAGTTTTGATCTCGGCCAACTAGAGTTGTCGCGGCTCAACATGGCTGATCACCGTAAAGTGCAATCGCAGTCTCAGACCGGTAAGGTATCTACCGCCGGAAGCTCTTATAAGATTGATTTGGATAAATTTTCTACTCGTTTGAAGGCTTTGTACTCTCATTGGTACAATAATAAAGTTGATATGTGGGCATCTGCTGACGCCCTTGCCATTGCGACACCACCTGCTTCGGAGGATCTCCGTTACCTTAAGTCCTCGGCCCTTAACATTTGGTTGTTGGGGTACGAGTTCCCAGAGACTGTGATGGTGTTTATGAAGAAACAGATACACTTTTTGTGTAGCCAGAAAAAGTCCGTTCTGCTGGATCCTGTGAAAAGACCAGCCAAAGATGCAATTGGTGTTGATGTTGTTATGCATGTGAAGATGAAGAATGATGATGGTGGGTCGCTTATGGATTCAATTATTTGTGATATTCATGCCATACCAAAGGGTGATTCTGGTGGCCCTCCTGTTGTTGGACATATTGCAAGAGAAGCTCCAGAAGGGAAGCTTTTGGAGACCTGGAGTCAGAAACTGGGTAGTGATGGTTTTCAGCTTGTTGACATATCAGTTGGGTTATCTGACTTGTTCGCTGTTAAGGACAATGACGAGCTTATGTGTATCAAGAAGGCTGCTTTTTTGTCTGCTAATGTGATGAAGAAAGTCGTGGTTCCTAAACTTGAAAATGTAATTGACGAGGAGAAGAAAGTGGCTCATTCAAACCTTATGGATGAGACTGAGAAGGCCATATTGGAGCCTACAAAGGCTGGTGTGAAGCTCAAGGCTGAGAATGTTGATATTTGCTACCCTCCAATATTTCAGAGTGGTGGGATATTCGATCTTAGGCCTAGTGCGGCAAGCAATGATGACCTGTTGTACTATGATTCTGCCAGTGTAATAATTTGTGCCATTGGATCTCGCTACAACAGTTACTGCTCAAATGTTGCCAGGTCTTTCTTGATTGATGCCAATTCTCTTCAAAGTAAAGCCTATGAAACCCTTCTCAAGGCACATGAAGCTGCTATCAATGCCTTAAAACCAGGTAACCCAGTTAGTGCAGCATATGAGGCTGCCCGTTCCTTAATTAAGTCAGAAGCTTCTGAGTTGGTTACACATATGACAAAATCTGCTGGGACTGGTATTGGTCTTGAATTTCGAGAGTCGGGGTTGGCTTTAAATGAAAGGAATGACCGCATGGTGAAAGCTGGGATGGTATTTAATGTATCTCTTGGTTTCCAGAACCTGCAAATCAAGTCCAATAATCCTAAGAACCAGAATTTCTCGTTGCTGCTTGCTGATACAGTTGTTGTTGGTGCTGAAAAGACTGAAGTTGTAACTCAAGCAAGTTCAAAAGCTGTTAAAGATGTTGCATATTCGTTCAATGATGACGAAGAAGAAGAGGAGAAGCCAAAACCAAAGGTCGAGACTAATGGGAGGGAGCCTCAGGTCACTAAGACGACACTGAGGTCTGACAATCATGAGGTTTCAAAAGAGGAAGCTCGGAGGCTGCATCAAGCTGAACTAGCTCAAAAGAAGAATGAGGAAACTGCCAGGCGTCTTGCTGGTGGTGGACCTGGATCAGGAGATAATCGTGGTTCTGGGAAAGCTTCTACTGACTTGGTTGCCTACAAGACGGTGAATGATCTGCCGCCTCCAAGAGATTTAATGATTCAGGTTGACCAGAAGAATGAAGCTGTTCTCATACCAGTATATGGTAGTATGGTTCCTTTCCATGTGGCGACCATAAGGACTGTGTCGAGCCAGCAGGATACGAACAGGAACTGTTATATCAGGATAATCTTCAATTTCCCCGGGACCCCGTTTAGCCAACAAGATGCGAACTCTGTGAAATACCCAGGGGCTATTTATCTGAAGGAGGTTTCATTCAGGTCGAAGGATCCAAGGCACATTAGCGAGGTAGTACAGCAAATTAAAACTCTTCGCCGGCTTGTGATGACTAGGGAGTCTGAGAGAGCGGAAAGGGCAACCTTGGTCACCCAAGAAAAGTTGCAACTGGCTGGTAACAGGTCTAAGCCTATTAGATTGTCTGATCTTTGGATTCGCCCTGTCTTTGGTGGACGTGGAAGGAAGCTACCCGGGACACTGGAAGCTCATGTCAATGGGTTTCGCTACTCAACTACAAGGCAAGATGAGCGAGTTGATGTTATGTTTTCTAACATCAAACATGCCATTTTTCAGCCTGCAGAAAATGAGATGATCACTCTCATTCACTTCCATCTGCACAACCATATTATGGTTGGTAATAAAAAGACTAAGGATGTCCAATTTTATGTGGAGGTCATGGATCAGGTGCAAACTATTGGAGGTGGGAGGAGATCTGCGTATGACCCTGATGAGATTGAAGAAGAACAGCGGGAACGAGACAAGAAGTACAAAATTAACAGCGAGTATCTCAACTTTGTGAAACGGGTAAACGATCTTTGGGAGCAACCTCAGTTTAGAGATCTGGACCTTGACTTTGATCAGCCTTTAAGAGAGCTTGGTTTCCATGGGGTGCCATACAAGTCATCTGCTTTCATCATCCCAACTTCATCTTGCCTTGTCGAGTTGATTGAGACACCTTTCCTGGTTGTCACACTTGGGGAGATAGAGATTGTGAATCTTGAGAGGGTTGGCCTTGGGCAGAAAAACTTCGACATGACTATTGTGTTCAAGGACTTCAAGAAGGATGTGCTGCGAATTGATTCAATCCCTTCAACTGCACTTGATGGCATTAAGGAATGGTTGAACACGACTGATATCAAGTATTACGAGAGCAGGCTGAACTTGAATTGGCGACAAATATTGAAGACAATTACTGATGATCCTCAGAGCTTCATAGACGATGGTGGTTGGGAGTTTCTGAACTTGGAAGCTACTGATTCGGAGTCTGATGGTTCAGAGGAGTCTGATCAGGGGTATCAGCCATCAGGATCGGAGCCGGAGTCTGTCTCGGAAGAAGAGGATTCTGACAGCGCATCGTTGGTGGAATCTGAAGATGAAGAGGAAGAGGACTCGGAAGCTGACTCTGAGGAAGAGAAGGGAAAGACATGGGAAGAGTTGGAGAGAGAAGCAAGTAATGCAGACAGAGAGAAGGGCGATGAGTCGGACAGTGAGGAAGAGAGGAAGCGAAGGAAGGCTAAGGCTTTCGGCGGGAGGCCGCGTCCTGGCCCTCCTCCCAGTGCTGCGAAGCGGACGAAGTTGAGATGAAGACATAATAATATTAGACGAGAATGCGCATTTGGATCTTTACCTTAGTTGCTCGACTTTCATTTATTATGAATTTTGTTACTGCAGTAGTATGGTATGTGGAACTTTCAGCGTCTTTTTAGGTATGGTTTAGGTTAAAGTTAAGGACGTGCTGATCCTTTGTTCGGTGATTTCTTTTCTTCCCTTTTCGGCACTTGAATGGGTTGCTTAGGTAGGATCTCCAGAAGCATGCACGTAGGAGGAGATTAGAAGAATATCAGAATTTGTTGCTTCTACATTTTTTGCTGATTGGAATATGGTTAGTCCAGCTGCTCATGGTTAACTTAGTACGAATGTTTGTTGGCATTCCCCAGCATGAAACCTCAATTATGACATCATTTCATTCATCATCTGTAGTCGGGAGATCAAATGCCTACCACCCTTTTTGGCAGTCTTTAAATAAGATTCTATAGGAACATACAGAGGTAGAAAATTAATATCACTGGCTTGTGGCATATAATTTGCGTTTCATATTTGAATATCAGTAACAAAACGGATGGATGCTAAGTTGATATGGTAGACTGGCAAACACATTGTTGTGTTGACTCATCTTGTGTAGACCAAGTGTATTTGATATTAGTTTCGTGAAACAGTTTAACAAAATAGATCACACAAACATGATTTATGAAGAAACGAAAGAGACGGGTAGAGAAAGTAGGAGAATAGGTGCATATCACATAGGAATATTAGAGATATGATGGAAATGTAAACTTTACCCTTGAATATGCTTCTGGTTTACATTGAACGGATGAAGTAGGAATGGAGGGAGTATGGTCACCTTAGTGGTTGGAGGAAAAAGGAAACGATAATAGAGCGGCTCACGTAGTAATATAATAGAGTGGATGGTGTGGTGTTATAATAGAAATATTGTAATAACGTCGTTAATTTGGAAAGTATTACGTGATACATGGAGTGTAGTGACATTAATGAGAGCATTTTTAAAAGGTAATATTAACATTAATGAGAGAGTTCAAAAATGTAAAAATACTTCATTACTAAGGGTGCTTGCACAAGCTGATGTGGCATATCGATAGGATCACGAATGGTTTGATTATGTTATGTATAATAAATTTGCAATTCTCAAAGTAGTAATCGATGTAAATAAACGTTGAAGTTGGTTGGTAAGGTGACGAGAAGATAATTAAGATCATCAATGAGATATTGATGTATGGGAATCGACATGAACGGTGCATGTTTACTAATAATAAGTGATCGGGTTAAAAAATATAACATGGTCAGAGAGGTAATCACAACATGCATATACATCTTAAATCGAACTTAACACTAAGTTGTTTTGAAGAGACAAAAATATTTCCAATGCGACTATTCCAAATGAGTTAAATAATGTATATCATTGTAAAAAAAATCAAAAGTATAACTTGGGAAACAATTTAGAGAGCAAGTGTGAAAAAAATCTAAATTGACATAAAAAGTTTATTGCAACTTATATTATACAAATTAAAGTTTTATTGTCACAATTTTAGCTAATTGGAGTGTCCAAAAACATCAACTTTCTCATCGTTACTATAATTCATTAAGTTTGATCCATATGCACACAATTCAGAAACAAAGACAGTTTTTTAACTAATACCATGTTAGCAAGCCACTGCGGGTATTGTTCTTCTCTTTTAAGTCTGGTTGTCATCAACTTTTTAGTTTATGCAGTGATAACCAGTCGTCTCTCCTAACAACACTTCCATCGTTTTTATTGTACTTGTTTTGTCGTTTGGGAGATAACGAGTTTGTAAGACATAGTCACTTAATCTTGGCATATATCGTTGGGGCTCCAAGCGAATAGATGAGAGTAATTGCTTAGTGTTTGTAGCGAAGCATCACACATACGTGAGATGATGATATTGGGGCCATAACGACACTTCTTCGTTTGTCCTCAACGGGTGTTAACCATTATCCTCGCTTATCCTCGTTGAGGTCGTCTACATTAGTTGGACCATTGGTCGCTACTTGATAACATGTTTTGGTGATATTGTAACATCTCGCTGTCATTATCATCCCCCGCGGGCAATTTCATTATCTGGTGAATGCGTGATGTCATCGCTTGAAAGGCAGCAAGAGTCGGTCGTTCTAGTGTTATGTTATAAGTGGTTGCATGTCCAATATATGGTTGCCTAAAGTGATTTCCAAAGAGATGACCCCCCTAAGAGGGATCGTGTCACTGGTGAACTCGGTGTGAGTTTTTTTGGTTTTGACCATTGTTTCTTCTTGGATTCCCAATTGTTTGTGTAAATCCCACGAACGTATGTTTGCTAAAATTTCTTGGTCTACTAACACTCGTTGCACCCTGTTTTGTAGTGTCATGACTTCTAGCACCAAAGCTTCCTGACATGATCTGACATGTTAGCAAGCTCTGACTTAGTAAGGGTATGTCCACCTATAGCTCTTCGATCTCCCATAATAGAAGAGGAAAATTCATTTCTTCGTCACACTTTATGGAGATCGGGAGAAGAGTGTTTGAAATATCTTCTTTCACTAGTAATGATCCTTCGATCATTATGGAAGACTGTAATGTAATTTTCTTTGATTATGAGAAAGTTGAATTTGGTATAGTAGATTGGTAGACACATTGTTGTTTGATTCATCTTGTACAGACCAAGTGTATTTCATATTAGTTTCGTTGAACACAACTATTTATATATTAGACAAAATAAATCACACAAGCATGGTTTATGAAGAAACGAAAGAAAACATATAATTTGTTAAAAATAGATAGACAATTGGGACAATAGACACACATCACATTGGAATATTAGAGACATGAGGAAAATGTAAACTCTACCCCAGAACATGCTTTGGTTTGCATTGAATACATGAAATAGGAATGGAGGGAGTATGGTTGGAGCGACAAACTCACCAATAGGCGGTCCATTGGCTTTGTTATTCGTACATCTAATGATGATGTCCTTTTTTGAAGTGGTCGAAGTTTTGCCTATATCGTTGATCCTTTCACTTTTGAATCTCTTGATTTACGTGAAGCTATCCTTTGGTGTATTAAAAGGGGTTTTATGGGTGTGGATCTTGAAGAAGACTTTGCCTTAGTCCTCTCCAAGGTGATTCGCCCTTTAGCTCTCCATCCTCGCGGTGGAGCGGCGATCCATGAAATCCGCCAATTGCTAACCCAATTTTCAAAATTTAAATGTTACCACATTAAGAGACAATTTAACCGTTTAGCTCATAACACCGCTAGATTTGTGCTTCAATTCCTATCCCGATCCTCTCCATTACATAACCTGTCGTTTATAGGGGATCATATTGCTTAGATTTCTTGACTCTAGCTCCCATCTATTACAGACTCTCTATTGTCAATGCTCGATGCAATATCGTCGATCCCCCAAGCCCCTTGTATAGCCCCCGCCTCTCCCTTTCCCCACCGTTTTCTCCTTTTAGTTTAGGTTGGTGCGCTAATCTGGTTTCTCTCGCCCCGGAGTTACTCTGACAAAAAAGGGAGTATGGTCACCTTGGTGATTGGAGGAATAAGGAAACGATAATAAAACGGTTTAGGTAGTAATATAATGAATTGTGTGGTACTATAATCATTGTTATCAGAATCTGGCCGGTCGGACGGGTTTGACCATGAACCGGTGAGGCAGCCAATAATGGTTGGGCGGTTTAGGTAATTGTCAAACCCGGGCGTTGACCCGGTTGGATCGCGGTTGGACTCCAATTTTTGGCCAGTTCAACCTAGAGCGAAATTTCGGTTGAACTAGTTATGACTACATTTTTTGTTCAAAAATGACGCAAATGGAATTCAAAGCCTGGTCTCCAAAGGACAATTGATGAATGACAACCATCTCAACTAATGTCATTATTTGATTAAATTAAACATTTAATTGATAATAATAAATATTATGCTTACTAATTAACATTAAAAAAGTGGAATCGTATTATCAATTTAGTAAAATATACATTAAATTTCAATAATTTGAACTATATATGTTACCGGTTTGATCCGGTTCAATTCAAAAGTTGTTCGGTCCGGCTCAACTCTCTTTATTTATTAATTAAAATGATTCGACCTGGTTTAGCAGACGGTTAAACCCCGGTCCAACCATCAAATCCTGAACCCATAGCCTCACAGGTTCGATCTCCAGTGCGGTTATGAAAACATTGATTACAATACAAATTTTTTAATAGCGTTAATTAAGAAAGTATTACACAATAAATGGAGTGCATTGACATTAATGAGTATCTTTAAAAGGTAATATTAACATTAATGAGAGGGTTTAAAACTATAAAAATATTTCATTACTAAGGTTGCTTGCAAAAGCTTATGTGGCATATCGTTAATGATCACAACCAATTTGATTATGTTATGTATAATAAATTCACAATTTTCAAAATAGCAAGAGTTTATGTAAATAACATTGAAGTCGGTTGGCAGGGTGTAGAGAAGATAATTGAGATCATCATATGAGGTATTGACATATCGAGATTGATATGAAGAGTGCATGTTTACTAAATGACAAGGGATATATCAAGTTCAAAAAATGTAATATAATCATAGAGGCAATCACAACATGCATACACATTTAGATTGGATTGCACACTAAGTTGTCTTGTAAAGAAAAAAGTATTTCAAGGAAATTATTTTAAATAAATTAAACAATGTATAACATTGTGACAAAAAATATCAAAAGCATAACTTGAGAAACAATTAGTGACCAATTGTGAAAAGTTTATATTGACATAAGAAGTTTTGCAACTTGTATTATACAAATCAAAGCAAGCTTTGTTCCATAATTTTAGCTAACTAGAGTGTCCAAAAGCATCAACATTTTCATCGATACTATAGGTATAGAGCAAATGTTGACAATCCATTTTGTAAATTTTGTCTTTTCTGTATACACCTCGTCAAAGATTTCTTTATGACTATAGCGCAATCTTTGATAGGGGTATAGAACAAAGATTGAAAAAACCTAAAGAAATAATGATCTCATAAATTCTATTTAAAGGCCATCTCTCCTCCATTCAATGAGAGAGCCTTTTGGAAGAAATTTGGGGAAGAGAGACTTTTGAGCGACAAGAAGGCTTCGACTTCGAGGAGTTTGGATCGGAGACGACGTTATCAAGATCGATGAATCGGTTTTCTTTGACAAAACTCGGCGAAATTAGGTTTTTGAGATTGCTTCTTGTAAATCTGATTTCAATGGCTTCTTTTGTTGATTTTAATTTATTCTTCATGGTTATGAGTGGCTAAACTCCTTCTTTCCTAGATTAGATAAACCCTAGGCAATTCTTGATGAACGAATGATACTTTGATGATTTCGATTTATACAAGTTTGATGTATTTCAATTTATGATTAATTCTAATTGTATCCTTGTTCTTGTCTGGCCATCTTGAATGGGATCTTATTAGATTTGGATCGTCTCGAAAAAGCTTTTTTTATCTTAGAACACTGAAATTAATCAACTAGGTTAGGCATTAACCCTCATATGGTAGCGAATAGACTAGTTTGTCGTTAGTGCAATTATTGTTTGACTTATCACTGTATAGGTTTTAGTTCTTGGTCTCGAGAGAGGACCGAGGTATTAGATGGTAGTAGGTTAGCGGACCCGAAAGGGCGTGACCTAAGTAGCGAAGTATTGCGACAGTGAATGTTTACATCTTGTTTTGCATCAATTGAGTTAATTGATTATCACTTGTTTGTCTTGATAGCCTAGGGGGATTCAAAATCTAAGAAATTTTATCCATTAGTGTTTCTCCACATTTATTCATGCAGTCTTGCAACCTTTGTTTTCTCATTCATTCACATATTTAGTTTTATTAATAGTCTTAGAGATTGTGGAACCTACATCACAAAATCTGTTTAATCGATGAAGACTTTTCATAACTTTGAGTAGACACGACATTGAGACCCTAGGAAAATTTAACCATAATTACTTAGGTAATTAGGTTTATTTTGAGACGAGTAAAACCCGATTATCCATCATCTTGTAATTCTTAATTAAGACATCAAATCAGATTGATTGTTGAGAAAGGAAAAGCTCTCGTCGATAAGCTAGATGAACAATAGAAGAATGAAGAGATCTTTTAGAAGAAGAAAGCTAGTATTTGGCGGCTAAATGAGGGAGACATAAATACAACCTTCTTTCATTCAACTAATAAAAAAGGTCGTAGTTCTATGATATCCTTATCATTGTCTGTGAAGTGTTATATTAGTTCAAAATTCAGTAGAAGGGCCTTCACTGAGATATGATGCTCAAGGCATATGATCTTATGGATTGGGAATCTCTAGAGAATATCCTTCATGCTTATCGATTTTCTCCCGATGATTCTCCTCGATCAAATAGCTATGTACCAAAACAGTTGACTTTCTTGTGCTTTTTAACAGACAACCAACAAGATCATTTTCTCCTCAATGATACATTCAACATGAAGATCATTTGTAACGCCTCGTGCTCTCAAATGTCGGGTTGACCAGGGTTTGAAGTTATCAAGTTGGGAACCATTCTCATTTTTTTTAACTAATAGAGAAGGGATGGCCAATTAAGCCAAGCTTATGCATAAATAATGGTGTGGACAAGTAATGACACATAGCTTGGGTTTAAAGAAAGTTACTGACCACGAGTTGAAGAGGAAAAATTTATAAGTTAGTGGGTTGAAATTAAAGTAAACAACGGGCCTGGTAGGAAGTAAAGGATGGGTGTGGGAGGTTTTTCAAAATCGAGATTAAAACGGTAAGCAAGACTCAAAATAGAAAGTATGCATGACTTACAGCTACAACTAAATGAAGACATGAATACAGATTCTAGAAGTGAGTTTATGGAAAGCGAGATCAAAGTAAATAAATCAAATCAAGATACTTGTGGAAAGAAAATGGTTAGGAGATCATTAAGGTGATTTGATAAATCAATCACTAACGACTACAAAAGGAGATAAACGAGTATAAATAGAGGAGACAGAAAGCTCAAACTCTTCATCAATTCATACATCAAGTTCTCTGCCTCCAAAGCATATTTACATTGTTCTTGAATTGTTTGATTGTTACTATCTTCTTTGTGTGAAAGTTGATAGGTTGAGATAGTAAGATAGAGAATAGAGTGTGAGTGACTCGGTGAGTGAGTAGGTAGAATTGGCAGGGTGTCAATCTGAATCTCAGCTTGTAGTTCTCTAGTTTGCTAGCTAGTGTCACTTTGCTAGTCGAAGGCTTTGTCCATTCAGTAGTATCTGAAGGTTCTGTCACTTTGCGTGTGTGAAAAGGTACGTTATCTTATTTGTGATAATAATATAAATTTTAGGGTAATCATTCCTCGGGCGTGGAGTAGGCTAAATTTTCGATACCATGTTGAAAGATTGTGTTCTTAGTAGTAGTAGAAGAAAGATTTAGCTTTCGTTCTCTGTTTTGCTTTTCAATTTCAATTCTTTCAATTTCAATTCTTTCAATTTCAACTTTCCCGATCGATCCTTGTCGAGATCAATATTGTTGATTGAGTTTCAGGTGGTATTAGAGCGTGTTACTTTGATGAGTCTAACGAGTACCGAAGAAGAAGATCACTCAACTTGAAAGAATAGGTACTATCCGCTGCAATGTTGAAAGGAAAATCCGTTGCACAATCACCGGACATAATCATTTTCAATCGGGCTCCCTTGTTCGATAGATCCAATTATGGATTTTGGAAGAGTCTGATGAAAGCATTCCTCGAAGGGTTCGATTTTGATTTATGGGTTAAGTAAAAGATTCACTTCCAGAGGTCAAATCAAAATGGGAAAACTAGACAACTGTTGAGAAGAAGGTTATGCAAATGAACGCCAAAGCTATCAACATCTTCTACAACTCTTTGAGTAAAAATGAATCCAATCGGATTTGCGGTTGGTCAACTGCCAATGAAATTTGATCGACACTCGAGGTAACTTACAAAGGTACTTCTAGGGTTAAGGAAACTCATATTGATCTTCTTGTTCATGAGTATGAATTGTTTAAGATGGAATCAAATGAAAGCATCTCATATATGTTTTCTCAATTCAATTGTATAGTAAATAGACATAGTTTGTAAGGTCCTTAGATGTTTACACAGAGAATGGATGCCTCAACAAAGTGCTATAGAAGAGGCACACAATCTTAAGACATTAGATTTGAACGAGCTTGTAGGCTCTTTGCTAAGCTAATATTGTGAAACTTGATAGGCTAGAAGAAGATAGCAAAACTAATATGTCTATTGTGTTTATATCTACAATAAAAGATAAATTTCTTGACTGTTCTGAGGATGAAATTGATCATGAGATAGAACTTCTTAGTAGTAAGCTTAAAAGGTTGCTAAAACATAGATGAAATTTAAAGACAAACGACACTTAGAACCATGGCATAAGCCAAAGTAGAGACAACTATTAAGAGTACGCTAGGCAAATCGATAGAAATTAGCCTACTAATAAGCCGTCATAGGTAAACAACAGCAAGAAACAAGAAGATGATCAAGATTTGAAAACTTGCTTCAAATGTGGAAGAACCGGGCATTTTCAAGCTGAATGTCCATAAAACAGTAGTTCTCGAGCACAAGCACTCGTTACCTTGAGCGACTCAGAAACTGATTGTGAATATGACGAAGAAAAAGTACTTGCATTAATGGCGACTGCAAGTGATGGTGACACGATTTCTCAGTTAAGTGACTCCAACTTATGTAGTAAAGATATTGATGAGCTCTTACAGAATTATGTTGATGTGCAAGCTAAATATAAAAATCTTAAAACGAAATATAAGAAGCTAAAGGGAGATCTTAGAGCCCTTATGGCGTGGAATAATGAATTTGAAGAAGACATTAGTGAACTACAAAAAGAATTAAATCTCACTAAAACAAACCAAAATAATGGTTGTAATCTTGAAACTTTACAAATCGCAGACTTAACTCATGTTGTCTTGAGTAACTCTGATCAAAAGGAAGAGAAAAAAAAGTGTAATCAAATGAATAGTTTAATAAAAGAAAATGAAAGCTATTGAGAAAACTACAAATTGCAGAACATGTTGCATTTTTGGTTTCCTTGGATCAGCCCAATAAGGGAACTAGAGAGGAGTCTAGGGAAATTCATCACCATAACAATACTCAGATGTATAAAAAAGATTGGAAACAATAGAGATGCTACAATTGTTCCAAGTTGGGGCACTATTTTTACTCGTGTCCTTATGTACAAATTCATGTTGATAGAGCTGCAAAAACAATATTAGTCTGAAAGACTTCAGTGTATTTTGTTAAACCTTCATTTAAAAAAGTACCCCATCAAGTATGGATACCTAAACACTTAATTTATGAGTCTGTTATAGGAACCTCTCAAAAGTGAGTGGACCTTCAACCACATAATGGGATATGCATCTGTTAAGGGGGAGATTTTATTTTTTTTCTTTCTTTGAATCTCTCTGAATGCTACAACTTGATAATCTTTTTTTAATGGTAGTATTATAATGTTTTGTCTTGGTAGCCTTCCATGCTCTAGCTTAGGGGGGACATGTAGAAAGTGCTCATTCAGATAAGCTTGAGATGGAACTGCTTTGTGTCGTTTGTTTCCTAGATTTTCATTATGATCAATCACCTTTTCAAGGGGAGTGTTATGTGCATGCAGTCGTTGTTTTCTTCTTATTCTAAAGGTCATTCATTTCTATTGGAGAGATTTAGAAAAGTTGAGTTGCTTATTTGAAGCTCACCAATTTTATCTTATCATGGTCTGGTTATAATTGCTTACTCATAATGGGTGTTGGATGAAAATTATATTTATAAGCCTTTTGATATGCTTTATTCCATTGTCATGACTGTTGTGAATAATGGCCTAGAAAGTAGTCTTTTTCATAAATATGACTGAAGTACTATGTGAGAAATAGTGTGTAACTTACATATACTGTTTAACGTCTACTTCACTATGATCCTGATGGATCGAGAAAAGGATGTTTTATTCTTTCGGAGGATTTTCATTGTCAAGCTTAGGGGGAGAATGTTGGAAAATAGAGGCTTGAAATGAAAAGTGGGTACAACCCATATGCTTCACCAGAACACGTATGCTAGAACGACTAAATAAATTCGTTGTCAATCTCAGGGGGAGAATGTTTGAAATCGAGACTTGAAACGGTAAGAAAGAATCAAAATGGAAAGTATGCATCACTCACAGCTACAACTAAATGAAGATATGATTACAAATTCTAGAAGTGAGTTTATGGAAAGCGAGATCGAAGCAAATAAATCAAATCAAGATACTTGTGGAAAGCAAAATGGTTAGGAGATCATGATGATTTGATGAATCAATCACTAACAACTACAAGAGATAAACGAGTATAAATAGAGAAGACAGAAAGCTCAAGCTCTTCATCAATTTGTACATCAAGTTCTCTGCCTCCAAAGCATATTTACAATGTTCTTGAATTGTTCGATTGTCACTATCTTTTTTCTGTGAAAGTTGATAGGTTGAGATAGTAAGATAGAGAATAGAGTGTGAGTGACGCGGTGAGTGAGTCGGTAGAATTGACGGGGTGTCAATCTGAATCTCAACTTGTAGTTCTCTAGGTTGCTAGCTCATGTCACTTTGCTTGTCGAAGGCTTTGTCCCTTCAGTAGTATCTGAAGGTTCTGTCACTTTGCATGTGTGCAAAGGTACGTTATTTTATTTGTGATAATAATATAAAATTCGGGGTAATCATTCCTCAGGCATGGAGTAGGCTAAGTTTTCGATACCACGTTAAAATATTGTGTTCTTAGTAGTAGTAGAAGAAAGCTTTAGCTTTCGTTCTCTGTTTTACTTTTTAATTCTTTCAATTTCAACTTGCTTGATCGATCCTTGTTGAGATTAGTATTGTTTGATTGAGTTGCAGAGGTGACAGCCCGGTCGTGGTATGTTACCTTCCCATAAGCGTGATGTCTCATGTTATGGGCGTGATGTCGCATGTCACAGCCGTGACGCGAATATAAGTCACCGTTGCGGTGTCCTACGTCACTGGCTTGAGGTGTTAAGTATAAAAGGTTATCATGTGTTTTATTCGACAGAAAAATCATAAGTTTAGAAATCATTTTCTCTGTTCTTCGATTAATGCAAGTTTGGAGAAGGGAAATCCAATTTTGAAGGTCCAAACGAGGTCCAATCACCACCAGTACAACTCTTGAATGTTGACCCAAATCAAATGCAAAGTGCAACATTTCGATCCAAAATTGACTGGTTCAACCTAGTTCAATCTATGCAGTGGCTACTTGGGGTTACTATGCAAAACTTGACATGGATCAGTAAAATAAAAACTAATAAATGCAAATACAGAGAACAACGTAACCAACTTTTATAAATAAAACGGAAGACCATCATAACTGAATATACCCTATAATAAATAAAAATCTTTAAATATAAGTAAAGATACAACTCGTTCAAAACTGTAATAAAAATAAAAACTCAAAACCAAGGATAAGAGACGCTCTTCTCTAGCTCCAACTCCAGTTGTCCTACTTCAGATATAGGATAACACAAAGGAACAACACCAACAAAGAAAGAAGTATAGGGGTCAGAGCTGATCACTGACAGTTTCTGAGTGCATTATTGTAAGCTGCCAAGTATATATTTATATATGAAACAACCTAGTGCATCTTATGAAGGCTGGCCAAAACCTAGCTAGCTCTTCTCCCAACTTTCCAGTCTTTGTCCGTCTTTTTGGGTTGTTCTAAGGGTAACCTTATGTTCATTTTTCATATGTCAGTCCTAGTGCCAGTAACACCTATCTAGTAAGGGAGGTCCATAGATGACCTATGTAAAGATGTCCAATACAGATCCCATCTCAACCAATCATCATATGGATTGCATAGTCAGGTTGGACTACCGACACAATCATACACTATCATGTTAGGCTAGAGGCCACTACTATTAGTTGTCAAGTCTATACAATAAATGTAAATCTCTAACATCATAGATTCCTTATCAACTAGAGTTGAGGTGTTCCTTA
Organism: Linum usitatissimum; assembly: GCA_030674075.2. NCBI lineage: Eukaryota > Viridiplantae > Streptophyta > Magnoliopsida > Malpighiales > Linaceae > Linum > Linum usitatissimum. The sequence continues at coordinate 3,454,597 of JAUJYP020001424.1, forward strand.
TCAGCCACCTTGAATGTAGTTGATGATATGTGAGATGTTCTAGAACTTAATATCCAATGTGATGTTTACAGTTTGATGCTCGTTGATGATTTTATAATAGCTTGTGATCTAATGTACCTTGACTATGACGTAGCATTATTAGGCTACGCTAGCCATTGTTGTGATGTGTGCTGGATACCCACCTCCGGGTTGAGCAACCCTCTAGGAGAATGATATGATGTGATTTGATGTGGTAGACGTGTAGAATATATCTGGTAGTTGCTCACATGGATTTGGGGTGGTTTCATGATCCGATCCACTATGAGACTATCCACTTGAAAGTAGGGGTGGCTAGCACTAAATAGAAAAGAGAACTTATGTTCTATACTATTATGGTTACATTACTAGACAATGGATTCAGTACTATGTGATACTCTGTTGGTGTTTGCTCAGTTTTACCTTCTTGTATTGATGCTTTCTATTATGGTTTTCTATTAGACACTTAGTGATTATCACTCACCCCGTCATGGATGTGTTTGTCTTTCTGCATGTATCTGTGTGTTTAGTCATAGATGCTAGAGTTGGAGGTGATGAAAGCTGGTTAATTTTTTTTTCGTGATTTATGGATTCAAATTCTTCCGAATCTTTTTTCCTTTTTTCATCCTTAGACTTGATGTATTTAAGAACTGGGAGTTGCATCTCCGTCTTTGCTTTGTTGAGGCTTGTATTTGAGGATATGGGTTCTGTTCATGGCCTATTCAAAAGTTTATTAAATAATTTTGCTTCCGCCCTTCATGTGTAATTTATTGTGAGTCATGTTAATATATGTTAAGTTCGGTCTAGTAAACTTCCAATTAGGGTGCAGGAGTCGGACCGATGATTCAACCAGAATTTTTTAGAGTGAATTTTACAATACCTTATTAAATTGATGCTAAGCAAGCCCGGATTTCAAAAATAATTTTTTTTGTCAAACATGCAAAGAAGTTCTCATTCAAGTAGTCTTGCAAGCAATCCCTACTTATATCGTGAACACCTTCCTTCTTCTTATTACTCTCACTAAGAAAATGGACTCCCTTATTTAAAAAAAATTTATGGTCAGGAGTCATGGACAATCACACCATCTATCACCTAACTTTTGTGCTCCTAAATGTCTCAAATAATTGAATTTTAGGTATTTTTTAAGATTTCAACATTTTGCTTCTCTAAAAAATAAATATGAAAATTTAATTCAAACCCCATTATGTTTTTGGCTAGACTTTTGAAGAGCATCTATTTCCTAAGATGTAATTTTATTGAAGTCTCTAGAGACACCCGTCCTTCATGGGTTTGGTTAAGGGTTTTTAAAACTCATGTGACTTTGAAGAAAGGTTAAATTAGAGTGGCGGGTAATAGGTAGGATAGCTTTATTCGATGTCACCCCTGAATACTGTCTATTCCTAGCTGAGCATGTCTCAAAATGGATCTTGAATAACCCTCATCGTTGGGATGTTGAGGCTATCTATTTGGAGTGCATTCCCACCCAAGTCAAAGCAATTCAATGAATTCCTCTTGATCCCAATGAGATGTAAGATAATTGGAACTGGAAGTTTGACAAGAATGGAGTCTTTTATGTACACTCGATTTATATTATGTCAGGAATAAAAAGTAGTTCAGAGTACTTAACGAAATCCATCAACTACTTCAACCATTTATAATGATATCAACCATGAGTACAATGACTAGAGTACCCCATCCCCTCGCTCCACCACCCATATGAACTCATTCCTTAGACAACCAGATTAGAAACTTCCAACCGCCGAATACCTCACATGAGTATATATATTGCAACAGATAGTTTGTGAGAGATTCCAAAAGGCGATACTTGTGGTTATTGTTATAGATACCAAGAGATAGAACTATGATGGAAGGAGTTACACTTTTTTGTTCTCATCTTCGATCATTGAGGAAGCAAGAGCCCTCTTTGAAGCAACCACATATGCATCATTGAACCCAACACCTATACTATTTTATTCATATTGCATTACCTTAGTTAACATCATCAACAACAGCTCTCTCCCGATATCTTGAGAATGTTATGAAATGATGGCCTTCATATTTGTTCATATTTATATATCATATTTCTAATACTGGTGCAGAACTTATTGTTCCCCAGGGCAGGCGACCACCCATCCCGGCCGCTGAAAATTTATAATAGTATAATGTTAGTATCTGATAAATAAATAACAATGCAAAATGAAATTAGAAATATTTGTTATGGTTTAGCGAAAATGCTCTGAACTTTCCTTCCTCAAGAAGGCAATTCCACCTATTTTTTCAAAAGTTTTAGTTTTACCTATTCTAATACTCTAAATTTTCTTTGCAATCCGTCATTCTCTTCATCAATCATCATGCATGTTATTCAACTTTTGTTTAGAATAGTATGATCCATTTTTTTACTACACTCATAAATTTCGTCAGTCCCAATCTAAATTCCTAATTACACTCCTATTTTAATAAATAATTAGCCCGTAAATTCGGGTGACCTATACCCAAAGAAAGAAAATTAAATCGTTGACTCTGTGAAAAAGTCTACTCACAACCGCTCTATTCTGAATAGTTGAATCACAGTTATCAATGTTGTAGTGTGTACCTCCAACACTAATCTTGCTTGTACTAGCTATGATTATTATGAAATGAAATCCTTTATTAAAAAAAGACTCATCCGTCATAAAAGAAAATTCATTCGATGCCTAATTCTTAAAAAGAAAATAAAGAGATCAAATTGTGCACCGTAGCAAGTCCAGGGACTGATCAGAAATTATTTACCCTAATTATTTACTCGCAGCAACCTACGCGGTGAACGGAAAATTGAAAAGTAGAAAAAGAAACGGAGCAAGCCCTCTCTATATTGCGAAACCGTACGACCAACGGCGGAATTGAGTTCTGTCCCACAATCCCCAGCCGTAACCGGCTTTCCTGAAGTTCCTTCTCGCCGAAGGAGTTCCAATCTCTCATTTCCCTCTCTCTATGCTCCCTTCCTCGGCTTTGTGGCGCCGAATATAGACTGAATTGCAAAGCATGGCCCACGGTGGCTATGGCAAGCGCAGTGTCGCCGGCCGCCAACCTTCCGTCGGTCGCCGGTCCAAGCCAATCGACAAGAAAGCGAAATCCAAACCCATCACCTACCAGATTCGTTCTGTGGTGCGCATGCTCCGTAGGGTACTTCCCTCCAGCTCCCTCTCCTTTTTTATTTTATTACTTTTGTTGTTGCCCGTTTGTGATTGCTTTTTGTATCCAATAGCTATAGGGTTTCGAATGATTGAGTTTTTCTGTTGTTATCGGTTTGGTGGCTTATGTGAAGGAACTAACGCCGGAAGTAAGAGAGGCTCAAGAGAAGAAGTTAGAAGGGTTGAAGAAGGAGCAGGAACTCCACACTCGCTTGGCTCTTGAACGCACAATATTCTTGCGAGATAAGAAGATTAAATTCTTTGGTGCGTTGTTGTTTGTTTCATTGTGCAGGATAAGTCTCTTCTGTTTCATTGCATTTTCTTTTTGACTGGTGAGAGCTGCCTGCCCAATATGTTTACTTTCTTATGCAGAAAGGAGGAAGATAGAACGAAGAATCAGACGCCTGGAGAAACAACAGCGTACTTCATCCGGCCAGGCACAAGATGCCGAGGCTGCTGCCCAACTTTCCAAGTTGAAAGAAGATCTCGAATACGTTAGAGTATGCTCCTACTGTTTTTATCTCAACATTAGTTTCTTGATATGAAATCCGTGTCATTTTTCTCTTCTGTTCTGGCTGTATTTGGAACTCTCCCCTGTGAGGTATGGACTCAACAGTTCTTGAACATGCTGTTAATGTAGTCAAATCTTTATACTGGAAATTGCAGTTTTTCCCCAAGACAGAAAAGTATGTCTCTTTGCTTTCTGGCGGAGACGATACAGAGTTAGTTGATAAGAGAAATAGATTGCGCAAGCAGATTAAAGCCAACCTAAGTGCTGCTGCTGCCAGTGGCAAAGATTTGGAAGGTTTGCTTCTCGTTATCTCTTCTGTGTCTTGGTATTTGTTGATGACTAGAGAAGAAGACGATAGAAGCACATTTCAGCTTTATAACCGAATGTTCTCTGTCCTGTCTATCGTGCGTGCTTGATGTTTTTCAGAAATTATGCATACCCCAGCCTAGGCTTTAATTTGATGTCAACCTGTTATTGGTTCTACCTGGGACCGAAAAAGAAGAACAGGACTATATTTATGAATTGGCCTCGACCATTGTTTTGATAGACGAGATGTGGACTGACTAGTGCCTTTGTTTGACCCTCTCATTCTCAATCTCATTTGCCGTTGGTTATGTCTGGCCTTTCAATTATAGAGACAGGGAGTGAAGATGATGGGCTTTTGGATCTCAGTGAGGATGACTTCTTCCTAGCAGGAAGCTCTAGCGATGAAGCAGATGCAGATGATGAGTGGACAGACAAAAGCACAAAGTACGTTACTTTATCTTCATTTTGATTCTAGTTTCAGAATCCGCTGGAGATAGTGGGATGGATACCGGTTCGCTCCTTGATACATTGCTGGTGATATTCATATAATCAGATATTGCCTGAATCTATTATTTGCCTCTTAAACTAAAACTGTTGTATCACTTCTGAAAACAGAGAAGTTCTCACTTTTGTAAATCTGTATTCAGAGAACAGGCGTCAAGTACTTCTGGTAAAGCAGCATCTGGTATGTCAAGCGATGAAAAGAATCAGGTCAGTCTTTCTAGCTCTACTGTTTACCTGTTTTATAGTATACCGAATTCTTCCTCCCCATCCGGTGGACTCTATTTCTCACCTTAGCTGGTAACCTACAGAGGCAGATCTCAGCAAGAGCTCTGATGCCTCCTCCTCGGCCTTCAAACAATGCAAGTGCCAACTCAGTACGTGGGCGATCAAGGTTTGGAGCATCGTCTAGTACTAACACAGGGAGACAGAGGGCTGAAACATCTACTTCCAGCAATACTTCAAGCAGCAGAAGTGGCTCCTCTTTTAAAGTTGGCATTTCTTCAAATGCAAGGACTGGCAATAGCAGTAATGTAAGTTCTGGCTCTGATGCTCAAAAGCCACGCAGGAAGAGGAAGAGAAGAAAGAAGCAACAGGTACGACACCTTGTTTTCCATCCTGCTTTGTTGGTACTTTATTTCGGGATAGTATAGTATAAGGAAATGCTTAGAGTCGACAAGGTTCTGCATCTCTTATGTTTGAAATGGTGTTATTATGTTCAGCAAAATAACTATCGTTGTCTTTCATTTTGCAGGCTTAATCTCTTTATTCTATGATATGCTTGGACGTATGTGGTCTTACCATTTCATGCTTAAGTTTGAACAAATGTTGTACCTGCTGCCTGTGTTGTAACACTGTTGAATATGTGTTTATACTCTGGACCTGCTTGATTCCGACCCAGAAGGCTTTTTGTTCGCTTACAGTGTGCTCAGTCTGTAGTTAAACATTGTTTTGGCCGGTTAGTTTTTTCTTACGTTGTCCGCTCAAAGCCTTCAAAGAGCTATCACTTAAATCGGCCGCAACACATTTTCATAACTGTGAGGAGTTGCGTTTGCTGATTATGTCTAAGCGAGCATAGCGTTGCTTCAAATGTAGCATTCTGATATCCGACCGAGTTGTAGGATTTGGCTGAGACCAGATTTAGGAACTAGCTGTGGACACAAGTTTCAGAAATTGAGCCAAGACAAATTTTGAAAAATGGGTTGGGAACTGATGTTTTGGCAATTGGGACGGTTATATAACTTGTACTTAGTTGGACAAAATTACTAGACTTATGCTTGGACTAAATTTTGAGAATGGGGTTAGAAGATTTTGAGAATTAATTATGTATGGAACTGGAGTCTCAAGATTTGAAATCTAAGGCTAGGTTTCGTAACACAATTTAAAATTTTTAAGAAAGTTGAGTTAAGTTGGTGTAAAATAGTTTTTTTTAAAAAGGCTATTTATATTATTAAAATTTTTGGTCAAATGTGTTTATCTCATCAATCAAACCCTTAAGAGGACTACCACCCAAAATGGGTATGGCGTGGTGGCACAAAGTGTTAAAAAAAGCTAGCACATTTGTGCTACCGGTCGACCTAAATAAAGAAAATCTTGAATGGAGGCTCACAACCCGAGCGCGTTTAGCAACTCGACGACCAAAGCAGGAAAACAGAAATTGTTCAAACATCCAACATAAAACGAAACTAGGAAAGTCATATGTGACCGATGGAGCCCGAACTAGGGTCACCCAAACCATTAAACACTCGAACTGGCTGAATTGTCGCTTGAGTATCTGCTAGTGATTTACTCTGATTGACAGAACACCGAGAGGCCTGCCGTTGCTAGGTTTTTTGGGTATTCCTGGATACCCTTGATCTGCTTGGATGCACTTTCAAAGTTCTGTTCCAGTCCTTCCATTGCCCTTGTGTTCCCATCAACCAGCTTTTAACGTATGCGTTTCCTTTCCTCCTGTAAAGCCAACTCAGCTGCTTCTAGTGCCTTAGTTGCTACAAGTGTCGATTGGTTTGCTTGTTGAGAAAGGATGTGCTCCAAAGTTGTGTTGAAATACCTGGAGGTTTGGAGCCAATGTCGGCCGAAGGGCGGGGCGGACCCGGGTTGGCGGTCCAGTTCAGCGCTGCTTCCTCTTCCAGAGCTTCCACTATCCACTACTCGCCGCCCAGGTGGTTGAGACTTCCTTTGACTGCGACGCATATTGCATCACTCCACAAACGTTCAGGCTCCACTCCGGGAATCAGGAGACGGATACTGCACAAGCGGTCGATATGGCCCATGCGGCATATAAAGCAGAAGGTCAGCAGTTTCTCCTACCTAAATTTGCAGAATTGTCAGATTTTTTTAGGCAAGATTATATAAAAAATTACGTAGATAATCAAGTCGAAACGTTAATTATAAAAATGGCAATCCCCCTCACTTACAATGCGCCGGGCGTTGTAAGGTCCCTCCAACGGCTGTTTTCTAAAGCAGTTTCGTTCAAAGACTTGGGAGTTGGAGGTCAGGTGTTATTCGTACAAAACCAACAACTGTCCATGGAGGTTATGCGTCACCACCAGCGCAGATGACAGGTTCTGGACGGTTCGGTAGTGGAATCCACAACACACATGTGACGAAAACGACACAACGTAAGAACTATCCAACTGGATGTGAATGTCATCGCGGATGCCGTGACACACCTTTTCCGTTCAAGGCCACACTTTCGGATCTGTTTGATCTAAGATGAGATTTCATACCTTTTCACACGTCAGATCTCGTACAGAAAGGCGTGATATGGGAAACAGAGAGCTATGAAGATGACCTATGGCAATTGGGAGTCGTACAACAAGTTTCAAGATTTCTTCAACGAAGTGCAGAGTCGTAACCCTGGCACCCAAGTCCAGTTTCGTTTTGGTGACTTAATCGGAGGTGTCGCTGTTTGAACGTTCTGTATTTTGGAGCTTTTGGCCGTGCATTGAAGGGCTCCGACATTGTCCACATGTCCTAGTTGTTGACGGCACCTTCCTCAGCGGAAAATATAGTGGCACCCTATGGATGGCTAGTTCATTGATGGCTAGTTCATTTGATGGCAACCATAACATTTTGACTGTCGATTTTGTCATCATCGACAAAGAGAGCATTGATACCTGGGTGTGGTTCCTCCGTTGCATCCAAGAACTAGTGACAAACAGACAGAACCTATGCGTCATCTCGAATCGGAATTCCAGACTTAGACATGCGATGGACCAAATTGGTGGGCGCTGGGTGTGGAGATGGTGCAACCGACACTATGAAAGCAACTACAACAACCATGTGAAGGACTACGACATGAAGGTGCGATTAAAGTCCATAGGTAAACTTCCACTCACAACTTTTGCATATTTCTAAATTTCATTGGCGATTTGCTGAGACAGTGTGTTATATTCCATGAAGGGTCAAGGAGGAGGTTCAACTCCAAACTTGTTGGTTTCCTTGCCGCCGATGCAAAACTGGGCCCTCAACAAGACAAACTGGAACCTCGAAGACTAAGAGAAATGGAGAAAATGTGTTGATGCTACGCTAGGGGGCATGCACCATGGAATAATGACAACGAACATGGCTGAGAGTATTAACTGAGCGTTTAAAGGGATCAGGTCACCGTCCATATGTGTTTTGACCAGCTCAACGTTTTAAAGGTATGCAGTTTAGGAAATATTGGACTGAGAGGTGTCGTACAACCATGCGTGAGCATGGTGTCAATGGACAGACTCACACGGTCCTGGTTTTCGATCACACAGCGGGCGAGTATGATATGGTTAGTGCATACAATAACATAAATGGATCTAGAAAGCACACATACAGGTCTACATAGACCGCACAAACATGACTGGTTCATGTTCTTGTGGCATCTTCCAGCACTCCAAGATTTTGTGTAGCCATGCTTATGTAGTGTGCAATGCAGTCTACCTCAACCCGCACCACTACTTTGTGCATCCCATGTTCAGGCTGTCCACAATTGCTCAGATATATGTTAGTTTACGTCCTGTCGATGGGCCGGAGGACTGGGCACAACATAGCGGACTTGAGATCATCCCGAACCAAAATCTTCTTCGTGTCCAAGGGAGACCAAGGCACACCATAATCCACAACGAAATGGATTGGACTGGAGACATAAAGCCACATAGTACTGCTTGCAACCAAGATGGCCATGGATGCCACACCTTGGGGCATAACCGAAGGACTTGCCCAAAAACTCTGAGGACAACCAGGCGCCCAACAACTCAAGGTGGCAATTGTCGTCAAAATGTGTAGAATATGTTTGTCAACGTTTATCGTTTATGGTTTCCTATGTTGTGTGTTTCAATTAAATTCAACTTCATGTACGTGTGTGTGAGTGTGTAATCATGGTAGTGTTGCTTTAATTTCTACCCATTCCATGTCTTGCTTTAATTTCAATCCATTTCAAGTGTTGCTTTAATTTCAATCCATTTCAGTGTTGCTTTAATTTCAATTCATTTCAGTGTTGTTTTAATTGAAATTCATTTCAAGTGTTGCTTCAATTTCAATCCATATTGCGTCATACACCATACAAGTGGTAACAACAAATAAGTAGAAACATCTATCAATAACATTAGTCATAACATCAATAGTAGTACAACCATAATGAACCCGTGCATAAAAGCATACCACAATCATAACATGAGAAGTCTCTAAACCCAAAACACAATCTACCTACGCCCTCCCTCTCTAGGCCTCCAGTGAGCTGCTCTGAGATGGTCTATGATGTCGCACATGGTCTGTCAAGGGTTGGTTCGTAACCCATGTCGATGACCCTCCGAGGTGTTGTGTCGTTCCCCCCTATCTGACTATCTGCTCCTTGGGTGCCATAGTCTCGAACTGGGACTCTGGGTGTTGTGTCTCACCGGCCGACTATGGGTGTGAGTTGCTGGCTCCCACGAGTGTTTGTTCCTCTACATTAGTCCGAGAAAGAACATGACCTCGTCCTTCACAGTGGGGATGGACTTGGACATCCCAAACTGTCCGAGAACACGGTTTGGCTGGTACCAAAAGATGTTGTGGGGAAAATCAGTGGGGCAACGACCCTGTGTGCCGCAGGAGAGTGTGTTGAATCTACACGACTGCGATAGGGGGACCCACTTGAAGACAAAGAAAGCAGAAGTATAAATAACATCCTAAAATGGAACTACTAGAAGGAAATAGAAGAACGCACTAGCCTTTACCATGAATGGGGTGCCCACATTGAACAATTGTCTGTACTCTGGAAGCAACAGGCCCCGAGTCCTCTTGTGCATCCAGGCCTTCCACCGATATAGACGGGTGTTACCAATAAGTCCCGATGCATATGGACCCCTAAGCCTGTCCTCATGCAATCGCCGTGCTATGGCCGGGAACCTCTCCAGTGCCCAAACTCTAAGCAACATGGTCCAACCACCGATGTCCTGCCCCATTCGTAGCAGCAGACTCCAGCCTAAACGTTGAACGGCCGACCTCCTGATAGAACCATACGACAGAACCTCTGCCCCCCAAGCGAACGGTCTCTCCTCTTACAACACTAGCAGGTATGATAGGTGTACGTAAGCAGCCGATCTATCCATGAACATGAACCCCTTTATGCACACCAGCATGTTTACCTATGCGTACTGTCCCAACGTACGACCTTCATCGGCAGGAATGCTCTCTGGCTGGTTGGACGTCCGTCCTGTAAGATATCCTTCACCATCAGCCTCGCTCCCAAAACCTTCTCTACCAAGTCTAGCATATGCGGCTCAGAACACTCAATAGGGTAGTAGACTGCATCACCGTCGACTGACAAATCGGTCAACATCTCCACATCCTCCAGAGTCAACGTGCACTCCCCATGGTACATGTGGAAAGTGTTCGTCTCCGGCCTCCACCTCTTCACCAGCGCCATCACAAGATGCGGTCCGATGAAAGGGTCGCAAGATTAACAATCGGTAAGAGTCCGGAAGCCTCCATGAAAGGGCGAAAGTGGGGATGGTATGGGGGGATGTGAGACGTCCTATGGCACGAGAGAGTAATGCTAGGTTCCTATTCGATATTGTAGGCAATGATTATTAGTATCTAACATCGGCAAGTAAGTACCTAATATGTATTAATAAATAATGAATCTAAAATATTATGCATTTCTTATTAGTATCTAACATAATATTAGGAAACTACTAATATTTTCTAACAATAGGGCTAAGCACAATAAATCTTTCTAACATTAGGCATAAGTGAATATTAATATTTTCTAACATTAGACATAATGAAGTACTAACATTTTTAATACTAGGCAATATTATTTAACACTAGGTTATGCCGTTATTAATATTCTCTACGCATTATTCAAATGGTCCCAACCTTATTGTCGAAAATTTCACCGGCTCGATGTCGGTTGTGCTCGCCCCAAATTAGTTCTCCATCGATCAGCTCGGGGTTGACGCACGGAGGTGTTGATCCATACAAGTAATCCATCCTACAATGAAAAGGATTAGTCGACAACAAATTGAGAAAACTACTAAAAATACTAATATTACCGGCTAGTTGATTGCGGAACAAGAATTTGCTTGTCGGTATCGAAAATAAAAGAATTAAGTGAATGTGTGAGGAATGAAGAAGGGGAGGAGGGGTATTTATAGGATCCGTTGGAGGTTGCATACAACATCCGGCGCGCCCTATGACGAGGCGCACCCTATGACGCGGCGCGACGCATTGTCAGTGATGGGGATTTCCATTTTTTATAATTAACGTTTCGACTTGATTATCTATGTAATTTCCGATTTAATCTTGCCTACAAAAAAAATTCCGGGTTTGCCTGGATGACAAATCATCCTTTCCCTCTTTAATGGTGTCGTAACATCAATAGTGACTCAGATTCGCATGTATCATGTGCTGGATTTGTAGATATTCTTCTCATCATACTTGAAAAATTTGCCCACGAATTCTGCGAGACCTCGACTGGCTGTTTCTGTGAAGAAACTTTTCGGCAAGTCATGAATCTTCACCCAATAATTCGCAAACTGCATCGAAACGGTGGTTGGATTTTCTCCATCGTGTAGCTCGGGTAGAACAACGAGTTTTTGGTCAAACAGCCATGGTCCATTGTCAATCACCCATCAGAGGTCAATCGAGTGATAAAATCGAAACAGAATCAGGCGATTCTTGAGATCTTCTGTTGTCATGCTTTCGCCCGTCTGCCAGACTGCTGCCATCTTGTGTTTCACATTGTTGAGATTGAAGGGATGCTTCGACAGGATAAAACCTACAATATCAAGATTGTAATTAGCTGCATGGATCGGTTCTGTGGGAGGGTCGAACTGCACCGTGGTATTCTCCGCGACAACTAGTTGGAGCTCATCCATCCTCCTTTGCATAGATGTTGCTTCAAGTGTCGGGGATGGGGCTGCCATGATGAAGGATAGTAAGGGGGAGGCGATTATGGGAGAGGAGAAGAACATAGAAAAAAGAAGAAGAAGGAAGAGAATCGGCAATGAGAAGGTAGGGGGCGAGTTTGAGAGAACCCTCTCAAAGGGATGAAACCTTAAAACCGTTTTCTATACACGTATGATTTTTTAGTGTAAAATAGTTGAGTTGAAGTTAAGAGATGTTTGTGAAAAATGTTAAATTAATAAATATTAAGGATTCTTAGAAAGATTTATTTTCATTTCGCATCATTTGGTATCAAATGAACGAGGAGTTCATTTCATTTCGAAATGAATTACTTGTAGAATTGATTCTCAAATGAATTCCTATGTTTGGAATGTCATATTCAATTGTTAAAAATAAATTGAATTCAATTTCCAAATCATGTTTGGTATAAGATTCATAGTTGAATTAAATTTATACTTTCCATAAATACCCTTTCAGCAAATAGAACATTGCAATTACTCATTGAGTATTAGAGCTTATTGAATTAGTAACTATTTATCACCTTAACCAACATATTGATCATAAATTTGTAACTAAAAAATGCAAGTGTCAAAGTAATCATCCACCCAATTGAACAAAAAAAAATGAAATTCTTAATAGTTAGTAAACAACTTGAAGATTCATCTTCTAAAAAACTAGTTGCAAAATGGAGAGAACAAAAAAAGATGATGGTTATGCTTATATAGTATTAATAGTAGCCGACTAGGTTTTTACTTGGGACGATAGTAGACCATTAGAATTCTCGAGTTGTGTAATTTAATTAATAAGTGAGGATAAATATGTCATTTTACAATAATTAGTAGAATTCTTATGGAATTCATTTTGAAATACCTCCTCAATTCCACGGAATTGGTATAACTAGCTTCAATTCCGTGAAATTCGAAATGAATTCCTCCATATACCAAACACAAAACAATTCATTTCAAAATGAATTTCATATGTTTTTGAGAAATTCATTTATACTAATCGGAGGGTTTGAGTTGATTGAAAAATACAATTATATTCCTTTATATCCCTTTATTTAAGTTTTCTTTTACAATCTCTCCTTATTTCATATCAATTTTTTTATTCTAATCTCAAATTTAACTTTTTCCAAAAATCATAATTCATATTGCCAAATCTAACTGGAGTTGGCATAAAATTTCTAAGAATGGCCAAAGACTAAATAATGAGAACAGAGATTGGATTTGATGGATTAACTTAATTTTTTATTTAAATCATTCATGTTCACCTTTTTAGAGCCATTCCCATTTAGCTATCTATACCCAAACACGCTCTTGTTAATACAACTCAATCTAGTTGGATCAAGTAGACTAATTGGATAATTTTTGCCATCTCTACACTATCAACCGTAGAAGAATCCTTACTTGGATTGTATAGACAGTCGGGGTTTCAAAAAAAATGAGCAAAGAGTTCCAAAACAGTCGTTTCAGGTGGCCCATTGGTGATTGCGCCCAGCCCATCTAAGTGTTATCGAGCTCTTCAGCTCGTTTGATACCATAGCGTGTTTACTTCAGCATATCAAACTCTGGCTGGCAACTATTCATTTGGCGCCATTGTCGACAACGACTGTTATTTTAGAGTGATGAACTGTTGTTTTTAGAGAAACCATCAAACTTTTAATAATTACGTTAAAGTTGCCTCTCGGGCTACAATCTCCAAAATCAAAGCAGAGGGTGCAATTGAACCACACCAACTGACTGGATGCATGAGAAAAATAATGGGCCATCAAATGTGCAGCTTTATTTGCTTCATGAAAAATAAATGACTAGCCACGAATATCACTCCAAATCTCCAGCCCATTTATCCAGTGCAAACACTTCTCAGCTTAGTTCTACACTCATTTTTCTTCAATAACAATTTCCCCAAATCTTTGCAATCCAATTCCACAAACAGTGGTTACAAACGATAATCAAATGCTTTCTTCAAACCAAACATGATAGCTTTACCTTACAGCAATTAAGGTAGACCATTTCACTGTCTCGGTTTTAGCTGGAGCAACCACAACATTTCCGTCCCGATCTCTGATGACACATCCAAGGCATGTTCCATTTTTATGATTAAATCGGCATCTATGTTCGGTTTGTAGACTCCGAGGGCAGCTTCTTCCATCTCGATTTTCCAGCTGCTCCTTCATCCTTTGATCCTTGCCCTGGATTTCGAGAAAGTCTTGAATGAAATTTTCTGCCTTAGTGTAAACGTCCCAAACCTTATGAAGCCAAGCCTTACAAGTCTCGTTTTTCGCCAATTCGAACAAATGAGCAATCGGAGTATGCCTCCAAATTCTTGGAATCCAGTTGCAATCGGCTAGGCAGTGCTTCAAGTTCTCAGTCATACCACAGTTAGGACACTCATCTCCAATTCGATTTACTCTTTTGCTAATCTACTCCCCATGAACTGTTGATTACACTTCAATCATTTGCGATCATTCCAATTTCCAAACCCTAATTAACATGCATGGGCAGCCCGGAAAGTGGGAACCTGTTCACACACGTGAATCAAATTGATCGCAACCTGTTCGATGAACTTCCCCAATCAACCTCCTTTCGTTTGTGTTGCATCCCAGACCCTCTACTTCATCAACATATGTCTCAGGTCAGTCCCGAAATTCCATTGTTACTATTCAAGTGGTTGTGGGTGCTTCATCATTTTCGTAATTAGTTTGTTTGAACTTCTTAACCTTATTTGGGCGTTCGCACTTTATGTCTTTGCTTACTACTGTGTAAATGCAACGAAGAACAAACGGAGTTAGAAGGAAGACCGTTGGTCAACGTCAAATGAAGAAGGAGAAGAGCTTAAATGAAACGACGAGTTTTGCCTTCCTTTTGTTTTTACCTATTGATGTATCAAACGTGGACATGTGTTTTACCCGCGTTTATAATTTTGTTTTTACTGTTGAAGTTACCGTTGGGTTGGTATAAAATCCAACCGGCTGAATGAATTGATTAGAACTTCCAGACTCTCAAACTTATCCTCTCCTCTGCATTTTTCTCAGCATTTCTTCTTCTTCGTAAATCGATCGATCCTTCGATCAAATTGTTATGGTATCAGAGCTGGTTCCGTCGATCTAAAGCTCTACGATGACTCGAAGTCAGGAGGATGATGATGATGATTATGAACAAACAAATCATCAGCACACTTCGGGATTCATTTTTGGATCTGTTGGGAATGCTCACCGCAGCAGAGATACCTCACCAATGACCTCCCTTAACCTGACTTTTGGTAATCCTTATTACCTCAATCCTAATGAAAACTTGTCTCAATCTATAGTCAACAAAGTGTTAGATGGATCAAACTATCAAATATGGAGTAGATCCGTAAGATTTGCGCTGAAAACTAAGCATAAAGTAGGTTTTATCGATGGATCTATAGTTCCACATGCTCCTACCAGTGATCGATATTCTCTTTGGGATGCTTGTAACACTATGGTACTCTGCTGGATTGCGAATTCGTTGTTGAAAATATGCACCATGGACTTGACCTTGGTGTGATACCAAAGATAGGATGGATATGTGAGCTGACGGGAAACCTCACTTTAGCTCAGGAGCTAGCTGAACTAGCTAGCATCAGCTCTACGGTGGGCTAGATAAAGCTAGGGACTGACACTGAAGCTCGTCCACCTCAACCTTGAGCTGGATGATAGTGTCACTAGCTGCGGTACTCAGCTGAGCTAGAGTGAAGGTGGGGAGCTAGGTAGCAGCAGTGGTAACACTCCCACCTAGGAAGAATGGGCACACACCCTTTCGTGTGATTCAAACTCTGTCTGAATTGTTTTCCCTCCAAAACCCGTAAGGAACTTTTGGCTGTTGCCTACAAGTCTATCCTTAGGGATAGTGACACCTTTTGGTGCTAGATACTCACACCTATTCGTCCTTAACCCCTTGCCTATATAAAGAAGGCATAAGTGTGCAGAAAACACACGGAAACTAACATCTATCATTGCCTACGACATCTGAGAGTGAATCAAGTATCTGAAGCCTAAGAACTTGAGTGAGACGGTCTTATCCTCAGACGGGATTTCCTGATACCCTAGGCTTGTAAGGGTGGAAATACTCTTTTCAGAAAGTGGTGCCCACGATTCCGTCTTGATCCTAGATCTCTTCTATCAACACTCGAACGATTGCTACTTGGAACCTCATAAGCCAATAATCGAAAAGAGTAATTTGCCATGTCCAAAGTTGCAGCAATCAAGGAAATGACTTTGTCATTTGGCAAGCTTGAGAAGTTTGAAGGTGTTGATTTCCGTCGGTGGCAGAAGAAGATGCACTTCCTTCTCAGTACATTGAAGGTCGTGTATGTTTTTTCTACACCTTATCCTCCGGACCTTGAGGAGGAGGTGGAGACAGACGACAAGAAGAAGGAGGAACGAGTACGGAAGCAGCAAAAATGGGACAATGACGACTACATATATCAAAATTATGAATCAGCCCACGAGTTGTGGGATGCGCTGGAGACAAAGTATTTGGTTGAGGATATTTCGAGTACGAAGTTCCTGGTTAGTAATTTCCTAAATTACAAAATGGTCGAGACCAGACCGGTTATGGAGCAATACAATGAGATGCTCCGGATTTTGGGACAGTTTGCCCAACATGATATGAAGATGGATGAGGCCATCTCGGTGTCGTGCATAATCTACAAGCTTCCTTATTCATGGAAGGACTTTAAGCACACGCTTAAACATGGGAAGGAGGAACTGTCCCTGATCCAACTTGGAAGCCACTTGTGGATAGAGGAAGCTCTACGGATGCAAGAAAGTGGGAAACTGAAGGATTCTTCGTCTGTTCATATGACCGAAGAAGAGGAACCCCAAAGGAGACTCGAACAAGAAAATGAAAGTTTCTTGTTGGATATGTGGGAAAGCGGGTCACTTCAAACGTGACTGTCCCATGAACAAGAGTCCGAATCACGACAAACAGCATCAGAAGTCTGGATCGAAAGATCAAGGGACATCCACTTCGAAAGGCCGGTTCTTAAACCTTAATTTAGATATTGCTGTGAATTCTGTTTCACTAATATCGGAAGCATTCTATGTACAGGATTATGAAGTGGCATGGTGGATTGACTCGGGTGCCAACAGACATGTATGCAAGGATCGTCACTGGTTCAAAACTTACGAGGCATCGGATGATGATGTTGTACTTCACATGGACAACGAGTCAACGGTGCCTATTGTTGGACGTGGATTGGTGGTGTTGGAACTTAGTTCTGGAAAATGCCTAGAGCTTAGAGATGTACTTCACGTCCCTAAGATTAGGAAGAACTTAGTGTCGGGTAGTATGCTCAATAGATATGGCTATAAACAAGTGTATGAATCTGATAGATATGTATTATCTAAAGGTGGTGTGTTTGTAGGCTTCGGCCACTATAACAATGGCATGTTTATGCTGAATATTAATAATACTATTATTAATGATCATGCTTTCTTGGTTGGGACCTCTGACTTCTCCTTATGGCATGCTCGGTTAGGACACGTTAACTATAAACGTCTAACTGAAATGTCGAAAGAAGGGATTATGCCCTCTTTTGATGTCAATTCTGAACGATGTAAAACGTGTATGCTCACTAAAATTACTCGTCACCCTTTCACTAGCATCCAACAGAACTCAGTGATGCTTGAGTTAATACACAACGATTTGTGTGACTTGCATAGCACTCCGATTATTGGAGGTAAGAGGTATGTCATCAACTTCATTGGTGACTACTCTCGGTATTGCTATACTTACTTGTTGAATTCAAAGGATGAAGCTCTTGAGAAATTTCGTGTGTTCAAAATCGAAGTTGAATTGCAACAAGGTATCTCGATCAAAGTATTTCGTACTGATCGAGGAGGGGAGTTCTATGATCCAACATACTTTCAAAATGTGGGGATCATTCATGAAACCACTGCTCCATACACACCACAGCAGAATGGTGTGGCTGAGAGGAAAAATAGAACATTGAAAGAGATGGTAAATTCGATGTTGTCATACTCAGGTTTGAGTAATGGGTTTTGGGGTGAAGCCATGCTTACGGCTTGTTATCTACTAAACCGAGTTCCTAACAAACGGAACAGAACTACCCCATACGAATTGTGGTATAAGCGGAAACCAAACTTGAGTTACCTTCGAGTTTGGGGTTGTAGGGCTGTGGTAAAGCTCACTGATCTTAAACGGAAGACTTTAGGAGAAAGAGGCATTGATTGCATCTTTGTGGGATATACTGAAAATTCAAAGGCATATAGGTTCTATGTTATAGAATCTAACGATGCACACACTGTGCATTCGGTAATTGAGTCTAGGGATGCCATCTTCGATTAAAAACGTTTTTCATAGATCCTAAGACCCAAGGATTTGATGCCATCATCAAATGATATTGTGCCTTTCCCTATGGACGAGCAGGCTTTGCCTCGTAGGAGCGAAAGACTGGCCTTGAAGAGTTCGTTGAATACCAACTTCAACGTATACCTGATTGAGGGATCCAGGATAGAACTAGGATCGCAATACTTGTATTGCTACAATGTTGACGATGACCCTAGTAAATATGAAGAGGCTATGCGATCGCAAGACGCTGCCTTTTGGAAGGAGGCAGTCGATGAGGAAACGGATTCCGTCTTGGGAAATAACACTTGGCTGTTAACGGATCTCCCCGTGGGATGTAAACCGTTAGGAAGTAAGTGGATCTTCAAAAGGAAGATGAAAGTCGATGGTTTTATCGATAAGTTTAAAGCTCGGTTGGTTATTCAGGGCTTTAAACAATGGCATGGTGTTGATTACTTCGATACCTATGCTCCTGTGGCTCGGATCTCGACTATTAGATTATTAATAGCACTTGCATCAATCCATGATCTAGTGATCCATCAAATGGATGTCAAGACTGTGTTCTTGAATGGAGATCTCGATGAGGAGGTATACATGGAACAACCGGAAGGTTTTGTTATGCCTGGAAATGAGCATAAGGTGTGCAAACTAATCAAGTCCTTATACGGACTAAAGCAAGCACCTAAAAAATGACATCAGAAGTTTGATTATGTTGTCTTGTCACATGGTTTTCGTTTAAATCAGGCAGACAAGTGTGTGTATACAAAATTTGATGAACTCGGCAAAGGAGTGATCATCTGTTTGTATGTGGATGACATGCTCATCTTTGAAACTGATCAAGAACAAGTTGATAGTACCAAGGAATTCTTATCATCAAAGTTCTCCATGAAGGACATGGGGGAGGCAGATGTGATCCTTGGGATTAGAATCAAACGAAATGGAAAGGAAATTCCGTTGAGTCAATGTCACTACATTGAGAAGGTACTTACTAAGTTTGGTAGTAAGGGATGTCGAGAATTGAGAACTCCATTTGAACCTAGTGTGAAATTGATGCCCAACACAGGAATGGCAGTATCTCAACTCGAGTACTCACAAGTGCTTGGCTGTTTGATGTATGCCATGACAAGCACAAGGCCTGATATCGCTTATGCGGTTGGCAAGTTGAGTAGATATACTAGTAATCAGAGTACTCATCATTGGCATGCAATCAAACGAGTACTTGGTTACCTTAAAGGAACCATGGATTACGGTTTAACGTATAAGGGGTGCCCATCGGTTATTGAAGGGTACTCGGATGCAAGTTGGATATCCAATATGGAGGATCACACCTCCACTACTGGATGGGTATTCCTACTTGGAGGAGGAGCAATTTCGTGGGCTTCCAAGAAGCAAACTTTCATCACGACCTCCACTATGGAATCCGAATTCATAGCATTAGCGGCTCCTGGCAAGGAGGCAGAATGGCTAAGGGATCTAGTCTATGAGATTCCACTATGGCATAAACCTATCTCACCGATTTCTATCTTATGTGATAGCAATGCTACTCTTGCTAGGGCATATAGTCAGGTCTATAATGGCAAGTCTCGTCATTTAGGGGTGAGGCATAGTGTTGTTCGTGAACTGATCACTCACGGGATAATCACAGTGCAATATGTTCGGTCTGAGCAAAATTTGGCTGATCACTTGACAAAGGGATTAGCAAGGGATTTGGTTGCCAAATCGGCAGGAGGGGTGGGACTCAAGTCTGTATAGTTCTCCAAACGCAGGACACCCCATTCCCCTCTAATACAATGTTAGAGGCAGAATTCAATGCGAAAAGCCTACGAATGGAAACTGGAGCACAAGGTTTGCACCATCCCAAAGGTATGTGCTCCGGAACCTGCGAGTGATAGAGGTTGAAGTTTATACTTCTTAATTGATTCCTTGACAAAGTGTATACGCAGGTACACGAGTAAGGAATTAAACTATGCGAGCATGAAGTGTAGCCGCTTCAAGAAACTTGGACTTCGTTTCGTGTGCGCTCGTGAGAGGATTGGGACACATGGCGGTTAATAGTGTCGGGATATCTTGAAATAGATAGGATAAACTCTTGTGTATATTATCTTTAGATACTCAAATGAGTAGACAGGTTCAGTCCATAGAGACACCCCTATATTCGAGTATTTTGGAATGTGTAATGTACTAGATGAAAATTCAATCTTCGTGACATTTTCATTGATGCAAGAGTTTTCGGTTGGATATTTGTTGTAATTTTAGCGAAATCACAGACTTCACTAAAATGGGGGAGGAATGTTGGAAATATGCACCATGGACTTGACCTTGGTGTGATACCAAAGATAGGATGGATATGTGAGCTGACGGGAAACCTCACTTTAGCTCAGGAGCTAGCTGAACTAGCTAGTATCATCTCCACGATGGGCTAGATGAAGCTAGGGACTAACACTGAAGCTCGTCCAACTCAACCTTGAGCTGGATGATAGTGTCACTAGCTGCGGTACTCAGCTGAGCTGGAGTGAAGGTGGTGAGCAAGGTAGCAGCAGTGGTAACACTCCCACCTAGGAAGAATGGGCACACACCCTTTTGTGTGATTCAAACTCTATCTGAATTGTTTTCCCTCCAAAACCCGTAGGGAACTTTTGGCTGTTGCCTACAAGTCTATCCTTGGGGATAGTGACACCTTTTGGTGCTAGATACTCACACCTATTCGTCCTTGACCCCTTGTCTATATAAAGGAGGCATAAGTGTGCAGAAAACACACAAAACTAACATCTATCCTTGCCTACGAATTCTGAGAGTGAATCAAGTATCTGAAGTCTAAGAACTTGAGTGAGACAGTCTTATCCTCGGAAGGGATTTCCTGATACCCTAGGCTTGTAAGGGTGGAAATACTCTTTTCGGAAAGTGGTGCCCACGATTATGTCTTGATCCTAGATCTCTTCTTCTATCAACGCTCGAACGATTGCTACTTGGAACCTCTACAGGATGAGATACATGGATGTAAATAGGGCCAGATGTCAGTTACACAATATTACACAGTGATCAAAGGACTTTGGGAAGAATTCATCCAGTTTTCACCCATTGTTCCTTGTAGTTGTGCACCAGCTAGTGTATTACCTTGTGCAGCAATAGTTGCCTTTCAAGAGAAGCAGGACACAGATTATTTAATCCGCTTTCTTAGAGGATTGAATGAAGATTTTGATGTCGTCAGGACACAATTGCTTATGATGACTCCATTGCCAACTGTCAGCTCTGCTTATGATCATGCTCTCCAACATGAAGAGAAATTGAATGGTGGTATAATGATTGGAAAAGATAACACTATGCAGAATGTGGCATTTGCTGTGCCATCCAACGTTGATGGAAGATTGGTTATGGCTGCAAGTTTTGGGAATTCCAGAGACTATACTCAAGCTGGCAAGAAGTCCTATAGATATTGTAAGAAAGAAGGGCACATTCTGGATGAATGCAGGAAATTAAAGTGGAAGAAACAACAAGAACATAATGCTCAGAATACAAACAGCAGTTTAACGTCACCAAGTCATTTCGCTGGAGCAGTGGATCAACAGCAGATTCCTACAGTAGCAGCTGCACTCTCCTTAACTAATGCTGAATTAACTCAGCTCAAGCAACTTCTACAAGCAGTCCAGCAATCCAAAGCCACCATTTCAGGATCAGGGATTCCAACTCTTCCAAATGACTCAGGTAAGTTTACTCTGTCTGCTGGTTCATGTCTTGATTTAGCTGACTTGGGGATTTTGGATACTGGAGCTTCTTACCAGATAACCTGCTCTCTTAAACACTTCATCTCTTACAAGTCTGTCATAGGAGTCAATGTTTGTTTTTCTGACTCCTCTCCTATGTATGTCAGTCATGTTGGTAGTGTCAAACTGCCTCATGGTCAAGTTATTCATAATGTTCTGTGTGTGCCAACGTTTCACTTCAATCTAGTCTCTGTCAGTAAGCTAACCTCTCATCTTCCTGTTTCCCTGATCTTCCAATCAAACAAATGCCAACTTCAGGATCTCACAACCGGCAAGACGATTGGTTTAGCCACTCAGACTAGAGGACTATATCACCTTCAACCTACTGACAAACACATCTCATCATCTTCTCCTCAACCCCCTCCTTACAGACCTCAAGTAGCTGTTAGCCACAATTATCAACCAGAAGAGATCAATCTTTGGCATTGGCGAATGGGACATCCTAGTGCTAAGAAATTGAAGCTTTTAAACAGTCATGATCATAGCATTGTTCCTTAAACTCTATCTCATTGTTCTATCTGCCATCTTTCTAAACATAAACGCCTTCCTTTTTATAGCAGTCAGACTACTATCACTGCTATTTTTTTATCCAATTCATGTTAATATTTTGGGCCCGCTATCAACTGAATCACACGATGGCTTCCTGTATTTTCTTACTATCGTTGATGACTATTCACGGGGAGTATGGATCTACTTAATGAAATAAAAATCTGAAACACGTGTTTTGCTACAATCTTTCTGCAAAATGGTGTGCACCCAGTTTAAAACCAAAGTCAAAATGATAAGAAGTGATCAAGGCAAAGAGTTTCATATGTCTGATTTCTATTCTAAGCATGGAATAATTCATCAAATGTCATGTGTCCAAACACCACAGCAAAATGCAAAAGTAGAATGAAAACATCAACACATTCTGAATGTCGCTAGAGCCTTACAGTTTCAATCAGGTCTTCTTTTGGTTTATTGGAGTGATTTTGTGCTTCATTCCGTATACTTGATAAATAGAACCCCTTTTTCTGCCATTCAGAACAAGACTCCTTATGAAATACTCTACAATCAACTTCCAAATTTTAATCATATTAAGGTCTTCGGCTGTTTGGCTTATGCTGCTACTCTATCTCATAATCGGGGCAAGTTCCACCCTCGAGCTAGACAAAGTGTACTCTTAGGCATTCCTTCTCACATCAAGGGATACAAATTGCTTGATCTCTCTACATCGAAGATCTATATATCTAGAGATGTAGTTTTCTATGAGAACATCTTTCCTTTTAAATCTGATAATCTGTCTTCTGCTACACCTATTGAGTCTGAAATTCTAATTTCTCCCCCTGTGAACATTGATGTTCCAGTCACCCCATCCCAGAAGTCCTCTCAATCCACTTCCATAAATGTTCCTAGCTCATCCCATCCTTCAGTGTCAGTAGCTCAAGATGCATATTCACCTGTCACTAATCATTCATTCCAGCTGCAGGGTTCTCTTTCTGATAGTGAGAATGAGGAGGAGCCTCAAGATCCTGAAATTCATCCAGCAGGGGAGGGAAAATAGTCCGTTCTGCTAGATGTCAGGACTTCCACTAGAGCACGACGTCCACCTATACATTTACAAGACTATCATTTGAATGCCAGTGTTGCTAAACACTCTCTTGCATATGTGATTTCATATAATAGGCTGTCTGATAAATTTAAAGGTTTTTCCTTGAGTGTTATGGTCCTACAGGAGCCAAGGAGTTTTAAAGAAGCCATGAAAGATCCACCTTTGGAATGCGGATGTTCAGAATGAACTTGGAGCTCACAATGAGAACCACACTTGGGACGTTGTTCCAAATTCAGAAGATTTTCATAAACTGGGAACAAAGTGGGTATTGAAATTGAAGTTAAAGTCGGATGGAAGTGTAGAAAGGCACAAAGCAAGATTGGTAGCACAAGACTTTGATCAGATACAGGGTGTTGATTTTGTGGACACCTTCTCACCAGTGGCTAAGATCAATATAGTGAAAGCTTTGTTGGCAATTGCAGCAGCTCAAAGTTTACACCCGGAACAAATGGATGTGTCTAATGCATTCTTACATGGTGATCTGAATGAGGAAGTTTATCTCAGGATACCAGCAGGACTGGATGCACCACCAGATACTTGTTTAAAACTTAGAAAATCTCTTTATGGATTGAAGCAAGCTAGCAGACAGTGGTTTGCTAAACTCACAAGTGCTTAACAGACAAGTTCAGATTACTCATTGTTTGTTAAAGAGACTGGACAATCACAGGTTATTCTGTTAGTTTATGCGGATGATATAATACTGTCTGGAAAGGATTTCTCATGAATTAAAGAGGTGAAGGATTACTTACATCAACAGTTCAAATAAAGGACTTGGGGGAACTCAGATATTTTCTAGGCCGTGAAATTGCTCGTTCAAAGGATGGTATTGTGATGAACCAAAGGAAGTATTGTGTAGAATTGCTTACAGATACAGGATTTCTGGAAGCTAAAGGAAGTAAGAGCCCTATGGAAGTGAATCTAAGACTGAGTGCAAAACAAGGTGATCCTTTGGATGATCCATCTGTGTATAGAAATTTGGTGGGAAGACTACATTATCTAACAATCACAAGGCCAGATATAACCTTTGTTGTTCAACAGTTGAGTTAGTTTCAGAATGAACCTTGCAGTGTGCATTTGGAAGCAGCTTATCGTGTGTTAAGATACTTGAAATCATCACCAGCACAAGGGCTGATGTATAAATCCTCGAACAATCTATGTCTAACTGGTTACTGTGATTCAGATTGGGCGGCTTGTCCAGATACCAGGAAATCTATTTCTGGTTATTGCATATATTTTGGTAACTCATTGATAACATGGAGATCTAAGAAGCAGGGAACTGTCTCTAGATCATCTTCTGAAGCTGAGTATAGGTCTATAGCACATTTGGTGTGCGAAATGCAATGGATGTCAGAGTTGATTAAGGAGCTGGGAATCCAGATTCCTATGCCTATGGAGGTTTATTGTGATAATAAATCAGCCATCTATATAGCAGAAAATCCAGTGTTTCATGAGAGGACTAAGCGTATTGAAATCGACGAGTTTTGCCTTCTGTTTGTTTTTACCTATTGATGTATCAAACGTGGACACGTGTTTTACCCGCGTTTATATTTTCGTTTTTACTGTTGAAGTTACCGTTAGGTTGGTATAAAACCAAACCAGCTGAATGAATCGATTAGAACTTCCAGACTCTCAAACTTATCCTCTCCTCTGCATTTTTCTCTGCATTTCTTCTTCTTCGTAAATCGATCGATCCTTCGATCAAATTGTTAGCATGATTCATAGATCTGCAGAGTAACCTATGCTAGCGGCCAAAACCAACCAAGGGAACTGAACTCATACATAACCTACATGATGGTAGTACGATTACTCGACAATACAAAACAAATAAATGATTAACAATAGACTATAGGGATTTCCTCCATATATATATATATATATATATATATATATATATATTATTACTACTATAGACAACCCAAGATAGTGCAGCTAACAGTAGAATTGTCTGTTGAAGTGAGACCACCACCACCAACCACCATACAAACACACACACAGGCGCTGTGAGTTTGAGTTGTGGGAGAGACAGAGCATGTCGTTTTATGGCTTCAAGTTTCGACCATGTCCCTAACCTATACTGCAACATGAGCTGCAGTAGTTATGAACTGTGCCAAAACCCTCTTGATATGATATTTGAGACAAGAGTCTGAAAGTGTTTGTTTGATTCTGATGCCGACAGCCGTATCAACCCAAGATCACTGGAATGAGCTTTGGAATCATGTCAGATCTTGTTTCCTTATACTCGTATCATTTATTTTAGTCGCCCACTAGAGACTTAGAAATAATGATATTTTCATACCTTAAAAAATGTTAACAGTAGTTTGTCTAAACCTGCTGGAACATATCACTGCTGGAAGTTGGAACTCGGTTGGGACAGATGCCTTGCTTGAGTTTTGCCCTTTGAATACAATCTTAGATATCATGCCTCCTTGATTTCAACGGGGGAAGAAAAGTTAAAAATACCAGTGAAAACCTCTGCTGCATCTGTTTGCCATTAGCTAAACAAACTCCTCTACAATTAATAATGAACAAAGGTTGGGACTTGAGTTTGCTTTTTTGGCATGTGGTTACCAACTGATCACCCTTTTCGCCGAAAGAATATATATTTGACATTTTTACTGTTTACTAAGCCCCAAAAATTTGCTCTCTGCTCGATGAGATTATATCACCCCATAACTATTTTTATTTTATTTTGGATATGAGTAAATACTTCTTTTTGTGAGCCATTAGCCCTCTACCCTACTTTGAAAGAACCGCTATAGTACGAACCAATGTTCTCTTTCATGTTAATGCCATGGTTGATCCTTGATGTTCTTTCACTATTCTACTGATCAATGTTTAAGAAGGCATAATGTGTAAATTAGATGGTGAGATCTTGACACGATTATGCGTTAGAAAAAAAAATAATAAATATTTAGGTTCATATTTAAGATCAAATATAATGGTTCATATAAGTCATAGATTTGTAGTTTTATAATTGATAAAATTCAAATAAATAACATTCAAATTCTCTTATAAAAGAAACCAAACATAAAAATATAACAAAATGATAGGATAAATTATAAAGACTATTACAAACTCATAAGCACCTAGTTGATCACTCGTCATTATCATCATCCATATAGCTCTTTTTAGCAACCACTTCATCTTCATCTTGGTGGAAAGACGCGGCGTTGCGATTTTAGGTTAAAAAATAAGGAGATGAATTAAAATTTAGGTTAGAAGAGTCGAGGAAATGAGTTACGCATTTTTTAAATTAATAATTGTTTTAAATCCTAAACACCGCATAAGCTTACGTTTCCTTGCGCCTCGACGATGCGGTTTGCGCCTAGGCGGTGTTATTTTTGCCTAAATACCTCTTACTTGCTCAATTCGCCTAATTCAGTCTGACTATGCTTAGACGAGGCTTTTTCCTATTGTTCGGCTATTTACGGCTAAACACACTTTCTTGAGCACTCTAATGTTTAAAACATCTTTGTTTATAGGATGTTGCTGAACTACCTGTAAAAACTAATGCACTGGTTTTAAAGTCTGATATAACATTTGTTAATTTTAAAAAGACTTGTATTGTACCATGGTTGACATTAAGATGGCGGGTTACCTCGGGGAGGAATCTGAGATGATGTTGTCTACTAACTGCTTCTAGATTTCAAGCTAGACAAGCCATTTCATTTGGCAGGTTGAGAAAAGCTTGGGCAAAGAAATTTATCTCTAAATTATATGCGCAGAACAGTCAGAGTATTGAAGTTTAATTGTTTGAACACATGCTTGATCGTTCAAGTACTAATCTTACTAACTGCTGAACCCTTCAAACCAGTAAAGTTCAGTCAGTCTCTCTCTCCTTTTTCTCCCTTCCCAAGACATAGTATTCTATAAAAAATTTCAGGGGTCTGTGCGTTGTTTTGGCCTTAGCCTTTCCCAACATGGAGTTACTTTGTTGCCGATATATATATGCTATGCTAAATAAAAACAACAGTAAAGTTGCCAAAAAAAAAACAGTAAAAAATGTGAATACGAAACTTTTACCCGCTGAAAGTAAAACAGCTAGTGAAACAGCTTTTATTTTTTATGATTAATTAAGACTAAAAAAGCACAGCATTGTTTATCGTAGCTGCGCTTAGTTCCTTGCCAACACCCATTTCCTCTGTGTAATTTAATTTCAACCAGTTCAATTCAATTTGAACCAAACATCTCCTTCCTATGACTCGCACAATTCCTATGTTGAGTTTTTTTTTCCTGCTGCTAGTCTTTTCACCGCTTTCGATTTCTTATGGCATTATGCCGTCACCTACCCATATCATCTCAGCCTTGCATCCTTTCTGTAGTTACCTCCCTCCTCTCCATCTGCAACTTCTCCTTCTTCAAGCCGGGGAACAACGATCAACACAAATAAGTATTCTACAAAATGATTTTTGTAAGACATGGGTTTGTGCAATGTTGAATGTAAGATGGAATATGAAGCAATTTGTCGTTCGAATGGAAAACGTAGATTCTAATAATATCAATTTTAATTGCAAAATATTTTTACATTACCGTCCGTATTCCACCTTACTTTTTGTATATCAATTTACATTCCTTTCCAGTTGGATATTGATTGTTATAATGGGCGGACAATCAAAACAGAGGTTCATAAACTATTAATATATATGGAGTACAAAACAAATAATATTGTCACATCTGTTTGTATTTATACAGGTTGACTTTCAATTCATGCCATGTTGGACAAAGGCAAGAACATTTTTTCTGCCACAGACAATTTACCTCTAAAACCGATTAACATACCTCCTCCAATCCAACGCAGTAGACGCCCTTCAAATGGTTTCCCACCTCCAAAAAAAATTAAATGCTCATTGCAAATCATCTAAAAAACCATTGTACACTTTGATGGTACTCACACAACTCAAACAGTCGGACACATTCAACTTAACTCTCCAAATCTGGGGAAAGACAATGTCGATGCACCATTACAGGTTGAGCCAAGAATCTCGAAAAACTTTTTCAATATTTTGCCTAACACGCACTTACCATTATATGTAGCTTGCTTAAAATAATACATGAGCAGATCTAATAGAGTTTTAAAACATATGTAAATTTAACTAACATTTTTTCCCACTTTTTCTTTATAGGGTTATGCACACCAAAATACAAATATGACAGACTTCAATATGCATGAGTCTTCGAATATTGGTGCTCCATGACGGTCAACTCGACTTCAATAACGCATTGACAGACATTCTACTATGCTATTTCATTTGCTTGGTGAAACTCATTCGGACAAAGATATTCCAGCCTTCTCCATTAATATCTTAGACTACAACCCTTTAGGTACCCGATCGCGACAAAAGACTCTACAGAATATTGTACTCTATCTTGGCCTTCCTATACTAGAATGCAAATATTGTGGTGTGCGTTTCTGGCATGAAGATGCATTGCAGCGAGCTGGTCGGAAAACATACCCAGCCTAGTCTTTGTGTTGCCAGGATGGACACGTTGAAATGACATTGTTATAGGAAACATCTCATTTACTCGATCGCCTTTTATCACCAAATGGAGACGCATTATCACGACATTACCAAAAGCACATTCGGCCTTACAATGCTGCTTTTCCATGGACATTTTTTGGAACAAAATTCAGTCAACAACTATCGAACTCCCGAGGGCCATACTCATTGGTTTTATGTGGTGAAAACTACCACTACATGGGTTCTATACTCCGTCTAGACGGACAACCACCTCGGTATTTCCATTTATATGTCTTTGATCCAGCTTTTGAGGTCAACAGTAAGTTATCAAATGTCTCATCTACCATAAGAACATTAAATTCACAACTTATATCTGACCTCAAAGAATGCTTGATGAATATAATGTTCTAGCCCAGAGCTTCAGACGGGTTCGTGATGCACACAACAACCAGAGAATGCAAACTTTTGCTTATGCATTTCAGGATTTCACATTAACAATGATAGAAGATATGACTTGCTAAGTGGGACAGAATTGGCTGGTTTGATATCAGAAGACAGTAAAAAGAACAAAGAGATATATGAAAATAGGGGAATGAGGTGTTTGGGTGTAGAGAAGAAGATAGAAAAGGTGTGATAGCGTAGCAGCCGAAACAGTTTAGGAGAATGGTATTGGTTGGAGACGAGTTCCTTCATAAATAAACTGAAGGGAAATAGTGAATAGAGGAAAAATAAGTTCAGTGAAAAACTATCTAATCAGAGAAGAATTGAACCGGCCGATTAACAAAAGAGAACCGAAAAAACAGAGGGATTAAATTTTTCCTTAATAAATAGTGAGATCGGTGCGTGCCATTTTAAACTTTAATGTTACCTAACCAGGATCCATAGGGATTCAATAACGTAAAGTGATGAAATAATTAATTTTGTATGGCCCTAACTGAGTTTAGGTTCTTTGAACAAAGGATTTAAAGAATAGTAGTTATAACTAAAGAAAAAAAGTTGGGCGACCCTGATGATGATCTCCCCTGTGATTTTCCAATTTCTCATATACTGATTTACAAGAAGTAGTGCATCTGAAGCAAAAAAGGCTTCATCATCCATGTAATTTAAGACTTTCACGACATCATCACTTCACAACAAAAAATAGCACCACAAGTACCCAAAACCACAACCAGATATCCATTTTTCTTTTACACTCTCAAACAAGAAACAGTTTTAACTTCACAGTGAGATTTCTCTTTGTTTCCTTGTCCAACTGCAGAGACAAAAGAGTCCTCGTGGGGGTTGAGACTTGAACCCGATTGACTGAAAAGACCTCCACGTTTCTCTGTAAGAGAAAGCCCATCTTAGCCCATCTTAGTCTTTACTTTGCACTTTCCTTTGTGTTCTGTTTTGGCATAAACAATTGGGTTTTCTCATACACCACATCCCAATCCTCTTGCTTCTGATCCTTTCATGATTCTCAACCTCTTACAGGATGACATGAACATGTCCCAAGGAACATCTCCAACGAGCATCCAGTCACCATCTTTGTCTTCATAAGTAGGTACGTGCTCGGACCCTTTATAGCCTTCTCTCTCAGAATAGACACCCGCAGCAAACTTAAACATGGTCTCCAAAGCCATTAGGAGTTCAGGGTAGCCTCTATAGACCTTGAGGTCAATCTTCCTGAGATATGGTGCTCCATCCATGCTAACTTTCACGTACATCCCGCTAGCACCATCAGCAGCTTCAGTACTTTTCTTTGGCTGCAAGCTATTCTTCCTGTAGGATCGGATTGGTGGCCAGCCCACAATCTGTGCCCTGCAGGTTCATAGCATATCAGAGGGCTGAAAGTCTAGAACACAAACTTGAAGTAGTTTGTAGGAGGACTTACTTAGCAGCAGGGGCAGCTTGAACATGATCTCCAGATCTTCCCTTGGCTTCGGTTTCTTCATTGGTCTCTGCAGGCATAGGTCGCTTGTTGTGGTTGTTGCTTTTAACAGCAGTTTCTTCTTCTTCTTGTCCTGAGCCAGGCAGTCCAAGCCTGAGCTCGGTTGCCTTGAAGTTCAAGTCATTTTCATATGCAACACCTTCCATTTGTGTACGTAACAGCTAGCGTTGTACAACAAGTCCCTTAGTTTGGAGATGAAAGAAGGATAAGGATTTGTTAGAGGCAGAGGATTAGCTGGGGAGAGGGCTGAAAATTGAAGATGTGTTTGTTTGGTTGCTTTATAGAAGAGTGGGAATTAGGATATAAAGAAGAGTTGAAGAAGAGCATGAATTATGGAGAAAGGCAAAGGTAAAGCTGTCGGTAGCATTAGCGGCACATTTGAGGCACCTTGTCCATGCATTCAGGGGACAAGAATGGGACATACACAGCCGCCCATATGGAAGATGAAGGAAAAAGGATAAATAATAATAATAATAGAATAAATACCCCTTTTTTCTTTCTTTTTCTTTTTATTTAGCAAAAGTAAGGAGGTTCTTCTTTTTTCTTTCTTCTTTTTCTTTTCCTGAGAAAGAGAGCTGTGGGTGGGAGGGAAATCAGGATCGTTGGTCTGGTTTGCTTGGGTTTAGGGTTAAGGAAGGAAGGAGGGAACATGACCATGTGGTTCATGGGGTCCACATGGATGTTGGGTATGGGCTCAGATTAGTTATGGCCATGTGTAAGCTTAGGACTAAAAGATGGAACATAAGCAGTGGATGTACATGTACATGTACAGGTACTACTACTTTTCTCAAAATTTTTAAGGTTCATGGAATACATTACATGTGACTGGTGTTTAATTATGGTTGGTCAGCCCACTGTTTCACAATTTCATCCTTCTTCATCATATTCAGCTGCGGGAAAGCTGCTGATACCTCATGACTTCGATCTATCTGTGTAGGAATCCAATTAAAACCATCTAGACCCAGTTCAATGCTCTAATTAAGGTGATTAATGCACTTACCTGTTTACCTCCACTTGCATTATCATTATCATGCTAGCTACTGCTGACCCATACCATCAGACCTCAATACTGTGTCAGCTTCGTGTGTGTGCTTTCAATGGCTATCTTCTTTGTGAATATATGCATCCATTTATGGGTAATGGATGTTAAAGATAAGGTTTGGAATTTTCTTTTGGTTGCGACTGTTAACTGTTTCTGAAATGGAATTGACTCTGCCTCCAGAAAAATTAGCTACATGCAATGCAAGTATATGTTTCAACAGAACAGACTGTCAAATGGTAGAAAAGCCTCAACCTTTCCTTTCCTGCTTGTGTCTGTTTGTAGCTGAGGAATTATAGCTAGGGCTGAAAATAGTATACATGGGTAGCTCTGCTGAACAATTAAATAAAACTTGTAACAAGGCTCATTAAGCCTATAAGAATGAGATCTGAAGGTGAAACAATTTGATGATGAGTGTTGGAGATCCATTTGTGGAGGGGAATTGATTGAGGGTGGAGATTTGGAGAGGAAGCAAAATGATGAGAGAAGTTTTTCCAATTTTTGACCTTACAGTTCCTTCCAGCTATAGGATGAGATGAGCCCCACCTTTGTCCAGTGGTCTGAAATGGAATCGGATGCTCTATCAATCAAAACTGTACAGCCAAAAGACTATCAATTCCATCAAGTCATTGTCCACACATATACACAGACCATTCACTGTTGTCCACCCGTGCGTCTTGGAAAGTTGTTCAATTATTAACCAC
Source organism: Linum usitatissimum (assembly GCA_030674075.2). Lineage (NCBI taxonomy): Eukaryota > Viridiplantae > Streptophyta > Magnoliopsida > Malpighiales > Linaceae > Linum > Linum usitatissimum. The sequence goes on from JAUJYP020001424.1 coordinate 3,487,284, forward strand.
CTACTCATCACTATCATCTTCCTTTTATTCAACTAGCTACGTACCACTTGGTAAAACAAGAGCTACCCTGTTAAAACATCTCTCTTTTTCTTTGTTTCTCGTCTCTTAATTATGTTTAATCACACCCTCAGCCTAACAACCGCTAGACTTCCTTTCTGTCTGTCAGTCATCTGTAAACAGAATTGTTTTGTACCAAGTCAGGAATTGCTTTCAACATACAAAACTACTCAGTTGGTTGCGTCAAGTAAACCTAATACTCAACTGTTATTGGCATCTCAACTGTCCATACTGCTGTATTAACTTCCCCTGCATGTGTCAGAAATAAAATAATGACATATTTGGCCATATCGAAGTTTGGATTAGGAACAGCATTTATAGGAATCATAAACTATTCTTTCAGATTGTGACTATCGAGACTCAGATACAATGCATTCCTACGGAGCAATGCACTTTGCCTCATGATGGATGCATTGTAGCTCCAGTAGGATTATTATTTCTTGGACTTGGTGATTCAATTCAATGCCCTTCCAGTTCCAGAACAATAGCTATCAGATTAGCTTCAAGTCATATTCATCGGGTGAAAAATACTAGAACCAGAGCTCCCTTTTTTTACCTCAAATTTCTGTAAAAAGGGAATGCTTCATTCCAGATAACCATCAAGTCAATTGCTTAATCTTATGATTTAATCCTAATAAAATGGTTGACGAGTACCAGTCTGTGAAGGTTACTACTTCCTTCACTGTACTAGGTTTCCTTGATGTTTTGAATTCTTATCATCCGAGAGCACTGTCCCGAACAAAGATTGATGATATGAAATTTTGTGGTGCAGGCCTTGCGAATGGATAACCTTGATTGCAAAGGAATGGTGTTAGCACTTCACTACAGGATTGCCCCTCCTGCTGAAGATAGTGACACTCAACAAATCAAACCAAGTATGTGGTGTGTATCCTTTTGATCCACTGGATTTTTTTATTTCGGGTCGCTGATATGACCTATCAATGGAACAATTTATGAGTTGGCATGTCATTCTTGCATGGTTTTGACTGGTTCTTGGTGATATGGACCGTTTGGTAATGCTGGTAGTATGTTTGGTTTATAGGACAAAATAGCAAAATTAAGACTTGTGGTACTGAGACAACGTTGATGAAATTCAGGTCCTGGTTCAAAGAAAGAGGAGAATTGGTTACTGTTGCTGCTATTTTTCTGATGAAGTAGGAAGAATGTCATTGATATATTGGCCAAGTAAGCAAAACAGATATCAAGTTTCCAACTTTGGTGTTGGGAACAGAACATGAATCTTCACTTGTATATATGCTGTACAGCCTAGACGGTTGGTTAGATGTCTTCAATTACAGATTAGCATTTGCTGGATTTGCTTGTTATATCTCACCAACAGCAGGCTAAGTTCCCCGACATCCCAGATTGATTAAGGTATCTCTAGCTAGATATACATGATTAAAGCAATTATAGAGACGGTGGACAATTATAAAGTATCATCCAAAGCAGTTGAAATAGTTTTCAACCCCCATAGGTAGGCATTGAGCAGAGGAATGATCTGTCAGAGGATGGTCCCTGCCTGGTGAAAGGTTGATAAGCCACATTCCGAAACAGAAACCAATAATAATAATTATTATGAAAATGTGGGGGTAGGAAGATGCTTCTTTGCATTAAAATCCGTGGGGGTTGTGTTGTGCTGTGTGTTATTGATTTCGCCTTACAGGGACCACTCTTGTCGCCTTTATTTGTTCTCTGCAATTCTTATCCAAGACCAAGCTCTTGTCTTCAACCTCAAATTTCCACACGCTCAATAGTCAATACAATGAGGGCGATCAAAGACTAAAACTGCCGAGTTCGAAAACTTACGGCAAAGAGTCTATCATCGTCCACCATTTAGTTAACAACATTACTATTGATCAGGGTGATCGTTAACCGCCTAAAGGAAAATGGGCAGTGCCGTAGATAATGGGTCGTCCAGACCCAACAACTAAGTGATCTTCAATTCAATTATGTCGTCACTCTCAAGAGCACAAGGAACGCCATCTTAATAAATCGTCTTAGCTCAATGGTTTAGATCACCTAAATGCCGCCATCACAAACCTACAACAATACTATAAATAAGAGACTTGCAACTGCTGTATGAACAAACAGAACGTCAAAAGAATTATTCCCTTTGATACGTACACTAAAGAACATCAGTTTCTCTCTTTTACCTCACTCTAGAGTTCCCCGTGAACTAACTACTACCTTACCCTTACTTGCGAGGGATTGCTCACGAGTTGAGTCCGACAATCAGACTCAAACCTAAACAGTCTACTGCCCAACTCCAATTATTGTACAACCTATGTGATTAATTAGACTGAACAAAAACTGTGGTGGATTTTGATGCATATTTCTTTGCTAGTTTGTATAGCTCCTTACCACCTGATAATATGTTGATAGCTGCCTGTCATATTTATGATTATGTAGCAAGCAAGCATGAGAAGGTTGATGAAACAAGTGGGTAGCTTTAGTTAGTTAGGTTGTTGAGCTGGTAAAATAGAGAGGTTTTTATCCTTATAAAAGTTAGAGAATGTCGCTAGCAGCATTAATCTATATCTTAAAGAAAAGGTTTATGTGGTGGAGGGTGTCTTGTTCGTGAGGAAGTAAGATTCCATATCCATCCAACTCCCTCCAAGTGCGTTTTTCTTCCGAGTTCTGAGAAAGAAAGAAAGAAAGCGATTTACTTTCTTTGTTTTGTTTTGTTTTCTTTTATTAGATAAGAAGAGGAAGAAGAGACAAGTAGCTAGCCTAGAGATGTGACATTGAGACAGAGGCAATTAACTGTTGATGGGAGGCATCATGGGCAATTACACGTGTGGGTGGGTTTTGTTTTTGAAATTTCTGCAAATAAAAGTGTGGTAGAAGAAAGGCAGGCAGGCAGGCAGGCAAGAAAGATCTCATCATCTACCAACATCAAATTGATTGATTGATGTTGAAGAAGAAGAAGAAGAAGAAGAAGAAGAAGAAGGTGCCCTATTGGTTGTTAGGTTGGCTGCTAGCTTTTCAATTATTAACATTTGTTTGTTGTTTTGGATAGACAGAAACAACAACAACGTAACAGCTAGCTAATTAATCTGTGAGTTGACAATATTTTGGTTGAAGTTAAAGGAAGCCACGTCTGTGTATCCATTGCCATTCAGCATCCCCATGGCTGGATGGATGACTACTACAACTACTACTACTACTTACTCTCCTCCAATAATGCATCAGAGAGACATCCGATTAGTCATCAATGGCTGTTATGTGAGTGAAATGCTTCTGTTTCTGTGCTCTCTGCTCTGAGTGACTGGGCCATGGCCCAAACTTAGTCGTTGAAGTGGACCTCAGTTGCCCTTGTCTTGGTACGTTAGGCAATCCATTTGAACCAGTCAGATTCATTCACCTTGTATTTCTGAATAGCCAAGTCCAAGTTGTAAGATTAAGTTTAGATTCAATCCCAACTCCTTCATATACATGCATTACTAGGCTGAACGTTGACACAATTCAGCACGTGGAATTTTTTTCCCTTGCTTGGTTTAGCTAGATAACACAGTAACAATTTCACAGTCAAACACATCTCTGGGATATGTAGAATTGTAGAAACCTGCCGTCTATCCTGAATTGGAGCTCATATCCAGACTGTCTAAGTACAGTTTCTTAAATACAGACTAGTTTTTTTGGCACGCGATGCCGCTTAGTCATGAGTTGTTTTATAGCTTCCGTTTGGTCATACGGGGTTGATAATGTTTGCTGTGATTGTATACAGAAATAATATAAACACAGTAAAAAATGAGTCAATAAATTATATTATATCTAGAACAAAATGCAGAAAAATAATGTTTAATATCCTGAAAACAATGTAAGGAGAATAATCTTGCAAATTAATTCATCAAAATTAAAAACTTCCTAACTACCGAAAGGATCTAACAATTTATTAGATTTAATCAGCAAAAATCTACAAACTACTTAATGAGCTAATCATACACAATAAGTAGACACCGTCGGGGGGGGGGACAAAATCTAGAATTCATGACAATGAGCAACTAATACTCATTGCAAGCTGTAAAGAAACGATACCAAGTGTCCACAAATAAAGTGCAACTGGCAAAAGAACACAAACCAACAAAGTATTGGCTCCATGTTTTCCCTTGTATTTACTGTTCAAAAAATCATTGAAAAAATCAGGTTCAAATCACAAGTGGAAAAGAAACATATGTTATTAAGTTAGTATTTTTTCTAAGGTTAAACTAATCAATAATGGTCATGATTGATGGTATGATGGTATTAGGACTCCAATGTGGTAGGGTGATCTGAGAAGGCGTACAAACATGAAGGGAAGACTGATGTTACGGAGATTGAGTTTAACTCCTTGTGCAAACTCTGCATTGGTCAGCCCTTGTGCTTATGTGTAGCCAGTAATGATATTGGCTCCTAGTTGAGTGATGTAATGCTGAAATACGGCTAAAAGTATATCAGAGACTTGGACTTGAGCTAATATCAGTAACTTAAAAGTCAAAGTAATTTTGTTGGTTCCTTGGACAAAAATATAATGAAATGAAGGAAGGTGCTAAGTTTTGGCTATCTAAATTTTTGATGGTGTACATCATATTTGGAACTGCAACAATAGCTTGAAACTTGAAACACAAACAACATAAAAGAGCAACTTCAAACCAAAACCATTAACACTCAGGTAATATTCTACCAATTGGCACATGTCAAGGTAAGCGAGTTGTCATCCTACCATAAATTTATGTTACTAAGGCTGTCAAGATCAATAAGGGAAATATGAGAAGGGGCAGAGAGTTTAAGAGAGTGACAAATGTACATCAACAACAAAAGTTTTAAGGGAAAACTTTAGCTCTTTCTCATTGTGCTACAGATTTGATCATTGATGATGTCAATACTACTAACATTGAAGTCTCCTTTTGTTGGTGGCCACCTATGAGTTCATCTGTATCAATATCATTTGACACAATATAACTTCTACCCCTCAAAATGCACCTATAAAATCATTTATAGACATAAAAAATTAAAAGATAGTAATCACAACATTATACTCAACCAACCAAATTCACCATTGGTGCAAATCCAATATGATTAGGTTTTGGGTCCATTACATACATCATGGCAAACCCAAGTTTGATTGAAATGTCTAATTAAAGAAGAACATCTTACAAAGACAAAGAAACACACCAACTCGTGCAGACTAAAATAATGAGATATGGCAAGAATGGAAAGCAAGTTTCTCTTCTTAAAGTATGGGGAGAGGACCTGGAACTGGAAACAATTGCATCAAGGACTTAGCAGCCTAAAGAGCAGCAAGTAGAGCATAACACCAACAATAAGAAATAAAGGCCATTATAATGATCGACATTATGGGATTAAGACCAAATTTGATAGCAATACATACATAAAAAGCTAATGAATCGGTATTGAAAAGTGCACCTGAAATGGTCATGATTTCATAGCCAACTCTACTTTCTAACTTGAGTTGTGAAAACCAAGTTCACTTGAAATTGCAAATTTCACTAGGATGAAGTGAAGTAGAAGTTCTTTTCATATTCCTTCCTCCTGCACATAAAAAATGAGTAAGTTGTTGAGTTTTAAACAACAATCACTTAGATTTAACATTAGTACATTACTTAACAAGAACTGCGCTATAGAGATTATGTCCATTATTAGAATAGAAAAGGCTAGGGGTATCTACCATGACATATTGTTCACATGAATAGAGTGCGCTATGCCCCACTTTTGTGTTGGAATCTAATTTATTCATTTAAATTTTTTACTATTTTTGGTTAACTTAAGTATTAATTGAATCACAAGCCCCATAGGATTATCCCTACACGATAGATCCTAGTGCGGTATCATGTTCCGATCCAAGATATTTGCTGCCCCATCTGCTGGGTACCTGATGAGACTGTTGAGCACCTTTTATTCGAATGCCTTGTTGCGGTGTGGTTTACATCCTTAACTAGTCTTCAGATTCTTAGGTACGTCGCTCTATGTCCGTCCACTGTCTGGCTGGAACTTATACGATCCCAACCGCATCTTGGGCTGACCTACACTATCATTTGGTTGCAATTATGGAAGGGCCGTAATTGAGTGGTCTTTGATATGAAACAGCTCCAGCTGGAGGTTCTGCTCCGCCAGTTCCTCCGGTAGTTCTAAGCTCCGTTTACTTTCACAATCGACTGCATCCGTAGAAGCGTCTCCCAAGGCGGTTGTTTTAGCCTCCTGGGCACCCCCACTAGCCCCTCCATTAAGTTTAATGTAGATGGCGCAATGGCAGAACCTTCCAGTGACACGGTGGGTCTGGTCGTATGCACCGCCTTTGGTACATTTCTACAGAGCGTTGGACGGACATATCTATGGCTCCTTGATCCTTATGTCCTGGAGCTCCTAGCTGTCTGTGACGCATGCGTCTGGTGGCTCTGACATGGTGTTTGGTAGGTAGACATTGAAGGGGATGTAGAGATTGTCCTGTCTCAGAGAGTCGCACGTGATGTGTTGCTGGTGGGGCAGTGGTTGCTGACTTTCTTTCCTTTATGACGGCTTGCCCTCGCATACAGGTCCAGGTGGTCGGCGGTGACACAAACGGAGCTGCACATAAGGTGGGCCACCATGTTCTTTCATATCTCTCAGGTCGTGTAGACACCGATCTCACAGCTGGGGCTGATGCTTAGATTTGTTTATTTCTTGTTATCTTGTTTCTCCTTCCCAAAAGCTATCTATGACAAAATAAAAGTATTACTTGAGTTTAAATTGAATGAAATTAGGACAAAAATATCATTTCTTAGATTCTTTAGTGATCATTGAATTTTGACCCACTAATTTTTTTTTTAGGCAGAACATAAAAGGATTAAATAACACTAAAACAGGGGTTTGCCCTCTTCCCACATCATCCAAACGTAGCCATATTTTTTTTTATCAAGGACGTAGCCATATGTTGAGAGCAGCGTTTGGTAGTGTGACCTCGTGGCTTTTAAACGGCAGTGAGTGACCATGATTTGCCAAGAAATTGGCAACATGGTTTGCTTCCTAATATAAATGACGGAGACGAACAGACCAATTACGTTGTAAAAGTTGGCGAAACTGTTGCACAAGAAGAGCATGTTGGTGCTCACAACTCCCCTGTGTTTGGAAAAGATTAACCACTGTCAACGAGTCCACTTGGATCTCTAGCTGCCGTACTCCGAGTTGCAAAGCCCGCTCCATGCCATCGTTTACCCCAGTCATCTCCGCGTGAGTGATGGAACATGAACCCAAATTGGTAGCAAAGGCCGTAATCATCTTCCCTTTAGGATCCCGAATCACCCCACCTGCTGCAGCTGAATTTGATGATGGAAAGTAAGATCCATCAGTGTAGGGTGTGTACCAGGGAGGTTCCGCTCCCTTCCATGAGATGCAAATGTCCATCCAGCGAGCTGTCGTTGGTTTGCAAAGCGCCATCGCTTCACTGAACGAGGTTGCTGCCAATTTCTTCTAGTACCTACATTGAGAAAGTACCCTTGCCGTCGATTGAAACGTCCCTTCGAAAATGTATTCATTCATGCATTTCCACATCAACCAACAACTAAGACCAAAAGACTGCTGCCACTCCTTGCTCCTCAACAAGTTCCTCCACCAATAATTAATTAGAGCCGAGAAGAAGGCATCATCTCTTTTAATCTCCAAAAACCGGCACCAGATCGATTTCACAAAATGGCAGTCCCTGAAGACATGCAATGTCGTTTCAGCAATTCCCGAGCACCGACAACAGCGATCATTATCGGAGATGTGATGGTCAAGTCTCTCAGCTCTAGTAAAATGGCCGCCATGAACCACCGTCCATAAAAATTGACGAACCCGTTGCAGCCCCGACTATTTCCACACCAAGATCTAATTATCATTAGCCAACTTTACCGTGCTATCCTTGGCCAAAAGGTAACCCGATCCCACCAAGTAATATCCATGTGGTTCGAGTCACCAAATAGCCATATCTGGCCCCTCATCTGCAAGCGGCGACGTCATTCCAAAAATCTCACTAACCGGAGCCGGCGGCAATAACGAACTTAGTCGAGCAATGTCTCATCCGCCCGTCGCCGAGAAATAAGTGCAATATTACAGCGACATTCTTGGGGAAAGGGAGATACTTGGTCTCCAATAATAACACCGCTATCAAGCCATCTCTCAGTCCAGAAATTCGTATCCATTCCATTCCTGATTTCCCATGCTAGGCCACACCGAAATGTATTCCAAGAATTGGAAATACCTCACCAAAGAGCCAAGCGACAGTTGGTTCGGCATGGTAGGAGGCTAGTACCAGTCTTCCAAAAATATTTGGTGGTAAGGACCTGTACCCACAATTCAGTCTTATTTTTCATAAGTCCCCAAACGAGTTTCATTAGATAAATAATAATAAAAAGACATTACTTATAAAAAAATAAAAAAGAGGAAATAAAAATGGTATGTTCTAATGATGTTATAATCTCATATCACATGCGAAACAATGACCCAAATCTATAATACTATTATAATTGATTTTAAATTTTTGAAACCACCGGCAAATCCAAGGGGTAGTTGTGGTGAACTATGGCTCACCTGACTTTTGGCCTGTATCATTAAACTCGAGAATGTATTTACGATTTTTTGGAATTTAGCTCGGCCAATTTTAAGTTTGACTTAGTGCTGGTCTATTTAGAAACTAGGGAGAGCCCCTATTATTTTATTCTGTGGGTTCCAGTGCTAAATTATATGCAAATTTCGGTTGGTTTCATAATTCAGCTGATGATATTTGAAGTTTTTCTTTTTTACTTATCTGTTTAGACTAAGTAATCTATCAAAAATTAACTTATAACCAACCTAATAGTAACTAATAATCATAAATTTAAGGGTAACACTCCGTTGGAAACATGCACCCAGTACAAAGGCCACATATCGAGTTCTAAGTGGCCCTCCCAAGTTTTATGGCATTGAAACCCCTAATTTTGGTTAATTAACAACATCATCACCCAAAAATGTAATCATGGTGCCGTCAAATTCATTATTTAACATCAAGTTAGAGTTATGTTCATCATCTTCTTCAATTAATAAGGGATTCCCTCCGATATAAACATCTTGTTCGTCACTTTCTGGTTTGATGGGCTTTGATTGTTACCGGTATCGTCGGTGATGAGATTAAACAGAGTGTTTCCAACGTCGATGAGGAAGGAGCTCATAGAAACCGAACGTATCACCGAAAAAACTCCGACGAGCTCTCTACGATACATCCGCTGATCCCAACCTTCATCACTGATAATTGAGGATCAAAGTTAGGTTAGACAAAAAACGTTGCATCTTGTTTTGAATTTACAAAAACAGTGGATCCTGCTTATAGTTGATTATCTTGTATTGATGTTGGTGCGTTGAATACAAAGCAAAGAGCCTCTGTGGTAAGGGTGGATAATTGCCCAACTTTGAAAAAAATGGTTTATGAATGAATTTTTTAGTGGTAACAGTCGCCGGCGCCGGTGAGGCACAAATGGGCCGCCAAAAATTTATGCTCCTATCTAAGATACTAATAATTAATGTTAAGGCGGCGGCCTGGTAGCCGGCAAGTAACAAATGAATTGTCGCCCTGTTTATGAATCATCGACGATGATGCCACCGCCCGTTCATACAACATCGGAGCAGTAACAATTTAAAAAAACCGAGAACCCGCTACATGCCTCTGGTGCCGCCGAGACCTAATTTAAATTAGTCAAACCTGACCAAAGCTCGGTAGAGGAAGCTGAGCGATCGTCGTACCTTAAATCTTCGGAAATTCGTCGGAAAGAGAGTGAGTCTGTGTATAGAGAAGAAAAGAAGATAAGGTAATGAAAATTAAAAAAGAAAAATATAATAGAAAACATGGAATGGTGGTTAAAGGATTTAAATCGATTAAATTTTGGTTATTTAGTTTTATTGTTGGATATATTTGAGTATTAACTCGACATTACTTTTTATTGAAAAAGCCACCCAAAAATATTCTGCCACTTAATATTTGTACCGAATACATATTTTCACCGGAGTGTCTACCATTAATTCAAACCATTCAAATATAGAGAAATATCGTCTGTGGCACACTCAATTTTGTTTTACCTACAAATAATACAACATATATATGTATGTAGGGATATATATATATATATAGCTATATTTTAACTTAGTATTAAATGCATGCATATTTTTTATTCAAATCCAGTCAGTGCATGTTTGAAACTACTAATAACCAAACCCACATTGACGGGGCCGATTAAGTATTTTATCCCAATCTAACGAACACATTAAGTTTAAAATAATTGTTCTTACACTAGATTGGGAACTTCAATGTCTAGGCATCTTTGTTTGAATATATTTATCACCATTTCGAATCTATTCATTCTTTTGTTAACCACTTGTATTAATAATTTAATAATTAATGACTATTTGTTATTGTATTTACGAGTACGCAAGTCATATAAAATGTTATTCAAAATTTTGTGGCATTACGCAGCTACCCAAACTAGTTATATTGATTGGCCCATACATACCATCGTCCGGTTGGGTTAAACTGAATCGACAGAAGTTATATGGAAGAACATGATTTATCAAGCATCACTCAAGGATCAGTAGCACATTGTACTTAAGCAACTGGAACTGAGAATCACTGATGGACGTTCGGTAATCGTCCATTGGTCAACCTAATGAGGTAAATGTCGAAGGCTAGGAAATCCTTTACCCTATTACACTTACGAGAGCCCTGAACAGAACAATTGGAACCGCCCTCATTTTCCTAGTAGATTTCCTCCTAACAGTGGACCATTGCGGGCCTCCTCCCAAGGAACTGGTCGCATAGCTAGGGCCGCCCTGCAAGCACCATTCAGATTGGGAATTAATCGAACAGAGTTGTTTATACCATGTAACGTGGAGATCCACGTTTGCACCGTCACACTTGCCACGCCAGCCACAACATATGATTTAATTAGTTATCCTTCTTTATTGTTTATTCAAGACTGAGATGTTAGAGTCACAGTCGGAGTAGTAGTTTAACTGTAGCAGAAATTGTTTTGAAGAAGGAGACTTGAGGAGTCTATATATTCCTCTTGACATAATTTATTGAACTCATCAATAATAAACCTATTTCCTTTTATAATCGCAACAGAGGTTTGACTGCCATCAATGATCTAGGGGAATCGTCATCCCTCATTTTGGCTTTTATCGCCCTTCACCATTACTTGATTCACCATAAACCCTTCATCAATGGTCTAGGTAAATTGATTTATGCAACATGACCTCCTCAAGTTCGTTCGTCTCCGAAGAAACCCCTTGGGAAAGCCGCTATTGGAGACGCTTGACGCACGTCGTCACTCGATCTATTTGGTCAAGCAAAATCTTGGCACCAAAGCCGGTGGTTCACGGCCCTACTGTTGTATCAATGGCAACTAATGAACGGTTGGATCAATTGGAAGAGATAGTGTGGAAGCTCACACGGATGTTTTTTACACCCTCACCAACACCATTTGTGACCTTCAAGAGCCGGAGCAGCAACACCATGAGGCTACAACTGCGACACTGGCTACAATAAGAGCTCAATTGGCTACCTTGCGACAAGCGCAACCACAACCGGGAGGAGTTATAATTCAGGAACCTCAGTGACCACTAGTGACTCATGTTCGTATCGACTTTCCTAAGTTCGTGGGGGAATGCGATCCTACAACTTGGATTTGCCGTGCCAAAAAATTCTTTATGTTCTATCACACTTAAAAGGCGGAGAAGGTGGTACTCGCTTCGATATATCTCAAAGAAAAAACATAGTTATGACTCCAGGTCTATAGGGATACATGCCAACTACCTTCGTGGCAGGAGATGAAGGCGAGACTCTTATCTCAGTTCGGGCCAAATTAGTTCGAGGATTCGTTCGGGGAATTGACTAAATTTCGACAAACTAGGATCCTTCGAGAGTATCACACCGAATTTGAGAGGCTTCTTGTTTACGTGGGACAGATACCCCTACGCCAACAAGTTAGTTGCTTCATAAGTGGGATGCGATCTGAGATTTGGATTGATGTGCAGGTCTGCTTGCTGGAGACATTTACGACTGTCGTCGGCCTAGCTTGGTTGTATGAGCGAAAATCCTGAAATTGCCACAGCTCCCAGACTGGAGACCACCTGCCAGAGCTGATGCCTTGTCTCTCCAATGGGAAATCGCATCTATTTCAACTTCGATGGCTACATGGATGGACATGATAAAAGAGGAAGTTGAGCTCACTGCACCAATGCACGCATTACGAGATAATTGCTTGGATGGGAAGCTCTAGGCTGAATGGATAGTGAAGCATGGGGTCTTGTACAAACGTGACTGTATTTTCCTTCTTCCCAATTCAACACTGGTACCTATGATCCTACAACAGATGTGTGGTTAACTTATGAAGGGGTTCACAAGACCGCTCACCATATTTTACAGGCATAATATGCACAATGACATTAAAATATTTAACCAAAGTGCCTCGTTTGCCAACAGAACAAAGCTGAGAATTTGAAACCGATAGGGCTTCTCGACCCGCTCTCAATCCCAATGGAAATTTGGTGCTGACATCTCAATGGATTTTTTCAAAGGGCTGACAAAATCCCAAGGCAAGAACGTCGTTCTAGTAGTCGTCGATCGCCTCTTGAAGATGGCGCATTCGTCCCCGTAACACATCCCTACACGGTGTCTCGGCCGCTAGGACCCTGTGAACGAATTTTCTTAAACTTTACGGCAGGCCATCAACCATCGTTTGTGATTGGGATCCAACTTTCACCAGCCTTTTTTGACCGATCTTTTCCGCCTCTAAGGGACGAGCTTCAATTTCAGTTCGGCACATCATCCCCAAACGGATGGACAGACAGAAGCAATCAATAAGGAGCTTGCAATATACTTGTGTTGTTTCTCGGGTGATCGAACCAAGGAATGGACGAAGTGGCTACCATGGGTGGAATTCTTCTACAACACCAGCGTCCACTCCATGACTCGTCAGACCCCTTTTAAAGCTATCTACGGTAATAAGCCGCCCAATATCCTCGCCTACGTTTCGGGAACTTCACGGGTACCAGCTGTGGACGAGGATTTGGTTGAACAAGAGGAGTTTATTAGGGACATTCGACAACATTAAGTTGTCTCAGGAACAAATGGCCAGTTTCTATAATCAAGGTCGGGTAGACCAATAATTTCTGGTGGGCGATTAGGTCTACATCAAATTACAACCTTACCGACAGAAGACCTTGTGTAGCACCTCCACCTACAAGCCGTCCCCATGATTTTATGGTCCATATCAAGTGCTCAGCAACATCGAGAAGTTAGCGTACGAGTTCCACATGCCGCCAAAAGCCACGGTGCACCATGTTTTCCACGTCTCAAAGCTCCAACTTGCTAGTGGAGATATCACAGGGATGCGCCCAACCCCTCCTCTGGTAGCTGATCAGGTTGTTGAGGCCGAGCCGCTTGCCGTACTCGCCACCCCTACTCAGCATGGCAAGAGGGAAGTCCTTATTCAATGGAGCCATACCTCACCTACGGACGTGACATGGGAGGATCACCAGAGGCTTGTTCATTAATTTCACCACATTCCTGTGGACAAGAATGTTTTGTAGGAGGGAGGCATGTTACGTGGAGATCCACGTCTGAGCCACAACTTATCATTTAACTTGTTATCCTTGTTATTGTTTATTCAAGATTTTTATATTCCTCTTGATGTAATTCATTGAAGTCATCAATAATAAACCTATTTCCTTTCATAATCGCAACAGGTGTTTGGCTGCCATACATGGTTTCGGGGAATCACTATCCCTCGTTTAGCTTTTATCGTCCTTCACCATTACTCGATTCTTAGATTTACGCAACGTGACCTCCTCAACCTTGTTCGTCTCCGAAGAAGCCCCTTAGGGAAGCCGCTACTGCTGACACCCGATGCCCGTCGTCACTCGATCGATTTTGTCACTCAACATACCGGCTCAACACCCAGACCAAGCTTGGCTATATTTTCAGAACTGACAAAATTGGAATTTGCATAATGTAAAAACTTTGATATTAATGGCCCAGCTACTTCGATTCTCGTAACAACTTCTATTCTCGTAAAACCTCCTCTACTCTTTTATTTTAACTAGGTTTGATGGCAGTGTGATGCTACACCTTAAATGTATGGTTGGTTGATGAAAACATAAGGTTGATATAAGGGAGGAAGCAGAATTATTATCGAGTTAGACGTAGTTATTGAGGGAATTCAGATGTGATTACTAGCAACATAGTGGTAGTTATTTAGCAAATTTGATATTATTATTAGCAAATTTGAGGTAGTTATTAACAACAAGTGTATAATGTAGTTATTTATAAATTAGACATAGTTAATAGCCATATTAAGAGTATGAAAATCGGACTTGGAATGAAGAAGTTATGCTCGAAATAATACGGGAATTTTTTATTTTTAAAGTCGTCGAAATAAAATCAATATTCATCTGGTTAGTTTGTTCTTTCAAAGATGAATATTTCTATATAAAGAACATAAAAATCGGACTTAAATTAGAAGAGTTATGTTAATTTTAAAATAAAATAAAAATAAAAAAGATATATTTTGAAATACCAGAACTGCCCTATCAGATATGGACCTTTAGATGAAAATAAGCTGAAAAGTTAACGATCCAACGGCCTGTAATACATTCAGCAGAATAATAAAAACCTATTTTCAACAGAGGGGTTCTCAAGCTACAATAGTGCTTTTAGCTTTTCTATCTTAATAATAATTTCTTGTCTGTTTAGAAAGGAAATATCATCCTATAGATAAACCAATCTAGTTTAATTTTATAGTATTAACTTCGATACGATCTTATATAACTAATTTTTTCTTTTCATTTAGTAATCATGATTATGATTTGTGTCATCAATGACATCAACTTCCAAGGCAGAGAGACTATACAAAAATAAACAAATACTAAAATGATCTGGATATATCGTACTGATGGTAGCCCATATATATCTACTTTTCATGTATAGCTAATCCAATTATATCACATCTTAAACTTATAGGGTTCATTATACGATGGTTCAAAATATTATCCCAAATAATTGAACACATTAAGCTTTTCTGATAAATAAATCTTTTTAACCTAGTAAAGAGTTGGATGGAGTGATTTATTAAATTAATGAATCGCCGCGTTAGTTAGGGGATGGATTTGTTTAGTTAAAACAAATAATCGGGGTCCAGGGCGGGGAAATGGCAGGCTGGTTAGGTTTTTCTTATAATTAATTAAAATTTATAAATTAATGCTTAATCAAACGTCAATTGTCAAGTATATTAGTGATTTAGTGATAGCAATCGTTTTCATAAAATATATAAGCTGATAATTTGAGAGGTGCTACCTACACAAGGGTAACAAAAAAGAAGCAGTTAACCCTATTAGTTACAGTACGTTGCATCTTTAATCTCCTAATAATCCTTTTAAAGCCATATACAGAAAACTAACAATTAGGATGAAAATGCAAATTGAAATGAACAAAGACAATGACAAACAAAACTGAGAATGATTCGAAAAAATTAAAAATTAAAAAAAACATAAAATGCTAAAAAAAAGTTCAATCGAAATGAAATGAATATAATATAATTTATTATAATTATTTAACTCCATAATTCTAATCCTGCTAATGAAAAAGAATCTAGCCCAGTCCAGCGGCTAAATTCATTTATGTTTAACAGGATTAGGATTATGGAGTTAAATAATCATAATAAATCACATTACCAAAATTAAAAAAATTGAACATTCCAATCCAAAGACTGCTATGGTGAGCCCCCACCATGTCATGCACATGTCTACACTTCAACCAACATTTGGAATAATATTATTATTACAGGGGAAGATTCTCAGTTTATTTAAAGGAAATTTTTATTTTTGCAGGGGACCTCTAAACTACACCCTAATAAACTGATTAATCAAGATTAGTATGATCAGTGGCCAATATATGTACGACTTCTTTAGATGGCCCAGTTTGATCTGCCAGAGGGTGCTAATTGTTAGATATGTATTAGTTTAACTACCGGCTGTTGGGCCCATATATCACTTTAATCATCGCCAACATCTATATATCATCGTGTCAACACATAAAATTTTCCCCTCTTTTCTCTAATTATATCATGTTATTATTACAACTAGTTTAGCTTTTGATTAGGCAAATTAGGTGGTTTGGTTCCGGTTGTTAAAGAAAGATCATTAGGGATTACTAGTTATTTTGTTTTGACTTTTCAGTTATTTAGATTACATGTGACGATTTGTTTCCTTTATAGGGATCCAAAGTTATTTAGATTGCAAGGTGATTGTGATACTTATATATTTTTAAGTTTTTATGATTTGTAAAAATTATAATCCACTCGAATAGGTGGGAAGGCGGATAAACAAGAATGAGCGGGAGACGCAGAACTATCCGAACGGTTGTTCGTGGGCATTTGTGTAGGCTTAGGCATTTTGGATACATACATGGTGTCTGCGTTTTAGGCTAATCGTGGTAGTGAATAGTGTGTCGCCTCCTGTAATGAATGTGAGGTCCTATTCCCCAGATTTATGCTATGTGCTTTCGTGTCATTGTTTGGCCGGTGGATCAGGCATGGGCGGATCAGAATCCTTGATTATTGTCCGATAGTCCACGATGCGGGCGACTTTTATGAGTCTGTTCCAGCTTTGGACCTAGCGTTATTGGCCTTGGGGTCCTAATTAGGCGGTGATTTCCCTAGGGCCCATCAATTGACCAGATATGATCTAAATTTGTCAAAAGCGTACACCACAGCTAAAAATTCTTTCTCCGTAGTGGTGTAGTTCCTCTGAGCTTCGTTGAGAGTTTTGCTGGCGGAACAAA
Organism: Linum usitatissimum; assembly: GCA_030674075.2. Lineage (NCBI taxonomy): Eukaryota > Viridiplantae > Streptophyta > Magnoliopsida > Malpighiales > Linaceae > Linum > Linum usitatissimum. Next base: position 3,504,160 of record JAUJYP020001424.1, read on the forward strand.
TAGGTTTGAAACATTTCTCAATTCTTTGCCCCAAGACTGCTCCAACTGCAAAGTCACTAGCATCACACATGAGCTCAAACGGAAGATCCCACTATGGTGTGATGAGTATTGGAGCTGTGGTAAGTTTGGATTTGAGAGCTAGGAATGCTTGATGACATGATTGATCGAAGATGAAGGGAACATCTTTCTCAAGCAGGCGAGTCATAGGGAGTGTAATCTTCGAGAAGTCTTTAATAAAACGTCTGTAGAAACCCGCATGTCCCAAAAAACTAAGAACCGACTTCACTGATGTAGGGGGTGGCAGTGTAGATATAGTATCAATCTTTGCCGGATCAACTGCAACTCCCTTCTTCGAAATTTCGTGACCAAGCACAATTCCCTCTCTCACCATGAAGTAGCTCTTTTCCCAGCTAAGAGCTAGATTCGTTGCCTCACATGTCTTGAGGACTTTTTCCAAATTCAGCAAACCTTGCTCAAAAGAATCTCCACAAACAGAAAAGTCATCCATGAATACCTCCATAATCTCGCCGATAAGCTCTTCAAAGATAGCCATCATGCATCTCTGAAAGGTCGCATGAGCATTGCAGAGGCCGAAAGGGATCCTGTGGTAAGCGAATGTACCAAAGGGACACGTGAATGTCGTCTTCTCTTGATCTTCCAGAGCTATAGGAATCTGGTAATATCCTGACATCCCATCCAAAAAGCAATAATACTCATGTCCCGCCAAACGTTGCAGCATCTGATCGATGAAAGGGAGGGGAAAATGATCCTTTCTTGTAGCGTCATTCAATCTTCTGTAGTCTATACACACTCGCCAACCGCTAACAGCCCGTGTAGCAATTAATTCGCCAGCTGCATTGGGCATTACAGTCATTCCTTCTTTCTTAGGGACACAATGCACATGGCTCACCCACTTGCTGTCTGAAATGGGATAGATAATCCCCGCATCCAACAGTTTCGAAGTCTCCTTGCGCACTACTTCCATTAAAGGTGAATTAAGGCGTCTCTAGGGCTGACGAACTGGTTTCTCATCCTCATCAAGATAGATTTGATGCTTGCAATAAGTGGGGCTGATTCCCTTTATATCTATCACCCTCCACGCAATTGCTTGCTTATGTTGCTTCAAGAGAGCTACAAGGCTGGTTTTGTGGTGGAGAGAGAGTTGAGTTGATGATCACTGGAAGTTTGGACCCATCCTCCAAGAACGCATACTCCAAAATAGGGGGAAGTTGTTTCAATTCCAAATCTGGAGGTTCTTCATAGGAAGTCTTGAACTGCACTACTGGTGCTACGAAAATAGATCGATTGTGGATTGGTACTCCATCCGCTTGACAAATAGTCATGGAAGCTATTTCCTTGTCGATCCCTGTACCTGCACTATTATCCTGCACACCAGAATCTATACTCTTCTCTAGCGGGTCATTCCCCACTAGGTTAGTGAAAACAGCAGTCGAGAGAGAGGTCACAGTTTCATCAAAAGAGCACAAATCATCATAAGCCATTTGTCTGGTGCCAGCAGAACTCAATCGAAAAGTTGCACTCTTGAATCCAACCCTAAGAGTGATAGAACCATTACTGATATCAATTATAACATTAGCAGTATTAAGGAATGGTCTACCTAGGATCAAAGACATATTATGTTGGCTATGAGGTTCCAAGTAGCAATCGTTCGAGTGTTGATAGAAGAAGAGATCTAGGATTAAGACAGAATCGTGGGCACCACTTTCCGAAAAGAGTATTTCCACCCTAACAAGCATTGGGTATCAGGAAATCCCTTCCGAGGATAAGACTGTCTCACTCAAGTTCTTAGGCTTCAGATACTTGATTTACTCTCAAATTTCGTAGGCTAGGATAGATGTACTTTTTCTGTGTGTTTCTGCACACTTATTGCCTCTCTTATATAGTCAAAGGGGGGCAGGGATGAGTAGGTGTGAGTACCTAGCACCAAAAGGTGTCATTATCCCCAAGGATAGATTTTAGGCAACAGCCAATCAGTTCCCTACTGGTTTTGGAGGGAAAACAATTCAGACAGAGTTCGAATCACACGAAAGGGTGTGTGCCCATTCGTCCTAGGTGGGAGTGTTACCACTCCTACTACCTAGCTTTCCACCTTCACTCTAGCTCAGCTGAGTATCTCAGCTAGTGACACTATCAACCAGCTCAAGTTTGAGTTGGACGAGTTTCAGTGTCAGTCCCTAGCTTCAGCTTAGCTCAACGAAGAGCTTGATGCTAGCTAGTTCAGCTAGTTCCCGAGCTAAGTGAGGTTTCCGTTCAACTCACATTTCCATCCTATCTTTGGGATCACACCAAGGTCGAGTCCTTGGTACATATTTCCAACATTCCTCCCCCATTTTAGTGAAGTCTGTGATTTCGCTAAAATTACAACAAATATCCAACCGAAACACTTGCATCAATGAAAATGTCACGAAGATTGAATTTTCATCTAGTACATTACACATTCCAAAATACTCGAATATAGGGGTGTCTCTATGGATTGAACCCCGTCTACTCATTTGAGTATCCGAAGATAATATACACAAGAGTTTCTCCTATCTATTCCAAGATATCCCGACACTATTAACCGCCATGTGTCCCAATCCTTTCACGAGCGCACACGAAACCAAGTCCAAGTTTCTTGAAGCGGCTACACTTCATGCCCGCATAGGTCAATTCCTTCCTCGTGTACCTGCGCATACACTTTGTCAAGGAATCAATTAAGAAGTTTAAACTTCACCCTCTATCACTCGCAAGTTCCGGAGCACATACCTTCGGGATGGTGCAAACCTTGTGCTCCAGTTTCCATTCGTAGGCTTTCCGCATTGAATTCTGCCTCTAACGTTGTATTAGAGGGGAATTGGGTGTCCTACGTTTGGAGAACTATATGGACTTGAGTCCCACCCCTCCCGCCGATTTGGCAACCAAATCTCTCGCTAATCCCTTCGTCAAGTGATCAGCCAGATTTTGCTCAGACCGAACGTATTGCACCGTGATTGTTCCGTGAGTGATCAGTTCACGAACAAGACTATGCCTCACCCCTAAATGACGTGATTTGCCATTATAGAGCTGACTATAAGCCCTAGCCAGGGTCGCATTGCTATCACACAAGATAGAAATCGGTGAGATAGGTTTCGGCCATAATGGAATCTCATAGATAAGGTCTCTTAGCCATTCTGCTTCCTTGCCAGCAGCCGCTAAAGCTATGAATTCAGATTCCATGGTGGAGGTCGTGATACAAGTCTGCTTCTTAGAAGCCCACGATATTGTTCCTCCTCCAAGCAGGAATACCCATCCAGTGGTGGAGGTGTGATCCTCCATGTTGGATATCCATCTTGCATCCGAGTACCCTTCAATAACCGATGGGCACCCCTTATACGTTAAACCGTAATCCATGGTTCCTTTAAGGTAACCAAGTACTCGTCTGATTGCATGCCAATGATGAGTACTAGGATTACTCGTATATCTACTCAACTTGCCAACCGCATAAGCGATATCAGGCCTTGTGCTTGTCATGGCGTACATCAAGCAGCCAAGCACTTGCGAGTACTCGAGTTGAGACACTGCCATTCCTGTGTTGGGCATCAGTTTCACACTAGGGTCAAATGGAGTCCTCAATTCTCAACATCCCTTGCCACTAAACTTGGCAAGTACCTTCTCAATGTAATGACATTGACTCAACGAAATTTCCTTTCCATTTCGTTTGATCCTAATCCCGAGGATCACATCTGCCTCCCCCATGTCTTTCATGGAGAACTTGGATGACAAGAATTCCTTGGTATTATCAACCTGTTCTTGATCAGTTCCAAAGATGAGCATGTCATCTACATACAAACAGATGATCACTCCCTTGCCGAGTTCATCGAATTTTGTATACACACACTTGTCTGCCTGGTTTAAACGAAAACCATGTGACAAAACAACATCATCAAACTTCTGATGCCATTGTTTAGGTGCTTGCTTCAGTCCATACAAGGACTTGATCAGTTTGCACACCTTATGCTCATTTCCGTGCATAACAAAACCTTCCGGTTGTTCCATGTATACCTCCTCATCGAGATCTCCATTCAAAAACGCAGCCTTGACATCCATTTGATGGATCACTAGATCATGGATCGATGCTAGCGCTATTAGTAATCTAATAGTTGAGATCCGAGCCACGTGAGCATAGGTATCGAAGTAATCAACACCATGCCGTTGTTTAAAGCCCCGAATCACCAACCGAGCTTTAAACTTATCGATAGAACCATCGACTTTCATCTTCCTTTTGAAGATCCACTTGCCGCCCAACGCTTTACATCCCACAGGGAGATCCGTTAACGACCAAGTGTTATTTCCCAAGATGGAATCCCTTTCCTCATCGATCGCCTCCTTCCAAAAGGCAAAGCATCTTGCGATCGCATAGCCTCTTCATATGTACTAGGGTCATCGTCAACATTGTGGCGACAAGTGTTGCGATCCTAGTTCCATTCCGGATCCCTCGATCGATATATGTTGAAGTTGGTATTCAACGAACTCTTCAAGGCCAGCCTTTCACTCCTACGAGGCAAAGCCTGCTCGTTCACAGGGACAGGCAGTATATCATTTGATGACGGCATCAAATCCTTGGGTCTTAGGATCGATGAAAATCGATTTTCATCGAAGATGGAATCCCTAGACTCAATAACCGAATGCACAGCGTGTGCATCGTTAGATTCTATAACATAGAACCTATATGCCTTCGAATTTTCAGCATATCCCACAAAGATGCAATCAATGCCTCTTTCTCCTAAAGTCTTCCGTTTAGGATCAGTGAGCTTTACAACAGCCCTACAGCCCCAAACTCATAGGTAACTCAAGTTTGGTTTCCGCTTATACCACAGTTCGTATGGGGTAGTTCTGTTCCGTTTATTAGGAACCCGGTTTAGTAGATAACAAGCCGTAAGCATGGCTTCACCCCAAAACCCATTACTCAAACCCGAGTATGACAAGATCGAATTCACCATCTCTTTCAATGTTCGATTTTTCCTCTCGGCCACACCATTCCGCTTGTGGTGTGTATGGAGCAGTGGTTTCATGAATGATCCCCACACTTTGAAAGTATATTGGATCATAGAACTCCCCTCCTCGATCAGTACGAAATACTTTGATCGAGATGCCTTGTTGCAATTCAACTTCGGTTTTAAACACACGAAATTTCTCAAGGGCTTCATCCTTCGAATTCAACAAGTAAGTATAGCAATACCGAGAGCAGTCATCAATGAAGTTGATGACATACCTCTTACCTCCGATAGTCGGAGTGCTATGTAAGTCACACAAATCGCTGTGTATCAACTCAAGCATCACTGATTTCCGTTGGATACTAGTGAAAGGCTGACGAGTAATCTTAGTGAGCATACATGTTTTACATCGTTCAGCAAAGACATCAAAAGAGGGCAGAATTCCTTCTTTCGACATTTCAGTTAGACGTTTATAGTTAACGTGCCCTAACCGCGCATGCCATAAGGAGAAGTCAGAGTTACCAACCAAGAAAGCATTATCATTAACAATAGTATTATTAACATTCAGCATAAACATGCCATTGTTATAGTGACCGAAGCCTACAAACACACCACCCTTAGATAATACATATCTATCAGATTCGTACACTTGTTTGTAGCCATATCTATTGAGCATACTGCCCGATACTAAGTTCTTCCTAATCTTAGGGACATGAAGTACATCTCTAAGCTCTAGGCTTTTTCCCGAACTAAGTTCCAACACCACCAATCCACGTCCAAGCAATAGGCGCCGTTGACTCATTGCCCATGTGAAGTACGGCATCATCATCCGATGCCTTGTATGTTTTGAACCGGTGACGATCCTTGCATACATGTCCGTTGGCACCCGAGTCAATCCACCATGCCACTTCATCATCCCGCACATAGAATGCTTCCGATATTAGTGAAACGAGAATTCACAAGCAATATCTAAATTAAGGTCTAAGAACCGACCTTTCGAAGTGGAAGTCCCTTGATCTTTCGATCCGGACTTGTGACGCCGTTTGTCGTGATTCGGACTCTTGTTCGTGGGACGATCACGTTTGTAGTGCCCGGCTTTCCCACATATCCAACAAGAAACTTTCGTTTTCTTGTTCGAGTCTCCTTTGGTGTTTCTCCAAGGGCGTTTCTGCCCTTCCGTCGAGCGAGACGGCTCCTCTTCTTCGTCAAATGAACCGACGAAGAATCCTTCGATTTCCCACTTTCTTGCAACCGTAGAGCTTCCTCTATCCGCAAGTGGCTTCCTAGTTGGATCAGAGACAGTTCCTCCTTCCCATGCTTAAGCGTGTGCTTAAAGTCCTTCCATGAATAAGGAAGCTTGTCGATAATGCACGACACCGAGATGGCCTCATCCATCTTCATATCATGTTGGGCAAACTGTCCCAAAATCCGGAGCATCTCGTTGTACTGCTCCATAACCGGTCTAGTCTCGACCATCTTGTAATTTATGAAATTACTCACCGAGAACTTCGTACTCGAAGCATCCTCAGCCAAATACTTTGACTCCAGCGCATCCCACAACTCGTGGGCTGATTCATAATATTGATAGATATCAAATAATGAATCTGCCATGCCATTCAGTATATAGCCACGACATATGTAGTCGTCGTTGTCCCACTTTTGCTGTTTCCGTACTCGTTCCTCCTTCATCTTCTCATCCGTCTCTGCCTCCTCCTCGAGCTCCGGAGGATAGGGTGTAGAGAGAACATACACAACCTTCAAGGTAGTGAGAAGGAAGTGCATCTTCTTCTGCCACCGACGGAAGTCCACTCCCTCAAACTTCTCAAGCTTGCCAAATGACGAAGTCATTTCCTTGATTGCAGCAACCTTGGACATGGCAAATACTCTTTTCGATTGTTGGCTATGAGGTTCCAAGTAGCAATCGTTCGAGTGTTGATAGAAGAAGAGATCTAGGATTAAGACAGAATCGTGGGCACCACTTTCCGAAAAGAGTATTTCCACCCTAACAAGCCTTGGGTATCAGGAAATCCCTTCCGAGGATAAGGCTCGTCTCACTCAAGTTCTTAGGCTTCAGATACTTGATTTACTCTCAGATTTCGTAGGCTAGGATAGATGTACTTTTTCTGTGTGTTTCTGCACACTTATTGCCTCTCTTATATAGGCAAAGGGGGGCAGGGACGAGTAGGTGTGAGTACCTAGCACCAAAAGGTGTCATTATCCACAAGGATAGATTTTAGGCAACAGCCAATCAGTTCCCTACTGGTTTTGGAGGGAAAACAATTCAGACAGAGTTCGAATCACAAGAAAGGGTGTGTGCCCATTCGTCCTAGGTGGGAGTGTTACCACTCCTGTTACCTAGCTTTCCACCTTCACTCTAGCTCAGCTGAGTATCTAGTTCAGCTTAGCTCAACGAAGAGCTTGATGCTAGCTAGTTCAGCTAGTTCCCGAGCTAAGTGAGGTTTCCCTTCAACTCACATTTCCATCCTATCTTTGGGATCACACCAAGGTCGAGTCCTTGGTGCATATTTCCAACATATTAGAATGAGCATCTATCACCACAAAGTCAGTTAAGAAAGTATATTTTCCCACAGTTAACAGTACGTCCTCTAAGATCACTCTAGGAACAGTCGCTGATTTATCGGCTAGTTTAATATTCATGCGTGTAGGCTTAAAGTCTATCAATCTCCCTCTCTCTAAAAGCTCGAAAATATGTGTAGAAATAATGATGTGGAACCCTCGTTCTCTCCAAGAGCTCGAAAAAATATGTGTATAATGAAGTATATCTCGTCCACAAGGGTCTCGGGGGTATTTATAGGCTTCTGGACCAAGTTGGAGAAGGAAAAGGACTTGAAAACCCATATGGGGGTGGGACATGGTGTGCTCCATATGGAACACGGCCGTGTTCCTGGCCGTGTTCGGCCCCTGTAACTTTCTCGGGAAATTTCAGAAGAGGAACACGCCGTGTTCCTTCGTTATACGGAATTTGACCATAGTGTCAACATAAACGTTGTAGACGATCGAAATATCTTTCCAACGCCGCTGACCTTGCATCAATTGGACTTTTGAGCGATGAGATATGCTTACAATACTAAACAGTGACGCTTTGAGTTGTTCCGGCCTCCCCATCATGTCTTGGTTTATCTCCAAACGTCATATGACACCTGAAATATACCAAAAACATACCAAACACCATAATACGGCCCTGAGGGGCAAGAGAACCAAACATGTACTCAAAACCCAAATTTGAATACATTTCGACACACAAAATATAGTTTATAACGAAAAAAAGGTGTGTCGGAAATACATCACATCAACAGGTATATGATTATGCAAGAATCTGGATTGAAAAGTAGAAAATGTTGGAAAATATTAAGGGAGGGACATATATAGGGAACAAAGGTTGCAACACACATATCAAAATACTGGGTGAAAGGTGGCCGGAACAGTGCTAAGACAATTCATGATGTTGGTGTGCCTTGAAGGCGCCATTTGGTATCTTCGAAATGAAGGTAGATAATATTTATACAGAAATAGCATACAACTCAATTGGGGAATAGAGAACATAAAAGGCACCAACTTGTACATCGCAACTTGTGATACACGTCAGGATGACCATGATGGGATGGAATTGTTCAACGGTTGCGATCTGGTCAATATCAAAATCTGGCATTTGGTAGAAAGATGTATAACGAATAGAAATGCGGCCAGCACTACAGATGCACCAGGGTTAATGAACAACGAAATACCAATAATTATATGTAATTGATGGTGTATAATGCATAAATTTAGAACACACAAACCTTGGCTCGTCAACCAGAAGACTGAAATCGACCAGATTGTCACCCGCAGCAAGCGGTTCAGTTATTGACACAAGGCGACCGACAATATCTACATTTGAGCTATTTTTTTTAGCAATGTATGAAGGAAGATAGAAGGAATTATCTAGTGGAACACATGGCGTTATTGGTTAGGACCTGCCCTGACATTTGGGGATTTCGGTAGAGAGCGAGGCATGGCTGCTGGTGCAATGTTGTTATTATCATGAGGGAAGAAGGGGTGTAGTGGGTCTTCAAGCAGCGGTTTGACCAGGTGTTGAGGAAGAACAATTAGAGTCAGATGTTACTCAGGATTTGCAGCAATAAGGATTGGTTGTGGAGTTTTGTAAATCGTCCCCAATGTCAGCAAAATGAAAACATCCCATGTATGAGATGGCTTTGTATATCCTTGAATAAGCGACTCCTATAGTCCAATGGGAACCCAGAAGTAGTAATAAATAGAGTATATGGCGAAAGGAATATGGGGACCAAAGTGCAAGGCACAAACCGAGCAGTCAATCCATAGAGTATGAATTGCAGCAGGAGCAGAGGCATTGAATCTAGGTTTACATAAAGAATTATGAAAAACCTATTTTCGCCGATCTTCCCGAGAACATGATTCACCATCTTGATTACTTTGCTAATTCCGAGCTCCTTAATGTTGCCTCTAAGTCGCTCTCAGATTTTTCAATAAAGCTCTCAATTTAGTCCAAGGAAGTCTGCCTGATAATGGGATCAAATTGGGCTTTTACAGAGGCGCTTCCTTAAGTCTAGCGGATGACTGAAAGTGCGCCGTAAAAAGACCAAAAGTGTGTCGTGCAGTTTTGGTCTTTTTATGGTGCACTTTCAGTTATATTGTCTCACAGACCTGAAGTTTGATTTAGGACCAAAAATGCGCTATAATGGACCAAAAGTGCGTCGTTCACTTTTGGTCTGGTTTAGGCTCATTTTTTGTTTCAACGCCAGACTTGGTAATTTTTCCATTCTTTGATGGATCCAGCTCCTCCTTGCACATCATACATCTCATAGTAATGCATGGATGTCTCCGTGTTCCTTAAATCGATAAAAAACACTACAACACAACATCAAATGGACCCCAAACGGGTCCGAGCCACTAAATCGAGATAAAAGTTAGAAATGTACGAAACATTTTAAACTTGTACCCAAAAATATATAAATATGCATGAAATGTCGCTTAAATGAGGACGATGAGCACGACAAATCGAGTGTCATCAAATAATCCCACACTGATGCTTTGCTTGTCCTCAAACAAAGCTTCAGTGTCGGATTATTTGATGACACTCGATTTGTCAGGTTCGTTTATAAATCTCCTGGCCCTTGCTTAACTCCTTGCTCCGTAAACCGGTCACTGGTTGATTTGATTGGACCCCTTTTACTGCCATGGCTACCCCCTCACTCGACATAGGCTCCATGTAGTATAGTCTGTCACGTAATCTACCCGGATTTTAACCGGGGAAAAAATAAAGTTTTCAAGTCTCCTCTTTCTTTTCTCATCAATTCGTCGAATTGAAATTGATTGTATAGCTAGGGGAACCGGCTGATGTTGAAGAATCAGAGGATGAGTTGCTTCCATAACGTTGGTGTGATTCGGTTTGAGCAACAGATCTTGAGCAAAAAGCTTATAAAAGCTATGTAACACATTTACAATAAAATCAACTACCAACATATCAAAGAAATCCTTAATCCTTAATGCATCTCTTAATTGCTCAACAAACAAGTGAACCTTAAAATAAAAGCAAAATAGGATGTAAATGTGTCACAAGAAATTTCTCAACTTGCCACTCATCATACCAACCAATCTAGACTTACTCTCAAGGATAAAATCTCCTTAAAGATGAACCCAATAATGAACTCACCCATAATGTATACAGACAGTGTTTATGCGCTCATCATCAACTCTGAGGTGCGATTCCAACGCTTACATTTCATTCTACTTTTACTCATCAAATCAAAGCACATCAATCACTAATCAATTGGTCTGTTATTTGGGGTTTTAATGTGGATAGAAAAGAGAAAAGAAGATAGAATGACTTTGGGTGTACACAATGGCGGACAACACGGTCTACTCTAATATGGAGCAAAGTTACTAATCACAAAAAATACTATGCAAGGATCTAATTCTGCCTAGAGCTTCAAACTACCTCGTTTATCCCTTATTTTAAAACCACTACTTCGAGCTTTTTGCTCGTTTATTCCACTAATTCAAGACCTTTTGGTCTTCTTTTTGATCTTTTCAATTTTTCTTATCTCAAAACTGGGTGTTTTCACTTCTCTCCTTCCTTTTTTTGAGATTTTCAAATTTCAAAATTGCAACAATATATCAACAGATTCAAGGGAAACTACATAATCATACATTATATTCAATTTAGCAACCTTATTGACTCCTAGACTCGATCGAGTTACATGCCACTTATGTACACATGATCAAATGAAGGCTTGAAAGAAAGGGGATATGGTATTATGGGGGGTACGAAAAAGGCTATTTGGCTACGATTGGATTATCTAGGGGAAAATATAAGGACGGGATGGATATTTTGTGGTGGAGCTTTTCTAATTGCCTCTATATATTCTGGTGAATCAGTGTCGAGCTAATTCATTTCGGAATGAAGCAAGTGTCGGATTAAGAACAAATAGAGAAGACCACTCAATTTAGTTCTTAAGAACAAATATACTAATGAAGCATATTATCTATACTACAAAATGTTCTTTAAGGTGTCATATTATTTTTCTAGATGGTAATTCGGTAACATGCATGTCCGGTCACATCAGTTAGAGAGTCCGTGCTACTTTAAACACATCAAAGTAACTCTAAAGAACGAATCAATGGACTTTGATTAGTGACCAATACACCTATCAAATCTAGGCTGACAAGTAATCATCAATTCAAGTGCACAAATCACAAAGAAATTTTCTAAGCATGCCAAGTAATCGATTCAAAGATGGTTCCAAAAATCTTGAGATTAGGACTTATATGCAAGACAACTACCCAACATGACTAGCTAACAAGAATCCTATGCAAACTAACCCCCACACTTAGTTTGGACAGTGTCCACACTAAACAAAACGAAAGTTGCATAGGAAAACCTGGATGTCGTGAGAGATCCATGAAGCTCGAACTCGGCTGCGATGCTAACTCCTGAAAAACACTGAAATACACAAAACCAAAACTAAAAGTAAAAAGGAACTAGGACAAGTGTCCAAGTTCCACACATAACAAAAGTGGATACACTTTCCAAAAAGAAAGAAAGGAAAACTACAAGATGGAACGATGACACTACATCATTTGCAAAGGAGCTGGGAAGCTGCTGATAAATCACAAAAATATGCCAAAACTGTGCCATAAAATTACCAAAAGTGTGCCTGTGCACTTTCTGTTTTTCTATAACGCATTTTTGGTGTTATTTACAAAGACCGATTTTCAAAAAAAGCACCAAAAGTGTGCTGTAGTATCTTACTCAAACTTGTAACAAGTATCAATCAAAGTATCAATGAATGTGGTTTAGGTGCTAGGAGGATCAGTTAATTAGTCAAAGTGAAAATAAAAATTGCTTTAAAGTAAATGGCTACAAGACTACACGATTAAGGTTTTGACAATCAGGGATGAAATTGTTTAGATTTCGAATCCCCCTATGCAATTCAAATTCATAAATGACAGACAAAATCCACGATTTAAAACGAACAAGATAAATTCAATAAACTGTAGAAAAGACCAACATGTCATCCTCAAAGCAAATATGAGTCATTTGGAGCTTCTTACATCTCGGATAAAACCTAAACATACCATCTGCAGCCGCTTGAACAAAAAGATCGTGCACAACTTCCATACCAATGACAAAGAGCAAGGGGGAGAGAGGATCTCCCTACCTCAACCCTTTTTTTGCAGGAAAGTATCCTATCATTCCTCCATTACGACCATGATATACATGATTGAAGTGAGGCAAGTTTTAATCCAACCAATGAACCGAGAAGGGAAATCCATTGCTTGCAATATAGTAAACAAAAAGGAATGATCAACAGAATCAAATGCTTTCCGCAGGTCAATCTTCATAGTACATCATGGAGAGATATGATTCAAATGGTAAAAGTTAACAATCTCATGGGCGAGCATTTATAGAGCCATTGCAGCAAGCTATGGGGAGAAAGTCCATAATATTCATAACATTCAACATTTTAGTAATGAGCGTGAGAATAGTGGCACTTACAAATTTTTGGAGAAAACTAGTGTAAAAGAACTTACGGGCAGCTTGAGTGACTTCTCCAATAATATCCCACATTGATTGGAAGAAACAAGTAGTAAAACTATCAGGGCCTGGACTTTTCTCCTCCATAATAGAAAAGAGAGCGACCTTAACTTCCTCGTCAATAATAGGAGTGTTGAGCTAATCAGCTTGATATGATGAAAACTTTCTAAGAAGCAAGGCTTTCATATTAGGAAGAGAACCACTATCAACACTGGGATCCAGGGGTCCTAAAGGGATTGATAGTAGTCAAGAATAATCTTCAAAATAGGCTCAATACTCGTAACCATTTGAGCCTCAACAGATTCCAGAAAAAGAATTTGATTCCTCACTTGCTTAATCTTCGCTGATCTATGGAAGAAGGCCATATCAGAGTCTCCTAGTTTGACTCGATTTTCTAGAGCCTTCTGGCTAAGCATAGCCTCCTCAGACTCCTTAAGAGACATCCACTCTTCAAATTTATAATTTGTTGAAGCCAACATTTATGGGTTAGGGGAATTCAAGGCAGCTTTCTGACAATATCCATCTAAATTTATGTCTCCCTAACCCTATTGATAAGATCAAAGAATTGTTGATGGTTGAAGAGCTTGAGGGCAGCCTTAGAACTTTTCATTCTGGCATACACCCTTTCAAAACTTGCTTTATGAGTATTTGCACCACTATTCCTCCAAGCTTCAGTAACAATGTCATGGTAACCCTTTCCCTCAGCCCAAAATTTAAAAACTTGAAAGGCTTTAGTAAGGAAGAAATCTGAACTGTAGTATCCAGATAAATCCCGCCGTGATTAGACATCCCCCGTCCATGAGAATAACTCGAGTTATGTTAAAAACATACAGTCAATACATATTAATGAAACACCTATCCAACCGACGTGTAATGGGATCATCACACCTATTTTTGTGCCAGGTGAAAGCAGGACCCGCATAACCATGCTCCGTTAATGCATTACTATCAATCCATCTACTCAAATCAGTCATTGAGCTAGTAATTTTGACCTGATTGGACGGATCCTTGGGAGAGAGGATTGCATTAAAGTCACCAATCTCCCCAATTGGAAGACCATATAACAGCTTCCCTGACAACTTTTGATAAAGCTCCAACGTGTTCACCCACCTTATTAGCCCCATACACAACACATAGATAGAAAGGGAAAGCTCCTCTAACATGAATCAAAACATGTTGAGCATCAGATTGAATCACCTTGAGAGGCACAAAGCTCTTCCAGAGGATCCATATTTTACCAAGAGAACTGCTGTCATAATTCACAAAAGAAGACCAAGCAATAAAGTTATCTGAAAGAAGTCTACGAGCTTTACTATGAACTATTTTAGTTTCAACGATACCAACTATATCTCTAATAAGGCTCAAGGAAGAGCTCTCCCCTTGCAAAGAAGGTTTGAGGGCTTCTACTTGTTGAGAAGAGGACTTCACTTCCACTCCCGAAGGAGTCTTAGTGATAACCTCTTCTGCCCCTCCAGCCTTTGGAGGTCTATTAGGTGGAGGTGGAACCTCCTCTTGCAAGGGAGATTCAGTACGCTTCCACTCCGGCCAGACTTCCTTTACCTGAGGAGCTTGTTGATATTGTCGAGTTTGATGAAACTCAATAGGGATCCAGATAACCTTTCTATCAAGCCTAATTGACACCACATCAGGACAACTCACTTCCTTATCCATCAACAAATAGATTTTAACATTCTGGCCTTCTCTGACAATATTATTCAATGGAGACACAAACTTACTAACCAACCATCCAACTCCATCATTTGTTATCAGATGAGGAGGGACCTGCTTCAGAGTAATCCAAACATGAACTTCTTTCTCAATCAGATCCAATGGATGGATACCAACACTCCACATATCAAGATAAGCGGCGAGTGATGTATGTGCCAATCATTCAGATGGGAATTCAATCAGAAAAAATCCTTCCGTAATGAAGAGAGACAAATCTCACCTTCGAACCCCCAAAGTCGATTGATCATCACAGAGAAGACTCGAATCGGAGGAACATATCCCACAAACTGAGCAACCAACGCTGCACACATCTTCTTCAGACCGAGGTCAATGATTGTCTACGGAATCGTCAACACCCCATCAACATAAGCAGAATCTGGGATGGAGAAATGCTTGAGCGAGCTGCTCGAGCCAATAATCAAAGACCAACTAGTCCCCTTCTTCTCGGGCACCACCGTCTCACCCCCCGGACGCCGTCTTGGCAGCAATAGGAGGAGGAGATGGAATCGAGTGTGTGGAAGCTGGAAGGGTAGTAGAAGAGACCATCAAAGTAAGAAAAGAAAAAGATGAAGGAAACTGGAAGCGCAACGCGCCTCCGACGAGACAGGGAAAAAGATCGACAACCTCAGCCGGCGAAAAAAATTGAGAGAAAACCCACGCTCCCACACGCCCCCCTTAACTATAATGGTATTATGTTAATTTTGAAGGTTTTCAAATTTAATAATTTTAAATTACCAACAAATAACTCTACCATTAGAATAACGATCATCGATAACCATATACCGCCGATAACTAGTCGGAGCCCCTATGATGAGAAATTTATTAGATTTCTGATGTCAATATAGACGGTTTAGATCATCTTTATTGAATCTGATAGTATACATAATATAGTAACTGAAAAGGGTAATATTGTCAATATCTAAAAGCAAAACTTCCACCCGTTCCTTACTCTCTGTTTTTCCATCGCAATCAACAACACCTCCTACACCTCGGCATAATCAGATATGCGTGATCTGGCAGAGGTTGTGGAAGAGAGGGTGGAGATGGATTTGGGGTCAAGATATGGCCGGTTGGTGGAGAGGATCTGGTAGAATTCCTTCAGTACGCATTTCATTCCAATCTGTATAAAATTTTGGGCAAGGACGAGGTGGCTGTCACGGGGGAGGTCAGGTTACACCAGAGCAACAACCTCCACCGTTTCAAATAGCTTCTTCAACTCTCAGCACCGCCGCTCGAGCTCGCCACCTCTCCATTTCTTACCATTTTTGTCCTCTCAAAGCACCGCTCTGCTTACTCACTTAATCTGGGTGTTTCTTATTTCGATCCAGTCAAAGCCAAATGGAACACGTGAACTTCCAATTCTTTGGAAAATGTTCAGAAATAAACAAACAAGCAAGGAAGATAGTTGATAAAAATCAATTCAATTGGTACGCATTACAAATAGGATGGTATCGTTCGGTATTCATATGTTACAGTCAACGAGTGAAGGGTACTGTTAGAAAAAAATAAATGATACATATTATTCAAAAGGTATTATTTTAATTTGAAGTACGTATAATTTAATTAAGGTGTTCATTTTGATGCGCCTTTTATGTGGTATATTATGAGGTGATGATTAAGCATCCATGTTATATTAATTTAATAATTATACTTAGTACTTATTATATTTATTCATGTATCTTTCAGCTCCAATATTTTGAATTTTACCAAAACATCAATTTATTTATAAGATACATTTCGATCTTTTGATCGATGATTTTAGCAAATTTTAGCTTCTCTTTCCCCAAATCCCACTCTTTTCTTTACCTAGGGCGGCTTGAATCTCCTTCGGTTATTTGGTTGGTAAGGTACTGGTTTTGAAAATGTAAAACGAAATTAAATTAGCGATTCATTAAGTTAAAATATATGAAGTTGAAGATTAAAATTTATCTGTACTGATTTGAGGTGGCAAATAGAAACACATTTCATAAAATCCAATCATCATCTCGTAATACGCCATGTAAATGTTACATAATGGGTGTGCCGGTGTACTAGAGAATTCACCTTTAATTAAATAATTACATGATGATACAGTTGGGAAATTCATTGGTACATTTACATGCGAATGATAAATTTTTAATTCGAATAATACTTTTCAATTTCAATGACACATATTTGAATTGAATGGTCCACTTGAGTGGATGATATCATTGGCAATTGGATTTCGATTGATACCTTTAAATTCAAATGATACAGTTTTTAATTTCACAAATACTTTTTAATTTGAATTATACATATTTAAAATGAATACTACATTATTAAATGGTACCTAATTACTATGTTTGGTACTAGAACATAAAATCAGACGAAAATGAAGAACTGAGTGCGAAAAATACAAATGGTAGCTAACCTAAAATGAACGGTACACGCATAGTATCGTTCAAAATTCACATGATACATTTTGCATGCGAGTGATACCTTTATAAATAAAACAGTATTCATAGAAATTAAATGAAACCTTTTGAGAAAATAAATGGTAAAAAAATTGAACATACACAAATAGTACCTTTTGAAATTCACATAATACCTTTGCATGCGTGTGATACATTTTTTAATCGAACGATATTCTTACCAATTAAAGTAGTATTGAGAATAAAAGAATGATGGCGAAGAACAGTACACTGTCCTTGAAAACCACCGTTGAAGGCGGTTTTGGAATGAAGAACAGGTTTTTTTTTACAAAAGCGACATTCATTCCTTCTATATGATCGGTTAAATACCGATACAACAATTAAGTGCAGTTATCGGATATGTAGACCCCACAAATAGGGCTACATAGACTATTGGACTTCAGGCCATAGCTGACTGCTTTTTTCCTTTCTCTCCTAACAGGCTTCTTACGAATATAACCGACTTAAACAAATAAAAATGACAAACTGAGAAAAAACAACGAAACAAGCCACGGAGTAGCAAACATCTAACCAAAAGGAAACTAATCCGAGACAACCGGAAAGAAAAACAAATTAAAAACGAAGGTCTGTTATATGGTCGGCTCTGCTACGGTTAACCGGCTCCTCAAGTCCGGACATACGGAATCACTCGTGCAGGCAAGCCACCTCCAGGTGACCCGCGAAGAGGTTGAAGAAGGGTGGGCTAGCTTCTTTGAGGATTGGGGCGATTTCTGACCTGTTGTCTCATCAGTGTTCATACGATCAATGTCGTCCCCCTTGCGTCGTCGTTTTTTTCATTTTGGATCTGTAATGGTGATGACGGGGCAACGATTCCAACTAAAAAGACCTCCGGTTCTAGTTGGTCCGCCAGTGACAAATCGGAAGCTCCGATGGTCACATTTTTCATCGCCATTGATTGTGGTGTGAGTACGAGCAAGTGGAAATTTAATGGAGAAAACGAAAAAAAAGACTGAAACTAGAGAGTAAACTCAACTCTCATACGAGAGCATGTCATGTTTAGGACCTTTTTGTTTTTCTTTAGTAAGTCAGTGACCTGTTAGTTAATGACCTTAAAAGAGGGACCTGCCCTCTTCCTAACAGCTTTTGTAGTTATCACAGTGCCAATGGATAGTACTCTTTTTACTGTTGCATTGCTATTTAGAAGCAGACATCTCTAAAGAGATCATTGATGAAAACCCTTAATTTCAGCTATTCTCCTCTCCCTCTTTCTTTACTACTTCTCCTCCTCCCCTAAATCTACTTCCATTCCCCTCTGATTCGCCGGAACTCTAACTAAGACATTACAAAGCAATAATGCGGGAAGGGTGAGCGGCAAAACAACATCATCGTCGAGACAGTCGGCGGCTTTAGGGTTTCTCGCGAAAGACTCTCATCTGTTAGAGTAGGTTTTTTAAATAGGCGTAATGTAATTAAAAAAGAAAATAGAGAGTTGTTAGATTACTTATTTACCCTTTTTTGTTAAAACAGTTTTTTTTTAAATAAACAGAATATGAGATGGACGGCCAGGATTCAATTTCGAAGGTCAGAAATTCATAAGATTTCTGACCCTAAAATCTGCCTAGTAGGAAAACAGGGAATGGAAAAGCTGAGAGTCATGTGACTAATGTTGGGTGAGGAAAAATTAAATTAATGAAATAGCATAGCGCGCCAAAACACATGAACGTGGTGCGTCCATCCACTTGTCGACAAGCCAAATGATCACGGCCCCCCTGATGCCAGGATGTGTCCACGATAAAGAGCTACACCCGCATTTAGACAGTAACTAACTCGATCTCCCTCCTCTTGCCTACTTCTCCCCCTCCTTCCCTCCCTAACTATATCATATCATTGAGTGGATCAGCACGCCGTCTCTCTCTCTCTCTCCAAACTCCGCCTTCCTTCCCCCACAAAGATATGAGAAATATTATTAAGTGAAATAACAGAGAGAAACTACAAGAGAAAACGAAGAAGAGATCAGCTGAGCAACGGCCGTACTATATCAAGATCATTGGTGGGTGGCGAGCTGAGAGAGATCAGATATGACGAGCTGCGATTTGAACCTAAAAGCCACGGAGCTCTGTCTCGGCCTCCCTGGCGCTGTAGGCAAAGTTGAGACGATGCTGGAGAACACGGCGCCTCCTCCTAATCCGAAGGTGACTGGAAAAAGAGGCTTCTCCGAGACGGTTGATCTCAAGCTCAATCTGCATTCCAACAACCTCGTCGACGCCGGCGCTGTTGATGATCATCATCAGCATAACCCAAATAATAATATTAATGCCCAAAAGAACTCATCCGATGCTCCCATCAATGACCCCGCCAAGCCACCCGCCAAGTATGTACATTATTATATTATTCATACAAATTAAATACAATTATTTCATACATACCCTCACTATATGTAATATGTTTTTGAATATATAGAGCGCAAGTGGTGGGATGGCCACCAGTGAGGTCGTACAGGAAGAACGTGATGGCAGTAGTACAGAAGAGCAGCCGCGGCGATGAAGAGAATAATAATGGAAAGAGCAGCACGGTGGGGGCATTTGTAAAGGTGTGCATGGACGGAGCACCCTACCTTCGGAAAGTGGACTTGAACATGTACACCAGCTACCACCAGCTCTCTCTTTCCCTCGCCAATAAGTTCTCCTCCTTCACTATGGGTACTATTTCCTTACTTTCTCGAGTGTTTATAATACCTGATTTTGTTTTAAAAAATCTTGATTTTGAAACTTAAAATAGGTAATAATTTCGACGAACCTATAATAACATAGGTTGATCGCTGACAGCCCTTAGTCTGACGACTAATAATCCCAAAATTTATCTAATGATGACATCATTAAATATGTTACTTGTTATAGGAGTTTTTTTCAAAAAAAAAGAAGAAAATATTCTTGAGTTCCTCCCTATTTCATTTAATTACTGGGCTTAGATCTATATATTAATTTTTACCAATTACGTACTAAGTGCCAAGTTGTTAGTAATGATCTTATACATACTTATGTGATTGCTGAATATAATTGAATAGGTAATATTGGAGAGCAAGGAATGATAGACTTCATGAACGAGAGGAAGCTGATGGATGTGCTCAACAGCTCAGAATATGTGCCAACCTATGAGGATAAGGATGGGGACTGGATGCTTGTGGGCGATGTTCCCTGGGAGTATGTTTTTTTTTTCTCCCTCCATTAAACTAATTTCCATTTCTTAATTAAATTTACTATACGTACATATGATTATGACGATACTTGTAATTTTTGAAAAATACACCGAATAATTTCCCCCAACAATTTAGCTACCTAGTTAATTATTTCTTTTTGTAATTTTTGTCTTGCCAAGTTGTCGTTCCTTCCGGAATTATTTATTTATTTTTGCCAACATAATCTGCCTAATGCTGCCACTCAAGATTTTCTGTTTCAAACTTTGGTTTATTAAAATGGATCCACCAGCCTGCCCGCTCAAATGGACCCAATTTGTTATTTCTTTACAAACTGGTTTACCAATTTTGTTGTCTAGTTTAGATAAGGATAAATTAATGGTTATTTATCCCACTCTACTTTACAATATTAACAAACAAGCCTCTTTACTATAAAATGCTCATTTTACCCATCCTAGTTTGGCCAACATGACAATTAACCTCTTTTGTTAGAACTTCTGTTAATTGCCGTTCACTTAATTGATAAGTTGGCTATAATAAGAGGGGTTAAATAGACAATTTAATAGTATATGGGACAATTTGTTAACTTGAAGACATATCATTTTCCCATTAAGTTACTACTCAAAACAAAAATTAATCGAAAAAATACAAGTACAAAAATAATTTATTATTGGAGACCCATCAATAGGTAATTATATGATTGTGGTTTCATTGGTGCAGGATGTTCGTAAATTCATGCAAGCGCCTGCGAATCATGAAAGGATCTGAAGCTATTGGACTTGGTACGTGTCTTTTTAACTTATGTGCTAATGAATAAAAATTTATTTACACATGAAAAATTAGAGAAGAACAGATTTATATGATTATTACGACCTTCATTGATACATCTTTAGGTAAGATGAAATTTAATGCATGTGTAATGAATATATGGTCAAAACATTCTCAGCACCAAGAGCGATGGAAAAATGCAAGAGCAGAGCTTGGTGATTTTGAGTGTTCTAAAGAGCCGTTTCCTCCCTTGTTTTACCTACACAGAGATGATGATGAAGAAGAAGTAGTCACAGTTGGAGCTCTGGCTAATGTGTGGGGAAGATGGCGGGATAAGGATGACCAATAACAAAGGGCCATATAATCAAATTATTGATGGGTGTTATTTTTCATTTTGAGAAAGTTTGTGTCACTCCTTTTTTTTTTCTTTTTGTAATGTTCAGTTTGGAAATGGTAAATAGATAAATCAAAACAATGGATTCTCATCTAGACATTTGTAATAGGCAAGAAGCCACAAAATAAACTTAACCCACTAGTTTCTGTCTTGTTTATTACTAAATGATTTGTGTTTTTTTTTTATCGTGGGAAGAGTTGTTCGGCCGTTGTTTCTTCGTTATAAAGAACTTGTTATGAATTAATAATTTAAGTTGTTTGTTGTGTGGTTTTCCTGACTGTCATAGTTGTTTAGTGTTCTGTTCCCTTCAACATTTTAATATTTTATCTCCATGTATGTATTTATCCATATTATATCTATTCAAAATACCTGTTGTTATTAGCTATTATTTTTGTAATATTTGTGGAGCGAATGAAGGAAGAATTTATGAAGCAACTACGCAAGTGCTGGGTAGGGAACAGAGGCATGTGCATGTTGATGGGTCTTTTTGTAATATGCAACATACATACACTATAATTAAATTACATTAATATACATATATGCAATATATAATAAAAATGGAAAATAAGATAGAATTTTGAGTGGTGGTGGGGGCTGTGTTTAATTAATGGAATAAATTATTGTTTTAGTTAAGAATGAATCCAGGAATCTTTTCATGAACCAGGGGATTTGTAAATTGAAAAATGAATGTTTTGGGATCCTAAAATGGATTTTATGTCAATTAACTATTACACAACTTTTTAAAATACTATTCCACCTGTCTCTCTGTTTTTGTGTCTGTTGGCAGACACATGCAGCTAGCACTAACTACTCTTTTGTAACCAATAAAAGTGCTTCTTGGATCTGGTAAGAGATTTCTGGCAGCTCATCTTTTACTTGGCCTCCTTTGGTAGCGGATTTGAAATCATGTAATATCGTCATATTCGTTATATTTTCGTATTTTGGAGCGTGAATATCACAATATTCGATAATATTAAATATTGTAAAAATGTGATATTACAATATTCGGTGAATTTGTATCACAAAAAGGAGGGTATTCAATATCCTCCACCAATATTATTTCGGCCAAACTAAATTACCCCCGGTTCAAACAAATTACACGCCACGTCATCAAAACTGCCTAACTTTCTCCAACGGTTTGTCCTCACATTATTTACGTCTCCCTCTATCTTTTGCAAATCTACCACCATCTCCCTTTCTTTGCGTTGGAAGAAAATTGAAGCAGATCGAGAACCAAAAGATGGATGCCTCCTAGTGCTTGCTTTTGATTCGAGAGAAGTTGGGAGGCGATACCTTTTTGCAGTCGACGAAATTTAGTTAAGGTAATCGTACTTTTCTTCTCCTCCATTAATTCGTTCTCCTCCATGAACATCGTACTTCTCTTCTCCTCCGTTAACAAATCGCTTCTCGATTTAGGGTTCACTTAGACATACTGATTCAACGTTTTCAAGTGGTGGTCAGATTCAATTGTGGCTCTCTTTTGGTTAGCAGGACAAGGGGAGTTGATTTTTTTTTAAGAGGAACTTCTTCAATTTGTGGCGGTAAGTACTCCCTCGGTTCCTCCTTCATCTCAACTACTGCGTGTGAATCTTTGCATTAGGACGAAGATGGAGTTCACATGTACGATGAGCTGGTTTTAACTAACACCGAACTTGACTTGAAGAACTAAAAGTTGAGGGAGAAGAGCAAGAACCATAAGGACCATAGCCAGTACTTGTAGGATAGGATTTACCGCCTGAAGCTGGATAAAGATGATCTCTTCTTTGACGACGCTGATAGGATTTGCCACTCGTGGTTGTAAGCATCTAAGAGTTGTTGATTAGGATAGTGAGTATCTATCTTGCGTCAATTTTTTTTATCATCATCTTGTTCATTAGGTTTTTTCTGGTTGGTTCATTTATTTAGCGAGTAATAGCTAATGTTGTTCATTGTAGGATAGATAATTCATTAGTAGGTTAGATACTTGTAATTTTTGTTAGACCTTATTTGTTTTACAGACCTTTATTGTAGACTAGGTGCCAAAATGAGCAAGGAGGCAGAGTCACTATGTCTCTCTTTGCCAAAACAGAGACTTACGAATAATTTCGGCAAGTTAGAGTTGCTCCTGGTACTTAGCAAATAGCAATGAACACTGCACCGCAAAAATTATGCCAATAACCCCAAAACATAGCATAAAAAACTAGTTGGGCATATGGCTCCCTTCCAAAATAACACAACATCCTACAATTAGCTAGTAGAATTTCAAATTTAGTTAAGGGTCTTAAGATTAAGGGGTAGACACCACTATCTACGATAAGCTCAGTTTTCCTACATTTAAGTGGTATACACCACAATCTACGATAAGTTCATTCGCCCTACACTTAAGTGGTACACACCACTATCTACAGTAACTAGTCAGGTAGACATTATAGTACTCAATTATTTGTTCCTGACATACTTGGAGCCGAAGTTACTCCCAAAACCCTACTAGCCAAAATGTTACCCCCCCCCCCCCAACCGACAACCTTCTCCACTATGGTAACGATGAATTTCTGCTTTCATCTCATCATCCGACATAGCGAAGAAGGTCTCCAAATCACCTGGCTTGTTCAAAAGCAACCTGCAAGCCTTGATACTCATCAATCTCGTCACACCTGGCACACGTGCCAGCTCGTCCATCACAAACTGACGTTTCTCTGTAATGTCATCGGGTTAACATGTGCATTCTGATATTTATTGAGAATAATGACGAAACATACTTCAACAGTACTAACTTGTAGTACAACATTATACTTGCAGCAACATCACAATATCACCACCTCTTATGTAATTATAGCAAGACATGAAATTACAATAAGTTAAGGAGAAGGTAAAAAGGACAATAATTCTGACCAACCGCTTAGGCAATATACGAATGCCATATTCCAGTTACAAACACCGAGCACATTAATGACAGTTACTGATTTACGATTTCGGTACTTTGGTGCATCCTCAGACGAACACCGTACAGATACCATCATCCCATCCAACGCTTCTAAACAACCATGTGACACACAGTTTTTTATGATTAGTCTAATAAATACCGAGTAGAGAAGTAAACCATACACAGTCCAATCGTCAATTGAAACATATTGATACACAATTGGTCATACACTTTTGTGGCATAGTGTAGGAATCGTACACGGGACACTATACGGGGGAGTGGCATGACTAATGGGACTTGGTCTTCCCTCCTATCGGTAAGAAATAAGACTTGGACTATGGCTAGTTGTGACAAAATGAACACATACTGTTGCATTATTTGGAACCACAAGGTAATAATGGTGGTTATTACCTTTTGTCGTTCTCGGCAACCTGGTTGTCTAGCCATATGTATGTTGTATAAGTCGGACAAGGTACACAAGGTATGCCTCGAACTTTAGTTGTGTGGGAACATTTTGATAAGTTGAATTGGGAGGATAAAGAGAATAGGGAAGCTACTTGCAAATATTGTGGAAAGATTTATTAATGTAGAGGTTCACAAGGAACGAGTACTTTGAAGAGACATTTAGAACGACGTCAATTCTATCCTTATATTACGGTCAATATGAATAAAAGAAATCCTAGTCTTCAGCTTCCTCGGGAGCAGGCGAGTAGTATATCTCAGACCTTCGTACCCTATACATTTGATCAGTCGGTGTAAAAAATGAAACTTGTTCAAATGATCATTATTGATGAGTCGCCATATAGACATGTTGAGGGTGAAGGTTTTCTTGACTACACTTATTCATTACGACCAGAATTCCACATCCCTTGTAGAGTCACAGTAGCCAAAGACTATTTCAAGTTGTTTCTTAGTCATACTGGTCTTACGATTGCGAAAACCATTGAAACACACTTGCTTCAATGGGGTATAGGGAGAATTCTTACAGTAACAATGGATAATGTAAGTGCTAATGATTAGGGCATGGAACATTTGAAAAAGAGGCTCAAGAATTGGAAGGGAAGTATGTTAGAGGGGGCGCATATCCACATGAGATGTTGTGCTCATATATTGAGCTTGATCGTGAAAGAAGGATTGAAAGTGATAGATGATTAAATTTATCGAGTTTGGTCAGCTGTGAGATATGTGAGATCATCTAACTCTAGAACAACAAGGTTCCAAACTGATGCTCATGAAGAGAAGATAATGAGTAAAAGACGTATTCATTTAGATGTTGAGATCTAGAGGGAGTTCAACTTACTTTATGTTGGATTGTATTTTAATATTTCAAAAAGAATTTGACTATTTAGAAGAAGAAGATCTTAAATTTAAAGGGGAATGGGAAAAAATGAAAGGGACACCTACAGAGGCAAATTGGGACTATGTGAGATCTTTGTTACAATTTCTCAAGTAATTCCATGATGCAATTTTGACAGTATTAGGAGGTACTTTATATGCTATGAGTGATGAATACTTTCATGTTATTTATGAAATTTCTTGCAAGCTTAAGGATCGATTAGCATCAATAACAACTAGTGAGGTCAATATTGTGATGACAGAGAAAATGAGATTGAAGCATGACAAGTATTGGGGTAATGTCAACAACATTAACCCCTTATTGTTCATCACGGTGATTCTTGATCCTAAGTTTCAGGTGAATTATATGTTGTTCGTACTTGAGTTGGTTTATAAAAAAGAAAAGTTGAAAGAGTTGGTTCATAAAGTGTCGAAGACTATGGCGGCTTTATTTGATTATTATAAAGAAACAAATGGGGTAAACAGTGGAAGATCTACAATAAGTGGGCAAAAGTAAGAACAAAATGAAGAATGTGATATTGATGAAAGTGTGAAGGCTTACTTGAGAAGAAGATATAAAAGAAAGAAGGTTGAAGAGAGTGTGGGAGAAGCATCCAAGTATGAGCTCGAGAGGTACTTAGAATCAGATGATGTGGTAGATAATAATAAAAAGTTTGTTAATTTTGGATGGTGGAAGCTGAATTCCTTTAAGTACCCGATATTAGCGATGATGGCTAAAGACGTCTTGACAATTCCGGTGTCTACCGTGGCATCTGAATCTGCATTTAATACCGGAGGATGCATTTTGGATGCATTTCAGAGTTTGTTGTCTCCTTTAGTCACAGAGAGCCTAATATGTGCCCAAAATTGGTTGCGCTCTAGTACCGCTCCAATTAATATGGAAGAAACCTTTGAAAAGCTTGAAGAACTTGAAGAACTTGAGTAGGGTAAGCATTGTGTTTCTTTTAGCATTTTCCATTCGTTGTAACTCCTATTGATCTTATCTTTATATATTTTGTTGTATTAACATCGTTAAATGAGTTGGTTTGGATGAGACGACTATCACGACATATGTGAACTCTCGAATTTAGTAGGTAATGCTTTAACCTGATGATGCTTATAATGGATTAATGTTACTTTATATGTGGACATGGTTGGAACTTTGATGGGATTTGTTTATGTTGTTTTACTGGTATTTAATGTGTAGATTTCATATTCCTTTTATGGTCTTTGATGTGAAAATTCAATTAATGAAATTTTTTAATATGTGTACTCATTGCGGTGCTTGTATTCCCCTTCAGAAATGGCACCCCGCTGCTCAAGCTTGATGATGAAGAACAACGGGATAGTGGCAAAGAAGATGATGATGAATTTGATGAAGACTTGGTAGTTGATAAGTTCCATTTGATGGCCAATGAAAATGATTTTTTATAGAATCTATCAATGCAATCCTCAATAGTCTTCTATTTCTTGATTTGATGCATTTGCATAGATTTGGTGGTTCTGATATTTTTTTTTGTTTGGGTTTGTGTTAGGTCGGACTAACCCAAAAATTTCTGAAAACTCGAATCTCTGTATTGTGTAGACCTGAGCTTAACCTAATCCTAATTAATTTGGTCTTTTGGGTCACCGAAACCTGGCTGACCGAGTCAGGCTAAGTCTTTCCAAACCCAACCTCATTCCCATCATTTTAATATATACCATTTGATCTTAAAAAGTGAACCAATAGAGGAAATTAATGAAACTAATGAAATTGAAAATGAACTAAATTTGTTAGAAAAAACAATTATTAGTGTTAAAAACTAACTAAACAATTTAAAAACCAAACACATAAAATCTCTTAATGAATAGTAATATCCCTTCTTATTTTATATATCTTTAAAAGTATTTGCAGTAGAAATGGAAAGAAGTTGAGCCAGTGAATTACTCGTCATTCCAACTTAATAATGGAATGTATTGACTACCGAACCAAGGGGCTACACACACCCCCTCGGCCACAAGTGGCTCCCGCCAATGGTCGCATCAAGCAAAAGCTTTTAATAAAGGGAAAATAATCATTGGAAGTAGGCTTGCCAACAGTCGGTTCGGGCTCAGATAATTGATATCCGTTATTCACTCGTTGTAGTTTTAGGTTCGGGTAATATCCCTATATAACATTTCGAGTACTAAATGTAATACCGTACCCATAACCGTCGGTTTTCGGGTGGTTTCGGTTATACCCATAATCGGAAAAAAAATTTAAAAATTAAAGCATAAAAAAGAAATTATATAATTTTCAAACAATTAAAATTTATAAATTACTAATAGACCAATATCAAATTATATAACTCAAATATTTGATTATTTCATACACCAATATCTATTAAAATAAAATAAAATAAAATAAAATAAAATAAAATAACTATTATACACATAAAAATATATCATTACAAAAATATTTTAATATTAACTTAATTAAACGGTTCGGATTCAAGTCGGATACTTCAATATCCATAGCCTATCCATATCCGCACATAACGGTTTTCAGTTTACCCATACCCTAAAAATACTAGGTCAACTAGGATTTTACCATGTTTGACCTGATCAAATTTGGTAGGATATCCGTATAGGTGGTTATGATCGACATCCTTAATCGGAAGCTTGTGTTTGAGTTGCCATTTGCCATGCACAGGTTATCAAATGCAGCGAAGAACAAACGGAGTTGAAGAGAAGACCGTTAGTCAACGTGAAGTGAAGAAGGAGAAGCGCTTAAATGAAAAGACGAGTTTCATCTTCCGTTTGTTTGACCTGTTGATGTATTAAACGATGACACGTGTTTTTACCGGCGTTTATATTTTCGTTTTTACTGTTGATGTTACCGTTGGGTTAGTATAAAACCCAATCAGAGCTGAATGAATCGATTATGAGTTTTCAGACTCTCAAACTTATCTCCTTCTTCTTCTCTGCACTTCTCTACAAAATCGATCGAGCTTTCGATCAAATTGTTATGGTATCAGAGCCTTCACCGTCGATCTAACGATGATGACTCGAAGTCATGAAGACGATGATGATGATGATGAACAACAAAATCATCAGCATACTCCAGGATTCATCTTTGGATCTGTTGGGAATGCTCACCGCAGCAGAGACACCTCACCAATGACCTCCATTAATATGACATTTGGTAATCCTTATTACCTGAATCCTAATGAAAACCTATCTCAATCTATAGTCAATACAGTATTAGATGGATCGAACTACCAAATGTGGAGTAGATCTTACGTTTTGCGTTGAAAACTAAGCATAAAGTTGGATTTATCGATGGATCTGTTCCTCCACCTGCTCCTACCAGTGAACGATATTCACTTTGGGATGCTTGCAACAATATGGTTCTTTGCTGAATAGCGAATTCATTGCATCTAGAGATTCGCAGAAGTGTACTAAATCATGAAAATGCTCAAGTGCTTTGGCAAGAACTTAAACGAAGGTTTGGACAAGCGAATGCTCTAAAAATGGCTAATCTGCAGGATGAAATACATGGATGTAAGCAGGGCCAAATGTCAGTCACACAATATTACACAGTGATCAAAGGACTTTGGGAGGAATACAGTCAGTTTTCTCCCATCGTTCCTTGCACTTGTGCTCCAGGTAGCACTCTGCCTTGTGCTGTAGTAGTTGCTTTCCAGGAAAAGCAGGACATGAATTATCTAATCTGATTCCTTAGAGGATTGAATGAAGAATTTGATGTTGTTAGAACACATTTGCTAATGATGACTCCATTGCCAACTGTGAGTTCTGCTTATGATCATGCTTTACAGCACGAATTGAAACTAAGAGGTGGTATAATGATTGGAAAAGATAATGCTACACAGAATGTGGCATTTGTTGTGCCATCCAATGTTGATGGACGAATGGTGATGGCAGCAAGTACTGGAAATGCCAGAGATTACACTCAAGCTGGGAAGAAGTTTTGTAGATACTGCAAGAAAGAAGGGCATATTCTAGATGGATGCAGAAAATTGAAATGGAAGAAACAGCAAGAATTGAATGCACAAAATGTGAACAGCTCAAATTCATCTACTCATTTCTTGGATCAGTGGAGCAACAGCAGATCCATACAGTAGCAGCTGCACTCACCCTGACCAATGCTGAATTGACTCAACTCAAGCAATTACTACAAGCAGTCCAGCAATCCAAATCAACTATTTCAGGATCAGGGACTCCAACTCTTCCAAACGATTCAAGTAAGTTTACTCTGTCTGCTGGTTCATGTCCTGATTTAGTTGACTTGTGGATATTGGATACTGGAGCTTCTGACCACATCACCCGTTCCCTTAAACATTTCATTTCTTACAAGTCTGTCATAGGAGTCAATGTTTATCTTCCTGACTCCTCTCCTATGTTTGTCCGTCATGTTGGTAGTGTTAGATTGCCTCATGGTCAAATAATTCATAACGTTCTGTGTGTGCCAACATTTCACTTCAATCTGGTCTCTGTCAGTAAGCTAACCTCTCATCTTCCTGTTTTCCTGATCTTCCAATCAAACAAATGCCAGCTTCAGGATCTCACCACTGGCAAGA
This sequence comes from Linum usitatissimum, assembly GCA_030674075.2. Taxonomy (NCBI): domain Eukaryota; kingdom Viridiplantae; phylum Streptophyta; class Magnoliopsida; order Malpighiales; family Linaceae; genus Linum; species Linum usitatissimum. Next base: position 3,534,479 of record JAUJYP020001424.1, read on the forward strand.
CGATTGGTTTAGCCACTCAGACTAGAGGGCTATATCATCTTCAACCTACTGATAAACACATTTCATCATCTCCTTCTCAGTCATATCAGCCCCCTCCTTACAAATCTCAAGTGGCTATTAGCCACAATTATCAACCAGAAGAGATCAGTCTCTGGCATTGGCGAATGGGACATCCTAGTGCTGAGAAATTGAAGCTTTTAAGCAATCATGATCATAACATTGCTCCTGAAACTCTATCTCACTGTTCTATCTGTCACTTTTCTAAACACAAATGTCTTCCTTTCCATAGCAGCCAAACTACTGTCACTGCTATTTTTTATCTTATTCATGTTGATATTTGGGGCCCGTTATCAACTGCATCACATGATGGATTTCTATATTTTGTCACTATTGTTGATGACTATTCACGGGGAGTGTGGATTTACCTAATGAATACAAGTCTGAAACACGAGCTTTGTGGTAATCTTTCTGCAACATGGTCTGTACTCAGTTTAAAACTAAAGTCAAAATGATAAGGAGTGATCAGGGCAAAGAATTCCACATGTCTGATTTCTATTCTAAACATGGAATAATCCATCAAATGTCATGTGTCCAAACACCGCAGCAAAATGCAAAAGTAGAATGAAAACACCAACAAATTTTGAACGTTGCAAGAGCTTTACAGTTTCAATCTGGTCTTCCTTTGATGTATTGGAGTGATTTTGTGCTTCATTCTGTGTATTTGATAAATAGAACTCCTTCTTCTGCTATTCAGAAAAAGACTCCTTTTGAAATGCTCTATAATCAGCCTCCAAATCTCACTCACATTAGGGTCTTTGGCTGTTTGGCATATGCTGCTACTCTATCTCATAATCGAGGCAAATTTCACCCTCGAGCTAGACAAAGTGTGCTTCAAGGTATTCCTTCTCATGTCAAAGGATACAAGTTGCTTGACCTTTCTACATCTAAGATATATATATCTAGGGATGTAGTTTTCTATGAAAACATCTTTCCTTTCAAGTTTGATAACCTATCTTCTGTTACACCAATCGAATCAGAAATTCTGGTTTCTCCCACTGTCAACATTGATGTTCCAGTTACTTTGCCTTAGAAATTACCTACCACTACAAACGACCCCAGTTCCTCTCATCCTTCAGTGTCAGTAGCTCCAGATGCAAATTCACATGTCACTAATCATTCATCCCAGTTGCAGGGTTATCTTTCTGATAGTGACGATGAGGAGGAATTTCCAGATCCTGAAATTCATCCAGCAGGGGAGGGAAAGCAGTTCGTTCTGTTGGATGTCAGGACCTCTACTAGAGCACGATGTCCACCTATACATTTACAGGACTACCATTTGAATGCAAGTGTTACTAAACACTCTCTTGCCTCTGTGATTTCATATAATGGTCTTTCTGACAAATTTAGAAGTTTTGCCTTGAGTGTAATGGTCCAACAGGAACCAAGGAGTTTCAAAGAAGCTATGAAAGATCCACACTGGAATGTGGCTATCCAGAATGAACTTGGAGCTCTCAATGAAAATCACACTTGGGATATTGTTCCAGATTCAAAAGGTTTTCATAAGTTGGGAACAAAGTGGGTATTCAAATTGAAGTTAAAGTCGAATGGAAGTGTAGAAAGGCATAAAGCAAGATTAGTAACACATGGTTTTGATCAGATACAAGGTGTTGAGTTTGTGGACACCTTCTCACCAGTGGCTAAGATCAATACAGTTAAGGCTTTGTTGGCAATTGCAGCAGCTCAAGGTTTACACTTGGAACAAATGGATGTGTCTAATGCATTCTTACATGGAGATCTGAATGAGGAAGTCTATCTGAGGATACCAGCAGGCCTAGATGTACCACCAGGTACATGTTTAAAACTTAGAAAGTCTCTCTATGGACTGAAGCAGGCTAGCAGACAGTGGTTTGCTAAACTCACTTGTGCTCTATTGCAACATGGATTCAAACAGACAAGTTCAGATTATTCATTATTCGTTAAGTAGACTGGACAATCACAGGTTATGCTGTTAGTTTATGTGGATGATATAATACTAGCTGGAAAGGATTTCTCACGAATCAAAGAGGTGAAGGATTACTTACATCAACAGTTCAAGATAAAGGATTTGGGGGAACTTGGATATTTTCTAAGCCTTGAAATCGCTCGTTCAAAGGTTGGTATCGTAATGAATCAGAGAAAGTATTTTGTAGAATTGCTTACAGATACAGGGTTTCTAGAAGCAAAAGGAAGTAAGAGTCCTATGGAAGTGAATTTAAGATTGAGTGCAAAACAAGGTGATCTTTTGGAAGATCCATCTGTGTATAGAAATTTGGCGGGAAGACTACATTATCTAACAATCACAAGGCTAGATATAACTTTTGTTGTTCAGCAGTTAAGCCAGTTTAAGAATGAACCTTGTAGTGGGCATTTGGAAGCAGCTCATCGAGTGTTAAGGTACTTAAAATCGTCACCATCACAAGGACTCATATATAAGTCATCTAATGATTTATGCTTAACTGGTTACTGTGATTCAGACTGGCCATCTTGTCTAGATACCAGAAGGTCCATCTCTGGTTATTGCACCTATCTTGGTGATTCATTGATAACATGGAGATCTAAGAAGCAGGGAACTGTTTCTAGATCATCTTCTGAAGCTGAGTACAAATCGATATCACATTTAGTGTGTGAAAATGCAGTGGATGTCAGAGTTGATCAAGGAGTTGGGAATTCAGGTTCCTTTGCCTATGGTGGTTTATTGTGACAATAAGTCAGCCATTTACATTGCAGAAAATCCAGTGCTTCATGAGAGGACAAAGCATATCGAAATCGATTGTCATGTGACGAGAGAAAGAATTAAGTCAGGGATGATAGTGTTGAGGCACATTGGAACGAATGATCAACCTGCTGATGTGTTTACTAAGGCACTGCATCGAACTCGTCTTCAGCTGCTGCTGGGCAAGTTGGGAGTATATGATATCTACTCTCCAACTTGTGGGAGGGTATCAAATGCAGCGAAGAACAAACGGAGTTGAAGAGAATACCGTTAGTCAACGTGAAGTGAAGAAGGAGAAGCGCTTAAATGAAACGACGAGTTTCATCTTCCGTTTGTTTTACCTGTTGATGTATTAAACGATGACACGTGTTTTTACCCACGTTTATATTTTCGTTTTTACTGTTGATGTTACCGTTGGGTTAGTATAAAACCCAACCAGAGCTGAATGAATCGATTATGAGTTTTCAGACTCTCAAACTTATCTACGAAATCGATCGAGCTTTCGATCAAATTGTTATCACAAGCAAGAAAGACCAACCATGGAAAATTTTATCATTAAATTACAACAGGCTCTGAGCTCCTCAAGAAGAAAGAAATGTTCCAAATCTTAACTGATAGATGAACATGAACAGTTGGATAATGAAAATCAGATTTAGGTGAAGGCGTCAATATTGTTCGCTGCTATTTCTTCACTGTAAGCAGCAGATAAAGGTTCTTTGTTTATAACAGGCTACTGATGTAACCAAAGGTCAGAGCATATAACCAGGTAATCAGCATAAATTAATGTGCATGGTGGATTCAGTACTATTAAGAAGAGCAATATCCTACGAGTAACTTGTATATATTCACACAAAAATGTTTGCACATTGCACAAAGTTCCTAGACTAACATTTATTTTACACTCATCACCATTTTTTCCAGTTTCTTCCAAGGTTATCATAAAGCATGTACACTGTTGAAACTAAACATCATGGTCGGCATAAAAGTTAGGCTCATCAGGCTTGAACAATTGTGGCATTTTCAGGCTGGAAGAAGTCCCTGTTTCAACCCCATGACCCTTCTGCTTCCTAGTATTAGCAGCAAACCTTGAAGCCAGCATCGTAGCTCCGAGCCCTTTTTGATTCCCTGTCCTCTCCCCATTTTCATCCATGTACATGTCGTCGTCATCATCATCATCATCATCGTCGTCCTCGAAATCCTCATCATCCTCGTCGCTGTAGTAGTAGTAGTCCGCTTCCATGATGGGCACATACCCAGCTTGGCGCTCCCTCGTCGTCAGCTCCTTGCTCAACTTCCGTTTCTTGAACCTTCTCCAAACGGACTGGATCAAACAAGCACCCCAAGTCCGCCACTGGTGAGAGTAGTACCTGAAAGCATGCTGAAGTTTTTTGCTCTGCAGTCTCTTGAATTGTAGAGCAACGAATTTCAGGTCCTCTGCCTGAAGGGAGAAGGCTTCCACTTCGGTGAGGGCCTTCACAGTTCGGGTGGAGGAGGGGAAGCTATGAGTAGAGTTGGGCATCAATGCCCACGTAAGAAGCTCTTCACCACAAAAATCGCCAGGCCGAAGAGTGATCGAGTTGAAGAATCCTGTCCTTCCTCCATTAGTTGTGGAGCTCTCTAACTGCCCTCTTATTATAAATAGCATCTCGTTTACTGGGTCGCCTTCTCGGACAATGTACGTTCCATCCGTGCTCAGGGACGAAAATAGACGCTCGCAGATTGCATCCAGGAGCTGGTCATCCATTTGGGAGAAGAAAGGCACCTGTTTGTGTTGAACATAGTTAAAAGTCAAATGTTACCACCCTCTAACAAAAAATGAGAAGGAAATGTAGGCAAGGGAAGGGTCATACACGGCGGACGAGGGAGAGGCAAAGGTGGCGCTGGATTTCTCGACGGAGGTCCTGAGGCAATGACCACAAAATTGACTCTTCATGGACTCCTCTGGTGGCAAGCCATTTGTACTGGACAAACCGACGGACTCGTTCTTGAAGAGCGGGAGGCAATTGTCGGTGCCTCATCCATTCCTCTGTATCTCTTCGCTTGATTCTCCACTCTTCCAGTCTCACCGATATTGATTGCAGATTAGTCTTCCAAAAAGAAAAGCGTCATGTAAGAGCAAACATGAGTTTTCATGCTGCAGTTTGTATTCGACATTGTCTAAACATCAGTTTACTTACCTGCATATTGCCAATCAGTTGTGCAGAAAGGACTAAACCAACGATACAAGTGACAATACAGAACACATTCTCTCCGATAAAGATGCTCGTCTCTAGATTCTGTGCATATGAGCTACCAATAAAGGCAGAGGAAAAGTTGGATCAATCAATGAACTTGACATTGAACAATAATCCAGCCCAGGAAAAATGAAAAGAACACATCTCTACTGCTTTACCTTAAATTTTTTAAGCCCCACCAGAGGCAATACAAGTACTTCTCAACGAACGGCGAGGAAGCAACCTCACTAGTAAAAGCTTCAGCAAAGATCCCAAATGCAAATCCGATGTTACTGTTAAGAGGGTCACAAGAGGTAGGGACATGGGTCACATTCCGCCAGTATTGCCTCTCAGGCATTCCCATGGATTTGCAGTCCAAAAATGCGTAGACACACCCTATGTTTCCTTCATTGTTCTCCCTTGAACAAGCCGTTTTCCAACAGTAGAACTGTCTGCCGAACGACAACAAATACCAAGTAGCTCCCAATACCTAAAACAAAACCCCCCATTTCTTTTGTCATTTGGAAAAGAGGGAAAGAAGAAATGTTTTGAGGGACAAAGAAAAGAAAAGGTAAGAGGTGCTTACTTACATGACTGGCAAGCATGAAAAGGATGAGATTGTAAGCGGCTCCTGCCCATGCAGTCTTAACGATGAAGCCAGTAGTTTTTACAATACGTTGATGCAGAGGGAAGATGACAAACATTCTTGGAATGTATTGAAGAAGAACAATGAGGGAGAGTGTATTGTTGGCATCATCAGCTCTGTACTGTCTCACCACCGGAACTACTAACCATATCACAATCTGTACAACCAGTATCCACTTCTCATGAGTTACAGAATATTTGGATTCCTTGAAACCAATTATAATATCTTAGTATGAATTGCACGAAAAGGAAATGTACATGAAAAAAGTTTAGATATTAATACCTAAATTAAAATGTTGCTTATGATAAAATTAGGGTTGGAAATGGGGCGGGTTTGGGGCGGGTATCGATACCCATCCTTATCCCCGTTTTAAAAATTTATCTCCATTCCTAGATTCGTGGGTTTCGAATACCCGTGGGTATCTCCATCCCCGCACAACTTAATTAAAATTGTAAAAGATAAGATTACCATATAATCATCAGGGTAACTCCAAAGGTGAATTCACGAAATCATGATCGTGGAGAATGGAGAGTCGCTCTAAACTGGAAATAAAATTTGGAATTTTAGGTTATGGTTAATTTGGTAACTATTAAATAAGGGTTGTAGAGTAGTTTTATATATTGGGTAGGGTTTGGGTATGAGTATGGGGCGGGGTACCTAAACCCATCCTGGACCCGTTCCTGTTCATTTTTAATGGGTATTCCCCGTACCCATCCCATAACCCGTTCAATACAGGTATTCCCCGCTCCGATCGAATCGAATAGGGTCGAATACCAATGGATACGAATAATATTGCCAAGCCTAGATAAAATCAATATTATTATAAATCATTAATCTCATTGGCTCTTACAAACACAGATTAAACAACAATTTATGACTAAACTTGCTCCACGAAAAAAAACCACAAAAGAGAGGAAAATGAGATCGCTGAGGTAAATTCCCTCATATAAGGTAAGCAATGAAAATTGATGAAAATATGTAAGTATAAATTCCAAAATACAGAGTAATTAATTCAAGAAAGCAATCCAAAAAAAGACATGTTCACACCTGAGGGAGGGGCAGCGCGGCAGCAACGTCAATAACGAAATCGGACCTAAGATAACGATGAGCAATCTCCTTGGAATCCATGACGAGCTCCCCTCGGCCGAAAACCCTAGTATTGGGAGCTACGAAGGCTGTGCGAAATTTGAGAACAATGTGAAGGATGAAGAACAAGTCAGCTAGGGTTCGGTAGGAGGTGATGACGACGGCAAGGTGGTGGTCAATGGAGAAGCAGACATTGTCGGCGACAACGTAAGGCAAGAAGAAATAGAGAGGGTCGATGAAGAGGGCAACGATGGAGGTGAGGAGGAAGACGTGGTTCCAGTAGATGACAATGTCGCTGTCCGGGTCGAGGATTTGGTAACGCCATAGAATGAGGAGAGGATGGGGTTCGCCATTGGGTGGGGAGGAGATGGCGGCGATCGTGTTGATGATGGCGGTAGGGAGGCGGTACTGGAGGCGTTGGAATCGGCGGCGGAATTTGGAGGACGGGTAGTAAGCGAGTTGATTCATCATCACCGACGACATCTTCCTCTTCCCATGGCGGGTTGGGAGTATGGAACGGTGGTGCCTTTTGTGCTTGAGCGGCGGCAGCGGCCGCGGAGGAAGGATAGTGGATGAATTTCGAGAGAGACGGTTAGGAAATTTGGAAATGGAAGAATGGAGGGAATTTGGGAGATGGGAATTTTTAGTTTTTTTTTTCCCTCTTACTGAAACATAATGGGAGAGTTGGAGGGAATTTCGGAAGAGCGGGAAATGTGTCCCGGTGACACCGTTATTTTCTTCTTCTTTTTCTCCCTTAACAGAAATTTACTGTCACTAGATGGGGCAAAAGCCTAAAATGAATTTACAAAACCATATTACTATCTTAAATTCACCGAAAATATCAATTATTAAAAAAAATTTACTACTATCCTAAATTTAGCTTTACTACTTTTTTGCTCTTGATCTATTATATCACTTCTAAGATTCTAATCATTTATCTAATTTGATGCCTGTTTATTGGACGGTACAATAGTAGAGTCAGAAAATTAGTTAAGGGATGTCTTGTTTTATACTATACAAAAGTCAACCAAATAATAGAAAATTCAACATAAAAGTAGAGAGCGGCGACAAAAACCGAATTTTAAATCGCAACAACTATAATGCTAGTTGGTTCGTTTCTCAAACTTACCAAGTCAAATATACAGAAACTTACTCATAGTTCATTCTTAATCGAAACAGATTTTGAAAGTTTATTTATTTTCCACATTTCAATTGTTGTGGTGGGATCAATTTTTTATGTATCATAATAAGTGGATTATAGAAACTTTGAATAGATCTAAACTGTAAATGAAAGTTATTACAAATAGGCAAATATGCACAATGATTGTGTCATACCACAATTAGAATGAAAAATCACTTTATCTTTTACTGCCAATCCAATAGAAAAATATAAACTCCCACAAAACTTCAGCATTATGAACAAAAGCAATGACTCGTGTAGAGAAAAGCCGTACTCATAGAAGGATACTTCTCAAGTGGGTACTGATAACCAAGAAAAGGTACAATATAAGGAGACTTTTCTCATTAGGTGAACCTATCCTTATCCATCTCTAACTTTCATAGTTTTTGTTACTTCGATGAAGATCAATTTGCCATCAACAATCTGCAGTAATCAACAGAGGAAAATCAATCATAAAGAAACAAAAGAATGCACACAAACCATCACTTTTTTTTATTACAAAACATTGTTCCGTAAAAAAATTTCATTCTCTCCATTTTACTATTCAGATATCTAATATAATTTCTTGTCATATATGCGTCAATTAGAAATAACTATTCTTATAATCATCTTGCCATATATGCGTCAATTAGAAATAACTATTCTTCTAATCATCTGGTAGGTTAGGAGCCTAAATATATATTATTCCAATAAAATACACAACAATAAATGGTCATAGACATAATAGCAACTCATTGTTCATGATAAAAGAATGGAGAGCTTACGCAGTGGTTTTCACAGATGTAGGTGTGGCTGGTATTTGTAAATAGGAATGAGGGTATAACGTGTAGGATAGTTATCACTGATGTGGGTTTCGTCGCCTTTGAAAGCTACCACCTGAGCAAGTAGTTACCATCTTGAATCTGAACCCCCTATAATTCGAGCCGATTGGATAGGCAGCTTCCCCCGTTTGTTCTTCTCATTCGAACCCTGAATGGAAATTCCCAATAATAATTGAGTTGGGTGAGAAATCTAGTTTTCGGAAGTGACTTAGAATAATTGACCGCGAAGTGGAAGGGGAACCAATAACCCGATTTTCAGATTTGGGGACGAAATTTAACTGGTCGATGTCGGAAAGATTCGCTACGAAGCCGTTGTTTGGATGCGCCACCGGTAGTCCGAAGGTTTTGCGCGAGGAGAAGGAACATAGGGTGTCCATGTTGGTGAAAGGAAGCCGCCGTCGGGAGTGGCTGGGTGCACAAAACGAGTGGTATGAGTTCGGTAGGTTTTTTTTTAAATAGAGAATGGGTTAAACGGCTGCATTTTATAACGCTGACGTGGATGCATATAAATTGAGAAAAAGCTGATGTGGCAGTATTGAAATTCTCAATAGGTTTATATTATTTTAAAATAAATGAAAAGATGGTGCGCAATGCCTACTATGCCGAAGGTTGCTAAAGTTTGGCCTAAAAAGGTAATTTCATAACTTCACAACAAATTTTAGTTTGCCTTTTCTTTCTTTTCTTTTTTAAATTTATTTATCCTCTAACTTTCTTATTTAATTAATATCTTTTACATATGAATTTCGATTCGAATAATTTTTGTGCCAAAATTTTAATTTTTCAACAACCTTGATGGGATTTCGACAAAACTTTTTTTTAGGTAAAAAACGTGAGTTAGACTACTCGAAACTACACTTGTAGGTATCATCAATTTAGAGGTAGGTATTAGCCACTGTAAGGTTGTTATTGGAAACTTAGATGTAGACATATTTATTAAAAATTTAGAGGTAGATATTAGTCACTTTGAGGTAGGTATTACTTTATTAGCAAGTTAAACGTACGGGAGATATAAGGGTGAAAAGTTAATTATTAGTTAGACGTAGTTATTGATGAACTCCCCGTAGTTATAACCAACTTAAAGGTATTTATTATCAATTTAAAGATAGATATTAGTAATTTTGAGGTAAATATAGTTTATTAACAACTTGCTTGTGCTTATTAACAACTTATACTTATTAACAAATTTAAATTGATAAAGTTGTGTTAGTTTAACAAAATGATATGAAAAAATATTTTTATATAATACCTAAACAGCCCATTAAGATCTCAGCTGTTAGATTGAAAAGGGTTGAATGAAAATAATCTTATGGCTTAGATTTCTTATGTAGTCTGTTAAAGGGCGCCTTAAGCACCAGAACCAGAAGTGGGTGGTCCTTTTTTACAGTTCATTACTATTGTTATTTATTTTTGTTTTTTTCCTTTTTGGTTTTACTTTTTTTGAAGCGTTACAGTTTGACATATATTTTTCAAAATGTTATTTTTTTATTTTTTTCCTTTTTGGTTTTACTTTTTTTGAAGTGTTACGATTTGACATATATTTTTCGAAATGTTATATATATGGTGGGTATTATTCGAATCCAAAATTTTAACGGTTGGGTAATGGATATTAACTATCGAACCTAAATCTGACTACTGTGAAGTCTAACTCAATTTTAATTTTCCCTCTAGAACTCTTTATATAATTTTTCAGGTATGGATATGGTATGACATTTACTACACGAAAGATTATATACATAGGGTAACGGATATCAACTATCCGAACTAACGGATATGGATATGATATGCCATTTACTACCCGATATGTTATATACGACAGGTATTACGCGAACCCGAAACTAAAACTAGTGGGTAACGAATATCACCTATCTAAACCCGAAACTAAAACAGGTGGGCAACGAATCAACTACCTTAACCCGAACCCGACCGTTGTCAAGTCTACCTCAATTTTAATTTTCATCTAGATCTCTTTATACAATTTTAAAAATATAATTTTCTTACTTACATAATTATGCTTCATCTTTATATACACGAATTTAGTACTGTTTCAAATCGATCACGTCTTTTATTTACTATATTATATATAATTATATAATCATTTATTATTTTATATATTTATACAATACCATACCCACTTCAATTTAAAATTCCATGACATTGCGTGACCATCTAAACTAATCCTCTTATAATAAGGAGTACATAGTGATGAATACGATTTGTCAAAAAAAGTGATGAATGAATAATGTTAAAAAATGAAGAATTGTTATAAAACTAAGAACAAAGAAGAGAACAAAAACATGGGAGGAGAAGTACTTTCTTATTGAGGTGTGTGGAATGCTACAAATGAGAGCTCTATTTATAGGCTCATGGAATCATAACCTACACTCTCTAATATTATTACACATAAAAGAAGGGAATGAAATACATTAAATCATACACACAAAGGAGGGGAATGAAATACATTAAATCATACACATAAGGGAGGGGAATAAAATACATTAACCATAGAATGAGGAGTTACACAATTGGGCATTCACTACAATTATCTTCATAACACTCCCCCTTGAATGTCCATTGGTTAACGGTATACATCATTCTTTGAATACGCGTTTGATACTGCCTCGTTAAAAACCTTACCAGAAAAACCCAGTGGGAAAAACCATGGTTAAGGGAAAAAGAGTACAGTGCGTATCGACTCCCCCTAATGATGATATCAATTGAAGTCCCTCGTCGCCGAACTCCAATTTTCCGAACTAGTCTCTCAAATGTTGATGTCGGAAGAGCCTTAGTGAATAAATCAGCCAAGTTATCACTTGAACGCACTTGTTTGACAGTGATGTCACCATTCTTTTGAAGGTCATGAGTGAAGAAAAATTTAGGAGAAATATATTTTGTTCTATCTCTTTTGATGTATCCCTCTTTCAATTGTACGATGCATGCAACATTATTTTCATGCAAGGGTGTCAGGGCCATCTTTTCAGAAGTTAATCCGCACGAGTTTTGAATATGTTGAATTATAGACCTCAACCAAACACATTCACGACTAGCCTCATGTATTGCTAAAATCTCAAAGCATGGTTAGATGATGTGGCGGTAAGTGTTTGTTTCACGAGCGCCAAGAAATTGCCGTATCACCACATGTTAATAAATAACCGGTTTGTGATCGGCCGATGAGGGTCGATAGGTATCCAAAGCATCCGCAAATCCTACCAAATCTGCTTTTGATTCATTCGAGAAGAATAATCTCATATCTTGTGTTCCTTGCAGATAGCGAAGTATATGTTTGACACCATTCCAATGTCTTCGTGTGGGAGAAGAACTATATCTTGTTAATAAATTAACGACAAATGATATATCGGGTCTTGTATGACCGACAAGGTACATTAGTGCACTGATTGCACTAAGATAAGGTACTTCAGGACCAATTAGTTCTTCATCACTTTCCCAAGGTCTGAAGGGATCTTTTTTCACATCTAGTGATCTGACAACCATTGGGGTACTCAATGGATGTGATTTATCAATGTAAAATTGTTTCAACACTTAAGTAGTGTATCCTTCTTGATGCACAAAAATACCGTTTGGTAGGTGCTCAACCTGCAAACCAAGATAATATTTTGTCCGCCCCTAATCTTTCATCTCAAATTCCTTTTTCAACCAGGTGATTGCTTTAGTAAGCTCATTGGGAGTCCCAATGATATTTATGTCATCAACATAAACCGAAATGATGACGAACTCGGTTCCTAATCTTTTTAGGAAAACACATGGACATATTTGATTATTTGCATATCCTTCTTTGATTAAATATTCACTAAGGCGGTTATACCATATTCTGCCAGATTGTTTCAATCCATATAAGGATTTATTCAATTTGATCGAATAACGTTCTCCAGAAATTGATTTGTAAGCTTGAGGCAGATGAAATCCTTCAGGAAGTTTCATATAGATATCGTTATCAAGTGATCCATATAAATAGGCAGTTACGACATCTATGAGACGCAAATCTAATCCTTCTCGAATTGCCAGACTAATCAAATAGCAAAATGTAGTTGCATCCACCACAGGAGAATATGTCTCCTCATAATCAATTCTGGGTCTTTGTGAAAATCCTTGGGCAACAAGGCGTGCTTTGTACCTAGAATTTCACCATTTTCATTACGCTTTCTTACAAAAACCTATTTTTACCCGACGGGGTTGACACCATCAGGTGTAAGGACCATAGGTCCAAAAACTTTTCGTTTTTTGAGAGAGTGTAATTCTGCCTTAACTGCATCATTCCATTTTGGCCAATGCTTTCGTTTCTTGCATGCATTCATGGATTTTGGCTCATGATCTTCATTTTCATCAATAACATTCAGCGCTGAATTATAAGCAAAAACTTCATCGACGTTAACTGTATTGCGGTTCCATTGTTTACCATCGAAGACATAGTTGATTGAGATCTCATTATTTTCAATATGTTCAGGTACCTGATGCTATTCTTGAGCTGATATATCAGCGATGTTTGGTGGCTTATCCTCGATTGGACCATCTTGATTTACAGCTCCTTTTCTTTTTCGAGGATTTTTATCTTTGGAACCGATAGGTCTACCATGCTTCAGATGTGGTTTAGACTCATTTATATTTTCATGATGTCCAATAGGGACATCTACTCTTGATGGAGCATTCATTGCTGGAACATGAGATTTGGTTACTCGATGTGGGTCAGTCAAAGCGTCTGCAAATTAATTCGCTAAACTTTGTAAATGAATTATATTTTGAATTTCTAGTTCACATTGTCTAGTACGATGATCATAATGAGATAATGCTTATTCATTCCAACTGCTCTCTTTGTCCAGCTTGTTATTTTCTCCCCCTAATGTTGGGAAAATTGATTCATCAAAGTAAAAATCAGCAAAACGAGCTGTGAATAGATCTCCTGTCATTGGTTCTAAATATTTTATAATCGAGGGAGACTCATACCCAACATAAATTCCCAACCTCCTTTGAGGTCCCATCTTAGTGCGTTGTGGTGGTGTAATAGGGATATAAACATCACATCTAAATATTCATAGATGGGATATATTTGGTTCATGATCAAAAACCATTTGTAAGGGGGAATACTCGTGATAACTTGTCGGCCTAATGCGAATTAATAATGTTGCATGTAAGACAACATGCCCCCCAACATGAAGTGGGAAGCTTTGCCTTCATTAACAATGGTCTTGCTATTAACTGTAAGCGTTTGATTAGAGATTCTGCTAAACCATTTTGTGTATGAACATGTGCTACAAGATGTTCAACATCAATTCCAACAGACATGCAATAATCATTAAAATATTGTGAAGTAAATTCACCAGCATTGTCAATGCGTATCGTTTTTATCGGATAATCCGGAAACTGTGCTCGTAATCTGATCAATTGAGCAAGTAATCGCGCAAATGCCAAATTACGAGTGGATAATAACGATACATGTGACCACTTAGTTGATGCATCAATTAAAACCATAAAGTATCTAAATGGTCCGCATGATGGATGAATTGGTCCACAAATATCGCTTTGAATGCGTTCCAAAAATGTGAGTGATTCATTTCTCACTTTTATCGATGATGGTCGGATAATCAATTTTCCTTGAGAACATGCAATACAAGCCAAATCATTCGATTGGGGAATTCGCTTACTCATCAACGAGTGTCCAAGGGAATTCTCAAGCATTTTACGCATCATAATTATTCCGGGATGGCCTAACCGGCTATGCCAACTACAAATCTATCACGATCCACAAACTTGGAGTTTATAATGGAATCACTTTTAATTGTACTAATAAACGTGTAGTACAAACCGGAAGAAATAGATGGTAATTTTTCAAGATAACATTTGTTACCATCTACCATATTTGTGATGGCAATATATTCTCTATTTTCTTCCTCAATTGTCTCGATGTGATATCAGTTGCATTAGATATCTTTATAACTTAATAAGTTGCGACGAGACTTTATAGAATATAATGCATCATCAATATGCATTCTAGTTCCTCTGTGTAGTAGCAAGGTTGCTCTTCCGGAGCCTTCAATTAAATTACTACTACCGGATATAGTGCTAACATTAGCTTCTCGCATCAGTAGATGGGAAAAATACTTCTTATCCTTTAGAATAGTATGAGTGGAAGCACTATCGATGAGACACACATCCTCATTTTTTATGTTGTCGTGGATGGCAGTAGTATCCATGCTATAACACGAAAATGATAATGCATATTAGAAGGGACAATTATGATGGAAAATTCATTAATAAAAAGAAACAAAAAAAGAAAACGAGAAAACACTTTCAAGAAAAACAAACTCAAACAAATCAAATGATAACGATAATATGGTGCATACATCAAGGCACCATTTTGTAATAAAAGATATCTCAACAACCATCTTATTTCTCAACATTTCCATCATGAGGAGGAAAGAAGTCAGCAACATCCAGATGAGTGGTGTCAAATTGGCCATGGTTCAAAACACCTTCCTCAATGACCATATTGGTTTCAACCGTCTTGTCTATCCTTGACTCTTGGTAAAGATTGATAAGATGTCTAGGTGTACGACAAGTGCGAGTCCAATGATCGCCGCCACATCTAGTACACATATTTTGAAAGTTTCTGTTGCTAGACCCAACTCGTTCCTTATTCATTCGCCCATCCCGTTGGAAATGTGGACGAGAAGAGTGGTTGAATCTCTGAAGGCGACCGCGACCATAATCACGTCCACGACCATGAACATTATTGCGACAATATCCACCACCACGGTTATGACCACGACCACGACTACCACCACGATATTGACAAAAATTGTGACCGTTTGTCGCGTTAGCTTCCGGATATGGAGCCATACCAGTGGGGCGTGATTGGTGATTCTTCAATAAGAGATCATTGTTTTGCTCGGCCACTAAGAGGCATGAGATTAATTCATAATATTTGGTGAAGCCCTTCTCCCGATATTGTTGTTGGAGAACTATATTGGAAGCATGGAAAGAGGAAAATGTCTTCTCGAGCATTTCCTTATCAGTGATTTTCTCGCCACATAGCAACAACTGCGAGCAAATTTTGAAGAGGGCGGAATTGTACTCGCTCACGGATTTTGAAATCTTGTAGGCGCAAATGCACCCAATTATCAGGAGCTCAAGGGAGAATCACCGTTCTCTGGTGGTCATATCGGTCTTTGAGATTATTCCACAATTCGAGAGGATCTTTGATGGTGAGATACTCGTTTTTAAGCCCTCGTCAAGATGGTGGCGAATAAAGATCAAATCCTTGGCTTTGTCTTGGGCAGATGTTTCAGTATCATCGGTAATCGTGTCGTCCAACTCTTTGGCTTGCAAATGGATGTCAGCATCCAAGACCCACGAGAGGTAATTTTTTCCTGAAACGCCAAGGGCCACAAACTCAAGTTTGGAAATATTCGACATGCTATAAAAGAAGCAAATTGAATTACAATAAAACATATGAAAAATGATATAATAATTAAAATAGTAACGGTAATGGAACGTTGATTAACATAGAATTACAGAATGCTTTAAGAAATAATAATAATAATAATAATAATAGTGACATACCCATCTTGAAACATAACTATATACACATTTAAATAGTGCTAAAGGTTTTCTCTTTTGGGTAGGAACAAAAGAAAATGACAGAGGTATTCATGAATTATAAACAAAATGCACCAAATCAAAAGAGTTAACTACAACGAGATGATAAATTTTAATATATTTATATAACGGCTAAAATATCATATATATATACTTGAAAAAAACATCAATATGATCATTTAAAATAGGATGGAAAAGATGCTAACAATGATAATGTGAGTTCACTTAGAAAAATGCATAAAATATTTTATAAGCAAATAAAAGAACAAGATAAATAATAATAATAATAATTTTGGAAAACAAGATATAGCAAATGGCAACCTTCGTGAAACTTCGAGAAAATAGGCAGAGCACTCGTGCTGATAACGTGTTATAAAACTAAGATCAAAGAAGAGAACAAGAACATGGGAGGATAAGTACTTTCTTATCGAGGTGTGTGGAATGCTACAAATGAGAGCTCTATTTATAGGCTCATGGAATCATAACCTACACTCTCTAATATTATTACACATAAAAAAGGGGAATGAAATACATTAAATCATACACATAAAGGTGGGGAATAAAATACATTAACCATAGAATGAGGAGTTACACAATTGGGCATTCACTACAATTATCTTCATAACAAGAATGACAATATTAATTGATCTTATTATTTATAATTTACTTGTTTTGAATCACTGAATGTGAAGAGTCTGAGGCAAAGAAGAGGAGAACGGAGTGGGAGATTCAGCCGTTTGCATTTGGATCAAGCACACTTTTCAGTCTAGGTAGGCTCTCCATCTTTCTATCACAAGTCAAACAACGTCGCTGAGTGGTGACGAGGTAGGCACAAGAAGAACCTCATGTCTCAATCTTTAGCTCCGACTTTGTTTCGCCGGGGAGTACATCAACAACCCAATCCAAGGAGGAAGTGGCTTGACTGCCACCCAATCCATAATGAAGCTTCGAGGTTGGGATTGTAAGGGACTAGAACGAACCGTAACAGTTGATCACCTTCGGGTGTTAAACCAATCTCATCGCCTAACAATCGACATGCTCTTAGAGACGAAGAATAATCGAGACCTTTTGGAAGGAAGACGTATTTTTTTTTATTTTTCTGATTCCTTCTATGTCCACCCAATCGAATCCGTCGGAGGCCTAGCCCTCTGATGGAAGGCCAGACTAGGAATTTCTATTCTAGCTAGTGCAAGGAACTTTATGCATGTTTTTATTTCGTATGGTGCTGGTTTCTTTTTTATGTTTGTTTATGCGCCCGCCATCCTAGCTGAAAGGAATGCCTTCTGGGATCGTGTGTCCAACCTCCAGCACGATGATAGACCCCGGATGCTAGCCAGGGACTTTAACTCCATCTTGCATACCAACAGACCCTCCATCACGAACCTCTCTCGCTCCCTTCAGAGACTTTGTTAACCTCAAAACCCTGGTAGACCCAGGCTTCAATGGGAATAGCTTCACCTGGACCAATGGGCAACCATAGACTCGACCAAACCTTGGCAAATGCCTTTTGGGTCCAAACCTATGAGCAGTTCCTTGTCTCGCACTAAAAGGACATCGATTCTAACAACCCATAATCACAGACCTAGTTGTAAACTTCTCAGCCATCATTAACAATGCATACGATGAAGAGGGTTCATCCAGCGTCAACCTAAAGAAATTTTCAAACGATCTCAGCCGCCTAGCCATAATCATCCACAAAGGGAAACGACAAGCGGAAAAAAATATTAAATCACAACTAAATCATTTGGGATCAGAGCGCCAATCCTCAAAAGCGATTAATGAAGAGAAACACTTAAAAGACGAACTACAAGAGAAGAAAAGGACGAAGAAGGAAAATAGTTCCAGGTCTGCTCAAGTTCAATATTAGTGCAAAAGGGCTTTAAATAGCCAAACGATTTCCCGCAAGTGAGGGTTCTGTCAACTATCGTGGCATCGACTCCTGGGTTTGCAGTTTGGCGTTGCCGAGTTCACATCGGAGAAAGAGAATGACACTAATTTCAGGTGCAGTTCACATGGATTGAGACA
Source organism: Linum usitatissimum (assembly GCA_030674075.2). Classification (NCBI taxonomy): domain Eukaryota; kingdom Viridiplantae; phylum Streptophyta; class Magnoliopsida; order Malpighiales; family Linaceae; genus Linum; species Linum usitatissimum. Next base: position 3,552,810 of record JAUJYP020001424.1, read on the forward strand.
AGAAAAAGGATCACATTTACGAGTTACGCCGATTAGTGGAGTTTAATCAGTCAGGGAAGCGCTCAAATAACTATTTGACCGCTATTGAGAGTTTGTCGGATAATTAGAGGTCGGCAGTCAAAGATAAGGAAGACAATGAGTAGGGCTAGGTTCATAGAGCAAAACCTTGTCGTTTATCCACTCGACGAAAAAGAATGAAAATGATAATGAAATTGATTCCTATGAAACTCGAACTCAGATTTGTAGAGTAACGGGTTGAAAGCCCAACCAGGTGTGCTACATACATAATCTTTAATTAATTTTACAACCCCATTTTATTGTTTGTAATCAAACCTTTCTAATTAATTCCAATCTTATTCCCTCTTAGCATCTAATTAACACTATTATTTATTAATACGGGTGCTCAACAATATTCATCTAAATTAAATTCTTAACGAAGATACATAAAATTTAGTATATAAAACACATAAACATTCAATTCTAAGATCAGGGCATTACACTAGTTCCCCAATGTCAAATCCAGATTTGATAGGACTAGGAGGATGGTTTTCAAAATCGGTTTGGAGGTTGATTCGATGAGGGTAAGTGTTTAAGATTTAAAGATTCAATTTGACAAAAAAATGGAAATTCAAACAACACAACCACGTCATATGACATCACCAGCGATCGCCAACGACAGACATATCATATCAGCTGGCCACCAAGCGCTTTTGCTGGCAACCACCACTGCTGTTTTCCACGACCTAGGACTGTCCCTGGCCATCCCTCTGCGGTCACCGACCAACTTCACGGCCAACGGAGACCATACTTGCAGCCAACAACTATGATTTCTTTGAACAAACACCAACGACTATGTAGATTATTATTTTTTATTTTTTTAGAAATTAATTAAATGAGTTACCAAACATACACTTGAGTAAAAGGATATGTATAAATTTTCATGAATGTGTATAACATAATATAGAAAATAAGTGCTAAACTATTTACACGTGTACAATTGTATGTAGTGGATGTGTATAAGATAGAAATAAGTACATGCAAGAAAGGAGTGGAAATATATGTACAAGAGTGTGTACCGTATGTTGGTTTTATGACTCAGGCCCAATGCACTTAGGGTTAAGCCCGGGGTCACCCGTTGGATGTGTCAGTCCATGGTTGGCCCGCAGCCCAGCTATATAAGCAGAAGCCTTAGTTGACAGGTGAGACAAGAGAGAGAGTGCGCGTGCGAACGAGAAAAGAAGGAGAGAAGACGGAGGGTTTCTCTGGAGAACTGCTTACACAGCTAGGGTTTGCGTCATCGAAGCTTGTGTTGTTGCATGTTCGTTCTGAGTAGTCCAGTCACTGGCTCTGCTCTTGTACTTGGATTCTGCTCTTCGCGATCTAGTGGATTTCTGGGCTGAGTCTCCCCCTCCCGAGACTCCACAGATTAGGGTCTTTCTGACCTGAACTGCGTCATCAATCTTGTTGTTGTGGATGCTTAATTTCTCGCTTGCTCGATTTCTCGTAATTATTAGCGTTTAGTCATTATGCTGCTTGCTCGATCCTTTTTGTTCAATCTGGTATCAGAGCCTGGTTGCTCTGGTTCCTTTGCTCAAGGTTCTTTGTTTCTCTGACCGTTTTCTTGTTTTCTTGAAACATGTTAGAGGGTTAGCGCCTCTAACCATTCGACGGGAACTGCGATTTCGCGATTTGGAAAATTAAAATGAAAGCTGTACTAGTAAAGGAGAAGTGCTGGGCTGCCATCACTGAGAATTGGCCAACCTCCATTTCTGACCTAAGGAAGGAAGAAATTCGGGAGATAGTCCATTCAGAGATACTCATCCGACTTGCTAATGACATTGTTCGTCAGGTGATAATATTCTCTGACCCTAAATCTTTGTGGGAAGGCCTTGAGTCCATTTTTGAATCTAAAACTTTGCCTAATAGAGTCTCTCTGCTTAGTAAACTGTTTACGTTCAAAATGGATGTCTCCCTGTCTCTGTCTGAAAATTTTGATAGCTTCCTTAGGATGACTCAGGACCTAAATCGTTGTGGTGATGTTATTGATGAAACTCATCAAGCTGTTTTGCTTATTAACTCTATGCTTGCTCAATTTGATAACTTGAAAGATGTCATTCAATATAGTAGGGACGAGCTCACTGTAAAGAAGATTGCTGAGGCTATCTCCCAAATGGATGATACTCTCAGTCTTTAAACAGAAGCTCAGACCTAAGGGTGAACCTAAGACTGAAGTGTTAATGGTTAAAGGCAACGATAAAAAGAAGAATTGGAAGAAGAAGAAAACTAATAAGGCTTCTTCCTCTTCCAACTCCAAAACAGTCACTTGCTTTTATTATGGTAAAGAAGGTCATTATGCTAAAGACTGTCACCAACGTGTTAAAGATGAAAAAATGAAAGAGTCTGATAAGTCAAATGTTTCGAATTTGCTTGAAACTTGTCCTGAATACTCTGAATTGCTGCTGCTTGACTCTAAATGCTCCTCTAATAATTGGATTCTTGATTATGGTTGCAACATTAATGCTTCCCCTAGTCATTTCCTGTTTAGCTCCTTGTCTGCTTGTAGTGATGGTGAGGTCATGTTAGGGGACCACACCACTTTAGAGATTAAGGGAATTGGGTCCATCCCCATGCGCATGCATGATGGGGTGGTTAGATTAATTCAAAATGTCAGGTGGGTTCCTGCTTTGAGAAGGAACCTCCTTTCAGAATCAATGTTAGATGACATGAATTGTCAAATCATCACCCATAATGGTATAAAGGATGTGATTAAGCATGGTTCTGTTGTGATTCGTAGCATCAAACGTGATGGTCTTTATCATTTGGTCGGGTCTCCTGAGTTAAACTCAGCTGAGCATAATGTCAAACATGGTGATCTTGCTTACACCAAACTGTGGCATTCTAGGCTTGGTCACATTGGTAACCATGGCCTGTTACACTTGTTCAAACACGGTCTTCTCGAGAAACATCCATATGATCTTTCTTTTTGTGAAGATTGTGTGTTTGGTAAGAAAACTAGGCACAGTTTCAGTAAGTCTACTTACGTAGCTGAAAAGCCTCTAGAGTATGTTCACTCTGATCTTTGGGGCCTTGCCCAAGTGGATACTATTGGAGGGAAGAAATGTTTGCTGTCCCTAATAGACCGCTTCTCTCGGAAAGTCTGGATAAGACTTCTGAAAGCTAAGAGCAATGCTTTTGAGTCTTTCAAGGACTGCAAAGTCCTAGTTGAAAACCAAACTGGTTTGAAACTAAAGTGCCTTCGCACTAACAATGGTCTGGAATTCTGTAACAACGAATTCAATTCCTTTTCTCTTGAGAATGGCATCAAAAGACATCTCACTATACCAGGTACCCCTCAGCAGAACGGGACTGCTGAGAGGATGAACCGTACCTTACTTGAAAAAGCCCGTTGTATGTTGATAAGTTATGGAATGGGATTGTCAATGTGGGGTGAGGCAGTGGTTACAGCTGCCTACCTCATCAATCGATCTCCTTCCTCCACTATCAACTAAAAAACCCCTCAGGAAATGTGGATTAGAAAGAAACCTATCCTATCCCACATTCGCCCTTTTGGTTGCACAGCATATGCTCAGACCTCTCAGGGAAAATTTCTCCCTAGAGCTCTGAAATGTGTTATGCTTGCATATCCTGATGGTGTTAAAGGATATAAGCTGTTGATTATCCAACCTCGTGATTACAAAGTTATATCTGCTTGTGATGTCACTTTTAATGAAAGTGAATTTCCTTTTAAGAAAGAACATTCTAATGATATCTTTGATAAGTCTGGAGGCCTACAGGACTCCCTAGCCTCCAGTTTTCCTGCAGGATACTTTTACACACCACCATCGCGATTGGAAAATCAAGAGGAGGAATTTGACATTGGGCATCCGTCCTACGAGGAGGAAACTGGCCAGAATTCGGATTCGGATCCACCTGCATCAGACTCAAGCCAGCAACTTGAACCTCATGCTAACATGGATCACCTGGATTTGGAGGGCATCCTTTCAGGCATTCATCTGAATGCTGAGGTAAGTGGGGAAGCAGTAAGTACATCTTCCCCAACACAACCCCTTCCTCATCCTAGTATTTCACATGAACTTGTTTCGATTGTGCCTACTGAGTCTGCTCCCGATCTCTCCAACTATCAATTGGTTAGAGATCGGGCCCCTGGGTCCAGAATTCCCAACAGAAAGTTTACTGTCTCCCTAGTCGAGTCCCTCCTTGCTTTCTCTGTTTTTTCTTCTGAATTGATCCATTGTACTGTTCCTGAAACCATAGAACAAGCCATTAAAGGTCCCTTCTCTAATGAGTGGCTCAAAGCCGCCCATGAAGAGATGCAATCCATGATTGTCAATGAGACCTGGTCCCTGGTTACTAGACCTAAGAACACTAGTTTTATTGACAACAGATGAATTTTTAGGATAAAGGAAGGTACCAACCCGGGTGACCCCCCAAGCTTTAAAGCCAGGCTCGTAGCCAAAGGCTTTACTCAAAAGGAGGGTATTCATTACAACGAAATCTTTGCTCCTGTAGTTAAATATAAAACCCTTACGTTGCTGCTGACAATGGTTGCTGTGTTCGATTGGGAATTAGAACAAATGGATGTAAAAACTGCCTTCCTACATGGTGACCTAAATGAAACGGTCCACATGAAACAGCCTAAAGGCTTTGTTGATAAAACCAAACCTGGTCATGTTTGCCTTCTTAAAAAGTCTATATGTGGTCTAAAACAATCTCACAGGAAATGGAACATTAAATTTGATTCTTGCATGAGAAGTTTGGGTTTCACTCGAAGCAAATTCGACACTTGCCTGTATTTCAATCGTTCTACTTCTGTCTCTCACTTGCTTGTGTTGCTATATGTGGATTTGACATCCTGATTATTAGCAAAAATAAATCTGCTATTACTGCGATCAAACATGATTTGAAGAAGCATTTTGATATGAAAGACCTTGGATGTGCTCAACCGATTCTAGGAATCAGAATTGTTAGAGATAGAAATACCAAAACTCTCTTGCTGTCTCAATCTGTGTATGTTCTGAAATTGTTGGAGAGGTTTGCCATGGTCAGTTCAAAAGGTTCCCCTGTTCCTTTAGGAGCTCACCTAGAATTGACTAGGACAGACTGTCCTGTCACCCGTGCTGAGATAGAGTCAATGAAAGATGTGCCTTATCATGTAGCTGTAGGGTCTGTCATGTATGGTATGTTATGCACTAGACCTGATCTTACTTTTGCTGTTAGTGTCTTGAGTAGGTTCATGTCCAATCCAGGTCCCAAACATTGGACGGGCATGAAATTTACCCTAAGATACTTATCCTGCACTTCCTCCCTAGGGCTCGTTTATGCTTGTCATTCTAACAAAGACTTAGTAGGCTTTGTTGACTCTGAATTTGCTGGCAATAAAGACACTAGAAAGTCAACTACTGGTTACTTCTTCACTTGGGCTGGAAATTGCATATCCTGGAAGTCTCAGCAGCAGTCTATTGTAGCTCTGTCTTCCACTGAAGCAGAATACATAGCTGCTACTGAAGCTTGCAAGGAAGCAATCTGGCTCTGAGGCTTGCTGAATGAAATTGAGGAACAAGAATATGTTTCGTCACTCTTTATGGACAGCCAGAGTGCTCTACACTTATGTAGAGACCCTGTCTACCATGAGAGAACGAAGCATATTGATGTTCGCCACCATTTCATTAGAGATGAAGTTGAAAAACGTCATCTCTCTGTCTCCAAGATTGCAGGTTCTGAGAATCCTGCTGATTTTGGAACTAAGGTTGTCCCTACTGACAAGTTTGTGTTTTGCAGGGACGCGTTGCACATCCATGAAGTTGGCTGAGATGTGGAACTCGAGTAAATGATGAACGAGGAGAAGATCAGCTGCTGGAAATCCGCTTGATCACGAGAAGTCAGGAGGCTGACCCATGCTGCATGGTTCTCTGAGTCAGGAGGGCATATGTTAGCCTTATGACTCAGGCCCAATGCACTTAGGGTTAAGCCTGGGGTCACCCGTTGGATGGGTCAGTCCATGGTTGGCCCGCAGCCCAGCTATATAAGCAGAAGCCTTAGTTGACAGGCGAGACAAGAGAGAGAGAGTGCGCGTGCGAACGAGAAAAGAAGGAGAGAAGACGGAGGGTTTCTCTGGAGAACTGCTTGCGCAGCTAGGGTTTGCGTCATTGAAGCTTCTGCCGTCGCTTCGAGACCTCATGGATAGTGTTTCTCTGAATCCTTACTCTGTATTCCTTTTCTTGTGTTGTTGCATGTTCGTTCTGAGTAGTCCAGTCACTGGCTCTGCTCTTGTACTTGGATTCTGCTCTTCGTTATCTAGTAGATTTCTGGGCTGAGTCTTCCCCTCCTGAGACTCCGCAGATTAGGGTCTTTGTGACCTGAACTGCGTCATCAATCTTGTTGTTGTGGATGCTTAGTTTCTCGCTTGCTCGATTTCTCGTCGTTATTAGCGTTTAGTCATTCCGCTGCTTGCTCGATCCTTTTTGTTCACTGTACTTAAAAACGAGTTGAAGATAGTGAACATTATAAAAAAACGAATACATGATATGAGTTTTAAAAGACATAAACATGTCCATGTCCTTGTACACCACTGTGCCGCGAGTATTATACTTGTTTGTATCGTTCCCACAAACCAAACATATATCAACAAACGAGTAAGAAATGTCGTTGGAACAAAATTCTAGAAAAAGTCCCAACGAAGTGGTACGGTGGCCCATTTTTTGGAGGAGTTTCAGTGAGCGGAAAAATTCATCAAATCTCTAGTTGCTGGCGAAATTCGGTCGCCAAAACTCTAGTTCCTCCCACCGGAGTCACGCGCTATTGGTTATTGTAAATTACTTTGTAAAAGTGGCTTATTAGCACAAATTTTTCATCCAATTTTTTATAAGCCAATATATCATTACAAGAGTTAGGAACCAAAATCAACATAACATCAATATTCAACTGCTTATATGTGATGTGTTATAGATTTGAACTCAATATCTTTAATTAATTGTGCGATTTAACTATTCCATGAACCTTCCCATCAAATACAAAGAAAATGTCCATTGCCGTGAACCTGGCTCCACCGGCGCCTTTGTGAATTGTAGACTGAATATTTGGGTGTTTAGGTTTTCTATAGTAGGTAAGCTGAATTGAATCTGTACTCTATTACTCTCTACTTTCCCTAATTTAATCGCAATCATATAAATTGAATAAACAACTAATATACTATTAGAATTTTAACTTGTAAGTTAGTTGAATGAACGATTACACATCAAACTCCGAATTCACAGTGTAGACCAAGTAGGGAAGCCAACTTATTACAATTACTCTATCTGGTCAAGAACTTCAAGGACTGTTGCGAACCGTTGGATCAACTTTTAAATTTCATGGTCTGTTAAATGAACTCAGGATCTTTTAGTCTTTGCAAATTATTTCTTAGTTTCAAAATGCTCCTGCCAGCTCCACACCACTAGCAAATCCCATGCGAATCTCCGACTTTTCCGGCAACCCTTTACACCCAAACGGCTTGTCTGGCGTCCTCTGCTAGTTTTGGTGGTCGCGAAGAAGAGAAATCCAAGGAAGGAGGATAAGATTTCTGTCGCTTAAACCCAAGCAGTTGTTCGTTTGACGTTTTTGCCCCCGCATAAAAGCTGACCGTTAGATCAAATTCTGTGAATTTGAATAGGTGAGATGAATCCTTGAAATGTGCACTCTTGATTTGAATTGAGAGCCAGCCGTTTCCTTTGTCCCGCCGGCGTCTCTCTTTTCTTTTGTTACAAGTTACAATCGAGGACCGGCGTCTCTCGTTTCCCTCTTTTTTTTTTTAAAGAAATATATTATATGCAATTTTAATTAAAAAGAAGTTAAAAAACGAAGGAAGAAGAAGATACAGAATCGCAAACATATTATTTATTAATTAATAAAACAGGCTGCTAACTCTACCCTTCGTGCATGCAGCCGCTTGCTATGCTCTACTTTACAAGTATAAAAATCAAACACTTTGTGGGTGGAATTGGAACAACTTCACGGGACTCGCAGCCGCTGCTCCTACCTATCTCACCCCAGCAACTTCATCTCTGGTCTCTGCATTCCGTGTTTTTGTCTTCGAATGGCCGACCACCCAAATGATTCCGCCGCCGTTGATGTTGTGTCAGACAGTATTCCAGGGCTTTCAGCTATAATTCCTGGGTGGTTCTCCGAGATCAATCCTTTGTGGCCAGGTAACGCTTCTCAATTACACTGTTGTCATCATCAGTTCACTTGTGCTGAATGAATTTGGTAGTTTGGCTTTGCTTTGATTTGTCAACTGTTCAGGAGAGGCTCATTCATTGAAGGTGGACAAAGTTTTGTTTCAAGGGAAATCGGAATACCAAAATGTTGTCGTGCTCCAGGTAATGTCGTTGTTCCTTGACGGAAAGTTTTTAAGTAGTCTGGTCGCTCTCATGTGTATGTATATATGGTACTAGGATATTTGAAGGGTAATTTGATGGTCGACGCTGTTGTTGGTTTTCAGTCTGCAACGTACGGAAAGGTTCTTGTATTGGATGGGGTGATTCAACTTACAGAAAGAGATGAGTGTGCATACCAAGAGATGATTGCCCATCTCCCACTATGCTCCATACAAACCCCTAAAAAGGTTTTGCCTGCTTACAGAAAATTGCAGCGGCTCCTGTTTTTCTTTGTCTAATCTGTAACTTTCATAGAACCAAATGTTTAATTTTCAAATGTAAAGATATGTCAAGTTGATTGTTTTAGGTGTTGGTTATCGGAGGTGGTGATGGAGGGGTTATTCGTGAAGTTTCTCGCCACTCCTCTGTTCAACAGATTGATATGTGTGAAATTGATGCCATGGTGGTTGATGTGAGTTCTACAACATCATCTTCTTTTGTTGTTGTTTTTTTGCCCGTTTCTGTTGTCTGAAGTGCTTAGCTTGCTTTGTGAATTTTTCTAAATAGTTCGATACCTGAAATTTCATCTTCTATCTGTGGTCTCTGCTTCCTTTCTCAGGTTTCCAAGAAGTATTTCCCTGATGTAGCAGTTGGATTTCAAGATCCTCGTGTCAATCTCCATATTGGTGATGGTATTATCTCGTTAATCTTTCTATCTCATTTTTCATTCATCATGAACTGATGATCTATTCAACCTTGTAGGAGTTGCTTTCCTAAAGGCTGTTCCACATGGTACTTACGATGCTGTCATAGTAGATTCCTCCGATCCAATTGGTATGTGCCTGGTAAAAAAATACCAGCAGCAAGTTCATTTAAATGTTCCGGATGAAGCAAGTCTCACTGGTATAACTCATTTCAGGGCCTGCAAAAGAGCTGTTTGAGAAACCTTTCTTTGAGTTGATTGCCAAGGCTCTTCGCCCTGGCGGTGTGGTTTGTACACAAGCAGAGAGCTTGTGGCTCCACATGCATCTCATACAAGACATCGTTTCAAACTGTCGCGAAATCTTCAAGGGTTCTGTCAACTATGCCTGGACTACGGTTCCTACATATCCTAGGTAGGACACTTGGAGTGTTTTTACCTACATTGTTTGTAGGATAATTCTCTAAACATGATCAAGTGATTCTCTGCAGTGGAATGATTGGCTTCATGCTTTGCTCTACTGAGGGACCAACAGTCGACTTCAAGAATCCGGCGACTCGAGTTGAAGCTTATGGTAGTAACACCCGAGTTAAAGGGCCATTAACATTCTACAATGCTGAGGTGATGTACTTACATCTGCACATCCAATTCATCTCAGTGCCCAGCTAGTTATATGATGTTTCTTTCTCAAAAAATGCAATATATTTTGATTCCGTATTTCGATATGTCCAGATTCATGCTGCAGCTTTCTGTTTGCCATCATTTGTGAAGAAAGCAATTGGATCAAAGCTCAACTGAAAGAAAGATAAGCTGGGAAAGATGTGCACAAGGGAAAAATCAAACAATAGTTTACTTCCGCAACAATTCATTATGATATTATAGAGTGGAATAATATGAAGTTAAGTGCATGCTTATATGTTCCAACATTATTTAGCAATTTAGATTACAATGCCTTTTCTTGTGTTGCTACTATCTTATCTGAGTGATCTTAATTACAGAACTGGTTTACTGTATAGTTGCATCAGTTGCTCGTCCCTGCTCGAAATCGACCTTCTTATCCAAGAACCTTTTCTTACAGTCGTAATAGTAGACAGTGCAAACAACCCACTTCATTACTTCTCCTAAGCAATCTCCAATGGCAATCAGTGCTTGGAAACCGGTTACATATCCATACGACCAGATCAGAGCGACCCTCCATAGCCAAAATATAAGCATCAAGAGGAACCCTGTCTTTGTGTTGCCTCTGCTGATATATCCAGAAACACCAATTCCAACGTAGCCATGCTTCCCTTCCAGGATTGATATCACTCACCAAACCCATGCTCCAAATCGCACTCCATTCCAAGTACTTGATCAGCAAACCAACCGATATCAGCCCGAAGAAAACTTGGAAGGCCAGTCTGACATGTAGAACTGGATTCCAAACGATGCCAATCCAGCCCAATTCAACAGAGACAATGCCAGAGGATACAAGGATGTCATCAAGGGTCCTTTCAGGTTGGCTTCTCTCAATGTTGGGAACAACAATTCCTTCCAGGAACTAGCCTCATTTCCTGAGTAAACAAATTATGCTGAATGAACAACAATAACCGTGTTGATGAAATTCAACAACTGGGCGATACCCAGATAGAGGAAAGCCAAGATGAAGATTGTTTCACTAGTGTTGTGTATCATACCCATGAATATGATACTGTAAGCTGACCACCATGGGTTAAATATACAGAACCCCATCCTTGGATCGCAAAAGTTCTGACGAGCAAGTAACTCGTCTACTAAGGCTGGAAAATCGGTTTCGGTTAACCGATTAACCGATCGACTCGATTAGAGGAATGGTTTAACCAAGGCCGAGGGCGGTCGGGGAACGGTTAAGAGTCATTGTTGGAGTCGGTTAAACTGTTAATCGGTTAAAAACACCGGTTGACTCGAGTTAACTGACGTTAACCGGTAATAAAAAAATCAAAAGCACTCCACTAAAGAAACTACTTCGTGCCTGTATGCCGTCAATTTTTCTGCTCAAGGCGATCGGTTAACCTATGATTTATTCGGTTAACCAATGCATCGGTCGGTCAAATTTGGTCATTTAACCGATTGGTTGGTTATCGATCGGTCAGATTAACCGTGAGCTCTGCTCGATCGATTAATTCGGTTAACTAATTTCATACATTAAATTATTTTCCCCAACCGTTAACCGACGGTTAATAACCGAATTAACCGACTTTCATGTCTATCGTCTACTGCATTGGAGACGCGGTGAAAAAGGAGATGCTGGAAAAGCAATAAGGTTAGAGGAAGGAGAGAAATTAGGAAAGCAAGGGGAATGAAGGTTGTTGAATTTCTGGCTGGGATTCCTTTATAATGCCCCAAGCCTCTAATTTTAGTTTCGACATGATTTGGCAGTTATCCATCTCTCGTGTTTGTTTGGGAAAACTTAAGATCAAATGGTGTTTCAAAGAGAAGACTGAGAGTATGGTCCTTTAAATGGATGGATGGATGGAACCTTGTTCATATTAGGATGAGTGTATTGACTTGTGGTTTTGGAGGGGGGGAGTTGACTGGCGAGTGGGAGACGAGTAGGTACTTGCAATCTTCTTATAATTTTATGTTTTGAAATTGGTATATAACGCATTATATTTTATTACAAAATATTCAACATTGCTCTAACATTTGTATTTGATAGTTGAAATGACATAAACGCTACTGAAACAATAAGATTATAATTTATTTATAAAAAGCGGAAAATCAAAGAGTTATTATACCACTTGAAACGACCCATCAAAAGTGACTGTTTATACCGCTGTTCCAACGCCGCTGTCGTTCCGCCGCTGCCATCGTTCTGCCGCCCACGACCGTCGTTCCCCGCCGCCGTCATTTCCCGCCGCCGCCGCGGTCGACGTTCCATCGCCACCTGCCACCTGCCACCGCTCACCACTGACGCCCTCCGCCGCCCACTGATAAGATACTAAAAAGTAAAATTAAATATACAAAACGGTCGGCACGCCGACCACCGATAGCCGTTCAAAACCGTCGATATTCAACGCCGACCGTCTTGACCAGCCGTCGGCGTTGAATGCCGACCGTTTTGTATATTTTATTTATTTATTTTTAATTTTTATGTTGTTATTAGTGTGATTTAGTTTAGTGAATGAGTAATTAAATATATGTGATAATTAAATATTTATTTCATTAATTCTTAGAAATTAGTAATTATTCATACTAATTAAGGTTAATTAGTGAATATAAATAACAATTAATTTGATAATTATAGACTTGGTAATTGAAAATTTATTTAATTAATATTTGAAAATTAATAATTAGTTATGATGATTTAGGTTACTTAGTATATATATACTATCAATTAACTAGACAATTACATACTTGGTAATAAACCCTAATATTTATATGTTCACTTGAATTACTAATATTTAAAAATTCACCTAAACCCTAAAATGACTAATTACTATTTCTAAGTATTAATGATAAATATTTAATTATCAAGTATTTAATTATCAAAATAATAGTTACTATAATTACTTATATTTACTAATTCACCTTAATTAGCATGACTAATTATTAATTTCCAAAAATTAATTAAAAGCAAGGACCTAAATCCTAAACCCCCCATCTCTAAACCCTAAACCCTAACCCCTAAATGCTAAACCCTAAATCCTACTTCTAAACCCTAAACTAGAAACCCTACAAATAAAGAAAAGATAACATTTAGAATACCCGCATGAAAATTTCACTCCATGTCCTATGAATATCCAATGTAAATTAATTCTTTCTTCATAATATATGACACATGCAAATTAATATATGTCTTAATTAGTATTATGAAGAAAGAAGTCATTTGCATGGGATATGCATGAGACATGCATGGAGTGGATTGCATGGGACATGCATGTAAATGTAGTGGAATGTAGGGTTTAGGGTTTAACGGTGGGGTTAGGCTTTAGAAACCCTAACCACTAAACCCTAAATCCTAAACCCTATCTCTAAATTCTAAATTCTAAACCCTAAACCTTAACCCATGTCTCTAAATTCTAAACCCTAAACCCTATCTCTAAATTCTAAACCCTATTTCTAAATTCCAAACCCTAAACCCTATCTCTAAATTCTAAACCCTAAACCCTAACCGCTAAATCCTAAATCCAATCTCTAAATTCAAACCCCTAACCCTAAACCGTTAAACCTTAAACCGCAAAACCCTAAACCTTATCCCTAAACCTTTATTGTCACTATTATTACTCAAACTTAGAGATTCACCTTAATTAACATGAGTAATGAACATGACTAATTACTAATTTCCAAGTAGTAATGAAATAAATATTCAATTTCCAGGTATATAATTATCAAAATAATTGTTGCTACATTTACTTATAGTTACTAATTCACCTTAATGAGAATGACTAATTACTAATTTTCAAATATTAAGTAACTAATTATTCAATTACCAAGTATTTAATTACCAAATGAATTGTTACTATAATTAATTATACTTAATAATTCACCTTACTTATCATGACTAATTACATTTTAATAATAAAAACATAAAAATTAAAAAAATTGGCCATCGGCATTGAACGCTGACTGTCCTCAAGGCCGTCGGCATTGTACGCCAACAGTGATGTCTAGGAGGTCGGCATGGCGACCAAAATATAATTTTTAAATTTTTATTTATTTTAAATTACGGAACTGTATAGTTTTAATTATATGATAACATGTACGGGTTTTTTAAATATTATTCATAATTACATTTTTTATTACATTTGAATGTAATTATTTGAAATCATAAAGTATTAATATTAATTATGAAAATGAATAGTAATTAGAGTTTAGGTATTTTAACTCATACATTAGTACTATTACTTAGTGAAATTAATAGTAATAATTTATGCAATCGTAGTCGTTTATTGATGATAATGAATAATTAATAATATTATGTATAGTTAATATGTTCCACCTATCTAACTATTGCAGTTGATGATCGGTACAATTATTGTATGGGAAGACAGAAGCGTAGTCATGAGCCATTCGGTAAGTTCTCGTTGTTGTACAAAATGTATTATTGTGAATCGTAGGTTTAATGTCTCTTATGTAGTGAACGAATACTATGAACATAGTACACCGACTGATACGTTTTGTAATACCATGTTTAGGAAAGTTATAGTGGCGATGATGATGTTGAGGAATAGTTGAATTATGGCGTTTATTTCATCAACGGGGTGTTTTACGACACATTCGATGACGCGTGTGATACGGCTAAGGATATTGCTTTAGACTTAGGGCTTCAATTGACTTGTGGCTCACATAAGAAGAAACCCCATGAAGAAAAAAAATGGTTGTACTTGTATTGCTCGCATGGTGGCAGGGGCAAATCACAGTCAATTGCCTCTTCAGAGAATTCACAGATGACTATAACATCGTACTCAGGTTGTACGTTCATGGTGTGTGTGCGGCCTAGAAGCGTTGAAGCTGAGTGGAAATGGAGGATTGACACTGTAAAAAATGATGTAAAATGTGGGATTTTTAGGTCATTCCACAACCACCAGTTTGAGTTGTGGCGTGAAGGGACACAACAACGGAATAAGCTCATAGACGAGATGAAAGACCACATTAGATAATTGGAGAAACACCACGTCCCCCCAAGACAGATACAGAGCATACTCAACAGTGAGTACGACCGTATGATCAACATGAAATAGATTTATAATGAGACAACAAAAATAAGGTGGTTGAGGTTGGGAAGCATGAACCCCATGCAATGGAGGGTGACCAAAGCGCTGAAATTGAGATACTTCAAGAAATACCTAAAGGATGCAAATGACCATGTCAGTGATCTGTACATGTCACATGCAGAGTGAATTCGTATGTTGCACGCTTGGTATTTTATCGTCATAATAGACTCCACTTACAAGACCAACGTTTACAAGAAGGCGGTTGTGCAGTTTGTAGGTGTGACGCCGGTCAAGAAAAACTTTAATATTGGGTTGGCATTTGTGGAAGATGAAACAAAAGAGTCATACGCTTGGGCACTGAATCAATTGCGATTCGTTCTTGGTGGTCGAGTGCCAAATCCCGTCGTTACGAATAAGGAACATGGATTGACGATTGCACTACATGATGTATTCTCTTATTCGGCTCATTTGCTTTGTGTCTGGCACATGAAGAGGAACATCGAGGGAAGGGTAACCAAGTTGTATTACAAAGAGATCGCCGAAAAATTCTTACGAGGTCCATGGGGACAAGTGTTGAATGCTAGAACCAGCCAAATGTTTTTCAGGAAATGGAGTAATCTGGTTGAAGGTGGTTGGACTGGAGATCTAGTACAATATCTGCCATCAGAGTGGCTCCCTTCAAAACAGAAGTGGGTGCGTTGCTACATGAACATGGTGTTTTATCTACGTAACACAAGCACAAATCGGGTGGAATCGGCACACTCATCCTTGAAGGCTTGGCTGCACACCTCGATTAGTAAGGCTGCTGGACTATTCTGTGCATACGATCAACTAATGCGAACAGCCCCAATCACGGAGCCGAGGATGTATTTGATGTTTCAGATTAAGGGGGGGATGGTTACAATGTTTGTATAAACACTTTGAAATGATGTTCTCAATTTGTCTTTATGGCTACTTTTTGGACATACTACCACTATGGATGCAAATATAGGTAGAATGAAGTGTTGTATGGAACCACTGACAGAAGTTACAAAAATCCTGAATGTCCGCTACATAAATACCTCACATACAGTGCAACTGAACTAAAAGTTCTGATCATGTCAGCGAAATGAAAATACAATCTCAATAGAAATTTTCCGAATGAAAGCTGGAAAAACAATACATAACGTTAAACGGAAAACAATTAGCTCGGGGAATACTCGGTCCACAACCCTCACATGACATCAATCATTTTGTAGTACTCCCACGTCCGATCAGCGAGCTCGTTCGGTACACCACACTGGTACAAGGGGGCCAAACAGGCGCAGAAAGAACGCATAGCCTGCTCTGCGTGTGTACCGAAAATAAAATGAGTAACAAACAGTACAAAAATGATTTGAACCAACGGTGGAAGTTGCAAATCTGCTGCGCGCGTGGGGACGATCACTGGGTGTGTGCGGTCCAGGTACCACGCCCTGTACCCAGCAGTCGTGTTACTGTCAGGCGATCCAGACACATTGCAAGTGCTGAAGAACGAGAAAGCCAGCAACTGCTCAATCCGGTTGTAGTCAAACCTGTAGTGCTTGACTGCATACTACGTCCCATCTGCCGGCCGCGATGCTGAACCGGGCGTGAGTATCGCATTAGGGATCGGCTATCGATAGTCGTACTGTCGCAACACGCGACAGCGATCTAGTGTTGCTCTGCGGAATGTTTTGGTTTGATTGATTACGGTCTCTGAATTTTAAACGGAAAGCAGAGCAATGTCGGAAATCTGATGCTGAGATCTGTAGTAGGTAGGAGGAATGTGATTATTTCTAATTGATTAGGTTCATTCACTTGACATAAAATTTAGTTTAGTCTAGTTTTTAATTGGTAGAATTTCCGGTTCATTGAATTTGTGAAATAGCTAGTCACGAAAACAGAGCATAATCAAAATTTTGATGCCGACATTTTCATGTAGGTGAAAATCAACTTTTCTAATTGACAGTAAATCCTTACTAGAGCTTGTCGAGATTGAAGCTTCCAAATTGGGTGACGACTAGGGCACAAACGAGATACGTAACGAGTGTGATTAGGAAGTACGGGAAAGAAAGAATCCATTCAACGAAATCGACCTAGATGAGATGGTCAGCACTAAGCCTCGCATAACCAATCAAGGTGAATCATTAAATACATCAAAACTACCACATTAGTAACTTTCTTCACAACTAAAAGCTTAGGAGAAACTTGCTCACTAGGCAATCAATGTTTTGTGATGATAAGTTTTACACTTACTCAAATAAAAATTGATTTTGGTTCATGTAAAAAGATGGATTAGGAAGAAGGCGAGGGAAGAGTATATGGAGATTGAATTGGAATTCTAAACTGTTAATATATATTTGAATGATGAAAATAAATATTTATTAATTGATATAAAATATTGAAATATTAGAGTGACAAGTTTGTAAAAGTATTTAAAGTCTAAGACTATAAATGATATGTGTAATTAAGGTTTTAAATTAAATTTATTATCCATCGTCGAGATCGATCACTTAAAATGGACGTTTAAGATAAATCTATTACCAAAAAAAATTAACCATACCAAACATTTCGGTATACCAAGTATAGCACGAAGGACTGACCCCGAACCACCCACCAGGGTGTTGATAACTGTTGTAGGAGTAGAGTGAAGGTGATTCAGGATGTGGCATTATGGATTTGAATTTTGAAAATGATCATTTAAGATGTTTTGAGACCTATTTTCACCATTTATGATATTGTTTCTTATACTAGTGTTAATTAAAGTCTTTATCGAGTTATTATTTATTTTATTTTAAAATACTCTAACCGAAACATTTTATTAAATAGTCAAGATATGTTAAAAGTTCGTAAAACCCTTATTAAATTTTAGATTTTTGCTATTTAAGGACAATTTAGTTAATTAATAAATTATAAAAAATGAGGTTAGCAATTTGCAGCTTCCAAGCGGTTGTTTCACGGATGTAACCTCCATCGGTCTTGGTCATGGAGAAAAAGGAAAATATGTTTAACGATTCAACGACATATATAAATGAGTAACGACGAGATGAATACAATAATAAAGAGGAAATGAATGTTATTATTCTTCAATGGAAAGGAGTTCAATTATAGATGGAATTAATGTGGACTAAGGCATGAGAAGGTGATCAGGGTCTAGTGGTGGTTATTGTTGTCATTGTTGCGGCCTTGTTGATTTCCAATCCCAAATCCAAACCCCATTCCAATCCCAAACCCCATGCCCATTCCAACACCACCTTCGTTTTCACCAACTCCGAACCCGCTACCTTCTCCATGTCCATATCCTTCACCATTACCACCTCCACCTCCGCCGCCACCTCCGCCACCTCCTCCTCCTCCTCCTGCTATACCTCCACCATATCCGATACCATGACCTGAACCTGATCCTCCACCGAAGCCAGCGCCGCCACCCGCACCACCACCACCACCACCACCACCACCTCCTCCTCCTCCTCCTCCTCCTCCTCCGTTCCCACTTAAACCACCACCCATACCATATCCACTACCGTATCCACGTCCTCCTGCTGAGCCACCACCACCTCCACCTCCGCCCCCTCCTCCGCATCCTCCACCTTTACCAGCTTCTCCATAGCCTCCTCCCACTCCAAAACCACTACCGTGACCTTCTCCTTCACCACCAAGATTAGCACTTCTGCCTCCACCTCCGCCTCCGCCTCCGCCTCCGCCTCCGCCTCCGCCTCCGCCTCCGCCTCCGCCTCCACCCTTATCGCCCATTCCAGCTCCGGCTCCGAAACCTTCCCCGTGCCCATTTTCGCCACCTCCTCCACCTCCACCTCCACCGCCACCGCCACCACCGCCGTTGTCACTTATACCAACTCCAGCTCCCGAACCTTCCCCATGTCCATATCCCCCATTGTCAGCATCACCACCTCCTCCTCTTTGGCCGCCACCAGCTCCGTTATATCCAAAGAAGCTCCCACAACTTCGCCAGTTTTGATAGCAATTTTCTTCATTTGGCCAATTGCCCGGTTCACCGCTACAGAGGAGAGTAGCTGAGACTAAAATAAGCATAAGAAGAAGAGTCTTATTTTTGCTGCTAGAAAGTCCCATACTAAACTATATAATTGCAAGTTAATAATGTATGTAGTACGTTTTAGAGGCTTTTGGGGGACGGGAATACCAAACTAGACGTACTACTGATCATGAATGGGATGGGAGTATATATTATCTAATCGTCTCTTATTTATATACCCATGAAGCACTACTCCATTCACCTATGACCTACCTCTACCAGGCAACCATCATTTATGTTGCTTTATTATTAATTTATTAGTTCAGTTAATTAATTAGACATGTACCGAGATTCACAAATGAGTATTTCCATCCCAATTGTTTAATAAGTGATATGGGGAGTAATGTAGTATTTAATAAGTAATTGTTAAAGACGGGGAAGTATTTTTTAAATTAGTAATTCTATATTAGACACTTTTAAAAAATATATTTATAAATAAAAAATAAAATGAAGATAAATAATATTTAATGATTTTGATTGGTTTATTTTGATTGTATTTTTTTATAAAAAATATTAATTAAAAATTGCTAATTAATTTATGAAATAGAGATGATGTAATTTGTTTCTAAAACATGTTAAAATAAAAATTTAATTTTAAAGTAAAATTCCACTTACCTTTTCATAGTTGTTTAGTTCACCAATTTATCTCATTATTTATAAATGGTTATCTTATGAACACGTGTGAAAATTTTAATTAATTAGTAAAAGAAAAAAGATAGTATTTGTGTATTATATAAATAAACATGAGTTATGTATGTGAATAATTGATAATTATGAAAATATCGTATTTGTGTATGAATAATAAGATAAATGATTTTGTAGTGCTTTTGTAGTTAGCATTATTGGGAAAATGTTACTGATTATGAAAACTCACGTAACCAAGTATAGGAACAACAGTATTGGTACCGTTACTATAACATTTATCTCCGACACTTTCTTCTAACGCGATTGTTTTATACGAATAAAGTTATTGATTTAAAATTTCTAAACTTATAAGGACGTATCAGCACGCCTTAACGGTCGGGTCACCTGGTTAAATCATATGAAATTAAATTAATTATTCATGCTAATTAACAAATGTTGAATCATTGAGTGTATACAGATGCCTAAGAAGTGGCATGGTGGAGGAGTAGGTGCATGTGCATTTGGTCTCTGATTATATTTATAGTGGAAAACATATGTGCACTATGCAATATCAATCCAAAATATAATAGTTGACCGAAATCATATTTGGATATTTTAGAATTTGTTATTGGGGGTAGGAACTAGATATCTATGTGAGGAATTTAAACATTGGATAATGGAAACTTCAATATTATTCCTTTATTGTTGACCTGATCTTATGACATGACAATTGACCGTGGAAGATTTCTTCCGAGTGACGATTAGCCGCTATCTATAACCGACCTTCATTTGATAACATTAATATAATAAGGTAATGAGAAATCGGGGTAGAGAGAAAATTAACAGTAGGGAAGAAATTGGAAAAATGTCTAACTATTATGACATTGTTAATTTAGTAAAATGGCATTGTTATGTTGTTGATGATATTATAACACTTTTCATGTTATTATTATTATATCAAATTTCTAGACCATTAAAATATGTTGATAGTATCATACTACATACTCAAATATATCAAAATTGCTTTAATGGGCAATTTGTGGATTTAATATTATTAGGGCATTCTAAGTGTCGTAATAATTAGAACATTTCTGATTTTAAACCTCTCGCCATTTTCTTCTTCTTTTGTGGAAATTGTTGTCGTCAGGTACCGGTTGTTCGATTTAAAAGATTGCACCTTTCCGGAAGACGACTGTACCGGAGGATCCCGTAAGTACCCGACCTCCATTTTTTTCCAGATAGGTTTTTGTTTTTGTTTTGGATTTGAATCGGCGCTCACCTCCCTTTTTTCCAGATCAGTATCCGCCGTCACTAATGCCACCACGATCCACAACTCCTCTCCGAACGACACGAAGCCGATCAGCCAAAATGACCACCTTTGCCAAATATATTGGAGGATGTAACTGATTTTCGATGCAAGAATGTCTCTGATCGTGTTGGCCAAACCAACATGTATCACTCCAATTCAAAAGCGGAGGTTAGTTTAAGTTCATAATTGCTCATCACAATTTTTATTGCCTTTTTTTCCGTTGAAATTCTCAATTACAGTTGTTTGGATGTTTTATTTTTTGGGGTTGAGGTAGTACTTGTATTACCCTGAATATCTATTTTGTTCCTTCTATTACAAAGATTGTTTTTAGTTTATTATTACAAGATTGTTAACTGGCTCGTTGTAGGTACCTTTGGTTCCTACGTTGGAAAAGTTACATGATTTGATTTCTTGAATTTGTTACTATTTAGTTGGTGGCTTGAATAGGTTGGTTTTTTATTTTTCAGAAAAATCAAGATTGCTTTTTGTAGTTCCTTCAATTCCAGTTTTGTTTGATTGTTTGTTTAGTATAGTTTTGTTGTAGTTATAATTGGTTCCGAATTTAGATGAGGAACGTGATTTTATTGCCATGATTTTTTGCATATTGTGTTGGTATTCTGAATAAATTGGTTCCTGATGGTTACGTTCAATTGTAGGATAATGCCAAGGGTATGGTGGTGTGTGATGATGTGTTGTCGTTGTAGCCCGAAAAGGATCATGGATGTGATTTTTTTGAAGGCTGTTACCTTTGATGATACGTGCTTTAGAATCGACTAGATTTGGTGGTACTATATTATTTCAAATCGAATTTATGTGCGATTATTTTAACCAGTGGACATTGGAAGCTTATGATTCTGAAAACAAGTCATTTTTCTTTATGAAGAAGAATCCTCTTATTATTATTTTCAGCATTCTCCACCATGCATATTGCATTTATCAACATCTAGAAAAAAAAAGAGAAAAAAATATACTTATATATATACTTGACTAATTTGAAAACAAACAAACCGAAATAATTATAAGGACATTAGGTACTCAAAATATTAAATTAGTACCTTCTGCATTTTCACCATCCAAGCAAATAATTTGATCTACATCTAAAAAAAAGGAATGCATTACTAACTGTCCCGAAACAGTTAAACAAGTACAAATTGTAAACCTAATATGTATAACCAAAATAAAAGAGGAACGAAAACTGCATTTCTCCTACAAAACTCAAAGTAGGAGACGACGGAACAACAAAAGAAAAAAAAAGCTCGCAAACCTGAAAATAACATGATCTAATAGCTACAAGATAATTGAGAATCGATAAAAACTAAAAAAAAAGTTAAATAGCCATCGATCACATGTAAACAAAAAGCCGCCGTAAAACACCGTATTCACCTACCACACCAACGCCGACCAAAAAGTGATCGTCGGAGCTATTTGAGAGAAAGCCATAAAAAGATTGCTGTTGATTAAAAGAATCTCAAAGAAAATAATAATTTACTTAACAAAAATTAAAAGAAATAATAAATATATCTTCAACGAATGCAGGAAATGTGGGAAAAAATAATACCAAATAAAAAAAATGGGTAAATAATAATGGAGATGTGAGATAGTGTCAATCTCTCGAAGGAAAAAATTTATAAAAAGCAAAAATTTTAATCAATAAAAATAATAAATAATTTAAAGATATTAAAATGTCCTAACGATTAAGAAAAAATAAAAATGTCCTAACAATAGAAAAATTGGCTAATTTGATCTATGAATAAATGATGTTGTAATGTTTATTTTTGCTTTATCTTTTATATTAATTAAAAAATCAACTCTCACACAATATATTAAAATTGATATTATTTAATTTGAAAAAATAAAATAAAAAACATTGTTAAAAGAAAAAAATATGTTTCAAAACTTTTATAAATCATTATCAACATATAACGCATACCTTTTTGACCATTTTAATTCTCTTGATTGAGTGGAATGATTGCTTTCTTGCAGTGATTACAGGGGTTGTCGCCGTCTTGTCGATGAGGCAGACTTTGATTAATTCCTTAATGAAGCTTTTATTTTAGTTTAAAAAAAATTAAGAGAAAAGAAACAGAAAATTTTAGAAAAATAATTATCTCTCTCATCATAATACACCTCTTGTCCTTCAAAAATTTCGTGAAAGGAAAAACTATTATGTAACAAAGAAATTGGCCAAAATCAAAGAGCCGGGACTGGAGAATCCCAACACCTCACATAATGGTATTTAGAACGTGACTGGACGCTAATACGATGAACAATAAACAACAGTATTTCTGCCGGGCTTTTTTTTATCTTAAATAAATAAATGAGTCAAAGTCGGTGCGAATTACTTTTAGGTGAGGTCTTCGGTATTTTTTATTTATTAAATATTTACACTTAATTTCAACTATTTATTATAAAATTAAATTTTAGTTGTTTGATATTTTTTATTTTTGAATTTAATTTATTTTCTAAAACAAATTCTTTAAGAGCCACTTGACTTAATTCTAATTAATATGTGGTACGGTTTACTTTTTCTTATGCGAACATCTTAATATTAACATTGCATTTACGAATCACTTTAAGTTTACAAATTGAATTTTTTGATGGATAAATCTAACATCATCCATCAATTTTTAAACTCTTCTTCATTAGCCAAACTCATTTGTATTTAAGATTGTTGAGAATGTGCTAAAGCAATTAGCATCATTTAGCATTCACGGTGGGCCAGCCCCAGATCGTATATGGAGCAAATCATTAATAAAGATTGTATATGATAGAAGATAATTTGCCAATTGAATATTCAATTGTAGGAAATTACTTGATTCAATCAAATAAATAATTTAATGACGTGAATAACATTATGTCAATGAGCATGAATTTTAAATTTCTAAAATTACAGTAACCAACAAATGAATTATTAAAAATTGAATGTTTACATAACAATTTATCATATATGCATACCAATACCAATACCAATGTGGAAAAAAAAATTAACAATCCCGTATACCAAAGTTTTTTCCATAATTTAATACGTTTGCTAATTGCAAGTGGGCATTTAATTTCTTCAAGTTGCATGTTGTGCGGGATATCAATCTTTCTATCTAACTCCTCCCACTCAAGCGTTATACCTGGGTCCCAAAAAGTGGAAGCCAGTCTATACACTCAACTGTACATACACTAACAAGTTTGGTTGAATTAAATTATCTATCCCCTTTGTTAATAAATTATATTCGACAAATCGTTTGTAGTCGAGTTAATATAGCATCTGAGTTTATTTTAAAACATTTTGGATTTGAAGTCTGGAATGTGCAATTATTTCTATTACAATGATAGCATCATAGATCTCACATGGGTTGAAGGCAGACATACCCAAAATTTGCCTACGACCACATCGATAAATGCGATACCCGTCGAATGAATTCTTCACTATGAAAAATGAATAAATTATCCCTATACAAAAAAAATTTCAAATATACTACGTCAGACTTAACATAATTTATTAAAATGTAATGTTTTTTTTACCTAATATAATAATCTTTTTATTATTCAATTGGATTGAGAGGTCATGGCTTGAATCGAATTATGCCATGCCCAAAAACAATTCAACTTTCGTTTGAAAGATGCACAAAGCAATATTATAAAAAATAATTATGTATCTCTCCCAACAAACAATTTTCCACCTTGTAAACCTCATTTCCTTTTGTCTTAGAATCCCTGGGTTTAGAAGGGCATGTCATGTGGCAGGCACAAAGGAAGGAATAATACAATGACATAAAAATTATAACCTCTTGAATAATATATCTTGGTTTGGGAACTAATATATTACAAGTTAGAGCTGTTACTATGTACTAACTACAAGGATGGCTTTAATGGGGTCTGGAACGTCGGGGGGCTATGACACTGGTTCGTTACGGACTAGGTAGCTCGCATTTTGACAATCCCAACGCCACATACCCCGGGACAATTGCCTGATATAGCATTACTCCCCAGGTGGCTGCTACACCACCACATTCACCTTTTCATTGTCCAAAGCCTCCCCAGTTAGTCTTCCACTCTAGCGTTCAATATGTCAAATT
This sequence comes from Linum usitatissimum, assembly GCA_030674075.2. NCBI lineage: Eukaryota > Viridiplantae > Streptophyta > Magnoliopsida > Malpighiales > Linaceae > Linum > Linum usitatissimum. Next base: position 3,577,611 of record JAUJYP020001424.1, read on the forward strand.
CATATCTACCAGAAGCTCCGCTTCTTTCTATGAAAGTTGTTTCATCGGACTCGTCCTATGTTAGAGGCGATAAACGAGAAAGGGGTGGATATCCCCATGCAATGTCAGGTTGTGTTCCAATCTGTCGAAATCTCTGGAACACTTTCTCTTCTTCTGTCCGCTCTCGATATAGTTTTACGCTTTTTATATCGGATACACAATTTCGGTATTTTTGGGATTAAATACTTTTGGTGCAGCCACATTTGACGCTTATCTGGACTCTAGCATGATGGCTGGTGTAGAAGAGCCGCGTATTTGAGCGCATTCAATGGTTTTCGCCCTTTTTATACCGTCAATTTGACCGCCACGTGGCGGAGCTCCACTTTTTCCTTCCCTCCCTTACCCCAGCCGCTCTAACTCATTGCCGCTGTCCATGTCATGCTGGACACCACCAACGTTCCCATGCTACAAGATCAATGTAGACGGTGTCATCCGACCTAACCTTAGTGGCTCAACTGGCTGGGTCCTTGATGCTTAGGGCTTACAAAATTGTTTTGTTATGAAAATGTATGAAATTATTCGTATATTAGCTGGACAAACTTTTTGTTTATCTTCTTTGGAAACCGTACATGTTTCCACCTTCACTTATTAGTGCTATGAGCTCTTGATGTACTATTCTAACAATAACAAGATTGCACATTTTTCCTTTAGAAAAAAAGGACTTAGGATAAGGTTAGATCCACACAAATATGATTGGTGACCCTTGCCTGAGCGGGCTGCACATTGGAATTAAGGTTAAGCAATGAGTTTTTGGTATAGTCCAATTTTTGTATAGTTTTATTTGGTTTTGAGAAAAGTGGAAAAGAACGTCGGAATAAAACGAATTGTGAAAGAAATTTGAAAAACAAAGGCAGTGCAATTCAATTTCTTCTTTAAATTGTCCATTACTCGACGGGAAGACTCTGAAGTTACCGTCTCGCCACTGCTGCGGTAATCAAGTTAAGAGTGGTGGTTAAGGTAGCAGCCGTTCCGACCGACGTTACCGTCGCCGTCGAAGACTCTGACGTTACCGTTGCCGCTGCCATTCCTTTGTGCGGCCTGGCCCTAGGATGCTGGGATTCTGCCTTTCAGATCCATCATCATCCTTGCGATGGTTTGGTTTGTCTACGTTTTCTGCATTTGAGACTTTCAGCGTTGTGCGTTCTTCATACTTGTCTACATTCTCTCTTTTAGTACCAATTTTTGGGTTTGGTTCTATGCTATCACTGAGGCCAGATGATCTGTCCACCATCATGTATACTGTCAGAGTCCCCACAAAATTCCAATGCAACGAAAATCGGGTTTCGTCTCTACTCCCATTCGTTCAGCAGGACATATCCATATTGATTGTCGCCCTTGCCAATTAACGGTTCATCACCTCCGTCATACCGAGTCGTCGGCTGGGGTCTTGGCTTCTGGTTTGTTTATTCCGATATCATGACTGCTCGGGTGCCGGTTCATTTACTGTCTGTTCATTTCAGCTGTTTCAAAGCAATGATGTCCCTCATCTTTGCCTCCATCAAGTCATCCTTTATGGGCATTTAATCTTAAACCGTTGTATTCCTTTCTGCCTCCTCTACTTCATTTGGTGTGGTAAAAATTGACTCTTCCTCCCAAATAATCTAGCATCCTCCTAAGTCTTTGTTTTCTCCGAATCATGTCCGCTCCGACGTTTGTTTTGACGGCAGACGATCTAGCTTCTGCAGATTGGCAGAAAGATCAAAGTCTGTTGCTCGATTCTTCTGGCCGGAAGGAAGGTCACTCCAGTTGGTTCAGAAAACCTTGACCAACAAATCGCTCCTTCATGGTTTGCTTCGGATATCTCTGAAAGAACATGGCTTGTTCAAGTTCTTCTTCTCGGATCCTGCTAGGGGTGGAAATTTGTTTGCGGTTAGTGGTTATAATCGCTAACCGAACTGTGGATTGTGGTTTTTTCTTAACCAGTAATCGCAAACTCGATTAGTGGTTTGGTGTTCGGTGGACAATTTAGCATATTTGTGGTTTGCGGTTTAACCAGAAACCGGTTGATTAACCAATGAAAAATCGAAGTAACAGGGAAAAATACTAATCTATTCCCCCACATGTAAATACTGTCTTATCTCAAATCTCAAACTCAAACACAAAATCAAATTGCACTATCTGTCGGCTCTCCATGGGAATCGTCGGACAACTCACCACCGATCAGCTCAGCTTCTTCAATTCCTTATCGGCGAATCAATCCTCGTCTCTGTCGGCTCTCCTTGGTCTTGCTGGTTACCTCATCGATCATCTCAATTTCTTCAATTCCTCGTCTCTGTCGGCTCTTCCTTGGCCTTTTAGGTTACCTCGTCGTCGAATCATTCGGCAACTCCGATGAAATCGACGCCATGAGGAAGAGGATGGAAAAGATGCTCGACGATTTTGACTGCTCCTCTTCCTCGGTCTTCTCCATAAAAAACCAGGTTCAATCTTCTTCTTCTCAGCCTTCCATTTGTTCTCTCTTGACGGTCTCTGTCTTTGAATACTTCACTATATCTTGATTCCATTGAGTGCTCTGATTGTGTTGATGTCGCCAGAAAAAGCATTTGATAACGGAGGGAACTCGAAGCAGCCTAAGGATTTTTGTTGGATCGTATTTTGATTTTTGGAGAAAATGTGAAACAATGTGATTTTATGGTGAACAACTAACCAAACCAAAAATCGAGATTCGGTTAGTGGTTCACCATAAAACCGAACCGGTGTGGTTTTCGATAAGGAAATGTCTTCTTTTGTTATTCGGTTAATCGGGAAATTTGGTTATTTTTTTGTTAAACCAAAACCAAACCATTTCCACTCCTAGATCCGGCTAAAGCTCTGAAAGTCCTTGGTCAACGTCTCCTGACCTTCGACAACTACTTGATCAGCGCTATTCCCTAGGAGGCTCCTTCGTCCACCATTTTCTCAGAGCTGCGGTTTGTGGATTTTTCGGTTTGCTTGCACAGTTTTCCGAAGCGATACTGTTCTCCTGGAATCGCTAAGGGACTCTACTCCATCTTGGGGGAGGTTCTGGATCCTTATATCTTTGATCGCCCAGGATCAGAAGATTACTATCCCCCTGCTTTGGTGCGGATCAAAGTCGAGAAACCTTTCCTTGGCCATCGAGAGCTCAAGGATGGGTCCGTTCATCAGAGCTCCAATGGCGATACCGATAAAGGTACCTAAGTTTGCTTGCAATATGAAGGCCTTCCTTAGGTGTGCTTTGGCTATGGCCTCATTAGCCACCCCATCAGTATATGTTCTTCTTTCTCTAATATGGCCACCCTGCTAGTGGATCGAGGGTCATGGATGATGTCCCCTCTCGTCACGCAATGGCGTCACTTTGATTCTGATACCTTGCAACCTGTTAAAAGTGGGGCTCCTTCTATTCTGCCACCTCTGCCGCCACTGTCATCTCTTGGCTGTTGCTTCGGTGGTCGAGCTCTGACGACTTCCAGATCTTGGGGTTCGAGCAAGATAACGACGGCTTGGTTCCCTCTTTTAAAATTTGCGCTACTGGAAACCCTTTTGGGTTACAACTCTCTTTTTTTTTTAATTTTAATTGCATGCACAAACTAGGTTTTTATTCTTGTTTTCAGGCCCGCTATTCACCCACCACTCTCTCTTGATGCAGGCTCCTTGCAGAACTGGGCCACACTCCCATGCCGATGTTACCTCCAAAGACTGTGTGCCTCACCTTCACACTGGGTCGCATGCCCAAGCAGACGCCACCTCCAAGGCACGGCATAACGACTCAGCTGGCACTTGGCTCTTTCATTCTTCTAAGGGTGGGTCAAAGTCTCCTTCGCCTACTGTTGGGCCTATCACGTCGGTCCCTCCCTTGCCACCCTTATAGATCTCTATGGTGTCAATCAATTAGTTCCTTGCTAAGGATGCTCATTAAGTTTCCCAACCAACAGCCTCTAGTCCTCCAAGCAGACCGAAAGGTGTCTCTTTTATGCTGGGTCCACAACTGTCTCCACCGGTTCAGGTTCCAACATTAGCCCATGCTAAATCTGATTGTCCCTTGGGAGTCGAGATTTCAACCTAGGAGCGTCCAAAACGCCTCTGCACAGCTGCTAGGAAAATTTCTCCAGGCAATTTAACGGAATCTGCCGCCTCTTCTATTTTGACGAGCCTGACGAAGGGCCATGATTTCCCTTGCATGGAACTGTCGGGGACTTGGTTGTATCTCGACAGTTCAGGATCTCAAGGATTATGTACACTCCCTCTTTCCATACTTTTTCTTTTTCTGTTCGAAACTCGTTTATCAAATCCGTATTGTCCTCTTTGATGTTGTCTCTTGGTTTTCCATTTATAATTTCTTTACATATGCCTCGACAGGACACTGGTCTTGCCTTGGCTAGTTTATTTCCCTCTTCATCTACAATGTTGATCTCAACATCATTTGGGCTTGGTATTTGTTATGAATACAAACAACTGTTGTTTGTTCACTTGATTGGCGTTCATCTATCCACTGATTACGAAGTCCGGGATACTCAATATAATTTTTAAGAATATACTCTCTCCACTCTTGATGGCCCCCTTCGATTTTTTAGGGATTTTAATGATCTTAATTCTCGCTGACAGGTGGGGCCAACTATCCCTGGCCGCATGGACCGCTCCCGAACGTTCATTTCTATACTTAAACTTGTTGACCTCTGCTATCAAGGTATCGATTTCACTTGGTCCAACCACCAATAAGGTCAAGATAAAGTTTAAAAGCGCTTGGACCGAGTTGTGAGCTGAAATAACTATTCATCACCTCCTTCTCGTCTCCTCTGACATGCCCCTATCTTAGTCACTACTTTACAACCCACTCCTCATTCTAATTTTTTTTTTTCATATTTGATTGTCGCTACGTTGACAACCCTGAGGTCTGCGGGTTAGTGGAATACTTTTGGGCTTTGCCACACTCTCAAGGAACTGTTATGTTCCGCCGGCATCACAAACTCAAAACCTTGCGACATACGTTGTTTGACTGGTGTCGTGCTAGGACTTCAAATTTCAGACGATTACTAAGGGACTTGGAGGATGGCCGACAGTGGGCCTTAGGGCAGACCCCTGTCCCTTGGGAGGTGGTCCACCTCCTAGAGACAAATCTTGATTCAGCTTGCCCTTTGGAGGACATGTTTTGGGTTAAAAAGGCAAGTTCGATTCGTAACAAGTGGGGATCGTGATATGGCTTGTTTTCATCGCTATGTTCAGGCTTCTTGGAAACGCAATCGTTTGGGTGATATGGTCTCTGAGACTGGTGTCCGTTACTCCTTGGAGGCGGATAAAGGCTCCCTAGCAGTTAATTTTTATAAACACCTTTTTCACTATGAATTATCCAAACACCCGGACCTCAGTTTCCTGGACATTCAGCCACTTGTCACCTCCTGGATGGCTAACTCTCTCCAGGCCTCGTTTTCAGCCTCCAAACTTTGCTCTGCCATATATTCCATTGGCCCGACTCAAGCTCCAGGACCAGATGGCTTCATGAGCTTATTCTACCAGCGCGTCTAGCCAATTATTGGCCCGAAGGTTACTTTGTCAGTCCAAGAATTTTCACATCTGGCCGTCTTCTTCATTCTCTGAATCATACATGGGTTACCCTCATCCATAAAGTAGACGAAGCTGATTCCATGCTCCAATTAAGTCCGACTGGTTTATGCATGGTTTTTTACAAGACAATATCCAAGATCCGTACAGCTAGGCTGGGTGCTATCCTCCGATCCATTGTTAGCATTAACCAGAACGGGTTTGTCAAACAACGTTCCATTACAGATAATGTCTTTGCTCGCTCATGGGCTCATACATTTTCGCAAACTACACACCTTCGGTCATCACTTCATGGCACTTAAGGTTGATATAGAGAAGGCATACGACTGTGTTGAATAGGTCTTCCTATCCCCGTACTTGAATGGCTCGGCTTCCCTAGCCAATGGATTGGTCTTATTCAAGAATGCTTATCTACTGTCACCATTTTGGTCCTGATTAATGGTTCCCCATATGGGTTCTTTTCCCCGTCAAGGGGATCCCCTATCCCCCCTTTTTTTTGCTATGTGTTTCGAAGGGTTGATCGACTAATTGACATTCATCTAAAGCATTCAGGTTACCCGCCGTTCCCCGGTCATTTCCACTTAATGTTCGTAGATGACACCATGCTTTTCCTCGAGGTCTCTTATGCCATTATTGGCACCCTCAGTGGTTTATTAACATGCTATGAATCAATGAGTGGAAAACGTGTCAACTTGATGAAGCCGTATGTCCACTTTAGTTGAAATGTGTCATTGCCCTTACAAAAGGTTTTTCTGGTCTCCTTGGTATGCCAAGTCCAACAGATACAAATTGGTACCTGGGCCTTCCTTCGATTGTTCTCCATTCCAAGGTTCTAACTTCCAGTTTTTTTCAAAAGCCAGATCTCCCACCGCTTACAGACTTGAAAACGTAACTGTCTATCCCCGACATGCATTCATACTCTCCTCCGTTCTGTCATCGCTGGGCTACCAGTTTCTACCATATCCTTCTTTACTTTCCGGATGAGTTGTGTTGACATCTCAATAATCAAATGATTGACTTCTGGTGGGGCAATATGGGTGACCAACGACCAGTTCACGTGGTAACAACTCTGCTTGCTACAAGCTAATGGTGGCCTAAGATTCCATAATTTTAAGACATTCCACCAAGCCTTATTATCTAAACAGTATTGGTGCCTCTTGGAGAACCCAAATGGTCTCCTAGCACGGGTACTCCGAGCCCTTTACTTTCCCTAAGATGATTTCCTGGACGATGCTGCTAGTGTGTGGCCCTCATAGGGCAGGGAGAGCTTACTCCATGATCAAGACCTTCTCCTAAAAGGTCTACGGTTGTAAGTGGGTAACGGGCGGTCCATAGCCCCCCTCCGACAACCATGACTTCCCTAGCCCGGATCCTGGTCATTCGACTCCTCGCCTGGCTCCACCTTACGCTGGCCCACGGCAGGCCAACAGCTTCATTGTTGATGGGGGTGGCGGCTAGAGGTCCTTCAAAATCATTATACTCCGGATACGGTATCTCGTGTTATGTCCATTCGACTTCCTCTCTCACGTGTGGGAGGATCGTTGGATCTTGCATTATTCCCTGACCGGTGTTTTTTCTACTTCCTCTGCCTTCCTTCTCGCTCAGCGCTCTGAGCCATTCAATCAAAACCCCACGGTTGCCCCCTTGGATTTCAAGGTCTGGCATTCGGTTTGGCATCTACCAGTATTCCGGAAGCTTTGATTCTTTGGCTGGAGGTTATTTCATCACGTTGTCCCGAGGAGAGAGGCTCTTGTGCATCACCACGTGCCAATTACTGATGTTTGATGCCCTATTTGCTGGGCTCTAAAAGAAACTATTGAGTACTTGTTATTTGAATGTCATGTAGTGGTGAGGGTCACAACTTTGGCCAGTTTATAGATTATGGGTTCAGTTTGGTTACACCCATCCACAACCTGACGAGATCTCCTAATTTCACATCCACATCTTGGTATGATCTACACACTGCTATGGTGGTGACTGCGGAAAGGGCGTAATTTTGTGGTCTTCGAGACCAAACAACTCCAGCCCAAGGTTCTTGCCTGGCAGTTTCTCTGATAGTCGGCTGAGCTTTCTCTCTTCCCTTAGCCAGTGGCCACGGTTGTTGCACCCCTCATGATGGCTATTCAAGCCTCCCAGGTTCCCCCACTGGCCCCCGCATTAAGATTAATGTGGATGTCGTAGTTGCAGACCCGACCGGTGGTGTGGTGGGTCTGGTTGTCCGAAACGCTGCTGATTTGGTTTTGTAGGGTATTAGGCGGATGTATCCATGGCTCCTTGACCATTATGTCATGGAGATTCTGGCCGTCTGCGACGTTTGCGCCTGATGCTTTCAACATAGTGTATAGCAGGTTGATCTTGACGGGGATGCGGAGACTGTTCATTCCCGTATTTCTCGGCGGTGCACCAGTTGAGTTGCCGGTGGAGCTATCATCGTAGAGATTCTCTTCTTTTGACGGGTTTTCTCCGCAGTCGGATTCTGATGGTGCCCCGTGCCGCTAACAGAGCGGCCCAAAAAGTGGCCTGCCAAACTTTTTTTATATCTCTCGGGATGTTTTGAGACCAATCTCACATCTTTGTATTTGTTTCCTATGACAAAATATAAAAAAAAGGAAAAAAAGTTGAAAGAAAAAAGGAAACACAATATAAAACACCAGTTTAAGAAAAATGATAAAACATAGTGTTTTTTTTCATAACATCTTTCATTTTCAATTATTACAGTGTTTTGTTTGAACCCCAACTAAAAACATAATTTTCATTTATTTTTATCTTATTTTTTATTTAATGGTGATTTAAATATTAGGACACCTTTTGGATAAACACTTTTTATAATTCACAAAATTATATATTGACAACTCATTTCAATATTGTATGCCTTTATAAAATGCTCACTAAATAGAATTTTACATACTTGTCAAATTCATAAAAAAAAGAATTTAGGCCTGCATATCCTTTCACCAACTATAATTTTGATGAGATTTACTTGTGGGTTGTCCAAGTGTGGTGTGTGAGGAGATAATGTATGTTTTGTGTCAGACTGTTCGAGTGTTACGTTGCGTTCATTCATTCTCCGAATCAGTAACCAACAACGTGTAGACAAATGTAGATATGCATGGTAAGTTCCTAAACACTGAGGTAGGTGGTATGATACCAAATTAATGTTAGCAATTCGATGAATACAATATTAATAATAATCCAAAAGTTTGTTTTTTTATAGATGACACAATTTGTTTTATGAGTATTTATGAAATAATAATAAAAAGATAGTCAGGTGGAGATATTACGTAAATTGTGGAGCGTCAGAGCTAAGTTGGTGCTGGGAGGAGACATGAACAAGCCTTAAAAGCTGAAGTCGGTAACAATTTTTATAATCAGATATTTGGAATTGAGAAATAAAAAACAAAACAACATGGTGAACAACTATTGTATTTGGTGGAGTGGATGGTCGCTTTGTAAATAATAAAGGTGTCTCCGGGTCAAATCCCACAAGTACCAAATTTAAAATTTTTCTTTTGCATTTATTTTCTCCCTTTCATTTTCTTTTTATAACATCTTTCTTTTTCAAATGTTATAGTATTTTGTTTCGATCCAAACTATGAATATAATATTTATCTATTTTTCATCTTATTTAGTTATTTAATTGTGATATAAATATTACGGCCACTCTTGCATAAACACCTTTTATAGTTTGCAAAAGTATATATTGACAACTCATTTAAATATTTTATTCATCTATAAAATTCTCTATGATTTTGCTTACTTGCCAAGTTCATATAAAGGAATCTAGGTGCAGATATCCTTTCACCAACTACAATTATTCGAAATTGACGTGCAGGTTGTCAAAGTGTAGTGTGTGAGGAGATAACTTCCGTTTCTAATAATATGGCTAAAATGTTACATTGCGTCCATTCATTCTCCGGACTAACAACCAACCTCGTGTAAACAAATGTAGTTTTGCATGGCAAGTTTCTAAACACTTGGCTAGGTGGTATGGTTTCAAATTACTGTTAGCCATTTGATAACTACAATATTAATAATAACACAAAAGTTAGTATTTTTTATAGATACCAAAATTTGTTTTATGAGTATTTATGAAATAATAATAAAAAAGATACTCAGTTTGAAATATTATCTAAATTGTGGAGAGTCAGAGCCAAATTGGTGCTGGGAGGAGACATGAACAAGCCTTAAAAGTCGGAGTCGGTAATAATCTCTATAATCAGATATTTGGAATTTAGAAATAGAACAGAAAACAACATGGTGAACAACTATTGTACTTGTTGCAGTGGATGGTCGCTTTGTAAATAATATATATGTCTCAAGGTCAAATTTCACAAATACCAAATTTAAAGTTCTCCTTTTCATTTATTTCCTCCTTTTCATTTTCTTTTTGTAACATCTCTTTTTCCGACTATTATAGTGTTTTGTTTCAATCTAAACTAAGAAATAAAATATTCATCTATTTTTTCCATCTTATTTAGTTATTTAGTTTTGATACAAATATTACGGCCCCTCTTGGATAAACACCTTATATAGCTTGCAAAAGTATATATTGAAAACTCATTTCAATATTGTATGCATTTATAAAATGCGCATTATAGATGATTTTGCTTACTTGTTAAGTTCATAACAAAGGAATTTAGGCGCGAATATCCTTGCACCAACTACTATTTTGATGAGATAGATATGCAGGTTCTCCAAGTGTTGTGTGTGAGGAGCTTTAGGTAGGAGACTTAGTGATGAATGCTCCAAGGACTCCAATTGGTCGTTGATATTCACTTTTAGGTCTTCCAAAGTGAGGAGGGGGGGGGGAGACTAGGGTTGAGAGATGGTGTAATGGAAGTTATGTTCCCTCTCTCATCAAATTCTTTTATATTGTTGTTTAACATGCTCATACACCGTGTGGATGTGCTTCTAGTCCGAGCCAATTTTCTTCTTATGCTCATTGCTTACTCATCCAACCTCCGTTTAATCTCTGGCTCGTCTTTCGACCCTCTATCCGATGAATACCTAACCATAAAAACCACATAATTATGTACAAGACACCGAATCTCTTAGAAAAGTACACACCAAACTCAAACATATAGAATACATGACAAGACACCTAAACAAACGAATGTATAAAAATTTCTCCAATGCATTTCTGTCTTGTGGTACTAGCGGAAGAAATAGATAGACGGACGATCCCGACCGGGTATTTTTCCCGTCTCGAGGGAGGGGATCCTTTCCATATCAAAACATCAATCATATTATCAAGCATATTAACATCTTTTCACTTCTTTGATTATGCTTTACTTGTCTATTGCACTTGGTTTTCAACTTGTCTTTATTGTTTTTTGTTTTTTCGCATGTCTGCTTTTTACAAATGGGGTAGTTGTGATTCTAATCAACCTCGGATCCGGTTAATAACAGGCACCAATACCTCGATCGACGCCTCGAGGGGTTGAGAACTAGAGCCCGATGTGGCGAGAAAACGGGCGACATCTTTGAATCACAACCTTCCCCATCATTTTTTGGGCACATTGGCCTCTATTAGGACCTCATTCGGATTCGTCCCGTCCATTTGACTTCATAGCACCGCATACAATTTTAAAATGAAGAATCAATCATAGACATCAAATAGGTAGAGGTGTCAACCCATAACAACCACATGAGCAAGTTCATCCCAATGTGGCATAGCTCCTTGCCCAATGTTCATCCACCCTTGTTTCTCTCCTCTATAGCTCGACTGGTTGTAGTTTGGTGAACTTTGATGCTCATCATGTTGGTAGTGGCTAGGCTAAGAACTGCAACCTTCATTTCCATTACTTGCACCATAAGGACCTTTCCACTCTCCATTCCAACCATAACCTTGCATATGAACCCAAACACTAACAATCAAAGTAAATCATGTGGGAGAACAAAAAATAAAGTGAAACTATACATGATTGGGGGTAAATTCGTAAAGCGGCGGTCCTAATCGATTCAAAAAGGTGTGAAAAGTCCCCGACAATGGCACCAAAAAGTGGATGAATTAAAAGAAATTTGCTAACCAATCCCTAACTAACAAGTGTCATTTTTATCTCGAGGATCGTTCACTAGCTCTTACTTAACACTTAGATCCACGGTTTAAGCGTTAAAGGTTTTCAAAAGGTTTCTAAGGTTACTAACTCAATTCACAAGAAATACTATAAAGTATGCAAACGAAAGTATCAACTAATCCAGTTGTGTTTTTGTGTTTTTTTTATTCTTTGGACGAAAAGGCTAACGACGGATTTTATCCAGCCTACCTTATTTGTGTGATTTGAGCATCGCCTAATCCATGGATTTTTGCGTTCATCGTTCATCGTTCTTCGTTCATCGTTCATCATTTTTTGGTTTTCAGTCATTTTCTTCTTATTCTTCGATTCTAATTAACGTATCTACTATAATAACAGATTAGTGTTAGTTACAAAAACTTTAAACATCTTCCTATTGCTTATAAATCCACACATTTTATGAACTAGGATTCACATTCATTGTTTATATTGTATACACAAAAAAGAAGGGCAGCTATACATAAACCAGAAAGTAAGTATATTATGAAAAGTGATTACATAATGAAACAAGCGTTTGGATTATCCTCACTGAACATGGTTGTGTAAGTGTCATCGAAGGTAGTCTGGTCATTGAAGGTGGCCGTCGATGGCACTGCTCTAACATGGTTGGGAGGAGCTTTCTTGTCGTAAGCCTGTGACACGTATGGGTTTGCCACTAAAGTGTATGGAACATAGGGCCACAGTTCAACTTTCTTCTTAGTTGCTTCAGCTGCCTTCAACACCTTCTTTGGATCTACGTACCCACTCACTGTTGCCTTCTGTTGCTTCATGTCCACTTCCACTTTCTTAGCTCCTGTCCTCTCATTATTATATTATATTAATTATAGTGGCCGAATTGTGGTCGGGTCAATTTGGGCCACCGCTTAAGGTTTCTCACCTTTAGAGCTTCGAATCGCTAAATAAAAATATAACAAGTTTTTAAATATCGCTTATTGTCTCTTCAAATTAGCCTTGTGTTGAATCATTATCTAAAACCAAGTAATTATATATGGCTATTTTAAATTAGAGAGAATTTCGACTTTGTTATTTTCTGATCTCCAGTGATAAAATATATGTACTTTTTTATGATTTTGTAATTTTGCTAATTGTATTTGAAGTCCTACTCCCCTGCTTATTTTTTTAGATTAAATAATCAATTAATTTTAAACTTATAACCAATCTATTAAAATAATACTCATAAATTTAGTTCAACATTAAATATATAAAAAAATCATCGTTGGGACACTCAATTTTGTTTTAGCTAAAAACAATACAGCTACGTTTAAAAATTTGTATTAACTGTTAGTTGAAAGAAATCAAATATATTTATAAATTAATTGTTTGATACACAGAATTTTATATGAAAAAATAGAATTATTAATTATAAACATTGACTTAATTGATTTTTAAACTTAAAATTCCATCCGGATTTTTAAGCCCTTCTGATTTCGCTATTGATATAATTACCGAAAAGGAAAAGCTAGCTATATATGATGAAGTATATATATAATTTACCTTTAACAGCGGAGAGCACGCTCTTGACTTTGCGCTGACAGCCTTCACAGTCCATTCTGATTTTTAGGGCAACAGTTTGCATTTGCTTCTTCTTCCTCTTGTTTGATTTCATGCTGCTCAGTAGCTCTGAGAGGTACTCAACTGTCCCGGAAACTCCCATGATCTCCACTCACACTGCATGCGCTAGCTAGCCTTCTTCACCTACGTACGTACTAGACCCAACTTAGTTATGTTTATATATTGAAATTGGTGAGAAGAAGAGATATACGTAGTCTTCATAGCTTGGTAGATAAATACAAAGTTTTGTAGGTGATCGGATTTCCCGGAGATAAGACTTCAAATTTCAAACAGTGCTTAGCTAGCTGGACGAATTAAAACAAAGATATGAAGATAAACTGTTTTTAATTTGTAATTAGCTAGTGTACGTGTTGTTGTCTGGGTTCACTTCAATGGTGTCTGTGACATTAACTTACCGAAGAAGGCAATTATCAAATCATAAATTAAAGTTGTCGGTTGCTACGTGTGACGTGTCCATGATAAAGATAAGGATGGGTTGTATTTGTATTTGAATTTTGAATTTTGCATTTAATTTTAAATCAAATATAAGGTTGCATTTAATCCAAATTCCTTTGTAATTTTAAATAAAAAAATTATGGTGATTTGAAATACACAAGCTATGAATGACACTCTAGTAACCTTAAGCGTAACTTCGAAAGCTAGACTAGGAGTTTCGAAAACGTATGCCAATCGAAAAATTTGCCAGCACTTTTTCTATACATTTTTCCGGTCATCGTAAAATTTGCTGGCGATTTTTTCCAATCATCGAAAAATTTGTCGACGATTTTTTCCAGTCATCAAAAAATTTGTCGGTGCTTTTCCGGTCATCCGCCGGCACTTCCACCACCGTCCACCGGCACTTTTGCCACCACCCGTCAGAACTTCTGTTACCATCCTTCGGCAATTCTGTAGGCATCCGCCAGCAGTTCCACCGCCATCCGCCGTCATCCGTTGACACTTCTGCTGCCATCCTCCCGCACATCCGCCCACACTTTCGCCAGCGTAGGCCTCCTTCGGCTAGGGAGAGGTCCTTAACTGATAGCGCAACCAGATCGTCGGTAATTGGTTGTTCGGCTACAATCATCCTGGATGGTGATGTTTCTCGATTTTGTTTCCATATTGTTTAGTTTGGAATGTGTTCAACTCGTATGTAGCAACCGGTGGTAAAAAATTATGAGTGATAATTAATGTACTTACTTGTTTCTATACTTTTCTTTCTTTGTTATGTTTGGTCTGGCAAATTTTTCGAATTTCTAACTTATAAGTCAGACGGAGTGTAACTTTAACTCTTAATTTGACAGTTTTTCTCTCTGATTGTTTCGATCGGATTGCGAAATTGTGCTTCTTCTTCCTTTAATCTTGTTAGTTCATGTGTTGGTGAGTGCTCAGTGTATAATTGAATGTAGACTACTCTAATCGTGGAATTCGTGTGCCTTAACTTTACGAAATAGATGTGTAATAATGTGTTGTTAGACTTGGAGTATAATACTTGTCCCCTCAAGATGTTATGATCAATATGCTTGACCAATCTGACAGCCATGGCAAGATTGTGAATAGAATGACACATCACAACAGTCTACATGATACTCATAATTCTGTTTTTTATTTGCGTTTGGTGTTTTCTAGGTTGACTTATGTACTCCGACGGTAGAAATGGCTACACTTTTAAGTTATTTGCTCCGCAGCAGCTATCAATCTTCTATTTTCTATTGCTTTAGTTTCCTTTTTCTGTTTGCGATGCTAAGGCTTTTGCCTGTAAACTGCAGAACAGAGTTTACTTCCAGAAATGGTATCTCTATTAAGTTCAGAGTTTATAACTCCGATTTGTTTATTATTCTAGGAAATGACAAGTAATGTAGATATCAATGTCCATTCAACAGCATAATATATAGGATGATCACCACGGAGATCATTCAACAGTTAATTTATCTCAACCGTTCTAGCATTCATCGTCGTTTTCTGCAACAATATCAAATAGTTCCTCCCCCAAGAGTAGGTCTGCACTTGTTCGACCTCAGCCTTCGCTTAGCTTGACCTCGTTATTCGCGATTCCCACGAAGGATCCACCAAGGCACCATCCACCTATCTCGGCAGTGCCGCCATTTCCACACTCGCTCCCCACGACGGCTCAATTCGGCAAGTCCGAGAGCATGAAGAAATATAGTTTGTTATGAATACAGAGAAATTGTTTTGTTACGAAGAGTTGCAGAGAAATTGCTTTGTCATGGAAATTCAAAAGTACTTCTAAGAGTTCGCGTGAACTGGTGAATTTGACTCACAAAATTGATTCTGTTAATTTTCAGTTTCGTATTCCAGGGTTTTCATTGGAATCTTGAATGCTCGATTTCTATGGATTCATAAAAAGTTTTGAGGAAATTAAACTCATGATTGATTGTGAATAATATAAGAACATAAAGCCTCCATTATTCTTTCAAATTAAAACCCCATTGACTCATCTTTATTTAAATCCCTAGACAGATTCGTGTGATATAAGAACCTTGCCTTTTCTTCTCTTCTAGTTCTTACTCTTTTCAACTACACCCATTCTTTCCCTCCCACTAACCTCTTCTTTACTGTTTTCGATTGTTAGTCTGAGAGCACTTCTCTCGATTGTTGTCTTCTTTGTCGAATTTGCTGATCCATTCATCCATTGACATCCTCTGCTAAATCTCAAAGCATCTTGCAAGTTCAAGCTCGCAAGATAGAGTTCCCCCAACCGGCTAAATGGAACTGCACTGTTAAACATCGCCGCCCTAAGTTTCGGAAAAAATCGCCCTAACTTTAAAACTTGAACAGTGAAATTACGAAAATACCCTTCAATTCCGTATGAAAAACCGGCGAACAGAATCATTCAGCATCACTTTCACCATCCAACACAAATTTTCCTCTGAAAAAATCAGCCCTCGTTCTAGCCGTTCATACCGCCGCTGCCGCTGCCAACTTCATCATAGCCCACACTGACGCAGCCGCCGCCATCATCGCAGTAACCGCCGCCGCGAAAAAGTAGGAAAAAAAACGCCGCCGCCACAAGGTACGGCGGAATCTGGTCCCAGCCGTCCAAAACGGACGGCTGGCCAATTTTTTTTTCCAAATATTCGTAATATTTAAATTATTAGATAATTACTAAATTAAAACTGTAATTAATAATAAATATGCGGATTTAATTATAATTAAGATTAGCACATTATTTGTTTGTTGTTTTAATTATTAAATAGAATTAGTAAATATATTTCGAAATATTAGAAATTAAATAAGATAATTTAGAGTGATAGTGAATGAATTAAGTATTTATTTATTTTAATAATTAGTAATTACAGTGAATAAAATTTATTGATGATAATTTAAAGTAATAATTAAATAGTGAAATTATGATATTTCATTATGATGATTATGTTAATTTATGTAATTATGACTAATTAAATAGTGTTACACAAAGGATTAAATTGATAAATTTATTCGTAAAAAATATAAAATTAATGAACTGTCCAAATTGAGATTTGGATGGAATATTAGTGTATATTAGTGGCGTTAAGTGCGTACTAATATTACATTAATTATGAGTTGTTAATGATAAGTAGTGTATTATGTGAATTACTTAATGGCATGATATGTTATAGGTAATTCATATATTAATAGTAGTTGGTATTATTTAAATTTGATAGATAGTTCATAAAGATGTCGGACATAAGTAATAAACGGAAGAATAAGTTACCGCGGTTTCTGGGGCGTGCCATTTCTGCTTCCAATCGGAAAGAACAACTCGAAAATTATTATGCTGAGAAGAAGAAGCAACGTGGTGGGGATGATGCTCAGCATAGCGTTATGGAGCCAGAGCTGCAGTTTATCATTCCCGGGCCTGTGTTCGAGTTTGGATTTACGGATGTTGGTGGGACACAGCAGAGTGCAGATCAGATACTAGATAGTATCGCTGCAGGATCATCACCGAACATCGATGACATCCGAGATGATTCGAAGAGCTCGGGCGATGACCAGCCTGATGATGATCAGCATGATCCATCTCTTCTTCTTCGCCATCATCACTTTCCCATTGCACAGTACTGTCCTCATCATTTCCTACACATTAAATATCTCAAAATACGAATGAAAATTCTAAAATTGATAATTATTAATGACAATTTAATCTAACTAATCATATTCATATTTTAGATAAAACTACTAACAAAAAAATTAGTTATTCGGACGCCTACGTAATGAACTGTAATTATAATCAATTAATTCAATTAAACATATCATTATTACGATAATAATTATTTAAAATTAAATTATTACGATATAATTGAAAAATGTATAATCAGTACGAAATTAGATAATTAAGATTCACACTTAGACACAAATAATAGCAAAAAAATTTACAAAATTATAATTAAGCATATTATAGATAAAACTACTAACAAAAAAGTAGTTGTTATGTAACATACGTAATGAACTGTAATTATAATCAATTAATTCAACTAAACATATCATTATTACCATAATAATTATTTAAAATTAAATTATTAACATCCATAAATACAGAAAAAATCAATAAAATTAGAATAAATTATTTCATTATCACAATATAATTTTAAAAAATATAAATATTATTATGTAACTATAAAATATTTAATTTTTACATTATTTAGATAAAAAATCGATTTAATCAAACTAGCCGTCCAAATCGGACGGCCGGTTAAGAAACCAGCCGCCCAAACCGGACGGCCAGTTAAGAAACAAGCCGTCCGATTTGCGCGGCTGGTTTCTTAACCGGCCTTCCGGTTTGGGTGGCTGGTTTCTTAACCGACAGTCCGGTTTGGGCTGCTGGTTTGCTAACCGTTCGGTTTGGACGGAACATCCATAATTACGAAAATAATTCACTAAAATTAGAATTAATCACATTATTATCACAATATAATTTTTAAAAATATAAATTTTATTATATAATCATAAAATATTTAGACAAAAAAATCGATTTAAATTACCTAGCCGCCCAAACCGGACAGCCGGTTAAGAAACCAGCTGCCCAAACCGGCCGGCCGGTTATGAAACCATCCGCCCATATCGGACGGCTTGTTTCTTAACCGGCCGTACTGTTTGGGCGGCCGGTTTCTTAATCGGCCGTCCAGTTTGGGAGGCTGGTTTTCAAACCGGCCGTCCGATTTGGACGGCTGAGTAATTTTTTACGAAAAAAATTCACTAAAATTAGAATTAATCATATCATTATCAGAATATAATTTTAAAAAATATAAATATTATTATGTACTTATAAAATATTTAATTTATATAATATTTTGACATAAATTCTGTTAAATTTACCGGCCGTCCGGTTTGGGCGGCTGGGTCATTTTGTCAGATTTTTTTTATACTCACCTTCACCGTATGACGAATACGACGAATCCGCGAAATTATATCACAGCGGTGGTCTGACGAAACTCCGGCGACTCTCCGGCAAGACAAGGAAGAAAATAATAACAAATGGGCAGTGTACGAATGGACTTCATTGGTCCTTCAATATTTAAAGCCAACATGAGAGGTATTTTCATAATTTTACTGTTTATATTTTAAAGTTAGTGTGCTTTTTTTTGAAAATGAGGGTGATGTTTAGCCATGGAAAGTCGCATGTGCATGTGTACAATGATAAGAAACGTCAAATGATTCTGCAACTCTAGCTCTTCGTAATTAAAGTGTTATTCCAACCATTGGGCTATGTTTTCTGCGCCGGAATTGGGGGCCGATTCCAACGATAGGCCAATTCCGTTGAATATGTTTTATATCCCTATTTTTTAGAATTTTGGTGGATTATAGTTTCCGCCGAATTCTGATGAATTAGGCGATTTCCATTTGTTTTCCAATAGTAGTGAATGACTCATGTGTAAGGAGCTTTCATGACGATCATATTGTTGGTTAAAAAGAAGCAAAGATATGCCGAAACACCATTGTGACTCAATTCCAAAAAACTAAGTTCCCTCCTAACATCCCACTAGTCCAGTAAGCAACACATGGACTACTAAAATAATCAGCAATCTAAAATAACAACAACTTGAAATATGCACATAAAGGAAAACTAAATAAAGCAACCAAGAGTACTCAAACAATACATAAACATAAGTCAATGTTGCTGGCTTGTTTCAGTGCAAGAAGGTGTTTGAACTGCTGCACTAGCTTTTGATGGTGGTTGAGGTTCGTTACATTTTCTCTTGGTGTGACCTTGTACATGGCACACACTACAAGTAATGATTGTACCTTTCCGGCTTGTTTGCTCGCTTTTTGAGTTTCTTTCAGTAACCTCTTTGCGACCTTTCTTTCGGTTGGTACTTCGCCTTCCCCTTTTCTTAGTTGGATCAATCCTCAATCGCGGTGCTTTAACTACTTTTCCAGTTCGCTCCCATGACTCATAGTCAGTCATTGGACTTACATAAAACTTGTACGCCTGCATATATGTTTCTACTTGGAAATACTTATTAACATATCCCTTAGGGAAATCACACAAATGATAAATGGAATTAATTGTGTGGATACAAGGTATTCCAGTTAGTTCCATTGTCTACAAGTGCTCGTGGAGTTATTCAAATCAACCACCAAATTAAACTTTTACGATTAACTTCCACCTCGAATGTCATTGCTCCATTTGGTACCTTATGACAGTTGAAACTAGCATTCTTTAGCATTTCCATCTTAGCCTGAATTCTTGGGCAAAGAGGGACCTTCTCAATTTCGATGAGAAAACTCACCCTTCTTTCGAAACCTGTACATTAGCTGACACCTTAATGTCTCAAATAAGTTGATAATGGGCTTCTTTCTAGCTTTTAAGATGCACTGGTTCCATGACTTACAGTGGTTGTTCAGAAGCAAATCTTATTTGCATAATGTCTTAAAATAACACCTTGACCATTGTGTTAATCTTTTACCAAGTAACCACTGATTGCAGGTTGATAAGTGTTCCTAAGTTCAGTCATTTGTTTGGTGAATTCAGCTTTCTATGATGCCTAATGCCTTTGCAGCATTCAACAAGAGCTCTTTTGTTTTCTGATTACCTCCTAGAGCCCGTTGGAGGTTAGTCCATAAATGTTTGACGTAACATCTATGTTCTGCAGCTGTAAATATCATCTCCAAAGCATTCATCAAACCCTATAACAAATAAAAATCGGAACAATAAGTTATATTGCGAGAAGGTAGCTGTTATATGTAACTAAAACAATTATGTCATTACCTTTTGTTTGTCGGACATAAAAGTCCAATCTTCACATGCCACAGGTATGCTCAAATCACACTTTGAGTTTTTCAGAAACCATGACCAATTATCTTCGTTCTCAACACGAACCACGACATATGCAATTGGGAAGATGCCATTATCAGCATCGATTCCTACGGCAGATAGTAGATGCCCACCATACACGGTCTTCAAGACGCATACATCACCACATATAACCTTTCTACATCTAGCTAAGAATCCTTTCTTACATGCGTCCAAGCAACAGTACATCCGGATAAATAAACCTTCATTATTAGTCTCGACCAATATTGTCATTCCAACATTTGAAGAACGAACTGCAACAGAGTAATCATGCAATCTTGCATACTGCTCCACCTCCTTTTCTCTAACCATCAAGTTAGCAGTGCGCCTGATTCGACATGCCTCACTATCATAAATGTGCATATGCATATCATCTCGAACTGTTTCGATGATTATGTTTGTGCTCAACTCTGGATCTGCGCGAAATAGATGCAGATATTTACTAGCAATATATTTATAATCACCAAAATGATTCTGGAATTACAGAACAGAACCTAAATGTTCCAATGCTTCCTTCTTGATTTGAACTCTTCCATCTTGTTGCTTTGATGCCCAAATCCTCCAGGGACAACCAGATTAGCAAACTGCATCGATTCTTTTGGTAGCACTATTCTTGAATCGTAGAGGTCGGTGATTGTTCAGTGAATATATTTTAATACCTTTCTTTAAAGTACACAAGTCTGGAAATATTTTATCCTTACAAAATGAAGAATTATCCATCTCCTTCTCAACATAAAACTATGGAAATCTTTGTCTCTTGATTTCTCCATCTTCATCGATAGAGTTATAGACTCTAGATCATCAGAGTCATCACAGTCACTATTAAAATCTTCTCCAAAATCATTATCAATGATCAATCGGAGCAATACGGTGTGTGTGGATGGTCTAGGACAAGCAATGGATCTCCACTTGGTTGGAAAACATTGCAGTTTCGTATTTTATACATATCTCCTAGTTTAGAAGTCTGATTGATGCAATGCTAGCGGCCTTAGAAAGCTCGTTGAATTTCCCAAATCTTTCAAGTGGGATTTATCTTAATGTAGGCGCTATGGACCTGTCAAACATGGCGATGTGATCATAGCGCCATGTTTGACATCTTCATATAGCCAATTTTGACAGTCCATTCTGAATTTTATTTCTATAATGACTCTATGGACCTGTCAAAATGATAGCGCTAAGTTTGACATCTTCATAGCGCCAATATTAACAATTCCAGAATTTGATGGATTTTTGGAATTTCTATTTAAAGCCCGGTCCTCCTCCATTCAAAAATACCCATTTGGACGAAAATTAGAGAGAAGTTTAGAGACTTCGGAGCGACGAGAGGACATCAACTTCAAGGATCTCGGTTCGAAAGACATAATCAAGATTGATAAATCAATTTCTTCGACAGTTCTCGGCGAAATTAGGTGTTTTTGGATTTCTTCTTGTAAACCTAATTCCAATGTTTTCCTTTGTTGATTTTGATTTGTTCATCGAAGTTATGAGTGGCTAAACTCCTCGTGCTTATATGAGATGAACCCTAGGTAATTCCTTATGAACATATGATTCTTTGACTTTAAAGATTTATGGGAGTTGGGTGGTTGTCAATTTATGTTTAATTTCGTTTCCATTCTTATTCTTTCTTGGCCGTCTTGAATAGAGTCTTGTTATATTTGTTTTTATCTCGAAAGAGCTAGCATATCCAGAATACGAAAATTAATTAACTAGGTTAGGCGTTAACCCTCATCCGGGAGCGAATAAACTAGTCCATCGTGTGAGCAGTTCTCATTTGTTTTATCGCCTAGCAGATTTCAGAAAGAGCGGACTAGGATAGTAGATAGGTAGGAGATTAGCGGACCCGAAAGGGCATGATATGATTAGAGAAGAACTGCGACGGAGAATTGAATCTATCTTGTTTCGCTTAAATCATTAAATTTGTGTGTCATTTGTGATTTTGGATAGCCTGGGAGGATTCAAAGTCTAAGCCATGTTCTCCCGTTTGGTTCAAACCTTATACCGTGTAGTGTTGCAGCCTTGTGTTATTTTCCCTGTCATTTGCATTATTAGAATAATTTATAGACTTAGTAATCGTGGAACCTACATCACAAAACCTATTTAATCGATTAGCACTTTTCATAACTTTGAGTAGACATGACATTGAGACCCTAGGGAAATTCGACCCTGATTACTGAGGTAATTAGGTTTATTTAAGACGATTAAAATACTGTTCATCAAATTGGAGCCGTTGTCGGGGGACTTATTCATTGTGTTTGAAAGGAGTTAGTTTAGTGTTAATCATTCATTCATTATAACTTTCCATCTTTCGTATATTTTCTTCTGCCAGTTTCACCTTGGTAGTTTTTGTTTGAATGTGATGATGCAGGACTACAGAGGATACAACTAGTGGTGGAGTCACAATGAGCATCAACCATCACCATCTTGGTATGAGAATCCTTGTTCCATGATGTGTTGCATATTCGACACACCTTTTTTGTTGTAAAATGAGCCTTTTGTGTGTCGAAAAGTGTTTAAACCCTGGATCTCTAGCACATGTTCGTTCTCTTGCCCCTTGGGGCCGTATTACGTGTTCGGTGTGTTTTTGATACATTTTCAGGCAATACACGGTGTCTGAGGATAAGTGGGAGCGGAAACGGACTGATTAAGAGCAGCTGGAGAGGAACACAGCGCGTTCCACCCAGAACACGGCATGTTTCGGGTGTGGAAAAGGACGAAAAACTTACAGGGGAGGAACACGGCATAGAACACGGCTTGTCCCAATGCGTGCTCCATGGAACACGGCGTGTCCTGATAATGAAAAATGGGCGAAAAGTTACAGGGGCTGAATACGGCCAGGAGCACGGCGTGTCCCAAGGTGTGTTCCGAGGAACACGGCGTGTTCCATCCCGTACGGATTTTGAATCCTTTTTCCTCTTGGATTGGGACGAGAAGCCTATAAAAGCCCTAGCAACCCTCTGGACGGGACGTCATTATTTTTACACATATTTTAGAGCTTTTAGAGAGAGAAAGAGAGTCGGAGACCGATTGGAGCGAGAGGTTAACATCAATTGGAAACGGAGCGAAGATCGGTGACAGGATTGGGAATTCTCGACGGATCATGTTATCTTTCCGGGTTGTTCTCATTTCTTTTTCCCTTCTTACTTCCCGAACCATGAGTAGCTAAACTTTCTGTGTTGTTCTGATGAGATGAAGCTTTAGCTAAGCTTTGTATGGATGATTTGATTTGTTATTGAGGTTTATTCAGACTTATGATGCGTTCTTCCTAAAACCTAATTTCTGATTCAATTTTGTCTAGCCGTCTTGATTAAGTCATCGACATTGATTTGTGGGTCCGAGAGGAACATAGGTTGATAGGTCGCTTAGGAAGAACCCTAGATTATTCGTTAGCTCGACAGAGGAGCGAATCGTTTAGGCTCTTTGCACGTTTATCGTTGTGGCATTTCATTGGACTTGATTAATGCGTTTTGTTTAGGTGTAGATTAGCTCGAGAGAGGAATCTACAGTTAGACGAAATAGATCCTTAGAGGCGCGAGAGTGATCTAAGACTACGTTAGGAAATTGCCGAGCCGTTATACCTGAATAACCGAGATAATTAATCATTCATTCGTACATTGCTAGCTTTAGTGGATTCGAATCCGAGCAACCTTCATTCCTATCTGAAACTTAATCTCTCGAATTCGTTTAACTTTTAATTGCATATTTAGTTGTTAATCGGTTACTTAAAACAATCCAAAAACAAATTCAATCTGTCACTTGGTTTAGTTTGATTGTCAACTTGAGTAATAAGAATAGAAAAACCCTAGGGAAAATTACGATCCCACTAGAGCAATCTAGTGGGTATTTGAAAGTGGGGTAAAATCCGTTCATCATTCCACTTCATACTACTAGAAGCTTGCATTGAGCTATCATCGTCAACCTCCATCAAGTTATATTGAGCCATCTTCATATCATTACCGTCATGAAGATCCCTACTCATCTTCATACTACTAGGAGCCTGCATAAAACTATTATGATCAACCCTTTCCATCTTCTGAAATGCATTCAATGATGGAGTATATTCAAGACAACACAGTTAAAAGCATATTATGGTTCGAGGACATGATGGCGGCCTAGGAAGCACTTACGAAGAGAATGGATGACACAGAAGATATGATTTCAAGGACAAAGCCCATCAACATCCCCTTGATGAGGATGTCGAGTCTGACGGTGATGAGGACATTCATGATGTGCTCACTAATACAAGAGACATGGTGGTCATAGAGGAAGAAGATGAACGAATCCTTGAAGGCAATGTAGCCAACAGTGAGGAAAAGCTAGAAGATCCTCAATGGGATCTGAGTGATTTCCCTTATAACTTCTTGGAGGATGAAATTGAAGATCTAGAAGATACACGATTCATTATAAAAGTTCGGGATATGATCGTGAACTTAAAAAATGCAAATGGGATGCGTATTCTTCAAGTTTTTGGGATGACGATGAAGATAAGCGAGAATAAGTCATTGAGGAAATTCAAGCTGTCTGTGATGAAGAACGAGAAGAATACAAA
This sequence comes from Linum usitatissimum, assembly GCA_030674075.2. Lineage (NCBI taxonomy): Eukaryota > Viridiplantae > Streptophyta > Magnoliopsida > Malpighiales > Linaceae > Linum > Linum usitatissimum. The sequence goes on from JAUJYP020001424.1 coordinate 3,602,629, forward strand.
GAAGATGACAATGAATATCTCATATTTTAACTTTGGTAACAGAAGACATTAAGTGCTCCATCAACGAGGACATCGCTGAGATTGTGGTCCCACCAAAGAACATGAAGATTCATCAAAATTGTTGCGCAGTCATGAAGTACTTGTGTTAGGAAATTGATAACAAGAATCTAAACACCAAGGTTGAAGAGGTCATAAAAGAGGAACCACCCCTGCCTATATCAAAAGACCTTTTTCAAGTGGCATAAGTAGCTAGGAGAAGATTGAGGTTATTCATAGTGATACACCTTTTTCCCTCTTCCCTCAAATTTATAAATTAAAAAGGAGATGGTCATTCTAGGGTGACAAGCGGTTTTCGAGCAAATGTCTCTAGTTATTCCATCATCTGCTTCAACTACTTCTCGTCACTCAAATTTTTACCATGATGAAACCGATGACATTCAAAGAGGTAAGTAGTTGAATTGCATAACCATCAAGGTATCGTCTAGCTAAAAAAACGTTAAAGAAAGAGCGCTTTTTGAGAGGCATCTCATGTCTGGAGTCATTTTCATTTTTCAATTTTAGAGTCAGTCTGCATGTTTAGGTTTCACCGTTCACCTTAGGACTTTTTCTTTCTTTCTTATTGGATCTTAAATCCATTTTATCATGTGTGGGACTTGGACACTTGTCCTAGTTTCTTTTTACTTTTATTTTTGGTTTGTGTGTGTTTTGAGTCTTTTCAACAGTTAGTGTCACCGCCGAGCTCGGACTTCATGGATCATGCATCTTGCTTCTCGGATTTCTCACGGCTTCCAGGTATTCCTATACAACTTTTCCGTTTCATTTTGTGAGGACACTATCCAAACTAAGTGTGGGGTTGGTTTGCATAGGATTCTTGTTAGCTAGTATTTTGGGTCGTTGTCTTGCAAATGAGTCCTAAACTCAAGCTTGTTGGAACTATCTTTGAATCAATTACTTAGCATACTTTGAAAACTTACCTGTGATTTGTGCACTTGCACTGCTGATTTACTTGTGAACCTAGATTTGATAGGAGTCTTGGCCAATGTTCAAAGTCTTTTTATTAGTTCTTTAGAGTTACTTTGATATGTTCTAAGTAGCACAGACTCTCCAACTTGATGTGACTGGGATGCATGTTATCAAATTACCATCTAGCACAACAACGCGAGGCCTAAAAAGACCATTTGTAGTATAGATAATCTGCTTCATTAATAGATTTGTTCTTAAATTGATTTGAGTGGTCTTATATGTTTATTGTTAATTTGACTCTTGCATGATTTCGAACTGAATTCACTCGGCACTGATTCAATAGAATGATAGAGGCTTAGAAAAGCTCCATCGCAAAATATGCATCTCGTCACTGTATTTTCCCCTATGTAACCCCAACATAGCCAAAAGCCTTTTTTCATAAACCCCCATAATATCGTATCCCTTTTCTTTCAAGCCTTCATTTGATCTTGTGTATGTAACTCGGTCGAGTCTAGGAGTTAATAAAGTTTCTAAATTGAATTTAATGCAAAATTATATAATTTTCCTTGATTTTCTTGATATACAGTTGGAGTTTCGAAAAAAGATGAGAAAATAAAAATTTTGAAAATCTCAAAAAAGGGAGGAGACACATGAAAGAACCTAAGTCTCGAAGATAAAAGAAAAAGAGAATGAAAAATGATTTGTAGGATATTAGTTAAAGCTATGACCATAGCGCCATGTTTGACATCTTCATAGTGCCAATATTGACAAATCCAAAATTTGACGGATTTTTGGAATTCCTATTTAAAGCCCGGTCCTCCTCCATTCAAAGAGACCCGTTTAGACGAAAGTTAGAGAGAAGTTCTGAGACTTCGGAGCGACAAGAAGACATCGACTTCAAGGAGCTCGGTTCGGAAGGCATAATCAAGATTGAAAAATCAATTTCTTCGACTGTTCTCGGCGAAATTAGGTTTTTCATATTTCTTCTTGTAAACCTAATTCCAATGTGTTCCTTTGTTGATTTTTATTTTTCAAAGTTATGAGTAGCTAAACTCCTCGTGCTTAGATTAGATGAATCCTAGGTAATTTCTTATGAATAGAGGATTGTTTGACTTTGAAGATTTATGTGAGTTGGGTGGATTTCGATTTATGTTTAATTTTGTTTCCGTTCTTATTCTTGCTTGGCCATCTTGAATAGAACCTTGTTAGATTTTTCTTTATCTCGAAAGAGCTAGCATATCTAGAACACCAAAATTAACTAACTAGGTTAGGCGTTAACCCTCATCCGGGAGCGAATAAACTAGTCTGTCGTGTGAGCAGTTCTCGTTTGTTTTGTCACCTAGCAGATTTCAGAAAGAGCGAACCATTTGTCCAACTTTTTTCCTTGCTTTTCCATCAACAAATGTTAGTAATCAAATTTGGTGCTGACCCAAAAGGATTAATGATTTATGCTCTATTAGTTAGTCCCAACAAGGGAAAAAGCAAGAGGGGAAGAAACAGAGTATCTTGGCAATGGGTAAAATTATGCGGTTCAATCAATGGGGAAGAGGCGGACTCGGGGAAGCTCTATCGATTTGGTATTATAGTATGGTCGGCGGCAACAGACAGAATTGGAGGAGCAGTTCAGTGTTAGATCACTAGTTTTGGAAGAGTTAAGATAAAAGATAGATGAGTTGAGAACACGAAGGAGCTCGAGAGGATTGTAGAGGAAGGAGTCGTGGGTTTGTGGTAAGCTCCAACAAGAATAAGGGTTTTAATTTGAAAGATTAAACGCAATGTATTGGCGAAGTGCTGAGCTGGCATATATGATTTGGACAAAATTGCTGACTGTTTTCGGTCACGTCATTATTCCGTCCCAAGAAATAACGGAGTGGTAACTTTAAAACGGAATAATACTTCAGTGGTATTTTATGGACAAAACATAGTTCGATGGTTAGTATTATTGCAAATTAAAGTGTAATGGTATCTGGTGTATTCAACTCTAGTATTAGCGTCTATATTTTGACTTGATGAATGTGATCCAACTGACTACTATCGCTATAACTCACAACTTCAACTTAGCCCATTTGATCCGATTGAGCTAATTAACTTGCAACTCAACCGATTCAAATAGATTAAGTCGCATGTAACCACAAATCTATGATGGTTTAACGGACTGGGTCAGAAAAGTATTTTCAAGCATAAGTGGCTACAGTCACGAGCAAAATCAAGCACGTAAACAAGCTAACTACAAAAAAATTGGCCCATCAATCCAATAATAGATCGGAGCCTAAGACAACAAACTACCATACATAAGGTAGTGATAAAAAATTTAAAGATGCTGTTTAATCTAATATTTGGATTCTTTATAAAATTTAAAATGGAGCTTAGTGTGGTAGACGTGAATTTATTGCCTTGTTGATGGACTAATTGCGAGATTAGTAGTAAACCAAACCCTTGTTATAGTTTGTCCTAGTTGTAGATGTATTTTGTGGCCTTTTATTGTCAGTAAGAAAATCAAAGTAGAAAAATAGTACAAGGAAATCGGTAAGTCTGGTTCCATTCCATGCATGCGATTTATTAGAAATCAGAAGCCAGCCCGAGAGGCACAGCTTCCCATGAAATTCCCATCTTTTATATAAAAATAAAATAAAAAATAGGAGAATGGTCATTTGGATATTTGCGAGTACAAATTTCTGGCTAGTTCAATTGGTTAGGGTTGGTAATTCTGACCGTTTAACCGTTAAACCGATCGTATTTTCATCAAGTTTGACGGTTATTAACCGCGTTGACTGGGTATTTTATGGTTATGGTTATAACCGTTAACTGCTACGAATGGGTAAGGTTAGGTTATGGGTTTCGAAGTAACCGCACCATCACCGTAACCATACCTATAACCATCCCCAACCAATAACTTACCCTCTATTTACCCGTATATTATTAAAGAAATAAAGCTCAATACCATTTGACTATCCCAACCCACTTACATTTTAACCCTATGTCCCAACGCAATACTTTTCCTTTTAATTTCAAAAAACCTTATCTTTTAACTCTATCTTTCAGAATCACAAAACATAGATTCATCCATCGACCATCATTCATAAAAAATCATTAATCAGATTCACACTAGTTATATATGAAGAGGGAACGATTGTTCTATTTCAATTATCAGTTTCATTTTGTTTAGTGTTTCAGTACTTAAGACTTTGAGATTCATGTTTTATAGTATTGGTTAAATGCTTCGATCCTTCCCCCTTGCTAGTTTTGGGTTGTATTTTGATTTCAAGAACAAGTCACAAGTGCTTTTAGTGTTCTAGAATGCTATTGTTACTATTGTTTGGAATTAGATTAGGAAAATTTTCAGATGGATGAATGTGTATGCATTTTCAACTTTTCATTCTTTTTTTTCTTGCATATCGGTGGTTAACCGTTAGGAGGAGCGAAATCTATCACCGAAATAGAAATGGTGATGGTTATGGTTAATAACTACCACGAAAATGAATGGATAATGGATATGCCATAACCATCCCCGAACTTCCCCGTTGCCAAATCTAAAATTGGCAAATGCCTCATTACTCATTAACAATTGTTGGTTCATGCAATGCAGTAGCCATTCCCTACAGATTTCAATCATCAAGCCACCTTATGAATTGTAATCAAATGGTTTATAACTTAAAAGGTCGTACTCAAATTCGAACTAATTAATTGATGCGTTGGCTAAACTAGAAATAAAAGTAAAAAGGTTGGTTGTTGGTGGATAAAAAAGAAATAGACAACCCTCTCGAAAATTACTCATTATGCAGTTGATGACATAATGTTTTCCTCATCATTACAAACAATCAAATAAATATAGTTTGATAGTGAAAATTATAATTTGGCTTTGTATAATCAAGCAACCGCCTATCCAATGGTACCTAACACCTTGTAACTAATTAGCTGATAATTAAACCCTTTTTAAGATGTGATTTTATCAACATGTATTTTTTCCAGGTCAAGAGTACGTTACTTTGTATAGAGGAAATCATAAGAAGATGGCCATGAAAAATGATTCCATCCCTCCTATTCCCGCTAACTTATTTTTATCATTTTTGTTCCTTACACTGCATTTGTCTCGCTTCATTTTAATTCGAAAAAGGGTTTAGTTTTCCGTTTTGCTAATTATGATGCAAACAGTAATGGAAATCATTTAGAAAAGGTGGCAAGCTATAAACATGACTAATGGCCAGTGGGGTCTTTGCTTTGTGAGCAGCTGCTCTTCTGTTTAGTGTACCTCAACTCTCTCTCTCTCTCTCTGTATAAAAGCCAAAATCTCAAATCTTTGGCATTTCATTCTTCCCCTGACTGACTGACCGACCGAGGGAAGAAAAGACAGTGATACCAATAGTAGCCCAGGAGTACTTGTTCAATAATGCGCCGGCAATGGGTGGCTTCTGCTCTTATTTGCTTGCTTCTCCTTAACGCCTTTTCTCCTGCTTCAGCAACTACTACTCCTGCAAGTGAGCTTTCTACCAACCCATTCTTCTTTGCTTTCCCCTTTAAATTTCTCACTTTTATTCTTTCACATTTCCTCTGGTCTCAGGAATTGTGGCTGGAGTTATTTCCAATGTGGTTTCCGCACTTGCTAAATGGATATGGTCCCTCAAATCCAACCCCAAAACAGGTGTTCCCTAATTGCTTTCTTATTCGCTGATGAGCTCAGAGCCCGCTGTATGTATGTTTCATGGTATTTATTTATTTATCAATTGGGTGAAATTTGTGAGCAGTTTCAAGGCTGAAGGGCCTGATGGGTGTGGATGGCTCTTCCTCAGCTGTTTCTGGGCGTTCCATGGTCAAATTTGAAGATGGGTATACTGTGGAGACGGTGTTCGATGGGAGTAAGCTTGGGATTGACCCTTTCTCTGTTGAGGTTTCTCCTACTGGTGAGCTCATGATCTTGGATTCACAGAACAGTAACATTTACAAGATCCAAACTCCACTCTCCAAATGTAAGTTGGGTTTTGTGTTCTTGATCTGTGTTTTAGACCTTGTGGATTAAGGATTTTGGTGCTTAGCTTCAGGATTGGGATTTAAGCTAGGGAAAATCTAAACGTTTAAAGAGGAATCAGAGGAATAAGAACAAGATGACAAACTTAGAGTGCGAGCAATATCTTATATATCCTTAAAGCTTTTGTTAAGCACAAGTCTTCAACTTTTAAAAGCACATGAACCCCTTTTTCACTGCTGTTTAGTGTTTACATCACCTAATTCCATGCTTTTCTTGCAACTTAAGATAAATATTTCACTTTTCCATGTCTGAATCCTCCTCACCAACCTAATCACTCATCTTGTATGTGCTTTCATCCTTTAAATAAGAGGCTTTTGTGTCCTACAAGATTTGCAGTTCACGTTTGTATTAGTAAATAGAGACTGACTAGCGATCATGGACTGCAAATCTCAAGAGTCATTTGCCAATTTCTTGAAACTAAACTAAACTAAACTATTCACATCCTGCAAAGTTGTTAGCCTGGTTCATTATGTCAGTGTCTTTGACATTGAGATGGACTGATGGGATGCAGATAGCAGGCCCAAACTGGTTGCTGGATCACCTGAAGGCTATACTGGCCATGTTGATGGCAAGTTAAGAGAGGCAAGAATGAATCAACCCAAAGGTCTTGCTGCTGACGACAGAGGAAACATATACATTGCGGACACCATGAACATGGCAATAAGGAAGATTAGTGAGGGAGGTAAATTTCTCTCTTATTCATTTGCCTCCACTTTCTTGATTTCATCACAAACTCTCCCGATTTCTTACTCCGGTATATTTGTGCAGGAGTTACAACTATTGTAGGTGGAGGAAAATGGAGTCGAGGAGGTGGCCATGTTGATGGGCCAAGTGAAGACTCCAAACTATCTACCGATTTTGATGTGCACTATGTTGGAAGTAGTTGCTCTCTTTTGGTTGTAGACAGAGGGAACCAGGCAATTAGAGAAATCCAACTCCATGACGAGGATTGCGACTATGGAGATGATACCACTTACCCCTTGGGTATGAAATGTCTTCCAAGTCGTGACTTACCTTTTGTTTTCCTACTTCTCCACCCTGCACTCCTAATTTGGCTTACAAACTAATATACTTCTGTTGTGTTTACAGCAATTGTAATGCTGGTTGTTGCTGGGTTCTTGGGATACATGTTGGCACTGCTGCAGCGAAAAATCCAAACTTTCTTTTCTCCTCACCGGGCAAGTATTCACACGTTTCTGATGTGTTTATGAGTACATTCTAGGACGACAGAAGGTTTGACGGTACTATTATATAATGTCTGCCAGGAACCAAGAATGTACGCAAAGAAAGTCATGCCAATGCCACCATATCAGAGGCCAACTCAATCAGTGAGACCCCCTCTGATCCCAAACGAAGACGAATATGAGAAGCCAGAAGAAGGCTTTATGGGTTCAGTTGGGAGACTGGTTGTCAATACTGGAACAAGTGTGGGTGAAATAGTTGGGGGATTATTTTCTGGGTTCAGAAGGAAACCTCAAAATTATCAGTTCCAACAGCAACAGTATCAGCAACAGTATCAGCAACATCAACAGTATCAACAATCTCAACAACTCAAGCATTTGAAATCAGCATGGCCAACGCAGGAAAGCTATGTGATTCCAGATGAAGATGTCCCACCACCACCACCACTTGAGTCCAGATATCCTACACCCAAGAAATCTCATCAGTCCATGAATGAGGAACCGCAGCAAAAGAATCAACATGTAAAGCCGAACCAGCAGCATTACAGCAGCGGATGGGATGAAGATTATCAGCAGCAGCAGCATCAACAAAGTCAACAGCATCATCGTCACAGGCAGCAAGTTTCAAGTCCGAAGACATACTATGAGAAAGGTAGTGAGTCAAATGAGATAGTGTTTGGAGCAGTACAAGAACAGGATGGCCGTCGAGAAGCAGTGGTGGTAAAGGCTGTGGACTATGCAGATCGTAGGTATGACCAGCATAACATTCGACCCAGGTACAACTATGTTGGTTATTCTCATGCTTACCAGTCATGAGCAAGAAGCATAATGTGGCTGTCAATCAACTAAAGAAGAAGACACGTAGTAAGGAAGAATGCTTGAAAGTGGGTATCACAGCACCCATACTATACCGTCTGTATTTTATATTTCAATTACCATGACATATGTACTAGTTTCGTTCATTGATGTAATGTTTTTTCCTTAGGAATTTGTAATGTGTGTTCTTAACTCACCATTGAGGTACAGCGGGTATAGGAAGTCGTTGTATATCATTGTCGACGTGAAGCGGGAATAGCTCCATTGATTAGAGTGTGTGGCTGTTTCTGTTCAATGCTAGGCAGTTTGGATCTTGCTTCCCCAAAGCCCAATATTAATCATTCCATGTAGGATGGAGCACATTGGCTGCATTGTATATAATGATCCAAGCGATTTTTGTGTCTGATTCGTTGTTTGCTCAATAAGTTCCAGGGGAAGTAAAGTTATTGATTAACTACATATATTTAATCTTTCTATATAACGCTAAGGAATTGCACTTTGTTTTAAGGGTTTTTTCCCTTTTGTTTTTTTCCTAATGACATATGAAACTCTGTTTTCCCTAAATATTTATTGGGATTGGGTGGTAATTTATTACCATTTCAGTTGGATTTGAAATCCCCCATTGCTACAGGGGATTGCTTTACTTCTGTCTCCCTTCTAATTGTTTTGTGTGTATTAAAACACAACTTCTCTTACAATACCGGTTTCTCTCCAATTGAGTAATTGTTATCGGTCTATTCAGCTTTCCCACCAGAGTCGTAGTTCTCAAATATGTCTTTTCTCCTTGGACACCGCGCGTTGCCCTTAGCCCTTCTTTCAAACTTTCCCACTTTTCTATGTTGTTGAATTTGCGGGTACAAACACATATCATCTTTTCGTTTTTAGTATGTTGATTCAGTGATTGGCTATCTTTCTGTCGATAATCCATCGTTGGAGCTCCTTCTACATATCCACCGTGTTTGGCTGCTCGGCGACCCATTCGGGCCGGCCAACTACTTTGCCGTCGGGACACTGTGGACCGACGCAGAGGTGAGCTGCGCGAATCCACCCAACACTGCTCCTCCGGCTATTTAAGCTTCTATATAGTGCTAAGGAACAATGTTGTTCCTTAAGGGGTTTTGCTCCCTCTGCTTTTTCCCTAATGACGGATGATACTCTGTTAACCGGTTGGGTTCCCTAAATATTTGCTGCGATTGGGTGGTAGTTTATTACCATTTCAGTTGGATTTGAAATCCCCCATTGCTGCAGGGGATTGTTTTACTTTTCTCTCCCTTCTAAGTTTTTTTTACTGAATCCCTATTTGACGCCTTATTATTCAAATTAAACGACGTCCTAAATATAGTAAATTACGTTATTATCCATTCGTAAAATCAAAATTTATGTAAGAAGTTGTGTATATCGAGGAACTAAATACCGTCAAACACTATCAAACACCCACAAATGAAGATCGGAAGTAAAAATCGAACATCCGTCGAACCTCCATTTAGATAAAATATCGAGAAAACAAAAATTCGGCCGAGAACCAGCCCCGCCGGCCGCCGGTTCCGGCCGGGAACCAACCCGGCCGGCCGTCGACTCCGGCCGGGTTGGTTTCCGGCCGGAACCAGCGGCCGGCCGGGTTGGTTCTCAGCCGGAATCGGCCCAAATTTTTTTATTATTATTATTTCGTTTAGACCGAATCGGTTCAACCGAAATTAATTAGACATTGGACTCAATTTTTGTAACAATACTTTTTATTTACAAAAACTGTGGGAGGGGGATTCGAACCATAGTCTTTTAAGCAGAAAGACTAAGTGATTACCATCTCTATCAATATCACAATTTGATTAAAACATGCATTTAATTGATAATAATACACATTATCACAGCTAATTACTACTAAAAAGTAGCATCTTATCATACATTAATTAAATTGTACATTACATCTCAATTATTCGATCAATAAAAACTTCAAATCAATTATATAATTTGAAACTTCTTAACAAATTATTTAGTAACTATATTTTATACAATACAAATTATGATATTGAATTCTCTATACTACTGGGTTTAAGGTTAAAGTTTTAGAGTTTAGCGTTTAGGATTTAGAGTTTTAGAATTTAGAGTTTAGGGTTTTATGGTTTAGGAGTTCTAAGGTTATAGGGTTTAGGGTTCTAAGGTTTAGGGGTTAGAGTTTAGGATTTAGTATTTACGAGTTTTCGGTTTTGTTTAGTTTGGAGTTTTAGGGTTTTAGGTTGAGAGTTAAGGGTTTAGAGTTTAGAGTTTAAGGTTTAGGATTTAGGCTTCTAAGGGTTTCGGGTTTAGGGTTTTAGAATTTAGGGTTTAGGGTTTGATTATTTAGGATACTAAAGTTAGGGTTTAACGTATAGAGTTTAAGGTTAAGCGTTTTATCATTTAAAGTTCTAGGGTTAAGGGTTTAGGGGGTTTAGAATTTAGGGTTTAGGGTTTGGTTATTTAGGATACTAAAGTTAGGGTTTAGAGTTTAAGGATAAGCGTTTCATGATTTAGAGTTCTAGGGTTAAGGGTTTAGGGTTTTAGAATTTAGAGTTTAGGGTTTGATGGTTTAGGATTCTAGGGTTAAGGGTTTTAAAATTTAGGGTTTAGCGTTTGATGGTTTAGAATTTTAGGATCAAGGGTTTAGGGTTTCAGAATTTAGGATTTAGGGTTTGATAATTTAGGGTTCTAAAGTAAGGGTTTAGTGTTTTAGAATTTAGGGTTTAGGGTTTGCCGGTTTAGGATTTTAAGGTTAAGGGTTTTGAGTTTTAGAATTTAGGGTTTAGAGTTTAAGGATTTAGGGTTATATGATTTTAGAGTTTAGAATTTAGGTTTTAGGATTTTAAAATTTCGGCATATACGAAAGTTCCGACGGAGGAACACAAATCGGGATTAATCGAAAAAATCAGCCGCAAGAGGCCCCGACCGGAAGCTCGTTTTCGGCCGGAGGGGGTCCCGGCCGATTTTTTCGATTAATCCCGATTTGTGTTCATCGAATTTTAACGAAAAACGTATCGTGAGAGGTTTTCGAAATAAGTATTTTGATAGTTTCGTCGGTACAAAGTTTCTCGAATTATACATTTTGATAGTTTTGTCGATACTTTTCGAATTAGTAAATTTGGATAGTTTTGTCATTACGAAGTTTAGGACGTCGTTTAATTCGAAAGTTAGGGCGTCAAATAGTAAAACCCTTTTTTTATGTGTGTTGGAACACAACTTCTCCTAGAATACCAGTTTCTCTCCAATTAAGTAACTGTCACCGGTCTATTCAGCTTTCCCACAAGAGCAGTAGTTCTCATATATGTCTCTTCTCCTTGGACTCCACGTGTTGCCGTTAGCCCTTCTTTTCAACTTTCCCACTTTTCATTGTTGTTGAATCTACTGCATACAAACCCATATCATCTTCTCTTTTTTAGTATGCTGATTCAGTTATTGGTGATCTTTCCGTCGATGATCCGTCGATGGAGCTCCTTCTATATATCCACCATGTTTGGCTGCTCGGCGACCCATCCGGGCCGGCCAACTGCTTTGCCGTCGGGACACTATGGACCGACGCATAGGTGAGCTGCGTGAATCCACCCAACACTGCTCCTCCGGCTATTTAACCCGCCATCGTCTATGCATTCACTGACCGCCTTTTTTGTTTACTTTCGTATCGAGCGTGCGGATACAGGGCGATTCACACTAGACATTCGTTGGTGGTTTGGAGAAGTGCGTCACTGTCGGCTGCGTGTACAAGGTCTCTGGTTTCCCGTTTGGGCTCCCCATCCTTACTATCGGACATGTCAGTCTGCTCATTGGATTTCTCGTACAGGAATGGCGGAGTTACGAACTCCTGGAAACACCGCACCCCATTCCAATCGGAAGCGTTTTAATTGATTTCGTTCTCGAAGCTGTGCTCCTTCATTCGTCTGTCACCCTTTTTGGCAAGTGTTCCATCTATTCTTTTGCTCTTTTTTTACTCTCCCCTTTACTGGATCCCCGCTGGCGATGTGGAGATGATGAGGAGTTCTGATTAACTCCAATTACTATTTCACCTGGTGTCATCGTCGACATTTTGTAGTCGGGGTTGTTTTTGCTTTTGATCTCACGTTAACTTGGTTGCATATGTAATTTCACATATGAGTCAAGCTACATATCATCATCCACTTGCAGAATTAATTTAAGTTTGTTGCAGTTTCATGATTTGATCTGCAATTTGGTTACTTATGCATAGACACAATATGTGTGTTCCATGAGGAGTTCTCCATTACTATTGTCAGAGTATGTTTCTTGAGCTGCTTGGTTCAACTAATCATCTTATTGAATTTTTTGTTTCAGTTACTCTGAAAATTGCAAAACCATAAAAACCTATTGACAGTAAAAGATGCTCACCTGGACCGTGTTCTTTCAGGTTACCTCTTTATTTGGCAAGCTCCACGAGCTCTGTTCATCAGATGTTGTAGTCTCAGAGTCATAAAATATTTTCTCTCTAGCATAATGCTAAAACACGCATATTGGTCTTGAAGGTTGCTTACCTTGAATTGCAGCAACACAGACACGTAGGTAGTCTTTTATTCTTATTTTGAATCCAGTTATTTGGTTTAGGCATGACATGAAAGTTTGCTCACCTGAATAGGTGTTTAAATTGACAGAAATTTGCTGTGTTGAGGATGCGATAATCCCTACATTGAAGTTTATTGTTTGTTTTTTTGCATGGGTAAGATAAATCAAATGCTCTTTTATGATATCCATACTTCATACAAACTCCTTAATTAGTAAACATAATCATAGTAAAATATTTCATGTACCGATTCAACCCATATAGTGATACCCGTCGGGTACTAAATCCCTTTTTATGTACTTATTGTATAAGTCTTTGTTGTTGTACCTTATCTACATATATCGATTCTATTTATGTAATGACATATACAATATGATAAGTACATTTTTTATGCTTCCTATTCATATGTTTTTTACTTTATTACGAGTAAACAAACATATATTAAATATCGACTACTTCATAAGCAGCATCACGCTTCTAAAAAAATATAGTTTCTTGATATAGCGCAAGTGTGCATTTCTAATTCAGAAATGAAGCAAATGGATGACAGTCATACACATAGAGAGTAACAGCAAGTGAGCAGAAAGAAGGAAACTAACTGAACTATCCTAATCCTATGTAAATATTCGGAATACACCAAATGGGTTTTAGCTTCCCTCGTCCGTCTCAGTAAGTATTCATCGTAGATCTCTCATCTTCTTCTCTTATCGCGTTGATCATAACTGCGACTTGATTGATAGAAGGCCTGTCGTATTCAGATTCATGGACACATTTGATAGCAACTTGAAGCAGATTCAACATTCTTTCTTCACTTGCACCTTCTGATATCAGTTGCTTGTCGAAAACCTCCACTGTCCATTCTTCCCTAACCGCACTATGGACCCAGCTAGGCAAGCTGATTCCGTTGTTCTGCACCATCTTCCCAGTCAGAAGTTCGAGCAGGATGACTCCAAACCCATAAACGTCTGATCTGAATGTGCTGGAATTGGCCTGCTTAACCTCACTGAAACTGAAGCTGTTCGAGCCCTCGTCTTTGTCTTGTGCAGATGACATCAGTCCATACTCGCTTATGCAAGGCTCCAGGTTGTGGTTCAGCAGAATGTTGGAGGATTTCAGGTTCCCGTGGCCAATCCCATCCTCGTAAAGCTTCTTGTGCATCAAGACTAAAGCTTCAGCAATGGTGCCTGCTACTCTTAGCCTCTTACTCCACTCAAATGCTTGTCCCATCTTTGTTCCTGAGGAAAAAAAGATATTTGATAACGTAAAGATTCAATCTTGGCACAGTTTCCCGTTATTGAGACAGAAAATAATAATCTCTTACCATGGATATATCTGAAGAGACTTCCATTCTCCTGATAAGCATAGACTAGAAGTTTCTCATGTTGGGAATAGTAAAATGCGAGTGGAGGCAACACATTTGGATGGGTATCAGCTTGGTGGATCCTGTACATCCTATGCTTGAACTCAGCACTAGGAATTGGCCAATCTTTGATTCTTTTGACAACCACTGTCATCCCACTGTTCAAATTAACCTGGTACAGGCTTCCATGCTTCCCCCTCCCCAACAACTCAGCTGGAGCCTTGAGTAGTTGGTCGAAATCGAGCCCACCATTCCCTTCAATGCTACTAGTTAGGACAACTAGAGAGGAAGACATTAATGCACTTTCAGACAACTCTGATTTGCTGTCCCAGGAATGACCACCATGGTTTCCATGATCTGAGCTACTACTACCCTCATCTACAGAAGCAACAACCCTGTGGTTCTCCATATCACCTTTCTTAGACCCACCACCACCACTCTTATTTCTCATGTACATCTTGCAAATGATGAAGCTGGCGAGTGCTAATCCAAGAACGATGTACCCAGAGTACATCAGAATCTGATTTCTCGACACACCGTTCGATTTCTTCTTGCTGCCATCATCGGAATTTTGAGTTTCTGTTTTGCTTGTGTTCCAAGGTATACACGGCTTTGGCAATGGAGAGCCGCAGAGGTCAGGGTTGTCAAGAAAACTGTCCTGATTGAACTTTCCATGGACATCAGGAATCTGGCCACTGAAGTTGTTGTGGGACACATCAAACTTCTGAAGTTTGAGGAAGTCTAGCTGTGGTAATGGACCTGTGAAATGATTCCCCTGGGAAATGAATAGTGTTATCTCTGAGAGTTTGGTAATATTTGGCAACCCGCCAGAGAAGTTGTTGTGGGAGAAATCAAGTTTCCGGAGATTGTTCAGCTTGATTAGAGAGTCCGGAAGGCGTCCAGAGAAATTGTTCCTGCCCAGAAGCAAATGAGTTAGACTTGTGCAGTTAGAGATATGTGGTGGGAGTTGGCCAACAATCTGGTTCTGCTGCAGGTTGATGAGGGTAAGAGATGAAGCGAGAGGCTTCACGCTGCAAATTGAAGCGGGATGAAAGGCACCTGAGAGGTGAAGTCCTGAAAGACTGATCTTGGTGATAGAGTTATTAGAAGCATCACAAGTAATACCAGGCCAGGGGTTAAGGCAAGGATGGGTAGTTGCAACCCAACCAAAGGCCGGGTCAGGTTCACCAGTGGTGCTTCCGTTAAGGTTTGCCAGGAGGCTGATGAGCGAGTTCTTCACTTCATCGTCTACCGATGAATTAGCAGTAGGGTAGAGGGAGATGAGGAAGAGGGAAATGACAATCGCCCGCATGGGAAATTGATTCATTCTTGGATGGCTGGACAATTTGAGCTTGTGAATCCATACCCTCAATATAGGAGCTCTCAGGTTTTGAATGGAAATGATTGGAAGTGAGTGAGTGAGTGAGGAAATTCCAAATGTGATGCACTTAGAGTGAGGAAATTACAACAGATGTAGCCATTCAATAAAAGCAGAGAAGGGTCAAGGAGCCGGCTGACAGGTAACTAGTGGCCGCCTGTAATTTTCATACAACATCCCAAACTAATTGTGCCAATAAAATGAAGTGAACAACATTCCAGAATCAATCAATCAATCAATCTACAAAGCCTTCCAAATGTTGAGCTAGAATTGGAGGGAAAGGAATTGGAGCAGAGACAAACGGGTCTCACCGGGCACACTTATGGAAGCTAGCTCGCGGCAGCATCATAGCTGGTGATTAACACATGCTGTACAGGGTGTTTGAATAAGTCAAATCTGTCGGGAAAAAAAGTCAAACCTGGATTCTAGTCGGCGATTACCCCAGGACCATTTCTGTTTCAGCAAGGTAATCCAACTGAATTCCTAAGCATTTGTAGTCCATCTCCTCTTCTCTGCCATTCGTCAAAAACCAGATTGGCTCGAACCCAATAAACACTAGGTCAAATATCGGGAACCAGCGTTAAATGAATATATAACAGAAGCAATTAAGCATCATGAGAAAACATTCCTAGTTTGTAAGGATTTCTATATCTTTATTGTTCTTAATTGCATTACATTATAGGGACTGGGCAATATCTCTGATATTCCCCTCAACACAATTCGTATCCAATTCTTCATTAATTTACTAGCAAGTAAAAGGGATCTAATTGACTAGCAGGTATAACGGATGATGCTAACTTGATGCCATCACTGAGATGAATACGTAACCGATGTCCTATGTCAGCTCTAGGGATCTGCATCACCAGCAACATTTTCTTCACTGTATGTGCTTTTTCTGTCACTGCCATCCTCGTCACTCATTCTTCATCATTCTCCTCGTTTGATGTTCTCATGATGCCCGACTGCTTTGCATACCGTTCACAGTATTCTGTCATCCCAGCAAATTCAGAAGCAACAAGTCTATTCAATTTTGTAATTCTACACATGCAAGACTCAGTTAGGCATACAAAGATAGTCAGAGCACATTAGAATACATTGACCATAGGCTATCTGTAAGTAGGGGTGTAAATGGGTTGGGTTGGATTGGATTTTAGAGGGTTGGGGTTGGGTTAAGGATAAATAGGTTGTATTTTTTATTAATTCAACCCATTTTTTTCTTTAATCTAACCCAACTCAACCCTAATGGGTTGGGGCAGATTGAGGTGGTTTTAGACATGAGTTAGACCATTTTTTAAAAGATGAAATATTTTTCCAATTAGGGAAATACTCTAATAATGAGTAGGAGTGGGAATCGGAAGAGAATGAGATCCCGTTTTTTTATTTTTAAAATTTTGATTCTTGATTCTCGTCTAAGAAATCTCATTCCTATTCTCGAGTTAAAAACATTGATTTAATTCGGAACGAGAGTTTTTGTTCGGAAATCGAAACCCCGAATAGCAATTTTTTCTGAATCGAAATACTTCTATTGTCAATTTTATGGAATCATATATAAGTTGAGGTAGGTAATTTTCAATACTTAAGTCCCCAATCCCGCAATATATTTCTCTTGCAAAGTCGAAGGTTTGACATCTTGCTACTAGCTTACTACATAAGTACAATTCAAATACAAATCAATTTCATTCCAAAATGGATTATTCGACATACTGCTACTAGCCTACTACATAAGTACTCAAGTACAATTCAAATATAAATCAATTTCATTTCAAATTATTTCTTTCAAAGGTTCGACATACTGCTAATATTACATAAGTACAATTCTCATACAATTGCAAAGGAAGGAAAAGGCAAGGAGGGTTGAAAGAAGGAAGGAGGTAGGAGGTTGTAATAAGGATGGGTTAGTTTGGGTTGGGTTGAGTTGTTTAGAGTTAAAATTAAATAAAACCCAACCCTATGGGTTGATAACAAAACCGAACTCATTTCAACCTATACTATTTTGAACCCAACTCAACATACTTGAGTTGGGCTGGGTTGGGTTGAGTTTGTGGGTTTACGGGTCAAATTTACACCCTTATCTATAAGTCCTAAAAAGTTGAAAATTTCATCTATCATGTATCGATACAAAAAATCATTCCATAACATCTAAAGAAGGAAAACCTAATATACCTTTTACCTTTTCATCATACTGTCTTTTTCCATCATCATAAGTGAAGCTGCGTCAGAATTGAGTGGATCTGAAGGATTTGGGTAAAGCAATATCTGCGGAACAAAAACCTCAAAACACATTCAACAGATCTGCAACCACAAGGTGAGGAGAGTCAACGGTGAGGCAAAACACGGTATGAAAAACACATACTGACGGTTATATAACTGGATGTCCAAACATTTTCTGCTGAAGAATTACAATTGTCATTGTGAAAGTTACAATCTAGATGCCCAAGGAGAGCAAAACTGTATGTAACATCTCATCTTAACCGCACTATAATTTTACTTAACTCAATATATTACTATCCTTTGAATATCCGTATGTGCAAAGTTGATGGACTAAGTAGGTGAGTTTAATTAAATGTAAATGTTCCACCCATTTTTAATAAATGAGAAGAAAAGAACGACGATACACCCACCTTCACACAATATGTCATTGCATTTCCTTCTCTTATCTGCTTATGAAAAGCATATTAATTTTCCTAAGTTGCTAAGAGAAAGAACACAATAACATTTTACTATAAAAATGTATTAGTTTTACACTTAAGGGCGAACACATCCGTTGGTACGTAGCTAAGTTTGAGAGATGGGAATTGTGCATTCTGGTTGGGATTAGAGAGTGCAGAAGTTGAGAGGGGCTTCGACCGGAAGGCTCATATCGGTGTTTTTGATAGCCTTTTTCGGTGAGGGTCTCCTGCATATCCGACAGGGTTAGACGTTCCTTTATGTGTCTATTTTTAGTTTTACCTGTCATATGCATGCATACTAGGAGTGTGGCCTATGCATTTATTTCATTTTGCTTACTATATTTGTGACTTATGGTGGACATGAAATGATATATGTTTTGTTGTTTTGCTATCATTTTCGGCAATGATATATGTTGTGACCTTATATTCCTTAATGAGTAATCACCTAGATAATTATTCTAGGGGAAATAAATGGGTAAATTCTTGATCACCTAGATTAGGGCTCGTATGTTGGCGATCTACGTGTGTGCATATATGGCCCTTAATGGGCATGATTTATTCTACGACTATATGGCCTGTAATGGGTATTTCCTCTGCTACTTGTTTACCGCCCTAAATAGGTGCTGCCTCTGCTACGTGACTACCCCGGAATAAATTATTAGAGTTATAGGAAGCCTTATGTGTTACGTGATGGGTTATTTGTTATGTGATTATCTGCATCCGAGATTGGCTCAGGGCTAAAGACCCTCATTCAAATAGTAGCACTGAACCCTTATTTTTCCTCAAACCGACAGTAAAAGGCGCTGGTACACACTGAGATTCTACAAATGATCATCGTGTCAAGGAGGGCTTCATCGATGGGCGACCGTGGCGATGATGCTAGGTAGAATCGGAAGAATGAGTCTTGATCATCACCATTAATTTATGGGTTTTAAATTTTACATATTTGCACCATATGCATAAGTCATGTGACATCGTGTGTATTTAAAGGGTGCAAGGTTGTCCTATAATATGTAACGGCCATGAAAGATGGCGTATTTGGTACCTCTATTAGTATTTTGGGTATGGGATTTTTCACTTGTTCTGTGTCTTTGTGGACCAATGTTGTGTATTAAAATAAAATATTTTTATGCTTTCCTAGATTATATGCGTGATTTAAAGGTGGGTCTCTGACAGTTTGGGGTCCAAAAAAAACTGATTCTACTACATAGAAAAGAAGGAAATTAATGAAATTGTTTAGTCTTACTTTTATAATTTTCATAAGTAACATATTATCCCATAACGATTCTATTATTTTTCATAAAGTCAACAAACTCGGTTTGTTTAGGGTGTTACACTATCATATATTATCTGCCTGTTTTTCTCTTACATGTACAGACACTCGAAATTTGAAGTGTTACGTTAAAATACATAACAAAGTTTGAAGATATTAATCAAGGACACATTAACAGATGCCTCAGAGTCAGAATTGAGCATTCATGATCAGTATTTAGCTTATTTTAGAAAATAACCTTCATAACCTGTCAAATGTCGTTTAGAAAATATCCCTTCCAAGACGGCAAGGTTAAAATTCAACCAGTTTCCAGATATTCATGTGTAGCCCCATAAGCAGTAGGAAGTTGAAGATGAAGTGTCTATTAGTGCGAACGAAAATGTTACATGTTGTGAGTTATGACCGTTTGTATATAAACCAGATTTTTTTAGACGAGCGATGCCGCTTAATATATGTTTGTTTACCGTAATAAAATAAAAACATATCAATAAGAAGCATAAAAAATGTACTTATTATATTGTATATGCCATTACATAAATAGAATCGATACATGTACATAAGGTATAATAACAAAGACTCATACAATAAGTACATGAAAAGAGATTTAGTACACGACGGATATCACTACATGGGTCGGGTATCACTACATGGGTCGAATCGATATATGTACAAGAACAATAAACCCAGTGAAATAATCTTTTCTTCCGTCTTCACAAAATCTAATCTAACTCAAGGGAATTGTAAAGAATCAATTCTAAGAAAGCCACAGCAAAAATTCAGCTTTAAGTTAGTCAAACAACTAAGCTTGTCTATATTGTAACTTGTAGAGGAGCCTATTGAATGCATTTGGCAACATTTTTAAATCCCGTTAAAAGAAAAACAATAAAATATCCATCAAGAAACTAAAGACACTAAGCGATAGTTTAGAAAAGGAGAATCTTTGTCACCTTTAACTTGCCTTCCGTTAGAGGAAGTTGATTTCCTCAAATTGGCTTAGATTGGATATGTTCTCCAATGCTTTGTGTGCGAAATTGAAAGACAACAAAGAGTGACGAGAGCTAAAATTCTATCGTTGGAAATACTAAGTACAATAGTTGAAGGCAATACTTGGAAAGTACATAAAATTTTGGACTATGTAAATAATAATCACTCAAGTAATATATGCATTATTCTTCACCTTAATGCAGCTGGAGCAACACGAACCACAAAAATGAACATCCATGAGAGTACTAAAATGTTAGTGTGATTATGTTTACTAATTAAAGAGTTTGTATGAAGTATGGATACCATGAAAGAGCATTTGATTTATCTTACCCATGCAAAAATCAAGTAATAAACTTCAATGTAGGGATTGCATCGCATCCTCAACATAGCAAATTTTCATCAATTTAAACACCTATTCAGCTATTCTCCACCAGCAAAATTTCATGTCATGCCAAAACAAAATAACTGGATTCTAAAAAAAATAAAAAAAACCACCTACATATCTGTGTTGTTGCAATCCAAGGTAAGCAACCTTCAAGACTAATATGTGACCATAAATTGTTTTAGCATTATGTTGGAGAATAAAAATATTTTCTGACTATGAGACTACAACAGCTGATGAACGGAGCCCATGGAGCTTGCCAAATGAAGAGGTAAGCTGAAAGAACACGGTCAAAAGTTAATAGGGAAATCATTGTAATGGAATAATGGAACCAACCATGTGATAAAGGAGCAAGGAAGTGACATGGATCTGGAAGAAATTGGTATTGAAGATGAAACGGATCTAGGCACATGTGGAACATGCAAGATACTGACAGATCTGAAGCGAGAACATGAGGAGACTACAGGAAAAGAGATCAAGTAATGCATTTAGGAACAATTTGATGATTTGCCCAATTTTTGTTGGAGGATAAATGCAAAGGTTCAGGTGAGCATCTTTTACTGTCAATAAGTTTCTCTGGTTTTTCAATTTTCAGAGTATCTGAAACAAAAATTTAAATAAGATGATTAGTTGAACCAAGCAATTCAAGGAACATACTTTGACAATAGTAATGGAGAACTCCTCGTGGAACACACATTTTGTGTCTAAATGCATAAGTTAACTAAATCGCAGATCAAATCATGAAACTACAAGAAACTTAAATTAATTCTGCAAGTGGATGAAGATCTGCAGCTTGACTTATATGTGAAATTACATATGCAACCAACTCATGCAATCAAGTCAACGTGAGATCAAAAGTAAAAACAACCCCGGCTACAAACTGTCGACGATGACAACAGGTGAAATAGCAATTGGAGTTAATCATAACTCCTCATCATCTCCACATCGCCAGCGGGAATCCAATAAAGGGGGAAGCAGAAGATAGAGCAAAAGAATAGATGGAACACCTACCAAAAAGGGTGATAGACGAACGCAGGAGGGCAGCTTCGAGAACGAAACGAATTAAAATGCTTCAGGTTGGAATGGGGTCCAGTGTGTCCAGGAGTTCGTAACTCCACCATTACTGTAAGAGAAATCCAATGAGTAGACTGGCATGTCCGATAGTAAGGACGGGGAGCCCAAACGGTGAAACCGGAGACCTTGTACACGCGGCTGACAATGACACGCTTCTCCAAACCACCGGTGAAGGTTTAGTGTGAATCGCCCGTATGCGCACGCCCTGAAACGAAAGCAAACAAAAAATTGCGGCCAGCGAATGCATAGACGATGGCAGTAAGGATAGCCGGAGGAGCAGTGTTGGG
The DNA here is from genome assembly GCA_030674075.2 of Linum usitatissimum. Taxonomy (NCBI): domain Eukaryota; kingdom Viridiplantae; phylum Streptophyta; class Magnoliopsida; order Malpighiales; family Linaceae; genus Linum; species Linum usitatissimum. The sequence goes on from JAUJYP020001424.1 coordinate 3,624,556, forward strand.
TGGAATCGCGCAGCTCACCTCTGCGTCGGTCCACGGATGGGTCACCGAGCAGCCAAACACGGTGGATATGTAGAAGGAGCTCCGGCGACGGATCATCGACGGAAAGATCGCCAATCACTGAATCAGCATACTAAAAAAGAGAAGATATGGGTTTGTACGCAGCAGATTCAACAACAAAGAAAAGTTGGAATGTTGGAAAGAAGGGATAAGGGCAACACGTGGAATCCAAGGGAAAGAGACATATATGAGAACTACGGCTTTGGTGGAAAAGCTGAATAGACCGGTAACAGCTACACAATTGGAGAGAAACTGATATTGCAAGAGAAGTTGTGTTCCAACACAAAAAACATCAATTAAAAGGGAGACAGAAGTAAAACAATCCCCTTGTAGCAATGGGGGATTTCAAATCCAACTGAAATGATAATAAACTACCATCCAATTCCAACAAATATTTAGAGAACCCAACCGATAAATCCTTAAAGAACAGTGCAATTCCTTAGCGCTATATAGAAGATTAAATGATAAAATTGTAATACAGTATAATATTGGTTGTAAACAAGTATTTAACACAAACTTCAACGTGAAGAGAGAACTATGATAAAAGACTTACATCTCATCGACATTTGGATGCAATATTTTATTGAGAAACCCAATATAAGGAGATTTAAAGGGATACGCATCTGGTAACTCCACTCGGAGTTTCCAAACACCAGCTTCGTAGAGGCCTGCAAATATTGAAGTAAGACTACAGCAAGAAGCAAATATGACAAAATTCAAGGCTACGATACAAGATGACAGGACAAAAGAAAAGAGGTGAAACAGAATCAGCAAAGGGAAACCAGGAAAAGAAAAGAGTGATCAGAATTAGAAGTGCCGATGGCATTATAGCATTAGAATTCCCAATTTTAGGTGCACCATAGAACAACATCACATTTGTGTTCCAAAACTAATAACATGCTTGCCTGAGAAGGTGGTGGGTTTGCTTCTGGAAAGCAACACCAAGATGCAATGTCCATATATACATTAGCATATTGAAGAAAAATAATCACTTTCTTTCGGACCATGGAACTCCACGTTGAATTCATTAATCCCATCGTTGATAATTTCCACTGTGTAGCCACTCATCATACTACGATAAGGATTGCAGTAGAATGGTTAGGATCATGAAAACAGTGTTGGAGCAAGTATAATAAGGCAGAAATTAAAGTTGATGATGCAACCTTTAAAACATCAACTCCCAAAGAGAGAAAAAAAATAAAAAGGATCAGTTCGACAGATATACCTCCTTCATGAGCTACAATTTTCAATTGAATCCTATTTTGGTACAGAGAAATGGGAAGAACTGATTGCTAATTTGTATTTTCAGCAAATCCTGAACAGCAAAATAGTTCCATGAGAGAAAAGGAAGATTATATAATGATAACACATACACTTTCATGATATCCATGTCTCTTCTCTTGCTTGGTGAAGCCATTTTCCACTTCAATGACTTGTCAATTGGAAACCTGGCACGAGAGAGAAGTCCAGGTTGAGACATAAGCAACTCTCTGGGTCTGTATTCAGAAAAGAAAAATCATAGCCTATGACTCTAAATCTCTGATGGCTTCCTGAACTCATTGCTTCCACAAGGAAAAACAACTTTTATCTGCCCGCTCAACTTTCAAAGTGTAGTCAAAAGGGAAATAAGTGCAGATAAAATTTCAATGATCAACTATTATCAATCAAGTTTAAAGCAACTTTCTGGACCACTGAATTAGTTTCACTGCCTTAGAAGGAAGAACAACCATCAGTAGGCCAGTATGAAATCAGGTGGACAATTTTGGAACAGCCAATCATGAAGGACGTTGTGATATACCCAAGAGAAACCGTCAGAGGAGGTGACTAACAGGAGTGGCGCCAAAATATGGCATAACCAAAAGACATAACTCAGTACATAATGGTGCCTGACAAATTTTACCAAGTTATTCCAATGAAGGATAAGCAGCTTGCATTACGTCGAGAAAATGGGTACAAGAACAATGCAATAAGCAAAGTCAGCCTATTGATTGAAGCCAGGGAAAATCACATATTAGTATATTACCAGGACATATACGGAACAACAATAGAATCCTATAAGCCGATTGGCAGGACGAGGAACAAGAGAGAACGAAAAGGATAAGCAACTTGGAGAACACAACAAACTGGCCACATCGCAGGAAGTAATCGAACATGCAGCTCAAGGACAAGAATATAGCATGTTCGATTTCTTGGAAAAGGAATGCAGATCCTGCATAAACTAAGGGGATTACTATATGACGCCCTAACTTTCGAATTAAACGACGCCCTAAACTTCGTAATGACGAAACTATCCAAATTTACTAATTCGAAAAACTTAGTTTCGACAAAACTATCAAAACGTATAATTCGAGAAACTTTGTACCGACGAAACTATCAAAATACTTATTTCGACAACCTCTAACGGTACGTATTTCGTTAAAAATCGATGAACAGAAGTCGGATGAATCGAAAAAATCAGTACAAAGGCCCCGGCCGGAAGCTCGTTCCGGCCGGAGGGGGCCCCGGCCGGCCGGCCATTCCGGCCAGCTACTACTGCGGGCCGGAATGGCCGGCCGGCCGGGACCCCCTCCGGCCGGAACGAGCTTCCGGCCGGGGCCCTTTAAACCCTAAATTTCACGTAAACACGAAAATCATATAACCCTAAACCCATAAACTGTAAACCCTAAATTTTAAAACTCAAAACCCTAGATCCTTAAAATCCTTAACCTGCAAACCCTAAACCCTAAATTCTAAAACGCTAAACCCGTACTTTAGAACCCTAAACCCTAAATTATCAAACCCTAAACCCTAAATTATCAAACCCTAAACCCTAAATTCTTAAATCCCACACCCTGGATCCTAAATATGTAAACTATGAAACGCTAAACCCTAAACCCTAGAATCCTAAAAAAGCAAACCCTAAACCCTAATTTTCGTAAGGATCGAGGCCTCCGAAACCAAATTTTCGGAAGGACCGAGGCCTCCGAAACCGTATATTCGGAAGGACCGAGGCCTCCGAAACCGTATATTCGGAAGGATCGAGGCCTCCGAAACCTAACTTTCGGAAGGACCGAGGCCTCCGAAACCTAATTTTCGGAAGGACCGAGGCCTCCGAAACCTAATTTTCGGAAGGACCGAGGCCTCCGAAATCTAATTTTCGGAAGGACCGAGGCCTCCGAAATCTAATTTTCGGAAGGATCGAGGCCTCCGAAACCTAATTTCCGGACGGACCGAGACCTCCGAAACCCTAATTTCGGAAGGGATCGAGGCCACCCGATATCTAATTTTCGGATGGATCAAGGCATCCGAAACCAAATTTTCGAAAGGACCGAGCCCTTCGATAACTACTTATCAAACCCTAAACCCTAAATTTTAAATGCCCTAAACCCTTAACCCTAGAACTCTAAACTCTAAACAATAAAGCGCTTATCCTTAAACCCTATACGTTGTACCCTAACTTTAGTATCCTAGATAATCAAACCCTAAACCCTCAATCAATCCTTAATATTTTACCGGTCAACTATTTTCTCGCATCGGTCATCGTTCATCTACATTACCCGTATATATCCAATTTGGGAAACTTTGTACCGACGAATGTATCAAAATATTTATTTCGGGAAATCTTTCACGGTACGTTTTTCCTTACATTTCGATGATCCCAATTCGGGATGGAACGAAAATTAGCTTCACGAGGGTCCGGCCGAACCAAATTCCGGCCGGAGGGGGCCCGGGCCGGCCGGCCGTTTCGGCCCGCACTAGTGGCCGGCCGAAACGGCCGGCCGGCCCGGCCCCTCCCGGCCGGAATTTGGTTCCGGCCCGACCCCCGTGAAGCTAATTTTCGTTCCATTCCAACTTTTATCCCAAATTTTTTCCGAAATTTGTAACGTTATATCGTACTAATTTTTTCAGAGTTATCACATTGGAAACACGATATTAACGTTCCGTCGATGCACTGATTCCGCATGAGCACTTCGGTAAGCGAAATTAAACCCGAAATTTCTTTACCTGGGAATCATTACGAAGCATATAGTTGATAATTATGTGTTCTGTGTTTATAATGCAGGGAGATTCATCGCTCGCAAGGGTGACGGCATCAATTACACAGAACACTTTCTATCCGACGATGTTTACGATACGCTTGATGAAGCATTTGAAGCCGCCAAACGAATTGCCCGGACGTTTAATTTCACGCCGACTAAAGGATCGAACAAAATCAATTCGGCGGAGCGAGACTACCGTGTGTATCTATATCGCTCTCGAGGACCGATGCGTAAATCATCGGCTTCCACTCCTCCGAAACGGGTTACCAAAACCAAAAAGTGTAACTGCCCCTTCAAACTGGCGGTGAGGTGTCGGGTCGTGCGTGGGGAGTGGAAGTTCTTCATCGACGGGGTTGGCCAAACCGGCGATCGTACAATATCTAAAGGCTTCCACAACCATTTTTTCGTGCCATACCCCGAAGCTAGCACCGAAAGTAATGCACTTACGAGTGAAGAGAAGAGCGAAATTCGGGACATGCTTGCGACGCACACACGACTCGAACAAGATTAGGTACGCTCTCAACAAGAAGTTCAATTCTCACCATAATATAAATCAGATATACAACGAGTCCTACAAGGTGAGGAAAGAAAAATTAGGCGGCATGAGTTCGACGGATTGGACATTGAGAGCCGCTACACGACATGGATATTTTGTTCAGTCTACAAAAGATGACAACAAAAATTTGGCCAACCTTTTTCTCTGTCACCCAGAGTGCACGGATGTTGGGGGCTTGGTATTACGTCATTCTAATTGATTCAACCTACAACACCAACAAGTATAGGAAGCCGGTGATCCGGTTGATAGGTGTGACACCGGTGCGAGAAGAACTTCACTATCGGCTTTGCCCTCGTTGAGAACGAGAAGGCCGAGACGTATATTTGGTTGTTGAACCAATTGCGCTCGTTGTTGGGAGAGCGAAAGCCAACCGCGTTTGTCACCGATAAGGAGCGCGGATTGGCCGTTGCTTTGCGGAGTGTCTTCCCGGAAACACCACACTTACTTTGCGTGTGGCATATGAAGAGGAACATAGCCGCTAAGATAAAATTTGTCACAAGGAACGAGGAAAGTGCCGAGGCTTTTGTGCACGGGAGATGGAACAAAGTGTTGTACGCATTTTCCGACGAAGACTTCAAGGAAGAGTGGGATAGCATGGTCGATAGTGATTGGGCCGGGATTGGAGGGTTGATGGAGTACCTAACCGGTGAGTGGCCGCCGTGCAAAACTCGGTGGGCTCATTGCGATACCAATAAGGTTTTTCACATCGGAAACACAAGCACTAATAGAGTGGAGTCCCAACACTCGTCGCTTAAGACTTGGTACAACTCTTCCAATCAAGTTTGTGGATTCACTCTTCGAGGGCTACCATGCATCCATCGAAGGACAAGTGATCGAAGTTCGAAGGCGTTAGATGACTCGAGTGCAAAGGTATTCACATCCTCTTTCCCTATGTAGTTACATATTTGACATGTGATTGTTGATACTAGGTCATTAATGGTTGTTGGTAATTCGGTGTAGGTCTACCGTTACGCCCAAAGACCGCCTTTTGTTTATCTCAATAATGCGGTTTCCGCATGGGCGATTGAGCTTTTGACCGAAGAGCTCTCGAAGGACACAACTTGTGATTGTGTAGTGGAGACAACACATGGAATCCCGTGTTATTGTAGTTTACACTCTAAGGAGGCCGCCGACGAGGAGCCGAAACCATACCACTTACACAAATTTTGGCGTTCATTGTCTTACACGACCCCGCAGCACGACGTTTGGGCCGAGCACGATGTTGCTGATCGCAATATTCTTGACGGGATGGTTAAGACTATATGCTCTAGAGGAGGGCCATCCGTCCGAGCCTTGAGTCGATTAGTTCGGTCAGCGTTTCAACCCGAGTCCGAAGGTTTGAAAGAACCGAAGGTTGCCGATGCTCCTAAAGGCCGACCGCGTGCGAGGAAGACCGACCGTCGAAATCCGTCTTGGCATGAGCATGCTAGTGCACGGTGTACTCCTCCGAAGAGTAGAGGTAGCTCAACTAGATCTACACCTAATTCGAAGGCTACACCTTCCTCGAAGGCTACTACTTCGAAGACGGGTATGTTCACTTATCGATGTTCCCGGTCCTTCCCGTTTCTCAACAAGAATTTTTTTAACTCATGTGTGATATAATTTCTTCACAGTTCGTCAGTTCGGGAGGTACATACCGGCGGGTATGCACCCGGTACTTGGGGACGTGTTTAACCCACGTGGGGATGGACATTGCGGATTTCGGTGCATTTCATACATAGTATCGGGCGGTGACGATAGCCGCATATGTGGACATGCGGAGGCGTCTAATGGAACATGTCACAATGAACCGGTATGAACTCTACACTAATGTCTATTCCACCGACCTAAACGGCGTCATTCACCGGTTGGGTTGGTTATGGGAAACTCCATGTGATGAAACATGGTGGTTTTGGAATGTGGATCTTTTGGGGTATGCCACCATGTTTAACCGGACTTTCGTTGTCTTCGGACCCGGAATTCGCGGGGTACCTTATGGGGAGACTTATCTACCGTTGATAGTAGAAGAAGGCACAACGGCGCCACTAGGCGTGTCGTATATCGTTTGCACGGGGAATCATTGGGTTGTACTCACGTTGGATGATGCTATTCCGGTGTTACCTATCCCGGCGAAGTCTATGTATTGGAGGTACCGGGCGCATGACCGAGCCAAAGAAATGTGGGAACATGACTTATACCGTGAAGAGCATGTAGAGTATGAACGGTTGATTCAATAGGTCATTTACTTAATATGTGTAAACTTTATGTGACTCGAGCGTACGGTGATTGTGACATAATATTATTCCATGTGTTTGTGACGTCCCATAACGTTCAAAATAACATATCTGGGGTGATCGGTGGCTGAAAATTAGGTATGTTCAAAATAACATACCCGGAGGTCTTCCGAAAACGAAATTCGAAAGGGGGGGGGGGGCCGAAAATGGTTTCTCGCCCGGGGGGTTGGGCCGGCGGCCAACCCGGCCGGGAGGGGGGTGGGCCGGCCAATGGTTCCGGCGGGGGGGGGGGGCCGGCCGATGGTTCCGGCTGGGGGGGGTGGGGGCCGGCGGGTGGGGGGGGGCCGGGGGGTGGTTCCGGCCGGGAGGGAGTTGGGCCGGGGGGTGGTTCCGGCCGGGGGGGGGGGGGGGGGGTTGGGCTGGAATTTCGTTCCGGCCGGAACCCTAATTTCCCGGAAACCCTAATTTCGGAAGGGAGTTCCGAAACCCTAATTTCGGAAGGGAGTTCCGAAACCCTAATTTCGGAAAAAAAACAGAAACCCGCATATCCACACGAGACTTCTGAAACCCTAAATTCGGAAGAGATTTCCGAAACCCTAATTTCGGAAACAAATCCCTAACCCGCATATCCACACGAGACTTCCGAAACCCTAATTTCGGAAGAGATTTCCGAAACCCTAATTTCGGAAACAAATCCCTAACCCGCATATCCACACGAGACTTCCGAAACCCTAAATTCGGAAGGGAGTTCGGAAACCCTAATTTCGGAAACAAATCCGAACCCCGCATATTTCGGATTAGAGTTCCGAAACCGTAATTTTCACACGAGGGTTCCGAAACCCTAAAAATCATATAAATATTTAAATAAAACATAGATAATACGAAATGATAGTGACTGTATGTCCATCAAACATAAGCATAATAAAACATGTTTTTCATACATAGTTCGAAAAAAGGAAAGTACATCAAACAATCCACACAACCTCAACCCTCTCTCTGGCTCCGATATCCGGTATACAGATCCTCAACCGCACCCGAAGCCCCTCCATGTGATCGTAGTACTCCCGAAGAGAGTCCGCGTGCCGCCGCCCAAGCGTACCATCGAAGTAGGAGGCCATACCATCGAACACTCGCTGTGTAATCTACGAAAAAACATAAAGGAGAAATTAGATAATGAACATGTACACATTTGAAACTTTTAAAATGTGGACTAGGTATCGAACTTACCAGCTCAGCCGGAACTCCAACACCGGGGTTAGCCGGAGCCACGATGCGTGGATGACTATGCTCCTGGAACCACTCCAAGTATCCTGGACCAACATCCCCACCAGCCGACGCCCTCTCGAACATAAGGTGGAGCCGGTGAAACCTGATGAAGTCCTCGCTCCAACCACATCCTATCATCCGCCGGGCCCACCGAACGGCATATGTCCTGATAGATTTGGGCCTAACGGCCCGTAGCGGCACAGGGATCGAGGGGGGGACGACCTGTGTGTAGCCAAACTGTCGGAGCACACGATAAGAATCATAGAACTCCCAACATCGGCGCAACGTAGGAGACCACGGTAGGTCGTGGCGGGGACCTCAATGCCGGGATGAGGTCCAAAAGGAAGCCAACAAACATCACGGGAATCCATGTTATCGAGGAGGCGACGGTAGTAGTCCAACCTCTCTCGTAGGAAGCCCGCACCCCGACTAGGTGACTCTGCACTGTCCCACCTACCAGCTAAAGCCTCTCCGGCCCTACGCTCCCGTCTAAGCGTCCTCGGAGGCCCGACACCGGGAAGTACTCGTAGATCCGGGACCGGAGCAACGTCACACACCCCGACATCGCCCCGGCATCCGCCCCCGCTAGCCTTCCCCAACTCCCGATACAACCGGGCTAGCGCACCAAGCACCCCAAGCATACTCCGGCACATCGGTGATCGGACCCATGAAGTACTCCCAACCGAGAAGCCGTGATCGATCGGCCCGACCTATCCCGGAACAGGTACCTCCAAGAAGACGAGAAGAGGAATACCCCGTAAGCAATATCGTCCCCCATATGCTTACCGAGAGAGATCATGTCCCTCTCGTGCATGGCACCGTGATCATACAAGGGTGGCCCAACCGTCTCCCCCCGACCGCGTACTCCAACGCAAAGAACCGAGCCGAAGCCAAGGGACTCCGCTACACCCGCTCTCAAGTCAACCGGAGATCGGGGCTTATGAAGCGGTCGTCCAGTGGACCGGCACACGGAGAATGTGGAAGACGTCGTGCAAAGTGATCGTCATCTCTCCCCACGGCATGTGAAAGGTGTTAGTATCCGGCTGCCACCTCTCAACAAATGCCTCCGGCAGAGGCTCGTCAAAGTGGGTCGACATGCATCGGCCCAAGTGAAGAAGTCCGGACTCTCGCATGATCGGCCAAATGGTCCGAGTCCGGATGTCGAACTCGCTCACGGTGTCCCACCGCTTAGGGCGCTTAAGGAACCCGAATACCTTCGGGTCCCCGTACCCCTCGCCCGACTCCCACAAGTAGTGGGCAATGTGACCCCCAAAGCTCGGGATCACCGTCGGCGTCCTCGGTCCCCCCTCGGGAATCCTACCGTGAGCTCCCATGTACGACTAAGCCCGAAAAAGTCTACGGCACCGGCGGGATCCTCCTCCCGGACCCGCGCGAGACGGCTAGGCTTCCCTCCTCTCACGCCGACACCGGCGGAGGCATGTGACGAGCCCGTAGAAGCCAAGTGCGGAGAGCTCGTGTGCGCAGGAGGCATGTGTGGAGAAGCCATCGGCGGGGAAATCCGTGTGTCGTCGTACTCAAACCCCGGCGGTGGACCCACATCCTCGTCATCATCCTCCGGATACGACCTCGCCGGGTACGTAACGGGAGGGTACCGGTCGGGGAGTCGTAGATGCGCAACTTCTTGTTCTTCTTCGCCGCCTCTCCCTCTTTCCGTCGAGAAGCGGTGACCACCCGCTCCTTCATCCGATCCAAAACACCAACTTGTTTTCCTTTCCCTCTCATCTTCCGGATCCCATCGGTTTCTTCCTCTACCGGATCCCGACTGTGCGATTTACCTCCGCCTTTCGTTTTCGCCATAATTCTCACTAAACTGCATTTAAACAAATAAATGGTTCTAATAAAATTCGGATTCTACTAAACTAGGTTAAAATCTAATTAATCCTAACTAAACCCTAATACCCTAATCCAAAACCCTAATTTTAGTAAATATTCACTAACTAAACCCTAAACCCTAATTATGATTCACTAACAAAACCCTAAACCCTAATTATGGTTCACTAACAAAATCCTAATTTTTATTCACTAACTACCTAAACCCTAATTATTATTCACTAACAAAACACTAATTATTATTCACTACCTAAACCCTAATAATTCTCTAACATTCTCTAATCAAACCCTAAAAATTCTCTAAAACCCTAATCACCCTAAACCCTAATTAATTTCATAATTTAAAAAAAAAAAAAAAAAAAATGGTTGGGCCGGCCGCCGTTTCGGCCGGGAGGGCTCCGGCCGCCGCCGTTCCGCCCCCGCCGGCTAGCTCGGCCGAATTAATTTCCCACTGGGACTAGCCGGGGCGAACGGCGGCGGCGGCCGGAGCCCTCCCGGCCGAAACGGGCGGCCGTTTTTTTTTTTTTTCAAAAATCGTACCTTCAACGATTTCGGAGATCGATCTTCGGTCTTCGAGCTTCGATTTCTTCTTCCGTTAGACGTTTGAGAGTGTTTGGGAGTGTTTGCTACTGTTCGATTGTGTTCGGAATAGTGAATACACACAACAACTTATAAGGATTTCGATTTTACGAAAGGATAATCTTGTAATTCACTTAGATTAGGGCGTTGTTTAATTCGAAAGTTAGGGCGTCAAATAGGGATTCAGTAAACTAACTACGCAAGCCACCGAGTCGGTTTTGAAACGAAGAAGGAAGCGACGCCGTTTTGTCCAACTGTATTATCTTTCCTGGTTCGCTCTTTGGCGGCAATTGTCTCGAGTCGTTGATCGCAGTTCTCACTTCCTAAGAAGAAGAAGAAGAAGAAGGTTACAGTGGAAGGTCAACTTGACGGGGCAGCATGGGAGTCCAGGGTCTGTGGGACCTACTCGCTCCCGTCGGCCGTCGTGTGTCCGTTGAAACGCTTTCCGGGAAGAGGCTCGCAATCGGTACGCTATCAAAACCCTAATAAGCTGATGATTCTGCTTACTAGATGCAGTAGTTTGCTGGCTGATTGGTGCTTGTGATGTGCAGATGCGAGTATTTGGCTGGTCCAGTTCATGAAGGCGATGAGGGACGACAATGGAGATATGGTCCGGAATGCTCATTTGCTAGGGTTCTTCCGTCGAATTTGCAAGCTTCTGTATCTCAGGACCAAGCCTGTATTCGTATTTGATGGAGGAACTCCTGCTCTGAAGCGTCGCACGGTTATTGCCAGACGACGGCAGCGTGAAAATGCTCAGGCTAAGATACGGAAAACGGCCGAGAAATTACTTCTTAATCAAGTCAGTTTGCTTTCCTGGAAATGATAACCTCTGTTATTGATGTACAAGTTTAATCATTGACACTATAATTTTCTGCCTGGAACTGCCCATGATTCTTTCCTCCGCGTGGTATTATGATAATTGATACATGAATGATTCAAGTTACTCATTTGGCTTTGATTCCCCGTGCAGCTTAAGGCAGCGAGGCTGAAAGAATTGGCAAAGGATCTTGAAAACCAGAGGAAGAACCAGAAGAATGATCCGAAGGGAAAGAAGGTTACATCAGAACAGACAGCCAAGGAGCCAAGCATTGTTGAGACTGGGGATGCAGCAATTGGTTGTTCCAATCAAGAGAAACTGGATGAGATGTACGAAATGGATTTGTCGTATGCTTCACTCCAGTATGTCATTTTGTTTTCGGCAGTTCATTGATCTCGTTTCTCTCTCTTTCCCTTTAGGCTGGCAGCATCTATTGCAGCGGAGGAAGATGGGGGTATTAAAAATGCATCAACTTCTGCTGGTCTGGTTGGGGAGGACGATAAATATGAAGACTTGATACTGGTAAATTTATGCTCAATATGTTGGCCATGAGTACCGTTTCTTCCATTTGTCCAACCTATTTTTATTCCTGCACAAGGTCATGATTGTGTTTGAGCTTTTGGTTCCATCGGTTTCCTTTGACGGGGATGCTAATTTACAATTTATGCGATATTATTACTTGGGTTGGTTACAGATCATGTAAAACCACGTTTCTTATTTATGTTTGAAGTTAATTTAGCCACAAAACTCTGTGTCTTTGATAAGGATGATTAAGGGATCTTGTCTGGGTAGATATGTTGTTGCATCTTAAAGCAGGAAATTTTTATGAGCTCTACTGACTTGTTTGCAGCCTGATATAGACGGTGACCTTGATCCGGATGTTTTAGCTGCTTTGCCTCCACCAATGCAACATAAACTTCTGGTATGTGTTGGCTAGTGTGCTGTCGCATATTATATAAAGATTAGAAGTTACTAAGATTTTTGTCAGAGAAAATGGTTATTGTGCTTACTTCTTTCATGATCTTTGGTCTCACCAAGTATGGCTTTAACTGCAGATGAAGAAAATATCAGCAATGGAAGACAGAAAGAGCCGTGACCTAGAGAAGGTAAATTTAATTTCTATGATTGCATCATTCAGTACGGCAAGAAATGTGCAAAGATTTCTCAATGTTTTTTTGCAATTCATTAGCATAATTTCCAAGGTGTTGATGAATGCTAGTCAAGTTCCTGGTTGTACGACTGTGCTATTTTTCTCAAATATTTGTGTCATAGAAAAAGAATGATGTTCTAATATTTGTTAATTATTTTTTTGTAATTCCTTATCATAACAAATTTTAGCAAAATACAACATTTATTGATTGCGTTTTTTTTTTGAAGATTTGAAAATTCTGTTGTTTATATTATAACTTATAGATAAAATAAAAATAATTAAATGGTGTATATAAATATTTATTTTCGATCTGTCTGTTCATTTAAATCAGTATGAAAGTTACAGAAAATATGCTATATTTGAACGTTGTATCACAAACTCAATATTATTATTCTTACTTGGCTTCTATAATGGACAGACAATCGTATATCATATCAAGCGTCTGAACTTAGAAACTGTCCATCTACATTAGTACATTGATATCCTGTGTTTAAGCGCTTGATGTAGTATTATGAGTAAGGATGATTCTTGCCTCTGTGCACTTTCAAAGTATGTGTTTCCTTCTTACCCATGAAACATTTGCCCAATTATAGCCTTCAGCTGACTGGTAGCTCCTTGTCCCTAGGTAAGTGTAGAATTACAGCATACAGTTATGTAGGATTAGCTGAATCATATCTAGCCTAATTACCCTAATTAGGAGCTGAATAATATAGTAGGTTGGTAGGTAGGGTAATCCCTGATTTGTAGGGATTACCAAGAGACGATTCTCGCTCCTTTAGGAGCGAGTCCGTGTATATATATGTATGGCGGTAAGTAACGAAATAATAACAACACAGAATACCTGAATATTCTGTTTCTATATGGTATCAGAGCTTAGATTCAGACCTGAATCCAGCTCAATCAACCTCTCTTCTTCTCTCTCACTCATTCTAATCTGATGGCGAACACGAACGATGAAGTTCAAGCCCCATCCTCGCCATCTGTGACTTCAGGAGACCCCTCCCGGAAGCACTCAACTCCAGCTGCCTCATCAGATACGATCTGGCCGTATCACAAATCATCGCCTCAACGGAGATAATTATCTCCAATGGTCCTCGTCGATTCGAAGTTTATCTCAGGCAAGGGAAAGAGAGGCTATTTAACTGGAAAATCCAAGAGGCCGGCAGAGGAAGATCCGAGAATTCGCAACCGGGATATTGAGGACAACATGGTCCAGTCCTGGCTCCTGAATTCCATGACTACCTCAATCGGGGAGAAGTTTCTCCTCCACCAGACTGCTCAAGAAATCTGGGAAGGAGCACAACATACGTACTCTCACCAGGCTAACAATGCGGAGGCATTTGAAGTGGAGATGCGCCTCCATGATCTCAAGCAAGGAGATCAATCCGTCACCCGATACTACGACGAGTTGTGCAAGTACGGCTGCGGCGAGACCTCTATGACGTGCATCTCCGGAAATGCACGGAGGATGCGGAGTCATACGGGAGAATCCTCCAAGCAAAACGAACCATCCGTTTCTTGCTTGGACTCAATCAAGCCCTGGACGAGGTCAAGGGCAGAATTATGGGTCGCCTGCCCCTTCCTTCAGTCAGGGAAGCCTTTGCTGAGATTAAATGGGAAGAAAGCAAGAGGAAGCTGATGATCCCTGACTCTAAGAGTGCTCAATCTGAAGGTTCTGCCCTCGCCACTCACTACTCCAGCAACCCACAAGGATATGGATATACAAAGTCAGGCAAGGCACGACCTCAGTGCACTCACTGCAGCAAGCTAGGTCACACAAAGGAGACCTGCTGGAAGTTACACGGAAAACCTGCAGACTGGAAACCAAAGGCAGAAAGGGAGGCTCATGCACGAGTGCCGCCGCGAGCGAGCAAAGCCAACCGGTTTGCGGGGATCACCGGGGAGCGATTCGAGATCCTCCGGCGGATGATGTCCCAAGATAATCGCTAAGAAGGCTTCTGCAAGTTCAGCTGAAGTCCATCACAGTCTGTTTGCTAGCCAAGGTATTAAACCCATTGCTTTCATAGCCTTAAATCAGTTCCAGCAAAACTGGGTGTTGGACTCTGGTGCTACTGAACATATGACAGGCTCCAGACAACTCCTACATAACATCCAGAAGCACAGAGGAAACGCAGGAGTGCGTATTGCGGATGGAACCATTGCTCCTGTTGAAGGAGTTGGAACAGCATACCTGACTCCTACTCAAACCGTGTATCCTGTGCTCTATGTGCCAAAATTAAATTGCAACTTAATTTCCGTTAGTCAAATCACCAAAGACTTGAATTGTCGACTAACGTGTGATCCTTCTCACTGTACATTACAGGAGGCGGGATCTCAGAGGATGATTGGCAGGTTTGAGCTGTGTGATGGGCTATACCTTCTAAAGACAATAAACAGACCAAGACCAGAAGGAGAGGTTTCCAAGTCAGTTTCTTTGAGTTCTACATCGAGTCAGTTAGAATGTCCAGTAATGATGTGGCATTATCGCCTAGGTCATTCTAGTTTTTCCTACCTTAAAAAATTGTTTCCGAACCTTTTCATCAATAAAAACCCTAGTATGTTTTCCTGTGATATATGTCAGCTTGCAAAACAAACACAAGCAGTTTATCGTAACATACCATACAAACCTTCATATCCTTTCTCAATTATTCACAGCGACATTTGGGGTCCATGCGGCGTTAAAACGATCGATGGTTTTAGGTGGTTCATTACATTCATTGATGATCACACCCGCCTAACATGGACCTATCTCATGAAATCAAAAACCGAAACAAAACAAATTTTCCGGACATTTCGGAACCAAATCAAAACTCGGTTTGCTACACCTATTCGAGTCTTGCATACGGATAATGCTAAGGACTATTTCAATCGATCCTTAGACTCTTTCCTCGTGGCTAATGGAATTGCTCACGGCAGTTCGTGCCCTTACACCCCTCGGCAAAACGGAATTGCCGAACGCAAAAACCGTCACTTGCTGGAGGTTGCAAGGGCATCCCCGCTTTGCCGCAAATGCCCCAAAATTTCTATGGGGTGATGCTTGTCCTAACAGCCACATATCTCATCAATCGCCTCCCGAGTCGTACCCTAAGGTTTAAAACTCCTCGTAGTATTCGCTTAGTATATTTCCGCATAGCCATGCTCTCTCATCAGACCTTCCCCTTAGAGTCTTTGGCTGCACGGTTTTCGTGCATTTAGACTCATCCCTTCGTTCCAAGTTAGACCCTAGGGCTGAAAAATGTGTCTTTCTAGGGTACTCTCCTCGTCATAGTGGGTATAAATGTTATTCTCCCTCAACCCGCAAAGTTTACCACTCAAAAAATGTCACATTCTTTGAACATCGTCCTTTCTACTCCCACTGTCAGCCTCAGGGGGAGACTTCTGATTCTACAAGTGTCGAGTCTTCCATTGGCAATATTATTACCCTAGAATCTCAGGATAATACTCTAGAGCCCCCTAAGGTCCTTCCTGAATCTATACAGCAAAACCAAAGTCACAACCCTCCTCTTCTGGTCTATCAACGCAGGAAGAAGGTAGCGGACATCACACATGCTCATCCTGACCTGGAATCTACTGAGGTCTTAGCCTCCCACGAAAGTGAGTTAGAGCACATGGAGGCAAGGGCTGAATCTAGTGATTTAGGTGGAGGTGGTGAGCAAACTGAGGAAACTCAGGGTGATGAGGGTGATGGTACAATGGAAGCTCAGGTGGATGCCACAACGTATCTTCCAATCGCTCACAGGAAAGGAACCGAGCATGCACAAATCACCCCATCGAGAGGTGGGTCTCCTACGGAAACTTAAGCAAAAAATACGAGCATTTGTGGGAGTCCTTGACAAAACACGGATCCCTAATTCCGTTGAAGAAGCCATGA
The DNA here is from genome assembly GCA_030674075.2 of Linum usitatissimum. Lineage (NCBI taxonomy): Eukaryota > Viridiplantae > Streptophyta > Magnoliopsida > Malpighiales > Linaceae > Linum > Linum usitatissimum. The sequence continues at coordinate 3,640,938 of JAUJYP020001424.1, forward strand.
GTATACCTCATCGGAGGACAGCGTGTTAGAAGAAATCAAGGCACTGCTGGAAAATCAGACATGGGACACCGTACGACTACCAGTTGGAAAGTCCACAGTTGACTGTAAATGGATATTCACTGTGAAGTATACGTCTGAAGGGAAGATTGAAAGATATAAGGCTCGACTCGTAGCTAGGGGATTTACTCAGTGCTATGGAGTGGACTACGAGGAGACTTTTGCCCCTGTTGCAAAACTCAAGGCTCGTGAGAGTCTTACTAAGTCGCGGTGAATCTAGATCGGCCTCTCTACCACTGGATGTAAAAAACGCGTTTCTAAATGGAGATCTAAGCGAAGAAGTGTATATGAATGTTCCGGCGGGCGTCACGGTGAACCGGGGATGGTGTGCGGGCTTAAGAAGGCACTATATGGCCTAAAGCGATCACCACGGGCCCGGTTTGATAGATTTTCTCGACCGTGAAGGGATATGGGTATTATCGGTCGACCGATCATACCATGTTTGTGAAGCGAGAATCGGGGAAGGGAAGAGGTCAATCCTCATTGTTTATGTTGATGATATTATCATCACAGGGGATGATGAACTGGAGATCAGAAATCTCAAGAAGAGATTGGCACTGGAATTTGAGATAAAAGACCTAGGTACCTTGAGGTATTTCCTAGGCATTGAAGTGGCAAGATCACGTAATGGACTGAGCTTATCCCAACGCAAATATATCCTAGATCTGTTGAAGGAAACAGGAATGCTTGGGAGTAAGCCAGCGAGTACACCAATGGAGCATAATCTGAAGTTCACCCATGACGGGGAAGCAGCTCCAGTAGAAGGGGAGTTACCAGAAACTGGTGGGGAAATTGATATATTTGGCTCACACCCGTCCAGATATCTCATTTCCAGTGAGCATTGTGAGCCAGCATATGCATAATCCGAATGAAGAGCATATGGAAGCAGTGATGAGGATTCTAAGATACTTAAAGGGCACACCGGGTGTTGGATTACTATTCCAAACACACCTTTGGGCGCGGGATTTCCATTTACACGGATGCTAGTTGGCTGGAGACCTCAGCGATCGACGGTCGACTTCGCCCATCGCACCTACGTTTGGGGAAACCTGGTGACTGGCGGAGCAAGAAGCGAGCCGTTGTTTCAAGGAGCAGTGCGGAGGCAGAGTACAGAGCTCTCGCAGATGGTATGTGTGAAGGGATTTGGCTAAGGCGTATCCTAAAGGAGCTCAGGGTGGAGAATGAGAACCCTGTTAGGGTGCTATGTGACAGTCAAGCAGCCCTAAGCATTGTCAAAAATCCAGTTCATCATGACCGTACTAAACATGTTGAACCGGATCGTCATTTCATTTCGAGAAGGTGATTAACAAGGAGTTCGAGATGGAGTATGTCCCTTCTAAGTTACAAATTGCAGACATTCTTACGAAGGCATTACCTAGAGATGATTTCTGCAATTTACAAGGCAAGCTTGGCCTTTACAGCATCTACAGCCAAGCTTGAGGGGGAGTGTAGAATTACAGCATACAGTTATGTAGGATTAGCTGAATCATATCTAGCCTAATTACCCTAATTAGGAGCTGAATAATATAGTAGGTTGGTAGGTAGGGTAATCCCTGATTTGTAGGGATTACCAAGAGACGATTCTGCTCCTTTAGGAGCAGAGTCTGTGTATATATATGTATGGCAGTAAGTAACGAAATAATAACAACACAGAATACCTGAATATTCTGTTTCTATAGTAAGGTACTTTTGCTGCGTAACAATAACAAGCGTTTTATGTTTCCTTCCTTCATTTCTTCATTGGGGTTGCCATTGGACCAGATTGCGAAAAACAAGAATGAGAAGGGCAAGGAAATATTATCAGAGACAACCGGATTAGAGAACAACAATTCAGAAGGGTTTGATGAGGCCATGGAGACTTTCAACCAGGAAAAGCTGGACGAAATGTAGGCTAGTAAGGATTTCTGGTTAACATATGAGTCCCTGTTTATGACTTATGGTTAATTTGTTAGGTGATTTTTTAGGTTGGCTGCATCTATTTTGGCTGAAGACGATGGGAGTAATAATTGTGCAACATCTGCTGCATCTGTTCCCTTTGAGGAGGGGGATGAAGATGACTATGATGAAGAGATGATTCTTGTAAGTTAGCAAATTGTGCTTCAAGAATTGCTGTGTGGAAAGGTTTATTGAATTGATTCAATTCATCTCCCTTCGATGTACTCTGAAGGTCTTACGAGTTAAATTCTGCATGATACAGATTGTAGGATTGCAATTCAAAAATAAGATTGAATTCTCCTTGTTTCTTGTCTTGTTGCATGTCACCTCCTTCAGCCATCAGTGCCAGGGAAATTTGATCCTGCTGTCTTAGCAGCTTTGCCGCCATCGATGCAACTGGATCTCCTTGTGCAGGTAGATAGAATTTCATTTCCAAATTTCCGTTCTCACGGTATTTCTTATTCTTTATGCATAATGGACATTGATTATTTTAATTTTTGTAGATGAGAGAGAGGTTGATGGCTGAAAACAGACAACGATATCAAAAAGTGAAAAAGGTTAGTTTTGTAGTGCAATTATCTATGTTAGGCATGGGCTGTATGCTGTGATACTAGTCATTCATTGTTTCTGTGGTTGCTTTTTTTGTCATCCGTCATTTATCTTGACGGCTGCTTCCTTGCGCGCAAATTCAGGACCAGTTTCATATTGTCAAAACATGAGTTTTGTTGCAGGCTCCAGAAAAATTCTCTGAGCTCCAGATACAAGCTTATCTCAAAACTGTTGCATTTCGTCGAGAAATAGATCAAGTGCAGAAAGCTGCTGCTGGGAAAGGAGTAGGTGGTGTTCAAACTTCAAGGATAGCCTCTGAAGCCAGCCGAGAATTTATCTTCTCATCATCGTTTACTGGGGATAAGCAGTGAGTACTAATATTTTTTCATGTTATCATTTGTCCGTTGACTTGCAAACTGCTAATTTGGTATTATCAATCATATTGATTTATCCAAGTATAGATAACTAGTTCGTATGTGGGAAATAACAAAGGGAAAGTGGAACTGCTTATCTGCAGCATTTGAAGTAATTGCTATAGTGATCTTTATATGGTTCTGAATTTCTAGACATAAGATTGCTCAAAAAAATTCTGAAAATTAAAGTGGAGATATCCTAATGTACTAAGAATGAAAGAAAAAACAAGGTTACACGTTTAAAGCATTGAGAACCATCCAAAAGTCGCACAAAACCTTAAACTGTATGTGGTTTTGAATGTGCATGATACTATGTCACTGTTTTTAGTTTTGCATGTCCAAGATACTGCATCACTGATTTGTCCTTCTCAATGTACCAGTATCATTGTTGTTTTTATTGTATGCGGGACTATAGTTCACTTAGCCTTTTTTTTCAAATATGTGAGGTTGTTTACGTCTGGTGGAGTGCTGGACAGTGGAGATAAGCAGCAGCAGGAGAAGGAGGCACCTAGCTGGCTTCAGTCTGATTCTGTTGGTGGCGACGTTTCTGCCGGTATTTCAACTACTACGGCAGGGCATGTCCAAGACAAATCTGGAAATGTTTTTGATGATGATGACGTTGAAACATATACAGATGAAAGGGGTCGTATCCGTGTAAGTAGAGTACGAGCCATGGGGATGCGGATGACCCGTGATTTACAACGGAACTTGGATTTAATGAAGGAGATTGAACAGGATGCGATAGGCACTGCAATTACTCAATCTAAAACCAAAGGAAAAGGAACTAGTTCCGAACAAGAAGTGAGATGTTTGGATGATACAAGTGTTGGCTCTACTCTGTTGAAGGATAAAAATGGCCCCACTGTGGCAGATAATGTCAGCTCTTTGCAGATTTCATTTGAAATTGGGGACAGATCTTTTGAAAGTGATGATGACATGTTCTCTCATTTAGTTGCTGGACAACCAGTAGATTTATCGTATGTTGACAATGATACAGCACGGGGACAGTGTCCTGATTCAGCTTTTGATAGTGATTGGGAAGAAGGTACCATTACAACGAAATTTGATGGTTCTTCACCTGCCCCTGAGATGGTATATAAATCATCCCTAAAGGCTAGCAGTGTTAATGATGACAGTGAGGTAGAGTGGGAGGAAGGACCCTCTGACGCCAACAATGGTATTTTCTGCCAGGTTGTGTCAGGAAAACCGGTTTCAAGAGGTCAGTTGGAAGAAGATCATGATTTGCAGGAAGCCATAAGGATAAGTCTCAAGGATCTCGGAAGTGATAAAGGATTTGCTGAAGAGAAAGAACTTGAAGCTATTGATCCACATGAAAATAGACAAGAGGTGAATATGGTTAGAAAGGATATTCAAGAAAGAAAGATGAACTCTGGCCCTTTGGATGTAAACAATCTCAGCGGTGAGGGTCTAACTAATGAAGCCGATGAGTTCCTTCCAAGCTCAAAGACTGGAATGCATAAGCTTGATGGTTTCCATAAGTCAGTTTTCGAATATCCTGGTTCTAGGTTTGAAGAACACCCACAGGTGACAACTAAAGAGAATGTAGAAGTACCATGCACAGATGCAGAGCAACATATAGATGCGTTTACCCAGGCTGGTGGGTTATCTACCTCAATTAGTTTATGTGCAACATACAATTCTGGTATTTCTAAACCAGATGCCATTGTTGGCATACCGAGTGTTGGTGCCGGTACCGTTGAAAAAGGAGCATCCATATTGGTTAGGGATGGTGAGGTTGGTCCTGAAACTGGATCATCATTACATGCAGTTGAGGAAACTATAGCAAACTCTTCAGGAGCATTCATACAATCACCTGAAAGTAGGGCTCCTGCTGATGTCGAGGACCAAGTTGGTGAACCAAAGATCCCAGATGCTGAATATGCTTTGAGGGACACTAGCAATTATGGTACTCCTGTTGCTGCAAAAAATGATAATACTTCTGCACAGGCTAGCTTAGATAAGGAAATACATATTTTGGGTCAAGAATTTATGAACCTGGAAGGTGAACAGAGGAAGCATGAACGCAATGCAGAATCAGTTACTTGTGAGATGTTTGCAGAGTGTCAGGTATGTGCTCAACTCGCTTATTTGTTCTATTTTTGCAAGGTTGTCACTGATTCTTTAGTACACTTTGCTTAGCCACACTTTTTGTCCTTAGCTTGTGAGTTGTGATGACGGTTCAGTAGAGTAGTTGACTAGTATGGTTCATTTACTGAAACTATTACATTGTGCTTACCAAAAGATATGTTTCAAGTTCGTAGAAACATCCAATCTGAAATGTTTCACAACCCTTTAACTTGTCATGCTGTCTTGTAGAGTTCCATCTTACTGTGCAGCTACCCTCCAAACCTGTGAACTAATAACATGTAGATTTTCAGAATATTGGTTTTTTTTCAAGTTTCCAATCTTTTCCGGTGTGATTTATATCCCCGTTTTATTTGATTATTACATACTCTTTTTCATTTATCCTTCTGATCTGAACATCTCCCTTCTTCTTTTTAAGCAACCGCTAAATGAGCAAGTATGCTTCCGGAATCATAATTGCGAGATCTTTTCCGAATGTAATGTTTTTGAAGTATAGTCTCATTATGTGATAGTACTTTGTAGGTGGAAGGCCTGTGCATATAATTGTCAGAAGGAAGTCTTTTCATGCATGCAAGATAGAGGGATCTGCTTCATTCTGTAGTTTTATTAACTAATTGTTGCATTTTATTGTTTGCAGGAGCTGCTTCAAATGTTTGGAATACCATATATAATAGCACCAATGGAGGCAGAAGCTCAATGTGCATACATGGAACTTGCTGGCCTTGTTGATGGTGTTGTGACTGATGACTCTGACGTCCTTCTATTTGGAGCTTGTAGTGTGTACAAGAACATATTTGATGACCGCAAATATGTGGAGACGTATTTCATGAAGGTCTGTATGTGCAGAAAAAAGTAGAATTACTCCGTATCATTCTACTCTAGTATTCTGAATGTTTTTTATTGGAAAATGTGTTTCAGGACTTCATTGGAAAATATTATTAGCTCAGAATAGATTTTTTCTGGCTAAAAATAAGTCATTTCTACCTCTAGTTGCCTCAAAATGTTTGTTCAAAACCTTTGGCCCCAACTTACGTTTCACAAATTTTTCTGTCAACGAACAGAAAAGGTTTTCTACAAAAACAGCAAATATGTTTGTTCAAGTTTCGGATATCTCTCAAATTCTTCGGCTTATACATGACGAAGCTGATTTGATACTTATCATTTCTATCTTGTTTCCTGTTCATTCGTTTGGTCATTCTTGAGTGTATACGTCCCGTCATATTCTTATTTTCCCTGCGGTTCATGTTTGTCAGGATATTGAGAAGGAACTTGGCCTGACTAGGGAAAAACTCATTCGTATGGCATTGCTTCTTGGTAGTGATTATACAGAGGGTGTTAGGTAAGGAACCACTTGTGTTTTCCCTTTTAGTTACTCGTTATGGTATCGTGGTACCAACTTCAAGTATACTGGTGTTTGTCTGCTTTGGACGGCTGTTCTAATTAATGCTCATGATATCATATAGACTGTTCATATTTTTGCTAATTTTCCGTATTGGGTGGTCTGTGAATTTTAATCAGCTATACTTGATGCAGTGGGATTGGCATTGTTAATGCCATCGAGGTTGTCAATGCATTTCCTGAGGACAACGGCCTGCAGAAATTCAGAGAATGGATAGAATCTCCAGATCCAACTATACTTGGGAACTTGAATGGAAAGCCTGGTTATGCTATGAAGAAGGAAGTATACAAAACTGGTGAGAGTAACCTGGGTCCATCTAACAAAAACACCTCGCCAATGGATGAGAAAAAGAAGTGTGCTGATGAAATTCAAGAGATAAAGCAAACTTTCATGGATAAACATGTAAACTATTTATTTTTTGTATCTATACATTATGAACGTCACATGCTCCGTTCCTGATATTCCAAGCATTAATTTAATTTTTGTAGAGAAATGTGAGCAAGAACTGGTACATCCCTTCCTCTTTTCCCAGTGAAGCAGTCATTTCTGCGTATTGGTCTCCGCAAGTAGATAAATCAGCAGAGCCTTTCATATGGGGAAAGCCAGATCAGCACCTTCTTCAACGGTAACCTATCGATTTTGGCCAATTATTCATTTGATATTGGCATTTAAATTACCGCAATGATACATTGCTGCGGTAGCTTTCATGTTTATTATATGCTTCGGTTATTTCTACATCTGTTTTCTGTAACTACCTCTCTTCTGCATAATTGAAAAATATGCTTTCAGATTATGCTGGGAAAGATTTGGCTGGAATATTCAAAAGTCAGATGAATTGCTTCTGCCTGTCCTGAAAGAGTACAATAAACGCGAGGTTAGTTTGTTTCTCAGGTTAATGTGCCCCAATCAGTTGCTATTCTGTATATATTGGTGACTTTCTTTTCTGGATTGCTGAATATAGACTCAACTCCGGTTGGAAGCATTTTACACTTTTAATGAGAGATTTGCAAAGATTCGTAGCAAGAGAATCAAGAAAGCTGTTAAAGGAATTGCACGGAAACAAAGTTCGACGTTGCTTGATGATGTCCCAGTAGAAGTTCCTGAAGGTACTAAGAAAAAGAGAAAACGTCTTGCTGAATCTTCAAATGTAACTGAAGGACCTTATCTTAGCAGCGACAACAATCTTTCTGGAAAACGTACTGCCAAGAGGTCTGACAAAGGGAGGACAACTGGAGAGGATATCTCATCTGAGATGGGGATTACTGGGCAAGAGCTGTTGTCAGATGACGAACAGCAAATTTTGAAACCTTCAAATAAAGGAAGGCGAGGCAGAGGTAATGGTGGAAGGAAAGGCAATGGAGCAGGGAGAGAGAGAGGAAGGGGAAGGGGAAGGGGGGCTCGTCGTTTAGGACAACCTGATAACAGTTGCAGCGACACTGACAACAGCAATGATGAGCACGCAGAGCAGAGTCACAACTCAGAAAGGCTGAAAGATCTGCGGCGGGTAAGTGTTTACTTTTGTATCCATTGTAGTCATGGGTCTTGGAACTACCATGCAGCAAACTATTGCCACAATCAGCTTTTCTCATTTTATAGTTGAGTCTAACTATGCGAGCATCTCCTGTTGTTCTTTTCTCTCATATGCAGTCAAATCGGTTGAGACAGCAAGTTAGTTATACTGATGACATGGATTTGGATGATGTGATGGAGTCTCTAGACCTGGACAGTGAAAGAAAAGCAGGAAAAGCTGACTCGAATCCCCGGAATGCTGAATCAAGTTCAGCGAGAGAACATCAAAATGTGGAAGATATTCCTCTGCAGAATGATTCGCCTGGGGACCATCTTGAAACAGGAGGTGGTTTTTGCATTGATGACGGTGAGGCTGGTCACTTTGACGCAGGTGAGAACTGTAATCCTTCTGGAGGCAATGCTTCAATAGATTACTTAGAGAGCGGAGGTGGGTTTTGTGTAGACGATGACCAAGGTGAGACCAGTAAAGTGGCTACAGCTCTTGCTGAAGAAGGCACCGAAAAATCTAGCAGTGGTGGTGCGATGAATGATGTGGAGTTTGCTGCTTTGTCAGTACCTAGCACGACCGATGGTTGGAACGAATCATGGGTGGATGCCAGGAACACAAGTAGAATTGTTAAGCATCCAAACGCTCAGGGAGTGGGAAGAACAGAAAGTGAGGATCATTTCATGATGAGCAGCTCAGCTCATCCTGAAAACAATGTAAAGAGTAGTGTTGGGGATGACGTAGGTGGTCTAAGCGCGATGCCATTCTTGAGAAGAAAGCGAAGGAAGGGTTAAAAGGGGCATTGTTTTTTACATTGTGTATACTGGGTTAGTAATTGTTTATGAAGTAACTAGAAAGCTAGGCTTTTAGCAGGGTTCTTGTTCCCTGGATTTTTGGAAATATCGGTTGCATTCATAGGCATATCCATGTATGTTTTGCTCTTGGCAAGGCGTACGTGAACGCACACGCATTGGTAAGTTTCTCTTTGCCCCCTGTTTGCAGTGGGGAAGATTGGATGCCCTGACTTCTGGCTAGAAGGTAAGCGTGTAGAATTCTGTCTTTCCAAGGAAATGGAGTTTATGTTCTGTGTTGGCCAAAAACTCACTCTTTACTAGCTCTTGACTAAAGCTCATAACTGTGTTCGTTTGCTTTTTGGCTTGTAAAATAATGTATTTATGAAATGTGAATTTTGTCCAAGTAAGAGTTGCTCTAGTGGTATGTGTTGGTGATTTGGAGGTCTCCGGTTTGAATCTAGCACACTACACGAACAAACACCATTATAATATTTAGTTTTTGCTTTTTATTTTGTATTCACCGAAAGCGAATTAGAGGAATCCGTTTAGAAGCCGGCCTTGTGACCAACTTCTAGGATTGGACCGGGAAGGGGAGATCCATTTGGATGACATGGCCGCCAGCTCTTGTGATGTAGGCCTCGCCTCGACAGACGCCTTGCTGGCCATTTTTGTGAGGTTCTAACCGTCAATGATGCTTTTCTTCCTCGATCACAGTATCTGACCGATGCCTAATGTCGCCTCTAAACAATCGTTACGATTCAACAAAGGCCAGATTGAGGATTGTCGACTTACGGCACTTGGCGGGGTTTAAAGAGGAAGAAATTAGCAAAATATTGAAATTCCAAGTTTGCCAATTAGATTCGCCGCCATTAGATCAAATACTGATTAATTAACGGCTGGAAGTTTGTTTGGATCCCATCAAAAGTGAATTTCCTTGATTATGAATCCGACTGCCCGCTTAGGACGTGTGTCCACCACGCAAAACCATTTTAGAAAGGAAACTCGCTTACGAAGAAAACTTCCATAAAAAGTTTTCGACACCGTAACGCAACAATCACCTTCAAAAAAAATTAATTTTAATGGGTTGTACTATAAATGATAAATGATAGTAGTTACAATTTATGAACAATTTGAATGCTAAACATAAAATATTAGCTCCACATCTTGGTAGTTAGATACATTCAGGCTAATAATTGGAGAGATAGATTCAGAGAGATGATCTTCACAAATCCTGGTTATTGGATCAGAAGACTTTTTCGTTAAATTTCATCTCACAGTTGAAAATGAGTTAAACGAATTGACTTGAATGGGTAGTTTCGGCAAAAAAATGGAAAAAATCACATAGGTATGGTCATTGTACGAGCATGTTATATTGCTAATACGACCACGTTACAAACTCATTATTTCGTTGTTACGTCCACCTTACAAGTATTTGAATTCACATCATTATGTCTAGTTTACGACTCTGTTATGTCGGTGATATATACACTTTGCGAGTTTGTTATGCGTTTTCATTGTCCACGTTACGTCATTATTACATCATTATTATGTCCACGTTACGTCATTATTACATCATTATTATGTCCACGTTATATGTAAATTATTATATCTATATTATGTCATTATTGCATCATTGTTATGTAATTATTATATCAGTTTACGTGAGATAAGTAAAGAAAAGACAGAAAAAAAATTAAAAGAGGGAATTTTTTAAAAATTCTCATTATATCCCTAATAAAATTTTAATCAATAAATTAAAATTGATAAAATTAATTTTAAACTGTTAAATCTCTATTTAGACAATAAAAAAATTAGGACTCTCGAATCATTAGGAGTTTGGAATTGGATACTCTTGGTGCAGTTTCTGAACCATGGAAAACAGAGATGATAAAAAGGTCGTGCCTATGTGGACAAATCATCCATATAATAATAATAAATATTACTCAATAATTCAGTCAGTCCAACCCGGCTATCGTTTTGAGTTGCGGTTCCAAGAGATTGTCTCGACAGATTTATGATCGTTGGATCAGATTACTTTTGAATCAATTTTCATCCAATAACTGAAAATGAGCCAAACGAATTAACTTAAATGAGGTAGTTTCGGAACAAAAAATTGGAAAAAATCACATTAGTGTGATCATTGTACGAGCATGTTATGTCGCTAATACGACCATTTTACGGGCTCGTTATGTCATTGTTACGTCCACATTACGAGTAGTGAATTCATCATCGTTATGTCCAATTTACCACTCTTTTATGCCGGTGATATATACACTTTACGAATCTGTTATACATTTTTTATTTTGTCCTTTTAATAGGCTCATGTCAACTTCATATGTAGATTGTTATATTCATATTACGTCATTATTACATTATTGTTATGTTATTATTATATCTCGTTTATACGATAGAAGAGTAAAGAGAAAAAGTTTAAACAGAGAATAGTTTTTTATTCTCCTTATACGCCCGATAAAATTTCAACCGTCAGATTAAATTTGGACCGTTGGATAGACTTTCGGATTGATCCGAGAGAAATGGCTCTTAGAGCTATAGCAGTTTGGCAGTCTTAAGTGGGGAAACAAAGCTGTCTGACTTTCCATCACTCACCATGTACGCCACACTTCGTCCACCATAGCATAGAGATCTCCGTAACAAAAGCCCCCTTCCTCCTCCGACCATCTGCATGTTTCTTCCATATTCAGGTTTAGCTTAAAGAGATCGAAGTGGAAAGTAATAGAAAAGAGATCGATGGCAGGGGCAGGAGGATATGTGTACAGAGATGTGCTTGCATTTTCAGTGATGGTGTCTATGGAGTGTATTAATGTTGGGTTGAATACTCTGTTCAAAGCTGCAACTATGGAGGGGATGAGCTACCATGTCTTTGTTGTCTATGCCTATGCAATTGCTGCTCTTGTTCTCCTTCCTGCTCCTTTCTTCTCCCGCAGGTTTCGTTCTTCTTTTTTGCGTACCCAGTTAAAGGTTGGGATTCTGGATGGATTAATTTGTGTTTCTGATCAATTAAAACAAAAATTTACAGATCAATACTTCTTCCTCCACTAAACTTCCGAATTCTCTGCAAAATTGGGCTTCTGGGAATCATTGGGTAAGTCTAATTACTTGTGGTGGAATTTTATGATCATCCTCTTGAAAGAATCAAACTTTCTTCCAAAAAACAACTTTATGGGTTTGTTTTTGCTTTTGGGTCTAATCGGGAGCAGGAGCTCGTCTCAGATCATGGGGTACACAGGCATCAATTACAGTTCTCCAACTCTAGCTTCAGCCATCAGTAACCTCACTCCAGCGTTTACCTTCATACTCGCTCTTCTTTTCAGGTACTTCTCTTAACCTTTTTTAACCCCCTTCTGTTTTCCTAGCCGATAAATTTTGCTACCTGGAAAGATGCTGACATCTTCTTCACTTTCCTCTTTGCTGAGTTGTGCTGAATGACTGCACTTTCCACTTAGAGAGTTCTAGTTCTAATACACCAAAATGAAATACTGAACAGCAGAGGGCAGTGAGTAATAGATCATATATATACCACTTCAGTTTAACATCTTACTTATGCTGTTCTTATTATTGTGAAAAAAAAGGATGGAAAAGGTTGTGGTGAGGAAAACATCGAGTCAAGCCAAAGTAATGGGCACAATCGTATCAATAGGAGGTGCATTTGTAGTAACTCTGTATCAAGGTCCTGCTATAACAGTTGCCACATCACAGTCTGTTCAGCAAAATCAATCCCTCCAAATCTCAACGAGCCAAAACTGGGTGCTTGGTGGGGTTTTCCTCACCTGTGAGTACATTCTGGTTCCTTTGTGGTACATTGTTCAGGTATATATGCTTCTACTCTCTTTAACCCGTGGTCGCAGAAGTCGAGCAGCTGACACTTCCGTATTTTGTGAAAACAGACACAGATAATGAAGGAGTACCCAGCTGAACTCACGGTAGTATTCTTTTACAACTTGGTTGTGAGCATCATGGCAGCGATTGTTGCTCTGATAACGGAAGGAACTTCTTCCAGTGCCTGGATATTAAGGCCTAACGTAGCATTGGCCTCAGTTTTCTGCTCGGTGAGATATTAATTAATATACTCTTTCTCGGTTAGCTAGTACCGTCACATCGGTGAGATACTAATGTAGTATTGTTTGTTAATTAGGGGCTTCTTGGATCGTGCTTGAACAACAGTGTGCATACGTGGGCATTGCGGATCAAGGGTCCGGTATTTGTAGCAATGTTCAAGCCGTTGTCAATTGCTATTGCTGTGGCTATGGGTGTGATGTTCTTGGGTGACACTCTTCATCTAGGGAGGTAAGAGTCAACTCATGAAGAAAGTTTCTTAATTTGAGAGCTCTGTGTGTGTTTGCATACAAATCTAAGCATGTGCTTTGCAGTCTGATAGGGGCAGCAATAATATCAATTGGGTTTTACACTGTGATGTGGGGTAAAGCACAAGAAGAAGACTTTACTGATGACACAAGTGCTAGTTGCAGCAGCAGCAGCCAGCATGAAGCTGAGTCAACTGAAAGTGTAAAGGCACCTCTTTTGAAGAATTATAGGAATGCACAAGTTTGAGACCCATTTTGGAACAACAAGTATTGATTGCAGAATTGCTACGAACCCTTTGTGGATTATTATTTCCAGAATAAGGAAAATGCCACCGCCTTCACTAGGTTCTAGAATACAAGGCGCAGGATATTCAGAATTGTAGGATATTTGTAAACACGTGTAAATTGTCACCACAATTAAAGTGTTGTTGACTTGTTGTAGTGGAAAACTAATGCAAAATTGTAGATATGTATTTATACTTTATACATTTATACTAAAATTCGCATATCTTGATATATATTACTCAATTTTTCAAGTCCAAGTCCAAGATTCATATAATATTGAATGATACGTGTAAAGCCTTTACAATTATATATGAGAAAATAAAGAATAGAGTTTGCCATATTTCTACAATTATATATATAAAAAAATAAAAAATTGAATTTGCCACATAAATTTTTATCGACTTTTCTTTAAGTTTAAAAGAAGTATTTTTTTCAAACAATTTTTTTATTTACAAAAACCCATTTTTATTGCAACAAAAAAAATATTATTATTTATTTTGAACCTTCATTTTTTATCATTTTAATTATATTTTCTTCCACAACGTTTTATATGTTACTCAAAATAAATTATGACATTTATAAATGTTGTTCGCTACATTTTTTTGAGTCCAATGACATCAATTTTGCCATGTTTAACTCGATGTTTTAGGAAAACAATCCATCTAATATTGAAGGTTATGTCGTTATGCGGAAGATAACCAACATGCACATCACACTCAACATTTTCAAGTATATTCAATTATATTGTTCATTGATGTCACACTAAACAAGTCTAATATGTTGTTCATTTATTATAAAATCACCATAAATCAATATTTTTTTAACACTAGAGCTTACACTTTCTTAATTTGAGGGGTCTGGACCTAACGGATCAATCAATATTTTATTTTTCATTCTTTGATTATCTCTTGACTAATTTAGACTACTAACCGGATTGAGTTGGTTTGAATGAGATATATCTATAACATCTAAGCATAACTCACATGACATAATCTCTTTTTAAGATTCTTTTAACGGGCCAATAAATATTATATTTTTCATTATGATCAACTATTCGTCAAAAATGTGTATTACATCTTTTAATCTTGACGACCAATCATTTTAATATATTAGCATTATAAATTTTAGGTTGAATTTCATTCGGTAAAGTTTAAATACATTAAAGATTAAAGTTAACATAAATCCGCCAACATACCATTTAGTAATTTAAATTTGTTGAATGATTGTAAAACATGTTTAAACTATTGTTCTTAGTTTTGAAAACTGTAGCAACTATTAATAATTATTTACGATTCAGTTCAATTATTTATGTTATTAGTAGTACGATAAAAGAACATTTTCAATAGTAAAGTCCGAAAGAAAAATATAAAGTCGGCCAACGAGCCGAAACACTATCTAGTAACCAAATAGGTAAACATCACTTTCACCTACGCATCACACTTAGGCTATGGCAATGGGGTGGGTTTGTGGTGCGGGTACTGATACCCATCCCTGTCCCCGTTCCTAAAATTCATCACAATCCCCGTCTCCATCCCCATTCGAATCTCAATATTTATACCATCTCCAAACTTGTGGGTTCCGAATATCCGTGGGTATCCCCATCCCCGCACAACTTAATTAATATTTTCAAAATAAGACTACCACATAATCGCCAGGGTAACTCCGAAGGTGGATTTGTGGATTGGAAAAAAAATTATGGATTATAGATTTAAGTTTAGTTTGGTACCTATTAAATAAGGGTTGTAGGGTAGTTTCACATATTGAGTAGGGCATGGGTATGGGGCGAGGATACCTAAATCCATCTCCTACCCATCTCACCACAGATATTCCACACTTCGATCGAATCGAATAGGGTCGAATACCCACAAATACGAATAATATTAACCCTAATCACATTAAATTTTTCCAAGCATTACTTTTTGGCATTGACTTAAATCCAACAACTGTCATTCACCTAGAGGTAGTTTGAGGAAATCTTTGCATTAATGTTTTTGTTTAAATTTTTCCTTTTTCGTTTTTAAATTTGAATTTTGAAATTGATGAGTTTCAAAAATTCATATATCACAATTTCTTTTTTATTTTGCCAAAAGTCTCTTCTATCTCTTCTTCACTTTCTTCTTTGTCTCTCTTCTCTATTTTCTTCTTGTCCCTTCTCTACCACCATAACCAAATTAATTATTTCTTCATGCTGGTGAATGGAAAGGCATCTGGATACTTTCATAGTTACAGGGGTCTCAGGCAGGGAGACTCACTCTCACCTTACTTGTTCATTTTGGTCATGGAGATCTTATTCAAGATCCTTTCTAAACTTCAACAAGCGGGTCTGATTGGAGGGTTCTTCATAAAGGAAGGGGATCAGTTGGGCTAGGTGAGTCACATCTCCTATGCTGATGATTCAATTTGGTGTTCATACAAATGAAATATAAAATTTGGTGTTCATAAAATAAATTGGTTAGAATGTTTTTTATAGTTCTCATATTTCTATGACATTACACATTAAATGTGGATTATGGTTATCCATTTGAATTTAAATTGGGTTAAAGAAAATAAAATTTAAATAAACTAGATATTTTTGGAGTATAATTAACCCAAAAATATTAGTGTCCTTAGGGATTATGTGTATCTTTAACTCACCAGACAATAATTTAATTAAATAAAATAAAAACGTTGGTTGGTGACGCAATGATAGATCATAGGTGAAACAAAATATCATAATTGATAGTAGTGACAGTCTGACAGGTGAAACCCAATCTTCTAAGCTTTGTATAATAGCTTTTTATATTTATGTATCTTTCATCTTCAGTAGGCTTGGTAACGGAGAGGTTTGAGGATTATTATAGTATATCCATTATTCATTTACTTTCGCAGCAATTATTAACTATAATCATCACCATTTCCATTTCGGTGATTGATTTAGTTTCATTCTCATACCCACTCGGTTACGGTTTAACCGTTCATCCTAACAGTTAACCACCGATATGCAAAAAAAAAGAGAATGAAAAGTCGAAAATGCATACACATCCATTTATCTGAAAATTTTCCAAATCTGATTCCAAATAATAGTAACAGTAGTATCCTAGAACAGTAAAAGTACTTGTGACTTGTTATTGAAATCAAAATACAACCCAAAACTAACAAAGGGGAGGATCGAAGCATCTCAGCAATACTATAAAATATGAATCTCAAAATCTTAACTACTGAAACACTAAACAAAATGAAACTGATAACTGAAATAGAACAATTATTCCCACTTCATAGATAACTAGTCTGAATTTGATTAATGATTTTTTTTTATGAATGATGGTCGATGGATGAATTTACGTGTTGCGATTTTGTAAGGTTTCTTGAAATTAAAAGCAAAATTATTGGGCTGGGACATGGAGTTGAAATGTAAGTGGGTTGAGACAGTCAAATGGTATTGAGCTTTATTGCTTTAATAATATACAAGTAAACAGAGGGTATGTAACGGGGTGGGGATGGTTATGGGTATGGTTACAGTGATGGTGAGGTTACTTCGAAACTCATAACCTAACCTTATCCATTCGTAGAGGTTAACGGTATAACCATAACCGTAAAATATCCAGTCAGCGCGGTTAATAAACGTCAAACTCGGTAAGGTTACGGTCGGTTTCACAAACGATCAGGATTGCCAAGCCTATTCTTCATAGTGGGAGTGAGAGAGTGTGAGAGAGATATGGCAGGAGGAGGATATGTTTACTGAGATGTATTGGCGGTTTCAGCCATGGTGATTATGGAGTGTATTAATGTTGGGCTGAACATATTGTTCAAAGCTGCAACGATGGAGGGCATGAACCCCCACGTCTTTGTTGCCTACGTCCATGGAATTGCCGCACGGATGGAAAAAGTTGTGGTGAGGAGAAGATCCAGTCAAGCCAAGGTAATGGGGGCGATTGTGTCAATAGCAGGTGCTATCGGTGTAACCCTTTACAAGGGCCCTGCGTTAAAGACAACTCCCACTAGCCAAAGCCAAAGCCAAAACCAAAACTGGGTCCTCGGTGGGGTTTTCCTCACCTTTGAGTACATTCTGATTCCTTTATGGTTCATCGGCCAGGTATATATGAATGAATGTCCCTGCAACTTAGAATTCATAACTCTCAAATGCAATACTTGGTTTGGACCCCTGATACTTGAAAAGTCTTTCTCAATTGTGTGTTGGTGTGGTGGGTAAAGACGCAAATAATGAAGGAGTACCCAGCTGAACTCGCAGTAGTCTTCCTTTACCTTCTAGTTGCGAGCATCGTTGCAGCATCTGTGGCTTTGATTATAGAAGGAATTTCTCCTACTGCCTGGTGCTCAAGACACAGCCAGCTGGTTTCCTCAAGCTTTTGCTAAATGTTGGTTTTTAGGGAATTCTTGGAACGTGTTTGAACACCTGCGTTCATACGTGGGCATTACGGATAAAGGGTCCCGTGTTCGTAGCAATGCTCCGGCCATTCTCCATTGCAATTGCTTTTGTTATGGGTGTGATGTTGTTAGGTGAAACTCTGCATCTAGGAAGGTAACACAACACTAGTTGACTGTCGTTCATCAAGAGAATCACTGAGCATTCTGTTTGTTTGATCTTTTCTTCGTTTACATATATATTATTCAAGCATGTTCCATGTTGTTTTGTAGTCTAGTTGGTGCAGCAGTAATATCAATTGGCTTCTACACTAGGATGTGGGGGAAATCTCAATAGGAAGAGTTGGGAGATGAGGAGCACAATGCTACGTGCAGCTGTGTCCACCATGAATCTGATTTCACTCAAAGTACAACAAATGTAACACACCGATTGGAACAACAAAGATCGATGAAGAATGTCATCTTCTCTCAATTAATTGTTCCATAAATGAACAAGCGGAGGACCAGCTGAGATGAAGGGTCCCAGATTCTCATTTAATTGTTCCATACCTACTAAATGGCCCTATCCTATCTAGCCATATCTCATCACATTTGACATTTCAAGAGTTATGTTGGAGGTTTATCATATTCTAACTCATGTTTTATTTAACTGCATTCAACTAGCCACGTAAAACATGGTCATTTGTGTCTTTTCATATTTATTATTTACTTTCTATTTTTAATAAGAGGACTATTAAATGATGCCCTGTTTTTTACTCTCCAACGCCCTAATATCGTCCAATAATTTGAGTTCGATAATAAAATGACGTAATCGCCCCTTAAATAGTAAAATGAAATTCTTTATAAAACGCGGAATTTCGAAGAACAGTTATGCTTCATTCCAAACGACCCTTTAAAAAACCTCTCGAATTTGTCCCCGCCGCCGCCGGCTGCCCCCGCTGCCGCTGCCGGAACAGAGGTAAACAGACCATCGACATGCCGACCGACGCACGAGACGGTCGGCGGTCCATCGCAATCCACAACAACTTCAGAGAGTTCGCGTACGACTACAACATCTTTCACAAGTTGTACGTTCATGGTGTGTGTGCGGCCTACCTTTGTTGACGCTGACTCCGCATGTGACACGTACAGATGACTAACATGGTCGTTGAAATCCTTTATGTACTTCATAAAGTACCCCAATTTACGCGCCTCTGTCACCGCCCATTGCATGGGGTTCATGTTTCCCAACCTACTCAGCCGTATTTTGCCTGTCTCGTTATAAATCTGTCGTATATTGATCCGACGGCCGTACTCATTGTTCAGAATGCTCTGCATCTGTCTTGGCGGAACATGGTTCTCCTCCAACTGTCTAATGTGATCTTTCATCTTGTCGGTAAGCTGATTCCGCTGTTGTGTACCTTCACGCCACAACTCGAAGTGGTGGTTGTGAAATGACCTAAAAGTCCCGCGTTTCACATCATCTTTGACCGTGTCAATCTTCCATTTCCACTCAGCATCAACAAAGGTAGGGCGCACACACACCATGAACGTACAACTTGTGAAGGATGTTGTAGTCGTACGCGAACTCTCTGAAGTCGTTGTGGATTGCAATGGGCCCCTGCCACCATGGGAGCAGTATAGGTACAAACGCTTTTCTTCTTCACGCGGGTTCTTCTTATGTGAGCCACGCGTCAATTGAAACCCTAAGCCTAAGGCAATGTCCTTAGCCATAGCACATCCGTCATCGAGTGCGTCGTAAAACACCCCGTTCACAAAATAAACACCGTAATTCAACGGCCCAATTTACAAGAAGGCGGTTGTGCAGTTTGTAGGCGTGACTCCGGTGAAGAAAAACTTCAATATAGGATTGACACTACTGGAAGATGAGACAAGAGAGTCGTACGCATGGGCATTGAACCAATTGCGTTTGGTTTTTGGGGGTCGTGTGCCGAATGCTTTCGTCACAGATAAGGAACGTGGATTGGCAGTTACATTACATGACGTATTTCCTTCTTCGGCACATTTGCTGTGTGTGTGGCATATGAAGCGGAACATCGAAAGTAGGGTTACGCGGTTGTACGACAGAGATGTAGCTGAGAAATTCGTTCGGGGTCCATGGGGGTAAGTGCCGAATGCAAGAACCACCCAAATTATTAATTACTTATTATTTATTACCAAATTTAGTAATTTGGTAATTTTGATGTTCATTGTTACGATTTAATTAATTATACCCTAATTAGTATTTGGTAATTAGTAAAATAGTTTTAAATTTTTCCCGAATAATAAATAAATTTAATTAAATTAATTCCTAATTTTATATTATTTTTGGTATATTCACTAATTAACTAAATTAATATAAGTAATTATTAATTACTTATTATTTATTACCAAATTTAGTAATTTGGTAATTTTGATGTTCATTGTTACGATTTAATTAATTATACCCTAATTAGTATTTGGTAATTAGTAAAATAGTTTTAAATTTTTCCCGAATAATAAATAAATTTAATTAAATTAACTCCTAATTTTATATTATTTTTGGTATATTCACTAATTAACTAAATTAATATAAGTAATTATTAATTACTTATTATTTATTACCAAATTTAGTAATTTGGTAATTTTGATGTTCATTGTTACGATTTAATTAATTATACCCTAATTAGTATTTGGTAATTAGTAAAATAGTTTTAAATTTTTCCCGAATAATAAATAAATTTAATTAAATTAATTCATAATTTTATATTATTTTTGGTATATTCACTAATTAACTAAATTAATATAAGTAATTATTAATTACTTTTTATTTATTACCAAATTATTAATTTCGTAACTTTAATGTTCATTGTTACGATTTAATTAATTATACCCTAATTAATATTTCGTAATTAGTAAAATAGTTTTAAATTTTTTCCCGAATAATAAATATATTTAATTAAATTAATTTCTAATTTTATATTAATTAAATCCTAATTATTATTTAATTTTTAAGTATTATAATCGTTTATTGCTAATTCATTAATAACAAATTCATTAATTACTAATTAATTAATTTCAACTAATTACAAATTAATTAATTACTAATTCATAATTTTTTTTAAAAAATATACATAAAAAGTCGGCAGCGACAGTCGGCGGTCAACGCCGACTGCCTTGTACGGGTGTCGGCGTTGACCGCCGACCGCCTAATTTTTTTTTTTTAAAGTACCTCTAGCGGCGGCGGGGCAGGCGGGCGGCGGCGCGACGGCTGCGGCGGCGCGACGGCTGCGGCGGCGCGGCGGCGGTGGCTCCGGCGGACGACGGCAACGGACGGCGGCGGGTCAGACTTCGCTGGGCTGTCTGTTTCGGAGACTGATTTGAGAGAATTTCAACTCTGAAAGTTTACGAAAAATAGGAAGTGTGTTTTATTCGACCACAACTTGTGTATTTAAAGAGGAAGTTAGAAGGGTATTCACGTAATTTGACATTTATTAATTGAATAATAGTAAAATCTCGGGCGTTTGTTAGTAAAATTTAGGGCGTTTTTTAGCAGTCCAGTTTAATCATTGTTATAATAGATTATAACTTATTAAAACAAGTTGTTATAACCGATTATAAATTAATGATTATCGATTATAATACCTCGTAGTTATATCAAGTTATAATTACTTAGGATTTAGCTTGTAGGGGTTTAGGATTTTGAATTATGTCTTTTAACGGAATGTCGTAACTGTTATGGGCTAGTTTAGTTTGTATTAATGACTGCGCTGGTAGTTATTAAAAATTCAGATTTGATTATGTAATTTTGGAAAACTAACGACTCTTTGGGATATTTTCCAACTTCATCTTCCCCGACGCCAAGTGCCTTCTCCTCTTGTTTCAATCCGCCGCCGCACTTCCTCGACGTCCTCACCGTCTCTCACACTTGTTATCGATCTCCAAACCTCGAGCAACCCATTCCCAGCCACACCCTTTCGACATTCCCACATAAATTATGATCGTCTGGTGCACAGATCCATTGATCCCACCTTCCTGAATCGTGTGTCCCATCATCATCCTCCCCAATCCATACTCAACGTGATTAAACATCAATCACCGTGTACAAATACGGAATCGTCGACCACCACCACTGTCTGGTTCTTCATCAAGAATCTCGTCGGCACAGGGCCGCCCGGCCGTAGAGCGACGATTCTAGATCTGATCATTCCGGAAACCGCTTCCTCTTTCACTCCAGGAAACGAGAAAGGAATCCTGTCAAAGATATCTGAGTTCGAATTGTTTGTTAATCCAAATGAGCACATGCTATTCATCTTTTTGACCTATATGGTACCAAACTCCCAATCTTCAAGCTCACCGGAAATCGCCTCCAAGCCTCTGTAGCACGCGTATAAAAAAGAGTTCGGAAAATAAACTTAAAAATAATATATTTTCAAAATACCAAGATTACCCCTCCGTGTTTTGGCTTAGTTGAATAGGGTTGACTGTTTTATGGTATAATTGGCTCCATGTTAAGCTGTACGTCAATTCCGTCCACTTGCCTACCCACACAGTGGGAGCATATTTGAGCCCCATTATAGTGCCAATGCTTCCTTCTTATTTGATCAATCCCAACGGTTGAATGTCCTTCAATCCTTAATTAATAAATGTTCGTATTAATATATTAATATTACTTATCCACAAATAAGTACATAATTGATAAATTAATCTACACATATTAATACTAATTTAGTTTAAATAAAATTATAAAAGCTAGAGTGTCAAATTTGAACCTTGTTGGGTTGAAGCAAACTAAGGGCCAAATTTGATAATTTTGTCTTTTATTGAGCTTAAGCTTGTTGGGTGGAGATGGTATATATATATATATATATATATGTTGACCCGTTTCTGTAAAAAAAGACAAAATGATGTCAGATAGCAATCAGATAGTTACTTAAAGCAGATGAAAAACATAACTATCCAAAGTGCCATAATTGATAGTGGCCACATAAACATAATCTTCTCCCCATTATGTATGGGGTGTGCCTTCCCATCTCCAGAGGAGAGAGAGGAGAGAGAGAGAGAGAGAGAGAGAGAGAGAGAGAGAGAGAGATGGCAGTAGGATATGTGTACCGAGATGTGCTTTTAATTTCAGCTATGGTGATTTTGGAGTGTATTAATGTTGGGTTGAACATATTGTTCAAAGCTGCAACCATGGAGGGTATGAACTCTAATGTCTTTGTTACCTACGTACATGCAATTGCTGCTCTTGTTCTTCTTCCTGCTCCTTTCTTCTCTCACAGGTTAGTTCAATTCCCAAATTAGGTTGAGGAATCCAAAGGGAAAGATCAAGAAAAAAAGGATTAATAATATGTGTTTGTACAGGTCAACAGTTCTTCCTCCTCTAAGCTTCCCTTTATTCTGCAAAATTGGGCTTCTTGGGGTCGTTGGGTAAGTTGTAGTGATGGAATTAGTTTCTATAAATCAAATATAAATTTATATGGTTGCGCATATAGTTAATTATCGGGGGAGGTCAGGAGCTCATCCCAAATGATGGGGTACGCAGGGATTAATTATAGCTCTCCAGTTCTAGCTTCAGCCATCAGCAACATCATCCCAGCTTTCACCTTCATACTTGCTGTCACTTTCAGGTATCTATCTATCTGCCCCAACATTCCTTTCATCTTTGTAATTTAGCAACCTCTTACGTACTACTAATGAATGTCGTGTGTACTGAAAAGCTAGGATGGAAAAAGTTGTGGTGAGGAGAAGATCCAGTCAAGCCAAGGTAATGGGGGCGATTGTGTCAATAGCAGGTGCTATCGGTGTAACCCTTTACAAGGGCCCTGCGTTAAAGACAACTCCCACTAGCCAAAGCCAAAACCAAAACTGGGTCCTTGGTGGGGTTTTCCTCACCTTTGAATACATTCTTGTTCCTTTATGGTTTATTGGCCAGGTATGGATGGATGTCCCTGCAACTTAAAATTCATCATTTCTCAAATACAATACTTGGTTTGGATCCCTCGGCCACTTATCAAGTCTATCTCCTTGTGTATCGGTGTGGTGAAAAAGACACAAATAATGAAGGAGTACCCAGCTGAACTCACAGTAGTCTTCTTTTACGTTCTAGTTGCGAGCATCGTTGCAGCATTTGTGGCTTTGATTACAGAAGGAACTTCTCCCAGTACTTGGATATTAAGGCCCAATCTAGCATTAGCCTCAGTTTTCTGCTCGGTGAGAGACCCGCTAATTTGGACTTCATTATTTGACTGTGGCTCAAGAGACACGGCTAGCTGGTTTCCTCAAGCTTTTGCTAAATGTTGGTTTTTAGGGAATTCTTGGAACGTGTTTGAACACCTGCGTTCATACGTGGGCATTACGGATAAAGGGTCCTGTGTTCGTAGCAATGTTCCGGCCATTCTCCGTGGCCATTGCTTTTGTTATGGGTTTGATGTTCTTAGGTGAAACTCTTCATCTGGGAAGGTAACACTAGTTGACTCAGGGGCATCAAGAGAATCTCTGAGTTTCATATTTTCTTTGATTTTACATATTATTCAAGCATGTGCCAATGTTGTTGTTTTAATTGCAGTCTGATTGGGGTGGGAGTAATATCAATTGGCTTTTACACTATGATGTGGGGGAAATCTCAAGAGGAGGAGTTAGGAGATGATGAGAACGGTGTTAGTTGCAGCAGTAGCCAGCATGAACCTGATTCCACTCGAAGCCTAAAGGGACCTCTTTTGCAGAATTACAGAAACCAACAAGTGTAACACCAGTTTGGAACAAAGGTCGATGAAGAATGTCATCTTCTCTCAATTAATTGTTCATAAATAAACAAGTGAAGGACAAGTTGAGATGAAGGATGCCGGCTTCTCAATTAATTGTTCTATACCTACTAATTGGCCCTTTCTATTCTTATTATATTTGAGTGATTCTGCTGCCACTGCTTCGGAATGGTTGCAAGATCCATTCCAGCAGTTGAATGGCTCTCGAATCCTCATATGATTTAAGGTCCTATATTAATTAGTGGCAATATAATCATACAATATAACACAACAATCTCTGTTCGCCGGACAATACCTCCAGTAACTTGACCATCATCTTCTTTTACCGTTCAATTTATGGGTTTTCACAAGTTTCATAGCCTTGGGAGTTTGGATCGAACAAGTCATGTTGTTGTCTATATTTGCGGGTTTTCATTTTTCGAAGTCTTTCATAGCCTTCGGATTGAATTTATTTGTTTTATATTTTAGTACATTAGTTTTTGGGTTTTTCATAGGTTACAAGTTTCGAGAACAAGGTCGTCTCAGTTTATCAAGTTGTCTGGTTTCTCGACTCAACATTGCAGGGATTGAAATAATTTCCATCAAGCTATTAGGTAGATCCCTGTGATGTATACATCGAAAATTAGTAAGTATTGACGATGAAAATAGTCGATAGAGCTTCAGGGACATGTTTTCAACAGAAACTTAATTTAGTCAGCAAGCACACTAATAAACTATGAAATGTCCATTGCAGAGTCCATCCTCTAATGAAACTGAGAAACCAATCAAATGCAATCCCTACTCTAATTACCCTACGAACAATCAATACATTCAGAACATAGCTCAAGGAAGCTTTGGAGAGCAGGATGCGAGATAATAACAGAGTTACGAAAAGCAGAATCAAGGAAGCTTTGGAGAACACAATGAATCATAGTTATGGAAAGTGAAATAAGTACAAACACAGGGAAGAGAGCTAAGTAGTACCATCTATGTAAGCGTTTGTGGAGGTTGATGATGTATTCTTTGGTGACGATCTCCTCTTTCCTTACTTTCCTGGGCTTTTCCACCATTGCTGCCGCTTTTCTGTTGATGCTCCGACGATCACAGCTCAGCTAAAGCACTTCACACTATCAGAAGCTTTAAACCTAACAAGCTCCTTCTTAATTCTAAAAAAAAAACCTCTCTCATTACAATCTGTTCATTCTTTTTACATAATAAGTTTTGTATCTCATCCTGGAGTTATAATTTTCCAATGCGATTTGCGATTATAGAAGAGGCAGAGGCAATTAGCTAGTAAAAAATCAAGCCTCCTTCTCCGCCCACTATTTCTCGGTAACAGGTGCGGAGCACGCGACTTCCAATTTTCAATTGATAAAAAATAATCTTCAATGGCGATTTACGATTATAATAGGGGCAGAGGCAATTGACCAATAAGCTAATAAGAAATCGGTGGAAGAAATCAAGTTTGTGGCTGTCAAGTTGGGCAAAATAGTGTCGAAAAGGATCTACAAAGTTGGAACAAGGCAATCGAAAAAGTGCTAACAGTAAAACAAGGTTTTTTTGTTTGACAATGGTGGAGGAGTTTTACATATTTATGATAAGAAAGAATAAGATATTAAAAAAGAAAAAAAGAAAATTATAATAGAAATAATGGAAGGAAAGTTAACGGGATTACATCGAGTAAACTTGGGAGATCACGTTGCATTTGTTGACATATTTGGGTGTTAATATAACATTTTTTATTTAAAAACAAAACAACCAATGAAACACCGCGTTTGTTTTCCACCGGTGTTACCCATAAATTATTAACTTTGAACACTATTGTACCAAAGTTGGACAAAAACATAAGTTTGATGACCACTTTAAGTTGAAAAGTAGTTTGATCTACCATTAAAAAAGAAGCCAAGAAGAAAAGTAACAGTACACTTTGAACACTTTTGTGATGAGATTAGACAAAAATACAAGTTTGATGACTACTTTATATAAAAAAATAGATTGAAGCACCATCAAAAAGGTGTCTAAACAAGCAAAAAGAAGCAATGTCCAAAATGCTGTTGGGGTGGATTGCACACAGATCGGTCCAAATTGAAGACTATAACTTTATTATCATATTAGAATAGACTGTGTTATGTATTGTAATACATTTTAGTAAACCATTTCGAAGGGGCTACGGTCCCATAGCCCAAAGACCGTCATCTTTGGTTACCACTTACCGATTTACCGTTCAATTTACTAAATCTCCTATCAAAGTCTAAATCACTCTAAATTAAATTACCCCAAAAGGTCCGTTAAAGATTCCAAACAAATGCTTACGTGACAATATATTTAAGCAATAGGGTGTTACGTTAGTCGAGTTACCAATTCACATAAAAGAGACTAACATCATGACACGAAATTTGATAACAAGTTTTGTAATTGGCGACACAGAAAAGTTTACCAATAAATGCCGTATATCAGAAATATTTGAAAAGTTTGTGACATGTTTGGTATTAAGCCTTTAATATACCGTAGGTGACAAAGTGGTTTGGGAAAAGCAGCCAAATTAAGCACGTGAAAAACAAATCTATATATCCGAAGTTTCAGGACTGATAGGGATCACATAAATATAATCCTCTGAGCTTTATATTATGCCTTCCATTTTAGTCTCAGAGAGAGAGAGAGAGAGAAGGAGAGAGAGAGAGATATGACAGGAGGTTATGTGTACAGAGATGTGATGCCATTTTCAGCCATGGTGATTATGCAGAGTGTTGGTGTTGGGCTGAACACATTGTTCAAAGCTGCAACTATGGAAGGCATGAGATACCATGTCTTTGTTGCCTATGTCCATGCAATTGCTGCTCTGATTCTTCTCCCTGCTCCTTTCTTTTCCCACAGGTTAATTCCCCAAATAGTTTGGAGAGATTTAGAAAACAGAGATGCAATTACAATGATTAATTTGCGTTTGTCTTTGGTTAATTTAAAATGTACAGGTCTAGTGTTCTTCCTCCACTAAGCTTCCCTATACTCTGCAAAATTGGGCTTCTTGGGGTCATCGGGTAACTTTGTTTTTTGGCATGGCAATTTCATTTATCATCCTCTAAAGAAGAAATCAAATGCAAATTTATGGTTAACTGGGGACAGGAGCTCATCCCAGATGATGGGATACAGTGGCATCAATTACAGCTCTCCAACTCTTGCTTCAGCCATCAGCAACATTGCCCCAGCTTTTACCTTCATACTGGCTGTCACTTTCAGGATGGAAAAAGTAATGGCGAGAAGAAGATCCAGTCAAGCAAAGGTAATTGGTGCACTTGTGTCAATAGCAGGTGCCATTGCTGTAACTCTTTACAAGGGTCCCGCGTTAACAACAGCTGCCACATCATCAACTAATCATCAACCCCTCCATATCTCAACAACTAGCAAGAACTGGGTCCTAGGCGGGGTTTTCCTAACCTGTGAATACATTCTGGTTCCTCTATGGTTCATTGGCCAGGTAGGTATATGTGGATGAATCTCCCCTGCAACTGATTCCTCTATATTACGACTTTCTAGTGCTGACACTTCTGTTTGTTACTACATTGCTGTGGCGGGAACTTAAAAAGACACAAATAATGAAGGAGTACCCGTCTGAACTCACCGTAGTCTTCCTTTACGATCTAGTTGCGAGCATCGTTGCAGCATCTGTGGCTTTGATTACAGAAGGAACTTCTCCCACTGCCTGGATATTAAGACCTAATCTAGCATTAGCCTCAGTTTTCTGCTCGGTATTGAGCCCCGCTAATTTGGACATAACTATTTATAATTAATGGCTTAAGAAAGCCAGCTAGTTGGTTTCCTTAACTTGTTTGGAAACTGTTGGTGTGGTTTGGTTTTAGGGAATTCTTGGATCGTGTTTGAATACCAGCGTTCATACGTGGGCATTACGGGTAAAGGGTCCAGTTTCGTAGCAATGTTCAGGCCGTTGTCCATAGCCATTGCTTTAGCTATGGGTGTGATGTTCTTGGGTGATGCACTTCATCTAGGAAGGTAAAACACTTGTTAACAGTACTACGTCCTGCATCAAGGTAATATCTGTCTTCATCTCTCAGCTATATATCTACATATTCAAGTATTGTATATTGTTGTTTGCAGTCTGGTTGGGGCAGCAATAATATCAATTGGCTTTTACATTATGATGTGGGGGAAAGCTCAAGAGGAAGAGTTGGAAGATGAAAATCTCAACAGCGGCCAACTTGAACCTGATTCCACTCAGAGTGCAAAGACACCTCTTCTGAAGAATTACAGAAATGAACAGGTGTAACACCAGTGTCTAGTGTGGGTGGAACAAACAAGATATAAACGAGTGTTGTTATCTTGTGAATCAATTCCTAATAGCCCAATCCAAATCTCATCACATTTCAACATCCTTTTTAAGTTCAAAATAGAGGTGCAATACCAAAACTTTTTAAAAGATCACTCATTTTAATATTATTTTCGTTTAAGCACATTTAACTTTGAAATTTTGATGTGATCCAGTACATTAATGTTAGCATGATCGCATTCCAAAAATAAATGGGTTGATGGTATAAAAAATATGTTTTTTTTGTCTCTAAAACCTGATGGCTGAAATTTATTTATTGTTATCAAAGATGGCTCTTTTTCGCTGTTAATTCGAAACTATAATATTACTTTCGAGATCCAATTTTACCAACATAAAAAGTCTCTTGTCATATGACTCATTTTAATTGTAACAGGTGAAAATTTTCAGTCCACTACACAATGTTGTCTCACTACTAGCAATTGTACATGTCGTGAACGTTTCCGTCCGCCCGCTGATGGCGAGGGATGGTTCGGAGTCGCCACCAATCGCTTAAAAGTGGATTGGACACTTGGAGCCCGGTTCAAGCTTTGGAACCTAAACCGGGCATGGTCTGCGTTCAGAGATCTGGGTAAGGGGGACGGTTACGTGTGTGGAAGGATTAGCACCCCCACAACGCCCGGTAAACCGGTACTACAAAAATCGATAAGTTTGATGTGTTTTTATTAGGTGCGTATGATTTTTTATTATGTAATTCACTCGTCTTCACTCTTGTGAAGACTAAAGCCGCCAATACGGTCATAGTTTTGTAAACCAGTTCAAAAGGAGAAGTCGATAAATTATTTTTAATTTAGAAGGATGATAAGTTGCTTCAAGGTCGGAAGTGAAATGGTAAACTGTTTTAAAGTAGAAAATAAAATGATAGATCGATTTAAAATTGGGGAAAATAGTAATTTGTTTTGAAGTCGAAAAGAAAATAGTGAATTGTTTTGAAATTGGAAAGAAGACACTAAATTATTTTTCGAGTTAGAAAGAAAATGATAGGTTATTTAAAATTGGGAATAAAACGATAAATTTTTTAAAGTTGGAAAGAAACTAATAAGTTGTTTTAAAATTGAAGCTAAGATGATAAATTGTTTTAAAGTCGGGAAGAAGATAATACATTGTTTTAGAGTCGGAAGAAAACAATAAATTGCTTTAAGGTTGGACTCGAGTCTCTTGACGGCCTACGTACCGGAGTTCGGGATCAAAGTCCACGTAGTTCGATTTGAAAAAGTTGATTTGAAGTGCAACTGAATAGTTGTAGTTTGTTTGGTAATTTTGAAATTTTTTATGAGTTTATATTTTCGAGAATTTCACGTGACTTTAATAGCATAAAGCCCAGCGTTACTATTCTCATTTTAGGTTTACTTAAGAAAGATTTTTTATGTTTTATAATTTTA
The DNA here is from genome assembly GCA_030674075.2 of Linum usitatissimum. Taxonomy (NCBI): domain Eukaryota; kingdom Viridiplantae; phylum Streptophyta; class Magnoliopsida; order Malpighiales; family Linaceae; genus Linum; species Linum usitatissimum. The sequence continues at coordinate 3,671,095 of JAUJYP020001424.1, forward strand.
TGATTTGTTTGAAGGATTTTTTTGAAAATAGTAGACCCAAATACTTTCCCTCTTGAAAAGATTTAGGTCACTATTCGAGGTTTTTCGCGGATTTTCGCTCTTGCGAAAAATACGTTACTGGACCAATTACTTTTATGATAGTGATTTTTATAAGTGGACTCGAGTCTTTCTCGGCTGCCTACGTACCCAATATTTTGGGATCAAAGTCCGCGTAGTTCGGGCGGCGAAAATTGTCGAGGATTTCGCGTAATTTTTACTATAGCAAACATTATGCTATTGTGCTCGTTTTCTTTTCTTTTTAAAAAACGAGTCGAATGATTCATGATGAGATTTTTGCAAAACACTACTGTTGAGTTTCGGTATTCCGAATCCATCAACACCAATTCACTAATACATTTATCGAGGGTAAGGCAAGGAACAAAAAATACAATATGCGATGAATTTATTTACGAACCCCAGACTCGTAAATTGGAATATTTGTTATTTTATAACGCTGAAGGGAATAATAATGATTTATAATTTCGGCACTTATTTGTTGAAAGTTATATTAGTTGATATTTTGTAGGATCCGAAACTCTAGTTCCGGGCAAAGAATTCATACACGTCGCTATAACGCTTTTTATGGTTTAATATTCATGGTATATTTGATTTTAAATCTTTTTGTTTAACGACAATTTATTTAATTTTTATTAAAATTAATTTGATTGACCAAAATTAGAAATATGCCGTTGGACGAGAAACGAACCTAGATTCGGATGTGTTTGGCGCAAACATTTTTAGTGATTCAATGCTTTCATTGTCATTACATTAACTTTATCAAAATTAAACACGTTAAATCAATTTTCATACTTGGAAGATTCGATATTTCGGGCTTTATTTTTACTTTCAAATATCAATTAAAGTTAGAGAATTTAAAATTTTATTATTAACCTAACCTTATTTCGGTTTTACTCTGTTTTTAATCCAAACTGAATAAAATTTAATTTACACAACACTCTAAGGGCGTTCTGACCAAAATAGGCCGAGTTGGATTTTGGCCCGAAACGAGATGGGAGGAAGGCCAAAATCGTTGAGCGAGTTGACCGGTTCGATTGCTCATTGCCCAACTCATGTCTGGAAAAAGACGAAAATACCCCTAACTATTTTGTCTGTTAAGAAGGAAGGCATGGGGTAAAAACGTAATTTACCTGGTTCATATAAATACCCATCTTAAGCCGAATTCAGCCATTTGAAACCCTAACTCCCTCTCTCTTCCTCTCAATCCTCTCCCTTCTCTCTACACTTTTTCCCGTCGGCGGCGCCGCCGCCGCCGCCGCCGCTCCTCCTCCTTCGTTTTCTTCTTTTTCCTTTTCTTCTTTTCTCTTTTTTCTTCTTCTTCTCCGCCTCCGGTGCCACCGCCCCTCCTTTCCTTCTCTCCCTTTTTCCTCCGACGACGACGGCAGCGCCGCCGTCCCTCCCTTCTGTTCTCTTCTTTTCTTTTTCTCCTCTTCTTCTTCCTGCCTCTCTTTCGCCTCCTGTTCCTTCCTCTTCTCCTTCTCTCTCAGCAACGGCGGCCGCGCCGCCTCCATCTCCTCTCTTATCCCACAATGACAAAGGAAGGAAAACAGAAGAAAGAAAAGGTAAAAAACCCCATTTCTATTCGTGTTTTTTTCTTTTTTTAGTTCGATCCGGGCTTGCATGTCGTCTGCAAGCCCCGATCTGTAGATTTAGGGTTGGAGTTTGTGTTCTTTCTCTTATTTTTGTTCTCTTTACTGTTTTGAATAGAGTTGAGGATCCGTAAAGAAAAGGAGAAGGGGACACGAAGAAACTGACAAAGAGAAGAAGGTTAAGTATTGTTTTGTCTTCTTCCTTTTGTAGTTTAATTTATTTCGAAGACAGAAGAGAAAGAGTCTGATTTTCTAAGTGTATTTCAGGTGAATGAAGAAAGAAAACTCAGATTCAACCTACCAGGAAAAATCGATCGAAAAAATGAAGAAGAGGGAAGCCGCTCTTAGGAAAGGTAAAACTCTTAATTCTAAATATTCTAATTTTGTTTGGTAGAAACAGTTTTATCATTAAGATTAAAATATGTAGATTGAAAAGTGAAAATTTGACTGTCCTGTTATGGAACTGAATTCAGTACTTTAAACACCATAAGATGGCTTATTTGCTTGAAAAATTTGATCACTTTGTTAGTTTTAATAAAATTCCAGCAATAGTTATTTGGAGAAAATGCCCATATTTTGCTTGATTGTAGTGCCACATGTTAAGTCTTTGTACGGTATTTGAATTTTGATGTTGATGGTGTTAAAATGACTCGAAATCGCCCATTTGAATCCTGTTAATCATATTTTCTAGCAAGCTTTCATTTGGTGAAAACAATTTTTACTTTTTTATATTATTGTTTCAGTGAGTTCTTCGGATTATTCAGTTTTGATGATTATTAGATTAGAAAAGGGTTTAGTACATGAGCAATGGAAACATAGATATGATTTGAAAATTGGGAAGATGTTTTGTTTGGGAGGACCAACCTTCAAAAGCTGATTTTGTTCTTCTTTCGCAGCATGGATGGCCCTTGGTTGCTGGCTCCGGGAACTTGGGAATTCGGAAGCTTCGAATCCCCAAAGTTTCGGCTAGAAGAGCTTTGTATTTTCTGTTTATTTTGGCCAATTTTCGTTTGTAATGGGATTGTGTAATATGATTGGGGCGTAGTGGTAATGGGGTGTAGAGAGATTGCTTGTGGTGGGATTGGGGTTGGTGTTTCTCGTTGTAGTCGGTAGGTCCTCTCTTTTTCTTCCCCCCCCCCCCCTCCTCTCTCGAAAGAAATTCGATGGTCCGTTTAAATGAACAAAGGGGCTCCCACCTCCATTAAAAAACCAATCACAATTCAACACCCATGTTCTGACTTAAAAGAGAGGTGGCAGCTCTCTGATTGATTACAGTAACGGGCCACATATCGGGCCGAAAATCGGGCCTGAAATTGGACCCGAAAAATATCAAAAGTTCGATGTAAAGTAGAGTTACGTAATGAAAAAAACTCAAGGACCCGGACAAAATTTGGTTACTACAGTACATATCATAGTGACCAATTAAATTGATGGCTACGCACAGCCAACCAAATAACTTAAAAAGGAAGACAAGGATAATACTTGTCCTTTTCCCAAATTCCAAAAGATCATTACTACGATCATTAGTAATATCATCAAATATGATGGAAAGTAGAGCTTGCCAAGTCATCTTTCATCAACACCGCTGCTGCCATCTACCAAAAAATCTCCGGTGAGCTTTCAGTCAAGTGAGAGAGAGAGATAGAGGTGGGTAAGGAAGGAAAAGATGACGGGATTTCATTTCCAGAATGTAGTACCGTTCGCAGTGATGGTGAGCTTGCAGATTATCAATGTTGGGATTAACACGCTCTTCAAAGCTGCTACTGTTGAGGGCATGAATTACCACGTCTTCATCGTTTACGACTATGCAATCGCTGCTTTTACTCTGCTTCCTGCTCCTTTCATCTCCAAAAGGTTTTCCCCTTTTCCACTCTGCTTTCTGATCCGAAACACCCTCGACTCTCCAATTTTGATTTTGAAAAGGGATTCAAAGTCAATAATTTGCTTTCAGATCAAGAGTTCTTCCACCTTTGAGTTCCTCAATAATGTGCAAAATCGGGCTTCTCGGGATAATAGGGTAACTAACTTCATCCGTTAATCAACTTGCTGATCACTCACAACTTGTCCCGAGTTTGGTAAAACAGTAATATGTTTGATTTTTTCCTTCCATAGGAGCTTATCTCAGATCATGGCATACACAGGCATCAACTACAGTTCCCCAACTCTTGCATCAGCCATCAGCAACCTCACTCCAGCTTTTACTTTCTTGTTTGCCATCATTTTTAGGTATAGCTTGAAAATCCTCCCCTTGTCGTAATTGTCAGCACCCATCACACACTTGATGTCCAACTCTGTATGTTTCTATTGAATGTCTTGTCAAGGAAAGGATGGAAAGAGTTTGTGTCAGAAGATCATCCAGCCAGGCCAAAATTGTGGGTACCGTAGTGGCAATAGCAGGTGCATTTGTGGTTACCCTGTACAAGGGTCCCCCGATTTTCATGCCACCATCACCATCTGCTCCATCAACTCAACCAAATCAATCTCTTCACTACTCCTCAACAACGCAATATTGGGTACTTGGTGGGATTTGTCTCACCGCCAAATATATATTGGACCCTCTTTGGTACATTGTTCTGGTAAGCTTCTTCAGCTGGCGGCTACAACTTGAACCTTGTCATTTTGAAGCTTCTCATCTCAAACTTATTTGTACCCACAGACGCAGATAATGAAGGAATACCCTGCAGAACTCACAGTAATATTCTTCTACAACTTGTTTGTATGCATTGCAACCGCAGTCTTCGCTCTGATGACCGTGGGGACATTGTCGAGTGCCTGGATGTTGACTACTTACACAGCATTAGCCTCTGTGTTCTGTTCGGTGAGACTTGATATTAAACATGATATGGTCAATATTAAGAATGTGGCCTCTGATCTTGGCCTTTCTTGTTACATGTATTTGTAGGGAGTGCTTGGATCATCATTGAGCAATGGAGTTGATGCATGGGTGTTGCGTGTCAAGGGTCCTGTATTTGTGTCCATGATCAAACCGTTTGCAATGATCGTTGCTGTCACCATGGGAGTGATATTTCTGGGTGATATTCTGCGTCTTGGAAGGTAAACGAGTCAGATTAACAACATACCTGTTGGGGCGCAGCGGACGAGAATAGAGTAAATATATTGCACTAATAAACCACACACCGTAAATATTTCCCAGGTAAGTTGGAAGTGGCGGTAGTCCGCCACACTTAAAATCACTATGGATGGGTGATTACCACCGCAATACCATAATGACGATAATTAAGCCAACCTCCTTAGACCAATTTACCGTGGTAATATTAATAATGCAATATACAACGAATATTCTCGAAATTGCCAAGCACAAAACAGTAAGTAACTAACACCGAGATTTACGTAGTTCCCCTCCAATGCGAAGAGTACATCTACGGCAGCAGCGACAGCTACGAGCACTTCTTCACTATAACAAGGTAGCTACAAGGTGATCCGAGCCGATCCAAAATAGTGTCTCTCAAGTGTTTCCCAACCCCGAAACAACTACTCACTATTTTATCGCTCACAAGAAAGTATTCCTACCACGGTAAAACATTTACGGGACTTTCTACCGCTCACCTATCTACCCAATTGAGATAACTTATCTCAATTATTAAACAAGTGAAAATTGCTACACTACAACACTTAGAGAAGTGAGAAAGGAAGAAGAGAGGGATGATTGAAATGGGATGCACTAGCTTCCCTTTTATACTAGAAATGTAGGGAGACCAATTGAAAGCAATTGGTTGTGGCATCCAATTAGTTGAATTCCCAACTAATTTCCATGTGCACTAAATTGGAGGTGGGGGTTAATATTGGTGGGAATTCAATTAGTTGGTTAGAGATCCAACTAATTTTGTGGTGCTTTAATATTGGTGGTACATACTTTTGTTGCACATAAATTATCCGGGACCAACAATTCTCCCCCTCCCGGCTAATTAAGACTCTCGGTCATTCCCGCTCGATCGACAATACTCAAACTTCTCTCTTGAAGACTCTTCGTGCACACATGTCGATCCATTCTCATCAGTATGGATCTTCTCGAGTTGTAGTTGCTTCGACTCCACCACATCTCGAATCCAATGATATCGAACATCGATATGTTTGGACCTAGAATGAAACGTCGAATTCTTTGCAAGGTGTATGGCGCTCGATCGTCATACGAACAATCGCGGTCGTTCCGTTGGAACCCAAGTTCACTCAAGAACTTCTTCATCCACAACGGCTCTCCTTGCTAGCTTCCGTTGCGGCAATGAACTCGGCTTCGGTAGTGGAAATCGCTACACACTTTTGTAGCCTTGACCGCCAAGAAACTGCTCCCCGAAAATGTAATCGAGTATCCGAAGTGGACCTCCGTGTATCAACGTCACCCGCCATGTCCGCATCCGCGTAGCCGACAAGTACGGGATTAGAATCTCCAAAACAAAGGCAAAATTTGGAGGTACCTCGAAGATATCTCGAATCCACTTCACAAATGCCCCTGTTCCTTTCCGAGATTTGAAAGAAATCGACTAACAACTCCACCGCGTGAGCAATATCCGCCGTGTACACACCATAGCATACATCGACTTCCCACCGCCGAAGCATATGGAATACTTTCCATCTCCGTCTTCTCTCGCATTAGACGGCAACGCTCGGCGCTAAGTTGAAAGTGATTAGCAAGAGGACAACTAACCGCTTTTGCACCGTTCATGTTAAATCGTTGGAGTACTTTCTCAATGTACTTCTCCTGCGACAACCAGATCTTCTTGGCAACTCTATCTCGTGCAATCTTCAACCCAAGAATCTGCTTCGCGGGCCCCAAGTCTTTCATAGCAAAAGACTTGCTCAACTCCTTCTTCAAGTTGTTGATTCTGGAAACATTCCGGCCAACAATTAGCATGTCATCAACATAGAGCAACAAGATGATGAAATCATCATCACCAAACATCTTCACGAACACGCAATGGTCTGAAGTAGTCTTCTTGTACCCTTGCTCCCCCATAACAGACTCGAACTTCTTGTACCATTGTCGTGGTGCTCGTTTTTTCAAGCCGTACAAACTTTTGTTAAGTTTGCACACGAAATCCTCTTTTCCCTTCTTCTTGAAGCCTTCCGGTTGCTCCATATAGATATCTTCCTCCAAATCGCCATGGAGGAAGGCAGTCTTCACGTCCATCTGCTCAACTTCCAGATTGAAACTTGACGCTAACCCCAGCACTGTACGAATGGATGTCAATTTCACCACCGGTGAAAATATCTCATCAAAGTCGATGCCCTTCCTTTGACTGAAGCCTTTGACAACGAGCCGAGCTTTGAACCGTGGTTTACTATTGTGTTCTTCATGCTTGATTTTGAACACCCACTTGTTCTTCAAAGCTCTCTTCCCCTTCGACAACTTCACAAGCTCAAATGTGTTGTTGTCGTGTAGGGACTTCATCTCGTCCTCCATTGCTTCCATCCATTTATGCTTGTGTCCATCCTTCATAGCTTCCTCGAAGCTATCTGGTTCTCCCCCGTCAGTGAATAAGACATATTCATTTGATGAATATCTGGTAGAGGGTTGCACGACTCTTCCAGATCTCGTTCGGGGCGAAGAACCTTCGGCGGCTGGCGGTTGATAATGAGAACCATCATCATCATTAGGATCATCGTGCCGAACATCAAGGGGGGCTTCAGTTCGGCTACCTCTCGGATGAATTTCTCCAACGGCAGGTGTTGGAGGCTCTAACTTCTCGGGTATTGAGCTAGCATCGGTGTTAGGAGCATCTCTCCCAACCTTCGAATGTCTTTGATGGTCTCATTCTCCATGAACACAAGCATCACGACTCCTAATGAGCTTCTTCCGGATAGGGTCAAAGAATCCGTAGCCAAATTCATCTTGACCATATCCAATAAAAACACACGGTCGTGTCTTGGAATCCAGTTTCGACCTCTCATCCCTTGGAATGTGAACAAAGGCCTTGCAACCAAACACTCGAAGATGCTTGTACGAGACATCTCTTCCCGACCAAATCTTCTTGGGGGCTTCAAAATCTAATGGAACGCTAGGTGAAAGGTTCCAAACATGCACTACAGCAAGTAGTGCTTCTCCCCAAAAAGAGTGCGGTAACTTCGAGTGGGAGAGTAAGCACCTGACTCTCTCCATCAAGGTTTTGTTCATCCGCTCCGCCACGCCATTTAGTTGCGGAGTCTTAGGAGGTGTAAACTGATGTCGGATTCCCTTCTCTTTTAAGAGGCATCGAATGGCCCAATGTACTCTCCACCATTGTCCGTACGTAGACACTTCGCCTTCGCCGATCTCCCTCTCCACCAATGCAACAAAACGTTTGAAAACGTTTAGCACCTGATCTTTCGTCTTCAGAACATATACCCATGTCTTCCGTGAGTGATCATCAATAAACGTAGCAAAGTAACGCGCGCCACCAAGGGATTTGGAATCCGCTTCACAAAGATCTGAGTGAACCAGATCTAGCACGTTCTTCGCTCTAAGGTGGAGAACTTTTGAAAGCAACTCGATTTTGCTTTCCCGCCAAACAATCGACGCATCTCTCCGTGTGGACATGATCCGATCCGTGCATAGCCTTCTTCTTTGCCGCCTTTACCATGGACTTCTCGCTCATGTGGCCAAGGCGTTTGTGCCACAACGCAACGTCGTCGACAATCTCCGTTGAGTTTGCAACTTCTAGGGAGATCTTGGCTTCGATCACGTACGGTTTAGATCGCTTCTGCCTCTCGCCACCACCAATGCGCCTTTGGTGAGTTTCCATTGACCGTTTTTGAAGGTATGACAATAACCTTCCCCGTCCAACTTGTCCACGAAATCGATTTAGACGCATGTCCGGGACATGTCTAACATCTCGCAAAGACCAATTTCGCTCCTTCCATTGTCTCCAGGCAGACATCTCCTTTGCCAACGACCTTGGAGAGGTTTCCATTTCCCATCCTTACCACACCGTAGTTGCCCGGTGAGTAAGATGAGAAAAATTCACGCCTTGACGATACATGGATGGTGGCACCGCTGTCAACCACCCAAGTGGTCTCCCGAGTTGTCGGGTTGACAAAATCTTCATCATAGACAAGCATGAGCTCCTCAACAACATTAGCGTTGTCACTGTCAGCACCTCTGTTTTGCCTAAGTTCTGGGCAAAACCTCCGGATGTGTCCCTTCTGTTTGCAGTTGTGACAAGTGATGTTTGCATACTTGTTGGACTTCCCTCGGCTCTTCCCTCGCTTCTTTGAGCCTCTCGACTCACTCCTTCCTCTCCCATCCACAAGCTAGAACGTCTGACTGTGATGATGAGGAAGAGACACCTTGAGATCTTCTTCTCATCTCCTCGTTGAGAATTCCGCTCTTGACATCCTCCATGGTGACAACACCATCTACGGCAGAGCTCGTGATTGCAATCTTCAAGGTTTCCCATGATTCTGGTAGGGATGCCAGAATCAAAAGAGTCGTCACCTCATCTTCGAGTTTTAAGTTCATTCCCGACAACTGGTCAATGATCCCTTGAACGTCGTTCAAGTGATCGGCAACGGAAGTGCCCTCTTTGTATCTCATCTGCACCATCTTCGTGAGATAAAAGAGTTTGTTGTTGCCGGTCTTTGAAGCATAAAGCCCCTCCAGCTTTTTCCAAAGCTTCAAAGCATCTGTCTCTCCAGCGATGTGGTTGCGTACGTTATCATCGACATGGTGTCGAATGTAACTACACGCCTTCTCGTGCTCGCGCTTCCAATCCCCATCACTCTTAGCGGCTGGCTTAGTGGTTGATGACAACGGTTGATCCATATCTTTCATCAACAAGAGATCCTTCATCTTGCTTCTCCAAATATGAAAGTTTGTACCGTTCAAACTAACCATCTTGCTTGGCGTTGCCTCCATAATGAACCGTGCTCTGATACCACTGTTGGGGCTCAGCGGACGAGAATAGAGTAAATATATTGCACTAATAAACCACACACCGTAAATATTTCCCAGGTAAGTTGGAAGTGGCGGTAGTCCGCCACACTTAAAATCACTATGGATGGGTGATTACCACCGCAATACCATAATGACGATAATTAAGCCAACCTCCTTAGACCAATTTATCGTGGTAATATTAATAATGCAATATACAACGAATATTCTCGAAATTGCCAAGCACAAAACGGTAAGTAACTAACACGGGATTTACGTAGTTCCCCTCCAATGCGGAGAGTACATCTACGGCAGACGACGGTACTACGAGCACTTCTTCACTATAACAAGGTAGCTACAAGGTGATCCGAGCCGATCCAAAATAGTGTCTCTCAAGTGTTTCCCAACCCCGAAACAACTACTCACTATTTTATCGCTCACAAGAAAGTATTCCTACCACGGTAAAACATTTACCGGGACTTTCTACCGCTCACCTATCCACCCAATTGAGATAACTTATCTCAATTATTAAACAAGTGAAAATTGCTACACTACAACACTTAGAGAAGTGAGAAAGGAAGAAGAGAGGGATGATTGAAATGGGATGCACTAGCTTCCTTTTATACTAGAAATGTAGGGAGACCAATTGAAAGCAATTGGTTGTGGCATCCAATTAGTTGAATTCCCAACTAATTTCCATGTGCACTAAATTGGAGGTGGGGGTTAATATTGGTGGGAATTCAATTAGTTGGTTAGAGATCCAACTAATTTTGTGGTGCTTTAATATTGGTGGTACATACTTTTGTTGCACATACCTTTCTTGTTACATGTATTTGTAGGGAGTGCTTGGATCATCATTGAGCAATGGAGTTGATGCATGGGTGTTGCGTGTCAAGGGTCCTGTATTTGTGTCCATGTTCAAACCGTTTGCAATGATCGTTGCTGTCACCATGGGAGTGATATTTCTGGGTGATATTCTGCGTCTTGGAAGGTAAACGAGTCAGATTAACAACATACCTTGAATGAAGTCAACTAGTTACTCAGAAAACTGACAATACATATGATCCCCTTCTCCGGTGTAAATTATGGGTGGCAGCCTGATTGGAGCGACAACCATAGCCATTGGGTTTTACACGCTGATGTGGGGAAAGGGCAAAGAGGAAGTCGACGCCCCATCGGAAGAGCATAGCCATGTTAACAATGGTGGCCTCCTGTTAGAGCTCTGTGAATCTGGAAAGGATTTGGAAGAAGGAAGAAGAAGGAAGAAGAAGGAAGAAGAAGAACGCAGAAACTTGTTTGATTGAATGTGTAAAGTGTGAAAATGAAACGGTGAGTTTACAACCCAAACTCTAAGGTTTTTATATGTTGGTCATTGTAACTGACTGAAATAATAGAAAGGCTATTGTAACTAATTATGATAACAGAAATAACAGCTAACTAACTTTTCTTAACAAACTGGTAACAAACTTTTGAGTTTGTTTCCCTAATACCCCCCGCAAACTAAGTATGGATTGGTTCCATGTGTAGTTTGGAAATAAGATTTCGAAAAGTGTGAACTGGTAGTGATTTGGTGAATGGATCAGCGAGTTGATTTTGAGTGGATATGTGTTGGACTTTTAGAAATCCGTTGAGGACTTTGTCTCGTATGAAGTGGCAATCTAACTCAATGTGTTTTGATCGTTCGTGTTGGATTGGGTTTTCCGTCATTTTGATCTGCAGAGAGGTTGTCACAATATATTTTGTGGGGTTGTGGTATGTTGATGGAAAAGTCGTTTATGAGACCATGTAGCCATTGAAGTTCAACTGAAGTTGAAGCGAGTGCTCGATATTCAGCCTCTGTTGATGATCGAGAGACAGTGGGTTGCTTTTTGGATTTCCAAGATATGATGGAGTCTCCGAGAAAAATGCAAAAACCTGTGACGGAGCGTCGAGAATCGGGGCATCCGGCCCAATCTGAATCAGAGAATGTGTGAATTTTGAAGGATGATTTGTTTGAGAAATGAAGCCCATGGGCAACAGTGCCTTTGAGGTATCGGAGGAGTCGATGTGTGGCTTTTTCATGGGAAGTGGTGGGGGTTGAAACAAATTGGCTAAGGTGGTTGACCGTATGGCATATGTCTGGTCGAGTTGTGCATAGGTATTGAAGGCGTCCAAGTAATCGACGATATGATGTTGTTGCTTCAGGACTTAGAGGTGATCCATCTTTTGTGCTAAGATGGATGCCCGGATCACTTGGAGTAGAAGCTGGTTTGCAATCGGTGTAGCCGGTGTCAGAGAGTAAATCAAGAGTATATTTTCGTTGACATAGGTGAATTCCTTTTGAGTTGCGAGCGACTTCCATTCCAAGGAAATATTTGAGAGGTCCTAGATCCTTTATGGTAAAAGCAAGGTCGAGGTGATTTTTGACCTTTTTGATTTCATTAGTATCTGATCCTGCTAGGATGATGTCATCGACATAGATGAGGAGGGCTGTGAATTTGTTATCGGTGATTTTGGTAAATAGTGAGTAGTCTGATTTGGATTGAGTATATCCTAGAGAAGTTAAGGTTTGAGAAAGCTTTGCATGCCATTGTCTACTAGCTTGTTTGAATCCGTAAAGGGATTTGTTTAGTTTGCAGACTTTTCCTTTGTCGGATGGAGAGATGGGTAGACCGGATGGTATGTTCATGTAAACATCTTCATCAAGGTCACCATGGAGAAAGGCTGTGTTAACATCTAGTTGTTCGAGGTGCCAACCTTTGATAGCGGCGATGGCAAGAAGTGTTCGTACAGTTGTCATTTTTACAACTGGTGAAAAAGTGTCCATGTAATCAAGCCCTTGAGTTTGAGTATACCCTTTTGCAACAAGGCGAGCTTTGTATTTGTCGATGGATCCATCTTGTTTGTATTTGATGCGAAAGACCCATTTGCTAGCGATGGGAATGATGCCCGGGGGTTTTTCTGTGAGGATCCATGTTTTGGTTTGTAGGAGAGAATTTAGCTCTTTTTGAATGGCCTCTTGCCATTGAGGGAATTTTATAGCTTGAGTGTAGGTGGTTGGTTCTCTTTGAGTAGTTATAGACATGGCAAAACTTTGATGTCTAGGACCAAGCTTGGCATAGGTCAAGATATGGTGCATGGGGTAACGAGTGGCTATCATGTTGCACTTGTAGTCTGAAAGGTATTTAGGTTTGTGAATAGCCCTTGTCGATACTCGTTTTGGTTGGTGATTGATGGTTTGAGCTATGACTGATGACGAGTCATGAAGATGCTCTATATTTGAATGAGTATTAGTTGTATTGAGAGGTTGATGATTATTTGGAGGAATGGAAGAAGTTTCCTTGGATATTATAATGTTTGGAGAGTCATCAATGTGAGATGGATTTCCATAGTTGGGAAGGGGAAGTGGTGTTATGTTATGAGTAGTTTGGCCCTTGTAATAAGGGAATATGTTTTCGTAAAAGGTGACATCTCGTGATATAATGAACGAGTTGTTTGTAAGGGAATAAAGAATAAAACCTTTCTTGTTGGGAGGATATCCTAGGAATACGCACGGAGTAGCTCGTGGTAAGAGTTTTGATCGTCCATGGGAAAGAGTGGAACTGTAGCAAAGACATCCAAAGATGCGTAAATGTGTGTAAGATGGTTTTTGCTTATGGAGAGCCTCGTAGGGTGTGCGATTTTGTAATAGAGGGGTGGGTGAGCGATTGATGATGTGGATGGCATGGTTGATGGCATGACTCCAAAAAGAGGATGGAAGGTAAGATTGGATTAGGAGTGCCCTTGTTATGGCTAGAATGTGTTGATGCTTTCTTTCCACAAGACTGTTTTGTTGAGAAGTTTGTACACACGTGGTTTGATGGATGGTCCCTTTGGAGGCATAAAAATTTGGAAGGAGGAATTCCTTTCCGTTATCCGTACGGATGATGCCAATGGTGGTGTTAAATTGAGTTTTTGTGTATTCAAAAAAATGTTGGACTAATGGTCTAACTTCTGATTTGTATTGGATGGGAAACGTCCAAGTAAATCTTGTATATGCATCTAATATGGTTAGGAAATAGCTATGTCCCGAGATTGATTTTATTGTTGAAGGACCCCATATATCCATGCTAACCAATTGAAATGGTTTAGTATAAACCGTGGAACTAGTTGGAAATGGGAGGCGTTTTTGTTTAGCACATGGGCAAACAGAACAATGAAATTCACGCTGAATTTGAATTGGTTCATTAGTTTGTGCTAGAATTTGTAAGCACTTATTGCCTAAGTGTCCAAGGCGATAATGCCATGAATCAATACAATGTTTTACACGAGAGAAAGTAAAAGATGTATGCTTGGAATCAGCAGGGACTGCTGTGAATTGAGATTCATGGTTCTCATTGATTCCGCACTCGTTGGAGTGGAAATGGATGCGCGAACTTGCTTGCGTAGCTGGTCGTTGCAGGACGTATAATCCATTGGACAGCTTAGCTGTACCAATCTTCCTCAAACGCGGGAAGTCCTGAATTAAGCACACATCATTGTGAAAAAATAGATTCAATCCTCCTGCTTTGGATAAGCAGCTGATAGATACTAAGTTGAATGTAAAGCTGGGAACTAAGAGCACATTGCTAAGCATCATATCATCAGAGAATTTGACAGTTCCCCTGTGAGTAGCTGGAACAGCCACTCCATTAGGTAGATAAACAAACGCATCAATAATGGGAACTACTTTTGTAAAGAATTTGATGTTGCACACAATATGGTCAGAGGCACCACTGTCTAGAATCCATGACGTGAGGGAGGAATTAGGAGTGTTACCTGAGTATGGATCTGTGAGTGGATCTTGGTGAGGATGGGAAACAGCAGCATTGACTCTGCTGGGCTGTTGAGCATCGTGAGTGTCTTCATGAACCACTGATGACAACCTATGAGGGGCACATTGCTGCTGAGCAGGGGGTCGAATTTGAGAGGTTGATGCTCCATCAGATGACTGGAAGGCAATCATCATTCGTTGGTATTGCTGCTGGAATTGGGACCATTCTGTTTGAGAAATCTGGACAGAATTTTGATGTGTTTCAGCTACAGGGTTCGACGGAGCAGTGACAGCGTGAGCATGAGCTATTTTCTTTGCTTTTGGCTGGTATCCTGGGGGATACCCGTTCTTCTTGTAGCAAACGTCAATTGTGTGGCCAACGTAACCACAGTAGGAGCAGACTGGGCGCTTGCCTTGGCGCTTGAAAGAAGAGGCACGAGCGTTGAGAGAGGAATCGCGACCCGCAGGAGTCGGATCGAGTGAACATCACACGAGTATCGAGCGCTGCGGGAATGCTTCCATGGGAGGGCCACCTTGGTCTCTTTCCTGTTGAATCATCATTGCAAATACACGATCCAAGCTAGGCAGCGGATCCAGCAACATGACTTGAGAGCGAGCTCCAGCAAATCCATCGGTGAGGCCTCTAAGGAAGCGAATAACGCGATCTTGGTCGTGGTAGAGACGAATCTTGGACAAGATGCAGTTGCATGGATGAGGACAAGCACAATCTGGAAGAGGACGGAAGTTTGACAGCTCATCGTATAATGTGATGAGCTCTGTGAAGAACGCAGTGACAGAACGAGTTCCCTGCTTGAGAGCAAAGACTTTTTCTTGCAGATCCACGATCTTGAATGCATCGCCTTGAGAGAATCAGGATCGGAGGACTAGCCAAGCTGATCGAGCAGACTTTGAGTAAAGAATGCTCTTGGCGATAGTTGGGGATACGAACGAAGTATCCGAGCGAGGACGAGCTTGTTGTTGCGAATCCAGTATGGATAAAGCGGTTGTCCTGCCTCCGGAGCTTCAATAGTTCCATCCATGAACCCAATCTTGTTCTTGCCATCCAAGACCATTGAAATCGCCATGGCCCATTCTGAGTAGTTGTACTCCGCGAGAACGGTGGAAACCAGATTCTGGCCCCAATGCTCGGAGGGATGGATGTAGAACGGATTTGTGATGTCCAGGATGCCTAGGACAGCTCCTTGGGAGAGGGAATCGACTGTTGTTGGAGTCGTACCGGCGCGGTGACTCCAGGGGCTTCGTCGTCGTTGATGACGGCCATTGATGGAGCAGGTGAACTGTGAGAGATGAGAGCGAGCGGAAGACTGGAGAAGATCAGACGGGAGCGTCTTTTTGGATCGAGGAAGGCTGACGAGATCCCTCTGATACCATGTTAGAGCTTTGTGAATCTGGAAAGGATTTGGAAGAAGGAAGAAGAAGGAAGAAGAAGAACGCAGAAACTTGTTTGATTGAATGTGTAAAGTGTGAAAATGAAACGGTGAGTTTACAACCCAAACTCTAAGGTTTTTATATGTTGGTCATTGTAAGCGATCGAAATAACGAAAAGGCTATTGTAACTAATTATGATAACAGAAATAACAGCTAACTAACTTTTCCTAACAAACTGGTAACAAACTTTTGAGTTTGTTTCCCTAATACCTCCTGCCTCACTCCACGGAGAAGGTACCTTTTCTGCAGAGTTACAAGGCTGCTGAAGGAGTAGTGAATCATTCAGGGTGAAGTGAAAAGCATCAGATTTAGAAACACGAATAATTGTAAGGATCAGTGTAAGTTTGTTCCGGGAAGAAGGTGGGTTTTCATGACGCCGTAAAACAGGAGAAAGCATAAGAAAATCATTATACAAAATCAGATTCGGTTTGAAGAGAGGTAGAGCGAGAATTAAAGACTGCCGTACTAGTTCGGTTGAAGTTGTATGATAACAGAACTTATTGCGAGAGGGAGGGTATCCAAGGGTTCTGAATTGGATGGAAATTTGTACAAGTGGATTCTGTGGTTGTATTATGGGACTTGCATTGTTTTAATGAAGGCGAGAAATTTTGATAAAAAAATGAAGGCGAGAAATGGTGACGAGGGACGTCGGAGACAATGGGGAGGGATTTGTTGTAAAATTATGATGCGAGAGCTCAGGTGCCTCTGCTCTGCAATTCAGTCGACAATCGGAGGGAAAGAGACATTGCAGTCGGCGTAGCGGTTGCGGACCTTCAGGGATAGTTGTTGGCTTTGTATGAATAACACATGACCTCCAACTCCCAAGTCTTTGAGTGAGATGTTGTCAAGACTCGATTGTTCTGCAAGGCCTAATGTTTGACAGTAAGACTTGCCTCCTTCTTCGTGTAAAATCGTTGACCGATGTAGAAATGTTCACGAGTTAGGTTGAAATTTGGGTTTTTAGGGCCACCCTCGTAATGGTCAACATTCAAAACCTCATCGATGTTGTCCCCCAACATTGTGTATAGCTCGGATGGAGTGTACTCACGAATGGAGGCACAAGACGATGTTGTTGCGCCCGCTCCGAGTATGACATCAGCATCCTCCCCCTCTAGATGGAGGGGGCCACTTGGTGTACGGTCGTCATTCTCACTCGAGGCCTGATCCTCTTCCCCATTCTTGTTTCTAGGCTCGTACCCAGCCTCATCGTGAAGCTCGTCGTCATCCGCGGCATCATCGTTGTGTTGTTCGCCGCACTGAGAGACCTCGTTAACGTTCTGTGAACCCGAATGTTCAAACTACCAAGTCGTTGAGGATTGACCAACAGAGCCATAAACTTCATCGATTGGACCATCAAACTCAAAATACAACTCCAGATTGTTGCACATGGGGAAGTTATTTACCATGTAGTAAATAGCTTCCCAAGACTCTTCATCCGTGCATGGCCGGAGCCAATACCCAGCAATAGTATTGTTGGCCACCATAAGATTATGATAATACACAGCTCGGAGGATGGCCTCCGTTGGGATCTTCATTTTCTTCAGAAAAACAGGAATCGCTCGAGCGAAGGTAGGTGTTGAACTCATCTTCACTCTCCGAGAGTGACCACCGGCAAACCTAACTTTGATGTTCGAATAAAAGTGTTGTCGTCCCCCATTGAAGAATGAAGGCAAACTCGACCATTGTCTATTGAAAAAGAGGAAAAGGAGAGTAAGAAGACTGAGTGAAGAAATGGTGTTCAGCACTTGTGAGTTGTGAGCAATGGAGGTCTGTGATTAAATAGATGAGACGGGGTAATAATACGGTAGAATATGCCACAACATATTCCCTCCACTAGCATATGCTACAACATATTCCCTTCACTCATCTGCAGGATTCCCCAACCCACGGGATGTACACCTTTCGGCCAAAAAATACAACTTTATGCAACTTTCATACAGCTTTATCATCTTTTTGACAAAAAAATACAGCTTTCCATTTACTTAGACAACTTTATCATTTTATGCAACTTTCAGACAGTTTTATCATTTACTCAGCATTTGACAGTTTGGAACCAATTAAATTACTTTACTACAACAATTTGGAACAATGACGATTTATTAAAAACAACCATTTCTTTTTTTCAACTTTGAATAACAAGTATATAAATATTATACACTATCACCTTTTCCGCTTAGGTCTTGCATCCTTCAACTCTTCATTAAGACCATCTATATACCTATCCTTTAGGCTTATGATCGTTACCCTCTCATGTACCCATTCAGCACGAGTAGCTTCAATCTCAATATCCTTCTCAGCAAGCTTCGCCTCCATTGAGCTCTCATCTCACGCCTCACCAAGTTCTCAGCCAACACCATCTCCAACATCTTCTCGAACCTACACTTATAGAAAGGGCAATTGAAGTATTTTTAGAACTTCATCGTCATTAGTTTCGCTGCACGAAATCTGCAATCGCACTTCACTTCTTCTCCAAAGTAGGTGAACAAATCCATTAACTCATCGGGACGGCGAAACTTGTTCATAACCTTATCGTTGGACTTGCTTGATGACATTTTGACGAAGAGGAAGAAGAGAGAAGTACAGAAATTGGTAAGAGGGGTGAGTTGTTTCAACATAAAATACATGATTTATATAGGACTGGAAAATAACCGTTGGATCGCCTCTATAGTGTGTCACGCACCGTAGGATGCCCTGCTTGTTGTAGGATGCGTCACGCATCCTAGTTTGATCCAACGACTATATTCAAACGGTCATGTAACCGTTTTTGAATATAGCCATTAGATCAGTTACCAACGTGTCGTGCAACGCATCCTACGGTCCGTGGCGCGTCGTAGATGGCTATAGTGGCCAAATTATATAATTTAGGTTTCGAGTTGACTATCCACGTAATTTTCGATTTAATCGTGCCAACAAAATTTTGTTGTCCCTATTCGAACCTGAACCTGACCGTTGTCAAGTCTTAAGATAGAACTAACTGGGTCTAAAGTTCAATTAGAAGATAAAAATCCCTTTAATGAAGAATATATATGTGTTTAGTTAATATTTAGTTTGATTGAATATAGGTGAGTTTTCCAAAAAAAAAAAGAATATAGTTGAGTTGAGATCCAACTAAATGAGTTCAACAAATTTCATTCAATTAGAAGGGGGAAAACCCCCCAATGGTTTGAAAATCGTACAGAACCGACCTATCGAACCGGTTCAACCCAGTTTAACAATATGAGTATACCGGCCACAATAACTAGTTGAACCACCGATTCACGATTGTACCGACCGGTTCTGGTTAAACCACGGTTTTGATTATTTATTAGTTAAAAAAGCAATAATCATTCGTTGGAAGCTGAATTGAAACCTACCTTGGCAAGGCATATAATGGGCTTTCCACCGACTTAGCTATCACCATTTTATGCTTATTGTTTACGGTTAAATAGTTGTAATAAAAACACTAGTATTAGTGGATCCTAAATTACATATTTGCACAATTAAATCTATCCCTTAAAAATCATTTTATTTAATAAATACATACTTTAATTTAAAAATAATATATCTATAGAACATGAAACTTTGTTTAATATCGTATTGACATATTATATATTATATATGTTTGAATAAAAAGTATTAGGACATGATAAAAAAGACCGATCCAATTGATTATGTATTAATTAATGTTAGTGATATTTGAATTGTCAATTTCATATTTAGATTTTCATTGATGTTTATGGAATATTTTGTAATTTTGGATGTAGTAAATTTAAAATTAACTATTTCACGGAATATTTTGAAATTTACGAATTAATGCATTTCGAGTCAAGTATTGCTCTAGTGTTAGCCGGTTTCGATTCAGGCTAGTCTCAGCAAATTTATAATCAGAATCGTCACGCATCTCATCAAAGTCGCTATGTTTCTCATCCTCAACTATCATTTTATGTAAAATAATGCAAGTTAGAATTATATTCTTCATAGTTGGGAGATCCCAAGATCGAGCAGGGTTGTAACATTCTGGCCCGATCGTACCAAAAGTACCAACTAAATTAATTTAGTACACGGTAGTGCACAGATTCATGATAAGTAATAGTGTAGTCTTATGATATTGGTCTCATCATCTTTTATATGGGTCAATACCTGCCTTATAATGTTAAAAGTATGAGTCAAGAAAGGGGTGGGGTAATGTTTTCTGGTGTAGGAGATAAGAATGTCTAACATATACCCATATAATGGATAACAATTATTATTTTATTATAAACCCTTATACACGTTGTATGACTTGGGGGATGGAACTTTCTCATGCATTACTTAGCATATTTGTGGAGAAATAGATAGATTCATGAATAGCTATGTGGTCTTAAAGAGAAAAAAATAGACAAAATAGCTGAATTGTATCCATTAGGCACCCCATTTCGGAGACCAGAGCAAGCATTGTATTATCCTAAATAAAAGGGGCATACACCCATTTAGTGTAAAGACACACAAACACACTGTAGCTTCCTGAATAGATAACACTTAAGAGAAATTTAGCATTGGTACTCAGTTTCGTAGCACATAAGTTCTTTGGAATTATGATATTGACTTGGAAGCTTATATTGGTATTCTCAAGGAGTATTTCTGGTGAGGGTCTCTTGCGTATCCAACCGGGTTAGACGTTCCATTATGAGTTTATTATTATTAAAGGTCATATGCATGATAGGGTAATGGTCGTTTAATCCTAAGATCATATATGCTTCTTTACCATATTTATGATTTAATATGATACATGTTCTGTTACTTTGCTGATAATATGATTTAATATATGTGCTAATCTGAGCAGTAGGTATTAGTGAATAAATCCGGTAATTGATTGATCACCTAGTTAGGGCCCTTATGCTCGCGATTGTGCTTATTGCACTTCTGTTACGCGGTGGGCTTTGGTAAGCGCCACAAATAACTATTTTTGTGGGCTTTGGTAAGCGCCACACTAAATATCGTCGTGGGCCTTGGTAGGAGCCACTATATGTGGCCCGATTTTGGTGCCACTAACATGTATATGGGTCGTCAGCATATGTGAGCCGGGATCCCAAATAAAATATGGATATGAATTAGATTATAGAAATAGCCTTATGTGTTATATGATATATACTTTCTATCTGATTATGTGTACCTTAGAGTGACCAGGACAAAGATCCTCACTCAGTGATTATCACTGACCCTTACTTTCCATTTCAAAGCGACTGTAAGCTTTATCGCTTCACACACTACAAATCTACAAAATAGTATCATCAAGCTCTGGGGTCGGCCATCATGGCGACGACGCCAGGTAGATATCGAAGATTGTGTCTTGATCCTCATTTTTTAAAAACTCGTTTGAGACTCTTACTCTCATCATGTACATATGCTATGAGTGGTTCCGTAGTAGCATAATGTGAGATATGGTTTTGTAATTGTTTTCACCAAAGCAGACCATGAAGGATAGATACCATCAGCTAAGACATAACATGTATTATACCACTTTCCATTTACCTTGAACCTTATGCTTGGTGTGGATCCAATCACAATACGATCAAACATTGGTGATTGGCCAAGTATGTTTATGTCGTTCGCTGACCCTGCAGTCCCAAAATAAGCATGCCATATCCAAGTGTTGTAGCTAGCACCAGCTTCAAGAACCATCGTCAGCTGATGGACGTGGCCTGTGTATTGGCCTGCCCAAGTAGTAGGATAGTTCATCCACTCCCAGTGCATGCAGTCGATCGAGCCAATCATCCTAGGAAATCCACGTTGAGCACCCTTTCTCAAAAGTTTATCCAAATATTCGCGAGTTTCTTCACGAAGATATTGGGGTCCATAGACGTGGACGATTGCACTGCAGAATTTCCATAAAGTCTCCAGGGTTGTACTCTCGGTGATTTGAAAGTATTCATTGAGAGAATCACTGGTGAAACCCCAGGCTAGCATACGTAGAGCAGCTGTGATATTTAGTTCAGGCGATATGGAATAGTTGCCAACGGCATCGCGCCTTCTTGCAAATGTTGGATCAGCCTCCAACGCGCCTCCAAGAATGCGATGGAATAATCCCGGATACATGCAGAAACATCTTCTGAAGGTTCCCGCATCGTATTTTGGCATCCTGCCATTCTGACCAAAGTAATCATCGGTCAAACGTTTTTGGGCAACTTCTCTATCACGCATATTGAATCGCCGATTCACGATTTTAAGGCGACGCGGTGGACTTTCTTCTTCCTCCATTTCATCGAGCTCTACCTAGAGTTCATCATACAACAGTTCAAACTCGGCATGCTCTTGCTCATCATCTAAATATGAAGATCGAAAGGAATACATATTGGATTTGTTGTGGATGTTTTAGACAAGTGGTGAGAGGTGTGAATTGATTTCTAATGTAGGAGTTATCTTTTATAGATGAATGAGTTTGTTGTAGATAAGAGATGAGTAGTGTGAGTTGTTTTTAATACCAATTATTATCTACACTAGTGGAAAATATTTTATACAGATGAAGTGATGGATCACAGAATTATGTAGATAAAAAATGCTTGATTTCAATTGTCGAAGTACAAATAATTGACAATACTAATGGAAATTTATGTATAAAGATGAAATGATTGGTCACTTCATCATCTGCAAAAGACATGAGTGTTATATGTAAATTGCAGTACCAATAATTGACCAAGTAAAGTGATGAGAAATATGAATTATGCTTTAAAAAATATTGTCTCGAAAATTATTCAAAATTTATCGAAATGTTCATATTGAATTATCATAACTCAATATAAAAAAATTAGAGTCTAAAACTTAAGTTTACTTATTGAAAACTTATATTTATTATAAGTATGAAATTTTTGCCCTCAAATAGGGTTGGAGCAATTGCAGTTTTAGCCTCCGGGTTGGAGTTAGCCTTACAATTCAATATAAAACTGCATTGGAGTCATTTTCTGTGGCCTAAATTTGCAAAATAGCCTTTTAGCCCATGTGATGAAGTTAGCCATGTATGGGACATGTGCATATGTTATATACTCACACATGGACTTTATATGTGATACATCTCTCTTGTTTGTCACATACACATTTTTCATATGGCCGCTGTTAAATAAATTAATTTTACAGCGACCATCTACAAACCGCTCATGATGAATCAATTAATTTAACAGCGGTCATCTACTTCCAACCAAGGTTCACCTAGGACGAAGTCTATAATGAAGCAATGCAACGTTTCATCATGCTAGACCTGGCCAAGAAGTGGAGGGAGTATCGAATTGGGCTTTCGAAGAAGCAGAAATGTAATATCTATGATGATTTGAAGATCAACAAGTCTAAGATGCCCACAAAAGGGGTCGACAAATGTGATTGGGATGCCTTCTGCAAATACAAGTGTGGCAAAAAAATTAATTGTAAGTGATCTTATTGGATTTGCTAAGTATTGAACTTCTCTCCTGCACCTAGTTTTGATTTGGTAATTGAACATTGTCCAGAAACGTTCTGTCAGTAACAAAGAGAACAGAGCTGCTCAAGATGTTTATCATACTTCTGGTTCAAAGCTGTTCAACAGAAAGAAGAAAGAAATGGTAATAACATTATACTCTTAATTAGAAATAGTGTGTGGTTATGGATAAGTTTATTATACTGACTACTAACATTATTCGTAAAGGAGAGGGCACATGGTGGTCGAGTAGGCAGGGGAGATCTATTTCTCGCCACTCACACGAAGGTTGATGGGAGGTCCTATTCCACGACTGCAACAGAAAAAATGTGTAAGTGATACTTGAATATTATGTTTTGGTGTTCATGTATGGTTTATATGAGATATATGTAGCTATTTATGAACTTGTTTACTTATTGCTTGCAGACGGAAGTTAAGGCCTTCATGGATGATCCATACACTGCTCTAGGATTTAATCTAAATGATGCAGTTGGTCGAAGTTATCCTAGTGGAGAAGTAATTAACAGCTTGATGACTTTCCGCTGTTAAAGTCTTTAGCATTAGTCCATTTAACAACGGTATGCTGGCCGCTGTTAAATTATTTACCGGTGGCTATAACCGCTGTTAAATCGTGTTTTTGCCGCCGTTAAATAAGCGGATTCTTGTAGTGTGTTAACATTAAGGGATTATAAGTTAAAACATTTACTGACTTTCAATTACGCTGCGCATCAGTTGGTGGGTAAAGATATGACACTGGTAACCCGAAGCGATGTCAGTTATGCTAAATGTTATGTTCGGCAATAGAAATCATGATTTTTAGGAAAGATGAGTTGAGATTAATGTAAACAAGTTGAGTTCGAATAGAAAAATATCATGGATGGAAACTTAGATAAAAAATGTGAGGATTTTAATTAGAATCATGTTTCCCTATTTATTCAATGGGAAAATTAACTTTCTTAGAAATCCCTTATATTATTTGATTTTACATTCTTTTCACAATTTTTTCCAACCTCAACTCAATTATTTTGTACTCGTTTTATTCCACATTCCTAAAAATCATGATTTTTATTACCAAACATAACAAAAATGTTATCAAATTGATGGGTTTGGTTGTAGCTGAATGAGTATGATGGTAAATTTAGTCGTCCAAACTCCAAAGTAATTAATACAAACAGAAACGTACAAGATATATAGCGAGTTCAACGTGTAGTTAGTGATTAAGGGTCACTCACATGGGAATTAATGCGTATAAACGAAGAAGAAGAAGGCTGAGATGTTGATGCTCCATCGCATACCAAGGGAAATATCTTATTACCAAGGAAGAAACAAAACTTGAAAAGTCTCTGTCCAACTACGAGAGGTGCTCCACACCACGCCAACGCAATCTATCTACTACATTAGCCACCACTCTTAATGAATGGATTTTTTAGCTTTTTTTCACAGGAACTACTAGTACTACTCTTCATCCTGTTTCATGAATGAGTGGAGGAATGCAGTTTCGGAGAGAAGTTGTTGCATTTGCAGCCATGTTGGGTATGCAATTTGCAACAGTTGGGATATTCACTCTCTTCAAGTCTGCAACAATGGAAGGGATGGGCCACTATGTGTTCAGTCCCTATAGTTACGGAATCACCTCAGTTGCTCTTCTCCTTTCTACTCTCATTTCTCACAGGTCTCCTCCTCCTCTGCTTCTTTCTTTCTTGCTTTCTTTCTCGATTTATGTCTGACTTGGAAACATTTGCTGATCAGGTAGAGTACTTAACGTTCCTCCTCTCAGCTTCCCGATAATATGCAGAATCGGTCTTCTAACATTCGCAGGGTACAAACTCTCTCCTTAAATTAACTTTTTTCATCATAATGGGCTGAATTCATCTCATTCCATTCCATGTGTTACCAAAGCAGCTCATCTCAGGTAGTAGGATACACAGGACTGTATTACAGTTACCCAATTCTGTCTTCAGCTATTAGCAACCTCAATCCAGCTTTTACATTCATACTTGCTCTCATCTTCAGGTTTGTATTACTTCCAAGTCCTTGATATAAAAAAGAACCCATAATTTCCAACATATATTCGAACACGTACTTACACTTCTTGATGTCCAGGATGGAGAAAGTTGTTGTGAGAAAAAGATCTAGTCTGGCTAAAGTGGTGGGAGCAATTGTGTCAATCACAGATGCATTTATAATCACACTTTACAAAGGTCTTCCGATTGTCGTTACTCCATCTCCATCGTCATCAAAACTTGTTCATTCCACAACAACACAAAAATGGCTTCTTGGTTCAATCTTACTCACTCTCCAGTATATACTAGGTTCTTTGTGGTCCATTTTGTTGGTATTACTTCCTCAACTCAACGGAATAATCTGCTAATAATTAGTTGCGTTCCAGCCATCACAGTTTCTGTTGGATGTTTGCAGACAAGGATATTGGATGAATATTGTGCTGCACTTACTGTCATATTCATCGACAACACATTCGTAAGCATCATAGGTGCAGGTGTCACGCTCATCGCTGAGGGAACATCATCAGCGCATGGATACTGACCTCGAAGCAAGCAAGTAAGTATTTCAGGCATTATCTAAAACTAGAAGCATTATCGAAAATGTGATGGTGGAAACTAGAAGCATTATCGAAAATGTGATGGTGGAACTATGATGAAAATTCGAAGTACGTTCAGAAAGCCTTAAAACGGAGATTGTATACACGTAATTTAAAGTTAGGCTTGGTAATGATAGTTTGAAAACTAGATACCCATTCAAACCCCGATTGATTTAGGTGAGTAAAACCCAATTACGAGAATAATTGACGGGTACGAGCAAACCCGCTACCCATTTATATCGGGTGACGACGGGGACAAATTTGATGCTATAATTGTTATAATATATGGTTTGACGATTGAGTAGGTAGCATTTATGTTACTTTTGATGTTAGTTGTTACTTTTGTTGTTTCCTATGTAATGTTCTTTTGTTGTTTGATGATAATAATTTTTCCAACAATTTGTGTGTTCAGTTGTTGATTGTTATTTATTATAGTATTCAGAGATTACCCGATTAAACGAGTAAACTTGAAACTTGATCACAAATATATATAGTTGTTTTATGGGTGGGTATGGGTAAAACTCATCGACTAGACAGGTGAATGATAAATATATCAAACCCGTCACCATATTCAATACTCATTGTCATCAATATTTCTTAGAGGCACTTGACATAGTTTAGTTATAAGAACTCTTTTCATTTTTGAGGTACTTGATTGTGAAATTTTAGGTTGAGTAGAAGTATATTGAAAGGAACTCTGTGGAATACAACCCGGAGTCATCTCGGGATTCTTGATGCTCTTTCGCAAGACATTAATGATCTCCCTTCTAAAATGGTGGTTTGGATATGGTTCATATGGCTATCATATCAGTACTATGGTAGAGAAGTTCTAGATGGGCTAGGTAATTTAGTTGGTAGGATGGTTCACACTGATCTCCATACTCAAAATTTGGTTTGTCGGAAATTTGCAAGAAATTGCTGTTGAGATCAACTTGGCGGAACCGGTTCCAAAAGGGGTCTATGTGGATGGGGTCTGATAACATTGAGTACGCAAATCTCCCATCATTTTGTCTCGATTATGGTTGTTTTTGTCACAATGCTCAAATTGGGATCGTTGGATGCTTCGCCTTATGAAGAAGGTAAAGTGTCACAACTGATTGCTCCTGTTCCGACCAAACTTATGGAGGCTATGTCGACCTCCGGTGAGTCTCCATATGAGCCGGAAGGGCCGTGGCATATGATTGCCCAAAATCCTGGAAGCTAAAGAAGGTAAATCAAGTTTCCTGTTGGAGAACCTGCAAAACTAGTGGGTATGGGAAAAGGAAAGTCATCTCAAGGTCTGCCCAAAAATCATGTGCGTGATATTAGCCTTCCCAAAATTATTAAGTCCAATGGTAATATGAGTTATAATGATCAGGACGATTCGGACAGGGGAAATCAACGGTTTTGGACTCTACTACTAGTGGAGTCTAAATCAAAAAGCCAGCCCAATGGGATAAAAACATATGCCACTTCTGTCTCTCAGCCGATTATTGGGCCTAGCCCACTTCGGAATCAGAAGCCCTATACTTCAGCTGCCTTAGTCAACTCAGGTTGGGGCCCGACTCAAACCTCAGGCCCGAAATCCAACTCAAGCAATGATAATCTCCTTAGGGAAGCTTAATGCCTGCGTCCGCCTCTAAGCCTCATGCATCGATGCCAACGTCTTTTCCGGTGCTTCGAGCTCTCTTCCGACCTCCACCTCCACTCCTATGGACGTCTCTTCTGCTCCTTCCCCTTCAAACAGTCATGTCCAATCCCTAGAAAACCAAGCTTCCAAGACCTCAACAGAGTTTCAATCCGAGAGTATCAAACAGCAAACCAACAAATCTGATGCTGTGTTGGGTAAAAGTGGGACGTCCTTACTATCTTTAGAAGGATCTACACCAAGTTTCAAGAAGCAGATTCCTAAATCTAAGGGGAAGAACGTCTCCAAAATTGCAAGTATGGTTGACACTACCGGAATTGTTCATTCGAAGACTTCTATCAAGCGACGCAAGAAGGTTGTTGTTACCCCTTCGTGCGATTTCACCTCTCCAGTGGAAGCTTCACAGTGGCACCAACAGCTGTAAGTGACGAGTTGATACAAATTGAACAATCTGAGGTAGGACAATCTAGTATTGATCTTAACCAACCAGGTTCATTCCACGCAAACAATTCTGATTTCAGGAGAGATGCCCCAATCCTGGAGTTTGATGATGATGATGATTTTGACTCTGATGATGTTTGAACTCTTGATGATTTTGTTCCTTATTCTATTTAATTTTTTTCTTATGTTTAATTTGTTTGCTTGGAATTTCCAGAGTGCTGGTCATAAACACTTTGTTCCTGCTCTTTTGAACTATATCTAGAATTCATAAGCCTTCTGTTGTTGCTATTTCGGAACCTCTGATTAGCGCGATCATGCAGTTGAAGTTATCAGAAAATTAAAGTTTGAGAATGAGTCGTGCATTCAGCTCAACATCCTTCATCACTCAGCTCAATCAGTCCATGTGTGTGCTTCCTGAGATGGTATTCAACAAGGACACATTACCTTTGTTTATGCCTCTCCTCACATATTCTTTGGGATGAACTTACTGATATTAGTGTAGATATCCACTCTCCATGGGTAGTTCTTAGAAATTTCAATGCTACTTTAACATCAACTGACAAACAGGGTGGAGCAAAATTTGAGATTCACCAAGCTGAAGATTTCTCCAAATGTCTGAATAGATGTGCTCTTTTTATCTTCATTTTGCAGATCCTAAATTTACATGGCGTTGGACTAATCAAATGGTTCGTTTGGATCAGTCAATGGTCAATGAGGAGTGGCTGTTTCGGTTCCCAGAATCAGAAAACTTCCATCTGCCTAGAATTAAGTCTGATCATCGCCCTATTAAGGTCTGCATTTTCGCCCAACTTTCTTCTTCTCGAGTTTCCCGTCCTTTTCGTTTTAATGCTGCTTGGCTTGGTTTCAAGGAATTCCACAATCTTGTGAAAGATGAGTGGATTTCGGGAAACGTATTACTTTGTCATTGCAGGATTGCCAAAATAAGCTTTTGGAGTGGAACAAAATAATTTTTGGGAATATCTTTCAATGAAAACACATATTGCAGAGATTGAAGAAATGAACGTGCTAGCTCGTGCTAGTCATTGAACAACGACCTTGATACTAAATTGTAGTTGGAAAACACCCTCTGGCAAGAAGCCACTCTTTAGATCCAAAGTCCAACATGTAATGGAATCTGAAGGGGATTGTAACGGTCGCTTCTTTCACACTTCCACTCTGAGATGCAGAAAACATAAACCGAGTGAAGTGCCTTAAGGATGAAAATGACGATTGGATATCAGACCCTCAGAGGTTGACTAACCTTGCTCAGAATTATTTTGTGATCTTGTTCCAAGTAGGAAACATGGCTGATAACTGTATCACGATCCCTAACCGTGCGGCTGTCTCAGCGATTGAAAGTGGCCTTATTAACGTTGATCTCACCCCTTTCGATGTTTAGAAAGCTTTAAAGGATATCAAGCCGCTTAAATCACCAAGGAAGGATGGCTTCTACCTATTTTCTTTTAAAAGTGTTGGGATGTAGTTGGTTCTAACTTTATGAATTTTGTTATGAATTATTTTAGGAACCAGAGATTAATGAAACAATCGTTGTGCTTAATCCAAAAGTCAACCAACCAAATAATATAGGGTGATTCCACCCTAGTAGTCTCTGCCGCGTGCTTTAAAAGACTTTGACAAAGTGTTTGGCGAATAGGATCAAAGGATTAATGTCTCGTCTGTTTCGCCTTAACTAGACGAGCTTTGTTCATGGTCGTTAGATCTCTGAAAAAACATCATTATCCTGTAGGATATGGTTCATCCCATGCGTCTAAAGATCGGACCGAAGGGTAGTTTGGCTATTAAAATTGATCTCGCCAGAGCTTATGATCAAATTGAGTGGAAGTTTGTGGAGGACACCTTAATCCATGCTAATTTCCTGCGTCAGTTTATCTGAGTGACAATGGCCTGCATTTCTACCCCTACCACCCAAGTTTAGTGGAATGGCACGTTAACAGAACCCTTCAAGCCTAGATGAGGCTTATGACAGGGATTTCCTCTCTCTCTTTATATTGTTAAATTGTGTATTGAGTGTCTTTATCATCTTATTACGTATTGTCTTGGGGATGATAGTTGGAGCCCGGGCTCGTTAAGGAAAGATTGGCCTCTCCTGTCCCATCTCTTCTTTGCCGATGAGCTTGTTTTGTTTGGTAGTGTTTCCTTGAACCAATATACTGTTATCTTCAACTATCTTACTAAGTTTTGCGCAACATCGGGACAAGTTGTGAGTCACGATAAATCTAGAATCTTTTTTCCAAGAATGAGTCTAGTAGTCATTGCTCTTCTATTTGGCTTCTGCAAGACCACCGATCTAGGAAGGTATTTAGGTGTTCATGCTCTTCATGGAAGAATCACTAAGAATACTTACCAGTTTGTATTAGATCGTACGGATAGCTTGCTGGATGGAAGAGCAAGATGATGTCTCTTACTAGTCGTGCCACTCTTACTTCTTCTGTTCTTAATTCTATTCCCACCGATGTGATGCTGACGTCAATCCTTCCTATAGATACTTGTGTTGAAATTGATAAGACAAGTTGTAATTTTGTGTGGGGTACTCTTCCTAATGGATGGAAACCCCACCTAGTTTTTTGAGATGTTGTTTACAGTTCAAAGGAGCAAGGCGGGCTTGGATTATGAAAAGCGAAAGAGCTAAATGAAGTTTTTCTTATGAAACTTGCATGGAATATCATTGTGCAACCTGAAGCCCCATGGGTTAGAGAGCAGATTGAAATCTAGACAAATAAGTTACTGGATTTCTAGGATTATGTACAGGAGGTGTATTTTAGGTATTTCATAATTTATTTTTATTTTCTATTTAATCTTAATTTTAATTGATTCACTGTCAATAACGACTACATCCTCCATCATCTCCGGCTTTTCAGAACGACAACATCAACATCTCCACCTTTAGTCAAATCACCGACTCCTCCATCCATGCCTCCAACCTCATCAGCGCTGCTCCTTGATGCCTGCCAATATCCCAACTTCCAAGTTCTAGGGCTGAGCTTACTGTTTTGGAATATGGTGCGTTATATGGTGATGAATGCAAATGAGAAGCTCGGGGTGTCGTTGAGGCTGTAGATCGTTGACTCTGTTTAGGTCGGCAAGACAGAAAATCGATTGCTGGTGAATCGGAACTTTTCACTTCAGATCTCCTCTCGTCTTGTGGAGAATCGACAAAAGGATGACTTGTCGCAGTGAAGGAGGGAGAGGAATATCGAGGGAATTACTGTGACCTCATCGAGTCCGTCGGTCGATTGGAGTTGAGGATGTGGTTGGTTAGAGCGAGGGACACAGTAGAGGAGTGATTGATGGCGACGACACAACGTCCAAAATTTAGCAGTGCGTTTGAAGAACATGACTTGTTCAATATCACTCATGGTCCCCAGATTTTTAAGATTACATATCAAACACGAACTTTTACTAATTAACAACCTAATGTTTAATTTTTCAAATATTAACATCGATGGCCCAAATACTTTTCCAGTTAGTACAAATGGACCAGAGCGGTTACAAACTATTTACTTTACATTTGATGAGTTATTTAAGATTATATATTTTATAACCAATTATATTTAATATATAACTGGTTATAAGTAGAGAATATAATTAGTTATATTTTTAATAACTAGTCATGATAATAACTATTTATTTTTCATAACTAGTTATAAACAAATATATGGTTATAATTTATAAAATATAACCTGTCATAAATATTCAAGGCGTCGGTTGGTTACCGGGGGCTCGTTGGAGAAGTCATTGGCCAGTCACCGGAGTATCGAACGAAAAGACGTCGGCCGATCACTAAAGTATCGTGAGAAAAGGCGTCAGCCGGTCACCGGAGTATCACCGAAAAAGACGCCGGTAGTGGTTGTACACAAAACTAATAAATTAAAATAATTTAGGTGAAAAGACATTCGTACCATTTTATACATACTGTTAGGTCAGCTAAATATGCCAAACCCCTGAGACCTAACGGCTCAGGATCATCCTAGAACTCTAACACCTTGGAAATCAAACTTGCCCCCTATGGTTTAAGGTTCTGTTAGCGAAATTTACCAAACAATGTGAGCATGGACTTGTCGTCATCCGAAAGAAGCCTCTTCGCCTCTCTGGTGATTTGTTCAACAAGGCAGCCAACATTGTGTGTGGAGTGATCGGGATACTAGCTTCTGCTTTGATGGCTGTGTCGATGGAGGAGTGGTTCCGGTAGACATGGTGGACGTTGACAGCTCGGGGAGACGCAGATTCTGGAGAGTGAAAGTGGGAGGTAATTGGGGAACCTTCTCCAAGACCGCTCAAGAAATGGTTAGAGGAATGATGCCATCTACTTGTGATGAGAAGGATGGTTTGCTTTGAGGACTCGACCCTAAGGGTTATTTTTTTTGTTAAAAGTGCATATAATCTCTTAGCAGGGTTGATTGTAACAACTCACAACCTGCCTAGAGTAACATTTGGCGTTTGAAAGGGCCATATAGAGTTGTTCACTTACTTCGGTTGGCGTTTCAATATGTTGAACGCGAATGCCGACATTTGACCAAGCCAGCCGCATGCAGTGTTTGTAAGACAACATAGGACTTGAATTCGCATCTTTTTCGAAATTTTCTTAAGGTATTTCCCTCCCCTGTCAGGCAACGAAGACAACCAGTGATTTTACCTGTCTAGTGATCTTACCTCTCTTCTCCCAGTCAGGCAACGACCAATATCAGACCTTCCTCTCATGTCCGGCGACGAAGACGGACAGCGACAAAGGATATTGATTTTCTTCTACGCCGTTTTCGACCTGAATCATTAACTAAATTTTTTTTCCATTGATCGGTTCGTTTGGAGCATATAGAAATTGGTCTGAAAAAAAAACCGACTCTGATCCTTTACTTATTGATTTATTTTCATATCCGATTTATAGACTCATCCAAAACTAGTTTATATTTAACCGCCTTATTTAAGTTTTGAAATTCCCCAAATTTTGTTTGCGGGAAAGCTATGGTTTTTTATTAATGTTGAAATTTGAACCAATTGATTCATTAAGTGACTTTGTTGTGTTTTGGACTAAAATTGGGTGTTGGCTAACATATTTTAATAGTTTAATTGATCAGCCAATGAATAAATGCTATGTGGCATGAATACCCAGTATACATATGTATCGAACTCTCTGATATATTCATATTGATTATGAATATTAAGTAAATGTCCGGATGAAAAATTCGGTTTGAATCAGATAGGTTCATCAAACATAAGCTCATATAACATGTTCATTAAAGTTTCTTTTAACACGCCAATGGAGTTAACATATTTCGTAAGTTAATTGGATTATCAGTCATTATTTATTGACCAATTCAAAAAATTAATATGGTCAATTTGAATTGGACCAATTGATTCAATATTGAACATGATTCTTCTTTTAGGATTCGTTTAATGAGTCGGCTGAGATCTTTTAGGAATCTTTTAATGAGTAAGTTAGGGTTAATTTTTCTTAAGTTAATCGATTTATAAGTCATTAATTATTGACTGATTCAGAAAACTAATTAGAATTGAGTGTGCTTTTGAATTAGAAAAAATCTTAAACCTAAACATAATTCATACAATATAATGCTTCTTTTAAGAGTCTCTAAACGAGTCACCTGAGGTTATATTTTTATATGTTAATCGGGTTAAGATAATTATCGCATAATTCTAATAATGTGCACCATTTATTACCATTCTTTTGTGTGTCATCGACTACGAAAATTATTTTAAAAAATATCATCCAGTTAAGTATCGTTGTTAAGTTAGCTACATTGTCAACGAAACACGGTATAGTTAGGTGACTCAGCTTTATACTTATAGGTAGGATTGTATATGGAGGTTGGAGGGGGGAAGAAGAAAGTTCGAGTTTCAAGGGAAAGGAGAGATTTAGGGTTAACGAAAAAAAACCCTATCTCTATTTCTTCATTATTAAATGTCCATCTCCATCTTCAATTAAAACACTGTTCCGACGAGAGGAACCGGTGCAATGTTGAAAATCAAGATCAAAGTTAATCCCTAAATCCCCAAATCGAAAGTAGCCGGAAATATCTCAAGTTAAGCCGTTTAGGAGTTCTTAAATTGAGACATTTGTGTTAATCAAAATCTGGACAAATATCGATAATTTGAAATTTGCATCACTGATCAAGAATCTTGCGTACCACTTTTTTTAGTCAAGCCGCCAAACTAACTTCCCCTCGGAAGTATTGGGTACCGACGCTGCTAAACCAACTTTCCAGTTAAGAATACCGGGTCAGTTTCGTTTTTGTTTCCTGTGAAGACCCAACCATTGTAAATCGAACAACCCAAAACTTAACGTTTTTTCATAAAGGGAGTGAGTCGTATAAGGACATAGGAAGAGTGGTGATAAACTTTGATCAATTTTCAAGTCACTTTTCTATGTCATCACAAATTAATCTGACACATAAGCCATTGCACCAGTCCAACGACTACAATTGGCGGTTCAACAGCCACATACGCAACCCCAACAGATGGAACGTAACGCATGACATGTTTTAAAATAATTTGCACAGTTGATGACCCAAAAGAATAACAATACGCATGTGTTAGTATTAGTTTTGGCTTTCCTTCAAAGTCATGGTTGGGTTATGTTTTTATGTTTACTTCCACTGACCATTGTTTTTATTATTATTTGCAGCCAGCTTCCTTTATATAATAATAATAATAATAATAGTCAATAATTCTTCAGTATACCTGATATATCAAAATTTTTGGTGTGCTTAGTTTTTTTTGGGTAACGTAAATCCATCACCAACGTCCATTTTCAGTTTGTGATCTCAACGGTTCATAATTATTTGAATATTAAATTTCTATTTCACATTTTATTTTTTATTTCCGTTTGCGATCTGAAATTGGATTGTAATTGATCCAAAATTTTATGTGATTCCAAATAAAAAATTTCATGTAGTTTAATTGAAATTGTTGCTGCTGTTTTTTGTTGTCACTTTGGGGTGTCACACATGGTGTTTTGTTTAATTTTTCAGTTGCAGAATGTCCCAAGTCTTGTTTTGAAGCATCGAGATTTTGTTATTTTGCTGCATTTTTTCGGAGTTGTGTTTTTTTCGTCTCCCTCTCTTGCTCTCTGAGCTGCTGTCTTAGCTTGCTAAAACTCCTTTGTCAAATTGAAAAAGCAAGATCTTTTGTCAAATTGAGAAAGCATATGAGATCAAAAATAAAATGTGAAATAAAAATTTAATATTTGAATAATTATGAACGTCGAGATCGCAAACTGAAAATGGGCGGTAATAATGGATTTACATTACCAAAACAAACTGGGCACACCGAAAATTTCGATATACCAGATATATTGAAGAATTCACCCATAATAATATAAAGAAACGATGGGTAGCTTATTCAATCCTCAGATCTTGGTGGAGAAGCTCACCAAGCTCAAAAATTCACAAGCAAGTATAGAGAGTATCCTAATATATGCTATCGTTTCACATTTCAAAACTGAATCCCTATTTGACGCCCTAACTTTCGAATTAAACGACGCCCTAATTTGAGTCAATTACAATATTATCCTTTCGTAAAATCGAAATCCATATAAGTTGTGTGTATTGACTAGTTCAAACACAATCAAACACTCACAAACACTCTCAAACGTCGATCCAAAGAAGAAATCGGAGAAATCGAAGATCGGAAGTGAACGTTAAGGTACGAAATCAAAAAAAAAATCGTATCGGAGCCACCGGCCGGCCGCTCGTTTCGGCCGAGAGGGGTCCCGACCAGCCGCTGGATCCGGCCCAAGCGAGCTGCGGCCGGAACGGAGCCCTTTGCGGCCGAAACGAGCGGCCGGCCGGGCCTTAATTTTTTTTTTAAATTATGAAATTAATTATTAATTATTGTGATTAGTATAATTAGAGAATTTTTAGCGTATGATTAGTGTAATTAGAGAATGTTAGTGAATATTTAGAATAATTAGGGTTTTGTTAGTGAATAATAATTAGGATTTTGTTAGTGAATAATAATTAGGGTTATGTTAGTTAGTGAATAAAATTTAGGATTTTGTTAGTGAATAATAATTAGGGTTTTGTTAGTGAATAATTAGGAAAATTAGGGTTTTGGATTAGGGTATTAGGGTTTAGTTAGGAATAATAAGAAGTGAACCTAGTTGAGTAGAATCCGAATTATATTAGAAACATTTATTTGTTTAAATGCAGTTTATTGACAAATATGGCGAAAACGAAAGGCGGAGGTAAATCGCACAGTCGAGATCCGGTAGAGTAAGAAACCGATGGGATCCAGAAAATGAGAGGGAAAGGAAAACAAGTGGGCGTTTTAGATTGGATGAAAGAGCGAGTGGTCACCGCTTCGCGACGGAAAGAGGGAGAGGCAGCGAAGAAGAACAAGAAGTTGAGAATCTACGACTCCCCTAACCGGTACCCTCCTGTTACGTACCTGGCAAGGTCCTATCCGAAGGATGATGACGAGGATGAGGGTCCACTGCCGGGGTTTGAGTACCATGACACACAGACTTCTCCGCACATGACTTCTCCACACATGTCTCCTCTGCACACGAGCTCTCCGCACCTCGCTTCTACGGGCTCGTCACATGCCTCCGTCAGTGTCGGCGTGAGAGAAGGGAAACCTAGCCGTCTTACGCGGGTCCGGGAGGAGGATGCAGCTAGTGGAGTGGACTGGCTTGGTCTGAGTCGTACCTGGGAGCTTACTGTAGGGATCCCATTGCACACTACTTGTGTGAGTCAGGCGAGGGCTATAAGGATATGAAGGTCTTCAGGTTCCTGAAACACCCTAAGCAGTGGGACACTGTGAGCGAGTTCGACATCCAGACGAGGACCATTTGGCCGATCATGGAGGAGTCGGGACTTCTTCACTTGGGTCGGTGCATATCGACCCACTATGATGAGCCTCTTTCTGGAGGCATTTGTTGATAGGTGGCAGCCGGATAATAACACCTTTCACATGTCGTGGGAAGAGATGACGATCACTTTGCACGACGTCTTCCACATTCTCTGGGTCCCGGTGTCTTGACGACCGCTTCATAAGCCCCGATCTCTGGTTGATTTGAGAGCGGGCGTAGCGGAGGCGTTTGGGTTTAGCTCAGTTGCTACGTTGGAGTACTCGCTCAGGGGCGAGACAGTTGGCCCACCCCTGTATGATCACGGTGCCATGCACGAGAGGGACATGATCTCACTAGGGAAGCATATGGGGGACGAGACTGCGTATAGGGTATTCCTCTTCTGTCTTCTTGGAGGTACCCTTTTCCAGGATAGATCAGCTGATCGATCACGCCTTCTTGGTTGGGAGTACTTCATGGGTTCGATCAGTGATATGCCGGAGTACGCTTGGGGTGCTGGTGCGCTGGCCTGGTTGTATCGGGAGTACTACGACCATATGGATGGGATACGGATGCAGTTTCAGGATCTCTATATGGGGTATCGGAGCCAGAGAGAGAGTTGAGTTTAGAGACTATAGTTGATGTACTTTCCTTTCTTCAAACTATACATCTGAGTGTTGTTTATTGTGCTTATGTTTGTAGGACACGCAGTCACTATGAGTTCATATTATCTAGATATTATTTTCACATTTATACGCTTTCTTCTACACACGGCGACAATAATTGTTTCGGAAGGCCTCGGTGGCTCCCAGAAAATTATGTATCGAAAGCCCTCGGTGCCTCCCGAAATTAGGTTTCGGAAGGCCTCGGTGCCTCCCGGAAAATTATGTATCGGAAGGCCTTGGTGCCTCTCGAAAATTAGGTTTCGAAAGGCCTCGGTGCCTCCCGAAAATTAGGTTTCGGAAGGCCTCGGTGCCTTCCGAAAAATTTATCCCCTCCCGGCCGGAATTCATTTCCGGCCCGAATCCCTCCCGGCCGGGAGCTCGTTTCGGCCGGGACTAGTGCCAGCCGGAATTAATTTCCGGCTCGAACCCCTTCCGGCCAAAACAAGCTTCCGGCCGGGACCACTCCCTTCCGATAAATTTTTTTCGGATGGCACCGAGGCCTTTCGAAACCTAATTTTTCGGCACCGAGACCTCCCGAAACGTTTTTTTTAACGTATGTTCACGTCACAGACACAGTAGGGACTTGTCGACTCGCATGGAATTAAATGAAATCAAACTAAACCATAAATTTATCATCATATGTTCGAGTCACAGACAGTTCACACATATTATGTAAATGACCTACGGATTCAACCGTTCATACTCTACATGCTCATCACGGTATAAGTCATGTTCCCACATTTGTTTAGCGCGGTCTTGCGCCCAGTACCTTCAGAACATAGACTTCCCCGAGATAGGTAACACCTGAATATCTTCATCCAAAGTGAGGACGACCCAGTGATTCCCGGTACAAACTATATACGACACACCTCTTGGTGTCGTTGTGCCTTCTTGTACAATCAACGGTAGGTAAGTCTCCCCATACGGCACCCCCTGCAGTCCAGGTCCGAAGACAACGAAAGTCCAGTTAAATATGGTGGCATACCCCAAAAGATCCACGTTCCAAAACCACCACGATTCATCACATGGTGTTTCCCATAGCCAACCCAACCGGTGAATGACGCCGTTCAAGTCAGTGGAATAGACATTACTGTAAAGTTCGTATCAGTTCAACGTAACATGTTCCATTAGACTCTTCCGCATGTCCACATACTGACTATCGTCACCGCCCGAAACTATGTATGAAATGCACCGAAATCCGCAATGTCCATCCCCATGTAGGTTGAACACGTCACCTAGCACGGGGTGCATACCTGCCGGGATGTACCTCTGAAACTGATGAACTGTAAATAATTTGAAAGATACATGACTCAAACAGTTATACGAAACGAGATCGCACCATATATATCGACTAGTTAACATAACAGTGTTTGAAGTAGTACCCTTCGAGGAAAGTGTACCCTTCGAGGAAGGTGTAGATCTAGTCGAGCTACCTCTGCTTTTCGGAGGAGTACACTGTGCACTAGCATGCTCATGCCAAGAAGGATTTCGACGGTCGGTCTTTCTTGCATGCGTTTGGCGTTTAGGAGCATCAGCAACCTTCGGTTCCTTGAAACCTTCGGACTCGAGTTGAAATGCTGACCGAACTAATCGACTCAACGACCGGACGGATGGCCCTCCTCTAGAGCAAATAGTCTGAACCATTCCGTCAAAAATGTGGCGGTCAGCAGCATCATGGTCAGCCCAAATCTCGTGCTCTGCCGGGCTCGTGTACGACAATGAACGCCAAAATTTATGTAAGTGGTATGGTTTCAGCTCCTCGTCAGCGGCCTCCTTAGAGTGTAAACTACAAGAACACGGGATTCCATGTGTTGTCTCCACTACACAGTCACATGGTGTGTCCTTTGAGAGCTCTTCTGTCAAAAGCTTAATTGCCCATGCCGAGACTGCATTATTGAGATAAACAAATGATGGTCTTTGTGCATAACGGTACACCTTCGCCGAATGAAGAAGAACATGAATTAGCTAGTTAAAACAACTATGCCACGTGAAATATGTAACTAGTTAGGGCAACATGATGTAAATACCTTTATGCACGAGTTATCCAATGCCTTCTGAACTTCGATGACCTGCCCCTCGATGGATGCATGGTAACCCTCGAACAGAGTGTCAACAGCTTGATTGGAAGAGTTGTACCACGTCTTCAACGACGAGTGTTGGGATTCTACCCTATTAGTGCTCGTGTTTCCAATATGGAAAACCTGATTGGTATCGCAATGAGCCCACTGAGTCTTGCACGGAAGCCACTCACTAGTTAGGTACTCGATCAACCCTCCAACATTGGCCCAAGCACTATCTACCATGCATTCCCACTCTTCGTTGAATTCTTCGTGGGAAAGTGCGTTCAACACTCTATTCCATCTCCCGTGCACGTAGGCCTCGTCAGATTCCTCGCTCCTTGTCACAAATTTTATTTTCGCAGCTATATTCCTTTTCATATGCCACACGCAAAGTAAGTGTGCCGTTCCCGGGAAGACAGTCCGCAACGCAACAGCCAATCCGCGCTCCTTGTCGGTGACAAACGCCGTTGGTTGTCGCTCGCCCAACAACGAGCGCAACTGGTTCAACAACCAAACATACGTCTCCGCCTTTTCGTTCTCAACGCGTACAAAGCCGATACTAAAGTTCTTCTGCACTGGAGTCACACCTATCAACTGGATCACTGGCTTCCTATACTTGTTGGTGTTGAAGGTCGAATCAATTAGAATGACGTAATACCAAGCCCCCAACATCTGAGCACTCTCGGGGTGGCAGAGAAAAAGGTTGGCCAAATTTTTTTCCCCATCCTCTGTAGAATGTACAAAGTACCCAGTCGTGAAACGGCTCTCAATGTCCAATCTGTTGAACTCATGCCTCCTAATTTTTCTTTTCTAACCTTGTACGACTCGTTGTATATCTGATTAATATTATGGTGAGAATTGAGCTTCTTGTTCAGAGCGTACCTAATCTTGTTCGGCTGTGTGCGCGTCGCAAGCATGTCCCTTATTTCGCTCTTCTCTTCACTCGTAAGTGCATTACTTTCTGTGCTAGCTTCGGGATATGGCACAAAAAATGGTTGTGGTAACCTTTTGATACTGTACGATTGTTGGTGTGGCCTACACCGTCAATGAAGAACTTCCAATCGCCACCTACGACCCGACACCTCACCGCCAGTTTGAAGGGGCAGTTACACTTTTTGTCTTCGTAATCCGTTTCGGCGGGTCGGAACATGAGGATTTACGCACAGTTCCCCGAGAGCAATAAAGATACACACGGTACTCTCGCTCTGCCGTATTTATTTTGTTCGTCCTTTAGTTAACTTGAAATTAATTGTCTGGGCAATTCGCTTGGCGGCTTCAAAAGCTTCATCAACTGTATTTGTATCGTAAACATCATCAGATAAAAAGTCTTCGGTATAATTGATGCAGTCACCCTTACTCACCGATGAATCTCCCTACATTATAAACACACAACACTTCATTATCGGCCGCTTACCGAAGTGCTCATGCAGAGTCAGTGCATCCACGGAACGTTAATATCGTGTCAACAATGTGATTATCTGAAAAAATTATTATCTGAAAAAGTTTAGGGTTTGATTATTTAGGATACTAAAGTTAGGGTTTAGCGTTTAGAGTTTAAGGATAAGCGTTTTATGATTTAGAGTTCTAGGGTTAAGGCTTTAGGGTTTTAAAATTTAGGGTTTAGAGTTTTATGATTTAGGGTTTTAGAGTTAATGGTTTAGGGTTTTAGAATTTAGAGTTTAGGATTTGATGGTTTAGGATTCTAAGGTTAAGGGTTTTAAAATTTAGGGTTTAGCGTTTGATGGTTTAGGGTTTTAGAATTTAGAGTTTAGGATTTGATGGTTTAAGATTCTAGGGTTAAGGGTTTTAAAATTTAGGGTTTAGCGTTTGATGGTTTAGAATTCTAGGATTAAGGGTTTAGGGTTTTAGAATTTAGGGTTTAGGGTTTGATGATTTAGGATAATAAAGTTAGGGTTTAGCGTTTAGAGTTTAATGATAAGCGTTTTATGATTTAGAGTTCTAGGGTTAAAGGTTTATGGTTTACCGTTTTATGATTTAGAGTTCTAGAGTTAATGGTTTACGGTTTTACAATTTAGAGTTTAGGGTTCGATGGTTTAGGGTTCTAGGGTTAAGAGTATTAAAATTTAGGGTTTAGCGTTTGATGGTTTAGAATTTTAGGATCAAGGGTTTAGGGTTTCAGAATTTAGGATTTAGGGTTTTATAATTTAGGGTTCTAAAGTAAGGGTTTAGCGTTTTAGAATTAGGGTTTAGGGCTTGATGGTTTAGGATAAGATTAAGGGTTTTGAGTTTTAGAATTTAGGGTTTAGTGTTTAAGGGTTTAGGGTTATATGATTTTAGAGTTTAGAATTTAGGGTTTAGGATTTTAAAATTTCGGCGTATACGAAAGTTCCGACGGAGGACCACCCGACGGGCTCGATCGAAGAAATCGGCCCGCAGTAATAGCTGGCTGGAACGGCCGGCCGGCCGGGCCCCCTCCGGCCGAAACGAGCTTCCGGCCGGGGCCTCTTGTGGCGATTTTTTCGATTCGTCCCGATTTGTGTTCACCGAATTGTAAGGAAAAACGTACCGTGAGAGGTTTTCGAAATAAGTATTTTGATAGTTTCGTCGGTACAAAGTTTCTCGAATTATACATTTTGATAGTTTTGTCGATACTAAGTTTTTCGAATTAGTAAATTTGGATAGTTTTTTAGGGCGTCGTTTAATTCAAAAGTTAGGGCGTCAAATAGTAATCCTCTTTCAAAATATTTATGCACTTGTGAAGTCAATGGTACATCAATGGTGTAGTTTTTATCAGTTGCATCATTGTCAGTTTATGGGCATCTTAGGAACTTCTTTTCTTGGCATCTTACCACATGTTACTGTTAATGAAAGTTTGTAAGTTTTTCTCGATTATTGTCTATGTTGATTATTACAATTCACAAAAATTATAACTATATCAATTTATAAAAATTAAGTGATTTGTAA
This sequence comes from Linum usitatissimum, assembly GCA_030674075.2. NCBI lineage: Eukaryota > Viridiplantae > Streptophyta > Magnoliopsida > Malpighiales > Linaceae > Linum > Linum usitatissimum. The sequence continues at coordinate 3,713,365 of JAUJYP020001424.1, forward strand.
ATGCAATATTAATATTAAAATGTTTATACTAATAATAATAAAAAATATAGAGGTTCAATAATTAATATAATTAAGTCAAGTGGTCAATGCGTTAAATATTTTTCCAGAATTAATATAATTTCGATAATATATTTTTTGTTTTTTTTTATAAATAGCACATAACCTCGATAATATTATGAATGTGACATCCTATATTTGAAATTCAAATACTAATTGAATTGGTATAGCACTTACACCCAATCATTTTATACCAAAAATAAAAATTAAGAGGAGAAGCGCCTAATAACTAATTTGGTTCCAGGGTAAAAGGAATAACCAAGTTTCTATCTTTGAAGGCATATAATATTTCAAACTCTAACAATTTTACCTCGATATTTTGAACATAATAATTGTACACTTCATGTAAAATCGGCTAGGTTAATGAATTATTTTCAGAATAAAACAATATGATTGGAAGGCTTGCAATTTTTTAGTTTGACAATGACATTAGATGTGTAGGTACAAATACTGTTTAGTGATTTAATCATTATACAGAAAACATTCAATATTAGATATTTTTTTGTAAAAATAAAATATTAACTCAAAAAATATAACGAATAACATTTGTGAAGGAAATAATATGTTTAGAGTAAAATATAAAATGTAACGAAGGAAATACTAATTAAAGGGAAAAGAAAGATGTGTGTGAAATAGAGAGTTTAAAAAATAAAAATAAAAATAAATAAATAAATTATTTTAAATGTGAGTGGTTTAAGAGATAAGATTGTGAAGAGAGTTTCAGTTTTTGAAATATGCTTATGTGTCAAAATTATTTTAGTGGAAATATCAAACTATTGAATATATATATAGTGAGATATAGATGAAGTAGGTGCCATTATTTCTGTTTCAGTGGTAAAAGGTTTGCGTATACGGGTATGGCCGGATTTTTTGCTTATAAAGATGGAGAATGCCCTGTTTGCTCAAGCACTGAACTAATGCGTCATTTTGATATATTATTATCAACTAAAGGATTATTCATGACTCCGGGCAACGGAGAGAGCTAGCAGTGGGTAATATAGACCTATCCTTCATTTCTTCTACGTCTGAATTAGCTGTATGGGAAGATGATCATGAGCCTCACCTTTAATTGGATATATGTATATTCTGATCATGATGTTCACACATGTATACAATATTATATACCAGGACCAATTAATTGAATTTGAGGTTCTATTAAATCAAACCGACGGTACTAAACAACTAGAATAATCAAGAGGTGGGCAAGCTGCCTGTGAAATATTTGTTAATTCAGCAGCATGTTGTCGAGGCAAATTTGCCGGAAACGTTGACAATAGGATGATGCATTTGTTTGCTTTTATATTAGTATGTCATGCTTTTATACAAAATCGGAACATGTATAGAACACCTAGTGCTAATTATCGTTGTCGATTCACTGATGGAGATCGTTGGGTTTCCTATCTACTGCACAAGTTCTTCTCTCGGGTGTTGTGGTGTGATTCACCGTGGCTCGTACTATATTAAGATTTTATACGGTAATCTCGTGCGTCGTTTTAGGTTTAAAGAAGATGGACAACGTAAAATCTAAAAAATCGACAAAGTCGTTGAAGCTTGTGACGTACATAGAATTGAGAGGAAAATACACACTTACACCTTTGTACTATATAAAACATCTGCATTCCTTTTTAAAATTTTAACCGGTCAAATTCTTTCAACTTTGACAATTTTATCAAACATATTCTTTCGTTAATTTTCCATCCAAATATTATTTAGTACGCTGAAGTTTTATTTTTCCATCCAAAACTTACATGTGTATACGTTATATAAGCTTATCCGTCTACGTGACAAAATTATTTGCCGACCGTAATTCCACTAAACTCAAAACCATTATTTTTTAGGTAAACTCTCTAAATCGATTATTATTTTAATTTTGAATTTTAGTTTTTAATGGGCTATTGACATAAATAGTCCCTTATGTTTATCATTTTTTAAACTGCCTCAAGGTCCTAATTTTATCAATTTCGTCCGACTTTATTGTTCCGTCCGTGACCGTCTAGGTTTTTTCATCCCCTAACCACGCGGAAACGCCACGCAAGCACGCCACAGAGGCAGACGTCCTAGTCATCACTTAGCAACTTAGAGTCGTAATTCTCTAAATAAAAAACCGAGTGTAACCCAATTCAACCAAAAGTACTTTGGCGGGAACCCCTTCCCAATGCACCATGTGTGAGAAACTAATGTGTGGCCGTATAAGAAAAGGTAAGTATATTTTGGGAAAAGAAATTTACTCTTTGGGATAATACATGCATAACAGATTATGCACATCTCTCCATCCCTCCTTCGGTCTACGTTTTCCTCTCTCTTTCCCTTCACTCCGTTATTGATGAAGCTTTGAAGAACATCAGGACTATTCTGTAATGTCTAATAGATCACAGCTGAGTCGGTCAAATAAGCAACTCGTAGCCCATCCTTCTATACTCTTCATCTATTTCCTCTTAAATCGTCGATCCTTTTCTCCCAAGCCCGGAAATTGAGAGTTTAGGGTTTTATTAAAGTTGGGGCTGTTGCGTTGTACAGAAATTAAGGAAATAATGTTGAAATTGAAGCGGCACCCTCCCAAGGACGAGTTCAGCTATGACGACGATGAAGTAGTATGTCATTGCGGGTTACGAGCGTCTAGGCGTATATCGCACACCTCCACCAACCCTAGAAAGAAATTTTTTGGTGCCCTCAATATGTGTTTCAGGTACGACAATTTTTGGCTTTAGGGTTTAGTGGCAGTTCAGGCTTATCGTTCAATATGCTTGACCGTCGAACATTGTCATGACTAAGGTGGAGAAAGGATGCAGCTACTTTGTTTGGTATGAGGTGACGTTAGGAAACTTCAACAATCCAACGTACAATTGAAGTACAAGATTGTAGATGCTCATTTGTCGGAGGAAGAGGAAGACTGCTTGGCTTCGAATATGAGAATGGTGGACTATGATTTTGTTGGCGAGTTGGAGATGTTGAAATATAGGGTGGGTTTCAGGAGAAAAAATGGTGTTGTGGACATGGAAATATGAAAGCCTGAGCTGTATTACTTATTGCATGTTGATCGCCAAAATAACTGCAAAGTTATCTCGACAACACAAGTGTCGTATGTGTCCACAGGATTCCTCTTGCTATGCTTATGCTCAAACTCGTTAACACGGTCTAGAAGAAACAAATTGGAAAGGATTTCTAAAAATCCTATTAATTCAAGTAAAGCAGACAATTAAGGTTTGATCAAGGGGAGAAAACAAGCTCTTCGATGAGATGATTCATCAATCTCAACTTCCTAATAGAAATTGGATCGAAAAACGTTGGACTTGGATTAAATAATACGAATCCTCTTATCACTCGTATGAATCCTTGGCACGATCATGCACGCAGATTATCATTACTAGTTTCTCAATCAAGGTTGGAATAACCTCAACTAGGCTAACCGTAATGAACACCGAGAAGTTCTACAAAGTGATAAGGTACAGTTTCAGGATTAAAGGAAATCACGAGTAATCGGAATTAATATTAACTTAGTCAATCAATATCTAAACTACTGATAACTACACCCAACTTGGTGCAAATCAGAGTGCCCACCAATTACAAGATGAACAACTTTTAAAACTGAAAGAAATATGAAAGGTAGAATCAAGCTATTGGCTTACCCCACCGATAACTTTCATCTATCTTAGATTGTTAATCATATGAATTCCAGAATCTATCAAATAAAGGATTTCATAGATTTGACCTAATCAAGTCGTAATAAGGACTAAGTTGGAAAACTCAACAATCAAAGAAATCTTTCATTTGAATCCAATTATCCAACAATCGTCAACCCTATACTTTTAAGGAGAGTTTCATATCTCAAATCCTACATCTCAACCAAGAAACTCTAAAGAGTTAGCTACTCATGATTCTAGAAGAGGAAAAATCAGAATTTGACCTAACCATCATCTTGATGAGGAGACGATGAATCGATCTTGCTCCAATCGTCGCTTTTAATCTTCTAGTTTTGATCCTAGCTTCAATCTTCAATGGGGACTCCTTTTGATCTTCAATGGACTTCTAGGGATGGAGAATGGTGTTGTTACAGAGGAGAGGTCGTGAAAAAGTCAAAGAAATTCGTTCTGGGGAAGTCTCTTTCTCTTTTCTCAAAATCAGCCTTTGGAAACTGCTGAATCTGGGAGGTGCACACCGTGCACCCCTTGTGCTGAAATTTTTCACATCCTGAAAAATGGGGAATGCCACCGTTCCTTGAATTTTGCTATGCGGAGAATTCTGAGATTTAGGGTTGCACGGCGTGCAGCTCCTCTGCTTAACCAATTATTGTCTCGTTCTTCCGTTAGAGCTCTAATCGTGCTCTATTCAGTATCCAAAGACTCGTAACCAGATCTTCTATCTCTAGAGTACATGTGTGAAAAAAATACTACAATGAAATACATCAAATAGACCACAACGGTCCAAGTGAATGTGTCTAGGTACATAATGCCAAAACACGAAACCACATAGAAATGAAGTACGAACGAGCTGGTATTCACTAAAAAAGTGTGCAAATAAGGATAGATAATCACTACAAATCCTAGCACTATCACATGTTTACCTGTATCATTTGCTATTGTAAACTCACATCACTTGTCAAATGGTTAGATTTGTAATAGTTCGTAAATGGATTATTACCATTTCAAGCATTAGTAACGACAAAATTTTGGAACTATAGTTCACACATTGTATAAGATCCATTAGGCATAATCGTTTCGTGGCCATAAGTTTAAGGTGCCAGATTTAACAAAATATTACAGACATAAACCCTTACATAGGCAATAAGGCATAACCATTCCTAGCCACAAGTTTAACATGCCATGAATCACCAAAATATTACAGACATTATACATAAGCATATGAGCTTATGGTTTGCTTATATTGCAATCCCAGATATTAGCCGTAATTTACTACATAAGGGTGCACCCAAAATAGATAACAACGCCATAGTCATGCACATATAATACACAATCTTGCACCCTCAAAAGACATGAACCCTTCCGATGCCACCTTACTGAGTACGTCCTTCCCTTGACACACACAACTTTCCTCTCCCTCCACCAATTGAAGCGGTTGGCATCAAGCGTCCTGTATCCTCTCCATATGGCACACTCGCTTTGGGAGACCTCAAACCACCATTAAGCCCGATGGCAGTCGAGCTCGAACCCACGTTAGCGCCAACATGGGCATTCGAGTTCGAACCCACATTAGGACCAGCAAGGAACAATAATGATGACGAGGGGAAACACATAAGTATTGTTTACCTCCACGAAATTCGAGTGAGTCCTCGCCGGGCGGACAAATCATCCACTTAACCATTGCACCCTCAACGTCGTCTTTCACTGAAATACAAAATTGACACGAGGATGATGTCAACCCATAGTAGATATGACAAACTTAGGGGTGTCGATGGTGGAAACAAGATAACCGTCACCGAACAACATTCTCAACTGATCGAAAACTTGCCGACGGGTTAGAGAAACGATAGCTATAGAAGCTTCTGTTCTCTGAGAATGCGAAAAAGGCTTATGGAAGGGATGAGAGAGACAAGTGGTGGGTTTATAAATGAATTTTTTGAATTCTTTATTCACCCAGTTATTTGGATTAAGTTTCAGTTATTTCAGTTAGCTTTGGGAGTTCTAGTGGTTTGCCATGTGGATGTCTGCCTCCGTCGCGTGCTTGCGTGGCATTCCCGCGTGGTTAGGGGACGGAAAAATCTGTACGGCCGCGGATGGAATAGTAAAGTCAGACGAAATTGATAAATACTAGACCCGGAGGACGTTTAAAATAAACAATAAACATAAGGAACTATTTATGTCAATAACCCGATTTTTAATCATTTTAAGTTTAAAAAGAAAAAGAAAAAATTTGAAGTTTAGTGGGATTACTAGTGAGTAAATAATTTTGTCACGTAGATAGATAAACTTATGTGCCATGTATAATCAGCATACTAATTAGAATTTGGATGATGTTATAAATATAATTACTATAGTGAATGCACCATTGTGTAACTCCTTTTCTATTCTTCAATATATTTCATTGTATTTATTTTCCTACCTTTATGTGTAATATATTAGAGAGTATAGGTTATGATCTATGAGCCTATAAATAGAGCTCTCATTTGTAGCATTCCATACACCTCAATAAGAATCATTCTCCTCCATTTATCTCTTGTCTTCTTCTCGTTAATTTGTTCCATAATATGATTATTGTTCATACAAGGAACATTTTTATTCATATGGACTTAACAATGGCGGTTGTACAAAAATTATTGATCTCTTAATTGGTAACATGAATGATTGAGACAATGATGCTCCATTTATCATTTGCACTATGCTCCATCCTCTTGAAAATGAGTATCAGTATAATGAGATCAATTCGATCAATATAATACATGGTAATATATATCTCATCGATAGTGCACCAAGATATATGGTGTAGTGAAAAATATTTCAAACTCTAGATCGAGCTATTATATTGTTCACGACAGAACAACATCCTTATTACAATTTGTTGATGATCACAAGAGTAATAATAATATGGCTAATGACCATACAATTATTGAATCAATAATATTATCCTCTAATTTATACTACACGTATGTTATTGTGATTGAGATACATATATATACATGTAAACTATAAGTTTACTCGTCCTGACAACTATTATTTGGCATAACCAGTGAGACCATCCCGGTTCAATTATGATGCGAATTGATAAGTACCTCTATGGTCAATTTCTATGATTTCATAATCTAAAGAGTATGTTCTCTTGAACATTGTTGTGCGCAACTGTCTCAACTTGGGTATTCTAAAGAAATGATTCCTAAGGTTATAGGGATTTAAGTAGTCCTTGTGACTCCCCTACTTCCTGGGAACACAAATATTTTTCTGTTCTGTCAACAAGGTTTCATTTCTAGGAAAGCCTTTTCACCTTTTCGTTACCCATTGTTGAGTAAATTTCCAAAACAACATAACTTATTTTTGGGTTGCTTGTTCTTAAATAGAGTTGATTGTTTGGATAATCATCAACTAAAGTAAGATAATTTATCTTATACACAACAAAACAAGAAACAAGGATATGAACATAGATATCTCAATTATCTATATCTTGGATGGAAAATACTTGAACCGCAATGAAGCCAACGTTGACGAAATTTTTGCATATATTGCAACATTAAATATGATAGCTGAAAATGAGGATCATGAGCCAAAATGCATGCAAAGAAAGAAATGATTGGTTGAAAAATTCCAACTTGAGGCAAAATCAAATTCCCAAGAGAAATGAAAAGTTTTAAAACATCAAGTCTGTATACATTGAGATGTAAAATATGAGTATGAGAAGTTATAAAACATCTCATTTTTGAAAGGTTTTATACAACAAACCCATTGATTATGAGAAAACATAAACTCTCATGTGGTGGATGCACTACTTTTCATTATTTGATTAGTCTAGCAATTTGTAAAGGGAAAGAGTTTGCCCCTAATATATGTCATTGCAACCTATATGTATGGTTTGCATAGTACGAATACACATGTGTACATGAAATTTCCTCGAGGATTTATTTCTCTATAAGAAAACAATCCACATTCATGTAAATAGTATTCAAAATATATCCAATTGGCGTCACATGGATTGAAAGATAGCATATTATATATTTCTCTATGCATATAGTTTGATTTCTTTTCTATTTTAAGTTGCATTATGAATTATGAAAAATCATCTTTGAGATATTTTATGGTTTCTGGATTGTTACAAAAAAAATAAACTTTATATTTAAAATGTATTTCTTTTGTTTGTCAGACTTTAAATGTCTTTAACATCTTCTCTCGAACACCTTGCAATTTGTGCATCTCTCTCGAACATGATTCTTGTATATCACCCATGATATACTAATAATATCCTACATAAGTTATATGGATATATCATGGCTATAAGTGTCATGTCGGTGGTACAGATCACTATATGTGAATCTATATCGAATTTAATCAACCTTCATAAAGTCATGAGTATTGTTTGGTGGTTTGTGAAACAAACTAATAAAGCCATCCCACCATTCAAAGACATGATCCTATAGATCATGCATGAAATACATTTTGCATATAACATTAAGTTGAAAGAGGATCATGGTAGACTTGCTATGCCTTACTACATCTTTGCACAAATGCGTTAGAAAAGCTACATTTCGCCAAATTACTTGATCAACATGAATTCCAGAAAAATAGTGAAAAGTAATGTGATGGTTATGTACTTTTTTTCCTTCACTAGATTTTTATCGCATGAGGTTTTCCTATTAAGGTTTTAATGAGGCATATTCCTATCTAATGGTCATCCAAGGGGTGTGTTTTGTAAATATTGATTATGGATGACCATTGATCATATTGACACATACATTATATATACACACAAACCATAATGAGTTGAAATTATCGTCAAACAAGTGCATATTCTCATCTAATGGTCTTCCAAGGTGAAGTGTCATGTGAATTATGGATGACCATCGATCATGTGGTGCATACATTTTATGCACAAACTCCAATGAGTTGAAATATTTATCAACTAAGTGCACTTAAGTGATAACTTAGTTGATTTATTCACCAAAGATCTCTCTGCATCATTTGTTGGGAAGCAAATTTGGAGTTGGTGACTGAATAATCTCAACTGATATAATGATGAGCGAGAGTTTATATCCTCATCAGGTGGAGTCGATATGAAGGATCTCAACTGATATCATCATCAGGGGGAATCAATACGCAGCTGCACTCTTTTGCCCTTAACCATGGTTTTTCCCACTGAGTTTTCCTGGTAAGGTTTTTAATAAGGTAGTATCAAAAGCGTATTCGAAGAACGATGTATAACCAATGGTCATTCAAGGGGGAGTGTTATGAATATAATTACTATAGTGAATGCACCATTGTGTAACTCCTTATTCCATTCTTCAATGTATTTCATTGTATTTATTTTCCCACCTTTATGTGTAATAATATTAGAGAGTATAGGTTATGATCCATGAGCCTATAAATAGAGCTCTCATTTGTTGCATTCAATACACCTCAGTAAGAATCATTCTCCTCCCTTTCTCTCTTGTCTTCTTCTCGTTAATTTTTTCCATAACAGATGAAAAAAATAATGGAATGGTGTGTGTTTGTTTAAATTATCAAAATGTAAGGGGTTTGATCGGTTAACATTTAATAAAGGAGCGCCAATATAAATTTTGCATAATTCAAGGATGCATATGTGTATTTTTCCTATATTTGTCCATTCCAAAACTACCCAGCATCAAACCATCACTAATTTAAACACGGTTCCAACTATGGTCGTTGAGTAGTTTAGACAATTATGCACATAAGCAAATTATATATTTTAGAATTTATTTATGGCAAAAAACTTGCAAGGCAAAATCTGTGCATATCTCTATTGATAGTATATCTGCGAAGTAGTATAGTTTATTTTGAGAACCATCTATTTGTTCATTTGACAACGACAGCACTGAGTCTGTTTTTATATAAATGGATTTATGCTTTATAACTCTACTCATTAATTACATGCAACATCTATACTATATCAAAAGAAAAGGAAAGAAGTCATGTCATCATTGTTTGCTGGGTATTGTAAAACCTTGATCACAAAGTTTATCCACCAGGATTTTCATGGGGTCGTCGGAAAGATGAAGCTGCTCGATGCTTTCGTGTTTTTAGTAAGAATCTCTTCTTCTTTTTCTCTTTCTCCATGGTTAACAATTAAGATGATGATGATGAGCTTATTTATAATGATCAAAGTTACGTTCATGTTGAGTACTGTTGGTATATATGCATGCAGATTGTGCATTCCATGGATAAGAAGGGTCTATGGCACAGGCTGCCTGTGTTTATGGGTCTCATTTACCTGGAGCTCCGTAGACATCTTCATCAGTCATACAATTTGATCAATGTTGGGAAATCTTCAAATGCTACTGCTGGTGTTGGTGGTTTCAATCCAGCTGATTACCCTTATAGGACAGCAGATGGGAAATATAATGATCCCAAGGATCAAAATGCAGGCAGCCAATACACTTTGTTTGGTAGGAACGTTATGCCAGTTGATCAGGATGATAAGGTACAATTGATGAACTCTGCATAGTCAATTACAAGGATTTTCTGTTTTTATCTGATTAAAACAAAAAAGATGTATGTATTTGGTGTAGATTTTAAGACCACATCCTGCAGAAGTGGCTAGCAAACTGCTGTCAAGAAGAGAATACAAGGATACTGGAAAGCAATTCAACATGGTTGCAGCTTCCTGGATTCAGTTCATGATCCATGACTGGATTGATCATTTGGAGGATACCAAACAGGTTTATCTTTATTATTATTTCCTCAACTAGCTACGTACAGGCAAGCTTTTATTCGTGATATAATTATTCTAAAACAAACTGTACAAGTCCATAGCAGGACGTTGAGTGTTGGCAGTCGTCTATGTGATATCAAATGTTTACAGTAACTTGCTAGAGATGTTCTAATCCTCCAGATGCTGGTCACCAACTTTATCTTCATCAGATGGAACATATGTTTTTTTTCATAAATGATGCAGCAGAAAGTGAAACCCATTACGCAGTGTTTATTTTCATAACAGCAGTTCACAGTTCCCAATTACTGCACCAACCAAGTGCTAGTAAATTAACTTCTCTTGGAATGTCTTGTTTTTTCTGGTATTTATATAGATGGAACTGATTGCACCCAAAGATATCGAAAGTCAGTGCCCCCTTAGTTCCTTCAAGTTCTATTTGACCAAGCAAGTTACAACTGGGTTGGATGATATCAAGACTGGTACAATAAATGCACGTACATCCTGGTGGTATGTATACATGTACAAAACTCAATTCTTATTTATTATTTGATCATGAGTTCCAAGATATTATTTGTAACAAACAAATGAATGAAGGGATGGAAGTGGGATTTACGGAAGTGATGCGAGCAAGTTGGAGAAAGTGAGGGTGTTCAAAGATGGGAAGCTCAAGTTAGGTGAGAATGGGCTTCTGGTGGTTGATGAAGATGGGTTTGCTGTATCTGGAGAAATTCGTAATTCTTGGTCTGGAGTCTCCGCCATCCATGCCCTTTTCACTATGGAGCATAATTCTGTCTGTGACATGCTCAAGGTTTCCTTTCCATACATAAGATGATCTTGTTGCTCTATATATACCCAACTGCGAACATTTAAACAACTGAAAACATCTTTGGTTGTACAGAAAGAAAACCCAGGGATGGGAGATGAAGAGTTATACAGGCGTGCAAGACTTGTGACCTCTGCAGTGATTGCAAAGGTTCATACCATTGACTGGACTGTTGAGCTTCTCAAAACTGATACATTACTCGCCGGAATGCGAATCAACTGGTACGTTTGATTTGTCTCTGCTGTACTGCAGCTAGGCGCTAGCTGGTTTTTATTTATTCAACTTCACATGTACAATTTGGCCTTGTGCCTGCAGGTATGGAGTACTGGGGAAATGGTTCAAGGACAAATTTGGACATGTGGGTGATCCAAGACTGGGAGGACTAGTCGGTTTGAAACAGCCACAAAATCATGGAGTGCCATACTCATTGACTGAGGAATTTGTGAGTGTATACAGAATGCACCCAATTTTGCCTGATGAATTCCTCATCAGGGACATTTCTTCGATTACCAACAAGTCTCTTCCGGTTGTTGAAAAGTTAGTACCATTCTCACCCTATCATCATTACAACAAAAAGATTCCCAATGACTGACTTTCTTCCTTGTAAATGGACAGGCTGCCCGTTCAAAACTTATTAGGCTCAAATGGGGAAAAGGCATTGTCCAAAATTGGATTCACTAAGCAAATGGTCTCCATGGGTCACCAAGCATGTGGTGCTCTTGAGCTCTGGAACTACCCCAATTGGCTTAGGAATGTAGCACCCCATGATCCTAATGGCAGACCAAGGCCTGATCATGTCGATCTACCAGCCCTTGAAGGTACTTGCATGCACCATTTTAAGATTCTCTACAACTTAAATTCGTAATTTCCCTCCGGTGGCGGATACAAGGGCCTCCCTTAGCCATTGTCATTCCACATCTTGATTGCCCTATTTCTTTACTTCAATTAAAGTTTTAGTTTATGTTTGTTGAGCAGTATATAGGGACAGAGAGAGGAAAGTTGCAAGGTACAACGAGTTCCGAAGAAGGATGCTGATGATACCAATATCGAAATGGGAAGATCTCACGGATGACAAGGAAGCTATTCGGGTGCTTACTGAAGTGTACGGTGATCGAATGGAAGAGCTAGACCTTCTAGTTGGAATGATGGCCGAGAAAAAGATCAAAGGGTTTGCTATAAGTGAAACTGCATTCTTCATATTTGTCATGATGGCTTCCAGGTATATTTATAGATAGCCGAGATTAAAAGATCATGCATAAGTTAATATACTCCTGATTAATTAAAATGTTTTTTTTGACTTATTGCAGGAGGCTGGAGGCGGACAGGTTCTTCACGAGTTATTTCAACGAGGAAACATACACAAAGAAGGGTATGGCATGGGTGAACACAACTGAGTCTCTTAAAGATGTGATTGATCGCCACTATCCTGGAATGACTGAGAAATGGATGAAGTCTACAAGTGCATTCACTGTTTGGGATGCACCTCCTGAACCTTATAATCCTATTCCTCTTTACCTGCGGATTCCATGAATCGCTTCACTAAATTAAATACCTCTTCTCCTTATATCTTGATTTCCAGTTGTACATAAATCCGCCCAAGGACAATGTTTTCCGTAACACCTTATTGTTTGCTGGTGTGCTATTTAGCTATTGTTGATTTTTGTTCTTCTTGTAAATGTGAGAAAACGATACTACTAATGTGATTATAATGTGCTTCACAATCACAATTAATATACTTTATTTTCAGGATTTCTCCCCATACAACATTTGCAACCATGCAAAGAAAACTTCTTTTTTTTTGGTTTGGCTAGAAAATGTAAAAGTCAAATAGCAACTTGGGTATAGCAAATGCGGCTCTAGTCATCGTTGCAGTTCTCAACTTGAACTCCACTCTAGATACTCGCAAACCTACAATTTTTACCTTGATTATGTAAACCCTCTTCTTCCTCTTCCTCCTTCTCCCTCATTTCTCTTACATGGATTCTTTCACGAATAATGGATGACTATTACTTATCTCTGTTTTGTGAATATTTCTTGCTTTCTATTATGAAAGAGAGCTCTGTGGCGGTTATCAGTCAACGGTTTATTTTTCCGGTGTTGTCCTTCTGGTATTGATTTCTTATGTCTCTGTCTTCTTCTATCGATCTAATGACTACACCACCATGCATGGTCTCATGTTGGTTTGGTGGATTACACAGGTGAATACCCTTGAGCATTGCCCTATAATGGGTCGAACGTGGGGCATTTTCCTCCACGTTTCTCCCCTCTTCACCCATCGTGGTGTCGCCTACTACACTCGTTATGTCCACGAGTTGCTTTTACTTCCTCATATAATTGCTTATTTCTTGTGTCCTCTACTTCGCTTGCTTCCTCCTTTGTCTCTTTGCGAAACACCATGACGACACCAACTTTTGAGTTTTCATATGTCGACATAGAGGTTATGATCTCCAACATGCATAGAGTCTTCTTGCCCGTTTTTTCTGGTCGGATGCCCGTCTGTTGCAACTTGTTCAACATACCCTCGACAAAAAAACGGTGCCTCCATGGCTCCCTTGGGATTTTATCTAGAGGATCATAGGTTATATGAGTTTTTTCTCTGATCCCTCTTATGTTGCCAAGGTCTTGGGGCAACTATCGCTAGCTTTTGATCCCATCTTATTGGGGTCATACCTTGGGACACACTATCGTCCACCACCTTAATTCACTAACCTCAATTTCATGGACTTTTGAGTATTCTCGCTTGTTCTCCAAAATACTTTTACACGCCCTCCATCGACATTGGCCTTCTCTCTATCTTTGGTGATATTGTTCTTAAAACGGGCCTCTTTGACTGCGATGACAGAGAGGACTACTTCGTTCGGTGTTTTCTAAACGAGCCTTCCTTAAGTTTGTTTTCATTGTGGTTTGGCTTGCCATTCACTCAAGCTTTCAATAGAACTTGGTGCTCAACCTCTCAACGCACGGAACTCATGGATGACTACTTCCCTTTTCTTGTGGCTGAGTTTTCACCGCGAGACTATATGTGACCTGTATGTGGTGGATCCCGGAAAAATAACCATGCCCCGTGGTTCACGTGGCCTTCATCGCTGCCACCAATATGAGTCAAACTCCTTGAGGTGTTTGTCTCAAGTCCATTGTTGGTGCTATGGTTGGATTCAATTATAATTCGGCTTCAGTCCCTCATAATGGGCCGTTACTTCCTTTCTTCCTTGGCTTTCTTTGGCATATTTCTGTATCATTGGGTCGGTCCAAAAGCTAACAAGTTCTGATTCCCGTGGGGCCTTCCTCGTCCATGGGATTTCAAATCCAATCACCTTTTTCTCATCCATGTTAGCTCTTCCTTACCTGTTGGGCTAACGGAGATCCCTACTGATATCGGTCTTGTCGGCTCTGATCCCACCGTTGGGTGGCCAGGATGCTCCCAAACTCTTTTGACCTTCAAGGAGACCAGATTCTTATGCGACCGACTCGGTAGTTTGAGATATATAATGTGTGTAGGCCCAACGACCAAGGTGACCTTACTCTCAGGAAAACTAATGAGCTTAATGGAGCGTACATGCTGAAATAGGCGTGGCAAATCCTTACTAAAGCATGAGAGCTTTGGGTTCGTCTATTACTGACTAAATATACCAAGCAAGGGCCTGATGGGGTGGTTGTCTTCTAGAAAATACCTCATCCGCTCTTTGGCGTGGCATTGAATGTGTTTGGGAAGTGGTGCAAAAGGGACTTCAGATTAGTGTTGCAAGTGGTCGAGATACTTGGCTAGCTAGATGGGGCCATGCGTCTTATTGACTATATTAGCAAAGCTCCTATTATCTAAGTGGTTGACTAGTTGGTTCATGATGTGATAATTTTATAGTATTCGCTCAAACAATAACCTAATTACCGAAGTAACCAAGGTCGAATTCACTGGGTTTCAAAGATGTCTTCTACTCTTTTAGAACTAATCGAATTAATCAATGTTGTGGTGTGAATTCCACAATTTTTAATATTATCTAATAAAATAAGAATCAGAAGAGAAATAACAATGATTGCAAGACTGTACGAATAGGGATTTTAAAAAATTTATAATGAAACGACTTAGATTATGAATCCCCTAGGCTATCCAGAAAAACATATAATATAAAACAGGATAAACACAATTCACTGTCGCAATTCTTCTCTAATTAGGTCACGCCCTTTAGGTACCGCTAACCTACTACCAATCCTAGGATCTTAGTCTGCTCTCTCGAGCCAAGATCTGAAACTTGTACGACCATTTATTAATCTAGAATTGCACTCACGATGGACTAGTCTAATCAGCCCCTTCTAAGGGTTAAGGACTAACCTAGTTGATTAATTTTAATGGTTTAAGATAAACAAGCTTTCTCAAGTCATTGTAAATCTAATAAGATCCTATTCAAGTTGATTAATCAATAACAAGAACAAGAATGGAAATTAAATGAATCACAACCTGAAATCTATCCGATTCGCATATATCGTCAAAGTCAAATAATCATTCGTTGATAAGGAATTATCTAGGGTTCATCAAGGCTCGACTCTAAGGGTGTGTTGGACTGATTATCAGCACAGAGCCTCCAAATTTTTGGGGCCTCGAATATTTCGGACTAACGATATTCGATTTAGTGATAGTGAATAAAATGTAGACTTATGTATCTTATATAATGAAATGACTTGTGACCTAGTGGTAGGATTATGGACACATATCACTAACATGGCTGCAGCACCTTGAGGCTAATAGCCGTACGAGTCACGACAACAGTATTTTTTATTATCTTTTAACTATAGTGTTTTTATTAGTTTGCATTTATAGTGTTTTTATTGCTAAACAACAAGATGGGAATTGGTATTTTATAGATAATTAGAATTTATAGTTGTAAGATCATCTCCATCTCAGAAATGATTTAGCAAATTCTAATAGGTACTTTATGTCTCGTCGTCAACTTTAGCAGTTAACTTGTTAAGCAATTTCTAATCACTTACATCCCAACAATTCGTTAGCAATTGCTATTCATGGAACCTACAATACATTTTACCTTTAAAAAGTTTTGTTTTAGTAATTTATGTTAACAAGAGTAATGGTTTTCATAGAAACTTGTTCCATTTTTCCTATGTGGTATTGCTAATGGACTTGCTAAATTAGCAATCTTGCTAAATTAGCAATCTTGCTAATTTAACAGCATTCCTCTATCTATAGCAATTGCTTATTGGGTGCGACCTCACCCTCCACATAACTTAGCAATTGCTAAAATACTAGGGATGGAGATAATGAATACTTTTAGACTTTGTATTCAGATATGAGTTTATTACTTTATTTTTTTCTAATAGTGTTTTATTACTTATTTGGTGATGAAATATGAGTTTATTGTGCCATTAGTTATTTGAAATGAAATATTGCATGCAAAAAATTCTATAAGTAAATATTTATAATCTAAAGATGTGCCATTATAAGTATTTTTTACTAATTTAATAAATTTATGTATTATTTAATAATTTTCAATTTTCAAATACTTTAATAAAATTAGCGTATGAATTTTTTTTTGGCCAAAAATTAAGTTGTCGAATAGGGCTCTCAATTTCATGGGCCGGCTACGGGTTCATCTAATCTAAGCATAGAGTAGTTTTAGCTACTCATAATCTCGAAGAACAAAGAAAATTTAACAAAGAAAAACATTGGAATTAGGTTTATAAACCGAAATATGAAAAACATAATTTCATCGAAGAACTTTGAAGAACGCGATTCACCAATCATGATTATGTCTTCGAATCCGAGCTCATTGAAATCGATGCGTTCTTGTCGCTCGAATGTCTCTATTCTCTGCTCTCAATTTCGTTCAAAAGGGTCTCTTTTCTTTGTACTGAAGGAGGGGTGGTCTTTAAATAAGAGTTTGAATCCTTGTCGCTGGTGGAAGTCATAATATATCTTTGAAGCAGTCTTAAAGCGGGCAGCACATTATGACGGTCTTCAGCGCATATTAGACCCAAAATTCAGAATTTTTCCTTCTCATCAATGTAATGTGTGTTGTAGGTGGGTGAAATATGCGGCACACATTATGACTATGTAAGGTTACACCCATCTTCATCTCTTGGTGTGTTCTTCATTCTTTGATGCGCCAGCTCATCACCGCACGTTTTATTGCTCTGAATATGTCCTAATGTCGTCAAGTACCTGAAATCTAAAAAATAAAACACTCCAAATCAACATCCAATTGACACCGAGCGGGTCTGAGATACTAAAACGAGGTCTAAGCTGAGAAATGCAAGAAGCATCTTAAACTTCTACCCAAATCCATACAAAAATACATGAAATATCACTTAAATAAGGGCGATGAACTTGATAAATCAAGCATTATCAAGATGCTATCGATCAGGATGGATAGTGGAGTTGGGACCAGCTCCGTCACTTACTTCCTAATTAAGCTCTCATGATGATTGGTGGTATGTCTTTTCCTCGATGTGATGATCCAATACCCTTATTTGGGGAATTGATCCTAAGGGTATTTTTTATCAATAGTGCCTATAATCTTTTGTCGGGTATTAATAGCAAGAATGGGCAATCAGCGTGTTGTGCAATTTGGCGTAAGAAGGGTCTGCACCGTACCATCCATTTTTGTGGTTAGCCTTTCATAATAGACTGGTGACCAATGTTGAACGATCCTTGAGAGACATTGATAACTCTGATGTATCTAATCTGTGCGGCTAGCTCACATAAACTATACTCCATGTCCTTCGTGATTGTCATGTTGATACACATCCATGGATTTTGGTGTTAGGGGATAATAAAATTGGTCAGATTTTCTAATCTATAAGGTTCGAGGAATGGCTCATAATGAACTCACCCTAGGCTTTGGTATCACATCTTGGATTTTGTAGAAGCACCGTAATGAGGCCTTGAATGAAATGTTGAATTCCTCGCAACTGTATAACACTCTATTGTCACTATACAATATGCTATGCTTTGGCTTCTTCCCAAATTCACCTAAGAAATTTTGCAACCATACCATCTCTTTGCTGGCCTTGGTCACCGCAACATATTCAACTTCAGTGGTAGACAAAGCCAGGATCTTCAGCAACTTAGAAGCCCAAGAAACATAGACAAAGCCAGGATCTTCAGTCGAATTTGTTTTGTTCTTCGAAGTTATGAGTAGTTAAACTCATTTCTTAATGCTAGATAAGAGAATGATTATTTGACTTTGACGATTTATACGAGTTGGATGGATTTCAGTTTATGATTGATTTCGTTTATGTTCTTGTTCTTCTATGATCAACCTTAATATGATCTCGTTAGATTCACATAGACTTGAAAGAGCTTGTTTATCTTAGAACATCAAAATTAATCAACTAGGTTAGTCATTAACCCTCAGAAAGGACCAATTAGACTAGTCCGTCGTGAGTGCATTTCTCGTCTGATAAATTGCCGAAAGGTTTTAGATCTCGTTTCGATAGAGCGGACTAGATACTAAGATTGATAGTAAGTTCGCAGTCCCGAAAGAGCGTAACTTGCGTAGAGAAGAATTGCGACGATGAATTGTGTTTATCCTACTTTGCATGAATCAGATGTGTTAATTATTGTTTGTTTATCTGGATAGCTTATGGGAATTCGAAATCTGAACAGTTTCATCCCAAATTAGTTAAAACTCCTAATCGTGCAGTCTTGCAATCTTAGTTAATTGGTTCTTAATTACTTATTTTAAATTCATAGTTTGATAATCGTGACATCTAAACCACAAAACCCGATAAATCAATTAGTACTTTACATTATGTTGAGTAAACGCAACCTTGAGGCCCTAAGGAATCCGACCCTAATTACTTCGGTAGTTAGATTATTTTGAACGCGTACTACGAGTGTGTCAATATATTAGTTGATGCATCTCTTTTATACAAAAAAAAATTGAATGCCAATCGACCGACCATCATCTATTTTCCAAGGTTTTGAAAACTGTACCGGAGATTGAACCTGTGAGGCTAGGAGTTTAGGGTTTGATGGTTCAACCAGAGTCCGACCATTTTCAAAACTGGGCTGGACCGTTTTATTAATTAATTAAATAAATAAATATAGTTAAGTCGGACCGGACAATTTTTTTATTGAGCCGGATCAAACCGGTAGTATAGAGAGTTCAATATCATAATCTAGATTATAAAAAATATAGTTATTTTATCATTTTTAATAAGTTTCAAATTATGTAAATGATTTGAAGTTTTTATTAATTAAAGAATTGAGATCTAATGTACAATTCACTTAATTTATGATAAGATGTTATTTTTTCGTGTTAATTAACTGTTATAATGTTTATTATTATTAATTAAATATATATTTTATTCATATTATGATATTAGTAGAGATGGTAATCACTCATCTTCTTTGGTTAAAAGATCATAATTTAAATCTCATTCTCACATTTCTTGAGAAATAAAAAGTAGTCACAAAAATTGGGTCAAACCGTCCAAATAATTTCGATTGAACTGGCCGGTTTTTTCGATCAAACCAACCATTCTCATCAACCGACGACTCGATATCAGCTCCATGACCCGTTCACGATCGAACTGGTCGGACCGGCTGGTCCGATCCGATTTCCTTAACATTGCTATTTTCAAACCAAACATAGCAATACCTAGTAGTGTTAAATTCCCCGTAAGCTCACCTCTCCACCTCCGGTCCACATTGAATAAAGCCAACCCAACCCAAGGCAATCAGAAACGCAAAAGTGTAGATCGGTTCCTGCTAACCGTTCACCACAATTCTTCGCTTATTCTTGCCCGCAGACAATCTTTGTCTGTCTCTTCTCTTGTCACTTTCCATTGCTAGTAAACCCAAATCCACTCACCACCCTTTCCACATGTCTTTCTCTTTCGTCAGCTGTTCCCTTTACTATCCTCCCTCTTCCATCTTTTGCCCTTCTTCCCCATCTCTTCCTTTCTAATTTCAGCACAAACCCTTCCCCTCCTCTTCTTATTACCAATTCCTGCCTGCAATTTCCCCAATTTCACCCACCTGGGTTCTTACTTTTCCGGGGGGAGTTTACTACCCACTTCCTCCTCATATCATCTTGGGCACGTTTCTGGATCTTGGCTGCTGCTGCTTTCACTTCATCAGTCAAATGTCACAGGGATATGCAATTGAGCTGTATTTCGACCCAGCACTGGAGAACCAGGTCTTGAAGGCCTGGAACGTCCTAGCTCGCCGCCAAATCAGCACCCAACTCATCGAAATCGAGTCTCGCCCTCACATAACCCTCTATTCTAACCCTTTCATCGACCCCGCCAAGCTGGAGTCTGTAATTAGGAGCTTCGCTTCCAAGCAGGAGCCTCTGCCTTTGTCTCTATCAACAATCGGCTCTCTCCCTAGTGATACCAACGTCCTCTTCCTAGCTCCAACGCCTTCCCTCTCGCTGCTTCAATTCCATTCCCAGCTCTGCGATGCTATGAAGAAGGAAGGAATTGAGATTGGCGATGAGTATCGCCCTGACTCTTGGCTTCCTTACTGTGCCGTCGCTCAGGACGTTCCAAAGGCTAGAATGGCGGATGCATTTTGCGTCCTCAGAGACTTGAAGTTGCCTGTTTCTGGGTATGCGATGGACATTGGAATTGTCGAGTTCTCCCCCAACCGTGAATTCTGCTCCTTTATGCTTGGTAATGCCCTAGAATGAATGAATGCTTATTTCTTTTCCGCAGGTTTCTCTCTTATATTATAAGTTAAAAGGGTATTTGTTACAAGGTTAGGATCATAATGTGTGTTGTTGTTTCTGTGTATGGACACAAGTTGCTAATGAGGATTCTGCTTTACAAATGCCCTGCTTCCTATTCCATCTTCTAATAATGTGCAAACTATCACATTTGTTAAAAACACTGGATTCTTTTAGATATCTGGTTTTCCAGTACTATCAGGTCAGGTATAGCTTCCTTCAGTCGCCTGTTGTTATGTAGCACAGTTGTACTGTACGTCATATGATAACTTGCCAAGTCCAAAAATTCTGGTTTTGGTGACCCTGTAAACTAAATTCTGATGGATGAATGAAATGGACTGACTTTACAATGCTTGGACCTGTCAGTTCCCTACTTGGGCAGCTTAAAGGGAACAATGTGTGACAGTGGGGGAGTCCGAAATTCTAGGATACTTGGTCTGGATGCATCGATATTCAGTTATTTCTCATTGTTTATGGTAATCAACTTCTCTGCCGGCAGAACAATTACAAACTGTTGTGGAACTTGTTGTACTTGATATATTTCAAGATCTTGTCCAAAACAGATGTCCAAACTTGTTTGATCTCGGATTCTTGAATCATTTGTTGTAGTTTCAGAGCCTTTGTTTTTATTGCCATATATACCACTTCCACAACATGTTAGAGAGTAGGGAGACTTTATTTTATTTTATTAGTTAGTTTAACCTCGATAGCAGTCTGTTGTTGTTGCATGCTATTCTTACAATGAAAGTGAATTGACAAGGATTCCCATGTGGGTTATAATTGACTGGTACTGCACTTGCTTGTTCATGGTGTACTTCCCAAACTAAACCAGTGATAAGGATGTCCAGTTGCTGACTCCTAACTTGGAACGTGGGTTGTGTCTCATCCTCAATTGATTGCATGTACCTAGTAGCATTTTCTGTTTTCTTATAACTTGATAGCCAGAAATGCTATTTGTACCAAACCACACAAGAAAGGAAACAGGACCAACCAGCCATACTCACTTGAACTTCCACCTGTCGAACCTGTTGCCGTTACCCAAGTTCTGGCATCTTGGTACAAATGCCATTGTCATCACTCTATACAAGCAAAACTCTGAAACAAAACAAAAGTCAGGTTCTTTTCATGCATATATATATGGATAACAGGTTTCTATTGTGTATGTATCTTTCTTTGCATCTCTCATTTTTTTATTTCCCTCTCAGCTGCAATAATGAATATTTCTGTAGTCTCCACGAATCAATGAAATTAATATCGTATTGCTCTACTGTCAAAAGCTCGTCTAACTAGTTGACAAAAAACAAAAACAAAAAAATGATCAGGTGAGTCGTTTGAGGATTGCGAGTAAGAAATCATTCCAGACATCAATAGCTCCAGGCAAGCACCAATGAACACAGTCATTATAGCCTTTCATCCATATGTTTCCCCAGAACTCCCCAGGGTGTCCATCAGGTCTCATACGCATCGCCCTGGTGACATCCATCACTCCATACTTGTTCCCTTTCTTGGCCTTTCCTTTGATTCTTTGCAGCTCCTCGATTTGCTTGTCTCTCAACTCATAATCGCCTTCCCCTGAATTCAATTCCTTCTCATGGGTGGGACTCGTCCTGTTGCAGTTCCCTCCATTGTTCCACACCCCGTTCTCGAAATGTGAGGGGGAGAATGTCCTCATCACAGTAACCGTGCTCTTGCATTCCCCGCAGCTGTTGATTCGTTCGAGCGCCAGTCTCAGTGCCATCTTGATGGCCGAGCTCACATACCAGTTAGTCACGTTTGGTTCGTTACAATAGATGCAGCCCACCATCTTGTTATCCCGATGCAAGTAGATTGACCTGAAGAACCAGTGAACATCTGAGATGATCACATAGTCTAAGGCATGCAAGTCTCGAGCCCAGTTTTCGTCTAGCTTGTCGAGGTGCAAGTCATGGATGTCGGTGGATGTACCGTTAACCAATCTTTCTTCTCCGAAGATGAGGAATTTTGACCAGATGACCTTCAGAATGAATTGGTGCTTGGGGAAATGCCAGATTATGTCCCTGTCATCCTCGTCCTTATAGCCATTTACTGGGGCTTCCTCCTGGAAACAAACATCAAAATTCACCAACTCGCTCATCTATACTATACAGTAAAAAGTGAATCAAACAAATTATCATCAAAGTGAAAAAAGTAGGTAGGTGAATTTCTGTCGGGAAGTCATTCAAGCTAGTGATGGCATAACAATAATGTTTATTCCAGATTCCTTTCAGTTGATGTGATCATTGTCAAGAGAAAACTGTCACTGCCACTCATTTAGTTCATGCATGTTCCCTTCATGTCCATGATACTGCAAATTGAAGGGCTAAAACACACACACACAAGAACGTCACTTTACATTGAGCAAACATTCAATTCAAACACATCAACAATCACCCTTGAAGTCTAGTTCATATAATCATTGTTTTGACAATAGCAACTACTTTTTTCAAATGAATAGATACATTCGGCATCAACTGAAGCAACCATTGCGTACGCAAAGCATAAACTAAAAGCCAAAAAGGGAGCAACACCATCTTAACCTAATGATCCAAAAATGTAGATAAAGCAGATTGACCAATTTAAAACCAAGAGAATGAAATAATAAAAAAATACAAAAACAAGGTGATCATGGAAACCTGGGAGAGGAGGCAGAGAAGGGATTCAAAATGGTTCCTGGCGACAGAGTCCCCAACAAATGCCATTGTTTTCCCTCTTACAATGTCGAAGAATGCTTTTGGATCAAACTTGTGGAGAACACAATGATCAGGCTTCCATCTCCAGTTGAGGAAGTCCTTGTCTTTCCTGCCATGTCTGAAACAGTTCTTCGAGTCTGGAATCGTCTTGCAGCTGAAATTACTGTACCGCGCCCCTTC
This sequence comes from Linum usitatissimum, assembly GCA_030674075.2. Lineage (NCBI taxonomy): Eukaryota > Viridiplantae > Streptophyta > Magnoliopsida > Malpighiales > Linaceae > Linum > Linum usitatissimum. Next base: position 3,737,142 of record JAUJYP020001424.1, read on the forward strand.
ATGATCAGGCACCCACCGACCCTTGAACAGGTCGCATTTCTCTTCCTCTGCATTCAGATTACACAACAAAACATAGCCAATGAGAATTTGGGTAATATTGTTGAACGTCTTAGGGGAAATTAAAATAAAAATCATACGTACCCTTAAGATTGTGAGGCGGTGGCGGTTTTAACAAGACGGATTGATGATCATCAATATTAATAAGCTGATCTTTCTGATGCTGTTGTTTTTGTTTGGTTACAGGAGGAGGAGAAGTGGTGAGATAAAAGGGCAAAGGGGAGTATAGAAGGAAGAAGGTGAAAATGGTGGTTAGTGCAAAAGAAGAAAACAAGAATGGCAGAGCTTTCCCCATTATTATCTTCAGATTGTTTCTCTCCTTTTTCCCATACAGGACACCTCCCACACCACCATTGACATTATGATTATTAATATTATTAGACGAAGAAGACGACTTCATTGCTCATCCAAAAATGAAATTGAAAAGGAAAGAATGTTCAAATATAAGAAAGAAGAGATCCTCGGAGGGATAAAGAGAGATCGAGTTAGAGATTTCCTTTCTTATTCTGGTTTAGGGTGGCTAGGATTAGGAACCCCGTCTGTGATTGGATTTGCATGCAGAGGGAAAGTGGAAATATATACAGGATTTTGTTTTATTTATGAAACCCCACCACGCTCAATCGCTAAGATGGGAATTTTGGAAGCTGGAAATCCTGCGCACATCACTACAAACAAACAAACTCTTGTTTTCGACGTAACTTTAACTTTGCACTTTTATTTGACAAGCAACGTTGCACTTTTATTTATTAAGTAAATAATAATAGTTGAGGGTGGGAGGATACGTGTTGAAAATGCAACCCTTTAATCAGTCATAATACAAAAGTGGTTGACCAATCAAGTCATTAAAGTTCGATATGGTATTCGATTTGGAAAAAACTCGTTCATGATTCGACTCGATTTTAAATGAGTCAATTTTGAACCAAACTTGAGAACCGTAGTATTATTATGTATTTTTAAAGGTCGGTGAACAGCTCTACATAATAGTCGGATCGATATTCAAAGGTACAGTAGTATTATGTATTTTCAACTAACTGTTGATTAGTAACTATTTACTTCCTTAAGCTTCACAGAAATCATAATAGTGCCATGATCCGAAATATATATAAACATGTAACAGTTTTCACCTCTTCTACAACAATATTTTTGCCGAAACTGATTGAATATATCCAGTAATAAATAATAATAAAGTTTTCACAAAAAAATATAATATACTAAGGAGCTACCAATAATATTTAATGAAATTAAAATTCATCAAAATGTTTTTCTCGAAAAAACTGGTGTAACCATGTAAAGCCCATAAAATTACGCCGACCTATGTATCTCAAATTATTTTGGACCCGTAAATATAACATATAACCCCTAAAAATAATATCACTGTACTTAGTATTTGGAAGATGCAATCTTTAAGCCCTTCATCACACACTTATTTCCTATTCAAGCACTTTAACTCGTATCTTTTTGACGCCAGCTTTTTAACTTCATATGTTTTAAAAATTCGCTACAATTAGCATTTACTTTTATTCAGGCCATCAACTGTCAAAAATAACTTGTAAAAGTTACCATCTGATCGTAGTTGTGACTTATTTTTTCCATATTTGTCACATCCTTTTATGTAACATAAACATAAATCTCGATTACTCTAATGAATCTTCGTTTAATTCAACGGGGGCTGTAGACCTGTAGTCTGTCTGTCTGTCAGTCAGTCTTGTGTGCAGAGGTGAAAGGTTGAAAGGAAAAAGAGAAACGTGCATTTTGAGAAAAGAAAGATGGGGAACAGTACTGGGAGTGATCAATGCTAACATAGTAACATGCTTATGCTCTGTGTGTAATATTGCGATTGGTTACCAAGTTTTAAACAACCAAAAATGTCAACCAAAGAGAAAAAAAAGAGCAGCAAGGGTAAGTGATGGTGGCCGGGGTGCAAGGTGTTGCATGATGTTGGTCAATTGCTGTTAGAGTTGGCTAATTTTGATTTCCATGTGACTTTCTTTAACAATAACAAATCAACACACAAATGAGAAAGGTGTCCTCCACTAATTAATTAATTCTTTCAATAAGCTTTTATCACCGATAACCGGCCTTTGATTCATTGAACGGTCGGTATAAAAAGGATATTTAAGTCTTTTTCATATACTATTTTAAATTATTTTTTTTTAAAAGCCATTGCCACCTCATCGTCGCAAGTTTCCGTTCCCCGATTGACGACTTTTTTGACGACTTCAACGAATTTTTTGCCAAAAATTTATAACCTGTTATATTTTTTTAATTATAACAAATTATTTTTTTGACAAAATATTGTGTTTCTTTAATAACTAGTCATATCTTATAAATTATAACTAGTTAGATACTTTAAATTATATTCAGTTATATCTTATTAATTACAACCAGTTATACTATTTAAGTTATAATCAATTATTTTAAGAAGAAGCATTAGAAATATGCTATTAGAAAAATCACTCGTAAGAAAAATTGTTTTACAATGAAATTTAAAATTTCTAAAGTACCCCTACATTCAGAAACCTGAAAATCCAAAAATAAAATAAAAAAAAAATTAGTTAACAATTTCCAACGTTTGGACCCGACACCCGATCTAGCATATATTTTTCATAAAACATTCTTTGCCCAGATTTTAAATCCCGCTAACGGGAATCGATTGACTTCGTCGTTGACTGTTATACTTAACCGAAGAAGAGACGACATTAAGGACGAAAATCATCAAAATGCCACATCAAACGCCACGTAACAATCATTGGCCACGTCATCTTAGTTAGATACTCTTTTTCCCTCCTTTCATTAAATAATAATTCCTGAAAAACAACATTCATTTCCTCTCCTCCTCCTACCTCCTTCCTCCTCCGCTTTCTTTCTCCTCCCTTGTCAATATTCTTCCTGTATTTTTTACAAAACCCCGCCAAACAATCCTAAAATCAAGAAGGTCCCTAAACGACACCCTGGAATTCGAATTAAACGACGCCCTAGATTCATATATGACTTAAACGTCCATTTCGTAAAAATGAAAAAAGTACTATTTCGATCCAAAAAACTCTTATTTAGTATGTTTTAGTATGTTTTGTTTGTCGAAAACACTCTCTACGAACAACGATTCAAAATTCGAAAGGTACGAAATTGAATTTTGAATCTGAAAAAAAAAAAAACCAAACGGACGAACCGGACGGATCCGTCTGGTCCGTCCGGTTAGTCCGTTTGGTTAACTTTTTAAAAAAAAAAAAATTTCTAATTTTATAAGTTTTGTTGTTAATTGTATTAGGGTTTAGGGTTTAGGGTTTAGATTATAGTGTTTTTTGTTTAGGATTTACAACTTAGGGTTTAGGGTTTAGTGTTTAGGGTTTAGGGGTTAAATTTTATAATTTTTGTTTAGAGTTTAGGGTTTAGGGTTTAAATTTTATAATTTTGTAAATTTTGTTTAGGGTTTAGAGTTTAGGGTTTAGTGTGTAGGGTTTAGGGGTTAAATTTTATAATTTTTGTTTAGGGTTTAGGGTTTAGGGTTTAGGGTTTAGATTTTAGGGTTTAGAGTTTAGTGTTTAGGTTTTAGGGTTTAGATTTTAGTGTTTAGTGTTTAAGGTTTAATGTTTAGAGTTTAGGGTTTAGGGTTTAGTGTTTAGGGTTTAGGGGTTAAATTTTGTAATTTTTGTTTAGGGTTTAGGGTTTAGGGTTTAGGGTTTAGGGTTTAGGGTTTAGGGTTTAGGGTTTAGGGTTTAGGGTTTAGGGTTTAGGGGTTAAATTTTATAATTTTTGTTTAGGGTTTAGGGTTTAGATTTTAGGGTTTAGAGTTTAGTGTTTTGGGTTTAGGGTTTAGGGTTTAGGGGTTAAATTTTATAATTTTTGTTTAGGGTTTAGGGTTTAGGGTTTAGGGTTTAGATTTTAGGGTTTAGAGTTTAGTGTTTAGGTTTTAGGTTTTAGGGTTTAGATTTGAGGGTTTAGATTTTAGTGTTTTGTCCTAAACCCTATACACTGAACCCTAAACCCTAAACCCTAACCAGATTTTAGGGTTTAGGTTTTATTGGTTAGGGTTTAAGTTTTAGTGGTTTAGGGTTTAGGCTCAACAGTGCATAATATCGTAAGTGTATTATAACGAAAGTGCATAATATCATAAGTGCATTATATCGAAAGTGCATTATATCATAACTGCATACAATCGAAAGTGCATAATGTCCCAAATCTGAAATCAAAACTACATAGGTCTAAAAACAAAAGTACATAAGTCTCATTACACAACATGGAAAGAAATGATAACATATGCCATAAACGAAGTCTAACGGTACGGTCTCTGATGTCGGAAGTCCACGTACATGCCAGCAACACTGCATCTCATATGCTCGACCGCCTCTAGGTACTCAGCATCAGACTCGTACTCCTGTCTCATCTGCCCAGTATAGAATGGATGCATATGATCCAACACCTTGTAAGCTAGCTGCAAAGGGGAAAATTATACAAGTTAGCTATCGGTATCCGACTCTGACCCTAAACCCTAAACCCTAACTGAAACGAATGTAGACTTACCATATCTGTTGGCGCCGCTACACCAGTATGGATGGGTCTGAGGATGCGCGGGTGGGTGTGGCGCCGATACCAGTACATGTATCGGGGGTCGACCTCAGTCACATTCTCTGCACGCCTAAACAAAGACTGAAACGGCATCATCCTGGACCAGTCCTCGTCCCTCCACGCTCTATCTGTGGTGTCAGCCCACTCAACCGTGTACCCGTTGGGCTCAGCAGCCCTGTATGCCCTGGAAGGCAACGGGATGAGGCCCGGAATCATCTACGCATATCCGTACTGTCTAACGACGCGCGTCGGGTCATAATACTCTGCCGTCGGACCGAAACGAATGACCCCACGGAACGTCGAATCGGGAACCTCCACCTCGGGGCGTGGCCCAAATGGCAGCCAAATCACATCCTCTCGCGGTCATATCATCCGGCGGACGACGATAGTACTCAAGACGACGATGCAAGAAGTCGTATGATCTATCCGGCCGCTCGATGCGCTCCACCGCCCAACCAACGCCTCGGTATCACCCCGTTGTCGAGCCGCTACTCTAGAAGACGAGTACTGGAAGTACTCGTGAATCCAGGACTGAAGTAGGGACACGCACCCCGCCATCCCCTTACACTTAGCCCTGCTGGCCTTACCCAGCTCGTGGTACAACCATGCCAGAGCCCCTGTCCCCCAAGCATATCTTGAAACCGTGGACACGCCCCCAATAAAATACTCCCAAAGCACCAGACGTGTACGATCGGCGGTCTTATCAGTGAAGAGAGTCGACCCCAGCAGACAAAACATGAAGACCCTGTATGCCACACATCATGAAGTGTGATGGTCATCTCTCGGAAGGGCATGTGTTAGTATCTGGCTACCACCTCTCTATAAAAGCGTGGATCAGTGCCTCGTCCAACTGATCAGTCATCCCGAGATGAACCAAATGGAGAAGTCCCGAGGTGGACATCATCATCTCCAGATCCGGTGTCCGTGGCTGGAATCTCATCACGTCTCATATGATCCCGTCGGGGGTAGAACCTGAAATCTCGGATATTACGGTAATCCGCACCGAGCTCCCACAGATAATGCGCAATGTGACCCCCGAAACTAGGAATCACACTGGTCGCAATCGGCCCTCCATCCTCAATCCCCGACTCCCACCGCCAAGTGCGGGAAATGTTTCCCGCAACCCCAGTAGTGTGGACCTCCTCATCCCTCTGGGCACCGTGTGTACTAGTGGCGGGAGCAAAACTACCATCTCTCCCAGCTGCAGCTCCAACGCTCGCTGAAGCGTGAGACGAACCAATGGACGCCATAAATGGTGGAGGCCGAAAGGTATCGGACTCGTACCCACCAAATAACTCCTCCTCGTCGTCATCTGGTATAAACCTCCGCCGTGAAGTCAGAAAGGGGGGAACTCTAACAGGCCTAGCGGGGGATGGAGGTCTATCCTGACATACAGGAATCCTAATCGGGGTAAAAGACTCGGGGGTCTCGTAAATCTTCTATTTTTTCTTCTTCTTATCTGCTTCTCTCCTATTAGAAGCAGTAATCGCACGCTCGGCAAGTCGGTTCATAGTTTCCAACGACTTGCCCTTCCCTCGCATTTTCCGAATACCATCAGTCTCTTCTTCGACCGGGTGGGTGCTATGCTGCTTACCTCCGCCTTTTGTCTTCGCCATTTTATTCAAACACTATAATAAACGGAATTATCTAATTAATCACATACTTATAAAAAATGTAATCAATTACATTAAGACTAATTATGAAAGTTCATCTAAACCCTAAAACCCTAAATTAACGTAAACCCTAAACCCTAAACTATATTCATCTAAACCCTAAAAATCTAAACCATAAACTAAGTTCATCTAAACCATAAACTAAATTCATCTAAACCCTAAACTAAGTTCATCTAAACCCTAAACTAAATTCACCTAAACCCTAAATCCTAAATTAAATTCATCTAAACCCTAACCCTAAACCGAATTCAACTAAACCCTAAATTAAATCAAAGTGAATCTAAATTAATCATAATAAATTAATTTTTTTTTTAAAAAAATTAATTAGGGCCAGACGGACCCGTCGTCTGTCTAGTACTATATATATATATTAAAAAAAAATTTTAAGAGGCAGACGGACGGCGGACGGACCCGCCGTCCGTCTGGCCCTAAATTTTTTTTTTTTTTTAAAAAAATCAATTAACAAGCTGAAATTAGGGTTACCTTTTCTGAAAGTCGTCGATCTTCGTTCGGAACTTCGATTTCTCGTTGAATCTTCGAGTTAGGATCTTCAACTTCTTCAACTTTTGTGTTTTAGATTGAATGTGTTTGTTCAAGATTGAACTTCTTATAAATTTACGAAAGGTCAATTTAGTAATTTTATCGTTTTAGGGCGTTGTCTAATTCGAATACTAGGACTTCGTTTAGGGATTCAGAAAATCAATCAAACAACTCAAACTACATACAAACCCACCCCCAATCTAAGAAATCCAAACTACCTGCAAACCCACCCCCAATCAAAGGAACCCAACCAATTCAACTCCTCAATCTGCAACAAACAGAGAAACCCACCAATCTCAGCTGACTGCAAACCTAACTTTTTAAAAAAATTTCTTCCTATTTCACTTTCGCACTTAAACTCCTCCATCAACGACATAGCTTCTTTGAAATTTTTCTTCCTCAATGGATCTTTAATTTCTTCTTCATTAGGAACTTTACGATAACAGAGGACTTACAGATAAAGCAATCGCAGAATGAATATTATTTGAAAATGTTTTTCAAAATACGCCAACAACAATAGCATAACTATTGCCAGTCCAAACTTTGTAGTCCAAACTCGGTACGATCAGATACCCGACATCGCAAATTCAAAATTCGAGCAACCAATTTCCGCACCAAGTGAAACCGTTCAGCATTGGATGGATTGAGAAGCCGATCTCGGATGATTCTTCTTCTTTCAAGCCTGCGATCTTTACTGCAGATTGAGACCAATCGCTAAACTCTCAGAACACAAAAATGCTCGACGAGATCCAGCCCTATTCGTGAAAGCAGCCATCGTCATCCGAAGTCGAAGAACAGACGAGGGAGTAAGAACAACAATAACAATAAGAGACCTGAAATCATGTATGAATTTTAATGGCCTTACTTGATCCAACGCCTCTTAAAGAGGGCAGGTGGCTAGGAGAGAGACGATTGGCGGATTACATGGATCAATTTTTGCTAGTCTGGAGTCCGACCAACGAAAAAAGTGAAGAAGTTAGAAGATGAAGTTGAGAAACAAGGTAGTGGGGAGAAAGGCGGTGGTAGAGAAGTGAGGTGGGTAAGAGGGAAATTATAATTTTCTTTTTTATAACTATTTATTTTTTATTTTGTTGATTGCGTATTCCACTATTATTTATCATCACCCAATACATCCACGCCAGATGTGTTGTTTGCGGAGTCAGCTTCCGTCAAACTTTAGTTAAGTCTCACCTGATGATGTTAGCGAGATTTGAAATATGAGCCAAAAATTGTATTATGAAAAACATATGTCAAATCGCGTGCCGGGTCTAAATGTTGGCATTTGTTTGATGATTTTTTCAAAAGAAAAGATAAATTATTCTGAAATACCAAAACTGCCCCTACAGTCAAAATCCTGGAAATTTTGGAATTAGTTCGCCTGGATTATAATCCGCTTCAGATAATTAATATATGTTCTCTATTTGTTTCGAGTTCGACTAATATCTGCCCTATATAACTTTTCGGCTAGTAAACGTCATACCGTACAGATATTCATCGGTTTTCGAGCGGTTCTCAGTTATACCCGTAACCGGGAAAACTTTTATATTTAAATATAAAAAAAATCAAAAAACTATATCAATTTTCAAACCCTAAAGCTTTGTAAATATTTAATAGCCCTATTTCAAATTATACATTTCAAATATTTGATTATTTTATACATTATAATTAATAAAAATAAAATAATTAACCATTATATACATAGAAAGATGTGACTCATAATTAACCGTTTCAAATTATACATTATATTTTAATAATAACTTAATTAAACGGTTCGAATTCGGCTTGGATATTTTAATACCCGCTCATAAGAGGTTTTGGATTTACCCATACCCTAAAAATATTCGATCGAAGTGAATTTTATCTTATCTTACCGGATCGAGTTTGGCTAAATACCGGTAGTAACAGTTATTATTGCCTATGCATACTAGTGCCATGATGAATTCATGATCATGGTCGTTAAGTCGGTTCCATAAAATCAATTACCAGGAGGTAACTAAAATTATATGTTAAGATAAAATGAGCGCCAATTAATTGGCGGTCACTCGCATTGCGAGCTATGTGGGCAAAGCAATTCATGTAGACGTAGTGACGGCCTCCGGTGAAAGGGCACGCTACGCCCGTGCGTGTATAGAGGTTGACCTCTCAATACCTCTCCTTCGCACATAGCGACTTGAAGGCCAGAAATTCGAAATTGGATATGAGAGCCTCGAGAATCTTTGCGCCTCTTGTGGATGGTACGGGCATACTAAGACCTCTTATGCAGAGTTTAATTCGATGAGGGAGGCAGTGACCCTCAACCCCTCCCCGTCAACGCCTTCTCATGTTCAATCAGAGACAAATGTTGGCGATTTGATGATTTTGGGGCGACAAAACCGCCAGCGAAAACCAGCAAGTTCTACCCCCAATCCCAACCGTGAGCATACTACAAGTGCAAGGTTCTCAGTCCTTGCTCATTAGACTATAGAGAATCAGAAGGCATCTCCTTCGAGGAAGAGCCAACCACATCCTAAGCATCAGGCACCTAAGGCTATATCAATGCCACGAGATAAGGTTGCCACAAAGAACGCAAGCAAGGACCGACCACCCTAACCATCCCCGGTCGTGCCTCCTAATGCTAGCGAACTCTCCTCAGCCTCCTCTCATACAACGAGTTCCCTCCCTAGAAACGCACCCTCCTCGAGTGCGGCAGTCCAAGAGACTTGGCATTCAAACTCTCAGGCAATTCCACAGCCTCGAGTCGCAAACCAGGGAGGCCGCGTAAGACAGGTTCAGTGTTGCTCAAGAGTGAGAAACGCAACAATCAGCTGAATTAGGTGTTCAGTTAAATTTGTTTACCTTCTCCTCCTTCGTTTTAAATCTTCCATTCTTTAGCTTCTTCAGACTAGTTAGTGTAGAAGTTTACTGAAGGAAAGATGGATGACTTGACTTCATAATCAACTAACTAGGATTAGCATTTTGCCTCCAGTCAAGTCTCGGGCTTTTGTTACTAAAATCTTACCAAGAACTCCAAAACACCTATTGACGGTTCTTCTTCCAACGACGACATCTTCAATCAAGATTGGAATTCCGTCCTTTTATTACGTTTCTATCAATCCACATAGGCAAAAACATTAGCCATGTTAGCTTCCATCATTTCACCGCTAGTGCTCATTTAACTAAGCTAACAACCATATGAAAATAGTGCCATTTTATGTATTTCAGATAGGTTGGGCCAAATCGATGAATATCAAGATAGTTTGTGCTTTTTAGTGTATTTTTCCTTAAACATAAAGCAAGGTTGCTCTAGTCAGCTCTCGCAAGAGAGGAAGTTGCCTATCGTAGGACTTCATCGATAGGCTCCGTGGGACTTGATCAGAACTTTAGCACTAAACGTCACGAAACTCTTCTGTTGCATTGGAGATTTCAATGACATGCTCACCGTGACTAACAGGTAGGGTCTTCACCCACACCATCCGTCATTACTAGTGGGTTTCCAACAAGCCATCAAGGATAGACATCTTATTGAAATTCAGATACATGAATGAAGGGCTTGATAGAGATTTTGTCAATGATGCGTTCCTAACTCAGTTCCATACCGTGTCGCTTCTGAATACGGTCGCTCCTCGGTTGGATCATTCCCCTCTACTCCTAACGGTAGATAATCCAATCTAGTATCCTTTTGTTATGCGGTTTCGATTTGAGAATAGATCCCAATGACGTGTTGGTCACTCACCCCGGATTGTGCAATCCCCTAGTGATAATAGAAAGGTTCAGGAAGTGCCGAGTATGCCATAGATGCTACTCCTATGGTTAGGATGGTTTCATGGTATGATCCACTATGAAACCATCTGCATGATGTTAGGGGTGGTTGATGCTAGGTAGATGATTACTGAACCACAATGTCATATTATTATAGTAGAAGCTAAGTTGACTTCTTATATCTTATTGAGTTCTTCCTATACCATCAGTCTCTGTTCTATGCAATGATTAGCTATACACTCAGTGCTTCTTACTAACCTCGACCTTGTATTATGTGTGCACAAATTGTGGAACTATAGGAGCCTAACACCTCAACCGAGTGACTCAAGGAGTCATAGGGAGAGGTACATTGGAGGATTATTCGACCTCGCTTTAGCTTGAGGAGTTTGTGTTGTTCTAGACTATAGATGATGTTGTTGCAAGGATGATCCTCTCATAATGAGAGGTTTGGATATAATTGGATGTTGATTATGATTATGATATGTAAAACTCAAAGGAGAAAGAGAGGTTACAAACACCATTCTTGACATCTAGGTAGAAGGCTGGAAGATGATTCTTCCTTGATCCTGAATCTTGACTCCAAGATCCACTCAATCCAAGCTAGCTCCAAGGCCTTCAATTGCCCCTCAATCTACTCATCTAGAGATCCTAGTTGAGAGAGAGTTGAGAGGGAACACGGATATGTACAATTGTTATGACTGCTATAGAAAATATGTCTCATCTCTCCTTCAAAAAGGCTTTAAATAGGCATGTCTACAAGGTCCACACGGGCTCCACACGTTGTGTGGCATTATTTCCAGCCCGAGACTTCATTCTTTGGTCGCACATGTCTCCCTCGCCCAACCTCCATTTCAGCTCTGGTTGGTCTTGATGGAAACGTCTAGCCCGTCGGATACCTAAAAGCTCAATGAAACATTGAGAAAACAAGTCGAACAGGCCAAAATTGTCAGTTCGAGAAAATGCTACACAAAACCCTTGTTTCTTCCAACCAATCACACGTGGGAGTAAAAAACCTGTCAAATCGAGTCAAAAGTCAGTCAAGATGGGGTTCACCTGGCTACCAATAATCAAACTATCAGACGTACTCTGACTCCCAGACGGAGCCCGACCTTGCTTCACTGACTCCCAGACGGAGCCCGACCATGCTGCACTATCCCCTCTGACACTGTTGGTCTACCTAGCTCAGGGCACTCCGAAGAAAAATGACCAGGCTGTTTGAACCTGAACCAGACCCCGGATTTCCTCAAACACACACCCCGTTTGAGGGTGTCATATGGTGACTAGAAACCCTTGCTTGGTGTTTGTGGTGTTATTAAGTCTTTCTAAGAACCTAGGCATTTCATCGAACACCTTGTGTCCACTACTAATTGGCTTGATAAGTTGTCAATTGGTAGTGGTAATCCATTGCAAGACCTTGTCTTGGATTCCTTCGAATGCCTAGAGTAGAATCAATGTCATAGTCGGTTTCCATTGTGTCCAGCTCTACTTGTGAATGGCATTTGAGCATCATCTAGTCACGAAACCTAGCAACATCTCATTTCCATTATTGACCATTGCTTTTCTTTTGCTCGTCTAGTTAGTTTAGGTAGTTTGTAGTTTGTTTGTAGTGATAGTTTATCTCCCCTATTTGAGGAACTAGACCGTGAAACCAAGGTCGTGTAAATTCTAATGAAGGGACCTCGAGTGCAAAATGACCCTGATACTTCTCGATATTTATTTGGTTGTTGGGACTTCAAATTCCCCTTCGACCAAGCATGCTTCAAGGCTCCACTTTCTAGAGCTAACACGATGCCTTTGGGTCAAAGGACGCATCAAGCAGGGAACATGAGGTGCAGAGCAGGGTGTGCGCCACCAGAGCTGAGGCAAAGGCTTCGCCAGATACTATAATGGGTACAATTATCATTTCAGTCAGATCCTGGTATGACTTGTTTGATATGTGTGCTTCACACTCTTTCATCTCTACTACCATCATTTTCTTGTTTCCCATCTTGCCTGTTAGGATGAGTATGCCTTTTAGAATGAGTACTCCAATAGGGAAGACACTCATCTGGTGGAGTCTTGTGTAGAAGGAGCGGTTTTGCTCTGTAAGGACAGGAGTTCAAAATAAATCTCATCTTCCTTCCTTTTGATGAGTTTGATGTGCTTTTGGACTTAAAGTTGTCGGAGCAGCATGGAGCCTTGGTGGACTATAAAAAAGTTGATTAGCTTTTTTATACCTGGAAAGAAGGACGTGGTGATCTCAGGAACTAAAGGGCGAGAGCGTCGCGGTCACCATTTCCCTTTGAAGGTAGAAAAATTGATCAAACATGGATGTGAGGCTTTCATAGCTCACATTCTCCTGGATGCTGAGGGAAGGATTGAGGATATGTCGGTGGTCTGAGAGCTTCTTGATGTGTTTTCAGAGGACTTTCCTAAGGTGCCTATTGAGTGGGAGGTGGTGTTCGATATAGAGCTAGTGTCTGGTACAACACCTATATCCATAGCACCCTATTGAATGACCCCGATGGAGCTGAATGAGGTCAATGAGCAGTTGTTGGAGCTGTTGGAGAAAGGGTTCATTCACCCCGTGTGTCTCCTTGGGGTGCGTTGCTACTATTTGTGAAGAAGAAAGATTGGTCTATGAGAATGTGCATAGACTATTGGAGGTTGAACTGTGTCACTATCAAGAACAAGTATCCTCCTCCCCACATTAATGACTTGTTCGATCATCTTCAGAGGGCAGTAGTGTTCTGCATGATCGATCAGCTGAAGGTAGCAGAGGAAGCTGTTCCTAAGTCAGCTTTCTGAATAAGGTATATCTGCTATGAAATTTGTAGTGATGTCGTTTGGGTTAACTAATTCCCTTTCAACCTTCATGGCAATGTTGAACAACATATTTGATATGAACCGGAATGCAAGAATAACGACGATCGGGACAATTTATCGAAAAAGGTTTTCAGATAAACAAAACAAATCCAAAAACGAAATGGACTAGTTACCTAGCCGAAAAATCGATCACAAGGTCTAAGGGAGGGTCTAAGTATATCAAATAAAAGGTGCCACGAAGAGGGATAGATAACCCGACTACGATAAACCAAATCCGCTATCCTAGCATCGATGTGCTTAAAGCAAGACGAATTGAAAAATAACCCAAGCCGGAAATATTTTCTTAATTCATTGGGAGACTTCTGATCTTACTATGATGGATGACCCTCTTTATATAGGAGAGGTAGGCCACGAAATTATAATTAAAATAATAAAGAGAAGGAGTCCTTGTCTTGCAAGGCAAGTAATCCTTCTCCCATAAGGAACAAGTCTTGACTAGGTCAACCCTTGCTCCGCAAGGATACAATTCGCCAAAGGAGTCCTCTATGAAGGATTTTTGGGCCTTAAATAAAGCTACTAAGTCTTAACCATAAACTCGAATTACTACTAATACGCAAATAAAAGATAGAGGGCTACTTAAACTCCAAAATTCGCCCAGTGAGCCGTGCGCTTGGTGAAAGGTTGTAGACCTTGTCTCAATTCTTGAACACATCCAAGGCAGCCCCTTGTATGTTTTTTGAACCTCTGGGTCGAGCAAAAATAGTTTGGGCTTTAATGGATGCAAGAGGCATAGTTTTGGTGGCACCGACGTCACCTTAGCGAGTCCACTTGGAGGCCTTGAGCCTGACTCTTGATCTGGATGCTTTGGACGACTTGGATGAGCTTCACTATCTCCAAAATACTTCTGGTCCAGATATGGTTTGACCAAAGTGTCTTCGTTTGAGCTCTGGCTCGAACCTGCTTGATACGGAGATCTCAAAGTGTGCGATTTGGAGTGATTTTGCACATTTGTCTGCTCTGAATGCTCTCAAACTTGGTGGAGGGTCTCCTTTCATCATTCCACACCCTGCTTCAAACATATTGCGGGAAACGCAGACCCGAACTCCCATTCTTACGAATCTTGATTTTTAGGTGCAGCCGTTATGTTCATGTCGACATCGATGCCGCGATGCGGCATTAACTCGTTGGATATGGAAATCTTCAAGTGCTCCATTATCTTCATGTGTCCAAGATAGGTACGTCCTTGCTTCAATCTCTGAGAGTCCTCCTCCTAAATGCTTGCTTTTGCTCCTAGGCTCTTCGAGTTCGGTGACTTTTCCGCTGAATTCCTCAGAGGGCTATTGTCTTCTCGAAACCTTGGCATAATAGATTGGGTACGCTGGGTGGGTCTCATCATTCCCTCCCTCTTGAAAAAGATTCATCCTCGAATCTTACCAATCATAAATACACGAGTTATTTCACAATCATCACGCAAAGATAGAGAATTATCATCGTTAACTAAGGAACTTCTCTGAATAGTCAGAGTCTACTCTTTGCGTGGCTACACTATGTGCATCTCGTTTGTTATCCCTAGCTGTCTCCATGGTTTTGGTTCCATTTTATGGTCTTGGGACCTCTCAGCTACGAATTACGTGCCTAGATCTTCCTCTAGATCTTCACTCCAAGCAATCTTCCAGTCCATGGCTTCTTGATGGTTCGTTGGGACCTCTATTCTCTCGATCCTTACATTACCTACAACAACATTCTTGGGAAGTCACAAATACATATGGAAAGTAGTAGAATATAATTCCATATAGTTAAAGGAACGAGGTGATTGTTCAAAACCTTTACCAAGCAATTGAAATAGCACGAGTTTAGGAGACAAAGTATCATTTAGCATGAATTCGCCTATGTAGTGATGCTCTCCTAGCATGTTACTAGGCTTCTCATTCAAGTCTAAACTCATCCTAATATTTCCTGTGTGATTATCCATAAAATTCCTCATGTAGACAAGCAAAATCATAGTAGTAACTCTAATGTACTTCATAAATGCATTAGCAAGTTCATAGACCATCAATAACGACCTAAATAGTTCGTGACTAGTATTAACAAGCATTTTTCATTCACTAATCAGAGTCATGTCTCCATGATAAACAAGTTCTATATCATGATTTAATTGACCACTAGAATCGAACCATTCAATCCTATCACTAGGTCAATTAATGTTATTCCCTAAATGAGCAAAATATGATAGGATTTTAAAGATAGACATTGTCCAACCAATCGTATCATAACTAGTTATAATCATCATTGGCATGGCAATTCATCTCTAGTACTAACAAATTTCGAACCTTTACAAATCAGATTGCTAACATTCGAAATTAAAGAGTAATGACAAGGAGACTCATTGGTTTTGTTGACTGAAATTTCCACGCAAATTCTTTGTGGTACTACTCGTGGTGGCTCGACTTGAATTATCATCCTTGAGCCACTCTTCATGGACTCCTTTTCATGTATCTCTTCTTTCAGCTCCAACTCGTTTTGGTCTAGTTGGGATGGTCTAGGAACACATTCGGTCTTAATTGCTTTGAAACAATCTTCTTCGAATCCCTACAAAATAGAAGAAACAACACTAGGAAGAGGGTATATTACGTTGGTCAAATTTAAACATTCCTTCTGGTGTAGCACTACAATGGATTCCTTATCAACTAAGGTTTGACTATCCTCACTAGGTGTGTCTGACTTGTTTTCTCTCCTGTCGACCTCACTTTTTTTAAGCTCTTGATTCGAAATTTCTGCTTTTACACTCAATGGGGTAGATCTCGTTTGTTCTCTATTTTCTCTTATTTTGAGCTTTCTCTCTTTTTACTCTCTTTCCTCCCGTGTCCTACGTCTCTGTAAGATGTCTTCACGAACTTTGTTTGCTGTAAGGGCCTTTAGGGTGAACCTCTTCGCTTTATGGGTGATGATATATCGATTTGGCCTAAAATAGTGAAGAGCACGTTTTTTGAATTGTCATGGCTGACCATGCAAGACGTGGGCAGCCTCCATTGGTACTACATCACATAACACCTCGTCGCAATATTTTCCAATACCAAAAGGAAGTAGTACTTGCCTCGTCGCACTTAATTCTCCTCCCTTGTTATGTCACCGAATCTTGTATAGCTTTGGATGTCTCATTGTGGGCAGCCCCATCTTCTCCACGAGAATGGCGCTTGCTACGTTTGTACAACTTTCTTCATCGATGACTAAGCTACACTAGAGATCGTTGATGAGGCAACACGTGTAGAAGAGGTTCTCCCGCTGCGCTAAGTCCTCCAAAGTAGCGGCAACAATGGTTTCTCGTCCTTAAAGTATTCGTGTTGGTGTGGCCTTGGATGGTGGCCTTATTTGAGAGGCCTCGAGCTTTCGTTGGATCTCCACCAATTGTCATCGAACCTCATAAAACATTGTTAGAACATAAAGAAATGGACCTTACAAATCTCTCAACTATTAATTTTCTAATCTCACCACTCTTTGTTTGACCACTAGTGTTTACACTTAATTTGAAACGGAGAAAAAAATATTTAACGAGATAAGTAATTCGGCGAGCCAAGGTCTAATTCCTAGCAAAGTTCTTATAGGATCAAGACTCAAGGTTTATCGTAATCGAGATACCACAAGCACACAACTTAGACCCGAGCTATGACTAGGTAATAGTCATTTCTATAGTTTGAAGATTTGAAAACTAAAATTCCAAACTCAAAGATTCAAAAATCCCCACCCTAGTTTCAATCTCCTATACTACTCAATCTATCTACTTGTGCATGGTAAAGGTGGTTGGGTCGAAAGAGTTTCGAAGACCTCTTGATTTGCCAATTTTGTAAGATTTCTTCGACGAATTCGTCAGAATTTTTCTACCTTACTTTTCTTCCACCACAAGCAACATGAACTCACTCAAAAACAAGGATTTTCAACCCAAGGTAGGAAGAAAATCCGAAAATTACAAGGACCTCTGAGTTAGGGTTTGGTCGTGCTGATTTTTAGGACTTTTTGATTTTTTTGAAACCGATCAAAACTAAAAGCAATAGTAAAGGATACGTAGTTCTTGTGATAAGAGCGAGGCTAAATGATATGAGCTGGAACGCACGAATAACGACGACCGGGACAATCTATCAAAAAGGTTTTCAAATCAACGAAACAAATTCAAAACCGGATGGATTAGTTACCTAGCCAACCAATCGATCACAAGGTCAAAGGGAGGTTCTAAGAATCACATATCAAAGGTGCCAAGAAGAGGGGGTGATAACCTGACTACAATAACCCAAATCCTTTATCCTAGCAACGACGTGCTAAAAACAAGGCGAATTGAAAAATAACCTAAGCTGAAAATACTTTCTTTAATTCATTAGGAGAGTTTTGATCTTACTATGATGGTTGTACCCTCTTTATATAGGAGAGGGAGGTCACGAAATTACAACTAACAAGGCAAGTAATCCTTCTCCCTTAAGGAACAAGTCTTGACTAGGTCAACCCTTACTCCCCAATGATAGAAATCGGCAAAGGAGTCCTTTATGAGGGCTTCATGGGCCTTAACTAAAGCTACTAGGTCTCAATCATAATTTCAAATGGGCCTAGTGAGCCGTGCGCTTTGTGGAAGGTTGTAGACCTTGTCTCGGGCCTTGAACACATCGAAGTCCACCCCTTGGATATTTAGTGAACTTCTGGGTCGAGAAAAACTGGTTCGGGCTTGAAGGGATGCAAGAGGTCTTGTTTCAGTGGCGCCGACATCACCGTAGCAAGTCCATTTGGGGCCTTGAGCCCAACTCTTGATCTGGATGCTTTGGACGCCTTTGATGGGCTTCACTATCTCAAAAATACTTTTGGTACAGAGATGGTTGGAGAAAAATGTCTTCGTTTGAGCTCTGGTCGAATCTGCTTGATACGGAGATCCCGACGGGTGCGATTTCGAGTGATTTTGCACCATTGTCTTCAAGCTGCTTTGTATGCTCTCACACTTGCTGGAGGGTCTCCTTTCATCATTACAAATCTCTGCTTCATAAGATAGTAAGGGAAAAGTTGGCCAGAATTCCCTTTCTTGTGAATCTTGATTTTTAGGTGCGGCCGTGATGTTGATGTCGGCGTCGATGCTGCGGTGCGGCATCAGTGCCACTCGTTGGATATGGAAATCTTCAAGTGCTCCATTATCTTCATGTCTCCCAGACAGGGACTTCCTTGCTTCACTCTTCGAGAGTCCTCCTATGAAATGCTTGGTTTTGCTCCAAGGCTCTTCGAGTTTGACGACTTTTCCGCTAAATTCCTCCGAGGCTCTTGTCTTCTCGAAACCTTTGCATCATGGATTGGGTCCGATGGGTGGGTCTCATCAGTATTTCATGGGTACTTGGACAAGTTTATCATATTATTCATTAATGACATCTTGGTCTACTCCAAGACTGATGGGGGAGCATGTTGAGCACTTGAGGACGGTCTTGGCCACACTAAGGAGGGAGCGGTTGTTTGCCAACTTATCCAAGTGTGAGTTTTTGTTGAAGGAGGTATTTTTATTGGGACACCTGATCAGTGGCATGGAATTGAGGTGGACCCGAGGAAGGTGGAGGCAATTGTGGACTGTTTACCACCTAGTAGTTTGACCGAGATGAGGAGCTTCTTGGGCATGGCAGGGTACTATAATAAATTTGAAAAGGGGTTCTCTAAGATAGCAGCACCTCTCCACAAGCTGACCAAGAAGGAAACGCCTTTCATTTGGAGTAAGGCTTGTCATACGAGCTTTGAGGATCTGAATAAGAGGCTCATCACCATGCCTGTGCTTACCTTGCCGGTTGCGGGGGTGAGTATGTGGTTTACAGTTAGGCTTCCTACTCGAGGCTAGGCTTCTTCCTGATGCAGAATGGAAAGGTGGTGGTGTATACGTCTTGCCAACTGAAGGTGCATGAAGTGAACTACTCAGTTCAGGATTTAGAGTTGGCAACCGTGTCGTTTGAGTTGAAGCTACGAATACACTATCTGGACGGCGATACTTTTAGGATCATTAATAATCACATGAGTCTCAAGTACTTGATGGAGCATAAGGAGTTGAACAGCAGGGAGAGGCACTGGGTAGAGCTACTCAAGGATTATAATTGTGTGATAGACTATCAACTCAGGACGGCCAATGTGGTGGTAGATGCCTTGAGCATGAAGGAGAGACTGATAGATTTGTTAGAGTCTAGGAGCTTGGGAACAAAGTTGGAGGAAATTCGGTCATGGGGATAGTAACTAGGCTGGTGGTAAGGCCATTGCTACTAGACTGGATCCTTGAGGCGCAGGTGAAGGATGAGTTAGTGTTGGAGGCTTTACGGAAGATGTCAGCAGGAAATGTCACACCTTACTCTTGAAAGGAAGGTTTGATGCTATTCTAGGAGAGGATGTTTGCGCCTTCATGGTCTAAGCTGAGAGAGGACATATTGATGAGGCACACTCATCTGCTTATGCTATGCATTCAGGTGAGACGAAGATGTATCAAACACTCCACTCCCATTACTGGTGGCCAGAAGGTGAAGTTTGATCATCGGGCATTATGAGGGTTGCTTCAACCTCTACCAATTCTAGTGTGGAAGTTTGAGGATATCATGATGGACTTCGTCAGTAGGTTTCCCCATGTGAACTAGAAGGATGCGGTTTGGGTCATAATAGACTGGCTAACTAAGGTGGCTCAGTTCATTCCAATTCGGTTCAAACCTGATGTGGAGGAGTTAGCAGGGTTGTATATAGAGCACATTGTGAGGTTTCATTGAGTAACCAAGACGATTGTATCAGACCGGGACACAGTTTCATCTCACATTTTTGGAAGGGTCTATATGCTACCTTGGAGACGAAGCTGAACTTCCCTACAGCGTATCATCCGCATACGGATGGGCAGTCAGAGCGGACCATTCTGACATTGGAGAAGCATCTTCGTTCGTGTGTGCTCGAGTTAGAGGACCTTGGATGAAAGTCTTGTCGTTGGTGGATTTCATGTACAACAATTCCTATCATCATAGTATCGGGGTAGCTCCGTTCGAGGCCTTGTACGGTAGGAAATGTAGGGCCCCTTTCTTTTAGGATGAATAAGGGGAGGAGTTGTTCAATGGACCACTGATCGTCCAGGAGATGGCCTTTCGAGTTCGAGTAATTCAAGCAAAATTGGGAGTGGCAGGAGCTGCTCTCGATGTGCAATTAGCAACAAAAGAAAGAAGATAAAAAAACACACACAACAGAGCTCGAAATTGGCAGAAGTAGTACAGATAAGAAGGCTAGGGAGGTTAGTGTCAAGGAAGGGTATACAGTCTTCCTTCGAGTGTCTCATTGGAAGGGGTGATGTGGTTCATCTAGAAGGGGAAGTTGGCTCCTCAATTCATTGGTCCTTACGACATCATTCGGAGGATAGGACCAGTGGCTTACGAGTTGGCCTTGCCTGTAGTGTTGGATCGGATACACACTTGTTCCGTGTGAGTGTACTCCGGATGTATGTTGGTAGACCAAATTAGATAATAGAACTACATGAGGTTGAGCTAGAGAGGGACTTGGCCTTCATGGAGCAGCCCTCTTGGATTGTAGATAGAAGGGTCCGGAAGCTAAGGCGTAAGGAGAAGCCAATGCTAAAGGTGCTATGGAGAAATTAGGATGTCGAGGCCGTGACATGCGAGAGCACTACCAGAGCTTGTGGAGAAATACCTAGCATGTAAATTACTTCTCCCTTGTTAACCATTAAAATTATGGTTTTGGGACGAAACATTTTATAGGAGGGGAGAGTTCTGACACCCCGATTCCGGGTTGGTTGTCGGTTTTGAGTTGGTTCTTTTAATGGTATGGTCGAGCGAACGATCACAGGCATTACTGTAAGTCTTTCACGACCTTGGTTATAAGGGCAATCACGGTCGTGGTCAGCAGTATGTCACGGACGTGGTCACTAGTACATCACGGTCGTAACCATTATTGGATCACACGCATGATGGTCTTGACCATTAATGGAATTACAGAAACCTAAAACCAACTTCTCTCCATCAGACGAATGGTGATTCTAATCTGAAGAGAGCAATCAAGGGAGGAAGGTGGAGTTGATCGATCTCTAATCATTGGTAAAGGATTAGAGAGGCTAGGAGATCCATTAGAACTTGGAAGGTAATCTATCTCCATTTTCTCTCTTAATCCTTAAGTTAGAAAGCTACGTAGGAAATCCTACCAGTTGGAGTTTTCAGGATTCAATCCCTTGATTGATCTCTATAGGTCATCAGGAAAGGAGGTTTGAGCTTTGAGATGGTAGCTTTGTTTTATAATCTTCAGGAAAGTTAACCAGAGGTGGGGGTTTAGGTTACATTTTGCCTTGTATAGTGTAGAACTATAAATAGATGATTGGGAGATCCTCTGAAGGGACTTCTAATGAGATGTGTAATGATGTGGAGCGAGGGCTCCGAAGATGTACAGTA
This sequence comes from Linum usitatissimum, assembly GCA_030674075.2. NCBI lineage: Eukaryota > Viridiplantae > Streptophyta > Magnoliopsida > Malpighiales > Linaceae > Linum > Linum usitatissimum. Next base: position 3,758,944 of record JAUJYP020001424.1, read on the forward strand.
GCGTGTGATCTACTATACATAAGTTGATTTAAGTTCGAGCTTGAAGCCCTCGAAGGATGAACAGTAGCGTGCAATCCGCTGTTCATAACATGATAGGTTAGGCCTAGCTAGACTAGTTCCTAATGACGTGTTATATTGGTCACTCACCCCGGATCGGGCAATCCCCTGGTGATAAAGGAAAGGTTCAGGACGTGTTGAGTATGCCCTAGATGCTACTCACACGGTTAGGGTGGTTCTATGGTCAGATCCATTAAGAGGCCATTCACACGATATTAGGGGTGGTTGATGCTAGGTAGATGATTACAGGACCATATGGTCACATTATTAGAGTAGAGGCTAGGTTGATTTCTTATGTCTTATTGAGTTCTTCCTATACCTCCAGTCTCAGTTCTGCGCGATGATTAGGTATACACTCAATGCTTATGACTGACGTCGACCTTGTATCTATGTGTGCGTAAATTATGGAGCTACAGGAGCCAATGTTGCCTAAGCAGATAACACGAGCATTCCTGACACCTTGAACGTGTGACTTAGGGTGTCATAGAGAGAGATACATTGGGGGATTGTTTGACCCCAATTTACCTTGAGGATTTGTACTGTATTTTCAGTTGTTTTCGGGTGGATGTTCCCCTTTGTATCTGGATGGATTTTGTTTCTCTTGTTTGGATGTTGACGATTATTTGTTGAGCCTTTAAAACTCATGTTTTTATGATATGTTTGACTCCTCATTTAAGTATTGAGTAAAATCCGAAATTACTATGCATGACTCAAATCAAGTGGTTCGTCCAGGTCTTCTAATGGCAGGTTTCACATAGAGATTCAATTAGGCACAACCATCCTAAACTAACAATTAGAATATTCAAAGTAGAATCATTTATCAATTTGACGAAATTGACCACAAACTAAAGCTAATCCGTCACATTTTTCAAGAAATGACCACAATTAAACTTCCCAGCCCACACTTGAGAAAATTACGTCCCTCCAAAAGAAAGAACCACAAAAATCCCAAACAAAATGCAACAATTTTGAAGAAATCCTAACCTTCATCAACCAAGTACCACTATCAAATCCAACAAATTACTAGCACAATTAACCAATCCAAGATCACAAATCAAATCGTGGAATCACATTGAGAGCAATCAAAACATGCCACAATGAAAATCGAAGCACTAAAATAAAAAAATTCTAATTCTAACCTAGAAATTGAAATTGGGCAAAACTTAAATCGGTACTTTGTGTGCTTAGTGCCGACCGAACTGCTAATGATTTGGTGGTGGGGCTATGGGTGGTTGTTGATGGACTGGAGGTGGTGGTGGCAGGTCACAACGGAGGAGGTGAGGGTTTGGGTGTTTGTGGGGTTAGAGCTAGGGGTAGTGGTCGGCTGCTGCTAGGGGTTGGGTGTGGGTTGGATTGGGTGAATGGGAGGCGATTGGGGGAGGCGGGGAAAATGGTTCAGTGATGCAGCTGATTGGACGGAGAGGGTGGGAGAGGCAGAAGACTGGAGGGAGACGATGGAAGAGGTGGATGGCGGCGCCATTATGGGTTTGGGCGGCGTTGATGGTGGATCTGTGTAGGTGGTGGGTGAGTGAGGAGAAAAGGATTGAGAGGTTAAGAGGAATAAGGGAAGGACGACACAAGGGGGGTTATTTTGTTTCTTTAAGGTTTTAACCTTATGTTGACCGGTTAGACCCGAGTTGACCCCATCACTCTGCTCTTTAAGGCTGGGAAACAGTTTTGTTCCCATCACTCTGCTCTTGGCTGCATCCAGTTCCTGATGAAGTCCAAGCAGCATATGAATAGTCTGTTTTTTCTCAACAAACGAACGGAACTTCTTTGCATCAGCCGTGGTGTCCCAGGTATGTGCTTCGTACAGGCCAAGTTCCAGCCATGTTTAAGAGAGTTTGTTGTAGTACTTAGTGGCACTCACCGTTCCCTATTTAAAGTTATACAACTTCTGCTCAATCTCAAATAGTTTCGACGAGTTCTCCTGGCACGAGTAGGTTTCCTTTAAATCATCCCACAATTCGAGCAAATTGATGTAGAAGGAAGTTTTCAACGATATCTGGCTCCATAGTTGAGATTAACTAGAATCGAACTTGATGTCCTCGTTGTACTATTTAGTAAAAGCTTCAGAGTGAGATTTTACTAGTTTTGTACGGCACCAGTCAGATATCGTCCCTTTATTTTCCAATGATGAACATACGGATGGACTCAGACCACTAGAGGTGATTCTGTCTATTAAATTTTCAGATAGATATTCCTCCAGTTCCTGAATCAGACTCGATGTCATTATTGTTGGTTGCCTGTCTTTAGTACTTGTGATAGCATATGTGTCTAGAGATTTTGGAGATGTAGGAGAGGAAGGAGATGAGTCTTTGTCACTGGTCATGAAAGTCGACGATCACGTCACCAGCAGCAGTTGTAGCAGAACAGCTAATCGACGGTTCTGATACCATGTGAAATTGAGAGGTATTTTGTCAGAATTTCTTCTTCCTCTTATTATTCACACGCAGGGTTTATAGAATCATAAATACAACCCTAGATTATAGTCCTACCAAAAATAGAAGATATACTAAGATTAGACTTTCTATCTTACATATCTCGTAATAGGTAGGAAAATAAGTACACGATTCTACTCCTATTTTCACCTGAGATGAAGATTTTACGTCGATTTCCTCAATATTTGAAGAACTTTGGTTACCGTAAATGGACTAGACCACCTTGACATGAGCTTTCCCGGAAAGAGCTTGAGGCGTCAGTTGTATAGGAGCACTTGACCACCTTTGTTAGCGCCAAAAACATGATGAACTAGAGAATGTATATGAAACACTCCCTAACTAACAAGTGTTTTTTTGTCTCGAGAGTTGGTCACTAGCTCCTACTCAACACTTAATTAGGTTCACGGTTTAAGCATTATAGGTTTTCAAAAGGGTTCTAAGGTTACTGATCGATTCAGTACAAATACTAGTAAGCATGTAAATGGAAGTATTATTAAGCAAGCGATAAGAGAAAAGTAGCAAGAGTAGACAATAGAGAAACAGTTGCTAGATTTTGGAGTTAGTAGACGCTCAAATCACACAAACAAGATAGGTTGGACACATAGGACAGCGGCTATGATGAAGAATCTCCACTAGACACTCATAGGAATCCATAGCAAGGTGGTGCACACATACTACCATCACTAGTTCACTTCCTCAAGCAACCTAGCAATGAACACAAGGTGTTCGACGAAATGTCTAGGTGTTCGGGTAACTTTAAGGACCTTAGAAAATCTTGGCTAGGGTGGTGGTAAGTCACCATTTACACCCCAAATAGTCCATCCCTCAATTGTGTCATCCAATTCAGTGACTAATGTAGTGCCCGCCAAGTGCTCGATGAAAAGCCCCTGAAGAAGTCTTAGCAAAAATGCTTGAATTGGGATGTGGCTTGGTCTTACACCAATCTTGGATTAACTTCTACCACAATCCTAAGCATGATCATGCAAAGGAAAGGGTTAATTTGACCTAATTCAAGTTGTAGCAAAATTAGGTTGAAAATACCAAAATCCAAGCACATCATTCATCATATAAGGCATCCAACATGTCCAACCCCTCAAAGTGAGGCGATCATCATAGCATCCACATCAACCCTAATCTAACAACAAATTAAAAGGTCCAGCCAATCATGATGAAATAACAACAAGGAAGAAGGGATACAATTACCATCCTTGCTCTTTGTAGAACTTGCTGATGAAAGCTACTTTGATCTTCAATCCTTGCTTTAGACTCCAAGCAATCCAACCCAAGCTCCAATTACTCTTCAATTTCCTCTTGTAGGTCTCCAAAAGTTGAAAAGGGAGAAAACTCATACTCCAAGAGAATGTTATGAATTTCATGACACCTCTCTCCTCAAAATGGCCTTTTATACTCATGTTTGCACCATCCACACGGCATGTGCAGTTTCCAGGGTCTACACAGCTTGTGGTCTGCGGTTCAGACCCGATCAAGCTCATCCAATCATATTAGTTTGGTCGAATATCGGTCAAATCAAGCTGAAGATAGCTAAGATGGGTATGATTATCACTATAATATATGTGCATAATCAAACACAATCATGAACGAAAAAAAACTAAGAACAGAAAACACTAAGATTTGTTAACCTAGTTCCCCTTCTCAAAAAGAGTACGTCTGGGAGCATTGCCAAGCAAGGATTTTGACTACTATTGTTGTGATAATGAATACAATGACAGGAATAGGTTATTTATTGGAGTTACTATATTGATCATATTCTTGTATGGAATAGACAAGATTAATCCTAATCCTATATGGAATCAGAATAGATGAATCATAATCCTTATCTGACTAAACTGACTAATTGGGCCAAACCCATAAGCCTTCAATTTATCAGGATCCATAACCCAACAATCTCTCACCTGGAAACTGACTCCTCCCATTGGCCTCAAACTTCAGCATCATCATATAGCTAGCAGCACCAGGCCTTCAGCCTCATTTACCAAGGCTAGTTGAAGGCATACACAACTTCAACTTCTCCACGGTTTCAACTTCAACTTCTTACTTCCTGGAATCTTCATAACTAACAAGATCTTCCTTTCCAATAGATCACGTATGTAGTGATACCTCAACTCAATGTGCTTCGTTCTTAAATGAAATCTTGAATTCTTTGCCAATTGTATAGCACTCTGACTATCATTGTATGATATGCTATCCTCTTGCTTCTTCCCTAATTAACCCAAAAAAATTTGCAACCATAGTATCTCTTTGCTGGCCTCTGTCACCGTAACATATTTAGCTTTAGTGGTAGATAAAGCCTGGATCTTTTGCAACTTAAAAGCCTAAGAAACCACAATACCTCCCATTGTAAAAACTTACCCCATTGTACTTCTTTTATCAATGTCACTTGATGCTAAATCTGCATCAACAAATCCTGCTAACTTGCTTTGTCCTTAAAGCACAAGACCCTTTCAGTTATTACCCTTCAAGTATCTTAGGATCCACTTAACCGCTCACCAATGCTCCTTCCCGCATTTCTCATGAATCTACTACAACTCCCACCGCATCTGAAATGTCGGGTCTTTTCCACATCATTGCATACATCAAGCTACTGATTGCAGAAGCCTATGGTGTTTTTTGCATTTGAGCACTTTTAGCATCGTCTTTAGGCATATCCTTCGCAGATAACTTGAAATGGCTACCCAAAGAAATCTCCACTAGTTTTGCATCTTGCATGTTGAACCTTTTCAAGACTTTCTTGATATATTCAACTTACGAAAGATAAAACTTTCTTGCTTCCCTATCTCGATCAATGTGCATACCCAAAATCTGCTTAGCGTCTCCTAGATCCTTCATAGCAAATCGCTTAGACAACAATTTCGTCAACATGTTTACATCTTCTTCACTCAAACCTGGTATCAACATGTCATCAACATACAACCGCAAGATGATATAACCATTGTGTAACCTCTTGAAGTAATAGCAATAATCTTCTTCAGACCGTACAAACTCATTCTCATGCATGAATCCATCAAACTTCTTGTACCACTGGCTTGGAGCTTGCTTCAAACCGTACAAGCTCTTCTAACAAGTAACCCTCTTGCTTCATGTAGATGTCTTCATCTAAATCCCCATGAAGGAAGGTTGTCTTTACACCCATATACTATAATTCCAAGTTCTCCACAACCACCATAGATAACACTAATCTAATATTAGTTAACTTAACAACTCGATGTATGTGCTTTCAATTATAAAAAATTTAGTTTGGATTTCTAGTTGTTTCCCACCACATGCAATCATGCATGCAGAAAATAAGCAATTTAAAAAATTTCTAACACTAACATAACACCAAGTAAAATTGATTTTTAAATTGATATTTATAAAGGTTACCATAGTGAAACTAGATTTTTGAGAAATTTCCAACATGCATATCAAATATCAGCCGATTTGAAAATTTTGAAATTTTCTTGTGAAAATGGTCAAATTTCCTTAGTATAACACACAGAAATTGACCAACTTTGACATATGAATTGAAAAATTTTAAATTGGCTAATGTTTTACATGCATGTTGGCAATGGCTAAAAATTGAGGTTTCACCATATTAAACCCTTCAAATAATAGCCAGCTGAAGTTAAAATTAAGGGTTTTGATTGTTGTTGTGTCTTGTGAGTAAAGATGTATGTGCTTTCGATTACAAAAAAATTTAGCTTAGATTTCTAACTGTTTCCCATCACATGTTGTTAAGTACGAATTTTGAATTCCATTGACCAATTTTTTCTAGCTCCGCCACTGAGCACAAAGATACTAAACGCCGACAATACAAATACGATTGATGAAATAATCGATTGATGGGATGACTAGTTTCATGAAAAACTGATCGGTCTTCTAACAATCTTATAATTCTTCTACAGACTTCAAGAATGAGGTGATGCCTTGTTATTTTGGAAAAAAGGGTAGAAATGGTAATTTTCTGTTGTATAGGGCGGATGAAGTCGTCTCGTACACATTTTCATTTCGTTGCAATTTTGAAGATGGACTTTATCAAGATTTGGCGTGTGGTTTAATGAAATAAAAATTATAGACATTGAGTGCATACTTTAATTAACTCCTTTATAAATAATTTTTCTAGATTATATTTGTTATATTATTTAACTGTTATCTAATAAACACTAAATACTTTTTTGGTGAGTTGAGTTTTGAAAATTATGGTTAACCTCTAACCGAAGGAAGGTTGAGGCATTGGAATGTTAGTTTGTTACAATACCGAATTATTACTATGTTTGCGCTTGGGGATTGGGCTTTGGTCAAAAACATTGCTTAGTTTGCTATCATATCTCAATAATATTAACATCGTGTTATATCCATCATTTCTTATAATGTCTTGGTTTTATTATCCTTCCTACATCATCAATCCATACCGATGACTATTAATGAATCGACCGCTGATCGCCCGAATAACTGCGAAGTTATTCCGACCACACAAGTGTCGTTTGTATCCGAAGGTCCCTCTCGCTATGCCTCTACTCAAATTCGTCAACACGGTTTAGGCTAAAAGATTTGGTTTTTGATGCTAATTATTCTAACGAGTAAATTAAACTAAAAGATTATAAGTTGATTCAAAGGAGAAAGCGAGTTCTTGGAAGAGACGAGTCATTAAGCTCAACCGCTAGAATGCATTCAAAAGGAATGAATGTGGACCTGAATTGAATGAAAAGAATCCTCCTAACACTCGTATGAATCCGCGGCACGATCATGCACGCGGATTTCCACTACTAGCTTCCCAACTAAGGTAGAAATCCTCTTAATCGGGCTAACTAGTAATGAACTCCAAGAAGTTCTACAAAGTGAAAGGGTGTTTTACCGGAATTAAAAGAACCCACGAGTAATTAGAAATAGTGTTAACTTGGTCCATCAACGCCTAAGCTACTGATAACTACACCCAACTTGGTCCATTGGGTGCAAATCAGAGCGCCCGCCAATTACAAGATGGCTTTCACTTAAAACCGGGAGAAACACAAAAGGTAGAATTAGGTTATCGGTTTACCCCACCAATAACCTAATTCTATTCTCGATTGTCAATCTAATGAATTCCTAAGTCTTTCACAAGCAAAGGATTTCAAGAATTTGACCTAATTCTAGCGATAACAAGAATTAGGTTGAACACTCAAACAATCAAGACAAACTTTCATTCCAAATCAAACATCCACAAACGTTGTTCTTAAACATCCAAGACAAGTTTCATATCTCAACTCCTACATCTCATCCAAGAATCCCAAAGGATTTAGCTACTCATCATTCTAGAAGAAAGCAATTGAAAAGAAAACCTAACCATCTTATTACAGAGAATTGTCGGCTTGTTCTTCTTCCAATCGATGCTCTTGATCTTCTATCTTCAATCCTAGCTTCAATCCTTCAAGGGGGTCTCCTTTGGATCTTCAATTTGGCTTCTAATGGAGATTTTGTGCTGGTTTTTGCAGGAAAAGCTCGGGAAAAATCATGGAAATCGAGTTTGGGGAAGAATCTCCTCTCTTTCCTCAAAATCAGCCCTTTTATAGGAAGTTGCTGAAACTGGGGGGGGGGCACCTCCTTTTTAAAAAAAAATTGCGTATTTGAATGGAAGGAACGCTGTGCAAGGGTGCACCATGTTCCCCTGATTAAGGGCCGTGATTTGGAAGCATCCTAGGGGTGCACGGCGTGCAACCCCTCTGCTTATCCGTTTCATTTCTCAATTTTCCGTTCGAGCTCCAACCGTGCTCTACTTCACGTTCATTACTTCATAACAAGACCACCTATCTCTACAGTACCTGTGGACAACAAATACTACAAAGAAACACGTTCAAATGGACCGAAACGGTCCAAATGAACGGGTCTATGCACATAATGCCAAAATACGAAATCACACAAGAATGAAGCTCGAACAAACTAATAATCACTCAAAAAGCATGTATATAAGGATAGATAATTACTAAAAATTCTAGCCTTATCAACCGCTTAAACAGAACTGAAGACGAGCAGGTTGAACTGATTCGGCTGCTTGATACACGTGGTGCAGATGAATTATGTTGCACACAAGTTTTGTTCATAAGGCTAATTTTTTAAAATATATGAGAAAAAATAAAATTCCTATAGAAGATGGAATAGTACATACTACATACAAAGTGTCAAATGCCAACTTTAAACACTTATTACGACCAACTATGTATTTTGGAATACCAAACTGGCCAAGTGAGTCAGTAGAGTTTCAACAGAATAAGGATGTACGTGTTTTGTTCAGTCACTAGATTACTGCTTAGGATGTTTTTCTTTTCTATCTATTACTTTTTTTAGAGCTATCTATTACTTTCTTTGAGAGCTATCTATCTATCTAACTATCGGTGTCGGAAAAAACAGTTACGCAAATTGAAAAGTCGTTTTCATTACATATTTAACGGAGTCGATTAAAAATACTTTACAAACAAACCAATGAAAACTATAAAATGCAAGCGATCAAACTGCAACAAATCTAAAGGTACTACTATATATCTGTTCCAAGACCAAAGATAAACAAGTGAACAACTACTAACAATGTATACATCTCTTGAATGTGTTTGTATTCTATAGTTTTGTAAATGTAGAACCCATATATGGAACCATACCCATGTGATTCCAGGAGACAATGGTTTAGGCTGCTGATTGTACACATTTTCATTGAGCTGCTTCACTTTCGCTCCGAGCGCGACTATGAGTTTCGCTGACCATCTCATATCGACGTTGAGAATGGCGTTAGGCAAAGAAGAACTACCCCACGGTAAGCGGCGTATGAATTTGTGGCTTGATTACAACGAATCAGTTTCTTGGATTCGGATTTGAGATATGGGAAACAACCAAGAAACTTGCCCATCAAAGACATTTTACGATCATAAAAAGAAAGGAAACAACAACTCATGCCAAAGCAGAAAGCTAACAGAGCTAGAGCCAATAGTGAATGTAAAGGAAGGAACAGAGAGCCATTAACGACAAAAGGAAGAAGGCTGAGGGTGGGTTTTAGAGTTTACCTTTCTTTTAATTGGGAAGGCCATAATAATAATAGACACTTTCTTTATGTCCAAAGTATTTGTCAACTCCAAAAATGGAACGAATGCCAATGCACTTGAAAATATATTTCTAGAAGATAAATCCCCCAAAATCTAACGATAATACTCTGGTAACTAACCCAATAAAAGACTATCAGAAAACAGATATCAATCCCGAAAGGAAACCGGGAATATTAAGTCACGCATGTAAACCCTAAACCCTAAAATGATAGAAGGGGTCCAAATTTCAAAGCCCGGTTTGTTAAATGAGATTCAGTTTGTTATATCTACAAAAGCAATGATAGCTTATTTTGGAAGACCTTTTTCTGATTTGTTTCGGATTTTGGTTGGGTTTTTAACCAGGCATTTCTCTTGTATTTTCTTCATTTTTCCTCCTTAAGTTTTAGGAAAGAAACTTATTTCTAAAAAATTTATCATAATAATAATTAGAAGAACGATCTTTAAAGAATTAAATACTCAAAAAAATGATAAATTAGATCCAAAATAATTCATAAGAGGTCTGTGATGATAATCCAAAATAATCCACAGACCTCTTCTCTACCAAGGGGAGAAGATATCTGTAAAGAATCAGATTATCTAAAATAATTCACAAATCTCTTCTCTACCAAAAGAGAGAAGAGTTCTCTGAAAAATAAGATCATAAAAAATAATTCACAATAACAACTGAAGTAAAGACGTTAGTATAATCAATACCATATTTCTGTTCAAATCCCTTCACTACCATCCTTGCCTTGTAACGCTTGCTACCATCCGATTCCTTTATTCTGTAAACCCATTTGTTATCCAACATCTTCTCATCATTCATTGCAAGATTTCACTTGTCTCTGTCAACACTTTGAGATGCTTTGTCATAGCATTCTAACTCACCACTATTAGTAAGTAACACAAAATAATTTGAAGGTGAATACCTATTTAGTATGTGTTGCCTTGTGGATTGTCGCAGAAAATCTGGTGGAGTTCCTGGATCCTCTTGAACATTCTCCTCTTCAGCTTTAGCATCTATTCTCCCAACCAAGTTAGAAATATCTAACTCCATTATTCTTTGGTTAGAACTACTACTTTCTCGTGCACCCTTCTATCCTTATACAAAATCTATTCATTAAATACTACATCTCAACCACGAATAATTTTTTTGATTTTGTTCATCCCAAAACCTATATCTGAGGTCATTTCCACCATATCCAATGAAAGTGCACTTAATAGACTTGGCATCCAGTTTACTTCTATCAATAGAGTCAATGTGCACGTATAAAACACAACCAAACATGCGCATATAAGATAGATTTACTTTCCTCCCACTCCAAGCCTCCTCTGGTATGCCATATTCCAATGGAGTTGATGGTCCTTGGTAAATCAAGTAGGCAGTAGCGTTAACTGCATCAGCCCACAACATCTCCGGAAGTCCACACTTCAGCCTCATGCACCTTGCATGGTCTTTCAAGATCATGTTCATACATTCAGCCACACCATTCAGTTGAGGAGTTTCCTTTGCTATTCTCTACATTCGATTCCTATTTGATACATAATACTGCTTGAACTCACTAAGTTAATACTCCCTACCATTGTTTGATCTTAAACACTTCACTTTAAGATGGGTCTTTGTTTTTACCAAAGCTTTCCACTTCTTGAAGATTTCAAATGCTTTAGACTTGCGCTTCAGGAAGTAAATCCACATCTTCCTTATAGTATCGTCTACAAAGATCATGTCGTACAACGATCCACCAAGAGATGCTAACTGTGTGGACCGCATAAATCGTTGTGGACTAATTCCAACTTCTACTTCCTCAAAGTTCTACCACCCTTCGACAAACTAGATAGAGTCTGCTTCCTGAATAAACACACATCACACCATCCGAGTTCCACATATTTGAGGTCTGGTAGTAGTCCCTTTGAACATAGCACATTCATCTATTTTTCACTCATACGGCCAAGATAAGAATACCACAATGATACATCATCATTGTCTCCTGCAACAGCAACACTACTCCGAACGGTGTAAGCCTTGTGCAACGTTGAAAGCTTGTCGCCACAAGCTATCAAAGTAGCTGCTTTGGTGACCTTCCACTTCCCACCACCAAAATTTATAGAGCATCCTTCATCAGCTAACTATCGGCGAATTCTTGTCCAAGTCTGGAAAGTGCCTCACGTTCTTCAATACCACAATAAATCCTTCTGATGTTGCAATTCTAACATCTCCCTTTCCCACTATCTTAAAGGTCATTCCATCTACAAGATAGACCTTTCTGCAATTTCCAAAGACATCATTGTCCATTGTACTTGCCTTCTTGCTAATGATGATCTTGAATCCAACACCCAATCTTCATATGAACTGCTCACATTTCCAACTGGTTTTAATTTATTATAACTTATAAGCGGTTAAAATTAATGGATAACCGGTTATAACAATCGATTATAATTATTTTATAACCAATTATTAATTATAACCAATTCTTTATATAACTGGTTATAAATGTTTGCCGGAAATATCAACGGAAAAAGTCAACGACATTGTCGTCGAAAAAGTCGTCGGAGTCTCACCGGAAAAGTAACCGGAGGCTCGGCGGTTATGATGACGCGGCAATCCTGTGATGAGGTGGGAGACAATTATTTTAAAAAAAGTAAATAAAAATGCGATGTTACCAAAATACCCCTCCAAATAATTATTTAAAATCTTTTTTCCGAATAAAGAAGTTTTGTTTTTGGGGGAAAAAGATTTTCTACCAAGCTTTAATTGCTTGCGGAATTATCATTTGACTGTAGAATAAGTCTTTGTTTTTAAAAAATTGATAAGCATAAATAGACAAAAAAATAAAGAATAAAAATTTGGGAAAAGACAAAAAAGGGAGTACAATGGTTTTTTATACAGGTAATTAAAATCTGTTATTTAACAGATTTGTGGGCTTACCAGATTTCAAAGCCTGCAGGATTAAGGTTGTGTATTTCGTCGGAATTAACTAAATCCAACATATTTTACTGTGTGGAAAATATAATCTTAAAAAATGAAAAGAAATATATATATGAAAAGACGAAAATACTCTTATTTTAAGTGATGCCTGCTTGAATGTAGTTGAATGAATCGGGGTTGTAAATAATCACTACTCGAAACCTACGCCAAGGCTCTACAAAAAAAAACACCTACGTCAAGGGGTACATTTTGTTCTATTGTTACCAAATATTATATGTTTTTGTTATGAATATTATAATTATGTGTAACTCCTACCTTTGTAATTCCTATACATTGAACATGAGAATAAATATCCTATTTAAGTGTAGTTATAATAGTGTGATGTATAGGTTATGAATTCTAGAGCCTATAAATACTCTTCTCCTCCCATATTCTTGCTCTTCTTCCTTTTAGTTTTTTAACACGTTATCAGCACGAATGCTCTATCTTCTCGAAGAATCTCGAAGGTTGCTATTATTTATATTTGAATTTGAATTTCATTTCTTGAGAGCTAATTTCTATTAGTTTCTTGAAAATTGATTTTTATTATCTCATACTATTCTACTTTCTATATATATAAATAAATAATGTTTTTTGTTCATTGATATACTCATATTTGTTTTTATCTTCTAATCATTTGTGCATACTTGCATACGTTTGGGGTAATCTCATTATCTCAAAGAACAGTAACTTTATTTTTGTATCTTATCCAATTTCCATTGCATGTTGAAACACACATGTCCGTTTTGTTTTTTTATTTTGAAATCAAATGCGGCATATTATTACAAATGTCTGTTTTTTTATTTTGTTGATGGTATATGTTTATTTGTATTTATTTTTTTTGGACTCCATTAGCTCTCGATAATAATAAGAAGTATGTCAATTAATAATTAGCTAGAGAGAGGTCGTAATTAACCATATCTGAATGCTCAAAACTCAAATATGTGTTATATATATTCATAATATTTTTCATTTTTATTTCTCTAACATTTCCATGTTACACCCAAGATGTAAAATGAGATTGTTTTTGTATTTTTATGGCTTAGTGTCAAACCTTCTCTGATCTATTTTATGGTTTTAATATTTATCATTGTTTGTGTAAAAAATGCATGGTATAATTGTCATGATTACATGGTTTACTCAGTTTGATTGCTCCAACTTCTCTGTTCATATTTATGTTTTATGTTACAGATTCTAATTGATTAATAAAGCTATATTACTTTTCATAGTATTCATATGCTTATACTAATATTTATGGTACACATTATACTTATTATAAAATATACATTGATTGATTTATGTGGTAATAGCAACATAAAAGCAACATATGTCAATTATTATTATCGCTTGATTTGAATTGATATTACCATTCCATCATCAATTATATTAATTACTATTATTTTTATTTAATTACTTTTGAAAATGTATGTAAACCGACATTCATAAGGAACCATAGTTTTAATGCATGTTGTTTATTAGTTACGGTCCATATGGTTATTTACTTCTATTCATTATTTATAACTGTATATATTTTATCATTATAATATATATAGTATTTTGGAATTGAGTTTGTGATCGTTGAAATTTCGGGCAAAAATTTTATTTTATGGGTACTGGATGTTGAAATCCACTTACAGGCTAATGGCTTTGGGGTGAAACCATTCAAAATTATTATAAAAAGACATAAGTTGTCTAAAGCTATCTAGATATGTCTTTGATGGTGATGATTCGGGAAACACAATATCATTCCCCGAAGTAGATGATTAGGCAGAAGTTGTCCAAAGATATCTCTAGCTATTATGTCTCCGATTGGTATGGCTCGAGAGACACAATATCATTTCCCAAAGTGAATGATTATTATACCATGTCCGTTGTAACAATTTATATTCCCACAAAGGCGATACGGCAATACACTATTGTGGAGGACAATATCTCTGATGATGGTCATGGGAAAGAAATTTGAGAAATTTATCTTCTCGCGTGGAAGAGAGTTGTGAATTGATGTTGAACAATTATATATCCCATGATGGGTGGTACAACTGTCAATTTTATTTTGATGATCAATCCAACTGATACTAATTTAGCCCTTAAAGTGATTGTGCAAAGACACATGTGTTACGTTATTCTTAAAAGCACAAGTAACATCATATGATCATTGTTCCTATAAGGAACCCTTTTTATTCGGATGGACATAAAAATATATGAGAATTATTGATCCGTTAATTGGTGACATAGATAATTGAGAAATATATCTATTTATCATTTAAACTATGTACCATTCTCATGACAAAAATGAGTATTTTATGATGCGAATCATCATAATTAATTGTGATATATATCACATTGATAGTGCACCAAGATATATGGTGTAGTATAACATTTCTCTCAAGCTCTGGATCAAGCTATTATATTTTTCACGAAGGAAAAAAATCCTTATTCCAATTTGTTTGGGATCAAGAGAGGAACAATAATATGGTCTATGGCTATATAATTATTGAATCAATTTAAATTATCCTCCAATTTGTACTACACACATGTTATTGTGATTGAGATACATATATATAAATGTAAACTATAAGTTTACTCGTACTGACAACTATTATTTGGCATAACCGGTGAGACCATCTCGGTTCAATCATGATGCGAATCGATAAGTACCTTTATGGTCAATTTTGATGATTCCATAATCTAAAGAGTATGTTCTCTTGAACATTGTTGTGCATGATGGTCTCAACTTGGGTATTCTAAAGAAATGATTCCTAAGGTTATAGGGATTTAAGTAGTCCTTGTGACTCCCCTACTTCCTGGGAACACAAACAATTTTGTGTTCAGCCAACAAGCTTTCGTTTCTAGGGGAGTCTCATCTCCTCTCCATTACCCATTGTTGAGTGAAATCTCCAACAAACCTTAACTGATATTTGGGTTGCTTGTTCTCAAGTAGAGTAGATTGTTGGATAATCATCAACTAAAGTAAGATCATTTCTCCTCCACACAACAAAACAAAGGTGATATTTATGGATCCATACACCCAACATGTGAGCGAATTATTTTAATTGATGCATCGATTAGATAGTCACATGTGTATATCACGACAAACTTGATTTTGGGAGATTCCTAGCTCAACCATTTTGGTTATGAGCATATTTTCATGATTATCCAATAACGAAAATGTGTAATTGAGACGAACATTTTCCATTTATATTATTGTGAACATGTCATTTACATGAAAAACACAAATTCGCATTACGCCAAAAAATTATTATGAATTCCTCCATTATATGTGATTTTTGGGTCAAAACCTCATACTTCCCATCTATGGATATATGGATGTGATATACACATCTGAATTGCTCCACCACCATTTATTAGGATGGGTTCTCAATCAAGATTGAGAAATTATTGTGATGACGAGTTCATCGATGGTAAAATATCAAATGATTGTCGGAAGTATTTTGATGACCGGTTTGGAGGCTTATATTTAAACTTCCCAACATTAGGGGGAGAAAACAAAAGTTGGCCAAGAGATTAGATGAATGATCATATTATTTTGATCCTCGCACTAAGCAATATGAGCTTGAAGTTTAAAAGTATATAATTCATCATTTCCCAGACACTTTACTAACCCAAACAGAGTAAAACTCTGATGTGCCAACTCGCAATGCTCCAGTGAAAATGATGTTGACATTGGGCAATCTGACATCACAACTGAGTCTAAAACCCGTATAAAACATGGTAGACCACACGGTTCCAAAGCAAAAAAAAATTCCTCAAAAGTGAAATGGAGCTATATATCGAGATGGTCAAATTAGGGTTAAGATTATTTAAACAAAGCCACCAAGAGAAACAAATAATGTGCTGAAGAAGAGTCTCATGTACCTGAAAGATATAAATATATATCTCAATTATCTATATCTTGGATGGAAAATATTGGAACCCCAATGAAGTCAACGTCGATGAAATTTTTGCGTATAGTGCAACGCTAAATATGATAGTTGAAAATGAGGATCATTAACCAAAATGCATGCAAAGAAAGAAATGATTGGCTGAAATGTTTCATTTTGAGACAAATTCAAATTTCCAAGAGAAATGAAAAGTTTTAAGACATCAAGTCTTTATAAATTGAGATGTAAAGTATGAGTATGAGGAATTCTGAAACATCTCATTTTAGAAAGGTTTTGTACAACAAACCTATAATATTTTGATTATGAGACAATATATTCTCATTTGGTGGATGCAACTACTTTTTATTATTCGATTAGACTGGCAAGTTGTGAAAGGAAAGAGTTTGCCCCTAATGGATGTCCTGACAACCTATATGTATGGTTTGCATAATTAGAATACACATGTGTATATGAAATTCCCTCGAGGATTTATTTTGCTACAAGCAAACAATTCAAGTTCGCGTGAATAATATTCAATTATATCCAATTGACATCATATGAATTGAAAGATTGAGAGACATGGTACATTTAGCATATCATACATTTCTTTATGCATATAATTTCTTCTTCATTTCAAGTTGATTTTTTGAAAAATCATCTTTGTCATATTTTATGGTTTCAAAATTCTTATCAAAATTTTCTTAATTTAATTTTATATTTTAAAATGTGTTTCTTTTATTTTGACATAATTGGATGTGATCATCTTTTGTTACATAGATGGCATACACTTTATTGAGCTCGTAAAGAGTTTCTCAAAGCAATCAACTATTGATTAGCTATAGAGTTCGAGATGAAAGATGTGGAACATTACCACTAACTTGCCAACTGTGCATCTCTCTCGAACATGATTTTTGTATATCATCAAGGATATACTAATTATATCTATTAAGAAGTTATATAGATATATCATGGACATAATTGTCATATTGGTGGTAAAGATTACTATATGTAACTCTATATCGAGTGTAATCGATCTTCATATAGTCATGAACACTATTTGATGGTTTGTGAAACAAACTAATCAAACCATATCACCATTCAAATACATGATATCACGCATAAAAAACATTGATCAACATGAATTCCAAGAAAATGGTGAAAAGTAATATGATGATTATGTACTCTTTTTCCTTCATTCGGTTTTTATCCCATCGGGTTTTCATTATAAGGTTAATGAGGTATATTCTCATCTAATGATCATCCAAGAGGAAGTGTCATGCGAATTATGGATGACCATTGATCATGTGACACATACATTTTATACACAAACTCCAATAAGTTGAAATATTTGTCAACTAAGTGCACCTAAGTGATAACTTGGCTGATTTATTCACCAAAGCTCTCTCTCCATCAACTGTTGGGAAGCTAGACCAAAAGTTTGGAGTTTGGTGACATAATGTTCTCAACTAATGTAATGACGAGCGAGAGTTGATATCGTCATCAGGGGAGTCGATATGAAGGATCTCAACCGATATCATCATCAGGGGGAGTCGATACGTACTGCACTCTTTTTCCTTAACCATGGTTTTTCCCACTGGGTTTTCCTGGTAAGGTTTTTAACGATGCAGTATCAAAAGCGTATTTGAAGAATAATGAATATTTTTAACCAATGGTCATTCAAGGGGGAGTGTTATGAATTTATAATTATGTGTATGAATGCCCATTTGTAACTCCTATACATTGAACATGAGAATGAATATCCTATTTAAGTGTAGTTATACTAGTGATGTATAGGTTATGAATTCTAGAGCCTATAAATAGTGCTCTCTTGTACCATCTTTACATATCAATAAGAATACTCTTCTCCTCTCATATTCTTACTCTTCTTCTTTTTAGTTTTTTAACAGTTTTGTTGTTGTTTTGCAAAATAATTAATTCTTCTAGCAGCTGCAGCAGCAAGCTAAGCTGAGCAACGCACATTTAATTCAAAGTGCTCGCTCGGGTGTATCGATGCACCCTCTACGTGTCGCTTACTTAAACGATGATTAGGAGTCCACCAAATTTTCACATATTAATTATACTTAATGTTTCGAAAAAATCCTTAATATTTCTTTATACTTTTTAGTTTTCATATTTTAAACTATAATAACCCATAACTAGTTTAAGAGAAAAACCAAACCATAACTTATCTCATACATTCGATTCAGTTGTGAATAATAAAAAAAATTCATCAGATTGATTATCATTTCCAGATTATCAATCATTCACGGTTCAGATATAGTTAATCAATACAAAAAAGTAAGTGTGTTTATTTTTGGCAGCTCTTATTAAAAAGTTGCAGAATATGAACCATGTTCATCATTTATCAACGAAGAAAGATCGATGGGTATTACCTCTGCTCTCAAGACGAACTCGACAGACGGCAACAATTCATTTTGTTCAAATCTTAACCCTTCAGCATCAAGTTTCAATTTGTTCGCCTGGAGCGCAAAAGCATCAACATCAACACATTTAACCCTCTCCTGCCTTCTCAATCTGCTTCTGGGATTTCCCTCTCATGCCTCTCCTCGTCCACCCACTATCATATCAGCCCTAACCCTCTTATTCCTCCTTAAACAGTCTCTGAATCCCTATCTATGTAAGTGATAAACCACTTCACTTTACACATCCCCGTCCAGCCTAGGTGCTTGACAAAAAATGCATGATGTTATGGATGATGCTATATGAGTACAGCAGATCCAAGAGCTGTATAATGCATGAAATAGGTACATATACAAAAAGCATGGAACATGTACAGATAGCCAAATTTCAAATCACTAGACACAATTCAACAACGTACAGAAGCACTTCATAGAATTGTAAATTATGCTACACCCAAGTTCAATGACCTACAAAAAACAAAATGAAACACACAAATTTACCACTACTTTGTAACTCACTTAACCTAAATCGTTCCGCAGCTAAAAAAATCGAAAATCTCTCATTACTTAAGCAACAACGGAACAATCCTATTGTTACCATTATTAGTATTATCTTCTCGTATGTTTTCATCAGACATCTCTTCCAACAACTTCCCTTCCGATTCCGGCACCAAGAACGTGTGAACAACATCCCCCCAACAAGTTCACCATGCCCAGCAGTCATCATCCAACCTTTAGGAATGGACCTGATGTCGATCATGGATCTATTCATCGTAGACGACAGTGGCGGCCGGGCGCAGGCGGGAGAAGCAGTGGCTGCGATTCATGAGGTCGAGAAGCAGTGACTCCGATTCATAAGGTCGAGGAATTGGGTCCTGAACCCCTGGATACAGAACATAACGATGCGGTTAGGGTCTTGGCTGAAGATTCGCATCTGGTCTCGCTCATGAAGTGACACTTGAAGCCGATTTCGTCCCGAAACTGTTTCTAGCACATCTGGCAGTACTATACCCGCCGTCTCCTTCTTTTCTCTAACTCTCCTAAAAGATCCTCCAAACACCAAGATTATAGAGTAGGTTGTTGTTGAGCCCTATCGAGAGGCCATGGAATGATGAGTTGTTTGATGCTTATAATCAGTTACCAATAAGTGAATTAGATTTCGAGTGATTGAGATAGATTCATAAATTTCTATGGACAAATTAAATTAGCGATCGATTAGTGTAGTATATAAAAAGCTAAAAACTAAAAACAAATATAGTAATTCTATGGACAACAATTTGTTAGTCTCTCACCCTTGGTTTATATATCAGAATTAATCTCATCCTCGGTAATATGAATTAGGGTTCTCCGGCCAGTGCATCACCATGTGGCGTCTATATATTCTATTGCTAGATAATGACTATACGTCTTACGTGAATAATGATCTGAAGTTGGAAATGACGATGATGAATCTGAAAATGACGATTATTAGATTTTTATTGAACTTGATAACGAACTTCTTGGTCGGCTGAGAAGATTATTCTAGATAAATAGTATATGGATTGTCATCTAGAGATTAATATATGAACCCAAGTAAGTAAAATAGTGGTGAAGGAAAAGAGAGAGGAGAGGCAAACATGCATGTAGGGTGTAGCCATGCCATGGCCAGGGAAGCTGCTGACCACATGCATGGGGTGTGTTCCGTTGAATTTAAATATAGGAGGACAACATTTTCACATGTGCAAAGCTGGCCAACCAAAACCCCAATGGATTTATATTACATTCCTACTCTACGTATATTTATTAATGTGGCACTACACCACACTGCTAAATTAGTGCCACATTTATAGCCTAAGCTAAACTAAAGCCCACACCTCGACTTTTTGTTTCAATGATGTTTAGTTGGAACAGTTTTTTTTTTGTCGGATTAGACCAAAATTTTCTATCAATATAAGTTAGAAGAAAGGAGATAAATATTAAATTAATATTTATTTCATTGGGTGTGTTAGATTCGTACCCAAAAATTTCGATTACCGGATACAACTTTACTGTTGGGGCGCAGCGGACGAGAATAGAGTAAATATATTGCACTAATAAACCACACACCGTAAATATTTCCCAGGTAAGTTGGAAGTGGCGGTAGTCCGCCACACTTAAAATCACTATGGATGGGTGATTACCACCGCAATACCATAATGACGATAATTAAGCCAACCTCCTTAGACCAATTTACTGTGGTAATATTAATAATGCAATATACAACGAATATTCTCGAAATTGCCAAGCACAAAACAGGAAGTAAATAACACCGGGATTTACGTAGTTCCCCTCCAATGCGGAGAGTACATCTACGGAAGCGACGCCTACGAGCACTTCTTCACTATAACAAGGTAGCTACAAGGTGATCCGAGCCGATCCAAAATAGTGTCTCTCAAGTGTTTCCCAACCCCGAAACAACTACTCACTATTTTATCGCTCACAAGAAAGTATTCCTACCACGGTAAAACATTTACCGGGACTTTCTACCGCTCACCTATCTACCCAATTGAGACAACTTATCTCAATTATTAAACAAGTGAAAATTGCTACACTACAACACTTAGAGAAGTGAGAAAGGAAGAAGAGAGGGATGATTGAAATGGGATGCACTAGCTTCCCTTTTATACTAGAAATGTAGGGAGACCAATTGAAAGCAATTGGTTGTGGCATCCAATTAGTTGAATTCCCAACTAATTTCCATGTGCACTAAATTGGAGGTGGGGGTTAATATTGGTGGGAATTCAATTAGTTGGTTAGAGATCCAACTAATTTTGTGGTGCTTTAATATTGGTGGTACATATTTTTATTGCACATCAATTATCCGGGACCAACATTTACCACCAAAGAAAGACTGTTTGGACACCAATGAAACAGTATGTTGTTTGGTTGCTGGGACACCATGTCCCCTATATCTATGGTACTATGAAGTGAGCAGCTAGCTGGCTCTAATGTCGTCTCATCTACACTCCAAATATGACAAAGCCTTAGTCTCCCCGTAGTTTCTTCCAGCAGGCTCTCAATTTCGTCTACAGTATTCCCTATATATGTACATATCCACAACTGTACCAACAGTATGTTGCTAATATCTCCGTAATCATTTCACAAAATAAATGAAACATATATTGTGGCGGCAACAATGCATGTCGGGCGTGTAATTTTCTGTACGTCACATGGCGGTTAAATTGACCAATTGGCTCATACTATCCACACATAATAAATTACAATAATATACTATGAACTTGAATCGGGACAATAGCTTTTAGATTGGTAACCTTAAATTTTTATTCGTTTCTTAATAATTTTAAGACGTTGTGATGTTGCTATTGTTATTGAACATGATATCGATTTGGAACGAGTTGGTTAGAGACCGAGTTTGAGGAAGGAAACCTCAACTTAATGGCTGTTCTGTTGGCAATAGCTTCAGGGAGAAAATCGACTCCATTGCGAGTTTTGCTAATAATGGTAGTGATCCTGAAATTCACTGGATCTGTTTTATTTTGCGGATCTCTTTTCTGAACTTTTGATTCCTTCTTCTCGCTTGAGGCCATCAAGATTCTCCCTCATGGATACTGACCTTAGATTTCCTTCAGCTTGGCATATATGATTAGTATGATGAACCAAATAGGACTGGTAATATGTTAAGTGAATACAAGGCGCATAATGAGGAAACAGAGACTGCCCAAATGGAATATGCTCGTTGCTTGAGTTCCAATACTGCAATTGAGAAGAGTTGTCGCTGAAAAAAAACATCAAGGATTTATTGATGCAAAATTTGCATCTAGTATAGAAGCGAAACAAGAGAACAGAGGAGGTAGCTCTCTCCGAATTCGGGATCGACTCTCGACGGTAGCGGTCATGGAAATCTCTTACTAGTGATTTTTGCATGATTTTAGTATCTGGGTCACTAGGAATCGTGATTCGTGTTGAATTCTCTCAAAAGGGTCATTTCCGTCCATCTAATCTGTTTTATAGAGCTCTCTTTAAGGTTTCAGGTATCCATGAGATAGAGGGTTCGATCACGGAGCCAACCGTTCAAATCAGAATTCATTTGGATGTTGGGCGAGAGAGATACCAGCGAAATACTGACATAGGGACCGGCATGGAGCACACCACACACCAATGGCTACGAGCATGTCGTGCCTACTGCCTAACGCAGATGAAATTGAGTCGTGTAATTCGGTGGGACGTGTTGGTGTCGTAAGATCATTTCCAGGGCTGTTGGAAAGCTGGGAGACATATTTTGATTGTAGATCCGCCATTGCGAAAGAAGATATGAGATCTAGTTTTATAAATCCAGCGATGCAGAGATCGAAGGCACACCGTCGTGGAACCCTGGGTTCAAGCACAAATCCCCAAGCAGAATAGAGCAAAAGCAACTTTCGGATTCTAGTGAATCAAAACGTCATAAAAAATTAACGATGAGAGACAGATGACGGCAAACTCAACAGAGATAAAAAGAGAGCATGACAGAACTGGAATACTTTCCAAACGTCCAATTGTTTAAAAAAAAAGGAATCGATCGCGGATGTTTTAAATCGCAATCAATTTCACCCCGTAGAGCCATAGCCAAACCAAACTTTATTTTTTACTTTTTCATTAGAATGTTTTTGTGACCGAGTTACTACTCTTTCCATAAAGTTATGATTTTCAACAAAGAAGGACAAACGATGTTACCTATCTCACAAGTAACTTTTATTTCTATTATATTATTATAATTTGATTAGTCGTGTAACTTTGCAGGCAATCATAATTAATTACTAAGTCATGTGATTAGTGATAAATAATTATAATTAGTTATCTGTTTGACTAGTTATAAAAAATTATAAATAGTAAGTCATGCACTAGTTATAAATTATTATAACTAATTATGTGTAACTAGCTATAGATAATTGTAATAAATTATTAAAAATATAATTGATTATAATTACGACTATTTATAATTATTTGTCGGAAAAGTCGTCGAAAATTCACGGGAAAATTGGTGTAGACCTATCGAAAAAGTCACCAGAACTCACCAACCGATCACCGGAGACAAAGAGGTGACTGAGGCGTATTAAGAAAATAATAATTAAATAATTAAGATAAATTAAATTAAATAATCTTTTAATATAGACCCTTAGATCGGTCAAAAGTGGTTAGTTCTGAAATCTATAATTGTATTTGGAATCCATGTAATGATTGTTTAAAAAAAAACATGTAATAATAATGAAGCCTTCGGAGATGGAAGTTCTTGAGGAGGAGAAAATGTAAGAAGAATATTGAGTAGAATAATATTGGTACTAGAAAAGCACAAAAAGGCGAGCTAGGTATAGCAATAATGACAAGAGATTTGGGTCTAAAATCTGGTGTATCATTCATCAAATCCCTTATCTGGCAGAATTATATTTAATTGAAAAGGGGTATTCTTCTCTCTATAATTGCATGTATGTATGATATGGTGTAAGAACCGTTGTAAAATTGGACTGTTGTGTCGGTGGACTGACTACTTAAAAACTTGATTTGTAAGTGCAAAGGAAAAGGAAAGGGAAGGGAAGGAAAATGAAATGCCGTTTTGGATCGTTTCACTTTAATTTGTTTTTATCTGCTTTTACATCACAAAGTTGTGAAATTTAGACCCCGTCAATCCCCAACGGGAAATAGAAGAATTCCCAACGGATCAGTTTAAGAACGTACAATAAAATCGGAGTTCCACGGAGAACACTAATTAATTTGTTGATGGGTCATTTACTCATCATTAGTCTCCGTATGTCTCCGTCTTCAACATACATGAAAACGGCGTGAAAGGGGATAATCTCTCCATGTAATCAAATAGGTTGAACTAATTCATCAATGACAAGAAAATCACAAACCATATATATCTTCATTTATCTTCCAGATTGAACTAGTTCATCCACAACACAAAGTCTCTAACAATGAAAAAACATCAATGGTCAAATATTAACCCGTTCAACCCGTATAATTAGTTTACTAATATACAAAAATATAACTAGTGTTGGCCACATTTACGAATATACAATAACTAGTTTGTCATTTGAAAAAATATTGATTTTCTCATTTAAAATCCTCTCTTCTTTTACAAATCCCGTTCAATTATATAGATTTTGGAAAATCTGGAGTTTTAAAATATATTATTGTAATTTTTGTACTTCTATTTAAATATGGGCCAGGTTTAGATCAGACCGAATTTTACCGGGTTTAAACCCGGAACCTAAAATCTCTCTAATTTTCAACCCAAACCCAATCCATTAATAGGTTTGACGGGTTTTCGGGTATCCAGAACCCGCTTGACGAGGCCGGACGGGATACAAACCCGGCCAAACCAAATCTGATTTCCATCCCTACACTCTGGACATCTTCTTCGGTTATCGTAAATATCTTTCTGTTTTCAATCACAAATTGATTTCTTTCTTATCATAGATATCAAGAATTTACTGCATGAAATCTTCGCTGATTTGAAAATTTCTTTATAGCTTCCATTTGTTTTTTGCTTGGTGGAATAGCCATTACAGTCAAAATTCGGTTCGAATTGCATTGGGTGGCAAAGGATTGTTGCTTTCCTAAATTAGCCATTTTCACTGTTGCAATTCTCCTGCCCCAAAAATTGAACTAGTTCACTAGTTACAAGAAAACCACAAACCAACCACATTTTGTTTTACCTTCCAAATTGACCTAGTTCAACCACAAACAATGTCTCCAACAAAGGAAGAAACAAAAATGGCCAAATACAACTAGTTCATCCTGTATAACTAGTTTACCAATATACAAGAATATAATTAGTGCTGACCACATTTACAAATATACAAAATATAATTAGTTCGTCATAATACTTATAACATCCTAAAACTGAACTAGTTCACCATATCTGCCTCCAATCCCAAACAACTGAAGAAGTAGATAGGTCATACCACAAAAGGAGAACTAGTTCATCGACAAAGAGGTCATACCAAGAAATAGTATACTAACATTTCAACATAATTTGGAAACAGGAGCGTGAGATAGTTCACAATGTACTACCATCATAACAGAACTAGTTCACCAACAAATAGGTAAATCCAATTAATATGCAAAAAAACTTAGTAAAAAACAATACGCACAACCCAAACAAGTTCATCCAACACATCAAGTACAACCATGAATCAAAGAAATCAGTCTGAAATCCATACTAGTTCACCCACGATTAGGTCGGAAAATAAATTAACATGCAATAACCTGGGCATAATAAAAAAACAATACTTGACTTAGTTCAACTCACTATAAAGTACAACCAGGGATCCAAATCTCTTTGTATGAAACCAAATAAACAAAGAAAACACTTAAGCAGAACTAGTTCAATCGGCATAACATACAAACCTAATCGGAAAGAGCAAAATGATAAAATTAGTACAAAACTAATTCAAACTAGGGTGAAACACATCGAAATCTAACCTATTTCAATATGAAAACTGGAATCGTCGGTACAATAAAACCTACCTGATACACCAAAACAAAGGTCGAGATTGAACCACCTTGCCTCGCTGCGCGATTTGAATCTCTCCACAACGAAGCGGTCGCGTATGCAACAATACCTCGAAATTTAGGGTATTGGAGAAACCCGAACTGGTATGATTAGGGGGTAGAGAGTCGAGTCTGAAGAAATCGAACCTCAATAATCGATTAGCCGTCATCGAATGAAGCCGTTGCCAGAAGTCAATGAAGCTTTTCCTTGCTTCTATCGTAGCTATCGATGGTAGAGGTGATTTTTAAAAAAACGACTTTTAAAATAGGTAGAGAAGGCAGAGTTTTCACAACAATTAAATACTGATATTTCAAGCTGTTAGATGAGATTTAATAGGATCTAATGGTTCATAATGAATCATCTAGATTAAAGATGATTTCAATCATCTCTTTATATGTAATCTCATCTTACACCACTAATATCCGAATTGTGCTCCAAATAACATGACACGTGTATAAAATGTGTACCATGTAAAAAATACTTTTAGTGTGTTGGTGTTTACACCAAAAAAAATTAAGTTGACTAAATACCACATCAGTTATTGTTAAGGAATTAATCTACTTAATAAGGGCCAAGTCAAGAGTTTTAATTAACTTTGATCTCAATGGGCTTTTGATTGGTCCTTTTATGAGCCTATTATCATCTCGACCTCCTACGCTGGCCTCCCTCTTGTCGGCCTCCAGCGTCGGCCTCCCGTGTCGGCCTTTCTCATGTCAGGCTCCCGGGTCAGCATCCCGTACACCACCGCGGACCATGCTCATTGCCAACTTTTAACCGTAAACACCACCACACCATCGTTCAACGCCATGACAACACCTTAAATCGAACCCTCTCTCCAAAACATCAAGCCGACATCTCCCATGATCATGTGCTCACGGCCATGCCATCATTACTCACCACCATCATAGGCCATTACGACATATGGCCATCACTCATGGTCTCACGCTGACACCTCGTGATGACTTCAGGCCATCACATAGATAAGGAAGAGAG
Organism: Linum usitatissimum; assembly: GCA_030674075.2. Lineage (NCBI taxonomy): Eukaryota > Viridiplantae > Streptophyta > Magnoliopsida > Malpighiales > Linaceae > Linum > Linum usitatissimum. The sequence continues at coordinate 3,786,257 of JAUJYP020001424.1, forward strand.
AAGAGAAGAAATCGTGAAGACAGTTGCATGTGATGAACCGCCACTACCATGACCACGTTTAGCAGTGGGAAGTAAATGCCACAACACTTACTTCTTCACATGACGGTAGCTACTCCTCATGGACCATAAATACAAAAGAAGACCATGAAGAGAAGATGGTAAAAAATCTCACCAAGCAGAACTCTGCCCAAATTTCCTTTGCCTGTAGTCATAACTTTTAATTTTTGGAGCTCTCTCTGAACCTCCATAGGAGTAGAGGTAGATAGACTAGATAGCCATCATAGACATCAAACATCCTCATTCGAACATTATTTAAAGAGGTGTGAACCGTGTGATTAATCTGTTTATTACGAAATCAATAGTGCATCCGTTGTCTTCAAACACTAAAATTGTCCTGCCAGAAATAGTTGGTAAGGTGGAACGTGGGATGGAATCTTGAGCGTTTGCCCATTTTAGCAGGAAACTTAAATTTACAACGAAGTACATTATGGGAGCTAATTTTCTCATTCCCATCCAAATTTCATTCCACATTCCACCTGCCAAACAGATCATTTGTCATCACTAGTTGCCCACAGTCATCACTATGAATCGTACTTGTGTACTTGGAGTGTGTACACAGACATATATAAAACATGAGTTCATAGAACATATACATGTGTACACAATGTGTATACACTACAAGAAATACTCTATCTAAGAGCGGGTTTTTGTTTATATTTTAACAATTGTTTGATCATTATTAAACATTTTAACAACGGTTGGGCATATGCGGTTAGACTCTCCAATGCTAAAATTTGTACTATGTAAAAAGCAAATACAATTATTATGAAAGATATATAAAATTAGAAGGGGTTGTACTATTCATTAAGAGGTTTTTATAGTTGGATACTAATGTATTTAGTTAGACTTTTAGCCTGTTTGATTAGATTTAGCATAGTAAAAATTATGTATAAAACTATGAATTATACATGTGTTGTTATGTAAGTTATATACCAAGAAACTCATATGTGCCTTTTTTCCACGACAAAGAGCAGAAAGACTAACTGCAAAGTAATAAGTTCTTTGCATAAGAATATGCATTTCAAATACCTTAGGCCTCATTTGATATGTGATATCTCGAATGAGATATCACAATATTGGGTGAGAATGATATTGAATTTAAAAGACATGAATATACTTGTTTGTGGTGAAATATAGTATAAATGAGAGAGAGGAGAGAGATGTTAGAGATTAGAAAGAAGAAGATGTGGTATGGGCCCTCGGATGTAATAATGAGGGGAAACCGTTACCATTATAACCCTCAAATTACATGTTACTCTTAGATGCCTTAAGGAAAAATTCGTCCATAAAATAGATATTGGGGGTGATATTCAGTGATATTGAATATCATTCCATTTATGTGAATATTGAATATCACAACATTGCAATATTCAATATTACCGAATAGCTAGTTATTCATACTCCGAAATACGGAGATATCTTAAATAACTAGCTATTAGGAGATATTGAATATCAATATCACCGAATATCACTCCTACCAAACATGCCCTTAGTGATTTCTTTTTGGTTTGACAATTAAGGTAGAAACGTGTTTTATTTAGTAAACCTTAGGTGCATCAGCGTTTATATTTCATTCACAATAAACCGAGGTTGGAAACTCTCTAAATTTTCAATATAAAATGTGAAGAGATAAACTAGGATCAACAACGGAAACAAAATGAACATCAATAGGTAAACTATGACCTAGGCCTGCTAAATAGTTGGTAGTTTGGTTGCCTTCCCGGTATATATGCTCAATTTTAACCATTCAGTGTCAATCCAACATCCATGGAAACTGGTGACCTCGGAAGAGTGCTGGTGGTGGGTAAGCTCACAAACCCCCGGCATAACCTGTATCGCAGCACGTGAATCGAATTGCACCTGTACCCGATGGTACCCTCGCTCCTAAGTAATTTATAACCCTTTCACAACAGCTCTCAATAGATCCGATGATCAAGAAAATCCCTAGGTTCGTAGTATACACTACCAAACAACGACCATCAGCATCACAGAACAAATCTCTAGTAGCTGCTCATCTGGTTTCAGGAATAACAGACTTATCATAATTGAGAGCAACCCACTTGGGTGGTGGTGACGACCAAGAGACATCCATCACCATCTTAGTGGGTGAACCCGTATGAACGGGTTGGTCATATATCATAGCCCCTCTATCGACTTGGCCCATAAGCTTATACAATGTGGCAGAGCTTCAAGAGCGATACACATATATTTGTACTAAAAATAAGTTCATTCTTAGTCTTCTAGAGAGACTAGCAGGCAACCCTAAATAGAATCCTAAGGGTGATCTTCAGAAAGATAGGCAAGACGTTCCCAAGTGGTAACCACAAAAGAACAATCTAGCATCACATATAGGACCGTCTCGGGCATGTTAGGTTTTGTACACGTATAGAAAGGGTGCCCTAGAAAGTAGCAATTCTAACCTTGGAGCTGTGGAGTTAGATATTTCTTACTCAGGTGGGAGTATGGAGGCTCAAGCAGAAGAGGAGAATGTTCAAGTGAAGACAGGAACTCCACCAGATCCGCTGCAATGATCTATAAGGCAACATGGATCACCAGATAGGTATTCACCTTCAAATTATTTTGTGTTACTTACTAATAGTGGTGAGTCAAAATGTTATGCAGAACCATCTCAAATTAAGTGTTAACAGGAAAAAAAAATGGAAGCTTATAATGGATGATGAGATGGATTCGGTGATGCCGAATGAAACTTGTGAACTAGTTCATATGCCTAAAGGAAAGAAGAGGTTGTTGCATAACAAATGGGTCTACAAAATAAAGGAGGAGGCGGATGGAAGCAAGCATTACAAGGCATAGTTGGTAGTGAAGGGACTTTAACATAAATAGGGTAATGATTCTAGTGACGTATTTACTCAAGTTTTCAAGTCACCAAATGATTTATGTTATCTATGATGGTTGTGGAAAACTTGGAATTACAATAGATGGATGTAAAGACGCCTTCATTCATGGAGATGTAGATGAAAAAGACATCTACATGAAGTAGCAATTGGGTTACTTATCTGAAGTCAAAGATGTGTATGACTTCAACTGCCTTGGTACTGAAGGTGAAGACTTGGTGTTGTCACTAGTAGAAGATGATGAAGATGGAGATACCAGTTAGAGGAGTTAGTCTCCACGTGAGAGATTGTTGGGTCATGAAGTCTAATAAACTGAAAGGCTTATGGGCTTTCGGTCGACCCATATAGTTGATTAGTCACTAGACGATTAAGAGTAATCTGGTAGCTCCATATATAACTCATTTTGGTCATTTTAATCAGTATCACCACAATAGTAGTTGGAATCCTAACTTGACAGTGGTCTCATACATACTCTTCTAGCGAAGAGGAAATGGATTAACAAATCTCGGTGTTTTCTTACTTTTTCGTTCGTGATTGTATCTACAACCCTTGCATATCTTTCATGTACCAAATCAAAGTGATGATTCACTACATGAATCGGCCATTTTAATAGTGGATTTAATTCTAATTTAACAGCGGATTAGCCTCTGTTAAATGGTTTAACAGCGGATTAGCCTCTGTTAAATGGTTTAACAGCGGATAGAAATCTGTCGTTAGGGTAAGTAATGGGAGGTTACCTAACGGCGGTTTCTTATCCGCTGTTAAACTACACACCATAACTTTTAGAACCAATAGTCCAGTTCCAGAATTCTGTTTTGCAATTTAGAAATCAAAATTTTCACAATTAGAATTCTAGTACCAATACACATGTAGAAAATAAACGTAGTTTTATATCATTCAAACTTTACCGTTACTACATCATTCGAAACTTAAATATTGTTACTACATCATCGGAATGACAATAATTATAACATAGTAACCTACAACCTACTTGTCTTCATTCTCATCCTGCTCCTCTTCATCTGATGTTGGGTGGGCTATTTTCAGCGTGTCTTTTTCCTTTAGAAGCTGTCGATGATCTGGAAGCTCCAGATGAGTCCGGTGTGAAACCTTCCAATACTCGAGCCATCGCCTGCAACTCAAGGGAGAGAGTACCATTTTGCTTTTGAAACTCTGCAAACATAAGTTTCGCAAACTATCGCATGACCGGGTCCTCAGCTTGAACTGGTCGAGGAGGAAAGGACTTTGTGTGTTGCTTGAACTAGAACCATACACCTTAAACTGAACTCAAGACTTATTAAGTTTACAGAAAATCGGACATGACATATATGTATATACTATTAACACATACTCTTCCAACTGCAAAATTAGCAAACGAAGTACATGCCAAATTCACAAACAAGCCAACAATCACATAACATGTTCACAAACAAATTCATTAACCCATGATAAGTCTATTAGATTATGTTAATTAACAAAGCATATTCACATTCGAATATGCACCCTAATTATCATCAAATATATGTAATATGGGTTAAAATATGTTTCTAAGCAATGTATAGTATTAAAAAAGCTCACCACATATGTTCACTAAACTAGATTCTAAAGTATCATTAGACTACCAACCTTAAATTAGAAAGAACTTGAAGTTTGATGGATGAATCTCGAAGATCTTTTTTAAATCACCTAATACAACAAGGTCAACCAAATACAAACAATTAATTAATGAATATCAAACATAGAATACAAAATCCCAAATTTCTTTATAAGAAAAAACATATTCGAACCTCAAATTAGATCCTCCTAATCCAATAGAACTCTATGTGTGATCGATTTCTTCGAAATAACTCCTACACAAGATCAATAACAATCAAAACCCAAAACTTTCAAATCAATTTGAAGAACTCTAATTTAAAAAACTCTAATTTACTCTTTACTCAAAGATTCCTAATTCAAACATCCCTAATCCACTCTTAACACTAAACTCTAAACCTTGGAAGGTATTATACCCATAACATTGAATCAACCCCCCCCCCCCCCCAATTTATAACCTAAATTAAAAAAACCCCAATTCCCTAACATTTTGACCTAATTTGAACCATACTTACTTGTTTGAGTTGGGAATCGATTAAAAGAGGTGATCGAGGGGATGGCGGCGAGCGACCGGACGGAAGCAACTGGTGGGATGGCGGCGAAGGATTTTGATTGAAGATACGGTGGAACTGATGGGTGTTGTATTTTTTGAGACTTTGAACAACTGAGATTCTGAGTTGCTGCTACTGCTGGATATCCCGATCTAGTATAACAGCGGTTTGTTTAACAACGGATTATATTCTCTGTTAAAAGGAGAAAAACGGCAATCTTTTTAACAGCGGATAAATTCCGTTGTTAAATAGAGTCATTATGGTGGTGTTTACGTTTGGTGGTAGTTGGCGCCGCTGGATATCTGTCACGTAATGTAACAGAGGATTTAATCCGCCATTAGTTTTTCTATTTCACATCGAAATTGTTTCCGCCATTAAATTACATGTTTAACAGCGGATTATAATCCGCTGTTAAATATGTGTCGTTAGCACAACAGATTCTTGTAGTGATTTTTTGTTAAAAGAAAAAAATGGATAATCGCTCAATTTGGTCCCTTACGTCTCAGCTATGTACAAAAATGTCCCCTATGTATCATTAGTAATATATCCGTCCTTTTCGTAATCGGGTGAAACAAAAGACTCCCCACGGATGATTCCGTCTAAACGCCTGTTAACTTTGTTGACGTGGCGTCGTCCACGTGCCCACTCCATTTGATGTGGCTGTTCTAAACCGGTTTAAACCAAACTATTAATTGTTCATGGTTTGTTACCTGATTAAATCCCTTAATAAACAAAGTGTAATAATTAAAAAGAGAAAAGGGGGAGACTTTTTAGTCTTCCATTAAAACTTAACAACCCCGAGAAATCAGTCCCCATTGAAAAACGTAACATTTACTCAAAAAATATATCTTCCTTTGTTATTCTCGAAGAGAATGGAGATTTAGTAAAAAAATTCGGTTTTTCAAAACTTTAAGTGATCAATCTTTCTCCAGCAATCAACCATCTTCCACGTCGTCGATTTCACCGTCGGCTTTCTCCCATTTGTCACCGATCATCACCGTCTTTTGCCGTCGAGATTTTTAGTAGTTGCATGCAATAATGGTGGAGTGGGTAAAGCGGTTCAATGATAGAGAAGCACCTGAGTATGATCAGTCTTTCTTCATAATCCAACTCAAACACGATCTTCTTGCACATGATTATGAAGTGGGATTTTTTTTACATGGTTGTGGTCGCACACAAGAATGAGAGCTTAGTAAATGAGTATTTTGGGGTGGGGTTTTGGCAAATGCCATGGTCCATTTTTGTTGCACATTTTATTGAAAATGTTTGTTTAACTCTAAATCGGTGATTGTAGGATCTATTGACATGTTTACCATCGAGATTCACAGTCATGGCACGATGGGGAAATTCGGTTACTTCAATGGAGAGGTGCACTGGTTTAACTTTGTGGATGCCAATAAACTTTCCATGTTGGAGATTGGGCATATGGTAATGGAGTTAGGGCTAGATGGTCTTATGAACTATTTCTAAGAATTACCAACAAAGGACTTCTGTAATGGATTAAAATCATTGCAATCAGAGTTAGATTTGTTGGAGATGGGCAAAGCAGTTAATGATAGTAAGCTTATGAAGATATACGTCAAGCACCTTTGGGGAAATGCGATTGAAGATCTGGTGAATGAAGCCGCTATTGACATGAACAAATCTGTTGGGAAGAGGATATTTTTGGTTTTGGATCTACACTGCTAATGCAAACGTTTTTATTAGTATTTTGAAAACTCTGTGTGGTAGTTCTTAGCATAAGAACACTACTTACCATGGTATATGTGCTTTACAATGTTTATGTAATATTGGATGATGAGGATATTGAATGATTTTGGATTTCATCATGATGGTTTAGTTTCGTTTGTTTTGGACTTAGTTCATGTTCAATGTTGTAACTTCACGTGCCTTTCTGCAAATTCTGAAAGCTGGAATTATGAAATTTGGGTTAAAGTTGGTACTATTCAATTCAAAAAGGACAATCGTGTTACCATTTTTTTCCAAAATGACCATCCTGTGACACACATATACACAATGAACAAGCGAATTACCGCAGCAGTACAACTAAGATGAACAAACTCCAACTCATAAACATTCTACATATGCATTCACTTTGTTAAAATGACCTCAATTAAAATGTCAATGACAACTAAAACAACTCCAATAATTGATGGAACTATCCTAGCAAAAGTTTTTAACTCGTTCTTCATCATTGCCATTTTTCTTATATCTTCAAGTAGACATCAGCCAAGTGGTTGTCTCAGTGAAATCATTGCAACTGATCTGATTAGTAGCCCTCTGTTGCCTTTCGTATTTGCTCAGTCTCCTTGTAAGACTGTTAATAATTTTTTTTGCTTGATCGTCTATTCGCAGATCGAACCACATAAAAAATTGACAGTAGTTCTTCATTCTCTACAAACACGGAACCCACAATATCATATGTGATATCAATTTAAATCTTCAAAATGTAAGAAAATCCCCTAAAACATGAAAAACGGAAATGCAACAACTAGATTCCACTAACCGAATACGGTAGATGACAGGTGAAAAATCGTATGCCAGGATTATCTTCGGTCCACGAAGTCACCAGAACAACTCTTCCACCGTGCTTGCCTATTGGTAGTTCAGCCATCTTACCTACGTATAGCAACAAAGTTGGATTCTGAAGTGGATTCAAAGATGGGTGGTTGGTGGTTTTTAATCTTCGATTGGAGGTGGAAGAAAGGTCAGTTTTTTGGAGTTTTACTCGATTTGATTTTATAGTTTCAACCAGGGTTCGTGGTTGTTTGGGTTCGGCTGACGTGGACGACGCCTCGTGAGCGAAGTTAACGGGCGTTTAGACAGAATCATCCGTGGGGATTGTTTTGTTTCACCCGATTGCGAAAGGGTCGGATATGTTACTGCCGATACATAAGAAACGATTTTGTACATATCTAATACATAAGGGACCAAAATTGAGCGATTAGAAAAAAAAACTGAAAAACCTTTTAAAATCAGCAGAGCTTTTAAGCGAACTTAGAGAGCAGATAAGTTGGAAGAATAAAAAAGAATATTCTCTAAAAAAAAAGAATATGCTCCATTTTTATGCAATGCAAAATGTCTCATTCTATTAAAGGGCAGATGAATTTACCTGTAACTGAATAAACTAACATGAAAATGTTAGTAGTAAAGAGGAATTTGAAAACTAATTGGAAGAGTGCAATAAATGAAGTAGGCACAGGTTATTAATTATAAATTTGGGTGATTGGCTCACATGGCTCTCTCCTTGTCCTAAGCTAGCAGCATATGTCCCTACTGAACCAAGTAGCCAAATTCTGTGTTTCTCTTTCTTATATGATTCGTATTAACAAAATCATGTTCTTGATTGCGTTGATGTACTTGACAAACAAGGCATTAATTTTAGACCACATGCTTACGGATCACAAAAATGGGCACAACATTAATACAGTGTCCCTTGTGTTCCCCTTTCCTCGATAAACAAAGGAGTGTTCATCATCAGTTCATGGCAGGGTTTACTCAGCAGTGGTTTTATTCTCATTGTGTATAGCTAATCTCCAACTAGAATACAGTAGTCGTTGATCCAACATTGCTACTTGCTTGTTAGATGTCGAATGAAGTACAGAGCTGATGAGTTCGAAAGTCTGCAGATTTCATTAAATAATCTTTGTTTCATGTATGTAATGTTGGCTTTAGAGAATCATACGATTATTTCGAGTTAAACTCGGGCCAGTTTTAAATTCGGCTTAGTGTTTTTGGTTGTGTCAGAATTAGATTTCGTAATTCGTGGTATGTGAAGTTATGGCCATCTATTTATTTGTTTAGAGTAGGTAATCTATCAAATAAAAACTTCTAATCAACCTATTAGTAAATAACAATCATAAATTTAGCTCAAACAATCAAAATATACATGAAAATAAAATTACCGGCGATATATTCAATCTTTAAGGACAACTTGTTTTAAATAAAAAGAGTATATCAATTTTATTTTTATTTTTTAATTTAATATTAGGTTTAAAAATATATTTATCAATTGATTACTCGATAATAAATTTTTAGATTAAAATCTGACTTCGTATATAATTCGATTTAGGAATCCGCCAGTAATTGAGTTATTTTATGTGTCGTAAGTAGGTAGGAGTCCCTGTGACCGCCAAGCTTTTACAGTAGTGGTACCAGTTGATATAACCTGGGTGGGATGCATGACTGCCAAGCTTGTGTACATGGAAGACTTTGCTACATGCAATGGAATAATAAGAGCTCTAGCTTAAACCCAAATGTCTCTTGGTTGATACAGCTGCGTTGACATCTGACATAAGCTCAAGTTAATAACTTATAATAATAATTATTATTATTATTATTAGATGAAACTACAATCTTTCTTAAATCTAAAAACAGAGGGAGTTCCTTAAAAACAAATTAGAAAAAGAAGGTTCTGATTAACAATCCTCGATCCTTCCTTGGGTGGGATAAAAATAGAGCGGCAGCACATCATTTTTTGGATTTCACTTTGTTGTTTGTGAAATGTTCTTTTCTGGAAACGATCCAAAGATGAAAGAAAAATATAAAGCCATGTTGAATCTTCAGCAATGGCAGGGAGGGGTGTGCCCACTTGAGTAGACATGAGGAATTTTTTTAGGGGGGGGGGAATGGCCACCTGCAACTTGGCTGTTATCTAGTTGTCAGTGCCCTTCACAGATTTAAACGCATTCTTTTCAATCAATGCTCCGCTCCCATGGATGGATAACTAATTTTCTTACGATTTTACTTTTCTTCCCCACACATTATGGAGTTCTGTTATTGTGTCCTTTTTGCCTCCCCCCAGATCTTTCATATTGCTCCAAGACTGCAAGCCAATTGTGTAGTTAGTGTGCCACCATGATGTCCTGTAATTTTGACTTCGTTTTAATTTAACAAACTTTTAATCACCGAATCAGATGGTCACGATTCATTGATGACTTTTTTTTATTTTTATTTTGATGCGTTGAATTTGGAACCAGAAGAGTGTAGCTCGTAGAGTTGGTTTGCATGATAACATAGCTGGATCAATGGGAGCATCCATTAATCATTCATTTTATATATATATAAAATAAAATCAGCACCGGATTTGACCCTCCCTCCCTCCCTCCCTCCTTGCTACTTTCCCCTTTCTCTTCTTATACCTTCAAACAAAACCCTCCATCGCTCATCTCCCTCAAATCCCTCCATTTTCCCCACCCCAAGTTTCTCCCTTTACAGTTAGCAAAGCATCAAAATTTTAATATTAAATCATGTCTAGACCTCAAACCTGAATTCCCACCTACACCCATTTCTCAGATTCCTCAACCCTGATCTGGGTATTCCCCCTCTGTTTCCCATTTTTGGCCTGAAAGAATGGCTCCAAGCTCAGTGGTTGTGACGATTGAGAAGCCAAACAACTTGTCAGTAGTACAAATCAACGCCGCCGCCTCACCAGATTCGCCCTTCCTCCCCGTCGACAAACAGAAAGCCGCCAGTCCCAAGCAATTCACCTGGTTCATCCTCCTCAAGCTCTACAGAGCCTTAACTTGCATTTCATGGCTGGCTGTAGGGTTCAAAGCGGTTTTCAGATCGGTCAAGAAAAGGGTAGCTCAATCCGACTCCGGGGAGGAAGTTGAAGAAGCAGACATGGAGCCCAGGAGTAGGGGGAAGCTGTACAAGTTCATCAAGGCGTTTCTCTTCCTCACCATCGTAGCATTCGCGGTGGAAGTAGTTGCGCACTTGAAGAACTGGAATTTGAATCTGGTCCAGCCATGGGAGGTTCAAGGTCTGGTCCAATGGTCTTACATGGCTTGGCTATCTTTCAGGCTCGATTACATTGCTCCCACTGTCAAGACGCTTTCCCAGTTCTGCATCGTCCTGTTCCTCATTCAGTCACTTGATCGCCTCGTGCTTTGCATCGGATGCTTCTGGATCAAGCTCAAGAAAATGAAGCCTCGAATTGATGCGGAGGCTTATGATGTTGAGGACCCTCACAGTTTCCCCATGGTTCTTGTTCAGATTCCAATGTGCAATGAAAGAGAGGTACGTGTCGGTGCCAGTAGTAGTAGCTAGCAAACTGTTTGATTGTGTTTGGAATTGAAATCACTTCCAGATCTGATTTCGATTTTTGGCTTTTTTTGGGGGTTGCAGGTTTTTGCTACATCAATTGGTGCAGCCTGCCAGCTAGACTGGCCGAGAGACAGAATCCTAATTCAAGTTCTTGATGATTCGGACGATAGCAATTTGCAGCTTATGATTAATGAGGAGGTCCACTCATGGCGTCAGAAAGGGATCAATATCATCTACAGGCATAGGTTGATCAGAACTGGTTATAAGGCCGGCAACCTTAAGTCGGCAATGGGATGTGACTACGTCAAAGACTACGAATTTGTCGCCATACTTGATGCCGATTTCCAGCCCAACCCTGATTTCCTCAAACTCACTGTTCCCCACTTCAAGGTAACTAACTGCATCATAATTATTGTTGCAACCATATATTTTGTTTAACCAAAGTCCACTGCTTTTGATCTGTATCTCTTAGAAATAGCATCAGAATTCATTATCTTAGGGTTCAACGGAAAAATTAACAGAGAATTCGTTGTTATAGGGGAAGCCGGAGCTGGGATTGGTCCAAGCACGGTGGTCATTTGTGAACAAAGATGAGAACTTGCTGACTAGGCTGCAGAACGTGAATCTGTGCTTCCATTTTGAGGTGGAGCAACAGGTGAATGGAATGTTCTTGGGATTCTTTGGGTTCAATGGGACAGCTGGTGTGTGGAGAATCAAGGCCCTTGAGGATTCAGGTGGCTGGTTGGAGAGAACAACTGTCGAAGACATGGACATCGCAGTAAGAGCTCACTTGAATGGATGGAAGTTCATCTTCCTCAACGATGTCAAGGTCCTTTGTGAATTGCCCGAATCCTATGGAGCTTACAAGAAACAGCAGCATCGCTGGCATTCTGGCCCTATGCAGCTCTTCCGCCTGTGCCTTCCTACCATATTAAAATCCAAGGTGCTTATTTTAAATGCTCGTGCCTTATAGTTTACTGGTTGCTGAATACACATATTAGGCCACAATCTGAATTAACTAACTATTGTTTTGGTTTTTTCTTGTGGCAGATCTCAATGTTGAAGAAAGCAAACTTGATCATGCTCTTCTTCCTTCTAAGGAAGCTAATTCTACCATTCTACTCATTCACATTGTTCTGTATCATACTCCCACTAACCATGTTCATCCCAGAGGCAGAGCTCCCTCTCTGGGTGATCTGCTACATACCCATTATCATGTCATTCCTCAACATCCTCCCATCCCCAAAATCATTCCCATTCTTGGTCCCTTACCTGCTGTTCGAGAACACAATGTCTGTCACCAAGTTCAACGCCATGGTATCAGGGCTGTTCCAGCTGGGAAGTGCATACGAATGGGTGGTGACCAAGAAGACCGGAAGGTCATCCGAATCAGACTTGCTAGCACTAGCAGAGAGGGAAGAAGAGAAGGCAGCAACAACGACAATGCTGAGAAGGAATTCGGAGTCAGGTCTAGAATTGTTGAGCAAACTCAAGGAAGTAGAGGCAGAGGTGGCAGTGGCTAGTCCAAAGAAGAAGAACAGGCTGTATAAGAAAGAGCTAGTGCTGGCTTCCTTGCTGCTCACTGCTGCAGCAAGGAGTCTGTTGTCAGCACATGGTGTTCACTTCTACTACTTGCTGTTCCAAGGTTTGTCGTTTCTGGTTGTTGGGTTGGATTTGATTGGGGAGCAAGTGAGCTAATTTTTGGAAGATTGGTTGAAGTGGTTGTAATTTGGGAAAAAAAAGGGGTATAAGCTAATGTTTTTTGGTGCTTATAAAGAGATGAATCCAGGTGATTAATGGGTAGGAGTACAAACTGCTGCCTGAATCAGGATTTTGAAGATGGGGGGTTGAGTGAGCTATAATATAATCATGTCTGGAAAGGGGGAGGGGGAAGAGAAACAGATAGGAGGAAAGATGGTTTTTATTTTTTTGGTCAGAATTGTTCATTTGTTTATTTGAGATGAAACACAACTCATGATAAAAAAAGAAATAACTTTTTTCAAAGTTAAGTTGAATTTGTACAATGTGTTTACCTGTTTACCAATAACGTAATAAGAGTTTTCATGTTCACCAGCTTTTCTGGGCAGATGGATGTTTCTGTAATTTAGTCTGCAGCTTTATCACATTTATGAATTCAATTGTTAACAAAGCTGCTGATGCAAGTCGGAAGATGGGTTGTTGTTTTACTGGATTATTAGGCTCGAGTCCAATTAACTGAAGGCCTTAAACCCGAGGGGAATCCACTAACTATTCGGCCCACGATTGACTTCAATGCCCTTGGGAACTCTTCCACGTCCACGCAGACATTCACACACTCACATTTCACCGATTACCACTTCACGTTAATTTTGGACGGAATGATGACATTTCATGAGTTCAATTCCATTTTTTCTTCTACAACATTTGTGTTTCTTCTTCTTTTTAAGTTTCAGTTACATTATTAAAGTGAGAAAAAGTTTCTCTCACCAAAAAAACAAGTGAGATGAGAGAGGATTGACAAAAGTTACGAGAGATGGCTAATATGTGGGGTCCATTTGTGGTATGTAATTTTGCAAAATTCAATGAGTAAATTTGATTGATTCAAATGATTTTTGGGAAGGATATTGAATATTTTTCTGTTCTAAGAGTATTGAATATTGTGATTTTGCGATATTGATACTTTCAAATATCATAATATTTGTGTTTTAAAATATGTAGATATCTCAAATACTACGATATTGGATGATATCATATTAGATATCTACCCATATGACAGTGATTTCATTGTAAAGTATACTAGACATATAAGTTAAAACTGGAAGTTGTTGAGTACAAAATGGTTGGGAATTCAATGTAGCGTGAAGGCCGGGGCGTACAAGTAACCGATTTTGGTCAAAGCCCACACCACACGGACTGACCGACTTCGACAAGACTATAATGAAATTGTTAGGCGTACGTAATCACAGCAGCTAATTGTGGTGTTTGGAAGTCAACTAATACAACAAACCATAAACACCTAAACAAAAATAAATAAATATATATATATATATATATATATATATATAATGGATACACAAACCACAACCTCAGCAAAGCCATAATAAATAGAAAAGAGCAAAGCTGAAGGTAGTGTACAGAGAGAGCTTGGAGGGCAAATGGCATCTAACTCTGCATTAGTCCTCTGTTTCTTCTTGGCTGCTGCTGCTGCCTATCTAGTTTCCGCCACTTCTGAGGTCTTCTTTTTAATTACTTATTATTTATGCCCTTTTCTGGTCATCTATATTTAACACATTTATCTAACTGCTGTTCTTTTGTTATTCTATATACATAGGAGGCGGCAGCTGAAATTTACCAGTATTATGCTCACCCTCCATCTGGACATTATGACAATGCTCCTCCATCCATGCCTCCTACTCCTACTCCATCATATGCTCCCCATCAACATCATCATCATCGTCACCATCATCATCATCATCGCCGCCACCACCACCAGGCCCCAGAGGAGGCACCCGCTCCCGACCACCACCATGCTCCTGCTCACAAGTACCGCCGCCACCAGCACCACCATGCTCCGGCTCCTTCCCCTAGCAATTATGTCCTCTTTTAAGAAAATCATGTCATTGGTTGACCATTACTCTTTCTTCTATTTACAACCAGCATGCCTAAACATAATATAGTAATTACCCAGTTCTTACACATTATTGGACTGGATTAGGGTAGATACTGTTGGTTTCTATATATTTATGTTCGGTACTCTCTGGAAGGCTTTGTGTTACTAGTAGTACTACTAGTTTATTAATAAATAAATAAATAAAATGATTTTTATATAATTGTCGTCATCATGTTAATTGGGGTTATTCGCCGCCCCTATCAATTTTTTTTAAAACGCACTAATAATTATAAATGGTACAATTGTCCTTTATTATAAAAACCTCTAATAGTTAGTTTTTTAATTTTATTCTAACAAATCATAGACGAAATCTCCGAAAAGCTCCTAACGATTATCCGCCCATCCTAACATTCATCGCCAATTATCGGCTAACAATATGCCCCCTATTAATTAATATACCACTGGTTGTTATCATCATCATTCCATGCGACTTCTCAGTTCTCACCAAAACAAATTTTACGACTAACAATAATAAGTTTAGCTACGGCCGCAATTGGAGATTTTAAAAAAATTAATTAAACTGTCGCTAGCGCCGGCAAGGCACAAACGGGTTGTCGGCCCATTCGCCGGCATCGGATGGCGATTGCGGGCATGAGATTTAATGGAGGAGGAAGATGGAAACTTACATCACAAGTTGGCATAATGAGACAAGTGCTATAAGTTGCCATGTAGCTTTTTCATGAGAGTTCATGAAAAAGGAAGATGTAGTTATAACATACAAGTTCAACAATGATGTTGAAGTTTATAGTGATATTAGTCATGTCATGTAATGATGGAATGACTAAGACTTGATCTACAAGTTTTCCCTTGAGTTAATTTCACAAAAGGTTTTTCATACTTTGATTATGGTTATGGTTAACGTATGAAGACGAGTTATGATAACCAGATGTTTGGCATAACGTGGTTAATGAGTTGACTCGTGAGGTGAAATAAATTTGGATTGTTAAAGGTTTACTTTGGTTATGGTTTAGTAACTAAAGTGTGTAAATGAGTCATTACACCAAGACGTGGGTTTAACGTAAGGGTGGGTAGACTCGTGATTAAATTAAATGAGTTATTACATTAAGATGTTGGTTTAAACGTAAGAATGGATAGACTCATGAAGATGGAATAATCTTGGAGTTTTTCACTATTAATGAATCACTTGACGGAGTGATTTATTAGGGACTTGGTTCATAAGTCGAGTGATGGGGATGGTTTAAAGTCCAAATTAAATTTCTAATCGTGGGACACCAAATTCCCCTCTAATACAATGTTAGAGGCTGAATTCAATGTGGAAAGCCCATTCTTAGAATTTGGAGCACAAGTTTGTCTCATCCCAAGGTATGTGCTCAGAACGTGCAAGAGAGAGAGGTTGAAGTGTTAACTTCTTAATTAATTCCTTGAGAAAGTGTGATGCATGTACACGATGAAGGAATTAACCTATGCGAGCATGAAGTGTAGCCGCTTCAAGAAACTTGGACTTGGTTTCGTGTACGTTTGTGAGAAGGATTGGGACACAAGGCGGTTAATAGTGTCAGGATAACTTTGAGAAATTGAAAGCTCATGTGTACATAATCTTCAAGTACTCAAATGAGTAGAAGGGTTCAATCCTTAGTGATATCCCTATATTCGAGTATTTTGGAATGTGTACTGTACTAGATGAAAATTCAATCTTCGTGACATTTTCATTGATGCGTGAGTTTTTGAATTGAAAGATTGAAAACCGATATTTTAGTAAACTCGGAGACTTCACTAAAATAGGGGAGGAATGTTGGATATTATGTTACTTGGACTTAAAGTAACATTATTGGATGTTACTTGGACTTAAAGTAACATGGTTCAATCTTACTTGGATCAAAAGTAACATTGGGAAATTTAGTAACTTTAGTTGCTTAAACTCGGTTTTGGTTGTTTATAACATTATGTTGTAATGTTGCGGGTATGAGTACTTGATAAGTAGCTCAATGAAGTTTGAATAAGCATGGAGGAGGAACTTGATTACTTGGTACTATCTCAACAGAGCTAGAGTAAATCAAAGTTAGCTCAAAGCAGCTAGAAACATCTCACGGTAGCAAGAGTTAGCTCATGATGGCTTAACGCACCTAAGTGTAGCTCAAAGCTATGTGATAGTAGCTTTATTATTATTCATTTAATCTATGAGTAGCTCATGGTGACTTAAGGATTGTTATTACAATCATTAAGTAGCTCTAATTAGGTTTGAGAAGCTTATGATTAGGTACGAGTAGTAGCAACACTGACCTTGTGGTAGTGATGGCTCTACCTCAGCTAATCATGGCTTAACTCATGATTATCCTAGCTAACTCTAGTTAACATTAACTCAAAAAACTTTGAGCTAAGTTGGAAATGAGTTAGGAGAGTGTCACTAAAGAATACCAAGCTCAAGTTGAGCTCCGAAGGTAGTGACACAGTTTCGGGAGCTAAAGTGAGCTAGTGAGAAATGTAGGTGGAAGCTGGTCTTCCCACCTGATGTGGCACCATTTTCACTCCTATTTGAGTTAAATTTGAGTTTACAAGGATGTTTATATCCATATGGGTCGTCACCCTCATTTTCCCTACAAAAGGGTTAGTTATCTTTTGATTTGAACCAAAAGACACCATCCAAAAATGGCTAAACAACACCTTTTTTCCTCCCTTTTTGTTTGGATGGACACACCTCTTCATGAAGGGGTGAATATGGACGACCACCCTAGTATAAATAGGGGTGAAATGGGTTGGAGAAAGGGGATACCAATGTTATATGCATCTCCATACACCACACAGCATTCAACACATGAAGGCACTTTGGTCACAAAAGTGATGGAGTAATTGTTCTCCAAAGGTTCTCAAAGTTTTACTCTTATCTCTTGAGCCTAAAAATAAGAGTGGTGATGGTCTTATCCTCGGGAGAGATTTTATGTAACCCAAGGCTTATAAGGGTCGAAATACTCTTTTCGGAAAGTGGTATCCACGATTCCGTCACGATCTAAGATCCCCCTAAGTTCTCTGGAACATTATTGTGCACGAAGTTCTCAATTTGGGTATTCTAAAGAAATGATTCCTAAGATTATAGGGATTTGAGTAGTCCTTGTGACTCCCCTACTTCCTGGGAACACAAACGATTTTGTGTTCTGTCAACAAGGTTTCGTTTCTAGGAAAAGAACTACCTTTCCGATACCCATTGTTGAGTGATCTCCAACACAACGCAGCCGAAAGGTCTTAGGTGGGAAATGTTTTGTTTAGTACCATTCCAAATTTCATGAGGAGTTTTTAAGAAAATAGCTAAGGATAGAGATCGGTTTATGAGGTAGACAGCTGCAACCACTACCTCACCCCACAGTGACGGTCTCATCTCATCACTAATTAGCATACTCTCCTTCTCAAGAAGAGTAGATTTCATTCTCCCCACAGAACCACTCTGTCGAGGAGTACCAGAAACCGTAAGGTGATATCTAATACCAAGATCATTACAAAAGTTGTTGAATTTAGTATTACAGAATTTAAGACCATTGGTTGTTATTGGACATTATAATTGATCTTAAGTTCTGTATGAGTTTCAATAAAAGTTTTTTAGATTTTAAAAGCCCCAAAAACATCGCTCTTGGCTTTTAACTGAACAACCCAAAACTTTCTAGAGTAATGATCAATAAGAGAAAGAAATTATTTCCTTCTTCTTATGGTCTCAATCTGATTATCACCCTAAAGATCAAATTGAATCTACTTAACGGTTCATTTTGCTACATATTGACACTTACCAAAACTATATCTAGACTTCTTACCAAAGATATAGTCTTCACAAAATTTTAGATTAAAATGGTGTTTATCAAGTAACACTATATCTAAGTCATCTTTCCTCATTTCACGGATCCTCTCTCGTTAGAGTTCTTGGCGATATGACAAGCCCAGATGCAGGTCGCCCAATTTCGGTACCTTGAAACCTTTTGTGATCTTCTCAGATTGTATTGAAGTTGTTTACCTTATCAACTCATCGGTTGAAGACATATGTGTAGGACAAATTCTCCCTAAATGTCAATCTCTTCTTCACTCTCTTCCTCCAGTTACTCTTGTTCATATTTCTCGTTTGGATAACTGCGATGCCTATTTAGTGACACGTTAGGTTCTTCCTTATCCGAACAATTTTCATCTTTTCCCTCTCACTCATTGTATACCTCTACTATGTAACAAACCTTTCTCTATAAGCGTAACAAGACTTGTTACCTTCGATTAAAAAAACCATCATGCCCCTATCCAGGTCAGATATCGTTTTAACCATCATGCCCATATCCAGGTTAGATGTCATTGTAACCATCATGCCCATATCCAGGTTAGATTCAACCACATTTGGTTTGTGGGTAGCAAATGCTTTTGGATCATTTCCTTCCACTCCACATTGTAGAGAGCTCGGTCTGGGCATTGCAAAACTAACCACCCTTGCCGACTATTATTGCTCCAAGTCACCATAGGCCCCATGGACTCAAGTTTTCCAGCGTCGCATCGAAGATGAAACCTGTTAAAGTCTTTCATTTATACATCATTGGGTGGTTTCATGGCGGTTGGTAACGGCAAATCCATACGCCTTAGGGCAGACCCATGGATCCCAGCCTCCACCTACATGCATTTCCCAAGTCACACATGCCTTTTCGATACAAATGTCGACTGGATTCTCCTAGAATCCAGGACTTGGGACCTCCTTACCATTTCTCTTTATTGTAACGAGGAGGTGACGGAGTGTGTCCGTCAAATTTCCATCGGGCCCCCCTCCTTGGATGACTGTTGGAAATGGAAATTCACCTCTAGTGGAAATTTCTCTGTCATATCCGCCTACCACACCATCCATGACCACTATAGGGTATCCCCGACCAGACCCTCGCCGTCCACTGATCCTAAGCTCTAATGGTTTCTCTGGAACATGTCCCTCCCTCCAAAGATCATCACCTTCCTCTGGAAATGTAGCAATAACGCTCTAGCTACTAACGCTAGCCTGCTTCATCGCCAATGCAGCCCCTCTCCTGGCTGCTCTCTGTGCCACTTCAGGGAAGAATCAGTCGTGCACTATCTTTTTATGCCTCCCAATCTTGGCTCCTCATGTTCCCATCATGGGGTACACAAAACCCTAAGATGGGTTTCCTTCTCTGGTTCTCAGGTATTTGCGGGTCCCTATCCTTCTCCTCCCCGGCTAGAATTGATGTCACGTGTTGGAATTTCTGGAAAGCAGGTGGTCACCTGCTTAGCCATCGAGGCGGAGTTATCTGATTGGTCAACAACTTCATCACCGACCACTTCGTCCACCTTGTTCCGCCTCATCCCCCCCCCCCTAGCGAAGACCCATCCACCGCCACGATTCTGATCCCTAGAGATCCACTGCGATGGGTCATTTATTAACGACTCCCAGAAGGCGGCGTACGGCGTTGTCATATACAACCTCGACGGTGAGGTCCTTGATGGGAGAGCCGGAACCATGTTCTACTCTTCACCTTTGGCTACTGAGGCCCGTGCGTTACTCAAAGCTGCCCCCTTCGCCGCCCAGGCTCCCATTTCATGTCGTGTTTGGTTAGATAGCCTCACCCTAATCTCCGCCATTCACAGCCCTAAGCACCAATGGCCTTGGGACTATTACAGCCTTCTCAGAAGCATCTCCCATATCCGCCTCTCCAACCCCGAATTATCTTTCCACTACTTCCCCTGATCTTCCAACTTGGCGGCGGATAGCATTGTCAAATCCATAAGGATTGACACCTTAACGCCGGGCTAGATTTTTTCGGTCTTGTAATCATCCGTATTTTGGTTGTCGCCATTGTTGAAGAGTTGTTTCCTGTAAAAAAAAGTCTGTTTTTCAAAAGCAAAAAGGTCTTTCCTTTTTAAAAACATAATGAATAGCATTAAAGTCACTCATGAGACTCCAAGGTTCGCTTCTTTGAAATATAAAATTTCAAATTTCACTGTGCATTCCAAGTCAATGGCAGATTTGGTAGGGTTCCAGATAGTGCCATGACTCAGGGTAATTTTGGTCCTGAGCTATAAATTTCTATATATATTTACGATTATTTCAAGTCGAGCTCAAGGTAATTCTCGATCCGGCTCAAGATAATATTATTTCGGCTCAATACTCAATACATATTAATCATAATTTTAGTTTAGTACTCGCATTATTATTACTTTGTTAGAAAAAAATCGTTGATTGACACATTTAACCTTCAACGATAACTTGTTTTAAACTAAAAATGGCACAACAAATGTTGTTTTAACTTGGTATCACGTTTTAAAAAAAATATTCATAAATTGGTTATTCCATACATAAATTTGGATTCAAATTCGGCTCAATGCATGTTTCAATTTGTTCCAAGTATTTTTTCTTGCACCGTAGCTCCAAAGACAAAGATGAGGAAACCACCTTTAGGATCATCCACTGTATGAAAATGGATGACTATTTGGCTTTGACACCTACGTAACGAAGTAGACGTCTCACTGGTCCGGTCATGACTGATACTAGTTTGATGTAACACCCGTTGGAAATATTATGATCTCTCCTCCATCGGGCCAAGTGGCCAACTAACCACACCATGCATTCAAGAATTCAGAATGCTTATTCATTTCAAATCAAAATGATATTCATCTATAAAGATATGTAAAATGACAATGTAATTAACTTAAAAAAACAATGCAGTGCCTTCAAAAAATACAATGCAATTACATAACGTGATATATATAATAAATGGCAAAAAAGGAATCTCTAAAATATGATGGCAATGGTTTCCTTGACAGTTGTAGTGGCAGAGAAGCAAGCAAAGTAGTAATGAACAAAATGGCTACCATCGGTAAGTGAAGACAACCCTGACTTCCCAAGTAAAGGAGAAATAGCCCAGGCTGAAATTCCTGTCCGCCGCGAATTCACCATTCTTCACCTTATACGGCACCGGAACCCTCTCTCTCCTCGACGTCATCGGATTATCAAACTCTGCGTAATCGAATTCCCCCTCGTAATACACCAACATCGTCGTTTCCCCTCCTTGTACTCTCCTGTTCGCCTTTATAAACCACCAATTCTCCCCGTCGAACTTCCCGTCCGCACTCCACACCTGCACCGCCGGCGGCAGAGGGAACCCTCCGCACTCCTCGTCCAACAACCAAAACGCGTCGATCGTCTCCTCCTTAAACGACGGCACCCTACACCCCACCGGACTGTTCGGCACGATCGGCGGGGACGACACCCGGAACGTCGACTTAGGCACCCTCACGCGCCTCCTCTGGATCTTCACCGGCGCCTCCGACGTCGATATCGTGTCCCTGTACCTGTACTTGAAATCAGAACACCACTTGCGGTATTTCTCAACATCTTTCTTCGCAGATTTCAATTCGGCCTTCTTGGATGCCAATGGGCTGGTGAGTTCCCCTAATTTCGCCTCCTTCCCCTTCAGTTCCTTCCCGTAATCGACGATTGCTTCGTTCACTTCTTCTTCGGGAGCCTCGCCGCGGTACGGCAGCGCGTGTCGGCTGCTCCATATGGGAGGCAGCGGAGGGGGTTTGACGACGCCGTACTGAGACCAATTGAAGGTGTCGTTCAGTCTCAAGTACTGGACACCGAACGCCGGATCCACGAATTCGCCGGCGGATACGTCTAGGAAGCAATTGCCGTGAGGATTGACGAATAAATGGGACTGGGAGAGGTCTTCGGCCAGATTCTTTAGATCTCGTCCTCGGATATCCTCGTCGAACAATTTGAGGGAGTCGTACTGCTGGTGATTGTGGCTGCCGATGGTTCCGAGGCTATTCCAATCGGTGTTTCTGACGGCGGAGGGTGAGTGCGGTGACGTCGACGTGAGCTCGTATACTTGGATTGTGGTTTTGTCGGCTGAAGCGACGAAAGTGGCATTGGAAATGAACTGGAAAGGTGCCATCACATCTGGGTTTTGAAATGCCTCTTGGTTTCTTTCTTCTCGATCAGCTAGCTGGATTTTATGAAGATATGATTACAACAGTAGAGAGCGGCGTTCATACTTTACCATGCACAAAAGGACCCATTTTAATAATTCGTCAACTGTAACGCGTATGATATAATAATGGTGGATCCTTCTATATATCTGGTATATCGAAATTTTTGGTGTGCTCAGGTTTTTTTTTATAACGTAAATTCATCATCATCGTTCATTTTCAGTTTGCGATCTCGACGGTTTATAATTATTCGAATATTAAATTTTCTATTTCACATTTTATTTTTGATTTCAGTTTGAGATCTGAAATTAGATTGTAATTGATCCAAAATTTCATGTGGTTTTAAATAAAAAATTTCATGTGATTTAATTGAAATTGTTGCTGTTGATTTTTGTTGTCACTTTGGGATGCCATACATGGTGTTTTGTTTGATTTTTCAGTTGCAGAATGTCTCAAGTCTTGTTTTGAAGTACCGAGATTTTGTTATCTTGCTGCATTTTTTCGGAGTTGTATTTCATTCGTCTCCCTCTCTTGCTCTCGGAGCTTGTGCGTTAGCTTGCTAAAAATCTTTTGTCAAATTGAGAAAGCAAGATTTTTTGTCAAATTGAGAAAACACATGAGATCAAAAATAAAATGTGAAATAGAAATTTAATATTTAAATAATTGTGAACCGTCGAGATCGTAAACTGAAAATAGACGATGGTGATGAATTTACGTTACCAAAAAAAACTGGGCAAATCAAAAATTTCAATATACCATATATACCGAAGAATTCACTTACAACAATAATAATAATAATGAACCTCGACTTGGATGTTTTGTTAAATTTCAAAATAGTCAATTACGTGAGGTCAAAGACTAATAAAGGATTTATAAGAATTTGAAATTATCCAACAAGTTGGGTGATATTCTATTTCAACGCCCATCTCTAGAATAAATCATTCAACTTTGAATCATAATCCAGATATAATATTCTTATTTCCATGCTGATTTTTGTTTTGTTTTGACCTTTGAAGGTTTTAACTACTAAAAAGGTCCTTAAGAACACTAGCGGAAAATCCACATCCATGAGGAAAATTCACAAGTAATGTTTTGGTTGATAGAATTGTCTTTTCTAAGGTGGACGATTGTAGCTAATCAAATCAGTAATTTCTTCTCTCTAAAAGTTTAATTAAGTGGCCAAGAGTGTCAAGAGCAATGTCAAGTTGTGTCCTTAAGAAACTCTCGGCCATTCTGCCATTCTCTTGAACTTGCTTGGGATCAGATTTTCCTTCTTTCCCTTTTCTTTTCTTACACATCCTGTTTTATCTGAAGATCTGAATGGTTTATGGACAATGGTGGAGATACTTTCTTAGATTCAAATGAATTTAACATGGAAACTCACTCAGAGAATCTAACTCTGCTTGAATTTTCTACAACGATGTCAAAGCTTATAGATACACATGATTCTCCCGAATGTTTTGATTGCATTGTTGCACAAGGATGAAATCCACAATTGATTAAGAAGATCAAAATACTACAAGTTATTTGTCAATCAATGGAATGGAAGGGATGTAAGTGAAGACAACTCTGAAATGCAGAGAAGAGAGAGACGCCAGCCTTAGATGCCTCGTGGCTTTAAAATTGGCATCCACGCCACAAGGCACACCAACTCGCTCCTTTTTCCCACTGCGTCCGTTGTAAAACTCAACATAGTCAAAGCTCCCTTCGTAATACGCAACCATCGTTGACCCACCATCCGGATGGCTACTTCTCACGTACCACCAATTCTCCGTGTCAAACTTCCCCCCTCCCTTCGTTACATCCCATCCCACCTTGAACTCCGGCGCCGGACCCACCATCTCATCCTCCCCGTCGATCACATCAAAATTGTCCACCGCCTTCACATCCAACGACATCCCTCTAAACCTGTCCCCGGCTCCCTTCCCCGTTACTCGTGCGAACGTTGTCGGTGGAAGCTTCCGACGCCTTCCGTACAAGACTCTGTCCGCGTCCAAAATTAGCTTGCTCTTTGGTACGGCTCCCCAGTAGTGCTTACGGAAGAAATCCAATTCGCTCTTCGTTTGATCCAGTTGGGCCTCCATCTCCGACACCTGGTGGATTAGATTCTCCAGCTCGGCGTCCTTGTCGGCAATTCGACCCGCGTGGTCGACGACCACCTCGCCGTAGAGGATGTCGCGAGGGTTCCACACGGTGGTGATGTTAGTGGTGGTGGCGGATTTGCAGACGCCGTAGTGGGACCAGAGGAAGAGGTCTTGGAGGCGTAAGAATTGGAAACCGAGAATGGGATCGATGAAGTTCCTGACGTCGAGGAAACAGAGGCCTTCCAAGTTGACCAAGAGATGGGATTGGGTGAGATCTTCGGCTAAATTCCTGAGCGGGCGGCCTTTGATCATTTTGTCGAACACCTTCAAGGCATCGTAATGGGGTTGGGTTTTGGCGAGGGGTCCGGCGGAGGCTACGTGTTTCCAATCGCTGGCTGCAACTTCGTCGTCGGTCGCCAGTTGGTAGATGTGGACTGTGGCGTTGTCGGATGAGGAGACGAAGAGATTTCTGGATCTCAGTTCAAAGGGAGCCATTTTTGGAAAGGAAGTGGCGCTGCGAGATGAAATGATTTGTGTTGAATGGAATGGAATGGAATGGATAGGTTACTTATGCTGAGAGTATAAAGGGTTTTTCTTGGAGTATTCGTACAAAGGAAATCATATATAAAATAACATCAACTTATTCGGTAAAAGACGGTAGCAAATGCCATTTGAAGGAGTTTGATTCAACTAACTGTGCAACTGAAAATTGCTTCGTTGACTGAATCCTGGTCAAACTTGTCAACTTCTACTTCTAGAACATGCTATTGATCCCCCGAGATTCGTTTGTCGTCTTAATTGTTAAGTAAATCAGTAATGGTTAAAAAGTTAGTCCTTACCAACCTCCCGCTGCATAATGAGGCAGGCCAGTAGAGTCGAGAGTACGTAGTTTTAATCATTCGGCTCTCTACTGTGAGGAGGGGGCTTTGGTTGAAAAGCGTCACAACCAACCTCACATATGAGAGTGTGGTTAGTGTTTGTTTTTGGGATAAGAGCTAAATAATGAAGTGGCAAATTGAAAGGGATTGAATGTGAATAAATCATCGGTGGTCCGTGAGCTTTGATTACATAGACGCCGAGTTTCGATAGTAATATAGCAGCATTTTCTTATTTGAGAGCAGGATGATTTCAAATATAAAAGTTGATAACCTAATTATGACCAATCTAACCCAGTAACTAACAGTATATTAATCAAAACTGGCTACGGCTTTTAACTTTCTATAGTCTTGCAACGTTGAGCTCTAAAAAACAAAGTCCATATTAATTTATGCCATTCGGTCTCCTAATATGTTCAAATACGAACGCGTCATTGTTTCCTTCCTACGGCGAACTTTTCGGTCACATCTTGAGTCTTCACTCAGAAAATCATTACAGGTGGATTGGTAGAGAATTTAACATCACCTGTACATAGCATAGGCTTGACATTTAAGATCGCTAAATCGGATACCCGCCCGTCATTAGTAGCCAGGCCTAGGTAAACCCGCAACCCGGAATAGTTGGACTCCGGTAGGGTTTCGGTAATCAATTATCCGCCCAGACAATGGCGTAACCTGGATTTAAATTTAAGGGTGTCGATCCGTGTTAAATTCAAAATTTATAATTATTATTTACTAATATATTGAGTGTATATAATTTATTTAAATTTATCAACATGAAAGCTCTACTTTTCGAAGACTCGAGAAGATAATCATATCCTTATTTTTGTTATTTTGTATTTTGAATCGAAAGAATTTCTACTTCATAATATTTCTTACTTCCATACATGGGTTCGTACCGTATCTGTTACTTTTCATAATTCTGCCTACGAATGTTTTATATATTTGCTTATGCTCATTTGCAAATGAAATCATTTTGTTAGTATCTTTTTTATGTGTGTTTTATTGTTCATTGTGTTTTAATATTCATCTTATTAATTTTGTCTCTTGATGTTACCATTATTTTTTTTTATTTTTTCTTGAATAAGATTCCCTTCCGTTTTCTCTTTGTTGTTTTGACCCTTACGATATACTCAACAGTAATGTTTTCTTTCATTAGGTCGGTCATTATATAAGTTTGATTCTCACGTTAGTGTTAAATACCAATATAATGTTTTGGTGATTTTGAAAATTATGTTATCATTGCCATTTTTTTAATAGTACTATGATTATTGCTTATAGCCTCTACTGTTGAGCAGTCTCTTGTAATCATACAATGAGAGATTACTTTTAATTGTGGGATGAGCCGGTGTACGCGGAACAATACAATTTCACCCGCAATATGGTTAGTAAGATTTACGCTCTTGATGTCTGTGATATGGCCAATGAGATTTATGCTCTTGATGCCCACGATATGAAATGAGATTTACACTCATGATACTCGCGTTTTGACAATTTATTATTTGCCTATTTGTTATATGTGTGGGTTGCAGTTTACTTTCGGGTGCATGAAATTTGCATGATACATGGAAAGTGAAGCTATACTGTTGATGTTATTGTTCATTTTTCTATAATATTTCTCATACATATTTTTAACAATCGAAGCCATTGTTCTTTATCATCATGCACATCAATCACTTACATTACTACTGGTTTAATATAATTTAATTTCCTTTTTATGGGTTGCTTACCATTTAAATAGTATGGCCCAATAATTTTTTATGGATTTCTAGTTTATTGTTTGTTTTATGTTTTCATTATTATTATTATTTATATGACCTTATTATTAAGTTTATGATATTATCTATACGTTGCCTAGTTCCATTATATATTCTTTTTTAATATGAGTTAATATTTTCTTCCTTTCAATCATATTATTCACCTGTTATGATTTTTCAAATTCATAGCTATATTATATTGATATTATGTTATCAAACATCCGTTATGCTTATTATTAGTTATTGGTTCATTAATAATTTTTATATGAGTTTGTTATCAAGTTTATGATATTTTATTTATTTCTTATAATATTTTGAATAATTTGTAATTTGAGGCCTTTTAGGTTTCGGGCAAGCTTCACCATTCATTGGCATTGGAAGCTAAAATTCATTTATAATGGTCTTCGTGAAACCATCAAACACGATAATGAAACATCTTCTCAAGATAAAGTCATAGTTTTGATCTTATTCGCCATCATCTTCATGAATTAGATGAATGATTATCATTTCGATCCTCGCACTAAAAATATGAACTTGAAGTTCAAAAGTATAATTCTTCACTAAAGTTGAATTCATCAACTACCAAACGCCTTTAACGACCCAAATAGAGTAAAGCTCTCATGTGCCAACTACAAATGCTCCAATAAATATGATGCCAATACAGGACAATCTCTTATTACAAATGTCTCTAAAACATGCATGACGAATGATAAACCCCTCGGTTACAAAGAAACAAATCTTCAAAAGTGGAATGAAGCTATATATCAAGATGGTGAAATTGAGGTTAAGATTATTTAAGAAAAACCAACAAGAGAAACAAATAATGTGCTCAAGAAGAGTCTCAGGTACCTGAAAGATATGAATATGGATATCTCAATTATTTATATCTTGGATGGAAAATACTGGAACCGCAATGAAGGCAACATCGACGAAATTTTTGCTTAAAGTGTAACGCTAAATATGATAGTTGAAAATGAGAATCATGAGTCAAAATGCATGCAAAGAAAGAAATGATTGGCTGAAAAATTTCAATTTGAGGCAAAACCAAATTCTCAAGAGAAATGAAAAGTTTAAGACATCAAGTCTTTGTACATTGAGATGTAAAGTATCAGTATGAGAAGTTATGAAATATCTCATTTTTGAAAGGTTTTGTACAACAAACCTATAATATTTTGAGTATGAGAAAATATATTCTCATGTGGTGGATGCAACTACTTTTTATTATTTGATTAGTTTGGCAATTTGTGAAGGGAAAGAGTTTGCCCCTAATGGATGTCCTTGCAACCTATATGTATGGTTTGCATCATTCAATTACACATGTGGATATGAAATTCCATCAAGGATTTATTTTTCTATAAGCAAACAATTCAAGTTCACGTGAACAATATTCAATTATATCCAATTGACGTCATATGGATGGAAAGATTGAGAGAAGTGGTATATTTAGCATATCATACATTTTTCTATGCGTATAATTTCTTCTTCATTCTAAGTTGACTTTTTATAAAATCATCTTTGTCATATTTTATAGTTTCAAAATTCTTACCAAAATTTTCTTAATTTTATTTTACATGTAAAATGTGTTTTTTTTGTTTTGACATCATTGGATGTGATCATTTTTTGGTTACATAGATGACATACACATTATTAAGACTCCTAAAGAGTTTCTCAAAGCAATAAACTATTTGATTAGCTAGAGAATTCGAGATGAAAGATGATGTGGAAGAGCAAATCTTACCACTAACTTGCCAATTGTGCGTCTCTCTCGAACATGATTTTTGTATATCATCAATGATCTAATAATAATATCCAACAAGAAGTTATATGGATATAACATGGCTATTAGTGCCTGGATGGTGGTAAGATCACTATATGTGACTCTATGTTGATTTTAATCGACCTTTATTCTGACACGAGAACTGCTCGATTTTGAAGTAGTCATCTTGGTCATATTTGTGTTGGTTGACCATAAATTGGTCCTATGTGACAATTTTACCACTTGGTAGGTTGTGAAACCAACTTATAAAGCTACACCATCATTCAAAGACATGATCCTATAGATCATGCATGATATTTACTTTATATACCTTCTTGAGTTGCAAGAAAATATTGTAACGTAATGTGATGATAACGAAATTAATTATTCTCCATAGTAAGGTTCTGATGAGACATATTCTCATCTACTAGTAATCCAAGAGGAGTGTTATGTAAATATTGATTATGGATGACCATTGATCATATTATATGCATACATTATATGCACAAACTCCAATGAGTTGAAAGAATATTTTCATGAGTTTGAATAATCCCAAACAAGTGCACTCAATTGATATTTGGAGTTCGGCGACTTAATGATCTCAACTGATATAATGATGAGGGAGAGTTGATATCCTCATCAGGGGGAGTCGATATGAAGGACCCAGCCGATATCATCATCAGAGGAGTCAATACGCAACTACACTCTTTTACCTTAACCATAGTTTTTCCCACTAGGTTTATTCCTAGTAAGGTTTTTAATGAGACAATATCGATAATGTACTCGAAGAAATACCTAAATGGTCATTCAAGAGGGAGTGTTATGAATATAGTTATTGTAGAGCATGAATGCCCATTGTGTAACATATGCATTAATCATGAGAAATCAATTATCATTATTTCTATGTTTAAGTGTAGTTATGTTAGTCATGTAGAAGTTACATTATCTTGAGTCTATAAATAATATTCACAACATTGTAAGAGACACACCTCAATATAAATACTCTTCTCTTCTCATATCGTTTTTCTTCTTCATTTTAGTTTTGTAATAGAAAGCTAAATCCTAAAGCAATTTATGTAACAAATAGAACTAGCTAAAAATTAAAATAAGGAAAAGAATAGAAAAATTATTGGTAGACACTAGCATCTCGTTCGCAACGATTGATCGCTTTATCCATCATCATAGTCATCCATTTACGAAGAGACGCTTTGACAATCTCTCTCCTTTTAACCATCTATGACGGAAAGAGAAGCTTCTCATCATCATTCTCTTCTCCTTCTCCACATTGCCGACAAACACAATCGTTAAAACTATAAATTCATCCAAAATGAGGATTTTCAACGTTGCTTCCTCCTTCGCTGCCGCTCTCATCCACATTTTCACCCATAGAAGACACAAATTTAAGAATTTAAAAAAATAGAGATTTCCGATGGAAAACAGAGGTTTAAGAAGTTTGTGAGTTTTTCTGTGGTCGAAGAATATTTGGATTTAGGGAAAGGAATTTGGAGCTGTTTGATTTTTGGATTTGCAATTATGAATTTATTTGTTTGAATGGATAACCCGTAATCGTATAACTAGTTTTGTGAGTATAACAAGGTATAAATTTGAAACTCTTAACTATTAATACGTCTAAATAATTGTTATTCAAGTATTTTATAACCGGTTATAGAATATTATAACTAGTTGTGGAAAGATGGTTCGACCCATGTTGGACTCTTATTGACGATTAAACATACCTATAACTATTTACAAGACACTATAACAAATTACAAACACTTGTAACTAGCTACATTTGATTATAGAGGTAGTCGAAATCTCGTTCCCATGCCAAAGGTGGTGGTGGTAGGCATCAGTAACTAGTTACACACACCTATAATTAGTTACATACAACCATAAATAGTTACAAATACTTGTAAATAGTTGTAGGTAATTAGTTACGGAAAGGTGAGCGAAAGTTTGCCGAACTTTGGTCTGAGTCTCGCTAGAGTTTGGTATAAAATTTACAAATGACCATAACTTGTTATCCGTGTTATATGTTACAGACGATTATAACCTATTACAAATACTCGCTAAAAAAGTCAACGGAAACTCATGAAAAAAATCAACGAAATGTCACTAGAAAAGTTGTCTGAAAAGTCATCGGCAATGGACCCTCGTGAGAGGTGGTGGGTGCGGCTAAAAATTGGAAAAAACTAATTAAATTGTTTTATCAAATGACCTAATGACACTTTATATACAAATCATTAAATCCGTTAAAAGATCAAATATATATTTCAAGTTTGAGATTTTAAACTCTTACAATTTTATTTAGTATGAAAAACAATGTATAATTTTTTTTCATGATTCATATAAGAACAGATAAATAAGGGGGTTGCTAAACGACGCCCTACATTTTACTATCAAACGCCCTAACATCGTCGCAATATTTGAATTCGGTAATGAAAATGACGTGAAAGCCCCTTGAATAGTAAAATGAAGTTCTTTATAAGACGCCGAATTTTGAAGTACTTTCACACCTCATTGAAATGTAGTCCTGCCGCCGGACCCCTCCGCCGCCGCCGCACCGCCGCCCGTCGCCCGTCGCCGCCCATAGAGGTAAAAAAATATTTATTATTTAAATTAAATTAGCAATTATATTTAGTTTAATGAATTAGCAATGAAATAGGTAACAATTAATACTTGATAATTAAATAATTAATCGATTAGTGAATTTACTAATTTCTAAATATTAATTAGTAAATTTGGTAATAAATAATAAGTAATTAATAATTAATAATTAATTATTATCATTTAGTTTAATTAGTCCATATATGAAAAATAATTTCAAATGAGGGATTAATATTTGTAATTTGTAATTGAATATTTATTTTACTAATAATTGAAACTTAGATATTAGTTATTACAATTAAGGTGAAATAACAATCCCCCAATTAGTGTTAGTTATGTTAGTAAACTATCCTCGGTCCGTCCCACCTCTTAGCAAGTGCCTACCCACTAGCACATGAGGCCGGGGTCTGCCTACAACGCAAACTCGGGAAGTACTCGTAGATCCACGACTGCAGCAGAGTAAGACAGCCTGACAGGGACGTAGATCCCGCACGAGAGCAACCCCGAGCTGCCTGTACAGGAAAGCTAGTGTAGCCGCACCCCAATTTTACTCCCGAGTCATCCGCACATCTCGCAACCTCTCGAGAACCCCAATACGGACACAGTTCTGACTCCTGTCACAGAAAACCGTAGAAGCCATCAACACAATCAAGTAGAAAACGGTTGTGCTCGCATCGTCAAGGTATCCAGCCTCAGCAGCGTCGACTAGGTGGTCGAGATGAAACCCGCCTGCTCTGTAGCACTTCCGCCTGATCTCATCCCCATCAACATTAAGAATAGTGGCTAGCTGCCTCACATACGCTTTCTCGCCCTCTAAACTAAGCTGGGTGCCTCGAATGGGGAGCCTTAGTAGGTACAACACACCGTGTAGGGTAATCGTGATCTCTCTGAATGGCATGTGGAAGGTGTTGGTGTCTGACTGCCACCTCTCAACAAATGCCAACAGCAAGGGAAGATCTAAACTCCACAACATAACTCGACCAAGAAGCGACACCCAGAGGCATCGACTAGCTGCCGAGCCTCAGGGGAAGGCCAAACAAACCTCTCCAGCCTCATGACCCTAGCCTTCGCAAGGCGGAGTCTGAACCGTGATGCCGGCTTGGAGTCCAAACCCTGCGTCCAGAGGCGGTGGGCTATGTGACAGCCGAAACTAGGGATCACAGTAGGGATCCGGGGTCCACCAGGAGCTAGACCAGTAAGGACCAATAAGTAATCACTCCCTGCCGGTGCTACTAGAATGGACCCCTGTAGAACGAGCTCCCCTGCAGAACGAGCTACAGTAAGCTCCCTCCCAGCATAGTGCAGATCGGGGTCCACGTATATCGGGCCAGGAATCTGAAACTGCATACTAGACTGGCCATCATCCCCTAGTTTAGATTTCTTTCCCTTCAATTTCTCCTCCAACAATTTCCTATTTGATGCAGAAATAGGACGACCGATAAACCGCGACAAGTCATCATCTCCCATCGACATCGCTTCTAACTATATATGCAATTTAAATAATAACTATTAATTACAAATCTAACACTTTATAGTTGAACTAATAATTACAAATGTTAAACTTGTATTCACTTTTTCGTACTAATTATAGCGAGGGATTGCTATTTCACTTTAATTATAATAACTAAACCCTCATTTTCATTTATTAGTAAAATAAATATTCAACAACAAAATTAAAGATTAATTCGTAAGTTTATATTATTTTTCGTATATGGACTAATTAACCTAAATTATTATAAGTAATTCTTAATTACTTATTATTTATTACCAAATTTACTAATTTGGTAATTTCGATGTTAATTTTTACGATATTAATTAATTAAACCATAATTAATATTTAGTAATTAGTAAAATAGCATTAAACTTTTTTTCGAATAACTACAAATAATATTAATTAATCCCTAATTTTAAATTATTTTTCGTATATGGACTAATTAACCTAAATTATTATAAGTAATTATTAAATACTTATTATTTATTACCAAATTTACTAATTTGGTAATTTCGATATTAATTGTTACGATATTAATTAATTAAACCCTAATTAATATTAAGTAATTAGTATAATAGTTCTAATTTTTTTTTCAAATAACTACAAATTATATTAATTAATCCCTAATTTTAAATTATTTTTCGTATATGGACTAATTAACCTAAATTATTATAAGCAATTATTAATTACTTATTATTTATTACAAAATTTACTAATTTGGTAATTTAGATGTTAATTGTTACGATATTAATTAATTAAACCCTAATTAATATTTAGTAATTAGTAAAAGATCCTTAATTTTTTTCCGAATAACCACAAATTATAATTATTAATCCCTAATTTTAAATTATTTTTGGTATATTCACTAATTAACCTAAATTATTATAAGTAATTATTAATTACTTATTATTTATGACCAAATTTACTATTTTGGTTATTTCGTGGTTAATTGTTACAAAATTCAACCCTGAACCTTAATTAATATTTAATTATCAAGTATTATAATCATTAATTGCTAATTCAAAAAAATAAAAAAAAAATTGATGGTCGGGCCGACCGGCGGCCGAGACTTTTGGCGGTCAACGTCGATAGCCATACAAGGCAGTCGGCGTTGACCGCCAACGGTCTCGGCCGACCATCAACCTTTTTTTTTGTTTACCTCTACAGGCGGCGGCGGGCAGGCGGGCGGCGGCGGGATGCGGGTCAGGCGTGGGTGGGTGGGCGGTTTCGGGGAGTGATTTAAGAGAGTCTTTCAACTATTGAAAGTTTACGAAAAATAGGAAGTGTGTTTCATTCGACCCCAACTTGTGTATTTAAAGAAGAAGTTCGAAGGTATTCGCATAATTTGATATTTGTGAATTTAATGATAGTAAAATTTAGAAGAGTAAAATTTAGGATATTTTTTAGCTGTTCAGTAAAATAAATGGTGATAAATTTGTAGTGGGGACACGCGTTTTAATAAGAAAGGAAAACAGCTTGTACTGCAGTCTTTGCTACCTCCCCAGTCCCATCAGTGGCTCAGTCTCAGTCCTTTATTGGTGGGTTATCTTTTTCCACGCATGTTAGATCAGCATCCGTGCATTTCGATCATTTATGCAAACTGAAACTGGTGGTTAATTTTCTTGTATATATTTTATTTTTGCTTCTCGATCGGCTTTTAGTTGTAGTACTTCTTGTTTTGTTTGGTTTGGCATATTGTCCTGAGCCCTGCAGAAATATGCCTGGTTTCAAAATTGCTGAACCTCTACTCCATCCAACTGGATCATCTCATACATATATATGTTCTTTATTATACAATGAAATTTAAGTCGAGCAACGACGAAAATGATCCCACTATTTTTGTAAACCTACCCAGCGGTCGCTCGGTCCAACTTTCGACCATGGATATTCTTATATACATGTTGCTTGCTTCTGAATATAAAAACTTCATTGCGCGATGAATGAAGATGACCCATGTCATTGACCATATGATCTCACGTGGTTTCAGGAGAATCTCACTGACCTCTCACTGACCTCTCACTGCTGCACCGCTTTATTATCTGTCTGACATTTTATATCATTATTATTAATTGAATATATGCAATGGGCAGCTGGATCCGAGTATGGATTCATAAATTTTCGCAACTAAACCTACCTCACCCTTTGTACTACCATTCTGTAAGTAATTACTCAATGAATCTCGCCGCTGTGATTTACTTTGGCGGTCATAGTACGATATTTGTTACTTTAGCTTGTTTTTAATGGCACCGATGATGCAGACAGTCGGTCCAAAAAATCTCTACCACAAAACTGCATGATCTAGTCTGCAATCGGGACGTTTTCTGAGATTCATCGTCTTAGTCTAAAGAACAAACGACCATTTGTAATATGAACTGTGAATTGAACCGTTATGAGAATTGCTTTAGAGTTTCTATGTCGATGAAACCTCTTATCCTTGAACGTTTCTCTTGTCGGGTTGGGAATGCAGATTTGGTTTTTCAATGACTTTTACTGAAGAGTAGGGGGTATGGCCATGCGGGTTTGATTGAACTTCCAAAGTAATAAAGCGTAGTGGCCCATAAGTGATATGAATATGATAGCCTCGTGTTCCCTTCTCGTAATGTTCATTTATTCTCGCAATCATAATTCCTGGTCTCAAAATAAACATTTTCAATTTTTCACAAATCTTTATCTAGTTATTTTAGTAGTAGAATCGTTTGTTAATAACCGAGAGTCTCAAATTCTCAAATTTAGTTTACACATTTACACGCCATAAATACAAGACCGACCAAGATTTAACCCTCCCAGGCTGTCTCTTTCTATCTATCTCGCCTATTTATACACCTACCTACTTGATCTCTCACCAACTCACATATCTCAAGGAAAATGGCATCCAAAGCCTTCTTCTTTCTACTTGCTACTGCTGTTCTAGCTCTTTCTTCTCATGCTGCTGCTGATCAAGATAATCACTTCTTCGATGAGGTTGGTATACATACATATATATACATGCTGCGGATGTCTCTGTTTTTTGTTGATGCAGGGGTTTTTACTTCTTTTGTTTTCCCAGAGACTGTTTGCTGCAATTTTGGCAGAATACTGGGTTTTGTCTTGTAATAAGCTACTGTGACTTTTGGTCTGTTTTTTACACACACTTAATCCAAAGAAAAAAAACCCCTCCTTGGCTCCTTCCTTCCCCAATGTTGTTTTAATTATAAGTTCATAATGATCGATATCCCTATTTTGTTCTCTTATTATATATCATTGGTCAGGCTGTTACCACTAAATATGTGAAATCTCCACCACCTCAACTGGCACCGGTAGTGCCGCCGGTGAAGCCACTTCCAAGTCCCTCTCCTCCACCGTCACCGCCGTACAGCAAGCCACCACCAGCAGCTCCAACTCCACACTACCCACCACCGGTCGCCAAACCGCCTACTCCTGCCCCTGCCCCTGCCCCACTTCCAACGCCACCACCCCCGATCAGGTCCATTAAAGGTAATTAAAAGAAAGAAAATGTAGTCGATTGGAGATCTCGATTTTATGATAGATATATCGAATGAATAATTACATGTTGGTTGGTTGGTTGTGTACGTGCAGACTGCGTTCCATTGTGCAGCGAGAGGTGCAAGCTACACTCGAGGCAAAATGTGTGCAACAGAGCATGTATAACTTGCTGTGGTAGGTGCAAATGCGTGCCTCCTGGAACTTATGGGAATAGGGAAAAGTGCGGGACTTGCTACACTGGAATGACCACCCGCTTCAATAAACCCAAGTGCCCTTAGTTAAGTAGTTACACTACTAGTATTTTATTATGACCATGCCCCACTGCTACTACGTACCTACTACTTCTACTGCACTACTGCTCAGCTAAGTTTTCAGATTATGTAATGAGGTAGAGGCTTTATTGCCTTATTAAAGTCTCCTTGGAGATGAATGCCATTGGAAACCAGAAACGCTACCTTCGTTTATGAATCTTTTCTTCCGTTTCTAGCTTACCCAACCCAACTGTTCTGGCTGTGTCCATAAGTGTTTATGCTGCAAATACCATGTTACTCTTGACTTCTGTATGGGACTCCAATTCTCCAGATCAGGATCATTTTAGGGCCTTGAACTCCCACATTTTCTAAGAGTTTACATTAACCAATAGAGTTCCACAGTCGGTGCTGGAATTTTCGCATGGATTTTCATTGCTGGTGTCGAAATTTACTGATAGTGTTTTGCTACCGGAACCAAAAACTTTCCAGTATAGTCTCACCGTCGCTGTGGGCAGTCTAGCTACTACCAGTAGGGTTCTTCTTTCGAAGTTCTATTAGAAGTGTTCTGGTCCACCGTTGGGATTTTAACAGTAGAGTTTCACCACTGGAATCTTGCCACTAGAGTTCCGACGCTGGTAATGGACAGGTACAGTTTCACTGTTGGAATTTTAAAGGTAGAGTTAAGCCGTCTAAAGTCTATTAGCAAAAGAGCTGCCGCTGGAAATCTACTGGCAAAGGTCTATCACCGGAAAAACCCGTTGAGAACTTTGTCTCCAAACCTTCGCCGGCCGTGCTGAATTTGTTGATCGTGCTATATGTGGAAGGAAAACGGTACCATGAGGGGGCTCATGTATAGTGTTGGAGGAATTTCATGCTGAAGTTTAGTTTAAAAGGGCAATTTCGTAACTTTATGTTAATTTTTTTGTATTTTCCTTCTATTTTTGGTCAGAATTTATTTTTTTCCCTAATTTTTTTATTTAATTAATATTTTTTACATATGAATTTGGATTCGAATAATTTTTGTGCCAAAATCTTAATTTTTTAAATACGATTAAAACTAGCACAACCTTGATAGGGTCGATGAACTTTTTTTTCCAAGGTCAAAGACGTGAGTTGACTGCTCAAAACTACACATTATATGTATCATCAAACTAGAGGTACTTATTAGCCACTTTGAGATAGTTAATAGCAACTTAGATGTAGACGTAGTTATTAGCAATTTAGATATAGGTATTAGCCACTTTAAGGTAGATATTAACAACTTAAACGTAAGGTAGATATTACCAATTTAGAGTTAAATATTAGCAACTTTGAGGTAGACGTAGTTATTAGTAACTTTGAGGTAGTTATTAACAATTTAGACGTAATTATTGAGGAAATTCTCCTAGTTATTAGCAACTTAGAGGTATTGAGAAGTCCTTGTTCCTAATATATACATTTTACGACGGAATTATGTAAGATTGTACCACCCCCTCCCCTTTCAAAATGAAGGGATGATGAAGTCTCCTAAAAAACACTGGTGATGCCCTTAAAATATATATACTTTTTTAAAAGTTCTCAACTACTCCAAATATTGATATCATTATATTCGTTTAGTCTTTCTATGCAAAGAGTATGAAAATTGAACAAGAAATGAAATCATAAATATGCTTGAAAGAAGGAATTTTAAAAAAAATTATTGAAATAAAATCAATATTAATCTCATTAGATTCGTCTTTAAAAGGCGAGTCTTTCTATATAAAGAAAATAAAAATCGAATTTAAATTGAAGAAGTTATGTTAGTCTAAAAAAATAAATGAAAAATATATATTTTTATAATTCCCAAATAGCCTATCAAAGTTTGAACCGTTAAATTAGAAAAGGCTGTTTAAAAGGAGATCTGATGGTTGTAATTCCTTCAGCAGCTTGCTGAAGGCTTCCTTCAGCACCAAAAGTGCTTCCCCATGAGGGTATAAATACTTCTATACCATATTTCCACATATCTTTTGGTTTATATTTTGATTTTTGAGGTTGTGGATTCAAGAGATAGTATTAAACTATCTCCAATGATAAAAAGCTAAAAAGGTCAAATTTTGGCAATTTTGGCTTTGACAATTCGGGTTTTACTCTAATGGTGCAAGGGTTAAATTTGGCTCCAATCATTTATTTTTCGTCCAAATCAAATATAATGTTGATTTCGTTACTTTAATTAGATAATTTGCTAACGATTTATATACATATATATATATATATGTATTAATGATTATTAAAAATGAACATTTCGATGTAATTTTTTTAATTTTGATATAAATATTTGTTGTCACTAATTTTGACATAATCATTTACGTAACCATCGTAACTAGTCACCATTTTTCATACATTCATCTAATTTCCGATCGAATGAGTTGTGCCATCAACTATTCATCTAATTTTTTACATAATGAGTTGTGTCATCAGCTGTTCATCTGAATTATGACTGAAAGAGTTGTGCCATCAACTATTCATCCTTACTTTCAACCAATATGAACTATGTCATCAACTGTTCATCTTTACTTTTTTAAAAAAAAAATTGTGATATCAACTGGTCATCCTTACTTGTGAAAGGATGAGTTGTGCCATCAACTGTTCATCCGTACTTTAATCATATTGGTGCATAATGAATCTATTCATCTTCCTATACATGAAACCAACTAATTCTACTCATCCCACCATTCAACACCTTCTTCACTCTCTCAACATCATAACATTTCTCCACATACATTCCTCACTATTTTTCTCATTGATTCCTCTAGTAACTCATCTGATGAGAGGGAAATGTAAGTTGATGATAGCCAATGGGAGATAGAGTGCCAACAAGAACGTCAAAGTGTAGAGATGATGTTGATGTATGGAGGCCTTCTACACCAACAACAAGCAACATCTTCTCGTCATCGTTCATCTGCACGAACACCATTGAGGGGTAATAAGGGAGAAGCTCACATACGTTTGATGCAAGATTATTTCAACGCAAGTCCAACCTATGGCCCTAGGTGATGTGTTGGATTATCGACACATTTGTTCTCGTCGTAAACTACATTTTTGTGTGTAGATTCCTCAAATTGATCGAATTCATGAAGTTTTATACATATTTGGTTCCCCCTTGGCCCGTTTTACGTTGCTTTATATGTTTTTGGTACATTTTAGGTGTCATATGACGTCTCAAGATGAACCAAGACATAACGGGGAGGCCGGAACAACTCAGTCGTTCGACTTGGGAAGAAAACGTTATTGTTTATTTTGAGCATAACTCGTCGCTCGAAAGTCCCATTGATGCAATGTCAACGGTGTTGGAAAGCTAATTCGATTTTCTACAACTTTTATGCTGACACCGTGGCAAACTCCGTGTACTTAAAGAATACGACATGTTCTAAAAAGGACTCGGCTGTGTTCTTCCTATTGATGCCCACAACCGAGAAGAGCAGAAGAAATGACACGACCATGTCCTTTTAGGGACACACCTTGTCCTTGTGGAACACGGCATGTCCTTATAGGACATACCATGTTCTCCAAGGACACACCATGTCCTTTGCCATGACGAGATTTTTTGAGCTTAATCCTTCTCCAACTTGGTCCAGAAGCCTATAATTACCCCCGATACCCCTTTGGACGAAATATACTTCATTATACACATACTTTTGAGCTCTTAGAGAGAGCTAGAGTTCTAGAGAGCGATTGAAGCAAGAGTTCATTAACGATTGCAGACGAATCAAAGAGCGGCGATAAGACGGAAATTCCTCGACGCAAGATGTCTCTTCTCGGGTTATTTTCCTTTCTTCTACCTTTCTTGTTTCTCGAACCATGAGTAGCTAAACTCTTTGTGTTGTTTGGATTGGATGAAGGTTTAGCTTAGCTTTTGTATGGATGATGGGGTTTTAACCCTTTGATTTGTTATCGAGGTTAGTCAGACTTATGATGTGTTCTTGCTAAACCTAATTTCTAATTCAATTTCGCTTGATCATCTTGATTAAATCATCATCATTGATTTGTGAGTCCGAGAGGAACATAGATTAATAGGTCACTTATAAATAACTCTAGATAGTTCGTTAGCTCGATAGAGAGGAACAAATCATTTAGGCTTTTTGCATCACTTATCATTGTGGCATTTCATCGAACACCTTTAGTGCGTTCTGATTGGGTATAGATTAGCTCGAGAGAGGAGTTTATAGTTGAACATAATAGATCTTTAGAGGCGCAAGAGTGATCTAAGACTACAGTAGGAAATCACCAAGCCATTATACCCTAAATAATTGAGATAGCATATCGTTCATCCATGCATTGCTAGCTTTAGTGGATTCGAGTCCAAACAACCTTCATTCCCATATTTGAAACTCAATCTCCTGCATTTGTTTACTTTTGATTTGCATTCTTAGTTGATAATGGGTTACAAAAACAATCAAACAAACATCATTCACTGTTACTTGGTTTAGTTATCATAATCAATTTCAGTAACATCATTAGAAAGACCCTAGGGAAATAAGATTCCATTAGAGAAATCTAGTGGGTATTTGGTTAGAGGGGTAAAATCCACTCGTCAAATTGGCGCCGTTGCCCGGGAATTTTCTAATATAGGAAAGATTTTGATTGGTAGTTATTCCCTCACTTTTTTATCATCTCTTTTCCTCCCACATGGTTTACTCGGTTTCTTTTGAATTTTATTATGCAGGATTACAGCTGGGATAGACAGTGGCAAGGTTCCTATATTGAAGGTAACTACAATGAAGGTTGGGGTTCTTCACCCAACCAATATTATGAGAACCAAGTTTCACCAAGCTACTACCAACCTAATCATGGAGGAGAGCAACAATAATGAAACAACTTTGGGCAAGAATCAGATTCATATTGGAATCAGGCCCAATCTACACCACCTTGTTTTCAAGACTCATCAACAACTTACTACCACCAAAGCTACAATGAAGACTATCGGTCCTTTCACAATCAATATTTAAGTGTTGATTCATATCAACCTTTGCCTCCTGAGAATATATATGCAAATATACTTTTGGAGAGATATCTTTCCCAAACTCGTGAATTCATAGCGAGGAGTAGAGAAGCAATTAGGCTATCTGAGCTATGACAAAGTGAATTTCCAAAGATGGTTGATCAGCTATTGGCACGTCTTAAAGAACAACATTCTCATCCTCAACCACAAGAAGAGTTCGATTATGAAGATGAATATGATTTGGATGTATTAGCTAAAGTAGTAGATGAAGTGGTGGAGGGGTTATTTTTCTTCGAAGAGAATCTAGTTGTTCAGGATGGCAAGTTAGAAGAGTTTGAAAGGGAGAAAATACCTTTCCTTGAAGACAACCTAATTTTCTATGTTGGGGAGTTAAAAATTTTAAAGAGGAGAATGAAGAAGAGTTTGTGGAAGAGATGTGGGAAGATGAAGTGCATCTCCATAATGATGTTCAAGCTACCATTGAGCATTCCACCATTTGTCGCTCCTCTCCAATTATGGTCCCACCAAGAGAACCCAAGACCCTTCTTGATTTTTGTTTGATTATGAAGTACGTATGTCAGGAAACTGATAATGAGTGCTTCACACACAAGATTAGAGATGATACTATCTCGGGACCAAACCTACCTGCCCAGAGGACTTCTAAAGCTACACCATCGAATCAGGGATAGTTGAGGATACCGGTGTCGACACACCATACTACCTCTTCCCTCATTAAGTAGTGGCGACCAAGAAGAGAATGCAACTTCAAGGCATGAACTGGAGCTCACATCCACTTCACCGGCTTCTCCATCAATCTCTAAGGGTCCTACTTGGCATTCAACTCCAATACTTGAAGAAACTAATGGAATTCAAAGAGGTTCTAAGTTGGGCAGCCTAATCCAGGTATCGTCTAGCTCAAAGACGTAAAAGAAAGAGCGCTTCTCGGGAGGCAACCCGAGCTTCAAGTCTTTTTGTTTTATTTATTTTGCTTATGTCATGTGGTTGAACTATTGTGAGTTTGTTTTCTTTTCTTTTATTTCTCGTGGTTTGATGTAAGGGATTGGCAGTAGCCTTCTTCTTCTTCTTTCGGATCTCTATGGCTGTAGGACTCTTTTCATATCTCGAGGAAGTTTCGATCTCACTTGCCGTCCGAATGGAGCCTTGGTCTTTGTCCAGACTCTACATTGGTTCGCTCTCACGATATCAACTAAGTAC
This sequence comes from Linum usitatissimum, assembly GCA_030674075.2. Taxonomy (NCBI): domain Eukaryota; kingdom Viridiplantae; phylum Streptophyta; class Magnoliopsida; order Malpighiales; family Linaceae; genus Linum; species Linum usitatissimum. The sequence continues at coordinate 3,829,398 of JAUJYP020001424.1, forward strand.
CATATTTTCTGCCCTATCTCCCTTCACTGTTTGGTCCATTGGGGACAATGTCATGTTTAACTGTGGGCTGAATTAGGGTGTTTCTAAAATTCGGGTACTTAACTTGTGATTAATTATGCTGAATTATTGTTCTTACTTATCAAAAATCCCTCTTGAGCTTAGTTTGTGGATGTTAGTGAATGCATGTTTAGTGTTATAATTTATTTATGAATGTCTTGGATGTCAGGATGTCATTTTCGAACCTCCTGTCATTTTTCCAGAAATTAGTATACTAGAGAGTCATATATATGTTAAATATGAATTTCTACCTTCCACTGTTTTGTTCTATGTCGCAGTAGAATGTATGTTGTATCCACCCCAATGAATTTGCCTAAAACAGGCGAGAGGAGTCCGAATGAGGTTGCTAAATAAAAAATGTCGTGGGGGGTTTGATTGCAACCGAAACACGTAGGGCGACCTAGAGGTCTGCTGTCTTCCCAACCTTTCTAAGGCTTGAGGCGTGCGCTAGAGACTGGTTACTTCCGAATCCGGATTAAGTTGTGATTATTTACCCCATTTTGAAAAAGCCGCTATCTAAAAAAGCAATAAAAAAGAAAAACAAAGAAAGAAAAGAAACGACGTTTCAACATTCGAGCTTTGTTTACAGTAATATGTAATCTTAGATAGTCAAGTAAGCAACTCAAAATAAGAGGGAGGTGCTAGCATTACTTGAGTGCTATTAAAATTTGAAGCACCTCATCCCTCATGATGGAAGAGAAATCCCGGCCAAGACGAGCCGTCGATCTATTACTTCCGTTGGCAACTAGAAGGTATAAGTGTTTGGGGGATATACACTCTGATGGTTAGGTGCCAAGTCATTTATATCATATGCATGAGTCTACCTTATACTAGTCTATGGGAATCAGTGTTATATGCCTAATTGTGTGGTTTGTTGATTGACTTGCATTCCTGAATACCATGATAGAATTAAGGGCCTGAACTTAGTCTTCTGATCCCCGTATGTTGAGTTCTTTATAGAGTAAGATTAGTAGATTTTCTTGAGGACAAGCAAACGTTTAAGTGTGGAATGATTTGATGTGTTGGATTATCGACACATTTGTTCTCGTCGTAAAGTACATTTTTGTGTGTGTAGATGCCTCAACTTGATCGAATTCATGACGGTTTGTGCATATTTGGTTCCCCTTGGCCCTTGGGCTGTTTTACATTGCTTTGTATGTTTTTGGCACATTTGAGGCATCATATGACGTCTCGAGATGAACCAAGACATGACGGGGAGATCGGAACAACTCAGTTGTTTGACTTGGGAAGAAAACGTCATTGTTTAGTAGTTTGAGCATAACTCGTCGCTCGAAAGTCCGATTTATGCATGGTCAGCAGTTTTGGAAAACTAATTCGATTTTCTACAACTTTTATGTTGACGCTGTGATCAAATTCCATATACTTAAAGAATAATGAGTGTTCTAAAAAGGACTCAGCCATGTTCTTCCTACTGATGTCCACAGCCGAGAAAAGCAGAAGGAAGGACACGCCCATGTCCTTGTGGAACACGACATGTCCTTATAGGACACACCGTATTCTCCAAGGACACTCCATGTTCTTTGCCATGACGAGATTTTTTGAGCTTAATCATTCTCCAACTTGGTCCATAAGCTTATAATACCCCGAGACCCCTTTGGACAAAATATACTTCATTATTCACATATTTTCGAGCTCTCAGAGAGAGTTAGAGTTCCAGAGAGCGATTGAAGCTAAAGTTCATTAACATTTGGAGACAGATTGAAGATCGGCGATAAGACGGAAATTCCTCGACACAAGATGTCTTTTTCTCGGGTTATTTTCCTTTCTTCTACCTTTCTTGTTTCTAGAACCATGAGTAGGTAAACTCTTTGTGTTGTTTGAATTAGATGAAGTTTTAGCTAGCTTTTGTATGGATGATGGGGTTTTAACCCTTTGATTTATTATCGAGGTTATTCAGACTTATGAAGTGTTCTTGCTAAACCTAATTTCTGATTCAATTTCGCTTGATTACCTTGATTGAATCATCATCATTGATTTTTGAGTATGAGAGGAACATAGATTAATAGGTCGCTTAGGAAGAACTTAGATTGTTCGTTATCTCGAAAGAGGAACATATCGTTTAGGTTTTTTGCATCATTTATCGTTGTGGCATTTCACTGGACACCTTTAGTGCGTTCTACTTGGGTGTAGATTAGCTCGAGAGAGGAGTTTATAGTTGAGCAGAATAGATCCTTAGAGGCGCAAGAGTGATCTAAAACTACAGTAGAAAATCGCCAAGCCATTATAACCTGAATAATTGAGATAACATATCGTTCATTGATGCATTGCTAGCTTTAGTGATTCGAGTCCGAACAACCTTCATTCCCATATTTGAAACTTAATCTCTTGCATTTGTTTACTTTTGATTTGCATTCTTAGTTGATAATGGGTTACAAAAAGAATCAAACAAACAATCATTCACTGTTACTTGGTTTAGTTAGCATAATCAATTTGAGTAACAACATTAAAAAGACCCTAGGGAAGTACGATTCCATTAGAGCAATCTAGTTGGTATTTGGTTAGCGGTGTAAAATGTGCTCGTCACTAGGTTCTTCCAAAGGCGATATCGGACGGCGCCCCCTTCCTTATTCAACCGTATCATGGCAGATGTTGTTCAACACAACCTATATTTCAAGCAACGTCGGGATGTTCCCGACAACTCCTTCTCCCCACAACAAAAGTTACAAGTTCATTTCAGATGCTTGCATATGGTTGCTCAGCCGACTGTGTAGACGAGTATTGTCGAATGGGGGGGAGCACTATATTGGTGTGTTTGGGGAAATTTTTCACGACCATCCTCACCATTTATGGTCTTCAATACTTACGAGCACCAACTGTTGAAGATCTTCGTCGCCTTCTTGACCATAGTTCTCGTCGTAGCTTTTCGGGTATGATTGGCTCAATTGACTGCATGTTTTGGGAATGGAAAAAGTATCCAACTGCATGGGCTGGCCAATATACTGGAAACAAGAAGAAACCAACCATTGTCCTTGTAGCTGTAGCGTCATATGACACATGGATATGACATGCTTTTTTTGGAACTCCCGGATCGAACAATGATATCAACACTCTTGGTGTATCTCCACTTTTCGATGAAGTAGTCAGAGGGTTTCTTCCAAAATTCAGTTGTGAGGTAAATGGTACCACATATGATCAGTGTTATAGTTAATGGTTCAAGTTTAATATCCAGGGTTTAGAATTTATTAATTTTGATTTATTGTCAAAAGTTTGAGTTTAAGTTTATGATGTTGTGTTTGAGAGTTAGGACTTAGTGTTTAGGGTGTTAACATTACTCTTTAGTGTTTAAGGTTTAATGTAAGAACTTTAGAATTTATGTTTTGAATTTTAAATTTAAAAAATGTGAGATTTTTAGTGTAGAGGGTATACTTTCAGGATACCGAAGCGTTCGCCAAATTCAAAATATGAAAACCAAATTCCCGAATACTGACCTGTTTTTGAGAAGGGTCACAATTTTAATGGATCAACCGGTCGGGCTGGGTTTGGTAGCACATGATACTAATGAGTCGTGTGGATGAGATATTTTATAAATGAGGTATTTTAGAGCAAAATGATGCATTATTTGAAAATGTAGTACTTTTAAGGTACAAAACATTTGAGATATAAAAATTATCTTATTTGGCTAATATAGAACAATGAATATTGAGTCATTTTAAATACCATTGCTATATCCAAGTATTTGAAATAATTCATTTCTAATTATTTCAAAAGCCACCATTTATAATACCTTCATTTTTATTTCAGATGACAAATGATATATTTTAACTTAAATAATTCAAATTTAATTATTTAAATCAAAATATCTTCAGTCAAATACCTCATTCCAATAAGTTGTAAATACTAAAAAAAATTAACTAAATTCAGTCTATCTGTACGCCGGTTTTCTAAACCATTGTATGGTAAAATCGAGCAAGATGCCCAGCCGGGCAAGTACTAAACAGAAAATAAGAGCGAGGGAAACTAAACAGCAGACACAGAACGAGATCGGACGGAACTAATGAGAAGCGGCGACGGGATCTTGGGTGGCAAAGGCGGAGATTGTAGAGTGTCGACCGATGTAGTGAGAAGGAGAAGGAAATGGCTGAAGAGACGGGAGACATGGCTTGTTATACTTGGAGTCATACTCCATGCTGTGTATATGCTCAGCATCTTCGACATTTACTTCAAGACCCCCATTGTCCATGGCATGGATCCCGTTCATCCTCGCTTCACTGCTCCCGCTAAGCGCCTCGTCCTTCTAGTCGGTACGCTCTTTCCTTCTTCAACCACCATGTGTTTGATAATATGCCTCTTCGAATAGTAGTTCAAGTATAGATATACGGTAGGCATTTCCGCATTTGGAGGGAGGTTTATGCTTCGTTTCTGTGTATATTACTTGTTTTATCGAAGCAGTTTCCTGAATTTGTTAAATAGCTCTTGGTGCTAGATTTGGGGAGTGGTTCAACTTTTGTCTTCTGGTTGCATTGTACTTTTTTTTTGCCTTGAAATGTAAGATTTATTAGAATACTAGTTCGTTAAGGTCTCAAAATGAGAAGTATGTCTGCAGCTGATGGACTACGTGCTGATAAGTTCTATGAGCCGGACTTGGAGGGAAACTACAGAGCTCCGTTTTTGAGGAATATAATTAGAAACCAAGGTAGATGGGGAGTCTCTCATGCTCGGCCGCCTACTGAATCAAGGCCAGGCCATGTGGCCATAATTGCTGGGTTTTACGAGGATCCAAGTGCTGTCACAAAAGGTAGTGATGAATGATGATACCTCACTATTGAGTGTTTTATGCTCATTTTCATTGACTGTGGTTTCTTCCACACAATCAATTGTTATTTCCAGGATGGAAAGCTAACCCGGTGGAGTTTGATTCAGTTTTTAACCAAAGTAGACATACCTTTTCTTATGGTAGCCCAGATATTGTTCCAATATTCTGTAGTGCCTTACCACATAGCACGTGGAAGAGCTATCCTCACGAGTTTGAAGATTTTGCAACCGGTTTGTAACATTACTTTGAACTTTTTTACGCACGATTTATCTCTTCTATGTTTGATTCAGACACATAGTAGTTCACTGATTGCCAGCTAAATAGCATTCAGATCCATTAGCGTTTCATTTCCTATACCATATACAATGTTTGCACAATTTCTGTTTTACTCAATGCTTTCTCAATTCTTTAGTCTTAATGCAGATGCTTCCTTTTTGGATGAGTGGTCTTTTGATCAATTTCAGAGCCTTCTGAATAGGTCATACGGAGACCCAAAGTTAAAGGAGTTACTTCATCAGGATAAACTAGTCATATTTCTGCATCTGCTGGGATGTGATTCAAATGGACATGCCCATAGGCCCTTTTCATCTATTTATCTCAATAATGTCAAGGTTGTGGACCACATTGCTGAACGAATGTATCTCTTCTTGAAGACTACTATAAGGATAATCGTACAGCTTACATATTTACAGCTGACCATGGAATGAGTGATAAAGGTTTGGAAACAATCATTTAGCCCAGGTCCTTGATTCAACTTCCCTCCCAATCAACTGTTAAAAACAATCATTTAGTTCTTTCATTTTGTTCATAATTTTGATCCAAGAGAAAGTGGTGATAGTTCCAATAATTTTCTTCATGTTTATTTGTGCAACATATGCTAGAGCATTAACAAGGCAGACCTTCACTGCCATTTTCCGTTAGTTTATCCATTTGACACAGAGTATTCCCACAGTTGTAAGAGCAATGAGAAAGGGCCTGCTCAATCAATTATAAATTGTTCGCTCTGCAATTTCAGATCTTATTACATTGTTATAAAGGAGCCTTTTGCTTTATGATACAAAAGGGGTATTTCAGAGCTCTTGTTTCAGCTTTTCTTATCCCAATTTCTTACTACTATGATTCTCCCAGGTAGCCATGGTGATGGGCATCCTACGAACACTGATACTCCCCTTGTTGCTTGGGGAGCTGGAATCAAGTATCCAAGTCGGACATCTGAGACCATCTATTCGGATCATGTTGTACGCTTTGTTGATGAGCATAAACATGGCACACCAACTCCGTTAGACTGGGGCCTAAGTGGCATAGAGCGAGTGGACGTTAATCAAGCTGATATTGCACCTCTTATGGTTGTACACTTCCATGCCTGACCGTTCTATATGCTGAACCTGACAATTTTCACTCCACCCCTGAACTTATTTCTCCGAGCTGCTGCTGACCGTACTTCTCTTATTTTGGTTGGCAGTCAACACTCGTTGGATTACCTTGTCCTGTTAACTCGGTTGGAAACTTGCCCCTAGGCTATATAAGCATGCTTAAGGTCAGTACAGCATCACCAATTCTGTTCGAGCGGCAGTGAACAGTTACATTCTGGAAAATTGCAGTTTGGCCGTTAGACAGGCAAAATACTAGAGCAGCTGACAATACCTTTTTTTTCTCATTGTCCAGGCAGAAGAAGCTGAAGCTATTGTAGCAAATACAAAACAGATATTAAACCAATTTCTTCGTAAATCTGGTACCATTTCCTGCCATGTTAAGTTTCAAAGCATCATGTCCAGTAATGTCTGCATTAAGCTGAAATGTGATAAATGTTTGTTTGTTTTTCTTGGTGATGTCAGAGATGAAGCATGCAAGCTCTTTGGACTTCAAGCCTTTTGTACCTCTGTCTAATCACACAGCTTGGCTCGAGCAAATAGAGTCTCTAATATCTGTTCAGGACTATGGAGGTGCAGTGAAGCTATCTGAAGATCTAAGAAGCTTGGCACTTCAGGGACTTCATTATTTTCAGACATATGATTGGCTAATGCTAATGACTATAATCACTCTTGGGTACATCGGCTGGATGCTGTATCTTGTTATCCATGTGCTGCAATCATATGCTTCACTGGCAAGAGACATCATGAAGATGAAACCAGCTGTGTCACGAGAAGATAATTCTGGAAAGGTAATGTCTTCGCAGCTGTTTCTTTTAATGGTTACCTACAATGGTTGTATTACAATGAACATTTCTGGTCCCCATTCGTATGGCTCTTGTAATGGGCCTTCCTATCTAATATCTAAACTATCAAGTAAAGCTAGGGTTGGGAGAATTATTTCATATGTACTGATATTTGGCACTAGGCCGAGTACATACATATACAAGAAGCAATAAGACTCCTACTTAAGTATAACTATCTCCCTAAATACGACTCTACATTAATACACAATCTTATTCATAGACTGTAACTCACTCTTTCCTATATAAGCTAAGTATTTCCAAAATCCCCTTGAGTTGGGTGGTGAAGATGTTCAATATCCCAAGCTTGTGAATCAGCTCATCAAATACATTTCCGAGCAATACTTTAGTAAATATATCTGTTGTTTGCCGTCTGAAGTAACATACTCCAGTTGCACAGCTCCACTTGTGTAGATTTGAGAGAATAATGATCTACTCTTATTATTAGAAGGCTCATAGACAATAGGGGTTATATACACAAGTCTCCATATGAGACTTACCTACTCTAGGAATCCTATTAGGGGGTAATTACCTAATAATACATAATACAACTAATAGGGGATGTATAATAGGTTACTTAACAAATCTGTAGGATTCTCTACACTCCCCCTCAAACTTGGTGTAGATATTCACAAGACCAAGCTTGGACTTGAAGTACTCTAGGAGCTCTTGGGGACCGAGCCTTAGTGAGAACATCAGCTGTTTGTTGCCTTGACGGTACATAGCTGACTTCCACTATCCCTCACCGTGTTTAGTTTTGCCACATGGGCAAATGTTTCCTGATAATCCGTAGGATTGAGTGAAGCCACGAGCTACAAGTCATGCCTTATACCTTTCTACACTACCATCTGCTTTATATTTGATAGTGAATATCCACTTACAGTCAACGGTTTGTTTCCCATGAGGTAAGTTGACTATTCTCCATGTGCCATTACTTTCTAGGACTGCAATTTCATCAAGGACAACCTGTCTCCATTTAGGTATTCGCATTGCCCTCTCAATGGTCCTTGGTTTAGTATCCAAGTGAGTGGTAAAGGCTCGAAATTCTAGACTAAAACGTCCATAATTGACATACCTTTGAATAGGATGACGAGTGCATTCCCGAACACCTTTCCTCATTGCTATTGGCAAGTATAGGTCATAGTCGTCAGGCTGATACACTTTCTCAACTACAGCTTCTTCATTTTCTGATTGTAGGGGCAGTTCTGGTTCAACTGTATCTTCCACATCAGCAAGGCTTTCTGTAGTTGTAATCTCCTCGGAGTTCTCAGGAGCTGTTCTTTTCCTTCGTTGGTACACGTGTTGAATGGCAGGTTGTTGTCTCTCCTCAGGTTCAGGTGGAGAACTTGGTAAGGAAACCACAACCTGAGGCATTACTGGTTCAACCTCCATAGGGATTAGCATATCCGGAGTTTCTTCTCCTGCCACTTTCTCCCCCTGAAGCTCTGGATTGCCATAATATCCGGAGGTCTCAAAGAAGGTTACATCCATGGTGGTGAAAACCTTATTAGTGGATGAAGAATAACACTTGTAGCCGTGATGGCGAGGTGCATATCCAATGAATACACATTTCTGTGCACGCGTATCAAGTTTGGTCCGTTGGTGCTGTTGAATGTGGACAAACGCAAGGCACCCGAATACCTTCGAGTCCATATCTGACATATAAGCTCACACATGTGGATATGTTTGCACCAGCACATCCTTGGGGGTATGGTATTTTAAGATTCGACATGGTAGTCTGTTGATTAGGTAGGTAGCTGTCAGGACAGCCTCTCCCCATAAGTGTTTCGACACATGTTTAGTGAACATCAGTGCCCAAGCAGTCTCAAGGAGCTGTCGGTTCTTACGTTCTGCAATACCGTTTTGTTGTGGGGTATCCACACAAGAACTGCAATGTATGACTCCTCGTTGAGAGAGATAGGTTCCTAGTTCTGAGTTGAAATAATCATGAGCATTGTCAGTTTTTAGGACTTGTATCTTTGTGCCAAACTGAGTGAAGATCATGTCATAGAACCCCTGAAATACTGTTGCCGTCTCATATTTTGCTTTCATGAGGAAAGTCCATGTGAGCCTAGTATGGTCATCTATGAATGTGATGAACCATCTGGCCCCGTTGATGTTTTTCACTCTCGTTGGTCCCCAAATGTCACTGTGAATAATAGCAAGGGCTGTGTAGGTTTGTACTGCAGCCCAGGGTAACTAGCACGGGTGTGTTGTGCCAGTTGACACTCATCGCATTGTAAATCCTTAATGCTTTTATTGAGAAATAATATAGGTAACAATCTCTGTAAATATCCAAAACTAGGATGTCCTAACCGAATATGTCATAACATAATTTGGCTATCATCTCTATTCAGAATGCTAGTAGCTAAAACACGACTTAGTCCTTCATCTGCTGCCTCCCTCCGGACTTCATTCATGATAAATAGGTCTTCACGAAGTTTAGCAGTTCCAATTGTCCTCCCGGAGCATTCCTCCTGTAGGGAACAACGATTAGAACTGAATAGAGCTTCACACTTTAGGTCTCTAGTGATCTGACTTATAGAGATTAGGTTGCAATTTAACTTTGGTACATAGAGTACTGGAAATAACTCTATGTTTTGGTTAATCCGAACTCTGCCTATTCCTTTAACTGCTGTGAGGCTACTATCAGCTATACGTACCCCTGCCTTCTTAGGATAGGATTGAAATTCGGTTAACACTTTCTTAGAACCAGTCATGTGATTCGAACAGTCTGAATCTATTATCCATTTTGCACAAGGTTTAGATTGAACCAAGTAGGTATAAAAGGATTTACCTTGATTAGCAAAATGACTAGAGAAGCTTTTTGGCTGATTCTGTGAGGATGGCTGATTCTGGACCATGAGCTTAAAGAATTTCTCCATTGCAGCAGCCTGTTCCTTTGAGAAAGGGGTGGCTGCTGGAATGTTTTGTTGTGGTTGCTCAGTGGCTATTGCTACACGAGCTTTTCCCTTCTTCTTATCGGGATTTGCTGGTTTCCATTCCGGTGGACCTCCAATTAGGTACCAGCATTCCGCTCTAGTATGACCATGACAACGGCAACGATCACAATATGTATCTTCGTCATCATCCCTTCTTGGCTGATTAGGTAGTTGACTCTGTTTGTTGTGGTATTGGCCACGAACAGCAAGAGCTGAGCCTTCAGCTGGAAGATGAGTGTTGTTGTTCAAATTATTTGATGTCACCAAGAGATCCCGACGGTATTCCTCACCTAGGATCTCTGCAAAAGTCTCTTCGAGAGTAGGGAAGGGTTTGGTGCTCATAACGTGACTCTTAATTCCGTCAAGGTTTTGGTTTAATCCCAACAGGAATACCAGGGTCCTTTTCTTTTCAATATACTGACGGAATTTCTCCTGATCACCGGGAGTATCCTAGTCTTGAGCTTCATAGTTATCTAGATGAAGCCAATGGTGTCCCAGCTGATTGTAGTACTCTGTGACATCCATCTTCCCCTGATGAAGGTGGAAGAGTTGTTGTTCGATTTTGAACATAGCAGACGAATTGTCAACAGTGGAGTAAGTCTTTCTGGCTGCATCCCAGATAGCCTTGGCAGTCGGTGAAGGATGTAGTTCTCCCCGATATTTGGCTTCATATAATTGATCAGCCAGGTCTTGACTAGGTTATCGTGCTCATCTCAGGTTTGGAACTGAGGATCGGTGCTTTCTGGTGCTTTGATTGCACCAGTCAAGTACCCTCATTTTCCTCTTCCTTTGATGTGCATCTGAACTGTCTTAGACCATTTGAGATAATTCTTTCCGTCGAGTTTGTGCGTAGTCAGGAATCCTGAGTAGTCTGTGTTCATCACTGGTGCCATTGTGCTCTGGTTATTCCCAGTAACAGCTCCTATGCTCACAGATATGGTTCCTTCACTCGTCATGGCTTCGATCGGAAGTAGCGACGGCGGAATACGTTTAGGGTTTTAGAGTGGTGGAAGTCTTTAGAGTTTAAGGTATAGAGAGGGCTCTGATACCATGTAGATTTGAGAGAATAATGATCTACTCTTATTATTAGAAGGCCCGTAGGCAATAGGGGTTATATACACAAGTCTCCATATGAGACTTACCTACTCTAGGAATCCTATTGGGAGGTAATTACCTAATAATACATAATACAACTAATAGGAGATGTATAATAGGTTACTTAGCTAATCTGTAGGATTCTCTACAACTTGTAACCTTTTCAGTAATGAAGTGTCAATCTAGCTCTACATGCTTTGCGATCACAATGAACATGATATTTTATAATGCTGATTATTGATTTGTATTTATACAACATTTGGGTCCATAAATCATGACCTTTAGTTCATTCTCGTTTCAGCCATACACTTTGATACCTGAAGTGACTGCTTGATTCTTAGCTTCCACACCACTAAGGGAAACCGACATCCTCTTTCTTGCTCATCCAAGTAACCAGTTTACCCTGCACATAGGTGTAATAACCAATAGTAGATCTCTCAATTAGCTCAATTGGCCAACCAGCATGTGTAAATGGTACTTCCACTTTGGTTGGTTTTCTAGAGCAGCAAGCCTTTTCTAGGAGACATCTTTAGGTACTTTAGAATCCAAACAACCATCTCCATGGGCTCCTCATTGCGGTCATGCATATCCTGACTGACAATTCCCACTGAATATTGCATGTCTGGCCTTGTCTGTGCCAGATATATGAGTTTCCCATCCCAAACTCAAATTCGGTTGGCAGCTTCCTTTTAAGTGTAGAATTACAGCACATAGTTCTGTAGTATTAGGCGTAGGATTAGCAGAATCATATCTAGCCTAATTATCCTAATTAGTAGCAGAATAATATAGTAGGTTTGTAGGTAAGGTAATCCCTGATTTGTAGGGATTACCAAGAGACGATTCTGCTCCTCTAGGAGCAGTGTCTGTGTATATATGTATGTATGGCAGTAGAACAGAAATAACAAGTACAGAATACCTGAATATTCTGTTTTTCTATATGGTATCAGAGCTTAGATTCAGACCTTGAATCCAGCTCCATTCACCTTCCCTTCTCTCTCTCTCTCTCTCACTCTCATTTGATGGCGAACGATGAAGTTCAAGCCCCATCCTCACCGTCTGTGACTTCAGGAGATTCCTCCCAGAAGCACTCAAATCCAGGAGTCTCATCAGATACAGTCCTGGGCCGTATCACCAATCACCGCCTCAACGGAGATAACTATCTCCAGTGGTCCTCGTCAGTCCTCAAGTTTATCTCAGGCAAGGGAAAGAGAGGTTACCTGACTGGAAAATCCAAGAGGCCAACAGAGAAGATCCAGAATTTGCAAACTGGGACATTGAGGACAACATGGTCCAGTCTTGACTCCTGAATTCCATGACCACCTCAATTGGAGAGAAGTTTCTCCTCCACCAGACTGCTTAAGAGATCTGGGAAGGAGCACAACACACGTACTCTCACCAGGCCAACAATGCGGAGGCATTTGAAGTGGAGATGCGCCTCCATGATCTCAAGCAAGGAGATCAATCAGTCACCCAGTACTATGACGAGTTGTGCAAGTACTGGCTGCAGCAGGACCTCTATGACGTGCATCTATGGAAATGCACAGAGGATGTGGAGCTCTATAGGAGAATCCTCCAAGCAAAGCGGACCATCCGATTCCTGCTTGGACTCAATCAAGCCCTGGACGAGGTCAAGGGCAGAATTATGGGTCGCCTGCCCCTTCCTTCAGTCAGGGAAGCCTTTGCTGAAATTAAATGGGAAGAAAGCAGAAGGAAACTGATGATCCCTGACTCTAAGAGTGCTCAAGCTGAAGGCTCTGCCCTAGCCACTCACTACTTCGGGAACCCACAAGGATATGGGTATACCAAGTCAGGCAAGGCACGGCCTCAGTGCACTCACTGCAGCAAGCTAGGTCACACAAAGGAGACCTGCTGGAAGTTACACGGAAAACCTGCAGACTGGAAACCAAAGGCAGAAAGGGAGGCCCATGCACAGGCTGCTGCAACTGAGCAGGCCAACCAATTTGCAGGGATCACCAGGGAGCAGCTCGAGATCCTCCAGTAGATGATGTCCCAGTATACTGCCAAGAAGGCTTCTGCAGGTTCATCTGAAGCTCATCACAGTCTGTTTGCTAGTCAAGGTACTAAATCCATTGCCCTCATAGCTTTAAATCAGTTCAAGCAGAACTGGGTGTTGGATTCTGGTGCTACTGAACATATGACAGGCTCCAGACATCTACATAATATTCAGAAGCACAGAGGAAACGCAGGAGTGCGTATTGCTGATGGGACCATCGCTCCTGTTGAAGGAATTGGAACCGCATACCTAACTCCTACTCAAACCGTGTATCCTGTGCTTTATGTGCCAAAACTAAACTGCAACTTAATTTCAGTTAGTCAAATCACCAAAGACTTGAATTGTCGACTAACGTGTGATCCTTCTCACTGTAAATTACAGGAGGCGGGATCTCGGAGGATGATTGGCAGGTTTGAGCTGTGTGATGGACTCTACCTACTAAAGACAATAAACAGACGTAAGGAGAGGCTCCCAAGTCAGTTTTTTTGAGTTCTACATCGAGTCAATTAGAATGTCCAGTCATGATGTGGCATTATCGCCTAGGTCATTCTAGTTTTTCCTACCTTAAAAAATTGTTTCCGAACCTTTTCATCAATAAAAGCCCTAGTATGTTTTCCTGTGATGTCTGTCAGCTTGCTAAATAAACACAAGCAGTTTATCGTAGCATACCATACAAACCATCATACCCTTTTTCAATTATTCATAGTGAAATTTGGGGTCCATGCGCTGTGAAAACAATCAGTGGTTTTAGGTGGTTCATCACATTCATTGATGATCACACCCGCCTAATATGGACCTATCTCATGAAATCAAAAACTGAAACAAAACAAATTTTTCAGGCATTTCAGAACCAAATCAAAACCCAGTTTCAAACGCCTATTCGAGTCTTGCATACAGATAATGCTAAGGACTACTTCAATCAGTCCTTAGACTCTTTCCTTGTGGCTAACGGGATTGCTCACAGCAGTTCGTGCCCTTACACTCCTCAGCAAAACGGAGTTGCTGAACGCAAAAACCGTCACTTGCTAGAGGTTGCAAGGGCATCCCTGTTTGCCGCAAATGCCCCAAAATTCCTATGGGGTGATGCTGTCCTAACAACCACATATCTCATAAATCGTCTCCCGAGTCGTACCCTAAGTTTTAAAACTCCTCGAAGTATCCTGCTTAACATATTTCCGCATAGCCATGCTCTCTCATCAGATCTTCCCCTTAGAGTCTTTGGCTGCACAGTTTTCGTGCATTTAGATTCATCCCTCCGTTCCAAGTTAGACCCTAGGGCCGAAAAAAAATGTGTTTTCTTAGGGTACTCTCCCCATCATAGTGGTTATAAATGTTATTCTCCCTCAACTCGCAAGGTTTACCACTCAAAAAATGTCACGTTCTTTGAACATCGTTCCTTCTACTCCCATTGTCAGCCTCAGGGGGAGACTTCTGGTTCTACAAGTATCGAGTCTTCCATTGGTAGTATTATTACTCTAGAATCTCAGGGTAATACTCTAGAGCCCCCTAAGGTCATTCCCGAATCTATACCAGATCAAAACCAAAGCCACAACCCTCCTCTTCTGGTTTATCAGCGCAGGAAGAAGGTAGCAGAAATCACACATGCTCATCCTGACCTGGAATCTGCTGAGGTCTTAGCCTCCCACGAGAGTGAGTCAGAGCACTTGGAGGCAAGGGCTGAATCTAGTGGTATGGGTGAAGGTGGTGAGCAAACTGAGGAAACTCAGGGTGATGGTACAATGGAAGCTCAGGTGGATGCCACAACGTACCTTCCAATCGCTCACAGGAAAGGAACCAGAGCATGCACAAATCACCCCATTGAGAGGTGGGTTTCCTACGGAAACTTAAGCAAGAAATACAGAGCATCTGTGGGAGTCCTCGATAAAACACGGATCCCTAACTCCATTGAAGAAACCATGAGTATACCTCACTGGAGGACAGCCGTGTTAGAAGAAATTAAGGCACTGCTGAAAAATCAGACATGGGACATTGTACGACTACCAGTTGGAAAGTCCACAGTTGACTGCAAATGGATATTCACTGTGAAGTATACGTCTGAAGGGAAGGTTGAAAGATATAAGGCTCGACTCGTAGCTAGGGGATTCACTCAGTGCTATGGAGTGGACTACGAGGAGACTTTTTCCCCTGTTGCCAAACTTAAGACTGTGAGAGTCTTACTAAGTCTGGCAGTGAATCTAGACTGGCCTCTCTACCAGCTAGATGTGAAGAACGCGTTTCTAAATGGGGACTTAAGCGAAGAAGTGTATATGAATGTTCCAGCAGGCGTCACAGCTGAACTAGGGATGGTGTGCAAGCTTAAGAAGGCACTATATGGCCTAAAGCAGTCACCACGGCCTTGGTTTGATAGATTTTCTCAGTCTCTGAAGGGATATGAGTATTATCAGTGCCAAACTGATCATACCATGTTTGTGAAGCAGAATCAGGAAGGGAAGAGGTCAATCCTCATTGTCTACGTTGATGATATTATCATCACAGGGGATGATGAACAGGAGATCAGAAATCTCAAGAAGAGATTGGCACTGGAATTTGAGATAAAAGACCTAGGTACCTTGAGGTATTTCCTAGGCATTGAAGTGGCACGATCACGTAATGGACTGAGCTTATCCCAACGCAAATATATCCTAGATCTGTTAAAGGAAACAGGAATGCTTGGGAGTAAGCCGGCCGAGTACACCAATGGAGCATAATCGAAGTTCACCCATGACGGGGAAGCAGCTCCAGTAGAAAGGGGGAGTTACCAGAAACTGGTAGGGAAATTGATATATCTGGCTCACACCCGTCCAGACATCTCATTTCTAGTGAGCATTGTGAGCCAGCATATGCATAATCCGAATGAAGAGCATATGGAGGCAGTGATGAGGATTCTAAGATACTTAAAGGGCACACCAGGTGTTGGATTGCTATTCCAGAAACACACTGGGCGCAGGATTTCAATCTACACAGATGCTAGCTGGGCTGGAGACCTTACTGATCGACGGTCAACCTCAGCTTACTGCACCTACGTTTGGGGAAACTTGGTGACCTGGCGGAGCAAGAAACAGGCTGTTGTTTCAAGGAGCAGTGCGGATGCAGAATACAGGGCTCTTGCAGATGGTATGTGTGAAGGGATTTGGCTAAGGCGTATCCTAAAGGAGCTCAGGGTGGAGAATGAGAGCCCTGTTAGGGTGCTGTGTGATAGTCAAGCAGCCCTAAGTATTGTCAAAAATCCAGTTCACCATGACCATACTAAACATGTTGAACTGGATCGCCATTTCATTTCTGAGAAGGTGATTAACAAGGAGTTCGAGATGGAGTATGTTCCTTCTAAGTTACAAATTGCAGATATTCTTACGAAGGCATTACCTAGAGATGATTTCTGCAATCTACAAGGCAAGCTTGGCCTTTACAGCATCTACAGCCAAGCTTGAGGGGGAGTGTAGAATTACAGCACATAGTTATGTAGTATTAGGCGTAGGATTAGCAGAATCATATCTAGCCTAATTACCCTAATTAATAGCAGAATAATATAGTAGGTTTATAGGTAGGGTAATCTCTGATTTGTAGGGATTACCAAGAGACGATTCTGCTCCTCTAGAAGTAGTGTCTGTGTATATATGTATGTATGGCAGTAGAACAGAAATAACAAGTACAGAATACCTGAATATTCTGTTTTTCTATATTAAGATTGTGTACTTTTTCTTTATTTACTTCCAAATCCACATGAGTAATAGCATCCCCATCAGTTGAGAGTGTAGCCGAGGGGCTAGAATCAGCTTCAGCCTCTAGATCTCAACAGTCTTGCTGCACTCTCATTCTCCCCCTCGAACACAGGTTGGAAGAAATAAGGTTGAGTTTTGAAGAAGGTTAATCGCAGGGAATTGTAAACCTCCGTTGCCCTGCAGTAGCATTTGTCAGCTGCACTCTCTTTGTAAATTGAGTTCTTATGTATGACATTTTGTATTCTTGTAAATCGAGGTCTAGGAATTGTGTCATCTGTCTCCATGCATGCGTGAAAGCCCGAGGACATGAAATCATTACTTTAACCATCGTTTTGGTTTATGTTAAACTGCTTTACTTTATCCTACTTCAGTTCAATTTGCTTATCTCCTCTGTTTCCTTTTCAATGTGATATTATTGTCAAAACGCAACTCAATTTGGCTTGCTGCTGTCCTGTTTCCCCTCTGTGTTTCTAAATCTTTGCAGTGTGCTTTGGCTAATGCTGGTGTTTGACAGGTTTATCTGCTTGGAATTCTGGTCATGGCCACCATTTGCATTCTCTTGATTGTGGAGCATTCTCCTCCCCTTTATCATGCATATATTGCAATGACTGTGTTTCTCTGGACCAACATACTTGGTGAATATCGGTTCATCAGATCATTATGGAGATACTTAAGTGAGAGAAAGGCCAAGTATCTAAGTATACTTCTGATTGTTTGTTCTGTGTCAATAATCATCCTTGAACTCTTGGTAATGGTTCCGAACATTTGAATTAATTTTGAAGCTGGTATGCAATGTTTTAACTGCAAGTTTCTTAATATCTCAACTGCTGTCGTTGACATAACAGGTGCACAGCTTCACAGAAAGAAAGCTCTATACTTGGTGTTTCATATCTGTGGGAATCACAGCTCCTGTTTATCTACTGAACAAAGTTCCTTGGAGTTCGTGCATATCTATTTTTGTTTGTGCTACATGTTGGTGTTTGTCCATTTTCACGTTGATGCCAGCTGAAATTCCTGACAATACTAATCTAGTGTAAGTTTATTTTTCATAACGTGAACCAGTGTAAGTTGTTTGTTTGTCCCTTTGTTTATTGATAAAAAAGAAAGTAAGTTGTTTGTTTAATTATTTAGCAAAGTTTTCCCTGATTTGAAGTTTTATTGACTGATTAGTTTGAACTTGATCTTTCTCACAGGATGGTTTAAGTGCATGTAGTATGATTCATTTATTGATATTGATTTTGTCGAGGAAGCTATATTGTAAACACCTAAATAGTGGCGTAGTTCTATTTTGTAATTAATCAGGATTCATTTATGATTTGTATCTAATAATGAGTAGAGTTAACCTAATTTAGATGGATTTCATGTATAGCTCTAGCAGTAGATTTAGGGCTTGTTTAAAAAGCATGTAACTATTGTGAACAATACAAGAACTATTCTTGACAGGTTTTGTATGGATAGTTTGTTTGCTATCATAATAGAATTTTGATTTCCTTCCCCTTCCTTCCCTTTCTCACATTTTATGGTCCAAACAAACATACGTCTTTATATCCTTACAAGGTACTATGTGTAAACCCTGTTGTTCTGCTAGAGGTTAATCTGGAACTTAACTCAAAATTAAGCCCTATTGTTTTGAATTTTGGTTACCTTTTCATTCTTCTTGTTCATAAAATTGTCTACTCTTATTTGTATATAGGAAATCAAACAAGTGGAGAAGCAACAATATCATCCTTATTTAACGAGCTGATACTTCTTGCTTTTTGTAAAGTTGTGTGATGTTGTCACTTGCCTGCAGGATTGCAAGCGGAGTTCTAATAGTTGTGATTGCAGCTGCTGCAAGGTGGCTGGATTTTAACTCCGATGGGAATAAGTACTGGATGAATATATGCTACCATGGGAAAGAGAAACGGAAGTCCCCCATTTTATTCTACATACAGGTATCCATATCTGAATAATTCATTTAATCATTGTTCCAACATCTCACATTTGGTTGTTTGTTTTGTATTTGTTTGACGAGTAGGCTCTTTTGGTCGGATTATCATCAATCATGGTGCCATTGTCAACATCACACAGAACAGAGAAACAAGAACTTCACACATGGCATCAACTGATAAATTGGTTCATTGCAGGTATACTCTTACATCTCCCATGTTTAAAACGGCACCAAGATCTCTCGAGGAAGTCATAGCTGATCACCTGCTTTGAGCCGTAACATCTAAAGCGGAAATCCTTATTAGTAACAACAAGAACGTCCACATGAAATACATTATTACTCCAAACTTTTGCTTAAATTGTTGGATGAATCATGGCTTGTATAAAAAAAATTCTTATTGGGAAGAGAATGTGAAATCGGTTGAATATCTGAATGAAAACTAATGTAATTTGGAAAGCATGTGAGGTTTAATTACACTCTTGAATGTGTGCTCAGTTTACACCTTAGTTCTAGGTGCCATCTTGGAGAGTCTAGGTGCTTTGTTGCATGACAAAGTACAAACTAATGATAAATTTTTATGCTCACTACGGTGGTACATTAATGTCTATAAGCTCTTGCTATTTATTTGTTTTGTCTCAGGTTTCTCCATGATTCTTCCATTTTTCTCAGACAATGGTCTTTTGTCTCGACTCACATCTATTTTTCTAGGCTTCGCACCCACATTCCTCCTCCTCTCCATTGGGTATAAAATTCTATTCCATATCTCAAGCAAACCTATTGTTCTGATTATGTAATATATGGTGTATAGCACAAATTTAGATAAAACTAAATGTAATTCGACTTGGGCACATACTTTCCTCATTACCTGCAGATATGAAGCTCTCTTCTACGGCGCACTTTCCCTTGTACTAATGGCGTGGATAATATTTGAGAACAGCCTTCTTCAGTTAACTAGGGTTGAGAAAACGTCATCTTCTGCGATAAACATGGATGTCAATACGATATTTGAAAATGGAGACAGATTCTTGCAACTTTCGGACATGAGGATCCCATTAACTTTTGTAAGTGAAACTAGAATCTTTGTTTCTTCCTCAGATGGATTTAAAGTTGCATTATTCTCGTCTGGTAACTAGTGAATTGACGACTCTTATTCTGTTGGCGATTGTGAAGACTATTAACTTCTGCATTTAAAGTTGCATTATTCTTGTCTGGTAACTTATGTGTACGTCTTGTTATCATTTCATCACTGATGTTCTAGGACGCTTTGTGCTTGTATCTAATAGAAACTGGATTTTGATTTACGGTAGGACTATTTGTAGAGTGCTCCAAGAGTTCTGGTATCATCAGAGTATTAAATTTGCTGATCTGAATGATGCTTTTGGTCGTGCAATATTTTGCTTTACTTGTTTATGAGAAAGGCACTATCTTATCATGATTATCTTTCCAACTGTCTGGGTAAAGCTGCTGCATGCTAAGACTTTGTTACGAAGTTAATTTGTTAATCTGCTTTACTTTGGTCGTGTAAAAAAGCTTCTGAAAATTGGAAATCTCAAATTGTGGAGTTGTTAGGCGAAATCCATCTGGGGCTATGCATTTGTTTCTATTAATAGGTATCTTTCTGAAAAGTTTGTTATCCATCACGCTGCTTGGTTATGCCTTTCAGATGGTTTTGTTCAATGTTGCCTTCTTTGGGACGGGGAATTTTGCAAGTATTGCAAGTTTTGAAATTTCATCTGTGTACCGGTTCATCACAGTGTTCAGCGTAAGTGACATGACAATGGAATAGATCAACATATTTGGTTATGGTATAAACCTAATAACCTGACTGATGTTTTTATTTGCAGCCGTTTACTATGGCAGCCTTACTCATCTTCAAGTTATTTATTCCATTCATGCTAGTCATGTAAGTAAAATTAGAGAGGATAAGCAGCACTGTTCTACTCTTCGGAATATACTGCTGTTTTTGGCAATAATCTACTTCAGCCTTTCTAAGTTACTGTTGGGTTTTGAGTCAAAAGTTGATTGGTAATCTTATGGCATCCGTAAATCAACACAGATGTGCTTTCAGTGCGATCACGAAACTACAAAGAGTGCCAAGACTAGGGTGCTATTTTCTGGTCATTTTATGCTCAGACGTTATGACTATCCACTTCTTCTTCCTGGTATGATCCTACTCTTACCTTTTTGTTATCTGATCTTGGTCTACAAATTCTCGTTGCATGTCAGTCTGACCTCTAACAGTTACCGTTAGTACATTATGCACCTCGAATTGGTCAAGTAGGTGCCTATCATATCCTTTGGTCAACTTGATTGCGAGTCAGCTTCAGGGGACAATGTCCTAAGTTAATGAATTGCGTTCCTGCAATTTGTCAACGAAAATGGCTGTTGTGCTGTTGAGGCATCGGGTTGTTGGGCCAACAAGTCTGAACAAGCACAAAGTTGTTATAGCAAAATGAATATTTTCATATTGCAGCATTCTCTGCAAATTGATCAAGTTTATTTTCTTGGAATTATCAAGTAGGATAAATAATGGTGATTAATGTGAAAATTATTTAAACAACCAAATTGGGTAGTTTCCATTGAAGTAGCAACAGTGAACATTGAGCTTACAAGTGGGGTGTTGTGGGGGGGGGGGGGGGCGAAATATGCAGGTCCAAAACACAGGAAGTTGGATGGAGATTGGTAACAGCATCAGCCATTTTGGAATAATGAGCGCCCAGGTTGTGTTCGTGCTTTTACTGTTTGCCCTCACACATGTTTACACAAAAGGCATCCAGGTCAGAACAGGCCGGCCCTCATCCCACAAACAAGTCTAGGAAGCTTCAAACTCGGATAAGCTGCTTTGATCGGTTTTGTTAGGTCGAGGGTGGGGTGACTCCTCCCAGGAACATTAAGCCATCATAGCAGCCTCTTGCTTCAGTTCAATCAGAGTGCATATTCTGCTTTTTCACACCCTGTACTGAAGTTGGAATGAAATTTTGGTGCAGAGAGCAGTGATCAATTTCGTACTGTGAGTAGACTAGTTGCAGATGTATTTGTAATCGAACTTAAACTTTAGTAACAGCATTAAAAGCAAAATTAAACTGTTATGTAAAATTTTGGTAGTGAAGTTCAATTTTGAAAATGAAAGAATAGGGTTGACAGATTTAGAAGAATTAAGAGTTAGATGATTTATTCATGAGGGTTAAACCCTTATTTATAGACAAGGGAGAAAGGAATTCCTATCATTCGTAGGAATCCTTAATTAGGTAAACTACCAAATAAAATAACTCCTGAAAAAGAGAATACAACATCTCGGTCTAACATATTCGGCGAAACTACGTGGAAACTTCCTCTTTGTTTAACCCTCCCCCTTAAGATTGGCGATGTAAATGTTGAGCATCCTAAGCTTCTCCAGATGCTTGTTAAAAGCGTATTTGGTCAACACCTTTGTAAATATATCTGCCGTTTGTTGCTTTGTTGAAATGTATTCGAACAGCACAGTTCCACTAGTCACCTTTTCAGTAATAAAGTGTCGATAAATCTCCACATGCTTCGTCCTATCGTGAGAACTAGATTCTTTACTGTGTTAATTGCAGCTTGGCTGTCGCAAAGCATATGCATTGGACCCATCCACCATGATTTTTAGCTCTTGTAGTACCCATTTGATCCACACTCCTTTCTTGATAGCCCATGAAACTGCTCTATATTCAACTTCATCACTACTGCAAGCATCCACAACCTGCTTTTTGCTTCTCTAAGTAATCAGATTTCCCCAAACATAAGTACAATATCCCGTAGTAAAACGCCTTGCTGTTAGCTCCCCAGCCCAACTGACATCGGTATAAACAGTTAAGTCAAGTTGAGTGTTTTTCTTAAAGAGAAGACTCTTTCCAGGTGCAGTTTTTAAATACCTGAGAATTCGATGCATCATTCCCAAATGATCTTCATTCGGCTCATGCATATGCTGACTAACTATTACCACGACATAGGCAATATCCGGTCTCATGTGAGCCAGATAATCAGCTTCCCTACTAATCGTTGATATGCTCCTTTGTCAATAGTTGGAATGTTTGTTTCCCTGCTTAACCATTTGTTTGGTTCAAGTGGAGTATCTATCGGTTTGTATCCAAGCATGCTCGTCTCCTTAAGAAGGTCTAGAACATATTTTCTTTGAGATAGAAAAATGCCTTTCTTTGAGGGAAACTTCCATTCCTATAACAAGTCGTTTAATTCCACTATAACTTTCAGTTCAACTTCCTCAGCAAGTTTCTCTTGCAGCAATTTGATTTCAGCTTTGTCGTCTCTTGTAATAATGATGTCGTCTACATATACTATCATAATAGCTTTTTTCCTTCCAGGTTATGCTTCACAAAGAGAGTGTGTTGTGTTTGACATTGGTAGTATCCAGCTTTGGTAATTGCCTTAGTGAACCGATCAAACTAAGCCCTTGGCGATTGCTTTAAACCATAGATCGCCTTCCGCAAAATACACACCTTCCACCAAGCTGTTCACAAATTCCAGGAGGTGCATTCATGTATACTTCCTCAATTAAATCTCCATTTAAGAATGTATTATTTACATCTAGTTGATGTAATGGTCAATCCAGGTTTACAAGGAGGGAAAGGAGAATCCTCACTATATTCAATTTTTTACAGACGCAAAAGTTTCTTCATAATCAATGTCATACATCTGAGCGAACTCCCTTACCACAAGCCGGACTCTCAACCTTTCAATCGTACCATCCGCTTTGTATTTGATTAAATCCATTTACAATTAATTGGATTTTTTCCTGGAGGAAGGTCGACTACTTCCCAAGTCCTATTTTTTCCAGAGCATTTAACTCTTCTATGATAGCCTTTCTCCATAGAGGATGTGCCTGCACTTCCTCAATAGTTATAGGGATAATTATGATGTCCAGAGATGTGAAAAGCTCTGTAATTCGGGTTGAGCTGGCTCATACCCGACAGTTTTACCAATTGAATGTTGAGTACAGCTTCGCACCCCTTTCGAATAGCTATAGGGGCGTCAAAGTCAGTGTCATGAATCTGATCAATTGGATATGATCCAGTGAAAGTATTGTCAAAACTTTCGTTTAGATCCTTTTGAACAATAAGGCTTTCGTCTAAGGGTACCGGCTCATCAGGAGAATTAGGTGCCTTGGTGTTTCTCATGGTGTAGACTTTCCATTCAGGTCGCATCCTCCCACAAGGACTATCCTCCCTTATCTCTTGATCGACACTTGGCTCCCCCTGCTCCGTGGATGGTTCGAAAGGGATATTGGATTCCGAATCCTCAAATATAATGTCCAGAAACTGTGACTCGATATGAGACTCCCCCTGAGACACATTGCTGGTGAAATTGGATGTGTTTCGAAGAACGTAACATCCTTTGTGTTATAATTGTCCCGTGTACGAGAACATTAACATCTGTACTCCTTTTGGAGGTGAGGGTACCCGATAAAGACACACTTGACAGCTCGAGAGTCTAATTTTCCGCGGTGATTCTGGGAGACATGTACAATAGCTGTGCAGCCAAAGACCTTTGTAAGTCAAATGAAAAACTTGCAACCTGAGGAAAGGTTGAGATGAGCAGCTAACAAAGGGTTTTAAAATGTAATACCTGACTCGACATGCGATTAATTAGATACGTGGAGAGCACTGCTTCTCCCCACATATCTTTGGGAACAGAATGAGCAAACATACATGCACGAGCTACATCCAATAGGTGGCGATTCTTCCGTTCAACCACACCATTTTGTTGTGGGGTTTCGACACATAAGCTTGCATGAACAATGCCTTTAGCAAAGAGAAACTGGACTCAAAATGTTGTTGAAATAGTCCTTTGCATTGTTTGTTTTGCCTCTATCTCGTCGAATTAAGTCTCTTCTTTCATGCTGCTTGCTAGGCCAGGATCGATCCAATCCTAGCCATAATTCCGGGATGAAGCATCTTCGCGGGTGACCCAAGCCAATCGATACCATCTTCCGTCTCGGTGGTGGGAAGGCAAAGGTTGAATAAGTAAGACGCCGACACAAAAGCTGTAGTCAATTTAGGATTTATTAATTTCTTATTTGGGACCTGAATTTTGGTATGGAATTGCATCTCAACCATGTCATAGAATTCCTGGAAGAGACGTTTAGTTTCTAGTTTATTCCTCATAAGATATGTTCATGTCCTGAGTGTGGTCATCAATGAATGTAACAAACCATCTTGGTCCAGAGATATTCGGAATTTTCATCGGCCCCCAGATGTCACTATGAACGACAGCAAATGGTGGAGTTGGACGATAATCAATTGTTGGATAAACTGATTTCGGGTGTTCGACAAACTGGCACTAGGGTGAAAATTGAAGGAACACACGTCTTTATTAATGAAAAATTTAGGGTAACAATTGTTTACAATAACCAAAAATAGGGTGCCCTAACCGAAAATGCCACAGCCAGATATTACTATCACTAGTAGTAACTATATTTGCTGTTCTCTGAACTTCTCCATACTCCAGAGATGATTCTTGAAGAAAATATAAGCCCATTTGAAGGCTAGCTCTGCCAATCTCCCAGCTTGCATCCACCTCTTGTAAGAGGCAACCATAAACCCCAAACTTAAACTTCACAGTTGCGGTCCGAAGTAAGTTATTTTATAGAGAGAAGATTGCAGGTTAATGAAGGTACGTAGAGAACTGGATAAACAACTAAAGCATCAGTAAGTTTAACCCAGCCAACTCTCTTTACCGGTACGATACTTTCGTCAGCCATGTATACCCCAGTTCGTTTCTTCTCGACGGCTTTTCTATACAACTCGACATCCGCATGTGTTGACCAGTCCCGAGCTTCATATAGGTCTAGTTCCAGCCAAAAATTATTGAGCTCGTTGTAGTACTCGTTTGCACTCAATTCCCCTTATTTGAGCTCGAATATTTTTTTCGATCTGCAACAAGGCTGAGGCATTGCCTATTGTAGAGTAAGTCTTCTTAGAATGATTCCAGATAGACTTAGTTGTAGGGTGAAGGAGGTATCCTTCTTCGACCTTCTTGTCCATAGTTGAAATTAACCATTAGCAGACGAGATTGTCGTCACTATCCCACTATTCAAATGTAGGACCTACGGTTAGAGCAGGCTTTGGAGTAGATCTCGTGAGATAGCCTCCTTTTTTTGCCGAGAGATAAACATCCGGACTGATTGAGACCATTGTAGGTAGTCGCGTCCATTCAGTTTGTGGATCGCAACTCATAAGAAAGGATCCGACTCGGGTTCCATAATCACCACTATTTGTTTTTCATTCAATTTAATATTGATTGTGTAATTTGCGTTGTGTTTGTTTTCTTTAATTTTAAAATTTTAGTGATTATGTTTTATAACGGTTGAGTTCGAGTTTGGATAGTTGATATTTGTGCGCACCCATTGTAGTTTTGGGTTTGGGTAGTACACGTCGTATACAACCTTTCGGGTAATAAGTTATAAAGCACACACCAATTATACTATTCATTAGTGTCAAATTAAATGATTTGTTTTCAATGTGTTTAGTTCAATTTCATTCAATTTAGTATTAATTATGTAATTTGCTTTGTGTTTGTTTTCTTTTAATTTTAAAAATTTTGTGGTTACGTTTTATAACGGTTGAGTTCGGGTTTGGATAGTTGATACTTGTGCCGCACCCATTGTAGTGTCGGGTTCGGATAATACACGTCCTGTACAACCTTTTCGGCTAGTAATAATAAGTTATATAAAGCACACACTAATTATACTATTCATTAGTGTCAAATCAAATGGTTTGTTTTCAATGGGTTTAGTTCAATTTCAATTGGTTTAATTCATTTCAATTTAGTATATAAATTGGGTAATTTGTTTTTTGTTGTTTTCTGTTAATTTTAAGATTTTTGTGGTCACATTTTACAACGGTTGAGTCAGGGTTCAGATAATTAATATTTGTGTCCTACCTATTGTAGTTCTTGATTCGGGTAATACACATCCTATAAAACTTTTCAATTCGTAATATATAAAGCACACACCAATTATAATGAATGTAAAATCAAATTGTTTGTTTTCAATGGGTTTAGTTCAATGTCATTCAATTAATATTAATTTTATAATTTTCTTTGTGTTTGTTTTCTGTAATTTTAAAATTTTAGTGGTTACATTTTACAACGGTTGAGTTCAGGTTTGGATAGTTGATATTTGTGCCCCACCCATTGTAGTTTCGGATTTGGATATTACACGTCCTATATAACCTTTTCAGGTAGTAAATTATATAAAGTACACACCAATTATGCTATTCATTAGTGTCAAATCAAATGGTTTGTTTTCAATGGGTTTAGTTCAATTTCAATTGGTTTAATTCATTTCAATTTAGTATATGAATTGGGTAATTTGCTTTTTGTTTGTTTTCTTTTAATTTTAAGATTTTTGTGGTCACATTTTACAACAGTTGAGTCAGGGTTCATATAGTTAATATTTGTGCCCTACCTATTGTAGTTCCTGGTTCGGGTAATACACATCATATACAATCTTTCAGGTAGTAAATGTTATATCGTATCAATTCATGTTGGTTTTTGGGTAGTTTTCGGTTATTCTCGGTAAATTGAAAAATGCTAGGTTTGATAGCGGTGGGGTTTGGGTTTGAATAGTTGATATTTTTGTCCCACTTGTTATAGTTTCTGATTCGGGTAATACCCATCCTATATAACCTTTTGGTAAGCAAATGTCATACCATATTCATACCCGTCGGTTTTTGGGTAATTTTTTGTTATACCCGTAATCGAGAAAAAGGCTAGGTTTGACAACGGCCAGGTTTGGGTTTGGATAGTTGAAATCGTGGTCCACCTGTTGTAGTTTTGGGTTCGAATAAAACCTGTCCTATAAAACCTTCTTGGTATAACATATTGTACCATATTACCCATGGGGTTTTGGGTGGTTTTCAGTTGTACCCGTATCGAAATTGTTCAAATTTACAGCAAACTATATTATTTTTCAATCACTTAAACTCTATAAATCACTAATATAAAATTATAGAACTCAAACATTTGATTGTTTCATTAGGCTTGAGAAACCTAATCGAAAATTAGGGTATCCGCCCGTAACCGAGCCGCCCTACTCAAATAAAAACCATCTTGATCGGGTGTCGGGTCGGGGATGGGGTAACCCAAAGATTAAAGGTGACGGGGAAGGAGCAGCGACGGATTCTAAACTGAATCCCTATTTGACGCTCTACTATTCGAATTAAACGACGCCCTAAATAAAGTAAATTACGTTATTATCATTTCGTAAAATTAAAATTTATGTAAGAAGTTGTGTATATCGACGAACTAAACACCGTCAAACACTATCAAACACCCACAAATGAAGATCGGAAGTAAAAATCGAAGATCCGTCGAACCTCCATTTAGATAAAAGATCGAGAAAAAAAACATTTCGGCCGAGAACCAGCCCGGCCAAAATCGGCGGCCGGCCGGGTTGGTTCTCAGCCGGAACCGGCCAAAATTTTTTTTTTTATTACGTTTACACCGAATCGGTTCAACCGAAATTAATTAGACAATTGGACTCAATTTTTGTAACAATACTTTTTATTCACAAAAAATGTAGGAGTGGGATTCGAACCATGGTCTTTTAAGTAGAAAGACTAAGTGATTACCATCTCTACCAATATCACAATTTGATTAAAACATGCATTTAATTGATAATAATACACATTATCACAGCTAATTACTACTAAAAAGTAGCATCTTATCATAAATTAATTACATTGTACATTACATCTCAATTATTTGATCAATAAAACCTTCAAATTATTTATATAATTTGAAACTTCTTAAAAAATGATTTAGTAACTATATTTTATACAATATGATATTGAATTCTCTATACTACTGGGTTTAAGGTTAAAGTTTTAGGGTTTAGTGTTTAGGATTTAGAGTTTTAGAATTTAGAGTTTAGGGTTTTATGGTTTAGGATTTCTAAGGTTATAGGGTTTAGGGTTCTAAGGTTTAGGGGTCTAAGGTTTAGGGGATAGAGTTTAGGATATAGTATTTATGAGTTGTTGGTTTTGTTTAGTTTGGAGTTTTAGGGTTTTAGGTTGAGAGTTAAGGGTTTAGAGTTTAGAATTTACAGTTTAGGATTTAGGGTTCTAAGGGTTTAAGGTTTAGGATTTTAAAATTTCGACATATACGAAAGTTCCGACGTGACCACCCGGCCGGCTCGATCGAAAAAATCGGCCGCAAGAGGCCCCGACAGGAAGTTCGTTTAGGCCGGAGGGGGCCTCTTGTATGAGTTCGTATTATCTATGTATTATTTTCGCATTTCCACGCTTTCTTCTACACACAGTGACCATAACGGTATCGGAAGGCCTCGGTGCCTCCCGAAAGTAATGTATCGGAAGGCCTCGGTGCCTCCCGAAATAAAGATTACGGGAGGTCTTGGTGCCTCCCGAAAAAAGGTTCCTCCCGAAAAAAAGGTTACATGAGGCCTCGAGGCCTCCCGAAAAAAAGGTTACGAGGCCTCTCGAAAAAAGTTTTCGGGAGGCCTCGGTGCCTTCCGGAAAAAAATTTCGTAAGGGAGTGGTCCCGGCCGAAAGCTCGTTTCGGCCGGGACTAGTGCCGGCCGGAACGAGCCTCCGGCCCGGACCCCTCCCGGCCGAAACGAGCTTCCGGCCCGGACCCCTCCCGATCGAAACGAGCTTCCGGCCCGGACCACTCCCTTACGATAATTTTTTTTAGGGTTTTCTAGGTTAAAGTTTTAGGGTTTAGCGATTAGGATTTAGAGTTTTAGAATTTAGAGTTTAGGGTTTTATGGTTTAGGAGTTCTAAGGTTATAGGGTTTTAGGTTGAGAGTTAAGAGTTTAGAGTTTAGAGTTTAGAGTTTAGGGTTTAGGATTTAGGGTTCTAAGGGTTTAGGGTTTTAGAATTTAGGGTTTAGGGTTTGATTATTTAAGATACTAAAGTTAGGGATTACCGTTTAGAGTTTAAGGTTAAGCGTTTTTTGATTTAGAGTTCTAGGGTTAAGGGTTTAGGGTTTTAGAATTTAGGGTTTAGCGTTTTATGATTTAGAGTTTTAGAGTTAATGGTTTAGGGCTTTAGAATTTAGAGTTTAGGGTTTGATGGTTCAGGATTCTACGGTTAAGGGTTTTAAAATTTAGGGTTTAGCGTTTTATGGTTTAGAATTCTAGGATCAAGGGTTTAGGGTTTTAGAATTTAGGGTTTAGGGTTTGAGGATTTAGGATACTAAAGTTAGGGTTTAGGGTTTGAGGATTTAGGATACTAAAGTTAGGGTTTAGGGTTTGAGGATTTAGGATACTAAAGTTAGGGTTTAGCGTTTAGAGTTTAAGGTTAAGCGTTTTATGATTTAGAGTTCTAGGGTTGAGGGTTTAGGGTTTAACGTTTTATGATTTAGAGTTCTAGAGTTAAAGGTTTAGGGTTTGATTGTTTAGGATTATAGGGTTAAGGGTTTTAAAATTTAGGGTTTAGCGTTTGATGGTTTAGACTTAGGATCAAGGGTTTAGGGTTTCAAAAAATAGGATTTAGGGTTTGATAATTTAGGGTTCTAATGTAAGGGTTTAGCGTTTTAGAATTTAGGGTTTAGGGTTTGATGGTTTAGGATTCTAAGGTTAAGGGTTTTGAGTTTTCGAATTTAGGGTTTAGAGTTTAAGGGTTTAGGGTTATATGATTTTAGAGTTTGGAATTTAGGGTGTGGAATTTTAAAATTTCGGCATATACGAAAGTTCCGACGGAGGACCACCCGGCGGGCTCGATCGAAAAAATTGGGCGCAAGAGGCCCAGCTGAAATGAGCTTCCGGCTGGGGCCTCTTGTGGCCGATTTTTTCGATCCATTCCGATTTGTGTTCACCGAATTGTAAGGAAAAACGTACCGTGAGAGGTTTTCAAAATAAATATTTCGATAATTTCGTCGGTACAAAGTTTTTCGAATTATAAATTTTGATAGTTTTGTCGATACAAAGTTTTTCGAATTAGTAAATTTGGATAGTTTCGTCATTATGAAGTTTAGGGCGTCATATAATTCAAAAAGTAGGGCGTCATATAATTCGAAAAATAGGCGTCAAATAGTAGTCCTCAATTCTAAACTATCTGCACCGTACCCACCCTGACTGCCGATATCCTCTCTATTAGTAGTTTCCCCAAAAAGTCCATCCCCAAAACCAAGCTGTATCGACTACCAAAAACTCCTCGATTCTCCAAAAATCATAAACCCTTCTTCATTATCATGATTCTTCTTCC
Organism: Linum usitatissimum; assembly: GCA_030674075.2. Lineage (NCBI taxonomy): Eukaryota > Viridiplantae > Streptophyta > Magnoliopsida > Malpighiales > Linaceae > Linum > Linum usitatissimum. The sequence goes on from JAUJYP020001424.1 coordinate 3,860,345, forward strand.
ATAATTATCATCACACATGATCTACTATGGCGATTTAGACGCAAAAATCTCTCTCATGCCGTCCAACGATTGGCTTAATCCTCAAATCATGTCATATTCCCCGACAATCTGCTCGATTGCTATCAGAAGAGGAGAAGAAGGATGCAGGTTGTGCAACATCCAAAGCAGGAAATGAAGAACACTTATTACTGTTGGAGGAAGATGCGCAGAGTGACCAGATTGCAATGGAGTAAAAGTTCGATGATTGGAAGTGCAACTGAACACGCTTTGGTTTAATGGAACTATGTCGTTTTCATTATTACCGATTATGTAATAAGTTGACACGTGGTTATTTTCGTTTGTTACCGTTAGGCTGTTATACAGTAAAAACGGTAAAAGCTTGTAACTATAAGAACAAAGGGATGAGGATGAGAATAAGCAAGCTTTCCAGAAATCTTCTTCTTCTTTCTTCCTTTCCTCTCTGTCGACTGCCTTCTCCATTTCTCACATGGTATCAGAGCACGTCTGATGGTGGTCAATCCGGGAAACTCCACTCCGATCATCTTTGGATCGATGCAGGATGAAGAAGAAGATGGTGACAGTGACAACGCCAACCGTCAGCATCATCACAACCATGGCGGAAACTCGAATACTCCACCCCTCTCACTTAGTTTTGGTAACCCGTTCTACCTCAATCCAAACGAAAACCTTGCGCAATCTATCATTAATGTTAATCTAGATGGTGGGAATTATCAGCTATGGAGTAGATCTATAAAGTTTGCTCTTAAAACTAAGTATAAGATCAGATTCATTGACGGAACCATTCACCCACCTGAGTACTCTGATGAGAAATACACTCTATGGGATGCCTGCAACACGATGGTGTTGTGTTGGATTATGAATTCCTTGCACCCAGACATAAGAAGAAGTGTCATGAATCACGAAAATGCACAAGTCCTGTGGAATGAGCTTAAAGCTCGATTTGGACAAGCTAATGCTCTGAGATTGGCCAACTTACAAGATGAAATCCATGCTTGCAAACAGGGCCAGATGACTGTCACACAGTACTATACTACGATTAAAGGGTTGTGGGAAGAATATGGGCAGTTCTCCCCAATCATTGCTTGCACATACTTGCCTGGGAATCCAAACAAATGCCCAGCTGTGCTTGCATTTCAGACTAAGCAAGATACTGATTACCTGATTAGGTTCCTAAGAGGTCTAAATAATGAATATGACACGGTGAAGACTCAGCTGCTGATGATGAGACCACTTCCCTCTATAACATCAGCATATGACAGTGCCCTGCAACATGAAGAAAAGTTGAGAGGAGGAGCAGTGATCAACAATGACTCCGTCCAGTCTAGTGTGTTTAATGTCAGCCAAAGCAACACCTCTGACCAGACCAAACAAGTCATGGCAGTCACTGGAGATAGAAGGCTTTTAACGTGTGCGCGAAAGGACAATCATGTAGTTGAGGATTGCCTCAAGCTGAAAAACAAGAAGAAAAGGGAACAAGAGCAGAAAGCTGGCGGCTATCCAAATAATTCTAGTCTTTGGGAGATTTGCAGGGATGGTCACTCAGGAAGCTGAGTCTAGCAGCTCAGACTCAACATCATCCACTGTTCATCACAGTCCCTTTACATCGGAGGAGCTTCATCAACTCAGGACATTGCTCCAACAAGCAACAACCTCCCAACACAAGGCACTAGCAGTGAGCCATGCCCCTCCTCAGACATCTCGTCATCCAGGTATGTTTACTCTATCTGCTAGTACTGACTACGATTTGTTAACAACCTGGATCATTGACACTGGTGCATCAGACCACATCTGTTGCAATCTTAGGTATTTCTTTAACTATAAAGTTGTCGTTGGTGTCTATGTGTTTCTCCCTAACTCCACAAAAGCCCCTGTTAGCCATATTGGATCAGTCACCCTTCCTTTCGGACTGATTCTTCATGATGTCCTGCTGGTTCCTAGTTTTGGATTCAATCTGGTTTCTGTCAGTAAATTGACTCGTGACTCCTCTGTGTCATTGCTGTTTCAATCCCAAAATTGTGTAATCCAGGACCGTATCACCAGCAGGACAATTGGTTTAGCAACAACCATTAAAGGTTTATATCAACTACCAGCTCAGGATTTGACTCAAGAGTCTAAAAGTGCTTCTTCCCCTACTCGTGTTCTTGCAGTCAGCTACAATTTCCAACCTCAGAGCATTAATCTTTGGCATTGGAGATTAGGTCACCCTAGTGATGACAGAATCAATTTTTTAAAACAATGTAACCCTCAAATTGTAGCTGAACGCATTTCTCACTGTGAAGTTTGTCATTTTGCAAAACAGAAACGTTTATCCTTCCCTGTTAGTGAATCCGTTGCTCTTAAGGCTTTTGATCTGGTCCACATGAACATTTGGGGGCCTCTCTCAGTTGAGTCCTATGACAAGTTTTCCTTCTTTCTCACTGTTGTTGATGACTATTCGAGGGGGACATGGATTTTCCTAATGAAACACAAATCTGAAGTTCGTTCTCTTGTTGAGTCTTTCTACAATATGGTTCATACTCAGTTTGAAACAAGAGTCAAAGTTATTAGAAGTGATCAGGGTAAGGAATTTGTTATGACAAAGTACTTCTCTGATCATGGTATTATACATCAAACGTCTTGCGTTGAAACTCCTCAGCAAAATGCTCGTGTAGAACGCAAACATCAGCATATCCTGAATGTTGCTCGAGCGTTGCAGTTTCAAGCTGGTTTGCCTCTCAAATTTTGGAGTGCCTGCGTTCTTCATGCAGTACACTTGATTAATAGAATGCCTACCCCTGTCCTCAACAACCTATCTCCGTTTGAAAAACTGTACCATGCTCCTCCTGCCCTTGCTTATCTCCGGGTTTTTGGATGTCTATGCTATGCCTCCAGTTTAGCTAGTCATAGGACCAAGTTCCAGTCTAGAGCTCGTCAATGCGTTTTTCTAGGAATTCCAGCAAAGGTCAAAGGTTATAAGGTCATGGATTTGAGTACTGGTCATGTTTTTCTCTCTAGAGATGTTGTGTTTCACGAAACTATATTCCCATTCAAGGGTGTGTCTGGTTTAGCCTTACCAAATCTTAACATTGATCCTCCTGAGTTCACTCCAGATTCTGAACTCAGGCTGCCTCATGCAGAATTGAGTCAGTCTGTCCATCTATCAAGCCCTCCTAATCATGATCCAGTTGTTGACGATCCTAGTCCTTTACCAGCATCATCGAGTATGCATCCTGGTGATGATGATGTTCTGGTTCTTTCTGTGATGGACGATGACTTAGAGGACACATCTGCTGATGTTCCTCCTTTGGTCACTCGCCAATCCTCAAGGACTAGACGTCCTCCCACTTATCTGCGGGATTACCACCTTGATCTAACTGCTGCCAAGCATGCCCTTGTTGCAGTAGTTTGTTATGATTTCCTTTCTGCAGGTCATAAGAAGTTTGCCTTGAGTGTGGTGACACTCCAGGAGCCTAAAACCTATAGGGAGGCTGTCCTCCAAGCCTGCTGGATTAAAGCTATGGAGGAGGAGCTCTCAGCGTTGGTGTCTAATCTTACCTGGACAGTTGTTCCAATTCCACCTGGTAAGCACCCTGTTGGCTGCAAGTGGGTTTACAAAATCAAGCTGCATGCTGATGGCTCCATTGAACGTCATAAGGCAAGACTGGTTGCCAAAGGGTTTACTCAAGTCTATGGTGTCGACTTTCTGGACACTTTCTCCCCAGTTGCTAAGATCAACTCTGTAAAATGCCTATTGGTTATTGCTGCTGTTAAGAATTGGCACCTTCAGCAGATGGATGTCTCGAATGCCTTCCTCAATGGTGAGCTCGAGGAGGAGGTTTACATGCAAGCTCCACCTGGTTTTGATGTCCCATCTGGACATTGCTGTAAGCTCCAGAAGTCCCTATATGGTCTTAAGCAAGCCAGTCGTCAGTGGTTCGCTAAGCTAACTGAATCCCTTGTGCAGAATGGTTTCAGACAATCTGGAGCTGATTACTCCCTCTTCCTGAAGGGTTATGGTGATGACATGGTTGTCTTGCTTGTTTATGTTGACGACATTATTTTGGCTGGACACAATCACTCAGAGATTGACATTGTTAAGGCTCATTTGCAGAAAATGTTCAAAATACGAGACCTAGGACCATTGAGTACTTCCTTGGTCTCGAGATTGCTAGATCAAGTCTTTGGGATTTCAATTTCTCAGAGAAAATACTGCATTGATCTACTTACTGACACTGGCTTCATTGAGTCAAAAGGTGCGAAGTCACCAATGGATTCATTCTTTTGTGGCTGAACATGGAGAGCTGTTGGAGGATCCAAGCACTTACAGGCAACTGGTTGGTCGTTTACACTATCTGACCATCACCAGACCTGATATTGCGTTTGCAGTGCAGCAACGAGCCAATTTCAAACATCACCATGTACTGGTCACATTCAAGCAGCCTATAGAATTCTCAGATACCTGAAGTTGGCACCAGGTCAGGGACTCTTCTATAAATCTGGTGCCATTATGGAAATGAAAGGGTTTTGTGACTCAGATTGGGCATCCTGCCCTGAGACCAGGCGATCTATCACAGGGTATTATACCTACCTTGGAGAGAACTTGATATCGTGGAAATCTAAGAAGCAATGCACGGTATCGCGTTCATCATCCGAAGCAGAATATAGGGCCCTGGCACATCTGGTCTGTGAATTGCAATGGTTATCAGGGTTAGTAGCTGAACTTGGCATCCAGGTACACACACCTATCTCTGTGTACTGTGACAACAAGTCAGCGATACACATAGCTGAAAATCCAGTCTTCCATGAACGAACAAAACATATAGAAATTGATTGTCATGTTGTCCGGGAACGAATCAAGACAGGATTGATCAAGCTTCTACATGTGAGCACGGAGGATCAGGTTGCTGACATTCTTACCAAACCTCTTCACCGTCGTCGTGTTCACTACCTCCTTGGCAAGTTGGGAATAATAGATATATATTCGCCAACTTGTGGGAGGCTATCAGAAGAGGAGAAGAAGGATGCAGGCTGTGCAACATCCAAAGCAGGAAATGAAGAACACTCATTACTGTTGGAGGAAGATGCGCAGAGTGACCAGATTGCAATGGAGTAAAAGTTCGATGATTGGAAGTGTAACTGAACACGCTTTGGTTTAATGGAACTATGTCGTTTTTATTATTACCGATTATGTAATAAGTTGACACGTGGTTATTTTCGTTTATTACCATTAGGCTGTTATACAGTAAAAACGGTAAAAGCTTGTAACTATAAGAACAAAGAGATGAGGATGAGAATAAGCAAGCTTTCCAGAAATCTTCCTTTCTTCCTTTCCTCTCTGTCGACTGCCTTCTCCATTTCTCACAATTGCCATGGAAACTGCATTCGTTGGCCCTGATCTTTCTTTATTTTTGAAGCATATCTTTAATTCCAAGTTCAAGAGCAGCTGCATGTATAAATACCATATGCAGCAGCTTCTGATTTCATTCATTCCTCCTCCAATCTTCCCATTCCAAACTTCCAATTTACATAAACCCTAAATTGAGTATTGACGATTAGTAGTAGCGACAGACGAAAAGCAATAAGCATTGAGGACTCTAGGTGGGTTCCTAGTTTCTCATTTCTGGTTTTTCTGGAAGTTTCATTTGGCTATGTAAATGAATACTCGAATTTGACTTTCGAATTTGTTTTTTTTTTCAATTGAAGGTCTCAGTGGTAACTAAAGCAAGCTCAATCGAGCAACTCTTATCTCTAATCTGTAAGTAACTCATTCAACTAATCAAGTAGTCAGTTTTTTAGACTTTAGTTATGTACTGTGATCATTTGTATAACTAGATTTTGGAATCGTGTAGTTTTATGACATTTGAACCAGCCATGTCTGATGTACCACCTCAAGTTCAAGGTCGTTAACCACCAGTTGCACCTAAAATGGTGAATGGAAGCAATGCTGGAGGGGCACCTGTTGTTCAACCTCCGAATGTTGAACCTCAAAATGGAGAAGCAGCTCCTCAGCCTCCCAATACTCCTCTTGCAATTGATGATGAGGTAATTGATAGAGCTAAGCTTAAGAGTTTTGTTTGGAAACATTTCAAAAGTTTTAAGGTGAAGAACAAATGGAAAGCAAAGTGCAACAATTATGGGAAGCTTTTAGAAGGCGATTCTAGTAACAACACATCTCATTTGAAAAATCATGCTTCTATTTGTCTTCATAGGAAGATTCACAAAGGCAGTCAAAAGATTTTAGGGCCTAATTATATGGCTAAAGGAAAAAAAGAGTTGCTTGCTTCTACTTTTGATACTATTTTTGCTAAGAAGGAACTTGCAGTAGCTATTATAATGCATGAATACCCCATTTTGATGGTTGATTATTTGTACTTCAGCGGTTTGTGTGCACTCTTCAACCTATGTTTAGCGTTCCTATTAGGAACACTATGAAAAAGGAAATCTTTTCTGTTTATAAGAGTGAGAGGGCGAAAATTCAGAAGTTTATTGAGGAGAATAGATGAAGGATTTCTATAACGATTGATATGTGGAGTGCTAGTAACCAAAAGAAAGGTTACTTGGCTATAACAGCGCACTACATTGACAATTCCTAGGCTTTGAGGAGTCATATGCTGAGGTAAACTAGTTCCGAATTCATTTTTGTGTTCTTTTACATGTACGGTAATATGACTTTCATTGCTTTTGATGTTTTTTTTGGCAGGTTCATCTATGTTCCTGCTCCTCATTCTAGTGAAAGACTTGCAGCTATATTGGTCAATTGCATGTCTGATTGGAATATCGGCACAAAGGTATCCACTACCACACTGGATAATTGTAGCACAAATTAAGAAAAAACCGGTCTTGCCTTATGTATTAAGGGAGGCTGCATTCTTCATATGCAGTGTTCATCTCACATCTTGAATATGATAGTGAAAGATGGATTAAATGTTGTGAAGGATGGTTTAAAACAATTAGGAATAGTATAGCTTATTGGTTAGCCACACCTAAGAGATTTGAGATTTTTCAAGACACTTGCAAACAATTGCGTGTTTCATGTGATAAGAGACCTGTTTTGGACAGCCCTACAAGATGGAATTCGACATTTCTAATGCCAACTCCAAATATCCAACTGCAATTTTTTTTCCTCGCATTTGTGAGTTGAGGATTCAAGTTTGTGGATGGATGTATGATCCCAATGAGGTTATTCGACATATGGCTACATCGATGTGGACAAAGTTCAACAAATATTGGAAAGTAATTCAACATATTTTGGTAGTGGCTGTTGTGTTAGATCCGCAAAATAAATTAGACATTGTAGAGTATTATGCTGAATAATTGTATATGTATGGTGGTAGTTCATTGGATGCTAATGCAATAAGGAGCATTTTGGGAGATTTGGTGATTGAATACCAATAAAAAAAAGAATGTTAACAATGTTGCTACTACTAGTAATCATTTGGCTGCAAGTAAGGCACATCTGAATGGGGGTTTGACTTGTTTGTTAGTCAAAGGAAAAAGTCTAGGACTTCACCTGTTACAGTTGAGTTAGATAATTATTTGAACGAGCACATCCTCCCTCGGCAGCCTGATTTTGATATACTAGTGTGGTGGAAAATTAATGGCCCTAAATATCCCATCTTACAAGAAATTGCAAGAGATATTCTTATTGTTCTAATCACTTCAGTTGCATCAGAATCTGCTTTCAGCTCAGGAGGTCGACTATTAGACCCTTACCAAAGTAGGCTGCATGAGTGTACTGTTGAGGCTCTAATGTGCACAAGAAATTGGATGCAAGCTAATGGTAACTGTTATTTATTTTATTATGCGATTGTTGATGATCTTTATTACATTATGAATCTGATTTGTTTTTTTTTACTTGGTAGTTTTGATATTTTGTGCAACCAAAAGGAGGAAGTAATGAGAATTGCTTCTCTAATTCTCTTATTGAAACTGAAAAAATGATGGAGGAAGCAGATGCACACTTTGAAGCTGCAATTCTATATGGTAAGAGCACTATTTCTTTGATTGAATTCGTGTCTAATTACTCATATGATGCAATCTGCAACTTTCTAACGATTACATCAACTCTGTTTACTGTGTAGACAATGCTATAAGGAACATTTCATACAATCTAGATGATATTGATTAAGCTGTGTTTTGGAGGTGCTGGTATTTTGGAGCTGCTGTGCTTTGGAGTTGCTGGAGGAATTGTTAAAGTTGCAAGTTTTTTTATCTTCGCAGAAACACAGTTGAATTGAACAAGTTCTAGTTGGGGTTTAAAATTTTAAGTTTGTTTTGATTTGAAGTTGATGTAGTAGTTTGGAGACAACTTGTTTGAATTGTTGGTTTCGATTTGGTGAATTGGTGATTTTAATAATATTCTAGTTTGAAGTTTATCTTTCATTATTATTTTTTTTGTTAATTTTTTATTATTATTGTAATTTCGTGTAACAAATGACGGAGGGTAAACCCGTTCCCCGACAAATTTGAGTGCTAGCACAACATTTTAAAAAAAATTCAACCAATGATACTCCCCTACATAACGTTTGTACCAGGTGCATCATTCCACCGGAGTGTCCGCCTTAAAATAATATCTTGCCTTGCCACTTTAGTTCACTTGTATCGTTACCGACGTAAGACCAGAGTTTCTTATCTCTGCTCTAATACTCTATTGTTGTCTTCATTCCTAATCCAATTGTCCGTGTCATGTTACCTTTACTTACCCTGCTATCTGTTGTCTGGTGCCACATCGAGTATTTTCACATGTATTCCGTATGTCTGATCTTTTTGTCTTCCATTTATAATATTCTCCTTATACAACAAGAAAACATTATGTTCCTCTCCCCATCTTCGTGATCATGTTTTTCTTTAAAATTGCGCCCGATAATATTCCTCCGCATGTACTCCGCCTATTTTTTTTGTAAACGCATTTATTTATTCTATGTTGTAACCAATATTGAATGATCTATGTAAACTAATATATTTTTGTGTTTTCGGCAAATATATGACTATTTATGCTTAAAACTTTCTATAATGATATATGTATGGGTGAGTAAACATAAACCACATATAAACTAACAGGTAAGCAACATCGGGCATTATAAAAAATTAGTTTATGCATAAGGGGGAAAGAAATTCCTACCATCCATAGGAATCTTTAATTAGGTAACCTACCAAATAAACTAACTCATAAAAAGGAGAATAAAACAATATCTCGGTTTAACATATTAAGAGAACTACATGAGAACTTCTCTTTATTGAACTAGATAGTGTTTCGGCCCGTTAGTCGACTTCAAATTTTCTTTCTGACTTTTTATTAATCTAAATATATAAGTTGATAGTTTTTTGGCCTGTTGGCCGATTTGAAAATTTTCTTTTACCGTACTACTGATAACATAAATACTTCAACTAAATCATAAATAATTATCAATAAGTGCTGAAGTTTTCCAAAACTAAAAATAATAGTTTAAACATTTTTTACAATCAACCAACAAATTCAGGTTACTCACTGGTCTGTCAGTCGGTTTATACTAATTTTAATCTTTAATGTGTTTAAACTATAAATTAGTTCAAGCTTCAATTTATAATGCTAATAAATTAAAATGATTGGTCGTCGAGATTAAAAATGTAATAAGTACTTTTTGATGAATAGTTGAGCATAATAAAAAAATGTAACCTCTATTGGCCCGTTAAAAGAATCTTGAAAAGAGATCATGTTATGTGAGTTATGCTTGGATGTTATGGATATATCTCATTCAAACTGACTCAACCCGATTAGTGTTCTAAATTAGTCAAGAGATAATAAAAGATAATGAAAAATAAAATATTGATTGATCCATTAGAATAATATTGAAAATAGGGATATGTTATTTAGAATAATATTGAAAATAGGGATATGTTGTATAAAATATACTTAAGATTAATGAATGTGGTCTGATATCGAGCGGACTCAAATCTATGTTCTAAATTGATCAAAAGTTAATGACTTGTAGCCTGTTTAACTTACGACCTATGACCATATACTCATATGTACCCAAAATTTAGGTGACCATTGTCATATTGTTTTCAAAACTTGTGCAAACCCGGGGGAGCCACTGCTTAGGGAAATTTCGGCCCTGAGCTGTAAATTCATGTATATATTTACGATGTTTTTGAGTTCGGCTCAGGTCAATTTTAGATCCTCCTCAATGTTTTGTTGTCTTGGATCCGCCACTGAATGTAACCCCATTTGTGGTGTTAAAACAATATTAAAAGAAGATTGATTTAGGGTGATTTTATATAGTTTACAAATGAACAACATATTAGCCTCGTTTAGTGTGACGTTAGTGAATAATATGATTGAATATACTTGAAAATGTTGAGTTTGATGTGCATGTTGGTTATCTTCCCCATAACGACATAACCTTCAACATAACAAAATTGATGTCATTGGACTCAAAAAAATATAGTGAACAACATTTATGAAGGTCACAATTTATTTTGAGTAACATATAAAATGTTATGGAAGAAAAACTAATTAAAAAGAGAACAATATAGAGATTGGAAATAATTAATAATTTTTTTTTACAATAAAATTGATTTGTGTGTAAAAAAAAATTATTTAAAAATAAAAATTCCTCCTAAATTTAAGAAGAAGTCTTTAAAAATTTATATAACAAACTCAAATTCTTATTTTCCTATATATAATTATAAAGGCAAGGCTATGTCTGAAGAGTACTGAAATTTACAAGGGCGACGTTTTCCATGTTGACTCTTGAAGTCACTCTCTAGTCACTAAATATATATATATATATATATATATATGAAGACTTGTTCTAAAAGTAGATGACCGTAAAGGAAACTGGTAAAGAAGTTGCTAACGTGTTTAATAAATTACCCCTTACGTAGTTTCATTGAAAACACAGGAAAAAGGGAAGAAGTCTGAAACAATATTTCTAGTTATTAGGTGAGGAAAGCAATGCCTCGTCAACCCACCAGACAATTTAACAAATCATCAACTTGACAAGGAAGACGACCGCACAGTAAGCACTAAGCAAATTCAATATTCAATGACCTATTGACCTGCTTTCCCCAAGCTCCTACTCCATTTTTTTCCAGGAGGAAGAAACAGTTAATGGGTTGCCATATCCCTTCATCACACCTTCGATCCTAAGCAAAGCTCATCTTCTAAAAGAATGAACCAGCAACCTCCCATGTATATTCAGCTTCCCCTTCCCTCTTCTCCACTTGTTCATCAACTTGTCAACTAATCATTTCTCTTTTCTGTTTTTTTATCTTCCTGCTCTTTTGGGCGGTGATACTGATTACTTTGCTTCTGCAGATTCAACAATGGGTTGGAATTGGCTACTTCTGTGGTCGACTCAGCACTGTTGGACTTATCTTGGAATTCCATCTGGAGCCTTTATGCACAAGTCAATCCTGCCCAACTTCAGCACCAATCTTCCCCTCTCTCTGCTACTTTCAAAATCTTTAAGCAACCTAATTTAACAGTTATAGCTTTTATCACTTTACCCATTTATTCCCCTCAACATCTCCAATCAGATTTGGTTTCATCGGCAACTCTCAAGCAGCAGAACTTTCCACACCTAGATTTCTTGTGTTCAACAGGAAACCCTTCCTTCTCAATTCACTCATCTGCAGTTTCCGGTTTCGGTTTTCTCTTCAACGCTCTCCAAGCTTCCCCACATCAGGTAACTAACTAATCATATGTTTTTTGTTCCCTTCTGAAATCCCAATCTGAAATGATGTTCCTTTTTTGGTTCCCCAAAGTTTCTTGTTCAAAGAAACGGTGAAATAGTTCTTGAATCCCCATTAATAGTAACTGGGCATTCACTTGGAGGGTCAATAGCTTCTCTGTTTACACTATGGCTTCTGGACTGTATGAGCCAGCTTCCATCCGAGAAGCCATCAAAGAAGCTAGCCCTCTGCATAACATTTGGGTCACCACTGATTGGAGACTCTGGCCTCCACCGTGGCATCTCCCAGCGCTCCACTTGGAACTCTTGCTTCCTACATGTGGTCTCCAGCCAAGACCTTCTCCCTAAGCTGTTAGTAGCTTCATCATCAGTTACCAGTCCTCAGCAGCAACAGTACACACCTTTCGGTACCTTTATGCTGTGTTCTGAGCTGGGTCATGCCTGCGTTGAAGACCCACAAGTGGTTTCACTCTTGTTCTGCAAAGCAATGGAATTGGCAACTACTACCCATTTGGTTTCTAGTGATGGATTGCCTGTTGAACATTATGGGTCGTTGTTGCAACATATAAAGACCAGAGCTTTGTGCCGGGGGAGTTCCCAACTTGGTTTCCCCATTGAAGATTCACTCCAGGCTGGGATTGTCTTACTGCTTCGAGCTATTGGGATTACTCAGTACCAGGTGAGAAAAGCAAACTGATAACCTCTTTGCAAGTTTCAAGCTTTCAATGCTCCATTTTGGTGTGAAGAGGCATTAATTATGTTTTTACTAGAGATTGAAACTCCAAACCTTAAACTTAAACGGATTGTTTAGATGAGTTATTGTGCAATATTTATATAGTATTTATGAGGTGCAAGGTTATTGTATGAGAATTATTTTATTTGGCTAATAAGTTCATTCAATATGATTATTAGTAAACGGAAGGCTAAATTAGTTGAAATACAGATTTCAAATATCTCACTCCCTATAGGATGAGTTATTGCGTTTTAAAATGCGTTCTGAAATTATTGTTTGTGGGTGCAGCAGCAAAACCCTAAGATGATGGAGCTGGCGGAACAACTGGAAAGCAAAGAGAGACAGTCAATGTTGAGGAGGAGTGCGATGAATCCAAGCAGGAAACTTAACGACATAAAGATAAAAATGGCATTCCTGGAATGGTACAAAAAGGACTGCAAGAACAAAGGAATTGGATACTATGACAGCTACAAGAATCGAAGGGGTACTGCTGACATGGTCATAGCCAAGCACAAGAAATACCTCACAAACTACTGGAAAGAGTTGGTGGAAGAAGCTGAGAAGAAGCCTCAAAAGGAAGGATCATACATTCGGATGATGTGGCTCTACGCAGGAACCACTTACCGAAGGATGGTCGAGCCACTGGACATTGCCGATTTCTACAGAGATAATGTTAAGCAAAGAAGAACAAGTGTGTACACGAGTGAAGGAAGGTCCAAGCACTACATTCTGCTGGAGAAGTGGCAGAAGGAAGATGTTGCTGGTAAGCCCGAGAGTGCTGATCCGAACAGCAAGAAGAGGAACGTTGATGGCAATTTAACGGATGATTCATGCTTCTGGGCTAATGTGGAAGAGGCTAGAATTTGTTGCGGATTGCTCAAGGATCATGATCATGCGATGTCAGATGAGGGAGAAGAAACGAGGACAAGGGCAGAAGGGTATTTGGTATGGTTTGAAGGTTATGTGATGGAGAATATAAAGAATTATGGAGTGAACCCTGAGGTGTTTCTGGAACGCAGTAGCTTTATGAAGTGGTGGATTGAGTTCGAGGAGATTGTTGTTGGGAAGAGTCATGCTTCCTCACTTGCCGAATTCATGAGGAAGGGCTTGTACAGGAAGTATGGCTCTCAAGTGTTGTAGCACTTTAATTGATGTTGTAATTCGGAATTTTTTTAATAAGAACGATCCAATCGAAAATTACGTCGACAATTAAGTCGAAATCTAAATTACAAAAAATGTCAATTCCCAAAATTTGCAGCACGCCATGCGGCCACACATTTGAAAAGTTTCATTATTTGAATTATTTCACCAAATCAGGTTTTTGTTTTAACACCCAAATTTTTATGTTATTGCAATTTAGTCACTCAATTAGTTTATCAAGTGCGGTTAACTGAAACTTGATTTTCGGTGAGTTAGGTTAACGTCAATTGGTTATAAAATTGGTTAAAATGCACTAAACCAGTTTTAATGTGAGCTCAATCAATATCTGGGCTGAACTCGGGTTAAACGTAACAAGTTTTAAATTGAACTATTGAATCATTCTGTAACCCGAAAATATGTTACGTTTAACCCGAGTTCAGCCCAGAGATGGATTGAGCTCATATTTTTACTGGTTTAGTGCATTTTAACCAATTTCGTAACCAATTGACGTTAACCTAACTCACCGAAAATCTAGTTTTAGTTACCCGCACTTCATAAACTAATTGAGTGACTAAATTGCAATTACACAAAGTGTGGATGTTAAAATAGAAAAACTGGTTTGGTGAAATAATTCAAATAATGAATTTTCAAATGTGCGGCGCAAAATTGTAATTTTTTATAATTTAGATTTCGATTTGATTATCTACGTAATTTTTAATTTAATCGTGCTTATACAAAAATTTATTCCTTGTAATTCTGATTTTGTAGGATCTAACCACCACAAGAGAATGAAGTGCATCACATGGCCCGCTAGTTTTGACTTGATAATTAGTGTGCGGCATAGGTTTGGAATTTAGGCAAAAAAGAGTTTCAGGATTTTCAAAACGAATCTGGAACGTTAAATGTTATGGGTTTTAGATTTAACAGTTTATATAAAAAGAGCATGAAAGTCTTTTCCTCTTATTTATTTAATTTATTATTTTTATAAATGGGCACTGCACCTCATCGTCGACGTTCACCGGCCAGCGACTTTCCGGTCACCTTTCGGTGACTTTTCTGGCAAGACTCCGATCACCGACATGTGACTTTCCAGCGAGACCCCAGTCACTAGCCGATGATTTTCTGGCGAATCTCCAGTCATCGGCCGGTCAATTTTCCGGCGAGTCTCCTACGACTTTTCCGGCGCAAATTAGTTATATTTTAAATATAATCGGTTTGGTTATAAAATATAATTTAGTGATTATAACCAGTTATTTTAAATATAACATTATAAAAAAAATAATTAACTATAATCATAAATAGCTCATTCTAATATAAAATAAATATTCCGTAATGACTTGGGTCTGTTTGCTCTAATTAAAAAGTATTTGGGTCATTAATGTTAACATTTGAAAGTTTAAAGAAAAATAACTAATTATAATTATAAATAATGGTTGCATGAGTAACTTGTTTATAGCTTCTAAAACTTATTTTGGCGATTCTGCACCTTCCTTTTATTTCCCCTTTAGTCCTAACTTTTGAATCTTTGCAAAATAGCTGAATGTCCTTAACTGTAAAACGTTCAAAAGTTACTGACTGCAGAAGTAAGGTTCACAAGTTGAATGGCCGCTTAACTTATAAAAATGCAGAATGGTCACTTAACATATAAAAATTTCAGAATGGTCACTCTTCCCTACCAAATCTGAACGTTGCCGTTGACGACTCCCGTCGCCGCATCTTCCTCACCCTCCTTCCTCACGACGATGACCACGCCTCCTCTCTCGCCGTCACAGATTCCATTTGAATCCACCGTTCTTCGTCTTCCAAGTTAGGGATTGTGAGGACGTCCCAATCGATTTGTTAACCTTCAACTATCAAAATATCACATTCTATTAGAAGCAGATCTTGAAGTTGGGGACTGGAGTGATGGTTGGGGATGGGAGAAAGAAGGCAGGACGAAGGTTTCAAAAACCGGAGTGAAACTTGTTGCTGGAAGCGGTTGGCGTGATTTTTCAATGATTTAGGGTGTACAATCATATTTTAATTTTGCGTTTTTTTCCAAAAAAAAATATACTACCCAATCTAACTTTATCTGAAAATCCTGAAACTAATCCTGGAACTAATGTCCTCCCTAGTGTGCATGTCTCTGATGTAAAAGTTTGTTCAGCCATACAAGTCTATGTAAAAATTTGTCCATTATTGTTGTAACTCAATCCGAATAAGAAAATCACTACTTTGATATGGAGAGAAGCTTCTTCTTACCGAGTTTTGTTTCACTTTGTTCCATATCTATGTTCAATAAAAAGAAATTCGGACATTCAAACCCCCATCTTGAATTTGGAGGCCAAATACAAGTTATAGGTCTCATTTGGTACCAAAAAATATAATTGTGTTTTCCAAGCGAATCAAGTGGAAATTAAACTCTTTTTAAAATTTCTTTAGATTTCTTAAGAAAATCTTATTTTCACAAATTAGAGATTGAATCAATGAAGGAAGGAGTACAAAGTTTAATAGTTTGATTAGTGTTTGATTATTTGTTAAATTAGGCCAGACCGTTTTAATTATTAATTAAAGAAATAAAGATGGTTTAGCTGGATCTGAAATTTTTTTATTGAGCCGGATCAAACTGACAGTATAGAGAGTTCAATATCATAATCTAGCTTGTCAAATATATAGTTACTAAATCATTTTTTAAGAAGTTTCAAATTATATAAAGATTTGAAGCTTTTTATTAATCAAATAATTTAGATCTGATGTACAATTTACTTAAGATGTTACTTTTTAGTGATAATTATTTTTTTTTAATATTTATTATTATCAATTAAATACATGTATTAATCAAATTATTAGTAGAGGTGGTAATCACTCATTCTCTTTAGTTAAAAGAACAAGTGTTCAAATCCCACTCCCACATTTTTTTTAAATGTGTAGACATAAAAATATGGTCCAACCGGCCAAACAAATTAGCTGAACCGGCTAAATTTCGTTATCAAATCAAACCAACACCAGGCTTTGACCAATCTCACAAATCACCAAACCCGTATTAGGGGAGGGGCGATTTATGGTCAGACCGGTTAGATTTTGAAAACGAGGGTTTTCACAACCCTTTTGACCTCAATTCAATTTCTTTTGATATATACTAGGTTGGCTTGTCCGCGTGAAGCACATAACTAATTGTTACATAGCGACCCGTGTGTTATGTTTGTTTGTTCTCTTTCATATACCATGTAGGATTGTATGTTAATTTCTTTAACGATATATATAACCGTATGCAATATGAGGCAAATAATCGGGCAATTCGCTAGACGCATTGATCAACCAACCTGACCAATGTTACATAATCGAGCTCAATGTTAGACAACTCTCGAGTCTTAGCTCAAATGAGTTGGGCTCGACAGCCAAACTGATGACCTAAGGAGCCGAGTTAATTCGGAAAACAGCTCTTTTAAAATAACCTCTAAATTGGTAATACTTATGAATTCCAGTTTTGGCGCAGTCAACTTATGCATTTAACCTTGGGAAAAAAGTTTTGCGCAACCCTATCATTAATGTGATTGCTTTAATCATCTCTGAAAATTAAGATTTTGGCGCAAAAATTAATCCGAACTCATATGTAAAAGATATTTATTTTAAGGAAGTTAGGGAATGATATTAATTAATTCAAATTTTGGTTCCATACATACATAGCCACCCCACTTACAAATGCAGAAGATTATCCACCGTCAGATTTTTATAAACTATATGAGCCATCCATAACAGTCAAAAGCAAAACAATTATGCACCCTATGGCAAAACTGGGCAAACTCAGGCCACCGCTCAGGGTTCCTCATCCTAATGCGCCGAACTCCTACTTAAAATTATATATTTATAAATTTTGCTCATTGTGCTTCAAAATTTTGCTTGGTATATTTTTAAACTTGTCCAGTGTTGAACCATTATTTAAAACCTGCTCATTAGATAAGACCAGTTCAACAAGAGCCCAAGCTCTTTAATATATAACAACATAACAAATTTAAATTTATAATCAATCTATTAGTTAGTAATAATCATAAATTTAATTTAAAATTTAGAAGAAAAAAATTGCCGGCGGCGCATGCATATTCGGTTAAACTAAAAAGTATAATGAATATTTTTTTCGTATATTTTAGCTTAGTATTAGGTAAAAAGTAATGGATTCGACAATTGATTAATCGATATATAGATATTCAATTTAAATGCAGCTTAATGCATGTTTCAATCAGGATTACGCCCTTGATTTTACTATTATCAATGAAAAATGTTATCATAATTGACTTTTTATATAATTTTATTTTAGACTTAAACTTTCAATCAGGATCTCTCTAATCATCCTGATTCCGCTGCACCATAAGATTTTCAGGACAGTGCATTTCTCCTGTGGTTATAATACTGACTTTACCGAAGTGTTTGAAAAGCAACATTGTTTGAAGGAGTAGAAGACCAGAATAGACAGATGGAGTTGGATGCAACCAGTAGTGCAATAATATTCCAAACACGGTTTTGCATTCATATAATAGATTTAGGTGCCTGGAAGAATAAAACACCGCATTAGAGAGTAGAGCCTTGTATACTTATGTTAGTTATCTCATTTAAGTAATAGCTGTCTCTACCCTACAAAGAAACAAAACAACGGTGTATGTACAACAAAATAACTATACTTTATTATTTATTATCTTCACATTCCAATAATTTTCCTACGATTCTACCCTTTTTCATCTCATCTTTCCTACGATTTAAGTGTCATTTTAGCAAAGTTAAATTTAGTCTGTATTTCGATAAATAAATTATAATGTCTGATTTTGTTTTTAAAAATCTAAAATTGGAAATTTAAAATACACAATTATTCAACTCATAAGATGACATTATTCATCCCACTTGAACTCGTAGCTGACAACCTTAGACCATTAGAAAAGTTACCAGTTACCAAACAAAGGAAACAGCTGTAAAGTTTACTAGTTTAACAAAACAAATATAGATGGCGCGTGAATCCAATACCAACCTGAACGTGAAGGACAAAAGGCCGTGATTGGTGGTTGTTTAAATGTTAGAGATATGGCGCGTGTATTACGCTTCTGTTACAAGATAAAAATAAAGATGCCCATTTTTGTCTCTCTTTCTCCTCCAGCACTTTTCTCAAGCAAAGCTCCAGCACTTCCATAAACATTTTGCTCAGCTGGCCACTCCTCACTCCACACTTTCCCTTACCCCTTGCCTCTCCTTCACTTTCTCAATCCATTTCCCGGCCGCCGTCTCCCCCGACGGCTAATTAATAATGGCCAAACTACCACCAACACCCCCGCCGTCGCTTCTCTTCTTCTTCCTCTGCTTAGCAGCAGTCTCCGAATCCAGGCTTTCCTACAACTACTACGACAAATCCTGCCCCAGATTCACCCAAATCATCCAGGAAACCGTCACCAACAAACAAATCACCAGCCCCACAACCGCCGCCGGCACCCTCCGCCTCTTCTTCCATGACTGCTTCGCCAATGGCTGCGACTCCTCTGCCCTTGTCTCATCCACTTCCTTCAATCGAGCCGAGCGCGACGCCGAGATCAACCTATCCCTCCCCGGCGACGCCTTCGACCTTATCATCCGCGCCAAGACCGCCCTCGAGCTCGCCTGCCCAAACACAGTCTCCTGCTCCGACATCCTCGCCGTCGCAACACGAGATCTTGTCACAATGGTCGGCGGCCCTTACTACAACGTCCTCCTCGGCCGCCTCGACTACCGCATCTCCAAGTCTTCCTTCGTCCCCGGGAACCTCCCGCTGCCGTCGATGTCCACCTCGCAGATGATCGCCATGTTCGCGGCCAGGGGATTCTCTGTCCAGGAGATGGTGGCGCTTAGCGGGGCTCACACCATTGGGTTCTCTCACTGTAAAGAGTTCAGCGGGCTGCTCTACAACGGGGGCTCAAGCGGATACAATCCGAGGTTTGCGCAAGCGCTTCAGAAGGCGTGCGCCAATTCAAGGAAGGACCCGTCGGTTTCGGTGTTCAACGACATAATGACTCCCAACAAATTCGACAATGTGTACTACCAGAACTTGCCCAAGGGGCTGGGTTTGCTGGCCTCGGACCACGCCCTGGTTAAAGACAACAGGACGCGGCCAATTGTGGAGATGTACGCTAGGGATCAGAACAAGTTCTTCCATGATTTCGCCAATACGATGCAGAAGCTGAGCGTTTACGGGATCAAGACTGGGAGGAGAGGCGAGATTAGGCACAGGTGTGATGCTATCAACTGAATCATTGAGAAATATTAATGTCCGTTGGATTTGGATTCTAATTTATCACAAAACCGTTGCTGGGTTTTTGGTATCCTCTTCTTCGGTGTTTATGTCATAATACAGGGAGAAATGGAATTTTTTTGTATTTGTTAATTTTGAAATTTATTTTATACTTTTGGTTAATGTTGAGAGAGGATAATTGATCATATAATAAAATGTATACCGATCGGCTTATAAATAAATTGAGCTTGTCATATATAGAAAATGCATGTGAATAATGGTATTTGACGAAGTTGGTCTGTGGTGTTGTCAGAAAATAACAAGTCAGTATATTGAGAGGTTGCATATATAAATGCAAATTCGAAAAGAAATATGTAATAGGTAGAAATGGTTAGGGTTTGTGGGCATCCTTAGCTTGAATTATGTTGATGCAAACTCATAATATTTAGTGTCGGTGTCCTGTCCATTAGATGGTCAGTTGTGTTGACTGTTGACAGTCATTTCTCTTGAGCATGAATTAACCAGAGGCAGCAGCAGCAGCAGCAGCAGGACTGCTAGTTGATAAGTTGGTTCCACTACCCACTCTAAATTTGCATTGCACGCCATGCATGCTACTTGAAATCTTTTATAAAGACGACTATTTTTAGCGAGACCTGCTCGCATTCGCAAGGTGCTATTAATCAGAGTCAATAGTCTTTGACGAACGTATCATATTCACAGGGTAGGGTATGAAACCCAGATACATACAGGAACACTTCGGCCCACCCTTCGTGGTGAAACTGAAACCTTTACTTGATAAGTTAAGGAGTAAAACAGAAACAAAAAGGAATATGAGAAAATGGAAGAATCCAAAGTGGATGAGGATTATTAAATCTAGATCAATAATAAAACATACTAATAAATAATCATATTGGGGGGAGCATAGCGCGGATAATCATAATACGGAGGTAGAGGCGCAATTAACGGGCCTTGATTATGAATGCAATACTTCAAATATTTTTATTACAAGTAAGGGAGGGATCGTTCTGAATTAGACGGTTTGGACATTAATTAGTCCGTGGACAACTGGGATGCTCACTTTTCAGTGGACAGTTTTCATTCCCCATAATTGACGTGCCCATGTTCATGACAGCTTAAGTTTTGGCCCCATATCATAACTGAATTGCTATATAACACCCTACGTTTTACTGCGAAACACCCTAACGATCGAAATCGAAAGTTGAAATGACGAAAACGCCCCCCGAATCCGCCGCCGTCAGATCCGTCGTGCTAGTACGGACTGTCACCATTAGATGGCAACCGCCACACAAACGCCGTCGCCGTTCAACGACGACGACCGCTTATGACTGTCGCCATTCGGTTTGGGAATATGACGCCCGTGCTGAGCGCGATGTGTTGGCGAGAAACTGTTGAGCAGGTTGAGAGTTTAGGAAAAGCACATGTTCGCGCTGCCAAGAGACTCCTCCAGTCCCAGCTACATCCAGAGGCTGAGGGTCTTCAGGACCCGAAGACATCTGATGCTCCGAAAGGCAGACCTCCTAGACGGGCAGACTGCAAGGGAACCGTCATGGTGGGAGAATGTCAAATCTACTACATCACATAGTAAGAAAACTGGCAAGTATTATTTGCGATTTAATTATGTGTTTATCACTCTTTTTTTGTATTATGTAGCCTTATGTTAACTTTCCTGATGTCACAAGTGGTACCCCTCCGTCAGCTAGTGCCCGGACATTCTCATAAAAAAATTACATCCCACAGAGTGTCAAAGAACTACTCAGAGATTGGTTTAACCCCGAGGACGATAGAAACTGTGAGTTTTGCGTTATAGCACACATTGTTTATGGCAATGAAGAAAGATACCCGAAGATAAGGACAAACCTTTGAGACTTCGTGTCAACGGGGTGGTATTTCGGGTACGACTATGTAAAGAGAAGACTGTGGGTACTACAGGGGATTGCGAACCAGAATACTGGATGTGGGATGTCGATCTTATCGGACTTGCTTCCCGCTTTTCGTTGTGTACACATCCAGTAGAGAACCGATTAGCCAGTACACATTCAGAAAAACATACTTACCGCTCGCATCAAGTCCTAACGTGAGGCGTCCAGATTGAGTTGTAGAATTGATATGTACGGGTTCTCATTGACTACAAATACAATTGGCTGAGGTCAACGGGGTGAGACCGATGCCGCCTTTTCATCTTGTTTGGGAAGGGGTAGAGGATGATGCTCGTTTGGCATTATGGTATGACATGTACGGAAATGAGCTCAAGTTGTTCCTCGATTTTGGTGGGCATAATCCGAACGAAAAAAATCCCTAAGACGAGGATGTCATTGATGTTCCAAATTAGGCGGGGATGATTAAATTGTTTGTATAAACGCTTTCTACTTATGTAGTGAATTTATGTTGTTGTGTACTTTTGGGAAATACTACGAAATGAATTCATATATGAATGGAACATCGTGATGACTAATGAAAACACGGAATGTCCTCCACATAAATACCTCACATACAGTGCCAATAAATGCAAAGTACTAATAATGTCAACTAAACAGAAACAATCCCGGTACAAATCACCCAACCGAAAAAATGAAAAAAGTACAGAATGGGTGATGGAAAACAAACTGCTACGAGGCATACTTAGTCCACAAACCTCGCATGCCCTCAACAATCTCGTAGTACTTCTAAGCCTACTCAACGAAGCCGTCCACTCCACCAGACTCGTATAAGAGTGTCAAACCTGCACAGAAAGTATGCATAGCCTGCTCGGGTGCTTTCCAAACAATGAAGAATCAATAATAGAACCAGTCATCAAAGTATATAAATAAAATAAGGAACAACTAGCACATAAACGATACAAACCAACAAGGCATGTGGCTCATTTGCTGCACGCGTGGAGCCGATCGCTAGGTGTGTGCGGTCAAGATACCACGTCATGTACTCGTTAGACGCGTTACCGTCGGCAGCTCCTGACATTCTGGGAGTGCTGAAGAAGGATAAAGTCGTCAAGGAATATTGCCGCTTGTAGTTCCACCTGGAGTGCTTTACTGAATAATGCACCTCATCCGCCGGTCTAAACACATACTCTGGCGTGCGAATCACATCCGACATCATCTTTTGGTAGCCATACTGTCACATAATGCGTGTGGGATCATATGGATCGATGTAGTCAAATCCATGTACGCCACCACTGTACAAGGACCATATAACCTCACCATCAAAATCAAGTAAACCGAAAGGAAGCCACTCGACGTGTGCTTGCGTGATACCATTCAAGAGTAAACATAGTGTGTCAAGCCTCGCATCAGCGTCAACTGCTCTCTCAACGATTCTCGGTCCATCCCACCGCCTAGCAAGTGTACTCCACTCAAACGTGCAGCTGGGGACGATCTACGACGCAAACTCGGGAAGTACTCGTAGATCCACGACTACAGCAAAGTCAGGTAACCCGATAGTGACACAGATCCCGCGCGAGAGGCAACCTGAGCTGTCTGTACAGATAAGCAAGTCTGTCCGCACCCCAGCTGTACTCCAAAGTCATCCACACATCTTATAATACCTGTAGAACCCCAATACGGACACAAGTCTAACAGCAGTCCACAAAAACAGTGGAGCCCAACAACGCTATCAAGTAGTAGACGGCTGTGCTCGCATCGTCAAGCTCACCTGTCTTGGCAACTCCCAGTAAGTGGTCTAAGTGAAACCCGCCTGCTGCATAGCACTTCTCCCCTTATCTCAGCACCTGAAACATTAAGCATGGAGGCAAGCTGCGCCACATAATTCCTCTCGCCCTCTGAACTAAGCTGGTGCCCCGTATGGGAATCTTGAGTAAGTACAATACATCGTGCAACACAATCGTCATCTCGCCAAACGACATGTGAAAGGTGTTGGTGTTCGGCTGCCACCTCTCAACGAACGCCAATAGTAGGGGAAGATCCACCCCACGACATAACCCCTCGAGGTGCGACAACCTAGAGGCCTCGACAAAATACCAAGCCGCATCAGAAGGCCACTAGAACCTCTCCCGCTCTACCACGTCGATGGCCCACGGTAGAAGAACCCTGTGATCCATGAGACGACCTGCTGCCCACTCCTGATCCCGATGGAGCGCATGTACTCCTCTCTGCTGGTCTCTTCCGCGAGCGAGCATTGTCAAGTGGGGGGGTGAAACGAGGTATCAAGATCGTCATCCTCATCCCGTCACCGCCCGACGGGATCTGCTCATCATCGTCGCTGAGTTGTCTCGGATGGTATGAATGTCATTGCCCAAATTCGGATCCACATATATCGGTCCTGGAATCTAAAACTACGCATTCGACTGACCAACATCCCCTAGTCTAGACTTCTTCCTTTTGCTCCTTCCTCGTTCAATTTTCGATTTGAGGCAGAAATAGGACGATCGATAAACCGCGGCAAACGATGATCTCCCTCGACATCGCTTCCAACTATATATGCAATTTAAATTATAACTAATAATTACAAAACTAACACTAAACCCTACTTTTCAAACAAATATTCAATTTGATATAATTAATAATTCATCTAAATTAGGCTGATTATTTATTAATTTGAAATCTTTGATATAGATAAATTTTTTCAATACAATGTTAAGTTTGTATTTAATAATTAACCTTAATTAGTATGACTAATTACTAATTTCCAAGTATTAATTAAATAAATATTTAATTATCAAATATTTAATTATCACATATTCAATTACTAATTCACTAAACTAAATCACACTAATTAAATTTTAATAATAACAACATAATAATTAAAAGAAATTAAAAAGGTAGCTGTCGGCATTGAATGACGACCACTACACTGCCGCCGTCAGAATTAAACGACGATGGTCAACTTTTTTAAAAATTTTTATTTTTACCACAACAGCGGGGGAGCGGGCGGCAATGGCGGGCGGCAGCGGGGAGCGGCGGGCGGCAGCGGGAAGCGGCGGTAGCGAGCGGCGAGCGGCGGAACTGTTAGGGGAGAAGGGGATTGTTTTTCAGAGAGTTGAGAGTTTCGAATTAGGTAGTGTGTTTGATTCGAGAGACGTCATGTGTGTATTTAAACATTACGTTCAAATGACATTCGCGCAATCTCCTATAATAAATGTTACGACGGATGTTCTTTCACATATTTGCACGATAGTGGGAGGTCGTGATTCGCATGATTCATGTTTATGGCCTAATAAGCTATGGAATCAAGGTGCGTGCCTAAGTCATTCGGCTCCTGGGTTTGAAAGCATTTAACGGAGGCATGCTCCCTAGTCCCTACCTGTCATGTTTGCATCACCAAGTCACACAAGTCCATTCTGATATAACTAAGCTTACATTCAAAGCTGTTTGGAATAGTATTCCAGGGAAAATAACCTTTGTTGCCATAAGTTTCATATCCCAAAGAAGTGTGTTTTCTGGGTCCTCTTTGCCTCCGCAGCAATCTTTTTGGGAGTTGGAACCTTTGCTTTACAGCACTGCACTGGTTTCAGTTCTTTACATGATTGATTATCGCTTAAATCGCTGTAATATTGTGGATAGAAAGATGATTTGTTATGTTGATCTGCAGATATCTGAAAATTCGCAGCTACACTACTCTACACTACAGGGTTCTAATAAGTCTATTGCAGATGAGGGTTTTGTGTTTAGTTTGATCCTGTCTGATTCTGGTGTGTTTCTACTTGTTTATCTTTTTAATTTTTTGACAAAACTGAAAAATGTAATCATAAAGTGCTACCCATTTCCTTCTTCAGTCAGCCTTCAGGTTACATGCTTTGCTTTACTCTCAGTTTCCAACCATCTTACCTATTTTCCTCTTTGTTTTGCAGAAACTAAATTCTATAGAATCACCACCCAATAATTTCGCCGCAAATCAGTAGAATTTTACAAACAAATAAAACCACAAACCAGAATACACAACAAACAAGTCAAGTCCTGAAACAAAGTCATTCCCGCTACAACGATTAGAACGAGTTGCAAGTATAGGTAGCCTCATCCCTCCGATCACCGACGACTGTACACCGAGTTTTGCAACTGAACTCCGACCGAGTTTCCACCTCCAACACCTCCTCCCAATCAACTTCCTCCGCCACGTCCTCCTCCGCCTTACGCTGTATCATCTCCAATATCATCTTTGCCTTCTCCCTCGTCTCTTCCGCCCGACACCTCTCCGCAGCTGCTGCCACTACCTCCTCCGCTCCCGCCGCCTTCGCCAACCCTTTAAACCTCAACCCGCCTTGACTCAACCAGCACAATACACTCACACAGCTCTCCTCCAAACTCGATTCCGATTCCATCTCAATCCTCAACCTCCTCACCAAACACTCCACCCCGCCACCGTCCAACATCGCTGCGCGCCCATCGTTACAAAACGCCAAGTTGCCTAATATCGACAGTACCCGACCCGGCATATGACCCGACTTCAAACCCCCTAACAGTGCCCCCACTGACCCGATTCTCACCATCTTGCTCCGATTGCTCTGAATCAGCGACAGGTGGTACAAAGCCGACGACGAGTCATCCCTAGTCCGCTCGCTTCCCGACCGCAGCAGATTCAGAAGCGGCGGCAGAGCCCCTAAAACTCCGATTGCCGTCCTGTTCTGTTCGTCCAGTGCCAAGCTAAAAATGGCGCCGGCTGCGTGCTCCTGCGCCTCGGCGAAACCTCCCTTCAATACTTCAATCAAAGGCGGGAGGATTCCCGACCGTACGATCTTGACCTTGTTCTGTTTATGCAACGAGAGGTTGACCACGCAAGCCACCGAGTTGACCTGGATGTTGGTATACCTGGAAGCGATTAGAGACCGTAAGGCCGAGAGCAGCTGTGGCGAACAGAGCTGGATGCAGCAGGAGTTATGTTCATCTTTCGTTCTCGTCAATTTCCTGAGCGAAATCACGGCTTCTTCAACCTCAGGCACTTGGGCGCTGTTCAGCTTGGCCACCAGCTCCTCTTCCTCTTCCGGGTTTATTAGGAATTCGTCGGTCTCCGAGGAGGACATAGAACCCGATGAGTAACATCTGGGTCTGGTCACGAATTGAACTGGCAACGACGAGACAGATGACCCTGTTGAACTCACTGACTCTCCCGAACTTGAAGAGACGAGAATCTCTGGACTATTAACAATCATCGGATAATTTTCCCCAATTGCTCTGTTCTGCGATTCTAATTTCCTCTGTTTCTGTCGCGCCATCTTGGCCCTGACGATGTTCTCAGCTGTGGAGTAATGGAGTGATTTAGGAGGACTGAGGGAGTGCTGCTTACACCATTTGAGAATGGTGGATCTGAGGGCTAGGTTAGGGATTACGGCGGAGAAATCAGGGACTGAGCCATCCGGGAAGGAAGGTGAGAATCCGAGAGAGTAGCAGGCTTGGAGGCAGGCTCGATCGAACGTATGGCCGGAGGAGACGATGGCAGGGTCGGCCATTAGACACCCGGATATGGGGCAGAGGAATTCTGCAGGTATGAATCCGCCGTCGTCGTCGTCGTTATCGGCGGTGATGGTGGTTTGGTTTCGTGGCGTTGTCTTTGAGTGGGAGGATGCAGCAGCCCAAGAGAGGGATCTCCGGGAGGAGAAGATGCTCCACCGTTGCTTCTGTTGCTGTACACGCCACTTAGAGTTGTGGTTGTCGTTTTGTTCGTCGATAAAGGATTGGCGAATCTTGTTGTCCATCGGCTGGTGAACCTCAAGCCTTTGCAGAGCTTGGGGGAACCCCATAGTGTTCTTGTCCTAGCTATCCTTTTGCTACGAACCCATGAATCGAAGGAAGTGATGATTAATGAGGAGCAGGGGTGAAGTGAGCTTAGTCGTTGGATCATTTGAAGGGATACAAGATATTAAAAGTTGTTCAGTAATGGAAAGTGAAGAAGGTAGATGGAATTACAATTATTGGATCCCACCAAAATTATTCACTTTACCAAGATGTGGCTGTCAAACAAGAAAAAGCTTGCCTTAATTTGCTGATCAATTCCCTCACTTAATTCATCAGAAGCTTCCTACCGTCTCTTATTTAATCAGCTTTTCTTCTCCTAATCACCTTTGATTAGTTTATAAAAAAGACTGAAACTTTTCCATTTGGTATATTATGTTGATTTACAGCCAATCGGCGCTGGTGCTGCTGCTGCTGCTGCTGCCTTCACATTTCCCCAGCTACATAGAGAAAAGAAAAGCATAGAAGAAAGCCAATGAAAAAAAACGAGAAGAAAAAGATGAATGTTAAATGTATGCTGAATTTGGAAAGTTTGTCTATCTGACTTACATTATCCAGATTGGTAAAATCTATGAGCCCATAAGGACAACGACAGAACAGGTACAGTATGAGTTGGGCATATTCATTCAATTTTCATAATTGTAAATGGTAAATTTAGACTACCAGGCATACATAACTTGGTAGTTGTGATTGATACTTGCAATATGGCTCGGAATTCTGGGTCAAACTTGGGCAACGGATATTTGATAACCCAGGTCACCCATTTTACCGTGATATCGGTTACCGTATCGTTTTTACCCGATTTTTTAAGCAAAAACCCAAATATAATGCGGTCAACTCGAATATAGACTAGTCTGACACTTCAACCGATCCTGAATTGATTAATGATTTTAGTAATTTGATTATCTAAAAGCTCAATTTGACCGGTTACGGCCGGACCGGATCCTATGTGAGAGTTTATGAGTGGCCAAAAAACTAAAGAGACTCGCAAGAAAACAATTATTGTGGGAGTTTATGAGGAAGAAATTGAATGGGTGTTCGCCGCTTATTAACTTTTCGTTTGTGCATGGGAAAAGCAGAGACAGAGACAATTCTTTGTCACTCTCATCCTCACTAAACCCTTCCCATAATCCCACACACTTCTCCCTCTTTAACGTATTTGGGGTTTAATATCCTTATGGCCATCAACCTATTAGGTTTGTAACAACATGGTTTATCAACCTTTAAAATTAATATACATATCACTTATCTACATATTTCATTTTGTATCAATGGCGTCATTTTATTGATTCCCCGTTTAAAAATTTCGTTTAATTTACAAATCACAATGCTAAATGGGAAATGAAAGTGTTAAACATTGCTCACTAAGTTAATTTTTAAAGTGGTTAAATTTTTTTAAACAATTTAGGCTTGATTTGGCTTATGAAATGTCGAAAGTAAAATGAAATTTTAAACATTTTTTCACTCAAATTGAAAAATTTAAATCCTAACAATATATATTTCGAAAACTAACTCTTTCATTGTCATTCAATTTTCAATTTAACCTATCAACTTAATTTATACAAATAACACCCACCAGAAAAATTGATCTTAAAGAGGGGTAAAATCAGTTAGTGACAAAGGTGTCAACTGGGTTGTAATGAAGAAATGGCAATGGCGTGGGCTTCTTTATTGACATTTCCACAGTCGGTAAGGACTAAGGAAAGAGAAACTCAATCTACGCGCCTCCCGAAAGCGCGTGATTATTCTTCCAGAAACTTCCCTTCTCTCCGTTTCAACTTTTGTTTATAGAACCCAAAAGAAAACAAATTGAAAAACGAAAGCAAGTCAAAGAAGGATAGGGTGAAGAACAACAAATCAGAACAAAGGGGTGGCTTCCCCCCCAAGCCAGCTCCACCCCGTAAATACCATAACCTTCCTATATAACAAATTCATCCATTCATTCATCATCTCTGCAATTTTTCAGAATTCAACCAACCATCAAAGTTCATCAATCATGTCAGGAGGAACGGAAGCTTTCCCAGATTTGGGTCGCCATTGCCAGCATCAGGAATGCCACCAGCTCGACTTCTTACCTTTCAAATGCGATCGTTGCCAACAGGTATCCGCCAAAATTCCCAATTTCTTAATTCAGGATTTTCTGCTAATCAACTTCTGTTTTTATATATGGGGTCCCTTTCTTAGGTTTTCTGCCTAGAACACAGATCGTTCAAGGCCCACACATGCCCAAAATCCGACCTCAACAGCCGCAAAGTGGTGGTCTGCGACATATGTTCGACCTCCATCGAGACCACCGGCCACGGCCAGGGAGACGAGAAGGCCATCTTGGAGGAGCATGAGAAGTCAGGGGAATGTGATCCCATTAAAAAGAAGAAACCCACATGTGATGTTCGGAGGTGTAAAGAGATACTCACCTTCTCCAATACATACGTCTGCAAAACCTGTCAGATTAAGGTTTGCTTGAACCATAGGTTCCCCGCCGACCATCAATGCAAGAAAGCCTCTCCCATTGTGGTGGCTAATCCCAGAAGCAGCAGCAACATGTTTTTGCTTGCTTTTGCTTCAAGGAACGCCAAAGATTGTGCCAAAAGTGAGAAACATCCTCCCCCCTCTTCTTCCAGGGCTCAATCATCTATTAGATCACGTTGAAGAAGTAATTTAGGAGTGATTTGCTTTTGCCTAACTTGATTGTTGTTTCTCTTTTCTGATAGAGGTGTACAATGTTTTTGTATATTAAGATTCATGATTCTCTGTTCATGGAATGAAAGTGTCTTAAGAAACATGCAACTCTATCCGCTGTCCTTCAATTTTATAATCATCTAACCTCAGACTGTATAAGTAAATCTACTTTCTAATCCATCCAGATATGATTGATGAACTTTGACATAAAGGATGATACTAGGTAACAATGGGAGCCAAATTAAGACTTCCCATTAATGGGCTACATATTAGAAAAGCTATGTTGCTTCTATTCTGTATCTGTCATCTAAGTTAGGCTGCTACTTCGTGATTGCCTTCTCTAAACATCCAAGCTTTGTCTGAAGCTTGAAATTATGTCAATAAAGACATTTTCCTTGCAAGGAATTGTGAGACCACCCATTGGATGACAAAATTCATATTCTTCCTAGACCTTCTTTAGCAGTTCTATGAACGAAAGGTTGGTTCAAGTACGAAATTGAAACTACGAATATAATCTCTTCTTTTGGCTCTCTCCAACGTAGATTGCAAAGCATCCTTTGGGAACACTTGATGATGCTGAAGTTGAATTTCTTGTTCTCTTCGCAAATAAAGCTTTGAAGGCTGAGAATCTGCTTAGCACTCTTCATCTTAGAACCTTTGAGGTTAAAATGGCTCTTTGATTCTGCTTAGTTTTGCCAGGTAGATTTTGATTCTGGTTTTGTTTGGTTGAGAAGGGATGCATGCTTACCTCTTAAATAGTGTAAGTTGGGTGAAGGGAAGTGTGGTTGAGAGATGAAGAGGGATATAGGCTAAGAATAACAACAGCAGCTGAAGAAGCACATGCTTATGTTTTGGTTTTCCATTCCAACTCACTATCAACAAGTTGGCAATGGTTCCCATTTAGTTCTATATATCCGTTGAGATAACTTACCTGCCACAGATTCAATGACGAAAATTTGATGATCAGCAGAAGCATACAATGTATGGACGGACCCTTGAGGATTTCAGACACCAGTAGATTTTGAAGAACCCACACAGTAATTAAACGACTACCAAGTCGAGAAGGACTCACCAAAAAACTAAAAAGATTTGTCCCGACAGAGTTTGTTGAATGCATACAGGACTATGGCCGGCATGAACAATAAATAGTAACCCCACAAGAGGACTCAAGTTAGGTTATCCAAAGAAGGCTTCTTTCTTCGCAATAAAAGTCTCTATCATTGTTCCGTCATTGGAAGGCAGCCCATGCGAGTACCCAAATTGTGATCTATCCTTGTATAACTCATTGTAAGCTAGGAATTGCACCAACACAAAACAAGTGCTCAAGTTCTTATCTAAAACCTTCTCCTACATCAATTTAGTTGAATAAGCACAATGGCAATTGGCTTACCTAGCAATCTTTTGCCAAGAAAATACTGCCAAGGTCAGGATCTGGATCAGACAAAGCATTTTATTTTTTGGTCATACAATTAGAATAATTATCATGTACAAAGTATGCAAGGTTCGAACTAATGTATACAGAGGCACACAGATTCATCAATTTGGGGCATACCTATATATTGCTACTCATATTTTTCACTTATCCTAACAGCACTCGTGTTGGTTTGCTTCACTATAATTTCACAAGCGTTACTCCTTGACACAGCAATGCTAATTCTATTTTAACTAATTTTTTTCTAAAAAATGTGAGTCCATTCTTTAAACCTTGTATACTTTCATCCATAACAGTGAATAGGTTTACATTTTAAAGATATGGTAAAGATTGTTTAAGATTTTTGGGGTTGGTTTGTTTCTCTGTGTTTGTAATTTTTCACTTACAAACATATATTTTAGTTTGGGTAAAAAATAGACATGTTGACATAGTCATTGCATGAGGTCTGAACTTGTAAAAAAGTTTCAGTTTTCACTATTTCAATTTACATTGATTAGAGAAGATGGCCACCACAACCTGGTCAAAGAGTTGCCGGACATTATCTACTCTCGAAGCGCAAAGTTCATCTTAGGGAAGTGTACAACAACCGCCTCTGCAAACCTCGTGCTCCACTCTGCATTGGCTATGGCTCTTCCCAGACGTTCCCAGATAGATAGCATGGCTACCGTTTCTCTTGTTCCACCAAGTGAACCGTGCCCCTGAGAACCCCAAATCCAATAGCCCGCGAGCTTGAAAACATTCTACGAAATGATCAGAGTAGAAATTTGAAAAAGAAGAATAAGAGAATGGCGATGATACTGAATACAAGCGTATAATTTACATTCCTCCTCTCATAAGATTCTCGTATACATATGATCATATGACAAATGTGGTCATTTTTTTCACATTAACTTTCTCCTCTGCAAAACCAACTAACCACCACCCATCACATATTGGCTGTTGCTTCCTTGATTTCCTCCAAGGAGATCGTCTGCAACGAAAGTAAATCTCATATTAGCTACCATCCATAATATGAACTTTTCTTAAGGTTTTTGCTCTTAATCTGGTCATGCGTTTATGAATGAACCAGGGTAGAGTCTGTTCACTTTACAAGAAGGCCCCGGTATATAATCAATGGAAGGAGCCAGAATTACCTGATCTTTGCCGGAAAAATCATTTTCTGGGGTGAGAAAAAGCATGCAATGACACTCCTTCCTGCAACAAACCTCTTGCAGTTAAGTTACAATACGAGGAATAACTACAAAAACTTGAATGCTTGCAGCTGTGAAATCCTAAACCCAAATATCGCAAAACATTCACTGAGGATGCAGTTTCTAGCTACAATATATGATGGTGCACTATTCTTAGGCTCAGGAGAGGATTTAGTTTGACTATATAGAAACCAAGTTACAACATCTCCTAAAAAACAGAAACTACAGACTTCCATGCATTGCAAGTTCTGTAGTTAGTCTTGTTATACGATCCTTTAATGACAGAAGAATAGAGGACCAAAGCTTTATGACCCAAAAAATCTCAGACGCGTCTCTGAATGCATTGGGATTTCAGTGGTAAGAGAGGCATTGTGCTTTTTCATACTAACGGAACATTCAGTGGTAAGAGAAGTCGGAAGTCATTACGCAGCCACGAATCGATAGTACTTAGTAAGATGCCAATTTCTGTGAAGACTGGAATTCTCTATCGTAAAGACTTTCAGGTCCACCCTTAGCAATAAGCTGCAGGCACACTAAAAACTAAAATTACTTGCAAAATCACTTGGCTAAATAAACTCATCAGGATGACCTGCTCTTTGTCTAACATTATAATATTTTGAACTTTAACAAGCTTCAGTTTGAGGTGAAGAAAATTCACAACTATTATCTTATTCGATTGATTTGCAGATCTTGCATAAATTAAATCATCCACTGGTGCGCTACATTCAAATCACTACGGGATCTTAACAACAGTCTTGCACAGTTACAGCTGTGAAGCCAAATCTGGGATTCTACAGAACGTATTTTCGGACAACGATCAATTTCAAGCAGAGAGATATTCCTGGGAGGAACCACCGTACTAAGAATAAGAACTAGAGTTCCTTATCATACATATGATTGCATCAGCACTTTTTTCCTTCCTTCAATAGAACTGAGACATTAACCTAAACAGCACAGTTCTATAGATCTGTGCATCATCCGTCTAATATCACATAGGCCGACAATTTTCAGTATTTTGAAGTTCACCTTTACATTAACAAGTTATTATTCCATTCAATTATATACTTCTTCCATTCGGGGAAAGAAAAGACTTGCACACTACGAAAAAATATCAAACAGGTAACGAATTTGCTTTCGTCATGAACTTGAACAACACTCCCCCAAAGGAACTATAAATCTTTAGACTCGCAGACCACAGGTAAATACAAGTTCAAGTAGCAAATTCATATAAAAAACAAAATGAGTTCTGATGTTCTACAAACTCCATTGGCTAATGAATTAACAATTTGGCCAGAAAGGTTACCTCTCTCTCATGGGGACACAAGGACAGTTCCAAAAGCCCTGCCCTGCTTCCGCAGCTTTGTCATCATAATGCCTGTAAGTGATGGACTGAAAACTTGAGGATACAGTAATTGATATGCTGGAAAAATCTAACGTTCCTGTGTGCTGGAGAATATTTACCTACAAGGGCAAAGAGGTGCACCCAATGAATCTTTATGCTCCGCCAGACCCTGTCCAAATTCCAAGACGAATGCAAATTATTCACTCCCCATTCATAACCAAACTAAAGCTCAACTCAGACCAACAAATATTAATTAGCTCACGCCTTGGCATGCCCATTGTAGACATTTCTCTTCATCCAAACTTTAGCAGCAAAACCTAAATTGCAGAAGGAGAAATAAGAAATAACGGAGGCCATACCTTAATAACAACGGAAGTGACTCCCTTATCGGAGCAGAAGTAAGTCCCGGACCTACGAGCGTACTGCTCCGAGAATTTCCTCATTATTTCAACAGACTTGTCCTTGGGATCAACAGCTAAACCAGCAAAGGCAAGCTCAGTACAAAACAAGGCCGGGAATGAGGAAGGTAAGCGACTAGTAAGCAAGAATATTAATCAATTACCTTGAGAACGAACAACGGTGGTACGGACAGGGTGGCGGTGAGGACGGGAAGCTGCGGAAGGCGGAGAGGGGAAGGAAGAGACACCGGCGAAGCTACAAGAAGTGGCTTGAAGAGTCATGGCGGAAGAATTTCAGACGAAATGGAGCGGTCCTTCAAAATCTCAGTAAGAGTAGCAGTAGGAACTGTTGAATTGTTGATTCTGTTTTAATTCTCTTTTCCCCCAATTTGATTCTGATCGGGTCGCATGGACATGCTTATTCATTTTTCTAACACTGCAATTTGGATAGCATAATTTGTGTGATATTTATTATCCCAGTTCCTGATATTGACATCGGACGGCGTCTCCGCCACTCGTTGTTGACAAATATCGGCAGTTAAGCGAGCCAGGCCCCTACTTTCACGGGCTTGGGCTTATTTTTATTGGGTTAATGGCCCGGGAGCAATTTCAATTAGATGCAGATTCGACAAATTTGATCAATCTAATGGTTCATATCAAAAGACTAGTTAGTGTTCTTTTAAAAATCTATTTCTTTTACAAACTACCCACCACATGTGGTTGTTGCCGACGAGGCCTGATCAACCTCTACCCATAGTCAGTGGAACTCCAACAAGATTCAGACAAAACTCGAACCGAACTCCGACGAGGCTTTGTTGAACCTCTGTCGATCTTTAGTTAGGTTCTATTGTGCTGTTTTATCTCTTCTACCATGTATGTAGATGATTTCCCCTGAGGTGTTCTTATGATGTTTAGAGTTTGATGTTTGTTGCTGAATGGTCTGTAGCTAGGCCTGGAAATGGTTTGGTTCCGGTTAACCAAATCGAAATTAGTGGTTAATCGAACGGAATAAGAGTGGAAATTAATACCAAAAACCAAACTTATTCAGTTTGTGGTTAATCACTAACCGATTTTTTGATTTCGGTTTGGTTAGTGGTTAACCACAAAACCACTATATTTCAATTTTCGGTAAAATTTATAAAAAATTGGCAAAATTAAAAATATTTCTCTGCAATTTCAAATTTTCTATCAACAAATATCTAATGAGTAATGACGATAAATTCGTAATTAAGTTCCCACAATCTCAATCCAACAAGAAGATCAAATGTTTGAACAAACAATAATAAAAATACGTAATTAACAATCTCAATCCCACTCTCTTTTCCAATTTTCCATTCTTCCTTAACTTATAGTCTTTATCTCGTTGTATTCGTAAATTTTCATTGGCTTACTCCAAATATCCCTGGCGAATTGAGAACTATATAAACACAAACAATGAAACGATGAAACAACAATACAAAAAGCTACTAATTGCTCAAAATCACAATTTAAAGTACTACTACCAACAGTAACATGACTGTATGATTATATAATTGATTACATATTTGCATGATTATAATTTATGAAGCACGTGAACAATAGAAAACTAGAAATGAAGCCTGATAATAGCATTGCATGATCACGTGAACACTACACAAGCATGAAATATGCCTAGGAACACGTTAACAGTAATAATGTAGTATGATCGTATTCAACTCCAAAAACAAACAGTAGCATGAAACTATTATTTTCGATTTTTTTGATTTTATTTTGGTTAACCATACAATTTCCAGTTTAACCACTAACTAAAAATTTAATAATACGCTTGTTTTTTATATTATATGTCCTTTTAAAAGAAATTACCTCGAGCTGTGGTAATTTTTAGATTGTATCCTTTTTTTGAGACAATTTCATCATGAAATGAATAAGGAGAATCGGAGACCAATATTCAATTTGAGATTATCCCGCGGTACTCATCCGATGCGATGAGGAGATAGACGGCGGCATAACTTGTATCCTCTACAGAAGAAATTTCCCTTAAATTTCTACGGAATTAATCTCAGGGCTTCTTCCTATGCCGAAATTAAATTAAAAACCAGAACTTGATTAGTGATTAATCACAAAACCACATATTAGGATTCAGATTATGGTTAAAATTAAAAATAGAAAACCAATTTTCACACTATCTGTAGCTATGTCAAAATGTTTCTGGACTACAGTAAGATATGTCTCATAAGAAAGTGACTCGCGCCAAAAAAAAGCATCACGATTTCATGGCTCGACTAGAATGTATGAGAGATATTTGAAGGAGACCGACCCCGTTTTTCATCATTTTATTTATGTTTAGGGATCTTCTAGATAAATCATATGTTCTTTGTTTTAAAAGTGTTTTCTTGGATTTGTAACCCTTGAGGGGTATTTCTTGCGACTTAATTCTTGGTTGTTGGTCACTTTTGGTTATTGAGATATTTCTGTTTGGGTTTTGTTTAATCAGTTTTATTGTAGGTTTCTTCCGTCTAGTAAAATTTTAGGTTATGATATATGGGTTGAACCAATAGTTTGACCGAGTATATTAGTGATTTTTACGATAATTATTGTTGTATATGCCTTACGTAACATACAATTATCATCGGTAACATGATTATGCCATATATAATAAGTTTTTTTTCGTATATATAAGAAATAACTTGTATTAGGTACATCCTGCATAACTATTGTTATTTTTATATAACAAGCAATTACTGTTTATTACATAAGATTTGGAGGAAAAATTAAAACCCATTAGGTCTTTATGTCTTTATGTCTAATTATGATAAATTCTTTAGTGTAACTGGTATATCGAAATTAGAATGACCTATTTTGAACCCAATCCAAACCCTCCCAAAAAGTTAGGGTTGAGTTTGCTATTCTATTCTCACCGTCCTCGACGATACCTCCTACGCCACCTTCATCTTCGGCCACGACTTCGACTACCATATCACTCATTCCCTCCTACGCCGGGTAAATCCCAACTCCAATCGTAGATCTACTGCTCATAACCCCACATTAACACAATCCCTACTTTTTCCAACTCCACTCAACATAGATACAAACAGGAGCTTCACCAGGTGAGCTCCACACTCGATTACAAGGAAAACAGAAGATATGAGTAGCGAAGAAAATGAGTGAGTCGGCCAAGAAAATGAATCATTGCCCACTCGATGACCTTAGACCAGTCATGGAGGTCATCATATCCAAAAGCGAGATATTTCTGACTGAGATATGCTTTTAAAATACTCAAGATCCATAACCTAGTCATCAGTCTCCACAAGCCCATACTCCTACGACACGAGGATCACCTCTGCCTCTGTCGATTTAGTCGCGTCTCATCGAATAAAGGTTTTTAGCTGTCGGTTGGGAGCTGGAATCGTTGACTGATTTCTGGTTGTCGTTGCCTTGTGGAGGTTGCATTCTTTTAGATTCCAGATCTATAAAATCAGGGATACTGAAGAGGACAGGAAAAAGAGAAGAAAGGTTCGATCATAATCTCTCCTCTGTTCTTAAACTCAGTAAGGAGGAGGGATCCGCCATTAAAGAGGGTGTGGAAGTGTCAATGGTAGATGTTGAGGAGGTGGTGTTTTCTGGTTAATTAGTCGAAATCGTCCCCTACGTTTGACTCGAATCATAAATTTCGTTCTCGTTGTATTCAAATGTAACGAATGTCATCCTTTTGTCCTATCGTCCGACTCCGTCATAATGACAGTTAATTTTGCTGATATGGCAGTTTCATGTCAACTAAAACCAAACCGATAATTACCCATGGTTAAAACAATGATAAATCAAATCAGTTAGAAACACGATTGTTCGTCCTTTTCATTTCAGATTGTAACCACAACGTCCTTTTCGAATTAAATGGTAACGCATGAACCCCGTTTTCATGAATGATGAATCCAGGTGCTCTCATTCGTCCTTCTCGTCCATCATCAAGCCGTTTCATCCATTCCACCATTGTTGCATGCAAATTCCGCAACCATCAAACAAGAGTTGGAAGAAGATTACTATAAAAATGAAGATTCGTGAAGAAGACACAAACGAGTGATCGATTTCTGAAGTTGGAAAGAAGACGAAGATCGATTTTGAATTGGAAGAGATGACTCTAAATTTTACTAAGTTCCATTAAAGATATCCTACAAAGGAATTTTTGGGGCAAGGGGCGAGTTTGATATGTATGGAAGACTAATAGTCGCTTTTTCTTCAAAACAATAACACTTGGGTTAGTTGAGCCGGTTATTTGGGATTTAATCTGGCTAGTTAACCGAGTTGTAACCGTGGGTAATTTCCTTTTCTTCCCTGCCACATTGGATGGGGTAGGTCCAACAGAGATGCCACATCAGCGAATACTAACGACCATTTAGATAGACAAGTACGACAGGACATTTTCGTTACACGAAAAACAAGAAGGACGACAAGGTTATTTTTTATACGATGGGGACCTGTTTGTGATTCGGGCCAAACATAAAGGACAATTTTAGTCAATTAGCCAGAATTTTCTTGAAAAATAATTAATCTTTATTTTTTAAGAAAGAATGGGATTTTCCGTAAAATATTTAGTTTCTTTTTTGTTTTATTTATTTTGTTTTTATATAATTATTTAAATTATTTTGCCACATTTACATTCCACATCATCTTTAAACATTCCACATCAGTTTTAAGCGTCTATGTCATCAAATGGAGTTTGACGGAGTTAACAAAAATTTAAAATCCGTGCCATAAGATGTAATATTAATATGATGTGCCAAATTCTTTAATTTCGACATAGTTGTGCCATATGACTGTATTAAGCCTTTTTAAATTGGACTAAATGATTATTAAACGGAATCACTTTTTGTTTCGTTACCGATTCTGTTAGTTTGTTTCGTTGTGTCCACTTTCACCTACGTACCAGTGGCGGTGATGAGATAGCTGATGTTCGGAGACAATCTGAACTTGCAAATTACATTGAACCTCTCCATTGTGAAGTTCAGCTCCAAGGTTGCAATAAACACAACCTTGGTCAACTATGTGACAAAATATGTTGTTATTGTTGCTCCGATCACTAGTGCACTCGAGGAAACATTTGGTTCTAAGAAAACGGTCTTTTTGCATACTCATTGGGACATGGATTGTTGACAGCACGGTGATCGTGGCAATCACCGTGCCATTTTTCGGCTATCTAATGCCTGTGATAAGGTCTTCGTTGAGTGTACTTGCATCCTTAATCCTGTCATGTAATGCTATATCCAAATTACGAGATCAACGAGAAAGTTCAGCTTCGAGCTAGTTAATTATGGAAATATTGGTCGTCGGCGTCTTTGTAGGAATTACGGGGACTTACTCTTCAATAAAAGAAATAGTGAAACCAATTTTTTTTGGTGGGTTAGAACCATGGTTTAGGATCAACCCATTGATCTGAAATTTTTTAATGTGCATATTAAAATTACTATTTGTAACAACATCCAGAGATTTTTTAATATTTAATCTTAGTTACGATTCTCATGGTTTTGTTAGTGAAGACAATGTTGGCCTCTCCCGTCTTATTAATTAGGAAGGCCTTGTTATCTATTTGCGATATGACCTCAACACGTGTATATATATTATATAACTTTTTTAAAAAATAACATTATTCATTGTTTTTTCACCATTAAAAATAAAAAAGTTTATATAATTTTGAAACCATAAATTCTCATCATGAGTCAAAATTTAAAAAGCTTTTTATATATAACATTTTCATTTCTCATTTATATGGGTTTGATTGTTATATATAATATAACTAATCTTGAAACTAATAAAGTGAGACTAAACAATTAAGAAACTTATGTGTAAAAGTAATTACGAACAAAGAATAAGTTTGATTGTTATATCTAACATAACTAATAGGGGTAAACAAAGTTTTGATTGTTATATATAACATCACTAACACCTAAAGATCACTTTGTCTCTCAATGGATATAACTCTATTGCATCTTGCATCAAAGCAAATTTGATTTTGACCGCTGCCAGATTCGGTTCTTCTTTACTGTCGTTGGCCCTAGTTGATTGTTACAGATGGAAGGTGTTGCTGGTGATCTGCATAACTGTCACCACAATCGTGACTGCGGTTATAGGAGTGTCTACATATCTTTTGAATGAAGGGGGTCAAATCCATGATATGGCTGCTTTTCTGTTCGTTTTGGGCGGTGCAGTAGTAATTGAGACTGCCATGGGAATCGAGTTGGGAGGGATCCCATGGTTGTTTAGTCCGGAAGCATTTAAGCTTCTTTCTAGGACCATGGGAGTAGGGATTGATGTGATGAGAGATCAGATTCTTGATTGCGTTGTGGACCTTAATGGAGCATTGTAACATCTCATCTGAACCGCACCACAATTTTGTTTAACGCAACATACTGCCGGTCATATCCTTTGAGTATCTACATGTGAAAAATTGGTAAACTAAGTAGGTGAGTTTAATTAAACATGAAGTTTTCACCCACCATATTTTAGTAGATGGGAAGAAAAAAGACGACAATACACCCACCTCCCCACAAAATGTCATTTACATAATCCTATTGCTTTTTCTCTCCTTATCTACTTATGATAAGCATATTCGTTTCTCTAAGTTGCTAAGAGGAAGAAGACAATAACATTTGACTATAAAAAGGCATTAGTTTTACACTTACATATTTTGGTAGCTAAGCTTGAGAGGTTGGAATTATGCATTTTGGTTAGGATTAGAGATTACAGAAGTTGAGAAGGGCTTCGATCTGAAGGCTTATACTAGTGTTTCTGATAGCTTTTTTTGGTGAGGGTCATCCGTCCGGGTTAAATGTTCCTTTACATGTATATTTCTAATTTTACATGCCATATGCATGCATGCATGCTAGGAGACTGGCCTTATGCATTTATTTCATCATGCTTACTGTATTTGTGACTTATGGTGGACATGAAATGATATATGTTTTGTTGTCTTGCAATTATTTTTGGCATGGTATATATATATATATATATACAAATGTTGTGACCTTATCTATACTTGATGAGCAGTCACCTAGACAATTATTTAGGGAGAAATAAATGGGGTAAATGTTTGATCTCCTAGATTAGGGATCGTATGCTGGCGATCTACGTGTGTTCATATTGCACTTTTGCTACGAGTATATGGCCCTTAATGGGTACTATTTATTCTATGAGTATATGGCCTAAACATGAACTGTGAATCATAGTTCAAACATCATGAGCTTATGCTCGAACTTAACAACTACATGTATTGTAGATTACATGCTAGTTGCAAAATCTGAAAGCCCAGCTCTGTAATCACAACAAATGTACAGTAGATCACACACTACCGCACAATCCTAGGAGCCCTGCTCTGAAACATATTATATCATAACACCTGTACAGTACATCACACACTACTGTACAGTTTGAGAGTCTGGCTTTGTATCATAAGGAAATTTAATATGTGGATTCCTGACATCCTATTACAGTTCTACGCTTTAAAGAAAATTAATCCTAGATCCCCACCTGATATGCTTTCCTAGAAGAGTGTGATCTGAAGCAGCCTTCCTAAAGCTCACTCTCCCGTTCCGTAGGACCTAAAGAGGTCAATCCCAAGATTGAAAATCAAAAACCCCAAATCCTTAACTGTTAGGATTTTCCTATGTAGGTTTCAAATTAATGGATTGAGAAATGAGGAAAGAGATAAATTACCTTCTGAAGCTTCTTCCCCGATCTCTAGACCTTTGCTGACAATTTGGGATCGATCCAATCTACCTTCTCCACCTCCTGAAAATGATCGCCGGTTATCATAGGAAATTCTAGGTTTTAGTTTTGATAATTATGGATTTTATAATAAGTCCACCACACCCATGGAGTACTTACTGCCACGTCCTTGACTGGCTGACAACCACACCCGTGACCTACTTATGGTCACATTTGTGACCTGCTGATGGTCACATTCGTGTCTGACTACTAATCACGACCGTGATTTATATGAAACCACGCCAATGACAGACTTACTGTCACGCCCGTGACGATCCACTCATCAACCGATTTCCAAAAATTCGTAATTCAGGATTAAACCCAGAATCGATAGTGAACCCGAAACCTAAATGCAAAAAGCTTATCAAGGGAGAAGGATTTTATCTACCAGGTAACCCTCCACGAGCTCTAGGTAGCGCTCTTGCATGTTAGTGTTGGTCTTCCATGTAGCAGCTTCGACGTCCTGAGTCCACCAGATCACCTTCAGCATAGGCGTCTCCTTGCTCCTGAGCTTGCGGACCTTCCTGTCCACAATTTGAGCTGGTTGTTCCACGAAGATTAGGTATCTTTCCAACTTAACCTCATATGGATGGATCACCTGATTAGGCCTACCTATGTACGCATGGAGTACACTAACGTGAAATACATTATGTATCCGATCCAACTCGACAGGCAAAACCAGCTGAGAAGCCATTGGCCCTATCCTCTGAATGATATCATAGGGACCAATGAACTAGGGAGCCAACATCCCCTTCCTGTTAAACATCAT
Organism: Linum usitatissimum; assembly: GCA_030674075.2. Classification (NCBI taxonomy): domain Eukaryota; kingdom Viridiplantae; phylum Streptophyta; class Magnoliopsida; order Malpighiales; family Linaceae; genus Linum; species Linum usitatissimum. Next base: position 3,903,357 of record JAUJYP020001424.1, read on the forward strand.
TACTCCCTTCCAAGGAGATACTTGAATAAAGACCTTGTCCCATTCCAATTCTGAGCCACACCCAGTTGTGCTCGAATCACTCGTACTCGAGAGGCTGTCTCCTGAACTATCAGAGGTCCAATCAACAACTTCTCTCCCTCCCCAAGAGGGATCCTGCACTTCCTGCCATACAAGGCCACTAGTAGTGAGGATTAAGTGTTTGATACATCTTTGTCTCACCTGGTGAATGCGCCTCATCCAAAATATCCTCTCTTAGTCTGGACCTAGAAGTTACATACACCATTTCCTGGAAAAGCATCAAGCCTTCCTTCCAGGTGTAGGGCGTAGCCTTGCCGGCTGACACTTGCTACTGAGCCTCCATGACCAACTCATCCATCGCATGGGCCTCGAAAATCTGATCCAGAAATAAGGGCCGCACTACTAGTCTCGCTAGTAACCCCTTGACTGGATTGACCTCTAACTTGGTGCCAATACTCCTCATCTCAACCAACTCGGTCAATCGTTCCTTCTTGCTTAAGGCATCTGCCACTACATTAGCCTTCCCTGGGTGATAATCTATCACACAATCACAATCCTTGAGCAGCTTCACCCAGCACCTCAGTTTGTTGTTCAACTCTTTATGCTCCTAATCCATCAAGTGCTTGAGACTCTTGTGATCAGTCTTGATCCTAAAAGTCTCACCATACAAGTAATGTCTCTACAGCTTCAGTGCAAAGACCACTGCTGCCAGCTCCAAATCAAGAACTGGGTAATCCACCGCATACACCTTCAAATAGCAAGATGCATAATCCCAAATATGAGGCATCACTATAAATCAAATACTGACCTTCAAAAACTGGTAAGGTAAGTACAGGCGTGGCGGTGAGCCTCTTCTTCAGCTCCTTGAAACTCTCGTGAAATGCCTTACTCCAAACAAAAGGTGTGTCCTTCCTTGTCAACTTGTGGAGTGGTTCTGCTATCTTAGAGAACCCCTCTACAAACTTCCTGTAGTACCCAGCCATGCCTAGGAAACTCCTTACTTCAATCACGGTTATGGGTCTAGGATTAATTTTCTTCTTTAAGAGTAGAACTATAATAGGATGTTAGGAATCAAAAGATTGGGTTTTCCTGTGATTCACAACCGGGCTCTTAGGACTGTACAATAGCGTGTGATATACTGTATATGTATTATGATTTGATATGAGTCAGAGCCGGGCTCTCAGGACTGTACAGTAGCATGTGATCTACTGTACATATATTCATGATTTGATATAGAGCAAGGCTCTCAAGCTGCACAGTAGCGTGTGATCTACTATATAGATTATGTAGTATAATTCGAGCATAATCTCTTAACTTATGAACTATGTGATCTGTAGTTCCTGATCCACAATTCATAACAATACAATTCATGTTAGTTCTACTAGGCTAGTTCATGACTATGATGCGTCGGTCACCCACCCCAGATTGCAAAATCTCCCAGGTGATAATTATGTTCAGGCAAGATGTGTATAGTATGCCTATAAATGCTGCTCGTATGGTATTCAAGGTGGCTTCATGGTCTGATCCACCATGAGGCTATTGAAATCTTGTAGGCGTAAATGCACCCAATTACCGCGAGCTCGAGGGAGTGTCACCGTTCTCTAGTGGTCATATCGGTCTTTGAGATTATTCCACAATTCGAGGGGATCTTTGGTGGTGAGATACTCGTTTTTCAAGCACTCCTCAAGATGGTGGCGAATAAAGATCAAAGCTTTGGCTTTGTCTTGGGCAGATGTTTCAGTATCATCGTTAATTGTGTCGTCCAACCCTTTGGCTTGCAAATAGATGTCAGCATCCAAAACCCATGAGAGTTAATTTTTTCCAGAAACGTCAAGGGTCACAAACTCAAGTTTGGAAATATTTGACATGCTATAAAAGAAGCAAATTGAATTAAAAATATATTATAAGTCAAATAATAAAACATATAAAAAATGATATAATAATAAAAATAGTAACGATAATGTAACGTTCATTAACATAGAAGTAAATAATGCTTTAAAGAAATAATAATAATAACAGTGACATAACCATCTTGAAACGTAACTATATATACATTTAAATAGTGATAAAGATTTTCTCTTTTGGGTAAAAATGACAGAGGTATTCATGAATTATAAACAAAATGCGCCAAATCAAAAGAGTTAACTATAATGAGATGATAAAGTTTAATATATTTGTGTAACGACTAAAATATCATATATATATACATGACAAAAATATCAATATGATAATTTAAAATAGGATGGAAAAGATGCTAACAAGGATAATGTGAGTTCACTTAGAAAAATGCATACAATATTTATAAGTATTGTTGCCTATAAGAGATATGCATGCATATGCTTCTTACTATGTGCACTAATGTTGGAGACATATTTGGAAATGCTAATATGAGAATATAATCATAGTTCGTATGTGCACTATGTGCATATGCTATAGAAATGACCATTATGGTAAACACCATAATAAAATAACAACCGAATCTATTTTAGAATTAAGCATGAATAAAAAAGGTAACATACAAACAAAAAAAATACTATGGAAAGAAACAGAAGATATGAAATATGATAGGTTATAATAATGTATACTATAAAATATACATGATGATAACTAAACGTTCAGCCCAGTCTATAAAGACATGATATTTGACCAATATAAACGTTTGATAATAGTCATCAATAGAAAAATGGAAAAGTCATTTTTTAAATAGATAAAATGAGAAAGACCATCATTTGTTATATATATATATATATATATATAATAGAAATGGATTCCTTTCTCTAACTCTAGTTTGCACAAAAAAGATTTTATAAGCAAATAAAAAAATAAGATAAATAATAATAATAATAACTTTGGAAAGCAAGATATAGCAAATAGCAACCTTCAAGAAAATAGCCAGAGCACTCATGCTGAAAACGTGTTATAAAACTAAGAACAAAAAAGAGAACAAGAACATGGGAGGAGAAGTAATTTCTTATTGAGGTGTGTAGAATGTTACAAATGAGAGCTCTATTTATAGGCTTATGGAATCATAACCTACACTTTCTAATATTATTACACATAAAAGAGGGGAATGAAATACATTTAATCATACACATAAAAGAGGGAAATAAAATACATTAACCATAAAATGAGGAGTTACACAATTGGGCATTCACTACAATTATCTTCATACCACTCGTATCTTTGTAACTCCTATATAATTATATATTATAAATATTATAATTATGTATATGAATGTCCATATGTAACTCCTATCTTTGTAACTACTATATATTGAATATGAGAATGAATAGGATATTTAAGTATAGTTATACTAGTGATGTATATGTTATGAATTCTAGAGCCTATAAATAGTGTTCTCTCTTGTAACATTTCTACACCTCAATAAGAATGTTTTTCTCCTTCCATGTTCTTCTATTTCTCAATTCTTAGTTTCTTAACAGCTTTCATGTTATAATAGCATGACTTGTCTTATTTAAGAAATCGTGTTATAGACAATTCATGTTATTAGTTATTGTTGTTCAAAACATCAAGTTATAGACAATTCATGTCTATAAGAATAAGATAACTAGTTGCACAATGAATCGTTTGTCATATAGTTATAAGAACAGTATAACTAGTTATAGACGATTCATGTTAGTAGTTATAAACAATTCATTGTGCAACTAGTTACAAACGATTATGACTAATTATGAAAAGATGGTAGGAGGACTTAGAGCATTGAAATGCTTCCTTAATTTGGTACTAACCCACTACTTTTCTTTACTTTTTCTTTTTCAAGAAACTCTGTGGTAGGAGGACCATAGATAACAAGCTTAATTAGAGTAGAAAAAATTCAAAAAAGAGAAAAGGGTAGAGGAGAGAAGGAGGGTTTAGAAGGATGACAAAAAGGGTTGGGGAGGGAAATGAGAGACAAGTGGAGATCAGATAGGAAGAATAATTTTTCGATTAAGTATTAACGACCGTGTGGACCATTAGTACTGCAGAGGTGCGACAAATTACGCAATCTAAAAGATTGTAGTAAAAATTGGAGGAAAATTCGGGCAGCTAGATGAGCATCCTGAACATTAGACCTTGGAATTTGATAACATCGGAAGAAAGGCCAATCTTCTATTACCTAAATTTCACTTTAATCCCACCGTAGAAACATAAGTTTTTCGATGACAAGTTGATTGTAAAGAATCACTAACCCTCGGTTCCAGAATTGTAGAACGAATAATTAAGAAGTATATGCTCTCATCAAAATTTACTTCGTCATTTGGTGAAGATACCGATATTACATAGAAAGCCAAGAAAAAATTAAGGATTCAAACTAGGACTTGATATTATGAGATGATGAAACTTGATGTGAAGTGCATAACATGTTTTATTGTTTGCCACTAGACCATGACGATAGAGGAAGATTGGAATGTATTAAAGTGTTGTATGATTAGTATTTAATTTTTGTATCAAATGGCTTGATGTGAATTGATGATAATTATAATATCAGATGTCATAAATGGCTATGGATGAGCAAATAAAGTGATTTGAATTATGCTTATTTAAATTGAAATATAATTGTACATAAAAATGCAATGAATGAGCTTTTGGACTAAATATGTATTGAAAAGGATGATATTAATTTTGCGAAAACCCAGAAAATACATTATGGAATAGCTCTATCGTGCAAGCTTGATTGTTGGCCCAAGTATTTAATATTATATTGTTAATATCAGGATAGATATTTTAATGACTGATGATTAGAAAAAGTATGAACAATTACTATAATAGCACCTTTGATGTCATAAATTATAATGAAATAAATTAAAGATATCAGAAAACGTATGAAATGCTAAATATTAGGCAAAATTTCAGGACGAAATTAGCACATATAACAACACAATAATAAATGTATTAATTAGAGAAATAGACGTTTTCAATTTTTCAATTCTCCTCCTTTCCGATGAGGTAACTAATTTTGGAGAAGTAAAAGTTTTTCGATGACAAGTTGTTTATAAAGAATCTTTAATTATCGCAACTGGTTGTAACAAAGAGTATTGGTGGGACCGTTCCTTGTCAGGATGACGAGATATCGACCACCAAACTATCAAACAAGTCAAATAGACAAAAACTCTGATCGTACGCCTTAATCAAGAAGATCTAAGTATTTTAATTAACGAGGGCCACGACAATGTAAATTAAACTCCAATACCAAAGCACTAAGGCTAGGACGGAAGGATTTTTTGGAAAACTATCAACGTGAGTTTAGTTTGTCTATCATAAACGGCTGGAGAAAACCCTGTCTAAAAGTCCCAAATCCAAAGTCGATGATGCTTGCAGAGCGTGTCCGTCACCATGGTTACTGCTATTCGTGCATGCTCATTTCATAAGGAAAAATCTCGTCAAGCATGAAAATCAGCCGGGCTTGATTCAGCACCAAATTCCGACCCACATTAAAGGGGATCCACGTCGTCAAGTGGCGGATCCAGTAAGGAAGGGTGGGGGCAATCTTTTTCGGTTGGTATTATTATTAATACCAAAACGGAGAAGCCGAGTTGATGATGGCGTCACCGTGGCGGTAGGGAACACCAGCTCCATCGTCGGAGAGGAGTTGCAGCCACGGCGGGGGAGGGGCGGTGGGGGGAAGGGATTAGGATTTTGAGTGATTAACGAAATGGGGACTTAGTTCCACGGTTTACGAGAGGCTTTAAATAGTGATAAGAGACAAAATAACCCCTCCTGGTCTGTCAAGAAGTCAGTGGAACGACGAGGGTATTCATGTCATTTCGTTAGGAAAATAATTGACTAGCTGAGTCAGCTTAGTATACAGTCCAAACTTTCTATTCTTAGAATAACTGCAAAATTGAAAATACATGAATGATTGAGATTTGAGAAAGAATACTCAAGTATAAGGAATTCACATCTAACTGTAATATTTTGAGTGGAAATAAATACACACATGTGTTGTGTTTTGATTGAATATTCACTAATTAAATTGTTTATAGAGTTGGTAATCTTAATTATACTTTAATAATGTGATTGATGGCTCCGGGCCGATCAGACTCAAGTTTATATCATAAAAGTAATTTTAGTTATTCGTTATCAAAGGTCTGAAGTCAATTTCAATCAAGTTACTAATCAATCGACGTTATGTGATCATGACCTGACTCAAATACGTAGAGATTATATAAGAAAAGAGATTGTTTTTCTGATAAAAGTCATACACTATTCATTACTAAATATATTTTAAAGTCGGTACGCTTCATTAAATTTATAATCACCTTATATCCACACACAACTTTTAGACATACTTTAATACTTTTCTGTTTCTCACTCTTCTATACTGTTGAACCCCCTTTCAGACTATCATCTACTGACCATTTCCATACACCTATAGCAAGAGATCGCTGAAATAAACCTATAAGCATTATGAAGCAGTAGCTCAAGAACAAAGAACAAATCAAATTTCCTAAATCAAACCGCTCATTAAACCAGTAAATCACAGAATTTGGGTATTGGGGTCAACTTAGCAAACCCACGATGCCAAAAAAACACATATGTTATTGTCGTCAGATCCAATGCAACAAAATTAAGCAAAAGAAATTTCAGAACGTGATCGTTAATTGGGGATCTACAGGGTAATAATGCGGGTTAATTATATATATATATATATATTTCAACTTGGTGTTTGTTGAAGTCAAACTTCAGGGATTGGTTTGAATTTGAGAAGAAGGGGATTTTAGATAATTAGTGATTTCATAAATATTTTGTTTGTTTTTTAAAATTGAGAGTGTAACTAGTATTTTTAATAAAAAAAGTTAAATTCACTTAACTAATAAAATACTAAATTGCCCTCTAGTTTTATAATTAGTTTTTTCAATTCTCCATACTTTTATTAGTATTGTTGTAATTATTGCGTTTTAATTTGGTTAATATATTATTTTGTGTCCAAATCATTTTAGGGATGTTTAAATCGTACCAAGCTTATGCTGATTTTAAATCACTCTCCAAATCACCATGGAACCACATGTGATGATTTCAAATCTCCACCATTTTTAAAAATAATTTTTTTTATCCAAATCACTTGACACTACCAATTCCCCTCCAAATATAAAAATCAAATGACGTCTAGGTTCCTCTCGAAAGTTTCAAAACAATGGAGATTAATAAATTGGAAATTAAGCAGTTAATCGAGAAATTAAGAGAGGGTTGTAAAAATTTGGCGTGATTTTGATAGGAAAGAACCATGTAGGCCTGGCAATTAGGTCAAAATCGGTTACTCAATTTTCTAATTCGGCCAATTTCGAATTGGGAAAAAATCACTACTGATCGCCCGAATAACTGTGAAGTTATTCCGACAACACAAGTGTCGTTTGTGTCCGAAGGTCCCTCTCGCTATGCTTCTACTCGAATTCGTCAACACGGTTTAGGCTAAAAGATTTGGTTTTTAATGCTAATTATTCTAATGACTAAATTAAACTAAAAGACTTTAAGTTGATTCAAAGGAGAAACCGAGTTCTTGGAAGAGACGAGTCACTAAGCTCGACCGCTAGAATGCTTTCGAAACAAACGAATGTGGACCTGAATGGAATGAAAAGAATCCTCCTAACACTCGTATGAATCCGCGGCACGATTATGCACGCGGATTTCCACTACCAGCTTCCCAACTAAGGTAGAGATCCCCTTAATCGGGCTAATTAGTAATGAACTCCAAGGAGTTCTACAAAGTGAAATGGGTGCTTTACCGGAATTAAAAGAACCCACGAGTAATTGGAAATAGCGTTAACTTGGTCCATCGACGCCTAAGCTACTGATAACTACACCCAACTTGGTCCATCGGGTGCAAACCAGAGCGCCCGCCAATTACAACATAGCTTTCACTTGAAACCGGGAAAAACACAAAAGGTAGAATTAGGTTATCGGTTTACCCCACCAATAACCTAATTCTATCCTCGATTGCCAACCTAATGAATTCCTAAGCCTATCACCAGCAAAGGATTTCAAACATTTGACCAAATTCTAGCCAAAACAAGAATTAGGTTGAACACCCAAACAATCAAGACAATCTTCCATTCCAAAACAAACATCCACAAACGTTGTTCTTAAACATCCAAGACAGGTTTCATAGCTCAATTCCTACATCTCATCCAAGAATCCCAAAGGATTTAGCTACTCATCATTCTAGAAGAAAGCAATTGAAAAGAAAACCTAACCATCTTTTTACAAAGAAATAACGGCTTGTTCTCCTTCCAATCGATGCTCTTGATCTTCTATCTTCAATCCTAGCTTCAATCCTTCAATAGGAGCTCCTTTGGATCTTCAATTTTGGCTTCTAAAGGAGTTTTTGTGTTGGTTTTTGCAGGAAAAGTTCGGGAAAAATCATGGAAAATCGAGTTTGGGAAGAATGGTTTCTCTTTCCTCCAACTTCCCTTTTTATAGTAGCAGCCGGATTTGGGAAGGTGCACGCCGTGCAGGGGTGCACGCCGTGCACCTTCCAAAGGTGTCTGTTCCGCGTACCACAAGCAGGGAAACGGCTTGCAGTTATGCACGCCGTGCATCTTCAATTCTCCTCCATTCGGCGATGCAAAAAGGGAGGAACGGCGTGCAGTTGTGCACGCCGTGCAGCTCCAATTTTTCTCCATCCTTCGACGCTCAAAGGGTTGATGCACGCCGTGCAGATGTTTTAACACCGTGCTCTTGAGTAATTTGATGGACTGCACGGCGTGCAGCCTTGCACGGCGTGCAGTCCCTCTGCTGCGCCAAATCCAATCTCGACCTCCTTTCTCGAACTCCAAATGCTCTACACACCACGCCCTTGGCTTCATGGTCAGATCACCTATCTCCATAATACCTGTAGGTAACAAATACTACAAAGAAAACATCAAATGGACCGAAACGGTCGAAATGAACGGATCTAAACACAATACGCCAAAACACGAAATTGTAGAGAAATGAAGTGCGAACATGCTAATAACCACTCAAATGTGTGCAGAAAAAAGGTAGATAACTGCTACAAATTCTAGACCTATCAAACCCCCCCACACTTAAACCTTGCTTGTCCTCAAGCAACTTTACTTTTCACACTCTATACAAACTCTAAACATGGAGAGACCGATACAACATGCTAACAGTTCAAACCTACTTCACGATGCCAAGAATGCACTTTAGATCACCAAACCACACAGTTACAATTACCGAGTTCTCTAATCCAAATCAAGAACAAACTTATGCATATGGTTAATGCCACTCGACATCCACCGACAAGAAACATTTCCCCTATTACCTATGCTCAAACAGTTGGTCCTGGCCGGGTATTTTTCCCGTCCTAAGGGAGGGAGTGCTTACTTTAAATAATGTGTTTGATCAAAAGCACTCCCCTCTTATTTTACAATTTAACTATACAAGACATATCAAACACATGTGAGTCAATTGAGTTACTCAATTAATTGCAAGCTCACTTTTCACAATTTTAAGTATAGTTTAGAGGGTATCTTTCCAAATGGGGGTAGTTGCGACCCTGATCGGGCTAAGGCTCTCATCCACATAGATCGAGTTTACCCGTAAAACCCCGACCCACAACTAGGAAGAGGTGAGAAGAGAAGCCTGAAGGGACTAGCTTACAGGCGGCAGACTCAAAGACGCCAGTGTGTTGAATCGCAACCGAACCCCCACGACAATTTGGGCACATTGACCTCTTTTGCACCTTATTCGGACCATCTAGTCAAATATGATTTTAAACAACTAGAGTGACTTGATAGGGGAATTAATTGTTCACAAGTCAGTAAGCATCAAGATCGAGTCACCAAGTGCATAAATCTATTCTAGACTCGTTTCGAGAAAAACGGGAGGCGGCTAAAAAATGATCTATCATGCATCCTATTCACCCTCAAGTAGCAATACTACGTTAAACATGCATCCAATTCATCCATAATTTTTAAGTTTAAGAGGGAATTTCAAATGTTGAAAGACAAGGATTCAATCAAGCAATCAAGTGAAATACTAGCATCCTAATTCATTCCCTAAACCACAACATTATCCTCACAAGAAGTCACATTTAAAGAAGAGAGTATTTCATTTAAAGCTCAATCATTATACACCCTATCGAATCCTAGATAAATTTGTTGTCTCTCGCACCATCCAAACACTACCATGGACATGTGTTTGCTGTCATCGAGGTCAAACCACTATACATCTCTAAACCAAATAGTTGGGTGGAAAAGAAGAAAACCAACTTCCATATACCCAGCAGTTTCCTCCACCAACTCATAAAGCATCTCTTTCTGTAGGAATATCCATGGACAAGATCCTTGCAACTACCCGTACTAGAGTCACCTTGATCAGAATTTTTAAATCTCAGATCTGTCAATTATAAGAAAAATTAGTATTTTAGATTCGAATCAGATATCTACTTTGTTAATGTCTAGTACTTGTTAGTAATGACAGGTACATATTATTTTATTTTGTAATTAATTTCTTTCGGTGTTGTTTTGTAAATGATTATGATTTAATACTTTGGATTCGTTGGAAGTACCGTCTTTTATTGATGTTGGTACCCGTTATTAATTATAAGTAAAGATTTTCTCTTGATTTTTACTTGAAAGTGATTTGAGGTATTGGTGTTTCAGTCTATTATGAATTTGCAAGTATACATTTTGGTGTTGTGATAACAAATTACATTTTAGATTTGGAAGTTTAAAGGAGAAAGAAACTCAGAAAAGTGAAATAAAAATAACTACAATATTTTTATTACTTGATTTAAGTGGTAAAATAACAACTTTTTAAAATGACCAAAAAAATCCTACTAATCTAAACCATTAATATAAATTATAATTAATTAAATAAATAGAGTACTTAATTCAGTGTTGTTATGTGAGAACAAAAATTCATGTTGACACAATAGCGTACCCGCTTATCCCTTCCCAATTTTACAAACTTTATTATTTGCATGGTTCATCATTGCCACTCTATGGATGCTTTCTTTCTATCAACATCAATAATCCCCTATAGATCAGATTCTTTTTAAACACCACGGGATCGTTTTTTCATCAAAATGGTCCGATTATGAAATGCCGTCCGTCTCTATCCATGTTTTCCGTCCACTTCACCAAGTGGCATGCCGCGCATGTGCGCCATGTGGGCCAAATCCATATCCCGACTCAGGCAACCCAGAGTACTGATTCTTAACCGCAACCCGAGTTGTAGACCGGTGGGACCGAACGTTACTTTGGCGCGCAAACCATTCCTAATGTGTCAGACGGTTGTGTGGCTGTAATACAAACGCCACATTTCAGATTTACTTTTGTGGGTTATTAAATAGAATAATAAAATAAAGCCCAAAATTGTACTCATGCCTTCTTATTTCCCTCCCCCCTTCCACTATCCATCCTTGCAAACCACCATAGAAAAGGTCTGCAGCTACTATCAGTGGAATCCTGTAATATCGAGGACTCCAGATCTGAGTCAGTCAAGTAAGCGAGTCTTCCCCATGATTTGTCATTCCCTTTACGGTAAAAATATTGTTATTTTGGTGAAATTAGGGTTTCGTTTTGGTACAGAGCTTGCAGACATAATGTCGAAATTGAAACGGCCACCACCCAAGGACGAGTTCAGTTATGAAGAAGAGGTATTGTGCCACTGTGGATTAAAGGCGTCGAGGCGTACATCGCACACGTCGACCAACCCAGAAAGAAAATTGTTTGGATGCCCCCGATATGTTTCGGAAGTTCAGAAAGGATGCGGGTATTTCTTTGGTACGAGGTGAAGGTAGGTGCGATGAAAGAGAAACAGGAGCTCGTTGAGATGGTCGAGAGGTAGAAAATCCATGTTAGGGAACTTGAAGAAGCAAACTTGAAGCTGAAGTCGCAAATCGGCGAAGTTAGCTCGTCCGAGGAAGAACAATTGTGCTCCTCGTCGAAGGTGAGAATGATGGAGTACGATATTGTTGTTACTAGAGAAAATGGGATGTTGTGGACATGGAAATATTAAGTGAGAGCTGTAGCCGTTGTGTTATCATATGTAATTGTATTGTAAGTGTTTTAAAGTTTATGGAACTTTGAGGGGTGCATCCTACTTAATTTACAAGTTTGTCCTATTCAGCAGGTACAGTTCTTCCTTAAAGCATCAACATTGGCAGCTTAAACTAATGGTAAGCATTAGGGTTCAAATAATTCCAGTATTAAGATTACTAATATTATGAACATTACAGAAATTGTACAACATAATCATACCTATTATTACACATCACATACGGCAGCAGCCTTCATCGTTTCACATAACCCACTAAAAATATTACGTGCTAATACAAGGTACCACGCGATTGATCGGTACTTATAACTACGGTCTTGGTTAACTTAGATTAGTCCCCAAAATATGCCATTCACCGTTTACCAACTTGCATCCTAGGTACATAATAACTTCCTGTTTTAACTACCCATCCAAATATACCACCTTAATGACCTCCCCCAAAATATACCACCTTCATCACCCTCCTTTGTCTTAATGAGTGTGCCCTCCCCTATACGCACGCAACTTGCTACGAGTCGCACGAGTTACTGGGGTCGTAGAGAAACTTGGGCCTCCTTCGTCCACTGATACTTATTGAATTCGCCTTGGAGAGGGTACACCAGCGCCGGCGGCCATATTGGAACCGAAACCATTGTCACCTGCTGTAGTCTGTTCCAACAATAGGGTTGCACATTTCGTTCAAACACCAATGTACCACAACACATAGTTCACTACCGTTTTTTAGCTGTTTACACACTCAATAGTTCACTTATGTACGCTGTTTACATAGTCAACAACCTCTAGGGTCTAGGGTTACCTGAGTACGTTCCTTGTAATTCTTCCTGTTATGACCAGCCCCTCCGCATTTCCCACAATGTTGGATCTGACCAACCCTAGGTATGGTTTCGTAGGTCCTCCCACGCTTGTCAGTTCTAGTTACTGTCTCCCCTTCTTCTCATCGCCTCTTCTTTTGTTTAGGTCATCCAACTGGGTCAGGTACAGTAGGTTCCCTAAGCATAGGGTCTCTACTTGGTGCCCAATGAGAATCGTCATTCATGGGGTTAATCGCGAACTGGTAGGCCAGCTTGTACGTGCAAATCCTGCAACAAATAAGGAAATGTCAAGGGGATTTCAGCCTTTCTTATCACTGGTCCAACTGCCATGAATAAGGAATTGCGTATAATTACTTATAACATGGATTGACATACTATTCTAGTTGGTCACGATTGTAACTTATACAAGAGAGGGCTTGCTCGCATGGTATCACTGACAGCTGCCACACACCATAGGCACATGTATGCTCATGGAGGTCCACTACAAATGCATGTCGACCCCTTGCACCTCATACTTTGCATCTCCATTGAATATCGGGTAGCACCATGTTGCTTTTGCTGAAATTTTATGTATCTTCTTCATTGGAAGTGGGGAAATGGTGTTGTCTGCCAGCTCTTTAACCAGTTCTCGAGATTGGTATATCCTTTTCATCATGTTCACTCTACAAGTGTACACCGGTATCAATTTTGCAGCAAAACAGTCAACTGTCTCACCATAAAGGCATCACTCAATATTGAACTTGGAGGTCGAACATACCCGATGCTCTCAAGACACGATAGAATTGGCAAGTCACGCGCTTCAGCAATCCAATGGTTGAAGCTCTCACAATGATTGTTCAAAGAGAATTCACATGAAGTTTTCCTATCGTAAAATACTTACACCAAGTGCTCAACGGTCTCTTTTCCATCCACTAGAGTGGCGTTTCTCCATCTTCTTTGGTGTATTTTGCACCTTTCTCACGGAGCCTCTTCATGGAGTACCTCCTTGAGGTGGCTTTGAAAAAATAAATTGACTAATCATAGTCAATCATCATACATAATACCTTCAAACCCATAACCTGAAACCCTGAATCTACTCTGTCTGTGCTTTGCTTCTAAAGAACCAATCCTAGAAACCCACTACCCCAACAAACAAAAACCAGCTGACCCAACAAACATTATTTTGTGGTGTCTAAACCCTAAATGACCACACACATGTCAAGGGAAATATGATGACTCATTTACCTCCACCAAAATCCAGTGGCTCCTCACCAAGGGGACGGATAATCCACTTCACCATTGCGACATCGACGGGTAATATCACTCAGAACCCAGAAAACCAAGGCCATAGCAGAAAATGATGTCAGACGTACACTGCTGTGAAGCGAAAGGGGAAGAGGATTTCGAGATTCAACGTCGGCATTAGAAGGAAACTCACCACCTTCTCGACAGAAAGGGAAGGACATAGAACCTTCTGTTCTCCGGGGAATGTCAGAAGGCGGATGGAAAGAGAGAGAGAGATAGAGAAGCTATCAAATTATTTGAATTGGTTAACTTAAGTGGGTTATTGTTGTCTGTGGTTTCTTTATCGATTTTCTCAATTTCCGTAAGCAGCTCGGTTCGATTGAAATTAAATATCCCAATGACGTGGCGTGCATGCGTGGCTATACCGCGTGGCGAAGAGGACGGAAAATATAGAGGAATACGGACGGCATTTCGGAATCGGACCATTTTGATGAAGAAGACGACCTCGTGGTGTTTTAAAAAAATCTAATCTCTATGGAACTATTATTTCGATAGCCCATACCAAACCCCATTGAAACCTTGATCATTTTACTTTCTAGTTCCTAACGTCCACCTTGGCTTTCATACAATAGATCGAAACTTGTTCGGATTATGTTGTGTTGCTATGATATAGATGTCTAGATGATATGTATTATTATTGTTTTTTATAGTTCCACAAGGTCTATAATCTATATGTAATGTACACTAAATGGTAGATTCATGTATTAATTTCAAATGCACCATAAAAATATATACTAATTAGTTTCTAAATATATACAAGTTTATAAAATATTTATGGGTTGAATTCACATACGAATTTTGCCATGGACCAGAGAGCCGAATCTCATATTCCTCCATGTACAAATCTTGTATGTGAACTTATAGTAATATACACTTATCAGCCTCACCTCCACATCGGGCATGTTGCTGATAATGCCGGGGTCTGTTGCTGATAATGACAGACCATGTTGAACTCCCTTCTCATCTTGGACTCTAGAGCAATGCTTCTCAACCCAAACAACTCCAGACTGTCGTCCGATTGGATTCTCCAGACCACTTGACTGGTTCGGCGACTCTTCCACTTGGGCTCCCCATGCCATCAACCTGGCACTTAAAGTCCAACTAGGTTTTAGGAGCGCACAATGCCGTTTAGTCGTTAGCTGATTTGTAGTACGTGTTTATTTACTTGTCAATAATATAGAAAATCCGAAACATTATATTTTGGAAGTCTGAGCCCTACCCGATCCTATTTAATATGAGATGATTCATGTTTCACCAGCCCGAGTCGGGCTAAGACAGATCGGGTTTTCCACTACTAATAACTGAAATGCATTGTTGAAGTAAATTGTGTCTGTTTTCTATATATATACCGCAAACACATGTATTACTTCAAAACCGATTTATATACAATACTGAAAAACACCCTTAATGAGTGATATATAAAGGGTTAGTTCATATGTAATTTGATTTATTAGATGGCAATCATAATTACCACTACGGGTATATGGTCGATCCCATTTTGGCCTGAACCCAAGACTACAACGGGTGGGCAACGAATATCAACTATCTAAACCCAACCGATTTGACCCACACCCGACTGTTCCCAAGCCTTAAGACACAACTAAATATGTTTAAAGTTCAATTAGAATGAGAAAACCTTTTAAAAATAATATATATTTGTTTAGTTGATATGTAATTTGATTGAATATAGTTAAATTGAGATCCAACTAAATGGGTCCAATAAAGTTCAATTACAAAAGAAGAAGAAACCCCTTAATGAATAGTAAAATATGACTTTGCTCTATTTTTACACCTTGATCCTAGCAATATACATTTAAATGTGAAATCCCTAAATTACCTCTAAAGATCCTAAGAGAAATTTGCCTCATGATGTTTCTATTATTACTAGTATAAGTGCAAAAATAATTCTATTATTATTATGGGATTATAACTATATGATTATGATTAATATTATTATTCTATGTTTGGATTAGTAATTTAGCATATGAGCTACATGATACTTATGATAAATTATAAATTATCAAAATTGATTAACCTTTTAACATTTAAATCGAATTAATAACGTGAGTCAGGTGCCTATAAATATTTAAAGGTGCCAGATGGGAATTAGTCATGAAATAAATTGTGGACTAGCGGTTGACGAGCTAATCCGTAGAATCGGAGGTCAGGGTTTCTAACCCTGCCTTCGAAATTTAAATTTCATTTTTTGCGAGTCATCAAAACGACGGCGGTTTGAACTCATCAAATCTCGCTCAGTAACTGAGCAAAACGACGGTGTATTGATCCATTGCTGACGTCAGGTTGTCACCTTCCTTTTCACAGCTCCAGATGCCACCGAGCGACCTTCCTTGTTTTCTCGTCAATCAACGCGTCTATCTGCAGCTAGGATGCGATCACCTAGAGTGTATGACCTCCAAATGACGCGCTGTCAGAAGCTATAGTTTCGTGGAAGCAAGTGGAATTATCTCATATCTTATTCTGATATTTTGGCTCGTCAATAAGGTGGGTTGGTTTAAGGGGGTAAATTCTTTTCGTTGTAGTAGGTTAGGTCTTAATTAATTTGATGAATTTAATTTATGCAATGATTGAGTGTTTATTCATGACATGATATTACTTTGTTGTTGTGCAAGTTGTGCCTCCTATATAGTGATAAGGTTAGACTAGCTATAATGTTAGTTGGCAATAAAATAAGGTTAGACTAACGATAATATTAGAACAACTATGTTAGACCTATGATGACAAGGATAAATGACGAGTAAGCAGCGAACAAAAACACCACACCTAGATGATTAGTAGGTGGATTAAAAGCATGAAGTCACTATCTAGTCTATTGCCCACACGATTCAGGCCAGTATTGCCCACACGACATGTTGTCTGACGGATATGTTCTCCCAGACATCCATGATTTTTCTACGATATGTTGTCTGGCGGATACGTTCTCATAGACATCCACGATTTGCATGATATGTTGTCTGACGGATACGTTCTCCCAGACATCTATGATTTTTTTACGATATGTTGTCTGACGGATACGTTCTCCCAGACATCCACGATTTGGGCGATAGGGCTAGTTAGTTGAGATGGGGGACGCCTCACTAGAATTAAAATACCTTAGATCAGGTTAAGAACAAGTACAAGAATTTATGTCATGTAATTGACGTTCACGAACATAATGATTAAGGTATAACAAGTTACAAGAACCATGATACTATGATTCATAATGTACCTAACTTGATTGACACTTTCAATCTTTCATGATGATGATGAATTCTTATTGATGATGATTACTTATTAATGGTGACTATTAGATGATTATTTAATGATAGTTAGTAAATGATGATTACTTGATGATGATTATTTGATGATGGTTAGTAGGTGATGATTACTTGATAATGATTATTTGATGATGATTTATAGATGATGATTAGCTATTGATGATAACTTGGTGATGAATTATTACTTGTTGCTTATCATCGAATATCGTGTTAGGATTACATGAAAATGAATGATTTCTTTATGTAATATGTCTACTTAGATCATTATTAATGATCCATTGTATTAATGTGTTATTTATCCCAATATTTCTAATGAAACCTAGAGTATGATTAGAGCATGGAAGAATGACCCCAAACCACCCACCAGGGTGTTTTATAAGTTGATGCACGAGCAGAGTGGAGCTGATTCGGGATGTGGCAAGTATAGACTTGGAATTTGAAATAAAGTATTTAAAGTTATTTATTGAGACTTGATTTCGAATGTTGAGTGCCCACATGTTAGGGCAATTTCCACTGCTAGTTAAAAAGTTTATCCTCTTATTTTAAAGATTTCTATTTTATTTCTTTTATTTTTGTTTAAAAGTTCCTTGGCCGGGGCAATTTAGTCATTTAATAAATCGTAAAAAATCAGGGTGTTACATTTATATTTTAGTTGATATATAATTTTATTGAATATAGTTAAGTTCAGATCCAACTAAATGGGTCCAACAAAGTTCAATTAGAAGGGAAGAAAACCCCTTATTGATGGGAGTTGTTATTCGATGCCCTAACTATTTTTTAAATGCAAATTTCATTTTCTCGGTTTTCATTCGGACAAAACTTCGACGATCTTCCAACCAGCCACCCATCGGCGGCCACACATCGCAACCGATCATTGGCCAAGTTGTGGCGGCCACCACCGAAACTCCGACGATCTTCCAACCAGCCGCCCATCGTCGGCCACACATCACTGGTCAATCATCGCCCAAGTTGTGGCGGCCACCAGCAAACGGATGACAAGATTGCATCGTGTGGGGAGAATGGGAAATCGTTCGTTCAAAACCCTTGATAAACGGACGGTGAAACCATCTCTACGTGGTGGAGATGGAACGACTATCCATCTGCACCCTGCGGAGCTGGTACAGATGCCCATCTGCACCCCGTGGGATGGGACGGCTGCCCATTTGCACCTCGCGGAAATGGGACGGCTAGTCAACTGCTGTGATTGGCCGATTTTTTTGCAGAAAATTTCCAAATTAAAAGTTAGATGATTATCATTTTTAATATTTGATCCTTTTTGTTCCAAACCTTGTTTGCGACGACCGGATTACGAACCCGTCACCAGCCAGGGTCAAACGAGAGTATCGGATGCATTAGAATCGTCGGGAGTTTCCGCAAAGTCGCTAGTGTGCCATCAACGTAAAGAAGTTGGAGTTCATGTCGAATCTCCGGAGAAGATGATGAACTAAAATTGAATTTTCCTTTGAGTATGATTTTTTTATTTAAATAACTATAAGGGTCATTTTGTAATTTCCTAAAAGATAGGACGACTAATTTAAAAATATAGGACGTCGAATAGCGATTGAGTTAATGAATAGTAAAGCATGTCTTGGCTTTATAGAGTTTTAAGCCGGAGACTCTGGTGCATTAGTGTACATGGTACATTCAACATTAAAATCCTAAAACCTAAACTCTAAATACCGCACATGCAACCCTAAAAGAATAATTTGAATCCCCTAAATGCTAAATTCTAACCCTCAAGCATTTTATCAAAAAACGAGATCCTTAATCGTACTCCAAACTCTGACTTTTGACCATAAATCTAAATTAACCAATCATAAAGCTCTTAATCAGACTCTAAACACTTACCACTAGTCCTAAACTCTAAACACTAAACAAAAATCTCACAACTCTTAAGTTTAAACCTAATATATAGTAAATGTGATAAAATTTACTTTGTATACTGATCGCCCGAATAACGAACTCCAAGAAGTTCTACAAAGTGAAAGGGTGTTTTACCGGAATCAAAAGAACCCACGAGTAATTGGAAATAGCGTTAACTTGGTCCATCAATGCTTAAGCTACTGATAACTACACCCAACTTGGTCCATTGGGTGCAAACCAGAGCGCCCGCCAATTACAAGATGGCTTTCACTTAAAACCGGGAGAAACACAAAAGGTAGAATTAGGTTATCGGTTTACCCCACCAATAACCTAATTCTATCCTTGATTGTCAATCTAATGAATTCCTAAGTCTTTCACAAGCAAAGGATTTCAAGAATTTGACCTAATTCTAGCCATAACAAGAATTAGGTTGAACACCCAAACAATCAAGACAAACTTTCATTCCAATTCAAACATCCACAAACGTTGTTCTTAAACATCCAAGACAGGTTTCTTAGCTTAATTCCTACATCTCAACCAAGAATTCCAAAAGATTTAGCTACTCATCATTCTAGAAAAAAGCAATTGAAAAGAAAACCTAACCATCTTCTTACAAAGAAATATTGGCTTGTTCTTCTTCCAATCGATGCTCTTGACATTCTATCTTCAATCCTAGCTTCAATCCTTCAAGATGGACTCCTTTGGATCTTTAATTTGGCTTCTAATGGAGGTTTTGTGCTGGTTTTTGCAGGAGAAGCTCGGGAAAAATCGTGAAATTGAGTTTGGGGAAGAATGGTTTCTCTTTCCTCAAACTTCCCCTTTTATAGTAGCAGCCGGATTTGGAGGGTGCACGCCGTGCAGGGGTGCACGCTGTGCACCTTCTTAAGGTGTCCGTTCCGCGTACCACAAACAGGGGAATGGCGTGCAGTGGTGCACGTTGTGCAGCTTCCAATCTTCTCCATCCTGCGACGCAAAAAGGGAGGAACATCGTGCAGTGGTGCACGCCGCGCAGCTTCCAATCTTCTCCATCCTCCGACGCAAAAAGGGAGGAACGGCGTGCATTGGTGCACGCCGTGCCTTTGTTTTGAGGCCGAGCTCTGGAGTGCTTTTATGGACTGCACGACGTGCAGCCTTCCACGGCGTGCAGCCTTGCACGGCGTGCAGTCCTTCTGCTGCGCCAAATCTATTCTCAACTTCCCCTTCGAACTCCAATCGCTCTCCAAACCACGCCCTTGGCTTCATCGTCAGATCACCTATCTCCATAGTACCTATAGGTGACAAATACTACAAAGAAAACATCAAATGGATCGAAACGGTCCAAATGAACGAATCTATACACAAGACGCCAAAACATGAAATCGTAGAGAAATGAAGAGCAAACATGCTAATAACCACTCAAATGCATGTATAAAAAGGGTACATAACTGCTACAAATTCTAGCCCTATCAAATACCCCTATACTTGAACCTTGCTTGTCCGCAAGCAACTTTACTTTTCACACTCTATACAAACTCTAAACATGGAGAAATCGACACAATATGCTAACAGTTCAAACCTACTTCACGATGCCAAGAATGCACTTTAGATCACCAAACCAAACAGTTGTAATTATCGAGTTCTATAATCCAAATTAAGAGCAAACTTATGCATATAGTTAGTACCACTCGACACCCACCGACAAAAACATTTGCCCTATCACCCATGCTCAAAACAGATGGTCTTGGTCGGGTATTTAACTAATGTGTTTGATCAAAAGCACTCCCCTCTTCTTTTACAATTTAACTATACATGACATACTAAACACATGTGAGTCACTTAAATTACTCAATTAATTGCAAACTCACTTTTCAACCTTTTTAGTATAGTTTTAAAGGGTATCTTTCCAAATGGGGGTAGCTGCGACCCTGATCGGGCTAAAGCTCTCATCCACATAGAACGAGTTTACCTGAAAAACCCCGACCCACAACTAGGAAGAGGTGAGAAGAGAAGCCTGAAGGGACTAGCTTACAGGCGGAAGACCTAAAGTCGCCAGTGTGTTCAATCGCAACCGAACCCCCATGACAATTTGGGCACATTGGCCTCTTTTGCACCTTATTCAGACCATCTAGTCAAATATGACTTTAAACAACTAGAGCGACTTGATAGGGGAACTAATTGCTCATAAGTCGGTAAACATCAAGATCGAGTAACCAAGTGCATAAATTCTTTCTAAACTCGTTTCGAGAAAAATGCGAGGTGGCCCGAAAATAATCTAACATGCATCCTATTCACCCTCAAGCAGCATTACTATGCTAAACATGTGTCCAATTTCATCCAAAATTTCGAGTTTAAGAGGGAATTTCAAATATTTGAATGACAAAGATTCAATTAAGCAATCAAGTGGAGTACTAGCATCCTAATTCATCCCATATTTTCAGCACTTTTCTCAAAAGAAGTCACAATAGAGAACCGGAAAGAAGGTGATAGAAGGTGATACCGATGAAACGAAGATTGATGGTGAGACGTGATAAAATCTTTGTTCGGGACCTGCCAACCATAACACACACAAAGTACTAGTGATAGATGCAACCGAAGTTGTCATCCGTTATACAAGCCAAAGAGAAAAATTAAGCAAAAGAAAGAAAAATGACAAAGTCTCGAAATTAAAACAAACACACAAAAGTGTGAGTCATGATACGTCCCAAGCGATCACTGATCCGGTGGAGGATATGGATACACCGGGAACTGAGGGTAAGGATCATACTCCGGCCATTGTGGTGGTGGTGGATAGGCTGGCCACGGAGGTGGGTAGGTAGCTCCCGTGAAGTAAGTATCCTGATGGTAGGACATGTGTCCACTCTGCCAATGCTGCTGCTCGTGGATGTAAGTGAGAGTCCGAACTGTGATGGGAAAGCCGCGCTGAAACAGCGGATCCGCCCCGAAGGAGTCCATCACTCCAAGCCGTCGCACCAGCCGTGCAATGTAGCTTCCCCCAAACAGGACTCCAACTCCCTTCTACTCGGAGATGTGCCTGAACAAGTTCACCACCAAGTCCCCTAGATGGACCTTCACGTCATTCTCGAGGCAGTAGAAAAGCCATAAGTCCGTGATGTTCACTACTCCTCCGCTGCTAGACTACTTCCTAGCGGTGATGGTCCAACGGAAGAGGAGGTGAAGAAGCCTCATCCTCGGTATCTTCATCCGCTTTGCCTTCGAGGACCGAGCGGAGTGAGGAGCATTGTCCCAAGCAATGTCCTTCCAGAACTCCCTCGGGTTCGGAATCGGTCTCCTATCAATAGTGGCCAACGACATCACCTCCAGGTTGGCCACCTGCTCCGGGGTATAGAAACCCATGCTCTCTGCCAGCTCATCTGCTGAAAACGAGAAAGCTCGACCTCCAAGTCGAAACTTGATGCCTCCCGCCTCCTGAGTCGAGGTGTACCTCCATATCTTCAATGTGGAGTAGAACTCCCTGGTGGCATGCGGGAGCTCCTGATCATCAAGTCGAACGAGCGGCCAGATGCCCGGTCTCTGGCAATATGCCATCAGCCAAGTGCTCCACCCTTCCTCCACGAAGCTCCGGAAGTCGAGGTATCCTTGAGGTGCAGTCGCCCAAGTCCGATACACTCCGTATCGGTGGGCGAACTCACTTCCAGGCTCGAAGTCGAAGATGGTCTGCTCCACCTCTGAACTCGGTAGAGCAGTAGCAGCACCTGGAATAGGGTCCTACGGCGTCTCCTGCTGAGAAGCCCCCCTTGAACGATGAGGGTTAGCCTTAAGACGATGCTCCACCCCGCTGTGGACGGGTGGAAACAGAAGCCCGAGGTGGAGATGGTGGTAGACTAGCCCCAGCAGACGAAGGCTCTGTGGAAGGGGATGGTCGTGGCCTTTTCGCAGTGCCGGTAACTTTGCCTAGCCCTATGGCGAGAGTCATCTTCCTATGCATCCTGCACCACTGTCATTAAGAAACAAAAATCCCACAAGATTGCATATCGGTTAATATCCCAACATCCCCAAATATGAGAATATACCCCCCCACACTTAAAATGATCACATCCTCGTGAAATGAAAAACAAGGCAAGGCATAGCACAAAGTGAAGCACAAAGAGTAACCACAACCGAACTTATCCCACATTATGCAATCACAACATTCAACACTTGGTTTGACACCTTTCCAACACAAAATATGCAATAGATGGAGCAACGGAATATAAGTACACCTAGTGAAGAACAAAATCCACGAGCAACAACCATAGCAACACAAAGGGGGCAATCGAGCATGGCATAGGCAGAAGAAGTCCGCAACAAGGCATAGTAAACAAAATGAAGACAAGGATCTCTCAAAATTTAAGAATTTCAAAATTAGGGTCGAACTTGAAAATTCAACCGTTATTGAAAATCCGAAATTTCAAGCAAAGCACAAGTAACATGGCATAAACATCATTCTAAGCAGTGAAGTTCACTACCTACATCACAATGTTCACATAGGATCTACCCAATTAACCCAATTGCAGAAAAATCACAGTTTGACCTAAAAAATTGAACACTAATCGAAATTGGGGGAAATCGAAATTAAGTGTTTGAGATTGAAGTTCGGCAGCCAGTTGAGGAAGACCAACAAGAACCCAAAAATCGCCCTACTTGAAGTTGAAATGAAGGTATTGGGTGGTGGAGGTGTTGGGAAATTTTTTTTGGTGGAGTGGAAGATGAGGGGTTGTGGGGGAAGGGGAAAGGGAGGGGAGGGGAGGGGTGTAGGGGAGTGTGGGGGTGGCGGATGGGGCCGGTTTGGGCGGCGGCGGCGGTCTGGGAAGAAGGAAGAGGAGGGGGCGGCGGCGGGTGGGGGGGGGGGAAGGAAGGGGAAGGAGGGAAGGGGAGGAGGAAGGAAGGAAGGGAAGGGGGGGAGGGGAGGAAGGAAAGGGAGGAGGGGAGGGGAAGTTGAAGAGGAAACAGATAAGGAAAGGAGGAGGCGTATGGGAGAAAGGAGGAGAAAAGGGGAAAACCCGTGGAGAGAGAAAAGGGTAAGTGGCGGGTCTGAAACAGGGTGCACGCCGTTCCTTGTTTTGGCGCACGGGGGTTTCAGACATTTTTTTGCAGCATGACGTGCATAGGTGCACACCGTTCCTTCCTATGGGGCACGCTGGTTTTGACTTTATTTTGGGCGCACGGCGTGAAGGGGTGCACGCCGTTCCAATCTTTTGGGTACCAGGGTTTTGGTTGGCTACGGGTTGATTCTCAAGGCACGGTGTGCAGGTGTGCACGCCGTTCCTCAACTTTAAGGCCACGGTTTTGGAAAAACCTTGCCTTGCACGGCGTGCTGGCTACTTTCTCAGCAACAATTTTTTTTCAATTTCCAGCAATTTCAGCACTCAACATCCAACAAATTTAGCTCTCCTAGAGTTCATTTAGCATCAAATAATCACCAAGGAAACGATCAATGAATCAGGACTCGACTTCAAACACAAGATTCAAATCAAACACACATCAAATGACTCACTACTTATCAACTAAGGTCTTTATTCACTATTCTATCAACGGATACGCAAGGGAAAAAATTCAAAGTGGGAAAAAATCCACCTCATCGATAACACCTACGGTGTCACCAACTCGGTAGAGTTTCAAACGATGATCGTTCACTTTGAAAGGTTCAGAGGAGGGGGATGCGGTTACCTCAATGGTCCCATAAGGAAAGACCTTCGTCACGGTGAATGGGCCACACCATCGGGATTGCAGCTTCCCGGGAAACAACTTGAGCCTCAAGTTTATAAGAAGGACGAGTTCGCGTTCCTTAAACTCCTTGATAGTCCGTAAGCGAGAATCGTGGTACGTTTTGATCCGCTCCTTGTATAACCTAGAACTCTCATAGGCATGATGACGGAGTTCCTCCAGCTCGTGTATCTGAAATGTACGATGTTCACCTGCAGCACTAGCATCCATGTTGAGAAACTTTAAAGCCCAGTAAGCTCGATGCTCAAGTTCGACCGGTAGATGGCAAGATTTACCATAGACGAGCCTATAGGGAGTGGTCCCTATAGGTGTCTTATACGCAGTACGGTAGGCCCAGAGAGCGTCATCAAGCTTACTCAGCCAATCTTTATTCGATTGGTCGATGGACTTTTGAAGAATACGTTTGAGCTCTCGGTTCGTAACCTCTGATTTCCCACTAGTCTGAGGGTGATAGGCAGTAGACAACCGATGTGTGACACCAAAACGGTGGTACACCCGGTCGAACTGACCCTGAAAGTGGGTGCCCCTATCACTTATAATTGCATGAGGTGTTCCAAAACCGAGAAAACAACTTAATCAAAAATTTCCCTACAGTTCTAGCATCATTAGTGGGAAGAGTCACGGCCTCTGCCCACTTAGAAACATAGTCAACTGCAACAAGGATGTACTTGAGGCCATTAAACGGCGGAAATGGCCCCATGAAGTCTATCCCCCAAACATCAAATATTTCACATACAAGGTTATTATTTTGAGGTATCTCATCACGATTAGAAATATTCCCAGTTCTCTGACATTGATGACATGCTTTCACATAGTCAAAACTATCCTTATAAACATCAGCCCAATAGAAACCAGAGTCAAATACCTTACGGGCGGTGTGGTCTGCACCGAGATGTCCTCCGGCTAGCCCATCATGGAAGTGCTTGAGGATGGAAGGAGTCTCGTCGTATGGCACACATCGTCGAATCATCCGGTCCGCACCCCTGCGGAAAAGGTATGGATCATCCCAGAAGTAGTTCTTCATGTCTGTCAAAATCTTCCTCTTTCCCTGTGGTGTGACGTCCTTTGGAAAGGATCCAGTATCAAGGTAGTTTGCTATGCCAGCAAACCATGGTCCTTCCATAACCTGGGCAACGACCATGAAGAGTCTCTCATCTGGGAAGCATTCCTGAATGGAAATCCCATCCGGCTTCCGTACCTCTTCTTCCATCAAACGGGAGAGGTGGTCCGCAGCAACATTCTCGAACCCCTTTTTGTCCTCCATCTCTAAGTCGAACTCTTGCAACAATAAGATCTACCGGAGAAGGCATGGCTTAGCATCCGGCTTGCTCATCAAGTACCTGATAGCCGAGTGGTCGGTGAAAATCACGTTGTGAGAGAGCACCGGGTAGGATCGGAACTTGTCGATCGCGAATACCACAACTAGCAGTTCTTTCTCTATGGTGGTGTAGTTCTTCTGAGCATCATTCAGAGATTTTCTTGCATAGTAGATAAGGTGGAAGCGGTTACCCTTTCTCTGTCCCAAAACAGCTCCCAAAGCAAAATCACTGGCGTCGCACATCAGCTCAAACGGGAGAGACCAATCGGGTGAAGTGAGGATCGGCGCACTTGTGAGCTTTTCCTTGAGTAGCTCAAAAGAAAGTTTGCACTCATCAGTGATGGTGAATGCAACATCCTTCTCTAGAAGGCGGTTCAAGGGTGTTGCTATCTTGGAGAAGTCCTTGATAAATCGGCGGTAGAATCCCGCATGGCCCAAGAAACTCCGCACCCCTTTGACAGAAGAAGGAAGTGGAAGACCTACTATCATCTCGAGCTTCGCTTTATCCACTTCAATCCCTTTTTTGGATACCTTATGCCCAAGTACGATTCCCTCACGTACCATAAAGTGGCATTTTTCCCAACTCAAGGCTAAGTTGGTTTCTTTACATCTTTGTAACACTCGCCTCAGGTTCTACAAGCAATGGTCAAAAGAATCCCCATACACCGACAAATCATCCATATATACCTCCATAATATCTTCCACCAAATCAGCAAATATTGCAAGCATACACCGCTGAAAAGTGGTGGGGCGTTACACAATCCAAACGGCATCCTTCTGTATGCAAAGGTGCCGAAAGGACAAGTGAACGTCGTCTTCTCTTGATCCTCTGGAGCTATTGGGATCTGAAAGTATCCCGACATCCCATCCAAGAAGCAGAAATAGTCATGGCCAGCGAGACGTTCTAGCATTTAATCCATGAACGGGAGCGGAAATGATCTTTTCTGGTGGCGTCATTCAATCGCCTGTAATCAATACAGAATCTCCACCCGGTAACAGTTCGGGTGGAGATGAGTTCCTTCTTCTCATTTTCAACCACGGTGAAGCCTCCTTTCTTTGGGACCATGTGAACTGGACTAACCCATTCACTGTCTGAGATGAGGTAGATAATGCCAGCATCCATCAATTTCACAACTTCCTTCTTCACCACCTCTTGCAATTTTGGATTTTGTCTCCGTTGAGGCTGAACCACCGGACGGAAGTTCTCTTCCATCAAAATTTTATGCGTGCAAAAAGTAGGGCTGATGCCCTTGATATCTGAAATCTGCCAATCGCTTCCTTATGATGACGGAGGAGATTCACCAATCTCTGTTTTTGATCCGGTGTAAGAGATGAGTTGATGATGACCGGAAGTTTGGAGCCTTCTGCGAGGAACGCATACACCAAATGAACTAGAAGCGGTTTGAGCTCGAGCTCGGGCGGCTCCTCGTACGATGTCCGCTTTACTGTAGATACTCCCTTGAGCGGAGTAACTTTTGTTTGATCTTTAGGCTACTCTATGTTCAAACCCTGTTCGTCGTGTGATTCCTGCAGCAATTGATTACTCAAGGACGAATCCAAGGCATCTAGATCAAACAAACCATTAACTTGAAAAACCGAAGCGACGACATCTACATCCTCAAGTTCAACCTCATCAAAATCGATATCATCTTGAGCATGAGTAAATTGCATTTGGCTTGTAAGGCGCCAAAATTGGTTTTGAGCTAGAGCTAGCTCCATGAGTCTTTGCTAGCCTCTTTCCCAGAGGATGCGAGAGCATTTCTTCTTCAGCCCCATTTTCTCCATCTTCACCAACATTAGAAGCATTCTCATCCTCTAACTCATCCCCAATGACTTCTTTATCTTCAACAACCAACTTTGGGGGAACCGCTATGGAAGGCTTCACTACTGGGGGAATAGGATTTATTTGTTTCCCACTCCTAGTAGTGATAGTCTTCAATTCAGCATAATCACCCTTGGGATTCTCCTCTGTATTTCCAGGTAAGGTACCTGGTTGTCGAATGGAGAGGAGGCGTTCCATTTGAGTTTCCAACTTGTTGATTGAAGTTTGTTGATTCTGGATGAACGTTTGTTGGTTCTGAAGGAGTTGAAGCAATATGGCATTGTTGTCTGTCGGAGGTGCTGCTGAGGAAGAGGATCCAACTTGAGGTGCAGCTCCTGGTGGAAACCCGGGAGGAGATGCTTGCTGCTTGAAACTTTGTTGTTGTCCCTGTGGTGGGTAACCCCTCTGATTGTCCTGTCGGTAACCGTGGTTTCCTTGGAACCCTTGGTTGTACCCGGAATTTGATTGTCGTGGAGGTCTTTGTTCTTGAGGAGCTGTCCTTGAGGTCCCAGACCTTGTTGGTAATTCCGGTAGCCTTGATTGTTCCTTGGATAGTTGTAGTATCCACCTTGGCTGGGTCGGAAGTTATTTTGATAACCTCCTTGGTTGTACCCAACCTGTTGATTTTGACCGCCTTGGACATAATCTATGTGCTCAAAATTCTCAACATCTTCTTCAGGAGCAGCTTCTTCTGAAAAGAGTTGACATGTCGACACATCATGTCCTTCATGTCCACATCCCTCGCAATAATATACCATCACTGCCTTCTGAGGTTGAGGTTTGGGTGGTGGTGCTGCCTCTTTGACCGGTGCCTTAGACAAGGCCATGTTGTTCATCTGATGCACCAATGCATCAACTTTGGAATGGAGGAGATCTAGAGATTGGTTGGAGTTATCCTTGAGGGCTTGCTGGGGCGTGCTTGATGATGGTGGAGCAACTGGTGCTTGTAAGCTCCTCGGCGCTTGTTGGCGCGCCCAACTCTTAGTCTTCACAGCCATTTCCCTGAATAGCTGCAAACACCTTGTTGGAGTAAGTGACTTTAGATCATCATCAGTAGCTTGGTTGATCATCATTGTGTTCTCATAATCAAGAGCACGCGCGAAAATATCCGCTAGAGTCCACTCCTCCATGTTGTGATGAGGGCAGGAGTACAACAATGCTTGGAAACGGTCCCAAGTCTCGTGATAGAACTCCCCATATCTTTGCTGGAAATTACTGATTTGCCCCCTGATTGCATCTGTTTTGTAGGGTGGAAAGAACTCCTCTAGGAATGCTTTAGCCAAAGCATCCCAAGTCCTGAATGAGTTGATCAGTTGGTTGTCCAACCAAGCTTTGGCCTTCCCTTGGAGTGAGAAGGAGAAAAGCCTCATGGGAACCACATCCGCATGGACCCCGTTGAACTTCATTAGCTCAACGATCTCGGTGATGTGTCTCAGATGTTGACTTGGGCACTCGTGATCGTTGCCTGAGTAAGGTCGCTGCTGCACCATCTGGACATATGGGGTCTTCACCTCAAGGTTCCGGTTGTCAACCGGTGGAGGAACTATGCTCGAGTTGGTGCCTGCGAGTGTAGGCTTAGCATAGTCTCCAAGTGTGCGTGCTGCGTCTCTCATTATGATGGGTTCCTCAAAATCCGCTTCTTCGATTGAAGAGTTGTAGTGAGAAGAACCCGTTGGTGATGAGGAGGCCGATGAAGGTGGTGAATGAGGTGGTGAAGGTGCTGGTAGCACAATCTCTAAGTTGAGGATGGGTTGTTGTTGAGGAGAGAACACGAGCTGAGGTGGTGTGAGATTGCTTTGCGGATTCCGAAGTCGTCGCTCACGGATTCGGCTAGACTGTCTCATAAACTGCACCTAAACTCCTGCACATCCAAAAACAACACACCAAAGTGAAACCCAAACAAACAACAAAAAGACAGGAAAAGAAAACTAAAATGGAGTCGAATGCCTAAATCGGCCCCGACTAAATCCTTTCGAAGGAACGAGAGAGGTCCCCGGCAACGGCGCCAAAAACTTGATCGCCCGAATAACTGCGAAGTTATTCCGACAACACAAGTGTCGTTTGTGTCCGAAGGTCCCTCTCGCTATGCCTCTACTCGAAATCGTCAACACGGTTTAGGCTAAAATATTTTGGTTTTTGATGCTATTTATTCTAATGAGTAAATTAAACTAAAAGATTATAAGTTGATTCAATGGAGAAAGCGAGTTCTTGGAAGAGACGAGTCATTAAACTCAACCGCTAGAATGCATTCAAAACGAACGAATCTGGACCTGAATTGAATAAGAAGAATCCTCCTAACACTCGTATGAATCCACAACACGATCATGCACGCGGATTTCCACTACTAGCTTCCCAACTAAGGTAGAAATCCCCTTAATCGGGCTAGCTTGTAACAAACTCCAAAAAGTTCTACAAAGTGAAAGGGTATTTTACCGGGATCAAAAGAACCCACGAGTAATTGGAAATAGCGTTAACTTGGTCCATCAATGCTTAAGCTACTGATAACTACACCCAACTTGGTCCATTGGGTGCAAACCAGAGCGCCCGCCAATTACAAGATGGCTTTCACTTAAAACCGGGAGAAACACAAAAGGTAGAATTACGTTATCGGTTTACCCCACCAATAACCTAATTCTATCCTTGATTGTCAATCTAATGAATTCCTAAGTCTTTCACAAGCAAAGGATTTCAAGAATTTGACCTAATTCTAGCCATAACAAGAATTAGGTTGAACACCCAAACAATCAAGACAAACTTTCATTGCAATTCAAACATCCACAAACGTTGTTCTTAAACATCCAAGACAGGTTTCATAGCTTAATTCCTACATCTCAACCAAGAATCCCAAAGGATTTAGCTACTCATCATTCTAGAAGAAAGTAATTGAAAAGAAAACCTAACCATCTTCTTACAAAGAAATATTGGCTTGTTCTTCTTCCAATCGATGCTCTTGACCTTCTATCTTCAATCCTTCAAGAGGGACTCCTTTGGATCTGTAAATTGGCTTCTAATGGAGGTTTTGTGCTGGTTTTTGCAGGAGAAGCTCGGGAAAATCGTGAAAATTGAGTTTGGGGAAGAATGGTTTCTCTTTCCTCAAACTTCCCCTTTTACAGTAGTAGCCGGATTTGGAGGGTGCATGCCCTGCACCTTCCTAAGGTGTCCGTTCCGCGTACCACAAACAGGGGAACAGCGTGCAGTGGTCCACACCGTGCAGCTTTCAATCTTCTCCATCCTGCGACGCAAAAAGGGAGTAACGGCGTGTAGTGGTGCACGCAGTGCAGCTTCCAATCTTCTCCATCCTTCGACGCAAAAAGGGAGGAACGGCGTGCAGTGGTGCATGCCGTGCCTTTGTTTTGAGGCCGAGCTCTGGAGTGCTTTTATGGACTGCACGGCGTGCAGTCCTTCTGCTGCGCCAAATCCATTCTCTACTTCCTCTTCGAACTCCAATCGCTCTCCACACCACACCCTTGGCTTCATCGTCAGATCACCTATCTCCATAGTATTTGTAGGTGACAAATACTACAAAGAAAATATCAAATGGACCGAAACGGTCCAAATGAACGGATCTATACACAAGACGCCAAAACACGAAATCGTAGAAAAATGAAGTGCAAACATGCTAATAACCACTCAAATTCATACATAAAAGTGTAGATAACTGCTACAAATTCTAGCCCTATCATATACTCATCCACTAGAGTCTTATATATCAATTTAAAAGATTAACTTCACAAACCAAATTTAAAATCTTAACTTTATAAACCAAATAAGTATTCCAAAAAATCGAAGCCTAATTAATTAGAACTGGAATCATCTAGGCATCATCATTAACACGTCATTCCTTACACGTGTTGGATGTTTTATCGGACCTTCCGCTCCGAAACAAGTAAACCAATCCCCCCGCTATAAATCCGTCCCCAATTCTCATCTCTTCATCACAATTCAGAAACGGACAATTCAGCGCCATGGATTCTCTTTCCAGCCGAGTCAAGGTAAACGATGGACCTATTTCTCCTCGATTTGAGGGATTAGGGATTCGATTGTGGAGTTTTAATTACTGAGAGATCTAACTTGGGGGTTTTGAATGTTGGATTTTGTGGGATTTTGAACGAGGCATGTAGCTCACCATTCTGATTATTCATGGAAACCCGATCTATATGGAGATGGAAAGTAGCGACACCATACAGAAGGTCAAGGCTAAGATCCAAGAGAAGGAAGGGATCCCCCCAGACGAGCAGATGTTGTTCAGATTCAAAACTTATCTGTTGGATAGCAGGACTCTGGCCTATTACGGCACCTATGCTTTGGATGTCTTCAAGTTGGTCAGGGTCAGCGTAGGAGGTGTTCAAGTCTTAACCGGAAAGACCATCACTTCGGAGGGTGCAAGGACACTGGCGGATTACTACATCAAGAAGCGTCTTGGTGCTAGAAAGCTCACTACCGAGGTGAATGAACCAACATCTTCTTAATTATTCTCTGTTTTGTTTTCCTCTCATATCTATTCATTCCAATTCATTCATCCGTGGAAGTTGCAGCTGAATGAAAATTTGTTCGATCTGAAGCCTGAAGAAGAAGAAGCACCTGCTGATCTTGTTGTTCCTAGTTATCAATTCAAAGAGATTGAAGCGAGAACTTGGTAACTGAATGCCAAGTCGATTTCATCTGACCAATTTTTCTTCCGACTATGCATGGTATATTCTCGTGACATAAATATGAAGTCATATTGTTTATATTGTAATACAAAATTTTAAAAAAAACTGGACCCTTTTTCTTTCAGGGAGAACTCTATCGTAGTCGCAACTCTAGAGCATGAAGAGCAGGAGGTTTACAAACCCAGAGTCGGTTTATCCATTTTCTTAGGTCTTTCTATCAGGAATCTCAGTTGTATGTGTGTGTTTATGTTCATTACGTTGTGTTATTTAATTTTTATGGCACAAAATTCCGGTCCACTTTACCGTGTCGTGGTCAACGTTGGGTATGAAACAAAACAAGTGTTTGATTGCGATCATTACAGCACATACTATCAAATTTTTAAGGGAAAACAATCAAATCATATCGATGGTTGACAGTGAGCATTACCGCTCTAGTTTTATTAGGGAGAGTATGAAACAAAACAAGTGTTTGAGTTTGAGATTCACTTCGGTAGTATATAATAGCATCAAAAAGTTGGTATCCTGTCCACCCGGATTCATCTTTATTTTTTTTTTCTACTTATATAGTAAGCCATAGATTTCCAATTAAAGTGAAGTCAAAATTGTAAATTTGTTTTCATTTAGAATCAATATGTGCTTTATACACTTGTACATTTAGAATCAATGTGTGATTTATACACTTATTGTTTCTCCAATTTAGAATATGTATTTATGGATAATACATTGAGTTAAGATTAACGGCTAGAACTTATTTCGATTATCATAAAATAATTAGGTTGATGGCTCAAGTTCGTGACCTCGAAAGCCTTTGCTACATTCTCATATTGTGCTAAAATCGGTCCGCTTAATCACTTCTTAGTAGAAGATATTTAGTTAATAAAAAACAACACTTTGTTCCATTCCCTTCCATTATTTTCTCTTACTCATATTTCTCATTCGGATAACTACACCGCTAATATATAAAAGCATAGCTGGCATTAATCTGTGTCTTGAATAGTGGGAAAGAATAAGACATGCTCTCTGGCTTACAAGCAATCATGAGGAATCAACTTCAATTTTGGTAATCAGGATGATAGTGTGGGATTTGACGTTAACGTTGAAGTTACGGACGACGACCTCATTAGACTGCTACACTAAAATCGGTTCAAGCTGCTGAGGGTGCATGACATTTGATAAACAACAACAGAAACAAAAACTATTTTACTAAGACAAAGAAAAAACAAAAGATGTAGTGTCATTTAGAAGAGTTTTACAATACCAACTATCCAGAAAAAACTACATGTAACATTACATTCATTCCAAAATCCTAATCAAAACACACCTACCAACCAAAATCCAACATGAAGGCAAAACATCAAAGAGAAGCATAATCTGTTGTAAGAGGTGCGTATAGACCAACCAAATCAACAACCACCGTATGTGCTGAATCCGGATTAGGGCTGTTGACCAGATCAATTTGCAATAAGCGAAGTTCTGTAAGAACCATAGCTCTCACATAATCTTCATGAACTTGAACCTGATTTTGATTATCAGCCACAAGCAATGATGCATAATCGTCCAAACTGTTGAAGTCTGATCCTTCTGACTTTCAGCTATCAATCAATTCTGTTTCACCAGAGACTAAGAATCAAGTACTAGAATTAACCAGCAAAATAATTCAATACTTGAATCACTTAAACATCAACTGCATGCAGCAACATTTCACGGATTCTAAGCATGCAAGTTATCACAGTACTTTTAGATATTTCAATCCAGTTAACACTTGTAAAAAGAAAAACAGTTCGATTAATTTGAGGACTAAGTAATAACTATACTCAGTATCAAGAAAATAAAGTTAAAAACATGAGATAGGCAACTCTGCAACCTTAAACAGCTTGAGGCTTAGTCTACGATTCGTGACTCTTGATCGGCTCCGTTAAGCTCTAGCTCCTACTCAGGCATCCAGCGCAACCCAATCAAGTCTTCAATCGTTAATGCTCCAGCTTCAGTCGCACGATCTTCCTCCAGACAGTGCAGTTTAGCCTTACAGTGTTTATCTTCGGTTGAGAAGCCACCCTTGTGAAGTTTGCAGCGACTGGTATTTATTGTCGCCGTGGGTTGCTCTTGTTCAGCGAAGAAGGTAAGTCCGAACCTTCCTTCTTTCCATGCTCGACCTCTGTTTCTCCGCCTTTCAATAGGGTTCCCTTTTTGATTCTGCGAGATGAGAATGACAATTGGGGTTAGTGTGAATTGGTAAGGCAATACTAATGCATGCTTCTATGACTGAACGACAGCTTGTGTTCATTGCGTTGGACTTAGTCCAGTTCTATGTGGGCCGGATATGGGCTGGAATGACTGCAATGGCAGATCCTAATCTATTAGGCTTGATCCATATCAACAAGCTCCCCCTAAGCCTGATGATGGCTCATGCCTTGCACCAAGATCCATTGTGAGATCTTAATGATATTGACTTCATGAACCTGCAAAAACTTGCATGTGTATCCAGAAAGGTTATAAGGCAAACAGACCTTTATCAATGCCATTTACTACCCTGGAAATAAACAGCAAGCTGATTTTATTAATAGAGTAAACAGCAAGTTGATTTTATTAATAGTTTACCTAACCAAGGGATACAAAACTAGAACACCAGAGAACAATCATACTAAAAAGAAGAGTAGACAGCTGCAACAAGAGCATAAAAGAAAACTGCGACAAGAGCATAATATTCGAGAGCAATAACATAACAAGACACTGCAGCAGGGACACATTCCATCATTGACACCAGCTACATGCCACTAGTTTGGGAGTGACTAGTTAAGGAGAGGTCATCAGCAGCTGCATCAAGTCCATCCTGAATTTCCAGGTTTCGTTCAATCTCATCCGCAAGGTCATCCACTTCATCGTCAGAAAAGTTTAGATCATGAAGAGGTTCTCCCCCTGAGCCAGAGGCAGGTTGAAGGTGATCCCAACCGACCTCACGGAGCACACGACTGGGGCGAAGATTGTGCAGGGGGGCTTCAAGAAGAAAAGTGCCATGGATGGGAACACCAAGAGCATAAAGAAGATAAGAAATAGCAGGACCGAACGGAAGATCGCCAGGAAATGCACGATTACCATATGAAACCATGGTAGCGAACATTAAACAGCTGTAGTCTGTTTGGAAGTTGAAAATGGCACAGTGCATAATCCAGGTATCTAGGCTCGTAATCAGAAATTTTCCTGCGGAGCGAGGAAGAAAGACTCTGGAGATAAAAAAATGAAGAACTTTAAGGTAATCTGGCAACATAGATATAATAGAGAGAGGACGAGCCGTTGGAGGAGCATTAGTCCAGCGAGCAAGAACGACAGAGGCATCGAAAGGAATTTTGCAGAGATCGGATTCATTGAAGATAGAGGCACCACCAGAAGGGAGTCCTAGAACTGAGGAAAGAAGACGAGGGGTGACTACAATGCGATAGCCAGCAACTATAGTGCTGAAACGCCCATCCTGCAGAGAGCCCTCCAGCTGCAGATTCACATAGAACTGTCGAACAGCAGCAGGAAAAAATTGATGACGCTGATTGAGAGCAATAGAACTCCATCCAAGATTTCCAATAAGAGCAGATGGATTGAGACCGTATCGATCAAAAGAAGCTGGATCAATATGAATGGATGGAAGAATAGGTCGTTCAATGAAAGATTCAAGATAACTAGCCTGATGTTCACAGCTGCGCATATGATCATTAACAAAGAAAACATGGTTGCGAGCTAGAGAAGCTAACATATGATTATATGAATTCATGATTTGAAGCTGGGAAGGAATGAGAAGAGACGGCATAGAGAAGATTATAAATAGAGAATGATAGGACAGTCTTCCGTTAGCGGCTAGGAAAAAGAGAGAAAACTGAGACCTAAGAGGAAAAGGACAGGAAAGGAAAACGGGAAAAAATAAAACACAAATCCGCTGTGAGATAGGAAAAAAAAGGAAAACAATTAACAGAACATAGAAACTAAAGAGGAGACCATATGAGACACTTATTATCAAATATGAAGCATTAAGTACGTACCTCGATATTGGCAACATCGGTGAGCGAAATAATTCCTAAGGACTTTCGAAGAAAAAGAAATCGATCAATAGACAAAGGTTTAGTAAATATATCTGCTAACTGTGAATCAGTGGAGATAAACGTGAGTTCTATTTCTTTGCTAGCTACAAGATCTCGAATAAAGTGATGCCTTATATCTATATGCTTTGTACGAGAATGATAAACAGGATTCTTTGTCATGTTGATGGCACTAGTATTATCACACAAAAGAGGAGTAGTCGATAGGCAAACTCCAAAGTCTCGAAGTTGAGCCTTTAACCACAAAACTTGAGTACAGCAGCTACCAGCAGCAATATACTCTGCTTCCGCAGTCGAGAGTGCAATGGAACTCTGTTTTTTACTGAACCAAGAGACAAGAGAACCCCCTAGGAACTGACACGTACCAGACGTACTTTTACGATCAATAATATTGCCAGCAAAATCAGAATCAGAAAAGCCTATCAAATCCATAGTTCCCTCAGCAGGATACCATAGTCCTAGGTCAAGAGTTCCAGCAAGATATCGAAAAATTCGTTTTACAGTCTTTATGTGAATATCGTGAGGTTTACTTTGAAAACGAGCACAAACACCTACACTATATGCAATGTCAGGTCTACTAGCAGTAAGATAGAGAAGAGATCCAATCATTCCACGATATAATTTCTCATTAACAGGTTTCCCAGAAGCATCATTGTGTATTTTAACTAGAGGGTATTCAAACTTAGTTAACATGTTTTTGCAGTATTTAGATTGACTTAGAAAGGTACCTGAGTGAGTTTGCTTAATTTGTAAGCCTAGAAAGGAGGAGAGCTCTCCAATTAAACTCATTTCAAAGGCATCCTGCATCATTTTACTGAATTTCATACTTAGACTTTCATTTTGTGAACCAAAGATGATATCATCAACATAAACTTGAACAAGTAGAAGACAAGAATCTATTGTTTTTGTAAACAGAGTGCTGTCCACTGAACCTCTGGTAAACCCGTGAGATATTAGGAATGAGCTTAATTAGTCATACCAGGCCCTAGGAGCCTGTTTCAAACCATATAGTGCTTTATTTAGTTTGTACACATGATTGGGAAATGCATGATTTTCAAAACCAGGAGGTTGAGAGACATAAACCTCTTCTTTTAAATCCCCATTTAGAAAGGCACTCTTAACATCCATTTGATAAAGCTTGAATCGATTTATGCTGGCAAAAGCACATAAAAGACGAATAGCTTCTAGTCTGGCTACAGGAGCAAAAGTTTCATCAAAGTCTATACCTTCCTCTTGATCATACCCTTGACCAACTAACCTGGCCTTATTTTTAATTATAACTCCCTTATCATCTGTTTTGTTTCTGAAAACCCATTTAGTACCTAGAATAGTTCTATTTGTAGGTTTAGGGACAAGACTCCAAACACACAACCTATCAAACTGAACCATCTCTTCATTCATTGCTAAATTCCAATCATCATCTAATAATGCTTCTTTCACATTTTTTGGTTCTAAGGTGGAAACAAATGCAGAGTGAGATGCTCGAGAGCGAGTAATTAAACGTGCATTAAGATCTCCGATTACCTGATTAGGCGGATGTCTTTTTTTAATGTGTTGAGGAACTTGAGGCTGGTCAGGTGTGGTAGTTTGAGATGATGTTGCTTCACTGTTTAAGCTGTTTGAGATGTTGTCTTCCTGATTTACTCCCAGTTCCTCTTCGGAGTCATTAGTGGATTCAGCATTTGATTGAGGTTGCAGCCTGGAAGGAGAATTAGTATAGGACAATTCTAATACATCGTCATTCGCTCCCTGCAACTCAGTGTCAGCATTAGAGCTTTCATGAAAGGTTACATTAACTGATTCTTCAACTTTATTAGACCGTTTATTAAAGACTCTATATGCTCGACTGTGATTAGAATAACCTAGGAAGATCCCTTCGTCTGATCTGGCATCAAATTTACCAAGGTGATCTTTAGTATTGAGAATAAAACACTTGCATCCAAAGGGCTTAAAATATCCTATACTAGGTTTTTTATTTTTCCAGAGCTCATAGGGAGTTTTGTTAAACTTAGAACGAATCAAGGCCCTATTTGTAACATAACAGGCTGTGTTGACAGCCTCTGCCCAGAATTTAGGACTAAGAGCAAAGTCATTCAGCATTGTTCTAGCAATTTCTATCAAAGTCCTATTTTTTCGTTGAACTACTCCATTCTGTTGAGGAGTCCTTGGAGCTGAAAAATTATGTTCAATTCCTAGAGATTCACACAAATCACTGAACTCTTGATTTACAAATTCCCCTCCATTATCACTGCGAATTTTAACTACCGTTTGCTGTTTTTCATTTTGAACAGCTGAGATGAATACTTTAAATTTGTGAAAAGTTTCATTTTTAGATGAAAGAAAGTAAACCCAGGAAAATCTAGAGAAGTCATCAACTAGAACGAATCCATAATATTTTCCACCTATAGAGATACAGTTTGAAGGTCCAAAAAGATCAAGGTGCAGTAATTCTAGGGTCCGGGAGGTTGTTACATCAATTTTTGATTTGAAACTACTCCTAACTTGCTTGCCTTTAGCACAGGCATCGCAGAAAAAATCTTTAGCATAACTTAGTTTTGGAAGACCCCTAACCAGTTTTAAGCTGCTTAATTTGGCCAGAATTCCTATACTAACATGACCTAACTTTCTATGCCATGCAAATTGTTCGTCCATTTTCATAGAGACAAGACATAACTCATTAATGTGTTCAATCTTTTCTAGGTTTACAAAGTAGATATTACCCTTTTTATATCCTTTGAAAAGAACAGCATCATTTTTCAAACTTTCGACTCTACACGTATTAGATTCAAAGGTGACTCTATGATTTTCATCACAAATTTGACTTATCGAAAGCAAGTTGTATTTAAGACCTTCTACAAGAAAAACTTCTTTAAGAACAACTATTTTATCATTGCCTACTTTTCCTACTCCTAAAATCTTGCAAGACCTGTTATCACCAAAGCTAACATTTCCCCTTTTCGTAGAGGTTAACTCACAGAAAAGAGAAGCGTTTCCAGTCATGTGATGAGAGCAGCCACTATCCAATATCCATTTGTGACTTCCTTCATCAGCTAGATAACAGACCTGCATCAACACTAGTCATTTGGTTTTTTGCATCCAAACTGTCTTGGATGTTAAGTTTTTATTAGCACGAAACATACATTCTTCTACTGAGTGATTGGATGTATGACAAATATAACACCAGTTATTATAATCTGAGGCAACCTGAAAAAATGATCTTAGTTCTACATATTTAGGTAGAAAATAATTGTGACGATAGTAAGGCCATCTTCTTAATTCTCCCTTAAGCACTCCATTCTGTCTAAGAACATTCCTAAGATTCCTTTTTACATTCATTATTTTCTGTTTGGTTAGTCTAAGGTGTTCTTCAATATTTTCAGATTTTTGTATTTCAGCAGATAGGTTTCTTTTTAGTTCTAAATATTTCACTCTAAATTCAGCAAACTCAGAATTTATCTCTTCTATGGTTTCAAACAGTTCTTCTTCATTTTTAGTGAAACTATCTAGATCAGAATCATCAGATTTTTCACCTATACTTAAATTTTTTAGAGGTACCTCAATTTTTTCATCGACAGTAGCTTTGATCTCTGGGACTTCTTCAGGCAGTTCCTCAGCTACTGCCATGAGTGCATGTTCCTCATCATCTGTTGATTCACTGTCATCTTCACTTGCACTCCAAGTGGCTTGGAAGGCTTTCTCCTTAGTAGTGCAATCAGCTCTAAGGTGTCCCATCTTTCCACACCTGAAACAAATTGACGAACTAGCAGTACCCTCCTTCCTAGATTTAATACCATTTTTCAGAGAAAAAGATGTTTTCTTAGATTCATCAGATTTTTCAGCATCCTTATTTCTAAAATTGCTACGGTATTTTCTTAGACGAATCATCTTACTTACCTTTTTTGATAATAACGCAAGCTCATCATCATCATAATCATCTAAGTTATTTGTGCTAGTGACTAGACTGGTTTTAAAAGCGATACTCTTCTTATCCTTGATTACTTCTGTATTTGTATCTCTCTTTAAAATTTCCTCATGTGTGAGGAGTGATCCAAGTAGTTCATCTAGTTTAATATCAGCATGCTTTTTTGTTTCTTCAATGGCTGTGACCTTAGGAAGCCATTGACTAGGCAGACACCACAAAATTTTTCTTATTATATCTTCATTGTCATAGATTTTTCCTAGTCCTTCCAGCTTATTAATTATGTTCTGAAATCTATCAGCCATGTCTCTAATGGTCTCACCAGGCTCCATCTTAAATAATTCAAATTCTTGTTTCAGCATGCTAATTTTAGTAGTTTTTACTAGATTAGTTCCTTCATATGTTACACATAGTTTATCCCAGATTTCTTTAGCAGACTTACAAGTAGAGATTCGATTGAATTCTTCCTTTCCTAAGGCACAATACATTAAGTTAATTGCTTGAGAGTTTAGTTGCACCTTTTTAATATCATCATCTGTCCATTTATCAAGGTTAGCTTTTACCTCTTGTGGACCATTGACTATGAGGACCCATAGTATTGGATTGACTGTCTTGATGAAGAGCTCCATTCGATTCTTCCAGTATCCAAAATGAGCTCCTTCAAATCTGGGAGGCCGATTAGTTGAAAATCCATCTGCCAAAAAAATAGCACCCTGTGAATCACTCATCTTGTCTTCAAATATTGCAGTTACTAAGTATTTAGTTGTTAAGGATCAGAAGTCACCTGGCCTGATGCTTATCGAGGATTGATTCAGTCAGCAAACCAGCTCTGATACCACTTGTTGAAGTCTGATCCTTCTGACTTTCAGCTATCAATCAATTCTGTTTCACCAGAGACTCGAGAATCAAGTACTAGAATCAACCAGCAAAATAATTCAATACTTGAATCACTTAAACATCAAGCGCATGCAAAGCAACATTTCACGGATTCTAAGCATGCAAGTTATCACAGTACTTTTAGATATTTCAATCCAGTTAACACTCGTAAAAAGAAAAACAGTTCGATTAATTTGAGGACTAAGTAATAACTATACTCAGTATCAAGAAAATAAAGTTAAGAACATGAGATAGACAACTCTGCAACCTTAAACAGCTTGAG
This sequence comes from Linum usitatissimum, assembly GCA_030674075.2. Classification (NCBI taxonomy): domain Eukaryota; kingdom Viridiplantae; phylum Streptophyta; class Magnoliopsida; order Malpighiales; family Linaceae; genus Linum; species Linum usitatissimum. Next base: position 3,945,267 of record JAUJYP020001424.1, read on the forward strand.
GCTTAGTCTACGATTCGTGACTCTTGATCGGCTCCGTTAAGCTCCAGGTCCTACTCAGGCATCCAGAGCAACCCAATCAAGTCTTCAATCGTTGATGCTCCAGCTTCAGTCGCATGATCTTCCTCTAGACAGTGCACTTTAGCCTTACAGTGTTTATCTTCGGTTGAGAAGCCACCCTTGTGAAGTTTGCAGCGACTGGTATTTATTGACGCTGTGGGTTGCTCTTGTTCAGCGAAGAAGGTAAGTCCGAACCTTCCTTCTTTCCATGCTCGACCTCTGTTTCTCCGCCTTTCAATAGGGTTCCCTTTTTGATTCTGCGAGATGAGAATGACAATTGGGGTTAGTGTGAATTGGTAAGGCAATACTAATGCCTGCTTCTATGACTGAACGACAGCTTGCGTTCATTGCGTTGGACTTAGTCCAGTTCCATGTGGGCCGGATATGGGCTGGAATGACTGCAATGGCAGATCCTAATCTATTAGGCTTGATCCATGTCAACACAAACCTAAACAAAAACATCAAGATTAAAACATACTAATTATTGATTCAGTTTACCAACTCTAGAAAAAACTTACCTCTAAACAGAATCTCCGAGGAAGGCTTGTAGGCCAGAAACACTACAATGCAGTTAGATATAACAACTAGAAATATCATGCACCACTTGGCTGAAAATACTTGATTGGCCATAACCCTGAAAAATCCCCAAAATTGATTAAAACTATAAACATGAAACCCTAAACAAAGAACACAAAACACTACTTGCGTTATTAAAGAGCTGGACACTTCAAAACTGATTGGAAATCGAGCAAAATTAACAACGCATGTAAAATAAGTGCATAGAGCAATTAAGATAACTCGATAATGCTCATTTTCATGCACTTCAAAAAACCTATCAGCAGCAATGGTGGATAAGATACCAATTGCTTTACATAGATACCTCCAGAATAAGCAAGTATTAAACGTCTAAGCAAACGTCCAATACCGACCGCGAAACAAAACAAACATAAAAACGACGAACATATGTGGAGTCGGAGCCCAACCAACAATTTTCGAAATCAGCTTCAGCTTCGAATCCATCACCGTTAAAACACCACAAACACTAGATGTGAGAAAAGCGAAAACTGCAAACGCAATGTAGTTACTGTAGAGCCATGCTCGAATGTTCATCTTTCTTACAGAACTCGAATGTGCTCAGAAAAATTACGAGTAGGGTTTAGAAGAAGGTAGGGTCTAAGGTTTATGAAATGAAAAACCAGGCATGTACACAGCCTATTACGCTTTTGTCTTAGGCCCATGGAAGACCATGATCCACTGGCCAAGGCCCTCAAGCTAGATATTTTTCAGTTGCTGAGGAACAGACTTGGAGTAAGTGACAGTGCAGAGTTGGAGTTGGCTGAGTGAAGACCAGGAAGCTTTGAACTGAAAGTTGCTAAGGAGTTTTCAGTTCAGGGGAGGATTTGTGAGAAATGTTATTTAAATTGAACTATGTTGTTTTATGTTAATTTGTTAGTTTCTGCAGTTTAGTCACTAAACACTTTAGTTAGTGACAATTTGGTCCTTAGTTAGTGGACGTTCATGATGCTCCTGAATCTCAAGAATATGAGCGATTCCTCAGGCATGTAATCCCCGTTTATTGTTCATGCCTTGAAACTGAATAGATTTTTAGTTTGCTACCTCATTATCTCGTTCAGAGCCACTGATTTCACATACAACAAGCTTTTCTTGGAATAAAAGATTTGTAACTCAGATAAATAAAATGGTTTACCAAAGTTTGTGAGTTGTAGTTTAGTCATGTGTAACAAGTACTAGTTGATGATGACATGCGATGATTGTCATAATAATGATCACTAAGTCACACACCACTTATCACGGGTAACTTTAGGGCAAAAGCCCCCATAGATTAGCGGACATTTAGGTACTCACGGTAATACGGTACCCTTAACATGAAAATATTTGTTTTGACAAGTTACAACCCAAATAATAAATCGTAAGCTATCTCACAATTAATCTTAAACACAAAATGATAATACACAAAATATCTGTATTATGATAATGGTTAAATTGTAGTATATATATCTGTAATGTGTAGTTCGTGGAAGCGTGCAGAGAAACAAAAGAGTGAGTAATAAAAGAAGTAGATAGGTGTCTGGAAGCTTTATGAGGGAATGAATTGGTCTTAGACACCAACTTGTAACATTTATAAAATTGAGTGATTAATTGAGTGAGGTATCAAAATACTATTTTTTTATTCTAAATTCAACTACATTTCCGATGGCGTCAATTCGACATCTTGGCGATAAAGGAAGGCGAAAGCATCAAAGACTTTCATTCTCATGTTACACATATAGTGAACCAAATCAAACTCACTAGAGAGACTATCAAAGAGAAGAAGATCATCAAGAGGATCCTCTGAAGCCTAATGCCGAAGTTGGAGCATGTTGTCGCTGTCATAGAAGAAACCAAAGATCTTGGAAAATTATCCATGGCAGAGCTTATGGGATAACTTGTAGCTCATGAGTAGAGATTGAGCCGGTTTACCAACCAACACATCGAGCAAGCTTTTCAGTCCAAGGTCGACATGAAAGGAGAAAAGTCATCAAACTAGGAGCAAAACTGTAGAGGGGGAACTTTTAGAAAACAGGAGGAAAACCAAATTTCAAAAAAAAATAGCAAATGGAGCTAGAATAAGGAAAGATTGAGCAATTCCAATAATAGATGTAAAATTTGCAAAAATCTAACTATGCTACCAAAGATTGTAGGTTCAGGTGCACCAAGTGCAAAATTCAAAAAAAATCACACGAAACGGGATTGTTAGTTCTAGAACAAGAAAGAAGAAGGACGAAGCAAAACTAGTCGCATATAGTTGCTTCAAAGCTTAGCAAAAATCACAACTTCCATGGGTGGTGGATAGCGGATGCAGTAACCACATGACTGGAGATCGGGAGTCCTTTATCGAGATAGATGATACATATAAGTACCACGTGAAGATTGGAGAAGATAAAAAAGCTGGAAGTTGAAGGAAAGGGTACGTACAATCATCGTACAACGAAAGGGAGGTAACAAAACTCTAATCCAAGAAGTTTTTTACGTTCCTGAATTAGCTCAAAACCTTATGAGTGTTGGAAAACTAATGCTCAAGAATTAGTAGCTACTATTTGATAATGACGAATGCAAAATTATCAACAAATCTAACAACTCAAACATGGCGATGACTTCCAACAGGATGTTTCCACTCTCAATGATGAAGAATGAAGAATTAGAAATGAAGATCCAAAGCATAGATGAATCTTTTCTATGGCATCTCCGATATGGACACCTAAACAGATAAAGACCTCAAACTGTTGAAGTAGAAAAACATGATGGTCTGTCTTCCCCAAATCAACAGAGAAGATAAAGTTTGTGAAGGATACATCTACGACAAAATGCATCACTTGGCATTCCCAAAGACTACTTGGAGAGCAAAAGCACCACTAGAGTTGGTACACGCTGACATTTATAGACCAACCAGAACAACATCCATAGGTGGTAAGAGATACTTTCTACTATTTGTGGATGATTATACTAGAAGGATGTGGGAATTTTTCTTGAACAAAAGTCAAAAACTTTCTCCAAGTTCCTTCAATTCAAAGCATCAGCTGAGAAAGAAAGCGGACATCAAATCAAGACACTCTGAAAAGAAGGTGGTAGAGAACTCATCTACAAACCTTTCATGGAGTACTGTCCCACCAACATAATCAAAAGGCAGCTGACAGTGCGGTACACACCACAACAGAATGGTGTAGCAGAACGAAAGAACCGTACAATTGTGGAGATTTCAAGAATTATGATGACATCAAAGAAGATTCCAAACCAACTATGGGTAGGAGCGGTCAACATAATAATCTACTCCTCAACCGATTGCCAACCAAAGCAATGAAGAACTAATCGCCAAAATAACTTCACAGTTATCTCAACAACACAAGTGTCGTTTGTGTCCAAGGTTTGCTCTCGTTATGCCTCTACTCAAACTAGTCAACACGGTCTAGACTAAGATAATTGGTTTTGGGTTTTAATTACTCTATTGATTAATTTAAACTAACAATTGGAGATTTCATCAAAGGCAGAAAGCAAGTTCTTGAAGAGATGATTCATCAAGCTCAACTTCCTAAACGCACTCAAAATGAACAAATGTTGGACTTGGATGGAATAAAACGAATCCTCTTATCACTCGTATGAATTCATGGCACGATCATGCTCATGGATTACCATTACTAGCTTCCCAATTGAGGTAGAACCAACCTTAGTTAGGCTAGCTGGTAATGAACACCGAGAAGTTCTACAAAGTGATAAGGTGTTCTTCCGGGATTAAAGAAAATCACGAGTAATCGAAAATAACGTTAACTTGGTCCATCAACACCTAAACTACTGATAACTAACCCAACTTGGTCCATTGGGTGCAAACCAAAGCGCCCGCCGATTACAAGATGAATAACTTTTAAAACTAGAAAAAACACAAAAGGTAGAATTGGGTTATCGGCTTACCCCACCGAGAATTTTCATCTATCTTAGATTGTTAATCTTATAAATTTCTAAGTCAATCAAATAGAGAAACTCATAGATTTGACCTAATTAAAGGCGTAACGAGAATTAGGTTGAAAACTCAATAATCAAAGCAAACTGTCATTCATATCCAATTATCCAACAATCATCGTTTCTAAACGTTTAAGATAAGTATCATGGCTCAAATCCTGAATCTCAACCAAGAAATTCTAAAGACATAGCTACTCATAACTCTAGAAGAAGACAAATAAGAAGAAATCCTAACCACCATCTTATTGAAGAGATAACGGCGTGTTCTTCCTCCAATCGTTGCTTTTAATCTTCTAGACTTAATCCTACCTTCAATCTTTGATGGGAACTCCTTTGGATCTTTAATTGAGCTTTTAGGATGGAATAATGGTGGTTTTTACATAGGGGAGTTGTGAAAAAATTGGGAGAATTTTTATTGGGGGAAGAAGCTTTCTCTTTCCTCAAAATCTACCCTTTTATAGGAAACTGCCAAAACTGGAGGTTGCACGCCATGCACCTCCTTGTCGTTAGAATCCCACGTAGCTGAATGGAAGAAATGGTGTGCAGGGGTGCACGCCATTCCCCTGTTTTAGGGCCGAGATTTTAAACCATCCTAGGGTTGCACGACGTGCAACCCCTCTGTTCCTCCATTTCCTTTCTCGATCTTCCGTTTGAGGTCCAACCGTGCTCTACTTCACGTCCATACCTTTATAACCAGACCACCTATCTCTAGAGTACCTATGGATAACAAATACTACATGAAATCACACGGGGATGAAGCTCGAACATGCCAATATTCACTCAAAAAGCGTGCAGATAAGGATAGATAATTACTATAAATCCTAGCACTATCAAGAACAAAACACCATTTCAAGCATGGCACCACTGAAGGCCGCAAGTGGATCACCTTAAAGTTTTCGGATGCATAGCATATGCACACATCTCTACCCCAAATCGAGACAAGTTCGACCAGAAGGGAGAGAAGATGATCTTCATCATATATAGTGACGAATCCAACGGCTATAGACTACAATCCATTAAAGATCGAGGTGGTGATTTCACGAGATGTTATCTTTGACAAAATGGCTAAGTGGAGCTGGGACACTCAGGATACTCAACCTCCATCAACAAATGGGATCTTAGAGAATCCAACAACTATACCAACAACACCAAATGAGGCGGATCAAAATTCAAGAAGTCCAACAACGAGTCCAAGAAGAGAGAATTTCAGAGACGTCGTGACAGATTCAGATTCACCTCCATTAAAGGTCAGATCTTTAAGAGAAATTTATAAATCAAGTCACGTAGCATATTTTGCTTGTGAACCCCGGATATTTGAAGAAACTGCAAAAGACAGTCTGAATAGAAACAATGGACATGGGGGTCTCAATGATCGAGAAGAACAAGACATGGGAGTTTGTGGAAAAAACAAAAGGCAAATTAGTCATAGGTGTAAAATGGATCTATAAGAACAACGGTTCCATCTAGAAGCATAAGGCAAGGTTGGTGGCAAAAGGCTATTCACAACAGAATGACATCGATTTTCACGAAACCTACGCACCAGTAGCACAGATTGAGACAATCAGAATTGTCATAGCACTAGCATCTCAAATGGAGTTACCAATATTCCAACTAGCTATCAAGAAGAAGTGTATGTGGAACAACCACGAGGATAGGAGAAGAAAGGAGAAGAAGATAAAATCTATCGACTCAAAAAAGGCGCTCTACGGACTGAAACAAGCACCTCGAGCGTGGAACAGCAGAATTGATCGATATTTTCAAGACAACGGATTCCAAAGAAGTCCAAGTGAAGCATCTCACTATGTAAAAAAGGGAGGAAACAAAAACTTTCTTATTTGGTGCTTATATGTTGATGACTTGATCTATACCGCCACAAGTCCATAAATGATTGAAGAATTTAAAAGGGCAATGATGTCAGAGTTCGAGATGACAGACTTGAGACTTATGAATTATTTCTTGGCAATTCAAGTGAAGCAGAAACGTTGAGAAATATTCATCTCTCAAGAGAAGTATATTGAAGATATGTTGAAGAGATTTCACATGGCATCGTGCAAGCCTATAGCAATACCAATGGCGGTGAACGAGAAGCTACAACAAGATGATGTAGCAGAAAAAATGGATGGGGAAATATACAGAAGCCTAGTCGAATCGCTCATATATCTAACACACAATACCAGCTATATATCACTGAGTAAGTTTCATTTCAAGATTTATGAGTGAGCCTACCAAACTTCATTTTGCAGTAGCGAAGAGAATCCTACAATACCTCCAAGGCACTAAACAACTGGGCTTAAGGTACAAGAAGGAAGAAGGAAGCAAGCTAATTGGACACACCGACCGGGACTGGGCAGGATAGCTAGATGATCGAAAGACTACATCTGGTTACATATTTTGCCTTGGTACAAAACCAATTTCTTGGAGCTCAAAGAAGCAGAAGACCGTGGCATTATTATCAGCAGAAGCAGAATACATTCCAGCTACAGATGCAGCATGCGAGGTAGTATGGCTAAAAAGATTAATTGCAGATTTACAGCAAGGTGATAATAAACCAACCATCATTTAATGTGACAACATGTTAGCCATAACCATAACGAATAATCTAGTATTAAGGTCGAAGCATATTGAATTACGACATCACTTCATACGAGATCCTAGTCAACGACGGAGATATCCAAATGTTTCATCAACACCGTTGATCGACCGGCAGATATTATGACGAAGGCATTTACGAAGGACAAACTCAAAAAGTTCAAACATATACTTCAGATGCAGATTAAGAGGGGTGTTGAAAGAGTAATCTGCAACCTACTTAAATTTTTTAGATTATTTTCTATAACTCTATAATCATACCAACTATTAATTCAGCTCAATTAATGAACTCAAATATTAAGAAATCTTACAGGCACACTCTAAGTCGGTTGTAGAAAATATTTATATTACTATAATAGTTAAATAGTAGTATATATATCTATAATGTGTAGTTGGAGGAAGCGTGTAGAGAAATAAAGAGTGCGTAAGAAAAGAAGCAGCAGGGAGTGAAATGGTTTCAGTAATCAAATTGTAACATTTATAAAATGAAGTGATTCATTGAATGAATTATCAAAATACTATTTTTTTCAATTCTAAATTCAAGTTAGCGCTATATTTTTGCTAGCGTCCCACCACGCTAATGATATATAATATGAACTTGATGAAAAAAAGGATTTACGTAACATAGTAGGACTGATGAAGTTTATGGGCAGGAGATAAATAATAGAATAAGCGACCAAAACCATCAATAGCTTCATCTAGCTATGGAATCCAAAGTCCAACCCATTAGAAAGGCAATAATCGAAGTTGGGATGTGGATAGATCCAGTCTGTATCGAGATTATAATCAAGGGCAGATGAATGAACAGGAGTAGGCGTATGCGAAACCCTAATGCATGTATGTATCGTTGATGATATGTCAGAAGCGATGAAGGGAGGATGACGCTTTTTTCTGGGTTTTATTTTTTGTCAATTTTGGAGGGTTCTGGGTTGGAAAAAGTTGCAGATCTGACCTCCAAATTCCATTTACTGAAACCATGAAAAAGGGAACAAAGAAACCCAGTTTTGAGTTAAGAGTAGTGATCACTACCAACGCATCACATGGAAACACCACCAACAACAAAAAAGATAGATCAGACAAAAGAAAGCAAAAAGTAAGAAGCTTGAAGAAGAAATCAAACATATTTCATCACTAATCATATAATATATATTTGGGGTAGCATCATCCAAAATGAACCCCCAAAAACTGGAAACCAGCAGCAGCCTGAAGACCACAATCACAACACAAGACAAGACAAAAGTACAAGCTAGGTAGCTAGCGGTATTGATTAAGAAAAGGATGCGTTGGTGTCTCCCTGATCTTTATTGGAACAGGAAAACGCCTTCCAGAACAGCGGAAGTAATTATTAAGTACTTATGTAGATATATAGATAAGATAAAAAGAAAAATCGGACCGAGAAGCTTGATTCCCCTGTTTGAACTAAGATCCCGCCTACTTCCTCCTCTCTTTGATATCCTCTTCTCCAGCTGCGGAAGAGACGGATCAAAGTCAGATCAAAGATCAGTAGACTAGTAGTAGTGTTGATCTCCAGTAAGTAGCTAGATAGCTAGCTAGTTGTCACTCACTTCCTAAAATCATCATATATTAGGTAAGGGTTTGGATGGAAGGAAAGGCTGATCGATGATGATGATGATGATGATGAAGATTTGTGATAGATGAGACCAACTTGGGAGCTTAGTGAGCAGCCGGATCAGAGGAGCTAACGTGGGTATTAATAATTGTTTCTCTCTGTATCTTTTTCTTGGAAACAAGTAGTATAGGAAGAAGAAGAAGAGGAAGGTACTTAGTGACGATGTTTGGGGAGAACAGACGAGAAAGAGATAACAAGGGTTAGAAGAATGATCTTCTTCTTCATCATCATCATCATGAAGAAAGAAGAAGGAGGAGGAAGATGATGGTGGTGATGGTGGTGGGTACAATGATGATGATGGGGATATTGAGGAGGAGGAGGAAGAGGAGGAGGAGCGCATGGTGGAAGAACGATGATGACAAAACATTATCATTGCTCCCTCTTCTTTCTTTCTTTCTTTCTTTCTTCTCTCTCTTCCTCTTTCTAGCTATGTGTGTGTGATTATCTATAAGGAAGGATTGCTGGCGTTGAAAGAAATGCATTCAAACGGAAACCCAATAATAAAATATATAATATTAAACATTTACCACAAAATGAAATTACAAGCTATTTAACTTTTTAAGCCGAGGTTTCTGTGCTTACTTTTCTTGTCTCTCTACCCTGAAAAATATGTACTAATTAATATTGTCAGATACAAAATAGTCATATCATACATAGAGACACTTTGTCTGTCCTCACTAGAGAGACTGATGGATAGATATTGTTGTGTTAGACTCATCAATTCAAACCACACAACCCTAGCTTACCTAATACCTAGGGCTTCAATTCCATTTCCACCCACTCCTTTCTTTTCTTTCTTACTTTTAGTATAATACTTAATAATACATCATAGAGATACTTAGTACAAATAAAAAACTTTATACAAATATCCGTATATATTTATATGATTCATACAACTCTCTTTACAAAATTGTACAATTCGTCGTTAGAAAATATGTTAGAAAAATAAAATTCTACAGAAATGTAGAGCCGATGATGATGATCACGTGGGTGCATAAATTTTCGCCAACGGATATCAAAATCGCAGTAAAATTGATTGGGAAACTCTCCAATAGCCGAAGATGATATTACGAAAAACAATGACCTGATGATTAGAGATGGCTGGATTCTGATCCAACAAAAATATGACCATATTATTTCTAATTAATATTAACCTTTCCATCATATAGAGATAAAAAAATATAAATGGCTCATAAATCAAATCCAAAATACAATATCCCTAGCTTCACAATCGAACTCATACGGTGAAGCCAGCCAGCTTTACCCTTTCTTTGGTCTTTCCTTGATTAGAGATGGTCCGGAAACCCTAGGTGCTTACATTCGTTACTATGCAGGGTTTGTGAAAGTTGTTTGTTACCTTTTGATTTGCATCGAAGAAACAAATAGAGAGTAGTGGGACATCGCATAGAGATAGCTTTTTGTGCTTGTAAATATAATAAAGCTCTTCTTCTCTCTTAATATGTGTGACTAAAATGAAATGATTACGGTCGCTCGTCCCCCCTCCAAATGTTTATATATATCTCGTTTTTATGTTGGATGTACGCACGTGCCCTCAGCATTTACATCAAACTATGCTATAACTACACTACGTTAGCACTAAAGGCTGTAGGTTAAAAGTAAATCTCTGCAACTGTGTCAAAACATGTATAATGATCATCACCTCCTACTTTTCTGTGCATCTGATTTAACTATTCGGAATATTTCATATTACGACACATATATTGGTGTTGGGGGGACCCGGATCAAATGACATTTCAATTCATTGATACTATCTAATTATATATATAGACACATTTAAATTGAATATGAGATTTGTATATATGAGGTTCCTAGTTCACAGAAAATATATACAATTTATATTAAATTTTATATATACACTATGCATTAACTTGTAATAGTATAATAATTTGTATGAAATCATTAACTTGTAATAGTTGTATGAAATATGTATATACATTTTACATACATCTTATATACACCTCTTTATCAACTAAGGTTGTCCTCAATTTTCAGTGTAAATTTATAAATATATATTTTATATGTTTGTAAATATCTTTAATTCGCCTTTTAAAATAAAAGGCGACTAATTAAATTTATAAACTTGGGTAAGAAAAATTTCATTCAGAAATCTCAACCTATTCGATTATTCTATGATTTGGAAATTTTTTTCGAAAATACAAAAGTTGGCATAATTTTTCAACTGCGTTAACTGAAATAGGTCAACGTTGGCATTGACTGTTAGAATGACGGCGAACTGGACGGCGTTATGACCAATTGTCGGAGGGGGGATCCCACGTCGGAATGAAGTACCACATCAGCAATTATGTTAATTTTTTTACCCATAACCCACCCTACCAGATTTAAAACATGTCCCTCAGCCATCGACTTCTTCCTTTCTCCGCTGATATCTCCTCTCATCTTTTTCGGTCGTCGTCGTCGTCGTCTTCTCCCATCTCTTTTATCGTCTTTCTACTTTCGGTGTCTTCTTACTCTGTCTCCATCCTACTACTCTCTTGTATCCAGACCTGAGTTCCTCCTTTATCCTCTCGTCATCTTTGCCCTCTGAGATGCATGACCGGAATTATCCACAACCACTAATCCCTCATCTACAGGGTCCCATCGGCCGATCTGCGCGCACAATGGAAGTATCGTACTTAATGTGTCAAATACGGGGAAAAATCCAGGTCGAAGATTTTATCATTGTCCATATTGGAAGGTAAACATATTAGGGTTTTCTCATTTGGTTAATTTCTTCAATTTCATTCGGATATGGTTAACAATGGCTTGACGTTTTTTTGTAACTTGTAGGATAAAACGATGGATTGTGCTTTCCTTAAGTTGATGGATGAAGTTGATGGTTACGAGGATTCAGGGTGTAACGAGAAGATGCATATATGCAAGACTAAATTGAAAATGAAGTTAGAAGAGTACGAGTACGAACAAAGGGTTATTGTTCCATAAGAGAAGGCTAAGATGAGGAAAGCAAAGTTGGATTCTATTAGGTCTGAAATGGCAACAGAGACTACTCGACACAGGGCAATTATGAAGGAACTGACAGACATTAACTTCTGTATTTGTATGCTAGATGTAGTACTTGTGTGTACAAGTATTGTTGTTTGTTCATATATAATGGCAAGGAAGAGTTAATTTCACAGTTCATGCATAGACTTATAATATGTTTGAGACTGCAAATACTACTAACTGTCGGTTTCATTAAGTTCAGTCTTAAACCACCCAAAAGAAAATACTATCACCTAGGTTTAGAGTTACCCAAATGCTACAAAATAACCCCTTAACCGTAATCCACAGTACCACTAGATAAGGCACACCCAGACAACATATGGTTCAGTGATAACCTAATAACCCAAAAGTAGGATACCACACACAGTTCATTCATATTTCATTACAACTATTGAACGATAAATAGCATAGTTGATCGCTAAAATAACGGTGATGAAGTTATTTCGACAACGCAAGTGTCGTATGTGTTCAAGGTTACTCTGTTATGCGTATACTCAAAGTTAGATACAAGGTTTAGACTCAATAAATTGAGAATGGTTTCCAATAATACTACTAATTTAACTAACACTAGCAATTAAAACTGAAAAATAAGTTTGAACAAAAGGAGAAAAAAAGTTCTTGGAAGGGATGTTTGATCAAGCTAAGCTCAACTTCCTATCGGTATTTAGTTCGGACAAACGTTGGACTAGAATTGAATATTATAACTCCTCTTATCACTCGTAGGAATCCATGGCATAATCAAGCACACGGATCATCACTACTAGCTTCCCAATTAAGGCTAGAATCACCTCAACTAGACTAACTAGTAATGAACATAGAGACGTTCTACAAAGTGATAAGGTGCTCTCTTTGAATTTAAGGAACTCACAAGAAACTAAAAATGGTATTAACTTCGTCCATCAACACCTAAGCTACTGATAACTACACCCAACTTGGTCCATTAGGTGCAAACCAGAGCGCCCGCCAATTACTTGATGAAAACCCGTTAAAACTAAAAGAAACACGAAAGGTAGAGTCGAGCTATTGGCTTACTCCACCGATAACTTTCTTTTATCTTAGATTGTTAATCATATGAATTTCAGATTTCAATCAAACAAAGGAATCCATAAATTTGACCTAATTCAAGTCATAACAAGAACAAGGTTGAAAAACAAACAATCAAGCAGTCTTTTATTCAAATCCAAATATCCAACAATCGCCGACCTTATACTTTTCGGGAGAGTATCATAGCTCAATTCCTACATCCCAACCAAAAACTCTAAAGATTTAGCAACTCATGTTTCTAGAAGAAGAGAAGACAAAGAAAAACCTAACCATTATCTTTTTGAAGAGATAACGAATCAGAATCGCTCCAATCTTGGCTTTCGGCCTTCTAGCTTCAATCATAGCTTCGATCTTCAATGGCACCTCCTTTGGTTCTTCAATCAAACTTCTATGGATGAAATTTTGATGGGGTTTCAAAGGAAAGTCAGGGGAAAAATCACCGGAATTCGTTGATGATGAATTTCTTTCTCTTTCCTCAAATCGCTCCTTTTATTCCGTGAGCTTTTTCAAGTTTAGCGCATGCACGGCATGCTGATAAGGCTAGAACTTGTAGAAATTATCTATCCTTATATGCATGCTTTTTGAGCGATTATTAGTTTGTTCAAGCTTCATTCTCGTGTGATTTTGTGTTTTGGCATTATGTGTCTAGACCCATTCATTTGGACTGTTTCGATCCATTTGATGTGTTTCTTTGTAGTATTTGTTGTGCACAGGTACTCTAGAGATAGGTAGTCTGGTTATGAAGCAATGGACGTGAAGTAGAGCACAGTTGGAGCTCAAACCGAAGATTGAGAAATGAAATGGAGGAGCTGAGGGGTTGCACCCCGTGCACCTATGCACGCCGTGCAGCCCTAGGATGGTGTAAAATCACGGCCCTTAAGCAGGGGATCGTCGTGCACCCTTGCACGGCGTTCCTCCCATTCAAATACGCAAAACTTTGAAAAAAAAGAGGTGCACGCCGTGCACCCCCCAGTTTCAGTAATTTCCTATAAAAGGGCTGATTTTGAGGAAAGAGAGGAGATCTTCCCCAACTTTATTTTTCACGATTTTTCCCGAGCTCCTCCTGCAAAAACCAGCACAAAACCTCCATTAGAAGCTCAATTGAAGATCCAAAAGAGTCCCCCTCAAGGATTGAAGCTAGGATTGAAGATAGAAGGCCAAAAGCATCGATTGGAAGAAGAACAAGCTGATATCTCTTTGTAAGATGATGGTTAGGTTTTCTTTTCAATTGCTTTCTTCTAGAATGATGAGTAGCTAAATCCTTAGGGATTCTTGGTTGAGATGTAGGAATTAAGCTATGAAACCTGTCTTGAATGTGTAAGATCGACGTTTGTGGATGTTTGAATTGCAATGAAAGTTTGTCTTGATTGTTTGGGTGTTCAACCTAATTCTTGTTATGGCTAGAATTAGGTCAAATTCATGAAATCCTTTGCTTGTGAAAGACTTAGGAATTCATTAGATTGACAATTGAGGATAGAATTAGGTTATTGGTGGGGTAAACCGATAACCTAATTCTACCTTTTGTGTTTCTCCCGGTTTTAAGCGAAAGCCATCTTGTAATTGGCGGACGCTCTGATTTTCACCCAATGGACCAAGTTGGGTGTAGTTATCAGTAGCTTAGGCATTGATGGACCAAGTTAACGCTATTTCCAATTACTCGTGGGTTCTTTTAATTCCGGTAAAACACCCTTTCACTTTGTAGAACTTCTAGGAGTTCGTTACTAGCTAGCCTGATTAAGGGGATTTCTGCCTTAGTTGGGAAGCTAGTAGTGGTAATCCGCGTGCATGATCGTGCCGCGGATTCATATGAGTGATAGGAGGATTATTTTAATTCAATTCAGGTCCACATTCATTCGTTTTGAATGCATTCAGGCGGTTGAGCTTAATGACTCGTCTCTTCCAAGAACTCGTTTTCTCCCTTGAATCAACTCTTAATCTCTTAGTTTAATTTACTCGTTAGAATAATTAGAATCCAAAACCAAATATTTTAGCCTAAACCGTGTTGACGAATTCGAGTAGAGGTATAACGAGAGGGACCTTCGGACCCAAACGACACTTGTGTTGTCAGAATAACTTCGCAGTTATTCGGGCGATCACATGCAGACCTCCAACAGTGCTCTAATCCGCGTCCATGGCCTTACAGCTAGAATACCTGTCTATCAAGTACATGTCGATGATAAATACTAGAAAAAAAACACATCAAATGGACCGAAACGGTCCAAGTGAACGGGTCTAGGCATACAATGCCAAGACGCAAAACCACATAGAATTCAAACGCAAATGAGCTAGTATTTACTCAAAAGTCATGCAGATAGGGAAGATAATCACTACAAATCCTAGCACTATCAATAGTTCAAGCATAATGGCTTCACAGCTAATCTTCAGTTGGCTGTGTAACCGAGGGTTCACTTCCAGTAACAGGTTGGACATTTCTTCTACGTGATCGAGCAGAACCTCTGTAGTAGCTGTTCCCAGTTGTTGGATTCACATAGACATTGTGAAACCACACCCTAGGAGTCCCGGTCAAACCAATGGTTCAACCAAGAGTCCTACTCAGGTTTCAATCTGAACAGACTCGAAACATAATTACTAATAAAAGTGGTAAAACAAGCATTAAAAGCTGAACTAAATTTACTAAAATAAAAGACCAACTAGGATCCCGGATCCCAAAACACAACAAGTCAAAAGGGGATACAACTCCAGTTCTGAAAATACATAAAAAATTATATCATCTGATGTCAAAACCCCACCACCTCTCTCATCATCAGCTCTAGTACCTGTGACTGAACATAAAAATACACCAGGGAAAACAATATCTAATGGGGGTTAGTGATAAGCACTGAGTGGCTAAACTAGTAATGAACTAAGCTAAAACTGAACTAAGATTGTGTTGAGCCTGAACTGAGGATAGAACAACAAGTCCATCGAAACACTACATCTAGTATAGTGACCCTATGGTCCTGAAGGTATCATCCTAATGTTAACCACCCCTAGCTATGCATGGCACAAATGAAACATAAACGTAAACCCTAAAACAATCAAACCAGGCTCAATAAAAATGTTTCCATGCAATACTCATGTGAAAACATTTACCCAGACAAAACTTTCAAAAATAACCCTAAACAAATCCGATGCAGGACCATCAACGACGCTACATGTAAAGGAATGAACTTTATATATCTTTAGAAAGTACTAAAAACCCTACCACTAAGTAACAGAGAGAGCAATAAATGATTGAACAATGTTATGAAGTTCTCTAGGAACAAACAAAATGGTGGTCATTTTTTTCGTCATCAAAAGCGACATTGAAACCCTACCATGTTTAAAATACTTGTAAAGTTCTAGAAATGGGGAGGAGAGAAACCACACAAATAAAGAACTGGGAATGACCTACCTATGTAGTCCTCCTTCCATCGATTTCGATTCAAGAACCTTGACACTAGCTCCGATCAAACCCTAACTTTCTCTCCCGACGGATTGAAGATTCGTTGGAATATACACATAGACCCTAATGAGACTAACATCGGAGATATGAAACAATGGAAAGCGATTGAAAATTATCTGTGTCTCGTCTGTGGATAACTACGGGGGTGGAGAAGAAGGATTATAAGGGATAAGAAGAGAGAATCAGTCAGGGATCAATGCATCTATTAAGATTCCAAGAGAAGCTATTAATGAAGCGGTAAGGGATAACGTTACGTAGAGAATGAATTTTTACCACATTTTTTCATTGTGCTGATTGTGCGTCGTTTTGAATTACACCGCCTTTCGTCCATCCATGTGTACTCAGACGTTAGCCAACTCAACTTTTGACTAATGGACGTTATGGTTGACCTATTTTAGTTAACGCCAAAATGGGGCCAGATTTTGTAT
The DNA here is from genome assembly GCA_030674075.2 of Linum usitatissimum. NCBI lineage: Eukaryota > Viridiplantae > Streptophyta > Magnoliopsida > Malpighiales > Linaceae > Linum > Linum usitatissimum. The sequence continues at coordinate 3,961,993 of JAUJYP020001424.1, forward strand.
TTCTTGAAGAATGTGCTAAATCATGGACTAACCGAATAGTTTGGGCTTTCTTAGTGAATTTTTCCATTGGGTAGCTAAACTTTCAAAAATACCCAAATATAGCAGCTGCTGTATCCACTAGTTCAAAATTGGGGACCATCTGCAAAAACTTGTGGAGAGAGGAAGACAAGATGAGGGTTCGTACGCGTGAAATGCATTGTTAACCAAATCCTTTGAAATGTGTCTTTCCATCCCACGCACATCTGTTGGGTTGTTTGTTATTTGACTTCTTTTTATTTTGCTTTTATTTTTTGTATAGTTAATTAATAGTATCATTTGGTCACTACTTTTTCGGTCACACCAATTTTATCCTGAAATAAATCGACTTAATTTATCTCAGAATTTAGCCAAATTTAATCGAAATGTTGGTATAGAATATAACTTTGTGTATTTAGCTAGTCTTATGGTTGAAGGAGTTGCTATTTTTGAGATAGCTAACCTCATTTAGCCGCCTTCTATCATGCATGGAGGGTTGTCGTTAGTCTAATGACATAAGCTCTTAAGGTTGGGGTGCAGTAGATATGCATTGAGTATATATATCAAAATATTAAATGACACTAAGTAAATATCCAAGAGCAATAAGCAGGATGCAACATCCATTTTAGATCCACCATAAAATTTAGTTCCCGTAACTTAGCAAACAATTTACTTCAGTAATTAATGCCACAATATAGCACAATATTTAAAAATAAACCAAACACAAGAAGGTGAATAAAATGACAACTGGATTTACGTGATTCTACCTGATAAGGACCATACATGATCTGATGCTTTATTTACTCTTGATCTCTTTGTATCTTCTCTTATTCTTATAATATTGTGTTTGATATTGTTCAAACTTATGATCTTATGTAATCTCTCAATATACATCTACATTATTATAAATAATACAATATGAGCACATGGTTGGATGTGAGTAAACTTTCCAACCATATTCTAATATGGTATCAAAAGCCTAACAATAAGGCCTTTCTTTTTTTCCTCTCCCTTCCCTCTCCTCTTTGTTACATTTTTTTCTTCTTAGCCGCAATAGTGGCCTCGACAAATAAACACACCTCATTGTCCTCTACTCAATTCACCATCAAATTGGTTTCCAAAAATTATCTCCTCTAGAAGCTACAAGTTGAACCAACCCTTACAAGTCATGATCTTCTCAAGTTTATTGACGACACCGTTACTGCCTTGGAACGCACCATTGCAGAAGGACCGCCAATCCAGCCTATGCCAAATGGTACCATCAGGATCAAGCGGTTCTTGGTTGGTTGATGAGCTCCCTTGCTCCAACTGTTGTTCATATTCTTGCCGAGGACCAAACAGAGAAAAGGTGTGGACCACTCTTGCAAAGGCTTGTGGATCGTGAGTCCTTCCCAAATCAAGTCTTTTAAAACCCAACTCTTGGATTTGCGTTTAACTAATGAAACAACGACTACTTATTTATTGCATGCTCAGTTACTATACGATCGATTACATGAGTTGGGCCAATATGTTCCCGATACAGATCTTGTACAGTTTATAATATGAGGCCTTCCTCTGAAGTACCATCCTTTCATTCGTATGATTCACAACCGGACAGAGACTGTGAGCTTCATTGAATTGCACGGCTTGTGGGCTTCAGAACAAACAGGCACTTAAGGATGCGACTTCCTTGCTATCTCCTCATTCTCACTTTGTGCAAACTACTGGCTGGGGTCGCAGCTGCCATGGAGGAGGCTATCACTCGTATCAATATACTGCTGGTTGTGGCTATAACAACTTCCTAACATCTCTCGTAGGGGCTCTTCACCATACAACATGGGTCATTATTCTCTACTCCTTCATCCCGTCCCGAGACTTGTTATGATTGCAACAGACTCGGCCATCATTTATGTCTCTACCCCTCACCTCACGAAGACTCTCCACAACCGCAAGCCTACACAGCCTCTCCAACACAAATCACCCACACTTGGTCTCTTGACTCCGGGGCAACCTATCATTTAACCAATGACCTCAACAACTTAGCCTTGCACTTTGAGTATCAAGGCACAAAACAAGTTAAGCTTAGCGATGGTAGTCACATTCCTATCTCTCACTCGGGCTCTTCAATATCTTATTTACACAACTCTCTGGTCTATCTTGATGATATATTATTTATTCCAAAGTCATGCTAAAAGCTACTCTCTATAAGTGCCTTAACATGTGGTAACCATATATCTCTCTTGTTCTTTCATTATTGGGTATTTATTTAGGACTTGAAGTCTTGGAAAATCTTGTTCCAAGCCTAGGAGTAAGGATGTCCTCTATCCCATCCTGATGTCAGTTTTCCACAATCATCATCTAGCTCCTCAAGTTCACTCGATTTCACTCCCTCAATGACATCGGCAGTTTGGACATGCCAACTTGGATACTGTCAGACGTGTCGTGTTTTAAGATGCCATTCTTTACCTTTTTCTAATAAGCGTGTCTCCTCAATTTTTCATGATTGTTGTGTTGGCAAAATGCACAAACAATCTTTTCCTATATATACTTTTCAACCCACTGAACCTTTGGATTTAATTTGAAGTGATGCTTGGGGTATGGCGCCGGTCCCTTCTATTGACAATTGCCACTATTATATCTTGTTTTTTGGCAAGTATAGCTAGATCTACCATATATGATATCGCTCTGAATTGCTTTATGGTTTCAAATAATTTCGACCTATGGTTGAAACATTTTTTGCTCGACCCATTAGGTCTTTTCGTGCTGATTGGGATGGCGAGTATAAAAAGCTTTCCTCTTATTTTGGTTGAACATGGCACCACTTTTCAGCGATCGTGCCCCCACACACTAGAGCAAAATGGGTGTGTCAAGCTTAAAAACCGCCACATCACGGAGTTAGGCCGAACTCTTCTCCATCAAGCGTCCATTCCTTTATCCTATTAGTCATATGCTTTCAGCACTGCCACATATGTGATCAATAGGCTTCCTATTTTGACAGTTAATCATGAGCCACATTATGCTATGATTTCTTATTCTATTCTTGATTATAACATGCTTTGAGTTTTTGGTTGCCTCTATTTTTCTTAGCTAAACCATATGTTGCACATAAATTAGCTCCTAAATCTATGCCTTATGGTTTTCTTGGCTATAGTCTCGAGCATAAATGAAATTATTGTCTGGACTTACATACACACAAAGTTCAAGTTTCTTGTCATGTTCTTTTTTACTAATTAGCTTTTCTGTTTCATATACAGTCGCTCCTTATAGTGCCTAACCCAAACTCCCAATCCAACCCTCGTGCCCAATACTTAACATACCTCCAATTTATATTATTCCACCTACCATGCCTGCCACTTTTATACCTCCCACCCAGCCAATCCATATCCTGACTAATCCCACACCAACACTTACCATCATATTACATATATAACCCAACAACACCACTACCAAAACAACAACCCATGTTGTTACTCGATCACAAACTGGCAGTTTAATTTACGACCACATACACATCATACGACCACAAGCCATTCAAAAGATCTGGATTATGAACCGGCCAGCTTCACCAAGTCTCATCTGATAGCACACTGGTGCGCTGCAATAGACATTTGAGCCTCCATCTCCGCTTCTCACCCCCCTCGACAATAAGTGGGTTTTCAAAATCAAACAAAACTCTAATGGTTCTAATGCTTGATATAAGGCTTGCCTCATTTTCAAAGGCTATGAGCAATAAAAATATATGATTACACATAGATGTTTAGTCCCGTCATCAAACTAGCATCCATCTAGCTTGTTCTCTCGATGGTCATATCTCAAAATCAGCCCATTAAACAATTGGACATCTCCAACGCTTTTCTACATGGCACACTCGATGAAGTTGTGTACATGGTTCAACCCCCCAAGTTTTGTCGATCCACAACGGCCCAACCATGTTGTTTGTGTACACAAATTGATCTATGGTCTCAAACAAGCACCACAGGCTTGGTTCTCCTGCCTACGCAATGCCTTGTATGTACCCGGGTTCCAAGGTTAAAAAAATCTTTATTTTGTCTCACTAACGACAACCCAATGTTCGTCTTTGTGTACGTAGACGATATCATCATCATGAGAGATGATTCAGAGGCAATTAAACTCGTCATCCAAACGCTCTTGGCTCGTTTTCAGATAAAGGACCTTGACCCATTCTCATTTATCCTTGGCATCAAGGTCGAGCGTTAGGCCCAAAATCTGTGTAAAACCCACCCCTAGAAGACCCTGTCGAACCATCCGGTTTGACCCATGCATACTAACTACGGGTTTAACTCAACTGATCGAACAGAATTCAAGACATAACTGTAACAATCCATTCTCAAATTCTAGTCAAATTCTTAATCAAAAGAAGTCAAACAACTCATAAAATCAATGAGCATCGAAGGCTCAACAAAATATTGAAAAAACTATCCATCACGGAGAACAAAAAACCATCCCAAATTTTAGGGAAACTATCAATTAAAAACAAACTCCTCAAAATAAAATGGGGTCGCACATCCTCCAAGTATCGCTCTCTCAAACTCCCTGAGTCACTCGTTCAAGATACAATCGGTGTACTCCTTGTCCTCTTAGGAGGCATCATCTCATGTAGGACCAGAAACATACATACATGTACACATAGACGAGGTTAGTGATAAGCACTGAGTGTCTAGCAAATTAGTAGAGAAGAAGAACTCAAGAAGAAAAGCAAGAGATCATCCTGATTCTACTCTAGTAATGCGACCCTACTGGTTAATTATAGGATACCTAGCATTATCCAACTATATATGTGTGGATAGACTCATAGTGGATCAGACCGTGAAACCATCCTAACCGTGTGAGCAACATCTGTAGGCATACTCTTTTTTACACGTCCTGAAACTTTCCTTTACCCATCTAGGGGGTTGCACAATCCGGGGGTGGGTGACCAACGCAAACACAACATTGATATCTAAACTAGCTATGCCTATTATATCCCGTTATGAACAGTAGATTGCACACCACTGTTCAACCCTCAAGGGCTTCATGCTCAAATTCAAATCATCTTTTGTACAGTACATCGTTACCTACTGTACAGTCTTGGAGCCCTCACTCCACACAATCAATCACACATGAGAAATTTAATCAAAGGATTCCTCAATCAGTTAAGTACCGTTCTAGGTAAAACTAAGCAGAAAATAAACATAAACCCCACCTCTGATTGCTTTCCTGAAGGTTTTGAACCTGGGAAACGGTCCAAATGATCAAGTCTCCAATCCTATCAACAACTGGGGAACGATCTTCTCCTACCTCCTCCCTCAAATGATCAAACTCTAAGAAAGTGTGTCGTTCGTCATGAAACTTTTGAGAAAAAATAATAGGGTTCAGTAACTCTGAGGTATTGTAGTAGTGGGAAGTTTATATACAGAACCCACCATGCCCATTGTCACAAGCTGACCACGCCCGTGGTGAGCCTGTCATCATGCATGTGGCTTAACTAAGGTCGCGGTCGTGATACACTTGTGACCACGCCCATGATCTGCTGACGGTCACACTCGTGGCTTCCCTCATAACCACGACCATGACTTACATAGGACCACGCCTGTGATCAGCCACTCAGCCACGACCCTTACTCAGAATCTCAGAACCAAACATTAACCCAAAATTGGGGTGTCACAACTCTCCCCTCCTACAAAATTTTTTGTCCCGAAACCTGAATCTTAAAGCTCAAGAAGGGGGGAGTAATTTACCTACCAGGTATTTCACTACAGGCTCCAGGTAGCATTGTCGCATACTAGCCTCGGTCTCCCATGTTGCAGCCTCGACATCCTGATTTTGAAAGACCACCTTCAGCATCCATGTTTCCTTACTCCTCAGTTTGTAAACCCTTCTATCCATGATCCAAGCAGGCTGCTCCATGAAAGTCAAGTCCTCCTCCAACTTAGCCTTATCCGGCTGGATCACCTAATTTGGCTTTCCAACATGAACTTGAAGTACACTCATATGGAACACGTTGTGTATCCGTTCCAACTTCATAGGCAAAGCCAGCTCATAAGCCACTGGTCCTATCCTAAGAATTATATCATAAGGACCAATGAACCGAGGAGGCAACTTTCCATTTTGGCTGAAACGCATCACTCCCTTCCACAGAGACACTCGAAGGAAGACCTTATCCCCTTCATTGAAGCTAACTTCCCTAGCCTTCTTATCCACATACTGCTTCCGTAGGTTTTGCACCACATCCAGTTGTGCCCGAATCACCCGAACTCAAGAGGTTGTCTCCTAGAAAATCTCTGGTCCAGTCAATAACTTCTCTCCTTCCCCGACTTGGAAGAGAGGGGTCCTACATTTCCTACCATATAGGGCCTTACACAGAGTTATACGATACTATGATGGTAGGAGTTATTGTAAGAAAACTCCACCATTGACAAGACCTTTAACTAAGGTTCCTCAAAGTCAAGCACACATGAGCGGAGCAACTCCTCCAAAGTCAGAAAGGTCTCACCACTAGTCTATCCAACACCCCCCTTGACTAGATAAACCTGCAGTTCCATTCCCGAGCTTCTCAACTCCATGAGCCCTGACAGTCTCTCCTTCCTTCTTAATGCATCCGCCACCACATTGGCCTTCCCGAGGTGATAATCTATCACACAGTCGTAATCCTTAAGCAGATGTACACAACGCTTCTGCCTCCTATTCATCTCCTTATGCTCCATCAAGTACTTGAGACTCTTATGATCATTCATGATCCTAAAAGTCTTGTCATAGAGATAGTGCATGCATAACTTCAGTGCGAACATAACTGCCACCAACTCCAAATCGTGAACCGGTTAGTTCAGTTCAGTTGGCGAGATGCATATTTCACCACTTTTCCATCCTGCATCATAACGCAACCCAAACCCACGGTTGTCGTATAGGGAATTCATCTAATCTTGTATGGCCTCTATCAACTCCCCGCTTGTGGTCATCCTTCATAGCTATCTGAGAGCTTTCTAGTTCACTCGCATTAGTACGTAACAAATACGCATTCGGGAATATATGATAGAGTGTTGCATGACTCTTCCAAACCTAGCCCAAGCAGGAGAACCATCTAATGGGCCATTCCAGCTCGAACCGGAAACCAGTTAGGTCTGGAAAATTACATGAGTCAATCGACACACCCGAGTGGGAATTGGCTGAACCAAGACATGAACTCCAAAGATAAAAGCCTCTGACTTGAAGGGATGGGCCTCACGACCATAAAGGCACCTGTTTAACAATGGGCCCACCGAATGGGAAAACCCCTCCTTCGGCCGTCCTCCCAACCCTAAGGACCCGTCTTTTTTAAAAGATAAGATCACCCAACGAAGATCAACCTTTAAAGACAAAGCCACAACAGCATTATCTGAAGCAGCTATATAAGGAGAACCTGCCACCACTAACAAGAGGCAGACACACCAAAGGGAAAACATTCCCCCGTACGTTCCTCGTTCTCCCACTCATTTCTCCAAAACTTGTCACTCCCCACCATATCTCTGAACTTACTACCACCTTCCTCTTCTGATTGCGGGGACCTGAATCGAGTCTGGACGAAGAGATCGTAACCTCTATCCAACGATTCTCGGACCAGTCACTCATACGTTCACTCTAGGTGAAAAAGGTTGAACACCTTCTGCGGCTGACGGTTGATCATCAGAACCATCATTATTAGCATTATCAGGTTAAATTTAAAGCCAATTTTAGGTTCAACTATCTCTGGCTGAAAATATCCAATAATAGGAGTTGGAGGCTCTAATTCTCGAGTGTTGAGCTGGTATCAATACTGAGAATATCTCTTCCGGCCTTACTAATATCTAAATCTTCTTCTTCTTCGGCAACAACTCTTGAAGACGTTTGCCTAATCTTCCATAGCGATTTCACCATTGAATCGAAGAAGCCTAGTAGGTGGTATTGGTGGTTTTCTGTCAGATTCTGTTTCGTCCAATGAAGTTCCCATTGTAATGGCCGACGCTGGAGGATAGAGACGTAAAGGGATGGGGAAGAAGAGAGATTAAAATTTGAAAATAAACATAGCATTTAAATGACTTGTCATCTTAGATTGGATAATAAGAATAAAGAATGCACCGTTAGCAAACTTCATTCAAATATAATTTTAAAAAATGGATGACAAAAGTCTCCAAGCATCACCGTTAAGTCAAGTTGGAAGTGGTGAACAGAAGAGAGTGGGTAGGTTCAGGTGACAAGATTGCGGTGGACCTAGAAAGCAAAATGGTCACCCGCCTTTCACTGGTAAAAGTTTGACCCCATACCAAACCAAGGTGTGTAGTTTTGTCTCTGCCAGTGATCACCCTTCCCCACTTATGCTCTGTTGCTACAACCAACCACCACCTGCCTGCCACTTTGATTCAAAAGCTTCATTCATTTCAAACCTTAAAAAAGCTAAGATAACATCTTATACTTTGCCTCAACGGCTGCATCATCTGACTGAAGAAGATATGAACAAGCAACTACATACACATAACTCACGCAACCTTTCTGCTCTGATTTCTACAATTTGTATCCTGGTAATCAAGTTGGTGAAATTCCTCAACAATGCATTGCTCCCTCCTCCCACTAGTTTCTACTTTCTTTATAAGATCAATCTTCCAAATTACACAATGAGTTGATCTTTCCTCACGAGACGCTTCTATATCCCTTTTCCATTTCCCTTTTCCTCTCCAGCAACTGATCCAGGCTGTTGTGCTTGTAACTATGGATGCGATTTTGGTCCAAACCAAAAGGATCGGTGCCTCATACATACATACATACAACGATCAAACATTCTCGTTTCCTATCCCCATTGATCAACACATTCTCTTAAACGTGACTTTAAGCAGCAAATAATAAATACCCCTCCAAAGCTAGTGTTGCTAGTTCATTGCTTCGCGTTCTGCGCTTTTGCTATCCATCAGTCCACATTCGAGGCGGATTGCTTTCATGAGCTCTGGGGAAATGGAAGGCCTCACCGATTCATCACATTCCTTCCCAATCTATTGGAGCTGTTGACTCTTCTTCCTTTTCTTTTTTCGAAAGCCTGCTTCATCTTCTGCTCCCCAGCCCCTATACAGTATGACCTTGCTAGGTTCCTGGGATACGAAAACACTTCCTGTCTCTTGCTAACAAATCAACCCCAAAACAAAGCATTCAGCTTCAACAAATTTTGCATAGGAATCAGAAACAACTTAAAAATATCAAAGTAGCATCATTTGAGTTTTAACAGGAAGCAAACCTCTAACTGGAAAACCACCTCCTGGACAGAAGTTCCCTTTGCTCTGCCTTTTACATTCACGATAGCAAGTGGATACCTCTCAAAGTGAGATTTTATAGTTTTTCCAACTCCAGTCATTATGTTATTTTTCCCTGTTGACAACAAGATTCCATATTTAAGTTCTCACAATCTATGAAAAGGACATTGAAGCTTTGTACTCCAAGAATCATGTTCAGCTAGCGTATCGAAATCGCATATACACCAACCTCAAATAGCATACAGAAATAGGGAACTGGACTGAGAACATCACCTACTGCAAGAACTGGGCGGTTTTTCATTTTGAGAGCCCGCTTACGTAGGATAAGCTTGTCCCTGTTGGAAAGTTGAACCCTAGATGGTTTCGTCTTCTTCTTCTCTTTTTGTACATTCAATACAGATGTTTCAGCACCAGAAACAGAATGCTCAGCATTGGCAAGGGGAGTAAAATTCCTTCTTTCTGACTGCTATAGAAGAAGAAGTCAGCAGCATGGAAGAAAGTGGAAAAAAAGGAAAAGAAATAACAACAGGATCCTTCAACTTAAAGACAAAGTAACCTGAGAAGGGGTTGAATCTATAGCTCCATCATCCGTAGCAACTAGTTTACTTCTCTGAACATGCTTGCCTGATGATGATGACGAATCCGGATCACATCTTGCAATCTCAACTTCAGATACCGCTGAGCTAGTCCCATTCTGAGTAGTCTGTTGCATGGCATAACACCGGAAGACACATCCAGGCCAACAGTCCACAATGATTTCTGGAATTTAATAAAATTCTAGATTCCCAAGTTAAATATCACGATGGCATAAACCTTACTCCATGTCAGCTTCGGATAGATTTGGAATAACTAATTCAGACTGCTGATCAAGATTAGCAGACATGTTAAGCTCTTCGTCAACCTAAAAAGTAGAACAAGATTTCAGTATCCTAAGGACAAGGATCAAACAATGGGAAATAAATAGGAACTGCATTAGAAAGACCAAAAGCATATGTTGTATGTATCATTAATGCACAAATATAAAAAAGATATAAACATCACCTGAAATCTTTCAAACGAATGCTGATCCTGTCCTTCCGTGTTTTTTAACCAGAACAAGAAAAATATGGATCATCCATGGCTAAACAAAAATCAGTATTAGGCAATTACAAATGCCACTAGAGGTAAGTCAGAATTAGCTCGCCATGCTCTCTTTCGAGTCTGCAATATTTTTGGCAAGCTCCAGAACATGAAGTTTCAAAGACTAGAAAGATAAAAACAGATCAATCAGATTAGATGTCATGGGTCAAGAAATAAGAAGCATGCTACAGGAGTGTGAGAAACTTGAATTTGATATTATTCCAAAAGCAATGTGGTTGGTAATATCGCTAATATGATGTATGAGGAGCTACATTTGTTGGTAATATTCAATACACATCATTCCATTTTCAAATATAAGAATTCAAGCCTAAAGCTAATTGCCACTGTCACTGTAACATAACAACAGGTTTCTTTTTTTAAACGCAGGGAAGCTGCTCCAAATCTATGATGTACCAAAAACAATCAGTTGAAACTCACTCAAAAGCTACAGAAAGCAAGCCTTGTGAATAATATCTTAGACAATAGTTCTCAGCTAGGGCAAAAACTGAACAAAATAGGCACCTGTTTACTCTCCACTATGACCATCAATCTTATCTACAGAAGCATTACAATTAGAGACGTATACCTTATGACGCTGTGCTTCTAGAGAACGCTTCATTGCTTCCCTTTTACTAAGGAGTGTTTGGGGCCTCAGTACCGCCGGTCTTTTATAATTCTTTCCACGATATACCATGATCACATGACCCTTAGTGACGCTTTTGACTGCCACTAGTTCCTCCACTTTCAGCTTCCAAAGTCTTCGCTACGTGATGAGCAGCTTCAGAGTTTTTCTCGCTAGACAGTAGCTTCACGAGTTCCCTATATTTCCAGTGCAAATGCATGTTTTCAACCGTTCCATCAAAAACCCCCTTCTACCTGACATAAAGAGAGAGTATGTGTAATCATCATGTTCAGGTCTATGATAGTCGGGATTATATAATAGTGGATCCGAGTTCCGACAATAAGGAGAAGCTTTGACCTAGTATAATTGTGGATTTGCTAAACTCACCTATCAGTAGGAAAGGTTTCATTTTCAAGCCAACCTTCCTGAGCATGTATCTTTCTTCTTCGGAAATAACTTCCATCTCTACCTTGGGTTGTTGAGAATCTTCTGCTTCCTCAAGCTCAGCTAGTTTTTTCTCTTCCGTTACTTTCTTATCTAGAGTCTGTTAAATGAGTCAGACAAAGGAATAAAATACAAACCCAGTTAAGGCTCCCCCTGAAAGACACTTTCTGAAATCATGTTATTGTAGCTTAGAAAACATACCACAGCGAATTTCTCACTAGTCTTTTTCACGGCTGCCTCAATCAACCATTGCTTCCGATGTTCTGGCATATCGATTCTCTGGTTACTAGGGGTATCAGGTCCATCTGGATCACTATTGTTACCAGTTCCGCCTTCAAGTTCCTCAGGACTCTCATTCAATCCTGAAATGCTGTGTGCTATCTTCAGGTTATCACCATGCATCAGGGCTTCTTCTTCGGTCAGTTATGGCAGAAGACACAGCAGCAGGCAGAAAATCCTTCCCTCTATAGAAGACAATGAATTCCATATCCCTTGAAAGCAGAGTACCTCCAGTAAGCCACTGCCACAATATTTTTTCTGATTAGAATTAATTTCCAGTAAAGCTCATTGTTCTCTCATTTGAAATGTGCATTGCCACAAGGAAGTCAAAAAAAATTCAGAAGGGAATAATCCTAAACCATTTGAACAGTCACAACTTGATTCGCCCTTGTCAAGAAGATAGATATGGCTGTTTAGTACACTAACCTGCAACTCTTCAGCCATCAACTCACTATCGATGTTCTGTACTCCCCTCTTGACAGAAATTTTTGCTATCTCACATTTTTCCCAGAGCTTGACGATGGCAGCAGCTAACCCTTGATGTTTCTTGTTCTTGCCTGAGATGAAAAGAGATCATCATGAGCATCTGATTTCTACAAAGTTACATACAAGAATGGAGCCAAACTGACCTAGTGCAAAATGGCAAGGCAAACGTCGTGAAAGCCTTCTTAAGGTGGTCATCTCATCATTGATTAGCATAGGTTGGATGCCAAAAGGAAGCAAGCGGAAGGGTCTACGGTAACCAGGAAGAACAGCAGGCAAAAGATCAGCATCCACAGGGACTGGATCATATCCCCATGAATCAGTAAAACGTGGGCCTAATCCATCTAACAAGCTGTCTGCTTCTTCTGCAAGTTGTGCCTCCCCTGGTAACTGAAATCGTACCCGGTCAGGTAAACCAACACCTTTGACCATCTTTCGTTGACCCATACTAGTTGGTCGAATGTTTCTACCCCATTTCCCATCAATTGCAGATGATAAGTTCTCCAAGGTCTTAGTGTCCCCATCGCTCACAAGTGTACCTTGTTCAGCATTAGGTGAGGAGTCATCATCTGACTTATTTCCGTCTATGAAGTATGGATATTTGTAATTGGCACCCCTATACAATATTATTGTACTTCCAGTTCTCCAAACTACCAAACCTCCGGTTTTCCTCTGCCATATGTAGTAATATTAAGGGCTAGTTAGTTCAATTCTGCAGGACAAAGTTCCATTCTTTCTCCAAACCCAATCGGAATTTGAACACCTTGAACGCAATTGAAAGAGTAAAACCAAATGATGCTAACCTCCAACAATTCATGAGTCCTCTTCATGTTCAATTTAGAAAGATCCTCGCACACAATCTTAACCACCTCGGCATGCCTCCACCTCTCGTGGATCCCATTAACAATCCCTTCGGTAATTCCAGGTCTACCAACCTTGAGTGTCCTCTTCTCTTTAATCCCAATCGTTGTCAGCCTCCTCCGCTCGGAATCCGGCAAGTTCAGCCCAGCCAGAGTGGGAACCCTTCCTTTTCCTTTGCCTCCTTCATCCTCTTGAATCTCTCTTTCCTCAACTCCATGGAATTCCCAGACCGGGGCATCTGCGAAGTTCTCCAGTTAGGGTCCAGAGTATGACCCACCCGGTGCTGGGGCAACCCATCAGGCAAAGGGATGAAGATTTCGCCGGGTACCCGAGTCTGGAATTCCAGTGCAGAATTGGAGTCATCCTGGGAGACTCCAAGTGACCGTAGCTTGTCGGCGATACGTTGGATTGCGGTCTGGGGAAGTGTCCCGGAGTGGGAATTGGGTAAGGAGGAACAGGGGAAGAAGGGTTTAGCTGGGTTTCGGAAGTTGGGAGAAAAGGGGATTTGAGGAGTGGGAAGCGAGGAGAAGAGAGAGGTATTATGGACGGAGATGAGGAGAAAGGAGAGTATGAAAACAGTAGCATCTCATGGGCGGGAGTAGAGGATGGTAGCCGTTTGGGTTACTCTGGCTTTTGAATTAAACGACAATCTATATTCATAATGACCTAAACATCTATTCCGTAAAAATAAAAAATATGAAAAACTTACTAGTTCAATCCAAAAAAATCCTTATTTCGTATATTCTAGTATGTTTTTGTTGGTCGAAAACACTCTCGACGAACTACGGATCAAAATTGGAAAGCTACGAAATTAAATTTTGGATCTGAAAAAAATAAGGACGGACCAACCGGACGGACCGGCGTTCCGTCCGGTCAGACCACCCAGATGGAGCGACCGTCCGTCCGGTCAGACCACCCGGACGGAAATCCGGTCCGTCTGGTTATTCTCGTCGGAATTTGTCCTCGACATGAACATGAAAGTTGTAGACAATCGAACTAGCTTTCCAATGCCGCCAGTCTTGCATCAATCGGACATCTGAGCGATCAGTTATGTCAAAAATAATAAACTGAAACGTTTTTCGACCAAGTCGTTTATTAGAGTTAGTGTTTAGGGGTTAGTGTTTAGGGTTTAAAGGTTAGTGTTTCGGGTTTAGGGTTTAGATTTTAGTGGTTAGGGTTTAGGATTAGTGTTTAGTTTTAGGGTTTAAATTTTAGTGTTTAGAGCTTAGGGTTTAGGGTTTAGGGTTTAGAGTTTAGTGTTTAGTGGTTAGGGTTTAGGGTTTAGAGTTTAGTCTTTAGGGTTTAGGGTTTATATTTAAGGTTTAGGGTTTAGGTTTTAGGGTTTATGTTTTAGGTTTTAGGGTTTAGGGTTTAGGATTTAGTGTGTAGGGTTTAGCATTTAGGATTTAGGGTTTAGAGTTTAGGGTTTAGAATTTAGTATTTAGGGTTTAGGGTTTAGATTTTAGGGTTTAGGATTTAGGGTTTAGGGTTTACCGTTTAGAGTTTAGTGTAAGGTTTAGGTTTAGAGTTTTGTGTTTTGTTTTTAGGATTTAGGTTTCACGGTTCAGGGTTTAAGGTTTAGAGTTTAGGGTTTAGAGGTTTAGAGTTTAGGGTTTAGATTTTAGTGTTTTGTGTTTAGGGCACTAAACCCTAAACCCTAAACCCTAAATTCTAAACCCTAAAGTCTAAACCCTAAACACTAAACTCTAAACCCTAAACCTTAAACCCTAAATACTAAACTCTAAACCCTAAATCCTAAATGTTAAACCCTACACGCTAAATCCTAAACCCTAAATCATAAACACTAACACTAAACCCTAAACTCTAAACCCAAAAACCTAAACCCTAAACTCTAAACACTAAAATTTAAACCCTAAACCTAAACACTAAACCTTAAATGCTAAACACTAAAATCTAAACCCTAAAACCTAAACACTAAACTCTAAACACTAAACTCTAAACCCTAAACCCTAAACACTAAACCCTAAACTCTAACCACTAAAATCTAAACCCTAAACCCTAACCACTAAGCTCTAAACCCTAAACACTAACCCCTAAACCCTAAACACTAACTCTAATAAACGGCTTGGTCGAAAAACGTTTCAGTTTAGTATTTTTGACATAACTGATTGCTCAGATGTCGGATTGATGCAAGACCGGCGGCATTGGAAAGTTAGTTCGATTGTCTACAACTTTTATGTTCATCTCGAGGCCAAATTCCGACGAGAATAACCAGACGGACCGGATTTCCATCCGGGTGGTCTGACCGAAAGGACAACCGGTCCGTCCGGGTGGTCTGACCGGACGGACGATCGCTCCGTCCGGGTGCTCGACCGGACGGAAAATCGGTCCGTCCGGTTGGTTCGTTTGTTTTTTTTTAATTTTATTTCAAATTTAATTAAATCTCTTAATTCGTTTAGTTCGATTCGCTAATTTTAATACTTGAAATATCGGTTGGATGCATGAGTTATCGCCATGAATATGAGAATGATTAAGTTTGTCGAAGATTGAAATTCGTATAAATTTTTGAAATTTATTAAAAGATAATTTAGTAACTTACTGTTTTAGAACGTCGTTTAATTCGAAAATTAAGACGTAGTTTAGGGATTCAGATACATAATTAAACTCACTCTCATTCCACCTCCGGCAAAGCAATGCTCTCGCTATCTATCTATTATTACTGCACGTCATCCAGATTCTACGTTTAAGAGATAGGGTCTAGTCATCAACTTGGCTATTGACACCCGTAGGTTTAACGATTTTTTTAAAACGTCTTTAGGTTGTTTTTTTTCACAATGCGGTTTGATTTTGAAATGATGTCCACTGCATTTTTCATCCAATTTGCACATCACATCATCATTAATATTATCATTATTCAACAAATTAAAAAATTTCTTTCTCTTTCTTTCTTCCTCTATCTAACAATACTCAACAAATTAAAAATTCTTTTTCCCTTTCATTCTTCCTCTCTCTATTTTATCTCTGGGTTTTTCAAATAATGAAAACATAATATCAACTATCAAGTACGAAGAAAGAAAGGGAGAAAGAGAATTATTGTTTCATTTTAATTTTTAATTTGTTGAGTAATAGTTAGGATGAATAATCACATGACGTGCATATGTCATTCTATGTAGCAATTTGAACGGAAAATAAAAACAGCGACGAATATAATTTTAAAATCGGAACGCGTTGTTAAAAAAAGGACCTATAGACGTTTTAGAAAAACGTTAAACCTACGAGGCTATTAATGTTAATAGCCCGTTATCAACTCATAATAATCTACTAAGTATTCAGGTTTTTATTTTGTTTTCTCTTGGATAGAGTTTTTTTTTAAAATTTAGAAGTCTTGTTGAATCGAGTGTTACTCCACGTACAGACACCCTATATAATATATTTTTTGTATTATTTTTCTTATAATGACATTTTTATTTAATCGTATTATCTTTCTTTTTTTTAGCATGAGTGCTTAATTGTTTTAAGCTATCAGGTCATTTTTTTCAATTCTTTTTAATTTAAAGATCCAAATTTAGGTGAACAATTTGGAGATAGAAAAAACTTTATTTTTTTTAAACTAACATACGTTTCTCAATTTAATCCCGATTTTATGTTCGTTACATGATACATTTACAGAGAACTATATTACTAGAATGTCGTTGATTTAAAAAATACTTATTTGACACCTTATTCAAGCACAAATTCTTTATTCCTAGAAGAGGAGAGGCATCGGACGAGTACTAAGAGATTTTGTTTTCGTTTTAGAAAGACTTTGAATATTCACATAATTGTTTTTTTAGAACGGGGATGGTACTCGTCATTCCTCAAAGACGATCAAAAGAGCGTACAATGTGCCTACCGGAGGTACAGACTCCACAAACAAAGTTGTATGGGCCGCGGGTCTTCGCCCAAAATAGGCGGCAACCTCGGTCCTTGCTCCCCAACATACGGACAACGATAAAGAACACGATCATACTAGAAAACAATAAGCAAAGAGTGCAGAAACACGACTAAATAAATTTAACTATGGACACTTCCGGTCCTTATTGGAAAGACCACAAGAGTAGTGTCGTGGTTATCCATCCTCTTACTCTAGTTAAGAGACTTCGAGACCAGCAGGAGGTCGGGTTGGGTAGCAAATCCTTGTCTCGGGCTGGCCTTTTCTAGTGATTTCAGAGCCTTCATGCCGCCTGTTGCTTCTATCTCCATAGGATCGGAAGAGGACTCTTCGCATCGACGATGTTTGAGGTCTCTATCCTACTCCCGGCTAGCAGTTCCTGGTGCACCATCCACAATGATTGCAAACAGTAGTGGAGGAGTAGTTGCTGGTGTAGGATTTCCTTTCGGTCGATGCACTGTCGGATTTGGTTTGGATTTATTGCTGTTTTCCATACTCCAATGTGAAGCCTTATGAGCTTGAGCTTCCTTCCATGCTAGTGCTTTGATTGAATTATCCGAAAGAAAAGGGAACTCGATCTCCAGGTATTGAAATCGAAGTGCGCATTTGTTTTCAATGTGTCTCGTCAATCCACATATAAAACAGAAACATGGAAGGCGTTCATACTTGTACTGACAGGTAATAGTCTTACCGTCATGCATGATGATGTCCCTTCCCTTCAAGAGGGGTTTCCCGATATCCAAAGCGACCCAGAGCCTCATGAAAGCATTAGGGAAGAACTTTTGATTCTTCTCATCGTAGCCTTTGTAGATACCAGCCGAGCGTGCCAATTCACGCCCGACTGGTTCCGTGAAGTATTCGAACGGCAAGTAGTGGACTTGCAGCCATAGCTCCACGGTAGTAAGCGGCACCTTTTGTGGCTCCTCTTCCCGACTCATCTCGTGTAGCATCAGAATGTGATTATCGACGAATCAACGACCAAAATCCATCACCTAACGGACGTCCAGTGGGTGATCGAAGCTAAACAGGAATCGCCTATCATACAGAGACGTGATCTCGACACCGGATTCCGGCAGCCATGTGTTAGGCGTGCTTTGCCGCATCAGAAATACATTGATATCTTTCTTTGTAAGAAAAGACCCGACGATGCTGTGCTCGTATGCCCATGATGATGGCTTTCGCACCACCACGACAAGGGATAATGTCGCGACTGGTGGAATTAGGATTTCCAGTCCTGGCCTGGTCCCTGCCGCATCCCATGGCAGCTGCCTCTCTGCCTCAGTTAGCGATGGCGGAGACAATCGACAGTGGAGTTGAGGCTCGCTGCACTGGAGGCCACGACTCGAAGCCCGGTGGCCCTGACGGCGGGCGGCCGAGTGGTTGTGGAACAGTAGAGCGTGACTGCACCTGATGACTCCCTCCCGCCGTTGCGATTGGCTCTTGCAGGGAAGCTTGTGTGCCAGATCTCGCCCGGTGAGCCATGAGGGAGATGAATGATGTTGATGGTGATGGGGAGAGATGAGAAGATTTGGTTGATTGATCGATGGTTTCGACGGCAGCCGTCGGCAGCAATATCTCTTATTTGAGAGCCAACTAGGGCAGCTATCAATATTCGCATAATTGTAAATACCAAATTCGAATTATAAGACAAATTTATTTATGAAATTTAGGGCGATAAATAATAGTTCCTTTTACATACATGCATACATCTAACATCTTATTGGCTTTCCGTTCAGAAAGACTAGAAATAAATTACATCGGAAGAAACACGTTTACATTATTCGGTAGCTTTGAGCTGACATCAATATAGAATGATACATCTTACAAGGTCACTTACATATAATACATTGGATCAACAACAATTATGTACATTTTTCATAGGAAAGCAGTAAGTGGACTGTGGACAAGCATTCAGAATGGTGAAAGTCACAGGATCAGAGAATGTCATCAGATTTGTGGCTGTAAGTTGCAAGAGACCTGTGTAGTTGAGAAAGGCAACCCCGCAGAAAACAGCTCAATAAATTACCACATTTTTATTCATTTCCAATTGGGATACTATATAGACAAACAGATGGATGTTACAATATTTGTGCTCTCTTTGTGGTCATTCTTGTGATACCCTCCTTTTTTATTGATGATATATAATTACATGAAGAGAACTCACATCTTAGCTTTCAGGTATTCCTCAACTGTGAGAGGTTTCGGACCACCAAACCAATCTATCAAGAATATGTCTTCAATCACCAGCTTGTATATCTGGAAATCATGACCCTTAGGCCACCCTACAGCCAAACACCATATATAATGTAATCAAGCCACAAACTAGATACTGGTTCCAATGAAATTGAACTAGAACCCATAATTTTAACAAGAATATACCCTTCATCTCTGGATGCTTAGTGAACAATGCATTGCGAGCGAATTCTGCTTCCTTAGATTTATCATCAATAGGTATCAACTGGTACAACACAAGGGCGGTACCGACTTAGGATATTGAAACATACACACAATAGACAGAAGAATGTCAACTGGGAACTGGCTACTGACCAGTTTCAGATTGATAATGGCATTGTCAAATGATAGACTAACTAACAATCCGCAATCATACCTTTCCGGTGAGTGTAATTTTGGCACAAGTAGGGTTCTCTGGGTCGGCCTTTCCACAAGTTCCCAAAGGGTACTCACTGATAGTGAAAGATGACCTCTGGTCTTTCATTGCGTTTCTCGCAGTTGGATCAAGAGTTGTCAGATAGAAGTATGGTACTCCAGCACCTTTACCAGGTTCTCCATCACTGAATGAAACAACATTCCTAGAGGACAACAAAATTCTCCCCATTAACAGATGATGATATAATAAAGCAGTGCAAGTAAGTGATTACAAGTAACCTAGAGCAACGAACATTAACCTTGTATCTAAAACTACAAGTGCTGAGCCACCGATCCTTTTATCTTGTGTCAAACAGAATATGATTACATGTAACAGATTCATGATTTATGCATCCATTTGGCAGAGAGATCATTCGTTAAACTTGTTACAAATCACAACAATAGTACAGCAAAATGTCGGTTAATCACTAGGGAAACACAATAAAACGTAGAAGAATTACCCGAATGGTGCTCCCCCCAACTCAGTTGATAAAGTACTGCAAATAAAAACAAAAGTCAGTAATCTGGGTGGGTGCGAATCAATCAAGGAAAGACAGAAAAGAAGAAAAACACCAGGAACCCAGAAGAGAGAAAGAAACGTACTTGAGGACTCCCCAAGAGTTCTGGGAGACTAGCCAACGAGATGTTGCAGCAGCATTATTCGGGTCGGGCTTCTTGACTTCTAACGGCCTTCTTCCCTGCACGGAAGTCGCCAACAGGAATACAAAGACACAGATGGCTACACCTCTGATATTGTTCATTTTGAATGATGTTTCTTTGATCGTTTATGGAAGATTGAAGAGGAAATGGTGACCCAGAAGCCAATAATCTTAATCGTATTTATACTGTAGGGAAAGAAGACATCTTTTTTGTTTGTGTTTGAATCGAAGCTTGTCCGATTAGATTAGAGATTACCCAAATTGGGCAAATCGTAAAGTCAGAAAACAGAAGCAAGGATTGAAGAAGCTGCTCTTGTTTTGAGTTGCCTCCTAGCAGAAGGCAAATGGCGATAAAGTAGGTAACAAGGCAGGGAAAGAGTTCACGGTAGCATCGATGAACACAACAATCTGACCATGGTTGACCTGAAAGTGAAACAATCAACGGCTTCTGGAGTGGGTTGCACGGCTAAGGGAAGTGAGTTCGGTCGTAGCAGATTGTGAGAATGCGGTGGGTCCCGCTCTCCATTACAAAGGAACATGGGAGAGCACCCCGTCTCTGTCAGACTGTTGGGCTTAAACGATCGATTCCTTTCCTTTTGTTATCTTTTAGTTTTGCGGGTTCACTTGAACGACCTCATCTCTTCTGCTCACGTGGACCCTCAAGTTCTATTTTGGATTGTATTCACAACTCACGATCTCATCTCTTAAACTGTTAGTCACTGCAACTTTCCTTTCCCTAATTTAAAATAAAACAAAACCCTAACATGATAAAACAAGACTGACCCCGAACCATCTATCAGGGTGTTTGAAAGTTATTACAGGAGCTGAGTGAATCTGATTCGGGATGTGGCAAGTATGGACCTGGAATTTGAAATAAAGTATTTAAAGCTACTTATAGAGACTTGATTTTGAATGTTGAGTTCCCACGTGTTAGGGGCCATTTCCGCCGCTAGTTAAAAAGTTTATCCTCTTGTTTTAAAGATTTCTATTTCTATCTCTTTTCTTTTTGTTTCAAAGTTCCTCTAAGTCGGGGCAATTTAGTCATTTAATAAATCATAAGAAATCAGGGAGTATTATTTCTATTCTCAAATTTTATTAATGGTTAAAATGATATAAAAGGCGAAGTCGTACGTAGCTAATTAATAATTATTTAGAGATCCAAACTGGACGTACAATAAAAAACCTAGTTGCTAAGGTTGTTTAGTTGCCGCTTCAAAATAGAGCTTCTGTTGTCGACGACCGTCGTTGTAGTTTTTTGTTTCAATCACCCTCATCTTCCATCCATCACCACCATCATCAAGCTCCTCATGGCCCATCGTGCGAGTTCTGATTCCTCGATAATCTCGCCAGCTCTTAGCGCAACAATGAGGGAGTGGCTTAGGGACAACTTCGCCATCGCACGGGCGGACCTCGCCGGTGGTCGCCGGGGCACTAGGCTTCCCGCCGCGGTCTCCAACACCGCCACACACACGATGCCGCCGACCGAGATAGGATGACAGCACTGCAGCCTCCAGGTTTTCTGAAACTGGGAACAACGTGAGGCCCCCAGAGCTTTCGACGGGGGAATCAAAGAGGAGGACTTCAAGGATGGGGAGTGCCAAGCCCCGGATCACCCTGATCGCCCACCAAAGGGGGTTAGAGCCGCTCAACTAAGCGAATTAAGAGGATAGCCGTGAGACAAG
Organism: Linum usitatissimum; assembly: GCA_030674075.2. Classification (NCBI taxonomy): domain Eukaryota; kingdom Viridiplantae; phylum Streptophyta; class Magnoliopsida; order Malpighiales; family Linaceae; genus Linum; species Linum usitatissimum. The sequence continues at coordinate 3,983,925 of JAUJYP020001424.1, forward strand.
CCTTATGGTGTTTCCAATAAGGACCATGCAATGTCCATAGCTAGGGTTTTTCTTTGCTTTTAGTCGTGTTTCTACGCCAGCTTTTTCTTAGCTTATTGCTTTCTGGTGACTGTGTTCTTTTACCATTGTTCGTTAGCTGGTGAGCAAGGACCGAGGTTGCCGCTATTTTGGCAGAGACCCACGACCCATATAGCTCCGTCTGTGAAGTCTATACCTCCGGTGGGCACATTGTACGCTCTTTGGATCGTCTTTGAAAAATGATAATCAGATACTATTTCTGTTCTAAAAAAACAATTATTAGAGATCTACATATGCATATAAATTAGAAAGTTTTATAATTTAAGCAAATGAACCATTTTTAAAATAATATATTTATAATTAGGATTTATATTATGATGAATGATTTATTATTATTGGTTAAAAAATATTGTTAAAGAAAACATAATTGGTGAATAGAAATTGCTAAAAAAATTTAAAATAAAAGGTGGTTAGAAATTGTTCATTAAATTGGTGCATCCGGATGCACCGTGCACCTCTTATGTGAGCTAATTAATACAAATAGTCCTTCATGTATCCAACGGATTCATTTTCGTCCTTTACGAATCAATTACAACTTGGAAGTCTCTTTTGTATTCGAAAGTAACAATTGAGTCTCGATTGAGTATTACATCCAAACTTTCTATTAATTTGGCCCAACCAGCACGACTCGTTAGCAAGATGTGGGCGACGTGGTACTTTACACATCAACAAAATTGAACCCTTAAATAAACCTAATCAACCCGTTTTATTTTCTTTTAATCTTCCTCATATCTTCTAAATTTTCTCAATCGTCCTTCACCCAAAAGATTACCTTCAATTTTTCACCGCTGGCGTCGATTCTGCTTCACAGGTTGTCTATAACTTTGATTTTTTGAAACTTCTATTGAAATCAATTGCAATTCACAAGCTGCATTATTTGTTTGTAAGGAAATCAATTGCTTGCTGGCTAAAGTAAATTGATTTTCACTTTTAGATTGTAAAGAAATTATATGTAAAGCTTTTGATTTGAAAGTCGAATTTCAACTGACACCCTAACGAGATTAATATTCAAGAGATCCGGATTCAAGAGGTTGACAATTTAAAGATTCAAGAGAAGGTTATGATTTTTTCATCGGCGTCTAGGCTTTCATCTCATTGGTGACGTTGATGGCAGTGGTTCACGTTGTGTGTCTGCGGTTTGGCTCTCGGGTCCTGGAAATGGATCGAAAGAAGCCCGACGTTTCCGGGATAGGGTTGGTGTCTGCAGATATCTCTTCACTGCAGCAGAATCGACACCGGTAGGAAAAAACTGAATTTAACCTTTTGGCAGAAGGAGAAGATCGAGTAGACGCAGAAGATGGAATGAAGATTAAATAAAAAATCAAAGTGAGTTGATTCGGTTTATTTAAGGGTTTAATTTTGCTGAGGTGTAAAGTTTCACATCATCCATATTTTGCCGACAAGCTGCACTGATTTGGCCGAATTAATAAAAGTTTGGACGGTAAACTCAAACCAAACTCAATTGTTACTTCAGAATACGAAAGAGACTTTTAAGTCGCAATTGATTTATAAGGGACGAAAATAAACCAAACTAAATATATAATGGACCATTTGTATCAACTAGCTCCTCTTATATGGCGCTCACATTTACTATTCTTAAACAATGATTAGGGGTCCACTATTTTTGCGTATTACTTATATTTAATATTTAAAAAAGTCCTCTATATTTATTTTATTTATATTTTAGTTCTGTATTTTGAACTAAAAGAAATCATTATTCTATTTATCATGAATAATGTAAATTCAGTTTCACTCGTGTGATGTTATGTTAACCAAAAAGTTCTTTTAATTATTTGAATCGATTATCATTCAGTTCACTCCATTTGAAATGGTGAACTCCTTTAGACATCCTCTCTTCCTCCGGCAGACTAATCTTCTTATCTCGGCGGAAAAAAGAAACCGATGGTGATTGGTCCATCATATCCTTCTTTTTCGACTTTACCCTATGACCTCTCTGCTCCCTTTGCAAATCCAACCTTTTCTCCAACTGAAACTGAGTTCATTAACAATTCATTATATTTATCTACCAATTACATTGTTCTCGCCAACGTAGACAACCTTATAAGCAATACCACTAAACAACCTCGATCAGTCTCCCCTGCTTTTTCCAACACACAAAGAACCTCATGAACTTACAAGGCTACTGATGTGCTCAATTATTATCACATTTGTTCCCTCTTCAATTGACATTTTTTGATGTTTGGATGTTGTAACATGTTCAAATTCTTGACGTTTGGTGCATATTTTGTCCCCCTTGGCCCATTGGGTGGTGTTACGTTTTTTGTATATTTTTGGTACATTGCAAGTGTCATATGATGTCTCGGGATGAATCAAAGCATGACGTGGAGGCTGAAATAACTCGATATGTTCGACTTGAGAAGAAAACATTACAGTTTAGTATTTTGAGCATAATTCGTAGCTCGGAAGTCTGATTCAGACAAAGTCAGCGGCGTTGGAAAGATAATTTGATTTTCTTTAACTTTCATATTGACGTCATGCCCAAACCTGTGTATTTATAACAAATGGTGTGTGTTATCAACAGACGGCCGTGTGTTAGCTAGCAGCAATCACGGGAAACATAACACACGACCGTGTGTTGCTAATACACACTGTGTGTTATCTTCTGACGAGATTTTTGGGTCTTTTCGTTCTCCAGCTTGGCCTACAAGCCTACCCTTGGGAGCCCTTTGGACTTTGATATACTTAATTATACACATATTTTTGGGCTCTTAGAGAGAGCTAGAGTTCCAGAGAGATGATTGAAGCACGAGGATCAACTATGATTTGCGAAGGGCGAATCATCAAGTCAAAGATTGGGATTTCCACGAAGAACATGTCGTCTTCTCTGGTTTTTTGTCTCGTTTCTTGTGATTTAGTTTGTAAAACCATGAGTAGCTAAACTCTTTGTGTTGTTTGGATTAGATGAAACTCTAGCTTAGCTTTTGTATTGATGACAGGTTTCTAACCCGTGAAACTACTATCGATGTTATTCAGAATTGTCGTGTGTTGTTGCTAAACCTAAATTTCATATTCAATTCATCTTGATTGAATCCTTGTTATCAATTAGTCGGTTCGAGAGGAACGGTAATTGATAGAACACTTAGGAAGAACTCTAGATTCTCCGTTAGCTCAAGAGAGGAACAGATCGTCTAGGCTTTTTGCAACTTTCTAGTTCTGGCATTTTATTGAACACCTTTAGTCTAGGCTTTTCCTACCATATAGGGCCTTACACAGAGTTATACGATACTATGATGGTAGGAGTTATTGTAAGAAAACTCCACCATTGACAAGACCTTTAACTAAGGTTCCTCAAAGTCAAGCACACATGAGCGGAGCAACTCCTCCAAAGTCAGAAAGGTCTCACCACTAGTCTATCCAACACCCCCCTTGACTAGATAAACTGCAGTTCCATTCCCGAGCTTCTCAACTCCATGAGCCCCGACAGTCTCTCCTTCCTTCTTAATGCATCCGCCACCACATTGGCCTTCCCGAGGTGATAATCTATCACACAGTCGTAATCCTTAAGCGCTGATGTACACAACGCTTCTGCCTCCTATTCATCTCCTTATGCTCCATCAAGTACTTGAGACTCTTATGATCATTCATGATCCTAAAAGTCTTGTCATAGAGATAGTGCATGCATAACTTCAGTGCGAACATAACTGCCACCAACTCCAAATCGTGAACCGGTTAGTTCAGTTCAGTTGGCGAGATGCATATTTCACCACTTTTCCATCCTGCATCATAACGCAACCCAAACCCTGGTTGTCGTATAGGGAATTCATCTAATCTTGTATGGCCTCTATCAACTCCTGCTTGTGGTCATCCTTCATAGCTATCTGAGAGCTTTCTAGTTCACTCGCATTAGTACGTAACAAATACGCATTCGGGAATATATGATAGAGTGTTGCATGACTCTTCCAAACCTAGCCCAAGCAGGAGAACCATCTAATGGGCCATTCCGGCTCGAACCGGAAACCAGTTAGGTCTGGAAAATTACATGAGTCAATCGACACACCCGAGTGGGAATTGGCTGAACCAAGACATGAACTCCAAAGATAAAAGCCTCTGACTTGAAGGGATGGGCCTCACGACCATAAAGGCACCTGTTTAACAATGGGCCCACCGAATGGGAAAACCCCTCCTTCGGCCGTCCTCCCAACCCTAAGGACCCGTCTTTTTTAAAAGATAAGATCACCCAACGAAGATCAACCTTTAAAGACAAAGCCACAACAGCATTATCTGAAGCAGCTATATAAGGAGAACCTGCCACCACTAACAAGAGGCAGACACACCAAAGGGAAAACATTCCCCCAGTACATTCCTCGTTCTCCCACTCATTTCTCCAAAACTTGTCACTCCCCACCATATCTCTGAACTTACTACCACCTTCCTCTTCTGATTGCGGGGACCTGAATCGAGTCTGGACGAAGAGATCGTAACCTCTATCCAACGATTCTCGGACCGGCCACTCATACGTTCACTCTAGGTGAAAAAGGTTGAACACCTTCTCGCGGCCGACGGTTGATCATCGGAACCATCATTATTAGCATTATCGAGTTAAATTTAAAGCCAATTTTAGGTTCAACTATCTCGGTCGAAAATATCCAATAATAGGAGTTGGAGGCTCTAATTCTCGAGTGTTGAGCTGGTATCAATACTGAGAATATCTCTTCCGGCCTTACTAATATCTAAATCTTCTTCTTCTTCGGCAACAACTCTTGAAGACGTTTGCCTAATCTTCCATAGCGATTTCACCATTGAATCGAAGAAGCCTAGTAGGTGGTATTGGTGGTTTTCTGTCAGATTCTGTTTCGTCCAATGAAGTTCCCATTGTAATGGCCGACGCTGGAGGATAGAGACGTAAAGGGATGGGGAAGAAGAGAGATTAAAATTTGAAAATAAACATAGCATTTAAATGACTTGTCATCTTAGATTGGATAATAAGAATAAAGAATGCACCGTTAGCAAACTTCATTCAAATATAATTTTAAAAAATGGATGACAAAAGTCTCCAAGCATCACCGTTAAGTCAAGTTGGAAGTGGTGAACAGAAGAGAGTGGGTAGGTTCAGGTGACAAGATTGCGGTGGACCTAGAAAGCAAAATGGTCACCCGCCTTTCACTGGTAAAAGTTTGACCCCATACCAAACCAAGGTGTGTAGTTTTGTCTCTGCCAGTGATCACCCTTCCCCACTTATGCTCTGTTGCTACAACCAACCACCACCTGCCTGCCACTTTGATTCAAAAGCTTCATTCATTTCAAACCTTAAAAAAGCTAAGATAACATCTTATACTTTGCCTCAACGGCTGCATCATCTGACTGAAGAAGATATGAACAAGCAACTACATACACATAACTCACGCAACCTTTCTGCTCTGATTTCTACAATTTGTATCCTGGTAATCAAGTTGGTGAAATTCCTCAACAATGCATTGCTCCCTCCTCCCACTAGTTTCTACTTTCTTTATAAGATCAATCTTCCAAATTACACAATGAGTTGATCTTTCCTCACGAGACGCTTCTATATCCCTTTTCCATTTCCCTTTTCCTCTCCAGCAACTGATCCAGGCTGTTGTGCTTGTAACTATGGATGCGATTTTGGTCCAAACCAAAAGGATCGGTGCCTCATACATACATACATACAACGATCAAACATTCTCGTTTCCTATCCCCATTGATCAACACATTCTCTTAAACGTGACTTTAAGCAGCAAATAATAAATACCCCTCCAAAGCTAGTGTTGCTAGTTCATTGCTTCGCGTTCTGCGCTTTTGCTATCCATCAGTCCACATTCGAGGCGGATTGCTTTCATGAGCTCTGGGGAAATGGAAGGCCTCACCGATTCATCACATTCCTTCCCAATCTATTGGAGCTGTTGACTCTTCTTCCTTTTCTTTTTCGAAAGCCTGCTTCATCTTCTGCTCCCCAGCCCCTATACAGTATGACCTTGCTAGGTTCCTGGGATACGAAAACACTTCCTGTCTCTTGCTAACAAATCAACCCCAAAACAAAGCATTCAGCTTCAACAAATTTTGCATAGGAATCAGAAACAACTTAAAAATATCAAAGTAGCATCATTTGAGTTTTAACAGGAAGCAAACCTCTAACTGGAAAACCACCTCCTGGACAGAAGTTCCCTTTGCTCTGCCTTTTACATTCACGATAGCAAGTGGATACCTCTCAAAGTGAGATTTTATAGTTTTTCCAACTCCAGTCATTATGTTATTTTTCCCTGTTGACAACAAGATTCCATATTTAAGTTCTCACAATCTATGAAAAGGACATTGAAGCTTTGTACTCCAAGAATCATGTTCAGCTAGCGTATCGAAATCGCATATACACCAACCTCAAATAGCATACAGAAATAGGGAACTGGACTGAGAACATCACCTACTGCAAGAACTGGGCGGTTTTTCATTTTGAGAGCCCGCTTACGTAGGATAAGCTTGTCCCTGTTGGAAAGTTGAACCCTAGATGGTTTCGTCTTCTTCTTCTCTTTTTGTACATTCAATACAGATGTTTCAGCACCAGAAACAGAATGCTCAGCATTGGCAAGGGGAGTAAAATTCCTTCTTTCTGACTGCTATAGAAGAAGAAGTCAGCAGCATGGAAGAAAGTGGAAAAAAAGGAAAAGAAATAACAACAGGATCCTTCAACTTAAAGACAAAGTAACCTGAGAAGGGGTTGAATCTATAGCTCCATCATCCGTAGCAACTAGTTTACTTCTCTGAACATGCTTGCCTGATGATGATGACGAATCCGGATCACATCTTGCAATCTCAACTTCAGATACCGCTGAGCTAGTCCCATTCTGAGTAGTCTGTTGCATGGCATAACACCGGAAGACACATCCAGGCCAACAGTCCACAATGATTTCTGGAATTTAATAAAATTCTAGATTCCCAAGTTAAATATCACGATGGCATAAACCTTACTCCATGTCAGCTTCGGATAGATTTGGAATAACTAATTCAGACTGCTGATCAAGATTAGCAGACATGTTAAGCTCTTCGTCAACCTAAAAAGTAGAACAAGATTTCAGTATCCTAAGGACAAGGATCAAACAATGGGAAATAAATAGGAACTGCATTAGAAAGACCAAAAGCATATGTTGTATGTATCATTAATGCACAAATATAAAAAAGATATAAACATCACCTGAAATCTTTCAAACGAATGCTGATCCTGTCCTTCCGTGTTTTTTAACCAGAACAAGAAAAATATGGATCATCCATGGCTAAACAAAAATCAGTATTAGGCAATTACAAATGCCACTAGAGGTAAGTCAGAATTAGCTCGCCATGCTCTCTTTCGAGTCTGCAATATTTTTGGCAAGCTCCAGAACATGAAGTTTCAAAGACTAGAAAGATAAAAACAGATCAATCAGATTAGATGTCATGGGTCAAGAAATAAGAAGCATGCTACAGGAGTGTGAGAAACTTGAATTTGATATTATTCCAAAAGCAATGTGGTTGGTAATATCGCTAATATGATGTATGAGGAGCTACATTTGTTGGTAATATTCAATACACATCATTCCATTTTCAAATATAAGAATTCAAGCCTAAAGCTAATTGCCACTGTCACTGTAACATAACAACAGGTTTCTTTTTTTAAACGCAGGGAAGCTGCTCCAAATCTATGATGTACCAAAAACAATCAGTTGAAACTCACTCAAAAGCTACAGAAAGCAAGCCTTGTGAATAATATCTTAGACAATAGTTCTCAGCTAGGGCAAAAACTGAACAAAATAGGCACCTGTTTACTCTCCACTATGACCATCAATCTTATCTACAGAAGCATTACAATTAGAGACGTATACCTTATGACGCTGTGCTTCTAGAGAACGCTTCATTGCTTCCCTTTTACTAAGGAGTGTTTGGGGCCTCAGTACCGCCGGTCTTTTATAATTCTTTCCACGATATACCATGATCACATGACCCTTAGTGACGCTTTTGACTGCCACTAGTTCCTCCACTTTCAGCTTCCAAAGTCTTCGCTACGTGATGAGCAGCTTCAGAGTTTTTCTCGCTAGACAGTAGCTTCACGAGTTCCCTATATTTCCAGTGCAAATGCATGTTTTCAACCGTTCCATCAAAAACCCCCCTTCTACCTGACATAAAGAGAGAGTATGTGTAATCATCATGTTCAGGTCTATGATAGTCGGGATTATATAATAGTGGATCCGAGTTCCGACAATAAGGAGAAGCTTTGACCTAGTATAATTGTGGATTTGCTAAACTCACCTATCAGTAGGAAAGGTTTCATTTTCAAGCCAACCTTCCTGAGCATGTATCTTTCTTCTTCGGAAATAACTTCCATCTCTACCTTGGGTTGTTGAGAATCTTCTGCTTCCTCAAGCTCAGCTAGTTTTTTCTCTTCCGTTACTTTCTTATCTAGAGTCTGTTAAATGAGTCAGACAAAGGAATAAAATACAAACCCAGTTAAGGCTCCCCCTGAAAGACACTTTCTGAAATCATGTTATTGTAGCTTAGAAAACATACCACAGCGAATTTCTCACTAGTCTTTTTCACGGCTGCCTCAATCAACCATTGCTTCCGATGTTCTGGCATATCGATTCTCTGGTTACTAGGGGTATCAGGTCCATCTGGATCACTATTGTTACCAGTTCCGCCTTCAAGTTCCTCAGGACTCTCATTCAATCCTGAAATGCTGTGTGCTATCTTCAGGTTATCACCATGCATCAGGGCTTCTTCTTCGGTCAGTTATGGCAGAAGACACAGCAGCAGGCAGAAAATCCTTCCCTCTATAGAAGACAATGAATTCCATATCCCTTGAAAGCAGAGTACCTCCAGTAAGCCACTGCCACAATATTTTTTCTGATTAGAATTAATTTCCAGTAAAGCTCATTGTTCTCTCATTTGAAATGTGCATTGCCACAAGGAAGTCAAAAAAAATTCAGAAGGGAATAATCCTAAACCATTTGAACAGTCACAACTTGATTCGCCCTTGTCAAGAAGATAGATATGGCTGTTTAGTACACTAACCTGCAACTCTTCAGCCATCAACTCACTATCGATGTTCTGTACTCCCCTCTTGACAGAAATTTTTGCTATCTCACATTTTTCCCAGAGCTTGACGATGGCAGCAGCTAACCCTTGATGTTTCTTGTTCTTGCCTGAGATGAAAAGAGATCATCATGAGCATCTGATTTCTACAAAGTTACATACAAGAATGGAGCCAAACTGACCTAGTGCAAAATGGCAAGGCAAACGTCGTGAAAGCCTTCTTAAGGTGGTCATCTCATCATTGATTAGCATAGGTTGGATGCCAAAAGGAAGCAAGCGGAAGGGTCTACGGTAACCAGGAAGAACAGCAGGCAAAAGATCAGCATCCACAGGGACTGGATCATATCCCCATGAATCAGTAAAACGTGGGCCTAATCCATCTAACAAGCTGTCTGCTTCTTCTGCAAGTTGTGCCTCCCCTGGTAACTGAAATCGTACCCGGTCAGGTAAACCAACACCTTTGACCATCTTTCGTTGACCCATACTAGTTGGTCGAATGTTTCTACCCCATTTCCCATCAATTGCAGATGATAAGTTCTCCAAGGTCTTAGTGTCCCCATCGCTCACAAGTGTACCTTGTTCAGCATTAGGTGAGGAGTCATCATCTGACTTATTTCCGTCTATGAAGTATGGATATTTGTAATTGGCACCCCTATACAATATTATTGTACTTCCAGTTCTCCAAACTACCAAACCTCCGGTTTTCCTCTGCCATATGTAGTAATATTAAGGGCTAGTTAGTTCAATTCTGCAGGACAAAGTTCCATTCTTTCTCCAAACCCAATCGGAATTTGAACACCTTGAACGCAATTGAAAGAGTAAAACCAAATGATGCTAACCTCCAACAATTCATGAGTCCTCTTCATGTTCAATTTAGAAAGATCCTCGCACACAATCTTAACCACCTCGGCATGCCTCCACCTCTCGTGGATCCCATTAACAATCCCTTCGGTAATTCCAGGTCTACCAACCTTGAGTGTCCTCTTCTCTTTAATCCCAATCGTTGTCAGCCTCCTCCGCTCGGAATCCGGCAAGTTCAGCCCAGCCAGAGTGGGAACCCTTCCTTTTCCTTTGCCTCCTTCATCCTCTTGAATCTCTCTTTCCTCAACTCCATGGAATTCCCAGACCGGGGCATCTGCGAAGTTCTCCAGTTAGGGTCCAGAGTATGACCCACCCGGTGCTGGGGCAACCCATCAGGCAAAGGGATGAAGATTTCGCCGGGTACCCGAGTCTGGAATTCCAGTGCAGAATTGGAGTCATCCTGGGAGACTCCAAGTGACCGTAGCTTGTCGGCGATACGTTGGATTGCGGTCTGGGGAAGTGTCCCGGAGTGGGAATTGGGTAAGGAGGAACAGGGGAAGAAGGGTTTAGCTGGGTTTCGGAAGTTGGGAGAAAAGGGGATTTGAGGAGTGGGAAGCGAGGAGAAGAGAGAGGTATTATGGACGGAGATGAGGAGAAAGGAGAGTATGAAAACAGTAGCATCTCATGGGCGGGAGTAGAGGATGGTAGCCGTTTGGGTTACTCTGGCTTTTGAATTAAACGACAATCTATATTCATAATGACCTAAACATCTATTCCGTAAAAATAAAAAATATGAAAAACTTACTAGTTCAATCCAAAAAAATCCTTATTTCGTATATTCTAGTATGTTTTTGTTGGTCGAAAACACTCTCGACGAACTACGGATCAAAATTGGAAAGCTACGAAATTAAATTTTGGATCTGAAAAAAATAAGGACGGACCAACCGGACGGACCGGCGTTCCGTCCGGTCGACCACCCAGATGGAGCGACCGTCCGTCCGGTCAGACCACCCGGACGGAAATCCGGTCCGTCTGGTTATTCTCGTCGGAATTTGTCCTCGACATGAACATGAAAGTTGTAGACAATCGAACTAGCTTTCCAATGCCGCCGGTCTTGCATCAATCGGACATCTGAGCGATCAGTTATGTCAAAAATAATAAACTGAAACGTTTTTCGACCAAGCTGTTTATTAGAGTTAGTGTTTAGGGGTTAGTGTTTAGGGTTTAAAGGTTAGTGTTTCGGGTTTAGGGTTTAGATTTTAGTGGTTAGGGTTTAGGATTAGTGTTTAGTTTTAGGGTTTAAATTTTAGTGTTTAGAGCTTAGGGTTTAGGGTTTAGGGTTTAGAGTTTAGTGTTTAGTGGTTAGGGTTTAGGGTTTAGAGTTTAGTCTTTAGGGTTTAGGGTTTATATTTAAGGTTTAGGGTTTAGGTTTTAGGGTTTATGTTTTAGGTTTTAGGGTTTAGGGTTTAGGATTTAGTGTGTAGGGTTTAGCATTTAGGATTTAGGGTTTAGAGTTTAGGGTTTAGAATTTAGTATTTAGGGTTTAGGGTTTAGATTTTAGGGTTTAGGATTTAGGGTTTAGGGTTTAGGGTTCACCGTTTAGAGTTTAGTGTAAGGTTTAGGTTTAGAGTTTTGTGTTTTGTTTTTAGGATTTAGGTTTCACGGTTCAGGGTTTAAGGTTTAGAGTTTAGGGTTTAGAGGTTTAGAGTTTAGGGTTTAGATTTTAGTGTTTTGTGTTTAGGGCACTAAACCCTAAACCCTAAACCCTAAATTCTAAACCCTAAAGTCTAAACCCTAAACACTAAACTCTAAACCCTAAACCTTAAACCCTAAATACTAAACTCTAAACCCTAAATCCTAAATGTTAAACCCTACACGCTAAATCCTAAACCCTAAATCATAAACACTAACACTAAACCCTAAACTCTAAACCCAAAAACCTAAACCCTAAACTCTAAACACTAAAATTTAAACCCTAAACCTAAACACTAAACCTTAAATGCTAAACACTAAAATCTAAACCCTAAAACCTAAACACTAAACTCTAAACACTAAACTCTAAACCCTAAACCCTAAACACTAAACCCTAAACTCTAACCACTAAAATCTAAACCCTAAACCCTAACCACTAAGCTCTAAACCCTAAACACTAACCCCTAAACCCTAAACACTAACTCTAATAAACGGCTTGGTCGAAAAACGTTTCAGTTTAGTATTTTTGACATAACTGATTGCTCAGATGTCGGATTGATGCAAGACCGGCGGCATTGGAAAGTTAGTTCGATTGTCTACAACTTTTATGTTCATCTCGAGGCCAAATTCCGACGAGAATAACCAGACGGACCGGATTTCCATCCGGGTGGTCTGACCGAAAGGACAACCGGTCCGTCCGGGTGGTCTGACCGGGCGGACGATTGCTCCGTCTGGGTGCTCTGACCGGACGGAAAATCGGTCCGTCCGGTTGGTTCGTTTGTTTTTTTTTAATTTTATTTCAAATTTAATTAAATCTCTTAATTCGTTTAGTTCGATTCGCTAATTTTAATACTTGAAATATCGGTTGGATGCATGAGTTATCGCCATGAATATGAGAATGATTAAGTTTGTCGAAGATTGAAATTCGTATAAATTTTTGAAATTTATTAAAAGATAATTTAGTAACTTACTGTTTTAGAACGTCGTTTAATTCGAAAATTAAGACGTAGTTTAGGGATTCAGATACATAATTAAACTCACTCTCATTCCACCTCCGGCAAAGCAATGCTCTCGCTATCTATCTATTATTACTGCACGTCATCCAGATTCTACGTTTAAGAGATAGGGTCTAGTCATCAACTTGGCTATTGACACCCGTAGGTTTAACGATTTTTTTAAAACGTCTTTAGGTTGTTTTTTTTCACAATGCGGTTTGATTTTGAAATGATGTCCACTGCATTTTTCATCCAATTTGCACATCACATCATCATTAATATTATCATTATTCAACAAATTAAAAAATTTCTTTCTCTTTCTTTCTTCCTCTATCTAACAATACTCAACAAATTAAAAATTCTTTTTCCCTTTCATTCTTCCTCTCTCTATTTTATCTCTGGGTTTTTCAAATAATGAAAACATAATATCAACTATCAAGTACGAAGAAAGAAAGGGAGAAAGAGAATTATTGTTTCATTTTAATTTTTAATTTGTTGAGTAATAGTTAGGATGAATAATCACATGACGTGCATATGTCATTCTATGTAGCAATTTGGACGGAAAATAAAAACAGCGACGAATATAATTTTAAAATCGGAACGCGTTGTTAAAAAAAGGACCTATAGACGTTTTAGAAAAACGTTAAACCTACGAGGCTATTAATGTTAATAGCCCGTTATCAACTCATAATAATCTACTAAGTATTCAGGTTTTTATTTTGTTTTCTCTTGGATAGAGTTTTTTTTTAAAATTTAGAAGTCTTGTTGAATCGAGTGTTACTCCACGTACAGACACCCTATATAATATATTTTTTGTATTATTTTTCTTATAATGACATTTTTATTTAATCGTATTATCTTTCTTTTTTTTAGCATGAGTGCTTAATTGTTTTAAGCTATCAGGTCATTTTTTTCAATTCTTTTTAATTTAAAGATCCAAATTTAGGTGAACAATTTGGAGATAGAAAAAACTTTATTTTTTTTAAACTAACATACGTTTCTCAATTTAATCCCGATTTTATGTTCGTTACATGATACATTTACAGAGAACTATATTACTAGAATGTCGTTGATTTAAAAAATACTTATTTGACACCTTATTCAAGCACAAATTCTTTATTCCTAGAAGAGGAGAGGCATCAGACGAGTACTAAGAGATTTTGTTTTCGTTTTAGAAAGACTTTGAATATTCACATAATTGTTTTTTTAGAACAGGGATGGTACTCGTCATTCCTCAAAGACGATCAAAAGAGCGTACAATGTGCCTACCGGAGGTACAGACTCCACAAACAAAGTTGTATGGGCCGCGGGTCTTCGCCCAAAATAGGCGGCAACCTCGGTCCTTGCCCCCCAACATACGGACAACGATAAAGAACACAGTCACTAGAAAACAATAAGCAAAGAGTGCAGAAACACGACTAAATAAATTTAACTATGGACACTTCCGGTCCTTATTGGAAAGACCACAAGAGTAGTGTCGTGGTTATCCATCCTCTTACTCTAGTTAAGAGACTTCGAGACCCACGAGAGGTCGGGTTGGGTAGCAAATCCTTGTCTCGGGCTGGCCTTTTCTAGTGATTTCAGAGCCTTCATGCCGCCTGTTGCTTCTATCTCCATAGGATCGGAAGAGGACTCTTCGCATCGACGATGTTTGAGGTCTCTATCCTACTCCCGGCTAGCGGTTCGGTGCACCATCCACAATGATTGCAAACGGTAGTGGAGGAGTAGTTGCTGGTGTAGGATTTCCTTTCGGTCGATGCACTGTCGGATTTGGTTTGGATTTATTGCTGTTTTCCATACTCCAATGTGAAGCCTTATGAGCTTGAGCTTCCTTCCATGCTAGTGCTTTGATTGAATTATCCGAAAGAAAAGGGAACTCGATCTCCGGGTATTGAAATCGAAGTGCGCATTTGTTTTCAATGTGTCTCGTCAATCCACATATAAAACAAACATGGAAGGCGTTCATACTTGTACTGACAGGTAATAGTCTTACCGTCATGCATGATGATGTCCCTTCCCTTCAAGAGGGGTTTCCCGATATCCAAAGCGACCCGAGCCTCATGAAAGCATTAGGGAAGAACTTTTGATTCTTCTCATCGTAGCCTTTGTAGATACCAGCCGAGCGTGCCAATTCACGCCCGACTGGTTCCGTGAAGTATTCGAACGGCAAGTAGTGGACTTGCAGCCATAGCTCCACGGTAGTAAGCGGCACCTTTTGTGGCTCCTCTTCCCGACTCATCTCGTGTAGCATCAGAATGTGATTATCGACGAATCAACGACCAAAATCCATCACCTAACGGACGTCCAGTGGGTGATCGAAGCTAAACAGGAATCGCCTATCATACAGAGACGTGATCTCGACACCGGATTCCGGCAGCCATGTGTTAGGCGTGCTTTGCCGCATCAGAAATACATTGATATCTTTCTTTGTAAGAAAAGACCCGACGATGCTGTGCTCGTATGCCCATGATGATGGCTTTCGCACCACCACGACAAGGGATAATGTCGCGACTGGTGGAATTAGGATTTCCAGTCCTGGCCTGGTCCCTGCCGCATCCCATGGCAGCTGCCTCTCTGCCTCAGTTAGCGATGGCGGAGACAATCGACAGTGGAGTTGAGGCTCGCTGCACTGGAGGCCACGACTCGAAGCCCGGTGGCCCTGACGGCGGGCGGCCGAGTGGTTGTGGAACAGTAGAGCGTGACTGCACCTGATGACTCCCTCCCGCCGTTGCGATTGGCTCTTGCAGGGAAGCTTGTGTGCCAGATCTCGCCCGGTGAGCCATGAGGGAGATGAATGATGTTGATGGTGATGGGGAGAGATGAGAAGATTTGGTTGATTGATCGATGGTTTCGACGGCAGCCGTCGGCAGCAATATCTCTTATTTGAGAGCCAACTAGGGCAGCTATCAATATTCGCATAATTGTAAATACCAAATTCGAATTATAAGACAAATTTATTTATGAAATTTAGGGCGATAAATAATAGTTCCTTTTACATACATGCATACATCTAACATCTTATTGGCTTTCCGTTCAGAAAGACTAGAAATAAATTACATCGGAAGAAACACGTTTACATTATTCGGTAGCTTTGAGCTGACATCAATATAGAATGATACATCTTACAAGGTCACTTACATATAATACATTGGATCAACAACAATTATGTACATTTTTCATAGGAAAGCAGTAAGTGGACTGTGGACAAGCATTCAGAATGGTGAAAGTCACAGGATCAGAGAATGTCATCAGATTTGTGGCTGTAAGTTGCAAGAGACCTGTGTAGTTGAGAAAGGCAACCCCGCAGAAAACAGCTCAATAAATTACCACATTTTTATTCATTTCCAATTGGGATACTATATAGACAAACAGATGGATGTTACAATATTTGTGCTCTCTTTGTGGTCATTCTTGTGATACCCTCCTTTTTTATTGATGATATATAATTACATGAAGAGAACTCACATCTTAGCTTTCAGGTATTCCTCAACTGTGAGAGGTTTCGGACCACCAAACCAATCTATCAAGAATATGTCTTCAATCACCAGCTTGTATATCTGGAAATCATGACCCTTAGGCCACCCTACAGCCAAACACCATATATAATGTAATCAAGCCACAAACTAGATACTGGTTCCAATGAAATTGAACTAGAACCCATAATTTTAACAAGAATATACCCTTCATCTCTGGATGCTTAGTGAACAATGCATTGCGAGCGAATTCTGCTTCCTTAGATTTATCATCAATAGGTATCAACTGGTACAACACAAGGGCGGTACCGACTTAGGATATTGAAACATACACACAATAGACAGAAGAATGTCAACTGGGAACTGGCTACTGACCAGTTTCAGATTGATAATGGCATTGTCAAATGATAGACTAACTAACAATCCGCAATCATACCTTTCCGGTGAGTGTAATTTTGGCACAAGTAGGGTTCTCTGGGTCGGCCTTTCCACAAGTTCCCAAAGGGTACTCACTGATAGTGAAAGATGACCTCTGGTCTTTCATTGCGTTTCTCGCAGTTGGATCAAGAGTTGTCAGATAGAAGTATGGTACTCCAGCACCTTTACCAGGTTCTCCATCACTGAATGAAACAACATTCCTAGAGGACAACAAAATTCTCCCCATTAACAGATGATGATATAATAAAGCAGTGCAAGTAAGTGATTACAAGTAACCTAGAGCAACGAACATTAACCTTGTATCTAAAACTACAAGTGCTGAGCCACCGATCCTTTTATCTTGTGTCAAACAGAATATGATTACATGTAACAGATTCATGATTTATGCATCCATTTGGCAGAGAGATCATTCGTTAAACTTGTTACAAATCACAACAATAGTACAGCAAAATGTCGGTTAATCACTAGGGAAACACAATAAAACGTAGAAGAATTACCCGAATGGTGCTCCCCCCAACTCAGTTGATAAAGTACTGCAAATAAAAACAAAAGTCAGTAATCTGGGTGGGTGCGAATCAATCAAGGAAAGACAGAAAAGAAGAAAAACACCAGGAACCCAGAAGAGAGAAAGAAACGTACTTGAGGACTCCCCAAGAGTTCTGGGAGACTAGCCAACGAGATGTTGCAGCAGCATTATTCGGGTCGGGCTTCTTGACTTCTAACGGCCTTCTTCCCTGCACGGAAGTCGCCAACAGGAATACAAAGACACAGATGGCTACACCTCTGATATTGTTCATTTTGAATGATGTTTCTTTGATCGTTTATGGAAGATTGAAGAGGAAATGGTGACCCAGAAGCCAATAATCTTAATCGTATTTATACTGTAGGGAAAGAAGACATCTTTTTTGTTTGTGTTTGAATCGAAGCTTGTCCGATTAGATTAGAGATTACCCAAATTGGGCAAATCGTAAAGTCAGAAAACAGAAGCAAGGATTGAAGAAGCTGCTCTTGTTTTGAGTTGCCTCCTAGCAGAAGGCAAATGGCGATAAAGTAGGTAACAAGGCAGGGAAAGAGTTCACGGTAGCATCGATGAACACAACAATCTGACCATGGTTGACCTGAAAGTGAAACAATCAACGGCTTCTGGAGTGGGTTGCACGGCTAAGGGAAGTGAGTTCGGTCGTAGCAGATTGTGAGAATGCGGTGGGTCCCGCTCTCCATTACAAAGGAACATGGGAGAGCACCCCGTCTCTGTCAGACTGTTGGGCTTAAACGATCGATTCCTTTCCTTTTGTTATCTTTTAGTTTTGCGGGTTCACTTGAACGACCTCATCTCTTCTGCTCACGTGGACCCTCAAGTTCTATTTTGGATTGTATTCACAACTCACGATCTCATCTCTTAAACTGTTAGTCACTGCAACTTTCCTTTCCCTAATTTAAAATAAAACAAAACCCTAACATTCTCCACCCCCAATCCATCAAACACTACTTTTTTCCGTCTCTCACAAAATATAACAACCTACACCGTCCCTCTTCATCGCAGCCGACATCTGCTTCCGACGTTGACTGAGAGATGAATGGCGCTATCGCCCGTCGCTCACAAGAGTTAGTGCTGAAAGTTCAGTTCACTAATTTGGTAATTATCGAAACCCTAACTGAATTTTTTTGGTAATCAAATAACCATCCAGATAAATCCGATTATAGTCATGGTTCTTGATTTTGGCATAATTTCGGTAATTTAGTGTGAAAATCGATATACTGTTTGGTTTCGAAAATTACCGAAAAAATGTTGAAACTAAAATGAAAAAAAAATCTAAACCTATCCCAAATAATTCACAATCCGTAGTTAGTTTTGTATTGTGATCCCGTCGACTGAGTGAATGAATGGCGACTGACGAAATCAGGCAAAACCAACATGCATAATTCAGTTTCAAGGCCGGAGGCTAGATTTGCTTCAATATTAGTACCGTTTTCATGTTTTCCGATTCTCTACCACGTTTGACGTTTCATAGGCACTACTATGTTGATCCTTGCTTGTCGAAGAAAATTTTATATTGTTGTTCGTTCATTTGGTGCCCATCCATTTTGATTGGAACTAATGTATTTGCCGACTCAAAACTTGAATGTCGAATCAAAACTTAAATGCTTAGAATAAGAAGGGTTGATTGGCTAGGTTGGTTCTTAAACAGAGAAATGGATACTAATATGTAGAAAAATCACAAATTATATCCAATGGTCAACCCATGATTAAAATATATAGTGAGTCATATTTTAATAAGAAAAATCTGTTTATGTTTATGGAATAACTAATTGAAAATCATAATTTTTAATATAAAACTAAATAAATGAAAAAGTATAATTTCAAATATTATAAATTGAAATATGAAATTATTCAAACTTCATACATAATTTAGTAGCCGAGGCTTAAGAAATAAAAGAGTTGAGACTATCCATGACTTTTTCTAGCTATCCCCTGTGCACCCCTCATATCCGCGACTGTATTATATTGCTATTGGTATCCATCCATGCTGATTGAAACTAATGTACATACTAATCATAACTTAAATGTTAAATCGAAACTTAGATAGAACAGAATTAAAAGAGTTGGTTGGCTAAGAAATATGCACTAATGTGTAGATATCTGCTTGCCAAATCAAGACTGATATTATCGTTAGTTAGTTGTCAATAGATTACGATATTTCTTGTTACACCCGATTCTAACGATATAAATTCAATTTAGGAATTTTTAAATTATCCTTAGAATATCCGAGAGAAAATAGTTATAAGAAAATATTAGTATCATTATGAGTATTATTTTTTAAAATTTTATGTTTGGTCATCACTTAGTTTACGTATAAATTATAGTCAAATTGTGATTATAGAAATGTCTAACTTATTAAAAACTTTATAGATTAAATTAGATAAATTGGTTGTTGAATTATGATATATAGATATCGGTCAGAATCGATTCATGCGATAAGCTATAGGCTAGAGGTTAGAATAATATCCTACCCGTCGTGTGGAAACCCTATTTTGGAATCGGACATTTAGTTCGAGAAGTTTGACTTCCTAGTTGACTGTGGTAAGCATTAGTAGTGTTCGATTAATTAGTCGTGTTGACTAATTAATATAAGTTAGAGCTGAGCCCTTTAATTATCAAAGTCATGAACTTAGTGAATTGGTGTGAATTTAATTTATTAATTTAAGGATCCGAGGAGTTTCACTGTGCGGTTGACTGAGTCTAAGGGATCGGCGAGGTTCGATTCGGAGAAGGAGTCCAGGCGTGATTTTGTTTAGTTCTGGGTTGGAGGAGATCAGAACCGTGTGATTAATCTAACGTTGGTCGTTTGACTTGATCCGTTCAAGTAAAGGAGCAGGGCTGCCACTTTTTTGGACTTCAGTCGAAGACTGTGGGCTTTAGGCCTGAATTGAAGTGATGAAGACGTAGTGGGCTTTAGGCCGTTGGATGGATCGAACAGCATGTGGGCTTCCGTAACTAGTAATGCTTGAGAGGGTTTTGTTTTGTGGCAGAAGAAATTGATAATAGCGACAGGCAGGAGATGAAGCATAGCGACGGCGCCGATTCTTGAATCGATCCCATCCCGCAAACGAAGCCGGTGTTCGTGCTATGATTTTAAGGACGGAGCTACATGATCGGGGAAGGAGATGGTTACGGCAACCATCGACGGAAACTGCAGCACCAGCGGGAATTGAAGAGCAACGACGGTGGTTTCGGATCTAGATGGCTTGGGGGCGCGTGCAGGGCTGTGGATGATCAATGCTGGAGCTCCAAACTGCACTTCTGGAAAGTACGGTGATCATTCTGCAGTATCCGAAAGATAAATGATCTGACTGCATTTTCTGTAAGTTTGAGGACTGAGTTGTGTTTCTGGAAAGTTGGGTGACTGGTCTGCTAATAGTTAACTGTTCAGGGATTTCTCTACAGTAACCAGAAGTTGGGGGACTGAATCTGGAAGTGAAATAATTGGGTCGTGAAGTGTCAGTTCGCCCCTGGAAGTTTCAGCAAGTTGCAAAGAAGTAAACGGAGCATAACTCGGTCGTTTGAGCTTATAACGATGCACCGTCAGGAGCGATGGCTTCGTGGCAGCAAGGGGAATCATCTCTGATCAAATTCAGAGATGTCGACTCGTCCATGAGGTAAGTTGGTTTAAGGGGGTAATATCTTGTCGTTGCAATATGTTAGATTAAGTTAGTTAATTTGATGCATTTAGTTTATGCCGTGATTCCATGCTTGAGTGTTTAATTGTGACATGTTATTACTTCGATGTTGTGCAAGTTATGCCTCCTATATAACTGTAAGGTTAGACTAGTAGTAATGTTAGCACTATGATGAGGTTAGACTAACATTAATATTAGATGATGATAAGATTAGACATCACCCGTGATAAGAAACATGAACACTTCACTTAGATGTGTAATAGGTGGATTTAAACCATGAAACTCACTAGCTAGACCACCACAACTTATGATTCGGGCCACAGTTGCCCCTATGATTCGGGTATATACCCACTATGATTTACGGGCCATAGTTTGCGCTCTATGATTTTTGATACTATCTGATGGATACATACTCCCAGACCTCTATGATTTTAGCGCTAGGCGGTGGGTTAGTTAGTTGAGTTGGGGGACGCCCCACAAGAAATAAGATACTTTAGATAAGGTCAATGATATTACAAGAATCAGAGTCATGTAAGTTGACTTCCTCAAGAATGATGTTTATGATATGACAAGTTACAAGAACTAAAGTCCTATGATTCATAATGCACCTAACTTGATTGACTTTAGCTTCAATCTTTCATGATGATTCTTTATTGATGATTCCTAGATGATGATTAGTGATTGATGATTCCTTGTTGATAATTCTTTATTGATGATTCCTAGATGATGATTAGTTATTGATTATTCCTTGTTGATGACTAAGTATTTATCATGTTAAGTTCTTACTTATGATAGGATTATATAAAGAGGACTACATTATGTGATATGGTTATTTATGAATCTATGATGATTAGTTCTTGATGATTCCTTGTTGATGATTCTTTATTGATGATTCCTAGATGATGATTAGTTATTGATGATTTCTTGTCGATGATTAAGTATTTATCATGTTAAGTTCTTACTTATGATAGGATTAAATAAAGAGGACTACATTTTGTAATATGGTTACTTATGAATTTATATGTGTCCTTATTTTCCTATGTTCAGTTATGAGGCTCATATGACGTGCATATATGATTAAACTAGGGTATGATGTGATTAGATAACTAGCAAACAACAAGAACTACTCTAAGTCTAGACGATTAATAGATGATCTAGTAATACATACCTCTCTTATTAGACCTTTGATCCATGTTGGCAGCTTATGTCGGACCAATAAAGATCCAATACTTATAATTGGGCCACTAGGGACTCCTACGATTAGATTTTGGGTCACTGGAGATTCTTATGATAGTGTTGGGACATTAGAGTAGTCCGTCAAATGGATGTTAAGACCAGTTAGTTTTGAGTTAGCAAGTGATTTCTGATCATGATACCTTAGATGTATGATGTTAGTAGAGGCTGGAGAACCTTAATAACAGTCATGGTTCAGGAAGTCGCGCCGAGGCGGCCGCCTAAGCGGAAAAGGCGGTGAGGCGGGCGAAAAACGCTGCGATTAGTGCGAGGCGGAGTGCAGGAGGCGTTTATGCGCGGAGGCGACGCAGAATCGACGCGGAATCGGCGAGGCGATGCGGAAGGCGCGCCTAATCGTGGATGAAGCGGAAAAGGCAGCTTTAAAAAAAAACCTAACCTAAAGGCTAAAACGCAGATCGTGCTCTCACCGGGTCTGTACATCGCTGGAAATCGCCCTCATCTTCCTTCCGACTCACCCTCATTTTCCTTCCATCTCCGCCGCTCTGTGCGTCGTTCTGTGCATCGTTTCCGGCGGTCCTCTTCCTCCGTGTACATCGCTTGAAATCGCTGACAGAAATCAAGCTCTCTTCCTCTGTGTAGGTCGTCGCTGGAAATCAAGCTCTGCTCCCAACCATCATGCTCTGCTCTCTTCCTCTGTGTCATCATCGCTGGAAATCGAGGTGATTTCCTCTGCTCGCTTCCTCTGCTCTCTTCATCTTATAGCTTCAATTATGTACTAAAATCGTGCTTTGCTCTCATTGAGTTTTTGTATAGTAAAGCGACCATGTACAAAACTGTGTTTGTGTATATCTTCCTCTGTATATTGCAACAAAAAATTATTCTGTACATCTTCCTCTGTGTTTGTTTGTGTATATCTTCCTCTGTGTTTTGCTTGCAGCTTGTGAAGCACATGAGACGCTTCCTCTGTGTTTGCTTGCAGCTTGCTTGACTACCCCTATTAAGTAGGCAGTCAGTGAATTAGTTTAACAATGTGCCTCAAAACTGGTTGTTTAGATAGTTGAAGTAGACATGTCATTGCTTATGTTTGAGATTCTTGTCGTGGATACGTTGAAGTAGACAAGTTCATGAAGTTACCACTTGAAAGATTATTCATATTATCTGGGGATTTGGTGATTGGTTATGCAGGATTGCCATGGCAGATTCATCGGGAGTAGACGGTACGCAAGTTGATAGTAGTAGTACTAGTGGCCTGAAAAGAAGGTCGGGTGATATTGGGTGGAAATACGGAAAAATCGCTAATCCGAGTAACAAAGACAAAGTCAAGTGCAACTTTTGTCAACATGTTAGCAGTGGATGTGTAAACCGTTTCAAGCAACACATAGCTGGTATTGGATCTTCGGTGGCTAAATGCATAAAATGCCCCAAAGAAGCTCGTGATGAATGCTTGGAATACTTCTCCAGTTTTCAAAAAAAAGAAGAAAGAGAAGCATGAACGTGAACAAGTTCTGAGAGAGGATGTTAATGTTTCTTCTGATGCACAACATGAAGAGGAGATGAGTTATTTTGATAGTTCAAGACCGACTAGCTTGGGTCCTATGGATAAGTGGACACGTCCTATAGATCCTACTATGACTTCTCCAATAGCAACACTCCATCAACAGAAGATAAACCAAGCACTTTGGAAGGAGAGGACACTTCAAGTCCATCAATACATTGCAAAATGGGTGTATACACATGGTTAGTTTCTAACTATACCACTCATTTATTCCTTACAAACACAAGTTCATATTTTCTAATTAAGTATGTGAACTTTTATTACAACTATTCCATTCAATGCCATTGACAATGACGAATTCAGGCAAATGTGTGAGGCCATTGGTTAATTCGGTCCTGGATTGAAGCCTCCTTCTCCGTACGACCTACGAGAGACTTTGTTGAGAGAAGAATATGCAAGAACGAAGGGTTTGTTAGCTGACCGTGAGAAAGAGAAGGAAAAGAACGGTTGCTCGCTTATGACTGATGCTTGGACGGACATGAAGAGGCGGAGTATAATGAACATAGTCACACACTGTGCTGAGGGGACTAGCTTCATAAAGTCTACATACACTTTAAATATTTCTCACACAGGTGAGTTTATTTTTGAGCTAGTTGACAATGCCATTGAGGAAGTTGGAGATGAGCATGTCATTCAAGTTGTGACAGAAAATGCTTCCAATAACATGGCAGCAAAGAATCTCTTGGAGAAGAAGAGGCCACACATATTTTGGAGTTCTTATGCAACTCACACCATCAATTTAATGCTCCAATGAATTGGCAACATTCCAAAGTTCAAGAAAGTTATTGATGAGGCTAAGGCTTTCACCATCTTCATATATGGTCATCATCGAACTTTAGAGTTGATGAGGTCCTTCACTAAGAGAAGAGAGATCATTCGACCAGGTGTAACACGATTTGCTTCTCAGTTTCTTACTTTACAAAGCTTGATGGAAAAGAAAGATGAATTGAGGAAGATGGTAGTGGATTCAAAGTGGAATTCTATTAACGAGATAAGTACAAAGAAAGGCCAAGATGCTTATGCCACAATTCTTAGGATGGGGTTTTGGAATGGTGTGGAGAGTTGCTTGAAAGTCTTTGACCCGTTGGTGAAACTGCTTCGGTTGGTCGATGGAGATGTGAAACCTTCGATGGGTTTTGTGTATGGCGAACTTCTAAAGGCAAAGAGAGAGCTAAAGGAGGCGTTAATTAGTGAGGAACTTCGCTGCAAAGAAGTCATTGCTATTGTGGACAAGAAGATGAAAGGTAGACTTGATACTCCCTTGCATTTAACAGCATATCTCTTGAATCCTCACTACAGCTATGCTGATCCATCAATATACGATAATACCGATGTTACCACATCATTGATCACCACTTTTGAGAAATTCTACTATGGTTGTGATGAGGATATACACGATCAAGCGGTGAACGTTGAGTTCACCATATTTCAAAAGAAAGAAGGACACTTTGGAAAGAAGTTAGCAAGATTTTGTCAGAATTTTGATTACAATCCTGGTTAGTACTTCTTCCCTCATTTTCTTATCATTTATGATTTAGTCTTATGAGCTAATTTAGATTTAGTTGTCTTCTTAGTTTCTTGGTGGAGAATGTATGGAGGTGAGACACCACATTTGCAGAGGATGGCTATAAGGATAATGTTATTAACCTCAAGTTCTTCCGCTTGTGAGAGAAATTGGAGCACTTTTGAGTCGGTTAGTCTTCAAATCTCTATCTAATGTCATTGCTATTGTGGAGAAGTGGATATTAGATGCAAGGTCATAGTTAATTGTTTTTTTAGATTCATACTAAGAGAAGGAATAGATTTACAACAAATTGCCTCAATCAACTAGTGTACATTCAATTCAACTCCCGATTGATGTCCAAACAAAGGAAGCTAAAGGATAAGAAGAATATTGATGTTCTCATGAGCTCTAATTCAGTTGAAGCTCAAGGATTCATATATGAGGGAGGGGACATGCACACATTGCATGTGTTTAGGGATGAAGACGATGGAGGACACGACGGCATCCCATGGAGTGTTATTGATGATGCAATTGGAGCTAGTGAGAGTCGTGAACCGGTAGGAGTGCAAGACTAGCGAGAGAGCTTCATGATGAAGAGATTGATTCCGAAGAAGAAGAAAATAACAAGGAAATAGAGCCGATCGCTTTCGAGGATGATGAAGAATATAGACGACTTACCAAGCTATGAGCTTGATATCGCCTTTATGGTTTATCTTATGTGTGCATTCTTCTATGTTAGAACTTGAACATTAGTTATCTGTGAACTTTGCCAGGTTATGTTTGAACTTTTCACTTAAATCTATTACATTTTTTAAAAACGCCTAATCTGCCAAGGCGTAAGGCAGGACCTCACCGCCTTACGCTTTCCACAACCTTGATAACAGTGGAACGGTACTAGAGATGAGATAAGATAGCTGTATATGATTAGATGAAGTTGAATAATATGTTGGCAACACGTTTTTATTGATTATTGATTGTTAAGATTAGAGCACGAAAGACTGACCCCGAACCATCTATCAGGGTGTTTGAAAGTTATTACAGGAGCTGAGTGAATCTGATTCGGGATGTGGCAAGTATGGACCTGGAATTTGAAATAAAGTATTTAAAGCTACTTATAGAGACTTGATTTTGAATGTTGAGTTCCCACGTGTTAGGGCCATTTCCGCTGCTAGTTAAAAAGTTTATCCTCTTGTTTTAAAGATTTCTATTTCTATCTCTTTTCTTTTTGTTTCAAAGTTCCCAGGCCGGGGCAATTTAGTCATTTAATAAATCATAAGAAATCAGGGAGTATTATTTCTATTCTCAAATTTTATTAATGGTTAAAATGATATAAAAGGCGAAGTCGTACGTAGCTAATTAATAATTATTTAGAGATCCAAACTGGACGTACAATAAAAAACCTAGTTGCTAAGGTTGTTTAGTTGCCGCTTCAAAATAGAGCTTCTGTTGTCGACGACCGTCGTTGTAGTTTTTTGTTTCAATCACCCTCATCTTCCATCCATCACCACCATCATCAAGCTCCTCATGGCCCATCGTGCGAGTTCTGATTCCTCGATAATCTCGCCAGCTCTTAGCGCAACAATGAGGGAGTGGCTTAGGGACAACTTCGCCATCGCACGGGCGGACCTCGCCAGGGTCGCCAGGGGCACTAGGCTTCCCGCCGCGGTCTCCAACACCGCCACACACACGATGCCGCCGACCGAGATAGGATGACAGCACTGCAGCCTCCAGGTTTTCTGAAACTGGGAACAACGTGAGGCCCCCAGAGCTTTCGACGGGGGAATCAAAGAGGAGGACTTCAAGGATGGGGAGTGCCAAGCCCCGGATCACCCTGATCGCCCACCAAAGGGGGTTAGAGCCGCTCAACTAAGCGAATTAAGAGGATAGCCGTGAGACAAGCCTTATGGTGTTTCCAATAAGGACCATGCAATGTCCATAGCTAGGGTTTTTCTTTGCTTTTAGTCGTGTTTCTACGCAGTTTTTTCTTAGCTTATTGCTTTCTGGTGACTGTGTTCTTTTACCATTGTTCGTTAGCTGGTGAGCAAGGACCGAGGTTGCCGCTATTTTGGCAGAGGCCCACGACCCATATAGCTCCGTCTGTGAAGTCTATACCTCCGGTGGGCACATTGTACGCTCTTTGGATCGTCTTTGAAAAATGATAATCAGATACTATTTCTGTTCTAAAAAAACAATTATTAGAGATCTACATATGCATATAAATTAGAAAGTTTTATAATTTAAGCAAATGAACCATTTTTAAAATAATATATTTATAATTAGGATTTATATTATGATGAATGATTTATTATTATTGGTTAAAAAATATTGTTAAAGAAAACATAATTGGTGAATAGAAATTGCTAAAAAAATTTAAAATAAAAGGTGGTTAGAAATTGTTCATTAAATTGGTGCATCCGGATGCACCGGTGCACCTCTTATGTGAGCTAATTAATACAAATAGTCCTTCATGTATCCAGCGGATTCATTTTCGTCCTTTACGAATCAATTACAACTTGGAAGTCTCTTTTGTATTCGAAAGTAACAATTGAGTCTCGATTGAGTATTACATCCAAACTTTCTATTAATTTGGCCCAACCAGCACGACTCGTTAGCAAGATGTGGGCGACGTGGTACTTTACACATCAACAAAATTGAACCCTTAAATAAACCTAATCAACCCGTTTTATTTTCTTTTAATCTTCCTCATATCTTCTAAATTTTCTCAATCGTCCTTCACCCAAAAGATTACCTTCAATTTTTCACCGCTGGCGTCGATTCTCGCTTCACGAGTTGTCTATAACTTTGATTTTTTGAAACTTCTATTGAAATCAATTGCAATTCACAAGCCGCATTATTTGTTTGTAAGGAAATCAATTGCTTGCGGCTAAAGTAAATTGATTTTCACTTTTAGATTGTAAAGAAATTATATGTAAAGCTTTTGATTTGAAAGTCGAATTTCAACTGACACCCTAACGAGATTAATATTCAAGAGATCCGGATTCAAGAGGTTGACAATTTAAAGATTCAAGAGAAGGTTATGATTTTTTCATCGGCGTCTAGGCTTTCATCTCATTGGTGACGTTGATGGCAGTGGTTCACGTTGTGTGTACGCGGTTTGGCTCTCGGGTCCCGGAAATGGATCGAAAGAAGCCCGACGTTTCCGGGATAGGGTTGGTGTACGCAGATATCTCTTCACCTGCACGAGAATCGACACCGTAGGAAAAACCGAATTTAACCTTTTGGCGAAGGAGAAGATCGAGTAGACGCGGAAGATGGAATGAAGATTAAATAAAAAATCAAAGTGAGTTGATTCGGTTTATTTAAGGGTTTAATTTTGCTGAGGTGTAAAGTTTCACATCATCCATATTTTGCCGACAAGCTGCACTGATTTGGCCGAATTAATGAAAGTTTGGACGGTAAACTCAAACCAAACTCAATTGTTACTTCAGAATACGAAAGAGACTTTTAAGTCGCAATTGATTTATAAGGGACGAAAATAAACCAGCTAAATATATAATGGACCATTTGTATCAACTAGCTCCTCTTATATGGCGCTCACATTTACTATTCTTAAACAATGATTAGGGGTCCACTATTTTTGCGTATTACTTATATTTAATATTTAAAAAAGTCCTCTATATTTATTTTATTTATATTTTAGTTCGTATTTTGAACTAAAAGAAATCATTATTCTATTTATCATGAATAATGTAAATTCAGTTTCACTCGTGTGATGTTATGTTAACCAAAAAGTTCTTTTAATTATTTGAATCGATTATCATTCAGTTCACTCCATTTGAAATGGTGAACTCCTTTAGACATCCTCTCTTCCTCCGGCAGACTAATCTTCTTATCTCGGCGGAAAAAAGAAACCGATGGTGATTGGTCCATCATATCCTTCTTTTTCGACTTTACCCTATGACCTCTCTGCTCCCTTTGCAAATCCAACCTTTTCTCCAACTGAAACTGAGTTCATTAACAATTCATTATATTTATCTACCAATTACATTGTTCTCGCCAACGTAGACAACCTTATAAGCAATACCACTAAACAACCTCGATCAGTCTCCCCTGCTTTTTCCAACACACAAAGAACCTCATGAACTTACAAGGCTACTGATGTGCTCAATTATTATCACATTTGTTCCCTCTTCAATTGACATTTTTTGATGTTTGGATGTTGTAACATGTTCAAATTCTTGACGTTTGGTGCATATTTTGTCCCCCTTGGCCCATTGGGTGGTGTTACGTTTTTTGTATATTTTTGGTACATTGCAAGTGTCATATGATGTCTCGGGATGAATCAAAGCATGACGTGGAGGCTGAAATAACTCGATATGTTCGACTTGGGAAGAAAACATTACAGTTTAGTATTTTGAGCATAATTCGTAGCTCGGAAGTCTGATTCAGACAAAGTCAGCGGCGTTGGAAAGATAATTTGATTTTCTTTAACTTTCATATTGACGTCATGCCCAAACCTGTGTATTTATAACAAATGGTGTGTGTTATCAACAGACGGCCGTGTGTTAGCTAGCAGCAATCACGGGAAACATAACACACGACCGTGTGTTGCTAATACACACTGTGTGTTATCTTCTGACGAGATTTTTGGGTCTTTTCGTTCTCCGACTTGGCCTACAAGCCTACCCTTGGGAGCCCTTTGGACTTTGATATACTTAATTATACACATATTTTTGGGCTCTTAGAGAGAGCTAGAGTTCCAGAGAGATGATTGAAGCACGAGGATCAACTATGATTTGCGAAGGGCGAATCATCAAGTCAAAGATTGGGATTTCCACGAAGAACATGTCGTCTTCTCTGGTTTTTTGTCTCGTTTCTTGTGATTTAGTTTGTAAAACCATGAGTAGCTAAACTCTTTGTGTTGTTTGGATTAGATGAAACTCTAGCTTAGCTTTTGTATTGATGACAGGTTTCTAACCCGTGAAACTACTATCGATGTTATTCGAATTGTCGTGTGTTGTTGCTAAACCTAAATTTCATATTCAATTCATCTTGATTGAATCCTTGTTATCAATTAGTCGGTTCGAGAGGAACGGTAATTGATAGAACACTTAGGAAGAACTCTAGATTCTCCGTTAGCTCAAGAGAGGAACAGATCGTCTAGGCTTTTTGCAACTTTCTAGTTCTGGCATTTTATTGAACACCTTTAGTGTGTTCTTCTTGGGTGTAGATTAGCTCGAGAGAGGAGTCTTCAGTCAAGAAGAATAGATCCTTAGAGTCGTGAGAGGGATCTAAGACTATCATAGGAGATCGCTGAGCCATTATAACCCGATTAATTGAGATTGCATATCGTTCTTCTATGCATTGATAACTTTAGTGGATTCGAGTCCGAGCAACTTTCATCCAATCTTTGAAACTCAATTTCTTACATTTTTTTAATTGAGATATTAGTTTATAATTTGATACACATACACACTCAAACAAACAAACCTCCATTGTTACTTGGTCTAGTTTGTATATCTAAATTGAGTAATAGCGTTAGAAAGACCCTAGGGAAATGAACGATTTGATTAGTTAATCTTAGTGGATATTTGGTGGTGGGGTAAAATCTGCTCGTCAGCTTCAATCAATGTATAAAGAAAAAAGAAATCACCCCATTGTTCTTCACTTTTTCTTGATTCAAATTACGCATTGCACTACAAGAATCTGCAGCTCTAACATCGCATAATTAACGGCAGATAAGCAACTGCTGTTAAACTTATTTTTAACAACAAATTGGTATTAATCTAACAACGGTTGCTTATCTGCAGTTAAAATGAAATTTTAACAGTGGATAGTATCTGCTGTTAGAATTTTCCGTGGTTAGAATGTTTAACAGCGGTTTGTAACCATCATTGATGCCGTCCCGCCGATCGCCTTTCTTCCTCGTTTCTTTCTTCTCATCTTATTCTTCTCCTCTGCACCGATTACAGCTGCAATAACCACCGTTGCTGCTGTCTGGCCGGTCGCTGCCGTCCTCTCCATCATCCCCTTCAATCGATTCCCAACTTAAACAAGTATGGTTCAAATTAGGTCAAAGCGTTAGAGAATTGAGGTTTTCTAATTTAGGTCAGAAATTGGGGGTTTTGATTCAATGTTCTGGGTATAAAAACTTGTAAGGTTTAGAGTTTAGTGTTAAGAGTGGATTAGGGTTATTTGAATTGGGGATGTTCAGGTTTTTCAAATTGGGGTTCTTCAAATTGATTTGAATGTTCTGGGATTTTGATAGTTATTGATCTTCTACAGGATTTATTCTGAAGAAATCGAGCACACATCGAGTTCTATTGGATTAGGAGGATCTAATTCGAGGTTGGTATATGTTTTTTATTATAAAGAAATTTGGGATTTTGTGTTCTATGTTTGATATGCATGTACTAATTGTTTGTATTTGGTTAACCTTGTTGTATTAGGTGATTTGAAAAAGAAGATCTTTCAAATTCATCCATTAAACTTCAAGTACCTTCTACTTTAAGGTCGATAGACTAATAATACTTTACAATCTAGTTTAGTGAACATATGTGGTGAGCTCTTTTAGTATTATAAATTGCTTAGAAACATATGTTAATCCATATTACATATATTTGATGATAGTTAATGTGCATATTAGATTGTGAGTATGCTTTTGATAATTAACAAATGTGTTATAATTGTGTAATTGATATCTAAACTAGAATTTGAGTTAATTGATATCCAATTGGCAGTGAGCAGATAGTAGCAATTGAGTTAACCAGTCCAAGGGAAAGTGACGTTATCCTCCTCATATGTAAGTCCATGATTGTATTCTCTTCTGGAACTGACATTGGCTAGGGTCTCATTCGCTGCTTGAAGAATCTACCTACGAATGATCAAAGCATCGTGATTATAACAAGCAGGCGAATTAGAATCCCTATCATGGTAACTGCTCCTGATTCCATCCCCAGGGAAATGCTTCTCAACTCCAAAATAAAAGAACATTTAGCAAACAAAAATCTCCAAAATTACCTCTAGGATCGACGAGATTGGTGTATTCTCGCACTTCACTTACCTTTTAGATCATCTCTAGCAAGAAGATCTCGCTTCCAGATATTAGAGCAAATGTGGTTTTAAGACCAAGGGATTTTGAATCGCCATCATGATAGTTGTCTTTAGAGTCCCCATCGTCAGTTCTGAAGAGATTCCCAGCTTCATCCATGGTCGATAGTGGCTGATTCACGATGAAGATTACATGCTCATTATATCATATATAAGAATAAAGAGATGCACCAAGGTTGGGGAAATATTCATTTGAGATTGGGTTTGATTAGTTTTTAGATGAGATTGAATCTGATTGTATGTGGATTGGATCGTTATTCATATTTCTGATTTGTAAAATATCTAACAAAATTAGTTGAGGGATGATTTTAGATATAAAAATAAAAGAATTATACTAAACTATATAGGTGGAACTAATTTAATAATTTATGGGAAAAATAGAATTTTGTTGAATACACATTCATTGCCACCACATAAGGGGTGCACCAGAGAATTCACCTTAAATTAATTGTTAAAATTGATAATGTGGTAATATGTGCATTAGAATGGCTCAATAAATTTTGAGATGATTGTTTTTTAGGCGAAGATAGACCAAGTGAAACTACGTTTACAAGAGGGAAATGAAGTAAATACAACATAAGTATTTATACGTGGAGTGTGGCTGGAATCAAATCTGGTACCTCCAGGTCTCCAACCACACAACGCAACGAACTGCGCTACTCCACTGGAACCTAATTTAGAGATAAAGATGTTCTTACGGTTTTATTTTGTTAAATAAGTTTGTTATTTTAAAGA
Source organism: Linum usitatissimum (assembly GCA_030674075.2). NCBI lineage: Eukaryota > Viridiplantae > Streptophyta > Magnoliopsida > Malpighiales > Linaceae > Linum > Linum usitatissimum. The sequence goes on from JAUJYP020001424.1 coordinate 4,016,673, forward strand.
CTTTTTTTTGTGAGAGTAGACTTTCGGTGAATACAAGATAGAAGACATAAAATAAACAGTTGTCCATTTTTCGGAGTATACTGGATTCAAATCTAAGACCTACGGGTAACTAGACACATGCTTTGCCATTGGAGCAACTCCACTTGGACTATTATTTTAAAGACTTGTTCAATATTAGTATGCTAAAAAGGGATGTTTCTATTATATATTGTGCCTTTAAATTAAAGGTGCCTGCACAACCCCCACATGACGTCTATGTGTTTTACTGGAAGGTGATGATTGTACGACCACGTAATATTGACTTCACAATTATTCCTTAAGTACCTTAAATTTCTGTTTATGTTTGTTTAAATCCTTTTACTAAAAACTTCACAAAATCATCATCATATATATCAGGTATATTTTGTTCTTTCGTTCTAAGTTAATAACCAATATGTTTTTAATCTTTCATATTGATGATCGCTCATATCGATTGTTTTTTTTATTACTTTAACTGAAACCTTCATCTCTTCTCAAGCTGGCGGCTATTTTCTCCGGTAGTTGCAGGAGTCTTCCTACTATCTCGACATCTTCCGATTTCACCTGTAATAGCATATTTTGTCTCTGATTTCTTCTGTTTATTGAACTGACACATCTCGAGATAAGGTGAAAAAATTTAGCAACTGGAAACTCCATAATCCACTTAATCATATGTATCTGTTGCCAATATAAGCACGGTCAACTCGTCGCAACTCACAAATAGCATGTCTTTCATTCACAATAGAGGTTGATATGTCAACTTGTAAAATAGAACCGTTCGACCAAACCATGAGGACTACAAGAAATATGGATTTCATTGTTAAGGTAGACTATGAACAAAATTAGTTTTAATACGCAAACAAAACAAACTAAAGACTAAATACCGGATGCTTAGTGAAACAAAAGATCTACCTTCTTCTTAGTACCAGATACCATCCCATGTAATTTCAATTGATAACAGTTTCCTAATACATGAAGGTATAGATTTTTTCCAGTAAAAGTGTGCATTATATTAAAAAAATAAACAACAGAAATAAACCAAAGCCAACAGAAGAACAATTCCTGGCTAACAAAACCGACATCACCAAGCTATCCAGAGGAAGATACAGACTATTCGTACATACTATTCATGTAAACTCTCTCTTACCATGAGACAAAGAAAATGGAAATAGAGGGGAAGCAGGGAAGAAGTAAAACCAGAGACCTACAACCCAAAAAAAGCCGCACGACAACAACCCAACAAGCAGAATATGTCGTTAACAAGCACCAGAACAAAAAACCCACAACTCCACAACCTCCTGGGGGACCCAACCCAAAACAAAAATCCCCAATTAAACCCAAAGGATTAGAATAAAGGGGACGCCAATCTGTAATGTTTTAGACCAATTAGTCATTTTTAATGTAGTAGTGACCATATTATAAATTGTCTAGAAGATAACTATTAACCGTTTTTGTCATTTCTACTGTGCAACAGATAGTACATTTTGCAGCAGTATTTTAGCTGAGCTGAAGAATGGTAGAAATCAATTAATGAATCAAAGAAGCTTTTGCTTAATTCAGTCTCTCCCCCTTTCTCTCAACCCCTTCTCTTCTCATCTCACTCTCTTTCTCTTCTGGTCACTGAAACCCTAGCTCGGGGTTGTTACAATTGATATTCGGAGCCACATTTCAGCAACCACCATGGTTGGAAACAACAAAAACCAAATCACAGCTTTAGAAGAGCAATTGGCGGCTTTCAGAGCAGCACATACAAGCCAACCACGCGAATCTCACCGCAACAGTAGACCGCCATGGCACCACCCTAGAAGTTCTGGGGACACGGGACGTGGTGTCAAATACCAAGGGTGGAGAGGAAGGTAGAGACATTATGGAATTTCTCCACCCTAATCGGTTTGCAGGCTTTTGATTTTAGTTTTTAATTATGTGAGGACCATTTGTCAGAAGTGTTTGAATGTGTCGATAACCTCCGACTTTTGAGACAAGAAGTAGATCCAAAAGATTTTTGTGCAATCATCAATAAAGATTAAGAGATACCAACTTCCATTCATAGAAAATTTGGGAGAAGGCCCCCAACTTCGGAATAAACAAGATCCAAAGGCGAGGAAGAAGAAATATGAGTCAACATGAATGACAAATTTCTAGTAATTTATTTGCACTAACATGTAATTAAGAAGAAGCAACAAGATGGTGGAGAATGGATTCGTGAGGATGGGCGAGATGGTGATGCTAACCAACAAGAGAGGTGCATACGCCGGTGAGAGCTACGACAAGGTTGATGTTTGGTAGAGGCGCGGTCGATAGATGGTATACACCATTATTGAGATCTCCGCGGAGAAGAGGTTGACCCTGTAAATTCTTTACAGTGCAATGGTAGGCCAAAAATCGTGACAAACGTTGTTGTCCCGAGTGAGTTGAGAGACACTTAAGAGATTTGTGGTAAGTTCGGAATGACGAATACATGTGGCAAACATAAACTAAGAAGCACAAGTTATGGGCAGATGGTTACCATTACTAACTTGAAGCTTGTCCGTGTCGTGGTAGTCATTGGCGATTGTCTGCTTGCCGAGATCTAGAATGACATCGATGGTGGCACCAAAGTCGAAATACCATGCTGGATCGATGACGGTGGATGTATCACCAAACTGGGCCACGTAGGCATGGTGTTGAGGAGAACGATATGTGGGCGTGACCGAAGAAGCAGTCTGTCGATAAGGATAGTCTTGCAGGTTGGTCCTGTTGAAGCATTCTAGGGCCTCATGACCTGTAATTTGCAAAGTTGGTAGATGGGCCGAGGTCTGAGAGTAGACAAAAGACCCAATAGGGAGTTGGAGTTGTGGGCCGAGGGGAGAAGAGCGGCCTGGAACACCGTCCGTAGCCAGATCCGTCGAGAGAAGGGGCAAAGGTGTGGGAAGAAGACCCGAGTTGCGATGACGATCGTGTTCATACCGAGCCTCCTTTTGTAAAAGTAAACTAGCCAAAATAGCAATACCCATAGAATCGACACTCATCATGAAGGCGGTATTAAAGGCATCATAAGATTGATCCAGTCCGTTTAGAATGTAGCAAATTAGGTCTTCATCGTAGACCGGATTGAGGTTGTCAGCAAGGGAGTCAACAATCACGCGTTTCTTCTCCAGGTAATCAATCATGGGGAGAGCACCCTTCAGCAGCCCTTGAAGTTGAACCATCAATTGGATGCGTCTGGCGAAAGTCTGGGATTGGAAGCTCTGATCGATGGCTGTCCAAGCTTGATGAGAAGATGCAGCACGGACGAGAACAGATAACGACCCTTTGGTGAGAGTGGAGCGGAGCCACAAAAGCACAAATTAATCCTTCCGTTTCCACTCAGTGTATGCCGGATTAGCCTCGATCGTAGACATACCATATTGAGGAGCAACAATACGTGCCGTAGGTAGGGGGACAGGCTTTGCACGAACGATTCCAAATCAAAGGTTTCAAGGGCGGAGAGGACAGTTAAGCGCCAGAGAGAATAGTTTGATGGTCATAGGGGAATTTGAAGAGTGAGAGAAGAGGCTGAGTTGGTAGCCATGGTGAGAAGATAGGAAGTAGACATGAGAGGAAGGGAGATAGATCGGGAAGAGTGAACGACATAGGAAGAAGGGAGAGAAAAAAGAAGCTCTAGATACCATGTAAGTTGGGAGAATATCTTGAATGATTATTATTGATGAATCCGTTGGATATATATACAAGAATATTGACTAACAACTAAAATACTAATAAACTCCTATTGTACATCCATTTAACAGACGTGGGTTTAATAGAGTAAACAAAGAGAGACTAGTGGGCTTCTTATATGCTAACACTACAATGATGAATAGACAATAGAGCCCAACTTTTATTGGCTTTTAATTTATAGTGACATTTGTATAATAACAAATATTATAAAACAGAATAATTATTGTTGAAGATCCAACTTATTAGGTCTTTTTCAAAAATAGCACAACATATTGTAAATGGTTTTTGTGGCACATATTTTAAACTTGACTATTAACTTAACAGTCAAATATAACGGTGTGAATATGGCTATCTACCTATCTTCCACATAAGCTCCACATCATAAAATTTTATTTTTTAATTAGAAATCAATAAACTCTAAAACTCAACTAAACACATTAAAAATTAAACAATAAGTTCATACATGAATAGTCCTGACAATAACAATAACAACTGAATCATGTGTTCATTCCATCTACATGTGAAATCCTTTGCTCCTGTGGTTCTTCTCCCTCTTCTATGAATCATGAAATTGAGAGCAATGGAGGATTTTGGCGAAGAGTTGAAGCCAGCGAATTTCTTAAGCATAAGATTTCGATCATTATAAATTGTTATCTAATGATTCCTAATAAGGGATTGAGCTGTCACGGGGTCTTTCGTTGCCCTTGATAGATCTTGCAGCGATTTGAATCCCCCCTACATGTGTCTGTTGACATTTCCCCGTCGATGGTTCCACGCCTTTGATCTGGTGCTTCTGAGTTGTCGATCACTTCCGTCATCATGGCTCCGATCACCATTAAGGAAGTGCTAACTGTTTGTAGCTTCTCAGCTCCTTGATTTGATCAGTTGAGCTCAATTGTTTGCCCAATTTTGGATCTCAGATTATTGTTATACCTTGTCTTCTCGTGATTTCTCACCGTTTGAATTTTAGTAATTCTCTTACGCAATGTCAATCTAGTAACTCTCCTAGGAAATCTGGTAAACCGAAGGGGGGATGGGGACGGGGCCGGTAAAAATTTCATCCCCATTTTCCCTCCGGGGTCGAGTACGGGGAAATCTGGTGGTGGTGATGGGTGAGCGGAAGATGACTAGATGCAATCAATAGAAAAAGGACAGACAAAAATCTCACCAAACATATACTGTGCAAATTATTTTGCTCGTAGTCATAGCGTTTAGTTTGAAACTCTCTCTCAAAACCTTTAGCAGTCATAAACATCGAACATCCTCGTTCGAACATTATTTGAAAAGATGTTAATTGTATTTTTAATCCATATTTAATAAGTCAACGAGTACATTCATCGTGTGAAACACGTTTTCCACCAAACATCATAAGAGACATCGCATGCCGCCGGTCGGGTTGTTTATTACACACAGAGCAAGAAAGCAAGCACTAACAAAGCAGTATTATTAGCTAGTACTCACTGCGATCACAAGAAATCCAGCACTCAGCAAATTATCATCTCAACTAGGAAACCACATGCATATAGCTCCCTAACAGAATTTTATTACAATAATACGAAGTATATAGTTGCTGAACCAATTAAGTCCTCAAGTAGAATTAAAGTTAGCATGCATGAGTAGTTTAGGCGCAAAGGGATGGGTTGGCCAAGAGATAGTCTTGCAAATGCTTGTAGACACCCAAGGTCTGCTGCCCAACTGTCTCGATCAATGCCTTATCTGCTTCTCCCTTTGTATGGTAATGGTTGATTGCTTTCACAACACATCCCTCTCCTGAAGCCTCAATCTTGACCTCATTCACCACAGATTCTACGTTGTCGCTCAACTCGCCACCTTCGATCAGTGTGTACTTGCTGTGGTAGTTGGCCGGATCCTTGGCTTCCACTCGGTGCTTCACAGTCTTCACTTGGTTCCCTATTCAAACAGGTGGAAAATACTCATAATCTATGCCTGTATGTATATAACAATGTAGGTATACCTTCATCTGGGAAGGTGGTCTGGAGGATGCTGCCAGCACCGCCATCGCCTTGAACAACCTCACTCTTGTAGTTAGGGATGAAGTTGGGGAAGATGGTAGGTGATTCCTCGATAATAGCTTTGTACATCCTTGCTGCTGGGATTGATGACATGAACTCGTGGGTTGCACTTGTCACTCCCATTTAGTTCTTTTTGGGTTTTGGGATTAGGAGCTAGTAGTGTAAAGAAACAAGTAGTAAGTAGGATTAATTAGTTAATTAATTGGGATTGAGTGTGGAGAGAATGGGCTATGGAACTGGGAATTTATACTAGTTGATCATAATGCAAACAGATAATGAATGAGCTCATTCTAGGTTCAGAGGTTGTTCCAAAAGGTCAAGTCTTTGAAAGCGCGCTCCATTTTTGAATTCCCTCATTTTCTTCCTTTCGTGCATCTACAATGTAATTTAATACTACACAAACATATTTAGAGTTAGCAAACATTCCTTTAATACAGACCGTAGTTTGGGTTTTTTTTTCTTCCTATAAGACTGCATCCTTGTCCCTGCCTTAAGACCTGATTTCTACCACTGGAAGGAAGCTTTGTTCATTCATTCCAAGCTTGCTATATAATTCATCTCAAACGGTGTATGGAATTGCTAATGGATACTCTTCTACTCATATGGATTCCGAAGTAAGATATATAGGATGAGGTTTTTACTCTAAATGGATACAGATATCTATAATTAGGTACTAATTCTTCTGTTGCCTCACCTTAGTATCTCAAGTTAATTAGATTGTGATATGAATTTACATCAGTTTTATCCTAGTTATTGGTTTCATATTTGAATTTGCATACCATTTATCTCTACACAAAAAGAATTGGGAAAACTCTCCAGTATTCCCGAAATACCAATACTCCAATTAATCAAAAAGAATTTAATCTCCACCATCCTTATTTATTTATTTTCCATTTTTATAAAAAAATATTTAATAAAATTATCCAATGGTCACATGTCTTAAATATTATAACATCCCGTGTTCAAAACTTTTTTTTAATATTCCGACCTGCCAAATTAATATATGAATATATTAAAATTAGTATTACACCTATTAGTCACTTTTGTTTTATGTTTTCAAATATTCACAAGAGTTCACAAGAGTATTGTAGCAGAATCAATGTCCCACAACCTTATCCTTGAACCAAACCCTGAGTTTCATAAACATGGAGAAAATACTCAAACGATCAATGTAAAGTTGCCAACGGAGACATAGCAGTTCAGTATACCTTCCCAAGCATTTTGAAATTCATCACAACCTACGGAAACAAAAACAAGCCCTAAAAGAACATAAACTACAAGATCATGTCAAACGTCAATGGCGTGCTATTCGTATCTCAGACTTTAATATAATGATGGTAAGAACCAGTGACGAACAGATCGATATCTATCGTATGTGAAGGTGACATTTCTGAATCCCAAATTTCAACATCATAATAGTTCAATTAAGATAATTATGGATGATGTTAGGTTCTTCCATCCATAATTTCATGTTCATAAATGTAATTTTAATATCTATATGTTCACATGTGAATAAATCAGCATCGAATATCAAACTGCAAAGATAAAACTAAATATGATCTCATATTAATTAGAATATATTAAGACTTTTTATTTTTCAATTAAAAAAAATTTAAAGTAAAAGGCCGAAATTTATTCTCAACAAGGAGCGGTCAAAATCAGTTTAAAATAATTGAGAGCATCGATACATCCGAAGGGTTGAACAGATTATATACTTTAAAGTCTTGGATATAGGTTGATATGAGAATTAGTATGACAATGTTGAAATATGGCATGGAGTACTCGTAGCTGCCTGACTTGTATGTTGGGAAAATGTAAAAGATGACTTTGCTGTTTGCAATCGGTTCTAAGTTGCTGTGACTTGGATAGAATCATAATTACATCACTTCCTGTGAAACATATTCTTACCTTCCACTATAAGTTAGGGTTACCTGAATTGTTTTAAAAACACTTAGCTTGAATTTACTGTTTCTTTTCAAACCTTGAATTTACCATGAAACCAAAAAGATATGCCAAGCCCGGATAAGAACATTCAATTACTTGTTTTAATATTCTAGTGGGTGGTGTAATTAGGTCATTGGCTCTTTCCCTTGATGGCAATTAACTTTACACTTATCACATAATTAGATCAACCATGTGTAACCAGTTAATTATTGCAACATACGTGTTACTATTAGGTTTTATCCCTATTGCCTTTGCTTTTTGGAATTATGAAAAATCATAATCTTTATGAACCGATAAACGATAATGGATGACAAAGACTTTCACTCCAATTAGACCTCATCACTTGGTCGAGTAGCCGCATCGCCTGACCTGCCCGTCCTGATTCAAACCTACCATGCTTTACTTTTCTTTTATCAGGTATCATAGTAGATTCTCGATTCGGGTGGTTCTCTTCATATTCTCCTGAAAATGGCATATTACCAATACTTCAATCGAAATTAATAGTTTTGTTTAGATTTTTTTTTGGATTCTCAAATGATACGTCTCCAATACTCCCATTCAAATTAGTTATTTTGTCAAGTTCCACCAAAACAGTGATCGGGCGATTTAGGCAGTTGGTCAAAATCTAGCGTTGACCGGATTGGACCAAGAATTTTTGCCAATTCAATCGAAATTATCATTCTGGTTGGACCAAATTCATATGGATGATTACCATCTAAATTAATGTCATTATTTGATTAAGTTAAGTATTTAGTTAATAATAATAAATATTAATAACAAATTAATATTAAAAAATTGATATCTTACCATAAATTAAATAAATTGTAAATTAAATTTCAATCATTAAATTAATAAAAAGCTTCAAATAACTGTTTTGTGAAGAGATTCTAGAAACCCCAGATACGTGAGCAACTCCCCTTCGCTGCCAATCTTTCTCTCGTCACAAGTCCTCACTGTCACATCGTCGTTGTTGTTAGTCAGGTTGCCTTAGTTGCCCTCTCATAGGAGAGAAGGTTGCACTCTCGCTGAGAGTTGGGCGGTTGCCGTCAATCTCGAGCCATGGCTCCACCACACACATCCGCCTCCAACACCACCGGCGTCGCCTCTATCACCGCCATCCCCACCACCAACACCATCGTAACAGCCAATAATGGCATCTCAACGAGAGTTATCCTTGTCGCCGCCACTGGAACGATGATGACCCCTCACACCGCCACCGCCTCATCTCTACCCGTCGAGAAACAAATCGATGGCTTCGCTCCCAGCAGTGGAAGCTCTCTCTGGTGGATCTGGTAGTCAAATCCTCAGATTGGGATTACGACCTATGCATGGAGTCGTCCAAGAAACTTGGCAAAGAGCTTATCCTTGTGCCCGCAGCCAGTCAGCCAAGGGCTACCGATCCGCATGACTAAGTCGTACTAGTTGGACAGCTAAGGTCCTAGCCTCCCTTGGTGGTTCCAATAAGGATGTGCTTACATACAAGCATGCTAGATTATTTTTTGGTGGTGTTTGACTGCTCGGTTGATTTTTGTGACATTGTTTCCCATTGCTATTGTTTGTTACTAGTGAGAATGGACCGAGGTGAGCATATTCACGTTGACATGCGGCCCATACAACTCCGCATGTGGAGTATGTACCTCCGGTGGATAGTGTGTATGCTCGATTTGAATGTTTTAGAGGAATGAATATAAGGATATTTCCTTTTCCAAAAAAGCTTCAAATACCATGTTAATTGAGTAACCCTAGTTTCGTTGCCATCTCTCGCAGGAGAGCCTCCCCGAAACCCTACCATCCTGCCGCCTCAAAACCCCAACTCTCGTCACCTCCCAACCATAGGTGCTACCAAAACCTACCATCCGAACACTCTCGCAACCATGTCCCATCAATCGCAAGTTGCATCCCGACCCCCACATCAGATCCCCAACCCTACGCCATGACCCTAATCACCATCTCGACCATAACACCAACCACCGCCGCAACCGCTGACACCACAGATCCCAACCCGACCCTTCCACCACCAGCGCGACCTCCATCTATGGCCTTGCCGCCACAGCCAATGGGTGCCCCAATCGGCACGATGGTCATGATCCCGGAGCTGGCAGCCCACTCGCTAGGTGACATGATCGAGGAGCCAAAAATCTGGAAATACGAGCTGTGTGTGGTAGGTACGTCCCTCACAAAAAAGGATATCAATTTCCATGCAATACGACAGAGCTTGTTGAACACCTTGCAACTAGGAAAAGGAGTGGAGATCATTGCGTTGAAGGAGCGACGCTTCCTTTGTTAGAGACAATGATACTCAAGCAAAATGAAGCAGAAGAAAACGTTAGAACAGTGATATGAATGACAAAGTGATCGTGGAGAGGCCACTGCCTTTAAAGCGATTTCCCAATCACCACAGCAATCAAGGTGATGGGAAGGCTTCCAAGGTAATCACTTAATCAATCTACTTAACTCTTGTTTTGCTTTTTGTTCACACGATAACTGCAAAAGGGTTTTCCAGCAGGTTCTTATAGAACACTACCCCTCCTCATTTCCAGTAAGATCTTCCCACTCCTGCTAATGAGATGGGCGAAGTTGTTGAGCAGAATTAGGAGGAAGATCAGGTAAGGATCATCATTTCTTCCTCTGTTCCAACGGTCATATTAGTTTCCTGGAAATGAGCAGTCTCACTTAAAGCAACGGTGACGTTTTGCCTTGGTTTCAGTCTGTTTGGTTTACTCAGCCGGTTTCCGGTTCGAGTTAGTTGTAACTGCTGATTCCCAACAATCCCCCACGAATAAGGAGTTTCAACTTCTAGTCAGCTTGTTCCAAAATCTTTGCACTTAAGTCCTAGTGTCTGAAAGACTTGAACTAGTACGTAGTGGTCATGGTGATCTGAAAGTGTAGGTGATCATAGTCTTGAACCTGTCACTTCAAGTTCAGCAATTGCACGTGCATTTTGGAGGTCATGAGCTCCCTGATCGGGGTGATCAATTTAGTTACCTTGCCTTCTGTTAGGTTAGACCAACAGGTCATGAATTTCCTCACTCCTTTCGTCACTCCCTCATCAAGTTCCTGTGAGGAACCACCTGGTTTTACAGGCTATGAGTTGTGTCATGTTCATCAAGTCCCTCTGGACCATCCAGTGTGTGGGCTATGAACCAGGACTCTAGGTCCTTTAGGATCAGTCAGATACAAACAAATCAGGGATCATGGATCCCTAAATCCACTTGAAAAAAAGAGGAGACAAAGCTTCAAGTTCCTAAAACATCAAAACCAATATCTACTGATATCAAAACTGACCAACTCTCTCCCCACCATCAGTTCTAGTACATGTGACTCTACACGTACAGATAGAACAGAGAAACAAATATCTAGCGGGGTCAGTGCTATCCACTGAATGTCTGCGCAAAATCCACAAGGAACTTAATATGCTCATAAGAAAAAGGATGATTACCACAGAAGATACACATCAACCCCTCATGTCTAGTATAGTAATGTGGCTCTACTGGTCTACTAATAGGATTTACTAGCATCAGACACCCCTATATGTGCGGATAGCTTCATAGTGGATCACACCCTGAAACCACCCTAATCGTGTGAGAAACATCTATGAGCATACTCCACACATCCTGAACCTTTCTTTTATCACCAGGGATTGCACAATCTGGGGAGAGTGACCAATGCAACACATCAACTAGATCTATCTAGCTAGGCCTATCATGTCCTATCATGAATAGTGGATCACACGCCACTATTCATCCGTTAAGATCTTCATGCTTGCATTCAATTTAACTTATGTACAATAGATCACACGTCAATGTATAGCCTCAAAGTCGTCGCTCGACAACATCAAACATCTCTGGGGAAATCCAATTAAAGGACTCCCCGACATCTAGGTACAGTTATATACTAGATTAAAGCAGTACCTATCATAAATCCCCACCTCGGATAATCAGTCGACATCTCTATTTCTGAACTCAGAAGAAATCATCCAAGTGTTCCAGTCTCCTCTCCTTTGTAAGCTTAGGGAGAAACCACTTTGACTCTCCATCTCAGCTAGCGATCTACTCTGGCCCCTTCCTCTGTTTGATTGAGTATGGACTTGGTCGTCGTTCGCTAGAGACTTCCTCTCTGGAAAAGAAAAGAGGAATAGGATTAGCTCTGTTTATATAATTAACTCACTACGCCCGTGACTAGAAGCTCACCACACTCGTGACTATAAGCTACCCACGCCCATAACTAGATGTGCTCTCCAGCGTAACTGTCGTCTCGCTTTCTCACCGCCCATTTCACGTTTTTGTTGTTGGTTCTCACTGTTACGGTTCCTTTTTGTGTTTTCCCCATTTTACACTTGTCTTCTTCCTTCTTGTGTCAGAGTAGGCTCTCCTCTCTCAGACTTCCAACCCTCTACAGCCTTGGCCCTTTTTGTCTCGCTTGCCGGTTGGGCGTCTCTTTTGGTGTCTAAACTCAAAATCAATATGGTTGGGATGGTGTCGGTCCCGGTTTGTGGAGTCGTGGGGTTGGTCATTCGAGATTTGGGTATGGTGTTGTTGTAGGGTATATAGCGGGCATATCCAGAACTCTTTAACCACTATGTTCTGGAGCTCCTGGTAGTGTGTGATGGTTGTGAATGGTATTTTAGGATCTTCATTTTGCAGATGGATCTTAAAGGCGGTGTTGAGATTGTGCTCACCCGTTTGTCTTCGCGAAGTACGTGATGTGTGGCAGGTGCTTTCATGGCGGGATCCTCTCTCCTTGACAACATATGTCCTCAGCTCCAAATGCTGGTAGAGGTCGATCTCACAATTTAGATGATTTTTAATTTTCATTTTAGATGATTTTTAATTTTCATTTGTGTTTGTTTTATCTAAACTTTTCAATTGGAAGCTATATATGAAAAAAAAACCTAACCATAGATCCACGAATCCAACGAACAACATAGGCCTCGTTTAGTAATATTATATAAGCCCAATATCCATCAAAACTAGTGTCATGTTGCAACGGCAATGTTTACTTGGCCATCCCCGCCGCAACTAAGTCGCATACTCTGGCAAAAAAAGATGAATCTCTATTTGACGCCAAAGTATTCGAACTAAACAACCCCTCCTAAATTGAGTAAATTACAATATTTTCCTTTCGTAAAATCGAAATCCATATAAAAAGTTGTGTATATTGACTAACTCAAACACTCTCAAACAAAGTTCTGAAGAAGAAATTGAATATCGGAAGAGACCGTTTCAGGTACGAAATCCAAAAAAAATAGAAGGTCGGCCGGCCAAGGCCGTTCCCAGCCGAATCCGGCAGCCGGTCTATCATTTTTTTACTCATTTGATGTATGTAATTAGTGTAATTAGGATAATTAGGTAATTTCTAGTGAGTAATTGGTGTAATTAATTAATTAATTATAAGTGATTAATTGAATTATTATAGATAATCTATTACTGAAATTAATTAAGGGCTTAGTATTTACTGTAGTAATCGATTGATAAGTTGATAATGTCATTAGTAATAATTGATTTCGTTAGGAAATTGTATAGTAAGCGAACTTAGTTTAGCAGAATGCGAATTTTATTAGAAATAAATTAAGTAGTGTTTTATTTATTTAAATGTAGTTTGTTGAAATAGATGGCGAAAACAAAGGGTGGAGGTAAATCGTACAGTCAAGATCCGGTAGAGGAAGAAACAGACGGAATTCAGAAAATGAGAGGAAATGCAAGCAAGTGGGCAATTTAGATCGGATCAAAGAGCGACAAATCACCGCTTCGAGGCGGAAAGAGGGAGAGGCTGCAAAGAAGAACAAGAAGTTGAAAATCTACGGCTCCCCTAACCGATACTCTCTTGTTACGTACCCGGTTAGGGCCTTTCCGGTGGATGATGACGAGGATGAGGGCCCACCGCGAGGGTTTGACTACAAGGACACACCGACTTCACCGCATATAGTTTCACCGCATATGGCTTCTCCGCACATCGCTTCTACAGGCTCATCACATGCCTCCGTGAGTGTTCGGTTGAGGAGGAAAATCTAACTAACTTGCGCGGGTACGAGAGGAGGAGGCTGCCACTGGAGTGCACATCAAGGGACTCAGTCTTACTTGGGATCTTACTATGGGGCTTCCAGATGGTGGACTGATGAGGACAACAGTGATCCCCAACTTTGGCGGTCACATTGCGCATTACCTGTGGCAGTTTGGAGAGGATACATGGATCTGAAGAGGTTCAGGTTTGTGAAGCGCCAAACAATGGGACACGGTGAGCGACTTTGACATCCAGACAAAGACAATTTGGCCGATCATGAAGGAGTCGAGACTTCTTCACTTGGGGCAGTGCATGTCGACCCATTTTGATGAGCCTCTTCTCTGAGGCGTTTGTTGAGAGATGGCAGCCCGATATTAACACCTTCCACATGTCGCCGGGGGGGGGGGGGGTGGCGATCACTTTGTACGACGTCTTCCACATTCTCTGAGTCCCGGTGGCTGGAAGACCACTTCATAAACCTCGAGCTCGTGATGATTTGAGGGCTGGTGTAGCTGAGTCGCTTGGGTTTGGGTCTGTTACTGCTTTTGAGCGCCCGGTTAGAGGCGAGACTGTTGGGCCACCGCTGTACGATCACAGCGCCATGCACGAGAAGGATATGATCTCGATCGACAAGCATATGAGGGATGAGACTGCTTATAAGGTATTCTTGTTCTGTCTTCTCGGAGCTACTTTTTTCAGGACATATCAGTTGATCGGTCGCGTTTTCTAGGTTGGGATTACTTCATGGGGTTGGTCAGTGATGTACAGAGTACGCTTGGGGTGCTGGTTCGTTAGCTTGGTTGTACCGTGAGCTTGGGAAGGCTAGCCGTGCGGATGCAAAGGCGATGTCAGGTTGTGTACTTTGCTGCTGTCTTGGATTTACGAGTACTTTTCTAGTGTACGGCCTGCCAGGATGGTTCGAGAGGATCGTATGGCGGGAGAGGCGTTAGATGGCAGATGAGACAGTGCTGAAACGCCTAGTATGGGTGACGGAGTCCTTGGGGGGAAGCTGGACTACTACAGGCGCCTCCTTGATGACATGGATCCCCGTGATGTGACTTGGCTTCCATTTGGGCCTCACCCCAATGTCGAGGTTCCTGAGTTGACTTTCCGTGGACTAATTCGTTGCGCCGATGTTGGTGAGTTCTATGATTCCTACCATGTACTCAGAGAGTTTGGGTACATGCAGGTGGTCTCACCCTCAATTTCTGTGCCGCTCCGGGCTAATAGGCCCCGCGCGATTTGGAACTATGCGATCCAGTGAACCCTGACAAAAGATAGACTTAATTCGAAAGTTAAGGGTTCAAAATAAACCTAAAAAAACCGGTCGTCGGGTGTCGCTGAAAACAAGAATAGTGGATTATTGTTCCGAGCAACTAACTATATAGTATATAAAATACAGGGACTCACTCATTACTCCCGACACAGTCAAAGAAAAGAGAGCCGATTAGGAGTTTGTGCTGCGTCGCTGTATCAACGGATATGAGGCCTCCGCTAGGTGACAATGGGAGAGATGAGCTGGCACATGACTCAGCATATAGGGAATTGAACATAGTACAGAGTTAGTTAGTGTTTTTGTATTGTAGTTAGGATTTTACATTTCTGCCACTTTGGCTTTGTATATACAGTGCAGTTGCACCATTAATGGAAGTAAGAATTCTTCCCCATTCTTCATTTCTCCTCTCCTTCTCTCGATCATCTCTGTCAACATGGTATCAGAGCTGTAAGCTCATCCATCACCTTGAGTTGCCGCCATGGCCAACGATGAGGTCGAAGGGAAGGAAGAACCCTCCGGCGTGAAGCTAATCCCACAATCGGAAAAACCCATTCATTACTACATCAACCCAAATGAGAACCTATCTCAGGCAATCACAGCGGTGAAGCTCGATGGCGCAAATTATCACCTCTGGAGCAGGTCCATGCGCCTAGCTTTGAAGGCAGAGAAGAAGTTGGGATTCATCAACGGAGAGCTCCCGATGCCTGAGGCTGACGATGCAGACTTTGATGCCTGGGACCAGAGCAACAACATGGTTGTTACCTGGATCATCAACTCTCTCGACAAAGAGATTTCGAAGGTTGTCATTGACAACGATAGCGCCCTGGAGCTCTGGAAGGAGCTGCAAGAGAAATACGGGGAGGCAGACTCCGTCCGCATTGCTCAGCTGCGAGCTGAGATTTCATCATGTCGCCAGGGCACCTCCACTGTTACTAAGTATTACAATCATTTGAAGAACTTGTGGACTGAGTACGTCTCGTTTCGCCCTATCCCCGCCAGTGAGTGTGGTGGATCTAGCCACACTGGAACCTGTAATACCTATGTAGCAGTGAAGAGCCACCAGGAGAATGACCACGTCATTGATTTCATCATTGGATTGAATGATGAACACGAGAATACCAAGAGCCAGCTTCTTTTGATGGATCCGCCTCCTTCCTTGAAGCTTGCCTCGAAATACGCCATGAAGCTCGAACGACAGCAGAAAGGGGGGATGGGCAAGGAGACCAAAGGCGTCGAATCCGTCGCTCTTGCTGGTACCCAAACGAGGGAATGGAATCGCAGCAAGCCAGGCCAACCAAACAGCACTCCGGGGAGCCCGTCCAACACCAACCTGTTCTGTCGCTACTGCAAGTACACCAACCACAATATCGAAGACTGCATTAGGTTGAAGAACAAAAGGAGGAACGAGGCCTCTGGGAACAACAATGGAGGACAATACAGAAGTGCAAATGGGGCACTGGGTAATCATCCTGAAACCACCACTCACAAACGCAGCAACGACGGCCCATTGCAGTTATCAGCTGAGGACTGCAGTCGTCTCATAGCACTGCTCCAGCAGAACTCAACAACAGCTTCCTCATCACCAAGCTCCACTCACCAAGCCAACCTCAGCTCCACCACATCCCAATCCATGCCTGTTTATCCCAACTTTGCTGATACGATCACTCTCTCCGCTGCGAACCTTTCTCATAAATCCTCCCTTGTTGATGCTTGGATAATGGATACTGGTGCATCGGATCATATGTGTGCTTCTCTGTTGCATTTCATATCTTATCGACATGTTAAGAATGTCATGATCACTCTCCCTGACAATTCACAAGTTGCAGCCACGCATGTAGGATTAGCCAAAACTCCCACTGGCTTACTACTACACGATGCCCTGCATATCCCCTCTTTCTCTTTCAACTTGGATTCCATTAGCAAGTTAACTAAGTCCCTGCCTGTGTCTCTTTTGTTTGAATCCAATATGTGCAAAATCCAGGACCTAGCAACTCAGAAGACGATTGGTTCTGCAAACGAGTCTAGGGGTCTTTATCAGCTTTGCTCTCGTTTCACACAACGTGACTCCACTCCCTTTGCAGCCACCTCTTACAACTTACAGCCACAAGACATCAACCTATGGCATTGTCGCCTAGGACACATATCAAACAATAGGGCTCGTCTATTAGTGAAATGTAACCCTTCTATTCCCCTTGAAACAATAGAACACTGTGTTGAATGCCAGTTTTCCAGACTTAAAAAACTTCCTTTTCTGTCAAGTAACAATGTTCACAACAAACCCTTTGGACTAATTCATACTGATATTTGGGGCCCTTTACGTGTTGCCTCCCATGATGGTTTCTCCTATTTCTTAACCATCATTGATGATCATAGTAGAGCTGTTTGGACCTTTCTCATGAAACATAAGTCTGAGACCAGATCTCTGCTTCAAAGTTTCTGTCTAATGGTGACCAAACAGTTCAACGCCAGTGTCTGCACCATACGTAGTGACCAAGGGAGCGAGTTCCACATGAAGGAATTCTATTCCACTAATGGAATCGAGCACCAAATGTCCTGTGTATAACGACAAGAGCAAAACGGCCGTGTTGAGCGCAAGCATCAGGACATCCTAAACATAGCCAGAGCACTTCGCTTTCAAGCCAGTCTCCCCCTCAAATTTTGGAGTGATTGTGTCCTCCATGCTGTTCATCTTCTCAACAGACTTCCCACTCCTCTCCTCGCCAATAAAACTCCCTACGAGTGTCTCTATGGTCACTCTCCTACTTACACTCACCTCAAAGTCTTTGGCTGTCTTTGCTATGCTGCTACCCTAGATAGACATCGTACTAAATTTGATTCTCGTGCCCGCCAAGGGATTTACTTAGGCATAGTCCCTGGTGTTAAAGGCCACAAAATTTACGACCTTCACTCTCACTCTGTGTTTGTCTCTCGTGATGTCATATTTCATGAAAGCATTTTTCCATTTAAGTCACCCTCTTCACCTGTTCATGCATCATTACATGATCCTACTGCACCAGTTCCATTAATCCTTGCAGGTACTGATCCTGGAATTGTAGCATCTGGGGGGCCACCTGATACACCAGAGCTGCCACCCATCCAGGATCTACCAACGCCACCCTCACCCACCATACACCTACCTCCCTCACCACCTGCAAGCCCTAGTCCACAACCTTCACCCTCACCAGCTGCAAGTCCAAGTCCACAACCTTCGCAGTCTCCCACTCTCCCTCCTTCTCCAGAACCAATTCCACTGCCCACTAGGATGTCCTCTAGGCAAACCAGAGTTCCTGCCCATCTGAAAGATTACGTAGTTGGCACCACCAGAACCCCACATTATCCCATTTCCTCCTTCACCACCCTAGACAATCTCAGCCAGTCTCATAAACGATATGCCATGATCATAGCCAACACCCAGGAACCACAGACCTATGAGGAAGCTGTGAAGGATGAACGCTGGAATAGTGCAGTGATCGATGAGCTGCATGCTCTAGATATTAATCTGACATGGGACGTTGTTGATATCAAGGATTGCCCAGATGGGATCAACCCTGTTGACAGTAAGTGGGTTTTCAAACTCAAACTCAAGTCCAATGGAGACGTTGAGAGATTCAAAGCTAGACTTGTGGCAAAGGGATTCACGCAGATATATGGAGTGGATTTCCTAGACACCTTCTCACCAGTTGTGAAGATGAACACAATTAAACTCCTGCTAGCAGTTGCCTCTATAAAGAACTGGCACTTGGAACAGATGGATGTTAGTAACGCCTTTCTTCATGGCGATTTAGATGAAGCCGTGTACATGAAACTACCAAAGGGGCTCCACGATAGGTATGACCCTCGAAGTAAGGTATGCAGGCTGAGAAAATCCTTATACGGATTGAAGCAGGCAAGTCGCCAGTGGTTTGCCAAGCTGACAGAAGCTCTGTTGAGGTATGGTTTCATTCAGTCCCTCTCAGACTATTCTCTGTTCACCAAAGCAGACCCTAGAAGGAGTGTTGTGATGTTGGTATATGTAGACGACCTCATCTTATCAGGAAGTAGCATGGAATCGATTGATGAGGTGAAGGCATTTCTTGGGAAAGAGTTCAAGGTGAGAAACCTAGGACCCCTAAAATTCTTCCTAGGACTGGAAGTTGCAAGAAGTGAGGCTGGCATTTCAGTTTGCCAGCACAAGTATGCCATAGATTTGCTTAGTGATACAGGGCACCTCGATTGCAAACCAATCAAGACACCAGTGGATGTTAAGACACGTTTGAGTAGGGATGAGAAGGAGCCCCTGGTGGACATCACTGATTAAAGGAAGTTAATTGGAAGGCTGAACTACCTGGTGACGACCAGACCTGACATTGCATACTCAGTCCAGCAGCTATGCCAGTTCCAACATGAACCTCGAAGCAGTCACTTGCAAGCAGCGCATCAAGTTCTACGGTACGTGAAGAACTCTCCAGGTCAAGGCCTGTTCTTCAATGCTTCGGACTCCCTGATCATCAAAGGCTACAGTGATGCTGATTGGGGGCGTGTCCAGACACAAGAAAGTCCATCACGGGCTACTGCACCTTCCTTGGTAATTCGTTGATTACTTGGAAGGCAAAGAAGCAAAGCACCATGTCAAAGTCCTCCTCAGAGGCAGAGTACAGATCGCTGTCCCAACTCTCATGTGAGGTACAATGGCTCAAGCAACTCCTTAATGATTTATTCATTCCACATGATAGTGTGATCGAAGTGTTTTGTGATAATAAGTCAACAATTCACATGGCGGAGAATCCAGTTTTTCATGAACGCACCAAGCATATCAAGATAGACTGCCATGTTATTAGGGAGAGAGTTCAGAATGGATTGATTGCCCTCAAGTATGTATGTACAGACAGGAACCTAGCGGACATCTTCACGAAAGGGCTCAGCCCTAATCGTTTTCAATGGATTCTGTTCAAGCTGGGTGTATACGACATATACTCGCCAACTTGTAGGGGGCTATCAACGGATATGAGGCCTCCACTAGGTGACAATGGGAGAGATGAGCTGGCACATGACTCAGCATATAGGGAATTGAACATAGTACAGAGTTAGTTAGTGTTTTTGTATTGTAGTTAGGATTTTACATTTCTGCCACTTTGGCTTTGTATATACAGTGCAGTTGCACCATTAATGGAAGTAAGAATTCTTCCCCATTCTTCATTTCTCCTCTCCTTCTCTCGATCATCTCTGTCAACACGCTGCTTCGAGAATGGGGAGTTCTGATGATATGGTATTGGCCGTGATTATGGTTGGAGGACCCATGAGAGGGTTTTTTTTCTTACAATGGATAATCCTTTCCTCTTCTCTTAAACTGGAGGATTGCAATTCTCGTATAGATGTTATTGTAACGGCATCAGTTGTAAAAAGCTTGCATCTTTTCTATGTTGGTTTTGGCAGGGACAAGGTTTAGGCCTCTCTCCTTCAATGTTCCAGAGCCAATTTTTCCCTTGGCTGGACACCCCATGGTTCATCATCCCATACCTGCTTGTAAAAGGGTCACTTCTCTTTCTTTTCCTTACTTCTCCTCCTTTGGAAATTTTTGCACTTTCTGAGTTGTCAATTCATAACTGCATTTCTGGCCTTTCATTCTGCTGTTTTAGATTACGAATTTAGCTCGAATTTTGTTGATTGGGTACTATGAGGAAAGAGAATTCAGTTTGTATGTGTCTTCCATCTCCAATGATCTTCAAGTCCCCGTTAGGTAACCTTTCAGAGAGGGCTTATGGTAGTAGGTTATTTCTGTTTCCAAGTTGTACTCGGAAATGTGAGTGTTCTCAGTGTGTTTTTGCATCAAGGTACCTGAAAGAGGGCAGGCCACATGGTTCAGCTGGAGGTCTTTCCTATTTTAGGGACATTATCATGGAAGACAATCCGGTTTGAGTTTCTCTTGAAGCACATTTGGCTTAATTAATCATTCCTTTATACGAATGTAAAGCATATGCTGATTTACGCCTGTGATATCTATCTTATCCGGCAGTCGCATATCTTTTTGCTCAATTGTGATGTTTGCTGCAGCTTTCCATGGTCTGGCGTGCTTGGTAAGTTTTATCTACTCTCAGTGATGTGGATGCTATTTGTATTGATTTTTCGTATTAGGCGAAGCATACTACGAAATATGATCCTTTGTGTGTGCTTTCCCCCTTGATTTTTGTGACAATTTTAAAGGCACATAGAAGATATGGTGGGATGGGAACACTACTAGTGATCAAGGTTCGTGTCGTAGGGTTCTTTTATTGGATCTCCTTCTGTTACCCACATCTTCTTTTCCTTTTGTCTTGAAGCTAATAGCTTAGCTGTTTTCTGATTCAGGTATCTGCAGAATCAGCGAGCCAGTTTGGTGAATTAGTTGCAGATCCTAATACCAGAGAACTGCTGCACTATACAGAGAAACCTTAGACATTTGTATGTATTTATTGTAGTTGCACATTATCTTGTTCGTTTGTGACATTTAACATTTTATGGAGTGAATTCCCTTAAATCTGTGGAATGCAGGTGAGCTATCAGTAACAACGGGGGATTTCAAATCCAACTGAAATGATAATAAACTACCACCCAATCCCAACAAATATTTAGGGAACCCAACCGATAAATAGAGTTTCATACGTTATTAGGGAAAAAATAAAGGGGAAAAAACCCCTTAAGGAAATATTGTTCTGTTCATCAGAGGTTGCACAATCAACTTTTTTTCTTTGTATTAGGATCACATGTATTGAAGTCCGAGTCTATGGTCTATGATTGACTCGTTGTTCCATCCCTTTTTCACTCTACATGATACAAACATCCTAACATATCTGTACCATTTCCAAGTAATCAAGGTAGGTTTTGATGTAGCCTCACGAAAGGTAACTTGTGTATAAAACTAATCATCCTTCGAGTAGGGTTCAAAGGTGCATCATGACTAGTAATAATTTCAGACAGTTTCCTCACAAACAACTCTTTATCTACAATCGGAGCAAAGAAACCAAAGAAACACAATCCTCATGGAACACCAAATCCTCCAGGCTGGCCACTAAACCACACAAAAACTGCTCCATCTAATCTTTAGTTCTGGAGACACAAGTCAGTCCCACTGTTAACTTTCTTCAACCTGTCGTAACAAAACGCAAAAGTGGGGTAAGGTGGTACACGTAACAACACTAGTAGTATAGCCCACAATTTCTCCTTCTACACTTCAATTGCCCAACAAACCATTCTTGCTACTCTCATCTACTTCTCGTTTTCGTCCTTCTGATGCTGTGGTCATGTTTTGAATTGGGCTCTGACAATAACAGCAGCACTTCAGTCTCAGCATACACAAATTTATGTCCTTTATCTACTGGTTGGGCCGCAACTCTAACTTGTATGCTTGAATCTCCATCGGAGATATGGAAACACGACCATCCTCAGATACATCTCCCGCCTTCTCATGGTAACCCAGTAGGTCCATGTCATCGTGAAGAAGATTCAGAGACGTTGCTTCTGGCATTCAGTACCGAGAATCCCTGGAACATGTTGAATATATTAACAGGTACATCGGCAAATCTTGTGCACTTTGATCTTCCCGTCCGGCAGTAGGAAGCATCCCAGTGCCGCCTCTGGAAGATCAGAACCTAGATCTCTAACAAACCTAGGATCTCCGACCAGCTCACGGGAGAACAGTGCTGGCCTGGCAACTTTGAAATCCACAATGTGCAAGTCACAAGGCAATGACGCAGCTAAAGGAGAGAATGATCTGCCGTATGTCTGAAGAGATAACTCCTCGTGGTCCTTTGAAATGCAGGCAAATAAGGGATAGTTCAAATGTGCACCTATACGATGAGAAAGAAGAGATGGGCTCAAGGGAACTGGATTGCTGACTGGGTTTGATGTTGACGAAATGTTGGTCTCGAAAAGTAGGTGAAATACCACATTCATAGGGCGGTTATCCGTCACCCCTTGCCTAAGCCCACGCCCATCATCTCTTAGCAAACGACGGTCAACCATAATCTCCAACCATCCATCTGTAAGACTTGCCACGCCCAGGGACTGTCTGGAATTGACAGAAAACCTGTCACCGTTAGATCCTTGGATAAATGCCAATGAAGGCATCGGATAGTAATTTCCTTGCAATGGAATCTTATCATATGTTTCTCTGCGGCTCATCTGAAACCCATTTAAATCAGAGTAGAATACCCCCTTATTATCAATATCTGTCTTGTACCGAACTATCAATTCACGGTCATTGAACTCATCGCCAATAAGCTCAACATGATATTCAGTTTCTACAACAAACTCCTGTACAGTATTGCCTCCATTATAAATACGAGTACTGTGGGAGACGGGATTCCTTCGAAACGCTGTATTCGGATATGAGAAAACCTCCTGCATCAGTGGACCCTCTGCGATGACTGTTATCCCATCGTTTTGGATGATAGATTTAGCATCACCAATGGGTTTAAACAAGTATGCACCACTGCCATCACTAGAATACATTCCTATTTCTTCTGCCATAACATAGCTAGAACCATTTTTATGTTTAACATTCTGCAATAACCCATGTTTGATGTTGAAGATAAGAGTTTGCTGTCGATTTTGGATTTCTGCCGAATCACCTTCTGCCTTGGAACAAGCATATGAAGTGGGGCACGAAAAGGAATTTGGAGAGACGTACTTTAGTTTGGCTGGTTTTGCTTTTTCACATCCCACATAGCTGTTGGCAACATAATATGTTTCCAGTCCCATTGCTGGGACAGAAGCTTTCCAGTGGACTCGGTGCCGCCCACTAAATATATTGTTACCATCATGTTGCAGCTCCGGAGATACCTGGCTTTGGACGCAAGTCCAGTTGGAGTCCAGAACAGTGACATCTGGTCTATTAACAACAACCATAAAGACTTCTTCTCTCACTTGCTCAGTGGGATTAAATAGAACCACCGATTGTGCAGTACCTTCACTAGGACTTAAGGCTTTATGCACTGGTTGAACATTGTACTGAGCCCTTACTTGTTCGGCCTCGAACTTAGCAGGGTTTAGATCAAGTTTCTCCAAGTGCATGCCAAGAAGTACTTCAATAGCCTTAGACATGAAGATCTGAAGATCTTCCAAAGAAGTATGCATCCGCATCCCGTAGTCCCAAACAACGTGATCCTTAGCTGTGCCTGTTACCCCATCATGATGTTGAAAAAGAGCTAAATTCCTCCTAGCAGCTGTCAACTTATGGCTAAACCCTATAACCAACTTTTCACACTGCAGCCTTTGACAATGGCCAACGAACAAAGCCACCATCATTTCGGTAGCACGTAATGTTTGCTCTAGGACCCGATTAACAGCTTTGAAAAAAGGCCTTGAAACATAATAGCCACTCCAATAATCCTGCTCCCTATCAGCATAAGTGAAAAAATCCCCAGATAGAGAAGGAAAACCTCCAATATGACTAGATCCAATTTCGCCAGGAACTGAGTAATTTTTTCTGTCGGACTCCTCATGTAGCACTTGGAAGTAATCATCTAGAGTACCAAAATTTGCCTCGGCATTTAGACTAGGGTTTGAATTGATGTGATCAAACAACATTTGGTAATTACGATACTGGGCCTCAGCTTCATCGACAGTTACATATCGGAACTCATCCCCAAGAGGAATAAGCAGAGTATTTGTTCGATATAATACTGACTTCTTCTTGTATTGATCTAGCAGCAACTTAGCCCTCTCATGCACATTTTCTGGAGTGGTATCCTCTGGGTTCTGGTGCCAAGGACATAACTCATAGAAGAAGCCAGACACTCGGGCAAAATCAAACTGATAACAAATTGCAGGTTCTGGCCCACAAGTATGTGGAATATCATAAGAAATAGAAAGGCATCATGTGCACAAAAATGTCTGTAGTTTCACCCGCATCCCAACTCTGCCGCCAAACAAACTCTAAATTTCTATGCAAAGCAAGTTCCTTCTTAAGCTCATAATGAGTCCTCTGATTCAGCATATTCTCAAACCCCATACGGCGAAGAAGGTATGCCATAGTTGAAGAATAACCAAAGGGATCTATTGCCCAAGAATTCTTCGGAATGATACCAATAGTGTCGTTCAACCAAATGTTCCCTTCTTTAATCTGTTACACAAACTCAAGAGTTCTACATTCAAGATACTTTTTGCACAGTAAGCAGCGTGAGGACATGTTGCATTATACCCACATCATTCAAGCATATATTACAACTTTCTAATCTTTGAAAAAAATTGTGATAAAAAACTTGATTCCAAAAGTTTTCAGTGATAATGCTGTTTTTTGAAGAAAAAAAATCTGGACAGAAATTGTAGTGCCGCGTTTAAAAATTTCAACATCAATAATTAATAAATAATCATCAGCACTTGAAAAAAAAAAGAATATTTTCCTTAAAAATTAGGCTGAATAAGAAAGCCTAGAGGCAATGCAAATACAATGCTTCTAAATCATGGTATAATCTCTTAACATATATGCAGATATATGTTGAGGTAGATAGAGGCTTGAGTATCTACCTGTTCAATTATCGAGAAGAAGTGGGAATTCGCCTGTGTCACAAAATGAAAACGAATATCTATCATCAACGAAGATGCCAAACCAACTTATTTTGAAGAGGGATACTAGTCTCTACTTATTTCATCTACATACCTCATCGGTCATCACCCAACCACCACCTACAATTTCTAACTGGCCATTTTTAACCAGTTTGGTGAAAGATGCTCGTTTTCCCTCAGATGCATCTCTCCACCATTTCTCAAGATAAGACATCTCTTCCCATATGAACTTCCTCCGAACATCCTATAGGCCAAAATTAAATCATATAAAAAACTTGCAACAACAAAATCTTAAAGAAATATTCACTCCAAAGGCGAACAAAATCCTTCTCCAAGTAGCTAATAACAATGTTCGGGAAGGCGCGCTGAGGCGAGCGCTGAGGCAACTAAAAGGCCGAGGCGGCGGCCTCCTCACCTCGACTCGGCTGAGGTGAAGAAATAAGGCAAGGCGATGGCGAGGCGTTGACTAAAGGCCGAGGCCCCGAGGAGCCTAATCGAGGGCGAAATTAAAAATAATCAATTACTTATCTGAAAATTGACGGACCTAAACCTAATCGTATCTCCGCCTTCCCGAACAATTCTCTCACTTAAAATTCTGCCGCTCCCTCTCCGACCCATCCCCTCCGGCGCTCCTCTCCTCCCACGGCTCCAGCAGGCGCCGCTGCTCCGTCTCCAACTTACGGCGTCGCTACTCTGTCTCCAGGTGCTCGCCGCTGCTCTGTCTCAAGCTCACCTCACCGCTACTCTATCTCCAGCTCGTGGTCGCTGCTGCTCTGTCTCAAGCTCACCCCGCTGCTGCTCCGTATCAAACCGTCGCCGCCGCTGCACCATATCCAGCCGTCGCCGCTGTTGTTCCGTCTCCAGCTGTCATCGCCGCTGCTCCATCTCTGTAAAGGTGAGTTTTTTTACTTTGGAGGAATTAAGGAGGGAGGCCGTAGAGTAGGCTGAGTTTATACTTTATAGTGGGCAGTGAAGTGAATGGATAGTTGATTTGTTTGGGCAGTGGCTGATTTGATTCGTAACTCTTGATTAATCGATGAAGAGTTTGATTTCGAAGAAGAACAAAATAACGAGAAAATAGAGCTGATCGTTTTTGAAGATGATGAAGAGCATTGATGACCTGCCAAGCTATGAGGTTGATATCGTCTTTATGGCTTATCTTATGCCTTCATGGTTTATCTCATGTGTGTATTTTTTTATGTTAGAACTTGAGCATTAGTTAGCTTGAACTTTATCAATTACAAAACTATAATTTTGTGAACTTTGTATTGTTATGTTTGAACTTGCCTATTTCAGTGAAATCTATTACATTCTTTCAAAAACGCCTAATTATAATTAGGCAACACCTAATTAATTTAGGCGTAAAGTAGAACCTTACCGCCTTACGCCTTCCACAACCTTGGCTAATAACAACAAAGCAAAAGAATGCATAGGTACATGTATGCATCCACAAGCATTTCAATAAAAAAACAGAGGATATAACAAACTAAAAAGACACAGACATGGAACATGTAGGTAAGTGGTATTGAATTCTACAACCTCAGAAAGAAAGTGGCATGCACTTTGCACCGGTTATGTACCCACTCAAACTGAACCGACGGCACACAAGAATCAAGTTGTCAACACATTTAGTCCATGAAGACTGAATTCATATGTACAACGGCATTAAACACGTTGTTAGCAGCCTGATATTGCCTCCACCTAACATAGAAATTTCATATGATTGATTCAAAGCTCAGAAACCAAACAAATATTCCCAGCTATCGAACACACACATATGGTTCAATACACCATAGACTATCTTTCAAAGCCAACATTGAAAGCAAGTGAGCCAATAAGAACCACTAAAAATATCAAACTATCACCTTAGAAAGCGTTTCCACAATTGTGTCGAGTATATGCCTCGACTGCTTCTCGTAGTATTCGTCAACAGTAAGCTTCCAACCGGGATCATTATGCGAATGAGGCATCACGATAACCTTCAACTTTTCATCATCCCACTCATTCCCTCGATAGCTTACTCTCCATCCTTGCTTCCACGGCCCGCCATCCGTATCCAAGAACTCGATCTTATCGTACAAATCCTTTGTAGTTAAATCGACAGTTGTCCCATTACTCATACCGTTCTGAATTGAATTTCTCCTGGCAGTCGTCTTCCGCTGCCGAACTGGAGGAGATGGCATCGAACTGAACGCAGAAGAAAATAGCGGTTTGGGGAAGCCGAAGTGCAGGACGGTGAAGAACAAGAAGAGGAGAGAGATCGAGAGCGAGATGGTGAAGAAGTTTGTGAAAAGGAAGTTAATCAGAGCCCCGCGTTTCCTAGGTTTTCTCGACGGGATGAGCTTGGACTTGCTGGTAATAGACGTAGGAAGGATCGACTGTGGCCAGCCGCTGCCGCTGCCGCCGCCACTTCCTCCTCCCCGACGGGAACCAATGTAAGAAGACAATGGCATCTTTGTCTTTACCTCTCGGGGAAACCAGCTCCGATTGACGGCCTTCCGATGCGGAAGCTCTTTGGTTTTCACGAAAAAACGTTGTTCGTTTGAGAACAGAGATCTACATGCAGGTGGATCAGTGAACTAGAATTGTTCATCCATCCAAGGATTGATAAATTGAGATTCGGAGGAGACACTTGAATGACCAGGCAAGGTTTGAGTCTTCCCAGTCGAGCACTGACGCTGTTGAAACGATATCTTTTTTTCTTTGTTCGAATGGGTTTAACCATTTCTAGTCACTCAAATTTAAGGCAAGTACCTCCTCAGCCTACTTAAATCACCTAAAGTCCTCAACCTCCCTTAAATCACCCTAACCTCAAATCGTTGATCGTAACATCATAAACCAATAAGAACCTCATTAACAAGAGAAATTTCTAATTTTTTCGTCGCTTATCCTCAACTTTATTAAGGAGATTTTTCACCTTCTGGTCGTTTGTCTTTAGCTTTAAGTGTAGATTGTTTTTATTTTTTAGCCAATAGAGTTTTGTTCATTTAGTAATATGATTTGTTCTATTATCTCTTTTAGACTATATAGAGACTAATCTTGCAAATTAGATTAATTATTTAATATCTTTTATATTTGCCATCTTGATCCCTTCAATTAAAAATTATATTTGTAAAAAAAATAAGAGAAATCTCAAAACATTAATTTCCTAAGTGAAACCCTGGAAACGGAGTAGAGACAAAGATTACATTAAATCAATTTAGGAAATTGTGTTCTTGGCACGATCCTTGACAACTCTGTAAAATTTTGTGGTGATGTGAAAATCAAGTATTCCCTCAATTCTGAAACTTTATGGAAAATAAAAATGTTTGTAAAACGTTAATAAGAGCTCAATTAAAAATCATGATTTTTGCCATTCCAAAATCAAACCTCCAAACGTCACATTTGTAAATCAACACTTCATGCTCGTTAGATATATACCTCTATGGGCGACCGACGTAATCCTTATTCTACTCATAATCATTTTTTAACTAAAATTTTAAGAAAAAAATCAATATAGCGACACACCATAAACTAAACTACAAAAAAAGGAGGGAGAAGGGAGTTAGACTAACAAGAAATCAAACTATATAAACTATTAAAAACCTCCCACAAAAAAGTATTCAATTATTTTATACATTATAACCATTAAAATAAAATAAAATAACTATTCTATACCCCATCATTAGGATAAAAATTGGTTTGTGGTTAGTTATTTTAACTGCAAATCAAACTTTATTTTGTGATTTATGGTTAATTACTAATCACAAATTTGGTTAGTGGTTAACCATTAACTATAAATTTGGTTAGTGGTTAATGATTAACACAGCCAAATCTCTCACAAATCCCCCAATCCCCACAACCAAATCCCTTTAAACCCAAATCCCCACGATACCCAGATCGATCGGTAAGGGATGTACAAGGATTCCCTTACCTCTGGCACCACAATACTATTGATTGAGTCACTTGATTTGAGGAGCTTTGATTATCGTAGTCGAGTTCGTTTGTTGGAGGGCCCAGTTTCACCATCGCAACGCCGACGATCGATTATAGAGAGGGAGAAGCTTGTAGTCGTTCGAGCTCAAAGCCTGATGTTGGAGGGCCCTGTTTCACCGCCGCCGATCTATTACAGAAAGGGGAAACTTCATCGGGAAAATCCTTCTCTTTCCCGAGTCGTACCCGGAGATCTGTTCGACGGACAAAGATAGAGCCTCAGTGTCGTTGATAAGAGTTATGATCATCTTATTCAATTAGTTTGTAGGATGAGCAGAATCCTTGTGGAGGTAGAAGATGAAGAAAGGTGGCTTAGGAGTCACAGTTAGTGGTTTTGTGATTAACCACTAACCAACCCGAAAATCGAGATGTGGTAAGTGGTTAATCACAGGTGTGGTTTTGGCAAGAAAATTGCCTATTTTGTGGTTCGGTTAACCATAAAATTTGATTCAGTTCAACCGAACCATTTCCACCTCTAACCATAACCATTCAACTTATAGTCTTCTTTCTCCATAATCGAAGTGGCATTATGATAGAGGGTTACTAAACGACGCCCTAGTTTTCGAATTAAACCACGCCCTACATTCATAATGACCTAAACATCCATTCCGTATAAATGAAAAACATGAAAACTTACTAGTTCAATCCAAAAAAACCCTTATTTACTATGTTTTAGTTGGTGGAAAACACTCTCGACGAACCACGCCTCAAAATTGGAAAGGTAAGAAATTGAATTTTGGATCTGAAAAAAAAAAAATTTCGGACGGACCGGCGTTCCGTCCGGTCAGACAACCCAGACGGAAATCCGGTCCGTCTGGTTATTCTCGTCGGAATTTGGCCTCGATCTGAACATAAAAGTTGTAGACAATTGAACTAGCTTTCCAATGCCGCCGGTCTTGCATCAATCCGACATCTGAGCGATCAGTTATGTCAAAAATACTAAACTGAAACGTTTTTCGACCAAGCCATTTATTAGAGTTAGTGTTTAGGGGTTAGTTTTTAGGGTTTAGAGGTTAGTGTTTAGGGTTTAGGGTTTAGATTTTAGTGGTTAGGGTTTAGGGTTTAGTGTTTAGATTTAGGGTTTAAATTTTAGTATTTAGAGCTTAGGGTTTAGGTTTAAGGGTTTAGAGTTTAGGGTTTAGTGTTTAGTGGTTAGGGTTTAGGGTTTAGAGTTTAGTCTTCAGGGTTTAGGGTTTAGGGTTTATATTTAGGGTTTAGGTTTTAGGGTTTAGGGTTTAGGGTTTATGATTTAGGGTTTGGGATTTAGTGTGTAGGGTTTAGCATTTAGGATTTAGGATTTAGGGTTTAGAGTTTCGGGTTTAGAGTTTAGTATTTAGGGTTTAAGGGTTAGGGTTTAGAGTTTGGTGTTTAGGGTTTAGATTTTAGGGTTTAGGATTTTGGGTTTAGGGTTTACCGTTTAGAGTTTACGGTTTAGGGTTTAAGGTTTAGGTTTAGAGTTTTGTGTTTTGTGTTTAGGATTTAGGATTTAGGGTTTAAGGTTTAGTGTTTAGGGTTTAGAGGTTTAGAGTTTGGATTTTAGGGTTTAGGATTTAGGTTTAGGGTTTACCGTTTAGAGTTTAGGGTTTAGGGTTTAAGGTTTAGGTTTAGAGTTTTGTTACGGACCTATTTTCCATCCGGTCAGACTACCCAGACGGAACCGATTTCCGTCCGAATTTTTTTTTTTCAGATCTAAAATTCAATTTCGTACCTTTCCAATTTTGAGCCGTGGTTCGTCGTGAGTGTTTTCGACCAACTAAAGCGTATTAAAACATACGAAATAAGGTTTTTTGGATTGAACTGGTAAGTTTTTCAAGTTTTCGAAATTTATTAAAGGATAGTTTAGTAATTCATTATTTTAGGGCGTCGTTTAATTCAAAAACTAGGGCGTCGTTTAGGGATTCACTGATATTTATCTCTCATCTATTTTCATGCTCTGTTTTTACCTTTTCGCCATGTTCTTTTGTTTTCGCAAAAAACTTTAAATTGGCACGAACTTTGTTGAAATTACACGTTTATACATGACGTTATAAAAATTTCATGAATATTAATATATTTGTCACGTGATATGTTTCCGTCCAAATCCGTGACAGCATGGATGGATATCGTTAGGTGACTGTATTTTTAGAGTGTAGGACACACGTGGATATGTTGATTAATTATATTAAATGTATTTTTTCTCCTCTTTTTTCTTATATCTTTCCTCTTCTTCCTTCTTATATCTTTCCTCCTCTTTTTTCTTATTTTTTTATCATCTTCGACTTCATCTCTTCCATCTCCCTCGTCATTCTTCCATCCCTATTTCCTTCTCCCAATATCTTATTTCTCTTCTATGCTAGTGCAGAGCTGTTGCGATTAACCTTCTTGATCTTCTTCTCCAATTATGTTCTCTATTTCAATTAAACTTCTTTTCCAACTCGGTTAGGACCCTAATTTTGGATTTCAATTAAGCTTTTCCGATACTCTAGATTAGGTGAAATGGGTTCGAAGCAATATAGTCGTGAATCATCTTCAGGTGTGAAGCAGTCAGAATTAAGCCAGTCCAAAGGGGAAGTGTCGGTTGCCGAGCAGATTTTACACCGCTAACCAAATACCCACTAGATTGCTCTAATAAAATAGTATTTCTTTAGGTTCTTTCTAACTCTATTACTCAAATTAGATTATGCTAACTAGACCAAGTGACAGAGAATGTTTGTTTGTTTGTTGAAGTAACCAATTATGAACTAAGAATGTAAATCAAAAGAAAACAAGTGCAAGAGATTAAGTTTCAAATATGGGAATGAAGGTTGTTCATACTCGAATCCACTAAATCTAGCAATGCATAGATGAACGATATGCAATCTCAATTATTCAAGTTATAATGGCTTGGTGATTTTCTACGGTAGTCTTAGATAACTATTGCACCTCTAAACGATTATAGACTCCTCTCTCGAGCTAATCTACATCTAAGCGGAATGCACAAAAGGTGTTCGATGAAACCCCACAACGATAAATGATGCAAAAAGCATAAATGATATGTTCCTCTCTCAAGCTAACAAAAACTCTAGAGTTCTTCCTAAGCGACCTATTAGTCTATGTTCCTCTTGGACCCACAAATTAACGAAGAAGATTCAATCAAGATGATACGAAGAGAATGAATATGAAATTAGGTTTAGCAAGAACACACGATAATCCTGAATAACATCGATAGCAATATCAAAGGTTTAGAAACCCATCATCTATACAAAAGCTAAGCTAAAGCTTCATCTAATCCAAACAACACAAAAGGTTTAGCCGCTCATCGTTTTGAAAAATAAATCACCAGAGAAGAGAAGAAAAACTAGAGAAGACGATATGTTCTTCGTGGTAATCCCAATCTTCGACTTGATGATTTGTCATTCACCAATTGTGGTTGGTCCTCTTGCTTCAATCGTCTCTCTGGAACTCTAGCTCTCTCTAAGAGCTTGAAAATATGTGTATAGTGAAATATATTTCGTCCATAGGGGATCTCGGAGGTATTTATAGGCTTCTGAACCGAGTTGGAGTGGGATTAAACTCAAAAATCTCGCCAGGAAGTAGAACATGGCGTGTCCCTGAAGAACATGTCGTGTCCTAGAAGGACATACCATGTTCCACAAGTACATGGCATGCCCCTAAAAGGACATGGTCGTGTCCTTTCTTCTACTCTTCTCGGCCGTGGGCATCAATAGGAAGAACACGCGGCCAGGTTCTTTTAGAACACGCTGTGTTCTTTTACAACACGGTATTTGATGACTGTGTCAAAATAAAAGTTGTAGAGAATTGAATTATATGTGTAACACTGCTAGCCTTGTACCAATCGGACTTCTAATCGGACTTCCTTTGTAACACCGCTGGTCCTGTCAGAGTCAGATATCAGATGTATGATTCCTTCATTGGCTCTTATGACAGATGCATCTAAGTCAGAATCTACTATCTAGTGTATGCTCATGCTCCCAACCATATGGTTTGTTCGAGTCATTCTCCCCCATCTGACTACCACCTTCATTAATGGATGGCACATGGTCAATTTCTTCCATGTACATGTTTACTATACCATTCCGTGCAACATTAGCAAGCAAAAGGGTGTCACTGTCGCTGAGAATCGGGCACAACCCTTCAGCCAGACAAATTCATGGTCGTAGGAACCAAAGGCGGGATACGGATTTGAAGTTCAAGTCCTCTATACCAACCTTAAGCATTGCCTCGTAACAGAGAACATCACGCGTTAATTATATCTCAATGGCGTCATCACCGTCATATTCAACACCATTGTTTCCGTAAATGAGTTTACCCCCAAATGTCAAATCATCCCAACGTATTCTTTACCCATACAACATGAAAAATGCCAAAAAGACATGTTGGATTCAAATGATACTGAAATACAACTCCCACACGTGCATTCCAAACCCTGGCTAAGAACGAAGAGAAAAAGTAGCATGAAGGGTCCATATCCTAGGACTTCCCAACTACTAGCAATAAAGAATTAGGGGAATCAAACACTAAATGATAAATTGCAACAGACGGAGAAATTAGGGTTTCAAGATACTACCAAACAAGAACCCTAATCTTGTCCCATATTATGGTCCCTCCAACTCCTCAATCAATAGAAAATGGACAAAAAAGGAGTAATAAAACTGCATTAAAGATGAAGGTCAGCAACCAACATGGACTAAAGTTAGCTTTAAGATTGTCATCTTCAGTAAGAAAGATTGTCGCCTCCAACTCTAACCATCGGAACAAAGATTGCTTGCTGGGATATAGTGTCGCCGATTTGATGTCAAAGAAAGCGGTGACGGATTGAGACGTCTCCGCTACTAGGGTTCCATGGTTCGACTTTGATAGAGAGATGAGATTATGAGCAAATAGAACGACGATGGGTGATAGATGGAGAGGGGGTAAGGGATAGGATTTTTTTGTTTAGTGGTTAGAAATAAGGTTGAGATTCATATATAAATCTTGTGGCCCATATTAATTCTCTTTTCAACTTTTCACGTCAGCGATAATTCGGCTAATGTGGCACTCCAAGACTAGCCATGAATCAAAATAAAATGGGAGAACTTAAAAAATGCCACGTCACCTTAACGACAATGGACGGACTTGGACGAAAACATATCGCGTGACAAATATGTTAATTTCTTGATAATATGTGGTTATTTATGGAATTTCTGAAACGTCATGTATAAACGTGTAATTTCAACAAAGTTCGTGCCAATTTGAGGTTTTTTGCCTTTATTATTTTATACATCATAGCCATTAGAATAAATAACTATTCTATACACCATAATCATTCAACTCATAGTCTATGTTCTCCACAATCGAAAATGGCATGATGATAACACTGATACTTATGGGTCATTTGGGTAGGTGATTTGACAATGATTTGGACCTCCACAAATCACTCGTTTGGAACATAAAAAAGAGAAGATATTTGGGGGAGATTTAAAATCACCTTGTGGGCTCAAAGAGAATTTCGTTGGTGATTTCAAATCACATAGGAGAGGTAGAGATTTCGGAGGAAAGAGAAGAAATTTGAGAATTTTTTAACCAAAATTAACCCTTATTTCTTTTGGTAATTGATATGACCATAAATAAACTGAAGACATTTTCATATTTTTATTTTTCTTATTGTTGTGTTTGTTTTTTTGTCTCTCTACAATAATTGTATTCAAAATCACCCACAAATCACTCAGTCAAACGATCTATTTCGAAAATAGCAAGCTTCATTCAAATCTCTAGTTATTTCAAATCTCTTCCATTTCAAATCACCTACCCAAATGACCCATTAGTTCTCATCTATTTTCATGCCCTGTTTTCACTTTCTTTGCCTTGTTCTTATGGTTTCAGATTTATTTATTTTTTTCGGTATTTTGCTTTCAAAGTTTGGTTTTGCTTGTTTCCCCTGTTGGGGACCTTGTTTCAACCTTCATAATTGTTTTGTTTCACTCTTTTTAGTTGTTTTCTTTTAGCTCTGGTTCTTAAATCTGCCTCTATCGATTCTAAAGGGAGCTGTTTTATAGTTTGTTGCTTTAAATCTGCCTCTATCAATTCTAAAGGGAGCTGTTTTATAGTTTGCTGCTCCTCTCGTTTCTATTCACCTACCTTCTTGCTTCACGCATCTTGTTGGTGATTCGGAGACTTATGGTTTCTTTATGAGTCTTGGATGCAAATTGTTCGATCGTGTAACAGGGACGATTTTTCATCAACGATTAGCTTTCTCGTCGTTTTTCTTGCTCGAAGGTTTCCGGTGGGAAGACTTTTCCTCTTCGTGCTAGCATCTACAGATTCTCGACGAGTGTTGACCTTTCTCTGACAGTTGCTTCAAGATTTGACTAAGACAGCTATCTAGATGGTTATGTTGAATATGTTAGGGTTGACAATGTGCATTCTGAGGACTTAGTCTTCATATTGTGTGTTATAAGCCTTATGTATTCTTGTCTTTGCTTTGGGTTTTGCCTAAATTTTGTAATCGTATTGCTTTTATGAAATGAAAACGATTTGTTAAAAAAAGATATTGATAGTCTGATTGATTGGATTTTGAAGTACTGAAATGTTTTTGAATGAAACCAAACCGAGTTGGTGACCAAAAAATGGGGCATTACATAAACACCTCGATCTGAAAATCGGAGAGAAATCAAGCAACTGTGATCGAAATCACTAAGGAAAACAGAAGAAAACAACACATAAAGAAAGGCTAGCAGAGAAAACCAAAGAAGAGGTGCTACCGCCGATCACAATGAGGTGTCAGCGATAGCTAAGGAAACGTGAAGGAGAAGAAGAAGAAAAGAGAGAAGGAAGAGAAAATCAGGTTTTCTTTCCTTTTTGGCCGTTTCTTCCTCTTGTGGGCTTGATTTTCTCCTTTGTAGAGCCTTGGTTTGCAGATCTGTAATTCAGATTCTTCCGTGTTCTTCTTGAATGCAAAAGGAGCCGTTTTCAGTTGCTTCTTTTCGTCTTTCTTTCACCTACCTCCTTGTTTAGCCCTTTGTGTTGGTAATCCGGAGATGTGGTTCTTGCATGAACTTGGATGCCGACCGTTGAGCTTGCACAGAGACAACATCAATCAAAGGAAAGCTATCTTATTCTTATTTTGACAGTTTCGACGACGAAGTCAAGGACGTTCTTTGGCAAGTTTCTTGGTCGTCGGCGGTTGTGGCAAGGTTTAAAGATCGACGGCTACAATCAATTGTTATTAGGAGATTAGGGTTATTGTTTCTGTGGGCTAGGTTTATATCGGGGCTATTGATATAATATCTTTTATCTTATTTTGTCTTTCTTTGGACTTTAACCCACTTTTATATCTGAATCCCTATTTGACGCCCTACTATTAGAATTAAACGACGCCCTAAATAAAGTAAATTATGTTATTATCCTTTCGTAAAATCAAAATTTATGTAAGAAGTTGTGTATATCGACGAACTAAATACCGTCAAACACTATCAAACACCCACAAATGAAGATCGAAAGTAAAAATTGAAGATCCATCGAACCTCCACGTAGATAAAATATCGAGAAAACAAAAATTCCGGCCACAAACCAGCCCGGCCGAAATCGGCGGCCGGCCTGGTTGGTTCTCAGCCGGAATCGGCCCAATTGTTTTTTATTATTATTACGTTTAGACCGAATCGGTTCAACCGAAATTAATTAGACATTGGACTCAATTTTTGTAACAATACTTTTTATTTACAAAAAATGTGGGAGTAGGATTCAAACCATGGTCTTTTAAGTAGAAAGACTAAGTGATTACCATCTCTACCAATATCACAATTTGATTAAAACATGCATTTAATTGATAATAACACACATTATCACAGCTAATTACTACTAAAAAGTAGCATCTTATCATAAATTAATTAAATTGTACATTACATCTCAATTATTTGATCAATAAAAACTTAAAATCAATTATATAATTTGAACTTCTTAAAAAATTATTTAGTAACTATATTTTATACAATACAAATTATGATATTGAATTCTCTATACTAATGGGTTTAAGGTTAAAGTTTTAGGGTTTAGCGTTTAGGATTTAGAGTTTTAGAATTTAGAGTTTAGGGTTTTATGGTTTAGGAGTTCTAAGGTTATAGGGTTTAGGGTTCTAAGGTTTAGGGGTTAGAGTTTAGGATTTAGTATTTACGAGTTGTCGGTTTTGTTTAATTTGGAGTTTTAGGGTTTTAGGTTGAGAGTTAAGGGTTTAGAGTTTAGACTTTAAGGTTTAGGATTTAGGGTTCTAAGGGTTTAGGGTTTAGGGTTTTAGAAATTAGGGTTTAGGGTTTGATTATTTAGGATACTAAAGTTAGGGTTTAACGTATAGAGTTTAAGGTTAAGCGTTTTATCACTTAAAGTTCTAGGGTTAAGGGTTTAGGGGTTTAGAATTTAGGGTTTAGGGTTTGGTTATTTAGGATACTAAAGTTAGGGTTTAGCGTTTAGAGTTTAAGGATAAGCGTTTTATGATTTAGAGTTCTAGGGTTAAGGGTTTAGGGTTTTAGAATTTAGGGTTTAGCATTTTATGATTTAGGGTTTTAGAGTTAATGGTTTAGGGTTTTAGAATTTAGAGTTTAGGGTTTGATGGTTTAGGATTCTAGGGTTAAGGGTTTTAAAATTTAGGGTTTAGCGTTTGATGGTTTAGAATTCTAGGATTAAGGGTTTAGGGTTTTAGAATTTAGAGTTTAGGGTTTGATGGTTTAGGATTATAGGGTTAAGGGTTTAAAATTTAGGGTTTAGCGTTTGATGGTTTAGAATTTTAGGATCAAGAGTTTAGGGTTTCAGAATTTAGGATTTAGGGTTTGATAATTTAGGGTTCTAAAGTAAGGGTTTAGCGTTTTAGAATTTGGGGTTTAGGGTTTGCTGGTTTAGGATTTTAAGGTTAAGGGTTCTGAGTTTTAGCATTTAGGGTTTAGAGTTTAAGGGTTTAGGGTTATATGATTTGAGAGTTTAGAATTTAGGTTTTAGGATTTTATAATTTCGGCACATACGAAAGTTCCGATGGAGGACCACCCGGCGGGTTGATCGAAAAAATCGGCCGCAAGAGGCCCCGGCCGGAAGCTCGTTTCGGCCGGAGGGGGCCCCGGCCGGGCCCTCTTGTGGTGATTTTTTCGATTCATCCCGATTTGTGTTCACCAAATTTTAACGAAAAACGTACCGTGAGAGGTTTTCGAAATAAGTATTTTGATAGTTTCGTCGGTACAAAGTTTCTCGAATTATACGTTTTGATAGTTTTGTCGATACTAAGTTTTTCGAATTTGTAAATTTGGATAATTTCGTCATTACGAAGTTTAGGGCGTCATTTAATTCGAAAGTTAGAGCGTCAAATAGTAGCCCTCTTTTATATCCTCTCCTTGACTTATATATGATATATATGGCTGATTTATAAAAAAAAACATAAACACCTCGAAGGTTTCACACACTTATTTCCCTCTGATCCTGATTCTTCTCGTTACACATCATTGCTTTCTTCCGGCCTCATACTATCATCACGGCTCCAATCACAGTTGTTCGACCCCAAAATCCTAAGCTAGATCCAAGAACTTGGGAAGCTGCAGGCGTCGACTTGCAGCAGACGAAGCAATGGGTGGGGAAGGGTAACCTATTTGCACTCTTCAAAAGTTAAGTGATCAGTTTTAACTTTTGTTTTTGGACAGATCAGTAACTAATGTTTATGATGTTGACATATAAGTGTGTGAAGGCAGGGAAGCAAATAGAATTCCCGCGGCGGGCCGAGGCCCATCCACGTTTCCAAAAAGGTTGAGATCCAAGTCCATTTTTGAAATTTTTGAACCCGCCATTTCCTCTGCTGAACGGCGTTTCTCGATTTCCTCTTTCCTTCTGGGGCACAACGCTGTTTGAGTCTTTGAGACTTGACTGCTTGCTCCTCTCGAGCTGTTTGTTTCGTTTCCATGGAATCCTCTGCTGCTGCAGTTTCCAGAGAATCGGAGGATCCCAATGGAAGCAGACCCTTCTACTGCCGCAAAGAGAAATCTCTGGGTGTTTTGTGTTCAAAGTGTGCACCCTTTCTCTTTCTCTAATCTATTTCCAACGAAGTTGTCATGTTTCTTCCGCCTCAATTTATGAGAAAGAAATTCCGATTTCTTTTTCTCGGTGAGGCGTTAACGCCTCTTCTTCCTTTGTTGATGTTGATTTCAGTTTCTTGAATTTGTATAACACCGAAGGGGTCGACTCCATTGGACTAGACGATGCCGCTGCCAGATTAGGTTTTTCTTTACATTTAGTTTATGCATATCTTCACTTTCTTCAATTGATTGGTTCCTGGACAGAAAAGATAAGAATGGGCCGCACCTTCAGATTGTTACTTAAAGGCGCATATTGATGATCTTGATTTGGTTTATCGTGTGCAGGAGTTGAGCGCCGACGGATTTATGACGTGGTCAACATATTGGAGAGTGTCGGTGTAAGATACTGGAATTTTAGGTCTATGAACTAACCTATAACTAAAGACTAAATCTTAGGCGTCTTCAACGGGAAGACACTTCTTAGGTCTCTGAATTTTCTTTGTTGTTGTCTAGGTTGTAGCAAGAAAACAGAAGAATCGGTATTCGTGGAGAGGGTTTGGAGCAATTCCACATGCTTTGGAGTGCCTCAAGGTTCAAAATTTGAAATGTGATTTTAATACTTCAGTTTTATGTTTCTTTTTATGAGCTTGAATATGCGCATATGGTCTCTCATTGTTACAGCAAAAATCCTTGGTGGAGAATTTCAGCGCTGCAAGTTGTCCAAGTTCTACACAGGTATGAATGCCCATGTTTTATAACGAATAGTGTGTCTATGAGGGTTACCTGGATGACTAAACCAACTATAAAGGAATAATGGATACGCATAACCATTTGTCATTTTCTGAATATGAAGCGGAAAAATCATCTCAATAAACGGAATGGTCAAAAACACAAAATCCAATCACCAAAATATACCGTAGAAGTGGTGACTGCATAATCTACATAGCCTAGTTTCATGGTGGTTAAGTCAAAACAACAAGCCTATACTTTAGTTGTGGATTGCAACCGGATCTTGAGTTTCTTTGTGCTAACAATTACTTTAGTTCAACTAATAGACAACCGCTATCTTACTTCAATTTTTGACCTTGAGATTCCTTATTATAGGTTCCAAAAGAGAACGAAGTTGGAGTATCTTCCAACACATTAACTGAAGGGCAGGACAATTGTTCAGCTTCATTAAAATCTGCTGGTAATGTTATTTGAGCCTTGTTTGATTTGTTCTGCTAGTCACCTAAAATCATCTCAAGTTACTTGGATAGTCTTCTAATTATAGAAAGAGACCAAACTTATAGTCTTCTAATTATAGCAATAGATCAAGCTTACATTTTTTCTTAAACCTCAGGTTGTCTATTTTGTGCATTGAAATTACATGCTTATTCTTTGTTTTGATGCAGACAGCAAGAGAGAAAAATCACTATGGCTTCTTACTCAGAATTTTGTCAAGCTTTTCCTTTCTTCTAATGTAAGTATGTTTCTGTCAAACTGGTTTGCTACTTGATATATTTCCTGTTTGCTTGGAACCTCACTCGATCTGTTTAGGAAGACATGATCACACTTGATACTGCTGCAACGGCTTTGCTGGGTGATTCTGTCAATTCAACAGCAATGCGAAGTAATTATCTAATCTTCCCATCCAATATATTGAACTCATCAAAATGATCCCTGCAACTCACTCTTTGTATTAACACCATTATGCAGCAAAAGTAAGACGACTGTATGACATTGCCAATGTTCTGTCTTCCATGAATCTGATTGAAAAGGTATGTTTCTGATACAGCCATCTCAACAGTATGTTACCTACATTCAAATGACCCTGATTGGTGTAATTTTCAGACTCATCACCCTGAAAACAGGAGGCCTGCTTTTAGATGGATGGGATGGAGAGGAAACAATGGAGACGTAGACACTGTGAAATTCCAGACAAACAAGAGAACTTTTGGGGCTGATATCACCAACTTTGCGTCAAAGAGGAACAG
This sequence comes from Linum usitatissimum, assembly GCA_030674075.2. Lineage (NCBI taxonomy): Eukaryota > Viridiplantae > Streptophyta > Magnoliopsida > Malpighiales > Linaceae > Linum > Linum usitatissimum. Next base: position 4,058,110 of record JAUJYP020001424.1, read on the forward strand.
GGTGGATTGGATTGATGAGAAGGAAAACACACCAGGTCATAAAAGATTGCAGGAAATGCATAGGGATAATCATGGAAGCAAGCTGAAGCAAAATACGGAGATAAAATCTAAGAGCTTTGTTTTTGGTCCGTTCAGTCCTACTGGTATGAACAAAGTAAGCAGCGCAGGAAATAAAAGTACAAGAGATATACAGGATGTGGAGACCCTAGCTTCTACGTGCTATCCACAATACTGCAATGAAGGTAAGCCTGTTTGATTGATGCCTTGTGAATTCTTGTGTCAGACTTGTCTGAACTCTTATGCATATTTTATCAAAGGGATGTGTGAAAATAGTGCATTGCATCATGCAATTGTTTAATGTTAGGACAACAACTATGCCTACTAATTTTGCAGTAACTGAGGGAGTTTTATGATTTTTGTGTGGCAGCTATAGGGGAGCTGTTAGGTCACTATGTAGAGGCATGGAAATCATGGCATGTTGGAGTTTCCAGGAGAGAAAGGCCCGAGCGAGATCGTGATTTCCAGAAGAGATTACCACCACCAACATAGACAACTGAACTAGCTAATAGTTCCATCCAAGGTTGTGAAATGCGTAAGGTGGAAGTAAGACAGTGAGGTCTTATCTCACGTCTTGGTCGATTAAGCGTTTTTTTAAAACTGTAATAGAAAATTAAATATAACAATGCAAAGTTCATAGAGTTTTAATTTTATAACTAACAAAATTTAAGTTCTCACATGGAAGAAAACACACATAAGATAATTAGATAAATCATAAAGGCAATAGATAAGCCATAAAGGCGATATCAAGCTCATAGCCTGATAGGTCGTCAATAATCTTCATCATCCTCGAAAGTGATGGGCTCGCTTTCCTCATTTTCTTCTTCTTTGCACTCAAACTCTTCATCATGAAACTCTCTAACTACTTTTGGACTCCTACGTGGTTCACGACTCTCACTAGCTCCAATTACCTCATCAATAACACTCCATTAGATGTCGTCGTGTCCTTTATCGTCCATCCCTAAACACATGCAAAGTTACACTTCACTTTGTCTTTGTTATTCGGATTAACTATTCTTCCATAATTTTCATCCTATATCACCCAACCTCCTTTTTAGACCACTAGCACTATCTACCCGAGATGAATCTCCCATGAAAATCCAGCATCGCCATATTTCACAAATACATGTAAACTGCAACTCTATTCACTGGTTCACTTAAACTATTAAACCTAAAGAAACAGGGAATAGAGAATAAGAGATGAGGGCTTAAAGAAACACTATGGCTTCTGAAACAGAGAAGGCGCCCGCAGTCACCTTGGCTTCGGATGCAGGTTCGGCGTCAGAGGGAGGAGTGGCGACTGATTCGGTTGCAAGCAGCGGTGGCAGCGGCTTCAATCGGAGGCATCGTCACCCCAGCTCTCCTTGAAAGCTTGCGCTAGAGAGAAGATGAAAGGAGGACGACGGCAGGCTGCAACACTCGGCGTCGGAGGGAGGAGAGATGATCGATTCGGTTGAAAGCGGCAGCGGCGGAAGCTTCAATCGGCGGTGCTCATGGAGGCTGCAACGTTGATTGGTGATGATGTGTGAGAGAACGGCGGAATCGATGGCTTAGGACTCATGAGTCCTAAATCGTGAATCCCCAATAATTTTTTTTCAGCGGTTGGATGCCGCCTTTTCCGTCTCGGCGTCAAGGAGGCGTTGCCTTGGCAGATTCCGCGGCCGATCCTCCTTAATCAGGTCGCCTTAGTCTAATCGGGACGTTTTTCCGCCACTCTGTCGAATTTTTCACCTAGGCGCGCCTTTCCGAACATTAATTATCATTTTAGATGCTTTGTTCAACTGCGTAGACTCGATTATTGTGGCTTTTCTTTTTGTTAACCTTGTCTGGATTGCATTCACTTGATGCACGAATACAAGAATGTCAGTAGTCACTTCCCAGTCACAGTATATCTCACATCATAGTTATCAGGTATCAAAATTAGATGTCAGGTTGGCAGTATGCAAGTATGCTTGACTTGCTTGGTGGATTGGATTCCTTCCAATTAGGTGCGTCGGTAGAGATATTGGTGTTGTTATTTAGTGAAGCAACAAAGTAAGGAGGATAAGCCTTACGAAGGTAGGTAAGCAAATGGATACATATATTGTGGTGGTGGATTGGAGATTCGAAGCCGAAGATCCAATTTGGATTCTGACCTGGCCACTTATGATTCTCCCTAACCCTAATTTTTTTGGTGAATCTCCCTAACCCTAATGTTATTATTCAACCCGTACCATAATATGGAAGTAAATAAATATTATATAGGTGGATATATCGTGTAGTATACTTAAATAAAGTGAGGTTTTCCGTGAACTCACGTATCCGTCTTAACTTTGGTATTACACCAAGGTCAAGTCCATGGTGCATATTTCCAACATTCCTCCCTCATTTTAGTGAAGTCTGTGATTTTGCTAAAATTACAACAAATATCCAATCGAAAACTCTTGCATCAATGAAAATGTCACGAAGATTGAATTTCCATCTTGTATATTACACATTCCAAAATACTCGAATATAGGGGTGTCGATATGGATTGAACCCGCCTACTCATTTGAGTATCTAAAGATAATATACACAAGAGTTTATCCTATCTATTCTATGATATCCTGACACTATTGACCGCCATGTTTCCCAATCCTCTCACGAGTGCACACGAAACCAAGTCCAAGTTTCTTGAAGCGGCTACACTTCATTCTCGCATAGGTTAATTCCTTACTCGTGTACCTACGTATACACTTTGTCAAGGAATCAATTAAGAAGTTAAACTTCAACCTCTATCACTCGCAGGTTCCGAAGCACATACCTTCGGGATAGTGCAAACCTTGTGCACCAGTTTCCATTCGTAGGCTTTCCGCATTGAATTCAGCCTCTAACATTGTATTAGAGGGGAATTGGGTGTCCTACGTTTGGAGAACTATGCAGGCTTAAGTCCCACCCCTCCTGCCGATTTGGCAACTAAATCTCTTGCTAATCCCTTTGTCAAGTGATCAGCTAAATTTTTTTTAGACCGAACATATTGCACTGTGATTGTCCCGTGAGTGATTAGTTCATGAACGTCACTATGCCACACCCCTAAATGACGAGACTTGCCATTATAGACCTGACTATATGCCCTTGGAAGCCCACAAAATTGCTTCTCCTCCAAGTAAGAATACCCATCTAGTAGTGGAGGTGTGATCCTCCATATTAAATATCCAACTTGCATCTGAGTACCCTTCAATACCCGACGGGCACCCCTTATACATTAAACTGTAATCCATGGTTCCTTTAAGGTAACCAAGTAATCGTCTGATTGCATGCCAATGATGAGTACTCGGATTACTTGTATATCTGCTCAACTTGCCAACCGCATAAGCGATATCAGGCCTTGTGCTTGCCATGGCATACATCAAGCAGCCAAGAACTTGTGAGTACTCAAGTTGAGATACTTCCATCCCTGTGTTGGGCATCAACTTCACACTAGGGTCAAATGGAGTTCTCAATTCTCGACATCCCTTACTACTAAACTTAGTAAGCACCTTCTCAATGTAGTGACATTGACTCAACGAAACTTCCTTCCCATTTTGTTTGATCCTAATTCCAAGGATCACATTTTCCTCCCCCATGTTCTTCATAGAAACCTTTGATGATAAGAATTACTTGGTACTATCAACTCGTTCTTGATCAGTTCCAAAGATGAGCATGTCATCCATATACCAATAGATGATGACTCCTTTACTGAGTTCATCAAATTTTGTATACACACACACTTGTCTGTCTGATTTAAACGAAAACCATGTGACAAGACAACATCATCAAACTTCTGATGCCATTGTTTAGGTGCTTGCTTTAGTCCATACAAGGACTTGATTAGTTTGCACACCTGATGCTCATTTCCAGGTATAACAAAACCTTTCGGTTGTTTCATGTATACCTCCTCATCGAGATCTCCATTCAAGAATGCTGTCTTGACATCCATTTGATGGATCACTAGATCATCGATTGATGCTAGTACTATTAATAATTTAATAGTCAAGATCTAAGCCACTGGAGCATAGGTATCAAAGTAATCAAATTCCATGTCATTGTTTAAAACCCTGAATCACTAATCGAACTTTAAACTTATTGATCGAACCATCGACTTTCATCTTCTTTTTGAAGATCCACTTACTTCATAACGGTTTACATCCCACGGGGAGATCCGTTAATAGCCAAGTGTTATTTCCCAAGATGGAATCCTTTTCCTCATCGACTGCCTTCTTCCAAAAGGCGGCGTCTGGCGATCACATAGCCTCTTCATACGTACTAGGGTCATTGTCAACATTATAGCAGTACAAGTATTACGATCCTAGTTCCATCCTGGATCCCTCGATTAGATATACGTTGAAGTTTGTATTCAACGAACTCTTCAAGACCAGTCTCCGGCTCCTACAAGGCAGAGCCTGCTCGTCCATAGGGACAGGCACAATATCCTTTGATGATGGCATCAAATCCTTGGGTCTTTGGATCGATGGAAAATATTTTTTTTATCAAAGATGGCATCTGTAGACTCAATTACTGAATGCACAGCGTGAGGATCGTTAGATTCTATGACATAGAACCTATATGCCTTTGAATTCTCAGCATATCCCACAAAGATGGAATCAATGCCTCTTTGTCCTAAAGTCTTCCGTTTAGGATCAGTAAGCTTTACAATAGCCCTACAACCCCAAACTCGAAGGTAACTCAAGTTTGGTTTATGCTTATACCACAATTCGTATGGGGCAGTTATGTTCCTCTTACTAGGAACTCGGTTTAGTACATAACAAGCCGTAAGCATGGCTTCATCCCAAAACCCATTACTCAAACCTGAGTATGTCATAATCGAGTTTATCATCTTCTTCAAAGTTCGATTCTTCCTCTCAGCCACACCATTCTGTTGTGGTGTGTATGGAGCAGTGGTTTCATGGATGATCCCCACACTTTGAAAGTACGTTGGATCACAGAACTCCCCTCCTCGATTAGTACGAAATACTTTGATCGAGATACCTTGTTGCAGTTCAACTTCGGTTTTGAACACACGAAATTTCACAAGGGCTTCATCCTTTGAATTCAACAAGTATAGCAATACTGAGAGTAGTCATCAATGAAGTTGATGACATACCTCTTACCTCTTATGGTCAGAGTGCTACGCAAGTCACACAAATTGCTGTGTATCAACTCAAGCATCACAGATTTTTGTTGGATAATAGTGAATGGCTGGCGAGTAATCTTAGTGAGCATACACGTTTTACATTGTTCAGCATTGACATCAAAAGAGGGCAGAAGCCTTTCCTTCGACATATTTGTTAGATGTTTATAGTTAACGTGTCCTAACCGAGCATGCTAGAAGGAGAAGTCAGAGGTACGAACCATGAAAGCATGATCATTAATAATAGCATTATTAATATTCAGCATAAACATGTCATTGTTATAGTGGCCTAAGCCTACAAACACACCACCCTTAGATAATACATATCTATCAGATTCGTACACTTGTTTGTAGCCATATCTATTAAGCATACTACCTGACACTAAGTTCTTCCTACTCTTAGGGATGTGAAGTACATCTTTAAGCTCTAGGAATTTTCCAGAACTAAGTTCCAACACCACCAATCCACGTCCAACAATAGGAGCTGTTGACTCGTGTCCATGTGAAGTACATCATCATCATCTGATGCCTCTTATGTTTTGAACCAGTGACAATCCTTGCATACATGTCTATTGGCACCCTAGTCAATCCAACATGCCACTTCATCATCCTGTACCGAAACAAGATTCACATCAATATCTAAATCAAGGTTCAAGAACCGACCTTTAGAAGTGGATGTCCCTTGATCTTTCCATCCAGGCTTCTGACGCTGTTTGTTGTCGTGATATAGACTCTCCTAAGTGGGACACTCACGTTTGAAGTGACCAGGTTTCCCACATATCCAACAAGAAACTTTCATTTTCTTGTTAGAGTCTCCTTTGGTGTTGTTCCAAAGCCGCTTCTTGCCCTTCCATCGAGCAGATGGCTCGCCTTCTTCTGTCATATGAACAGATGAAGAATCCTTCGGTTTCCCACCTTCTTTCATCCGTAGATAATCCTCTATCCGCAAGTGGCTTCCAAGTTGGACCAGGGACAGTTCCTCCTTCCCATGCTTAAGCGTGTGCTTAAAGTTCTTCCATGAATAAGGAAGCTTGTCGATTATGCACGACACCGAGATGGCCTCGTCCATCTTCATATCATGTTGGGCAAACTGTCCCAAAATCCGAAGCATCTCATTGTATTGCTCCATGACCGGTCTGGTCTCGACCATTTTTGTAATTTAAGAAATTACTAACCAAGAACTTCGTACTCGAAGCATCCTCAGCCAAATATTTTGACTCCAGCGCATCCCACAACTCGTGGGCCAATTTATAATTTTGATAGATATCAAATAATGAATCTGCCATGCCATTCAGTATATGGTCACGACATATGTAGTCCCCATTGTCCCACTTTAGTTGCTTCCGTACTCTTTCCTCCTTCTTCGTCTCGTCCGTCACCGCCTCCTCCTCAAGCTCAGGAGGATAAGGTGTAGAAAGAACATACACGACCATCAAAGTAGGGAAAAGGAAGTGCATCTTCTTCTGCCACCAACGGAAATCCACACAGTCAAACTTCTCGAGTTTGCCAAATGATGCTGTCATTTCCTTGATTGTTGCAACCTTGGACATGGTAAATACTCTTTTCGAATGTTAGCTTAGGAGGTTCTAAGCAGCAATGCTTTGAGGTTTGATAGGTGATGAGATCTAGGATCAAGACGGAATCATGGGTACCACTTTCCGAAAAGAGTATTTCCACCCTCACAAGCTTTAGGTATCAGGAAATCCCTTCTGAGGATAAGACCATCTTCACTCAAGTTCTTAGGCTTCATATACTTGAGTCACTTTAGAATCGTAGGCTAGGATAGATGTCCATTTTATGTGTGTATTCTGCCACACTACTGCCTCCTTTATATAGGCAAAGGGACCAAGGACAAAAAGGTGTGAATGCCTCGCACCATGAGGTGTCATTATCCCCAAGGATAGTCTTGTAGGCAACTGCCTTGAAGTCCCACGGGTTTTGGAGGGAAAAAAGTTTCAGAAAGAGGTTGAATCAAACGAAAGGGTGTGTGCCCATTCGTCCTAGGTGAGAGAGTTATCACTCCAACTACCTAGGTCCCCACCATCACTCTAGCTCAGCTTAGTACTGCACCTAGTGACACTATCATCCAGCTCAAGGTTGAGCTGGACGAGCTTCAGTGTCAGTCCCTAGCTTCATCTAGCTCAAAGAGGAGCTTATGCCAGCTAGTTTCAGCTAGCTCCGAGCAAAAGTGAGGTTTCCCTTTAACTCACGTATCCCCGTCTTAACTTCGGTATCACACCACGGTCAAGTCCATGGTGCATATTTCTAGCAGATCATTAGGCTGAATTTGAAGGAGTCTTCATGTTCAGCCACTTCTGGATGAAAATCTCCAACTCCAAGTGTTGGAGGCTTTAGCTCCTGGGATGTCGAGCTAGCATCAATGTAGGGATTGTCTCTCCCAGTCTTCTAAATATCTTCGATGGTCTCATTCTCCATGAACACAACATCACGACTCTAGATGAGCTTCTTCTCGATAGGGTCAAAGAATTTGTACCTAAATTCATCTTGACCATATCTAATGAGTGCTTCTCTTAATTTAAACAAGTAAAGAAAATGCCACACTACATAAAACGAGGCTCGTACTGAGAAAGAAAGAAAGGGGAAAGCTAATTGGTGAGAGATGCGGAAAATGAGAGTTTGATACCGTGCTACTGGGACCAATAGCGGATAATGCCCCCTTTAGAGTATCCCATCCATATGAATGTAGGGAATTGCAAAATAAGGTGACACTTAGGTGGCACTCATTTACAATTGAATAGGTCACTTGCATTGATGGGAGAAAATACTTTTTTGTTGTAAATTTGCATATTATGTAATTGTCAAAAGCAAACCACTTTTGTTTATTAGTCGTTTGGAGGTCACAATCACAATTGAGTTATACTCCAATTATTTCTTTCCAATTCAAAGAAATTTCCATGAGGAAAACTGACATCTCGGGCCAAGCTTGGCAAACTATGAAACCAATCCTCAAACTTCAGACTTCTTGTTGGATAGTCACTGATAAATAGACAATTGGAGTTCAATCCCCCAACTTTTTAGAAAGTGCATTTTAGTCCCCCAATTTCTAGATTTTTCATAGTGGTTACTTGACTTTCTGAAAATGCAAAATGACCACTAAACTTCCTAGATTTTCAAAGAGGTTACTTGAATTTCTATAACTTTAAATAAGTCACTAGAGTTTCAAAAATTGTGTTCCGGATACCTCTCTTCTCCGGCGAAGCCCCTCACCGCCGGTAACTTCGCTAAGAATTGCGGATTGGACACATATCATTGTTATGTCCATGTTATATCATTGTTATATGTATGTTATATTAATACTGTTACACATATCTGTTATATCCGCTTTACGAGTACATTATATACAATACTATTATGTCCAATACTGTTATATTGTTGTTATGTCTATGTTATATTAATATTGTTACACTTGTACCACTGTTATATCCGCGTTACGAGTACGTTATGCTCAATACTGTTATGTCCAATATTGTTATATCGTTTTTATGTCTATGTTATATTAATATTATTACAGTTATACCATTATTATATCCGTGTTATGAGTACGTTATGTACAATATTATTATGTCCGCTTTTATGAGTTATTATAAAACTGTTATGTCAATATTTTAACCACAAAAATCTTTAAAGATGGTTTAGGCGAATCATAAATTAGGGATCCTTATGAGAGTGACTTGTCAATACACGACCATATACATGTTTACAAAGTCTAGAAATATACCAAAAAACTTCAAACATGTTTATAGTTTAATAAATAAGACCAAAAGTTACAAACATGATTCAAGCATTCTTGTATTGAACATAGAAATAGAGTATAAATCATTATATAAATAGTATCACAAAGAAAAAGAAAGAGTAATTTTGAATCTAATATTTTTCATCCATATCCGATTCCATCTCCTTTTTACTTTTCTTTTTGAATTTGTAGCATCTAACTCTTCTTCAATCCACTTTTTGACGAATCTGAAATAATAAAATAGACGAATAATTAATTAAATAACAAATAAAAACAACAAAAAAAAACAACAACAAGTGATGAAAATGGAAATATTAGAGAACTCGCATCAGCAAATTTTAATCCAACGCAAACAACAAAAAAGAGGTGAGATACTTAGATCTGGAGTATGTAGATTTGAAGATGAAAATATTAGAAAAGTTAGATATGATAAGGTTATATCTGAATCTCAAAAAATAAATTGAAAAAAGAGATAAAAACCGAAAATATCAAAATACAAACCCAGAAAAAAAAAATTGTGGGCACAATCTCTTATTATCCCATAAAATAGCAATAACAATCTACTGCTTTCAACATACCCAACCCACAAAAAAATTTCATTCCAAAACAAGGGAACTGAAATACATCTCAAACACAATCCCAAAATACTCCAAAAAATCATCAGTCAATCTCGTAGCTTGTATAAAAAAAATAAAGTTGTTCAACTTAATTTCCTTATCTTAAAAGAAAAAAGACCTTAGTTCTCTCCACAGAGAGTAGATCTCTTAATTTAATATCGGAATAGCTAGATTCAGAGCTTCAATCGTTCCTTGTACTGCTTTAATGGCGGCGATCAACAAAAAACAGATCTGGAAAATGAAAGAAGAAGGATGAGGAGAGGAGCAGATGAGAGAGATGAGAGACCAAAGAAAAATATTTATTTGGTGAGAATAAAATAATGATAGAGATATTATATTTTTGAATTCGAAATTTGAATTTTAAATTAAAAAACACCAACTTGCTCTTGATTTATTTCTGACAATTAGATGCAAATTTGTTGAAATTAAACGGTGATCGTCCGATTGGATATTTCCTATGGCACGCAAAGAAACTGACATCCGCTTAATAGCAAAATTGGATTTTGTAAACCACCAGGAGACGATTACAACTAACCTACCCATCCTAACATGGGCAAGAAAAAGAATAAGGAACAACCAGTCACCTCAAATTACAAACATAATGAAAATATAAAAATAAAAACAAAAAACGGTCAAAATTTACAACAAAAACAGCTACAGCATAAAAATATATACAGAACCGGGAACAGAAAAACCAACAATAACAACAAACTACAAATCCGATAAACGAACACTTGTATTGCGCAGTGTTGTTATTTACTTTTTATTACTTATTTAATATTGCTTTCTGAGTTAGCATTTCATTAGTATATACCCAAAGACTTCCATAATTGATTGGCTGCTGGGTGGGTATTTTTCATCGCCGGATAACTGTCTCCGAGCAAGGTTTGATGATGGTTAAAAAACTTACCCCGAATATCCGACCTAGCCGGTTTTTATCCAACCCGAGCATCTAAGCGGTAGGGGATATGGTTTATAATAACCATCCCCCATTTGACCCGTTTCCATGCTTAGAGGTGGACACAAATTATTTCAGAACCGTATCACACGATATCGAATTGCAAAAAAATCTAGCCGCACCGCACCGCATTTGCGGTTTCATATGTTGTGCGATTTTTTCACAATTAGAAGTTTACGGTTCGGTGCGGTTTTCGAACCGCAAACCGCAAATGAAAGTTTATTGTTTCATTTTCTTCAATCTTAAGTCATCTGGATGATGTTCGTCCCTTAGAGCCTAGCTCATGAACATCGTATTCTTACTTCAGAGTAATAACTTATCACTAGAGGTGGAAGTTAGGGATTGGGAATTGTGAATTCGTGAACCCGATTTGATAAATGTTATTCACCTAGGTAATGGTGGCGTTGGCAGGACTATTGACGGCAGTAGCTATGGAAAGTAACGAGAGGTATTTAGTTTTATAACTAACTATGTTATCAATTGCATAACTAGTCATTTGATCATTTAACTAGTTATTTAGTGATGACACTAGCTAGGAATGTTTGTAACTAGTTAGTGATACTTGCTAACAAGCAAGACACAAAGGATGCTCTTACACCTGAAGAAATTGAAGTACTGGAGTTTACTTAATGCCCATAGAAGAAAGGATACAGGTATTTTTTCTTGAAAAATCTTTTTCATTGGCTGTACGGGTAGGACAAAAACCTTAACCATTAATGTTTTCTTCTTTGTCATCAGACACCACTTAAAGTTGGAACTAATTAAACATACATATGATTTTGTGAGACGGAAAATATAATAAAAAATTGAAAGAAAGTTAACGGAATTATTAAAATATAAAGTGCTCAAAATAGTTAACAAACCGACCTACCTCTCTGCCATGTAAGTTGTAACCCTCCCAATTTAATCGGTCTGATTTATTAAACATAAAATGCCTTAATGTTGTTTTTTTATATTTTCGGTCATATAATAGTTGTCACAGAGCTGAAATGGACATTCGAGCCGTATCCAAATAAAAGATCTATTGATATGAGTCGATATCGATGTTCCGGCATTTCGAGGATCCAAAATTTGATTATTACAATTATCATAACAATTACATATATAGCCAATAATAGTAATACATTTTACGGAGACGCAATGGCAATTCTACTACTTTACAACACGGTTGAAACCCCTATATACGGCCCCCTTATCCCGAATTTACTTCCTTCCACCCCCAAAGGACAAACCCTTGTTTTACCGGCTAACCATTTCATGTATTTCATTTCTACAAATTAACAGACCAACAAGATTCACAAAAGTTGAAACAAATTTTAGTTGAAAATATGCGTAGTAGGTGCTGCTGCGGTTGGCGTCCTCTGTAGACTAACCAGGGAAAAGTAAACCCCCGTAGGACCTTTCGACAACAACGTCGAGTGGGTCCCTTTCTCCACAACCTTTCCTTTGTCCAACACAGCAATCGTATCGCATTTTTGAATCGTACTCAGTCGGTGGGCCACCACTACGCTCGTCCGTCCAACCATCACTCGCTCCAGCGCTTCCTGGACCACCTTCTCCGACCGACTATCCAACGCACTTGTCGCCTCGTCTAACAAAAGCACTCCCGGATTTCTCAGTATCGCTCTCGCTATCGCAATCCTCTGCTTTTGCCCTCCTGAAAGCTGCACTCCTCTATCCCCGCACCACGTTTCGTACCCGTCCTTCAACGCTGCCACGAAGTCATGAGCGTTTGCCGCCTTCGCCGCCTCGACAATCTCTGATTCATTTACCGATAACGCGGCTCCGTAGGCGATGTTCTCCTTTATCGTACCCGCGAACAGAGTCGGCTCTTGGCTGACAAGTGCCAAGTGTTGCCTCAGCGACCGGAGGTGGTATGATCGTATGTCTCGACCATCGATCTTCACGGTTCCCCTTAGCGGGTCGTAATACCGCTCAATTAGCCCGATGATTGTCGACTTACCCGACCCACTTTGCCCAACCAGAGCCGTAGATTTTCCAGCTTCGATTCGAATCGAGAATCCTCTAAATATCATAACATCAGGTCTAGCCGGGTACGCGAAGTCGATATCACGAAGCTCGATCTGGCCCGTTATCTTCACCGACTTGTGTCCTTCGTCATCGTCTGGCTCGATCTTTGTGTACCGATCCAAGATGGCAAAAACAGAACCCACGGCGTCGGATCCCTTGGCGAGATCCGAGGTCATGGCTCCAGCATCGGCTATGACCCGACCAGTGCTGACGAGGATCAAGAAGGTCTCAAAGAGGGCTTTGACGGTAATGATGCCCTGAGAGATGAGCTTGCCACCATACCAAAAGTCGAGTGCCCAAGTGAAAGACATGAGACTCTGGGAAGTGCCGAGGCCGAGCCCAGTGTACCATGACTGGCGGATGCTCTCTTTACGCGGGCCTATTTGGGCCTTCTCCAGGATTCCAAGGACACGGTCTTGGGAGGAGAAGGCAGTGATGGTGCGGAGGTTGGACACGGCCTCTGCAGCTACCTTGCCGCTCTCTTCTTGGAGCTTGATGGCTCTATGTGACATATTTTTCAATAGTACACGACGTGCGTAGAAGCAGACGATGATCATTGGTTGGACGGCGATCATCACTATTGCTAGCCGCCATGCAATGACTAGCCCCATCGTGCACGCGATTGTCACAGCCGAGATTGTTTGGATTATCAATGCCATTCGGTCCCCAACGACGGACCTCACCTATTCAACCACCACAAAGCGTCACCGTTAGATGAATCAGTATCCACCAAAATAATGTTGTATATATTCTAAAACCGGGGAAAGTAAAGGATTAATTTTCAGTTATAAATAATTGCGTTGAAGAACCATCATGAAGACATGACATGTAAATTACAAGTATATAATGACAACCTTAACCAATTGAATCATTTATGAAATATCAAACTCACAAATTTTAATTAAATTTGACATCCTTAAGACTCGATAAAAATCTAAAATACAATGTCCACAAACATCTTATCCGAGTAAAATGTAAACCTGGATGACTCCAGTGTATTGTGTCCCCAGTCTTTTAAAAGTAAGAACTAAGGACAAAGCAAAAGTAACAAAAGTGGTTTTTAATTTGTCTTTTCAAAGAAATATATGAAAGATTAGCTTAACCACTTTAATGATTCTCTTTTTGTCCTACGGAAAACCATGGTTGATGGGAGCATCCAAACAGGTGGATAAATATTTAATTAAATAAAAACCTCTAGTCGTACGTGCTATATACATGCTTCCAAAGTTATGCTGGTCATATAGTTGTCCCGTGGTATTCAGCAGGCCGGTATTCGGTATTAGAGTATTAATGTCAACTGAGTAATTAATCATTACATAGAATAGACAGAAAGAAGGAATTAATTAATTTAATGTCAAAAGGGGAGTGGTTAATTACTTACCACATTGGCATCTTTGGCAAGTCTAGAGCAAACAGCCCCGCTGGAGTTGTCGTCCTGATCAAACCACCCAACTTCCAAAGTCAGAACCTTTGACAACATACGTTCCCTGATCCTCTTAGTCAGACACTCTCCCATGTAAGCGAAGTTGTAATGCTGAACGACGTTAACAATCATGGATGCAACGGCTAGACCGAGAAAGCTCAACGCGTACAACGCCGTCTTGTGCTTCATTTCAGCGTGGTCCGTCACGAAAAACACGGATATCATCGACCCCATTGTAAACGCATAGGTAGGCTGAATCCCACCAAACAGAATTGCACCAGCACACCCCATCATTCCTTGCTTCCATTCTGGCAGGTTCAGTGCCAACAACCTTCTGAATGATGGCACTGGAAACTCCTGCTGCTCCTCAACCGTTGGATTATTCATCTGTGCCATGGCCGAATTGGCAGAGCTTGACCTGCTCATTATTGACATTCTCCGGCTGCTAATGTTGTTCATATCATTAGCACTGTTGGTAATATTATTATTAGTATTGGTGTCTGGTGCTTGCGATGATGAGCCGGCGCTGCTGTATTCTTTCCCTGTTTGTTGAAGGTGGACTAGGGAGGTGTAGAGCCCATCTGGGTTTTGGATGAGGTCATTGTGAGATCCTAGTTCGTTGACCTGACCATTCTGAACCACTGCGATCAAGTCTGCATCACGGACGGTGGATAGGCGGTGAGCAATAATGATGGTGGTCCTGCCAACGGCTGCCTTGTCTAGTGCTGCCTGAACAACCCTTTCTGATTCGGAGTCGAGTGCGCTGGTTGCTTCGTCGAGAAGGAGGATCCTTGGTGCTTTGATCACTGCTCTTGCTATGGCTATTCTCTGCTTTTGCCCTCCTGACATTTGCACTCCTCTCTCCCCTACCTGCCAATCAAAACACATGCAGCAGCGTTACCAATGAAGTTAATTTTGGTTCCGACACGGCGAACATAAAGTCAAAATCCTGGATAAGTGAATAAAATAAAAAATGGATGTCAGTGAAGTGATGGTACATAGAACATGAAAAGAACGTGTGAGTAAAGGAAAGGGGTGATAATTATTAATTAGAATTGCTTGAAGGTGGGGTTTTCGTCTTTCTGGTGTAGTTTAATGAGGCCAAGTACAATGAATGAACTTATACCAAAGCAAGTAAGTAATGTAACGAGAGAGTGAAAAGCGGGTGCTGATTTTGAGGTCTCTAGGGAAAGTAAAGCCAATCCCAAATTCCCAACTCCAACTTTGCAGAAAGGATAAAACAATTCTCCCACTTGATTCATTGTCAAGTTACAAGGAGACAAATGCAACTGGTTTTCTAAACACAGCCAGCCAGATAGAGAGAGAAATATATATATATATATATATATATATATATATGGAATAAAAATGTGAGAGATAGATAACATTAGCGGCCGGAAGTGGTGAGCAGCGCCAGCAATCATTTAAGGAATGCGACAAAGAAAGACCCTTATTAAATGTCTGTTTCAATACATTATAGTAATAATAGTATTCAAACCTGAGGGTCAAATTTGATTTGGTTCATGTGCATCCATCAAGTAAACAAACAAACAAACAACCCAAGCAAGAATCGGAATAGAAACAAGAAGATATTATTCCATGTTTGCAAGGGGGAATGAATTTTGTTGACAAAAGGACAAGAAGATGCAGAACTAAACTAACCTGGGTATCATATCCCTGAGGTAACTGACATATGAAATTGTGCGCATTAGCAGCTTTGGCAGCTTCCATAATCTCTTCCATTGAAGCATCTTCTTTACCAAAAAGTATGTTTTCCTTTATGGACGTGGCAAACAAGGCTGGTTCTTGGCTCACCAGACCCATCTGAGACCTTACCCACTTAAGCTGCAACTTGTCTATAGCAACTCCATCAACCAGTATCTCTCCACCCAATGGATCATAAAATCTTTGCAACAGTGCTATCACTGTTGATTTACCTGATCCACTCCCACCCACTAGAGCTACAGTCCTCCCTGACGGTACGTTCAGGTCAAAATCCACCAAGATTATGCTCTCTGGCCTTGATGGGTATGCAAATTGGACCTTCCTGAATTCAACTTCTCCCCTCACATTTTCCAGAATTACCCCATCTGGGTTCTCCACATCTATCTTGGGGACTCGCTTTATCACTTGCTGGATACGTTCCCCAGCTGAACATCCTTCTGACAAGTACTTTAGGTTGGACAATCCAGCCCCAAGTGCCCTATACATACATATTCAACAAGCAGTTTCAGTAAAAAAAAACAGAGGAAATTAAAAAACATGAGATAGGGAAAACTTACAATCCGCCAACAGCTATAGCAGCTCCTACAGCAAAAACGGTACCGCCTTGAGCACCGTGGTACATGACCATTCTGCCACCGTAGTAACACATGAATGACCAAATAGCAAAAACAACGCCGTTACTTCCCACAGCAAGTCCTTTAGCCAAGCCTTGCTTCATCCCCAATTTCACACACAGCTCTAACGCTGCTGAATATGCAGCTGTGGTTTTGTCCTCGGCAACAAATGCATACACAGTTCTTACTGAAGAGATTGCCTGCTCTGCTATGTTCCCTGCCTTGTTGTACTCGTCTCTCATCTTCCTTGCTAGCACCATCAAAGTCCTTCCGTACATAATTCCAGGGATCACCAAAATCACAATGAATGGAATCCCAACAATCGCCAGCCTCCACAACATTACCAACCCAACCAGGTAGCAGGAGATGAAGGTGGATAAATTCATCAACAAGTTGGGCACCTGCACCCAGGTTAATCAATCAATCAATCAATTACCAAAACTCGATCAGTTTCTATTAGCTAGCAAAGTGCGTAGTAGAGACCTTATCACTGAGCACATCTTGAATAACAAGGGTGTCATTAGAGACGCTGGAGATGACCTCAGCGGTGCTTGTTACATGCAAATCAAAGTAACCAACTTCTTGTCTGAGTACAGCTCTCAAATACCTAGCCCTCATTCTTGAAGCTTGCCTTTCCCCTGTTCTACTCCAACAATATCCCTCTACATACAACAAGAAGAAAAAAATAGTTATTAGACAAAAAAAGATATAAATTCAGAGTCAATCGACTTCTGCAAACAGACAAAAGGGATGAATGAATTATGATTATAATAATAATTATAAGGAAAGTCGCACCCATGAAACAGAGGATCCATTGTCCACAAGCCAAGTAACAAAGAGCTAGCGAATTCTGCAGGAGGAGAGCAAAATGGAAATCCAAGTCAGAGCTGCAGAATTACAACATAACAACAAATTTGAAAAAGTAAGGTCAGGAGAAGGACCATGTTGATGCTGTGTAGAAAAGCGTCCATAGAACCATTGATGGAACCACCGATGTTGTTCATCAACTTGCTAGTAACGAATAACATGAGCGGGGTAGAAAATCCATCTCCTATCGACCCAATGCATCCCAAAATCATGAGAATGCAGTCCACCTTCTCTGCATGCATAAATATCGTCTTCATCGATCCTATATCACTTCCCTTGTCCTTCTTTTTACTTTTGATCTCCTCATCCCCACCCATGATTTCGAAAGAGAGAAAAAGGAAACAGAGGAGAGGAGATAGTAGTAGTGTATTTAAGCTGTAATTATTAGCGATATGATGTTTGAGGGGGGTAGTTGAGTTGAGTGTCAGGTGGTGACCACCATTGGCACACAAAAAGCAGAGTGAGTGACCCAAAACTGGAGAATGGGTTAGTGAGTTTATATAGAGGGAGGGAGGGAGATGACTGACTGAGGAGGACGACGGGGGGAAAGTTGCTTTTGTTGTCTACGGTCAGGCGTAGAGTAAGAAACGTAAAACTACATAAGCAAAGACGGTGATCCTTGTCATCATCATTCCTGTTTGACTTTAATTACAGCAAGCAATGTTTTGTATGTATTTTCGTCACTAATGACGATCATTTTTTCAGTTCATCGCCTTCCTCCTATTTAGGGTCCCACCATTTCTCACCGTATATGACTCACTCTTGCCTGTGTTCTACAGTTGTTCTGTCCACAAACCACAAGGATCTTTTATAAAAGCTTCTAAAATTTTCTGTTGCTGGTAAAAACCGTACTGACGCTTGTGTTGACGTTTTTTGCAGTTGCATTACATGTGGGGGGTGCAATTATGTTCTTTTACGCGGGGATTACGAACATGCTTAGCCGAATTTTCAAGCATGTCAGATGTCGTATCCCCTCTTTTTTGCAGGTCGCATTAATTCGGGGTCATAATTAATTGCGGATAACTCCAACCCTTCCCTTTCTTTTAATTATTTATTTCGTATTATAAATTGTAGTGATTCGTTCGTTATGCTTAAATGAGGGTTTTCTTTTAAATCATATTATAAAATCCTAATAGAGTAGTCGAACAGACGGTTACATTATTTTCGTTTTATTCTCTCAAATATCAAACAAGCATTTCAAAAATCAGAAGAGGAACTGAATCAGTAATTGGTTCAAAGGGGTGCATGGAGGCAGATGGATACATGTTGACGGTACGTTCGTAATGTTATGTTTGCATATTTTGAATACTTAAAGACTTTGGTTATGATGTTTATATTTGAATAACTTTCGCAATGTTACATATTTGTATATTTGAATAGTTAATACTTTGTAAGGTTACATTTGTATATTTGAATACTTAATACTTTCTTAATGTTTGTATATTGTTTTTAAGTTATGTATGGTTTACGTTAGTGTACGTCTGATTATTATTTCTGTCACGTTTCTATTTGTTTGTAGCTGGTTTTACTTGACAAGATTGGTCTTAAAGGTGTCTTCATGCTAAGCATGAGGCCAACGGTTAGCTATTGGACAAACGATGTTTTCAGAAGACATTATGAGAAGATTGAACGCAGTGGAGGTTTGGAGCTAGGTTCCAGAGGTTGCTGCTCCAGCCAATCCTTTAAAGAGGAAGCTGGAAATTTGAGCAAGAAGAATTAGGTATGTGTCCGTTCCTATTGTTACTTGATACGTTCGTTTGAATACTTATTTAAACGTTTTGTGTTAATGCTTAATGGTTATTTATTTGTATGTCTGATAGATGTTATTTTCTTTTTGGTCATCTTTGACAGGCGCGTCGAGTGTTATGTCTCAGATTGATTCACTCAAGTAACAATGTCTTACATAAATCTGTTATGGAGTTGGCTCTTCAACGCTTAACCCGGAATTTAGTATGAACTCCAAGTCAGTCGGATGGAAGTAAACCCTGATGAATGATGCAAGAACAAATTGTGGGTTTATAGACGAGTGCATCAATTTATTAACTATGATTCTATCTAGTTTCGTAGAAAGACAATTATTTTGGGGAACATAATATTAGGTTACATGTATTAAGTATTTGATAAATATTTTAACCGTATTTTATGTACTTATGAAAGTGCTGGCATTTTGGTTTTATTACTTGTATTTATGAACTTAATACAACAAAAGTCAGCATCACGTTCGTAATGCAGACGTTCATAATGTGATACCTGCGTACTTTAGTATGTATCATTTTAGGGTTAGTGTACTATACATATGTATTGCAACAACTTAAAATAGAACAAATGTAATATAACAAGAGAAGCATAAATTAATATTATAAGTCACAAAATACAAGGACTCCATATTGTTTTGAGTTGTCAACAGTTGTCCTATATAAGTACCCAATTAGTAGTGACTGGGATGGACATCATATGATTCTATATTACACAACAACCTACTATTGGCATCCCGTTATTAGCAGTCTTCCCTGTCAAATATCTCCATTTGCATTACAGATATTCAAGGTGAAGATCGCCACCTCCTAATAAGTAGTTCTTTGAAATTTTATTCTCTTTCTTCCTCATCAAGTGCTGCAACTTCTCCCTGGTTAAAAGTGGCATAGTCTTTGCCTTGAATCTTTCGTTGCTTTTATTAAGATGTTTCGGGGTTGAGGCAACTTTGTCCGGTTGTTCGGTTTGTGCAACATTGATTGACAACCTAAATCCTATGTCGAGAAAGGACTTGATTATGAAATCACTCTAATCCTTATCTCCATTAACCCGTGCTCTTATGATGGGAATAAAATTTTCCAACATCTTCATATGCCACTACAAGTAGCGTCTTACGAAAGACGAGTCCATCCTTTGTATTGCGTGCATACCTATTACAGTAATACGAACATAATTACAACAAACGTATTAACACAATATAACAAACGCAGTGACACGAACATATTAATTTGACATAAGAAACATAATGACAGCGAACATATTAACACGACATCACAAACGTGTCCTTTAAAATGTACTTTTGTACACATACCTTTCAGTAATTACTCACTATAGAGAGTGAGCAAATGAGAGTTAGACATTGTGTTCGAGCAGCTCCCTCATTCTGATGGGGTACTTGGAAACATAACATTTATTTGTTGTTTGTAAACCTTGTACTCTAGCTATGTTTTTTTCCAAACAAAATAGACACCATACTAGATGATAATGTTGGGGCGTATTCCCCAAGCCAAAGCTTAAATGCATCGGGTGTGTACTTCAATGCAAGCTGGGTAGCAATATGAAGCTATCACTATATCTATTTACGGAGAGACTGGGTTTATTTTGACATTCTTGGTAAATTCAGTCTGATGTTTCTTTTGAACAACTCGCATAAATTGATAAAAAAACTGAGCAATATTAAAAGTTGCTTTTAGATGTTCTCTCAAATTCCCATTGCATGATTCACTTAACTATAAACTTGGCATTCCACAGTTAAAGTGATATTAACGTCCAACACAAGATCATCGTTTTTTATTTTGGTATAATTGAGTCATCCAAGGGTGTCCCTCTTCCCCTTCCCTTAAAACAATTAGTTATCATCTTTCTCCAGTAGTCCATTTCAAATTGGCCCTCGTCGTCAACATCAAACATAAGATAATTCAATTCATTCACGAATTCACTATTTTGGTGTATATGAAATGTACACAAGCCATTGTACGTATCAGAAAGTGGTAGGTGTGATCGAAATACCAATACAACAATAACGAACATAATCAAACAGATGGTGATCAATACAAATACAACAATAAAAACATAATCAGAGATGATTACCGAGAGGTCTTTATTCGCGATTTATTCTGTACGTGGTGTCGAAACTGACTGTGTCACCCAAGATGGAATATTCAGCTCTCGTTTGCCCCTCTTCCTAAAAAAACACTAAAGATCTCTGCATTGAGGTCTTCACTCATCTCGTAGAAGAAGTTTGGATCGCCTATAGCCATTTTCTTAAAATGTTGTTGCAGCATATAGTGATAAGTGGCGCCTAGTAATTTTGACTGTGGTGGTCTTAGATGGTTCTGTAGATCTTGGACGGTGAACCTAACATTAGCAGCCCCTTCGGCTGTTTGGAGCATTATGTCGAAAGAACTTCTTGGTACGATATCAACTTGATGGTGAATTTTTGCCAAGAAAGAATCCATGGAACTCACCTTACGGTTCGATGTATGTAGGTGTTGTGCCTATGATGTTAGGAATTCATGGCAATGCTTATGAACCCAACCGGTTATTAAGAACTTTTGTAAGTTTCTTTTCCAAGTATGTGTTATTTGGGCTTTGCATCCTATTATTTCTTTGAGACTTTCTCTTGCACTGTAGAGTATGATCAACTAGATCGATGTTAGCCTCATCATTTTCGCTCTTTTTCCTGAAGCCTTGCCGCTTACAAACATATTTCAGAGTGTAGCATTATGATTTTCCATCTTTTTCCAATACTTTAAGCGTGAAATTGTTCCTTATGTAAGATTTCTCATTCTTGATCCTTGTGGAAAATCGTGTTGGGTTGGCATAATTTTTGGAGTACGCGTAAGCATCTTTCATTGTATCAAACTACATCATCATGTTTATCACTGAATGGTAAAAATAAAGTGTTAGAAATGAACGTAATGACACTACGTAAAAACGTAACCACAATGAATGTTTGGTTACGAAACAATTGGACATAACGAAAGTAAGGACACGACGAGGAGATGCCAAAAACTATCATACTAAAACTATGTACAAATGTAATCACAACAGACGTTTGGTTATGAAATAATCAGGCATAACGAAAGTAAGGACATGACAAGGATATGCCAGACATGTACGTAATGGCACCAGATACAAATGTAATCACAATAGACGTTTGGTTACAAAAAAATCAGGCGTTACGAAAGTAAGGACATGACGAGGATATGCGTGAAATGAACGTAATGACACCAGGTAAAAACGTAATTACAACGGATATTTGGTTATGAAAGAATCAGACATTAAGAAAGTAAGAACACAATGAGGACCGCAAGTACAAACGTAATCCGACAGACGATTCATGAACCTTCAAAACCCAAAAACCTAGAAACAAATGAAAAACCCAAACACAAATGAAACACCTAAAAGGAAATGAAAAACCCATATATAAATGAAATATTGAAAAATAAATGCGAAATGAACCATTTTCTTGCGGCTAATTCATATTTTCTAGCGGCTAATGCATATTACCCGACGATTGATTCATATTTTCCGGCGACACTTATTTTTGAGATACACGTCCGTATGTGGTTAGGAGGGAAATGAGGAGAGATAAATAAGAAAAAATTAAAAATAGTGCATTTCTGATGGCACAGCTCCACAATTTATATATTTATGCTAAAAATCTTTTTTCGCTATTACTCACTACTTAAACAGAAGTTTGCGATTACTGAAATTAGTTTTTGTGCAAATAATATGATTTTTACCAATTTTATAATATGTGTAGTCTTGTTTATCTTCGTAAAAACTTGTTTATTCCTCATAATTTGGTTGGTTATGTTACATGTCTGCAGTGGAGCAAGGCTGGACCTGAGGGGTTATGCTTTAGCAGCACGGCTTTCAGGTCTCGGGTTCAATGAGAAGTAACATTTTAAGAAGAGAGAGACTGTATTACAAACTCCAGTGTGGCAGTGGATTCAAGAGATGGTCCCAAGAGGTGGATCTAATAGACGCATAGCCGTCAGATGGAGATGTGAGTGAAGAATCGATCTTACGATTGAGTTAGGGCGAGCTGTCAAGGGTATATCTGTATTCTATAATGTTATAAAGATGGAAAATTGTCACAATTCATAGGATGAGAAAAAGTTAATGAAAGGGAAGCTCAATTTTCATGTGGGTGCATATAAAGTTGTTCGAATGATGTTTTTTCTTTATTTTATATTTATTTTCATCTCGCTTACCATTGTAATTGAAGATGGACTCTTACATATAATAATATGGTGAATGATACAATATTTCACTTTTTGTTGACTACATCTTCTTTCTTCTTTCGCCATTAATGATGCAAACACCATAGTTCAATCAAACCACCAATAATTGGAACTTCACCCTTCCCATGAAGATGGTCTTTCTTCCTTTTGGTGGTGCTACAACAACGTACTTTCCACAACCAGCAAATTTTACCGAAGACAATGCGCCCAATCCACTACCGGATGCCTTATTTGAGCAACAGGGGAAGAATCTCTTTATCATTGTTTATTCCTATGCCCCGTGCCACTATATATAATTCAAGGTTGGCGATCAAGTGCTTATATATAATTCACGCCTTCATCTCTTCCCAAAGAAGCTGAGATCCTGCTGGTCTGGACCGTTCACGGTGACAAAAGTCATTCCTCATGGAGCTGTGGAAATTACTCGCTCCGATAAGGCCCATTTAAAGGTGAATGGGCATCTCCTGAAGTTGTATCTTACTAGACAATACCTCAAAATTGTTGAAGAAATGAAACTCAACCTTCTAGAAGTCGAGGCAGCTGAATCATAGACATCAGATGTCAAGCTCACAACGTTAACAAGTGCTTCTCGATAGGCAACCCGAGTTTCCAGTCATTTCTTTCCTTTAATTTTCCAAATCTTGAGCCTTGTGGTGAGTCTAGTGTCGAGTCAATAGAGTCTGGATGTGGAACAGTATTTTATGACGTTCGGGTTTGGTCT
The DNA here is from genome assembly GCA_030674075.2 of Linum usitatissimum. Classification (NCBI taxonomy): domain Eukaryota; kingdom Viridiplantae; phylum Streptophyta; class Magnoliopsida; order Malpighiales; family Linaceae; genus Linum; species Linum usitatissimum. Next base: position 4,082,010 of record JAUJYP020001424.1, read on the forward strand.
TGGTTCATTTGTATGATTGCAGGAGTTGCTAGGTGGAAGAAGTTTATTTGGCTGAAGAAGGGCAGAACACGACGTGTTCCTGAAAGGACACATGTGTGTCCTTTGTAAAAGGGTTCTTGGACGAACCTTAAGAGGAAAGAACACGGGCATGTCCTTTTAAAAGAGGGACTCAGTCGAAACTTACAGTGAAAAGAACACAGGCGTGTCCTATTGGAGCATGGGTGTGTCCTTTTGGAACATGCACTGTCCTCTAGGAACACTCCATGTTCTCCTCCTATGCAAGAATTCCTTCTTTCTTCCTCTTTGATTTCATTCTTTCATTCTTCTCCTCCTTATCCATCGTTCCGATGACCCATAACCACCACCACCTCTCCACTCTGAAGTTCTAGAAAACTCAGCCACCTCTTTCTCTCCACCACGCACAAACACTTTCCCTCCATCATGTCTATCTTCTCTACCTCGTTTTTCTATCCACCATTGAAGAAAGATGACTTCTCCTCCATTGAAGACCAAATTCGAGTCCTTCCTCTCTATCTCATTTGTAGTCAATTTAATGTCGCCAAAAACGTACAATTACTCTCTAAACTCCCTATGGATCATATCTTTGTTTTCATTGGGCCTAATTCAAACTCAATTGACAGATTTGTTAAAGTTGGGGATTATCCTCAAAAACCCTAGAATTTTGAATTTGTGATATTCAGAAAATTGAACTTGGATATTTGCAATTGGCATAAGATTGCTCTTTCGAAGCCCTTGAGGCCCTTGAAGAATGGGAGATATAGCCACTACAACTCCAGCAGTTCTGAAGCGGCATCAATTGATCTACAACTACTATGACTTCTCCACCACTTTCTCCGAGCTACCATCACCCAGCGTAGGAGCTCGTTTGGTGTCTACACCTCCTTTGATCTCTTCATTTTGTACAGCGTACACATTCAGCATCAAATTCATTTGGCACCCTAGGTCGCCAAATTTCTTGTTTCTCAGTGCCCCCGCTCCGCAGAAAAGAATAGGAAGATATATGGAGGATCTTACATCACACGCTTGGTGAAAAGGTTGAGGTTTCAGACTACCTTTGGAGCCCTCTACACTATTCCTCGAGTTGCTCCGACCCGCCTCACTAGCTCTTGCCTAATGTGGATCGGCGCTTCGATGCACTCTACGCTTACTAGGATTATGCTTTTCAGGAGCAGCATCGTTACTATGCATTCACTCACCCAGATTTCCCTCCAGCTACCCTGTTCCAGTATCGCCCACCGTCTCCACCACATGACATGCATGAGCAGTAGCGAGTCTGACCAATTTTCAAGATTTCAGTTTCTCATATCCAGAACTTGTGTGTTGAACTTATGTTAGTTTGTGTTTTATTTCATTTGCTATGGATTACTGTAACAGATTGGCAGTAGCCTTTCTACTTTTGCTTCTTTCTTGTCTATGTGGCTGTAGGATTCTTTTCATCTCTCGAGGAAGTTTTGATCTCAATTTCCATCCTCGTCTAGGCTCTACATTAGTTCACTCTTCCGATATCAATTTAGTACCATATTTTTCTATCCTATCTCCCTTCACTATTTGGTTCATTCGGGACAATGTCCTCTTGCGCTTAGCATGTGGATGTTAGTGAATGCATGTTTAGTGTTCTCATTTGATTTGTGGGTGGCTTGGATGCTAGGATGTCATTTTTGAGCCACCTGCCGCTTTGTCAAAACATTAAAAATGAATTGCTACCTTCCAATGTATTGTTATATGTTGCTATAGAGTGTATGTTGTATCCACCCAATGAATTTGCCTATGTTGTTATGAAGCTTAAAACAGGCGGGAGGAGTCCCAATGAGGTTGCTAAACAAAACTTTTGTGGGGGTTTGATTGCAACTGAAACATGTAGGACGACCCTAGAGGTTCACCGTCTTCCCAACCTTTCTGAGGCTTGGGCGTGGGCCGAAGACTGATTACTTCTAAGTCCGGCTAAAGTTGCAATTATTTCCCCCGTTTGGAAAAAATCTTTATCTAAAAAAGTAATAAAGAAAGAAAAGTGAAGAGAGAATAGAAATGACATTTTAGTATTCGAGGTTTGTTTAAAGTAATATGTAATGCTAGATAGTCAAGTAAGCAACTCTAAATAAGAGGGAGGTGCTAGCATAACTTGAGTGCTATTAAAAGTTGAAGCACCTCCTCCCTCACGACAGAAGAGAAATCCCGACCAGGACAAGCCGTCGGTCTGTTACTTCTACTGGCAACTAGAAGGTATAAGTATTTAGGGGATATGGATACATTCTTGTGGTTAGGTGTCAAGTCATTTATATCATATGCATGAGTCTATCTTATATTAATCTAAAGGATTCGATGTTTTATGTGTAATTGTGTGGTTTATGGATTAACTTGCATTCCTGAACACAATGATAGAATTAAGGGCCTGAATATTATCTTTCGAACACCATAAATTGAGTTCTTTACAGAGTGAGATTAGTAGATTTGCTTGAGGACAAGCAAGCATTTAAGTGTGGGGTGATTCGATGTGTTGGATTATCGAAACACTTGTTCTCGTTCTAAATTACATTTTTGTGTGTTCATTTGTATTCAAATTAAAGATTTTGTTCACTTAAGGCTAATATTGGGGCTATGGATAATGTCACGAGTATTTTGTAGCGCTTTCATAAACTTTTAGGTCTGTGTTTCAACCATGAAAAAGTGTCATTATATTGCTGGCTTTGAGGCTTCTGATACTGATGATATTGTTTTGAAGTCGGGGCTTATAAAAGGAGAGCTCCCTATTTGCTATCTTGGTGTTCCACTCACTACTGGAAAACATAGCCGAACGGAATGTCAAACTCTGATAGATAGGATTTTTGCTCATGTCACTAATTGGAAGGCTTGATCCCTCTCCTATGCAGGTAAACTCCAGCTCATTGAGTTGGTAATTTGTGGGATTCTCCAGTATTGGATGAATGTCTTTATTTTTCCTAAAGAGCTGTTAAGGAATATTGAAGGTATCTACAATCATTTTTTATAGGGAAGGGCGGATGGAAAAAGATGTAAGATTGTGTGGGAGCATATTGTTATCCCTAAGATTGAAGGTGGACTTGGATTGAAGGTGGACTTGGATTGAAAGATTTGGCGAGTTAGAATAAAGCCAATGCCATCCATCATATCTGGAATGTTCTTACTAGAGGGGGTTCTCTATGGGTTGGTTGGTACTATAAATATAGAATTAAAGAGAAAGTCTCTGGACTTGAAAGATAGGGTTGGGTCTTGGATTTAGAAACTTTTATTGAGATTGAGGGACCTTGTGAAGCAACATTATGATGTAGATGATGATGGGAATGCTAGGTGGGATTGTAAGATTCTAGGCTGTGTCAAACCCAAAACTATTTGGGACTCAATTCGTCCTCGTCGACCGTTGGTTGATTGATTTCCTATCCTTTGGAAACAACCATTTATTCCGTGTAACAATGTGTTAGTGTCGCTTGTTTTTCTTTGTTTGCTGTGATTGCAGGATTGATTCAAGAGCTCATTTGTTCTTTGAGACGTTTTACAAGGGATCTCCTGGATATTCTTCTCCCTTCCTATGTTGTTGGTCCAGGTGGCACTCCTGTATTCAGTAGATTATCAGTGGGAGTTCAGGTTAGAATGATGTTGCTAAGCATCGTTGCATGATGATTACTATGATTATAAGTCAGGTTGGCGAGACCGTTGTTGCCGGCAGATTTATCAGCAACAAGCTCTCTTCTTCTTGAGCGTATTCAAACAGACTTTGCAAACAAGTTCAGTTAGATTGTTTCTTTTTTCTGCTCTTTGATTGTTGTTCTCTTCTTTTTCTCCGGTGGCTTCCTGATGGTTTAGGGTGATGGTCATGATGAGCTGGGGAGGTAGGGCTCTTCTATTTGAGGGAGATTGCTGACCAATGTATATTCCGGCGTCACCTTAGGGGGGCACATGTTTTTGCAATGGGGACGAGGCTTATTGCAAGCTTACAACCACCATAACCCTTGTTTCTCTTCTCCTCTTTGTGGACAGAGCCTTGTTTTTTTGATGAATGGAAACCTAATTATTCATCGAAAAAATTAAAAAAATTCAGTACATGCCCCTCGGGGCCTTATTACGTTGTTTGGGATGTTTTTATGCATTTTAGGTGTTGTACGGTGTTTAGGGACAAGCGGGAATGAAAACAGTTGGCTTAAGTTGCTCATAACGAAGTTGTGCTGAATCTGAAGGGGAACACAACGTGTCCTTTAAGAACACGACGTGTTCCTTAAGGACACGCCCGTGTCCTTTTCTATGGATGTTACAGACGAGAGACGGTTTTTCGGAGAACATGTCATGTCCTTTTAGGAATACTACATGTTCTCGGGAACACGACGTGTCCTTTTAGGGCACGGTATGTTCTACCTGCATGGGATTTTCCTTAGCCATTCTACCTCCTTATCGGCAGCCGCCAATGTGCTTAATTCAGATTCCATAGTCGATGTGGTGATGCAAGTTTGCTTCTTGGAAGCCCACGAGATTGTTCCTCCCCAAGTAGGAATACCCATCTAGTAGTAGAGGTGTGATCCTCTATATTGGATATCCAACTTGCATTCGAGTACCCCTCTATAACCAATGGGTACCCTGTATATGTTTAAGGTAACCAAGCACTCGCCTAATCGCATGCGAGTGATGAGTACTAGGACTACTTGTATACCTACTCAGTTTTCCAATCGCACAAGCGATATGAGGCCCCGTTCTTGTCATTTCATACATCAAGCAACCTAGCACTTTGGAGCACTCGATTTTGAAAAACAACGGTGAAATCCCATTCTAGAAGATCCAGTCAAACCACAGGGTCAACCAAGGAATCCTACTTGGGTTCCACACTGAAGCAAACTCAACCCACGACTATTAACAAATGCAAAAATCAAGCATTAAACACTGAACATGAAACCTTTTATTATAAACCTTTTAATAATGACGGAAAAGAATCTTGAATCCTTAAATACAAGCCAAAACAAGACAAATTAAGATACAACTCCAGTTATGAAAACACATCAAAAATATATCATCTGATATCAAAACTCTAACCAGCTCTCTCTCCGCCATCATCTCCAGTACCTGTGACTAAAATACATAGATACAACAGGGAAAACAAACATACAACGGGGTCAGTGATACGCATTGAGTGGCTATCTGAACCCACATAGAACTGAGACTATACTGAATCTGTACATTAAATGTATTGGGACTGTACGGAGATTGTACTAAGAAAAGATCATAGAAGTCTATCTAATCACTACATCTAGTAATGTCACTTTGTGGTCCTGTAAGCATCTACCTAGCATCAGCTACCCCTAACAATGTGGATGGCCTCATGGTCGATCGGACCATGAAACCACCCTGAATTTTCGTGTGAGTAGCATTTGTAGGCATACTCAACATGTCCTGCCTGATACATGAATTCCTCAGGGATTGCGCAATTCAGGGGTGGGTGACCGATGCAAACAAGTCATGAACTATTCTAGTAGGTCTATCCTGAACTCTATTGTCAGAAGCTGTGGATCATACACCACAGTTAAACACTTAGGAGCATATATTCAAACTATAATAACTGCATTTACAGTACATCACACGCTACTGTACAATCTGAGAGCTCGCACTCAACATCACCAATATAATCATAATAGGGAATCCCATCAATGGATTCCCAATCATCCTAGTACAATTTTATGCTTATAAAGCATAATGGAATCTAAACGCCAATCTCTGATAGCTTCCTGGTAGATTATGAATCGTGGCTTCCTTCCCGAAGCACAATCCTTCTATCCTAAAGAGACCAATTGAGGATTGAATCTCCAATAACCCCGACTGTCCGATATTCCTACGTGGGTTTCAAATTGTAAGACTATGAGAGGAATAAGAGGATTCATTACCTTCCCATATTTCCCCTAGTCTCTCGTATCCTCTTTTCCTAATCATGGACGGATTAGCTCTGCCTTCCCTTCTTGATCGATCTACTTCACCTCCTGAGAGGGTATTGCCTCCCCTAGGTTTTATGTTTCTGGAATTCTATGAGCCTTTGAATTCTCAACTTATCCAAAAAAGATCCAATCGATGCCTCTTTCTCCTAACGTCTTCCGTTAGGTTGAGTGAGCTTCACAATAACTCTACAACCTCAAACTCGAAGATAGCTTAAGTTTAGTTTCCCCTTATGCCATAATTCATATGGGGTAGTCTTGCTCCTATTGTTAGGAACTCGATTTAGTAGATAATAAGTAGTGAACATGGCTTCACCCCAGAACCCATTACTCAACTGAGTATGATAACAATGAATTTACCATCTTCTTTAAAGTATGATGTTTCTCTCAGCCACACCATTTTTGTGTGGTGTGTATGGAGCTGTGGTTTCATGAATGATTCACACACTTTAGAAGTATATTGGATCATAAAAATCTCCACATCGATGAGTGCAAAATATATTGATTGAGGCACCTTATTGTAATTCAACTTCAGTTTTGAACCCATAAATTACAGGTCTTTGGGTTGAGGTTGGTTTAGGTTGGAACCCGAGTAGGTTGTTTGGTTGAACTAGTGGTTGAACTGGAGTTCTAGGGTGGGGGTTCACTAGATTCGTTATAAAGTAACCACCTTGATGGTTCGACGAGTAGGAGGGAAAAAACTCAGTTTTGAGTTTGAAATTCACGAACAGGTGTCATCATGGATGCACCAATTCGTCCTAGGTGATAAGGTAACCACCCCAACCACCCAACTCGCCACCATCACCACTGCTCAGTTCAGCTCCCATGATGACATCTAGCATCCAGCTCAAGGTGAGATGAATGAGCTAAATGAGTTATAGTGTCAATCCCTAACATCAGCTCAGCTTTTGAATGAGTTAATGCTAGCTAGTTCTATTATGCCACGAGTTATGGTGGGATTCCCTCGTGAGTCGCCACATATGTACCTAGATAAGCATCACACCAAGGTCAAGTCCAAGGTGTTGCCATCACACCAAGGTCAATATATTTCCAACATCTCATCCAATGGCTCTCTTTCCAAAATCACCAAACATCATCTTCTCCTAATTTTGTGCTTTTTGACGCAAGGGAAATCTTCTCCTTTCAGTGAGCCTCTCTATGAGCCTACCTCTTCCATTTCAGTCACCTCAACTCCTTCTCCTCCCTACAGAGGTATACTCGTAATTCTACTCCACCAAAAGATTTAGCTGACTGTACTTGCTCTCACCCACGTTATCCTCTTCAAGAATATCTCACCTACGAAAAGTTATCCGACAACCATAGACTCTATGCTTGTGCTCGCACTAGTGAATGAGAACCAACCACTTATTTACAAGCTTCCAAGTTTGACTTATGGATGGTTATCGTTCAGTCCAAAGGCAACTTACTCAACTCTACTGCCATTACTGCTTATATCCGTTTATTGGGTCGGTTGCAATATTTTTGCACCTCTTGTCCCGATATTTTTCATATCGTTAACCAATTGAATGAATTATTTTCAGCTCCGACAATGGATATGAAAAAAATACTCATCGCCTTTTTCACTACATCAAGGGAACTATAGCTCTTGGCTTACATCTCTCTCATACCTCTCCTTTATGCATTAGTGCTTTTTCCGAGTCCCATTGGGTGGGTTGTCATGATACACATCGATCTATCACTAGATTTGGGGTTTTCCTCGGTGATTCTCTCATCTCTTAGAAATCCAAAAAATATGATGCTTTTTCTCGCTCATCCGCCAAAGCGGTGTATCGTGGTCTTGAGAGTACTACTACCGAACTACAATGGCATCATGGTCTCTTGGATCATTTTCCTAACCCTATTTTCCGCCCCTTCACCCTATATTGTGATACTTTCTCCAGGCTCCAAATGATCGAGAATCACGTTCACCATGAACGAACAAACCATGTTGAAATAGACCTTCACTTCATCCATGAAAAGGTTCATCGTGATTTGGTGAAAGTCTAACATATTTCAAAACTCAACCAACTAGCAGATTCATTTACTAAGTCCCTCCCGGTCCACCGGTTTGAGGATTTGATCTCCAAAATTCACTTAGAATCGATACACGCTTAGTGTGCGAGAGGGTGTTAGCGTTATAAGGGTAGTTTAGGAATATATATTTTATCTTTAGTCCTTTCTTAGTAATTCTGTTTGTGGTCAGTTAGAGCTCCCTAACTGATCTTTCTAACAGTCAAATTGGAAGGCTTGTTTTCATCAAGGATTCCCTTCATTCAATAACAAACTTTCTCAATTCTTTTACTATGTAACCATACATCGAGCAAGAGGTGGGGTTCCTCGGGCTCTGGCTTTGCCCAATCTCAAGCCAAAAGTCACAAAATCGTATGTAATTTTGTATATTCGAGTGAATTGGCCTAGTAATTATGTAAAGTTGGTCGAATGAGTAATTTAATTGGCTCCATTTATAATCTATTTATAAATTCATAACAAAGTCTATGAATTTCTTGAAGATATTTTAACTATGAAGTTCTTGAAAGTATCTTAACTAATTTCATTTGGAGGGATATTTCTTTCATTTAGATGAAGATTCTACTATAAGTTTGCAGAAGTAAAAAATTGATTAGTAGAACTCGTTTTTTAGTAAAACTTCTGCGTCTTCTCCCATTTTCCACAGCCATCGACAGTGGTAGTGGCAACAGTTTATTGTCCAATTTTGGGGATAGTAAGCAGGAAAGTGGGTGTTGATAGTTAAGCTACAATTTTCTCCTATCAACTCAACAATCTAAGAACATATGCAAAGGGGCGAATAAGAAGGAAAATAGGATTATGCGATTTTGACTGAGCTTTTTATAATATAATAATCATCAATTTGAAGGTTATTCTCGTATTCTAAGAATGCTGATTCTACCTTTTCAATAATTGCTTTGAGTTCAGTCTAGAAAAGAATAGATTTAGATTAGTATATTACTATTAATAAAAAATGAAAAAACAATCAAACAATAGTGATTTTAATTCAAGTGATCTTATAGAAACTCTTTGAGTAATAAGCTTCCCTTTTAAAGCTTATATTTTCGATCAAATTTTTTTCTTGAATAGGAAAATCAAATCATGTGTCTAATGAAAGAAACTAAAAAACCATTAAAAACCCCACTAATAAGACAGAAAAACAAGACAAAAAGGAAAACTAACTTTGGTTAATGTGTCATCAGGGGCCTCACGATAAGGCAAAAATTCTTATTTTTGGTGCGTAGCACATAGATGGAGATTGGGGTGGGGTTCCCCGGGCTCCGGCCCAGCCCAATCTCAAGTCTAGAGACACAATCTGTAATTAGCCTAGTAATTCTGCAAATTTGGCCCAATGTGTAATTTAATTTGCCCCATATATAATCTAACTATAAATTCATAAGAAAACCTATAGATTTCTTGAAGATTTCTTAAGTGTTTTCTTAAAGATATCTTAACTATGAATTTTTTCAAAATTTCTTAACTATTTTCTTTTAGAAGGATGTCTTTGATTTAGATGAAGGTTTTATTATAGATGAGTTACCAAAAAATAAAAGATCGATATGTATAACTTATTTTCAGTAAAAATTCTGAATATTATTCTTTTGTCATTATTGTAATTTTATTTTCCATTGGATGTAGAGCTTGAACCCATCCTGCCTTTGCCTATGTACCTAATACTTGGTGGACATCATCTCAACACCAACCACCTGAGGCGGTCACGAGAGAATATCTTATAACGACATTTGGTGGGGCGCTGGATTATGGTAGATGATCGATGGGAAGAATCAGATACAAAAAATTGAAACGTTGAGCTGGAGCAGACATTGAAGTGTTGTACATGCTGCAACTCATGCTTACTTAGTTGGTTAAACACACCTCTATCCCTAGCAATTGCTAAGTGATTTGGAGGATGAGGGATGGAAGAGCGCTTAATTTATAAATTAACAAATCAATTAGCAATGCCAACTAATCTAGCTTTATGTATAGTTTAATTTTTTTGTAGAAGGCGGCACCGAAGCACCCTTAAGTATTATTTGAAACCACCAGCACTAGCCCTAGAATGGAAACACCAATAATTTCATAACTAAGCCATTGGGATAGACCCCTATCAAGTGAATAAAAAATGTTGAAACCAGAAGAGTAAGAGTGGTCAAGGTTGGCTAAATAATCCGCTGCATATTTGGCTTTGCGGTAGATATGAGAAAGATCTACCTCCCATTGACGTCTGTAAAGTTTTTAAAACTTGAGAACGAGGATAGCATGTTGATGATCAAGAGGAGCTTTGAGAGAGAATAGCAATAGCGGTTTTGAGTCTGATTGCATTCGGATTCGACGGATACCCATAGTCCAAACTAACTCAAGGCCATTAACTATTCCTGTCATTTATGCTTTTGTAATAGAGCTGCTACAAAGATTAATCATGAAGCCTATAACGAAAGAACCTCGATCATCCTGAACTACGTAGCCCTCCTTGTGCAGTAGTGTTACATCCATACCAAGAGTGGATAGAACCGTCAGTGCTAAGTCGACGAGGGTAATTCCACTGTCAACCCAGCGGTCGGTCTAGAATTTGGTTTGGTGCCCAGACCGTAGACCCAGTGCATGATATTATGTGTTGCCCCGCTTTAAGAACTCCTCTCCAAGCCGCTGAAAAACCTTTTATTGTGGAGTTAACGTAGACACATTAGTGGCGCGCAAGTACTTAGTAATCATGAGTTGCACCCAAAGCTCCTCTGATCGGGTCATGATTCCCCAAGCCACTTTCATAAGGAATGCCATATTCATCTGATGAGCACTTCGCAATCCCAAACCCCCATGCTTATAGGCTTGCAAACCAGCTCCCATTTAATGTTATGAATCTTCCAAACACCATCACCAGAGCCCCAAATGAAATCTCTGATTTTCCTATCAATTTGATCACACAACGTAATTGGGAGAAAGGCAGTCGTCATAACATAAGAGGGAAGGAAATCCAGAACACTAAGAGCAAGAGTGAGCAATATTCCAAGAACCCCGTAAATGGCTGTAGAAAAGTTCCTACCACATCTCTTGGAGAAGAAGATGCGTGATTTTTCTTTGCTAAAGTTTTGCCTAGAAACCAAACAAAAACGATCCAGAATGTCAATTATGATATGAGCTTGATTAACCGAGGCTTTTCTATAAAAAAAATTATCAGTAAAGAAAATGTGAGATAAAGGAACCCCCTCGGCAGCTAGCCTAATCAGATGTCAAGCACCATAAGAGACGGTAGAGCTAATCATGTGACTAAGATGTTCGATACACAAACTGAACAAGTAGGGAGATAAGGGACATCTCTGACGAAGGCCACGACCAGGAGTAAAATAGTCAAAACAGGAGCCATTCCAAAAAATCTGGAGGGAGACAATAAAGATGCATTTCATGACCACTTCACAGATATATGGAGGCAAACCATTTGTTTCAATAGTATCCCGAACAAAGTTCCATTCAATCTTATCATAGGCCTTAGCAAGGTCAATTTTGATAACCATGAAAGGAGAACGGACACCAGCAAACCTCATAGAGTGAATAACCTCCTGAAGAATAAGAATATTATCGGTGATATGACGGTCTGGAACAAAAATCGTTTGAGAAGGGTGAGTAAGAAGCCCCTGGAAACCTTTGATTTGATTCGCCACACATTTAGTAAGGGTTTTATTGACCACATTGCACAAGCTAATCGAGAGAAAATCTACCATAGTAACCGATTTTTTCTTCTTGGGAATAAGATTGATTGCAAAGGGTTGTTAACTTCCTCCATACGCTATAGATTCCGGAAACATCACCCACAAAATTAACAAAATCGCTCTCCACAACATCCCAACATTACTTAAAGAAAATTAGGTGGAAACCATCTTTACCCGGAGCTTTGAGCCCACCCATACTTTTAATAGAAGAGTGAATCTCCAAAGTGGAGAGCGACCAATCAAGACCATCCCTAACCTCCAAAGGGATTTGCATCAAGAAACCCAACAACCGGTGAGAAGGATCCCCTACCGATTGATACATGATCTTAAAGTCAGAGAGAGAGCCATCTCTTACAGCACAGCCTGTTCTGACACCCAATCACCATCTTCATTCCTGAGAGCATGATGTTGAACGCCATGTGCTTAAGAGTAGCCACATGGGAAAACATAGTATAGCGATCACCCTCCACCACCCATTTAGATCGAGGTTTCTGGATCCAAAGCAACTCCTCTTGCCAGAGAACCGACTTGAGTTTCTGCCTAATGGTCTGTTCAACCAAAATAGTGACTGAGGAAGCATGAACATACACAGCTCTTTCAGCAGGTTCCAGATCTCTAATCAAACAGGCCTTCCGTCACAAAATATTGCCAAATACTCTCTCATTCCAATCTTGCAAAATCCCAGTGAGATCAGAAAGAGCTAATGGGAACTCATACCCCTTCAACCATTTGTTAGATAAAACATGACTGAAGCTAGGATGTGTGAACCAAGCTAACAGGAAACGAAAAGGTTTAAATTTGGATTGAAACACCTGATTATGCGGGCAAAGAAAAATTGGTGTATGGTCTGACTTTAGCTTGTGGAGGTGGATGGCAGAAGAATTCGGGAACATCGGCATCCAAGCATCATTGACAAGAGCACGATCCAAGCGAACAAAAGTGTGATTCCAAGCCCAACTGAACTTAGGACCCAAAAACGGGAGATCCAACATATAGCAAATATCCACCATGTCAACGGAAGATTGATTCCGAGCCCAATCGAAAGGAGAACCCCCTTACCTGTCAGCTGTCGAGAGAGTTGCATTAAAATCACCAATCGCAACCCACGGGTCGTCCAAACTGAGAGCTAGCCTTTTAAGGGAGTCCCAAAGAAGAGGTCTTTTTGTAGGGCGAGGACTTGCATAAACCGCCGGTATGTAGATACTGTCACCTCTCAAAAAGAATCCTTTAGCATGAATAAATTGATTACCAAACTCCACAATATCAAAGGTGATCAAGTTCGGGTCCCAGAGAATTCAAATGCCTCCACAGTTACCATTAGCATCCGAATGAAAGGAGGAAGCAAATACCATCCGTTTAACAATATCACTCGTTTGTTGCTTTTGCTTCAGTGAAATCTCACTCGCTAAAGGCCCATTGGCGTTTAGTTCCATTATCGATCCACCCACGGCTTTCTGGAGATTGTTACGACTTCCTTTTTTACTTTTAATTGTTTCCCAATCAGTGGCATGACTAATGGAAATACCGGCATAACGGGCAATACTCTTTCCCTTCCCTTGAGTTGCTTTCCTTTTCCGCTTCCTCCAAATTGTGTAGAGATGTTGAAGATAAGAATAATTGTATAGTTAATTAATGAACTAAGATTGTCCAATAAGAATTATACAATTATTATTTAGAAAAGGATAAATAATATTCAAAATTACTAAGAAAATTTAGAAATTGAGATCATTTGAAATTGTCAAATAAAATGTTGGTTACTGTTGGTGATTTGACGATAAAAATCATATTAAAAATTATTAATTGATTTTGGAACAAGGATATCTAAACATGTGAACAACATAGTTAATTAATGCATTTAAATATTGGTTGACCAACACCACAGTTCATCGGTCTGTCTCAGTTAATTTGACATCATTCTATATCTACCCACATCATTGAACTAACCCTCATCTCTACTCCTGTCTATACATCGTCTAATCATGAGTAACTCTAGTCTAATTTTAAGTGTTCACGTCTCTTTCCAGTGAAAATATATTATTAAAGTCGTTGACAATATATAAGTGAAACATTAACGTAAGTGAGTACGTTAGACTGTTGGTTCCTATAATTATCATATTCTCGAGTCTACCAGTAATATAATGACACATGTAATATTGCGTTTTCTTGTTTTGTTGTATAATAATTAGATAAGAATCTGGATACAGAATACATTAAGTCTACATATCTCTTAATTTATTAAGATTAAACAAGCTAAACGGAGTTAGATCATTTTTCCATCCCTAATTTTTTAATAATTATTAAATGGTATGGAAGATGAGGTGGCACCCAATAAACAATTATTAGGAATATATGAGTGTTTACTAAATTAGTAATCTTGCTAATTTAACAAGTCCATTAACAATGCCACATAGGCAATGGATCAACTTCACAAACAAAAAAATTATGATTAGAAAATACATATATTATCATTTGTAAAAAAAATTATTAAAAAATATAAATGGTGAATAAAAATTGCTAAAAAAATTAGGGATAAAAATAGTTGGAAATTGCTCAATTAATGACTAAAATTGATGATCGAACAATTAAAAATTACTAATCAAATTTTGGATGGAAATAATCTTACTATAACTTACTATTCATATGAATACTAATCCCCTTTAACTATCCCAATTTGTTTTTGAATGAAATCCCTTCAATTCCAACTAGCATATATCATTTCCAATTATAATATAATTGATGAAACAACTTTTTTCTCATTTTTAACTCTCCCTTCATTTGAATATTTGTTTATAATGATTTGCACAAATTTACTCCATAAAAATGTGAAATCTTAGATCCAACCGCTGTAACCCTAGCCGCCGTTACAATATCCCCATCGATTTTTTCTCTTTTATTTCTTAGTACCTTCCTTCTTGTCTTGGTTTTGTCTAAGAGTTGCTTTGCATTCTTTCTTGAAAGCCCTATTCAATACTCTCCACATCAATCCAAGTGCATAACACCCGATGGATGCCATCACCAACACCAGCAGCGCCACCTTTGAGGCCGCAGCTCCCAACCCCACCGCAACCTTTCAGATGCCGGCCATCAGCAACATCGTAGCCACCAGAGTCTCAGCACTTTCGCTGGAAGAGCCACCAGAACCGGAGCTCTCTCTTGTTAGTCTCATCATCGTCTCGCCAGAATCCAGTTACCGATGGTGCATCGTCAGGGAGTTCCTCACCCGCCGGGAGCTCAACTTTCCAAAGATGTGTCGCATGTTATCCGAGGCCTGGCAGCCTAGATGAGGTCTCGGAATTGATTCCTTGGAAAACTGGAAGTATCTGTTAAGATTCCACCATGATTGAGATATCAATCAGCCTGATGGGATGACTCAGCCCGCACTAGAAAGCGACCGTAAGTGAACCCATATCTCATCACCCACGAGTTAGTTTAACCTACTGCTACACCGCTCACGCCCCCAGCAACCAAATAACTCTCAAATGCTCGCAGTATGCATGGCAGCCAATGTCCTCGACAAAGACAAGCAAATTGAGTATGGAGCAAGTAGTGTGGCCACTAAAACTCAAGAATTGCTTATTGAAGATGATAAGAAATGAAGGATCCAAGATGAGGGTGACAATAGGATGGACATGGAAGCCACTTCGGGACAAAAACCATCAAAATCACCAAGGAAACCGGAACATAACAATGCAAAAGCTATGGTGAATCATCTGGCGGTGATTCGCCACCCAGAGTGATCGCATTGGAAATATTGTTGAGGAGCCTGATCACCGCAGCAACTCTGATTTTCACCGGCGCATTCGCATAGGATGTCTATGTTTTCGTTTCCACTTAGTTTTTGAACTCTCTATCTTGTTTCTCATTTGTCGTTCGGGTTTCCTTGTTTTTCAGTTTTGGTCAGAATGCTTTGTGTCGTTTTATTAGTGTCGAGTCGGTTACGGCCATGGGAATACATGTTAGGAGAGTAAGGACCATGGCAGTCGGCTTGCTGAAAACCTGTGATCCATGTAACCCTATTTGTGACATCTGCACCTTCGGTGGCTTATTCTTCATCCTTGTATCGGGTTTTACCAAATTCGAATTAATGAGCACGCTTATGTTGGAAAAGAATGATTTTTAAAACATTGAAAACATTTTATCCTTTATAAATATTTTTATTTTATTTTTTTTAATTGAATTAAATCAATCATGGCATATTTTGTTGGAGTGGACTTGTAACACCCCAATTTTGGGTCAAGTATGGTTTTGGGTCAGTGTCGGTTCTGGTGTTGAGGTACTTGTGATCGAGTTGTCAATCAACGGTGTGGTCGGACGACAGTCACGATCGTGGTTGTGAGGGCGCCCAAGGGCGTGATTGCCGGTGTGAGTCACGACCACATATGATTGTCAGACACGGGCGTGGGTAGGTTCTAGTCACAGATGTGGTGAGCTAATTATATAAACAGAGCACGACTTCCCCAAAGGCGTAAAAGCTCTATTCCTCTTTTCTTTTCCTGAGAGGAACTCTCTGGCGAACGAAAAAAAAGTCCAGACCCAATCAATCAAAGGAAATAACCTGTTGAGATGGAAAGTCAAAAGGGTTGCTCCCCGAGCTTAGAAAGGAGACGAGATTGGAACACTTGGATGATTTCTCCTCGTTTCAAACATAGAGGTGTCAACTCATCATTAGAGGTGGGGCTTTATGATTAGTTATTGCTTTAATCCATTATATAATTGTACCTAGATATAGAGGAATCCTTTAATGGGATTTCCCTTGTGATGATTGATGTTTTGGACCGAGGGCTACGAGACTGTACAATAGCATGTGATCTACTATACGGAAGATGTACTGATTTTGACCCTGAAGCTCTTGATGGATGAACAATGGAATGTGATCCACTGTTCATGATAGGATATGACATGCCTATCTAGATAGATCTCATTGATGTGTTGCATTGGTCGCTCACCCGGATTGCACTATCCCTAGTGATAGAGGAAAGGTGCATGACGTGTCGACTATGCTCATAGATGTTTTCACACGGTTTGGGTTGTTTCATGGTCTAATCCTCTATAAGGCTATCCACATAAATAGGGGTGGTTGATGCTAGGTATCCTACTAGTTGACCAGTAGGGTCACATTACTAAGCTAGACATGAGGCGTTGTTGTGTATCTTCTTTGATGATCTTCCCCTTCTCTTTTGATCAGATTCAGATCCTTGTGGATGTTGTGAAGGCACTCAAGGGATAGAACTGACCCCGTCAGATATTTGTTTCTTTGTTGTTTCTAAGTGTGTACAGTCACAGGGACAAGAGCTGGAGGTGGGATGAGCTGGTCGAGTTTTGATATCATTGGATATCAGCTTTTGATGTTTTAGAATTTGGAGTTGTATCTCCTCTTTTTAAGGATCCGTGATCCATGTCT
This sequence comes from Linum usitatissimum, assembly GCA_030674075.2. Classification (NCBI taxonomy): domain Eukaryota; kingdom Viridiplantae; phylum Streptophyta; class Magnoliopsida; order Malpighiales; family Linaceae; genus Linum; species Linum usitatissimum. The sequence goes on from JAUJYP020001424.1 coordinate 4,099,064, forward strand.
TGACTGGTTTGAAAGTTGTTAATATAAGCATTTAGTTCAGTCATTTATCATTTGTCCTCGAGATGTTAGGTAGTAATGGTTTGAGTCGAGTCCAGTGAGAACCCGAATATGTTGTGTGGGCCAGAATAGTGGTTTGACCAGGTCTTCTAGGGTCGGGGTCTACAAGACTTTTTGGTCAACACAAGATAGAAAGTGAAATAAACATTACTATGGCATCTATTTATGGGGTATGTTGAATTCGAACCTGAAAACTCTAGGTGACCATCACAATACAAGTTAACCAATTGAGCCCATATTGATATATTTTATTTAATATTTTTATTACACCTTCAAAGTTTTATAATGATGCTAGAAACTTGATATAATAGACATAATGATATCTTATAAAAATATGATAATATAATCAAGGATATAAGAATGTCATTTTACCAAGTTAATAATGTCATAGTAGTTGACACTTTCCCTCCTGTTCCCCATTGTTAACTTTCTCTCTCCAGCCTGATTTGTCAAATGTTTTTAATATTGATTTTATCAACAATATAATAGTTGTTCTATGGAGACTGGCAGAATGCTGAAGCCACAACGCTCCTTGGCGTGGATGCGAAATATGGGCTATGAGGCATGTGGTTTTTAGGCATATAACCATGTGGTTTCCAAATATTGTTACTAGCAATGAAGTGGACATCTTATTGCTTGAAGTGCTACTCAAAGAGTGTTGGAAGATCATTAATGACATCTAATTTTCCATAATTTTGGGTAAGCCATCTAGGGTTCGCCAATGCCTCGATTTGATTGAGGAGCTCCTGATAAGTGAAATCATAGACATAAACCTTATGTTTGAGAGCCATGATAATTCAATTCCTAGTGATTGAAAGAGAAAAAAGTGACAAGCGATAGGTTTGTGAATCCTCAAAAAGTGTCAGGTAATTCTAAGATTCAATCAAAGAAAAAAAAGACAGTTGTTTTTTTTAGGGTAGCTAGTTGAAAAAGAACAAGAAGGTGATGATGATTGAGATGATGGCATGTGTTTTGTTTTAAGATGGGCAGGTAAAATAGAATAAAAGTTCCTAATTAGATAGTAATTTTATGTATTTTTCCTTTTAATTTCAGACTTCATATCTTATTATCTAATTTAATGGTGAGTAATAATATTGTCATAGCAGATTTTATGTAGTATATAATAATAGCAACAACCCAAACTAGAAAGTAAAGCAAAATATAACCGAGATAGTGATAATTTGGCCCTGAGTTGAGGGGTGTGTAGAGCTGCAGGAGTGGCCAAAGAACTTCTCAGCTCCCCAAAAGCCTGACTTAGTCAGGCACTAGGACAAACTCGTTGAGGGAGACTGCATCATTGTCGTTGGCGCTTAGAGAGAGGTCACAAAATTGTTTCTCCATCAAGTCCCCGGATATGGAGTTTGTCACGTGTGTGCAAGAGGTTGAAATAGTAACGGTGTCAGTGTGCTGCATCTTTGCCTTTAGTGCTTGGAACGAATTCCAGGCAATATGTGCACGTATTTTTAATATGAAGTTTCAATATAGATTTTCAGCCGACTAGCTGAAGACTCGGAGGGCAAGAGGGATTGCATAGAATTTGTACAAAAATATGAATTAAAATTATTTAAATCAAAAGAATATAGATTTTTTGATTTTAGGATTTGAAGGTGGATTTGGAGGGAATTGGTGGGCCCAAGTGATATGGACAAAGTTTCTTGTTTGATTTTTAAATTATGGTGAAGATTTAACATCACCACATGCGGTTTCATGGTGATTTGAAGTGTGATTGGAAATCACAATGAGATTGATGTGATTTGAAAATCCAAATAATGATTTGGGCACAAAATCACCTATTGACCTAGTTAGAACTATTGATGGTGCATCGTCGGTAGCTCAATTTTCCACACATGTGTCGCATGCTATCAGGGATCTGACAATCGGGAAGAGGGTCAAAATTGATGCCTCAGAGAACCAGAAGTACCATTTCCATTTCCATCATGATCGAGATGTCAATTGCGTGATGCATGACGGATCGTGGAGCTTTGATCACCGACAGCTCGTCATCTACAAGCTCCGACCTGGCAAATTACCCCAATAGGCCGATCTAACTAAGGTCGCCTGTTGGATTCAGGTCAACGACCTACAGTTTGGTTATTCCTCGGAAGCAGTGGGCAGAGCTATAGGCGATTTCCCCTCCTTAACCCTGAATTGGACTCAAGACATTATATGAGTACGAAAATATCGCATGGTCCTTCTCAACGGAAGAAAAAAAGAAAAGCCAGGCCCATGCCGAGCTGGGTGCATCTGACACTAATTTGGGAAGTTTCAATATTCCTTCAGAAAATAGTTAACAAGTCCAAGCCAATAGCGTCATTAACTCATTATGCATAGCCATTCTCGTCTTGATGTATCAGACTTGGGAAGATGATGATAGTAGATGATAACCTCTTGATGAATGATGATAAGTAGTGAACGGGTCATGTCTTGTCCTGCTACAGCAAGATTGAAAACAATAAGACTTCAAGAGAGCACTTGGAACTTAACATAAAAGTAACTGTGTATTGAATTGAAAGCCACCGAAGGAAGCAGCCCACTCACTACTATCTATATACCTACTACATCCTACCCAAATATATCCACAAGCTAAGTGAAGTGACTGCCCAAACAAACACTACTCCTTCCTAGCCGGAATGATCAATTTATATGCCTCATTAAGCACATCAGTAAACCCTTTAGTTACATCTAATTAATTCTTCTTTTTATCTCATTTCCTCTTCCGACTCTGGGTTACTGTTTTAGTTGTGTCTTAGATTCCAAAGTGTCATAATAATATTAAAGAAGGTTGTTTGTGCGATTGAATTTATAAGAAGAGAATTCCAATAGTTGAATAATATGAGAGTCATACTATTTTCAAGTGTTATTTTAAATGATTGTTAGAACTAAAAAAATTAAAAATAAAATGAATTCTCCTAAAATCCATCCAAATTAGTGTTTTCAATATGAGTTGAAAATTCCTGAAGACCAATTAAAAATTCAATTTTTTTTCAATTGTTTTTGTTTGCGGCGATTGTGATGTCACATATGTATACACAGAGTTAGCACTGAAATTGTTAATGCGGCACAATGATTTGAGATGTACTCACTTCGTGTCGGAAACTGTCCACTCTATCACGTGAAAAGGGTAATTCAATAGTAACTTCGTTTTTCCCAAATCAATCACAATCAAATTCTTCATCTGATTGTACCCACTATTCAAGCCAGTGCACATAATATTACATCTTACAAGTTCCATTATCTCGAAACTGATTTTATTCTAGCGCGGAAAGGGGCCTTCAACCCCTACTTTTTAGCAGCTCAAACTGCTCCTGGTCGTCCGATTAATCATCATCGTGTGGTATGTTTGTGTTCCAAAGGTGTTCTGGAAATCCGGGGGGAAGCGATGAATGTTTGTTCATGTTGATTTTACGCTGGCACGTTCGTGTTGATTTTTTGACAAAGAGAGAAATGACACCGATTTAAACAAATTGTTGGCTTCGTGTAAATGCGGATTTCAAATTTATTACTCTGTATATCTCTCATGTTTCCCTCCCAAATTTATTGATTTTTTATCGTACGGATTCGAAGCTCACTTAGGAAAATGCCGCTGGACAATGCATGCTCCCATCTTGTCGATGGTTCTTACATTAGCTTCTGTGTTGTTTCATGGTTACGTTTCCAGGTCTTAAGAGTTATGGGCTTCGTTTATGGGTTACGTTTCTGTGTTTCTAGGTTTTTGGGTGTCATTTCCGTGTTCGTGATCCCACCAGGATGAACGCACGTCGTAGCGATACCTTTTTTTGGAGTCGAAATAAAATCAATATATATATATGGGCCTTTATATTAAAAGGCTGGAAAACATAAATGATTTGACGGTCCAAATTGAATTCATCATGGTGCTGAATGCTATTTTCAGCACCGCACACGGACCCTCTAGAAAGAGAAAGTCAATAATTTTATTTCGATCAAACCGCAGCGTCATTGGTGAATTCCCATTACTAAAACTTGGTCGTGGTCGTTTACCATGAAAAACTATCGTCAAATATCGGAAGGTACCAGAGACGGAGTTGTATGGGGATGATCGTTCTGTACAAAAAAAGAGAACCTCGTACTCCCACATCAACTGGAATGATTAAACTGCCCCTCCTGAGCTGAGAAGGTTTTCGACCGAATCCTACAGCTTTCACATCACCCCCGTTGGTTCCAAATCAAGAATTATTTTGTTGTTTCTTTTTTCGTTTTTCCAATGTTTGTGATTTTAGTGTTTGAGTTTCCTCGTGTCAAAATTTTGAGCAAGTCTTTTCCTTCCATTGGTGTTGGTTTTTATTTATTCCTCAGTCGAGTCTTTGAGTGTTGAAGCTAATAGCCATGTTAAGATGGTTATGAGGAGAGTTAAGACGCATTACTTGGCACATGCCTTGGCCATAATTAGTTAATATCGGCAAGAGCCATTCCAGTTATAAAAGAACAACTACCCCTCCTTTTTTTCAAACAAGAAAAAAGTTCACTCAAATTTGAACCCCTAAGAGAAGAAGCAAGCAAAGTACATAAGTAGCACTATATTAAATGCTTTGCTAAGGGTCGGTGTGAAATTGCTATCGATCCGAGATGTATTTTTATCAGATCAATCCGACAACCAATCCAACGGTCCAAAATCAGTTTTTGCCAATTTCAATTTGACGGTTAAAATTTTATCAAGAGTATAATGGGAATTAAAAAAATATTCTCTCTTTCAAGTTTTCTTTCTCAATCCTCTTCTCATATCTACTAGATATAATAATGACATAACAATGAAGTAATAATGACGTAACGTGGATATAATAATTTAGATATAAGTCAACATAATGAGCTTATTAAAAGGACATAATATAAAACGCATAACAGACTCATAAAGTGTATATATCCCCGACATAAAAGAATGGTACCTAAATTGGACATAATGATGATGAATTCAACTACTCGTAAGGTGGACGTAACAACTACATAACAAGCCCGTAAACGGTCGTATTAGCGACATAACATGCTCGTACAATGACCACACTAATATAATTTTTTCCAATTTTTTGGGTCTGAAACTACCCTCATTCAAATCAATTCGTTTGACTCGTTTCCAGCTATTGGATGAAATTTGACCCAAAAATAGTCTGATCCAACGGCTCACGAACTGTTACGATAATCTCTCGAAACCGCTTCTGAGAACGATAGCCGGGTTGGATACTCTAAAGCTTGGGACTGTAAAAGGTAGTGATGTGGAAATGAGTTATTATATGAATTCAGACGACACATATTCCTGGCGACAAGAAATCCCAAGTAGCTAGCCAGGCCGTTCCATGCTCCCTGAATGGTTTGAGCACTTAGAGATGATATCAGATATTCAAGATAAAAAGAATATTTACTTTTAAAGAGGATCGATGTTGTAAGTTGAACTGATTTAACGACCAACCATATATCTCACTGTGAGTGTATATGCTATTCTTTAGAACAAAAAAACGTGTGATAATGACATCTTCTGCAGAGGGAATGGCATATTCACTGCCCAACCAGAGACTTTATTAATTAATCCCGTATATGTCCCGCTGGTGAGATCAGCTAACTTTTTGGTATGAACTCAATGACATTTGGATTGGACATAAAACAAACGATATATTCGATACGTATAATTATAATAAATGGGTATCACATTGGAATAGGTTTCGCTAGCTAAACACCACTTTGAAAAGTATATATATATATATATATGGTTCGATACTTTAAAGATATCGATATTTTAATACATGATGTAATACTATAAGCTTTTATAATTAATATTCTGATATTTCATTTAAAATCCTTAAATTGAACTTTATCCTATAGTCTAAACATTTAATCTTTAAAAAATAAAGTCATCATCAAATCAAACTTAATACCATTTCTTCAACATCATCTTAATTAAAACCCGTTTGATATTTTAATTTATTGTTTCTCAAATTTAATATCTTAACATAATGATGTTGTTCTTTATATGCAATCATAATGGTGTTGCTCTTGTTCTGAGACACAACCACCTTCTTCCATAAGTGTGCTGCGTCCATAATATTTTTTTTAATAATTATCCTTATTCCAAGGGAAACTGTGAGGGTTTTCAAAACCTAGTACACGCACTTACTGTTTTTGTTCAGCTCCCATGATTGTTCAGATATCAATGTGCAACGAAAGAGAGGTGCATGTCGGTGCCGGTAGTAATAGCTATCAAATTGTTTGATTATGTTTGGAATTGAAATCACTTCCAGATCTGATTTCGAATTTTGTCTGTTTTTGGGGGTTGCAGCGCGCAAGGATGATGATGATAATCTGATATTCAGCCATATGTTTTTTTTTCATTAGGTTTGGGTCACTTATTTTTAGGTTTGTATCGGATTGTAATTAATCAGATTTGATTATGTTTTGAGAAGCAATTTGGACCGGTTAGTAAATTAGCCCACCAATTCGGCCGGTCATTAATTTCCTACCAGCAAATATATCACAAATAAACTAATAACTTAAATGAACAGAGTAAAAGGTTGTCGAAGTTCAAAACTTTAGTGATCAAAATGTACATATTTAATATTTAAAACAGTTATCAGGCATGTATTCAATTTATTTAATTTCCTCCAACTAAAACACGCCATGTGGCGAGGTTTTTATATAATTCCGACAATGGACATTCTGACTTTAGCCGATTCCGCTACTGTTGTGAATTCAAAATGTTTTTTTTAAGAGGGTGGTGATTTATAAAAATCAGCCGAAATTCTGGCGAGAGACAACGTACGTCGAGAATTACCTAAAGATAGAACCTGAAGATGTCTTAAGATTACAAAACCAATCAATACTCGAAGTCTCGTCTCGCAGTTGCCTTGCTATGAGCTCAGCTGGTACAACAAACCGACGAAGGCAATGGTGAACCTGAATCTGCGTAAAAACACACAGCAACTCGTGTACAACAACAACACATTCCCAGGGACAATCCTCAATCTTTGAATAACACGCATTAACAACCTCTCGGCAATCAAACCACACATCTGCTCTCCCTTCCTCTCGAGAAGCAAGAAGACATGCAGCAAAGACAGCTCTAGCCGCAACAACAATTGGAGTTCTGCAAACGAAGCGACCAGTCACACCATCAACCACATGACCTTCGGAGTTCACACTAATGACCCCAATCCCTACTTTCTGGACGTCTTTAAGAAAAGAACCATCATATAGAAATCTTTAATAAACACTTCTCAACATTATATCCTTGGGTTGTTGGTTGCTCCTATAATTGGTCATAATGAAATCATTCAACCCTGTGCAAGGGACAAGAGCAAAATAATTGTTCCAGAGAGTAACTTCATGGAAGAACTTACCAATAATCCCTTTAACTGAATTGGCTGCTTCCTTCAAATATAAATTGATTTATTGACTTCCAAATCATCCACCAACAACAGGAAGCTGCTACAACCTCTCCTTGACATAAACCCACTTTAAACCTCATGAACTACTCCTTGAAGCTCTCTTGGGCCAATGGTAGTTGGATCAAGGGGTATGCCCTGCTCCAAACTTTTCGCACCGAGCTACACTAAAAAGACAAATGTTCACATGTCTATTTTGCAATCCACAACACCTACACAAAGAGCTTGGGTTGCATCTTCTTCTCGCAAGATTAACCTTTGCCGAAGGCTTATCCTCACATGCCTTCCATAAAAACAATTTGATTTTCGACGGAATCAAAAGATTCCAAAGCCAGCGCCAATCTTGATTCATGCCATCATTCATACTCAGATTCACACTTTGCTGGCCATATTTCAGCAAATTATAACAAGACTTCAAAGAAAATCCCCTATACAATCATAGTGCCAAATTCATTGAATAAACGTGTTTATTTTATAAAACAAGTTTTTTATTTATAAAACGAGGTTTTCTTTTTAGTTATACGGTATATTCAATATTAAAAAGATTTATTTTGAGAATTGAAAATAAAAGTAATATATCTCAAACATTTTACATTAAACCCTAAACACTAAAGAATAATTGTAAATTCCTAAACACAAAATTCTAACCTGAAAACAATAGATCATGAAACCTAATTCTTAATCTTACTTCACACTCTTAACTTTTGATCATAAATTTAAATTAATAAATCATAAACCCCTTAATTAGACTCTAAATACTTATCATTATATTCTAAACTCTAAAGACTAAACTAAAATCTCAAAACTCTTTACATTATGTATAATATATAACAAAAATGTGATAAAAGTTAACCGTGTACCGGCCAAAATCTTTTCTTTCTTAGAAGCAGTTTTACAATCAAGACCTTATAATACACATTTTACTTTTTATACTTGCGCCATATCAAACCTATAGTAAGCATTTATATATTTTCATTTCTTCTACGTCAGCTTTTACACTCATTTGGTGTATTCAGTAGCTTATCTAATGTGTGAGGGGGAATGATTTTAGGACTTGTTGTCCTCCTATCTCTTCTTCATGGCCCTCGCTAGAAATCCATAATCGATCTTATTGCTACTAAAATTACTCAAGACATGAAGCTGACTTGGTTATGGAATGGTACTAGTATGCCATGCATGTTTCTTGACCATCTCCCTCTTAAAGTGCATGCTCTCGAGATGGGGATGTTATGTGCAAGGAGGTTTGGAACATTTTCATATTTTATTTTTGATTTAGTTTTTTTGTTAGTTTGGATTGTTTCTATTAGTTGAGGTTAGTTGAGTTTGTGTCAGAAGGTTAGTATATAAGTCCTCGTGATTGTTGAATTTTTTAAAAAGAAAGAACTTTTTTTTCTTTTTACAATTAAACAACCCCAAAATAAGCTAAATATATATCTACAATTGCCAATCATCTCCTCCTTACAACAATACAACTATTGATCTCCTAAACTCCACCATTCCTCGCTTTATTTCTTTGAAACAAGCAGTCGGTTCCATCTATCTCCAACCTCGAACTCAACTCCTCGAGGAGTCATCTTCTTCGAACTCAGGTTGCGGCTCTCGTACGTCTTCGAAATCAACTCGTGACAAAGTGGTATCACAGCCTTCAGGTACCACCACCACCATGGCCGAAAACAAGCAGATGGTAGACGAACTTCAACACTAGTACCTACTACAGAAACTCCAAGAAACCATAACCACACTTTCTCGGCGACTTACAGATACCAACCTCGTCGCCACAGACGGGGGCCAACATGTAGTCCTAACACGCTAGCAAACTGACAACCTTAATGCACTTACCGCAAGAATTGAGGCTCTAGGGGCGAACAATGGACGGCAGATTCCCCAAAGTGGATAACAAGAAGAGGATAGTCGTCCTCCTGCACTGATTGTCAAGGTCGATTTCCCTCATTATGTCAGAGATGAGGATCCGACCACCTAGATCTTGCACAATGCAAAGTGGGTCAGGAAGCCCACAAAACTGGTAAGTTATAACCCGCTAATCCCGTTGATTTTGCCTTAAAAACCGTTCGGCTAGGTTAAAAAACCGGCCCCATCCCGTGGAGTTTTTGAGGAAAGTTTGGCAGATATTAAAAAAACAGAAAGAGTCCAAGACATTAATGTTGTACTTCTTCTAATTATACCGTTTGGATTGATTTCAATCAATTAATTTACTTATTTTTTTCTTTGATAAATCTCAGGCGCGTGAGCACCTATCTTTCATTCACAATTGAACGGGTTGGGAAACTCCAAACAAGTCATACAAGAGATGTAACAAAAAACAAGGAGCATTAATGGAAATATTATGAACGCCAATGTAAAACTGTGACCTAAACCAGCGAGATAGGCAGCTGGTCAATTTCCTTCCGGATAAATATGCTGATTTTTTATCATTTAGTTTCGATCTTTCAACTCACATGAACTTATAACCTCAGAAGAGTGCTGGTGTGTGATTCACCCTCTGCTAGCAGTAGTTGAATAGGAGCTTGTGAATCCAACTACATCCTATCATTTTGATATCCTCTCTCCCATGCAAGTTGTAACCCTATCACAACATCTCTTAATTTGGCCCTAGCGATTGAGCAAATAAACATGTTCATGTTGTACGCGCTAAGACAACGACCATCAGCATCATGGAATAAACCTCCTGCAACAACTCGTTCGGTCTTAGGAATGACAGACCCATCAGAATTAAAAGCAACCCACTCGAGTGGTAGGGACGGCCAAGAGACATCCACCACCGTCCTATTACAAGACTAGTTTCCGGTGGCTGGCGTGGGTGGAATACTATTACAATACTAGTTTTCACAGCTCCACTCACAAGACACCATAAAAGGTAGTGTATGGCCGCAAGCCACCAAATTTGTTGGAATATGTACCTGGGACTACCAAACTCGAATCTGTTGATGCAGCTTTAAAGGATAGGGAGCAGGTTATGCGAGAACTCCGACAGCGGATCATTCGAGCTCATGAGAGAATGACTACTTATTATGAAAAAGTCCATCGGGACAAGGAATATGGAGTTGGGGATTGAGTCTACCTCAAACTTCAGCTCTATCTCCAGTCAACATTGTGCCAACAATAGTATCATAGGATGACACCAGCGTACTATGGTCCTTACAAGGTGGTCGAGCGGATTGACAAGCTAGCAAATTAGCTTGAATTACCCGCGAATAACAGGGTGCACCCTGTATTCCATGTGTCATATGTAAAGATGGCTAGAGGAAATTTACAGGCAGATGTACTGCCAAGCCTGCCACCAATTTTGGAAGTGTTGTAGCGGCCACAAGCTATCTTGGAGAAGCCAGTTCATAACAGGCGAGATGAAGTATTGGTGACTCGACTCACACTTCCCCAATTAATACTACTTTGGAGGACGTCGAGCATCTCCATCACCAATTTCCAGACTTTGATGATTCTCGAGGATAAGAATCTTTCGGAGAAGGGTGGTATGTTATGTGTAAGGAAGTTCAGAACATGTTCATACTTTATATTTGATTTAGTCTTTTGATTAATTTATATTGTTTCGGTTTGTTGAGTATGGGTAAGAGGGTTAGTATATAAGCCCACGTGATTGTTGAATTTCGCTAGAAGAAAGAACTCTATTTCTATTTGTTATCTTTTCCTTTTCACAGTTAAAAAAACCCATAGCTAAATATAAAATTTACCTTCCACGATCATCTCCTCCTCACATCAATACAACCATTCATATCACAAACTCCACAATTCTTTGTTTTATTTCTTTGAAACAAAAGGTCAATTCCATCAATTCCCAACCCCAAACTCAATTCCTCGAGGAGTCATCTTCTTTGAACTCAGGTAGCGGGTCTTGTCCGATTGTCACACACTCAAAATTAGCTCGTGACAGGAGATCATTACAGTTAGTATAGATAGATTTTACAATCACTCAGACATTATAGATCAATGAACAATCTAATTAAAGAAAGTACGTAAAACAAAAATAATAAACTGAAAAAAGCACTAAATAAATGAAATTGTGATCATGTCATTCACACGGCTTTCAAAGCAATATTTTCAAAATTTTGAATACCCTCAACTGAAGGCAATCACATCACTTTCTTAGTTATAAGGTAAGAGCTAAATAGTTTACCCTGCTACTATATATCCACACGGAAAATTCTAGTGAAATCTTAATTTTCTAGGGTTTTTTTAATGTTATTACTCAACTCAGATAAGAAAACTAAATCTAGCGGACTGAACTCTGAATGCTCAAATCATCATTTGAAGAAATTTATGAAAGTGGTGAACCTTGTAAAGAATAAAAATGTTCGTGAGGATGTTATCCTCTTGAGATTTTTCCTTTTTTTCTAAAAAGGAGAGTTAGGAATTGATTGGATTATCGACCAACTAACACTTTTATTATTTAGAATAGTTTAGCCAAGGCATTTTTTGAAGAGTTTTTTCACATTACAAGATTGATGAAATTTAAAGGCAAATCGATCATTTCTACGAACAGAATGGTGAGCTCTTTCATTAGACATGTGATCATTTTCAAGCACAACTCTATTAATCAAAGTTAGAATTTTTCAAGCACAACTCTATTAATCAAAGTTAGAATGTTAATGTCTTATGATCAAATCGTCTTAATTGTTAGATAAATATGGTTATAGTTGCACTGAAAAATATTTTAATTGAAGCCATCAAGTCAACAATATATTGGATTCAATATCATAATTTAACTAGTTCAAAATACTAACTTATAAAATTGGGTTATCTTAGGTTACAATTCCAGTTGCTGTGTCATGCCAACAAGTTTCAAACCAAACAATAAATTGAAATTCCTAGTATAATATTTGTTGGGATTAGTGTGCGAATGGGAATGAGACTCATTGTTGAAATCCAATCTATTTTTGTTTGCTTGCATGGGTTTGGTTCTAACCGGTTTTAGTTCTAATCAAACCAGTCATTAACATTTATGTGGCTTTAACCGCAAAGTTATTCATAACATTTCAACTCCTATTAATTGCCTCCCATTTGCAATCTTCATTTACATATAGAAACCACACGTTTGGAAAATGTTAAAGAGAGAGGAAAACCTCTGCTTCTTCAACCAAGTGCACATTGTTTTTGTTTTTTGCAATCATGAATGTTTTCAAAGATCACAAAATGAGTTGTGTGATCCGCACTATGTTGTTGTGTTTGTTGGTTATTAGAATTTTAAGTATCATTACACCAATAATGTAAATTTGTTCTATCATGAGAAAAATTACTCCATAACCTTAAATATCAAAAATAAAATAAAATTTCTTAAAGATAAATCATATATACAATTAGTTTGGATTTGTTAATTAGATTACAAGTGGGCCCATGGGAATTTGGAGCCCAAACCAAAATCACCATCAGCTACTAGCGATTTCGGAAATTGCTTGGAGATTTGGATATGAAAAGACGAATATATCCAATAAAATTAAAATATTACAGCCTAAACCACCCCACTTTCCCAATAATAGAATCATTGTCCTTGAAAAGAAAAACTACAATGCCGTACCTCTGTTTTCACTTTCTCCAGAGTCTGACGATCGGCGCCGATAACTCCAGCGATTGATGATCGCTGCCACAGCTCGAGCCTTGAGGAACGACACTCCAAATCCAAGTAGATAGACTCGTTACTCTCCGACGACCTGACTGGCTCACTCTAGCAACCGGCGCCACTCAATGCGTTTCTACTCCCGACGCCAATTTTTCCACTGCTCTTCTTCTTTCTTCCCCCCCCCCCCCCCCCCCCCCACACACGTTGTAGGAGACCTTGATTTCATGTTTTTTGGGTTAACGGTCATATGGTCGTTTTTGTGGACTAACATTGATTTATGAGTGGTGGGTCTTAATGAGACTTTTTCATCATTATGGCCATGCAAATCTTGACGGCTAAGTGGTCAGTTTATCGCCGGGTATGAAAATTACTGCTTATTGATATTGGTTAATCACTCATGGTTTGAGTTTCCCTGTTATCGAACTTTTTTACTCAAAATCGTGATTAAAGTCATTCGAATTTCTACTTAAAAAATCAAAATTAACACTTTCAAACTTTCTACTCGTAGAGATTAGAACCATTTTTGGTTGTCTACACATTTATTAGTGATATGACTAATAAAGTATTGATTTAGCATGGTTAAAACTGGTCGAGTTTTATATCTATAAAATTTGAGTTCTGAGTTTGGTATGCGGTAGAAATCATCAATTCATTCATTGGAAAATTTAACACCGTTTAATTTATGTCAGAGGACTACCTCGACCGTGATTGTCAAGCGGTCACGAGCGTGGTCATAGGCTCACTACGGGCGTGGTTAGCTTTCAACCATATGCGTGGTAAGTAATGTATATAACTCCTCCATGATTGCAACTCTTCAGGAAACTAAAAAAGCCTACAATGTTCTCTCTGGTTTTCCCGACGAACCACGCTTCTTCTCAGAGTCTGGTCATCTGAAAGAGGAATTGAGAGTGGATTTTCCCCAACCGAGAGTGGAGATCAAGAGATCCAAGGAGGTCATCCCTCTGAGTCTTTAGAAGGTAATCAAACTACCTCTTCTCTTAGTCTCTTGGTTTTGTGTACGTTCTCTTCCTGGTAGTTTTGGTATGGGAACAATCATGGGATTATTCCCCTTGGATCAATCAGCAAAACAGATCTAGGAGCCTTGGACTACTTCATCGGTTCAGACCCTTTAGGAAAGCTTATTGGAGGTGGGGGTTCATTTTTATTTTCTGCCTTTGTCAGGTAGAACTAAAGTTTTTGGAACAAGGAACCATCTTGTTGTTTTGTGGTGATGATTGATGATGTGAGAAAGGGCTCTCAAGGCTGTATAGTAGTGTGTGATATACTGGAAAAGAGATGTAATGATGATTGAGCATGAAGCTCGCAAGGACTGAATAATGGCATGTGAGTCACTGCTTAGAACAAGAAAAGATAGATCTAGATAGGCTAGATAACCTTGATTTGAATGCCCTTGGATTGTGCAATCCCTTAGGAATACAAGGAAAGGTTCAAGACGTGTTTAGTATGCCTATAGATGCTACTCACACGGTGAGGGTAACTTCATGGTATGATCCACTACGAGGCTATCTGCACGATGTTAGAGGTGGCTGCTGCTAGATAGCATGGTTACTAGACTAGTAGGGTCACATTATTAAACTATGACTTAGAATGTTCTCTTTGTTTTGTGTATGTGAGTTCTTTCTTTCTCCACCAGTCACGGTTCTGCCCGATTACAGCTAGACTCTCAATTCTTATCACTGACCTCGTCTACTTGTGTGTGTCCGTGGAAATTTTGTTCCTTCAGGAGCTGATGCCCCCTAAAAAGACAAAACGTGTAAGGATGGTTTCTCAACCGAGAGGCTATAGGATTCCATGGGAGAGGTACATGGATGATGATTGATCGCTAGGGAAAAGGGTGTGAATCAAAATCCTAACTAGAAGTGTCGTTATATCACAGAGATCGGTTCACTAGCTTCTACTCAAATATTTAGGGGAACGTTTTAAGCTACAAAAGATTCAAAAGGGTGTTTCTAAAGTTACCAACTAAATTAATAAGCATTTACTAAGATTATAAAAGAAATTTAAACCAATTAAACAAAACAAAACAAAAGTGTGAGAAGGTCAAACAAAGAGATGGGGTTGCTACACTTTGGGTGTTAGAAATGCTCAAAACTGACTCATTAAAGAAATTGGAAACATTAGCCATGATTTATGATTTGATACTCCTCTAGGCACTTGAAGGAATCCAAGACAAGGTTTTGCAATGGATTACCACTACCAATTCACAAATGATCAAGTCAATTGGTAGTGAACACAAGGTGTTTGGCGAAATGCTTAGGTTCTTAGAAAGCTTTAAGGACACCAAGAACACTAAGCAAGGGGTGCTAGTCACCATATGTCACCCCAAACATCCCAATCACTCAAGTTTGTAACTGCCTAAGTGATTAACAAAATGCTCTGTAAGTGTTAGATGAAATGTCCCTAAGGAAATCATAACATTAAAGGTTGCATTAGGGTGTGGCTTGGTCCACACCCACCTTTCTTCAATCTTGGATTACATCCTAACTCAATTCAATCATAATTAAGCAAAGGAAAGAGTTCATATGATCTAAATCAAACCATGGCACAACATAGGTTTAAAACACCATAATCCAAGCAATAACCAAAATCATAACTAGCATCCATGTGTATCTAACCTCTCATCATGAGGGGATCATCCTAGCACATCATAACACCATAATCTAACAACTCAAAAACCTAGTCAATCATGATCAATCCAACACAAAGAAGAAAAGATAGAATCACCATCTATCTCTAGGTGTGAGAAAGGTGATGAATGCTCTAGTCTTCAATCCAAGCTCCCAATGGGCTCCAAATGGTGATGGATGAAATGTGATTTTCGGACTAGGGTTAGGGGGGAGAGTAGTGGATGTAATAAATGGAGTGGAAGCAAAAAGAATGCCCCCTCCAGCACAAGTCACAATTTCTAACACAAGCCAATCAATTTGAAATTCACAACCCTAGCACGGATACTAGGATCAATTCAACTCAATGTCAAGCCAAGAAGGCACATTTTGGTCCAAAATCACAGGTAAAAAATGTGAAGCACAATCCAATCAAAATCAATCCATTAACCCTAAATATGTGTACTATGAGCAATAGAAGTTCTAATCGAACAAACAAATTACTAAATTTGATCAAATCAGAAAAATGCAAAATTTGGGGCAAAATTCTAACTTAATCGACGGCGCAGTGTGGGTGGAGGCGGACCAGTAGGGCTTGAGATGGGTTGTGGCGTGGAGTCGGATGGAGAAAAGGTTTTTGTGAGAGGATAAGGTTTTGTGAGTGGTTACTCGGTCAAACCGAGTTGACTAAGTCCACTCAGAACGTAACATGGTGAACTCGCTGTCAACTCAACGAGTCTGTAGTGGAACTTAACGGCTGACTACCGGATTTGGGTTGACATGGTTTGGTCAAAAATCGACCATTTCAAAGGCTACATGACATGTGGACCACAAGTCGTGCATCGAAAATTCGAGCAGAATTTCACTATTCAGACAACCCACACAGCATGTGGCAATTTTTTCCACAAGGCGTATGGAGTCCAATAGCAAAGCCCCCATAGAAAATCACAACATCAAGCACTTTCACCAACACTTTTCTACCCACCCTAGGCATGTGATGAGGGGATCATGCAAATCTCCGAACACTCATTCCCTCGACTGGATCATCATAACGACATATGAAACAAAAAACGAACAAAAAACACAACAAACACGCAATCAAGCAAGTTTTATTCATCATTCCTACTCCTAAACTACACATAAATGGCATTACATCACCAGTGCTCGCACACTACCTTATCAATGGCACAATGATGTCACCGAGGCGGTTCCCATTCACAACCAACAGATCAGGATGAGTAGCGGAAATTACCTAAATTGCTCCAAAGAAAGGATTTTTGTTATCGTGAAGGGGCCGGATCACCTTGAGATGAGTTTTTCGAGGAAAGAGTTTAGGGCCCAAGTTGTAAAGGAGGACTTGGTCTCCTTCCTTGAATTCCTTAATGGTGTGGAGGCAAGCATCATGAGCCTTCTTAGTCTTCTCCTTATAAAGCTTCAAGCTCTCATACACATGGTACCGTAGCTCTGCTAGCTCATGAAGTTGAAACTTCCTCTCTTCAACTACCACACTCGCATCCAAGTTAAGCTTCTTGAGGGCCCAAAACTCGATGTTTCATTTCCACTGGTAGGTGGCATGCCGTACCGAATTTCAACCTATACGGTGTAGTACCAATAGGTGTTTTATAGGCCGTTCGGTAGGCCCAAAGAGCGTCGTCGAGCTTCGTCGACCAATATTTCCGAGATTGGTCGACCGTTTTGGACAAAATTTGTTTGAGCTCCCGGTTAATCACTTCGGCTTTTCCATTCCCTTATGGGTAGTAGATCGTTGACATTCAATGGGAGACACTGAATCGGTGAAAAATAGTTATTGATATCATTCTTGATGCGCCTTCGGTCTTATTGAAGGAGATCCTTTTGGAATGTATTGCATGAGAGGTAGTTTGTGATGTCCATGAACCACGATCCTTCAATTTCCTTCACAATTATATAGAAGAACTTCACATCAAGGAAGAGATCATCGATAGGTCTATCAACCGTATTCCTTACTTCGCTCTCAACCAATCGAGGAAGGTGATCGGCGGCAACATTCTCCAAACCTTTCTTATTGTCGATTTTAATGTCAAACTCTTGAAGCAAGAGTATCCATCAAAGCAACCGGGGCTTAGCATCCTCTTTGGACATGATATACTTGATTACGGCATGATCCGGGAATACCTCAGTTCGAGGGAGGACAAGGTAAGACCAGAATTTTTCAAAGGCGAACACTATTGCAAGAAGCTCCTTCTCCGCAATGGTGTAATTCCTTTGATCTTAATTACGATTCTTACTCACGTAGTAGATTGGATGGATACTGTTCTCCCTTATTTTCCCCAATACCGCCCCAACGACATAGTCACTTGCATCGCACATGAGATCGAAGAGGAGTCCAATCCGGAGCTACTAGCATCGATTATGGAGTAAGCTTTTCCTTGAGAATGTGAAAGGCTTTCAAACACTCTTGAGAGACATCAAAAGGGTCGTCATGGGGTAGTAATCTTCGAGAAGTCTTTAATAAACAGTCAGTAGAATCCTGCATGCCCAATGAAGCTTCGAATTCCTTTGATAGTGCACGGTGGATGGAGCTTAGAGATAGTATCAAGCTTAGCCTTGTCAACTTGAATAACTTTGATCAAGAACTTATGCTGAAGTACCACTCCTTCTTTCACCATAAAATGACACTTCTCCCAATTCTAAGACTAAATTGGTCTCTTCGCACCTTAGAAGCACCTTTTCCAAGTTCTTCAAGCATGCATCAAAAAAAATTCCATACACTGAAAAGTCATCCATAAATACCTCCATGATGTCTTGCATGAGGTTGCCAAAGATGCAAACCATGCACCTTTGGAAGGTAGTCGGAGTATTGTAGTCTGAATGGCATCCTCCTATAGGGAAATGTCCCAAATCAACATGTGAAGGTTTTCTTCTCTTGGTCTTCGTGAGCAATCGAAATTCGGAAGTAGTCGGACATCCCATCAAGGAAACAATAGAAATCGTGTCCGGCTAGTCTTTCAAGCATTTCATCCCTGAATGGTAGAGGGCAGTGGTCCTTTCGAATGGCATCATTGAGTCTCGGATAATATACAAACACTCTCCATCCCGTGATGGTTCGAGTTGAAATGAGTTCTTTCTCTTCATTTTCTACAACTGTTACCTCCATTCTTTGACACCACATGGACTGGGCTCACCCACTCGCCATCAGAGATAGCGTAGATTATACCGACGTCCATTAAATTCATCACTTTTTTGCCAAAAACTTCTTGTAAATGCGGATTTTGTCGCCTTTGACGTTGCACAATCGGGTGGTAACTATCTTCAAGAAAGATCTTGTGTGTGCAAAAGGTTGGACTTATCCCTTTGATGTCATTAATACTCCATGCAATTACCCACTTGTGTTGCTTGAGTAGGTTTAGCGACCGCTTCTTTTGTTAGAAAGTGAGGTTGGCGTTAATGATTACCGAAAGCTTCCCATCTTCAACCAAGAAGCCATACTCCAATTGTGTCGATAATTGATTGAGGTCGAGGGTCGGTGGGTTGTCGTACGAAGTCGATCTCTTGGATGTATTCGATGGCTCGAGAGCAATAACATTGACCTCTTCCAATGTAGAATCTTCGACTTGTTTGCTTTCAAATTGCTCATCTTCTTGTTGCATGAACTTGCTCAAGGACGAATCCAATGCATCTTTATACATAAAGTTGTTAATAGTAAAACCTGAAGCTATATGAGTGGAGTCATTAAAATCATCATCATTCCAATCATTCGGGTATTTCATTCCATGGATCAATTGGAATGTGGCTTCCTCTTGTCCAACTCGCAAGGTGAGCTTTCCCTAAAACACGTCTATTACCGTCTTAGACGTGTTTAGAAAGGGTCTCTCTAAGATCAACAAAACATTAATGCTTTTGATATCAATCACAAAGAAATCCACTGGAAACAAGAACTTCCCAACTCTAACAATCACATCCTCAAAAACTCCACATGGCATCTTAATAGATTTTTCCGCTAATTGGATGCAAACCTTAGTCGGGCTAAGTTCACCAAGGTCTAGCATCTTGTACAACGAGTAAGGCATGACATTGACACTAGCACCTAGATCCACAAACCTCTTTGAATAGTAACTTAACTTATCATGCAAGGGAGAAAGAAACTACCAGGTCTTTGAGTTTTTGAGGGAGATCCATGGAGAGGATAGTCGAGCATTCCTCATTGAGGGTCATGGTTGAAGCTTCGGTGAGACACCTCTTGTTGGTGAAGATTTCGTTTATAAACTTGGTGTATTTTCGGCATCTTGGCGACTGCCGCCGTGAATGGTACTGTGAATTGCACCCTTTGTAGTCGATGAACAAATTGTTTGAAACTCTTCTCGAGGAGGTCCTTGTCTAAACGGTTAGGGAAAGGTGCTCTAGGCTTGTATGGAGCCAACAAGGGCTTGGAGGTAGAAGTTGTCCGGGTCAAACCCTTCGTAGCCTTGTCAACTTCAATTGGGTCCTTAGACTTCCAATTGTCTTTTGGAGCTTTCGGAACCGAGGCATTCACCGACTCACTTTCCTCGATAAGTGCTTCATCCTCTTGGTCACCAAATGCTTCTTCCTCACTCACATCTTCTACAAGCACTTCCTCATCATGCACAATCTCTCTAGGCACATTTACTAGAGGGTCAATTACCTTAGGTGTGGAGTCCGAAAGATGCTTCTAACTCCTATTGGTTATTGCTCCATCAGTTTCCTTATTCATTGGATTGATTTCAGTATTCCTAGGTAAGGTACCTGGTTTTCGACTTGAATGAGCTTGTGTGAGATATCCAACTTGATTGCATAACTATGTTATTTGAGCTTGAGTAGTGACGTTGAGGGTGTCTTGATATGTTCTTCGCTTTTTAGTAACCTGTTTGTGCTCTGGGAAGAACTTAGCTTGTTTCTCCATCATTTTAACTATCATTGAGTTGTAATTAGAGTATGTGTTTCCTTTGACTTAAGGAGACGGATTTGGGAATCAGGGTGGAGGAGCATTAGTTTGGAAGTTCCCTTGATTGCCCCAATTTTGGTTAAAACCTAGATTGGGATCTTTTGTATACCCTTAAGAATTGGTGTACCCTTGAATATTTCTTTGTGTTGCCCTTGATTGGAGATTTGACTCCCTTGGCCTTGATTAGAGTTTGTCCCTTGCGCGTAGTTGTTGTACCTTGGTTTGAACCTTGTCCTTGATAGTAGTTTCTATACCCTTGGCTTTGATTGTAATCTTGATCTTGATTAGCATTCCTATAGCTTTTCCCTTGGTTATAACCTTGATTTACTTGGCCTTGATTATTGCTGCAATGTCCTCCTTGATTAGAGCCTTGCCCTTCTTGGTATTGTTTTATATCTGTTCAATCCTTGCCCTAGGTTAGAGCCTCGGTATCAACTTTGGTTGCCTCCTTCGTAGCTTCCTTGCACATAGTCCACTTCATTAATGAAGTCCTCTTCTGGGTGCAACCATTGGGGTCATTCCTTGTCAAATACAGGAGTCATGACCCTCGTTAGCATAACTCTCACACACATAGAGTTTCATAATGGGATGATTCACTTTTGGTTTTGGCGCCCCTTCCTTTTGAGGTGGAGTAGCGGTAGGTCTCACCACCGGTTGAGCTAAGGCAAGTACTTTGATTTGAGCCACCATACCATCCATCCTTGAAAACAAAATCGGAGTGAGTTGATCGGGGTCTTCCTTCTTATGTCCCAACATCTCTTTAAGTACCTTTGGAGCTTGAGTGTGTGTAGAAACATAGGCATCCCGCCTTACTACCTTTGTGTCTCTAGGACCTTGTTGGCTTGACCAACTCTTCATCTTCATAGCCATCTCTCGGAAGATTTGAAGGCAACGCTCACGGAGGAGTGATCTCAAATCTCCTCCCCGCCGTTTGGTTGATCATCTTGGTATCCTCATAGGTGAGCCCCCTAGTAAAGGTCACTGCAAGTTTCCACTCTCCCAAATTATGGTGACAGCATGAGTAAAGCAACGCTTGGAATCCCTCCCATGCTTCGAAGAAAGGCTCACCATTGTTTTGTCGAACGTGAGAGTTCATTCCCCTAATCTCATCCGTCTTGTTGGGGGGGGGAGAACTCTTCAAAGAAAGCCTTCGCCAAATTGTCCCAAGTTTGGAAGGTGTTGTTGGGTTGATTATCAAGCCATTGCTTCATTGCAGTTAAATGGAAAGAGTCAAAGTTGTATGGCCTCTTTAGGAACATTGTTGAACTTCATGAGTTTCACAATCTCTATGAAGCTCCAGAGGTGGCTACTTTGACTTTCATGCTCGTGGCCATGATAGGCATTTTTTTGCACCATTTGTATGGATTGGAACTTCAAACCAAAGTTCCGATGATGATGGTGGCCATGGTGGACGAAGGACACTTGATGAAGCTCCCTCAAGAGTGGGCTTGGCATAGTCGCCAAGAGTCCTAGCTTTTTGAGCCATGCTGACGAGGTTCTAAAACACTTCCAGATCTCATTCAAAACTCAAGTCAACACTCGATGCTTCTCTAGACGGGGGTGTAAAAAGATCCTTCGATTGGTGGAGGGCAAGGTGGATTTGATTGAAGTCTCTTTGGCACTCGTCAATCGCATTTAGAGCGTCTCATGCACGTCTAGTAGCACAAAAGAGTTCATACACAACAAGAAACAACAAGCAAAAGTAAAAACAAACATGAGTAACACACACAACAAGGGGAGAAAGTAGTAAACCGGGGGTGAATGCTTAAATCGGTGATCCTAGCTTGTCTTTTGAAAGAGTGAGCTTATCCCTGACAACTGCGCCAAAAACTTAAATCGCTAGAGAAAAGGGTGTGAACTCAAATCCTAACTACAAGTGTCGTTATGTCAAGGGGAATGGTTCACTAGCTTCTACTCAACATTTAGGGCATGGTTTAAGTTACAAATAATTTAAAAGGGTGTTTCCGAAGTTACCAGCTAAATTAGTAAGCATTCACTTAGATCATCAAAGCAATTCAAAACCAATTAAACTAAACGAAACAAAAGAGTGAGAAGGTCAAACAAGGAGAGGAGGGTTGCTAGACTTCGGGTGTTGGAAATGCTCAAAACTAACTCATTAGAGAAATTTGACACATTGGACACGAATTAGGATTCGATATTCCTGTAGGCACTTGAAGGAATCCAAGACAAGGTCTTGCAATGGATTGTCACTACCAATTCACAACTGATCAAGTCAATTGCTAGTGAACACAAGGTTTTCGACGAAATGCCTAGGTGCTTAGAAAGCTTTAAGGACACCACAAACACCAAGCAAGGGGTGCTAGTCACCATATGATACCCCAAACATCCCAATCACTTAAGTTTGTCTCTACCTAAGTGATTAACAGAATTCACTATAAGTGTTTGATGAAATGCCCCTAAGAAATCCACACTAAAGGTTGAATTGGGGTGTGCCTTGGTTCACACACACCTTGCTTCAATCTTGGATTAACAACCTAACTCAATTCAATCAAAATTAAGCAAAGGAAAGAGTTCATATGACCTAAATCAAGCCATGGCACAAGATTGGTTGAAAACACCATAATCCAAGCAATAACCATAATCATAACTAGCATCCAAGTATATCCAACCCCTCATCATGAAAGGATCATCGTAGCACATCACAATACCCTAATCCAATAACTCGAAAACCTAACCAATCATGATCAATCTAACACAAAGAAGAAAAGATACAATCACCATCTATCTCTCGGTGTGAGGAAGGTGATGAATGCTCTAGTCTTCAATCCAAACTCCCAATGGCCTCCAAATGGTGATGGATGAAAGGTGATTTTTGGACTAGGGTTACGAGGAGGAGTATTGGATGTAATAAATTGAGTGGAAGCCAAAAGAATTCCTCCCTCTCCTAAAAAAATGGACTTATAAACCTCCTGTCTGCACATCCACACGGGATCTACACGTCGTGTGGCATTCTTTTCAGACCGGGAGATTTTTCTTCGATTGCTCGTATCTCCCTTGTCATATCTCTGATTGAGCTCTGGTTGGTCTTGTTTGATACGACTCGTCATCTTCTATTCAATGGATACCTGCAAGCTCAATAAAACATTGAGAAACTAGGTCGAACGGACTGAAACGGTCCGTTCGAGAAAACACTGCACGAATCCCTTGTTTCCTTCAACCGAGTAAAAAGACCAGTCAAGATGGGGTCAAATCATCAACAAAAAATTATGCTATCAATGATAAGCCTGTGTTTAATGAGTTTTCTTTCTAGTTTTCTAGAACCCTTGGTGTTGGATGAACTCTGTTTTCCATGTTTAGTACTTTCTTTTCGTTTTGGATGTTCCATGTGTTGATCATGGGATGATGTTTCATGTTGGTTTATGTTGATGAACTAGTATGGAGTTTGGATTTGTAGAGTTTGCCATGTTTGGATTAAATGTCTAGTTTAAAGGACCATGTGTTTAACATGCATTTGGGCGAATTAGTGGTTCGACCGGATCTCTTTGGGGCGGGTTTCACAACGCGTATCAGAACTCGATTGTTTTCTTTTGTAGAGGTGTATTAATGGTGTTCCGGATGAGTCATGAAACTCAATGGAAACCAGTATTTTACACCCTTACAGTACTTAACTTCTGGGGGGAAAGATGATTCACTGGTTGCTTGGCGTCACTAGGATTTGAGTGTTATGTGAGTTTTAAAATGGGAAAGGTAGCCACGGGCATGGCGGGAAGTCCATCATGGGCGTGATAAGCTAACCACCACGGGTGTGGCATGTAGGTGATCACGACCGTGACTGAGTGACGAACACGTGAATAGTCAGTCGCGAGCCACGGCTGAATTGTTACCAAGCCTACAAACAGTCTTATTCTTCAAACCCGAAACTAAAATGGGCGGGGAACAAATATTAATTATCCAGAACCGAATCAAACACTTTTCAAGGTTAAAAGTGTTAAAAGAAAATCAACCAATTTACTATGCAAAAAGTTATGGCGGTTATTTCCCAAACTCGAAACTAAAATGTGTGGGAAACGAATATCAACCATCCAACCCAAATCGAAGTATTGCAAAGTTGACAAAAAGTCTTAAAACAAACTAATTAAATGAAAACCAACCAAGACCCGAACTGAACCATTACTAAGCCTACAAGAAGTATTGCTTACCAAACCCAAACTACAATGGGCGGAGAACAAATATTAACTATCTGGAGCAAATCAACTCATTATCAAACTTAAAAAGTCTTTAAAACAAATCAATCAATACTATCCAAAAAACTATTTAGGGCGATTATATTCCCCAAACTCGAAAGTAAAATGGTTAGTAAATGAATATCAATCATCCAATCCGAACCAAATTATTGCTATGTTCACAAAAAGTCTTAAAATCAAGCAAAAAAACCTTTTAAAACATTATATTAAAAACTAACTAAAAAAACCTAGAAACAAACTGACCACCCATTGAAAACCAACGAAACAAGAAACCTAAAAGGAAACTAACTAAATTAAAAATCAACTAAATCAGCCAAATTGTTGCTATGTTCACAAAAAGTCTTAAAATCAACCAAAAAATCTTTTAAAACATTACATTAAAAACTAACTACAAAACCCTCAAAACAAACTAACCACCCATTGAAAACAAAATAAAAAATAAACCTAAAAGCAAACTAACTAAATTAAAAATCAAATAAAGTAAAATAATGGTCAAAATTCAACCATAAAAACTCTCTTAATAAATAGTAAAGAAATTTTTTAATTTGTATATCTTAAACTAAACACTGGTGGTCGTTGTTAAATATAGTTGGTAAAAAAGGTTGATTCCAACTTTATTGAATTAACAATAACAAAATGAGATTTGAAACTAACCAGATTAACAATGGTCAACTAAGAGAAATAAAAACAGCTAAGTACCAAACTAATATTGAGAAGACAAGTACGGCGTATTATTTTATGCTCATGTATATTCTAAGTTAGATCCAAAAACACTATCATAGTCATGAACCCCTATCATGAATAGTGTACATGTGGCATTTTTATAGGCCTAATGGGTGTTATATATGACATGTACGAGTGTATAGATTATCACTGTTGAAGAATAAATTGTGTAGACGTATTTCTAGAATTCAAAATGAATTTTAAGTTTGATATTTTGGATTGGTGTGTTGGTCATTAGGTCTCTCGTTTATTTGATATGTAGTGCTTAGAATTGAGATACTTTTGATTCAAAAAAGAATTAGGATATCAATCAGGTTTGCGTCCCACTTTTCTTATCCTTATAATAAAAGATTAGTTTATTTAAATTTTATTTTCTTTATTTAGCATCACAAAATATTTGTGTATTCTTTATTTTTTTTACTTTAAAACCAATATAAATATTTTCTAAAACGGGTTATTTTTTACTCCCAACCATTAGTCATTTGTGGCTACTTCCTTCAAAAGAAGTGTAGAGACTGTAAACACTAATAGGTGACTAACACTGAATGAATAGAGGTTTCTTGTCCCTGGTAAGCTAATCAAAAACTCAATTTCTAGATTTACAATCTAATGGGATGTTCCACCTTCTTCATAGTTTTCCCAATCACAATAGTTTTTATCACATTACTTATTTGTATGGTAATAGCTTTTTCATGATTTTTCTAGAGCTCTATTGTTATGAATCTATTGATTCTTTCATTTTATTTTGAGAGTTATTTCAAAATATATAAATTTAATCTGCTCGATAGAAATCATCATATTTTATTTCTGGATTTGAGTTTTTAAATTGATTCTTTTATTTTTATATTTTCATATTTTCATATACTTTTAGCTAAAATATTACAATAATCGTGTATAGTATACATTGGATAAATCCATGAGAATTGAGATTGATATTGATCCACCTAAAATTCTTTAAAATTAGGTTGTTGTTTTCTTAATTTCTTTTGGTTGTAAATATATTTGATGAGTGTTTTTTAGGTGATTTGAAGCAAAAGTTTTATTTATATTTTTTATAACAAATGAAAAATTAATCTTGCAAAAATATAATTTTATGAAAAAAATTTATATTAGATTTATTTTCTAATCTTATTTTAATTTTATCCTTCTTTTTTTAGTTTACCTACCCAATGTATATGATGAAGATAATGATATAATTTTGAAACGCTCTGTTAAAATTACTTTCCACTTTAATTTGTAACTTAACGAGGAAAATAAAGTTGTTTACATAAAAACGAATTAAATGAAAGTAATTAAAAAATTATTTCCATAAAATCTCATTTTACCAAACCACTTACCTAACATGAAAAATACGAAATTAATTTTTTCCAATTGTGTAATTTCCAAATTAAGATTTATTTCTCATTTAAAAAGCAAAATTTAGGTTCACCACTCAACTATTCAATTCCCTCTTATTTAGTTGTATGAGACATCTCAAAATCATTACAAATTCTTACAAATTATAATTTTCTGATTATAGTGAAATTTTTGTCACCGTCGAGCATTTATAAATTTTTTCGCGAAAGTTGTCCATATATATGAAATAAAAATAGAGACTCATTGAACCCCGCAAATATTTAGAAATCCCAACCATTGGGATGAACAGCTTGCGTCAACCGGCAAAAAAAATAGAGAGACCAAGACTCCTCTTAAAAAATAGTCCAATTCCCTTGTGCTTTATAGAAGATTAATGTTCGACTTAAGTGGGCATGAAACTTCGATCAGGAGGCATTAAATTTCAGTCGATCGTTAAGCCAACTCTCGAAATAGGAGGGTGGGGTTTAACTAACAGCAAACGATGATTTGACCATAATACATTATCCAAATTCCAAATCCAAAGGCAAACGAATTGGTTTGCCCCTCTTTCTAGTGTGGAGAGAATGTACTATAGTTGATTACGATGTTGAATTGAACATGCAAGTCAGCAGATAACTGTCCTGCTTTGCTTAAGACCCAACTCCAAATCTCTGACTTCAATTGCTGCATCTCTAACCAAATGCTCTCTGAACATTGCAATGAAAGCTTCTGCTCTCTCATTCAATTCCTCATTGGACAACAACAAGCTATGATCATCATCATCATGATAGTTATCCACTTCGTTTCCACCTTTCTCTTTTGTATCCTCATTAGTCACATTCCTTGTTACTCTTCCAGCTTCTTCTGCTCTCTTCTCACTTGGGATCTCCGATTTCGATGTGGGTTGGTTTTGATGGATCGGAGAAGCAGAGGAGGAGCGGAGGGAAGTGAGGAAGATGGCCAGTAGAATGAAGTTGAGAAGCAGGAAAACCTGGACCCGCCATTGTTCCATAATCAACATAATAGCTCCAAGGTTCTTCGCCCAGGCTGCCATTGCTATGGTGGAAGTTCCTGCTGCTGCTGCTGCGTACAGCATCATCGTGTTTTCTTCATTTTCGTTATTGTTTTCATCTGTTGCTTCCCTCTCGTAACTGAACTTGTTGTAGTATTCCATCCTAAAAAGTAAAAGCTTTCCTCCGTCTCTGTTTCTTTTTACTCTCAGATGTTTGGTGTCTGATGTTAAAGAATGAACAAGAGAAGTATATAAGGATGGATGGTGGGCGCCTGGAGGGTGCAGAACATATTGATGAGTGGTAATGGGAGACAAACCAACCAAAATGCAGCATGCTCTCTTCCCCTGCGCATTTTCTTCTTCTTCTTCTTCTACCACTTCTTATAACCAATCATTCATTTTGGTCCCCCACCCCTCACCTTTACAATTGTCTTCTGT
This sequence comes from Linum usitatissimum, assembly GCA_030674075.2. Lineage (NCBI taxonomy): Eukaryota > Viridiplantae > Streptophyta > Magnoliopsida > Malpighiales > Linaceae > Linum > Linum usitatissimum. Next base: position 4,127,375 of record JAUJYP020001424.1, read on the forward strand.
CAAACTTTCTCTCTATTCCCTGATAATCCCCCAACATATTAATATTAGAGCATTCCTCATATTCTCTCTGTTTCGATCAAGTAACTAATTTACATCTAATAATCATTCATTACAAAATAACAAAACAACAGTTGAAGTTAGTTAAATTACTTAATGTTATGTTGATTTGGGATATCCATAAATCATTGCAAATACCTTTCGAGTTTGTATTCTTTCACGATAGCAGTGAAAAGTGCAGTGAGAATGAGCATAGAAGAAAAAGAAGATAGGAATCGTGTTCTGTATATTGACAATTAGCATTACAGCTCAAATATATAGGTTATGTGTAATAACCCTAAATCGACTACATTAGTTACAATGGGTTGGGCCTATCTATCTCGTCTAATACTCCTCCTCGAGATGGTGCGTGTAAGTCATGCACACCAAGGTTGTCAAGTAAATGATGCAGCCGATCTTGTCCCAAGGCCTTGGTGAAAATATCAGCAAGTTGGTCTTTAGTGTTGATCTTTTGTGGACTAATCTCCTTAGAAGCTAACCTCTCGCGTACAAAGTGGAAATCCATTTCAACGTGCTTGGTGCGCTCATGAAAAACTGGATTGGAGGCGATGTGTAATGCAGCTTGATTGTCACAGTACAACATCGTACCGCCACTATCCTCAACTCCCAAATCCTTGAGCAAGGGAAATTCATGCTTGACTAGCACGATCAATTGTATGATGTTGTTCGAGCGGAAATGAACTCAATTTAGAGTTCACCATCGAAGTGTCTCCTAATATATCAAGCGCATACTTCCATTGACACAAGGTGACTCCAGTCTTGGTATAAGCGACTTCGATTCCCAATAAATACTTGAGTCAATCTAAATCTTTGATGTTGAATTTAGCATCTAGCTGAGTTTTCACCATCTTAATGTAGCCTTTATCATTCCCTGTGAGTATGAAATCATCCACATAGATGAGAGCCACAACATAAGCCGCACCACTCCGAAAAACAAACAATGAATGATCAACTGTGAATTGACAGAAACCGAGTTCGCGGAGAAATCTTGTGAACTTGGCATGCCAATTTCGAGATGCTTGAATCAAACCATAAATTGACTATTGAAGTCTACATATCCGAGTCTCTCAAACCCCAGCAAACCCTTCTGGAATAGGCATATAGACCTCTTCATCGAGGTCACCGTGAAGAAATGCATTATTGACATCCAACTGATGCATGGACCAACCACGTGCCACAGCTACGGCGATCAAACACCAAATTGTCGTGAGCTTTGCCACTGGTGCAAAAGTCTCATGGAAACCGACACCTGGAATCTGTGAAAAAACACGAGCAACCATACGTGTTTTATATCGCTCCACCTCACCGTTTGGTTTGAACTTAATCTTGCAAACCCACTTATTCAAGACTAAGCGCTTTCCCGGAGGTAGGAATACAAGTTCCCATGTGACATTAGCTACAAGAGCATTGAATTCCCGTTCCATGGCTTCTATCCAATGTTAATAACTCGCTGCTTGTTCGTAAGTGATAGGTTCGGCTTCCGTCAAGATAGTCGTCAAGAATGCTACATGCTCTTTCGTAAACTTCCCATAATTCACAAAATTTTCCAGTGGATAAAGTACCTCATTCAAGTCTGTTGTTGGAGCATTGGCAAACAACGCGACGACAGTGGGAGTGAAGTGTCATAATCGGCAAGAGCGGCCAGGAGCTGTCTCACTCGCGTGCTCCTTCTCAATTCCGGTACGGGCGAACGAACACTTTCTTCTATGATACCAGGTAGATCCACCTTGGTTGTGGGAGTGCGAACCTCGACATCAGGAGCTTAGGCTAATGGCATGATCGGTGAGTGTGTAAGAGGTGACGTAGAGGCCGACGATGGAAAAATTGTTGCACCCTGTTGAGGAAGGGAAATTCATGCTCCACAAAAACAATGGCACATGAGGTAATAATTTGACAGCTAGTCAAATCATAAACACGATATCCTTTCTGTCCATGGGATAGCAGATGAAGACGCCTGGCCGTCCTCGCTCACCAAATTTATGACCCCCTTTCGATTATTATGAGTATAAATGAGGCAGCCAAATGTTCGAAGACGTCCATAAATCTGGAGTATGACCGAACACCAGTTGGTAAGGGATGGCATGATTAATAGGTTTCGCCGGTAGTCGATTAATGAGATAACCAGCTATAAGGACACATTCACGCCAAAACTGAAATAGGAAGTCTGGCTTGAAAATGAAGGGCACGTGCCATCTCGAGCAAGTGACGGTGTTTGCGTTAAACTACACCATTTTGTTGGGGAGTATCTCTGCATGATGTCTCAAGGATAATGTCATGCACATCATAGAATTGTCAAATGTGGTGGGATTGATAATCCAACCCATTTTCTGCCCGAATGCGTTTAACCTGCTCACCGAACTAGGTGCGAATCATGGTGCAAAACACGGGAAGGATGCTCCCAACTTCGGACTTGTGCTTCATCAAATAAACTCAAACCGCACGACTAAAATCATCTACAATAGTCAAAAAAATAATATGCGCTAGTGAAAGAAGCGATTTTATAGTCACCCCATAAGTCGCAATGAAGTAGCTCGAAACAACTCTTTGTTTTTATTGAACTGATTGAAAAAGGTATTCTTGTTTGCTTCGCCTGAATGCAAACATCATAATGATCCAATTTGTTACAAGAATCAATATTCTACTAAATAAATGAACTACGAAGCTTCTCAAATGAAGGGTGTTCAAGCCGTCTATGCCTAATGTCAGATGGGATGCTACATTCCTGAGTCGTCAATGTCGTAGAGTGTAACTGCGACACCGTGACGTCCTAGTAATAGAGTCCACCTTGCTCCTTACCCCTCCTAATCAAGCTATTCATTGCAAGGTCCTGCACCGCAAAGAATCCGGGAAGAATGTCAACACACAATCGTGTGCTGTGGTTAGGTGACTTATAGATATGAGATTGCATTTGAATTCTGAAACGTGAAGAACACGTGACAAAGAATGACTTGGACTCCACTCGCCCACTCCCAATGACCGGAACACTTGTCCCATCGGATATTTTAACTGTGGGATGTCCCGATGTCGGCTGTAACGTGTTAAGGCGATCCCACTCACAAGTAAAATGGTCGGTACAACCTGAATAAAAAATCCAAGATATAGATCGTGAATTACCCGACATTGTCGAACTGTTCGCAGGAGTATCTCCAATTAGCACCAAGAGTTTAGCAAGTTGATCGTCGATGAGGTTCCCAATCTGGGAACTTGACTCCGGGGCCACTGCTTGTCCCCCTAGTGGATTGGACTGACGATTTGAATTTTTCGAAGGCGTAGTAATGCCGGTACGACCTTTCCACCCCCTCTGAATACCCGATGATTTCAAAGCATTCCTCGCGAGTGTGGCCTGTACGACGACAAACAGGACATCGCTCCTTGATCTTCTTCGGCTTATCATTGGAACCACGACCACGAGCTTGGAGGGTTGTGGTGCCAATTTTAACTTGGAGGGTTGTGGTGCCAATTTTAACCTGTAGGGCTGCCACATCCAATGAAACCCTCGACGAAGAGCTGATCCCACGCTGCTGCTCGTCCTCTGATACCATATTATAAGCCTGTGCAAGTGTGTGACTTGGCTTGAGACACAAAATGTGGGATCGTATGGCTGAATATATCTCGTTAATCCCCATTAAAAAGGCAAATAAATGCTCTTTGTCAGCGACAGTCCGTATGGACTTCTGAATGTCGCAGTTGCATCCACTACAAGCACGTCACGGCCTGGTCAAGATAATGCGAAGTTCTTCCCACATCGAACGTTGACGAGTGTAGCATGTTGAAACAGCCAGGTCTTCCTGTCACAAAAGGCAGAGATCCCTCCGGATGCATAGGCTCGCGAGGCACTGCTTCAACCAAATCGATCTTTAAGATCGTCCCAAATATGACTCACAGTAGTACCATAGCGAACACTGCGACGTAGCTCCACATTCATGGATGCTTTCAACTATCCTCGGACGAGAGCATCACATCGTTTCCAATAACTGTATTCCTTTTCAGTTTTGGTTGGCATACCTAGGGTTTCATAAACAAACCCAAATTTTTCTTCGCGAAAAGAACCTTTGTCATATCCCCTGACCATTCTCCATAGTTAATGTCATTGAGAAGATCAGGAACAAATATCTGACATGGATGGTCCAAGGCATTGAGATAATAAGGAGAATGAATATCCACAACGAAGGAGTTGCCGTATGCGGCCTACTTCTTGGGCTCTTCGTTCCCTCCTTTCCCCATCTTCATCTAGTTGCGAACGTAAGCGTATGGATCAACGCTCTGATACTATGTGAAAAATGTAGTGAGAAGGAGCATAAAAGAAGAAGATAGGAATCGTGTTCTATAAATTGATAATCGGCAGTACAACTTTTATATATATAAAGAGAGAGGTTATGTCTAATAACCCTACATCGACTACATTAGTTACAATCGGCTGGGCCTATCTATCTCGTCTAATAGCTTCCCTAGCCACCATGGATTTATCCCAACAAGGAGTTTCTAGTTTTCACATAAAATTGTTAAGGTGAAATAAAAATGTTAAGGTGAAAACTTAAGTACTCCCGGTTTATTGAATACTCCTACTATTAGAAATTGATCTCAATCGTTCGGTATTTTTAATTTCTGAATTTAATTTATTTCTTAAAACAAATTCTTTAAGGGCCACTTGACTTAATTTCAATATGTGGTACGGTTTATTTTTATCTTTACAAATCGCGTTAGAATCCATCTTCAACAGGTAATAAAGTATGAAAGTGTATAACTTAGGATGGTTATGGTCAGTAGGCTTATTCCATTATGAATATGCAATTATAAATCCGATACTTACATCAAATTGGGAAATCTGTCATGTACTATAAAAATCATAAATTCAATAAAAATAAAAAATAAACTGCTCAGATTCAATAATCAAAATGAGCGACCAAAATAAAATTTTAATAGTGTGAATATTTAATAAGTCAGAAGTATCAAAACAAATTCCAATTATTAATGTCATCTCTATTTCCAATCCTTTCTTATTTCATTTATTATCTGCCTAATTCATAACTGAAATTATTCAAACATGAGGAAGCAACCTCTCTGCTTGGTAATGTATGTATACTGGTGAATAGTATTAGTGCGTAATAATTTGGCCAGCAACAGCATTTTCAGTTGGGATGTCACATCTTTTTAGAGTTGGAGAGTGCAGTGCATGCCAATGAAATTAAATGATGTTGAGAAGCTATGTATAAAATTATGGATCCCAATTAAAGTAGCTTTTTGTTAGCAGTCACAGATTATGTTGGCCTTTTATAAAAGAAAGAATTGGAATGTGACACTGCTAAGCACGCCTGTTTGGTTGATTATATATGCAGACAGAAAATGACCCTACACTTCTAACATTGTCCCTATTGACTATTGTTCTATCTCTGTCAAGTATCATTTTGGGTTCACTTTCTAAGGGATATATACATCTCATTTGGGTTATGGTTGTTTCGCTAAGCCAACTCTTTTATGTCATGGTATATTGAGTACGTATATTTCCCGACAAACCCATTACCCTAAAACCTACCGAAACACGTATGGAGTCGGGCCATTTTGTGGAACATTAAGTTGATTATGTTTCGACGTAACTCACTCACGTTGATTGAAAACACAATTGGTCCAACTTGGCATTTGGTTTCAGTTCTTGACACTTCTTGTCATGTAATAAAAGATAGGGCTGAGAATTTGGTGGTGTCAGGAACTCAAGGTTTACATATAAACCCGAGCCTGACCCAGATAACAACCGGGTCAGTGGTAACCCGAAGCCTGGTTAGATTGGGTTTGGGACAGGTCCAGGCTCCCGGGGCCCAGATGGCTGAGCTGACTCCCCTTCTAGTTTGCGGAATGGACCTGGAATTTAGGCCTCCCGAAAGCCAGCCCAAACCTCTCTCTTTGTTACGGCTAAAACTAAAGCCTGAATTAGCTTTCTCTTTCTATACCGATGTTTTTAAATCGGAGATCGAACTGGTAAGGTTATGGATTCAGGGTTTGATGGTTCGATCGGATTTTAATCGTTTGCTAAATAGGGTCAGATCATTATAATTATTAAATAAATAAAGTTGAGCCAGACCGGATAATTTTTGAATTAAACCGGATCAAACCGACCGTATATATATTTCAATATCATAATCTAATTTTTCAAAAATATAATTATTGAATGATTTTAAAAAAAATTTCAAACTGTATAAATAATTCAAAACTTTTTACTAATCAAATTATTAAAATTTAGTATATACTTTATTTAATTTATAATAAGATATCTTTTTAATGTTAATTAGTTATCTTATTATTATTAGCTAAATGTTTAACTTAAATAAATAATGATATTAGTAGAGATGGTAGTCATCCATTTATTGTCCTTTAGAGATCAGGGTTAGAATCCTATTTTTCATATTTTTAAAAAATAAAATTGTAATCATTGGAATCTAGTTCAACCGGAATTTCGAATTGGGTTGAACCGGCCAAAAATTGGGGTCCAACCACAGTCCAACCGGGTCAACGCTTAAGTTTGACCAATTGTCTAAACTGTCCAACCTATACCGGCTATCTCACCGGTTCACGATCGAACCAGTCTGACCAGTCGGTTGGGTCTGGTTTTGATAACCATGGAAAATAGTAGGTAACTACTAGTAGAATTTTGTTTTCAACCCTGGTCTCTGATTCACTGGCCGACTAATCCAGTAGATGATGGTTACAGGGTTAAGGTTTTACTCCTTTTTCAACGTTATTACAGGGATCGAACCTTAGTTCGCCCTTCTAATTGGAGCCTCTAACACCACTGTACCAACGGCTCGTTGGTACTAGAGTAAAGTTAAATGTGAAGAAATAATACCATACCAAAATTAATATTTTACTCTTTTTTCAATATTATTATAAAAATTAAACCTTAATTTGCCATTTCAACACCTACACCAACATCATTTGCATGGACGTCATTCACTGTATACTCAACCTTATGATCTTGAAATTTCACAAATGCCCTTAGCAGTCATGACCATTTCTCTATTGGAACCATTCCTAGAGAAAATCTACACATAGAATCCCCATATCTAGATCAAGATTATTCAGCAACAATATAATTATATAGTATTTAAATACTTTTGTTGGACCAAAACCCCATCTGCTCCCGTCGCTGGATATTATCGTTGGTGATCGGACCAGCAATTTTTCGATCAATTTTGTGATGACTCCGACTTTCATTGACGAAAATTTTCGCTTACGTAATCTCCGTCGTCGGCTCTACGTTTCTTAAAAAATGATTTTATAGAAAAATATTTCGACAACAACTCGTGCAAAATGTATACACATTTGTATGCTTTGTATGTTGTACAAGTCTGTACACATACCATGTCTCGTACAAAGTATAATACTAAGTGTATATACGTACAAGTGTAATACTCTACAAAATGTTATACAAGTCGTAAAATGTACAATACATTGTTCATATAAATTGTAGTACACATTACACTTTATACTGTACAACTTGTATACAATGTGTAAACATAAACCGTTAAACACCAAGTGTAGTACCGTATATACCTTTTATCTAGCTTTATACTACTTGTATGCTTTATGTACACACTTCATACACGGGTGACAGGTCCGTACAAATTATAATACAAAGTGTATATAAAAATATATACACAAAGTTGTACTATACATTTAATATGAACTATGTACAACCCTATACAAAGAGTATATAGTATGTATGAATTCGTACAAGTTGTACAGCTGGTATTCGAAAAAAATTCAAAATAAAGAAAAAAATTTAGAAACATTGAGCTAACGACAATGATCAAGTGTTCACATCGGTAAAAAATTTGATGTCTTAACAAGAAGTCGAACTCATGTCTTAACGAGAAATCTCAACTAACTACTCTGCCCATTATTAACTTAAAAGATGTTTTTCAATTGGAGTAATGCCTAGTAACGCAGTTGGTTGCGTTGTGTGGTTGGAAATTTGAAGGTATCTATTCAAATTCAAACACACATCATATATGGACACCTATATTATCTTTATTTCTTTTCTCTCTTCTAAAGACAGTTTTATCTAATTTATCTCCGACTAAAAAAAACTTACGGATGTTTTTTTCAAAGTGCTATCAACTAACTTAGGGATTAAGCTTTCTCTTCCCCCTTGTCTAAGATAATCACGGAAAAGGAGAAAGAAAGACCACACAAAATTGAAGGCTAATTAGAAGAATGATGTCGGGAGGAAAGGGTAGCTTTACTTAGATGTGTAAAATCTGCTTTACTGGCTTTGAATAAAAGGAAATAAAGCATATGAATACATTTTCATCTTCAAAAGAAAAAACAAGATATGAATACTGAATAGCTAGTTCCCCATCATGTTCAACAAAGGAACCCTAAGACTAAGAGAAAGAAAAGAGAAACAATTCACGTACGGAGACAAAGGAACCTTTTCTTTTCTTGGACGTTGTTCCAATAAACACTTTGCCCCTTTCATGCAAATAAAGCATAACACATAAAACCCTACCCACCTTTCATCTTTTACAGAGATACCCCTTTGATCAAACACTCCATTTGAATACTTCAGCAGGATAGCTTCACAGAAACTTCAACTGCCTTAATGAAACTATCTACTACTGCTATCATTTTATAATTTAAGTGGAGAAGCTCTGCCCCAAGGCCAGCTTTGCCATCTTCCATGTTATGTTCGGCCTGGTCGCTGTCCAGACTGGGATGCTTTCCTGGAGACAAAATTATTAAGAGTAAGCAAGTTTCCGAAATAATGAAAGCATATATAGGAAGCAGCAAGAAGCTACCCTCACAGCAACTAACTAACTGCTGCATTGGATAATCCCTAATTATGTAAACATATTTTAATCTAACAACAATACAGCAAATAATTGGATAATCCCTAATTAAGCACATTCAGTGCAAACTTTTTAAAGGCTTCAAGGAGTACTTCAGAGTGGTCCAATCCACTCCCCGATGTGTTGTATTATATTATCCCATGCAGTGCACAGCACAGCCCTTTTCTTCTCTCATCAAAATAAGAGAAAGATTGATACTTAAAGAAGCTTTGCTAAAGACCTACACCATCATCCATCAGCTTTCCATGCATTTCATGTTTTATGTTTTATTTTTATGATGACTGCCTTATTTAGATACTCGGATATCTTACTATATTCAAATGTTATGGTACGGGTATGCTTCTATATTTCTGAACTCGCACCAGCTTTATTCTCCCCTAGGAACGAATAACAAGTACCTTCTTACTCAGCTATCCACAACTCTGACTGACCATATAGTACATTATTATACAGGATTTGGAAACCATGTTATTGCTAGCTTATTGACGACATCAATTGTCAGAATACAGAATGCTTCACCCAGATTTTAAAAAAAAAATAATTTGCATAAAAGAAACTAGAAATGAGTGTGCCAAATAAGTACCTGTTATGAATCGGGTCAGGTCCATTGGGCACTCTTCTCTTGCTCACATAATGGAGATCCAATTTCTGATGAGAATGGTGCTTTCCCGTTGATGAAACTGCATTTCTTTGCAGTTTTCTGTTTGCAGCATGGCTTGCTGCTACAACTCCCACATACAAGAACCAAATTACCCCCAGCAACAACACAGTCCTAGAGATCATGCTGAAAATCCTACTACTCCCGTTCCCCATTCTCTCCCCTATTTCCTCTCTCCAGTCCCACTACTTTCACCATAAGATGAATATTTCACCAGTTGCACAAGGAATCACTAAAGAACTTGAAACAACCATGTTGGATTCAAAAGTATACTGAACCACTAACCCAGAGCAGAAGAAGAAGTGAAATGGAGGAGCCAAGAGGAGCAACAAAAGTATTATTGGCGGGTAGGGGCTATTTAAAAGAGGAGGTGGGAAATAATACTGTAAGTTTGTCTGGGAGAGACAGAGACAGAGAGCAAATAAAACATACAAAAGTTTGCCACCCTTGTTGCTTTATATATAGAACGGGTCCAAATCAGATGCTCTTTACTTTGATTTGGTTTGTGTATTATTTTCATGCAGGAGACCAACATGACCTCACTCGTCTCCTCTAAACTCCCATGACATATGAGCCGATAAAAGACATAGGGCTTTGTGTTACCCCCACAAAATCCGGTAAACACAATTGCTCCAACCCCACAAATCATCCAAACTACTTCAACTAGTAGTTAGAGCAACTCGGGCCACAAGGATATACACTTAAAAGAAACAAACAAACAAAATTAAACTAGAAAAATAAACATGAGTAAAAAGGAAACAAACCAATCACCAGAATAAGATAACAGCTACGAGTTAAAAGTAACTAATATAGAATATAAATGCCAAGCCATAAGACATGGGCTTGGCTGTGGTTGAGGTACTACACAAGTAAGATGTTCCTTTTATGGAACATCGTTTTCTTAGCAAACAAGCAACTGACCAAGTTATCACTGCACTCATCTCAAATGACTGGTGAAAGCTATTACAGCTTAGTATTGATGAAGGATCATCAACTTGCAAGTTGCAACTTATATGAAAGAAAAAATAACAGAGAAGAAAAGGAAATCACTACCAAGAACGACGTAAAATGTTTTTCACTTATATAAATTGCTTAGGGAGTCATACTGTTTAAAGAGAAATGTTTTTTCTTTTCACAAAGCACGAGAAGCAGGAGATCAGTACTCACATCATCAAATAGATCTTATTCGACAATCGAGTCTCATGCACACTGCTCATATGTCCTGGGAAGTGTCACCTTAAGTGTCACCTTAAATGCAGAAGATAGTATTGACAAGATTCAGGGTACAAATATCAAAAGCTTTCACATAGGACAAAAACACCTTGGAGAGAAATGATTAGCAGAAGGGGAAAACATACCGTTGTTTCAATCAGTGCATTATTGGTAAAGCAAATCTTATAATTCAATGGACAAATACTTAGAATGACAGTTGAAGGAAATTTCCTGCAAAACAGCAGATAATGGAGGCATGGACCAAGCCAGCAAAACTAAAGGAAACTAGATTAAATGAAAGGAATAGCTGCTTTGCAACAATGACATACAAATGATATTGATGCCTCAGCTTGAATGATAATAAAAGAAACTATGGCTTACCACGTCATAAGAAGCTATATCAGATCTGCATCTGCATAAGCCATTAACATTTTCAACATCGTATCACTGTGAGTATTGAATGAACCAGAAGATTATAGGCCATTCGTAACTCTAACGATCTGAATAAAATTCTTTCTTTACCCATGAAATACTGTCAGCCTAACTAGGAGTCAGAATATTATTTGCCAATAATCCATCTCAGTAGTATACTTGAAACCCAATTCAGTCATTGCACCAAGAGAGACCCACGTCTCTTCCTTTATAGAAGTCTAGTCAGTAATGTTTCTAGATACAGTCTTTCAGGATCTCATTGAAGTCACATCTTAAGAGGCTCATATTCAATCCGCAGTCGGAACAACGTGGGTCCAACTAGATTGAACAGTTAGCAGAAACTACATTTGTTTTTAACCGTATATCTTTCCTCAGGCTTACTGAAAATCCAATCCATGTGATATACTTTAACTAACACCTCTTTAGTAAGTTCATCATTGTGGTCCCTCGGCCACACTGAAGTGAAGTGAAATAACTTGTTACAGAAAGAAGAAAGTATAAAAGAACACCAACAGATGAAAAGCAAAAGGTAGATGCATGGTGAATACTTTTCCAACCTAGCATTGGAAATGAACAAATAATGATCCTCATATCTCTAAATTGATAAAATACATCTTAAATGTTTTTTCTTATGATAAATACCAAATACTATCATATTAACCTCAGAAAAAGAAAGATCAATCCTTATAAAGAGACTGCAGTTGACAACAAACCCCAGTTCCCAAGTGAGAAAATGGGCAATATCATTATGGAACGTTAAGAACCTAAATGAAAGCGACTAGACTGGTTACAAATTTGGTTCACAAAACCAGTTCAAGGAAAGGCTGCTGAAACCATCATTTTCATTCTCTCCCCGTCTCTCTCTCACTTGACTATGAAGGTCGCATTATCCTTTCCTGACAATCAAAAGCATAGCTTCCAACATGTAATGGAGTACAGTGAATCTCAATCTTAAATAAATTTCATCACTTTGTGCGGATTGGAGAGAGTCTAGTTGAAAGGAGAGATGCTTAACTACGTCTTACATAAGGTACAAGCAGATTGCTATTGAAAGATCATGCAAGATGGCGTATTTCAGATTTTGGAGAGTTAAAAGATAGGTCATTTGGTCTCACGTCAGATGGACAATGCTCATAATAATTTAGGACTTGATGTGTATAAAAACACTTGACAACGACGTGGAACAACACTAGAGCTAGACTTGAGGATGGTGAATATGTGCCTGGCATGGACTCTTATTATGGCATCATTGAAGTTGACAAAAGCTCGTTGTCAAAATGGTGTTACAATTATGACGTAGAATTACGGCCGCAAGTTGCAAAACGCATTACCTCTTTCCATCAACAAAATATAAATATCATGAATAATCTTGAGCTTGTGCAGAATACATACGTGCTTCTTACAATCAGGAAAAGCTGTCACGGAAGACTATTAAACAAGAGTTCCAGAATAATCAAGGATCCTCATGACTACCTAGGAGGAAATGAAATACAATCATATAAGCATATATAAAAGGATACTTATAAACTTCTTCATCAAGGATTATATGATTTGAGGGATATTAAAGGATAGTACCTTAAACAACCAATATAGCTGCTGTCTCGCGACCTGGGATCAAGTGAATGAACCTTGGTTTTCAAAAATCATTACAAACTCAACTCACATGTCCAGCTGCAGTCAAACTTCTATCATTGTCTGAGGCAACATCTCTGACTTCCTTTTCTTCTGTGCCCACTCTGGTCCGTATATTGCTAAAAGAGTGCGGCCAAAGCGCCGGTCAGTTATCTGCAGTCCCGTTATAGCAGTTATCAATGTGTCCAAGCGATCATAAACACAAATCATCGCGTTCTGATATCAAACTTCTCACAAAAATGACAACTAGTGGATAATATTGTTGTAGATAATATATATGAACCACCAAATGACCAATAAAATAGAAAGGAAATAGCAGACAGATGCAATTTTCCCTGAAAAATTTGCCCTGATTCGCACATAATATCATAAAAAACTAGGATTATCCATACAAAAGGCCACTGGATCATAACACAGACGGCTAACAGCTGGCAAACAAGATCATATCCACTGTAATGACAAGGTACTCATGAGCCGCCAGTGGTTTTGAATTAGGTAAATGCAAATTCAAATCAAGATTGGAGATTATTGTTTCATGCTGACTCTTATAAAATTATTATTTAAAATTACTAACGGATGCTGGTGAAAGGAAGATGCCTATGGGGAAGAGTCAATGTAGACATACCTTCATGAGGCCTCCACATGAATCTAGCATGTTTGTCTTCAGAGGATATTCAACCAACTACACCAATGCTTATTGATATATCATTAGATAAAATATATATATGAGAAAACGAGAAAAAAAAACTAATAAAATGAGCTAACTGGAACAGAACTTACAACAAATGTATTTTCTCCTATAAGGCCAGATTTTGAAACGAGCTCCATCAATATCCCATAATCAACTTGTGTATACGGAGGTGTAACACTGATGTAATCAAACGTCTTATTCTCACCTACAAACAACAATTTGACTTGAAGGAAAGTCTGGATAGGCAGGGAAAAATACATGTTTGTCACGAAGTTAAGAATACTCAGCAGACTAGCATATGGACCATCCACTTTTGAACCAACTACGCCCCTGACCTTCAGGAAACCATGATATTATTTTGTGAACACATCTGACTAGACAATTAATATATTCCACTTCTGGACAAGCTAGCTCTAGATAATTATCTTCTACGTGTAGGTAAAACTATTGTACTTTACTTGGTTGGGGTTGGTAAAATAGTTCGTTGAGTCATTATTACTAATGAAGGCGTTTCATTAGGAGATCATCAGCACACTTCTGGAAATGCCCAGCCATGCATATCAAGCTAAAGCACATCCTGTCTCATGATGCTCTGACATTCTTAGAACAGGAAAATTCTCCTACACTAGATATATGAAACTTAATGTTTGACTAAGGTTTGCTATTCCCACTGTTTTCTCTAGCTTCGTTGTAATCAGTTGAAACTATTTGAAGAAGATAAAGAGTTTCCATCAGTTTTCTGAGATTGGATGTGTACAAGAAACATGAAAAGGTTTGAAGTCTTCTGAAGTGTTGTAACAGTCAAAAGAAGATGGAAAATAAATTGGAAGATTTATAATATGTAGGGGGGGATAAGAAATAGAGGTGGTCAAGAAGGTAGATAATGTAGAACTGGACAAAGAACAGAAAAGATACACACCTAGAAAATGAGCTGCCTGATTTAGAAAGCTTTCAACAGGAACTGCGTGTATAACTGACAGATCGAGGAATCCAGTCCACTCCAAATTTGGTTGTAGAACATTTGAAATAACCCACGGATCCATCTCAACAAAATGAGCCTGGAAGATTGAAAAGGAACTATATCAATCAAGCAAATTCAAGTACAGGGACAAGGTAATTACCACAATTTTGTGTCGGTAAAACTCATAAGTAGGGTCTTAGTTCGACATAAATTTCTAGACCTAAACTCTGGAACCAGACTTTCGATGAGACATTCTAAAAATAAATATTGAGGAAAAACAGAAGCGCAGAAATAAACACATATGACAAGCATAAGTAATACTTGAACACAGAAACTAACAGATATCACAAGAATAAGTTAGTAATACCTGAACACAACCCCTACTGACAGCTTCAATACCAACTGATCCAGTGCCACTATACAAATCCAACCAGCGGCCAGGCCTCAACGAAGCAGGACAGCCACCAGCAGCCTGCAATGATCAACAAATACTTTCGGTGCCAATACATGCATGTAGCAGAACCATTGTTGTCGCTAGGAAATTTTTCAAACAAAAGACAAATCGAAAAACTCCAAACCCAACTTCATTCTCGCATTTTAACCGCAATGATCAGGTAAAATCACTTGACACAAGTTAGGGAAGTGTAGCACCTGTAATATGTCAAAAGCTGAGCCTTTAACCACTTCCATCATCGGCCGGACATCCATCCCCTTTGCTGAAAGCAACTTCTTTCTTTTAGCCTTTCCTCCAAGTACCTAAGCTTCTCAAAAACATCATTAATTAGAAAAAGCAGAGACCAGTTGATGATAAGATTAGATTGTGAGTACCATAATTATATACCCCTTTATCCTCGGCGTTTTACATATCCTATCACCCTCAACCCACTATCTACTCAGATAAGGCAGCAATCAAGCAATGCATACCTGAAGCAGCCTGTGCGTTGTCCTTTGAGGTTTGACCGCCTTCTCTTCCAGGACTTGCTTTTCTCTTCCAGTTTTTTGTAGTTCTTTTTTTCGCTTTCCCTGCCAACATAATCAATTCAAAACTTATGCTCCAAGACAGAATTCTTGCACAACCCTCGACCAAACCAACGAGACTAAAGAGACTATAGAAAAAAAGGAAATAACCTTAGGAGCGGGTTTGGATAAGAAAGAATCAGGATCGAGGCCGTAGCTTTCCAGTAACGATCTCTCATCGTCGGTCGCAGATTCGCTTCTTGATTCTGGAAAGAAAGCTGACACGTCAATCGAAATATCCAAGTCGATAGGTATTGAGGTGAAGAAAGGAAAGCGAGTAAAGCAGGACAAAAGCTAACGCGCACTGTTACTGTAAGAGCATACGATTGCGGCGTAATGACCACCGGTGGAGGAGGGGGAGGATGAAAGAACGGAGAGTGGGCGAATAGGAGCACTTGAGAGAAATTTACTGTTGAAGTAGAGAGGAGAGAGACTTGGTGACGCTGAAACCGCCATGATTCAATTCTCCGCAGCTCGCTATGAAATGCAGATAATAGTCCCGAATGTTTAAATTGATTTTTTAAGGGAAAAAACCAATGTTTTCATAATCATCGAAGATGGAACCAATGTTGCTATGGCTTTAGGGTTTGAGGGTTCGATAGGAGTTTGATCATTTGTTAAACAGGATCACACCGTTTAAATTATTAAATAAATAGAATTAAGTTGAATCGGACAACTTTTGAATTGAACCGGATCAAATCAATAATATATATCGTTCAATATCATAATCTAATTATAAAAAATATAGTTATTGAATAATTTTTAAAAAGTTTCATACTATATAAAAGATTTGAATTTTTTTATTAATTAAATTATTAAAATTTAATATATACTTTATTAATTTATAGTAAGATGTCATTTTTAATATTAATTAGTTATCTAAATATTTATTATTAACAACTAAATGCTTAATTTAAATAAATAATGACATTAGTAGGGATGGTTGTCATCCATCCTTTATTCTTTAGAGATCGAGGTTCGAATCTCATTTCTCATATTTAAAAAAAAAAAATTGTAAACATTAAAATCTGGTTCAACCAGGATTTCGAGCTGGATTGAACCGGCCAAAAATAGGGGTCCAACCGCAATCCAACCGGGTCAACGCCCTAGTTTGACAAATTAAATGAATCGCCCCACCGGTATCGGCTACCGCATCAGTTCACGGTCGAACTGGTTCGACCAGCTGGTTGGGACTATAGGCATATCGCCAAAATTGTCACCACAATATTCATATAGTTTCTGCGTCACGACCTATCTAATATTTAACAAAAAATGTCACGTCGTTTGATTTTTCCGCATTTTGGCCTATGTAGACTTGACGACATTATATGAGTCAGCCAATAAGAGCTACTCCACCAGAGCTAAACTGAACGCTTTCGATACATCATCAACACCACGCGTCGCTTAAAGTCAGAACTCGAAGAGCAAGTTGGAAGATCTAAGAATGAAAAGGTTTTTATGGAGAAAAAAAAGGTTTTTAGAAGAAGGATGAAGGGGTTTTTTTTAATGAATAACATAAATAATTTGAACTTTAAACAAAAATATTATTTAATTGAATCAAAATTTAAGAATTATAAAATATTTAAAAATAACACGTGGCATTCATTTTTGCTGGCCCATTTAACGTCGTCAAGTCCACGTAGGGCGAAATGCGGAAAAATCTAACGGCGAGACATTTTTGGTTAAATATTGGATAGGTCGTGACGCACAAACTATATCAATATTGTGATGACAGTTTTGACAATATGCCTATAGGTCATGATATTTTAGAGTTTTTGTCAGTTTTTAAAGGTCCTTAAGTTTCAAATTAGTTGAGGCTCAAATATCGAACAGAATGTCACGTGTATTCCCACCATCATCACTGACGAAATCTATGAGGCCCTCATTATACCATGGACAACAATGAGTCAAAAGAGCGGTTCAGTCTGCGCTCCAAACAGGCCCTAGACCCAGTTTTGGCCCGTGGTCGGCCGTAGAATTTGTTTTGAGATCCAGCATTTCTTCACATCAGGAAAAATGCCGGAAGGGTTCAACAACACCCACATTGTGCTCATCCCTAAAAAGCCCTCCCCCTAATCCATGCAAGACTTCAGACGGATTAGCTAGATACAAAGTTATCTCTAAGATAATCACCACCCGGCTAGCGTCATGGATGGACAAAAATAATAAACGAAATACAAGAAGCATTCACCGGAGGACGGCTCATACAAAACAACATTATACTTATGTATGAAACTCTACACTATTTAAAAAAAAGTAAACTTGGTCGCCGCTATGACATGTGCCTCAAGTTGGACATGCGTAAGGCATATGACCTTGTGGACTGGGTCAGCCTAGAGCTTATGCTTGACGCTTATGGATTTCAAAGGCAATGTATACAATGGATCAAGACTTGTATCACGACGGTTCAGTTTGACATGCTCTTTAACGACTAGTCCATAGGAATGTTCTCCCCGACAGGGGAATTAGACAAGGTGATTCGGATGGCTGTTTCTCTTTATTCTACTAGCTAATGCGCTCAACATCATCATCAACTCCCAAATCATACCCAGGAGCCTCCATGACATCTCTATCTCTAGAAAAGGCCCTAAGATCACCATGACCTCTTGTTGATGATACCGTCATTTTTGGGAAAGCCTTGGTGGAGGACGTCTTGAAAATTCTCCATATGATTAATCTCCAAATACAGTGCACTATCAGGCCAGGAGCTCAACCATGACAAATCTTCTCTTTACTTTAGAGCTAATACGCCAGAAAGCATCAGAGAGGAGGTCTCCCAAACTCTACATATTCCCCTTGAGCATCAGAAAACCTCTTCTCTAGGGGTTCCAATAGAATGGGGTGGCTCCAAGAAAGAAATGTTCGGGTATCTGCTAGAGAGAATGTTTGATAAGGCCCAGAATTGGAAATAAGGATTTGTCTCCCCCGCCGGTAGGGAAGTCCTAATTAAATCTATATTGCAAGCCATCTCGTCGTATATTATAGGACTCTTCATCTTGCCCAAACAAATGAAACCACCCCGTAGACCGTAGACACACTGTGAGCAGCATTTGAAGGCATTCTAGACACGTCCTCCGAAGCCGTAGAACATCTTGAGGGATTGCGCAATCCATGGGTGGGTGACCGACGCATCATCATTAGAAAATATATCTTGAACTGTTAGGAACTGTGAATCACAGTTCAAATAAAATGTTGTACAAGTTTAGATCGATAAAATGCCGTACAAGTTTCAGATCTTGACTCCAAAGAGCGAACTGAGATTCTAGGATTGGTAGTAGGTTAGAGGTCTCGAAAGCGCATGTCTTAAGTAGAGAAGAATGCGGCAGTGAATTGTGTTTATCATGTTTTGCATAAACTGAAGAAGTTGAGTATTATTTGTTTGTCTAGATAGCCTAGGGAGATTCAAAATCTAACATGTTTCATCTTAATTGGTTAAAATCCCATTCGTGCAGTGTTGCAACCTTTGTTTTTAATTCCTTTTAATTTTTACTTTGATTGATAGTTCATAATCGTGGAACTCACACCACAAACTTGGTTAATTCGATTAGTACTTTTCACTACTTCGAATAGAACACATCTTTGAAACACCAAAGAATTTGACCCTAGTTACTTCGGTAATTAGGTTATTTTTTAGCGTGTACTACAAGAGTGTCAATGAGTTTTCCCAACCACAATCCTGACTGGTACCTCCTTAAATGTGAGGTCGTCTAGCAAGATGAGGTTGAACTTGAGGATGACCTGACCCGGTGTACCAATAAAGGCAGGCAACACGCTAACTCGCCTGGGACCCCGAGCTCCTACCTTCCTGATAATGTTGTAAGGACCGATGAATCTGGGTTCCAAATTTTCTTTCCGCACGAACCACATCAGACACTTCCATAGTGACAGCCTCAGGAAGACCTTATCGGCTTTCTTGAAGTTCACCTCCCTAGCCATCTTGTCATCTAACTATTTATGTCTGTTCTGAGCACTGAGTTAAGCAAAGATTGCTATCTCTTGGATAATTTGCGGTTCAGAAAATAGTCCCTCCTCATCTTCATCCTAAGAAAGAGGATTCCTACACTTCCTTCCCATACAACGTCTCAAAGGGATCCACATTGATGCTCTGGTGGTTTCAGTTATTGTAGGCGAATGCCGCCAAATGTAGGATCTTTAACCAAGACTCATCAAACTCGAGCACGCATGATCGAAGAAATTTCTCAAGGTCAAGATGGTGCACTCCAATTACCCATCTTTCTGAGGGTCGTATGCCATGTAAAAGTTCAACTTTATTCCCAAAGCAGTATGCAACCCTTTCCATAATTGAGAAGTGTAACTAGGGTCCCTGTCAGACAAGATGGTCTCAGACATGATGGTCTTAGGTCCATATCTCACACCATAACACACCTCCAAGCCTTTTTACTCTGTCCCATGAAATCCTCTTTCAACCCAGTAACGTGCCACTTCAAACCATATGCAATTCGGAGCCTCGAAGGTGAAGAAATCCATTCCAAAACTTCTGTTCAGCCTCGACGACATTGTTGTATCTCCCGACGGCAGAGAGTTCTTGAATCTTGGAGCTCCATGTTCATGTATTATCTCCATTTTTATGCTTTTAAGATGATTATCATGTGTAACTAACCTCCACCTCTGTCCGGATTTAATGAAACCTTGATTATGTGTTAATTCAGCATTATTTCGATTGTGTTGACGCGGAACTATCATTAATTCGCTCTTTTCTTTCTCTTGCATTTAGCTATTGTCAAATCTTGTAAGATTATCATTGGGATTTAGTTTAGATACAAAAGTGCGACTAAATCCCCAAACCCAAGTTTTAGAATCGATGTCTTCGCTACACTCGAGAGAGAGGGGCGGAACGTGATTTGCTTTGGAAATAATTTTCTAATTAATCATTGTTCTATATTAATGAATTTGGTAATTAACTCTAATTAGTCTCGAAAGAGTGGTTATATTATTATCGAGTAGTGAATCTATGATACGGAAGTGCTTAGATTCTAATTTTTTATTCATCACGGTAATAAACATAACACTTTCAGATTAATTAATTAATTATTATTGCTTCTTGGTGAATTCATTTTCGGACAGGTTCCTCTCATCCATTAAACTCAATTCAAATTCCCGTGCTTCCATACCCACTATTCCATCGACTCCACTTTACTTCTCGCACTTTCCTGAGTAATACTCGGAATGGAACCCCGTGAATACGACCTCTTTTTAACCGAGTTTATCTTTGAACGTCCCTCCGGGTGTGATCACCCAGTGGTCAGCTTTTCCTTATGGATTACGGTTTAACGTATAAGGTGTACCCGTCGGTTATTAAAGGGTACTCGAATTTAAGTTGGATATCCAATATAGAGGATCATACCTCTACTACTGGATGTGTATTCCTACTTGGGGGAGGAGCAATATCGTGGGCTTCCAAGAAGCAAACATGCACAACATCAACTATGGAATATGAATTCATAGCATTAGCAGTTGCCGGTTAGGGGGCAGAATGACTAAGGGACCTGGTCTATGAGATTCCTTGGCCGAGACCTATCTCACCAATTTCTATCTTATGCGATAGCAATGCTACCTTGGATAGGGCATATAGCCAAGTCTATGATGGAAAGTCTCATCATTTAGGGGTGAGGCATTGTCTTATCGGGAACTGATCACTCACGGGACAATCACTGTGTAGTATGTTCGGTCTGAACAAAATCTGATTGATCACTTAACAAAGGGATTAACCAGAGATTTGGTTGCCAAACCGGCAGGAGGGGTGGGACTTAAGTCTGTTTAGATTTCCAAACATAGGACACCTAATTCCCCTCTAATACAACGTTAGAGACTGAATCCAATGCGGAAAGCCTATGGATGGAAATTGGAGCACAAGGCTTGAAACATCCCGAAGGTATGTGCTCAAAAACCTGTGAACGATCAAGGTTGAACATTATCTTAATTGATTCCTTGACAAAGTGTATACGCAGATACATGATAAAGGAATTAACCTATGGGAGCATGGAGTGTAGCCACTTCAAGAAACTTGGGCTTGGTTTAGTGTGCACTCGTGAGAGGATTGGGAGACATGAAGGTCAATAGTGTCAGGATATCTTAGAATAGATAGGATAAACTCTTGTGTATGTTATCCTTGTATACTCAAATGAGTAGTCAGGTTCAATCCTTAGTGACACCCTTATATTCGAGTATTTTGTAATGTGTAATGTACTAGATGAAAATTCAATTTTCGTGACATTTTCGGTTGGTTATTTTTTGTAATTTTAGTGAATTCACTGACTTCACTAAAATGGGGGAGGAATGTTGGAAATATGCACCTAGAGTTCGACCTTGGTGTGATGGCAACACCTGAGACTTGACCTTGGTGCGATGCCGGTGTTGGTACGGATGCGTGGATTCACAAGGAACCTCGCCTCAGCTCAGAGCAAGCAAGAACTAGTTAGCATCAACTCCTTTATGAGCTAGTTGATGCTAGGAACTGACACTTCGGCTCAACCAGCTCAACTTGAGCTTGATGTAAGTGTCACTAGCTACGATGCTGAGCTGAGCTACGATGCTGGCAGGGAGCTAGGTGATTGGGGTGGTTACTCCTTCTCTTAGGGCGAATTGGTTCACACCTCTACATGAAGTTCAAACTCATACTAAGTTGTTTTCCCTCTAAACCCGTACAACTTCTAGATAGTTACATTTCAACCACCTTCAAGTCTATCTTTAGAGATAAGGATGTCTCATGGTGCATGAACTCGTACCCCTTCACCCCTAGACCTTTGCCTATATAAAGAGGGCAGTTTTGTGGGAGGAATATGTAGAAAAACAAACATCTATCCTAACGTACAAGATTCTAAGTTACTATAGTTTCTAAAGTCTAAGAACTCGAGTGTAGACAGTCTTATGCTCGGAAGAGATTTCCTGATACTCAAGGCTTGTAGGGTGGAAATACTCTGTTCGGAAAGTGGTGCCCACAATTCTGTCTTGATCCTGGATTTCTTTACTTATCAAAACTCGAAGCATTACTGCTCGGACTTCCTGAACTAACAGCTAATCATGCAAAAAGGATCCTTGCATGAGCTTGTGGTCAGACATGCTATTAATGAATAACCCAATGTCCTATCTTAAATCAACGGATTTATATTGTTGGTTCAACCAGTTGAACCTTGGACCACTTTATTTAAATAAGAAGTTTGAACCAAACACAAATTAAACCGGTAATTACCAAAAAATAGGATGCTACAAATACTATCAACAACATGTGTAGAAAGTAAGTGTTGGAGCATAGAATAGTTGGAGCATGGGTCGAGTGCGTCGGATCATAGATTGGAATTTTTCTTGATTGTATCTGTTTTAAAGGGAGTTATATCTCCACTTTTTTGAAAGTGTTGAAAAGTTGTACTCATTAAGTACAACTATGATCACTTATATTCCATTTATAAATGATATTTATTCTTAGTGTTTTTATTTTGTAGCATCTATTTCACTGATTTGAGTAATGTCTTGCATGGTAACCTTCAGTGTAGTTGTATGGGTTGAACTAGTGGTTGAACCACAGTTGATATAATGCCGGGATGCTACAATAATGCTTCTAGACATTGCTTCAGAATCAAACTTGAAATTCCTACTTTCAACCCAGAGAACAAAGCTCGCCCACAGCTCACAACGCCTCCAAAGGCCAAACAACCCCGATTGCTTTCACTTCCATTCTAGCATTGAGCTCAAGCTTAGATCTCTTTTATCTTCACCACACTTCTGTTCCATGCAACCTTGAACTACTTGTGCTCCTTTGATATTTCATACATTAGAGGCACTCATTTTTTGATTATCTCTATTGAGATCGTCTTGTATTCTGAAAATGGTTCTGACAACCTGGAACACTCATCCTCATGCTTTCATAGGATTCCCTTTCTTCTTGTTCCCTTCTTACTCTAAGGAAGTTGCCCACTACTTGAACAGAAGACAATACTAAACGAGTACCGAGAATTCACACTTCCATTAACTCGGTTCCTTCTTGAACCTTCCTTATCGCTTATAATGCTTCATGCACTCTTGCTGCTACTGAGATATAACTCCTGCTTGGAATTTCTTTTCCATAATTAAGGGTCCAAAAGACTTTCATACTAATGTTGGCTCTAAGAAAGAGATTCAATTCAAAAGATCAAAAAGTACGATCCTCGGTACCTTCTTAATGTCTTTCTAAAGCCATCGAGAGAACGACCATGGAATACCGCCCCCGGAGGTTTGCGGCGCCTTAAAGAAGCAGGTAGCATACTTTAACACCTTGTTCTTGGGTCAACTAGAGGTATTAAAGTAGTGTTGAGTAATTAGCCTTATACTAGGATGGTAGATGCTTATTTGCATGATTAGCCTAAGCTTCTAGAGGGACACATGATTTACAATTGACAGTAGTGGTCTTTTGCCTACTAAAGACTCCAGCTAGTTATGTCAGTTGCGCATCCAGTACGATACTGGAAAACCCTACAGAATGTCGTCAAGGGACTCAGAACGATAATCCTATGGTAGATTAGACCGCTGAGTCACCCATAATCGGTTTAAGTGGGACTAACCACTACCCTCAATCATAGTATCGCGATGGGTTACCAGTACAAATAGAGCTACGTAGCCTAGTAGTGTTGGTACGTAAGTCAAAGAGTCAGATCAAGCATCAAGCTTAAGAGTTGCTAAAGAAAAACGAGTATCAAACTCCAGAACATAACATCATTTTTTAGACAGACAAAAACATATCGTGTTCAACAACTGAAGCCTATCGTGCTTGGTATAGAACAGAGCCTGCCATGCTTGCTACAAAAATTAGCCTATCATGCTGGCTACAGTGTACATAAGCATCAAGCACTTATACCCCATCAATGGTGATCAATTCCATAATAGAGCATGATTCAATTGTGATGCATAAATCTTGTAATCTCCTATCAGGAAATTCTATAGAGCAACACTTTCATGGCCACAAAACATAGCAAAAAACCCCTCACATGACAGAAAGCTATCCCTTGAACTCTGAACACGAGTTGAAACACTTCATTTGCCAACTTTCTTACAATCATCAACAACAATCCCCATAAACTTGAGATCATTCCCTCAAACAAGGATTAAACACCAAGCCCCAAACTGTTTGAAACCCCTATCCCGAATCCCTAAATGTAATGAGATGAAAATAGAGGAATAAGTGGGATTCACCTCTGAAAAACCTAGGGAAAACAATCACCCTACCACACTTATCATTTACCTGACATCTCACGACGATTGGACGTCCTTTGCCCCTCTGGTTCAGGGATTCTAATAGGGATTTTTTGTTCGTCACTTCTTTTGAGGAGAAAGAAAAAGAATGAATGAAGTTTTTGTATGCGAGAAAGAACTACTATTTTTATATGAGACATGTAATAGTTGTGATGACCACTGTCACGGTCGTGTGTATCCATGCCACGATCGTGTTGTAGCACATCATGCCCATGACCTGTATGCATGTCACAGTTGTGATGACCGTGTTGTAGCATACCATGCCCATGACCAGTATGCATGTCACAGTTGTGATGATGCGCATCACACCCGTTGATAGTTAGGGACTATTAGTGATGTTACTAGTTTCTGAGTTTTGATTGCTCTTACAGAGAATTCTACTATTTGATTGGTTTTTAGTGGTTATTGATTAGTTAGTTTCAAATTATTTCTCTTTTTGTTTGATTTTCTAGTGTCAATGTTACATAGTAACTTCCTTCGATTGAACCAGAATTTGTATAGAAAATGGTCTTACATAATAACTATCCAAACTATTCCACTAAACTTATTAGATAAACTCTTGACTTACTCTTGGATCTCATTTCCCTATTGAAAATGGGAATAATCACATGTAAAAACAAACATGCGAGGGTGTAACTTTAAATGGAAATTAGGTTTTCTGATCGCACGATGCCGCTTATTCGTTAGTCGTTTTGTAGTGTACGGTTATCCACCCGTCAATGATACAGAAAATCGGAAGCACTATATTTTGCAAGTTCGAGCCTAATCTGATTCTACTAATACATGTTTTAGGGTTACCCGATGTGAGGTTTGACCGACCAGGGTGGGGCTAAGTCTAACCGTGTTTTCCACTACTAATGACTAAAATACATCCTTGTAGTAGATTGTGTATGCTTAATGTATATACCACAAACTCATGCATTACTTCGAAACCGATTTTATATACAATACTACAACACCTCGTTAATTATTGTGATGTATATCATCTTAATATTCATATCAAATTAATGAAGAGCAATTCATTAAAATTATGATCTTCATACATGTAGTAACACTGTAACATATTCTGATGGTTTTGATATGTTTTTTCTTGTTCAGGTCGGGGTCGGGCAAGGCTTTACCTGAATAATGTGAAAACTCGAATTTATGTATTCTGTAAATTCGACCTCGACCTGATCTTGTTTAGTTTACCCAAAGGTAGGTTGATCGGATCAGGTTAAGTCCACTCGAGATCTAACCCACTTCTAAATTCTCACCCACCTTGAACTCATCTCATCATCCACAACATAGTGTAGTTTTATCTAACAAATTTTACTACATAGTTTTGTTCTAATTTAATAGTGTAGAGAATGAAAATCGAAATTTGAAGAAAGAAACTGAATTCTCTTGCTTAGAACTTCTTAGCTTGAGTGCTTATGTCTCTTTCATAAACACATATTTATGGTTCCATCTAAAGGTGGAAAAACTTTGAAATCTTAGGGGCAATAAAAAAAATTTGAAATTGAAGAGGAAAAGAGTAGAGAGAATTCCGTTAATGAATAGTTAGTTCAACACCTTTCAACTTTGTATTGTTTTAATTTTAACATGATGAAATGGAGGCATATATAATGGGAGGAAAGTAGCTATGAAGGAGGGTCACTGCAAGAGAACCCAACCGAGTGAATAAAGTGTGTGATGGAGGCAAAGCATATGAAGGATGATAGAAGGGAAGTGAAGAAATCAAAGATAGAAGGGAATTGAAAGTTAAAAGTAAAAGTAAAAAAAAAAAATTCTATAATTTGCTATGAAATGTAAAAAAAAGACAAGTGTTATATTAAGGGGAAAATGATATCATGCAAATGTTGCTAATATGGAGCCTGCAATGCAGAACTTGCCTTCCTCTACCTCCCTTGTTCACTAGTTAAACGTTTTCTCCTTCACTCTCTCTCATTCTCATTCTCATTCTCATTCTCATTCTCATTCTCATCACTGTGTTATATGCACGATTCCATTCCAATTGTATCACAGTAGTAGTAGTAGTAGTATAGCAATAGAATGGGGAGACCTCCTTGCTGTGACAAGTCGAATGTGAAGAGAGGACTTTGGACCCCTGAGGAAGATGCCAAGATCCTTGCTTATGTCTCCCTCTATGGCATTGGCAATTGGACCTTAGTCCCCAAAAAAGCCGGTTGGTATCCTATATATCTATCCCTTCTTTTATAAATTGTTATTATTTTACTTATAATGACAATGTTACTACATTGGTACTGTTCAGGACTGAATAGATGTGGAAAGAGTTGCAGGCTTAGATGGACTAATTACTTAAGACCTGATCTCAAACATGATAACTTCACTCCTGATGAGGAAGAGCTCATTATCAGACTTCATGAAGCCATTGGCAGCAGGTAATTTTATTTAATTGTTAATACTTAATATACCAATTAAGTTTCAATTAAGTTAATTATATGATTTGTGGGTTTTAAAAGCAGGTGGTCTATAATTGCAAGGCAACTGCCAGGGAGAACAGACAATGATGTGAAGAACTACTGGAACACAAAACTAAAGAAGAAGCTTCAGAAAATAGGGATTGACCCAATCACTCACAAACCCATCTCCAAGATCATCAATGACTTTGGCAACATCAGTGGAATCAATCATGGAAACCAATCTGCATCCCCTTTCATGAGGAAGACACTCAACAGCAATAATCTTAACAACAACAACAATAATCCCATGGTCATGAACCTCCAATCAGAACCATCTTCAACTACTACTACAGCCTCATCTTGCTCCAACACCACCACATTCATGGTTGAAAATAATACTGGTTGCTCATCTGACTACTACTTTTCTCATACCAACAACAGCTTTTTCAATCATGACTACTACTCATCCTCCTCTGCCTCATCATCTTCGACTACTCCTCTGTCATCATCATGCCAGCAGTACCCTCAAACTGATCCACTGACGTGGAAGGAGTTCCTTGTTAGCGACCCACCAACATCATCATCAGCAGCAGCAAACTTGTCAGAAGGAAACGGATGTTTGGATATGAATGAAAGGGGAAATATTGGGAGTAACAAAAATATTAATGCAGATGATAATAATGAGGGTGCTGCTAGCTCATTTGTGGAGAATATGCTTGATAAGGAGAGGGAGATGATGCTCTCTCAGTTTCCACAGCTTTTGGATCCTTCTTCTTTTGATTACTGATATTCACTTCACTTCTTCAATTTGGTACCTTGTTTTTTTCTTATAGCTTTTGTCTTAGATTATTACAATTAGAATGTTACAACCAATTCTGCAGTAACTGGATGAATCTTCTATTTCTTACTGGTGCAGTTGTAGAGATGGCACTTCTGTCTACAACTTTTCTCCTTTTTTTTGGTTATGCTCTGACAACTTGAAACTCGTACCAAAAGAATAACGGAATGTATGAGGTAAAACTAGCATGACAAATCTCTGCTGCATGGAGTGGATAATTACATGTGAAAAATGTCGATCACGGTGGGACTCGAACCCACAATCTCCCGCTCCGGAGGCGAGCGCCTTATCCATTAGGCCACGCGACCCTTCTTACTTTTCTTTTCACACTTAATATATATTAATTTACACTAAAAGATGATTTAAATCAAAAAACATCCAACACAGTGCAATTCGAACAATCAATCTTCCGCTCCGGAGGCGAGCACCTCCATTAGGCCACGCGACCTTATTGTTTATTGTGCCCAGAGAGATCCTTATTTTTAACTATTTACAAAACATTTACAGCACTTCTATGATTGATAATTACAATTTGCTTTAAAACACTGCGATAATCTATCAAATAATGGCCTTTTCTCCCTTCGTGGAGCTTGATATTTCCTTCAATGGAACAGTGTTTTTGATTCTCTACACTCAAACTTCTACAGACCTATAACCTGTCGCTACATATACCATCAAACCACAATCATTTTCAATAGTCCAATTACCTACCTTCCTTTTTCACCTACCTTCCCCAACTTCGAGGGTGCTGTGAATGTGATCACCGAACACCTGAGGACATCAACATCGATTCTACTATCGCATGGGTAAGGATTAAGGAGCTCCCAACGGAGATGCGAGGAAATGAAAATCTCAAACGGATAGCTGGAATGTTCAAACAAATCATCTCAACGGATGAACAAAGTCTAGAACCAGGGGAGTGGATGAGTTATTGTGGAATTTTTTTATCGAAAAACCCCTGCCAACAGGATTCAAATGCCAAAATGAAGCTGGGTGCAAGGATCGCATTGAGTTCATCTAAGAAAACATTCCCGACTTTTGCTACTGTTGTGGGATAATGGGTCACACGATTTCATATTGTGAAATAAGGAAAGCACACGCCAGTTTATTTGAGAATAATCCAACGAGGTATGGTCCTCACATGAGAGTGGAAGTGCCGAGAAAATTGGGCAATAAACCGCGCAGCAACAACAACATCATTCCGACCGAAGACAAGCTCCCCGGTCATACAATGGCGACCGAACTAATATCCGGCGAAAGACAACAAGGTAAAGACACCAAAGTTTGACTCTGTACCACACCAAATTCTCAGCCCAAGAAATCCATAAAATGCCTGTCCAATACCACATCCAAGCTCTCGCCAATCTAAATATTCCCCTAAATCCTAGCCCACAAGTCCTCACATCGAAAGGCCAATATCAATCTGAGACAATGAATAATATGCTTCTACTGTCATCAGAAGACTTTAGCCAAATGAGCTGTGAATTGCCAAGTTTGAAAAGGAAGGAGGTAGCAACGCAAATGGGGGGTGCTCAAAAGAGGAGCAAAGATGGAAAGGAAGTAGGCCTGACTCTTACCCAACAGAAGTATGTTACAGGGGCTTTCACAAGCATCGAAACAAGCATCAACAAACTACGGCTCAGGTGGCATGCCTAATGCCACCCTTTCAACCATGATCATTAGCTGGACTGTAGGGGCATGGGACAGTCTCCTACAATTCAGTATTTGCAGGACCTTATCTGCAAAAACTGTCCCTCCATCGTCTTCTTGATGGAAACAAAGAAAAATACAGATGCGATGGAAATAATTCGAAGGAGGATGAAGATGACGAATTGCTTCTACGTTGAACCGATAAGGCTATCCGGGGAGTTAGCTCTATGGTGGGTACGAGACGTGCGACTAACGATTCTGAGAGCGACGAAGAACTTTATTGATGTTGTATGGGATGACCCACGTGGTGGCTTTTTAACGTTCGTTTACGGAGCTCCTGTAGTAAGAGATAGAGAAGAAGTTTGGCAGCAAATACTCAGTTTCAAACAAGACCCAAGTCAACCATGGTGTCTCATTGGGGATTTTAATGCGGGTACTAACTTATGATGAAAAGGGAGGTGTTCTTCCCCCCTAATTCAGCATCTATGATGGGTTTCAAGGACTTATTGTTTAGTGCAGAACTCATGGAAGTGAAGAGTGTTGGAAATAAATTTACTTGGTCAAATAACAACACCAGAGGCGGGTTGGTAAGAGAAAACTAGATCTAGCTCTTTGTAATCTTGGTTGGGGAGAGTTGCTTCCAAGAGCTTATCTACGCAACCATACAGTGGCAGAATCTAACCACTGCCCTATAATCCTGTTTGATGAACCCAACAGGGCCAATGGACGAAGAAGATTTAAATTTGAAGTCAGTTGGATGGCAGAAGAGAACTATAGAAGTACAGTTGAGGCAAGATGGAAGAAAGGAGCCACCAGCTCGGTAAACTTACGAGACTGCTCACGTCGACTTGTACAATGGAGGAATGATACTATCGGACGTAATAGTACATGAATTAAGGGCTTGATGGAGCAGCTCGATGTGATAAATGCACAACCAGGCTCGTGGAACAGGCAACCAAAGCAGAAAATATTCTGAAGGAACTTACTATGTGATGGAATATGGAGGAAGCCTATTGGGCACAACAAGGCCAGATACAGTGGCTCAACTTGGGAGATAGGAATACTAGATTCTTTCACATTTCCACGATCCAGCGGAGACGGCGTAATATGATCACTTGCTTAAAGGATCATGACGGTAGATGGATTGACGATTATAATTACCGAATTGACGGATCACATCACTGGTTTTTATCATTCCTTGTTCTCTGCAACAAGGGATGTTACTGATCTATCTATTTTGCAGGATTATCCTATGATGGTCACTTCTGAAATGAATTCTGTTTTAACTGCACCAGCAACTGTTGCAGAGGTGAAACGAGCAGTTTTCCAACTAGGTGCAATGAAGGCATCAAGGCCCAACGGGTTTCCGGAAAAATTCTTTCAATGCCACTGGACCTGTGTTGGGAAGATTTGTGCAAGGAAGTTATTGGTTTCTTTACTACTACCAGAATGCCTAGAGACTGGAATAACACTCATATAGTGTTAATACCAAAAGTTCAATATTCTGAGGAGATCTCGCAGTACCGACCAATAAGTGTGGCAAATTTCAGATCCATAGTCATTTCAAAGATATTGGCGTCCCGATTGAAACGATTTCTCCCAGAACTTATTTTAGAACTTCAGGCTGCTTTCACTGGTTCTCGGGCGATTCAAGACAGTCCATGAGATTCTACACAAGCTAAAGACGAGAAAGAAAGGCATAATTTATGACTTCTTGATGAAGGTTGATATGCAAAAGGCCTATGATAGAATTTCGTGGCAGTTTCTAATTTGCAGTGTTGCAAGCTATGGGTTTCAACCAGCAATGGGTCGGATGGATTGAGACAATTATTACATCAGTTCGTTTTGTGGTGAATATAAATGGATGGCCATCCTTGTACTTTACTCCAACGCGAGGAATTCGACAAGGTGATCCTCTGTCACCTTTCCTTTTATATTGGTTTCAAATGCCTTATCATTCCTTCTGCAGAAAGATGTTAATCATGGTAATCTAAAATGCATTAAACTAAACCCGAGATGTCCAACACTCACGCACGTGCTTTTTGCGGATGATACTATGTTATTTGGAAAAGGAAGTCAGCAAGAAGTTAAACAAATCAAACAGACCCTGGAAAGATACTATTATATTTCAGGACAACGAATTAATGAAGCAAAATCTGTTATCATGTTCTCTGCCAATACCCCTACCGATGTGAGATTGACATTGGTTGGGGTCCTCGAAGTCGGCTGCAACGAATCTACAGAGAAGTATCTAGGCATGCCAGCAGAGTGGGGAGTGTCAAAGGTTGATACTTCTCGGTACATCCTGGATCGAATGGCAGCCAAAGCGCAATCATGGAAAAGCTCGGTTTTGTCACAAGCGGGACGAGAGGTTATGACTAAGTCTATTCTTCAGGCTATACGGACATACCTCTTCTCTTGCTTCTTGCTGCCAAATACTCTCTTTCACAAAATGGATACTTTAGTGGGCGTTTCTGGTGGTCGAGGGATTCCACGAGAAGAACCATTCATTGCCGCTTATTCTGCAATTTGTGTGTGATATGTGTCTATTGACCCATGTAGGAGTGTTCGATTTTGATCGGAGGGAATAAAACTGGGCAAAATGCTTTTGATCATGCTTGCTGTGAATACATATTACATACATATAACGTAGTTCTATCTACATGTTTAATAATTACAAAATATGTCGATTGAAGGCACATTTAGATGTGTTATTTGACGTCGGTGCAACATTACATACTTGGGTGGTGTTCAAGATCTTGGCAGATTTCCTTGTAGACAATGTTGCGTGTGGTACCAATTGCAGATGAATCATTGTTTTTGATGACGATGTGAATTCCTTCTAATGAGCGGACCCGCGATAATGCATCATACAATTGGTTGTGGCTAAAGACCGGTGTTGGTAGATAGATCCCTATCAATTCTAATGTTTGTCCTTGACTCTTATTGATAGTCATTGCATAACATAGTCGAAGTGGATATTGGTGCCGCTCTATAGTGAAGGGCCAGTTTCGATCATTATAATCAAAGACTATTCTCGGAATGATGGCGATTGTTCCTTCATATATTCCGCCAATGATGAGTCCTCGAATCATATTGGTTCCCAAATGTGTTATAAGTATCCGTGTTCCATTACATAAACCGGCCGCAGGATTCAAGGTTCGTAGAAGCATCACAATAGTGCATGGTTTGAAGCGCAATTGGTGCTCTGGCATCCCATTAAACCACAGGCCATTGAGGAACTTAGTTGGATATTGTTCTTCTAAATACTCTAGATCAGGGCCTGCTGTTGTTAGCGTGTTAGAGCTTAGATAAAATTTTCATTGCCTGGGAGTTGAGCCAACACATAGCCATTGATCTCCGTCACGACATCATTTGTTGGAACGACAATCGCCCTACTCCGAATGTAGGTCACATTTTTGTAGGCGTTTCATAAATTAGGATAAACGCGTTCCATGAAGTCTTTAATTGGGGTTGCTACTGACTCAAGAACCAAGAATTGTTCTGAAATTTGTATTCGATCATAGAGTGTGGCAGTTGTTGACTGTACGGCCAGAATATTTCCATCACCTACTGCTAAAAGCCACTCTTCAAACTGCATATTTGCTTTGGAAATGTTCAGTTGTATTGGTGGTTGAATCACGTACCCGCATATTTGCATGAAATTGTAAGAGGGTGCAATAATTCCATAAGTAGGATCGTGTTAAGCTTGCTACAAGGTTGTCCCCACGACTGCCATTCGTAATGACTAGTAGGGTTTGCCGGAAATCATCACCAAGAAGTACTATTTTGCCGCCAAATGGTTTGTAGTCAGATCCTTCTGTGGTAGTGTTCATAATACCGCATAAAGTACGGGTCAACAACTTCGAATGATAGCCTGTGGACAATTGGCACTTCATCCCATATGATAAGTGTAGCTTGTTGCATCAGACGGACAAGTGATATTCCCTTTTTTATTGAACACGTTGATCCAATATCAACTTCAATGGGAATTTTGAATTGGGAATGTGCGGTAACACCGCCAAGAAATAAAGTTGCTGCTATTCCTGAGGAAACCACTACCAAAGCGATTTTACCAAGGTTTTGAACATGAGACACAATATAGTTATACAAATATTTTTTTCCGTGCCCCCATGCCCGTATAAAAAGAAGAGCCTCCGAGCACTTTGGTGAAGTGATTCCAAGATTGCATCATGAGCAAATTTTGGCACTGAGTTAATGATGCTAGGCTGTCATTGTATAATTGATGTTCATGGGTAGTGTCATATTGTAGTTCTTGTGATATCAACTCATCTCTTTGATCTTCTAGGAAATATGTTGTCGGCAATGGAAGATTAAAATGTGACAGACTACTAGAGTAGTTGCGAAGGAGGTTTTGTAAGCTTTGCAGAACATGATTGCATAGTGTGTTCGGGAGTGGTTCTTGAGTTGGTTGTGTAGTCATATTTTATAGTCGATGGCGGAAGTCATCAGCCATTGAAGGCCACCATTGATTGAATAATGCTACGGGGGACGTCATGTTACAGAATATCAAAAGAGACACAAATGTAGTCCGGATCATATTGGGCATCCCCTAGTGTGTGATTTCAGCCATTACATCATTCCATTCATCATCTGTTGATAGGAGTCCAAGCGCCTGACATGCTTTTTGATAGTCATCATATACGATGCCATTAACTGTTTGCAAGTATCTGAAACTAAGAGCACCTGGTCTTTTAGTTGATAGCATTCGTAAGTAAAGTCCATCTCCACATCCAGTTGGTACTGAAGCAACATGACCAATAACGAAGCCTCTCTTTCGAATATTCCATTGGTTGCATTGCTTATTCCAAACAAATTCATGGGTAATATCTGAGTATGTGTACTTTCTTGCTGATGGGCATGTCCTATTTAGCATGAACCCATTCAGTGAGTATCGTTTTGGCGATGTCAGGTCTATGGACAACAGAGATAGCAGCGGGTTCTCTTCATAAGTGACTTGTTGTTGACTTGGCAGGTGTATAATTAATCGGAAGACTCCAGGTGTTCGTTCATGGATTTGGAAGATGAATAGTCATGAAACTACTTCATACAAAGATATTGACCTGCAGTCTAAATACTCAGAGATTTCATCAACTGGTTGAATTGGGTTTGATGAGGAAGCAATGTTTTCTACTAACACTTGAGAACGATCGGGTCCTTTCCTGATATACTTGAATAAATATTTGATTACTATCCTTTTTGGAAAATTTTTACATTAATATGAGCTTGATATTTGACCAAAAGATCTCTGTTATATGGGACAACATATCCATTGTCAAGGGTCGTGCCAGACTTGATTGCGGTAATATCGGTATGCCGCTGTCGACATGTGGCAATCCATTATCGTCAAATGTGGTCTGAGAGGTGAATGTTTTTGGGAAGAACTGTGCATTTATCATCTTTCGTACACAGAGATGAAGGGCGTGTAGTACCATATGGTCCATGTAACATGAACTTGGTGACAACAGTATAACCTGCGGGACCTGACCCAGGGTTCGACAATTAAGCTATTATGATTCTGTCGACCATTTCTAGTGTCCTAGGTTTGTCACAATCCGTTAACCATATGATAATATGGACGTGTGGGAGGCCATGTTTTTGGAATTCTACTATATGCATATCTAGTAGCAATACAAAATATGTTGGTGGGTAAATTCTAAGTGTACATTGGAATGATGGAAGATAAGGAGTTCATGAATACATATGAAGAATAATCTAGGACATACCTGTAATAGAACGGCTAAAGTAATTTTTTCACCAAGTCTTGATTTAGTAATTGAAGACGCATTCGAATTACACGGGTAATAATCATTGGCTTGTCTTCACCATGTGTACCAACATCATCTTTAAAGGCATTGACAATTTCAGGCCACTGTGCATTACATGTGAGTGTGGTGAATAAATTTGGATATTTGAAGTAATGAAAAATAGCCATTGCATCTTGATACAACTATTGCATGTAGCAAACACCATTTAGAATGGAGATGAAGGCATGATAAATAGGAGATGGTGAGTAAAACCATACATATGTACATGAACAAAATTAGGAAGAATTGATAAAAGTGCATACTAGTGAAGGAGGATGGGTTGATAACACGGCCTTGTTCACTTGAATCTTGGTTACCTCGGCTATAGGAATCATACAAACCTTATATAGCTCCGAGTGTAACTTCTTTTGGTATCTCCGTAGATATAATAATATATTCTGTTCAACTATTGTGAAAGCATCTATACAAAAATGATGCAGAGCTTTTCCCAATCCAATGAGAGTCTTCCCTTTGTTTTCCCTATATTGGAGGCGGTAGCAATTGAATTTGTGTTGTGTAACATACTGTCGTTATTCTTTAGGATCTTTGAAAAGAGGATTGAGCGCATTCGATTATGGTAGGCGTTATTCCTATGAGGGAATAATAAGGAGAAATGAAGTGAGTGAAACAAAAGATTCAAGCTCTTGATACGGCATAAACCTGTTGATTTGTTATTGACTATTATGTCACGTTCTTCTTGATTTGCTTCAAAATCTCCTGGAATTAGTCCTGCAAGTTTGGTTCCTGTCGGCAGCTCATATCGACTATCACGGTCAATTCGTGTGCCTGTTATGCGTAAGAGGAGGTCGCTATTGGTGGGTTCTTGAAGCTCGTCACGTACACAGTAGAAGCTTTGATTTAAAACATTATACTCGTCCAACATTAATTGCAAATCAATCATGAGTTGTTCATTAAGAGTACGTGTGGCATGTGTGATGCTTGCAACGCGATCTTGTATTTCTGAATTAGGATCATTAACGTATGGATGTAAGTATTGAGGCAGTTGGCTTTTAGGGGGCAATAAAGAGCCCATGTAATGATAGTTTTCTCCATTAAGCATAAGGGAGTAAGGGCCGCGAGAATTTATTAGGCGGGGGTCCAGTTTGGCTCCGAAAGATGTCCATGAAAATGCTGCATTGTATGACCGAATGTTATCTCTATAATGTGTTGAGAGCGCATCACCATTAACATCTAGCAAGTGGTCTAACAATGGTGGTGTTTCTGGAAGCAGAACAGCATTGACATGGCCCAGTTGGCAACATAATGAATAAGTCGGATTATTACGTCGGCCTGCACGCTGTAGAGCCTCTTCACGCCAGAAAAGGCTCCACAATAGACACATACACATGCAGGGAGGCCCAAATCTACAATATCATCATCATATTCCATCAATGGATTTTCTGCTTCATCAAAGTCTGGGCATGAAAAGGAAGAATATGGTATGTTAGACAACAGATTAATTTGGTTTGCTAGCGGTGTAGACATGTTTGTTGCTGGTAGTGCTTGGCTGGTATTTATAGAAGTTGTTTCATATGTGCCATTGGGATGAACAATTGTAGTTGAACTGAATGGGGAATATCATGATTGCTGGGAGAGGTGAGCAGAGGTTAGAGCCTAGAACGACGGTCAACACGGGAGTTGCGTTGGATTATCGAGGTTGCAGGTGCTTTCCTTCGCTTGCTTGTTGACGACACATCTTCGATTGTGTGTTTACTTGGGCGTAGCCTGCTAATAGAACAAAAGGTACAGTTAGTTTGGTGGAGGACAAAAAATCCTGGGAAGAGTAAAATAAATTGCAAGTTGAGTCATGTTTGATGAAGATGTACTATATGGTAGGAGGGGAGATGGTGTAAGTACATATGCGGAAAATGGGAGTGGGAAACACTATTTATCAACACAGGTCATCGTAGTTTTAGTTCTACGACTAATTTTTATACATGTATAACCACGATAAATGCGAGCATGAAAGAAATTTGTTTCTTTATCTCTCTGTTATGGAAATCAAGAAAAAGTGCTGCCAATTATTTTGTAGTCAATGGAAGTAGTGTCATAAACTATATGTGGTGGTGTGTGTTATGAGAACATTTAACATGTCAATATTGGTACTGATGAATGGATTTATGTGCAAGGTCTATATTACATATCAGAGAGTATGCAAGGCAAGATTGATCATTAAAAGAAAGATAAGCCTTGAAAGATAAGCCTTGAATGCATTAGAGAGTTGTGAAGTACATTAAATACCTGGCATGAGAGTTGGAAAGAACAATTTCAGAGCTTAGAGATGGTTGTGGATATGGCTGAATGAAGGAGACGAAGTGATTCTATGATGGTAAATAATATAATTAATGAAGTGAGAAAATGGTAAGTGGAATAATTACATGGAAGGTGTATTAATGAGGGTTTTCTAACATGCTATCAACGACTATTGTAGCTTGGTGACTATTAGGGAAAGAGAGATTGGGAATTTGCATTAATGGGGATTAGAAGTTGTACATGATGTTTGGTAGACTGATTGATGCAAGCTGGCATGTGTATAATTATGAGCAACACCCTATTTCTAAGTGAGATATATGTTTACCTTCATATTGATTATATAAGAATTCAATGTGTAGGCTGTATTGAAAGAGAAGCGGATGAGTAGGTTGTTCTCCAAAAAGATACGATACCAAATCCGCAAAGTCAACACTGATCAACGTCCCCGAATGAAGGTAATGTTTATACTTAGATTGATCATAATCAATAAATAACTAAGTATGCTATAAATAATTGGTACTTGGTAGTGATATTTTTTGTTCAATTGTGCAGGGCCGATTCGTAAGAAGACCAAGTTGTAATAGAAATAGTAGAAGCGGAAGCCACGTCAATCATAAAGACACTGAATTATAACATCGTCCAAGCTCCATTTTTTCCAAAAATTTATTAGCACACGTGTATTTAGGAAGACATAAACATAAACTAAATAGAAAAAGGGAATGGGCACCAGCCATTGTTAATAACATTAACAATAAGCAGTTCCCAACACCACATGGAGTTATGGTGTAGTAATATTAAAATGAGCGTGCAATACCAGGTTCCATTGATCGTTTAGATTACAATAGGCGGATAAGAACACCAAACATCTCTTAGTTGCTTATATTTGTTTGATAGACACCATGGTTAAAAGAAGGCAGCTGCAGGATCCCATATATTTATGACAACAAAATGAGCACGGCTAGAGGAATTCGGCCCAAGCTATTGAGGTGCAATGATAAAAGACCGACCTCGAAGATCATGCAAAAGGTTTTTCTGAAGTACATATGATAAATACACATATTAGCTTGGTGTCAACTTTAGGAGCATGTTAGCTGTTGGTCCAGTGAAAAGGAAATTGGTTATGACGGTGGCGTCCGCACAACGGGTGATGACAGAGTAGCTGTATAAAGAAACAAAATTAAGAATGAACTACGAATAGTAGGAAAATATTGCAACGGGAGGTGTAAATTTTGGAAGTAACCTGGTGTTGCCTTCAGAATAACCAACGTTATCCACACGATGTTGGACCTCCACAAATCAGATTGAGCCCCAAACTAGGGCAGGAAAGCCTAGTTGGGTTTGACGGTTCGGTAAGGAGGAGGTGGTAATACATAATTTACTGAAAAAAATAGTGTTGAACTGACATTTATATTGGAGGGCATATTCGATTGCTCCGATATGAGTGTTGCCAATGGGACCTTTCGGGGACAGCACCCCTAAGGAAGGTGAAGCAATCCGCAGCCGTTGGCAGGACCTTGTTGTTCAGCATCTGGCAGTCCAGACATATCAAAATCTGCAGGTGGTATGAAATGTGAGAAACGGACCAAAATGCAGAACCACCTGCGGGATGAGTTGTAAAATTTTCACGGAAAGTAGGTAGGTTGATTCATGATGCCCTCGATATATCGTAATCAAGGAGTGGGAAAACACCTACCCAGGAAATATACCACTAGATTGAACTAATGGAATCGTATATTTCCCTAAGGTCTTTCTAACGCTATTATTCAAATTGATTAACTAACTAAACCAAGTAACAGTGAATGATTGGTTGTTTGATTGTTTATGTATCCAATTATAAACTAATGATTGAAATAAAACAAATCAAAATCCAAGAAATCAAGTTTCAAAGATAAGATGAAGGTTGTTCGGACTCGAATCCACAATAGGTAGCAATGCATGGATGAACATTATGCAATCTCAATTATTCAATTTATAATTGCTTGACAATTTCCTACGATAGTCTTAGATCACTCTCACGCCTCTAAGGATCTATTCCGCTCGACCGTAGACTCCTATCTCGAGCAAATCTACACTCAAGCAGAACGCATTAAAGGTGTTCAATGAAATGCCACAACAATAAACGATGCAAAAAGCCTAGATTAAACGCTCCCTCTCGACCTAACAAGTAACATAGATTTCTTCCTTAGCGACCTATCAATCCATGTTCCTCTCGGACCCTCAAATCTATAACGATGATTCAATCAAGATGATTACAGGAGAATGAAATTGAAATTAGGTTTAGCAAGAACACACCATAATCCTCAATAACATCGATAGCAATATAAAAGGTTTAGAAACTCATCATCCATACAAAAGCTAAACTAAAGTTTTATCCTCTTGCTTTAATCGTCTCTCTGGAACCCTAGCTCTCTCCAAGAGAAAATATGTGTATAATGAAGTATATGCGGAACCCTAGCTCTCTCCAAGAGCTCGAAAATATGTGTATATTCAGTATATGTCGTCCACAAGGTTTCTCAAGGGTATTTATAGCCTTCTGAACCAAGTTGGAGAAGGAAAAGGACTTGAAAGCCCGTATGGGGGTGGGACACGCTGTGTTCCCGACCATGTTCCACCCCTGTAACTTTCCCGGGCAATTCCAAAGGAGGAACACGTCGTGTTCCTTCATTATATGGAATTTGAGTATAGAGCCAACGTAAAGGTTATAGACAATTGAATTATCTTTCCAACGCCGCTGGCTTTGCATCAATTGCACTTCCGAGGGATGAGTTATGCTCAAAATACTAAACAGTGACGTTTCTTCCCAAATCGAACGTTTTAAGTTGTTCGGCCTCCCCGTCATGTCTTGGTTCATCTCTAAACGTCATATAACACCTTAAATTTACCAAAAACATACCAAACACTATAACACGACCCTGAGAGGGGGCAAGAGAACCAAATCAAAATCCAAATTTGAATACAAATTGACACACACAAATATAGTTTATAACGATAAAAGGTGTGTCGAAAATACAGCACATCAACGATGGTGAATGCGAGGGTACACTCAACATTCTGGACTGGGTCTGAAATAGAGACCAAGTGGCCTATAATATCTGCAACAAAAAATGGAAGTTAGAATTTGAATGGAATTTAGGATACAAACCGGGATTTGGAAAACTGACCCGAACAATCCTCTGGAGGGTTTTCAAGTGATGCAACAGCCTGTGCTGGTACAAGCGAATATGCATCAGCTAGGAAAAAGGGTCAGTTTGGATCTTCATATATGAGTGATGTAACGAGGGAGGGTGAAACTGACAGCGACAGGCGGCCATGGCATGAAAGAAATGTA
This sequence comes from Linum usitatissimum, assembly GCA_030674075.2. Classification (NCBI taxonomy): domain Eukaryota; kingdom Viridiplantae; phylum Streptophyta; class Magnoliopsida; order Malpighiales; family Linaceae; genus Linum; species Linum usitatissimum. Next base: position 4,168,423 of record JAUJYP020001424.1, read on the forward strand.
GAGCGAGCTGGAATAAGAAATGGGGAATCAATTGCATAGATGGAACCTGGTGAAAGGACGACAACAACTTCCTCTACAATACCTGAGTGTGTATATCCTTCGATTCGATTTTCCTAAAGTTAGTAGACAAAGATAATGAGCCGACGTGGGATTGGTGTATAAAATACTGGTAGGAATATAATCAACATGACAAAACACACATGCATGTGAATCCATTGGGTATAAATAGAGGGAGGTGAGTCTAGTGAGACGTCAGTAGGCACACACCACCAGTGTATTAAACGCAACAACCACAACTCTCCATTCCCGCCCCATTGCAAGTCAGAGATATTGTGTTTGTAGTCCTATGATTCTGAAAATAGGCACATTGTGTACTTAGTTCGAGAACCAAAAGAAGGAGTGAAAATATAGGTACATGTGTTAAATACCCGACAGAGTATTTTTGGATCATACATCGAAAGCATGTGACTATGGAGATAACCAACTACAGAGTAACAAACGAAACCTGGACCGAGGAGCAGAAATGGAGTTCGAAATATAAGAACATGGAGTTGGAATTTTGTGGAACAGGTGGAATAGCAATGAAGAGATAGATGGAATTTAATGTAAAGAAGGAAGGGTTGGTGAGACTTGGGAAAGTGCACTGGAAAATTCGAAACGAGAGAGATGGTGACACGTGGGGATATGATTCGATTTCTTTTAGTAATAATAAAAAAACAAATAGGATTTTTTATGAATAAAAATAACTACATTGATCAAAACTATAATCAACAAAAATACATAATTTTATGTTAGTTTCCACATTTTCATCTTTTCGCTCCCGAGAAGAAAAAGTCTCTTCTTTAACAAAGGGAGAGGCAAGTGATGTAGTAATATTGCATCACGTGGGATGTACACCATGTTGCATCTACATATGAAATGGAAGCGGAGGGGATGATGATGATGTTTGTAGGGGGGAGAAGCTGGCGCGCTTGCAATATTTATAACAGTACATGATGGGAAGGCCATTTAAACCGGACACAGTCAGTGGGCTGGACAGCTAATATCTTAGCCATGATCTACAAAAGGCAGAAAAGAACAGTACAACACAACACTGCATAACACATCAACTGCTGAGTATAACATACATACACCGATAACAAAAAGAGGTAGCCATCTCCCTTTAGGCATTGAAAGTAGCATATATACAGTGAGCACGAAACGGGCGCAAACAGCCTCCTCCCAATAAGCGTACATTTGACATGACCTGGATGGGAAATGAGGCATGAAAAAGGGAAAAGATGTTAGAACAAACAAATGGTGTGGAGATTGTTTAGGGGAAAACAAATTCAGGTTCAAAGGGAAGTGGTGAGTGCGAAGCCAATGTGGGTGAGGAGGAACAATATGGTAAGAGAACAAATGGACTTACAAAGTGGAATGTTTACTCTAAACAGACATGGATTTACATTTGGCATGCTTCAATCCCGCCAATGGTAGATCATATTCACAATCATCTGCATCCTCAGGTGTTGTTTTGGGAACGACATGAACTTTTTTTTCAAGACTAGAGTGGTTGCAAGGGGCGATGCCGTGCTGGGCCAAACATGGACAAAACAAATCAAGTCATTGAGTGTATGGCAGGAAAAGAAGCATATAAGAAAGGAAAAAGAAAGTGGCGCTTACAAAACTGCTGAGTTTTGTGAGCAATTGTCAGCCGGTGTTTTGCCTGGCCTAAGGGTGCAAGGGGCATGGCATATACGGAATCAGGCTGAGTTATTGCTGAAGGGCTCGACATGCCAGAATCTCTAGCAACAAATAAGAAAAATGAGGATGTGGTGGAAAGCAATGGAAAGTAAGAAAAACCGCCAACATGGGATAAGTGCGGATCTTGAGGAAGTTACATCAGAAACAGGAGTGTTCAACAGGAGTGTTCGTGGAGGGGCTGTCAACTTAGCTAGGGTGATACTGCTAAAAGGATCTTGAAGCAAAGGTTGCGGTGTGTGCTTCCTAATAGAAGGTAACATAAAACATAAACATGGTGAGGAATGACCAACGCAATATGGGAATCCAGTTAAAAGGGCATGAAAGAAGGAAAACTACCCTAAGTTCTCGAGAGGTTGCGAGGGAACTTTTGAAGCAAGCTGCAGACCAGGAAGCGCAGCTTGTTCACTGGCATAGAAAGGAGAAGGGTGTGAATGGTAACGGTCATAGGGAAACACATAGGAACCATTTGAAAACCAATAGACTAACCTGGATGCAGAAACCTATCCTGAAGGAGGTTCAGAGGAACCAACAGGGGGCACTACATAAGTAATAACAAGAGGAACATATGCAGGGCCTGGCGGTATCGGATTATCATGACGTGTAGGGGGACTTCAAGGAAGCACAAAATAGCTGCATCAATTATATTATGCAGTACAACAAAAGGAATATAAAGGGCAATGATCAGACCTGGGTGATCACTGAGGTGGCAGCGGAGGTGGTGGGAGCTGTGGCAGCAGCTGAGAACGCGAGCCAACCAAGCCCCAGACCTTGGAAACAACAGAATCAGCATAGGAATTTGCAGTCACTTGAAGAGGAAGATGCACTTCAATAGTAACATGTTGGCCAATCAGGAGCTTGATTGGAGGTGGCAAATCTCCATAGTCATACGGGTATGCTCGAGCAAGTTCAGCAGCAGATACTGGTAGTATTTTATTGCCTGTAAGGCCAAGCGGGACAAAGTTTGCTTCATGAACGTTGGCAGACACAATTAACTTGAGGCGGTACTAGGGAAAGAATCAAAGGAGGAATCTAAAGTGTAGGGTAGTAGAATGGCGAGCAAGCAAGTTGACTCAATGGTGAAGGTGAGTAACAGAAAATAACCTGTAGGTGACATCGGCGCTGAGCACAGTATCAGTGTTTGGCACCAGAAGTCTGCACCATTGGCCACGATTGCGGAAGAACAATGCAGGCAAGCAGTGTAAAACCAGTGCCGATGGCGATCAACCCCAACAATAGCTACAACGCACCGATAAAGTGTTTCCTATAAGGAAGGAAGGGACGAATCAAAAGCAATAACACAACAGGGGAAACTTCAAGATGGGGAGTACATACCGAATCACCACTAGTAGCATATAAGGCAACAACTAATGGATAGTTCATTGTGAATCTCTCACATGCTGCTTCAACTTTTCTGGAGTAGGGAATTTAGGCGGGACATACGTGATGCTTTGGGGCTGCGCTGTAAATCTGAGATGGAGGAAGATAAATAGGATGAAAACTATGTTAATCTAGGTGAAGGGGACATTGAATATGGGCTTACACTGTGCGCAAGGCATCAACAACAGGATGGGAAGGATTCTGAATGACCCGGCTCGCGGTGTTGCTAAAGACGGTTATGCGATCTAAGTAAAATATAGACAACAAGTAGGAAACTGTAATGAACAGCAAGGGTTTCCTAAAATTGATTGAAATTAGGGTTTGGAGGAATGAAGACATGAATGAAAAAAGGGGTTGGAAGAATGAACACATGAATGAAAAAAGGGGCCTGCCCGAAGTACATGGTCAGTGAAAACAAGCCGCCGGAGTAGCTGAACAGAGCATAGTGGCATCCAACACAACAACAAAATAGGCAGAAAAGAAACAATAAACGAATAACGGAGAATAACACAATAGAAACTTGATAATGGGTAGATAAAAACAGCTTAGTGATATCCAACAACATAATGGAATAGGAAGGCAAGTAATAAGGAGCGAATGCATGATAATGATGAAAAAGGAACTGGAAACTACTAAAGAGTGAAAGGAACAACATACCGCGAAATGTACCAATGTTGAATCCAGTAAAAACAATAACAATAGGCAGAGTCATGTCATCCAAAACAACCGTGTCAGGATCAATAAGGCTGGAGAGTTTCGACCATAGAGAAACATCCACCTCGAGGCCGCCGGGAGCATGAGGGATGACATCAGAACATCAGTCACACATAGGAATGATCTAAAAACTGAACTGCAAGTGAGGAAGAGTGTTGACCTCTCATCGACAACCGTAAGAGTTTGGACCGGAGCAACAATTGACCTGGCTTCAACATTGTTTGTGTGACCGGCCTTGATGAGCTTCCTTACAAAGTCTAAGAACGGAAACAACAGGGTTAGGAAGGAACACAATATACGAAGGTCCAAGGGGCAAAGTCAAAAGCGAGGACCTGTAAGAAAAGGGCAAGATCTCATGCGGGCGGGGAACTGAGCGAAAGGAACCAGCTCGTACTGCTCATATGTGAAAGGCGGGTCAGGTAGCAGCTGGAGCTCGAACTTTGTTGCAACTGTGAAGGCCAACCAGTGGGGGAACTGGCAGGTACGGTACTGTTGACGGAGGGCGCATACGGTAAAGCCGGAAATTCTGTAGAAGGATATGATAGTGACCCACTTTAGAATGACACTGGCAAAGTTCATGAGCGCATCTCCTCGGATTCGGACTCCATGCAGTATGCACAGATGCAAAAAGGGGAAAACCATAAATTAGAGACAGCAGAGGCAGAAAGAGCGGCAAACCTAACGTCGAACGCACCGAAAGAGCGTAGGAGTGAACAATGGAACTGGCCTCCGCGTCCGTCCATATAGAGCCCAAGGCGAAAAGCTGATCAGGTTGCGACGGCTGTCCCAGCTTTCATGTATGGCGGAGTTGGAGGTGCAGCTCGATGGGCGTATTCTCTTTTGAGATTTTGCGAATCAGCATAGCGGAACAAACAATGTGGAAAACCAGAGAAGGAGAACGTGATCAGAGGGAAAGTATGTGCCTGTATAAAGGAAAGAGAGAGGTAATGCCAGGGAGTAAGATGACGGGACATGGCGTGATATCCAAGAAAGCGATTTGACGCTGCCTTTGGAACTGGATAGCGGCACCAAGCCAATCAAACGGGAAGAGGAAGTGAGAGAGGGGTGTCAGGTGGATAAGACAGAAAAACAGAGCATATATTGGGAGCTGCAAATAGGAGGCGGAAAGTAACGGTAAAAATGATGCCACGCGGCGAGAGAAAAAACATCATCCATCACAGCCAACAACAGCAGTGGTACCCGAGAAAGAGAGGACGGGGTGGAAATCCAATAGCAGCAGTGGGACCCAGGAAAGGGAGGAGGGAGATGGAAATCCCTTAATGAGCAGTAAATTACCTTTGCACGTTATATAGTTTTAATTAACATTAGCAAAGAAGGAAGGAGGTTTGAGGTTTATATATTTTCGTGAATTTAATATCTCTTTCCTAACGAAATTGGGATGGAAAATTGTCCAAAACCCCAACGCTCTATGGGCACGATTACTTAAAGCCCTATACTTTCGTAGAAATGATTTCTTAACAACAGCGCGACATCATAGAGGATCATGGATATGGACTAGTATCATGGAAGGTCGCAAGGCTCTACTGCAAGGGTTAAGGAAGAATATTGGTAATGGGTGTGGCACATGGCTTCTTGAAGCTTGGCTCCCAACAACCACTGATTTTAAATGTCACCCACAGCAAACCATCAATTGTAGAGTGGCAGATTGTATTCTTCAACCCCAAAGGAAATAGAACTTGGAACAATTGCGTTTAATGCTCCAAGAAGAGACCGTCCAAGAAATAATCAAGACTCCAATTGGTCCATCATCATTTCAAGATCGGTGGGTGTGGCATTTTGACAAAATAGGGTGTTTCTCTGTCAAATCGTGTTAACGATTATTGAAACAAGGGCCTCACAGAAATTCTGCGACTAACTCGTCTATAAGCACTAAACAATGGAAGTGGTTATGGAATCTGTCCACACCACCCAAAATTAATTTTTTCTTATGGCGAGCATGTACAGACACTTTGGCAACAAGAGCAAATCTAGCACGACGAAACTGCTCAACCACGTCGATATGCCCTTGCTGTTATGCTGGCGAGGAATCAGGTACTCATCTGTTTTTCATGTGTCCGAGTTTAAAGGCCCTGTGGGAAAGAGTTGTTCCGACTTGTCCTCTTGCGACATCTGAAATCTCATTTCGAGAATGGTTCATGGAACTAGAGTTATTGAGGCATCCACTGTTGGTTGCAAAAGCTGCACTTTGTGGATGGATAAGTTGGAAAAGTCGCAACGACAAGGTGTTCAATATGATAGCTCCTGTTATGAATTCCATGGTAAGAAGATTTTATGCAGAATGGCAATTATGGACTATGGCTGCAGCTGTTAGTCCTCTCTTTGCTGCCAGCCCCTTAGCAAACCAACAACATGCCCGTTCACCGTCGAATAGTTATCGAAGGAAGCTATTGTGCGACGGTTCGTTCAAGACCGACATCCAGAAGGGGGGATATGGAGTCATTATGTTGGACTCTAACGAACAGGTCATTGATGGTCGAGCTGGTAGTTTTCCTTGTAGAGCTCCGATCTGTGCAGAAGCCTATGCCATCCTTGCTGCAAGTGAGCTTGCAGTACGAGATAATGTCCCTACGGTTATTTTCTCTGACTGTTTGCAGATTGTCGATGGGTTTTCGATAACCTCATGACCAATGGCCATGGGAGTGTGTAGCTATAATGGCATCTATTTTGGAGTGTCTTTAAGTCAAATGCTCATATCGAACTTAAGCATTGCAATAGACGTCCCTCTGGAGGATGGATAGGGTGGCAAAGAAGGCGAGGGATGGAATGTTGTCCCCCAACTGGATTCCAAAAAAATCCAGACACTTTGTTTTTAAAATAACGGAATTCAAAGACTGGTCAGCAAGTGGGTATTTGGAAATGGATAGTCTTTCATAATTTTTGACGTCCATCCTTCTTCATGGATAGTATCTATGTGATCTTACATACAAGACTACCAAGTAAATCTTTGGTTGCCTTGTAATTTGCAAATTGTCATATTCGAGAGATTGGAGAAAATAGAACAAAACAAGTCGTATTACTGTATTAAAGGCTGTGCTTACATCAGCTGGTAGCACCGGCAACGATAGTAACAAGAATTTTTAATAATACCAGTGTTTGCGTTCCGGATCCAAATTTAAATACTTGTGAGTAATTTTTGTCATGAATAATATTTCTTTTTTCACCAACATATTATATAGGTTCAATACATAGAGAAAAATAACTTATATAGAGACTTGGTGAGTCCTTTTTGTTTGGAATATTTGAACTCATTGTCAAGACTGGCCACTGGAGCTTTCGGTTAGTGAACACCCTTCGACAACGTTCCTGCTAAACATAATAGTTAATGGCTCTCCTGGTTGCTCGAATTGTAGCTGATGAGGTTGAAGAGATGGAAGCTAAGGACTGAACCAACTGGACAAGCATCATCCCAAGTGGCAGCGACCCAGTCGTGCCTGGCCAGAAGCGGAATTAGGAATTTGGTTAAGAGGGTGTTTTTCGTTGCGTAAAAAAACTCAATCATATAATAAAATAGTTAATTAGTAATGAAATATAAAGTCAAAATCACAATATTAAAAATTTGTACGATTACAAAATAACAGTTTAAAACACATCGTTTGCAACAAACCACGACAAAATTTTATATTTTGAAAATATTATACAACACATTACTTGTCTAAACTAACAGTGGTACCTGGTGATATTTCGATTTAGGAATTTAGAATTTTGGATAACTTTGGAATTGGAACAACTAACTCTTTAAATTTTTAGCGACAGAAAATTTATTTTATAAACATTTTAGTGAAAACATACATCCGGTACAAACGTTACGTGACGGATTACTATTAGTTGGTTTTTGTTAAAAAAAATAATATTGGATTAACACTCAAATATATCCGACAACACAACTAAATTATCCAAATATATTCAATTTAAATTCGTTAACTTCACTCCCATTTTTATATCTTCTCATCTCAATTTAAATAATATTTTTATATGTGTGTACAATACAAGTAAAAATGCATTTCTTATTCTTATGTTGCACAGCGTTGTACACAAGTTGGGGTCAATTTAGTAATTTACATACAAAAATCATGTCACCAATTTGGGTTCTTTCATGAATCAAACTGGCTACGTGACCAAATCACAGCACTAGCAACCAAATACCATTAGCTCGAAAAGTACGAAAATCAGATTTCAAGGGAAATTTTGTAGTTATGCTCAACTCGGAGCTACTTTAGGACCAAGTCACAAGCATCAGTGGCGAGTTCTTCGAACCGGTGATGGTCGTAGATGTCGATCAACATTTCCCGGCAAGGCACAACGGAGCCAAACTTGATGCAGGCCAAGACGCCGGAGAGTTTCCGATGGAGGCTATAGGTCTCGTCGGGAGGCGGCGTCAGCCTGTGCTTCAGCATTTTGGCACCCAACATCGTCACATCCTGAGTCATTTTGCTCTCCCAGAAATTGTACCCTCCGCCAGGTTTGGGGAGAACGACATTCCGACCACGAAAGCAGTTTCGATGCTTTCTTCTGATTCTTCTCTGACGAGGAAGCCAAGACTTCTCGACATCTCCAGCACTGTGTCCCAGTCACGGTTTCCACACGCCAGAACCTGGACATAGTATAACGGATTGAACCATTAAGGATATTGAATTAGAGTTTAATGGTGAAATTGTCGAAAATCCAGTGATAAAACTGTTAATAACTCTGATTTTTGTATCATAGAGATGACATCGGGTCACCAAACAGCAACACAGTCAGTTACCATTGGTAAATAGTCATCGATGAAGCGTTTCGGACAGTCCCTAGCTGCACCAGAGTCTATGAGGTTGATAGTCTTTGTGGCATCATCGTATGAGAAGTTGCCCCAGTTAGGATCGGTCTGCATTATTACAGAATCAAGAACTTGGGATTAATTCCGGAGGGGAACAACCACATAGATACACCTTGATTATGTTTGAAAATAGAGAGGAAAGGACTGCATATAAAGCGGAGGACAAAGAGCTCCATCATTGTGAGCTCCAGTAACTTCCTCCCCACGTAATTCCTTGTTTCCTGATCTAGTGATGTAACCTTGTCAATGGGAACTCCTGGCAGTAAAAAAACCATTATATTCAGATACCATATGAAGCCGTAGTGATGAAGATATTACCAGATCACAATGATAAAACTAGAAAAAAGGAAATAGAAAGAAATTACCAGAAACAAGCTCACTGGTAAGGACTATTTTACTTGAAAGCTCATCAACAACAATGGGGACAATAGAACCTTTCTTGTTAGAGATGAGGTGACGGAAACGTTTCAGGTTCACTGCTTCCAACTCGTAGTCGCATTCTCGAGTTAATTCCTCTTTCGCCATAAGAATAAGAAATGCATTTTTACTTGTATATGTTAACTTCTCTTTCGGATTTAAATAGAATAAATTAGGGTGATTTAGTTGCATTGTTTGACATATTTGGGTATTAACTCATGTTACTAGAAAAAACTAGCTAATAGTATCCCGCCACGTAACGTTTGTACCGGGTGCATATTTTCATCAGAATATTCGCCTAAAATTGAATACCCTATAATATATTAACTAGGTCATGAATAATAAAGGGGAAAATAGTAGAATAAATATTAAGGATTTGTCTCCAAAAGTATTTAAGAAACACGGACACTCGTTATGTCAACTCCAGCTCAAAAGGTGTCTTGGCTTTTTGGAGGGGAGTGCGGAAGGCGGGTTTGCATATCACTAACGGCATGTAGTGGGCCATTTAGTGTGGTAAACATACCAAATTCTGGACTGATCGTTGGGTTGATAGTGGCATCATCCAAATCGATCATGCAATCAACATTTAGGGAATTATCGTTTCTAGTACTGTTTTGGATTTTGTTCTCGATTTAGGTATTTGGAATGAGTCCCTAATTTGTGCCTATCTGCCTGCTGATGTTGCTGCACAGGTTTTGAGTATGTCCCCACTAAAGGAGTCTCTTGGACCAGATTCGGTGGTGTGGGGTCTCGAGCCGTCCGGCCGTTTTACTATCCGCCTGGCATATCTTCTCCTGAAGCATTTGCAGGATGAGTCCGCTGACTCCAAATGGAAGAATATTTAAAAGTGGTAGGGGACTAACAAAATTCGTTATTCTTTTGGCTGGCAACTCATGATAGACTTCTCACAAATTCGGAACGTGATCATCGTCGTCTTACCAAGCTGATGCTTTGTTCCTTTTTCTCTTCCCATCTTGAAACTTGTGTACATGCTCTTAGGGACTGCCGTTTTGCTAAACAGGTTTGAGACAAGTTTCTGCCAGAGGCGATTTCAGTTGTGGAGCTTTCAAATACGAGTGATGAATGGATGGTGGATAATGTCAGCAACTCTCAGCATTCATTGGCTTTTGATGTTAGAACATGGCTTTTCTAGCAAGCAAGGAACAAGTGCATGTTTGAACAAGCGAAGGATATGGATCGAGATGTGGCTCGGTGGTGTGATTATTGGGTAACCCTCATTACTTCGAGCTAGAAGGCCGGTCAGTTGGGTAAAAAAGCGCCAAGTTCGGCTTGGCAGTCCCAACTGATTGGATGGCGGCCGGGTAAGGAGGGTTGGTATACTCTTAGCATCGAAGGGTCTCTCCACACTCGCTCTGGACCCAACAGTACTACGATAGGAGGGCTCATTAGATATGATAGAGGTTCGTTCGTCAAAGCCTTTACAGTCAATCTGGGTAGCTGCTCTATTACTCGAGTTGAGATGACAGGGATTGTCAGAGGTCTTGAGCTGGCTTGGCCGCTTGATATTAGACGTATTCGAGTTCAATCGGACTCCAAGGCCTCCATTGCTCTTCTCTCCCAGTCTTTGTCTCTTGTTCACCGGCATACTATCCTGGTTCTACAGTTTCAGGAACTCTGTAAACGTCATGTTTCTCATATTTGTCGCAAGCTAATTGTGTTGCAGATTATCTGGTCAATCTTGGCCACTTTTATATGTATGGTTTTCATTTTTTTCATTCTCGAGATAGGAGCATGTCCCATTGACAGAACTATAATCTCATTGGTGTTTCTCTACCACGACTTGTCTCGTTGGATTATAATAATACTTAAGGACGTTTCGGCGTCATATTTTAAAAAAAAGAATTTATCTCCAGATCCAAGGAAAAAATGGCTTTACATCATAGCATTAGAGATCATTTCGCCCAAGGCGATAGTAAAAGCACCAAAACAACCCACAACGATCCATTTCTCAACAAAAAAAGACCAATTAATAGTTAGTAAAATTATTAATTGCATATGATTTATTGTATATGGTATTTGAAGCAAAATATATTTTGTATTATAGAGTCAACTAATGAGTCATATATTTGAACTAATATTTAAATTCTTTTTATCAAATTTGACTTATTCAAAATCAAGCTAAATCGTGGACGAGAACAAAATTATAGATGCCCAGTGGCTGAAGCTTGTCTCATGAACCACCCTAATTATGTGGCAAAATTATAGATGCCTATATAGTTTGTAAAAACCTAGAAATGATGAAATTGAAAATATAGACTGAAATTGAGTTCTTTAATTGAAAAAATTAACAACAGAATCCCAACCAATTTCTCCTGAATTTAGAGGAAGGAAACCCAAGTCACAAAAAATTGTAGAAAACATCAAAATACAAATTATTAAAATTTTCCTCTGCTAATAGCCACACGCATTTTTGTGTGTTTGAGCTTGTTATTATTTTTCCCTCTCCGGGAAAAGGAGAAGAGACCAAACCCAAAACCGTTAAGTTAGTTATGAGGAAATGTGAGATTAAGAGGAAGAAGAACAAGAAGAAAGGATCACCGAGCAGGTCCCCTTGTTAGAGCCAAGTTTTGAAAGCAAAACACCACAAAAGGAGAAGGAGGAGGAGAATGGAAGTGAGCAGTCAGATGCAGCAGCTGCAGAGATCGTCGGTTTCATTCCGGAGGCAGGGTTCTTCAGGTCGGGTTTGGGAGGATATCCGCGTAGACAGAAGCGGTCCGCTCTTGACCTCCTCTTTCAGCGGGCCCATGACTCCGCCGGCACCGAGGAGAAGCCAGGAGATTCGACATTTGGATAATATAAGGAGCGGTAGAGAAGAGAAGTTCCAATCTGGAGATCCAAGTGATGAATTGTCAAGGACGTCATCTTTGCCCGCCGACCAGAAATTACAACAGCGCCGAAACGGAGGCGCTCTTTTCTTCATCCGGTGTTGTTCGGGATCTCAAGCAACCTCTTGAAAATGTAAATTTATTTGTATCATATAATCCTCAATTCTTTTTTCATTTTTGTTTTCTGATCCTTCCTTTGTTCAATTGTTCGTTTTAGATCTTTTTTTATTTAAAAACCCTTGTAAATAATAATAATAATAATGAACATATAATATATAAATATTTAACATTTCATATATGATCATCTCAGAATTTTGGATAACTATAAACTTGCTGTCTAAAGTAAAAAGGCAGAAGTTCGATTTTAAGATTCCGTTGAACACATGCAGACTGATAACAGTCGGGATATGTTCAGTTGTATTTGTAGTACAGTGATAAAGAAATGATAAAAACACTATTACACTAGCTAATAACCAGGCAGCAGAAGAGAAGATTCCAGCAAATATACAAAAGCAGCTATAACAACACTTTCTTGAGTTTTATCATTCATTCATAATCCCTCCCGCTTTAGAATGAACCAACATTGCTTTGCTACAATTCCACATCTCTAACATTTTCGCCTCCTTCGGTGCCACTGTACACTCAGATTATCTATCCATACATTTCTTTTTACAGATGAATGAACGCACCAAGATCCCCGATCGCCATCCTTGATTTGGAAAAGTATTCAATTTCCTTTTCTTTTAACACAAAGAATAAACCAATTTCCTTCAGGTTCAGCACCCAAGTTGGCTGTACTTTGTGTGGTCAATCTCGTTTAGCCGCATACAGCACAGCATATGTTCAGGCAAGTCTTCTGACTTGTATCCCTGTTCCAACATTACCATTTACAGTAGTAAGTTTTCTCCATCAACCTAGACTAGAATCTTACAACAAATTTGTCTCACTTTTGTCACTAGTAGGGTGCCAAATTTATACGTTACCTGAATCGTGAGGCCAAAGTCCAATACACAGTACTTCAATCTGTTGTGAAATGTTTCAAACCCTTTCCTAGAGATGTAGCTGAATCTGTGCATATCCAGATCGATCTCAAAGTAGTTCTCCCCCTATCAAAATATCCAAACATAATTTAGTAATACAAGGTTATTTTGTTAAAAACAATAGCTGCTAACCATTGAGATGCAACTCAGAATTACATAGCTCACAGTCATTGCACAGTAAATATTCAATTATTAAATGTACATTCCATGGCCACAGAAGAGACGTGGGAAGGAGATCCTTGTGTTTAAAAATGACCAACAAATGTGGTTCTGCTTACTAGGCAATGCTACTCCCTAACTTCCATTTTGACATAAATTCAGTTACAAACATAAACTAAAGGCTATGGAAAGAAAGAGAAGCAAGAGAGGAAGGTGTTCTATGTTTTGAAAAGGTTTAGGATTTTACCAAGTAGAACTCGTGCTGCGGCCGAGAGAGAACAGGTTTCTCATTATAAGCATTCACAAGCTTCTTCTCAGTAGCACCTAGTTGAAGCTCATTCACGTTTGCTAGTCTGCCAATGATTTTCAACCTTTCCCTAAATGGTGCAATTGTATCGAGTGGGAAACCTTTAACTCTTTCAACCTCATCATTGATAAGTTTCTGTGAACAATACATAAATCCAAAGTCTGAATTGGAGTCGAACATTAATGAAGTATAACAGAGAGAAGTAGATTAATAAAAAATGGAGATACATAAATTCTGATACCATAATGTTTTCTCGGAAATGGAGGGGAAGCTCATTTGAGTAACTTTCGGATAGCTTAAAATACATAACCAAATTCATTCCCTCTCCATCATTTTCACCTTGTAGAATTGAGGCAGGATATAGTGGTACCTGTATGAAAAGATAACCAACATTATGGAGAGGAATAAAGTGGTACCATAATCTTTTTTCATGCCAAGGATATTAAATCCTCAAAAAGAAAAATGTTCATAGTGCTTTTGTTCCAGGAAGATGATTATGTGGTGTTCTGTTGGTTTTAGCCACAAACTAGACTGAAAAGTATCACTACCTGAACATTAACAACTAGAACAGCTGGAACTTCATCATATGAACTAAACGTAGGAAGTTCGACAAATCGAGCGATATGAGGAATTTTCCTCTCAGATAAGAAAATGTCAGCAGCAAAAGGGGAGAATGCAACACATTCAGGAGCAGGCTCTTTCTTCTTGTCCCTGGAAACATACGAGTCAAAAAAAATGCAAGAGTCAGCTACATATAAGCACAACAAATTACAATAACAACTTTGGTGCTAGTTATTAGATGACATCTCATTGATACCAAAATGTGATACAACATATGCAACATGATTAAAAAAGGCTGTAAAATTCCTTGCTATTTGGAATTTATGGGTGCTACTAAAAATAATGAAATAGAACATGGAGAATATTGATGCTTGGACATCTAGCCGAGTGCAACTAATAGCAATCATTCGCTTGATGTCGCAAGAACTGGTCCACATTAAATTACGATTAGACAGACATCAACATAACAATAACTGAATGCTTTATCAACATTCAACAATGACAAGAAACCTAAGCTGAAAAAGTTGGTTCTCACCTAAAGTAGTTTCTGCCCCTCACTTTGAAAGTACTTGGCTCAATAGGAGACCAGCAACCAGAGATCTTCTTATCAGCCGGGCAGTAGGGGAAAGTAGAACCAGCAAGTTGTCTTTGTGAAAGTCCCTTAGGGGCAACTGAAATTGAAACCAGAAAGAAAAATAATTATCAAGATAAATATTAATGACAACACTTGATGGACATACGGAAAGAAAAAGGTTTCAGAGCAACAATTGAAAATATGATATAAGACTTCTAAATAATAGATGGTTTCAAATCGCATTCGAATGTCAGGTAAGAGTGGCCTCCTTGATCTGTTATGTAGATACACCTATTCACTTTGAGGATTAAAAAAGCCAAGTATTTTAACCATAAAACAAATTCCATGTGATCAAATTATTCACAATGTTCGTTAATGCATATGAAACCAGTTACCCTACCCATTACCACGCATATGTTTATACTAGAGAAATGAATTTGATATTCAATGGATCATCCTGCATAAAAATGTCGCCTTTCATTTACAATTTTTGATACCGAAGTCAACATGAAGAAACAAATTGATCTTTCTCTGATCAGACATAAACTACACATGTTCAACATACAAAATGGTACAAACTCACATAATGTAGGAGTGTGTTCTTCTCTCCATTTAAACGACAGCCTGAGCATGGATTTCTTCTTTGAGCTTGCAGTATCCGAGGTAATGGATTTTTTCTTTTCCACAGTGGGAACCGTTGATGGAAGACAAGGTAAGCAATTATTTTGTAGAACCCCGCAATGACTATCAGCTACTCCCCTCGCATCTCCTACAAAACTGACACTAGAAACTTCCTCTGTGGAAGCGGAATTGACTTCCTTGTGAGTGTCATTCAGTTTGGATGAAGAATTAGGGTGTTTGGGCGGCAGATTCATTCCCGCACTGCAACCACTGGGGCCATTTCCAGTTGAATTGGGGAGAACATTATCAGGAGCAAGACCAGCATTATGTTGATAATCCCTTGTGCTTAAATCCCTAGGAGAATGGACGCCAATACTAGATCCATTTTCATAAGAGTCGATGACAGAAGACCCATCTGTAGTTTAGGATATAATCAGAAGGTGGAAACTTGATTAATAGGGTAAGCTAAACTTGAATGAAGTTAACACAATAGCGTAATAATAGATAAGAAGGAAACCTCAAACCTTCATAAACACTATAAAACTCATCATCCCATTCAGATTCAAGCACTGAGGTAGCATCGCACCAAGTACCATCCATGCTTCCTGATCAATACAGCAACCAAGACCACAACAAACTCTGCTTACTCAGTCTAGAGGATGAGATCAAGACAACCAAGAGAGAGAGAGGGAAAGATAAAGAAGAAACAAAGCCCGAAAAATACCTTGAAACACGGGATTAGAGAAAGCCCGATCGGTTAGGCGAGAAGGATCAGCAGTTTCAACCTTGCGAGATGAGACCCTGCGCTTGATAATCCTCCTACGGGATTTCCTTCTCCGGCGGCCTCCTTCTCCATTGTCATTCTTATTCTTGTCCTCAACATTAACCTTCCTCTTGGATGGGAAAGGGAAGACAACACACCCTCTACGCGCCGAAGCACAACCACCCATTGTCTGTTTCGTTTCTTAACTGGAGCCGCCCACCATCCAATCGGCAAGTTGAAGAAGAAGTCGGGAGCCGGGAGCGGACCCCCTCGCGATCTCTCTTCGAATCTGTATTGCTCGAAGATCCAGTAAATCCTGCCGACTTTATGAGAAGTCAATCAGCCAGAGAAATAGGGCGTGGGGGAGAAAAGGATAAAAAACGGAAATGAAATGGGATAAAGAAAAAAAGAAAGAAAGGAGAGAAGCAGAGAGCCGAGGTTCGTAAGGAGGAAGACAGATGGGTTGACACCAGCGGGGTGAACCGGTAAAGAAAGATCAGTGGCTGGTTTTGAACCGGGTGGGTCCCATGCGTGACTGGCTGTAAGTGATTTTTGACTATTAAGACGGATGGTACACACCTGGCGTGTCCCTTTGCCGTTGAATGACAGAAATCGGAATCCGGATAATTGGACGGGTTTGGGTGGGTCTCACGTTGACGCGCCGTTAAAGAGAAAGCGGGCACCGGCTCCAGTTCGGTTCGAGTCGGAGATGGAGAAGTTAGTGGTTATCGATCGGGCGCGTGTTGGGTAATGCGACTATGGGAGTGTTGCCTGGATTTTAGTTGCCGAGTCCCTCACTCCACGTATTCCTAATTATTTGCCACCCACGGGCGTTTTCGACAACATAATTGAAAAAGAACAGTAGAAAATAACAAATGAAGATAGTTACAACTATCGTAGTTTCCAAACGTCGTTATCTTATCTATAATCATGTTAGCTCTAAAATTTTAGCTAAAAAATCTTATCGTTGAGTTATATATCCATAATCATTTCTACATTTACATGCAACATATATCTATAGATAATATTTAGATGCAACCTAGTCACATAAAAATTTGTTGAATTTCATTTTATTTATATTTTCTTAAATTTTTTATTGATTGACGGAGAAGCACTAACGAAAAAACATAACTCCACTAATCTCCCTTTCTTTATATCATCTGAAATTGGACAATCACAATTTCTCAAAAAAAAAATGAAAATACAAAAATAAACTTAATCGACCAAAATATGACATCGAAAGTCCAATCCTTTCTATTCTCTCCCCGACATCATCTCCTTCTCTTTCCTCCACCATCTCAGAATCTATCTTCATTGAGCAAGAAAAAAGAAAAGAAAACAGTTAGATTGAGATGGAGATTATTGCTGGCAAAAAAAGAGGAGGATGAATTTTATGTGGAGCAAGAAAAAGAAAAATTGGACAATTCTCTTTTCTAAATATCTCATAAATTATGAGAATTAGCAAATTATCTCTTTATTTCTTTTTTACCTATCGTTTCTTTCAACGATTAATCTGTCCCTCTAATTAAACAAAGAGATGATTTTACTTCATCCAATGGGATGCTGTCTTTGTTCATCCTTGTTTGAACACTTCTTACTCACCAACAGACTCGCCACTACAATGCAGAAAATCTTTGACAACTCACTACATAAAAAAGAGGTATACATGTACGCCCGTTTTTCTTTTCTAAATATCGTATAGGCTTTTTTATTCGCTGATTTGAAAATGCTTATTGTTTGTTGGATTTTCCACTTTAATTTAACGGTTGAAGATGAAATGACTAAAATATTTGATTTTAGAATGCAATTACTTCTTATATTGGTTGGGCAGGAAATCAAGTTGGGGGAAGTTATTTTATTTAACTTTCATTTAAATTTTTTACCTTTTTGTCAAACTTTCTATATTCTTTAATTATACCCTAATTTTAATTTTATTCCAATATATTTGTATAATTTATCAAAATATTTTTTCATTTCATAAATGTTGTATATTTTAATTTTTTAAATTTAATAAAATCAATCTTGATGTAAATCACGTCGTGAATTGTGACAAACCCCAACAACAATTTTGACACGGAACACTTGGACTTGAAATCTTCAACAAGGGGCGGAAGCAAGATAGATAACCGCCACGAACGAGAGTGAATATCTCGCCGATACGATTAGCGGCCCTCCAAACACGAATTGGCAGCACTTAAACGAACCAATGATCCTCCAAGTACGAATCATCACACACTCAAACAAATCAAACGAGTTTAAAACTCAAACTCACAAAACTCAATTTATTCATCATAATGGTCTGTTTAATCCAATAACAACCAAGCCTTTATATAGGCTTTGTAAACTTAAACCTCAAATAAAATAATAATAAACTAATCCTTAATCTTATATAGAAACTTAAATAAACTCTACTTTTAATTAAAGATAACTACTAAATAGATATATTTTAGTATTCAGCCCGTCCACTTTAATTGAGCATATCTTTGTGGATTCTTTGAATATGATGGCCCAAATATATGGATTCTTTGAATTATCTTTCCAACACAGTTGCCCTTGCACCAATCGGAGTCCCGACGATAGAGTAATGACTGAAATACTAAACTGGACATAATCTACACGGATCTCTATCGTGCCCTCATTCTTTAAGACGATTCGTATGAAATCGTAGAAACTCCAACTTGAACCTCCCGGATTGAACACAACCCTTAGAAACAATTTTAGGGGTTGTTTGATAACTTGACCCGTCTGATGCACTCCACATAATACCTTAACTTTTGAGCCCCAGCAACACCTCCCGTTTCGCCTTTATCTTCGCTATGAGATGTAAATTTCATAAACTTTATCGGCGTTGGCAACTTCATCAAACTCTAACCACTTAGGCATGATGGTTGTTGTAATGGGAAGCACGAACTCAACATGGATAAATACGAAGTGAGTGCGAGTAGAAAGATGGAGGAAGCGGGGGAATCCTTTGCTCACTTTCTCTTCGTCACTTGAATTAGAGTCATCTCCATCCTTCTTTTCCTAGACATATTATTCATCCTTCTTTTCCTCTGTATCTTCTTCATCATTAGATAGGAGTCGTGAAGGTGGTTTGATAAGCCCAAAGATTTCATCGAGCCGAATCGACCAATCCTTGTGAGACTGATCGACCTTTCTATCAAGAATCCGTTTGAGCTCGCGATTTATCACCTCCGCTTAACTGCTTGCCTGTGGATGATAAGTGGTGGTCAATTGAGGAGTTACGCCAAATTTTTGGCAAACTCGATCCAATTGACCCTGGAATTATGTACCCATATCGCTAATGATAGCGTGAGGGGTGTCGAAACACATGAAAAGGCGGGTGATAAACTTTTCCACTATCCTAGCATCGTTAGTAGGTAGCACTTGCGCCTCTACCCACTTTGACACATAATCCACATCAACAAGAATGCAGTTATTACCATGGGACTACGGCAAAGGACCCATAAAATCAATCCCCCACACATATAAAGATCTCTACATGCATAGATATTCACAGAGAAGTCATCCATGAAGACCTCGACAATATCTTCTAGTAAGTGCCCAAAGATCACTGTCATACACCTTTAAAAAGTCGTGGGTGCATCGTATAGACGGAAAGGGACGCACCTGTATGCAAACTTGCCGAAGAAGGGACAAGTGAATGTAGTCTTCTCCTAGTCCTATGGCTCGATTTGGATCTGGAAGTAACCTGCCATCCCGTCTAAGAAGTAACCTGCCATATGTTAGAATCTTTGTGAAAGCCTTCAGGAAGGTTAGTGTAGCCTCTTGCTTCTTGAAGATTTCAATGAACCTCTCAAATTCCATTGATAGAACTTCTTCTTGACTGCTAATGGATTTGGGATCCTAGCATGCTTTTTAATCTCCTCTGGAGTGAGCATAAAATTTGTGTTTGCAGGCTTTCAAGCTTTAGGAAAAGAGGTGGAACTCGCCACTAGGGTTTCCTCTTCGTCGTCAGGAATATCAATAGCAATATCATCTGACACCATCTCTAGCTCTAGAACTGATTAGGTATTTCCCTGGATCTTCTTCCCACTCCTCAGTGCAATTGACTTCATATCCATGTGCCCCTTTCCAGGACGTTGATTGTTGTTGGGGTTCTGATTAGTGTTCCCTAGGAGTTGTCCAATAGGCCTTTGATTGATGTTTTGTGCCACAAATGTGTAAGATGCTTCCATCCTTTGAATCATTGCTTGTTGACCCTGCAAAATAGCATTTTGATTAGCCAATTGCGCCTGCATGGTCTTCATCATGAGGAGGATGTCCTTGTTGATTCCTTCGGTGGAAGCAAGGTATTCTGCTGTGGTTGACTCTGAAATCCTAGCGGCCCTTGAGGAGCAGTGTTAGTGTTGACATTATAATCTTCCACTTTAGGCTTGTAAAAATCCAAATGTCCTTTCGGGTATGTGAAGTTGGATAGTCACCTTTCGGCATTCTTTGCTCTGAAGTCTTGGTATCCCCGCTGACTGAAGAGGTAATCCTATTGCACAAAATCTACTTCCTCTACCATTGGAGGTTTGTTGTCAATGAAGTTTTCACACACTCCCTTGCTATCACAAATACCACACCAAGCACAAATATAAACAGAAGCAGCAGGGGGTAGAAACCTTCAAATTTTCAATCCTCTTCTTTAATACCTTGACATGAGCTCTCAAGGCAATATTATCTGCATTATCAGAAGATACTGCATTCGCTGGTTGAATTGTGTTCCTTGACCAGTTTCTAGATTTTTATGCACATGAAGCAAAGTGTAACAAAGCCACTTCAAGAGTAAGAGCAGTGACATCTCCATATGCTAGTTGATGTACTAGCATTAACATTGCTCAATCTAATGATCTGCTGAGCATATCTGCCAACAGAGTGTTTGTATAATCGTGGTGAGGGCAATCAGATAATAGCTCATGAAATCTGTTCTAAAGGTCATATAAGCTCTCTCCGTCTCTTTAATGAATTCGAGAGATTGATTCTCTGACAGCTGGAGTCTTCGCTAGAGGGTAGTATTGTACTACAAAAGGTTGAGCTAGAGTGTCCCAGTCTCTGAATATGCCTCCAGGTTGACTATTCAGCCATCTTCGTGGTGCTCTTCGAATGGACCACTTGAACATCTTGAGCTTCATTGCCTTTTCGGTCAAACCTTGAAGTTTGACAGTCACAATAAGGATAGAAATCCACTAAATGAGTACATGAATTTTCATTGGTCCTTACTTCAAACTGCAAGTTTTACTGAATTAATATGATGAGATTCCCTTTGATCTCATAATTGGCATCATCTTGTTTAGGAGGAACCACACGCGAGGTGGAGTTTGCAGCACTAGGCTTGGTGTAATCTGCAAGAGTTCTTACTGCCGCCATTGGTTCAATAAGCTTGGAAGTGTAACTATGATTTGAGTCTGAACCTGAGGAGTCTTCAAGCCAAGATTCTTTGTCACTTTCCAGTAGAGCCTTGAGAGAATCATCAATCTCTCCTTCTTCTTGTGTAAACACGAGTATTGTCGAGAGTTCTGATTTGATTGAGATCTTGTCAGTACTGGTGACATGCAGTGAATTCTCACTTGCACAAAGAAAAACAATAAACAACGTATAAAGTAATTACGGAAGCAAAAAAATTCAAAGCGAAAGTGAATGACTAATACTAATCGAACTACTTTCATATACTATAAAGATCCCTGGTAACGGCACCAATTTGATGAAGGTTTTTAAGCGTTATCAAAATAATCCGATTAATAAATTAACCGGATTTGAATCTCTCTAAGGTCTCTTTTAGTATCATACTCAAAGTTGTGAAAACTATCAATCGATGTATCAATGAAATCAACACAATCAAAATGACAATGAAAATTTCTTTAAGTAAATGGTTTGCAAGACTACATGATAAGAATTTAGACAATCAGAGATTTAGATTTTGAATCCCCCTACGCAATACTAATTCACAAATGACAGGCAAATTCCACAATTTAAAATGAACAAGATAAATTAAATAAACTGTCGTAATTCTCCTCTAATCAAATCACACCCTTTCGGGACTGCTAATTTGCTACCTATCCAATATCCTAGGACGCTCTTTCGAGACAAAGATCTGAAACTCATTATGCGATTTATCGAATAAGAATTGCTCGCATGACAGACTAGTTCATTCACTCCCGGGTGAGGATTAACGTCTAACATAGTTGTTTGATTTTGGTGTTCTAGATATGCAAGTCTCATGAGATTAAGACAAATCTAACAAAGATTCATTCAAGTTGATCAGGCAAGAACAACTTCCCCATAACTTGATTCGCCGTCTTGAGTACTTTGTCGATTCCGATCTCCTTGAAGTTGCCTCTAAGTTGCTCTCAAATCTCTTAATAAAGCTGTCATTTTCGTCCAAGGAGGTCTGTCTTTGAATGAGGGAGGACCAGACTTTAAATAGGAGTTTCCAAAAATCCTTTTAATCCCAGAATGTCAATATTGGCTCAATGGTCATATGTCAATATTGGCGCTATGTTGACATTTCATAGTGCCAATAATTTTGAGATTGTCGCTATGAAATGTCAAAGATGGCGCTATGTGCATAATGCCAAGTTTGACATTCTATAGCACCAACATTGACGATGTACAACCCTCTGTGATTTCTTCACTTCTCGTCCTGTCCTAGCTCGTCCATGCATGCTCGTATCACTCCGAATAGTGCCTTGACATCGTCATGTACCTGAAATCTTATAAAAATACTCCAAAACGACATCAAAAGACACTAAATCGAGATAGAAGCTAGAAATGGGCAAAACACCATAAACTTCTACCCAAAACTATACACATATGCATGGGATTTCGCTTAAATCAGGGCGATCAACACGACAAATCGAGTGTTATCAATCTTGGTACTGTTACGGCTGACCTCCCATCTTGGTGACTGCTGAGATGAATTAGAGTCTATGTTGTACTGTGATAGAGAAAGATATCAAAGGTACGGTTTTCTCCCTTGCCCCCAGATAAGTCTCCTGGCCCCGACGACTTCTCCTGCTATTTCTACAAGACCTTTTGGGTGGATATTGACCCCCAATTCTACACCGAGGTGAAATCTTTCTTTGACAATACCGTTATGTGTCAGATATGGAATGCCACTCACACTGTTTTGATCCCTGAAGTGCAGATTCTTTCGTATATTACCTAGTTTAGATCGATTAGCTGTTGTAACTTTAATTATAAAGTGATAACAAAGGTAATGACTATGAGACTAAAGCTTTGAATTCCCACCCTTGTTTCGGAGATGCAAGCTGCATTTGTAGGTAGTTGGGTCATCCAAGATAACATTATTATAGTTCATGAGGTGCTCCATCAGTTTAGGATCCGAAAAAGGGGTAGAAGACGGGATATGATTTTGAAGCTGGAAATGGGGAAGGCTTACAACCTTGTTGACTAGGATGCTCTTGAAGTTTTGCTCCATGCTTATGGGTTCTCTCTAGTGTGGGTGGTGTGGGTTTGAAAGTGCGTGCGAACTGTGGATTTATGTATTCTTTTCAATGGGAAACAAACGATACAAGTTTTTGCCTAAAAGAGGAATCCGCTAGGGTGATCCTTTGTCACCATTTCTTTTCATAATATTTTCAAATGCATTATCCTTCATGATTGGAAAAGGCATTGGCAGTACAAAACAAACAGTTATTAGTGACTAGTACTTTGCGACAAAGGCCTTTATGTTGTCGTTAAATGTGTTTTTGTGACATGGAAAAAAACGTTGTCACAAATACT
Organism: Linum usitatissimum; assembly: GCA_030674075.2. Lineage (NCBI taxonomy): Eukaryota > Viridiplantae > Streptophyta > Magnoliopsida > Malpighiales > Linaceae > Linum > Linum usitatissimum. Next base: position 4,192,128 of record JAUJYP020001424.1, read on the forward strand.
TTCTCAAATTGATATGTATTTCTCACTATCCATATGTTTCGTCGCCGATGAATGAATTTGTTGTCATTAATATGTGCGGTGTACCGCGAATCTATGGCGAGAATTTTTTTTGTGACGAAAATGAAAATAATTCGTCGATATTGAACATAAATATTTCCGAGGAGATTAATTTGTCAACAAACACCCGTCAAAATTTTATGTATTTCTGACCAATTTTATATGTCATCGATGATGAACAAATATTCGGTCAGAAATATGAGTTGTTTGCCGCGAAAATTGGTGGGAAAACTATTTCCTACTAAATTTGAATATTCCGTCGCTATTGAAAATAAATTATTTTCGACCAGCTAAATGTGTCATTATAAGTCGTCAAAGTGCTATGTATTTGTGACAAGTTATTTTTTCGTCGATGATGTTGAAATATTCGACCAGTGATATAAGCTCTTTACAGAGAAAATGGGCGGGAAACCTTTTCTGATGAAATCAGAGCATTTCGTCACTGGTCATCATAAACTATTTCCGACTTGATAAATGTGTCATAATAAGTTTTCAAATTGCCATTTATTTGTGACCAGCTATATGTGTCTTCGATGATGTAAAAATACTCGGTCAATAATTTTTTACTGAGAATATGGGAGGGCAAACCTTTTCCGAGGGAATGTGAATATTTCGAGGCTACTGGGCATAAATATTTTCAACGTGATAAATTTTGTCATAATAAGTCGCTGGTAGGATGTATGTGACAATTGATACGGTTAATTTGTGTAAATTACGAGTTGAATAAGTTTTTAAAGGTACAAGTAAGCCAAAACCGTTAAATATTGGTACGGATAGGGTATGGATATTGAAATATCCGGCCAAACAAAAATAAAACAAAGGCATTCATTCTGTCTCCAGAAATTGGTTACTAGTTTTCATCCGCTACAAGCCTAAAATTCGCATGGAAAAGTGAGATGTAGTGTCCCTGCTTAAGTACTTAGTTAGGTAGAATAAAGCTATGTACTTCACTAATGAAAGAATCCGCCCACAAATCCAATCAATACAATCATTCTTTGAATTCAAAGGTTTCATATCTTCATAACTGACTTGTAATTCAAAAGTCAGTGATGTTCATCAACAATCAAACTAAGAAATACATTTAAAATGACAAACATGGCAATTACCACTAACCTTTTCAATGTTTAATTTCATTTTCAAGTATCTTCAAGTCCCACCCTTCTCCAAGTTATTTCATCCTCTTCATCATTTCCAGTTCTTGCAATATTTATAGTAGCAACTTCTTCCTGGTATGCTTCATCATCTGAAGGCATTTTGATACAAGTTTCTCGATGTTGTTTCAACCACAATAGCCCAATTAGGATCTTTCAATGAATAAACATAATAAACTTGTATTACTTGACTAGCTAGGACAAAAGGCTCATTTGTTTTAAGCTTGCGTTTTGTATTGACACTGATAATACCATGATGATCTTTATTCTAGCCAACACCTTCATGAGTCGTATCATACCACTCACATTGAAATAGAATAACTCGAACTCCATCTGTATATCGAAGTTCAATAACATTAAAAAGAGTTCCATAATAGGGAATACCTCTGTCGTTCTCCCCTCTAACCATCACACCACTATTTTGACTACATTTAGTCCGCTCACGTGTCTTTATGTGAAACCTGAATCCATTAATGTAGTAACCTGAGTAATATGTAACTCGTTTATCTGGGGCTCGGGCCAAAGATAGTACATACGGGTTCAAATTTCCAACACTATTCTGGTGCATGGTTTTGATCTATAATATAAAAAATAGATATATGATATTCCCGCAACATATTTGATATATATAGAGAAAGACTAATAGTCAATTATATTTAATTAAGTTACCTTATTTTTCAACCATTGTGAAAATTCTTCTCGACGAACTTCATCAACCCTTCTAATACCTTGATCACGTAGGAAATATTTATGTTCTCTACTGAAAAGTAGTAATTAAAACAACATTATCAGTGATAATACTCAGAGAACTTAGTAATTAAAACAACTTTATTACAAAATCTTGTAATGTATTACCTGGAAAACTCCTGTAACTCGTCACAGTTTTCTAGGACATAGAAAACAACCGATTTTAAGAGATTGGCATCCAAAAATTTCACTTCCATACTCCCAAGATGTCGTCCTATATTAGACACAATAGATAATTCATGTTTCTCAGAAGAAGATTTTTTTATCATCATTCCTTTCTGGACGATTAAACAAAGTCTCTACGCCAGTCTGATATCTTGAGCAGAAAGTCGAACACTCATCGACCAAATAAGTTTCAGCAATAGACCCTTCTGGACAAGTCTTGTTTCCAACATAACTTTTTAATTTCTTGAGATACCTAAATTCGAAGAACATGGAATCAGAAAACTTCATTGATAAATAAAGTAACATTCATATGCTTAAGAACTTATAAAAGCAATAATACCTTTTAATTGGATACATCCATCGATATTATACTGGGCCAGCAACTCGATCTTCCCATGGCAGATGAACGCATAAGTGAACCATAACATCAAAGAATGATGGTGGGAAAATTCTTTTGAGCTTACAAAGTGTAGTCGCTATTTGGACATCAAGCATGTTAAGGTTATTTACCTTCAACTCTTTTGAGCATATGTTAAAAAAACTTGCCAACCCAACAAGTACATCAGAAACATGCTTTGGCAGAATCTCACGTACTGCCAATGGTAAGAATCGTTCCAAGAAGACATGACAATCGTGAGTCTTCATTCGTGAGATCTTACGTTCACTGACATTGATACACCGATCCAAATTTTTTAGAATAACCATCAGCAACTTTTATAGTTGTCAACCATTCACAAAAAGCCTTCTTCTCTTCCAGTGATATTGTGTAGCAAGCAGGAGGTAACACAGTCTTACCATTAATTTCTATTGGATGAAGTTCATGTTTTATACCCATTTCCTTCAAATCAAAACGAGCATTCAAGCCATCTTTGGTTTTACCAGAAAGATTCATAATCGTACCAAGAATATTATCACAAACATTTTTTTCTATATGCATGACATTCAAATTGTGACGAAATAGTAATGTTTTCCAGTATGGCAATTCAAAGAAAATTGATTTTTTCTTCCAGTTATGGGTTTTCCCAAACCCTTTTATTTTTTGTTTCTTCCTACCTTTTCCAAATGGGAATTCTTCAAGAGATAGAAGTTCATTTTTCACTTCCTTGCCAGATGGACGTTTTGGTGCAAGTCTTTTTTCCAACTTACCATTAAATTGCCTCTTTGCCCTGCGCCATTTGTGATCCGAAGGCAACAAACGATGATGATCCATGTAACTGCTCTTATGGCCATGCTCTAGTCTCAAATGTGAAGTTTCACTAGCACAACACGGGCATGCAAGTTTTCCTTTTGTACTCCAACCAGAGAGACAAGCATATGCTGGAAAATCATTTATCGTCCATAAAAGTGCAGCCTTCATATTGAAATTCTGTTTCTTAAATGCGTCATATGTAACTACCCCGTCATCCCATAACATCTTCAACTCATCAATCAAAGGTCGTAAATGAACATCAATGTAGGTTACCCGATCCTTTTTACCTGGAATGAGTAAGGGCATAAGTAAAATGGACTCTTCATGCACATCCAAGGTGGGAGATTGTATGGAAATACAAGAACATGCCAGACACTATAATTTATATTCATTCTTCCAAATGGATTGAAGCCATCACTAGCCAATCCCAATCTCACATTTCTAGGGTCAGTAGCAAAAGATTCACTGGTTTCATCCAAGACCCTCCAAGCGTCAGTGTCAACTGGGTGTCTCAACAATCCATCCTTTATACGCTGATCGTGATGCCATGTCATGTCTTCTGCAGTCTTTGTTGACATGAATAACTTCTGTAATCTTTTTGTAATTGGGAAATAGCGTAATTAAACTAGCTTAGTGGAATTAAACTTAAGACGCCGACCTTATCTCATTGTTTGTTTGCTGATGACACAATCATTTTTGGGAAGACACCTTGCAATGAAGCCGAGAGCATCATTGACATCATGCAACGGTACAGGAAAGCTATTGGGCAAGAAGTTAACCTGGAAAAGTCTTCCATTTTCTTTAGTGCTAGTGTTCCTGAAGATGACATAAGCAATATTATTAGCATGGTCGGTTTCTCTCCAACAAACAGTCGCTCAAAATATATGGGTATCCCCATAGAGTGGGGCAACTCACGAAGAAAACTTTCTCCTTCCTCATTTACCATCTGGTTAAGAAAGGCCAAGTTTGGAAATGTAGCATGCTCTCCCACGCAGCTAAAGAAACCCTTATCAAGGCCGTTTTATAGGCGATTCACACCTACATCATGAGCTCTTTTATGCTTTTAAAAGGGTTAACTAACAAATGGATAGTTTGGTAACGAAGTTTTGTACCACCTTAGGCAAATCTCACATCGATAAAGCACATGAGAGATCTATGGGCTATAAGTAAAAATCCATTCATAACTAACAAGACGCGTTTATGGGGTGGGATAGTGGAGTTCTTGTAAAGAACTCTCAAGTTAATCATGCTCAGGGTTGAGTAGTGCAGAAATCGGTGACCACCTGTGAAGTCACTGTTATGCACCCGAAAATAAATTCGTGCATCAATATTTATGCCCAAAGTGGACAAGTCTGAAAATTTGGGGTATTGCAAGTGGTATCAGAGCCTGTCTGCCTGTCTACTTCACTCTTCAACGATGGTGAGGCACAGCTCAACGACGACGTTGTGTCTCAAGGAGGGGGGGGGGGGAAGGGGGTGTAATGTAACACCTTAGGGAAATCTCACATCGACAAAGCATGATAGAAATCTATGGGCTATACGTAACAATCCGTTTCTAAATGAAAAGACGCGTTTTTAGGGTAGGACTAAGGAGTTTTTGTAAAGAATTCTGAACTTAATTGTGCTCAGCGTGAAACAGTGGAAAAGTCGATGACCACATGGGAAGTTAGTGTTATGCACCCAAAAATAATTTGTACGGGACTAGCTATGCTAAAAGCGAATGATATCTTAATGGAAAGGTCAAGGCTTTACAAGTGGTATAAGAGCCTGTCCACGTCCCTCTTGAATAGTGGTGGGGCAAACCTTAACGAGGTCGTTGAGTCTTAACGGGGGGGGGGGGGGTTTAATGTAACACCTTAGGAAAATTCCGTATCGACAAAGCACGAGAGAGATCTATGGGCTATAAGTAACAACCCATTCCTAACTAACAAGACGCATTTTTGAGGTGAGACTTGTAAAGAACTCGGAAGTTAATCATGCTCAGGGTGGAACAGTGTAGAAATGGGTGACCTCCTGGGAAGTCATTGTTATGCACTTCAAAATAACTTCGTAGCTATGCCTAAAGTGGATAATATGTTAACGGAAAGGTCGAGGTGTTACAATTTCTTCTAGGCAGGGAATATGAGAAAACAATCCATCCATTGGTGTAATGCTAGAAAGTTATGCTCTTCCAAGGATGTTGGGGGATTGGGTTTTCAAAGCTTCCATGAGTTCAACAAGGCTATGCTTTCCAAACAAGGGTGACGATTAATTATCTTCCCTGATGCCTTTTGGGTTAGAGTCCTCAACAGTATTTATTTCCCAAAAGGTGATTTTCTTTCAGCCTCTAAGGGTAGCTGACTGTCTTGGATTTGGGCAAGTATCCGCTCATCAAGTTGTTATGAAGGGTAAAACAGGCGGGAGGAGTCCGAATGAGGTTGCTAGTAAAAAATGTCATGGGGGTTTGGTTGGAATCGAAACACGCAGGGCGACCCTAGTGGTTTGCCGTCTTCCCTACCTTTATGAGGCTTGGGGCGTGGGCCGGAGACTGGTTACTTCCGAGTCCGGCTGAAGTTGTGATTAATCCCCCCGTATAGAAAAAGCCGCTATCTAAAAAAGCAATAAAGAAAGAGAAGCAAAGAAAGAATCGAAAAGCAACATCGAATTATGCAAGCTTTGTTTTCAGTAAACTGTAGAGGTAAATAGTCAAGTAAGCAACTCAAAATAAGAGGGAGGTGCTAGCATAACTTGAGTGCTATTAAAAATTGAAGCACCTCCTCCCTCGGGACGGAAGAGAAATCCCGGCCGAGACGAGCCGTCGGTCCGTTACTTCCACTAGCAACTAGAAGGTATAAGTGTTTGGAGGATATGGATACATTCTGGTGGTTAGGTGTCAACTCATTTATATCATATCTATGAATCTATCTTATGCTAATTCGAGGAATTCGGTGTTCCATGCTTAAATGTGTGATTTGTGATTACCTTACATCTTTAAACACCATGATAGTTTGAGAGTCTGAACTTTAAATTCTGAGCACCATATATTGAGCCTTTATAGAGAGCGATTAGTAGATTTGCTTGAGGACAAGCAAGTATTTAAGTGTGGGGTGATTTGATGTGTTGCATATTCGACACACCTTTTTGATTGTAAAATGAGCCTTTTGTGTGTCGAAAGGTGTTTAAACCCTGGATCTCTAGCACATGTTTGTCCTCTTGCCCCTTGGGGCCGTATTACATTGTTCGGTGTGTTTTTGATGCACTTTCAGGCAATACACGGTGTTTGAGGGTAAGCGGGAGTGGAAACGGACTGATTAGAGCAGCTGGAGAGGAACACGGTGTGTTCCGGGTGTGAAAAAAGGTGAAAAACGTACAGGGGAGGAACACGGCCTAGAGCACGGCGTGTCCCAAGGCGTGCTCCGTGGAACACGGTGTGTCCTAATGATGAAAAATGGGCGAAAAGTTACAGGGGCCGAACACGGCCAGGAGCACGGCGTGTCCCAGGGCGTGTTCCACATGGGTAGCTAAACTTTCTGTGTTGTTCGGATGAGATGAAGCTTTTGCTAAGCTTTTGTATGGATGATTTGATTTGTTATTGAGGTTTATTCAGACTTATGATGCGTTCTTCCTAAAACTTAATTTCTGATTCATTATTGTCTGATCAACTTGATCGAGTCATCGACATTGATTTGTGGGTCCGAGAGGAACATAGGTTGATAGGTCGCTTAGGAAGGACCCTAGATTATTCGTTAGCTCGAGAGAGGAGCGAATCGTTTAGGCTCTTCGCACGTTTATCGCTGTGGCATTTCATCGAACATAATTAATGCCTTTTGTTTAGGTGTAGATTAGCTCGAGAGAGGAATATGCAGTTAGACGAAATAGATCCTTAGAGGCGCGAGACTGATCTAAGACTACATTAGGAAATTGCCGAGCCGTTATAACCTGAATAACCGAGATAATTAATCATTCATTCATACATTGCTAGCTTAGGTGGATTCGAATCCTAGCAACCTTCATTCCTATTAGAAACTTAATCTCTCGAATTCGTTTAACTTTTAATTGCATGCTTAGTTGTTAATCGGTTACTTAAAACAATCCAGAAAACAATTTCAATCTGTTACTTGGTTTAGTTTGATTGTCATCTTGAGTAATAAGAATAGAAAGACCCTAGGGAGAATTACGATCCCACTAGAGCAATCTAGTGGGTATTTGAAAGCGGGGTAAAATCCGTTCATCAAATTGGCGCCGTTGCCGGGGAGCATTTCTATTTTTAGGAAAATTTTGATTGATAACTATTCCCTCATCCATAATATCATTACTTCATCTCCCACATTTTCATATTACGTAGTTTTGTTGTTTCCTGTTGTGCAGGCAAAATTACGGACTCAACATCTCTCCGGAAGAGTAAACGTCTAGCTAACGGGACAACTTCATACACTCACCTAGGTCCCAAACCTCGCAAGAAGTTAGTATTAGAAGCTGCTCTCGATCACCCTCCACCAGTTATACACCCAGAAAAGACAGAAGAGGAGGTCAAGATGGATGCATTCCACATTAATGAAGAAGGGGACAACAACAACGACGACCATAATCACAACGATGATCACAATCACCATCTCAACAACAACCATATTCACAACGATGGAGGGCACAACGTGCACATCCCACTCATTCCTCAGGAGAGGCCATTAAGAGACTATGGCCGACCTACTCTCGGAGGGGCTGCTTTGAGTATTCTGTGTCCCATCAGGGGAGATCAAGCCTACCAAACTCCAGTAACCCTGATTAATCTCATCCAATCAAGGGCATTTGTGGGAGGACCAGATGAAGACCCCAATGCTCATCTTAGGGATTTTGTGCGTCTAGCTGAGACGAATAAGGCAAGAGGAGTCCACGTCGACGATCTTAAACTCAGCCTGTTCCCATTTTCTCTCAAAGCGGAAGCACAAGAGTGGTTGTATGAGCACCCGACAGGGTATTTCACTACTTGGGATGAATTAGCCACGGAGTTCTTGGAGGAATTCTTCTCTCCATCCAGGACTGAGGCATTAAAGGCAAGGATCTCACAGTTTAAGAGTCCTTCCAACGAGACATTCTATGATGCTTGGCATAGATTCCAGAGTCTTCTTCGCTCATGTCCTCACCATGACATGGATGTGCATACTAGGTTTTGGACCTTCATCAGGGGCTTGGATTACCACAAGCAAAAGGATCTCAACATGTCTATTCCAGGAAATCTAACAGACCTGACACCAACACAAGCTCTAGAAGCATGCATAGCCTATGCTCAAAAGATGAGGACCCTCGTCCTCACCAACCCAATAGACATTGAGCTGAATGTGCCCAGAAACCAGGTTCAACAAGTAAAGTCTACAGGAGCGGCAAGAGAAGAATCTTCATCCACTATTGAATTTCAGCAAGCTCAACTGCTTGACTAGCTACAATTGCTCACTAAGAAGATGGACAGCATAGAATTAGCTCAGAAGAATAGCCTGCATTCCCAAAGGCCTTCTAATACACCTACAACTTTTGTATATGCTTGTGAAGGATGTGGAGGAACCGATCATGACGTGTCCAACTATATGGAGGAGCTCGAGCAGGGGCAGGAACATGAGCATGTCGACTATGTGGGCGGTCAACACCAGAATCCCTACCAACAGCCTAATCAAGAACCTCAGAACTACAATAAGGGTTAGAGTAGTTACCAATCATCAGGGTAGAATTTCAATAAGGCCCAGAATAATCATCAAGCCAGAAGTCAGCCAGGACATAGCAACTACAGAGGTACGGGTACTCATCCGCCACAAAACCAGCATACCAACAGAAATCAAGGAAATTATCAGCAGAATCGCCAAAGACAACCGCTATACTCAGACAACAACCAGCAGCGATATGTCAACGAGATCTATGGAGAGAAGGATCAGATAACCTATTCGACTAATCAGACCCCCCTGGATTTCCTACTCCATAGGACCAGCAGCCATTATCTGCTATTCTGAACCGGCTTGTGGATAATGATGAAGCTCGAGAACAATCAATGCGAAGTATGCAGGCACAGTTAAATGAACTAGCCAACACCGGTGTCCCTGGTAAACGGAATGGTATGCCTAGTTCAATTGTTCCGAACCCAAGACAACACGAAGACGTGAGGCAATTGAAACTAGAAGCAGAAAGCGGCTGCAAGATCCTCCGATGAAGATCGTCACACCAATAGTGCAACCTCCACCCCTTTTGGATGAAGAGGATATTCATGCACAAGAGCCGCAAAATACCACCATTCCGGATACAACCGAAGGAGTACCTCCTCTTTGCACTCCTACTCCCCCACCAGTGGAGAATCCCTACAAGTCGAGAGTTCCATATCCTGCTCGACTAAACAAGGAGTTGTATGACAAGAAATTTGCTGAATTCATGAAGGTGCTGAACACTGTGCATGTCGATATGCCTTTTGTGAAAGTGGTCAAAGAGATGCCTCACTATGCAAAGTTTATGAAGGACTTGGTGACAAATAAGAGGAAGCTTCACGAACTGCTAGCTCTCGCTGAGGAGGAAACCACAGAGCTGAACGAAGAAGTAGACATGGCAGCAAGTTATTCCGAGATTGACTTTGGGACTCTACCACGCAAACGAAGAGATACAGGTCCGTTCACTCTCCCTTGTAAGATTGGTAATACGCAAGTTAGTAATGGTTTAGCAGATACAGGGGCTAGTATTAATGTGATGTCCTATAGCTTGGCTAATTCTCTAGGATTGATAAACTTTAAGCCTACACGCATGAATATTAAACTGGCCGATAAATCAGCGACTGTGCCTAGAGGGATCTTAGAGGACGTACTGTTAACTGTGGGCAAATATACTTTCTTGACTGAGTTTGTGGTGATAGATGCTCATTCTAATATGTCTTTGATCCTAGGTAGACCATTCCTTAATACTGCTAAAGCGATAATTGATATCAGTAATGGTACTATCACTCTTAGGGTTATATTAGAGAGTGCAACTTTTCGATTAAGTTCTGCTCGCACCAGACAAATGGGCTATGATGATTTGTGCTCTTTTGATGAAACTGTGACCTCTCTTTCGACTACTGTTTTCACTAACCTAGTGGGGAATGACCCGCTAGAGAAGAGTATAGTTTCTGGTATGCAGGATAATAGTGCAGGTACAGGGATCGACGAGGAAGTAGCTTCCATGACTCTTTGCCAAGCGGATGGAGTACTAGCACACGATCGACCTATTTTGGTAGCACCTGTAGTGCAGTTCAAGACTTCCTATGAAGAACCTCCAGATTTGGAATTGAAAGAACTTCCCCCTACTTTGGAGTATGCGTTCTTGGAGGATGGGTCCAAACTTCCAGTGATCATCAACTCGACTCTCTCCCCACCACAGAAGGTTAGCCTCGTCGCTCTCTTGAAGCAACATAAACAAGCAATTGCATGGAAGGTGACAAATACTAAGGGAATCAGTCCAAATTATTGCAAGCACCCAATTTATCTATAAGAGGATGAGAAGCCAGTTCGTCAATCCCAGAGGCGCCTAAATCCCCCTTTAATGGAGGTAGTGCGTAAGGAGACTTTGAAACTTTTAGATATAGGGATTATCTATCCCATATCGGACAGTAAGTTGGTGAGTCCTGTGCATTGTGTCCCGAAGAAAGGAGGAATGACTGTAATGCCCAATGCAGCTGGCGAATTAATTGCTACACGGGTTGTTAGCGGTTGGCGAGTTTGTATAGACTACAAACGGTTGAATGATGCTACAAGGAAGGATCTTTTCCCCTTCCTTTCATCGATCAGATGCTGCAACGTTTGGCGGGGCACGAGTATTATTATTTTTTAGATGGGATGTCTGTATATTACCAGATTCCTATAGCCCCGGAAGATCAAGAAAAGACGACATTCACGTGTCCCTTTGGTACATTCGCTTACTGCAGGATCCCTTTCGGCGTATGCAATGCTCCTGCGACCTTTCAAAGATGCATGATAACTATTTTTGAAGAGCTCATCGGCGAGATTATGGAGGTATTCATGGATGACTTTTCTATTATGGAGATTCTTTTGAGCAAGGTTTGCTGAATTTGGAAAAAGTCGTCAAAACATGCGAGGCAACGAATCTAGCTCTTAGCTGGGAGAAGAGCTATTTTATGGTGAGAGAGGGAATTGTGCTAGGCCACAAAATTTCGAAGAAGGGAGTTGCAGTTGATCTGGCAAAGATTGATACTATATCTACACTGCCACCCCCTACATCAGTGAAGGCAGTTCGGAGTCCGAATGAGGTTGCTAGTAAACAAAAAATGTCGTGGGGGTTTGGTTGCAATCGAAAAACGCAGGGCGACCCTAGTGGTTTGCCGTCTTCCCTACCTTTATGAGGCTTTGGGCATAGGCCGGAGACTGGTTACTTCCGAGTCCGGCTGAAGTTGTGATTAATCCCCCCATTTGGAAAAAGCCGCTATCTAAAAAAGCAATAAAGAAAGAGAAGCAAAGAAAGAAGCGAAAAGCAACATCGAATTATGCAAACTTTGTTTTCAGTAAACTGTAGAGGTAGATAGTCAAGTAAGCAACTCAAAATAAGAGGGAGGTGCTAGCATAACTTGAGTGCTATTAAAAATTGAAGCACCTCCTCCCTCAGGACGGAAGAGAAATCTCGGCCAGGACGAGCCGGCGGTTTGTTACTTCCACTAGAAACTAGAAGGTATAAGTGTTTGGAGGATATGGATACATTCTGGTGGTTAGGTGTCAACTCATTTATATCATATCTATGAATCTATCTTATGCTAATTCGAGGAATTCGGTGTTCCATGCTTAAATGTGTGGTTTGTGATTACCTTGCATCTTTAAACACCATGATAGTTTGAGAATCTGAACTTTAAATTCCGAGCACCATATGTTGAGCCTTTATAGAGAGCGATTAGTAGATTTGCTTGAGGACAAGCAAGTATTTAAGTGCAGCCAGAGAGGAACACGGTGTGTTCCAACTGGAACACGGCGTGTTCCGGGTGTGAAAAAGGGAGAAAAACTTATAGGGGAGGAACACGGCCTAGAGCACGGCGTGTCCCAAGGCGTGCTCCGTGGAACACGGCGTGTCCTGATGATGAAAAATGGGCAAAAAGTTACAGGGACCAAACACGGTCAGTTGCACGGCGTGTCCCAGGGCGTGTTTTGTGGAACATGGCGTGTTCCATCCCAGACAGATTTTTAATCCTTTTCCATCTCGGATTGGGACGACGAGCCTATAAAAAGCCCTAGCAACCCTCTGGACAGAACATCATTATTTCTACACATATTTTAGAGCTTTTAGAGAGAGAAAAAGGGTCGGAGACCGATTGGAGCGAAAGGTTATCATCAATTGGAAACGGAGCAAAGATCGGCGACAGGATTGGGAATTCTCGACGGATCATGTTATCTTTCCGGGTTGTTCTCATTTCTTTTTCCCTTCTTACTTCCCGAACCATGAGTAGCTAAAATTTCTGTGTTGTCCGGATGAGATGAAGCTTTAGCTAAGCTTTTGTATGGATGATTTGATTTGTTATTAAGGTTTATTCAGACTTATGATGCGTTCTTCCTAAAACCTAATTTCTGATTCATTCTTGTCTGATCAACTTGATCGAGTCATCGACATTGATTTGTGGGTCCGAGAGGAACATAGGTTGATAGGTCGCTTAGGAAGGACCCTAGATTATTCGTTAGCTCGAGAGAGGAGCGAATCGTTTAGGCTCTTCGCACGTTTATCGCTGTGGCATTTCATCGAACATAATTAATGCCTTTTGTTTAGGTGTAGATTAGCTCGAGAGAGGAATCTAGTTAGAAGAAATAGATCCTTAGAGGCGCGAGACTGATCTAAGACTACATTAGGAAATTGCCGAGCCGTTATAACCCGAATAACCGAGATAATTAATCATTCATCATACATTGCTAGCTTAGGTGGATTTGAATCCTAGCAACCTTCATTCCTATTAGAAACTTAATCTCTCGAATTCGTTTAACTTGTAATTGCATGCTTAGTTGTTAATCGGTTACTTAAAACAATCCGTAAAAATAATTTCAATCTGTTACTTGGTTTAGTTTGATTGTCATCTTGAGTAATAAGAATAGAAAGACCCTAGGGAGAATTACGATCCCACTAGAGCAATCTCGTGGGTATTTGAAAGCGGGGTAAAGTCCGTTCATCACTCAGTAGCTGTGTTATTTGTCTTATTGGGGATGGGAGAGACAACCTAGTTATAGACCATCCTTGGATTCCCACTCTTTCCGGTTTTCGGTTGTGGAAAAGTGGCGACTACAACTGCAAAGTGTTTAACTGGATGCTTCAGGACCCCCAACATGGAATCGACATGCCATTGAGGATGATTGCTCCATCTATTAGACAGATGAAATCATTAAGATTCTAGCTGGGCCTCCAGAAATTAATGATTTGTCATGTTGGAAGAATTCTTGCTCTTGCCCACCGGGAAGTAGAATTCTAATGGTTCCACTAGCTCCCATGCGACCGAGACCAAGACTTGGAAATGGCTTTGGAGTCTCAATCTTCCGCCCATGCTTAAGTTTTATGTGTGGAGATGTTATAATAAAGTGATCGCTATGAAAAGAAATCTTGCAAGACGCCAATATGCGGCGGATGACTCTTGTCCCATTTGTCAGGGAAGTAATGAAACCCTTCTCCACTACTTATTTGGCTGTGCTCATACCATGAGAACCTGGGAGAGGCAGCTCCCTTCCTTGACACTCCCTACTTATGATTCATCCTTTACACAGTGGTTTGTTTCTCACCAAGAGTCCATCTCTTGAACTTCTCTGCCCAAGATTGTAGTGATTTGTTGGAACAATTGGAGCCGTCAAGCTTCTTCACTAATTTGAGCATCACTAATGACTTGGCTGCTTGGAGCCTTGCGATGCGCCCGACGAACATCCCCTCCTCCAACCACTCGGTTCAAAACCATCAAACAGTTAGTCCCCTGCTAAATACCCCTTCTACGACTATTCACTATGATCGATTTTTTATGTGGTTCCCAGGATGCAGTTTATGGAGTACTTAATTGAGACATCCATGAAAAAGTGTGCAGTGCTCGGCACGAGTGGTACCGAGACCACCATGATCTTCTCGGATTGCATTAATATTGTTAACATATTGAACAACAGACATTTCATGTGGCCTTGGGAGTGATATGCCACCATTGGTCTGATCTTCCATCTCACAACTAACACATCGTGGATCAAGTTTTTCTTCACCCCTAGGAGGAACAATCGATTGGTGAATTGGGTTGCTACTTAGATGAGAGCTCATGCTATTCACCCGGATTAGGGTACAATTCTTGATTGTAGTGACAACCCCATGACCCGATTAACCAGCTATCCAACAAATATGCAACTCAATGAACATGTGACTTGATGACCTGTAACCCGAAAAATTCCCAACTTCAAAAATATGCAAGCCGATTAACTTGACATGAGATCCGCATATCCCACCCATTAGATAGGTTTAAAACTCCACAATGAACTTATTATAAAATATAATATTTTGAGACCACAAATAACTAATTATAAAATATAATATTTTGAGTAGAAAGAAGTATTTTAGGAAATTTTAATTATAAAATATAATATTTTGAGTACAAAGAAGTATTTTAGGAAATTTTAATTGTGAGTCCTAAAGATATATATATATAATGGTTTGTAGATTTAATGTGACACTATGGGAAATCCGTGTCAACTTGGTGACCCTCCCAGTCCAAGACCCAATTGACCCGTAACATAACGCTTCAAGAACACCATTGCCTATCTAACGGGGCAATCGATCACTAGTTAAGTATTTGTCCTTCAGTCTAAAAGCCTACGCCTATCGAACTTCTAACATTAACAACAAGTTCATTAAACACTTCCGAAAACTTCACACTTATGTTGCCTTCTCATGGATGTGGCAGCTGCAGCATCATCAACCTCCTTTATTCTACTTTCCTTTGATACCCAGCTCTGTGTTAAGTTAATGAAATTGTGTCGTTTTAGTTTAGTCATTTAAGTTTGTTATATTGCCTTCGTAGTTCAGAACTTCTATTTGTTTTACAGTTTAGTCCTGCGGGTTGTTAAACGTGGGTTGTTTGCTGTTGAGATCATGGTTGATCTCAAGGCATCATGATCACCACTATTTCAATGAAATCTCTGCAACTAATTCAGTTGTCAGTTTGCTCATCTCTTGCCTTATCATATGGTATCAGAACTTATAACAAACTGTAACCATTCGACGAAATCACATGAGAGAAAAGAGAGTTGAGTTGAAGTATTGAAAATTAAGAGTGTTATAGAGTTAGAGCTTGAGGAGAAAACAAGCAATCATGAGTGAGAGTTTTGCTGCAGTGAGCATTCCTAAGTTTAATGGTGATTATGATCATTGGAGTTTATTAATGGAAAATCTACTATAATCTAAGGAGTATTGGACGGTTGTCGAAGATGGCTTCACAGAACATGCTGAAGGAGTGGTTCTGACCAATGCTCAACGTACCACCTTGGAGGCTGCACGTCTAAAGGATCTCAAGGCAAAGAACTATCTGTTTAGTTCCATTGATAAGGAAATCCTAAAGACAATAACCAACAAGGCGACTGCAAGAGAGCTTTGGCTTACTATGAAGACGAAATGTCACGGAAATGCTAGAGTACAGAAATCGCAGCTCCAGGTTCTGAGAAGAAGTGCTTGACATGAAGGAGGGAGAAAGTGGCAATGACTATTTCAGCAGGGTTATGGTGGTGGCTAATGCTATGAGAAACTATTGATGCTTTGTAGAGTTCTCTGCTTGTTCATGAGCAGAAATTTACCAAGCACCATATTGAGGAAGATCATGCGCTGAAAGTGACTCACAACTCTAATAGTAATGTAGGAGGTAGAGGTTTTAACAGAGGGAGCTTCTTTGGAAGAGGTCGTGGAAGAGGTGGAACGAACTGGAATCGTGCCTCTGTTGAGTGCTTCAAGTGTCACAGATATGGTCATTACATAGCTGAATGTCCTGAGTGGAACACTCAACAAGCGCATTGGAAAAATAGGGAAACTGGAATGCTCAAAAGCAGTACCAGTATGGGGGTCAGGTTATAGCTATGATGGTCCAGGGTCAAGCTCAAATTCTGGATCCAATCAAAAACAGTCTTCCACTCACGCAGACATGAAAGATGATGTGTTGTTGATGGCTCGTGTGGATAAAGATCAGTATGATAAGACAACTGGTTGGTGGTTTCTAGACTCAGGGTGTAGTAATCATATGAGTGGTGACCAAACGTGGTTTTTGGACATAGATACAACTGTCAGGTGTGATGTGAGGTTGGGAAATAGAACAAAACTTAAGGTTGCACGCAAAGGAAGCATCAGGATCTTAGTTGATCAGTTGTCACTGGTTATTCAGGATGTGTTCTATGTTCCCAGTTTACAAACTCATCTACTGAGCATAGGACAACTATAGGAGAGAAGCTTGTCTTTTGTTATCAGGAAAAATGCTTGTCAAGTCTTTCATGATCAGAAGGGGCTACTGCTGGAAACATATATGAAAACTAATCAAATGTTTGTCATTCATGCTGAGTATAAGAATGACAAACAAGTTTCTGAGCAGAAATGTTTCAAGGCAAATGTAAGTGTTAAGGAGAATGACATAACTTTGTGGCATCGACGTTTTGGTCATTTGAATGGTAAGAGCTTAGAGGAATTGCAAAAAAAGGCTTGGTACAAGGTTTTCCCCAGTTGAATGGAGAACTAGGAGTCTGTGATATTTGCTTGGCAGGCAAGCAACACAGACATAAATTTCCTTAAAAAAGTGGCTGGAGAGCCACTTATAAACTGGACTTGATTCACACAGATCTTTGTGGTCCTATTACACCAGCATCAAACAGAGGTAAGAGGTATATTTTTACTCTAACTACTGATTTCTCAAGAAAACTGTGGGTGTATTTTTTAACTGCAAAATCAGAAGCTTTGAGTTGTTTCAAGAAGTTCAAAGCTCAAGTAGAAAAGGAAGCTAGAGAAGCATGAACTTAAAGGAAGTATGAACTTTGGAATCTGGTATCGCAGAGGTGAAGAACAAGACAACTTGCTTGGTTACACTGATAGTGATTATGCAGGTGATCTCGATGACAGGAAAAACACGAGTGGTCATGTGTTCTTTCTTGCAGAATGGGCTATTTTTTGGGCATCAAAGAAACAACCAGTTGTAACCTTATCAACTACTGAGGCAGAATTCGTAGCTGCATCACATTGTGCAACACAGTGTGTTTGGCTTCGAAGAGTTTTGGAGCAGATGGGTTGGAAGGAAAGTGTTTCTAGAGCAACTATAGTGTTCTGTGATAATAGCTTAGCAATTAAGCTGTCAAAGAATCTAGTAATGCATGGGAGAAGCAAACACATTGATGTCAGATTTCATTTCTTGAGAGACTTGGTTAAAGAAGGAATGATTGAACTGGAGCATTATGGAACTCGTGATCAAGTAGCTTATATTATGACCAAGGCTCTGAAGTTAGATTCGTTTAAGCTACTCCGTAGTAGACTTGGCTTGGTGGACATCACAGAACTAGAAGGATGAGACCTGCTGAAATTAATGAGAAGATGAACTAAAATTCCTTTCTGGAAATTTTAGTTCAGGGGAGGATGTGTTAAGTTAATGAAACTGTGTCGTTTTAGTTTAGTCATTTAAGTTTGTTATATTGCCTTCGTAGTTCAGAACTTCTATTTGTTTACAGTTTAGTCATGCGAGTTGTTAAACATGGGTTGTTTGCTGTTGAGATCATGGCTGATCTCAAGGCATCATGATCAGCACTATTTCAATGAAATCTCTGCAACTAATTCAGTTGTCAGTTTGCTCATCTCTTGCCTTATCATTCTGATCCAAACATATTATCTACAAAATCAACATGCAATTTAACACTCCATTCAATGAAAAACTAATAAAATTGCAACCATAGTTTGAGAGGTTACTTGCTAAAGTCAATGGATATAGGAGGTACATATGTGATGATGCAGCTATTTTTAAAACACGAAGGAAAGATGAACATAAACGTTTTCCTTCAGAGTAAACGAGATAGGTGCTTGAAATTCAACAATTAGCATCTGTGGTGTTTCAAACCTTGGTTGGTCAAGAACAAGATTCTAAATTCCAGCAAAGACTAAACTGAATACCTTGCCCGACAATTGAAGGTCAAATGCACCATCGCGGATATGGATGGTGCCATAAAGTGAGCTCTTACAGAAGACAAACTAGTCTCTAAGCTCCACCTTATCATTGATAAACAATATAGAGCTTGCTTAGCACCAATCTTGCGCCTGCCATTGTTGGCTGAAGAAGAATGGAGAAGAGTTGTGGTGGGTTCCGCATCCTATAAAACGATCGTTTTGTGTACCAATCCCGCTGCCATCGACCATGGGTGAAGAAGAAGGATGTCCTCATTGATGGCTGAAGAAGAAGGCTACCATCATCAGCGAAAGAAGAAGGCCGTCCCATGGCCAAAAAGCGATGAGAAACGAACATACGGTTCAAGTTGTGATGCGTTTGTTCAGCACATATGGAATAGATAGGTGTTTTTTAAGCAATAGATAGGTTTAATCTCTATAAAATATTGTTTAATCTATTCAATTAAAAGGTTTTGTTTTTATGTGTGTGATATAGCATAATATGCTTTATCCACTTTTATCTATGTGGATAGTCTCATAGTGGATCAGATCATGAAACCACCCTGAATCGAGTGAGCAGCATTTTTAGGCACACTCGACACATCCTTAAGAGATTGCGCAATATGGGGGTGAGCGACCAACGCATACACAACATCGGGATTTAGTCTAGCTAGGCCTATTTTATCTTGTTCTCAATAGTGAATCACAAGCTTTTGGATAGTAGATCACACACTATCGTAAAGTCTCGGGAGCCCTCGTTCCACACCATCAACCATCACAAGGGAAATCCATTGATGGGATTCCCCAACATTTAATTACAGTTCTACACAGGACTATCTAGTAATAAAACATAAACCCCGACTTCTAAGACGATATGACACCTCTGATTTTGAATTGATGTGACTGCCATCGTTGCCACAAATCCACAGCTTATAACCCTGTGTCGTTTGGAGCTCAAACGATCGAGTTATGCTCCAATGACTCCTTTGCAACAAGCTGAAACTTGTAGGGGCAGAATCGACCTTTTACTGCCCATCTGGAAAAATTTATGAACCAGTCCCTGGACATAACATTGATTGCAGACCAGTCATCAAACTTTCTTGGAATTACATTCCAGCCCCTGAACTTTACATAAACTACAAATATGTGAATTAACTTTATGGACTTTGTAGATTTGGTCACTGAACTTTCCTGACCCGTGAAAAGGCAATCTTCTCCGACGATCTCCAAGTTTCTTGGAAACGATCCACCTCTCTCGACCACGACCCCACGACGTGCTAGTTCCCAACTCCCGGAGGCACCATCGATTTCCATGCCAACAACGATCACAAAAGATGAACACATGGAGAAAACCCCAAAACTTAATTCCAAAACCAAATCTCTCTAAAACTGAAACCACATTTACCTCTTATCAATCTAGGGGACACGATCCCGACATCTTCCTTGTCGACCATCTAGAATCATGACATGATCGGAGCTCATTTGCACCTTCAAACTTGGATCGCCCTTCTTCGAAATTGTGTTCATCAACATAACAGAGAAAACCAATTAAGACTTCTAATTATTATGTCGACTAAAAATCCTAACAAGCTTTATATATTGAAAACAACATGACCATGACGAAACAACATGACCTTCTTGATAACTTTCGAATCGAACACGAGTTAAACGGGTAACCAAAAAAGGGATATCGCAACTCTACCCTCCTTCAAAAGGTTTTTTCCCAAAATCTGAAAACCACTCAACAAAAGCTCAACCCCAAGTTAGATTTAATAGTCAAGTTAACTATTAAATCAACCTTCACTAGTCCTTTTGTGAAACCTCACCCAAGGAGTCCCGGTCAAACCACTGGTTCAACCAAAGAGTGCTACTCGAGTTTGAACATAAACCAAACTCATTACTCAACTTCTAATAAATGCGGTAAACAAGCATTAAAATTGAAATAAAATACATAAATAAACTAACCAACTAAACAAGTAAAAAAGAAACAGAATAACTCCAGTCCTGAAAATATGTTAAACATATATCATGTGATATCAAAACTCCGACCAGCTCTCTCTCCACCATCAGCTCTAGTACTTGTGACTGAACACACAGATACACCAAGGAAAACAAAATCTAATGGGGTTAGTGATAAGCATTGGATGGCAAAACTAGAGTCGTGTAGAACTGAGACTATACTAAGAAAAATTGTGAAGAAAATCTAGCTAAACCTCGACTAATAATGTGACCCTGTGGTCCTGCAGGCATCATCCTATCATTAGTCACCCCTAGCTAAAAGTTGACAGCCTAACAATGGATCAGACCACAAAAACCATCCCGTAGCCTTAGAGATCGTGTGAGCAGAATCTGTAGGGATACTCGACACGTCATACTGTAGGCGTAGAAACATCCTGGGGGATTACGCAACCCGTGGGTGGGTGACCAACGCACATCAGGAGCTAATCTAGCTAAATCTGAATCATGTCCCACACATGAACTATGAATCACAGTTCAAACTTCATGAGGTTATGCTCGAAATTTAACGCTAGTATAGTAGAACACGAGCTACTCTACGGTCCCAGAGCCCGACTTTGTAATCATAACATCAATGCTTGTACAGTAGAACATGAGCTATTGTACGGCCCCAAAATCCATGCTCCATAATCATCGCACCAATGTCTATACAGTAGAACACGAGCTCTCCACGGCCCCATTGCCCTGCTCGGTAATCATGAAATCCAATATTTGGGGTCTTGACATCCTACATTCAGTTCTACGCTTTAAAGCAGGAAATAATCCTAGACCCCCACCCAAGATACGCTTTTCTAGTAGAGACTGATATGCAGTGCAGCCTCCCTGAAGTTCAACCTCCTATTTTGTAGACCTGAAGAGATCAAGCCAAGATTGAATCTCCGAAAAACCCGGACTATCAGGTTTTCCTAGGTGAGTTTCAATCTATGGAATTAATATAGAAAGAAGAAGTATTAATTACCTACTCATGAATCCCCTAGCCTCTCTAATATGTCAACCCTTATTCAGGACTAATCCGTTCTGTCTTCTCCCGATAGAAGAACTCGCCGCCAGAAGGTATTATTTGTTTCTATGTTTTTTTAGCTTGAGGTCACGATTCTGACTTATATAATAAGCCCACCACGCATGTGGCTGTTCTATCACCACACTCGTGGCTGCCTGATCATCACGCATGTGGCCTACTGATGGTCACACCCATGATCGACTTTTGACCAAGACCGTGGTCCATATGGCAACCATGCATGTGACTTACTAGTGGTCACGCCCGTGATGGTCAATTTATCAGACCAAAACTCAGCCGATTCAACAATAACTTGCAAACCAACAGTTTACCTGAAATTGGGTGTGACACCTTTTCAAATTGAGCCTCGTACAAAACCAAACTTCATAAACCACTCCTCAATAAGGATTTTATTCTAACTGAAATTTAGACCACTAACCTGCAGTCGGGCTACTAGATGATCCTCATAACCCCCAGGATAATAGACAATATTTTCGACTTAATTGCTTGTTTGTGTTTTCGTCTTTTTCTTAGCACGTCTTTGCTAGACTAGAGGACTCAGAATTTAACAGCGGTACTACGTCCACTATAATATAATTTGACGGCGGCTTAATCCGCTATGAAACTGTGTTTTAGCTGCTGTTAAATGTGCCATTTTTTGTAGTGATCCTTTCTTCGAGGCTTCTATTTGACTTGAAACTTAGGATTTCCCTCTCATTTACGTGAGTGGTCGGTCTAGGTATGAAAACCATCATTTTTTTCTTGGATTTGCTCATCCTTTTGAAACCTTCAGGATTTTGTCCCAATGGTTGATCTTCATGTCGCTTCATTCATATAAGAAAACGATTGAAACTAGGTTTACAAAAAGAATTCTGAAAACCTAATTTCGGTGAAGAACTCTAAAACTGAGATCTTCCAATCTTGATTATGCTATGAACGATCTGAGCTCATTGAAGTCATCATTTTCTTGTTGCTTGAAAGTCTCTGAAAAATACTCTCAATTTCGTTTACAGGTTGTCTCGTTCTGATTGAAGGAGGGTTGGTCTAAAAAGGAGACAAAACGAAATCATTGACGGATGTGCTAAAGCGCGCCTAAGGATGTGTTAATGAGCACCACACAATTGTAGATCTTATGGCTACAATTACATGTTTAGTGGTCTGGGGATTGTCTCCTGTTGTTCTAATGTGAGCCGTAGGTTGAGTAATAGCGCACTTTTGCACCTTAGAAGACTAATAGCGCACTTTTGCACATTTTTAACACTTTGTATTTTTTTATCCTCCGATTCATCCTATCTCATCCAAGGACGTTGAATCACTCAACTTAATGCCTTGATGTCGTCTTGTACCTAAAAATTATAGAAAACACTCAAAACCGACATCAAATGGACCCCAAGCGGGGTTGAGACATTAAATCGAGATAGAAGTTTAAAATGCAAGAAACACCTTAAAGTTATACCCAAAGTTATACAATAATGCATGCAATGTTGCTTAAATGAGAGCGATGAACATGATAAATCAAACGTCATCAATAGGTTTGAAGTTTTCTGAGCAAGAACCATTCCAAAGCACCTGGATGGAGGTCGAGGAAATGCAGTACATAATCACGTGACAGAGGTTATGTTAAGTTGTTAACCATACCAACAATTACGATGAAACCCAAGAACAATATTGGCACGAAACAATTGAACTCGAAATCTTCGATAATAGAAAGAAGCAAGATAGATGTCGGCCATGATAGAGAGTGACTATCTCGCTTATATGACTAATAGACCTCCAAGTACAAATCGACACACACTCAAACGAACCAATGATCCTCCAAGTATGAATCAACACGCACTTAAACGAATCAAATGAGTATAGATTACTAGCCTTTATCTCAAAACACACAAACTCAAACTTATTATTTCAAGAAAAACTCTTCAGTATTCTCGGAATACCGATACTCTCATTTAGAGAATTTAATCTGGGCCGCCCATTGGTGGATTTTAATCTCTACCGTTTTTTAATTTCCGTTTTAAAAAAAAACTTTTATCAAATTTCTCTTTTGGTCACATGTATTATTTACTATAACTTTCCGTGAACTGAACTTTTGTATTTTTCGTTTTTGGTATTTTGGACTGCCAAATTAATATATGGACACGTTAAAATTACTATTGCACCTTCCAGTCACTTTTGTTTTGTGTTTGCAAATATTTGGATTATCAGTTAAGTGCCATCCATTTTTTTAAGGAATTGATTAATTCAATTGAAGTATATGACTGCGGTTTCCTATTAATTGAGTTTATTTATGGGGGGAAATTATTTTTCATCGGAGTCCAAATAACTGTGAGAGTCCAATTAACTGTAGAAAAGGCCATTTTTCCATATGATAAACCCAATTTAACATACCGGATTTGACCTATAACTTTCCATGAACTGAAAATATTGAAATACCACCATTTCTATTCTCCTCCTTTTCTTATCCACGCACCTGTCCTCCCCCAATGCCATTTTCTTTTTTTCCCGCAAACAATCAATTGATCTTCTGAAACTGCTAACTCACCTTAAACTCCAAAATCAGAAGGGGATGTTTGATCCAAGACGTTGGAATCATGAAGGTATTGTGGATAGAGGTTTCCTCTATGGGAAAGCTTAACTGTCTTGTTTTTTATTGTCTTGTTTGATGATTACAGTTTTTTGATAAAATTCATTAGCTTGTTGTATTGATTAGTTTGTTTGTTAAAATCCATTAGCTTGTTTAGATGGAGTAGTTTGCTTGCCCAAATCGAGTAGCTTGTTTATATGGATTCATTAGTTTGATGACATCGATTAGATTCTCTGTATTTGGATTTGATTTTACTTAAACGTTTATGCAACAGTTGAGAACATCATTTCCATAATGAAACAATCAATGAAATCATGTGATGAGTTTGGTTACGAGGATGCTCATGTTTTGTGAAATTGTGGGGTATAGTCTTCCCGTCGTATCTCACACTCAGCGCAAAACCCGAATTGAAAGATTTTTGGTTGTGCAAACTACGATTTAAAGGTGAACACATTGTTCATACCTACCATTTTAGGGCCTCCTTCTTGTAGTAACTAACACTCGTGAAATCCATACATGCTATAGGATGGCACCGGTTGTGGTTACTTTGAATGGTTTCACGTGAAAGTTGCTATTGTAAACGAGAAGTTAAATATGGCGAATATGATGGAGAGTATGAGGAACCAAATTCATGATCTGCGTGTTGAGAATTTGGAGCTTTAAGCATCATTGGCACCAACACAAAGTGCTCCATTACGAAGTCCAAATTATGTGCAGTCGGTAAATTTTGAGAATAATATTTTCATGGACTTCCACAACCTCGCAATGAAGTAGATGCATTACGAGATAGGGTTGACAGATTGGAACACAGGAGAATGCCTTAAAGCTTATGAGGATGGATGAGTTGTTCCTGAGTTTATGATGAATTGTATATGAGTTTATGAACCTAATGAGTTGCATCTAAGTTCTCAATTGTTGAATATTAAAAATGCCCCAATGAATAGAATGTTCTTTCAATAGAGTTATTATGAATCTTATTTTCACAGATTCAGAAAGTTCTTATATTTTCCTACATGAAATCACAAGTTATGTATGCTCTGTGCAAAAGACGCAATTCACAGATTCACGGAAAAAAAAGTAATCAACAAGTTTTGTACGTACTGTGCGAAATAAGAAATTAACAGATTTAGAAAGTACTTTCTTTTCCACAAAATCAATTTGCAGATTCAAAAAATCCAAACAAAGATTCGGAAAAAAACCTAAAAGTAGATGGTGAGATTCACACTAACCTCTTCCGAGCTGGCTTTCGCTCCGAACCTCCACGTCGCCGCCTTTTGCTACGTTGATTATCGCCTCCGTGCGTTGGCGCCACAAAGGGCCAGGAAGAAGGAGAAGATGAAATACCGGCTGCATAATACGTACAAAAGAGATAAGGGAGAGAGAAGTGTTATAATTGGGGAAAACGATGAAAAAATTGCGGAATCCATCGATTTTGTTATTTTACCCCACAGTTTATGCTGGCAATAAAACATCGTTGTGTAGCTTATGTGGGGTCCACGAGTTTTTAAAGTCCAATGGAGTTGGTACGCATTTTTAACGGAAAACAAGGATTTTAAGAAGGAATTCGCTAAATCCTTCTTATTTGACTACATGAAAAAGGTAGTCATAGTTTAGTGTTGGTATTTGTCATTGACGCTACAGTTTGTAATAATGCCCTGTTGCTTGTGAATCAATTATTTTTGTTTGGTACTCTTCATTTTATTTGGATCAAAGATTTAGGTGGATGTAGTTTACCACTTTGTATGAATGGTTTGTTCAGAGACCTTGATGCTAGTCCTCCCGTGATAAGAGAATGCTTAGCATCTATGTAAATTAGTGCATCAGGGTTGGGTAAAGCTGGATCACTTCTCTTAATGAACTTTCCAACATATATGCACCACAGAGTTTACTACTAATTAAACAGGGACCAAGTCTATCGAACAATGGACAAGGTAGATTCAATGACGCTGTTCTTACATATGTTTATCATAAAACATTAAACCATTCAACTTTTCAATAACAGAATTTGCAGATGCCTCGTTATCAACACCCATACCCAAAGCTTACCCAGGAATACCCCAAACATGACTCAACGACTAAGACTAACAAACCTGGATCATAAGAGTTAAAAAAATACCCTAGAAAATTAGACGATGCAGCTTACTTATAGTACAGTGGCTAAGAAAAGATGTAAGCAAAAACAAAGTTAAGACTCAGGTTAAGGAAACTCAATCTCCCCAAAATAACTATTTTGCACAAAATGTCAGGAAATCCAAAATCAAAGTATGAGAATTAGCATCATCCGTAAAAGAATTTAACAAATAACCAAGCCACAAAATCACCCTAACAAAATACTCCAGACCGATAAGCTAGAGCTGAGTTTTACAATGGTGGTACCTTGGGGCTTGGAGTCGTTTTTCGGCCTTGGGGGATCTCCTTCCCGCTTGCTCTTGGCTAAATCCATAGGCTGTTAGGTTCCGTTCCGTCCTCTGTTCTTCTGTATCAGAAATCACCAGAAGAAGAAGGAAAAGTTGGAGAGTTGAAGGCTGAGAATCACAGTGGCCTTCCCTCGTCGCCACTGGAACAACGAAGCCCTGGAGAATATCCACACCGTCGCCTGTCGCCGGCGGATACCCCTCTCTCAAGACCATCTTCGGATCTCTCTTCCTATCTGTTGTCTGTGTGGTGGTCGGAGCAAGAGCGGTGCATTCATTTTCTCACCGTCGTCTGTTGGCCGGCGTATACTCCTTCCTTCTCGCTCAAGACCATCTTTGGATCTCTCTTCCCACCTGCCATTGTCTTTGTGGTGGTCGGATGAGAAGCGAGCAAGAGGGGATCAGCGGCGAAAAGAGAGAGAGAGAGAGGAGGGTACGAGAGCTAATCCAACCTCATGGGAAACATGATCGGGGGAACACCGATCCAACGAGAAGAAGAATCGTAGCAGGATCGGGGGACTCGCCAGCGATTAGATATGTGGATCTATGGATTCAATTTACATCCAACAAAATCTTCCGCCCAACGCCATCTCTCTTCTTTCGATCCAATCGCCACCGGAGAACTCAAGAAAATGAGGGAGTTCATCTTCCATGGGACTTGTCATTTTTGGACTTTCATATCGCAAAGTTACGATGATTAATTTGTGTAATGTTAATATTTATATGTTTCATATGTGAATAAACCATCCACGAATATCAAAATTAATAGATAAAAATGAACATAAGCTAATATTAATTGAAATTAAGCGAAGTGATTAATAAAATTTTAAATTTTTAAATTAAATCAATTTCATAATTTATTTTTAACAGTTCAAATTAAAGCCCACAAACAAACCGCTTATATCATTTTTCATATATAACAGTACTGATATTCCAAAAATACCAAATACCTCACCTTATTTTAATCGGCTCTCCTTTGTGTACTGATTACTAGCCTTCGTACAGGCTTTCATCACTTGTGCCTCAAGTACTAAGTAATAATATAAATTCTTATCTTAATACTAATGCAAGAAGGAAAACAATAAAAATAAACCGACTAATAATAATCCTATTGGGGCTGACCGTAAAATGCTGAAATTTTTTGGTGCTGAAGGCGGCTGAAGTTTAGCTCAAAATGCAGTTTCATAACTTTATGTCATTTTTAGGTTGTCTGCCGCTTCCACTGGAATCCTCCTCGAGAAGCCAATAAGTGGATGGGAACCTAAAAGAGAAGACTGATACAAGGTCTTGAAAAAGTTGACCGCAATTTATTTAAGAATATCTTGATCGATCACCTAAGCCTCCTCACCATCCTTCAAACAAGAAACTTTGTTAAAGGCCCTCCGCTTCAACTTGGCAAGATGATAGAATTTGGAAATCATCTTCCACCACCCATTTTGAATCAAATTTTGGAATCAGATTAACTCCTCCTGCTGTAAGACCGGTTCAAGCCTCTCTCTCAATTTCTGCTTGGCAGCCAACGTCGAAGGAGAAGAATGAATCAACGTCTGCTTCTCAGCAAACTGTATCTCATTGACTAATTTGTCCTTCCTCTGAAACACATTTCCAAAAACATTTTTGTTCCAGTCGATAAGTGTACATGCAGGGCCGTCCAATGAAATTTAGAGGCCTTGAGGTGAAATCTGAAGGCCTTATTAATATTAATAAATTTTTTTACAAACAATCAATTCTTGATCTATTAATTAATTTATTATATCTGAAATAAAATATAAATAAAGATTAGTTATAAAAAAAATTGAATCAAAACTTTAGTCTATAAAGAAAGCAATATTAAGTAAATATAAAATAATTGGGCTCAAGCTCTCTTGATCTTGTGCTCTT
This sequence comes from Linum usitatissimum, assembly GCA_030674075.2. Lineage (NCBI taxonomy): Eukaryota > Viridiplantae > Streptophyta > Magnoliopsida > Malpighiales > Linaceae > Linum > Linum usitatissimum. Next base: position 4,220,434 of record JAUJYP020001424.1, read on the forward strand.
ATTATAGAAAATGAAATAAAAATGATAAAAACGAAATTAATGAGAATCAAACCAACATCCTCATAATAAAAGCTTCCACCACATTTCGATTACACCAAGAAACTCTTTGTGACTTTTTACCAGTTATACCGTTAATTATAAAATAATTTTATTTGATACTTCATAACCAAAATTTTGAAACCCCATTAAAATTGAGGCCCTGTGCTGGTGGGCCGACCAACAGAAGTTATTGGGCGGGCCTGTGTACATAAGAGAGTGAAAAGTGCAGTAGGGCAATCAGAATCCCTAAACCATTTCTTAGAAATCATGTAATGAAAGCCAGGGTGAGAAAACAAAGGAGATATGAATCGAAAAGTTTTAACATGGGAAGAGTACACCTGACTAGATTGTCTCAGAATAATCAGCCTGTAATAAGACTTTAATTTGTGCAGACGCCGAATAGAGGAGTCCGGGAAAGTAGTAAGCCAAGCCATATTCACAAGAGCACGGTCGAGGCAAACCAGGTCGTGGTTTCTAGCCCAAGTGAAACGAGGACCTGAAACTGGGAGATTCAAGAGCCCGCATGTATCCACAATATCAATAAAAGACTCGTTTCGAGCACGATAAAAAGGTAAACCCCATTGTTTGTCCATGGCTTAAAGGATGGCATTAAAATCACCAATGACCACGTAAGGGAGAGAATTTGAGAGAGCAAAACACTTGAGAGAGTCCCAAAGCAACACTTGCGACGTAGCATGAGGACTAGCATAGACCGTAGAGATAGAAAAAGAAGTCTCGTCGAGGAAGTAAGACTTGGCGTGAATCAGTTGCTGTTCAAACTAAAATCAACCGAAACCAGGTTCGGGTTCCAGAATAATCAAATTCCTCCCTGAAAGCCGATAGCATCTCACCGAAAGTTGGAAGCGAAACCAATATTTTTGACAATAGCATCGCTCTGGTCATGCTCTAACGTGCATTTATTGGACCTAATATACTAATTGAAACAAGCAAATAACGATTTATTAGCCTCCCCCTACAATTCCAGGAGAAGATATGAGTTGTAAAATTGATAATGAACATAACAATAGTAAGAAAAGAAACGAAAAGACACACTGCATGGACACCAAATGAATCATGAGGCACATGAAATGTTTCGGCTTGCACCCCAATCCGGTTTGGCTGGCCACCCTGCTTGGCATATTGGATTCAAATAGCTTGGTCCTCCGAGCTTTGGTTGAAATCCCCATCGACAATAGCATTGTTAAAATGGACAACAAGAGGCGTAGCAGCTTGAGGGGAAATGTTGGGTGTTGGGGACCGCGGCTTTAGCTGTTGAAACTTCGTGAAATGGATGGTCATACGTAATAGAGTTTCAAATCTTGTTCTTACGAAGAGATAGGGATTTATAACTCTTTGGAGCAAGAAATACCACGGAGAGCACGTGAGTGGACCGATTTATTTGATTGGGGACTTAAATTCCCCCTTCTGGTTTGACGTAGCCTTCGAGTTGGTGTTAGTCGTGACCTTCCAAAGCAACGATCAAGGTAGAGATAGAGATAGGGGAGTATACTGAGGTTCAGTGGTAATTGTATCATAATTGGCAAGCCATTAGGGCTTTTTGCAACCATGGTGTAACACCCCGAGTTTCGGTTTAGCGGTTAAATATTTCAGTTTGATAAAAAATATTACTCGTTGGGTAGAAGTCGGGAGTTGGAAACTGGATTTATCTAATTGATTCGAGGAGTTACCTCTGTAGTCAACCAAGTATTAAGGACTCGTACGACTCTAGATAATTATCGAGTTGACTAAGTCAATCAGAGGCGGAGTTAAGTATTTGAATTGTTTTCTTTTTACAAAAATCATATCATATCATTCATATTCCTTATCAAGGCATATCAACATGAGGCGTACAGGAAGTCCCATCAGAGGTGCAGTCCTCACAACCGAGGCTAGCTTGGATCGCGGGTCTTTCCAATAACAAACACCTCAATCTCTTATCTCCAACAAACAGACAATCTAATAAGGATTCACCCTAAAAATAAAAAGTAAGGACACTAACAATCACCAATAAAACAAAATCCAAACCAGAAACAAAGAATAAAACTAGAATAAAACCTAGCAAACTTGGATGCGATTAGCAGCATCCATATTTGACCTACTAAGGGAGGCTAGGACCTTAGCCGCTCCAACTCTCAGGCTCAGGGAACCGGAACGGTTGCCCTTGGTTGACCGGCTGGTGACGCAGGGATGGTGTCCTTGTCCTGCTTCTTGGAAGGGGGCAGGGTGCAGCAACGGCAACGGTAGCAGCATTGACGGCGACGTTGGTGAAGATGGCGATGTTGGTGACGATAGTGATGTTAGTGACGATGGCGACGTAGGCAGTGATAGCAACATTGGTGGTGCTAGAGACGTTGGTGACGATGGGGCCGTTGGAAGGAAACGGGTGCAGGGCAGCCATGGTGACTGTGGTGAGTACAAGGCAACGGTTAGGGTTTCGGGTAGGGGGAACGGTTCTCTCTGAAGAGAGTCAACAAGAAACATTCTCTCCTACGAGAGGCAACAAGGCAACTTCTCTCCTACGAGAAATAACTTCTAACAAGAATCCAAAATGAAATCGAAAAGACGAAGAAGATCGAAGAAGCTGGAGATGGCTGCGGCGGCTAGGGTTTGACTCTCATTGAGAGCTCTTTCCCACGCCGCGTATAATGGCTTAGATTTTTATTTAGAGGTTAGTGAGTTAAGTCTTTGAATTGTTAGTTATGAGCTTGGAGAGTTCTTGACCATTAGAATGATCTAACATGAGGAGTGGTCTTGATTCGTTGAAGTGAATGCTGGGGACTTCCACTTTATTTAGACTTGGACGTGGGCTTTAAGGCCCAATTTGAGTCAAGATGATGAGAATGGGTTTTTGTCGTCTGATTGATCAGATAGCCGGATGGGCTTGGTTACCGTTCGAGCGATGGGGAGCCTATCTTGCTCCCCAACCTTAGTGGCAGTAGATTCGTGGAGTTTCCTTCTCCCAAAATCTTGTAGATTTAAAGATGATGATTTCAGTTATGGCATTCGTGTGGAAGAGGAGATGATCAGAGAGGGAGAGCATAGGGAATGGGATCAATGATCTCCTCAAGCAATCAACGGTGTCGTTCAGTGCGAGAAGAAAGAAGATTCGCAGGCGGCGGCGTTCTCTTTAGTTGAAGTAGGACCCGACATCGAGAAGGTGCATCTAAACGAGTGGAAGGTGGGGACGGCCGACGACGACGAAAGAAGAGCGACTAATGGCAAGAATCAACGATTCCTAGAGGAAGGGAACTCGCCGAAATATGGAGATGGTCTTAGGTGGAGGCTAGGTTGGCCAGAGAAGAAGGGTGATGATCCCGCAGTCTGGGAGGAGTCTAGTGACTTTCCCACTAGGTTAGAGGAGTCAGGTGATTCGGTAGGGAAGCCTGGAAAGATAACTTACCCTTATGGGATTTCTGTATGGGTTTGGTCTCATTTGTAATTTCTGGATGCCCAATGATTGATTTGCTAATAGTAATTATCCAGGGGCTAGTTTTGCTTTTTGCAAAGCTGGGCAGTGAAAGGACGTTTCAAACCTTATACGTTTCAGCTTGTTGCAAATGAGTAATCAGAGTATAACTCGATCGTTTGAGCTCCAAACAATGCACGGTGAGAAGCTATGAATTCATGGCAGTGAGGGAAATCAGATCAATTCAAAATCAGGGGTGTCATCTCTTCTTAGAGGTGGGCCGTTTTGTTTTAATACTACATAGTCTAGTGTAGAACTGTAGTTAGAGGGTGGTATAAGTTTATATAAGTTTTGATGTTTTATGAACTTTGGAGTTGCATCTCATCTTTTCTTGTGTGTATTTAAGGATCCAGGATCCATATCTTGTCAGATTTCCAAACGTTTATATAAAGGATTCAGTTCGGTCTTAAATTCTTGTTTATATGCATTTATTAGTAGTTTTGAGTCAAGGTCGGTCTAAGTTGGAACCCAAGTAGGTTGCATGGGTTGGACCAATGGTTCGAACAGACTATTCTAGGGTCGGATTCCACAACACGTATTAGAGTCTGGTTTGTCTTCTACCTTATGGGTTTGCTACCTGCTCCTCCGAGGCGTCGCGAAGCTCAAAGAGGAGAAGGTATTCCACATCTATAACTGTGACACCCCAAATTTTGTTCGATTGTTATTTTGGTTTGATTAAAATCATACTCGTTTAGTAGAAGTCGGGAGTTGGAAACCAAATTAATTCGAGGAGTTGACTCAGCAGTTGACCAAGTTTTAAAGGCTATCTACCACGAGGTTGTCCACCATGAGTTGTTTCATGGTCTGATCTACCATGAGGTTGTCCGCTCTTAACTAGGGGTGGCTAACATTAGGATGATACCTATAGGACCACATGTTCACATTACTAGATGTAGTGTTTAGATAGACTTCTTATTCTATCCTTAGTTCCGACTCGGTAAAGGCTTAGGACAGGCTCAATCAAATCTCAGTTCAATTTCAATTGTAGGCATGACTAGTTTAGCCACTCAGTGCTTATCACATACCCCATTAGATTTATTTTTCCTTGGTGTATCTGTGTGTTCAGTCACATGTACTAGAGCTGATGGTGGAAGAGAACTGGTCGGTGTTTTGATATGTTTTCAAAACAAGAGTTGCATAGGTTCATTTCGAAAACTGACCTTCTATATTTATTTGTGTCGTAGTTGTAATTTAATTTGGGCTATTTGACTTCATACTTTGCAGTATAGTTAAGACCCAAGGAGCCCTCCTAAAAAGCTACTTTTCTGATTTCTATCCTTAGGGAACAAAGTTTGACTTAGTCAAAACTTGATCCTTAAGGACGAAGGATTGCTTGTCTTGCAAGACAAGAACTCCTTCTCCTATTATCATTGTGTAATTTTCAGCCCTCTCCTTCCTTATAAAAGGAGAGATTAGGCCATTGTTTTCGACACCACACCTAGAATAATTAAAGTAAATTTTGGCTTATATTATTTTTGATTCCGCGTTGTTCGAAGCACGACATTATTGTTTTGGATTTCGTTCATTATTTTTAAAACCTTCTTGGATAGCTTGTCCGGGTCATCGTAATCGTGCTTTCCAGGTCATATCACACATCTTCTCTATCAAATCGTAGCTAAATCAGAGACGATGTGGAAACTCAATCAGAGAAAAAAGAAGCACAACCGACTAACTGGAACAACACATATGGTTCCAAAAACCTTAGAGGTCCGCTAAAGAATCAACACCACTAGTCAGGCAACTTAGATGTATGTATGATCGATGAAAACATAAGGTAGATATAAGTGGGGAAACATAGTTATTAGCGAGTGAGACGTAATTATTGAGGGAATTCAGACGTAGTTATCACCAACTTAGAGGTAGGTTTTATCAACTTACACATAGGTTTTAGCAACTTAGATGTAGACATAGTTATTAGTAACTTAGAAGTAGTTATCATCCAATTAGACGTAGTTATTAGCAACTTAAACCTAATGTATATAAGGGGGAAATCATAGTTATTAGCAATTTAGATATAGGTATTGCAACTTTGACTTAGGTATTACCAACTTATATGTATGTTTGGTCGATGAAAACTTAAGGTAGATATAAGGAGGAAACATAGTTACGATCGAGTTAAATGTAGTTATTGAGGGAATTCATACATATTTATTAACAACTTAGTGGTAGTTATTTAAATACGATGATGTAGTTAATACTAACTTTTAGGTAGTTATTAACAGATAGAGTAAGACGTATTTATTAACAATTTACATATAGTTATTAACAACGTAGACATAGTTATTAACCATATGAAAAGTATGTAAATCGGACTTGAAATGACGATGTATGTTCAAAATAAGGTGAAAAAGATATTTTGTAAAGTTTTTGAAATAAAATTAATATTTGTCGTTAGTTTTCTTTTTGAAACACAATGATTGTCATATAAAGAACATATAATATGAATTAAACTAAAGGAGTTATGTTGTTTTTTTAACAAGTAATTTTTAAATATATCGAAACTCATCATGTCAGATATGGGCCTTTAAATTAAAAAACAGATGCAAACTGATGATCTGTGTGTCCATAATTAAGTTAGCACCCCACTGAACTCATTATTCGGCACAACACCACAGGTCAAACTTAACGACCAAGATACTATGGACTTAGGCAGCAAGGAAAACCATTTCCTTACCCCCAACAAATAAATCACAGCTGTCCAGACAATCATTCAAATGAACTTCTATCTGAGTAGGGGCAATTTTGTAGATCCAATAATTTCTGCTTTTTTTAAAAGCAGTAACTTCGGGCCACCAAAAATATTTCAGGCAAGTTTTTTCGATCGCCCGACCTCTGTTTCAAAAAAAATTTTGACCACCGAATCACCTTTGTAGGACCTATTTTTTAGGGTAATATTTTTTGGAAATTTTCTTATCGACGTGTTATACTCCATTTTCGCCCATACTTGTTTTTCTGAAACTACTCTTTCGAAATCAAATTTTGTGCTTATTTTTTTGTTCACTGCAGCTCCATTTCAAAAAACAATTCGCCCTACGGACCATCTTCGTCGTAGTTTAATTTTTAGGAATTTTTTTTGCCATCTTGTTGTACTTATTTTTGGAACGGTAAACATGAAACAAATATGTGTACGTAATTGACTATATAAAACCAAAACGACATTTAAAATAAACACGAGTACGCTAAAATAACTCAAAAAATAACAAGTACACCAAATAAAAAAAAGTATAAAATCAAAAAAATAACAAGTGTATCAAATAAAAACGAGTACAAACCACTTTCAGGAGCAAGTAAATAAAAAGCGAGAATATAACAACATAAACAGTACATAAGAACAACTCAAAGAAGATTATACTCATGTTTTTAAAAACTATATTCGTTTTCAAACGAGTACAAGACATATGAAGTCGAATTCATTTATGTACATGCCTGTTTCCATACTCATGGTTTATACTCATGTACCTGCACTATAAACATTTTTCACACGCACTTGTTTTTATAATTCTTTTGTACACATTTCTCTACCCACTCGTATAAATGTCTCAATATTTTACAGCATACACATTCCGGTATGCAATCTTTTACACATACATATTTTTGGACTCGTGTTCGGTAGACGTGCACTCAGTCTTTGTACTTGTTTTTTTATATGTACTAGTTGTTTATATTGTACACATTTCTATACTCATTGAAGTATTTGTTTTGTACTTTTTTATTTTTGTACATGTCTTTTGACTCATTTTATAACTTGTTTTTTACTCGTTTTTATTCTTGTACATGTCTTTGACTCATTTTTTTATTTGTGTGCGTACCTTTGTATTCGTTTCATAGCATAAATATTATTGTACCCACTCTTGTGTACATGTACATAATTATTGCAATTGTTTATTTTACGCGTACTCATTTTTATATCATATGTGTTTATGTACTTATTTACGTATTCGTATTTGTTTATGTGGAATTTATAAAGTGCAAACATATGATGTGGAAACTATTTTGTTTGGCTAATAAATTAATTTAATGAAATATTTGTTCAACAAAAAAACCAAATTACTTAAAATATCAAGGTATTTGAAATACCTCCCCTAAATAATTCAAATGAATTATTTGAAATATCATAAATTTGAAAAAATATTATTATTTTTAGATATCAAATGAGTTATTTTAATCCAAATAATTCATAATAAATTCCAAAAAATATATTTAAGCTAAAATATCTTACACAAACAACCTCCAAGTCTTGCTCTCACGTTACAATTATTTTAAAATAATTCTGAAACTACCCTTGTCAATATATTATTTTTCATGGCAATGACGTTACAAAAAACTAACAAAAAAATAAAAATAAAATGACAAATATACGTCCTACTTAAATGTGCCCTTTAATAGGTTAGATATGACGTCCAAGATGAACAACCCAAAACACCCTTGCACCCCCCAGTTTCAGCAGCTTCCTATAAAATGGCTGTTTTGAGGAAAGAGAAAGAGATTTTCCCCAACTTCGTTTTTCACGATTTTTTCCGAATTCCTCCTGCAAAAACCAGCACAAAACCTCCATTAGAAGCTCAATTGAAGATCCAAAGGAGTCCCCCTCAAGGATTCAAGTTAGGATTGAAGATAGAAGACCAAAAGCATCGATTGGAAGAAGAACAAGCCGATATATCTTTGTAAGATGATGGTTAGGGTTTCTTTTCAATTGCTTTCTTCTAGAATGATGAGTAGCTAAATCCTTAGGGATTCTTGGTTGAGATTTAGGAATTAAGCTATGAAACCTGTCTCAAATGTGTAAGATCGACATTTGTGGATGATTGAATTGCAATGAAAGTTTGTCTTGATTGTTTGGGTGTTCAATCTAATTCTTGTTATGGATAGAATTAGGTCAAATTTATGAAATCCTTTGCTCGTGAAAGACTTAGGAATTCGTTAGATTGGCAATCGAGGATAGAATTAGGTTATTGGTGGGGTAAAACGATAACCTAATTCTACCTTTTGTGTTTCTTCCGGTTTTAAGCGAAAGCCATCTTGTAATTGGCGGGCGCTCTGGTTTGCACCCAATGGACCAAGTTGGGTGTAGTTATCAGTAGCTCAGGCGTTGATGCACCAAGTTAACGCTATTTCCAATTACTCGTGATTTCTCTTAATTCAGGTAGAACACCCTGTCACTTTGTAGAACTTCTAGGTGTTCGTTACTAGCTAGCCTGATTAAGGGGATTTCTGCCTTAGTTGGGAAGCTAGTAGTGGTAATCCGCGTGCATTATCGTGTCACGGATTCATACGAGTGATAGGAGGATTCATTTTATTCAATTCAATTCCACATTCGCTCTTTTTGAATGCATTTAGGCTGTTGAGCTTAATGACTCTTCTCTTCCAAGAACTCAATTTCTCTATTTGAATCAATCTTTAAATTGATAGTTTTAGCTAACTTTAGAATCTAAAAATTAAAACCAATTATTTTAGTCTAAACCGTATTGACGAATTTGAGTAGAGGCATAACGAGAGGAACCTCGGACACAAACGACACTTGTGTTGTCGGAATAACTTCACAGTTATTCGGGCGATCAAGTTTTTGGCGCCGTTGCCGGGGAATCTATCTCGTTCCTTTGAAAGAACTTAGTCAGCGCCGCTTTAGACATTCAACTCCATGTATAGTTTTATTTTGTTTTGAATTTTCTCCCGCTCGATTTACTTGGGTTGTTAGTGTTTGAGTTCATATGCAAGGTTATAGTTGGAATGGAGAGTGGCAAGGTCCATATGGTGCAAGTAATGAGGATGAAGTTTGGAGCTCATATCCTAACCAACACCAACATTATGAGCATCAAGGTCCACCAAACTACTACCAACCTAGCTATGGAGGAGAACAACAACAATGGAGTGACTTTGGGCAAGGAGCAATGCCAAGTTGGGCTGCACATCAATCTCTACCACCTTTCTACCCAGACTCACCTTCAACTTACTGTCACCAATATTCACCTTCAACCTACTTCCACCAAGACTACAATCAAGATCATCCACCTTTTCAAGATCAATGCTCAAGACCCGATTATTCCAATCAATCCTCTCCTTCCATGCATGAGCAACTCCTTATGCTACTTGAGGTGAGTCGACGCCAACTACAGACATCAGAGGAACAGAGTCACCGTTTGACACGACTTGTGGAGGAACCTCTTCTCCCAACATAATTGGAGGAGGTTGAGATGAATGATCATGATTTGGGTGTGACATTCGAGGAAATGGATGAGGAAGTGGAAGCACCTTCAATCGCCAAAGACCAACCAACAACGCATGATGACAAAGTAGAGGGGTTCGAAGAGGAGGACCATTCCTCCTATGAAGACCACCTACTTGAATGGTATTTGGGATTAGAGATGTATGCACGAGCTGATGGGAAAGAATGTGAATCGATAATCTACCTTGAAGACTTCTTAATCCCAAAGGACAAATACACATATCTTGATGTGGGGTAGAAGAGTTTGAGAGGGATGATGATGGAGAGTGGAAGGAAGAAGTACATGAAGATATGAAGCCTTCCAAATTCGACATTGCACCTCGCATTGAAAAACCCATCGTTTGGCGGTTTCCTGGAGTTGTAGTTCCAATGAGACCAAACGAGACCCTTCAAGACTCATGTTTGGTTTTGAAGTACCTATGTGAGGAAACTCACAAGGAGTACTTCCCACATCAGTCTAGAATGGACTTTTCCATCTCGGGACCATCCTTAGACAACCTCATCGACCACGCGAGTACCACCATTAGCTTGGGGAGCATTGTAGAGCTTGATGTTCACTCACCAACCTACCTCTACCCTCTTCAAGCGTACACATCCACAAGGAGGAAGCCACAACAAGGAAAGAGGTGGCGCGCACAACTGCTTTGGCTCCCCCATCTTTCTCTAAGGGTGCTACTTGGCATTCAACTCCAATCCTTGAAGAAGCTAATGGAATTCAAGGAGGTTCTAAGTTGGGGAGCGTAATCCAGGTATCGTCTAGCTCAAAGACGAAAAAGAATGAGCGCTCTTGGGAGGCACCCCTTGCGTATCCATTGTTAGAATAGTGAATAAAAGACCTTAGATGATAATTTGTGAGTCTTGTGGAATGTATTTAGTGTCAAACTTGTGATTGAGTCGATTTTAGAGTCTGTTGATAGTGTCCTATATGACCGTTGTTGCCAAATGAATGCTAGGGAGCTGTGATTATTGAGTCTACCCATAGTTTGTTTCCCTGCCTTCCACATTAGTTATTTCATGAGGACGGAAAAATTCTAAGTGTGGAGGGATTGGTTTTGATTGATTGGTCAACATTTGTGCTTCAATTGGACCCTTGTTAACGGATGATAACACTTGTTACATCTATCACTAGTTTGTTGTTTTTGTATTTGTGTTATGGTTAGCATGTTCCGAATAAAGGTTCTATCACATCTCACCATCAAACTTCATTTTATCTATATCATGTACTCTCTTCTCTAAATGTGACTTCTTGTGAGGATAATGTTGTGGTTTAGGGGATGAATTAGAATGCTAGTATTTCACTTGATTGCTTGATTGAATCCTTGTGTTTCAACATTTGAAATTCCCTCTTAAACTTAAAAATTATGGATGAATTGGATGCATGTTTAGCATAGTATTGCTACTTGAGGGTGAATAGGATGCATGATAGATCATTTTTTAGCCGCCTCCCGTTTTTCTCGAAACGAGTCTAGAATAGATTTATGCACTTGGTGACTCAATCTTGATGCTTACTGACTTGTGAACAATGAATTCCCCTATCGAGTCGCTCTAGTCATTTAAAATCATATTTGACTAGATGGTCCGAATAACGTGCAAAAGAGGCCAATGTGCCAAAATTATCGTGGGGGTTCGGTTGCGATTCAACACACTAGCGACTTTAAGTCTGCCACCTATAAGCTAGTCCCTTCAGGCTTTTCTTCTCACCTCTTCCTAGTTGTGGGTTGGGGTTTTTCGGGTAAACTCGGTCTATGTGGATGAGAGCCTTAGCCCGATCAGGATCGCAACTACCCCCATTCGGAAAGATACCCTCTAAAACTATACCAAAAATTTGAAAAGTGAGTTGTAATTAATTGAGTAATTCAATTGACTCACATGTGTTTAGTATATCATGTATAGTTAAATTGCAAAAGAAGAGGGGAGTGCTTTTAATCGAACACATTATTTAAAGTAATCACTCCCTCCCTTAGGACGGGAAAAATACCCGGCCAGGACGATCTGTTGTGAGCATAGGTGATAGGGGAAATGTTTTTGTTGGTACGTGTCGAGTGGTACTAACTATATGTATAGGTTTGTTCTTCATTTGGATTAGAGCACTCGATAAATGTAACTGTGTGGTTTGGTGATCTAAAGTGTATTCTTGGCATCGTGAAGTAGGCTTGAACTGCTATCATGTTGTTTCCGTTTCACCATGTTTAGAGTTTGCTTAGAGTGTGAAAAGTAAAGTTGCTTGAGGACAAGAAAGATTTAAGTGTGGGGGGATTTAATAAGGCTAGAATTTGTAGCAATTATCTATCCTTATATGCATGCTTTTTGAGTGATTATTAGTTTGTTCGAGCTTCATTCTCGTGTGACTTTGTGTTTTGGCATTATGTGCCTAGACCCGTTCATTTGGACCGTTTCGGTCCATTTGATGTGTTTCTTTGTAGTATTTGTTGTCCACAGGTACTCTAGAGATAGGTGGTCTAGTTATGAAGCAATGAATGTGAAGTAGAGCACGGTTTTTCATGATTTTTCCCGAGTTCCTCCTGCAAAAACCAGCACAAAACCTCCATTCGAAGCTCAATTGAAGATCCAAAGGAGTCCCCCTCAAGTATTGAAGCTAGGATTGAAGATAGAAGACTACAAGCATCGATTGGAAGATGAACAAGCCGATATATCTTTGTAAGATGATGGTTAGGGTTTCTTTTCAATTGCTTTCTTCTAGAATGATGAGTAGCTAAATCCTTAGAGATTCTTGGTTGAGATTTAGGAATTAAGCTATGAAACCTGTCTCGAATGTGTAAGATCGACGTTTGTCGATGATTGAATTGCAATGAAAGTTTGTCTTGATTGTTTGGGTGTTCAACCTAATTCTTGTTATGGCTAGAATTAGGTCAAAATTCATGAAATCCTTTGCTCGTGAAAGACTTAGGAATTCGTTAGATTGACAATCGAGGATAGAATTAGGTTATTGGTGGAGTAAACTGATAACCTAATTCTACCTTTTGTGTTTCTTCTGGTTTTAAGCGAAAGCCATCTTGTAATTGGCGGGCGCTCTGGTTTGCACCCAATAGGACCAAGTTGGGTGTAGTTATCAGTAGTTTAGGCGTTGATGGACCAAGTTAACGCTATTTCCAATTACTCATGATTTCTCGTAATTCAGGTAGAACACCCTATCATTTTGTAGAACTTCTAGGTGTTCGTTACTAGCTAGCCTGATTAAGGGGATTTCTGCCTTATTTGGGAAGCTAGTAGTGGTAATCTGCATGCATGATCGTGCCACGGATTCATACGAGTGATAGGAGGATTCGTTTTATTCAATTCCAGTCCACATTCGCTCGTTTTGAATGCATTTAGGCGGTTGAGCTTAATGACTCTTCTCTTCCAAGAACTCAATTTCTCCATTTGAATCAACCTTTAAATTGATAGTTTTAGTTAACTTTAGAATCTAGAAATTATAACCAATTATTTTAGTCTAAACTGTGTTGAGGAATTCAAGTAGAGGCATAACAAGAGGAACCTTCGGACACAAATGACACTTGTGTTGTCGGAATAACTTCACAGTTATTCGGGTGATCAGTGGTAGTAAAAAAATCCCGTGGCGGTGATAATGAGGAAGATAAACAACCAAAGTTCCTCCAACATGGGTGGGACTATGAGCACTACGTTTTTTATACGTTCCCGACCAAAAAGGAGATCAATCTCCTTACACTCCGCCAAAATATACTAAACACATGCCAACCTGGTCAGGTGTTGAGATCACAACACTAGAGGAGCGGTGTTTCCTGTTCTGATTCACACATACGCTGCACATCGCTATGTGATGGACAATCGTCATTGGTTTTTTTACGACCACATCCTTATTACTCTTGAGATGCACCAGGGGGATTTGTCGCATCAAGTTTCGCTACAATCCATGGTCCTCTGGATCCAAGTGCACAATTACCCTTAGGTTATTTCTCGGAAGTGTTGGGTCGAGTCCTAGGATGTTTGACATGTACATATTTGCGATATGACGAGAAGAACAACGTATATTTCCTAAATGCTTACGTGAGACTCTCGGTCGCGCTGGGCTGTGGAAAATCACTACTGAAGGAGATAGTGGTTTGTCTGCACAACGATGCAAAAGTCACATGTAAGTACAAATACAAGCTTCTACTAAGTTTCTGCTACATTTGAGGTATCATAGGCCATATGAAATAGAAATATGAGCTAAGTTTCCATTTTTATGAAGAATAATTCACTTTCCAATGGGATGAATCTATTGAAGTGTTGACATGGGAGGGAGCACGGGTCCAAAAAGTTATCTCGATGGAGCATTGCAAGCAACTGCAACATGCCTCCGAGTCAAGGGGCATCAAAGCAACACACCTAACTCAACGGCTCTGCAGCACGTTATAGCAGCAACTACATCCCAGAACCTTGAGGTATACAAGGGGGGTGCCCTGGTAGGTAGGGGGAAGACTCTGTCCCACCAGACAATAGTATTCTTCGAAGCACAAATGAAGGAACGTAAGCGACTTTGTTGTGACATGACCACATCTGACCTGATGGACATTGAAGATAACTCGGGACGCAAACCTCACAAATCGCATAAGAAGCACAGTCAAGGACTTGATTTCTTTCCCACAGCCGGTCAGCACAAGTGAATCGGCATCATAGGAAAGCCTAAGGCCCAACCCACTAGTGTCTCCAATAAGGACGGACTCACGTCCATTTGTTACGGATTCTTTGTTTTTTCGATTATTTTAGTTTCGTTTTTCATTTTCGTACTTTAATTTCGGTTAATGTTACTTCTCTTATCTTTGTTTGTGTTGGAGAGAGAGAATTGAGGTCTGTATATTCGTAAAACCATACATTTATTAATTCTTTCTCCACAAAAGACTCATATCACTCTATCAACCATACACACTCATTTGATAACTAACAAAAACAGTGCCTTCGATACTTCTTTAAGTGAGCACATAATAAGAAACAAAAACTCCTTTAAATGAAATCATATCATGTGAGAAAATTTCTCTAAAAGAATATAAACTTTTTTTTATATATATAAAAAGTTGGGGCCTATTTTCCTATTATTCTTAATTAAAGAAATGAACAGTGCCCAAATAATTGTTTTTTGTTTTTTTTTGTCTTTGAAATGTTTTTGTATTTTTAAATTTTTATTGCGGGTACGACTATAAATATAACTGTAAATCGCCCAAAATTAACGGATGTGAATACGGTGGGTCATTTACTACCCGAAAAGTTATATAAACTTTATGTGCGGTTACTGGTATAACTGGAAATCTCTCGAAAACTACGGGTGTTGATACGGTGTGACATTTACTACCCGAAAGATTATGTACGGTGTATTTACCCAAACGTGAAACTGAACTGTTATGTGCGGGTACGGATATGGTATAACTGAAAACCACCAGAAAATTAATGGGTATCGATCTGGTGTGACATTTACTACCTGAAAAGTTATATACGATGGGTATTATCCGAATCGGAAACTTCAACGGGTGGGTAACAGATATCAACTATCCGAACCCGATTCTGTCTGTTGTCAAGCATACCTCGATTTTAATTTTCCCTCTAAATCTCTTTGTACAATTTTTCGGGTATGGATACGGTATGCCATTTACCACCCGAAAGGTTATATACGGTGGGTAACAGATATCAACTATCTGACCTAACGGGTAAGGATATGATGTGACATTTACTACCCAAAATGTTATATAGGACGGGTATTACCTGATCCCGAAACTAAAACTGATGGGTAACGAATATCAACTACAAACCCGTTATTGTCAAGCCTACCTCAATTTTTATTTGCCTCTAGAACTCTTTATACAATTTTTAAAATATAATGTTTTATCAATAAAAATGTTGGTTACTTTAACTTTTTTTAGTCGAATTACAACAATATGAATATATTTTATTTAGTTTTTCAAAATCAAATAAAACATCTATGTAAGTATAACAACGATATTTTGTGATATATCGGCGGTTTGGAGACCAATTAAGTATTTAACCATGATTTTAGTAGAAATATTAAATATATAATTATTGTTAATGTACTAATTTTGAGAACTCAATTTTGAAACATGTAGATATAAATACTCTTTACTCTTTTTTTACGAACACTCTTTTTTTTGAAACTATGAACACTCTTTTCTATTTGCTACATTCATATATTTATATAATTATACTTCATTTTTGTATATATGAATTTATTATTATTTCAAATTCATCCAGTTTTTAATTTACCATCTTGTATAATTATATAATTTTTTATTACTTTATATACGAATGTATAATATCATACCAACTTCCATTTAAAAACTTGTGGTATCGCATGGCAATCTAAACCGGTTACGAAAGAAACATTATGGCTATCCAGACGATTGATCGGCATATCACGTGGCCTGATACTTCAACATTGGCATGCCATACCATAAAAAACATAGACATAGAGACTTCAAGATTTTAGTACTAAATAAAAGATATCAGTAACTGTAACCCTTTATTTTAAATTAAATATTCACATTAATTAGGCTTAGTAGTCCAAGAACGGTAGACCACGTGCAAAAAAAGATTTGAGGTCATTTTCAACAAATGGGCACTCACTCACTGAGTGCTTTCACACATGGAGTCGTAATTAGGCAGCCACGACAACTTTCTATTTCGCAGGAAACAAGAGAACTTGCCCTCCTAATTTCTACTATAAATACTATACTTAGGAAGCCACTCTAGTTCATCAACCTACTTAGCTCTACTGTTAGCCATACATTATCTCGATCGATCGAACCATCTCTCTCTTTTTATCGTACGTAGTACGTTGATTCTAGAAAACAATTAATATGGGAGTGACGAGCGCAACCCACGAGTTCAAATCATGCATCTCAGCCCCGAGAATGTACAAAGCTCTCTTAGACAGTGCTGCCCTCTTCCCTAAGATAATCCCAGAATACAAGAGTGAGTTCATTCAAGGTGACGGAGCTGTTGGCAGCATCCGCCTCACTACTTTCCCTCTTCAAGATCAAGTGACTTCAATGAAGCATAGAGTGGATGCTCAAGACCCAGCTCAGTATTACGGCAAGTACACTTTGGTTGAAGGGGGTCCGTTGACCACTGATTCAAACTTGGAATCAGTAGTGAATGAGGTGAAGATTGATGCAGCTGCAGCTGGTGATGGTTGTATTGTCAAAGCAACTAACCATTTTCATACAAAGGAAAAAGAAGCCAACCTTAAGGAATTGATTGAAACAACTGGTCAACAGACTTTGGCTCTCTACAAGGCTGTTGAATCCTACCTCTTGTCCAACCCCACCACTTACGCCTAGATCATCATCTCATCACCACACACACGTTGAATGCATGCTTTATAAGTGGCTTGCTTGCTTTTACAATTCCATAAATAAAACTATGCACCAGGATGCATATCAGCTTTGTATTGCTTTTTGAGTCTTCTTCTTCTTTTACTACTACGTGGTTTCGTCATTCCAGTTGAATAAAGTTTCTCTTATAGTCATCAGTTTCTTACATTTATGATCTTATCACCGATGACCGATCCTGCATTAGTTAATAGAATTTTGGAGGAAAAATCGAAGCCGGAGGACCTGTTGGGGCGCTAGCGGAAATGTAGCGGAATTTAGGATCGAAAAGATAGTATTTTGATAACTCACTCAATTGATCACTCAATTTTGTAAATATTACAATTTGGTCACTTAGACCTTTACTCTCACCACTCACAAATGCCTCTCTACTTCTTCTTTCTTATTTCTTCAACTCACCCTCCACTTTGTTACAAGTGAGGCTATTTATAATAGCCATGATACAAGTAGTAGGTAAAATTTGTGGTTTGTAAAATTTTAATTATTTTAACATATCACATCTTAATTAATTTGGTAGTTAGGAGTTGAGATATTTTTGTAAGAGTGGTAGAGACTAATCTAGAGAATTGTAGATTAATCTTCAACACCCCCTCTTAATCCGCAATTCGGAGTAAGTGTTTGAACTTCTCGAGTTTGTCCTTCGTAATCGCCTTCGTCATGATATCTCGCCGGCTGATCATCCGTGTTGATGAATTCCATTGTGATTTCTCCGTTGTTGACTAGATCTCGTATGAAATGATGTCGTAACTCGATATGCTTCGACCTTGCGTGAAATACCGGATTCTTCGTCATGGCTATGGCCGACATGTTGTCACGATGAATAATGGTTGGATCATTATCACCTTGTTGTAAGTCTTCAATTAATCTTTTTAGCCATACTGCCTCGCATGCTGCATCTGTTGCTGCAATGTATTCTGCTTCCGCTGATGATAATGCCACAGTCTTCTGCTTCTTTGTACCTAGGCAAAATATATAGCCGGATGTACTTTTTCGGTCATCTAGTGATCCTGCCCAGTCACTGTCGGTGTATCCGATTAGCTTGCTTCCTTCTTCCTTCTTGTACCTTAGGCCCAATTGTTTAGTGCCTAGGATTCTCTTTGCTGCTGCAAAATGAAGTTTGCTAGGCTCACTCATAAATCTTGAAATGAGACTTACTGAGTGACATATATCTGGTCTTGTGTGTGTCAGATATATGAGTGATCCGACTAGACTTATGTATATTTTCCCATAAACTTTTTCTACTCCATCTTCTTGTTTCAACTTCTCGTTCAACGCCATTGGTGTTGCTATGGGCTTGCACGATGCCATGTGAAATCTCTTTAACATGTCTTCAGTATACTTCTCTTGAGAGATGAATATTTCTCCGTGTTTCGTTTTACTTGAATTCCCGGGAAATACTTCATGAGTCCTAAGTCCGTCATTTCGAACTCGACATCATTGCCCTTTTGAATTCTTCAATCATTTGTGGACTTGTGCCTGTATAAATTAAGTCATCAACATATAAGCACAAAATAAGAAAGTTTTTGTTTTCTCCCTTTTTGATGTAGAGAGATGCTTCACTTGGACTTCTTTGAAATCCGTTGTCTTGAAAGTATCGATCAATTCCCGCTGTTCCACGCTCGTGGTGCTTGTTTGAGTCCGTAGAGGGCCTTTTTGAGTCGATAGACTTTGTCTTCTTCTCCTTTCTTCTCATATCCTCGTGGTTGTTCCACATAGACTTCTTCTTCTAGTGTTCCATTGAGGAATGCTGACTTGACGTCTAGCTGGAATATTGGTAACTCCATTTGAACTGCTAGTGCTATAACTGTTCTTATTGTCTCCATTCGCGCTACTGGTGCGTAGGTTTCGTGAAAATCGATGCCAGGCTGTTGTGAATAGCCTTTTGCCACCAATCTCGCTTTGTGCTTCCGGATGGAACCGTCTTCGTTAAATTTGGTCTTGTATATCCATTTTAGACCTATGACCGGTTTGTCTTTTGGTTTGTCAATGAGCTCCCAAGTCTTATTCTTCTCGATCATTGAGATCTCCGTGTCCATTGCTTCTGTCCAGACTTTGTCTTTTGCTGCTTCTTCAAATTTCTGGGGTTCACAAGAAAAATATGCTACGTGACTTAATTCATAAATTTCTCTTAAGGATCTGACCTTTAATAGAGGTGAGTCTGAATCTGTCACAACGTCTCTAAAGTTTTCTCTTGTTGGACTCGTTGTTAGACTTCTTCCTTGGCTTGGATTTTGATCCGCCTCATTTGGTGTTGTTGGTGTAGTTGTTGGATTCTCCAGGATCTCATTTGTTGATGGAGGTTGAGTATCCTGAGTTTCCCAGCTCCACTCGGCCATTTCGTCGAAGATAACGTCTCGTGAAATCACCACCTCGTTCTTCAATGGATTGTAGAGTCTATAACCTTTGGATTCGTCACTATATCCGATGAAGATGAGCTTCTCTCCCTTTTGGTCAAACTTGTCTCGATTTGGGGTAGAGATGTGTGCATATGCTATGCATCCAAATACTTTGAGGTGATCCACTTGCGGCCTTTTGTGGTGCCATGCTTGAAAAGGTGTTTTGTTATTCACTGCTTTGGTTGGCGATCTGTTCAGGATATAGATTGTTGTATTGACCGCTTCGGCCCATAGTTGGTTGGGAATTTTCTTAGCAGTCATCATGCTTCTTGACATCTCCACAATTGTACGATTCTTTCGTTCTGCTACGCCATTTTGTTGTGGTGTGTATCGCACTGTCAACTGTCTCTTGATTCCGTTGGTGCGACAGTACTCCATGAATGGTTTGTAGATGAACTCTCCACCACGATCTGTTAGGAGTGTCTTGATTTGATGCCCGCTTTCCTTCTCAGCTGTTGCTTTGAATTGAAGGAACTTGGAGAAAGCTTCTTACTTTTGCTCAAGAAAGAATACCCACATCATTCTAGTATGATCATCCACAAATAGTAGAAAGTATCTCTTACCACCTATGGATTTTGTTCTAGTTGGTCCACAAATATCAGCGTGTACCAACTCTAGTGGTGCTTTTGCTCTCCAAGTAGTTTTTGGAAATGGAAGGCGATGCATTTTGCCATATATACATCCTTCACAGACCTTATCTTCTCTGTTGATTTGAGGAAGACCGACCACCATATTTTTCTGCTTCAATAATTTAAGCCCTTTGTAGTTTAGGTGTCCATATCGAAGATGCCATAGGAAAGATTCATCCATGCTTTGGCTCTTCATTGCTAATTCTTCATTCCTCGACATTGTGAGAGGAAACATCCTGTTGGAAGTCATCGAAATTTTCGCCACCTTCGAGTTGTTGGATTTGTTGATAATCTCACATTCTCCGTTATCAAACAATAGCTTGTAATTTTTAAGCATTAGTTGTCCAACACTTAGAAGATTTTGAGCTAATTCGAGAACGTACAAAACTTCTTGGATTAGAGTTTTGTTACCTCCCTTTCCTTGTACGATGATTGTACCCTTTCCTTCAACTTCCAGCTTTTTACCGTCTCCAATCTTCACGTGGGACTTATATGTATCATCCATCTCGGTGAAGGACTCCCGATCTCCAGTCATATGATTACTGCAACCGCTGTCCACCACCCATGGAAGTTGAGATTTCTGCTCTGCTTTGAAGCAAGTGTATTCGACTAGTTTTTCTTCGTCCTTTTGTGCGAAGCTTGATTCGCCTTCTTCTTTCTTGTTTTGGAACCAACAATCTCTTTGAGAGTGATTTTGAATTTTGCACTTGGTGCACCTGAACCTGCATTCTTTGGTAGCAAGGTTAGATTTTTTGCAAATTTTGCATCCGTCGTTGGAGTTGTTTGGTTTCTCCTGATTCGGCTCCGATTCTTCGCTTTTCTTGAAATTCGGTCTTCCTCCTTTCTTTTGGAAGTTGCCCCCTCTGCGGTTCTGCTCTTCTTTGATGTCGAACTTGGATTGAAAAGCTTGTTCGAGTTGTTGGTTAGTAAACCGACTCAATCTCTGCTCTTGAGCTACAAGTGATCCCATTAGCTCCGTCATGGGTAATTTTCCAAGATCTTTGGTTTCTTCTATGACAGCGACGACGTGCTCAAACTTCGGCGTTAGACTGTGGAGGATCCTCTCCATGATCTTCTTCTCGTCGATAGTCTCTCCAGTGACTTTGATCTGGTTCACTATCTCTGCAACACGAGAATGAAAGTCTTTGATGATTTCGTCTTCTTTCATCGCCAGGTTGTCAAATTGACGCCATAGATTTTGGCGTTTTATGGAGATTGCCTTCTCGGAACCTTGAAATTCGTTCTTCAGACTTCCCAAGCTTCCTTGGCCGATTTGATGCCAAAAATTCTTGGAAATATTGTTTTGCTTACAGCTTGCTGAATTATCCTCAATGCGGTGGCGTTCCTCTTGACATTCTCCTTATGTTCCTTCATCTTCGTCGCGCTTGTTTTGGGATCGTCATCTTTTGCCGATTCCGCCTTTTTCCGGTTGATGTGGAATTGTTATCTTGTGGTGATTGTTCGATGCCTTCTTGAACAATATCCCACAAGTCTTGCGAAATGAAGATAGTCTCCATTTGTGCTTTCCAGTATTCGTACAATTCTCCATAAAAAATTGGGATTTGATTTGGAGAGTTGGCGAACATGGAACTTGACGATGGTGCTGCCATTGGATTTTGAGGGGATTTTTTTTGGTAGAGTTTTTGAGAGGGTTTTGTGAGGGTAGGTTATAATATGGTTATCAAAGTACTAAAGTGTAACTTTTCTGATGTGGAAGATCAGTTATTAAAACCGCAACCACAGAGCATACTCAGCGTAACTTTAGCTCTGATACCAAATTTGTTGGGGCGCTAGCGGAAATGTAGCGGAATTTAGGATCGAAAAGATAGTATTTTGATAACTCACTCAATTGATCACTCAATTTTGTAAATATTACAATTTGGTCACTTAGACCTTTACTCTCACCACTCATAAATGCCTCTCTACTTCTTCTTTCTTATTTCTTCAACTCACCCTCCACTTTGTTACAAGTGAGGCTATTTATAATAGCCATGATACAGGTAGTAGGTAGAATTTGTGGTTTGTAAAATTTTAATTATTTTAACATATCACATCTTAATTAATTTGGTAGTTAGGAGTTGAGATATTTTTGTAAGAGTGGTAGAGACTAATCTAGAGAATTGTAGATTAATCTTCAACAGGACCTTCTTCATTTCTTATCTATGTAAGGTAATTTAGTCTTTTGCTTGTTGTGAAGTATACAAGACACATGAAGCCAACCAGGAACACAAAAATTAAAGTGGACATACATTGATTAAAAACTTGAACAATGTAGAGCACAGACCATATTGTCCCAGCCAGCTTGAGATTCAACTCCATTGAATTTTACGCTGACTATGAGAAGAAGTGATACCAACCATTTTATTTATACATTTCAGTTTAACTAGTTTAGATCGCAGCGTGATGTCACATTGTTTTGAATTGGAATTCGTGTAACAATACATACCCATACATAAAATAATAAATTACTAAATTACTACATAATTATTTTTCATAAAATGATAAACAAAAGTCTAGATGAACTTCAAACAGTAATAATTAAATTAATTCAACTAAAAAAATTAAAGTAAGCAACATTTATTGATAGAAAATCATATTTTAATTATTGAATAAAGAGATTTAGAGAAAAACTAAAATCGAGGCCAACGATCGAGTTCAGGTAATGCCCATCGTATATAACCATGCGGGTAGTAAATTTCATACAATATACATACCCAAAAAATTGTATAAAGAGATCTAGAGGAAAAAATAAAATTGAGGTAGGCTTGACAATGGTCGGGTTTGGATAGTTGATATTTGTTACCTACCAGTTGAAGTTTCAGGTTCAGGTAATACCAGCGTACATAACCCTTCGAGTAGTAAATGTCACACTGTATCGGTACCCATAAGTTTTCGGGCGAATTATAGTTATACCTACCCGTATCCGCACATAACAGTTGTAGTTTTGGGTTCGGGTAATACTTGTTGTATATAACAGTTCGGGTAGTCAATGTCCACCGTATCTATACTCATTAGTTTTCGCGCGGTTTTTCTTTATCACCTGCCTGCTCCCATACATAATGGTTTTAGTTTCGAGTTCGGGCAATACGCCCTGTGTATAACCTTTCCGTTAGTAAATGTCACATCGATCGTATCCCCACCTGTTAATTTTCTGGCGGTTTTCAATTATACCCTACCGGTACCCGCACACAACAGTTTGCTTATTTACCCATACCCTAAATCTACCCAGTCAATTTGAATTTGACCCTGTTTGATGTAATCGAGTTGAGCCGGATACCTGCAATGGTGGTTATTATTCACATCCTCCTCTAAACTTAAATAGAAACAGTAGCAAATAGTGGCATTTGTATACTAAAAAACATTTTTTAAAAAGTGAAACTAAAAAGTAAACTGGAAAAATCTAAAAAAAGAGTTAACGAGCACTATTACTTACTGTTGCTAAGTGTAAGTTGGGAGAATATCTTGAGTGACTATTATTGATGAATATGTTGGATATATATACAAGAATATTGTCTAACAACTGAAGGAATAACAAACTTCTATTGTACAACCATTTCACATGTGTGGGTTTAATGGAGTAAATAAAGAGAGACTAGTGGGTTTCTTATCCGCTAATACCCCCAACAAGGCCATGGACGAACCATACTTGGAGCTTCGATCATAACAGAGGTAGATGGTTTTTATGTAGAGGTTTGGTGACAATGTTCACAAGTTGGTCCACTGTAGAGACATAATTAATATGGAGGACGCAGACTCAACTTGGTCGCGGATGAAGTGAAAGTAGAGAGCATCATGCTTCGATCGGTGCTGATGACGGGTTTTGTTCATGAATATTGCTCCAATGTTATCTCAAAGCAGTAGAGGAGTTTGTGGTAGGGGTGAGTGCAGCTCTTGAAGAAGATGTTTCAACCATATTAATTTGGTCGTTGTTAAGCGAGGGACCGATACTCTACTTCGGTGCTCGATCGTGCGACGACACGTTGCTTCCATGACATCCTACTAATCAAACTTTTCCCATGACATATATCATATCTATATTGAAACCAACTGTCGTCCGAATTGGAGACCCATCCGACGTTCGGTGGCTGTGGTGGGAACGAAGTGAAGATATTTAGACAGGGTCCCCTTCAGGTAGCATAGAATTCTTTTAACCGCTTGCCAATGGTGTTAGTTGGTGCATGCATGTATTGACAGACACGATTGATAGTAAAAGTAATGCCCGGACGTGAGATTATGGCATACTGTAAGGATCCGAAGGTTTGGCGATATAGTGTCGGATTGTCAAAGGCAGTGTCGGCATGTTGGAGTCGATGAGAGGGATCAGCTGGTGTGGAGATGGAGGGAGAGCTGGCCATCTTGGCTCACTCCAGGATTTCTTTGATATAATGCTCTTGGGAGAGATGAATGCCGTTTTCTGTGCTTGTGATTTTGTGGCCCCAAAAATTGTTCGAGTCGACCCAAATCCTTGAGGGCGAATGTCTGATCAAGTGACTCAATGAATGATTGAATGTATGTGTTATTGCTTCCCGTGATAACAAGATCATCGACGTAGACGAGGACATAGGTGGTGGCGGATGAATTATGTGAAATCGACATGCAATAAAGCCTTGAGTGAAGGAGATAACGTTTGTGCTTATTGAACCAAGCTCTTGGCGCTTGCTTCAGTCCGTAAAGAGCTTTGTGTAGACGGAATATGTAACCCGGTTTGGTGCGATCCTTAAATCCCTCTGGCTATGCCATGTACAATTCTTCAGTTAAGTCTCCATTAAGAAATGCATTGTTGATTTCGAGTTGTCGGTGATCCTAGCCACGTGATAGAACGAGGGAGAGGACAAGTCAAATTGTCGTTGGCTTGACCAGGGGGCTGAATGTATCATAAACTTCAACTCCTTTCTCTTGACTGAATCCTTGAGCTCCGAGCCTGGCCTTGTAGCGTTGGAAAGACCCATCCGAGTGTGTCGTGATCCTGAAAATCCACTTACAACTAACAACATTCACGTTAGAAGGACAAGGAACGAGTGACCATGTTCCATTTCTTATGAGCGCTTCATATTCGCTTTGCATTGTACATTGTCAACATATATATAAAATCGCTTGTTTAAATGTGCGTGGTTCGATGGTAGCGGAGGTCTGGACGGTGGCAACGAAGATTTTTGGTTGAAGGGAGTTGGTGGTAGCTTGAGTGCGCATGGTGTGTGTTTTCTGGGTGGCTGGTCGATAATTCGTGGATGGTTGTGTGTATATAGCTTGTGAGCTTTGTGTGTGTAGTTGGTATGATGAGGTTGGTTGGGTGGGAGAGTGAATAGGTGCTGAAGCTGGTGGTGTATAAGCAGGGGACGTGTTTGAGCTAGAGGTGGAAGTGGTAGGTTGGGTTGACAGTGGTGTGGGTTGATGATAGGCTTGTGTCAAACTAACCCTAGTAGCGGTGGTCTCGAGAAGCATCATCATGACAGGCAATGTTGAGGTGGTCATTGTAGTGGATGGAGTGAGCGGAGCAACATCAGGTTGTAGGTTGGCGAAAACAAAGATACCCTTTATGCTTTATGTTGTAACCAAGGAAAATACATGGGAGTGAGCGGAAATCAATTTTGTGATCTGGTCTAGTGAAAAAAAGATACGGACGTAAGTACGGATACCATAGGCAGCCGAAATTTTTTAGAAAATTATAATCCGGACATTTGTTATAAAGATGATGGTAAGGAGAATGATATGTAAAAATAGGAGTGATAGTACAATTTTGGAGATAGGTGGCCGTTTTGAAGGCATGTTCCTAGAAAATATGAGGTAAAGAAGATTGAGTGGGTAGAGTGAGACCTTTTTCTATGATAACTCAATTTCGACACTCGATCGCACCGTTTTCCCCTGGGTGTGAAAACAAGAAACACTACACTTTTTGCCTCCAACCAGATGTTAGAGCAGATGTTCCAACATTTCGTGGAGAGACTACCTAAAGATCCACTTCAGGGAGAACAGCGAAGGATATTTCAAAGACTTGACCAACCGGCGGTTCACTTTCCCAAACTCTATTTCCATACTTCTCAGGCATGGATCCTACTTCTTGGGTAAGAAAGTGCTCCAAGTTCTTTACATACACCATATTCCCCTGATACAGTAGGTTGAGACGATGTCCCTTTTCTTAGAAGCATGTGCCGATATTTGATATCAAGGGCGGTCAGTAGAAAGGCAGAAGCCAAGGTGGGATGATCTATCAGAGGAGTTGTTAAGGAAGTTTGAAGATCTCAGGTCTAGAATGCTTAAATTAAATCCAGCGCTTATAGAACTTTACTTTGTACAAATCTTCATCAGCGGCTTGGATGAGGAAATTCAACCAGTATTATGGATCCTTAAACCACCATACCTCACCGATGCATTCCTCCAAGCTTGGATGGAAGAGGCAGCCATGGAAGCAAGGAAGAAGAAGATGAGGGCCACATTTAAGTTGACCATGCAGACGCCCCAAAAAGTCGTTGAACAACAGACGTGCACCAAGATTTCCTAGAGAAAAAAAGGGTTATGTTATAAATGCGGGGATAAATAATTCTATGGCCATGTTTGTAGTAAGAAATGGATACACAAAATGGATGCAGAGGAACATAAAGGAGATGAGGAGGAGATGGAGGAAGAGGCGGAGGAGCTTGGGGAGGACGCCGCCATTGAAATGTGTATGGAAACAGAAGGAAACCTTCACTACAAGAAATCCGTTACTTGCCGTCGATTATAAGTCAGGTTTGTCGTCGGTCACCAACCGACGGTATCAACTTAGCGTCGGTCGACGACCGACGGTGAAATTAATGACGCTAATGCCTTTCCTGTCGGTAAAAAAATAGGGCGACGTTAACAACCGACATCAGTCTAGTCAACGTTTTTTTACTGCAACTTAACATCGGTTGGAAGCGACGACAAATACCCGACGGTAGGTACAGGTCAACTATCCTTTGACTAGATTAAGCGTTGGTTATAACCGATGACAAATGCGGGTAAACTCTCTTTTGATTGTTGTTTTGCGTCGGTTATGGTCGAACGACAAGATCACAAACCAACGGCATTACAGGTCTTCGATTCAAATTTATCGTCGATCATAACCAACGCCAAATACTTTCCAGCGATGGCAAGTTTGATTTACTGAACCAGTCTTTGTCTAGTTTCTCGAATTTATCATACTCTTCAATCCATTAAACCTGCACTAATAAAAACCTACAAATATTTACATTGCTATAATTTCATACAACATCTTGCACCAATATGGTTGTCAATCACGACTTCATATTACTAATATAATATGAAATCCAAACATTCAAACTAACATTCGATCCAAAATTCAACATTCCATGTTTCTACACATTCTACAGCACCTTACCGCTATCTTAGACACTTAATAGTTATAATAATCATCTTCATCCTCATCTTTTTGTTCCTCTTCATCTTCTTTCACTTGGTGCTTTCCTCGTGTCATTTCTTCCCTCATCTTACGGATTTCTTCTTCCAAAGCTCAAACACGATCTAGTGCCTCAGATGCGGTAGGATAAATGCCCTAGGAGATGAGAATCTGATTGACTATCGTCTGCACTAGACTGTCCAATGCATTTACCCTTCCTACATAGTCCAACCTATTAGTCTAAATGTAAGATTAATAGTTGATTATTTTATAATTACATATGAATGGAAGTAGTGTAATGACAAATATACCTGAGAAGGAGTTACTCCAAATCCTACTCTTCTCACTCAGCCACTATGCTTGGCTCCTTTGACACGACCAAGAGAATCATTTGGGGCTACATGCTTGGGAACTCCAGAGGTGTTGTCAAACGCCCTAATCTCACACTGCAAAGTAAATTTTGAAATTAGTTAAACAAATTTCTAAGTTAGATTAATATTATCCAATATATGTTCTCAAACATAACAGAATTTTTACTAACCACTTGTGGATCGGTATATTCCCCAGATTTCTTTGTGTAAGTTTGAGCATACAAGTCACCCCTACTCTGCACTTGATCTATTTTTTCCCTCTACATGTGGTAAGATAAATTATAGTTAGTATTAAAATAGTTTGAAAAGAAATAACACTAAGATCTTGTTCACTACTTACAATTTACAATCCTCTAACCAATATCTTCTTGGAACCACCAGTGTGTGGTGCATCGAAAACAACTTTGCTTATAGCATTCTTCTCAACTATTCGCTGCAGATTCTAACAACCAAATATAAAAAGATATGTATGATACAAAGAAAATATAAATATTCATTATGTTACCACACTTTCTGATCTCAACTTGTAGTCCACAAATAGTGTCCACATCGGTGCTGGAATCCTTTCGGCCTTGGCTACAATACAAGCTGCTCTAGAAGCTTGTGCACAGAGTGGTTTTGGGATGTTATCATTCTTCAAATGATTTATTTTTTAGCATCCTCAAATGATGTATCCGGTTCAATAGTGACCTGATTCCCCAAGTAAACACAAATCCAAGTTGGTAAATAATGTAATTTCAATGAAAAATGGATCACAAACTACTACTTACCATCACCGCCGCTAGAGCCGCTGCTTTCTGTGTCTCACACACATATGGCCATCCATCATAGTGCACGGGAAGCATGTAGTGATCCTTTGCAATCATCCTGAGGAACTGACCCAAAAGTCCAGCAGGATCGGTTCCACTTGTCAATTTGTTTTCGAATGGGATGATGACCCTCATTCCAGGATCAAGGGTAAGCATCCTTGCACTAGCAACCTACACCAACATGCTAGTACACATAAATATGCATTCAAAATAAAATAGTTTCATTACCACAATCACTTGTATGATCTAATCATCAAACTCTGCAACGACACCAACTTTACATAATGGAAAAGAGCTGGCATCAAAAGATGACAAGTCTTATGTTTCAAAGACCTCGACTTCAGACATAATACTCCCTTCGGTATTACCCATGTCATATAAGTCTCTTGGTTTCATATGTACCGGAATGCACCATCCATTGTGAACTTTATCTTGGACATAATATACTATTTTTCCTCGTTTGCATTAATATATGGCTCATCGTCTGCACGTTCACCTGTGTACAAGAGGTGTGAGAAGGTAATGGAAGTGAAACCAAACACATCTTTCTTCACAAATCTAGCATTCAGAGTGTTGGCCCCTTGACACTTGAATAACACTACAACAAATTCTCTATAGTAATTCAACTCTATAATGTCAACCAACTTCCCATAATATGCCACTTCTCCAGTTGTGTCGATTATGCACCGAACTTGCATAGCTTTGGGTTCCATAGCTTCCAAACACACCACTATTTTGAGTTTTTGAGTACTTTTCTCGTTTAAGTCCGAAACCGATACCCATTAACATCATAAGCATTAAATCTTCTTGCTTGTCGTTGAGGACCTCGAGCCAACACAATCAGCTCATTTGAATATGCTTCAACATCTTGATTATTTAGAATCTAGTTGTACATATGTAGATATGTGATTAGAAATTTTTAGAAATTTGCAAGTAAACCAAAATTAGGTGAGTACTTACTCGATCTCTAAACCAATTAACAAAGTCTCTATGAACAACTTTGTCCACTATAGATGTTTTTTTCCATGGTGGCATTTATTTAGAGTATGAAATTCCCTAATATTCAATGAGATTAATCCGATAATAGCAATAAGATATTATCTTTGAATGTGTAAGGGAAAGTACGAGCATTGAACTTACTCTAGAAAGCAATCAACTTGATTGGAATTCATCAAAACATGTCGGTGCCCTTGTAAGATTTCTAGCTCAGAAAGATTGCATTAGTATACACCACCAACATGCTTTCCAACCAAAGGGAAGGTAGATGCATCAAATGTTTGATCAACACCTACATCATGCACTTCAGACTCATGGTTGAATTTTGTCTGAACTGCAGCTTTGAAATATAATGATGTGAAGTTGAAGATTTCTTCAGAAATCCAAACTTCTGCTATAGATAAAAATCTACAAATAAACAAGACTAAGATTCTCACTAAACAACATCAATGTAAGCACTTAGAGTTGTGAAAAAAAAGAGTGATTTATTATTATACTGGTCAACCGAGTTTAACCTCTTTAACCAAATGGACTACAAGATGAACCATTACTCTGAAGAATGATGGGGTAGTAAAATCTCCAACCGACATAATGCTACAACTATCTGTTCTTGAAGCTTGTCTAGACCATCAAAATGTCCAACTTTTGCACATAATTGTTTCAAGCATGCACAAAACTCAACTAAGCCTAAACACACTTGAGCAGGTAGAACATTCGGAATGGCCAGTGATAATAACTCATGCATTAGAATGTGACAGTCATGAGTTTTCAATCCTATTAGCTTTCAATGTTCTACATCAACACATCTGGATTTGTTACTTGAGTATCCATCTGGCACAATAATATCCTTTAAACTCCTAAGCATAATTGTTATTTCTTGCTTGCCCAAGGTATGCAAAGCAGTAGGACATGTATTTCCCTCATCTATTGGCCAAAGTTCCATAGCTTTCAAATCAAGTCGTGCTTTCAAATGATCTTTGCTTCGATCCTTCTCATTCAATAGAGTATATAAAATGTTATCACACACATTTTTTTTCAATATGCATAACATCCAAATTGTGTTGAAGCAAATTGAACTCCCAATAAGCAAGTTGAAAGAAACACCATTTTCACTTCCAAGTGCTCTCTTCTTTTTTGGAGGTCCATCAGTTTTGGTTTC
The DNA here is from genome assembly GCA_030674075.2 of Linum usitatissimum. NCBI lineage: Eukaryota > Viridiplantae > Streptophyta > Magnoliopsida > Malpighiales > Linaceae > Linum > Linum usitatissimum. Next base: position 4,251,255 of record JAUJYP020001424.1, read on the forward strand.
CTTCTCCTTCCCAAATGTGACGGTAACAATTTTGACTTGTTTCAATATTTCTGATCTTGATAATTGTTTGGTTGGCCCCCTTTACTCAACTTTACCATTAAATCTGATTTCTTATGTCGAAAATGATATCCCATGGGAAAGAACCATCTACTACCAATAAAAAAACTCTTGAAACAACCTCCCAAACTTAAATGTTGTTCATCAAAATTACAAATGGGACATGCTTGCATTGTGTAAGTGTTCCAGCCAGATAACAGACTTAATCCTGGAAAATCGCTAACTGTCCACATCAGCGCTGCTATCAACGTGAACTTCATTTTTTGATACATCAAATGTTTCAACTCCGGTCCATAATAGTTTTAACTCATCAATCAATGGTTGTAGATAGATATCTATATCATTTCTTGATGCTTTCTTCCCAGGAATGATACTAGATTGAATCATACCCGTCACGTCCATACATTCCTAACGAGTGTAACCTACAACCAGCAAAGTCCAATAAGCTTTTCAAACCGATCTTATACTCATCGGAAAGGTGGTGCATTTTAATCCAAGACTTATCCATTTGAAAATCACCTAATTGAATTTAAACCAAAGATAATATTTCAATGTCTTAATAATCAATAATTATATCAAACGAATCAACTAAATACATATTTCAATGTATATCTTAATCTATTGTTCAACCTAATTAATAATACTAATTCAATAATTAGATACACATATTTAGTTCAAAAAATTAAATTACATACCTTACAATGACGGAGAACTAAATATTTCTCGGGTTTCACACAAAAGAACGAGCAACAATTTTTAAACCTTGCATTAAAAAACAACTAACAATGATTAAAAAACATCATAATTAATAATATTAAAATTAACAAAAAAATTAGGTCAATGTGAAAATTTACCACAAACGTTGAACTTTGGATGGAATATGGGAAGGAGGCACAGCGGAAAGTGAAGCAACGGCGCCAACGGTGGCATCGGCGGCAACGACGGATGGCAGCCGTAGCGGTTGTAAGAGAATCGGAGTTGAGAGAATTTTCGGATTTGAAAGAGTGTAAAATGAACTATTTGTCTGAGTTTGGGGTTTTTATACTCGAAGTATTTCGCGTCGGTCGCTAAGCGACACTAAATGTAACAACCGATGCTAAGTAACACAGATTTTTTCCATTACTTAGGATCGGTTATAACCGACGCTATTTCAAACCACAACCAACAGCAAAGTAGACGCCTTTTAAGAACGTTGTTGATCGGTCAAATATTTGTCGTCGGTTGGTTAACGACCGACGCTATATTTCATGCCAAGATTCAGGATAATGGCGCTACTTTGACTGGTCAAACATTTGTCATCGGTTTACATATAAGCGATGACAATTAATTAACACCGTTGACCATTTACTTGGCGTGAATATTTGCCATCGGTTGATAACCAACAGACAAGAAGTCCCGAGAGTCTTAACTGCTCGTCGGCTATTTAACGACTGAAGCTAAATACATTAGCCATAACCGACGCGATATACCTCTTTTCTTGTAGTGCTTACTAGGGGCTCCCCTATCAAGGTGAAAGGGAAGGCGAAAAAACATCCCTTGCTGATATTGATTGACATAGGGGCTAGCCACACCTTCTTGAACCAAAGATATGTGGATGAGCTCTAATTGAAGTTACGACCAGCGATTCCTATGAGAGTAAAGATGGCCAATGGAGATGCTCTCTTGAGCACCAAACAGTGTAAAGGGTTTTCATGGATGATGGAAGGAAAAAGATTCTCCTTTGATGTTAGAGTCCTAGACCTTAAGGAAAATGACTTGGTTTTACCGTTGAATTGGTTAAATATGGTGAGTCTAGTGCAGATGGACTTTGAGAAAATCAACATGACCTGTGAGTGGGAAGGAACACCGTTAGTGTTGCAAGGAGTGGAAGAAACTGAATAGTGCAAGGGTCTGTCAGGCAAGGAGTTGAGGAAGGATCTAATGAAGGGGAAGATAGCTAGCATGACAGACTCCTTCTTGGAGATGAAGGTGCAAAATAATGAACAAACCTTACATGAAGAGATACAACCAATTATAGAGAAGTACAAGGAGGTTTTCAAAGAACCCAATACCCTACCACCAACAAGAGACCATGATCATCATATTCCCTTGGACCCTATTGCCAAATCAGTCAACTTGTGACCTTACAGGTGTACCCCTGATCAGAAGGATGAAATTGAGAGGCGGGTGGAGGATATGATAACGAACCAAATAGTGCTAGAGAGCCATATCCCTTTTGCTTCTCTAGTTCTTCTAGTGAAGAAGAAGGATGGAGGGTGGAGGTTCTGTGTGGACTACCGTCAATTGAACAACCTCACCATGAAAGATAAGTTCCCAATACGTCTCATTGTAGATTTAGTGGATCAACTGCAGGGTTCTCACTTGTTTAGTAAGCTAGACTTGAGAGCAAGTTACCATTAATTTAGGATGGAACCTACATACCAGGACAAGATTACTTTCAAAACTCATCATGGGCACTTTGAATTCATGGTGATGACTTTTGGCCACTACCTTCCAAGCGTTGATGAACACGTTACTCGCTCTATCTTTGAGGAAGTTTGTTATGATGTTTTTTTATGCCATCTTGATCTATAGCCCTACTATAGAGAGTCATCAGGAATACTTAGAAAGTACTCTATAGTTATTAAAGGCATAAGAGTTGTATGCTAAACTGTCCAAATGTTCGTTTGTACAGCAGAAGATTGAATACTTATGCCATGTGATCAGTAGGGAAGGGGTAGCAATTGATCAGAGTAAGGTGGAAGCCATTAATAATTGGCCAATTCCAACCAACCTTAAGGGTCTGAGAGGATTCATTAGGCTTACAAGGTAGTATAGGAATTTTATTAAGGGGTATGGAGTAGTGAGTAAAACCCTGACAAAATTATTGAAGAAGGAAAACTTCCATTGTTTAGAGAAGGCTACTGAAGCATTTGAAAAACTTAAGGAATGCATGACTGAGGCTCTCGTGTTGGCCTTACCTAACTTTCACCTTCCATTCACTTTGGAAACTGATACATCTGGGACCGAAATAGGGGTTATTCTGGCACAACAGGAAAGACCAGTAGCATACTTCAGTCAAGCTCTCATCACAAGAAACCGAGGGTTGTCAACTTATGAGAAGGAATACTTGGCGGTGATAATTGCAGTAAACCAATGGAGGCATTACCTAGAGGGCAGGCCATTCACCATAGTGACGGATCATGAAAGTTTGAAGCACATACTAGAGTAAAAAATACACACAAACATCCAGAAAAAGAGCTAGTCAAACTCCTTGGCTTGGATTTTTAAATCAAATATTGCCAAGGGAAGTTGAACAAGGAAGCTGGTGCCATTTCTAGGAAGTTTAAAGAAGCATCTTGTGCTAGTTTATCACCAGTACTGCTTAAATTGACGCTCAACATCGAAGATAGTTATATTGGAGATGCTGAGATCCAGTAATTGATCATTGAGCAGGCAGTCATGATAGGAGGACCTTTCTGCTATTCTTATGAGGAAGGGTTGCTGAGGTATAAGGGGTTGGTGTGCATAGGCAATGGAAGTGAACTCAGAAACCAACTTATGGAGTTGTTCCATTCTTCTCCGGTTGGAGGCCATTCTGGAGGTCATGCAACTTACTAGAGGATTAAGAGATATTTCTATTTGCCTAAACTCAAACTAATGGTGCTTGAATGGGTTTCCAAGTGCCAAGTCTGTCAACAATGGAAGGCTGAGAATGTGCCATATTCAGGCTTACTTCAACCCTTTCCAATTCCTGAACAGGCTTGAAAATACATCTCCATGGATTTCAATGAAGGATTACCAAAATCAGAAAACAAGGAGGCTATACTGATCACGGAGGATCATTTTACCAAATATGGACACTTCATAGCTCTCAGCCACCCCTATACTGTAGTGAAAATAACTCATGTGTTTATGGAAAACATCTTTAAGCTTCAAGGAATGCTAACAACCATTGTCTCTGACAGGGATACCATACATCAGTGCTTTCTAGAAGGGAATGTTTAAATTACAAGAGGCTAAGCTACTATATTGTACTGCCTACCATCTTCAAACAGATGGATAAACAAAGAGAGTCAGTAGGTGTTTGGAGGACTATTTGAGGTGTATGGTGATTAACTCTCCTATCAAAACGCAGCAATGGCTACCCATAATAGAATGGTGGTATTACACCAATTACCACATCAGCTTGAGGTTGACACCCTTTGAAGTGATGTATGGCTACTGATAAGGCTAAAATTTGTAGCAGTTATCTATCCTTTTTATGCATGCTTTTGAGTTACTATTAGTATGTTCGAGTTTCATTTCCCTATGATTTCGTGTTTTGACATCATGTGTATAGATCCGTTAATTTGGACCGTTTCGGTCCATTTCATGTTTTCTTTGTAGTACTTGTCACCTATAGGTACTATGGAGATAGGTGATCTAATTATGAAGCCAACAACGTGGTGTGGAGAATGACTGGAGTTCGAATGGGATGTCGAGAAAGAAAATGGCGCAGTAGAGGGATTGCACGCCATGCAGACCATGATCCTGTCAAGGAGCTCGGCCTCAAAACAAGGGCACGACGTGCACCACTGCACGTCGTTCCCCCCTTTTTGCAACGAGGAATCTTGAAGAACAGAAGGTGCACGGCGTGCACCAGTGCACGTCATTCCCTTCTTTGTGGTATGCGGAACGGAGAAGATAGGAAGGTGCACGGCATGCACCCCTGCACAGCCTGCACCCACCAAATCCGGCTGCTACCTATAAAAGATAAATTTTTGAGGAAAGAGAGTAGACTTCCCCAACTTCATTTTTCCTCGATTTTCCCCAAGTTTCCTCTGTAAAAACCAGCATAAATCATTCCATAGAAGGACAATTGAAGATCCATAGGAGTTCCTATCAAGGATTGAAGCTAGGATTGAAGATAGAAGACCAAAAGCAACGATTGAAAGAAGAACAAGTCGTTTTCTCTTCATCACGATGATGGTTAGGGTTTGTTTGATTTGTTTTCTTCTAGCATCACGAGTAGCTAATTTCGTAGAGATTCTTGGTTGAGATGTAGGAATTGAGCCATGATACCTGTTTTGAATGTATAAGAACGACGATTGTGGATGTTTGGATTGTAATGAAAGATTGCCTCATTTGATTGGTTTTTAACATAATTTTTGTTACGGCTAGAATTAGGTCAAATTTATGGATTCCGTTGTTCATGATAGACTTAGGAATTAGTAAGATTGTCGATCGAGCATAGAATTAAGTTACCGGTGGGGTAAACCGATAACCTAATTCTACCTTTTGTGTTTCTTCAAGTTTTAACATTAGTCATCTTGTAATTGGCGGGCGCTCTGGTTTGCACCCAATGGACCAAGTTGGGTGTAGTTATCGGTAGCTTAGGCGTTGATGGACCAAGTTAATGCTATTTCCAATTACTAGTGATTTCTTTTAATTCTGGAAGAACACCTTATTACTTTGTAGAACTTCTCGGTGTTCATTAATGGCTAGCCGGATTAAGGTTATTTCTACCTTAGTTGGGAAGCTAGGAGTGGTAATCCACGTGCATGATCGTGCCACAGATTGATAGGAGTGATAGGAGGAATTGTTTTATTCAATTCAAGTCCATATTCATTCGTTTTGAATGCATTTAAGAAGTTGAGCTTAATGACTCATCTCTTCCAAGAACTCGATTTCTCCATTTGAATCAACCCTTAATTTGTTAGTTTAATTTAATCATTTGAGTAATTAATATCAAAACCAATTATTTCAGTCTAAACCGTGTTGACGAATTCGAGTAGAGGCATAACGAGAGGAACGTTCGGACACAAAAGACATTTGTGTTATCGGAATAACTTCACAGTTATTTCGTCGATCAAGTTTTTGGGGCCGTTGCCGGGGACTTCTGTCGTTCCTTCAAAAGAACTTAATCGGTGCCGATTTAGGCATTCGACTCCATTTTAGTTTTGTTTTCTCGTCTCTTGGTTGTTGTTTGGGTTTAACTTTGGTGTGTTGTTTTTGGATGTGCAGGAGTGTAGCTGCAGTTTATGAGACAGTCTCCCGTGAGCGACGACTTCGGAATCTGCAAAGTAATCTCACACCGCCTTGACTTAAGCTCATGAAGTTCAATGGGGGTCCATGCGGATGTGATTCCCATGAGGCTTTTCTTCTTCTCGCTCCAAGGGAAGGCCAAAGCTAGGTTGGACAACCAACCAAATCAACTCGTACAGGACATGGGATGCTTTGGCTAAAACATTCCTAGAGGAGTTCTTGCCACCCTACATGACAGACGCAATTAGGGGCAGATTAGTAACTTTTAGCAGAGATATGTAGAGCTCTATCACGAGACTTGGGATCGTTTTCAAGCCTTGTTGTACTCTTGTCCTCATCACAACATGGAGGAGTGGACTCTAGCAGACATATTCGCGCATGCTCTTGACTATGAGAACACGCGAATGATCAACCAAGCTACTGATGGTGATCTGAAGTCACTTACTCCAACGAGGTGTCCGCAGCTATTCAGGGAAATGGCTGTCAAGACTAAGAGTTGGGCGCGCCTACAAGCACCGAGGAGCTTACAGGCACAGTTGCTCTGCCATCATCAAGCACGCCTCAACAAACCCTCGATGACAACTCCGACCAATCTCTCCATCTTCTCCATTCCAAGGTTTATGCATTGGTGCATCAGATGAACAACATGGCCTTGTCCAAGGCACCAGTCAAAGAGGCTGCACCACCTCCTAAACCTCAACCACGGAAGGCAGTGATGGTGTACCACTACGAGGGTTGTGGCCATGAAGGAAATGATAGGTCAACATGTCAACTCTTCTCGGAAGAAGCTGCTCCTGAAGAAGATGTAGATAATTTTGAGCATGTGGATTATGTCCAAGGGGGTCAGAATCAACAGGTTGGATACAATACAGTTGGTTATCAAAATAACTTCCGACCCAAATAAGGTGGATACTACAATTATCCACGGAAAAATCAAGGCTACCGGAACTACCAACAAGGTCTGGGACCTCAAGGGCAAGTTCCTAACCCGCCACAGAGAGCTCCTCAAGGAAAAGACCTCAAGGACAACCAAATTCCGGGTACAACCAATGGTTCCAAGGAAATCAAGGCTACCATCTGGAAAATCATAGGGGTTACCTACCCCAGGGACAACAACAGGGTTTCAAACAGCATGGTTTTCAAGCATCTTCGCCCGGGTTTCCACCAGCAGCTGCACCTTAAGTTGGATCTTCATCTTTAGCAGCATCTCCGATAGACAACAACGCCATGCTACTTCAACTCCTTCAGACCCAACAAACACTCATCCAGAACCAACAAACTTCAATCAACAAGTTGGAAGCTCAAATGGAACGCCTCCTCTCCATTCGAAAACCAGGTACCTTACCTGGAAATACTGAGGAGAATCCCAAAGGTGATTATGCTGAATTGAAGACCATCACTACTAGGAGTGGGAAAAAAATAAATTCTATTCCCATAGTAGTGAAGCCTCCCATAGCGATTCCCCCAAAGTTGGTTGTTGAAGATGAGGGAGTCATTGAGGATCAGTTAGCGGACGAGAATGCAACTAATGATAATAAAGATGGAGCCAAAGGGGCTGAAGAAGAACAGCTCTCACATCCCGTGGGAAAGGGGCCTACAAAGACCAATGGAGCTAGGTCTAGCTCAAAACCAATTTTGGCACCTTACAAGCAAAAGGCCCCATATCCCAACAGGCTTGATGAGGATTCTTGAGCCAGGAGTTTTGCCCAGTTTGTGCAGATACTAAGGGGGGTACGACTCACCCTTCCCTTCAATGAAGCCATTGCAAAGATGCGAGATGTTTTAAGGAGATATTCACCAACAAGAGGAAGCTCACGGAAACGGCCAATATCACCCTTAACGAGCAATGTTCAGCAATAGTCACCACATTCATTCTGACCAAGCTCAAGGATTCGGTAGTTTCCATATCCCTTGTAGAATTGGTGAATTAAACATTAAAAAAAGCTTAGCTGATTTAGGTGCTAGCATAAATGTAATGCCATATTCTATGTATAGAGCACTAGACCTAAATGAACTCATGCCGACTAGGATGAGGATTCAGTTAGCAAATAAATCTTTAAAATATCCTAGGGGAGTGGTAGCAGATGTCTATGTTAGAATTGGAAATTTTGTGTTCATAGTTGACTTTGTGGTGGTCGATACCGGAGATACTGATTTATCTCTTATCTTGGGTAGACCTTTCCTCAATACATCTAAGGCAATCATAGATGTATTCGAGGGAACTCTCACCTTGCATGTTGACTAGGAACATGCCACCTTCAATTTGACTGAGAGTATGAAATTTACTCATGCTCAAGATGACATTGATTTTGATGAGGTTGAAGTTGAGGATGTGGATTTCATTGCTTCGGCTTTTCAGGTTAATGGTTTGTTTTATCTAGATGCCTTGGATTCGTCCTTGAGTAATCAATTGTTGCAGGAATCACCTGACGAACAGGGTTTCGACATAGATCCGACTGAAGGTCAAGCAGAAGTTACTCCGCTCATGGGAATATCTACGGTGAAGAGGATGTCATACGAGGAGCCGCCCGAGCTCGAGCTCAAACCGCTTCCTGCTCATTTGGAGTACGCGTTCCTCGCGGGAGTTTCCAAACTACCAGTCATCATCAACTCGTCTCTCACGCCGGATCAAAAAGAGAAGTTGGTGAATCTTCTTCGCCATCACAAGGAAGCGATTGCGTGGCAAATTTCAGATATCAAGGTCATCATCCCTAACAAGATTTTGATGGAAGAGAACTTCCGTCCGATAGTTCAACCTCAACGGAGACAGAATCCAAAGTTGCAAGAGGTTGTCAAGAAGGAAGTTGTGAAGCTGATGAATGCTGGCATCATCTACCCCATTTCAGACAGTGAATGGGTTAGTCCGGTTCACGTGGTCCTGAAGAAAGAAGGCTTCACAGTGGTTGAGAATGAGAAGAAGGAACTCATCTCCACCCGTATACTGGGTGGAGAGTTTGTATTGGTTACAGGAGACTGAATGATGCCACCAGAAAGGACTATTTTCCGCTCTCGTTAATGGATCAAATACTCGAACGCCTTGCAGGCCACGAGTATTTCTGTTTCTTGGATGGGATGTCGGGATACTTCCAGATCCCAATAGCTTCGGAGGACCAGGAGAAGATGACGTTTACTTGTCCTTTCAACACCTTTGCATACAGAAGGATGCCGTTTGGATTGTATAATGCCCCTGCCACTTTTCAGAGATGTATGCTGGCAATTTTTGCTGATCTGGTGGAAGACATCATGGAGGTCTATATGGATGACTTCTCAGTATATGGGGATTCTTTTAATCATTGCTTGCAGAACCTGAAAAGACATCTCGGTGCTGACCGCACCGCCCGTAAGGTATTTGATTCTTGCTTTTACTGGCCTGATGTCTATAAGTATAGTTTTGATTATATCAAATCATGTGATAAATGTCAGAGAACTGGAATCATCTCTAATCGGGATGAGATGCCCCAAAATAATAACCCTGTATGTGAAATCTTTGATATTTGGGGGGATAGACTTCATGGGGCCACTTCCTCCGTTTAATGGACTCAAGTATATCCTTGTCACTGTTGACTATGTTTCTAAGTGGGTAGAGGCCGTGGCTCTTCCTACTAATGATGCTAGAACCGTAGGGAAATTTTTGATTAAGTTTTTTTCTCGGTTTGGAACACCTCATGGGATCATTAGTGATAAGGGCACCCATTTTCAGGGTCAGTTCGACCGGGTATGCCACAGTTTTGGTGTCTCACACCGGTTGTCTACTGCCTATCCCCCTCAGACTAGTGGGAAAGTCGTGGTCACGAACCGAGAGTTAAAATGTATTCTACAAAAGTCTGTCGACCAATCGAACAAAGATTGGCTGAGTAAGCTTGATGACACTCTTTGGGCCTATCGTACCGTGTATAAGACACCTATAGGGACCCCTCCCTATAGATTCGTCTATGGCAACTCTTGCCATCTATCGGTCGAACTTGAGCATCGAGCTTACTAGGCTTTAAAGTTTCTCAACATGGATGCTAGTCTTTGCAGGTGAACATCAAACTTTTCATATACATGAGCTGGAGGAGCTCCATCATCATGCCTATGAGAGCTCTAGGATATACATGGAGCGGACCAAAAAGTATCACGACTCCCACTTACGGACTATCAAGGAGTTCAAGGAAGGAGACCTCGTACTCCTTTTCAACTCGAGGCTCAGGTTATTTCCCGGAAAGCTGCAATCTCGATGGTGTGGTCCATTCACCGTGATGAAGGTCTTCCCTTATTGGACTATTGAGGTAACATCATCACCCTCCTCTGAACCTTTCAAAGTGAACGGTCATCGGTTGAAACTCTACCGAGTTGGTGACACGGTAGGTGTTGTCGACGAGGTGGATTGTTTTCCACTTTGAATTGTTCATGGGAGGCCGTCTAGCTAAAGACAATAAAGAAGCGCTCTTGGGAGGCACCCCTTGCGTATCCATTGTTAGAATAGTGAATAAAAGACCTTAGAAGATAATTAGTGAGTCTTTTGATGTGTGTTTAGTTTTAATCTTATGTTTGAGTCGAGTCTTGAGTCATTGACTGTGTCCTTGGTGATTATTGATGCTAACTGAACTCGAGGAGAGCTATATTTATTGGTTTTTGACTGGTGAAAATTTCTGGAAATCGAAACAAAATGTTGTTGAGAAAACAGCCTGCAGGCCGTGCAGGACTTGAGTTGTAGGAAACCGCGTACCCCAAAGCAAGGAATGGCGTGCACGGTTGCACGCCGTGCTCCCAAAACCCAGCCGAAACCCGCGTACCACAAAGACCAGCACGGCGTGCACCGCTACACGCCGTACGTCCTGAGTTTTCCCGTAACCTGCGTCTAAAAATCCTGAGAACGGCGTGCACTAATGCACGCCGTGCTCCCTGTTTGAAAACCAAAAACCGCCCCTTTTTCTCTCCACCGGTTTTCCTCCTTTTCTCCTCCTTTCTCCCCGCCGCCCCCTCCTTCCCTTATCTTTTTCCTCCTTCTTCCTCTCCTTCCTCTCCTCCTTCCCCTCCCCTTCCTCTCCTTTCTTCCACCCCTCCTCTCCATCCTCCCCTTCCCTCCGCCTCCCCATGCTGCCCATCTCCTCCTTCCCCCGTCGCCGGCCGCCACCCTCCTCCACTCTCCCTAACCGCCGCCCCACCCACTTCCTCCTCCTCCCACAATTCCTACACCCTTCCTGTACCCTAAACCCCCTTTACCCACTTCCTTTCCCATTCCCCCCTTCCTTTCCCATTCCCCCACAACCCACATCTTCAAAACCTCCCAACCTCACCCAACACCCCCAAAAGCCAAAACTTCAATTTCATCCCCATTCGGACGATTTCGGACTTCTTGTTGGTCTTTCTTAACTCGGTAGCTGCCTAATTTCATTCTCCAACGCTCCATTTCGATTTTCCCCAATTTCGGTTATTATTCAAATTTTTGGTCAAAATTATGGTTTTTCTAAAATTGGGTCAATTGGGTAGATTCCCTGTGAATATTGTGTTGTAGGTAGTGAACTTGCATACCTCGACTGATGTTGTGCCATAAACTTGAGCTTTGCTTGAAATTTCAGATTTTCAATAACGGTTGAATTTTCGAGTTCGGCCAAAATTTTAAAATTCTGAAATTTTAAGTCGTTCATACTTTCATTTTCATATGCTTTGTTGAGGATTTCTTATGCCTATGCCATGCCCTATTGCTGCCACTTGTATTGCTCCAATAATTCAATTATTTGTGCTTATGTGATGAGTAACCGAGGGTGTGTGGAGATTCTGTCTGTTGACTCACAAATGGCCTATGTTCTTGATGTTATGCTGCTATGGTTGTTGTTCTTGACAAATGATCATATACTATGTGCACTTATTTTCCATTGCTCAATATATTGTCTATCTTGTGTCGGAGCTTGTGTCACTAGCGTTGGTTGTTATGGTCGCCTATTGAGGGATAGTTGCAGTTGGTGGATACCCGTTGTGCTTACTTTCTTTCTATGCCTTGTGCCTTGCCTTGTTCTTCATTTCACGAGAACGTGAACACTTTAAGTGTGTGTGTGTGGGGGGGGGGGGCATATGTTCATATTTGGGGATGTTGGGATATTAATCAACATGCAATCTTGTGTGACTTTTGTTTGGGATAGTTGTGCAGGATGAATAGAAAGAAGACACCCGCCATAGGCTTAGCGAAGGTTACCGACAATGGGAAGAGGTCGAGACCAAACCCTTCCACATAGCCTTCCTCTGCTGGGACTAGTCCACCATCATCTCCACCACGGGCTTCTGTTTCCAGCCTTCCACAGCGGGCTGGAGCTTCATCTTCAGCTAATCCTCACCGTTGACGGGCAGCCTCTCAGCAAGAGACGCCATCAGAACCTATTCCAGCCGCTCCTACTGCTCTACCGAGTCCAGGAAGATCTTTCACTTCGAGTAGACGATCTTTGACTTCCAGCCAAGAAGTGAGTTCGCCCGCCGATACGGAGTGTATCGGACTTGGGCGACTGCACCATAGGGATACCTCGACTTCGAGAGCTTCATGGAGGAAGGGTGGAGCACTTGGCTGATGGCATACTGCCAGAGAGTAGGTGTTTGGCCGCTGGTACAACTCGATGATCAGGATCTCCCGCATGCCACCAGGGAGTTCTACTCCACACTGAAGATAGCGAGGTATACCTCAACTCAAGAGGCGGGAGGCGTCATATTCCGACTTGGAGGTCAGTCGTTCTCCTTTTCAGCGGATGAGCTGGCAGAGAACATGAGTTTCTATATCCCGGAGCAGGTGGCCAACCTGGAGGTTATGTCACTTGCCACTTTGGATAGGAAGCCAGTTCCTAACCCGATAGAGTTCTGGAAGGACATCGCTTGGGACAATGCTCCCTATTCTTCTCGGTCCTCAAAGGCGAAGTGGATTAAGATACCGAGGATGAGGCTTTTTCACCTGCTCTTCCGTTGCGCCATCACTGCTAGGAAGCAGTCCAGCAGCAGAGGAGTAGTGAACACCACATACTTGTGGCTTTTCTACTGCCTCGAGACCGAAGTGAATGTCCATCTTGGGGACTTGGTCGTAAACCTGTTCAGGCACATCTCTGAGCATAAGGGAGTTGGAGTTCTGTTTGGGGGAAGCTACATCGCACGGCTGGCGCAAAGGCTTGGAGTGATGGACACCTTCGGGGCGGACCCGCTCTTTCAGCGCGGGTTTCCAATCACAGTTTGGACTCTCAATAAGCATGGAGTCCCGAACCTGCTGGCTAGGATAGTGGAAGAAGGGCTAGATGTTAGAGAGGGGGAAGGAGTAGACTTTCCCCCAGATACTGTGGAGACTCTTGCAGCGCAGATTGGAGGGTTGCAGATGAACGTCAGTGACGTTCTCGACAGTCAGACCTTCCTCAGCCAGGACTTCCATCGGTTTGACCATTATAGTAGAGCTGCTTGGGAAAACTTGGACCAGAGGACCGAGAGGATTGTGAGAGAAGTGCGAGGACTCCGCTAGGACTTCCAGGATTATGTCGCCGAGAGCAGGGAGGCGAGGACTCGTCAGGAGCGACGGGACGAGAAGTTTTCTAAGGCTTGGGCTCAACAAGGCCAGTGGATTCGGCAGCAGGGACACCAGATCACTTACATCCACAAGCAGCAGCATTGGCAGAGTGGACACATGTCCTAATATCAAGATAGTTACTTCACGGGATCTACCTACCCGCCTCCGTGGCCGGCTTATCCACCACCACCGCAGTGGTTGGAGTACGATCCTTACCCTCAGTTCCCGGGGTATCCATACCCTCTGCCGGATCAGTGATCACTTGGGACGTATCATGACTCAGACTTTCATGTTTCTTTTTGTTTTGAGACTGTCATTTTTCTTTCTTTTTCTTAATTTTTCTCATTGGTCTGTATAACGGATGATAAATCCGGTTGCATCTATCACTAGTACTTTGTTTGTGTTTTGGTTGGCAGGTCCTGAACAAAGGTTCTATCACATCTCACCATCGATCTTCATTTCATCGGTATCACCTTCTTTCTTCTCTAATGTAACTTTTTGTGAGGATAGTCTTAAGAGTTATGGGATGATTTAGGATGCTAGTATCTCACTTGATTGCTTAGATTGAGTCCTTGTCGTTCAACATTTGAAATTCCCTCTGAAACTCGAAATTATGGATGAAATTGGATACATGTTTAGCGTACTATTGCTGCTTGAGGGTAAATAGGGTGCATGATAGATTATTTTCGGGCCACCTCCCACTTTTCTCGAAACGAGTTTAGAATAGATTTATGCACTTGGTTACTCAATCTTGATGTCTACCGACTTGTTAGCAATTAATTCCCCTATCCAGTCACTCTAGTTGTTTAAAGTCATATTTGACTAGATGGTCCGAATAAGGAACAAAAGAGGCCAATGTGCCCAAATTCTCATGGGGGTTCGGTTGCGATTCAACATACTGGCGACTTTAAGTCTGCCGCCTATAAGCTAGTCCCTTCAGGCTTCTCTTCTCACCTCTTCCTACTTGTGAGTCGGGGTTTTGCAGGTAAACTCGGTCTATGTAGATGATAGCCTTAGCCCGATCAGGGTCGCAACTACCCCAATTTGGCAATATACACTCTAAAACTATACCAAAAATTTGAAAAGTGAGTTGCAATTAATTGAGTAATTCAATTGACTCACATGTGTTTATTATATCATGTATAGTTAAATTGTAAAAAAAGGGGGGAGTGCTTTTAATCGAACACATTATTTAAAGTAAGCACTCCCTCCCTTAGGACGGGAAAAATACCCGGCCATGACCATCTGTTTTGAGCATAGGTGATAGGGGAAATGTTTTTGTCGGTGGGTGCTGAGTGGTACTAACTATATGCATAAGTTTGCTCTCCATTTCGATCAGAGAACTCGGTAATTATAATTGTGTGGTTTGGTGATCTAAAATGTATTCTTGACATCGTGAAGTAGTCTTGAACTATTAGCATGTTGTTTCACTTTCACCATGTTTAGAGTTTGTTTAGAGTGCGAAAAGTAAAGTTGCTTGAGGACAAGCAAGGTTTAAGTTTGGGGGGATTTGATAAGGCTAGAATTTGTAGCAGTTATCTATCCTTTTTATGCATGCTTTTAAGTGATTATTAGTATGTTCGAGCTTCATTTCCCTATGATTATTAGTGTTTTGGCATCATGTGTATAGATTCGTTCAATTGGACAGTTTCGGTCCATTTGATGTTTTCTTTGTAGTATTTGTCACCTACAGGTACTATGGAGATAGGTGATCTGACTATGAAGCCAAGGAGGTAGTGTGGAGAATGATTGGAGTTCGAATGGGATGTCGAGCAAGAAAATGGCGCGACAGAGGGACTACATGCCATGCACAGCTGCACGTCTTGCAGTCCATGGCCATGTCAATGAGCTCGGCCTCAAAACAAGGGCACGACGTGCACCACTGCACGCCGTTCGCCCCTTTTTGCAACGAGGAATCTTGAAGAACAAAAGGTGCACGACATGCACCAGTGCACGTCGTTCCCTTCTTTGTGGTACGTGGAACGGAGAAGATAAAAAGGTCCACGGCGTGCACCTCTGCACACCGTGCACCCTCCAAATCCGGCTGCTACCTATAAAAGGGGAATTTTTGAGAAAAGAGAGTAGACTTCCCCAACTTCGTTTTTCCTTGATTTTCCCCGAGTTTCCTCTGCAAAAACCAGCATAAATCATCCCGTAGAAGGCCAATTGAAGATCCATAGGAGTTCCTATCAAGGATTGAAGCTAGGATTCAAGATAGAAGAACAAAAGCAACGATTGAAAGAAGAACAAGCCGTTTTCTCTTCATCAAGATGATGGTTAGGGTTTCTGTTGATTTGTTTTCTTCTAGAATTATGAGTAGCTAATTCCGTAGAGATTCTTGGTTGAGTGTAGGAATTGAGCCATGATACCTGTTTTGAATGTTTAAGAACGACGATTGTGGATGTTTGGATTGTAATGAAAGATTGCCTCGTTTGATTGGCTTTCAACCTAATTCTTGTTACGGCTAAAATTAGGTCAAATTTATGGAATCCTTTGTTCATGATAGACTTAGGAATTCGTAAGATTGTCGATCGAGGATAGAAATAAGTTATCGGTGGGGTAAACCGATAACCTAATTCCACCTTTTGTGTTTCTTCCAGTTTTAACATTAGTCATTGTGTAATTAGCGGGCGCTCTGGTTTGCACCCAATGGACCAAGTTGGGTGTAGTTATCAGTAACTTAGGCGTCGATGGACCAAGTTAATGCTATTTCCAATTACTAGCGCTTTCTTTTAATTCCGAAAGAACACCTTATCACTTTGTAGAACTTCTCGGTGTTCATTACTGGCTAGCCTGATTAAGGTTATTTCTACCTTAGTTGGGAAGCTAGTAGTGGTAATCCGTGTGCATGATCGTGTCGTGGAATCATACGAGTGATAGGAGGAATCGTTTTATTCAATTCAAGTCCATATTCATTCGTTTAGCCAGAGGTTTATTAACAAAGGGAATCAAACAGTGACTCGAGGGCTGGTTTAATGGGCTCATCAAAGTGAAGCAGATGTGAGTTTGGAGGATTGGCACCCCTTCAAGGATCAGTTTCCTAAGTTCAAAGACTCCTGAAGTGGCATGAATTTCCTCTCAATCTCTCCCCCTTTTCCCTCAACCTCTTCTCTTCTCATCTCGCTCTCTTTCTCTTTTGGTCACCGAAACCCTAGCTTGGGGTTGTTACACAATCGAAGGGGAAGCGAGAATCGATCAGGAGAGGATATAAGGGAATGCCCATCGATGTCCGACCTTTTCATCAGAGCTCGTCAATTTTCAGGAGTTCCGCAAAGTAACCACCAACCACCACCGATTTCACTATGCTTAACGTCACCTCAACGTCGGCAAGTCCTGATTTGATTAATCTTTTTTACGGATGGGGGAGGGCAGGCCATTAACTTGATGATGAATTTTTAAATAATTAAAAATGTGCATACCTAACTACATATATGAATTAGTGGAGGGTTGAATAGAAATTAATTTTCTAAATCCACGTAAACTATTTATTCATTACATTATAATATGCCATGTAAACGCTACCTATGAGTGCACAAGAGAATTTACCTTAAATTAATCTTACAATTTAATGGATTATAAATATCAATATAAATCATCCGCGTAATCATTACCCATACGTTAAATTTTTGGACATAGATAACACTAGAAACATTAATGTATGATTTCCTCGATAGTTATTACAAACATCAAATAAAACCAGGTATATATCAACCTTCTAAATAGCTTGCTCCTTGGTATAAAAAAAGGTAAAAACAGATCCATATAAAAATTGACTATTTTTGCTGTGACACATCGCTACCGACCATTCCATTTATTTAGTAATGTATTAAACCACACTAACCCCTAAAAACATATATAATAATTTAAATCACTGTGTTTAAACCCTTAGTTTAAACGCCATACAAAACCTTAATACCCTGGATGTCATCCTGGTGCAGGCTCTGTGTAGTTCCTCTAGCAATTGTCGGGTACATAATTGCTCCCCGAACGGAGCTATGTCCAAGCCCTAGGAGATGCCCGATTTCATGTAGCGCGACAGTCTCGAGGTCAAACGCGTCCGGGCTCCCAACTCCCCATGGTTCGTCCGCATCGTAGTGAAACCTACCATCCTCTGGCGCAAAAGCATGAGCGAGTGTCCCACCTAGCCCTTCGAAAGGTGCCCCATCCCCATGGTTCCGACTGTGGAACCCAATCGTCATATCGGGCTTGTTCCCACCACTGACCCTTTGGAACTTGAAGTGCGTGTTTTGGGACCATGTCAAGTAAGCTTTTGACACAGCTTGCATAGCGGCAGCTGAGGTTCCAGGGAGGAACCCATAAGTGAGTCTCGTCTTCGAGGCTCTCCACTTAGGATTACCGTCAAAGAAGCTGAAATGGGACACCGTACGAAGGCGTCCTCCAGTTTGCTTGTGGTGATGGTGGTGGGTTTGCATCCAGTTGGTACCATTGACAATGTCAGCCACACCACAACGTGGGGACATCATCGTGGCGACAGTGTCGGAGTCGAGAGCTCCAGTAGTGTTCAAATGGTAGTTGGTTTGGTAAGTTTTGATGGCATTCTCAAGGAGGTGGTCGAAGTAGTTGTCGTTTTTGGAGTGATTGGATTTTGGCATATTGCTATTAGTATTGTAGTCCAAGTATCCGAATTTCTCAAGGTAGTGTTTGAGTTTAGAAATGTCTTTGAGGTGGTCGCCCTTGTGACAACCTTCGAGGTGTTGGAGGAAGGCAAATGGAGATGGTGATGAGGAGTTGGTTAACATTTGGGATTGAGAAAGTAGAGGGAGCAGGAGAAGAATAACACTGCATAGTGCTAATGGCAAGAAAGAAGAAGAAGATGATGATTTGGGTGCCATACTTAATTGCTATTATAATTAGCTTGAAGTTTCTGATCTCTAAACATTCCTACACACTGAATTTATACCATGTAGCTAGTGGGTGTTATTAATTATAATGTACATGACTTCTTCAGCTAATAACGTTCGTGTGGAAAAATCCTCATTACGTACGCGAGACTGCGAGAAAATTTATTTATATATGTGTGGACTGGCCTGCAAGTTTTGCCGTGGACCTGGGTCGTCCGATGATTTTTTCGCCAGGTCAGTCACTGCCCGTGAATCAGGGGTACTGTCCAAGCATGGACCCCAAGTGAAGTCATTGTCGCAAGATGTAAAGAAATTTACAAGCCATAATAAACGATACACAAGTATACAATTAATGAGTGTTTTAGACACAAATTAATATGAAATAACTTAGAAAAAACATGAAATTAAAATAATGCAGGATGGTCATTACTAGGCCCTGCATGCTCCCGCTATGCAGCTTACAAACCAGCCGTTAAGGCATAAGTTGGAACAACGCGACTCTTTGCAGGGTTTGATAATGGTCATCCTGTGTCAATTCAGTTTCATCTAGTCTTCCTAGCTTATTTTGTATTAAATTTTGTTTAAAAAAAAATTCCAACTAATGTACATATAATTTTCAAAAACAAACTAACGTGTATATAAAGTTTAAAAATATATGTAAGTATTGAAAATTGAATATGGACATCATATCTTTACTATCGTTAAGTAGCAAATATAATTAGTTGATTGGCGATTCAAACATATCAATTTGGATTCGATGAGTAACAGATTAACAAAGTTGAGATTTTTACCGAGTTACAACATGTTGAAATGAATATGCGCGTGTTTTTCTAATTTCAAGAGAATGAGATTTATCTTAACAAATGAATTGTGAGATGAAATTTAGATAAAAATAAGAAAGTTAGCTTCTAAATATATTTCATTAAAATCTAAATTTTCTATTCAAATAGAAAAACACTAAAAATTTTATATCACAAGACACCTACCAAACCCAAAGTATAAAGGAAAAAAAAACCCAAGTTACATCAAATTGATTACAAAAGTAAAAAAGTTATATCCTTGTGTATGGAATAGTGAGACCTAGCTATTTTACTATGATATGCCTAATTAACTAACTACAGTAACTTGGTGTTAAATCGAAATACAAATTTTATATCTTCATCGACCAACTCCCCCGACTTTGTGCAGAATTGTCTAAGGCGGGCTTGAACTATGGGAAACATAGTCTTCCTCTATTCCAACGGTTCGAATAGGGGCAAAAGACAATATTAGTGAATAAAACAAATTAGGAAAATTGTTTAATCAATATAAATAATCTAAACAACGCATATATATATATTTTAAATTTTAACACATAAACACTTCGTACATATATCTGGCCTCACCTTAAACATATGAATAAAAGTAACTTCCCTCAAACTTCAATTTGTGTTTCTATAAACACATGAAAGTTTGTGTTTCTTATTAATCTTACCTGATATATAAATAAAGCTTACTAGAGATTATAAACCGTTATTTTCTTGGCCTATTTTCTTTGTTATTTGTTTACTTTTTTCTTTCCTTTTTCCTGTAACTCCTCTTCCTTTTTTCATATCAACTCCCCATTTTATCTTTTCTTTCAAAGTTAATCATTATATTAACTTATATATATATATATATATATATATATAATTTTATCAGGTTTTAATACTTCTTCAATTCAACGTTCAATTTTATATTATAGATATGATAGTTATTAAAGGAATAAAAAATAACAAAGTAGCGGATTATGAACTGTGTATGAGGATTTGTTACGAGTAAAATTGTATATACAATGTTAGAAAATAGTAATGTTTTGGTTTTGGGTTACTATTGGATAATAGGGTTGTGGGAAGTTGATAATTAGGATAAACGTACATATTTATCTGAATGGATAAATATGTATCTGCGGATATCTACACTATCTAATTTATATACCACATCCGGAACATTTGCAGATAATTGATACTCAAATTCATGCAGATTCGGGACTACCTGAAATCCGCTGTCCCAATTTTCACCCCTGATCGAAATCGATTTACAAACAAGCAAACATTGTCAACAATAACAAAAATATAATCCAATTAACGGGTTGGTGATGAATTTAATAATAATAATAATATTATGGATGCTAAGTTTGTAGGAAAAAATATAGATGCTAAGAGTATGTTTGTTTCTCAGCTAATAACGTTTTGTGTGGAAAAACCATGCGAGGACGGCAAGTATTGCCGCCACGGTAAAAGTATTCCTGGACTTTTTTTTTTGGGATGCAATTCCATTATTTTATAAGCTTTTTCGTGATGAATATTAAGGCAAAAACAAATTGTACGGTACTGAGTATTAAATGAGGATTGTAACGTTAAGACAATAACAGACCCTAATTCTATTGCCGCCAGTGTGGAAAAATTCTGAAGTTTGTTTTTTGGGCTGTATATTGTAAGGCTGCTAGTTTCGTTTTGTCGTGCACTTAGAAATTATGTCTCGTATTTCAAGTTTCACAATTATTGTTACACCCTAATTGCAGTGATAAAATTTAATTTAAAATATTTCTAAAATACCTTTAAAAAAGTCTGAGTAAAAATAAGTTTTTGTTAAATAATGGTGTCAATATTACTATTACTACTATAATTTTTATTAGAATATTTATTATTTCATGATCAGTTAGTAGTTACAAACTTATTTAAATAATAACTGGGCCATTCAGATCAGTACTTAATCATACTGAACAAATTTCATACATGAAATCAATTTTGGTCTAGCAAATAAGGCATCAATCTCATAACTTGAAGGAAAACAGTTCAACTCCTAACTTCAGCTTTGATTTATTTATTTTTCATTTAGCTCTCCTTCCTTGGATCTCAAAGAATGGCGTTCCAGGGAGCCGACGTTGTTCGTAATTGGAGTTTAAGCAGCTTGAAGAGGAGTTTTGGAATCTGAGTAGACTAACCCAGTCCAAGAAATCAAAATTCCTAATCCCTCCCCCTGTTCCAATCCCAAACGGCAACTTTTTTTTAACCAAACCGCGGTATGGAGGCAACCGGCCGGTTTAACTGCGGTATCCGGTTCAACCGGAAAAATCTGTGCGGTATCGGCCTGTTGACCAGTACACGGTTCGACCGGTTCGACCGGTCGGTACGGTTTTAAAATCTTAGCTGTCCACCCAATCCGTGGAAGACACGCAGCCAAAGATGGGTGACGTGGCGATGACGTAGGTGACGTTCTCAGCATCACCTCCCTTTCTTCTCTTCTCCGACTCGACGGATGTGCCGATTTTTCAAACGAGTATCGTAGCCCTCCGATCAAGCGATCTCCCTCTATGTAATCCTTGATTTCTCAACTCTAAACCCTAATCGACTCACTAATACCTCCCCGCATCCAAAGATCGAGTTTCGATCTTTAAAAGAGCGAATACATCAATCTTCCCGACTCTGATTCTGGTGATCCACGACGGCAGAACGTAGGTGACTCCCTCAGGCTAACAAGTCGCCTCTAGGTTAGATTCGTTTCAAGGTAAGGGATCGATTAGTAGGGTGGCTGACTCATTTTCTTGCTAAGAAACAGATTAAAGCTTCAATCGTTTCGATCTAAGTTTCAAGTTCATATTTTCGGTCAAGTAAATCATTAATCATAAGTTCTCTTGGTAGTCAAATGTCTTCCAGCTCGTGAAAGTAAAACATGAACACCTTTGGGATGACCTATAAGATTAGGTTACATTGTGGAAACAAGCAACTATGTGTTTGAAGTAAATGATTTTTATATAGATTAGTCTTGATAGTTTTAATGATTTTTGTTTTCCCAATCATTTGCTTTATCCTATTTTCAAGAGTAAATCTTGGTTTCCACTTGATTGTTCTTCAAGTCGAAATCCGTTGGTTTCTTGGTTTATGCTATATTGCTTCCTTTGGGATCTTCAAGATTTTATTTGCTGGCAAATTCATCTGGTTTAAAGGTGGTTGTGGAGTTGGACATTGGAGAGAGAGAGAGATTGCACATATGGAAGCTGAAGGGCAATTATGACCAAATAGTTATCTTCTGTAGCGCTTATTTCAGTTCCTTGGTTCCTCTGATTACTCATTCGCGTTCTTGGTCTTCATCGGCAGCTAGCACTCATGATCCTTCTCGATTCTCCTCTCGACACTCCCACCTGTAAGCACCTTGCTGCAAAGGTAAGCTTCCCCTGAAATCAAAACTTTGTTAGTCATATGTAATGCCCTAACGAACTGCCGCCCATTTTCATCTGTTTCAGCTACATAAGGTCAGTTTTATTTTTCCAGTCCATACATCCAATCTCTCTTATATCTGTTTGTTCAGCAAGGTGAAGCCTTATTTTAGTCCTTTGGTTGAATGCCTCTCTGAGTTCAAGGTCGATCTTGGTTCAAGAATATCTAGATTCGCCGACTTCATCGCTATACATCCTTAAAACTGAAATCGATACTGCTCCGTCTGAATGTAAATTAATCACAGGGCATTCAACTGTCTTCAGGGAGTGCCCTTCCGGGATGGTGCAGTGTGAATTATAACTACCAGGAGGAGAAGGATGTTTGATGTGTGTTCAAAAGAATTATAACTACCAGGAGGAGAAGTCTATATTCACTAGAACTTCTGGAGTTGATTTCACAATTTATTTTTGGTTCAGTTCCAGTTCTATAATCTCAAAAATGGTTAACCATAATACATTGGTTCTTTCTAGCCACCACTCAATGTTCCTAAGAGACTGCAACTTCTACGTAATAGTCTATAGATTGAGTGCTTCATCGATTTCTCATTCACCTATGGCCATCTAGAGTTTCGTATGGATAAAATTTCACTCTTAACTATTGGAACTTTGCCTATTCACCGTCCATTGTAAATTGGTGATTTTTTAAAATCAGGTAACCTCAGACCAGATTTTGCTTAAACAAAGTTGGGTACGTTCAAGAGTTCAATCATATGTCAGGCTGGGTTCATTGAAGCTAATAAGATTTGAAGTCATTGTTTGATCTTTCTTTAATCATTTATGCTTATCTTGATTGTTGGCTCTATCGTTACAAGGGTTTTTGGTAATTTGGTATCTAATTTTCATTCGGGTTCTCAGGATAGATTTCAGGTTTTGTTTCTCCTTCAAAGCCAGTTAGAACCATAAGTTAAAGTTGATAAGTTGCTTTAAGTCAATGACTTTGTCAATAGGACCAGTGACAAACATTGACAAAGGTTTCAGCTCAGGTAGAGCTGCTTCAAGTTAAGCTTTGTTCGTCCATGTTAAGAGTGTCTCATATTTGGATACAGTTAGAGCCACAAGTTCTTCAGGTCTTGGAGTAGACTTTCTTAGAACAAAGTGATTAGCGTCCCCTCCTTGACAATTTATAAGCTGCCGTGTGTGCTTCTCTGCATGAAATTGTTCATTTAACTTTACTGTTGATTTTTATATCGAAGACAATACAAAAACAATTTTTATGGTTTGATTTTTATATATGTTAACACGATTTGATGGATACACAGAGTTCTAAAACTTTATTTTCTCAAGGGTATAATTTCATATATTATAAAAGGATAGATTGAAAAATTTGAGTAAAAAACTAATTCGGTAGAGATAATGATTTATCGTTGTATTTAAATATATATTGTTAGAAGGAAACTTGAAGAAAATTGAATGTAATTATATTATATTATAAATTTATGATGACTATAAATTTCAATGGAACTCAATTTAAACTTAATAAAATTAAATTTATTGATTTTAATGTTTCATTAATAAAAAAATACTCTAAACAACATAAACATCAATACATATAATGTTTACCTCACTTTAGTCGAGACACCATAGCATTCACACGTACTAAGTTGTAGTGAAATACGAATACAATTTTGGTTTTTAAGCAATATGAATACAATTTTTAAATATTGATCTTTGAACAGCTATTTGATTGTATAGATGAACGTATTTGGACTAGAATGAAGCCGCTAAAGAAGTTAGGTCCCAGAACACAAAGCACGCAGAACAAATACAACTACAAGGCTCCAATGGAATCCAATCAACCAAGGTTTACTTTTACGTAGTCCATGCATATTCTTTCCTTTTTATATTCTAATTTCAATTAAATATCTCTGCTTTTTAGGGCTCCTGTGATTTAAAAGACATCAGACTTGTTAATTAAGAAAAAGTTTATGTACTTATTATGTAATTTATCATAGATACCATTAGTATATATAGCTTAGCAATAAACTTCTTCTGATAATAATGAAGGCTGCTAACTATCAAGTATCAACCCTAATAAGACTTTTCATCTTCCTGAGTCTCTTGTTCTGGATTTCTTATTGAGTTTCATGGTATCAGAGCCTATCGATCAAGCCTCCGAATATTCTTGTTATTCTCCGTGTCTTCGGCATCATGTCGTCCAAGCACGCCGCCGATCTATTGGCTGTCAAACTCAATGGTCGCAACTTTTCATTGTGGGAGTTTCAATTCCGTTTTCTCATTCAAGGTAAAGATCTCATGACCTATCTCGATGGAACTATAGAGAAACCTGCCGATGATGCTATAGCTGCTGCGAAAACCACATGGACTACAAAGAATACTCAGGTTATCTCTCATCTGCTGCATTGTATGGAGCCTCACATTGCATTAACTCTACGCACATTCGACACAGCCTCGGAAATCTGGATTCACCTCAAAAAGACCTATGGTCAGGTCAATTCCTCTCGATTGTTCGAAGTAGAATATGAACTCGCTCGTCTTCAACAGGGCGATCTCGATGTTACCAGTTTTCTTAATGTTGCTCAGCAACTCTGGACGGAGCAGGATATTCTCTCAACCTCTCTGTTGCCCGTGGCTGCTAGTGCCGAGATTCGGAAGGAACGTCACTGTTCTAGGGTATTACAATTCCTCATGAAGTTACGACCTGAATTTGAACAGGTTCGCTCCTCTATTATTACTACTAATGTGACGGATCTTGACGCTATCCTTGGAGCCTTCGCACCGAGACTCATCTTGCTACTCAAGCCAAGCTCGATGCCACGAGTGGTGAATCTGGTTCTGTCTTTGCTGTGAATCATGGAAAACCTCAGTTTCTCTCAAAACAACAATTTCGGTTTGCTTCCAATGGTGATTATGGTCGCACCCACGCTGCTGCTTCCTCCTACCTCCGTTGTCGTTATTGTGGTGAAGCTGGACACCCTGTCTCTATCTGCAAGAAGCGCAACTTCTGCAACTACTGTAAGCGCTCCGGTCATATTATTTCTGAGTGTAATATGAAACTGCGTCGCGGTCAATTTTCCAACAATCAGCGTTGCTCTCCTCAAGGGTCATCACAGGGTTCTGGGTATTCGGCACAATCTGCTTCTGGTGCTCCTTCAAGAGCTGATCTCGCTCATACCCATAAATCTGACGAGGACTTTGATACTCGGGTTCAAGCTGCTCTTCAGAAGGTTCTCCCGATGGCTTTGAATTCTACATTTTCTTCTCTTGGTATTTCAGGTACTAATTCTATAGTTTGGCACTTAGACTCTGCTTCATTCAATCACATGACTGGTAATTAAGCTATTCTTGAAAACTATCATCCTCTCAAACACATGTCTGTCGAAGTGGCTAGTGGTGAGAAAATTCTGGTTGTTGGTATAGGGGTTGCTCGTACAAAGTCTATAACTCTTCCAGATACTTTACATGTTCCAAAACCTACCGTGGTCTCCTACGTTGCGCCGATGTTGGGGAGTTCTACGATTCTTATCGTGTGCTCCGACAGTTTGGCTACACACAGGTCGTCCCCCCCTCGATCCCTGTGCCGCTACGGGCCGTTAGGCCCAAATCTATCGGGACATATGCCGTCCGGTGGGCCGGCGGATGATAGGATGTGGTTGGAGCAGGACTTCATCAGATTTCACCGGCTACACCTTATGTTCGAGAGGGCGTCGGCTGGTGGGGATGTTGGTCCAGGGTACACGGAGTGGTTCCTCGAGCACAGTCACCCACGCATCGTGGCCCCGGCTAACCCCGGTGTTGGAGTTCCGGCTGAGCTGGTAAGTTCGAATCCTAGTCAACATTTTAAAGGTTTATAATGTGTACATGTTTTTTCCTAGATTACACAGCGAGTGTTCGATGGTATGGCCTCCTACTTTGATGGTACGCTCGGGCGGCAGCACGCCGACTCTCTTCAGGAGTACTACGACCACATGGAGGGGCTTCGGGTGCAGTTTGAGGATCTCTATACGGGGTATCGGAGCCAGAGAGAGGGTTGAGGTTTCAGATTGTGTTTGATGTACTTTCCTTTTTCCGAACTATGTATCCGAAACATGTTTTATTATGCTTATGTTTGTTGGACATACAGTCACTATGAGTTAGTATTATCTATGTTTTATTTAAATATTTATATGCTTGTTTATACTTACGAACGAAATTTAGGGTTTGGATGTCGTTATGAAATTAGGGTTTCCGAAGAACTCGATCCCTTCCGAATCGGTAGGCCTCGAGTCCTTCCGATTTTTAGGAAGCGGAAGTCCTTCCGAATTTAGGGTGGCCTCGATCACTTGTCGAAAATTAGGGTTTCGGAACTCCCTTCCGAAAGTAGGGTTTTGGAAGTCCCGTCCGAAAGTAGGGTTTCGGAAGTCTCGTTCGAAAGTTACGGTTTCGGCTATGTTTCCGAAATTAGGGTTTCGGAACTCCCTTCCGAAATTAGGGTTTTGGAAGTCCCGTCCGAAAGTAGGGTTTCGGAAGTCTCGTTCGAAAGTTACGGTGTAGGCTATGTTTCCGAAATTAGGGTTTCGGAACTCCCTTCCGAAATTAGGGTTTTGGAAGTCCCGTCCGAAAGTAGGGTTTCGGAAGTCTCGTTCGAAAGTTACGGTGTAGGCTATGTTTCCGAAATTAGGGTTTCGGAACTCCCTTCCGAAATTAGGGTTTTGGAAGTCCCGTCCGAAAGTTACGGTTTCGGAATTGTTTCCGAAATTAGGGTTTCAGAAGTCTTTCCGAAATTAGGGTTTCGGAAGTCCGCGATCCTTCCGAAAATCTTATCGGAAGGGAAGGGCCCCGGCCGGAACAAAATTCCAGCCCCCCCCCCTCCGGCCGGAACCAGCCCCGGCCCCCCCCCCCCCCCCCCCCCCCGGCCGGAACCGTTTGGCGCGGTCTTGCGCCCAGTACCTCCAATACATAGACTTTGCCGGGATAGGTAACACCGGAATAGCATCATCCAACGTGAGTACGACCCAATGATTTCCGGTGCAAACGATATACGACACACCTAGTGGTGCCGTTGTGCCTTCTTCTACTATCAACGGTAGGTAAGTCTCCCCATAAGGTACCCCTCGAAGTCCGGGTCCGAAGACAACGAAAGTCCATTTAAACATGGTGGCATACCCCAAAAGATCCACATTCCAAAACCACCATGCTTCATCACATGGAGTTTCCCATAGCCAACCCAACCGGTGAATTACGCCGTTTAAGTCAGTGGAATAGACATTACAGTAAAGTTCATACCAGTTCATTGTGACATGTTCCATTAGACGCCTCCGCATGTCCACATACTGGCTATCGTCACCGCCCGATACTATGTATGAAATGCACCGAAATGCGCAATGTCCATCCCCACGTGGGTTAAACACGTCTCCAAGTACCGGGTGCATACCCGCCGGTATGTACCTCCCAAACTGACGAACTGTGAAGAAATTAGTTCCGAAACTATGTACGAAACGAGAAGGACCGGGAACATCGACAAGTTAACATACCCGTCTTCGAAGTAGTAGCCCTCGAGGAAGGTGTAGCCTTCGAGTTAGGTGTAGATCTAGTTGAGCTACCCCTACTCTTCGGAGGAGTACACTGTGCACTAGCATGCTCATGCCAGTTTGAAGGGGCAGTTACACTTTTTTGTTTTCGTAAGCCGTTTCGGAGGAGTGGAAGCCGATGATTTACGCATAGGTCCCCGAGAGCAGTATAGATACACACGGTAGTCTCGCTCCGCCGAATTTATTTTGTTCGATCCTTTAGTCAGCGTGAAATTAAACGTCTGGACAATTCGTTTGGCGGCTTCAAATGCTTCATCAACTGTATCGTAAACATCGTCGGATAGAAAGTGTTCGGTGTAATTGATGCCGTCACCCTTACTCAGCGATGAATCTCCCTACATTATAAACACAGAACACATAATTATCGACTATATGCTTCGTATTAGTTCCCAGTTAAAGAAATTTCATGCTTCGAGCGCTTACCGAAGTGCTCATGGGGAATCAGTGCATCGACGGAACGTTAATATCGTGTTTCCAATGTGATTACCTGAAAAAATGAGTACGATATAACGTTAGAAATTTCGGAAAAAATGTCGGATAAAAGTTGGGATGGAACGAAAATTTCTGCTGCAAGGGGTCCGGGCCGGAACGAAATTCCGGCCGGAGGGGGCCCGGGCCTCCTGTGACCGAAATTTTCGTTCCATCCCGAATTGGGATCATCGAAATGTAAGGAAAAACGTACCGTGAGAGGTTTCGGAAATAAATATTTTGATACTTTCGTCGGTACAAAGTTTCCCAAATTGGATATATCGCGCTTGTAGATGAACGATGGCTTGGTGAAGAAAATAGTTGACCCGTAAAATATTAAGGATTGATTGAGGGTTTAGGGTTTGATTATCTAGGATACTAAAGTTAGGGTATAACGTATAGGGTTTAAGGATAAGCGCTTTATTGTTTAGAGTTCTAGGGTTAAGGGTTTAGGTTTTACAATTTAGGGTTTAGGGTTTGATAAGTAGGTATCGGAAGGGCTCGGTCCTTCCGAAAATTAGGTTTCGGAGGCCTCGGTCCTTCCGAAAATTAGGTTTGGGAGGCCTCGATCCTTCCGAAAATTAGGTTTCGGAGGCCTCGGTCCTTCCGAAAATTAGGTTTCGGAGGCCTCGGTCCTTCCGAAAATTAGGTTTCGGAGGCCTCGGTCCTTCCGAAAATTAGGTTTCGGAGGCCTCGGTCCTACCGAAAATTAGGTTTCGGAGGCCTCGGTCCTTCCGAAAATTAGGTTTCGGAGGCCTCGGTCCTTCCGAAAATTAGGTTTCGGAGGCCTCGGTCCTTCCGAAAATTAGGTTTCGGTGGCCTCGATCCTTCCGAAAATTAGGTTTCGGAGGCCTCGGTCCTTCCGAAAATTAGGTTTCTGAGGCCTCGGTCCTTCCGAAAATTGTGTTTCGGAGGTCTCGGTCCGTCCGAAAATTAGGTTTGGGAGGCCTCGATCCTTCCGAAAATACGGTTTCGGAGGCCTCGGTCCTTCAGAAAATTAGGTTTCGGAGGCCTCGATCCTTACGAAAATTAGGGTTTAGGGTTTGCTTTTTTAGGATTCTAGGGTTTAGGGTTTAGCGTTTGATAGTTTAGATATTTAGGATCAAGGGTGTGGGATTTCAGAATTTAGTGTTTAGGGTTTGATAATTTAGGGTTTAGGGTTCTAAAGTATGGGTTTAGCGTTTTAGAATTTAGGGTTTAGGGTTTGCAGGTTAAGGATTTTCAGGATCTAGGGTTTTGAGTTTTAAAATTTAGGGTTTAGGGTTATATGATTTTCGTGTTTACGTCTAATTTAGGGTTTAAAAGGGCCCGGCGGGAAGTTCGTTCCGGCCGGAGGGGGCCCCGGCCGGCCGGCCATTCCGGCCAGCTACTACTGCGGGCCGGAATGGCCGGCCGGCCGGGCCCCCTCGGGCCGAAACGAGCTTCCGGCCGGGGCCTTTTGTACTGATTTTTTCGATTCATCCGACTTCTGTTCATCGATTTTTAACGAAATACGTACCGTTAGAGGTTGTCGAAATAAGTATTTTGATAGTTTCGTCGGTACAAAGTTTCTCGAATTATAGGTTTTGATAGTTTTGTCGATACTAAGTTTTTCGAATTAGTAAATTTGGATAGTTTCGTCATTACAAAGTTTAGCGCGTCGTTTAATTCGAAAGTTAGGGCGTCATATAGTAATCCCCTATATTAAGTTTGTTTTTAACGTTGAGTTCCCATATTAATTACTATTTTCCTTATTTGGATTACCACATTTTTGGAAAACTCATTATGTATAAGGTTCAGAGCCTTTATGGTAAAACTTTAAAAATTTCTGATGTTCGAAATATAATATAAACCACTAGATTAACCTCATTTCACTTGATAGTAGATGTAGTATAGTAACAAAAAAGATACTATTGTCAAATAAAAAAAATTTAATTAAAAAGGATACTTTCTAATCTGATCTGATTATCATCATCTTCTTCACTTATTTTGTTTCTTCTTTTCATATTTTAATTCCACTGCTGTATTTTAATTTGAATGATATGTTATTAAGATTGAAAAATATGTTTGGAAATAACAAATGACACAGTTTGCTACTTACCTGGTACAGTTTCTTCTAAAACCGAGAATGAGCGGTTAGAAAAAGAAAACCTACTTCGTGTAAAAGTGGGCGGAATTCAAGGGAAGTACATTTATTATTTTACCCTATTTCAGTTAGTTAAATCAATTTTTTCGAAAATTTAAAAATTGAAATGGACTACCAGAATTGGGTTTCCGAGTTCAGAAATCTTTGACAATTTCCTATATAAAGTTGTGTTAGTCGTATCGTGTGATAAACGGGTTAACCGTCATTTTTAAGCATAATAATTTTATCCAAATTTTATCAGTTGTTGATTTCTTACGCTCGCTTCTATACCTTAAATTTCACAATAATAATTAATTTGGTTACAGTAAACAACAACATGAAACGACAACCGAAAAATAAACATACGTAAAATTGTCAACATGTAGTAAAACAAAGCTGGCTTACAACGAATTCACTCAGTAGGCAATGTCTTGTTCTTGTAAGGATTGCACTTCATAGTTCTTCCTCCCAATATAAACTCTACTTCATCCTTGCCTCCGAGGAAAATCGCCGCTATATACGACACCATAAAACATACAGTACCGAACAAAGGAGTTTGAACAGGGTCATCGGGCTTCGACTCGTGGATATACACCTCTTCAGTACATGGCCCGAAATACCTTCAGACACAAAACCCTAGTCAACTTTGTACCAAAACCCATAGTGTATATACCAAGGTTGTGGAAGGCGTAAGGCGGTAGTAAGGCGGTGAGGTCCTGCCTTACGCCTTGGCCGATTAGGCATTTTGAAAAAATGTAATAGATTTAAGTGCAAAGTTCAAACATAACCTGGCAAAGTTCAGAGATAACTAATGTTCAAGTTCTAACATAGAAGAATACACACATAAGATAAACCATAAATGCATAAGATAAGCCATAAAGGCGATATCAAGCTCATAGCTTGGTAAGTCGTCAATATTCTTCATCATCCTCGAAAGCGATCGGCTCTATTTCCTCGTTATTTTCTTCTTCTTCGAAATCAAACTCTTCATCATGAAGCTCTCTCACTAGTCTTACACTCCTACGCGGTTCACGACTCTCACTAGCTCCAATTGCATCATCAATAACACTCCATAGGATGCAGTCGTGTCCTCCATCGTCTTCAACCCGAAACACATGCAATGTGTGCATGTCTCCTCCCTCATATATGAATCCTTGAGCTTCAACTGAATTAGAGCTCATGAGAACATCAATCTTCTTCTTATCCTTTAGCTTCCTTTGTTTGGAGATCAATCGAGAGTTGAACTGAATGTACACTAGTTGATTGAGGCGATTTGTTGTAAGTCTATTCCTTCTCTTAGTATGAATCTACAAAAACAATTAACTATGACCTTGCATCTAATATCCAATTTCTCTCACAAGCGGAAGAACTTGAGGTTAATGAGATTATCCTTATAGCCATCCTCTGCAAATGTGGTGTCTCACCTCCATACATTCTCCACCAAGCAACTAAGAAGACAACTAAATATAACTTAGCTCATAAGACTAAATAATAAATGATAAGGATTGTAATCAAAATTTTGACAAAATCTTGCTAACTTCTTTCCAAAGTGTCCTTCTTTCTTTTGAAATATGGTGAACTCAACGTTCACCACCTGATCGTGTATATCCTCATCACAACCATAGTAGAATTTCTCAACAGTGGTGATCAATGATGTGGTAACATCGGTATTATCAATATTGATGGGTCGGCATAGCTATAGTGAGGATTCAAGAGATATCTTTGTTAAATGAAAGGGAGTATCAAGTCCACCTTCCATTTTCTTGTCCATAATAGCAATGAATTCTTTGCAGCGAAGTTCCTCATTAATTAACGCCTCCTTTAGCTCTCTCTTTGCCTTTAGAAGTTCGCCATACACAAAACCCATCGAAGGTTTCACATCTCCATCGACCAACCGAAGCAGCTTCACCAATGGCTCAAAGACTTTCAAGCAACTCTCCACACCATTCCAAAACCCCATCCTAAGAATTGTGGCATAAGCATCTTGGCCTTTCTTTGTACTTGTCTCATTAATAGAAGTCCACTTTGAATCCACTACCATCTTCCTCAATTCATTTTCTTTTCCATCAAGCTTTGTAAAGTAAGAAACTGAGAAACAAATTGTGTTACACCTGGTCAAATGATCTCTCTTCTCTTAGTGAAGGACCTCATCAACTCTAAAGTTCGATGATGACCATATATGAAGAGGGTGAAAGCCTTAGCCTCATCAATAACTTTCTTGAACTTTGGAATGTTGCCAATTCCTTGGAGCATTAAATTGATGGTGTGAGTTACACAAGAACTCCAAAATAAGCATGGCCTCTTCTTCTCCAAGAGATTCTTTCTTTGCCATGTTATTGGAAGCATTGTCTATCACCACTTGAATGAAATGCTCATCTCCAACTTCCTCAATGGTATTGTCAACTAGCTCAAAAATAAACTCACCTGTGTGAGAAATATTTGAAGTGTCTGTAGACTTTATGAAGCTAGTCCCCTCAGCACAATGTGTGAGTATGTTCATTATACTTCGCCTCTTCATGTCCGTCCAAGCATCAGTCATAAGCGAGCAACCGTTCTTTTCCTTCTCTTTCTCACGGTTAGCTAACAAACCCTTCGTTCTTGCATATTCTTCTCTCAACAATGTCTCTCATAGGTCGTACGGAGAAGGAGGCTTCAATCCATGACCGAATAGACCAATGGCCTCACACATTTGCCTGAATTCATCATTGTCAATGGCATTGAATGGAATAGCTGTAATAAAAGTTCACATACTTAATTAGAAAAAATGAACTTGTGTTTGTAAGGAATAAATGAGTGGTATAGTTAGAAACTAACCATGTGTATACACCCATTTTGCAATGTATTGATGGACTTGAAGTGTCCTCTCCTTCCAAAGTGCTTGGTTTATCTTCTGTTGATGGAGTGTTGCTATTGGAGAAGTCACAGTAGGATCTATAGGACGTGTCCACTTATCCATAGGACCCAAGCTAGTCGGTCTCGAACTATCAAAATAACTCATCTCCTCTTCATGTTGTGCATCAAAAGAAACATTAACATCCTCTCTCAGAACTTGTTCACGTTCATGCTTCTCTTTCTTCTTTTTTTTTGAAAACTGGAGAACTATTCCAAGCATTCATCACGAGCTTCTTTGGGGCATTTTGTGCATTTAGCCACTGAAGATCCAATACCAGCTATGTGTTTCTTGAAACGGTTTACACCTCCACTGCTAACATGTTGACAAAAGTTGCACTTGACTTTGTCTTTGTTACTCGGATCAGCGATTTTTCCGTATTTCCACCCAATATCACCCGACCTTCTTTTCAGGCCACTAGTACTACAACTATCAACTTGCGTACTGTCTACTCCTAATGAATCTGCCATGGCAATGCTGCATAACCAATCACCAATATTTGTTACTTCATGAACTGGTCTAATCTAAGATGAGCATTTAATAAGCTGTACGTATCCACAACAAGAATCTCAAACACAAGCAAGGACATGTCTACTTCAACTATCTAAATAACCAGTTTTCAGGCACACTATTAAATGATTCACTTACTGCCTACTTAATGGGGGTAGTCAAGCAAGAAGTAAACACATCAGCAGGAAATGCAGGACTTTGAGGTAGCGTCTCATGTGCTTCACAAGCTGCAAGCAAAATGCAGTCTCGTGTAGACCCAGAAGATGTACACAAACATAGAGGAAGATGTACACAAACAAACACAGAGGAAGATGTACACAATAATTTTTTGTTGTAATATACATAGAGGAAGATGTACACAAACACATGCTGCAATATACACAGAGGAAGATGTACACAAACACAGTTCTGTTATTGGTTTACTCACAGTTCAGTTCTATACATGGTCGCTTTACTATACAAAAACTCAAAATGAATTGAAAAGTTCAATACATAATTGAAGCTATAAGTTCAGTACATAATGGGTGGGAGCATAGCATGATTTCCAGCAACGATGTACACAGAGGAAGAGAGCAGAGCACAATATGGTTGGGAGCAGAGCAAGATTTCCAGCGGCGACGTACACAGAGGAAGAGAGCAGAGGAAGAGAGCAGAAGCAATCACCTCAATTTCTAGCGACGATGTACACAGAGGAAGAGAGCAGAGCACGATATGGTTGGGAGCAGAGCTTGATTTCCAGTGACGACGTACACAGAGGAAGAGAGCAGCAGCAATCACTTCAATTTCCAGCGACGTACACAAAGGAAGTGGACCGCCGGCGATTTCCAGCGATGTACACGGAGGAAGAGGACCACCGGCGACCACGATTTGCAACGATGAACACAGAGGAAGATGACCGCCGGAATCGATGCATAGAGCGGCGGAGATGGAAGGAAGATGAGGGTGAGAAAGCAAAGCACGATATGCGTTTTAGGTTAGGTTTATTTTTCTTTTTAAACCCACCTTTTCCGCATCCTCCCCGATTAGGCGCGCCATCCGCGTCGCCTCGCCGATTCTGTGTCGATTCGGTGTCGCCTCTGCGCATAAACGCCTCCTGCACTCCGCCTCACACTAATCGCGCCATTTTTCGCCCGCCTCACCGCCTTTTTTGCTTAGGCGGCCGCCTAGGCGCGCCTTCCTGAACCTTGGTATATACAAACATTATTCAAAAACACATATATATACTTTGTGAAGACCCGCTCAATCTGATCAGAGGGTACTTGTAGCGAAGGTTAAGAACAATCATCGTTCCTCTTTGGGTGCACACCCACTCTTGGGGCTTCAGATCTCCGCTTCTGCCTTCCGGATTCAATCCTCTTCTCCCTGCTACTTTAGGTCTAACATCACCACCTTCCACATCATTATATCCATCTTACTCAAAGGAACCAACCTCAACCATTCTCTCTTTGAGGACGTCATCGAGCAAGTCATGGCGTGTAATGTCACAAATCTCTGTTACATCTTTTGCAATCCTCTCCCTCTACATAACTATGTCGTCAGGAGGGAACTCAGTATTGCGAGATATGTCACATGTGACATGCAGGACTTCAGATAGTATAGAATTTTTCATGTCCTCTACTACGAAGGAGGACATGAGGAAGACCAAGACAACCTCACCTTCATTCAATACGAATTTAAGTATGATATCTCTCCCACCACCTATGTTTTTTAAAAGGTTGTGGACCCTGTGGTTCTCCAATCAAAATAAAAAAGCGATCGTTTGGATGGAAATTATTGGGACTCATCCCATCTTGAGCATAAAACCTAACAATCCAACTATCACATCAGCCATAAAAGCAATGGCTTCCTTATTGATGGCTTTTGGGGATTATTGGAAGTGATGTGTTTGTTGAAGGAATTTTGTTTGTGGGTATGAAGATGCATGTATCTAGTGATTACCACTAAACCCAGATAATAATATCTTACATACACAGAAATTGAGGATTATAAAGGAAATGATTGAAGTGGGAAAGTTTTAAGGTTTATATGATTTCTTAAATAGGGAATTGTTAGTTACCTACTCAATTTTTTTACCGTAAAATCATACATGATTTTATGGATAGCAACAGTTTTTATACAACATATAAATTGATAATCTGGGAGGTGTTATTCACACATGGGTAACAAGGAAGAAGTAATTAACCCTATTAATTATCCAACCATCCTTCACATCTTCATTCTCCTCGTAATCATTATAGAGCCACAAGCCTAAGAAAAGACACTAGATGCGACTCATCGGCCGAAGCCACATGACTGACCCAACTTTGACAAACCAAAAGCCAAAACTACCTGACTCACTAGGGAATCACCTACTCACCTTACTTGTTCTTTTCAAGCTTTAGACAAACCTATGTAATTCGTTGCCTTAATCCAACCATTAGATATTGTAATTAACTTGTATCAGTGTTTGGTTCGCTCGAAGATTTTGTGGCTGGATTTCGTGTTGGTTATCCGACCTTGGTAAAGTCAGCGAGAGAGATTTCAGTGATTAATTGATTGTATATCTAAAGACGTTCAACGACAATTATAAAATATTACATTTCATAAAGTTAGAAGTGACATTAAGCGGTTGAGTTGGATTTGATGACAAAAATATTTCATTCGGTTAATTGGTGGGTCATTTTTTGTATGACCTATACCCACCTAGTTAGTAACAATGGATAGTGGCAAGTGGATAATAGAGGGTGATGGGTGGATTTGGGTGTGTTATGTGGATTAGTCTAAACTCTACTAAAACATGAAATCATATTAAATTTTAATAAAAAATGAACAAAAACAAGGCAGAGCCGTCTCCTCTTCCATCACCCCTGGACCTTCAGCCGCATTCCCAAAGTTTAACAATACAAATCATTAAAGCAAAACCCTTATTGTCCAAAAGACCCGGGAGGGAAGAAGACCTTTTGAGATATTTGCATCGGAAGGTTAGAGATAATAGAGAATTTGTAAGTTTCACCGATCAATATAGTTGATCGATAGGTTAGGTGGGTAACCCATTACCGAACTTAAAACCATCCACTAATTGATGGGTGACTAAATAGACAACCCAAACCTACCCAACATACTAACTTATAATTGAGCGGGTTTGATTACAATGGATGAATTTGGTGTTTAACCCAACTCAATGCTCACCTCTACATAAAACATTCATCATACTCGCATACGAATTTGAGTTTTTTTTCGCGAAAATTGATCGAGTGCATTGGACCGGATAAAAATCTTAACATTTGGGAATGGTAGAATATGAGTTAGGAATTTTATAAAAATATATAGAAAAATTAGGAGATGAGGATAAAAAAAGTAATTTTTCTGATGTTAGGACACTTATTTTTTGTTCTAATTGTTAGTATACTTTAGAGTCGTTAGATTTTTTTGATGAATATATATAAGTTTAGATTAGTGTTTAATCAGTGTTTTGAGAAATACAAGTGAGAAACCAAATATAAATTATTAAAAAATCTAAATCAAGAATCCACTCTAAAAAAGGTTATTTTGCTTGATTTGTATAATTATGTACTGTTGGTGATTTGCTTTAATTCATTGTTTCTCCTTTAAATAAATGTTTTCCTTTTTATTAATTAATTAATTCTTTTCAGTTGTAGATTTTAATTTTTCTCCATGGTAAATTTCAATTGTGTATAGTTTAAGTTTGTTCCTACACATTTTAATTGATATAAGTTCTACTTAATATTTTTATTGTTGTATTTATTTAATTTTTTCAATGAGAAGTAATCCACACTTGTTTAAAAGAACATCTGTTTTGGAATACCCAAACAATCACCTACAGCTCCTTTGTTTTGTGCCGGTCTTCAAGTTGAGTTACTAATTGTACAAATGCAAACTAAAAACATGCTAACAAAACATTCTCAAAACCTGGACATATATTTAAATACTTGTGATACCCAATTAGCATATCAGGTAGTACAACACAAAAAAACAAAGACGAAAACTATTCAGAAAATCGTAATTAATTGTAAGTACGTACTACAGTATTTTTCAAAATCTAAAATGTGTACTATAATCTCATACCAGCAGAATCTATGACAAAGTATCATCAATTACAAACTTGAATACGTTCTAGAAACACCTCATTTCTCATCTAATGCATGCATTACCACGAACAAGAATCGTCCACCGAGCACCCTGCTTCTTCGCCTTCTTTAAAACTTCCTCAAATTCTGTGTTGATTTCCCAAGATATCGGCTGAAGCATTCTTGCGATTCCTACTATAAGGTTTGTCACACGACATCGATATCATATAATATTCCACGTATCTTAATCTTAGAACATACAGCATTTTTAAACAATTTAATGATTATTGCATATAAGGTTGTACAAATACTAATTCTTTTCCATAAAGTCTAAACTATGCAAAGAACTAATCTTCGCCCCACATTGATTTTTGTTAGCATTAGCCAAATTAAATTTACCTATCCAACACTAAGTGAAAGGAAAGCAATAAAAACATGGAAAGTAAATCATTTGATTCAATTATAACACTTATATATAAAAGAATCAACTTAATTTTGAAACTTAGCTACTATAGACGACAAAACCAAATTTGATATCTGATTCAGATCCTAAAATATAACACAACAAAGAAAAGAGGAGATACAACTTCCAGTCTTAAAATGTAAAAAAAAATGATATCCACTGATATCAAAACCCAACCAGCTCTCCCGACCATCCAGCTCTCGTACCTGTGATTGAACACACACAAATACAAGAAAAGTAATATCCAACGAGGTTGGTGCTATCCACTAAGTGCCCAACCAACATCCAAGAGGTACCAAATACTGTGACTGAACACACAGATAAAAAAGAAAGATAATATCCAATGGGGTTGGTGCTATCCACTAAGTGCCTAACCAACATCCAAGAGGTATCAAACCCGATTTAAGAAAAAGGGAATTCATCATAGAAGATAACACAACAACTCCTCAAGTATAAACTAGTAATGTGACCATGCTAGTCTAGTAATAGGATACCTAGCATCAGCCACCCCTAACTATGTGTGGATAGCCTCATGATGGATCACAACATGAAACCACACTAACTGTGTGAGCATCATCTATAGGCATACACAAATTTTTTTGAACCATTCATTTATCACTAGGGATTGCGCAATCCGGGGTGAGTGACCAATGCGAACACAACATCAAAATCTAATCTAGTTGCCTATTTTAGCCTACTTGAATAGCGAATCACACACTACTGTTCTATCATCAAGAGCTTTATGCTCAACATCAAATCATCTTCTGTATAGTAGATCACATGCTACTATACAACCTTAACAGTTCAAGCTCTACATAATCATGAGAAATCCAAACATCAGATTCCTTAGCTACATGTTACATCCCTATACTGGACAAAGAAGTAAGTAAACATGAACCCCCCACCTCAGATGATGAGCTGAAACCTCTGTTTCAGTACCAAGGAGGAATCATCCAAGCGTTCCAATCTCCACTCCTTTCAAAGCTCAGGGAGTAGCCCTTTGACTATCCCTCTCATCTAGAAATTTGCTCTAATTCCTTCCTCTGATTGATTAGGTCTACACATCATCACTGTTCGTCAAAGACTCCCTCTCGGGAGAAAGACTATAAGAATAGGGTTTTTTGCCGTTGGACAAGTCGTGATCTGCTTATAAAATTAGCTCATCACACTTGTGGCTGGCAATCAAACACAGGCGTGACACACCGGTAACCACAACCGTGGTGTCCTACTGACCACGCTCGTGGTGTCCCTCATAACCGCTATCATGATAGACATTCGTTCATGGTCGTGATCGACAACTCGATCACGACTACCACAACTCAAGAACCAGATATCGACCCAAAATTCAGAGTGTCAGAATTAATGTGATTTAATGTCAAGACTAGTTCCCAATTATCATTGACTCAAAATGTACTCTAACCAACTCTATCAATATGGAAGTAATCTCTGCAAAATATAAATTTGTCAATAGGAACAACCTTGGTTCCAAAATCCGCTGGATTCACTTCCCCAATGAGCTTTTCGATTCCAAGTTTCTTAAATCCCAATTCATCTTGGATGAAGTGATATCTAACATCAATGTGTCTTTTTTTGTTCATGGTACACATGGTCCTTGCACAATGCAAGGCACTTTGGTTATCCTTCAACAAAACAAGCAAATAGGTTCTATTATCAATTTCAATAAAAAATGCCTTTCAACGGAGTTTCTTCTCTTCATGCTTCTGTTACAACACTGTATTCAGGTTCGATTGATGATAAGGATGTTATTGTAATTTACAGGAAATATAATTGCGTGCATTTATTAGCACATTTAAACAATAATTTTGGATTTTGTGTGTTTCAATTTGATCAAATTCATGATGTTATGTGCATATTTGGTTACCCCTTTGCCCCTTGAGCCCTTTTACAATGCTTTCCATGTGTTAGTACATTTCAGATGTGATACGCCGTCTCGAAATGAACCAAAGCATGATAGGGAAGCTGAAACAACTTAGAATGGTCAAATTGGTCAGAAACATCACAGTGTAGTATTTTAGCCATCACTCCTTGCTCAAAAGTCGGATTGATATAAGGTCAATGGTGTTGGAAATTTAGTTTGATTTCCTACAACTTTAGTGTTGACGTCAAGTCCAAAATTCGTGTATTAACAATACAAGGAGTGTGTTAGCAACACACAGGCATGTGTTTGTGTGTAGGAGTCGCAAAATGGCTATTACACGGGCATTTGCCATGTGTTAGCAACACAGGATCGTGTGTTAGCCTCTAATGGTATTTTGGGGCTGAATCTTTGTCCAAGTTGGTAGACATCCTAGATAAACTTTGAGACCTCTTTTGGAAGAGACTTATTTCATTATAGACATATTTTCGAGCTCTTAAAAATTGCAAGAGTTTAAGAGACATGTTTCAAGCGAGAGGATCAACCACACTTGTAAAAAGGGGAATCATCAAGTCCAAGTCGTAGATTAGAATTTCCACAAAGAACATGACATCTTCTCAGGTTTCTCGTCTCCTCTCTTGTGATTTTGTTCCTGAAACTATGAGCGGCTAAACCTATTGTGTTGTTTAGATTAGATGAAGCTTTAGTCTAGCTTTGTATGGATGATGGGTTTTTAATACTTTGATTATTTTATAGTGGTTATTCACTTTAACCGTGTGTTTTTGCTAAAACCTAATTTTATATTCATTCTTTTCTGATAATCTTGATTGAATTTTTCTCAATGGTTTGCGGGTCCGAGCGGAACATAGATTAATAGAACGCTTAGGAAGAACTCTAGATTCCCCGTTAGCTCAAGAGAGGAGCGGTTTTTCTAGGCTTTTTACATCATTTATCGTTGTGCATTTCATCGAACACCTTTAGTGTGTTCTGCTTGGTTTAAGATTAGATTGAGTGAGCAATTTTCGGTCAAGCAAAATAGATCCTTAGCTTTGTGGGAGCGTTCTAAGGTTATATTAGGAGATTGCCAAGCCATTATATCATTCATTCATACATTGCTAGCTATTGTGGATTCGAGTCTAAAAAACCTTCCATCCCATATATGCAACTCGATTTGTTGCATTTTACTTTCTTTTCATTCAGTTCTAGGTTCATATTTTGTTACATTGATATTTCAACAACCAAAACCCCATTATTACTAGTCTAGTTTGCATAATATAATTTAGTAATAGTATTAGAAAGACCCTAGGAAAATACGATTTCATTAGAACCTTTCTAGTGGATATTTTATAGCTGTGTGAAATCCGTTCATCAACGATTTCCAGCCCAACTATACAAAAATGAAGTAATAGACGTGTGTGTGTCTTTCTTACTCGCATGATCAGAGTCAACAAAGTTAACCAAACCAAAATTATCAGAGTGTTTAGAGTATACCAGACCCAAATTCATATAATGTCGCTCAGGGCATATTTCATTGCTACCTAGTGTTTTTTTCATGGTTCCATACCTGCTCAAAACACTTATGGCAAAGGCAAGGTCAGGTCTAATGCAAAGCATATCATTGATGATAGAGCCAACAACCACATCATAAAAAAACCGATTACATTTTCTCAATCTCTGAGGGAGAGGAATGTCACGGAGATTTTATAAGCTCCAAATAAGCTCCAAAAGGCACAAAGACAGGTTTAACACCTTGAACATGAAATTTCTTAAGCACCTTTAGCAAGTAATTGGATTGAGAGAGCTTAAGATAGTCGTCTTTTTTATTTCCCAAGATGTTAACACCCAAAATCTTTTTAGCAGGACTAAACATATAAAAATTCCATTTGAGGTCACTCTTAGCATCAGGAATGCTCACATATGAGTTACCGATGAGAAGAATGTCGTCAACGCAGAGTAGAATGAAGAGCAGATTTTTGGTTTTTAACATTCTTAAAATAGAGAGAGGTATCATAGTTTCTTCTAGTGAATCGAATTGACTTCATACATGTATAGAATTCTAGGTTCCACTGCCTATGAGACTGTTTAAGACTGTAGATGAACTTGTTTAGAAAACAGATATGAGGCTGTTTCATATTGATGATTTCCTTAAGGTCACCATACAAGAAAGCCATTTTCACATTCATTTGTTCAAGTTCTCAGTAAAAATAGCGGTCATAGCAAGTAAAAGCCTCATGGTCTTATACTTAACTATAAGAGCAAAGATTTCATTGTAAGCAATGCCCTATCATTGACTAAATCCTTTAGCTGCAAGTCTTGCCTTGTACCTCGGGGGATCTAAATTAGAGGGACCAGCCTTAATCATAAATAACCCACTTATTATCCATTAACTTAGCATTTTCAGGTTTTGGCACAAAATTTCAGGTTTTATTAGCATGCATGGATCTATATTCTTCTTGCATGGCTAAATTCCACTAATTCAACTAAGAGCAATTTACAACCAGATCTGAAATACATATAGCAAACTCAACAAAATTGGAGGTGTACTTACTATTTAGGAATCCTAATTCTAGGTTCTATATCCCAAGCAAGTTGATAATCATCAAATCATGCAAGTTTGAATTAAAATTTACATTCAGATCAACTCCAACAGACTACCTATACGAAACAGAGGAAGCGGAGAAGCTTTCAGAAATAAAAGAGGAAGATACATTTGCTGTTCCCCCACCATGTTGGTGAGAATTAGCAGCTGATGGTTCTGACTGACGAATGGAATGGTGGGAACCGGAGGTCTCACCATCAGATGAAGGAGAATGCCTTTCGAGGTCAAGATAAGATAGGTTTTGGGAATATCCTAAGTCAAATTCTGCCTCATAGGGACTATTTTGACCCTCATGCGGAGCAAAAAATTGTCCTAGAGGGACATGATGAAGGTCAGGGGTGTCAGTAGTAGCTGCAACCTCAGAAGAACTTGTTAGTTTATCTTTGAAGTTAAATTTAGTTTCGTTAAAAATTACATCATGGGAAACAATAACTTTGAAACCTTGAGGAAGTATTAAGAGTAGGCTTTAACCCTTTACTCCTTCAAGATATCAACACATAACACATTTTGGAGCACAAGGATTCAATTTTCCTTGTGACACTTGGGAATTAGCAAAGCAGCCAACAAGTTTAAGATAGTTTAAATCTGGTGGTTTACTAATCCATAGCTCATGTGGGGATTTAAATCCAATAGCAACTAATGAAGACCTATTGATGAGGTAGGAAACATTGGTAACTGTCTCACCTCATAACCTAGACTTTAAACTAAAGCTAATGAGCATATATTTAGTTTTCTTAAAAATAGTCATGTTCATCCTCTCAACAGTACCATTTCATTGAGGGGTATCAGGAATAGTGAGATGCCTCTTTATGCCATGTTGATGGTAGAAAGAATCAAACAGTTTATTACAAAACTTTCTCGAAAATAATGGTCAATGATGGAAAGAAATTATTTACTTCCACCAATGGTTTCTACTTGAGCTGGACCCTAAAGATCAGCATGCAGGTATTTAAAACCCTAGAAGCTTATAGGAAGAATACACAAACCAGTGTCTGGTTTTTTTTCCAAGCACAAATTTTTTTGCTAAAAATGATCATACCATTTTTAAATAGATGAACTAAACCATTATGACCAATATGTCATAGTCTATCCTACCAGAGTTAAGTAAAAGTAGAATTACCATGTCTAAATGAACTTTCAAAAACATTCAACTCAGGGGAAGCAATCACATAATACCGACCACTACAATTGACACTTATAATCACAACTTTACCATCTTTAATAACATCTTTAATACAATGTTGATTTCTAATCCGATAATGGATTTCATCAAATAAGGACTCAGACAAGTTTGTTCTGAATTTGAGACCCCATCTTA
This sequence comes from Linum usitatissimum, assembly GCA_030674075.2. Classification (NCBI taxonomy): domain Eukaryota; kingdom Viridiplantae; phylum Streptophyta; class Magnoliopsida; order Malpighiales; family Linaceae; genus Linum; species Linum usitatissimum. The sequence goes on from JAUJYP020001424.1 coordinate 4,295,753, forward strand.
ACATATTGGATAACCTTAATCTTGCCATCGAACATTTTGATGGGGGCTGACCTCATATCCTTAGATTTAAGAGTACTGTGGTCACCCAGCACCAGATCCCTTCAATCATTTTTAAATAGGGAAGAGAACAAGCTTGTCGTTGGAGTAGAATGAATGTTACAACCTAAATCTATGATCTTGTCATTTGACACTCTACTACTGTCCACAACATGGAATTCATGAGAATACTCTTGGAAAGACTCGAACAAGTTAGAATAATAGAATTTTCCTTCTTATTCTTTTCATCTTTAATCCTTTTATTTCAATCCTTCGCATAATGACCCTTCTTATCACAATACAAACACTTAACATCAGTCTTATCAGTGTTTTTACCCTTATCAAAATTGTTCATAGTTAGACTTTTTCTGATGACCCTTGCCCTTACCTTTGACCATTAAGGCTTCTGTTTTAGCATCAACATTAGTGTCAACATATTTACCCTTAACTTTAGACTTAAAAACCTCAGAAGACTCCATCTTAAATGTAAAGAACTTGCACAAGAAAGTAATCAATCTAGGAAACGACTTAGAGAGAAAGATATCCACTAAAATCTTCCACAACAGTTTCGTATGTGTGATACTTACAACTTGACGAGCAACATCGTCAAAAAGGCGTATCATTGACTGAGCAATATCTCTTATCTCAATCTAACTGAGATCACTCGTTTCTGCTGGCCACTCTTCAGAGACAGCATCGAAATATTTTTTTATGAGGATTGCCTTCATCTTCACTTTCCAGATCACAAAGTCAGTCAATCCGCCATAGGGATGCAATTGAATGTCCTCTGAATGCTCACATGTTAAACATGCAAAGGTAGATCGAAGCAAGTAACATAAAGATACAAAGAGTTTGTTAATGTTGTTCAGAAATTTCTCTCCTAATCAGCGGATCCTTAAAGAGGGAAGGCTCGACCAGGAAATCACACTAATAAGCATAAAGGTTACAAGATCAACATATTTTAACCCAACCCTAGATCAACAAGAATAACGACTACAACTATAAGCAACAAGAGAGACAAAGAAGCGGAGGGTTTCGACCCCTTTGTAGGCTAAGGAACAACGACAGAAGTTCCAGGATCGACGAGAGCTTCATGTTCTTAGATCGCGGTTGAGAGAGTTAGTCATCTAGGAGTTTGAGGGAGCAAGCTTGTCTTCTCTTCTATTCTCCATTAGACGCCATTTATACGGTAAGTGGAGAAACACCAAAACTCTTTGTGTTTGGTGTACCTGCAAAACAAACCAATGAAATGGATATGGCTGTACAGGCTTTAAACTGATTTATACTTGGCTGAACCAGGGTTGGTTGCAACAAGTTTAAAACAAAATACAAATTCTTTCACTAAGTCTACCCTAAGCCAGGGTTTTGTTTTCTCTGAATTAGCTTCCGATCCGCCATCGTCCGCTTTCCCGTCATTTTGGTGCTCTTCGCTGGATGACAATCCTTTGCTGGAACTCCCGCTGATGGGGTAACCCTCATGTGAACTGAGTTGTCAAGTATTTGGTCCGTTCACACGAACCAGAAATTGCCATTCTCATGGACAGTTTTGCCAACACTTAACTCATGGAGTCACGTTTTGTGTCGATGTATTTCTTCATATTGAACTCAAAACTCTTCTCTATCCTGCAAGAGTTTGTTGTTATGCTTTAAACTTGGTTTCATAAGACTGTCGAAATGTTCCAGTATGATACTGGAGGAAAATTCACCTCTACTGCTCTTAATGACTTCTATTGTCAACATGGTATTCTCTTTCAAAAATCTTGCCGAGGAATTTGGGAATAAATGGTTTAGTTCAGTGGAAACATCATCATGTATTCAATCTTACTAGTGTTATTCTGCTTCAGTCTCATGTTCTTGCTCACTTCTGGGTTGAAGCTATTTATATCATTGTGTAACTTATTAATCGTCAACCCACTCAAGTTCTCTCCCTGCTCTCTCTTTTCAACGTTTTGTATGCTCGTCTCCTGATTATTTGTGACTGTATATCTTTGGTTGTGCTTGCTATGTTCTACCTCCCAAGAAGGACCGCACCCGTTATCCATTAAAACTATTCATTTTGTTTTCTTGGGATATACTAATCATCATTATAGATATATGTGCTATGCACGTCAATAACGACGCATCCATATTGCCGCTCATATTATTTTCCAAGAAACTTGCGTTTAATATTACTCACCTCTCTTTATAGCTAATCCATCACCATCTCATGGCCCCTCCCTCACTTTGATAATTCATTACCTAGCCATCTCTCTTGGACTTCTCTCAATTCCATGGACGTCATTCCCTCACACCATTTCTGGACACCAACATTCTTATATCCCAACTATCCCCACCAACATCCATGGACACCAATATTCCTACCTCATCTCAGCTACACACTTTGCCTACCTCTCTACGGCACCATTTTCATTATCCTACATCGACCGCAACCATTCCTTCTCGCAAACCACCATCTCCATCTCTTCATCATAACACATGTCGTTCCACCCAACCACCCAAGGCCATCTTCCATCTAAATATACCGACTACATTACCTCCACCACTGACATTCCCATTCCCACTGCTTATAATTAGCTAAAGATGATTGATGCCACCCCATATTTTAGTGATAATGCACCCACCTTGACTACCGTTTTGCTCGTTTCGATTGATTTCTGACCGGTTTTGAGTGATTGGATATGCTTATGAAAGGTTTTATGCTTTATCTCTCAATCTAGCCATTCAGGTCCATTTGACTTGTCTCCTTGAGTGTTCTATAAGATATCAAGTATTCATCAGATAGTAGGTTCAAAGATGAAGCCAACGGTTCCAATCGGAGGTCAATCGGAGGTCGAACGGGCAAGATATGGGCAAAAATTATTTTGAGACCGGTTTGGAAGTTGACCAAACTGAGTTGGGTTCTCAAGGTAGCACCATTTAAACTTGTTTTGGAGGACGGAGGCAGCATAATCCTCATAAAAAATATATTAGATCTGAATTCCAGTCCTCTCAACTCTCATCCTAGTACCCTAGAAGAGTAAAGATCAATTGGAGTTTGGGTTGGATTGATGGACGGCTTCTAGAGCAAGGATTGAGGATCAAGGAAGCTTTGATCATCAAGTTCTCTACCTAGAGCTCGAGGATAATGTTTCTACCCCCTTTTTCTTGTTGCAGTTTCAACATGATAAGCTAGACCTTTTGTTGTTAGATTAGGGTTGATGTGGATGCTAGGATGATCCCCTCACTTTGAGGGGTTGGACATGTTGGTTGCCTTATACGATGAATGATGTGCTTGGATTTTGGTGTTTCCAACCTAATTGCGCTATGGTTTGAATTAGGTCAAATCAACTATTCTATTTGCATGATCCTGTTTAGGATTGTGTTAGAAGTTAATCAAAGATTGAAGTAAGGTGTGTGTGAACCAAGCCATACCCCAATTCAACCGTTTGTGCTAAGATTTCTTTAGGGACATTTCATCAAACATTTGGCGGGGATTCCGTAAGTCACTCAATTGGATGACACAATTGAGGGATGGAGTGTTTCAGGTGTAAATGGTGACTTAAAACCCTATCCAAGTGTTTGTAAGGTCCTTAAGGTTATCCGAAAACCTAGAAATTTTGTCGAACACCTTGTGTTCATTGCTAGGTTTCTTTATCAAGTGAACTAGTGATGGTAATCCGTCTGCATGACCTTGCTACAGATTTCTACGAGTTTCTAGTGGAGATTCTTTGTCATACTCAGTGTCCTATAAGTCCAAACTACCCTGTTTGTGTGATTCTAGCATCTACTTCTTTATTATATACTATTGGTACTTCTGTCTTCTCAATTGCTTAGTGATACTTTCATTTTCACGCTTACTAGTACTTGTAGTGAATCGAGTAGTAACCTTAGAAACGGTTTGAAAAAAATTAATGCTTAAACTGTGGACCTAAGGGTTGACCCTCGAGACAAAAAAATGACACTTGTTAGTTAGGGATTCGTTAGCTACCTTTCTTGTAGCTCAACATTGATCTGAATTGGAAACAAGCTATGAATACTGAATATGATGTTATTCATGAAAATCACACATGGGATACGGTTCCTCATTCTCCTGATGATGTGGTTATTGGTTCTCTTTGGGTTTATACTGCTAAATGTCATCATGGTGGCACTCTTGATTGTTACAAAGCTTGTATTCTTGCTTAAGGCTTTCGATAGGAATACAATATCAATTATGATGAGACCTTTCCTCTAGTTGCAAAGATGCAAATTGTTTGTGTTCTTCTTGCTCAAGCTACCCGCGGTAATTGGTTTCTTTATCATCTTCAAGAACACTTTTCTTCATGGACAACTCAAGGAAACTGTAACACCTCGGCATCAGGCAGGGAGGTTGGACCGTTTCTGGTCGGACCGGTTTTAGCAACCACGGGCGTATGGAAGAAGTAGCCACAGGTGTGTCTTTTTGTGCGATAACGGCTATGGCTGATGGTTGGCCACATGCGTGATTGAATTCTCACCAAGACCGTGACTGTAGTCCGAACACAGGCATTATAAATCTTTTATTTAAGGAGATCGCCTGCCAAGAAAGGGGATTTATTTTGAGATATGTCAAGGACTGTTCTCTAAGGGCGACAGAGGAAACCAAGGACTTGGAGATGGGGGATTTACTAGAAGACCGGAGATGTGTGTGACTAGGGGTGTAAATGGGTTGGGTTGGGGTGGGTTTTAGAGGGTTAGGGTTGGGTTTAAGGATTAATGGGTTGTAAATTTTATTAACTCAACCCATTTTATTTTTTAATCTGACCCAACTCAACTTTAATGGGTTGGTGTGGGTTAAGTTGGAATTAATTATGGGTTGGACCAAATCAAACTAAAACTGTCAAAACCCAATAATTGGATTTGCCTGTGAATATTTTGAAAGCATCGGGTGCTTTCCGTTTCTCCGTGGCATAGAAGATTTGTGTTCTTCTTGCAAGATAAATCCCTGGATCAACTACAAATCTACAATGGGCTGGAACCTATCAGTTCTGCATATACAGCAACGTACTTAGACTTTCCCCAAGTTATATAGAAATTGTATAATCAAGCGGAGGAATAAAGAGCCTACTCTTTCCATCCCAGGTCGTTGCTGTGATCAATAAAATTGAGGTCCCTGCTAGCGGAAGAGAACATGTAAGATAAATCTGCAGGAAGTGTCGTCGATGAAAACTCGTCAGGCATAAGCTTCTTCTTCATATCCATCATACCTGCAAATGTCAACATCTCAAACCAAGTCAGATATGAAAGTACCCTTGTGGCATCAAGCCTGGACAGTTGGTTCATGCCTGTAAGGAATATCTTGTCGATAACTTCTAACACCAAACCGTTGCTTACGATTATCAATATAAGTTAATCTAAGACTTACACTGTTACACACATAAGAATCTATAAAAGCAACCCGACAATGTCACTGAGTTACCTTCATATACAATAGTTTGCCTCATCTTAAGGGAATACACCAACAACCCTCGCTACATACTGTTTATGCACTAACCCAGCTTCAATCCGCAACAAGGGCCAACAACGGTGTAACATAACAAACCGGCCATTTCCATATGTAATTTGACTTCGATAATCGACAAGTACAAAAGTCACTTGCTAGAGAAACACATTCGGACACAATTACCATTCGGGGTTTAGCAAGTCTAGAGCTGTGCAAAACCACCACTCAGGGAAGTCTTGTAAGCATAGCATACCGAACATCTTTATCATTTCATTACAATATTAAAACGGGCACGAGTTTTAACATAAATGCTTTACTTTGATTTTGCTACAAGAGGATTTAAAAGCATTACCTTCTAAATTCGCGAGTCATCATCTACCATGATAGCCGTCTCATCCAAACCCAACTCATTTAACTCTGTTAATACAACAAAATATATACATATAAGATCAACAGAAGTTATAAAGAATGAAAAATGTTAAAAGAAACACAATGCTTACCCTGCTCAAGTTCTTCAACCTCTTCAAAGGTTTCTTCCATATTAATTGGAGCGGTACTAGAGCGCAACCAATTTTGGGTACATATTAGGCTCTCTACAACTAAAGGAGACAAAGAACTCCGAAATGCATCCAAAATGCGCCCCACGGTACTAAATGCCGATTCGGATGCCACAGTAGATACTGGAATTGCCAAGATGTCTTTAGCCATCATCGCTAATATCGGGTACTTTGATGAATTCACCTTCCACCATCCTAAAATATCAAAGTTTTTATCATCATCTACCTTATCATCGATTCTAAATACCTCTCGAGCTCAGACTTGGATGCTTCTCCCACACTCTCTTCAACCCTCTTTCTTTTATATCTTCTTCTCAAGTAAGCTTGCGCACTTTCATCAATATCACATTCTTCGTTCTGTTCTTGCGTTTCCCCACTTATCTTAGATCTTCAACTGTCTACTCCACTTGTTTCTTTATAATAATCAAATAAAGCCGTCATAGTCTTTGACACTTTATGAACCAACTCTTGCAACTTTTCTTTTTCATAAACCAACTCAAGTACGAACAACATATAATCCACCTTAAACCTAGGATCAAGAATCACCGGAATGAACTAATGTTGTTGACATTACCCCAATACTTGTCATGTTTCGATCTCATTTTCTCTGTCATTGCAATATTGGCCTCACTAGTTGTTGATGATACTAATTGATCCTTAAGCTTGCAACCAATTCCATAAATAACATGAAAGTATTCATCACTAGTAGCATACAAAGTACCTGATACTTTCAAAGTTGCATCATGAAATTGCTTGAGAAATGGTAACAAAGATCTCACATAATCCCAATCTGCCTCAGTAGGAGTCCCTTTTAATTTTTCCAATTCCCCTTTAAACTTAGGATCTTCTTCTTCTAGCCTGTCAAATGCTTTTTGAAATATTAAAGCACAATCCAACATAAAGTAAGTTGAATTCCATCTAGTCTCAACATCTAAATGAACACATCTTTTACTCTCTATCTTCTCTTCATGAGCGGCAGTTTGGAACCTTGTTGTTCTAGAGTTAGATGATCTTACATATCTCACAGCTGACCGAACTCGATAAATTGAATCATCTATCACTTTTAATCCTTCTTTCACGATCAAGTTCAATATATGAGCACAACATCTCATGTGGATATGCTCCCCCCCTAACACACTCCCCTTCCAATTATTCAGCCTTTTTTTCAAATATGCCATGCCCCAATCATTAGCACTTGCATTATCCACCGTTACTGTAAGAATTCTCCGAATACCCCAATCAAGCAAGTGTGCTTCAATGGTTTTCGCAATCGTAATACCAGTATGATTAGGAATAGGAGAGAAATTCAAGATCCTTTTTTGTAGTCACCAATCATGATCTATAAAGTGAGCCGTGAGACACATATAATCCAGATGATGGCTACTCGTCCAAATATCAGTGGTAAGGCAAACTCTAACTTTAGAATGCTTAAAGTATGATTTCAACTTTTCCTTCTCACTAAGAAACAACTTGAAACAGTCTTTGGCAACTGTGACTCTACAAGGGATATGAAATTCTGGTCGTAGTGAATAAGTATAGTCACGAAAACCTTCACCCTCAACATGTCTAAATAGCAACTCATCAATAATAATCATCCTAGCAAGTTTCATTCTTGACACTGACTGATCAAATGTATAGGGTGTGAAGGTCTGGGATGTACTACTTGCCTCCTCCCTAGGAAGCTGAAGACTAAGATTCTTTTTGTTCATATTGACCGTCTTTGTATGGATATATTTTACATCTTTCTAAATGTCTTTTTAAAGTACTCGTCCCTTGTGAACCTCTACATTTATAAATCTTTCCACAGTATTTGCAAGTAGCTTCCCTATTCTTTTTATCCTCCCAATTCAACCCATCAAAATGTTCCCACACAACTGAAGTTCCAGGCATACCTTGTATACCCACTTGAATATTGGATGAGGGAGGTGCATTGCTCTCTTCGCCATCATCCATGGTCTCTACTTGATTAGAATGATTATACTATATCTGCAAAAAACAGTGAGGGAATATGGATGTACAGAGTACTGACAATTAATATATGTGGAGTAATCTGATTTCTATAATGACAATTAATAATTGATTTGTGATCATCATCCCCAACTTAGATTTCAGTTCACTACAAAAGCTTTCACACACACGAATATCAAATTTTACCTTTCTTCAACCACTAGAATTGCTACACCAGTGCATTGTTTTTATTGTCGAAATTAGAGTGGGACATATCAGGGGGGTATTTGAGGATCCAATGCAAACTTGCAATGCAACCAATCAGGGGGATTTCTGAGGATCCAACAAGGGAGGAACTGAGGATGCCTGACATGTTTAATTTACCTTTCCTTACAAGCTAAGATGAAAACAAAAACATTTCTTTCATCTAAGTTGGTTCATCATCTGATCTGAGGTTGGTTGTTCTTCTGAAAATGACCTAAACATGCACATCTAATCTATCCCACTGAAAGATTTGTGTATCGTACTCTTTACTTGTTTTCGAGTCAGTGGCAACAGCTAGCTATATCAACAGAACATATTTACAATCTCTTTTCTCACATTTGATATGGGATTGTCATTGTTTCCATTGTTTCCAAAGACTCCAATTCGCACAGAACATATTTACAATCTCTATTTACAGCCCTAATGCTGACTGCAATTAGCACCACTGTCCACTACTACAAGTCAATTTCAGCTTTACCCACTACTAAACTGCTCCATAGTGCTCATATCCTTTTCATATAGTACCCAACTGTAAATGCAGTTGTTCTAATGGAAGTTGCGAGAGGAAGAGAAATTCAATTCAAACTACGTACTCCTCTAAATTATGACCCAATCGTTGGTTCGAATCAGACAACAACGACAAACGAACCAAACAGAACACAAACACATGAACAGCCAAATAGAAGAAGGCAATAAAGAGCATACCATTAAGCCGAAGCCAGTGACGTAGCGAAAGAAGTAGCCATGGAAGCAGAGGACAAGCTTAGTTCACCCAGATGCCCTACGAACATCACCGATATTAAGTTCAAACTGTACTGAAGCAAGCTCACCGCTATCGTCCGATGAGGATTTGAAGGAGGAAGAAAGAGTTGGTCTGAGGAAGTAAGGATGCAGGAGCCGTCGCCCGAGAGGAGAGAGGGATTGAGCACGGTCGCCGAGGCCCGAGGCTGGGTTGAAAGTAAAAATTGGGTTGGGTTAGGGTTTTTGTGGGTCAAAATTAAATATGCCCAACCCTGTCTGGGTTAAAAAAATCTAGCTTGAATTGGCTCATTTTTTGATGAACTCGACCCAACTCATTCGAGTTGGGCTGAGCCGAGTTGGGCTTACGGGTTAGTGGGTTAAATTTACAGCCCTATGTGTGACCGTGTAGGAGAGTCAGATCGGATTCCCAAAATAATCTCTCCCATTTTCCCTCAGTGGTCCTCTTATTCTTAAGGACTGGTTGGGTCTCAGGGAGACAAAGGTGTTTTGGGCTCGCTGACAAGGAAGTCCATGCGAATGTCAATCAGAAGGATGCCATTTTATCATGGATCAAGGTGGGGCTTTATGTTCAGTTATAGCTTTGTCCAATATAGAATTGTTTGATTGATTATGTGGTATTCTATGATTGAATACCCTATGATGATGATGTTAATGTTGAGCATGACGCTCTTGAGAACTGTACAAGAGCGTTTGATCTACTATATAGTATAGGATAAGGTAGCTAGCTTGACTAGATGATGATGTGTATGTATCTGTCACCTACCCCCTGATTGTGCAATACTCTAGGTGGTGGGTTTAAGATGTTCATGACGTGTAGAGTATGCCTCTAGATGCTGCTCACATGGTTTAGGGTGGTTTCATGGTCTGATCCACTATGAGGCCATCCACATGATGATAGGGTGGTTGGTACTAGGTAAATGATTACAAGACAAGTAGAGTCACATTAAAAGAATGGACTGGACTTCATGTGTTGATATCTCTTTTTATTGATCTTCCTTTCTTTTAGCAAAGTCAGTTCCACTCCGGATGATGCTTAGACACTCAGTGGTTATCACTAGCAACGTATATATATTATCTTTCTGTATGTATTTTTCTATTTCAGTCACAGGTACTAGAGATCATGGTGGAGAGAGAGAGAGAGTTGATTGGTTTGCTATCATTAGATATCTTTCTTTTGTATTTTATGAACTGGAGTTGCATCTCCACTTTGCTTTGTTGAGTTTGAATTTATGGATTTGGGAACAGGCTCATCAAGCTTGGTTACACATGTTTCCTAGTCTTATTCTGAGTTCTAAATTCTTCAAAGTCTTACTGATACTTCTCTCTTTACTAAGACCACATCTACTGGTATTACTGTTTTACTTATCTACATCAATGACATGATTCTCGCTGGCAGTAATACTGATGGCATTTCCACTGTTCGTTCCATCATGACCAAGCTTTTTCAACTTAAAGATCTCAGCCAACTTTAATACTTTCTAGGCATTCAGGTATCCCCCAACTTTACAAGCATTTTTATTAACCAAGAGAAGTATGTGACGAGCCTCCTCGACGATGCTAGGTTGGGTACCTGTTGATCGACTTCCATGCCCATGGAAGTGAACTTGAAGCTTGATAAGGGTATTAGTGATTTCATTAAGGATCCAAATTTATCGGAAGATTGTTGGGAATCTCATTTATCTAGCTATCACTCGTTCATATATTACATATGCGGTGAAAGTTGAGTTTACTAATACTCCTCACACATCTCATTGGGATGTAGTTTTCGTATTATTCGGTATTCACATGGGACGAAATCCACATTGGACTGGTGCACCTAACTTATCTGCCTATGCTGTTACAGACTATGTTGGGTGTGTTGATACCTACCACTCTACCTTTAGGTGGTGTATCAAATTTGACGATGCTTTTTATTTCCTGGCGCTGCAAAAAAAAAGTTGAAGTCTCTAAGTCTTCTATCAAAGCCGATTATCGCTCCATGTCCGAAATTTGTTTCGAGGTTGTTTAGATTGATCGCCTTCATGAGAATCTTGGGTTTCATATTTTTTCTCCCATCCATCTCTTTTTGGGGATAATACTAGTGCTATACATACAAATAACTTCAAATTACATTCTTGATTACCACACTAATTAAGCATGTTGAGTCACATGTTCACTATATTTAAGATTTAGTCAATTTAGGAGAGAATTGTTTGTTCTTCTTGTCATTTGAAGAGCATATTGCTGACATTCTTACAAAAACTTTTCCTTTTACTAGTTATTGGGTATGTTTATGTATTAAGTCCATTGGGCTGTCATCATAGGTTACTTGGGGATTCTTAATATTGTTTATTACCTAAGTCTAACTTATTTAAGTTAGGCTGTTGGTTTCAAAAAATTTCATCTTCATCTGAATCTAAATATAATAACTCTATTTATCGTGGATTAATCGATCACATTGTTAAAAACCACGTTATATTTTATGTTCATCTTCTCTCTATTTTCGATATGCTTTCTATTTCAAACATAAGAGTCATGATTTCATGAAAAATTGTGTTAAATCTAATGTAAGAAAAGATGAGTTTGAATTTGAAAAAAGAAAATTGGATAAAGGAATTTAAAAATTTGAAGCGAAATTATTTTTCTCAAATGAAAATCAAACTTTCCTATGAATAATTTAATCAATAAGCTTCCACTCCAATTGATTTGTTATCTAAGCTGATGGACCTTTCTTGGGTTGATAACATTTTTAATATCTTACTTATTAAAAGGATACATTTTGGTATTATAGTTTTTATTTGTAAGGAAATGATACTTTAACTACTAAATTGTAACTATATAGTACATCCGTCCAATTTCCATCCATTATTTACATTAACTGTCGACGTGAAAGTCCAATCACCCATCCTAATCATCAAATATAATATAAATTATATCTTACTTATATACTAATTGGTTTTCTAATAAAGTATATTATTTAGTGAAAATATTATTTTTTCCCAACAACCATTTTTATGAATTCTTCATCTTTCGCTGTCATGCCCACCTTCATCTTTTCCGCTATATCTTTACAATAGTCGTCGTCAAGTAACACGAGCTTCGAATCTAACATCGTCACCTAAATGAGCTCCGCTTCTACCATCGTCACCGGATACGAGTTCTGTCGCCGTCACAGTTCCAAATCTCTTTTCTTTCCCTTTATTCTTGAAACCAAGTAATTGAAAAATACTAAAATTGAAACTTCGTCAACAAAAAATTGAAGAAATAGAAAATGACCACAATCAGACGACGAGTACTCCAATTTAAAGAAATCATTACAAAAATTAATATTTATTTAAGTAACTTCCTAAATTACAAATATATTTTATTACATTTGTTGAGTGGGATGTGTGATCGTACTTTCATGTCAACATTTTAAGGAAAAAATAGATGAAAATTAGACGAAAGTACTACGGAGTTATAATTTAATAAGTAATATGCCATTTAATTACAAACAAAAAATAAATATCAAAATATGCCCTTTTAATAGGTAAGGTATAAAAAATATTATCACCCGACCTCTCTTCCAATATTAGATGCCTAGGCATTGATAGGTGATGGACTGCCTCGCAGTTCATAGAAAGTGTGTGTCAAAGTTGGGGACTAAGATAATACCAAAATGTGATTTGAAACTGAAAAAATATTTGATCAACACTTGCACGATTGTAGTTTAACTCTGGTTATTAGCTAGATACAAACATGGTGATAATATTTACACTCCTATCCATAGAAGAACTGAAACCGAACCCAAAATAAAACAAAACAAAGCAAAAGCTAAGGCATACAATCTTCATCCAGGTCTAACTAAGGTCCATCATCATCATCATCAACGTCATCATCCTGCACCACCAGTTCATAGTCACTCTTACTCCTGTAAAACTTGCACAATATGAAATACAAAAGCAAGCTCACAGAACTCAGGATCGCCAGAAACCAATAGTACTTATCAAGCCGAGCTTCCCTCATATCGTCACTAAACCAACTCTTCTCCTTCCTCCAACTAGCATACACCTCCACCAAACATATCAAAATTGCGCTCATGAAGCTGCCCACACCAAAAACACTAGTGTACAGAGCAATCCCTAAAGTTCTCAACTTTACCGGAACTTCTCCATAGAAGAACTCCTGCATTCCAACCACCGTGAATATGTCTGAAATCCCCAACAGAATATACTGAGGAAGCAGCCAGAATATCTTCATCGGGACATTACTATTAGTACTATCTGTTTGGTCCTCTTCTCTGCATATTTCTAACCTCTTCTCTTCAACTAAGGCCGCGATGATCATGGCTATCACTGAAAGGCACATCCCAATTCCCATCCTCTGCATCACGCTGATCCCCTTTTCGCTACGAGTTACGAATTTTGACATGGGGATCAGAATCTTGTCGTAGAGAGGCATCAGTAGTATGATTGAGATGGTAATTGAGCTTTGCAGAGTAGCAGGGGGGATAATGAAATTTGTTCCGATACTTCTTTCCATAGTCATCCCCTGCTTTGTAAAGAAGGTGGCTGGTTGTTGGAATATGACTGCAAATGGCAACAACATCCCCCAAATTGGGAGCAGACTCATCAAAGTTTTCACATTTTGTACAAATTCTGTCCCATTTGCTGAACACTTTTCCTCCATTGCCACTGTCTTCACTGCATTGTTGTACTTTTCTCCACTACAGAGAGCCTGTTCTTGAAGCCTGCGTTAACAAATTATATATTGTTAGCTAACGTAGTTTAATATATTGATCATATTGTACAGATAGTATGGGGGACTAGGGGGCTTACTCTAGCTCAGAGCCATCAGGTTTCACGGAAGACAAAGCGATTCGACAAACCTTAACCTTATTGGCAGCATCCTTAAAGACACGAACAAAGCTGAGGAATGGCCTTCTGGAGATGCAATCCTGGCTTTGTTTATAGCGGTAAATGTTGGTACCTAAGCAGAACAATGCCATTGACGCGATCATCGAAAGGGTCGGGATAGTGAATCCTATGACCCATCCTACAGTGTCCTGAATGTAGCACATGACCATAACACCCATTAAGCTTCCAGCGCATACGCCAAAGTACCACCACTGGAAGAAGAGAGTCTTGAGGCTGGACTTGTTAATGTTGTCGTTGCATGGAAGTTCATCCTCACTATCATCCAATTGCTCTGCTCCAAAGGCTTGTAAGGATGGGTTGTATCCGCCCTGTCCTAGAGAGATGAGACACAGCGACCCAAAAAGGAATGAATAGCTCATACTGCTTGATGGAGACGCTCCCCACGTCAACGCGGTTGATGTCAATGCCCCTAGTCCCTTCAAATATCACACCCCACTTTCACATTATTTGTTGTCTATGTAGAGTAATTTACATTCTCAAGTGACTTATTTATCAGGTAGCATATTGAACTAAAAAAAAATCTCTTGTCACACTTTATGATTAATTTTTGTGTCACACCCCAAAAACAAACACATAGCCAGACTAGAGGTTTTTATTAGTTATAATTAAAAGGGGTTTTAAAGTTTTATTGTATTTTATGATCGTAAGACATTGTGTGACAAAAGACCTTTTTTTAAAATTAAAATTAAAATTTAGTTTGGTAGGTAAAAAGTTTTATGAAATTTAAATAGGAATGGTGAAATTAGTTCTGTTTCTACCAGATTCTCAAGTGTTTTATTTTTCATATAGTACATTGAAATGAAAATTAAAGTCTACTTCAACAAGTAAAAAGTTGAATGAAAATTAAATGTTCAAAATTTTATCCATTTTTTTATCTGTCAAAAACAAGTTTAATGTGTGTATGGGAGGGAAGGGTGGGGTGAAGGGACCGACCCCACGTCACATGAGAAATTGGAATGAAACTTACAACAACGTAAAGGAAACAAGAGGCCAAGATGGTAGAGGAGCGTCCCCAATAGGAATCTGCAAGGGAAGCGACGAGGAGAGGGAGCATGGCAGTGAAGCCAATCCAGTTATTGACCGTCTTTGCAGCACTTGAATTGGTCATCTTAACAACATCTGTCATGTATGTCACCAAGTTTGATGCTACTCCTTTGAATGCAAACCTCTCCACTCCAGCAATCACTGTTTCAACACCAAGACAACTGTTTATAAACACACCGTCGATCATCGTTACCAAGTGACAGCTAATTAAAAATAAAGTGCTGAGAAGTACCGATGAGGAGGCAGCATGGTTTGTTGAGGCGGTGGCATGGTTTGGGTCTCTTCTCCACCTCCATCAAAGTGAAAGAAGAGATGCAACAACTTCTTCTTGCATATATGATCAGAGCAATGCGTTTGTTATGATTGGAAACGATGAGCTTGTTCAGACAGAAAGAAACCCACAAGAAGAGGAGTCTGTTGATTTGGCCTCGAAAGTTAAGGAACTTTGAGCAACTAACTTTGTAATATAGAGCAAAAAAGAGATGTCCACCATTAATCTGTTACGCAAAAAGAAAAGAAAAGAAAAGAAAGAGAAGATATGACTTGCTTTACTTTTCGTGGTAATAAAATCCAAAAAATAAATATATGTACAATTAACCAACTTTTGATCCCCTGACCATCACCACTACTGCCAAGTCACCCCCACCCAATAAAGCTGTCTTTTCTTGTGCCACGTATTAAAATGCTGTTTGATTGTTTTCAATTTTCCTTTTCTTAATTACTCACAATTACACTCATGTTTACCACTTTTTTTTTCCTATATAGCTCTTAAAAAAGAAGGATCAAAATCGCAACAAACAAATAAAATTAAACATCGATTCAAGTCGTGAGATCGATACCAACATGACCCAAGAGATATAAAAAAGCATGAAGGGCCATTTTATGGGCAGCTTTGTTGGCGGCACGTCTAACCACCTGCACCTATAAGCCAAAAAGGTAAAAATCTATACACACATCGAGTGCTCCTCCCGAAAAGTTTGGAAAAGATCATCTACACGTTCCCTTTAATGTCAACCTGTCAAACGTCATATCGAAAGTTCCAAGCACATGCATTACAGACGACAAAGAACTCCACGACATAGAGAACAAGTAACCCTAAATATGTCCGTTCAATTCCCTAAAAGAACTCCATCGACGATTCGACAAACTAGATTCACTGTGCCATCCATATAAATTTTAATATGAAGAGCGAGTAGGAATATACAATAATAAACCAATGATGAATGTCCGAAAAAGCTACTAAAGGAGCAACAACAATTATTCTTAATTTATAGAAATAAAAAATGAACCTTTTTGCTCCTTTTCAACTTCCACTTGTGTAAATTAATTAACTAAGTATTCATTAGATCATATAACAATATGCTAGAAGCAGGTGATTATGCTCAAGGAATGACGTTTCCCCCCTAATTGTAATGCAAATAAATGGAGGTTATAGGTGGAATGAATTCACAGCCTGTTCTCAAATTTACTATCACCAAAATTGGCATTCTATCTCAACATTTCATTAACTGGTTGATTTGTTATGATCTTCTGACAATCAATGTTCAAATTGCCTTGTTTTGCGTTTGAGGGGTTTGGTTCCAACTCCTATGGATTTATTGTGATGACTTCTTTTCTAACAAATTTTTGAATGCGATTATGACGTTATTGCCATTCATGTAAATTGACAGATGATTGACCAAAAAACTGAAACTATCTTTTTTATTGTGCATCAAATATTTTGGCGAAGCTAAAACTTTGCTTGGCACTTGGATATATCGTCCCAACTGAATTAGAAAGACACATGATTATCAAGTTAAACTTTCTTCCATTGTGATGGCCCTTAACATTGGAGTGGGATAGCAAGCATGATAATCAATATAAATTGTTAAGAGATTAGTTTGGTGAGGCGTGTAATCAACCAAAGACACGCATCAACCAGTCCATGTCAATTTAAATGAGAAGCAGAATTCAACAGCTTCAGTAATGGAAAGCGGAAGGATATACTATCATTATCAAAGGTGGAATACGAAGACGGGAGCGGTTACAAAAAGTCATGGCGACTGCACCGTGCACCTTCAGCAAGGCTTGGGGGATAAATCCATGGCCAATCAGCCGGCCAGCACTAGCATACCTCGGCGGCAGCGGCAGTAATGTCGCCGTGTCGATAACGACGACAGGAAGACAGTGTAAATGCTGCAACATGCTGCACGGTAGGAATAGTAACGTCGCGGATACCAGAGGGGCCAATCAAAATAAAACCTTTAGAATACAATAACATGCAACGAAATCGCAAACGCAACCTGCTTGAAGGAATCCATGGTTGGAGTCTCAACAACGTGGATGCATATGCAGGGATCTGGATTCGCCTCACCCTAGTCGTCTAGTACAATAATGACGATCGTCAGCCCCAATCAGTGGGTATTTTGTAGGAGCAGGTCTAGGCGAGGAGAATGATCTCCTAGAGAAGGTTTTCGTTGATGGCGCTATCCCGTCGGATGAAAAGTTGATGTTAAAATCTCCAGATTTGATCCTGTATCAACAACAAAAACAAAATAGTGGTACATGCATGGAAAAAAAAAACAAATATGGCTAACTTACCACCGCTGATGATTCCAGAACTCGCCGCTAGTGAAAACCAGTTAACTTCGTTTGCATGAGCTCCGGCGACTAAAGGAAGGAGGTGGATCCGATTATTCCGACAAGGGTATAGGCAGATCTGAGGCGGATCTGTAGGCGGCTCTTCATTCCGAGTATTGAGACCAAGGTGAGAAATCTGAGAGACCGAAGCTTGTGAATCGGATTCGAAGGAGGAGAGATCAGAGGTGCCTGATCGGAGGGGACTTGTATGGTAGTATTTCATTTGATATTTGTATTTGATGTTTGAAATACCAAATTTTTGTATCTTATTGAAATTTACAATTGGATTTACACCAAATTTACGTACATCCATATTTTTTTAGGTTGGCAACTTCATGTCATAACGACACCACCAAGTGTTATGATGGAGAGACCAGTGATGCATTTTCGAGTATGAATGGATGCACACAATCAGCTGAAGAGGAAAAAGAAGATTAAATGGCCAGGAGGCCAGGTGGTTACTACTTGTTTCAAATATGACAAGCTGCCAAATTACTATTTCATTTGTGGTGTGATGAGACACGTGGATTGCACTTACGATATAGGATTCGAGCATTCAGATGACGACGTACCGAGACTATGGGATGTAAAACTGCGTGCTCCACCTCAATTTTCCACACAACCAAGAGGCGGCGCGTATTGGCTGGTTGCAGAACATGAGGGCAAACCATTAAGAGGTCCCGTGAACAAACATATTCCACGCTCCATGTCCGAGCTGGCGGTAGCTACGCAACTAGAATAGGACCCGATGGAGATCAATGGAGGTACGAAACGGCGCCGCATAATAGAGGAAAAAAAACAGTTGGGTGAAGGCAAGAAAGTGCAAGTGACTTGACATCCCGGCCCACAAAACGGGACCTTGGCAGACCGAATCGGAGTCACCTCTTCGTTTCTTTCGCTCTAATAAATTCACTTTTTTTTGGATTATAGTTTCCGTATTTACTGCTCTATTTCTTTTCCCGGCGATTGTCAATGTTTTTGACGTCATTGTTTTCAAGCCGAAACAATCAAATGATCTTGACATACCTTAGAGTCTAATTCTCTCGGGTCATTTGGCCTTCACTACTCAGCTTTGGTTCCCTGGTTAGTCAATTACAATTTGCAAAAAGTTTTATCCTAAACTATAAAATAAAAATGAAAAAACTACTAAAGGAAACTGGAAACTAGTAATGCAAATATATCACTAGACGACTATGGATAAAATTAAGGTGAGAACGACCGTGGAGAAAGGCCTTGTTCGGGTTTTGGATCATCCTAAGGACTGTGGGAAACTGTTCTCCAGCAGATAAACAGGAACATGGATAATGATATATTTTGGGTCTTAAGATCGGGTCTATCAAGTCAACGTCCTAAAACCACTTGCAACACCCATAATTATCCGCTCAAACGAGCAATCGAGATAACAAGATAAGAAAACACATCATCAATCAACATGAAACCACAATCTTATCACTACACACAAGAACAATCCCAAAAATCCAAAGAATTTCACAAAACCCAAACAAGAAGAAAACCTATTTCTCCATGGAAGATGTAGAGAAAGCTTCAAACCGCCAATCCATCGAAGTAGAAGGTAGATCCTCCATTGGGCTTTGATTCCTCGGCTATTTGATTTCAAATGTTCATTCCCATGGTGTGCACAGGCTCCTAAGCACTCTCCCCTTCGTCAGTTTTCTTTTAGGTCGTCATTTTTTGTCTTCTCCCCCCCTTCTGGAATCGCGTTCTGAATTAATGTTGCTGCCCAGACTAGGCATCACGGCCGTGACAGCTTACTCATCACGGCCTTGACTGGTCAGCAACAGCATTGACTGACTTATTTCAGCCATGACTTCTTTATGCGGACTCCCATTTCGCTCCGGAAGGTACCATCAGCTTTGTATTCGAACACTCTATCCAAGGAATACCTGCAATCAAGGAAGAAACTCCAAGAAACAAGTGAAACGGACTGAAATGGTCCGTTCGAAAGAAAACGAGCACAAAATGCATTAATGATCAAACCGGACACTTATAACCATCAAATATCATCAAAACCGGAGCAAAAACTAGTCAAGTTAGGGTAAACATGGCTACCAATAATCAAGCTATCCGTTTTTCTTTGATTTTGGTTTCCGTCAAGTGTCTAGGTTAATTGTTTTCTAGGATTAATTGGTCAAGAGAGTAACAAAATGGTCATGTTATCCTCCTGATGACGACCGCTGCTTCATGTATCCTCGTCTGTGAGGTTACACTTCCTTTTTATGCTTGTTAATGTGTTGAACCCCTTGTAACCATTATTGAGTCAGCATTAATAAGATTGATCGGGCTATTTCCTTTCTCGTCAAACAAAAAAAATCAATCATTTGGTTCCAAAATACCTCATCTAAACGACCCATAATTTTATGTTTTTCTACATTTTGGTGCTGCTAGTGGAAGAAACTCTGGATAGAGATTGGTTCCTTAACTCACATCTACCTATTCTCCTGGTTGAAGGTGTGTATCTCATGAGAGCCAGCACCATTAGAGTGGGTCACTGTCAACTCCAATGGCTAAGTCATTCCATAGAGGTAATGTGCAACAATAGGAGGTCTGCTCTGTACATGTTGATGAGTTCAACCCAGAGGGTTGTAACATTGTGAGGAGATGGTAGAACTCTGTACATGTTGATGAGTTCAACCCAGAGGGTTGTAACATTGTGAGGAGATGGTAGAACTCTGTACATGTTGATGAGTTCAACCCAGAGGGTTGTAACATTGTGAGGAGATGGTAGAACTCTGTACATGTTGATGAGTTCAACCCAGAGGGTTGTAACATTGTGAGGAGATGGTAGAACTCTGGGTAGAACTATCTACTAAACGCTAGGTTGTGTGGAGAGGGTGCTCATAAGGTTATAAACCTACCCACTAATTTCATAGTTAGCGATGTGGTATTCAATTGGGAAACTAACATACCACCATGCTTCCAAACTGATGGTCATGGCGGCCTACTCTGGTTAGCCTTCTTCGGCTAGCTTACTATGGTTTCAGATTGCTCCTTTCGTGGGTCCTTCTTCCATAGATCGCCCCCCTCCGCAAACGTAGACCGGATGTGGGACAGACTTTGATACGAACTGTGATAACCCCACAGGTAGAACTCATCCCCAAAGGCTAGCTTATAATGAGAGGTGCCCAAGAGGTTATAAACTCACTCGCTAATTCCATACCTAGCGATGTGGTATTTAATTAGATATGTAACATTTAGATTCTTAGAGTTCAAATTTGCAATCGTGATTCTTCCACAGAATTTTGGAAAGTACTCAACGTTTTTATCTCCTTTTTTAGTTATGGAATAATTAATGAGAACCAGAGTTGTATTTGGGATTTTAAGGCTCACTTATATACTTTAAACCTTTAACATAAATTTGGACTCTGCCATCATCTCCCTTTCTATTTAATTTCTTTATATTGTTGTGTTGCTAAGAAGTGGCTATGTTGGCTTAATACTTATAATATTTATTATCTTATTATTAATCATAACAATTTTATTGTATAAACACTTTCATTGGGTTTGATTGGGTATGTTTTTTTATCAATTCAAAACCATAACTAACTATGAAATATGGATTGAGTTGATTTAATTACTATGGTTGGGTCAATTAATAGTTTGTCTTGTACAGGACTACCGTCTACATCATGCTCACAACCTCCTTCCGTATAATTTGGAGGTGGATTTCATTGTGAGATTAATTATACTGTTGACAAGCTTGCTAATAAAGGTTATTTTTCACTATTAGTGTATAGTATTGAGGATAAAATATAACTCTAATTGCATAAATGAAGTTGAAAAAAAATGAGAAAGCTTATTATAAATCTTGGTCCAAGTCACAACTCCACGAATACAATATTGTATGTTGTACTGACTTCCCAATCATATACGTACGTACTATCAATCTATCATGTGATTAGGAAACAATTAAAATGTTGGATTGGAACCGTGTTCGTATGTTCATGTGGCCTACAGATAAGAAAAGAAAGATAAAAGAAAGGAAAAAAACAAGAGAGCCAGGGATAAGACGATGATTAGTACTATCACGTGGAAATAACATAATGACGATATCATTTTTAATCATAGGTTGAAAAGGGCTTCCGTCCCTAGTTGAAGTTCATCCTAATCGTTTGATTAATCTGGTTTAATATGTGTTTCAAAAAATCTTCAGGTACAATTTCGATATAGGAAAAAGCTTAAAAGTAGAAAGTTTCAAGTTTAAAAATTGTTTGATATTTGTCAAACAGGTTGTAATTGAGTGTTTCTAGTGTTTGATTTTGTTTCATATATTTTGAGGTCGAAGTCTGTAATGTGTAATTACTTTTTTCCTTGCGATGATATTACCGATCTCATTACAGACTTCAACCTCAAAATATGGGCCACCTCATCGAAAACTAGTTGATGGCCTATAACCTTAAAGTTTGTTAACCGCTGATATTATTAAATATGGTGCTTATCGAAAGAATTTTTAGTTATTGAAAAAATGTCTAAAGAATAAAGAGTAGACTTAAGAGTAAACCTTTTTAGGTATGCAAGCATGTAGACATGCTCTCTCCCACTCTTCTTTAAACATTTCTCTCCAACTTAATGTAATTAATGTAATAATTTTATTTCGTCAATTCATTTTTTATAAAAACCCTTATCGTATTGATAAATAATATTGTAGTAGTTATTTTAGTAGTTGAGTAAATAATATTTTTATTGTATTATCGGAAAAGGTCGGGATGTTACAGGGATGCTTGGAGCCTTTCCTATCTCAGTCTCAGTTTTTGATGAGGTGGGGATTCATGTTAATTTATGTCATTTCCTAATAGAATTGCATGATAGTTCTATTGTGGTGATCTTGTCTACTTTCTTGGGTAGTTGATGATTCTTGTATTGATTTGGGACTGCATGTTGTTCGTTGATTGATTAAACATGATGCTCGCCGCTCTTGATACAGTAGCGTGTGATCAATTGTACCTTGATTGATTGGGTTGTGATGCTTAGAGCTTGATGCTCTTGATGATTTTACTATAACGTGTGATCTACTATAGTCTGTTAGGATAAGATATAACTAGCTTAGTAAAATGTTCTTGATGTGTTATATGTCGGTCGCCCACCCCTAGATTGCGCAATAGAACTTTGAATCCGAAAGTGGGATGGGTCGACGCCTGGGGGAGGCCCCCTTGTATCCGCCACTCATGGATGTTTCTTCTATGACTGTCTTTTAGTCACTCAGTGATTTTCACTAACCCCACCATGGATGTATTAGTCTTTCTATATGTATATGTGTGTTTAATCATGGGTACTGGAGCTGGAGGTGAAGAGAGTTGGTCTGTTTTGATATCGATTTTCATGTAGTATTTAAGAACTTGGAGTTTCATCTTCACTTGTTGTTGTTAAAGCTTTCATTTAAAGATCCACGATCCATGCTTAGTTTGTTCAAAATTTTAAATGTTTTGACTTCTGTCTTTAATACTCCTTTCTGTGGATGATAGTTGTTTTCGGTTAAATTCAGTTCAATAAAGCCCCCTATTGGGTTACATGGTTCGAACCAATGGTTCGACCGAAGTCTTTTATGGTAAGGTTTCACAATAATCCATCAAACTTAAGTATAGTTCATATAGCATGATCACCTTCCAAGGTTCTTTTAACGGGTCAATTGAGGTTACATTTTGCATTATGTTCAACTATTTGTCTTTTGTTTTAAATGAAATTTTCTTTTAGTCGTCAACCTAAGACACAGCTTGTACAATTTACATAAGGTTATCGGTCCAATAAGGAGGTAGAACGTTTGCATGCCAGGATTTTACGAACCATGTCGGCTAATAGATTCATCCTCCTCATGACAAAAAAAACAAACAATAAAATCACACTATAAAAGACAAATCCGATTGGATATGCCAGTTAACCACTTGAATTTGGGGCAAGAAGTCTGACTTTATAATTTTCAGAGACCATAGTCTTTTACAAATCTTGCGGCTTTGAGAAGAGCTTTAGTTTCCGCCATAAATGTTCATCACAAAATTTTCCCTAGGAACCATTAATGATGACTCCATAAGTTCCTCTAGGAAGCATTTTATGCAAAAGAACCATAATAGATAATTGTCATTTATTGCACGCCAAATGCATCATAATTTTCATCATGTGTTGTCAGCCGGTTGACAGATTCCATTAAACCACAAGAAGAGGTATACACTTCAGTCGAGGGATGGAGCAGAGAAGGTAGCAACTTGTACCGAGTACTATGGGCATGATGGTAACAAAAAAAGACAATGCTTTAATATCTTCCACATAGTTCTGACACACTTGAAACCTCGGATTAGGTGTAGACTACCTAGAGAATAGAGTTCGCTTCGTAGCTAGAGCGTTACGTAAAATCTTCCACATGAACAGAGTAAACTTTGGAGGTATCCCAAGATGCCATAACCACTTCCACAAATATTTTTCATCCTAGTTTGGGTTGTGTATCCCATTGGCGATGTCACCTTTATGCCGGAAGAAATGATAGGGCCATTTGACTGAGAAAACACCCAACGAACACAGTTCCCAGATCCATTGATCATCTTGGTCTTGGCATCTGATCAGAATTCTCCTAGTGGCCTCAAACTCCTCATTGGTGACTGCGTTCCTAATCCTGTCGTCATTACATTCACTCTCGCTCTCCATAATCCACTCAAAAACCATGACTTTGCCTCGAAATCCAGGAGAAAGCTTGAAACTTTATAGAGATTGGATCCACTGGTATGAGTTAATGGATCATCCCTTCTGGTACCCACGTTCGTAAGGGCCCCTAAATGCAGTACTTTGCTGGCATCACAAAGACTGGATCAGATCCAAGACGGCTTACTTCCTCTAGGACCGTCAATAAAATTCATGTTTGGGAAATAGAGAGCTTTATGCGATTTGAGAGACAAAAAATCCTCAGTATTCAATATGTGCCAACCTTGTTTAGAGAGGAGGGTTAGGTTGACAAGCCCGAAATCCTTGAAACCGAGTCCACACTTCATTTTTTAGTTTTGAAATCTCACTTCTCTTGACTCAATAAATGCTTTTATATGCATCACACCTCCCTAGAAGATATCTTTATTTATCCTTTTTTCATTTTGTTAGGAAGCAGTAAACATGACATAACATTAGTAGAGTACTCTAAAAAATAAGTTTGCGCATCGTTTCCTTGTCACCATGAGAGACCATTAGAGTTGTCCATGATTGCCCCAAATTTTCCACTCGGGTGTTAAGAGTAGCAAATATAATTTCTTCGACCTTCCCCATTCACACGAGATCCATAAATACTTATCAATATCGATCATCTCAGAGAAGTCTAGAACCTAGCACACCCTAAGCTAGAGAAATTTTATTT
This sequence comes from Linum usitatissimum, assembly GCA_030674075.2. Lineage (NCBI taxonomy): Eukaryota > Viridiplantae > Streptophyta > Magnoliopsida > Malpighiales > Linaceae > Linum > Linum usitatissimum. The sequence goes on from JAUJYP020001424.1 coordinate 4,320,662, forward strand.
AGGCACGATTATATCAGAAACAACGTAGACAGTTAAGTGGAAACATAAATTACACAATATGGCCATTACAAGCAACTATAGTGCACGACGCACCCTAGGATGTGCGGTGCATCCTAGGACCGATTCCACGGCTATATGAAAATGACCGTTACATGGCCGTTGCAATATAGCCGTTGGATCGGTACTAGGGTGCGCTGCACACTCTAGGACTAATCCAACGACTATTTTCCACTCTATATAATATGTGCAGTTTTGGGGGTGAAACAACTAACCCCTCCTACCCATTTCTGTATTCCTTAGTTCCTCATCCATGTGAAACTGTTTTCAAGCCATTCCACTGGAACATTTTGTTAAAGTTACGCAATCCCGATGAGTCAAAATATTTGTTCATCTACTACGGAAAAGAAGTGAAATGCGATTATGGGTTTCGTGCATTGAGACTAATGACGCTGAAGTTTGAGACGAAGTTGGAGATGGTGACGATCGAGAACTCGGTGAGGTGCAAGATGAGAGCTACAATGGAGGTGAAATTTGCTGAGAAGGATGTTGAGACTGCTCAACATGTTGAATGGGAGACTAAGAGGTAAGCCACCATAAGGTTGAAGGATGGGTATATAAATGCTCTCACTAATGAGTTTGAGGATTTGAAATTTGATCTTCAACGACGGAATTTCGGGATTTAGTGGTCAATCCTCAACGACGGGTGAGGACGTTCTAGCTCTGGGTCTCAATCCTCAATAACGCGCGATGACGTTCGATTCATCGCCCTCATTTAAGCAACAGTTTAAGCATACGTGTATAGCTTTGGGTAGAACTCTAGTATATTTTGCGTATATCTAGCTTCTATCTCTGTTTAGTGTCTCAGACCCGTTCGAGGTTCTTTTGATGCCGTTTTGGAGTGCTTTTGTAAGATTTCAGGTACATGACGATATCGAGGCACTATTTTTAGATATACAAACATGCATGGACGAACTAGGATAGTTCAAGGAGTGAAGAACACACAAGGGTTGAACGATATCAAACATTGCACTATAAATGGTCAAACATTACACTATGACCATAGCGCAATCTTTGACATATTTATAGCGTAATAGTCGATTGTCCTTTCTGGAAATCCTGTCATTCTTTGCGCTATACTTGGTCAATCATTTGGCTATGACCATAGCGCAAAGACTGAAAAATTCGGTAGTTTGATGGATTTTGAAATTTTTATATAAAGCCTGGTTCTCGTTTATTCAAAGACTGAATTTCTGGGCACAAAATTGAGACTAATATTCAGATATTTGAGAGCATGTTTAATGAAACTTCATGGTGCTTGAAATTGGACATGTAATCAAGACGGCGAATCAAGTTTTTTGGGAAGATGAAGCTGCATCATCGTCTCGTGCCCCTCCACCCGAGTTGTACACAACTTTGGGGACAACATCAACGAGGCAATGACTGTGAACCATTACCAGGGTGGTTATGAAATCAAAGAATTGAGCCATGGCCACCTCTCGCTCAAAGACTTGAGAACTAGAGGTTAGGTGTTGTTCGTACAAAACAAATAACAGTCCATGAAGGTTACGCGTCACAAGCAGAGCGGCCGTGGAACCCACATCACACATATGATGGCAACGAGCACAACACCAAGTGCATGCATCTTGATGTGAATGTCATTTCAGATGCGATAATTCACCTGGTCAGGTCACAACCACAATTTAGGATTTGGTTGGTCCAAGATAAGATTTCACACATGTTCCAATAGCAGATCCCATCGTGCATTGATGGTTTCCGTCGTTGTCCACCTATGCTAGTCGTGGACGACACCTTCCTCACTGGAAAGCATAGTGGCACCTTGCTGATGACATGTTCATTTGATGGCAACCTCAAATCCTGACTCTTGCTTTCACCATCTTCGACAAAGAGAGTATCGATTCCTTGGTGTGGTTCTTCCGTTGCATCCAAGAAATGGTTACAGACAGGTAGAATGTTCGTGTCATCTCGGATCACCCGGGTAGAATAAGAGCTGCGATGGACCAAATTGGTGGGGGCTGGGTACGGAAGCACTTACAACAGCCATGTCAAAAGAGCCCAACATGAAGGAATGATTGAAGGCCATAAGTAAACTTTCGAGTTAATATACCACACTTTCTAGTTTCCATTTGTTGTGTGCTCACTGAGTTTGTTTGTTTCGTTCCAGTGAATGAGGGATCAAGAAGGAGGTTCAATGCAAAGCTTACAAGTTTTCTTGCTGCCGATGCCAGACTGGGCCTCGGCAAGACAAATTGGATCAAGAAAGACCATGTGAGGTGGACCAAATGTGTTTTGGACAGCGCAACGTTTTGCCGATATATAATTAAGGAATGTTAAATGAAATGTTGATCTCTTGGTACACCATTTATATTTTCATATGATGGTTGTTTTATGCTTATTAGGGTAACTGAGTATTTTGATTAGAGGCGTAAAAAATACGTTGAAGACATTCGCCAAAATGAATATTGAGCGTAGTATCAATGGAAAGACCGATATGGTGCGCACTTTCGATCATATAGCGGGCCACTATGATGTGGTTAGTGTCTACAACAAAAAAATGGAACTGGAGGCCACACATACAAGGTCTTTCCAGATGACAAAAATATGTTAGGATCGTGTGTTTGTAGTATCTTTCAGCATTCAAAGATTTTGTGTTGCCATGCTTATGCACTCTGCAACGAAATGGACATCAACCCTTACCACTATGTACATACCATGTTCAAGCTCAGTGCAATTTCTCAAATCTATTCAACTACTTTCTACCCCATCAATGGACCGGTGGACTCGCCACAACATGGGGGACCGAAGATCGTCCCTAACAGATATCTACTCCGTGTCCAAGGGAGACCAAGAAAAAACCGAATCCAAAACAAAATTGATTAGACTGAAGATGTGGAGCCGTACTGTACCGCATGCGGCCAAGACGATCATAGGAGAGGCCATTGTCTGACCGTCCCGCTATTAGATATGGTTTTTTCCATATGCCATGTTTTGGGCCATAACCGAAGAACTTTCCTAACAACTCAAAGGACAACTAGACACCCATATCAAAGTGGAAACCGCCAGCAGAATGCAAAGAGAACGCACAACGCCTATCCCTATTTTGTTTGTTTCAGTTAATGTTCTTTTAATGTTTGTTTTCTATGGTTCCTTATGTTGTTTGTTTTAGTTAGTTTTCATTTATTGTCCTTTTTCTATGGTTTAAGTTCATTCCATTTTAAGTGTGACTTTAATTTCATTCCATTTTAAGTCATACAAAACGTAAACCATAGTGAAAACATCAACCATAGTGGAAACGGAAACCATAGGGAAACAAATACCAGAGACACCGTTCATAAACAATGAAATGGTAACTTCAATACAACCATAGTAATAGCATAATACAACCATGCTACAAAAAACAAAGACAATCTACCCACGACCTCTCCCATCTGCTCGCCTTTAGTGATTTGCTCTAGTGTGATCTTCGGTGTTGCACATGGTCTTTCAAGGGGTTAAATGCAACCCAACTCGCTGACTATTTGGTCCTATGGCGTCGTTGTCTCAAACTGAGTCTACGGGTGCTGTGTCTGTGGGCCCCACTGCGTGTGAGGAGCTCGCTCTATTGTAAGGCATATGCGGGATCCACTTTTGTGACTAGGTAGGCTATTGTACCCACCTCTGTGACTGGGTAGGCTGCTGTTCCCACTATTGTGATTGAAATCTACCTGAAAATATACTAACGGTACCACACCATGAACTCTTCGTGGAAGTGCCACCTCTCCAGATCATTGACCACCACAGCTTGCACCACGTGGTCCAATCTGCTTGCCCAATGCACAAGGTACTGCTCCACCCTCGCCTCCATGAATCCTAACAGCCGTAGTAGGGGACCCACTGAAAGCGAAGACAAAAATTTAAATGACATCGTGAAACGGGACTACTAATAAGAAATAATATGATGCACTAGCACTTACCACAAACGGTGTACCCTCATCGAACAGCTGTTTGTACTCTACGAGAAAAAGATGCTGACTTCTATCGTGCATCCAGTTCTTCCATTGATATAGGAGGGTGCGGCCCACAAGGCCAGAAGCATCTGGTCCTTTAAGTCTGTCCTCATGCACTCGTCGCGCTATGGACAGGGACCTCTCCAATATCCAAGCATTGAGCAGCATAGTCCAACCACCCATGTCACGCGCCCCCTTCCTTACAGAAGACTCCAACCTGAACGCTGAACGGCTGATCTCTCCGTATAACTAAGACAAAATCATTGCCCCCTCCAAGAAAATAGCCAATCCTCTCGCAACACTAGTAGATAAGATAGGTGCCCATATGCAAGTCGACCTATCCGCGAACAGGAACGCCCCCATAAACGCTAGCATGTGCGCTCGTGCATAATGTCTAAGTGTACACACATCATTGAACATGGACGTCAGCCAACTGATCCGCAATTTTCTGTTCTGTAGGACATCCTTCGCCAATGGCCTCGCACCCAAAACCTCGTCGATAAAGTCTAGCATCTGCGGCACAAAGCAATCGACAGGGCCATACACAACATCACCATCCATAGGCAGATCCGTAAGAATCACCACATCCTCCAAAGTCAACATTCACTCCCCATGATACATGTGGAAAGTGTTCATCTGCGGGCTCCATCTCTCCACTAACGCTGTGATAAGATACGGATCTGTGGCATGGGTTGTGAGGCCAACAATCGGTCCGAATCTGGCGACCTCCAAGAAAGGGCAGAAGTTACTATGGTATGTGGGATGTGAGACGTCCTATGACACTATATGGTAACACTAGGATCCTATTGAATGTTTGAAAATACTCACTAAGTAAGTAATAATAAGTACGGAATCTAAAATACTACAAGATTATTAATATTATCTAACATAATATAAGGAAGTTATTAATATTATCTAACATTATATTAGGTAATTACTAACATTTTCTAACATTAGGCTATTAATATTATCTAACATAAACTAGGCAATTACTAATATTATTAAACACTAGGAAATTATTAATCTTGTCTAAGCATTATGATAATGGTACCAACCTCATTATCAAAAATTTCACTGGCGAGATGTCGGTTGCTGTAGCCCCAAAGTAGTTGTCCATCGATCGGCTCGGGATTGATGCACGAATTTAGTAATTGATAAGTTAGTATGCGACGAAACTGAAAAATTACAAATTCAAAAAAAAATAGTAATATTACTGACTAGTTGCTTGCGGAACACGAATTTATTTCGGTACCGAAAAACCAAATAAGGAAGAGTGAGAATTTGTGAATTGGTGTGGAATGAATTAAAGGAGGAGGGGACATTTATTTATAGATTGGTAGGAAGCAACCTACAATGTGCCGCACACCCTAAGATGTCCATCGCGTTCTAGGGTGATTCCAACTACTATATTGGAATGGTCATGTAACGGCCGTTTGAATATAACCGTTGGATCACCCTAGGACGCGCCACACATCCTAGGGTACGCCGCCCACTATAGGTTCTTGTAATGGCCAAATTGTGTAATTTATATTTCCACTTGACTGTTTACGTAATTTCCGATTTAATCGTGCCTAACAAAATTCCCTCTAAAGGGCTTCAAGGGTGTTTCTGCGAAAGGTGAGAGAATCTCATGGCTTCAGGGGTTTTCTTCTTTTTATTTATTTTTTAAAATTTGACTATTTCTATTTTTAAAGTAATAAAAAATTTATCAAACTCCTTAAACATGTCATATTCAATTTCACAAACGGCCCGATAAAAATAAATTGAGATTAGGACACAATTTTTTGTTCTAACCGTTAGGAAACTTTAGAACTATTAGATCTTTTTTATCAATATTTAAAGATTTAGATTAATCTTTAATTATGGTCTTAAATTGTATAAATGATAAACTAATTCTAAATTAATTTATATACTCAAATCATGTCTCCCACTCCAAAACAGTTAATAGTTTGATTTTCTGTAAATCTATTAATTCAATTTAATCCTTTTTTCTCTTTTAATAAAAAATTTAATTTCTTTAAATTAATTAAGTAAAACTTGCAATCTTTCACTTCATTTCCAACCAAATTATCAATTACTTAATATCCTAAAATCATGTCTATCTCTTCTTATCACGTTTTGGTTATTTTAACTGTATAATTTAATTTCTCTTTTTATTAAATTATTTTTTATTTTATTTAATTTTAATTTTATTTCCTGAATCATTAATCCGTATTAATGTTCAATTTGTACTAATATTACTATTTGATTAAATTAGGTTCATTTTGTTCCTTTTCTTTCTATTTACTACTAATTATGTTTGTATTTATGATACGCAGCAAATAACAAAATAAAAAAGCAATGTTTCTGAATCATAGAAATTAGCTATCTTCAACTCATTCTTAAATCACAATTTGAAACCACGATTATGTATATCAACCACCTAATCTAATATTTGATAAACAAGCTTACAAACAAATATGTTACTGAAGGAACTACTAAAAACAAAACATACTTTTTTGAAAAAAATAGGTACAATCTAACCCAATTAAAATCAGGTCAAGAACACACTTTTTAGTTAAAAAAGTACCATCTAGACGAGACGGTGATTAGATAAGAAATCAGAAAACAGAGTTCGAAAACAATAGAATTGACTCTAATTTATTCGGCGGAGGTGATAGTTTTTCGGAACAACTGCGTACCACTCGCGGTGGAACGGCGGGTCTTGGAGGGATAGTCGACGACGGATTCTGATCTAAATCAACCGAATCAAATCAGAAACAAATAAAAGGGACGGAGATGAATAAAAGCAGAAAGCAACTAACGGAAAAGTTCCAGCGACTTACCTGTTTCTTTAGTACAATGGACGCCCGAAAAGAAATATTCTAACGATTAGAACCTCTGGTACTTGATGACACTGATTCCGTTGGAGAAGAAAATGACGGCCTAAAATAGGCAATCATCAGTGGAACCAGTTGGATAAAAAAGAGGTGTCCAACGACTAACTTTTCCGGTTTACGCTATTGAAGAAGGAGCGGCCGACGGTGGTAGCCAATGAGAGAGACTGGGTTTCTCGTAGTCGCCGGCGATGCTTCAAAAATGATTGATTTTGGGTGTTAATAAAAAAAAGTGGGAGATTTTGAGAATATACAACCGTGATGTTGGTTATTTCATTATCTTTTTTTATCAATATCTTTTATAAAAATGATTTAATAGGAATAATTTAACCCATATGTCTTTTTAAGATCTCAATCATAGATCAAATTTTTAAGATTTAATGGTTAGTAAAAGTGTCTTAACCATTAGAACACTAAAAAGGTGTTCTAATAATATTAAATCTGGATAGAAAGCAGTTACAGTGCATATACATTTTGTCGGACTGTATCTTTGTTGTGCAGTTTTATGTTGTTGTAATCCAGAATAGATATATAACAACATGATGTGGTCATTCGTATGAGTAATCATCAGAATGTTGGAGTAAGCTTAGCATTATAGGAAATATGCATCGACAATATGGGACATGACATAATTGTAGCCAGGTAATTAGGTCATAACACACAACTACATATTATTATGCCATTCCTATTGAACGTCCAAGTGGTTGATGAGATGGATATCACCTTAATTGTTCCTTTTTTCTAGGCCTGCTTCCACCACCACTAACTAACCAAACTTTTATCTAACTTCCAGATATACTTTGTGATTTTCGATTGCCAGCCAGGGATTCCCTCCAATCGGCATGCATGCATTAATATTCACATTCCAATTCGTCTTTTTTTTTATGAATATATTTCGCAATCAATCCACTGCTTTTGAATCTTCCTAGTGCTACAAGCGTTTCCTATCCACTAATTATTAACTAGCTCGCTCGCTCGCTCGCTCTTATTTCCATATTATTGCAACATCAGTGGTACTGGAGGTGTTTTAGAAACGATCCAACTGTAACATAATAATTGGGTATGGTGCTTTTTTCAATAATAACTAGTTGTAACTGGTTTTGATAAATGCAATAGATAATGCTACTTCTAGTCTGTTACATCAACAACATATGAAATTATGTAAGGCTTCAAAAACAGGGGAAGGCCTGATCAAATCTCGGAATAGGAACGACTCTGGTAGGAAGAAGCTGAGAAGACAGGACAACAAGAGATCGAAAAGTTAAAAAAGAGAACGTTTAGAGCTATTAGAACAGGGAAGCAAGAAAACCCATATGGGTTTGCCTAACTGCAGAAGGGTTCCGACACCATGGAAGCAGAGAAGAAAGCAAACCCATATCCCTGCCCTCTTTAAACATCTGACGGGCTTGAGGTTCTGTGTTCTCCCAGAGATCTCGAAGGAAGTGACTACTTGGTGGATAGAGGCTCGGAAGGGGATAGATTAGGGTTAGACTTAGGATTAAAGTTAAATTTGTAATTTACACAATATACAACTGTAACTGAGAAACATAAACATATTCTCATACGACTAGTCCGGTTATAAACCGAACGAGAAGAATCTCTTGTCTTTATTTCTTACTAGTTTGGTTTGTCGTGCCATACCGTGAAATTTTGAATAAGAGTTAATACGACGCTATTTATTTGTAGTTATAAATAGTTATATAACTATAAATATATGAATACATAATTAGATAAATATATGAGCGTAGTAATTTAATAAAATTAAATGATTATATCTATATGTCTCCAAATTAGTGCATTGACAACTATTTTAAACTTACACATCTCTTAATGTTAATGTCAATACCTAATTGGTCTCAATACCTAAGTGGTTTCAAGACTTTAAAATCGACTACAACATTATCGTAACCTTAGTCATGTTAGGCTGTTACGATTGATCACGCCGATATTAAGATAGATTTTTTCAGTTGTTTTTCCATGAAGACTTTCATCTCCGTGTCTAGAAATAGAGGTCATTAGTGAATGAAAAACTATTTTAAACTTGACCGATATATATATATATATCCAGATAGTTAATACTAATATTCATTCCCCACCCATCGTAATTTCAAGTTTGGATCCATATAGTTAAAATTCAGACGTACAAATACCCATCAATTCTTAGACGGTTTCAAATATAACCATAACCAGAAAAAATCGGCAACGTTCATTACTGTTCGAGCTTTTCAATTTTTTATATCACTATAATAATAGTCCAATTGCATAATGTGAATTTTTTACTACTCTTTACGTGATCCCTATAAAAGTAAAATAAGGACCTATCCTCAATATAAAAATATCTCATGAGAAAAATATTTTTTATAAGAGCTTGTTGATTATTTGGTTTCGATGCAGATACTTCAATATTCATATCTATATACTCAATCATATACACCATTTGTTATATTGATGTTATCCTAGTGTAGTATTCATGGGATTTCAAATTGTAACACACATATAATGTTTACACGACATTAAAATCATTTCTCAAAAACTTTAACATATCGTAATTGAATTTGAAAATATATAACAAAACAATATATATGGAAAAAAAATATTTTTGAACATTCTATAGAAAGTTATAGATATATAAAAAAAAGTAGGGAAAAAGAGTAGGAGAGAGGATATGTTTTAATTAAATTTAGTTAGATAATGATAAAATTACGTTTATGCACAGAGAAGCTAACAACGTGTAGTTACAATTAAGGGATATGAGTATAACGAAATTACGTAAAATCAGCAGCTGTGTTGTTGAGGCTTTGACAAGGTGAAACTTCCTGATGTGAAGGTGAGATCGTGGTCTTTTTATCACGCCCCCGCAAGTGAAGTCTCGGTGAGGTGTAACTTGGAGTAGAAATGATTAAATGGAATACGGGTCAGAGGCTTGGTAAGCACATCAACGAGCTGATCAGTGGCTGGAAAGTATCGAACATGTAGTTGACCCTTCAAGACACGATCCTAGACAAAGTGATCTCCAAGTGCTACGAACGCTTGTGAAAGACCGGATTATATACGAGGTATGTTGCCACGAGATTGCCACACCACTAAATTGGAGGAGATGACAGTTACTCACCAAGTTCATAGAGAAGTGCTAGTAACCAAATCACCTCAAAAGCAACAGTGGCAAGAGCTCGATACTCGCATTCGATAGAGGAGCGGGCGACTGCTTTCTGTTTGCAGGTTGACCAAGATATCATATTCTTGCCGAAGAAAACGGTGAATCCTGTGATTGACTTGCGGTCTCTCGAATTGAATGACGACATCAAGGAGTTGAGACTTTTATTGATTAGAATAAATTCCACTACACTTGCTTTAATGATCATAAAACAATATATTCCACTAAACAAGTTCACGAGGAGTTGTAACATTGTTAGAGGAAGGTGAAAAAGGAAGCTTATGAATGTTACTAACAGAACAACCATGGAATAAGGAAGTGAAATTTTTAACATAACGAATGTTGTGACTAGATAAGAGAGTTTGAACAACACGCAAATTGGCATGACCAAGATGTTGGTGCCATAAATCCCAAGAAGCAACAAAAGCATGTGGCATAGAACAACTAGTAATGTGAAGAGGAATAGAGTAGCCAAAATGAGAATTGGAAGAGTTTTACCATTGCCAAAGGTCACTGGGTTAGTGCGGAAATGATATGCCAAGTTGTCAAGATTCAAAGTCAAATGATGATTAGCCCAGAGTCCATGAGCCATTGTTGGGAGGATGGGGTTGGTTGAGAGGTTTGGACTAGGTTATAGAGGATGGGCCAGATGAATGAGATCCAGAATAATATGGACTAGGACAAGTGGGCCTAATAAACCACTTAACCTGGGCCAAAAAGGCTAGAACCAAGAAGTTTAGCACATGTATTGTTGGACCTGAAATAAGAAAAATGAGGCTTAGTGGAGGAAGGCTTGGCGGCAGGTGTGTAGCTACGGCCGGCTCTGCCACCCCCGCTGCACCCACAAACCCCTCTTCCTCTTGGGAAATTGCCGCCAGCTTGATGATGTAGTAGAAGACAGTCGGAGGGGCCACTTGGTGTTTATGTAGTTGAAGCACTTCACTAACCAAGAGGTTGTGGAGATCATCAAAGACGATGGGCTCGGGCTTTGCTTCCATGTGCCATTGAAAGGGACGATAAAGCTCATCCAGACCATGTAGGCGGGAAAAAACCAGCTCATCTTTTCTGACCGAATCTCCAAGATCGACGAGTTGGTCGTAGATCGCCTTCCCCCGTTGTAGATACTGATGAGCCGTATCCGTATCACAAGTGATGTGATATTCAGACTACTGTAATTGATAAATCTGGATTCATGATCCAGAAGCATATATGCGAGCTAACGAATCTCGGGCCTTAAGAGTTATGGCTTTGTTGAGGATGTTCAGCATGACTAATTCTGAAAGAGACGAAGTCATCCCTGTAAGTACTAGATGATATTTTTCATACCACGTGGAGAAAGCTGGATTCGGTTGAGAGTTAATTGTTTGAAGAGGAGCAACAACAGTGCCATCGATGTGGCCGATCAAACGACTCCAGTGTAACAGTGGCTAGAGTTGGGCCTTCCCTAACAAGTAATTTGTTGGTGTCAATAGAGAGTTGAGGATTGGAGGGAAGATTGAGAAAAGGAGGGGGAGGTACTGTTGGCGAGTCACATGTGGGGAAAATATTTGTGGAAGAAGTGGCGGAGGAGTTTGTCATGGTGAGATTAGTAACAAGAGGAAGATATCGAGAAGACGAGAGCTTGAACAAAACCTCCTAGCTTCAAGGTCGTATTCCACAAGGTTTCCTCACTAGCCTTTACATAACTATCCAAAACACCATTTACGCTAACAAAGGATTCAAATGCTAGAACTCTAAGCTATCTACTAATGCAATAACCAATCAGTAGAATAATGCAAATGGACTAAAACAAACGAACTAAGCATACAAGAAAGTGAAATGGTCAACAAGGAGAAGAGAGGTTGCTAGATTTCGAATGATGCTTTACACTCAAAACTGGCTCACTAGAAGGATTGGATTCGTTGGAAACGAATTATGGTGTGATTATCCTCTAGAAATTCATAGGAGTCCAAGACAAGGTCTCGTAATGGACTACCACTACCAATTGCAAGTGATGAATCCAATTGGTAGTGAACACCAAGTGTTCGAAAAAATGTCTAAGCGCTAAGAAACTCTTAATGGCATCATGAAGATCAAGCAAGGGGCACCAATCACCATAAGACACCCCCAAACAATCCAAATCACTGAAATTGGTCAATGTGTTCGATAAAATTCCACTAAGAGAATCCTCACACATCTTACTTCAATCTTGGGGTGTGTGCTTGGTCCACACACATCTTACTTCAATCTTGGACTACACACATATTCAATCAATCACAATTAGGCAAATGAAAGAACACATATGACCTAGAACCAGCCATAGCACATTTTAAGTTGCAAACACCATAGTCCAAGCATTCTCATTCCATAATCAATATCCAAATGTATCCAACCCCTCATCATGAGGGGATCATCCTAGTGCATAGAAACACCCTAATCCAACAACTAACAAACAAGCCTACCATGATGATCAAACTAGCTAAGGGAAAAGAACGAACAAACTCCATCTTCTAATTGGTGCAAAGAAGTTGAAGGTGCTCAATCTTGACTCCAAACTCCAAGATTCTCTAATTTAATTTTGTCTTCAAAGCCTCCAATTGATAATGGATGATGGTGGAATTTCGGACTAGGATTTGATTTGGAGAATAATGATGTGTTAAGTCAATTGGAAGGGAATGAATGCCCCCTCTCTCCTCAAAATCCAACTTAAAAATCTCTGTCAGCAGCTCCCACACGGCGTGTGCGTCCAGTCGGGACCTTCATTCTTCAATCGCACATTTCTCCCTCGGTCGACCTCCATTTGAGCTTCGATCGGTCTCGTCAGAATAGTCTCGTCGTCATCTATCCAAAAGATACCTTCAAGCTCATATGCAACATGAGAAAACGGGTCGAACAGACCAAAATGGTCTGTTCGAGACAAGGCTACCAGAATCTCTTGTTTCTCTCTACCAGGTCAAATGGGATCGACAAGAAGTCAAGATGGGGTCAAATCGGCAACAAAATATCATGCTATCAAGTATAACTGAATTACATAAAATCAGCAGCTGTATTGTTGAGGCTTTGACATGGTCAAACTTCCTTATATGAAAGTGAGATCGTGGTCTTCTTATCATAAACCATCCTTCAAACTATATAATCCACATAAGAAGGAAATAAAACATTAAAGGACCTAGCTAGTATCAAATTCTAGAGCCTGCCAACTAAACCAGACTTCATCACATTCTTGTCGCTTAGCACAAGATCAGTAATAAAGTTCATCCTCTGTGACTTGATGTATTCTGATTTCCTCCACAACAAGCTCATCTCCCCGACATATTTCCCTTGCCACTGTTCGCACCAATTCAGAACATACATACCAGAACAAGTTTCATCCATTTGTTGTACTTTCTTAAGCTCTTTCCATTTGTAAGCTTTGCGGGGCTGATTGCCTTCTCTACAAAACATTCGATGAGGTTGATTGCCTTCTCTACAGTAGCCTCATATACTTGTTCCACATTTGGCGCTGGTGTGCTATGCAGGTAATCATACGTGTCATGCACATTATCGATCACAAAAAGTAAAAAACTCACACCATGGTGGAGAGGGATAAACCACTACAATTATGAAATAAAGAAGAAACATTAGAGAATTATAAAAGACAAACAGAATAGATAGAAAAACAGAGCAGCCAGAATAAGATGAAAGGAACTAACATAATCAACATGGCCAAAATCGAGCCTCTTAGCCCACCGATATTGTAAAATGTCCTCAATTTCAATACTTTGTGATTCATGGGAACGAGCGACATCAACAATATGGTAGAAACTGCTATACTGCAACAACTAAAAACCAAAAGCAGAAAGTTTAGATGAGATAAACTATTTGGATTCTAATATAACTAGTTATAGTCTAATTGAAATAGTTTATACTTTGCAGAGAGGTATAGCCAATAACTAGTTATATAAATAGTAGAACAAAAAGATAACAGAAAAGAATACTAACCGCCAAATATTCTTCACAAATCCATCTTTTCACACCTCTTACTGTCTCTTTCACATGTTTTCTATTGATGAAATCGCCATAAACATTAAGAGCGCTGATAGAAAGATGCTTCAGGTCAGGAAAAGTCATTCACCACTGTAACCTTGTAGAGTATCTCATCACTGTTCACAAGAAAAAAACGAAGATAACCAAAACATATAATGTATTATAATAAACTCCAAACGAAAAAGTATTATACACATATTTATAAATAGTTATAAACATTAGATAAAAAAGGGAAACACGTACTGATCAAGGAATTCGTCCAAACAGTAAGCAACCACAACCTCCTACAAAAGTTCTTCATATGATCTTGGAAGAATCATAGATAAAGGACAAGGAAAAACAATGGGCACTTCACTCAAAGGAACAGTAGATGAAGTAGAAGCAGGTTGGAAAGAAGAATGCGTGTGAAGAAAAAGTTTCGAACTATCACCACCAGTTAATGAAATCAATGCAACAACAGCAGCATTTTCATGGGAAGATTTTTTTTCTTCGTTCTTGTCATGTTTTGCTTCATCATCCTTGACATTTTAGCACCTTCTTCAGAATCCTTCCAATTCTTGATGAAAGTTTCAAGAGCAGATACTGACACGTCATAATCCTTTTTCCATTTCATACAACTATTCCAATCTTTAACCATAGTAAACAACAAGGAAACAACCTGACAAGAAACAAGCGAAAAACAGGACATTAAAATCAGGGAGATAACAAGTTACAGTGTTTATAACCAGAAGTTTATAACTAATCATAACCTTGTATGACGAGTTATACACACAAACACCCTAATTAAAAACAAAAACAAAAACACACAAAAATCAACTGAATAACATATAAAATTACCTCCGAAATGCTTTTAACATCAGACCAAACAATGCTAGCATATGATAAGACAACCTTATTTTTTACCAATCCAGTATTTGATTCAGAGATTACAATATTGTTTTGGTGCGATTACCTTTTACTTCATCCTTCACCTCCTTATTTGCACTACTAGCTGTCTCTTCCTCTTAGTATTAACCTTGATAAAATTTCTTTTGAACAACCTCAACCTCCTTGTCCATATGTTTCTTCTTAGAATCATCCTTCGACATGTGTTTTTTTAAAATGGGAACGTTGCCTTTTTTTTTCTCAACATCAGCCTTGATAAGTTATTTTAGTTTATAAACCTTAGAAGAAAATTTCTTCCTTTTAATCTCAATCTTGTTATCCTCACTATCATAGTCAGATTCATCAGTATTAGGAGCAAATGTGTTCACCCTACAATAATCCTCAATGATATTATTGAAGAAATCAACGACACTTTTGTTAGTGACAAACTGAAGAACTGAAACTTCACCAACCAACTTTGATTCCTTCAATAGAAATGCAACCTGTGATCACAAGTTGCAGATTGTTACAAACAAGTTTGTGTACCTTGCCATCATGTAGAGTTATTGAATGGTTCTCAAAATCATAGTTTTGGATGATACACTGAAATCAATGAACCTCTCCAGCCCTAAACTCGTAAGTAAACTCTTTCGATCTGTAGAATTACAGCATATAGTTATGTAGGATTAGCTGAATCATATCTAGCCTAATTACCCTAATTAGGAGCTAAATAATATAGTAGGTTGGTAGGTAGGGTAATCCCTGATTTGTAGGGATTACCAAGAGGTGATTCTGCTCCTTTAGGAGCAGTCCCTGTGTGTATATATATGTATGGCAGTAAGTAACGAAATAAGATAACACAGAATACCTGAATATTCTGTTTCTATATGGTATCAGAGCTTAGATTCAGACCTGAATCCAGCTCCATCAACCTCTCTTCTTCTATCTCTCTCATCCTCATCTGATGGCAAACACGAACGATGAAGTTCAAGCCCCATCCTCGCCGTCTGTGACTTCAGGAGACCCCTCCCAGAAGCACTCAACTCCAGCTGCCTCATCAGATACAGTCTTGGGCTGTATCACAAATCATCGCCTCAACGGAGATAACTATCTCCAATGGTCCTCGTCAGTCCTGAAGTTTATCTCCGGCAAGGGAAAGAGAGGCTACTTAACTGGAAAATCCAAGAGGCCAGCAGAGGAAGATCCAGAATTCGTAAACTGGGATATTGAGGACAACATGGTCCAGTCCTGGCTTCTAAATTCCATGACCACCTCAATTGGGGAGAAGTTTCTCCTCCACCAGACTGCTCAAGAGATCTGGGAAGGAGCACAACATACGTACTCTCACCGGGCTAACAATGCGGAGGCATTTGAAGTGGAGATGCGCCTCCATGATCTCAAGCAAGGAGATCAATCCGTCACCCGATACTACGACGAGTTGTGCAAGTGCGGCCGCGGCGAGACCTCTATGACATGCATCTGCGGAAATGCACGAGAGGATGCGAAGCGTACGAGGAGAATCCTCCAAGCAAAACGAACCATCCGTTTCTTGCTTGGACTCAATCAAGCCCTGGACGAGGTCAAGGGCAGAATTATGGGTCGCCTGCCCCTTCCTTCAGTCAGGGAAGCCTTTGCTGAGATTAAGTGGGAAGAAAGCAGAAGGAAACTGATGATCCCTGACTCTAAGAGTGCTCAACCTGAAGGTTCTGCCCTTGCCACTCACTACTCTGGTAACCCACAAGGATATGGGTATACAAAGTCAGGCAAGGCACGACCTCAGTGCACTCACTGCAGCAAGCTAGGTCACACAAAGGAGACTGACTTGGAAGTTACACGGAAAACTGCGGATCGGAAACCAAAGGCGAAAGGGAGGCTCATGCACGAGTGGCCGCTGCGAGCGAAAGCCAACCGGTTTGCGAGGATCACCGAGGAGCGATTCGAGATCCTCCAGCAGATGATGTCCCAGTACACTGCTAAGAAGGCTTCTGCAAGCTCAGCTGAAGCCCATCACAGCCTGTTTGCTAGCCAAGGTACTAAGCCCATTGCTTTCATAGCCTTAAATCAGTTCAAGCAAAACTGGGTGTTGGATTCTGGTGCTACTGAACATATGACAGGCTCCAGACAACTCCTACATAATATTCAGAAGCACAGAGGAAACACAGGAGTGCGTATCGCTGATGGAACCATTGCTCCTGTTGAAGGAGTTGGAACAGCATACCTAACTCCTACTCAAACCGTGTATCCTGTGCTCTATGTGCCAAAATTAAATTGCAACTTAATTTCCGTTAGCCAAATCACCAAAGACTTGAATTGTCGACTAACGTGTGATCCTTCTCACTGTACATTACAGGAGGCGGGATCTCAGAGGATGATTGGCAGGTTTGAGCTGTGTGATGGGCTATACCTACTAAAGACAATAAACAGACCAAGACCAGAAGGAGAGGTTTCCAAGTCAGTGTCTTTGAGTTCTACATCGAGTCAGTTAGAATGTCCAGTAATGATGTGGCATTATCGCCTAGGTCATTCTAGTTTTTCCTACCTTAAAAAATTGTTTCCGAACCTTTTCATCAATAAAAACCCTAGTATGTTTTCCTGTGATATATGTCAGCTTGCTAAACAAACACAAGCAGTTTATCGTAGCATCCCATACAAACCATCATATCCTTTCTCAATTATTCACAGCGATATTTGGGGCCCATGTCTTTGTTAGAACAGTCAGTGGTTTTAGGTGGTTCATCACATTCATTGATGATCACACCCGCCTAACATGGACCTACCTCATGAAATCAAAAGCTGAAACAAAACAAATTTTCCAGACATTTCAGAACCAAATCAAAACTCAGTTTGCTGCTCCTATTCGAGTCTTGCATAGTGATAATGCTAAGGACTATTTCAATCAGTCCTTAGACTCTTTCCTTGTTGCTAATGGAATTGCTCACAGCAGTTCGTGCCCTTACACCCCATAGCAAAACGGAATTGCTGAACGCAAAAACCGTCACTTGCTGGAGGTTGCAAGGGCATCCCTGTTTCTTTGCTAATGCCCCAAAATTTCTATGGGGTGATGCTATCCTAACAGCCACATATCTCATCAATCGCCTCCCGAGTCGTACCCTAAGTTTTAAAACTCCTCGTAGTATTCTGTTTAGTATATTTCCGCATAGCCATGCTCTCTCATCAGACCTTCCCTTTAGAGTCTTTGGCTGCACGGTTTTCGTGCATTTAGACTCATCCCTTCGTTCCAAGTTAGACCCTAGGGCTGAAAAATGTGTGTTTCTAGGGTACTCTCCTCATCATAGTGGGTATAAATGTTATTCTCCCTCAACTCGCAAGGTTTACCACTCAAAAAATGTCACATTCTTTGAACATCGTCCTTTCTACTTCCACTGTCAGCCTCAGGGGGAGACTTCTGGTTCTACAAGTGTCGAGTCTTCCATTGGCAGTATTATTACCCTAGAATCTCAGGGTAATACTCTAGAGCCCCCTAAGGTCCTTCCTGAATCTATACAGCCAAACCAAAGCCACAACCCTCCTCTTCTGGTCTATCAACGCAGGAAGAAGGTAGCGGACATCACACATGCTCATCCTGACCTGGAATCTACTGAGGTCTTAGCCTCCCATGAAAGTGAGTCAGAGCACATGGAGGAAAGGGCTGAATCTAGTAATATGGGTGAAGGTGGTGAGCAGCAAACTGAGGAAACTCAGGGTGATGAGGGTGATGGTACAATGGAAGCTCAGGTGGATGCCACAACGTACCTTCCAATCGCTCACAGGAAAGGAACCAGAGCATGCACAAATCACCCCATTGAGAGGTGGGTCTCCTACGGAAACTTAAGCAAAAATTACAGAGCGTTTGTGGGAGTCCTTGATCAAACACGGATCCCTAATTCCATTGAAGAAGCCATGCGTATACCTCACTGGAGGACAGCAGTGTTAGAAGAAATCAAGGCACTGCTGAAAAATCAGACATGGGACACCGTACGACTACCAGTTGGAAAGTCCACAGTTGACTGTAAATGGATATTCACTGTGAAGTATACGTCTGAAGGGAAGATTGAAAGATATAAGGCTCGACTCGTAGCTAGGGGATTCACTCAGAGCTATGGAGTGGACTACGAGGAGACTTTTGCCCCTGTTGCAAAACTCAAGACTGTGAGAGTCTTACTAAGCCTGGCAGTGAATCTAGACTGGCCTCTCTACTAGCTGGATGTAAAAAACGCGTTTCTAAATGGAGATCTAAGCGAAGAAGTGTATATGAATGTTCCAGCAGGCGTCACAGCTGAACCAGGGATGGTGTGCAGGCTTAAGAAGGCACTATATGGCCTAAAGCAGTCACCACGGGCCTGGTTTGATAGATTTTCTCAGTCTGTGAAGGGATATGGGTATTATCAGTGCCAGACTGATCATACTATGTTTGTGAAGCAGAATCAGGAAGGGAAGAGGTCAATCCTCATTGTTTATGTTGATGATATTATCATCACAGGGGATGATGAACTGGGGATCAGAAATCTCAAGAAGAGATTGGCACTGGAATTTGAGATAAAAGACCTAGGTACCTTGAGGTATTTCCTAGGCATTGAAGTGGCAAGATCACGCAATGGACTGAGCTTATCCCAACGCAAATATATCCTAGATCTGTTGAAGGAAACGGGAATGCTTGGGAGTAAGCCAGCGAGTACACCAATGGAGCATAATCTAAAGTTCACCCATGACGGGGAAGTAGCTCCAGTAGAAAGGGGGAGTTACCAGAAATTGGTAGGGAAATTGATATATTTGGCTCACACCCGTCCAGATATCTCATTTCCAATGAGCATTGTGAGCCAGCATATGCATAATCCGAATGAAGAGCATATGGAGGCAGTGATGAGGATTCTAAGATACTTAAAGGGCACACCAGGTGTTGGATTACTATTCCAGAAACACACGGGCGCGGGATTTCCATTTACACGGATGCTAGTTGGCCGGAGACCTCACCGATCGGCGGTCAACTTCGACTACTCGCACCTACGTTTGGGGAAACCTGGTGACTGGCGGAGCAAGAAACGAGCGGTTGTTTCAAGGAGCGATGCGGAGGCAGAATACAGGGCTCTCGCAGATGGTATGTGTGAGGGGATTTGGCTAAGGCGTATCCTAAAGGAGCTCAGGGTGGAGAATGAGAATCCTGTTAGGGTGCTGTGTGACAGCCAAGCAGCCCTAAGCATTGTCAAAAATCCAGTTCATCATGACCGTACTAAACATGTTGAACTGGATCGTCATTTCATTTCTGAAAAGGTGATTAACAAGGAGTTCGAGATGGAGTATGTCCCTTCTAAGTTACAAATTGCAGACATTCTTACGAAGGCATTGCCTAGAGATGATTTCTGCAATTTACAAGGCAAGCTTGGCCTTTACAGCATCTACAGCCAAGCTTGAGGGGGAGTGTAGAATTACAGCATATAGTTATGTAGGATTAGCTGAATCATATCTAGCCTAATTACCCTAATTAGGAGCTAAATAATATAGTAGGTTGGTAGGTAGGGTAATCCCTGATTTGTAGGGATTACCAAGAGGTGATTCTGCTCCTTAGGAGCAGTCCCTGTGTGTATATATATGTATGGCAGTAAGTAACGAAATAAGATAACACAGAATACCTGAATATTATGTTTCTATACGATCATTAGATGCTACACAAATGCATTCTGCAATTCGTTTTGGTGAACATCTCGGACGACATGCAATGTCAGATTTTTCACGACTTTAGAGTTAGGAAATGGATGTATGTGGATAAAACAGCAAAGTCAAAGAGCAGATTTTTTACAAGATAATAGTTATACTAGAAAATGAACGAATAACTAGTTACAAGAATATCAAAAATCCAAAAAGGAAGAATGAAGGTATATAAGCACTTAAAATTGCAGTGGACCAAATGTTCGTATGTGCAGGTGAATTCGTAAAAAGAGAATTCAAATAGTTAGAGAATATGAGGGTCATGCTATTTTGAAAAATAGAATGTTTGGATGTGTTATTTTATGCGATTGTTGGGACTAAATAATTCAAAAATAAAATGAAATGGAATGAATATTTAATGTGTGCTCAAAATCTCTAAAAGCCCACATCAAAAATTCAATTCTCTAACATTCTCTGACAATTAATTGTGATCCAAATAATATATTTAGCCAAATCTCTAACTTAGAGATTTTAATACCCAAATCACCCAAAATCATTCACTCAATTCCGCAATCCAAACAACCTCTAAATAACTAGTTACAACAATCATAAAAAAAACACAAACCACAAACATATAACTAATTATAATCACATAGGATAAAAAACCCAAAAATTAAATAGTAACATTCAACTTAAAGCATCAATAACTACATTTCAAGCACATGACATACAAAATACCACACGACGGCAAAAAAGGACATCGAAGCAAAAACGCAAAAACAAAGCAGAAAATCGAATTAATAATGTAAACAAACATAAACAAATGAACCGAAAATACACTTTAACCTATACACATGTGAATAATAACTGCTTACAAAGCATAATAAAGAAATGCTAATGGAAGAGACCTAACCAGAAAAAGAATAAACAAACTGAAACAACACGAGAATAACAGAGCAGAAACGAGAACGGTGAAAATGAGAGAATCTTACACTCTTGTATTAGGACGACCCATTGATGGCAGAAAGCTGAAGAACAATGTCGGAGCAACAGATCGCAAACTCTAATCAGAAGAGAATTAGGAATGATGAAACCCTTGAACTAAAAAGAAGGCCAAACTTACACTGACACCTCTATCAATTTTCATCTTCAACTGATTGCCTCTACCTCATCCATGTGGAATTGCATTGTAAACAAGTACAAGCCAACTTGTTCGTTACCAGTGCTATCCCATGCTGGTTTCCCTTCTACACTCATGACCTGTAACACGAAGGCACCATGCTCAATAATATTAATTCTCCAAAGTACCTGAAAGTGAGGTCATTTATGTCAAATAAATCAATTCCTCAGATACTATTGAAACTTCTGACTCCAAACAACAAAGCTTGCAAGGAGAGTTGATTTCAAAGTGAAAAGAAACCTATCAAAGTACAAAGACAACCCAAAACCTCAAGAGTGGGTATGGAGCAAATGATCGGAGAGTCTTCCAATGTATCTCTAACAAAATATTTCGAAGGGTTTTCAAAGCCTTTTTTGAAAAAAATTACTTACACAATTGATAAATAGTTACTCAACCTAATAATCGGTAATCATCCGCAAACAATTAGATAAATAACTAGTTATAATGATTTGTAATTCATGACTTGACTTAATAACTAGTTAAAATTCGCGTCTCTCCGGTGATTTTTCCGGTAGAATAAATTTCAATAACTAGTTTTGAAGGCACTATAACCAATTATATTTTAAAATAACTAGTTATGTTATGGATACTATGACTAGTTATGTGATAGAATAACTAGTTATATGAATCAAAATAATTATAACACATTTTTCCTTCCTAATAAACTTAACACAAATAAAGCTTTTGGCCCTATCACCTCACCATCAGAAGAATACTTGTCCTTCAGTTGATGCACATTGTTTAACATGTTCCACAAATTGTCATGTCTTGTGTAATGGGCTTATTTACGTTCCTTTTCTTTTTGCACGTGATGATAATGGCAGGGACAATAACTTTACAGTGGATATACCTCATCTCAAAAGAATACATGTCATATATGTAATGGATGGATATTATAACAGACACCATTGATACATGAGCCATTATTGGTGCGAATGATGATACCAGCCAAGTGAATAACAACTCTGAATAATTCACCCCAGCCAATGAGGCTGATGCACAGTTTTTTTCTTTGTCGAATTAAACAAGCGGCGTATGTGAGGCAACAAATTTCAATGTCTAAATAGATGGCAATTTTCTCAAAAAAAAAAGAAAACAGATGGCAATTGATAAAGATAAAAGATGGTATTGTAACGAGTAGGACCATATATGATTAATAAACAATTTTTTTTTGAAGCAAAGGGTAATGTCATTTATTAATTGTGTATGTGATAACAGAAGTAAAAAGTGTGGAGGAGTGTCTCCAACCGTGGGTGATTTTATGAATTTCAAATGTTGCGGTAATATATGTGCAATCTCATTATTTTCTTTTCTCATAAAACTAACCGTAAATTGTGGTTCAGAAACAAGTATGGTCTGCCATCGTCGAATAATATCACCAAACTCAAATCGGTCTTCATTCACATCCCGCTCAATCGCGTGGACAAATAATTGGGCATCCGTCTCGAACTGCACATGATGTATCTGCATCTGCTTACACCATTTGAGACCCTCCCACATGGCCATTGCCTTCCCCTCTTTACTGCGACATCTGCTTGCCTTCTTAACATTTTGTATTGCACCATCGCCCCTCCCCTATTGATAGCTTGATTATTGGTAGCCATGTTGACCCTATCTTGACTAGTTTTTGCTCCGGTTTTGATGATATTTCATGGTTATAAGTGTCGGTTTGAACATTAGTGCATTTCGTGCTCGTTTCCTCTCGAACGGACCATTTCGGTTCGTTTCACTTGTTTCTTGGAGTCTTTTCCTTTATTGTAGGTATCCGTTGGATAGAGGGTTCGAATACAAAGCCGATGGTACCTTCTAGAGCGAAATCGGAGTCCGAATGAAGAAATTATGGCCGAAGGAAGTCGATCAAGGTTGCTGTTGACCAGTCAAGGACGTGTCACGACCGTGATGGGTAACCTGTCACGGCCGTGACGCCTAGTCTGCCAAACGCGATTTCAGAGGAAAAGAGAATAAAAATGACGAACTAAACACAAAATTGACAAAGGGGAAAGTGCTTGGGAGCCTAGGAATGCCATGGGAATGAAGATTTGAAGCCGGATAGTCAAGGAATCGAAGCCCAACGGAGGATCAACCTTCTATTTCGATGGATTGGCGGTTCGAAACTTTCTCTACATCTTCCATGGAAAAATAGGTTATCTTCTTGTTTGGGTTTTAAGAATTTCTCTGGATTTGTGAAATTGTTCTTGTCAGTAGTGATTAGATTGTGGATTCATGTTGTTTAATGATGTGTCTTGTTATCTTGTTATCTCGATTGCCCGTTTGAGCGGATAATTGTGGGTGTTACAAGTGGTTTTAGGATGTTGAGTTGACAAACACGATCTTAAGACCCGAAATATAGCATTATCCATGTTCCTGTTTATTTTGCTGCTGAACAGTTTCCCATAGTTCTTAGGATGATCCAAAACCCAAACAAGGCATTTCCCCACAGTCGTTCTCATCTTAATTTGATCTATAACAATTGAGTAATATATTTGCATTCCTAGCTTCATGTTTCCTCTAGTAGTTGTTTTGTTTTCATTTTATAGTTTAGGATAAAACTGATTGAAAACTGTGATCGATTGACCAGCGAACCAAAACTGAGTAGTGAAGGCCAAGTGACCCGGGAGAATTCGGCGAGGTATCTCGGAATCATTTGACTATTTGGCCTTGAAAACCCTGACATCAATCCCATAGACGCATCCCAATTCCTACCACACTTCGATTTGAGAAACAAGTTGAATCCACATTACACTTTAAATTATCATTAACTGGAGGATGCCACTTCTTGCATCCGGTGCGTCCTGGTTCCCCTCCATTCATGCTTCTTCGTGGTTGCACCAATTCCCACGACTAGGGCTGAAAATTTAACCCACCAACTCATCAACCCAACCCAATTCAGCTCAACTCGTCCAGGTCGGGTTGGGTTCACAATTATATGAGTTAATATGAGTTGGGTTTTCTTCAACCCAATCAAAATTGAGCTCATTTAGTTTTAACCCTGAAACAACCCAACTCAACCCAATCTTTAATTTTGAGCCTAATTTTGAGCCCGATCATGCTCCCTCTCGGCTCTCGCATCCTCAGTAGCAAGTCGATTACCTCCTGAGTAGCATTCGCTCCAATATCGTCTTCCACAATGAAATTATCATTCAAAATCCATGACAAGATTCCCTCTCCTCTTGCTGAAAGCATCAGACCTAACGAGTGTTTGAATTCATCTCCATAAACAAGCATTCAGTTCAATCCTATCAATTCATTTACCTTCACGATAAATGAATGAAATGAATGTTCATATTCCATACCAGGCATAACATCGTCCAGAGAAAACAAGTTGTCCAAGAAGCCACTAGAAATCGGCGGAGATTGAGCTTCAGCAAGCATATGGCGGTAATCTGTACCTTTGCTCTTCGGCAACGCTACATCGGAGGTCTTAATTGACATTTCCGCCGAATCTGAATCAAACTCTTCCTCGTAACGATGGGAATTCGACGGCAAAGCGAGCAAGGCAGCTTGTTTTCCTTAACCAGCTTTCTAGAGGATTTACTTGCCATTCCACCATCTTCACTGCCTGCGGTAGCTAAACCGGTTGGTTTACGATACGGGTGTCGCTTCTTGTTGTGGTGTAGAGAGTGAGCTCGCTTGGACTTCGCCGGTGATTTGGCGTCCATTTTTTAATCGAGCTACCTATGGACCATAATTAATCTTTAATTTGGTCCAACCCATAATAAAACCCAACTTAACCCACACCAACCCATTAGAGTTGAGTTGGGTCAGATTAAAAAAAAATGGACTGAGTTAACAAAACTTACAACTCTTTAATCCCTAAACCGAACCCTAACCCTTTAAAACCCACCCCAACCCAACCCATTTACACCCCTACCCACGACGATATAGTATCTGATGCTGCAACTACCATCCTTCTTGCTGTTTGCGTCATTGACTTCCACACTCTCTCCATAATGCCCATAATATAGACAGAGTTTTCTTACACATCTCCTCGCTGCCTTCGTTCAGCACCAGCATGCACCATTCCACAAAAGATTCACATCGATCCCGTTGGTGCTATGAGTATACCTCACTGGAGGGTAGTAGTATTGGAAGAAATAAATGTACTCCTGAAGAATAAGACATGGGATACAGTAAGGCTGCCAGCAGGAAAATCCACAGTCGATTGTAAGTGGATTTTCACAGTGAAGTATACCTCAGAAAGAAAGATTGAGAGATATAAGGCTCGTCTCGTTGCCAGAGGATTCACACAGTGCTATGGAGTGGACTACGAGGAGACATTTGCTCCTGTAGCCAAACTGAAAACTGTGAGAGTTCTTCTAAGCATTGCTGTAAATCTAGATTGGCCTCTATACCAACTAGATGTGAAGAATGCTTTCCTAAATGGAGATCTGAGTGAGGAGGTGTAGGCAAAAACAGCTCTTTCAGTTTGAATACAGCTCTTTCATTTCTGGCATGTTGGACACCTTCTGAAATAGTCATATACACTTCTTCAGTTAAGGTTCCATTCAAGAATGCATTCTTGACATCCATTTGTTATAGAGGCCAATCCTCATTAACAGCACCAGCCAGCAGAATCCTCACGATAATCAGTTTTGCCACAGGGGCAAACGTTTTTTGGTAATCGATTTCGTAGGATTGGATAAAGCCACGAGCTACCAGCCATGCTTTGCACCTTTCTACACTACCATATGCCTTGTATTTGATAGTAAATAGCCACTTACAATCAACAGTTTCTTTCCCTTGAGGTAAGTTTATTATTTTTCATGTTTCATTATTTTCCAACGTTGCAATTTCATCAAGAACAGCCTGTCTCCACTCCGATATTCTCATTGCCTCCTCATTAGTCCTTAGTTAGTATCCATGTGAGTTGTAAAGGCTTGGAATTGCGGGCTGACACACGTCCATAGTTGATATATCTTTGAATAATATGGCGGATACTTTCCCGCACTCCTTTTCTCATAGCTATTGGATGGCATAGATCGTACTCGTCAGGCTGATATGTTTCTTCAACTGCTGTTCCTTCATTTTTTTATTATGGAGTAGGGTCTGGTTCAACCATGTTTTCCACATCAAATGGACCAGCTTCGGTTGTAATGTCCTTGGAAGTATCAGGATCTGCTCTTCTCCATCGTTGGTACACATGCTGAATATCAGGTCGTCGGGTCACATCTAGTTCGGATTGGGAACTTGGTGGGTGTACCACGACTTGTGGTATAACTGGTTCATCCAAGGAAATCAGTATATCTAGAGTTTTTTCTGTAGTAGTAGGTTCCACTCTCTCCCCTTAAAGATCTGGATTGCTATAATACACATTCTCAAAAAATGTTACATCCATAGTAGTTAAAACCTTACGAGTAGTTGGTGAGTAACATTTGTAGCCTTGTTGGCGAGGTGCATAGCCAATAAACACACATTTCTAGGCACGTGGATCAAGTTTGGTCTGTTGGTGCTGCTGAATGTGAACAAAAGCAAGGAACCCGAATACTTTTGGGTTCATGGCTGACATGTAGACTTGCACATGGGGATACGTCTTCACCAGAACATCCTTGGGAGTCTAGTAGTTTAGGATTCGACATGGCAGCATGTTGATCAAATAGGTGGTTGTTAAAACAGCCTCTCCCCATAAGTATTTCGGCACATGTTTAGTGAACATGAGTGCCCTAACTGTCTCAAGGAGGTGACAGTTCTTGCGTTCAGCAATACCATTTTGTTGGAGGATATCAACGCAAGAGTTGTACTATATGATTCCTTGTTGAAAGAGATAGGTGCCTAACTGTAAGTTAAAGTAGTCATGAGCATTGTCAGTTTTAGGATTTATAATTTTGTGCCAAACTGAGTAAAAATTATGTCATAGAACTCATGAAACACTGCTACCGATTCAAAATTTACCTTCATAAGGAAGATCCAAGTGAGCCTTGTATGGTCATCTATGAATGTGATGAACCATCTAGCCCCGTTGACGTTTTTCACTCTCGTTGGTGCCCAAATGTCACTATGAATAATGGAAAATGGATGGGTTGGTTTGTACTTCAGCCCAGTGTAACTGTTGCGGGTGTGTTTTGCCAATTGGCACACATCACATTGTAAATCCTTGGAGCTTTTACTGAGAAATAACTTCGGTAACAATTTCTGCAAATATCCAAAATTAGAATTTCCGAATCGAATATTCCATAACATAATTTGGCTATCAACACTATCCAAAATACTAGTAGCTAAAGCATTACTCTGCCCTTTATAGGCTTTATCACCCCTGGCTCCTTTCATGATAAAAAGATCGTCATGAAGATCAGCAGTTCCAATCGTCCTTCTAGAGCCTTCCTTCTGCAAGGAACAACGATTGGAACTGAATAAGGCTTCACACTTCAAGTCTCTAGTAATCTGACTTATAAAGATTAGATTGCAATTCACCTTTGGGACGTAGAGTACTAGGAATAACTCTATGTTTTCGTTAATCAGAACTCTGCCTATGCCTTCTACTAGTGAGAGGCTACCATAGCTATACGCACCCCAACCTTCTTAGGGTAGGTGTGAAATTCGGTTAACATTTCCTTAGAGCCAGTTATGTGATCCGAACAGCCAGAATCTAATATCCATTGTGCACAAAGGTTTAGACTGAACCGAGTAGGCATAATAGTGTTTACCTTGACTAGCAAAATAGGTAAAGAAGTTGTCTGGCAGATTCTGAGCAGATGACTGATTCTGGCACATGAGTTTGAAATTTTTTTCCATTGCAACAGCTTGTTCCTTTGAGAAAGGAGTGGCTTCTGGAGTGTGTTGTTGTGGCTGCTCAGTTGCGGCTGTCACATGAGCTTTCCCTCTTTTCTTCTTATCAACGTTTGCTGGTTTCCATCCTGGTGGCCCGCCAATCAAGTACCAACACTCAGCCCTTGTGTGACCGTGACAACGACAGCGTTCACAATACAACCCCTCTTCATCATCCACTCTCGGTTGATTAGAGTTTTGCCCATGTTTGTTGCGATATTGACTACGAACAACCAAGGCTGAGCTTTCAACTGGAATGGTTGAATTGTTTGCATTGTTTGACGCCACCATGAGATGCCGTCGATATTCCTCTCGTAGGATTTCTGTGAAGGCCTCCTCAAGTGAAGGAAAGGGTTTTGTACTCATGATGCGGCTCTTTATGCCATCGAGGTCATGATTTAATCCTAGAAGGAAAGCCAGGGTCCTCTTCTTCTCGATATACTGCCTGAATCGCTCCTAATCAGCCGGGGTGTCCCAATCTTGTGCTTCATAATTATCTAGATGAAGCCAATGATGCCCTAACTGATTATAGTACTCTGTGACGTCCATCTCCCCCTGATAAAGGTGGAAGAGCTGTTGTTCGATTTTTAACATGGCAAACGAGTTGTCAACAATCGAGTGCGTCTTTCTGGTTGAATCCCAGATTGCTTTGGCATTCGGGTGAAGGATGTAATTTTCCCCGATGTTGGGATTCATAGAATTGATTAGCCAAGTGCGGGCCAAGTTGTCGTGCTCATCCTAGGTTTGGAACTTGGTTGCACCAATCAAGTACCCTCTTTTGCCTCTTTCTTTGATATGCATCTGAACGGTCTTGGACCACTTGAGATAATTCTTTCCGTCAAGCTTGCATAATAAGGAAGCCTGAGTAGTTTGTTGTCATCGTGCTCTGGTTATTCTCAGTAGCACCTGTTCCTGTGCTCACAGATACACTCATGGTGCCTTCATTCGTCATGACTTCGATCAGAGAAGGCTCTGATACCATGTAGAGAGAGAACATCGATCTTAATATTCTAGGATAGCTCGTAGGCAGCTAGGTTATATACATAAATCTCTATATAAGACTTACCTAATCTAGGAATCCTATTAGGAGGTAATTATTCTAATAAAACCTAATACAGCTAATAGGAAACGTACAACAAGCTAATTAACTAAACAGTGGGATTCTCTACACCTACCATAAATAGGAGTTTTACATAAGGAAGTTTTTGCCTACACAAATAACTAAATATATCTCCTATTCGGCCTACCTAATTAGGAATAATTAGGGTTATTCCTAAGTATATTCCGAGGATAAGGCTGAAGATCATGGATTAATTTTCGACAACCAGTCATTGTGTCTGAAGCACTAGTGTCTAGAATCCAAGTATATTGATGAAGAGATTTAGAGTGAGTGGTAAGAGAGTTATCTTGAGCAAGGTTGGTGATGAAGTAATGGGCTGGCTCTTTAGCATTTTTTCCAGAATTATTTCCAAAATCGTAGTAGTCATTCACTCATGTTTTCCTGTTTGAGATCATACAATTTGGTTTTGATTGCTAACAGTACAGAGGAGTGGTCTATCGTCAAATAAGTCTTCTTTGCATGGTCCCAGATAGACTTGACCGACGGATGAAGAAGAAAGATTTTGTCTATTTTCGGTATCATGGTGGAAATAAGCCAGCCGCGACAGTGATCTTCATTGTCCCACTACTCAAACGCCGGATTAAATTCAGCTGGTTTCTTCGCTGTTCCGAGAAGATAATCGGCTTTACCACGACCGCTGATGTAGATGCGGACGGAAGAAGACCAGTGGAGGTAATTTCTACCATCAACAGGATAAATCACAACTCATCCTGAGTAGAAATTATCGGATGAACTTTGTGGGATCGACGTGACTCTAGAATTGTTGGAGTTGCTATCGTCACCAAAAGTCATGGTGCTATTAATCGTGTTCTTGGTCATGGTGAATAATTAGGATTAGAGTAAGCGGAAGAGAATATCAGAGAGGCTCTGATATTATGTTTAGAATAGAGGTAGATAAAGAGACGGGAAAAATAGGAAGAGAATTATTGATTCTTATTATTAGATAGGCTAATAATCGATGGGTTATATATATCCTAAAAGCAAAGGACTCCTACCATATATAGGAGTCTTACATAAAAATGTTTCTTTCTACACAAGTAATTAAATATATCTCCTATTCGGTCTACCTAATTATTCTAATTAGGGTTATTCCTACACTAATGTCTCACACTCTAGATCCCTATATATCAGGGATTACAATACCACTTACTCTATCTAATATTATACAGCTGACTCTTAAGGTTAATTACAGGCAAAAAAATCAATACAACAGTTAGTCAGTACATAAAATGCAAGCAATTAGTTGAACATAAGTAATAAAAACTCAAAAGAAATGACAATATACAGAAAAATTATGAGATTGCTCGAAGAAAGTAACAAACTAACCTCTCACGTAGTCATTCCCCGGGTAAACCAAGTTGTGCAGTTCTTTGTCCAAGCAGGGACAAGTAGAACATAAATCGTATCGATATCTCAACTGCAAGGCTTTTACCTGTAAGACTTTCGACCCACACAAGACGTCACAAGTGTTTTCCCAGTGGATAGATACCTGTTCACTACCAAGTTAAGCATCAAGCCAACTAAATTACTGACTAGGCATCCCAACTGTTACACGATAACATTCACACCAACATGCATCTTAACACAACTGTTCCGAAGCTTACTGACACTAATATCCTTCAACGAGCTTTCAAGTATCTCAAAACTCATGAACCAGAGTGAATGAAAAGACAAACAACCAATCATGATTTGATAAGTAATCCAAGTCATGTTACAAAGATTAGAGGTAGAAGCAAACCATGAAACCGAAATCCGATCGGAACCCTGTTCCAACTTCCACGAACCAATGGATCGTACACAATAACGGCTCCCTGCTACCCTTCCAACAACGATTGAATGAAAAGTGAGAACATCGTAACAAAAATGTAAGATCAGCAAACGAATGTCTTTGAAGTTGCTTCCCATCCAATAAAAAAGATCCATTGCGCCCACGAATTGAACCACTATATAGCAAACAGATGTCTTTGAAGTTGCTTCCCATCCAATCAAAAAGATCCATGGCACCCACAAATTGAACCACTCTATAGTAAAAACCCTAACAACCTTTCAAGAGGACAACCACCAATTGCAATCAGAATCAGAAGTGAAAATACTGTTCCGAGAGGCAGCAGAAAAATGAAGATCGCCAAAAGAACACTTAGAATTTATCTCCATGCGCTGTCAGAAACCATCTGCAGGTGATCAAGTCAGGACATGGAAAGAGTACACACCATCAGATCAAAGGGAAGAGCATACTTGATTTCTAGGAAAGAGATTACTTTTATTCTTATTACCTTCCAACAGAAGGGCTCCCTCAAAATACTACCCCAAAAAAACACATGGAGAGTAGCTGAGAAACTGCAATGTAACAATCCTGTTCAACGAACAGAAACATGTTAGAATTACTGAGTTCTGTCATTCCTCAAGGATATCTCAATTCTCTGTAAAGAACCGAAGCGTAACCCGTCCAGCAAATTCTTGCATTCCCACATGTCAATACGCGATGAGCCAAACATGCCATAACCACTTGGACTAATATAGTTATAACAGTAGTTAGTCGGTAACATTCCGATCACCTTGTTTTTCCCAGGTAAACCAAGCTCTGCAAATCATATAAAATATCCCAACGGGAAGTGCATTTATTTGACCGATAGAAAACTTGGAATTGAACGGTTATCTAAGCAGTTAACCAAGGTGTCAAACATGCTGCCCAGATTGATGAACTTGATGAGACATAAGGCAACTAAAATACCGACTTGGCATCCCAACCGTTACGCGACAATATTCATATCAGCATGCATCTTGTTCTAGTAACGACTCGTATGAATCATTCAGCCCCCCTCCATGACTTTAGGACATTCAGATGAGAAAGATATCTCTGTGCAGTTGGACATAGGGGCAAGCAAATAGTTTGTCCATAAAATCATCATATAAAAGGCACGAAAGGACATTTAGATTAGCAGCTTACCAACATAAACAACATGAATAAAATATATGAGCAAATCAAAAGCTTGCCTACGATGTAATGACATAAAGAATGAAAACCAAAGGAATCAGTTATTTGTTCAATAGTTAGTTTCCCGCAAATACTGCAGATTAGCCAGCCACACACATTGCCACTAGTAAAAAACATTCATCAAGTAAGACACAGAAGGTATGGAATTCAAATCTATTTCATCCTTTCAAAAATGAACCATTCGAATCTGAATCTAAACCACTTGATGAGATAAAAATTACTCAAAATTCTGGCAACTTCAGAACAAGATCAGTCAAAACAATATTTTTTAGCTATTTCAGAGATGAAAATGATCCATAAGAGAATTATTTAAACATCAAGCTCAATGCTTAAAGATTCTGAAGCAGCATAAAAAATGTGCACTCCCACCAACCAGTCGTTGACTATGCTCAGACAGTTCTTAAAATCATCATATCAAAGGCAACAGGACGTTCAGACCAGCAGCTTACTAGAATAACCCACATGGTTTATGTATTTCCTTGAGGTGGAGCAGAAGGGCAACTGGAATGACTATATGAGTATCTTTATAGACATGCTGATGTATTTGTAACTAATGTCAGCCATTCCAGTGTTCCCCTATAGGACTCTCCATTTTAGGACTTCCACTTTAGAAGCTTTCTAAAATAACCCTCATGGTTGATATATGTCTTCGAGGTGGAGTAGAAGGGCAACTGGAATGACTATATGAGTTCCTTCACGGACATGCCAACGATGTATTTTTCGAAGTGTCAGCCATTCCAGTGTTCCCTTCTAGGACTCCATTTTAGGACCTTCACTTTACAGGATAAAGCAACACAAATCTGTAAATATGATCATATCGCAGGCAAAAGGACGTTAAGACCAGCAGCTTACTAGCATAACCCACATGGTTGATGTATTTCCTTGAGGAGGAGCAGAAGGGCAACTGGAATGACTATATGCGTTCCTTCACGAACATGCCAACGATGTATTTTTCGAAGTGTCAGTTATTCCAGTGTTCCCTTATAGGACTCCAGTTTAGGACCTTCAATTTACAGGATAAAGCAACACAAATCTGTAAATATGATCATATCGAAGGCAACATGACGTTAAGACTAGCCAGCTTACTAGCATAACCCACATGGTTGATGTATTTCCGTGAGGTGGAGCAGAAAGGCAACTGAATGACTATATGAGTATCCTTATACAAATGCCGACGATGTATTTGCAACTAATATCAGCCATTCCAGTGTTCCCCTCTAGGACTCCATTTTAGGACACTTTAGAATCTTTCTAAAATAACCCTCATGGTTGATATATGTCTTCGAGGTAGAGCAGAAGGGCAACTGGAATGACTATATGAGTTCCTTCACGGACATGCCAACGATGTATTTTTTGAAGTGTCAGGCATTCCAGTGTTCGCTTCTAGGACTCCATTTTAGGACCTTCACTTTACAGGATAAAGCAACACGAATCTGTAAATATAATCACTCCCAACAGAAAAAAAGACTCGAGTTGCAACAAGGGACACCGATTTTTCCATAGCAAAAGCATACAAGACAGGCCTTATATAAGGGTTCTTCTATAGCATTCCCGTGAATCAAATAGATGATTGATACAAACCAGTGTAATGATTGAAATTTCGAAAAACAAGATATAGAAGAAACATTCAACGTTCCACATGAGGCAATAGTAAATGGTCTAAAAGAAAA
Organism: Linum usitatissimum; assembly: GCA_030674075.2. Taxonomy (NCBI): domain Eukaryota; kingdom Viridiplantae; phylum Streptophyta; class Magnoliopsida; order Malpighiales; family Linaceae; genus Linum; species Linum usitatissimum. The sequence continues at coordinate 4,354,935 of JAUJYP020001424.1, forward strand.
GTCTGAGGAAATATGTATCCAGTTATACATGACTGACGCAAGTTAACACCTCTGGTTCCAGAAAGCCTGATGCATTTCGGGTCTACTTCCTTCGAATTAAGTGATTCTGTCATTCTTAACACTAGAGTTTTTTTTTCACACACTAACTTATAACTCAAACCCTTTTTATAAGGGAATTAAGGCACCAGCATAAACAACAGTGCCATCAATTTGACAAAAATATGTAACCCACAAAAATTACATCACAAAATTTTGATGTTCAAACAACAAGATGAAAGACTTGAAGATCATTAATCACATAGAAAGCAGTCAATGAAAACCAATCTATGATTTGGAGATTCCCAATTTATGAATTCAGAAACCTTCTTATAAAAAATCATCCCAATCAGAAACCTTCTTATCAAAAAAATTCCCAACATCAAGTAAATATACGAAAGAGCTCATAAGCAAAATTCTTCTAATCAAAATCTTTCCCAACATCAAGTAAATATGTGAAAGAGCTGACAAGCAAGGGCATAAAGTAACTATTAATCACATCATACTCATAAAGTTTCATGATCCGGCAAAACTAGAGACAATAGAGGGTTGAAATCTCATTCTTCCAATGAAAAAACCTTAACATCCAAAATTTACATAACTAAAGACAAGTATTTTACTCATATATCACCACTAAGATTTCATATAAGGCATTTCATTATATAAAAGTCTATGACACCATCTTGCATATCAGAAACCAACATGCAGTCCAATGATTGTAAGTATATAAGCTCCAAAGTATACGTCCAAAAGTGTGAAAGAACCCAAAATTCAGTTAGCCTAAAAGGGGTTCCTGTCTATGACTCCTAGGAAGAGATGCGACCTTGTTGAAGCTTTACTAACAAATTAAAATTATAAATCCCATGCACCACAATTTGAAACCCCAAACATGTACCTCCGGATGAAAGGGTGGTTTAATCCATATAAGAACAATCTGATAGATCATTCGAAATCAGTAGTATAGTATTAATAGAAGCCCAAAGGGTAGAAAGATAACCCAAAGACTGTTGTCATAGTATATTTAGGGCAGAAGGATTACCCAAAGACTGTTGTCATAGTATATTTAGGGTAGAAGGATAACCCAAAGACTGTTGTCATAGTATATTTATGGCAAACCCCAACTTATGGACTCTGAATCGGTTCCAATCTAGGATCCCATAGATATAAGGGTCATCCAAAGGACAGAAGGGCAACCGAATGAATATTGTCATAGTACATTAATGGAAAACCAATTTACAAATCCTGAATAGATTCCCATCTAGGACTCTTTAGACAAATGGCTCGTCTAAAGGGCAGAAGGGCAACCATACCGACTGTTTCATAGCAAAGTTCTTGCAAAACCAGCTTACTGACCTTGTATAATAGATTCCCATTTAGGACCCTTTAGACAAATGGCTCGTCTGAAGGACAGAAGGGCAACCATACAACTGCTGTCATAGCATATTCATGGGAAACCAGATTTAGGATTTTGAATAGGCCCCCATCTAGGACCCTATATACAACGTGCTCGTGCAAAGGGCAGAAGGGCAATCGAAAGACTGTTTCATAGCAAATTTCTTGCAAACCAGCTTACTGACCTTGTATATGTTCCCATCTAGAACCCTATGGATAAAAGGGTCATTGAAAGGGCAGAAGGGCAACTGAAAGATTGTTCTTAGAGTATAAAACCACAAGTTTATGATTTCCACTTCACCAACCATCAGATTTCAGAATTAACGGAGGCAAAAAAACCGTACAGGGAAGGGACTCCGCCGAAGATTGATGAAAACTTATCAAAAAAGGTAGGGGCTATCCATTTCATAATCTTGAAATATGGTTGAACACCATCCTAGCCATCTTATGTTACCAACGTCCACTACATCATCAGAATTTGATATTCAAATACCGAAATGGGACAGATGGATCACTAATCAAATAGAAACCAGTAATGACAAATCAATCTGTGGTTTTGACTTTCTGATACATCCGGAACAAGATGAGTTTTGAAATATGCCGCAAGTACTTTCTAAAAGAACCTAGAAACATGGCCTCGTCAACATATTTCCCAACTTCATGTAAGTATTTAATATCCAGAAAACAAATTATGAGTGGAGAGAAGGACTATTAGTCACATTAAACTCGTAAAATTTCATGATCCGACAATACTAAGAGATGGCAGAGGATTGAAATCTCCTTTCCAGATGGCAATTCTTGAAACCCTAATTTTACATAAGTAAAAACATGCATTCTAAAAGAACCCACAAACCAAGGGGTTGAATTGAGAAAGCAAACTATCGGTGGAAAAGAAAGGAGATGAATAACCGTTTATCATATAATAATGACAAGTTTCATGATCCTGCAGGAACAAAAGAGGGCAGAAGATTGAATCCTCATTTCGTTTACGAATTACCGAGACTCAAAAAATCACCAATCTCGGTTCAGACCCTAAATGTAGTGAACTCGAACCCTACATATATCAAACTAGGATGCAAAATAAAATCGATGGTTAGCTGAGATTCAGACCAAGAAGTTCAGGAACTGTAATGCCTACAAACTCAACACTGTTCTGTTGTTTCTCTAATGTCAAATGGCCAAGGTTTTCCAGTGGATATGAGCTACTAGTAGGAGTGAAGCCGAGTTCAAAGATCTTGGTTTCAACATATCAGCAATCTTTTGTCTAGCTAGCTGATGATACCAATTGCTAAAAAGCCATGGAATTTCAACATCTTTGAGGTGGGAAATCTAAATGAAATCTACCAATTCAAGAATACGAGGAAAGTAAACCTAACTTAAGCAACCATTATACTTACTCACCAAATAAGGAGGATCAGCTACCACAACACTGAAACATTGCTTCAACTCCGCCGGAAGCTCCTCCGGCTTGTTGTAATCGTAAAATGTGAAATCACCTCTGTACCTCCCGAACCGCTCATCGTACTCCAGCAATTGAACGCTCAGTTTCGGATCAATTTTCTGAAACAACAAAATTCAAATTCAAACAATCAGTTTATTTCTTTCTCTAAGCTCTTCAATCCCTAGTTCTTAGATTTTTTTTACCTTGATATAAGCGTAGAGAGTAGGGCAGCAATGCAAGCTACCCGGCCAGAATCGCCGCACAGGGAAATGACTTCTTTAGCTACAGTCTCGGCAGTTGACTTCTCGTACCAGAACTGGCTCAGCCTCCAATCTTCTGAGACCAGCTCCACAGAAGTCTCCCCGTTTTTTTCTTCTGCTTCGCTAGGAACTGTTGACGAGCTACGATGGCGCGCAAGCTCAGCGTCGGCGTTTCGTCTGCTTCGCCGGCGGAGGCGCCCTCATGTCCTAACGTCTGTTGCTCTTCCATTTTGGTTTTCGGCGGCGAACTGTGAAGCGTGAAGAGGAATCTGTGTTGTTTCGTGAGTTTCGTTAACCTTGTCTAATTACCATATGGTCACTAAAGTCTTCTTTTTATGAATATTATATACGGCCCACAGTGTGTGTTTTAAAAAAGTAATTGAAGTTGAGTATTACCAAATAGTTACTGTTATTTAAGTACTATAGTACATAAAATGTAGTTGTTAGAAAAAACAAGTGAAATTATTAAGATTTCGGCTTCAAACCGTCTTAAATTCAAGTTTTACGTATGGTTAGTTAATACGTTTTTTCGATTGACGTTTTAAAGATTTTGTTCATCACATCATCGATCCGCTCACTTTGGAATTCATGGCCATTCGTCTCACTTTGTTGGCTGCAAGAAATTGCCTACCAACTCCATCATCTTACTTATAGATTCACCTAAAGTTGTCCGTCTACTCAACTGTGATGCTCCTGGTCCATCATCTTTACTTTATCATCAATTATGGTTCGTCATGTCTCTCGTACGGATAATTGTGCCGCCCATCTAATGGCACGTAAAGCTCTTTCTTATTTTACGACCGAACATTCTTTTTTCTTATCCCATTGTCTTTCTGGACTTGTATCACTAACACTGTGTATTACTATATGATACCTCTAAATAAATAAATAAAAAGCCTTCAACCGTCTTGAATACGAGTTTTACGTATGATTATCACAATTAAGTAAAGAACAAACATATTGAGATTTTCCAAACCAGAGATGAATCAAATTAGAGCTGCAGACCTACAGTAGACTAATTAATTGTACAGTTTCTCATTGCACAGAGAAAGCCACACAAATTCCCTTTAGAATAATCAATCTTCACTCAGCCGATTTTTCAACCGGATTAGATGAACCATCCACCAACCATTTCTTTCCAACAGCTAAAGGAACTACATTCCGATCCGTCAGCAATTGAACAAGCTCTCGCGCTTCCTCCAAACGATCTCCTCCAGCATCTTTCAACTACTGCAGACACTCAGCCAACCCTCTGGGATCTGGTTTCCAACCCGACTCCGACACTGTTACGCCTCTCTTTATAGCCTCCACGGCCTTCACCACGTCCTTACGATGCTCGAGATACCCTCCCGCCAACGAAAGCCACGAGTTCGCATGTGGCTCAACGCCTTTCGATCTCGTCCTCTCCACGACTGCCTCGGCCTCTTCCAAGCGGCCGACTTTCATGTAGGCGCCGACGAGGACGTTAGGGACACGGACATCGTAACCAGGGCTCTTCCGAGACTCCCACTCGTCGAGTATCTTCTCAGCAGCCTCGAAATCGCCCAGCTTCGCGAGGGAAGATATCACGTCCCTGTACCCTTTGTTGAGGACCTTCTTCCCGCTCTTCTTGAGATGTTCCCAAACTGCAAAGACTTCATCTTTCTTCCCCATGGCCGCGTAGCTTGTGAGGAGGTAATAGTATGCTTGATAACTTTCTTCATTCTGATAAGTCCTTCCGCTTTCTTCAGCATTTTCACACCCTTGCCATAAAGTTAGGCCTTTTACGTAATTTGTTGCGGCAGTGTTGTATATGGCCCAGTCCGGGGTGACACCCGGGTCGGATTCCATCCTTATCGGAGTTCTTTCCATCCCTTTAACATCGCAAAAAGCTCCATATGAAGAAACCAGTATGTTATACGTTATGACATTGTATGGAATGCTGCAGTCTCCTTGATAAGATCGCCAAACATCTGTGTCCCAATTCGATGGTAAAGAGTGAGCAAAGTATTGTAATGGAGGCTCGTCTTGTCGATCCCTAAGTCCCTCATCTCTTGCATTACCGCCTCTGCCTTCTCCACGGACTGGATGCGACAGTAGCAGTTGAAAAGTGAGCCGTAAGCATTGACCCCTTTAAGCTGCTGAGGGAGAGTTTCGAAGTAGTTGGCTGCTGGTTTTAGCCCTTGAACCTTAACTATCAAGTCCAGCCTTATTGCAGCATCTCGTGAAGTTAGTTCCAAGTGCCTTTTGTCTATCATCCACTTGGAGATCTGCAGATTACACGAGAAATCTAGAGCCGGTAAGATAAACGATAATAAACTATGAAATAGACTTGATATGATTCCACATCAAGATGAACTATGAATCTAATCCACTAAGAAAGCTTCTAGAGCATTGGCATCTCCATTTCTCCTACAAACGGCAGCATCTATCTATCAATCCTTGATACTACCAAACTAATACGCAGCATGCGATAAAGAGGCTAATCAAGCAATCTCTGTTTCAAGAGCGTTGGCATTTCCATTGCTCCAGATTATAAAATATTTTAAAACCAATGTTTGGAAATTTAGAGAAAACGAACTGGTAAGATCAATGATGATGAACTATGAAACGATTTGAAATGATTTCAAGCAAGAAGACCCGAATCTATTCTAACTAAGAAAGCTTCAAGAGCATTGATTAGCATTTCCATTTCTCCACCAGCAATTGCAAACGGCAGACTCTATCTATGATCTATTAATCCTTGTGACTGCCAAACTAATACGAAGTATACAACAAAGAGGATAATCAGGAAACTTCTTTGTTTCTTCCGAAACCCTAATCTGGGAAATCAATTCTCTAGGGTTGATCCTAAGTAAACGCTTTTACGTACCTCAAGGGCGTGATAGTGACGGCCGAAGTAGCGTAGCTCTTCGATATAGGAAACGAGCTAGTGCTTCTCGACGGACTTTCCTTCTTCAATCCAACGATCGAGGATCGGAATGATGGAGACCTGTTGGAAATATGCACCATGGACTTGACCTTGGTGTGATACCAAAGATAAGACGGATATGTGAGTTGACGGGAAACCTCACTTTAGCTCGGGAGCTAGCTGAAACTAGCTAGCATCAGCTCTACCATGAGCTAGATGAAGTTAGGGACTGACACTGAAGCTCGTCCAGCTCAGCCTTAAGCTAGATGACAGTGTCACTAGCTGCGGTACTCAGCTGAGCTGGAGTGAAGGTGGGGAGCTAGGTAGCAGGAGTGGTAACACTCCCACCTAGGACGAATGAGGACACACCCTTTCGTTTGATTCAAACTCTTTCTGAGTTGTTTTTCCTCCAAAACCCGTAGGGACTTCATGGCTGTTGCCTACAAGTCTATCTTTGGGGATAATGGCACCTCTTGGTGCAAGATAGTCACACCTTTTCGTCCTTGACTCGTTGCCTATATAAAGGAGGCAATAGTGTGCAGAAAAACACACAGAAACTAATATCTATCCTTGCCTACGAATTCTGAGAGTGATTCAAGTATCTGAAGCCTAAGAACTTGAGTGAGACGGTCTTATCCTCGGAAGGGATTTCTTGATACCCAAGGCTTGTAAGGGTGGAAATACTCTTTTCTGAAAGTGGTGCCCACGATTCTGTCTTGATCCTATATCTCATCACCTATCAAATATCAAACGATTGCTACTTGGAACCTCCTAAGCTAACAATCGAAAAGAGTATTGCCATGTCCAAGGTTGCAGCAATCAAGGAAATGACATTGTCATTTGGCAAACTCGAGAAGTTTGAAGGTGTGGATTTTCGTCGGTGGCATAAGAAAATGCACTTCCTTCTCACTACCTTGAAGGTCGTGCATGTTCTCTCTACACCTTATCCTCAAGAGCTCGAGGAGGAGGCGGAGACGGATGAAAAGAAGGAGGAACGAGTGCGGAAGCAGCAAAAATGGGACAATGACAACTACATATGTCGTTGCCATATTCTGAATGGCATGGCAGATTCATTGTTTGATATCTATCATAATTATGAATCAGCCCACGAGTTGTGGGATGCGCTAGAGTCAAAGTATTTGGCTGAGAATGCTTTTAGTACGAAGTTCCTGGTTAGTAATTTCCTAAATTACAAAATGGTCGAGACCAGACCGGTTATGGAGCAATACAATGAGATGCTTCGGATTTTGGGACAGTTTGCCCAACGTGATATGAAGATGGACGAGGCCATCTCGGAGTCGTGCATAATCGACAAGCTTCCTTATTCATGGAAGGACTTTAAGCACACGCTTAAGCATGGGAAGGAGGAACTGTCCCTGATCCAACTTGGAAGCCACTTGCGGATAGAGAAGGCTCTACGGATGCAAGAAAGTGGGAAACCGAAGGATTCTTCATCTGTTCATATGACAGAAGAAGAGGAGCCATCTGCTCGACGGATGGGCAAGAAACGCGCTTGGAGAAACACCAAAGGAGACTCTAACAAGAAAATGAAAGTTTCTTGTTGGATATGTGGGAAAGCAGGTCACTTCAAACGTGACTGTCCCACGAACAAGAGTCTGAATCACGATAAACAGTGTCAAAAGTCTGGATCGAAAGATCAAGGGACATCCACTTCGAAAGGTCGGTTCTTAGACCTTAATTTAGATATTGATGTGAATTATGTTTCACTAATATCGGAAGCATTCTATGTACAGGATGATGAAGTGGCATGGTGGATTGACTCGAGTGCCAACAAACATGTATGCAAGGATCGTCACTGGTTCAAAACATACGAGGCATCGAATGATGATGTTGTACTTCACATGGGCAACAAGTCAACGACCCCTATTGTTGGACGTGGATTGGTGATGTTGGAACTTAGTGCTGGAAATGCCTAGAGTTTAGAGATGTACTTCACGTCTCTAAGATTAGGAAGAACTTAGTGTCGGGCAGTATGCTTAATAGATATGGCTACAAACAAGTATACGAATCTGATAAATATGTATTATCTAAAGGTGGTGTGTTTGTAGGCTTCGGCCACTATAACAATGGCATGTTTATGCTGGATATTAATAATACTATTATTAATGATCATGCTTTCTTGGTTGGTACCTCTGACTTCTCCTTATGGCATGCTCGGTTAGGACACGTTAACTATAAACGTCTAACTGAAATATCGAAAGAAGGGATTTTGACCTCTTTTGATGTCAATGTTGAACGATGTAAAACGTGTATGCTCACTAAAATTACTCGTCAGCCTTTCACTAGTATCCAACGGAAATCAGTGATGTTTGAGTTGATACACAGCGATTTGTGTAACTTGCATAGCACTCCGACTATTGGAGGTAAGAGGTATGTCATCAACTTCATTGTTGACTACTCTCGGTATTGCTATACTTGTTGAATTCAAAGGATGAAGCCCTTGAGAAATTTCGTGTGTTCAAAATCGAAGTTAAATTGCAACAAGGTATCTCGATCAAAGTATTTCGTACTGATCGAGGAGGGGAGTTCTATGATCCAACATACTTTCAAAGTGTGGGGATTATCCATGAAACCACTGCTCCATACACACCACAGCAGAATGGTGTGGCTGAGAGGAAGAATCGAACATTGAAAGAGATGGTAAATTCGATATTGTCATACTCAGGTTTGAGTAATGGGTTTTGGGGTGAAGCCATGCTTACTGCTTGTATCTACTAAACCGGGTTCGTAACAAGAGGAACAGAAGTACCCCATACGAACTGTGGTATAAGCGGAAACCAAACTTGAGTTACCTTTGAGTTTGGGGTTGTAGGGCTGTGGTTAAGCTTACTGATTCTAAACGGAAGACTTTAGGAGAAAGAGACATTGATTGCATCTTTGTGGGATATGCTGAAAATTCAAAGGCATATAGGTTCTATGTCATAGAATCTAACGTTGCACACGCTGTGCATTCAGTAATTGAGTCTAGGGATGCCATCTTCGATGAAAATGGTTTTTATCAATCCTAAGACCCAACGATTTTATGCCATCATCTAATGATATTGTGCCCCTCCCTATGGACGAGCAGGCTTTGCCTCGTAGGAGCCAAAGACTGGCCTTGAAGAGTTCGTTGAATACCAACTTCAGCGTATATCTAATCGAGGGATTCAGGATGGAACTAGGATCGCAATACTTGCACTGCTATAATATTGATGATGACCCTAGTACATATGAAGAGGCTATGTGATCGCAAGACGCTGCCTTTTGGAAGCAGTACAAACGCGATTTCAGAGGAAATATACACCATGGACTTGACGCCTAGTCTGCCAAACGCGATTTCAGAGGAAAAGAGAATAAAAATGACGAACTAAACACAAAATTGACAAAGGGGAAAGTGCTTGGGAGCCTAGGAATGCCATGGGAATGAAGATTTGAAGCCGGATAGTCGAGGGATCGAAGCCCAACGGAGGATCAACCTTCTATTTCGATGGATTGGCGGTTCGAAACTTTCTCTACATCTTCCATGGAAAAATAGGTTTTCTTCTTGTTTGGGTTTTAAGAATTTCTCTGGATTTGTGAAATTGTTCTTATGAGTAGTGATAAGATTGTGGATTCATGTTGTTTAATGATGTGTCTTGTTATCTTGTTATCTCGATTGCCCGTTTGAGCGGATAATTGTGGGTGTTGCAAGTGGTTTTAGGATGTCGAGTTGACAAACGCGATCTTAAGACCCGAAATATATCATTATCCATGTTCCTGTTTATTTTGCTGCTGAACAGTTTCCCATAGTTCTTAGGATGATCCAAAACCCATACAAGGCCTTTCCCCACAGTCGTTCTCATCTTAATTTGATCTATAACAGTTGAGTAATATATTTGCATTCCTAGCTTCATGTTTCCTCTAGTAGTTGTTTTGTTTTCATTTTATAGTTTAGGATAAAACTGATTGAAAACTGTGATCGATTGACCAGCGAACCAAAACTGAGTAGTGAAGGCCAAGTGACCCGGGAGAATTCGACTTTGAGGTATCTCAGAATCATTTGACTATTTGGCCTTGAAAACCCTGACATCAATCCCATAGACGCATCCCAATTCCTACCACACTTCGATTTGAGAAACAAGTTGAATCCACATTACACTTTAAATTATCATTAACTGGAGGATGCCACTTCTTGCATCTGGTGCGTCCTAGTTCCCCTCCATTCATGCTTCTTCGTTGTTGCACCAATTCTCACGACTAGGGCTGAAAATTTAACCCACCAACTCATCAACCCAACCCAATTCAGCTCAACTCGTCCACGTCGGGTTGGGTTCACAATAATATGAGTTAATATGAGTTGGGTTTTCTTCAACCCAATCAAAATTGAGCTCATTTAGTTTTAACCCTGAAACAACCCAACTCAACCCAATCTTTAATTTTGAGCCTAATTTTGAGCCCGATCATGCTCCCTCTCGGCTCTCGCATCCTCAGTAGCAAGTCGATTACCTCCTGAGTAGCATTCGCTCCAATATCGTCTTCCACAATGAAATTATCATTCAAAATCCATGACAAGATTCCCTCTCCTCTTCTTGAAAGCATCGGACCTAACGAGTGTTTGAATTCATCTGCCATAAACAAGCATTCAGTTCAATCCTATCAATTCATTTACCTTCACGATAAATGAATGAAATGAATGTTCATATTCCATACCAGGCATAACATCGTCCAGAGAAAACAAGTTGTCCAAGAAGCCACTAGAAATCGGCGGAGATTGAGCTTCAACAAGCATATGGCGGTAATCTGTACCTTTGCTCTTCGGCAACGCTACATCGGAGGTCTTAATTGACATTTCCGCCGAATCTGAATCAAACTCTTCCTCGTAACGATGGGAATTCGACGGCAAAGCGAGCAAGGCAGCTTCTTTTCCTTAACCAGCTTTCTAGAGGATTTACTTGCGATTCCACCATCTCCACTGCTTACGGTAGCTAAACCGGTTGGTTTACGAGACGGGTGTGGCTTCTTGTTGTGGTGTAGAGAGTGAGCTCGCTTGGACTTCGCCGGTGATTTGGCGTCCATTTTTTAATCGAGCTACCTATGGACCATAATTAATCTTTAATTTGGTCCAACCCATAATAAAACCCAACTTAACCCACACCAATCCATTAGAGTTGAGTTGGGTCAGATTAAAAAAAAATGGGCTGAGTTAACAAAACTTACAACTCTTTAATCCCTAAACTGAACCCTAACCCTTTAAAACCCACCCCAACCCAACCCATTTACACCCGTACCCACGACGATATAGTATCTGATGCTGCAACTACCATCCTTCTTGCTGTTTGCGTCATTGACTTCCACACTCTCTCCATAATGCCCATAATATAGACAGAGTTTTCTTACACATCTCCTCGCTGCCTTCGTTCAGCACCAGCATGCACCATTCCACAAAAGATTCACATCGATCCCGTTGGTGCTCAATCACATCACTCACACCAGCGTCCTCCCAACACTCCTATGGATAACCACATTCCAAAAACAGGTGCCATGCGTTTTTTATTTCCAACCCGCACGTCCCGCATTATCATGGAACAGGCACATGGTGATCCTGTAATCTACTTCTTGTTGGCAACACGTCTCTACATGCACGCCATGCAAAAATTTTGATTTTTGGCGACAATTCAAGTGCCCATAATTTGTTCCACTCACCCGCTAATATCAACTCCTCCATATCCACGCTAACCTCAATCAGCAACTTGTACGCTGAACGGACGGTATCCTGTCCAAACTTACAATGCGGCCAAAGTACAATATCTTCCTCGCCTCCTAACACTTCCATAACTAAAACTTCCTCAGCTTCTTCATGGTGAAAAGTCCTTCTTACCCTTTATTCATCCCACATGTCTTCGCTCGGCAGTAGCAACGTCGTGACCCACAGGTCCCAATCCGGGATCGGACTCATGGTTTCTGCAAAAAACTACCATCTCGCCTTATCCACAGATCCTCCCATACCCTTATTTCATTCCATCTCCAATCTTCCAGCGATATCCTTCAACCACAACAAGTTTTACTTCCACCACACGCCACCACGTGAGACTTGGATTTGAGCCAAATTTGGCTGACAAAAAAATTACATTTGGAAAATATTTAGCTTGTAGTATTCTACTTACCAATGGTGATTGATTTGTAAAAAGCTATCACCCTTGTTTCCCTAGAACCTGCTATAACAATATTTATTGTTGTTGTCATATGATAACACCATTATTTACCATTAAATTAATTATTTAGATTTAAAAGTTAAAATAAAAATGATAAATACGTAAAATTACTATTTAATTAATTTTTTCCATTATATTTAATTAACAACCACCCACTAAAAACACCCTAACTGTCACCCCCTTCTCCACCAACAATCCTTCTCAACGGTCAACCACTCTTCTCCGATCTCCGGACTTTCAACCACCACATCTTCTTCTTTTTCTCCAATTTTCAATTACCAACCACTATCTTTTCTTCTTTACGAATCTAAAGCTCAATCATCATACACCCTGTCGAATCCTAGAGAACTTTGTTGTCTTTCGCACCATCCAAACACTACCATGGACAAGTGTTTGCTTTCATCGAGGTGAAGCCATTATATCTGCCCAAAGCAAATAGTTGGGTGGAAAAGAGGAAAACCAACCTCCATATACCAGCAGCTTCCTCCACCAACTTATAAAGCATGTCTTTCAGCAGGAATATCATGGACAACCTCCTTGCATCTGCCCGCACTAGAGTCACCTTTGATTAGAATTATTAAATGTCAGATCCGCCAATTATGAAAAAATTTAGTACTTCAGATTCGAACTAGGTGCCTACTTTGTCATATGTAATACTTGTTAGTAATTGCAGGTACATATTGTTTTGTTTTGTAATTAGTATTTTTGGTGTTGTTTTTGTAAGTGATTGTGATTTAGTATCTTGGATCCGTTAGAGGTATCGATTTTCATTGATGTTAGTACTCGTTATTAATTATAGGTACGGATTTTCTCTTGATGTTGTACTTGAGAGTGGTTCGTGTTAGGAATCTGAAGGTTCAACCAGTAGAGTTGACCAAATAACCAATGAATCAAACCAGTACTGAAAACGACACCGTTACACTAACGGATTAAAACTAACGGAACTGGATTTTGACCGTTGGAAATGGAGGGAGACATGATGAACATGAACTGATCTCCCTCCTGATTCTTCTCAACCAACTCTTATGGAATTCCATGATTACAGGAAGTGAGATGATCCTGAAACAAGGGCAGAGGAAGCAACAGAACATCATATAAAACTATGGTTCTGGAGTTATGAAAATATATAGAACTCTCGCCTCTCACCAAATCAACTCAATCCTAACATCTAGTGTTTCATTCGGTGATTACCTTAGGAAGCTTGGATCCGTTAGAGGTATCGATTTTCATTGATGTTAGTACTCGTTATTAATTATAGGTACGGATTTTCTCTTGATGTTGTACTCGAGAGTGATTCTAGGTACTGATTTTTCTGCGTATTATGAATTTGCAGGTACATATTTTGGTTATGATAATGGGTTACACTTAAGATCTAGAAGTTTTAAGGAGAAAAAGACTTAGAAAAGTGGGAGATAAATGGTTGAGATGTCTGTTGTCAGACTTTCCCATATGGGAGAAACCTACTCCAGCAGTCTCTCTACTGTGCGACTCTCAGGCTGCAATCTGCATAGCTTAAAACAAGACATACAATGAAAAGAAGAGACACATCAGAATCAGGCATGAAACAATAAGAAGCCTGTTAGAAATAAGTGTGTTCTCCTTATAATTCGTAAGATCAGAGTCTAACCTAGCTGATCCTTTGACTAAAGGTCTCTGCAGGAGGATGATAGCAGAATCCTCCAAAGGCATGGGACTAAAGCCACTCAAGGAGCTGGAAAATCTGTGACCAGCACCCTCATCTGCTGATTTGTTCTTCAGAAGCAGGTCAAACAAAGGTCACAGAAAGATCCAGAAGTATGAGTCAAAGGGAATGGACAAAGCAAGGCTAGTCAGCAACAGCCTGAAGGTCGAAAGGCCTCAATGCAGTGAGTTACTAAAGGAACTCAATGTTCATAGCCTAGACACCAGGTGGTCTGTAGTGACCTGATGAACTAGGACATCTCATAGCCTGTCAGATCAGGTGGTTCCATATAGGAACTTGATGAGATCAATCCGAAATGTGGGAAAGATGGCAGGCTATAAGTCAGCCAGTTCAGTGAACTTGATGAGACTCTCCTACAGAGAAAGAAGTCTCATAGGCTGTAAATCCAGTACGGTTCACTGAACATGATGAGAATGTCAAATAGAAACCAGATATGAACTGGTGAAGACGACTCTCAACCAAGGTAATGTTCCATATGAACATTGTGAATGGAATGATCAACTTCTCAAGGATGCACGTGAGACTGCTGAACTGAGAATATAGGTTGAAGACCACAGTCACCTCGATTCTTAGCTCTCCATGACCACTACGCTCTAGTTCAAGTCACTCAGACACTAGAACTGAAGTGCAGAAATTCTTGAATCCAGTTGATGCATTGTTGAATCTTCATATTCGTGGGGGATTGTTAGGAATCTGAAGGTTCAACCAGTAGAGTTGACCAAATAACCAATGAATCAAACCAATACTGAAAACAACACCGTTACACTAACAGATTAAAACTAACGGAACTGGATTTTGACCGTTGGAAATGGAGGGAGACATGATGAACATGAACTGATCTCCCTCCTGATTATTCTCAACCAACTCTTATGGAATTCCATGATTACAGGAAGTGGAGTTGATCTCAGAAAGAGGGCAGAGGAAGCAACAGAACATCATATAAAACTATGGTTCTGGAGTTATGAAAATATATAGAACTCTCGCCTCTCGCCAAATCAACTCAATCCTAACATCTAGTGTTTCATTTAGTGATTACCTTGGGAAGCTTGGATCCGTTAGAGGTATCGATTTTCATTGATGTTAGTACTCGTTATTAATTATAGGTACGGATTTTCTCTTGATGTTGTACTTGAGAGTGATTCTAGGTACTGATTTTTCTGTGTATTATGAATTTGCAGGTACATATTTTGGTTATGATAACGGGTTACACTTAAGATCTGGAAGTTTTAAGGAGAAAAAGACTCAGAAAAGTGGGAGATAAAAATAACTATAATATTTTTATTACTTGATTTTAGTAGTAAAATAATAGTTTTTTAAAATGATCAAAAAATTCAACTAATCTAGACTATTAAATATAAATTATAATTAAATAAATAAATCAATGGTTTAGATCAGTGTTGTCATGTGATAACAAAAAATCTTGTTGTCACAACAGGATATCCAGTAAAACTCGATATCTATCTGTTTGACAAAAATTTTGTTTCCTATATCTAATGGGTGTATTACTATAATGAAAAAAAATTAAATAAACTTTCAGAAACTTTTTGATGATAATAAAAATAAAAGTAAAATAAAATCAACATTATGGGTAGTGAATGTTTTTCTTATTAAATAGAAATACAATATCACAAAATCAAATTCTTAATAATTCTCCTCTATTCAATTAAAAAAAATTATTACACATGCTAAGAAAATCAAATACTAAGATTGATCAGCTTTTTTAAAAATAATTTTTATTTCTCCTCCTAGAAATCCTTCTAACATTTTCCGAACATACAAGTTAGGCGGCTATGAGTCCATGCCATATTTCAACGTTGTCATAGTAATTCTCATATCAATCAATCCATATCCAAGACATTAAGGTATATACTTTTAATTTTATGAATGATAAAATTATGGATTCGAGTCCCAATTTTTTTTTGTCTAGGGTATAAAATTATGAGAAAGAGCCGATGACCTAATTACACCACCCACTAGAATATTAAAACAAGTAATTGAATGCTCTTGTCCGGGCTTGGCATATCTTTTTGGTTTCATGGTAAATTCAAGGTTTGAAAAGAAACAGTAAATTCAAGCTAAGTGTTTTTAAAACAATTCAGGTAACCCTAACTTATAGGGGAAGGTAAGAATATGTTTCACAGGAAGTGATGTAATTATGATTCTATCCAAGTCACAGCAACTTAGAATCGATTGCAAACAGCAAAGTCATCTTTTACATTTTCCCGACATACAAGTCAGGCGGCTACGAGTACTCCATGCCATATTTCAACGTTGTCATACTAATTCTCATATCAATCTATATCCAAGACTTTAAGGTATATAAGTTGTTCAACCCTTCGGGTGTATCGATATTTCCAATTATTTTAAACATATTTTGACCGCTTTTCATTGAGAATAAATTTCGGCCGTTTACTTTAATTTTTTTTAATTGAATTAATTGAAAAATAAAAAGTCTTAATAGATTCCAATTAATATGAGATCATATTTAGTTTTATCTTTGCAGTTTGATATTCGATGCTGATTTATTCACATGTGAACATATAGATATTAAAATTACATTTATGAACATGAAATTATGGATAGAAAAACCTAACATCATCCATAATTATCTTAATTGAACTCTTATGATGTTGAAATTTGGGATTCAGAAATGTCACCTTCACATACGATGGATATCGATTTGTTCGTCACTGGTTCTTACCATCATTATATCATAGTCTGAGATACGAATAGCACGCCATTGAGGTTTGACATGATCTTGTGGTTTATGTTCTTTTATGGCTTGTTTTTGTTTCCGTAGGTTGTGATGAATTTCAAAATGCTTGGGAAGGTATACTGAACTGATATGTCTCCGTTCGCAACTTTACATTGATCGTTTGAGTATTTTCTCCATGTTTATGATACTCAGGGTCTGGTTCAAGGATAAGGTTGTGGGACATTGATTCTGCTACAATACTCTTGTGAACTCTTGTGAATATTTGAAAACATAAAACAAAAGTGACTAATAGGTGTAATACTAATTTTAATATGTTCATATATTAATTTGGCAGGTTGGAATATTAAAAAATGTTTTGAACACGAGATGTTATAATATTTAAAACATGTGATCATTGAATAATTGTATTAAAGATTTTTTTATAAAAATGAAAAATAAATAAATAAGGACGGTGGAGATTAAATTCTTTTTGATTAATTGGAGTATTGGTATTTCGGGAATACTGGAGAGTTTTCCCAATTCTTTTTGTGTAGAGATAAATGGTATGCAAATTCAAATATGAAACTAATAACTAGGATAAAACTGATGTAAATTCATATCACAATCTAATTAACTCGAGATACTAAGGTGAGGCAACAGAAGAATTAGTACCTAATTATAGATATCTATACCCATTTAGAGTAAAAACCTCATCCTATATATCTTACTTCGGAATCCATATGAATAGAAGAGTATCCATTAGCAATTCCATACAACGTTTGAGATGAATTATATAGCAAGCTTGGAATGAATGAAGAAAGCTTCCTTCTAGTGGTAGAAATCAGGTCCTAAGGCAGGGACAAGGCTGCAGTCTTATAGGAAGAAAAAAAACCCAAACTACGGTACGTATTAAACGAATGTTTGCTAACTCTAAATATGTTTGTGCAGTATTAAATTACATTGTAGATGCACGAAAGAAAGAAAATGAGGGAATTCAAAAATGGAGTGCGCTTTCAAAGACTTGACTTTTGGGAACATCCACTGAACCTAGAATGAGCTCATTCATTATCTGTTTGCATTATGATCAACTAGTATAAATTCCCAGTTCCATAGCCCATTCTCTCCACACTCAATCCCAATTAATTAGCTAATTAATCCTACTTACTACTTGTTTCTTTACACTACTAGCTCCTAATCCCAAAACCCAAAAAGAACTAAATGGGAGTGACAAGCGCAACCCACGAGTTCATGTCATCAATCCCAGCAGCGAGGAATCACCTACCATCTTCCCCAACTTCATCCCTAACTACAAGAGTGAGGTTGTTCAAGGTGATGGCGGTGCTGGCAGCATCCTCCAGACCACCTTCCCAGATGAAGGTATACCTACATAGTTATATACTCCAGAGATAGCCATCGAAACACTAACTAATAATATTTTTTCTTTAGGAAAGTTGTTGTAGCACTCTTGAGTTTTGGCTAGTAAAATACAGAAGCTATACCAATTTTGTTAGCTAGCCATGTCATTAACACCATGATGCCCTACAGAACTTGGGGGTGGGGGGGTGGGGGTTGGTATAGAGTGGGTGGATTTGGTATTTGAAATATTAAGGGCTCGTTTGGTATAGGGGAAATTAGAAAGATTTTGTCAAAATTTAGAGTAACAAAAAAACACTTGTTTGTTTAGTTTTAATTGGTCAGTGTTTTACGAAAACACTTTTTCTCCGAGCCCACATTTCCTCTCAAATATGCATTTTTCAAATACATGGTGTTGATGATGTTTTCTTCAAAACTCTGAGTTCTCGTAAACAATGGATAGATATTGTCATTATTACCCCCACCTTCCTTTACGGCTATAACGACTATAACAACCGATGTGGGGAATAAAAGTGGGATATTGGTTTGATTAGCCAAATCATGTTATATATTATTGAGATTATGTAACGCATATTTGGAAAAACTATATAATTAGCCATGATAAATTATAATATATGGTTGTAGATATGTACAAATATTAGTTCTTCTTCCCTGGCAAATACAAGTAGTCGTGGGTATCAAATTTGTTCTCATTTATAGTTAATAAAATACGGGACAAGTATGGTAGAATATTAATACGTTTAGAGTTTCATATATTGTTTCAACATAGTAATACGTTTAAATTTAGGCAACAATTAGAAAATATTAAAATTTTAAAATTAAACGGCTCTACAATAATACGAGAACGGAAGTTCTAAACGCATATAGTGTATATGTGTATTAAACAAATTTTTGCTAACTAGAAGATGATGGGTCTTGAAATTGGATTTCAAATAAGGGCATCATGGTCATTGCACAATAAATTCCTAACAAACTGAAAATTATATTTCAATTGCGAACCTTGTCACCAAACAATATAATTGGAATTACACAATCTTTGATTTCTCAATTT
This sequence comes from Linum usitatissimum, assembly GCA_030674075.2. Classification (NCBI taxonomy): domain Eukaryota; kingdom Viridiplantae; phylum Streptophyta; class Magnoliopsida; order Malpighiales; family Linaceae; genus Linum; species Linum usitatissimum. The sequence goes on from JAUJYP020001424.1 coordinate 4,373,967, forward strand.
CCCTTTTTTACTTTTCTCCCACTTTTCATTACTTCATACCAAACGAGGCCTACATTTTTATGTTAGATGGAATTGATGCCATTTTTATGTGCCATTCTCGAATAATTGGCGATCCATCGAGTGGCACTGATGCCGCCCCACGGCACCGAGGCCAACATCAACATCGGCATCGACATCACAACCGCACCTCAAAATCAAGATCCGCAACAGCGAGCGTTCCCGCACCATCTTAAGAGCAGAGGTGTGGAATGCTGAGAAGAGACTTGTCCCTGAGTTTGGGAGCAATTGGAACCCAATTGAATTCGAAGGCCCATAGTTGCTCGAAATCGGGCCCATCGATTTCGGAGGATTATACCAATTCGCACCCTGACCGAAACGAGAAGACTTTGCCCACACCATCTCTGGATCAGGAGCTTAATGGTCCAAAAGAAGTCCAACTAGGATGATGCAAGCACGAAGAAACGGGCTTGGAGTCAAAGTCCACAAGTGGACTCATTACGGTGATGCTAGAGCTTCAGAAACGAGGCCTCTTCATTAATTTTGAGTCAGGGTCAGTTCAGCTCGCACAAGGAGCTTTTCAATCACTCATGGGGCTGCAATGAGTGTGTCCAAGTCCCTAGACCATGCCATCTATTTTCCACCAAAGTGTAAGACTCACTAAGTCCATTTCGGGCTTAAGTGAGTCCATTATCTATTTATTGTTTATTGTTTGTGATTTCAGATGTGGACTGTGTTTGGAATTTATTAATTGATAGTAGTAGTATATGCAGGCCAATGACTTTTTCTAGAAGACTCTTTGCCCGATTGGACCCTTTCGGGATTAACGGTTGACCTAGTTAAGATTTGATCTCCAAAGGAGAAGAGGACTTGTCTAGTAAGGACTCTTCTAACTCCTTATTTTATTATTTATGTAATTTCGTGGCTTCCCTCCCCTATATAAGGAGGATCCACCATAATAAGATGAGACCCCCTTGAATCAATTAAAGTATTTTCAGCCTTGAGCTATTTTTCATTCGTTTTATTTTTAGTACGCAGTTGCTAGGATAGCGAATTCCGTTTATCGTAGTCGGGTTATCACCCCCCTCTTCGTGGCACATTTGATTTATTGAGACTTAGACCCTCCCTTCGACCTTGTAATCGATTGGTCGGCTAAGTAACTAGTCCATCTGGTTGTTGAATTTCTTTAGAGTTTTGAAAACCTTATTTCGATAGATTGTCCTGATTTCCTCTGCTCGCTTCCTCTGCTCGCTTCCCCTGCTCGCTGCCTCTACTCGCTTCCCCTGCTCGCTTCCTCTGCTCCCTTTATCCTATAGCTTCAATTATGTACTGAATCGTGCTCTGCTCCCATTGAGGTTTTGTATAGTAAAGCGACCATGTACAGAACTGTGTTTGTGACTTTGTGTACATCTTCCTCTGTATATTACTATATTGCAGAAAAAAATTATTGTGTACATCATCTTCCTCTGTGTTTGTTTGTGTACATTGTCCACTGTGTTATAGGTTGCAGCTTCCTCTGTGTTTTGCTTGCAGCTTGTGAAGCACATGAGATGCTTCCTCTGTGTTTGCTTGCAGCTTGCTTGACTACCCCCATTAAGTAGGCAGTTAGTGAATTAGTATAGCAATGTGCCTCAAAACTGGTTGTTTAGATAGTTGAAGTAGACATGTCCTTGCTTCTGTTTGAGATTCTTGTCGTGGATACGTTGAAGTAGACCAGTTCATGAAGTTACCACTTGGAAGATTATTCATATTATTTGGGGATTTGGTGATTGGTTATGCAGGATTGCCATGGCAGATTCATCGGGAGTAGACGGTACGCAAGTTGATAGTAGTAGTACTAGTGGTCTGAAAAGAAGGTCGGGTGATATTGGGTGGAAATACGAAAAAATTGCTTATCCGAGTAACAAAAACAAAGTCAAGTGCAACTTTTGTCAACATGTTAGCAATGGAGGTGTAAACCGTTTCAAGCAACACATAGCTGGTATTGGATCTTCAGTGGCTAAATGCACAAAATGCCACAAAGAAGCTCGTGATGAATGCTTGGAATACTTCTCTAGTTTTCAAAAAAAAGAAGAAAGAGAAGCATGAACGTGAACAAGTTCTGAGAGAGGATGTTAATGTTTCTTCTGATGCACAACATGAAGAGGAGATGAGTTATTTTGATAGTTCAAGACCGATTAACTTGGGTCTTATGGATAAGTGGACACGTCCTATAGATCCTACTATGACTTCTCCAATGCCAACACTCCATCAACAGAAGATAAACCAAGCACTTTGGAAGGAGAGGACACTTTAAGTCCATCAATACATTGGAAAATGGGTGTATACACATGGTTAGTTTCTAACTATACCACTCATTTATTCCTTACAAACACAAGTTCATTTTTTCGAATTAAGTATGTGAACTTTTATTACAGCTATTCCATTCAATTCCATTGACAATGACGAATTCAGACAAATGTGTGAGGCCATTGGTCAATTCGGTCCTGGATTGAAGCCTCCTTCTCCGTACGACCTACGAGAGACTTTGTTGAGAGAAAAATATGCAAGAACGAAGGGTTTGTTAGCTGACCATGAGAAAGAGAAGGAAAAGAACGGTTGCTCGCTTATGACTGATGCTTGGACGGACATGAAGAGGTGGAGTATAATGAACATAGTCACACGCTATGCTGAGGGGACTAGCTTCATAAAGTCTACAGACACTTCATATATTTCTCACACAGGTGAGTTTATTTTTGAGCTAGTTGACAATGTCATTGAGGAAGTTGGAGCTGAGCATGTCATTCAAGTTGTGACAGACAATGCTTCCAACAACATGGCAGCAAAGAATCTCTTGGAGAAGAAGAGGCCACGCATATTATGGAGTTCTTATGCAACTCACACTATCAATTTAATGCTCCAAGGAATTGGCAACATTCCAAAGTTTAAGAAAGTTATTGATGAGGCTAAGGCTTTCACCATCTTCATGTATGGTCATCATCGAACTTTAGAGTTGATGAGGTCCTTCACTAAGAGAAGAGAGATCATTCGACCAGGTGTAACACGATTTGCTTCTCAGTTTCTTACTTTACAAATCTTGATGGAGAAGAAAGATGAATTGAGGAAGATGGTAGTGAATTCGAAGTGGACTTCTATTAACGAGACAAGTATAAAGAAAGGCCAAGATGCTTATGCCACAATTCTTAGGATGGGGTTTTGGAATGGTGTGGAGAGTTGCTTGAAAGTCTTTGAGCCGTTGGTGAAACTGCTTCGGTTGGTCGATGAAGATGTGAAACCTTCGATGGGTTTTGTGTATGGCGAACTTCTAAAGGCAAAGAGAGAGAGCTAAAGGAGGCGTTAATTAGTGAGGAACTTCGCTACAAAGAAGTCATTGCTATTGTGGACAAGAAGATGAAAGGTAGACTTGATACTCCCTTGCATTTAACAGCATATCTCTTGAATCCTCACTATAGCTATGCCGACCCATCAATATTCGATAATACCGATGTTACCACATCATTGATCACCACTGTTGAGAAATTCTACTATGGTTGTGATGAGGATATACACGATCAGGCGGTGAACGTTGAGTTCATCATATTTCAAAAGAAAGGACACTTTGGAAAGAAGTTAGCAAGATTTTGTCAGAATTTTGATTACAATCCTGGTTAGTACTTCTTCCCTCATTTCCTTATCATTTATGATTTAGTCTTATGAGCTGATTTAGATTTAGTTGTGTTCTTAGTTGCTTGGTGGAGAATGTATGGAGGTGAGACACCACATTTGCAGAGGATGGCTATAAGGATAATGTCATTAACCTCAAGTTCTTCTGCTTGTGGGAGAAATTGGAGCACTTTTGAGTCGGTTAGTCTTCAAATCTCTATCTAATGTCATTGCTATTGTGGAGAAGTGGATATTAGATGTAAGGTCATAGTTAATTGTTTTTGTAGATTCATACTAAGAGAAGGAATAGACTTACAACAACTCGCTTCAATCAACTAGTATACATTCAATTCAACTCCCGATTGATGTCCAAACAAAGGAAGCTAAAGGATAAGAAGAATATTAATGTTCTCATGAGCTCTGATTCATATATGAGGGACGAAACATGCATACATTGCATGTGTTTAGGGATGAATACGATGGAGGACACGACGGCATCCCATGGAGTGTTATTGATGATGCAATTGGAGCTAGTGAGAGTTGTGAACCACGTAGGAGTGCAAGACTAGTGAGAGAGCTTCATGAAGAAGAGTTTGATTCCGAAGAAGAAGAAAATAACGAGGAAATAGAGTCGATCACTTTCGAGGATGATGAAGAATATTGACGACTTACCAAGCTATGAGCTTGATATCGCCTTTATGGCTTATCTTATGCCTTTATGGTTTATCTTATGTGTGCATTCTTCTATGTTAGAACTTGAACATTAGTTATCTGTGAACTTTGCCAGGTTATGTTTGAACTTTGCACTTAAATCTATTACAGTTTTTTCAAAACGCCTAATCGGCCAAGGCGTAAGGCAGGACCTCACCGCCTTACGCCTTCCACAACCTTGTTCTAGACATTCCAAGTAATGAAAAAAATTTATTTGTCGAGCCTAAATGAGTCTTAAAATTGATGATTCAGTACTAATTAACACTTTGAACTATTCTGTGAACTGTTAGAACTATTTATTTATGGCTTTAATCATGATGTTCTACTGATGTTGTAGTTGCAGGGGTTGTTCTTGTATATTTTCCTTTGCTTTGTTTTAGCCATTTCAAATGCAAATGCAAGTTTAGAAAAACACCGTGATTTTATTTTTAATAACATTTAAAATGCATGTAGTTCAAATACATGTATTTGAAATACCAAATACAAATTCACTTATCCAAACCCACCCATAAGGTATTTGAAAATTGCCTATTACCATTTTTATTTTTTCCAAAAATAATATAAGATTGGGTACCAAATCCTAAACTTTAAAAATCTTATTTGGGTTTAGATCTTAACATATGCATGGTATTCGAGAAATATTATATGGGATTGGGTTTGTGGTCTAAGAATACCACATGATACACCCTTAATTCACTCTAACATTCTATGATTCCATGTTCTCTAAATGGAATGAAATCACCACTAGTTATACTACGTGAATAGCAGCCACGGTGGGAAGAACTGAAAGGATGTGACGTTCAAATAAGCTTGAATCACACCACTTGAAATTTTAACCAATGAAAACTCCATATAACTGCTTTGGATTAGTATTGAACTAATTCATTTGATTTAAATGATCAACACAAATACAGTCCCCATTTTGTAGTAGACGTAGGCGGCTAAAGGCCTTAGAAATCTTGGGCCTAGTTTGTTACCAATGTCAGTCCAACCCAAACCAAAGTTAGGTCCAAATTTAGCTCAATCATATTTCGAACTATATTGTAATCTTTAATAAATGAGTTACAACTAATTTTACAAAAGCCCTCACTAAATATTAGTGTTGGTTAAGTATCAAATTAATTTGTAATCGATATGATAGAAATCCGCGTAGATTCTGTTCAGTTTAGTATTTCGGTCGTTACTCTCTCATCAAGATTTTGATTGGTGTAAGGTTAGCGGTATTGGAAAGATAATTCAATGAACTTTTCATCCATATATTATGAGTCATCCAATTCGAAGAATCCAAAGAGATATGCTCAATTAAAAGGGACGGGCTGAATACTAAAATACACTTATTTAGCAGTTATCTTTATTTAAAAGTAGAAGTTATTTAATTTTTGATATATTATTAAGGATTAGTTTATTATTGTTTTATTTGGGGGTTAAGTTTGGAAAGCCTATATAAAAGCTTGGTTTGGTTGTTATTGTATTTGACATACCATTATGACGAATAAATTGAGTTTTGTGAGCTTGAGATTTATACTTGTTTGATTTGTTTGAGTGCGTTGTAATTCGTACTTGGATGATCTTTGGTTTGTTTAAGTGCGTGCCGATTCGTGGTTGAAAGACCGCTAGTCGTAACGGCAAGATATTCACTCTCGTTCGTGGCCGGTTATCTTCAACATCTTCTCCCATGTAGTATAAATGAGCACCACCTTTAGGATGAATGTATATTAAATGCTCCAATTTTAGAAATAGGCCTTCCACATTAAATTTAACATCTAATGTTATATTTGAGGAAAATTGAGTATCTCATGCGTAAAAATTATTAAATACGACTTTAACCATCCTTTTATCACTTAACTCATACTAAGTTCCTAATGCAATAGGGAAAATACCATCATTTGCATCTAGTCCAACTGCTGTCAAAAGTTGCCCACCTTGCCCAGTCTTTAAAAACCAACCATCTAGGCATATAACCTGCCTGCACGCAGACAGAAATCCTTCTTTACAGATTGCTAAACAACAATACAACATATTAAAGTAGTTTGACTCAGTATCTTTCATAAATACAACAGACCCCATATTCGACTTCCTCAATTCCTCACAACTAGTCATACAGTCTCGCATATTGATCCTTTGTGGTGCCTCTCGACAATTGACGGCCATATCGTCGCACTCTACCAGCATTGTCACGGCCGATTTGCAGATGGAGGTCCTCTAGGATGGTCTGGATGATAGAATTTGTCTCCCAATTGGGATCAGACACAAACTTACCTACATACTTCCTAGCTATGTACTTGTACTCCGCAAATTTATTTTCAAATTGCATGATGCAGCCATCATGTTCCAACCAAGCATTTTTCATCTTGAGATTTGGAAACCCACATGTACCATTTACAACTATGAGTCTTGCAAGTCACCTGAATACGAATCAGATCACTTTTCAGGAACCTAATAGGGCGTTTGGTGACTGATAGACTGGTTCTTCACCACTCTCTTGAAAGTAGCAAAGTCTTCAAATAATTGACCAACCTCAAAACTTGGATTGAATTCTTTACGTTTCCATCCACGACGATTATCTGTTTCATCACACTTGAGTGAATTGAATGTAACTCGTTAGAGTCCCCATAGTCCTGATCTATATTTCCTATGACCTCGACATTGATAGAAAATCCATCCATGTGAAAATCTTCGACATCCAAATCTTGCACAGAAACTTCATTCTCGGGATCTACAAACCCACTTGAATCACTGTCAGTAAACTCACCATCTTTACCATTTCAGGCAGATGAAGTGGTTCTTTTCCGACTTGGTCTCTATTCCGCTTGACCAAGGGAACCTGCATGGGACCTTTCAACCTCATCCACTACTGCATTCTCATCCAAAGTTTGGACTTCAAAAATATTCAATACTTCCTTGAACTAAACATCATTAACTAAGTACAAGTGAACCTTTTTCATTCCATTCACAACATTCCAAGCCATATCACACACTTCCGTATCCAAGGTCAATTGTGTCAAACCTTCATGCAATTGTTTCCCATCCATAATCCAATAATAAGAGTAGCCATTTTTCCTCCTATAAGCATCTAAGATCGTAACTTGAAGTTTTTCTAAATACCCAACATCAACGATATAAGAATCTATGATGACTAGTGACATTTCGTCTGGATCTACCGACTTACGATAGTTCACTTCACCACCCAAGTAACAAACACCTTCTCCCTTAATGTATGCAAACTCACTATCGTAATGCAGAGTCATTGAGAACAGATTATGCTATGATCTTGCTAAACACAACAGTTGAAATTTCAGATTGCAATTTATGATTAAAATAAGTCTCATAAACTCAAAACCAGAATTGTAAAAATAGTACCTTCATCTCTGTTTTGATCAGAAGGTCCTTCATTATGTTTCTCTTTTCCTGTGTTATCGTTTCTCTGTTTTCCAAGGCTGCATATTATTTCTATCATAGCGTTCATAACCGATCAAGCTGTGTTCTTTGAGAATGCCATGCACCGACCCTAGCGATCAAGTTCTTCCTCGGCAGCTTCCTCTTTGCCGCCGACTTCGTCAACACCGATAGACTTCCTCAGTAGATGAAAACTGGTGGACCGTCTCTTTCCTTGGTAGGGTAGAGAAAGAGTCTTTATGGAAGAGGAAAAGACTCTGTGAAGTGAAGACAAAAGAGGAGGACCACATATATTCCTAATCCCAAGTCTCAAATGTGCTAACTTTTTTTTAAGTTTCATTTGAGGTCAATATTGGGAGGACACATATCCAAGGTGGATCCTACGTGGTGTCCACGTTTGCAAGTTATCGATTGTATGATTGGAAACCGGCTGAAATCGAATGCGTGCACCAAAATTCGTATAATAAAGATACATGATGCAGAATCTTAACTATGATAACATCCGGTGTAACAACCTCAAACTATAAGGACATGGGCCACATTTTATCCCTATAAAAAGTGCCACTCTTAAGCTTTTTTCCTTTTCATTTGAACCAAAGCTCACCATGGCATCTGAAATATGCAATCTACATGCGAGCTCGTGCCAACGAGCCTATTTTATTGGCACCGTTCCTAGATAGATCTGGCCGGTGATTGGCCCTTGAATCGGTAAATATGATCTAACGGCCTAGATTAATCAAGAGTAATAAAGTTATGTGGTATTTAAATAATTTTGTTCGATCATAACCCAACCATCTCTGTCACTGATCATCATATCAGGTCATTGACGACCATCTCCGGTAACAGCCCATCCACTAGTGCTCGACAGATCGACTTTGCTCGGCAAAGGAATTTGGCGGCCTCGGATTCAAGGATTCAACGACTTTAATATGGCTTTGGTTGCTAAACAAGCTTGGCGTCTTCTCTCGCAACCCTCAACCCTATGGGCAAGAGTTTTAAAGGCAAAATACTTCCCCATATCGGACTTCCTACATGCCAAAAACGGAGCCTGTCCGTCCTGGATATGGAGTAGTATCTGTGAGAGCTGACGAGCTCTGGAGTCCGGAGCCTTCAATATTGTGGGTAGTGGAGAAACCATCAACCTTAACTCCAATCTTTGGGTATTCCCGGTTGGTGAAATGAGGATCATGAGTGATACAAGGCCTTTTGGTGTGGCTGCAAACTGGATAAAGGAGGAAGCAAGAGAATGGAATCTCCAAACCATCGGTTACTACTGCTCTCTCTCTCTTACCAAGGCAATCAGCATGGTCCCAATAGGCTATCCACCTATGGTAGATATTTGGAGGTGGAAGTTCACCCGCTCTGGAGTTTTTTTCCGTCCGAACAGCTTACCACAACCTAAGGGAACGACTCAGATTCGAAGACCCCCAGTCAATGCCCAGCCTCCTGACAAGCAACTGCAAACATCTCTGGAAAATGAAGTTGCCCCCTAAAATCCTTTTCCTCCTTTGGAGATGCAGCTCTAATGCCCTAGCCACAAATTCGAATCTCTATCGCAGAAAGTATGCCCCAAACCGCACCTGCCAGGTCTGCCGAAGATACGAGGAAACAATCAACCACTGTCTGTTCGAATGCCACCATGCCTCGTAAGTTTGAACTGAATTACCCTCCGGGGGGAAGATATGGACTATTGGCACTGCTTTTTTACCATGGCTAATTAACAACCAGAGCGCTGACAATTCGATCACGGCTAGCATAGCCGTTACTACCTGCTAGAACATTTGGAAAGCTCGCAACGAGTGTGTTTTTAGGAACTCAAAGCCTCGCTTATCCATAAGCATCCAGGCAATCATACACGATGACGTCTTCTGGTCCCATACCTCACTCGCCGATACAACCATCCCACCCCATACAGTTCCCCCACCTCACCCCATCCCAGTACTAATCCACCGCCTAGTACTACCGGTTCGGTAATACTTTGTGACAGGTCCTTTATTTGCGACTCTCAGAAGACGGCTTTCGGAATTATCATTACCAATTCTAATGGACATGTCACGGACGGGAGGGCCGGGACCTTCTACTGCTCTTCTCCAGTTGTTTCAGAAGCTTGCGCGATACGGGACGAGTACTTCGCCATCTACACTGACTTGCAAGAACTAGTGTCCACACTTCGCCGCCCTGAGGAGGAATGGCCTTGGAAATGTTTCTGTGTCTTAGGGAGAACTAAGGCCAATTTACTAGCGGCTTCCCATGTCTCTGTCTTGTTTACCTCTTGCTAGTTCAATAAGAAAGCTTATTGGGTGGCCCGTCGGCCTGATCGACTAACTTATTGCCTGGCTGGATCTCACTACTTTTCCTGACCAAGATCGACAAGTAGTGACTTCCGTGACGCATAGAGTGGATGCTTAAGATCCAGCTGAGTATTACGGCAAGTAAACTTTGGCTGAACGAGGTCTGTTGACCACTGATTCAAACTTGGAATCTGTAGTGAATGAGGTGAAGATCGATGCTGCAGGTGATGGTTGTATTGTGAAAGCTACCTACCATTTTCATACAAAGGAAGAACATTCCAACCTCAATGAATTGATTGAAACAACTGGTCGACAGACTTTGGCTCTCTACAAGGCCGTTGAAGCCTATCTCTTGGCCAACCCCACCACTTGCGCCCAGATCATGATCTCAAATCATCACACGATGAATGCTCTTATGAATGCAGCTTTTGCTTTTACAATTCCATAAATAAAACTGTACGTGCACCAGGATGCATATCAGCTTTGTATTGGAACAACCTATTTAACTCCTATTTAAATAGGCTTCTATTGAAGGAATTGGAACAACCTATTTAACTCCTACTCAAACTGTATATCCTGTGCTTTATGTGCCAAAGCTAAACTGCAACTTAATTTTTGTTAGCCAAATCACAAAGGACTTAAACTGTCGACTAACATGTGATTCATCTCACTGCACATTACAAGAGGTGGGATCTCAGAGGATGATTGGCAGGTTTGAACTGTGTGATGGGCTTTACCTTCTGAAGACAATAAATGGATCAAGACCAGAAGGAGAGGTTTCCAAGTCAGTGAATTTGAGTTCTACATCGAGTCAGTTGGAATGTCCAGTCATGCTGTGGCATTACCGCTTAGGTCATTCTAGTTTTTTCTATCTTAAAAAATTGTTTCCCAAGCTTTTTATCAATAAAAACCCTAGTTTCTTTTACCGTGATGTCTGTCAACTTGTACAACAAACACAAGCTGTCTATTGTAGCATACCATACAAACCATCACATCCCTTTTCCATTATTCATAGCGACATTTGGGGTCCATGTTCTGTTAGAACAATCAGTGGCTTTCGGTGGTTCATCACATTTATTGATGATCACACCCCCCTAACATGGACGTATCTCATGAAATCCAAAGCTGAAACCAACCAGATTTTCCAGACATTTCAAAACCAAATAAAAACTCAGTTTCAAACGCCTGTTCGTGTCCTACACACAGATATTGCAAAGGATTACTTTAATAAGTCCTTAGACTCCTTCCTCATGGCCAATGGCATTGCTCACAGTAGCTCTTACCCTTACACTCCTCAGCAAAACGGAATTGCTGAGCGCAAAAACCGTCACTTGCTAGAGGTTGCAAGAGCCTCACTGTTTGCTGTCAATGCTCCAAACACCTTGTCGGGTGATGCTGTTCTAACAGCTACGTACCTTATCAATCACCTTCCCAGTCGAACTCTACGATTTAAAACCCCCGTAGTGTTCTGCTCAAAATTTTCCCGCACAGTCATGCTCTCTCATCAGACCTTCCTCTTAGAGTCTTTGGGCACAGTTTTTGTCCATTTAGACTCATCCTTCCATTCCAAGCTAGACCCTAGGGCAGTAAAGTGTGTTTTTCTAGGGCACTCTCCTAATCATAGTGGTTACAAACGTTATTCTCCTTCTACTCATAAAGTTTATCACTCAAAAACTGTCACGTTTTTTTAACATCGTTCTTTCTACTCCCAATGTCAGCCTCAGGGGGAGAATTCTAGTTCTAAGGATGTTGAGTCCTCCATTGGTAGTATTATTACCCTAAAATCTCAGGGTGTCCTAGAGCCCCCTACGGTCGTTCCCGAACCTTTCCCAGATCAAAACCAAAGCCACAGCCCTCCTTTTCTGGTCTATCAGCGCAGAAAAAAGACTGCAGAAATCACACATGCTCATCCTAACCAGGAATCTAATGAGACCTCAGCCTCCTAAGAAAGTGAGTCAGAGCAAATTGAGGCAAGGGTTGAAAGTAGTAATGTGGGTGAAAGCGGTGAGCAAGCTGAGGAAACTCAGGGTGATGGTACAACGGAAGCTCAGGTTGATGGTACAACTTACCTTCCAATAGCTCACAGGAGAGGAACCAGAGCATGCACGAATCATCCTATTGAGAGATGGGTTTCCTATGGTAACCTAAGCCACAAGTACAGGGCATTTGTGAGAATTCTCGATAACACACGGATCCCTAACTCCATTGAAGAAGCTATGGGTATACCTCACTAGAGGACAGCGGTGTTGGAAGAAATCAATGCACTTCTGAAGAATCAGACATGGGATACTGTACGATTACCAGCTGGAAAGTCCACAGTCGATTGTAAGTGGATATTTACTGTGAAGTACACTTCAGAAGGGAAGGTTGGCCTCTCTACCAGCTAAATGTGAAACACGCGTTTTTAAACGGAGATCTAAGCGAAGAGGTGTATATGAATGTTCCAGCAGGTGTCACTGCTGAACCAAGAATAGTGTGCAAGCTTAAGAAGGCACTATATGGCCTAAAACAGTCACCACGGGCCTGGTTTGAGCGGTTCTCTCAGTCTGTGAAAGGATATGGGTATTATTAGTGCCAGACTGATCATACCATGTTTGTGAGGCCAACCTGCGAGCGCACCAATGGAGCACAACCTGAAGTTTGTTCTTGGCCAAAAAGCAGCGCCAGTAGAGAGGGGGAGTTACCAAAAAATGGTAGGAAATCTAATATACGTAGTACACACACGACCAGACATCTCGTTTCCAGTGAGCATCGTGAGCCAACGCACAATCCAAATGAAGAGCATATGGAGGCAGTGATGAGGATTTTGAGATATTTGAAGAGCACACCAGGTGTTGGATTGCTGATCCAAATACACACTGGACGTAGAATTTCTATTTATACGAATGCGAGTTGGGCTGGAGACCTTACAGATCGAAGATCAACCTCAGCGTATTGTACCTATGTGTGGGGGAACTTAGTGACCTGGCGGAGTAAGAAACAAACAGTTGTCTCAAGAAGCAGTGCTGAAGCAGAGTACAGGGCACTGGCAGACGGCATTTGTGAAGGAGTTTGGTTAAGGCACATCTTAAGGGAACTCAAGATGGAGGATGAGGGTCCTGTTAGAGTGCTGTGAGGCAGCACTAAGCATTGTGAAGAATCCAGTTCATCATGATCGTACTAAACATGTTGAACTGGATCGTCACTTCATTTCTGAGAAAGTAAACAACAAGGAATTCGAGATGGAGTACGTAAACAACAAGGAATTCGAGATGGAGTACGTTCCATCTAAGCAGCAGATTGCATATATTCTTACTAAGGCTCTACCTAGAGATATGTTTGATGATCTACAAGGCAAGCTTGGCCTCCATAACATCTACAGCCAAGCTTGAGGGGGAGTGTTGAATTACAGCGATAATTAGAATATGATTAGGTGTAGAAATTAGAGTAAGTTAGCTGTATTATTTGATCTTTCTAGCCTAATCTATGCAGAATATTAGTAGTAAGTAGTAGGAGAGTAATCCCTGATTTATAGGGATTACAATAAGGGGATTATGCACCCTAATAGTGCAGACCTTGTATATATGTATAATCAACCAACACAACAATAATAATATCATACGAGAATCATCTCTATTCTGGATTCTACAATTTGCAATCAGCCTAACATGCCATAGCCATATACAGGATATATGAGTGTTTAGTAGTAAGAATGTCTTAATTTAAAAAGAAGCAATAACAATGTTTTTTTGTATATTTCCAGGTTTGACAGTTAAGGGTTCTATACATAGCCTACTGCTCCCTATTATGTCTAACACGACAGATCTCTACAGATCAGGAATTAGCATACTACTTGCGATATATAATAATATACAGCTGACTCTAAGGCTAATCATAGATAGAAATATAATCTACTTATTAATTAGCAGCTATTGACTAACGAACTGATTCGAACATTAGTAATAAAAATTCAGAAGATATAACAATATACAAGTAACACCTACCCTCCCAATCACGTAGTCATTCCCCGGGACAATTCATCCAGCGGGAGATATGGAAAAGTATTCCACGCTAAGAAAATAATGACGTTGTTCCAGTAGGCTTCCAAACGCAATAGCATCCTGATCCCCACACCACCTCACCTGAAACGCCATCAACAACACGACACCAGCGCCCAAGTAAACAGGAACTTATTCACAATATAGAACTATAGCAGCACACAAGCACGAAAACAGAAACAGTAAGGCAACAGTTAGCAATAGAAAGAAACCAGAAACATTATTAGGATCGTAATTGTCATATCATTTGCATGAAAACCTGAATCGGCAGAGCAGAGCAAGGTAGTCAGCAACTTATCAGCACCAGTTGTAACACACAGGAGAAGAATCTAGATACAACAAAATTCTTCTCATGTCAAAATTATAGCGGTTATAAGTTGATCTTGAAGAAAAAGATGCAGTACGCAGTTTCAGCATTTCTGGTTCTTTTACCATCACTTTGAAATCCTCCGAGTCAATGGATTGACGACGAGAACTTTACAGAGTCAGCTCTTTCAGGTGCAAGCTGTAGAGATTGTCTAAGCTGAGGACAATGTAACAAGGACTTCCAGGATTCTTGAATTCCCACATGCTAATTTCAAAATATGTATATATTGCAATGATCCTAACGTGCCATAACCATAAACAGGATATATGAGTGTTTAGTAATAAGAATGTTTTTATTCTATATTTCTAAGTTAGACGGTTAGGGATTATATAAATAGCCTAGTGCTCCCATTAGGAGCTAATTGTTTAAAATAGAGGTAGATAAAGAGATGGGAGAGAGAAGAAGAGAATTATTGATTCTTACTATTAGATAGGTTAACAGCCGATGGGTATATATACCCTAGAAACAAAGGACTCTTATCATAAGTTGGAAAAGGATTCCTACTGTAGATTTGAGAGAATATCGATCTTATTATTTTAGGATAGCCCGTAGGCAGCTAGGTCATATACATAAGTCTCTAAATAAGACTTACCTAATCTAAGAATCCTATTAGAAGGTAATTACTCTAATAAAACCTAATACAGATAATAGGGAACTTACAATAAGCTAATTAACTAATCAGTGGGATTCTCTACACTCCCCCCTCAAGCTTGGGGTAGATATTAAGAAGACCAACCTTGGACTTGAAGAACTTTAATAGCTCTTGTGAGAGAGCCTTAGTGAGAACATCATTTGTTTGTTGCCTCGAGAGAACATAACTAACTTCCACGATTCATATTTCAACCTTTCTATAATAAAGTGCCTATCTATCTCGACATGCTTTGTTATGTCGTGATGGACAGGGTCTTGACTATGTTTAGTGCCGATTGACTATCACTGAACTACAATGCATTTCCTTGTCCTGGAAGACTAAGTTCTTTAAGAACTCGTCGTATCCATATTGCCTCCTGAATTCCAAGAGCCAGTGCTCGATATTCGGCTTCTGCACTACTTCGGACCACCACAGACTGCTTCTTACTTTTCCATGTAACAAGGTGTTGAAGAATATTATATTTTCCTTCTTAGTATAGGAATAAGTTGCAATATTTTTCCTTATTAGTATAGGAATAGTAAGAATTTTCATAGTTAAGAAAGGATTCTCCTATCCTAACTCTATATAAACCTATATACCCCTTATGTAATCCTTCATATCATAATGCAATTGAAAACTCTCTCATAAATTCAATATGATATCAGAGTCGTCGGCTACATCTTCCGCTGCCGTCGGTGTTAATCTCACCATTGGTTTACCATGACCACGGACGACGAGACTGTTCCACCTTCTTCCTCTCCAAAACACTCTTCTTCTTCTACCATTCATCCTTCTTCTGCCGTCTCCGAACTGAGATGGTAGCCAACAACAACAACAACAATTTCGGATCTGAACCACGCTCTGGAGGAGCTTCCATTAGGAAATTCAATCGAAAAAACTACCTCCAATGGTCTCAGTCAGTCCGGATGTTCATCACTGGGAAACAGAAAGGGGAATATCTTACCGGTATTGCAAGCAAGCTAGAAGAATCCGACTCAGTTGCCTTCACCAAGTGGGACAATGATGACAATCAAGTTCGGTTTTGGCTCATCTCAACGATGGAACCAGATATCGGCGAAAATTATCTTCTACATATATCTGCAAAGGAGCTTTGGGATGATGTGAAAGAAACCTACTCCACGCAAAATAACTCATCTGCTTTGTTCAAAACTGAGTCCATACTCTATAATTTCAAGCAGAGTAACTTGAGTGCAACAGAGTACTACAATCAACTGGTGCGAACCTGGTTTCAACTTGATTTTATGAAGCTCAAAAGTGGGATACTCCGAATGATGCAAGAACATTCCAGATTTTTCTGGGCAAGAAGAGGACAGTTCAACTGCTTCTTAGACTAAATCAAGACCTAGATGCTGTGAAAAGAAGGGTTATGGAAACGAAACCCTTTCCAAGTCTGAAGGAGGCATTTGCTGAGGGTTTGAGAGAAGAAGATCGACGTCATCTGATGGTTACAGAGACGAAGACAATCTCTGAACCCAGCAGTTCAGTCCTAAAAACTAAGACCTCAACCACGGCTCTCTTTGTTAAGAACAACCATGACAAGGGGAAACAGAATCCTACTTCTGCTGCTTCTTCAAAATGGTGTGATCTCTGTCAATGACCCTTTCACACGAAAGAGGAATAATGGGAAATAGTTGGTGGACCACAAGGATGGAGACCCAGACTGAACTTGAATAAGCAGAAGACTCGTGCAAACGCAGCTACCACCAAAACTGATGATACGACACAGTTTTCAGCTGGACAGTTGGAGACTCTAAAGAAATTTTTTACACAAGTCATGAATACTGAGAAAGCGGAACCCAAGAAATCTTACATGTCTAGTCTGTTCGACAAACAAGGTACTTCGGCTGCTTACACTTCTAGTCAAAATTCTCAGAATATTTGGATCCTTGATTCTGGAGCTACAGACAATATGTCTGGTTCTAAGGAGTTGATACAACACTTAAAACCTTACCCTAGAATCTCAGGTGTCCGGATTGTCGATGGCTCAATAGCACCGGTAGAAGGAATAAGCATTGTTAGTACTAAGGATCTTACTCTATGTCCAGTACTTTGTGTGCCTATACTTGACTGCAATCTTCTCTCTATTCATCAAGTAACGCATGATCTTTACTGTGAAGCTAAGTTTCGCTCCCCTGGTTGTGTGTTACGGGAGGTGGAGACTGGGAAGATGCTTGGAAGTGGTGAAATGCATAATGGTCTCTACCTATTAAAGGGAACTCGGGATGAGGCCCATAGTAGTAGTGCTAATGTTGTTTCTAGTATTGAACGCATTGAGAATCAAACCATGTTATGGCACTTTTGTCTTGGTCATCCCAATTTATTTATCTTGAAAAGTTGCTACCTTGATTATTTCAGAATAAAGGTTCAAAGGATTTGAGATGTGGTGTGTGTCAACTTGCGAAGCATACGCGTTCTTCCTATCCTGGAATCGGCTACCGACCTACCACACCTCCTAGTGTATTTCATAGCGATATCTGGGGACCTATGAAAGTCAAGAACATTAATGGGGCTCGTTGGTGCATAACATTTATTGATTATCACACCAGGATGACGTGGACTTTTTTAATGAAAGAAAAGTCTGAAACGGTCCATATTTTTCAGCTATTTCACAAAATGGTAGCTACCCAATTTCAGACTCACATCAAGGCCTCGGCTCCTTTCTACACCTTCATGGCATCATTCATGCAAGTTCGTTCGTCGACACCCCTCAACAAAACGGCATTGCCGAACGAAAGAATACACTTACTCGATGTTGCTCGCTCACTCATGTTTACACACAATGTTCCGAAGCATCTGTGGGGAGAGGCTGTTCTAACGGCCACATACCTAATCAATCGCATGCCCAAAAGGGTCTTGGACTTCAAGACTCCACCGCAAGTTTTTCTGGCAAATTTTCCCCATCTTGCCAGTTTCTCAGCTGATCTTCCTCCCCGAGTATTTGGTTGCACAGTTTTCATTCACAACTCGGCACCCAACCGCTCCAAGTTCGATCCGCGTGCCTTGAAAAGCGTGTCCATAGCCTACTCTTCAACCCAAAAGGGCTATAGGTGCTACCATCCTCCGACCAAACGAGTTTACACCACTCGAGATGCTACATTTTTTGAATCACAGACCTAATTTCCTACCACTGTGATTTATGGGGAGCAAACAGATAATGATGGCAATCATAGCCTCGTGGATACGATTTTTTTAAAGGAAGAGGACATTCCATCCGAAGTTGGGAGTCAGGGGGAGCTCCCAACTGATGTTGTAAGTCAGGGGGAGTCTCAAGTGTCATCAGAGGAACCATTAGAAAAACCTCTTTCTTATTTATCAAAGAAGAAAGAATACTGTGATTGAGGATGATACTCTTGAGACAAGAAACAGTGGAGGGGGAATTATGAATGCTAATTGAGAAGTGATAGTTGAAGAGATTGAAGAAGAAGGTGATGATTTGAGTGATCTAGAGGTTCCTATTGCTCTAAGAAAAGGTATAAGAAATTGCACAAAATATCTGATTGCTCGACAAATCAGCTATGATGGTATGAGCAATACTCACCGAGCATTTATATCTGCTCTCGACGAGGAACAAATACATAAAAATATTGAAGAAGCTATGAAACATCCAAAATGGAGAAGTGCTATCATGGAGGAGTTACGAGCTTTGGAGAAAAATAATACATGGGGCATTGTCTCCCTTTCAAATGGAAAGAACACAGTAGTAAGTGGATCTTCACTATTAAATATAAAGCAGATGGGTCGATTGAAAGATATAAAGCTAGGCTGGTGTCTAGAAGTTTCACCAAAGCATACGAAGTAAAAAACAAAAGGTTGTGGCTAGAAGCTGCGCAGAGGCTGAATATCGAGCTCTCGTACTTGGTTAAAGCACATCATGAATGAACAAACTGCAGATGTTCTTATGAAGCCTCTTTCAAGAGATGTGTTTGACCACTTACTGTCCAAGCTTGGGTTGATTAACATCTATACCAAACTTGAGAATTTCCGAATCGAATATTCCATAACATAATTTGGCTATCAACACTATCCAAAATACTAGTAGCTAAAGCATTACTCTGCCCTTCATAGGCTTTATCACCCCTGGCTCCTTTCATGATAAAAATATCGTCATGAAGATCAGCAGTTCCAATCGTCCTTCTAGAGCCTTCTTCCTGCAGGGAACAACGATTGGAACTGAATAAGGCTTCACACTTCAAATCTCTAGTAATCTGACTTATAAAGATTAGATTTCAATTCAGCTTTGGGACGTAGAGTACTGGGAATAACTCTATGTTTTCGTTAATCAGAACTCTGCCTATGCCTTCTACTAGTGAGAGGCTACCATCAGCTATACGCACCCCAGCCTTCTTAGGATAGGTTTGAAATTCGGTTAACATTTCCTTAGAGCCAGTTATGTGATCCGAACAGCCAGAATGTAATATCCATTGTGCACAAAGGTTTAGGACGAACCGAGTAGGCATAATAGTGTTTACCTTGACTAGCAAAATAGGTAAAGAAGTTGTGCAGCGGATTCCGAGCGAATGACCGATTCCAGTACATGAGTTTGAAGAATTTTTCCATTGCAACAGCTTGTTCCTTTGAGAAAGGAGTGGCTTCTGGAGTGTTTTGTTGTGGCTTCCCTCTTTTCTTCTTATCAAGGTTTGCTGGTTTCCATCCTGGTGGACCGCCAATCAAGTACCAACACTCGGCCCTTGTGTGACCGTGACGACGACAGCGTTCACAATACAACCCCTCTTCATCATCAACTTTCGGTTGATTAGAGTTTTGCCCATGTTTGTTGCGATATTGACTACGAACAACCAGGGCTGAGCTTTCAACTGGAATGGTTGAATTGTTTGCATTGTTTGACGCCACCATGAGATGCCGTCGATATTCCTCTTCTAGGATTTCTGCGAAGGCCTCCTCAAGTGAAGGAAAGGGTTTTGTACTCATGATGCGGCTCTTTATGCCATCGAGGTCCTGATTTAATCCTAGAAGGAAAGCCAGGGTCCTCTTCTTCTCGATATACTGCCTGAATCGCTCCGATCGGCCGGGGTGTCCCAATCTTGTGCTTCATAATTATCTAGATGAAGCCAATGATGCCCTAACTGATTATAGTACTCCGTGACGTCCATCTCCCCCTGATAAAGGTGGAAGAGCTGTTGTTCGATTTTTAACATGGCAGACGAGTTGTCAACAATCGAGTGCGTCTTTCTGGCTGCATCCCAGATTGTTTTGGCATTCGGGTGAAGGATGTAATTTTCCCCGATGTTGGGCTTCATAGAATTGATCAGCCAAGTGCGGGCCAAGTTGTCGTGCTCATCCTAGGTTTGGAACTTGGTTGCACCAATTAAGTACCCTCTTTTTCCTCTTCCTTTGATATGCATCTGAACGGTCCTGGACCACTTGAGTTAATTCTTTCCGTCGAGCTTGCATAATAAGGAAGCCTGAGTAGTTTGTTGTCATCGTGCTCTGGTTATTCTCAGTAGCACCTGTTCCTGTGCTCACATATACACTCATGGTGCCTTCATTCGTCATGACTTCGATCAGAGAAGGCTGTGATATCATGTAGATTTGAGAGAACATCGATCTTAATATTCTAGGATAGCTCGTAGGCAGCTAGGTTATATACATAAATCTCTATATAAGACTTACCTAATCTAGGAATCCTATTAGGAGGTAATTATTCTAATAAAACCTAATACAGCTAATAGGAAACGTACAACAAGCTAATTAACTAAACAGTGGGATTCTCTACACCTACCATAAATAGGAGTTTTACATAAGGAAGTTTTTGCCTACACAAATAACTAAATATATCTCCTATTTGACCTACTTAATTAGAAATAATTAGGGTTATTCCTAAGTATATTCCGAGGATAAGGCTGAAGATCATGAATTAATTTTCGACAACCAGTCATTGTGTCAGAAGCACTAGTGTCTAGAATCCAAGTATATTGATGAAGAGATTTAGAGTGAGCGGTAAGAGAGTTATCTTGAGCAAGGTTAGTGATGAAGAAATGGGCTGGCTCTTTAGCATTTTTTCCAGAATTATTTCCAGAATTGTAGTAGTCATTCACACTCATGTTTTCCTATTTGAGATCATATAAGTCTTCTTTGCATGGTCCAAGATAGACTTGACCGACGGATGAAGAAGAAAGATTTTGTCTATTTTCGGTATCATGGTGGAAATAAGCCAGCCGCGACAGTGATTTTCATTGTCCCACTACTCAAACGCCGGATTAAATTCAGCTAGTTTCTTCGCTGTTCCGAGAAGATAATCGGCTTTACCACGGCCGCTGATGTAGATGCGGACGGAAGAAGACCAGTGGAGGGAATTTCTACCATCAACAGGATAAATCACAACTCATCCTGAGTAGAAATTATCGGATGAACTTTGTGGGATCGACGTGACTCCAGAATTGTTGGAGTTTCTATCGTCACCAAAAGTCATGGTGCTATCAATCGTGTTCTTGGTCATGGTGAATAATTAGGATTAGAGTAAGCGGAAGAGAATATCAGAGAGGCTCCGATATTATGTTTAGAATAGAGGTAGATAAAGAGACGGGAAAAATAGGAAGAGAATTATTGATTCTTATTATTAGATAGGCTAATAATCGATGGGTTATATATATCCTAAAAACAAAGGACTCCTACCATATATAGGAGTCTTACATAAGAATGTTTCTTTCTACAAAAATAATTAAATATATATCCTATTCGGTCTACCTAATTATTCTAATTAGGGTTATTCCTACACTAATGTCTCACACTCCAGATCCCTATATATCAGGGATTACAATACCACTTACTCTATCTAATATTATACAGCTTGTAGAATTACAGCACATAGTTACCCTAATTAGTAGTATTAGGCGTAGGATTTGCAGAATCATATCTAGCCTAATTACCCTAATTAGTAGCAGAATAATATAGTAGGTTTGTAGGTAGGATAATCCCTGATTTGTAGGGATTATCAAGAGACGAATTTGCTCCTCTAGGAGCATTGTCTGTGTATATATGTATGTATGGCAGTAGAACAGAAATAACAAGCACAGAATATATGAATATTCTGTTTCTATATGGTATCAAAGTTTAGATTCAGACCTTGAATCCAGCTCCATTCACCTTCCTTCCTCTCTCTCTCTCTCTCTTTCTCATCTGATGGCGAACGATGAAGTTCAAGCCCCATCCTCACCGTCTGTGACTTCAGGAGATCCCTCCCAGAAGCACTCAAATCCAGGAGTCTCATCAGATACAGTCCTGGGCTGTATCACCAATCACCGCCTCAACGGAGATAACTATCTCCAGTGGTCCTCGTCAGTCCTCAAGTTTATCTCAGGCAAGGGGAAGAGAGGTTACCTGAGTGGAAAATTCAAGAGGCCAACAGAGGAAGATCCAGAATTTGCAACCTGGGACATTGAGGACAACATGGTCCAGTCCTGCCTCTTGAATTCCATGACCACCTCAATTGGAGAGAAGTTTCTCCTCCACCAGACAGCTCAAGAGATCTGGGAAGGAGCACAACACACGTACTCCCACCAGGCCAACAATGCGGAGGCATTTGAAGTGGAGATGCACCTCCATGATCTCAAGCAAGGAGATCAATCAATCACCCAGTACTATGACGAGTTGTGCAAGTACTGGCTGCAGCAGGACCTCTATGACGTGCATCTATGGAAATGCACAGAGGATGCTGAGCTCTACAGGAGAATCCTCCAAGCAAAGCGGACCATCCGGTTCCTGCTTGGACTCAATCAAGCCCTGGACGAGGTCAAGGGCAGAATTATGGGTCGCTTGCCCCTTCCTTCAGTCAGGGAAGCCTTTGCTGAAATTAAATGGGAAGAAAGCAGAAGGAAACTGATGATCCCTGACTCTTAAGAGTGCTCAAGCTGAAGGCTCTGCCATAGCCACTCACTACTCCGGGAACCCACAAGGATATGGGTATACCAAGTCAGGCAAGGCACGGCCCCAGTGCACTCACTGCAGCAAGCTAGGTCACACAAAGGAGATCTGCTGGAAGTTACACGGAAAACCTGCAGACTGGAAACCAAAGGCGAGGGAGGCCCATGCACAGGCTGCTGCAACTGAGCAGGCCAACCAATTTGCAGGGATCACCAGGGAGCAGCTCGAGATCCTCCAGCAGATGATGTCCCAGTACACTGCCAAGAAGGCTTCTGCAGGTTCATCTGAAGCTCATCACAGTCTGTTTGCTAGTCAAGGTACTAAATCCATTGCCCTCATAGCTTTAAATCAGTTCAAGCGGGCGGGTGTTGGATTCCGGTGCTGCGAACATATGACGGGCTCCGGACATCTCTCACATAACATTCAGAAGCACAGAGGAAACGCAGGAGTGCGTACTGCTGATGGGACCATCGCTCCTGTTGAAGGAATTGGAACAGCATACCTAACTCATACTCAAACCGTGTATCCTGTGCTTTATGTGCCACAACTAAACTGCAACTTAATTTCAGTTAGTCAAATCACCAAAGACTTGAATTGTCGACTAACGTGTGACCCCTCTCACTGTAAATTACAGGAGGCGGGATCTCAGAGGATGATTGACAGGTTTGAGCTGTGTGATGGACTCTACCTACTAAAGAAGTCTTTGGCTGCATAGTTTTTGTGCATTTAGACTCATCCCTCCGTTCCAAGTTAGACCCTAGGGCAGAAAAATGTGTTTTCCTAGGGTACTCTCCCCATCATAGTGGTTATAAATGTTATTCTCCCTCAACTCGCAAAGTTTATCACTCAAAAAATGTCACGTTCTTTGAACATCGTTCCTTCTACTCCCACTGTCAGCCTCAGGGGGAGACTTCTGGTTCTACATGTATCGAGTCTTCCATTGGCAGTATTATTACTCTAGAATCTCAGGGTAATACTCTAGAGCCCCCTAAGGTCATTCCTGAATCTATACCAAATCAAAACCAAAGCCACAACCCTCCCCTTCTGGTCTATCAATGCAGGAAGAAGGTGGCAGAAATCACACATGCTCATCCTGACCCGAAACCTACTGAGGTCTTAGCCTCCCACGAGAGTGAGTCAGAACACATGGAGGCAAGGGCTGAATCTAGTGATATGGGTGAAAGTGGTGAGCAAACTGAGGAAGCTCAGGATGATGGTACAATGGAAGCTCAGGTTGATGCCACAACGTACCTTCCAATCGCTCACAGGAAAGGAACCAGGGCATGCACAAATCACCCCATTGAGAGGTGGGTTTCCTACGGAAACTTAAGCAAAAAATACAGGGCATTTGTGGGGGTTCTCGATAAAACACTCCATTGAAGAAGCCATGAGTATACCTCACTGGAGGACAGCCGTGTTAGAAGAAATCAAGGCACTGCTGAAAAATCAGACATGGGACATTGTACGACTACCAGTTGGAAAGTCCACAGTTGACTGCAAATGGATATTCACTGTGAAGTATACGTCTGAAGGGAAGGTTGAAAGATATAAGGCTCGACTCGTAGCTAGGGGATTCACTCAGTGCTATGGAGTGGACTACGAGGAGACTTTTGCCCCTGTTGCCAAACTTAAGACTGTGAGAGTCTTACTAAGTCGCAGTGAATCTAGACTGGCCTCTCTACCAGCTAGATGTGAAGAACGCATTTCTAAATGGGGATTTAAGGGAAGAAGTGTATATGAATGTTCCAGCAAGCGTCACAGCTGAACCGGGGATGGTGTGCAAGCTTAAGAAGGCACTATATGGCCTAAAGCAGTCACCACGGGCCTGGTTTGATAGATTTTCTCAGTCTGTGAAGGGATATGGGTATTATCAGTGCCAAACTGATCATACCATGTTTGTGGAGCAGAATCAGGAAGTAAGAGGTCAATCCTCATTGTCTACGTTGATGATATTATCATCACAGGGGATGATGAACAGGAGATCAGAAATCTCAGAAGAGATTAGCACTGGAATTTGAGATAAAAGACCTAGGTACCTTGAGGTATTTCCTAGGCATTGAAGTGGCACGATCACGTAATGGTCTGAGCTTCTCCCAACGCAAATATATCCTAGATCTGTTAAAGGAAACAGGAATGCTTGGGAGTAAGCCAGCAAGTACACCAATGGAGCATAATCTGAAGTTCACCCATGACGGGGAAGCAGCTCCAGTAGAAAGGGGGAGTTACCAGAAACTGGTAGGAAAATTGATATATCTGGCTCACACCCGTCCAGACATCTCATTTCCAGTGAGCATTGTGAGCCAGCATATGCATAATCCGAATGAAGAGCATATGGAGGCAGTGATGAGGATTCTAAGATACTTAAAGGGCACACCAGGTGTTGGATTACTATTCCGAAACACCTTTGGGCGCGGGATTTCCATTTACACAGATGCTAGCTGGGCTAGAGACCTTACTGATCGACGGTCAACCTCAGCTTACTGCACCTACGTTTGGGGAAACTTGGTGACCTGGCGAAGCAAGAAACAGGCTGTTGTTTCAAGGAGCAGTGCGGAGGCAGAATACAGGGCTCTTGCAGATGGTATGTGTGAAGGGATTTGGCTAAGGCGTATCCTAAAGGAGCTCAGGGTGGAAAATGAGAGCCCTGTTAGGGTGTTGTGTGATAGTCAAGCAGGCCTAAGTATTGCCAAAAATCTAGTTCACCATGACCGTACTAAACATGTTGAACTGGATCGCCATTTCATTTATGAGAAGGTGATTAACAAGGAGTTCGAGATGGAATATGTTCCTTCTAAGTTACAAATTGCAGATATTCTTACGAAGGCATTACCTAGAGATGATTTATGCAAATTACAAGGCAAGCTTGGCCTTTACAGCATCTATAGCCAAGCTTGAGGGGGAGTGTAGAATTATAGCACATAATTATGTAGTATTAGACGTAGGATTTGCAGAATCATATCTAGCCTAATTACCCTAATTAGTAGCAGAATAATATAGTAGGTTTGTAGGTAGGATAATCCCTGATTTGTAGAGATTATCAAGAGACGATTCTGCTCCTCTAGGAACAGTGTCTGTGTATATATGTGTGTATGGCAGTAGAACAGAAATAACAAGCACAGAATACATGAATATTCTGTTTCTATACAACTGACTCTTAAGGTTAATTACAGGCAGAAAAATCAATACAACAGTTAGTCAGTACATAAGATGCAAGCAATTAGTTGAACATAAGTAATAAAAACTCAAAAGAAATGACAATATACAGAAAAATTATGAGATTGCTCGAAGAAAGTAACAAACTAACCTCTCACGTAGTCATTCCCCGGGTAAACCAAGTTGTGCAGTTCTTTGTCCAAGCAGGGACAAGTAGAACATAAATCGTATCGATATCTCAACTGCAAGGCTTTTACCTGTAAGACTTTCGAGCCACACACGACGTCACAAGTGTTTTCCCAGTGGATAGATACCCGTTCACTACCAAGTTAAGCATCAAGCCAACTAAATTACTGACTAGGCATCCCAACTGTTACACGATAACATTCACACCAACATGCATCTTAACACAACTGTTCCGAAGCTTACTGACACTAATATCCTTCAACGAGCTTTCAAGTATCTCAAAACTCATGAACCAGAGTGAATGAAAAGACAAACAACCAATCATGATTTGATAAGTAATCCAAGTCATGTTACGAAGATTAGAGGTAGAAGCAAACCATGAAACCGAAATCCGATCGGAACCCTGTTCCAACTTCCACGAACCAATGGATCGTACACAATAACGGCTCCCTGCTACCCTTCCAACAACGATTGAATGAAAAGTGAGAACACCGTAACAAAAATGTAAGATCAGCAAACGAATGTCTTTGAAGTTGCTTCCCATCCAATAAAAAAGATCCATTGCGCCCACGAATTGAACCACTATATAGCAAACAGATGTCTTTGAAGTTGCTTCCCATCCAATAAAAAGATCCATTGCGCCCACGAATTGAACCACTATATAGCAAACAGATGTCTTTGAAGTTGCTTCCCATCCAATCAAAAAGATCCATGGCACCCACAAATTGAACCACTATATAGTAAAAACCCTAACAACCTTTCAAGAGGACAACCACCAATTGCAATTAGAATCAGAAGTGAAAATACTGTTCCGAGAGGCAGCAGAAAAATGAAGATCGCCAAAAGAACACTTACAATTTATCTCCATGCGCTGTCAGAAACCATCTGCAGGCGATCATCAGGACATGGAAAGAGTACACACCATCAGATCAAAGGGAAGAACATACTTGATTTCTAGGAAAGAGATTACTTTTATTCTTATTACCTTCCAACAGAAGGGCTCCCTCGAAATACTACCCCAAAAAAACACATGGAGAGTAGCTGACAAACTGCAATGTAACAATCCTATTCAACGAACAGAAACATGTTAGAATTACCGAGTTCTATCATTCCTCAAGGATATCTCAATTCTCTGTAAAGAACCGAAGCGTAACCCGTCCAGCAAATTCTTGCATTCCCACATGTCAATACGCGATGAGCCAAACATGCCATAACCACTTGGACTAATATAGTTATAACAGTAGTTAGTCGGTAACATTCCGATCACCTTGTTTTTCCCAGGTAAACCAAGCTCTGCAAATCATATAAAATATCCCAACGGGAAGTGCATTTATTTGACCGATAGAAAACTTGGAATTGAACGGTTATCTAAGCAGTTAACCAAGGTGTCAAACATGCTGCCCAGATTGATGAACTTGATGAGACATAAGGCAACTAAAATACCGACTTGGCATCCCAACCGTTACGCGGCAATATTCATATCAGCATGCATCTTGTTCTAGTAACGACTCGTATGAATCATTCAGCCCCCCTCCATGACTTTAGGACATTCAGATGAGAAAGATATCTCTGTGCAGTTGGACATAGGGGCGAGCAAATAGTTTGTCCATAAAATCATCATATAAAAGGCACGAAAGGACATTTAGATTAGCAGCTTACCAACATAAACAACATAAATAAAATATATGAGCAAATCAAAAGCTTGCCTACGATGTAATGACATAAAGAATGAAAACCAAAGGAATCGGTTATTTGTTCAATAGTTAGTTTCCCGCAAATACTGCAGATTAGCCAGCCACACATTGCCACTAGTAAAAAACATTCATCAAGTAAGACACAGAAGGTATGGAATTCAAATCTATTCCATCCTTTCAAAAATGAACCATTCGAATCTGAATCTAAACCACTTGATGAGATAAAAATTACTCAAAATTCTGGCAACTTCAGAACAAGATCAGTCAAAACAATATTTTTTAGCTATTTCAGAGATGAAAATGATCCATAAGAGAATTATTTAAACATCAAGCTCAATGCTTAAAGATTCTGAAGCAGCATAAAAAATGTGCACTCCCACCAACCAGTCGTTGACTATGCTCAGACAGTTCTTAAAATCATCATATCAAAGGCAACAGGACGTTCAGACCAGCAGCTTACTAGAATAACCCACATGGTTTATGTATTTCCTTGAGGTGGAGCAGAAGGGCAACTGGAATGACTATATGAGTATCTTTATAGACATGCTGATGTATTTGTAACTAATGTCAGCCATTCCAGTGTTCCCCTATAGGACTCTCCATTTTAGGACTTCCACTTTAGAAGCTTTCTAAAATAACCCTCATGGTTGATATATGTCTTCGAGGTGGAGTAGAAGGGCAACTGGAATGACTATATGAGTTCCTTCACGGACATGCCAACGATGTATTTTTCGAAGTGTCAGCCATTCCAGTGTTCCCTTCTAGGACTCCATTTTAGGACCTTCACTTTACAGGATAAAGCAACACAAATCTGTAAATATGATCATATCGAAGGCAAAGGGACGTTAAGACCAGCAGCTTACTAGCATAACCCACATGGTTGATGTATTTCCTTGAGGAGGAGCACAAGGGCAACTGGAATGACTATATGCGTTCCTTCACGAACATGCCAACGATGTATTTTTCGAAGTGTCAGTCATTCCAGTGTTCCCTTATAGGACTCCATTTTAGGACCTTCAGTTTACAGGATAAAGCAACACAAATCTGTAAATATGATCATATCGAAGGCAACATGACGTTAAGACTAGCCAGCTTACTAGCATAACCCACATGGTTGATGTATTTCCTTGAGGTGGAGCAGAAAGGCAACTGAATGACTATATGAGTATCCTTATACAAATGCCGACGATGTATTTGCAACTAATGTCAGCCATTCCAGTGTTCCCCTCTAGGACTCCATTTTAGGACACTTTAGAATCTTTCTAAAATAACCCTCATGGTTGATATATGTCTTCGAGGTAGAGCAGAAGGGCAACTGGAATGACTATATGAGTTCCTTCACGGACATGCCAACGATGTATTTTTTGAAGTGTCAGCCTTTCCAGTGTTCCCTTCTAGGACTCCATTTTAGGACCTTCACTTTACATGATAAAGCAACACGAATCTGTAAATATAATCACTCCCAACAGAAAAAAAGACTCGAGTTGGAACAAGGGACACCGATTTTTCCATAGCAAAAGCATACAAGACAGGCCTTATATAAGGGTTCTTCTATAGCATTCCCGTGAATCAAATAGATGATTGATACAAACCAGTGTAATGATTGAAATTTCGAAAAACAAGATATAGAAGAAACATTCAACGTTCCACATGAGGCAATAGTAAATGGTCTAAAAGAAAAGTCTGAGGAAATATGTATCCAGTTATACATGACTGACACAAGTTAACACCTCTGGTTCCAGGAAGCCTGAGAGATGCATTTCGGGTCTACTTCCTTCAAATTAAGTGATTCTGTCATTCTTAACAATAAAGTTTTTTTTTTCACACACTGACTTATAACTCAAACCCTTTTTATAAGGGAATTAAGGCACCAGCATAAACAACAGTGCCATCAATTTGACACCAACTTGCATATCAGAAACCAACATGCAGTCCAATGATTGTAAATATATAAGCTCCAAAGTATACGTCCAAAAGTGTTAAAGAACCCAAAATTCAGTTAGCCGCACAATTTCAAACCAACGGTTAGCCATATTATATTCTAGAATTACTGACATGGTATTCAGAGGATTGCTGACAAGAGGAACCAGTTCAAATATTTGAAGCAAGATAAGATAACTCTTTAAGGACATATATACCCCAATGGAGCAAAAGGACAACCAAACTTGGGAGAGAGTACTGGACTACAAGTGATGCTAGGGAGAGAGGATAAGATGTTACATTATGTACATCCTCTGATTAGGAACATAGATAACCTAAAAGGGGTTCCTGTCTATGACCCCTAGGAAGAGATGCGACCTTGTTGAAGCTTTACTAACAAATTAAAATTATAAAATCCATGCACTACAATTTGAAAAGCAAACCCCAAACATGTACCTCCGGATGAAATGGTGGTTTAATCCATATAAGAACAATCTGATAGATCATTAGAAATCAGTAGTATAGTATTAATAGAAGCCCAAAGGGCAGAAAGATAACCGAAAGACTGTTGTCATAGTATATTTAGGGCAGAAGGATAACCCAAAGACTGTTGTCTTAGTATATTTAGGGCAGAAGGATAACCCAAAGATTGTTGTCATAGTATATTTATGGCGAACCCCAACTTATGGACTCTGAATCGGTTCCAATCTAGGATCCCATAGATATAAGGCTCATCCAAAGGACAGAAGGGCAACCGAATGAATATTGTCATAGTACATTCATGGAAAACCAATTTACAAATCCTGAATAGATTCCCATCTAGGACTCTTTAGACAAATGGCTCGTCTGAAGGGCAGAAGGGCAACCATACAGACTGTTTCATAGCGAAGTTCTTGCAAAACCAGCTTACTGACCTTGTATAATAGATTCCCATCTAGGACCCTTTAGACAAATGGCTCGTCTGAAGGACAGAAGGGCAACCATACAACTGCTGTCATAGCATATTCATGGGAAACCAGATTTAGGATTTTGAATAGGCCCCCATCTAGGACCCTATATACAACGTGCTCGTCCAAAGGGCAGAAGGGCAATCGAAAGACTGTTTCATAGCAAATTTCTTGCAAACCAGCTTACTGACCTTGTATATGTTCCCATCTAGAACCCTATGGATAAAAGGGTCGTTGAAAGGGCAGAAGGGCAACTGAAAGATTGTTCTTAGAGTATAAAACCACAAGTTTATGATTTCCACCTCACCAACCATCAGATTTCAGAATTAACAGAGGCAAAAAAACCGTACAGGGAAGGGACTCCGCCGAAGATTGATGAAAACTTATCAAAAAAGGTAGGGGCTACCCATTTCATAATCTTGAAATATGGTTGAACACCATCCTAGCCATCTTATGTTACCAACGTCCCCTACATCATCAGAATTTGATATTCAAATACCGAAATGGGACAGATGGATCACTAATCAAATAGAAACCAGTAATGACAAATCAATCTGTGGTTTTGACTTTTTGATACATCCAGAACAAGATGAGTTTTGAAATATGCCGCAAGTACTTTCTAAAAGAACCCAGAAACATGGCCTCATCAACATATTTCCCAACTTCATGTAAGTATTTAATATCCAGAAAACAAATTATGAGTGGAGAGAAGGACTATTAGTCACATTAAACTCGTAAAATTTCATGATCCGACAATACTAAGAGATGGCAGAGGATTGAAATCTCCTTTCCAGATTGCAATTCTTGAAACCCTAATTTTACATAAGTAAAGACATGCATTCTAAAAGAACCCACAAACCAAGGGGTTGAATTGAGAAAGCAAACTATCGGTGGAAAAGAAAGGAGATGAATAACCGTTAATCATACAATAATGACAAGTTTCATGATCCTGCAGGAACGAAAGAGGACAGAAGATTGAATCCTCATTTCGTTTACGAATTGAAACTCATGAAACCCTAGATTCATATAAACAGAACTGAGAATCAATGGAAAGATAATAAAAGAATAAAGCTCCAACTTCCCTGAATGAAGTGATTATAGAAGACTTGATAATCAGAAACGCACATAGCCGCCACATAAAGTTTACAAGAAGGTAAATTGCGATTCACAAAGTTTCGTGTTCCCACCAAAATCAAGGGGTAGAACCTCCGATGAAAATCATCAATTAAATGAAGATCAGAATTTCAATTGAGACAACTGTCGATAGAGAAGAAGGGAGATGAGATGAATTACCATTCACAAAGTTTCATGATCCCGCTGGAATGAGAGAGGCACAGAAGATTGAATCCTCCTTTACGAACTGAAACTAATGAAACCCTTGCCTAAATTCTCATAATTTCATACAAACATAGTAGAAAAGGGCGAGAGCGGGGGCGAGATTTAAACACGAACAGAGGAAGCGAAACAGTATAGGCCACCATCCGTATATATAAGAGATGATGCTCCCTGTTACCATTAGAATTCACGCGTTTGATACTCTCTGTTAACGTTAGAATCCACGTGCTCCCTGTTACCGTTAGAATCCACGTGCTCCCTGTTACCGTTATAATCTGCGTGCTCCCTCTTACCGTTAGAATCCACGTGCTTTGTTCTGCCGTCATGTTGTCAAAATTAAAACATCGTTTGATGTGACATAAAAAAACACCGTCTGATGTTTTAGTGGGCCACAAGCCCATATACAACAATTCTTCTTCCTAACTAATGGAGATGGGTCAGTCTCAATCATTAAGTCTAACAATACATATTAAGGGTTCTTTTGGTGTGACACGTCCATTGATGCGTATTAAACTTTTTTCGTCTTCACAATTGATCACAAGTTTTTCTTAGTTAGACGGGCTAGAATGTAGGTAGCAGACATTTGTCGGATTTGAAAATAATGAATGAAGTGTCTTTGTATAAGGTCTTGGAGGATCATAGTTGATAGAGTATTGTTTTCTGGAAATAAACATGACTGATTGGGTGTTCTCTGTCATAAGAAAATTTACAAGTTTTAGACATTCCTTATAATAATTTG
The DNA here is from genome assembly GCA_030674075.2 of Linum usitatissimum. NCBI lineage: Eukaryota > Viridiplantae > Streptophyta > Magnoliopsida > Malpighiales > Linaceae > Linum > Linum usitatissimum. The sequence goes on from JAUJYP020001424.1 coordinate 4,406,915, forward strand.
TCTTAACTCAAAGTAAGGTGATTTTGAGTTTGTTTCGTAAGGTATAGCTGTCAATAGGTAAGAATAGATGTCTTATGCGGTGTCTATTCTTAAACTTACCACATATCTGGTGACATTTTCGAAGTTTTTTATAAAAATAAACATTACATAAGTATCGGTATATAAATATAACTAAATTCAACCCTAGTATATACCTCTAGATCACCAATACAAAACTCAACTAACTGAGATACCCATTTAGACAAATTATATATATTGAAGAAAGGAGACCACTTGGGTCTTTGGACCCGCACTTGGTTTGAACACAACACCTCTCGATTTTTCCACCAACACAACAAGACAGAAAAAAGTGAACATTAGATAAGTATTCGTAATTATAATTGAATTTTCAATACGATATCTCTAAGTTACCAACATACAATTCTACCAACTCTTTCAGAACTAATAATGCCATATATAAATGTTATATTCGACGACGGCGATTGCAGCTACGGGGTCAAAAAAAATTAGTATTCAAAAGAGCATAACCCTTAGCCATCCGAAATACTCCGGTGCCGCCGACCACCGGCATCTCCCTCACCTTCATTGGAACTTCATTCCTTCCCAAAATGGTGACGCTACTGTCGTTAGACTTAGGAAAACGGTGAAATCGTAAGCGTAAAATCTTTTGAAGAATGTGTAATTTTATAAGCTTTGTATCGTAAACTATGTACTTTTAGTTGTTTTATTTAAACTATGGGTGATACTTAAAATCTTACGATTTTACAATTCAATCATACGATTCAGATTTTACCCATATTTTCAATTTTACTCAGAATCCACGATTTCACTACCTTAGTTGGATCAAATACAAAATGGGTCATCGGTGAATTTGTTTTATGATTTAAACGTGATGTTATGATTATTACTTCAAATTTTAGTAGCTGAATTACAAAACTATCAAATTTTCAATAGGACTATTTTTTGCTTTGTTTAAATAGGATGACAATGATCATCAGTCAAATTTAAAAATATATTAAACCGAATTTAAAAAATAACAAATGTATATTAATGTTCAAAGGTGAGTCGGATTTCGAAACTTACTATCTCTAAATCTGAATACAAAAGAACATGTTAGAAACAAAATTATTCCGAAAGGGAAGAGAATTTAAAATCTACTGTAATATAATAAAAGAATTTAATTTAATTTCACAACATGACAAGATATTACATTGTTTTTAACCTTATTGAAAGCCTGCAAAACAAACACTAAATATGGAAATATTTGTGTCATATGTATATGATAAAATAATAATCAAGCAGCTCTTACAATCTTTGAGATTTTATCATGCTCAGATTCGGTTCCTTAGCTTTTAAGGGGATTCGAACTATAATGTTTTTATTCGTTTTCAGTTCGAACTAACAGATTATTTACTATATTTTATGAGCTAAATTTTAACTCAATTCGGATTAAACTAAAATACATCAACGATTTAAGCAATAGCAGATTGGTTCGTCTACAGCTTTTAGATTGAGTCCATTAACGAGCAATATACTCGAGTCAATGCTTGAATAGAGGTTTCGAGTTTGAAGTCGAACCAGCTAGCAAGTCTATCAAACTAGCTCACCATACCCTAACTCGTTTAAAATTGATGCGAGCCACACGACCGAATTTTTCTCAAATCGAACGCCAAACTGATAAGTGACAACGACAGATTATAATGAGCATGCATCATATTACAGACTTGACCATAATAATATCTTCCACAGGGATATTCCTATATAATTTGAAGGAAAATATAATGTCATTGTTGAACCAAAAAAATCAATATGGTCCGATACTCCTCTGAATGGTATTTTAAATTTAATTAAAATTTAACTCACATGAATAGTATGTTAAAAATTTTACGTAAAATTTCTCCCAAATCACGGAGCCATCGTTGTTAGAGTATTGTATTATCAAATGAACTTCCACTTGCAAATACAGTTTCATGATATCCATCATTCATCATCATCATCATCATACGCATCCTTTATTCCCATGCCATATACTATTATTGATTAGTCGCAATGGCATTTTGGACCCAAAAGTTATGGGTCAACTTGATTCAATATGTTTTGGGTGGGTAATGCCTCGGGTATGGGGCGGGTTTGGATTTGTTTTACGCCCATTTGGGTACTCTTTTGAAAATCTTACGACATGAGACTGAATCCATCCTACAAAACAACGACGGATCGCGAGATGTTTAATGTATCAAGCTGAATTGTTAAAATTTGAAATGAATAAGGTTATATATAGAAAATATATCGATTACATTTACATATAAAAGAATTCTACATAATATCGATGTTTTAAATCTCACAATGAACTAAAGCATGGGAGCCAGGGTCTGAGTACTCAATCACCCACCCACTTTCAATTATGAGCTCTTAAATCCGGGTATATATTTAGCGTTCTTCGAATCCAACCGAGTGCATTCTTCAAATCCCACTCGGTTCTATATTACTATATTAGTTTTCCATCATGAAATGCTTGTCCTTGTTGCAAACTGGGGTTATTATGATTTGAAACGGATCTATGATTTTAGTTTATAAACTTCAAAAGCGAATCAAATCAGGCTCATCATGAGGACTAAATAAGCAAAGTTCAAATTGGGGTCGATTTTGGCAGAGCTCGACACAAACTGAAATATTCTAACTCAACTTCGAACTCGCCTAAATAGTAACAAGTCAAGTTTGAGCACGATAAAATTTGGTTCGGCTCGTGAACGACCCTGTCTCAAAGTTTGTATATGGAAAGTGAACGTTGGAACAACACTGGGAAACAATGCACAACAGTATGGAGTCATAAAGACTGGTCTAGAAGCTCAAGCTTAATATATAAAGAAGAGTGATTAAAATTTCAGTTCCAAAGCACACAAAGATGCATGTGACAAAAAATTCAAAGGATTGAGAACAAAGGGGCATCATCGTCTAGATTTAGAGTTCCCATCCTCCTAATCTCGTCCCGGGGTTATAGTTGGTAAGCAACCGAAACTCGTTCCCGAGTTTGCTCGAATGCTGAGGCCGGAACCCGCACGGACGCAGTCCCAACAGTTCAGCAGCCCTTTGCTTCTGCACTTCCCCTGCACGAAACCCAGCTTTTACTACATACTGTTAAAAAATCTAGTATTCTACCATTTCAATTCAGGGACATGCAAGAAAACTCGAGCAAAGGAGCATATTACATAAGTATGCATATAATCATCAGCCTTTTCATCTCAGAGTGATGGTATTAAGATTGAAAAGAACAGTCAGAGAAAAACCCGGATTAGGAGAGTTACCTGTGAGCAGAAGCACGTATGAGTTGCTAGGATCAGGTTTTGCAAGAAAAGAAACCGTCTCTGCAACCTTCTCTAAACACTCCTTACTCTACCACCCACAAACAAGCATATATCTCATCAGATGCTGAACTCATATGTGATACTTTTCAATCGATATTAACCGCACCAAAACATCAGGCAATGCAACTACTATCAACGCCACTGATCGTAGATGCAATTCAAGCATGTTATAGTGTATTTAGACCGAGACTCAAAAAATCACCAATCTCGGTTCAGACCCTAAATGTAGTGAACTCACCCTACATATATCAAACTAGGATGCAAAATAAAATCGATGGTTAGCTGAGATTCAGACCAAGAAGTTCAGGAACTGTAATGCCTACGAACTCAACACTGTTCTGTAGTTTCTCTAATGTCAAATGGCCAAGGTTTTCCAGTGGATATGAGCTACTAGTAGGAGTGAAGCCGAGTTCAAAGATCTTGGTTTCAACATATCAGCAATCTTTTGTCTAGCTAGCTGATGATACCAATTGCTAAAAAGCCGTGGAATTTCAACATCTTTGAGGTGGGAAATCTAAATGAAATCTACCAATTCAAGAATACGAGGAAAGTAAACCTAACTTAAGCAACCATTATACTTACTCACCAAATAAGGAGGATCAGCTACCACAACACTGAAACATTGCTTCAACTCCGCCGGAAGCTCCTCCGGCTTGTTGTAATCGTAGAACGTGAAATCACCTCTGTACCTCCCGAACCGCTCATCGTACTCCAGCAATTGAACGCTCAGATTCGGATCAATTTTCTGAAACAACAAAATTCAAATTCAAACAATCAGTTTATTTCTTTCTCTAAGCTCTTCAATCCCTAGTTCTTAGATTTTTTTTACCTTGATATAAGCGTAGAGAGTAGGGCAAGCAATGCAAGCTACCCGGCCAGAATCGCCGCACAGGGAAATGACTTCTTTAGCTACAGTCTCGGCAGTTGACTTCTCGTACCAGAACTGGCTCAGCCTCAAATCTTCTGAGACCAGCTCCACAGAAGTCTCCCCGTTTGTTTCTTCTGCTCCGCTAGGAACTGTTGAAGAGCTACGATGGCGCGCAAGCTCAGCGTCGGCTCTTCGTCTTCTTCGTCGGCGGAGGCGCCCTCATGTCCTAACGTCTGTTGCTCTTCCATTTTGGTTTTCGGCGGCGAACTGTGAAGCGTGAAGAGGAATCTGTGTTGTTTCGTGAGTTTCGTTAACCTTGTCTAATTACCATATGGTCATATGGCCCATAGTGTGTGTTTTAAAAAAGTAATTGAAGTTGAGTATTACCAAATAGTTACTGTTATTTAAGTACTATAGTACATAAAATGTAGTTGTTAGAAAAAACAAGTGAAATTATTAAGATTTCGGCTTCAAATCGTCTTAAATTCAAATTTTACGTATGGTTAGTTAATACGTTTTTTCGATTGACGTTTTAAAGATTTTGTTCATCACATCATCGATCCGCTCACTTTGGAATTCATGGCCATTCGTCTCACTTTGTTGGCTGCAAGAAATTGCCTACCAACTCCATCATCTTACTTACAGACTCCGCTAAAGTTGTCTGTCTACTCAACTGTGATGCTCCTGGTCCATCATCTTTACTTTATCATCAATTATGGTTTGCCATGTCTCTCGTACGGATAATTGTGCCGCCCATCCAATGGCACGTGAAGCTCTTTCTTATTTTACGACCGAAATTCCTTTTTTCTTCTCCCATTGTCTTTCTGGACTTGTATCACTAACACTGTGTATTACTATATGATACCTCTAAATAAATAAAAAGCCTTCAACCATCTTGAATACGAGTTTTACGTATGATTATCACAATTAAGTAAAGAACAAACATATTGAGATTTCCAAACCAGAGATGAATCAAATTAGAGCTGCAGACCTGCAGTAGACTAATTAATTGTACAGTTTCTCATTGCACAGAGAAAGCCACACAAATTCCCTTTAGAATAATCAATCTTCACTCAGCCAATTTTTCAACCGGATTGGATGAACCATCCACCAACCATTTCTTTCCAACAGCTAAAGGAACTACAATCCGATCCGTCAGCAATTAAACAAGCTCTCGCGCTTCCTCCAAACGATCTCCTCCAGCATCTTTCAACTGCTGCAGACACTCAGCCAACCCTCTCGGATCTGGTTTCCAACCCGACTCCGACACTGTTACGCCTCTCTTCATAGCCTCCACGGCCTTCACCACGTCCTTACGATGCTCGAGATACCCTCCCGCCAACGAAACCACGAGTTTGCGTGTGGCTCAGCGCCTTTCGATCTCGTCCTCTCCACGACTACCTCGGCCTCTTCCAAGCGGCCGACTTTCATGTAGGCGTCGACGAGGACGTTAGGGACACGGACATCGTAACCAGCGAGACTCCCACTCGTCGAGTATCTTCTCAGCAGCCTCGAAATCGCCCAGCTTCGCGAGGGAAGATATCATGTCCCTGTACCCTTTGTTGAGGACCTTCTTCCCGCTCTTCTTGAGACGTTCCCAAACTGCAAAGACTTCATCTTTCTTCCCCATGGCTGCGTAGCTTGTGAGGAGGTAATAGTATGCTTTGATATCTTTCTTCTTTCTGATAAGTCCTTCCGCTTTCTTCAGCATTTTCACACCCTTGTCAAAAAGTTCGGCCTTTCTGTAATTTGTTGCGGCAGTGTTGTATATGGCCCAGTCCGGGGTGACACCCGGGTCGGATTCCATCCTTATCAGAGTTCTTTCCATCCCTTTAACATCGCAAGCAGCTCCATATGAAGAAACCAGTATGTTATACGTTATGACATTGTATGGAATGCCGCAGTCATCCATTTCCTTAATAAGATCTGCATATTACACGAGAAATCTAGAGCCGGTAAGATTAACGATAATAAACTATGAAACAGACTTGATATGATTCCACATCAAGATGAACTGTGAATCTCCATTTCTCCTACAAACGGCAACATCTATCTATCAATCCTTGATACTACCAAACTAATACGCAGCATGCGACAAAGAGGCTAATCAAGCAATCTCTGTTTCAAGAGCATTGGCATTTCCATTGCTCCAGATTACAAAATATTTTAAAACCAATGTTTGGAAATTTAGAGAAAACGAACTGGTAAGATCAATGATGATGAACTATGAAACGATTTGAAATGATTTCAAGCAAGAAGACCCGAATCTATTCTAACTAAGAAAGCTTCAAGAGCATTGATTAGCATTTCCATTTCTCCACCAGCAATTACAAACGGCAGACTCTATCTATGATCTATCAATCCTTGTGACTGCCAAACTAATACGAACTATACAACAAAGAGGATAATCAGGAAACTTCTTTGTTTCTTCCGAAACCCTAATCTGGGAAATCAATTCTCTAGGGCTGATCCTAAGTAAACGCTTTTACGTACCTCAAGGGCGTGATAGTGAACGGCCGAAGTAGCGTAGCTCTTTGATATAGGAAACGAGCTAGTGCTTCTCGACGGACTTTCCTTCTTCAATCCAACGATCGAGGATCGGAACGATGGAGACCTGTTGGAAATATGCACCATGGACTTGACCTTGGTGTGATACCAAAGATAAGACGGATATGTGAGTTGACGGGAAACCTCACTTTAGCTCGGGAGCTAGCTGAAACTAGCTAGCATCAGCTCTACGGTGAGCTAGATGAAGTTAGGGACTGACACTGAAGCTCGTCCAGCTCAGCCTTGAGCTAAATGACAGTGTCACTAGCTGGGGTACTCAGCTGAGCTGGAGTGAAGGTGGGGAGCTAGGTAGCAGGAGTGGTAACACTCCCACCTAGGACGAATGGGGACACACCCTTTCGTTTGATTCAAACTCTTACTGAGTTGTTTTCCCTCCAAAACCCGTAGGGACTTTATGGTTGTTGCCTACAAGTCTATACTTGGGGATAATGGCACCTCTTGGTGCAAGATAGTCACACCTTTTTGTCCTTGACCCGTTGCCTATATAAAGGAGGCAATAGTGTGCAGAAAAACACACAGAAACTAACATCTATCCTTGCCTATGAATTCTGAGAGTGATTCAAGTATCTGAAGCTTAAGAACTTGAGTGAGACGGTCTTATCCTCGGAAGGGATTTCTTGATACCCAAGGCTTGTAAGGGTGGAAATACTCTTTTCGGAAAGTGGTGCCCATGATTCTGTCTTGATCCTAGATCTCATCACCTATCAAATCTTAAACGATTGCTACTTGGAACCTCCTAAGCTAACAATCAAAAAGAGTATTGCCATGTCCAAGGTTGCAGCAATCAAGGAAATGACATCGTCATTTGGCAAACTCGAGAAGTTTGAAGGTGTGGATTTTCGTCGGTGGCAAAAGAAAATGCACTTCCTTCTCACTACCTTGAATGTCGTGTATGTTCTCTCTACACCTTATCCTCCAGAGCTCGAGGAGGAGGCAGAGACGGATGAAAAGTAGGAGGAACGAGTACGGAAGCAGCAAAAATGGGACAATGACGACTACATATGTCGTTGCCATATTTTGAATGGCATGGCTGATTCATTGTTTGATATCTATCATAATTATGAATCAGCCCACGAGTTGTGGGATGCGCTGAGTCAAAGTATTTGGCTGAGGATGCTTCGAGTATGAAGTTCCTGGTTAGTAATTTCCTAAATTACAAAATGGTCGAGACCAGACCGGTTATGGGGCAATACAATGAGATGCTTTGGATTTTGGGACAGTTTGCCCAACATGATATGAAGATGGACGAGGCCATCTCGGTGTCGTGCATAATCGACAAGCTTCCTTATTCATGGAAGGACTTTAAGCACACGCTTAAGCATGGGAAGGAGGAACTGTCCCTGATCCAACTTGGAAGCCACTTGCGGATAGAGGAGGCTGTACGGATGCAAGAAAGTGGGAAACCGAAGGATTCTTCATCTGTTCATATGACAGAAGAAGAGGAGCCATCTGCTCGACAGAAGGGCAAGAAACGCGCTTGGAGAAACACCAAAGGAGACTCTAACAAGAAAACGAAAGTTTCTTGTTGGATATGTGGGAAAGTAGGTCACTTCAAACGTGACTGTCCCACGAACAAGAGTCTGAATCACGACAAACAGTGTCAGAAGTCTGGATCGAAAGATCAAGGGACATCCACTTCGAAAGGTCGGTTCTTAGACCTTAATTTAGATATTGATGTGAATTATGTTTCACTAATATTGGAAGCATTCTATGTACAGGATGATGAAGTGGCATGGTAGATTGACTCGGGTGCCAACAGACATGTATGCAAGGATCGTTAGTGGTTCAAAACATACGAGGCATCGAATGATGATGTTGTACTTCACATGGGCAACGAGTCAACGACCCCTATTGTTGGACGTGGATTGGTAGTGTTGGAACTTAGTTCTAGAAAATGCCTAGAGCTTAGAGATGTACTTCACGTCTCTAAGATTAGGAAGAACTTAGTGTCGGGCAGTATGCTTAATAGATATGGCTACAAACAAGTGTATGAATCTGATAGATATGTATTATCTAAAGGTGGTATGTTTGTAGGCTTCGACCACTATAACAATGACATGTTTATGCTGGATATTAATAATACTATTATTAATGATCATGCTTTCTTGGTTGGTACCTCTGACTTCTCCTTATGGCATGCTCGGTTAGGACACGTTAACTATAAACGTCTAACTGAAATTTCGAAAGAAGGGATTCTGACCTCTTTTGATGTCAATGCTTCGATTTGTAATTCAATACACAAATCAATTGGTTCCGTTAGGCTAGCGATGTGTTGTGTATTATCAACGATTGCCACAGAAGGTGGTAAGATAATGTCTTGAGCAGTGAGGCTACTATGAAATATTTACTCATGGGTGGGGCAAGCTCTTCTATTCTGGTTCATGGTTTCTCTTGGCTATATGGTTCGTCCGGGGGAGAGATCGAGCTTCAAGAAATAGTGAATGCCATTGCTTCGTCGGCCCGAACCAAGGAGTCCCTTAGATATGATGAAAAATTGTAAAACGTGTATGCTCACTAAAATTACTCGTCAGCCTTTCACTAGTATCCAACGGAAATCAGTGATGTTTGAGTTGATACACAGCGATTTGTGTGACTTGCATAGCACTCCGACTATTGGAGGTAAGAGGTATGTCATCAACTTCATTGTTGACTACTCTCGGTATTGCTATACTTGTTGAATTCAAAGGATGAAGCCCTTGAGAAATTTCGTGTGTTCAAAACCGAAGTTAAATTGCAACAAGGTATCTCGATCAAAGTATTTCATACTGATCGAGGAGGGGAGTTCTATGATCCAACATACTTTCAAAGTGTGGGTGATTATCCATGAAACCACTGCTCCATACACACCACAACAGAATGGTGTGGCTGAGAGGAAGAATCGAACATTGAAAGAGATGGTAAATTCGATGTTGTCATACTTAGGTTTGAGTAATGGGTTTTGGGGTGAAGCCATGCTTACGGCTTGTTATCTACTAAACCGGGTTCCTAACAAGAGGAACAGAACTACCCCATACGAACTGTGGTATAAGCGGAAACCAAACTTGAGTTACCTTTGAGTTTGGGGTTGTAGGGCTGTGGTTAAGCTTACTGATCTTAAATGGAAGACTTTAGGAGAAAGAGGCATTGATTGCATCTTTGTGGGATATGCTGAAAATTCAAAGGCATATAGGTTCTATGTCATAGAATCTAACGATGCACACGCTGTGCATTCAGTACTTGAGTCTTGGGATGCCATCTTCGATGAAAATCGTTTTTCATCAATCCTAAGACCCAAGGATTTGATGCCATCATCAAATGATATTGTGCCCCTCCCTATGGACGAGCAGGCTTTGCCTCGTAGGAGCCAAAGACTGGCCTTGAAGAGTTCGTTGAATACCAACTTCAACGTATATCCGATCGAGGGATCCGAGATGGAACTAGGATCGCAATACTTGTACTGCTACAATATTGACGATGACCCTAGTACATATGAAGAGGCTATGTGATCGCAAGACGCTGCCTTTTGGAAGGAGGCAGTCGATGAGGAAAAGGATTCCATCTTGGGAAATAACACTTGGCTATTAACGGATCTCCCCGTGGGATGTAAACCGTTAGGAAGTAAGTGGATCTTCAAAAGGAAGATGAAAGTCGATGGTTCTATCGATAAGTTTAAAGCTCGGTTGGTGATTCAGGGCTTTAAACAACGGCATGGGGTTGATTACTTTGATACCTATGCTCTGGTGGCTCGGATCTCGACTATTAGATTATTAATAGCACTAGCATCAATCCATGATCTAGTGATCCATCAAATGGATGTCAAGACTACGTTCTTGAATGGAGATCTCGATGAGGAGGTATACATGGAACAACCAGAAGGTTTTGTTATGCCTGGAAATGAGCATAAGGTGTGAAAACTAATCAAATCCTTGTATGGACTAAAGCAAGCACCTAAACAATGGCATCAGAAGTTCGATGATGTTGTCTTGTCACATGGTTTTCGTTTAAATCAGGCAGACAAGTGTGTGTATAGAAAATTTGATGAACTCGGCAAAGGAGTCATCATCTGTTTGTATGTGGATGACATGGTCATCTTTGGAACTGATCAAGAACAAGTTGATAGTACCAAGGAATTCTTATCATCAAAGTTCTCCATGAAGGATATGGGGGAGGCAGATGTGATCCTTGGGATTACGATCAAACGAAATGGGAAGGAAATTTTGTTGAGTCAATGTCACTACATTCATAAGTTACTTACTAAGTTTAGTAGTAAGGGATGTCGAGAATTGAGGACTTCATTTGACCCTAGTGTGAAGTTGACGCCCACACAGGAATGGCAGTATCTCAACTCGAGTACTCATAAGTGCTTGGCTGTTTGATGTATGCCATGACAAGCATAAGGCCTGATATCGCTTATGCGGTTGGCAAGTTGAGTAGATATACTAGTAATCCAAGTACTCATCATTGGCATGCAATCAGACGAGTACTTGGTTACCTTAAAGGAACCATGGATTACGGTTTAACGTATAAGGGGTGCCCGTCGGTTATTGAAGGGTACTCGGATGCAAGTTGGATATCCAATATGGAGGATCACACCTCCACTACTGGATGGGTATTCCTACTTGGAGGAGGTTCAATTTCGTGGGCTTCCAAGAAGCAAACTTGCATCGAACATCCACTATGGAATCTGAATTCATAGCATTAGCGGCCGGCGGCAAGGATGCGTAATGGCTAAGGGACCTGGTCTATGAGATTCCACTGTGGTCGAAACCTATCTCACCGATTTCTATCTTATGTGATGGCAATGCTACTCTGGCTAGGGCATATAGTCAGGTCTATAATGGCAAGTCTCATCATTTAGGGGTGAGACATAGTGTTTTTCGTGAACTGATCACTCACTGGACAATCACAGTGCAATATGTTCGGTCTGAGCAAAATCTGGTTGATCACTTGACAAAGGGATTAGCAAGAGATTTGGTCGCAAATTGGCAGGAGGGGTGGGACTTAATTCTGTATAGTTCTCCAAACGTAGGACACCCAATTCCCCTCTAATACAATGTTAGAGGCAGAATTCAATGCGGAAAGCCTACGAATGGAAACTGGAGCACAAGGTTTGCACCATCCCGAAGGTATGTGCTCGGAACCTCGCGAGTGATAGAGGTTGAAGTTTAACTTCTTAATTGATTCCTTGAAAAAGTGTATACGCAGGTACACGAGTATGGAATTAACCTACGCGAGCATGAAGTGTAGCCGCTTCAAGAAACTTGGACTTGGTTTCGTGTGCGCTCGTGAGAGGATTGAGACACATGGCGGTCAATTGTGTCGGGATATCTTGGAATAGATAGGATAACTTCTTGTGTATATTATCTTCAGATACTCAAATGAGCAGAAGGGTTCAATCCATAGAGACACCCCCTATATTCGAGTATTTTGGAATGTGTAATGTACTAGATGAAGATTCAATCTTTGTGACATTTTCATTGATGCAAGATTTTCGGTTGGATATTTGTTGTAAGTTTAGCGAAATCACAGACTTCACTGAACTGGGGGAGGAATGTTGGAAATATGCACCTTGGACTTGACCTTGGTGTGATACCAAAGATAAGACGGATATGTGAGTTGACGAGAAACCTCACTTTAGCTCGGGAGCTAGCTGAAACTAGCTAGCATCAGCTCTACGGTGAGCTAGATGAAGTTAGGGACTGACACTGAAGCTCGTCCAGCTCAGCCTTGAGCTAGATGACAGTGTCACTAGCTGTGGTACTCAGCTGAGCTGGAGTGAAGGTGGGGAGCTAGGTAGCAGGAGGGGTAACACTCCCACCTAGGACGAATGGGGACACACCCTTTCGTTTGATTCAAACTCTTTCTGAGTTGTTTTCCCTCCAAAACCCGTAGGGACTTCATGGTTGTTGCCTACAAGTCTATCCTTGGGGATAATGGCACCTCTTGGTGCAAGATAGTCACACCTTTTCGTCCTTGACCCGTTGCCTATATAAAGGAGGCAATAGTGTGCAGAAAAACACATAGAAACTAACATATATCCTTGCCTACGAATTCTGAGAGTGATTCAAGTATCTGAAGCCTAAGAACTTGAGTGAGACGGTCTTATCCTCGGAAGGGATTTCCTGATACCCAAGGCTTGTAAGGGTGGAAATACTCTCATCACCTATCAAATCTCGAACGATTGCTACTTGGAACCTCCTAAGCTAAAAAGACCTTGGGATCCCTGACCGGCGAAATTCGCCGGTATAGCTCATTTTCGGATTCGTTGGTCGGACTGGTGAAGTTCCGGTTCGAAGAGGGACTCGCTGCGGCTGATGCAGCTGAGCTGTAAGGAACATTTGAATGGAAGTGTGAAACGAAACGGCCGACGGCGGAGGACGGAGAAACGGTCGAAGTGAGTCTGAGGAGGAATCGAGAGAGACTCATTTCTTGAAAGGAATTGGAAGAAAGGGTTTAACAGAGGGTTTGAGGTTTCGGTTTGGTAATCGATAATTTCGATATTAGCCAGTTTAATTGCATTAGAAGACCTAAACTCTTCAAAAATGGCAACCATGATCTGAAAACTATTCAAAATGACAGATATAGCCCAATTTTGGAGGATCAAGTTACAAATTGATTAATTACGAGAGGATAAAAAGTAGAGTTTCATTTCTTCGATGAACAACCGTTTATTATTCACTAAAAATCGATATAGATCCAGTATAAGTGAGGAAAATAGTCTTTAAAGATGTGGTGAACTCTTCATTTAAAACAAAAATTCGGACGTGTTGTTAAATCTCGACTTTGTGAAGAAGTGATCTAAGAAAGGATAGATTCGTCCCTTTTAAAAAGTAAGAAGGTGTCACAGCATTGCCTATCGTGAAACTTAGCCACTCCAGTGCTAATATCCCTTCTTTGAGAGTTTGGTTGTGGTCATTCAACGAGAAATTTCTTGCTTTGGGAACTACGAGTGTAGAATGGTTTGAATGTTTTTCTTTCTTGTCTTTTATATCGTCTTTGTGACTTTTTTTATTAGACTTTAAAATAGGGTTATATCGATTCGTTAGATAATTCCACAAACCAGCCTCACCAAATAAGAAGTGCAGACCTAATACAAGACTACATGGGGCTAGAGATCTCTTGCACAAACAAGACACCCTAACTACTCCTTACTCTCACATAGACTACATGTTACGAACCTATACTATTCTGTGACAGGTCGTTACTAGCGTCTCCAAAAGTCTTATATAATTATGTGAGAAAAAGTATTAGTCGCAAAAGACCTTAAATTTCTGTGCAACTGCGTAATCTGGCCGTGCAAGACATCACACTCTTATGCGACAGAGAGATATGTATGCGACTGCAAAGACCCGAGCCTTTATGCAACAGAAGCATTTGGTCGCGAAAAAACAACACCCTTTATAAATTTCAGACGGTTGTATTTTTGACATATTTTTTCTTGTTATAAATGATATTTTTGTATGTCAAAATATATTCAAATTTGGGTTGTTTAGTATATATTTGGTTCTCTTACCCCTCGGGGCCGTGTTATGGTGTTTGGTATGTTTTTGGTACGTTTCAGGTGTCATATGACGTTTACAGATGAACCAACACATGACGGAGAAGCCGGAACAACTCAAAACGTTCGATTTGGGAAGAAAACGTCATTGTTTAGTATTTTGAGCATAACTCATCACTCGGAACTCCAATTGATGCAAGGTCAGCAACATTGGAAAGATAATTCGATTGTCTACAACTTTTGTGTTGACACTATGGTCAAAATCCATATAATTGCTCGAGAAATTTATAAGGGCGGAACACTGTCGGGAACACGGCGTGTCCCACCCCCACACGGGTTTTCAAGTCATTTTCTGGTTTTCTTCTCTTCTCTTATGATTTATTTTCCAAAACCATGAGTGGCTAAACCTTTTTTGTTGTTTGGATTAGATGAAACTTTAGCTTAGCTTTTGTATGGATGATTGGTTTATAAACCTTTGATATTGTTATCGATGTTATTCAGGATTATCGTGTGTTCTTGCTAAACCTAATTTTAGATTCATTCTCGTCTTATCATCTTGATTGAATCATCGACATTGATTTGTGGGTCCGAGAGGAACATAGATCGATAGGTCGCTTAGGAAGAACTCTAGGTTACTCGTTAGCTCGAGAGAGGAGCGTTTAATCTAGAATTTTTGCATCGTTTATCGTTGTGGAATTTCATCGAACACCTTTAGTGCATTCTGTTTGGGTTAAGATTAGCTCGAGAGAGGAGTCCTAGGTCAAGCAGAATAGATTCTTAGATTCGTGGGAGCAGTCTACGGTTATCTCAGAAAATTTCCAAGCCATTATTACCTGTTTAATTGAGATTGCATATCATTCATGCATACATTCGATTCTAGAAACCTTCCTTCCCATATTCGAAATTCTATTTCTTGCATTTTACTTTCTTTTTAATTTAGTTATTAGTTGATATTTTGTTACAACGAGAATCATACAACCAAAACCCCATTCTTACTTGGTCTAGTTATCGCATCTAAGTTGAGTAATAGTATTATAAAGAGTCTAGGGAAATACTATTCTATTAGTTAATTCTAATTGGATATTTGGTGGCAAGATAAAATATTGTTCATCTGTAGTTTAGACCCAGATTTCTGGTTCCAACCAGATATCTAAACGCATATTGCAAGGCATTCCAATGCTTTTCACCAGGGTTGGACATATACCGGGTATGTACACAGATGGTAAATGCTAAATTAGGACGAGTACATAGCATAACATACATAACTGAACCCACGACAACATCATAAGGAACTGAATTCATCTTTTCAATGTCAGAGGCAAAAGTAGGGTAGAAATCCTTAGAAATCTCAACGTGATTTCCCAAGGAAACAGAAGCAGACTTAAGAGAGGCACAAGAAAACTTTTCTAACCCCTTAAGCATATAGTCAGATTGGGAGAGCATGATGGTTTTGTTCTTAAGATCTCTAATAATCCTAACACCAAGAAATTTCTTATTAAAATACGTTTTCAATTTCTTCTTAACACCAGTAATGCCAACAACATATTTAAAAATCAATCTAATGTCACCCACATATAGCAAAACATGCAAAGGAGAGTTGGTTTTGACATTTTTGAAGTAAAGGCAAGTATCATAGCTACTCCTAGTGAATCCAAGCAATTTCATGCAAGTATCAATTTTCACGTTCCACTGCCTAGGAGGCTGCTTAAGACCATAGATAGAATTATTCAACAAGCAAACATGATCAAGAAAGGACTCACCTATGAAACCCTTAGGTTGTTTCATATAGATAGTTTCTTTCAAGCACCATGGAGGAAAGCTGTTTTGACATCCATTTATTCTATTTCTAAATCATAAACAGAAACCCAATCTCATGGTTTTGAACTTAACAACAAGAGCAAAGATTTTATTATAATCTATGCCTTCCTTTTGGTTGAACCCTTTGGCAACAATGCGGGCTTTACATCTTGGGGGTCCACGATCAGAGGACCCGTCTTTGATCCTATAGATCCAATTATTTTCAATTAACCTAACACCTTGAGGTTTCTTAACTAAGTTCCAAGTTTTATTAGCGTGCATCGATTGAAATTCTTTTTCATGGCTTTAAAACCACGCATTAGACTCATTACAATTTATGGCTTGCTGAAAAGACTCAGGCGTGAAATCAAAGATAAAGTCAGCAATACAATATGGCATACTCAACAACATTAGAAGTATATTTTGGGTTCGGGATCCTATTTCTAGGCATTCTAACCCTAAAAATTTGGTAATCATTCAAGTTATTAGCATTACATTTCAAGTTTAAATCAACATCTAGATGCATAGAGGACAAGGGAGAATTACCAATATCATCATGCAAAAGACTCAAATTATTCAAGTTATTGGACTTATTTGAGCTATTGCTAGAGGAAGATGAAGATATACTTACTAATACCCCCACGTGATTAATGAGGTGTGTCATCAATATTACTAGAGTACAAAGGGAGGGTCCTCAGGGACAGGTTTCCCTTCTAAGGTGGCTGTCAGGAAGGGTTCTGAGTGTCCAAGATCAAATTCTTCTACATTTGGAGGGTTGTGACCTTCTAGAGTAAAAGATTTTCCAAAGCATACCAATTGAACATTGGTATATTCAGTATCTTTTGCACTCTTAACAGAGTAGTTAGGCGATTTTTTAAATGAAACCCTTTTTCATTGAAAGTAACATCCCTAGAGACTATGCTCTTGTATGCATGATGGAGACTAAGAAGATGTTTGTATGATAGTCCAAGTGATCTGAGCTATAGTAAGATCATCTGTACCATATTGAATCACATCTTTAATGTTATCCAATTGGCTAGAAAAGGAGTTTAAAAGAATAACAGCCTGGTGAGTTTCCTTAATGGAATCTCCACTACACTCTAAGTCATGAGTCATTCTAAGAAATAAGTCCAAATTTTCAGCAATAGTAAAGTAAAAATCCATTTTAGAAGTAAAGAACTTGGAAAGCAATGAAACAAGACTAGGCAAGAACTTGGCCAACAACAGAGTTTCTAAGGCATCCCATAGTAGTTTAGGATCAGTGATACTTACAACCTAACGAGCAACGTCGTCATCTAGCCATGTCATGATCTCAAAGTGGGTGATGTCGTTCAACTCTATCTTCCTTAGATCACTCATTGGTGTTAACAAATCCCATATATAGCAATGTAACACTTCTCCTTGATGAGGATTGCATGCATCTTCACCTTCAAGATGGCAAAATGCGTGGAATCGTCAAAGGGATTCAAGTCGAAACCATAAGCCATTGTGAATCCCTCGCATAAAAAGCCAAACACGAGGTTAGAGATTCAGAAACACCAACAGAAACAAGGCACATGGCAAAACCAAGCAGACAACCCTAGATCGGATCTAAGCAAGTCAGGGAACCAAGATCTATTGCATGCAAGACAAGAAACAAAAGAATCGAGCACATGAAAATTGAATGGATCAAACCCTAATAACATGTAAAAAAATCAAAACCATAGCTTTGATACCACTTTGATATCAGACACAGCAGCTGAAGAATCAAACGGAGGAACTTAAGTAACTCAATGATTATGGACTCCCAAGAATCAAACTGAAAGCGTAAAGCAGAAAAGTAAAGAACACTAGATTTATTAATGTTGTTTGGAGAATGAACTCTCCTACTCAATGCAGCCTCAGGGAGGGAATTCTCAACCAAAAATCCGTTATAGGTAAAAGTAGCCAGCTTCAGGAGAGAGTAGTGGAAAATCTGTCGTCATCTCCAAAGGGTAAGAATCCACTTATATATTAAGTTAGAAAGCCCCAATACGCACTGTTTGGAAATCCTGCAAAACAAACAAGAAAACTGGGCGGTCCAAACATTTAACTGGACGAGTAACTGACTCGAGTGTAAGGGTTGGTTGCTACTAGGATTACAACAATAATATGTTTGCTATTGTTAATAATGAGTTTTTTGTTCCCCCGATGCATTCATTTTGTAAATGATAAATCATTTTAGGATGTTTCAAAGAGGTATTTTCATATGTAAATTTCAAATTTTCAATACCTGAAGAGGGGGGACCATAAGCAAGTCGAATTCATAGCTTAAGCCATCCACCATGTCTCGTGAGATCATCTGAATCAAATCCTTCTTTATAAAATGTCTGGTGAAACAAAATGTCCAACAATGTGAGTCATTTATATCATCTCCCGTTTGCAATGTGGATGTGAATTCATTAAAAACGGATCAGAGATTAAGAAACAAAATATCAAGTTTTCATCCTAATGTACAAGATGAAGTTTGAAGACTCTATATGGTAATGGGTATTTGTCAACTTAGAGGTTATTGTTTTCTTGTTAGAAAAATCGGTGGGAAAAAGCAAGGATATGTTCCTACTTTGTTTGATGAATACTGGGTGTTAGAGTATAATATTGTGAATGAGGTTGCATATTGCCTATTGTTATTTGTTTAGACATGATTAAACTAAGAAAGATGGAGGTTATTGATTTGTTAGTGAGGGATTTACCTAGTAATGCACAATTCAGTTGTTAAAAAAATATAAAGATTTGGATTATTTGTGTATCAAAACTCAGATTACAAAGTCTAAGAAATGAATGATGGAAGTCTCTTCTTCATTATGTGATTTTACTTTGCAGTGAGGAGAACATTTAGATTCTTAATATGGATGGTTTATTTGTTCCACCATAAGAAAATAAAAGCCTAACGACGGATGGCTAACGGTGGTCCCAAAATTTCCGTTAGTCTAACATCAAATTTTAAATGTTTGTTATTAGAGTATACTCTCTAACAACAGATTTTATACCGTTATTATTCTAACAGTGATTTCCGATATATTCGTTATTAGGTTGTCTATGGAAATTATATAATTTGAAATTTCACTTCCATCTGTTGGGTTCTGCATTTTTTTATTACTAGACGTAAAGGCTAACATCAGATAAACAAGAAGAAGAATCAATGTTAAGATTTCCATTACTTATCCTAACATCGGTTTTTTCTCCACCATTAGGATTTGTAACAGTGACCTACCATTATTAAATTAGACATAAAACCAATGTTAGCTACTCAATTTCTTGTAATGTTCTTTCTAGAGGACCAATGCATAATTCTCAACCTATTACAACTTGTATCATTATAAAGTTAAAATATTTTATGAAGTTATAAATTTGCAATTGCAAAAGTTGAATAATCAATTTGATGAAGTGAACACGGAGTTTTTGTATAATTGTTTGGCTTGTTTAGGTCTCAATGATTATATTACTGCTTATGATAATCAAATAGTGCTAAAATTTGCTAAATTTTATCCATTTGAGTTCTCATAAGTTCATATATATTTCTTGAGCATCCACTTGAGACTTATATTTTTATATGCTAATCAATGATGACGGCTTTTTGAAGATGTTGCGAGACAAATAAGGAAATAGTGTATTATCCATTAATTAGTCTATTTGCTTTTGAAGATGTTGACTTTATGTGTAGTAAGGACAGGTGTGGAAAGACCTTTCTCAACAATGAGTTATGTGAAGAACAAGCTTTGAGATAAGATCGGAGATGAGTTTTTATGCGATTGTTTAGCATGATACATTAAAAGAGATGTGTTAGATACTTTGGTAAAATGATTTTACCTCGCCCCTCAAATAATTCAGCTTTAATAAAATTGTATTACGCTAGTGTCTTTCTAAGGCTATTACTCAACTTAAATGTCTAACTAGACTGAGTAACAATCACTACAAGGAAACTGGTTTTTGGCAACAGATTTTTAACAGGGGTTCTAAAACCCTTGGTAATCTGTGGTCGCTTAATAGCGCACTATAATTGTTGTTAAATGAGCCCGTTTAACAACGGTTTTAAAATCTCTGTTAATCGTGGCCCATTTAAAAGCAGTTTTAAACCGCTATTAAATGTAAATCGTTTAGAAAGGGTTAGAAACGCCTGTAAACAAATGCCAAATGGTATGTTTTAATTAGTTTCTCGATTAACAGGGGTTTCGGTGAAAACCGCTGCTAATCAAGCAATATAATCGCTCATCTCCTTCTCATTCTTCATTCTATAAATTACAGACCACAAAAATCGGTGAAATCTCCTGTTTCTGACGCCGTCCGGTCGGTAGAAACTCCACCGCCGCCCGTCTCTAGTTCCAACAAGTACTAGGTAAGCTTTGGGTTATTTTTTCATTTTCAATTAATTTCGAGTTGTGGTGAAAGAAATTAGGGTTTATGATGTGATTGGATTTGGTCCGAATTTGTATAGGTGATGGTCGTTCTTGAATTCTCGATGGAGTGGAGAAGTTCAATCACACCTCATTTACTTGTTTGATTGGTTAATTTTAAGGAATGAGCTCAAAACCCTAAATTTGTGAAATTGGGGAAATCTGAAATTTTAGGGCTTTCATCTTAATTTGTCAAAATTTCATTAATTGCACGTGATTCAAGTCTAGTTTTCAGTTGGTTGTAGGATTCTTTGAATTGGTTTATTGAATTCAACTTTGATAAGAAGGTATGTTTCTTTAAATGTTTGAATGTATGCTCTTTTAGGGGTTTTTTTTAAAAGGTCTTATGTGTTGTTTTCACCTTGTATACAGGGCACTCCATATTAATTTAGGTCGCTAGCTTATCCTATTCCAGATTGATATCCATTTATTTACTTTAAAATCTACAACTTATAAAGTGTAATTGATGTTGAAGCTGTTTATGCAACATAGAAACCCTAAGAGTGGAGGTAGCTAACAAAAATAGTGAGTTTATGTAACTTTTAATAATTAGATGCCTAACGGATTAATTGGTGATGTATCCTGTGTAATGCAATA
Organism: Linum usitatissimum; assembly: GCA_030674075.2. Classification (NCBI taxonomy): domain Eukaryota; kingdom Viridiplantae; phylum Streptophyta; class Magnoliopsida; order Malpighiales; family Linaceae; genus Linum; species Linum usitatissimum. The sequence goes on from JAUJYP020001424.1 coordinate 4,427,996, forward strand.
GTATGCTTTCAACCTAATATAACAAGAATTTCTATAATACCTTCCTCAGGTAAGTCTACTGGTGAGTCTTATTCTAGTGATGAGAGTGGATCCAATGGTGACCGAAGAGAATCCAATGCTTTTAGTTCCTCTACCTCTACCGATGAAAGTGGCTTTGATGATGATATGGTGGAGGAATTGTTATAGACACTAATATAATTAAGTACCAATAACTTGTATGTTTGATTAGTATTGTGTTTGTTCGAGACTTCTAGTAATAACTTCTATGTTTGAAGTAAAATGTCGAGTTTGACTGAATGAAAAATTGTACCACATTCAAGTTTTATGCGTGTTTTAATACTAAAACATCAACTAAAACATGGGTTGGGAACCATAATTCTAGTACCGGAAATTACTATCTAGTTTAATAGGGATTAAGAAGCATTGTTAAACTGGTCCCCGTTTAACAAGGGTTAATAAGTGCTGTTAAACTGGTACCTGTTGAACAGGGGTAAAAAATGATGTTAAATGGGACCAGTTTAACAGGGGTTAAAAAGCAATGTTAAACTGGTTTTAACGGCGGAACAGAAAAACGCAATGTTAAACTTCTTACCATTGCGGGGTTTAACAACAGAACTCAAAGCGCTATTAAACCAATTGATATAGGGAGTGCATAGGGTGAGATGATGACAATCATCTATAATCTAGATGATCGATCTTAACAGTTGATCTTCTATTTTATTTAAGTGGATAGATAATTAATTAGTATGTAATATTCTCTTTTCTTTTAATTGATGTTTATCTTATTAACTTTGATATTTTCTGTTATTATTATGTTTAATTAAAAATAATTTTTATTAGTTCCTTTCCCCTCTCAAATTATCAACGACAGTAAGAGTTATTTTTTGAGGTCAATTCATCTTTTTTTTTTACAATAGGCTAAACTAGTTCACTCTTTGTTTTAGTTCATAACCTCATCAGTAGCCTGAACTAGTTCACTATATTTCACAGTAGCCTAAATTAGTTCACTATTTTCTACAGTAGCTTGCACTAGCATCATCAAATATAGTGAACTAGATCAGGCTACATTCACATGAAAGTGAACTAGTTCAGGATACGTTCACACAAACGGGCATAATTTGAAAAAGAAATACTAATGGTATTTATCTTTAAGAAGAATGAGAAGAAAATAAAAAATTTGTTCTCAGTTAAATAAAAAATATGAGTGAATAGGATAAACATCAATTAAAAGGAAATAGAATACTATATATTAATTAATTATATATCCACTTAAATAAAATAGAATATCAACGGTTAGCATCGATCATCAAGATTATAGATGATTTGAAACACCATACATTTTTAACTTTTCCTAAATGACTGAATTGCCTCGATGCGGATGAAAGACTTGAATTAAAGACAAAAGTCAAAGTCGACAAAATAAATGATTCAAATCTTAAAATATTGTTTCGAACTATATGGCCCTAAACATGTGGGCAAACCGAAATGAGAAATCATGTCCATAAATCATAAATAAGTCTCAACTCTAATAAATCCAAAGGAAAACATCATAAATGTTGAACATCCTTTGCCATTTACTCACTCCGAGTCTTGGGACATGATTGGCAACAGCTGCAGCTCTTGCAAAACGTCTCCACTCCGCTATCTCTCATATGACCAGGTGCGTGGCTCAAGTTCAGTCTTTCATGCTCAATTTGTTATCTTGTTAATGCGTTATAAAATCGTAGTATCGTGTTATTTGAGTAATAGTATGCATTATTGTGAAAGTCAAACTATGTGACTTATTTTCTTATACTAGCCTTGAGCTTCATTCATGGTTTCTTAATTCTTATTGGGCATCCCCTCTTCTCACTAACTAGCCCTACTGCCCAATCGTAAAAAATCGTGGATGTTTGGGAGCATATATCCTCAAACAACATATCGTGTAAATCGTAGATGTCTAGGAAAACGTATCCGTCAGACAACATATCGTATGGGCAATACTGGCCCAGTCGTGTGAGACTGAGGGGTCTAGCTAGTGAGGTTGTTTTCATGTATGATTCGTGAATGTAGTACTCATAAAGTAAAATAAATGTTGTAACGTAATTCATGACTTAAATTGTAAAAAAAAATAACAATGGTAGAATTTACCCCCTTAAACCACCCACCTGATAATAAAACGGTGAGGGTCCAATCAGAGGAATGAAGATCTAAGTTGAAAGATCGATATGTATTTGATGACCTGGAGATGAGGATTTAGACATTAGACTAACCTCCAACACGTGTTGAAATAGTTTGGGCGACGACTTGCGATATTCGAGAAATCTTAACAATTAATATGATATGACGGAAGGGATTAATTCGAAGAATTTGAATTAAAGAGATTAACTAAGAACTTGAAGAAGTATATTATTAGTTGTATCCTATAGGTGGTAATTTTCAAGATAGGAGAAGACAGATCGTAGGGAAGATCTAATTTAATTAACCTAATCAAATTATCCTATAAAGAATCATAATTACATTATATTTTTAATAATTAATATTTGATGAAATACTATTACTTAATAAATTTATAAATATAGGGGTCATGTTACTGACTCTCAATTATTTTACTAGCATTTTATAATCGATTAGAGCTAATTATAGGACTTAAAGAGGGCTTCTAGAATCGTTTGGGTGCAAACTGTCACAATCAGACAGTTCCAGCCGCGGCAGCTACAAAGAGAAAGCTAAAGGCTAAACTGTCAACTCCTAATCGTTTGTTTACGGCAGGTCATTTACTAAGACTTAGGGTACTATTTCTAATTTTCTGAAAGTTCAGTGATTGAAACGTAATTACTGAAAAATCCAGGAGTCGCCACTGAATTTCGACGGTAATCTTCCGCAACTTTCCATTAGGATTTCCCGAATCTGGTGAGGGAAAACCCCAACTACGGCGACCAACTAAACAACATCAAACTAGACCAGAATGACAACAAATCGCCGGGAAACAGTTCCTGACCTTACTCCGAAGCTAATCGAACGAATTGAGGGACTTGGGTTGTCCTAGAGTTCCGAATCGGGGAGGTCGACGAACTGCCGTCGTCGAGTGTGATTCTGGAAGAGAGAGATCGACGATTCAACGGAGAGACTCTCCTCAAGATTACAGGAACAATTTGAAAGGAAAGAGACAAGAAATCCCTTACATAGCAAAAGAGAGACTACGTTGCTTGTATCCGCAAAGCTCTCGTCACCGGAGGAGTCGACGTTAAAGGTGCGATTGCTTAACCACTAAGCTACAGTTCAATTCATGATTCCAAACCTCCTGGAGTTACTAATCTTCCCATTGCGCTGATTTGCTCTATTAAATCAATTCCTAAGAGTCAAAAGGCGACCGGTTCTAATAATTACTACTCTACCATAGTAAAATGAAACTAATAAGCTAGTTAATACTAATGCTCACATAACATGGTCATAGACTTACCAAAGTCATTGACTCCACCAAAATACATGAAGTTTCCAAACACGTTGTATGGCCATTATACATCATAACACAACTTCCCACCATATAAACACAAACATGACATATGAATGTGACGAAAGAGATATAAATCTTAAAATCTATTTCAAATAGTTGAGGATCAAGACACATTCTTCAGATTCTACCTAGCATCATCGCCAAGAGCGCCTATCGAGGACCCACTCATTGTTGCCATGATGCTTAGTTGTAGAATCTCAGTGTGTACTGGTTCCACCTATTGCCAGTCTGAGGAAAAATACGGGCTAGTGCTAATCACTGAGTGAGGACTTTTAGCCTTGGGTCACTATAAAGTGCATTCAATCATATAACATTTATTCCCAACATGAAACACACGTGGCTACCCCTAATATTCTAGCTCTTTGTTCCATATTTTATTTGGGATCACGGCACGCGTATACTGGATGACTTTTCGAACATCATTGACATTGGGCCACCTGTTTAGGCCATGCACATTGAATAGATACTGTACCCATTCCAGGCACAATAACACATTGCATTGGTGGCACCATAAACAACCCATTTCATTGAACATAAGTACGATACACACATATAGGAATCGCCAACATACGGGCCATAACTAGGTAATTAATCAATTACCAATTTAATCCCCCTACAATAACTGTTTAGGTGACATCATATACCAAGGTAACTATGCACATATCAAGTCAATCCCACCATAAATCACGTATGCAAGGTAGCAACAATCACATGTAAGCGTAGAGTTTATAAGCATTTGGTAATAATAGACACATAAAGAAACGTCTAACCCGGTTGGATACGTAAGGGTCCTAACTAGAATGATCCTTGATAAGCTCGATATTAACCCTCGACTCGAACCTTTAAACTAAACGACCTTCACCCTCGAACCATATGGAACTCAGGATTCCACTTTCCTTATGCTTTTAAATCTTTTCTTGCTTAACTCCTCTAACACTTAGAAGATAATATGACTGCCACTAAAAATTAATGTATGATCTCATTAAGCGGATACATTTTTTTCCTATTTAAGGAAATAAATGTACGTTAGAATCCCACTTTCCTAAACTCCTTCCTAACAGCCACCTGCTTCCACCCCCTCTACACCTGCCCCGATCTTTTCCCCTCTACACTAGCCCTAATCTTTTCTCCTACCCACTCGAATCACAATTCATATCCATTTCCCCCCTTCTGTATTTTGTATCTTAGTGAAATGTAAGCACATATACACCATATGTGGTATGTTTATCCCATGTTAGAGCATTTATGGCATCCGATAGGTCTAACCATATTTTGGTAAGGTTGGTGTGAGATGTTACACAAGGGTTCATATAGCTTTTGATTTCGCTCCATATTTTAGTGATAATCGCACCATCCTTGACTACCGTTTAGCTCGATTCGATGATCCCTGACCGGTTTTGACTGATTTGGTTGTGTTTGGAAGGAATTTTATGATATATCTCTCAAATTGACCATTCGGGTCCATTTGATTTGTTTCCTTGACTTTTTTCTAAGGTTTCGGATATCCATCTCATAGAGGAATCAAAGAAAAAGCCAACAGTTCAAGTTAGAGCTCAATCGGATGTGGTACAGGCAAGATATGATCGAAACAATATTTTGGGATCGGTTATGAAGACTAGTCACACGACATGTGACATTTGAAATGCTCACACGTTGTGTGAGCTGTGAAGACAGCCATATATAAGGCTATTTTGAGGAGAGAGGGAGCATAATATCGTAACACATTCCATATCTATTTTGAGCTCTCTCCCCACCCCTTTTAGAACCCTAGAAGAGAAAATTTAGGAGCAATTGATGGTCTTGGAGCTTGCTTGGATTGAGTGGAGCTTAGAGGCTAGATTATCAAGTATTCTTCCTTAGAGTTTAAGGATGGTGACTGTAACTCTCTTTTTGCTCTTAGTTTTGCTATGGTAGGCTAGGTCCTCTTGTTGCTAGATTAGGGATGAGGTGGGTGCAAGGATAATCCCTTGAATTTGAGGGTTTGGACAAGATGTGGAGAATTTATGGTAATTGAGTTTGTTCTTTGATATGTATTTCAGTCCAATCATTGGATATGCATGACCTTTCTTGATTGACCTAAGTTTGTATCATTGAATCTGAATTGGTAGTGTTGGAGAACTTTCCCTACCCAATCCCTCCATCTTTAGTGAAGTATATTCATCGAGGCATTTTATCAAACACTTGGCGTGCATATCGATTCTTGCTTAATGGACCAAACTAGGTTGAGATAGAGTGCTTGGATGTTGATTTGACCGCATTAGTATCCTTCCCCGTTGTTTTTTTTATTACCAACTACATTATCATGTCATTTCGATTGACCATAATTGAATGCGCTTTTAGTCGTTAGCTTGCTTGTGAACATAACAAGTGAAGTGTCCTATTGGTAGTGAGTTTTGTATGACCATACACGTAGACTTAGATGAGTAAAAATGAATGGAAGCTTGTTTTCCTAATGAATCTGAATCCAATCCAATCTTTCTTATCTGAAAGGTTTAAGCATTGACTAATCCTGAAGTCTAGCAACTCTTCCTCTCCATTGTTAACCCTTGCCTTCTTACTAGCTTTGCATACTTACTTGATTTAATAGTGCTACTAGTGTTAGTTAAAACTTAAGTAATCAAGATATAAACCCCCTTTGAAACACTTTCGGTTTAAACCTTGGACTTAAATGTTGTGTAAGAGTTTGGCGAGAGAACCCCGAGAACAATAACGACAGTTGGCTTGCTAGAGTGGTTGTATTTTACTATACACTCATTCCAACAATCATCTTTCAACTTGGAGAAGGATTCAGACCCAAAATCTCGTTAGAGGCTAGGGATAACACACCCCCGTGTTGCTAACACATGGTTGTGTGTTAGCAACATACGACCATGTGTTAGGCATCAGATTCCCATGGCCTTCTATTACACGGTCGTGTGTTCCCAACACATCGCATTTGTTATAAATACACACATCTTAACTGCGCCAATATCAAACTTGTAGGCAATTGAACTAGTTTCCAACGCCGCTAACCTTGCATCAATCAGACTTTTGATCAAGGAGGTATCCCAAAAATACTAAACTACAACGTTTTCCAGCTATGTCAACCGTTATGAGTTATTCCAGCCTCCCGGCTTGGTTTGTTTCATCCCGAGACGTCGTATGACACCTAAAATACATGTAAAACCAAAGTCCTCAGTCTGGTTCAATAAGAATGTCCACTCACGACTCTCAGTGGTATATGTCGGACTCCTAGGGGTTACGCTCACCACGGACTCAGATCGGTATCTGGGCCTCCCTTCTGTGGTCCTTCATTCATAGGTTGCAAGTTTTGCCTTCCTTGAAGGGAATATCTCCGACCGGCTTTGGACATGGAAGTGTCATTACCTCTCCACCGCCAGGGTCCACACGTTACCCTACTCTGCAATTCCGGGTCTCCCGTTTATGCCATATCTTGTTTCTGGCTGCTCGATAAACTATGTCGCTGTCTAACTAAGCAAATGGTAGAATTTTGGTGGGGCCGTGTCGGCGATCAACGGAAGAGATATCCATATAGCACACCAACCTAAGTTAACAAACCAATATAATCTAAAGGAGGGGTAGGAGGAGGGGTAGAAGAGCAGGGGGAGTAAGAGCGTCGGGGAATTGGAAAATCATTGCTGAAGAGATCATAAAAATGATAAATTGTGGAGAGGGGAAGAGACCGGTAGAAATTGTAGGACAAATATGAAAACCACTAGTTGGGTTGTAAAAAAGTCTTATAAAAATAGATTCGGTTGATTTAGTAATCGCATTAGTTAATAATCTAAGTTGTAAATTACCAAAAGTACCAGATGGAGATTGCCTTCCATCAAGTAGTTATTGTGTCCATTTTTATGGTAGTTGTTATTCATAATTGAAAGGGATAAATTAGAGACTTCTTCTTCCTCTTCACGATCGGACCGATTGATCGGGAGGTGCCGTTTGGATTTAACGTCAAGCTTGCTAATTACCCATCCTCAAAGCTAATTTGTTGCAATAGGAGATACAACATCCAAGCTTTTCAACAATGGTGGATAAAGAATTAGTAAAGCTACAACGGGGCTTTTTCTTCAAGAACTTCCGATGAAGAATAATTATTCAGATTATGTCACTCATATCTTTCAAGGAGCTTTCCCCCAACGTCTTGGCCCAGTGCCTCATATTTGGAGAATGTTTTCCGCTATACTGGTTTCGTGCCTTGTAATCTCTTAAATCATATTATCCTGGTTCTTATGGGTTCAAAATCATGCTTTCAATACTAGCAATTTCATCCCCACCTGGTGTTAGAGAAGAATTATGCTTTAGATTCACATCCCAATGTCCATAAACAACCGTTTCTCTTCATATCAAATATTTTATTATCTCGGCTCTAATTTTTTATTAAAATTGCTTTCTCTGGTAAGAATAATGGCACCACTTATCGGAGAACGTTTTTTAATCATTACACGAGAGTTATTGTAAAACAGATGAAATTTTATTGAAATAATAATAATAAAACGCTCACATTACATCCGAGACCGGTTTTCCAGCTTATTAAATGATAACATTTTAAATTTAATTTGTTTAAATACTTCAATAAATTCTTTTCCTTTCGTTCAATGCCACTAATTTTGTTCTTCTCCTTGAACTCCGCCCATTTTAATTAAGAATTTGAATTTAAAAGAACCTAAATTTTAATTACCTGATTTTATTATTGTCATTAAGATTTTCTTATGTTATTAAGAATTTATGATTGTTTTAATGGAATTTGCTTTTTCTCAAGAGTTAACAATTGCATATACTGAACATATGAAAGATATTGATTCTCAATCAACTAAATCGCTTATTTTTTCTAAGAATCTGCAATTAATTTTTTTTCCAGTTTTTACCACACTCTTCTAAATTACGTAATTTGTCGCACCTTTGCAATAATAACAGTCAATACGAACGCTAGTACTCCATCGAGAAGTTCTTCACTTCCTTTCTAATCTACTCTTGTCTCTCTCTCCACTCCCCTCCCCCTCCTCCTCCCCAGCCCACTTGGTCATCCCTCTAAAACCCTCTTCCCCCTACCCCTTATCCATTTCTTTGAATTTTTCCGCTTTAGTTAGGCTTATTAGCTATGATCCATTAATTTTTAACACGTTATCAACACGAACTGTCTATTCTCTTGAAGATTACAAAGATGGCTATATCCTAATATTATTATTTTAAAGTGCTTAATTTTTCTATCCATAGTCAGTGTTTATTTTCTGTATGTTTGTTAATTACTATTTGCAAATAAGTTTTGTTTTCCTATCGAAGCAATTTACTTTGGTATGGCAGATAGAACTTGTTAACCTCCTTATCTTGATTTTATCATACATTTTGGTATTTTCATGATTATACAATTTTCAGAAACTTTTATATCTTCCATTCTTCTGACATTCTCGCATAGTTAGTTATGTTCATAATTAGGCACTAGGAAAAGGTTATAACATTTTCCTGATTTTTGTTTACTTTCACTTATATGCATGCATGTATACTCCTAATACTTTTATATATATATATGAGCCTATATGTTCATTTTGATTCGGCTGTCATCTCATCCAGAAGACGTTATCAAAACACCATCTCCACTTCTTAAGTTTATTGTTGTACGGAATCAACATATTATATATATATATATATATATATATATATATATATATGTGGAAACGACTATCGTACTCCCGGAGTATTACATACTCCCGCCTGCATGCATTCATCTCAACCCTTTATTTTTAGGATAAGATCTAAACGGTAAATAACCATTTTATTTTAGAAATTAAAATAAATAAAAAACAAAATTTCTCAAAGATCACTCCATTTAATTTATATAATCACGAAGACATGATATCTTTTATCTTGTTATTTTAAGATTTATGCTTGAAAAATTCTCTTATGATCATTCTAACATAATCAATATACTTTCAAAGTACCATATTTTGTAAATTACATTTTGTGATTCAATTTTGATCGTATCCGTTGTCTTTTGTAAATTTATATTAAGTTATTTTAATTAATCTTTTTAAAATATCAATCATTGCACTTTATCTAATTTCTCATTAATGTTAACTCAATCATTTGAAGGCAAGATTAAGCAATTTTATAACAGAAAAGACAAGCACAATAAAAGCCATTGCCCAAAACACAGAAGCCTACAAACACGCAGAGAAAAACAAAACAACAACAACAAAAGAGAAAGTGGCCGGACTCGACACCAAACAAAGTGTATTGTGTAAACAGTGTCTAATTGTGGTTAATTTTTCCAACACAAAAAAGAATATTATTTAGATAATACTTAGTGTATCTGCGTATCCTTATTCAAATCATTAAAGGATTTTATCAACCATCTATTTATAGTCCTACTTTTTCAATAACAGAGTCATCTCCTCTTAATTATCTTCTTATTCTGCTTCTTTGCTTAGTAAACATATGACTATCGCATTGGAGAACACCGAAGAACAATCAATTTCAATTACCATCGATGTCAGCAAGAAACATGTACGGGACATGGCTATAGTCAATGCAATCGAGAAGCAAATATCCATTCTGAAGAGATTATTGCAGAATGCTTATTCAACTACTGTTCAAAATAATTCCAAGATACCCAACTCTTTCGTCCGAAAGATAACTACTGGTAACGAGAAACCTAAACAGATCATGGCTATGGCTAATGCACTACAAAATCAGATTTCATATCTACAAGAATCATTAGCAAACGAATATCACGTCAATTTGCCACCGGATTCCGAGATTTACAACCCATCGGCAAGAAAAACAACGAAATCGAAGAGATTAAAGGTCGGCGAACACAACTCAAACGTGGTAAATCGCTAATGCGTATGCATCCTATTTTTTTGCTCACTTTGTATATTTATCTATTCAAGTTATTAAATATTTCTCTTTTTGTTATTAGGTAGATCAGTAACGTATGTTAATTTGCCCACGTCAACATAAGAATATTTATGTACTTATTAAAAACCTATAAAGATATTTATTTTTATTTTATCTGTAGAAGTGTAGAAAACGGAAAACTTCTTAGTATTTTTGTGTGGTTTCCAAACATATCTCATTATTAGTGGAATATCTCATATTTTTATTTATTAATTTGAACTGATTATTAATTTTCTTATTCTGATAGATAATTTCCAGGTTTGGAGATATTGATTATATGAATCTGGAAGATCTATCAAAATGTATTATTGATTATATTTTTGATGAATCTTTACCGTTGTCCGAGACGCTTGTAAGTAACGACGCAATTATATGTACGCGTTTCGTCTTACTATCATTGAAACCAAGTAAATGGTTGGATGAAGATGTGAGCACTTTTCCTTTATGTTGTTTTCAGTTATTGGTTTTACATATGTACTCTTATCTTGATGTTGAATTTTAGCAATTTTATTTTCATATTTTAGGTGATAACTATACTTGCTTATAAAGAAACGGCAATTGAAATAAGAAATCATCAAAGCATAGACGATCACCTATGTTGTTTTCTTCCTTCAACTCTAATAGTACGTATGATCACTTAATTATAATACTATGTTTCTTGTTAAATTTATATTCATCATCTTGCATTAAATTTGATAATGGGATTTGTTGTGTTCCGTAAGTCAAATGTAGTTGTGGGTGTGCAAAAAGTTAAATATTTCACCTTTAGAAAATTAATTTTGATTTCCTTCATTGTGTTCATTAAGTTTTTATTAATCTCCATTACATTCACTTTTATGTAAATAAATATAGGTGTTTGTACCGATGAATGACAATAGCCAACATTGGTACCTTGCCGTTATTCTACTCGAAGAAAAAAAAGTCCATCTGGTGGACTCGAAGTCTATATCGTCAAGATATGAAATTCGATATGCTGCTATTATAAAAATGGTAAGGTTAAAGTTTATCAACTATTTTATTTTCATTTGTCATTTACGGATTGTAAATTTTCATCTTTTAATTTTTTTTCATATAGATGGAGATTATGACTGAATTAATCGGGGAAATTTATAATGAAAAGGGATTCCATCAAGATGCACCGAACATAAACGCTTTTAAAGTAGAAGTTCCCAAAGTTCCGCAACAAATGGATGGGTAAGACGCATACTTCTAGTCTTTAACATAATTTAATAAGCTATATGTTTCATCATTTAATCTTATTATTTGATGTTCACTTATAATGTTCATGTTATCAGGGATAGTTGTGGATTATGGGTGTGTTTATGGATGATGAACGCAAATAATAAAAATGGATACAATGTCGGTTTTGGTCAATTCGCGAGGATGCATCTTGCATTAAACTTGGTAATTGGATTCGAAAATTATTCAAGGGGAAACATAATGCGGCTCGCCCAAATCAGATGGGAAAGTTTGGACGAACAACGATCGGCTAGAGATTTGTTCAACGCTATGTAAGATTTATGGTGGTATAATATATTTTAATTTGTTTGGTAGCGATAGAATCATCTAAATCAATATGAAATAAAAAGCATGAATAAACATTATAAATCTTCGTCTATTATCAACTTAATTTTATATAATTCCACTTTCATTCTATTTGATTTTAAAAATGGATAGAATTACAGAAATGATATTCATTTCTTTATAACAAAAAATGCTCATTTTTAAATTTCCAAATTGAACTTGAAATTTAAATGAGCACTTCTTTATTAATTGTTCAAGTGAAAGAAAAGATAAAATTTCATGGTTGTAATTATGAGGGAGGTATCGGTGGAGAACAAAGGATTTCACACAATTCCAGATTAAATGAAGCCGGGAATCCAAAAAAATTATTTAAGTTGGTTGTTCGACAATTAATAGATCCGATTGCTACGTGCTAAGCAGAATCGGTACGCTGCTACGGTTAATATGATCTTGATTGTCCATATTTATTACGTATTTTTCGTAAATTTAAAAACTCTACGCATTATATAAAGAACACCCGCCCAGTTTATGATTGGTACTAAAATAATGTAAGTGTGAAACTTAATAAGATGAAACGGCAAAATCTCATATATCTAAAAATAAAAACAAATAGCTGCTTAACCCCTAAAAAACAAAAACAAATACATGTACTCGCAAGTACATAAACAGTAAAACAATCTGCAATCTCAAACAAATAGGCAACTATTGAGTTTGATATATCTACTTAAACAAGGCGTCGTTTGAGATTTCCCCTATTACTAATGTCGTCCCTTCTCTTGTAACTCTCATCCAAAGAGGTAGGATCGCCATCTTCGACATAAGCTTCAATAATTGCAGTGTAGATTGACATCTTATCACCCACCTTCTTTTGTATTTCTTTCTTTTTGGTATTCATCTCATGAATGACTAAGTCAACGACTGTTGGTATCCTTCGAATCCAATTCTGCATAAAACGACAATACATTAATGCTCTTACCAATAAAGTACCAATCTAATTACATCAAAACAATATGTTATTAATGCTCTTAAGTCTTACCAATGTGCCGTCGAAGCCAAAAATATCTTCCCTTTTCATCCATTCACAAACCAACACCCCGCAATCATACCTGTGAGAAATATTAACTGTAAGTAAAACATCATGTTTAATACGCCAAATATAACTAATACTATAACTAGTACTTACATGTGCTGAATCGTTTGAACTTTGATTGGTATGTCAATCACAAAATTGTTGAAATCAGGGACCTCATAGTTTGTATCATCGATCGAGCTGAACTCATATATAAGTTCAGATAGGAATGACAACTGTATATATATATATATATCATATTAACATTATTTTCACGGTTCCTTAATTACACATTAAGGAAATAGTGAAATAATTATAAATATCAAAAAAGGATATTTGGTCCCATCACTCACCATTCGCTTAATTAAATTCATACAAGCATCAATTCTATTGGGTTCAGGCATAGGATCCATCATTTGAACTTTTCTTTCTTTTATTCTAACAAGGACTAAGTACCAATGATAATCATCGTCCCGCATTGGCAAGTATATCTAATGCAAAGAGAATTGGCAAGCATGAGTTAGAGGGTTAAACATAATATCATATCATGCAACTAGCATGCAAATAAGGACTTACTCACCTTCTCACATTTGTAAGCATTACCCATAAAGTTGTATCGATATTTTTTCAAAATATCTTTAGGACTACAACCTCCTATAAGAACGTATCTCTGCATTTGCAAGGAACATATAATTGTTACGATATTTACATTGAGTATGTGCATATATAAGATTTCATGAAGGGAATAAGTTATCTGTGTTGTGTATACTTGGAATTCTGCGGGTAGGTACCATCTCTTTTTTGTTTTTCCACCAAACTCTGATAGTGCAAGTTGGGCGGCGACAACAGTTATTACCTTCAAATTGTACATAATGCCAATCAATATATGTCGGAAGTCGTTACTATTTTTTTATAAATGCTTTGTTGAAATGAAGTAACAGATAAGGAGAGGAAGAGTGACATACGTGATCAGATACATATGTATCGTTATGAAGTAGAGTTTGTAATGATTGGCGGTCGCATGGAAACCCAAAATGGTCTATGAGTACTTCATCACACGGCTCTTCGAGTAAAACATAACACACTACCGCTAGTTGCTCAACTCCGTAAAGGATAGGATATGGTACATATGAAAAGAACTGTTATACCTGTTGTAAATAATAGTGAAGATATATAAGAAGTAAATTAGGAGTATAATTAGGACATCTGAATATGTAAAAGTCGTTGGAAATCATCACCTTCTCAGCGTAACTAAAATTTGGAGTTCCAGAATTCGTAGTTTGTTGAGCTTGAATGGAAGACGACCTATTAATTCCTAAATTGGAGATTGACTGTAGTCGTGTATGTATCGTCATCACCATCCCCATTTGACGTCTAACGACATCTAAAACGACTTTCATACCGTCTTCTGCTTCCTTCAATGGCGTATTTAATGATTGATATCCTTGGACTCTCTGCAAAATCAAAAGGAGTATTTATCAAGTCCAGTACGAAACCAAGGGAAACCGAAGCAGCAACATGCTGCAAACTAAAACCCCACAACATAAATTAGCCATTACATAAAAGAACTAGGGGAGCCAAACACCCCTACCAAGCAAAAACATCCAATCTATCTTTTCAAGAGTTACCTTGTTCTCATCTGGCAATACATTGGAACAGATCGTGTCCTTGGTAGGGTTTGAATCGTCGTTGGCGACATTTGTATTCTTCTTATCATCCTTATATTCCCCCACTATTAATGTCAACATAAAAATATTCCAATGTACGTTGAATAGCTGATGTATCACATTGGACATATCCTTGTACATCTCCATGGATAAATCTTCCATTTCATCAAACAAGCTCATTATACTATAAAGGAAACAGAAAATTGATTTAATTTGTATGTTACTGCTCACTGTATTCGTCTGTCTAGTTATTTATAAACTAAAACTGATTCCAACGTCTACTAAATCTGCTAGAGTAGTGGCGCCAGATCATGTGACCATAAATCTCTCCATTGACAAGTAGGTTGTTAGAGGGCAGATTTAGTGGACTGTGAGTTTACCCCATTACTAATTTAAAATTCAAATTTTATTATGTGCTTTAAGTAACACATTGAATACACGTGGCAAATCCTTTCTGACCTTAACTATTTGAAGTGGCCCACTTCAATATTGTATATAATTTTCTGTTGTTTTTAAAACTAATTAGAAATAAACTAATTACATATACAATAAACTATGTGTAACGTCCTTGAATCTCTATCAGGATGATTTGGTGCTTCAAGTTGGATAATTAATTTTAACTAAATGGATAATACAGTTTAGTTTCAACTGAGAGTCCCACTCGGAGGATGAAACAATTGACGAAAAATATTTTATATAGTAAGTGGGGGTTGGTTACTTTTATTCAGAGACTTTATATGCATTCCAATTTCTTATTGTAGGAGTAGATACGATAGAATGGGAGATCCAATCGAGCAAAGTGAACAACCTGATGTCAGTTTGTCAAGCGAAGAAGATGCAACATCCAATCATGAAGACATTCTATCAAGTACTGACGGTGAGAGCCCAACTGATCTGCCCAATGACATACAAGCTGGACTTGAGAAAATTCGAGAAATTACGGATGAACAAGTTAAGGAGCTTACATGGAATAATCTCGAAGAAGCTTATAAATGGTACAACGACGAGTTTGCGCTGGCAAAGGGATTTGGTGTACGGAAGGATAAGCCTCGTTATGGAGAAAACAAGAAGATGATTATATCTCAGACTTTGGTTTGTGAGTGTGAGGGATTGCGGCGTCCTAGAAAAGAACAACTTAAGAGAAAGTCGAGAGCAGTTACACGATGTAATTGCAAGGCTCTGTTAAGGGTTAAATTAGACAAAGTCACTTCAAATGGTATGTGGCTGCCTTCGACAATGAACATTCTCACAACATGCAAGAGAAATACAGGAGCAGATATATCAGATCGCATCGACATATTAGTGAAGCCGAAGCAGCTTTATTTGAGATGCGAGGAGATGCTGGAATGAAAACATGTGAAATGATTAAGCTGACATTCGAAGAGGCCGGGGGGTACAACAATGTTAGATACACGCGCAAAGATATATACAATCTATCATACAAGCTTCGAAGAAAGGATAGGATTCGTAAAGGTGATGCATCAACTGCACTACTTTACATGGAATCAAGGAAACATGATGACAAACAATTCTTCATGGAGTTCACCATAGGTCCTGACAATAAATTGCAAAACCTATTTTGGGCAGACAGCATGAGTATTGCCGATTTTAATTTGTTCGGCGAGCTACTGGCATTCGACACAACGTATAAGAAGAATAAATATAATATGCCGCTCGTCATCTTCTCAGGTACGTGCGAACTACTGAGATCTCGTCATATTTTTATCCAAACTTCACCCTGCAGAGCCCAATTAATTAATGTCAATTCACTCGGCCACATAATAATATGTTGGATACAAAAATATCGACACAACTCATTTTGTTTTCTACAGCACCCTACAGACGTTACTTTTCCTTATGAGACCCAATTAAATAAATCTCTCACCAATTCATTTCCATATCAAAACGTTTTGTCATTAGTATATTTTGATAGTAATTCGTGGGCTTAACAGAATTGCAGGTGATCCCGTTATCTTGGTGATTCCTTTATGGATTTTGGTTGCCATTAGTGTGTTCTTGCTTTTCATTTTGTTAGTTCTATTTTGTTTCTCAATAATTAGTTTACTTTTGTTTTTATGTATTGAAGGTATTAATCATCATTTTCAAACTTGTTTATTTGGAAGTGCACTTTTAGAGAATGAGAGTGCTGCAAGTTATAAATGGGTCATGGAAACACTAACCAAGGCAATGGGGGAAAAATACCTAATGCTATTATCACCGATGGAGACAAGGCAATGTTGAGCGCCATCAAACAAGTATTTCCAAACGCTAGGCATCGTCGTTGTTCGTGGCATCTGGAGAAAAATATTAGACCAAAAGTATCCAATAGAGCATTCATCGACGAGTGGCGCAAACTGGTTAGTGCTGATTTAGAGGAAGACGAGTTTGAGAAGAAGTGGAAAGTGCTTACCAAAAAACATACAATAGAAAATAACAAAGATGTCGAGAAGTTATTTGATAAACGAAAGGAATGGGCTCATGCATACTTGCGGTCACACTTCTTTGCAGGAGTATCAACCACGTCTAGATGTGAAGGTTTGAACTCATATCTTGGCACGTACTTATCTCCAAATAACAATCTTCTCGAGTTTTTCAACAATTATTTTTGGTGGACAAGAGCAATGAGGGAAGAAGAATTTAAGTTGGATTACCATTCCAATCGAGGTATGCCCGCAGTGACATACAAACAATTTGAAAGTCTTGAAATGAGTGCCGCTCGATTGCTCAGCCGTGAAGCATTCGAAAAATTTGTAGACGAGTTGGGGGCTTCCCTTCTATGTAGGAAGGATAATTGCGAGCAACATGGAAACAGACGCACTTACACTATGAATATGTACAATAGGGGACATTATAGTTGGAAAGTTGATTTTGTTGCGGACGAAGAAAATATTAAGTGTACCTGTAGCTCCTCCAAATATACAAGTACAGGGATACCATGCTCTCATATGATATCTGTTCTCAAGGAGGAAGGAATAACAGAGATTCCTGCAAACTTTGTGATGTTGAGGATGTCGAAGAATCCAAAATCCTCAACACAAATGGAGCAAACGACAACTTTGGATATTTCTTGGAGTTTTACTGTCAGATATGGGATTCTACAGTATCGCAGTTTGTTAAATGTATGGTTGG
Organism: Linum usitatissimum; assembly: GCA_030674075.2. Taxonomy (NCBI): domain Eukaryota; kingdom Viridiplantae; phylum Streptophyta; class Magnoliopsida; order Malpighiales; family Linaceae; genus Linum; species Linum usitatissimum. The sequence goes on from JAUJYP020001424.1 coordinate 4,445,778, forward strand.
GAGCAAAATCAGTAGAGGCATTCACAATTTGCTGGACTGATATGATACAAACTACTAAAAAATTGACGGAAATAGGAGGGACTGACGTCGGAGTACCAGGATCGAGCAAGAACAATGAGTATGAAAATATTAAAGACCCATCAAACGTCAAATCAAAGGGTTCTGGCGCAATAGGGGGGTCGGGCAGATCGAGAAGGTGTGGCAACTGTAAGGTATTTGGTCATAAAAAAACAAATTGTAAAGAACGACTTCAGAACCCTTAGCGATGCAGAGAATGAAGAAGAGCAAGAAAGACAACAGGTAATTTGTTGTCCAATATTTTATTACGTGTATGTGATTACAAGTTATAGTGATTTTAACATATTATTTGCAGAAGAAGACAGACACAAAAAAGCAACACGAGGAATGCTTGTGCTTCCATTCGTAGCGAGGAGCCGCAAAACACTAAGGTGCTAATTTCAATTCGGCCAAGACCCATTTATATCGGTTCTGCTTTTCTCCTGATTTACCATTGTTGATATAGAAACCTATCATCATCACTTGATAGTTGATCCTGCCCATAAAACTCGACTTTCCTAACAACTCGTTCCACCTCTATCAACCGCTGCTAATAATTTTATTGGGACCAAATCTTATATTTCAACATCCAGAAACAACGATTTCATATATAGAAGTCGAAGTTTGACATAAAAATAGAAGGGTTTTTTATTTCTTTCTGTTTCTTATTCTTGGTTTGATTATAACATGTTAAGAATTAAGATGGATGATCAACCTACATAAGCAACTAAATCCATATTCTATTTACATGTAAAGATTGGAATTTTTAAAGTGGAAACATAGAAAAGACGACAGCAGTGGAATGCTAGATCTAGTTTTTTCCTTTTTAATCAATTTTGGGTTTTTATAATCACATTGTAATTTATTTGTTTGGATTTAGGTTTTTTATTAGTGATAGAATAGTCCATTCATTTTAAAATATGGATTATAAAATTAAAAAACGGATTGTAAATAGCAATTGGTTTATTATCCCGTACAATGTTTTGAAACTTTTACATCCATTACAATATGGTATATTTTTTTTGCAGAAGAGATCTCAAACTCCACACGCAACTCAAAATAGTAGACAAGATTGTGCAACAACAACTGATGATGACGAGGTTGATGATGAAATGTGCACTCATTATAAACAATATGGTCATGACATTGCTACTTGTGGAAATGAATATATAAGCAATGATGGCGAGGTCAGTAATTACTCAAGTCATATAAAAAAGGTAATTTCAGAAAAATTGGCAATGTGTTTCTGTTTTGGCTTGTTTACTCTTTAATGAAAAATTGATCTCTGATTTTTTTACAAACAGAAGAAGCAAAAACATAATATTGCTTCAAATAATGTCCACGAAACTAAAGTCACCGGGGAAGCCGTAAGAGTAAGAATAATGATATGTCCTTGTGTCGATGATATTTCATTATATGAGATGTCGAAACGAATTAATATATGTCTTTCAACAGGAGACGATACAAACAAGACGATATATGAAGAGTCAACACAGAGCCGCTACCACCAAGAACATATAACTAGGTGGATTTTATACTCGTCAAAGGTGAAGAAGCTCGGAAGCCATTGCAAAAGCTGTGATCATAATTGATTTACAAATGCTAATCAGCACGAGTAGGAAACTCTTTGTTCAAACCTATTACATGTCATTTTCAAATAAAAATTTTGATTGTTGGTTTTAATATCTTCATCGAAAGGAGAAGCTACTGCAATTCTCCGATTTATTATTGGTGACGCTCAAATTGTACCAAACTACTGCCAGCAGCCATTGCTGCTACTCCAATCCCATACAAAATGATAAAATTGCTCACTGTTGCCTTCCAATGATTGAGTTAACATTAATGAGAATTTAAATAAAGTGTAAGGATTATAATTTTAGAAAGATTAATTAAAATAACTTAATATAAATTTACAAAAGACAACGGATACGATCGGAATTGAATCACAAAATGTAATTTACAAAATATGGTACTTTGAAAGTATATTGATTATGTTAGAATGATCATAAGAGAATTTTTCAAGCGCAAATCTTAAAAAAACAAGATAAAAGATATAATGTCTTCGTGATTATATAAATTAAATGGAGTGATCTTTGAGAAATTTTGTTTTTTATTTATTTTAATTTCTAAAATAAAATGGTCATTCACCGTCTAGATCTTATCCTAAAAATGAAGGGTTGAGATGAATCCATGCAGGCGGGAGTATGTAATACTCCGGAAGCATCGAAGTCTCTCTCTCTCTCTTTATATATATATATATATATACATTTCTTACTTTATTTAATTTGCTTCTATCTCTGTATCAATTAGGCAACGGTTACTGCCAACATTAATGATCATTACTGTTTTTTTAACTGCAATAATGTTTCTATTTGTTCATAAGTCTATATTACTATTACTTTTCATATAATCTCTATCCATCAATTATCGTGATCATTTGTTTTCTTTTTTATACTAAATATATCTATCTCTATTTATTATCCATGTGTATATTTACTTGCCAACTTCATGATTAGTTCTGAATTTTAAAGAATCTTAAAGTTTATACCTTCGGCTGATGCGGTTGGCTATTATTTCAATGTTATTCTTCATATTGATTCATTATTATGTTCTTCAAATTATATTATTGAACTAACATGTGTTTGTGCCATTTGATATTTCTGGTAGTAATTACATTTTATGGATATTGGATGTTGAAATCCTTTTAATGGCCTTGGTGAAACAATCAATGATGATAATGAAATATGTTATGCATACAAAGCCAAAGTTTTGATTACTCGTCATCATCTCAATGATAGGTCGAAAGATGAGTACCAAGAGACACAAGTTATCAAAAGCAAAAAGGTATAAAGATATTTATATGTCTCAAATATTTAGGTTGAAGTGACAAAATATCATTCTTTGAAGTGAATGATTTTACTCATAAAAGCCCGATATGGTTGAGTGTCTTACAAGACACGTATCTTGAGAAATGAACTATAGTATATGTTCCAAATTTTGATGGTTGAATGAGACATAGTATCACTCCATAAAATGAATGATTATAATCACATGTACAAAAGTGAAAAATACATTTATTCCCACAAGTGAGCACACTTATATGTTATTGTGGGTGAGAAGACATTATTTTGATGGTCATGAGAAAGATATTTTAGAAAGATATTTTTTCGCGGAAGGAATTTGTTAATTGATGTTGAAAATTTTCAATCATATGGAAGGTTAGACAACCATCAATTTTATCTTGATGGTAATATCCAAATGATACTAATATAGCCCTCAAAGTGAATGTGCAAAGACATAGGTTACACTATATTTGAAAGCATATGTAACTATGTGGAACCCTTTTATTCGGATGGGCATAACAATGGTGATTGTACATTTCATAACAACGGTCGATCCCTTAATTGGTGACATGGATGATTGGGCACATAGATGATGTAATTTCATTATTTACACAATGGATCATACTCATAACAATATGCATATTTTATGATGAGAATTAACATAATTATAATTGTGATATATATCTCATCGATAGTGCACCAAGATATATGAAGTAGTACAAAGTTTCTCTCAGTCTCTAGATCGAGCTATTGTATTGTTCACAAAAGAACAAAATTCTTACTCCAATTTGTTGAGTATCAAGAGAGGAACAATAATATGTATGGCCTATGGCTTATACAATTACTGAATCAATAATATTATCCTCCAATTTGTACTACACATAAGTTATTGTGATTGAGATACATATATATAAATGTAAACTATAAGTTTACTCGTCCTGACAACTATTATTTGACATAACTGGTGAGACCATCCCGGTTCAATCATGATGCGATATGATAAGTACCTCTATGGTCAATTTCAAAGATGTCATAATCTAAAGAGTATGTTCTATTGAACATTGTTGTGCACGATAATCTCAACTTGGGTATTCTAAAAAAATGATTCATAAGGTTATAGGGATTTAAGTAGCCCTTGTGACTCCCCTACTTCCAGGGAACACAAACAATTTTATGTTCTATCAGCAAGCTTTTGTTTCTAGAGGAGCCTCATTGCCTCTACCCATTGTTGAGTGAAATCTCCAACAAACCTTAACTAATTTTTGGTGTTGCTTGTTCTCAAATAGAGTAGATTATTGGATAATCATCAACTAAAGTAAGATCATTGCTCTTACAGCCAGAAAGCAAGGGTGATATTTGTTGATCTATACATCCAACATGTGAGCCAATTATTTAAATTGATACATAAACTAGATGGTCACATGTGTATATCAAAGCAAACTAGAATTTACGAGATTACTAGCTCAACCATTTTGGTTATGAGCATATTTTCATGAGTATCCAATAATGAAAATGTGTCATTGAGAACACATATTCTCCATTCATATTGTTGTCAACATGTCATTTACATGAACAACATAAATTCGCATTACGTCAAGCAATTATTATGAACTCCCCCATTATATTTGATTTTTGGGTTAACACCTTATACTTTTGATCTATGGATATATGGATGTGATATACACATCTAAAGTGCTCCACCACCATTTATTGGATGGGTTCTCAAAAAAGATTCAAACATTATGTTGATTACGAGTGCATTGATGGTAAACTATTTACATTGTTGTCAGGATATTTTGATGACTCGTTTAGAGATTTATATTCAAACTTCCCAACATTAGAGAGAGAAAACAAAAGGTGGACAAGAGATTAGATGAATGATCATATCATTTTGATTCTCGCACTAAGCAATATGAGTTTGAAGTTGAAAAGTATATAATTCATCATTTGCCATACACTTTACTAACCCAACAAGAGTAAAACTCTCATGTGCCAACTCGAAATGCTCAAGTAAAATTAGTGTCGATATTGGGCAAACTGACATCACAAATGCGTCTAAAACCTACATAAATCATGGTAGACCACTTGGTTCTAAAGCAAAAAAAAATCCTCAAAGTGGAATGAAGCTATATATCAAGATGGTCTAATTGAGATTAAGATTATTTTGAGAAAAAACACCAAGATAAATAAATAATAAGCTCAAGAAGAGCATTGTGTACCTGATAAATTTGAACATAGATATCTCAATTATATATATCTTTGATGAAAAATACTGGAACCGCAAAAAGCCAACGTCGATGAAATTTTTCCGTATACTGCAACGCTAAATATGATAGTTGAAATGAGGAACATGAGCCAACATGAATGCAAAGAAAGAAATCATTGGCTGAAAAAATTCAATTGAGGCAAAACCAAATTCCTAAGCGTAATGAAAAGTTTTAAGACATGAAGTCTTTTATATGAAGATGTTAAGCAAATGAGACATGCGTTTATCTATGTCTTGATAGTTATGAGACATCTCATTTTGAAAGGTTTTGTACATCAAACCTATAAATTCTTTATTATGAGAAAACATATTCTCATGCAGTGGATGTAACTATTTTCATTATTTGATTAGTCTGGTAATTTGTGAAGGGAAGGAGTTTGCCCATAATGAATTTCATTGCAACCTATATGGATGGTTTGCATAATACGAATACACAAGTATATATGAAATTCCCTCGAGCATTTATTTTGCTAATAAGCAAACAATTCAAGTTTATGTGAACAAATTATATTCAATTGACGTCATATGATTTAAATGATTGAGAGAAGTGGTCCATTTAGCATATCATATATTGCTCTATCCATATAATTTGACTTTTTCATGTTGAGTTGAATTTTGAATGTTGTAACATCATCTTTGAAATATATATATTTTTATTGTTTCATACAAAAAATTTCTTGATTTTATTTGTTTTCAAAATGCATTTCTCTTGTTTGTAAGGTTTTAAATGTCATCATCATCATCTTTGATTACATAGATGACATACACTTTATTGAGACTCTGAAAGAGTGTCTCAAAGCAATCAACTATTTGATTAGATAGAGAGATCGAGATGAAAATGTGGAAGAACAAATCTTACCACTAGCTTAGAAATTATGCATCTCTCTCGAATATGATTATTCTAATAATATCCCACCAAAGGTTATAAGGATATATATACCATGGCTATAAGTGCCTTGATGGTGATAAGATCACTCTATGTGTATCTATGTCGAGTTTAATCGACCTTCATAAACTCATGAAACTACTTAGTGGTTTGTGAAACAAACTAATAAAGCAATACCACCATTCAAAGACATGATCCTATAAATCATGGATGAAATACATTTTGCATATATCCTCAAGTTGAAAAAGGATTGTATTAGATTTGATATGTCTCGGTGCATCATTGCACAAATGCGTCACCAACTTATTTGATAAACATGACAACATGAATTTCGAGAAAATGATGAAAAGTAATGTGATGGTTATATACTCCTTTTCTCTTCAATGGGTTTTTATCCTATGTGGTTTTCCTAGTAAGATCTTAATTAGACATATTCCCATCTAATGGTCATCCAAGGGGAGTGTTATGTAAATATTGATTATGGATAAACTCCAAAAGAGGGGGAATAATATTTTCACGAGTTTAAATCATCGTGAAACAAGTGCGCTCAAGTCATAACTTGACTGATTTATTCACCAAGCCTTTTTCTACATCAATTTTTGGGAAGCTAGTCTAAAATATCAAAGTTTGTCGACTGAATGATCTCAACTGTTATAATGATGACGGGGAGTCAATATGGGGGGGGGGACGATATCATTATCAGGGGGAGTCGATACGCAATGCACTCTTTTTCCCTTAACCATGGTTTTTTCCCAATGGGTTTTCCTGGTAAGGTTTTTAACGAGACAATATCAAATAGCGTATTTAAAGAACATGATGCACATTCCTAACCAATGGATATTCAAGGGGGAGTGTTATGAAGAATATATGTGATGAATGTTCATTACTCGATGTAATTCAATAACATTCATAGCCTCATTCATGTGCTCATTCATGTACCTATTCATATATGTAATAATGCTAGAATCCTATGAGATTATTACTCACCTATAAATAGATGTTCATCTTATACCAATATGATATGAATAAGAAAGTTATCTTTCCTTCTCTTTTGTGTCTCTTCCTTTCCATTGTTTTTTGTAGTTATATTTTCGATCCATTAGTTTTTTTAACAAAGGTCAGGTTTTAACCCCTAGTAATTGGCTCATAATTAGAGAAATAACTTTCTAATGCACAAAATGGGAAAGGTTAAATTATACCACAAATTAAGTTGTTATAAATGTCACCTCGATGGAGTTGACAAAATCTAAACTCTGGCTGCACTGAGGCCGACAAAAATCCTGATATAGACTTACACATCATTTGTTATCAAATGAACGAGGAATACATTTCATTTCAAAATGAATTACTTGTAGCATTCATTCTCATATGAATGCCTATGTTTGGAATATCATATTCAATTCTTAAAAATAAATTGAATTCATTCCCCAAATCATGTTTGGTATAAGATTCAGAATTGAATTAAATTTATAGTTTTCACGTATACCCTTTCAGCAAACAGAACATTGTTATTACTCATTGAGAAGAAGAGCTTATTAAATTAGCAACTATCTATCACCTTAACCAACATACTTATAATCATAACGTTGTAATCATACCCTTCTGGAAATCACTACTGTAGGATTCTATGCACACCTCAGGTAAATGGCGTAAGCCCTTCTCCGCTCCCAACTTAACCATTGCGCTCGATACACGCTCCTTTGGTGAGGCTTGTGGAAGGGTCCCAAGCTGGTTTTCTTTAAGCAGCGACAGCTCCAGTGGACAGCTCTTCTCTTGATTTACTTCCTAGCCCTCGTTTGATCCGCTAAACCTTACTTTGGTGGCTCTCATGCCATCTTGGTTTCCTCCACTTCCCCCCTGCATTAAGATTAATGTGGACGGCGTTGTGGCAGACCCTACTGGTGGTGTGGTGTGTTTGATTGTTCGTAATTCCGGTGGGATGCTCTTACAAGGCATTGGGAAAACTTATCCAGGACTCCTTGATCCCTATGTCATGGAGCTCCAGGCAGTCCGCGACGCGTGCGAGTGGTGTTTCCTCCATGGCTTCTGGAAGGTGGATATTGAGGGTAATGTGGAGGTTGTTCTCTCCAAACTTTTCCATCGGCGTGTGGGCTATGTTGTGGGTGGCTATATTGTCGCAGAGATTCTTGCCTACTTGGCTGCATGCCCGCGGTTATAGGTTGAGGTGGTCTGTCGTGCCGTCAACAGAGTTGTTCATAATGTAGCTTGCCTATGTGGAGTCCAATCTCAAAATTTGTGATGCAGCATAATTTTATATGTTGTTTGCTATCTTGATGGAAGAGAAAGTCCATAACATTTGTTCTCATAATAATTATAAAAAAAAAAGAACATTTGTTCTCATAATTTCTTTAGCGTACTAAGTTTCTGATAAAGTAACCAATTCAAGGGCGACACCTATATCCACTATGCATGAATGATGACACACTTTTTTGAGGAACTTTCAACAAGTATTCTTAACAGATGATTTCGATATATATGTTTTCTTCGCTTAAGAAGAAGGTTAACCAACCAACCACATGGATGATTGCCATTCGATCGTGAGTCGATGTCTGTGTTAGATTTCTATGGAATTTCAATTCCCACATATACTTTATAGTTAAAAATATAAAAATGCAGTTAGATGTCTTGACCTGAATGGCTGCCTTCCTACACCTTAACCCAAAAGATGTGTTGGGGCTATGGATGTTTTTCTTCTAAGGGAGGGTATATCATGTATCTGTGTTAAAAATTATTTGATCTTTCGAGTGAAGTGCAATTTAAGGGGGACATTCCTATTTTATTTTATTTTATAATTTTGTGTATGTATATAACCATCATTGACATTCTTTCCTTCACTCACCTTTTCCCCGACCAAAGACCAAGCTAAGAAAATATGAAGCTCCAACATATGATCAATGCCATTGCCGTATTCTATTATCTCCTTGGTAATTAATCCCCCTACTTTTACTTTATAAATATATCATCATACTAATCAAATATCTAACATTAGCGTTTGCATTAGAATTCCAATATCAGTCTCCTACTATATCACATCCAACGTTTACCGTGCATTAACCTAGCTAGTAGCTAGCTTGTTGAGATAATTTAACTATGTATTTAATGCACTCAATACTTATAGGTTGTTTTTTATTTCGAATATAATATTATAGGTTGTTTAAACTTTTAAATGAAATATTTGGATATCGTATGAATTATTTAGCCCAAAATATTTTATTAGGCATCAAAAATAAATGTGATATTTTCACACTAGAAATTTAAAATAACTCGCTTTGGTTTTATTTAAAATACATGTAATAGTATCTTGACTTGAATGGTTGGGTTTGATAACATATTATTATTTTTTAAATCCAAAACTAACCCTTATTTATTGTAAACTCTATTGGTAGATGGAGGTTATTTATGAGGACAATACATTTTATTGAAAAAATACCACATGTGAATTATTTTATCATTTTAAATTAGCCAAACAAAATAATTTATATACTATAAATCATTTACCCTATATAAATACAATATTTTCAACTAATACATTATTGGGTATTATATATCCTATAGCCTTAAAAAATAGGTTATAATTATTTATTATCCATACCATACTGCTAATTAATCATATAATTACATTTTAATACTGCAGGGGTAGCATTAGGCCATCAAGTAAACTTTTATGTGCACAACAAATGTCCCTTCACAATCTGGCCCGCCACAGCTCCTAACGCCGGCCATCCTGTCATCGCCGACGGCGGATTCCATCTCCCATCCGGTTCAACACAACGTATAACCGCTCCATGGAACTGGTCCGGCAGATTCTGGGCCCGAACCGGCTGCAATTTCCAACCCGCCGCATCCAACTGGCAACCCGCCTGCGACACCGGCGACTGCGACGGGCTCCTGCAATGCAACGGGCTGATCGGAACCCCTTCGGCGACTCTCATCGAAGTCACCCTTACAGCGGACAAGGGCGGGCCGGCTTTCTACGACGTTAGCTTGGTCGACGGCTACAACATCCCCGTGGCCGTCCTGAGCCGACCCCTTTCGACTAAGTGCGCCGTCGGCGGATGCCTCAGGGATTTAAACGGTTGCTGCCCGCCGGAGCTCCAAGTGCTGAGCCGCGATGGGTCGGGGCGGGTGGTGGGTTGTAAGAGCGCTTGTACGACGTTCAACCTCGACTCGTTCTGCTGTCGGAACGAGTATGGACGGCCAGAGAAGTGTAAGCCGAGCGTTTACTCGAAGATGTTTAAGGATGCTTGCCCTAGTTACTACAGCTACGCGTATGATTCGCCGCCGCCGTTGGTGAATTGCAGTGCCAAGGAATATGTCGTCACTTTTTGTCCTTCCTCCTGGGGTGCCGACGAGGGCCAAATTGTGGACAACGTCGTTATGTGAGATTTCGGGCGGTGAACTTGATGATTCGTAGTTGATGATTAGTTTGTGGAATAAATAATAAATTGTTCAGGCTGGAGGTGGATGATATAATTTCATTTATGTTGCGACTTAGCAATTAAAATTTTACATACCTATTTATTTGGTTCAAATATTTAAGAAATTATGTTAGGGGTTGTTTGATATGCAAGGTATTGATATTAATATCTTGTAATGATTAGCTATTGAAATTGGTTTTCATACATAAATAACTTGTTGATTTCTAAATTATAAAACCATTAGTCGATAACCTCCATGATAACTTGTGAATACTTATAACTCACAGTCACTAGGATGTTTACAATCTTCTAAATTGCTACTTTAATTTATTGCAAGTAATTGGATGTGCATATTCGAGAAATTTCAGTTTACTACAGGTGCTAGAAATATTTTTTAGTTTGTTTATCCTCCAAATAGTCTTGAATAGCAAATGAATTGACATTGTTTTTAAAATTGATTAAACACATTAATATTAATTTTATTTGAATAATAAATGAAATTAACAATATTTGTGCAGATAATAATAATGTTTAAGTGACACATGCAATTAATTATACAAAATGTCTTTTGATTTTTTTTATTTCCATTGGTAATACACAAAGTGCTAGGGGAATACCTAATAGGATAATGTATTAGAATTATAAACACTTATTGTCCATACTAGAAATGGTTGTTCGGTCACGGGTTTGAAGGGTCACGGGTTCGCAGGCCACAAGTTTGTCGGGCCACGGGTTTATCGGGCCACGGATTGTCGGGTTTCGGGTTAATCGGATTATGGGTTCATCGAATCACGGGTTCACCGAATCACGGGTTCTTCGGGTTTCGGGCCGGACGGATCACGGGTTGGCTCGGGTTGCCCATCGGGCCATCAATTTACAATCAATTTACAAAATATAACACATAAATTTTATTTAGATAATAAAAAATAGAATTTAGATTCAATAATCATTTTCAAATTTTGTTTTATTTAAATTTTACAAAATTGAGATTACAATTTGAATTTTAAAATAGTAATAGAATTTATAGAAATTAGATTACAAATTGAAATTTTAATTTTAGGATTACAAAATCGATGATGAAAAAAGTAAAAAAACCCCTCCAAATTGGCGGTCATTTTATCATTAAAATTTTTCATTCTTGTTCAGAATTTATCATTTTTATTTATTGTGTCTTTTCTTCTCTCATTATTTTTGTAAGTCAACAAAACTTGATTAGTTTCTACTATTTATTTTGTTAATGCTAATAACTAAACAATAAAAAGAATATAATGTTGAATTCAACTACCCAACTTCAGAAGGGCAGTACCTCAATTTGGTTCTTAGTCTATGTTATAAATATTGAATGTGTTGTATGTAAGCTAATTGATATTATCCACTTCTTTTGAAGAAATATGATTCTCAACCTGCAAGTGAGAATTGAGCAATAATATCATATTGTATTGAATACAAAAGGTTAGCTTTTATGAATATTTATTTAAAATGAACTAATTATTTTTTAAGCAAATGCCATCAAACTAATATGAGATTATGGAATAATTATCTATTAGAACTTATGATAAACTATACTTGGGAGAGAACTTCATACTTTGTCGTATGATATGACGGGTTAAACGGGCGGGCTAGGCGGGTCGCGGGTTAGTCGGGTTACGAGCTGTCGAGTTAGGGTTAATTGGATTACAGGTTACTCGGGTCACGGGTTAATCGGTAATGGGTTAATCAGATTACGGGTTCATCGGTTCATGGGTTCATCAGATCAAAGACTAGGCGAGTTTCAAATTGTTGACTTTTTAATCAAACAGATTACGAATCGGGCTGGACTAAGTGGATTGGGTGATCTTGTCGGGTCGGGTTAGTTTTTGCCAGCTCTAATCATGTTGTAAAATATTAGTTATTGAAATGAATTAAAATCATGACTTGGAACAATTAGCCACCTTAGCCAAGATCACGAAACTTAGGTTTACACCCCCATGATGCGTCCTCGCGTGGAACTGCCGAGGGATCGGACGTACCCTGGTGGGAGACGTGCTTCATGACTTTTGTGGTTGACATCATCTCATATTTCTTTTTTTTTTCAAAAATGAAGGCAATATCAGCTAGGGTTGGCAGTTTATTTTGGCCTTTGGGGTTTATTTGTAGTAATATGATAATAACGAGCATGCTGGTGGCATTGCTCTAGGTTGGCATAGTGATTTCTCGTGTGTTGTGGTAGCACATGACTCTTTCTTTATTATTGTACGAGTGTTTCTTTTTCATGGTATGGAAATATTACTCGTTGGTGTGTACTCAAGTTGTCATGATAATATCCAATCAGCACGTGTCCGAATTAATACATTATGTCTCCCTTCCTTCTTTGGTGCTAGAAATTTCAATGTAATTACCTCCGACATTGATAAAGAAATGAGGAAATCCCATCCGGGCTACTTTGGTTGCTCAATTTCGGTACTTTTTTAATCGAGGTCATTTATTTGATATCGGATATAACCACATGGATTTTACATGGAATAATCGTAGCTATACCTCTTCGTCGGTATTTGAATGTCGCCTTGATCGATTTCTATTGGACCCAATTCTATTCACCTCTTTCCCCAATGCTTGTGTGACCGATTTATCGAATCTTGGTAGCGACCATCATGCAATCATACTACCTCTGGACCCGATGGGCTCTCCACTCGGTCGTCAATTTTTCCGTTTTGATAATAGGTGGCTCACAAATGAGGAGCTCCATGCCTTAGTATAACATCAAGTTGGTCGATCCCGGTTGAAGGTTCTTTCATGTATCAGTTGCACTCAAAACTTAAGCGCCTTCGTCATTCCCTTTATGAGTGAAGTCGATCTGGGGTCTCAAAATCGGTGAAGGCCATTCACTCAATCAAGGGATAATATTTGGGCCTTGTGTTCTACTTCTCCAACCCCATGGGAGAAAATCTTTAGCCTTAAGCGTGACCTTGCTCAGGCTTGCGCACCCGAGTCTGCCTACTGGAGAGCTCCGTGCAAAACTGATTGGCTACATTCAGGGGATAAGAATACTTCCTTCTTCCATTGGTCAAAGCTCAAGAGAGACACCATTTCAACTGTCTAGGAATGTTAGTACTGGATGATGGTACGACCTTGGAATCTGAAGAATCCAAACTCTCACATGTTATGGAATTCTACTCTTCCTTATTCTAGTCCCAAGACCCAGCTCCGGCTGATATTTCCTCTATATTGTTATTGCTTGGCCCACCAAGAATTAGCAGCCATGAACATAGCCATGCTGACTCCGTTCAAAGATGTTGGCATAAAGGAGGTATTTTTCTCTATCAGGGCATATAAAGTGCTTGGACTTTGGGCCAAGATATCTACAACGCTACTCAAGCATTTTTTCACTCGTCCTGATTACTAAAGAGTGTCAATCACACCTTTCTTTCTTCTTCGAGGGATGTTCATCCAATTAAGGTTTGCAAGCTTCCATATAAAACTATTTCAACGTTACTCACCTATCGGCTTGTGGCCGTTCTACCTCATATCGTCTCTCCTACTCAGATTAGCTTTGTTCCAAATCAAGACATTTTAGGAAATATTATTATCACTCATGAAGTTATGCATTATTTTCATTTTATGACTAAAGGTAAAGCTTCTTTCATGGCTTTAAAATTCGATATGGAAAAAGGCATATGATCGGGTCTAGTGGCACTTCCTTGTTTGAGGTCTTGCGTTCATCGGGTTTCTCGGCCCAATGGATCGTGTGGATTTGTGAATGCCTTTTTACAACTTCTCTTTGTCTTTGTGAACGCCGTCCATCTTCCTACTTTTTTCCTTCTCTGGGTCTCCGGCAGGGTGATCCTCTCTCCTCGCTCCTTGTTGCAATCTGCACTAAAGGGTTCATTGCCATCATAAATTATGCGATCTCGAGAAAAGTTCTAACTAGCATCCATATCAATCGCCACTTCTCCCACCTTATCCCATGTGTATCGTTCCAGAGCAACAGTTTTTTGGTATATTGAAGACCACATTGTCCATCTGCTACAAGGCTAGAAATCGCAATGTCTTTCACATATCGGGATGGATATCAAATCGATTTTCTCATAAATCTCTTGCCATGTCGGTCTTTCATCTTCATGCTACTTTATGAAAACGTCTCAATAAATTGGTTGTTATATTTTAAAGGGGCAACGCGACCTCCACTCATCGTATCCACTAGAAGTCATGCGGTTTCTTATGCAAACCAAACCTTGGACGACGTCTTGGACACCCTTCTTGGGGGTCGTTAAGAATTATTCATGGAATGACTCTCCTTCTTTCGAGTTCATGATGGTTGGTGGATGAGAGTCTCTCAATCTCCACTACATATATCAAACTCTTTTTTTGTGGCGATTATGGAAGTCTAATTACTTAGTTGCTTTCTCCCGCTCACAACCATCTATTAAGTCTCTTGCATGTCATTTCAATTCTCAGTGGTAAGAAGGTTAGGCAGCAGCTCAACTGCAAAGCTCTAGTAATGCTAACACAGTGTCGTATACAATCCCTATGACATCAATTCCTAGACAACATGTTTTTTTTTCCTAATATAGAAGACAAGAAATAAAAGGTGTCCATTTTGGAGTATAATGGATTCGAACCCAGGACCTCTGGGTAACCAGACACGTACTTTACCACCGGAGCAACTCCTTTTGGACTAGACAACATTCTTGCCGGTACTTTGTTGACGCAACTATTCGACCCAACTTCCCCCCGCCATCGGTTACGGCTCCATCGGGATCATGTGTGCGACTCTCTAGTTACGACATCATACCATGTTCTCTCCCATTGCACAAACCCATTGGTCTTGGAGCTTCTCCCGGTCTGATGGGCCATGACCCTTCCCTCTTCTCACCCCTAGGTAGAAACTATTATATTCACATATTCGGCTGAGATGGCTCGATGGATACGGACATCAGATGCGGTCAAGTGTTTATTGAGGCATACGACTTCTCCAATCACTTTTTTTACTTCTACATCAAGTTCGTCCCACTTCAGGATAATAGAGCTGCTCATACTTTGGCACGCGAACCTCTACAATATATGGATTCAGCTGCACAAACCCTAGATTTACGTTATTGCTTGTAATCTTCCACCAATTTAGGGTTCACATTTCCTTCCTTCCTCTTTCCTCTTATCTTATCCACTCATTCTTTCTTATCTCTGATCTACTATACTATACGAGACCACCGATGGCAGTTGCTTCTAATTTTTTATCCCGTAGCGAGCATAGAAGCAACATGAGAGAATTTGTTAGCCTGTGACTATAAATTGAGGGAGATGGTCAACAATGTCTATACTAACCACAACAGTTTTATAACCATACCATTTTCAATCTGTATATGTTACGAACTGTCTCGAAACGCAGAACGCAACAACCCTGACCCTTCCTCCTCTAACCGATGTACATTTCTTTGAGAGGCAGCTTTCGACACCATGATCTACACGTCCTTTAACTCCATTACTGAGGAGTAGCAGGTTTTGAATAAAAAGGTGATAGTTGTGGAGAAGAAGACACAAGGTGAATCATGAATCGCGATATTAGGGTTGCAGAATTGGGGGTTTAGGGGTACTGAATATTAAAGGCTGAGTCGGGTTTTGTGGATCAGGTTTTGCGGATCGGGTTTTGCTGAAGTTGTCTCGAATAAAATGATTCGTAGCTTGCGAAAACATAGCACAATTGGTTATTTCTCTCCGTTCGTATCTCTTTTTTCAATTTTTTCTTTGTCTAATACGTAAAATGCGAGTAAGTATACCATCAAATATAAGTTAACAAAAATAAAGAAATTTCAAATCGATACATATATTTTCAAGAAATGGTGATTTTTTTCTCGGCCTCAATCGTTGCTTGTTTCCATCCCCAACCCCTTCAATAAACCCTAAACGAAAAACCATCGCAGAGAAGACACGAGCTCTGTTTCGTTTCCAGCAGTAGGCTTCAACTATGGCGGATCCACAACAAACCGCCTCCGTCTCCAAAACCTTCAAGGTGAAGCCTAAACTTCAATCCAAACCTAGAAACCCTTCTAAAACCATAGAATCCAAATACTGGTCTTCTTTCAAAACAACCAAGATCGAGAATCTCCTCTCTTCAATCCCTTCAATCGAGTTTTCCCCCAATTACCCCAACCCTAGCTCCTTCGCCGCCGCCAATCTCACATCTCTAACTTTCTTCTCCGGCCAAGACTTCTCCAAACTCTCCAACATTTCCGTCTCCCGTGATACCGTCACTTCCTGCTCGTTCCGCTCCGACGGCGCTCTCATAGCCGCCGCCGACCTCACAGGAGAAATAAAGGTCTTCAATACCAAGACCAGGGCGCCACTGCGTCGTCTCCGCTCCCACACTCGACCCGTCCGGTTTGTGAAATATCCATCTCTGGACAAGCTGCACTTGGTCTCCGGCGGTGACGATGCCATTGTCAAGTACTGGGACGTCAGCACTGAGAGCGTGGTCAGCAACTTGCAAGGCCATAAGGATTACGTGAGGTGCGGCGACTGCTCTCCCATCCATGGCGGGAGCTTTTTAACCGGTTCTTACGATCACACCGTCAAACTGTGGGACGTGAAGGACGGGTGCAACGGGAAGGCAGTGGTGGAAGTGAATCACGGTAAGCCGGTGGAGGACGTGATGTTCTTGCCGTCGGGGCTAATGTTTGCTACTGCAGGAGGCAACAGCGTGAAGATATGGGACGTAACAGGGGGAGGGAGGATGGTGCATTCGATGGAGAGCCATAACAAGACTGTAACTTCAATTTGCTTGGGAATGATTGGAGGAGAATACAGAATACTGAGCGTAGGTTTAGATGGGTACATGAAGGTGTTCGATTATGCTAAAATGAAGGTAACTCATTCAATGAGGTACCCTGCTCCGCTAATGTCGGTAGCCGTGTCACCCGATGGGAAAAGGAGGGCGATTGGGACTTCGAATGGGATGATATTTGCAGGGAAGAGGAAGGTTAAGAAGGATGAGGATGGCGTGGAAGAGGGTTCAGAATATGGAATTTTGAAAGGATTGGGAATTGGAGGAGAGATGAAGAGAGTGTTAAGGCCGACGAATTTCAGGTACTTCCATAGAAGCCAAGGGGAGAAGGCTAATGAAGGGGACTATTTGGTGAGCAGGAAAAGGAAGGTGAAGTTGGCAGAGCATGATAAGCTGCTTAACAAGTTCAGACACAAAGAGGCGCTTGTGTCTGTGCTTGGGAGTAAGGATCCGGGGAATGTGGTTGCAGTTATGGAGGAACTGGTGGCCAGAAGGAAGCTCATCAAGTGTGTGATGAACCTAGAGGAAGACGAGCTTGGGTTGCTGCTTAGTTTTCTACACAGGTATGCAACCATGCCGCGGCATTCGAGGCTGCTGATGGGATTGACAAGGAAGGTTCTGGAGTTGAGGGCTGAAGATATCAAAGCTTCGGATGAGTTGAAGGTTTCTATTAGGAACCTTAAGAGCTCGCTCGATGCCGAGATCAGGATACAGCAGTCGTTGCAAGAGATGCACGGTATCATTTCTCCTCTCTTGAGAATTGCTGGCAGAAAATAGTTAGACTTGTATCTGTTTGATTGATACACTCAATTTTGGTTCTCTCCTCATTTTGAATGTTTTTTGTTTGTCTTATTTTTATGGATATTTGAATGCAACCCTAAAGTGTACCCTTCGATTACTGTTCATCTAATGCCATTTGCCAATTTTGCTAACTTATTTTTTCTTTCTCTGGAGGATTGTTCCTCTGTTATCCGATGAGTTTAAGATAATTTATCCACCACGGGGTAAGGGTCTGATTTCTAGCCGATTTAGCCACCCAGACCGCTTTGGAGGTGATGGTCTAGGGAGCGGACTGTGGCGAGATGTTGTTGGGAGCGACAAGCGATGAGATGTGACCACAAAGGCCGATCAATGTTGAGGGCCATTGACTGCGCTAACGACTTGTTGGCAGTTGGAATAAATAATTGTTGAGTCATGGTGCTGCAAGGAGAATTTGAGAGCCTCAAAGATAGCACGACATTTCGCAATTAGGGCAGAATACAGTAGAAAACAACTGCCTTCCCGTAGACTGCCTTGTCCGTTCGAGAGTTGTCACTTAGATAATTGGGGGTGAATGGCAGGGGAGACGAAAGTGATTGTGTTTGTTTTTTTAGCGAACCAGAGTCGGGAAGAAATAATTGAGCAAAACAGTCCATCATTTAGTAAAGAGAAAAAATCATACATGCTTTCACTTATACTGATCACTTGCATAAAAGTACATACATTTGGTTCCGAGTCAGTCTCTAGATTAGCTGCAAGCCGGAATGGTAGTGAGGCAGCGCCAACCCAGCCGTACTGCAAGATGCCATAAAAGTAGAAAGATTTACATATTCATCTACTATTATTACTACTGTAGCATTGACGTATTGTCAGTTGGGATCCCACGCTACCTCGTAATACCTGCCAAAATCAATAACCAACAATCCCCAAGTTGGTCAGTAGAGACGAGGAGCAGAGCAGTTGCTACGACTTAAGCACACAAATGTTCAATCGAAACCACCAAATTTGTCAAATTAGTGAGAACCGTTAGTTATACATTACCTGATGCCCTAGAAGCTGAAACTCTATTTCTCAATGCGCTTAACGGAACATCTTCATCTTCATCTTGACCCTGTCCCTCTTCTTCATCCAATGCACTGATGGAATCGGCTTCACTTGAACTATGGTCATCAAACAGTTTCTTCCCATTGATGTTTCTCCGCTTCCTTGGACGAGCTCTTCGCTTAATTGTATTACCCTCCTCTTCGGTCAATTGACAAACAAACAATAGTACCAGCCTTCAGAGAAGGATGCAAGAGGGAATTAAAAAAGACAACTTATGTCAACAGGGAGACAACTGACGTGCTGGGACATCAAAGGATTTGAAGAAACGATCCCTTTTAAAACACAACATCAAGCATTAATCAAACAGCTATAGGATAAGCAGTGATAAATTAAAATAGAAAATAAATCTACTGTAGAACATGTTACTAGTAGCCTATGGTAGTCCTGCAAATATATCCTTATGTACCCGACAAAACCACAGGGCCAGAAAAAGATTATTAGGAGGTGAAGTATCAGCAGACCTGGGATTGGGAAGCCTTCATTCTTAGCATACTTCTCTTGCAGGCTGTTCACAAAATTATTATAGGGGCGCCAACCACTTGGATCTTCATCACTGTTCACATTCTCAGTTCTGCGTTCCACATCCTTGAGACTATTTACAACAAATAAAAACATCAATCAAAGACCCAACTAAATATTTGTCTTAGTCTATTGCCAATTGAGATTGTAGGCTTACATTTCCAAGATGTCAGACACAGGAAGTCTGGGAACGAAATGAAGCACCACACCTTCGAGAAATGATAACTGTTTCGGAGCATCTAAGAAAGCATACTCAATACCACCCTTCACCATTTTAAGAATATCCAACCAATGCTTATTTCGAGCAGCACCCACAAATGACCCAGAAATTCGGGCAGCCAGATCCTTGCAATCTTGAAACGTCTTGCTTGTCACCGATTCATCAGCCGTTCTGTCAACTTCTAACATATGCCGTCCATATGCCTATTTCAAAGGAAAGTAGAAAAGTTGGACATATATTAAAGAGCTTTGACAACTGTAGCCACCACCAGGTGTACTACTGCTTCATGCAAGTACATCCAAGTCGCACAGAAAGCTAAATGCGTTGAAAAGAGACTATTTAAGCTTTACGCTTGCCACTATGAAATGAAACTGAGACACATAAATAGTTAGGCATGAAAACGGAACAGCTTTATCTCCTGTTCATGTTTGTATCATAACAACTTTTGGAAAAAACATGATGAAATACCTTCAACTTGTCAAGCAGAAAATATGTGCAATTCGCCTCTCTGATCCAAATTTCATTCATGAAAATACATATCTTACCTTCTTCAAAGCTTCTAGGAAGATAAAGGGACAATCATCTCCACTTTTCTTTATAGCAATGATAAAATGTTTAATGACATCTGTGATGCCCGTACCATGCATTACAAAGTGAGATATGATTTGTGGACAAAGATATTCCTGCAACCAGGAAAGAGGATCAAGTGAGCAAACTGCGGCGTATGGGCTTGCAGGAGAAATCAATTGTAGAATCCATTCTACTCCGCACGCTGACTAGCATTCTTAGACCCTACCTTAACTGGCCAATGAAAATAAAGGAAGAAAAAGCAAGTGGAAGAAATTGTTACTTTCGAAACAGCATCAGTGGTAGCTAACTTGGCAGCAGCAATCATAATAGCATCTCTATTTGTCTCTTCAACGTACTCGTTCACACGTTCATCTTCTGTCACATCTACAAGATTTAGGCAATAATTAGCATGATGTTGAACGAATAAATCAAACAGGTGCAGAAGCACGGAACGATCTACTTCATATCAATAATGAATCTGTAACTTACACCAAACCCATTAAAGGGGTCCACTAGGTCCTATTAGTAAAGCTTACTGCCCATACTAGGGGCAAGTTACACGAAAAGTGGAGAAAGTGAGAAACTATAGTTTCACCTGTAACTTTCAGCTGCTTCTCACAAAGCTTCCAAAACCCACGGAGAAAAGATGAGTCAGGGCTATAGCCCAAACTTTCCAGTTGGCTTGATGAAAAATTACTATGTCGAAATAGGCAACATGCCTCTGCGATTATGATGCAAACCTGTCACGAAACAATTAATAATCAAAACACAATATAAGTCAGAATACTTGCTGTAAAATCAAAATGTGGTTTATGAATAACCAGAATAGAAAGATGGATAGAAACAGAAGTACTACCCTGCAAGCTAACTGATCTTCGTAGGTATGCCCCTCCTCATCAGACTGGCTACCAACAAAGTATTGGAGTTCTTTAAACAAGGTATCTTGTTTCACCAGCAAGGAAGATAAAGCTTCTTCAGAGATGGTTTCACTATTAACAACAGCATGTAAAGACCAAACCACATGCAAATACATGTTGAGAAGCAGAAAACTCGCAACCTGCGTAAGCAACACTTAGCATAAGTGAAAGAAAAAATAAAAAGTACAATTCATCAGAGTTACTTTTTGCATGTAACAAGCGAACCTCATCATTTCCAGTTCTGAAATCATGAAGAACGTTAACAAAATCTTCAAATAAACTCTCAAGTGGTACAGTCTTCGACAATTGAAGCTCATATAACCTTTTCAAATTGACAAGAAGAGAGTATTCATCTCCATCCTGCAAAGCAACATTATATCAGATCCTAGGCAAATCCATTAATAAAGAGAAGAAAAAAGTTGACGTGGGCCTTTACAGCAACTTCTTTCAGAGCAGATTGAAGCTTAGCAATAAGCTCATCCTCGAGATACTTCAGCTGATTACAGGAAAAATCTTTCAGCTCTCCTTTGCTCTCTACTGAGCAAAAATTAAGTGCTTTCACACAAGATCTCAAGGCCTCCTTCTCCCCATGTTTAAAAAATGCCTCTTTGATGAGTAGCAGAACACTTCTGAAGTTCTGAAAAAGTAGAGCAGATATCAATCTCAATTCTGAAAGATTGAACGTTTGGTAGACTTGCATCCAAAATTCTGGAACCAACCTCGTCCTGTCTCTTGAGTGAATAAAGCTCCAAGTCCATATACAAAATTGTCTCGACCAATGAAGGTATCTTTGATTTCTCAGCCACATATTTCCGTAGCAGAAGTGGGTAATTTTTCATCATTGCTACTGTTATGTCCCGCTTGCTAGTTTCAAATTGTTCCTGAAATGTGTGCACATTATTAGAGACAGCAGAATTAAGCAAACTAAGCAAATAAGAAGTCCAAATGGGGATAAGTAGGAAACTAAGCTAACACTGCAAGATATCAACTTCAAACATTCAAATGTATGAATATAGACTTTCGTGAAGATACAATTTTGTAGCTTCAGTGAATGGAAATGCAAACTTGGAGATGATCATAAAACAATTCTCGCGTTAAGAATCAAGCCTACATGCAAGATCCCCACAACATACTAACATGAAAACTCAATACATAAGTGGCAGAGGTTACAGACTCTTTGTGCTTTGTTGTAATATTGTTTTCGGTTGTCTGATGACGGAACAATTCTCTGTCCAGCAGCTTTTCTGGTAGAAGCAAAAAGAAGTCTGACCAAGTTTGTGGCATCATCATCAGTAAGCTCTGTCCTGGGATTCTCGTCCAGGAGCATGGATATAATACACTTCCAGTCCTGCAAGAATATACAGACCATGTTGGATTCAGCTTACATAAACACCACTTATAAATATTTCAACACTGCAGAAACCTATTGAAATACTTATTAAGCAAATAAGTAATAACAAGGATAAAAGTGAGCCAGGCCAGAGCTTGATGAAAGATTAGGATGTAAAGACCCCAACCCATCATCAAACACCGCAATTGGCAACAAACTCTGTAATTCTTATGATAATTGCCTACCTTCATTGCTTTCATGTACTCCCACACATCATCGATAACATAGACACTGAGTATTGGGTCTGTTGAAAACTCCCTCAAAATTTGCAGCACTCGACTGAGGAGTACCTCAGAAGAGGCCTTGTCACTGCCTGGGTTAATTTCAGTGTCTGTAAGAACCAACCAAGTTTATGTACCGAACAAATATAATAAAGCTCAAATGAAAATGAAACCTCTTATGCCAGATAGGCCATTATATTTTTGAGCTATCAAGTGATCATATACTAATTCTCCAATCGCATGTCTAATCTCTGGTGGATCATCAATCAGTAAATCATACAGTGGACCCAAGTCATCTTCAGGGAGAAGCTGATGCCTACAAGAGACAATTAAAATAAAACTTATGTGAACAAGATATCTTCAATGCCAACATAAACAGTTCAGGAAAGATAATAACAGAGAATCACCTAAGTAATTGCTTCACAAGTCCAATCGCACAAACAGCCACAGAAACATCTACGTCATCAGCAAGCTCAATCATCCGGTTGGAAAATCTTTCAGAAAACAGACTAAGAATTGGCACATTATCATCCACATCATAGAGATTTTGCAATGCAAGGATTGATGTCCTCCTCACACCAGCATTCTTCAGGAAAGTAGTACAAAGGTAAGTAACGTACATGTTAAGATAACAAGAAACTAGGTGAAGTAATAACGTTTCATGAAACCTTACTTTGTCATTCAGCGTCCAACCGAGGTACTTTAAGTACGAATCTCGCAGAAAATGCGACGGATAAGATAAACTCCACACACCGAGAGACTCGATGCAAGACATTTGAATATTGGGGTCAATATCTCGATATCAATGGACAAATAACCTGAATCGAAAAATCAGTACATAGATCATAATAGTTAATGCAACTTTGACATAGAAGGTTATGCGATTAACAAATTAACAACAGACAGAATACGTAAATTATTACCCAGTAAATATTTTGCGCATCATTTCCTCTAGCATGATTATGTTATCATGAGTTGTTGACAACCTTTTATTTAGTGAATCCACACGAGGACCATCAGTGCGTTTTTTCATTTCAGCATTTAACTGCCTCTGAGTAGTTTCTCTTTGCGAGCCAAGCACCTTGGCAACAGTAATGAAGGATGTAACAAGTTGAAGACCCATCAAGGAAGCTACTTGACTGAAAACCCTTGGAGGTGTGCTGTTTAGAGATAGAGGCAGGTAAAAACATGAGCACCTAATCGCATTGAACATAGTAGATAAGAGACTAAAAATGAAGCACTCACCATGACAGGGCAATAATATAATCCATGCACTTGTCAAACAATACTTTGTCAAACAATGGGCCATTTTGGCTCTCAACGACCAGATTGTCCCAGAAAAACACAAGGTTATCTCTGAAGTTCCTAAAATCCTTCCGCTTCAAACTTTGGTGATCTTCAGTTTTATCCTAAACCCAATAGTTGTCAAGCAAACATCAAAGTAAATGTATGAGCTAAAAATCAAGATAACACAGTTCAAACATTAGGATTTGAGCGAAAATTATCTGTCAATGGAAGTAGGAAACATTAGAGAAATAAGATACCTGTCTGGCAAGATTAACAAGTGCAACTACGACTTCATCAACATCAGTCTCGTCTACCAACTCCATTTCAGTTTGATACTTAGCTCCACATGCCTGCAAAGCGTGTCCCAAGTTTGTGAGTATCTATCTTCACTCTGCTTGTAATTTTACATCTCAATTTCAAATGCAAAATTCAGTTAGACTACTCTACTAATAGGAAAATACCTCAAATAGCATATTTAATAGTTCAGCCATCGCAGGTTTTGGATCCTTCTCGTAACGTTCCACCCAAGACTTTGCCACTTGAGGAATTCTTCTTCCATCACCCTTGACGGCCTCTGTTATAGAGGTAGGAAACCGATGTTAAATTCAGAAACTATAACTTGCCACGAATAAATAAAATAATAGTGACTGGAGGCAAGCCAAGCATGATCGGTACCCAGCACCAACACCAAGGAGAAACAACAGAAATACCAAGGAGTAACATGAATTTCTATTAGTCCAAGTGTCCTAGAATGATCAACATAGAAAACAGAAATAACAAGGATTGACAATCTGTGACGCTGAGGTTTGTTTTCTGCAAGAAAAAAAAAATCAAAAGCATTACCAGTCAACGTAATCGACTCGGGATGAGCAGCCGAACTTCCCTCGGTAATACGATTCCGCTTAGGTTGAGGACGAAGTTCTTCGAAATCATCCTCAAGTTCATCATGGGAAGAAGGTCCATCGTCAGAAGCACCAACAGAAGTCTCCTGATGTTCGCCTCGGCTGCCAGTTGCTCTCCTAGCAGTCGCGGTATGATTCCGCTTCTTTGCCCCAATAGAAAATTGGAAATACAAATGTTAAACTCGCGCGGAACGCAGTCGTTATCAGATTACTGTCTCCCTAAAAGCACAGTTGGAAGAGAAGTGAGACTTACAGAGCGACGAGTTCCCCTGACTTCAGCTGCGCCCTCCATGAATTAGGGTATTCAGTCAAGGGAATTGAAGGATCGAAGTAACAGCCGGAGCTTCTTCTACAAACAAGATTGTAGGCAGAAACAGAAGAGATAAAAAAAATTCGAAATGACAGAAGAGAGAATTGAGAGGTACAATATTTGTAAATCTGACAAGTGAAGTGATTTTATGCCCTAGCCAATAGTTCTTCGGCTAGAAGATGAAATTTATCCCGCCAAAAGAAATTGTCTACCTAAAATCAGCGATATCGTAATTATGGAGGATTATTATTTAACGCCTGAATAAAATGACGTTTTAAATTTGTAAATAAAATATTATTTTTGTCTTCCATCTGTATTGGCTAGTTTTAGCGCCCGACTTTTCATCCGTTCCGGCTAGCACATGCGTCGGCCGGCTCAAACTTCTTGGGCCAGTCGAAATAGGTGGCCGGTCGGGATCTAATGCTGGGTGAAACGGGTGTCCAGTCGGATCCAATTGATGTAAGATCAGTGGCGTTGGAAAGATAATTCGATTGTCTACAACTTTTGTGTTGACACTATGGTCAAATTCCGTATAATGAAGGAACAATGCGTGTTCCTCCACTGAAATTGCCCGAGAAAGTTACAGGTTCCGAACACGGCCAGAAACACGGTTGTGTTCCTGGAACACGGCCAGAAACACGGTCGTGTTCCTGGAACACGGCGTGTTCCATATGGAGCATCTTGTGTCCATCCCAGACGGGTTTTCAAGTCATTTTCCTTCTCTAACTTGGCCCATAAGCCTATAAATACCTCCGAGACCCCGTGGACGACAAATACTTCATTATACACATATTTTTCGAGCTCTTGGAGAGGTAGGGTTCCTGATCATTCATTCTACACATATGTTTGAGCTCTTAGAGAGAGAGAGAGTCCTAGAAACCGATTGAAGCGATAGATTATCATCGATTGGCGAAGGAGCGAAGATCAGCGATAGGATTGAGAATTCTCGACGGATCATATTGTCTTTTCGGGTTGTTTTCATTTCTTTTTCCCTTCTTACTTCCTGAACCATGAGTAGCTAAACTTTCCTTACTGTTCGGACGAGATGAAGCTTTAGCTAAACTTTTGTATGGATGATTTGATTGATTATTGAGGTTTATTCAGACTTATAATGCGTTCTTCCTAAAACCTAATTTATGATTCAATTTTGTCTTACCGTCTTGATTGAATCATCGGCATTGATTTGTGGATGCGAGAGGAACATAAATTGATAGGTCACTTAGGAAGAACCCTAGACTATTCGTTAGCTCGAGAGAGGAGCGAATCGTTTAGGCTTTTTGCACGTTTATCGTTGTGGCATTTCATCAAACATTATTAATGCATTTTGTTTAGGTACGGATTAGCTCGAGAGAGGCGTCAACAGTTATACGAATTAGATCCTTAGAGGCGCGAGAGTGGTCTAAGACTACATTAGGAAATTGTCAAGCCATTAACCTGAATAACCGAGATAAGTTGTCATTCATTCATGCATTGCTAACTTTAGTGAATTAGAATCCGAGCAACCTTCATTCCTATTTGAAACTCAACCTCTCGAATTCATTTACCTTTAATTTACATTCTTAGTTGTTAATTAGTTACTTGAAACAATCTAAAAAGCAATCACAAACTGTTACTTGGTATAGTTAATAAATCAATTTGAGTAATAGAACTAGAAAAACCCTATGGAAATTTACGATCCCACTAGAGTAATCTAGTGGGTATTTGATAGCGGGGTAAAATCTTCACCCAACCAATATTATGAGAGTTAATGTTCACCAATCTACTACCAGCCTAACCATAGAGGAGGACAACAAAAATAGAACAACTATGGAGAGGAATCAGATTCCTATTGGAATCAAGACCAATCACCACCATCTTTTTTCCAAGACTCGTCACCAACTTTCTACCACCAAAACTACCATGAAGAAGGTACACACTTTCAAAATCAATATTCATGACTTGAATCATATCAACCTCCGCCTCCTGAGTATACATACATATATGAGCTTTTGAAAAAAGTCATAGCCAATCAGAATGAGAATATAATACGACTAAATAAACTCTCAAAATGATAGATCAGCTAAGGACACCCCTTGAAGAACAAGATTCTCATCCTCAACCACAAAAAAGGTTGAGGATGGATAAATATGATATGGAAGTATCAGTTGAAGTAGTAGCTGAAGTGGTGGAAGAGTTATCTTTCTTTGAAGATAATCTAGCTGTTCAGGATGGTAAGTTAGAAGAGTTTGAAAGAGAGAACGTACCCTTCCTAGAAGACAACATATTTTTTCATGATGAGGAGTTAGAAAGATTTGAAGAAGAAAATGATGAAGTATTTGTGAAAAAAGTTTGGGAAGATGAAGAGTCTTTCCATAATGACATTCAAGCTACCGTTGAGCATTCTATCATTTGGCGTCCCCCTCATATTTTGGTCTCACCAAGAGAAACCGAGACCCTTCTTGATTCTTGTTTAATTATGAAGTACTTATTTAAGGAAACTGATAATGAGAGCTTCACACACAAGATTCGAGAAGACACTATTTTGGGATCAAACTTGCATGTCCTAGAGGACTTCTCAAACTACACTATCAAATTAGGGATAGTTGAGGATACTAGTGTTGACACACCATACTACATCTCCCCTCCTCAAGCAGTGGAGACCAAGAAGAGATTTCCACTTAAAGGCACAAACTGGAGCTCACAACCACTTCACCGGCTTCTCCATCAATCTCTGAGGCTGCTACTTGGCATTCAACTCCAATCCTTGAAGAAACTAATG
The DNA here is from genome assembly GCA_030674075.2 of Linum usitatissimum. Taxonomy (NCBI): domain Eukaryota; kingdom Viridiplantae; phylum Streptophyta; class Magnoliopsida; order Malpighiales; family Linaceae; genus Linum; species Linum usitatissimum. Next base: position 4,473,983 of record JAUJYP020001424.1, read on the forward strand.
AAATTTAAGGAGGTTCTAAGTTGGGTGGCCTAACTCAGATATCGTCTTGCTCAAAGACATAAAAGAAAGAGCGCTTCTCGGGAGACAACTCGAGCGTGAGTCTTTCTCTTTTATTTGTTTTTGCTTATGTCATGTGGTTGAAATATTGTGAGTTTGTTTTGTTTTCATTTATTTTTTGTGGTTTGATGTAACAGAATTGCACTAGCCTATCCTCTCTTGTTTCTTTGTGGTTGTAGAACTCTGATCCAATTCAGATGATGTCTCAATCTCATGCACCGATTGACTGGAGTTTCGATCCTCGTCAAGACTCTACATATGTTCAATATCGCGATCTCCAAATTAGTACCATATTCTCTAACCCTATCTCACTTGATAGTATGGTCATTAAGGACAATGTCCTGTTTAAGTGTGGGTGAATTAGGGTGCTTCTTAATTGATGGGTACATAACTTGTGAGTTATCCTGGTGAATTGCTTTCCTTACTTTTCAAAACTCCCTCTTGAGCTTAGTTTCTGGATGTTAGTAAATGCATGTTTAGTGTTCTCATTCTATTTGTGGATGTCTTGGATGTGAGGATATTATTTTTGAACCACCTGTCGTATTGCCAAAATTAGTATACTAGAGACTCATATATATATGTTAAAAACTGAATTTTTACCTTTCACTGTTTTGTTCTAAGTTGCAATAGGGTGTATATGTATCTACCCAACGAATTTGCCTAGATTGTTATGAAGTTTAAAACAGGCAGGAGGAGTCCGAATGAGGTTGTTAAGTAAAAAATGTCGTTGGGGTTTGGTTGCAATCGAAACACGTAGGGAGACCCTAGTGATTTGCCGTCTTCCCCACTTTATGAGGCTTGGGGCGTGGGCCGGAGACTGGTTACTTCCGAGTCCGGCTGTTGTGATTTATTCCCCATTCGAAAAAAACCGCTATCTAAAAGAGCAATAAAGAAAGAAAAGCAAAGAAAGAAATGAAAAACAACATTGAAATAATCAAACTTTGTTTTCAGTAAACTGTAGAGTTAGATAATTAAGTAAACAACTCAAAATAAGAGAGAGATGTTAGCATATTTTGAGTGCTATTAAAAATTGAAGCACCTCCTCCCTCAAGACGGAAGAGAAATCCCGGCCAGAACGAGCCGTCGGTTTGTTACTTTCACTAGCAACTAGAAGGTATAAGTGTTTGGGGGATATGGATACATTCTAGTGGATAGGTGTTAAATCATTTATATAATATGCATGAGCCTATCTTATACTAATTCAAAGGATTCGCTGTCTCATGCCTAATTGTGTGGTTTGTTGATTGACTTGCATTCCTGAACACTGTGATAGAATTAAGGACCTGAGCTTTGTCTTCTTATGACCATATGTTGAGTTCTTTATAGAGAGCGATTAGTAGATTTGCTTGAGGACAAACAAGCGTTTAAGTGTGGGGTGATTTGATGAGATGTATTTTCGACACACCTTTTCTCGTTATAAACTATATTTTTGTGTGTCGAAATGTATTCAAATTCGGGTTTCGAGTACATGTTTGATTCTCTTACCCCTCGGCACCCATTATAGTGTTTGGTACGTTTCAGGTGTCGTGTGACGTTTAGAGATAAACCAAGACATGACGGGGAGGCCGAAACAACTCAAAGCGGTCAACTTGGGAAGAAAGCGTCATTGTTTAGTATTTTGAGCATAACTCATCGCTCCAAAGTTCAATTGATGCAAGGTCAGTGACGTTGGAAAGATAATTCGATTGTCTACAACTTTTGTGCTGACACTATGGTCAAATTCCGTATAATGAAGGAACGCAGCGTGTTCCTCCGCTGAAATTGCCCGAGAAAGTTATAGGGGCCGAACACGGCCAGGAACATGGCCATGTTCCTGGAACACGACGTGTTCCATATGGAGCACGTTGTGTCCCACCCCAGACGGGTTTTCAAGTCCTTTTTCTTCTCCAACTTGGTCCAGAAGCCTATAAATACCCCCGAGACCCCAGTGGAAGACAAATACTTCAATATACACATATTTTCGAGCTCTTGGAGAGAGTTAGGGTTCCTGATCATTTATTCAACACATATTTTCGAGCTCTTAGAGAGAGAGAGAGAGAGAGCGAGTCCTAGCGACCGATTGAAGCGATAGATTATGATCGATTGGCGAAGGAGCGAAGATCGATGACAGGATTGAGAATTCTCGACGGATCATGTTGTCTTTCCAGATTGTTCTCATTTCTTTTTCCCTTCTTACTTCCCGAATCACGAATAGTTAAACTTTTCGTGTTGTTCGGACGAGATGAAGCTTTAGCTAAGCTTTTGTATGGATGATTTGATCGGTTATTGAGGTTTATTCAGACCTATAATGCGTTCTTTCTAAAACCTAATTTCTTATTCAATTTTGTCTGGCCGTCTTGATTGAATCATCGGCATTGACTTGTGGGTCCGAGAGGAACATAAGTTGATAGGTCGCTTAGCAAGAACCCTAGACAATTCGTTAGCTCGAGAGATGAGCGAATCGTTTAGGCTTTTTTCACGTTTATCATTGTGGCATTTCATTAAACATTATTAATGCATTTTGTTTAGGTGCGAATTAGCTCGAGAGAGGAGTCTACAGTTAGACGAAATAGATCCTTAGAGGTCCAAGAGTGATCTAAGACTACATAAAGAAATTGCCAAGCCATTATAACCTGAATGACCGAGATAAGTTGTCATTCATCCATGCATTGCTAGCTTTAGTGGATTCGAATCCGAACAACCTTCATTCCTATTTGAAACTCAACCTCTCGAATTCATTTACCATTAATTTACATTCTTAGTTGTTAATTAGTTAATTGAAACAATCTTAAAAACAATCGCAAACTATTACTTGGTCAAGTTAATAATCAATTTGTGTAATAGAACTAGAAAACCTTAGGGAAATTTACGATCCCACTAGAGTAATCTAGTGGGTATTTGGTAATGGGGTAAAATCTGTGCATCAACCATAAAGACTCTTATTGAGTTTGCATACGCGACCTGGATGTGGCAAAGCAAGGCCCATAGGAGGTTTCATGTACACATGCTCGTCTAGATCGCCATGTAGCAAAGTAGTATTTACATCTAATTGATGAAGATGTCATTGGTGAATGGAGGCTAAGGTTAAGAGTGCACGTAGGGTTGTCATCTTTGCAACAAGAGCAAAGGTGTCGGCATAGTCAATCCATGTTTGAGTGTGGCCTTTGGCCATTAAACACGCCTTGTAGCGTTGAAGGAGACCATTAGCCTTATACTTAGCTTTAAACACCGACTTACACCCAACCAGCTTGCATTGGGAGGAGGAAAGACAAAAGACCAAATATTGGTTTGATGAAGAGAACTAATTTTGTGAAAAACAGCTCCAGACCAATTAGGATCGAGGGAATCCTCGTGATAAGAGGTGGGGTCCTGAATTGAATCAAAATGAATTGGCGAAAGGAATTAGATAATTTAGCAGTAGACATGTGCCTACTGATGTAGTGAGGAGTACAAGGATGCATAAGGGTGCAAGTGAAATCGGTTAGGTAGTTGGAGAATCGTTGGGAGCGAGTGGAACGTCTAAAGGGAACTAGATCAGTTGGATAAACAGCCATGGGGACAACCACATGAGAAGGGATAGATGTTGAATTAGAAGCTAGAGAAGGCCTAGGCCATAAGAAGTTTCACAAGAATCATTGGACTAAAATATCAAGCCCATCGGCGGATTATGAATAGAAGAGGGGCCATTTGAGGGTTGAGGCAAGCAGCTAGTAACCGAAAGAGTAAAAGGGACGATTTTCGCGGTGGTCGGAGACGGATCAATGATGGGAAAAGTGACGACAGGGTCAGCTTGGTTGTGGGAATGAGAATACGGAAAGATCGTCTCATGAAAAGAAACATCACGAGAATCAATGATAGCATGAGAGTGCAAACCATAAACAGAATACCCTTTCTTATTGGGTGGATATCCCAAAAAGATGCAAGACTCTTCTCGAGGGGAAAGTTTGGAGCGACCATGGGCTAAAGTGGGGGCATAACATTGACAGCCAAACACTCTGAAGATGATTAAGTGGGGAGACCTTATGAGCACCTCCATTGGAGAACATCCTTTGAGAAGAGGAGATGGTAATCTATTAATGATATGGACAGCCTGAACTACAGAAAATGCCCAAAAAGTAGAGGGTAGACTCGCCTGCATCAATAGAGCTCGTGTAGCAGCAAGAATGTGTTGATGCTTGAACTCGACCCTTCCATTTTGTTGAGAACTTTGTACACATGTGGTTTGATGAAAAATTACATGAGCATTAAAGAAAGAAGGGACATTGAATACTTGGCCATTATCGCTACAAATAATTCGAACTTGAGTATTAAACTGTGTTGTAGCTAACTGACAATGATCATCAAGTTCCTGGCATGAGATTTAGTTTTCATCAAATATATCCATGTAACCCTAGAGAAATCATCTAGAATGGTTAAAAAGTAATGATCACCATCCATAGAAGGAACAAGGCAAGGACCCCAAATGCCAATATTCACTCATTGAAACAAAATAGAAGCATGTGAAGCACTATCTGGAAAACATAGTTAGTGTTTCTTAGCCACGTGACAAATAGAACAATGAAAAGACTTATGGGGCTGAGTACTATGTATGATATTGCCAAATGAGAGGGAAGAGTGCCCAAGGTGAAAGTGTCGTAGATCAAAAGAAGATACAGCTGCACAAATGGAAGCAGAGACAGAAGCTTGAGTAAAGCAGTAGAGCCTGCCAAGTTGCTTAGTTATACCAATCGTCTTCCAATTGGGAAGGGCCTGGATAAGGCAAGCATCAGTATCAAACACCAATTGACAAGAAAGAGACTGGGTTAATTGGCTGACGGGCAGCAAATTGAATGTAAAACTAGGAATGACCATGACATTGGTGAGAGTAATATCACTAGTGAGACGCACAAACCGATATGAGAAACGAGAACCTGCTGACCATTAGGCAAGGTGAAAAAGGTATCACACACAACTTCAGTGCTAAAAAGTAAATGGACGGAGCAAGCAACATGAGTTGTAGCTCCAGTATCAACTACCCAAACTCAATTAGGGATAGATATTGGGGAAGAATTAGTATGACAAATGAACATACCAGCAGAGCCATGGGAAGGAGGCTTCGATGTGGAAGAATCGGATGGACCAATATCATTGGGATTATCAGAGGCGAGATCAGCCTTACCCAAGAATGAGTGTGAGCATGAGTAACACCATCCGACGAAGCAGGAGCCAGGGAGGAGCACAAGCCCTAGCAACAGACAAAGTAGTCCCTAGGTAATTGACGTGCCCAGCAGTGGATCCAGAGGACTGGAATAAGCTTTGAAGAGCCTGATATTGCTGCCTGGTGATGACAACAAGAGAATCATCATCAACGAGATCTATAATGTAGGGAGCATCCTCCTGAGCGCCATTTTCAGTAACAATTGCATTGAGAGAAACATGCCTAGTCTTAGTTTTGTATCTGGGTGGATACCCGATCTTCTTGTAGCACTTATGGATAGTATGGCCAATCAAACCACAATAAGTACACATCGGTCGTTTGTTGACCTTCTTGAGACCACCAAAGACAGGTGGATCAGTGGCAAAAGCGACTGGAGCAGCCGACACAGCCGAGTCAGAGTCACCCTCTGGCAAGATCCCCATCTCTTGTTCCTCATGGAACGCCATCAAGAAAGCCTGATTGATGGATGGAAGAGGGTCAATGCGTAAGATCTGACTACAGACAGATGAAAAACCACTATTGAGGCCACACAGAAACTTGATCATCTGATTAGAGAAAATATAATTTCGGATGTGAGGAAGACCATCGCAGTGGCAGCGGGGATTGCAGGAGCATGTTGGAACCGGCCGATAGACAACGTACTCGTCCCGAGGACTTTAAAATGTGTGTCATAGCCAGATATAATGAGGGAGCCCTAACTGAGAGACGATAATTGATCGTGTAAAGCATTGACACGAACAAGGTTTGAGCGATTAAAACGATCATGGAGATCGATCCATACATCTCTGGCCGAATCGTGCCAAAGAACACTCTGAGCTATCTCAGAAGAGACGAAACGATGCAACCAGCTTAATACTAGGACATTGGCACATTCCCAGAATGAATACAAGACATCCGACAGAGCCGGAGAGAGAAGTGATCCATCAACAAAGTCGAGCTTATTCTTGCTCAGAAGAGACATGCGCATTTGACCTCGAAATCTAAACATTAATGTTCACTTCTATCATATCCTATCCTATGTCGTGTAACCATTTATGGTTCTCCCATTTGGTTGATTTAAATCAAACAAACAAGAATGTAGCAAGTCAAGTTTCCACAGTTTAGGTATCGGATATCTATACTAAGCGATCACAACATAAGCATATCAAATCGCACAATAATAAATTAACCTGCTAGATACATGTCTACAAAGTCATGGTACTCCTCACATAATCACCTCAGTTTCTCACATAGCAGACTCATTCTCGTGATTCCTTCATATCACCATCAATATAGGGATTTCCTTACTTCTTAAAACCCAAATTTATGAAGCTACAATCTGAACTAGCACCTCCTGATATGTCAAATCTTCTTCTAACTCTACCTCATCCAGTGTAATCACATGGGATGGGTCCAAATGATACTTCTTGAGGATACTCACATGAAACATGTTATGGATACGATCCAAGTCACTATGTAGAGCTAAGATGTAAGCAACTAGCCCCACTTCTCTTATGATGTTGTAAGGTACAATATACCTTGGGGCCAACTTCCCTTTCCTCTGAAACCTCATAAAGCCCTTCCAGGGAGATACCTTTAGGAAAACCTCATAATTTACTTCCCGAGCATGGTGGTCTGCATACTACTTCTTCATCCCAACACAGTATCCATACAATGTCTCTTACAAAGTAGTGCCGAAATTACCATGATAGGAGTTATAAGAAAACTCTACAAGAGGTAAAAACCTTGTCCACAGACTTTCTAACTCATTTACACAAGTTCATCGTACTTCCTCAAGAGTAAGTATAGTCCTCTTTGACCACCCATCTATTTGCGGATGGTAAGATATAGAGAAGTTCAACCTTATTCCTAATGTTTTATGCAAACTTTGCAAGAAGTGCGATGTAAAGCTGGGGCCTCAGTCCTATATGATTGAGAGTTGAACCCCATGAAGTCGTACCATGTTCTCCACATAAAGATTGGCTAACACTTCATTGTTGGGCTTGAATATGATTGGAATGAAGTGGGCTACCTTAGTCATTCTATCCATAATTACCCACACAACATCTTTCGCTTCTTTTGTAGGAGGCAAGCCACTCACAAAATTCATAGTAATGTGCTCAAACTATCACTCTGGAATCGGTAATGATTGCAGCTTACCCGCCGATGCCTGATGCTCAACCTTTGTCTTTTGACACACTAAGCAAGTCAATCTGTGTTTAGCTACCTCTCTCTTCATTCATGACCACAAAAATGTGGTTTAATGGTGTGATGCATCTTTGTCGTCCTTGGAAGCATCATATAAAATAAATAATGTGCTTCATCTAATATCTCTTTCCTTAATTTATCCACATCTAGGACACATACTCGTCCTTTTATCTTCAGCAAACTATTTGACCTCTCAAACTGATTTTCCTTCCCTTCTTCTACCTCATTCATGATCTTTTAATGTTTGGGATCTTCTCCTTGCCTTTTCCTTATCTAATCATGAAATAAAGGTCTAATAGTTAACCATGCCATCAGTGTTACCATCCCATCTATTTTCATGTCCACGCTTAAGCTAGAAGATCCACCAAATACGGGAGTTGTTCGTTCGTGCTTAATGCATCTACTACCACATTATCTTTCCCATAATAGTACTCTATAGTAAAGTCATAGTCTTTTAGGAGCTCAACCCACCTCATTTTCTAGTTGTTTAATTCCTTCTGACACATGAGATATTTCAAGCTTTTATGATCCATCATAATCTTGAATGTTTTACCATAAAGGTAATGGCGCCATATCTTCAAAGCAACTACCACTGCCGCCAACTCCAACATCTGAGTAGGGTAATTAACCTCGCGTGGTTGTAACTGGCGTGATGCATAGGCAATCACCATCCCATCTTGCATCGGCACACAACCCAAACCTCGGTGAGATGCATCATTGTACATCATATACTCTCAATTGAGAGTTGGTAAAGTGAGTACTAGTGTGGTAATGAGTCTATCCTTGGTTTACACGCTTCACCCCAATTATAACGATTACCCTTTCTTAATAGCTTTGTCAATGGCATAAAAATCTTTGAGAATCCTTCCACAAACCTTTTGTAGTAACTATCCATGACAAAGAAGCTTCATAACTCTAATAAATTAGTGGGTGGCTTCCACTTAACGATAACTTCAATTTCCCTCTAGTCAACCTCTATTCGCTTTCCAGATATCTTATGGCCCAGGAATAGAACTTCTTTCAACCAAAAATCACATTTTGAAAACTTGGTGTATAACTTCTTCTCCCACAGAATACTCATGATAGTTCTAAGATGTTCAACGTGCTCCTCTTTATTCTTTGAGAATTCTTTGACCCAGAATGTCATCAATGAATAATATGACACCCCGAGTTTTGGTTCAGTTAAAATTTTTGGTTTGATTTAAATCTTACTCGTTGAGTAGAAGTCGGATGTTAGAAACTGAATTGATTAATTTGAGGAGTTGGCTCAGCAGTTGACCAAGTATTAAATGCTTGCAAGGCTTGAGATAAATATCGGGTTGACTAAGTAAATTAGAGGAGGAGTTAAGTCTTTGATTTGTTAAGATTTGAGCTTGAAGAGATCAAGACTGTTACATGCATCTAGCGGTGAGAGATCGCTATTCCAGGATTTTTGGAGCCTTGTCGGATTCTGGGCAGAGGTCACCGACGGTGAGCCTTTTGCCGGAGAAGAAGTTGTTGGAGATTTCACTCAGCAATGGGTATCAGAAAGGTGGTTGCTTTCCTAAAAACGAAACCTTGTTGACAGAACACAATTGTTTATGTTCCCAAGAAGTAGGTGGGCTACAAGGACTACTTGAATATCTACAACCTTAGGAATCATTTCTTTAGAATACCCAAGTTGAGATCTTCATGCACAACAATGTTCCACAGAACCTAGGGGGATCTTGGATCGTTGTGGAATCGTGGATACCACTTTCTAAAAAGAGTATTTCGACTCTTATAAGCCTTGGGTTACACGAGATCTCTCCCGAGGATAAGACCATCACCACTCTTATTCTTAAGCTCAAGAGATAAGAGTAAAACCTTGAGAACTTTTGGAATAAGATTACTCCACCACTTTTATGACAAAAGTGCCATCATGTGTTGAATGCTTTGTGTGGTGTATGGAGAATGCATATAGCATTGGTGTCTACTTTCTCCAAGACACTCCACCCCTATTTATACTAGAGTGGTCTTCCATACGCACCCCTTCACGAAAGGGTGTGTCCATCCGAACAAAAAGGGAGGCAAATGTGTTGTTTGGCCATTTTGGATGGTGTCTTTTGGTTCAAGTTAAAAGATAACTATCCCTTTTGGAGGGAAAAAGGAGGATGAAGACCCAAAGGGATATAACCATCCTTATCCACTTAAATTTGAACTCAAATAGGAGTGGAAATGGCACCACACAAGGTAGGAAGACCAAATTCCACCTACACTGCTCACTAGCTCACTTTAGCTCCTGAAACTGTGTCACTACCTTCTGAGCTCAACTTGAGCTTCGTATTCTTTAGTGACATTCTCCTAAATCATTTCCAACTTAGCCCAAAGTGTTTAGAGCTAATATTAACTAGAGTTGGCTAGGATAATCATGACTTAAGCCATGATTTGCTGAGGTAAAGTCATCACTTCCACAAGGTAAGTATTGCTACTACTCGTGCCTAATCATGAGCTTTTCAAACCTAATTAGAGCTACTTAATGATTGTAATAAAAATCCTTAAGTCACCATGAGCTATTCCTAGCTTAAATGAATAATCATAAAGCTACTATCACATAGCTTTGAGCTACACTTAGGTGCGTCAAGCCATCATGAGCTGACTTTAGCTACCGTGAGATGTTTCTAGCTGCTTTGAGCTAACTTTGATTTACTTCTAGCTTTGTTGAGCTAGTACCAAGTAATCAATTTCCTCCCCCATGCTTATTCAAGCTTCATTGAGATACTTATTAAGTACTCAAAACCCCCAATATTACAACATAATGTTATAAACAACCAAAACCGAGTTTAAGCAACTAAAGTTACTAAATCTCCCAATGTTACTTTTGATCCAAGTAAGATTAAACCATGTTACTTTAAGTCCAAGTAACATCCAATAATATTACTTTAAGTCCAAATAACATAATATCCAACAGAAGGATGGCTGATTAGCAACTTGGGAGGAGTTTGGTGACCGATATGCAAGTCCTGAAACTTAAGTGGCTAATCTGTCATTCATTCTTCTTAAGCTTAGCTTTCGTGGTTCTGAAATTTTGGATGGTTTACAGTTAAGGACTTGGGTCAAGTTTTTCAATGTCAGAAAGTTCTGGATCAGTCAGTGTAATAGAGGCCATTGGATGACAGTGTGTCGAGTATGCCTACAAATGCTGCTCACATAGAGATTTAGGGTGGTTTCATGGTCAGATCCACCATGAGGCTATCCGCATGATGTTAGGGGTTGTTGATGCTAGGTAGATGCCTATAGGACCACAGGGTCACATTACTAGAGTAATGAATAGATAGACTTCTATGTTCTATTCATGGTTTCAGTCTCAATTCTACACGAGTCTAGATCTCCACTTAGTGCTTATCACTAACCTCATCAGATGTTTATTTTCCCTATTGTATTTGTGTGTGTAGAGTCACAGGTGCAGGAGCTGGGGATGGGTTGAGCTGGTCGGAGTTTTGATATTAGTAGATATCGGTTTTGTTATATTTAAGAACTGGAGTTGTATCTCCTCTTTTCTATGTTGAGTTGTATTTAAGGATCCAGTCTTTCTTTTTAGATTTACCAAAGGTTTATTAAAGGTTTCTAGTTAAGTCTTTATTGTTGGTTTCATGCATTTATTAGAGGTTTGTGGGATGAGGTTGGTTTAGGTTGGAACCCGAGTAGGTTTCTTGGTTGAACCAACGGTTCGATTAGGTATTCTAGGGTCAAATTCTATAAATACTATGATGAATTTATGAAGAAATTTTTGGAACACCTTATTCATTAGTGCCATACATATTTCTTGTGCGTGTTTCAATCTAAATGGCATCACCAAGTACTTGTAATGTCCACAACAAGTAAGGAATGCGGTCTTAGGGATGGTTGCCTTTGTGAATCTCAATTGATGATATCCAATCCTTAGTTCAATTTTTTAAAACACTAATGCACCCTGGAGGTCACCGAATAAGTCATCAATCCTCAGTATAGTGTATCAGTTTTTAACCATTACATGGTTCAATTTGCGATAATCGATATACATCCTCATTGATATGTCTTTCTTTTCCAAATAGACCAACTTAAACCAATAACAACCAATAATACACATAACCATGCCTTAAACACAAGGATGAAAACCTTTATTAAACCTTTGAGCATCAGGCAAGGCATAAATCCCAAATCTTTGAATACAAACTTTATAAGACAAGAGAAAGAAGATGCAACTCTAGTTCATAAATACATCAAAATGATATCAAAACCGATAAACTCTCTCTCTCTCTCTCTCTGTCTCCACCATCAACTCTAGTATCTATGACTGAAACACACATATGCATATATAAATACATAACGGGGTCAATGATAATCACTGAGTGCCTAAACATCATCCAAAGAAGAATCGAGTCTCAAAATAGAAAGAAGGAGCATCATAAGAGATTGTGACACCCCAATTTTGGGTTGATTTTCGATTTTGGGTTTTTTATGAATTCTGGAAGTTCTGGAAATTGGCTGGTGAATGGACCGTCATGGGCGTGAAAGTAAGTTTGTCACAGGCATGATCGTCAAATAGATCACGATCGTGATCAACAGTCTGCTCCAGGTGTGACCATCAATAGGGCATGGTTGTGACCATCAGTAGGTCACGATCGTGACCATCATAAAGCTTCATCAATGCGAGGTAGAGGATATCTGTTCTTAACAGTCATCTGATTTATCCTCCTGTAGTCTATGCACATCCGCATAGACCCATCCTTCTTCTTTACGAACAACACTAGCGCACCTCAAGGTGACATGCTAGGACGGATGAAACCCATCTCCAACAGCGCCTGCAATTTCTCCATGAGGTGCAACCCGCCTGCAACTACCTTCCTCTTCTTCTCCTCCTGCCAAGCCTGTCGCTCTCCCTTCCTTACACCCTTGAGGTGTTCAGGCCTCAAGGCTGCTGCATAGATATCTATCAGGGTATCCATGTCACAAATGATGACCTCTCAGCCCATCGAGGAACATCTGCTTCATGTCTTCCACCTTCTACTCAGGGAAGTCCTTGTACTACATGCTCAACTTGATGAGGTGTTGTAGTAGTCAACCACCTTCATCTCCCCCTGCTTGAGGCTGACAAACTCAACCCTCTTGTTCTTTTTCCACTACTCTGGCATGAACTCCTTCTTGAAATGGACTAAGAACTCCTCCTAGTCCCTTCTGAACATATCATCCTCGACTTACAATTGACTGCTCCACCACTCATTTGTTCCACCTCTCAGCAGGTAAGCAGCATACAACACTCTCTGCTCTGGCGCAGGTCTCAGATGCCTGAACGCATTGGTAAGCTCTCTTAATCAATCGACTACTAACTGAGGATTTGTAGTCTCCCCATCAAAAGTAATGGCGCCCACACGAGTCAGCTCCTTGAAATCCAGCCTACGCACAGGCGGATCGCTCATCATCTCAATCGAATCCTCGTGATCATTACACACATAAAGGTACCCTTCAGCATCCCTTTTGCATTTAAAACATATCTCTATTTCTGAAAAATGTTGAAAATAGTTTCAAAATCTCGACCATGCCCGTGGTGTACCCTTGGTCACGCCCGTGGCAGGCATTTGTCCACGTCCGTGACGAGCATCACCATGGATGTGGTATACATATGACCACGCCTGTGGTATACATCCCTTCACACTCGTGACAAATGACTAACCACGTCCATCGTCATCACTCAATCACGACCGTTGCCCATTCTAGCCATGCGCGTGATGGTTTGTCCATCATGCCCGTGATGTACTGTCTACCACGCCCGTGGCTGACCCATCCGGTTCAAAACACAGAAACACATAATAAACTTATCGACGCCTATCATCAAATAAAAGAATCTCCCTATATTGTTCAGTACTGAGCTACTATGGCCACTGGTTGCTTTGAGGTGCATCATGCATCGGTACCAGCAAACATAGAAATGCTAGAGAACAACGGGCTCTGATACCTGTTGTAAAACTCGGTCCTAGATGACCCAATCGAACCACACAGTTTGACCCATACATTATGCGTGGGTTCACTCATCACATAATCATACATAAATGTGCATAAATAAGACTGAATCCTGAAACTCAACATAACATAGTAAATGACAACGTATGAAAACTGAGCAATTAAAGCTCGAAATGAAATACTGAATATCCATATAAGAATCATCCCAAACATGGGAACTCACCATCTAGAGAGAAGCAACTGAAACAAATGAAAACATCTGAAATTCGAATACATCTAAACATCTAAAAACATGAAAAGGGATAATTGAGGTCCTCCAAACTATCTCTCTCCATGACTCTCGGAGCCACTCGGTTGAGGAAGCTTCGAAAGGTAATTTATCTCCTTCATTATTTCTCAGTCCTTTGATTGGAAACCTACGTAGGATAAATCCTGACAGTTTAAGATTTGAGGTTTTGGGATTTCAATCCTACGATTGATCTCTTCAGGTCATACGGAACGAGAGACTTGAGCTTTGGGAAGGCATCTTCAAATTAAACTCTACTAGCAGAGCATATCAGAGGTGGGGGTTAGGATTACTTTTCTACTTTAAGTGTAGAACTGTAATAAGTTGTCAGGAATCCAATGATCAAGTTCTCATGATTGTACAGTAGCGTGTGATCGACTATACATGTGTTGTTATTCAGAGCAAGGCTCTTAGGATTGTAAAGTATCTTGTGATCTATTGTACACACAGTTGTAGTATTTCGAGCATAAGCTCTTGGCGATTGAACGGTGCTGTGTGATTCACAGTTCATGTTAGGACAGTATTAGGCTTAGCTAGATAGCTCCCGTTCATGCATTGGCACCCACCCATGTATTGCGCAATTCCCTAGGTTATAGTTCAGGCTAAGGCATGAGGTGTTGAGTATGCATGCATATGCTACTCACATAGTATTTAAATTGGTTTCATGGTATGATCCACCAAGAGGCTATCCACTCACAACTAGGGGTGGCCTACATGACCAATGGGTCACATTACTAGATGCTTGTTTAGTTCTGTGCGAGTCTGGTTAGTCACTTGGTGCTTATCCCTGACCCTGTTTATTCTTCTTGTATGAACAACTATGGAACTTTAGGAGAAAATTCTGCCTAAGAGAGCTACAAAAGCAGCAGCGATGATGAGCGGATTTTACGCCACCACCAAATATCCAATAGATTGCTCTAATGGAATATTTTATTTTCATAGGGTCTTTCTAACGCTATTACTCAACTTTAATATGCTAACTAGACAAAGTGACAATAATTGGTTGGTTATTTTAATGTTGTAGTATCCAATTATCAACTAAATAATGAATTAAAAGAAAGCAAATGCAAATCGAGTTTCAAATATGGGATGAAAGGTTGCTTGGACTCGATTCCACTAAAGCTAGCAATGTATGACCGAATGATATGCAATCTCAATTAAACATGTTATAATGACTTGACAATTTCCTCTGATAACCTTAGACTACTCCCACAAATCTAAGGATCTATTCAGCTTGACATAAGACTCCACTCTCGAGCTAATCTTAACCCAATCAGAACACATTAAAGGTGTTCGACAAAATGTCACAACTAGAACGTTGCAAAAAGCATAGACAATCCATTCCTCTCTCAAGCTAACGGAGAATCTAGAGTTCCTCCTAAGTGACTTATTGATCTACATTCCTCTCAGACCCACAAATCAATGACAAAGATTCAATCAAGATTATCATACGAGAATTAATATGAAATTAGGTTTTAGCAAAAACACATCATTATCTTGAATAACATTGATAGCATAATCAAAGGGTTGAAAACCCATCATCCATACAAAAGCTAAGCTAAAGTTTCATTTAATCCAAAATCACAGAGTTTAGCTACGCATGGTTTCGAAAACTAAATTACAAGAGAAGAAGAAAAATCGGAGAAAACAACATGTTCTTAAATCCCAATCTTTGACTTTGTAATACCCCGACCCTAATACAAAAAATATTTATGTAAAAGTCTCTAATCTATCCATAAAAAAGGGTTTATATCTATATTAGATCATAATAATTATATTTGGAAATGGTGTAATCAATTGCTAATCAAAGGGGTTGAGCCCATTAAGTTTCACATGGTTTAACTATAGTTAATCGGTTTGTAAAATGATCATAGATTTGTTAGTAGCTCAATTGGTTAACCAACCAGTCCTCAAGTCTATTGACTCAAGTTCAAATCCCAGGAGAAGCATTTAGTTTTAATTTTAGGTTCATTTTCACTCAGCCATAAAACGACGTCGTTTTGAGATAAGTGGATATGGTCATCATCGTTGTCTTCCTCACCTCCTCCGACCAACACCGATACTCGACAACAAGTATTTTTGGCGCATCCCTGACAATTGAAGGCCGTAATCGGCGTGTCAAACCTTGATGCCACGTTTTAGACTCAAACCCTCCGTTGAGGGCAATCACATCGCTATTTAAAGCCATCCATAATCAATATTGAGGAGGAGCAAGCTTGAAACTATGTTTCCTTCTTCTCCGACGTCGACTTGCGTCGGCAAGTTCTAAACCAACCCAATACCTTTAAATACCTCGGTTAACTTTATATTATCGAGACAAAACCTTATGTATCCTTCGATTTGAGTTTGCTCGAGTTTTAGTGGTGATTCAAGGCTCACCGGAGCCCGGGTTCGTTGTCGGCGGATAC
This sequence comes from Linum usitatissimum, assembly GCA_030674075.2. Classification (NCBI taxonomy): domain Eukaryota; kingdom Viridiplantae; phylum Streptophyta; class Magnoliopsida; order Malpighiales; family Linaceae; genus Linum; species Linum usitatissimum. The sequence goes on from JAUJYP020001424.1 coordinate 4,490,055, forward strand.
TGGAAATTTGACTGGAAAAAATGAATTTCCGTCTGGGTGGTAAATATCCAGTTTAGTCCCTCAACTTTCATACTTCCAGTTTAGTACCTAAACTATCTTTTTTTTCTGCGCAGTCTGTAACTTTTAAATTATTCCAACCGCGGCCCAATACTTTCCAGCTATTGCAGTTTGGCCCGGAAGCTTTGAGTTAAGCCATAATTGTTCCGTTCTTGGACGTTTGACCGTATTTCGAGTCAACTCGGTTAATACCAGGTGGGTTGGTTTAAGGGGGTAATATCTTCCATTTTAAATGTGTATGTTTTACTTGTGTTATTTATGCTTCTTTGGATTTTAAAGGTTTTAAATGCATTATATGTGATCCATATATTCTATTATATCCTAAGTGATATATTGCTGATATGATATGTTACATGTAATTGTTCAGTTGAACAAGTTCTGTTACAAGAGTAATATTGGTATTGATTGATCACCTAGTTAGAGCCCAAATGTTGACGATCGTGCTTAATGCACTATAGCTACGCGGTGGGCTTCCCACACTAACTGTCATCGTGGGTCGTGGTAGGCGCCACTATATGCGGCCCTATTTGGTGCCACTAACATGTATATGGGTCGTCAGCATATGTGAGCAGGGATCCCAATTAAAATATGCAAAGTAGAGTCAGAGTTGTCCAACGTGCTTTACATGCTATATGGTTATCTTTTTAAATGATTTTCAATATTGATATGTATATGATAACTTCGGAAGACTGACCCCGAGCCACCCACCAGTTCGTGACAGGTTATATGGTATTAGAAAACTTAATAGAGGATCTGTTCATCTGCCGCCAGGCTGAAGTTGGGATATTGATGAGACTGTATATTTTTGGGATTTGTTTTAAAAGATGGGTCCATTCACTATTTGACACCAACTTCTGGAAATAAGTTGTTTGGCGTAATATTCCAGTTTTTCTGCAAAGGGTACCAATATCGTTTGTGTATAATTTTAATTATATTTTTTACTATTTCGAAACTGTTTCATGTGTCCCGGGATAATTTTTCATTTGTTTCAAAAGGTAAAACTGGGATGTTACAGACTTGATGATCTGCCCTTTGCCAATCGTGGTCGATCCTCTCGCTTCAATCGTCTCTCTATAACTCTCGCTCTCTATAAGAGCTTGAAAATATGTCTCTAATGATGTTTATCTCGTCCAAAAGGGTCTCAAGGGTATATACAAGCTTCTAGACCAAGTTGGAGAAGTATTTAGGCCCAAAATCTCGTCAGAACCTAACACACGACATGTATTAGCAACACACGGCCGTATGTTATGCTTCCCGTGGCTGCTGGTCACTAACACACGGCTGTGTCTTGTTAACACACTCCATGTGTTATAAATACACCAAATTTTCTCTCGACATCAACATTAAACTTGTAGGAAATCGAATTAGCTTTCCAATGTCGCTGACCTTGCATCAATCAGACTTCCGAGTGAAGCATTATGTCCAAAATACTAAACTGTGACGTTTTCTTCCCAAGTCGAACGTACTGAGTTGTTCCAGCCTCCCCGTCATCCCTTGATTCATCCCAAGATGTCAGATGACACCTGAAATGTATCAAAAAACTTACAAAGCAACGTAACATGGTCCAAGGGGCTAATGGGAACCAAACATGCACCAAATGTCATGAATTCAAACATGTTAAGGCATCCAAATATCCAAAAATGTCAATAAAAGAGGGAACAAATGTGCTACTAATCGAGCACATCAAGCGACACCTCGACCGAGTGGCTCCAAGAGTCATAGAGAGAGGTACTTTGGAGGACCTCAATTATCCCTTTTCATGTTTTCAGATGTTTTCATGTATTTTAATTTTGGATGTTTTCAGTTGTTTCAGTTGCTTATCTCTGGATGTTGAGTTCTCCTATTTGGGATTATTTTTACATGGATGTTTAGTATTTGATTTTGAGCCTTAGTTGCTCAGTTTTCATACATTGTCGTTCACTATGTTATGATGAGTTTTAGGATTCAGTCTTTATTGTGTATGTTTATATATGATTATATGATGAGTGAACCTGCGAGTATATGCATGGGTTGAACCACGTGGTTCGATCAGGTCGTCTAGGGGCGAGTTTCATAAGTATTACCTAAAGAAATCAGGTTTATAACTAGTAATGTGACCCTATTAGTCTTGCAATCATTCCACCTAACACCAGCCACCCATATCATCATGTAGATGGCCTCATTGTGGATCAGACTATGAAACCACCCTAAACCGTGTGAACAAAAACTACAGGCATAATCGACACGTCCTTAACATCATCATTACATCACTTAAATGATTATGCAATCTGTCGTGGGTGACCGATACATACACATCATCATTGTGACACACCAATTTCAGGTCAATGTATGGTTATGGTTTGGAATACTGATGAGTGTCGTGGTTGAGTTGATGATCACATGTGTGGTTGATTATCCGTCACGGTCGTGGTTGCAAGGAAAATCACGGGTGTGGTCAGAGGACACCACAATCATGGCTATTAAGCAGTCACGAGTGTGATTGCAGACTCACCACGGGCGTGGTTGGCTTTCAACCACAGGTGTGGTGAGTAATGTGTATAAAACCCTCCACGAATAGATATTGTTGTTGCAAATGTGTTGGTCACACACCCCCGGATTGCGCAATCCCTTAGTAATACAAAGGAAAGGTTAAGGACGCGTCGAGTATGCCTACGTATGTTGCTTACACTATTTATTGTGGTTTCATGGTATGATCCACTATGAGGCTATCCACATGATGTTAGGGGTGGCTGATGCTAGGTAGTATGATTACCGACCAGTAGGGTCACATTACTAGTAAAGACTTGAGTAGCTTATATGTTGTCTTCTATGATGTTTTTCCCTTTCCTTTGTTTCAGACACAATTCCGCCTTGGATGACGCTTAGGCACTCAGTGATTAGCACTGACCCCCATTTGGTTTTTGTCTTTTTGTATGTATCAGTGTGACCAGTCGCATGTACTGGAGCTAGAGGTGGAGAGAGCTAGTTGGGTTTGATATCTAGGGATATCATTTTAATGCATTTATGAACTAGAGTTGCTTCTTTGCATTTCTATGTTTTAAAACTTGTATAATTTCCAAGGCTTTACTAAAGGTTTCAATTTTATTGGTTAAAGATGGTCTAGTTGGAACCCGAGTAGCTTGCATGGGTTGAACCAGTGGTTTGACCGGAGTCTCTAAGGGTCGGGTTTCACAATCATCATCTAGTCTAGCTAGGCCTATCTTAACCTGCTTTGTATAGTAGATCACACACTATAGTATAGCCATTAAGAGCTTCCTGCTCAACATCATTATCACATTATGTACAGTAGATCACAAGCTATAGTACAACCTTTAAGAGCTTCATGCTCACATCATTATCATAACGTGGGAATCATCCATCATGAAGGTTCCCGCATTGTATTCTCGCATCTTACCATTTTGACCAAAATAATCATCCATGAAGTGTTGATGGGAAACTTCTCTATGACGTTGGGTGAAGCCTCGATTCACGGTTTGATGGTGACGTGATAGACTTTCTTCTTCCTCTATTTGATCAAGCTCCATCTAGAGTTCATCATAAAATAGTTGAAACTCGACATACTCTTGCTCATATGATGATGTAGATTGAGATGGATATATGTTGGTTTGTCGTGGATGTTTCAAAAAAGTGACGAGTGAGGTGAATTGATTTCCAAAGTACGAGTTATCATTTATAGATGAATGAGTTTGTAGTAGATAAGTGATGAGTGGTGTGAGTTGTTTTGAACACCAATAATTATCTACATTAGTAGACAATTTTATATAAAGATGAAGTGATGGGTTACTGAATCATCTAGATAAGAGATGAATGATTTCAATTGTTTGAAGGATTGATAACACTAATAAAAGTTTAATATTAGTAAAAATTTATGTATATAGATTAACTGATGGGTCACTACATCATCTATAGAGAAGATGAGTGACATATGTAAATTAGTGTATCAATAATTGACCAAGAAAAGTAATGAAAAATATGAATTATGTGTAAAATGCCATACTAGGATTTAACCTCCAAATTTCAGCAATTGGTTTGGAGCTAACATAAGAGGGCGAAACATGAAAACGACGGCAAAAGAAGAAAAGCGTCCTCAAATCAAGAAAAAAGTGAGGTATAGAAAGGCGAAAAAAGCATAAGGTGGCAAACGAGACGAGGTAAGAGTCTGATCCAAAAAAGTCCAAAAACTCGAGAAAGTTGGAAAGCTGCCTTTACTTTCCTCCACTCACAAAACCCCCCATCATCAGCAACTTGCATATTCCAGTATCAATCCATCACTATTATATTCAATTATATAAATATAAAATAAATAAGTATGTCCCAACTAAAATATCGTATATCAATTCATTCTTATCCGTAGCGGCTTATAAAATCAGGAAAATACGTGCCGTTTTCTGTATCTCGGTGAATCTCTGCATATTCTGGCTTTCTATCTACTTTTGGCAACACTTCCCTCCCGTGTCTACAGCCTCCTAACTCTTCTGGATTCGGCCCCCTTTCTATTTTTGACATATACAGACGCCGCCGCATCACATCATTCCAAAGCGGGGGAAGCTGTGAGTTCATCTCATCGATACAACACAGAGGCGGCGGGATGAACGATACGGTAGTCAAAGTAGGAGATGGAGTTGTAGAGAAGATGAACAAGATAAAGATTGGAGTCTGCGTTATGGAAAAGAAGGTGAAATGCGGATTCGAGGTTCTGTTTCCCGTTTCGTGTACTTTTTTAATCTTTTCCCCCTTTGAAGCTTCCTCAGGACAAAGAATATGCTAATGCCATCTCAATGCGTTTCGTTTCTCCATACTTGATTCTGCTGTCAATGTGTTTTGGTTAGGGACGGCAATTGAATTCCACTTGCGGCCTTCTTCTTTTTCCTTTGTTTACTTTTCTGTTATAGGTGTCTTCTGCTCCCATGGGACAAATTCTCGAGAGGTTACAGGCATTTGGCGAATTTGAGGTTGATGCTTCCTTGTCATTACGATTTTTTTCGTTTCCGATTGTGCTCTAACCCCGGATTTTCTTTTTCCTTGGTCAACTCTTCTCTTTCACTGTTTGGGCTGCTAGTTATGCGGAGTTGCAGTTTTATAACTATCTTGTTCACTGTTGCTGAGTTGCTCCGTTGCTCATTTTGGGAGATTTCTCCCTTGTTTTTCGTCTGTGTAGGTTATACATTTTGGAGACAAGGTTATTCTTGAAGATCCAATCGAAAGGTACCTCTCCTTTTTCCTCTGTATGTTCATGACTGCCATAGTGGTCATTGTTTTTGTTTTCTCACTGGTTTGCATTCTCGTTTGGAACTGATGCAATCTTGTATCACGGTCCAACTTTTTAAGTGACTGGTGATAAGTCAGTGACAGCACCGGATTCTTTCTTTAGTCACTGTCAAGAACATTCTTTAAAGAAATGATGGAACTGAGGTCGGCATCTCGTCTAGCAGTATCAGATAGCCCACAGACAATAAAAGGAAGGAAATAAAATTACGATTATGTACCGCCGGAGAATCTTCTTCGTAGTTGTCTGCATTGTAGGTTATGTTTAGGTTTATTTGCTGAACGTTTATTTTTAGTGTGCCTCTCACTGATTAGCACCGACGTAGAAGTTGGCTGCTCTGGTTACTGTACTTCCATCTGTAAATGGGCTTGTACTACCTATTAACTTCTTTTAGTGGCTATTTGAACGGGTGACAACTGACAAAGAATTGATGCACTTTACCATTTCAGGTGGCCAATTTGTGACTGTCTGATTGCCTTCTATTCCAGTGGTTATCCCCTTGAAAAGGCAGAGGCATATGCGGCTTTAAGAAAGTATGCTCATATTCCTTTTTTACCATCATCTCATGTTAAAGTCTGTGTTTCATTCTGCACTTCAACAATTGGCTGGGTTGCTAGAAGTTCCACCTGGTCATGTATGACCAATTGGCAGTTTCTAGTTAGGGCCGTGCATTGCCAAATGACCTATGCTGTCAGTTCCATTTAATGTTTCTTGAGCTTAGTTAGAGAAATTTACATCGAGAAGTTTGTATGCAGGGAATTCGCGCACTTCACCTACTCATTTTGTGTCGTTAATAGGAATTGATGCAATTGTGTATCTGTTTGTGTTTCATAGTGTCTGTGATTGGATGATCTGGAAGTGCAATTTTCTTTTTGGATAAGGGATGATCTGATGAACTAGATTTTCCTGTCTTTCTGACTGTTCGTGTGAGTTTCAACTAACTCGTCTACTCTTAACATCGTGAAGCATTACTGGTTCTGTTTATGGTGGACTTCGTTCTTTCTATTTTTTCATGGAGAGTAAAGACTTGTTTGACTGTTCTTTATTACAATCTTTTCTTTTTTCTTCCAACAAATCATCATCGACTTCGTGGAAAATTACAACTTCTATGCGAGCATTTTTTTTCCCATTAGCATGCCATGCGATGCTCGGTTCACATTCTCTTTTCAAGTACTTAATACTGATATCTAGATGCCAGCAAGCGATGTTACATGTTTGGAAGTTTGAGTAATATTATTAGTTGTGGGGACCTCGAACATGATCAAACAGTCCAACATTTTGCTGCATTGGGTATTGATGTTATATATACCTTCAGGATCTGTATACAACTTACCTGATTAAAGTAGTCTCTAAGAAGCTGACAGACCTGCATATATGATAAATATTGAGCCCTCAGCTCTCTGTTGTTCTTCCACTGGGCTTTTCTTGACAATTTTATTATTGATATATAAGCCTGACTTCCATACTCGCATATCTTTAATAATTTGGTCTTATGTTCTTGGTTCAGGCCTTTCCTAATCAATGAATTGGAGCCTCAACACTTGCTTCATGATCGAAGGAAGGTATATGAGGTATGCTGTATCAAAACTGCCAACCATGGTGTAGATCATTATATTTTTGCATGTACTTCACTTTTGACCAACAATCTAAGATAGAAGTTCGATAGTTGATTACACTTTCGTCTTCCCAGGATTTTAAATTTTGGTTAGGTACGAGTATCTGCGACTGAATGACATATACTCAATGACTTACCAATTTTCTTCATTTTCATTTCTTTTCTTGTATATGTTGGGTGGATGGTTCTTGGCTTGCAACTGAAGCGTCTTGAAAGGTTTGGAATTCCTGTTCCAAGGTATGCCCTTGTGAATCGACAATTTCCTTATCAAGAGCTTGAATATTTTGTTGAGGAAGAAGATTTCGTTGAGGTTCATGGTCAACGATTTTGGAAGCCTTTTGTAGAGAAGCCAGTTCATGGTAAGTCTGTGAGATGCTACTTATGTTAGACTTTGATCTGTTGGATTCATCTACTTCATGTATCCTCTCCTGTATGCTACGGTCGAAAAGGCTGATATAAAAGATTGTGCTCCCTGCTGATTGAGAAATGATATTTTTTATCATTTAAATATGTGTTTGACATGTTGAATATACAAGTGGTTATATAACACGCATCTCTTTTATGAAATGGTGATGATATCTTCAAATTCTGTACCTTCTATAAATTCGGTAGCCCCTATATTTCTTGGTATTTCATTTATCTAAGTAGTTGGTTCTTCCCATTTTGCATGTCATGACTTGAATTTATTCATCAAGGGGACGACCACAGTATCATGATATATTATCCCAGTTCTGCAGGCGGAGGCATGAAGGAACTATTCAGGAAGGTATGATTGTCTCTAAGCTGTGCTTACGCCTGGTTGGGAAATATTACCATTTAGAATTACTAGAATTACTTCCTTATGATTGCAAAAAATGTTATCCGGTTTCTAGAAGTGCTCAGCCGTGGTGACTAACTGTTGAAGACATTCTCACAGATTTTACAAGTACAACAAAAGCTTAATGGTTGTAATAATCCTCTTTGTGTGTATAAATAATGGCGAAGTCAACTGGACCTTATGTTGACTTCTCTTTATAGTGATAGATAAATAAGTAGCACCCTTATGTGCAAGGGTTTGTCTTCCAGGTATGCTACCGAATTAGCTATTGGATGAAGAATGGTTGTGATTTAATCTCTCCAGTCCAGCTTGAACCAGGACCGAGACTTTTGTACCAACTTATCCTAACAGAGCACCCCAGTGATAGTACCTGGTTTTCTTTCAGGTTGGAAATCGTTCCAGTGAGTTCAACCCAGATGTAAGAAGAGTTAGGCGTGAAGGATCTTACATATATGAAGAATTCATGCCAACTGGTGGAACCGATGTCAAGGTTTCTTCTGGGATATTTGAATTTAAGCTGAAATTCTCGCTTATGCAGCAGTTTTCATTTGCTTGCTCTGTTGCGTCGTACTTAGTGCATCTGTTTCAGCGTGGCATAATCAGTTTCTCAAACTTATATTCACTAAGAGAAGTTATAGAATGAACTTATACTAGATATAATATCTACCTATATCTTCAATTCAATTCAAAATATTTCCTAAAACCCATCCTACAAATTTAAGATGTATAACCTGCAGGAAGTATCTGGCTGGCCCTTCTCTGATGTTAATTGTTTATTATTATATTCGTTAGGCACTGTCTTATTTTTACGTTTCTTTGATTTGAAGGCAGTATAAAGATATATGCTATTGGAAAATTTGTATTGTCCGTCTTCTACAATACTCGTGCATCTGATCAACTTGTGGTCAAAATTCAGGTGTATACTGTTGGTCCTGAATATGCGCATGCTGAGGCAAGGAAGTCTCCAGTAGTTGATGGAGTTGTAATGAGAAATCCTGACGGCAAGGAGGTAATCACTTTGTGATCCATAAAGCTTAGTTAAATGTTTGTGTTGTCTATCTGCGACATATACTGACTATACATCTACATGACTCGGCCATGAAGAGGTTCTTGACATTCCTAACTTTTGTTGTTTTCTTCATGGTTTTGCACAGTGACATGGAAGTCAATACTTTGCCTTTCTGAGTTTTGCCTTATGTTTGAGGCTCTTTCTTGCATTTTTCTACAGGTGAGGTATCCAGTGTTGTTGACACCTAATGAGAAGCAAGTGGCGCGAGAAGTTTGCCTTGCTTTTAGGCAAGGGGTACGTTTCCCATTGCAAGGCATCTTCTGCTAGCTTGATTTTGTCTCCTCTTAAGTATATGCATCGGTTCTCTCTTCCAGTATTGAAATGATTGTAGATTAGCTTACACGCTTCTGCTGTTGTCCGATTTTAACCAGTCCTAAAAGGCTTTGTACGCACTTCTATTTCCTAATGTTTATAAAGATAAAATGATACTTGTTATAACGCTAATACACCTTAACATTACTGATCTTCTACTTTTGAATTCATCCAGCTTTTTCTTTCGGGAATTGAACACATAAATTTTTAGGATTGAAGAATGGCGTTGGAAAGTCATTTTTCTCATGTTTTAAGTTCTTCAGCGCTCATCATTGTCATAGTTGAATATACTGGCTTCTAGTTTTTCAACATCATCTATAACAGTCGTTATGACATCGTTGTCATATCTATTAATAAGTTATTTTTCGCTGAATAATATCTATTGACCGAAGGTTCCATTTTTCTGTATGTTTCTTAAAATTATGGTCTTGTAATGTTTTCCTTCCAGGTATGTGGATTTGATCTTCTGCGTTGTGAAGGACGTTCATATGTTTGTGATGTGAATGGTTGGAGTTTTGTGAAGAATTCTTACAAGTAATGCCTTATTCACAACAATTTCATGTTCTAAGTGATCCATCTGGAATGTATGAACTGAACAGAAATACATTTCCTCACGTAAAAAATAATTACATATGCTCCAAAGGCTCTTGTTTAGGTTCCATTAGACAGTATAAGTAATCAACTTCTTAATCATAGTCCAGTTCAGGCATATGTCCTCCTATGCGACTACTTGGCTTACATATATACACCTCCCATGTTCATCACCATGAACTGTACTGTTGGTACTGCATTCTGGCACATTCTAATAGAATTTAACTATTGCCTTCAACTTCACAAATTCGTATTTACCATTTGCACTGTTTTTATACATTAGTATTGCTGCCTGGAAAATTAATCACACTATATTCTTTCACTATTGTTCCAGGTCCACTTCATTTTATCCTGTGTATTATCCATAAACAGAAAATTATTGCGCACATGGGTTGTTGTTTGCGTGGACAAATATGCTATAGATTTAAGTATTTGGATCTGGAGCCGGAGATTATTTGTTGTGGGGCCTGTTGTTCTAGCCGTTTGTAACTGTAGCTTTAAGATGGGAAAGGAGAATGTTGTATTTTTACCATTTGTTTTTCTTGAAATACAGATACTATGATGATGCTGCTTGTGTTTTGAGGAAGATGTTTCTAGATGCAAAAGCTCCTCACTTATCAACTGCAATTCCACCTACATTACCATGGAAAGTAAATGAACCAGCTCAACCTACTGAAGGATTGACACGGCAAGGAAGTGGAATTATTGGCTCATTTGGGCAGTCTGAGGAGCTACGCTGTGTTATTACAATTATAAGACAGTATGTTGCTTGAAGGTTTTATTGATTGATTTAAGTGATATTTCCACTTTGCACATCTCATTCTTTTGTGCATTTCACCCAGTGGTGACAGAACTCCCAAGCAGAAGGTGAAGTTGAAGGTTACTGAGGAAAAGCTATTGAACTTGATGTTGAAGTACAATGGGGGAAGACCCAGGGCTGAGGTGATTTCTATTCTATTTTTGCTCCCTTCTCTATTTCCTATCTTCATTTGGTTACTGACTGATATCCTTCTCTTTTCTTTGCCTTGTCTTGGTTATCATTTAAACTTCTGTCCTTTTGAAGACAAAACTGAAAAGTGCTATTCAATTGCAAGACTTGTTGGATGCCACGCGAATGCTTGTTCCTCGTAGTAGGTATGTTTTCCTCGACAAAAGTTGTATATATGAGCTAGCTAACTGCCTGAGTTCTGTTGTCGGCTGAAGATAACCATGAAATAAAAGAATAAAGAAAAAAGAAAGGTCACAACCCGTGTGCTTGGTTAGTTAAATGTGCTATGTCTGACTACGATAAGTGGAGCTTGGCTTGTTTACTGATCTATGGACTGTTCTCGGTAAGAATGAAAATTTTATCTATGATGACTTTCAAACCAATTGTCTGACGTGTGAGTTATTTTTCATGTTTATCTAGACCAGGTCGAGAAAGTGACAGCGAGGCAGAAGACATTGAGCATGCTGAAAAACTACGCCAAGTTAAAGCAGTGCTCGAGGAGGTTACCCTGTTTACATTGATATTTACGTTTCACTGTTTGTTGTGTGCCCTTCTGTTTGAACAGTGTGAATTTCTGGCTCAGAATTTTGTACTCTGCATGCCCTTTTATTTGCAACTTGTCACGTAGAATTCAAGTTTCTGGTGGGTACTATATCATCAGGTTAAGTATCAACCGTTGAAGGCTGTTACGGGAAGTTTAATTGCATCAAGGTTCATGCTGTCTGCAGGGAGGACATTTCTCTGGGATTTACAGGAAAGTCCAGTTAAAGCCGTTAAAGTGGAATAAAGTCCAAAAAAGTAATGGCGAAGGAGAGGAGGAACGGCCTGTTGAAGCCTTGATGGTTCTCAAGTATGGAGGTGTACTTACCCATGCTGGCCGAAAGCAGGTATTGCATCCTTTGTACTTAGCTTCCTCGCTTTCATTTTGCAATCATTAGAAAGTTAGCTCCGGAATCCACTATGCCTTTCTAGTAGAAGTTTTCTCTCTAGCAACTGCTCTATTGTTTCTTAAGATCCCTGTGTGAATTTCTGTTTGTAATTTCCTTTTGGCAGGCAGAAGAACTGGGTAGATATTTCCGGAATAATATGTATCCAGGTCAAGATATATTCCATTTACTTATGGATTCATATCTTTTGGTGATCTTTTAATTAGATGTTTTGTCATTCTGGTTTATTCATTTTTCATTTCTATTTGCATTTCGTGACAACCATTTGCATCAGTTGTCACTTGATAGTCTAGCTTCCCTTTTCCTGTGTGAAACTATGGATGTTTTTATGTGTTTGAATCTGGATTCTGACTTTTATAGTCTGATTTTTTTTACATTAATTTTTTCTTAGTCTGATCTGTTTTATATAAATATAGTTTCTTTTGTCGAAGTTGTTGATGAGAATTTAGTTTTAGGAAGTTCAGTTGAAGAGTCGATTTGTTTTACATCTTAATCATTTGCAGTATGTATTTCTGAAAGGATAGAATTCAGTGGAGTAAATGATCCTATTCTTTCTCATGATAAATGGGCGAATCTGCAGGGGAAGGTACAGGACTCCTCCGCCTTCACAGTACATATCGTCATGATCTAAAAATTTACAGCTCAGATGAGGGCCGTGTACAGGTATGTCTTACTGCTGTAGAAAGCACTGAAAATTCATAATTCTATGGCTGTATTAGTACCATCTTGTATGTTAATTCATTAGCCTTTTGAATTTGGTCTAGACATCCACTAATAAATCATTTTGTTGGCAGATGTCTGCTGCTGCATTTGCAAAAGGGCTTCTCGATTTGGAAGGCCAGCTGACTCCAATACTGGTGAGCAATGTAGTACCGCTGAATATTTATACAGGGGATCGATGTTAGCATCTAGTATATTTTCCGATGAAACCTGACAAAGAACTATCTCAAGGTTTCCCTGGTTAGCAAGGATTCTTCCATGTTGGATGGACTTGATGATGCTAGCATTGAGATGGAAGAAGCTAAGGTACCTCTAACATCTTGAGTAAATTTAAGATATGACGGGCATTACTACATGTTGTTGCCTATCTTGAAAAGATTATTCTCCAAAAAACCTACTTAACTTGCTCAGGCGTGCTGAGAGCTTTGGAATATATGATGCTAATTTCATCAACTTTGCAGGCAAGGCTGAATGAGATAATCACTTCCGGTACAAAGATTGCTACTTGCAATGAATCATCTGAATGTCCGTGGATGACTGATGGGGCTGGACTTCCGCCACATGCCTCTGAACTTCTTCCTAAGCTGGTAACTACCATTAAGCTATAAAAAGTGTCCCTTTTCTGGTGGTGCCTGCACGGTCGTTCCTCATTTCCTTCTCGCTGGTCATAATTGACTCTTGATAATCCTAATGTATAAAATCAAAACTGCTATTCATAACACGACAAATATATGGTGTCTTGATTTCCCTATTTGTAATATAGTACCACAATGAGATGAGCGTTACGGACCTCAGATGCATGACGAGTTTTCAAAATCTCAGTGTCTTCTTTTTCTTGGTAGGTAAAATTGACCAAGAAGGTTACTGAGCAAGTCAGATTACTTGCAAAATATGAAGATGAAGACCTCACTGAGACAAGCTCCTACGATGTAGTTCTCCCATATGATCAAGCGAAGGCCCTTGGTAAAACGAACATTGATGTAGACCGAATTGCTGCTGGGTTACCCTGCGGCAGTGAAGGGTTCTTGTTGATGTATGCTCGTTGGAGGAAACTTGAAAGGGACTTGTATAATGAGCGTAAAGAGTAAGTTCTGAGTATTATTTTATTTTCATCCTAGGTGACTTTTGATGAGCATAAAGAGTAAGTTCTGCGTGATTTGGCTTTGGCCAGTGGCCACAGATTGCAGTTCTTTTTATTTCATCGCCTTGCTTCATTGAGTTATGTCATGATATGGATGATACTGACTACTATTTGAGTTTTAAAATCTTATGCATAAGATACATATTCAACTCTAAGTGGTTGCTAATGATGACACACTCAAACCCACAAAGAGGAGGAACTGCAGGGATAATTTTTTCTTGCATGATTAAGCTGTTCTTACAAAGCCATTGTAGTTAGTAATATGCTTTGTACTCATTTACTTGTAGGAGGTTCGACATTACTCAAATTCCTGATGTTTATGACTCCTGCAAGTAAGTTATAGCAGTTAACCTATTTATCTTTTTTTTATGCAAATATGAAAATGTGGCAATATTTGGTTAATTCAACACACAGATTTTCCATGCCAAACCAATCTGCCTTCTATGCAGATATGATCTCTTGCACAATGCTCATCTTAATCTAGAAGGACTTGACGAACTTTTTAAAGTCGCTCAGGTAAATAATAAAGTTTGTTCATTTTATTTTTTCCAAGAAATATTGTTTTGACGCTTCACTAGCTCTTGCATGAGTTACAGTGTCGAGTCTATTGCACTCTCTGGGTGTCCTTGCATGCACTGGAGCTATCTATCCAGAATCCCTGATATTGTGATTTTGTTATTGCTGTCTTAATACATTCGTTTGACTCAAGGTATCCCCTTCTGAATGTAAAACTAGATATGTAGCGGAGGCAGTGTAGATTACGCATGCTGTCCCTGTATGAGATGATATACATATATCTGAGCTCTGATGTTGGCTGGACATTCTTGTAGGCCGTGTAACTGGTTTTATGTTGCTGTTGCAGTTTCTTGCAGATGGTGTGATTCCAAATGAGTATGGGATCAATCCAAAGCAGAAACTGAAGATCGGTTCAAAGGTGAGCTCCCTCCTTATTGGTCCATATAGAAAATGTACACGTGTAATTATATGTCTCATCAGTGATCAGTGTAGTATTAGCTATATTTGATCTTCTCTTACATGTTCATTAAGCCAAACTCCCTCCTCAAAAGTGCTTGATATTTGTTCCTGAAGAAATAGGCATTATGTTGGTAGACCAAGTTGAGGCAGGAGTGGGAGGGACGATAATGATGCCAGTTATAATGAGAAAAGAAAACCTATGGCCCAGACAGTAACCATTTCATTTCACTTTCATTTAGTCGGATTTAAAAAATTAAAAGAAATCATGTATAGCAATCATCTTCAATTTTGGTTTCGAAAACACTCTTACAACGTTTTCTCCAAACGGGGCTAACAATGAGGTACCATACGAGCTTTTTAGCATACAATTTATGAGAAAGGCTATTGGTTCAGTTTAGATGTCCTGGATATTTTCACTTCGCCCCCCCTTCCTATTTCGTTGTATCTGAAAATCCATCATACACCGTTTTGGCTGTGGCTAATCCATGTTTGTTGTAACATAAGATTGCACGCCGATTGCTGGGTAAGATCTTGATTGACCTGAGGAATACCCGCGAGGAAGCAATTAGTGTGGCTGAATTAAAGGGTAGTCAGGACCAAGAGTCTACTTCTACAAAGATTGAAAAGGAGAACTCTGATTATCAACCAAAGCCTTATATTAGAAGTGAAGACAACAGGCGAACTAGCACAGCAAGTGAAATTTCAATTGAGCAGGATGACGATGATGATAAAGAGACTAAATACCGCTTGGATCCAAAGTAAGTAGTCAGTTGGGTGTCACACCTTTTAATCATATTTTGTTACCTGTTTGTCAGCAATATGTTTCTCATTTCTTATCAGGTATGCTAATGTTAAAACACCAGATCGCCATGTCAAGACGCGGTTGTACTTCACTTCAGTAAGTAAATGATCTTTATTTCTCGTTAATCTGCTTCGTCACGTGATGAAGTTTGCTTTCCTATCATTCATGTCAACGGTTTCATAAGGTTGATTGGATATCTTCTGTATACATCAGGAGTCACATATACATTCACTTATGAATGTTCTTCGTTACTGTAACCTCGACGAGTCTCTTCATGGTGAAGAAAGTCTGGTCTGCGATAATGCATTGGAGAGATTGCACAACACAAAAGAGCTGGACTATATGAGCTATATCGTGTTGAGGATGTTTGAGAACACCGAGGTAAAATAAACCCTATTAAATTATTGCGTTTCAAATGGTCCTTGCATGGCGGGAATGGAATACATCACTGGTTAAAAATTGGAAGCAGGTGGCATTAGAAGACCCGAAAAGGTTCCGCGTAGAAATGACATTTAGCCGCGGTGCAGATTTATCACCACTGGAGGTAAATATGGTCCTCCTTACACTTGCTGGTTAGTTAGAGCTATATATGGATGATGATGTGAATGTGACAAATGCTCTGCTGTATTGTGATTCAGGGAAACGATGTGGAGGCCACATCTTTACACCGAGAGCATACGCTTCCTATAATGGGTCCAGAACGACTGCAAGAGGTAGGATCATATCTGACATTTGAGAAGATGGAAATGATGATTCGGCAGTTTGCGATGCCGGCAGAAGATTTTCCACCACCTGCAACACCGGCAGGTTTCTCAGGCTACTTCTCGAAAAGCGCTGCTGTGCTGGAGCGCCTGGTTAATCTCTGGCGATTTAACAAGCAAGACAAGCACGTTGCTGCTGCTAACGGGAAGTAATATTAATGTCCTTCCTGTACAGTGCCCTTTAAATTTTAATCTGTTTATAATAATGTTACATTTCTCGGAACCAAATCTTGTTTTCTGCTTTCAACTGGTGTAGATATATAATATCTTGTGGTTTCCGTTCGTATTTGTATTTGGTTGGTTCCATCGTTTGATTTTATTGTGTTTCTAGTCCGTGTGCGTTCACTGAGTCTGCTAGTTTGGCCTTTGGGTGTTGGGGTTAGCCGGTTAGGATCACAACTTTCTTCTGTATCGGTAGCTCTAGCTCCTGCTCAATTTGACCTACACTGCGGCAGGTTCCATTTCTGAATCTTGTGTTAGGGGGTTGTCAAATTTCTAAGTAAGTTGCAACTTGATTGAATTGCGTTGAATTCATACAAAAATGTCATATTTTAAACCCTTAACATAACTTTATGGCAGGCAACAACTAGTCCCTTCTCATTGTAACTGTTGCTAGTGCTGCCGTTGGGAGGTTCCCTTTCTTTTGAGGAAGAAAAGCCTTGAATACCAAGGCCGATATACCATATTTACAAGAAAGTTCTTCGGGAGTACTTTAAGAGTAATGAAAGCTGTGAAAATAACCCTCCAACTGCTCCTTCAAACTCCATCTCTCACAACAATTCGGAAGGACGCTCCCTTCAAGCACCCTTTTGAAATTTGTAGTTGAGAAACAGAGGGATTTTTCATTTTATTACAATCTTTCTCCAACCTTGGCTTACATTATGGAATCACATATCCCCCCATCAATACTATAGAGCATGGATGATAACCTGAATTCCATGTTGCGGGCATTGTTATCATTTGGATTTGAGTGGGAGAGTGGAGAATTGAAGAAATGCCGATGGATTATTCTTTGTTGCTTTGGCAACTCCTTCAAAAAACCTTTCCGGATTGAAATGATGTACATCTTCTCCCCAAATTTTAGGGTCCTGATGAAGTGACATTTGTATCGATCGTGACGTATGTTTCCCTAGGGACAGTCAGCTTTCCCAGTTGAACATCTTTCCCAACTTCTCGAGGAATCCCAATCTCGGGAGGATGTAATTGGAGAGTATCGTTGATAATCATGCTCAACTGCAACACCAAATTATGGCAGTTCGTTTAAGTGAATTAAATTGAACATTTGGCGCTTGTTTGTTACACAAGACTACAACGGAATCATCGCATACAGTTTTGAGCCTAGCAATCCCAGCAGCATTAGGAGTTGTGCTCCCAAATTGGCTAAGAACTTCAGCTCTTGCTTTCTCCTGCCAATATAGACGCTGTTATTCTTTGAGAGTTGTTAAACGACGCCCTGTATTTTACTGTCCAACGTCCTAATATCGTCGCAATATTTGAGTTTGGTAAAGAAATGGCGTAATCGCTCCTTGAATAGTAAAATGAAATTTTTTATAAGACGCGGAAATTCGAAGAACTTTCATACCTCATTCAAACGAACATTAAAAAACCCTCGCCGCTGCCGTAGTCCTCGCCGAAGCTCGCCGTCGCCGAACCGCCGCCCCTCCGCCGCCTCCCCGCCGCCCCGCCGCCGCCGCCATGGTAAATAATATTGGCCGGCGTTTACCGCCAACGCCGTCGTCGGCCGGTCGGCACGCCAGCCAATTCTTTTTTTTAATTTAAATCTAATTTTAATTATATTTGTAATTTTTTTATTTTGATTAGTGTTAGTTATTCTAGTAACTAGTAATTACATATATATCGTAATTAATTATTGCATAACTAAGTATGTAATTCATTAACGTTTTTAAATTAATAATTAGTCATAGTAATTAAAATAATTAAGGTGAATTAGTAAATATATGTAACAATTATAATTCATAATTGTAGATATGATAATTGAATATATTTACGAAATTCATAGTTCAAACAAAATATTTAGTAAATATATATTATCAATTAATACACAATAATATTTACAAATGCAGTTTCTCTTATTAAAATTTACAAATTCATTTAGTAATATTTTCAAATCTTACAAAAACATATTCAATTGTCAAGTATGTAACTATCACAACAAGTGTTACTATAAATACTTATATCTAGTTACTAGTCTCCCATAATTACCATGACTAAACCCTAATTTCCTAAAATGAATTACAAATAATGACTAGACCGCTAACCGCTAAACCGTAACCGTTAAACCATGAACTCTAAATCCTAAACCATAAAACCTACCCCTTAACCCTAACCTATCTCTAAACCCTAATCCCTAATCCCTAATCCCTAATCCCTAATCCCTAATCCCTAATCCCTAAACCCCAAATCCCAAATCCTAAATCATAAATCATAAATTCCAAACCCTAAACCCTAAACCCTATACCCTAAATCCTAAATCCTAAATCCCAAACTCTAAACCCCAAACCCTAATCTCTAAACCCTAAAACCTAAATCCTAATCCCGAAACCATCTTTAAATTTCAAATCTTAAACCCCAAACCCTAAACCCATAATTCTAATTCCTAAACCCAAATCTCTAAACCGTATCTTTAGATTTTAAATACTAATTTTCATACAGTAATACAAAAAATATTCTATAACTCAATTTTTATTATGAAAATAATGGTTAATCTATTTAATTGTATTTAATCATTCAAAAAATTTAAAATTAAAAAAAAATTAGGGGTGGTCAGCGTTGGATGCCAACCGACCGCTTCCCTCCGCCGTCGGCATCCGACGCCGACTGGTCTTTACGAGGGACGCCGACCGCCCCTAATTTTTTTTTTAATTTAAATTTTTTTGAATTCCAAATTACAGAACTACAATATTCGAATCATTTTATAACAACTTCATTTTTTTATAAATAATTCATTATTTACGATTTTGTAAGGAATGTACAAATTAGTACGAGTTGTAAAACCCAAATATTTGTAAATATTAATGCGTAGAGTCTAGGGTTTTCAACTCATACTCCATTACCTTTAATTACTGACATTAGTAGTAATAATCTATGCAGTTGAGGATCGGGACTATTATTATACGGAAGACAGAAGCGCAGTCATGAGTAATTCGGTTAGTTTTCGTTGTACGAAATGCATAGTTTTTAATTACGTGGTAGGGTTTAGTGTTTATTGTGTCGTGAACGATAATTACGAACATATTACACGGACTCATACGTTGTGGATAATCATGTTCAAGAGAGTTACAGTGACGATGATGATGTTGAGGAGCCGTTGAATTATGGAGTTTATTTCGTCAACGGGGTGATTTACGACACAGTCGATGACAGGTGTGCTGCGGCTAAGGACATTGCCCTATGCTTAGGGTTTCAATTGACGCGTGGCTCACATAAGAAGAACCTGCGTGAAGAAGAAAAGCGTTTGTACCTATACTGCTCGCATGGTGGCAGGGGCCATCACAGTCAACAACGATTTCAGAGAGTTTGCGTACGACTACAACATCCTTCACAAGTTGTACGTTCATGGTGTGTGCGGCCTACCTTTGTTGACGCTGAGTGGAAATGGAGGATTGACACCGTAAAAAATAATGTGAAACGCGGGATTTTTAGGTCATTTCACAACCACCACTTTGAGTTGTGGCGGGAAGGTACACAACAACGGAATCAGCTTACCGACGAGATGAAAGATCACATTAGGCAGTTGGAGGAGAACCATATTCTACCAAAACAGATACAGAGCATACTCAACAATTAGTATGGCCATCTGATCAACATAAAACAGATTTTTAATGAGACGCTATAAATACGGCGGATTAGGTTGGGAAACATGAACACCATGCAATGGGCGGTGACAGAGGCGCGGAAAATGGAGTACTTTACGAAGTATATAAAGGATTCCAACGACATGTCAGTCATCTGTACGTGTCACATGCGGAGTCAGTTCGTGTGTTGCACGCTTGGTATTTTGTCATCCTGATCGACTCCACCTACAAAACCAACATTTACAAGAGAAGGCGGTTGTGCAGTTTGTAGGCGTGACTCATGTGAAGAAAAACTTCAATATTTATTATCAAATTTGCTAATTTGGTAATTTCGATGTTAATTGTTACAATATTAAACCCTAAACCCTAATTAATATTTAGTAATTAGTAAAATAGGCATAATTTTTTATTTTGAATAACTACTAAACCCTAATTTTAATTTATTATTCGTATATGGACTAAGTAACCTAAATTATTATAAGTAATTATTAATTACTTATTATTTATTACCAAAATTACTAATTTGGTAATTTTGATGTTAATTGTTACAATATTAATTAATTAACCCTAATTAATATTTAATTATCAAGTATTAATAAACACATATTTCAATACTAAACTAAATAAAATTGGTAATTCACTAAACTAAACTCTAATTGCTAATCTAATTGAATAAATAAATAATTTTTAAAAAAATTGGTGGTCGGCACGCCGACCGGCGGCCGACCACCAATTTTTTTTTTTCCTGCTTTTACCTCTATGGGCGGTGGGGCAGGCGGCGGCAGCGGGGCAGACGGCGGGGGCAGGCGGCGGCGAGGCGGGCGGCGGCGGGGCAGGCGTCGGTGGGTGGGCGGTTTCGAAGATTGATTTCAGAGAGTCTTTTTACTGTTTAAAGTTTACGGAAAATAGGAAGTGTGTTTCATTCGACCCCCAACTTGTGTATTTAAAGAGGGTGTTCAAAGGGCATTCGCGTAATTTGACGTCTGTAAATTTAATGATAGTAAAGTTTAAAGCGTTTTGACAGTAAAATTAGAACGTTTTTGTATTCTTTCCTCAAGCTTGGTTTGCTTCGGTATCAGCTCTGCTTTTGTAAATCTTGTTGATCCCAGGAATCCTAATGGAACAACAGAAATTATAAACAGCAGCTACCGTATGTGTTAGACCAGGCGAACAAGTGAGGCTGCACCCTGGAATAAATTTCATGACAAATACCTGGCATGGTTTTTGCCATGGCCCGCGCGGCTTTTCTTAGCTTCTGAATTTCCAGAGAAGAATCTGTAGGATGGATGGTCTCTGATTCCAAAGTAATTCAGACGACGCTGAACAAGGATTGGGTTTGCGATCAAACTGTAAAGCAATGTTGAAATCAGAGTAAGAGGCAAGGCCAGACAGAGAGCCTGTTGAAGATCGGACATCAATATCATTGTGAAGCTGCTAAAAAGTGGGCTGCATTATCTTATATATGTATTCTTTGTGTATTTTGCTTGCGGACATTTTTGTTAATCGATCACTTCCCGTTTGGCCGTCTCCTCAAAAAAATAAAAAATAAATAAAGGTTATTGATCACTTCCCGTCTTTCCTGAAAGGACCAAACATCTCCATTCTCATCGGAGAGGATGATGTCGACTCGATTGGCGTAAAGTGGGTAAGGCGAATTACAGTACAGGCATACCTGGGTGGAATAATTCGTCCATATCAGCACCGTAAACTTTACTTAATTAGCATTCCGCTGCTAAGAATTCATTTTATATAAAGATGAATAAAGATCATAGAACAAAATCCCACCACAATCTAAACAAGAAATATTTATACAATTACTAAGCAGAAAGTGTATTCAACAAATCCACAACTTGAGGCATCACTGGTCTTTCTCCATTTATTTCATTGCAGCACATTGAAGCAATTCTAAAGTATTCCTTCACTTTCTCTTCAGTCACCCCTTCCTTCCCCATACTTGCGTCCAACATTTCCTCGTAACTATTTTCCCCCATCATTCTCCGAGCCCATTCAATCAACCCCATCTCCTTACCCTTCTCCATCTCCTTTCCCTTGAACAACATCGGCAAGTTCGGCCTCTCTCCCGTCGCTATCTCGAACATCAATATCCCGAAACTATACACATCCGCCTTCACTGTCGCCGCCACTACCCCGTCTTTGTACTCCGGCGGCATGTACCCCATCGTCCCGGCAACTTGCGTCGAAACGTGCGAATGCGAAGCATCAACGGTCCGGGCAAGCCCAAAATCCGCAATGTGGGCCTCGAAATCAAAGTCCAACAGTACATTGCTGGCCTTGATGTCCCTATGGATAATGGGAGTGTCCAGCCCATGTAAATACTTGAGCCCATTAGCCACACCCCGCACAACCTTGTTCCTCGTCTCCCAAGATAACGGCAGCAGCGTAACAGACGGGTCTGTCTTGACGAGCGCCGACGTGTCGTGCAGCCATTGGTCGAGGCTTCCCCGCTCGACGAACTCGTAAATGAGGACCCGATCGGATCCGGAGGCGCAGTAGCCGAGCATCTTGACGATGTTGCGGTGCCGGAGCTTCCCAAGAGTCTCCATTTCCGCCCGGAATTCCCGGAACCCTTGGAAGGCGTCCGGGTCGAGTTTCTTGATGGCGACAGTGACTCCGTCGGAGAGGCTTGCCTTGTAGACGAGGCCGAAGCTGCCATCGCCGATGATTAGATCTCTGGAGAAATTCTTGGTGGCGAGCTTGAGCTCCTCCATGGAGACTCGGTTGAGAGAGGGGTCAAAGGAGGCACTCTCGTCGATTGTGACGGAGGAGAGTTCGAAGGCGGCTGGGGGTGCGGATCGGACGGCTCGAGTGCGATGGAGGTCGTGGTGAGTTCGATGGGAAGATTTTATGGATTGGCAGACGAGGCAGACGACGGTGAAGATAAGGGTGATCAAGAAGAAGCTGATGATAGCGGCGATGATAGAGAGGAAGATGGAATTCATGGCGAGGAAGAGGAGGGAGAGGGGAAAGGGAGAAGGGAAGTGAGAGAAGAAATTGTGGTAGTGGGAAAGGGAAAGGTAATTGGAAAGAGGAGGAAGAGGAGGAGGAGGGTGCCGCCATTATTGGAAATTTCGAGGAAGATGGATTAGATGAATTTGGGGTTTAGGGGTGGTTGATTGAAGTCATCTCCGACGAGTCAACGGTAGGAGAGGGTTGACGAGAAAAAGGCGGGGATCGAGTGGGAGTGTAGTACACGGTGGGGTGGGGATCATGAATCGGGGCCGTCAATTCCACATAGCGGTGTGCAGAATGGATAATCTGAGCCGTCAAGATGTACAAAATACAAAGAGTAATAATTAAAAGGGGGAATATTCTCGTTTAGGGAGGTGATGTCGTTGTTGTCTTGAGAATATTAATGATAATTTACTTGTGGATCATATGTTGTGCCAAAGAAGTGGGAGGAGGAAAGTTAAGATATATTGAGAAGAAAGAAAGGTGGGATGAGATTTTGAGCCAGAAGAGACCAGAAGACAGCAGATCAGCTGCTGATTTATCATATTCTTAAATGATTTAACTTTTTGTATACTGTGTTGAACAATTCAACTAGCTACATGTTAGTAAACCATATATTTTCTTTTCTTTTGAACTTTGAAGTAGTTAGGATGGAATGCTTCAACCGTTTCAATCACAGATTGCAAGTCAACAATCAACATGAATGAATATTATTAAGAAAGGAAGATCATTCCCGGACATCAACAGTCATTTCCTTACATAAATTCAATTTAACAGTCTTATTACCTGCCAAAGAGTATATACCATCTCAGCTTCAGCCACTCTTGGTGTCTTTTCCAGTTTCTTAACAGGATAAACCTAACAGCCAAACAAAATGAGATCATTATCAACTCGTTTGCATGTCAAGGGCCTAGCTACAAATTAATTGAATCCAAAATAAGCAGAATTCACTTCTGTGCGCACCGAACCACCTAACCTAACAGCAATGATAAAGTGAGCACGATCACACCAAAATCGCCATGCTATTCCTCCCTTCCCTTGTCAGCTGTCAGTCAGCTTTAGCTGCCACTTCCCCTATCGTTGTTCCGGCAATGTAACCACCCGACCATGCATTCTGTGCCAACAAAAGAGGCAATCTATGACTGGGTGATAAACAGAAATCATGTATGTACTTGCTAGGTGTTACATTGTATCTGTTGGCAGTGTCAGAACAGAACCTAGCTTATCATGGATTACTCACCTGAAAATTAAAACCACCAGTCACCCCGTCCACGTTAAGTACCTGCACAGCACAAGTTGAAGGTTTTCATTTGTTCATCACCAACACCGATCAAATCGTAGATATCTAGTGTAGAAAACATACCTCTCCGGCAAAGAAGAGGTTTGGGAGTATCTTGCTTTCCATTGTTTTCAGAGATATCTTCAAACAAAAAGAAAAATACAAGCAACAAGTTAAGGCATATCGAGTAGCAGACAGAGAGGGGTAGTATTGAGCAAGGATGAGGTGAGATGCCTCTGACAAGGGAACTCCTCCACAAGTGACAAATTCGTCCTTGAACTGACCCTGCATTTGTGGAGAAAATGCATCTGCTTTCACTAACATTTCATGGACGTGGACTATAAGCGACAGAGATAAAGGCGTATCAGAGATCACACCTTCCCTACGACTTCAAATGTGCAATTCTTCAACAGATAAGCAACAGACTTTAAGGAGTTATTTGATACGGAAGCCCACAAGGTATCACAATTTAAACCCTGTCAAACACCACACCACCAATATGTTTCATAAACACCTTGAAAATGACGATGAGCAACATTAATATTCATAGATCATTTTAACATTATCTAACCTCACGATCCAGTATATACTTCCAAAACCTCTTCACAATCCCAAATTCCGATGTTCTGCACAATCAACAGTAAATCGACATATCAAAGAAAATGACATCAAAACTATATCCTCTTAGTTTAACTGTCTAGCTAGGTCCAGCCACACAGGACTTCCATAATTCTCGGTACATCAGAAAGGCTGGCAGGTATTAATGATTAACAAAAACGAACATCACATTTGAAGGAACTTCAAGTGAATAAGAATTTAGAAGTTGAACTCCCGAATAAATTTACAAATCGCAACTTGCAAAAGACAAAATGTGACACCTCAAATCTTTTCGTCTGTCCATGTTCCTCTATAATAAGGCAAGCTTTCCGGCGACATTATTTTTTCACCACATTTTGATGATAGACAGGAGAACATTTCCATCTGACCATCAACTAACCACAGCAGTTGATTCAAGTGACTGAACCAGAAATTGAAGATAATAATTTACCACGAGCTTTTGCTTTTGTTGACTAAGAATTGACTTCATATCTTCAATGTGCATATCCGGTACAAAGTCGACCATAAGAAAAGCTGCAACCACCCAAACACTAATGGTTTGGCACAAAAGGGGATTACGTAAATGGCTGATAAAACAGAATAGCATCATCTAAACCTCTCCGGCACCTTTGTAGCCTGCTTTGAACAGATCCCGAGCCCCCCATGCTGATAGTCGAAGTATTACAGGGCCACTGAGTCCCCAGTGTGTAACTAGCATTGGACCTAGCTGAAACCATATAATCTTTGTGTTATTCTTACATCTCAGACATGACAGTCATTACTCCATAACGGCTGAAATACATGCCTGCGTAAGGTGAGGAATGTTCTTCTTGTCACTTTCCAGTTTCAATGTTGCTTCTACCTTAAGAAACGTGACCTGAGGAGTAATAGATGACACCAAAAATTGTAAAATAACGAACAGTTGTGAATAATTTACCATTGGTGCATGTCAGGTTTAAATTCATGTCCTGAACCATATTTCATAAGTCAATTTTCTTTAGCAGGAGGCAATTTTACGTATATTAAATAAAAAAACACATATTGGTATCCTGAATCAACAAGCGAAAATGTAGGAGGGTGCTGAAAACTAACAGAGACTTGACAGGCAATTTCATCCAAAAGAGTGATCCACAGATTTAATTGTCATTGATAAGTTCTAACTAAGAAAGGATGGCGTTTTGAACAAGATATCTAACACACTACATGTGTTCATAGATAGATACAGTTGAAAAAACGGTTAAATGATCATTGACAAATGTAGATTTGAGAGAATAATTATCTACTCTTGTTATTAGAAGGCCCGTAGACAATAGGGGTTATATACACAAATCTCCATATGAGACTTACCTACTCTAGGAATCCTATTAGGAGGTAATTACCTAATAATACATAATACAGCTAATAGGGGACGTATAATAGGTTACTTAGCTAATTTGTAGGATTCTCTACACTCCCCCTCAAACTTGGTGTAGATATTCACAAGACCAAGCTTAGACTTGAAGTACTCTAGGAGCTCTTGAGACAGAGCCTTAGTGAGAACATCAGCTATTTGTTGCCTTGACGGTACATATCTGACTTCCACTATTCCAATTTCAACCTTTTCTGTTATGAAGTGTTTGTCTATCTCGACATGCTTTGTTCTGTCGTGATGGACAGGATTCTTGACTATGCTTAGTGTTGATTGACTGTCACTGAACAATGATGCTTTTCCCTGTCCTGGACGATTGAGTTCTTTAAGGACTTGTTGTATCCACATTGCCGCTTGAATTCTAAGAGCCAGTGCTCTATATTCAGCTTCTGCACTACATCGGGCTACCACAGACTGCTTCTTACTCTTCCATGTAACTAGGTTTCCCCAAACGTATGAGCAGTATCCTGTAGTTGACCTTCGTGAAGTAATTTCACTTGCGGAGCTAGCATCAGTGAACATTTCCACTGATCGGTTATCAGTTTTCTTGAATAATAACCCGAGTCCTGGAGTTTTCTTCAGATATCTCAAGATGCGGGTTACTGCCTCCATATGCTCTTCAGTAGGTTCATTCATGAACTGACTCACCACACTCACTGCAAATGTAATACCAGGTCGTGTGTGTGAGAGGTATATCAGTTTACCAACTAACTTCTGATATCTCCCCTTATCTGTTAGCCTCTTCGAAGTTTCTCACCTGAACTGGAGGTTTTCTTTGCATAGGTGTGTCGGGTTGGTTTGCTTCTGTCATACCTGTCTCATCTAGAAGGTCCATGACGTACTTTCTTTGGGAAATGGAGATTCCTGCACCTGATCTGGCCACTTCCATTCCCATAAAATACTTCATTTCCCCCAAGTCCTTTAGGTCGAACTCTATTCCCAACTTGACCTTCAATTTTCCAATCTCTTCTTCGTCATTGCCTGTGATTATTATATCATCGACATAGACAATAAGGATAGCACTCATGTTTCCAGCACTATGTTTAACAAACATTGTGTCATCTGTTTGACATTGGTGATAACCATTTGAAATCATCGTGCTTGAGAATTTTTCAAACCAAGCACAAGGAGACTGCTTTAATCCGTACAAGGATTTTTCCAATTGCACACAACTCTTCCATCTCTGGTATGTGGACACCTTCTGGAATGGTCATATACACTTCTTCAGTCAAGGTTCCGTTCAAGAAGGCATTCTTGACATCCATCTAGTATAGAGGTCAATCCTTATTGGTGGCAACAGATAGTAGGATCCTCACAGTATTCAGTTTTGCAACAGGGGCAAATGTTTCCTGATAATCAATTCCGTAGGATTGAGTGAAGCCACGAGCTACAAGTCGTGCCTTATACCTTTCTACACTACCATTTGCTTTATATTTGATAGTGAATATCCACTTACAGTCAACGGTTTGTTTCCCGTGAGGGAAGTGGACTATTATCCATGTGCCATTATTTTCCAGAGCTGCATTTTCATCAAGAACAGCCTGTCTCCATTCAGGTATTCTCATTGCCTCCTCAATGGTCCTTGGTTTATTATCCAAGTGAGTGGTAAAGGCTCGGAATTCCTGACTAAGACGTCCATAATTGACATATCTTTGAATAGGATGACGAGTGCATTCCCGAACGCCTTTCCTCATTGCTATTGACAAGTATAGGTCATAGTCGTCAGGCTGATACACTTCCTCAACTACAGTTTCTTCATTTTCTAATGTAGAGGCAATTCGGGTTCAACTGTATCTTCCACATCAGCAAGCCTTTCTGTAGTTGTAATCTCCTCAGAGTCCGCAAGAGCTGTTCGTTTCCTTCGTTGGTACACGTGTTGAATGGCCGGTTGTATAGGTCATAGTCGTCAGGATGATACACATCCTCAACTACAGTTTCTTCATTTTCTGATTGTAGAAGCAGTTCTGGTTCAACTGTATCTTCCACATCAGCAAGACTTTTTGTAGTTGTAATCTCCTCAGAGTTCCCAGGAGCTGTTCTTTTCCTTCGTTGGTACACGTGTTGAATGGTCGGTTGTTGTTTCTCCTCAGGTTCAGGTTGAGAACTTGGTAAAGAGACCACAACTTGAGGCATTACTGGTTCAACCTCCATAGGAATTAGCATGTGCAAAGTTTCTTCTCCTGCCACTCTCTCCCCCTGAAGCTTTGAATTGCCATAATATCCGAGGTCTCAAGAATGTTACATCCATGGTGGTGAATACCTTATTAGTGGATGGAGAATAACATTTGTAGCTGTGTTGGCGAGATGCATATCCAATGAACACACATTTCTGTGCACGTGGATCAAGTTTGGTCCGTTGGTGTTGTTGAATGTGGACAAACGCAAGGCACCCGAATACCTTCGGGTCCATAGCTGACATATAAGCTCGCACATGTGGATATGTCTGCACCAGCACATCCTTGGGGGTCTGGTAGTTTAAGACTCGATATGGTAGTCTGTTGATTAGGTAGGTAGCTATTAGGACAGCCTCTCCCCATAAGTGTTTCAGCACATGTTTAGTGAACATCAGTGCCCTTGCGTTCTGCAATACCATTCTTATGTGGGGTATCAACACAAGAACTGCAGTGTATGACTCCTCGTTAAGAGAGATAGGTACCTAGTTCTGAGTTGAAATAATCATGAGCATTGTCAGTTTTCAGGACTTGTATCTTTGTGCCAAACTGAGTGAGAATCATGTCATAGAATCCCTAAAATACTGTTGCTATCTCAGATTTTTCTTTCATGAGGAACGTCCAAGTGAGCCTAGTATGATCATCTATGAATGTGATGAACCATCTGGCCCCATTGATGTTTTCACTCTCGTTGGTCCCCAAATGACACCGTGAATAATAGCAAAGGGTTGTGTAGGCTTGTACTGCAGCCCAGGGTAACTAGCACGGGTGTGTTTTGCCAATTGACACACATCACATTGTAAATCCTTAAAGCTTTTATTGAGAAATAATTTAGTTAACAATCCTTGTAAATATCCAAAAACTAGGATGTCCTACCCGAATATGCCATAAGATAATTTGGCTATCATCTCTATTCAGAATGCTAGTAGCTAAAGCACGACTCAGTCCTTCATCTGCTGCCTCCCTCCTGATTTCATTCATGATAAAGAGGTCTTCATGAAGGTTAGCAGTTACAATCGTCCTCCCGGAGCCTTCCTCCTGCAGGGAACAACGATTAGAACTGAATAAGGCTTCACACTTTAGGTCTCTAGTGATCTGACTTATAGAGATTAGGTTGCAATTTAACTTTGGTACATACTGGAAATAACTCTATGTTTTGGTTAATCCGAACTCTGCCTATTTCTTCAACTGCTGAGAGGCTACCATCATCTATACGTACCCTTGCCTTCTTAGGATAGGATTGAAATTCGGTTAACACTTCCTTAGAACCAGTCATGTGATCTGAACACCCCCGAATCTATTATCCATTTTGCACACAAGGTTTAGACTGAACCGAGTAGGCATAAGAGGATTTACCTTGACTAGCAAAATGACTAGAGAAGCTTTCTGGCTGATTCTATGAGGATGGCTGATTCTAGACCATGAGCTTGAAGAATTTCTCCATTGCAGCAACCTATTCCTTTGAGAAAGGGGTGGCTGCTGGAATGTTTTGTTGTGGTTGCTCGGTGGCTGTTACTACATGAGTTTTTCCCTTCTTCTTTTTATCGGGGTTTGTTGGTTTCCATCCCGGTGGACCTCCAATTAGATACCAGCATTCAGCTCTAGTGTGACCATGACGACGACAACGATCACAATATGGATCTTCGTCATCATCCCTTCTTGGCTGATTAGGGAGTTGACTCTGCTTGTTGTGGTATTGGCCACGAACGTAGCCGAGCCTTTAGATGGAGGGGGAGTGTTGTTCGCATTGTTTGATATCACCATGAGATCCCGTCGGTATTCCTCACCTAGGATCTCTGCAAAAGCCTCTTCGAAAGTAGGAAAGGGCTTGGTGCTCATAACGCGACTCTTAATTCCGTCAAGGTTCTGGTTTAATCCCAAAAGGAATGCCAGAGTCCTCTTCTTTTCAATATACTGTCGGAATTTCTCCAGATCACCGGGAGTATCCCAGTCTTGAGTTTCATAGTTATCTAGATGAAGCCAATGGTGTCCCAGCTGATTGTAGTACTCTGTGACATCCATTCCCCCTGATGAAGGTGGAAGAGTTGCTGTTTGATTTTGAACATAGCAATCTAATTGTCAACGGTTGAGTAAGTCTTTCTGGCTACATCCCAGATAGCCTTGGCAGTCGGGTGAAGGATGTAGTTTTCTCCGATATTTGGCTTCATAGAATTGATCAACTAGGTCTTGACTAGGTTATCGTGCTCATTCCAGGTTTGGAACTGAGGATCAGTGCTTTCCGGTGCCTTGATTGCGCCAGTCAAGTACCCTCCTTTCCTCTTTCTTTGATGTGCATCTGAACTGTCTTAGACCATTTGAGATAATTCTTTTCGTCGAGTTTGTGCGTAGTAAGGAATCCTGAGTAGTCTGTGTTCATCACTGGTGCCATTGTGCTCTGGTTATTCCCAGTAGCAGTAGCTCCTGTGCTCACAGATATGGTTCCTTCACTCGTCATGGCTTCGATCGGAAGTAACGACGGCAGAAGACGTTAGGGTTTTAGGGTGGCGGAAGTCTTTAGGGTTTAAGGTACAGAGAAGGCTCTGATACCATGTAGATTTAATAGAACAATGATCTACTCTTGTTATTAGAAGGCCCGTAGGCAATGGGGGCTATATACACAAGTCTCTATATGAGACTTACCTACTCTAGGAATTCTATTAGGAGGTAATTACCTAATAATACATAATACAGCTAATAGGGGACGTATAATAGGTTCCTTAGCTAATCTATAGGATTCTCTACAACAAAGAAATATTTTTTTTACTAAGATTGACAATGAAATCTACCATCTTGATTGTGATTAAAATATACAAGCTAGAACACGAGAAGCACAGTCAAGTTAAGTTCAATTCTTAATGTGAACATTACTCTCTGACTGAGAGAAACAAACAAATTATTACTTAGTAGTCACTCGGCCATAATAATTTTGAGGGTGAAAAATAAAAGAGTAGCATTTCTGGCTTATCATCAGTAGGAAGGTGGAACCAAGGAAATACTTGGATAGGGCTGAAACAACATTCACGACTAAGCAATAAATATCTCTGCTTTGGAAGCCAATAATTTATAGAGATTTTTTAAGTTAATCTTGCATAATTTGAATGATTTTAAGAAACCTTTACCCCTGACAACTCTGACAGTAGTGGATCGTTAATCTTGAAAGTGAATAAGCTTGGGACACCATCTATAATCGAATGACCAAGTTGAACTGCGATATCATAACCCTTCAAGGCAAGTAAATCTAGTCAGGAACTTAAATTAAAAACAGTAACTCAAAGACGTCATCGATTCATCCTGCCATACCTGACGGCTACTCCCACTTGCAATCATTAAATAGTCAGCTTCCAAATATTCAAGAAAATCAACCGTCCTCTTTTCAACCTTCACAACAAACTTTCCTTGGGCTCCAGCAGAAGCACTAGTTACAGTTTTTCCTGTTTGTAGACAAACTGATATAGGAGCTAAGATCCAGCAAGTATCATGTTCAAGGATTCAGAGAATTGAAGTTTGCAAGTAACAGAACTTCATTTGCGAAACGAGTCCTATTTTCCCAATATTGACAAGTACTTCATGAGTTTATAAGCGATATAATGAGGGACACCAGCCTTGATGTCGAGTTCAGCTCACAGTTATTGCACAATCGAAGTTATGCCAGAAAGAACTCTGACCATAGCATCGGATGCCAAAGATCACAAATGTAATACAACAATTTGGCTAAAATCGCCAAATAAAAGAAACATACCTCCTCTTTCTCTTGCCTCAGACAGAAGACAATCAACTATTGAGGATGAATTGTTGGTCACAGGAAACACTCGTCCATCTTCCTCAATCTAAGTCAGATGAGTGTCAATGCATACCCATTGTAAAGAAGAAGT
This sequence comes from Linum usitatissimum, assembly GCA_030674075.2. Lineage (NCBI taxonomy): Eukaryota > Viridiplantae > Streptophyta > Magnoliopsida > Malpighiales > Linaceae > Linum > Linum usitatissimum. The sequence continues at coordinate 4,522,228 of JAUJYP020001424.1, forward strand.
CGAAAACCACAATAATAAGATAAAATGATTAATGACAACCTTCAATGGCACCCCATGATCGGAAAACCATGACATTGTGTCTTGCGGCCCATGAGTGAAGAAGAAAGACCCTCTTAGTTCTCTATGACCTCTAGGGTAATGTTCTGCCAAAATCTGCAAACCACAATCAAGGTAAAATAATAAGATATAAATAAGAGATTTCAATTTTACAAACAGATAACTTTAGTCAGTAAATGCTAATTCCCGAGTCCAAGATGAAAACCGATTGAGAAGCCAGAGTACATCATGTTAGTGAAGGTCCAAAAATCGTCTATGACCATTGAGAAATCAGTTCGTAGATGCAAGCTACATATTACATGTTGTGGACAGAACAAGGAATGAGCAGTAGGTTAGAGAACAGTTTTGTCCACAGAAATAATTCCACTCATCTTAGTAACATAACGCCCTAAATGGAATACCAACTTATAATTAAAAGCTCAACACCGGAATATTTCGATGATACAAATAAAATCAAACTTGGTTTACATCTTCTTAGATCTGACAGGAGAGCATTACTACACAATATTGTCTGGACATAGTTTTCCTAACTGTATTGTCTGGACAATGCCCGTTTGTGACGTTGCATCTTCCACCTCCAGATATTTTCACCTATCAAGAGCAGCCATTCTCAATTGAACGCCAGCGCAATAATATGTAGAAGTGAAACGAAGAAAATGTAAAGAATAAAAGGGACCTTGGATAGAAATTTTCCTTTCTCCAGAACTACAACATTCAGATGAGGCGCTATAGACTTGGCTCTTATGGCTCCATACACTCCAGCTGCTCCGCCGCCAACTACCACTAACAATTCTCCATTGGACTATTCGTCAAGGCCAGAATTAATAATACACATCAAGAAAAGGAATGTATAAACGGGAGAGAAAAAAACGAAGAGCAATGATTTTCACCTTTTCGAGTAGTGGTGAAGGTACTGGTGGTGTAGCAGCTGCTGTAAAGTGGCGTTTACTGGGAGGTATGGAGCGGAGATGACTAAAATTGCAACGAAGAGCAGCCTTGGAGGAGGTAGTAGAGTAAGAAGCACAAGGAGGAAGAATTCCAAATTGGAGAAAGAAGGTAGCTAAACTGGATTTCAAGCTCATCGATAACCCAACTTTTCAGCCGGAAACCGTCTGCCTGCTCTATCTGTTCAGTTGGTCTTGCACTTGCAGTGCCGCCAACTACCTGCCTTTCCAGTTTCTTCGCCAAACTCGGGTCGGGTCTGTATGCGTTTCTTTTAATTTATATAGAGGTACAAACGACACCATTAAGAAATGGCGTCGACTTGAATTGTTTGAAAGATTCATGCCATTCCAGAGGAAACCAGATCAGGTAACACTAGCGGGTCTCTTTTCTACTGAATTGTTATACGTGGTTCTAGTTTTATTTTTACAAAATCAACATCATCGTATTCCATAATAAGGCATAGCAACATGAGATGGACAGGAAGTTCAATTGGAAGTGCAGTTCTCACCAATGAGGTTAGTATGGATCGCGGGTCTTTATAAGAGCAAGCACCCCAATCATTTCTCTCCAACAAGCAGACAATCCAAACGGAATTTACCTGACTAATCAAAATTAACTATCATAGTTTCAAAAGACTAAAGAAAACTAGGAGTCTAACAAAGTGGATGAGACCATCCTTATTGGAAACAACCAAGAGAGGCTAGGACCTCACTTGTTTTGACAATGTCTCAATGTGGCTGACTGATCCCCTACGATGGACCGGTTGTGACTGCTGATGAGGTCAACCCTTGATCGATCTTCTTTGGAGACTTCGAGAATCTTCCTTCAACTTCCGCGAGATTAGCCAGGTTGTTTCGTCCGTTGTTGGAGTGATCGGTGGTGTTTGCGACTTGGTGGGAGGGTGAGTTGCCGCCGGAGAGGGGAGTCATGGAGGCGGTAGGGCTGGCGTTGACTAGGGTAGGTTTATGAGTGGTGGCGTTACCGTCAGAGAGGTAGGTCGTGGTGACTGTAAGAGTGGCGTTGGCTGAGGTCGATTTGAGATTGGTGGCGGCGCAGCTAGGGTTCCGTGGAGAGGCAATATCGGCGCAACTAAACTCTCCTATGCATAACGAGGCAACAAGGAAACTATTAGCAAGGATCCAAGTTGAAATCGAAAAACGAAGCAGATCGACTATGGCGGCTAGGGTTTGGCGACTCTCATTTTCGTGCCCCACCTGTTGTAGGTTCGGTTCGAATAATAACCACCCTTCGTCGTCCAAGCTTTAAAAAACGTTTTAGACTCAAATCGTGTGTATAAAATTACGCGATTGCCATTGGGCCATTACAATGAGTTTAATAAATTCACAACCCTAGTCATATTTTGATTCGGTTCTCCGAAACTCTTGGTCGAGCTACTACCACCGCCAACACACCACCACCACCTGCGCCCTCGCACCACCGCTGCCACCGCTTGACTGTCGCACCTCTGCCCCCGCCTCAACAACTCCACAGCTATAGCACCACCTCCGTCGCCAGTTCCGCCGCACCACTTCCGTCGCCGCTTCCGCTGCTCTACCTCCTTATCTTCTGGTAATTCTCCAACAACCATGAACAAAAAAATTTGGTCCCGGTCGTTCATTGTGGACTGCTCGCAACAAGATCCGGTCGTCCACTTTGGAAGGCCATTTGTATGACCCGACCATTTCTATCTAGCAACTCCATCTAGAAGCAGTTACGCGGTGCATTTTGTGTATGTGCATTTGTCCACCTAATTAACTCCTTGCGGCCATGTGTGGACACACCTATTCTAGCTCGAGTCACAATTTCATCAGGCACGGTCCTCGTGCGCACGACATCGTGTAGCACTCGAACATAAGAACCGTCTCCAATAAGCTGTTCCACAATTGTTCTCAAGGCTCCCAGTTCTGCAACGGCCAAGTCATTGCCATTTGCCAAACATCCTCCTATCTTTATTGTTGTTATTTGTTGGTCAATAATTCTTTTCCCACCTATTAGCTCTTTTTTGTCTTCAACATGGTTGCAAGGTGTTGGAACCTTTGAATTCCAAAAATAACTTTTAAAGCCTCTTTATTGGCGGGTACAACATCCAGAAATGTATCAATTTGTCAAATGGAATGAATTCAATTATCTACAAAAATTCACAATATGCAAAGAAACTGATTAGAAATCAGTGCTCAGGCAATGCTACTGTAAGGCTGTAATACAATACCTTTCGCCACAAACAGAAAAATAAAAAATCAAACATATAGAAATTAAAGGAACAGAAGTCTATAATTTTGAAGGAAAAAGATGCAAAGCCCGTACAAATTCATATAAGTGGGAACTAGGGCATACCATATACAACCACATAATGATGGCCTACACGATGAGCATGAGAATCATTAAAGAAAGATGGACCCAAAAACAACTTAAAAAGATTCTCACATATGTTATAAAACTAAGAAAGTAGAAGAAGACAAAAATATGGGGAAGGATAATGTTTCTTATTGAGGTGTGTGGAATGGTACAAGTGAGAGCTCTATTTATAGGTTCATGAGAACATAACCTATACATTCTACATTATTACAATTAAGGTGAGTAAGACCATCTCCAATGCTAAGTCTCAAAAGGCTATTTCAATTTGGTACTTTAGAATAGTTAAAAGGTGTGTTTCTTCAATGGTGTAGTCTTATATTTAGAACTCCTATCAACATGTGTCTATCAGTCTCCGATAAAAATAAGCTGCATGGACTCCACTACCCATCTCTTTTTGAAAAATAAATAACAGGTAATCTTTATGAAAATGAGTCCACCAATAGCTAATAGAAATAAGCCATGTGGATTCCACTAAGTCTCAAATTTGGCCATTTGAGACTTGAATTAGCCAAATATAGGACTCAAAATGAAATCTTTTAGCCATTTGAGACTTTAGCTTTATGCATTGGAGGAGTTTCGTCTTATAATTTAGCACTTTGGCCATTTGAGACTATGCATTGGAGATGGTCTAATGAAATAGACATCAATGTGTAGGAGTTACAAGAATGGGCATTCAACTATACTAATGTAAATATTCATAACACTCCCTCTTGAATCTCCGTTGGGTTAAAAGAAGATACATCATTGTCAAATACACTTTTGATACTACCTCGTTAAAAACCTTACCAGGAAAACCCGATGGGAAAAACCATGATTAAGGGAAAAAGAGTGCAGTGCATATTGACCCCCCCTTGATGATAATATCGACTCCCTTTCATTATGATATCAGTTGAGATCTGTCATTCATCGAACTCTAATTATTTGGACTAACATCTCCAAAATTGATGTATGGAGAGCATTGGAGATTAAATCAATCAAGTTATTGCTTGAGCGCACTTGTACGATGATTATGTCAACTCATGAAAACATTTTTCTAACACATTGGAGTTTATCCATCTAAATGTATGCATGTATATGAGCAATGGTCATCCATAATATTCACATGACACTTCCCCTTGGAAGAGCATTAGATGAGAATATGCCTCATTAAAACCTTACTTGGAAAACCATATGGGATAAAAACCTAGTGAAGGGAAAAGAGTACATAATCATCACATCATGTTTCACCATTCTTTTACAAGTCAATGTGAACAAATTGTTTAAGCGTAGCTTTCTAACATGTTTGTGCAATTGTGCACCGAGACATAGCCTATCTAACACACTCCTCTTTCAACTTGAGGATATATGCAAATATATTTCATGCATTGATCTATAGGATCATGTCTTTGAATGGTAATGTGGCTTTATAAATTTTTTTTACAACCCACCAAATGGTAGTATTGCTTGCCACATGGGACCAACTTATGTTCAATCAACACAAATATCATATTGATGATTATATATACCACATATATAACTCATTGTTATGTCTTCAATTGCGTAAATAGAATAACATGAGATCTTATGACTTTATGAAGATCGATTAAAACTAATGTATATTCACATACAGTGATCCCCCAACAAGGCACTTATAGCCATGATATATCCATATAACCTTTTGTAGGATATACTAGAATCATGTTCGAGAGAGATGCACGATTCGCAAGTTAGTGGTTTTTCTGAATAAACCTCAAATTAACCATCTTATATATAGTTTCATTCCACTTTAAGGTTTTTTTTTACTTTGGAACAAAGTGGTCTACCACGCTTTATGCGGGTTTTAGACTTAGTTGTGGTGTCAAATTGCCCAATATTGACATTATTTTTATCAGAGCATTTATAGTTGGTACATAGAGTTTTACTTGGTTGGGCTAGTAAAATGTCTGGTGGATGATGAATTATATATTTTTGAACTTGAAGTTCATATTGCTTAGTGCGAGGATCAAAATGATATGACAATTAGTCATCTGATCTTTATGCCAACCTTTGGTTTTCTCTATACCAACCTTTGGTTTTCTCCCATGATGTTGGAAATTATGATTATATAAATGATAAATCTCCAAATGAGTCATCAATAAATCTTCTGACAACGATGTGAGTATCTTACCATCGATGAACTCGTTATCAACATAATGTCTCGATCTTTATTGAGAACCCATCTTAATAAACTGTGGTGGAGCAATTCAGATGTGTATATCACATACATACATATATATATATATATATAAGGTTTTGACCCAAAAATCATATATAATGGAGGAATTCATTATAATTTCTTAGCGTTATGCGAATTTGTGTTGCTCATGTAAATGGCATGTTCACAACAATATCAATGGAAAATATTTGTTCTCAATGACACATTTCGACATATTTCCTTTATTAGATAATCATAACAATATGCTCGGGTTGAGCTAGTAATCTCACAAACTCTGTGTTGCTAGTATATATATGCACATATGTGACCATGTAATTGATGCATTACTGAAAATAATTGGTCCACATGTTGGGTGTATTGATCCTTAAATATCACCATTGCATAATTTTGTATATGTTCATGATGTCTCACAATCAACTTTATTTGAGAACAAACAACCCAAAAATGAGTTATGGTTTGTTAGAGATTTCACTCAATAATGGGTAATGGAAATGTGGTGAGACTTTCCTAGAAATGAAACCTTGTTGACAAAACAGAAAATCATTCGTGTTCCTAGGAAGTAGGGGAGTTACAAGGACTACTTAAATCTCTATAACCTTATGAATCATTTATTTAGAATACCCAATTTGAGATATTCGTGCACAATAATGTTCAAGAGAACATACTCTTTAGATTATTGAATCATAGAAATTAACCATATAAGTAGTGATCAATTCGCATCATGATTGAACCACGATGGTCTCACCAGGTTATGCCAGATAATAGTTGTCAAGACGAGTAAACTTATAGTTTACATTATATATATCTCAATCACAATAACATGTGTAGTGCAAACCAGCGAATAATATTATTGATTCAATAATTGTATGACCATATTCCATATTGTTGTTCCTCTCGTGATCATCAACAAATAGGAATAAGGAGTTTGTTTGTTCATTTGAAAGAAATTTTGTACTACTCCATATATCTTGGTGCACTATCGATGAGATAAATATTACACTTACATATGTTAATTCTCATCATAAAAATACTCATGTTGTCATGAGCATAATGCATTGTGTAAATAATAAAATTGCATCATATATGTGCCCAATCATCCATGTCATAAATTAAAGGATCAACCATTCTTTCACAAAATGTACAATCACCATTTGTTATGTCCATTCAAATAAAAGGGTTAAATAGACTTTCAAAAATAGTATAACATGTGTCTTTCCACATTCATTTGAAGGGCTAAACTAGTAACACATGGATATGATCATCAAATTAAATTGTTGGTTGGAATTTTTCATGTGATTGGAATTTTTCAAAAATAGTATTACATTTCATGTGATTGGAATTTTTCAACATCAATTCACAATACCCTTTTAAGGGAAAATATGCATTTCTTAAATTTCTTATTCATAAAAAAAAAGATCTTTTCGTCCACAAGTATTATTTTGTCGTATTGATTTTGTGGGAATATATATTGTCACAATCGACATGGTATAAAAATCATTCACTTTAGGGTATGATATTAGCTAGATATAGCTTTAGACAACTTGTGTGTCTTGGTATTCATTTTTAGCTCTTCACCGAAATGATGGTAATTAAAGATCAAAGCTATGGCTTTCTTGATAAGACGTTTCATTATCGTCTCTGATGGTTTCACCAAGACCATTATAAATGGATTTTAACTTTCAATACCGATAAAACATAATCCATGCCTGAACACGAATGGTCACAAACTCAAACAAAATGTTATATATATTAATGACAAATAAATTAATATAAAATGCATCATGAGCATCATAATAGAGAAATATAAATACAACCATAAAATATGACATAATTGTATTAAAACCATGAAAGTAGATAAAAACGTTAGCTAATCAAATCACACATGAGTTAAACAAAACTAGTGAATAAAAGTAAATGACCAAATGAAACAGAGTTAATAAACAATATAAATTGATCAATAAAAACGTCTCGAAGTTATAGAAATGAATAAATTATGAACATTGATCCATCAGAACAACAATGCTCAGTCTAGATTAGGATTAGTGACCAACGTCGGTTTCTATCCATAAAAGTTTTCGGATTAACAAAATTTCAATAAACAAACAATGACCATGACATGCGATAAATAAATGGATAAAAGACACCAAATAAACCAAAATAAAAGAAAATATGATAAGTGTTATGAAGAATATATGTGATGAATGTCCATTACTCAATGTAATTCAATACTATTCATAGCCCCATTTATATACTCATTCATGTGCTCATTCATGTGCTCATTCATGTATGTAATAATGCTAGAATCCTATGAAATTGTTCCTCACCTATAAATAGATGTTCATCTTGTACCAATAGTGAATGAATAAGAAAGTTCTCTTTCCCTCTCTTTTGTGTCTCTTCCTTTCCATTGTTCTTTATAGTTATATTTTCAATCCATTAGTTTCTTAACACGTTATCAGCACGAAGCTCTGCCTCCTAATACTTCCTCAAAGATTCACGAAAATCGCTATATCCTTTTATTATTATTACAATCATTATCATTTTTACGTCATTTGAATTTCTATCCATAATACATTTTCTTATGTTTGTTGCTATTTACATATTTGAAGGATTTGCTACAAATAGTCAAATACTAATGTTAGTTGGATCTGTTACTTTCTTTGGATTGGATTCATTATCTTTAACATTCGCTACTATTATCATTGTTTAATTTCTTATTTTTTTAGATGTTGTTAATCTTAAATGGTTTGTGAATACTAACCGAGGTTGGCTCTTGCTTACTTGTAGCAATCGGTTTGAACATCCGGTTTTACGGTGGTTTTTGCAAAACTTATTCCTAGTTAAACGCTTATGTTTCTTTTTAAAACATAAATTGAGTTAAATTTCTCGATCATACTATTATATTGAGTCATAATTGATTTATCGGTTGTTTCTTGGTTATAATTGAGATGTATTTATCCATTTGATATTATATTTTAATTTTCTCGGTCATTATTTGTTTCTTATATAATATATGAAATTATTGTGTTATCATCCACAAAAATATTCTGTTAAATTTTCTACCCTTATACATTTGCTCTTCGTTTTGATATTATTGTTTAATTTCATAAATTATGGATACTAGTCATACATTTCCTATTCATGATTTTATGGGTCAAAAGTCAATTTATATTATTGGTAAATTCTTTTGCCATTGTATTGATGCTACCGTTACAAATGGATTAGTTAATTATTACCATTTATCTTCACCATTCTGATTTTTTTCCATTGATAACATTATGTTGATTTTTGTATTCTTCATATGTTTATTGTTGGACTCATTATTTATTTAATACTAAATATTTATCTAGTATGTTAATTATAAAATTCGTATTTGTGATATTTGATGTTTCGGAAAAAAATTTATCTTTATGGGCCGGCACGAGAAGTTAAAACCCACTTATAGTGGTATTATGAAATCATCAAAGATGATACCGAACATGTTATCATGACAAAGTCATAACTTTGTTCTTATTCGCCATCACCTCCATGAATGGTTGAAAAATGAGCAACGACTCATATGTGCTTTGTGGCATAATGTCAAAGTCATGTATGACCACCACAAGTGGAAACTTTTATTAAAGTAGGATACGATTGAAGTACCAGGAGATACATATTTTGAGGAAAAGATCGAATATCTTATGAGTCTCAAATGTTTGGTGGTCCAATGAGATACCATATCATTCCATGAAATGAATTCTCATATTCATATGTCCATAAAATGACAAAAACACATACATTCCCACATGTGTAAACACCAATATATGATTGTGGAGGAAAAGACCTATTATTTCATATGGTCATGAATTTTGAGACATATATCTTTTTCATATGAAAGAGAGTCGTGAATTGATGTTGAAAAATTCCAATCACATCAAGGGTCATACAACCATCAACTTTATTTTGATGATCATAGTTCATATGATATTTTAACCCTTTAAGTAAAGTGTAAAACCACATATGTCACATTATCTTAAAGCGAATTGTCCCTATAAGGAACCCTTTTATTCGGATGGACATAACAATTGTGGTTATACGAGAATTATTGTTCCATTAATTTGTGACATAGATGGTTGAAAATATCTCTATTTATCATTTAAACTATGTATCATTCTCATGATAAAAATGAGTATTTTATGATAAGAATCACCATAATTAATTGTGATATATATCACATTGATAGTGCACCAAGATATATGGTGTAGTACAACATTTCTCTCAAGCTCTAAATCGAGCTATTATATTGTTCATGAAGGAACAAAATCTTTATTCCAATTTGTTTAGGATCAAGAGAGGAATAATAATATGGTCTATGGCTATAGAATTATTGAATCAATAATATTATCCTCCAATTTGTACTACACATGTTATTGTGATTGAGATATATATATATATATGTAAACTATAAGTTTACTCGTCCTCACAACTATTATTTGGCATAACCGGTGAGACCATCCCGGTTCAATCATGATGCGAATCGATAAGTACCTTTATGGTCAATTTTGATGATTCCATAATCTAAAGAGTATGTTCTCTTGAACATTGTTGTGCATGATGGTCTCAACTTGGGTATTCTAAAGAAATGATTCCTAAGGTTATAGGGATTTAAGTAGTCCTTGTGACTCCCCTACTTCCCGGGAACACAAATAATTTTGTGTTCTGTCAACAAGCTTTCGTTTCTAGGGGAGTCTCATCACCTCTCCATTACCCATTGTTGAGTGAAATCTCCAACAAACCTTAACTAATATTTGGGTTGCTTGTTCTTAAGCAGAGTAGATTGTTAGATAATCATCAACTAAAGTAAGATCATTTTGTCCTCCATACAACAAAACAAAGGTGATATTTGTGGATCCATACACCCAACATGTGAGCCAATTATTTTAATTGATGCATCAATTAGATAGTCACATGTGTATATCATGACAAACTTTAATTTGGGAGATTACTAGCTCAACCATTTGGTTATGAGCATATTTTCATGATTATCTAATAACGAAAATGTGTCATTGAGACGAACATTTTCCATTTATATTATTGTGAACATGTCATTTACATGAACAACACAAATTTGCATTACGCCAAAAAAAATTGTTATGAATTCCTCCATTATATGTGGTTTTTGGGTCAAAACCTTATACTTCCCATCTATGGATATATGGATGTGATATACACATCTGAATTGCTCCACCACCATTTATTAGGATGAGTTCTCAATGCATATTGAGAAATTATTGTGATTACGAGTTTATCGATGGTAAAATATCAAATTATTGTCGGAAGTATTTTGATGACTAGTTTGGAGGTTTATATTTAAACTTCCCAACATTAGGGGGACAAAACAAAAGTTGGCCAAGAGATTAGATGAATGATCATATTATTTTGATCCTCGCACTAAGCAATATGAGCTTGAAGTTCAAAAGTATATAATTCATCATTTTCCGGACACTTTATCGACCCAATCGAGTAAAACTCTCATGTGCCAACTCGCAATGCTCCGGTGATAATGATGTTGACTTGGGCAATCTGACATCACAACCGAGTCTAAAACCTGTATAAAACATGGTAGACCACACGGTTTCAAAGAAAAAATCCCTCAAAAGTGAAATGGAGCTATATACAAAGATGGTCAAATTGAGGTTAAGATTATTTAAACAAAGCCACCAAGAGAACCAAATAAAGTGCTCAAGAAGAGTCTCGGGTACCTGAAAGATATGAATATATATCTCAATTATCTATATCTTGGATGGAAAATATTGGAACCCCAATGAAGTCAACATCGACGAAATTTTTGCGTATAGTGCAACACTAAATATGATAGTTGAAAATGAGGATCATTAGCCAAAATGCATGCAAAGATAGAAATGATTGGCTGAAAAATTTCAATTTGAGGCAAATTCAAATTCCAAAGAGAAATGAAAAGTTTTAAGACATTAAGTCTTTATACATTAAGATGTAAAGTATGAGTATGAGAAGTTATGAAACATCTCATTTTTGAAAGGTTTTTGTACAACAAACCTATAATATATTGATTATGAGAAAATATACTCTCATATGGTGGATGCAACTACTTTTCATTATTTGATTAGTTGGCAATATGTGACGAGACTGAGTTTGCCTCTAATACATTTTATTGCAACCTATATGTACGGTTTACATGAACAAATACACATGTGTATATGAAATTCCCTCGAGAATTCATTTTGCTATAAGCAAACAATTCAAGTTCACGTGAATAATATTCAATTACATCCAATTGATGTCATATGGATTGAAAGATTGAGAGAGGTGATACTTTTAGCATATCAAATATTTCTCTACGCATATAATTTGTTTTTTTCTCCTTTTTAAGTTGAAGTTTGGAAACTCATCTTTAACATATTTTATGATTTTGAGATTGTTTTCGTACCAAAAAAAAATTCTCACTTTTATTTTATATTTATAATGTATTTATTTTATTTGTCAGACTTTAAATGTCTTCATCATTTTTTTTTGTTTCATAGATGACAAATATTTTATTTGAGACTCCGAAGAGTTTCTGAAAGCAATCAAGTATTTGATTAGCTAGAGAGTTTGAGATGTGGAAAGATTAATCTTACCACTAACTTGCAAATTGTGCATCCCTCAAACATGACCGTGTATATCATCAATGATATACTAATAATACCCATCAAACATTTATATGGATATATTATGGCTATAAGAGTCTTGATGGTGGTAAGATCACTATATGTGCTTATATGTCGATTTTAATCGATCTTTATAACGAAATGAAAACTACTACGTGGTTTTGGAATATAAATACATGTTGGCGGTGAACAATAAATTGATTGTATATAATGCCACTATATGTGGTTTGTGAAATAGGCTTATAACACCACATCGCCATTCACATATGTGATCCTATAGATGATACATGAAATATATAATGCAAATATCCTCGAGTTGGTAGAAGATTGCGTTAGCAAAACTATGCTTAACCAATTTATTTGTTTAGCGTTAAACGCAAGACAATGGTGAAATAAGTGTGCAAACCAACAATCAAGTGAAAAATCGGATGTCGTCACGAGGAGGAGTATATATATACCGCACCGATTTCGTCATGAGGGGGAGTATATACACACCGCACTCTTTTTCCCTTAATCATGGTTTTTCCCACCGGGTTTTCCCGATAAGGTTTTTAACGAGGCGGACTTAAACAGCGTCATAGGATGGTTATGTACTCTTTTCTTTAACTGGGTTTTTATCCCATAGGGTTTTTCCGAGTATGGGTTAATGATCCACATTCTCATCTATTAGTCATCCAAGGGGGAGTGTTATGTAAATATTGATTATGAATGACCATTGATCATATTATATGCATAAACTCCAAAGAGAGGGAATAATATTTTCATGAGTTCAAATCATCGTGAAACAAGTGTGCTCAAGTCATAACTTGACTGATTTATTCACCAAGCCTTTTTTTTCCTACATCAATTTTTGGGAATCTAGTCTAAAATATCAGAGTTTGCCGACTGAATGATCTTAACTGCTACAATGATGAGGGGGAGTCAATATGAAAGGTTTCAAACAATATCATCATCAGGGGGAGTTACGCAATGCACTCTTTTTCCCTTAACCATGGTTTTTCCCACAGGGTTTTCCCGGTAAGGTTTTTAACGAGGCAAGTATCAAATAGCGTATTCAAAGAACATGATGCACATTCTTAACCAATGGACATTCAAGGGGGAGTGTTATGAAGAATATATGTGATGAATGTCCATTACTCAATGTAATTCAATACTATTCATAGCCCCATTTACATACTCATTCATGTGCTCATTCATGTACCTATTCATGTATGTAATAATGCTAGAATCCTATGAAATTGTTCCTCACCTATAAATAGATGTTCATCTTGTACCAATAGTGAATGAATAAGAAAGTTCTCTTTCCCTCTCTTTTGTGTCTCTTCCTTTCCATTGTTCTTTATAGTTATATTTTCAATCCATTAGTTTCTTAACAATAAGTAAATAGTAGCAACCGAATGAGGCAAAATCAATACCAAGCAATTATAGAATAATAGGAACTAAAAGAATCATGGTAACGTTTATCATGATCCGAGAAAAAAAAAAGTTAAGTGTAACCGATAAAAGATAATGATAATTAATACCATAAATATAAAATGAAGGACAATAATTAAAAATTTGTCCAAATTTGAAGCGGGTTGTCAAATCTAATCCGAATTATATATATTATGATTTTCTGACCACTTTCCTGATGTCACATGTGGTACCCCTTCGTTAGCAACAACTCCAAAATTCATGTACAAAGATTACATCCCACTGTGTCAGAGAATTACTCAGAGATTGGCTCATCTGCTGTGCGTGTGGGGACGATTGTTGGGTGTGTGCGGTCGAGTTACCACGCCATGTATTCAGCATACGCGTTATTGTCAGCAGCTCCTGGCACACTACGAGTGCTGAAAAAGGATAAAACCGTCAAGGAAGCTTGCCATCTATAGTTCCACTTAGAGTGCTTGTCTGAATAATGCACCCTATCCGCCGACCTCGATGTAGACTCTGACGTGATAATCATATCGGACATCGTCTGTTAGTAGCCGTACTGTCACATGACGCGAGTGGGATCGTATGGCTCGATGTAGTCAAATGAGTGTATGCCACCACTGTACAAGGACCATAAAGTCTCACCGTTGAAATCAGGTAAACAGAAAGTAAACCACTCGGCGTGTGTGTGCGCCATCCCATCCAAGAGCGAATGTAGTGTGTCAAACCTCACATCAGCGTCAACTACTCTGTCAATGATCTTCGGTCCATCCCACCTCTCAGCAATTGGCTCGCCACTCGAACGTGTGGTCGGGGACGATCTGTTTGATCCACCACTGCAACAAAGTCTGGCAGCCCAACAGCGACGTAGATCCCACCCGGAAGGCAACCCCAAGCTGCCTGTACAGATAAGCAAGTGTGGCCGCACCCCAGCTATACTCTCGAGTCATCCGCACATCACGCAAGAACTAGGAAGACGCTTTAAATACCACACATGAGTTACTGGACATGCCAGTTTGATGTAGCCCATTTGATACCTTCGTATCCGAGAATCAACAAATTCAACTCCGCATTGTTCACAAAACTTTTTTTGTTTTTTTCGATCTCCGATTACTCGATAATTCCCACAAGCGCAAATTTCACTTTTTAGTGGGCCAAAAACCCCAATATGGACACGAGTCTGACTGCGGTCGGCAAAAAAGTGGAGTCCAACAATGCAATCAAGTAGCAGACAGTTGTGCTCACATCGTCAAGTTCACTTGTCGGCAACTCCCAGTAAGTGGTCTAGGAGAAAATCGCCTGCTGCATAGCACTTCCCCCTGATCTCATCACCTGAAACATTAAGCATGAAGGCAAGATGCGCCACATAATTCTTCTTACCCTCTGAACTAAGTTGGGTGTCCCGTATGGGAATCCTGAGTAAGTACATCACATACTGCAATGTAATCGCATAGCTCTGAATGGCATGTGAAAGGTGTTGGTGTCTGTCTGCCACCTCTTAACAAATGCCAACAGTAGGGGAATATCCAACTCCCACGACATAACCGACAAGCTAGAGGCCTTGACGAAATGTCAAGCCTCATCGGAAGGCCACTGGAACCTCTCCAGCTTACGAACCATAGCCTTCCAAGGCCGAGTCTGGATTGTGATGCCGGCCTCGGGGCCAAACCGCGCATCCAGAGTCGGTGGGCTATGTGACCGCCAAAACTAGAGATCAAAGTAGGGATCTATGGCCCACCAGGTGCAGGACCAGTAAGCAACCAATCCCCGTCGGTGCTGCTGGACAGGACCCCTGTAGAACACCCAACTCTGCCACGTCGAGGGCCCACAGTAGAAGAACTATGTGATCCATGAGATGACCAGCTGCCTGCTCTTGATCCTGATGGAGCGCATGTACCACTCCTTGTTGGTCTCGTCCGCGAGCGAACATTGTCAAGTAAGAGGGGGTAAAACGAGATATCATGATCGTCATCCTCTGCCCCGTCACCGCCCGAAGGGATCTGCTCATTGTCACCGTCTGAGTCATCTCGAATGGTATGAATGTCATCGCCCAAATCCGGAGGCTAGCTAGCAAAAATGTCATCAACCGTCTATATATATATATATATATATATATCGGTCCAGAAATCTAAAACTACGCACTCGACTGACCAACATCCCGTAGCCTAGATTTCTTTCCCTTCGCTCTTTCCTCGTTCAATTTTCGATTTGAGAAAGAAATAGGACGATCGATAAACCGAGGCAAACGATGATCTCCCCCCAACATCGCTTCCAACTATATATGCAATTTAAATCGTAACTATTAATTAGAAAACTAACACTAAACCCTACTTTTCAAACAAAAATTCAGTTTGAGATTTATAATTAATAATTCAACTAAATCAGGCTGACTATTTACTAACTTGAAATCTTTGATATTGATAAATTTTTTCATTAGAATGTTAAATTTATATTTACTAATTCACCTTAATTATCATAATTAATTATTAACTTTCAAGTATTAATTAAATAAATATTCAATTACCAAGTATTTAATTACAAAATTAATTGTTACTATATTTACTAATTCACCTTAATTAGCAAGTGGCGGCAACGAGCGGCGGCGAGCGGCGGGTGGCAGAACTGTTATGGGAGAAGGGGATTTTTTTTCAGAGAGTTGAGAGTTTCAAATTAGGTAGTGTGCTTGATTCGAGAGACGTCATGAGTGTATTTAAACATTACGTCCAAAGGACAGTCTCGTAATTTTATTCACTAAATTTAAATATCAGAGCGTTAGATAGTAAAAAGCAGGACATCTTATAGTAATTCCAATATAAAATATTCAAAATGATCATCAACAACTAAACGTTAGATCATAGCCTAAAGATATTGTATTTATTTTAGCCAATATGAACGTTTGTTTGCAATCACGAACAAAAAATAGCAAAGTCGATTTTGAAATAAGTATTAGTTTTACATGAAAAGTGAGGAAGGCTATTATTTGCTATACGGTAGAAAATCGAAATGGATTCATTTCTCAAGTTCTAGTTTTGGAAAACAAAGATGCAATAAAAAAATCTAAATATAAAAAGAGCAAAATAGAAAAATAATAATAACTATGAAAACAAGAAATAGCAAATAACAACTTTTGAGAACGAAGAACGCTCGTGTTGATAACGCGTTATAAAATTAAAAAGGTAAAAAAAGAGTATGAGGAGTATAATGTTTCTTATTGAGGTGTGTGGAATAATAGTATACGTAAAAGCTCTATTTATAGATTCATGAGAACATAATATATACATTTTACATTATTACAATTAAGGTAAGTAATAAAATAAACATCAATGTGTAGAAGTTAGAAGAATGAACATTAAACTATAGTAATGTAAATCTTCATAACAACATATTATATATAGGCCAAGAAGATATCTCCACCCTTTCGTTGTTGTCATACCACACATTTATCATGCCTATCAACTCCACATTTTCTCCAAAGGGAAATAGAAATAGACCAAGAAGATAGTAACACTTGAACAACATACAAGAGTAATTATTTCTGATACATAAGTAGCTAAAAGCTCACATAAGTAACCTGATTTCCAATTTTACCTCAGAGTCAAAACAAGAACTTCATCCTTTGTAAACAAAACCTACTAATTACAGCTCAATGCCACCGATTATCAACTACATCAATGTTTTAGCCAGGAGTTCTGAGAAACAAATTTTACCTTCAAATGTAATCGACAGCTATTATCATCACTTCATTCAAAAAAACTTAAAACACTTTTTATTGTGGTGGAAGAGAAAGGCCTTATTTGGTCATACTGTTGAGTTTCGATGTATTAGTTTTTATTTCATTTATTATATTAAGGTTTACTATTTTACACCCTAATTTTCGAATTAAATAACATTCTAAATTTCGTAAAAACGAAACTATCCAAATTTACTCATTCGAAAATTTCTCTTACGGTACATTTCTCCTTACAATTCGATAAATTTTAGCGGGCGGGATCGAAAATTTTTCTGGGAGGCTTGTCGGCCGAATTTCCAGTCCGGCCGGGGGTCCTCTGACAGAAATTTCTGTCCGGCCGAATTTTTTTTTCTATTTTTAACATTCTCCTTTAATAATTTTTCAGGTAATCACATTCGTCACATGGTTTTAACGTGCGTTGGATGCACTAACTCGTCATGAGCAATTCGGTAAGTGGTCGTTAATTTTGTTGTATAAATAATTGAATTAAAATGAAATTATGTAGACAATTGATAAATGAAACGTGTGTTTTGTGTGTTTATAATGTAGGGAGATTCATCAGTGAGTAAGGGTGACGAAATCAATTACACCGAGCAATTTTTATTCGACGATGTTTACGATACTGCCGAGGAAACTTGTGAAGCTGCAAAGTGAATTGCCCAGAAGCTTAATTTTACGTTGACTAAAAGATCCAACAAAATAAACAAGGCATAGCGAGAGTACTGTGTGTATCTTTATTGCTCTCGGGAGCCTGCTCGTAAATCCTCATGTTCCGACCCGCCGAAACGGATTACAAAGATGAAGAAGTGTGACTGCTCCTTCAAAATGGTAGTGAGGTGTCGGGTCGTAAGTGGCGAGTGGAAGTTCCGTATTGACGGTGTAGGCCACACCAACAATCCTACAATCTCAAAAGGATATCACAATCATTTTTTATGTCATATCCCGAAACTAGCACATAAAGCAATGCACTTACGAATGAAGAGAAGAGCGAAATTAGGAACATGCTTGCGAGTCACACACAACCGAGCAAGATCAAGTACGCTCTGAATAAGAAGTTCAATTCTCATCATAATATGAATCAGATATACAAAGACTCGTTCAAGATTAGAAAAGGAAAATTAGGAGGCATGAGTTCGACGGATTGGACATTGAGAGCGGTACTTTGTTTAGTCTACTACGGATGAGGACAAAAATCAAGCCAACCTTTTTCTCAGCCACCCCGAGACTGCTCAGATGTTGGAGGCTTGGTAGTACGTCATTCTAATTAATTCGACCTTCAACACCAACATGTATAGGAAGCCAGTGATCCTGTTGAACGATGTGACTCTGGTGCAGAAGAAATTTAGTAATATGGGCCGGCCGATCGTTTCGACACGTCATAGGGCCGGCCGGCCCATATGACCACTGATTCTCGACTTTTTTCACGGTTAATTATGTGGTTAATCAAATGGGGACGGTATTAATGCGACCAGAGGGTGTAATAACACATAAATGCAAAAATTAAACAAAACACTCAGCTATAATGTCTGAGGCAAGAAAAGTACAACAAAGAAAGTCTCTAATCACGGAAACCTTCTCTCTGACGCCGATAGCCCACATAGAGGTCCTCAAACTGATGGCGCATCCCCTCCATATTGTCGTAGTACTCCAGCGACGAGTCCGTTAACTGCTCCCCCAACGTCTTATCAAAATAGGATGCCATACCATCGAAGATCTGGTGAGCAATCTGTGCACAGACATAAAAAATATTTAGTATAACCACATTTATATACGCGACCTATTAGATAAGAAGGTGAAATAAAATTTACTATCTCAGGAGGGACGCATACACGAGTCTGGACCGATGCCACAATGCGTGGGTGATTGTGCTCAAGATACCAGTACATGTACCCCGGAGCCACATCAACCCCGTCAACTACTCTCTGAAACATAAGGTCGAGCCGATGAATTCTAACCAAGTCATATCCTCCGTCAGGGCCCACTAGACCGCTTAGTTTGGAATCGCGCCGGGTTTGTTAGCCCGCAGCGGCATAACAATCGAGGGTGGGACCACCTGCATGTACCCGAACTGTCTAAGTACACGGTAGGAATCGTAGTACTCACCAACATCGGCGCAACGAATGAGTCCATGAAAAGTCGACTCAGGAATCTTGACAGCGGGGTGGGGCCCAAATGGAAGACAAGTCAAATCACAGGGATCCATGTGATCAAGGAGGCGCCGGTAGTAGTGCAACGTCTCCCGTAGGGCTTCGCCACCCCTACTGGCCGTCTCGACATTGTCTCATCTGCGCCTAATGCCTCTCCCGCCCTACGCTCCTGTCGAACCATCCTGGCAGACCGTACACTGGAAAAGTACTCGTAAATCCAGGACTGCAACAAGGTAACACAGTCTTGCATCGCCTTCCCAAACTCACGGTACAACCAAACTAACACACCAACACTACAAGCGTACTCTGGTACATCAATGATCGAGCTCATAAAGTACCCCAAACCCAGAAGACGCGACCGATCAGCAGATTTATCCGAGAAGACAGTACAAGAATACCTTATAGGCAGTCTCATCCCCCATATGCTTATCGATCGAGATCATATCCTTCTCGTGCATGGCGTCGTGATCGTATAGTGGTGGCCCAACAGTCTCGCCTCAAAGCAGCAGCGGACCCAATCTCAAGCGATTCAGCTACACCCGCCCTCAAATCAACAAGAGCTCGAGGTTTATGAAGCGGTCTTCCAGCCGCCAAGACCCGAGAATATGAAAGACGTTATGGAAAGTGATCATCATCTCCCCCGCGATATGTGAAAGGTGTTAGTATCAGGCTGCCACATCTCAACAAATGCCTCGAGAAGAGGCTCATTAAAGTGAATTGGCATGCGCTGCTTCAAGTGAAGAAGTCCCGACTCCTTCATGATCGGCCAAATGGTTTTGGTATGGATGTCAAAGTCGCACACCATGTCCCACTGTTTAGGGCACTTCAGGAACCTAAAACTCTTCAGATCCCTGTATCCCTCTCCAAACTGCGACAGGTAATGCGCAATGTGACCACCAAAGTTAGGGATCACTGTCGTCCACATCGGTCCACCATCTGGAAGCCCAATAGTAAGCTCCCAAGTACGACTAAGTCCCTCAAAGTCCACTCCAATGGCAGCCTCCTCCTTCCGTACCCGCGCAAGTCGGCTAAGTTTCCCTCTATAACCCCAACACTCGTGGAGGCATATGACGAGCTTGTAGAAGCGAAGGTGGAGAAGCCATTTGCGGTGAAGTCGGTGTGATATCGTACTCAACCCTTGACCGATGGGCCCTCATCCTCGTCATCATCCATCGGAAAGGCCCTAACTGGGTAGGTAACAGGAGGGTACAGGTCAGGGGAGCCGTAGATTTTCAATTTCTTGTTCGCCTTTGCGGCCTCTTTCTCTTTTCGCTTCGAAGCGGTGATCACTCGCTCTTTCATCCAATCTAAAATGTCCGCTTGCTTGCCTTTCCCTCTCCTTTTTTGGATTTCACTGTCTCTTCCTCTACAGGATCTTGACTGTACGATTTACCCCACCCTTTGTCTTCGTCATCTTTTTCAGCAAACTACATTAAAACATATAAAACACTACTTAATTTATTTCTAATAAAATTTACATTATGCTAAACTAAGTTCGCTCAATATACAATTCCTAATGAAATCAATTATTACTAATCACATTATCAACTTATCAATCGATTACTACACTATATACTAAGCCCTTAATTAATTTCAGTAATAGATTATCTACAATAGTTTAATTCATCACTAACAATTAATTAATTACACTAATTACTCACTAACAATGATCTAATTATCATAATTACACTAATTACATACATCAACTAATTAAAAAAATTGGGTCGGCCGACCGTCCGATTCGGCAAGGAACGCCCCCGGCCGGCCGGCGGTTTCGGCCGAGGGCGCGGCGGCCAGAAAATTGTTTCCGAAAACGGCGGCCGGCCGGGGCCACCTATGTAGTTTTTTTTTTCGATTTCGTACCTGAAACGGTCGCTTCCGATCATCGATTTCTTCTTCAGATCTTCGGTTGAGAGTGTTTGTGAGTGCTTGAGTTAGTCAATATACATAACTTCTTATATGGATTTCGATTTTACGAAAGAACAATATTATAATTTACTCAAGTTAGAACATCGTTTAGTTTGAATACTATTACGTCAAATAGAGATTCAGTTTATATTACATATGAAAGCAACTGAATACCGTCCAAGTTTATTTATTTCTAGAATTGAGATATTCAACTGTTTGATTGTCTCCTAACAAGTTCAACTTTATGAAATCCTACCATGAGTGGAGAAACTAAGAACGGACTTTACAGATATGCCATTGGACATAGATGTGGAGTTGTTGTCAACGGACCAAAGTTAAGTGGAAACATATCAAGATACCCACTATAGGACAACCGTTTAATTCTAAAGGCTGAAGCTTTAGACAGTACCGACGAAGCCAGACATACATCTATGGTTGGTATGAAGTATCAAGGGAGATTTCGAATATACTATCTTCCCAGCCAGTAAATGCCAAACGAGCTTCAGAGGGGAAGAACATAGTTAATGTCGTCCTGTTAAGAGGATGTGGTATCCGAATTTAGATGTGTTTCATATTAATCCAGTGATAACATTTTTACGATATTTAACTTGAAATGCACATCTAGAAATATGAAATATTTATGTGTCTTCATGAACTAATATACAAGCTTCAGCCACTTTTATATGATTTTTAACAGTTTTTTCACATTGTTGTAGGTTCCTTCATTTGAACAGAAACATGGCTTCTGGCCATGCATGGTGGCTCCAACCAAAATCATAGCTGGTTTGGGCATGTCATTTGATATTGATATCCTGGAAGCTCCTAGGAAACACGAGATTATAGAACACTGTTAACTTCCAAAGCAACAGCTATAGCCAACGCTCTCTATGCTCCAATTAGCCCCACTCCCAATGTATTTGTACATGGAGAGAATGAACAAAAGGCAGGGCGATCCGATGGATACGATTTCAAGTTTCTGCATGTTAAGGTATTGACTTTCTAAGAATATTATCCTATATCCCATGATATTTATCATTTGCATGATTACTTTTTGGTTTCCCTTGAAGAAATAGATGATGAGGGCATGATAAAGGTAGCATTTTCAAAGTCAAAAGGAATGGAAGTTGTGGATAAAGCAATAGGCTAACTGGCCAACCTGCTTTAGGAAGTAGAATCTACCGGGAAATTCGAATACTACCTTTGCGTAACAGGAGAGCACTCAACACCAGTTGAATATAGAGATCATAGTTTCGAATCCATTTTGTTTGCCATATGTAGGCTGAAGGACTTCGTTGGTGCTAAAGTGGGGAATCCAACATTATGGAAACTTGCCTTGACTCATTTCCTCTTCTATCGGTGAACAAAAATGAGGACTTCACAGGAAGAGAGATGTCAAGAACATCTGGAAAAGGCTTTCAGTGGTGATTCGGTTTGTGAATACAGCGAGATAACAGCAACAAAGGGATGCCTTGATCGATTTCCCGGTGGAGAAATGGTAGGCATCATAAAGTTGTTTCTGAAACTAAACTCATGAGGTTATGATATCCATAAGCTGAAGGTTGTCAAATCCTGAGATGACAAAGTCAAATAAGCCATTGACTTGTATGGATTTTAGAAGGAAATTTTGAACACTTGTTCATGAGGATTTTTACTTGCTTAGAGCAATGTATGGTTATCTTGGAGTTTGGACTATTATCTTTGCGGAGAAGAAGCAGAATGAATGATATAGTACAATTTCACAAACACCAAGTAACTATCTTAATCTCCATTAGTGTCTTAGATTGATTTAGTTTGCCTGAAATCAGATTTAAGGATAACAGCTCCATCCATCCTCCTGAAAACGAAGCTCTCTATCTATCCCGACAAGAGTGAAGAGGAGTGGTCGTTCTATCCACTCACGCCTTTTCTTCGTAATTAAGGCTCAATTTTAAGAATGCTATCAGTTCATGCGTTTTCTTCGTAATCAATGTTTAATTAAGGAATGACCATTCTATTCGTGCATGAGCTTTATTCTTAATCAAAGCTGAATTGATGAGTCCTCAGCCTATCCGTGCATGAGCTTTCTTCCTAATCAATGCTGAATTGATGAATGATTAGCCTATCCGTGCATGAGATTTCTTCTTAATCAAGGCTGAATTGATGAGTAATCATTCTATATGTTCACGTGCTTTCATCGTAATTAATGCTTAATTGATGAAGGGTCATTCTATCCGTTCACGCGCTTTCTTCATAATTAATGCTTCAATGAGGAATGGTCAGTCTATATGTTCATGTATTTTATTTGGTAACCGTCACTCTGTCCCTTAATTTTGATAAACTCGGATTTAATTTTTTCCATATAATTCGTCAGACACTTTAAACTAGCTTTTGGGGGTAAGAATGCCCAATAGCACTCAACAGTGGTATCAGAACCACTAGCTTTTGGGTGTGAGAATCCAATAACACCCACCAGTTGTATTAGAGCCTGGTTAACAACACTTCCTGAGACCCAGTCCAAATGACCGATAGTGATCGGGTTAGTGGTGGCATATGGGTAATGCTTACCGAGAGACCGATGTATGAAGATGAAGTTGTTGGCTTAATTGAAGAATTATAATTTTATACGTTCATGTGCTTTCAGCGTAATTAAGGCTTAATTGGGAATGGTTATTTTATATGTGTCAAGCGCTTTCTGCGTAATTAAGGCTTAATTGAGGAATGGTCAATCTATCGGTCCACAAGCTTTTTTCATAATTAAAGTCTTAACAAAGGAATTGATGTATCTTATGTTGTTAAACATTGTATTACCTAGTTTTGATAAGCTTTCATTTAATACTTTTCATATAACTCATTAGACACTTCAAACTCTTTCTTCATAATTATGGCTTAATTGGGAAATGATTATTGTATATGTTCACAAGCTTTTTGTGTAATTAAGGCTTATTGAGGAATATTCATTCCGTTTGTTCACACGCTTTTTTGGTAATTGAGGCTTAATTGAGGAATGAGCATTCTATCCCGTTCACAAGCTTTTTTCATAATTAAAGTTTTAACAAAGGAATAGCTAGTCTCTCCGTACATGTATCTAATTTGATAAACGTCAGCTATCCCTTAATTTTGATAAACTCTCATTAAATATTTTCCATATAATTTATCAGACATTTCAAACTCTTAACCCTATATAAATCAACTAAATCTTCTTAAGCGCTCTCTCAGTTCATCACTAATTTGTAAGAACCAATAACAACAAGATGATCCACCCATCTTCCTCCTCATCATCATCCTCATCACCACCACCCACATCTCCTATCCCTAACAACGGTGCATCTTTTGCATGGTTGATCCACTCAACCAACTAAGTTTTTCAACATTGGTTGAGTCACCAACGCATAACTCAACCCCACCATTGAAGAAGCGAAATTATGATCAATTAGATGAAAATGATGCCGGTTCTGCTCGCAAGGTTCGACCTTCGGAGCCGAAGGATGCAATTAAGTTCTTCAGCAATTCTATAGCCACTGAGAAGGTATATATATACAACTACGTATATAGTTGATATTGGTTTATTTTTTTCTTCTTATTTTACATATTAATCGCAGAAAGAGATAATTGAGTTGAAATTAAAAATTGAGGAGACTAAGGAAGAGACCAATTATCTGATGAATGAACATCTCAAGCAGAGGGAAACTATATCATATCTTTAGAAATTGTGTGCTGCAAGCATGTTTTCATGCATCACACACTAATCTATATCAAGAATCGTTTAATTCCAATAACTCAAGTTGTTAGGAGAGGGTTCTGATTGATATTTATATTATTCACTAATACACTCACTCAAACAGAAGCTCTCAAAAGAGCGGAGGTTTTTACAGCTTCTTGCGATAAGTCATGCACACATAATGAGGCTATCTGGATTTGAAATAGAGACCTTTCGGTCTTTTTCAGACTCTTTTACCATGTCAACAGTCATTTCATCCCAATAACTCGACGAGTTATTGGGATGAAATTACCCTTGACATGGTATTAGAGCATTGATGAGCGATAGGTCCATGGTATTAAAGCATTATATGAGTGAAATGGTTCTTTAAAAAATGATATTCCTTAACCTATAATAATTAGGTTCAAGACTATAACAAATACAAATTGAAAAAATATGTTCAAGACTATAACAAATACAAGTTGAAAAAAAAACATGGTATGGGTTTGTTGATTAACATACGTGGTTAATCCTTCATGTGCAGCCGAGTATCTGGAGGCGCTAGCGAATTTTATCAACACCAATGGTTATTGTAGGGTTGCTTCCAATTTAATTTGAGGCCTCCTTTCATTGACATGTTGAGAATTAGATATTGCATTTGCAGCTTCAATTTCTTAGAATTTTAGTTGAAATTAAGTTGTGAGTTGTTTATTTTGATTAAGGATAAAATTCAAATTTGTCTCGAGATGTTGGGTTGATCTTATATGTTAGGTTTGAATGTTCCTAAACCATAAATTAGTATCAATTATAGTTCAAGATAGAACTTAACATCATGGTTAATAATAATAATAATAAAATAGTTTCCCGGAGCAATTGAAAAGCCTAAAGAGATCAAGTTTGCCAAACATAAGCAATTAAGGGGAGAATTTTGAAATTCCAAAGTATGAAGATTTTGAAATTCTGAAACATTTCCCCATAGATTTTGTCTAGGGATTATCGTGTGTTGGATCATTCCTCTTGAAAACTATGTGGATTTTTTTTATCGGCCTTCGTACAATATCAGAAGATTACTTTCACTTCGGTAGGGCACGAAGCCTGAGTCTTCTTCATTCCAGGTATTTAAACCGGAATCTCCTATTAAAATCTTACCAGTTATTACCTAAATTATCCCATAAATTACTTGTTACTCTCGTAATCCAAACTAATTGTTTTTCTCTCGTGCTCAGTTTCCATATGGACAAAATTCAAAGTATTATCAAGATGGCATTAATGTTTTGTTCCTTATTAATTGTCTCTCGTCTTTTTTCTTGCAAGAGTTATGAATTTATGTCAGAAGAGTACTTTCGTTCTTTTCTATCATTACAGATTTTCGGAGGAATTATCTTTGTGTCTCATTTCGATTATTGGACTCCATGAATTTATTTTTGGCACGGATAACTTTTTACGGAGACAACAAAATAAAAAGAAAAATAAACATATGATTATCTTCGTCCCAAAAGTTATTTATCAATTTTTAATTATCAAATCATCAACTTTGACAATTAATCTATTAACCAATTTCTAACTATCATCATTCTTATAATCTTTTAACAATTTCTACAAATTATTTAAGTTTTTTAATATTATTTATGCACCAATGATAAAAAATGTATTTTCAAATTATAAATGTTTTCTTCTTGAAATGTGTTCCATTGTCTATATGGTATTACTAATTGACTTGCTAAATTAACAATCTTATTAATTTAGCAAATACTCCTCCATCCTTAACAATTACTTATTGAATGTCACATCACCTTTTACTTCATTTAATAATTATTAAAAAATTAAAATATATTTACTCTAACCATCCACCTAAAAAGTAAGCCCTCTAAGATTTCCCATAATCAATACTCAACCTTTTTATTTTCTTTTAACACCATCTTCTTCAATTCCACCAAACTAAAAAGAATCTGATTGCAAGAATGAAAAGAAATAGATTGGGTTTTCGGCCCGCATACTTGGGACGGGCTGTGAACTTATATTGGCGGGACTATTTCTCATTAAAAAAAAACTAAAAACAAGAAATAATTCCCGGAGGAAATTTCAATTTTATTTCCCAGCAAACAGAGAAGACGAAAAGAGCACTTTCGTTTTTTTCTTATCCCCGACGAACCTGACCTCGGATCTATAGTCGGCAGAGGGATTTGACGGTAAAGTTCTATCTCAGAGGACGATTCGTACATGCTCCTTTTGAGCGAGCTACTGATGGAATTATAAGGGAATTCACTTAAGCTGGTGCGACTAAAAAGTAAGAAGCTTCGCTCGCCAGTTCAGCTAAACAGGCTCCGTTGTAATTGAGGAGGACTGGAGGTATCAGAAGAGGGGAAGAAGAGCATGAGCTGTTCTCCATCCGGAGAAGGAAATCCATTACCGTTGGAGGAGGATGCACAGAGTGACCAGTTTGCAACAGGGTGAAAGTTCAATGATCATGAATGCAAGTTGGACGCTTTATGTTTACAAAAGCCGTGTCGTTTCATTTATATCGTTATGTAATAATTGGACCACGTGGCCATTTTCGTTTATTACCGTTTGAGTTTGTTACTACAGTAAATGGTGAAAACGATGTAACGATAAGAATAGAGGAAGAGGAGAAATGAACACTCAAGCTTTTCAGTATCTATCTTCTTCTTCTTCCTTCGTTTTCTCTGTCGACCTCCTTCGTCCATTTCTCACATGGTATCAGAGCACGTCTGATGGTGGTCACGCCAGAGAACTCAACTCCGATCATCTTTGGATCGATGCAGGATGAGGAAGATGATGGTGATATCGACAACGCAAACCATCAACTCCACCGCAACCATGGTGGAAACTCTAACAATCCACCTCCATCTCTCAGTTTTGGTAACCCATTCTATCTCAATCCAAACGAAAACCTTGCTCAATCCATTGTCAATGTTAATCTGGATGGTGGTAACTATCAACTATGGAGCAGATCCATTAAGTTCGCCCTTAAGACTAAACATAAGATTGGATTCATTGATGGTACCATTCATCTACCTGAATACTCTGATGAAAAGTATACTCTCTGGGATGCTTGCAACACGATGGTGCTATGTTGGATTATGAATTCCCTTCACCCAGAGATAAGGAGAAGCGTTATGAACCACGAAAACGCACAAGTTCTGTGGAATGAGCTCAAAGCTCGATTTGGACAAGCAAATGCATTGAGATTAGCTAACTTGCAGGATGAGATTCATGCTTGCAAGCAGGGCCAGATGAATGTCACTCAATACTACACCACAATCAAAGGACTATGGGAGGAATATGGGCAGTTTTCCCCGATTGTTGCTTGCACATGTTTTCCTGGGAATCCAAACATTTACCCAGCTGTGCTTGCATTCCAGACTAAGCAGGACACAGACTACTTGATCAGGTTCCTGAGGGGCTTGAACAATGAATATGATACAGTGAAAACTCAACTGTTAATGATGAGACCCCTTTCAACAATCACCTCAGCATATGACAGTGCCCTACAGCACGAAGAAAAATTGAGAGGAGGAGCAGTGATTAGTAATGATGTGGTTCAATCCAGTGTGTTTTCTGTTAGCCAAAACAACACTGTTGATCAAGCCAAACAGGCCATGGGCATCCTTTGGGGATAGAAGGCGTTCGCAAATGCTTGCGAAAGGACAATCATGTGGTTGAGGACTGTCTCAAACTCAAAAACAAGAAAAAGAGGGAACAGGAGCAGAAGGCTGGTGGTTATTCAAGCAACTTGAATGCTGGTAGATTTGCAGGAATGGTCACTCAGGAAACTGAGTCCAGCAGCTCTGATTCAACCACCTCCACCGTTCATCATTCCCCTTTCACATCAGAAGAGCTTCATCAGCTCAGGACCTTGCTTCAGCAAGCGTCAAGCCCTCGACATAAGGCATTGGCAGTGAGTCATGTCCCTCCTCAAACTCCTCATCATCATCCAGGTATGTATACTCTATCTGCTAGTACTGATTATGACTTGTTAACTACCTGGATCATTGATACTGGTGCATCAGATCATATCTGTTGCAATCTTAGGTATTTCTTTAACTACAAAGTTGTCGTTGGTGTCTATGTGTTTCTTCCTAACTTCACAAAAGCTCCTGTTAGTCACATTAGATCAGTTGCACTTCCTTTCGGACTGATCCTTCATGATGTCCTGCTGGTTCCTAGTTTTGGATTCAATTTGGTTTCAGTCAGCAAATTAACTCATGACTCCTCTTTATCATTGCTGTTTCAATCCCAAAAAATGTTTAATCCAGGACCGTATCACCAGCAGGACGATTGGTTTAGCAACAACTATTAAGGGTCTGTATCAGCTGTCAGCTCAGGATTTCAATCAAGTGTCTAAAAGTATTCCCCCTCCTCCTCGTGTCCTTGCTGTCAGCTACAATTTCAAACCTCAGGCCATTAATCTTTGGCATTGGAGGCTAGGCCACCCTAGTGAGGATAGGATTCGTTCTTTGAAACTCTGTAATCCTCAAATTGTTGCTGAACACGTATCTCACTGTGAAGTTTGTCACTTTGCCAAACAAAAACGTTTATCCTTTTCTGTTAGTGAAACTGTTGCCTTAAAAGTTTTTGATTTAGTCCATATGGACATCTGGGGACCTCTCTCAGTCGAATCTTATGACCAATATTCATTCTTTCTTACTGTGGTTGACGATTATTCACGAGGAACCTGGTCTATCTAATGAAACATAAGTCTGAAGTTCGTTCCCTCATTGAGTCATTCTGTAGTATGGTTAACACTCAGTTTGAAACAAGTGTAAAAATCATTAGGAGTGATCAAGGCAGAGAGTTTGCCATGACAAAATACTTCTCAGAACATGGCATAATTCACCAGACTTCCTGTGTTGAAACACCACAACAGAATGCTCGAGTTGAACGCAAACATCAGCATATACTGAATGATGCTCGAGCTCTGAGATTCCAAGCTGGTTTGCCCCTCCAGTATTCGAGTGCCTGCGTTCTTCATGCAGTGCATCTAATCAGCAGAATGCCTACTCCTGTCTTGAACAATTTATCTCCTTTTGAAAAGCTATACCATACCCCTCCTGTCATGACTCATATTCGAGTGTTTGGATGTCTTTGCTATGCTTCTACCTTGGCTAGTCATAGGACAAAGTTTCAACCTAGAGCCTGTCAGTGTATCCTTTTAGGCATCCCAGCAAGAGTCAAAGGTTATAAAGTCATGGATTTAAGCAGTGGTCAGGTCTTTTTGTCCAGAGACGTTGTGTTCCATGAAACTATCTTCCCTTTCAAGGGTGTGTCTGGTTTAGCCTTACCAAACTTCACTAATGATCCTCCTGAGTTCACTCCAGATTCTGAACTCAGGCTGCCTCATGCAGAATCGAGTCAGTCTGTCCATCCATCAAGCCCTCCTAATCATGATCCAGATGTTGCTAGTCCTAATCTTTCACCTGCATCTTTGAGTATGCAGCCTGATGATGTTGATGATGTGGCTCCTTCTCCCTCTGTGGTTGGTGATGACTTAGAAAACAGATCTGTGGATGTTCCTCCCTTAGTCACTCGCCAGTCCACAAGGGTTAGGCGTCCTCCCACTTACCTGATGGACTATCATCTTGATCTAACCGCTGCAAAGCATGCTCTAGCTGCTGTTGTTTGCTATGATTTTCTTTCAGATGGTCACAGGAAGTTTGCCTTGAGCGTTGTGACTCTCCATGAACCTAAGATCTATAGGGAAGCTGCTCTTCAAGCATGCTGGATTAAAGCTATAGAGGAGGAGCTTTCTGCTTTGGTTTCGAACCATACCTGGACAGTTGTTCCCATTCCACCAGGAAAGCATCCTGTTTGTTGCAAATGGGTATATAAAATCAAACTACATGCAGATGGTAGTATTGAACGCCATAAGGCCCGACTATTTGCCAAAGGATTCACTCAAGTTTATGGTGTGGACTTCCTGGACACCTTTTCTCCTGTTGCTAAGATCAACTTTGTCAAGTGCCTGCTGGCGCGATTCTTTGCTGCTGCTAGGAATTGGCATCTTCAACAGATGGATGTTTCCAATGCTTTCCTTAATGGTGAGCTTGAGGAGGAGGTTTATATGCAAGCTCCACCTGGTTTTGATGTTCCACCAGGTCACTGTTGCAAGCTCCAACGATCCTTGTATGGTCTTAAACAAGCCAGTCGTCAGTGGTTTGCTAAATTGACGGAATCACTCATACATAATGGTTTTAGGCAATCTGGGGCTGACTACTCCCTCTTCCTAAAGGGTAGTGGCGATGACATGGTTGCTCTACTGGTTTATGTCGATGACATTATCTTGGTAGGAAGCAATCACTCCGAAATTGACCTTGTCAAAGTCTACTTGCAGAAGATGTTCAAAATACGAGACCTAGGGCCATTGAAATATTTCCTTGGTCTTGAGATTGCTAGATCAAACACTGGAATCTCTATCTCTCAGAGGAAATATTGTATTGACCTACTTACTGATACTGGTTTCATTGAGTCCAAAGGAGCAAAATCACCAATGGATCCATTGCTACATTTGACAGCGGAACATGGAGAGTTGTTGGAGGATTCAAGCAGTTACAGACAACTAGTTGGTAGGTTGCACTACCTAACCATCACCAGACCTGATGTTGCATTTGCAGTGCAACAGCTGAGTCAATTTCAAGCCTCACCACGCACTGGTCATATGCAGGCTGCCCACAGAGTCCTCAGATACTTGAAGTTGGCACTAGGTTAGGGGCTCTTCTATAAATCTGGAGTCACCCTGGAGATGAAGGGATTCTGTGACTCGGATTGGGCCTGTTGTCCTGAGACCAGGCGATCTACCACAGGATATTGTACCTACCTTGGAGAGAGCCTGATATCATGGAAGTCTAAGAAACAATGCACAGTGTCACGTTCGTCGTCTGAAGCAGAATATAGGGCCCTGGCACATTTGGTTTGTGAATTGCAGTGGTTAGCAGGACTACTGGGTGAGCTTGGTGTCCAGGTAAGCACCCCTATATCTATGTATTATGATAACAAGTCTGCGATACACATTACAGAGAATCCAGTCTTCCATGAACGAACCAAACACATCGAAATCGATTGTCATGTTCCCAGAGAACGAATCAAGTCTGGATTAATTAAGTTGCTGCATGTTAACACAGAAGATCAGGTTGCTGATATATTTACAAAGCCTCTTCACGGTCGTCGTGTGCACCATCTCCTTGGCAAGTTGGGAATACTTGACATATATTCGCCAACTTGTGGGAGGCTATCAGAAGAGGGGAAGAAGAGCATGAGCTGTTCTCCATCCGGAGAAGGAAATCCATTACCGTTGGAGGAGGATGCACAGAGTGACCAGTTTGCAACAGGGTGAAAGTTCAATGATCATGAATGCAAGTTGGACGCTTTATGTTTACAAAAGCCGTGTCGTTTCATTTATATCGTTATGTAATAATTGGACCACGTGGCCATATTCGTTTATTACCGTTTGAGTTTGTTACTACAGTAAATGGTGAAAACGATGTAACGATAAGAACAGAGAAAGAGGAGAAATGAACACTCAAGCTTTTCAGTATCTATCTTCTTCTTCTTCCTTCGTTTTCTCTGTCGACCTCCTTCGTCCATTTCTCACAGGAGGAGCATTGGAGAAAGAACGGGTCTGTAAATGTTTAGGGTTTACCTTCATTTTTATCTGAATAGGGAAATGTTTTCATATCGTTGTTATCACCTTCAATAGAGCACAATTTCAGATTGGGGGGGGGGGGTGATTTGTTAGGGTTTTGTTTTAGCTCGAGTTGTAGTTATGTTCTTTTCGTATTCTTGCTGATGTGATTCTCATTCGGTATAAATGAATTTACAGGGGTTCATGGATTCTAAAATTCCAGGTATGGTAGCTAGTGTCAGTAACTATTGTTATATCTCTATTTTAGGGTTAAAAGTTTTTATTAAAAATCTCTAAATTATCTTTTAAAAAGTTTGAAATAAATTGCTATGAGAAAATATAAGTATTATTATGAGTATTATTATTAATATTTTATGTTTAGTCATTATTTAAGTTACGTATTAATTACAGTTAAATTGAGAGGTATTAAACATGTTTGCCTTATTAATTACTAGATTAAATTAAATAAATTGGTCGTTGGATTGTGAGCTAAAGCTACCAGTAGGAATTGGTATATGAAATAAGGTGTAGGCTAGCAATTAAAATTTTCGGTTCAAATTAAATTTTACTCGTCGAGTAGAAACTGAGAATGAGGTTCGAATTAATTTATTTTGAGGATTTGAAGCGTTTACTGCACGATTGATCGAGTTTTAGAGACTAGTCAATTTCGGTTTAATATCGGGTTGGCTAAATGCTAATTGACCAAAGACGGAGTTCAGCTTTAGATTTATTAGTTTTGAACGTGGAGGATTCAAGATCGTTGGATGAATCTAACAGTAGAGGGACGAAGGCTTATTACATTTAAAGTGGAGAGGTGATGACCACTTATTTCAACTTGGGCTTGGATGAGGGTCTTAAGGCCGAATTGAGGTATTGTAGCATGATGGCCCTTGGGCCGTAGATGAATCCAACGGTTAACTTGGCTTCAGTAACATACAAAAGATGGGAGCTTCGGTTATTTAGTCTACATTCCCAACCCTAGATACCGAACTACGGAGGAGGGCAGTTGACGGCGGATATCGACACCGCGGATGGAGAGAGAGATCGACAAGAGGAGGTGTCCATCTTCTTCCATGTGGCTCCGGTACGATCGGGTCCAGTAGAAGGAAAGCTCGGAGGTAGCGTCTTCCACGATGAGAAGGAGAGAAGATCGCAGCGGCGGCGATTATAGATCGATTGAGGCACGTGGGAGGAAGACGAACGAGGCTCGGCGGCGCTGGTTGAACTTGGATCGACGACAGATTGAAGGAAAGAAGAAGTGGCGGCGCGGAAATTAGAGCTCCAATGTTCTTGGAGGTCGCCGGAGGTTGGACGGCGCGACTGGTCTCGTCGGATGAGAGGTTGAAGAATAAAGACTGGTTTGCAGTCCATGAAATATAAGTGACCTTGTGCAATTTCTTCAAGTTTGGGGAATAATTTGCATTTTCCAGAAATCTGGTTGACACCAACGGCTGACTGTTTGGTGACTGTCTGAAAAATTCTAAAGTTAGAGGACTGGTTCTGTAATTCTCCATGCGAGGAACGTACCATCAACAACCAGCACCGGAGGAAGTGATGGAAAGCATCGATGTTTGGTTTGTAGCTCTAGAATACCGACCGGAACAGCTTCCGTGCCTTGCCACCAACCATAACGTCACCCAATTGAAACTCGACCTACGTGTCTGAATTCCAAAGTTGCACCGTGCTGAAAAAATTTGGAAGCAAGTTGTAGGACTCCTCCCAATTTCCGTACGTACATTCCATCGTGCGCTGCTTCCTATACCAAGCTTTGCGGTATGAGATTTGTAGTTGGAACGTCTTCGCAGTCTCCTTCTACACTATCGCCACCCTGAAGCGGGGGCGGATCACTCATCAAATGCATGATGGGATCAATAATAATTTTAACGTCCAATTCTGCGTGCGAGACATTGTGGGCGCTACATCCACAAGTGTAGTCTGGGATGTGTTGCTTCACGGTCCACCACTCATCGTTTGCCTGGCTCGTTACACGTAATCTTCAAGTGCTATTTGTTTCTTTGGCCAGAACACACCTCGCCTCCAACTCTCAAGTCATTGAGTGGCTGAACTTGACAGTCGATGTTGGATCAACGACCAGTGTTTGATAGCAAGACTTGCTTCCTCCTTGGTATGAAAACGGTGATCGATGTAGAAATTGTCACTGACGTTGTACTGGTCCACATACATTGCTCTCCCAATGTCCTCCCCCAGATTAGTATACTGCCCAGGCGGAGTGTACTTTCGGGGAGGGGCATGAGACGATGACGCTCCGACTCCTCCCAATGGGTCATCGACATCTTCTCCCTCTGGCTCCATCGCCCCAATATGGGCATCATCATCATCGTCGCTTTGTGGTATGATTGCGGCCTCATTGTCCACTACATCCTATTCTGGTTCGCCTCCGCCATAATGTGAGTGCTGCCCCTTGTTATATGCACCATAATGATTCGAGAATGCCATAGTTGTAGCATGACCTCCAAAATCCGAATCGCCTCAAGTCTCCATATAGAAATCGAAGTACAACTCTCAGTTATTGCGCACTTGGTACTTGGTGACCATGTCGTACACAAAATCCAAACCGTCGTCATCCTCATATCGTCGCGGGCAGTAACCCACAATAACATTAACGACCATTATGGGTTGCCTATAGCATATAGAATGACAGAACACGTCAACGGGGATCTGCATCATAAATCGGAAAACCCAAATGGCTACATCAAACGCCGATTTTCTTCTCATCTCCACCCTCTTATTTTGGCCACTATTGTAATCGAGTCCAATGTTTTCATTGTAAAAGGTCGAATTCCCAATCGGAAGGTGATGTGAACACGACCATGGTTGATATTGAAACGAAGAGATGTAAATAATGAAGGAGCGGAAGGAAGAAGAAAAAAGGGAAAGCAAGTGGTTGGACATCAAGGGAATTCTGAATCTCATATTAGGCAATTATATAGGAATTTGGTGGCATAAAACTAGCCGTTAGGGCCCTGCCCAAAGCCGCTCTAGTTGGGTAGCGTCGCGCCGTACATCTATTGACTCCAACGGTTAGTTTGTAACAGCCGTTATAAACTAGCCGTTAAGACAACAAATGCACATCGTGACGCTATCCAACTAGTGCGGTCCGGTACAGTGCCCTGTAAGGCCATCCCATGTTATATACGTTTCATATTGTCTTTTTAGTATATTTCAAATTAAATCGTGTCAAAAAAAATCTGACAGGGAAAAACCACAAAATGGATAACCGCTAACCTTGCGAAGTGATTATCGGAGAAGTTTGATACTAGGATTGCCGACGAAAAGAATCGGAAGGAGAAATTGTGACGCTCCATGCCGTTGGAAATCTGAAGCAGGGAGTTGGAGCCAGCCAAAATGCAGAGATTTGGATCCCCTGCGAAGGAAAGAAGCCGATGGTAGAAGGCAAGAGAAGAGGGTTAGAAATGGAAGAAAAGAAATAAGGAAAACGATCGAAGTGGACAAGAGGAAGAGGAATCGAGCAAGGAGGACCCTAAGGTAGAGGTGGAGAAAATAAGAAAACGACTTCTCCAACTGCAGCACTGGCAACAGTTACAAAAAATGTTATGTTAAGGACTTCAAATATGACATTTTTAAACACAAGATTCAGAATTGGAATCCGTTGGTCGAATTGAGTAGGAGCTACCAATCTAGAAGAAACTTTGATCCCAACCCCAAGGCCCAAATTGGCACACTCGGTGAAGGAAAATGGACAATGCCAATGTTTAACTGTTCGTCACAGTAAAATTAAACCACGAAACCAACCAAACACAAAAACAAGACGAAAGCTTTATTTGGTTCCGAGAAATGTACAAGATGACTTAATGATTACTTGTCGTTAGCGGCAACAACGTACTTGTCTTGCTTGTTAAATCGCCAGAGATAAACCAGACGCTCCATCACAGCAACGCTTTTTGAGAAGTAGCCTGAGAAACCTTCTGGCGGGTAGCACCTGCTGTAAAGCGGCGTTTACTGGGAGGTATGTAACGAAGATAACTAAAATTGCAACGAAGAGCAGCTGTTGAGGAAGTAGTAGAATACGAAGCAGGAGGAACGATTCCAAATTGAAGGAAGAAGGTAGCTAAACTGGATTTCAAGCTCATCAATAAGCCAACTTTTCAGCCGGGAACAGTCTGCCTATTCTATCCGAGTATTTGTTGCTCTTGCACTTGCCGTGCCGCCGGCTGCCTTTTGAGTTTGGCCGATTTCTTCTTCGCCAAAAAACCAGGTTGGGTCGGGTCGGTATCCAAAACGAAGCCGTTCAATGAATGGTTAGAATTAGTGGGGACAGCCCGATTGGCTGGCGCCGATTTGAACTGTTTGAAAGATTCAAAATATGTCATGCAATCCAGATGACATCACGTAGGACCAGCTAGCTCTCTCGTAGTCGTATCGCCATCCACACCGCCACCGGAGCATCCAAGTATATATATGGAAGTTCACGACGCTTCAATTGTTAGAGATTGCGCAACATTGGTCAAGGCTGGTGAGTGAGATATATCATTTAAAATCATGAATGGTGGGTGCACACCATATGTTCGACTAAATTCCTCAAATCTTTTTTTTAAGAGTTTGATTGTCGTTGGATACTGGAAAGGAAGACCGGAATATTGATAATTTCTACGCAATGATGGTTTGAAGGTTAGGTTAGATTCATTGGATAAATTCTGGATGATTAGAGCTTGCTTGAATACAGGGTGGTGCCTTGATGTTTTCATTTCGGAAAACAAAACATGATTATTAGCTAGCTATCCTAGGATAGGATAGGAAAGCAATCAACCCTGTTGATTAACATGCTGGTTGCAGATGAACATAGGATGGGTTTCATGGGACCTGGATTTATTCTGGATTTTCTTTTGGAAGGTCAGTTGTTGGTTTATAGATCGTGAAAATTGGGTACGTACGGAATTGTATCAAAGAAGAGTCATTTCAATTGGAGCAGGGTGCATTTGAACAGGTACTTGCTCAACTTTTTCTTCCCTTCACCACAGAAACATATATATAGGACAATAAAGAAACAGGAAATGTATGTTCTATCATGTTGATTTTTACATCATATTTTTCATATTTTTGGAACAATGAATTGAAAGAGAGATGGGAACAATTAATGAAGGGAGTAAAGAAAGACCTAGTTCCGTTTCTCCAGCCTATATATATCCTTGTTCTGTGCGACAACTAACTAGGAGCAAAGCTTAAGCTGCAGACTTATAATTGTTTCTGTTGGCAGACGATTCAATCTGAAGGCGGACTTGCGGGGCGCAAAATGTTCTTCGCATCTGGAAAATGGTCCATATATCACAAAAAGATAGAAACAAATCATATATAGTGTGATCAGAAGATGCATGGATGAGAGAAAGCAAAAAATGCATAGTTGGCAGAAGAAGTAACCTTTTCCAGCAAAGGGAACTACAACGACGTGCATATTGGCTTTGTTCGGAGGAAGATGCAAGGTGAGAGGATTGAGCATTCCATTGAAAGGATTTTGAGAACATACAAGTATGTCATTCATCCCTGTCTCTTCCTCCAACCTTTCCTTCAACTCATCCACAACGCTTCCCTTGAATGTAAAGCTACTTCCTTGATCATCTTCCTCAACTTCACCTTTCTTATTTGCTACTACGTACTTTATAACCCTCCCTTCATTTTTCGCCGGCATCACAAACGAATCATCACACTATAAAAGCGAAAAAAAACAAAAAACAGAATATTAATTACCATCCTTTCTTATACTTCTGATCAAACTATAATTAATAAATTCTGTCAAGAAGCCAACCTCTGGCTCTCTTCTTCTTGTCAGGTTAGGTTCCGTAGTAGTAGAAGAAGAAGAAAGCGGAGGAGGAGGGTGGAGGGAGGCCTTAAAAGATCGGCCACCGTGTTTGCCCGGAGAATGTTGTGGTGGTTTGATGTAATCTAAAATATCAACATCCCACAGTATCCAATCCTGGGTGGCTGTTCTGTGAGGAATGTCATGAGTGACATGATTCCTCCAAGGAGGTACGCCACCATTAGCTCGAAGGTATTGGCCGTGGCGGGTCTTGAGACGAACCTGAACGCCTTCTCTGATGGGTTCCCAATCAAGGGAGGAATCCAGCCTTGAAGGAGACGTCTGGATCACCTTCTTCCCAGTCATTCCTAGCAAGAAAGGCGTGGAGGAGGCTGTAAGATACTTGCTGTAGCAGCTCTGCAACCGTATAGCCTGGTACCCTTCCACAATCTCCACCGTCCATCTCGCATTCCTTGATATTCCGTTCCGATCTTGGCTCACGCCTTCCTGGTCGTCGTCAGCTAGCAGGTATTTGTCGTGGTGGCTTCGCAGCCGGATCACCCTCGCTTTCTCGAATAGTTCCATACGTAATATTGGATGAGAATTGCTTTGCGTTCTTGCCCCGCCGGAAACAAAAACTGGATGGTTGTGTGCAGGAAAATGAGAGAACACAGGAAAATTCACCAGCCGTTTGGATCGGACTAATGGAGCAACGATTGGATCAAGGTTTACTTTCACCGTTATGTATTCCTTTCTGTTTGCATTCATCTGTTTCCTTCTTCTTTTTTGAACTTTTTAGTTGCTTTGTATCCAAACTTTTTTCCTGTCTGCGATAATTGAGAATAGCCATTGATATCTTGGCATATTATTTTGCACAGAAGTTATATAAGACCCCGTCCGGTTAGGCGGCCTGCCAAACTTGCTTTGCAATTTTTTTTATCAACATATAAATTACTTGAAAATCTGAATATCTGATTCCGATTAACCCTTTGAACCTTGAATCTCGGTCCAGGGTCATGTATTGGTTTCTTAACATTGCGTCGTGTTATTATATGGTAATTAACAGAGTATGTTGCACCACATACCACACCACTATTAATAGTAACACATAAACCACTCGACTCTTTTAATTGCACTGTATACTACTTGACTTAAGAGTTACGGTGCACCATCTGTATTTTTGGCGATTCCGCTAATGAAACTTTACAAAACTTACTTAAAAATGGGATTTGTTGGGTTTAGGGTTTTGGATCCGAACTCAGCAGTCTATATTGGTCATTGTTTTTGTTCATGTGGTGTTATGTTCATTTTGATTAGTTGTCGGTAGTTGAGTTGCAGAGTAAGAAACTTTACGGATGTTGTTACTACTGTTAAGATCAAATTGGTAGGCAGGCGTAGGTTATAGCAGGTGGACTATTTGATCAAAAAGACCTGGATGGTGTATTCACTTGATTCCTTCTATATCCTACCCACCTTCAATGTATTGCTACAATCTAACATTATATTCTTGTCTAACTGGGAGATTGCTATATAATTTATGATACTGTTAACGATATTAACAGGGTATTGTTCATTTGTCATATTAAACAAGGGTATTATTGTTCATTTGTACTGTTTTTGCTGGAAGACTCTTGTTCAGACCTCCCGTATTTTGAGACTGAAACAAAGGAATTCAGAACTCCAGTATTTCAAATCTTCACAGTAGCCACCATAAGTAATCTGCAGGCATTCACATCGTCACAACTGATCAGTACTAACAAGCAAGGCAAAGGTTGTCATAAAGTAGGGGGTTCCATTTACAGACTAATTAACTACTTCCCAAAAAGAAGATTTGGTAACTGTTTTGAAGAGAGGACCCCTCTTCCAGCTAAGAACTGCCCTCACAGCCTTTTCATCCGCCAAGAACCCTTTAGCCTTCATTTGCTCCAGAAGCTCCCTCCCTTCTTCAACTCTCTCCTCTCACCAAACCTTCAAACACCGCACAGTAAGTCCCAGCATTCCGCCTCATCCCTTTCCCCATCATTTCCAGCAGATACTTCTTACCATCACCAATTTTGGCATCGGCAGCCAGTCCCTTGACCAACACACTGTAAGTGTATGCATTGGGAGCAACTCCAGAGGCGAGCATTCTCATGAACACCTTCAGGGCTTCTTTTGACTGCCCACCGGCCTTGGCATAGACTTCTATCACCGCTGTGTAAGCTGCTACATCAGGCATTTGCCCCTTTTCCTTGATCTGGGAACAGAGTTCCAATGCCTCGTGGCGGCTATTTAAGTGGCGGCGATACAACGCTAACCGCGTACGAAGTCCTCTAGCAGTACGATTTCCCAGTAGGGATATTCCCGGAGGGGATCACCGGCTACGAGATCGACACGGAGACGGGGAAATTCAAGGCCTACCTACAGCAGACCTGCAAATTCAAGGCTTCGACGAGAGCCCCCAGTGCGGCTGCGGGTTCGATTGCGACAGATTGGTTTCATCGATATGAGACCTAGAATCTTTCAATCAGGTAGCTGCTGTAGAAGATCAAATGGCGGAAGCCCTAAAAGATTAGTCAGATCTAACTAGAAACTATCAAGTCCATACTATTTCAGATCACCGGCAACAACGAAATAGCATCGAACTCCGGCTCAAGCTTTCCCTTCTATAGATCGAGTCTCCGAATCGCCGCCGTCAAAGTTCGAAATGTCTCCATCGGCGTCGCTTGTTCTCTTCTTCTCCCTCCTCATCGTAAAACCTTACCCTCCGGC
This sequence comes from Linum usitatissimum, assembly GCA_030674075.2. Taxonomy (NCBI): domain Eukaryota; kingdom Viridiplantae; phylum Streptophyta; class Magnoliopsida; order Malpighiales; family Linaceae; genus Linum; species Linum usitatissimum. Next base: position 4,563,484 of record JAUJYP020001424.1, read on the forward strand.
CGCCGCGGAAGCACTATCGGCGTACGAAGTCCTCGAAGGATACAACTTCCCGATCGGCTCCTTCCACCGGGAGCAACCGGATATGAACTCGACCCGTCCACGGGCAGATTCCGCACTTATCTCAACGGAAGCTGCAGCTTCTCCAGCTATTGTACCAGCTGAAATACAGCTCCGTAATCGGCGGATAACTCAGCGAGAATCGGCTCACTAAGCTGACAGGAGTCAGCGTGAAGATACTCTTCTTGCGAGAATTGGTCTCTTCCAATTAAAATGTGTGCCTACATGAACAGGCAGTATGTTAAATTGACGGAAAATTTTGGACGGTGCGGGGATGGAATAGTTGTTCGGTAGTGTTTTGTCAGATCTCACCATTTGAGGATCTCATAAAAAAAGTGGTTAAATTTTCGGGACTATTTAAGTTAATTATCCAGTTTTAAGGATATAACCGTTTCTTTATGGTCTAGATGAGTAATGATGATAATGGGTGAATATGAGGACGGATTTGGTATATTCATTACCCGCTCGTTTAGTTATCGGGTTTTACTCGTACTCGCTCGTTTGCATAAATGGGTATAATTTCTAAATCGTGCCCATTAGTTTGCAGGTTTTGAGTTTATTCGTTTAGTCGGGTAATCCCCATTAAAATAAATTATTCATTGTGTTATGAATATTGTTATTATGGTGCATGGTTTAACCTATACATTAAGCATGAAAATCAATATCATTATCTCCTATTCAAGTGTAATTATGTTAGTCATTAAGGGTTATGTATCATGAGCCTATAAATAGTGCTCACTCTTGTATGTGTGGCATATATCAATAAGAAAGCTTATCTCCCTCTACTCTTGTGTTATCTTATCTTTACTTAGTTTTATAACACGTTATCAGTATGAGATTTTACCGGCTTAAGGATTTACAACCCGATGTGTTTTTACAACCGAGGTCTCTTGTAATATTCATACAATAAGGATTACTTACGGGGAAAGTAAAAGACCCTTCAGAACAAAATCTCACTGAAAAACGGTCTGGGGGATGAGCCACCAACTATGGAACAATACAGTTTCATACGTAATATTGACCAGTGAGATTCAGACTTATGACAGCTTCTATGCAAAATATGGCCAGTAGATGATGACCCATGTTCTTTTTTATGGGCATCTACAAGTAAATAAACAAAACTGATTCGACCATAGGTTTTTTCTGGGACTGATGGAAATATTCCTCTTCATTCTTGCTGATGCTATATATTGGAAAAATTTGATTGCATCTGGTTTTGCTTTCATAATTTGATTCTACAAACCTACTCTGCGGCACTAAAATACATGAGTTGTTATGCAATGTTTCCCCTCTGCTCATTTAAAGATTCCTTGTCTTTTATTTTAATGAATTGTTTATAGTTCATGTTCCGGTTGTAGACTTTACTTTCATAGAATCTGATAAATCTGTTATATATATACGACTATGCTTTAGTTTCATTACATGTTTCTTGGGTACTTTGATTGTTGAGATTTATTTTATAATTGATAATTATATATGCTGAATCATGATAAATTTTAATAGTCATGATACATTTTACAATTCCATCTATTGTCTTTCTATCTAGATTAAACATGTGTTTCATGTAGCCGTTGATATCACTACTCTATTATCTTTACTATTACATTATTGCTTTATAATTACATATATTAGGGATAGTCATCATTATTGTTTTAAAAAAAGTTAGCAAACAGTAATTTTTAACCTCATTTCTTCGTTTGGTTCATATATTTTCTTGCATTATTATTTGATGAATTATTGAATTTTTCGATGTACTAGATATACCGAAAGATTTTGATTCTCCCATTTATAGGATCTTCTTATATATTTACTATTGCCATAAAGCTCGTATTATTTAACATTTCTATTACTCTATCCCAAAAGATACATGGTTATTGTTATAGAGATTACTAATTCGTTTTTTTTGTTTCGGGCAAGAATTATCTTTCATGAGCATTGAAAACTAAAATCCATTTATAATGGTATTGGTGAAAACATGAAAGACGATAACGAAATGTCGTATCAAGACAAAGCCATAATGTTGATCTTTATTTGCCAATACCTTAGTGAATGGTTGAAAATGAGTTACCCTCATTGTTTTGTAGAATAACATCAAAGACATGTATGACCACTACTAGTGGCGATGTTATTAATGGGTGATACGATTGGATATCCCAAGAGACACATGTATTGAGAAAATGGCTATGTCTGTAACATTCCAGCCCGATCATACCAAAAGTACCAACTAAATTAATGTGGTACGTGGTAATGTACATATACAAGAACGATTTCCACACAGATATTGATATATATTTACACAAATAGATTTTTATGTTCACTTATCTAGCCATGCATTACCATACAAAAAGAGAGTGTATGTGGTAAGTGTTGGGAGATTACACCCATGCATGCATGGGGACATTTCTTTGGATGTATGGAATGTCTAGGTACCTAGGATACAAACAAATAAGTTATGGATAAGTTAAGATAATTGGTTCCATTGTTTTTACCAATCTCCATTATAAATAATACATTATCCATTAAGTTGTAAGACAGAAATAGTTTGAGGTAGGATACTTAAATAGAGGAAATATTGAAGAAGCTAGTGCCTCATACGTGGTTCATAATTCAAGTCCTTTGAATTACGTACGATCTCAACTCAGAAGTTATTATCGGTTTTCTCAAGGGTTATTTCTGGTGAGGGTCTCCTCCATATCCGACCGGGTTAGATGTTCCATTATGAATTTATTATTATTAAAGGTTATATGCATGATAGGGTAACGTCTGTTTAATGCTAAGATTATATATGCTTCTTTACCCTATTTATGACTTAATACGGTACATGTTCTGTTACTTTGCTGATATATCTGATTTAATATATGTGTTAATCTAAGCAGTAGCTATTACTGATTATTGAATAAGTCTGGTAATTGATTGATCACCTAGTTAGGGCTCGTATGCTGGCAATTGTGCTTATTGCACTTCTATTACGCGGTGGGCCTTGGTAAGCGCCACAACTAACTCTTGTTGTGGGCTTTGATAAGCGCCACACTAACTCTACATGGGCCATTTTAGTGCCACTAACTCTACGTGGGTCGTCAGCATATGTGAGCCGGGATCCCAAATAAAATATGAATATGAATTAGATTATAGAATTAGCATTGGGTGTTATATGGATATGTCTTGATCCTCGTTTTGTGTTTTAAAACTCATTTGAGACTCTTACTCTCATCATGTGCATATGCTATGAGTGTTTGTGTACTAGTATAATGTGAGATACGGTTTTGTGAACTATAGTGGCCTTAAGGGCAAGTATATGTACTCTGGTTTAAGCCTGTGAAGCTCGAGACTTTTGTTCTATATGTATATGTGTCCTTCTAGACTTTTGGTATAGTGTATTATACTGTGTAAAATTAATAAGTCATATATGACATTATGAGCAGCTCTGTGTTGACTGATTAATTAGATGAGTATGTATAAACACAATCCTAGTTTATGATGAAGAAATTAACTGGATGAATTTAAAACATTAAATGATATGTACGGTATAAGTAGCGTGACACCAATTATTACTCTGTTGTTTTATTTTTAAAACGAACTTGTTAGTAGTAGGGTGTTACAATGTCTCACATGATGATGGCTCAATGAGACACAATATCATATCCAAGATACTAATTTAACCCTCAATGTGAATGTGCAAAGACACATATTTTACACTATTTTTGAAAAGCGTATATAACAAGATATGATTATTATTCTTATAAAGAATCGTTTTATTCGGATGGACATAACAATGGTGATTGTACATTTATAGATTGAAAATGAATTTTGGTCCCTTAATTGGTGACATGGATAATTGGGCATATACATGATGCAATATGTCTATTTATTATTTACACAATGCATCATTTGCATGGCAACATTTTGTATGTTGGGACTCCACATCATACATTGCTACATCCTATTGATCCACCAAGATATATGGTGTAGTACAAAGAATTTCAAACGCTAGATCGAGCTATTGTATTGTTCACGAATGAACAACATCCTTATTACAATTTGTTGATGACCACAAGAGGAACAATAATATGGCCTATGACCATACAATTATTGAATCAATAATGTTTTCTTCCAATTTTTACTACACATATGTTATTGTGATTGATACATATAAATTTAAACTATAAGTTTACTCGTCCTGACAACTATTTTTTGACATAACCGGTGAGACCATCCCGGTTCAATTGATAAGTACGTCTATGATCAATTTCGATTATTTCATAATCTAAAGAGTATGTTCTCTTGAACATTGTTGTGCACGAAGATCTCAACTTGAGTATTCTAAAAAAATGATTCCTAAGGTTATAGAGATTTAAGTAGTCCTTGTGACTCCCCTACTTCCTGGGAACACGAACGACTTACTGTTTTGTCAACAAGGTTTCGTTTCTAGGAAAGCCTCTTCACCTTTTCGTTACCCATTGTTGAGTGAAATCCCCAACAAAGCATAACTGATTTTCGGTTGCTTATTTTTACATAGAGTTTATTGTTGGATAATCATCAACTAAAGTAGACAATTTCTCTTACATACAACAAAACAAGGATGATATTTGTGGATCCAAACACCTAACACGTGGACCAATTATTTTAATTGATATATCAACTAGAAGGTCATATGTGTATATGAAAGCAAACTAGCTCAACCATTTTGGTTTTGAGCATATTTTCATGATTGTCCAATAACTAAAATGTGTCATTGAGAATAAATATTTTCCATTCTAATTGTTGTGAACATATCATTTACATAAACAACACAAATTTGCATTACGCCAAGCGATTATTATGAAATCATCCATTATATTTGGTTTTTGGGTCCAAACCACACATTGCCCATCAATGCATATATGGATATACACACCTTAATTGCTCCATCATAATTTATTATGATGGATACTCAATAAAGATTGAGAAATTATGTTGATTACGAGTTCATCGATGGTAAGATATTCACATCATTGTCAGGAGATTTTGAAAACTCGTTTGGAGGTTTGTATTCAAACTTTCCAACATTAGGGGAAGAAAATAAAAGTTGGCTAAGAGATTAGATGAATAATCATCATATCATTTTGATCCTCAAGCAATATGAACTTGCAGTTAAAAACTTTATAATTCATCATCTGCGTAGACTTTACCGACCCAATCATAGTAAAGCTCTCATGTGCCAACTTGAAATGCTTCAATAAAATGATGCCGATATTAGGCAATCTGACATTACAAATGAGTCTAAAATCCACATAAAGCGTGGTAGACCACTCGGTTCCAAAGAAAAACCAAATCCTCAAAGGGGAATGAAACTTTATGTCAAGATGATCAAATTGAGGTTAAGGTTATTTCAGAAAAACCACCAAAAGAATCAAAAAATATGCTCACGAAGAGTCTCAGGTACTTGAATGATATGAACATAGATATCTCAATTATCTATATCTTGGATGGAAAATTTTAGAATCGAAATGAAGTCAGCGTTCACGAAATTTTTTCGTATGGTGGAACACTGAATATGATAGTTAAAAATGAGGATTGTGAGCCGAAATGCATGCAAAGAGAGAAAAAAAAGATTGGTTGAAATCTTCAATTTGAGGAAAAACTGAATTCCCAAGAGAAATGAAAAGTTCCAAGACATAAAGTCTTTATACATGAAGATGTTAAGCAAATGAGACACATGTTTATCTCATTTTGAGTCTTGAGTTCATGAGCCATCCCATGTTTATTTCATTTTGAAAGGTTGTGTACAACAAACCTACACCGTATATTGATTATGAGAAAACATATTCTAATGTGGTAGATGCAACTACTTTTCATTATTTGATTAGTCTGGTAATTTTTTAAGGGAAAGAGTTGCCCCTAATGGATATCCTTGAAACCTATATGTATGGTTTGCATAATAAGACACATGTGTATATGAAATTTCCTTGAGGAATTATTTCGCTATAAGTGAACAATTCACGTTGAGGTGAACAGTATTCACTTATATGCAATTGACGTCATATGGATTGATTGATTGAGAGACGTGGTCCATTTAACATATCATGCATTTCTATATGTATACAATTCGATTTCTTTCCTTGTTGAGTTGAATTTTGAATGATGAAAAATAATATTTGCTATATTTTATTGTTTCAAAATTCTTTCCAAAACAATTTTCTTAATTTTATTTTATTCGAATGTGTTTCTTTTTGTTCAACATCATTAGATGTGATCATTCTTTGTTTACATAGATGACATACATATTATTGAGATTTCTCAAGAATAACTCAAAGAAATCATTTATTTGATTAATGAGTTTACCATATGATTGTGGCATGGTGGTTAATCACCTTGTAATCGTATGATCAGTGGTTTGATATCTCCCTTATGGAAAGAAAGCTCTATTTATTGCATTGTGCGAATTATACCTCTTGTTAAGAGGCCATTTATCCTGTTGAGATTAATTTGGTTAAGGAGTTCGAGATGAAAAATGTGAAAGAATAAATCTTACCACTACCTTACAATTTTTGCATCTCTCTCGAACATGATTCTTGTATATCATCCATGATATACTAATAATATCTAATAAGAAGTTATATAGATATACCATGGACATAAGTGCTATATTGGTGGTAAAGATCACTATATGTGACTCTATATCGACGTTAATCGATCTTCATAAAGTCGTGAACACTATTTGATGGTTTGTGAAACAAACTAATCAAACCATATCACCATTCAAATACATGATCCTATAGATCATGCATAAAATACATTGATCAACATGAATTCTAAGAAAATGGTGAAAAGTAATGTGATGATTATGTACTCTTTTTCCTTCCCTAGGTTTTTATCCCATCGGATTTTCCTCGTAAGGTTTTAATGAGGCATATTCTCATATAATGGTCATCCAAGGGGAAGTGTCATGTGAATTATGGATGACCATCAATCATGTGACACATACATTTTATACACAAACTCCAATGAGTTGAAATATTTGTCAACTAAGTGCACCTAAGTGATAACTTGGCTGATTTATTCACCAAAGCTCTCTCTGCATCAACTATTGGGAAGCTAGTCCAAAAATTTGGAGCTTGATAACGGAATGATCTCAACTGATATAATGACGAGCGAGAGTTGATATCCTCATCAGGGGGAGTCGATTTGAGGGATCTAAACCGATATCATCATTAGGGGGAGTCGATACGTACTGCACTCTTTTTCCCTTAACCATGGTTTTTTTCCACTGGGTTTTCCTGATAAGGTTTTTAACGAGGCAGTATCAATAGTGTACTCGACATAATACATATTCTTCTCCAATGGTCATTCAAGGAGGAGTGTTATGGATATTGTTATTATAGTGCATGGTGTAACCTATGCATTAACCATGGGAATCAATACCATTATCTCCTATTCAAGTGTAGTTATGTTAGTCATTAGGGGTTATGTATCATGAGCATATAAATAGTGTTCACTCTTGTATGTTTGACACATATCAATAAGAAAGCTTCTCTCCCTCTACTCTTGTGTTGTCTTCTCTTTACTTAGTTTTATAACAAATAGAACATTTTCCAATCATTAGATTGTAGAATGATCAAAATATAGTAGCTCATATAGACAAAAAAGGTCATATTCAATAACAATGAAACACATCCAATCTAAGTAATGAACTATATAATCAAAATAGTTTGAATGGGCAAAAATGCTAATGATCCGAGAGCCGTTTCCCTCGGATCGTCCAGACAGCCAATCCAACGGTCCAAATTTATTTCCCCCAATTTCAATGTAACAGTTGGAATTTTATCATGGGTATAATGGGAATTTAAAAAATATTATCTCTCTTTCAACTTGTCTTTCTCTCGCCGCTCTCTACTCTTCTCATGTAAACTGGATATAATAATGACATAATAATGATCTAATAATAACGTAAAGTGAATATAACATTTTACATATGAAGCTGACATAATGAGCCTACTAAAATGACATAATAAAAACGCATAATAGACTTGTAAAGTGTATATATCGCGAATATAAAAGAGTGGTAAACTGGACATAACGATGATGAATTCAACTACTCATAAGGTGGACGTAACAACAACATAACGAGCATGTAAAATGATCGTATTAGTAACATAACATGCTTGTACAACAACCACACCTGTGATTTTGTCCAATTTTTTTCTTCTGAAACTACCCCGATTCAAGTCAATTCGTTTGACTCATTTTCAGTCGTTGGCTGAAATTTGGCCGAAACGTGGCTTGATCCAACGGTCGTGATCTGTCGGGACCATTAGCCTGGTTGGGTTTCCGAAAGGGTTTTGGTTTATATATCTATAATTAAACAATATAATATATATAGTGGGTACCCATCGGATGGGTAGCTGACTTGCCTACGCCGTTACCCGCTTTAAACTATCAAATCCGTCCCTGCCCGATATCCACTTTAAACGAGTAGCTAACTTGCCTGTGCCTATCAATTACCCATATTAATCGAGTTTTACCCACCCAAATTAGACGTATTTTGGATGGATAACAATTTTTGAATTACAAACGCCAAATCTATATATGAGTCCCCACTTCTGAATTTTGATTTGTAAACCACTAAATCCACGTACCACGGTCATTTTAGCAAATTCATATAATTGTTATATATTAGAAAATCAAGGAGCAGAGAAAACAGCTTGAACAAGAGCATGCTTCTTGCTAGGGTAACCAATACCAAACATGTGACTTAGATACACATGGCCATCTTTCACAGTAGCCGCAGTGGCCATTCGATGCAAAGGCCCTTTGAAGATACCAACCACAGTGGCAGTCTCCCATCCGTCGGAGCTCTCCACCAACCTCGCAGACCGAGTGGAACCAGCCACCACCAGCTTAGTAGGGGACAGCAGCTCTATACCGTCTCCAAATGCGAGCGAGCCTTGAACCGCAATGCTGGTCACCTGATGATGATGATGATCATCATCTTCTTGGCCGGGGCCAGAAACCCTGATCTTAAACAAGTTGCCGGTGAAAGTGTGGATGACGATCAAGAAGCCTTGAGGGTGGTAGACGATCCCGTTAAGTCCAACCAGGGTTTTGTACCATTGCTTTGGAGTGAAGAGCGGGTGAGTGATGGCGGATATGAGGTGGCCTTGTTTCCCTACTTTCCATATTTTGTTGCCTGCCACGTCTGTCACGTAAGCATTTCCCTCTGGGTCCACTGCCACGTCGTCAGCAAAGGTTTTGCCGTCCTCTGCACCAAAACACATAATTCCAGTTTTCACTTATAAAAAACTTTGTAACAAATAATAATAATAATATATAAAAAAACGAGAGATTAACCAATAACAGACTGACCGGGGCCGCTGAGTTGAGTGAGAAACAAACGCTTCCAGGTGGAGATGTCATAGGCTGCCAAGGCGCTGTAGCTGTTCCCCAAAACATCGGCAACGGCCACCAGCACCCGATTCCTGGGAAGGTCAACCACCAACCCCAATGATGCGTTTCCTGCGACGTCGGCGTCCTTGGCGAGGGTGACTTCTTCCAATACATCGCCAGGGGAGTAGTCGGCCGGAACGCGAATCTCGCCGAGACCTCCTTCGAAGTTAGAGACGAGGAATCGGTTGGCAGAGGGATCCCACTTGGCGCACTCCCGGAGAAACCCGCCGGTGCTGTGGTAGTGGAAGACGTGGGTGGAAGGGGGTGAGATTTCGAGGGAGATTAGGTATCCGATTGGGACGGCGGAAAATAAGAGGAGGATGAGGATTGATTTCAGGGAGCAGATACTACAGATTGCCATGGGATCGGACCAACAAGTGATGGGAATGTAAGTATGTAATCTGTAATATAAATGGAAAAAAGGAGAAGTAATTGGATTGGGGCGGGGGCGAGGAACTCTCTCGGTAATAGTGGATGGATGGGAATTAGGAATGGGGTGGTGGGTTTAGGGATTCAGATACAAAATTATTGCAAATTCCATCATTAAACAAAAATAACAAACTATATTATTATATATGAAGATGGAAGCATGGCCAGCCGGTTGTTAATTTTATTTTCTAAGAAGGACAACAGCAAGAGTGTGTGACTATATTAATCAATAAGCAGGCCTGCCGCTGATTTTGTGGAAGCAGGCTTAGTTGTCATCATTATGTATATAGAACGATGAAAATTTAATATCTACAACGATCAAAATGAAAAGGACTAAGTTTTGACTTCTCATATTCCAAACAGACTTTTATACAAAGTTTTAACTTCAACTCAATCAAGGGGACATCGTACACTGCTACTCACTACTACACACTACACAGTATTTCCAAACCCAAAAACAAAAACAACAAAGAACAACTCTTTTAGCTCCGAGGCCAAAACATATATAACTAGTAAAGGCAACATCTGTTCGCCCCACAAGTACAACACTGCTTTAACAGAAACTTTCAGACTCAAATCGGAATCTCAAGAATCAGTCTTGCTCTTCATCTTGTTGTTGTAGTTCCCAAATCTTCTCGAAACACCAGCGTCTGTAAGTGTGTCCCATACCTGCAACCACCACTCCCTTCAATCAATCCTAATCCTTTTTACCTATTTTACTTTGTACCACGGAACAAACAAATAAACAACACTATACTCACTTCTAAATTTCCCTTCGAACCTCCGATTGCCATCAGAAATGGGCTATCCACTGAGAAGCAAATCGAGAATACAGCTCCCTGTATCATTGTAGTAATTCATTACGATCTTACTCTTTGGATTACTTTACATTACATCATAAAAATATTATTAATCTCTTGTGATGACAAAATCACATATGCCGCGTACCGCTTTCGGATTGTTAGATGCAACACATGAAGGTTGGTTGTTAGATAAATCCCAAACTTTTACCTGTAGAGACACATCCAACATAACAGCAGAGATAAGCCCAACGTGACCAATATATTTTTACATGTCCAGACTACCATCATGGAGACAAACAAGGTACCATTTTATCCGTTGATCCAGTTGCAAGAAACTGCAAGGAGAAACACACACACGTGACAAATCCATACAAGTCAAGTCTATAACACTTTGAATAGACAAACGACGACAATAGGCTTACATTAGGAACACAAGGATTATAGGCAATTGTGCACACTTCTTTGTCATGTGCATGGATTGTGTAAGTTGGCTTCAAATCACAACTTGCAGCAGATGTTGCTGTACGGATATCAAAACCTTGGACCGTACCATCTGCAAGACTCACCTGAGAGAGTGGAAGAAAACTAGGTTATGCACTTCTCATATATCATATATTGGGTAGCAAAGACAACTCAGCAACTGGAAATCAAGAAACACTTACCACAAAGTTGTGTCTACTGTGTGGATCCCATGCCAAGCTTTCAACATCAGCTGTAACCGACCATCTGATTCCTGGGTGTGACGGGTTCCTACCATCTTTCTGCGGTGTACAACAGTCATAGTAATGAGTTCTGTCTGAAAAATTCAATTATATATCATATGCTACTCATACCGATAAACTTAAAGGGGATATGATCTTTATACCATTACAACTGATCGATCAAAAGATCCACTAAGAAGAATTTGTGGATCCTGGTGATTCCATGCAATTGCTTGCACCTGTAAGTTTAACGCAGCAGAGAAGATTGTAAAATCGAACCAGCTATTTCATAATGTAGCGGTAATAGGTGAATTAGCAGGGCAAAGAGAATTAAGGTCCATGATGATCAATATATCATCTCAATGCCTAACAGTAACTGAAAAGAGTGGAAAGACAAACATCTTGCCTTGTCTGTATGATGCTCCATCGTAATACTACATTTTTCAGTAGCAACATCCCATATTTTAACTTGTTTGTCAGCACTGGCACTGGCAAGGACATTCCTGTATGTTTTTGCATACATCTTAGTTAGAAGAAGATAAAAATTAAGTGATCAATGCCAAGAAACAAGGACGAAAGCAGATATATCTTATTTAACAAACCTAAACTGCTTGTTCCAAGCGAGTCCAAGCACGGAATCAGTGTGACTTCCTTCTTTGTACTTTATTGAGCCCTGAATATGATATCGAAATTAAAAAGAAAAAAAATAAATCAAGAGCTTTACACCAGTAACAGCAAAATGCCTTATCCTAAACACAAGTGATGACTACACTAATGATAAATGAAACAGGTAATGTTCACCAGTATCCTTAGAAATCTACATCAACAAGAAAAATTTACAACCTAGCTACGCCCAGACAAGGCAAAAGAGCAGTCATTAGGCTGTGATTCATTGTTAACACACCTTTCCTTTCTTTTTCTTTTTCTTCTTCTTATTTTCCTTAGCATCAACAACACCACCTAACACTGCAGATGGTTGTACTTCCTCAATCTGAGAACCACAGCAGTGTAAGGAAATTTAGGACAGTTCATGAGAAATGGGGAAAAAAATTGTTTTAAGATAGATAAAATCCACCGAGCACATACTATGTCAAGATCCCATAGTTCAATAGCAGATTCCATTGAACCAACAGCAATAAAATTCCCTGTCAAGAGAGTAAGACCACTAGTCAATAAGCAGCAATAGAAAATAAAAATAGCAAATATGAAAGTTCAAGCAATGAAGCATGGAAATAAAATAAAGCACACCTTTTTCCCCTCCTTTAATTGGGCAATCAAGCCATGCTACACACAGAGGAAACGCTGAAAGGATAATATCATGGTGAATGTACATATTTGGCTCACCATTATCAGAATCTTCAGATATCCACACCTAGCAATGAACAGAATCAGTGAACATTAGAGACAGCGAAGAGATTAAATGAATTGTTGATGTAAAAACTACTTACCTCGAGATGACTGAGTTCTTCTTCGGTACGCGCACAAACTATTACTGCATCTGTTGATTTAATAGTCATATCCTCTTCCTCTTCTGAGTCATCATCCTAAGAAATCCACATTGAAAGTTAGAAGAAAATCAAGAAGAAACGATATGAATACAGAGCCAAACTTACATCTTTATCCTTGAGATTAGGGTCCATTTTGTTATCAGGATAATAAACGCCTCCAAGTCCAGAGCTGAAAATCTTGACGTCTGAGGAATTGATATCGTTACTTAGCCATCAATAACAAGAAGCAATAAAAAACTAGAGCCTCTTCCAAAACACATTGATATGCTAAGGTAAGGTTACTTGAAATGCCCAGGTTTACCTTCATCCTCGTCATCATAATCTTCCAAGTGAAGCTCCTCCAAGGCAGCATCTAGGTTGTTGGTTTTCGATTTTCTGCCAAGTGCGTCTGCTACAGCTAGTGCTTGACCGACTCCGTCAGATTGCATCTCGGCCTCCACATCCATATTTCCATCATCCTCCGATTCATTCCCACTTCCTCCACTGCATTGAATCCAAAAGTCTCCATAAGTTACATTCCCATTCAACTCAATGATAATGGCGGATATACAGTATCCGCCTAAAGATATTTAAACAGTGATCGAATTCAAAAATAAAACAACAAGAAAGGGAGAGCAATTAATTACCTTTCTTCTTCTTCTTCTTCTAAATCACCAGACTTCAACAGCTCTTCGATCTCTTCTTTGGAAGGTAGTTCTGCCACTTCAGGGACGGACTTCGCCGCCCCTTTCGGCAACCATGAAAGTGCCGGTATCATTCTTTCACAGAAACAAATATCCTTCCTATCTACTTCCTGCACCGATAATCAAAGGCTTCTCCTCTCTCTCTATTGTATTCTTCGGCTTCTCCCTCTCCGCAAGTTCATCAAAACGGACAAAAGCTTAAACCCTAAAAAGTGAAAATCTGCTCTTGGGTTTAACCTAAACTTCCTACAATTCGGCCCTATAATGAGTGGGCTCCATATGAAGAGAACGCGTGCTGAATTTTTTAAAGGCCGCTAAATTTTCTGTTTTTAATCCCTTTCGAATGTGAAGGCCCATATCTTTTAGTAACGGTTTTGGTATTTAATTTTCTGAATCTCTATTTGACGCTCAAACATTAGAATTAAATGTCGCCCTAATTTGGTTAAATTACAATATTATCCTTTCGTAAAATCGAAATCCATATAAGAAGTTGTGTATATTAACTAACTCAAACACTCACAAACACTCACAAACGTTGATCCGAAGAAGAAATCGAAGATCGGAAGCGTCGTTTAGAGTACGAAATAAAAAAAAGCCACTGGAGGCCTCGGCCAGCCGCCGATTTCGGCCGAGGCTAGTGCCAGCCAAAAGGTCGTTTCGGCCGGCACTAGGGCCCGGTCGGAACCTCGTTTCTGCCGGCACTAGGGTCGGGCCGAAACGACCTTGCTGCCGGCCCCAATGCCGCCCGCAACGAGGTTCCGGTGGGCACCAGTTCGGCCGGAACCACTGACTGTTTGAGACCATTATGTGGTAAATAAACGAAAACAAACCGTTAATCCATTAATGTAACATCAAGTCACAGACACAATAGAGTAACTCGTTAATAATGACAGAGGTTATTACGAAAGTCCGACAATTAGATACACTAAATTCAAGGACAAGACCTATGGGTTCAGCCGTGCGTACTCTACATGCTCGGCCAGGTATAAGTCGTGTTGCCACATCTGTTTAGCTCGATTTTGAGCCCAATAACTCCAAAATAAAGACTTACCCGGGATGGGTAAGACCCGAATATCGTCATCTAAGGTGAGCACAACCCAATGGTTCTGAGTACACACTATGTACGACACACCTCCTAGTGCCACTGTGCCCTCTTGTACAATCAACGATAGGTATGTCTCCCCATACGGCACCCCTCACAAGCCAGGTTCAACAACAACGAATGTCCAGTTAAATATAGTGGCATACCCTAGCAGATCCACGTTCCAGAACCACCATAGATCATCACATGCTGTCTCCCAGAGCTAACCCAACCGGTGAATGATGTCGTTCAGGGTTTAGAGTTCTAGGGTTAAGGGTTTAGGGTTTTAGAATTTAGGGTTTAGGGTTTGATGGTTTAGGATTCTAGGGTAAAGGGTTTTAGAATTTAGAGTTTAGGGTTTGATGGTTTAGGATTCTAGGGTCAAGGTTTTAGGGTTTTAGAATTTAGGGTTTAGGGTTTGATGGTTTAGGATTCTAGGTTAAGGGGTTTTAGAATTTAGAGTTTAGGGTTTGATGGTTTAGCATTCTAGGGTCAAGGGTTTAAGGTTTTAGAATTTAGCGTTTAGGGTTTGATGATTTAGGGTTCTAAGGTTAGGGTTTAGCGTTTAGAGTTTAGGGTTAATGATTTAGGGTTTTAGTTAGAGTTCTAGGGTTTAGGGTTTTAGAATTTAGGGTTTAGGGTTTGATAGTTTAGGATTCTAGGGTAAAGGGTTTTAGAATTTAGAGTTTAGGGTTTGATGATTTAGGATTCTAGGATCAAGGGTTTAGGGTTTTAGAATTTTGTGTTTAGGGTTTGATGATTTAGGGTTTAGGGTTTAGAGTTTAGGGTTAAGGATTTAGGATTTTAGAATTTAGGGTTTAAGGTTTTATGATTTAGAGTTCTATGGTTAAGGGTTAAGGGTTTTAGAATTTAGTGTTTAGGGTTTGATGGTTTAGGATTCTAGGGTAAAGGGATTTAGAAATTATAGTTTAGGGTTTGATGGTTTAGGATTCTAGGGTAAAGGGATTTAGAAATTATGGTTTAGAGTTTGATGGTTTAGGATTCTAGGATCAAGGGTTTAGGGTTCTAAGGTTAGGTATTAGCGTTTTAGAATTTAGGGTTTAGGGTTTGATGGTTTAGTATTCTAGGATTAAGGGTTTAGGGTTTTAGAATTTAGGGTTTGAGGGGTTAGGATTATAGGGTTTTAGAGTTTAGGATTTTAGGGTTTAGCGTTTTATGATTTAGAGTTTAGGGATTATACGAAATTTGGTCGAACCAAAATTTCGGCGGAGGACCAACTATCTCCGTCGGAAAATCGGCCGAAAACCATCCCGGTCGGCCGTGGATTTCGGCTGGAGGCAGCCCCGGCCGGCAACACTGCGGGCCGAAACAGCTGGCCAGCCAGAGCTGCTTCTAGCCGAAATCCGCCGCCGGCCGAGATGGTTTTCGGATTTTTCGATGTCGCCTGATAAAATTCAACGAATTGTAAGGAGACATGTACCGTGAGAGTGGTTTTCGAATGAGAAAATTTGGATAATTTCATGGTTACAAAGTTTTTTGAATGAGTAAATTTGGATAGTTTCATCGTTACAAAATTTTTCGAATGAATAAATTTGGATAGTTTCATCTTTACAAAGTTTAGGGCGTCATATAATTCGAAAGTTAGAGCGTCAATTAGTAGTCCTCTTAATTTTTGTACTGTTTTAAAAAATTAATCCATTTTCTTTAATTTAAGTTTGATTTTTATGGTTTTTATATAAAAATAATCGTGTTTTAAAGATTATTATAACGAAATTAATAATGATTTCATTTCAACGATTTTAAAAGTTATCATTTTTCACCTTTATTCAAACATAACTTCTTTATTTTAAATACGGTTCTTTATTTTAAATACGGTTTTTATATTTTTTATTTGACTAATAACTATGTCTAAATTATTAATAATTATACATTATTGTAATTATTAATAACAATCTCAAAATTACCAAGAAATTCATCAAATTATTAAATAACTATCGTTAAGAATCCTCTAACCACGACTAGGAGTCGGCACCTAAGGGAAGTTTCTACCTGCCCGAGTCCATTCGCCATATCTCCCATTCACCTTCTCCGAGTTGAAATCACACACCGCTTGCACATGCCCAAGTCTCCCACACGTATAACAGAAAATCGGAGGGATGTTCTCATTTTGAAGCTTACCACCTCCGTAATCTCCTCGTCATCCGCAAAGAAGCCTGCTGGTACAGGATTATTCACCTCTACCACCACTCTAACCCTGATGAACTTCACCCATTCCTTAGTCCTCAACCTGACAATTCAGTATCAATTTTCGTTGGGAAGTAGGATTCCAGAATCGCAGTTGTTGTCTCCTCATCTCTGCATTCCATAGGGAGATTATGGATTTGAATCCACATTGCTGCCTTGGAGAAGTACAAGTTTTCTGGTTTGACCCTCCCGTTCCATTGTTTCAGCACCAGTAGCGCATCACATATCCTCCACGGTCGTTCATTCCAGACAAGGTCCTCGTCTTTATTGGACGCAAAGCTTATCACAAACTGGTTATGAGCTGCCTCCCCTACATTGAGAATGTTACACGATCCTTTCAAGGTTTCCATCAGGGTAGCAGCCGATGTTTTCCTTCTTAGCATCAGTTTCCCAGCATGGGCACTGATTTCAGCCCTCACTCCCCAGCAGTCTTGGTTTTAACTTCAAAACAGGTTCCTTACAGATCCAGGCTTCCGTCTGTTCCACCAATGCATTCATGTTGGCATCCATGGCTATTTTGGAGAAGGGTAGGTGCTTGTGTTTGATGTATTTGCTTTGGTACTTAATTTGCTTAGAAGAGTGTAGAGAACTGGATGTATTAGCGAGGCTTTTAAAGGGGTCTTATGCTCTTTAGTAAGTCTAGTGCACAGATTCGAAACCATTTTGTATCCGGATAGATGATCTTTCCTCCTTATAAACTGTTGAGAGTTATGGGTTACCCCCAGTTTTTTAATGTCCTCCGCACCCTCCCGAGATCTCCAGAATTCCAGCAATAAATTCCAGATGTGACAATGAACAGTTGATTGATGTATTTGCCATATTTGGAATACTTCATATGATCTTGAGTCAACACCGATTCCTGCCTTCCTCTGCGTTTACCTTTACCGTTGTGTTTATGAGCTGGTTGGTGGTTGTGGATTTGATTGTTGGATGGAACTAAGATGCTTTTTAGATTTTGAATTGCTAAAAAACGCACTAAATTTTATTAACAAACGCCCTATATTTTACTATTATTAAATTAACAAACGTCAAATTACTTGAATACCCTTCTAACTTCCTCTTTCAATACACAAGTTGGGGTCGAATAAAACACACTTCCTATTTTTCGTAAACTTTCAGAATTGAAAAATTCTCTCAAATCAGTAATAAGTGAATAATAATTACTTATACTAATTTAGTTAATTAGTGAATATACCAAAAATAATATAAAATTATGAATTACTTATTATAATTTATTTATTATTCGGGAAAAAATGTAAGGCTATTTGACTAATTACGAAATAATAATTGGGGTTTAATTAATTAAATCGTGACAATTAACATCGAAATTACCAAATTAGTAAATTTGGTAATAAATAATAAGTAATTAATAATTACTTATTTAAATTTAGTTAATTAGTGAATAAACCAAAAATTATATAAAATTACGAATTAATTTAATTTAATTTAATTTATTTATTATTTGGGAAAAAATTTAAAACTATTTTACTAATTACAAAATATTAATTAGGCTATAATTAATTAAATCATAACAATTAACATCGAAATTACCAAATTAGTAAATTTGATAATAAATAATAAGTAATTAATAATTACTTATACTAATTTAGTTAATTAGTGAATATACCAAAAATAATATAAAATTATGAATTAATTATTATAATTTATTTATTATTCGGGAAAAAATGTGAGGCTATTTTACTAATTACGAAATAATAATTAGGGTTTAATTAATTAAATCGTGACAATTAACATCGAAATTACCAAATTAGTAAATTTGGTAATAAATAATAAGTAATTAATAATTACTTATACTAATTTAGTTAATTAGTGAATACACCAAAAATAATATAAAATTATGAATTAATTATAATATTATAGGATATAGGGTTTAGGGTATATGGTTTAGGGTTTAAGGTTTAGGGTTTAGGGTTTAGGATTTAGAATTTAGGCTATAGGGTGTAGGGTTTAGGGTATAGGCTATAGAGTATAGAGTTTAGGCTTTAAGATTTATGGTTTAGGGTTTAGGCTTCAGGATTTATGATTTAGGGTTTAGGCTTTAACCTTTAGGATTAATGGTTTAGGGTTTAGGCTTTATGATTAATGGTTTAGGGTTTAGGCTTTAACCTTTAGGATTTATGGTTTAGGGTTTAGACGTTATGATTTATGGTTTAGGGTTTAGGATTTAACCTTTAGGATTTATGGTTTAGGGTTTAGGGTTTAGGCTTTACGGTTTATGGTTTAGGGATTAGGGTTTATGCATTAAAGTTTACAGTTTAGACTTTAGGCTTTAGGGTTTGGGGTTTGAAATTTACAATTCAGGATTTAGTATTTGCGATTTTGGGTTTAGGGATTAGGGTATAGGGTTTAGAGATAGGTTAGGGTATAGGGGTAGGTTTTATGGTTTAGAATTTAGAGTTCATGATTTTACGGTTACGGTTTAGCAGTTACCGATCTAGTCATTGTTTGTTATTAATTTTAGGAAATTAGGGTTTAGTCATGGTAATTATGAGATATTTTAAAATATTAGGTAATGAATTTTAGAATATTAATAAGAGAAATTGTATTTATAAATATTATCGTCTATTAATTGACAATATATATATATATATATATATATATATATATTTACTAAATATTTTATTTGAACTATGAATTTCGTAAATATATTTAATTATCATATCTATAATTATCAATTGTAATTGTTCCGTATATCTACTAATTCATCTTAAATATTTTACTTACTGCGACTAATTATTAATTTCAACACGTTAATAAATTAATTACTTAGTTACACAATAATTAATTACGATATATGTGTAATTAATAGTTACTAGAGTAATTAACACTAATCAAAATTAAAAAATTATAATTACGATTTAAATTGAAATTAAATAAAAAAAAATTAGTCGGCATGCCGACCGACGCACGAGGCGGTCGATGATCAACGCAGACTAGTCACGTGTAGTATAGAGTAGTACTGCATCATAGCTCACAGTATGGTGGATGGCATCTGCACTTTTTGGTTGTCAACTGTCTCATTGAATCGCCAGCGAGCAACGGCTTTATTTTTAAAAATTGAAAGCATTTTAGATGATCTATTTATCATTAATGCAAAAATGGTGTTAAACAATATTGGAGTTGTAAAGAGAGTTCTGGAGTTCAACTACAATTTCCGCAATATTGAAGTTTTTTCAACTTTACTCCAAAGAAGTTCATCCTCGTCAAAGAACGAGAGCTTCAGTTGTCGTCGATGTCAGGGCTGTCGTTTTTCCAAGCTGAGGATCATTGCAACCACCAAATGAAGCACGTTCCCTTGATTCCAGAATCTGGGAATCAAAATCGGGGTGGGAGGACAGGGGACGGGGTGGCCGGTTCTTCCTTCGCGTTGATGCTGCTGTGAGGGGTCGGCGTCGATGGTGTAGAGGACTCGATTGCTCGATATTTGGGGTCTCCCTGGCGACGGAATGTCAAGGGTAGTCCATTAGGGTTGGGTATGAGATGAGGTTTGGTTTCAACAGGAAGGAGAAGGGCTATGAATCCAATTGGAGGGCAGAGATGGACGTCGGATTCATCGAAGAAGAAGCAAAACGTAATGGAGAAGAAAGATGGATGAGCTGATGTCAATGGCTATGCAACGACGTCATCTTGATGGGCTACTGGCAGGTTTCAATTAATTTAAACGATTGTCGTTTGGATCACGGCGGCATGAAACAAAATTAAAATGCAAGTCAGAAAGGTGGGTAGAACCCCTGAACAATAGGCAATGGGTCTGTTAACTTACCAGTCAGAGTAAGAATTTTTGTTGCATCAATTCAGATCAATCACTTTATAATCAAAGGCTCCATCTTGTAAAATCCCCCACTAGATCCAGGAATGATAAAGTGCTGATTCGCATCCCATATGCTATACATCTCCTGAGAGCCAATTACTCTGGCAGGGACGGCTCAAGAAGCACTATTTAGTCTATTTGATTTGGGAAGTTTACATGTTTGTAGTACGCGCTAAAAAATAATTTAATTATCGAAGCAATTAGAGTGAAATTTCTCTAGGCTTTTAATGTTGGGTCTATTCAAAGTTGTGAAAAAGCGCTAATTGGTTTAAACAGTTTTTGTGGTGTAGGTCCCACGATTATCAATCTATCAATCAAATGAAAATACACAAGTAATTGAAACAAGGGTTGCAAGACTGCACGAATAGGGGTTTAACCAAATTGGATGAAACTGTTTAGACTTTGAATCCCCTTAAGTTATCCAAACAAACAAACGATATTCAACCTTTCCAATTTATGCAAGACAAAACAAAACCAATTCACCATCGTAATTCTTCTCTACTTAGGTCACACCCTTTCCGGACTGCTAACCTACTACCGGTCCTAGTCTCCTAGTCCGCTAGCCTTATCAAATGATTTGGTCTCGTCGTAAGGCACACATCGTCGAATCATTTGATCTGCACCCCTAAGGAAGAGATACAGATCGTCCCAAAAATAGTTTTTCATGTCCGTCAAAATCTTCTGCTTCCCTTGTGGTGTGACGTCCTTTGGGAAGGATCTCGTGGCGAGGTAGTTTGCGATGTCCGCAAACCATGGTCCTTCCACAACCTGGCAACGACCATGAAGAGTCTCTCATCTGGGAAGCACTCCTGAATGGGAATTCCCTCCGGTTTTCGTAGCTCCTCTTCCATCAATCAGGAGAGGTGGTCTGCAGCAACATTCTCGGAGCCCTTCTGGTCCTCAATTTCTAGGTCGAACTCCTGCAACAACAAGATCCATCGGAGAAGGCGTGGTTTAGCATCTGGCTTGCTCATCAAGTACCTGATAGCCGCGTGGTCAGTGAAAATCACGGTGTGAGATAGCACCAGGTAAGATCTGAACTTGTCGACCGCAAACACCATAACTAGCAGCTCTTTCTCCGTGGTGGTGTAGTTCTTATGGGCATCGTTCAGTAATTTGCTGGCGTAGTAGATAGGGTGGAAGCGGTTACCCTTTCTTTGTCCCAAAACAGCTCCCAATGCAAAATCACTGGCGTCGCACATGAACTCAAACGGGAGAGACCAATAAGTTAGGTGAGAATTGGCGCACTTATGAGCTTTTCTTTGAGTAGCTCAAAAGAACGCCTGCACTCATCAGTGATGGTGAATGCAACATCCTTTTCTAGAAGGCGGTTCAGAGGTGTTGCTATCTTGGAGAAGTCCTTGATAAATAGGCAGTAGAATCCCGCATGGCCCAAAAAACTCTGCACACCTTTGACAGAAGAAGGGAGTGGAAGACTTGCTATCGTATGGAGCTTCACTTTATCCACTTCGATCCATTTACCCGATACCTTATGTCCAAGTACGATTCCCTCACGCACCATAAAATGGCATTTTTCCCAACTCAAGGCTAAGTTGGTTTCTTCGCATTGCTGTAACACTCTTTTCAGGTTCTGCAAGAAATGATCAAAAGAATCCCCATATACTGAGAAGTAATCCATATAGACCTCCATGATGTCTTCCACCAGATCAGCAAAAATTGTCAGCATACATCTCTGAAAAGTGGCGGGGGCGTTACACAATCCAAACGACATCCTTCTGTATGCAACGTCGCCAATTTGACGTCAGGGTTTTCAAGCCCAAACAATCAAATGATCCTGAGGTAACTCAGAGTCAAATTCTCTCGGGTCACTTGACCTTCACTACTCAGCTTTGGTTCGCTGGTTAAGTTGATCACAATTTGCAAACAATTTTATCCTAAACTATAAAATGAAAACAGAACAACTACTAAAGGAAACAAGAAACCAGGAAGCAGAATAAACAAGAACATGGATAACGGTAAGTTTCGGGTCTTAGGATCGGGTCTGTCAACTGAACAACCTAAAACCACTCTCAACACCCGCAAGTATCCGCTCAACAAAAAACTCAGTAACAATCTCATAAGAAAACCCAAATCAGGAAAACCGAGAAAACTTGCGAATCGAATGGAAACGAGACAATCGAGGCAATGAGAGAACAAAACACATCATCAATCAACATGAATCCACAATCCTATCACTACACACAAGAACAATCCCATAAATCCAAATGAATTCACAAAACCCAAACAAGAAGAAAACCTATTTTTCCATGAAAGATGTAGAGAAAGTTTCAAACCGCCAATCCATCAAAATAAAAGGTAGATCCTCCGTTGGGTTTTGATTCCTCGACTATTTGGCTTCAAATATTCATTCTCATGGCATTCCTAAGCTCCCAAGAAATTTCCCCATCGTCAAAATGTGTTTTAATTCGTCATTTTCTGTCTTCTCCTGGTCCTCCGGAGCTATCGGGATCTGGAAGTATCCTGACAACCCATCCAAGAAACAGAAATACTCGTGGCCAGCGAGGCGTTTGAGCATCTAGTCCATGAACGGGAGCGGAAAATGGTCCTTTCTGGTGGCATCGTTCAGTCTCCTGTAATCAATACAAACTCTCTACCCCGTGATAGTACGGGTGGAGATGAGTTCCTTCTTCTCATTCTCAACCACTGTGAAGCCTCCTTTCTTCGGCAACACGTGAACTGGACTAACCCATTCACTATCTGCAATGGGGTAGATGATGTCAGCATCCATCAGCTTCACAACTTCCTTCTTGTCAACCTCTTGCAACTTTGGATTCTGTCTCCGTTGAGGCTGAACTACCGGACGGAAGTTCTCTTCCATCAAAATCTCATGCGTGCAAAAGTTTGGGATGATGCCCTTGATATCTGAAATTTGCCACGCAATCGCTTCCTTGTGATGTCGGAGAAGATTCACCAACCTCTCTTTTTGATATGGTGTGAGAGACAAGTTGATGATGACCGATAGTTTGGAGCCTTTTGCGAGGAACACATACTCCAAATGAGCTGGAAGCGGTTTGAGCTCGAGCTCGGGCGGCTCCTCGTATGGAGTCCTCTTCACCGTAGATACTCCCATGAGCGGAGTAACTTCTGGTGGACCTTCAGTCTGATCTATATCGAAACCCTGTTCGTCAGGTGATTCCTACAACAATTGGACAAATCTAAGGCATCTAGATCAAACAAACCATTAACCTGAAAAGTCGAAGCAATGGCTTCCACATCCTCAAATTCAACCACATCAAAAATCAATGTCATCTTGAGCATGAGTAAATTTCATACTCTTAGTCAAATTGAAGGTGGCCTATTCCAACACGCAAGGTGAGAATTCCCTCAAATACATCTATGATTGCCTTAGATGTATTGAGGAAAGGTCTACCCAAGATAAGAGATAAATCATTATCCCCGGTATCGACCACCACAAAGTCAACTAAGGACACAAAATTTTCAGTTCTAACATAGACATCTTCTACCACTCCTCTAGGATATTTCAAAGACTTATATGCTAACTGAATTCTCATCCTAGTCGGCTTGAGCTCATTTAGATCTAGTTCTCTATACGCAGAATGTGACATTACGTTTATGCTAGAACCTAAATAAGCTAAGCCTTTCTCAATTTCTAATCCACCAATTCTACAAGGGATATGGAAACTACCTGAATCCTTGAGCTTGGTCGGAATGAATGTGGAGACTATTGCTGAAGATTACTCATTGAGGGTGACATTGGCAGCTTCCGTGAGCTTCCTCTTATTGGTGAAGATCTCCTTCAAAAATCTTGCATACATTGGCATCTTGACAATGGCTTCAGTGAAAGGAAGGGTGAGTCGTACTCCCCTTAGCATCTGCACAAACTAGGCGAAACTCCTGGCTCGAGAATCCTCATCAAGCCTGTTGGGATATGGGGCCTTTGGCTTGTAAGGTGCCAAAATTGGTTTTGAGATAGAGCTAGATCCATTGGTCTTTGTTGGCCCCTTTCCCACAGGATGTGAGAGCATTTCTTCTTCAGGCCCTTTGGCTCCATCTTCATCATCATTAACTGCATTCTCGTCCGCTAACTCATCCTCATTGACTCCTTAATCTTCAACAACCAACTTTGGGGGAACCGCTATGGGAGGCTTCACCACTGTGGGAATGGGATTTATTTGTTTCCACTCCTAGTAGTGATGGTCTTCAATTCAGGATATTCACCTTTGGAATTCTTCTCAGTATTTTCAGGTAATGTACCTGGTTGTCGAATGGAGAGGAGGCGTTCCATTTGAGCTTTGAACTTGTTAATGGAAGTTTGTTGGTTCTGGATGAAAGTATGTTGGTCCTGAAGGAGTTGAAGTAACATGGCGTTGTTGTCTGCCGGAGGTGGTGCTGAAGATGAAGATCCAACTTGAGGTGCAGCTGCTTGTGAAAACCCGGGATGAGATACTTGAGGGGCTTGACACCCCTGCTGTTTGAAACCCTGTCGTTGTCCCTGGGGTGGGTAACCCCTCTGATTTTCCTGACGGTAGTCTTGATTTCCTTGAAACCCTTGGTTATACCCGGAATTTGGTTGACGTGAAGGTCTTTGTCCCTGAGGAGCTGCATATGGTTGGTTAGGAACTTGCCCTTAAGGTCCCGAACCTTATTGATAGTTCCTTGGATAATTATAGTATCCACCTTGGTTGGGTCGAAAGTTATTTTGATAAACACCTGCATTGTATCCAACCTGTTGATTCTGACCCCCTTGGACATAATCCACTTGCTCGAAATTCTCCACATCTTCTTTAGGAGCAACTTCTTTCGAAAAGATTTGACATGTTGACACATCATGTCCTTCATGTCCATAACCCTCACAATAATACATCATCACTGCCTTTTGTGGTTGAGGTTTGGGAGGTGGTGTGGCCTCTTTGACTGGTGCCTTGGGCAAGGCCATGCTATTCATCTGATGCACCAATGCATCAACCTTAAAATGGAGAAGATGGAGAGATTGGTCGGAATTGTCGACGAGGAATTGCTGAGGCGTGCTTGATGACGGTGGAGCAACTAGTGCATGTAAGCTCCTTGGTGCTTGTTGGCGGGCCCAACTCTTAGTCTTGATAGTAATTTCCCTGAATAGCTGCAGACACCTCGTTGGAGTAAGCGACTTCAGATCACCATCATCAACTTGGTTGATCATTCGCGTGTTCTCATAGTCAAGAGCACGCACGAATATGTCTGCTATAGTCCACTCCTCCATGTTGTGATGGGGGCAGGAGTACAACAAGGCTTGGAAATGGTCCCAAGTCTCGTGATAGAGCTCTTCATATCTCTGCTGAAAGTTACAGATATGTGCCCTGATTGCATCTATCTTGTAGGGCAGAAAGAACTCCTCTAGGAATGCTTTAGCCAAAGCATCCCATGTCCGGAACGAATTGATCGGTTGGTTGTTCAACCAAGCTTTGGCCTTCCCTTGGAGCGAGAAGGAGAAAAAGCCTCATGGGAACCACATCCGCATGGACCCTGTTGAACTTCATGAGCTCTATGATCTCGGTGAAGTGCCTCAGATGCTGACTCGGGCACTCGTAATTGTTGCCTGAATATGGTCGCTGCTGCACCATCTGGACATATGGGGTCTTCATCTCAAAATTTCGGTTGTCAACCGGCGGAGGAACTATGCTCGAGCCAGTGCCAGCGAGTGTGGGCTTAGCATAGTCCTTAAGCGTGTGTGTTGCGTCTCCGATTATGATTGGTTCTTTGAAAGCTTCTATTTCGCTTGAAGAATTGGAATGAGAAGAAACCGTTGGTGATGAGGAGTCCACTGAGAGTGGTGAATGAGGTGGTGAAGTACTAGTAGCACAATCTCTAAGTTGAGGATGGGGTGATGTTGAGGAGAGAGCACAAGTCGAGGCAGTGTGAGATTGCTTTGCAGATTTCGAAGTCGTCACTCACAGGTTCGGCTAGATTGTCTCATAAACTGCACATCCAAAAACAACACACCAAAGTGAAACCCAAACAACAACCAACAGACGGGAAAACAAAACAAAAATGGAGTCGAATGCCTAAATCGGCGCCGACTAAGTCCTTTCGAAGGAATGAGAGAAGTCCTCGGCAACGACGCCAAAAACTTGATCGCCGAAAATAACTGTGAAGTTATTTCGACAACACAAGTGTCGTTTGTGTCCGAAGGTTCCTCTCGTTATGCCTCTACTCTAATTCGTCAACACGGTTTAGACTGAAATAATTGGTTTTTGATTTTAGTAATTCCAATGATTAAATTAAACTACAAATTAAGGGTTGATTCGAATTGAGAAACCGAGTTCTTGGAAGAGATGAGTCGTCAAGCTCAACTTCTTATATGCATTTAAACCGAATGAATATGGACTTGAATTGAACACAATGAATCCTCCTATCACTCGTATAAATCTGCGACACGATCATGCACATAGATTACCACTAATAGCTTCCAAACTAAGGTAGAAATAACCTTAATCAAGCTAGCCGGCAGTGAACATTAAGAAGTTCTACAAAGTGATAGGATGTTCTTCCGGAACTAAAAGGAATCACGAGTAATTGGAAATAGCGTTAACTTAGTCCATCAACGCCTAAACTACTGATAAGTACACCCAACTTGGTCCATTGGGTGCAAACCAGAGAACCCGCCAATTACTAGATGAATATGGTTTAAAACTGGAAAAACACAAAAGGTAGAATTAGGTTATCGGCTTACCCCACCGATAACCTAACTCTATCCTCGATTGAAAATCTTAAGAATTTCTAAGTCTATCATGAACAAAGGATCTCATAAATTTGACCTAATTCTAGCCGTAACAAGAATTAGGTTGAAAACCAATCAAACGAGGCAATCTTTCCTTACAATCCAAACATCCACAATTGTCGTTCTTAAACATTCAAACAGGTATCATGGCTCAATTACTACATCTCAACCAAGAATCTCTAAGGATTTAGCTACTCATAATGCTAGAAGAAAACAAATCAAAAGAAACCCTAACCATCATCTTGTCGGAGAGATAACAGCTTGTGCTTCTTTCAATCGTTGCTTTTGGTCTTCTATCTTCAATCCTAGCTTCAGTCCTTGAAAGGAACACCTTTGGATCTTCAATTGAGCTTCTAGAGGAGGTTTGGTGCTGGTTTTTGCAAAGGAAACTCGGAAAAAATCGAGAAAAACGAAGTTGGGGAAGAATGTTCTATTTCCTAAAAAACTGCCCTTTTATAGGGAGAGCCGGAATTGGAGGGTGCACACCGTGCACCTTCCTATCTTCAGCGTTTCGCATAGCACAAAGATGGGAACAACGTGCATCTTCTTTTCTACAGCGTCCCATATAGCTAAAAGTTTGGAACGGCGTGCAGGGGTGCATGCCATTCCCTTGAATTGAGGCATGGCATTTTGACAAGTGCCAAGGCAGCACGGTGTGCAGCCCTTCTGCTCCTCCATTTTCCTTCTCAACTTTCCATTCAAAATCCAATCGCGCTACGCACCACGTCCTTGGCTTCATAGTCAGATCACCTATCTCCATAATACCTGTAGGTGACAAATACTACAAAGAAAACATAAAATGGACTGAAACGGTGCAATTGAACGGATCTATAAACATGATGCCAAAACACGAAATCATAAGGAAATGAAGCTCAAACATACTAATAATCACTCAAAAGCATGTATAAAAAGGATAGATAACTGCTACAAATTCTAGCCTTATCATCCGCTCTTTCGAGCATGTAAGCTTTTTCAAGACAATCACAAATCTAACAAGATCCAATTCAAGTTGATCAGACAAGAACAAGAACAAAAACTGAGACGAAATCAATCATAAACTGAAATCCATCCAACTCGCATAAATGGTCAAAGTCAAGATATCAATCGTTCATCTAGAATCACCTAGGTTGCATCTAATCTAAGAAAGAGGAGTTAAACTACTCATAACTTCGATGAAAAATCCATTTCCAGAAAGGACAACATTGGAATTAGGTTTAAAAGAAGAAATCTCAAAAACCTAATTTTGCCAAATCTTGATTATTTGTTCCGTTCAGAGCTCATTAAAGTCGATGCTTCTAGTTGCTCCGAAATCCAAAAAGGGCCTATCTCAAATGAACGTGGTCCGGTCTTTAAATAGGAACCCAATTCCTAACTACTGACGATAGGCAAAATATGCATAGAAGACCGGTGAAATGTGAGACACATATTTCAACTATCTTCAACGTATATTTCACCTTAATTTTAGAGGTCATGGGCAGAATATACGCTGAAGCCGGGTGGAATGTGCGACGTACATTCTGACGTGCTTTAGCGCATATTTTACCCGTCGAGAGCTCTTGGTGTTTCCTTCATTCCTCTGTTGAGTCCAACTCATCCATGCATTTTGTATCGCGCCACATAATGCCTCGACATTGTAATGTACCTGAAGTCTATACAAAGTAATCCAAAACGACATCAAATGTACCCCAACCGGGTCTGAGACACTTAATCCATATATCTCAATGTACTAAAGTGCTAAGCATATGGATGAACCTTTAACTATAAAACATATATAGGACATAACAGCCTCACAAGAAGTTCTCCAACTTGCCATACATCATCACACATACTAGACTTCCCATCTAGACTTCTCACTAGGTGCACAACTTAAAGATGAACCTGAGAAACATTCACTCTCAGTATTTAGGGATAGTGTTTATTCACTCATTCAACTTTCTGAGTCGCGCTTCTAACTCTTGAACGTCAACCAAATTTACAATTACATCAACAGTTTCACACAAGTTAAGAGGTCTTTTATTAGGGTTGTAATGTGGACTGAATATAATAAGAGGGGAAATGAGATAACTGGTGATGTACCCATAGTGGCGGACGACTCAGACTACTCTAATACAGAGCTAGAGCTACTTACACCATCAAAATAAAATGCAAGGATCCAACGTATTTAAGAGCTTTATAATAGCTCGTGTATCCCTTAAACAAACTACTACTACTCCGAGAGGTACTTCTAGAGTGTGTTTATGCTTTGGAGGCAAAGCTATGCTTGATGGATATACTGATGCTGATATGGTGGGTGATGTAGACTCTAAAAAGTCGACCTCCAGATCTATGATGACTTTTGCAGGTGCAGCCGTCTCATGGCAATCTAGACTTCAAAAATGTGTTGCATTATCAACAACGGAAGCCGAGTACATAGCCGTGACGGAAGCTTGTAAGGAGGTGTTATGGTTAAAAACGTTTCTTCATGAGTTGGGCAATAAGCAAGAGAGGTATGTGCTCTATTATGATAGGCAAAGGGCAAGTCATCTTTGCAAGAATCCTACCTTTCATTCGAGGTCAAAACACATAGATGTTCGATATCATTGGATTCGTGATGCATTGGAAGAAAGTTGTTGGAGTTCGACAAAGTGCATACAGATGACAATGGCTCGGACATGATGACTAAATCTCTACCAAATGAGAAGTTCATTTTTTGTTGCAAGGAAGCGGATTTGGTGCTACCCTCCATATGAGTTGGAGGGGAAGATTTGTTAGGTTGGTCTAACTACATATGGTAGTTGGGTTGACCGGTTTTTAAGGAGTGATTGTAATCGTTTTGGTTGAGTTATTTTTGAACTTATTGGGAAGTTCAAAAGTAGTATTTTATAATTCTCTATTAGTAAATAGAGAGATTGTTTAAATCTGGATTTATAGAGAAGAAAGCAAGGGGAGTGAAAGAGCAAAAAGAAGAGAGGAGAAGAAAAGATAAGGTTGATGGGAAGTTTTCATTTTTCCACCAGGTCAGCTTGTTCAAGAGAGCATTCTGGAGAAACCAACCCGTTGGATCGTCCTGAAATTTGATGTTCTTGTTCAGGACTCTTTGTGCTTCAATCTTGCCAGAAGGATCGTTGTTCGGATCTCTGAATTGTCGGGAATCGCCGCTGGACAGAGAGTCTACGAATCTGTTTGGTCTCTGGAATTTTCCCTTCATCTTGTTGATTTGCTCTTGTTATCTACCGTATTGGTGACTATCCATTGTGGTATATTGGTTATCCAAGAAGGTTTCTCTTGAGGTGCTTTATAAACTCTAGCTATCCGAAAGAGGACTTATAATCCCACCAAAGTATAGTGGAGTTGTTGCTTGGACTACGGTCCCGTGGTTTTTCCCGATTTGGGTTTTCTACGTAAAACTCACCGTGTCTCGTTCGTCCTATTCTTGCTTGATATTTTTGCCCCGTTTCTCAACAATGGTATCAGAGCTCAGGTTGACAACACCTCCGGGATCCGGTCCGAAAGACCGATGGTGATCCGGTCGTAGCCGGTAGATGGGTAATGCCTACCGAGAGACCGATGTGTTAGGGAGAGATTGTTGGGTTATCCCATATCGGAGAGTGGAAGGGGCTGGGTGCTGTTTATAAGTGTGGGATAGCCTCACCCTTAGAGCTAGCTTTTGGGGTGAGAAGGACCAATAGCACCCAACGGCGTTTCTTCATGATGACTTGGAGGAAGAAATCTATATGGATCGACCGCAAGAATTTGAAGTTAAAGGAAAAGAAGACCTTGTGTGTATATTGAGGAAGAGCATATATGGGTTGAAGCAAGCACCAAGGGAATGGTACAAGAAATTTGACTCATTCATGGTCAACCACGGGTATGGACGAACTACCTCCGATCATTGTGTGTTTGTGAAGTACTTTGCTGAAAATTATTTTATTATACTCCTACTTTACGTGGATGACATGTTGATCGTGGGTCAAAATGTTGGAGAGATCAAAAGATTGAAAAAGGAGTTGAGCAAGTCCTTTTCTATGAAGGACTTAGGACCGGCGAAGCAAATTCTAGGGATGAAAATCTCTAGGGATCGGAAGAATGGAAAAATTTGGTTGTCTCAAAAAAGGTATATTGAGAAAGTTCTTAAGCGGTTCAAGATGAGAAAGGCTTAGGCGGTTAGCAGATCCACTTGCGGAACATTTCAATTTGAGTTCGAAGCATTGTCCTACAAGTGAGGAAGAGAAAGAAGCAATGAAGAATGTGCCATATGCCTTGCGGTTGGAAGCTTGATGTATGTCATGGTTTGCACAAGATTGGATATCGCTCATGCCGTTGAAGTTGTTAGTAGGTTCCTTTCCAATCCAGGTAAAGAACATTGGGCAGCCGTGATGTGGATCTTCCGCTACTTGAGAGGTACTTCTAGAGTGTGTTTATGCTTTGGAGGCAAAGCTATGCTTGATGGATATACCGATGCTGATATGGTGGGTGATGTAGACTCTAAAAAGTCGACCTCCAGATATATGATAACGTTTGTAGGTGTAGCCGTCTCATGGCAATATAGACTTCAAAAATGTGTTGTATTATCAACAATGGAAGCCGAGTACATAGCCGTGACGGAAGCTTGTAAGGAGGTGCTATGGTTAAAGAAGTTTCTTCTTGAGTTGGGCATTAAGCAAGAGAGGTATGTGCTCTATTGTGATAGGCAAAGGGCAAGTCATCTTTGCAAGAATCCTACCTTTCATTCGAGGTCAAAACACATAGATGTTCGATATCATTGGATTCGTGATGCATTGGAAGAAAGTTGTTGGAGTTCGACAAAGTGCATACGGATGACAATGGCTCGGACATGATGACTAAATCTCTACCAAATGAGAAGTTCATTTTTTGTTGCAAGGAAGCGGTTTTGGTGCTACCCTCCATATGAGTTGGAGGGGAGATTTGTTGGGTTGGTCCAACTACATATGGTGGTTGGGTTGACCGGTTTTTAAGGAGTGATTGTAATTGTTTTGGTTGAGTTATTTTTAAACTTATTGGGAAGTTCAAAAGTAGTATTCTAGAAGTCTCTATTTGTAAATAGAAAGATTGTTTAAATCTGGATTTATAGAGAAGAAAGCAAGGGGAGTGAAAGAGCAAAAAGAAGAGAGGAGAAGAAAAGATAAGGTTGCTTTGGGAAGTATTTGTTTTTCCGGCGGAGTCAGGCTGTTCAAGAGAGCACTCCGGAGAAACACACCGTTGGATCGTCTTGCAATTTGACGTGATTGTTCAGGACTCTTTGGGCTTCAATCCTGCCAGAGAGATCGGTGTTCAGATCTCTGAATTGTCGGGAATCGCCGCTGGACAGAGTCTACGAATCTGTTTGGTCTCTGGAATTTTCCCTTCATCTTGTTGATTTGCTCTTGTTATCTACCGTATTGGTGACTATCCATTGTGGTATATTGGTTATCCAAGAAGGTTTCTCTTGAGGTGCTTTATAAACTCTAGCTATCCGAAAGAGGACTTATAATCCCACCAAAGTATGGTGGAGTTGTTGCTTGGACTACGGTCCCGTGGTTTTTCCCGATTTGGGTTTTCTACGTAAAAATCACCGTGTCTCGTTCGTCCTATTCTTGCTTGATATTTTTGCCCCGTTTCTCAACAATGGTATCAGAGCTCAGGTTGACAACACCCCCGGGATCCGGTCCGAAAGACCGATGGTGATCCGGTCAGAGCTGGTAGATGGGTAATGCCTACCGAGAGACCGATGTGTTAGGGAGAGATTGTTGGGTTATCCCATATCGGAGAGTGGAAGGGGCTGGGTGCTGTTTATAAGTGTGGGATAGCCTCACCCTTAGAGCTAGCTTTTGGGGTGAGAAGGACCAATAGCACCCAACGGCGTTTCTTCATGATGACTTGGAGGAAGAAATCTATATGGATCGACCGCAAGAATTTGAAGTTAAAGGAAAAGAAGACCTTGTGTGTATATTGAGGAAGAGCATATATGGGTTGAAGCAAGCACCAAGGGAATGGTACAAGAAATTTGACTCATTCATGGTCAACCACGGGTATGGACGAACTACCTCCGATCATTGTGTGTTTGTGAAGTACTTTGCTGAAAATTATTTTATTATACTCCTACTTTACGTGGATGACATGTTGATCGTGGGTCAAAATGTTGGAGAGATCAAAAGATTGAAAAAGGAGTTGAGCAAGTCCTTTTCTATGAAGGACTTAGGACCGGCGAAGCAAATTCTAGGGATGAAAATCTCTAGGGATCGGAAGAATGGAAAAATTTGGTTGTCTCAAAAAAGGTATATTGAGAAAGTTCTTAAGCGGTTCAAGATGAGAAAGGCTTAGGCGGTTAGCAGTCCACTTGCAGAACATTTCAATTTGAGTTCGAAGCATTGTCCTACAAGTGAGGAAGAGAAAGAAGCAATGAAGAATGTGCCATATGCACTTCAGTTGGAAGCTTGATGTATGTCATGGTTTGCACAAGATTGGATATCGCTCATGCCGTTGAAGTTGTTAGTAGGTTCCTTTCCAATCCAGGTAAAGAACATTGGGCAGCCGTGATGTGGATCTTCCGCTACTTGAGAGGTACTTCTAGAGTGTGTTTATGCTTTGGAGGCAAAGCTATGCTTGATGGATATACCGATGCCGATATGGTGGGTGATGTAGACTCTAAAAAGTCGACCTCCAGATATATGATAACGTTTGTAGGTGTAGCCGTCTCATGGCAATATAGACTTCAAAAATGTGTTGTATTATCAACAATGGAAGCTGAGTACATAGCCGTGACGGAAGCTTGTAAGGAGGTGCTATGGTTAAAGAAGTTTCTTCTTGAGTTGGGCATTAAGCAAGAGAGGTATGTGCTCTATTGTGATAGGCAAAGGGCAAGTCATCTTTGCAAGAATCCTACCTTTCATTCGAGGTCAAAACACATAGATGTTCGATATCATTGGATTCGTGATGCATTGGAAGAAAGTTGTTGGAGTTCGACAAAGTGCATACAGATGACAATGGCTTGGACATGATGACTAAATCTCTAACAAATGAGAAGTTCATTTTTTGTTGCAAGGAAGCGGTGTTGGTGCTACCCTCCATATGAGTTGGAGGGGAGATTTGTTGGGTTGGTCCAACTACATATGGTGGTTGGGTTGACCGGTTTTTAAGGAGTGATTGTAATTGTTTTGGTTGAGTTATTTTTAAACTTATTGGGAAGTTCAAAAGTAGTATTCTAGAAGTCTCTATTTGTAAATAGAAAGATTGTTTAAATCTGGATTTATAGAGAAGAAAGCAAGGGGAGTGAAAGAGCAAAAAGAAGAGAGGAGAAGAAAAGATAAGGTTCTTTGGGAAGTATTTGTTTTTCCAGCGAAGTCAGCCTGTTCAAGAGAGCACTCCGGAGAAACACACCGTTGGATCGTCTTGCAATTTGACGTGATTGTTCAGGACTCTTTGGGCTTCAATCCTGCCAGAGAGATCGGTGTTCAGATCTCTGAATTGTCGGGAATCGCCGCCTGGACAGAGTCTACGAATCTGTTTGGTCTCGGAATTTTCCCTTCATCTTGTTGATTTGCTCTTGTTATCTACCGTATTGGTGACTATCCATTGTGGTATATTGGTTATCTAAGAAGGTTTCTCTTGAGGTGCTTTATAAACTCTAGCTATCCGAAAGAGGACTTATAATCCCACCAAAGTATAGTGGAGTTGTTGCTTGGACTACGGTCCCGTGGTTTTTCCCGATTTGGGTTTTCTACGTAAAAATCGCCGTGTCTCGTTCGTCCTATTCTTGCTTGATATTTTTGCCCCGTTTCTCAACAATGGTATCAGAGCTCAGGTTGACAACACCTCCCGGGATCCGGTCCGAAAGACCGATGGTGATCCGGTCGTAGCGGTAGATGGGTAATGCCTACCGAGAGACCGATGTGTTAGGGAGAGATTGTTGGGTTATCCCATATCGGAGAGTGGAAGGGGCTGGGTGCTGTTTATAAGTGTGGGATAGCCTCACCCTTAAAGCTAGCTTTTGGGGTGAGAAGGACCAATAGCACCCAACGGCGTTTCTTCATGATGACTTGGAGGAAGAAATCTATATGGATCGACCGCAAGAATTTGAAGTTAAAGGAAAAGAAGACCTTGTGTGTATATTGAGGAAGAGCATATATGGGGTGAAGCAAGCACCAAGGGAATGGTACAAGAAATTTGACTCATTCATGGTCAACCACGGGTATGGACGAACTACCTCCGATCATTGTGTGTTTGTGAAGTACTTTGCTGAAAATTATTTTATTATACTCCTACTTTACGTGGATGACATGTTGATCGTGGGTCAAAATGTTGGAGAGATCAAAAGATTGAAAAAGGAGTTGAGCAAGTCCTTTTCTATGAAGGACTTAGGACCGGCGAAGCAAATTCTAGGGATGAAAATCTCTAGGGATCGGAAGAATGGAAAAATTTGGTTGTCTCAAAAAAGGTATATTGAGAAAGTTCTTAAGCGGTTCAAGATGAGAAAGGCTTAGGCGGTTAGCAGTCCACTTGCGTAACATTTCAATTTGAGTTCGAAGCATTGTCCTACAAGTGAGGAAGAGAAAGAAGCAATGAAGAATGTGCCATATGCACTGCAGTTGGAAGCTTGATGTATGTCATGGTTTGCACAAGATTGGATATCGCTCATGCCGTTGAAGTTGTTAGTAGGTTCCTTTCCAATCCAGGTAAAGAACATTGGGCAGCCGTGATGTGGATCTTCCGCTACTTGAGAGGTACTTCTAGAGTGTGTTTATGCTTTGGAGGCAAAGCTATGCTTGATGGATATACCGATGCCGATATGGTGGGTGATGTAGACTCTAAAAAGTCGACCTCCGGATATATGATAACGTTTGTAGGTGTAGCCGTCTCATGGCAATA
This sequence comes from Linum usitatissimum, assembly GCA_030674075.2. Lineage (NCBI taxonomy): Eukaryota > Viridiplantae > Streptophyta > Magnoliopsida > Malpighiales > Linaceae > Linum > Linum usitatissimum. The sequence continues at coordinate 4,599,789 of JAUJYP020001424.1, forward strand.
TAGACTTCAAAAATGTGTTGTATTATCAACAATGGAAGCCGAGTACATAGCCGTGACGGAAGCTTGTAAGGAGGTGCTATGGTTAAAGAAGTTTCTTCTTGAGTTGGGCATTAAGCAAGAGAGGTATGTGCTCTATTGTGATAGGCAAAGGGCAAGTCATCTTTGCAAGAATCCTACCTTTCATTCAAGGTCAAAACACATAGATGTTCGATATCATTGGATTCATGATGCATTGGAAGAAAGTTGTTGGAGTTCGACAAAGTGCATACAGATGACAATGGCTCGGACATGATGACTAAATCTCTACCAAATGAGAAGTTCATTTTTTGTTGCAAGGAAGCGGTTTTGGTGCTACCCTCCATATGAGTTGGAGGGGGAGATTTGTTGGGTTGGTCCAACTACATATGGTGGTTGGGTTGACCGGTTTTTAAGGAGTGATTGTAATTGTTTTGGTTGAGTTATTTTTAAACTTATTGGGAAGTTCAAAAGTAGTATTCTAGAAGTCTCTATTTATAAATAGAAAGATTGTTTAAATCTGGATTTATAGAGAAGAAAGCAAGGGGAGTGAAAGAGCAAAAAGAAGAGAGGAGAAGAAAAGATAAGGTTGCTGGGAAGTATTTGTTTTTCCAGCGAAGTCAGCCTGTTCAAGAGAGCACTCCGGAGAAACACACCGTTGGATCGTCTTGCAATTTGACGTGATTGTTCAGGACTCTTTGGGCTTCAATCCTGCCAGAGAGATCGGTGTTCAGATCTCTGAATTGTCGGGAATCGCCGCTGGACAGAGAGTCTACGAATCTGTTTGGTCTCTGGAATTTTCCCTTCATCTTGTTGATTTGCTCTTGTTATCTACCGTATTGGTGACTATCCATTGTGGTATATTGGTTATCCAAGAAGGTTTCTCTTGAGGTGCTTTATAAACTCTAGCTATCCGAAAGAGGACTTATAATCCCACCAAAGTATAGTGGAGTTGTTGCTTGGACTACGGTCCCGTGGTTTTTCCCGATTTGGGTTTTCTACGTAAAAATCACCGTGTCTCGTTCGTCCTATTCTTGCTTGATATTTTTGCCCCGTTTCTCAACAATGGTATCAGAGCTCAGGTTGACAACACCTCCCGGGATCCGGTCCGAAAGACCGATGGTGATCCGGTCAGAGCTGGTAGATGGGTAATGCCTACCGAGAGACCGATGTGTTAGGGAGAGATTGTTGGGTTATCCCATATCGGAGAGTGGAAGGGGCTGGGTGCTGTTTATAAGTGTGGGATAGCCTCACCCTTAGAGCTAGCTTTTGGGGTGAGAAGGACCAATAGCACCCAACGGCGTTTCTTCATGATGACTTGGAGGAAGAAATCTATATGGATCGACCGCAAGAATTTGAAGTTAAAGGAAAAGAAGACCTTGTGTGTATATTGAGGAAGAGCATATATGGGTTGAAGCAAGCACCAAGGGAATGGTACAAGAAATTTGACTCATTCATGGTCAACCACGGGTATGGACGAACTACCTCCGATCATTGTGTGTTTGTGAAGTACTTTGCTGAAAATTATTTTATTATACTCCTACTTTACGTGGATGACATGTTGATCGTGGGTCAAAATGTTGGAGAGATCAAAAGATTGAAAAAGGAGTTGAGCAAGTCCTTTTCTATGAAGGACTTAGGACCGGCGAAGCAAATTCTAGGGATGAAAATCTCTAGGGATCGGAAGAATGGAAAAATTTGGTTGTCTCAAAAAAGGTATATTGAGAAAGTTCTTAAGCGGTTCAAGATGAGAAAGGCTTAGGCGGTTAGCAGTCCACTTGCAGAACATTTCAATTTGAGTTCGAAGCATTGTCCTACAAGTGAGGAAGAGAAAGAAGCAATGAAGAATGTGCCATATGCACTGCAGTTGGAAGCTTGATGTATGTCATGGTTTGCACAAGATTGGATATCGCTCATGCCGTTGAAGTTGTTAGTAGGTTCCTTTCCAATCCGGGTAAAGAACATTGGGCAGCCGTGATGTGGATCTTCCGCTACTTGAGAGGTACTTCTAGAGTGTGTTTATGCTTTGGAGGCAAAGCTATGCTTGATGGATATACCGATGCTGATATGGTGGGTGATGTAGACTCTAAAAAGTCGACCTCCAGATATATGATAACGTTTGTAGGTGTAGCCGTCTCATGGCAATATAGACTTCAAAAATGTGTTGTATTATCAACAATGGAAGCCGAGTACATAGCCGTGACGGAAGCTTGTAAGGAGGTGCTATGGTTAAAGAAGTTTCTTCTTGAGTTGGGCATTAAGCAAGAGAGGTATGTGCTCTATTGTGATAGGCAAAGGGCAAGTCATCTTTGCAAGAATCCTACCTTTCATTCGAGGTCAAAACACATAGATGTTCGATATCATTGGATTCGTGATGCATTGGAAGAAAGTTGTTGGAGTTCGACAAAGTGCATACAGATGACAATGGCTTGGACATGATGACTAAATCTCTAACAAATGAGAAGTTCATTTTTTGTTGCAAGGAAGCGGTGTTGGTGCTACCCTCCATATGAGTTGGAGGGGGAGATTTGTTGGGTTGGTCCAACTACATATGGTGGTTGGGTTGACCGGTTTTTAAGGAGTGATTGTAATTGTTTTGATTGAGTTATTTTTAAACTTATTGGGAAGTTCAAAAGTAGTATTCTAGAAGTCTCTATTTGTAAATAGAAAGATTGTTTAAATCTGGATTTATAGAGAAGAAAGCAAGGGGAGTGAAAGAGCAAAAAGAAGGGAGGAGAAGAAAAGATAAGGTTGCCGGGAAGTATTTGTTTTTCCAAGAAGTCGGCTGTTCAAGAGAGCACTCCGGAGAAACACACCGTTGGATCGTCTTGCAATTTGACGTGATTGTTCAGGACTCTTTGGGCTTCAATCCTGCCGGAGAGATCGGTGTTCAGATCTCTGAATTGTCGGGAATCGCCGCCGGACAGAGTCTACGAATCTGTTTGGTCTCTGGAATTTTCCCTTCATCTTGTTGATTTGCTCTTGTTATCTACCGTATTGGTGACTATCCATTGTGGTATATTGGTTATCTAAGAAGGTTTCTCTTGAGGTGCTTTATAAACTCTAGCTATCCGAAAGAGGACTTATAATCCCACCAAAGTATAGTGGAGTTGTTGCTTGGACTACGGTCCCGTGGTTTTTCCCGATTTGGGTTTTCTACGTAAAAATCGCCGTGTCTCGTTCGTCCTATTCTTGCTTGATATTTTTGCCCCGTTTCTCAACAATGGTATCAGAGCTCAGGTTGACAACACCTCCCGGGATCCGGTCCGAAAGACCGATGGTGATCCGGTCGTAGCCGGTAGATGGGTAATGCCTACCGAGAGACCGATGTGTTAGGGAGAGATTGTTGGGTTATCCCATATCGGAGAGTGGAAGGGGCTGGGTGCTGTTTATAAGTGTGGGATAGCCTCACCCTTAGAGCTAGCTTTTGGGGTGAGAAGGACCAATAGCACCCAACGGCGTTTCTTCATGATGACTTGGAGGAAGAAATCTATATGGATCGACCGCAAGAATTTGAAGTTAAAGGAAAAGAAGACCTTGTGTGTATATTGAGGAAGAGCATATATGGGGTGAAGCAAGCACCAAGGGAATGGTACAAGAAATTTGACTCATTCATGGTCAACCACGGGTATGGACGAACTACCTCCGATCATTGTGTGTTTGTGAAGTACTTTGCTGAAAATTATTTTATTATACTCCTACTTTACGTGGATGACATGTTGATCGTGGGTCAAAATGTTGGAGAGATCAAAAGATTGAAAAAGGAGTTGAGCAAGTCCTTTTCTATGAAGGACTTAGGACCGGCGAAGCAAATTCTAGGGATGAAAATCTCTAGGGATCGGAAGAATGGAAAAATTTGGTTGTCTCAAAAAAGGTATATTGAGAAAGTTCTTAAGCGGTTCAAGATGAGAAAGGCTTAGGCGGTTAGCGATCCACTTGCGTAACATTTCAATTTGAGTTCGAAGCATTGTCCTACAAGTGAGGAAGAGAAAGAAGCAATGAAGAATGTGCCATATGCCTTTGCAGTTGGAAGCTTGATGTATGTCATGGTTTGCACAAGATTGGATATCGCTCATGCCGTTGAAGTTGTTAGTAGGTTCCTTTCCAATCCAGGTAAAGAACATTGGGCAGCCGTGATGTGGATCTTCCGCTACTTGAGAGGTACTTCTAGAGTGTGTTTATGCTTTGGAGGCAAAGCTATGCTTGATGGATATACCGATGCCGATATGGTGGGTGATGTAGACTCTAAAAAGTCGACCTCCGGATATATGATAACGTTTGTAGGTGTAGCCGTCTCATGGCAATATAGACTTCAAAAATGTGTTGTATTATCAACAATGGAAGCCGAGTACATAGCCGTGACGGAAGCTTGTAAGGAGGTGCTATGGTTAAAGAAGTTTCTTCTTGAGTTGGGCATTAAGCAAGAGAGGTATGTGCTCTATTGTGATAGGCAAAGGGCAAGTCATCTTTGCAAGAATCCTACCTTTCATTCGAGGTCAAAACACATAGATGTTCGATATCATTGGATTCGTGATGCATTGGAAGAAAGTTGTTGGAGTTCGACAAAGTGCATACGGATGACAATGGCTCGGACATGATGACTAAATCTCTACCAAATGAGAAGTTCATTTTTTGTTGCAAGGAAGCGGTTTTGGTGCTACCCTCCATATGAGTTGGAGGGGGAGATTTGTTGGGTTGGTCCAACTACATATGGTGGTTGGGTTGACCGGTTTTTAAGGAGTGATTGTAATTGTTTTGGTTGAGTTATTTTTAAACTTATTGGGAAGTTCAAAAGTAGTATTCTAGAAGTCTCTATTTGTAAATAGAAAGATTGTTTAAATCTGGATTTATAGAGAAGAAAGCAAGGGGAGTGAAAGAGCAAAAAGAAGAGAGGAGAAGAAAAGATAAGGTTGCCGGGAAGTATTTGTTTTTCCGACGAAGTCGACTGTTCAAGAGAGCACTCCGAGAAACACACCGTTGGATCGTCTTGCAATTTGACGTGATTGTTCAGGACTCTTTGGGCTTCAATCCTGCCAGAGAGATCGGTGTTCAGATCTCTGAATTGTCGGGAATCGCCGCTGGACAGAGAGTCTACGAATCTGTTTGGTCTCTGGAATTTTCCCTTCATCTTGTTGATTTGCTCTTGTTATCTACCGTATTGGTGACTATCCATTGTGGTATATTGGTTATCCAAGAAGGTTTCTCTTGAGGTGCTTTATAAACTCTAGCTATCCGAAAGAGGACTTATAATCCCACCAAAGTATAGTGGAGTTGTTGCTTGGACTACGGTCCCGTGGTTTTTCCCGATTTGGGTTTTCTACGTAAAAATCACCGTGTCTCGTTCGTCCTATTCTTGCTTGATATTTTTGCCCCGTTTCTCAACAATGGTATCAGAGCTCGGGTTGACAACACCTCCCGGATCCGGTCCGAAAGACCGATGGTGATCCGGTCGGAGCCGGTAGATGGGTAATGCCTACCGAGAGACCGATGTGTTAGGGAGAGATTGTTGGGTTATCCCATATCGGAGAGTGGAAGGGGCCGGGTGCTGTTTATAAGTGTGGGATAGCCTCACCCTTAGAGCTAGCTTTTGGGGTGAGAAGGCCCAATAGCACCCAACGGCGTTTCTTCATGATGACTTGGAGGAAGAAATCTAAATGGATCGACCGCAAGAATTTGAAGTTAAAGGAAAAGAAGACCTTGTGTGTATATTGAGGAAGAGCATATATGGGTTGAAGCAAGCACCAAGGGAATGGTACAAGAAATTTGACTCATTCATGGTCAACCACGGGTATGGACGAACTACCTCCGATCATTGTGTGTTTGTGAAGTACTTTGCTGAAAATTATTTTATTATACTCCTACTTTACGTGGATGACATGTTGATCGTGGGTCAAAATGTTGGAGAGATCAAAAGATTGAAAAAGGAGTTGAGCAAGTCCTTTTCTATGAAGGACTTAGGACCGGCGAAGCAAATTCTAGGGATGAAAATCTCTAGGGATCGGAAGAATGGAAAAATTTGGTTGTCTCAAAAAAGGTATATTGAGAAAGTTCTTAAGCGGTTCAAGATGAGAAAGGCTTAGGCGGTTAGCAGTCCACTTGCAGAACATTTCAATTTGAGTTCGAAGCATTGTCCTACAAGTGAGGAAGAGAAAGAAGCAATGAAGAATGTGCCATATGCACTGCAGTTGGAAGCTTGATGTATGTCATGGTTTGCACAAGATTGGATATCGCTCATGCCGTTGAAGTTGTTAGTAGGTTCCTTTCCAATCCAGGTAAAGAACATTGGGCAGCCGTGATGTGGATCTTCCGCTACTTGAGAGGTACTTCTAGAGTGTGTTTATGCTTTGGAGGCAAAGCTATGCTTGATGGATATACCGATGCCGATATGGTGGGTGATGTAGACTCTAAAAAGTCGACCTCCAGATATATGATAACGTTTGTAGGTGTAGCCGTCTCATGGCAATATAGACTTCAAAAATGTGTTGTATTATCAACAATGGAAGCTGAGTACATAGCCGTGACGGAAGCTTGTAAGGAGGTGCTATGGTTAAAGAAGTTTCTTCTTGAGTTGGGCATTAAGCAAGAGAGGTATGTGCTCTATTGTGATAGGCAAAGGGCAAGTCATCTTTGCAAGAATCCTACCTTTCATTCGAGGTCAAAACACATAGATGTTCGATATCATTGGATTCGTGATGCATTGGAAGAAAGTTGTTGGAGTTCGACAAAGTGCATACAGATGACAATGGCTCGGACATGATGACTAAATCTCTACCAAATGAGAAGTTCATTTTTTGTTGCAAGGAAGCGGTTTTGGTGCTACCCTCCATATGAGTTGGAGGGGGGAGATTTGTTGGGTTGGTCCAACTACATATGGTGGTTGGGTTGACCGGTTTTTAAGGAGTGATTGTAATTGTTTTGGTTGAGTTATTTTTAAACTTATTGGGAAGTTCAAAAGTAGTATTCTAGAAGTCTCTATTTGTAAATAGAAAGATTGTTTAAATCTGGATTTATAGAGAAGAAAGCAAGGGGAGTGAAAGAGCAAAAAGAAGAGAGGAGAAGAAAAGATAAGGTTGCCGGGAAGTATTTGTTTTTCCAGCGAGTCGGCCTCGTTCAAGAGAGCACTCCGGAGAAACACACCGTTGGATCGTCTTGCAATTTGACGTGATTGTTCAGGACTCTTTGGGCTTCAATCCTGCCAGAGAGATCGGTGTTCAGATCTCTGAATTGTCGGGAATCGCCGCTGGACAGAGAGTCTACGAATCTGTTTGGTCTCTGGAATTTTCCCTTCATCTTGTTGATTTGCTCTTGTTATCTACCGTATTGGTGACTATCCATTGTGGTATATTGGTTATCTAAGAAGGTTTCTCTTGAGGTGCTTTATAAACTCTAGCTATCCGAAAGAGGACTTATAATCCCACCAAAGTATAGTGGAGTTGTTGCTTGGACTACGGTCCCGTGGTTTTTCCCGATTTGGGTTTTCTACGTAAAAATCGCCGTGTCTCGTTCGTTCTATTCTTGCTTGATATTTTTGCCCCGTTTCTCAACAATGGTATCAGAGCTCAGGTTGACAACACCTCCCGGGATCCGGTCCGAAAGACCGATGGTGATCCGGTCAGAGCTGGTAGATGGGTAATGCCTACCGAGAGACCGATGTGTTAGGGAGAGATTGTTGGGTTATCCCATATCGGAGAGTGGAAGGGGCTGGGTGCTGTTTATAAGTGTGGGATAGCCTCACCCTTAGAGCTAGCTTTTGGGGTGAGAAGGACCAATAGCACCCAACGGCGTTTCTTCATGATGACTTGGAGGAAGAAATCTATATGGATCGACCGCAAGAATTTGAAGTTAAAGGAAAAGAAGACCTTGTGTGTATATTGAGGAAGAGCATATATGGGGTGAAGCAAGCACCAAGGGAATGGTACAAGAAATTTGACTCATTCATGGTCAACCACGGGTATGGACGAACTACCTCCGATCATTGTGTGTTTGTGAAGTACTTTGCTGAAAATTATTTTATTATACTCCTACTTTACGTGGATGACATGTTGATCGTGGGTCAAAATGTTGGAGAGATCAAAAGATTGAAAAAGGAGTTGAGCAAGTCCTTTTCTATGAAGGACTTAGGACCGGCGAAGCAAATTCTAGGGATGAAAATCTCTAGGGATCGGAAGAATGGAAAAATTTGGTTGTCTCAAAAAAGGTATATTGAGAAAGTTCTTAAGCGGTTCAAGATGAGAAAGGCTTAGGCGGTTAGCGATCCACTTGCGTAACATTTCAATTTGAGTTCGAAGCATTGTCCTACAAGTGAGGAAGAGAAAGAAGCAATGAAGAATGTGCCATATGCACTGCAGCTTGGAAGCTTGATGTATGTCATGGTTTGCACAAGATTGGATATCGCTCATGCCGTTGAAGTTGTTAGTAGGTTCCTTTCCAATCCAGGTAAAGAACATTGGGCAGCCGTGATGTGGATCTTCCGCTACTTGAGAGGTACTTCTAGAGTGTGTTTATGCTTTGGAGGCAAAGCTATGCTTGATGGATATACCGATGCTGATATGGTGGGTGATGTAGACTCTAAAAAGTCGACCTCCAGATATATGATAACGTTTGTAGGTGTAGCCGTCTCATGGCAATATAGACTTCAAAAATGTGTTGTATTATCAACAATGGAAGCTGAGTACATAGCCGTGACGGAAGCTTGTAAGGAGGTGCTATGGTTAAAGAAGTTTCTTCTTGAGTTGGGCATTAAGCAAGAGAGGTATGTGCTCTATTGTGATAGGCAAAGGGCAAGTCATCTTTGCAAGAATCCTACCTTTCATTCGAGGTCAAAACACATAGATGTTCGATATCATTGGATTCGTGATGCATTGGAAGAAAGTTGTTGGAGTTCGACAAAGTGCATACGGATGACAATGGCTCGGACATGATGACTAAATCTCTACCAAATGAGAAGTTCATTTTTTGTTGCAAGGAAGCGGTTTTGGTGCTACCCTCCATATGAGTTGGAGGGGAGATTTGTTGGGTTGGTCCAACTACATATGGTGGTTGGGTTGACCGGTTTTTAAGGAGTGATTGTAATTGTTTTGGTTGAGTTATTTTTAAACTTATTGGGAAGTTCAAAAGTAGTATTCTAGAAGTCTCTATTTGTAAATAGAAAGATTGTTTGAATCTGGATTTATAGAGAAGAAAGCAAGGGGAGTGAAAAAGCAAAAAGAAGAGAGGAGAAGAAAAGATAAGGTTGCTGGGAAGTATTTGTTTTTCCAGCGAGTCAGCTGTTCAAGAGAGCATTCCGGAGAAACACACCGTTGGATCGTCCTGAAATTTGATGTTCTTGTTCAGGACTCTTTGTGCTTCAATCTTGCCAGAAGGATCGTTGTTCGGATCTCTGAATTGTCGGGAATCGCTGCTGGACAGAGGGTCTATGATTCTGTTTGGTCTCTGGAATTTTCCCTTCATCTTGTTGATTTGCTCTTGTTATCCACCGTATTGGTGACTATCCATTGTGGTATATTGGTTATCCAAGAAGGTTTCTCTTGAGGTGCTTTATAAACTCTAGCTATCCGAAAGAGGACTTATAATCCCACCAAAGTATAGTGGAGTTGTTGCTTGGACTACGGTCCCGTGGTTTTTCCCGATTTGGATTTTCCACGTAAAAATCGCCGTGTCTCGTTCGTTCTATTCTTGCTTGATATTTTTGCCCCGTTTCTCAACAATGGTATCGAGCTCGGGTTGACAACACCTCCGGGATCCGGTCCGAAAGACCGATGGTGATCCGGTCAGAGCTGGTAGATGGGTAATGCCTACCGAGAGACCGATGTGTTAGGGAGAGATTGTTGGGTTATCCCATATCGGAGAGTGGAAGGGGCTGGGTGCTGTTTATAAGTGAGGGATAGCCTCACCCTTAGAGCTAGCTTTTGGGGTGAGAAGGCCCAATAGCACCCAACGGCGTTTCTTCATGATGACTTGGAGGAAGAAATCTATATGGATCGACCGCAAGAATTTGAAGTTAAAGGAAAAGAAGACCTTGTGTGTATATTGAGGAAGAGCATATATGGGTTGAAGCAAGCACCAAGGGAATGGTACAAGAAATTTGACTCATTCATGGTCAACCACGGGTATGGACGAACTACCTCCGATCATTGTGTGTTTGTGAAGTACTTTGCTGAAAATTATTTTATTATACTCCTACTTTACGTGGATGACATGTTGATCGTGGGTCAAAATGTTGGAGAGATCAAAAGATTGAAAAAGGAGTTGAGCAAGTCCTTTTCTATGAAGGACTTAGGACCGGCGAAGCAAATTCTAGGGATGAAAATCTCTAGGGATCGGAAGAATGGAAAAATTTGGTTGTCTCAAAAAAGGTATATTGAGAAAGTTCTTAAGCGGTTCAAGATGAGAAAGGCTTAGGCGGTTAGCGATCCACTTGCGGAACATTTCAATTTGAGTTCGAAGCATTGTCCTACAAGTGAGGAAGAGAAAGAAGCAATGAAGAATGTGCCATATGCACTGCAGGTTGGAAGCTTGATGTATGTCATGGTTTGCACAAGATTGGATATCGCTCATGCCGTTGAAGTTGTTAGTAGGTTCCTTTCCAATCCAGGTAAAGAACATTGGGCAGCCGTGATGTGGATCTTCCGCTACTTGAGAGGTACTTCTAGAGTGTGTTTATGCTTTGGAGGCAAAGCTATGCTTGATGGATATACCGATGCTGATATGGTGGGTGATGTAGACTCTAAAAAGTCGACCTCCAGATATATGATAACGTTTGTAGGTGTAGCCGTCTCATGGCAATATAGACTTCAAAAATGTGTTGTATTATCAACAATGGAAGCTGAGTACATAGCCGTGACGGAAGCTTGTAAGGAGGTGCTATGGTTAAAGAAGTTTCTTCTTGAGTTGGGCATTAAGCAAGAGAGGTATGTGCTCTATTGTGATAGGCAAAGGGCAAGTCATCTTTGCAAGAATCCTACCTTTCATTCGAGGTCAAAACACATAGATGTTCGATATCATTGGATTCGTGATGCATTGGAAGAAAGTTGTTGGAGTTCGACAAAGTGCATACGGATGACAATGGCTCGGACATGATGACTAAATCTCTACCAAATGAGAAGTTCATTTTTTGTTGCAAGGAAGCGGTTTTGGTGCTACCCTCCATATGAGTTGGAGGGGGAGATTTGTTGGGTTGGTCCAACTACATATGGTGGTTGGGTTGACCGGTTTTTAAGGAGTGATTGTAATTGTTTTGGTTGAGTTATTTTTAAACTTATTGGGAAGTTCAAAAGTAGTATTCTAGAAGTCTCTATTTGTAAATAGAAAGATTGTTTAAATCTGGATTTATAGAGAAGAAAGCAAGGGGAGTGAAAGAGCAAAAAGAAGAGAGGAGAAGAAAAGATAAGGTTGCTGGGAAGTATTTGTTTTTCCAGGCGAGGTCAGCCTGTTCAAGAGAGCACTCCGGAGAAACACACCGTTGGATCGTCTTGCAATTTGACGTGATTGTTCAGGACTCTTTGGGCTTCAATCCTGCCAGAGAGATCGGTGTTCAGATCTCTGAATTGTCGGGAATCGCCGCTGGACAGAGAGTCTACGAATCTGTTTGGTCTCTGGAATTTTCCCTTCATCTTGTTGATTTGCTCTTGTTATCCACCGTATTGGTGACTATCCATTGTGGTATATTGGTTATCCAAGAAGGTTTCTCTTGAGGTGCTTTATAAACTCTAGCTATCCGAAAGAGGACTTATAATCCCACCAAAGTATAGTGGAGTTGTTGCTTGGACTACGGTCCCGTGGTTTTTCCCGATTTGGATTTTCCACGTAAAAATCGCCGTGTCTCGTTCGTTCTATTCTTGCTTGATATTTTTGCCCCGTTTCTCAACAATGGTATCAGAGCTCAGGTTGACAACACCTCCCGGGATCCGGTCCGAAAGACCGATGGTGATCCGGTCAGAGCTGGTAGATGGGTAATGCCTACCGAGAGACCGATGTGTTAGGGAGAGATTGTTGGGTTATCCCATATCGGAGAGTGGAAGGGGCTGGGTGCTGTTTATAAGTGAGGGATAGCCTCACCCTTAGAGCTAGCTTTTGGGGTGAGAAGGCCCAATAGCACCCAACGGCGTTTCTTCATGATGACTTGGAGGAAGAAATCTATATGGATCGACCGCAAGAATTTGAAGTTAAAGGAAAAGAAGACCTTGTGTGTATATTGAGGAAGAGCATATATGGGTTGAAGCAAGCACCAAGGGAATGGTACAAGAAATTTGACTCATTCATGGTCAACCACGGGTATGGACGAACTACCTCCGATCATTGTGTGTTTGTGAAGTACTTTGCTGAAAATTATTTTATTATACTCCTACTTTACGTGGATGACATGTTGATCGTGGGTCAAAATGTTGGAGAGATCAAAAGATTGAAAAAGGAGTTGAGCAAGTCCTTTTCTATGAAGGACTTAGGACCGGCGAAGCAAATTCTAGGGATGAAAATCTCTAGGGATCGGAAGAATGGAAAAATTTGGTTGTCTCAAAAAAGGTATATTGAGAAAGTTCTTAAGCGGTTCAAGATGAGAAAGGCTTAGGCGGTTAGCAGATCCACTTGCAGAACATTTCAATTTGAGTTCGAAGCATTGTCCTACAAGTGAGGAAGAGAAAGAAGCAATGAAGAATGTGCCATATGCACTTTGCAGTTGGAAGCTTGATGTATGTCATGGTTTGCACAAGATTGGATATCGCTCATGCCGTTGAAGTTGTTAGTAGGTTCCTTTCCAATCCAGGTAAAGAACATTGGGCAGCCGTGATGTGGATCTTCCGCTACTTGAGAGGTACTTCTAGAGTGTGTTTATGCTTTGGAGGCAAAGCTATGCTTGATGGATATACCGATGCCGATATGGTGGGTGATGTAGACTCTAAAAAGTCGACCTCCGGATATATGATAACGTTTGTAGGTGTAGCCGTCTCATGGCAATATAGACTTCAAAAATGTGTTGTATTATCAACAATGGAAGCCGAGTACATAGCCGTGACGGAAGCTTGTAAGGAGGTGCTATGGTTAAAGAAGTTTCTTCTTGAGTTGGGCATTAAGCAAGAGAGGTATGTGCTCTATTGTGATAGGCAAAGGGCAAGTCATCTTTGCAAGAATCCTACCTTTCATTCGAGGTCAAAACACATAGATGTTCGATATCATTGGATTCGTGATGCATTGGAAGAAAGTTGTTGGAGTTCGACAAAGTGCATACAGATGACAATGGCTCGGACATGATGACTAAATCTCTACCAAATGAGAAGTTCATTTTTTGTTGCAAGGAAGCGGTTTTGGTGCTACCCTCCATATGAGTTGGAGGGGGAGATTTGTTGGGTTGGTCCAACTACATATGGTGGTTGGGTTGACCGGTTTTTAAGGAGTGATTGTAATTGTTTTGGTTGAGTTATTTTTAAACTTATTGGGAAGTTCAAAAGTAGTATTCTAGAAGTCTCTATTTGTAAATAGAAAGATTGTTTAAATCTGGATTTATAGAGAAGAAAGCAAGGGGAGTGAAAGAGCAAAAAGAAGAGAGGAGAAGAAAAGATAAGGTTCTTGGGAAGTATTTGTTTTTCCGGCGAGTCGGCTCGTTCAAGAGAGCACTCCGGAGAAACACACCGTTGGATCGTCTTGCAATTTGACGTGATTGTTCAGGAGTCTTTGGGCTTCAATCCTGCCAGAGAGATCGGTGTTCAGATCTCTGAATTGTCGGGAATCGCCGCCGGACGGAGAGTCTACGAATCTGTTTGGTCTCCGGAATTTTCCCTTCATCTTGTTGATTTGCTCTTGTTATCCACCGTATTGGTGACTATCCATTGTGGTATATTGGTTATCCAAGAAGGTTTCTCTTGAGGTGCTTTATAAACTCTAGCTATCCGAAAGAGGACTTATAATCCCACCAAAGTATAGTGGAGTTGTTGCTTGGACTACGGTCCCGTGGTTTTTCCCGATTTGGATTTTCCACGTAAAAATCGCCGTGTCTCGTTCGTTCTATTCTTGCTTGATATTTTTGCCCCGTTTCTCAACAATGGTATCAGAGCTCAGGTTGACAACACCTCCCGGGATCCGGTCCGAAAGACCGATGGTGATCCGGTCGTAGCCGGTAGATGGGTAATGCCTACCGAGAGACCGATGTGTTAGGGAGAGATTGTTGGGTTATCCCATATCGGAGAGTGGAAGGGGCTGGGTGCTGTTTATAAGTGAGGGATAGCCTCACCCTTAGAGCTAGCTTTTGGGGTGAGAAGGCCCAATAGCACCCAACGGCGTTTCTTCATGATGACTTGGAGGAAGAAATCTATATGGATCGACCGCAAGAATTTGAAGTTAAAGGAAAAGAAGACCTTGTGTGTATATTGAGGAAGAGCATATATGGGTTGAAGCAAGCACCAAGGGAATGGTACAAGAAATTTGACTCATTCATGGTCAACCACGGGTATGGACGAACTACCTCCGATCATTGTGTGTTTGTGAAGTACTTTGCTGAAAATTATTTTATTATACTCCTACTTTACGTGGATGACATGTTGATCGTGGGTCAAAATGTTGGAGAGATCAAAAGATTGAAAAAGGAGTTGAGCAAGTCCTTTTCTATGAAGGACTTAGGACCGGCGAAGCAAATTCTAGGGATGAAAATCTCTAGGGATCGGAAGAATGGAAAAATTTGGTTGTCTCAAAAAAGGTATATTGAGAAAGTTCTTAAGCGGTTCAAGATGAGAAAGGCTTAGGCGGTTAGCGATCCACTTGCGTAGAACATTTCAATTTGAGTTCGAAGCATTGTCCTACAAGTGAGGAAGAGAAAGAAGCAATGAAGAATGTGCCATATGCACTTGCGGTTGGAAGCTTGATGTATGTCATGGTTTGCACAAGATTGGATATCGCTCATGCCGTTGAAGTTGTTAGTAGGTTCCTTTCCAATCCAGGTAAAGAACATTGGGCAGCCGTGATGTGGATCTTCCGCTACTTGAGAGGTACTTCTAGAGTGTGTTTATGCTTTGGAGGCAAAGCTATGCTTGATGGATATACCGATGCTGATATGGTGGGTGATGTAGAATCTAAAAAGTCGACCTCCAGATATATGATAACGTTTGTAGGTGTAGCCGTCTCATGGCAATATAGACTTCAAAAATGTGTTGTATTATCAACAATGGAAGCCGAGTACATAGCCGTGACGGAAGCTTGTAAGGAGGTGCTATGGTTAAAGAAGTTTCTTCTTGAGTTGGGCATTAAGCAAGAGAGGTATGTGCTCTATTGTGATAGGCAAAGGGCAAGTCATCTTTGCAAGAATCCTACCTTTCATTCGAGGTCAAAACACATAGATGTTCGATATCATTGGATTCGTGATGCATTGGAAGAAAGTTGTTGGAGTTCGACAAAGTGCATACGGATGACAATGGCTCGGACATGATGACTAAATCTCTACCAAATGAGAAGTTCATTTTTTGTTGCAAGGAAGCGGTTTTGGTGCTACCCTCCATATGAGTTGGAGGGGGAGATTTGTTGGGTTGGTCCAACTACATATGGTGGTTGGGTTGACCGGTTTTTAAGGAGTGATTGTAATTGTTTTGGTTGAGTTATTTTTAAACTTATTGGGAAGTTCAAAAGTAGTATTCTAGAAGTCTCTATTTGTAAATAGAAAGATTGTTTGAATCTGGATTTATAGAGAAGAAAGCAAGGGGAGTGAAAAAGCAAAAAGAAGAGAGGAGAAGAAAAGATAAGGTTGCTGGGAAGTATTTGTTTTTCCAGCAGGTCAGCCTGTTCAAGAGAGCACTCCGGAGAAACACACCGTTGGATCGTCTTGCAATTTGACGTGATTGTTCAGGACTCTTTGGGCTTCAATCCTGCCAGAGAGATCGGTGTTCAGATCTCTGAATTGTCGGGAATCGCCGCCTGGACGAGAGTCTACGAATCTGTTTGGTCTCCGGAATTTTCCCTTCATCTTGTTGATTTGCTCTTGTTATCCACCGTATTGGTGACTATCCATTGTGGTATATTGGTTATCCAAGAAGGTTTCTCTTGAGGTGCTTTATAAACTCTAGCTATCTGAAAGAGGACTTATAATCCCACCAAAGTATAGTGGAGTTGTTGCTTGGACTAAGGTCCCGTGGTTTTTCCCGATTTGGATTTTCCACGTAAAAATCGCCGTGTCTCGTTCGTTCTATTCTTGCTTGATATTTTTGCCCCGTTTCTCAACAATGGTATCAGAGCTCAGGTTGACAACACCTCCCGGATCCGGTCCGAAAGACCGATGGTGATCCGGTCGAGCCGGTAGATGGGTAATGCCTACCGAGAGACCGATGTGTTAGGGAGAGATTGTTGGGTTATCCCATATCGGAGAGTGGAAGGGGCTGGGTGCTGTTTATAAGTGAGGGATAGCCTCACCCTTAGAGCTAGCTTTTGGGGTGAGAAGGCCCAATAGCACCCAACGGCGTTTCTTCATGATGACTTGGAGGAAGAAATCTATATGGATCGACCGCAAGAATTTGAAGTTAAAGGAAAAGAAGACCTTGTGTGTATATTGAGGAAGAGCATATATGGGTTGAAGCAAGCACCAAGGGAATGGTACAAGAAATTTGACTCATTCATGGTCAACCACGGGTATGGACGAACTACCTCCGATCATTGTGTGTTTGTGAAGTACTTTGCTGAAAATTATTTTATTATACTCCTACTTTACGTGGATGACATGTTGATCGTGGGTCAAAATGTTGGAGAGATCAAAAGATTGAAAAAGGAGTTGAGCAAGTCCTTTTCTATGAAGGACTTAGGACCGGCGAAGCAAATTCTAGGGATGAAAATCTCTAGGGATCGGAAGAATGGAAAAATTTGGTTGTCTCAAAAAAGGTATATTGAGAAAGTTCTTAAGCGGTTCAAGATGAGAAAGGCTTAGGCGGTTAGCAGTCCACTTGCAGAACATTTCAATTTGAGTTCGAAGCATTGTCCTACAAGTGTGGAAGAGAAAGAAGCAATGAAGAATGTGCCATATGCACTGCAGTTGGAAGCTTGATGTATGTCATGGTTTGCACAAGATTGGATATCGCTCATGCCGTTGAAGTTGTTAGTAGGTTCCTTTCCAATCCAGGTAAAGAACATTGGGCAGCCGTGATGTGGATCTTCCGCTACTTGAGAGGTAATTCTAGAGTGTGTTTATGCTTTGGAGGCAAAGCTATGCTTGATGGATATACCGATGCTGATATGGTGGGTGATGTAGACTCTAAAAAGTCGACCTCCAGATATATGATAACATTTGTAGGTGTAGCCGTCTCATGGCAATATAGACTTCAAAAATGTGTTGTATTATCAACAATGGAAGCTGAGTACATAGCCGTGACGGAAGCTTGTAAGGAGGTGCTATGGTGAAAGAAGTTTCTTCTTGAGTTGGGCATTAAGCAAGAGAGGTATGTGCTCTATTATGATAGGCAAAGGGCAAGTCATCTTTGCAAGAATCCTTCCTTTCATTCGAGGTCAAAACACATAGATGTTCGATATCATTGGATTCGTGATGCATTGGAAGAAAGTTGTTGGAGTTCGACAAAGTGCATACAGATGACAATGGCTCGGACATGATGACTAAATCTCTACCAAACGAGAAGTTCATTTTTTGTTGCAAGGAAGCGGTTTTGGTGCTACCCTCCATATGAGTTGGAGGGGGAGATTTGTTGGGTTGGTCCAACTACATATGGTGGTTGGGTTGACCGGTTTTTAAGGAGTGATTGTAATTGTTTTGGTTGAGTTATTTTTAAACTTATTGGGAAGTTCAAAAGTAGTATTCTAGAAGTCTCTATTTGTAAATAGAAAGATTGTTTAAATCTGGATTTATAGAGAAGAAAGCAAGGGGAGTGAAAGAGCAAAAAGAAGAGACGAGAAGAAAAGATAAGGTTGCCGGGAAGTATTTGTTTTTCCAAGCAGGGTCGGCCTGTTCAAGAGAGCACTCCGGAGAAACACACCGTTGGATCGTCTTGCAATTTGACGTGATTGTTCAGGACTCTTTGGGCTTCAATCCTGCTAGAGAGATCGGTGTTCATATCTCCGAATTGTCGGGAATCGCCGCCGGACGAGAGAGTCTACAAATCTGTTTGGTCTCTCGGAATTTTCCCTTCATCTTGTTGATTTGCTCTTGTTATCCACCGTATTGGTGACTATCCATTGTGGTATATTGGTTATCCAAGAAGGTTTCTCTTGAGGTGCTTTATAAACTCTAGCTATCCGAAAGAGGACTTATAATCCCACCAAAGTATAGTGGAGTTGTTGCTTGGACTACGGTCTCGTGGTTTTTCCCGATTTGGGTTTTCCACGTAAAAATCGCCGTGTCTCGTTCGTTCTATTCTTGCTTGATATTTTTGCCCCGTTTCTCAACAATGGTATCAGAGCTCAGGTTGACAACATCTCCCGGATCCGGTCCGAAAGACCGATGGTGATCCGGTCGAGCCGGTAGATGGGTAATGCCTAACGAGAGACCGATGTGTTAGGGAGAGATTGTTGGGTTATCCCATATCGGAGAGTGGAAGGGGCTGGGTGCTGTTTATAAGTGAGGGATAGCCTCACCCTTAGAGCTAGCTTTTGGGGTGAGAAGGCCCAATAGCACCCAACGGCGTTTCTTCATGATGACTTAGAGGAAGAAATCTATATGGATCGACCGCAAGAATTTGAAGTTAAAGGAAAAGAAGACCTTGTGTGTATATTGAGGAAGAGCATATATGGGTTGAAGCAAGCACCAAGGGAATGGTACAAGAAATTTGACTCATTCATGGTCAACCACGGGTATGGACGAACTACCTCCGATCATTGTGTGTTTGTGAAGTACTTTGCTGAAAATTATTTTATTATACTCCTACTTTACGTGGATGACATGTTGATCGTGGGTCGAAATGTTGGAGAGATCAAAAGATTGAAAAAGGAGTTGAGCAAGTCCTTTTCTATGAAGGACTTAGGACCGGCGAAGCAAATTCTAGGGATGAAAATCTCTAGGGATCGGAAGAATGGAAAAATTTGGTTGTCTCAAAAAAGGTATATTGAGAAAGTTCTTAAGCGGTTCAAGATGAGAAAGGCTTAGGCGGTTAGCAGTCCACTTGTAGAACATTTCAATTTGAGTTCGAAGCATTGTCCTACAAGTGAGGAAGAGAAAGAAGCAATGAAGAATGTGCCATATGCCTTGCAGTTGGAAGCTTGATGTATGTCATGGTTTGCACAAGATTGGATATCGCTCATGCCGTTGAAGTTGTTAGTAGGTTCCTTTCCAATCCAGGTAAAGAACATTGGGCAGCCGTGATGTGGATCTTCCGCTACTTGAGAGGTACTTCTAGAGTGTGTTTATGCTTTGGAGGCAAAGCTATGCTTGATGGATATACCGATGCCGATATGGTGGGTGATGTAGACTCTAAAAAGTCGACCTCCAGATATATGATAACGTTTGTAGGTGTAGCCGTCTCATGGCAATATAGACTTCAAAAATCTGTTGTATTATCAACAATGGAAGCTGAGTACATAGCCGTGACGGAAGCTTGTAAGGAGGTGCTATGGTTAAAGAAGTTTCTTCTTGAGTTGGGTATTAAGCAAGAGAGGTATGTGCTCTATTGTGATAGGCAAAGGGCAAGTCATCTTTGCAAGAATCCTACCTTTCATTCGAGGTCAAAACACATAGATGTTCGATATCATTGGATTCGTGATGCATTGGAAGAAAGTTGTTGGAGTTCGACAAAGTGCATACAGATGACAATGGCTCGGACATGATGACTAAATCTCTACCAAATGAGAAGTTCATTTTTTGTTGCAAGGAAGCGGTTTTGGTGCTACCCTCCATATGAGTTGGAGGGGGAGATTTGTTGGGTTGGTCCAACTACATATGGTGGTTGGGTTGACCGGTTTTTAAGGAGTGATTGTAATTGTTTTGGTTGAGTTATTTTTAAACTTATTGGGAAGTTCAAAAGTAGTATTCTAGAAGTCTCTATTTGTAAATAGAAAGATTGTTTAAATCTAGATTTATAGAGAAGAAAGCAAGGGGAGTGAAAGAGCAAAAAGAAGAGAGGAGAAGAAAAGATAAGGTTGCCGGGAAGTATTTGTTTTTCCAAAGAGTCGACTGTTCAAGAGAGCACTCCGGAGAAACACACCGTTGGATCGTCTTGCAATTTGACGTGATTGTTCAGGACTCTTTGGGCTTCAATCCTGCTAGAGAGATCGGTGTTCATATCTCTGAATTGTCGGGAATCGCCGCCGGACAGAGAGTCTACAAATCTGTTTGGTCTCTGGAATTTTCCCTTCATCTTGTTGATTTGCTCTTGTTATCCACCGTATTGGTGACTATCCATTGTGGTATATTGGTTATCCAAGAAGGTTTCTCTTGAGGTGCTTTATAAACTCTAGCTATCCGAAAGAGGACTTATAATCCCACCAAAGTATAGTGGAGTTGTTGCTTGGACTACGGTCTCGTGGTTTTTCCCGATTTGGGTTTTCCACGTAAAAATCGCCGTGTCTCGTTCGTTCTATTCTTGCTTGATATTTTTGCCCCGTTTCTCAACAATGGTATCAGAGCTCAAGTTGACAACACCTCCCGGATCCGGTCCGAAAGACCGATGGTGATCCGGTCGTAGCCGGTAGATGGGTAATGCCTACCGAGAGACCGATGTGTTAGGGAGAGATTGTTGGGTTATCCCATATCGGAGAGTGGAAGGGGCCGGGTGCTGTTTATAAGTGAGGGATAGCCTCACCCTTAGAGCTAGCTTTTGGGGTGAGAAGGCCCAATAGCACCCAACGGCGTTTCTTCATGATGACTTGGAGGAAGAAATCTATATGGATCGACCGCAAGAATTTGAAGTTAAAGGAAAAGAAGACCTTGTGTGTATATTGAGGAAGAGCATATATGGGTTGAAGCAAGCACCAAGGGAATGGTACAAGAAATTTGACTCATTCATGGTCAACCACGGGTATGGACGAACTACCTCCGATCATTGTGTGTTTGTGAACTACTTTGCTGAAAATTATTTTATTATACTCCTACTTTACGTGGATGACATGTTGATCGTGGGTCGAAATGTTGGAGAGATCAAAAGATTGAAAAAGGAGTTGAGCAAGTCCTTTTCTATGAAGGACTTAGGACCGGCGAAGCAAATTCTAGGGATGAAAATCTCTAGGGATCGGAAGAATGGAAAAATTTGGTTGTCTCAAAAAAGGTATATTGAGAAAGTTCTTAAGCGGTTCAAGATGAGAAAGGCTTAGGCGGTTAGCAGTCCACTTGTAGAACATTTCAATTTGAGTTTGAAGCATTGTCCTACAAGTGAGGAAGAGAAAGAAGCAATGAAGAATGTGCCATATGCACTGCAGTTGGAAGCTTGATGTATGTCATGGTTTGCACAAGATTGGATATCGCTCATGCCGTTGAAGTTGTTAGTAGGTTCCTTTCCAATCCAGGTAAAGAACATTGGGCAGCCGTGATGTGGATCTTCCGCTACTTGAGAGGTACTTCTAGAGTGTGTTTATGCTTTGGAGGCAAAGCTATGCTTGATGGATATACCGATGCCGATATGGTGGGTGATGTAGACTCTAAAAAGTCGACCTCCGGATATATGATAACGTTTGTAGGTGTAGCCGTCTCATGGCAATATAGACTTCAAAAATGTGTTGTATTATCAACAATGGAAGCCGAGTACATAGCCGTGACGGAAGCTTGTAAGGAGGTGCTATGGTTAAAGAAGTTTCTTCTTGAGTTGGGTATTAAGCAAGAGAGGTATGTGCTCTATTGTGATAGGCAAAGGGCAAGTCATCTTTGCAAGAATCCTACCTTTCATTCGAGGTCAAAACACATAGATGTTCGATATCATTGGATTCGTGATGCATTGGAAGAAAGTTGTTGGAGTTCGACAAAGTGCATACAGATGACAATGGCTCGGACATGATGACTAAATCTCTACCAAATGAGAAGTTCATTTTTTGTTGCAAGGAAGCGGTTTTGGTGCTACCCTCCATATGAGTTGGAGGGGAGATTTGTTGGGTTGGTCCAACTACATATGGTGGTTGGGTTGACCGGTTTTTAAGGAGTGATTGTAATTGTTTTGGTTCGAGTTATTTTTAAACTTATTGGGAAGTTCAAAAGTAGTATTCTAGAAGTCTCTATTTGTAAATAGAAAGATTGTTTAAATCTAGATTTATAGAGAAGAAAGCAAGGGGAGTGAAAGAGCAAAAAGAAGAGAGGAGAAGAAAAGATAAGGTTGCCGGGAAGTATTTGTTTTTCCAAAGAGGTCAGCCTGTTCAAGAGAGCACTCCGGAGAAACACACCGTTGGATCGTCTTGCAATTTGACGTGATTGTTCAGGACTCTTTGGGCTTCAATCCTGCTAGAGAGATCGGTGTTCATATCTCTGAATTGTCGGGAATCGCCGCCGGACAGAGAGTCTACAAATCTGTTTGGTCTCTGGAATTTTCCCTTCATCTTGTTGATTTGCTCTTGTTATCCACCGTATTGGTGACTATCCATTGTGGTATATTGGTTATCCAAGAAGGTTTCTCTTGAGGTGCTTTATAAACTCTAGCTATCCGAAAGAGGACTTATAATCCCACCAAAGTATAGTGGAGTTGTTGCTTGGACTACGGTCTCGTGGTTTTTCCCGATTTGGGTTTTCCACGTAAAAATCGCCGTGTCTCGTTCGTTCTATTCTTGCTTGATATTTTTGCCCCGTTTCTCAACAATGGTATCAGAGCTCAAGTTGACAACACCTCCCGGGATCCGGTCCGAAAGACCGATGGTGATCCGGTCAGAGCTGGTAGATGGGTAATGCCTACCGAGAGACCGATGTGTTAGGGAGAGATTGTTGGGTTATCCCATATCGGAGAGTGGAAGGGGCTGGGTGCTGTTTATAAGTGAGGGATAGCCTCACCCTTAGAGCTAGCTTTTGGGGTGAGAAGGCCCAATAGCACCCAACGGCGTTTCTTCATGATGACTTGGAGGAAGAAATCTATATGGATCGACCGCAAGAATTTGAAGTTAAAGGAAAAGAAGACCTTGTGTGTATATTGAGGAAGAGCATATATGGGTTGAAGCAAGCACCAAGGGAATGGTACAAGAAATTTGACTCATTCATGGTCAACCACGGGTATGGACGAACTACCTCCGATCATTGTGTGTTTGTGAACTACTTTGCTGAAAATTATTTTATTATACTCCTACTTTACGTGGATGACATGTTGATCGTGGGTCGAAATGTTGGAGAGATCAAAAGATTGAAAAAGGAGTTGAGCAAGTCCTTTTCTATGAAGGACTTAGGACCGGCGAAGCAAATTCTAGGGATGAAAATCTCTAGGGATCGGAAGAATGGAAAATTTTGGTTGTCTCAAAAAAGGTATATTGAGAAAGTTCTTAAGCGGTTCAAGATGAGAAAGGCTTAGGCGGTTAGCAGTCCACTTGTAGAACATTTCAATTTGAGTTCGAAGCATTGTCCTACAAGTGAGGAAGAGAAAGAAGCAATGAAGAATGTGCCATATGCCTTTGCAGTTGGAAGCTTGATGTATGTCATGGTTTGCACAAGATTGGATATCGCTCATGCCGTTGAAGTTGTTAGTAGGTTCCTTTCCAATCCGGGTAAAGAACATTGGGCAGCCGTGATGTGGATCTTCCGCTACTTGAGAGGTACTTCTAGAGTGTGTTTATGCTTTGGAGGCAAAGCTATGCTTGATGGATATACCGATGCTTGATATGGTGGGTGATGTAGACTCTAAAAAGTCGACCTCCGGATATATGATAACGTTTGTAGGTGTAGCCGTCTCATGGCAATATAGACTTCAAAAATGTGTTGTATTATCAACAATGGAAGCCGAGTACATAGCCGTGACGGAAGCTTGTAAGGAGGTGCTATGGTTAAAGAAGTTTCTTCTTGAGTTGGGCATTAAGCAAGAGAGGTATGTGCTCTATTGTGATAGGCAAAGGGCAAGTCATCTTTGCAAGAATCCTACCTTTCATTCGAGGTCAAAACACATAGATGTTCGATATCATTGGATTCGTGATGCATTGGAAGAAAGTTGTTGGAGTTCGACAAAGTGCATACGGATGACAATGGCTCGGACATGATGACTAAATCTCTACCAAATGAGAAGTTCATTTTTTGTTGCAAGGAAGCGGTTTTGGTGCTACCCTCCATATGAGTTGGAGGGGGAGATTTGTTGGGTTGGTCCAACTACATATGGTGGTTGGGTTGACCGGTTTTTAAGGAGTGATTGTAATTGTTTTGGTTGAGTTATTTTTAAACTTATTGGGAAGTTCAAAAGTAGTATTCTAGAAGTCTCTATTTGTAAATAGAAAGATTGTTTAAATCTAGATTTATAGAGAAGAAAGCAAGGGGAGTGAAAGAGCAAAAAGAAGAGAGGAGAAGAAAAGATAAGGTTGCTGGGAAGTATTTGTTTTTCCGGCGAAGTCGGCTGTTCAAGAGAGCACTCCGGAGAAACACACCGTTGGATCGTCTTGCAATTTGACGTGATTGTTCAGGACTCTTTGGGCTTCAATCCTGCTAGAGAGATCGGTGTTCATATCTCCGAATTGTCGGGAATCGCCGCCGGACAGAGAGTCTACAAATCTGTTTGGTCTCTGGAATTTTCCCTTCATCTTGTTGATTTGCTCTTGTTATCCACCGTATTGGTGACTATCCATTGTGGTATATTGGTTATCCAAGAAGGTTTCTCTTGAGGTGCTTTATAAACTCTAGCTATCCGAAAGAGGACTTATAATCCCACCAAAGTATAGTGGAGTTGTTGCTTGGACTACGGTCTCGTGGTTTTTCCCGATTTGGGTTTTCCACGTAAAAATCGCCGTGTCTCGTTCGTTCTATTCTTGCTTGATATTTTTGCCCCGTTTCTCAACAATGGTATCAGAGCTCAAGTTGACAACACCTCCCGGGATCCGGTCCGAAAGACCGATGGTGATCCGGTCAGAGCTGGTAGATGGGTAATGCCTACCGAGAGACCAATGTGTTAGGGAGAGATTGTTGGGTTATCCCATATCGGAGAGTGGAAGGGGCTGGGTGCTGTTTATAAGTGAGGGATAGCCTCACCCTTAGAGCTAGCTTTTGGGGTGAGAAGGCCCAATAGCACCCAACGGCGTTTCTTCATGATGACTTGGAGGAAGAAATCTATATGGATCGACCGCAAGAATTTGAAGTTAAAGGAAAAGAAGACCTTGTGTGTATATTGAGGAAGAGCATATATGGGTTGAAGCAACCACCAAGGGAATGGTACAAGAAATTTGACTCATTCATGGTCAACCACGGGTATGGACGAACTACCTCCGATCATTGTGTGTTTGTGAAGTATTTTGCTGAAAATTATTTTATTATACTCCTACTTTACGTGGATGACATGTTGATCGTGGGTCGAAATGTTGGAGAGATCAAAAGATTGAAAAAGGAGTTGAGCAAGTCCTTTTCTATGAAGGACTTAGGACCGGCGAAGCAAATTCTAGGGATGAAAATCTCTAGGGATCGGAAGAATGGAAAAATTTGGTTATCTCAAAAAAGGTATATTGAGAAAGTTCTTAAGCGGTTCAAGATGAGAAAGGCTTAGGCGGTTAGCGATCCACTTGCGGAACATTTCAATTTGAGTTCGAAGCATTGTCCTACAAGTGAGGAAGAGAAAGAAGCAATGAAGAATGTGCCATATGCCTTGCAGCTTGGAAGCTTGATGTATGTCATGGTTTGCACAAGATTGGATATCGCTCATGCCGTTGAAGTTGTTAGTAGGTTCCTTTCCAATCCGGGTAAAGAACATTGGGCAGCCGTGATGTGGATCTTCCGCTACTTGAGAGGTACTTCTAGAGTGTGTTTATGCTTTGGAGGCAAAGCTATGCTTGATGGATATACCGATGCTGATATGGTGGGTGATGTAGAATCTAAAAAGTCAACCTCCAGATATATGATAACGTTTGTAGGTGTAGCCGTCTCATTGCAATATAGACTTCAAAAATGTGTTGTATTATCAACAATGGAAGCTGAGTACATAGCCGTGACGGAAGCTTGTAAGGAGGTGCTATGGTTAAAGAAGTTTCTTCTTGAGTTGGGCATTAAGCAAGAGAGGTATGTGCTCTATTGTGATAGGCAAAGGGCAAGTCATCTTTGCAAGAATCCTACCTTTCATTCGAGGTCAAAACACATAGATGTTCGATATCATTGGATTCGTGATGCATTGGAAGAAAGTTGTTGGAGTTCGACAAAGTGCATACGGATGACAATGGCTCGGACATGATGACTAAATCTCTACCAAATGAGAAGTTCATTTTTTGTTGCAAGGAAGCGGTTTTGGTGCTACCCTCCATATGAGTTGGAGGGGGAGATTTGTTGGGTTGGTCCAACTACATATGGTGGTTGGGTTGACCGGTTTTTAAGGAGTGATTGTAATTGTTTTGGTTGAGTTATTTTTAAACTTATTGGGAAGTTCAAAAGTAGTATTCTAGAAGTCTCTATTTGTAAATAGAAAGATTGTTTAAATCTGGATTTATAGAGAAGAAAGCAAGGGGAGTGAAAGAGCAAAAAGAAGAGAGGAGAAGAAAAGATAAGGTTCTTTGGGAAGTATTTGTTTTTCCGGCGAAGTCGGCTTGTTCAAGAGAGCACTCCGGAGAAACACACCGTTGGATCGTCTTGCAATTTGACGTGATTGTTCAGGACTCTTTGGGCTTCAATCCTGCCAGAGAGATCGGTGTTCATATCTATGAATTGTCGGGAATCGCCGCTGGACAGAGAGTCTACGAATCTGTTTGGTCTCTGGAATTTTCCCTTCATCTTGTTGATTTGCTCTTGTTATCCACCGTATTGGTGACTATCCATTGTGGTATATTGGTTATCCAAGAAGGTTTCTCTTGAGGTGCTTTATAAACTCTAGCTATCCGAAAGAGGACTTATAATCCCACCAAAGTATAGTGGAGTTGTTGCTTGGACTACGGTCCCGTGGTTTTTCCCGATTTGGGTTTTCCACGTAAAAATCGCCGTGTCTCGTTCGTTTCATTCTTGCTTGATATTTTTGCCCCGTTTCTCAACAGTGGTATCAGAGCTCAGGTTGACAACACCTCCCGGGATCCGGTCCGAAAGACCGATGGTGATCCGGTCAGAGCTGGTAGATGGGTAATGCCTAACGAGAGACCGATGTGTTAGGGAGAGATTGTTGGGTTATCCCATATCGGAGAGTGGAAGGGGCTGGGTGCTGTTTATAAGTGAGGGATAGCCTCACCCTTAGAGCTAGCTTTTGGGGTGAGAAGGCCCAATAGCACCCAACGGCGTTTCTTCATGATGACTTGGAGGAAGAAATCTATATGGATCGACCGCAAGAATTTGAAGTTAAAGGAAAAGAAGACCTTGTGTGTATATTGAGGAAGAGCATATATGGGTTGAAGCAAGCACCAAGGGAATGGTACAAGAAATTTGACTCATTCATGGTCAACCACGGGTATGGACGAACTACCTCCGATCATTGTGTGTTTGTGAAGTACTTTGCTGAAAATTATTTTATTATACTCCTACTTTACGTGGATGACATGTTGATCGTGGGTCAAAATGTTGGAGAGATCAAAAGATTGAAAAAGGAGTTGAGCAAGTCCTTTTCTATGAAGGACTTAGGACCGGCGAAGCAAATTCTAGGGATGAAAATCTCTAGGGATCGGAAGAATGGAAAATTTTGGTTGTCTCAAAAAAGGTATATTGAGAAAGTTCTTGAGCGGTTCAAGATGAGAAAGGCTTAGGCGGTTAGCAGTCCACTTGCAGGACATTTCAATTTGAGTTCGAAGCATTGTCCTACAAGTGAGGAAGAGAAAGAAGCAATGAAGAATGTCCCATATGCCTTTGCAGTTGGAAGCTTGATGTATGTCATGGTTTGCACAAGATTGGATATCGCTCATGTCGTTGGAGTTGTTAGTAGGTTCCTTTCCAATCCAGGAAAAGAACATTGGGCAGCAGTGATGTGGCTCTTCCGCTAGTTGAGAGGTACTCCTAGAGTGTGTTTATGCTTTGGAGGCAAAGCTATGCTTGATGGATATACCGATGCTGATATGGTGGGTGATGTAGACTCTAAAAAGTCGACCTCCAGATATATGATAACGTTTGTAGGTGTAGCCGTCTCATGGCAATATAGACTTCAAAAATGTGTTGTATTATCAACAATGGAAGGCGAGTACATAGCCGTGACGGAAGCTTGTAAGGAGGTGCTATGGTTAAAGAAGTTTCTTCTTGAGTTGGGCATTAAGCAAGAGAGGTATGTGCTCTATTGTGATAGGCAAAGGGCAAGTCATCTTTGCAAGAATCCTACCTTTCATTCGAGGTCAAAACACATAGATGTTCGATATCATTGGATTCGTGATGCATTGGAAGAAAGTTGTTGGAGTTCGACAAAGTGCATACAGATGATAATGGCTCGGACATGATGACTAAATCTCTACCAAATGAGAAGTTCATTTTTTGTTGCAAGGAAGCGGTTTTGGTGCTGCCCTCCATATGAGTTGGAGGGGGAGATTTGTTGGGTTGGTCCAACTACATATGGTGGTTGGGTTGACCGGTTTTTAAGGAGTGATTGTAATTGTTTTGGTTGAGTTATTTTTAAACTTATTGGGAAGTTCAAAAGTAGTATTCTAGAAGTCTCTATTTGTAAATAGAAAGATTGTTTAAATCTGGATTTATAGAGAAGAAAGCAAGGGGAGTGAAAGAGCAAAAAGAAGAGAGGAGAAGAAAAGATAAGGTTGCTGGGAAGTATTTGTTTTTCCAGCAGGTCAGCCTGTTCAAGAGAGCACTCCGGAGAAACACACCGTTGGATCGTCTTGAAATTTGACGTGATTGTTCAGGACTCTTTGGGCTTCAATCCTACCAGAGGGATCGGTGTTGAGATCTCTGAATTGTCGGGAATCGCCGCTGGACAGAGAGTCTACGAATCTGTTTGGTCTCTGGAATTTTCCCTTCATCTTGTTGATTTGGTCTTGTTATCCACCGTATTCCTGAGTATCCATTGTGGTGTATTGGTGATCCAAAAAGGTTGTTCTTGAGGTGTTTTGTAATCCTCTAGCTATCCTAAGGCATCCACCTATTCATCTCCAAGACTATCATTTGAATTCTAGTGTGGTAGACATTCGTTAGCCGTTGTTGTCTCTTATGATGGACTTTCTGACTCTTTTCAAAAGTTTGCCTTGAGTGTGGTTGTTCAGTAGGAACTACATACCTTTGAGGAAGCTATGCTTGATCCTAGATGCAATGGTGCAGTTTAAGATGAGCTTGGAGCTCTTAATGTGAATCATACATGGAAGGTTGTTCCAGACAGTTGACAAACACAAACTTGGAAGCAAATGGGTATTCAATTTGAATTTGAAATTTGATGGAAGTGTGGATAGGCATAAAGCAAGATTGGTTGCTCACGGATTCAAGCAGATTTATGGAGTTGTTTTCTGGATACATTCACACCAGTTGCAAAGATTAATACTGTGAAGACTTTACTTGTTATAACTGCAACACAAAATCTACACTTGCAACAAATGGACGTGTCCAATAAGTTTTTTCATGGAGACCTGACAAAGGAAGTTTCTATAATATAATACCAACAGGGTTAGAAGCACCACCAGGTACTTGTCTCAGGCTCAGAAAATCTCTTTATGTACGAAAACAAGTCAGTCGATAGCTGACCAATTCCCTATTACACCATGGATTCAGAAAAACTCATTCATATTATTCCATGTTCATTAAGGATGTTGGTCAGTCACAAGAAATATTGCTGGTTTATGTTGATGACATTATCATGGCTGGTAGGGATTTGTTAAAGATTGAAGAAGTAAAAGACTATTTGCGACAACAGTTCAAAATCAAAGATTTAGGAGAACTTAGATATTTTGTAGGCCTTGAGATTGCTCGCTCAAGGAAAGGAATTTTTGTTAATTAGATAAAGTATTGCATGGAAGTTCTTACTGATGTAGGTTTGTTAGAAGCAAAAGGGATTAGAAGTCTCATGGAGGTCATTCACAATTGAGTATGAAATAGGGAAAACCTCTTAAGGAGGGAACAGTTTCTAGATCCTCCTCTAAAGCTGAGTACAAATCATTGGCACATCTTGTTTTTAAAGTGTTACAAGAGACTTAGGCATCGTTTTCCGCCTTGGATTTGGGCCCAGGAATTTTCCAATTGCAATAAATGGGACCAATTCCGTGTTTTTGTATGGAATTTCGCTCCAAATTCGTGGACTTCTAAAAATAGAATTACCCCAAATTCTACTCAAAATGGACTTCCACAATCCCATTTGAACCGAACGGATTATGCAAATCCCATCTTTTTTACACAGAGTCCCCAAAAATACCTTGACAAAAAACACAACTCATCCTCAAAAGAAAAAAACAATAGAGAACTCTCTCATGGCGTACCCACTTCCTCCATCTCTGGCGTGGCCCCGGCGTCCGACTTCCAGTTATTTCTGGTCGTCGATCTCCTCTCTCACAAGCTCGTCGTTAGTCTCTGTTCGTCTATATATTCGTTAGTTGTCGATTTCTTTATCTCCTAAACCTAGCTCGTTCAACATCTTTCATCGTCCCTCATCTTCCTCAGCGATGTCAATCGATGGCGGTGTATAAGTTTTTTCGTCACTTAACAGAACGCAATTGACTGAAAACAAGGGAAGGGAAGTGTCCACGATCATGGGAAGTGAGGTCTGTGATTTCAATCGAGCAACTGATTTTGGGGGTTCAATCTAATCGACGTTGGCGATTATTTCAATCCAATAATTGATTTTGTGGCTTCAATGATGTATGCGATTTTGGGTAACTGGCATATTGGGAGTCAGCTGGAGTTTTTTCTTCTTGTTGATCATGAAGAAGAAGATGATAATGATTTATGTGGTGTGTTTTTGGGTGTCTGCGTTGATAAGGAAGAAGATGAGAAAAGATAGGATAAGGGATTGTTTGGTCATATTGTGTTGTAAATAAAAGCAATTTCAATAACATAAAACTAATCGGAAAATATGAAATTAAAATACATAGAAATTAGGGAATCTCATCAATTTTAATTTTGAAGAATTGGGAAATCCCCCTAATTTACAAAATCCGAGCGGAAAACGATGACTTATTTGTTTTTCCCGTTGCTGAATATTGTTGCCAGCTGTCATTACCTTTCTGTAATTTCCGTTCACCCTATAGTAAGTTTCTGTTGGGATATAAACTCAACAAACTGTAATAAAAGAGCGAATACTTTTCTGCTCCAATTTTCTCTCTTCTTTTAATTCACTCTAAATCCCCTGAATTCATCGCTGATCTTTGCACCTAATCTAATACATCTCAAGTCTCAAAACTTAGACTATATTTTCCGATTAAATGACAAAAATCCTGCAGATAAATGACTTGTCGCCAATTTTGATTTGCCTAGGGTGAAAATATCTCCGTAAAAATTGTCTTGTTTGTCATTAATTATTATCACCGGATTTGGAGTAAGTGAAAGAAACAAACAGTGGAATAAGTGAAGAGAGAGAAAGAGATGAAGGGAGAGAGATGACAAAATCCAGCAATAATTAAATTTTTTGTCACTTCAAACAAGGGGAAATGAAAACCCTCATATGGCATATTTGAGGTCAACGAGTATTCAAAGTCTGGTGGTTTTGGAGCGGATTTTTTTAATTGAAAAACACGGATTCATTTTTTACCGTTGAATTTTGCAAAATCCTACCTATTCGACCGCGCGGAAAACATAGTCTTAATATTTGAAAACAAACATAAAAGTTTCTTTGAAAATAAATATCAAAGTTATGTTTCTTCGGCAACATCTGACAAATATCCAAGGATGTTTTTTAAAAAATATCAATGATTAAAATGATTTTTGCAAATTTGAATTAATTAGACGGTGTGACAATCTCAACTCCTGGAAATTTTGAGTAGATGCAAAGGTCAGGCAAACAAGCTCTTCAATGGGTTACAATGCTATTGAATTGGTGATGTTTCGAGTGTGTGATTCAATGGTTTCAGAAATCGGACAAGTGTTTTCATATTTGATAGACCCCCTTGTTCTTGAATTCTTGACTATCCGCCATGTTCTTTCGGTGATTCAAGTGAGGTACCGTAAAGTCTTTAAAATACTCTTAGATTCAGGAGAAACTGTTCGTCTAATTACCTCCTCATGCGATAAAATCAAAATAGGACAACTGCTCCCAGAATGCCTCAATTTTTTTGGGTCTCTTACTTGGGTTTCTCTTACTCAAGGCGATGTTCTAAAATCTTCCTAGTGAAGGGACAAGGACACGTTACTGCATCTTGACCTAGGCTTTGAGATCTTTGTACTTTGAGACTGACCTATAAAGCTTCCCAAAAATGGAGAAGTCACCATATCAATTTATTGCTTGGTTTTGCTTTCCTGTTCTATAACAAACATCGTAACTATTACTAACTTTTGTCACTTGGTTGAAGAATAATATAACGAAATTAATAGTGTTTTAAGGGTCATTCCATTAATCGTCAAAGTGGCAAAGTAATAGATACACAAGAAAACTTAGAACATCTCTTTTACAATAATCGGCCAATTTAAAGGAAGCCACCCTAACCGAGCCTTTTGAGGGATCCAATCTGCAGCTTTGTCTAGATTTTGTCCAGTGTACCGTACCAAAATATGCGGATGAGAACAAAGCAGAGAAGACACACTACCAAGGTAATCGTAGCACTAACATGGCTATATGAAGTGGAAGGGGATGCTTCTTTCTGAAAATGAAGGTGATCCTTGATTTTCATATGTTCCATAACAAGACCACAGCTTTTATCAATGTCGAAAAATCAAGACAATCCGAAAAACTAAGTGGTGAAAGAGTCATTAGGGAGCGGGCCTATAAGGGGGGAGAAGCCATAGCCCAAGCAGTAAACACATGAGAGCAAGAAAAAAAGGATAATGGAGGATAGATTCTTCCTGAGAATGGTAGATGAGACACAAGGGATTCAGGGCACATTGTCGTTTGAACAAGTAGTTGCAAGAGTCTTGTAAATGCATCTCCAAAGGAAGAACAAATCTTAAGTAGAAGCAAGAGGCTCCACAACCACTTCCAATCCTTTGCATCGACCCGTCTGATTGAATTAGGCCCATGTCACCAGTAGGAAACTTCGTGTGAACGACGTAGTAGGTGGAGTGAACTGAGAATGCCCCATCATTAATGAATTTTCACTTCCAGGCATCATCAAGATCGGGAGGCCCAATGGAAATCCGAGCGATAGCAGCACGTTGATCGTGGTCGCAGTATAAACCAATAGTGTAGGAGTACCACCGCCGAGGGTTATCAATGATCCACTCAACCACAAAATCAAAAGGGCTAGTATCCACTCTAAGCCGGCGAATCGGAAGACTAGGCAGCCAGGAGTCCTTTTTTATGGAGGTGGTGTTTCCCTTACCAATGACCTTGCCAATGTCGAGGTTAAAACATCCATTGAATTGAAAATACTAGCCCAAATCTAGGAGGGCATTGAACCTTTCTTAGCCTCCAATTAACTTTTGTGTTGTTGAAGTAACAGCTTTTGAGGGGCTGAGCCCGAAAGACATCTAGGTTGTTAAGGAGGCGCCATCCAAGCTTGGATAGAAGAGCCAGATTGAATGAGTGAAGATCTCTAAACCCGATGCCACCCTTTCTTTTGGAGGAGCCAGATTGAATGTGTCGACGTGACACCAGTGGATGGACCATTTATGGGATGAGCCCGACCACAAAAAATTATGGAGCTTGTTGTCCATCTTCTTAATAATAGCTTTGCGGAGCAGGAATAATCCCATAATGTATGTTAGAATAGCTTGCACCACAGCCTTAAAAAGAGTCTATTTGCCGGCATGAGAGAGTAGGTTGCTT
This sequence comes from Linum usitatissimum, assembly GCA_030674075.2. NCBI lineage: Eukaryota > Viridiplantae > Streptophyta > Magnoliopsida > Malpighiales > Linaceae > Linum > Linum usitatissimum. Next base: position 4,633,592 of record JAUJYP020001424.1, read on the forward strand.
TTCCAAGATTGCGCTTGAGAGTCGATCCTATTGAGAAGGTACGAGAAGGTGTCCCACTGAGCAACCCAAAGCCCAACAAATGTTCGCTTGTAGAAGGTCGCCCACATTCTTACTAAAGAAAATTGAGGATTTAACTGGGTTCACCTCTTGGCTGATGACTGCTCCATACCCATTGATTCTACTCATGATAGTCTCACCATCCTTGTCCATGGGTTTCCCAAACACAATAGTTTCATTAGGAAAAAGGTAGTGAGTGAGAATAGGATCGCGCTAGTTGAGGCGAATGTAGTGGATATCCCCATTGAAGGCACTCTTCTCAATCATAAAAGAAAGCGCTTTGGTCACGAGGATGAACATGAACGGGGATATGAGGTCCCCTTGGCGAATGCCATGCTTCGGAGAAAAGAAAGTCGAAGGTTGACCGTTAAAACCGAGAATTTGACTATTTGGGTGCACGCCTTGATCCAACCCCACCACTTTTCAGAGAAGCTATAGATTCGAAGGAATCCAGGCAATTCCAATCGACTAGATCATAAGCCTTGCGCTTGTCTAAATTCAGGCACCATGTCTCTCTTGTTGCTATTATTCCTCATTCAAACAAATGGAGTGCCTCATGAACGACAATAATACTATCCTGAATCGATCGCTCAATGGTAAAGGCCACTTGGTTCTCAGAAATAAGAGTGTCAATCCAAACTTAAGGCGGGAAGCAATGATCTTTGCAATTATCTTATAGGGAAGTTACAGCAGCTGGTTGGTCTGAATTCAATCGTAGAAGTTGGATTGGAAATTTTAGGGATGAAAACCAAATGAGTATCATTCCATTCGGGCACCATGATCCCAAAAGAGAAGAAAGTCGTAACTTCTTTGCAGAAGCAATGACCAATCAGCGGCCAAAAACGATGGCAGAAATGGTCTGAGAAACTATCAAGGCCAGGAAACTGTTTGGCCACAAGACTAAAAACCGCCACTCGGATCTCCTCGTCGTATGTGTCATCGAGTGTGATTCGCCCTTACAAAAGTATTTAATATATTGATTGTAATTTACCCTTACAATTATCCTTATAAGCCTCCTGCAATTATAATGTAAGTTGAACTCAACAGGCTATGGCTTAATAAGTTGACGAAAGTAGAAAGAAAATGAGTGGAGAGCTGTTTTCAGTCTGCATTCAGAAAGAGGGTTTCCTGTAATAAGAAAAACAAGTAGAACAAAATAAATTTACTCAGTTTCGATAAACCCATCATTATATTCATCAGAAAGATATCAACCCCTCATCCATTTAAAAACAATGTCCAAGTATTGAATTAAGATGATAATAATAAACTTGTACAACAAGGCAACATAACCCTCTTGTTGTCCAGAACCCTGGCAATTTTCCCAGAACAGCAGATCAGTATTGCCTAAAACATGCAACTTTCACACATCTACTGGTGTTCCAAGTCAAACCACGACCAAACTGCCCAAGAGATCTCACAGAAACCATATGTTCTCATTTAACTGGGATTTTTTTTATAGAGAAGTTGTTTAATTGCATTCGTAAACTAGTTAAGCTTTTGAGGAATTTACTGGAAAGGAGCAGGAATGCCTTGTTTCTTGTTGACTATTGCCATTGCCAAGTACCTGGTTCCCATCCCAATGGGTGTTAGTTCCTCGGGTCCTTCCCAGAAAGGGGCTTCCCCTTCCCCTACCAAGCGCCAGTATCCTGTTCTTAACGACTCTGCTTGTTCATCCGTACAACTCTCTAGCAATGCTTCTACTCGGAAGTTTATCCCCAGTAGTCCTAGAAACTGAGACTGCATCAGTGGCCCATGCGCCTCTACATTTTCTGTCAACAACAAATTTAACTTAGCTCCTGTCTTTTAATTTTAAACAACAATCTTAAGGGAAACCAAGACCTGAAGCTTCCTCTGCTGTGTGCTTGATTGAAGCAAAATCGACATATGCACTGAGGTCAGCAGACCCAGGATCATCCAGTATGTTGACGAACTTGTGTTTCCTGATCGCCTGCATGTGTGTAAGTTTTCAGAGACACAAGCTCTACAAATCCTAAATCTGGGATTCCAAGGATAGCTAACAAAGATGCATTATATATTTCCAACTTTGTTGTATTGCCAGCATTTAAGAAAAGCACATATTAATAACCAAGTGCGATTTATCTTAGAGCAAACGAATAGTAATGTACAAAATCACCTGCAAACTATCCGAGACCACTCCATTGAGGCCATAGTCGATTATCAAAGCTGCACCTCCATCACAACTAATTCTCTGTGCAATTGAATGAGTCAAGTCAATTGCTTTGGGGCAAATCTCAATCTGATTAAGATTTTCTACTTCTTTAGCACTGGCCCACTTGCATCGTTTCATCAAGTACAGAGTGGCTGGTGTTGGCTGGGAGGACAGAACAAAGCGCAACCTGATGGAATGATCATCAAGCAGAAACCAAATATTTCAAGATACGGTGCTTTTTTATTGAATTACAAAAAAAGTAACTTACTTTGAATCGTCTCCTACGTCAACCATTTTTTCTGACCAACCACGAGAAGACTTCTGTAGAGCATCATCATCAGATTGACAAACAAGATAGAAATGTAAGTAACCGTAACCTAGAAGAAGACGAACAGAAGAAAACAATGCCTAGAATGCAGAACCTAGTCTGACTTGTGTCGAATGCATGTAATCCTCCACAGTACAACCACACAACAAACTCCACTCCATTTATACTGGCAATGGCAACAACTCAATCCTTATGTTACATTTTTTCTTTCTACAGAATAGTCGGCTGAAAAACTCGCCAAAAGACCTTTGACAGCATAAGGTGATAACAGTAATGGAAGTCACCAATACTACCATGGGGCCGGACCTTTAGTAGTTTAGTGTATCTGTTTTCCATTACCTTTGGTGACTCTGTTTAGGAGACTAATCCCTGGATACTAGGAACCAATTGCAAATAGTTCTGACAGAGACTGGCATATAAAAAAAATGAAAATATATTGATAATTAACATCCATCGCATCAACTGTTAGTTTAGAGGAAAGCCAAGTTCACAAACCTGAAACTGGTGGACAGGTAGAGCATCATAGAACTCATGAGCGAGGATGATTGTAGGAGCTAGAACATTAGAAACAAAGCACAGACATCAGTTGAAAGAAAGATTTAGCTGTACAAACAAAGGAAAATCATACTTTATTAATACTGACTTTGTCAACTGAAACTTAAAATTCCACCGTAATCTATTTATACATAATGAAACTAGTGTATAAGTTAACTTCATACATCCAGATGGAACTTGCTCCAGTGAAGAGTACCATGTCACAGGACTTCCTGTAATTGCACTAACTGTTTTTCTTTCACCTGTTTCACCTGCATCATCCTCATCCTCGCATTTTAGATTCTGATGCTGTATCTTCTGCAGAACAGGACTGCATTCTACCAAGTGAATATGCAGCGAGGCTGTAAAGTTCTTGAACTTTGCTGCACCCTGAGACAACATTAATAAACTATCGGCTAGGAAAACTAACATTCCATAAGTAGTGGGAACCAAGATTAGTAATCTAGGGGATATGCCTTATAGAAATTTCTACTTCAAGCCATATTCAACAAATTGTTATGTTTTGAAATGCATACCCGCAATAGATCAACCATGAGAGTACCTCGACCCGGTCCCAGTTCAACTAGATTGACTTTTGTTGGTTGTCCCATTTGTTCCCACAAACACATAGCCCAGACACCAATCATCTATGATCAAATCACCATCAAAAGAAAATCAAGGGATCAGCCACAGCAGGTAACTAAGTAATCATAGTTAAAGCAATGAACAATATCAACCTTAAAAGCATTAATTAGAATATTAGGATCCGAGTTAGCAAGAACTACCTCCCCAAACATCTGGCTGACCTCAGGAGAGGTTATGAAATCACCATCTGTTCCAAATACATCTCGGTTGATATAGAACCCAAACTTGGGGTTCGTCAAAACTTCTTCCATGTACTCTGCCACTGAGATTGGGCCTCCTCTAAACTGAGAACCATCAGTCGTAGAAAAATCAAAAGACTAAGTTATGATGTTGGGGTTAACATGGATTTGATCAACGGCCCTCACAATTAGTTGGCATATGAAAGCTACTATTAGATGACAAAGAATTAGCAGAAGTACAAAAAGTCAGAAAACTGAACTTCAAATTATAGATAGATATCCTAACAGATCTTTTGACAAACTAGGAGGCACAACAGAGTGGAACATAGAGTTGCCATTTGACTCTTCAAATTATAGATATTCTCAGACATTTCACAAACATGGTAGAGACACTGAAATAAGATAAGTAAATAAACAAGAATAGAGTTAAGATAAGCAAGAATAACTGAAAAATGTGTAGCAGAAGTTGAATAATTCAGGAAAAAGGAACCTTGATAATCCCTTTAAGGTGCTTCACCAGTTCACTCTCCGACGTGGGTTCATGAGAATGCTCTGCAACATGTACACGCACGCAAAGGACGTAGCTTCATCAAGAAAGGAGTTTGACAGCACACTTGGACGTTTTCAGAGAATCGTGTTAGAGAACAAACCAGGTAGATGATAGAGTCCTGACCGGTCGACGGAAATGGTGGCGGCCGGATGCTGTTCGCCGTTCTCCTGGCGGCCGACAAAACCATCGTCTGGGCTTTGCGGTTGGGAAGAGGAAGAAAATCGAATACATCTGATTAGCGAAGAAACTGATGATTCCGGTGTAGGATTATTGATGAAGAGATGCCCCGATCGTCGCAATAGCAGTTTCCTCAGCAGCATTTTCGCTTCTGCTCCCCCAGTCTCAGCGACAGATTATCAACCGAAAGAGCTACTTAGGCGAGCTGGCGCAGATGAAAATCACGGGCGGCTGACCACTAGCCTTACTTGGGTCTCCGTCGGCGACTATTGGGTCGTCGTCATCTTCAATGCACCGGCGGTACTGGAAGTTTGACAACGAACAGATGGGAAACTATAATTTGTACCGCTAAAAAAGCCCTAAATTTTACTAAGAAAACGTCTTAAATTTTAATATTATTAAATTAACAAACATAAAATTATATGAATATCTTTCTAACTTTCTCTTTAAATACACTAGTTGAAGTCAAATAAAATACACTTTTTATTTTTCGTAAACTTTCAGAGTTCAAATCCTCTCAAATCAGTCTCCGAAACCGACAGCCCACCACCGCCGCGGGAGCCACCACCGCCGCCAGAGCCACCACCGCCGCCGCCCCGCCGACGGAACAGGTACAAAAAGAAAAAAAATTTGTTGGTTGCCACGCCGACGTGCCTCCAAACGGTCCTATTTAATTATTATTATTTTTTAAAATTTAAAATTTAATAATTATTTAATTTAAAATTAGTAAATTAGTAATTAATGAATTTGTAATTAATTAATTAGTAATTAATAAATTTTGTAATAAATAATAAGTAATTAATAATTACTTATTGTAATGTACTTAATTAGTGAATATAAAAAAATAATTTATAATTATGAATTAATTATTATAATTTTTTTATTATTCGGAAAAAAATATAAGGCTATTTTACTAATTAAGAAACAGTAATTATGGTATAATTAATTAAATAGTCACAATTAAAACGAAATTACCAAATTAATAAATTTATTAATAAATAATATTTAATTAATAATTACTTATACTAATTTACTTAATTAGTGAATATACCAAAAATAATTTAAAATTAGGAATTAATTATTATAATTTATTTATTATTTGGGAAAAATATAATGCTATATTACTAATTACGAAACAGTAATTAGGGTATAATTAACAAAATCGTCACAATTCAATTGAAATTACCAAATTAATAAATTTGGTAATAAATAATAAGTAATTAATAATTACTTATACTAATTTACTTAATTAGTGAATATACTAAAAATAATTTATAATTATGAATTAATTATTATAATTTATTTATTATTCGTGAAAAAATATAAGGCTATTTTACTAATTACGAAACAGTAATTAGGGTATAATTAATTAAATCGTCACAATTAAATCAAAATTACCAAATTAATAAATTTGGTAATAAATAATAAGTAATTAATAATTACTTATACTAATTTACTTAATTAGTGAATACACCAAAAATAATTTAAAATTAGGAATTAATTATTATAATTTATTTATTATTTGGGGAAAATATAAGGTTATTTTACTAATTATGAAACAGTAATTAGGGTTTAATTAATTAAATCGTCACAATTTAATCGAAATTACCAAATTAATAAATTTGGTAATAAGTAATTAATAATTACTTATACTAATTTACTTAATTAGTGAATATACCAAAAATAGTTTATAATAATGAATTAATTATTATAATTTATTTAATATTAAAGTGAAATAGCAATCATTCATTATAATTAGTACAAAAAAGTGAATACAAGTTTAACATTTGTAATTAGTAGTTCAACTTTAGAGTGTTAGTTTTGTAATTAATAATTATTATTTCAATTGTATATATAGTTAGGAGCGATGTCGACGGGAGATGATGACTTGCCGCGGTTTATTGGGCGCCCTGTTTCTGCATCAAATAGGAAATTATTAGAGGAGAAATTGAGGGGAAAGAAATTTAGACTAGGGGATGATAAGGAGTCTAGTTCTCAGTTTCAGATTCCTGGTCCGATATACTTTGACCCCGATCTGCAGTCTGCTGATAGGGAGTTTACCGTGGAGGAGATTTTTGCTAGCCACCCTCCAGATTTAGCTAATGACATCCACACGATTCGGGATGACTCCGATGGCGAGGATGAGCAGATCCCGTCGGACGGTGATGGCGATGATGATGAGGATTGTGATGCCTCCTTTAGCCCTTTCTTGTTGGACAGTGCACGCTCGCGGAAGAGAGCAGCAGGGAGAGGTGCAGCTGGACCATCTGGCTCTGGAGCGGGTGCTAGATCCTCCCGTGGGTCACATGGCTCGTCTACTGTAGGGCCTAGGCGGGACAGAGGAGGGCGTTCTACAGGGGTCCACTAGAACAGCACCGGTGGGGAGTGGTTGCTTACTGATCCAGCTCCCGGAGGACCCCGAATCCCTACTGTGATCCCTAGTTTCGGCGGTCACATAGCCCACCGCATATGAACACAGGGTTTGGACTCGAGGCCGGCATCCACGTTCAGACTCCGCCTCTCCAAGGCTAGGGTCATGAGGCTGGAAAGGTTTCGGTGGCCTTCCGATGAGGCACGGCAGATGGTCGATGCCTCTGGGGTGTTACACCTTGGTCGGTTTATGTCGTGGAACTTAGATCTCCCCTTACTGTTGGCATTCGTTGAGAGGTGGCAGTCAGACACTAACACCTTCCACATGACATTCGGAGAGATCACGATTACCCTACATGACGTGTTGTACCTGCTGCGGCTCTCCATTCGAGGTACACAACTCAGTTCGGAGGGTGATAGGGCGTATGTGAGCCAGCTCTCCTCTATGCTTAACGTTGATAGGGATGAGATCAGGCGTAAGTGCTACAGAGCTGGCGAGTTTCATCTGGACCACCTAGTAGAGGCTGTTGAGGTGGGAGACCTTGACGATGCGAGCACAACAGTTTGTTACTTGATGGCCTTGCTGGGTTCTACGGTATTCTGTGACAGGAGCCAGAACCGTGTCCGTATTGGGGTTCTCGAGGGGTTACGAGACGTGCGGATGACTCGGGAGTACAGTTGGGGTGCGGCTACAATGTCTTTCCTGTACAGGCAGCTCGGGGTTGCTTCTCGAGCGGGGTCTACTTCCCTATCAGGTTGCCTTACTCTGTTACAATCGTGGATATATGAGTACTTCCCCAGCTTGCGTTGTAGGCAGACCCCGGCCCCACGTGCTACAGGCGAGACACTTGCAGGGAGGTGGGAGGGACCTCAGATCGTTGAGAGAATAGCTGATGCGGATTTGAGGCTAGCGACACTGCGATCCGTTTTGGATGGGCTGACGCATGCCCACGTCGATTGGATGCCATTCGGTCCACCAGACTTCGACGGTGAGGCTCGGTGATCCATGTACAATGGGGGCATACATGCATTCGACTACGTGGAGCCCCACGATCCGAGTCGTGTGTTGCGTCAGTACGGCTACCGGGAGATGATCCCAAATTCCATTCTCACGCCCGAGTTAGCTTCTTGACCGGCCGATGGGACGCAGTACGTAGTCAGGCACGTGAGGTTTGACTACAGCCGGTTTTGACATTTGCTGGCCTCGATGTACTTCAACACGCCTAGTGTGGTGGGACTACAGCCTGACGGTAACGCGTCCCCGAAGTACATGGCGTGGTACCTCGACCGTACACACCCCCAAATCGTCCCCACCCGTGCACCTGATATGCCACATCCACCTATGGTTCGTAACGTTCTAGATTAATGTATTTTCTTTTTTATCTTCCGTTTACAAATGTGTTTATACTCGTCATTATGTCTTTTTATGTAGGCTCCAGAGCAGGATATGCGAGCTTACTGTGCTGGGATGGCCCCCCTACACATGTCAGGTGGTAGGGCCCAGTTCATCGAGCGGGCGGGAGAGTACTACGATATCGTGGAGGGCATGCGCGGGTTGTGGTCTCAGTATGCTCCGTAGACGCTCGTTTTCCATTTCAGTATTGTTATGTACTTTAGTTTGGATATTTACTGTATCTTGTACTTATGTTGGGATTGTATTTTCACACTTTTGACAGTATCGTTCCAGTTATTAGTTATGTTGCATTATGATCTGGATTTATGTACCCGACTTTTATGTTATCCGTAATTTGGTGTCATGGTTGTGTACGTTAAATCATTTTGCGCAACATGTTGCAGCCGTAGGAAGTCATTTATTCAAACAACGAAACGTCCGTAGTTTGGATACATTATTAGTCAGTACATAATTGAAATGCGTACACATAAACATATTGGTCTCATAAATCATTATTCAGGACATAATTGAAAGACGTACACATAAACACATAACTTAGCCTAAACCCTCAATCAGAAACATCGAATACATCATCAACTCCCGCGCTAGGGGAGTTGGGATTATGCCCCCCTGATCACGGAACAACTGCAGTTCATCCCGATACATATCAAGCGACAATGCTGTGCGAGTCTCCCCCTCGGCCTCTTCCCACACCGGATGGAACGGCGGCATTGGCCTCACCCTGTCCACCTCAGTCAACTGGATCTGTAACCAATGGTTGCCCGTGCAAACCAGCTCCACGACTCGATCTGGACGCTGAACGTGTCGGGCACGCAGCGGTAAGTATGTCGTCCCAAATGTGTGCTGACTAATCGGCGCCCTAGCCGATGCGAACACCACGAATGCCCAATTATAGCGGGATGCAAATCCGATAAGGTCGGCATCCCTCATCCAGAATTCAGGTTCGCAGAACTCTGTAGTACCCAACACCCTTCTCTTCACGTAGTCTTGATCCTGACCCGATGCTACATATACTTGCTCGTACCCGGCGTTCCACCCAGATGACAGAAGGCCCCAGAGGTCTTCCCTTATCTCAGAGTACCGCTCCTCATTTTCATAAACAAGATGCGCTATAATGCGAAAGCCACAGTTACCATCGGCCCCGGGATTGTACTAGTCGATAAGTAGGTCTCTGACACTCTGCGGAATATAATCATAGTAAGTGAATTCACTTTGTTTACCTCCCGTAGGCGTACCTCCTGTTTCATGAGGAAAATGGGTTAGGAGGCTAAATGGTATAGTAACGAAGTACAAATCCCATGAATGAACAAGCACATACGACGTATCAGTTTTCTTGTTGCGTGAGGTAGCAGATTTAACCTTCTCCCACTACGAAGGTTCCATCGCATTTTGCCGCCGTGGTGGTCTACCTTTCGGACCGCCAGATGTCTTCGGATCCTGCAAACCCTCCGCATCTGGATATAGCTGGGACTGAAGGAGTCCCCCAAACTTTCCACATCCTCAACTGTTTTGCACCAAATATCGCGTTCAGCACGGACTTCATTTTCCCACTCTGCACGGTCGGGTGGGTCGTTGTAGTCCAGTGTGGCCCAAAAGCGGTGCAGGTGCCTCCTGTACAGCAAGCGGTCCTCCTCCAAGCGCCCACTTATGCTTGCAAGGGAGCCACTCTGAAGCAAGATACTGTATTAGCTCTTCGCTCCAGCCACCTTCTTGTAAATCACTCCATTTTCTGAAAAACATTTGGGTGGTTGTTGCATTCAGTACTTGCCCCCATGGACCCCAGATGAATTTCTCAGCTACATCTCTGTCGTACAACCGCGTAACCCTACTTTCGATGTTCCGTTTCATATGCCACACACAGCGCAAATGTGCCGAAGAAGGAAATACGTCTTCTAGTGCAACTGCCAGTCCACGTTCTTTATCTGTGACGAAAGCATTTGGCACACGACCCCCAAGAACTAAACGTAATTGGTTCAATGCTCATGCGTACGACTCGGTTGTCTCATCTTCCAGTAGTGCCAATCCTATATTGAATTTTTTCTTCACCGGAGTCACGCCTACAAACTGCACAACCGCCTTCTTGTAAAGGTTGGTTTTGTAGGTAGAGTCGATTAGGATCACAAAATACCAAGCATGCAACATGCGAACTGACTCCGCATGTGACACATACAGATGACTGACATGGTCGCTGGAATCCTTTATGTACTTCGTAAAGTACCCCATTTTACGCGCCTCTGTCAACGCCCATTGCATGGGGTTCATAGTTCCCAACCTACTCCGCCGTATTTTGACTGTCTCGTTATAAATCTGTCTTATGTTGATCCGCGCCCGTACTCATTGTTCAGAATGCTCTGCATCTGTCTTGGCGGAACATGGTTCTCCTCCAACTGTCTAATGTGATCTTTCATCTCGTCGGTAAGCTGATTTCGCTGTTGTGTACCTTCATGCCACAACTCGAACTGGTGGTTGTGAAGTGACCTAAAAATCCCGCGTTAAAATCATCTTTAACGGTGTCAATCCTCCATTTCCACTCAGCGTCAACAAAGGTAGGCCGCACACACACCATGAACGTACAACCTGTGAAGGATGTTGTAGTCGTACGCGAAGACTCTGAAGTCGTTGTGGATTGCAATGGGCTCCTGCCACCATGGGAGCAGTATAGGTACAAACGCTTTTCTTCTTCACGTGGGTTCTTCTTATGTGAGCCACGCGTCAATTGAAACCCTAAGCCTAGGGCAATGTCCTTAGATAAAATTATACGTAAATTAAATTATTTTAATATAATTTTTCTGTTATTTTAAAAAATTAAAAAAAAACGTACGGGCGGTCGGCGTCGGGTGCCGATCGCCGTGAAGGGCGGTCGGCAGTGGAGGCCGACGGTGTAGTCTAATGGTCGGCGGTCAACGCCGATAGTGGTGTGTAATGATCAGCGGTCAACGTCGACCGTATTATAATTTTTTATTTCATAATTCTATAAATTAAATACAAATAACTAAATTAACCAATATTTTTGTAAACAAAATTCAGTTTATGAATTGTTTTTATTAATTTATCATAATTATTTACAATTTAAAAATACCGTTTAAAAATTTAGGCTATAGATTATAGGGTTTAGGCTTTATGATTTATGGTTTAAGCTTTAGGGTTTAGGATTTATGATTTATGATTTAGGGTTTAGGCTTTAACTTTTAGGATTTATGATTTAGGGTTTAGGCTTTAGGATTTAGGGTTTACACTTTATGACTTATGGTTTAGGATTTAGGATTTATGATTTAGGGTTTAGGCTTTAACTTTTAGGATTTATGGTTTAGGGTTTAGGCTTTATGATTTAGGGTTTAGGCTTTAACTTTTAGGATTTATGGTTTAGGGTTTAGGCGTTATGATTTACGGTTTAGGGTTTACGGTTTAGGATTTATGATTTAGGGTTTAGGCTTTAACTTTTAGGATTTATGGTTTAGGGTTTAGGCTTTATCATTTACGGTTTAGGGTTTAGGATTTATGATTTAGGGTTTAGGCTTTAACCTTTAGGATTTATGGTTTAGGGTTTAGGCTTTATGATTTACGGTTTAGGATTTAGGGTTTAGGGTTTAGGATTTATGATTTAGGGTTTAGGCCTTAACCTTTAGGATTTATGGTTTAGGGGTTAGGCTTTACGGTTTATGGTTTAGAATTTAGAGTTCATGATTCTACGGTTACGGTTTAGCAATTACCGATCTAGTAATTGTTTGTAATTCATTTTAGGAAATTAGGGTTTAGTCATGGTAATTATGAGATATTTTAAAATATTATGTTATGAAGTTTACAATATTAATAAGAGAAATTGAATTTATAAATATTATCGTCTATTTTTACTAAATATTTTATTTGAACTATGAAATTCGTAAATATATTTAATTATCATATATATAATTATTAATTGGAATTGTTCCGTATATCTACAAATTCATTTTAATTATTTTACTTACTGCGACTAATTATTAATTTCAACACTTAGTTACGCAATAATTAATTACAATATATGTGTAATTAATAGTTACTAGAGTAATTAACATTAACAAAACTTTAAAATTATAACTACGATTTAAATTGAAATTAAATAAAAAAAATATTTTGGACGGCGTGCCGACCGTCGCACAAGGCGGTCGGCGGTCAACGCCGACGGCGAAGGGGTGCGGTCGGCACGCCGTCCGGTTTTACCTCTGGTACGGCGGCGGCGGCGGCGGCGGCGGAGGTCCGGGAAATTTCCGGCGGCGGAGGGGACAAAATCAAGAGGTTTTTAAAGGGTCGTTTGGAATGAAGTATAGCTATTCTTCGAAATTCCGCATTTTATAAAGAATTTCATTTTACTATTTAAGAGGCGATTACGTCATTTTACATTCGAACTCAAATAATTGGACGATATTAGGGCGTTGGTTCGTAAAAAGTAGGGCATCGTTTCATTTTTTTATTCTGCTCACGCTCTGGTACAGCCCAGCTTATTTTTAAGGGTTGGGCCAAGTCAGATGAAAAGCCCAGAACAAAAAGGTCGCCATTAAAGTTAGGAGCACAGACATTTTGTTATTCAATCATGAAGCTTCACACCAAAAAAAATTCAATCGTGAAGCTCAAACAAACCATCATGGTTGCGGCTGATTTTACAGGTTACGAATCACATTATTAAACCTCATATACAAAAGCAAGCTAGATGTTGCAGACTTATTATTTATTATCATCCTTCTTCTTCTACATTAACGTTATTAGCTAGTTTCTTCTCCTCCTTTCGCTTTGCTTCTTCTTTCGCCTTCTCCTCCTTAGCTTGATCCTCCTTTGCAGCTTCAAGTGCTTCAACCAAGTTCCTCAAACACATGTCCTTATCTTCTTCATCCAATTTGGGCATCAAATTCTCAGCAACATCAGCGGGTGTCATCTTGGTTTCCCCAATCAGTTCCTCAATCCTTGCAAACAGCTCATGCTCTTCAATATCCAGGTAATTTCTGACCAGTAGCTTGAAAGCCTCGAAGCAACAGTAGGACATTTCAACGTGCATGTCCATCCTCCCTCTCCTTATCAATGTCGGATCCAGCTTGTCCACGTAATTCGTTGTGAAAACTATGATCCTCTCTCCACCGCAGGCCGACCATATAACGTCTATGAAATTCAGCAGGGCCGATAGTGTCACCTTTCTGTCGCCCTTGCTCTCTTTCTCTTCTTCCTTTTTCGCTTTAGAATCAGGGTCTCTCGCTTCTCTCGATGTTTCTTCATCGCCGTCGTCGTTTTTAGCTCCTTTCTTGCCCTTCCTCTGACCGGTGAGATCAAGCGAGCAGTCAATATCTTCATGTTGGAAAATGGTGAAAGGGTGAATGAGAAATTGTATCTTGAGTATCTTGGTAACATCGATCTTGTATTCTAACCGAATCAAACAAATTTAGTCTACCACGGACACGTGGGAAAAGACAGATATTGGTTTAAATTAATCAGGTTTGTGTAATAATCGGAATCGAATGGGATAGTTACCAACACTCTCCTGTTTAAATGAATTCATGAGATTGTTGTAGCATTGATTGATAGCTAGCTACTTGTCTCTACACCACCTCATCATGTGATGATAATGCAAGCACCATTTACAAATGGTCATGAAAGTATGTGATCTGCAAAACCTTTAAATAGGTTGTCTGCCACTCTATAGCCTATATATATCGTGGTAGTTTACATTTGGTGGGAGAACAACAAGAGAAAGCACTCTATAGAATCCAATTCCCTACTATTTTCTGTTCTTCTCAAATCCTAGTCTCCATCTTCTTCTTCTGATCAGTGAGTCTTGTAAGGTCCAACTCAGGCGTAATTCGAATTCGGCAGCACGACATGTTGTTCCTGTCATTGTATCTTGGGAGGTAGACGCTTCATGGAGAGGACGAATCTATCTTAAGGAAACTGTGTCAAACACAGGCCTCGACATATTTCACTTTGTAACCTCTATCTATACTGTTTTAGTTAATATTGTTTTACAATCTTAAGATAGAATCTTTTCTAGTTTGGTAGGCAGTTAGTTGTCTACTTAGTGTTTATAGAGTTACAAGATACATGCATGTCATCTTCTTCCTATGGCAGTGCTATGCATGCATGATTTTCATACTTGCTTTAACTCTTTTCTACCATTTTTCCATGCATGATGCCACATGAATTTTGGTTGATGTCTTGTTTCATTTTGTTTCTGATGGTATATTTTGTTTATGATGGTTGTATACTAATTATAGTATATTCGGTAGTTAAGTTGAATGATTCATAATTGCATGTGATATATAAGACTGTCTTGGGAGTTTAGGAATTTGCTGGAAAAGATTGCTTTTGTGGGTCGTAAGCAAATGCTATCCTTGAACCCTTAATTTTATATTTTAATATCTGGTAACTAATTTGGTTTGTGTAACTGCAGAAAACTTTTTAAACATAACAAATGAGACTGAAACTCTCGGAGTTGGAATGACAATTCCTGTTGGAGATCAATCCATGCCTACAATTGGAGCACCACCGAACATGCAAGGACCCTCAATCGTGCCTCTAGTGGGAAACCAATCAATACCAACTGTTGTAGCAACAACGACTTTCCCACCTAACCACCTTGAAAAGCCAGAAAAGTTAACCGGAGTAAATTTTGCAACTTGGCAGCAGAAGATGCGCTTCTATCTGACCACACTAAATCTGGCCCGGTATTTAACCGAGGACACCCCTGAACCTGTGGAGAGAGATGACCAAGCTTTGATTGTGCTTAATGCTTGGAAAGTAGCTGAATATGTATGTCGCAACTATCTGTTGAATGGACTAGCGGATAACTTGTATACCATGTATAGTGGGAGTAATTCAGCGAAAGAACTTTGGGAATCACTTGAACGGAAATATAAAATCGAGAACGCTGGTACTAAAAAGTTCACATCGGCTCGATTTTTTTATTTCCGAATGGTTGATACAATCAGCATAAATGATCAAGTGCAACAACTCCAGCTTATCTTCCATCAAATGGAAGCTGAAGGGATGGGGTTACCCGAGTCACTCAAGGTGGCATCGATGATCGATAAACTTCCTCCATCTTGGATCGACTTTAGGAATTACCTAAAGCACAAACGAAACGAAATGACTCTCGAAAACCTCATCCGGAGGCTCCGAATTGAAGAAGATAATAGGTTAGCTATGAAAAAGATTTGTACACCGAATTTGGAAAAGGCTAACATTGCGGAGCATAGTTACTCCTCTAAAAAGAAGTTTGAGAAAGGTATTGGTTCCAAAGGGAAAGGGAAAGGGAAAGGTCCTGACTTGGGTGCCAAGGGAGGAATCCATAAGAAGAAATTCCTTGACAAATGCTACAACTGTGGGAAGATTGGTCATAAGGAATTCGAATGTAGACTTCCAAAGAAAGCTAAACAAGCTGATTTGGTTGATGGCGTCACTAAAGATGTGGAAGAAATGGACTTGGCCGTGATGGTGTCCGAAGTCAATCTGGTGGCATCGAACCCTCGAGAATGGTGGATCGATACTGGTGCGACTCGCCACGTTTGTTCGAACAAGGAACTGTTTAACACTCTTAAGGAGGTTGGAGAAAGTGGAAAGTTGTTCATGGGGAACTCATCCACCGCAAAGATCAAGGGAAGTGGGAAGATCATCCTCAAGATGACATCGGGGAAGGAGTTGACACTCAACAACGTTCTCTACGTGTCGAAGATTCAGAAGAATCTTGTTTCGGGAAGTCTTCTCAACAAACACGATTTTCGTATGGTGTTTGAATCTGATAAGTTTACTCTTACTAAGAACAGTGTGTTTATTGGAAAAGGTTATGTTGTAGATAGGTTGTTTAAGCTCAATGTAATGACCGTTAATAAAATGAAGAATGTTTCTGTTTACTTTCTTGAGTCTTCAATTTTGTGGCATGGTAGACTTGGTCACATAAATTTTGACTCTCTTTGTCGTTTAAGTAAACAAAATAGCATACCGAATTTCAAAAAGATTCAATATATAAATGCGAAACGTGTGTTGAAGCGAAATTGACGAGATTATCGTTCAAATCCGTTGAAAGAAATACGGAACCTCTTGATCTAATTCACACAGATATATGTGATTTAAAATCAATGCAAACAAGAGGTGGTAATAAATACTTCATCACATTCATAGATGATTGTACACGATTTTGCTAGGTCTACTTGCTTAAAAGCAAAGACGAAGCGATAGATAAGTTTATCGTTTATAAAACGGAAGTGGAAACCCAACTCAACAGGAAAATTAAGGTGCTAAGGAGTGGTAAGGGTGGCGAATATAAACATCCTTTTGCTGAATATTGTGCGAGTCATGGAATTCGACATGAAAGGACCGTGCCATATTCACCTCAACATAATGGAATTTCCGAGCGTAAGAATCGCACCTTAAAATATGGTTAATGCCATGTTGCTATGTTCTGGATTATCTCAAAACATGTGGGGGGAGGCTATACTTTTAGCTAATCACCTTTTAAATAAGGTACCCCGGAAAAATATGGAAAAGACTCCATATGAGATGTGGATCGGCCGAAAGCCATCCTATAAATATTTATGAGTGTGGGGGTGTCTCACAAAAGTGATGATTCCAAACCCCAAACGAGTTCGAATTGGACCTAAAATTGTTGATGGGATTTTTATCGGTTATTCCAACAACAGTAGTGCCTATCGATTGTTAGTATACAAAACATTAGAAAGGGATAACTAGAGTACTTAGGTATCTACGTTATACACAAATGTATGGATTACACTATACTAGATATCCCGCTGTGATTGAAGGATACAGTGATGCTAATTGGATATCTGATATTAATGATTCAAAATCTACCAGTGGATTTGTATTCACGTTAGGTGGTGCACCTCTATCCTGGAAATATTCAAAACAAACCTTGATTTCTAGATCCACAATGGAATTTGAGTTTATAGCTCTAGATAAATGTGGTGAAGAAGCCGAGTGGATACGTCAATTTGTAGAGGATATTCCAAGATGGCCCAAACTTGTGCCGATATTTTGCATACATTGTGATTGTCAATCGGCAATAGGTAGGGCGTAAAATGTCATGTACAATGGTACGTCTAGACATATACTTCGAAGACATAATACCATTCACCAACTTCTTGCAACATGAGTTATCTCTCTTGACTACATAAAGTCTAAGGATAACCTAGTAGATCCGCTGACGAAAGGCCTAAATCGAGAAACAATGTAGAAGTTGTCGATAAGAATGGGACTAAAGCCCTTGAAGATGTAAGTTTATTCGAAGGAAAACCCAACTTAGTTGATTGGAGATCCCAAGATCCAAGTTCAATGGGACAACCTAATTGGATAAACAGGAGGCGATCACTGTGGGGGTAACACTAACTCATTCTCATATGAACAATGATGGAAATAAAGGATAAGCTTATAGGTTTTAACGATTCTAGAGAAATGAATCACCTATGTTAGAGTGAAGTAGGGCCGCTTCAGGGGGATTGTGGGGGGACAATTCCTTAAACTCTCGCAGAACCAGGTTGATGTTCAAGGCCATATGAACATACTAATGAGAACTGAATAACGTCAGGAAGAATTCAGTGTGAAGTACATCGTCGTCTACATAGGCGGCGAGGTAGTTCAAGGACATCGAGTCTGCTAACTAGCCAGTAGAGTCAATGTATTTCACAAAGGAAGGTTTAATGGGTAACACCTACCTACCCCGCTGGATTCAACCATTGAGCTAGAGTTGGGTCGTATCATCGTGAGTCAGTCACTCTTTTGTGTCCAATTTCCTTTCCTGTGGGGGATTGTTGGAAAATGGTGAAAGGGTGAATGAGAAATTATATGTCTAGTATCTTGGTAACATCGATCTTGCATTCTAACCGAATCAAACAATTTTAGTCTACCACGAACGCGTGAGAAAAGATAGATATTGGTTTAAATTAATCAGGTTTGGGTAATAATCGGAACCAAGTGGGATAGTTACTAACACTCTCCTATTTAAATGAATTCATGAGACTGTTGTAGAATTGATTGATAGTTATCTACCTATCTCTACACCACCTCATCATGTGATAATAATGCAAGCACCGTTTACAAACGTTCATGAAAGTTTGTGGTCTGCAAAACCTCAAAACCCTACTCAGGCACCACAGTCCAATCGATCTGTTGTATATCTGAATCCTGGCTGCATGTAATGACTAGATAGGAAGAGCTATTCTCTTGCAAGGAAGGATAAGTCGTAAAGTCGAAAGAGAATCGGATCAAAGAAGAATGAAGGTGGAGTTGAGAAGAAGAAAATATGAGAAGTATAAAAGAAATTAGATTCGGTTATAAAACTAAGAAAGAAGAACATAATAATATGGAGAAGATAATGTATCTTATTGAGGTGTCAAAAATGATACAAGCAAGAGTTCTATTTATAGGCTCAAGAGATTGTAACCTATACAACCTAACATAATTACAATATAACGAGAGTAATGAAATACATGATGAATGCATAGGAGTTACAAAATGACATTCAAATACATAAATGTGAAATATTCATAACACTCCCCCTTAAATGTCCATTGGGTAAAGATATACACTACTCTTTGAATATGTTTTTTATACTGCCTCATTAAAAACCTTACCAGGAAAACCTAGTGGGAAAAACCATGGTTAAGGAAAAAGAGTGCAGTTGCATATTGACTCCCCCTGATGATGATATCGTTTGAGATCTTTCAAATCAACTCCCCCTGATGATGATATCAACTCGCCATCATCATTATATCAGTTGAGATCATTCAGTCATTGAATTGCAAAGTTTTGGACTAGCTTCCCAATATGATCAATGGTAATTCATAATATATATTTACATAACACTTCCCCTTAGGTGACCATTAGATGAGAATATGTCTCATTAAAACCTTACTAGGAAAACTCTATGGGATAATAGACCTAGTGAAGGAAAAAGAGTACATAATCATCACATTACGTTGCAACATTTTCTTACAACTCAAGGATATATGCAAATAAATATTATGCATGATTTAGAGGATCATGTCTTTGAATGGTGGTGTAGCTTGATAAGTTGGATTCACACCCCCACCAAGTGGTAAAATTACCACATAAGACCAATTTATGGTCAATATATGTTATTGCAACCTATATGTATGGATTGCATAAACGAATACACGTGTGTATATGAAATTCTCTCGAGGATTTATTTTGCTATAAGCAAATAATTCAAGTTCACATGAACACATTATATCCAATTGACGTCATATGGTTGAATGATTGAGAGAAGTCGTCCATTTAGCATATCATATATTTCTCTATGCATAAAATTCGATTTCTTTTCCATGTTGAGTTGAAATTTGAATGATGAAAAATCATCTTTGTCATATTTTATGGTTTTGAAATTCTTACAAAAATTTCTTACATTATTTTATATTTAAAATGTATTTCTTTTATTTATAAGACTTTAAATGTCATCATCATCTTGTGTTACACAAATGACATACACTTTATTGAGACTCATGAAGAGTTTCTTAAACCAATCAACTATTTGATTAGCTAGAGAGTTTGAGATGAAAGGTGTGAAAGATTACCACTAACTTGTCAACTGTGCATCTCTCTCGAACATGATTTTCGTATATCATCAATGATATACTAATTATACCCAATAAGAATTTATATGGATATGACATGGCTATTAGTGTCTGGATGGTAGTAAGATCACTATATGACTCTATGTTGATTTTAATCGATCTTTATTAAGACACGAGAACTACTTGGTTTTGAAGTAGTAATCTTGGTCATATTCATGTTGGTTAGGGGCAAACTCAATCCCTTCACAAATTGCTAAACTAATCAAATAATGAAAAATAATTGTAACCACCACATGAGAATATATTCTCATAATTAAAATATTATAGGTATGTTGGATAGAACCTTTCAAAATGAGATGTCTTATAAGCATTATAATGAGATAAACATTTGTAATAAGAGATTTCCCCGTATCGACATCATATTTATTGAAGCATTTGTAGTTGGGACATGAGAGTTTTACTCTATTTGGATCGTCAAAGGCGTATGGTAGTTGATGAATTCAACTTTAGTGATGAATTATACTTTTGAACTTCAAGTTCATATTTGTTTCGTGCGAGGATCAAAATGATAATCATTCATCTAATTTCTTGGCCAACCTTTGGTTTCTCCCCCTAATGTTGGGAAGTTTGAATATAGACCTCTAACGAGTCATTAAATTCTCCTGACAGCGATGTGATATTTTACCATCAATGAACTTATAATCAAAATAATTTCTCAATCTTCATTGAGAACCCTTCATAATAAAATGTGGTGGAGCGATTCAGATGTGTATATCCATATATGCATTGATGGGCAATGTGTGGTTTGGACCCAAAAACTAAATATAATGGAGGAATTCATGATAATTTCTTGGCGTAATGCAAATTTGTGTTGTTCATGTAAATGAAATGTTCACAACAATATGAATGGAGAATATGTGTTCTTAATGACACATTTTGGGTGTATGGATCTACAAATATCACCATTGCTTTTGTGTGTAAGAGAAATGATTTTACTTTAGTTGATGATTATCCAACAATCAACTCTATTTGAGAACAAACAACCTAAGATGAGTTAAATTGGAGATTTCACTCAACAATGGGTAATGGAGAGACTGTGAAGCTCTCCTAGAAATGAAAGTTTGTTGACAGAATACAATGACTTGTGTTCCCAAGAAGTAGGGGAGTCACAATGACTACTTAAATCCTTATAACCCTAGGAATCATTTCTTTAGAATACCTAATTTGAGACCTCTGTGCACAACAATGTTCACGAGAACCTACTCTTTAGATTATGGAAACATAGAAATTGACTGTATAGGTTCGCAATTTGCATTATGGTTGAACCGGGATGGTTTAACCAGTTATGCCAAATACTAGTTTCCAGGACGACTCAAGTTATAGTTTACATTTATATGTATCTCAATCACAATAACATATGTATAGTACAAATTAGAGGATAACATTATTGATTTAATAATAATATGGTCATAGACCACATTATTGTTCATCATCCCTTGTGATCATCGATAAAATGAAATAAGGATTTTTTCCTTTCGTGAATGATATAATACAATAGCTCTTCTAGAGCTAGAGATAAATTTTGTATTACTTCATATATCTTGGTGCACTATCGATGAGATATATATCACAATTTATTATGGTGATTCTCATTATAAAAGTATTCATATTGTCATGAGCATGATGCATTGTCTAAATAATAAAATTGCATCATGTATATGCCCAATCATTCATGTCACCAATCAAAAAGATCAACAGTTCTTTCAATTCAAAACACCCTTTCATGGGTAAAGATGTATCTCTCAAATTTCTTTCTCATGACCAAACGAATAGGTTTGTTCCTCCACAATAATATATATACTTGTGGGAATATAAATTTTTTGTCACTTTAAGGACATATGTTTATAATCATTCAACTTATGAAGTGATATTGTGTCTCATTGGACTACTAACATTCCACACATATACTCATATCTCAACATATGTGTCTCTTTGATCTTTAATATTTGAGACATATAATATAGCTTTATAGCTTTGTCTTTTCGATAACTTGTATCTCATGATACTTATCTTTCGGCCTATCATTGAGATGATGGCAAGTAAAGATCAAAATTTTGGTTTTTGTCTTGTGATGATATTTATCGTCATTTTTAAATAGCATCTCCAAGCTCATATGGTGAGTGATTGCATCCAATACTCAAGATGAATGTTTCTTCTTTATGAGTATCAAGGGTTATAAACTCAAATTTTGAAAATTTAACATATTGTAAAGAAAACTAAATATAATTATATCACATAATAAATAGATAACTGCATCATATCATAAACTTAATGAGTAAAAAATATAATTAAGTCATATCATAATTGTTATTCAACCAAAAAAAACTTCATTGGATGATTTCGCCATAAATAGGTGATTTACGTAAAAAAACTCAAATATGGAAACATTAGAGATATATATCATATGATAAACTAAATTAAACCAGATGCATAATAATCTTTAAGCTATATGTAACATTAGATAATTCAGCATCGAAAGAAGAGTAATCATGAAATGGAATAGTATATACAAAATATAAATTCCTTGTGTAACTCGTATAAAAAAATGATATACATATTTTATACATGAAACACAGAACAATAACTTATGAGAACACAGAACAAAAGATAGAAATATATGGGTTTTTTAAAGTATGATAACAACAAACAATTTCTGAGATCATATTATATATTAACTAGATAATAAGCACAATAAACATAAAAAAGTGGTATGTGGATAGAAACAACAACATAGCTATGAAAAAACTAAAACCATTGGAGAAATGAAAAACATTAATTTGGCATCATATGAAATTTGAAATGGCTATAAGAAATCCGGCATCCATTTTATTTCTTTGAAAACCGAACGGAGTAAGCTAATGAAAATAAAATATTCCTTGCTATTGTAACGGTAAGCAATAAAATCATAAAAATCGTTTCTTTGCAATAAAATAATAATAAATAATAAAAATATAATTACATATACTATAATTCAAGGATTAAAAATATATATAATGATAATCAAATGGAAACAAAAAAATCATGAGAACCGAACCATAAGTAAAAACTTTTTGTTTGTTGTTTTTGTTTAAAAAAAGAGACAAAAAAATTAAAAATGTGAGCAATATCCGTAACAAAGTTTAAGAATGACCACAATTTACAAATAATCAAAAAGACAAAAATGAAGAAAACATAACTAGTAGTTGATACCAAAACATTATGAACATATAAACAGAGGGATAATAATAAATAGAAAGATAATTCCATAATGACACATGAGAATAAATCATTTATAAGGAGGAAAAACAGTAGTAGTCAATAGCTATATGAAACAGACTAATGGACACATAACAATGTAATAAATCATTGATAAGAACTAAAAGAAAAATAAAACTAAAAGTAATTAAAAACTATAACATAATCCTCTCGAACTAAAAAATCGTTTGGTTTACAAAATAATAGATAGAAAAATATTTTCTCATCCCAAAATATACAGTAAATTATTAAGGGCTAAAACATCCATGATACGATAGCACAATAATAAATTGTCAAATGCGGGCATTAAAAGCATAAATATCACTGGCTATAGAATGGGCATCAGGAGCATAAATCTCATTGGCCATATCGCGGAATCCTTCATTGCATGATTACAAGAGATTTCTCAACAGTAGAACTATCGTGCTGATAACGTGTTATAAAACTAGGAAAGAAGAACATAAGAATATGGAGAAGAGGATGTATTTTATTGAGGTGTCAAAAAAATGATACAAATAAAAGTTCTATTTATAGGCTCAAGAGATTGTAACCTACACAACCTAACATAATTACAATATAATGAGAATAATAAAATACATGATGAATGCATAGGAGTTACTCAATGATGTAGTTACACAGTGACATTCAAATATATAAATGTGAAATATTCATAACATATTCATTATTAATTGATTGATATCTATCACCATTATAAGATCTTAGGCTTTATAGCGAAAACTAATACGAGATTGCAAATAGATCATCCTACTTCTTACTTAGTCTATTTCAGTCGCTTCCACCTAGACTTGGCATACGGGTTGAACGGGTCCGGATGCAGGCCCCCCGTTCCCCGCCCGTATAGAAATCCGGGTTAAGAAAAGCCTGGCCCGGACCATGGACAGGTATCAAATGAAGCCCAAGCCCGACCCCGCTGAGGCAACAGACTAACGGGTAAAACCCGTTACAAATAATTCTTTATCCCCAAAATTTGTAAAATTCACGACAATCCGTCAAAAAAAAAACACAATCCATAAAAATCAAACAACACACCATTAAAGCTCAAACCCGAAAAATGTCTAAACCTCAACTAACTATTGTCTAAAGGATTAAACATCCACATTCCATCACTAATCGCTCCCAACAGCAACCAGCAACATATAATCATTGTCTAACTAGCCAACTTTTCTCACATGTACCAAGATTCCAAAGAGAGCAAGAAGACAAAAAAACAGTTATAAGTATGGCTCAATTAGAAGTTTAGAACAAAACAAGACTGGGTAGTAGATTTCAATTAAAACAAAGCAAAGAATTGCAGAATCCAATTATACAAACATGCAAAGTGTAATCCAATTAAATTAGGTTAGGGGAATACTTGAAAAATTGTAAGTAATCACTTAACTTCAATCTTACTTACCCAAATCCCATATAGAAATTACAAGATCGAGAGATCGAGTCGACATGCATATGTTTCTCTTCTCTATTTCAGATCTTGAAGTTTTGGAATTAGAAGTTAGGTTTGATTGGGTGACAGAAGAGAAAAAAGGAGTGGAAGAGCAAAACCATTGACAGGGGAAGAGGGAGGATCCAGGAAGGATAGGAAATTGATAGGAAACATTGAAGAGTGGAGATGAACGAAGAGAAAAAATTGGTGAGTGGTGCAATCGTTGACCGAAGATGGAAGAATCGAGGAGGATAGCATTGAAGAGGGATTGGAATCAACGCCGACTCGTCGTTTTTCTTTCGGAGAATGAAAAATCTTGAAATTTGGCAATAGGATTTGGGAATTATAAATGAAAATTAATAGGATGACGGGTATTACCGGGTAGACGGGGTGGATAGTGTAATCCCGAAACCCTATCTGTTTTTGGGTAAACACGTATCCGGTCAAACACTCGGTCAAGCGGGTTAAATCCGACAAAAATGAGGTAGATTCGGGCGGGTACCCCATTTTTCGGTTTTGATTCCCAACCCTACTTCCTGTTGGGGCGCAGCGGACGAGAATAGAGTAAATATATTGCACTAATAAACCACACATCTTAAATATTTCCTAGGTAGGTTGGAAGTGGCGGTAGTCCGCCACACTTAAAATCACTATGGATGGGTGATTACCACCGCAATACCATAATGACGATAATTAAGCCAACCTCCTTAGACCAATTCTTGTGGTAATATTAATAATGCAATATATAACGAATATTCTCGAAATTGCCAAGCACAAAATAGTAAGTAAATAACACCGGGATTTACGTAGTTCTCCTCCAACGCGAAGAGTACATCTACGGCAGCAGCGACAGCTACGACCACTTCTTCACTATAACAAGGTAGCTACAAGGTGACCCGAGTCGATCCAAAAATAGTGTCTTTCAAGTGTTTTCCGACCCCGAAACAACTACTCGCTATTTTATCGCTCACAAGAAAGTATTCCTACTACGGTAAAACATTTACCGGAATTTTCTACCGCTCACCTATCTACCCAATTGAGATAATTTATCTCAATTATTAAACAAGTGGAAATTGCTACACTGCAACACTATAGAAGTGAGAAAGGAAGAAGAGAGGGATAATTGAAATGGAATGCACTAGTTTCTCTTTTATACTAAAAATGTGGGGAGATCAATTGAAATCAATTGGTTGTGGCATCCAATTAATTGAATTCCAACTAATTTTCATGTGCACTAAATTGGAGGTGGTGATTTAATATTGGTGGGAATTCAATTAATTGGTTAGAAATCCAACTAATTTTGTGATACTTTAATAGTAATGATACATATTTTTATTTACACATCAATTATTCGGGACCAACAATTCCACTAATTGGGTCATTACACTGCAAACCCAGATCCCAAATTCAAACTAGGTGTTTAACGAAAGGGATTGATTCACAGTTCAAAAGGAAAGGAGCTACATGGCATACGGTGGTGCAGCCTCGGCAATGAACACTGGTGCAGCCGCGCCGCCGGCAGTAAGGCAAGTGAAATTGGAAAAGGAAAGTGAACTTAGAATTGAAGCGGCAAACGAAACGCCGCTTCAGTTGAGGCTCCTAAACGGTACAGCTGAAATATTTGGCACCGAGCTTCCACCTGAAATTTGGCTCACATTCCCTCCTCGCTTAAAATTCGCTGTAAATTCTCGATTTCTTTTCAACTAATTCTGGATTCCTCTTGTTCCGTAAGGTTTATTCACATGCTTAATTGATTTCGAAGGTGTTTACTTGGTATGGTGCTACACTTGAGCTGGATGGCACCACGGAAACCGACTATACAGCTGATGAGGTTGGGATCCCCAAATTGTTTTTCTTTCGGCCTCCTGGGTTTCTGTTCAATATAGCAACTTTTCGTGCTTCTGCTGCTAGTTTGTCAAACGAAAAGCATTGTCCTTCATTTGGTTTTGCAGACTCCTATGGTTAGTTATGTCAATGTGCATGCTATACTAGATGGGCGAAGGAACCAAGCTAAAGCTTCGTTTTCTGGGGACTCAGAACCCGTTGAGGTACATTTTTGGAATCGTCTTGTTGCTTTCTTCAAAGTTCGATCGATGTAATTAACAGTTGTTTATAGAACCGTTTTAAGATTTTCCATCAATTATGCCTGTATTCAGAAGAGATTGTGGAAATTAGGTTGCTTAACTAAGAGCAGTGGAAAATTGCATGCTCAGAAAATATTAGCCTTCCTAATTAGGAGTGTAGCTAAGATTGAATTACTGATCTAATTTTTGTTGTTACTTAGGGTCCTAGGGTGATTGTTGTTGGACCTACTGATTCGGGAAAGAGCACCTTATCGAGGATGCTGGTCAGTTGGGCATCTAAACAGGGTTGGAAACCAACATATGTTGACCTTGATATTGGTCAAGGGGCAATAACGATTCCTGGATGCATTGCTGCTACCCCCATAGAGTTGCCTATTGATCCAGTTGAAGGCATTCCCTTGGACATGCCACTAGTTTATTTTTATGGTCACACGACTCCCAGGTAACTAGTAGTGGTTGTACTTGTAAACCTGTTTTTTGTTTTCTCGAGTATTATTATATACAATGTTCGGCAATGTGTGATGGTGTCATCTTTCCTCACCACGTTGTATCGTATTTGTACTTTTGCAGTCAAAATGTGGAGTTGTATAAAACGCTTGTTAAAGAGCTAGCTGAAATACTAGAGAAACAATTTACTGGTAATGCTGAATCTCATGCTGCAGGCATGGTGATCAACACAATGGGGTGGATAGAAGGTGTAGGCTATGAGGTACTTGTGGTTTGGATGCTGTATAGAGATCACCAACGTTGTTGAAAGGTTTCTAATTCACCAACAAGCATTTGATAATATTCAATGTTTTGCTCCTTTTGCCCCTACAGCTGCTGCTTCATGCAATTGATACGTTCAGTGCAAATGTTGTGTTGGTATTGGGACAGGTAAGTCTGTGGCTTGTTCATTGTTTGTCAATAATCTAACCATATCGCTCTTGTCCTTGTTTGTCAATAATGTTGTGTTGGTATTGGGACAGGTAAGTCTGTGGCTTGTTCATTGTTTGTCAATAATCTAACCATATCGCTCTTGTCCTTGCTTCCTAGCCTTTTTTATGGTGGCATTCATCTTCTAATTTTGTCAAAATCTTTTTTTGCTTCAAGATCAACTTTTGTTCCTTTCTTGACCTATGGCAGTCCTTTAGTTGGTATGAAGTGTCTAGTATGTCCAGTACTTGTAGTGAATGGTTCGATAGTATGAAATGCGACTTATGTTATTTCAAGAACTGCTCTACATCTGGCTTAATCCTGCATTTGTTAAAACATAGTTCTTCTTCCTGTGATCGATTGCAATTTCTGCCCTATATATTTTGTGACCATGCTTGTGGTCTTTTGTGTATTCTATTTCTATACAACATTATGTTAAGACAATTGTCTTACAGCAACGGATGCCTTTGTGTATAATTTAATTTTGTGAAGGATGAATGGATTCGACTCATCATTTGCACGATTATTCCACAGGCGTGTCTTCAGTTGACATGTGCTTAATTTCTGTTGGCATTAAATGCTGTGACTGGCTCTAAAAAATTGATTCAATCAACTAGCAATCAGTTGGAAACACCGTAATTGTCAAACAATTTAACGAGTTTTGTGTGTTAACATTGTTTAGGAAAAACTTTTCAGCATGCTCAGGGATGTACTGAGGAGTAAGCCCAATGTGGATGTAGTCAAACTTCAAAAGTCAGGTGGTGTAGTATCTAGGAGTCCAAAACTCCGTCAGAAGTCGAGAAGTTACAAGATTAGGGTAACTCTTGAATATTGCCTTATATATTTGCTTTCATCGTGATGCTTTTAGTTGTTTGACTTGCTAACATTACTATCTACTGAATGCTTCCTTCCTATCAATGTACTGTACTGAACTTTTCCTTTTACAGGAATACTTCTATGGAATTTCAAATGATCTATCCCCACATTCAAATATTGCAAACTTCAACGATCTGTTTGTATATCGAATTGGTGGTGGGCCACAAGCCCCAAGATCTGCTCTTCCAATAGGCGCAGACCCTGTTTCCAACCCGCTGAGAGTCACGCCTGTGAATATCGACCTTGATCTCCTCCATGTTATCCTTGCTGTTTCGTATGCACAAGAACCAGATCAGATTGCCTCGAGGTAATAGTGTTCTGACATATATAAAACAAGAGTACTCCCCTCATCCTCTCGGGTTTCAATGATTTTACATTTGTGTTTGGGTGCAGTAACGTTGCTGGGTTTATCTATGT
Organism: Linum usitatissimum; assembly: GCA_030674075.2. NCBI lineage: Eukaryota > Viridiplantae > Streptophyta > Magnoliopsida > Malpighiales > Linaceae > Linum > Linum usitatissimum. Next base: position 4,662,604 of record JAUJYP020001424.1, read on the forward strand.
CACTGCCATTGATCATCAGAGGTTAGATTTTAGTAGCTTTTTACTTGTCAGAAACCTGTGTTCCATATCCTGAAGTCGTATAAAACTTGTTTGCAGGAGAACGCTGACATACTTGTCACCAACGGCGGGGGAACTTCCGAGCAAGTATTTGGTGATGGGAACCTTAACTTGGCTCGAAACATAATGCCGAACCTGATGCAGAACTAGTTGAGCTCAATGCTAACACTTTGCTGGTTAGGAGCTCTGGAAGGCAGCATTTGCAGAATGAGTTGTCTGTTAAGAATATGTATACTCACTGGACCAACCAAATGTTAGAAGCATGAGAATGAGCATCTATTGTCAGTATATCATGGTCGTAGTAGAAATGTGGACGTATACTTGCACCTAATATGTGACAATAATAGGCTGAAAACAGTAGAAATTCATAAGAACGAGTGATTGATTTGGTTAAAGAACATGGTGTCGAAACTAATAGGGTTGAGTTAGTTTCAATCTATGGTCATTGGATACCAACCCAACAAGATGGAAGTAAAAGGTCATCAATGAATGCCATGAAAGAAAGTCACCATCCACTAAATGAAACCGTATTCCAAAACTGGTAATTCTTTCAAAAGATGCCAATTAGGACTGTTTGTCCTTAGCTTGGCAAAGTTTCCCTCATCGTTTGTGGTTGATAGTCACATGCAAACCGTATTGCTTATCATATAGTTTTTGCCATCTATGGAAATTGGAATCATTTCACCAATCCAACGGTGAAAAATGGGGCTGGGTGGGCAAGTGCTAAGTAAACGCTTTTCCTTTATATGTGTGACTTGTTCCCTCTGTAAATCAAAACGCACAAAGAAAGAACACAAGAGTAAACCAAATAGAAAGAAGCTTAAGATGGGTAATCTGTCATGCTGTGTGAAAGTGGATCAGTCAACAGTAGCAGTGAAGGAAAGGTTTGGGAGGTTTGAGAAAGTGCTTGAGCCAGGGTGCCATTGCATGCCTTGGTTCCTTGGAAGCAGTGTTGTTGGCAAGCTCTCCTTGCGCCTTCAGCAGCTAGATGTCCGTTGTGAGACCAAGACTAAGGTCTCTCCACGACTTCTTCTTCTTCTTTTTCCCTTCTTTTTTTGTTTTCAGTTGAACACCATTTCTTTCTTTCTTTCTTTCTTGTTTTGCAGGACAATGTGTTTGTGAATGTTGTTGCTTCAGTGCAATACAGAGCACTCGCCCAGAAAGCAAGCGACGCTTTCTACAAGCTCAGCAACACAAGGTCCCAAATTCAGGCCTACGTTTTCGACGGTAACCTTTTAACTAAACCAACCAACAGATCTCACTTTTCAAAAGTAAAGATTTTTACTAAAAGCAAGAGGTGGGGTGGGTTTGGTTTGCAGTGATCAGAGCAAGTGTTCCAAAGCTGAACCTTGACGATGCTTTTGAGCAGAAGAACGAGATTGCCAAGGCTGTTGAAGATGAACTCGAGAAGGTTCTTCTTCTTTTGTTTTTTTACCATCTTGGTTAATTTACTTTACTACTTGTGGGACTTAAGATGAAAAAGCACTGGCAACGCAGGCCATGTCCGCATATGGGTATGAAATTGTGCAGACACTAATTGTTGACATTGAGCCTGACGAGCGTGTGAAGAAGGCGATGAACGAGATCAATGCTGGTGAGATACTTGTAGACTCTGATGGGTTTTTCCTTTTGTGATGGGCTTTACCTGAATGAACATTTGTTTTGACAGCTGCAAGAATGAGGCTGGCTGCAAACGAGAAAGCAGAGGCGGAGAAGATAGTGCAGATCAAGAGAGCAGAAGGAGATGCAGAATCAAAGTTCCTGTCAGGGCTTGGGATCGCACGTCAGCGTCAGGCTATTGTTGACGGTCTGAGGGACAGTGTTCTGGGTTTCTCCGGCAACGTCCCAGGAACCTCAGCTAAGGATGTGCTGGACATGGTTCTCATTACCCAATACTTCGATACCATGAAGGAGATAGGTGCTACCAGCAAGTCCTCTGCAGTGTTCATCCCACATGGCCCAGGCGCCGTCAATGACATTGCAGCCCAGGTTCGTGATGGACTCCTTCAGGCTAACCCTCTCAAGTGAAGCCAACCACCCAAGCAGCCAAATAAACTCCATCTGTCAAATATCTATCTAAGAATGTCTCCAAGTGTCAATGTAAAATTCCATTACTAGTTGTTGCGTGTCAGGTATAACTTAATGTAATGTTTTGTTTGTTGCTCTTCCATGGCTGCCTATAATATATATATATATAGAGAGAGAGAGAGATAATGGTAATCGGGGAATGTTTAGAATTTGGTATCCATTCCTGTAGTAGAGATTAGAGAAAAAATTCACGTAAGAGTATCAAAGCAAGCCTGTAGATTTCAAATGACATTCGGGTTTCGCAACACCTATATTCTTATTTTGACATCCACCAACATGGATACGAGTCATCAACCGACCTCAAGAACAGAATAGTCAAGAGTTATCTAAAAGGGAACTATACTTCAGTCCTAAGTCTTCCCTGCTGAAAACAAAACGGCTTTAATGCTGGCTCATAACTTGAGAGCAAGAGCCATTCCCACCTTAGCACTCTTTTCAATTGCCTTGGAGTCCACCTCTCCGGTAACGGTGAAGAATGATCTCGGCCTCCATTCATGCTGGATTAGAGCATTTGCCTTGCCATTGTTGTTCACGCGAGCCTTCAATGTTGTCAGTGGATCCAATACATGCTGGCTTCCAACAGTCATGATGGTCTTATTGCTAGATAAGCTATACCCCACTTCAGCACCAACAGCAGTGAACTTGTTCACATTGTGGTAATAGGAAGCGACGAGAGAATCACCCTTGTCATTCCTGCATTCAGTTTTTATACCAAATCAAATCCATGGATCAGTAGAGAAGCACATATTTATACACGCAAACCATTCTAAGATATGATACTCACAATGCCAAAGCAGCAACAAGATCTGCATTGGCATAGCTCAATCCAGCATTGTACTTGTTGAAGTTTCCAGTTTTGATATCAAAAGAAACATCAGTGCCAAGAGAAAGAGCGTCACTTCCAATTACACCAGAGAAGTTCACAACAGGGCTTGCTGTCAAGCCAATGCTTGAAGCTACAGCAGCATAGTCATGCTTGTATTGAACCTCCAACTGTTTAAACAGACAATCGAAACAGAGAAATAGATAACAGTACGGGATCAGGAAAGAATGCAAGCTATAAGAAACACCCAATTCCAAATGAAGATTGTTAGCTAGACAATTATATGAGTTATCAGGTGCCAATTGAATATCTGAACCCTGTCACTTACCTTGCCAGACCTTTGATCTGGAACGTTGAAGCTGTAGATTGTCTTAAGCCCAGGAGCAAGTTCATCAACAGTTATGGTGGTATGGATCTGTCAAACACAAGAACATCAATTGAAAGAGGCTGAAAGAGAGTAATTTCAATAACTGAAAATACCAGTCAGCCAAACCAACATATCATTTTAGAACAGGCTCTGATTTGTTAAAAAGAACATTCTCTATTCCCAAATTCAATCTACATAACAAATTGAGGCGAATACTGTTAAGAGTGAAAAGAAACTGCAAGACTACAACATTGATTCTAATTGGAGCAAATTATTTATAGAGCCCTGATCATAGAAATGGACAATGAAATAGCCAGTGGATATGGACTCTCTGTTATTGACATATTTTCCTTGCTCTTTCTTCTTCAGTTAACTGAATAGCTTTCTATACATAGATAGAAAATTTCCTATATCCGAACTGCAAGAGAGGTTGATTTAACATCAATTCAAAAGCATTCGCACAAAACTTACAGAATTGCATGCCCATTAACCACGGACCACAAATAAACATAAAACTTTGCAGTAAACTACGAAGGTCTAATATCACCTTAGCAGCAAGGAGTACTTGCTCAAGGAAGGAACTGCATTTTATCCAGGAAAACATTCACAGAAAACTACTACCTCTAAATTATATTTCATAGGTAAAGACATTTGTTATGATGTTGCGGGTAACTGTAGAAGAGCAAGACCAAAGTAAATGAAGAGCGCAACAACTTACGTTGGAGTCCGTGTCCACTTTGATATCAGTTGTCACATTCTTGCTCTTCCGCTGAGTAGTGATATCAGCCACAAACAGCTCCCCTTTCTTAGTAGCAGAATGTGTAATTGCCTGCACAACAAGATATTCCAACAAGACTATTGGTCATCCAAGAACAATTTTCAACCAGACTCTCAGTAACAGGAGCCAATCCATGAAAGTTCCTAAACCACGGACCACATGATGATGACCAATCAATAAAAGAAAAGGGTGTTTGACGCCCAACACTCAAATTGGTTAAAATCTTGCATCTAACTAACCAAGCCTTAGAATCTACCAGTGTTGCATATTCCACCGTCATCAGTAAGCAGGAATAGGATCTTTTCAGAGCAAAATAAGGTGTATGATATTGCAGACAACAAATCAACAAGTTAATTGGCATGCATATTGTTTGATAGGGGATAAATCGTAGCTGGATTACTTGAGCAACGAGACAAGCAATGCTAAAAGAACCATCCAGATCAAATTACTGTAAATCTAAAATCTCGCATGCTGGCATAGAAAATCCTAAAAAACGAATCTCTTAAGTCAATGCTTATCCCATAAGAGATGTTAGCATTATAGAAAACTAAACAGCTGAACTTTAATAGAAGACAACGTTCGTAAGCACATTCATGAGCAACAAAACGGGAAATGCTTTTGGACTCTATCATGGAGATAGCAATGAAGTTGGCAAGTTGCTATTAACAGAAAGCATTCATGCTAACTAGTGTTGCGTTTCAACAGGGTGTATCGACGAGCAATCGAGCCCAGACACCTGCTCGGAATTAGAGAGAAGATAAGGACATGGGAAAGAAAGGCAAACAATATAGAAGAAGAAGTAACTCACAACTCCAACAGGAGAGACGGTGGTGACAGTGAACTTCTGGTCGCTGTGATAGTCCTTGTACAATAGATCTACAAATTCACCACATAAGAAGAAGAACAACAACACATCAAACTCTTCCCTAAATTTCCAGAAATTGAAGAGTTTCAGTACTCACATCCGTCCGCACAACAACAGAGCGAAAGAAGCAAGAAGCAGAAGAGAAACGGATACCTCTGGTCTTCTTGCCGATTTCAGAGTAGAAACCTGGACCCTTCACCATGATTGAAATTTCCAGCAGCAAAAAACAACACTTGGGGTTAAAGGGAGGAGGAGCAGAGAGAAATGGAGAGCGTGACTGGAGCTGGTGGGAGTCTGGGATAAAAGATTTACGGGATTTATAGCAGCCGGAAAACCCTAATATCGGGTTTTTATTACCGGTGCTTTTTTTTTTGTTTCGCTAGTATTTTACAATTTTCTGTCTTAATGGCCACGTCAAGTACTCCTGAGAGCTGACCCTTTGCCCAAGGCCTGAAGGCCCAAGATTTCTCGACTAGCTAACCTATGGACCGATGGGCTATGCTCGACTGAGGGTGGCAATTATCCATCCGTGGATATTTTTGTCCATATTCCATCCGATTCATATGAGTTGGATCTTAATTTAAGTGGATCAGATCGGATATGAATGTATCGAATATGAATATGGATGTATTAATCTTAAATAATCGGATATGGATCGGATTTGAGTCGGATTTGGATTATCCTTATTTAGTATTTATTATCCAAACTTAGTACATCATAATAGTGGCACTATAGTTTGTGGCAGCATCTAGTGGTGGCAGTTTTATCCAAATATGTAGATATCCATCCAACCCATACGTGGATATCGAATTTAAAATCCGATCCGTTTAAATAGATAGATAAAAATCCAACTTCATTAAAATTGGATAGGGTAGGATGCTGGCCCATTTAAATGGATAAAATCCATTTAAATCCAATTACAATAACCCATTTAAATGTATCTGTCTAGTCTAACTTAACTCGGTCTCTATTTTATTCGGTATCCCTACCACTTTCTTCTCAAATCAAGGCCACATCATTAGATATTTTCCACCGAAAACATTCTCCAAAGGGCATTCTCCACCGGAAACTTTTTCATATCAAAGACACAGTCGACAATTTCCAATCTCTATGCTCTACTGATTACTAATTGATGAGCAAACGAAGAAGGGGATAACTGTATTTAAACTGGCACCACCATTCTCGTCTCTGACCGTTCCGACGAATCTGCTCTATATGTCTCCGTCTCCCTCTTTCCCACGCATACGTTTCTAGCTCACATAGCTTTTATTTGAAATTTATTATCAGATTTGATTGTTTTGCACTGTACATGACTCTGTGTCGTTCTTATTTGTGAGACTAGGGATTTGTTTTCACGCTTGTGCTCATATACAACTGCCATTTCTTCTCTCCTTCTTTAACTCTGATGGGGATAATTGTGGAATTTAATTTTGTTTGAATGTAGAGTTTAATTTTGTTGTCAATTAGCTAGGTGTTGACTAGTTTTCTAATTATAGTGTTTTGTGTTTTTGAATGTTCCTATTTATTTAGGTATATAAAGAAATATCACGAGCAAGTAATGATATTAACAACTCAGTCGATCAAGAGAATGGAACTAGTGCATCTTTTGGTGGAGGAATTAGTTCTAGTAGGAGGAGGTGGTCTAAAGCATGGAATGATTTTGACTTAGTACTTGTTAATGGTGTGAAGAAAGCACAATGCAAATATTGTCATAAAAGAGTCTTTGCCGTGGAGGGTAATGGAACTTCCCATTTGAATAGTCATTTGCTTATATGTCCCACAAAAACTGAAGATGAAGAAGTTCTTCCTGAACTGCTAGAAACTAGAAAAAAAAGATTGGATGTTGGAAGTGCAAGCTATGATCCAGAGAATAGCAGAGGAGAACTTGGTTATATGATTGCCCTTCATGAGGTCACTTTTTTTTAGTTGATTATGTTGGTGTTCGTAGGTTTGTGAGTTCTCTTTGATCAACATTTATTATGATTTCCATAAATACCATCAAAGACGATATTCTTAGCATTCACGAAGATGGAAAAGCAAAAGTGATGAATGAATTGGGAAGGACCAGCAGAAGAGTTGCAGTAACTATTGATATGTGGACATCAAAAAAATAAGAAGAAAGGGTTTATGGTGATTACCATGGTGTTTTCCAAGTGAAGAAGAATGGAATTTGGCAAGTGAGATATGCCCGAAGTTGAAGAATTTCCATGAGGCGACCAAGGTATTTCCAGGAACAACTTATCTTACTTCTAATGCACTATTTCTCCTTATTTGCAAGGTTAAGATAGATCTCCGTCAATGGTTTTTTTACCTCACATGGAACGATTAAGTTGATGGCAGAACAAATGTTGATAAAGTTTGATCGTTATTGGGAGGTTATTGAAGGACCCATGGCAATTGCAGTTGTTTTGGATCCTAAGTATAAGCTGAAAATGGTGGAGTGGGCATTTACAATTATTTACGGTGACAGGGCAAGAAGTGAAATGGATAGGATTAAATACTTGATTCATGATCTACTTGATGAGTATAAGAAGATTGAAACAAGCACGGGTCTCTCGTCTTCTTCTTGAACAATGGATTCGACTCATTTATTGTTGATAATACTATATCATATCAAGGTGGTAGAGAAGAGCTGGTGGCATACTTGAAAGAGCCTTTTTTGCCTAGAATTCAAAAATTTGATATCTTGGCTTGGTGGAAAAATCAAGAAGCTCACTATCCAGCGTTAAGGCTTATTGCAAAGGACATTTTGGCTATTCCCATTTCAACAGTTGTCTTTGAGTAAGCTTTTAGTACAAGTGGCCGGTTGTTAAGAGAAAATCGTAGCAAACTTGACCCGGAAATAGTAGAAGCACTCATGTGTACCCAAAATTGGTTGAGAAATGAAATTCACGGTAATGAACCTCTTGTGATTTTGTGATAACTAGCGTTATTTCTTGTAGTGTTTCTTTTATTTAAACTGGATATTTTACTGGTAAAAATGGAGACTCTCCTCAAGCGTCTTGTTTGACTCGAAGCATCAACGAGAGTGATATTTTGGACGACATGGACGTGATTGAATAGGTACCGATGTCGTTTGAATTTATTTGTTTGAATTTTATGTTCTCCTGATTAAATGAACCATAGGTACTGATGGATAGTTCTATCTTCTGATCTCCTGATATTCTTTCCAGCAGTCCTCTGTTTTCTTCATGTCTATTATGACTCGTAAAGTTGATGTTTTTATGGATTTTTTCTTATTTAAATCCATCCCCTTGTCTCTGATTCTTTTGTTTATCTTATATTTTTGGGTGAATGCATGCTCATTTCTATTGTGTCATATTTCAGTATAATTTGAATTAGATAGTGTTGCAGAAAGCAAAGTTTTCTCCTGAATTTATCTTTTTGATTTTTAGCTAAAGCCTTTTCATTTTTTGTACTTGTTAGCTAGATCGACGGTGGAATGGTGAATTGGTGATGCACTGATGTAGATGGAAAGATTGTAGGATAATGAATTGATGATACTAATGCAAAGATGGTGGAATGGTGAAACGGTGATGCTGCTCCCAAGAAGAAATATTGAATTTTATTATGTTCAAGTTTACTAAAAAATGCACGTTTCCTTTGATTTTTTGTTTTGTGTGTACTCAGGATTTTTCTCAAGAAGAAGACAAGATATCCGTGCTTGTTTCAATCTTCTTATACTCATCAAGTAGATCATGAATCAAGTATTTAATCCTATCCATCTCACTTCTTGCCCTGTCATTGTAAATAATTGTAAATGCCCACTCCACCATTTTCAGCTTATACCTAGGATCCAAAACAACTGCAATTGCCATGGGTCCTTCAATAACTTCCCAATAACGATCAAACTTTATCAACATTTGTTCTGCCATCAACTTAATCATTCCATGTGAGGTAAAAAAAACATTGATGGAGATCTATCTTAACCTCGCAAATAAGGGGAAATAGTGCATTAGAAGTAGTATAAGTTGTTCCTGAAAATACCTTGGTCGCCTCATGAAAATTCTTCAACTTCGGGCATATCTCACTTGCCAAATTCCATTCTTCTTCACTTGGAAAACACTGCGGTAATCACCATAAACCCTTTCTTCTTATTTTTTTATGTCCACATATCAGTAGTTACTGTAACTCTTCTGCTGGTCCTTCCCAATTCATTCATCACTTTTGCTTTTTCATCTTCGTGAATGCTAAGAATATCGTCTTTGATGGTATTTCTGGAAACCATAGTAAATGTTAATTGAAGAGAACTCACAAACCTACGAACACCAACATAATCAACTATAGAAAGAGGGAACTCATGAAGGGCAATCATATAACCAAGTTCTCTTATGCTATTCTCTGGATCATAGCTTGAACTTCCAACATCCAATCTTTTTTTTATAGTTTCTATCAGTCCAAGAAGAACTTCTCCATCTTCAATTTTTGCTGGACATATAAGCAAATGACTATTCAATGGGAAGTTCCATTACCCTCCACGGCAAAGAGTCTTTTACGACAATATTTGCATTGTGCTTTATTCACACCATTAACAAGTACTAAGTCAAAATCATTCCATGCTTTAGACCACCTCCTCTTATTAGAACTAATTTCTCCACCAGAAGATGCACAAGTTCCATTCTCTTGATCGAATGAGTTGCTAATATCATTAGTTGCTTGTGACATTTCTTTATGTACCTAAATAAATAGGGACATTCAAGAACACAAAACACTACAATTAAAAAACTAGTCATTTGGGTATCAACAAACAATCAACACCTAGCTAATTGACAACAAAATTAAACTCTAAATTCAAACAAAATTAAACTTCACAATTATCCCCATCAGAGTTAAAGAAGGAGAGAAGAAATGGCAGTTGTATATGAGCACAAGCGTGAAAACAAATCCCTAGTCTCACAAATAAGAACGACAAAGAGTCATGTACAGTGGAAAACAATAAAATCTGATAATAAACTTCAAATAAAAGCTATGTGAGCTAGAAACGTATGCGTGGGAAAGAGGGAGAGGGAGACATACAGAGCAGATTCATCAGAACGGTCAGAGACGAAAATGGTGGTGCCAGTTTAAATACAGTTATCCCCTTCTTCGTTTGCTCATCAGTTAGTAATCAGTAGAGCGTAGAGATTAGAAATCGTTGGCTGTGTCTTTGATCTGAAAAAGTTTCCGGTGGAGAATGCCCTTTGGAGAATGCTTTTGATGGAAAATATATAATGATGTGGCCTTAATTTGAGAAGAAAGTGGTATAGATAAAGAATAAAAGGGAGACTGAGTTAAGTTAGATTAGACAGATACATTTAAATGGGCTATTGTAATTGGATTTAAATGGATTTTATCCATTTGAATGGGTCAGAATCCAACCCTATCCAATTTAAATGGATTTGGATTTTTATCCATCCATTTAAACAGATTGGATTTTAAATTCGATATCCACGTATGAGTTGGATGGATATCCACTGATTTGGATAAAATCGCTACCACTATGCTTGACCACGCAGGAGGTGCGGAGATGTTTTTTATTAACATAGTTATGTCCTATTTTATTACGGTGATAGGTCGGTTTTTTATAAGATGAGGAGATGGAGATATTGTCAAAGTCGAAAACGACGGATGGGATATTTCGAGGAAGGAATGAGTAAATTGATTAGATTTTGTTTTTTCGATAAATCCATGTATATTTGAGTTAGGTTGTGGGTTTTATTGAGTTCGTGTATTGACGGATAATTTTTTTTTTGTATTATTTTATACAGAGAACACTCGACCTGATGTGTCAATCTTCTGACATCCGAGTCTGGTTAAACTCTGAACGGATAAATGTTGGTTATATAACGGATTGGGGATGGTTATGGGTATGGTCATAACGGTTAATGGTTATCACTATTACCTCAACATATATAGTCGGGACGATTAATAAGTGTCAAATTCAATAAAATTATGTAAGGTTAAGCGATTAGAATTGTTAAGGTTGTGATACAAACTTAGTGAAACCAATGAAGTGGCCATTTTAATAAAATAAAGGCACTTGGAGATGTTGATTACAACTATTCTTGTGATTTGTAACATGACATATATAAGCTTTTACTATTTTAATCTTAACATATATGATAATAATTTATCCAATTGAATTTTTCATATAATTTTTTTTTTTACAATTAAAAAGTAATTATTTCATAATAGAACAAAGTTAGGAAAGAGCTTACAATGGTTTTTTGAAAGGTGTTTCTTAAAGAAAGTTAAAAAGGGAAATAGGTAATTATTACGTTAGAGTACTTGGCATCCTTAATTTTTACATTATATCAAGCTTTAAGCCGGTCGGTTCAAGATTTGTCAATTACAACTTATTTACCTCACATTGAAAAAGAAAACAATATTGAAAAAAGACCACAAATAACCACAAGAGAGAACTAACATTGGTTCAAGAAAACATAACTGAAATAAAACGAAGCAACAAAAATTAGGGGTAGCCTGTCACCAATTCAGTCAGGGGTGGAGTGATCGGAGCTCCACCGAACTCGACGCATCAAAGAGTTGGACAGGTCGATGTTGGCTGACTTGCCTATACCTCGAATTCTTCGTCGTCGCTCTCGGCCAATCTCTGGCTCTAGACCTTCAGTGCAACCATCTCATCCAACGAAGCATCTGCAGAAGCTTGTAGACTTGTGAGTGTTGGGGCCGAAACAGAATTCTCATATAACGGAGTCGGCAAAACGACCAAAACAACCACTTGCTTCACCGCTTTAGACGAGGACAGCGTCGGGTTTTCACCCTTCTTGTGTGTGGTGTTGCTCGCAGTTGTTGTCCGAGATGGATGGTCCATCGGAGCTGAACAAGTGGCCTTAGCAACGATTGTCATTGATGATTGACGAGGCATGATGGCAGTTGCACGACTGTCATATTCTCATACGTAACAGAGAAGAAAAAACCCCAATACAAAGCGAGAGAAAAAGTCCTAATACAGGGCGACCAAGAGCCTTTTTAAGTACCAACTAAGTTTATACTTCAGTGAAAAGATAAAAGAAATTTTGATGAATAAAAAAAAGTAAAGAAAAGACGTTAGCTTTTATGATTTTTCTTAAAACTTTTATATTATCAATTATTCTTTAAATCAAAGTTTATATATTTTTTCTTCTTTTATTAAATGTTATAATATTAATTTTCTCCTTAAATCAATATTCTCTTTTTTGGTGCATCTGAATACCCAGTACTCATGCCACATGTCATGCCGTAATTGGTTGTTGAAATTAAATAAAAATACTAAATTAATACCCTAATGGGAAGAAGAATACAGTTTAGTCACCGGATTAGTAAGTTAACCACGACGAGTAACGACGTCGAACCTCACCTCATTAATTCAACTTTTTTAATTTCTAATAAAAGTGATATCCGAAATTCCTCTCAAAAGAGGTATTTTAACCTACGACGATGATGATTGAATGATACTATTGTCCCCATAGTAATGGTAGCCATGGCATTCATCTTCTTCTCCCCTAAGTTTTGATGTCGATGTAATATTATTGGTAACTTAGAGTTAAAATCCATATGGTTTTATTGGTAACTTAGAGTTAAAATCAATCGGAGTGTATGGAATGAACCACATTGGACAATGGGAGTCGACGTCAGATAGCCGCGATTATTTCAAATGGAATAATGTAAGACAAGGTCTGCAATATATTCGGAAGACAGCCGGGAAAATTGGGGCGTGCAACGTCGCCAGCTGGGAGCTGAATGGAAGCACGAAAACAGATGCGCCCATCGTCATTAGGAAGAAGGGGTATTGATTAAGAATTCTTAGTCAAACCAGGGTCAAAGCGATTAAGAATTTCAATGAGAAGAAGGGGTATTTACGAGGAGCTAAGGTGTGCGATTAAGATCTTCGATGAGAAAAAGGGGTATTTAAGAGGAAGAAGATGAATTATGTTTGGTTTTATTTTATAAAAAAACGTTTAAAGAAAATGAAAGTGTCAGATGAGCGTTTACGCATGTTGATAACTTCTTTTTATGACCATGATTTAAATTATGTCATATTTAAGTGACCATAATGATTATTTACACAATTAATTTGGGGTGGTCAATAATAGTATGACACGTGGCATGATTTCGGGTACCCACATATACCGGAGTCTTTTTCATAACATAATATTGAATATATAATATGAGTTTTTAAATTAATAATAAGTTCATGTTAAAATACATATCAAATATAGATATTTTATGATTTTAAAAACAATTTTATTTATTTAATATAAATAGTGATAAATAGGCAAGTTGTGTGACTGACATGTTTAATTAATAAGGTTGCAATTTTTATGTACGTGAATAGACTCGTAGGTTTTTATAGTTATAAGTCGTTAATTTTTTTTACCAGTTTATGTGATATGGTAGACTAGATTAAATGGTCGGCTTACTTATATTTTAACACATACATTATATGGTAGACTGGACTAGACTAGACTAATGGTAGACTAGACTAAATAGACGAAATAAAAATCAACAATATATAATATACTTAAGATTCGTACAATTACATAATAATAATTCAACACCGCTTGCAACAAATCGCGGCCAAATTTCATATATTGAAAGTATTGTAAAGTATATTTCTTGTCCAAACTAGCACACAAATCTTATTCAATATATATCAAATACATCGTTCACTAATAATTCATCATTAATCTGGTTGAGAAAATCCTTCTTAATATGTTGTATAAATGTCAAAACATGACTGTTCAACCATTCATCCTTTATCTAGTTAGAATATGACCAATTAAAAAATAACTAACTTAATTACTTAATTATTTGAAATAACTTATAAGTCTCAAAATCTACTAGTATCGCAAACACAAAACTTAACCTAATCAAATAATTGCTAACTTGTTCTGGAGACTAATTAATGCCAAATTGTCAAGGATTCATTAGAAAGAACAGCTTCTTACTTGATGGGAGGAGCTGTGACTTTTAGGATTGAGTGCCTTATAAAACAAATATGTATGCATTATATTAGAAAAAAGTTTGTTAGTAGATACGGTAAAATATCTGATTTATTAATAGGTGGTAGAACGTCCGAATTCTACAAAACCCCCTATCTCAAGAAATTAGTTTTGCTGCATCTCCAAGAGGACTGCATGCAGCCTCCTTAACCAAACGTGGCTCCGCAAGAATGATATCCAAGCCGACCATCGAGCCCATGACACATCCAATTTCTTAGATGCAAGAAGGACATATACTCATCAGTAGATATCCCAAGAAACATGATTGATTAGTGTCTTAGTACTCATTATAACATTAGCCAGAAGAGGACTTAGCAAAGCACTCGAAAGATCATTTATACATGCCTAACTCCACTTATATGTTCAATTATCTCATAATATGTCTAATAAGTACCCTTAAAAGGAACAAGAACCATATCATCGATTATGAAAAAGCTACACATTATCATGACTGAACATTACTATGTTTAGAATGCATCATCTCCCTAACCACCTATAAACAACAACAAAAAACCACATCAGTTCATCCATAAGGTTGTTTTGCACAAACCTGGAAGTTTTCATGGAGATGAGCCTTGCTTTAATATTTATTTGGGAGAAAGCTAGCACAAATACAAAACAATGACTTAGAGTGAACTTGTACTTCAAAGAACCCATTGAAAAGAACATATCATTTCCTTCCTTTTCTACAGTAATATAAACATAAACTACACGTGACATCTTGATTTTGGGTTGATTGTCTGGTTATGGAGACTGAAAATGGTCGTGGCTGAGTGACTGGTCAGGGCGTGACAAGTTGTTCGTCACGATCCTGGTTGTAAGGTCAACCACGACCGTGGTCGATAGTATGTCACGGTCATGATTGTCAGCACACGGTCGTGGTTGACAGTGTATCACTGGTGTGGTCGGCTGGTAATCACGGGCGTGGTGGTTTATTTATATAAACTTCCGTAACTTGCAACTCACAGAACATAGAAACCTAAAAACCTGATTATCTCTACTCCCGACGAATGGTGATCCTATCTCAGGAACTGGGCGATTAAGTGAGGAGGCAGGAGCTGATCGATCTTCGGTTGTTGCTAGAGGATTAGACAGTCAATGAGATTCATTGGACGGTAATCAATCTTCCTTCTTCTCTCTTAATCCCTTAAGTTGGAAAGTTACGTAGGAATCTTGACAAATTGGGGGTTTTAGGATTCAATCCTTTGTTTGATCCTTTCCGGTCTTTCAGGAAGGGAGACTTGAGCTTTGGGACGGCAGCTCCGATCCAAACTCTCCAGGAAAGCGATGAGAAGTGGGGGTTTATGTTATATTCTACCTTGTATAGCATAGAATTGTAGATGGATGATTGGGACCATTGAAAGGACTTCTCATGTGATGTTGATGTTGTGGACCGAGGACTCCGAGCTGTTCAATAGTGTTACATCTACTAAACATAAGCTGAAATGAATTTTGAGCATAAAGCTCTTGATGGATGAACAATGTCGTGTGATCCACTATTCATGATAGGACATGATAGGTGATGTACTCGATTATTAGCACATTTGCTCCCGCTTTAAACAACATTTTTGGATGTTTGGGTGTCCCAATTTGATCAAATTCATACTGTTTTGTGCTCTTTGATTTGCATGTGTTGGACTGTGTTACATTTCTTTGCATGTTTTTGGTACATTTCAAATGTCATATTAACACCTCGTCCTTTTCTGACAAGATATTGTCCACTTTGGGTATAGCTAATCCCTCACGGATTTGATTTTGGGTATATAACAGTGACTTCCCAGGAGGTCACCCATTTCTATACTGCTCCCACCTGAGCACGTTTATTTTTAGAGTTCTTTATAAGAACTCCTCCATCTCACCCCGAAATGCGTCTTGTTCGTTAAGGACAGATTATTCCTTATAGACCATGGATCTCTCCTGTGCTTTGTCAAAGTGGGATTTTCCTAGAGTGTTACATATTATGTCTCGGGATGAACCAAAGCATGACAGGGAGGTTGGACAACTCAGTACGTCCGACTTGTGAAGAAAACATCACAATTCAGTATTTTCATCATAACTTGTTTCTCGGAAGTCCGATTGATGCAAGGTCAACGGTGTTGAAAAGCTAATTTGATTATCAACTTGTAGGTTAACGCAGTGGTCAAATTTCTTGTATTAAAGAACACAACGTGTTCTTCCCCTTGATGCCCACGACCGAGAAGAGTAGAAGAAAGGACACGACCATGTCCTTTAGGAACACGTCATGTTCTTAGGACACACCGTGTTCTTTTAAGAACACACAATGTTCTTTGTCCATATGAGAATTTGAACCTTTTTCCTTCTCCAACTTGGTCTAGAAGCCTATAAATACCCGAGAGACCCCTTTTGACGATAGAATCATTATTCCATACATATTTTTGAGCTTTTAGAGAGAGAGAGAGAAAGAGTTATAGAGGGTGATTTAAGCGAGAGTTTATCAATGATTGGAGACAGATTGAAGATTGGTGATAAGGCGTAGATTCCTTACCGAAAGATGCCTTCTTATCGGGTTAGTTTCTTTTCTTCTTACTTTCTTATTTCCGGAACCATGATCAGCTAAACTCATTGTGTTGTTTGGATTAGATGAAAATTTAGCTTAGCTTTTGTATGGATGATGGGTTTCTAAACCCATGATATTGCTATCGATGTTATTCAGGATTGTCGCGTGTTCTTACTAAACCTAAATTTCAGATTGAATTTTGTTTGATCATCTTGATTGAATCTTTGTTATCAATTAGTGGGCCCGAGAGGAACTCTAGTTGATAAAACACTTAGTAAGATTTCTAGATTCTCCATTGGCTCGAGAGAGGAGCGGCTCGTCTAGGCTTTTTGCAATGTTCTAGCATTTCAACGAATACATTTAGTGCGTTCTTCTTGGGTGTAGATTAGCTTGAGAGAGAAGTCTACGGTTAAGCAGAATAGATCCTTTGAGTCGTGAGAGCGATTTAAGACTATCGTAGGAGATTGCTGAGCTATTATAATATGATGAGTTGATATTGCATATCGTTCATCCATGCATTGCTAGCTATTGCAGATTCAAGTCCAAGCAATCTTCGATCCCATATTTGAAACTCGATTTCTTGCATTTGCTTTCTTTTAGTTCAGTACTTAGTTGATAATTGGATACTACAATATAAAACAACCAACCAATCATTGTTACTTGGTCTAGTTAGCACATTTAAATTGAGTAATAGGACTAGAAAGACCCTTTGGAAATACTATTCCATTAGTTTACTCTAGTGGACATTTGAGAGGCTGGGTTAAATCTGTTTATCAATAGGTCTAGCTAGATAGATCTACTAATGTGTTGCATTGGTCGCTCACCCCATATTGCGCAATCCCTAGGGATAAAGGAAAGGTTCAGGACATGTTGAGTAAGCTCATTGATTCTACTAACAAGGTTAGGGTGGTATCATTGTCTGATTCTTTATGAGGCTATCCACACAGATGTTAGGTATCCTACTAGATCACCAGTAGGGTCGCATTACTAGAGTAGACCAGGATGTTCTCTAGACTATTTATTCATGAGTTCTTCTTTCGATGCCTATTAGTTCCTCGCATTGTTTTGCTAGACACTCAGTGCATATCACTAACCCCGTCTATGTAAACTTATATGTATGGTTTCTGGACCATCTGAACCCAATGCCCCCTAAGACTAGACGTGCAACTTCGGCAACTTGACATAGTGAACCTGAGAGTCCGAGCGAGAGGTACCTAGTGGATGTTCGACCCTGTTTCGCCTTTGAGGATTTCCATTATGTTTTCAGTTGAATTTTTTGTTGTTTCCGTTTCCCCTTGTGTGGGATGGATTTATGGTTCTCTGTGGGATTTTTTTGTTTTGTTCAAGGAGCTCCGTAGAAGGAGGACCATAGATAATAAGGCTAACTAGAGCAGAAAAATTCAACAAAAAAGGGGTAGGAGGGAGAAGGGGGTTTGAGAGGGATGACCAATGGGCTGGAGGAGGGGAAAAGGATATGAGTGAATCAGAGAGGAACTAAAGAACTTTTTCGAGGAGTTAATTAGCTCATAATTGAAGAAATAACTACTAGCTCATAATTAGCTAAAAAAAATAGAATTAAGAATTCCACCAAATCATTATTCGCTCTCATGTTAATTATGCTCATAATTGGAAGAATAACTATTAGCTCATAAATTTAGAATTAAAAATCCTACCAAATCACTATTAACTCCCATGTTAATGAGCTCATAAATTTAGAATTAAAAAAACTACCAAATCACTATTAATTGTCATGTTAATTAGCTCGTAATTGGAGAAATACCTTTCTAATGGGAAAAACATGAATGATTAAATTTTACTGGAAATTAAGCTGTCACCTCGATGGAGTTGATGAAAAATGAACTCTCGTTGCATTGACACTAACAAAAGTCCCAATCTAGACTTAAGTGTATCGAGACACTATGTTTTCACAACTAGAATCCAGTTCTACGAACACGACACTGAGGTCACGACATTGGAGACTAAGCTCCTATAACGAGGCACGCATACCACAACATTGGAGACTAAACTCCTATAATGAGGCACATAGGCCACGACATCAGAGATTAAGCTCCTATAAACGTTTCCCCAGCATTGCATCCAATGACATCTGAGCATGCCAAAGGAAAGTGTTTTGATCCTTGATCCTTCATAGATGAAACATGTTAGAGACATAGAGAATCATACCAAAATATGAACGACCACTTTACTTATCATTGTACCAGAACCACACTATAAACTCATCATTCAAGAACAAGATCAAGGAAAATCCCTTCACCCAAAAAAAATCCCAAACAAAATCCAAGTAGTGGAGTGACAAACTCAAGAACAAATTACAAAAAATTTATTCATACGATCAAACTGTTAAAACATACCCCCGACTATCAACTAATAATGAAAAAATTGGATCGGATCGGACTCCTCTGTTTCAGCAAGATCCTGAGTTGAGCCTTCTGACACTACAGCTTTGTCCCCGAATGCTTGCTACTGCTCTTTAATCCGTCGTTGCTCTGATGAACCATCCTCGAAAACTCGATGAACCCTCTGATCCCTCGGCCTTATGTGTATAATTCACAACCATAACTGTAAAAAGACGAAACTAAGGCCTCCACAACTATGGACCTTATCTTTTGAAAGTTCGACGAATATATGACCACACAATTTCAATATAGCGTAACAAGCTGGAGGATATTCATTTCCAGATCCAAAACTATTGGAGATCATATGCCCGTTTAAAGGGAAAAGAAATGATCACGACAGATATTATCAAAAGCACGAATGAATGAAAATCACAGAGATAGACTAGGAAACATCAAATGGCGGAAACTCTATCCAATCCTAGACTAATCTTAAAATGAAAAACAAGAAAAGAGACGCTAGGAATCCGCATTCATGCTGATCAATCAATCAATGAAAGCAGAAGCAGCTGGAGTAGTACAGAAACAGAAATGAAACAACAAATCCAAAAACTAGATGAAATCTCTCTGTTTGGGTTTTTGTTCTTGATTTGGTTGAGCTTTTAATGCTCACTGACTTGAGTTATTGTCTCAGTTGAATAAGGATTGGTAGACTTAATTATGGATTCAGTACTGTATGTTCCGATATTGTGTAATTATGGTTGAGTAGAACCCATGGTTAACATGCATGTGTTGAACCGCGCAGTTTGACCAGGTCTTCTAGGGGCGGGTTCCACACTACCCTTTTTGAGTAACGGTAAAGATACACGACTAACACCGGACTAAAGATACAATGATACTTTCTATTAAACCCTTAAATCAATAAGACATAGATCATGAATCCTTAAATACACTCACACGAAAAAGAGGAGGTACAAATTCAAGTTCTTAAACCATGAAACCAGACTGATATAAATACCGACCAGCTCTCTCCCCATCTTCAGCTCCAGTACATGTGACTATACACATACAGATACAATAGAAAGAAAAACATTCAACTGGGGTCAGTGCTAATCACCGAGTGCCTAAGCAGCATCCAAGGCAAAACTGAGCCCGAACAAACAAAAATGGAATCATCACGTAAGACAACAAAACAACTCCTAAGTCTAAACTAGTAATGTGAGCATATTGCCAACTAGTAGGATACCTAGCATCAACCATCCATATATGTACGGATGGACTCCTAGTGGATCAGACCATGAAACCACCCTAACCGTGTGAGCAGCATCTATAGGCATAATCGACACATCCTGTACCTTTCCTTTATCACTAGAGATTTTCCAATCCGGGGTGAGTGACCAATGTAATGCATCATCGCATCTATTCTAGCTATGTCTACCTTATCTTATTCTGAAAAGTGAATCACACGTCACTGTTCAGTCCTTAGAGCTTCCAGCTCAAGAACATTTTGAATTTTGTACAGTATATCACACTCAAACTGAATAGACTCGGAGCCCCTGCTCACCCAACATCAATCATCTCATAAGAAGTTTGTTCGAAGGAAATCCCAAACTATCATATCACAATTCAACACTTAAAAAGTAGAATGTAAGCATAAACCCCCACCTCTAAGACAATTTGATACCTCTGATTCTGACTTGATGTGACTCCCCTAGCTACCACAAATATATAACTTCCGACTGTGCGTCATTTACAACATAGCTGAACTTGAAGGGGCAGAAACGTCCTTTTATTGCCCAACTGGAACTTACAGAACCAGTCCTCCATCGCTCTCCATTACACAGATTGATAAAAAACTTCCTAACACTGACAAAACAGACCCAAGTCATCCATTGTCAACTATCTAAAACTTCAAACACCGAAAGCTAGACTTAAGAAGAACCAAATTACAAAATAGCCACTTATCTTTCCAGATTTTTGGGTGGTCCTTCTTCCAGGCGAGACTGGTCGCCGCTGGCGACCTCTGTCAAAAACCTAGCGAGGGTCCGCCAGCTCCAATCTTCTTGGAAAACATGGGAAAACCGTCGTCGCCGCCCCTTGAATGATGGTTGCCGCCTATTGCGTTCCTCCGACTCCACAATGTCGCTGTCGCTTCGTGGACTCCGATCTACCCTTAAGTTGTCGTCGCTATCCTCCTCTTCTCTAATTGATTTGTCGTCATGGTTCATCCGCCTCCTAGCATTGTCGACGCGTCTTCTAGCAATCATGAAACTCCCCTCGCCCGTCGCCATCGGTTTTGAAACCATCCTCCCATATGATTCCGCAATCAATGACGTTCGACTCTTCCGCCCTTCAATCCTCTGCGCAGATCACATTTAGGGGAATAAACCTAACTCCTTGCGCTTCTACTCCCTGGTAGGCAGCGAGCCCTAGTCCAACCGTTCGACCCATCCAACGACCCAAAACCCATTAGTACACCATAGATGCTACTCACACGGTAGGGTGGTTTCATGGTCTGATCCACTATGAAGCTATCCACACAAAGTTAGGGGTGGCTGATGCTAGGTAACCTACTAGTTGATCAGAATGGTCGCATTAATAGAGTAGAACTGAGGAGTTAATGTATTTTCTTCTATAATGTTTCCTTTCTCTTGATCAGATGCAGTTCCGCCTTGGGTGATGCTTAGAAACTCAGTGATAAGCAGTGCCCGTTAGATTTTGTTTTATCTATGTTTGTATAGTGACTGGTGCGGGAATTGGACATGGGATAAGCTGGTGGTATCATCTGATATCAGTTTTGATGTGTTTTAGATTGCAGTTACATCTCGTTTTCCTTTGTGTTTTAAGACTTATATTTAAGGATTTGAAATCCTTGTCTGTTATGATTTAAAGGTTTAATAAAGGATTTATTACTTGTCTTTAATGCTTATTTATGTGATGGTTGAGTTGATATGGTTTACATCGTGTCTAGTGGAACATGAGTTAGTATGCATGGGTCGTACCAGTTGTTCGACTGGGTCTTTTAGGGCCGGGTTTCACAATTGATATCAAAGCCTAGTTTGTCTTCTATCATCATAGATGTGCTACCTGCAACGCAGAGGTGTCGCAAACCTCGGGAGGGGAGAAGGTGATCTCACACATGCGAACATACTAGACCTTCTTTAAGGATGGTATTTGACAATGTATGTGGTTTCAATGATGTGATAGGTCAGTTCTTGAAACTGATTTTGAAAAGATAAGATTTTCAAAGAAAAGTATTTGAAAGAAAGAAATCATTTCTGCAAGGGTTTTGACAAAATTTGAATGACCGCTCTCTCATAGATCTAAAAGGACAAAAGTGAAGGAGTTAAAAAAACAAAGATTGAGGTCCTACTTGTTTTACTTTGAGACTTGTTGTTGAGGTTCAGCTGCTCCAGTAAAATGAGGGAAAGGAAAAAGGAAAATAAGAGATGATACTCTGGGAGTCCATTAGGTAAGAACTCTTCTTTTAAAGTCATTAGCATGTTAGACCTTTCTGCACCCCAATGGGAGGAAGGAATCATCAGTTAGGATGATATCTTCAATCCGTAGGTTGTTTCACCAAGGAGGTGAGGAGTTTTTGGTGTCCGATTGAGGATCAAGTTAGTAGGTAAGGATGGGAAGCATCTGAGGACCGAATGAGTAGTTAGGGAAAGAGCAAGGATGAGGCTTTTTTAGTTTCAGAATGAAAGAGGAAGGATGAGATAGAGCTGGCCGCATTATGCAGACCCACCAAAGAACTCTAATGCTTTGCTAACTCATTCTTCAGACCAATCTCGACTTTGAAATAATACCACCATGGTTGTTGCAAAATCCTAGGTAATTATCGAGTTCTAGTGACACAAACAATACAAATTTTTAGTACAAATTTTTGATAAATGAAAACCCTAAATCACGAAATGGAAATCTCTAAAACCCTTACCTGTGGCAGTTGATTAAACCGACAAATCGAGACTGACTGGCCGACGAACGCTTGTAGGAGTTCTAGATGATGCTCATGGACAGTGGGGTTTGGTGGGGAAAAACATGGAGATTAGAGACGAAACACCTGACAAATAGAACATCAGAGAGAGATAAAGGATGTCGGAGATTGAGAGAGAAGAAAAATCTAAGCGATAGTGACGGATGACGCACAAATTGCCGGAGCTGGCCGAAGGAAAGGGAAGCGACACAAAGATGGAATTCATGGAGACTAGTGGAGGAGATATAACAAAGGAAGGATAATCTGATTTTCTACCTAGCTGGTGTAAATCCAAAATCCTTTGTCGTTAAAGCCGTAGTTGCAAATAATCTATTCAAGTTATCCATGAGAAATATTTCTAGATTGCCCAAATCGAGTGGGTTGGTTTGGTTCAATCAATTACGGACATCCTCCATAGCAGATATATCTAAGTTATCCACGACAACCATTTTCACAGAAGCCGTTGTCGCAGATATGTCCAACTGATCCGCGATTACGGTTGTCGCGAAGAATTATCCGCGTCTAGCGCCAATCTTCCGTCACGACGGCCATCAAGGATCCTGTCAGCCACAACGGATTCGCGTCCGATGCCACTTTTTCTTGTAATGAACAAATCATGGGACATGGTAGATTCCAAAACAAAACTCAAACCAAAAAGAGAAATGATTTTGATTTTGTTAAAAGAAATTAGGGTATTGCTTGAAAATGTGCGATGATGAACAATTTATAGCTTTGATTTATATATATTTTTTGTTAATAGGGGCAATCAAATTAAGGTGATGATTGTGGAGGAAAAGTGGTAGGGATGAAATTGTCGTGGGAGAATATGATAGGTTGGAAAAGGCGGTTTGAAAAAAGAAGGAAGAAAGTGAGAAAAACTCACAGACAAGCAAGGTAAACACAATCACCAGAGAGGAAGAGAAGGAGATGAGAGAAAACAATTTTTTTTGGAGTTAATCTTCAAAGACAGTGTTAGTTTACTAGTGTACAAAATACAATTAATAGAATTTTAGTGATTAGTGTCATGTAATGATATTTTTAGAATGATGTGAGGTGAATTTATCGAAGGAGAATATCAATATTGATTGGAATTAGATATCGACATAAGTGTTGTTTTTTTAATTATTATAAAAGTTGAGATTTGATCTCTTTGATAAGCGGTCTAGATGAGTTCAATTAAGTGGGAGCACTTAGTGCATCAAAGAATTCTCCATTCTAGATATCAATCTCTAACCCTTATCACTATACTCAAATATAAATCTACAACTTCAAAAATCTTAATTTTAAACAAAAGATATAATAAAATTTAATATAAAAAATATCGATATCCGCAAAATATCAAAATAGTTTCCATATATATATATATAGACACGTAACAATCAATCACTATAAAGTTACTATATCATCAAAAAAAAATATTAGTAAATCACATATATAATATACCAAAATCATTACCACATATTGAGGCGCCAAAACAAATTAATGTAAATCCTATAAAAATAAAATAGAGATCCCCCTCATCCAGAGTTAAGATTCGCAGCAAATAATAGGTTCTAAAGGCAATTTTGACATTACATAAAATTATCTCCACTATCCAATCTTATCCCTTCTGACATCTTCTTCATCCTCCATTACCCAACAAATTAAACCCAAACATAATTCAAGTTTTTCCGCCTTTGCTCCTCCACTGCATCTCTCTGAACTAGATTTGATGATCGAGATCTAGATTTCTTCTTTCTTTCCTCTTTCCAGTCTCCTCGGCTCCTTCACAAATTTTCAAAACTCTCTACCACTCCCGATCAGTTTTTTATAGCAACGACGGTGGCTGGATTTTGTATCCGATTATTTTATTTACTTGCTTTTGTGTACTATATTGTTTAGTTTCCTAGCTTTGTCTCTACTTGTTTACGTATACTAATTTTTTTGTGTACTAGTTTTGTTTGTACTTATTTCGATGTATTAGCTTTTTTAGTAGTTATTTCGATGTACTAGTTTTTTCAACATTTCTACTATGGTGTACTTGTTTTTATTTTATGTTTTTGCGTACTAGATTTTTTAATATTTTTTTCCCTCTACTAGCTTTTTCAATATTTCAGCTCTGTTGTATATGTTTTTTATTTTTTGTTTCTACATACTATCTTTTTCAGTATATTAATTTTGTCTGTACTTGTTTACATGTACTATAATAAATTATAAAACTTCTATTATTCAATATAATAAGGACCACATAAATTATTAATTTATAGTAAATATTAATTAATCAATAAATTAATAATTAATAATTAATATTTTAAAGAGTTTTTTTCAATGTGTTTGTCATAAATGACTTTATAATTCATCGAATACATGTATAGTGACTTTATTAATTATGATAAACTTAATTTTAAGGTTCATTATATTATCTTAATTATATAATTAATATATGATGACCTTTAATATATTTTGATCATACCTTTAATATAATTCATCAATTATATGGTGACCCTATTACTTTAAATACTACAAAAAAATTGTAAAATCATATTCAACAATTACGTCTCATTTGAAAGGTGTCCAAAAGTCTACCATGACCGATCAAGTACATCAACAGTTATGTGAGTATAAGAGAGATCATCCCTCATGCACCTAAAAAGATTTGATGGAGTGGCTTGACCAAACATTCTTTTTGAAAGTTAGTCAAGGAATGATATCAAACACTCTTAAGCGATCGTCGGAGTACCTCTTGGTTGAATTAGATTAAGGAGGAGCTTCCAGACGTCACAAGCAACCCAAATACCCAGAGTTGGAGAAGATTATTTTTGAATGGTTTATTCAATATCAAGATTGAGTGAATATAACAGGTGATCTAATCTTGGAGAAAGCTAATGCGACATTAAAACTCCTCAACCCCCAACATCCTGACGAGCATCATCTTTCCCAAGGATGGCTTGATAAGTTCAAGCAACGACATGACATCAAGTCATTTCGTCGTTTCGGAGAAAGCGGCTCGGTCGATACACAAGATATGGATAGCGAGTTGGAGTCCACAAGACGAAAAATAGATCAGTTTCTCATGAAAGATATTTTTAAAATTGATGAGACTGGTTTATTTTTTAATCCTAGTTATATAAATTTCTTAATGAATTGTACTTATCATCAATTACTTATAGAACTAAAAATTCATGTATTTATGTAGGCTAGTTCTAAAAAAATATTATTTTATTAAATTTGCTTATTTTTTTACACGGGCTCAAGTCGGAACTAGAAAAATGATTAATTTACCGAATATTAAACTGTAGAGTTTTCCTTGCTGGGAGCAAAGACTCTATTTTGATTGCCAGTGACCCGGAGTCCCCCATTCATCTCCACATTTAGTTCAAGTCATTCCAATGTTTTAGGATAAAATGTTTACCAGTAGTTATTTAGACAAACTCGCAGCACGACTCTATGCTATATATAGTTTTTTATATATTTTTAGTGCATATAAGTCTATAGATAAACTCTCCCATGAGGAAGAAGAAGAAGATAAAAAAAAATACTCTTGTTTACTTTGCATATTCTTCACTTAATATTTACTTTTCCTAACTAATTGAAGATGGAGACATCAACCAAGCTAGTTTTGATCATGGCCCTCTGTTTTGGGATGATGATTCAGAGCTTGAATGCCGACGTGGCAGTTTATGATAATGTTTGGCAAAAGCGAGCTGAAGATGCCAAAAAAAACACCATGGATGCATACATTCCGAATGTCATGGAAGTTGGCAATGAAAAAAATGTCGGCACCGCAACCGTGGCCGTCCAGTCAGCTACTGGTGAGGTCAAGGTTCCTGGAGCCAGCGCTCCGGCTTCTGGTGGGGTCACGGATCCTACAGCTAATGCTCCAGCTTCTGGTGGGGTGACGGTTCCTATAGCCAATGCTCCAACTTCTGGTGGGGTCACGGTTCCAACAGCCAATGCTCAAGTGGCGGCCACCCCAGAACCTGCCATCAAACAAAGATAAATTAATTTGTTAGAAAAATTCATAGTTAATATCTCCGAGCCACAACTACCTTGGCTGTGGAAAATGTGGGACTAAAGATGTTTTTTGATTGGTGAATGACATCCCTTAATTATTTACTAGTCGTTTGAATACTTCATTTTCCCAAGTTTTATTTTATTCCAAGTGTTTCTTTTGAAGATTCGGTTCAATAGATGTGCTATCACAATGACGGAGACTTCATTTGAACTTGTATAATGTATTTTAAGATTCAATTTATTTACACTAAAATATACTTTTAGTAAAATAAAATAAAAAAGGAATATATAATGTGAAAACAAAAAGAGAAGTTTAATGATAAATAATTGCGGATTATGTCATCATGCTAGTTTAATGGTAAATAATTACAGATTATGTCATCATGTTAGTCTAATGACAAATAATTACGGATATGCAATCATGTTAATCTAATGAAAAATAATTACGGATTATGTCATCCCTCATGCTTTTCACGCTTATAACTGTTTATTTAATAATTATTGGCTAAGTTAAGCCAACAATAATTACGGTTATGTCACCATGCTAATCTAATTACAAATAATTACGAATTCTACCATCATGTTAGTTTACTGACAAATAATTATGGATTATGTCATCATTTCATCCCTCATGCTATTCACGCCTATAACTATTTATTTAATTATTATTAGCTAAGTTAAGCCAACAATAATTACAGTCTATGTCATCATGCTAGTCTAATACAAAATAATTATTGATTATGTCATCATGCTAGTCTAATGCCAAATAATTACGGTCAATACCATCATGTCATCTTTGTCATGTATTCACGCCTATAACCGATTATTTAATTATTATTGGCTAAGTTAAGCCAACAATAATTATAATTTATGACATCATGCTAGTCTAATGGAAAATAATTACGATTTTTATGCCATCATACTAGTGTAAAGGCAAATAATTACAGATTATGTCATCATGCTAGTCTAAGAGCAAATAATTATGGTTGCCATCATGCCATTCTTCATGCTATACATGCTAATTACCAATTATTTAATTATTATTGGTTGAGTTAAGCCAACGATAATTAAGGTTTTATGCCATCATGGTAGTTAAATGGAAAAATAATTAAGGATTATGTCATCATCACATCCTTCATGCTATTCACGCATATGATTATTTATTTAATTATTATTGGCTAAGTTAAGCCCATAATAATTACAGATTATGCTATCATGGTAGTCTAAATGGAAAATAATAACGAATTATGCCATCATGGTAGTCTAAATGGCAAATAATAACGGATTATGCCATCATGGTAGTCTAAATGGAAAATAATAATGGTTATTGTCATCGTGTCATTCTTGTCTAAGGGCGATATTTTTGTACTACCGTCTAGTATTGCCATCCAAGTGCCACACATACCAATACTGCCATCTCATCACTGCCATACAGTAACATCATCATGTTGATGATCCATATTCACACTTCAGGGTATTTGTCCAACAAGATAATACCAAAACCAAAGAAAAAGAAGAAACCATCAACACACGATCCAGAGTAGTTAAAAAAGTGAGGAGATCGTGCCCACGATTTACGACGTGGGAAGCCACTCCCAAGAAAGTTTCCTTCTCCAGCGCCAACAACTTTTCACGACGTCCTATAAGTACAAGAAGGCAACCAACGAACAAGGGATATAAAAAATCTCATCAAGCACAAACTTTGCCCAATTTATCTTTCGTCATAGTCGTAGTCTTTTTAGTTTGAAGCTCTCTCAGAACCTCCATCGAAGAGTAGTAGATAAAAGTAGATAGCCATCATAAACATTAAACACCCTCGTTCCAACATTATTTGAAGAGGTGTGAACCGTATGTATTTAATCCGTTTGAACGAAGGCATTCATTGCACAAAACTATCCTGCCATAAACAAATTGGCACGCTTGGTGGGACAAGTGTGTTTGATCTGATGGCACCAACAAAAACGAATCAGGAAGTTGAACTTCCATATGCGTCGGTGGAAGAT
Organism: Linum usitatissimum; assembly: GCA_030674075.2. Classification (NCBI taxonomy): domain Eukaryota; kingdom Viridiplantae; phylum Streptophyta; class Magnoliopsida; order Malpighiales; family Linaceae; genus Linum; species Linum usitatissimum. The sequence continues at coordinate 4,691,413 of JAUJYP020001424.1, forward strand.
GAGCTTGTGGCCTGCGGCACTGAAGCAGACCATGGTGGAGGAAGTTCCACCAACTTGGCAAGAGATGTGGCACCACCACAATCGGTGCCAAGTGCTGATCTTGGAAGTGCAGTCGTCTCCATCGTCTAGAGGCTGGAGGAGAACCATCAAGAGGTAACTGTTCAATTGACATCTTCTAATGCTCGAATTGATAGGCATTTAGGTCAAGTTATTGAAGTTGTTAATAAAAACATAAACGATTTTTATGAATTTAGAAAAATAGTAAACTCATCAGGGGCACAAACAAGGATATGATCACTAGATGGTGTTAACTCAACACCAAATAATTTTAATGGAAGTGTGAATATTCCTCCCGTCATTGGCCAGAGTAGCCAACCACGACAAGAGAATTTTTCAACAGTGACAAACCAACCATCTCATCACCGTGTGACATGGTGATATCCCAACCACTACTTAAGTGGAGGGTTCCCATGACGTGAGAATAGGAGGTTTGACTCCCTTTTCCACGTTCAACACTCTAGTTGATCAACCTCCTGTACAAGGAGTTGGTCAACCACCTCCCATACCAATGGGAAGGCCTTACGTGGCAGCTGCCATCATGGAAGGAGGAGGTGGTTTAGGTGGTGGAGATCACATTCCACCACGTGCTTACCCTAAACCTATACCACCCCAGTTCAATGGTCAAGACATGGACCCTATGGGGTTCATGCCACCAGGGGGCATCAACGGGGGCATGGGCACGATGCCAATGCCATAAGGGAACAAGTTTCTCAACTTCTTACTAAGCAATTCAGTTTAGGGGTTAGGACTACCATGCCACATGTGTATCGTAAGCCTTATCCATTCCCAAGAGGTTTTAGGGAGCCTGATTTTGCCACCTTCACGGGAATGGGTGACCAATCCACTGTGGAGCATGTTGGACGTTTTACCGTCCAATGTGGTGATGTTGGAGATTTTGAAAAATTAAGAAGTTTTGGCAACTCGTTGACTAGACAAGCTTTTGCTTGGTATGGCAACTTGCCATCTAATTCTGTACAGACCTGGCAGCAGATGGAACAATATTTCCATGCTTAGTTCTATAGATCTGAGCGTGAGGTTTCCATGGCTGACATGGCTTGTATTGGCCAATAGCCAGGTGAGTCGGTGGAGCATTTCTTGACCAACTTCAAGAATGCTCGTAATTGGTGCTTTGTCAACTTGACAGAGAGAGAGTTTGTCATGTTGGCACAAGGGGGTTTAGCGTTTGAGTTATAGAAGAAGTTTCAGGACAGAGAGTTCTCTAACTTGTTCCAACTCATGTCTTGTGTGGTGAGGTATGAATCTCTTCTCCACGAAGGGAAAAATAGAAAGAGTGCCTCACATGGACCATACCTTCCATGAATCTCTTACTTGTTCAAACTTTGACTATGCTATCCACCACATCGATGGTGGGGTTGTCAAAGTTGTGGTTGATTTGACTAAGATAGTGCCAGGGAAGCCTTATGTGTGTACCACATTGACGACCCAATCGTGCCCAGATCCAACCAAAGAAATATTATTTTGATGTGTCAAAGGCAGACTTGATATTTGACAAACTACACAAAGATGGTCAAGTCAAGCTCTACAGGGGGCATAACCTCCCATCGCCTGACAAGCTGAAAGGAAGACGTTACTACAAGTTGCATAATAACATGTCTCACTCTAATGATTCATGTATTGTTTTCAAAATGTTTTACAGGACGTTATCGAAATGGACGCATCAAGTTTCCAGAACCAAGGAAAGACGCTATGATGGTGGATACAGACCCTTCCCCTGCTAACATTAATGTCAACATGGTCAATCTTGACTTCTCCAAAGTCCAATTGGTCCGGGCGCAAATTTTTTAAAGAGGCCTCCCTTCGAAAGCTCCGACATCACCGTAACGAGTCCACTTTTGGGCTTTGACTGCAAACTCGTTTCTCCTTGTTTTCAATGGCCTAGTTGGTCTTCAGATGGCCCATTAAGCACTTGTTCGAGAGATGGTGCGGGGAAATTCTTCTCGTTTGGGCCAAAGTGCGATTTGGTGCAATTCTCCGAAATAAGTGGACCCGATTTCGAGTAATTTTGCACCTTTGAATCCAATTGTGCTTTGAATTGTGCCAAACTCAGGGACATGTCTCCTATCATCATTACACACCTCTGCTCCAAATATAGTGCAGGAAAGTTTTTCTCAAACGTTCATTCTTGCGGATCATGATTTTTAGATGCCGTCGTGGCGTGGATGTTGATGCCGATGCTAGCATCAATGGCTTAGGATGATTTCATGGCTCATTGGTGAATTGCTCATTCTTCAAGGATGAGTTTTCATTATTGATCCACTCAAGCATGTGTTTGGCTCTATCTAATCTGATTCCGTTCCGGACTGCTTTGCTTTTGTTCCAAGCTTCTCCGAACCCTTCAAGCTCCTCGCCGATCTTCTTCCTGATTCCTTCAATCCTTGGACCCCGAGCTCCATGACTTTGAATCATGAGGTGGATTCCATCATGCTCTCCCTCTTGGGTGTGGGTGTGGGTATTCTGCATTTATCAAAAGCACATTACAAATGTGAAAACTGGGGTAGATGGATGGGGACTGGCCAGATCTTGCTACCTAATAGCTATAGCTCTCAAAAGAAACGAAAACGAGTCAAAACTACAGCAAGAAACTGCATTAAATTTCACGATTTTTTTATAGGCAAGATTAAATGAGAAGTTACGTAGATAATCAAGTTGAAACGTAAATTACACGATTTGGAAATTACCCGGCTTACAACGTGCCGCGCGTTGTAGGGTTCCTCCAACGGTTACTTTCTAACGGCCACGCATTGGATGTGCCGCGCGTTGTAGCTGGCCTCCAACGGCTGCTATAAATAACCCCCTCTACCTTCTTAATTTTGCACACATTCACTAATTCTCTCCTCTTCCTTCTTTGATTTTTCGACCGACAAACAAATTCTTGTTTTGCAATCAACTAGTCAGTAATATTAGTATTTTTTTTAGTAATTTTCTCAATGTTTTGCCTGCTAATATATTTTTTCGTTATAGGATGGATTACTTGTATGGACCAACACCTCCGTGCGTTGACCCCGAGCCGATCGATCGAGAACTACTTTGGCGCGAGCGCGACCAACATCGAGCCGGTGAAAATTTCAACAATGAGTCTGGTACCATTTGAATAATGCTTAGAGAATATTAATAATGGCCTAGTGTTAAATAATATTGCCTAGTATTAAAAATATTAGTACTTCATTATGCGTAATGTTAGAAAATATTAATACTTGCTTATGCCTAATGTTAGAAAGAATTAGTGTGTTTATCCCTAATGTTAGAAAATATTAGTAATTTCCTAATATTATCTTAGATACTAATAAGAAATGCATAATATTTTAACTTTATTATTTATTAGTGCATATTAGGTACTTACTTAGCGATGTTAGATATTAATAATCATTTCCTACAATATTGAATAGGAACCTAGCGTTACCCTACAGTGTCGTAGGACGTCTCACATCCCCCCATACCACCCCCCCCCCAATTTCGCCCTTGATTGAAAAAGCAAGATATATGCACTAACTACTGATGCTTACCTTATAAACAAGTCCCCTTCATCTATTGTTGGATTCAAGACACCTCGGGAGCTCTGAACTGGGAAACCCCCTTAACCTGAGTCACCTGAATCATTTTGGTTGTACTGCTTACTCCTTACTATCTCAAGAAAAGTTAAATCCTAGAGCTCAGAAGGCTGTGATGTTTGGTTATCCAGAAGGGATAAAAGGGTACAAGCTACTCCTTATACTCCCTCATGGATACTAGATTATAATCTCAAAGGATGTAACCTTCAATGAAAAGGAGTTTCATTTCAAAAATAGGCTAATAACTTCTATTGAGAGTGTAGGTAATGATGAAGGTACCAATGCTCAACCAATACTCCTAGGGCAATTTTTTGCTATAGAAGAAGATCAAAATCCTCCAAATCAAGAGGAATTTGATCTTGGACACTCTGAGACGTTCCTTCCATATAGCTTAGAAGGGCAACCTCCTTTCGAGGACCCTTCATTTGTTCATGAGTCCAATGACTCTGGTAACACCGATGACTCAACTCACCAATAAGGTGGGGAATCAGTAAGTATGTCTCCAACTTCTTCTAGCAGTAACTTGAATCATTTGAGTCCTCCACATGATGTGGTATTGGTAATTCTCCCTCTATGCACCTTGATATGGATGTTGAACCAAATTTGAAAGGTTACCAACTTGTTAGGGATAAAGTGCATGGAAATAGGATCCCCAACCCGAGATATACTTCTAATGTTGTTGAGTTTTCAATCTATGTTGCTGATATGATTTCTGATTTTACCCCAGGATATTTTGAGCAAGCTATGAAATGTTATGAGTTTGATGCTTGGTTTAAAGCTATGCAAGAGGAATTTAACTCTATGCATGCTAATAAAACCTAGAACTTGGTTAAGAAACCTGTTGCTATTAGGATTTTTAATAATAAATGGATCTATAGGATCAAAGAGGGATCTTCTGGTAAAGAACCCCCTAGGTACAAAGCATAAATTGTAGCCCATGGGTGCACCCATAAGGAGGGCATAATGAAATCTTTGCTCATATTGTTAAGTATAAAACCATGAGATTGCTACTTATTATGGCTTCAGTTTATGATCTAGAGACAGAACAAATGGATGTTAAAACTGCTTTCCTTCATGGTGACTTAAAAGAGACGATCTAGATGAGACAACCTAAGGGCTTTATAGATATGTCTTGCCCTAAGCGTGTGTGTTTGCTAAATAAATCTATCTATGGCCTTAAGCAGTCTCCTAAACAGTGGAATGTGAAGTTTTACACTAGTATGAAATCGTCGGGTTTTACTAGGAGTAGCTATGATACATGTCTTTACTTCAAGAATGCTAAATCTGCTTCTCCTTTGTTTGTTTTTCTTCATGTGGATGATATTCTGTTGATCTAGAATTCTTCTACTAGCATTAATAGAGTGAAAAGGGAGTTTGAAAATATATTTTGAAATGAAGGATCTTGGTATGCTATAAAAATTCTTGGTGTTACAATTTCTAGGGATCGCAAGAACAAAGTCATCATGATATCTCAATCCGACTATAAGTTTAAGGTGTTAGAAACATTCTCTTGTGCCTATGTTAAGCATGCTTTTGTTCCCTTAGGAGCTCACCTTGAACTTTCCAAGGATCACGGTCCTACTTTCGCTTCTGATATAGTAAAGATGAGCTTTGTTCCTTATGATGTTGTTGTGGATTCTACGATGTATGCTATGCTTTGCACCCATCCTGATTTAGCTTTTGTTATTAGCATGCATAGTATATATATGGGTAACCCCGATGAAAAGGATTTGAATATTATGAAATATGCTCTGAGATATCTATTTGGAACCAGGAATCTGGGCCTGGCATATAGTGAGCATACTTCTAGGTCTGACTTGGGTGGTTTTTTTTTACTCTGATCATGCGAGTAACAAGGAAAATAGGAAGTCCATTACTTCCTATTATTACACTTGGGCTGGAAATCAAAGTAATAGTCCATTGTAGCTTTATCTTCAACTGAGGCTGAATACATAGCTGTTACTGAACCTTGTAAAGAAGCTATATGGTTGAAAGATCTCCTTTTTGAAATAGAAGGGAAAAGCTATGTGCCCACTCTCTTTATGAACAGCGAGAGTGCTTTGCATTTGTGCAAGGATCCTGCATACCATGTTCGGTTCCATTTCATTCGTGACAAGTTTGAAAAAGGAATGTTGAAAATTGAGAAAATTGCTGGCGAGGTTACCCAGCAGATTACAGTACAAAGATTGTTCCAGCTGACAAGTTTATGTTTTGCATAAAATTCCTCCACATCAATGAAGTAGGCTGAGATGTGGAAAATGAGCCAGTGATGATACATAAACTTCTTTTCATGTAGTCCACTGTCCTGGTAGTAGCACAGGTTAGGATGGCTAGAGGATTAGAAGGGAAATTGTTGTAATCCTATTAGAAACATGCCAAACTTGAGTCGCTTACTGGACTGGTTCAATTCCTAGACCGCCCGATTTGTTTTCGATTTTGTTTTGCAGACTACTAAAGCAGAGCGTTTTAGCATCCACTTACTTAATAAAGAAGGGACCCTGAGCCTTCTTTGGTGAAGAAGATCAATGCACTCTCTCCTTACTAGAAACTCTAGTTCTCTCATCCTCTTAACTACGAAGAAGAAGACAAAGTGCCAGGTGGCAATTCAAGGATCTTTGACGCTTATCGGTGCTGCAATCACTACTAAGGAAACGTCATGGTGAAGTTCCTCGGTCTGGAAGGGGCTGGATCCCTTCGAGTATATTCTCTATGTTGTTGTAGGTTCTTGGGTTGTTTAGGGTATAGGTCTTGGGATCTGTTGTTATGTAAATGTACTTAAGTGCTCTCCGTCGATAGTGAATTATGGGTTGAGTGTTCCCACTCTGAGGCTCCACTGAGTATGAGATTGCTCTCCGAATAGCGTCAACAATTCTTCACAACTATCAACCCCACATCAACTATCTAACTTCTCCCAAAACCGAACATCAACCATGGTGGGGTTAGTAATATGAACGGAAGTTGAAATGTTGCAATATCAGGGAAAGAAGCATGGGAAATGGAATACAGGTTCAGAAGATGAGAAAGATCTGTTGCACAACCCTGGGGGTGGGTAGATGATCACAGTAGAAGGCAAGATCAAAGATAAACTCGGTAATACCAAGGTCATATTCGATAGGGTGGCATTCAAAATATTACTCAAAAAGTGTGAGAATAAAAGTCGAATCGTTACAATATCTGAGAAAAAAGCACGAGAACCTGGAATCCAGTTTCAAAAGAGGAGAAAGATCTAGCCGCTCTATCGAAACTAATTAGAGGTAAATACTAAGTGCATTAATATAGGAAATTTACCAGAAATTTGATTCCAAAGCGGATCGACGTTTCGCCCCTCTCTCAAGTGTAGCGGAGACGATAACTCTAACCCTTAGCATTTGGGAATTTAGTCGACCAACGATAATCTTACAATTCAAAGTCGATAATTGTAAGATATGGTAGTAGCTACATACAAGAGAAAGACAAGAACAAAATTAATGATAATTCCGCATAAACACAGTCGAAATGATGTCGAATTAACAAATAATCAAGGTTTCACCCATTTCGAACAGAAGTGAGCACAGTTAAACATGATAATTGATAAATAGATTTTACTCATCTCAAATAAACCTAATTACCTAAGTAATCAGGGTCGAATCTCCCTAGGGTCTCAATGTCGCGTCTATTCAAACTTATGAAAAGTGCTAATCAATTAAACAAGTTTTGTTGTGTAGGTTCCACGATTTCTAAAATTATAAATTAAACTAGGGAAAACAATAAGAAAACAAGGGTTGCAAGACTATATGTATATTGCTGGAGAAACACTGATTGATAAACCAGCTTAGATTTCAAATCCCTTTATGCTATCCAAATTCATAAATGATAGAAAAATTCAACGATTTAAACAAAACAAGATAGATTCAAGTCACCGTCTTAGTTCTTCTCTAATCAAATCATGTCATTCCGGGTTGCTAATTTGCTATCTATCTACTTTCCCAGCCCGCTCTTTCGAGACAAGGATTTGGAATCTAGTTGGTTAATGCCTAACCTAGTTGGTTAATTTCGATGTTCTAGATATGCAAGTTCTTTAGAGACGAAGAAAAATCTAACAAGGTTCTATTCAAGATGGCCAAGCAAGAATAAGAAAAAAATCAAAATTAAAAATAAATCAAACTCCACCCAACTCGCATAAATCGTCAAAAGCAATCAATCATTTATTCATAAGGAAATCACCTAGGGTTCATCTAATCCAAAAATAGCATATTAAAGCCTCCGACATGGGTGCACTAACCCTATTAGCTGTATGAAAGCTTTAGCTGTCCCTAGAGTGCTTGTGGATAGATCTACATGTGCTGGACATCCTCATCCATTTCCAGTTGTCCTTCTAGCGATCGGTTAAGCAAAGGATCATAAAACGATCGTAACTTGTTTGTTCAGACTCTGATTTAGTTCCAATTTGTATCACTGGATTTCTAATCCATCCCTTTCTAGTTTTATGACCTAATTGTCATTAAAACACTAGAAACAAAATAAAACCAGACCATGAAGGTCCAAGGGTTGAATTTACAAATTTAAGTGCAATAAAACGGATTTCTATCAAAACTCTTGTTTCCAATTGATATTATGAAATTAAGTTTGGAAAATTAAGTGCCAAATATTATGGTATATATTATGTAATCAGTAACCAGCACACATCACAAACAAGAACTAGTCTAGTCTAGTAATATCATAACCTAGCCAAGGTATAGTAGATCACAAGCCAATGTAAATCATCAACGAGCATCAAGCTCTCAAAAACACATTGGACATCAAGTCCCAGAACGTCTCACAGATCATCAACTTCAACAATTGTAGCAGAATGAAACACCATAGAAGAATCTATCATTCATTCTACTTGGCAAAACATGAATGTAAACAAGGACCGCCACCTCATAGACTAGCCGACATCTCTGAATCGGGCCTGAGGTGATCCCTTTCTGTTCCGAATCCACAACTTCTAGTTGTACTTTGCTCAAACGATCCAGTTAAGCTCCAGTTATCGTGGGTGGAACGTCCATGTTCCCTCTGCAAAGGAATACGATGAGAGGTGATCATCATACACCATTTAGACAGATAATATTGACAACCCTTATGTTCATGACGCCTAAGCCCGATAAGGTTCCAATGGTAGATTAGACCAAATACAATTTTGGAAACGACCCTAGGCATCCTAGGTCAACAATCTGAGGAGAGAAATGGAGCAGATGGTCGCCCAATAAGAATTAGAGTCTCAAATTAGTTACTTTGTAAAATTTGATGAACCCAAGTTCGAAGAAGGGAGTTCCATCATTGATGTGCATTCGAGGTCCACTCACGATAAGATTTCAGAGGGCCGTCAAGGACGATGTCGGGATCATTTGCCCTAGATGTATCCGATGTAAATATGGATATCTGATATGCTTTAGATAGATTCAAGTCTGGAACTAGGTTTTGGGGTTTTCCTCATGTGTTGATGTTCTATGATGGTTCTTGCCACCAAGATCGATGGAGCTTTCGGGAGTCGGAGATTAGTGCAGCATCAGGTTTGTAGTCGACAGAGATCAATGGAATCGATTCAAAAAGCTTAGAGATCGTCGGAAAAGATAGCCTTCTCACAAGGTGAGGAAAGTTCAGTGACCAATCTACAAAGTTGGGAAAATTAAGCGATCTGTTTGTAACTTCTGAAAATTTCAAGGACCGAATTGTAATTCTTTGATAGTTGATTGACTGATCTGCAATCAGTGAAATGTCTAGGGACTGATTCTGTAATCTGTCCAGCTGGGCAGCAAAGGACGATTCTACCCCTGCAAGTTTCAGCTCGTAGCAAATGAGTAATTGGAGCATAACTCGACCGTTTGAGCTCCAAACGACGCGCGGTTAGAAGATTCGTGGCAGCAAGGGGAGTCACCTCAAGTCTGAATCAAAGCTATCAATTCGTCTTAGAGCTTGGGATTTATGTTCAGTTACTGCTTAGTCTAGTGTAGAACTATGGTTAGATGATATGGAATCCTATAATTGGACTTCCCACCTGATGATGATGATAATGTTGATCATGAAGCTTCCAAAGGCTATACAATAGTGTGTGATCTACTGTACAGAATGTGCTAATGATGTTGAGCATGAAGCTCTTGAGGATTGTACAGTGGCGTGTGATTCACTTTACAAAATAAGATAAGATAGGTTTAGCTAGATTAGATATCAATGTTGTGAATTTGTTTGTCATCCACCCCTAGATTGCACAATACCTTAGAAATATAAAGAAAATTTTAAGGACATGTTGAGTATGCCTACAGATGCTACTCACAAAGTTTATGGTGGCTTCATGGTCTAGTCCACTATGAGGCTATCCGCACGATTATGGGTGGTTGGTGCTAGGTAGAATTATTGTAGGACCAGTAGGGTAACATTACTAGTTGTTGACATGAGTTTTAGCGATGGTATCTTTTATGATGCTCCTTCTTTCTATGATCGGGCATAGTTCCACTTTGGATGGTGTTTAGGCACTCAGTGATTATCTCTGACCCCGTATGGATATTGTTTATCTACATGTATATATGTGTTTTTCAGTCACCTGTACTAGAGCTTATGGTGGAGAGAGAGATAGAGAGAGTTGGTCGGTTTGATATAAGTGGATATCGTTTTGATATTTTAAGAACTTTCGGTAATATCTCTTCTTTCCTTTGATGAGTTGTATTTTAGGGTCCAAGATCTATGTCTTGTCTGAATTTCAAGGTTTGATAAAGGTTTCAGTTCAGTCTTTAATGCTTTTTATGTGAATGATTAGTAAAGGTTCGTTAAAGTTGCTCTATTTGAAACCAGAGTAGCATTTGTGGGTTGAAGCAGTGGTTCTATCGGAGTCTATGAGGGTCTGGTTTCACATGTTGCATAATAAAAGCAGCTGCCCCGACCCTGCAAGCATTGGAACCTCCCAAGATGATTAAGGCCTTGGTGGACCAAGGTACAAAAAAATGCGTCAACCTTGGACTCAACATTCTGGTAGAAGAACTCCTAAGAGGATTCATTCCCCCCATTGACCATAATGTATAATGGAAAATTAACCCCATATCGACACCTCTTCTCATTTACAGTAGCCAAGCAAATGATCACTGATTGAGATGAAGCGTACAACTGGACTTTCCCATACACATTTGGTGGAGCTACCCTCGCATGGTACGAGGGACTGGGATATAGAATCATCAAGAGCGGGGACTATTTCAAGCTAATCTTCTAGCTGAAGTTCTCCAACCAAAGGAAGTCAGGCGAAACATGTCCATCCCTTAGAAGCAAGGGCAGATGGAGACGTTCAAATACTACTATGAAAAGTGGTCGGGTATAGGATCGTCCATCCCGAGCATTAGTCTCGATATCTCCACCTAACACATGCAACATTCCACTTCGACCAATGACCAGGTTAAATCCTCAAGTGTGTCGATGCCAATGAAAGTGTATCATCCTCTAGTCGCATAGGCAAATATAGACCGCCACCAACACAAAAGCATGCATACGCTGGAGGAATATCAAAGATTAATAGATGACCGACCACCAAAACGTAATCCACCATATGGATAGAGAATATACAGGTTTCTCAGTCGCCTGAACGTGACTAGTAATGGTCTTACAAGAGTTAAGGCAAATGAAGCGCCAAGGCCCAAACGACCTCACCAATGCGACTTCCATTAGTGTGTCAGGCAGGACACCGAGATCGAGCATCTCCTCTAAATAGGAAACCTCAAGGAGTATATCCTAAAAAACAAGAAACACGTCGATCCCCAACTCACAAACCAAGTAGCCTCACCAGCCAAAGGGAATGTCTTCGAAAGAATAAGAGATTTAACGAACAATTGCAAGGAATTGCCACCTAAGAAGATGTACATGCATAAGGTCACCATCTTTCACATTTGAGAACATTATACACCCATAAACGCTTGAGTAGTGGATGAATGCCCGTTCATTAGTTGGGGAAAACTTTCCCCTCAATGACTTTCCACGACATGGATTACAGTAGTACGAACGAACCAAACATGAGGCTATGTCATTCAGGTCATCATCAACAACACAAAATGAGTTTATGACTTCTGGAACCGCTGACGAGTGGATGACCACAAGTGTAACCGTGAGTCGGTCAAGGGCGTGGTTGACAGCTGTCAGTCACGAGCGTGGCCACCTAAAGATCACGGTCGTGACCATCAGTAGGTCACAAGCGTGGTCGTCAGGCAGTCACGAGCGTTGTGGTATGTCTGTCACGGGCGTGGTGTACTTATATAAAACTAGAGTCACGACCTTCAACTTAGATTATAAAGAAACAGAAACCTAGAAAATTCTCTAATGAACTGCGATCTCTCTTAAGAGGTGGAGAAGGCAGTGCTGATATTGGCAGTTGCTTCGAGAGGATATAGGAAGCTTCAAAAGGTAATCAATCTTCTTCTTCTCTCTCGGCCCTTTTGATTTAGACCTACGTAGGAAAATCCTAACAGTTATAGATTTGGGGTTTTGGGATTTCAATCCTACGATTGAGGTCTTCAGGTCATTCAGGACGGGAGGCTTGAGCTCTGGGAAGGCATCATCAGTTTAGACTCTACCAGGAAAGCGAATCAAAGGTAGGGGTTTAGGTTTACATTCTGCTTTATAAGCTTAAAACTATATTAGGTTGTTAGGAATCCACATATTGGATTCTCCATGTATTTTGGAGCGAGGGCTCTCATGGTTGTTTAGTAACGTGTGATCTACAGTATAGATGTTGTATGTGTTTTAGAGTGAGAGATCTTAGGCTGTACAGTAACGTGTGATTTACTATAGAGACAGTTATTATAGTTTGCAAATACCTCGTGGTGTGTGATTCACAGTTTATGTTAGGATAGGATAGGCCTAGTTAGACTAGCTCACAATTCATGCGTCAGTCACCCAACCTTGGATTGCGGCATCCCATAGGAATTCAGTTTCAGGCAGGACGTGTAGAACATGCCTTTAGATGCAGCTCACACGGTATTTAGGATAGTTTCGTGGTCTGATCCACCATGAGGGTGTCCACATAGCTAGGGGTAGCTAATGATAGGTTATTGCCTACATGAATACAAGGTCACATTGCTAGATGTAAGTCAGTCCTATGCGAGTCTAGTAGTCACTAAGTGCTTATCACTGACCTTGTCTCTATTCTTCTTGTATGTGCGATCTTCGAACTTAAGGAGCATATGCCGCCTATGAGGAATCCACGAGCAGCCCCGACACCTTGACCGAGTGGCTCTAGGAGTCGTAGAGAGAGGTACCATGGAGGACCTCATTCACCCTTTTCATGTTTTGAAGATTTTAGTTGTTTTCATATTACTTATCTCTGGATGTTGATTTCTCCCCTTTGTTTTCGATGTGTTTTACTATTGTTGTTTAGTACTTGATTTCGAGCTAGTGATGCTCTGTTTTTTAACGCTGTCGTTTACTTATGTTATGAGGAGTTTCATGCTTTTAATACTTATGTGTATGTTATGAATGATGAGTGATGTTGAGTGAACCCACGAGTAGTTGCATGAATCGAACCGTGTTGTTTGATCGAGTCGTCTAAAGGCCAGTTTCACAAGTACTATATTTCAACGGGTACCACAAGTATGGTCTGCCCCTAAGTCGCCTAGACCAGTCAATGTTGTTCTCTCCATTTTTGTCAAAAGCGACGTCCCAATCTAGGCACCATGTCATTCACTGCAAAAATCGGCTGTTTTAACGACACATATTTTACAGCGGATTGGAAACCGTTATTAAACTTACGATTTAACACCGGATCTACTTTAATCTAACCGCCAATTCAAAATCTCTATAAAACCCAAGTCAGGCTTTACAGCCAACTTGTGTAAAAGACGCCATTACTAAGTGCCACTCAACAATACAAGCCTCGTTACTTATGGAAAAGCCGCCATTATCAGGCTCCACTGAACCAAGTCAAGCATTGTCGCCAACTTATATAAATCTGTCATTTTCAGGCACCACTGACCCAAATTAGGCGTCATCGTCGACTTATAAAAAAGCGTTACTCTACACGCACCAAGTCTAAATCATAAAAGGATGGAACGTACCAAACTAAATGAACCATAACAACAAAACAAGAGTAGGCAACCTAGAGAAAGAAGACGAAGGCATTAATTTGGAGTGAATGACTCTCATTTATGAATTTAGGTCAAAGCCTCTTGACGGATTACATTAATAAATATGTATAAACTCTTCAGTATATACAACCCTCTTGGTGGATTAGATTAATAAAGAAGTCTAAGCTACAAGCGGGTTACTAATGAATAAAAAGGTAAAATTCATAGATATGAAAGAACTGGCGTTTCTCAAAGTACGAAAAACAAGTTATGATTACGGACGATAAATACCAAATATGGGATGAACATTTCCAAAACAATTTAAATAAAACATTCCGCTAGAAACATGCATCCGGTATAAACGTTATGTGGCGGGAATACTATTGATTGTTTTTTTAATAAAAAAAATGTCCAGTTAACATCCAAATATGTCGAACAATACAATAAAATCACCCAAATTTATTTAATTTAAATCCGTCAACTTTCCTTCTATTAATTCTATTATGTTTTTCTAATACTCAAAGCAAACTAGTGGTTTGATCTAGATCACCCAAGACGACATTGCATATGCTAAAGTTGTAAAATTGATGGGGTTCCGTGAGAACGCTGCACAATTTGATTTCTCAGTATATTTTGTATAAAGGTTCATCGATTCGAAACAGAAGAATGTGTAGATAAGGCCGCCTGAATTCTGATGACTGTTCTCTGATTTTTGCAGGAGATATTAACTGAAGAAGCCGAGACAGAAGTGAAGGAAGCTGCAATGATATCCATGGGTACCGAAATCAGCGAGCACGACTTGACAAACATTCGCCAACTCTGTGACCAGGTCTTGGCTCTTTCAAAATACAGGGAACAACTTACGATTACCTCAATAGCAGGATGAACACGATTGCATCGAATTTCATTGCTCTCGTCGGGGAACTTGTTGGTGCTCGACTAATCGCCCATGGCGGTAGGTTGATGAATCTAGTCAAGCAGCCCGGGAGCATGGTTCAGATTCTCGGTGGGAAGAAGGCCTTGTTCAGAGTTTGGAAGACTAAGCACGCTACACCGAAATATGGGTTGATATACCATGCGCCCCTCGTCGGCCAAGCGCCTCCGAAAATGAAAAGGAAGATTTCTAGGTCTTTGGCCGCGAAAGCTTCTCTGGGGATTCGATATGATGCGCTTGGAGATGGCCAGGATAACACGATGGGACTTGAGAATCCTGGTAAGGTATGTCCTGATGGTATACATTGATTTTAGTTTTCTAATGGCAATGTGAATTTGTGTTTGATAAATCTGGACTTTCTAACAGCTCGAAGCTCTATTGAGGAGCCTTGAAGGCAAGGAATTGGGACGATCGACTAGTTCGGTGAAAGGAAAGTCGATGATTGAACCATATAACAAAGATAGGAAGAAGGGAGCCGGTGGACTCATAACTCCTGCAAAGGTTTGTTCTTTCTTCATTGCTTGCTCTTTATCTTCAATTTCGCCTAATTCCATCTTTCGTAGCTTAATTCCGCCTAATTTCATCTTTCGAATTCCGTTTGAAGTGGCTCAGAATTGTGAAAAACGATACCTTACTGTTTTAAGTTCTAATTTTTTACTGTTAACCTTACCATTACCATTATCTTATCATTAGTGATTTAACTATTTCCTTTTACAGACCTACAATCCTTACACTGATGTTGTTCTTGGCCTGACTTCGAAATCGAACGAGGAGGAACCCGTGGAGAAGAAGAGGAAGACTGACGAGGAGCCAGCTGAGAAGGCTCCAGCTATTAAAAGAAGAAAGACAAAAAGAAGAAGAAGAGTAAAGAAGTGGAAGAAACTGAAGAAGCAGAAGAAGAAGGTGCAGCAAAGAAGGAAGGAAAAGAAGAAGAATGATATCGTTTAAAAAATGAAGAAAAACATAATAAAAAATGAATAAAGTTAACAAATTTAGATGGTTTAGTTGTATTGTTTGATATATTTGGGTGTTAATTTAATATTATTTTTTATTAAAAATAACAATCAATAATATTCTGGCATATCACGCTTGTGCAGTTTGTATGTTTCCATCGAAGTGTCCGGTTTAAATAAAATTATATTTGTATTATTTATGCGTCAACCGTGAAGTACAATAGGATCATTAATTATTTATAGCTGCAAAAAAAGCTTACATCTATAATTGTCCAACAAAAATACTATCTCTGCTTAACAATTGAAAACGGACACAAATCCAAAACTAATAAAGCTACTGAGTCCGAAACCAAAACAAGGAAAAGAAATGAAATATGGGTTGGGCTTGAAGCATGCAGCCCATGCGACCCGTCACGTATCAACCTTCCTATTCATAGAGAATAGAAGAAGATGGGGGCAATTGGGTTTTCGATTGTCCTAGTAAGCAGTCTGCCAACGTGCTACAACAAATTATGCACTATGCAGAATGCCTAACTAGCCAATTCCATTTGAGTTGATTCTCTTTAGGTTAATTTTTAGTTTGAGTTGTTTTCGTCATTTGTATTATACATTGCTCGTCTTTAGTTGATGTTTAGACCTTAATTTTTCTTTTATATGAAACCATAATTATTCATGAAAAATCATACCTACCAGGACCTACTTGATTCACTTCACACTCCCCAACTCTAACCCGCAGTTTAAGATTTAAGATCACGCGTATTCTTATTAAGGAATTCTCCACTCCCCAAATGGCAATGCAAAGTTTGAACAAGTAATTAAACTTCCGACAACTAGTCCCTTCTCATTAACTTGTTAACCCCAAAAACAAGACAATCACACCCCAAAACAAAACAAAACAACACCCACCAATGCCAGAAGCCACAATAACAACAACCAGTAAAGACGTAAACTTTCAACTTAACCCAATTGCCCCCATCTACTATTCTCTTTGTCCATATCCCCAACCCACCCGTCTCCGAGTCTCCAAGTCTATTATTATGACTTTGTCTTACCATTGACCCAGCAAAAAGTATGATTAATCAAATCAAGAAGTTATCTCTTTTTACTATTCTCTTTGTCCATATTGCCAATAATCAGCGAAATTGCTAATGATTCGAAAGGTCCAATTTTTCGGATTGTCCAAACATATATTCAACGGTCTAAAATTAGTTTCGCCAATTTTAATTTGACGGTTGAAATTATATCAGAGATTGGGTAGTTAAAAATATATATATATATATTTTTTAGTTTTTTTTTCTCTCTCCTTTCTCTACTCTCCTCACGTAAACTAGATATAATAGTAACATAATAATGATGTAATAATGAAATCATATGGATATAACAATATACATATAACGTGGACATAACAATGATGTAATAATTTCGTAGCGTGGATATAATAAAAACACATAATAAACTCGTAAAGTGTATATATCACTGATATAAAAAAGTGGTAAACTTGATATAATAATGATGAATTCAACTATTCGTAAGGTGGACGTAACAACGACATAATGAGTATGTAACGTGGTCGTATTAGCGACATAACATGTTCGTACAATGAACCACACCTATGTAATTTTTTTCATTTTTTTATTGGATGAAATTTGACTGAAAAGTTGTCTGATCCAACGACCAAAATCTGTCGAGACCATCTCCCTAATCGATCTCACGGATCATTAGTCGGTTGAATACGCAGCACCCCGCAATTGACCAATAGCCAAATCCAATATAGAAAAAGAGCAGTAGACAATAGTTTATTATTTTTGACATATTATTTACTTAAAGTTAAGAAGACTAGGATCAACCAATGTTTAAAAATTTATTATTATTATTATGTTTTAGTGTTTCGTGTTTATTATAGAACGTTTGAACATTTGTTATTTTTGTACTTTAAATATTATAAGTACTCATACCTATGAAAATTGAAAATACTGAACCGATTTAGATAATGCCCAAATATCTGTTACCGGTCGGTTGCTGAGTTCTACTAGCGTGGGCTCATAGCTATTTCGGCGAACGCGAAAAGGTCTCATCGCAATAACGGCATACGGACCGGAGTTGTACAGTTGTACTCGTAAAAGCAATAAAAGCAACGCCCGCCCGCCGGCCCTCTGCTAAATTCCCGATACTGGTGTGGTGGTGGCTGACAACTTCTTTTCGCCTAACAATCTCCTTCCTCTCCCTCCTCTGTCGCTCTCTCTAATTCCCTTTTCTTCATATCATTAGGTCACCTTTCAACTTCTTCCCCACTCCCCTTTCCTCATCCATATTCTCTTCTGCAACTCCCACTTCCTCCTCACTCCTTCGGTAAGTTGTCTATTCTCTTCACAATTCAGACTCCAAATCATTCTACTCAGGACTACTCTGTTTTTCTCCCTCATGACCCATTTTGGCCGGTTAAATTGAATGGTTAACCGCCATAAGCATGATTTTGCTTACCCACGAAACCCTTTTCGGTCCCACTACTATACAATGGCTGATGTCTCCAGAAAATTGCTTCCCTTCGCTGCCGCTTTCTGGGTTTCCTTCTCCACTCTGTTCCTTGCTCTGTTTCGCTTCCTCACTGGAACCTCCAATTTCAGGTACAACACTAGCTATTCCTCTCCTCATTCTGTTTCTACGCTCCATATTGTTTTTCCTTTGTTTTTTTCTTGCTATGATTTGATTGGTAAGTAACTGTGATTCTTCTCTGTTCCTAGAGTGGAAAACGGTGTTTCTATAGCTAAAGGCTCCAACCTTATTGAACCGGAGATTCCTGAAACAGAGACGGCGTTGCCGGATGTTTCCGAGTATGAAGCCCTGGAGGATGAGGATGAGGAGGAGGAGGAGGAGGAGGAGAAGGAGGAGGAGGATCAGAAACCCAAATTCGTTTTCAAATTCGATTATCAGATGTACAGAGAAGACCAGATTGAGAACGATTTACCCTCTTCAAGTGCAAATAAGTATAAATTCTTCCTTGGAGAGGACATGTGTCATTCCATCGAGGAGCCGTGTGCCGTTCGCCTCACCGTAAAAGAATGCTTTGTCGATTCTGGCGGGGGTTTAGCTGATAGGGTTTCTGGAGACGTGGTTAAGAGCGTTGATGAAGAGGTAGCTCTTGCAGAATCTCATGTTGAAAGACTTGAAGAGATGTCTACGGAAGAGGAGGAAACGAAGCCTGATGAGGCCGAATTTTTTTTTCAAGACCCTTCAATCGTCAAAGGGAAGGAGCCAGTTGATGCTGTGTTTCCATCAGAAGAATCCATGGCGTCTGATGACGATGGATCGGAGTCAACTGTTTCGACTCGTTCAACCTGCGATGAATTATTGTCAGATTATGATTCTGAAGATGACGGCTTGAGCAGTTTTGTCAACAGCTTGAATTCTGTATACGGGGCTGATGATTTTGAGGATGAAGAAGATAGTAGTAATAATACCATGGAAGAGCTGCAAAAGGAAGTGGGTTCCGCGGAGGTAAATGATCTAAAGAATAGTAAAGATGCTCATGTTCATTCGCAATCAGGTGCTTGGGATTTGGAGGATGGTAATAATGGATTAGAATTGTTGTGGGAGCACCAAGACCTGATAGAGCAGATGCAAATGGAGCTGAAAAAGGTCAAGGCAACGGGTCTGCCAACCATACTGGAAGATGACGAGTGTCCAAAGATTGTAATTGAAGATTTGAAGCCATGGAAGATCGAAGATAAGTTTCATCATGAAGATAAGATGACTGAGCTTCACAGGTTCTACAAGAGTTACAGAGACAGAATGCGCAAATTTGATATATTGAATTACCAGAAGACGTATGCTACAAGTAAGGCAGCTCAAAATTTCATTTCCTCATATGCATTCTGCTTAGTTTTTGTTTCATTAACATAGCAAGTAGATCACATTTTGTTAATTTTTCCATAGTTAGATCATGTTATTTGCACAAAGTTGGATACTTGAACGCCTAGAGAAGATCTCAGAGCATACACAGACAACCAAGGACTTACCATTATGATGCATGCGCGCGCAGGTTGTGGCTTTTGCTAGTGTTAGCCTGTAGTTCAAAGAGCTTATCAAGGATTCATAATGATTTAGTATTTTCATTGTTTTATGAGATGGTCCCGAACATTGAATAATGAATAGGGTAAGGTCAACTGTAAAGATTTATTATTTAAATTTTGTGGTTGTGCCATAGTCATTTATTTACTCTCTGGTACAATACCAGTTTACGAAGACTGTTATTTCTTTTTCAATCTAATCACCAGCCAGGCAACCAACCCATATATAGCTTTTACTTTTAGCTTGGATGCATCATTTCATTTGCTTTATAATCCTTAGAGATGCTTCGGAAAGTTGACCTTTTTCCTTGGATATGATTATGTGTATCTTTTGGTGCCTAATTCCACCAGAAATCACTTTACATGATTCTGTTTTATTGCATTCTAAGTTTCACCTTTCCGTGCTCAATATAAAAATGAAACAGGCTTTCTGCAATCCAAGGACCCACTCGAGTCCATGTCATCAACACAGAAAAGTGAGGCTCCAGCTTTGACATCCCTTTTCTCTCAGAAACTGATGTTACTCAAGCGTAAAAAGTCAGGTTTTGATCCAATGGGAAACTTTGTCAAGGAATTGCAGAGTGCTTTGGAAACAGTCTATGTCGGTCAAATGTGCCTCTCATGGGAAATCCTTCATTGGCAGTACCAGAAAGCACTAGAGCTCTACGATTCTGACCATTGCGGCAGACGAAGATACAATGAAGTTGCTGGCGAATTCCAGCAGTTCCAAGTTTTGTTGCAAAGGTTCATAGAGAACGAGCCTTTTGAAGGTCCAAGGTTGCAGAACTACGTTAAGAAGCGTGTTGTTATGCGCAATTTGCTTCAGGTTCCCATCATTAGAGGCAAGAGAAAATCTTCACCTTTTTTCATGGTTGTGATTTAGGATCACAGTGAGAACATCAAGGATTAACCAAAAAGTGCTTGAAACCTTTTTTTTTTTTGGAATGCAGATGATGATGGCACCAAGGATAAGAAACCAAGAAGAAGAGGAAAGGATGTGGGCACAATTACAAGCGAAGAGCTGGTAGAGATCATGGAAGAATCCATCAGAATCATGTGGAGATTCATTCGGACGGATAAAGATGCAAAAACCAGAACTCTCAAGCTCCCGAAGAAAGGAACTCAAGTACAACCTGGTGAAGATCCTGATAGACTTGAGCTGTTCACAGAAGTCCACACCAGTCTCCAAAAGGTAATTTACTTCTCTCCTGCTTCTATAGTTGTAGTATGTTATTTTTTCAAAATCACAAGACTTGAACCGGTGATAGAGTCAAGGAATTCATGATATGAAGAAAGCGGTGAACTTAATTTTGATTTGGGTATTGTGGAATTGGGTTGATGATGCAGAAGGAGAAAAGGGTGAAGGAGATGGTGCGGAGTGGGAGTTGCATTCTGAGGAAATTTCAGAAGCAGCAGCAAAAGCAAGAAGAAGAAAGTTCATCATCAGGAGCAGCAGCAGCAGAAAATAATGTTGTATGCTTCTTCTCTCAAGTGGACATGAAGTTGGTTGCCAGAGTGCTCAACATGTCCAATATAACAACGGAGCAGTTAGTGTGGTGTCGGAGTAAGTTGAGGCAGATCAATTTTGTAGGCAAGAGGATTGATGTAGAGCCTTCTTTTTCACTTTTCCCTTGCTAGCAATACTGTAAATATAACGTAGGTGGCAGGTCTTATGCTCAAGCCCAGAATGCGGTTTACTTAGCGATTTTTTAATGGTATATACATAATGAGGAGAACAATCTCGTGTTCATGAACATCAATAAAGGAAAAAAAGAGTTTTCATTTATATCCAACTTAAAAGAGAATAATAATCTGATATTCATAAACATCGGGATAAAGAACTTCCATTTATATTGAACTTGAAGGATGCAAATGGCAACAATCATGAATTCAAAGAAGGTTGGTGGAATCTCACAAATTAGAGGTCCAATAAAAAAATAGGCTTCGGAAAATGGCTCTAGTGCTGATTAGAGAGAAAATATGTGTAATCTCACATACGGAAGGTAAATAAAACAATTTGTCAAGAATGGGATTCGAACCCATGCCCTTTCGGACCAGTACCTGAAACTGGCGCCTTAGACCAACTCGGCCATCTTGACTTCACATTGATTGAATCAACTTTATTTTATTCTTTCTTTCTGTTGGCTTTGCATATTCCACCAAGGACAATCAAATGAAGTGTAGATATATTTTTCATTTAAAAAAAAAAGACGAAAAAACAAATAAGAAACTGTACAACACTTGTGTGGAAGGAAAAAATATTGAACTGTAAAACACTGATTACCAAAAATATGATGTACATGAATCCAAAAAACGCATGCATACATAAACAAAAAGATAAGAGAGCATCAAAAAATATATAAGCAAGTGTATACCTATACATGACATATATTGTTTGAAACAAATGCTAGACTTAAACCTCCATTATTTGAAGCAGTGGGGATTTAAGTGTAGCATTTGTTAGTGGAATAACAAGCAGTGGTACTGGACATGTCTCCACCAGGATGCACCACCGTATCCCAAACATCATCATCTGTTGGCAAACTGAATGGAAATCCAATTGACGACGACCTCATCCCATTCCCAATCCCAATCCCAATCCCAACCCACTGATTATTAATATTGTTGTTCTTCCTCAAATCGTCTCCCTGATCAGCACTGCTTTCCAAGCTATGTTGCAAATTACAGATAGAGAATCCACTGAATTCTAGCGATTCAGAAGTAGTAGAATCCTTGCTAGGATCCGACATCTGCAGGGTCTTGGGTGGAATTGAAGACTCGATTGGAGGGAAGATGAAATTGTTGTTAGTGGCGCAAGCTGGGAATGGAAACATGGATTGTTGCTGGAAGACAAGTGATGATCCAACTTCTGAATTGTTGTGATTGAATATATGGGAGGAGTTGTCAGCAGCAGGAAGCATAGGGGCCGACATCCATGGATGGGAAAGAGCTCTTTGAGCCATTGAATTGGTCTTCTTGAATATCCGGCAAATCGCCCAAGCTTCCTGCAACCCAATTGATATTCAGTACCAGCTACTAAAAAGACCAAGAAATTCGTTGGAAATTATATATTATTATTATTACATTTGGAGGAAGGGTTTTGTCGAGGAGGAGCTTCTTAGGAGGATGAGGAGGTGGAGAAGGGGAATGGTCAGGAAGAGGAGGGAGACGGAACTCATGCATCATCCAGTCGGTTTTAATGCCTTTTGCGGCTCTTCCTCTGTAAAAAACCAGTGATTTCTTCAACCCTATGCATTTGCTTCCTTCCGATGAATATATAGGTCGGTCTGTTCCGGTTGCCTTCCAGAAACCAGCTCCGGTAACCCGGTTCGGCCTGGCGCTGTTCCTGTATTTACGGTCTCTTGGGCAGTAGAAATACCACTCTTTCTCCCCTGTTGTCGCCAGCTCTGTTTTCCAGGTAAGGAATTGGGTTGGAAGTCAACATACAGAAAGAAGGAAAGGAAGGAAGAAAGAAAGAAGCTCAGTTGAGGGCTTACTTGGAAGATCCCAGGGATCGTACTTGTAGATATCAACTTGCTTGATGAGTTCAATAGCAAGAGCACGGTGCTGTATTTTCCTCGTCAGGTAAAAACCAACCAACTCCTCGTCAGTTGGGTGAAAACGGAAACCAGGCAGCATCTCTTCCTCCACATGATCACTTTTCTCTTCCATTTTCAAGCTGATTGTGGTTGGGGTTTTGATTGTGGAGTTTACAGACAAGTCTAGTGTTTATTTTTTTATTTTTATGTGAAGGGGTATAAATAATCTCATAGTGTTTGCTCTCCTTACTTTTATTAACACTCTGTGGTGTGTTGGAGGAGGAGGATCAGAGTTTCAATGAAAGATGACAAACCAAGCTTCAATTTGATGTTTCCTTCCTTCCTTCAAGACTATTCTATTTCTAAATGTGGGGGGGTAAGTGGACCAAACTTCAAAATTTTCATATATTAAACATCTATCCAACAACAAGATCACTTTTACAGTCAAAATAATATTGGGGAGATTTTCTCTTTTGGAATGCTATAACCAATGCTTTCCCTCGCTCCAAAAACAATCAAAGATGACATCGTATCATAATATTGCTCTCTTCTTTCCTGTTTTTTTTTTATTATTATTCTTGTGTGGGATATTATCAGTAGATGTTCAAACTTCAAAGACCGATTAATTGGTCTATGAGTGGTTGCGTTACTGATTTGAGACTTTAGATGGTGGATGGTTCCAAGTTTTTCGACACACAACTACGTAACAAGATCATTGGTGTATGGTACTTTTATTTAAAACTATAATACATTTTTCAAATTAAACTACTTATTGAACCACTAATCGCACTGAGCAGCACCCGGAACGATTCCATAAGATGGAAACAACAAGATTCATTAATTTATGACATTTTCTGTTGGGACTTTATCTCGAGAGATTAATTTAGTAATTGGAGATCAATGAGAAACAGTCTTATCTAGTACTTTGTCTCAAGTATTGTTTTCATTAGGAGATAGGTGGTTCTTCTCAATTATTGATCTTTTCATGTTTTCTTTAAATCAATAATATTCTTTCCACATTCCATGAATTTGTTTTCACATAAAAACCAGTGAGATGAGATGTAGCATATTGACCGACTAAATATTTGCTTAGAATCATGGGCATTACTAGTTTGTCATCAACTTCTGAAAACTTCCAACATATATGCTACGCCGTCTATTTCTGTTGTTAGGCTGCATGTATGCACTAACGTCTTCAGCTGACTAGGAAAGGAAGTCATTTATCTATATACGTGGCAGCCATATCTATACAAAATAAAAATATTAATTTATTTGAATAATACTTTTTAATTATACAGAGTTACTTGAAATGAATTTTAACCTTTTTAAGATAATTATATCTATAAAAAATATTAATTTATTTGAATGTTATTATTTTATATTTATAAAAAATGTTATTAAAACGGCTTATGCGACGTAAAACCAGACTATACAAAGTAAAATCGAATTATATGAAGAAAAAATGGATTACACGAACTTATATAAAAACATGTTGCACAAAGTAAAAACGGACGGCTCAAAATAAAAAAGAAACAACACAAAATAAAAACTAACTGCACAAAATAAAATCAATTTGTAAAAAATAAAAACAGATTACAAGAAATAAAGCCAAACTGCATTAGTAGATTGTTATTGAAATTATATTCTGCCATAACTGAACCCCTGCCCCCAGCTCTCCAACATGCAATTACCATATCATTAGTCTTTGAATTGCTTACTATTTATATACACACAACCCCACTTAAACACAACAAGACTAATATTCTTGAGTATCTACTTAGGTCGCGACTACGTTCCAAAGCAACAGGACATGGTGGTGGCGGCAATCGATTATCCTAAAATGTTTTTAGAATATGAATTATAAATTTTTTTAGAATATTGTCATGTGTCGAAATCGAGCGCATGATCACGGGTTTGGGTCGCCTACGACGTCTGTCTCCCCAAAGCAATTCATCGAGTTCTGATCGTTGAGATGTTGTGGCCTTATCGAATGAAGTGAATTGAGTTATGATGACAAGCTGTGTTGTCGTGAGATTGTGTTGGTGAAAGTTGTTGTGAGGGTATGTGATGATTGTTGACGGGTTTCTATAGAGGAGGAATATAAGAGAGTGATTTGGAGTAGGAAAAGGAGACGAAGAAGAATGGGATTAGAAGAAGACGAAGGTGAAAAGGATTAGAAGAGAACAAAGAGTTGGATTAGGGGGAGAGTTTAATTAAGTTTTTACTGCCTTCTCATTACGGACTTCCTCCTTAAATACTTAATCGAGACGATTACAAAACTAACTGAAACTAATCAACAATACTGACCAAAACCTAACCGAACTAATTAACAATTGAACCAAAGCTTAATTAAATAAATGATAACTCAGAGCAATCTTGTAAATCACGTGGTTTAGCACGTCACACGCCATCCCTCTTGAAAGCATTCTTGTCCTCAAGAATGTCAGAAATTGCAGTTGAAGGTATTGCCAATCTTCTCATGTATCATCAGCTGGCGTAGTGTGTGTCCAGTGCACGAGCACTTGTTCCTTCCCTCGCTTCTGTCGTCAACCTTAAATAGCAACATGTGTCGGTCCAGGGTTCTTCGGTGTAGCAGGTAATGCAGGTACTACCCTGCTAACATCTCCACGAGCCAACTTCAAATTGGATACATGAAACATCGGGTGAATTCGGGTATGCGGCGGCAACGTAAAACGGTATGCTAACCTGCCAATTCTTGCTTCTACCTGGTAGGGCCCGTAGAATCGGGGGGCGAGCTTATGATCTCTTTGCTGGCTGACCGAAACTTGCTTGTATGGCTGCAATTTAACATAAACCTAATCTCCAATATTAAACTCTCTCTCCTCTCGTCCCACGTCGTAATAGGTCTTCGTCCTCTCCTGAGCTTAGGGCATACGGCGACGGACATCCTTCAAAACTTCATCTCGATCTCGCATCTCCATCTCGATTGCTGCAGCATTAGTACTCCCTGGAATGTAAGATAGAAGGCTAGGGGGCAGCCAACCATAAACGACCTCGTATGGTGTATGCCCTGTCGAACTATGCCAGCTAGTGTTATAGCAATACTCCACCCATGGAAGCCATTTGTGCCAGTCCTTCGGAGTATCTCCAGTGAAGCATCTCAAGTACATCTCAACAGTTTTGTTGATACATTCAGTATGATCGTCAGTTTGAGGGTGATATGCCGAACTAAAATTAAAGCGTGTACCTTGTAGCCAAAATAGTTCTGTCCAGAAAAGACTTGTAAATGTTGGATCTCGATCACAAACGATAGTTGCAGGGAATCCGTATAGCTTTGAGACATTGCTGAAGAAGGCATTGGCGATAGAGGTTGCTGTGTGGGGATGAGAGAGACCCAGAAAATTTGCCATCTTAGAGAGGCGGTCTACCACGACCATAATCACCGTTTTGCCTTTTGATTTTGGCAAACCTTTGACAAAATCCATGGATATATCACGCCACACTTCGAGGGGTATGTGTAGAGGAAGGACTAAGGGTACCACCTTTTTTGGAATTATCAACTTTATTTTGCTGGCACACCACCGACAATCCTTCACGGCGGTCGGCAACCGACGCCGACACCCTAATTTTTTTTTAATGTAAAATACTTTTAGAAGAGTAAATATAAATCAATAGCTTAAGTATTAGTTTCATAATAAGAATTGAGTAATTTTATATTTTTTGCATAAGTACATGAAAATTAGTAATTAATCATGATCATTATTCATGTCATTACGGGTAAACTGTAATTTCGAATACTAAAAGTGATAATTAAGGATTTAGAGTTTAAAGATAAGGTTTAGGGATTAGGGTTTAGAATTTAGAGTTTACAATTTAGAATTTAAAGATAAGGTTTAGGGTTTAGGGTCTAAGGTTTAGGGTATGAGATTTAGGGTTTAGTGTTTAGGGTTTAGGAGTTATTGTATAGAGATTAAAGGTTTAGTTTTATGGATTAGGATTTAGGGTTTTGGGTATAGGATTTAGGGTTTAGTGTTTAGGGTTTCGGGTATAGGGTTTCGAATTTAAGGTTTATTGTTTAGAGATTAAAGATAAGGTTTAGGGATTACGGTTTAGGGTTATGGTTTGGAGTTTAGGATTTAGGGTTCATGGTTTAACGGTTACGGTTTAGCGGTTAGGGGTCTAATCCTTGTTTTTAATTAATCTTAGGCAATTAGGGTTTAGTTATGAGAATTATGGGAGACTAGTTTATAGGTACTTATATTAACACTTATTATGATAGTTACCTACTTGATAATTAAATATTTATTTGTAACATTTGAAAATATTAGTAAATGAATTTGTAAATATTAGTAATTAAAGTGATTTTTTAAATATTAGCGTGTATTAAACCCTAATATATTTACTAAGTATTTTTTTTGAACTATTAATTCAGTAAATATATTCAATTATCATATCTACAATTATCAAATATAATTGTTACATATATGTACTAATTCACCTGAATTATTTTAACTACTGTGACTAATAGTTTAATTACGCTATTAATTTCTTATTATTTATTACCAAATTTATTAATTAATAATTAGTAATTAATAAATTCACTAATCGATTAATTATTTAATTATCAAATATTAATTATTACCTATTTCAATACTAAACTAAATATAATTGCTAATTCATTAAATTAAACCCTAATTGCTAATTTAATTTAAAACATAAATAATTTTTAAAAAATAACCCGTCGGCTCGCCGACCGGCGGCCGACGGTTCATAATTTTTTTTCTTCCAGGGCGGCGGGGTGCGGCGGCGGTGGGGTTCAACGACAGCACTACGGCAGCAGCGACGATTTTTGTATGTTCGTTTGACTGAGGTGTGAACGTTCTTCGAAATTCCGCGTCTTATAAAGAATTTCATTTTACTGTGCAAGGGGCATTCACGTCCTTTTCATTATCAAACTCAAATATTGCACGATGTTAGTGCGTTTGACAGTAAAATGTAGGACGGCGTTTAACAACCCCTAAACTTTTTATCATATAACAGATTATTTATAGTCCGCACAAAACACCCAATTGGCCAATTTTATAGTCCAATACTATAAGTCCATATAGTTATGAACACTTCAAAACAAGTTGGGGATCATTCTACTACTTTAAGTGATCAATAATCATGACGCTGATGCTACAATCTTAAAACATTCTTCTCATGAGGCGCCTAATATGACAAAGCACATGAAACCAAATAAATTTTTTAATTAATTTGATCATCACAATCAGAGCTCGCATAAGTACCTCGTGACATTGTTAAAGACACAAATTAAATTAAGAAGATGCTCATGTTGTCAAGGTAGGGGTCAATCAAACCAGCTCTTAATGTGTACTGTATACATGGGATTCAGATGTAGATTATACAGGAAAAATTGGAATTATTAAACAATTTTTATCACATAAATAATTAAATTTAACCCAAAAAAGATAAATAATTAAATGGAATGGTTATAGTAGGTATTCTAGAATAGTATAATTTGATTTTAAAATTTGCACTATTGAGTATTTAACGATTTCTCTCGGTAAGTGAACTAAATAGTCTCTCATGTTTTATGCGGGTATTAAACAGTTCTTTTGATATGTTAATTTAATACATTCATCCAATAATAAGATAATGAATCGAATGCTTCCGTTTTTTAGTCGAAGAAGATTTTATTCTACTTTCTCAACAAGAACTATCAAAGATTTTTATAATGAAAAACTAATTGCCTATTCATTATAATCTAAAAGGTTAAATACATTAGATCAATAACCTAAAATCCTAAGAGAGTGGAACTAACCTCCACTAGTCTATTGATGCATCCCACTAAAGGAGGAAGGCGCATCCCAAACATGTTACATCTCCTATACAGTAGATCGCATGCTATTGTACAGCCTCGAAGCCCTCGCTCCACATCGTGTTATATCATATTAGGAGTCCTTTCAAAGGATTCCCCAATATCTTATTACAATTCTACACAGGACAAAGCAGTAGCTAAACATAAACCCCCATCTCTAAGAAGAGCGAACACTTCTGATTCTGACTTTAGATGATTCTTCTTGCTGCCACAAATCCGTAGCTTCTGACCATGCGTCACTTGGAGTTCAAACGATCGAGTATGCTCCAATTACTTCTTTGCAACAAAAAGAAACTTGTCAGGGCAGAGGTCGCATCCCAATCCTCCAATGCTCTATGTTACACTGACTGATCTGAATCTTCATACGCTGACAAAACTTACCCAAGTCCTAAACTGTAAATCAACCGTACGTTCAGAGCTGCGGATGCAAGACTTAAGAATAACCGAATTCGCAGATCATTCACTTAACTTTCAGAAGTTGTAGTTTCGTACTTCTACTTCTCCGGCGAACTAGGATCCCCGCCAGCGGTCATCTACAGATTCCGGTGACCTGCATAAATGTGGAAACCTCGATTTCTCACCATCGATAAAGCCTCCCCTTGAGAAACGACGCAGTCTCCTCCTCTCTTCTCCGTCGTCGATCTCCATTCTTCTGTTCATCCTCTACTGATGATCACCGTTGCTGCTCCTGATCTCTAGAGGACTGTCACGGCAAACTCCATAGATCCACATCTTTGAGTTCCCTAGATTCGGCGCCGCCACTAGCTCGCTCACTCTCTCTGTTACGATTCCCATTTTGGGAAGCAAAAACCAAACAACAAAACCCTTCTCACTCGAACGTAACTAAAGCTTATCTCGCCATTGAGCCCATCCAACGGCCTAAGGCCCCTCTCCTCACCACAACTCTAGTTGGGCCCCATGTCCCACATCTAAGTCTGAGCCCAAAGGAAAGTGCCAGGCTTCCTCTTGCACTTGAATGGATCAAGATCATATCTGACTAGTATATCCATTTGACAGTCCAGATCCCTTTCAAGCTCAAAACTATCAATACGAAGACTAACTCTTCCTCCGATTAACTTAGTCAACCCGATAATTATAAATCTCGAGCCTTACAAGTCCTTAATACTTGGTCAACTACAGAGTCAACTCGTCGAATTAATTAAATTAATTCGGTTCTAATTCTTAACTTCTACTCAACGAGTAAGATTTTAAATCAAACCGAGATTTTACCCGAACCATAACTCGGGGTGTCACAGTCACCCTTACCTTACATAGTGATAACACAATCCAAACGTACGACCCTAGATTCCATCCATTCTTAGCTGAAGCGGGACTACTATCGCTCGTAGGTCTAGCTAGGTATGTTCCGGATGAGCATCTCATCATGGCGTTGGTGGAGAGGTGGAGGCTGGAGACCAACACTTTCAACATGTACCGTGGTGAGTGCACCGTCACGGTGGAGGATGTGGTGCTGTTGAGCGACTTGGATGTGGACGGCGTACAGTCCACGTAGACTACGTGTGGAAGGAGACTAACTGGTTCGAGGTGGTTGAGCGCATCTTGGGGAAGAAGCCTAACAAGTCCAAGATTAGTAGTGATGGGAAGATGAATGTTAGTTGGTTGAAGAGCACGTTTGCGAAGCCGAAGGAGGTAGGAGAAGGTGACCTTGTCACCCTAGGACGGTATGCACGGGCATACATGCTCGCTTGCCTTGGCTCTTTCTTTTTTCCCGATAGGTCGAGTTCACTTGTGCACTGATTGTACCTTCTTCTTCTTGATGACCAGGCGCGGCCAAAGGGCCACCACTGGGTCTGGGGGGCAATGGTGTTGTCTTGGCTCTACAGGGAACTCGGACGGAAAACATTCAGGCTGGAGGGCAGTGCTTCTAGGTCGGGTGGCGACATCGGGAGCCGGTTGGTGCTCCTTCAGGCGGGCTCTGGAGAGGTTGCCTACCATAGCACAGAGGATCCATCCAGACGGGTTCAAAAGTCCAGTAGCTACGGTGAATCTGAGGAGTCCATGTATCGCGAAATGGGAGATTTAGATTCACTACAAAAATATTTCTTTTTGCTACTAAGCATTGCCACGAGATTAAAATGCAGTAGCTAATGCTAGCAACTTTGCTACTGCATTTACAAGCCCATAGCCAACTAAAACCACTTTTCGACAACATGCAATAACCGTAGCAAAAACAAGCAATATTTGCTACGCCTCTATGATGCCGTCGCGGGAGAAAGTATTTCTTTTCAGTTCCCATTTTTATTTTTGGGACAAATGTTTATCTAATTATAGATAGACGTTTTTAATAATGTTTTCAAAACCGTATCAAATACCATGTTGAAAGTCTAGTTGTCGGAGGTTTGATAATTCAACCGCAATTTCATATTGGTTCAATCGTTTGTAATATTAAATAAAAATAAAATATATAAATTAATAGTAAAATATCATACCGTATAAATTTGTAAACCGAATTATACTCGTAATACAGAAAGTTTAATATCAAAATTTAACTTGTTAAAACATAAC
Source organism: Linum usitatissimum (assembly GCA_030674075.2). Classification (NCBI taxonomy): domain Eukaryota; kingdom Viridiplantae; phylum Streptophyta; class Magnoliopsida; order Malpighiales; family Linaceae; genus Linum; species Linum usitatissimum. The sequence goes on from JAUJYP020001424.1 coordinate 4,722,958, forward strand.
ATATTAAACACATTTAACAATATATTAAAATATCAAGGACCAAGCTATTATTTTGAAAAATAATATAGCTTTAAAAATTATTTATACCTTAAGTACCAAATTGTAAATAAACATTACCCTAATCAAATATTTAATAATAGCATAACAACACCTAATGCGCCGTTAACGTGTTGTTCTTCATCATTATTGTGCATGGGCTATTCTTCTTTTTTTTCTTCATCATCAACATTGTTACTTGGACACTTTTTCAATAGAAAATCACGTCTAATGGCGTGCCGTCATGTCCTTCCTCTTATAAACATCGAAGATTTTCATTTCCTGTACCGAACTGTGATATGGTTGATATCGGCTGCTACGACCAAAGTTCATCGGTTCAACCGTTAAAGGCATGAAAAATTATTTTTATCATACCTGGTTGTGTCGGACTAGCTTGGTGACTGGTACGCAGTTCAACCGGTCGATACAATACTGTTTTGAAATCATTGATCTTTAACCTCTCGAGTCTCAAAATTTCCTTTTAGTTCCTTTTTTTGGTAGCAAGAGAGGGCGCAAGGCCCTTATCATTAATAATCATGAATTTCGAAAAAGAGACTCTAATCATGTCGGCACGAATACAATCAATGTTTTCAGGAGAAAAATTCGAAATAACAACACAATGTAATCTAAAGGGAAAAGAAAGTCTATAATGAGCGAGGAGGTCAGCTACTTGATTACTTTCTCGATATGTATGTGTTAAGTTGACCGTCCAGTTGCGATCGAGAAGTTGCCGTAATTCCTCAATGCTAGCCTGGTGCTGCAAGTACCCAGCTTCGGAGTTCTTCAGCATAGAAATTATGCCCGCGGAGTCAACCTGTAGATTGACATTCCTATAGCCTAACTCCCATGCAAGATAAAGGCCATGTGTGGCATGCAAGATAAAGGCCATGTGTGGCTGCTCGTAACTCAGCTCTGGTAATAATACACTTACCAAAGTTAGCCACAAAAGCAGCTTTGCAAATGCCAAGTGGGTCTCGAAGGATCCCCCTCCCGCCGCATGACCGCTCGGTTGAATGACCGATCCATTCGTATTGAGAATAATATCCACATCCGTTCTCGACTCCCTTTAGTTCCTTAGTCCAGCTCTTGCATCGACTGAGTTTGATCCCCCAACTCATCCTTCTCATTCTTCCCCCTTTCAAATGAATTTCCGGCATATTTACAATCCAATCAATCTTCTTCAGTTTCGTTTGGATCTCAATTCTATAATCACCACAGTAGCTGACTCCACCGCAAAAGTTCGATTTGGAGCCGGAGATCCCTATGTGTGGTAGAGCACTGCGCTCAACTGCGGGAGAGGAACTATCGAGCTTCTTATGGTGGCGACTCTGAACTCCCTCCTCTGCTTGATATATCCAAACACGATGTTTTTCCCTTTATTTCTATCCTAATGCTATTATTCTTCTGCCTATTTTTCCTTACTACTCTGTTGATGTATCTCTTCCTTACTTTGATAATTTGATCACTCAGGAAGAGGAGTGGAGCTGTTGTTGGTGAACCCACTGTTAGTTGAAACCCTAGTTCTGTTTCTTCCTCATTAAATTTGACTAGATGAGCTGAAATTTTTTGGTTTAATAATCGTTGTATGAAGCAGGAAAGCATGTCGATTAGAGCCAATCAAAGTGCCAATGGCGTGGAAGATGACGATGGTAAAAGTAAAAGGAAGTAGAAGAAGAGCAACAAAAATCAGGTGAAGGGCCTTCTTTTTGAAACACTTAAGTGCAGTTCGATCCTAATGAATATGACTTTGGACTTCATATTGACCAATTGTCTTGAAAGTAATAACTTAGCATTAGAATTTCGAACAACTTGTATGGTTAGTTTTGTTGTACTATGAATAAATGTACTTTAGGCGCTCTAATAACCCACGATCTGCAGGTCTCAAAAGATATCCCTGTGAAGAGTTGTTGGACACAAATTGGACCATATTACTAGCAAGATGTATCATTTGAAGTACTCTCCGCTGGAGACTGAAGTAATTAATAGCTGTCTTTCATTTGATTTATCATCTCATGTGCTCGGTTCGTACTTACAGAGGCATGATCACCCATGTTATTTCAGAGCAATCTTAGAGACGAAGATCAGAGTAGGTAATTTCTTGCTTTTATTTTTTCTTGGAATTTCTTAGTGCTTCTTAATTGCATTTGTTACTGTTCCAAGAGGTGGTCAAATGTGGCGGCAGTCGTATGAGAATTGTACAGATTTGATTGCTTCTTCAAAGGAGAAGTGTATTGATGATAAGAGTTGTTGGTGGATTGCTAATTGGCATTCTCACAAGACCTAAAGCTAATAGACATGAACTCGACATGGGATGATTAGTTCCTTATTGGGGCGCAGCGGATGAGAATAGAGTAAATATATTGCACTAATAAACCACACACCGTAAATATTTTTCAGGAAGGTTGGAAGTGGTGGTAGTCCGTCACACTTAAAATCACTATGGATGGGTGATTACCACCGCAATATCATAATGACGATAATTAAGCCAACCTCCTTAGACCAATTTATTGTGGTAATATTAATAATGCAATATACAACGAATATTCTCGAAATTGCCAAGCACAAAACAGTAAGTAAATAACACCGGGATTTACGTAGTTCCCCTCAAATGCGGAGAGTACATCTATGGCAGCAGCGACAGCTACGAGCACTTCTTCACTATAACAAGGTAGCTACAAGGTGATCCGAGCCGATCCAAAATAGTGTCTCTCAAGTATTTCCCAACCCCGAAACAACTACTCACTATTTTATCGCTCACAAGAAAGTATTCCTACCACGGTAAAACATTTACCGGGATTTTCTACCGCTCACCCATCTACCCAATTGAGATAACTTATCTCAATTATTAAACAAGTGAAAATTGCTACACTACAACACTAGAGAAGTGAGAAAGGAAGAAGAGAGGGATGATTGAAATGGGATGCACTAGCTTCCCTTTTATACTAGAAATGTGGGATACCAATTGAAAGCAATTGATTGTGGCATCCAATTAGTTGAATCCCCAACTGATTTCCATGCGCACTAAATTGGAGGTGGTGGTTTAATATTGGTGGGAATTCAATTAGTTGGTTAGAGATCCAACTAATTTTGTGGTGCTTTAATATTGGTGATACATATTTTTATTTGCACATCAGTTATCCGAGACCAACAATTCTCCCCCTCCCGGCTAATTAAGATTCTCGGTCATTCGTCTTTGCTGATCGACAATACTCAAACTTCTCTCTTGGAAGACTCTTCGTGCACATGTCAGATCCATTCTCATCAGTATGCATCTTCTCGAGTTGTAGTTGCTTCGACTCCACCACATCTCGAATCCAATGATATCGAACATCGATATGTTTGGATCTAGAAAGAAACGTAGAATTCTTCACAAGGTGTATGTCACTCTGACTGTCACAGAACAACTGCGGTCGTTCCTGTTGGAACCCAAGTGCACTCAAGAACTTCTTCATCCACAACAGCTCCTTGCTAGCTTCCGTTGCGGCAATGAACTCAACTTCAGTAGTGGAAAGCGCTACACACTTTTGTAGCCTTGACTGCCAAGAAACTTGACTCCCCCGAAAATGTAATCAGGTATCCAGAAGTGGACCTCCGTGTATCAACGTCACCTGCCATGTCCGCATCTGTATAGCCGACAAGTACAGGATTAGAATCTCAAAAACGAAGGCAAAATTTGGAGGTACCTCGAAGGTATCTCAGAATCCACTTCACAGCTGCCTAGTGTTCCTTTCCAGGATTTGAAAGAAATCGACTGACAACTCCGACTGCGTGAGCAATATCCGGCCGTGTACACACCATAGAGTACATCAGACTTCCCACCATTGAAGCATATGGAATACTTTTCATCTCCGTCTTCTCTACATTAGTAGACGAGCACTATTTGGTGCTAAGTTGAAAGTGATTAGCAAGAGGACAGATAACCGCTTTTGCACCGTTCACGCTGAATCGTTGGAGTACTTTCTCAATGTACTTCTCATGCGACAACCAGATCTTCTTGGCAACTATATCCCGTGCAATCTTCAAGCCAAGAATCTGCTTCGCGGGCCCCAAGTCTTCTATAGCAAAATACTTGCTCAACTCCTTCTTCAAGTTGTTGATTCTGAAAACATTCCGGCCAACAATCAGTATGTCGTCAACATAGAGCAACAAGATGATGAAATCATCATCAGCGAACATCTTCACGAATACGCAATGGTCTCAAGTAGTCTTCTTGTACCCTTGTTCCCCCATAATAGACTCGAACTTCTTGTACCATTGTCTTGGTGCCTGCTTCAAGCCGTACAAACTTTTGTTAAGTTTGCATACGAAATCCTCTTTTTCCTTTTTCTTGAAGCCTTCCGGTTGCTCCATATAAATCTCTTCCTCCAAATCGCCATGGAGGAAGGCAGTCTTCACGTCCATATGCTCAACTTCCAGGTTGAAACATGACGCCAACCCCAGCACTGTGCGAATGGATGTCAATTTCACCACCGGTGAAAATATCTCATCAAAGTCGATGCCCTTCCTTTGACTGAAGCCTTTCACGACGAGCCGAGCTTTGAACCGTGGTTTAATATTATGTTCTTCATGTTTGATTTTGAACACCCACTTGTTCTTCAAAGCTCTCTTCCCCTTTGTCAACTTCACCAGCTCAAATGTGTTGTTGTCGTGTAGGAACTTCATCTCGTCCTCCATTGCTTCCATCCATTTATGCCTGTGTCCATCCTTCATAGCTTTCTCGAAGCTATCTGGTTCTCCCCCGTCAGTGAATAAGACATATTCATTTGATGAATATCTGGTAGAGGGTTGCACGACTCTTCCAGATCTCGTTCGGAGTGGAGAACCTTCGGCGGCTGGCGGTTGATAATGAGAACAATCATCATCATTAGGATCATCAGGCTGAACGTCAAGGGGGCTTCAGGTTCAGCTACCTCCGGATGAATTTCTCCAACAACAGGTGTTGGAGGCTCCAACTTCTCGGGTATTGAGCTAGCATCAGTGTTAGGAGCATCTCTCCCAACCTTCTGAATGTCTTCGATGGTCTCATTCTCCATGAAAACAACATCATGACTCTTAATGAGCTTTTTCTGGATAGGGTCAAAGAATCTGTAGTCAAATTCATCTTGACCATATCCAATAAAAACACACGGTCATGTCTTGGAATTCAGTTTCGACCTCTCAACCCTCAAAGGCCTTGCAACCAAGCACTCGAACATGCTTGTACGAGACATCTCTTCCCGACCAAATCTTCTCGGGGGCTTCGAAATCTAATGGAACGCTAGGTGAAAGGTTCCAAACATGCACTACGGCAAGTAGTGCTTCTCCTCAGAATGAGTGCGGTAACTTCGAGTGCGAGAGTAAGCATCTGACTCTCTCCATCAAGGTTTTGTTCATCCGCTCCGTCACGCCATTCAGTTGCTGAGTCTTAGGAGGTGTAAACTGATTTCAGATTCCCTTCTCTTTACAGTAGGCATCGAATGGCCCAATGTACTCTCCACCATTGTCTGTACGTAGACACTTTAGCTTCTGGCCAGTCTCCCTCTCCACCAATGCAACAAAATGTTTGAAAACGTTTAGCACCTGATCTTTCATCTTCAGAAAATATATCCATGTCTTCTGCGAGTGATCATCAATAAACGTCGCAAAGTAACATGCGCCACCAAGGGATTTGGAATCCGCTTCACAAAGATCTGAGTGAACCAGATCTAGCACGTTCTTCGCTCTAGAAGGTGAAGAACTTTTGAAAGCAACTCGATTTTGCTTTCCCGCCAAACAGTCGACGAATCTCTCTAGGTGGACATGATCCATTCCAGGTATAGCCTTCTTCTTCGCCAGCTTTACCATGGACTTCTCGCTCATGTGGCCGAGGCGTTTGTGCCACAACGCGACGTCGTCGACAATCTCCGTTGAGTTTGCAGCTTCAACGGAAATCTTGACTTCTGTCACGTACAGTTTAGACTGCTTCTTGCCTCTCGCCACCACCAATGCGCCTTTGGTGAGTTTTCATTGACCGTTTTTGAAGGTATGATAATAACCTTCCCCATCTAGCTTGTCCACAGAAATCAGATTCAGACGCATGTGCGGGACATGTCTAACATCTCGCAGCACCAACTTCGCACATTCCATTGTCTTCAGGCAGACATCTCCTTTGCCAACGACCTTGGAGAGGTTTTCATTTCTCATCCTTACCACATCGTAGTTTTCCGGTGAGTAAGATGAGAAAAATTCACGCCTTGATGTTATATGGATGGTGACACCGCTGTCAACCACCCAAGTGGTCTCCTGAGTTGTCAGGTTGACAAAATCTTCATCATAGACAAGCATGAGCTCCTCAACAACATTAGCATTGTCACTGTCACCACCTCTGTTTTGCCTAAGTTGTGGGCAAAATCTTCGGATGTGTCCCTTTTGTTTGCAGTTGTAACAAGTGATGTTTGCATACTTGTTGGACTTCCGTCGGCTCTTCCCTCGTTTCTTTGAGCCTCTCGACTCACTCTTTCCTCTCTCATCCACAGCCAGAACGTCTGACTGTGATGATGAGGAAGAGACACCTTGAGATCTTCTTCTCATCTTCTCGATGAGAATTTCGCTTTTGACATCCTCCATGGTGACAACATCATCTGCGGCAGAGCTCGTGATTGCAATCTTCAAGGTTTCCCATGATTCTGGTAGGGATGCCAGAACCAAAGAGCCGTCACCTCATCTTTCAGTTTTAAGTTCATTCCCGACAACTGGTCAATGATCCCTTGAACGTCGTTCAAGTGATCGACAACGAAAGTGCCCTCTTTGTATCTCATCTGCACCATCTTCGTGAGATAAAAGAGTTTGTTGTTGTCGGTCTTTGAAGCATAAAGCCCCTCCAGCTTTTTCCAAAGCTTCAAAGCATCTGTCTCTCCAGCGATATGGTGCGTACGTTATCATCGATATGGTGTCGAATGTAACTACACGCCTTCTCGTACTCGCGCTTTCAATCCCCGTCACTCTTAGCGGCTGGTTTAGTTGACGATGACAACTGTTGATCCAAATCTTTCATCAACAGGAAATCTTTCATCTTAGTTCTCCAAATATGAAAGTTTATACCGTTCAAACTAACCATCTTGCTTGGCGTTGCCTCCATAATGAACCATGCTCTGATACCACTGTTGGGGCGCAGCGGACGAGAATAGAGGAAATATATTGCACTAATAAACCACATACCGTAAATATTTCCCAGGAAGGTTGGAAGTGGCGGTAGTCCGCCGCACTTAAAATCACTATGGATGGGTGATTACCACCGCAATACCATAATGACGATAATTAAGCAAATCTCCATAGACCAATTTATTATGGTAATATTAATAATGCAATATACAACGAATATTCTCGAAATTGCCAAGCACAAAACAGTAAGTAAATAACACCGGGATTTACGCAGTTCCCCTCCAATGCGGAGAGTACATCTACGGCCATAGCGACAGCTACGAGCACTTCTTCACTATAACAAGATAGCTACAAGGTGATCCGAGCCGATCCAAAATAGTGTCTCTCAAGTGTTTCCCCACCCCGAAACAACTACTCACTATTTTATCGCTCACAAGAAAGTATTCCTACCACGGTAAAACATTTACCGAGACTTTCTACCACTCACCTATCTACCCAATTGAGATAACTTATCTCAATTATTAAACAAGTGAAAATTGCTACACTACAACACTAGAGAAGTGAGAAAGGAAGAAGAGAGGGACGATTGAAACAGGATGCACTTAGCTTCCCTTTTATACTAGAAATGTGGGGAGACCAATTGAAAGTAATTGGTTGTGGCATCCAATTAGTTGAATCCCCAACTAATTTTCATGTGCACTAAATTAGAGGTGGTGGTTTAATATTGGTGGGAATTCAATTAATTGGTTAGAGATCCAACTAATTTTGTGGTGCTTTAATATTGATGATACATGTTTTTATTTGTACATCAATTATCCGAGACCAACATTCCTATGGTGCATAACGATGATCATTATAAGATAAGAATATTTTTATTATTTTTGCTTGCATCAATGTAACTTAATATTTTAGAAACTCTTTGTAACTTCGTATCCACTATGTTTTCAATTTTATATGCAGAATAAAATTATTAGTCTTTTTATTTTACTTGAATCTGCTGAAATATTATTAATAAATAGATTAAGGTTCATTATTAACCTCAAGCTGGTCGATCAAAACTAAATTATTGTTCTTAATTGGTAATTATTTAGTATTATCAATGGATATCTAAAGAGAGTACTTGAATTAGCAACATATAAGGGTATTAGGTGGGACAATTTTTTTATAGGTACGATTAAATCAAAAATTATGTAGATAGTCAAATCAAAACCTAAATTACAAAAAATGACAATTCCCAAAATTTAGAGCCTCGCATCCTAATGCGTCGCGTGCGTTGTAGATTCTCAAATGCATTTTGTTTTATCTATGTGAACAAACCACCTTTTCCATTATAATTTCCAAACTTTTGTATAATTGCATTTTAGCCACTCATTTAGTTTGTGAAGAGCGCTTAACTGAAATTTGATTTTCGGTGAGTTAGGTTAACGTCAATTGGTTACGAAATTGGTTAAAAATACACTAAATCAGTTAAAATATGAGCTTAATCCGTATCTGAGCTGAACTCGGGTTAAACGTAACAAATTTTAAATTGAACTATTGAATTATTCTGTAAGCGGAAAATCTGTTACGTTTAACCCGAGTTTAGCACAGATACGAATTGAGCTCACATTTTAACTGGTTTAGTAAATTTTAACCAATTTCGTAACCAATTGACGTTCACCTAACTCATCAAAAATCGAGTTTCAGTTAAGCGCAATTCATAAACTAAATGAGTGACTAAAATGCAATTACACAAAAGTTTGGGAGTTAAAATGAAAAGGATGGTTTGTCCAAAGAAATAAAATATTGCATTTGAGAATTCTACAACGCCCCGGGCTGTAGGATGCGCGGCGCGTGGTAAATTTTGGGAATTGTCATTTTTTGTAATTTAGGTTTCGACTTGACTGTTTATATAATTTTTGATTTAATCGTGCCTATAAAAAGAAATTCCGCTATTGGGTCTTCATAAACCTTAGCTATGGCAACGTGTAGTAGCAAAAGAGTTACAATCTTCGCTATAACATAGGTGTTACGTAGCCAAAGCTTGGCAACGGTGTCCGTTTGCTATAGCAAGTAGCTTTTGCCACATTAGTTATTGCTGCGGAAGCAATGTCGTAGCAAAAGCCGTAGCAAAACCTATTTGCTATTATTAAGGTTGGGAAACAGATACAGGTTGATTTGTAAAATATTTAGTAGACTATATAGCACATATTTTATAGCGGCTGCTGCTTTAATTTTCTTTTCCATGTCCTTTAGTTTTGTTGTTTTTCCAAATGACACATATGATGCAATGATAAAAAAATGCGACGTGAATGCCTAGAACCTTGATACAAATTGATAGTCTAGACACTTTGTTATTAAAGAGATCATTATTTAAAATTTGTTTGGATAATTATTTGGATAATTGTTATATTCGTCACCGGTAGAAAAGCAGTGTAGGTTAACCGTTTTTTGTATTCAAAACGGATAAGGTTAGTTGTTTTAGTTTTAAGTGGATACGGTTATCCAGTTTGACCGGTTACAGATAACCGCTATCCAATATGGTTCCGAACCCTAGCTATGGTATTGCACCGTGGCCAAAGGTCTGTTTTTTTTAGTGATTTGCATTGGGTGCCTCCTAGTGACGGTGACCGAGTACATGCAGTTCTTCAACAAGGGCACCCCATTCGAAGTACGATTGGATTAGTCTACGATTTAGGGTTGATTTAATGTTGCTAGATACCTAACTTAGGGTTACTTTATTCATGTAGTGGACCCCATACTACGGTGTGGACAAGTACAGTGTGAACACGCACTGCATCATAGAGTCGATGCACCATTTGTTCTATTCTACAACGTACAGTGGCATAGGCCAGACTGAGTGCTCATGTAGTTTGAAATGGAGAAGCCGATCCCACACTGGGAGATTGGTGAGAGCGAGGTGATCTACTTGCTTGTGATTACTTAGAGGAACGATCACCGAGCTGTGACCAGACTTGCCCATTACCATTAGTTGTGGGATGTTAGGTTCTAGCACGTGGAGGAGACCCAGTTCATCGCATATCCAGCAAGGTAGCATTTCCACGACGAGTACATGCAGTGGTACAACAAGATCACACGACAGTATGTCGGTCGTCGAGTCACTTCAATGGAGAATATTGTAAGTAACGTTAAACTCTTTACGAGTCAAATTTCTGGCATACAACAGTTTACCTAAAAAATAACACACTGTTGTTTATTTTGTAGGTTGACGGCTTGGAGCACTCCTACGTCACCCTTGGCAGCCAGCCGCTGCTCAGATTTGACGACATTGAGCCCGTGCGTCGGACTATGCAGTCGATGATGTTCGCGTCTGGAAGGATGCAACATATGTTCGAGAGTACGACCCGTACGACTTTCCGCAGCTCTGTCAAGCCACCGTTCCTCAGGGATGACCCGCTCAGCGCCAGGGTACGGCTCAGTCCCGCATACCAACCAATTCTATTCAACATGAAAATAGTAACAACCAATTAAAATGGATTACATGAAAATAATGACAACCAATTATTTTATTCAACATCGCATAAGAGGTACATAAACATTACACACTATCACCTTCTCCTCTTAATACATTTACCATTGCCATGTCCCTGGATCTCCCATTTCGCATCGTCCAAGTCAGCAGTTAAAGTATTGATGTACCAATCCTTCAAGTTTATGATGGCTCCCTCTCAACTTCCCATTCAGCACGCTTAGCAGCCATCTCAGCATCCTTCCTCGCCTCCAATTTAACAAGCTTCGCCTTCATTGTAGCTCTCATCTTGTGCCTCACCGAGTTCTCGGCCACCAAAACCTTCACCTTCTTCTCAAACTTACACTTATATACGGGGCATCTGAAGTATTTCTTGAACCTCGGCGTCATGAGTCTCAATGCACGTAACCCGCAATCACATTTTACTTCTTCTCCGTTGTAGATGAACAAGTCTTTTGACTCATTAGGGCGACGTAACTTGTGCATAATGTTCTCAACTGAACAGCTTGACGACAGTTTCAGGTTCTCATGGCCAGGCCCTGAACAGCGCATCGCTACCCAGGTAGCGCGCTGCTAACCAGCCTGTGCCTCAACGGTTAGTTTGTAACAGACGTTAATAGCTAACCGTTAAGGCAAATCTACATAGCGCGATGCCACATAGCTAGCACAGTGTTATGCAGGGCTTGGTAATGACCATTTCATGTTATTTACGTTTCGTATTATCTTCCTAGATTATTTCGGATTAAATTGTTCTAAAAAATCCGTTTGTTAAACCGTATAAGACCATTTTAATTATTAAATAAATAATAAATATGGTTAGGTGAATGAGGTAATTTTTTAATTAAGCCGAATCAAATATGTAGTATAAAGAGTTCAATATGATTATTCCGAATAATTCAGGATTTGAATCACACTTATCACTTTAAAAAAAAACAATGTAGGCATAACAATCTGGTCCTACCAAAATATCAGTCTCTTTTGAACCGACCGAAATTTACTATCCAATTCCAACCTAGTTAACACCCGGTTTTGAGCATCTGCATAAACCGCTCAACCGACTGGTTGGGTCCGGTTCTCATAACATTGGTGGTTAGTCACCGCAGCCTCACCCTTATCCTGTTTTTCGCTCTTCCACTACACTCCTACTGCATTCTTAAACGGCTGGGTTCGATTTCTGTTGGGTGTTGGAGAAGGTCAGAGGAAATGCAGATGTTTGCTTGCAATAATCTATGGCCCCTGCAAAATCTATCCTCGTCATTCACCCTTCCACTGCCTTTCTCTTTGGGTCGACGCCGTTTTTTCTCATCTATTTGTCTTCGATGTTCCGATTCAATGGCAGAAGATGGCTACAGTTCTACTCATGCTCCCAGGTTCGTTCGGCACTCCATTGCTCATCTTTGCTTCAAATGGGTTGCTTAAATAACTACTTTCTACTTAATGAAAAAACTACTTTCTAATCTTACGTTCACTTTTTTTTTGTACTGGGTTTCTTCATATCATTATATTGTATTTCTGTTAGGGATTCAGTGTACTATGACAATGTACTCCCTTTCTGCCTTCAAGTTTCTGTTGTGATGCTTATTTCATAGTTCATGTCACCAACGTAGTGACTTTTCAAGTGTTAGACCATCAAGGTTGTGGAATTAAAAATCTGAATTATTCGTCTCAACCAATAATATCATATCATCGTCGTATGGGTTCATGCAATCTTCAACTCTGCGTAAAGTACTAATTTTTGTTGGTGGTTGGTCGCATATTGTAGTAGATATGAACCATGTGTTCTGGTCCTGTTACTTACTTCCATGTGCACTTTTTCCACCTCTATGGATATTACTATTAGAGATGGAATTCATTGCTTAGAAGAAGTAACATCCACATCCATGGGCAGCAGTCGTAGCATAAAAAGGCGGATGCTACTTGCAAGTTTTCCCATGCTTCTAGTTTACAATCCTCCAAGGTACTTACCAGGTCTGACCTACTTTTCTGAGTTTTCGGTTAACTACATTTCTTCATAATTATTCTTCTGTTCAATATGTTGAGCTTATGTTATCTGGTACTTGGAATACCAGCCAAAGCATTGGGAGATCCATCGGTGACAGTTGAACAAGTAACTCCTCCTATTATTCCCACTGGACCACTCTTTCCTACAGAGGTTCTTTCCTAACCTGTCAGAGTATTTCATATTTCGTTGTAAATGAAGTTTTATTCTTTCATATTGTAGCTTTACACATATCTTCACCTGGCAGGAAAGAATTGTTAGGCTGTTCGAAAAGAATACATATTCTGTTGTCAACATCTTTGATGTGACGTTGCGCCCGCTACTAAAAGTAACTGGCGTTGTTGAGGTAACCCCTAGTTGAGCAAACTTTTATTATGTCACACAAGTGAGCTTTGCGAGTGTAATTTAATTTTTATATTGCATATGATTAACCCTTACAGGTTCCTGAAGGAAATGGTTCTGGCGTTATCTGGGATAGGCAGGGGCATGTTGTCACTAATTATCATGGTAAGAGCTGCGGAAGGTCAGAAACTAAATATTCTGACGTGTGAATGTATCTAGTACAGGTTGAATGAGTTATATATTAATTGTTTGCTTTTGATTTTGTTTGTTTTTTTCACGTGGAATATGCTGGGTAGTTTCTCCCAATCGAATTGTCAACCCTCTTTGACTTATTAGATTTACTAGGCTCTTGACAAGCCGACTCATGGAACTTTTTGCATTGTTAGACAGTTCTTTTGATTTGTGTTCTTGACTCCTTGTTCTTAATTCACTTGACCATACTGGAAATGGAGGGAGGAATAATACACTGATGTGCAAGTGGATATATTTTAACTTGATTATATGCATTAATCATATCTACTCCTTTTAGATTTCAGTTTTAGATTATGAATTAATCTTATATTCAAACTATACTTGATTGTATTGTTATGTTACCAGTGATAGGTAATTCTCTTTCAAGAAATCCAAAACCTGGGGAAGTTGTTGCACGTATCAATATTCTGACATCAGAAGGGTAAGTATTCCATGCCCTAGGAAGATATTTTGGTGGTATCCTTTTAAATAAGATTAAACCACTGTTGAAAAATGCTTTTGGATCCGAAGTCCTCATCTTTCTTGTCCTATGTTCAAAGGGTTCAAAAGAACTTCGAGGGAAGATTGGTTGGTGCTGACCGCAGTAAGGACCTTGCTGTGTTGAAGGTATGATCTATGGTTTTATTCTAAAGCAAATTGTGTTCTCCCCCTTACTTAGTATAATATCAAAATGACACGATTAAACGATATTAACTTGATTAGATTTGCACTATAAACTGTTTGAAAGCTAATGGAGATTATGGTTGTGTTCTCATATGAGCAACTTTGTTTTATTTGAAAGGTAGAAGCGCCTGAAGATCTGTTGAATCCAACCAAACTAGGGCAATCTGGTTTAGTGAAGGTTGGACAACAATGCCTGGCAATTGGAAATCCTTTTGGTTTTGACCACACGCTCACTGTTGGAGTTATCAGCGGACTTAATCGAGACATATTTAGTCAAACAGGAGTGACAATTAGTGGCGGAATTCAAACAGATGCTGCCATTAACCCAGGGAATAGGTTAGCCTACAATCAGTAAATCATATGATTATATGTATTGGAATGAAGTTGGAGATTCAAAGAAAAGGTAACTGGTTATCTCATACTACTATGCAGTGGAGGCCCATTGTTGGATTCTAAAGGAAACCTGATTGGGATCAATACAGCAATATTCACTCAGACAGGTACATCTTGCAAAACAATGTATCTCAGATCATTCATTACAAGTGCTTGAAACCATGGCACAGTTAGAGGATTAGGTGTCAAGGTGATTTGACTTGACACTAGACAATAAGAAACACATTTCGGAATACAGGGACATCGGCTGGAGTAGGGTTTGCCATTCCATCTTCGACTGTCGTCAAGATTGTACCCCAGTTGATTCAATTTGGTAAAGTGAGTATTTGTTTTGGTTTTTCGTTTGCTATCCAATTGCTGTGTATTCCAGACATTTGAATGTTGGTTTTGACTTGGTTCTTATTGATTAGGCTATTCGAGCTGGATTGAACTTGGACATTGCTCCTGATTTAGTTGCAAGTCAACTAAATGTTCGCAATGGTGCCCTCATATTGCAGGTATAAGTTTGTATTGGTTTTTATCTAGTTGTTTTAGCTGGAACCTCAGTTATGTTCCTGATGGGTGTGCCAATTACTGAATTGTTCCCTACTTCAGGTTCCTGGAGACAGTGTTGCTGCAAAGGCTGGCTTACTTGGTACAACGAGGGGGTTTGCTGGGAAAATAGTACTGGGGGATGTTATCATGTCTGTGGACGACAAACTGGTAAGCTTTAAGTGTTCTTGTGTTTGAAGAGAGTAATTGAATGCACAAGAGTTGAAGTGGATGAATGATGATCAGGTGAAAAGCAAGTCAGAGTTGGATAGAGTGTTGGATGATTACAGCGTGGGGGATGAAGTAGTGTTGAGGATTCAGAGAAGTAGTGGGGACAACTTGGAAGTGCGTGTAAATCTGGAGCAGAGAGGTTAAGATTGACTCTTGTTATAACTAGAATACCAACTGTATATAGTTATAGAGAGAGAGAGAGAGGTATACAATCTGGCACCCGGAAGTTAAACCAGAAATCTCTTTATGTAATGGATCACTTCGAAAAAAAACTGAAGCTAAATCATATTGCCTAATGGCTAACACGATATATTCAGTTTCAATTCTGAAATCGAGTTCTGATTTCAGCTGTAGCAGAACTAATAATATAACTACGTCGTCAACTCTTTTAGCCTACCCAGCGGCATCACAGTGCTTAAATAAAATAATACAGTGCAGCAAGAGAAAAAAAAGCATCCCCAAACCCGCTAACAATTAAGAATATATGCAACTTCTGTCGAATCTTATATCAACTTCTCATCCATAAATAGTCCATCATTATTGCAGACATGTTCTTACCAATGCATGCATGGTATTCCTGTCTTTTGGTTGTTTCCGGCAGACGGACGACTAGTTGATGTATACAGACGAAAGGGATGATGGAAGCCCATCCACAGGGATACACTGCAGCTTCGGACAGTTTGAGATCTTCAGTTCTTTAAAAGATGTGAGGTGTTCAAGTCTGTTGCAGTTTAGGCACGTCAGATTCGGAAGATTCCACAAGTAAAGAGACGTTAGAGTTGGAGGCAGATGCATATCTTCCGGAAAGGATTCCAAGTTGTTGTTGGTACTTAAATATAACTCCTCCAGAGATGACATTGCTACCAGATTCCACTGGCTTCGCCCAGCTATGAGCCTGTCGCAACCTTTGATCTCAAGTGATGCTAAACCGGTGAAGATACTGCCTATCCCGAATAACTCTAAAAGGGGACAGTCTTTGAATTCCAACTTTTTTATGGACATGTGTTTACCTCCCTGAATCCGATTGAAACCTAGAGACTTCAAATTCTGAAAGTTCCTGATTTTGAGAGAGTTCAGCGTGCATGGCAACATTTCCTCCAATGGTAAACATTCCAGTTCCTTGTTCTGCCCAATGCTAAGGCTCAAAAGACAAGGCAGTAACTGTAAATTCCATTTCCTGCAACCAGCTATGAGTTTGTCGCATCCATTGACAATTAGTGTCTCCAATTTTAGGGGTAACCCACCTGATGGGAACGACTCCACCTCCGGACAGTTATCCAAGAACAACTCCACTAGTGATGGGAGAAGAGAGTGCATACCTGCAGGGAGAGACTTCAAGTTGGTACAATCACTCAATATGAGCCTGGTCATTTCTGGGGCATGTAATCGTCCTGCAGGAAATGAGAGGAGATTTGGGCACTTTGATATCTCCAAGAAATTAAGATACTCCAGAGTGTCCAAGGTCGCGTCAGGTCTGCAGAGGGATGCTAAACTTTGACATCCATTTATGGAAACAGCTTTCAATTTCGGGAACAACTCTAGTTGCAGGTGCTTAAATGAATTACAGTCCTTGACCATAATTTCCTGTAAAGTGTTGGAAAGATCAAGTACCAGTTCCAGGTCATCTAGCAAATCCTGAGCAACTTGAACTCGGAGACGGTGCAGCCCCTTGGTCAACATCTCCAGCCATACATCACGAGTATCGTCCTTCAATCTCATTGAAATTATGTTTGAAGCCCACGAAACTGAATCCAATCTAAGCTGTTGGCATCCTCTAATCTCGAGCCTTTCTAGAGACGGAAGGTGGGAAGGTAGTGCTTTCCTCAAGTTAGGACAATGTTTAATGCAAAGGTCCTCGAGGACTGGGAAAGCTTCACTTCCATCTCGTCCGACATAAGCAATCCAGTCAGTCCATTCTGGCAACTGTTCAAATTTCAAACTTTTAAGAGACCGAAATGGCTTGTTTGTGAATGTGCTGCTGCCATAGAACTCAGGACCCACAGTGACAACTCCCTCAAATACTTTGATAGAAAGCTTTTCAAGAGACATTAACTGCCCAAGTGGTGGTAAGGAGGAGCAGTACTTGCATCCAGTAAGTTCGATAGATAGTAAATAAGAGAAGGATGAATGTCCAATCCAACCTGGAAAGCTTGTTCCTCCATAACCTTCTATGACAAGATGCTGCAAGTTCATATGAGGCTGCAAGTTCTCCAATACACCTCTTTCATGCAATGAATCATTAGTATCGCCATTCCATCTTAACTCCAATCTACTGATGTGCTTCTTAATCTTGAAGCTAGCATCTAAGGCATCTTGACAATCCAAAACATTTTCAAGATTCCATATACGAAGACTTCCTAAGAGATGCTGAAGCCCCCCCATCTCCTTAATACGAGACCCACTCTGAGCTCCAATAACAAAGTCAGTTAAATTCCGAAGACTTGACAAGTTACTCATCTGTAGTGGCATCTCCTGCAACGTAGTTTCTGTAATATCTAGGCTACATAAGTTGATTAAACTGACAAAAGAATCTGGAAACCTTGTAATTTGTGTTCCACTGATATCCATAATCTGCAGTTGCTTTAAATTGCCAATCAAATCAGGTAAAGCCAGAATATTTTTGCATTTGTGCAAGACCAAGATTTCCAAATTATACAAGTTGCACAGGGTATCAGGCAACTTATGTAACAGAACTAGGGAGAGATTCAGATATCTTAAATGCTTCAAGGCACCAATTGCGTCAGGCAACTTGCTCACTTTAAACCCAGACAAAGATAGCACCCGTAATCGTGTAAGTGACAAAAATATGTTTTGGAGTACCTTGTCATCTATGCACTCAGGATCATAACTCCACCATTTTGATCCATCCACCGGCAATAAGGTCCGCAAACGTTTAGCGTTATACATACCCTCCCATATGATACTGGTATCAAGTTCTGCCCTTGCAAATGATAGATGACGAGTTCTTCCTGCAACCTTGAATGAATTGGCATCCTCCATCCTATAGCAAAATTCTCCAGCAACGTATTTGGCCAGGTCATGTATGAGGTCATGCATCGTAAAGCAGAACTGATGTTCACTTGTGAGTTGTAAAAATGACCTTGATACAAGGTCATTGAAGTAGTCCTCACAAGTGTCTTTCATTACCCTGCTTCCTTTTGGTTGAATCACAAAACCCTCTGCCATCCATAAACGGACTACTTCTTCCTTCTCAAATTCATATCCTTTGGGGAACATTGCACAGTACGCAAAACACGGTTTTAGATGCGATGGAAGATAGTGATAACTTAAGATTAATGCTGGAAGAATGTCGTCATTTGATGAATCCCATATGTTGCTCTTCAATATATTCTGCCATTTTTCTACATCCGAATCAGCACGGAGAAGACATCCCAGAGTTTTTGCAGCTAATGGAAGGCCATTACATTTCTTCATTATTTCTCTGCCAATGCCGTGTAACTTCTCCCATGCACTAGAATATCCATCACCGAAAGCAGTCTTAGCGAACAAAGACCAACAGTTTTCATCATCTAGAATCTGTAGATTGTAAGGAGGAAACATTCGAATGGTTGGCACAGTGCGCAGAGCTGACACTACACTATGATTCCGGGTCGTAGCAATTATCATACTTCCTGGTGCCATGGACTGCAAGGGTTTAAGCAAGTTGACCCAGTCAGAAGCAGACTTGTCATGCCAAACGTCATCAAAGACTAGCAAACACCTTTTCCCTTCAAATGCCTTCTCCAACCCAAGTTGAAGTTGATTGAGAGTCGTGCTGCCACAACTTCTACCACAGACTTCTTCAAGAATATCTTTTGACACCTTATAGACATCAAATTCGGCCGAGACATAAATCCATGCCCTAAGCTCAAACCATTGTTGGACTCTGATGTCCTTGTAGACAAGTTGAGCAATGGTGGTTTTACCAATACCACCCATACCCAGAAGTGGGATTAAACCTATAGAGTTGCTACTACTCGCAGTGAAATTTGATTGCAGCAAAGATATTATGGCTTCTACATCATTCTTCCTGCCGTAAACAGCTGACCCATCTGGGAGAGAGGTGGTCACTCTGTTTTGAAATGATGGGTTCCGTGCAATGCCTTCAATCAGACCAAGAACATCCTTCTGTTTTACTAAATCCTCCAGCCTGTCAAGAATCTCTTTCAACTTTTTATTGGTACCATCTCTGAATGAGCTGTAAGATATGAAGTTGCGCACTTTTCCCCAATGTCCCAGCTCCAACCGCTTGAATTCGTAACATATCTCATCCAACAAGTCATCAGCTTCAAGAGTAGCATCTTTCAGTTCATCAAGCCACCTCTTCACGGATGGCTTACTTATCTGTTTCTCTTCTGCATCATCAAGCACTCCGCTGATAGAATTCAACATCAGGTTTAACCTGTTCATCATTACGTGATTGAGTTTGTGGCCCCTGATGAAATTAACTATCTCAGGAGAAGCCATCCTGTCAAACAAGACCTGGAAAAACGCAGAGAGGAATGATCCTCCGATTAAAGCTACATCCATGGCTATTACTGTCGGAAACAAGAATTTCAATGTCAGAGGTTAAGAAAGGAAAGGACATGAAAACCAACTGAAAAAAATTGTTGCAACATATAAGGAAATTGTCAAAAGAGCCATAATTTAGTATTTAAACCAGGAAGCGGCATCTACATCTACTGTTCATACATTAGATTAATCCTTTAATACTGAGAATGACCAAAGTCCACGTTGGAACAAGATAAGAAAGGGAAACTATTGGAGGGATACATTTGGCGTTTGCTTTGAATAATTTGCCAAACGCGTTGCTTTCGACGGCAACCCCAATGAAATTCCGAAGACAGTCGACTAATCAAACAATAATTAATAAATCAGAATTACAGCTAATACTTACATAATAAGCATTAAGCAGTAGCGTTTGAACATGTGAAGAGCGGAGAGGATGGGAGGAAATTACGGAAACAATAAAAAAACCATTGAATCGAATACCTAAGCTACAATGGAGGCGAAGTTTGTTGAGAAGGATGCTGAGATTGAAGCTGCACGTAATGAGATGGAAGCTGCTTGTGCTGAATAGGCACGTGAGAAGGCAGCCATCATAAGCTTGAAGGATAGGTATATAGATGCTCTTACTGAAGAGTTGAAGGATGCAAAACTTAAGCGGAAAAGGTGATAGTGTGTAATGTTTATATACTTGTTATGAAATGTTGAATAAAAGTGGCCGAATAAAAGTGGTTGTCATTTTTATGAAATGGTCATTGTTTTCAATTCTCGTATTACATTGAAGCCAAGTGGTGATCATACGAGTAAATGGTAGTCATGACATCAACATGACTAGAAACAAGTTGAAACAACTAAAAACAGAAGTCAGAAAACACATTCTGATATAAAACACTACAGTCATGGAGAAAAACACTACAGTCATGAAGAAAAACACTACAGTCATGGAGAAAAACACTACAGTCATGAAGAAAAACACTACAGTCATGGAGAAAAACACTACAGTCATGAAGAAAAACACTACAGTCATGGAGAAAAACACTACAGTCATGAAGAAAAACACTACAGTCATGGAGAAAAACACTACATTCATAATAGTACATATATAAGACTAATGTCTACCCACGACCTCGCCCCCTCCAATGATCTGCCCTGGGGTGGTCTCCGGTGTCGCACATGGCCTGTCAAGGATGGGTTCGCAACCCATGTCAGCGGCCTCTCAGAGGTGTTGTATCATCGGTGCCCTGTCTGACGATCTGATACTCCGGTGTCATCATCTCGAACAAAGTCTCCTGGTGTTGCATCTTTGGGCCCATTGTGTGTGGGAGGAGCTCGCTACATTGCGCCCCATCAAGGGCACCCACTACTGAGGTTGTTGTCCCCACTAATCAGGCTGTTGTCCCCATTGTGGCGCCTGAGAAGCGTCCTACCACTGCTGAGACTGCGGGTCTGTCTGGTACTCATGTGCCGGTGTGTACTGCTCGGTACGGAAGATCGACAAGTCGGGAGTGTACTGTTGGGGAACGAGTTGCGTCTCGTGGACCCGCTAGCGTTGTGTGCGTCTTCGGGCGGGAACAACTGCCTGATTCAGTGGCTCCACGGCATACGGATCGTACGGCTAGTAAGTCTGCTCAATGGGGGCCATCTGTGGGTGGTGCAGTGGGTTGTCAAGCCTACGAGCCAACCCCTGATCGCGTGCATCATGGAACGTAGACACTCGCGAACCACCTTGGTGTCCTCTCTGTCGAGCTTTTCCTACGAACCTACCCTCACAGACAAACGCGCACATCGCCATGTGATCGAACCTGCTCTCCCAGTACATGAGGTACTGTTGCACCCTTGCATCCCAAACCGTCTCGTTCCTCTGTGTCAGTCTGAGGATGAACATCACCTCGCCCTCCAACATATCAGTTGTGGGGATGGGCTGAGCCATCCCAAACTATCGAAGGATAAGGTCTAGTTGGTGCCAAGTGATGTTGTGGACCAAAACCAGCGGGACAATGACTCGATGTGTTGAAGCAGAGAGCGTCGAATCCCCATGACCGCGGTACGGGACCCACTGAAACACGAGATAGAAGAGTAAGTGCCAAATGAAAACGGGACTACTCGGAAGAAACAAAAAGACTAACTAGCTCGTACCATGATCGGTGTACCCTCATCGGACAACAGCCTATACTCTAGGAGCAAGAGATGCTGACTCTTATCATGCATCCAGTTCTTCCACCGATATAGATGAGTATGGCCCACAAGTCCCTACGCATCTGATCATCTCATCCTGTCCTCAGGGACTCTTCATGCTATGGTCGGGAACCTCTCCAATGCCCAAGTATTGAGCAGCACGGTCCAACCATCTATGTCACCTCCCCCTCATAGCAGAAGCATCTGACTTGAACGTTGAATGACCGAGCTCCCAGTACATCCAAGACATAACCGCTGCCCCCAAGCAAACGAAATGTCTTCTCGCAGAACAACTAGTTACAACAGGTGCATGTAAGTAGCCGACCTATCCGCGAAAGAAACACCCCTATGCACGCCATCATGCATGCCCGTGCATGCTGTCCCAGTGTACGCCCGTCATGGGCTGGAATGTTCTCTGGATTCTTGAACGTGGCCGTCAACGACCAGGTCCTCAATCGTTTGTCCTGTAGGACGTCCCTTGCCAATGACCTTGCACCCAACACCTCCTCGACCAAGTCCACCATCTGCGGGACAGAGCGATCCAGAGGGGGGTAGACAACATCGCCATCCACAGGCAGTACGGTAAGCGTGGTCACATCCTCCATTGTCAACGTACACTCCCCATGGTACACGTGGCAGTGTTTGTCTCCAGCCTCCACCTCTCCACCAACGCCGTGATAAGGTGCGGATCTGGCGTAAGTCCCGGGAAGCTAACAATCGGTAGAAGTACGGCGACATCCAAGAAAGGGCGGAAGTGCGGATGGTAGTGAGGGATGTGAGACATCCTACGACACCATAGGGTAACATTAGGTTCCTATTCAACGTTTTAGAATGGTCACTAAGTAAGTACTAATAAATAACAAATAATAGGCATTTAGTAATATATTAAGGGGATGGTTGCACGAAATATTTTTATGACTATGTTAAGCATCACCATATAAAAAATACCATTTGACAAGTAACAGATACAAATGGAAACCTGATGACTGATTTTGATGGTATCGCTTTTGTCTTCACTGAGTTTTATCAACAATTACTGGGTACTAGTAGTGACGTTAGTAACGCTAACCTCCCAGCTCTCATTAAGAGGAAACTTTCGGCTGATCAATGGGACTCTCTTGTTGAGCTCGTTACTCCTCGGGAAATAAAGAGTGCCCTTTTTCTATGTCTAGTGACAAGGCTCCTAGGCTGGATTGATTTACGACGGGTTTCTTCAAGCATTGTTGGAAGCAGGTCGAGGGGGATGTTTGTGATGCGGTACAATACTTTTTCTTAGGCGATAAACTTTCGAGCTTTGTTAACTCAGCTGGCATTGCTCTTATTCCCAAGAAGATCTATGCATGTGAAGTATCGTCCCATTTCATGTTGCAACACCATTTACAAATTTATTTCCAAGGTGATTGGAAATCGGTTGCTTGGTTTTTTGGTTTATTTAATAGGAGCTACTCAAACTGCTTTTATTAAGGGGAGGTTAATTGGAAACAATGTGTTGCTTGCTCATGAGATGCTGCAAAATTTTTGTAAGAAGAATGTCTCCCCGTGTTGTGTTATTAAGGTTGATCTTATGAAGGCATTTGTTCTATTGGGTGGCCCTTTCTCTTGGATGTGCTTGGTGCCATGAAGTTTCCTCCGCTATTTGTGCGCTAGATTCATGAGTGCCTTGGCTCTTCCAAACTTTCTATATGCTTAAATGGCTGTGTGTCTGGATATTTTAGTACGGAAAAGGGCTTAAACAAAGGGATCCACTTTCCCCTTATTTGTTTGTCATATATGTGAAGGTGTTGTACTTGTTTATTTGACCGCTCTGCTCGTATTGGTAGATTTCAGTTTGATGCTCAGTGCAAGGGGACAATGCTGACTCACCTTGCTTTCCCCGATAATCTCATTGTTTTCACCAAGGCTTCTACGGAGGGCATTGTGGAGGTGGTGCAAATATTGAATGAGTTTCAAAGCTACTTTGGACTCCGCTTTAATCCGGAAAAGAGCAAGCTTTATGTGGGCGGGGTTTCTGAACTGGTTGCTTCTCATTTATCGGTCATTTCTGGTTTCAGGCTGGGTGTGCTGCCGTTCCATTATCTTGGTGTACCTTTGACTTCCGGCAGGCTCCGCAAGGATGACTGTAAGGTCTTATTCGATAAAATTACAGGTCGTATCACTGATTGGAAGGCGAAAGCTCTCTCTTATGTAGGTAAACTGCAGCAGGTTGCCTCAGTTATTGGCGGTATCTTGCTTTATTGTATGTCAGTCTTTCTTTTGCCGAAAGGGTTATTGAAGGACATCCAAAATCTGGGTAATCGCTTTCTTTGGAACAAACTGGACGGGGGAGGTGCAAAGTGGCTTGGAATGTCTTGGCTAGGCCAAAATGTCAGGGTGGATTGGGGGTTGAAGACCTGCACTCGTGGAATGTTGCTAACCCTGCTCGACATTTGTGGGTGTTGCTTGTGGGTCGCATTGATGTATAAGTATAGAATCAAGCGTTACAATATTTGGAATATTAAGCCTTCTAATGACTCATGGATCTGGCGCCGCATCCTTAAGGTTCATCGAATTGTTCGATCCTTTCTCGCTTAACCATTCTGGTTGCTATTTGTGGAATTTTGCATCCATGCCCCGCTTTAATTTGAAAGCTATTTGGGATGCCATTTGGGTTAATCTGCGCCGTGTCGAGTGTATGACCTTATTTGGAAGGCGTGGTGTGTCCCGAGAAATAGTGGCATTTGTTGGTTGGTGTTGAATGATCGCCTTGTAGTTGAGGAGAAGCTTGCTTCTTGGTTGATTACGTTGGATATTAGTTGTGTCATGTGTAGTTGGGGGTTGATTCGTGCAACCATCTTTTCTTTGCTTGTGACTATTTTCGGGAGGTTCTCTTGGCGCTTCTTCCTGAGCTCCATCATTTAGGGGATTGGGACACCCATCTCCGCTAGGTCGGCGCAAATTGGAAAGGGAAATCAGCAAGGGTTAACACAAAAAGGCTGATTTGGGGGTATGTTGTAAGTAGCATTTGGAGAGAAAGATGCAGGAGAATTCATGAGGGTGAGGTCCGTTCTGCTTCCTCATTGATTCACCATATTCATTTTTTTTGTCGCCAAAGTGAATGATCGTTGGGAGGATAGCTTGCTGCTAGATTGTCTACATGTCGAAGGGATGATATAGTTTTTTTGTTTCCATTAGTCAGTTGATTGTCTTGTACTTCAGGTTTTTTATGATATGATATAATTTATAAAAAATTAATCATTTAATTAATTTATCAAGATTATTCAAAATAGTACAAAAATGTATATGGGTGCGTACACAAATTCATATCATATAAAAATAAAAACGAGTACAAAAGACAAGTGTATTAATTTATGTTCTCGTTCTATTTTTAGTGTATTGTATCTGTTTTTACGTGCGTACAGAACATGTATATGAGTGGGTACACGAATGTGTGAAACATAAAAAAATGATACAAAGACTTCTTATCGACGGGAAGTACATTCGTTTATGTTGCTTTGTATTTTGCTCTTTATTTGCTCGTGTCTATTGACTTTGTACTCAACACCATATTCGAGTTCTTATATTTACTCAAGTTTTTTGTCTTGTATTGTGCTAAAGTTTTTCGTATAGTCATACTCATATTTGTTTCATATACTCATTTACGTACTTGATTTGTACTTTTTTGTACCCGATTCTAATCAATGTTTATTTGTTTGAGTTATTCTTCTAGTAGTTGTTTTATTGTTCTGTACTCGCTTTTTTAATGTACTTGTTTGTTTCTTCACTTTGTACTCAATACTGTACTGATTCATGTATTCGAATTCCGATTTGTACTCGAGTTTCTTGTCTTGTTTTGTGAGTTATTTTTAGTGGTGTTTTGCTTTCATGTACTTTATTTTACCATACTTGTTTTTGTTGTTATATACTCGTTTTCTATGTGCTTGTTCCTTTTGTTCTTCTAGTCCTTGGTTTTTTTGTTTTGTACTCGCTTTTTATGTACTTGTTTCTCTTGTTCTTCTAGTACTTGGTTTTGTCATTATATACTCGCCTTCTATGTAATTATTATTTATTGACTTTGTACTCAACACCATACGCAGAGCTTCTTATTTTGTATTGTACTAAATTATTTTTAAGCACTTGTGTTTATTTTGTGTGTGATTTTGCTTTCATGTACTTTTTTTTGTACTTGTTCCTTTTGTTGAGTACTTGATTATGTTGTTATGTACTTTTTATATTTTATGTCTTTATTTTTTGTTGACTTTGTACTAAACACTGTATTGGAGATTTTTGTCTTACACTGTACTAAAAATTTTCATATATTTATTTTTATTTTGAGTGACGTTTTGATTTTATGTACTCAATTATTCACTCAATTTGTTTAACATAATTGGTTGTTTTTCATGTATTCGTTCACACACATGTTTTCCATTTCACACACTAATATATAAACCGTGTGTGTGAAAATCTTAAAGAATGAAATCAATTCAAACAAAGAAAAAATTATACATATTGAAAAATAAAATCAATTAAAAAAATCCTCAATTCAAAACACAAATTATACCCTAAAAATCAAAATAAAAAATTTGAAATTTACCCTTGATTTAAAAAAACTTTTTTATTCGTCAGATTTGAAATAGAAAATGAATGGTCCAGATCATCCCTTGCTTCCAACAAGGAAGGGGTTTTTCCTTGCTATTGACCCACACTCTTCATTGCATATGACATCTCATGAAATAAATTAAAAATCGTCTTACAGTTTTCTAAAACATCCCTCCAACTATATAAACTAAATTGCTATTCGTTTCCCTAGCTTTTGAAAAAATTTCCCTAAATTTGGAATTCCTCGCGTACATTAACGCGAATGTCCGTAACATTGCTCATTTAAACCAATCATATTTTCAATTCTTCCCGAAATTATTATTTACATATTTCCATTTGTACATACTCATATTATTAAAAAAGTGTTTAATTACTACATGTGACGATTCATAAAATTATAGTTTGAGGTATGAGCGGATTAACGTGATGAGTCATATGGCAAGTCCTTTTTCTTATAAAAATAAATTAGTTGAACATGTTAGACCGTCTGATACGCTTACTTAGTGAATTGTATTTGGTGAACGAATAAGTTGCACCTATTAGACCGACTTGTAAGCTTTGTTATACTATGTGTAGGGAAGTTTTGTAGATGGTGATGAAAATGCTAGAGTAGACATTGATGATGGGGATGGGGCTATGGATTATTATCGATTTTTCGAGTTGTGTATGATACAGTTGATGCTGACGTGGTGTAGCTAAGGAGATCGCCTTGGGTTTAGGGTTTTCCTTGAATCTGTGAGCCATCGTACAAACGGAACCACGGTAAACCGAAAAGCCGGTTGGGTTATATATGATATACAAGCATGGTTATAAGAGTGTGTCATGTACATCTACATCGTTTGAGGTTTGTAGACGTATGAAAAAGACTGAAAGTCAGATTGTAGATTCAAAGTGTGTCTAAGGGCTATTTCCATAAGTGTTAGCTGGAAATGGTTGATTGGTCGTGTCGTAGAAAAGCGTAAGCCTGGGACGTTAAAGGGTTTCCACAACCAAAAGTTTGAGTTGTTTCATGAAGGAACGAAACAAAGAAACCAACTCACAGAAGACATGAAAAGGTATATGAGATGGATGGAGGAAAATCATGTGCCCCAGATTGATTATGAACATACTAAATTTCTATGTGGCTTCATATTAGCAAGATAAAGCTTCCCATATCCTCGAATCCGAGATTGGTCAAGTTCATAGGTGATTCAAGGCTCGCCGGAACAGAGTTAGCGTTCGGCAGACACTGGTATTTGAATCAACATTAAAGACGGTAAATATCCAGTGTAGTCCTTTGACTTCCATATTTCTAGATTAGTACCTAATGTATTATTCTGTCATCGTAGTCTGTAGCTTCTTAATCCTTACAGTCACGGCCCATTACTTTCCATCTATTGCAGTTTGGCCCAACATTTTTTAGTTAAGCCATATTTGATACAGATCAAGACATTTGACCTGTATTGCGAGTCAACCCGCTTAATTCCAGGTGGGTTGGTTTAAGGGGGTAATATCTTCCATTTAAAATGTTTATGTTTTACTTGTGATCTTTATGCTTCTTGAAATTACATGAATAATACTTGGATTAAATGTTTTAAATGCATAATATGTGACAACATGACATATCATAAGTGATATAATTTTGATCTGATCTGTTACCTGGTAAATGTTCAGTTGAAAAAGTTATGTTAGATGTGTAAAATTGGTATTGATTGATCACCTAGTTAGGGGTTGTATGCTGACGATTAGTGCTTATTGCACTTTTGTTACGCGGTGGGCCTTGGTAAGCGCCACACTAACTGTCCCTCTGGGCCTTGGTAAGCGCCACATTAACTTCTGAGCGGCCCATTTTGGTGCCACTAACATGTATATGGGTCACTAACATATGTGAGGCAAGATCCAAATTAAAATATGGAAACGAGAGTAAGAGTCGTAGGAGTTACATGCTATATGACTGTTTATTGATTTTTCAATGATAATTTCGGAAGAATGGCCCCGAGCCACCAACCAGTTCTTAACAGGGTATATTGTATTAGAAAAAAATAATGAGGTATATTCTCATCTTCCGCCACAATGAAGTTGGGATGGTAGTGAGACCGTGTATTTCTGAGATTTGTTTTCAAACAATGGGTCCATTTACTGTTTGACACAAGCTTTCGCGTATAAGATGTTTTTCGTAATACTCCAGTTTTTAGAAAATTAAATCAGTACCATCGGTATTTCGTTTTATGCATACCTTTGTTGTTTTAAAATGGTATCTAGTGTCTGTCCAGACACAAATTTCTCGTTCATGTTATTATGTATTACTAGGATGTTACAAGAAAAAACTAAACTACTTTACTAAGTGTGTAGTAAACGAGGAAAATCCTGTAACTCACCTCTTCTTTTGTCACTCGAAGTCAGTTACGGATGTTGCACGCCTGGTAATTTGTCGTTCGAATATACTCCACATACAAGAAAAGCTTCTATAAGAAGTAAGTTGTTTAGTTTGTCAGTGTGACACCGGTTAAGAAGAACTTCAACATTAGGCTGACACTGGTGGAAGATGAAACAAATGAGTCATATCATTGGGTTCTCAGTCAATTGCGGTTTGTACTTGTTGGTCGGGTTCAAAATTCCTTTCATATGGTAAAGAGAGAGCATTGGGGGTTGCACTAACAGAGATATTCCCTTCTTCGGAACATTTGCTTTATGTGTGGCACATGAAGAGGAATATCAAAGCAAAAGTAACCAAGTCGACGGAATACAGAGATACAACCCATGCTTTCGTATCCGGTCTTTGGGGAAAGTGTTAAATGCTAGAACAATCCAAGGGTTCTTCGTCAAATTGCATGATTCGGTAAACAATGGATGGAATACATAGATGTTGCCTTACTTGACAGCCTAATGGATACCTTGCAAGTGTAGGTGGGCTCGCTGTGAGACTAATAAGGTATTCCATCTCTACAACACGAACACAAATAGGGTGGAATCAGCACACTCGTCCTTCGGTCAACAAAGTGGATGGTCTTTTTCATGCATATCATCGACTGATGATGGGGCAAGTGTTTGAGATCCGAAATTTGTTAGAGGCATCACAGCATAAAGTACTTCACTTTCAATTATAAATTGATAATTTCTCACAACGTGTGTAGTAATGTAATTTATTGGTAATATGTATTCACTATTTAGAAGCAACCTTATTCGATGTTGAACACAGAGGTTAGCTTATGGGTGATTCGATTGTTAGATGAAGATAGTAAAGCGGTTTAAGTCGTGTACATGTGTTTTCTAAAGAACACAAGGTCTCCCTTGTAAATGTGAAGTTCAGCCATTTATTGAGGCAGATGAGTTGTTATGCAAATGACACTTACATCGCTTTTGGGTTACATTGGCCTATCTATATAAATCCTCCTGATAAAACAGAGTGGGAAGATGAAGCTCTTGCAGAGTGGGAAACCAGATATTTCTGTGTTTATCTGTGCCCCCCCCCCCCCCGGGTTGCTAGAGGACATATTTTGGTAAGGACTATATCCTAGGGAATGTCAAACAAGTGTTTCAAGATGGTTTGACCCTGAGCCTGAGGACAATTGTGGGTTTCAGATACTCACAGAAATCATCTATGAGGACCAGGAGAAGTACACACATATAAGGAAAGATCTAGTTGCTGATGTAAAGAGGTTGAAATTTTAGGTACGAAATCTTGTACGCGACCGGGTATGAAAGAGTAGAACGGAAGTTGGATAGCCCTATGGGACCGTGCGGACATGACTACTGGATGTGCGATGTTGATTAATCAGGTTCGAAACAACTGGGCCATTGTGGTTTATGCATCAAGTGGCCATCCGATTAATATGCACACATATGGCGGTACCTACCTACCAATTTCACGGGGTCCGAAAGTGGAGCGTCTGATTGCTATTGTAGAACTACTTTGTATCGAGACACATTGGTGCAAATCCAGTGGAACAAAGAAAATGGACTGACACCAATGCCTTCCATCTAATGTAGAATTTAGTACATGATGCATATCAGAATAGCTTTATGGAGCTATATGTATAATGCCGAACTTAATTTGTTCATTTCACGCGGTGGACATTATCCATAGTATGTATTATGATTGTATGTAAGCTATGATATGAATGAAATTAAATTATATAAGCTAACGGAGAATACCTCATACGTAAACAACATCAGAAAATATCCAAAAGTGTCTCACAAATAAACAGCATTTGACACAGTCCATAAAACAGAACAAAAAATAAACAACAAAGGAGTCCTACTACCTATAATAATAATACAAATCCTCCATGCATCAAACCGAGTCGTAATATACTGGAGCTCACTCAGTAAATGCATCCATAGTTTGATGTTCCCAAAGGGCGTACTGTCCCCCATCCTCAGGCCTCCACACATACTCTAGCGTGAGAGTAGCATATGGAATCCTCTTTCGGTACCCATATTGTCGCAAGACATGTAAGGGATCGTGCGGATCAATGATCTCAAATGCATGTATATGCCTCCATAGTACAACGACCACCTAACATCACCATCGAAATCTAGGGGGTCGAAAGGAAGCCACTATACGTGTGCGTGTGTCATCCCATCTAGCTGAACATTGAGCATTTGCAACCTATCCTCAGCTTCCTATCCCCGAGAAAATGCTCTAGGTCCATCCCACCTCATAACAAGGGCCTGACCGGGCTCTCGGAAACGTTATACGACACAAAATCATGAACTACTCGAAGATCATGATTGTACCAAAGTCAGATAACCAAATAATGGAGAAGAACCAACCCGGGAACCAATCCCTAGCTTCCTGTACATATAGACAAGTGTATCCGCCCCCAACTGTAGTTCTGGATCTCATCCACAGCACTCAGACCCTCAAGGATCCCAATACGACCGTGATTACCACTACGGTCCACAAAAATGGTAGACTCCAACAAACTAATCAAGTAGCACTAGGCTATGTTTGGGTCATGTAGTGTTCCCTTAGCGACGGCTTTCATTAACTCCTCTAGATGTAACCCACCAGATCCAGTACTTTTTCTTCAACTCTCCTGCATTAATCTCAAGCATATCCGCAGCCAGTTTTCGTACTCCACATCAACATGACAAAATGCTGACTGGTTGTCTTTGTGGCAATAGATTTAACGAGAATCTGGATGGAAATCTAACAGAAAGGTCGGTTTGTAAACTTCATTAAATTGTAAAGGGTTAAATCCATTAAAATTTAGCAAATAGGTAATAATATAAATTTTGCATAGTTGAGAGGTCCAAATGTGTACTCTATATTTTTTCATAAGGCAAAAAACTAAAAAATGT
This sequence comes from Linum usitatissimum, assembly GCA_030674075.2. Classification (NCBI taxonomy): domain Eukaryota; kingdom Viridiplantae; phylum Streptophyta; class Magnoliopsida; order Malpighiales; family Linaceae; genus Linum; species Linum usitatissimum. The sequence continues at coordinate 4,754,535 of JAUJYP020001424.1, forward strand.
CACGACCTATAGGCATATCCCCAAAAATGTCATCGCAGTATCGTTATAGTTTCTACGTCGCGACCTTTCTAATATTTAGCCAAAAATGTCCCGCAGTTAGGTTTTATTAGTGTTTCGTTGGTCAAATGTGGTTTATGCCTCCAAGCTGGACTTTGACCGCATACGTGGCAATAATTAAATTGGTATTTTATTTTCCACGTGGATTTTCAAACAATCTCCAAAGTTAGGTTTTTGAGATAAAATTCCCAAAACAGCCTAAAACATTTTGATTTATTAAATGACGAAATTGCCCTAAAGGGAATTTCGAAAACTTATGTAAAAAGATCAACCAACAAGGTTGAATAGACTCAACTTCTTTATCAAAAGCGGGGAAACTGCTCCAACATAAGACAACATGAAAAATATCAAGTCTCAGTATAACACATGAAAATAATATCCGAAATTGAAAACCAAGTCCACCACTCCACATGCAAATCAGCTCCTCTCTTCTCCTGCATCAACTTAGAAACACCCTGGTGGGTGGTTTTGGGGTCAGTCTATCGTACTCTAAACATAACACATGATTTCCAACTGAACTTTAATAACATCAAATTATTGATACATTGCCCCATTCAGGCATCAACTTATTTAGACATCACATTATTCAGATGTTACCTTATTCAGACATCACCTTATTCCGACATCACCTTAATCAGACATTACTTTATTTAGGCATCACCTTATTCCGACATCATCTTAATCAGACATTACTTTATTCAGACATCACTTTATTCCGACATCACCTTCATTGACATTACCTTATTCAAACATCACCTTATTCCGATATCACTTTAATCAGACATTACTTTACTAGTCATGCTTTCTAGTCATCTCACCACAACATATTCCGACTTAGTCATGTAGACATATAACATGAGTATCATGCTAGAACATAGGAGAGACAAACACATATAATGCATATCGGGTCATAAATACTAGGCATATTACATAAGGTAGTCATCTTATGTAATCCTCACACGTGAGAACTTAACATGGCAAATGTACATAGTAACATAATCATCATCAGAGATTGAACCTCGAGTAGATTCCAAGGGAAAACATCAAAATATGAATAACACGTTATTGATTGAACACTTATCATATCTGGTCATCAATCCAAGAAAATTATAACATAAGGGAGGCACATCATTGTATGAACATTGATCATAATAAGTAGACATCAAATCCAAGAACATAGGACCATATCCCAACATATAAGCACTTGAGAATCACTTAACATATCATAATAAGTGATCAATATCACAAACATCCACTTAGGGAACATGATACCACGTGACATTGAATGTTATACTTGACATTATCCAAGGTATCACTTGCACTCGACATACTTGCACATGACCTTATCTAAGGTACTTCTCACTTGAACTTAACATATTAATGGGGTGTCCCCCAACTCAACTAACTAGTCCACCACCCAAATGTGAACGTGAGAGTCTGTGAGGACATATCAATCAGACTAAAACATGAGGGGCAATCTATGGCCGGGGCAAAGTGTGGCCCATACGTGAGAAACATGGTGGCAAATCCGGCCCAAACATGAACATGAGATCATAAGATGAGGGGGGTTGTGGTCCAACTAGAGAGTTACATGTTTCTAATACCCTTTTTACTTGTCTTAGTAATATATACTTATTCACTACTTGCTAGTCATCTAGACATATCATACCCTAACCTTGAAGTAATCTAGCCTTATCATAATTCAAGAGCACAACTTGCACATTATCAAGTAATAACCATACATAACCACTTAACCATAGCATGGATCACATGAACATGAGGCAACTAAAAATCAGGGGAGGACATGACATGACTTGGCATAATTCAAGGTACCACTCACACATCATCAAGTAATAACATAATATAACGTGACATAGCCTTTTAACCATAACATGAACCTGAGGTAAACACTGATAAGGGAGACATGATATTACTTATCATAATTTAAAGACTTATCATAGTTTAACAATTTTCACAGCACCAGGTAGTAACATGATCATAATCATCAGACCGTAACATGTATAAGCTGAAAAAAATGTAGACACTAATCTTAGAGAACACGACATGACATAACATAGTTGAAAAGGGAAAACTTACACATCATCAGGCAGCAACATATGCACTTAATCAGAACATGAATATGATAGACATAACGTGAACACTAATCCTTAGGAAACATGACATGCTTTAAAGTAATTGAAAGGGGTACTTGCACATCATCAAGGGATATCATAACCTGACATAGCCTAACATAACATAGCCATCTAATCATGACATACTAATATGGCATAAGGTAACCACTTAATCATAGCGATATTGATACACAATTAGCTGCATCACATGAATAACATGACGTAACATAACATAGCTTAACATAACATAGTCACTTAACCGTCACGAGAATAACATGACATACATTAACCACTTAGGCAATCGAGCAATTTCGTAACATAGCCTAACATAACATAGTCACCTAACTGTCACAAGGATAACATGACATAAGAAGCCATTCAATCAACCGAGTCATTTCACATCATTGCCTAACATGACATAACATATCACTCAATCACCAATTCATGGCATGGAAACACGTGCATCAAAATTAATTATAACCTTTTCTAACCTAATGCAACAAAGAGATTTTACTCCCTCAAACCACCCACCTAGATGATGAGCCAACATCTCAGAAAGCACCTGAGAGGATTCCTCTCGCTGCCACAAATTCATAGCTTCTGACGTTGCGTCGTTTGGAGCTCAAACGGTAGAGTTATGCTCCAACTCTTCCCAAAATCGAAGAACACTCAATGGCAGAACTGTAATTTTTTACCCATTGGCAAATTACAGAACTGGTTCCTTGCAGTTTGATCCAACATTGTGGGAAGGTCACTGAACTTTCCAGACTTGCATTCCAGTCACCTTTCTTCTCCGGCGAGACTGGTGAGCTTCTATAAAATCCGACGAGCTCCGAACTTCATGGAAGCTCCAAATTTTCCACCACGATCCTCCTAGTTCCTCTGTCCAGCACCATGGGGACACAAGCACACATTGCAGGGTCACAGACGGCCTCACGCACGTTGCCTAAGGGTTGAAACCCAGTTCCGGCGAGCTCCCAACTCTTTGGAATCGAGATTTCCGCTGTCACTGGTCTCTCCTTCCTTCCACTGAAGCTCCGACAGCTCCGTCAGTCTGCACCCTCCGTCATGCCTCAACCGTCGATCCGAGTATCCATCGATCCTTTGTCGTCGCTAACGATCTCGTCTCTCTTTCAGTCTGCAGAAGCTCATTTTCTCCTGCTCCCCGCAACTCTCTCACATTATTAATCTCCTAAAAACATAAAGAGATATTAACATTTCCATACCATCGTTTCAAAAGTTATCGCATAGGTACTTTTTAATTTTTCATCCGTGTTCGTTAGCCTTTTCTGTCCAAGTCAACAGCTAGGCTGGCGACGTAGGAACGCCACATCAGCTGAAGGCACATTTATCGGTATCATATCTCCCCTAACCCAAACAACAAACAACAATTTAATAAGCCCAACCGATGTTTAAAAAGAATGCCATTAACTTAAAGAACAAGAAATACCCAAAAACTTGAAGGAAAAAAATAAAGCATCCTTTTTCCTCTAGAGTCAAACCCCATTCATTCCTCTCTTTTCAATCTAAATTCTGCTGTTTCATCCATCAATGCAGGTAAAACCCCCACAAACCTACAACTATACAAAGAACAACATCACACAAACAGCCAAGTCCAAAGTCAACACTACCCATACCTGCTTCTTCCACATATGCTTTTGCTCTTCATCATGTAAACCCCTCCTCCTCCGCTTTTTGGCATCATCGCTACAGAAAACTCCCAGTTATCCTCAACTGTCCTATCCTTCATCGCTCCTCCACTCAGATGCTCGCATTTCTCCTCGAAGGATCATGCGGAATCCAACGACCGACTCTTCTTCTTTTCCATTAGAGCCTTCCCAGATTTACTGAACAACGATCGCATCATCGTCTTCTCCTTGTTGAGTCCAAGCTAGTATTCCGGCTATCCTTAGACGAACTGGTCAACAAATCTGCCAAGTTCAAATCCAACGCTAGATTCTCCTAGAACTATGGGTAGAAATCATCATGGAAGCAGAGAGAGGGGAAGACGTCAAAATCCTTGACAAATTTGGAGGTGTAGGCCTGGCATTGAAATGTAAGCATAGAGGATTAGATCTTGATTTGAAATCATTTGCTGGGGAAATTTTTGGATTCTCAGGGTTTTGATTCGGGGAAAAAAGAAAATCAAACTTGGTTGCTATATATGATTGAAGAAACCAAGCATTTGATGAAAGAAGAAGATGGAGAAGAAGAGGTGAAATTGTTTCCTCAATCATCAAACTTTGGAGGGAAGAGAAGGGGTTAGGGGGGAGAAAGGTAAAGCTTGATGGTGAAAGGAGTGATAACGGTGGGAGGGAGTGATGGTGACGGTGGAAGGGATGATGAGTTGGAGGGAGGGTGTTTTGTTGGGTTGGATTGGCAAGAGAGAGGAAAGCGATTTTCCACTGCTCCTCGGGCTTGGGAGATAAAGATATATATTTTAACTTTACCAAAGAGTTAAAAAAATTAAAAGTATATATCTCTTCATGCTTGCGAATACGGGTCTCCGGCCTGGTTAGGCTTCGGTTTGGTTTGGACTGGGTTGGTGTGATTCTTTAATAGGATATGATAGGATAAGGATAGTATATGATAAGGGTGACTGTCTTTATCGAAAACGTGGTATGCTTACATGGAAATATAGTTGCCGATTTGAATGGAAAATGATGACTGCCATAAACGAAAAATTAAAAAAATATTTATGCGATAAGTTTTGAAATGATGATATCGAAATATTAATTAACAGCATCTGTGGTATCGTTTTATTATTTTATTTGAGATAAGGATCCAACAAACATCCATAATTTGTCTTCATCTGTTGCTAGCGGATAAGCAACATATGAAGACACAAATACACTTGAGCCATCAACTCTTGAATTAAATCAAGCCTCTCATCCCAGTATTAGATCAATCCGACAATCCAAACACCTATGTCATCACAACATGAACTCGGCTCCAGGCTATCTTGACTGCATGATCGATCTAACGACTCAGATCTCTCATAACTGCTTCCTTGAATGGATCAAGCCTCCATCACTCACTGTAGTATTCATCTCACAGTTCAGGTCTCCCAAGCACATCACTAATTAAAATAAAATCTTCACTCCTTATCTGATTATCTAACAAACCCGAAAGTAACCGAACCTCACCGAACTTTACTAATTCTTAAACTTGATCAACTGACAAGTCAAACCCTTTGAATTAAACGAATTAATTAAGCATCAAACCTCCAATTCCGCTATTTGAGCTAAATCAAGTTCAAATATTTAATTCACAAGCAAGTTAATTTCTTCACATCTTTAATTGGCAAGTAAACCTTTTTTTCGACAACATTATAACTTCTTATTATTGATAGAAATCATAAAGAACATTACATGGGTGGTAACCCGGGAGGCACAATCCGCACAACAGATTACACCGGGAGAAGTAGTTAACCTGACAGCTAACTGACTCCGCAACCTAGCTTTCCACAATACTGTAGACATTCAGTAGATCTCAAGTGGACAAGACCAACAGGTTCAGGACCGACCAACTAGCAACTAAGAATGACTAAGCGAAAACGAAAAAGACATAACGACTCACTTGACATGAAAAAAGAAAGCAATTCAAAAGGAAAACGATCTACCAACAAGGGATAGCATGTTGTCGGAGATGATCCGGTCTCCATAACCCCCGAAATAGCAATTTGTGCGGAGGAGGCTTCGTTGTAAGCTCTTTGAGAGATACACTTTCATCGTCGCTGTCATCCAAAGAGAGATCTCATAAGTCTACAAATTCGGTACCAACGTCATTAGTTCCGATCACCTGATCGTTCGTCGTTGAGTCGGTATTGGTGGCTTCAATAACGGAGGACATAGCGGCTTCAGTAGATATGGTGAGGTTTGTGAAGCGGTAGTGGGGTTAATCGGAGTTGGTATTGGATGAGAGCTATTTAATTTTGGGTGGTGTTAGGCGATTTTGGAGGGTGAGAGAGCAGGGGGCGCGGGTGTTTGTTCCGACGGTGCAATAATGCAACAAACACATAACAATCATTCACATAACAATACTATTATTTCCCTAATATGCTTTTCGTATTACATTTCTTAAGGGATAATTTAGTAATTTAATAAATACAGTTTCAATTGCTAAAATTAGGATGTAATAATTTCTTTCATTCATATCGACTCCCCTGCTCAGATAGGCGCAACCGACCATCGAACCGTCGCCGCCTCCGGCATTATCCTAACCAGCCCACAAAGTTCTGAACTTTGGCGATAAGGACAATTGGACAAATCACCAGAGATCTGAGGTCTGGCGATCAGATCGACTCCCCAGCTCTGGAAATTTCGTCATCCGGAGTCGAAATGCTCCCCGAAAGTTTAAACGGTGGCGCTTCTGCTTTGCTTTCCTCTCGCCGATCGGATACAAACTTCTCCAAAGGCAGGTTCCGACTAATGCTCCTTTGCGTCCACATTCAATACTCAAGTAGCTTTTAAGTCTCTATGTACAGTGTTCGCTATGTAGAAAAAAAAATTACAAAGCATAGTTCAATTTGATTGGGTTTCTCTTTTAACCCTTGTGTGTTGAATTCATCGAATTAGGTTTGTTCTCCTTACAATTTGATCTGTCTGATGGCGGTTCTGATGATGATTGCTTTGTACGCGAGCCTGTGGAGCACGATTTGCTCGGCTCCAAGCCATTGCTCGATTTCCACTTCTCACGATTGCGAGCTGAATCCTCGATCTTCATCGTTTGCTTCTGCTTCGTCTTCATCGTCGTTCTCAGGGGATAGGGAGGAGCTAAATGTTCAATGGCAAGACAGAGGCGACAATTTGAAGGAATTGGAGAGAAATTCGTTAGGAAGTGTTCGAGTAAGCTCAGTGGCGGTAGTGGATCTTCGATGATGAAGAAGGAATCAATTCTTATTTCATTGTTGCATGCTCCATTAGCGTGTTCCAACAGTCCTTCTTACTACGCCAACTAGTTCGGGGAAGCAACTCGATATCTGACTATCCGAGAGAGCTTGGAGGAGTGAAGATGAAGCTCAGATCGATCAGTTCAGCTGGTGGCGGCAGCACAGAGATAATCGATTGATGGTAACAAGATGACCGTTAGAAAGTAGCCGTTGGAGGCCAGCGCGTCCTTGGTGGTCTCATCTGGTTGCTATAAATAACCCCTCCCTCTTCTTCATTTTCTCACACATTACTAATTCTCTCTCCTTCCTTCTTTGGTTTTTTGATACCGACAATCAAAGTCCTGTTTTGGAATCAACTAGTCGGTAATATTTGTAAATTTTTGTTGTAATTTTCTCATTTTGTTACCTACTAATAATTTTTTTAGTTGTAGAATGGATTACTTGTATGGACCAACACCTCCGCATGTCGACCCCGAGCCGATTGATGGAAACTACTTTGAGGCGTGCACAACCGACATCGAGCCGGTAAAATTTTCGACAATGAGGTTGGTACCGTTTGAATAATGCTTAGAAAATATTAATTACAGCCTAGTGTTAAATAATATTAGTACTTGCCTAGTATTATGTGAGCTAATGTACATAGATTCATATTGTTTAAGAATATTAGTACTTCATTATGCCTAATGTTAGAAAATATTAATACTTGTTTATGCCTAATGTTAGAAAGAATTAGTGTGCTTATCCCTAATGTTAGAAAAATATTAGTAATTGCCTAATATTATCTTAGTGTTATGAATATTTTATATAAATGTAGTTGAATGCTCATTGTGTAACTCCCATTGCATTGATCATGTATTATATTACTCTCTTAATTGTATTAATATTAGAATGTATAGGTTATGGTTTCATGAGCCTATAAATAGGACTCTACATTGTATCATATCTACACCTCAATAAGAAAGCATTTCTCCTCCCATATTCTTATTCTTTGTCTTTATTAGTTTTACAACACGTTATCAGCACGATGCTCTAACCGGCTGAGGAAATGTTCCCCTTCATTCTTGCTGATGTTATATATGTAATCATCACGCATTAGAAGAATCTGATTGCATCTTGTTTTGCTTTCATAATTTGATTCTACAAACCATCTCTGATGCACTAAAATATCATTATATCATGATAGAATAATCAATTTTAATGGTTATATTCAGGGTATTATTTGGCACTACAAATGGTTATATTCATGATTTCTTTTTTTTTACTTTCATTTGTTTGCATGAATACCCCTAACGTTTATATATGAAATCAAGTTTAATGTAATTTCGTGTGGACTTATGAAAAAATGGCCATTTGATTTTGTGTAGTCGTGGCTTCATGCAGTCCTTCTCGGTGTAAATTGATTATTCTACCCTATATTTACTTGTTTGCTTAAGAATGACAATATGTACTTGTCGAGCTTCACTATGTATATTTTTTATTATTTTCCCATACCTCCATTAATTACATAACGATTACTATCGTATCTTTTTATGACTATTGAGTATTGGTTCCATTTATGCGTTAAAATTGATTATTTCATTATTATTATCGTTGATGTAATATTTTAAAAAAGTTTTTGTATATTAGTTTTTATAATTTTTTTACTGTTGGCCGTTTGATTCTTTCTGACTTGTGGTGTTCACTGTTTTTCTATGGCAATCTTTCTATGATTCCATAATCTAAAGAGTATGTTCTCTTGAACATTATTGTGCATGATGATCTCAACTTGGGTATTCTAAAGAAATGATTCCTAAGGTTATAGGGATTTAAGTAGTCCTTGTGACTCCCCTAATTCCTAGGAACACAAACGATTTTCTGTTCTGTCAAAAAGTTTCATTCTAGGAAAGCATTTTCACCTTTCCGTTACCCATTGTTGGGTGAATCTCCAACACAACATAACTCATTTTTGGGTTGCTTATTCTTAAATAGAGTTGATTGTTTGGATAATCATCAACTAAAGTAAGATAATTTATCTTAGACACAATAAAACAAGGGTGATATTTGTGGATTCATACACCCAACATGTGGACCAATTATTTTAATTGATGTATCAACTAGAAGGTCACATGTATATATGAAAGCAAACTAGAATTTGCGAGATTACTAGCTCAACCATTTTGGTTATGAACATATTTCCTTGATTATCCAATAACGAAAATGTGTCAGTGAAAACCAATATATTATTGCGAACATGTCATTTACATGCACAATGCAAATTCGCATTACGCCAAGAAATTATCCTGAATTCCTCCATTATATTTGGTTTCTGGGTCAAAACCTTATACTTCCCATCTATGGATATATGCATGTGATATACACATCTGAATTGCTCCACCACCATTTATTAGGATGGGTTCTCAATGAAGATTAAGAAATTATTTTGATTATGAGTTCATCGATGGTAAAATATCAAATCATTGTCGGGAGTATTTCGATGACTCGTTTGGAGGTTTATATTTAAACTTCCCAACATTAGGGGGAGAAAATAAAAGTTGGTCAAGAGATTAGATGAATAATTATCATTTTGATCCTCGCACTAAAAATATGAACTTGAAATTCAAAAGTATAATTCATCACTAAAGTTGAATTCATCAACTACCAGACGCCTTTAACGATCCAAATAGAGTAAACCTCTCATGTGCCAACTACAAATGCTCCAATATATATGATGCTGATATGAGGCAATCTCTTAGTATCAATAAGTCTAAAACATGCATGACGCATGATAAATCACTCGGTTCCAAAGAAAAAAATCCTCAAAAGTGGAATGGAGCTATATATCAAGATGGTCAAATTGAGGTTAAGATTATTTAAACAAAGCCACCAAGAGAAACAAATAATGTGCTCAAGAAGAGTATCGAAGTAATTCGAAATATATGAATATATATCTCAATTATCTATATCTTGGATGGAAAATATTGGAACCCCAGTGAAGTCAACGTCGACGAAATTTTTGCGTATAGTGCAACGCTAAATATGATAGTTGAAAATGAGGATCATTAGCCAAAATGCATGCAAAGATAGAAATGATTGGCTGAAAAATTTTAATTTGAGGCAAATTCAAATTCCCAAGAGAAATGAAAAGTTTTAAGACATCAAGTCTTTCTACATTGAGATGTAAAGTATGAGTATGAGAAGTTATGAAACATCTCATTTTTGAAAGGTTTTGTACAACAAACCTATAACATTTTGATTATGATAAAATATATTTTCATGTGGTGGATGCAACTACTTTTTATTATTCGATTTGTCTGGCAATTTGTGAAGGGAAAGAATTTGCCCCTAATGGATGGTTTGCATAATTAGAATACACGTGTGTATATGAAATTCCCTCGAGGATTTATTTTGCTATAAGCAAACAATTCAAGTTCGCGTGAACGATATTCAAATATATCCAATGGATGTCATATGAATTGAAAGATTAAGAGACATGGTACATTTAGCATATCATACATTTCTTTATGCATATAATTTCTTCTTCATTTCAAGTTGATTTTTTGAAAAATCATCTTTGTCATATTTTATGGTTTCAAAATTCTTACCAAAATTTTCTTACTTTAATTTTATATTTTAAAATGTGTTTCTTTTATGTTGACATAATTGGATGTGATCATCTTTTGTTACATAGATGACATACACTTTATTGAGCTCGTAAAGAGTTTCTCAAAGCAATCAACTATTGATTAGCTATAGAGTTCGAGATGAAAGATGTGGAAGATTACCACTATATACTAATTATATCCAACAAAAAGTTATATGGATATGACATGGCTATCAATGCATGGATGGTAATAAGATCACCATGTGACTCTATGTCGATTTTAATCGACCTTTATTCAGACACAAGAACTATTCGGTTTTGAAGTAATAATCTTCGTCATATGTGTGTTGGTTGACCATAAATTGGTCTCATGTGGTAGTTTTATCACTTGGTGGGCTGTGAAACCAACTTATAAAGCTACACCACTATTTCACGAGATGATTTTATAAATCATGCATGATATTTATTTTGCATATATCCTTGAGTTGCAAGAAAATGTTGCAACGTGATGTGATGGTTATGTACTCTTTTTCCTTCATTAGACTTTTATCCCATGAGATTTTTCCTAATGATGTTTTAATGATGCATATTCTCATCCAATGGTCATCCAAGGGGAGCGTTTTGGACAATATTGATTATGGATGACCATCGATTATATTGATGCATACATTATATGCACAAACTCCAATGAGTTGAAATATTCGCACTACAAGTGCCCTCAAGCGATAACTTGGTTGATTTAATTACCAAGACTCTCTATACATAAACTTTGGAGAAGCTAGTCCTAACAATGAGAGTTCGAGAGATGAAGAATCTCAATTGATATCATAATGAGGGGGAACGATGTTATTATCAGGGGGAGGCGATACACACTGCACTCTTTTTCCCTTAACCATGGTTTTTCCCAATGGGTTTTCCTGATAAGGTTTTTAATGAGGCAGCATCAAATAGCGTATTCGATAATGATGTCTAATTTTTACCCAATGGACATTCAAGGGGGAGTGTTATGAATATTTTATATAAATGTAGTTGAATGCTCATTGTGTAACTCCCATTGCATTGATCATGTATTATATTACTCTCTTAATTGTATTAATATTAGAATGTATAGGTTATGGTTTCATGAGCCTATAAATAGGACTCTACATTGTATCATATCTACACCTCAATAAGAAAGCATTTCTCCTCCCATATTCTTATTCTTTGTCTTTATTAGTTTTACAACACTTAGATACTAATAAGAATGCATAATACTTTAGATTCATTATTTCTTAGTACATATCAGTTACTTACTTAACGATGTTAGATACTAATAATAATTGCTAGACATGGTAGAGGAGGTTTTTGGAGCGAGGCCGATGGCGAAGGATGTCTTACAAGACGGACGACTGAGGATTGGGTGGTAGTACTCTACGTTCAAGAAACCAGAACACATTCCAGTCGATGAAGACCGTACACTGGACAGTATGCACGAGCATACATGCTAGCGTGCATGGGGCATTTATGTTTGCGAATAGGTCGGCTTCTTACGTCCACCTATAGTACCTGCTAGTGTTGCAAGAGGAGAGACTGTTCGCTTGGGGACAGCGGTTCTGTCGTGGTTTTACCGGGAGCTCGGTCGTTCAGCGTTCAGATTGGAGTCTTCTGCTATGAAGGGGGCTGGTGACATCGGTGGATGGACCGTGCTGCTTACAACTTGGGACTGGAGAGGTTCCCGACCATAACCCGACGAGTGCATGCCGACAGGCTCAGAGTTCCAGATGCGTCGAGACTTATTCGCAACACCTGTCTATATCGATGGAAGAACTGGATCCACAATTGGAGTCGGCATCTCTTGCTCCCAGAGTACAAATATCTGTTCGATGAGGGCACCCCGTTCGACAAGAGCTAGCGCGTCATTATATTTCTTTCTACTAGTCCCGTCTTAGGATGTCATTTATATTTCTGTCTTGTCTTACAGTGGGTCTCCTACCGCAGCCGTGCAGATTCGACACACTCTCCTACAGCACATAGGGTCCTCGCCCCACTGATGTCGTCTCGCATCATCTCTTGGCACCGGCCAGACCGTGTCCTCAAACAATTTGGGATGTCCCAACCCATCCCAGCACGAGCGACTTCAATCTCAGCGTCCTTCTCAGCAAGTTTCGCCTCCATTGTAGCTCGCATCTCACGCCTCACCGAGTTCTCAGCCAACACCACCTCCAACTTCTTCTCGAACCTACACTTATAGAAAGGACAATTGAAGTATTTCTCGAACTTCAGCGTCATTAGTCTCGCAGCACGAAATCCGCAGTCACACTTCACTTCTTCTCCAAAGTAGGTGAACAAATCCTTTGACTCATCGGGGCAGCGAAACTTGTTCATAACATTCTCGTTGGACTTGCTTGAAGACATTTTGACGAAGAGTAGGAGGAAGTGAGGAGTACAGAAATTGGTAGGAGGGGTGAGTTGTTTCATCACAAGATACACGATTTATATAGAGCTGGAAAATAGTCGTGGGATCGCCTCTACAGCGCGCCGCGCGTCCTAGGTTGATCCAACAACTATATTTAAACCGCGCTTTGAAATAGCCGCACATTGTAGGATGCGCGGCGCACTGTAATTACTAATAATGGCCAAATCGTATAATTTACATTTCGACTTATTTATCTACATAATTTCTAATTTAATCTTGCTTAATTTTTTTTCTTAAAATTTTTTTCATTTAATTAATGAGCAGGGTCAATAACGTTTATGCGGTTCAGTCAATAACGTTTTTAAAAAGGGTTTGCCGTTTTCGATACTGTGAAATGATATTATTATTTTTTGTTTCATTATTTGACGGTAAATGATTGAGCCGGGAAAAAATTGAGACTTGCTTTAGCTGAGAAAAGAAAAGAAAAGTTTAAAGTGAGAGTGGAAGCCGCCGCAGCCGCCGCAGTCCGCCACCACGATCATCCTTATTCGAATTGACTAATTACTCGTCATCCTCCTGGCCTTATTCTCCACTACGGCCGACTGATTACTGTCTCTTCAGTCTTCACTCCTATCATTTCTGGAAAACCCAGAGAAAATAGTCACCGCTATCTCTGGCCACATCTGTTCCAAACATCACCTGTTTCCCGCCGTTGCGGCAACTTTTGGTATGAGTTTGTTACCTAATTCTTCAAATATCACATTTTCTACCGATCCTTTGGTGTAATTTTCATAAATCTGGTGTCAGCTACTGTAGTGGATGACAGCGAAGAAAATTAAAGCAAGAGCAAGACTTAAGTCTTAATATAGAATACTGAGATCTGAATTTTGGTTGATTAGCAGGTTTTCAATCTCAAAACGATTGCTTCAAGTTAAACAACAGCAAAGTGGAATCCTGCCAGTCGCAATGCGTAGCCGATTGGAAGTTTTTTTACTTTGAGCACCAATAGGCATGTGAATTGAAGTTTGTTGTTTGGTTTGCTGAGAGCATGGACCGTTTATCAATGCTCAGATACATCTCCTGTTACCTGTTTCTATGGTTCATCCAGACACGACTACGTGTCTTCAGTTCAATGGACTATGATGGAGGAGGCTTTTGTTTGGAAAAATGTTTGCAAAACTCAGAATCAAGTTTGAACAGTAGCTCTTTGGTTACTTCCAGCAGCCTCGACATAACTGAATTTTCTTCCTCATTCAAGGATTCTGTATCATGTGAAGATCTGAGAGGGGTTGGATCATTTAATACCACCTGCTTGCTCAACTCCAACCTGACTTTAGATTCTGACCTCCATATTTATGGGACAGGGAACCTTGGGATACTTTCTCATGTTTCAATCACGTGCCCTAGAGACGGCTGTATCATTACTTTCAATTTGACTGGTATAGTAACCATTGGGCAATACGCAGTTGTTAGTGCTGGTTCAGTTATTTTTGCCGCTGCTAACATGAGCATGGAGAGAAATTCTTCCATAAACACAACAGCCTTGGGTGGATTGCCTCCTTCTCAAACTAGTGGCACACCAGTAGGATATGATGGAGCTGGTGGAGGACATGGTGGCAGAGGTGCCTCCTGTTTGAAAAAGAATAATACAAATAATTGGGGCGGTGATGTCTATGCATGGGCAACATTAGCCAGGCCGTGGAGCTATGGAAGTAAAGGCGGGGGTACCTCCTCCGAGAAAAAGTTTGGTGGGAATGGCGGAGGACGTATCATGCTTAATGTGAAAGAGATATTGTATTTGAATGGATCCATTACTGCAGCAGGTGGGGATGGAGGAACGGATGGAGGAGGTGGATCCGGTGGAAGTATCTTTGTGCATGCTATAAAGCTGTGAGTACCCCAACTATTTTCTCGTATCGGTTGGTTCTTGCTGTGTTAGCCACACTGACCCTGGGACGTCAATATAGAATTGAGTTAAGTCGAGCACTTCTAGATGGAAACCCAAAATTAAAAAATTTCAGAATGCAAATGATTTCTGGTATGATGATTTTATTCTTGGTTGAGTATTTAGTTTATATACAGTGCCTGCTCTCATTAGGGAGTAGAATAATCACACGGTAGATCCCTATAAATCAAGGATCACCTTACCTATCTTCTTACTACAATTATACCTATACTGTTGATATTTAGGGCTAGATATACGTAGGTAGGAATACTAGAATTACTCAAGACAGCTAACTTACTCTAATCCTATAGCTAACAAATCATAATCATATGCTGTAATTCCACATTCCCCCTCAAACTTGGCTGTAGATGTTATGAAGGCCAAGCTTGCCTTGTAAGTCGTCAAAGATATCTCTAGGTAGAGCCTTGGAAAGAATATCAGCGATCTGTAGCTTAGAAGGAACATACACCATCTCAAATTCCTTGTTACTCACTTTCTCGTAAATGAAATGGCGATCCAATTCAACATGTTTAGTACGGTCATGATGAACTGAATTCTTCACGATGCTTAGAGCTGCTTGACTATCACACAATACCCTAACAGGCCTTTCATCCTCCATCTTGAGTTTCTTTAAAATACGCTTTAGCCAAACCCCTTCACACATGCCATCTGCTAGTGCCCTGTATTCCGCTTCTGCACTGCTTCTTGAGACAACTGCTTGTTTCTTACTCCGCCAGGTCACCAAGTTTCCCCAAACATAGGTACAATATGCCGAGGTTGATCGTCGATCGGCAAAGGTCTCCGGCCAGTCGGCATCTGTGTAGATAAAGATCCTGCGTTCAGTGTGTTTTTGGAATAACAGTCCGACACCTGGTGTGCCCTTTAGATACCTTAGAATTCTCATTACAGCCTCCATATGTTCTTCATTCGGATTATGCATATGTTGGCTCACAATGCTGACTAGGAAGGAAATATCTGGACGAGTGTGAGCTAAATATATCAACTTTCCTATCAGTTTCTGGTAACTCCCCCTCTCTACTAGTGCTACTTCCTGGTCGTGGGTAAACTTCAAATTATGTTCCATTGGTGTGCTAGCAGGCTTATACCTGATCATTCC
The DNA here is from genome assembly GCA_030674075.2 of Linum usitatissimum. Taxonomy (NCBI): domain Eukaryota; kingdom Viridiplantae; phylum Streptophyta; class Magnoliopsida; order Malpighiales; family Linaceae; genus Linum; species Linum usitatissimum. The sequence continues at coordinate 4,770,652 of JAUJYP020001424.1, forward strand.
AGTCTCCTTCAATAGGTCTAGAACATATTTTCGTTGGGATAAGCTCAATCCTTTTGCTTGATCGAGCCACTTCAATACCCAGGAAATACCTCAAGTTTCCTAGGTCCTTTCTTTCAAATTCCAATGCCAGTCTGTTTTTGAGATTTCTGATCTCTTGTTCATCATCCCCTGTGATGATGATATCATCAACATATACGATGAGAATAGCCCTTTTTCCCTTCTGATTCTACTTCACAAACATGGTGTGATCAGTTTGGCACTACTAATACCCATATCCTTTCACAGACTGAGAGAACTGTTCAAACCAGGCCCGCGGTGACTGCTTTAGACCATATAATGCCTTCTTAAGCTTGCACACCATTCTTGGTTCAGTAGTGACACCTGCAGGGACATTCATATAGACCTCTTCACTTAGGTCTCCGTTTAAAAAAGCATTTTTCACATCTAGTTGGTAGAGAGACCAATCTAGATTTACTGCAAGACTTAGGAGAACCCTCACAGTCTTAAGCTTGGTTACTGGAGCAAATGTCTCCTCGTAGTCCACTCCATAACACTGGGTGAATCCCCTAGCTACGAGGCGTGCCTTGTATCTTTCAACCTTCCCTTCTGAAGTGTACTTCACAGTAAATATCCACTTACAATTGACTGTGGACTTCCCTGCTGGTAATCTTACAGTATCCCACGTCTGATTCTTCCGAAGTGCACTGATTTCTTTCAACACCGCTATCCTCCAGTGAGGTATACTCATAGCCTCTTCAATGGAGTTAGGAATTAGTATGTTGTCGAGATTTCCCACAAATGCCCTGTACTTCTGACTTATGTTACCATAGGAGACCCATCTCTCAATAGGATGATTTGTACATGCTCTGGTTCCTTTTCTGTGACCAATTGGAAGATAAGTTGTACCATCTGTATAAGTTTCTTCCATTTGGTCACCACTTCCAACCACATCAACAATTCAACCCTTGGCTCCATTTGTTCTGACCAATCTCTTGGGAGGCTGAGTTCTCATCAGATTCCTGGTCAGGATGAGCATGTGTGATTGTTGTAGTCTTCTTCCTACGTTGATAGACCAGAAGAGGAGGGCTTTGGCCACGTGCAGTATGATTTGTAGAGGATTCCGAGACAATCGTAGAGGGCTATAAGACAACCTGAGATTCTAGGGTAATGATACTACCAATGGAGGACTCAACATTATCAGTTCAAATCTTCCCCCGAGGCTGACAGTGGGAGTAGAATGGACGATGTTCAAAGAACGTGACATTTTTGGAATGGTAAATTTTGTGAGTAGTGGCGGAATAGCATTTGTAACTACTATGATGGGGAGAGTACCCAAGGAAGACACACTTAGGTGCTCTAGGGTCTAGTTTAGTACGGAGGGATGAGTCTAAATGAACAAAGACTGTGCATCCGAATACTCTAAGGGGAAGATCTGATCAGAGGGCATGGAAAAACCTTGAGTAGAAAACTACGAGGAGTTTTAAAACGTAGAGTTCGACTGGGGAGACGATTGATAAGGTACGTAGCTGTGAGAACAGCATCACCCCACAAGGATTTGGGAGCCTTTGCAGGAAACATCGAGACTCTAGCAACCTCTAAAAGATGACGGTTTTTTCGCTCTGCAATTCCATTTTGCTGAGGGGTATAAGGACAAGAGCTACTGTGAGCAATTCTGTTGGCTGTGAGGAAAGTGTCTAAGGATTGATTAAAATAATACTTTGCATTATCTGTGCGTAGAACACAAATAGGTGTTTGGAATTGAGTTGTGATTTTTTTGTGAAACATTTGAAATATCTGGTTTGTTTCTGCCTTGGATTTCATGAGATAGGTCCATGTTAGGCGGGTGTGATTATCAATGAAGGTGATGAACCACCGAAAGCCACTAAATTTTTTAACAGAGCATGCACCCCAGATATCACTATGAATGATAGAAAAGGGATGTGATGGTTTGTAAGGTATACTATGATAGACAACCTTTGTTTGTTTTGCAAGCTGACAGACATCCAATAAAAGAAACTTGGTTTTTTATTGATAAAAGCTTGGGAAACAATTTTTTGAGATAGATAAAACTGGAATGACCTAACCGGTAATGCCACATCATGACGGGACACTCCAATTGACTCGACTTAGAACTCAAATGCACTGACTTGGAAAACTCTCCTTTTGGTCTTAACCCGTTTATTGTTTTCAGAATATACAGACCATCACACAGCTCAAACTTGCCAATCATCCTCTGAAATCCCACCTCCTGCAATGTGCATTGAGAAGGATCACATGTTAGTTGACAGTGTAAGTCCTTTGTGATTGGGCTAACAGAAATCAAGTTACAATTTAGCTTTGGAACATAGAACACAGGAAACACAGTTTGAGTAGGAGTTAAATAGGCTGTCCCAATTCCTTCAACAGGAGCAATGGCCCCATCAGCAATACGAACTCCTGCTTTTCCTACATGAGGCTGAATATTGTGAAGAGTTGTCTGGAGCTAGTCATGTGTTCAGTGGCACTAGAATCCAATATCCAGTTCTGTTTGAACTGGTTTAGAGCAATGAAAGCAACAGATTTAATATCTTGACTGGCAAATAGACTGTGATGAGTTTCAGAAGGACCTGCAAATGCCTTCTTGGCAGTGTATTCAGACATCATTTGCTGGAGGATCTCTAGCTGTTCTCTGGTGATTTGACCGAATTGTGTTGCCTGCTTAGTTGCAACAACTTGTGCATGAGCCTCCCTCTCTGTCTTGGGCTTCCAATCGGCAGGTTTCCCATGCAGCTTCCAGCACGTCTCCTTTGTATGACCTATCTTGTTGTAGTGAGTACACTGGGACGTGGCTTGCCAGACTTTGTGTAACCATGTCCCTATGAATTTCCAGAATAGTGAGTGGTGAGAGCAGAGCCTTCAGTTGGAGTATTCTGCCCTTGACTTCATCTAGGGCTTGATTGAGGCCAAGGAGAAAACGGATGGTCCACTTTGTTTCAAGGATCTTCGGTAGAGTTAAGCATCATTTGTGCATTTTCACAGATGGACATCGTATAGGTCCTGCTGCAGCCAATACTTACTCAGCTCATCATAGTACTGAGTGACAGATTCGTCTCCTTGCTTGAGATCATGAAGACGCATCTCCACTTCAAAGGATTCAACATTGTTAGCCTGGTTCGAGTACGTATGCCTCGCTCCTTCCCAAATTTCGTGAGCTGTTTGGTGGAGAAGAAACTTTTCTCCGGATGTGGTCATTGAATTTAGGAGCCATGATTGGACCATGTTGTCCTCAATGTCCCAGTTGGAGAATTCTGGATCATCTTCTATTGGCTGCTTAGACTTTCCAGTCAGATATCCTCTCTTCCCCTTGCCTGAGATAAACTTGAGGACGGACGAAGACCATTGCAGGTAGTTGTCTCCATTGAGACGATGGTTGGTGATGCAGCCTAGAACTGACTCCGACGGAACTGTTGGATTTGAGCGCTTCAGAGAAGGATCTTCTGAAGTTACAGACGGTGACTGTGGCGGTGAGTTGCCGGTTCGAGGGGCTTCTTGTTTGTGTTCGACATGGTGTGAGAGAGAGAGGGAACGAGGCTTTGATCTAGTATACGAACCCTAGCTCTGATACCATAAAGAATTCCAGAATGCAAATGATTTCTGGTATGATGATTTTATTTCCTGGTCGAGTATTTAGTTTATATACAAGGGCTGCTCCCATTAGGGAGCAGAATAATCACACGGTAGATTCCTATAAATCAGGGATCACCTTACCTACCCTCTTACTACAATTATACCTATACTGCTGATATTTAGGGTTAGATATAAGTAGGTAGGAATACTAGAATTACTCAAGAGAGCTAACTTACTCTAATCCTACAGCTAACAAATCATAATGATACGCTGTAATTCCACAAAAATTATGGAACAAGTAACTTTTTATCTCCATTTCATTAGTTATCTTACACTTTAGCATCATGAAATACTAACTTGATCAAGCTTGTTCTCATTATCACTGGAATTTCCCTTGTCAAAGTGGATGTTCAAAGTGCCAGTTTAATGAGAATTAAGTAAATAATGAGAATTTGACATACAGTGAAGAATTTTTTAGAAGTTTGCCATATCCTCTCAATATACGTGTGTTTGAGCATATTTAATTGTATACTGAATTTTTTTGAGACAGACTTCTGGACTGGTTTTCTTTAGCTCATTTTTTCTGTATACTTTTCAGAGCTGTTTTGTACCCTTTGAAAATGTTGATTAGGTAATTATCAACCGTGCCAACCCAAAACAATTGGAAGTCCCAGATCAGGGTCTCTCCAAACCAACTACATTCTTCGTGCTTAGTTTTCTAATATCAATATCCTTCTGTTATTCTGGTTTCTTATTCATCCTAAAAACGAAAGAAGATTTATGTGTGTATATTTTATGTATTAAAGTCTAAAGGTAAGCTGTGTTGAATAATATTGAAGCACAGGTAGCTGCAACCTTCCCTCCCACTAATTGTTTGAGTTCATAGGCCTGCGAGTTCATTTATGTTATTTTACTAGATTTCGATACTATGCTGCTTTAGAGTTCAATTCTGTTATGTTACTAGATTTCAATACTATGCTGCTTGGATGTTGACCCTAGCTAATTGTTCATGATTGAGTTGTGCAGGAAGGGGTATGGATTTATAAGTGCAGCAGGAGGGACTGGGAAAGGTGGGGGTGGCGGTGGAAGAATTTCTATGGATTGTTACAGCATGCAGGAAGATGTGAAGGTTACTGTGCATGGTATCTACTGATCATAATGTGTATCTCGGAGCTTGAGTGTTTGCTTTTTATATTACATTCTTATGATGAAGTTGCATCCTGCTTTATCTACTGATCATATTTCCTGAATGTTTCTGCATCGGCAACTGAAGTCCATTCTTAAGCTTCGAACATGTCTAGCTGCATCCAACAGTGATGCAATGCATTATAGTAGTCGTTTGTACTCATGCCTCATTATTTTGTTTCAATCTCTAACAAGGCAGACAAGTTGTCTATAGTTGAATAATTCTTCTTTGTGTGATCCAAGATAGACTTAGCAGATGGATGGAGAATGTAGTTTTCTCCCATTTTTGGAACCATTGTGGGGATTATCCCACTGCTCATACTTTGAGTCGGTTTTGGCTGGTTTCACCGTAGTTCCACGGAGATAGCCAACTTTACCTCGTCATGTGATGAATATCAGGATTGATCGTGACCAGTGGAGATAGTTTTAGCCATCGAGAGGATAGATGACAGCTTGTCCAAGGTAGGAATTAGTGCTAGGATTGACTGTCATAGTTCCCTGATTGTGAGAACTGTTGACGGTGGAAAGGATGTTGCCGTCGGCCATGGCAGGATTTTAGGGTTAGAATAGGCGGAAGCATGTATCAGGATGAAGGTTTGATACCATGTTTAGAAGAGAGAGAGAGATATTGAGAGCTGATATAGGTAGGAAATTAGGATTGATTCGTTGATTTAGGCCGAAGAGATCACAAGGGTTAAATACCAACAGAGATGGACTCCTACCCTAAGTAAGAGTGCTAAATAAGCTTAGCTAATTTCCTCTCCTATGATTGCTCTTTATCTCTTACATTAAATACTTGATCATTACTTAATATTACCCACATTTTTCTGGTGCTTTAAACTTGGATATTTGGTGTTATGGGGTTATTTCTTAAATCCAGATTTGTTTGTTGTTTGCTTTTGAATTTTTATCTTCTTTATCTTTTGTAAGGGTTTCTGGAGTCTCCAATCAGGGCATGCTATCAAACGTGAAGTTTTATTTCCTGGCTTCCTGTTAACTGTATGCTATTGCGTGGGCAGGTGGGTCTAGTATAGGGTGTCCTGAGAATGCCGGAGCAGCTGGTACCTACTTTAATGCTGATGTGCTGAGTTTGAGGGTTGGAAATGACAATATGACAACAGAAACAGAGACTCCTTTGCTAGTGTTTCCTACCCGTCCTCTATGGTCAAATGTTGTTGTGGAAAACAAGGCAAAAGTTTTGGTTCCCCTGCTATGGAGTAGAGTTCAGGTTGCCGATTTCTTCTTTAATCGTGAATGGGATCGTAATTATATTCAGTTCCCCATCTTTGAGTAGATCCTAACTTAATATGTATTTGTTGAAATGTTGTTACATTGAAGCATATGATTGTACAAAGCATGTAACCCGATTAGTTCATGTTTCTACACAAGAAAGTTCCTTACGATAATAGGCTTGTCAAGTGGTGATTGCCCTTGGTGCAGAATTCACTCTTATTGATGATTTTTAATTGTAGCTCTTGATAATACAATCCATGTGCTACCAATTTCTTAGGGACTTCCTCCACTAGGATCATATGCTATTCACAGGTACAATGCTGCTGTACTTGACCTTAGGGAGCTCTGTATTGGTAGTAGTGGCCTATGTTTGCACACTGCTGTTCTAGTATTGGTGTTCTTTCTTCAGCTCCTGGAATGTAAAGTGTCTGCTTCTGTTGTGAAGCTTGCACTATGCTGTTTCCTTGAGACATGCCTCTCATTTATTTGGATCAGGGTTTAGTAAAAATAACACTTGATTTAAGACTGACTATGACGCATGCTACTTTACTGTGGAGGCGTAGTCTTTTATTTCGCTCTAGTACGTGGTTTTCTTTTCTTGGCTGCATCATTAACTCGGATTTTAGGGGGGATTTGGAGCTGTTAGTGATTTTGAAGCAAGTTTTCCTATCTTGCAAAGTGTCACTCTTAAGATACATTATCATTAATGTAGCATTCTTATTGATACTTCTAGATACAAGAGCTATGGTCAGTTTTGATCTATGCATGCCTGTCTGTTTCTGCTATTATATTCATCACCAAGAATCAATATATTGTGTCATTACTGACTATTTCAAATTTGAAGGTTAGAGGCCAAATAAGCTCCTATTCTGGTGGCAGCATTGTGTTCGGATTGGCTGCATATCCTGTATCTGAATTTGAGGTTGTGGCTGAAGAGCTTTTGCTGAGTGATTCTATCATAAAGGTATACCACTAGAGAAGTGTGATGACTATTTACTTCGTCTGCGAAGAATTTTACTTTGCACTCACCTCGTGAGTTTGTAAAATCGTCAACATTAACCTAAACTTGGTGCAATGTCCAGTTGCTATAAATTGACTCATACATGGAAGTTGCACAGAATTACTTTTGAAATCCTACATATCATGTAGAATATTGCATAATATTTTGTTTCCTTTTCATGCCTTTTGAATGTTTTAGAGAACCCTAAGGTAATATCCTCGGTTCTTATTGATTAACCCTAACAGGGTTGTTATATTTATACACAATGGTCTCGTAGAGACCTTCCTAAGTTAGAATCCTAACAAGGTAACTACTCTTAATTACAAGATATTAACTAATTAGGAATATCTGCTAACTTATTTAACTTATTTATTTTGTCGTTATTCTCTTCACTCCTCCTCAAGTTTGGTGTAGATATTATGTAGGCCGAGAGCTCCAATAAGTCACGAGCTAGAGCTTTCGTGAGTATATCAGCTGTCTGTTGTCTTGATGGCACGCAGCTCACATCCACGTTTCCACATTCGACTTTCTCTTATATGAAATGCCTATCTATCTCGACATATTTAAATAGGTCGTGATGTACTGGATTCTTTATGACTGTCAGTGTACATCTGTACCTTCTCTTGACCGGAAGATCCAGTTCCTTTAGAACTCGCTGGATCCACATTGCTTCTTGGATGCCAAGAGCTAATGCCCTGTATTCTACTTCGGCACCACTCCTGGCAACCTCAGATTGTTTTAGTTGGTAAACTTCTTCGACGTCACTGCACTAGCCCAACTTGCCTCGGTATACAGCTCAACTATTCGACTGTTACCACTTTTGAAAAACAATCCCAGACTTGGAGTCGTCTTCAGGTATCTCAGAATATGAGCACAGCTGCCAGATGTTCTTCAGATGGGTCATTCATGAACTGACCGACTACTCCAACCGAGAACGCTATGTCTGGACGTGTGTGCGAGAGATAAATCAGCTTTCCAACTAACTGCTGGTACTTCCCTTTATCAACCCGGTTTACTTCTGATTCTTTACTGAACTGGACATTTGGTTGCATAGGTGTATCCGCAGGTTTACAACTTGTCATTCTAGTTTCTTCTAATAAATCAATCACATACTTCCTTTGGGAGATGAGAAGTCCCTTATGTGACCTAGCAACCTCCATTTCAAGAAAGTACTTCATTTCACCGAGATCCTTTAGCTCGAACTCTTCTCTCAGTCTAGTCTTTAGTTTCTCAATTTCTTAAGTATCGCTTCCGGTGACAATTATGTCATCAACATAGACAATTAGGGTTGTGATTTTTCCTTTTTGTCCATGCTTTATGAACATAGTATCATCGGCTTGGCTCTGTAAGTATCCATATGAAAGCACGGTTTTGGAGAATTTCTGGAACATTATCTAGGGGACTGTTTTAGTCCATACAATGATTTTTCAAGCTTACACACGGAGCGTCTTCCATGATTATTTTCTACCCCTTCAGGTATCTCCATGTATACTTCTTCACTCAAGCTTCCATTTATGAAGGCATTTTTTATGTCCATTTGGAAGAGAGGCCAATCTTCATTTAATGCAATGGACATTAGAATCCGAACAGTCTTCAACTTTGCAACAGGGGAAAAGGTTTCTTGGTAGTCTATTCCATATGATTGGGTGAACCCCCTTGCTACTAGCCTAGCCTTATATCTTGCAAAGCTTCCATCTGAATTATATGTAGTGGTAAATATCTACTTGCAATCAACTGTCCTTTTCCCGATAGGTAACTGAACAATTTTCTAGGTTTGATTTTGTTCCAAAGCTCGAATCTCCTTTAGGACAGCTTATCTCCATTCTGGATGTTGCATTGCTTCTGTAGTATTTCTTGGAGTCTAATCCAAGTGGTTGGTAAAAGCTTTGAACTCACTACTCAGTTGTCCATAATTGACATATCTTTGAATTGGATGTTGAGTGCACGATCTTACTCCTTTTCTTAGAGCTATCGGCCTGTTTTCATCATCCTTAGTATTTTTCTCTTGATTTTCCACTACATCCTCTGTCTCGTCTATAGTGGTTAGAAGTGGCTGCTCCTCCATCTCCGGAGCTTGCTCTTCCATCTCTGAAACCAAATCTTCTGTTATGCTTATGGTTTCAACTAAACTAGGGTCAGGTTCAGGAGTTTAGCAGCATCATGATTTCCTTTATTTCGTCGTCGTTGATAAACCTTGTGAATTACCTTCTCCGGTCTTCTCTCTTGTTCCCCAAGTGGTACTCTAGTCTCTGCTGGTGGAGTTATTGTGACATTAGGCATAAAAAAGCCATCCTTGGTAATCAGGCCATCCCAATGCTGATGTTCTTGTTCCAGTGTCTCCTCCTAGACATCATTATGGGAGTAATAAGAATGTTTCTCAAAAAAGGTAACATCTATGGAGTTAAACACTTTCCGCGTGATTGGGGAATAGCATTTATACCCCTTTTGTTGAGAGGATTTGGCTAGGGAGTCTGTTAATGAGGTTAGTTGCAGTCAAAACAGCCTCCCCCTGTAGGTGTTTTGGATCTTGATTTGTGAACATCAAAGCTCGAGCAGTTTCTAATAAGTGGCGATTCTTCTGTTCTGCAATTTCGTTCTGTTAGGGAGGAGCTGCAATGCACAACCCTGTTTTGTGACAGAAAGGATCCTAAAGCAGGATTAAAATAATCATGAGTATTGTCCGTCTTGAGGACTTGAATTCGAGTCTTGAACTGAGCCAGTATCACATGGTAGAATTCCTAGAAAATGCTGGTTGTCTCTGATTTTTCTCTCATAAAAAACGTCCAAGTGAGTTTGGTGTGATCGTCGATGAAAGTGACGAACCACCTTGCTCCATTGTTCTTTACACATGCGGGTCCCCATATATCACTATGGATGATTGCAAATGGCTGAGTAGGTCTATAACTCAAACCTGAATATATACTTCGAGTGTGTTTGGGCAATTGACATGTTTCACCTTGAAATAACTTAGGTAACAAACGTTCAAGATATCCAAAACTAGAATGACCTAATCTAGTATGCGACAACATGATTTGGTCATATATACTATCAATACTACTAGTAGCTAAAGCCCTTGTCGCTCCTCCTAACTCTTCACCACATTGTCCTTCTATGATGAAGAGGTCCTCATGCCTTTCAACAATTCCAATCGTCCTCCCGGAGGCTTCCTTCTGCAAGAAATAACGATTAGAGCTGGAAATAGCATTGCAAGACAGATCCCTAGTTATCTGACTAATCGACACAAGATTGCAGTTTAACTTAGGGACATGTAGAACAGGGAATAGCTCTATAAACTGATTTAGACGAATTCTTCCGATTCCTTCGACGGGGGATAAGTTGCCAATGGTTATTCTTACCCCCGCTTTCTTCGGATATCTCTGATAATCACTCAACAATTCCTTATTTCCAGTCATGTGATTTGAACACCCCGAATCAAATATCCATTGAACACATGCTGTAGATTTGACTGAATGAGTAGTAAATTGGTTACCTTGGTTTGCTAACAGACTAGTAAACGTGCCTGGCTGGTTTTGCTGGGATGTTTTGGTCATCATTTTGAAGAATTTCTCCAAAGCACCTGCTTGTTCCTTTGTAATGGGAGCCTGTTCCGACTCAGGTTCTGGTTTCTTCTCAGAAGAGGCAACAACATGAGCACGACGACGTCCAGCTCCGCTATTATTTTTCCTTTCCCCCTTAGGTTTCCAGTTGACAGGGAATCCAATGATAAACCAACATTCAGCCTTTATGTGACCAGTCTTATGGCACTAGTCGCAATAAGCTTCAGGTTCATCTTCAACCCGTTTCTGGACTGAGGTATCCTGCTGTCTGACCTTCTGAGGATTGCGGACAGCCAGTGCAGAGCTCTCCCGTTGGCTTTCCTTGGGTGGGAGCATCAGTTGACGTCTGCTCTCTCTCAGAGTTTCAGAAAATACAACACTGATGGCAGGGAAGGGTTTCAATCCCATCATCCGATCCTTGATTTCGTCGAGGTCTTGATTGAGACCAAATAAGAAATACAAGGTTCGCTTCTCGATATTGTTAATTTATTTTTTTATCTCTAGTAGTGTCCCAGTTGATTGCTTCGTACATGTCCAGGTGCAACCAGTGGTGTCCGAGCAGGTTGAAGTAGTTTGTGACATCCAAATCCCCTTGCTTGAGCTGGAACAATTGGGTTTCAATTCGAAACAAAGCAGATGTATTATCCACCGTAGAGTAGGTCTTTCTTGCTGCGTCCCAGATCGCCTTGGCAGAATGGTGGAGAAGATATTTCTCCCCAATGCTCGGTTTCATGGAGTTAATCAGCCATGGCCGAACTAGGGCATCATTGTCAAACCAGTCTTGAAACAGGGGTTCTGTAGCCTCGGGCCGCTTGGTGCCTCCGGTCAGATATCCTCCTCTGCATCTGCCGGCGATGTTCATCTCAACGGTTTTTTACCACTTGAGATAGTTCTTTCCATCTAGTTTGCAACTAGTTACGATGTTGGAAAAATTAGTCGATGTTGGAGTTGTGCTGGAGCCGCTTCCAGAACCAAACTCACTACTTGTAAGGACTTCATCTTCAATGTTTGAGGAGGTGTTGTCCTTTGTCATAGTGTAGCCGGGAATTCGCCAAAAAAGTTGAAGAAGAAGAGACTGAGAATATTGTTAGGTTTGCAGCGGAATTAGGTCAGAGTAGGCTCTGATACCATGAAAATTTTAGAGAATCCTGAGGTAATGTCCTCGGTTCTTATTGATTAACCCTAACAAAGTTGTTATATTTATACACAATGGTCTCATAGAGACCTTCCTAAGTTAGAATCCTAACAAGGTAACTACTCTTACTTACAAGGTATTAACTAATTAGGAATATCTGCTAACTTATTTATTCTGTCGTTATTCTCTTCACCTTTCCTAGCTTTTAGGTTAGCTGTTAGATGGTTAGCTATTTGTGTGTAAATCAGTAGGCTAATTGATCTCATTCCCTTAATCACAGGGATCTAACCAGTGCTAACCTAAGTTCTACATCAGTACATAAACTCCTATTCGAGAGTTGTATCAATAACTCAACATACAGAGTTAAACTCGTATACTCCAACATGAAAATATGCTTAAATTTGATGTATAGTTGATTTCTATACTCAAAATATTTACTCGATTGTGCACATGCAAAAGAATTATGTTTGACGAAACCCAGTTTCATATCGCTGCACAAAATTTCATATTATTAAATCTATAGATTTATTTACTTTCGTGAGATTTACACTTGAACATGTGCTGAATTTTTGAAGGTCTTTGGTGCCTTTAGAGTCGCTGTCAAAATACTGCTCATGTGGAACTCCTCTATTGAAATTGATGGGCGTGGAAACACTGTTGTTACGGCCTCAATCTTCGAAGTCAGAAATCTGATTGTTCTCAGGGTATGATATAAGGGATTTCATTATCTGAGCTATGCGCTATAATGTCTTAAAAACATACATAATTTTACGTTGTCTTCTATTTTCTATTTTACAATAAGTAAAGATCATGATATCTTCAATTGATCATTCTCGTTGCTCCTTAATATTGTTTGTAGGCAAGCTCAGTCATTAGCTCAAATGCAAATTTGGGAGTGTATGGTCAAGGACTATTTAAGCTGACAGGCCAGGGCGATGCTATCAAAGGCCAACGACTTTCCCTGTCTCTCTTCTACAACCTAACTGTAAGTTCTTTAGGCGGACTGGAATGTGTTCCGGGCTTTTTCGGTACAATCGTTGTAGGCAATGTAAGTGTAGGATTTCTTTAAGGGTAGATGTGAATAAAAAATGGATTGAAGGTGAAGAACACTGTATACGTTGGCTGGGGGATAGAATAAAGTAAATATTCGTCCAATCCAACCTATCTCATGTCCTTCATCTTGTCTTCAAAATGGTGCAAGTGACTGCGAGTAGGATTGTACAACTTCACCAAGAAGTATGGAGGATCCAAGGATTGATTAGGACAGTCTTGTGTTCCTTTGATTTCCTAGCCACTATTTTAGTTCTTTAAGTAGGATAATCTTTGAACCTTCCTTCTGGATATAGGTTGGGCCGGGTTCTCTACTTCAAGCACCATGGGGTGATGATGCTAGCAGAAGTGTGTGAGTATGAACTTTTTCATGTAATGGCTACGTATTCAGTTCAAGTGACAAACATATTATTGCCCATTAATGCATTTCCGGCTGTTGTAGGGTTACTAACTCAATGTGCGAGACTGAGATGTGCCCTGCAGACATTATTTATCCTCCAGATGATTGCCATGTCAACTATACGTTGTCTTTTTCACTTCAAGTAAGTGTTCTATTTCATATGAAGGAAGTTCATTTGCAAATAGTTGTCTGTAACCAGACCATATGTTTAATTTTGTCCCTACCGAAAGCCATGCATACAAGTTGAAGCTTAAGAACTCTTGTCAGAAGCTACATGAAGATTTATTTGTTCAAGATGCACCTTGAAAACTTTTCTTGAGCCACTTCTAGGAAGTATCAGCAGATGGTTCACTTTAGAGCATTGGATCCGGTCTATGCATGATTTTGTGTTTCCCTACATCTTACTTTTCTATAAGGTAGTGATGATGGTGTATCTTCAATGCGAGTGGTAGCAATGAAATACTGATAGCTCCATTATCAACAAATATGATAAATGTCCACCATTTAGACGGCAGAAACAGTGACAGTACCACAACACCACAGAAAATTAGCAACACTTAATAGTGTTCGACAAATACGTTCATTGTTTTCTCTATTATCAACTTTACTGGAACATTCAGTAGCCGATTTCCTAGTAACAGCTCTTGGTAATGGTTATTGACAGATTTGCCGTGTTGAAGACCTCCTTGTGAATGGTATTGTGAAAGGGAGTATTATCCACATACATCGGGCTAGGACTATTATTATTGATACTGGTGGCTCAATCACTGCATCTGAATTAGGTACTGATTAATTGTTTCTCTCTATTTTTTCGTGACTGCATCTTTGATGGGATATTAATGAGCTTATCGTACTTTTCAGGTTGCAGTACAGGTATTGGAAAAGGGAAATACACTCATGGAGCTGGTAGTGGTGCTGGCCATGGGGGACAGGGAGGTTCTGGATATTTCAATGGAATTTTGAGTGATGGTGGCAATGTATATGGTAATGCTGATCTTCCTTGTGAGCTAGGAAGTGGAACTGAGGGGCCTGATCAGTCTTATGGGAATGCGATTGGAGGAGGAATGATTGGTAATATATCAACTATATTGCTATCTAGATAAAGCTTATGTCATTATCATTATCCTAAAGTTCTCTGCATCTGTGCAGAACTTTTTTGTATGAAAATGATACTCAATATTTTTGCAACTAATGCCTAAAGTTCTGGAAAAATGCAGTTATTATGGCTATTCATTGTCTTGTTCCTTTTGCAAATAGTATATTCTCTGCGAAATTGTAGTTACTATGATTTCCTATGTTCCATCCTCATGTAATCTCCGTCTTCTTTTTACAGTGATGGGTTCTACACAATGGCCATTGTTAAAGCTAGATCTTTATGGGTCTTTAAGTGCTGATGGTCAAAGTTCTCATCAACCGTTAATAGAGAACAATGATTCTTTTACTGGTGGGCTTGGTGGTGCCTCGGGTGGGACCATCCTTCTTTTCCTTCAGATGCTCGTGCTTGCGGAGAACTCTAATTTATCTGCTCATGGTGGCAATGGTGGCTCTAATGGTGGTGGAGGAGGTGGAGGTGGGAGAGTTCATTTTCACTGGGCTAACTTCGAAACTGGAGAAGAATATATTCCAGTAGCAAGCATAAATGGTACCATTGATAGTCGGTATGTTTCATGGAAAATGGTTCATAGCTTAAAGTTTATGCCTTCTTTTGAAGTGATAAAAAATCTGGACACTAGAACCAAATTGCTATCTCAAATCTTTCTGGATGACCCAACCTCTATGATTAAATTTTGGCTTATACTTTATCCTTTATTATTGTTGTTTACCTCCAAAAGCATTTTGTACTTGTAGCCTTCTCATTTTAGTTCCAGTTGTGTTTAGAATGTAGTCAGAGATCGAAAGAGAGATTAGGAAGAATGATATGTATTATGATTAGAATGAATCCGAGAACAAGGGTATTAATGCCCAACAGATTCAATTTCTTCCTAAATAAGATCTACTATTATCTGCTAATCTGGAACTACCTAATCTAGGATATAGATTCCTACAAATTTCTATGCTTATTTAAAATATTCATAGCAGAGCAACACTATGGTCTATAATTCGGCAACTGAGACGAGTGGCATTTGTTTCATGGATGTCGTAATTCTTGACCTTTTTATCAACTTTGGTCCGCTCATAATTCTGTAGCATGTATGAAATTATGTGTTTACATCATAATGCCGGATTAGAGGTCATAATTATTATTACACATGTGCTTGATTATCCTTCCAACTGCTTTCTTTTGCTTGATCATGTCTGGCAGTGGTGGTGCTGGGACAAATGGTGGTCTCCTTGGTGAAGGAGGTACAGTCACAGGAAAAAGATGCCCGAAAGGGCTATATGGCACATTCTGTGAGGTGAAACTTTATGTTAGCTTAGTAAAACTGTATTATCCTATCCGTGAATGTCTTGATATATGATTTGTTTTGTAAGTTGATCAATGGAGTGTTTCCATATCTCATATGCTTTGATATGTCAGTTTAGCTTGGTTAAGATCTTAACTCTTTCTCTCCTTTTTACCAAGTTGGTTTCTTCATTCTGATATTTATATTCACGAAAACCTGTTTTAGCTTCTCCCATAATGATGGAAGTTCTTTACAGGAATGCCCTGTTGGTACCTTCAAAGTGGAGGAGGGTTCTGAGGGAAGTCTTTGTATTCCCTGCTCTCTTAAGGTTCCTCCTGCACGCGCATATTTTGTATATGTGAGAGGTACAGGGATGAGAGATGATGTTTTTTCTCATCCTCATTCTCGCTGTCTCTGTCTCTCACTCAATCCTCTTTAACTCGCTGCAGGAGGAGTAACTGATTCATCATGTCCATACAAATGCATATCTGATAAATACAGGATGCCAAATTGTTATACTCCTCTTGAAGAGCTTATGTATGCATTTGGAGGCCCTTCTCTATTTGTCTTTCTTCTCTCTTCCGTCGTGGTTCTTGTAGCTCTCTTTTTGAATATATTAAGAATTAGATACATCCGGTCAAGCTCTTATGTTTCAAATTCAGTCGGCCATCAGAGTCATCATCATTTGCCACATCTACTATCTCTATCTGAGGTAAACTGTTAACGAAAGTTCACTTCAGTTTACTTTAATGCAGCTAATGTGTGAATAAGGGACTAGAGCTCAAACGGCTATAATCATGTATTTAAATTAGGTGCGGGGGACTAGAGCTGAAGAAACTCAGAGCCACGTTTACAGAATGTACTTTATGGGCCCCAATACTTTTAGGGAACCGTGGCATCTTCCCTACTGCCCTCCAGATGCTATAATTGATATAGTGTAAGTGAATTCGTTATATATTATGATACTCCCTTTTTCAGTATCCTCATTGGCTGACATTCTGTTCAATATATATATATATGGGGTTTGATTCATTGCTTTATCACAGACACAATCCTCATTCCCAACCCTCATTAGTTAAAGTTTTTGATAATGCTTCTTGTACTTCATGTCTCTTTCAATCTCTTCCTTCTGATGGCATTTTCTTAATTGTTAATTGAAGTTGTTCGACCACATGGTGTTGCATTCTTTGAAGCCATTGCCAATTGAATTATATTCTTTGTTTTCATGAACAACGCCCACTTTGTTTCAATGGACAGTTCTTAACTGGCCAGCCTTTCTAACTCGCAGATATGAGGATGCTTTTAACAGATTTATTGATGAGATAAACTCTGTTGCTGCATATGATTGGTGGGAAGGTTCAGTACACTGCATACTTTCAGTGCTTGCCTATCCCTGCGCATGGTCATGGAAACAATGGCGGCGTAAAAGTAAAATTCATCGGCTTCAGGAATATGTGAAGTCTGAATATGATCATTCATGTCTCCGTTCTTGCCGTTCACGAGCTTTGTACAAGGGAATGAAGGTTTGAGTTGCTTTGCTGTTCTTACCTTCAAAACACTGAATTACCTTACAGTTTGAATTCAGACTTTATGAGATTTACTGGTTCAACTTGGAACCATCTAAAAACATATAATGAACATTTTTTAAGGAATACATGGATGTATTATGTAGGATTTTTTGTTATAACTAATATATCTCTATCTTCATTTATAGGGACGGATCGGTGGAGGAAGTAAATTTCTAATAGCAATTTGATTTTTGTTTATTAATCATAGTAATAATTTACTCAGTGTCGTATTAGGATAAGAAACAGCCATAACTTGGTGTCAAAATCTTGAATAGGTCTATGTGATTACATAGGATTTTCTGGTATGAATTGGAGTAGGGCTAGTGGTTATGGAGTATATCACCTTGGGGCCAATATCTCTATCGGGAAAACGAAAGCCAGGACCTCTAAGCTATAGAGAATTTTGTATCATTTATTCAGGAATGTTTTAAGAAAGTGATCAGGTCATTATTATTGGAATCTATGCAACTGACATTTAATTGCTTTACACCATTTAATTGCCATCAGTTGCTTTGGATTTGATCTCCATGTACAATAGTTTCTAAAACTTCTTGTGCAGGTTGGAGCAACTCCAGACTTGATGGTTGCATACATAGATTTTTTCCTAGGCGGTGACGAGAAACGTTTAGACATTGTCTCTATCATAAAGAAAAGGTTCCCCATGTGTATAATTTTTGGTGGAAATGGTAGCTATATGTCACCCTATGATCTTTACAGTGACACGTTGCTAACCAATCTTCTTGGTCAGGTATGATTCATCTATTATCTTACTATTATCTCTGTTCTTTAACATTATTTAACTATATAAACATAATATTTCCAGCACATCCCTGCCAGTGTCTGGCATCGTCTGGTGTCTGGCTTGAATGCTCAGCTAAGGACAGTGAGGCATGGATCGATTCGTACCGCACTACTTCCCGTCATCGATTGGATAAGAAGCCATGCAAATCCGCAAATTGAATTTCATGGAGCCAAGATAGAGCTTGGATGGTTTCAGGTTACTGCTTCTCGTTACTATCAGCTGGGAATCTTGGTAGTTGCTGGTGGATATTCTTCCCATAATTCTCGGGGAGCAGACAAATCAGATTGGATCAACAGTAGAAAACCTAGGTAATAAATTTCAACCACTAATTACACCTTAAACAAAAAATAAGCTTTTTGCAATGACTTGTTTTTGTACTTTTAAGTAAGTTTTGTCAGTTGAAACTCGTGTTGCCAAGTTAGTTGTTAACTAGTGAAGCACATGTGACCACTAATTGGTTCCTGGTTATAAACTTGTGCCATGCATCGGTGGTTTGGGAATTGTGGTGTTGAGATATCTCAAATAATTCTCAACTGTTATTATTTCTTTAGGTATAGCAGTTAGCTTATTATTATGGTCCAATACGAGTAGGAGATCTTCTTAAAGTAACTAATCTCCTAGACATCTTAGGAGTCCCTGGCTGGTTATGCACCAGACCAAGTCGAGTCCTGTGGCTCTACTTAGAGTCCCTGGCTGGTTATGCATAACTAACAAACTGAAGTTAGAAAAAGAAAGTAATAAGGTAGCCTTTTCCATTACAAGATTGATTTCTCCGATCTACATGTTTTGCTATTTTATGATTGAACTAAATTACCATCAACTTATTTGAAACTCATGTTCTAGGGACAACGGCTCGTGTACTAGCAGGCTTCTTCAGCAGCCAATGGATGAGTTGCCATCAATGAGTGAAGCTTTATCTCGTAAGAAGCTGACTGGTGGAATAAACGGAGGTGTTATTAATGAGGATACTCTGAAATCTTTGGATTATAGACGAGATTTCCTCTTCCCACTCTCTCTTTTATTGCATAATACAAGACCTGTTGGTCGTCAGGTAAAATGATAAACGATCTTGAAGCTTTTTATGCGTCTGTTTCTTGGTTAGTTTGTTCATTCTAACTTGTGCTATCTATGTTTCAGGAAACTGTTCAGCTTTTCATTCTTATCCTGCTTATGGCTGATCTTTCCGTCACAGTTCTTACATTGCTTCAGTTCTATTGGATTTCTCTTGGTGCTTTTCTTGCTGTGCTGCTGATACTTCCTCTGTCCCTGCTTTCTCCGATCCCAGCTGGTTTGAATGCCTTATTCAGCAGAGAGCCCAGAAGAGCTTCACTCGCTCGCATATATGCATTATGGAATGCTGCATCTTTATCTAATCTTGTGAGTTTTTTGTAATGACGTATTTTGAATACATTGCATCCCAGCTTCGGTTCTAATAATCTGCCAGGAAGCATCAATTCCAATGCTAGATCTTGTTTGCTTAGATTACTTTTCTATTTTTGTTGACCTGGAGTGGCTTGCTGCAGGTTGTAGCTTTCATTTGCGGCATCATCCATTATATACTTTTTCTATTAAAGACAGTTGAGAAAGGAAACACTTGGAACATTGGGAGGTGACAACTTATTCTTAGAAATCTTGTCTTTCTTTTAGTTGCCTGCATGGCATAGAGATAAAAACTAAATCGTTTAATTGAATGTTCGATCGTGACAATGTTATCAATCTTAATATTGCTTCTAGGCGGCTAAATACCACATTTAACCGGGGTTTATACCTTTTCCTTGTTACGGTGGCTTAGTATCTTTGTATTTGCTTCCAGGGAGGATGATGGATGGTGGGTTTTGCCAACGATCCTGGCACTAATGAAGTCGATTCAAGCTCGAATTGTCGATAGGCACATTGCTAATCTTGAAATGCAGGACTTGTCTCTGTTGTGTCCGGATCCAGATGCTTTTTGGGCGCATGAATCTGGTCCTTGATTTCAAGGAGAAGCAGCAACAGCACCACCCAGCCAGAGTGTGTAGTTTGTAAATATCGATTTCTTGGATCAATGGTGTTGATAGAAAAAAAAAAAAGATGACAATTCTGCTGACTGTTTGATGTGTAAAATTAATGCCTGTAGTTAATAGGTGAGTTGTGCAGTTGCTTTCTCAAGTAAAAGGCTTAGTTTTAGCGAAGTGTTGTTTGGTTTTGGGGGCAGTCGTTGTAGATTCAGATTGTTCGCCTGTCCAAATAAATATTACGTTCTTATGTGGTGGCATGGTGCATGGTACTTGGAGCGCAAACTTGGAAAATGGTTTGGTTAAAATTGATCAATGTGTAACCTGTTAAGCGTAAGATGGCAACACGGGAAATCATTGATGTATGAATTTCTTGTTCTAAGTAG
Organism: Linum usitatissimum; assembly: GCA_030674075.2. NCBI lineage: Eukaryota > Viridiplantae > Streptophyta > Magnoliopsida > Malpighiales > Linaceae > Linum > Linum usitatissimum. Next base: position 4,790,952 of record JAUJYP020001424.1, read on the forward strand.
CTGAGATCAAAAGTAGGATCTCTAAGCAATATCCGTGGGTACGGCTTTGCATGGTGCGCTGAAAGTTCAATTCTGGTGCTTCGACAATCGAGCTCCTCTCCTTCTTTGATTGCTACTTCGATCCTCTCCTTCTTTGATTGCTACTTGGATCGATCTCTTATAATTATTCGAGTTCACTTGGATACATCTCTGAACTCACACAGCCGCCAAATATATGGTGACGAACGATGCAAATCCGGCATGCAATCAGCTCACTAGCAAAGGACTTATCACAACCAGTTTCAGTACTCTAACAACTGGAGAAACAACCTATTCGACAAAAAAAAATTGTGACGGAAATAGAGCTCATCAGCCAAACAAATCAACTGCATAAACTTAACTACATCAATAGTAAGCAATGCACAAGATCAACTAGCAGATAGTAATACAGTTAATGTCAGTGATGATGATTATGACAATGATGATCCGGTTGATGCTAACGATGACAACGTTGATCATATAGAACACGAGCATGACAATAGTCTTATTTCTAGTGATCCCGGTGAGTATTCTCCAACATTAAACTCGTAGTTATCATATTGTTTTGCATAGATATTAAGTTGTTTGGCATGTGTATTGAACTGTAAGGTGTATTATGAGATCATCAATGTCATGGCTCTTGTAACTTGTTATATCCTTATCATTATCTCCATGAACGTCAATTACACAACATTAATTTTTGTACTTCTTCTTAGTCTTATTTAAGGTATCGTAATTTTTGTGGGGCATCCCCAACTCAACTAACTAGCCCTACCGCCCAAATCGTGAAAATCGTGTATGTTTGGGAGAACGTATCCGTCAAACAACTTATCGTGTAAATCATTGTTGTATGGGAGAGCGTATCCGTCACACAACATATCATGACACACAACTTATCTTGGTTCAAATGTTGGTCCGGATGGTAGTTTGAATGTTTGGATTTCGTATTATATTAGTAATATGAAGTTATGATTGACAATCATATTGGTGCAAGATGTGGTATGAAATTATAACAATGTAGATGTTTGTAAGTTTGTTATTTGTGTAGGTCTAATGGATTGAAGAGTATGGGAAAATCTAGAAACTGGAGAGAAACAGGTTCTGTAAATAGAACTTGTCATCGGTCGATGCATTTGGCTTCGGTCAACAACCCGATGCTAAATACGGGTCAGAGACCTGTAATGACGTAGGTTGGTGACCTTGCCGTCGCCCAAAACCGACGTGAAATTCCGGTAAAAGGGAGAGTTGACCCACACCTTACCGTCGAGTACGACAGACGTCAAATCCAGTTAAAGGAGAGTTGACCATGACTTAACGGCGGTTATTTTCCGTCGCGTCCAACTGGCGTTAAGTTATGGTCAAGATACGTTGACCATATTAACGTCGGTATTTACCGTCACCCGGATTCTATCTGACGGTAAAATATTTAACGTCACCAGATTCGCCGTCGTTTGTCGACCGACACAAAATGCTTTGCCGTCGGTCAACAACCGACAGCAAATGCGTCTAACTACCGACGACAAATAACAGATTTCTTGTAGTGTGTTAACTGATAATGCAAGTAGTAATCTATGTTGGACAAGATATTAATCTGTTTGAAGTAGCTATTAATGTGTTTGGCGTAGATGCTAACCTATTTGGGGTAGATTGTAACTTGATTGCACCGTGTGATGTACTCATCTGTTTGAAGTAGCTAGATATTCATATATTTGGCATATGTTTTCATATGAGTGTGAATGTTGTCTTTTTTGACAAAGGGTAGCAGGGTAATAGTGGGGCTGGAACCGTAGCATGACAGTGGAAATCCTGCAGGTATGTCGGTTGCTTACGAGACCCAGTAGACTGGATCTGGGGGAATCAGAGGAGAGCTGGAAACTGAAATGTCATGAACATCATTAGTAATAGCAGGTGGAATAATAGCAACAACAGTAGGCACATGATTAGTAGGAATGCTAGGAGCAGACGAGGCATGAGAAGGATCAATATCAACAATGGGAAACACTGAATGATCAGGGGACTCACGGCAAGAACCTTGCATAGGGAAAATCGTTTCATGAGAAACCACATCGTGAGAAATAAAAACAACATTGGTAACCAGATCACGTAAAGTGTAGCATTTTGTTCCAACAGGCAAACCAAGGAAAACATAGGCACGGGCAAGAGGGCAAAACTTGGGACGACCATGAGAAATTGTACTAGCATAGCTAAACAACCAAAAACAACGAAGATATCCAAAATTAAGACAAGTATCTTTAGCAAATTGAATCTCTAAAACGCCCTGACGCCCTAGATAGTGTGAATTACAAAATTTCCCATCCGTAAATTCAAAAACAATATAAAAAGTTTAATCTCTGACGAACTCAAACACTCTCAAACTCAAAATTTAGACGTCCAACGAGATAGCAAAAATCCAAACACGAAAATCTAGCGACTCTACGACCAAGTACGAAATTTAATTTTTTGATCGCAAAAAAATCGGGCGGAGTGGTTTTCGGTCCGCCATCACAGCCCAAACCAAAAAGTCGTCCTTCTAGGCTCCGGCGGCGGACGGAGCCATCGGCAGTCTGGGTTGCGGCGGACGGCGGACAAAAAGGTTTTGCTTAATGAAGGTAGTAAATTTTTTAATTATTTCATTTTGTGTTTTAATTTTCTAATTTTTTTATTAAAGTAATTTAATTTTTTAATGAAGGTAGTAATAAACAGAATTGATTAGATGTAATTAGTGGAATTTCTTAATAAATGTATTAATTAATATAATTGTGTAGATTTAATTAAAATAAGTAATTAATTAGTAGAATTATGTAATTAAGGTAGTAATTAAAATAATTAGTTAATAATTAGTTTAGTTTAGATTGCATTATTTTATTATAATGTAATTCTTGAGTAATTAGATTTTGAAATAAATTGCATTATACTAATGACTTGTAATCAATTAGAATTTTATTTCGTTAAATATAGTTTTTAATAAATGTTGAGGACAAAAGGTGGGAGGTAAGGAATATAGTAATGATTCGATAGATAAAAAGAGGGATGGAATCCAAAAAATACGAAGGAGAGGCAAACAAGTTAAGATACCGAATAGACTCGAAGAGAGAGAGAGAGAGAGAGAAAATACTGCTTCGAAGTGGAGAGAGCTTCCGTTGAAGAAGAACAAGAACCAACAAATCTACGAGTCCCCGCTCCGTTAACCTCATATTAGGATTTCGATCGGCCCCAATGGGTGTGTTAGCTCTGCACAACGTCACACTTCGGTTAGGAGATTTGCTTCAGATGTGGAGGATGAAGACCTGCCGCTCGCGTTCGAGTACGACTCAATGTCACGTTATCCACATTTGGCTTCAATTGGCTCTTCACATGCCTTGGCGTCTGTTGGGGTTACCTGAGATAGAGCCGGCCGCTTTGCTCCCTTCCAGTCTACACAGGATCAGGAATGGCACCAGGTCGGGGCGGGGACAGATTGTCACCCTCGGATTCCCGTCTGTTGCCGGCTCCGTGTTTCCCCGTCCCAGGCCCCAGAGTCAAAACGGGGATAGATTCAAAACCATCCCCTGCCCCGTTAGAGTTGCCGGATTCCTGGTTTACCCGGATTTTCAGTATGAAATAAAAAAAAGACCAATTCTCAAGCCTAGAAGATATAGAATATATCAAAATCTGTCGAAGACAAAAGAATCCACTGAACTCGAACAATAAACCATAAGTATCAAACCCAGAAAATATCTAAACACACAAATTAACTCTTATCTAACCTCTAAAACATCAAGAATCTCATAATTCAATTATCCAAACCTGGAAATATTCAGATTAAAGAATCTGGAAATTGAAACCCAAACAAAAATGAATAGATGAAGAGATCGAGTCCACATGCAACACCTTTCACATGCCATTCGGATAGATGATGTCAGGTAGAATCAGAAAAATGAGTCTTGATCCTCACCATTTATTTATGGGTTTTAAACTCGTTTTGTGTTTTACATACTTGCACCATATACATAAGTCATGTGTCATCATGTGTATTTAAATGGGGCAAGGTTATCCTATAATATGCAACGGCCATGGAGGCGACGTATTTGGTAACTCTATTAGTATTTGTGGGGTATGAGATTTCTCACCCGTTATATGTCTTTGTAGACTGATGTTATGCATTGAAATAAAGTGCCTAGTTTTTCCTAGATTACATGCGTGATTTGAAGGTGGTCTCTAACAGTTTGGAGTAAAAAAAACTAGTTCTACCACATGGGAAAAAAAGATATTAACGAAATTGTTTAGTCTTGCTTTTATAATTGTCATGAGTAACGTAGCACCCCTTAACGATTCTGTTGAGTTTCATAAAGTCAACAACCTCCGTTTGTTTGGGGTGTTACGTTTGGTGTTGTAGGCGTACTTCATGGAGGATGTCGTTGATGTGTCGCTGTACGCTTGGGGGACTGGCGCTCTAGCTTCGTTGTATAACCAGGTGTGTAAAGCTAGTCGAGCATAGTGCAACGGGATGGCTGGGTGTCTGACACTACTCCAGTCTTGGATCCAGTAGTATTTTCCTAGTACTCATGCATCTACGGTGGTTGGGCAGCAGCGAAAGGTGAGTGTGGTGTTAGCTGGGAGGTTGGATAGTGGAGTGGCGGGTGAGATGTCATACGCGTTCATGTTCCGTAAGTTGGAGTATTACTACGTCTTCTCGATGATATGACTTGGCTTGCGTTCGATCCCTTCCCCGAGATTGAGGTTCCCGATTCGAGGTATCGTGGGGTGCTTCGTTACATTGATACGGCTGAGTTCTATGATCCCAACCACATGGTGAGACAGTTAGGGTATGTTCAGATGATCCTTAGTGGGATTGCTTGTCTTATGAAGGTTGTTAGCACTTCAAGAAAAAACAGTTTTCGACTCGGGTTTAAATGTCAGATAACAGTGGTTAAAATCCCCGCCACGGTTTAATATCGTTTTGAAATCTACTGTTAAACTAAGCAATGTGAAGTGAATTGACAAGATTTTTTTTCGTACGCCGCAACTCCAAACATCAACATGGAGTTAAAATCCTTGTCAAACGAGGCCTGCTCACCAGGGGTTTTAAACCCCTGTTAATTCAAGTCAAACTACACGGTTGAATAAGGGCAAACTGCGCATTGATTCAAGCACAAATATGATGTATTTGTATGGATGCTAGTAATCTTATCTTTTCCATATGAACTAATAATAGATAGAATACAAACCGCAATTCTCAAGGCCAGACTTTCATTTCATTATTAAACTGCAACGTGATATTTATCTTACATTAATGGAAACCTATGCTACTTTACATAAGCATATGATGATACTTTACAAGTCAGACAAAAAACACAAAATGAATACTAAATGCACACTTCACAAGCTACCTGATGTTAGAAGATGATAATGACTTGCACCATCTTCAAATTGCTGTTTAAAACAAAACGTTAAATGTTACCTAGACATTTCCATGTTGCTTAAGTTGAACATCTAAACTGAAACACAAAAAGGGGAAAAGTTTTTAAATTCACATATCTTCTTTAATAGTGGCTCAATAGAATGCAACATCCATAAGCACAGTAATAACCCAGTATCCCTATACACACTCCCATCAAACCAATACATGAACACAATACCTTATCACAGTCTTCTCCCTCTTCCTCCCTTTTTTTTTACCTGCTTTTGCATCCCATCTTTGCCTCTTTGGGTAAACTCATTCAATCTTTTTTTATTACCTAGAAATCAGAAGTTTCAAGTAGTGGTTGTGGCCTCGGCAATATGGTCAGTCATTAATCAACAACCCCATAACTAACATTTCCCAAGCAATTATAAACATGAACAATTCGAACCTATAAATTATTGAAAATTGAGACAAGATTCTTGTTGTAAACTACTGACTTGGGTGTGCATTAAATCAACTATAATTATGCAATTTGAACAAATCATACCTAAAACCCTAACATTTCAGATTCCATTAATTTCAAATTGTAGGGTTTTGAGCTATATACCTGCAACTCAACTAGACAAGAAGTAGAGGATTTTGCTGATGATCGCTAGCCTACAGAGGACATGAAAACTGTTGGCTACCTGCACATTCACCGATGAATTTCATCAACTCGGCCAAATAGTCGACGAATTTATAAAAAATAATGAAAAAAACAAAATATTTATACCTAGGCAACAAGAGAAGGAAGCTGGAGGTTGGGGGACTTCGACGACAGGAGCACAATACCGAAGGACAACAGAATCGCCGCTGGAAGGAAGGACCGCGTAATGTCCCGACAGGATCGACATAGTGTCCGATAAATGATTGTAGGAATGATAAGCCATTGAGGCAAGAAGAGAAGGGAATTAGATGAGAAGAGAAAGAGAGGAGAAAATTCTGAACCTTAATAGGGAGAAATTAGGGCATACAAACCAAATATGTTGTTCATTGATTTGATATCCCTCTCAATTACAAGATATTAGGCTTCATAGGCCTTTCTAATATGAAATTACAAATAGATCCTCATACTTTCTAATTCGTCTATTTCGGTCACTGCTACTAGTTGGGTCATGAAAATCCCTTCCCCTTAAAAGTAGACTTGTCCTCAAGTCTGTTAAGAAAAACGAAACATTGTAACTCACTAAACCAAAATGAGAAAAAAAATTCAAAAATTGTAGTGAAATCGTCATGTAATCAAACTCTTTTAGTCCTTGATTTCTTCATCACCTTCTTGACATACTCCTTATCTTCCCTTCCTATAAAATTCAGTTTGCCCCCAAGCCAGTAAGTAAGAAAATAAGTTGACTTGAAGGTGGTTGAGAGGGTAACCACCACTAAAACCCACTAGCCTTCAATCCAAAGAAAAAACCAAAACTTATTGGTTTAAGTTTAAGTGGATGTCTTAAGTGGTTTTCCCTAGTGTTGGCAGCCATTGAAATGAGCTTTGGAAATCTTGTAGTAAATATTTCCTTCACAAAGCTTGATGCATTAAAATAGGCTTCATCTGGTTGGCAAAAGATGTCACCATTGCTTTCCAAACTCTCTTCGTCAACATGGAATCACCTTCCTTGATAATCTCATCAAAGAGCAAGGCATGAGTAAATGGATCCTTTTTCTATTGCCAAACTGCAACCATATTAGAATGCAACTGATCCATATAGCTACTCATTCTCAGTCAAGCACCATCTTGTATTGTCCTAGGAATCTGATTGCAGGAATTCCTCCTGTTTAACCAGACTAGTTCATACAGGAATTCAATGCACTTTGCTTTCACACTGTATTCAAAAGAATGGAACCTTTCAAGAACACGAGAGAGTTCAGAATCCCTGCCCTTAAGTTTTCCCAAACCCTTAACAAGAGCCCGAATGTTGTTGGACCTAATAACACTCTGAGCATTGATCACCCTACTGTTTTCATCTCCTTCCCTGGGTAAAACCTCTAATCTTTTGGATTCATGACCAACTAAACATCATCTGATTCTTTTCCGTCCTGAGAAATCAATTCGATGATGGAAGGTATGAAATCATGAGACGAAAGCTGAACAAAACTTGGCTGACGCTGGTAGATCAAGTCAGCAGATTTTGATAGCCTTTTTTCCGCAAAGCAGCAAAGCAGTCCAAATTAGAGACGTTGAGTTCCCTATTCAAGAAAGCTAGAAGTACTTCCACAAGCCGATTAACAACTATTGGCTTTGATAAGTATACTTGAGCTGTTGGATCATCTCCTGCATCCTTCCATACCATGGCATCATAGTCAATGAGTGCTTTCTCATTCCATCCAAAGCCTGGGAAGTCTATGGCATACAACTTTGTAATTCTCCAATGGCTCGATAACAAGACTTCACAAACTTGATTGACAACACAATAAATCAAGATATTGGCAGATTGGCCAGTCCTAACTTCATAAGTATTTCCAATGTAACATCTTATGAAAATCCCACATCGACAAAGCACGGGAGAGATTCATGGGTTATAAGTAAGAATCCGTCCCTAACTGACAAGATGCGTTTTCGGGGTGAGATGGAGGAGTTCTTTCTAAAAACTCTGAAGCTAATCGAGCTCAAGTTGGAGAGAACGGGGTGTTACATCCAATGAGCCGAAAATTTGCGGAGACTGAATTTAGTGGCATGCTAAGATAGCCAACTTCAACACTCAATCGGAGGGCCCTTTCAACTACCGAGATCAAGTTTAGATAGATAGAGTGACATCTAAACCAAGGCCGTGAAAGCATCTTCCTTGTAGCAAACATCTTTATATGGTTCCTTGTCGTTCGAAAAACTTCTTTTTAACAAGTTCGTGACAATCAACAACAAGGGACATGAGATGGAATAGTAAAAAACCACAACACTCAAAAGGATTTTTGTTTAACATCTGATATACATACTACAATCCTTTATATGGTGCTGTAAACTCACCTCCACTGCCACCCTTATGAGAATTCACAACATAACACTAATAGATGGAATGGATTGAAAATCTATAAGTCCATAAGTTCATCAGTAAATTCCACCACCCTTCAATGATTCATCAAAAAAACGACAATTACTTTTCTCTACCATCTGAATGTCCCAACAATAACAAAGAAGATTATATTCCACTCCCTAATGACTATAAATTTTCATTTCTTCACTCCCCGACCCCATACAGCAAACACTAATCCATACTCTTGAGAAGGATATGCTGAAATGAACTCCAAAATAGACAATTCACTCATAAGACTTTCACCGAAGATTTAGAGTGCATAGATCAAATCCTTATAAAATTCACTAAAACTTAAGGAATTATCACTTCTCTTAGAAAGCTTAACATGACTGCATTGTATAGGTGAAAAACCAACCCACAATCTTACAAAATCAACACTAAATCACTACCACCCTGGAACCCATATGCACACCCAAATTCACTTGAAATGTAACATTAAGTTATAGTTTACAGTGAAGGAAGAAATGACCAAGTACAACCATTAAATAGAAAAAATGTAGAAGGAAACCAAAATGAGACCTCCAAAAAGCTTTTATCTCCCTTCGACTTAGTGCTGCAATATAGGCTGGAGAGTTTTGCAAAACCAGCTGCGATTGCTTGATTGGAAAACGATTCAAAACAGCAATGCAGAACTCGATCCAACCAAGGGAATCACATCCTCTCTGCCACTCGTTGAACCAGCTGAGAGATTCACCGGAAAGAGAAATCCATGCCCTATAGACTTGGTTGTGCTCTGAAACACTATAGTGGCGAAATTGATGAACACATTGACAAAGCCATGGTTGTCCTTACCCATCAGAAAAGATCGGCAATGAGAACATAGATAGTGAATATGTGGAGATGAAATCGGTGAAGATGGTGGAAATTGGTGCCGGAGATAAGCTATGATACCAATTGTAATGTCCCGACGGGATCGACATAGTCTCCGCCAAGTGATTGTATGAATGATAAACAATTGAGGCCAGAAGAGAAGGGAATTAGATGAGAAGAGAAAGAAAGGAAAAAGGCATGAGCCTCAATAGGAAGAAATTAGGGCATAAAAGCCAAATATGTTGTTCATTGATTTGATATCCCTCTCCATTATAAGATGCTAGGCTTTATAGGCCTTTCTAATACAAAATTACAAATAAATCATCATACTTTCTAATTTGTTTATTTTGGTCATAGCTATTAGTTGGGTCATGAAAAAAAATCGCCATCGCTTAGCAGGAGGAAGAAATCTCCATATGTTCTAGGAGCGGAGGAAGAATGAAAAAGAAAAACAACGAGGAAGAAGGATTTGCTTTTAGTTTTTATCGACCTAATTTAAACGAGTCGGTTTCGTATATGGTAACCGGGTTTTTTCCCATGTTAAATGGGCTTCCATTTCACAGGGGCCATAAACCCTTGTTAATCGGGCCTCCAATTAGTAGGAGTTTAAAACTCTTGTTAAATAGGTCCCGTTTGACCGCGATCATAAAATGTTGTTAAACTAACTCTGTTTAATAGGGTTTTATGAACCCCTGTTAAATTTCTGCTTCCAATCAACGATTATGTTGTAGTGTAGGCCTATGGAGGCACCAATATATGTGATTTGATTGGGATACCTCACTGGATGTTGCTCGGTTGCAAAATCAATATGACCCCGTCATCCTCCAAAAATAACCGCACCCAATGACCGACGCACTAGGTAAGTCACACTTGCTGACTCTGTCCCGTGAAGGAGTATCATCGGTAGAAATGTATATTGCATACCACACCCCCGACTCTGAATACCACAAAATTCCAATTTTATAACATTGGAAACCCGCACAAATCTAGATTCCAAACTAGTACGTTCGTCCACACTTGTCAAGACTTAGCAAACCCAAACTGTCCTGGACGTCCACCAGCTTGCCCCCATACATGTGTTTGTATCGGGTTTCCCAGTAAACTATGATGTGGCCAATAAGCTGTTGTCGCATCTCCAAATGCCGATGTTGGTCACCATAGTTGACTAAATGGGACACTCAACAGAACCCACAATGACCATCACCAATAACGTCTAACACGTTGGTGATTAGGCCATGCAACCCGTCTGGCATATAATCCAAAAGACGCCAACCTGAAATTTAAGAGGTGCGACAAATAAATAAAACAGTGATTAAATTAGTTGCGTATAACATTAAAAAGTTAAAAGATGCTAGACACCTCTACTACGTATCATCCTTGTTAGAGTCGGTCTCGTTTTGCTAGTTGTGGTTTTACCCTTCCAAGGAGTTGAACGAGCTGTACAAATGGACGTTAAATTAACATGTGGAGTAGATTTTATAAGATAAATTTCATGTGATACAATAGATAATCTTACTAACCTGAGGTAGTTCTACCCTTGGTGGGGCTACACCAAGCAGTTTCGTGCTCATGCCAAGAAGGATTCTAGCCATCCTTCTTTCTTACACGTGTCAGGCCCTTTGGAGCCTCAGACGCCATAGGCACTTTCAGGCCCTCATACTCATGTTTAGATTTTGAATGAATTTACTCAGAGCCCAGACGGAAGGTCTCCCTCTATCACAAATCGCATGTACCATCTTGGTCAAAATGCCACGGTATGTGGTGTCATGGTGGTCCCACGTCTCACAGTCTGGAATCACCTAAAGTGGTGCATATGGTATGGTTTCATCTCCACGCTCTTCTATAGACTAAATAAATAACTAGTTACTAAAATAGGACTGAATAACTAGTTACTAAAATAGACTGAATAACTAGTTACTAAAACAGTGACACATAACTAGTTATTCTGACAGGCAACATACCTTTGTACGCGATTCAACCAGAGCCTTTTGGACTTCAGTGACCTGACCCTCCATGGATGCATTATAAGTGTGACACCTCTGATTTTGCTTTGATGCTTGGTTCTTGATACTTAAGGGGATTCGTGACTGAGTTGTTGATCACAGGCGTGGCCGATTGTTCGTCACTTCCATGGTTGTGAGGGCAACCACGGGCGTGGCTGATAGGATCTCACATGCACTGACAGAGGGTACCATTTTCATGGCTGTTAAATGACCACGGGTGTGGTTCCAAGCTCACCACTGGCTTGGTCAGCATCTGACTATGGGCATGGCGTTGAATGTATATAAACTTATCCTGATTGCACCCCTTTCCGAATTACTGAACCCTATTCCTTTCTCTCTAATATTTCTTGACGAGCGGCAGTTTCTTCTTAGAGTCTAAGCAATCAAAGGAGATTACAGGAATGGATCATTCCCCACCTATTAGATCTAGAAAGTCAAGGAGGACATCTCTTTCAGTCTTGGAAAGGTAATCATACTTCGTCATATCTTAAACTCCTTCACTGTGAGTTACATACTTTTTCAGGAAGTTTGAGTGTTGGGATCATTCATGGGATTATTTACTTTGGATCTATGAGGAGAAGAGATCTGAGCAATTGGACAGCTCCCTCGGTTCAGACCCTTCGGGAAAGCGATCGAAGGCGAGGGTTCATGTTTAAGTATCTTCTTTTATCAAAGTAGAACTGTAGCTAGATTCAGGGAACCTTTTATTTGGGGTTCTTGACATGATTGTAGCGATTGTAAAAAATAAGCTAACTATAAAAGTAATTAGAGTCGAATTTCCCTAAACTTTCAATGTTGTGTCCAGGGGCGAAGCTATCTATATGTCGGGAGGGGCCATGACCCTCCCCGACAACCAACGATCGAAGGGTGTGTACTATACATCAGAGAGTTGGAAATGGTATAGATAGAATACAATAACAAAGTGAAACACAAGCACTATGATAGTGCATCGGTAAGAGGTATGTGTTACAAGTAAATGATTTGGGGTTTGAACCTAATAGCTGATGCTAGTTTGAATTTTTCAATTTTTTTTCCTTTTTAACATGCATGCACATTCATATTTTTTATTTTATCTATGGTGCATCTTAATTTTAGTTCACTGTGTCCTTTACTAATAGAATAGAAAGTAAAGGGGCTTGCTTGGTTTTTCTATCATCCAATCCACAACAAATCGAATGAAACCTGGCGAAAAAAGAAGTTCACACTTTGCTGAGGAATGAAGTTCGTGTTTGTTTTTCTTCAAACCAAAAAATTTTAAAACAAATCATTTTTAAGTTTATTAGATCAAACTCCGGCCCCTACCGAACAAAAGTTTTGGCTCCGCTACTGATTGTGTCTACTCAAAGTTGTAAAAAGTGCTGATCGGTTTAACAAGTTTTATGATTTAGGTGCCACGAGTATCATACTATCATTAAAAAATAAAATAAATATTAACTAAAGTAAAGGCTGTAAGACTAAAAATTTAAGGGTTTAACCAAATTGAGTGAAACTGCTTAGATTTCAAATCTCTCTAGACTATCTAGACAAACAAACAAAACATAACTTCTCTAATTTGTTCAAAACAGAAGAAATTCAATTTACCATCGCAATTATTCTCTAATTAGATCAAGCCCTTTCGGTTATGCTAACTTACTACATGTCTAGTATCTCAGTCCGCTCTTTTGAGACGAAGAGCTGAAATCTGCAAGGCGATAAAACAAACAAGAATTGCTCAAACGACTGGCTAGTCTATTCGCTTCCTCGTGAGGGTTAATGACTAACCTAGTTGATTAATTTTAGCGTTCTAGATATGCAAGCTCTTTCGAGACAATCACAAATATAACAAAGATCTTATTCAAGTTGATCAGACGATAACAAGAATGGAAACAAAATTAAACATAAACTTAAATTCATCCAACTCGCATAAATCATCAAAGTTAAGAAATCATTCGTTCATAAAGAATCGCCTATGGTTCATCTAATCTAAGAAAGAGGAGTGTGACTACTCATAACTTCAAAGAAATAATTAGATTCAAATAACAAAATCATTGGGATTAGGTATAAAAGAAGAAATTCGAAAAACTTAATTTCGCTGAAGAACTCAAATGAACTTGATTTGTCGATCTTGATTATATCTTCCAATCTGACTCCTTGAAGTTGATGCCTTCTTGTTTGTACAAAGTCTCTCAGCTATGCTATGAATTTCATCTCAAAAGGGTGTCCCTAGAATGAAGAAGAACCAGACTTTCATAGGAGATAAATCGTCATCTCTAGCGGTTGGCATAATATGTGATGTAGCCCGGCATAATGTGCGCCACATATTACACCGGTCTTCAGCGCATATTAAGCCTGAAGAAACTAGAAACCCTTGACTATTCCAATTTAATATGCGCTCTAGCCACGTTTTATGTGCCACATATTACACCCAGCTCGGGCACATACTACACATGTCTCCAGCACTGGATCACTTTGACTCGTCAATTCATCGTAGCTCGTCCTTGCGTGTTTGTATTACCCCAAATGAGGGTGATGAATGAGGAAAATCGAATGTCATGAGTTCCCCAAGGATACGTGTGATCTACTATATAGAAGATGTAATGATGTTGATCATGAAGCTCGTAAGGACTGAATAGTGGCGTGTGATTCACTGTTCATAATAGGATAAGAGATCTATAGATAGACTAGATGTTGTTGTGAATGTGCAGGTCACCCACACTTGGATTTCACAATCCTTTAGGAATGTAAAAGAAAGGTGAATGATGTATTGAGTATGCCTATAAATGTTGCTCATAAGGTTTAGGGTGGTTTTATGGTCTGACCCACTATGGGGTTATCCACTCATATTAGGGGTGATTGATGCTAGGTAGTATGATTACAAAAACAGTAGGGTCACATTATTAGATTAGATCGTAGGATGATCTCGCTGCTTATCAGTATGAGTTCCTTTTATCCCTATCGGTTAATGTTCTGAGAGATAATGGCTAGACACTCAGTGCATATCAATAACCCCGTGTATTTTGTCTATGCATTTCTGGTCCTATGGGAGCCGATGCCCCCCCAAGAAGACAAAGCGTGCGATGAAAATATCTCAATTAGGGGGCTCTGAGAGTCCATGAGATAAGTACTCGGAGGATGTTCGACCCATTATTTTCATGAGTTTTCCTTTCTGGTTTTCAGACTGTTTTCATTAGTTTATATGGTTCGAACCAGTAGACAGATTAGGTCTTTTAGGGGCAGTTCCACAATAAGCCTAAAATAATATGTCAAGGTGCTGATTGGAAGACTTGAGCCATGATTTTAGCAACGAGTGTTGAGAATCCACCCAAATAGTACTCATGTTACCAATTAGGGAAATCATGTTTGTGTTACTATGGGACCACTGGCTTTTATAAGGCAGCCCCTCGCTTGTCAAGTACTGCATAAAGCATCTGATTTTATCCCAATCAATGTTGAGCATATGCTCCACTTCCGCATACAAGACTTTATTTCACCTCTCGTGCACGAATGCCTTAGTCAATTCATCCTTCTTCTTTATCTTTTTGATCTTTTCCTTGATATTCCTTTCGTGTGCCACACGCAAAGTAAATGAGGAGTTGTTAGAAAGACAATGTGCAGTGCGATAGCCAAGTCGCGCTCCATATGTCTGACAAATGCAACCGGTTGCCACTCGCCAAGCAACAATATGAATCGACTCAACACCCAAATATAAGTCTCGGCTTTTTCATTCTCAAACTTGATGCTAAAGATTTTATGTATTGCATAGATGTTGGTATTGAAAGTCGAGTCATTATGAATCACAAAATACCAAGCGCCCAACATCTGAACAAACTTGGGGTGGCTGAGAAAGAAGTTGACAAGATTTTTCTCATCATCCTCTGTATACTGAACAAAGTAACCTAGGCGTGTAGCTGTATTCAATGTCCATTCCATCGGAGTCATGTCACCTAATTTTTTATTCCTAATCTTACAAGAATCATTGAATATTCGATTCATATTATGATGAGCATGGAACTTCTTGTTAAGATGATACTTGATCTTATTCGGTTGTATGTGATTTCCACCAACTCTTTGATTTCTTCCTTCTCCTTGTTGACTTTAGGAAATAACATGAAAGGATGATTGTGGTGCCCATTCAATTTTCAGGATTGTTGTTGTCTCTAACACCGTCAATCCAGAATTTTCGCTCGCCTTCTACCACCCTTGACCTCACTACAACTCGAAAGGGGCAATTTCACTTCTATCACTTCTTCATCCATTTTGGCAGATCTAAACTCAAGGATTTGTGCCTTGGTCCATGAGATCAATAAATATACACTTGATGCTCGCATTTTACTTCATTGATTTCTTTGGATCCCTTGATCAGAGAGAAATTAAGCCTCTATGCAATCTGCTTTGCGGCATCACAAGCTTCATCTTGAGTATCGTAAATATCATCGGTTAAGAACCAATCAGTGTAGTCAATTTCATCACCCCCTATCCATTGAATCTCCCTACAAAATTAATGTTAAAACACACCTTACACCTATAAGTTATCTACACATGTTCGTATTCATTCACCATATCGAGAAAATGGACATACACTTATCGTGAGTACTGATGATGCTAGTCCTTGCAACCAATCGGTACCCCTCCAATGCAAGTTAACGAATATGATGATCTATAAAAAATTAATTCAAAAATTAAATATTAAAAGGAACCGGAACATGCCAAACCGGACAGAAAAACCAGACGGAGGGGGTGTCCATCTAGAGAGGCAATCCAGACTTAAGGAATTTTCGTTTGGCTTGACTCACCAGACGGAAATTCCTTCCGTCAGGATGGAAGAATCGGACGAAGGGCTTTCCGTTCGGCGAGACAAGCCAGACGGAATTTCCTTAAAGTATGTCTTGGCTCGCTGGACGGAAATCCCCTCCGCCTAGTCTTTTTTTCTGGTCCGATATGAGGTTCGATGGTTGGATGGTTCGATGTTACATATGAGATGCTATGCTCATATTTGAACTTAATTGTCATAAATGGCTTATCAATTTTGAAAGAAGGGATAGAAAGGATTAGGGACTTTGTTGTGTACTGGTCTTTAACTCCAAAGAGGAAAGAGTTCTTTGAAGAAACTGCTAGGCAAGTAAGGATTAGTTATGATAGGCATCTAGTGCTTGACTATCCAACTAGATGGAATTCAACGTATGACATGTTTGATGTTGATGTGCCTTATAAAGATGTGTTCTCTCGTTTTAGAGAAAAGGTTTTTCAGTATACTTGCTTGCTTACTCATTTTGATTGGAAATTCTCATCTATTGTGTGTTCAAAGTTAGAAATCTTCAAAGAAATTACTAATTTGTTTTATGGAGAACTCTATCCTACTGCCAATATGTTTTCCCCTGTAGTTTATGACTTGAAGATGAAATTGAGTACATGGATTATTGACTCTGATTATGTCATAAAAATGACTTCTTCAATGTGGTTGAAATTAAAGAAGTATTGGGATGACATTTTATGAACCGTTGGTTGTAGCAATTATACTTGATCCAAGGTACAAGATGGAGATTATATCTTGTTACTTAGATTGGTTGTGGTGACATTGAAAGTTCATTGGATTATGAAAAGATTAAGGCAATCTAGGTTGACTTGTACCATGAATACAAAATAAGGAGGGAGATGGATTCTGTTATTGCTGCAAATGCCAATCCAGCCCTTAGTAGATCTGAAATTGACTTGGATTTTCAGTTTTATGTGAGTTAGAGAGAAAAAGCCAAAACAATTGCATACCAAGCTGAGTTGGATAGGTACTTGAGTGAGAAAGTGGAACCTTTCCCTTCTGAATTTGAAATACTGGATTGGTGGTAACAAAATGGCATAAAATACCCCATGCTGTAAGAAATAGCAAGAGATATACTTGCGGTTCCTTTAAATTATGTAATATCAGAAAGCACTTTCAGTTCTGGTGGGCATCTTTTAGACCCTCGTTGTAGTATATTGCTGTCTACTACTGTTGATGCAATGATGTGTGCAAGAAGTTGGTTGAAAGCTGAGATGATCAAAGGTAAAAAGTTTCGTTCTAAACTTGAAATATTTGTTTCGGTCCAATAATGATATCATTACTTACTAATTTATTGTTTATGCAATTGTATTTCAGATATGCTAAAATTGCCACTGGTTTGGAAGGGTGCTTTACTATGCTTTATCTGAGTGGAGGCGAGGATGAAAATGACATCGCACGCACTGAATTTGACAATAATTGTTAATTTCTTAGTTATGTTTCAATCCAATATAATAATTTGATTGTTTCTTAATCTTGTGAAGATGATACAAACGGGAGGTTTATGTATCTCGATGGATTGCTTTACAAGTAGATGTTGTAAATCTTGTGGTTGCTGCTGCTGTGTTGATGTTGTTGCTGCTGTGTTGATGATGATGTTGCAGTTGTGTTGCTGCTGCTGTTTAATTGTTGCTGTCAAATGCTATACTGCTGCTACTTCTATCTTATTGTTCTTGTTTTCTTGTTTAATGTTGAGTTAAGTTTTATATGGATTTGTTATGAATGTTGATTGCTACTGTCATGTTTTGAGAATTAAATATTTGTTTCTGGATTTGTAGTTTGAACAATGGCAGCTTTTTAATTTTTAATGACATTTAATTGGTTTTGTTTTATATATATTTGAGTTTTAGTTAGATTTTTTATGGTGTCAAGTAATTCTTTACTGTGGCGGATAATATCCAAAAAGTTGGGGAATATCCAAACCTGAATGGATTCAGTATCAATTGCTTATTCCTGGCGGGGATGGAAAAAATCCAATTGTAGTTGCGGGCGAGGATCGGGGAGAAACTATCCGGCCCCATACCCACCTTGTGCCATGGCTATACAAGAGAGACCTGGCCACAACAATGGTGTGCTGCAATTTCTTATTTACACTACATTTTGCTGAGAAGTCTGGACTTAGGAGGTTTGTGGAGGATACGTCGCTCTTGATAAAATAGTGGCATGTTGAATTCGTGTGCATTGTCTGTGCGAAAAACTTTGATAACAGAGGAGTATTCGGTGGAAACATGATTAAAGAAGCTACTAACAACATGTCGAACTTCAGATTTAGCCGTCAAAAGGTAAACCCATGTCATGTGTGGAAAATCATCGACATAGGCAATGAAATAACGAGAACCACCAAAAGAAACCTTACCATGGGACCCCAAACATCACAATGCACAAGATCAAAATCGCCTTGGCTACATATCAAACCGTTAGATTTAAATTGAAAAAATGGACGGATGATATGTATTTGATGTCATCATGGACCTCCTTTCCTTTATCCCCTCCATGATTATATTCAAAATGAATAAGAGCAGGCCGCATTTAGCAATGTGGGATTCGAAGTGTTATATCAGATGATTTGTTAATCAATTAATTAATGAATCGTAACTTTACTGAATTAAACAAAACAGTGGTGTAGCATTGAATATAGTGAGCAGTTCTAATAATAATTTTGAACATATCAGTTTATATCATAGTAATGATTCATAACAGCAACATGGAGCAAGCCATGTCAAACAAATGGAGCCGCAAACTCAAGATTGAAACTTTCAGGAACAGAATAAGAAATTATTAAATAAATATCGGCGTTCATCAATCAAAATAAAGATTAACGAAACTTCCATAGCCGTACAAGTGATTGGCAATCACAATGTTTCCCCTATAAAAATTAAAAATAAAAAAAGATAAAGGCAGATGAGAAGAGAAGACTGTCGACGAGGGCAAAAAAATAAAAGGGAGAAGAAGAGAGGCATTCAAGCATTAATCTCGCCCCTTTTCCCGTAGCTTTACTTTTCAGTCCTTTTCCCTTTCAATTTCTCTGCTAAAAACAACTTCCCAAATCTCCCCTCTTATAATTTGTAAACCTTCTTACAAAATTCTTTTTCTCTCGTTCTCTCGTGCAAAAGCGTTAAAGACATTGGCTTCATCGATTTCTTGTCACAACCCATTTCCAATTTCGTAGAGCTGCTTGTTGGGAGAGAAATCCTGAGAGAAAAAGACACCGTGTGGGATCAAACAAAGACAGAGAGAAGGAGAAGGGGGCAAATGTGGCCAACCGCTGTCTATTGTTGATGGTTTCTTCTTTGGTTTCTGGTAGCCATCAATCAAGTGTTGAAGAAAGGGACTCTTTTCTTCATGCCTTTTCATGGGGGTGGAGATCCCGAGATCTATGCCTTTGTTACTTTTCTTTTGTCTAAAAACTCAAAACAACCTTCCAATTAAATTCCATATCTTGTCATTTTTACGAGAGCCGTTGTTCTTTCCCTCTCGTTGTCCTGTTTTCATTTTTCACCACATTGATAGAAAGGGATTCTTCCTCCCACTTGTTTGTTCATCTTCATTATTAGAGACTATCTCAGTCTCAAATCTTCAGCTCGCTCGTTAATCCAAGCCTTACCCAGTTTCAGACGGCACGGCATTCATTCTTCCATCTGGAAAAAGGATTTCTTTTACATTTGACATTTGTTTTCCAGATTTATCTCCGAGTGCTTTTCATTTTTGTGGCCGGCGGTGAAAGAAGCTTCCGAAGAGCAAATTGGGCAGCGGGGTTTGTTTATTTATTTAAACTCGAAAATCCCTTTACAATCTTTCTCAAATTTGTTTCTAGAATCCATTCTTCCCCCTGTTTTCCGCTTCGGATGTCTATTTTATAAGATAATTCCTTCTTTTTTCATAGCGAATCCCAACTGGGATTCAAACTAGACATCCAGCTCATCAATGGAGGAATGTTCCCTCCGTCTCATATCTCTTTAATCCAATTCCCAATCTATTTCTTTATAACAGTTGCAGAGTTTCACCCTTGTTTATCTTCATTTTAATCAAATGGGTTGTGCTAGTTCAAACCAATCGAAGAAGCGATGCCGGAACTGTCAATCTCCATATTCCCCAATGCCAAGAAGCTACTCGATGCACGTCATTCACCCTCCCCAGCAGAAAGGCGACAACTACCATTTGGTAGCACTGACATCTACCACTCTGGGCTCTCTCCAGCTTGATGATCCTCCTCCTTCCAATTTCGATGATGGGTTAAACGGGAAGGGAATAGACGAGTTCTCAATGAGTTTGATTGAAGCCAAGACATGGTCAAGGATGATAGAGGACAAGATCCCAAGAATGCCGCCTAACCCTAAAACCCCAAATATGACCCCTCCTGGGGAGCCTGAGACTATCAACACCTGGGAATTAATGGAAGGGCTTGAGGAAGATTTCAGCCCATGCCGATTTCCCAATCACATTCGAAGTTTGTCTTTTGATGTCACTCGCGATCCCAATTGCTTAGCTTCCGTCGACAGTCCAAACATTAGCCTCGACCAGCAGACGAATGTAAATGCCTCTTTCTCTTCTCAACTTGATCATATTAAGCCTAATCCAATCTGGGGTGAGCTGTCCGAAGAGGAAGAAGAAGAAGAAGAAGAACCAAATAAGGGCAAATGTGGGAAGTTTTTGGATCCAAACATCATTTCAGTGTTCAGGAAATCAATGCAGGAGTTGTCTCCTAGCCATCCCTTCTATTTGAAACCAATCCAAGATGTCGTTGGTAAGGGCAAAGACAGGGTTGTTGTGTACTTCACGAGCTTGCGAGGCGTGAGGAAGACGTACGAGGATTCATGTTGTGTGAGGGTGATCCTGAAAGGGCTAGGGGTTCGAGTGGACGAGAGGGATGTTTCGATGCATTCCGGGTTCAAGGAGGAGTTAAGGCAGTTATTAGGAGGAGGAGGAGATGGAGGGTTCAGCTTGCCAAGAGTGTTCATTGGTAATAAGTGCATCGGAGGGGCTGACGAAATCCGGCAGATGCACGAGGAAGGCCGGCTAGAGAAGGCCGTGGAAGGTTGCCAAAAGGCGGAGGATGACGGTGGGGGAGAAGGGATGTGTGAGGCTTGTGGAGATGTTAGATTTGTGCCTTGCGAGACTTGTTCAGGGAGTTGTAAGATATACTATGAAGAGGAAGAAGATGAGGATGAGGATGACACAGAAGTTGAAGAGGGGAATGAGATGGTTGATTATGGATTTCAAAGGTGTCCTGATTGCAATGAGAACGGCCTTATTCGATGCCCAATTTGTTGTTTTCCATAATTCTCTTCACAATTTGGTATTACTCTTTTTCGTTTTTTTTGTTTTAGGGTTTGTAAATTTTGGATGTGGGTTGGATTGTACGTAGATAATACAATGTTGTTTATCAACTAAAATTCAGTAATGTAATACAACCATAGGCATAATTCCCCGCTAACAGAGTAACAAAGTATCAATATTCAATAAAAATTGAGTAATTGGTGCATAGTTTCCTTCTCACTTTGTATCATGATTTTGGGCGAAAACGTGAATCCATCTTTCAGCCATTTTGCAATCCGATCCTCTTTTAGGACTATCTCATTACCAGTCCTTGAATTGTTGCAACTATATAAACCCAACCTTGAAACGGCCTCCCTTTAATTAATCGCCAATTTTATACATTAAACATATGCATTTGTAATGTCGTATGAACCCAAAATAAAACATTATTATTTCAACTGTGATGTTGTTATCTCGGAAAAAGTACATTTTCTTAGATTTAATATTAACTATAGACTTGAATTGAAAAGTGCGAAACAGTAACTCAATTATTGAATATTCAAAAATCGTCAACCTCCTCAGAAACGGTTTCCTCCATGGGGGGTTTTCATCTTAGTATATATTTTCATCTTTGCCTCTTTAGACCATTTTATCCCAAAATTTATCAAAAACAATTTAATAAAAACTTTATAGCCACGTTAATAAATTTATGTCTCATTTGGTATGGAGTAATGTAGAGTGGAAGAAAAGTAGAAAAAGAGAATTGAGGAATTAGAGATTGTGTAATTCCAATTACATTGTTTGGTGACAAAGTTTGCAATTGAAATATAATTTTCAATTTGTTAGGGATTTATTGTGCAATGACCATGATGCCCTTATTTGAAATCCAATTTCAAGACACATCATCTTCTAGTTCGTTTAATACTCATATAATACACATATACATACTATATGCGTTTACAACTTCCGTTCTCGTACTATTGTAGAGCTGTTTAATTTTAAAATTTTAAAATTTTCTAATTGTTGCCGAAATTTAAACGTACTATTGTACCATACTCGTCCCGTATTTTACTAACTATAAATGAAAACAAATCCGATACCCACCACTATTTATATTTCCTAGGGAAGAAGAACTAATATTTGTACATATCTACAACCATATATTATAATATTTCATGGCTAATCATATAGTTTTTCCAAGTATGCATTACATAATTGCAATAATATATTACATGTTTTGGCTAATCAAACCAATATCTCACTTTTATTCCCCACCTCGGTTGTTAAAGACGCCTTCTGAGAGTCACATAGAAATGGCCCATCACAGTGGATCTCCAGACCGAAGAACCGTGGTGGTGGAGCAGGTGGTGGATGGGGAAGGCTGAGAGGAACAAGCAGGATAGTAGGGGTCGATGTGGAGGGTAGGCATGAAGGGTGATTGACAAGAAATGAGGACCTAATGAATCCTGAGAAGTATCGGGGTTGTTTTGCACTCGAGGTCCATTCCTTAGACTTCACTCAACCTAGATTTCACGGTCTAGTTCCTCAAACAAGGGAGATAAACTATCACTACAAGGAAACTACAAAGAAACTACAAACTACCTACACTACTTAGATTATCAAAAGAAAAGCAATGATCAACGATTGAAATGAGATGTTGCTAGGTTTCGAGACTAGTTTATGCTCAAATACCAATCACAAGAAAAGTTGAACATAAAGGAAACCGACTATGACATTGATTCTCCTCTAGCCATTCGAAGGAATCCAAGACAAGGTCTTGCAATGGATCACCACTACCAATTGACAAGTGATCAAGCCAATTGGTAGTGAACACAAGGTGTTTGACAAAATGCCTAGGTGCTTAGAAAGACTTAATGACACCACAAACACGAAGCAAGGGATGCTAGTCACCTTATGACACACCCCAAACATCCCAATCAGTCAAGTTGTCACTACCGGAATGCGCTCTAAGTGTTCGGTGAAATGTCACTAAGAGAATCTTCAAACTAAAGGTTGAATTAGGATGTGGCTTGGTCCACACACACCTTACTTCAATCTTGAATTAACAACTAACACAATCCTAAGCAAAGTCATGCAAAGGAGAGTATTGATTTGACCTAAATCAAGCCATGGCACAATCTAGGTTGCAAACACCGTAATGCAAGCACATCATAATCATAATAAAAATCCATGTGTATCCAACCCCTCATCATTAGAGGATCATTCTTGCAACAACATCATTGCTAGTATAGAAACAACACAAACTAGCCTATCATGGCAAGACTCAAAGGAGAAAGAGAGGTTACAAACATCATTCTTGACATCTAGGTAGAGGTCTTAAAAGTTGTGCTTCCTTGATCCTCGATCTTAACTCCAAACTCCACTCAATCCAAGCTAGCTCCAAGGCCTTCAATTGCTCCTCAATATACTCTTCCAGGGCTTCTAATTTGGGGAAAATTCAAAGAGAAATTGAATCTATACAATTATTATGACTGTAGTTGGAATTCTTTGCCCTCGCTCTTCAAAAAATACCCTTAAATACTCTTGGGGTGTGTGGACCCACACGAGCTCCACACATTGTGTGGCCTCATTTCAAGCTCGAGACTTCATTCTTCGATCACACATATCTCCCTCTTCAGAGCTCCATTTGAGCTCTGGTTGGTCTCGTTGCATCCTTCTCGTCGTCCTCTATCCATCAGATAACTGAAAGCCAATGAAACATTGAGAAAGCAAGTAGAACAGACCGAAAGTTCGTTTGAGAAAACGCAAGTCAAAACCCTTATTTCTTCCAACCAATCACACAAGGGGATTAAAAACCGGTAAAACAGAGTCAACAGTCAGTCAAGATGGGGTCAAAATGGCTACCAATAACCGGGCTATCAAAGGGTGGCCCTCCACTCTATGATGTCGGTTTCAATAAGGTGGAAGGTTGCTCATGAATGGGTTTTGCATTACTGAAGATGAATTTGTTACGCGCTTTCCAAATGTTCCAACAGGTGGCGATCTCTAAAGAAACTGAGACAATAAACTTCAATGGCATCAAATCAGAAAAAGAGGAAGAAGGAAAGATTAAGAGGAACATGGAGGGGAAGTGGGTACAATAATTGTGTCCTTCACTATTGCTTTGTGGGCACAAAAGGACAACACAATAACCAATACCAAGCAACTTGTTTGGTGAAAATATCATCTACCGTCGGCGCCCATAAACTTGACTTGGACGAGGGACTTGAGACTCTTTTATGAAACCATAATCTTTTTAAAACTCTGGTTTAACCAATCAAATCTTGATTTGAATACTCGGGAATAATATGATACGAGATCGATCCTCTAGTATTTTTTAGTAAACCAAGAAATAGAAGAAGGCTGGCTCTGATACCAGCTTGTAACGTCACTTTTTTACTCAATAAGATAAAGAAAAAAGTGTCATGGGACGGACAGCTTACACAATTTAAAAATAGTATAAAATATTATTAAAACTATACACAAACAATACTAGTAACATTTGCTGAAAACCTAGAATATTACGATAAACGCCTCGTTTGTGGAAGCTCGTGTCAAATAGTGAATGGACCCGTCTTTAAAATTAATCCCTAAAATACACTGACCCAACAACATCCCAACTTGAGTCTTGCACTAGATGAGTAGATACATCATTAACTCTTCTAATACAATATAACATGTCAAGAACTGGTGGATGGCTTGAGGTTAGTCTTCCAAAATTTTCATTTAAAAACTAATAACCAGTCATATAGCAGGTAAGGAAAGCTCGTTTCAAAAGTTGTGCGCTTTCCAAACTTTTCAAAAGTTGCCAACCGCCAAACAAACTTCCATGGTGTCGGATGAGAATGAGAGGAAGAGGGAGACGATAAGAAGAAAGTGGAGGTGAAACTATGTCCTTCACTATTGCTCTGTTGGCACAAAAGGACAATGCAATAACCAATACTAAGCAACTAGGTTGGTGAAAATATCATGTACTATCAATACCAATAAACTTAACTTGGAGGAGGGACTTGAGAATGTTTTATGAAACTATAATCCTTTCAAAACTCTTGTTTAAACAATCAAATCTCAATTTCAAAATGCTGTAATAATATGATGCACGATCGATCCTCTAGTATTTCTTAGTATACCAAGAAATAGAAGAAGACCGGCTTTGATACCAACTTGTAATATCCCATTTTTACACAATATGATAAACAATAAATTCACCTGGGACAGACATCTGAAAGAATTTAAAAATAGTACAAAATATTATTAAAGCTATACACAAACGATACAAGTAACATTTTTTATAAATACTGGAATGTTACGACAAACATCTTGTTTGCGGAAGCTCGTGTCAAATAATGAATGGACCCATCTTTAAAACAAGTCCCAAAAATACACTGACCTAACAACATCCCAACTTGAGTCTTGCAGTAGATGAGCAGATACATCATTA
Organism: Linum usitatissimum; assembly: GCA_030674075.2. NCBI lineage: Eukaryota > Viridiplantae > Streptophyta > Magnoliopsida > Malpighiales > Linaceae > Linum > Linum usitatissimum. The sequence continues at coordinate 4,816,720 of JAUJYP020001424.1, forward strand.
CTTCTTTTCATACAATATAACCTGTCAAGAACTAGTGGGTGGCTCGAGGTCAGTCTTTTGAAATTATCATTTAAAAATTAGTAAAAAGTCTTATAGTGTGTAAAGTAGTTGTTGCGCTCTTAGATACTCTTGTCTGTGTGTGGACCCACACGGGCTCCACACACCGTGTGGCCACATTTCCAGCCCGGTACTTCATTCTTTGATTGCACATATATCCCTTGTTCGACCTGCGTTCGAGATCAAGGTTGGTCTCGTTGGAATCGTGTCTTCGTCCTCTATACATCAGTTACTTGAAAGGTCAATGAAACACTGAGAAAGTAACTAGAGCGGATCCAAATGTTCCGTTTGAGAAAACACAAGACAAAATCTTTGATTCTTCCAACCAATCCCACAAGGGGATAAAAAACCGGTAAAGTCGAGTCAAAACTCAGTCAAGATGGGGTCAAAATCACTACTAATAATCAAGGTCTAAAAGGGTGAACCTCCACTCGATGATGTCGGTTTCAATAAAGTCGAAGGTTGTACTAGAACGGGTTTTGCATTCCTGAAGATGAATTTGTTGTGCGCTTTCCAAACGTTCCAACAGGTACTGACCTCCAAAAAAACTTAGAGAGTAAGCTTCAACGGTGTCGGGCGAGTAAAACACGAAGAGGGAGAGCATAAGAAGAAGGTGGAGGTGAAATGGGTACAATAATTGTGTCCTTCACTATTGCTCTGTTAGCAAAAAAGGACAAAGAAATAACCAATACCAAGCAACTTGTTTGTGGAAAATATCATGTACCGCCAGCGCCAATAAACTTGACCTGGAGGAGGGACTTGAGAATGTTTTATGAAACCATAATCCTTTCAAAATCCTGGTTTAAACAATCAAATCTTGATTGTAAAACTCTGCACTAATATGATACACGATCGATTCTCTAGTATTTCTTAGTATACCAAGAAATAGAAGAAGACCGGCTTTGAGACCAACTTGCAACATTCCAGTTTTACACAATAAGATAAAAGAGAAATTGTCCCAAGACAGACATCTGAAACAATTTAAAAATAGTACAAAATATTATTAAAACTATACACAAACGATACTCGTAACCTTTTTTCATAAATACTGGAATGTTACGACAAACATCTCGTTGCGGAAGCTCGTGTCAAATAGTGAATGGACCCATCTTTAAAACAAGTCCCAGAAATACGCTGACCCAACAACATCCCAACTTGAGTCTTGCGGTAGATGAACAGGTACATCATTAATTATTTTTATACAATATAATCTATCAAGAGCTAGTGGGTGGCTCAAGGTTAGTCTTATGAAATTATCATCTAAAAACTAGGAAACAGTCATATAGCATGTAAAGTTATTGATGCGCCCTTAAATACTCTTGTCTGTGTGTGGAACCACACGGGCTCCACACGCCGTGCGACCTCATTTCCTGCCCGGGTGTGCATTCTTCGATCGTACATATCTCCCTCGTCCGACCTCCATTCGAGCTCCGCTTTGTCTCGTTGGAATCGTATCTTTGTCCATTATGCATTGGATACCTGAAAGGGTCAATGAAACTGAGAAACCAAGTAGAACGTACCAAAATGTTCCATTTGAGAAAACGCAACACAAAATCCTTGTTTCTTCCAATCAATCACACAAGGGGATAAAATACCGATAAAATCAAATCAAAATTTCGTCAAGATGGGCTCAAAATAGCTTCAAATAATTGAGGTATCAAAGGGCAACCCTCCACTCAATGATGTCGATTTCAATAAGGCAGAAGGTGCATGCTGGAACGGGTTTTGCATTTCAGAAAATGAATTTGTTGCGTGCCGGCCAAAAGGAAAAAGCAATAACAAATACTGAGCAACCTAATCGGTGAAAATATCATGTACCGTCAACGCCAATAAACTTGATATGGAGGAGGGACTTGAGAATGTTTTATGCAACCACAATCCTTTCAAAATTCTAGTTTAAAGAATCAAATCTTGATTTGAAAACTCTACAATAATATGATACAAGATCGATCCTCTAGTATTTCTTAGTATACTATGAAATAGAAGAACACCTGCTTTGATACCAACATCCCAGTTTTACAAAATAAGTTAAACGACAAATTTTCCCGAGACGAACACCTGACACAAATTAAAAATAGTACAAAATATTATTAAACTATACATAAACGATACTAGTAACATTTTTCAGAAAACCTAGAATATTACGACAAACATCTCGTTTGTGGAAGCTCGTGTGAAATAGTGAATGAACTCATCTTCAAAACAAGACCAAGAAATCCAAAGACCCAACAACATCCTAACTTGAATCTTGCGGTAGATGAGAAGATACATCATTAATTCTTTTAATAAAATATAACCTATCAAGAAGTAGTGGGTGGCTCGGGGCCAGTCTTCTGATATTATCATTTAAAAACTAGTAAACAGTCATATAGCATGTAAAGTAGCAGCTACGCTCTTAAATGCTCTTGTCTGTGTGTGGACCCACACCGGCTCCACACACCGTGTGGCCTCCTTTCTAGCCATGGACTACATTCTTCAATCGTACATATCTCCCTCGTCCGACCTCCGTTCGAGCTCCGCTTTGTCTCGTTGGAATCGTCTCTTTGTCCTTTGTGCATTGGATACCTGAAAGGGTTAATGAAACTGAGAAACCAAGTAGAACATACCAAAATGTTCCATTTGAAAAAACGCAAGACAAAATCCTTGTTTCTTCCAACCAATCATACAAGGGGATAAAAAACTGGTAAAATCGAGTCAAAAATCAGTCAAGATGCGGTCAAAATGGCTTCCAATAATTGAGGTATCAATGGACGACCCTCCACTTGATGATGTCAATGTCAATAAGGCGGAAGGTGCGTGCTGGAACGGGTTTTGCATTCCGGAAGATGAATTTGTTGCCCGCTTTCAAAATGTTCCAACAGGTGGCGACCTTCAAACAAACTGAGAGAGTAAGCTTCAATAGTGTCGGATGAGGAAGAGTGGAAGAGGGACACCATAACTAGAATGTGGAGGTTAAATGGGTGTAATAATTGTGTCCTGCGATTGCTCTGCCGGCCAAAAGGAAAAAGCAATAACCAATACCGAGCAACCTGTTCGGTGAAAATATCTTGTACCGTCAACGCCAATAAACTCGACATGGAGGAGGGACTTCAGAATATTTTATGAAACCACAATCCTTTCAAAATTCTAGTTTAAAAAATCAAATCTCGATTTGAAAACTCTGCAATAATATGATACAAGATCGATCCTCTAGTATTTCTTAGTATACTATGAAATAGAAGAAGACCTGCTTTTATACCGACATCCCTGTTTTACAAAATAAGATACACAAGAAATTTTCCCGAGACGGACACCTTACACAAATTAAAAATAGTAGAAAATATTATTAAAACTATACAAATACGATACTAGTAACATTTTTCAGAAAAACTAGAATATTACGACAAACATCCCGTTTGCAGAAGCTTGTGTCCAATAGTTAATGGACCCATCTTTAAAACAAGTCTCGGAAAGACACAGACCCAAATACATCCCAACTTGAGTCTTGCGGTAGATGACCAAATACGTCAGTAATTCTTTTCATGAAATATAACTTGCCAAGAACTGGTAAGTGGGTTGGGGCCAGTCTTCTGAAATTATAATTTAAAAACCAGTAAACAGACATATACGCCCTTAAAGTAGGTGCTACCCGTTTGAATTTTCTCTTTGTCCTTTATCCATTGGATACGTCAAAGGCTAATGAAACACTGAGGAAGCAACTAGAACGGGCCGACATGTTCCATTTGATAAAATGCAAGACAAAATCCTTGTTTCTACCAACCAATCACACAATGGGATAAAGGACGCAAAAAAGTTGAGTCAATAGTCAATCATGATGGGGTCAAAATTGCTATCAATAATCAAGATATCAAAGGGCGACCCTCCACTCGATGATATCGGTTTAAATAAGGCAGAAGGTGGGCGCTGGAATGGGTTTTGCATTGCTGAAGATGAATTTGTTGCCCACTTTCAAAATGTTCCAACGAGGTGGCGACCTCCAAACAAACCGAGAGCGTAAGCTTCAATAGTGTCGGATGAGGAAGAGAGGAAAAGGGACACCATAACTAGAATGTGGAGGTTAAATGGGTGTAATAATTGTGTCCTGCTATTGCTCGCCGGCCAAAAGGAAAAGCAATAACCAATACCGAGCAACCTGTTCGGTGAAAATATCTTGTACCGTCAACGCCAATAAACTCGACATGGAGGAGGGACTTCAGAATATTTTATGAAACCACAATCCTTTCAAAATTCTAGTTTAAAGAATCAAATCTCGATTTGAAAACTCTGCAATAATATGATACAAGATCGATCCTCTAGTATTTCTTAGTATACTATGAAATAGAAGAAGACCTGCTTTTATGCCAACATCCCTGTTTTACAAAATAAGATACACAAGAAATTTTCCCGAGACGGACACCTTACACAAATTAAAAATAGTAGAAAATATTATTAAAACTATACAAATACGATAGTAGTAACATTTTTCAGAAAAACTAGAATATTACGACAAACATCCCGTTTGCAGAAGCTTGTGTCCAATAGTTAATGGACCCATCTTTAAAACAAGTCTCGGAAAGACACAGACCCAAATACATCCCAACTTGAGTCTTGCGGTAGATGACCAAATACGTCGGTAATTCTTTTCATGCAATATAACTTGCCAAGAAGCGGTAAGTGGGTTGGGGCAGGTCTTCTGAAATTATAATTTAAAAACCAGTAAACAGACATATACGTCCTTAAAGTAGGTGCTACCCGTTTGAATTTTCTCTTTGTCCTTTATCCATTGGATACGTCAAAGGCTAATGAAACACTGAGGAAGCAACTAGAACGGGCCGACATGTTCCATTTGATAAAACGCAAGACAAAATCCTTGTTTCTACCAACCAATCACACAATGGGATAAAGGACGCAAAAAAGTTGAGTCAATAGTCAATCATGATGCGGTCAAAATTGCTATCAATAATCAAGATATCAAAGGGCGACCCTCCACTCGATGATATCGGTTTAAATAAGGTCGAAGGTGGGCGCCGGAATGGGTTTTGCATTCCTGAAGATGAATTTGTTGCCCACTTTCAAAATGTTCCAACAGGTGGCGACCTCCAAACAAACTGAGAGCGTAAGCTTCAATAGTGTCGGATGAGGAAGAGAGGAAAAGGGACACCATAACTAGAATGTGGAGGTTAAATGGGTGTAATAATTGTGTCCTGCTATTGCTCTGCCGGCCAAAAGGAAAAAGCAATAACCAATACCGAGCAACTTCGTTCGGTGAAAATATCTTGTACCGTCAACGCCAATAAACTCGACATGGAGGAGGGACTTCGAATATTTTATGAAACCACAATCCTTTCAAAATTCTAGTTTAAAGAATCAAATCTCGATTTGAAAACTCTGCAATAATATGATACAAGATCGATCCTCTAGTATTTCTTAGTATACTATGAAATAGAAGAAGACCTGCTTTTATGCCAACATCCCTGTTTTACAAAATAAGATACACAAGAAATTTTCCCGAGACGGACACCTTACACAAATTAAAAATAGTAGAAAATATTATTAAAACTATACAAATACGATAGTAGTAACATTTTTCGAAAAACTAGAATATTACGACAAACATCCCGTTTGCGAAGCTTGTGTCCAATAGTTAATGGACCCATCTTTAAAACAAGTCTCGGAAAGACACAGACCCAAATACATCCCAACTTGAGTCTTGCGGTAGATGACCAAATACGTCAGTAATTCTTTTCATGCAATATAACTTGCCAAGAACTGGTAAGTGGGTTGGGGCCGATCTTTCGAAATTATAATTTAAAAACCAAGAAACGTACATATACGTCCTTAAAGTAGGTGCTACCCGTTTGAATTTTCTCTTTGTCCTTTATCCATTGGATACGTCAAAGGCTAATGAAACACTGAGGAAGCAACTAGAACGGGCCGACATGTTCCATTTGATAAAACGCAAGACAAAATCCTTGTTTCTACCAACCAATCACACAATGGGATAAAGGACGCAAAAAAGTTGAGTCAATAGTCAATCATGATGCGGTCAAAATTGCTATCAATAATCAAGATATCAAAGGGCGACCCTCCACTCGATGATATCGGTTTAAATAAGGCTGAAGGTGGGCGCTGGAATGGGTTTTGCATTCCTGAAGATGAATTTGTTGCCCACTTTCAAAATGTTCCAACAGGTGGCGACCTCCAAACAACCGAGAGCGTAAGCTTCAATAGTGTCGGATGAGGAAGAGAGGAAAAGGGACACCATAACTAGAATGTGGAGGTTAAATGGGTGTAATAATTGTGTCGCTATTGCTCTGCCGGCCAAAAGGAAAAAGCAATAACCAATACCGAGCAACCTCGTTCGGTGAAAATATCTTGTACCGTCAACGCCAATAAACTCGACATGGAGGAGGGACTTCAGAATATTTTATGAAACCACAATCCTTTCAAAATTCTAGTTTAAAGAATCAAATCTCGATTTGAAAACTCTGCAATAATATGATACAAGATCGATACTCTAGTATTTCTTAGTATACTATGAAATAGAAGAAGACCTGCTTTTATACCAACATCCTTGTTTTACAAAATAAGATACACAAGAAATTTTCCCGAGACGGACACCTTACACAAATTAAAAATAGTAGAAAATATTATTAAAACTATACAAATACGATAGTAGTAACATTTTTCAGAAAAACTAGAATATTACGACAAACATCCCGTTTGCGAAGCTTGTGTCCAATAGTTAATGGACCCATCTTTAAAACAAGTCTCGGAAAGACACAGACCCAAATACATCCCAACTTGAGTCTTGCGGTAGATGACCAAATACGTCAGTAATTCTTTTCATGCAATATAACTTGCCAAGAACTGGTAAGTGGGTTGGGGCCAGTCTTCTGAAATTATAATTTAAAAACCAGTAAACAGACATATACGCCCTTAAAGTAGGTGCTACCCGTTTGAATTTTCTCTTTGTCCTTTATCCATTGGATACGTCAAAGGCTAATGAAACACTGAGGAAGCAACTAGAACGGGCCGACATGTTCCATTTGATAAAATGCAAGACAAAATCCTTGTTTCTACCAACCAATCACACAATGGGATAAAGGACGCAAAAAAGTTGAGTCAATAGTCAATCATGATGGGGTCAAAATTGCTATCAATAATCAAGATATCAAAGGGCGACCCTCCACTCGATGATATCGGTTTAAATAAGGCAGAAGGTGGGCCTTTGGAATGGGTTTTGCATTCCGAAGATGAATTTGTTGCCCACTTTCAAAATGTTCCAACGGGTGGCGACCTCCAAACAAACCGAGAGCGTAAGCTTCAATAGTGTCGGATGAGGAAGAGAGGAAAAGGGACACCATAACTAGAATGTGGAGGTTAAATGGGTGTAATAATTGTGTCCTCGCTATTGCTCCGCCGGCCAAAAGGAAAAAGCAATAACCAATACCGAGCAACCTGTTCGGTGAAAATATCTTGTACCGTCAACGCCAATAAACTCGACATGGAGGAGGGACTTGAGAATATTTTATGAAACCACAATCCTTTCAAAATTCTAGTTTAAAGAATCAAATCTCGATTTGAAAACTCTGCAATAATATGATACAAGATCGATACTCTAGTATTTCTTAGTATACTATGAAATAGAAGAAGACCTGCTTTTATACCAACATCCTTGTTTTACAAAATAAGATACACAAGAAATTTTCCCGAGACGGACACCTTACACAAATTAAAAATAGTAGAAAATATTATTAAAACTATATACATACGATACTAGTAACATTTTTCAGAAAAACTGGAATATTACGACAAACATCCCGTTTGCAGAAGCTTGTGTCCAATCGTTAATGGACCCATCTTTAAAACAAGTCTCGGAAAGACACAGACCCAAATACATCCCAACTTGAGTCTTGCGGTAGATGACCAAATACGTCAGTAATTCTTTTCATGCAATATAACTTGCCAAGAACTGGTAAGTGGGTTGGGGCCAGTCTTCTGAAATTATAATTTAAAAACCAGTAAACAGACATATACGCCCTTAAAGTAGGTGCTACCCGTTTGAATTTTCTCTTTGTCCTTTATCCATTGGATACGTCAAAGGCTAATGAAACACTGAGGAAGCAACTAGAACGGGCCGACATGTTCCATTTGATAAAATGCAAGACAAAATCCTTGTTTCTACCAACCAATCACACAATGGGATAAAGGACGCAAAAAAGTTGAGTCAATAGTCAATCATGATGGGGTCAAAATTGCTATCAATAATCAAGATATCAAAGGGCGACCCTCCACTCGATGATATCGGTTTAAATAAGGCAGAAGGTGGGCACTGGAATGGGTTTTGCATTCCTGAAGATGAATTTGTTGCCCACTTTCAAAATGTTCCAACAGGTGGCGACCTCCAAACAAACTGAGAGCGTAAGCTTCAATAGTGTCGGATGAGGAAGAGAGGAAAAGGGACACCATAACTAGAATGTGGAGGTTAAATGGGTGTAATAATTGTGTCCTGCTATTGCTCGCCGGCCAAAACGAAAAAGCAATAACCAATACCGAGCAACTGTTCGGTGAAAATATCTTGTACCGTCAACGCCAATAAACTCGACATGGAGGAGGGACTTCAGAATATTTTATGAAACCACAATCCTTTCAAAATTCTAGTTTAAAGAATCAAATCTCGATTTGAAAACTCTGCAATAATATGATACAAGATCGATCCTCTAGTATTTCTTAGTATACTATGAAATAGAAGAAGACCTGCTTTTATACCAACATCCCTGTTTTACAAAATAAGATACACAAGAAATTTTCCCGAGACGGACACCTTACACAAATTAAAAATAGTAGAAAATATTATTAAAACTATACAAATACGATAGTAGTAACATTTTTCAGAAAAACTAGAATATTACGACAAACATCCCGTTTGCAGAAGCTTGTGTCCAATAGTTAATGGACCCATCTTTAAAACAAGTCTCGGAAAGACACAGACCCAAATACATCCCAACTTGAGTCTTGCGGTAGATGACCAAATACGTCAGTAATTCTTTTCATGCAATATAACTTGCCAAGAACTGGTAAGTGGGTTGGGGCCAGTCTTCGAAATTATAATTTAAAAACCAAGTAAACAGACATATACGCCCTTAAAGTAGGTGCTACCCGTTTGAATTTTCTCTTTGTCCTTTATCCATTGGATACGTCAAAGGCTAATGAAACACTGAGGAAGCAACTAGAACGGGCCGACATGTTCCATTTGATAAAACGCAAGACAAAATCCTTGTTTCTACCAACCAATCACACAATGGGATAAAGGACGCAAAAAAGTTGAGTCAATAGTCAATCATGATGCGGTCAAAATTGCTATCAATAATCAAGATATCAAAGGGCGACCCTCCACTCGATGATATCGGTTTAAATAAGGCGAAGGTGGGCGCCGGAATGGGTTTTGCATTCCCGAAGATGAATTTGTTGCCCACTTTCAAAATGTTCCAACGGGTGGCGACCTCCAAACAAACTGAGAGCGTAAGCTTCAATAGTGTCGGATGAGGAAGAGAGGAAAAGGGACACCATAACTAGAATGTGGAGGTTAAATGGGTGTAATAATTGTGTCCTGCTATTGCTCTGCCGGCCAAAAGGAAAAAGCAATAACCAATACCGAGCAACCTGTTCGGTGAAAATATCTTGTACCGTCAACGCCAATAAACTCGACATGGAGGAGGGACTTCAGAATATTTTATGAAACCACAATCCTTTCAAAATTCTAGTTTAAAGAATCAAATCTCGATTTGAAAACTCTGCAATAATATGATACAAGATCGATCCTCTAGTATTTCTTAGTATACTATGAAATAGAAGAAGACCTGCTTTTATACCAACATCCTTGTTTTACAAAATAAGATACACAAGAAATTTTCCCGAGACGGACACCTTACACAAATTAAAAATAGTAGAAAATATTATTAAAACTATATACATACGATACTAGTAACATTTTTCAGAAAAAGCGGAATATTACGACAAACATCCCGTTTGCAGAAGCTTGTGTCCAATAGTTAATGGACCCATCTTTAAAACAAGTCCCGGAAAGACACAGACCCAAATACATCCCAACTTGAGTCTTGCGGTAGATGACCAAATACGTCAGTAATTCTTTTCACGCAATATAACTTGCCAAGAACTGGTGAGTGGCTCGGGGCCAGTCTTCTGAAATTATAATTTAAAAACCAGTAAACAGTCATATACGCCCTTAAAGTAGGTGCTACCCGTTGGAATTTTCTCTTTTTCCTTTATCCATTGGATACGTCAAAGGCCAATGAAACACTGAGGAAGCAACTAGAACGGGCCGACATGTTCCATTTGATAAAACCCAAGACAAAAATCCTTATTTCTACCAACCAATCACACAATGGGATAAAGGACGCAAAAAAGTTGAGTCAATAGTCAATCATGATGGGGTCAAAATTGATATCAATAATCAAGATATCAAAGGGCGACCCTCCACTCGATGATGTCGGTTTAAATAAGACAGAAGATGGGTGCTGGAATGGGTTTTGCATTCTTGAAGATGAATTTGTTGCGCGCTTTCCAAACATTCCAACAGGTGGTGACCTCCAAAAAAAATGAGAGAGTAAGCTTCAATGGTGTGGGATGAGAAAAAGAGGAAGAGGGAGAGCATAAGAAGAAGGTGGAGGTAAAATTGTATCCTTCACTATTGCTCTGTCGGCACAAAAAGACAAAATAATAACCAATACCGAGGAACCTGTTCGGTGAAAATATCAGCTACTGTCAACGCCAATAAACTTGACTTGGAGGAGGGACTTGAGAATGTTTTATGCAAGCACAATCCTTTCAAAATTATAGTTTAAAGAATCAAATCTCGATTTGAAATCTCTAGAATAGTATGATACTAGATTGATCCTCTAGTATTTGTTTGTTAACCAAGAAATAGAAGAAGACCGGCTCTAATACCAACTTATAAAATCCCAGTTTTTCACAACCAAATAAACGAGGAATTGTCCTGGGATGGACACCTCACACAATTTAAAAATAGTATAAAATATTATTAAAACTATACACAAATGATACTAGTAACATTTTTACAAAAAATGAAATATTGCGGGAAACATCTCGTTTGCGGAAGCTCGTGTCAAATATTGAATGGCCCATCTTTAAAATAAATCCCAGAAGTACGCAGACCCAACAACATCCCAACATCAGTCTTGCAGTAGATGAGCAGATACGTCATTAATTCTTTTAATACAATATACCCTTTCAAGAACTGGTCTCCCGGTCCTGAAAACGCTCAGCCTCTGGATGTAGCTAGGACTAGAGGAGTCTCGTGACAGCGCAAACGTGTGCTTCTTCTAAACCCTCGACCTCCTCAACAGTTTCTCGCCAAACATCGCGCTCAGCACGTGTGTCATCTTTCCACCCAGCACGGTCGGGGGGTTCATGTAGTCCAAAGTAGCCTTAAAGCGATGACTATACAGCAACCTGTCTTCTTCCACACATCCCTGAACTTCCCATCTACATGGAAGCCCTTTGGTAGTCCGGATCACACACGTGCATGACCTCACCAACTTCCGATCCTCAACCAGTAGCTCAATCGCCCATAAGCTAACCGTCGTAATCAACTTCCAATATGGTTTCCCCCAAATGCCAAACAACTGCATGCAATAATATCAATCAGTAAACACGATGTGAGAAAGACATGGACTAAACTTGGAACTACCGTACGTACCTTCACTCGTGAGTCTTCCAACGACTTTCTTATCTCCAGCACTTGACCCGTCATTAGTCGATCGTATGCATGGAAAAATCCGTCAGCCTTGCTGATCGAGGTATGCAGCCAGGTCTTCAAGGAGTAGTGAGCGGATTCCACCCTATTTGTGCTTGTGTTTTCGAGATGGAACACCTTGTTCGTGTAGCAACGTGCCCACTTTCACTTCCAAGGGAGCCACTCCAATACCAGATACTATACTAACTCTGGATTGCAGCCTCCTTCTACTAGATTGCTCCATTTTCTGGAAAACATTTGGCTCGTACTAGCATTCAGCACTTGGCCCCATGGACCTCATACGAACTTCTCGGCAATCTCTCTGTTGTACAACTTGGTTAGCCTTCCCTCGATGTTTCTCTTCATGTGCCAAACACAGAGTAAATGTGCCGACAATGGGAATATATCTTGTAGTGCGATTGTCAATCCTCTCTCCTTATCAGTAACAAAGGCATTCATCACTTGACCACCAAGAACGAATCTCAACTAATTTATTGTCCAAGCGTATGACTCCTTCGTTTCGTCTTGTACGTGGAGTCGACCAAGATAACAAAATACCAAGCGTGCAACATCCACATTGACTCCGCGTGAGACATGCAGACATGGGTGACATAGCCTTTCGCGTCCCTGAGGTAAGTAGTAAAGTACCCCAATTTTATTGCTTCTGTCAACGTCCATTGCATTGGGTTCATTCTGCAAAACCTTAATCACCTTATTCTCATCATCTCATTGTAAATATGTTTCATGTTGATCATACTACCATACTCACCGTTGATTATGCTTCGCATATGTCTTTTGGGGGCGTGGTTTTCATCCAACTATCTAATGTGGTCTTTCATCTCGTATGGGAGCTGATTCCGTTGTTGTATCCCTTCACGCCACAACTCGAACTTGTGGTTGTGGTATGGCCTAAGAATCCCTCATTTTACATCATCTTTGATAGTGCCAATCCTCCATTTCCACCAAGCATCAACAAGTTTCAGCCGCACGCACACCATGAACGTACAACCTGAGTACGAAGTTGTAGCTGTACGTGAACTCTCTAAATATGCAGTGGACTGTGATTTTCCCTTGCTACCATGCGAGCAATACAAGTAGAACTGTTTTTCTTCTTTACAGGGGTTCTTCTTATGTGAGCCATGAGTCAATTGAAACCCTAACCTAACGCAATGTCCTTAGCCGCATCACATGCATCGTTGACAGTGTCGTCATCACAACCTGTTTACGAAATAACCGTCATAATTCAACTGTTCTTCAACATTATCATCATCACTAGAACTTCCCTAAACATGGTATAACAAAATGTATCAGTCGGTGTACTATGTTCATAGTATTCACAACTACTCATTTGGTACAATATCGAGAACTTACCATATGGCTCATCACTACGGTTCTTGAAATCCACGAACAATAATTCTACCAATCCTCAACTACAATAATTAGGTTCAACAAATTAAATACAAAACATAAGTGATTATTTATCACGCATAATATTATTAATCATTACTTTTAATCAATAAACGACTGTGAGTACACAAAATATTAATAACCAAATTGTATATATTATATAATTATAACTATTAACATTTATGATAACATTCATTATTAAGATTAATATTTAATATATTATACATATTATACAATTACAACTTTTAATTTCAATAATGATATTACTAATTTACGAGTTAAAATTCGTAATACACAAATTTAACAAAAAAATATTATAATTAATATTTATTATTATGTACATATTACATAATTACAACTATTAATTTCAATAATTAATATTATTAATTTAAAAATTCAAATACATAAATACAAATTTTAAATAAAAAATATTATGATTAATATTTAATATAATGTATATATTATATAGTTAGATCTATTAAATTCAATAATTAATATTCTTAATTTACGAATTAAAATACACAAATACAAAAAAAGCATAAAAATAATAGCGTCGCCATTGAATGGCGATGGTGTACACAACATAGTCGCCATTCAACGGCAACGGTTTATCAAATGATGACGGTCATGAGCGGTCGTCGTCGTTGAATGGCGACGGCATTTTGTGGCGGTCGCTATTCAATGGCGACGGTATGTACCGGCGACGGGAAGGCGAGACGGCGGCGGCGGAACGGCGATGGAGGAACGACGGCAGCGGAAAAAGTAGGCAATTTGATTGGTTGTGTCAAGTGGTATAAAAATTTCTCCATTTTTCGGATATTATAAAGAAATTGGTTTTTACTGTTTCAGGGGCATTTTCATCATTTCAACTTCAGATTTCGAACGTTATGGCGTTTTGCAGTAAAACGTAGGGTGTTGTATAGAAATTCAGTAAAAAAATAACGAAACTTTTGGTCAAGTAGCTAGATATGACAGTGACTAAAAAAACATAAGGCCAAAGTTGCCATCAAAATCATTCGGGCTACATTTGTCAATCCGTTGAAAGTTAGGTTTAGATTTGGGTAATGGTCCAAAATATAATGAGGTGGGACCGATTTTTTAAGAAATAAGTACCTAAAAAAATAAAAAGTACAAAAAATTATGTAACATGTCCAAGACATAAACTTGGGAATTCAACATATCCACAATCACATTCATACATGGGGATGAAGGGTGAATCGTTTTGGAATCCATAATATGAAAATAAAAAATAAAAAAGTTTAAAGTCAAAATAAACAAACGGAAGAAGAAGGAAAGAAAAGGAATGAGAGCAAGTAAAAGAAAAAAAAATGAAAGAACGTCATCATAATCAGTGATTGTCGTCTTCCGAAAAAAGCAGAGATCGTCGGAGAACAACGACTCAATGTCGACGCCGATAATTGTCGGCAGAGATCAACGTGAGAGAAAAAAATATATACAAAAGAGGCGGTTAACATAAACTTAACTTAATTAAATAATTTATTTAATAAAATGTGAAATTTGGATTGCAATTACATATTTTGTCCTTAAAATATTCAACACATTTAGGGAAAAGAAAGTAAGAAAGATTAAAATATCTAAAAAATCTAAACTATTATATCATAATAATAAAATAAAAAAATTTGAAATATTATCATATGACAACAAATAACCCTGTTATGATAACAGGTTTTCTGATTATTAATGTTGGTGCTGGTCCACGTACTACTGGTCCTTACCTACAACTTTATGAAAGAATGTTGTTATAGCCGATGCACCAATGCTCTGATAGCTGAGTTGTTGTGTGGTATTGTACTCATTGGCTTTCGTCATGAGTTCGAGCACTTGTACCATCATCCTCCTTCAACATTATCACCGATGCACACGCCTTGTTTTACACCAATCTCCAATAAACATGTGGATGAATTGATTACGATGATAACTACTCCAACTTGACCAAATTGAGTGAACCACAACAATGATTATTGCACACATATGAAGAAAACAATGATTATTGACACACATTACCGTCAAGAGTTTTACATTGAAGAACCAACGACACTTTTTTATTTCATAGCATTGAATGTAGTAAGTAGTAAACTCTAATTTTGACAACTATTCATTGGCTTTTTTATGTCCAAATTCTGCGGTAGCATGGGCTGCCCGCGTCAAAACATCAGAAATCCACACTGCTCCTTTGGCAAAGTAACTGCTGTTCACTACTGCGTTGGCAGCCGCTGCAGCGCTTTTTCCTGTAATGGTAGCTGCAGTTACTGCTGCTGCTCCCGTGTACAACACTGCTGTTTTCGTTATATCCGAAACGTGGTATTTCTCGTCTATGAATTTTGCAGTTTCCATCCCTGATTGTATCGACTCTGTCAGTCCAATTCTACTGCTCAGTTCTGCTACCTTGGCTGCTGCGGAAGCTGAAACCTTATGAGATTCGTCCAGAGCTTTGGCCTTCACCAGCGCGTCTTTCCCCAAGATGTATCCTTTTGCCAGCATCGTTTTCACAACTTCTTGAGCCACCGTTACCGCTTCTCCAGGGGTTGAAGCTAAGTGATTCGCATGATGTTCCTGCGTCAGTTGTCCATTATATGTACAACAAGTAAGCCCATCTTATGTACAACAAGTAAGCAACTGTCAACATTATTTCATAAGGGAAGACTAAACAGGCAAAAAGAGTGAAGAGAGTAGGGAGAAAACTTCATTTTAGACACATTCCTTATCAACAACAAAATCTCTAGAGTTCTTCAAAGAAGCTATAAACCTCATAACCAGCTTTCCATGAAGGAGTGTTCCAGGGATTAGATTCATCTATGTGGGTTCCCCATACTGAAATGCATACCCGTTGATCCAGAATCGTAGCTCCCTGAAAATGACCGAGATAAAGATCATTCAAGTACTGACGTAGCTAACGCAAAGAGACAAATGACTCGTGCCAATTGAGAGCACATGGGTAATGGGTTAACCAGCAGATGCAGTGCAGGAGCAAATAGTACTCACTCACTTCATCACATATATGCATCTTAATTACCCCATAGCACCCAAGAAAAGGTTTGAACCCGCTAGCATTACTGGAACTAAGAAACTTACATATACAGTATTAGTTTCTAATGTATCCAGCTTAACTAAAAGAGTATGATTACCCATTTTCATGACCAGAAGGTCTCATCCATCCATCCTCAGAAATTGGTATCTTAAGAGATGCCAGGTGATCAAATTGTCTCTGGTACAATGTCTTAGTGGTCAAGAGATAAAAGTAACAAAAATGCATAGAGAAACTTACACTCAGGAGGATGGCAGTTTGAATAGCATAGGCATCTCTAAATGTAACATAGGCTGTGCAAGCATATTCGCCGGACCTGCTTCCACAAACAACTCACGTAAGCTGGAATGGAAGGACTGTATTCCTAGTTGAAGAAGCCGAGAATCAAGAACATTACCTGATGATCTCAATGTGCTCAATCGCACCACAGTGAGCGAAAAAATCGCGGACATCCTTGTCCGTTACTATATGAGATAAGCTAGTAACTTCAATGGTATATCCGCTAGGATACATGTTGCTGCAGATGGTAGAGAAATTGAAGTCTGGATGAGAAGGTACATATTGTAACACTATCATTAACCTATGATATAAAAGGATCAATTTTAGGGTCAAGAAAACAACAACATTCCTCACTTCAAAGCCTTACAGTAGAGAGAAAATGCTATGCTATCTTCTGTTGGTAAGAAAGATAAGATAAAGTCAGCGGAGGACCATATATCATCCATCATACATACATGTAATTTATCATGCCAATACACAACTTCTGCTGCTGTATCTTATTTACTATCTTGAGGTCCATAACATTCAGTGGTCCCTCATCCCATCTCAATCTTTGCGCCAATCTTTTGTGCAATTTGCAATCTCCTAGGAAATGTAGCTTACTCTAATCACAATGGTAAGGTTTGCAGGGTACCCAATGCATAATTATCACAATTCAACTCAGTAGAGAGCAATAAAACTTGGCTTGTCCTAATCCAAATCTTAATGGGGCGGGGCTAGGAACAGAAACTGGGATGAAGAGGGAAATTTGCTCACCAAACAGTTGACTTCACTTGAGAAACTGATTAAACAAAAAGACAAAATTAGAGAAGAATCCAATAGACGCTCACTCCAATGCAATCTTTACGATACCCAAGAAGAAGAACAGATTCGGCAGCATAATTCATCAAACAAATTGTACTAGTAGTTAAATAAAATCTTATAAAAAGGTCTGGCAAGAAAGAAAGAGAGATGGAATTTTTAGTTAGTAGTCCGTAATCAATAGCGAAAGTCTGGTTAAGGAACAAAAGTCTACTTACCGACCAAAGCGACCCTTTTGAGAATGACTGACTGGTTAATCAATCCATCAAGAAGAAGAAGACGAAGAGGAAGAAGAACTCTAGTCAAGAGGCAGAAAGCTCCGAGCCTGAATTAGAGAGTTTAGATTTGAGGTCTCGAGGAGGCCATAGATAAAGTTGGTTACAGTAAAGCAACTGTAGCCACCAATTTGATTATATTTCCAAATAATTGCATCTTTGACTGTGACTGGAGATAACAACAACCCATATCCCACGCGTATCCAGTACAATGCGCGTGGATATGAATTCTATGGTGGATTACGGGATTTAACTGTGGAAAGAAGTAGGAACAGCACTCTTGTTTACAGACGAAATTGTAAGAAACCCCATTGAAACAAACAAGGACTTTAGCTAAACGGGTGAATGCGTACGCCGTTCCCAAAGACATCGAGTGTAGTGTAGTGATATATTGAATGAATGTCCCTACCTGCCTGAAGTGACCATATTATCATTAACACATTCTGTTTCACAAAAGTCTTTATTGTTTTTTTATTACAGCATTCCCAAGCTTTCCTTGAAAAGCTTCCAACTTGCATTTGATTGAGCCAGTCTCTCTTTGGCTCTCAGCCGATTCTCCTTAGCTTGCTTGTGTTCTCTGTGTTTAGTCTTCAGCTCCCCCAGTTCCCTGGAAGCCTCACTGTTGGCCACTTCCATTTCGGATACTGTTAAGCTCTTCTCTTGAAAGAGTTTGTGTTTAAGAACACCTAACAGCTGCATTTCTGCCTCCACCTTCATCACTTCTTCCTCGATTCTGGAAACTTCAGACTCCAGGAATGCAAGTTGCTTCTGTCGCTGAACAAGGCTCCCCTCCAGCTCCTTCCTCCCCTGTGCTGACGAAGTTTCAACCTCGTGGGAACTTTCAATCATGGACAAAGATCTCGGGACGGTGTTCCTAAACTCAACCACGCGTGACACCAAGCCCTTCAGCACCGACTTCTGGAATGGATCAGTTGCATGCTCGGCCATTTTCACCACAAGTTGTTGTACATTGTCGAACTGGTTGGCCTGGCAGATAGCCTCTAGTGACATATCTAGGAATTCCAGCAGATTTTCCTTTTCTTGCTGTGGGAAATCACCAGAAGCATGATGGTTGGCATCATTGGTGGTCGATACAGCTGGTACTCCATCGACTGAAGAAGTAGATCCCCAAATACTAGCTATAGTTGAAAGTTCTGCAATTAGATTCTTTGAAGTGAATTGAACACTTGAGGAGGAGGGAGACGCGATGGTGTTGGTCCGAGCAACCTGAAACCCAAGCCAATGCACATGGAAAAGAAAAGCGTCAAGGCTTTGCAGCTGCAGCAAGCAAAACGAGAATGAGAAGCCGTTTGTTTACCTTGGTGGATAATGGGGGAGAAGTGGAATCACCTTTTGATTGATCCTCTGCTGCTGCAGCCTTTGATAATCCGACTTCCTGCATGCCAACAATAAGAGCCACGTCAGTCAAACAATACGTAGGGTGGTAATAGCATATCATCAAATATTAATTGTTGATGACACTCAACCGTTGAAACTCGAGCTTTAACTATGAGGGTATCGTCAACGATGAACCCTTGACGACGATTGTGAAGCTCGCTGAGACTAATAAAAGATGTGAATCCCCAATCTTCCTCTTCTTCCTTAAACACATGTTTTGAACCTGCGGATAAAGGATCATGCAGAAACGTATTCCAATTCGAACTTACATACAATGGTCATTTAACAACAGCTACCAACTCCTACCTACTATAATAACAGTTCAAATTTACGTGTTCCAGATGTGTTAAGAACAAGTCTGTAGATTTATCTAAGAAACTGCATGCGTGAATCAGAAACCAAAATTACAAAAAAAAATAGGGAGTAAGAAGAGGGTACAAAATTTTCTGGAGCGGGTGGGGTTGATTTGGTTGACAAGAGTAATGTTGAAGTCAGCGTATTTAGTCCATCCATCACCCATGCTTTCCCAATCCGCAAAGTCCAGATACAGGGACAGGAAATCAACATCATTTCCCTTTGGGAAACAGAGTACTTTCCTGCATCCCAAAATCACAAACCCTAACATTGACATGATCAAATAATATTTTGGGGGTGGGGGGGGGGGGGGGGTGGAGGCGGAGGAGGGGAGATACCATCTGTGACCGCCTACAAGGAATGCATCTGAATAAATCTCCTCTTTCAGCTTTGAGAAATTGGAGATCCTCCATGTGAAGTCCTTTGTATCCAGCACCATCTCCCCATCCCCTGCCTCCTGACTTTCCTCCGTCATCGCAAACTCTCCTTCCTACCTATATAACCTGGGAATCGGATGGTAACAATTAAGTTGGAATTGAGAGGGAAAAGGGAGAAATAAACTTCAAGCTTGCTGCATGCAGGGAAAGTTAAATTAAAGATGGTAGAGAGTAGCTTAGTAGCTTGAATTTTATCTGGGGAATTTGGCAATGAACCTCGGAGGAAAGGAAATGGCCGGGCTCTTTTGCATGCAAGACAAAGAAGGGATTTATTTCAGCTCTCAAAAGTTTTGAGTGGTGGTCTCCGTCGGCGTCCAGGAGAAATGAGACTGTTGTCGTCAGACTTCTAAACAACTGTATATACACTACAAATAATTGTACTTTGCAATGGGAGATGGGAAAGATATAATGTTAATTGTTGTAAAAAGTTTAAATATTAATTTAATTAAGATAGATTTATTAAGTTATAATTGATTGGATTATGATTTGAACGGTTACAAGTTTATGAGGGTAAAATTAGGACGGTTGCTTCCTAAGTGGAATGAAAAAATTCGGATACCCTATTGTGGCAACAGGAATTTTTGTTGTCACTTGACAACACTAATTTAAATCATCTATTTATTTAATTAGGTATAATTTAAATTTAATGGTATAAATTAGTTGGACTGTTAAGTCATTTAAAAAATTGTCATTTCAGTATTGAATGTCAGTGTTTTTACTCCAAAAAGTTTTGATTAAAGAAGCGAAAGATATTTGCAATCATGTCCCCGTTCTGAGGGTGGTTTGGGGTGAGGGACCTTTGTTCCTGAAATGATGCTAATACCGTACGCTATTTTTTATCTCTTTTTATTAAAAGTGGTTCACTTGAGGTGGCGTGGCTCTATAAATATCGTATTAAGGCTCGTAATTTTTGAGAAATTAAAAGCTCATCTGAATTATAGATTTGAAAAAGGATTTTCAAAATCTGTAATGTTTATGGGCATTTTATGTCGTTCAATGCTGTCGGAGCTCCGATGTGAGATGGGAAGCCAATGCCTCGTTTCTGCTTGAAACAGGTGTGGGAATCCTTGCGATTTAAGCAGCCTGTTGTGCCTTAGATTAATCTTATTTTGAGGGGTTGGCAGATTCCTAACTCAAGTGTTCTGAGTTGATTTGTCATTACTAATCATATCAATATGAAAGAGTAAATTGTTAAATGGGTCGCTACTTTGGATATTTCTTGTTTGCTTTGCAACTAGGGTGTTGAAAATAAATAAAAAACATGTGTTCTTTGAGTGTGAGTACTCCGCTACAGTCCTCAAGAGCTTCTTCCAGATATGTTGAATTGTGTTGATTGAGATGTTAATATCAAGTTTGTTTGTGAGAAGTGGGGTGATTCTTCAGTGATTGTGAAGGCAAAAAGGATGATATGGTGCATTATGGTTGGCAGTATTTGGAAAGAAAGATGAAGACTTTATTTTGGTAACAATCAGACTTGGGAGCTCCTTGTTTTGTAGATTAAGCAGGATGCTATTTTTCGTACTAATGGGAGGATTAGAATGGAAGAGCTTGGTTGGTAGTGGTGATATATTTTTTTTGTAATTTTTACTCTTGTTCTGTTGTGAGTGACCTAGGTATGAGAGGGATATAGCTACTGAAATCATTCATTTGCAGATTTTTTTGTTGTTGGTTATAAAACTTATGTTTGTCCTCATTGTTTTCTTCATGAAATGAAAATTAATTATTCATATAAATTTATTTTATTTTATTATTCAAATTAAGTGATAAAAATATTGCATTTATTTTTATTTTTCATTTTTCAAGTCTCTTTCTCCAATGTAATTCGATACCACAATATCAAAATCTTGTACCTATAAATTCATAATATACAAAAAAAATCAATATAAAAAAATTACTCTCAGATACCGCGTAAAAAAAAATTATCAGTACCTGTAATTAATATCGGATATCAACATCAATAAAAATGGACACGTCCAAAAAATCTAAAATATAAAAAATCATAAGTAGTTACTAACATCTCCAATATATGACCTTAAAAGTTGGATCCAACTCTTCGATTTCAAGGTTGAGATTTCTGCTACATGCTGCTATATAAAATACAAAGTTGTCTTCATTTATTTTCACGTGCACATCATTTATCAATCAAAACTATAAACCCTATATTATATTTATTGTGGGTTATAATGATTTTACCACTGGTTTCCAAGTTTGGTTTCCAAGTTTAAAAGATTGTTGAAAAGTTTTAGATCCGAAATTATTGATCTAACAAAGACGAACCCACTAAACAATATATATACATATATAACCAAGTTTTTTATCAATTCATATCGTAAATTACCTTCACAGTTGGAAAAACTCACACAGATCGAAAATCAGCATCCATGTTCTTAATCGAAGGTGAAGGGGAAAAGGTTCCGCAGGGGAAAAAATCATAGGATTTGGATAGAGTAGTGAATTGGGGGATCTGGGAATAGATGGGGATTAGGGGGACCAAGTCTTGTTTGCCGTGCGTGGGATCGTAGTTAGCTGAATCATTGACAATGTGGGCAATGATTTCACTAGGGGTCGCAAACGAAATTAAAAAGATGGCGGGGGTGGGTTTTTTTGTTAAATAGAAAAAATTCCTAATTATATAGTACTTTCACATATTTATTTTTTTAGGTGGGTGTTTGTCATGTAACAATAAAAATTAGTGTTGTTATAGCTGGTTTTCCTTATCTAATATGATTCTAATTTTAAGATTTTTTAACGGATCAATTGAGGTTATATTCTATTAATATAATCATGTTACGAACTTATGAACAATTTAGAATACTAATAAGGTTGAGTTGGTTTGAATTGGACATATCAATCGAACGTAAGAATAACTCAAAATAATTTTTTTCCTAAAATAGCATAACTCATAACATGATACTTCTTTTAATAATCTCTTAACAGGCCTCATGAGGTCATATTTTTATAAGTTAATCGGTTTACGATCATTATCTCTTGACTAATTTAGATACTGATTGAGTTGACATTGGAGATGTTCTAATTATCATTTTTAAACTATTACATATTTCTAACTTTGAATTAAAATGTTGGGTACCTATTCTCAAAAAGTTAATTCTTTACTACATATTTATTTAATTTCAATCTATCAATGATCTCTTTATGTTCGCGGTTCAATATATACATAAGCTTCAGTTCAAATTTCCATTTTGTTCCTTTAATGTAAATTTCACTTAGAGTGTTTTCTTCTCTCAACTCTCATATTAGGTATTTAAATATACATTAGGTTTATGCAATATGAATGCATGTCTATTGCTCCTTTCAAATATAAGGATCAGGTAGAATGTTGTATTTTAAGATTTTTCATGTTGAATGTGTAGTGATCCATTTGGCTTTTGAAGTAAATACATACATAGATGCATGCATATCTATTGTTCCTTTCAAATATAAGGTTCGCTAAGAATACTTCATTTTTAGAATTTGGCAGTTAAATGTTTGAAGATACATCAAGTTTTGAATTAATTAATATAATGCACTAATGCATATCCTATTCTAAATTTTATTCATAACATAAATTGATATATATTTTACCATTCCTCCAACTTTAGATGTGTTGAAATAACTTAAAAGTTAAGTGAGTATGGATGTTTAAGACCATTACAATGATAATGATCATTTGTAGGAAAACTTAATGTCAAATAGTTATACTCAAGTTAATTTATATACATATCGTCAATAATAACATAAACAAAGAATCTCAAATCGGCCGACAGGCCAAACACTATCTAAGCTCCAACTTTAGACGTATTGAAAGAATGTAAAAGTTAAGTGAGTTTAGAGGTCCTAAGAGCATAGCAATGGTTATGATCATTTGTAGGAAAACGTATTCCAATTAGGCATATTGAAGTTAATTTATCTAAATTTTCAAGAATAACATAAACAAGAGAATCTCAAATCAGCCAACGGGCAAAACACTATCCAGTCATAAAATACTAGTTTTGAGGAGTGCCTAATTCTGGTTATCGGTTAGTTGATTTGTAAATTATAATGTATGTTTGTAGGCTTGACAGTATTATTCGTACTCGCGTATTTGACCTTATCCGGTTCAATCGAAGCGGGAGATACCCATATTGAACGGGTTATGAGGCGGTTATAGGGAATACCCACTAAAAGTGAACGGGGACGATCAGGTATGGGTTTAGGTACCCTGCCCCATACCCATACTTTACCAAATGTATAAAACTACCTTACAAACTTGATATAATAGTTACCAAACATAACCCTAAACCAAAAATCCCTCATTTTGTTTCCAATTAAGAGCGGCTCTGAATTCTCCACGACCACGATTCCACGAATCCACATCCGGAGTTACCCTAACGATTATGTGATAGTCTTATTTTTGAAATTTTTAATTCGAAACGGCTAAACAAACAAGAGAAAGGTCTATAGGATGTATCTTATAGACCGGATCAGACGATATGTTTTGCATTTGAATTTGAATCTTGATATGACGACCTTCATTTCTCCTGGGACAGGGGTATCAGCCTATTTTCAATAAACTAATTTCTATTTTTTACTGCGCAAATATCAAATTCAAAATTCAAATGAATTTGGGGATTCAAATCCACCAAATATTTCCCTTTGTCACCATTCTGACACGCACATCCATTTCTCCCAAATCTTCCCTATCTTACTACTCACCACCCTCACTTACTTCGCATGACCCTCTCTCACTTCTCACCTCATCTCATCAAACCTTATCTCTTCCCCGTATCTTCCGGTGACCAAATCCTTCAGAAAAATTAACTGAGATGGTTCCTCGACGGTTCCTCAACTTCTTTTGGTGGTTACTCTATGTCATTGTTACTGCTTACCTGCAACCTATAAATACAAGGGGTTCATTTTTCATCACTTGTTCCTCAAATCTGGTACTACAAATGGGTAAAAGTAGGGATTTCATGCCCCTTCTGACAAACCCTAAGCAAGTAACCCTACAAAAGCATAGATAAAGCGTCATCTCGTCTGAACAACACAGAAAGTTTAGCTACTCATGGTTCCGGAAAAAAAATCACAAGAGAAGAGAAGAAAAATCGGAGAAGACGACATGTTCTTCGTGGAAATCCCAATCTTTGACTTGATGATTTGCCCTTT
This sequence comes from Linum usitatissimum, assembly GCA_030674075.2. Lineage (NCBI taxonomy): Eukaryota > Viridiplantae > Streptophyta > Magnoliopsida > Malpighiales > Linaceae > Linum > Linum usitatissimum. Next base: position 4,841,674 of record JAUJYP020001424.1, read on the forward strand.
GACTTGATGATTTGCCCTTTGCCAGTCGTGGTTGATCCTCTTGCTTCAATCGTCTCTCTAGAACTCTAGCTCTCTCCAAGAGCTCGAAAATATGTGTATATTGAAGTATATCTCGTCCACAGGGGTCTCGGGGTATTTATAGACTTCTGGACCGAGTTGTAGAAGGAAAAGGACTTGAAAACCCGTATGGGGGTGGGACACAGCGTGCTCCATATGGAACACACTGTGTTCCATGAACACGGCCGTGTTCCTGGACGTGTTCGGCCCCTGTAACTTTCTCAGGCAATTTCAACGGAGGAACACGCCGTGTTCCTTCATTATACGGAATTTGACCATAGTATCAACACAAAAGTTGTAGACAATCGAATTATCATTTCAACGTCGCTGACCTTGCATCAATTGGACTTCAGAGCGATGAGTTATGCTCAAAATACTAAACAGCGACGCTTTCTTCCTAAGTCGAACGCTTAGAGTTGTTCCGGCCTCCCCGTCATGTCTTGGTTTATCTCGAAATGTCATATGACATCTGAAATGTACCAAAAACATACCAAACACCATAATACGGCCCCGAGGGGCAAGAGAACGAAACATGTACTCAAAACCTGAATTTGAATACATTTCGACACACAAAAATATAGTTTATAACGAGTACAGGTGTGTCGAAAATACATCACATCACGCCTTGTGGCTTGCACTATTCTTACTAGACTTCTTTTTTTTGGTAACGTGGTTGCAATCCCCCAACTGCCTTTTTCTTGTTGTGTAGTACCACCGTAAACAGTTCCTTCACTGTATAGCATAGTTGATCCTACAGTTTGTTCACTTCGGGGTGAGGGGCTTGTTCATAAAATACGAGGGCTTATTGAACCTAAGGCATACAACTTAGTTATAACATATGTATAAAAAAGACATAATATAGTTATAAAGAACGTTCACATAAAATATGCAATTGACTAACCTGCATAGGCAATCCATCGGCGGCGGCATCAAAGAGGTGTGCAACTTGTCTATCCTATAGACAGCCGTGATGATAGCTCCAAACCGTGCATACATCCTCACATATCTTCCCCCCTCCTCTTCGTCTTTCTATAATGACCAATGAATGAACAAGTCCTCAAAACCAAATCTTGCCTCTCTAGTCCACCTCTTCAAAATATAAATATCTAGCAAGGTGTTGAACTTTTTGTTAGAAAACCTAGCTAGGATGTGCATCACAATTAGTGTGTGTCTACAAAGTATGTCAATTGTACCCCAACATTTGCATTCGCAATCCACTTCATCGGCTAGGGCACGTGCTCGGACAACTCTATCATTGAGTCATTGGTTTCCCTCCATCTTGTATACCACGTAAATGCCTTCATCCTCGAAACACTGGTCTTGAACATACTCCAAATAGTATCTGTGTACACGTTTAAACTACTATTTGAATATTATGAACATCTGGGGTGTGTACTCCTTAAATGCTTTGGTCACTAAATTATTATACCCAAAATTATTGAGAGGCTTTGTGTTCCTCGAATGGAAGTCAACTTCATGTTTCGCACTTCTTCTGCTTTTAACCATCCTACAGGTAGAATAACAACATAATTACCACAGTACGGCGACATAATAGGCCCATAATACCTGTCAAAGTAAGGGAAAAATTCGATAATGCTCTTATCCGCACTTAGGTACCCGCATATTATTCCATTGCATGACTCCACCAGCTGCGTTGAAACCATACATGCCGTATAATGGTTCTCGACCCAAGAAAAAGACCATTATTCACGATATGGATGAATGTAGTATAATCATTTATGACGACTTGTACCACCATTTGGAAAGCACTATTTAATCATAAGCTTCCAAGCAAAATCAAAATCAGCAACTGAGTCGACGTTTAGAATAAGAACAGAAGATGCTTCACAAATTCTTTCGTGAACTGTACGCTCAAATTGTGCTTTGCATTCTGGAGTATATGGAAGGTACACAATGCATGATACGTCTTGGGCATCTTACTCTTTAATGCTAGTCCCATTGACTTATCTTGGTCAGTAAAAATTGTCTTTGGTGCCTTCTCGCGCATGCACCTTAGGAATGTTCGAAAGAACCATTCAAACGATTCTTTGGTCTCGTCGTACATTTGGCATGCTCCAAACACTACAAAATATAATAGCCTAGCATTAGACACTTAACAGCGGCCAATACTGTTGCCGTTGTTAGGATTCGTAACATTAACGCTCTAACAACGGCCACTTAACCCATTGTTAGAATTTTCTACCTAACAGCGGCCACGTGGCCATTTTTAGGCTTAAATCCTAACAGTGGCTATGTGGCCGCTGTTAGGATACTATTATAAATCCCAGAAATGCGACAGAACCAGCAGCAGCAATTTCATTCCCTCTCATCTCCTCTCCTCTCCTCTCATCACAACACTATCACCGACAAGCAGCTGTCAGCGTTCGTCCGGCTGTCTGGTCTATCCGCTTCGATCCTAGCACCCCCTACCGGCAACCTGTTGTTCGATTCAAGGTAAGTGATGCCTTAAACCCTAATTCTTACAAATTTTAGGTTTGTTATTGATTGGGGTTAAAATTGATGAAATTAAAAATGGTTATAGGTGAATGGTAAATAGTTTGTTTGAACCATAAATATGAAGTTTTGGGTGTACAATTGCATAGATTTTAGGATTTGGAAATTGTGGGGTGAACCCTATTCTTAATTTGGGGCTTTTTGTTGGATGATGTTAAATTCTGTAATTTAGGTTGATATAGAGTAAATTTGATGTCAACAGGATATGTCCACGATATATGATTAAGAAGATGTTCAAAATCTTAGCTTTGGTTTGATTGTTGATGTTAGTTTAGGAATTAGAGTTATTGGTTTAAGAATGTACATCTATATATATTAAGTATTTTTAGTTGATTCTTGTTCTAACTTGATGCTTGTTTGGAAGGTCTACATCATTATATTGGTCAAGACTAATTGAAGAGGTTAAAGTTGGAAGTTCGCGAGGTATCGAAAGAAGGTAAGAATTTTGATCCTCTAATTATAAGTTAAATAAGTAAAATATAGCTATAATGTGAACGTGTATATGAACTAGCTAGCTTGTTTTGTGTTTAGAAGTTATTATAAATTTCTTTGATTTTTATGTGAACTGTTTAACATATATACTAAAATATTATACACTAATATAATTAATATATTATCATTGTCACTTAGGTAGATATATATTAATATATTATCATATTTTTATGATATGATGATTTAAATTGTGTTAATTAGTAGTATAATACAATTAATAATCTAAGATGGGGAGGGATATGATTCGTCTACAATAATGGCATGAGCATATACAAAATTAATATATATTTAAGGATCACTAAAATTTACAGCTAAAAAAGAAAGTATACCTTGATTTTGACCTGGATTGATTGTTACATTCAGAGCTTCTTGTGGCAGGTGCTCAACCACTACATCAGGGGGAGGATACTGAGATGGTAGAAGGGCTCGGCGATCAGCATGGCAGTCACGAACTAATAAGAATCTCGTATCATTATGAAGAATCATCTCCACAAGTCCTCTTCCTATTTGCAGGTATTTCTTTTTGCTTGGTAAAGATCCAGATTAATATGAGCAGTCTTCGTATTTAGGAAATAATTTTTTTCTTACTTTTTTAAAAACTAACATAACTCCTTTAATTTAATTTTGATTTTGATTTTTTTTATATATAGAAAGACACATTTTTAAAAAACCAATCTAACGATATCAAAATTGGTCATTCGAAAGTGGATGTTGAGCCAATGCATAAAAAATATCTCATATAACATGCACATAACATAGTCATACTATAATGTAGACGTAATGTAGGCAGTAGCTCTGTGTTGTTTATTTGGACATCTAACTTAATTATAAGACATCAATTTTCCAATGTTGTTCATTGGATTCAACAACCACCACCAGAGTGTTGTTTTTGGTGCATGCCTTATGTACAACGAGACAATTGAGTCATTTGAATGGTTATTTCGTACATTACTAAGGTGTATGTAGGGAGAGGCAGCTAAGACAATTTTTACTGACCAAGATCCGGCGTTGGCAGCTGCGTTGAAGAGTGATATGGCAGAAACTTACGATGCTTTATGCACGTTCCGCATTCTACAAAATGCTAAGAGAAATCTCACCGATTTTTTCACGCCATAATTTGTTCGGCATTTGCTCTTCCCATTCTACCAAGCTGACACTGAAACAAATTTTGATATTGCATGGAACCTGATGATAAGGGAGTGCTTTCCTAATGGGGGCGATACTGGCCATAAGTGGCTTGACTATATTATTAGGTATCGAACTCAATGGTCTTCTGCACGGGTAAAACTCATTACCCAACTGGAATGCGATCTACCCAATTGGTCATTGTATAATGCAATAGTTTGGGGGTTCCTTAGTGCAGACAAGACAATTGTTGAGTTCTTTTCGCATTTTGAGTAGTACGACTCAATACTTCCTTCTTAGTACATGTTTGTTGTGTCTTCCAACCGTGTTCTATATGTCTTCTAGTTACGTTCTATTTTCCTTGTACTCTTTTTTCTACCGTTGTATACCCAGGATGGTGCACAGTAGAAGGAGAGCAGAGAGGGACGCTAATTTCGTGGCTAAGAACACTAGGCCATGCAACAACTTCGGGTGTAGTACAATTGTCAATAAGGCAGAAAATGAGGACTTCCAAGTACAGTATGTTAGGGTTCATGAATACAAACTAGTGCCCCTAGCAGGTTCTAAAAGAGAGGCAATTTGTGTTGTGTACAAGATTCACAACAACGAGCCTATGGGTGATAGGGTTATAAGAAGTGACGTAGATGTATGGGAAGTTGAGTGTGAATGCAAATGGTGCGGCACAATGAGAATTCTCTACCGACATGCACTAACGGTTATAACCTCTACCAGACATCTATTATGGCACGGTGGACTAGAGGGGTGCATAGGGGCTTCAACGTTTTATATCTGGTTAAGCCTTAAACTAAAGAGGAGGCCAAAGAAGAAAGGTTCATTCGGTTGCATGCTAAGTTTGGCTCCATTGTATGGGCCATTTATAGGATTGAAGAGCTGGAGCCATTCATCAACTCAGAAGTTGATGGATTAGCTAGAGCCATATATGACCAGGGAAAGGGTGTTATCCCAAATCCTTGCTACAAGTGTCATATTCCACAAGGAACAGTTCACTAGCTTCTACTCAATGTTTGGACATGGTTTAAACTACCAATGATTCAAAAGTGGTGTTCTCTAAGTTATCAACTAATTTACTAAGATTTACTAAGAGTATTGAAAGCAATTCAAAGCAATTTAACTAAACAAAGCAAGAGAGTGAGAAGGTAAAAAAAAGGAGGGTTGCTAGACTTCGGGTGTTAGATTATGCTCAAATCCGACTCACTAGGGAAATTGGACAATTTCGACAAGGTTTATGATTTGATACTTCTCTAGACACTTGAAGGAATCCAAAATAAGGTCATGTAATGGATTACCACTACCAATTCAAAAGTGATCAAGCCAATTGGTAGTGAACACAAGGTATTCAACAAAATGTCTAGGTGCTTAGAAAGACTTAATGACACCACAAACACCAATCAAGGAGTGATACTCACCATTTGACACCCTCAAACAACCCAATCACTGAAGTTTCCACTATCTACGTGATTACGTAATGAAATGCACTCTAAGTGTTCGATGAAATGTCACTAAGGGAATCCTCACACTAAAGGTTGAATTGGGGTGTGGCTTGGTCCATACACACCTTACTTCAATCTTGGATTAACAACCTACTCAATTCAATCACAATTAAGAAAAATGAAAGAGTACATTCTACCTAAATCAAGTCATGGCACAATCTAGGTTGAAAACACCATTATCCAAGCAATACTCATAACCATAATCAGCACCCAAGTGTATCCAACCCTTCAAAATGAGGGGATTATCCTAGCACATCACAACACCCTAATCTAACAACTGTAATGGTTTAGTCAATCATCATGACACTAAAATTAAGGAAATGAATAAAATCACCATCATCTACAAGTATGAAGAAGGTGACGAGAGTAGGACCCTTCCTCCAAGCTCTAGCACTCTAGTGCCTTCAATCCTTGGTCTTCTAGTCATCCAATACTTCTTTTATGCTATGTTTGGCAAAGGGAATGTGAGATGAAATAGGAATGTGAGTGATTCTAGGGAATTTAAAATAAAAAATGCTTAGGATTCTTAAATTCCTTCGTTTGGATACACAAATGAATGGAAAACTTAACAGGAAACTAAACATGAGATAATAATTTACTTGACTAAAATTCCCTTATCATCAACAGCCACAATAGTTCAAATTGAAATAGTATGGATTTGTTCAACAAAAGAACAAGTCAGATGTCATCTATTTCTTATATGGCTACTGTTTCAGAAAAACTTTTCAACAGTTCTTAAAACCTCTACAAAACGATCCCAACACTTCTTAAAACTTCTATAATTAACTTCAATCCTACTTTCCAACACCTTAAAATTGACAAAGATGGCACTTGATGAATAACTCTCTCATATCATCTTTCTGGCTATAAAATAACTCCAACTTTTGTACATTTTTTTAGAATCAAGGCTTCTTGCATCTTCTCAATGGAAGATAATCCATCTAGCTTTTCTAGTTCCTCTTATACGCCATTACACTTTCTAGCCAGCTCAACCTGCACCACTTCCTATTCGACAAAAGTTTCAACTCGCAGCGCTTCTCCTAAACTTGCAGTCTTCAATCCATAAAATAGCTCCTTTCTGACACTCGTCGATTCAGCCTCAGTCTCAGCAACATGACGCCTTTTATTCTTCGGTTTGCTCGGAACAGATGGCTGACCTTTTTCAATATCTTATGCAGCTTCTGGTTCCTTAACCCCTTTCTTACTCTTCTTCAGCCCCCATGATAGTAACCTCCATAGTAGCAGTAGCACCAGCCTCCATGATGTCAATATCAAGGATATCATCCTCGATAGGAACAGGATCAGTGATACCCCTTGCTCCCTTTCCAGTTGCATGTTGAGGTTCCATATATGACGGCTAGATCATCATATCTTGCATTGGAACTCGATTTAAACCCTTGCAAGGTTTGCGATTCTACAAAACAGATCAAACAAAGATGTGCATATTAACAAAGAGGAGAGCACCACCAGTAGTGGGCATCCAACAACAAACATACAAGACTACATACAGCAGACATGACTCAAGCAAGGTGGCTGGGGAAAAGAAAAGGCAAAGAAAGAATCAGGAAGCGGGAGCTACTTCCTAGAAAAACAAAGGAAAGGAAAATGAAAATGAACATGATGAACACCCACATCCAGACTACGAGAAAAGCAGTGATACTTACGGGAAGAAGTTTTCAAAGTGCTAAACCTAGCCGCAACTAAAACATGATAAGATGTAACTAAAACAAGCAGACACAGTAGCAATAGCAGAACCACTAAAGCAGAACCAACATCAATAGCAGTAACTAAAAGAGCAATCGGAATCTATAGTCGCGGTATACATAGCATGATTTCTTGCTTTTTGGCGACGAAGAGCAATGTTGAACGAGATAGCTTGAGATCTAGGATATAACACTCGTTTGTAAACTAGCTCGCAAGCTCTAACTACAAGCGACAACCTTCCTTCTACGACTAAGGGGCGGCCTCATTGTAGAACTTTAAGAAGTTAAAAAAACAGCAACTAGCAACAAGCATAAAAGGAAGCTAGCTTTACAGAGTAAAATGATCAATGCAAATCACCTTGGTCCTTGGCGAAGGAGTAAACTTATCTTCTTACTCACTTAACAGTTAACAGTGGTAATGATGACAATCCAATTCCCCAGCAGAAGTACATGCAACTCTTTGATGCATGCATGATGACATAGGTGGGTGGCATCCATATTATGAGCATACCCAACAACCACAATTAAATCAAGGCGGAGATCATGAATGGCAGCTTGATCTTCATCTTCAACCCGCGTAATTGTGCAATCGCCAAAATTCGCAGCAATGCAAATCCCCGCCATATCCCTCAAAATTCCAACCCCCCCCCCCCCCCCTCGCTGAGCTCTTAGAGGCCTGGATTACTGAACTATGAGTGTTGAGAATAACTTCAACATCTTTACGCACCGACCAGCCCACAAGGTCCTCCACGCATTGGGGTTTATTTGTAGAATCCCTTATTCTCATTGTCTCTCGAACCCTGACGATCTAATGAAAGACTTGTAGACGGAACTGATCATATGAGATAGATACCTTTCTAAAAATAAACTCATTGCCTTGTTTCCAAATAAGGCAACAAATAATTCCAAACTCGACCTTGTAGTTCGAGCTGCCAAAACCAGCAAGAAGCCAGTCAGAAGTAGATTGGTAGAAAATGTTTGAAGGGAGCCGAGTGCCCAACAGTTGTGTCCAGAGGTGATTAGCAGCCGTACAGTCTCGCAGTGCCTACAACACTGATTCTGGTTGTTGATGACACAAGGGACAAATGGTTGTAGGGGAAATGTGTCTTCGATATCGTTCCTCATTAGTCATAATTCATTCATGATGAGCGAGCCAAAGAAAGTGTTTTACTTTATTAGGTCCCTTTCATTTCCATAATTTCCGCCAAGTCGACTGGTTATTAGATGAATCAAGACCACCCAAAAGACTGGAAGCACTTTTGATGGTGAACCGACCTTTACTTTCTAGTCCCCAATAAAAGAATCAGGTTCATCTCCTCACAGTGGTAGCATGACTTCAACCAAGGCCTTGACCAAATTAGGGAGAATTGAATCTAAAATAGTCCAATTCCATCCAGCAACCATCATCACCAACTAAGAACATACAGTAAGGTAATGGAGATGATTAGTATTGATGAAGTCAGCCAGCTTAATTCCACTATCCATCCAAACATCATGCCAAAACTTAGTGTCTCTCCCTCCACGATCACTAATGTGAATTCCTTAAATCACCACATTCCAATCTTTACGCAAGCCTCACCAAAGAGTCAAAGCAGTTTTTTATATGGATTGGAATGCCCCCCTCTGGACTTTTCTTCGTATACTTTGAAAGAATAATTTTTGAACCCATAGTTCATCAGGAACACATCGTTTTCTTTAGATTTCTTGAGTCCAACTCCACCTTGATCTTTAGTCCTACACACAACATCCCAAGATTTTGATTGGGATTTCCTCTCATTTGAAAAGCTACCCCACACAGAATTACAAATCCAGCTATCCACCCCTTATTATAAATATGAATAGGAAGAATAGCTATTTGTATAGCTTAAGAGGGAATATCATTAAGCAGAGAAACAACAAGTGTCACCCTCCCACTAAAGAAATTTTTTAATATTTTCAACCAGCAAGGTCAAAATCAATACGGTCTAATAACAATAAAAAAATGAAGACAAATTTTACATTTCCAACCAATAAGTTTGTACTGGTAATTATCCTTCATAGTACGACCATGTAAAATAGGAACACCCAAATACTTGCCCAAATCATGGGTCTCAACAAAATCAAGATTGTTGCAAATAGTTCGCCTAATCACATAAGCCACATTCATAGAAAAAAATGTTAGGTTTCTCATTACTAACCATTTGGTTTGATGCCTCACAAAAACTACCAAGACAGTCTTTAATCTCAAAATATTTTTTTGTAGTAGCCCTACCAAAAAGGATCAAATCGTCCGTAAAAAATAAATGAGAAAGAAGAGGTCATCCCCTATCGAGAGAGAGAGAGAGAGGTGGCAACAAACCCTCATCAATTTTTTCAAAGATCATATTGTTAAGTCGTTCAACTCACAAACTAAGAAGATAGGGAGAAAGTGGACATCACTGTTGTAGCCCTCGACCAGGCTGAACATGTTTCGATAGCCCACCATTTCATTGGATTTTGAGTTGTAGGTGTTGAGACATACGCCATAATAGCAGTAATAAAATTAGGAGGAAGGTTTTCTTTGTGAAGCATCTCCTCCACAAAGCTCCACTCTAGAGGATCATACGCCTTTGAGAAGTCAAATTTGATGATGAAGGCTCCTTGCTTGCCCATTTTGAGCATGTAGGAATACACAACCTCTTGGAGAATGATGATGTTCTCATATATTTGTCTTCGTGGCACGAAGCTCGTCTAAATGGGCCCAATGAGCTTCTTCATTGAACCTCGAATGCGGTTAGTCAAACACTTTGTCAAATCCTTGTAAAGGACCGAGCATAGGCTAATAGGTCGTAAATGAGATGTATTTCCGGGTCTACTAGTTTTGGAAATGAGTAGCACAACTGTCTCATTCATACTTGAAATCAAAGAAGGGTTCTGATGTGATGTATTTTCGACACACCTTTTCTCGTTATAAACTATATTTTTGTGTGTCGAAATGTATTCAAATTTGGGTTTTGAGTACATGTTTGGTTCTCTTGCCCCTCGAGGCGGTATTATGGTGTTTGGTATGTTTTTGGTATATTTCAGGTGTCATATGAAGTTTGGAGATAAACCAAGACATGATGAGGAGACCGGAACAACTCAAAGCGTTCGACTTTGGAAGAAAGCGTCACTGTTTAGTATTTTGAGCATAACTCATCGCTCCGAAATCCAATTGATGCAAGGTCAGCGGCGTTGGAAAGATAATTCGATTGTCTACAACTTTGATGTTGACACTATGGTCCAATTCCGTATAATGAAGGAACACGGCGTGTTCCAAATGAAACACGGCGTGTTCCTCCGCTGAAACTGCCCGAGAAAGTTACAGGGGCCGAACACGGCCAGGAACACGGCGTGTTCCATATGGAGCACGCCGTGTCCCACCCCCAGACGGGTTTTCAAGTCCTTTTCCTTCTCCAACATGGTCCAGAAGTCTATAAATACCCCCGAGACCCCGTGGACGAGAAATACTTCATTACACACATATTTTTCGAGCTCTTGGAGAGAGCTAGAGTTCCAGAGAGACGATTGAAGCGAGAGGATCAACCACGACTGGGGAAGGGCAAATCATCAAGTCGAAGATTGGAATTTCCATGAAGAACATGTCGTCTTCTTCGGTTTTTCTTCTCTTCTCTTGTGATTTATTTTCCGGAACCATGAGTAGCTAAACTTTCGTCTTTGTTCAGATGAGATGAAGCTTTAGCTAAGCTTTTGTATGGATGATTTGATTTTTTATTGATGTTTATTAAGACTTATGATGCGTTCTTCCTAAAACCTAATTTCTGATTCAATTTTGCCTGGCCGTCTTGATTGAGTCATCGACATTGATTTGTGGGTCCGAGAGGAACATAGGTTGATAGATCACTTAGGAAGAACCCTAGATTATTCGTTAGCTCGAGAGAGGAGCGAATCGTTTAGGCTCTTTGCACGTTTATCGTTGTGGCATTTCATTGAACTTGATTAATGCGTTTTGTTTAGGTGTAGATTAGCTCGAGAGAGGAATCTACAGTTAGACAAAATAGATCCTTAGAGGCGCGAGAGTGATCTAAGACTATATTAGGAAATTGCCGAGCCGTCATAACCTGAATAACCGAGATGATTAATCATTCATTCGTACATTGCTAGCTTTAGTGGATTCGAATCTGAGCAACCTTCATTCCTATCTGAAACTTAATCTCTTAGATTCGTTTACCTTTTAATTGCATGCTTAGTTGTTAATCAGTTACTTCAAATAATCCAAAAACAAATTCAATCTGTCACTTGGTTTAGTTTGATTGTCAACTTGAGTAATAAGAATAGAAAGACCCTAGGGAGAATTACGATCCCACTAGAGCAATCTAGTGGGTATTTGAAAGCGGGGTAAAATCCGTGCATCAGGTTCCTTAAAAAGCAGCAACAAATTCAACAAAGTCACACCTAACAACATTCCAACACTTTTGAAAAAATATGGGATTAAAACCATCCTTATTTGGAGTTTTGAGAGATCCCATCGCCTTCAAAGCAGCTTGAATATGTGTCATAGTAAGATCACTTCTAATAGATAAGCTATCATCCCTCGATTGTGCATTGTGATGCTTTTCCATTAAACGTGGCCATAGACCCATGTTAGACTGGAAGAAGTGAATGAAATATTCTTACGCTATAGTCATCAAAACGGGTTGATCCCAAACCCAATTGGTGTCCTCATTCTTAAGACATTTGATGTGATTAACAGCTCATCATCGCAAGGTAGAAGTATGGAAAATTTTGGTATTTCGATCTCTCTCCAAGGTCCAAAGATGTTTAGACTTCTCAAGCCAAAGCAAATTCTCATGTTAAAGGGTGAATTCAAAATCTTTCTAGACTTTTTTTCCATCGTAACCGAATGAGCAGAAGGATTTGTTTTGGCCTTAAGATCCAATTTAGCCAATCACGTTTCAACTTACAATTCTGCCTCTTTAAGATATTCCCAAAGACTTTTTGATTCCACCGAATAAGTTTGTCCTCTAAGATTCAGCAAGGAAGAAACCATACCTCTCTCGGAACTCCATTCATCAACAAGAAGATGATTGAAATCCTCATAACCAAGTCAAGCAACATGAAAATGAAAGGGTCTAAATAACCGAATTTGAGAGGTAGGGTTTTCAAGAAAAATCGGAATAGGCCGATGATCTGACTTAATTTTGGTGAGATGAAGATTTGTTGACTCAGAAACTTAAGGAGCCAATCTTCATTGATGATAGCATGATCAAGAAAAATAAAGAGAGATTCTCTAATCCAAGTAAACTAAGGCCTAGAAACCCCAAATCAAAAAGGCCACACACATCTAAGCAGTTCTTCAAGTCATCTCCTAACGGAAGAGAAAAAGGTACACCTCCTTGTTTATCTAAAGCTGAGATGGAAGCATTGAAATCACCCATAACTTTCCAAGGGAGAACAATAGTATGTTTAGTATTCATCAAATCCTCCCACGTAGCAAAATGATCGTGACGACGGAGAGCGCCATACACAAAGGATAAACAATAGTGAATTTCACCCTACCAACCAACCCGGCAATGCATAGTTTTGTTCGAATGTTTAAAAACTATTAGTTGGATATATTATCAGTTTCAGAGCACCCAAATCTCTCCTACACACCGTGAAGCATCAAGAGAAAGGGTGCTTCCGGATAACTACAAGGGCAGTCTCACCACTGATTTTCGGTTCTAGGATTGCAATAATTAGGGGTCTATTAATCTGCACATAATGTAACATGGTAGTAACAAAAATCTGGTAACCACCCTGATAATTCCAAGAAAGGAAACTAATCATAAAAATAACAGAGAGAAAAAGAATGAGAAAACCTAAGAAATCAGCCCCCATTGGAGATGGTGGATTCGATTTCCAACCCTCCACTCTCAACGACCATCCCTCCAAGATTAATACATTTGGCCGATTGAGGTCAAGCAAGCCTGGCCTTTTCCGTTAGTTTTCACAGTCGCAGCTGGACTCAATTGTGTCGTAATAATAGCCTTTGATTCCAAAAGAAAATCCCTTCATCTTCAGATTATGTGTAAGTTTCTCTTACTTCTGTTTCTTCTCAATAGAAGTTATCGGTTTATTACTAGGTTGCTCCACTCCCCTAATTCCACTAGTGGATTGTCTTGGATTGATAGCAACACCAATCTTGCTTTTGACGCGCTGCATAAGCTTTTCATTACACTAGGAGACGAAGGAGTGGCCTGATGATCAGAGATTGAATCATATAAGGTAATATATGGAGTTGTTTCCGGAGGCACCACAAGCTGGGCGGAGGAGAAAATCGGATTGGGTTCTGTCCGAAGGTCTGGCGTTGAAGCTTGAATTCCATTAACAACATGGGTTTGACCCTCTCGTTGACCTTGAGAACCAAAAGTAGACAGATCTGTTGTAGCCCGGTTAGATGGCTTGGGTTTCGGTCTTACCACTACCCAAATTAACAGATTGGGTTTCAGCTAGTCCTGGCCTAGTGTTCCAATTGATTTTTTTCGTGGTCTCGTGCCTTATGTTGTCGGACCACATGAGCATATCTCGATTGTTGTTCACCAGAAACAGTGTCGTCTGACTGCCGGAGAGGCAGCACCATTGACTCGCTGTCGATAGAAAAGCAGCGCCAGCGATGATCGGAAAACAATTTAATTTCTCGAGCTCAATTGAGATTGTCCATAGTTTTATATGAAGACTAACCCTACGAGTTAGTCTTAGGCTTTCTAAATTGGGCTAGGATATATTTTTTGGTTTCTCGATGCTTAATTCTCTTTTGTATAGAATAAATTAGAAGGAATCGTAACTAAGTTATTCATGTGTTTAGTTACTCAGTGGACATACCACTTTTTTTTCTTGTTGGCTTGCTTGAATGATATTACGAGGCAATATCCCTGGTCTCAATTTTCTTTGATTTACGAGGCAATATTCGTCCTCGATATATGTAAAAGACTTTGGTCAAACCTGACGTTGCATTGAGTTCGATCTCTTTCAATCGAGGTGATACAACCAGTGTGAATTCCTCGAGGTTAGGACTGGAAATTTTCAGCTCCTTCATGTGATGATTAATATTATCCATGAATAAGGATTTCAGAGATTTGAGATTGGAAATCACCCGAGGAAAATCATCGATTATCATCATACAACGAATGTCCAAAACAGTCAACCTCGGGGCTATAATTTCAACTCTGGAGAACTTAAATGCCCATTAACATGCAGAGTACGGAGTTCAGCATCTACAATGTCAATTTCCTCTAGCGAATCACAGTGGAAGACATGGAGCCAGTTCAGGTTGGTTATAAGATTGCGAACCTAGAGCTTAATCAATTTTCCAATACGGATTAGCATTAGGGTTTCGAGAAGCGGCGAGCTTGCAATCAAGTTCAACAAAAGTCGATCGTCCTCCAATTGGACATCATTCAGATGTACGTTTCGATTTGCCCATTACGATGGTGCACATAAAGCATGACTGAGATCTCTTCGGATTTCCTCTTTGATGCTAAATCCACCATATGATCAAACATTGGGTAATTCGTTCTCTTGTCGTCTTCTTGAACCAACCCAAAACTTTGAGCGATTCCATCAACAAAAGTTTGTCTCAATTAATTATCTTGATAGCTGCCTTGATGAAGTCCTAAAAAAATTCCAGTTGTGGAACCCCACCAATTTGTGTCCATGTAGTCGAATTTGACGATTGGAACGCCTGGGGCTTCGCCATCACCTGGATAGAGCAGTTGTCAATGCTGCTTCTCTAGATGACTTCAAGCCGTGGAGGATGCAGTTGATGATTTCATCCGTCAATTCTGAGATCCGATCGGTTCTGGATGCGGCCGATTCATTGCCATTCTTCGTCTTCTTCGTTGTCGGTGATGATTAGGAAACCAGTTGAAGTTAAAAGAGATTTTACAAAGTGGTATAAATAAGACATACGGTTAGTTTGTTTAGGGTTTAGATTTTGGGCCTTAGAAATAATGGCCTAGGTGGCTGCTCCTTTCGTCCTACAAGAGTTGGACCTCGATGTTTCACAGACCCTTCATCATAAGCATTTCATATGATTTATATATTTCATTATATATTATTTCTATTCATGAGATTTATTGATTTCAACTTTTTTTATACCAAAAACGATCGTGCACTTTGGGTGATTACGTCTACATCAAAACCTAGTTCTTTTGAAGATTGTTGTTGTTAGGCTTCATTAAATACTGGTTTTGAATACGGAAGAATGTTGCTCGGTGATTTAACTTGTGATCCATATTTGTTCATTCGACCAGGCGAGTTGGATTGGTTTTCCAATTTTCATTTCTAATAATTAAAATGTATCGTTGAAATAGATTGTATCTGGTTTTTATATATATTGCAAATTAATAAATTATTTTAAAATTGATTATACATAAAATCCAATACCTCGATAATTATTATTTTATATATCACCTTAATTTTTTTTATCAAATTAATAACAAGCAATTCATTAAAACTATGATCTTGTAAGGTAGTAATAATGTAACCGGTAGTTTGATGATTTTGATATATTTTTTTGTAATTTGAGTCGAGTCGATCTGGACTAACCAAAAACTCTAAAAATTGAAACCTATGTACCGTGTAGACTTGATCTCGACCTAATCCTATTTAGTTCAAACTTTCAGATTACATGAAGGCCGGTAAACTGGATCATGCTAGTCAGGTTGGAAAAACCAACATCTAAAATAGTGTTATTAGTGATTAAACTGCATAGATAGTGATCTCAGTTCAGAACTCACATGTGAATGATGTAATCTCTGGGACACTTTGAAATTCAAGATCAATTGGCTTTTTTTTATAGTTAGGGTGTTTATCGTCGATAATAATAATTGATTTTTTCGCCGAGAATGCTCGCCCAAAACGATAAATAACTGGCCATCCATTCCAAATTTTCAATGGGCCTCAATAGCAATTCTTGCGGCCCAGAAATCTATATGGGCCAGCTTTCCCAAGAAATAGCCTGTCGTCTTCCCGCTTTCTTTGCCCTAACTCCAACTTCCTCTCTTCAATTTTCAACCGGAGAAGAATTAGAAGTAGAAGGAAGCAACACTCAGAAATCAACTTCGTCTACCCCTTACCCGCCATAACCGCCGCCGCCACCAACAATTTTTTGAAACTGCAGCAGCGCTGTAAAACAGGAATCTTTTCAGCAAGTTATCGGCGGCATGTCGGCGAAATGGCGGGCACTGCAGCACCGTCACCGTTACACATACAGTGCCGTGATTTTCCCACATTCATATGCAGACATCTTATCGCACTCTCTCTTAGCATCCAATCCCAAGTGTTCAGCTTTCGTGGAAGATCTCAATAAGCTAGTTTCGCTTAATTCCATCTACACACAGATAGCTCATGTCAAGAGCTTGGCTTCTTCCTTCTCCAACTTGGTAAGAGATATAGAAACTGATGATTCGCTTTTGGAATTGGCATGCCGGTTTTACTTGGAAGTCTTGTTCATGGAGAACTCCCCTCCCCTGCACCGAACTTTGGTCTCTGGTTTGGCGCGAGTTGGCAACTCTGAGAGGCAGTCTTTAATCCACAACTGTTTCGCAGAGCTTTGCAAGGGGTACGGAAGCGACAAAGGGAAAGGGTCACTGAAGAAGAGGTTCTGCTTATCCAAGGTTGCGTTATCGTTCATGGGCATGCCCAAGTTGGGTTATTTGGTGGATATAATTGAAGATTGTGTCGTTTTGGTTGCCTGGGATGTTGTTATTGGGTTGGAAAGTGTGGTTTCGGAGACTGAAAAGTTGGCAAGGCCGTCTCCTATTGTTCTGGAGCAATGCCAGGATGCGTTGTCTTGTTTGTACTACTTGCTTCAGCGGTTCCCGGACAAACTGAACCATTCTAATCATGTTGATGCCGATGACAATTTAAGCGTTTTGGAGAGGGTATTTAAGGTTTTGATAAGTGTGCTCAAGTCGTTGGCTTTTACTAGGGATTGTTTAGTGGCGGCTGGTGTGAGTTTGTGTGCTGCTTTGCAAGCGTCTCTTAGTGCTGAGGAGCTTGGCTTGCTCATATTTCAAGGTATTCTTAATCCTATGACTTTAGGTTCTTTGATCGGTAATCACGCTGATGAAGAGTTTAGGGATGCCGTTCTGAAGGTTCCTTACAGAGGAAACTTTTGTCTTGAAATACGTAATTTATCTCTTCTGAGTAGACTGTGCTTGATCAGAGGGATTCTCACTGCTGTCTCGAGAACAGTACTCAATAGGCGGTTTGTCGTGAAAACCAGTGATGCAGATCAACTTGTGGGAAATGAAAACTCCGGTACATCTGTTAAGGCCATCTTGTATGATGGGATCTTGTTGGAGCTTTGTAACTACTGCGAGAACCCTACAGACAGCCATTTTAATTTCCATGCGCTGACAGTGATGCAAATTTGTTTGCAGCAGATGAAGACTTCATTATTGACTTGTCTTACTGAACTATTGGACGGCTACAATCCAATTCCAGATGAAGTGGAGACTCGAATACTCAGGATAGTCTGGAATAACTTGGAAGATCCCTTGAGTCAGACAGTAAAACAAGTCCACCTAATGTTCGATCTTTTCATAGATATTCAATCAACGCTTCATTTGGGAGAGGATAGCAAGCGAATCAAGATATTTCTTGAAAATATTACATTGCATCTCCTACATATGGGTCCCCGTTGCAAGGGAAGATATGCTCCATTGGCTTCACTGACTAAGAGACTGGGATCACGAGCTTTACTGGATATGAATCCTGACTTGATGTATGAAACAGCACAAGCATATGTAGACGATGATGTGTGCTGTGCAGTGACATCTTTCTTAAAATGTTTTCTTGAAAACTTGAGGGATGAATGTTGGAGCAATAATGGTGTCGAGACAGGCTATGAAATTTATAGGAGATATTCGTTGCCGCCATTTCTTTGTGGTCTAGCATCCGGGATATCAAAGCTTCGGTCAAATCTGAACACTTATGCCCTGCCTGTTCTACTTGAAGTTGATGTGGATAGCATATTTCCTATGCTTTCTTTTATCTCAATCGGGCTAGACAGCAAGGAAAATGGACTTTCACCACATAAGATTGCTGTTCAAGATTCAGAACTAGGAATCGAAGAACATGTGGCTGTCTTAATCTCTTTGCTTAAGGTATCCCGTTCTGTTGCATTGCTGGATGGAGATATTGATTTGTCTGATGATTCGGGTGCTGTTCCACTAGATGGCGAAAAGGGAGCAGAAATTGTGAATTCTAGTGGTATTGTATGCATAAAAGGGGTCATGGTTAAGGTCCCTGTTGAGTGGCTAGTGATGGCTTTGACTCATGTTGACGAGTCACTTCGAGTGGATGCAGCCGAGACTCTTTTTTTGAATCCTAAGACATCTAGTCTTCCTTCTCATTTGGAAATCTCTCTCCTTAAAGAAGCCGTGCCATTCAACATGAGGAGTTGCTCAACAGGTTTCCAGATGAAGTGGTCAAGCCTGTTCAGAAAGTTCTTTTCTCGGGTCCGTACCGCATTGGAGAGACAATTTAAGCAGGGTGACTGGAAACCATCAGCTAATTGCAAATTAAATGAACCATGTTCAAATGGCAAAGCTGAAGTTAAAAGGGCAGAGGATCTTTTTAATTTTATGAGATGGTTGGGCTGTTTTCTATTTTATTCGTGCTATCCTTCTGCCCCTTACAGAAGAAAAATAATGGCCATGGAGCTGATACAGATTATGCTCAATGTATGGTCTATCAAATCTTCTCAGGATGAGTGTGAAAACTACCTCTCTCCCTACAGTAAGGCTATCACTTCACCTGATTCAACCTTGTTGTTAGTTGGATCTGTCATTGATAGTTGGGATAGGCTGAGAGAAAGTTCTTTCCGTATTTTGCTTCATTTCCCTACTCCACTTCCTGGAGTTGATTCTGCAGAAATGGTCCAGAAACTAATAGTTTGGGCCCAGAGATTAGTTTGCAGTCCACGAGTGAGAGAAAGTGATGCAGGTTCACTAACTCTAAGGCTTATATTTCAAAAGTATGTCTTAGAACTTGGATGGGTTGTTCGAGCTTCTGTTAATGTTGTTTGTCTTGAGTCACCATATCAAGTATCCAATGGGATGGTCCAGATGGTTGAAACTACAACTCCTGTTGTAGAGTATGTCAAATCATTGATTGATTGGTTGGAAGTTGCCGTGGAAGAAGGGGAGAAGGATCTCTATGAAGCTTGTAAGAACAGTTTTGTTCATGGAATTTTGCTTGCATTGCGGTATACTTTTGAGGAACTGGATTGGAATTCTAATGCAGTCATGTCTAATGGCTTAAAGATGAGGTCTGGATTGGAGAAGCTATTGGATCTGGTTATGCGAATCACGCGCTTGGCACTTGGGGTGGTATCTGCTGACGCCTGGTATCTGCCTGACGGGGATGAATTAGTTGATGAAGATGCGTACTTGGTGAGTGAAATGGATATGAGAGAACTCTCATCTGAACAAGGGGTCGATTCAAAATCTCACGATGAAAGCAGGATGTCTCAGCAGATTGTTATGGTTGGATGCTGGCTGGCAATGAAAGAGGTTATTTTTTTCCCAATCTATGGTATTTTCTTTTGGAGAAAGATGTATATGATACTTAAATTATTGCAGTTTTTCGTTACTTGTGGTTTTACTGGCTGTTATAAAATGATTATGTTGCTGTTAGTCTGATATTATATGTTTCATATGAAAGCCAAGATGAATGCTATAACCTCTAACAGCAGGAGAAGGACACTTCTGTATAGAGAATATGTATCATGATCTGCTGTTATAGTAATTTTGAATTTAAGTCATAGGAACAGCGCCTATAAAAAATTTTAAGTCCCTTGCAGACGTTCCTGGCCTCTGTCTAGTCTGGTAATGTGGGACTTTGTGCTTGGAGGGCCGTTTATCTTGAGAATAAGTGTCACTTATGATGGATTCTGAATGTAAATTATCCTTTATTGGTTCAGGTGAGTCTTCTTCTTGGGACTGTCATAAGAAAAGTTCCTCTACCTACAAACAGTTGCCCAGATCTACAGAAACTAGCCCAATTTCCAGATGCTGTTAACCTTGGAAAATCCAATGCTATTCTTGATATTGAACGGCTTGAGCAAATGGGCAACCACTTCTTGGAAGTCCTTCTGAAGATGAAGCATAATGGAGCAATTGACAAGACAAGGGCTGGATTTACTGCTCTTTGCAACCGTCTGCTCTGCTCTAATGATCCAGAGTAAGTGTTCTTCTTTTGTGCCAGTAAGCATCTTTTTCCAGAATAGAAAAGCACTTTTTTCTGTCTTCTTACAAAGGAAATCGAGAGATTTAAAAGTGTACATAGGTAAAATATTTGTTATATTGCTTTCATGGGTAGAACTAACTAGTATATATAGGACTAGGTTACTGACTACTATCCTATTAGGAAATGATTTCCTTTGATTGGGAATCATATCTCCTACCATATCTAGACATCTAATCAACTAATAACAAGAATCGTGATCACAATAATATAGAAATCTGAC
Organism: Linum usitatissimum; assembly: GCA_030674075.2. Classification (NCBI taxonomy): domain Eukaryota; kingdom Viridiplantae; phylum Streptophyta; class Magnoliopsida; order Malpighiales; family Linaceae; genus Linum; species Linum usitatissimum. The sequence continues at coordinate 4,862,553 of JAUJYP020001424.1, forward strand.
AGCTAACACTGATTATATGGATCCTAACACTCCCCCTCAAGCTGGTGCGAAAATATCTTCCATTGCCAGCTTGCTCACTAGAAAGTTGAATTGCACTTTGTAGAGACCTTTAGTGAAGACATCTGCAATCTGCTTCGTTGTAGAGATATATGGCATACATATCAGGCCGCTAGTTAGTTTCTCCTTGATGATATGCCTATTAATCTCCACGTGCTTAGTACAATCGTGTTGAATTGGATTATGAGCAATAGCTATAGCCGCTTTGCTATCAGTGTAGAGTCGAATAGGTTTAGGTGTAACATGTAACTCATCAAGTAACCTCTTCAGCCAAATGACTTCACATATTCCATGAGCAATAGCTCTGAATTCTGCCTCAACACTACTTCTTGCCACCACGGTCTGTTGCTTCGCCAAGAAATCAGATTTCCCCCAACAAAAGCACAGTACCCTGAAGTTGACCTTCGATCAATAGGATTTCCTGCCCAATCTGCATCTATGTATGCTTCAATTTGGAAATTATTGCTCTTCCTACACATCAGCCCTTTTCCTGATGAACCCTTTAAGTATCATTGTATTCGATAAATTGCATCAAAGTGCATGGCACCTGGGCTATGCATGAACTGGCTCACTACACTAACAGCAAAAATGATATTTTGACGGGTATGAGCCAGATAAATCAGTCGTTCCCACCAATCTTTGATAACGTTCTTGGTCCTTGACTTCATTCTTCTCACGTAGCTTGTGTGCTGCATCCATAGGAGTTTCAGCTGGTCTGCATCTGCTCATCCCTATTTCTTCAAGTAGATCTAGAGTATATTTCCTTTGATTCATAAACAATCCATCGGCAGATCTCGCAAACTCCAGCCCTAGGAAATACTTCAATGGTCCCAGATCCTTGACCTCAAACTCACGTGCCAAGTTCTGTTTGATCACCTCGATTTCAGCCAAGTCGTTCCCTGTTACGATTATATCATCTACATATACAATACGTATAACAAGTTTATTGTTAGGTAGATGTTTAATAAACATGGTGTGGTCAGCCTGACTTTGTTTGAACCCAAAACGAGTAACAACTGATCCAAATCTCTCGAACCAAGCCCTTGGGGAGTGTTTCAGCCCATAGAGATTTCTTCAACTTGCACACCTTTCCTGTACCTAGTTGCTCTTCGAAACCTGGAGGTGAGGCCATAAACCTCTTCGTCCAAAGTTCCATTTAGAAACGCATTTTTTACATCCAATTGATGAAGAGGCCAATCTTGATTGACCGCCAATGATGGTAGAACTCGTATTGTTGAAGGTTTTGCTACTGGCGCAAATGTTTCATCGTAGTCCAGTCCATATGTCTGAGTGAATCCACGAGCTACAAGTCTGGCCTTGTATCTCTCAACACTGCCATCAACTCTGAATGTAATAATGAACACCCATTTACACCCTACAATATTCTTACCCTTCCGTGGGTTGACCATACCCCATGTGTTGTTGATCATTAAAGCCCTCATCTCCTCCTGTACTGCGAAGTTCCAGTTCTCATCATTCAGGGCCTCCTCTATATTTCTAGGCACAAATAAGTTAGTTACCTTTGACACAAAGGACTTATAAGTAGTGGATAGTTTAGCATAGGATGCATATTTAGAGATGGGATATCTAGTGCATGCTCGTACTCCTTTTATAAGAGCAATAGGACAACCAAGATTAGAATCTAGAGAAGGTTGATTACTTGGGTTTATTTCGTTGGTTTGGGGTTTTATATTGTGGGTTGAATCATCACTACTTGGTTCATTTGAGTGATCAGGTTGAGGAGTGGAAGTTGGTACAACTACTCCTGTAGGTTTCGGTCTCCTGGTGTAAACCTGAAGGTTAGAGTTCATATTGGATTGCAATATCTCTTCTTGAGCTTCTCCCCCTGAAGTTATTTTTTATGAAATAAGGTTGTGCTTCCTAGAAAACAACATCAAGAGTAATGAAGGTTCGTTTAGTGAGGTGATTAAAACATTTATACCCCTTTTGAGTGGTTGCATAGCCAAGAAAAATGCATTTTTGAGCACGAGAATCCAGTTTGATACGAAACTGAGATGGAATCAATACAAAACAAGTACAACCAAACATTTTTAAGGGTAAAGCACCCAGAATCCTAGTATTTGGAAAACATTTGCAGAAAAGGTGAATTGGGGTTTCGAAAGAGAGTGCTTTGTTGGGCACTCGATTAATTAAATATGCAGCCGATAACACTGCATGTCCCCACAAATATTTTGGATATTAGCTGAGAACATTAAAGCTCGAGCTTCCTCAAGAAGGTGTCGATTTATACGCTCAGCAATGCCATTTTGTTGGGAAGTGTGAGAACAAGAAGATTGATGAATAGTTCCTTGAGAAAGTAGAAACTCAGTGACATTGGCATTAAAATATTCAGTTCCATTATCTGTTCATAAAATGGCAATTTTACCCCAAATTGAGTATGAATCATTTTGTGAAACTGCTGCATAATGTTTTTTACTTCAGTTTTGTGAATAATAAAGTAAACCCAACTCATCCTAATATGGTCATCAATGAAAGTGATAAACCTTTTTTTACTAGAAATAGTTGAAATCCTCAAAGGTCCCCACACATCACTATGAACCAAGTAAAATGGTTTTGAGGGAGAATAGCTACGAATAGGAAAACTGGTTCGATGATGCTTAGCATACTGGCAAGCATCACACTGAAAATCTGAAATCTTTATTCTTTGAAATAAACTGGGAAATAACTGTTTCAAGTATTGAAAATTAGGATATCCAAAACGATAATGTAATAGCATGATCTGTCCGTAGATAAGCATCAATTATCAATATGTTACATTGAATTTTACCTGAATGTGCCATAGAATCATTAGGATTACCCGACTGAGACAGCTGTGGCTTGAGCAGTGTTAGGATTTGTTCAAGCTGCTCTTTGCTGAGTAAACTGCCATCTGGTTGCATCACAACATTATTGGCTCTAGGCTGGTAACTGCTCTCGCCGGTGCTCGTGTTCCGCAATTCTGGATGAGTTTGAAGCACCGGTCACGAGTGTGCCTTGCTCTTCCGCAGTAGTCACACCTCAGGTGAGCCTTAGGATCAGGTCCACGATGAGAGCCTCCTTTGTAAGCCACCATATCCTCGGAGGCAATCTCCTTCTGTTTACCAGTGACAAGAGCAGATCCCTCTCCAGCAACATGGGTTTTTCCTCCCAACATTATAGGGCGCCAACTTTCTTCTCGACGGACCTCATTGAAAACTTCTCCAATAGAAGGAAGAGAGTCGAGCCCAATGATTCGGCAACGCACCTCATCTAACTCGGCATTTAAGCCCACCTGAAACTTGAAAATGCGATTAGTTTCCACAGTTTTCTTAAAAAACATATGATCATCAGTTGATTTCCAAACATGGTCATTGAATAGATCCAAGTCTTGCCAAACTTGCTTCAAGAGATTATAATAACGAGTGACACTATCCTCCCCTTGAACAATCGTAGCCAGTTTTTGGGTGAGTTCATATATTTTTGACTGGTTTCCAAGATCGGAGTAGGTGGCTGCCACATCTTCCCAATGCTCCTTAGCAGTGCTATACCCCAGGTAATTGGCTCCTATCTCAGCAGACATGGAGTTAACGAGCCAAGTCATTAGCATGGAGTTTTAAGCAGCCTAAGTCGCAAATGTCGAGTCAACCTCCTCCGGTTTAGTAACAGCTCCAGTGATGTATCCAATCTTCGACCTCCCCCGGATGTACATATGCATGGACTGAGACCAGCGCACATAGTTGGTTCCATTCGGCTTGATAGTGGTGATCTACAGATGTGGATTGTCTGCAGCCGCCGGGTGAACAGAACGCGGACGAGTGGGAGTGACAGGATCCACAATTGAATCATCATTGGTAGGTTCTGGAGCCATGGAGAATTAGAGGAGGAACTAAGACTCTAGGGGTTGAGATGTCTGTGAGGCTCTAATACCATAAAAGTGTACATAGGTAAAATATTTGTTATATTGCTTTCATGGGTAGAACTAACTAGTATATATAGGATTAGGCTATTGACTACTATCCATTAGGAAATGATTTCCTTTGACTGGGAATCATATTTCCTACCATATCTGACATCTAATCAACTAATTATAGGAATCATGATCACAATAATATAGCTAACAGTAATATAGAATTCTGACAACTAACATTGATTGTATGGATCCTAACAGATTTCGACCTTGTCCAGGGGTTTTACTTACTGAATACTCTTGACTAAAGAGAATGTAAAGCCGATCTATTGAAAATTAATTAATGGAAGTGTTTGTTGTCTTGTGCTTTGTGGCTTTCAGAAAAACGAGAAACTAATTTGGAAGCATATCACAAGCTCATATATGCATTTTGCTGATATATCTTTCGTTCTTCTAGACTGTGTAGGTTGACAGAGTTATGGATGGAACAACTTATGGAAAGAACTGTGGTGAAGGGACAGACTGTGGATGATCTTTTAAGGAGAAGCGCTGGGATGCCTGCAGCCTTTATTGCCCTTTTCCTTTCAGAGCCAGAAGGTTCACCAAAGAAGCTTCTCCCACGAGCTCTACGATGGCTAATTGATGTTGCGAATGGCTCTTTGCTAAGAGTAAATGACCCAGATTCCAGCAGGTTTTCATCCTCAAGTTCAGATCAAGACCCTGATTCGTTGCTTCAAAATGAGACCAGTGTGATGGAAAAGGCCTCAAAAATCCGAGATGAGGGTGTAGTTCCAACTGTGCATGCATTTAATGCTCTTAGAGCTGCTTTCAACGATACAAATTTGGCTACTGATACATCTGGGTTTGCTGCAGAGGCTTTAGTTGTTTCAGTTAGTTCTTTTTCTTCTCCATACTGGGAGATAAGGAATGCAGCATGTTTAGCATATACTGCCTTACTACGGCGTATGGTTGGATTCTTAAATGTCCTGAAAAGGGAGTCTGCACGCCGTGCCTTAACTGGCCTGGAGTTTTTTCACCGGTATGGTTTCTCCAGGAGAGGTTCTTAACTTATGATTTCTGGCATTTCCGTACTTTTTTCTTCGTTGGTTTGAAGCTACTATATACTTGAAAGTAAATCTATTTGTGATGTAGGCTGATGATCAGATCAAAGTTCTCGAGCTGGCCTTGTCTTTCATAACACATTTGATTTCATAGGATGCTTATTTTACTCTCTCTATTATTTGAACCTCTAACTGCATGAAGGTGGAGTTGCATACCATCTTGCAGGATCTACTAAAACCTACATTTATTCCTGTCGTTTCATTTGCTTGGTTACTCTGGAAAAGACTTACTGATATATTTTATTGACTAGGTACCCTTTACTGCATCCATTTTTTCACAAGGAACTAAAAGTTGCAACTGATCTGCTTGAAGATACCAAGCCCGGGCATTCAGGATTGAACCTGGAAAAAGTTGTCCATCCAAGCTTGTGTCCTATGTTAATTCTTCTATCAAGGCTCAAACCTTCCGCTATTTCAAGTGAGAAGGGCGACAATCTTGATCCTTTCTTGTTTATGCCATTCATCAGGAAATGCTCTACCCAAAGCAATCTGCGAGTCCGTGTTCTTGCTGCGAAAGCTTTAAATGGGCTAGTATCTAATGAAAAACTTGCATCTACCCTCCTGCTTATTGCTTCTGAGCTACCATTCTCAGAGAGTCAAATCAGAACTACTTCTTCGGCAAGCATAATAAATGCAACTGATGACGTCCATTGTGCTTCTTTCAATTCAATACACGGGATATTATTGCAAATCAGTTCTCTTCTTGATGCGAATTGCAGAGATTTTGCTGATTTTGGTAAGAGAGAACAAATTCTTGGTGATTTGTTACAGATTCTTGTGGAACGGTCATGGATTGCTTGCCCTAAACGGTGCTCTTGCCCCATCTTGAATACATCTTTCCTTAGGGTGGTGACTCACATGCTCAGTATTGCCAGGACAGGGTATGTCAGTGTTCATTTTCATATGATCCGCAAGCTGCTGGTGGAATTATCTACAGGATGTTTAGATGTCGAAGATTCATATGGAATGATGTTTTATGATCCAACGGTAGGTGAGCTTCGTGAACAAGCAACAATCTCTTATTTCAGCTGCATTCTTCAGACATCTAAAGATGAAACTGAAGGCTTTATTAAGGCACCAAAAAGGTCTTCATTGCCTGTAGTAAATTCGCTGAACCTTCCAGAAACAGTGGCCACCATTATAGGACTCCAAGAAAGGTTGACTCTTTCCCTGGAAGATTCTGCATATGAAGTTCGACTTGCAACACTGAAATGGTTGCTAAAGTTCCTAAGGTCAACCGATTACAGCTCCTCCGGTGCTCATAATATTTTATCCGAAGAGATTAAAACAATTCAGCAGTGGACTAGATCAAGCCTTCAGATAACCATGACGAACCTTTTAGACTCTGAGAAGAACCACAGATGTATATACTACATCCTCAGGGTTATTTTCACCTGGAACATACTGTTTAAGGAGACAAGGGACCAAGATGTTGTTAGCACTGAATATGTTGGTCAGTTGGATCTCTGCTGTGTATCCGAATTTTGGGATAAATTGTTGTCCTTATACAAGGTCACGAGACATTCAAAGACCAGAGAGAAACTCATCTGTTGCATGGCTGTATGTGTGAAACGGTTTGCCAGTTTACTGACGAGCTTTGCTCTTTCCGGTGAGCAGAAGAAAATTGTAGAACCCACCAAACCAAATCGATTGGAGGACCCAGCATATTTGATTGAATGCATCACCTTTTTTGTTGGGTTGATCAAGGAGCATGGTTCATCATCTGAACCAGTAAACATGCGAATCGCTGTAGCTGAATCTGTAATAGCATCGGGTTTGCTAGAACAAGCTGAATTGATTGGTTCATCTGTATCCAACTCCAAAGTACCATCTGATTGTCTAGGTGCCACGTATGCACTTCAAGTTCTAGAGATATGGTTTGCTAGCATCCAATTGCTGGAGGATGAAGACGATGGGATCAGGGAAAAAGTTGCCAGAAATGTCCAGAAATGCTTTCATCGCAAGGTGGATGAAAGCGGTTCTCATGCTAGTGTAGTCGCAACAACCCAAGTGGAGAGAGTTATTGAATTAAGTTTTTTGCATCTGTCTCTGATCTTTGGTCACTGGATTTCTTACTTAGATTACCTTACACAGTGGGTATTTGACATAGCAACCTCGGTGGTTTCGACAAGGGATCTTGTGAGAAGAGTTTTTGACAAGGAGATTGATAACCATCACGAAGAGAAGTTGTTGATCTGTCAGATATGTTGCTTCCATTTGGAGAAGCTTTCAGTTTTAAACTCATCATCTGCTCAAAATGCCAACAACCATGAGTTGAAGAATTACTTGTACTCAAGGAGAAGAAAATTTGCTGAGCAACTGAAGTCATATGCTGATGACTTTGTTGAAAAACTCGGAGGAATTGACTGGATAGGAGGTGCAGGTAACCACAAGGATGCTTTCCTACCAGTATATACAAACTTGCTTGGGTTTTATGCGCTATCAAACTGCATCTTGAAGGGAGAAGGCGTGGACGTTACGAGTCTATTAGTTGATGTCGATGATCTCGGGAAAAGTATCAACCTTTTCTTCAGTAACCCATTGATCTATAATCTCTTTTCTCTAGTGGTGAAGTCGCATGAGAAGAAGAGTGTAATCTCTTCATGTAAAGTAATAGAAGATGCACTAAATGATGGTTTTAGTCCATATTTTCTGCTTAGGTGAGAGGAACATAAGAACATTGTCTTCCCGGCTTTTATTTTGCCTTTGTAACATATCTGAGTTGATGACCCCACTCAAGTGAGTCGTGTAACCATGCTGGCTGTTGTACTAGGTGAACAGTGTACTCCAATCAAATCCCAGGAAGGTATAGCATGATAAAAATCAATCAATAATAGTGTTCATTATTATTATTAGTCTCTCTAATTCGATCCTAGGTTATTGCAGATATTATTGAAGAAGTTCGCTTCTTGTTCTAGCTTGGGAAGACTGCAAGAAGATGATAATCCATGAATTAGTCAGAGGAAGAACATCAAAGACTGGGTAACTATCAAATGTTGACTGGTTAGAGTGTCACATTTTAGATGATATGAAATTGCTATGAAAGTTGCTTAGCCCTTTTTTATATGCAAGTGAAGTGTGAAGTGATCGATGATAATACTTTCATGAGATAAACTTAGAGACATCGTGAGTAAGATAGAATATGTTTATCATATCTCTACTACTGTATATATAAAAATAAGGAATTGAGTTTGCCATTATAGGTTTCTCCCTAATTTTAGTAGGAGTTTTTTTTCAAATAACTTTTTTTATTTATTCAAACCACATTTATTACAACAACAAAATTCATTAATTATTTTGAATCTCTATTTTTTCTCATTTTAATTAGTTTTTCTTCTATAACATTTTATATGTTATTCAAAATAAATTGTGACATTCACAACTATTGTTCACTATATTTTTTGAGTTCGATAACATCAATTTTGTTATGTTTAACTAAATTTTTTAGGAAAACAATCCATCTAATATTGAAAGTTATGTTGTTTTGAGGAAGATAACCAACATGCACATCAAACTCAACATTTTCAAATATATTCAATTATACTATTCACTGACGTCACACTAAAGGAGGTTAATATGTTGTCCATTGTAAACTATATTAAATCACCATGAATCAATCTTCTTTCAATATTGTTTTAACACCACTACCAGGCTTACATTTTCTTAATTTGAGGGTTATGGACCTATTCAGAAATTTAATCTGGATAAGTCTGTTGGAATTAAACAATACCCTATTAAACTTAAACACAGTCCATATAGCACGGTCATTTTTTAAATATTCTTTTAACAATAATAATTAGAATACTAATAGAGTTGAGTTGGTTTGAATGGGACATATCAATCAAACCCAAACTAACTTAATATGATCCTTCTTTCAATAATTTTTAATGGGTCAATTGAGGTTACAATTTACATATTAATTATTACAATTTAAAGTTACAGCTTAATTTTGAGCTATTACAATTAGCATTTTGTGTCAAGTAATTGAAAAATGATATGGAACAAGAACGGAAAATACTAGGGAAATGAAATTATAGGGAATAACATATATGTAGATGTTTTTAGCGTACAGACTTCAAATTTAAATCAAATTGGACTCTAATCATAGGTTTGAATAAGCTAAGCTCGAGTTGAGCTCGAGTTGGCTCGCCAATGGTAATTAATGAGTCAGGCTCGAGCTCGACACAAACCAAAATTTTCTAACTAACGTTTGCGACAAAAACTTAACAAGCTAAGGTTGAGCATGGTAAAATTCGATTTGACTCGATTTATAAACAACCTGTGCAGATCTTACAAGACAATCACCAGAACAGAAGTATCAAAACCACAAGATGATAAACAATTTTTATTACAAACTCTGGTAGTTATCCAGGATGGTCTCAAGTCTTAATAGTAATTATTTTAGTTTAAGAAGTAGAAAACCTAAGCAGCATTTGGTGATCATAAGGGCTGGACGGAGTTACAATTGTTGAAGGGAAGTTTGGATGATTAACAGCGTCAGGGAAGCCTTGAGTCTCCAAACAAAGACCACCATGTTTCTTGTACACCACTCCACCTTTCCCCTTTGTGTCGCCGAGCTGGCCGCTGGTATACAGCTGTACCCCTGGCTGATTCGTGAACAACTCCATCACTCTACCCGATTTCCTGTCGTGAACAAACGCAGCTTTCCTCATCCCCCTTTTGTTGCCATTTCTGTGCATGGGGCTCGCATCGAGCGCGTAGTTGATATCATACCCAAGTTTCAGCTGGCCGATTCTGCTCCCAACTGATTTCGGCGTCGTGAAATCATAGGGCGTTCCCACTACCGAATCTATTTTGCCAGTTGGGATGAGCTGGTTATCGACAGGGGTGTAATGAGAAGCCAATATTTGAAGCTCTTCTGACAGTATGTCTCCACTGTCGTGCCCGCCGAGGTTCCAGTAAGCGTGGTTGGCTAGATTCACCGGAGTTGCTTTGTTCAATGCTCTGGCTTTCAGTTTGATGCTCAGCTGGTTGTACTCCAGAAGTGTGTACTTCACGTTGGCTACTACATCGCCCGGGAATCCTAATCACGTATCACACATACACATAATTAGTGGACGGATTGCATTGCCACAAAATTTAGCAAGTAAGGTCAAATGAATGTAGTGTACGTACCTTGATCACCGTCTGGGCTTTGGTATAGGAAAACTATGTAAGGTTTAGGGCCATTGGGTTGGTACTCTTTCACTTTCCATACAACTTTTCCAAATCCAAGTGGACCACCTCAATTTTCAACAGCAAGCACCCATCATTTTGTTTATCATATGATGATGACGGATGATGATGATGTAAACTATAAAAAGAAAGAAATGAATATGTACCATGAAGAATGTTGTTTCCTTCGTTGGGTATCAACTTGTAGAGAGTTCCATTGAGACTGAATTGAGCTCCCCCAATTCTATTTGCAACTCTTCCAACTGTGGCTCCAAAGTTCGTTGTGTCATTCTGGCCCAAAAAAAAAGAAGCAAATTATTTGATTTGGCTCCTTGGATTCCGCGAGTGTTTGTAAACAAAACTACTCCAAAACTATATAACCTTCAATAAATCATTGTCTTAATAGCTTATAAATAGAGTTAATATTTACGAAAAGTTAGGCCTCTACCGAAAATAATACAATACAATCTATTGAAAAATACTTTTTGTGTTACAAATTTCTAATCAACCTTAACTTAAGTTAGTCAATGTCGTGTTTTGGGGTTAAAGTTGACAGGATATTAACACCGTTAAGGCAATTACGGATCGTAACACCACATGTGTGACACGTTGGTTGTTGTCAACGCCACGCCACGTTGGCGTAAGTGGTAGTACATGTGGCAGATAAAAGTTTTTATCCACTTAAACGATAAATTCCACCGCAATCTTCGCACCTTCTTCTTGTTCTTCTCCGATTAGATTAGGGCTCACCAACACCGTCCCGCCGCTTGTTACACAATCCTCTCGAGAGATTGTTCATCAACATTTCATCCGCTTCATTTCAGTCGATTCCACCATTTCCTCATAACCACAACAGCACCACGAATCTCCTTCCATAACAACAATCCACGCAGCAGAGTACTGTAACAGAAATAATCAGGTTCAAAACCTTTCTTTTTAATCCTCTGCAACAGTTACATCCCTTCCAATGGCCTTGGCTCCACTTTGTACTCGTGAAACAGAGCATTGAAACTTACCGCATTGAAATAGAGGGGCTTTAACCCGAATTTCACCATTAATTCGATCACTTGAGATGCTTTCTGGAGTTGTTGAATGCAGCAAGAACAAACGGAGTTAAGGAAAACCGTTAGTCAACGTGGATGGAAGGAAGAGAAGCAACTAAATGAAACGACGAGTTTTGTTCTTCCGTCTATTTCCATTTGCGTTTTATCTCTTGATGTATTAAACGGGGACACGTGTTTTTACCCGCGTTTTATTTCTCGTTTTACTGTTAAAGTTATCGTTGGGTTTAATATAAAAACCCAACCAGTCGAATGAATCAACTCAGACTTTCCAGACTCATTCTTATCTTCTTCTCTGCATTTCTTCCTCTGCTTTCTTCTTCTTCCTTCGATTTGATCATTCTTCGATCAATCTAATATGGTATCAGAGCGGGTTTGAATCAACCTAAAACCTAACAATGAGTCGAAGTCAGGATGATGATGAAGATGAACAAACTAATCACCAGCACACTTCTGGATTCTGGATTCGTCTTTGGATCCGTCGGAAATGTTCATCGTGCTAGAGATAACACAGCTGCTGTGAACCTGAGTTTTGGTAATCCTTATTACCTCAATCCTAATGAAAACTTGTCTCAATCCATAGTTAACACAGTCTTAGATGGATCAAACTATCAAATGTGGAGTAGATCCGTAAGATTTGCACTAAAGACTAAGCATAAAGTAGGTTTCATTGATGGATCTATCGTTCCTCCTGCTCCAAATAGTGATCGATATCCACTGTGGGATGCTTGTAATACGATGGTGTTGTGTTGGATTGCAAACTCTTTGCATCCTGAAATCCGTAGGAGTGTATTGAATCATGAAAATGCTCAGATCTTATGGCAAGAACTTAAGCGCAGGTTTGGACAGGCAAACGCTTTGAAAATGGCTAACTTACAGGACGAGATTCATAGCTGTAAACAAGGGCAAATGTCAGTCACACAATACTATACAGTTATCAAAGGACTCTGGGAGGAATATAGTCAGTTCTCTCCCATTGTTCCTTGCAGTTGTGCTCCAGCAAGCATTCTACCTTGTACGGCTGTGGTTGCTTTCCAAGAGAAACAGGATACGGATTATCTAATCCGATTTCTAAGAGGATTAAATGAAGATTTTGATGTAGTCAGAACTCAGTTACTAATGATGACTCCTTTACCTACTGTTAGCTCAGCTTATGATCATGCATTGCAGCATGAAGAGAAATTGAAAGGTGGAATAATGATAGGAAAGGAAAGTCAAGCTCAGAATGTGGCATTTGCAGTACCATCTGAAGGTGATGGGAGGATGGTTATGGCTGCTAGTTCTGGAAATTCCAGAGATTATAATCAAGCAGGCAAGAAGTTTTGCAGATATTGTAAGAAAGAAGGTCATATCCTGGATGAATGCAGAAGGCTAAAGTGGAAGAAACAACAAGAGCAGAATGCTCAGAATACTAATGGCAATTCATCTTCAAGTCACTTTGCTGGAGCAGTTGATCAGCAGCAGGTTCCCACTGTAGCTGCTGCTCTCTCACTAACTAATGCTGAGTTGACTCAGCTCAAGCAGCTTCTTCAAGCGGTCAAACAATCCAAGTCCATTAACTCGAGATCAGGGATTCCAACTCTTCCAAACGATTCATGTAAGTTTACTCTGTCTGCTAGTACATGTCCTGATTTAGCTGACTTGTGGATATTGGATACTGAAGCTTCTGACCACATAACGTGCTCTCTCAAACATTTCATATCATATAGGTCTGTCATAGGAGTCAATGTATATCTTCCGACTCCTCTCCCATGTCTGTCAGTCATGTTGGTAGTGTAAAACTGCCACATGGTCAAGTCATTCATAATGTTCTTTGTGTGCCAACATTTCACTTCAACCTAGTCTCAGTAAGTAAGCTGACCTCTCATCTTCCTGTTTCCCTGATCTTTCAATCCAACAAATGCCAGCTCCAAGACCTCACAACAGGCAAGACGATTGGTTTGGCAACTCAGACTAGAGGGTTGTATCACCTCCATCCTACTCAAAAACACATTTCATCATCTCTTCCAATTCCTTCTTCCAGACTTCAAGTAGCTGTTAGCCACAACTATAAACCAGAAGAAATCAGTCTCTGGCATTGGCGAATGGGACATCCAAGTGCTGAGAAGCTGAAGCTTTTGCATAGTCATGATCATAACATTGTTCCTGAGACTTTATCTCACTGTTCTATCTGCCATTTCTCTAAACATAAACGACTTTTCATAGCGCGCCGACTACATCGTCATCGTCGTTTTTGATCTTATTCATGTTGACATTTGGGGCCCGTTGTCCACTGAATCACATGATAATTTCCTATATTTTTTCTCACTATCGTTGATGATTACTCACGAGGAGTATGGATCTACTTAATGAAATTCAAGTCAGAAACTCGAGCCTTGCTACAATCCTTCTGTAATATGGTGTGTACTCAGTTCAAAACCAAAGTCAAAATGATAAGAAGTGATCAAGGCAAAGAATTTCATATGCCTAATTTCTACTATGAGCATGGCATAATACATCAAATGTCATGCGTCCAAACACCTCAACAAAATGCCAAAGTCGAACGAAAACACCAGCATATTTTGAATGTAGCAAGAGCTTTACAATTTCAATCTGGTTTTCCTCTGATATATTGGAGTGATTTTGTTCTACATGCTGTGTACTTAATCAATAGAACACCTTCTTCTACCATTCAAAACAAGACTCCCTTTGAAATCCTCTATAATCAACCTCCTGTTCTTCATCATATCAAAGGTTTTGGCTGCTTAGCCTATGCTGCAACTTTATCTCACAATCGAGGAAAATTTCAACCTCGAGCTAGACAAAGTGTGCTCTTAAGAATTCCTTCCCACATTAAAGGTTACAAATTATTAGATCTTTCTACTTCTAACATCTACATTTCCAGGGATGTTGTCTTCTATGAGAACATTTTCCGTTTCAAGTCTTCTGAACTTTCTTCTACTGTCCCTGTTGAGTCAGAAATCCTCATTTCCCCTACTGTGCATCTTGATGTGCCTATTCCTTCATCTCAACATGTTCCCACTGTCTCAAACGATCCTAGTCCATCTCATACCTCAGTGTCAGTAGCTCCATATACAAATTCACCTGTCACTGATCATGCATGTCAGCTGCAGGGTTCTCTGACTGATAGTGAGGAAGAGGGGGAGCTTTCGGATCCTGAGATTCATCCAGCAGGGGAGGGACATCAGCCCGTTCTGCTGGATGTCAGGACCTCAACCAGAGCACGTCGTCCACCTGTGCATCTAGCAGATTATCACCTAAATGCTAGTGTCACTAAACACTCACTTGCTTCTGTAATCTCATATGATGGTCTTTCTGACACATTTTGAAGTTTTGCCTTGAATGTTATGGTCCAGCAGGAACCTAAAAGCTATAAGGAAGTGATGAAGGATCCACATTGGAATGTTGCTGTGCAAAATGAACTTGGAGCTCTTAATGAGAATCACACCTGGGATGTTGTTCCAGATTCAGAAGAATTTCACAAATTAGGAACAAAATTGGTGTTCAAATTGAAGCTGAAATCAGATGGAAGTGTGGAAAGACACAAAGCAAGACTAGTAGCACAAGGATTTGATCAGATACAAGGTGTTGATTTTGTGGACACCTTTTCACCAGTAGCCAAAATAAACACAGTGAAGGCTTTACTGGCAATTGCATCAGCTCAGGATTTACATCTAGAGCAAATGGACGTGTCTAATGCTTTCTTACATGGAGATTTAAACGAGAAAGTGTATCTTAGGATACCAGCAGGCTTTGAGGCACCACCAGGTACATATTTGAAGCTCAGAAAATCTCTCTATGGATTAAAGCAAGCTAGCAGACAGTGGTTTGCTAAGCTAACAAGTGCTCTGTTGAAGTATGGTTTTAAGCAGACTAGTTCTGACTATTCATTGTTTGTCAAAGGAAATGGACATGATGTGGTAATGCTCTTGGTTTATGTTGATGATATAATACTTGTTGGAAAGGATTTGGGAAAAATTAAGGAAGTGAAAGATTACTTACATCAACAGTTTAAGATAAAGGATTTGGGAGAGCTTAGATACTTTCTAGTCCTTAAAATTGCGCGTTCAAAAGCTGGTATTGTGATGAATCAAAGGAAATACTGTGTTGAATTGCTTACAGACACAGGATTTCTGGAAGCAAAAGGGTGTAAAAGTCCTATGGAAGTGAATCTAAGAATGAGTGCTAAGCAGGGTGATCTTTTGAGTGATCCTTCTGTGTATAGAAATCTGGTGGGAAGACTACATTATTTGACGATTACAAGGCCAGACATTACTTTTGCTGTTCAACAACTGAGTCAGTTTCAAAATGAACCTTACAGTGTTCATTTGGAAGCAGCACATCGTGTACTGAGGTATCTAAAGTCATCACCAGCACAGGGATTGATATATAAGTCATCAAATGCTCTATGTCTCACTGGTTTCTGTGACTCAGATTGGGGAGCTTGTCCAGATACCAGGAGGTCTATCTCTGGTTATTGCACATATCTAGGTGAATCGTTGATAACTTGGAGGTCTAAGAAACAAGGAACTGTTTCTAGATCATCTTTTGAAGCTGAATATAGAGCTATAGCACATTTGGTATGTGAAATGTAGTGGCTGTCAGGATTGTTCAAGGAGCTAGGAATTCAGATACCTATGCCGATGGAGATTCATTGTGACAATAAGTCAGCTATTTACATTGCTGAAAATCCAGTGTTTCATGAGAGGACGAAGCATATTGAAATTGATTGTCACGTAACCAGGGAGAGAATCAAATCAGGTATGATCATATTGGAGCATATTGGAACTAATGATCAGCCTGCGGATGTCTTCACTAAAGCTTTGCACATAACGCGTCTTCAGTTACTGCTGAGCAAGTTGGGAGTATATGACATTTACTCTCCAACTTGTGGGAGGGTGTTGAATGCAGCAAGAACAAACGGAGTTAAGGAAGACCGTTAGTCAACGTGGATGGAAGGAAGAGAAGCAACTAAATGAAACAACGAGTTTTGTTCTTCCGTCTATTTCCATTTGCGTTTTATCTCTTGATGTATTAAACGGGGACACGTGTTTTTACCCGCGTTTTATTTCTCGTTTTACTGTTAAAGTTACCGTTGGGTTTAATATAAAAACCCAACCAGCTGAATGAATCAACTCAGACTTTCCAGACTCATTCTTATCTTCTTCTCTGCATTTCTTCCTCTGCTTTCTTCTTCTTCCTTCGATTTGATCATTCTTCGATCAATCTAATAGGAGTTTCCCCCCTTTTGCAGAAAGAGTCGACTAATGCTGTGAACACTATAACATCCGGCGCAGAAGAAGTAAAGCTGTTCTCCACCATTTGGTTCAGAACCGGATTCTGATGAGTGATAAGAGTTGAATCATTGAGTAGGGTGGTCAGTTTTCGGCTGAGTAATATATTTTGATTTGGGAGAATAAGGTTGTGGAGTTGTGGTGTCTGGTTGAAGGAGAAGAAGAAGGTTTGTTTGGAATTTGGGAGTTATGCGGTGGCAGTTGTGGTTGTTAGAGAGAAGAATAGATAAGGTGGGTAGATGTGTGGTTGAGAGTGAAGAAATTAGCTGGAGTTCTTTTTTATACCGTTTGCTGACTGTGTAATCGATTCACTGAAAATTTTCAACGATTGGAGCGCCGTGGACGCCATGTCATCGCTCCGACCTAATGTATGTTAAGTGGACGTCAATTTTAAGTTAACGGAGATAACGAGACTTGAAATATGTGTCACAAAAAATATTTATAGTACATTATGTCATTTTGCAGCAGATGCTTAATAGGTTGGATGAATTATCCTTATTTTGTAAAATGATATTGTATCTACAAATCTGATATGTTTTAGGTATAAAAATTATTTTGTTTGGCTAATATAAAATAATAAATTATAAATTTTGAATTGAGGATTTTAAATTGAGTTATTTTAAATACCATTTCATATTCAAAAATAATTTAAAAATATTTTAATTTGAAATATCATAAATTTTGTTTCAAATGACAAATAAAGTACGTTAACCCAAATATTATTTAAGATGAGACACTTTATTCAAACATCTCAATCAAATTATCCATAATTTTTTTAACCGTATCTTTATAACCTGAAAGAGAGTGTTGAACATTCAATTTATTACTGATGAAAATTTCATATACAAAAATATATCATAAAACAAGGTAGTGTAAAGAAAATGTTTGATTCATAATATATTTTTGTGTTGTGTCTACAAAATCAATTAGCTAACTCTATAATCTATCTATCTATAAAACTAAGTTATAGGAGCGCACGATGCCGTTTAGTCGTTAGTTAATTTATATTGTATGTTTGTTCAACTGTCAATAATGTAGAAAACCCCAAATATTATATTTTGGAAGTTCGAACCCTACCTGCTCTTATTTTAAAATTAATTGTTTTGAGTTTTAAATTTTTTTCGAATATGGTTATAACCGAATCCTGCCTGAACACTGAAAGGGTATAGGTACAGTATGACATTTACGA
Source organism: Linum usitatissimum (assembly GCA_030674075.2). Classification (NCBI taxonomy): domain Eukaryota; kingdom Viridiplantae; phylum Streptophyta; class Magnoliopsida; order Malpighiales; family Linaceae; genus Linum; species Linum usitatissimum. Next base: position 4,880,336 of record JAUJYP020001424.1, read on the forward strand.
CCTGAAAATGTTATATACGTTGGGTATTTCCTGAACTCGAAACTACAACGGGTGGGGAACGAATATCAACTATTCGAACCTGAACCCGAATCCGACCGTTGTCAAGCCTTAAGACACAACGAAGTGGGTTCAAAGTTGAATTAGGAGAGAAAAATCTTTTAAATGAATAATATATATGTTTAGTTGATATTTAATTTGATTGATTATAGTTAAATTGAGATCAAAGACCGAACTTTTTGGAGGTACGATGTGAAAACAAATTAATTACTAAATCTTACATACCCTGGTTGTCAAACACCGAACCTCAAAAGGGGAAAAAACAATAAAGAGTAGTTATTTAATATTTTTTAATTATATAAATTTTTAATATTATAATTTATATTTTGTTGATAATTGACTTTTTCGTTATATAGTTAATTTTTTATACAATAAAAAGCACCACTTTGACCATATTTTTGATTTCGTCTTTAGTTGAGATCTAACTAAATGAGTCTAACAAAATTTAATTAAAAAAAAAACCCCTAATAAATAATAAAACATATATTGACTTTATATGTTTTAATATTAGGAGCAGTGGCACGTTGTAGATCAAGGAAATCAGGGTAGCCCACTTTATGTTATATTAGTTATATGTCGATAAAATGATAAGAGTAGTTAGTACAAGAATGACGAGATTCAAATAAAGAAAAGGACTGAGTACTAGTGGTGTGAAATATGGTACTACCCTACATCACCAATCTAAGGCACGTGCTTTCAAGTTTGATCAATGCATCTCTCTGTCACCTCCAAAATAGGATGGAAAAGACCTTTTAAGTATTTTATACTATGATGAAATGAAGAAATCTATTGATTGTAACAGGTTAATTCCACATGAATATTACTGTGCATAGTATGAACACTAACGAAAATACACGATAACTCACCTAATTTTTTATATAAAATATCAGACAACCAAGTAAAAGCAGTAGAAACCCGAAGGAGAAAATTTGTCTAAACTCTGGTATGTAAGACCCCAAAAACATTGGTCCAATACTCGTATTATGTATGTGAAAGAAACAAGGCAATGTTGAGCTGTAACTTTGTCTTGTTGCGTGTGCGTGTCAGAGATATGAATGATATCAAGGAAAGAAAGGGGTGATGACAATGAATGATAAATAAGTAACGAAAAAGATGGTGAACGATTCAAGCCATGGAATTGGAAATGGAAATCTCACCTTGTACGCCTCAGCAGTGTCATATCCAAGAATCACATCGTTCAACTTCCCTGCAGTATCCCAATTTACATCACAGGAAATTAAATGAAGAAAACAAGAGAAGAGAAGAGAAGATGTAATTAGTAATTAATTACCAAATTTGTCAGGTAGAATGAAGGACATCATATGGGCACCATAGTTGGTGAGTTTGAGAGACATGTTCCCTTTCTTCAGCTCGTAACTCCCAATCTGCTCTTCCACTGACGACCCAGAACCAATAACACTCAGACACACAAGAAGAAGAAGAAGCATAATCATAAGCATCACTACAAACTTGGCCATTTCTGATGCTTTGACGATTTTCTTGTGCTTTTTCCTAATGATCAGGGGCTCCTTTAATACTCCTACTGAATGAGGGGAGCTTTGGTGGATAACCATATATAGAAGCTAGCTAAGCTAGGAAGCTTGCAAGGAAGGCAGTTTTGTTTGATTTGTTTTGTTTATTGACCAGAGCTAGCTAGCCGATGCTACTGCAATCTCTAACCATGCATTATTTCCACCGATGATGACATAGACAGCCGCTTTGAAAAATTCTGCCATCCAAAGAAGAAAGCTAACCACTTCCAGACTTCGCATATGGACCGGAATTATATTTAAATCAAAATTAAATTAATGCATTTTTAACCTAATACTAAATAAAGTTATACTAGATGGTTTTTTCAAGGATGGCAATCATAACTATCATTATCATTATTATTATCGTATCTCGTTAAACTAAATCCCGTCAAACATGGTAAACTCTTAGTCGATCAAGTAGGCTATGGATAATTTCCAAAATTATTAGGTGTGGGTATGGATATTAAAGTATCTGGGTTGAGCCTGAATCGTTCAATTACGTTTGTATTAAAATATTTTTATTATGAGAATACTTTCATGTATAAAATAGTTAATTATTCAAATTTTAGTCCTTAGACCATTTCCAATGTTAAGTCTCAAATAGCTATTTTGAAATCTTAAATTTGGCACTTTAGAATAGCTAAAAGGTGTTTTGCTTCAATGGTATAGGTCTTATATTTACGACTTCTATCAACATGTGTCTACCAACCTCTAATAAAAATAACCAACATCGATTCTACTACCCATCTCTTTTTGAAAAATAAACTGAATTGTTATACAACGCCCGACGTTTTACTGCGAAATGCCCTAACATTTGAATTTGGAAGTAGAAATGATGATAACGCCCCTGAAACAGTAAAATACCAATTTCTTCATAAGATGCGAAAGACCGAAAAAAAATTATACCACTTGAAATGACCAATCAAAATTGCATCTTTATTCCGCCGCCGCCGTTATTCCACCGCTTGTCCATTGTGCCGCCTGTTGTCGAGCCGCTGAGGTATGAAATTAAAAAAACGGACAGTCGTCATTGAATGTCGTTCCGCCACACATATGCTGTCGCCGTTGAATGGTCGGCGTGCCGACGGTTTCAATTAATTAAACCCTAATTATTGTTTCGTAATTAGTGAAATAGCCTTACATTTTTTCCCGAATAATAAATAAATTATAATAACTAATTCATATATTTATATTATTTTTGGTATATTCACTAATTAACTAAATTAGTATAAGTAATTATTAATTACTTATTATTTATTACCAAATTTATTAATTTGGTATCGATATTAATTGTTACGATTTAATTAATTATACCTTAATTAATATTTCGTAATTAGTAAAATAGTTTTAAATTTTTCCCCGAATAATAAATAAATTTAATTAAATTAATTCCTAATTTTTATTAATAAAACCCGAATTATTATTTAATTATTAACTATTATAATCGTTTATTGCTTATTCATTAATTAAAAATTTATTAATTACTAATTCATTAATTACTAATTCATTAATTACTAATTCACTAATTACAAATTAAGTAATTACTAATTCATAAATTTAAAAAAAATTAAATAATTGAAACCGTCGGCACGCCGACCGTTGTGAGGGACCGTCGGCGGTCAACGCCGACTACCTCAATTTTTTTTATAGGTTTTGGTTGCGGCCGCGGCGGCGGTGGCGGAGGATGTGTATTTAAAGATTAGCTTCGAGGGACATTCGTGTAATTTTACTTATTGAATTTAATTGATAGGGCGTTGAGTAAGAAAACTAGAGCGTTTTATAGTAGTTCAGTTAATAATGGCTGTCAAAACTAAAGGGAAGATCTAAAATAGTTCTGTAGACCAAATCTGGAGATGATGATATTCTGAAATGGAGAAGGGTCTCCATCAGATTGCATAGATAAATTAGAGGACAAAGCCTCGAATTACCACTAGGGTATAATGGGGATTGAAATCCCGACGCTCTATATACAATCACAAGTGGAGAACCACTAAAAACCATCGGAACAGAGACAAAGGAAAAGCAGACAAGCAGCCTCCTCCCATGGCGACACATATGCAAGTGGCAGCTTCCACAACCAATAGATCGCCTTCGTCTCTCTCGGAATGGGACCCATACCATGGACTATCAACTTGGAGACCTACCTTTCCCAGTAAATGGGCTCTGTATTAGATTGATTGGAGAATCATCGATTCGTAAGGAAGAAGAAATGCAGAGGAAAGAATGCAGAGAAGAAGATAGGATTCAGTCTGAAAGTTTAAGTCGATTCATTTCATTGGTTGGGTTTTTATACTAAAACCCAACGGTAACTTCAACAGTAAAAACGAAAATATAAACGCGGGTAAAACACATGTCCACGTTTGATACATCAATGGTTAAAACGCAAACGGAATAAACGGAAGACAAAACTCGTCGTTTCATTTAAGCTCTTCTCCTCTTTCTCTTGACGTTGACCAACGGTCTTCCTTCTAACTCCGTTTGTTCTTCGCTGCGTTTAACACTCTGCGGCAGGATGTCACTTTGGAAAGAGTTGGAAGGAAGAAAAAGGGATGGTCTTTATCGAGTTTGTGCACAGTGGAAAAGAGACACATGGATGGTCGGTGATGGGGACGGGATCCGGAACGGATAGATATCTTCGAGGCTAGATAGATTCTTGCCACTTCTTGGATAGATTCCACCATCTGGGCTCTGTCTCTGGGCACCTCCCTCTGGGGTGAAGGCTATAACTTGCTGCCTCCAGAAACCAGCTAAATTAATGCGAAATTATGTAATCCTTGTGTACATGATACACAAATTACTATATCATTAAAGAGTCGTTTGTTACCGGTGAATATCACCCAATAGCTAATTATTCGGAATAATTTTGTTTTTGAAACTCGAATAGCTAGATATTGAGTGATATTAATATAACTTCGAAAGGTATTCAAATGCATACCAAATAAGTGTGCATTTGAATATCACACCCGATAACACTTTCATAAAGCGAAATTACCCTCGCTTGGCCCACCACGCAACTATCATAATTAATGCCTACTAGTCAAGTCCATCTCTCTCCTCTGTCATCTTGTTTCTGGATCATCTTCTCCACACTCATCATAATCCCTAACATCCCCTCCTCAATTCACCTCATCATCATCTCCATCCCTAAGCGACACTTGTTCCCGTCGACGGTGGAAATAATCGATGGAATCGACAGCGAAGCAACTCCAGACGGTAGCTCCGCCTATCTTCCTCTTACTAACGTCGACGACGATTGGATCTCAAACACTAGCTAGATTGATTTAAGACTGGAATTTTCATCTCATACATACTCGAAATAAATAGAATCCCAATCATCTCTCCCTCCCCCGAAAAAGCCTTTATTTTGTTTAGAAGAGATGTTTCGAAAGGTGACCTGGCAATAGTTTGGAAAATGATTCTCAGATGATTGATTTTCAAGTTTGGGGTTTTGTGAAGTTTATTGGCATCTATAGTTTGTTGTAAAGAGAAATAGTTTTTGAATTTCAGATTTGTTGCTGTCTTTATGTGAATCAAAATGTCTTGAGATTGGGATTGATGTGTTGTTTTAGAAATTGAATAAAGACGAAATTAAGAGAGACAAACTCGTATTCTGCAAATTGAAGAAGAAAGAGTAAAGTGAATGGCAAGATTGCAATTGCAATTATTCATTCAATATCACACTTCTAAACAAAAAAAACTGAATCCCTAAACGACGCCCTAGTTTTCGAATTAAACGACGCCCTACATTCAAATATGACGTAAATGTCCATTTCGTAAAAATGAAAAAATGTACTATTTCGATCCAAAAAATTCATATGTATTATGTTTTAGTATGTTTTGTTTGTCGAAAACACTCTCTACGAACAACGATTCAAAATTCGATAAGGTAAGAAATTAAATTTTGATCTGAAAAAAAAAAAACCAAACGGACGAACCGGACGGATCCGTCTGGCTGGTCTGACCAGACGGATCCGTCCGGTTCGTCCGGTTGGTTATTATTTTTTTTATTTATTAAATTGTATAATTTTTTAGGGTTTGTTGTTAATTGTATTAGGGTATAGGGTTAAGGGTTTACATTTTAGGGTTTAGATTTTAATGTTTTGTGTTTAGGATTCACAACTTAGGGTTTAGAGTTTAGGGTTTAGGGGTTTAGGGTTAAATTTTATAATTTTATAATTTTTGTTTAGGGTTTAGGGTTTAGGGTTAAATTTTATATTTTTATAATTTTTGTTTAGGGTTTAGGGTTTAGGGTTAAATTTTATAATTTTATAATTTTTGTTTAGGGTTTAGGGTTTAGGGTTAAATTTTATAATTTTATAATTTTTGTTTAGGGTTTAGGGTTTAGGGTTAAATTTTATAATTTTGGTAATTTTTGTTTCGGGTTTAGGGTTTAGGAATTTATTAACATTTTGTTTAGAGTTTAGGGTTTAGGGTTAAATTTTATAATTTTATAATTTTTGTTTAGGGTTTAAATTTTATAATTTATTAACATTTTGTTTAACATATTGAAAGTTTATTGTTAATTGTATGTTTTGATTAACTAATTTGTATCTTAATTATAGGGTTTTTGCAAGCGACATGTCAACGAGTACCATGGTAATCGTTGGTTTTTTTGAATCATCAATTCATAGGATATGTTAATTTGAGTGTTTTGATTCATTTCGGTGTTGATATTTTGTAGGAAATGGACGCCGTGACGGAATTGATTATTCCGACCGGTTGTTATCGGATCATGTGTACGACAATATCGGTGAAGCGGTCCAAGCAAAGAAACGGATTGCTTTGACGCTCAATTTCCATCCGATCAAAGGGTCGAATAAAAGCAACGACTCGGAAAAAGAGTGTCGGGTTTATCTGTACTGCTCACGGGGACCAGCTCGCAAGTCTGAGGGTTCCACTCCGCCGAAACGTACTACGAAGTCAAAGAAGTGTAATTGTCAATTCAGGCTTGCCGTCCGATCAAAGGTGGTAGATTGCGAGTGGAAGTATTTTATTGACGGAGTCGGAGACGTAAAGAACCCTGACCGGACGAAGGGGTACCACAATCATCCTCTTATTCATTTCACTGAAGTAAGCGGGGAAAGCAATCCGTTATCGATGAGGCGAAACAAGATATTCGGGATATGGTGGCCGTTCACACACAACCGAATAAGATCGGTATTCCTTGAACAAGAAGTTCAACACTCGTCATAATATGAATCGATTTATAACGAGTCGTACAAGATTAGGAAGGAGAAATTAGATGGTTTGGATCCGATGGAGTGGACATTGCGTCAAGCTACGTGGCTAGGTTATTTCGTTCGCACCTAAAGGATGATGATGACGGTCTTGTTCATCCGTTTCTTAGCCACCCCGAATGTGTCCGCATGGTTAGTTCATGGTATTTCGTGATAATTATTGACTCGACATACAACACCAATCGCTTTAGGAAGCCAATGATCCGGTTGGTTGGTGTGACTCCGTGCGGAAGAACTTTAGCATCGGGTTTGCATTAGTTGATAACGAAAAACCGAGTCTTATGTTTGGGTGTTGAAATGTCCGGAGTTGATGCCGGGTAGGCGACAACCCACCGCATTTGTCACCGATAAGGAGCGAGGTCCGGCGGCGGCTCTCCGGATCGTATTCCCACGTACTCCTCATTTACCGTGCATCCGGCACATGAAGAGGAATATAGAGGCAAAAATTAAGTTCATCACGAGTAATGCGGAAATGGCTGAGGCGTTTGTGCATGGTAGGTGGAACAAAGTGCTGTGTGCACTAACAGATGCGGAGTTTTTCACGGAGTGGGAGGATATGGTTTTGAGTGACTGGGCTAATATCGGAGGATTGATGGAGTACTTGAGAAGCGAGTGGTTACCGTATAAGACTCAGTGGGCCCATTGCAACACCAACGAGGTTTTCCATATTGGGTGTACGAGTACGAACGGGGTGGAGTCGCAAGCACTCGTCCCTCAAAACATGGTACAACTCTTCCAATCAGGGACTTGATACACTATTTGAGGGGTATCATGCATCGATTGAGGGTCAAGTCATCGAAGTGCAGCGGGCTATCGATGAATCACGAAGCAAGGTATCGTACTATTAATATGGGTACTTAGTGAATCACTAGTTATTTCTTAAATGTTTAACTTAACTAGCATTGTCGTTCCGTGCAGACTCATCATTTCTCGCATAGACGACCATTTACGTATCTGAAAAATGAAGTCAGCCTCTGGGTATTGAGTTGGTGAACGAGTCGTTATCCAGTAACGACGAATGTGATTGTGTGATCGAAACCACGCACGGCCTTCCTTGCATATGTAGGCTCGAATCTATGGAGCGCGATGGGGTCGAGCTCAAACCTTACCACCTCCACCACTTTTGGCGATCTCTGGAATATCGTCTGCCCGTAGACAGTGAGAAGTGGGAAGACCACGACTCTACAGATCGCGCCATCCTCACTGGAATGGTTCAGACCATTTGTGATAGAGGTGGCCCCGCTGTACGGGCCTTGACTTCACTGGTTCGGTCCCAGTATCAGCCAGAATCAGACGGCGTGAAGCAGCCGAAGAAGTCGGACGCGCCAAAGGGGAGGCCTCGTGCGTGAAAGACCGATGGGCGGCATCGTTCATACCACGAGCATGCGAGTGCCCATTGCACCCCACCTAAGGGCAAGACAAAATCAGGTTTCATACATGTTACATTATTCATCAAGTATCGTATTTAAGCGATGTGTCTAACATAGCTGTACATGATAACAGGTACCGGAACTACGCAACCGCCTAAGCCAACCACAAGCAAGTCTAAAACTTCTATTCCTAACAGAGGTGTGTAGTTTTTTAACCAAATTATGTTTCATTGATATTGTCCCGTCCGTAGTCGTCCTAATTACTTTTTCACCCATCACTTTCAGTGCTTCCATACTTGTCGTATATCCCTCACGGGCTTTGGCCGTTGGCAACATCGGTATTCGACGTCATTGGTGATGGCCACTGCGGGTTTAGATGTGTATCCCACTCTTTTACCGGCGGTGACCAACATCAATACGTTGCCATGCGGCAGGAGCTTATGGATCACGTCCATGTGTACTGGGGACGGTGGTATCATAAGGTGTATGAGGGCGAGTTGGATACTGTCCTTACGAGACTGGGGTGGTTGTGGAACACACCGTGTGAGAGACCATGGTGGTTATGGAATCTGGACCTTTTCGGGTTCGCCACTAAGCACAATTGGACGTACGTGATTTTTGGCATGAGGGGTCGTGGTATCCCGTACGGAGAGACTTTTCTCCCGATGAAAATCGGAGACACACCGGAGCCGGATGGTGTCACATTTCTGATTTGCACCGGTGATCACTGGGTACGTTTATATGACGGAGTACTCCCAATCCCGCCGGTCAGTCAAATGTGGCGGTATTGGGCAGATGACAGTGGGAAAGCAGCATGGCTCGGCACGCTGTACCGGCGGGAGAATTTAGCGTACCAAATGTTGGTACAATCTGCAGAATAGTGCAGTACATTTGATATATTGTCTACGTTATGTATTAAGATTGTGAACTTTGGTGTTGTTAAGTGTTTTAGGGTATTGTGTAATAAAATAAGTGTCGTGAAACAATGAACGAATGCGTTTATGGACCGATTGGATTGTGTAATAAATTAATGTGAACGAATTCTTGTCGCGTTTATGATCCAATAAGGGTGAAAATCCCTAAACTAAGTTTGCTAAACCCTAATCTACATTCATCTAAACCCTAAACCCTAAACTAAGTTCATATAAATCCTAAACCCTAAAACCCTAAATTCAAGTAAACCCTAAACCCTAAACTAAGTTCATATAAATCCTAAACCCTAAAACCCTAAATTCAACTAAACCCTAAACCCTAAATTAAGTTCATATAAATCCTAAACCCTAAAACCCTAAATTCAACTAAACCCTAAACCCTAAACTAAGTTCATGTAAACCCTAAATTCATAAATTCATCTAAACCCTAAACAAAATTCATAAGTTCATCTAAACCCTAAACTAAATTCATAAGTTCATCTAAACCCTAAACCCTAAATTAAATTCATCTATACCCTAACCCTAAATAAAATTCAACTAAACCCTAAATTAAATTAAAGTGAATATAAATTAATTTAAATTTAAGAATTTAAAAAAAAAAAAATTGAATGGGCCAGACGGACGGCGGGTCCGTCCGCCGCCGCTGGCCAGACGGACCCTTTTTTTTTTTTAAGTTCTTAAATTTTCGTTCAGAACTTCGATTTTTCGTTCAATCTTCGAATTAGGTTTGTCAACTTTTTGTGTTTTAGGTTGAATGTGTTTAATTTAGATTGAATGTGTTTAATTAAGATTGAACTTGATCTAAATTTTAAGAACTTACGAAAGGCCAATTTAGTCATCTATCGTTTTAGGGCGTCGTCTAATTCGAAAACTAGGGCGTCGTTTAGGGAACCTCAAAAAAAATTATCCTCCCTCCTTTCAGTAGTCTTAAGTTCGAGTTTCTAAACATCCTCTCCTCCGAGAAGAAGATGATGCCGTCTCCGACGAAATCAAGTACATTTAAATTTAAATACTTGTTTTTATGTTACAAAGATGATTATATTGTGGTTAACATGTTTGGAGATAGAACCCGGAAGTGTCGCGGGGGGACCAAAATATCTTTTATGACGAATTATAGTGTGAAACCCCACCCTAAGAGTTCTGATCGAACCACTGGTTCAACCGAAGAGTCCCATTTGGGTTTCACATCAAAACGATATCCTCTGGTATCAAAATACCGACCAGTTCTCTCCCCACCATCAGTTCCAATACATGTTACTGAACACACAAATACACTAAGAAAAACAATATCTAACGAGGTCAATGATAAGCACTGAGTGGCTAAACTAGTCATGCGTAGAACTGTGACTATACAGAGAAGATAGAGAAAGAAAGTCTTACCAATCATGAACTAATAATGTGACCCTGTGGTCCTATAGGCATCATCCTATCATCGGCTACCCCTAGTTAGTGGTAGATAGCCTCATGGTGGATCAGATCATGAAACCACCCTGACCGTACGAGCAACATCTGTAGGCATACTCTGTACGTCCTAAATTCGTGTGAGTGGCATCTGTAGGCATACTCAACACGTCCCGCTGACTGAAAAACCTGAGGGATTGCGCAAGCCATGGGTGGGTGACCAATGGGTAACGGGAGCTAATCTACCTAAACCTGAATCATGTCCTAACATGAACTGTGAAACACAGTTCAAATGACATGAGCTTATGCTCGAATCGTAATCAACAACCTGTATAGTAGAATCATTGCTACTGCATAGTCAAAGAGCCCCGCTCTGTTTCACATATCCTATTCAGCAGATGACACGCTGTTGAACAATACTGATAGTCCGACTCTGAAATCACAACATGTGTACTGTAGATCACAAGTTACTGTACAGTCCTGAGAGTCCGGCTCCGTTCACAACTTCGGTACAGTGGATCACACGCCACCGTACCAGCCTGAGAATCCGATCATTGGATTCCTGACAATCCTAATTTCAGTTATACTCTTTAAGCACAAAGAAATTATAAATCCCCCACCTGGTATGAAGCTGATACCTCTAATTTTAACTTGACACAATTTCTCTTGCTGCCATGAGTTCGTAATTTCTGACCGTGCGTCGTTTGGAGCTCAAACGACCATGGTATGCTCCATTTACTTCTTTGCAATTTTTTGAAACTCGCTAGTCCACTAACTGCTTCCGTTACACTAGCTGATCCAGAACTTTCAATTGTTGACAAAACAGACCCAAATCCTTAACTGTAAACCATCCAAAACTTTAGAACTTCGGAAGCAAGACTTAAAAATATGCAATTGCACATTAACTTTCAAACATTGCAGATCTGGTTACCAAAGTTCTCCAACATTGCGGGGAGATCATTATCTTCTCCGGTGAACTATGGTCGTCGCGGCAGCCTCTGCCGACTCGAGGCCTTCACCCATCCCCTCGATCTCTGGATCCCGCCGTGGACTGTATGATTTGAGCTCACTCTGATCGCCGTCATCTGTCCATGGGGAGGAAGGAGAGTAACCTCTTCCCAATTAAGTGTTAGGCGACCAACAATGCACTTTCAACTTCTTGAATGGTTACGGGCCCAAACCGTCCACCAGATCAATCCAACGGCCCAAGACTATCCATGTTACAAAACTTTTATTTGACCCTAGGCCCACAGCTGCATTTCCATATCTCCCCTATGGATCAAGCTCCTTCCACACCGTTAGATTCATCTAACGGCTCAGACTCATTCAAGCTGATAACTTGCGATTCAAATACTTGACTCTTTATCCAATTGACTTAATTAACCTCATAATTATCTCGAACCTTACAACTCTTTAATATCGGGTCAACTATTGAGTCAATTCCTTAAATTTATTAAATTAATTCGGTTTTTAACTCACAATTTCTACTTATCGATAAAATTTCAATCAAACCAAATCGAAATTCAAAGTGTCATATATAGTATCATGTCAGTGTTATTTTTATTATAACTTCTGTGTAGTCTACTACTTGTATATTTAGCAATGATTTTAAAATCATACCGGGCTGGCCGGTTCGACCGATTCAATCGCATACCGGTCAACTGATCGGTCCGATACAACCTTATTTGCTCAAAAACGACTTTTTCATAATTTTACCGGTTGAACCGTTGTAGCGGCCAAACCGTCTGGTAATAATCAAACCGTGGTTTGGTTATAAAAAAGCAAAAATCAGTCGTTTTCATTCGGTCGATATGGATAAAGTTTTCGAAAAGCTTCTGATCATCTACACTCATTTCAGTTCGATTTTCCCGGTGCAGCCATCACTATTGATTCCTAGCTCCAAGATTGCAGCCATCACTGTCGTACGTGGATTCGCAGCTCCAAGATCTCCTGAGATTGGTTTCTCCGTCGCAGCTATCAATTTACCAAAACCTTCTTAGTATTAGAACTGAATTTTATTGAATCATATCCTCTGTTCTTTTCTTTTTTGGACAGGCTGTTCTCTGTTCTTGAGAAAAAGAAAAGAGAAGATAAAAAAGAGCGTGGCGGCTGTGTGGAGGGGAAGACGAAAAGATTCTAGGGTTTTCAAATAATTATTTATATAACTAAATAATGCTATACAAGTCCCCGAACTTAGTGACTTATTGTCTTTTATCACTTAAAAGTGTAAGACATTTCATACAGGTACTTAAGTTTGCTATAGTCTCGAATTTCTTATTAAAAACTATTCAATATACCATGTATATATAATTCAAATTTTGATATTGAACGTAAGGCGATCTAAAACTGAATTTAATTTTTTGGATTATAGATATATGGTTATGATTTTTCAGATATCTTGAATTTTCAATTAATATTTAACTTTTTATATTATCGGTATTAACCGATTTGATTATTAATTTATCCGGTATGATATTTAGTTATTAATTTATATATTTATTTTTATTTAATAATTAAATACGATTCAACAGGTATAGAACCGCGGTTGAACCATTAAACCTTCTACCACTAGACTTTTCGGTATAGTGGCCGATACGGTTTTGAAAATATTGATATTCAATATATTTTGATTAGTTAATAAAACACACTATTACGTAGTATTATGTATAATAGCATGTCCTATTAACTAATAAAAAAATGAAGTAGTACGAGGTATAGCAAATACTTAAGATTGTTACATATGAACCAAGCTAGCGAAGCTATATAATGTCGCCATACGAAGAACATCATCATGTATGATAGGAGTTACGAGCCCTTCTTAGGACATGTTTGTCTTCCTTTGATTGTTGGTCTCGCAACGCATATGCCCGATCTGTAGCTTATCAAAGCTCTGGTGGAGAGATGGAAGCCGCAGATCAACACTTTCCGTTTGTACTATGAAGAGTACACCGTCACTATAGAGGATATCGCATTCCTCACTAATTTGGTAGTTGATGATGTTTTAGTCTCTACTGAATTTGATAGAAAGCAGGACTAGGGATGGCATCGGGTCTGGGCGGGGATGTATTGTTAACCCCCGATCCTCGCCCGTCGACCAATCCGGATTTGCCAATACCCAATCCCGAAGCTCAAACGGGTGCTCATTACAACCCATCCCCGAACCCGCAGATTATTATATTAAAAAAATCAAATGAACTCAAATAAACCCTAAAGATTTATCATCAACCACAAATTCATCATTACCAACAGAGTCAGCGAGTAAAACCCATATATCAAAACAAAAAAATCAAATGAACCCTAAACCCTAAACTCTATACGCTAAACCCTTATAAACACATTTATGATTTTATCAGCAACCAACAAACATCATCAGCAAATCAACAACAACATGTATCATCCTCAACAAATCTATCTCTGGCTTTATCAGAAATCGAAGGGATGAATAGAAGAGTGTAATCACTCACGGTGACTGGAGCGACGGCTGCAGCGTCATATCTAATTGAAGATTGATTGATCTATTTAATATGAAGATTGAGACTGGAGGGACAAAAGTAGTGATTGATTGAAAAGCATATAGAGATTGAGTGGAAAGTATATAAAAACTGAGTGAAAAGTATTTGGTAGTCCACAGTCGGCGGCTGGAGAGAGATTATGGAGAAAGGATAGGCATTTGACAGAAAGTTTTTTGTGTCGGGAAGAGTGGAAGAGTCGAGTCTTAAAAAATTAGGTCTAATTTTGATATATATCATAGAACTTATTGAAATTATATATTCACTTAGTCTAGACCCATAAATTATGTGAATGAATATCAATATATCTGAATACTCGGAGCGATATCAACTTCCTAGAACTCTACCCAAACCCGACATATTTGAATGGCAGGTTTGGCCGAACCCAGTCCAAATCCCGATTAAACAAACAAAAACCGGTCAACTTCAGACATGTATATGATTTACCGGATTTAAATGCCACGCCTAAACAGGATTGGCGGGCAACAATGGAGCGTATTTTCGGGAAGAAGTAGGGTGTAACATCCCACTCCTTGTTTTTTGTTTTGAGTTGGAAGTGCAATGACTCACGACTCTGGGTTTTGCACGATTCTGTATTCATGACTAGTCACGTGCGTGACAAAATCCTCTTAGCATAAGTGTACTCCTCATTCTCCACCAAGTTGGTTAATCAATCCTTGGCAGTTCCTCTTAGCAAGAAAACAACATACCTCAACCTCTGTCCTAGAGTAGGATCCATGTATACAAATATATGCTTCAGATACTTGATGTCATCTAGAAACATGGTGATCATCTCCCCCATTTGAATCACATTTGTAGATGAGAATTGATCATTTGTTCTTTACATGTGCACAGTTTTTGTTGCCAAATAATATTGTTGGACTTGCCTCTTTTGACTTCCTACGTACCCAATAAAATTGAGATAAACGTTTATGTAGTTCGAAATCGTGTACCTCTATGCGAGGTGGCTTTGGAATGTGTTGACTTGAACGTCAACACTCCATCTCGAATGTTAATAGCCTTCCAAATCAGTGATCGACTAAACCAAGTCATGACTAGAATTTTAATAGAGTCGTGAACAAACACACTTTTCGTAAAGAATATTCCTACCCTTTTTCAAAATTTAGGGCAACAAGGAATTTCTTCGTAAGATAAAATTACTAACACCTTTAAAATCAAGGCTTAATGAAAATGAGAAAAATTGAGAATTTGTGAGATGATAAATATTTTGTGAATATATACGTAAATTACATAATAACAATTATTTAAACCATTATTATCAAGAATCATTACATCTACCAATAAAACAAACTTTTATTTGAAGAATTCAAGATGCACTCTTTATTCTTGTCCTCATGTTCCGTAATTTTCCGGTCTCTTGAAAGTAAATGAGGTGACTTATTTTATAATCTATGGAGGGGTTTGTATGATGAAGAGATGTGTCTCTTGACACCCAAGCAAAACTACCCTTCACAAATAATCACCACTATACTTACCTTAAACAAAATTAATTCCTACCAATTTAAACTTGAAATTGGACAATTAACATTTCCCACCAAAATTAACTAAAGATGACGACAACGGGGCTGGGTATTGGGTCAGTTTTCTGACCAGAAAATCAGCCCAAAACCTGGTTGATAATCGCTCCAACATCCATACCAAAATTTAGTTCAAAACCAATTCAATTTTAATTTCGATTTTATAATAATATAGTTTTTAATTAATCGTACAAAAGCAATTACTATAATAGTGTTTCTTGATGGATGAATTAAATCTTAACCTATGTACTAGCTAACCTAATCATTAAAAAAAAGTAACTATTCGTATGGAATTTAAAATTTCGAACAGTTTTGCTCACTATTAATATCTAAACTAGAATCTTCTTAATTGGACCATTTCAGTCCATTTGAATAGTTTATTGGAGTATTTTCTTATATTTTAAATTCTATACAAATAGTCTTTGAGATAAAGGGTTCGAATACGAAACTAACGGTTCAAACCAGAGCAAAGTCAGACCTCAGATGAAGGAGTTATAAGCCAAATAAGTAAAATGGATGATGTTGTCAACACGGGTTGGCACGACGTGGAAGCAAGGAAGAGAATCCTTTGATGGCTGCGTAGGATCAGACGAGGTAGGAAAAAGGAAAGAAGAGGATCGGCAGTGATGAATCTCCGTTCACCAGAGGTGGTATCGGAAATTCCACGATGTGGGGAGTTCGCCAGAGTTCATGGGGTCGTCGAAGTGAAGAATGATCAATTCGTAATTTTGAAAAGTTAAGTGACTGATCTATGACTTTTTTCTGGTTGTAAAATGCTTCTTTTGTGGTCTGTAAGTTTTGGATGCTTTCCAGTGAAGAAATTGGGCCATCGTTATCTTCATTCAATAATTAAGCAGAAAATGGCAAGGCATTAGAGCTTGGGTGCCTGTTTTGGAATATGGAGAATTTCGATTTGTTAAAAAAATAAAATGAGTATAATTCGATTGTTTGACCTCAAAATAACGTATCGTCAAAATTTTTGATTTTGATGCATGAATGGGACTGATCTCATATACAATTCTGAAATTTCAGCTAGACATAAAGGTAAGAGTTTACAATTATAGTTATCTTTTAGATGTGCTTTAAGATTATAGATTATAGTTACAATTGCTAAGATAGAAATCCATGATTGTTCCTGCACGATTGCTCTGGCTCTTTTGATGTCAGACATTTACAATTGCAGTGCAGTTATAGATATGGTAGATTAATAGTAGTCGGTACTAGACTCTTGTAGACTAGAGCATGATGTGCCGGCCACCCACTCACCCTGAAAACAAAGTACATAGGATTACATATTACAACATCTTACAAAAGTTCTCTGTGGACCTCTTCACTCATAGATAGATAGGGGGGACTAAAATATTACAGTTAATAGTATAAACAAGAGGTTACCCGCATGACGGTACATATAGACAGCTAAAGATAAAGGTGTTAAGAGAGAGCTAGCTACTCCACTCTTAGCTCGTTGTCTTAAGCTCGGTCTTGAAGAGTTGTTCTGAATTACTTGGATTATAATTCCTTAAAGCAAATTCAGTCTATAGATATTCAGTGATTAATACTGATCACATTCTTCTTTTATCTCATGGACCCATCATAGCTGGATTTGGACCACATAAGTTGAAGATGGAGAAGAACGAGTCTGATCCTTCATTTGTATTTAATTATTTTTACAAAGTTCTAAATGAAGTTGCATCTCTTTTTTACTCAATAAATATTGTAAAATTATGTAAGTAATTGTTCACAATCACTTACAACAACGGTATATAGTTTTCATTCATAAATGATGTTTTCTCACAATAATCAATTTATTAGCATTTGTTATCCTAGTCTGGGTCATATTTTGCATCGTAACTTTCGTTAGTCAGTGCATTGGTGGAACCAATGGTTCAACCAGAATCGATTTAGGGTCAAGATGTTACATTATCATGCAAACTACTACAAAATCCACCCATTGAATAACTGTATGTAACATGAACAGTCTCTTATTAATGATTTGCCGAAAGTCATAAATAATACACCTAGTCAGCAAGTCAATTCGGGGTACAACACTCATGGATGGTGAAACATGTAAAAATAGATTGTCTAGCTAAAATATGAGCAACATGATTCCTTTCTCTTCGAATAAAACTACACTCAAAATCCCTAGCACGAAGCAAACCTCACATGCGGATTACTTCTCCATACTCTATGGAATCTGTAACTTTCCGAGAGAGCGTAGTATGAAGAAGTTGCGAGTCACCTTCAAAAATAAAATTCAACAACTTAAAATGAATGACCCATCTTATTGCTTCAGAAAGAGCTAAAGCTTCTCCCTTCTTTGTTGGAATCACCTACAATCGTCTATTCATCTAGAAGCGGGGGACCTTGCTTTCATGATCACGAAGGACCATTCATGTAATTGAATGTGGTTGTCTGCAAAGAGCGTTGTATCAAAGTTGCATTTGATTTTACCTATTGGTGGTGGGTGCCATTTCGGACTGTAAGTCCTGGCGGCATCGATGTTTTGCGGCGAGGCAGTCTTCTGTGCCGCTTGCCAGTCTTTAAGAGTGTCCACGATTCTCTGAAGGACGATATTGCTCGGCGTCCATACATTATTCCACATCTGATTATTCCGCTTGCGCCAAATCCCTCATAGCACGCTGATGACCTTTGATTTACGGCATTAATAGCCCTCATGTAAGCAACATTTCATGCATAATTGTGTAGCTTTGGGCAGAAATTTAGGGTGTATCGAGCATTTCTAGCTTCTATCTCGATTTAGTGTCTTGGGCCTATTCAGGGTCCATTTGATGTCGTTTTGAAGTATTTTTTTTATAGATTTCAGGTACATGATGATATCGAGGCACTATTCGGAACAATACATGCATGCATGGATGAGTTAGGACGGATCGAGGAGTCAAAAAAATACAAGTGATGGACCTTCGTCTGAATTTGCGCCAAAGACGATCAACAGTTGCGCTAAAGCTTAGGCCCAATATTTGACAGACTTGGGCGCATAGGTTGACAATGGCTCTCGGATGTTGTGTTAAAGATTGCACGTGTCAATAATTGAGCCTATGTAAGGCGCAATATTTGACAAGGGTTCGACGCAATATTTGACAAGGGTTAGACGCAATTTATGACAAATCCAACAGAATGAAGGATCTGAAATTTTCTTTAAAGGCCGGTTCTCCTCCATTCAAAGACATATTTTTTCGGACGAATTCCAGAGCATAAATCAGAGATTTTCGAGCAACAAGAAGCCAACACTTCAAGTAGCTCGGATCGGACACGTAATCAAGATTGGCGAATCAAATTCTTCGACGAGAATCAGTGAAATAAGGTTTTTCATACTTCTTTGTGTAAACCTAGAATCAATATGTTCCTTTGTTGATTTTGTTTTGTTCTTCAAGATTATGAGTAGTTAAAATCCACATGCTTAGATTAGATGAACTTTAGGTAATTCCTTATGATTGTTAGACCTTGATGATTTATGTGAGTTGGATGGATGTTTGTTTATGTTTAATTTTGATTTCGTTTCTGTTCTTGCCTTATCACTTTGAATAGGATCTTGTTAGATTTGAGATTGTCTCAAAAGAGCTTGCATATCTAGAACGCCAAAATTAAACAACTAGGTTAGTCGTTAACCCTCATCCAGGAGCGAATAGACTAGTCCGTCGTATGAGCAGTTCTCGTTTGTTTTATCGCCTAGCAGATTTCAGCTCTTTATCTCGAAAGAGTGGACTAGATAGTAGATATGTAGCTGATTAGTAGACCTGAAAAGGCATGATTTGATTAGAGAAGAACCGTGACGATAAACTGGATTTATCTTGTTTTGCATAAATTGATGAAGTTGAATATCATTTGTGAATTTGGATAACCTAGGGGGATTCAAAGTCCTAGCAGTTTCATCCCATTAGTTGACGAGCAGTGATGAACGTTTTTAGCCGTTATCAAAATAATCCGGCTAATTAATTAACCGAAGTCGAATCTCACTAGGGTCTCTTTAAGTATCTTACTCAAAGTTATAATTAGTAGTAATCAAAATATCAAGTAGTGTGGTTTAGGTGCCATGAGGATCAATCAATCAAAGAGAAAATTCAAATTGCGTTAAAGTAAATGGTTTGCAACACTTCACGATATACGGTATAGACCATCAGACATAAAAATGCTTAGACCTTGAATCCCCCTAAGCAATTCTAATTCACAAATGACAGACAAATTCCACGATTTACGTGAAACACGATAGACACATTATAGTGTCGCAATTCTTCTCTTATCAAATCACGCCTTTTCTGGACAGCTAATTTGCTACCTATCTAGTATTCTAGTATGCTCTTTCGAGACAAAGATCTAAAACCCGCTAGGTGATTTACCGATTTAGAGTTGCTCACACGACACACTAGTTCATTGGCTCCCGGATGAGGGTTAACGTTTAACCTAGTTATTTAATTTTGGTATTCTAGATATGAAAACTCTCACGAGTCTAAGAAAAATCTAACTGAGATTCATTCAAGTTGATCAGGAACAAATCGAAAATGAAATCTCAATATGCAATGAAATCCATCTAAATTATCAAATGTATCAAATCATTCGTTCATAAAAATTAACCTAGGGTTCATCTAATCTAAGAAAGAGAAGTTTAGCAGCTCATAATCTCGAGAGACAAATCGAAATCAGGAGAGGAAGACATTGAGTCTAGGTTTACATAAAGAAATATGAAAAACCTAATTTCGCCGATCTTACCGTCCATTTGATTCACCATCTTGATTAGTTTGCCGATTTCGAGCTCCTTGAAGTTGCCTTTTCATCGCTATGAAATCTCCCACTAATGCTCTCAATGCCCGGGAAAGTCTGTCTTTGAATGAGGGGGGAAAAGCCTTTAAATAGGAGCAGAAATCATTGTTGTTGTCGGTCATCACACTATGCGTCGTAACTAGTATGTTTTAGGCGCATACTGTGACATGGTTTAGGCGCATAGTGTGGCAAACTTCCAGAGAATCCATGTGGGCAAACCGTCACATAATGCACCTAAACTTAGGCCCATAGTATGACAGTTTGTGGCACATACCGTGACAAACTTCCAAAACCAAAGTTCTAGGAAATTGAATGAGCTTTCTAACACCGCCGACCTTTGCATCAATCGGACTTTTGAGCTAAAAGATATGTCCAAAATATGAAACTGCGACGTTTTCCGACCAAGTCGAGATCCACGCTCCTTGAAGATGTAGAAATGCTTCTCATTCTTATCTTAGATCATCTTACTCTGATTAATGCCTCGATATCATTTTGTACCTGAAATCTATAAAAAAACACTCCAAAACGACATAAAATGGACCCCGACCGGGTCCGAGACACTAAATCGTGATACAAGCATAAAATGTATAAAACATCCTGAACTTCTATCTAAAGTAATACAATTATGCATGAAATATCACACAAATGAGGGCGATAAATGTGATAAATCTAGTGTCATCAAATAACTCCACATTTAAGCTTTGCTTGTCCTCAAGTAAAAAGCTGATAAAGCCATGGAACACAGATACAATCAAATTAACTAGTAACATAGCAAAGAAAATCCATATTCTTCAAAGCATCCCTAAATTGTTTGACAAACAAGTGAACCTTTAAACAAAATTGAAACAAGTTGTAAATGCCTCACAAGAAGTTCTCCAACTTTCCACACATCATCACACATGTTATACCACCCATCTAGACTTACTCTCAAATGGATTCGACTTAAAGAGAAGCCGAAAGAACTCACTCAAGTGTTTAAGGACAGTGTTTATGCGCTCATCATCAACTTTGAGGTGCGCATCCAACACTTGCATTTCATCCTACTTTTACTCATCACATCAAGGCACACATCAAACACTAATCAAGAAGTCTGTCTGCGAATGAGAGGTGAACTTTAAATAGGAGCAGAAATCCTTGTTGCTGTCGGCCGTCACACTATGCGCCTTAACTGGTATATTTTCGATGCATAGTGTGACATGGTGTAGGCGCATAATGTACCAAAATTCTAGAAAAATCCATGTGCCCAAGCCGTCACACAATGTGCCTAAACTTAGGCGCATAGTGTAATAGTTTACGACCCATACTATGACAAACCGATAATCCTGAATACCAGTTAAGGCGCATCCTGTATCAATTACCATTCCTCTCAGACCCACTAATTGATAACAAAGATTCAATCAAGGTGATCAAATGAAATTGAATCTGAAATTTAGGTTTAGCAAAAACACACAATAATCCTGAATAACATCGATAACAATATCAAGGGTTTAAAAACCCATCATCCGTACAAAAGGTAAGCTAAAGTTTCATCTAATCCAAAAAACACGAAGAGTATAGCTACTCATGGTTCGAGAGACAAGAAAGCAATTAGAAAGGAAAATAATCCAAGAAGAAGACATCTTTCATCGAGGAATCTCTGTCTTATCGCCGATCTTCGATTTGTCTCCAATCGTTGAAGAAATCTTGCTTCAATCGCCTCTGAAACTCTCTCTCTCTCTCTCTCTCTATGAAATAGACTTGTCAATATTATTTGTATTCACTAGTATTTGACCTTATTCGATTCAATCGAAGTGGGGAATACCTGCACTGAACGGGTTACGGGGTGGGTACGGGGAATACCTGCTAAAAATGAACGGGGACGGGTCGGGGATGGGTTTAGGTACCCCTGCCCCATACCCATACCGTACCCAATATGTAAAACTACCCTATAACCCTTATCTAATAGTTACCAAACTAACCTAAAGCTAAAATTTCTAATTTTATTTCCAATTCAGAGCGGCTCTCTATTCTCCACGATCACAAATCCACCATGGGAGTTACCCTGACAATTATGTGGTAGTCTTATTTTATAAAATTTTAATTAAGTTTTGCGGGGATGGGGATACCCAGGAGTATTCGAAACCCACAAGTTTGGGGATGGGTATGAATATTGAAGTTCGAATGGGGATGGGGACGAGGATGAATTTTAGTAACATGGGTGGATATTGGTACCCCCACCCCAAACCCCCCATTTCCAAGCCTAATCTCAAAGCTCAAAATATGCATGGAATCATGTTTATTCGTCCAAGGGGATCTCAAGGGTATATATACACTTCTGGGCCAATTTGGAGAAGGATTAACCTCAAAAATCTCGTCAGGACAAAGGACATGACGTGTTCTTAAAGGACATGGGATTTTCTAAGAACATGGCTTGTAGGAGCGCTATCCGGAGCTCGTGCAGAGTTACCTAGCGGCTAAATTCTTCTCCCTTGTCAAGCATTCACATTCATGTTTCGGGACGAAACCTTTTGTAGGAGGGGAGAGTTGTGACACACCGATTCCGGGTTGATTGTCGGCTCTGGGTTTTATGTGAAATCAGCTGTTAGGTGAACCTTCACAGGCGTGACAATAAGTCCGTCAAGGGCGTTGTTGTCAGATCAATCACGACCGTGGTCAATAGTCAATCACGAGCGTGACTACTAGGAGATCACAACTGTGACTACCAATAGGTCACATACGTGGTTTCCAAGCAGTCACAGGCGTGCTAGTAAGTCCTTCACGGGCGTGGTGGACGTATTAGAAGACCAGAGTCGCAACCTGTAACTCAAAATTCTCAGAAACAAAAACCTAGAAATTCCTCTAACAAATGGCGATCACTTTCAGGAGGTGGAGAGGCATAGCTGATCGGTCTCATATCATTGGCAGAGGATTAGAGAGCATAGAGAAAGCTTCAGAAGATAATCAATCTTCTTCCTCTCTCTGAATTCTTTAGATTGAAAACTCACATAGGGAAATCTTAACAGTTTAGGAATTTGGAGTTATTGGGATTTCAATCCTACGATTGATCTCTACTGGTCATACGGAACATGAGACTTGAACTTTAGGAAGGCAGCTACATATTAGACTCTACCAGAAAATCATATCAGAGGTGGGGGGTTAGGATTCACTTTTTTGCTTTTAAGCATAGAACTATAATAGGTTGTATGGAATCCAATGATTGGATTTTTCATGTGATTAGAGCAAGAGCTCTCAAGACTATACAGTAGCATGCGATCTACTGTACAGTTGATGAGATATGATTTAGAGAAAGTGCTCTCAAGACTGTACAGTAGTTTGTGATCTATTTTACATATATTATGTTATGATTCCGAGCGAGGGCTCTCAAGATTATACAGTAGCATGTGATCTACTGTACATGCAGTAATTCTAGTTTGAGCATAAGCTCATGGCATTTGAACAGTGGCATGTGATTCACAGTTCATGATAGGAAAGGATTAGGTTCCCGATTATGATGCATTAGTGACCCACCCATGGATTGCACAATCCCCAGGTTATAATCAGGCTCAGGAAGGACGTGTGGAGCATGCCTACAGATGGTGCTCACACGGTATTTAGGATGGTTTCATGGTCTGATCCACCATGAGGCCATCCACATACAACTAGGGTTGACTGATGTTAGGTTGATGCCTACAGGACCATAGGGTCACATTACTAAATGTCAGTTCAGTCCTACCGAGTCTAATTTAGCCACTCAGTGGTTATCACTGAACCCATCTCTTTTTTCTTGTATGAACGACTTTGGAACCTCAGGACCAAATGCCGCCTAAGAGGACCACACGAGCAGCAATGACACCTCAACCGAGTGGCTCTGAGAGTCATAGAGAGAGATACCATGAAAGATCTCATTTATCCCCTTTTATGTTTTTGAGGATTTCAGTTATTTTCAGTTGATCTCAGTTACTTATCTATGGGTGTTGGTTTTTCCCTTTTGTTTTGGGATGTTGTTTTTCATTGGTGTTTAGTACTTTTTTTCAATCCATTGATGCTTTGTATTCATACACTATCCTTTATTATGATATGAGGAGTTTCATGTTCTAGTATTCATGATTATGTTATGTATGTTTGTGTTTATGAGTGAACCCGCAAGTAGTTGCACGGGTCGAACTGCATGGTTCAATCGAGTCATCTAGGAGCGGATTTCACAATGGATATCAGATTCTGGTTAGTCTCTACTTCGTGGCTGTGCTTGATGGTACCGAGGTGTCATGAACCTCAAAGCAACCAGTGCTCATAGTAGCTCAGTACTAAATAACCTAGGGAGATGCTTCTATTTAGTGTTAGACATCTGTAAGTTTATGTTTTTGTATTTTTTTACACAAAGGAGTCAGCCATGAGCGTGGGGGACAGTACATCACGAGCCTGATGGAAAGACCACCACGGGCATGGCTAATACTGGGCAAAACCTGTGACATAGTGACGACCACGGGCGTGGTTAGTCATTGACCACATGCGTAAGGGGGGATGTGCACTACGGGCGTGGTCAGATGTATGCCACAAGGTGTGGTGATGCTATTCATGGGCGTGGTCAGATGTATACCACAGACATGACCGAGGATACACCACATATATGGTAGGATGTAAACCACGGGTGTGGTCGAGTTTTGAAAACAACTTTCAACATTTTCCAGAAACATAAATAAGTTTTTAAATGAAAAGGGAAGTTGAATAGTACCTTCATGTGTGTAGTGATCACGAGGAGTCGCTCGAGATGATGAATAGTACCTTCATGTGTGTAGGTTGGATTTCAAGGGGCTGACTCGAGTGGGCACCATTATCTTTGATGGGGACACCATATATCCTCAGTTAGCATTTGATTGCCTGAGAGAGCTGATAAATGCGTTCAGGCATCTGAAACCTATGCCAGAGCAGAGAGTAGTGTATGCTGCCTACCTGCTGAGAGGAGCTGCAAAGGAGTGGTGGAGTAATCAGTTGGAGGTCGAGGATGACTTATTTGGGAAGGATTGGAAGAAATTCCTAGTTCTTTTCAAGAAAGAGTTCATGCCAAAACAGTGGTAGAAGAACAAGAGGACTGAGTTTATTAACCTCAAGCAAAGAGATATGAGGTGGTTGATTATCACATCACCTTCATCAAGTTGAGTAGATGGTACAAGGGCTCCCCTGAGTAGAAGGGAGGACATGAAGCATATGTTCCTGGATGGGTTGAGAGCTCACAACCAGATCGAGCTCACTAGTAGTGACATGGATACCCTGGTAGATATCAAGGCAGGGTTGAACACCTAAAGGGTGTGAGGAAGGGAGAACGTCAGGCTTGGCAAGAGGAGAAGAAAAGGAAGGTGGCTTCAGGCGGGTCTCAAAGGAGGAGAGATACGCGTCGTAATACTCCTACACCACAGACTCAGTTCTCTACCTTTGTCGCCCTGACATTGCTGCAGAAGTAGTCCACTGCAGGATTTGATAATCCTCTTTCCCCAGAGTGTGGGATGCGATATTGGGGAGTGTGTTTGATGAAATAAGGAGTTTGCTTTCGATGCGGGCAGCCAGGCCATTTTGTTCGGGAGTACATCGGGCTGAGCAAGCAACAACGTTGAAGGCGATGGTAAAGCAGGGACGGTCATCTTCTAGGAGCTGGATGCAAGGTGGAGGCTTTAAGGCTCCGCTTACGGGACCTAATGCAGCTCCTTTGAAATAGGGGACGCCGTAAGGGAGGAACACAAAGGCACGGAGCAGGGTGTACGCCACCAGAGCTTAGGCAGAGGTCACCCCGGATACCATCATGGGTACGGTTGTCATTTTTGGCAGATCCTTTCATGTCTTGTTTGATACGGGTGCTTCTCACTCTTTTATGTCTGCCACTGCCGTTCGTCTTTTGCCCATTTTTCCTGCTAGGGAAGAATCTACTGGCAGAGTCTTGGGTAGAGGGAGCAGTTCTGCTATTGGAGGATAGAGAGTTCACAACGAACCTCATCATCTTTCCTTTTGATGAGTTCGATGTGATCTTGGGGATGGATTGATTGGAACACCATGGAGCCATGATGGACTGTAAGAGGAAGACAATCATGTTATCTACTCCTGAGCAAGAGGATATAGTAATCACTGGGACTTAGTGGCGGGCACACCACAAACGTCCTTTCATTTCTTCCTTGAATGCCAAGAGGCTAATCAGGAGCGGATGTGATGCTTACCTAGCTCATATTCTTCTGGATACAGAGGGACGGGTTGAGGATGCATTAGTAGTTCAGGAGTTCCTTGGCGTTATGCCAGGTTACTTGTTGGAGGTGCCTTTTGAGCGAGAGGTGGCTTTCAATATAGAGCTGGTGTCGGGCACATCACCTATATCCATAGCACCCTACCAAATGGGGCCGATAGAGCTGAAGAAGCTCTAGGAGCATTTATAGGAGCTGTTGGAGAAGGGTTTCATTCGCCCTAGTGTTTCACCATAGCTAGGGTGCCTAAGTGCTACCTTGGAGTATGCTTGTTTTATTTTCTAATTAATTTCTCTCGTTGCTGTTTTTATAAGTGATTGTGATTTAGTACCTTGGATCCGTTGGAGGTACCGACTTTCATTAATGTTGATACCGTTATCAATCACAGGTATAGATAAATACTACTATTTTATCTTGATGTCGTACATGTGAGTGATTTGAGGTACTGATTTTTGGTGTATTGAATTTACAGGTACAGATTTTGATGTTATGGTACCGAGTTACACTTCAAATCTAGAAGTTTCAAACAGAAAGAGACTCAAAAAAGTGGGAGATAAAAAGAGAAAGAGAAAATAACTATAATTTTTTATTATTTAAGTAAGAACTTTTTAAAATGACTTAAAAGTCCAACTAATTTAGACAATTAAACATAAATTATAATTAATTAAATAAATGGATGGTTTAGATTAGTGTTGTCATGTGACAACATAATTCATGTTGTCACAACAAGGTATCTGCTAGCTAGACTAGTTCACGATTATGATGCATTGATCACCCCCACCCCGGATTGCGAAATCCCTTAGGAAGTAATGTAACATGCACAAGACGTGTCAAGTATGCCTACATATGTTGCTCACACAAAGATTCAGGGTGGTTTCATAGTCTGATCCACCATGAGGCTATCCGCATGATGTGGCTGATGGTAGGTAGATGCCTACAAGACCACATGGTCACTTTACTAGAGTAGTGACTAGGTAGACTTCTATGTTCTATCCATGTCTTCAGTCTCAGTTCTACACGAAATTTAGTTAGCCACTTAATGCTTAGCACTGACCTCGTTAGATGTTTGTTTCCCTGTTATATCTGTGTGTATAGTCACAGGTGCAGGAGCTGGAGGTGGGATGAGTTGGTTGGAGTCTTGATATCATCTGATATCCGTTTTGAGGTGTATTTAAGAACTGGAGTTATGTCTCAACTTGACTTGATTTAAGTATGTATTTAAGGATCCAAGATTCTTTTCTTGTCAATTTTTCAAACGTTTATTAAAGGTTCAGTTTAGTTTTTAATGCTTGTTATCTCGCATTAATTAGTAGTTGTGGGTTTGAGTCGAGTCTAAGGTTGCATGGGTCAAACCAGTGGTTCGACCAGGTCGTCTAGGATCGGGTTTCACAGCTAGGCCATAGTCGACCCAGAGTTTCTGCACCCATTCACACTCCAGGAAGAGATGCCAATCATCATCATATCCTCGACCATAAATCCCACACTCTCATATAACTTCGACCCCTGGGTGATGTAAGCACTCATGCGTCGGTAGCACACGCTAAGCTACTCTCTAGCTGAAATGACGCATTGGTGGTGACTCCTGCATGTCCCATAGCTTTCTCCATTCGCCCAGTTTGAAATGTGCTGACCGATCCACCACTGTGTCCATATATAGGCTATATATAGATCGTGCAATATAAATGCCATGCTTACTGAAGTACCGTAGGAACTGATCCATTCCAGTTGCCACACACATAGGGAGTTCAACAATCAACTAGGCATCACATGGATTGAAGATCGATTTTATTGCCTCGAAATTCCAGTCTTGTGGATCCAGGAAAAACATATCGCAAACCGATAGAGAAGGGTACCTCGAATCTCGAGTTGTCTTGACGTGGCGGTTGACGTCATCTTTAAGCCGAGGATCGTCCTTAACTCTGATGTGTGATCCATCCCCAATTTTCCACCGTAACCCTTCTTGAATGAGGACCCTTGATTTGCGAATGCTACGTCGAACAAAATTTGGTCGATGGCCCAGTTCTGCTGACATAAAATCACATGTATGAAAGTATTTAGATTTGTAAATGCGAGAAACCAGCACGTTGGGTTTAGTAATGAGTCGCCAAGCAGTTTTCCGAGGAGAGCCAAATTGAAACTCCTCAAATCACGAAATCACAAACCATAGTGTTGTTTGCGAATTGCAAGTCGTTCCCATGACATCCACATAACTCTACTGCTTGAGAAACGTTTGGATCCCCACCAAAATGAAGGTATCATGATCTCTAATTCTTTAGTAAGCGTGGTAGGTAGGATGAACACATTCATGTTGTACATAGGTAGTGCTTGCAATACTGCTTTAATAACGCTTCTTTACCGCCCTTGGAAAGCTTCTTGCCACGCCAGAATTGAAGTCGGTTCCAAACTTAGCCTGAATATCTTTAAAAGCCTAAAATCGGTTTCTTCATTAATAATTCTCATTATGTGTATTTAAGAACAAATGATGCTGAGTTTGTGTATTTTAGATACCCAAAATTTTTAATTACCTCTATTTTATGTATTATGAGAATTATTACAAAAGTAAAAATTCTAACTTCCTCGAGTATATGAGTTTGCACTTCTCCAACTTTTAAAGAAGGAAAAATACATATTTACACACCTATATTATAGAAAGTTTATATCCACATCTTTATACAATTTTCTAATCTATTGAACCTATACTTTTCTCTTAATACTCCATACCAAACGAGCCTCGAGTTTCTCTGTATCTAATTTCAGCGGCCCGTTAAGGAGGGATACACTGACGGGCACAAGTAAAAACATTGGAACTCCACGACCACGACCCAACCAGGAGCCCAACCCTTTACTCCCAAAGTTAAGTCTTCATTTTCTCCAGTGCGCTTGCTTGCTTCGTATTGCACCTAGGCTCTCTGCTACGGTGCTCGTAAAACCCTGCCGATGGGTTCCATTTACAGAGCTTCGAAAACCCTAAAATCTCTCAGACATGCTACTCAGAAATTCGACACACTTACTCGTGTATTAGGATCAAATGATCACCGTTGGCGGCCGACTAGAGGGCTCTGCTCTCACCCTCGCCAAAACAACAAAGATAACCAAATAGATTTGACCCAGTACCCGCCGGAGCGAATTAGGAACTTCTCCATTATTGCACACGTCGACCATGGTAAGTCGACCCTCGCTGACCGTCTGTTGGAGCTCACCGGTACCATCAAAAGAGGCCATGGCCAGCCTCAGTATCTCGACAAATTACAGGTCTGTAACATTGTCTGTTTCATTGAATGTTAAGCCTTTTTAGTATCTAGGTGACTGAATTTAGAACTAGAGTTTCTAGCTTGGGAAATCTTCCTGCAGGGATAATGAAATTCTGATGTGGATTAGGTAGAGAGAGAAAGGGGAATCACGGTTAAAGCTCAGACAGCCACCATGTTCCACAAGTATAATCCTCAAGGCGACAGATTTAATGGTTCCAAAGAGTCACAGATGCATCTTCTTAACTTAATTGACACGCCTGGTCACGTAGACTTTAGCTATGAAGTCTCCAGATCTTTAGCGGCTTGCCAAGGTGCTCTTTTGGTGGTTGATGCCGCCCAAGGTGTCCAGGCCCAAACAGTGGCTAACTTTTATCTTGCCTTTGAATCTAACCTCACAATTATTCCTGTCATCAACAAAATTGACCAGCCGACAGCTGATCCTGATCGCATCAAAGCTCAACTTAAGTCCATGTTTGATCTTGAGCCGAGTGATTGTCTTCTGACGTCTGCTAAAACAGGACAAGGTCTTGAGCACGTCCTGCCTGCCGTTATTGAGAGGATTCCTCCTCCTCCTGGGGTTGGTGATGCACCTTTGCGTATGCTTTTGTTGGATTCTTATTATGATGAATACAAGGGAGTGATTTGCCATGTCGCAGTTGTGGATGGCATTTTGCGTAAGGGAGATAAGATATCAGCTGCTGCCACAGGCCAATCATATGAAGTTCTGGATGTAGGATTCATGCACCCTGAACTCACTCAAACTGGAGTTCTTCTGACCGGTCAAGTAGGATATGTTGTGACTGGAATGAGATCAACAAAAGAAGCACGTATTGGAGATACTTTGTTTCACACCAAAAGCATCGTAAAGCCTCTTCCTGGTATATATCAAATCTTCCTCCCTCACACTGTATCGTCAATGTTCTTTTTATTTGATAAGCTGTTTTGCATAAATTTGTGTTGTTAACTATTTGTATGTTGCAAAAAGGGGTTCATGGGTTTCTGCTTCTGTATTGTGAGATCTTTTAAAAGCATCTTTGACAGTTGAAAGTTTCCTTTAGCACTTTTTTTCTGGATAGTTTTTGTCATGCCAGATTATTCATAGAATAAACCATCATTTATACAGAATCCTTTCCGTGTTCTTTATATTGATGGGAGGTAAGATATGGTTTTAGTCAGCACAACAAGCAGTCCATAGACGTTGCTACTTCGCTAATTTGCGCTAGTACTTCATGGCATTTAGTGTTTGTTAAAACTAAGACCAATTGAAATTGCTGCGATAAATAAATATTGCTGAGTTCTCACATGTCTTATCACTCTAATTATGGACGTCCTCTAGCCTCTAGGTACATATGAAGTGTTTTGTTGGTTTCATCTCCTGATATTGTTGCCTTTTTCCAAGTATAGGCTTCAAACCTGTAAGACATATGGTCTTCTCTGGTGTTTATCCGGTAGATGGATCTGACTTTGAAGCTCTCAACCATGCAATAGAGAGACTGACATGCAATGATGCCAGTGTCTCTGTTACTAAAGAGAGTAGTACTGCCCTTGGTCTGGGTTTCAGGTCTGTCTTCATGATGTTTTATCTCTTTGCTAAGCTAAAATTTTCCTGGTTCACTATATGGTTACATTTTCCATTAAACTTGTTCGCAGATGTGGTTTCTTAGGCTTACTTCACATGGATGTTTTCCATCAGCGTCTTGAACAGGTATCCTTTCCTCTTTCCTTGCTATGTTCAGTTACTCAGATATATGTATTGCTGAAGTGATTGACAATGATTTCCATCTTCCCATGTTATATTACAGGAATACGGAGCTCATGTTATTTCCACTGTCCCAACTGTTCCATATATCTTTGAATATTCTGATGGAAGGTATTACTAGCGAATTGCTATGTATAGAGATTTGTACCTCAAACTTGGTTCCTGCAATAATTTATTTGGTGCCTTTATTAGCAAAGTGGAAGTTCAAAACCCTGCTGCTTTAACGTCAAACCCGAAGAAGC
This sequence comes from Linum usitatissimum, assembly GCA_030674075.2. Classification (NCBI taxonomy): domain Eukaryota; kingdom Viridiplantae; phylum Streptophyta; class Magnoliopsida; order Malpighiales; family Linaceae; genus Linum; species Linum usitatissimum. Next base: position 4,912,143 of record JAUJYP020001424.1, read on the forward strand.
GGGTTACAGCTAGTTGGGAACCTACAGTATTAGCCACGATTATTATCCCTAGTGAGTAAGCCCCCCCACTCTTCCTGCACTAATCACGTGTTATTAGGCATCCTTATAGGTCCTCAGCTCCTCATCAGCCTGATCTTGTCCATCACAGGTATGTTGGCCCAGTTATTACCCTTTGTTCTGAACGAAGGGGGCAGCAGTTGGAGTACTCATTCATCGATAGGTAATGTGTCGAGTATCTATTTTCTTTTCCATTTCACTAGTTATCTTATAATTCTTATAAAAAACAAACTGGTTTGGTTATGGACGCTAAGTCTCAACTTTGGGTATTCAACCATTCGTGTTGATGCAGCCAACGTGCCTTTATGAAATACCGCCTGCCTTTGAGAGAAATAGTTGTTGATTTCTACAATGAACTGAAAAGTATGACCTCAGGATATGCGTCATTCGACTATGAAGATTCAGAGTACGTATTGATTCTCTCCCTTTTTGCCTTAGTCACAGTCATGCAACGACCATAACTATCATATGACCTTTTAAGTTTAATACACCGGTAATTTTGTGAAGTGACCAAAATAATCTTCTGTCTGTGGCGTGAATGAGTTCAGCCGGTTGGCCTTTGTTGAATGACTATGTTTTTGTGCATTGTTTTCTTAGAAATCTGCAAAAGGACTACGTAAATATATTTGCGTGGCTCAATGATAGCATATTAGAATACCATCTGCAGGTCTATTAATGAACCATTGGAAAAGCTTCTGTTTTTGAAAGATTAATGGGAGTCATTACAGGTATCAACAAGCTGATCTGGTGAAACTTGATATTCTGTTGAATGGCCAGCCAGTTGATGCTATGGCAACAATTGTCCACAACTTGAAGGCACAACGTGTCGGCCGTGAACTGGTGGATAAGCTGAAGAAATTTATAGATAGGTGATACTTTTGAAGCCGAGTTGTCAATCTTTAAGTATCTGTCCTCTTTTCTGTTATGGCGTTATTGAATGGTTTGAATTTGAACAGGCAAATGTTTGAGATAAGTATACAAGCAGCAATTGGATCGAAAGTTATTGCAAGAGAGACGTAAGTCTTGCTGATAATTTTTGCATATACGTGTGGTAGATTAATTGTAGTGTATCCGTTGCCAACATTACTAGTCTGATGTCTACGTTGGTTAATATGGTGCCGAAAGCTCTATTATGCAATGATGAACAATATCATATATATATATATATATGACTGTTTTTCAGGATTTCAGCCATGAGGAAGAATGTTTTAGCGAAGTGTTACGGTGGGGATGTTAGTCGGAAGAGGAAGCTGCTAGAGAAGCAGAAGGAAGGAAAGAAAAGAATGAAGCGCATTGGGTCAGTGGACATACCTCAAGAAGCTTTCCATCAGCTATTGAAGGTGTCATAGTGGTAAAGAGAAAGCAGTAGCACCCCAGTTCCACAAAAATAATGCAGGTAAAGTCTATGAAAGTGGAGATATTGTTGAAGTTTGTGAAATATTGGAGCCAAACAATGATATGCTGAATGCCAGATGGAGTAAAAGTGAAATTACATGGATGCAGAATGTGGCTTCTTCTGGACGGGCTGTCGGGGGCAGAAATAGGCACTGGAGAAACAAACAGCTCATAATTTTTATTTTCCGGCAGTCAAACTTGGTCTAGCTTTACCAGAAGGATGTACGTTTGGGTTGAGGTAGCAGAACTTTTGTATCGGGTTAAGATATGGACATGCTTTTGCTTGGCTTGACTTGCCTTGCGGTGAAGGAGATGAAAGACACAGGGGGTTGCATACTTGGATGGAACCTGTACTCGGAAAATTATGTACTCTATGGTAATAATTTGGTACTCAGAAACATGATGCATTCTGACAACAGGATGAGGAACCAATTTGTTTCTTCTGGTAATGGTTATTTTTTAATTTTACTACTTAAAGCTAGCAAACATAATCTTTAGTCATTGAGCGAGTTATTTTGGTAGCCATGCTTTTGGTTTAGGGCCCAGGGTTGAAGTAGATGACGACTTGTTGAGGGTGATATTCCTAGGGCCGTTGGTGGTTGTGACCAAATCCAAGTAGTCGGTGAAGATGTTGGAACTTGGAAGTAGCTTCAAGCGTCGAGGCTGATTCCACTGCATGGAATAGGATTTGAGCTTCCGCTGCAATAGCTGAGCAAAGGATTGACCCAATTTTACCATCCGTGGCAGTGGAGTAGTAGATGATGGAAAGTGTTTATGCTGGGTTCGGGTGGCGGAGTGAGCGCTTTGGCAGAGTGGAGGTGGAAGCGACTGTAGTGGGAGGGTGGGTAGCCCATTTCGTAGCATCCTTGAAGATCTGCTCTCTAGAATATTCCATCGTAAGTGTAGCGTCCCGAAAAACGTGCTCATTTCGGCTCTCCAGATATTGAAGAACGTAGCCATTGACTTGGTTGTGCTAATCATTCTGTCGGGGAACACACAAAACTCGACTCTCGAACACTGAAAGAGGCAATGAAGGAGTGTTTTATCGTTATATCGCAAAAAAAACGAGTCTGAGTTGAAAATATTGAATCTGTCTCATCGTAAATAGACGGTGTCGTACTGGGTAACAGTTTCAGTGGCGGGGGAGTTTCAGTCGTCAACCAAACTAACCGCCAAGCTAGCGGCTTACCTATCATTAATTGGTAGTCATTAATCTTCTCGAATCTGCTAATTTAGTCACTGAATTTGAGAAGTTTGTTTTTCTATTTAATTTTTATTGCTAACTCGTTAACTAAATTTTTTTTTTTACTCAAACCAAATGACGAAATGGAAGGAACTGAGAGAAAGAAGATCCGTACCAAACCGCAGAGACCGCCTTTATTGCACCCGGGCTACTGAAGCGGCTGCTTTTTTTTTGGTCCCAAGGATTCGAAACTTGAAAAAACAAAAATTGGGTTACGCTATACATATAAAAAAGTATATAATAAAAATGTATTTGGTGAATCAAAGAGGTCTGGAGAAAGCTGCAATCAATAGGATTTTCCTAGCCCTCCCTTTCTGAAAAAAAGAATTGTCAATTCTTACGAAAGCAAAACACGAATTATAAATTCTTTTTCTTTTTTGCAGGGATCAGGAGATTGAATCTATCCGTACGAAAAATGCTTGGTTGATAAATACTTACTATGATACCAAAAAAGATGTCGCTCCCCCTCTTTGTACAATTTGACAAATAAAAATCAATAAATTTTGTATATCATTTTTAAATTAATTTAAGGCATGTACATTTGTACAAATTTACATTACAAAATTTATATTATCTAGCATTAAACTTCTAGAGATTGCTATTTTACTAACCGGATTTTCAATTCTTTTTAATATATTCACTTGTTTATAATTTTCTTGAACGGTAGAAGAATCTTTAACGTACACATTTTCAAGGATGGAAAAAATATATGTATCTGTGGAATGTTTATTATGCAATTATTCCATCCTGTTTATGCGGTGCGAGCCTGATAATACCTTGGTCGTGTGTTGCCATGTATGCCTCAAGGATGGAAAAAATATAGGGTAATATCCAGTTTTACATAATGAAATAAATGAGAAGTTATCCCGAGGTAGAAACCTGATACAGTTTAGAAATAATAAAAAATATTATTAAAGATGAATTCTTCAGTATACCTGGTATATCGAAATTTTCGGTGTGCTCGGTTTTTTTTAGTAACGTAAATCCATCACCAATGTCCGTTTTTAGTTTGCGATTTCGACGGTTCATAATTATTCGAATATTAAATTTCTATTTCACATTTTATTTTTATTTCAGTTTGCGATCTGAAATTGGATTGTAATTGATCCAAATTTTTATGTGATTTCAAATAAAAAAATTCATGTGGCTTAATTGAAATTGTTGCTACTATTTTTTGCTGTCACTTTGGGGTGCCATGCATGGTGTTTTGTTTGTTTTTCAGTTGCAGAATGTCCCAAGTCTTGTTTTGAAGCACCAAAATTTTGTTATCTTGCTGCATTTTTTGGAGTTGTGTTTCCTTCGTCTCCCTTTCTTTCTCTCTGAGCTGCTGCCTTAGCTTGCTAAATCTCCTTTGTCCAATTGAGAAAGTAAGATCTTTTGTCCAATTGAGAAAATATATGAGATCAAAAATAAAATGTGAAATAGAATTTAATATTTGAATAATTGTGAACAGTCGAGATCGCAAACTGAAAATGAACGGTGGTGATGAATTTACGTTACCAAAAAAACCGGGCACACTGAAAGTTTCAGTATACCAGGTATACAGAAGAATTCGCCATTATTAAAACAATACACAAATGATACTAGTAACATTTTTAGAAAAACTGGAATATTACAACAACATATCATATGTGGAAGTTGATAGTAAATAATGAATGGATCCATCGTTTGAAAACAAATCTCATAAATACATAGTCTCAATAATGTCCCAACTTCAGTCTGACAGCAGATGAGCAGTTACTTCAATAAATCTTCTAATACAATATAACCTGTCAAGAACTGGTGGGTGGCTCGGGGTCAGTCTTTCGAAATTATCATATAAATACCGATATTGGAAATCGTTGAAAAGTACAACCATATAGCATGTAAAACACGTTTTACTACTCTGACTCTACTTTCATTATTTTAATTGGGATCCCGACTCACAGATGTTGACGACACATGTATGAGTTAGTGAATGGCCCGCGTAGAAGTTAGTGTGGCGCTTACCGAGGCCCACGACGACAGTTAGTGTGGCGCTTACCAAGACCCACTGCGTAACAGAAGTGCAAGCATACGGGGCCTAACTAGGTGATCAATCAATACCAATATTACACCTGTAACAGAACTTGTTGAATAGAACATTTATCAGGTAACAAATCAGATCAGAAATACATCACTCAAAATGTATCAACACATTTATCAGAACAATATGTGGATCACATATAATTGACATGTCACATTCTCACATATTATGCATTTAAAGCATTTAATCTGTGTACTATACACATAATTCAAAGAAGCATAACGAGCACAAGTAAAACATAAACATTTAAAATGGAAAATATTACCCCCTTAAACCAACCCAATTGGAATTATGTAGGTTGACTTGAAATACAAGTTAAATGTCCAAGAACGGATCAATTATGGCTTAACTCAAAACTATTGGGCCAAACTGCAATAGCTGGAAAGTATTGGGTCGCGGCTGAAAGGATTAAGAAGTTACGGACTGCGATGACAGAATGATACTTTTTAGGTCCTAATCCAGAAATATGGAAATCCAGGGATTAAAATGGATATTTACCAATCATCATCGTGAATCCAATCTCTAGTTAAGTTCCCAAAATCCGGTGAACACCAACTCGGCTTCAGCGAACCTTGAATCACCACCGAAACTCTACCAAACTCGGATTGAAGGTCACGAGAAGCTTCCTGTCACCAATACAAAGCAAAACGAGAGATTTAGTAGTCCTGAGTTGGTCTGGAACTCGTTGACGTAACTCAACGTCAGAGAAGAAGAAGAGGAATAGGGAGGGAATTAGTTCCAGGTTTGTTCGAGTTCAATACGAGTGAAGGTTTAGTCTTGAATCATGGCATCAACTCCAAGGTTTACAGTTCGGCGCCACGGAGTTCACATCGGAAAAAGATAAGGACACTGATTTCATGTGCAGTTCACATGGATTGGGACATGGGAGAGGGTCAAATTTATGAGTTATAACGATTGGCGGAGTTTAATCAGTCAGGGAGGCGTTGGACATGTTTGTTGTCGAGTATCTATGGTCGTTGGATTAGACATAGGCCGCCAACAGAAGTTTAACGAAGACGAAGATGGTTGCCAGGTTCATTTAATCAAAACGCCGTCGTTTTAACTAGTTGGACGAAAAATGAAATAATTGAAATAAAATTGCTTTTAACGACACTCAAACTCGGGTCTAAAGGCTGACAGGTTTGGTAGTCTGACCAGTTGAGCTACTGCTTAATGATTCATTAAATTTCCATTTCACTTTTACAATCTAGAACATAATGGTCTGATTAATTCCAATTTTCTTCATGTTAAGCATTTAATTAAATACTTTTACAAATACAAATAATATTAGATAATATTAGTATAAACCAAATTCTTACGGATAAGTTTGAAAACTCTCACATTAATATTTTCGTCCTAAAATCAAGGTATTACGATAACCTAACTAGGTGTGTGTTCTAATTAACAGACCAAGTCTTGCATAAGTCCATTTCGGTTGGGCATCAATTCTTGAACAGTCAACCTGAGAATTGTAACTCCATCAGAGTTAAACTGCAATCCTCCACCATAACATCTGAGACACTAGAAGCTTAATATATAGATCAGGAGGAATGATCCTCATTTAATATCAATCTATCATATACAACAACAATTAACTGAATCACCGATCATAACTTAAAACTATACAAAATATGTAAAATATAAAAATCAAATTACCATAATTTCTCCACAAATTCTGATAAATCACTAATTTAATTTCATATTGAAATTCTAAAACTCTATTGTGAACTTTTTTCTTATGTTTTCTATTAGTCATCAGTAAAAGAAGAAACCCATAACATATTTTGAAAGTCTATATATATATATATATATATGGTGAAGACTTCGGTGTTCTCGGAGTATTACATACTCCCGCCTGCATGGATTCATCTCAACCCTTCAATTTTAGGATAAGATCTAGACGGTGAATAATCATTTTATTTTAGAAATTAAAATAAATAAAAAACAAAATTCCTCAAAGATCACTCCATTTAATTTATATAATCATGAAGACATGATATCTTTTATTATGTTATTTTAAGATTTGCGCTTGAAAAATTCTATTATGATCATTCTAACATAATCAATATACTTTCAAAGTATCATATTTTGTAAATTACATTTTGTGATTCAATTCCGATCGTATCCGTTGTCTTTTGTAAATTTATATTAAGTTATTTTAATTAATCTTTTTAAAATTATAATCCTTACACTTTATCTAATTTCTCATTAATGTTAACTCAATCATGGCAACAGTGAGCAATTTTATCATTTTGTATGGGATTGGAGTGGCAGCAATGGCTGCTGGCAGTAGTTTGGTACAATTTGAGCATCAACAATAATAACTCGGAGAGTTGCATCAGCTTCTCCTTTCGATGAAGATATTAAAACCAACAATCAAAAGTTTTATTTGAAAATGACATGTAATAGGTTTGAACAAAGAGTTTCCTACTCGTGCTGATTAGCATTTGTAAATCAATTATGATCACAACTTTTGCAATGGCTTTCGAGCTTCTTCACCTTTGACGAGTACACAATCCACCTAGTTATATGTTCTTGGTAGTAGCGGCTCTGTGTTGACTCTTCGTATATCCTCTTGTTTGTATCGTCTCCTGTTGAAAGACATATATTAAATCGTTTCGACATCTTATATAATGAAATATCATCGACACAAATATATATCATTATTCTTACTCTTACGGCTTCCCCGGTGACTTTAGTTTCGTGGACATTATTTGAAGCAATATAATGTTTTTGCTTCTTCTGTTTGTAAAAAAATCAGAGATCAATTTTTCATTAAAAAATAAACAAGCCAAAACATAAACACATTGCCAATTTTTCTGAAATTACCTTTTTTATATGACTTAAGTAATCACTGACCTCGCCATCATCGCTTATATATTCATTTCCACAAGTAACAATGTCATGACCATATTGTTTACAATGAGTGCACATTTCATCATCAACCTCGTCATCATCAGTTTTTGTTGCACAATCTTGTCTAATATTTTGAGTTGCGTGTGGAGTTTGAGATCTCTTCTGCAAAAAAATATAGCATATCATAATGAACGTAAAGGTTTCAAAACATTGTACGGGATAATAAATCAATTGCTATTTACAATCCGTTTTTTAATTTTGTAATCCATATTTTAAAATGAATGGACTATTCTATCACTAATAAAAAACCTAAATCCAAACAAATAAATTACAATGTGATTATAAAAACCCAAAATTGATTAAAAGGGAAAAAACTAAATCTAGTATTCCACTGATTTCGTCTTTTCTATGTTTCCACTATAAAAATTCCAATCTTTACATGTAAATAGAATATGGATTTAGTTGCTTATGTAGGTTGATCATCCATCTTAATTCTTAACATGTTATAATCAAACCAAGAATAAGAAACAGAAAGAAATAAAAAAACCCTTCTATTTTTTATGTCAAACTTCGACTTCTACATATGAAATCGTTGTTTCTGGATGTTGAAATATAAGATTTTGTCTCAATAAAATTATCAGCAGCGGTTGATAGAGGTGGGACGAATTGTTAGGAAAGTCGAGTTTTATGGGCAGGATCAACTATCAAGTGATGATGATAGGTTTCTATATCAACAATGGTAAATCAGGAGAAAAATAGAACCGATATAAATGGGTCTTGGCCGAATTGAAATTAGCACCTTAGTGTTTTGCGGCTCCTCGCTACGAATGGAAGCGCAAGCATTCCTCGTGTTGCTTTTTTTTGTGTCTGTCGTCTTCTGCAAATAATATGTTAAAATCACTATAACTTGTAATCACATACACGTAATAAAATATTGGACATCAAATTACCTGTTGTCTTTCTTGCTCTTCTTCGTGCTCTGCATCGCTAAGGGTTCTGAAGTCGTTCTTACAATTTGTTTTTTTATGACCAAATACCTTACAGTTGCCACACCTTCTCGATCTGCCCGATCCCCGTATTGCGCCAGAACCCTTTGATTTGACGTTTGATGGGTCTTTAATATTTTCATACTCATTGTTCTTGCTCGATCCTGGTACTCCGACGTCAGTCCCTCCTATTTCCGTCAATTTTTTAGTAGTTTGTATCATATCAGTCCAGCAAATTGTGAATGCCTCTACTGATTTTGCTCCCAACCATACATTTAACAAACTGCGATACTGTAGAATCCCATATCTGACAGTAAAACTCCAAGAAATATCCAAAGTTGTCGTTTGCTCCATGTGTGTTGCGGATTTTGGATTCTTCGACATCCTCAACATCACAAAGTTTGCGGGAATCTCTGTTATTCCTTCCTCCTTCAGAACAAATATCATATGAGAGCATGGTATCCCTGTACTTGTAAATTTGGAGCAGCTACAGGTACACTTAATATTTTCTTCGTCCGCAACAAAATCAACTTTCCAAGTATAATGTCCCCTGTTGTACATATTCATAGTGTAAGTGCGTCTGTTTCCATGTTGCTCGCAATTATCCTTCCTACATAGAAGGGAAGCCCCCAACTCGTCTACAAATTTTTCGAATGCTTCACGGCTGAATAATCGAGCGGCACTCATTTCAAGACTTTCAAATTGTTTGTATGTCACTGCGGGCATACCTCGATTGGAATGGTAATCCAACTTAAATTCTTCTTCCCTCATTGCTCTTGTCCACCGAAAATAATTGTTGAAAAACTCGAGAAGATTGTTATTTGGAGATAAGTACGTGCCAAGATATGAGTTCAAACCTTCACACCTAGACGTGGTTGATACTCCTGCAAAGAAGTGTGACCGCAAGTATGCATGAGCCCACTCCTTTCGTTTATCAAATAACTTCTCGACATCTTTGTTATTTTCTATTGTATGTTTTTTGGTGAGCGCTTTCCACTTCTCCTCAAACTCGTCTTCCTCTAAATCAGCAGTAACCAATTTGCGCCACTCGTCGATGAATGCTCTATTGGTTACTTTTGGTCTAATATTTTTCTCCAGATGCCACGAACAACGGCGATGCGTAGCGTTTGGAAATACTTGTTTGATGGCGCTCAACATTGCCTTGTCTCCATCGGTGATAATAGCATTAGGTATTTTCCCTCCCATTGCCTTGGTTAGTGTTTCCATGACCCATTTATAACTTGTGGCACTCTCATTCTCTAAAAGTGCACTTCCAAATAAACAAGTTTGAAAATGATGATTAATATCTTCAATACATAAAAATAAAAGTAAACTAATTATTGAGAAACAAAATAGAACTAAGAAAATGAAAAGCAAGAACACACTAATGGCAAACAAAATCCATAAAGTAACTATCACTAAGTAACTCATAAATGATAATAGAGCAACATTATTATGTGGCCGAGTGAATTGACATTAATTACTTGGGCTGCAGTAGGTGAAGTTTGGATAAAAATATTACGAGATCTCAGTAGTTCGCACGTACCTGAGAAGATGACGAGCGGCATATTATATTTATTCTTCTTATATGTTGTGTCGAATGCCAGTAGCTCGCCGAACAAATTAAAATCGGCAATACTCATGCTGTCTCGCCCAAAATAGGTTTTGCAATTTATTGTCAGGACCTATGGTGAACTCCATGAAGAATTGTTTGTCATCATGTTTCCTCGATTCCATGTAAAGTAGTGCAGTTGATGCGTCACCTTTACGAATCCTATCCTTTCTTCGAAGCTTGTATGATAGATTGTATATATCTTTGCGCGTGTATCCAACATTGTTGTACCCCCCGGCCTCTTCGAATGCCAGCTTAATCATTTCACATGTTTTCATTCCAGCATCTCCTCGCATCTCAAATAGAGCTGCTTCGGCTTCACTAATATGTCGATGCGATCTGATATATCTGCTCCTGTATTTCTCTTGCATGTTGTGAGAATGTTCATTGTCGAAGGCAGCCACATACCATTTTGAAGTGACTTTGTCTAATTTAACCCTTAACAGAGCCTTGCAATTACATCGTGTAACTGCTCTCGACTTTCTCTTAAGTCGTTCTTTTCTAGGACGCCGCAATCCCTCACACTCACAAACGAAAGTCTGAGATATAATCATCTTCTTGTTTTCTCCATAACGAGGCTTATCCTTCCGTACACCAAATCCCTTTGCCAGCGCAAACTCGTCGTTGTACCATTTATAAGCTTCTTCGAGATTATTCCACGTAAGCTCCTTAACTTGTTCGTCCGTAATTTCTCGAATTTTCTCAAGTCCAGCTTGTATGTCATTGGGCAGATCAGTTGGGCTCTCACCGTCAGTACTTGATAGAATGTCTTCATGATTGGATGTTGCATCTTCTTCGCTTGACAAACTGACATCAAGTTGTTCACTTTGCTCGATTGGATCTCCCATTCTATGGTATCTACTCCTACCATAAGAAATTGGAATGCATATAAAGTCTCTGAATAAAAGTAACCAACCCCCACTTACTATATAAAATATTTTTCGTCAATTGTTTCATCCTCCGGGTGGACTCTCTGTTGAAACTAAACTGTATTATCCATTTAGTTAAAATTAATTATCCAACTTGAAGCACCAAATCATCCTAATAGAGATTCAAGGACGTTACACATAGTTTATTGTATATGTAATTAGTTTATTTCTAATTAGTTTTAAAAACAACAGAAAATTAGATACAATATTGAAGTAGGCCACTTCAAATAGTTGAGGTTAGAAAGGACTTGCCACGTGTATTCAATGTGTTACTTAAAGCACATAATAAAATTTGAATTTTAAATTAATAATGGGGTAAACTCACAGTCCACTAAATCTGCTGTCTAACAACCTACTTGTCAATGGAGAGATTTATGGTCACATGATCTGGGGCCACTACTCTAGCAGATTTAGTAGACGTTGGAATCAGTTTTAGTTTATAAATAAGTAGACAGACGAATACAATGAGCAGTAACATACAAATTAAATCAATTTTCTGTTTCCTTTACAGTGTAATGAGCTTGTTTGATGAAATGGAAGATTTATCCATGGAGATGTACAAGGATATGTCCAATGTGATACATCAGCTATTCAACGTACATTGGAATATTTCTATGTTGGCATTAATAGTGGGGGAATATAAGGATGATAAGGAGACTACAAATGTGGCCAACGACGATTCAAACCCTACCAAGGACACGATTTGTTCCAATGTATTGCTAGATGAGAACAAGGTAACTCTTGAAAAGATAGATTGGATGTTTTTGCTTGGTAGGGGTGTTTGGCTCCCCTAGTTCTTTTATGTAATGGCTAATTTATGTTGTGGGGTTTTAGTTTGCAGCATGTTGCCGCTTCGGTTTCCCTTGGTTTTGCACTGGACTTGATAAATACTCCTCTTGATTTTGCAGAGAGTCCAAGCATATCAATCATTAACTACGTCATTGAAGGAAGCAGAAGACGGTATGAAAGTCGTTTTTGATGTCGTTAGACGTCAAATGGGGATGGTGATGACGATACAAACACGACTACAGTCAATCTCCAATTTAGGAATTAATAGGTGGTCTTCCATTCAAGCTCAACAAACTACGAATTCTGGAACTCCAAATTTTAGTTACGCTGAGAAGGTGATGATTTCCAACGACTTTTACATATTCAGATGTCCTAATTATACTCCTAATTTACTTCTTATATATCTTCACTATTATTTACAACAGGTACAACAGTTCTTTTCATATGTACCATATCCTATCCTTTACGGAGTTGAGCAACTAGCGGTAGTGTGTTATGTTTTACTCGAAGAGCCGTGTGATGAAGTAATCATAGACCATTTTGGGTTTCCATGCGACCGCCAATCATTACAAACTCTACTTCATAACGATACATATGTATCTGATCACGTATGTCACTCTTTCTCTCCTTATCTGTTACTTCATTTCAACAAAGCATTTGTAAAAAATAATAGCGACTTCCGACATATATTGATTGACATTATGTATAATTTGAAGGTAATAACTGTTGTCGCCGCCCAACTTGCACTATCAGAGTTTGGTGGAAAAACAAAAAAGAGATGGTACCTACCCGCAGAATTCCAAGTATACACAACACAGATAACTTATTCCCTTCAATGAAATCTTATATATGCACATACTCAATGTAAATATCGTAACAATTATATGTTCCTTGCATATGCAGAGATACGTTCTTATAGGAGGTTGTAGTCCGAAAGATATTTTGAAAAAATATCGATACAACTTTATGGGTAATGCTTACAAATGTGAGAAGGTGAGTAAGTCCTTATTTGCATGCTAGTTGCATGATATGATATTATGTTTAACCCTCTAACTCATGCTTGGCAATTCTCTTTGCATTAGATATACTTGCCAATGCGGGACGATGATTATCATTGGTACTTAGTCCTTGTTAAAATAAAAGAAAGAAAAGTTCAAATGATGGATCCTATGCCTGAACCCAATAGAATTGATGCTCGTATGAATTTAATTAAGCGAATGGTGAGTGATGGGATCAAATATCCTTTTTTGATATTTATAATTATTTCACTATTTCGTTAATGTGTAATTAAGGAACCGTGAAAATAATGTTAATATGGTATATATATACAGTTGTCATTCCTATCCGAACTTATATATGAGTTCAGCTCGATCGATGATACAAACTATGAGGTCCCTGATTTCAACAATTTTGTGATTGACATACCGATCAAAGTTCAAACGATTCAGCACATGTAAGTACTAGTTATAGTATTAGTTATATTGGGCGTATTAAACATGATGTTTTACTTACAGTTAATATTTCTCACAGGTATGATTGCGGGGTGTTGGTTTGTGAAAGGATGAAAAGGGAAGATATTTTTGGCTTCGACGGCACATTGGTAAGACTTAAGAGCATTAATAACATATTGTTTTGATGTAATTAGATTGGTACTTTATTGGTAAGAGCATTGATGTTTTGTCGTTTTATGCAGAATTGGATTCGAAGGATACCAACAGTCGTTGACCTAGTCATTCATGAGATGAATACCAAAAAGAAAGAAATACAAAAGAAGGTGGGTGATAAGATGTCAATCTACACTGCAATTATTGAAGCTTATGTCGAAGATGGCGATCCTACCTCTTTGGATGAGAGTTACAAGAGAAGGGACGACATTAGTAATAGGGGAAATCTCAAACGACGCCTTGTTTAAGTAGATATATCAAACTCAATAGTTGCCTATTTGTTTGAGATTGCAGATTGTTTTACTGTTTATGTACTTGCGAGTACATGTATTTGTTTTTGTTTTTTAGGGGTTAAGCAGCTATTTGTTTTTATTTTTAGATATATGAGATTTTGCCGTTTCATCTTATTAAGTTTCACACTTACATTATTTTAGTACCAATCATAAACTGGGCGGGTGTTCTTTATATAATGCGTAGAGTTTTTAAATTTACGAAAAATACGTAATAAATATGGACAATCAAGATCATATTAACCGTAGCAGCGTACCAGTTACAGTTAGCACGTAGCAATCAGATCTATTAATTGTCGAACAACCAACTTAAATAATTTTTTTGGATTCCCGGCTTCATTTAATCTGGAATTGTGTGAAATCCTTTGTTCTCCACCGATACCTCCCTCATAATTACAACCATGAAATTTTATCTTTTCTTTCACTTGAACAATTAATAAAGAAGTGCTCATTTAAATTTCAAGTTCAATTTGGAAATTTAAAAATGAGCATTTTTTGTTATAAAGAAATGAATATCATTTCTGTAATTCTATCCATTTTTAAAATCAAATAGAATGAAAGTGGAATTATATAAAATTAAGTTGATAATAGACGAAGATTTATAATGTTTATTCATGCTTTTTATTTCATATTGATTTAGATGATTCTATCGCTACCAAACAAATTAAAATATATTATACCACCATAAATCTTACATAGCGTTGAACAAATCTTTAGCCGATCGTTGTTTGTCCAAACTTTCCCATCTGATTTGGGCGAGCCGCATTATGTTTCCCCTTGAATAATTTTCGAATCCAATTACCAAGTTGAATGCAAGATGCATCCTCGCAAATTGACCAAAACCGACATTATATCCATTTTTATTATTTGCGTTCATCATCCATAAACACACCCATAATCCACAACTATCCCTGATAACATGAACATTATAAGTGAACATCAAATAATAAGATTAAATGATGAAACATATAGCTTATTAAATTATGTTAAAGACTAGAAGTATGCGTCTTACCCATCCATTTGTTGCGGAACTTTGGGAACTTCTACTTTAAAAGCGTTTATGTTCGGTACATCTTGATGGAACCCCTTTTCATTATAAATTTCCCCGAATAATTCAGTCATAATCTCCATCTATATGAAAATAAAATTAAGAGATGAAAATTTACAATCTGTAAATGACAAATGAAAATAAAATAGTTGATAAATTTTAACCTTACCATTTTTATAATAGCAACATATCGAATTTCATATCTTGACGATATAGACTTCGAGTCCACCAGATGGACTTTTTTTTCTTCGAGTAGAATAACGGCAATGTACCAATGTTGGCTATTGTCATTCATCGGTACAAACACCTGTATTTATTTACATAAAAGTGAATGTAATGGAGATTAATAAAAACTTAATGAACACAATGAAGGAAATCAAAATTAATTTTCTAAAGGAGAAATATTTACCTTTTTGCATTTGTGAGCATTGTGTAAGAAGTTCAACGAATGATTGTAATGTATTTGACGTACGGTTTATACACCCACAACTACATTTGACTTACGGAACACAACAAATCCCATTATCAAATTTAATGCAAGATGATGAATATAAATTTAACAAGAAACATCGTATTATAATTAAGTGATCATACGTACTATTAGAGTTGAAGGAAGAAAACAACATAGGTGATCGTCTATGCTTTGATGATTTCTTATTTCAATTGCCGTTTCTTTATAAGCAAGTATAGTTATCACCTAAAATATGAAAATAAAATTGCTAAAATTCAACATCAAGATAAGAGTACATATGTAAAACCAATAACTGAAAACAACATAAAGGAAAAGTGCTCACATCTTCATCCAACCATTTACTTGGTTTCAATGATAGTAAGACGAAACGCGTACATATAATTGCGTCGTTACTTACAAGCGTCTCGGACAACGGTAAAGATTCATCAAAAATATAATCAATAATACATTTTGATATATCTTCCAGATTCATATAGTCAATATCTCCAAACCTGGAAATTATCTATCAGAATAAGGAAATTAATAATCAGTTCAAATTAATAAATAAAAATATGAGATATTTCACCAATAATGAGATATGTTTGGAAACCACACAAAAATACTAAGAAGTTTTCCGTTTTCTACACTTCTACGGATAAAATAAAAATAAAGCTTAAGTAAAAAAATAAATATATTTATAGGTTTTTAATAAGTACATAAATATTCTTATGTTGACGTGGGCAAATTAACATACAGTTACTGATCTACCTAATAACAAAGAGAGAAATATTTAATAACTTGAAGAGATAAATATAAAAAGTGAGCAAAAAATAGGATGCATACGCATTAGCGATTTACCACGTTTGAGTTGTGTTCGCCGACCTTTAATCTCTTCGATTTCGTTGTTTTCCTTGCCGATGGGTTGTAAATCTCGGAATCCGGTGGCAAATTGACCTGATATTCGTTTGCTAATGATTTTTGTAGATATGAAATCTGATTTTGTAGTGCATTAGCCGTAGCCATGATCTCGTTTAGGTTTCTCGTTACCAGTAGTTCTCTTCCGGACGAAAGAGTTGGGTATCTTGGAATTATTTTGAACAGTAGTTGAATAAGCATTCTGCAATAATCTCTTCAGAATGGAAATTTGCTTCTCGATTGCATTGACTATAGCCATGTCCCGTACATGTTTCTTGCCGACATCGATGGTAATTGAAATTGATTGTTCTTCGGTGTTCTCCAATGCGATAGTCATATGTTTACTAAGCAAAGAAGCAGAATAAGAAGATAATTAAGAGGAGATGACTCTGTTATTGAAAAAGTAGGACTATAAATAGATGGTTAATAAAATCCTTTAATGATTTGAATAAGGATACGCAGATACACTAAGTATTATCTAAATAATATTCTTTTTTGTGTTGGAAAAATTAATCACAATTAGATACGGTTTACACAATACACTTTCTTTGGTGTCGAGTCCGGCCACCGTCTCTTTTGTTGTTGTTGTTGTTTTGTTTTTCTCTGCGTGTTCGTAGGCTTCTGTGTTTTGGGCAATGGCTTTTATTGTGCTTGTCTTTTCTGTTATAAAATTGCTTAATCTTGCCTTCAATTGATATTTTAAAAAGATTAATTAGAATCACTTAATATAAATTTACAATAGATAACGGATACGATCGGATGATGAATGGAGTTATGTGTTGAATCACAAAATGTAATTTACAAAATATGGTACTTTGAAAGTATATTGATTATGTTAGAATGATCATAAGAGAATTTTCCAAGCGCAAATCTTAAAATGATAAGATAAAAGATATCATGTTTACATGTTTATATAAATTAAATAGAGTGATGTTTCAGAAATTTTGTTTTTCATTTATTTTAATTTCCAAAATAAAATGATTATTGACCGTCTAGATCTTATCCTAAAAATGAAAGGTTGAGATGAGTCCATGCAGGCAGGAGTATGTAATACTCCGGGAGTACGATAGTCGTTTCCATATATATATATATAATGAATAACATAGTGACTTCAATTCTGAACACAAAATTTGAATTTATAGAAACAATAAATGTACATTTGAAAACTACATAATTGGACAAATAATAATAATCACATTTATTTCCGTAAGTGTGTTGATAAATTATATAAATTATGGTAACAATAGTTTAATATCATAATTCATATCTTTACCAACCCACTTACCTAAATAAGTACCAATATTATTATTTTTTGTTAATTATGTAATTTTAAAATGCAAATTTATCTCTCATATAAACTCAAAATCTGTGTTCACAATTGAACTCATTATCTTATCCATTTTTACCACATAAAAACAAAAATTAGTCAAATATATGTTACTTCTTGAATTTCTTCATTTACTAATTACCAACACATAAAATAAGAAAAACCTAACAATGAAGAAGTGTTTCGGACCTCAATTATTAATCCTATAATTCGTAATTTTACCATCTCACTTACCTATATAATTAAGTAAAGGAAACAGTTTTCAATACTTCTAGAATATTGAATACTTCCATCTAATTGAATTAATGTGAGCTATTTAATTTTTAAAAACAATCTCAACGGTCAATAATTAATTAATTTTCAAATTTAAAATACCAATGTAATGCCTTTAGTTATAGCTTATAAGATGATGTTACACCAAACCTATATTGCTCAATGGCTACCAATCTATAGTTATTCCAAGTAACATATATTTGAAAGCTACCACTGAATATTTCATGGAAGCTCCAACATCTAGAACTCCAATTCTCAATGCAATGACTTTATTATCAAAAGGTGGATCGAGGATCATGATTGGTTCTCACTTATAAAATAAAAACCATTAAAATGTATAACTATGTATAATTAGAAAAAACTAGTTATAATTTTAAATAAGTAGGTGTATTTTAATTAATTATTTATAACTAATTTTCAACTTAATAACTAATTATAATCTTATGTAAGTAGTTGTCAAACTTAATAACTAATCATAATCCAACAACCTTCCAACGGCTTTCTTGTAAGCATATAGAACTATTTTCAAATAACTAGTTAAATAATTAAATAAGGGTTTTGGGGTTTTTTCGGGGGTGCCCGAGGTGCTGGTTTCTCTGTTTTTTTTGCAGTGGATTTAGTGTCCCTTTCGATGTTGCGCCTTCAAGTGAGATGCTTGGGGGGCTTTGTAAGCAACAGGTTTTGACTTGAGAAATGTTTCCTTCGCCCTTATTTTTGTTTTTGTGTACCGTTTTATTCTCACCTTTATAAAAAAATTATTATAATTAATTATCAATGAGATAACTAATTATTTAATTCTAGTAACTAGTTATGTTAACTAGTTTCCATTCCAATCAAAATGAATTTGTGTAATGTTTAATTCAGTAATCATATCAAACAAAACATTATAAAAGCCTTGTGGACTATTAACCAGTTATCATGATCCCATAAATCATAATGACTCATAATAATAAAACTAGCCCAACAAAAGAAGTTCAACCATGTCCTATAATACCAACTATGGTACTCCTGAAAACCAACGTTTCAGATGAATTTAGTTAGCAGGGAGTACTCATTACTCATACTTTAGGAGTACCAACGTCAAAGACAATATTTTGGTATTCCCGACATACTGAATATTCTCATTATTAAAAGCTGATCTCAACTGTTCGTCAGTGAGCATTAATCTTAATCATTCATTTTTAATTAATTTTTGAATTTAAATTATTTCCTTAAACAAATTTTTTAAGTCACATAGGCTTGACAATGGGGGGTTTTGGAACGGGGTATTTATACCCATCCTCGTACCCATTTTTAAAATTTATCCCCATTCCTGTCCACATTCCCATTCGAATC
Source organism: Linum usitatissimum (assembly GCA_030674075.2). Taxonomy (NCBI): domain Eukaryota; kingdom Viridiplantae; phylum Streptophyta; class Magnoliopsida; order Malpighiales; family Linaceae; genus Linum; species Linum usitatissimum. The sequence continues at coordinate 4,931,378 of JAUJYP020001424.1, forward strand.
TCAATACTCATACACATCCTTAAACCCGTGGGTTACGAATATCCGTGGATATTCCCTTCACCGCACAACTTGATTAACATTTTTAAAAACAAGACTACCACATAATCATGAGGGTAACGTCGGAAGTAGATTCATAAAATCGGGATCGTGGAGAGTAAAGAACCGCTCTGAATTGGAAATAAAATTAGGATTTTAGATTTAGAGTTATGTTTGATAATTATCAAGTAAGGGTTGTAAGATAGTTTTACATATTGGGTAGGGTATAGGGATGAGGCTGGGGTATCTAAACCCATCCCAAACCCGTCCCCGTTCATTATTAGAAGGTATTCCCCGTACACGTTCAATACAGGTATTCTCGATTTGATCGAATCGAATAAAATTGAATACCTATGAGTACGAATAATATTGCCAAACCTAAATCCACGTCACTTAATTGCACTAAATATTTAGCATCTGCAACTTTTTTTTTCTCTTTCCGTTAATATTCGATTCTTGTAAGTTATTCTTAGAACATCATATCATTAATATTGTATTTACAAACTACTGAAATTTTTGTAATTGGAAACTTACCTAACCTCATCCAACGATTAAGTTAAACCAATGAAACTGAGCCCTTACTTTTATTCATCCATACCGTCTATGTTTTACTATTCAATATAATCAGTTTTGTATGAACCATGAAACAACATTGTACTGTATCATTTAATTGTGTTTAATTAGTTTTGCATCCATAGTGCTACTTAATTGCCACTGCATATCATTCTAATTTTAAATCCTAATCACCAAGCTTATAGTGTCATCCTAATCGCCCAGATAGAGTTTGTGAATTGCTGAAATCGTCTAGATATTTCTTTTCTCGCTGTTGTAGTTGCCGGCTCCGTCCAGATTGTAGGAGACAACGATGTTGCCAGTAGGAGCACATTTTAGTTCAGAGGCGACATTTGCTATAATCATTCTTTCGTGCGTTGTTTAGTGCATCATCGTGACATGTTATGTTTCGGTTCGTATGGGATATATACGGTCTATTTAGATGAAGTATGTATTTGGCCATAATACTATTTAGTAGCTCAGGTCTCAATGAAATCTCTTCACTGTAAATTAGTTTCCCTATTATCTGAGACCATCTTTGTTTAAATTCATGATGAAGTTCATATCCTACTAATCTACTATTGACTTAAATCCCAAACCACACAATTTTCCAATTGCATGAATACATACTAACTTCGACTTTTTGTGACAAGCATCTAGACTAGTTAACGGACCTTTTTTTTACCAAAAAATAGAGAATTTATTAATTTAGGCTATAAGAGTACACTGATTAAAGAAATCAAAGGTCCTAAAATGAGTGAAAGAGTCAGAGGTTTGTTTGTCACAATATCGGCAGCTCTATTACAAGTACAAGAAACAAAAGAAAACCTACAGGAAGTTATGGAGTTGTTGAGGTGTAGGACTTCTTCCACGATAACTCCTTGAGAGACATCATTCGAATTTATTTTCTTGAGGTGATAAATGTTATTGAGGGAGTCACCTTCAATAATCATATGGTTTATGCCTTTGATCACTGCCCAGAACAAAACTTCTCTAATTGCAAGGAGCTCGAGAGATTCGATATCAATATGCTTGGGGAAGAGTTTCGCACCCGCATCAAGCACATTACCATGGTGATCACGACTACTGTGACGAATTTATGCGAACGCTGGCATCTATGTTAGTTTTAATCCAGCCATGGGGAGGATGGCGCCATGAAGATGGACCTGAGGAAGGGGGGGGGGGTCGGGAAGGGGGAAACGCATTTCTCTTAGGATTCGGGGAAAGGAGAAGGAGTTCCTGGATTTGGAAAGAAAAATCAGTGATGATCTTGTGGATAGTCCATCGGCAATGGTGAATGACCACGTTGTTCCTGGCTTTCCAAATTCTGCATAAAAAAAGAGCACATGCGATTAAGAAGTTTTTGAAAGGGCTAGAGTTGAGGAGGAAACGCCATGTTAGGGAAATATTGGAATCCGTAACTTCAAGAAGAAAGGAAACCTCATTGCAATCAGAGATGCACCATGAGTGACCGGGCATAGGAGAAAAATGCGTTTTGAAGATTCTGATGGGTTGTGGAAGACCGGGCATAAAGGGCAATGACAATCCATTCTTCGCGCAAGAGAGGTTCCAACTGGGAGGCAATTTGAGAAGATATGCCAAAAAACATTCGGATTTTGGGAGTAGTAGGAAGGAGCCAAATTGATTTCGAGAAGGAAGTGTCATGGCGGAGTCATTTTGAGGTGTAATCGAGTATGACAAGTGATAAGCTGATTTGATTGAGAAAATTCTGGATTCTGAGAAGTACCATATATATTTGTCTAGGTCTAGATGGAGGGGGGATAGGGATCCAAAGGATAATGTTCACTATTTTTTTAGTGAAGTAGTCATTGAGGAGATTTCGATTCCATTGACCATTAGACTGAAAGAATGACTGATGGGACAGGGTTTCACGGCATTGCTCTTGAGGGAGGGTGTTGATGGCGAATTGAGAGGAATCTAGTGATCCTCAAAGATGTTGAAAGAGGATCTAGAATTATATTACTAAATAAGCCCATGATTTAAAAGGTCGTGCCCATGAAGGATACTTCTCCAAATCTAAGAGGGTAGGTTTCCAATCTTAGCTGAGAGAAAGGATGAGTGCGTAAAATATTTTCCTTTAAGGATGCGAAGAGCAAGGGATGAGGAATCGGTGAGTAGTAAACATCCTTGCTTAGAGAGAAGATTGTGGTTTAAAATTTGAAACGAACGAAATCTCAGACCATCGTCAAATTTTCTAAATGCGAGGGAGGATCATTTTTTCCAATGTATGGGATGGGAGTTAGATTGATTTCCCCACTAGAAATGAGCAATGTGACTGTCAAATGTTTTACAGATAGAGGAACACAGACGAAAATATAACATGACATAAACTGGAAATGCACTTGCAACCGTTTTGAGGAACACTTCTTTCCCTGTGGGTGAAAGACAAGATTGTTTCCAACTTGCTAGTTTTTATAACAGCTTGTCCTTCAGATCTTTTTGGACATCTCTTTTTTTATCTAGAGATAAAAGCTAGAAGACCTAAATACTTCGACACCTAGAGCAGAGGCGAAGTGGGAGCGTAAGTGGGCCGGAGTATTTTTGCTAAAAAGGCAGCTAATTTTAAATTCACTTTTTGCCCTGAATCTTTTTGGAACCTATGAAAAATGTTGAGCAGGTTATGAATATGATTATCCGAGACTTCAAGAAAAAGGAAAGATTCATCGGCAAAGAAAATGTGAGAAATGGTGGGAGCATGCCGCACAATTTTAACCCGTTTACTGAGATTATCAGTAATAGCATTGTTCTGCAAGTGGAAAAAACCTTCAGTGCAGATTGCGAAAAGTAGGGGAGAGAGGGTCTCCTTGTCTGAGTCCTCGAGATGGTGTAAAGGAGCCAAAGCGAGTTCTATTCAAAGATATGAAATAAGAAACAGTGGTAACACATTCTTTGATCAGGTTAACAAAGTCCGGGTGGAACCCAAGTTGATTCATGACAAGAAGAAGGAACGGCCATTCTAAGCGATCATAGGCTTTTCAATGTCAAGTTTGAGAGCCATGAAAATTATCTTACCAGATCTCTTATTTTTAAGAAAATGCATGACCTCATGAGCGATAATGATGTTATCAGTAATCCTCCTGTCGTGGATAAATCCTGTTTGATGGCTCCCAATGATGGATGGAAGGACCTTGCAAAAGTCTTTTTGAGAGCAGTTTTGAAATAATTTTATAAATGACCTAGCATAGGCTAATCGGCCTTAGTTGCTTCATTTCTTTTGGTTGTTTGACTTTCGGGATTAGGGTGATGATAATATGATTAATACCTTTGAGTAATCTCCCAAAGAAGAAAAAAGCTCTGACAGCACCACATATATCATGGCCGATCGAATCCCAATATTTATGAAAAAATCAGGCAGTGAACCCATATGATCCCGGAGATTGTGTAGCACCAATATTGAGAGCAGCCAATTTGATTTCCTCATCTGAGACCGAAGCAATCAAGGAGTGGTGTGTATTGTTTGAGACTTTATGGGGACAGGTAGGGAAATCAAGAGAAGAACAAAATCCTGGCAGGATTTCAGTTTCGAAAAGCTCTTAAAAAACTTTAGTGCAATGCGTCTCTTGGATTTTTCATCATACCATAGAGCCTCATCGGGGTCATGAAGGGCGAAAATGATGTTATGTTTCCTCCAAGCTGTTGAGACACGATGAAAATAGGCGGTATTTTGGTCACCAAGCATAAGCCATTGATTTTTTACGTTTTGGCTCCCAAATTTTTCTTCTTGACGTATGGGCTTGCTAAGGTGCCTTTCATGTTCTCAGATGCTTGTCCAGTTTGGCAGAGAGGTAGTTTTGAGAGCTTCGATTTATTGCTTGAGTCATGCAACGGTCTGGACGAGTTCGAATTGCTTGATTTTCCCATCGAACCAGGTTGTGGCGGATTGCTTCGAGTTTTGTAGAAATCCGCAACATTCTAGAGCAGAAGAGACAGTGTTTTACCAAGTAGAGCGCATAATATTTTGGGCTTCTATATTATCATTGCATTGCGCATCATACATAAAGTATTTATGGGGACGTTTATCTTGAAAGGTTGGAAACTAGGGAATTTCTCTACAGTCAGAGCCTTGGTCGGAAAGGTGACGGGAAAAGCTTTGAGGGATAGCGACATCCAGGAGGGGATATGAGGAATCGTTCAAGTCGAGATTTGACCTACCAATCTTGGTGGTTGGACAAAGTAAAAGGTGGTCCAAGAGGGAAGAAGTGGAAGAGGGCTGGATTATGGGTGAAAGATTATTAATGTTCCTAGCGGGGTAGTGATGAGAGAAACTAGAATTTTCGTTCCTGTGAAGGATAGCATTGAAACTAGAATTACATTTTGGACGACCTGGTAAGAAATAAACCTTTGTGTGTGAACTACATGTCTTCAAGGCTTGTTGTATTATTTTGTGTTTTTATTAAATGCAGCCTGCTTGAACTATTTTGAGTGTAGAACTTGAATTTGTATATTTTGATTTAGTTGGTTCAACCACCACTTATTTGTGATGGTTGTCTATTGTATAAAAGATTGAGTTTATAAGATCGAAAACCTATGTATATTTTATCACTAAGTATGATTTATTATATCATATATTTGGTGAAACATTTTAAACCATGAAACCTTTTGTGTTCAACATCAATCTCACCCAATATAATAATATTTCGAATAGCTAGTTATTCGAGATATCACGTATCAAACGAGGCCTACATCTTAACCTCATGTATCTGAAATGTAGGTGACTCCCAAAGGGTCATAGCTAGTGAATAACAAACTTGTGTGAAACCTTCAAACTAAACTTTTCTGATTGAACCACCATTCTTATTTGTTATGGTTTCTATTGTTTAAAATATTGAGTTTATAAGTTTAGTAGATTCATGACTGACAACCTATGTATATTTTATTACTAAGTATGATTTAGTATATCATCTACTCGGTGAAACTTTTTATGTTAAATATCAATCACAACCAATAACGTTATATCTCGAATAGCTAGTTATTTAAGATATCACGTACCAAACGAGGTCTACAACTTAACCTCATGTATCTGAAATGTAGGTGACTCCCAACGGGTAATAGCTGCAACACCTTAGGCAAATCCTACATCAACAAAGCACGAGAGAGATCCATGTGCTATAAGGAACAATCTGTCCCTAACTAAAAGACGCATTTTTGGGGTAAAATGGAGGAATTCTGCTAAGACCTCTGAAGTTAATCGTGCTCGGATGGGAGTAGTGCAGAAATGGGTAACCTACTAGGAAGTCACTATTCAGCACTCGAAATAAATCCGTGAGTGATTAGTTATGCCCAAAGCAGACAATATCTTGTCAGAAAAGTACATGGTGTTACAAGTGGTATCAGAGCCTCTCCGCATCCCTCTTGAACGATGATGGGGCAAACCTCAATGAGGACGTTGAGTCCCAAGGGGTGGTGTAATGTAACACCTTAGCCAAATCCCACATCGACAAAGCACGAGAGATATCCATGGGCTATAAGGAACAATCCATCCCTGACTAACAAGATGCATTTTCGGGGTGAGATGGAGGAATTTTATTAAGAACTCTGAAGTTAATCGTGATCGGATGGGAGCAGTGCAGAAAAGGGTGACCTCCTGGGAAGTCGTTCTGCATTGAAAATAAATCCGTGAGGGATTGGCTACGCCCAAAATGGACAATATCTTGTCAGAAAAGTACGGGGTGTTACAATAGCCAGTGAGTAACAAACTTATGTAAAACCTTCAAACTAAACTCTTCAAATATTCCCGGTATTATTCATAGTGTTCTTCAACATTTCTATCATTTTAAAGCTTCAATTGTTGTAGGCCTGATAGTAGCAATTCAGAGGAGGAGTTGGTGATGAAAGTGGAGAACGTGTGGAAGGCGAGAAAAGTCTCATTTTTGTTACAATGCAAACTTTAGGTGGTTTACAAATTAGGGCGAACCACTCCTATATGTTTTGCTAATTGTTTTTGGATTATGTGGGTGCGCTTGCTGGATTATAATTATGAGCTAAATTATGACTAACTATAATATATTATACTCCTTTGTTAGTTTTATTCTCTTTGAATTGGAGAAGTTATATGAAAACAACAAGTATCATAATAATTCGTTAAGATAGTTTCCTTTGTTTGTTCCCTTTACATTTTGTATACGACAGATTATTAGTACATAATGCTGTAAGCATAACGGTCGGGCAGATATCAGGCGGGTACACCAGATCCATCCAACGCCCATTTATTAATTGGGCAATCACCGTATCCGTCCCATTTAGTAATGGGTGATTTTTCCGTACCATCACCGTCTACTGTCGGGTGACGGGTTTGGCGGGTATTACCCATCTAAAACATAGAATACTGAACAACTCAGCTACACCTACTAAAGATAAAAGATGAACCATTAAAGTCATCACTATCAACCTATGAACTAAGACCTGCAAAATGAATTCATCAACCAACTGCAATTTGAACTCATTGTTCATAAACCGAAATCTCAACCAACATTCAGCAAGGATTATAAATTGGGACAAAAAACATTGAATCTGCAACATTCAAGGTTCATCATCTATAAACTGAAAATACAAGAACTCAACCAACATTCAACAGATTCCAATCATCTGTTAAAGAACAAAAATGACAGAATCAGTCCAATAAAAAAAACAACAACTATTTCGAGAAACAAGATCATCCACAACTTCTTGCACTGGGTCAATGGTCCTACTAGTTCACGAGCACCTGCAAGTGAGTCAATCATATAATTATTAGTGATTCTGTTATAATTCAGCAATTGAAAACTTAATATATATTTACAGTCATAGTCTATAATTTCATTCAATGACATCAAGGTCCATGCCATCAGCTGCATTGGCATTTGTTGCAAAGCTCTGGTCTATAAAACATGTGAATTAATCTTATTTTAGAAGATTACCAAAATTAAATTAAGAAATCAACATGTATTAGGTATTACAAGAATCAGCCAGCTTACCAGTAGCTTTTCACACTATTGTATCTTTCATTGTCAATGTCGAGAACTCACCTTCTAACTTAATATTTTCAGATTCAAATTTTATAAAATGTTTAATATAAAAGAAGTAATAAATGTATAGAATAACCATTAAAAAATAAAAATTCGGAATTGAAATCTCATAGTAAAGAAATTCAGGCACAAAAGTGTATCTCCATTGAGTTCAGCTTGGATCCAACTACGAGTGCACATCATGGCCTCAACTATCGCATGTTGTAGCCAGCTTCGGTGAAGATACAACAACCTTCCACCCGTATTGAATCTCGACTCTGAGGCTACTAATGTTATCTGTACTCCTAAGAAATCCTTTGCAATGTTTCCCAAAGTTGAATACTTGGGACCGTTTACGATCCACCACCTTAGAATTTCAAAATTAACTTTCCATATCAAGTGGATATCATCCTTGTACTTTACAAATTTCATCCACATTTTTTTAGCCATTATAGATATGATTGGGTTAGGATCAGCACACCAATCCATAATTTTCAATCATAGTTCACATACCCTAGGGAAGAATAGATTTTTCGTTGTGTAGTTAGCACTAGAAAATATGTCAGTAACTGTTTTGAAAATTGCTAATTTCTCACAGTTGCAAATTCGCAGTGTGTATGACATGGTGCAAAGTTGTATTGTGATTCTCTTTATTATAAATGGGAAAATACATCCCTATATGGGATGACAGTCTCAAGCATTGTGCAGGTAGAATTCCATCTAATCGGATAATCTAACACCAGCTTATTTCAAGATGTTATCTTCATGTGTTTGGCAATGTCGTGAAAAAATTAATCCTCTTCGGTGTGCATGTCCAAAACACAACACTACCCCAAATTCGCTCAAAACCATCTTACATAGCATCCAATCCATCCTTATCGATTAAATTGAGGATGTGTGCAGAGCATCGCATGTGGAGAAATGAGCTATCTTGGATCAGTTCACTTAATGACAACCTCTTTTTTACTAGACTAATCAAACAATCGTTGGTAGTGCAATTGTCAAGAGTTATCGTTGAAAATTTTCTATCAATGTTCCAATCAAGGAGGGAATCGGAAATCCTACCTGCCAACCTCTCACTTGTGTGAGGAGTAAAGAGGAACCTAATCAAATGGCTGCAAAGGGTCCACAAATTACCAATATATTGGGCAGTTACTATCATGTCTGTCCTTTTTTATTTATGGCAGTCCACATATTAGTGGTTATTGCAACCCTTCCTCGATTCTCATTAATTACCCTCTCAATCTTAGGCCTTTAAGCCTTATACATGAGTAAAATATATTTCTTAACTTTATCCATAGTAGGAACTTTGAATAGGGGTTGGAGAGAATAACAAAACCGTTTGAAGTAAAGGTGGTTAATCATGGATAGAGGATATTCGTGCATCTAAATCATGATGCATAGCTCTTGCTTAGATACATTAGAATTAAATTGATTGGCTGTCATTTCATTCTTCCCTTTAGCCATATAATTAGGTCTTAAGATTTTTGTTATCCATCATAGATTTGTTTTTGGGTACATCTGTTCTTGTGGGTTCTAACATGGGAGGTACCATTAGTAGATTTACCAGCTAAAATCCTTAGATAATAGTTGCACTTGGCTTTCATAATACCACCCACATAAAGAATACTAAAGTGATTTCAAACATCTGAAGTACATCTTCTAGGTTGCGGGACAGGTGGTAGGTCAACTTTGTTTCCATTAACTACAACATTTTGTAGCTGGTTTTCACGACCAACCGGGTTTGGTGGTACTACTAGTGCGGAAGGAGAAGGGCTATTTGGGGCAGGAGAGGGATTATAATTAGGGGAGGGAATATGATTAAGGGAATATGCAACAACATTTTTCATTTGATCAAACAATATAGAAGTGAAGAAATTATAAGAGATAAATTTCAAATGAAGTAATGACCTTATAATGTTTTAACTTCACTGTTATATAACAGTGAAAGACAAGAGCATTATGTTCTTCTCTTACAATGTTATACAACATTAAAGAGCATAAATTGTTAAGCTTCTCTACAAGGCAACCAAACAAAGAAGAGAGTGAAGATGAAAAATAAAGACAGAGAAGACCAGATCATTAGAATTAGAGAAGAGAAGATTATTTATTTAGAGATTGAGTTAATTTTACTATTCTTTAGAATCAAAGAAGATAATCGATTTAGAGTTTGAATTACTTATAGTTGTCGGAGAATAAAGAACAAAGCATCCTGAAAACTAGAAATTAGAGAAGTGAACAAACTATTGTAGATCATAACAAATTAGGAGAATCAAGATAGGATGAATTAGATCATAACTTTTTTTGACAATATTAGATCATAGCTAACCAATTATGAGCAAAATTAAGTATTGTCTATTGCAGATTACAACATGATATGAGTTTATTATATATGCAATCTGGAATAAACAGTAGCAAGACTGACATACCTTGACTTAAGAGCGCAACAGAAGCAAGGAACTCAAATAACAAATTCAGTCCTGCATCACCACAAGACATTAAGAACATATATTTAGCTTAATAATAATAACAATCACTAATCACAAAATCACTTAACGAAACAGTAATAGTGAACATAATTGCAGAAGGGAAAACCTACTTAACTTGGTGCTTCTAAGTTATCTTTCAAGATATGGCAAAGAACAAACAACCAACTTAGATCATTATCTACAAGAAGAAAATAGAAGAACAAGGAAGAAATAAGGAAAAAATCAATTATCCTTATTTGAATTCGAAAATCACGTGGCCATTAAAGAATTCGTTTACGAAAATAATTTAAATATGGAAATTCAATAAAAATGAACGGATGATATTAATGCTCACCAACGAGCGGTTAAGATCAGTTTATAATAGTGGGAGTACTCAGTATGCCAGGAGTACCGAAGAGTTCACCTTATTTTAAACCTATACTACGCTAATATATACAAAAATATTTGTTGTAATGTTTTTCATTAAACAAAAGTACGTGCCACCGGCGCTTTCCCCCCTACATGTGGTGTTTGAACTAAATTTATGATTATTACTTACTAATATGTCTAAAACTATGTGGAGAAGCGATATTCCATATAATTTAGTAATCGAACCCATGAAATAAGAGACTAAAAACTCTCTCTACCTCGCTTTGATTTAAAAATTCATAAATAAGGAGTGGATTCTAAATAGTATAATTTTTCAATATTCGGCTAATTTGGAGAAATACTAGGCAAGATTTAGAAACACAAGGGGAATTCGAAAACTTACTAACTTTACACAAGGATTCAACGCTCTGGTAGTGAGAGACCATGGGCGGTTTCTTGGGTTTGTCCGACCCTAGTTCCGCCATTGATATAGGGGGCCTCCCTAGGCCTCGACCCAACTCAATTTTGGATTTTCAATTTCAATAGTATATAATTTTTCTTATATTTATAGATTGGTTAGCATAATTTTTATATTCAATATAGTGTATTTTAACTTCTATACTATTTGGCGCATGCATTCAAACATCCTGAATATGCCTTTTCTAACTGCCGAATTTTTCAAACTCTACATTGTCGCTCAATGGAGTCTGTCGAGCATAGTACATAGCCCAAATATTGTTTATATTTTTTTTGTTTTCTCTTGTGGTTGGCTAAATCATTTTATTTGGGATTTAAAAGTGTTTAAAAAATTGGAAGAAGACGGAAAATAAAATTGTAAAGAACTTTAGTAATTAGAGTAAAAATAAAAAACTAACCAAAATTTTCAACGAATTCTTAATTTTAACATGAATTATATATATTATAATTTTTTGGTTAGTTATTTAAGGATTAATGGGATAATTTATTTTTTTTACGAGAAACCTGTAAGATAATATTAATTTAAAATAGGCATTACATCATCTAGCTTCACCTAGTCAATTAAAAAAATAGGAGGTCTATTCACTCAAAAAATTGGAAAATTTCATAAAGCTTTACTGTGAGCCATAATATGGACAGCATTATTAGTTTCTCTTCTCTCGTGACATCAACTCTCGATCTCAAACTTAGGTAGCAAACTTCGAATATTGCTCCACACTATACTCACTTCAGTAAGGTCCTCATCCACATTATGAAGGCCATTTATCACATTCAGATTATCGTTTTCAACCACCACCTTATTGTAACCATGTTGCCAGGCCATCTGAATACTAAACTCCATCGCCAAAGTTTCAGCAAGATTCGGTTCCCAGGTAACGATCACCATAAAAAAATGACCTGCATCATTGCGAATTACAATTCCCCCACCCATCCTTGGATTACTTAGAATCGCCGCATCCGTATTAATCTTAACACAACCAAACGAAGGTGGTGACCAAGAAACAGATCCACCCACAGTCGAGGGTCTATTAGTAGCTCCCTAATTCAGCTTAAGACACGCCAAATAATCTGCAGCAGACTGCAAGAGCTCACAGTCAAGTAATTTCCGACCATTGAACATATAGGCATTTCATTCTCGCCAAAGAAACCATAATAAAGCTATCCACATCTCCAACTGCTGCAACGCCACCATATCACAAACACTTCATTCTCGAGGCAATAGAAGAGCCACAAGTCTGTGGTAATCACTACTCCCCGTTGCTAGATTGTTTCCTAGCAATGATGGCGCGTCAAAATGTGATACTGCCTACCTCTCTAGTAGAAGTGTAACTCTAGATCCTTACGGTAGAGTAGAACTCCCTGATTGCATGCAGGAGCTCCAAGTAATCGACATGTACTATATCCCAGATACCTGCTCGGTCGTAGTACCATCTCACAAAAGCAGCCCATTCTTTATCCACAAAGTCCTGCGGCTGGAGGTACCCCTGTGGTGCCACTACCCACTGTGATACACTCTGTATCGGCGGGCAAACTCGCTCCACTATGGAAAGTTGAAGATCCTCTATACCAAATCTAGAGGTGGTAAGGCCGAGGTAGCAGCTGGAACGGGCTCTGGTGGTGGATCCTGTGCAGCAGTGGAAGTCAAGGTTGCAGCCTGTTGTGGACGGCGAGAAGTAGCTGTGGGAGCTGTAGGAGGTGGAGAAGCCTCTGCAGAAGTAGGATTTGGAGTAGAGCTCTGTCATTGTCTCTTTCTGGTGCTAGTCTTCTTCCCTCCATTCTTTGCGGCGGACTTGCCTCTAGGTATCCTGAAAATCTATCAACAAAGACCATTCGAAAATAGCATTGCATTTGGGTTAACACCAACAATATCACAAAGCAATCAATCAATCAAGAATCAATTTTCCCCCACACTTAGAATGTTTGTGTCCTTGTCAAATAAAATGAAGTAAGAAGTCAAGGAAATGCAAAGCTCACAGACTAAGTTACACAATGGCAAAGATAACTAGTCATTCTTATGGAAGGAACAAACTAAGAACCTAACACAAGTGAACATCAATCAAACCAAATGAGCATCCATGGAATGCAAACTTCCACATATGCAAAAAACTATCAGCAAATCAATTCAAATCAACAACTAAAGGCATAGTCCATCTATCAAAGCAAGTATCATCATCATCAAATGCTTTCAAGTTCAAAGAGTTCAACTAAGTTGATAATTCATAGCAAGAACATGATTCTCATCAAATAGCAATCATAAGCATCAGATATGACATTGAATCACAAGGAGAAAACTCAAGATTCCAAACAATCATATGAAACACCTAGGCATCAACAACAACTCAAACTTTGGCTAAACTCAAAAATTCTACATGGACATCAACAACAGCTTAAAATTTCAATTTTTCAAAATTCGGCTAAACTAAAAATGTTATAAAACTAAGAACAAAGAAGAGAACAAGAACATGGGAGGAGAAGTACTTTCTTATTGAGGTGTGTGGAATGCTACAAATGAGAGCTCTATTTATGGGCTCATGAAATCATAACCTACACTCTCTAATATTATTACACATAAAAGAGGGGAATGAAATACATTGAATCATACATATAAAGGAGGGGAATAAAATACATTAATCATAGAATGAGAGTTACACAATTGGGCATTCACTACATTATTATCTTCATAACACTCCCTCTTGAATGTCCATTGGTTAACGATATACATCATTCTTTGAACACGCGTTTGATACTGCCTCGTTAAAAACCTTACCAGGAAAACCCAATGGGAAAAACCATTGTTAAGGGAAAAAGAGTGCAGTGCGTATCAACTCCCCCTAATGATGATATCAATTGAAGTCCCTCAATCGCCGAACTCCAATTTTCCGAACTAGTCTCTCAAATGTTGATGGCGGAAGAGCCTTAGTGAATAAATCAGCCAAGTTATCACTTGAACGTACTTGTTTGACAGTAATGTCACCATTCTTTTGAAGGTCATGAGTGAAGAAGAATTTAGGAGAGATATGTTTTGTTCTATCTCCTTTGATGTATCCCTCTTTCAATTGTACGATGCATGCAGCATTATCTTCATGCAAGGGTGTCGGAGCCATCTTTTCAGAAGTTAATCCACACGAACTTCGAATATGTTGAATTATAGACCTCAACCAAACACATTCACGACTAGCCTCATGTATTGCTAAAATCTCAGCATGGTTAGATGATGTGGCGGTAAGTGTTTGTTTCACAGAGCGCCAAGAAATTGCTGTATCACCACATGTGAATAAATAACCAGTTTGTGATCGGCTAGTATGAGGGTCGATAGGTATCCAACATCGCATATCCTACCAAATCGCTTTTGATTCATTCGAGAAGAATAATCCCATATCTTGTGTTCCTTGCAGATAGCGAAGTATATGTTTGACACCATTCCAATGTCTTCGTGTGGGAGAAGAACTATATCTTGCTAATAAATTAACAGCAAATGATATGTCGGGTCTTGTATGACCGGCAAGGTACATTAGTGCACCGATTGTACTAAGATAAGGTACTTCAGGACCAAGTAGTTCTTCATCACTTTCCCGAGGTCTAAATGGATCTTTTTTCACATCTAGTGATCTGACAACCATCGGGGTACTCAATGGGTGTGATTTATCCATGTAAAATCGTTTCAACACTTTAGTAGTGTATCCTTCTTGATGTACAAGAATACCGTTTGGTAGGTGCTCAACCTGCAAACCAAGACAATATTTTGTCCGCCCCAAATCTTTCATCTCAAATTCCTTTTTCAAGCGAGGTGATTGCTTTTGTAAGCTCATTTGGAGTCCCAATGATATTTATGTCATCAACATAAACCGAAATGATAACGAACTCGGTTCCTAATCTTTTTAGGAAAACACATGGACATATCGGATCATTTGCATATCCTTCTTTGATCAAATATTCACTAAGGCGGTTATACCACATTCTGCCAGATTTTTTCAATCCATATAAGGATTTATTCAATTTGATCGAATAAGGTTCTCGAGAACTTGATTTGTAAGCTTCAGGCAAATGAAATCCTTCAGGAAGTTTCATATAGATGTCGTTATCAAGTGATCCATATAAATAGGCAGTTACGACATCCATGAGACGCAAATCTAATCCTTCTCGAATTGCCAGACCGATCAAATAACGAAAAGTAGTTGCATCCACCACGGGAGAATATGTCTCCTCATAATCAATTCCGGGTCTTTGTGAAAATCCTTGGGCAACAAGGCGTGCCTTGTACCTCGTAATGTCACCATTTTCATTACGTTTTCTTACAAAAACCCATTTGTACCCGACGGGGTTGACACCATCAGGTGTAAGGACCACAGGTCCAAAAACTTTTCGTTTTTCAAGAGAATGTAATTCTGCCTTAATTGCGTCATTCCATTTTGGCCAATCCTTTCGTTTTTTGCAGGCATTCATGGATTTTGGCTCAAGATCCTCATTTTCATCAATAACATTCTGCGTTGAATTATAAGCAAAAATTTCATCGATGTTAACCGTATTGCGGTTCCATTGTTTACCATCCAAGACATAGTTGATTGAGATCTCATTATTTTCAATATGTTCGAGTACCGATGTCGTTCTTGTGCCGATATATCAGCAATGTTTGGTAGCTTATCCTCGATTGGACCATCTTGATTTACAGCTCCTTTTCTTTTTGAGGATTTTTATCTTTGGAACCGATAGGTCTACCACGCTTCAGACGTGCTTTAGACTCATTTGTATTTTCATGATGTCCAATAGGGACATCTACTCTTGATGGAGCATTCATTGCTGGAACATGAGATTTGGTTACTCGATGTGGGTCAGTAAAAGCGTCGTGCTTGATTCGCTAAACTTTGTAAATGAATTAGCTTTTGAATTTCTAGTTCACATTGTCTAGTACGAGGATCATAATGAGATAATGCTAATTCATTCCAACTGATCTCTTTGTCCAGCCTTATTATTTTCTCCCCCTAATGTTGGGAAAACTGATTCATCAAAGTGACAATCAGCAAAACGAGCTATGAATAAATCTCCTGTCATTGGTTCTAAATATTTTATAATCGAGGGAGACTCATACCCAACATAAATTCTCAACCTCCTTTGAGGTCCCATCTTAGTGCGTTGTGGTGGTGTAATAGGGATGTAAACAGCACATCCAAATATTCTTAGATGGGATATATTCGGTTCCTGACCAAACACCATTTGTAAGGGGGAATACTCGTGATAACTTGTTGGCCTGATGCGAATTAATGATGCTGCATGTAAGACAGCATGCCCCCAACATGAAGTGGGAAGCTTTGCCTTCATTAACAATGGTCTTGCTATTAATCGTAAGCGTTTGATTAGAGATTCTCGCTAAACCATTTTGTGTATGAACATGTGCTACGGGATGTTCAACATCAATTCCGACGTACATGCAATAATCATTAAAATGTTGTGAAGTAAATTCACCAAAGCATTGTCAAGGCGTATCGTTTTTATCGGATAATCCGGAAACTGTGCCCGTAATCTGATCAATTGAGCAAGTAATCGCGCAAATGCCAAATTACGAGTGGATAATAACGATACATGTGACCACTTAGTTGATGCATCAATTAAAACCATAAAATATCTAAATGGTCCGCATGATGGATGAATTGGTCCACAAATATCGCCTTGAATGCGTTCCAAAAATGTGAGCGATTCATTTCTCACTTTTTTCGATGATGGTCGGATAATCAATTTTCCTTGAGAACATGCAATACAAGCCAAATCATTCGATTGGGGAATTCGCTTACTCATCAACGAGTGTCCAAGGGAATTCTCAAGTATTTTACGCATCATAATTGTTCCGGGATGGCCTAACCGGTTATGCCAAACTACAAATCTATCACGATCCATAAACTTGGAGTTTATAATGGAATGTGATTCAATTGTACTAATAAAAGTGTAGTACAAACCGGAAGAAATAGATGGTAGTTTTTCAAGATAACATTTGTTACCATCTATCATACTTGTGATGGCAATATATTCTTTATTTTCTTCCTCAATTGTCTCGATGTGATATCCGTTACAACGGATAACTTTATAACTTAATAAGTTGCGGTGAGACTTTGTAGAATATAATGCATCATCAATATGCATTCTAGTTCCTCCGTGTAGTAGCACGGTTGCTCTTCCAGAGCCTTCAATTAAATTACTACTACCGGATATAGTGCTAACATTAGCTTCTCGCATCACTAGATGAGAAAAATAATTCTTATCCTTTAGAATAGTATGAGTGGAAGCACTATCGATGAGACACACATCCTCATTTTTTATGTTATCGTGGATGGCAGTAGTATCCATGCTATAACACGAAAATGATAATCCATATTAGAAGGGACAATTATGATGGGAAATTCATTAATAAAAAGAAATAAAAAAAATGAGAAAACACGTTCAAGAAAAACAAACTCAAACAAATCAAATGAGAACGATAATAAGGTGCATACATCAAGGCACCATTTTTGTAATAAAAGATATCTCAACAACAATCTTATTTCTCAACATTTCCATCATGAGGAGGAAAGAAGTCAGCAACATCCAGATGAGTGGTGTCAAATTGGCCATGGTTCAAAACACCTTCCTCAATGACCACATTGGTTTCAACCTTCTTGTCTTTCCTTGACTCTTGGTAAAGATTGATAAGATGTCTAGGTGTACGACAAGTGCGAGTCCAATGATCGCCGCCACATCTAGTACACATATTTTGAAAGTTTCCGTTGCTAGGCCCACCTCGTTCCTTATTCATTCGCCCATCCCGTTTGAAATGTGGACGAGAAGAGTGGTTGAATCTCTGAAAGCGACCGTGACCATAATCACGTCCACGACCATGGAAATTATTATGACCATAACCACCACCACGGTTATGACCACGACCACGACCACGGCCACGGCCACGATATTGATCAAAATTGTGGCCATTTGTCGCGTTAGCTTTCGGAAATGGAGCCATACCAGTGGGGCGTGATTGGTGATTTTTCAATAAGAGGTCATTGTTTTGCTCGGCCACTAAGAGACATGATATTAATTCAGAATATTTGGTGAAGCCCTTCTCCCGATATTGTTGTTGGAGAACTATATTGGAAGCATGGAAAGTGGAAACTGTCTTCTCGAGCATTTCCTTATCAGTGATTTTCTCGCCACATAGCAACAAGCTGCGAGCAAATTTTGAAGAGGGCGAATTGTACTCGCTCACGGATTTGAAATCTTGTAGGCGTAAATGCACCCAATTATCACGAGCTCGAGGGAGAATCACCGTTCTCTCGGTGGTCATATCGGTCTTTGAGATTATTCCACAATTCGAGAGGATCTTTGATGGTGAGATACTCGTTTTTCAAGCCCTCGTCAAGATGGTGGCGAATAAAGATCAAAGCCTTGGCTTTGTCTTGGGCGTATGTTTCGGTTTCATCTTTAATCGTGTCGCCCAACCCTTTGGCTTGCAAATGGATGTCAGCATCCAAGACCCACGAGAGGTAATTTTTGCCCGAAACGTCAAGGGCCACAAACTCAAGTTTGGAAATATTCGACATGCTATAAAAGAAGCAAATTGAATTACAAATATATTATAAGCCAAATAATAAAACATATGAAAATGATATAATAATTAAAATAGTAACGGTAATGGAACATTCATTAACATAAAAATAAAGAATGCTTTAAAGAAATAATAATAATAATAATAATAATAGTGGCATACCCATCTTGAAACATAACTATATAGACATTTAAATAGTGATAAAGGTTTTCTCTTTTGGGTAGGAACAAAAAAACAGAGGTATTCATGAATTATAAACAAAATGCACAAAATCAAAAGAGTTAACTATAATGAGATGATAAATTTTAATATATTTGTATAACGGCTAAAATATCATATATATACGTGACAAAAACATCAATATGATTATTTAAAATAGGATGGAAAAAAATGCTAACGATATAATGTGAGTTCACTTAGAAAAATGCATAAAATATTTTATAAATATTGTTGCCTAGAAGAGATACTCATGCATATGCCATAATAAAATAGAAAGTATATCTATTTTAGAATTGATCATGAATTAAAAAGGCAACATACAAGCAAAAAAAAAACACTATGGAACGAAACGGAAGATATAAAATATGATAGGTCATAATAATATATACTATAAAATATACATGATGATAACTAAACGTTTAGGCCAGTCTATAAAGACATGATATTTGACCAATATAAACGTTTGATTATAGTCATCAATAGAAAAATGAAAAAGTCGTTTTTGAAATCGGTAAAATGAGAAAGACCACCATTTGTTACATATAAAAAAAAATAGAAATGGATTCCTTTCTCTAACTCTAATTTTGAAAAAGAAGATTTTATAAGCAAATAAAAGAACAAGATAAATAATAATAATAACTTTGGAAAACAAGATATAGCAACCTTCGTGAAAACTTCGAGAAAATAGGCAGAGCACTCGTGCTGATAACGTGTTATAAAACTAAGAACAAAGAAGAGAACAAGAACATGGGAGGAGAAGTACTTTCTTATTGAGGTGTGTGGAATGCTACAAATGAGAGCTCTATTTATAGGCTCATGAAATCATAACCTACACTCTCTAATATTATTACACATAAAAGAGGGGAATGAAATACATTGAATCATACACATAAAGGAGGGGAATAAAATACATTAATCATAGAATGAGAGTTACACAATTGGGCATTCACTACATTATTATCTTCATAACAATTCTATCCATTTTGAACATGTGAAAAATCAAGCATTCAAAAAGTAAGAAGCATCCAAGGCAATAATAGACACAATTAAATTCACAAATTTCACATCAATTTCTACCCAATCGGTTTAAATTCTGAAAATCAAAATTTTGACCTAAAAATTAGAGTCCTAACCGAAGTTTGAGAAAAATGAAAATTAAAGGTTGGAGTACGGAATTAGAAAGTCCCAAAGTTGAGAAAGACCTTTGTGAAGCCTTGAATTAACGTAGAAGTAGATCAATTGAGTTTTGGGTGTTTGGGTGATTTTGGGAGTTGGGTGATGAAGAAGAAGATGGAAGGAGGGAAGGGAAGTGTGGTTCGGCCGGCGCCGGCGAGAGGAGGAGCGTTGGCGGGGGTGGTTGGGTGGTCTTGGGTAGTGTATTTGGGTGATTTGAAAGAAAAGGCGACGAGAAAGGAAAAAAGAAGAGGGAAAGAAGGGATGTGACGGTGAGGAGGGAGGGGGAGGAGGGGGAGGGTGGTGGCTTGTTTTGATGGACGTGGTTAGTTGCACTGAAGGAAGAAGAAGGAGGGACAATGACGGTTTATTGAGAGGAGAAGGAGGAGAAAATGCGAAGGGACGAGAGAGGAAAGAGAGGAGGAAAGAAAATAAGGTCCAGATCTTTTTTCTGAATTTTTTTTGGGTGCACACTTTTGTTTTACGAGGGTTTTTTCACCATTTGGGGCGGGGGGCACGAGGGTGTGCACCCCTTTTAAAATGAGGCCTTTTTTAGGAATTGGTTATGCACGACGTGCATGCCATTTTGCTACGAAACTATTTTAAGCTTCTAGCTATTCACGACGTGCATGCTAGAGTTTCAACAACATTTTATTCAACCTTCACGCATCGACCACAAACACTCAATAAACACAACTCAGTGGCATTTATTTGGCATCAATAAACATCTAGGACACGATCATATGACTCAAGACTCGACTCAATCACAAGACTCACACAAGACACACGCCAAAGGACACATAGATCAAATTCCTTTGTATTTTATTCTCTATTCTAACAATGGATATGCAAGGCGTGCCTCCCAAGAGCGCTTCTTTATCGTCTTTAGCTAGACGTCCTCCCGTGATCAATTCAAAGTGAGAAACAATCCACCTCATCGACAACACCTATGGTGTCGCCAGCTCGGTACAGTTTGAAATGGTGACCGTTCACTTTGAAAGGTTCGGAGGAGGCTGATGTTGTTACCTCAATGGTCCCATAAGGGAAAAGCTTGGTGACGGTGAATGGACCACTCCATCGGGACATGAGCTTCCCGGGAAACTGCTTGAGACGTGAGTTGAAGAGAAGGACGAGGTCGCCTTTTTTAAATTCTTTGATTGACATGGTACTTGTTCGTCCTCTCTATGTAAATCCTAGAGCTCTCGTATGCATGGTGACGGAGCTCCTCGAGATGATGTATCTGAAAGTTTCACTCTTCACCTGCGAACTAGAATCCATATTGAGAAACTTTAAAACTCAGTAAGCTCGATAATCAAGTTCGACCGTAGATGGAAAGACTTGCCATAGACGAGTCTATAGGAAATGGTCCCTATAGGCATCTTATACGCGACACGATAAGCCCAGAGGGCGTCATCGAGCTTACTCGGCGAATCTATATGCGATTGGTCGACGAACTTTGCAAAATTAATTTTAATTCTCGGTTTGTCACCTCAGCCTGTCCATTGGTCTATGGGTGATAGGCAGTAGCCAATTGGTGTGAGACACCAAAGCGGTGGCACACCCTATAGAATTGACCCTGAAAGTGGGTGTCTCCATCACTGATAATAGCTCGAGGTGTCCCAAACCGAGAAAACAGTTTAATTATGAATTTCCCAACAGTTCTAGCATCATTAGTGGTGAGAGCTACGACCTTTGCCAACTTGGAAACATAGTCCACTACCACGAAGATATATTTGAGACCATTAAACTGAGGAAATGTTTCCATGAACTCTATCCCCCAGACATCAAAGATCTCAGAAATGAGGTTGACTTTTGCGGCATCACATCCAGATGAGAGATGTTGCTAGATCTTTGGCATCCATCACAAGACTTCACGAAATCAAAGCTATCTTTACAAACATTAGGCCAAAAGAAACCGGAATAAAATACCTTCTAGGCGGTGTGGTCAGCACCGAGATATCCTCTAGTTTGCCCGATGTGGCAGTACTTGAGGATAGCTCAGGTCTCGCTGTAAGATCTGCATCATCAAATCACCTTATCTACACCTATATGAAATAGGTACGAATCATCCCAGAAGTAGTTCTTCATATCGGTCAGAATTTTCCTTTTTCCTTGAGGGGTGGCTTCCTTTTGGAAGGACCCATTGGCGAGATAATTGGCGATGTCAGAGAACCATGGCCCTTCCACTTCTTGGGCGACTGCCAGAAAGAGCTTCTCATCCGGGAAGCATTCTTGAATGGGAATCCCATCCGGCTGTTGGATCTCTTCTTCCATCAAACTGGAGAGATGATCTGCAGCCACATTCTCAGAAACCTTTTTATCCTCGATCTCAAGGTCGAACTCTTGCAACAGGAGGATCCAAAGTAGAAGTCACGGCTTTGCATCTGGTTTCCTCATCAAATATCTGATACCTGTATGGTCTGTGAAAACCACGGTGTGAGATCGCACCAAGTAAGACCTGAATTTGTCAACAACAAATACCACTAACAGCTCTTTCTCCATGGTAGTGTAACTCTTATGAGCATTATTCAGTGACTTGCTTGCATAATAAATAGGGTGAAAACGGTTTCCCTTTCGTTTTCCCAACACTGGTCCCAAGGCGAAGTCATTGGCATCACATATTAGCTCAAATGGAAGCGACCCATCCGGAGTGGTGAGGATTGGCGTGCTTGTGAGTTGTTCCTTAAGAAGCTCAAAAGAGCGCTAGCACTCAGTGGTGAATGTGAATGGAGCATCCTTCTCAAGGAGGCGGTTCAGAGGTGTAGCGATCATGGAAAAATCCTTGATGAATCGGCAGTAGAATCGCGCATGGCCCCGAAAGCTTCAAACACCCTTGGCAGTTGAACAAAGTGGAAGATTAGCTATCGTCTCAAGCTTTGCTTTGTCCACTTTGATCCCTTGACCAGAAAATTTGTGGCCAAGCACGATCCCCTCACAAACCATGAAATGGCACTTTTCCCAACTTTAGGCTAAAAACTTGATCGCCAAAATAACGGTGAAGTTATCTCGACAACGCAAGTGCCATATGTGTCCAAGGTTCCTCTCTTTATGCTTATATTCAAACTTAGCTACACAGTTTAGACTAAGCAAACTGAGTTGGTTTTGAATTGTTCTACTAATTCAACTAACACTAGCAATGAAAACTAAGAAATAAGATTTGAATAGAAGGAGAAAACAAGTTCTTGGAAGGGATGTTTGATCAAGCTCAACTTTCTATCGGCATTTGGTTCAGACAGATGTTGAACTAGGATTGATTGTTATAACTCCTCTTATCACTCTTTGGAATCCGCGGTAAGATCATGCACGCGGATCACCACTACTAGCTTCCCAATAAAGGCTAGAAACACCTCAACTAGGCTAACTAGTAATGAATACCGAGACGTTCTACAAAGTGATAGGTGCTCTCTTTGAATTAAAAGAAGTCACAAGCAATTGGAAATGGTGTTGACTTGGTCCATGTCAACACCTAAGCTACTAATAACTACACCCAACTTGGTCCATTAGGTGCATACCAGAGTGCCCGCCAATTACTCGATGAAAAATCGTTAAAACTAAAAGAAACACGAAAGGTAGAATCGAGCTATTAGCTTACTCCGCCGATAACTTTCTTCTATCTTAGATTGTTAATCATAATTTTAGAGTTTGATCAAAGAAAGTAATCCATAGATTTGACCTAATTCATGTCGTGAGAAGAACAAGGTTGAAAAACAAACAATCGAGTAGTCTTTTATTCAAATCCAAATATCCAACAATCGTCGACCTTATACTTGTAGGGAAAGTATCATTGCTCATTCCTAGATCCCAACCAAAACTCTAAAATTTAGCTTCTCCTGTTTCTAGAAGAAGAGAACATAAAGAAAAACCTAACCATTATCTATTTGAAGAGATAACGAATAGGAGTCGCTCCAATCTTCGCTTTTGGCCTTCTAGCTTCAATTCTAGCTTCGATATTCAATGGCACCTCCTTTAGTTCTTCAATCGGACTTCTATGGGTGAAGGTATGGTGGTTTTAGCAGAGAAATCTCGCGAAAAATCGTAGGTAATTCGTTGATGCATAATTGCTTTTCTCTTTCCTCAAATCGCTCCTTTTATATGAAAATTTCCGAAATAGGGGGTGCACGTCGTGCACCCTTTTTTCGCCGTGCACGACATGCCTTAAATTTGAAATATCTCACTGCGAAAAAGGGTTGCATGTCGCACACCCTGCACGCCGTACACCCCTTCACATCGTGCATCCCTACACGCCGTGCATCCCTTCTTCTTCACCAACTCTTGCATCATCCTTCCATTCAAGCTCCAACCATGCTCTAATCCGCGTCCATAGCCTCATAGTCAGACCACCTGTCTCTAAAGTACCTGTAGATGACAAATACTACAAAGAAGCACATCAAATGTACCAAAACGATACAAGTGAACTGTGGTCTAGGCATACAATGCCAAGACGTAAAACCACACGGAATGAAACACAAATGAGCTAGTATTCACTCACAAAGGATGTAGAGATGGAGAGATAATCACTACAAATCCTAACACTATCAACAACACCTTATAAGACCTCCATCCTTTACCCCACTAAAGAAGGCAACATGCATTGTTTCATTAGAGTGTATGTGTGTGCAATTTTAGATGTCTTTGGTCCTCCTTATAACGATGAGGAGGGCAGGCATTGCCAGTACTACTTTGACTTCCCATCATCAGCCTTTCATAGTACAAGCTTGTTGCTCTTGTTTGTTTGTTGTTTGAAAGGAAATCCAAATGTGTAACTATGGTGATACTTCTAGTTGATGGGGGTAGCTATGCCTGAAGAGGACAATGATATGATTGATTTCAAGAAAAGAAAAGACCACAAGACTTGATTGTTGGCAGTGAATTGTACAGAAAGCCACCCTTTGTTAAGTAAACAGCTCACAAGTCCACTATTAAAAACTTTAGATTTTTTTATTTTGAAATATTTGTAACCCTAACAATTAATTATTGACGGTATTAAACACAAAACTATCTCTAATATAAGCTAATTATTAAATATTATAAATATTAATAACACCCGTATCAAATAACCCCATAATGATAACTACTTTGACTTCATATAAATTAACCAATGTAACATCGCCAATTCTAATTTACACAAAGTATCATATTGTAATTAATGTATGTTTAAAATACAATAATTAGATTATACTTGACTTTATAAAATTAGTAAACTTCTATCTACTGCTGGACCATAATGTGGGATAATAAATTGTTGGTCGATTGAATAACAGCACCATAACCACAAACGACGAAGAGGAGAAGTGCACTGCTGACGCAGTAGGAAAAGCAAATAAAATATTTCCGTTGCCGGGAATCGAACCCGGGTCTCCTGGGTGAAAGCCAGATATCCTAACCGCTGGACGACAACGGAATGCAAGAAATTTTGTACCCCTTAATTTATACAATCTATAATAAAAATATTTGATTTGATTTTGATCACAGAAGAGAAATTTTTCTTCTGGTATGCGATCGTACTAACTAGGAAGGAACTTGCTGCACCGATCTCCATCTTCTCCTCCCTTCACCAGTCACCTGCTCCGTTGCTTCCCACCGACGGCAGGATAGACCTCCAAGGGGATCTTCTGCTTCTTCTTCTCCTCAGATCCCTCATCCCTGATCCCAATTGCTTACTTGAGATTCCATTCCCCCAAAAATGTACGGATTCGAGGCTCTCTCCTTCAACGTTCACGGCGGTTACCTGGAGGCCATCGTCAGGGGACACAGATCGGGCCTTCTTACTGCCGCTGATTACAACAATCTCTGCCAGTGTTTCAGATGAGCTCGATTGAGAGAAGAAGATAAGGAAGAAGACTGAAAATGTCGCTGGAAAGCTTGAGTGTTTCATTTCTGCATTTCACCATTTATACACTCTTCCGGTTTTACCGTGGTAACTAATTAAACGGTAATAAGGATGACTACGACACGTGGCGGTCATCCGTTTACAAAACCAAAACGCAAAGTTCTATTTAAAACATTCGTCTTCATTACACGTTGATCACTCAACTTTCACTTATTGACAACTTGGTCACTTAGTTCATCGTCTTCAGCATCAGATTGTTCATCACCTTCTTCTTCATGCTTCAATCCATGATTGAGCTTCTGCTTCTCGTCTGATAGCCTCCCGCAAGTTGGAGAATATATATCAATAATTCCCAACTTGCTAAGTAAGTAATGTACCCGACGACGATGAAGTGGCTTGGTGAAGATGTCTGCTACTTGATCATCAGTGCTGACATGTAGCAGCTTAATCAAACCCATTTTGATCCTTTCCCTGGTTACATGGCAGTCGATTTCGATGTGCTTGGTCCTTTCGTGGAACTCTGGATTTTCAGCAATGTGTATAGCGGACTTGTTGTCACAGTAAACAGCAATAGGTGTAGACACCTGAACTCCAAGTTCAATCAACAAACCATATAGCCACTGGATTTCACACACTAGGTGTGCCAATGCCCTGTATTCAGCCTCAGAGGAAGAACGAGACACAGTGCATTGTTTCTTTGATTTCCATGATATGAGGTTGTTCCCAAGGTATGTGCAGTATCCTGTAATGGAGCGTCTAGTGTCAGGGCAAGATGCCCAATCAGAGTCACAGTAACCTCTCATTTCAACACTAGCACCAGCCTTGTAGAACAGACCTTGCCCTGGAGCAAGTTTTAAGTACCTGAGAATCCTGTGTGCAGCTTGCATGTGTCCTTCACAAGGAGCATTTTGGAATTGACTTAACTGTTGCACATCAAATGCAACATCAGGTCGAGTGATGGTCAGATAATGTAGACGTCCAACCAACTGTCTATAGCTGCTTGGATCATCAAGTTTATCTCCTTGATCAGCCTTTAAGTGTAATATTGGATCCATTGGTGACTTGGATCCCTTTGCTTCAATGAAACCTGTATCAGTAAGGAGATCCACACAGTATTTCCTTTGGGAGATTGATATCCCAGCAGTGGTTCTAGCTATCTCTAGTCCCAGGAAATACTTTAATGGCCCAAGATCCCTGATTTTGAACATGGTCTGCAGGTAAGTCTTGACTTGATCAATCTCAGATTGGTTGCTTCCTGCCAAAATGATATCATCCACGTACACAAGAAGGACTACCATATTGGCATCTCGTCCCTTTAGGAACAAAGAATAATCAGCACTGGATTGCCTGAAACCATGCTGTAAGAGTGATTCTGTGAGCTTGGCAAACCACTGACGACTGCTTGCTTAAGACCATACAATGATCTCTGAAGTTTACAACAGTAACCAGTTGGAATATCAGATCCAGGGGGAGCTTTCATATACACCTCCTCCTCAAGCTCACCATTGAGGAAAGCATTGGAAACATCCATCTGCTGCAGGTGCCAATGTTGAGCAGTAGCAACAGACAAAAGGCATTTCACAGAATTTATTTTGGCAACAGGAGAGAATGTGTCAAGAAAGTCAATCCCATACACCTGAGTGAACCCCTTAGCAACCAAATGAGCTTTATGACGCTCAATAGAACCATCAGCATGAAGTTTGATCTTGTAAACCCATTTGCAGCCAACAGGGTGCTTACCAGGGGGAATAGGAACCACAGTCCAAGTGTGGTTGGATGCCAAGGCTGATAGCTCCTCCTCCATAGCTTTAATCCAGCAAGCTTGGAGAGCAGCCTCCCTATACGTCTTAGGTTCCTGGAGAGTTATCACACTAAGAGCAAATTTCCTATGACCTGCAGAAAGATTATCATAACAGACAACTGCAGCAAGGGCATGCTTAGCAGTGGTTAAGTCAAGGTGGTAATCTTGCAGGTAAGTAGGAGGACGTCTGAGCTGAGTGGATTGACGAGCAATGTGATGAGGAACATCATCAGTTGCATCGTCAACCACAGTCAGCTCAGCTGGATCCAAGTCCCCAACATCACTAGGCTGGACACTCTGTGATGCAGGCGAAGAACTAGGAATAGTGACAACTGGATCAGGAGCAGATTTAGGAGGGCATGAGTGATAGAGAGACTGACTCGATTCTGTATGAGGCAGCCTGAGTTCAGGATCATTGATGAACTCAGGGGAGTTACTGACCATGGGGGGTAAGGCTGAACTAGACATTCCTTTAAAGGGAAAAATATTTTCATGGAAAATGACATCTCTGGAAAGGAACACATGTTGAGTACTGAGTTCCATAACTATGAAACCTTTGACACCTACTGGAAATCCTAAACACAAGCACTGACGAGCTCTAGGTTGAAACTTGGTTCTATGACCTGCCAAAGTAGAGGCATAACATAAACAACCAAAAACTTTTAGACATGTAATGTCAGGAGGACGATTGTATAGGCGTTCAAAGGGAGATTGATGTTTCAAAACTGGAGTAGGCATACAGTTGATTAGATAAACAGCATGAAGAACGCAGGCACTCCAAAACTGGATTGGTAAGTCTGCCTGGAA
Source organism: Linum usitatissimum (assembly GCA_030674075.2). Lineage (NCBI taxonomy): Eukaryota > Viridiplantae > Streptophyta > Magnoliopsida > Malpighiales > Linaceae > Linum > Linum usitatissimum. Next base: position 4,959,681 of record JAUJYP020001424.1, read on the forward strand.
TTGCAGGGCCCTTGCAACATTTAGGATGTGTTGATGTTTACGTTCAACACGAGCATTTTGTTGTGGAGTCTCTACACAGGATGTGTGGTGAAGTATGCCATGATCAAGATAGAATTTAGTCATAGCAAACTCCTTACCCTGATCACTCCTAATGATTTTGACAGTAGACTCAAATTGAGTTTGGACCATTTTGCAGAATGATTCAATGAGGGGTCTGACCTCAGATTTATGTTTCATCAAGTAGATCCATGTCCCTCTAGAGAAATCATCAACGATGGTGAGAAAGTATGAGAAATGATCGTATGATTCAGTGGCTAAGGGTCCCCAAATGTCCATGTGGACAAGATCAAAAGGTTTAGAAGCAATGGCATTACTGATGGGAAAAGACAAACGTTTCTGTTTTGCCAAGTGACATATTTCACAGTGATCAATTCGTTCAACAGTTACTGAAGGATTACATCTTGTTAATGCACGAATTCTATCCTCACTAGGATGGCCTAATCGCCAATGCCAAAGATTGATGTCTTGGGGTTTGAAATTGAAGCTGACAGCTAGAACAAGGGAAGTAGGAGGAATGCTCTTGGATTCTGGAGAGAAATCCTGAGCCTGGAGTTGGTACAAGCCTTTAATGGTTGTAGCCAAACCAATCGTCCCTGCTGGTGATACGGTCTGGATGAAACAAGTTTGGGATTGAAACAAAGCAATGACACGAAGAGTCATGAGTTAACTGGCGACAGACACCAAATTGAATCCAAAACTAGGAACCAGCAGAACATCATGAAGGATCAGTCCGAAAGGAAGTTTTACTGATCCGATGTGACTCACTGAAACTTTTGTGGAATTTGGAAGGTAAACATAGACACCAACGACAGCTTTATAGTTAAAGAAATATCGAAGGTTGCAACAGATGTGATTTGATGCACCAGTGTCCAGAATCCAGGTTGTCATCAAGTCATAATTAGTGCTAGCAGACAGAGTGTACATACCTGAGTGGTGAGAGGACTGTGGTGGAGCATGACTGACTGCGAGGGCTTTATGTTGTGGACCTGCTACTTGCTGAAGAAGGGTCCTCAACTGGTGTAGTTCCTCTGGTGTGAAGGATCCAGGATTAGGAGTTGAGGAGGATGAACTTGAGTTGCTAGACTCAGTGTCCTGGACCACCATTCCAGCAAACCTCCCTGTACTTTGATTGGTATACCCTCCACTAGCCTTCTGCTCCTGCTCTCTTTTCTTTTTGTTCTTGAGTTTGAGGCAGTCCTCTATGACGTGATTGTCCTTTCTGCAATACTTGCAGAATAGCTTCCTGTCTGTATTGACAGCCATAGCATGCTTAAGGGGATTAGCTGAATTATCCATACTCACAGCAAAAGCACTAGGATGCACAGCTTCCTTGCTGATTGCCCCTCCTCCTCTCAATTTTTCTTCGTCTTTGCAAGGCACTATTATACGCAGAGGTAATTGAGGGAAGAGGCCTCATCATTAGTAATTGAGTTTTTACAACATCATATTCATTGTTTAGTCCTCTTAGAAATCGAATCAGATAATCTGTGTCCTGCTTGGTTTGAAAAGCAAGGACAGCTGGGCAGACGTTTGGATTCCCAAGAAGTCAGGGGGATGGATAGATCCATCGATAAAACCGATTTTGTGTTTCGTTTTTAAAGCAAACCTCACAGATCTGCTCCAGACCTGGTAATTTCCACCATCCAAGTTTATGTTGACTATGGATTGAGCTAAGTTCTCGTTTGGGTTCAGGTAGAATGGCTACCAAAACCAAGTGGTGATGGAGGATTATTCGAGTTACCTCCAGAGTTGTGGTGGAGTTGTTGATGCTGTTGATATGCGTTTTCATTATCGCCATCTTCATCATCGTTGTCTTGAACAGATTCGAAGACGATCGGAGTTGAGCTTCTAGGAGTGACCACCATTTCAGAAATCCCTAGGTCTCGATCGGAGGCTCTGATACCATTTCAGATGAGCTCGATTGAGAGAAGAAGATAAGGAAGAAGACTGAAAATGTCGCTGGAAAGCTTGAGTGTTTCATTTCTGCATTTCACCATTTATACACTCTTCAGCTTTTTACCGTGGTAACTAATTAAACGGTAATAAGGATGACCGCGACACGTGGCGGTCATCCGTTTACAAAACCAAAACGCAAAGTTCTATTTAAAACATTCTGTCTTCATTACACGTTGATCACTCAACTGTCACTTATTGACAACTTGGTCACTTAGTTCATCGTCTTCAGCATCAGATTGTTCATCACCTTCTTCTTCATGCTTCAATCCATGATTGAGCTTCTGCTTCTCGTCTGATACAGTGCGATTCCCTTGATGACATCAAGATGAACCTCTCCGCCACCGAGTATGGTCCCTATCTTCAGAACGGTGCGTATATTTTCCTTCAAGTTATCCTCTCCCATGTTCAGTTCATTTTTTTGATTTCTCTACTGTTCGTTTGGATAGAAAACTTGAGTGGATGGAAGTTTTAAGAGTTTGGATCCTGTGCTTTTCATTTGGTGGTGTTTAAATTGAATCGTCCGTTTCCTCGTCGCCTTCATTGGGTTTAGAGAACTTGGTCTTTCAGAGTAGCTTCAACTTGAGATCATATTTTCTTAACCATATATATTTGGCCATAACAGCCGGCTCATCTTCAGTGTTCGCCTGTTCGTTGTTCGTTAGTTTCTGTCAGAATACATACGGATTCATTCTGAATACCTATTTGGCTACTCCATCTTCTCTAGTAAGATGACAGCTGCCAACTAGTAAATTAGGCATCTCCTCATTCTGTATCTTAAAACATTATGAATTTGACAAAATCTAAATCGACCAAGGCTAGCGAAGGTAAGAATCATAAGGCATTCGTTGATGCTTTACGCTTGTATCTTAGAAAAATGGTTAAATCATGTTTTTCTGACTCATTTTCTACTTTTCTTCCTTGCCCTTCTTAATTTATAGTCTTTGATGAACGACATTGGTGACGGTGTCTTGATGAGTCTGACTGTAAACACAAACATAAGTCTTGTTTGAAATTATTGGGATTCAATAGCAATATTATATATTGTTAACATAAACGTCAGTGCTGTGTTTTTACAGTCTACTGTTGACAAGCTTGATTTCATTTATATTATATATTTGTAATCTATGTTTCATGAACTTGCCAGCCTGAATATACGCTGTTCTGGTTGTATTTTTCTCTGCAGAGCCCTCTCCCTTGCATACCACTACAATTGTGGAGAAATGCACCCTGAAACTTGTTGATGAGTACAAGCATATGTTATGCCAAGCTACAGAGCCTTTAGCTACCTTCCTAGAGAATTGCACGTAGGTGGAAATTGGTTCGAGATCATGTGTCATTGTTCAAGACTCTCTCTCCCCCCTCCCTCTTCCCACAATATTCTTTATTTTAATATCCTGTTGGATGTTTCCCCTAGGATAGCGGCATGTACATGAATGGTGACTCATTTCTTTTTTGCTTGTTTTGGTTATGGTTAGACAAAAACATTTAACTCATTTTCTCTTTTCCTCAGATATGGCCATATGATAGACAATGTTGTTTTGATTGTTACTGGAACTTTGCATGAGAGAGATGTTGAAGAGCTATTGGAGAAATGCCACCCTCTTGGCATGTTTGACAGGTTTCTGACATATCTTATAAAGTAGTTTTCAGTGTTAGTGGACTGTTGGTTTTTTCTCACTAGTTTATGTGAAATCCTTTCAGCATTGCTACTCTGGCTGTTGCCCACAACATGAGAGAACTTTACCGACTGGTGCTTGTTGACTCACCATTGGCTCCATATTTCTCTGAATGCATCACATCAGAGGTTTACTCCTAAACTATGTGTTTGTACCACTGATATCTTTTCATAAGAGTCCTGAACTATACATAAACCTTCTTTTATCCTATAGATTTTATGCTTTAATCATCTTATAAATTCCTTGTAACTGGTATTTTATGGAAATCGTGGGCTCATTCTTCCTATGCAATAATTCAGCAGTTGTTGATTGTCGGTAGTAGTGAAGTACAGTTCCAACTAACCACCTCTTTAGAAGTTTTAAGCATTGTTGACTGCGTAACAACTAACAAGTGATAATGAACCTTCATGTTAAATTCCCAGATGCTTTTTCGAAAGATAAAATAACTTAATCGACTTTATTTGGCTATTTCCAGTTTTCTAAATACCGTCATCTTTTCCTTTTCTTATAACGATGAACTTGAATTAAAGTATAACTTACACCTATCCTTGCGATTTGCTTTCTACCAGAATGATTGATGATATGCTTGCTGATGATTGACGTGATTTTTACATGCAATTCTTTAGTCTTGTTGACCTATTGTGTCAATTTTCTACTTGTAATTCAAGGACTTGGATGACATGAATATCGAGATCATGAGGAATACACTTTATAAGGCGTATCTTGAAGATTTTTACAGGTTCTGCCAGGTAATGTTGTGATGAGGAAACAAGTTGATGTAATTCCTCTTCCATGTCATACTTTCTATTAAATGAATTTTGGTATTCACAGAAACTTGGTGGATCGACAGCTGAGATTATGTCTGACCTCCTTGCATTTGAAGCTGACAGGAGAGCTGTCAACATATCCATAAATAGGTACTGTTAAGGGTCGTTTCGTATATTTGATTATTCTTCTTGCAAATGCTAGTTATATATATATATATATATATATATATATATATATATTTATTTATTTTTATGCTGCCGAATTACTAAGTTTATGTGTTTTCCTCTTTTTGTTTAGCATTGGTACAGAGCTTACCCGTGATGACCGAAGGAAACTGTACTCTAATTTTGGGCTACTGTAAGCTCTTGCTGAGTTCCTGATATGGTCATTATCTTGTTTGTTAGACGACAAAAATGTGGTGGTTGCTCTAGATTTTGTTTGACATCATGGTGCTTATATTGCAGCTATCCTTATGGACACGAGGAACTTGCTGCGTGCGAGGACTTGGACCAGGTTAGTCTGATTTGCATATCTGGAATAGACTGGATATTAATCCTAGTGCTTTCATGGAAGATGTAGCTGTTGTTGCATCTTACTTTATCATTGTCTCTTTTAGTACTGGAATTCTGTGAGTTGAAAATTGTATTGAACTGTTTCCATTGACTATTGTATCATGCATCTGATTCGTCATTCTCTAATTTTGTCATTTGGCATTCATCCCGAATCAAATTCATCTAAATTATAATAACATGTGGGTAGGTTCGTGGTGCTATGGAGAAGTACCCTCCATATCAGGCAATATTCTCCAAGTTGTCCTACGGTGAAAGCCAGCTGCTTGACAAAGCGTTTTACGAGGAGGAAGTGAAAAGACTGTGCTTGTCTTTTGAGCAACAGGTTTGTTGAATGTTTTATTGAGGCAGGCACACAGTCTTGGTGTTTGAATTCACTAATGGTCAGCCGAAGCGCGAATGAGCGATATATTATATGGTATAAATGTCCGTGCAGTTCCACTACGGTGTGTTCTTTGCATACATAAGATTAAGGGAGCAGGAGATTAGGAACCTGATGTGGATATCGGAATGCGTGGCCCAGAACCAGAAGTCGAGAGTGCATGACAGCGTGGTCTTCATATTTTGAGTTTGCTGGAAGTATTGGAAGGATCTTGGATGGTGGTGGCTGAGTTATGCTACTGCTCTATACAGTGTGCCTGGTTGCTGCAGATTGTGAAACTCAGTTGAGCTTGGTATCTATTTGCCATATCTGTGTTGAAAGAAGAGATTTTTTATCCAAGTTCATTTTATTACCATGTATTTAAACTAATAAGTCAATACTAAAGACCGACTGTAGTTGTTGGAAGAATTAGATGTATGGAAGAGAAAATCTCAATAAAATTGCGGCTTGCTTCTCCTCCCTATATTAGGGTTCTTTTTTATTTCATCATTTACGTAGGATTGTGTAATTAAGGCCATGTCGGAACGCACCAACAACACCACCGCTTCGCTAGGGCCGCATCACCAGTCAAAGGAGACGGTGGAAATCACTACGATCACCGCCACGGTTCCCCGACATCGGCACCAAAAACTGTTGCTGCCATGACTGCTGCTGGACAGGAGGCGACAATGCATCCGCATCGAGAAGCGCACCAACGGACCGGAGAGAACAACCAGCTGCGGCAGGAGAACACAAAGACATCGAACCGGCCACCATCGTCATCAAACCTACAGCTGCAGAACCATGAGGACGCACAACAACTGGTAAAGGATGGAAACGATCGGCCATCCAAATCTGCAATAAAATTCGGAGAACCACCGGGCTTTGAACGACAGGCGGGTCAGCTCAGTGCGACCCGCCCAACCATGTAAATCGCTTGGGCGCCGGATGGAGTTTCCGAGGACTTCATCATCGCTCGTACTAGTCGGCTACCCCTCGTCTTCGTTTGGTTTGCATTAGTTCACTTTTGTCCCAGAACTATGTTTTCTTTGAATTTGGTTTTCTTTCAACGGTTAGTGAGTCGATGTAGTTCAGTAGTTTGTTTCTTTCTTTGTGTCGAGGTAGAGTTTAGTTTCTTTGTCTTTGTTAGTGTTATTAAGTCGATTGCGGACGTCTAATTGCAGGAATTTAAGGATGTGATGTATATGATAACTTTAAGTTATCTACTTTTCTTTTGCTATCCATGTGTGGAAGTACTTTTTGATAAATCTGTTTAGTGCTCTAATGTCTAATCTTCCATTAATAAAGTGCTCTTGCTTGATGTCTAAAAATAAAAATTAACTAGTCATATATTTAAATTAATATTAAAGTTAACTTGCAAGTTAGAATTAAAGATACTTTGATTCAAACTTGGCTCATTAAAATTAAATAGAATCATTAACAAAGTTTTTTCGAATCAATTGTCGAACTACTCACAAGCGAATTCTCTCCTCAACAGCCCTACCCGATACCTGAACACCCATAATCAGATTCTGGTATTATTGTATGACATTGACGGGGAAAGGGTAAAAGAGAAACACGATAAGTGTACGCCTGCACGGTGGACATCATAAATTGTGTATGAATTTGGGATTGTAAATGTGTGTTGTTGTGTAACTGATTTGGACTGGAAGCCTTCGAAGGAGGCATTTATTAAATTCCCCACCGAAGTCTGCTTTCTTTCTGGAACTACTTGTGTTCCCGCGGACGGAAGGATCGAAGAAGATGGAGGCGGTCGAGTCATGTCCCTGTCCCTCCAGTTCGACCATCATTACTGATTTGACTGAGGACTCTCTGGCTCACTGCGCCAATTTCCTCTCCCGCCACGATCTTTCCAGCTTCGCTACCTCTTCCAAGTACCTCTTTCGTGTTGCTTACTCCGATTCCGTCTGGCATCGCTTGTTCAGGTCACCCTTCCTTCCCCTCTCAATCCCTCACTCACTGCTACTACATCTCTTTAACTACTCTCTGTGCTTCCTTCTCCATCGATTGAATTAAAAGCAGGGAGCGCTGGCCACATGTAACCACGTCCAATTTTCCGGCAAATTCACGAGTTAGGGACTCCTACCTGGCTAGGGATGCTGCTGTTCGCCACTTCAGCTTTGATAATCCTTCCGTTCTAGACTTCTATACTGATGCCAAACCTCTTTTTGATCATATCATTTTGGACGGCGATGACATTCTCTTTTCTCAGGTCATTCTGTTTTTGCACACTGGTGGTGTTTCCATCTGGAAACCAAATTATTTCCTCGCTGGCTGATCATTTCATATTCCAATCATCTAATGATTACGTTACTTTTTTTAATTTATTGTTTAGGGTTCCTCCATTGAAAGGATCCGGACAAGTAATTTCCTTAACGACAAAGATGCTAGAACTACACTGCGGGATCACAGAGCTAGAATCACTTGTATGCGGTAAAATGATGATATATGGATTTTGTTCCCCTTCTATGCTCTCCTCCCATTAATGCCTGACAACTATATATAGATGACCAACTTGCTGTGTGTTCACCTATCTGTGGTTCTCCTGACTTGTAATCCATGAATGATTGCATCTTCTTCAGCATTGCTTTTCTCTGATATTTGAGATGCATGAGTTTAGTAAGAAAGTGAGTTCTGCATTATTATGATAGGTTTGATAGATATTTTCTTAAAGCTTCATACTTTTTGAGTTTGGTAACTTGTAGTTCTCTTTATTATCTTGCTTTCTTCAATCCTTTAGAGTATATTCGCTTGATGATACCACCTATCGAAGTGAAACTCAAAGGAAACAGAGAGCTCTGGTGACCTCCAGCTGTGACCACACTATTCGTTTGTGGTGGAAGGTATTGGATTTTTTTCCCCTTTACTTTTGCCGCTTCTTTTATGTGCAACAGCTTAATGTGCTTCTTACCCAGAAAAAATAAATCTTAATGTGCTCCATTCTGGGATAAATTTTCTGCAGAGCCTATATCCTTACCTGTGTTCCTTAAAGTGTGACCGTTGCTATCTGCCATTAGTTACAACATTTTTGGTTCTTAATTAAGGATTAGTATTTTGATGTTTATGGCAGGGTTCGTGTCGACGATGTCTGAGAGGGCATAACGGTCCTGTTACCTGCTTATCGGATAGATTGCTTGGGGATGGTAGCGCAAAAGTACTGGCAAGTGGTGGTGAAGATGGCACGGTTCGTCTTTGGTCCCTAAGTTCAACTGGAAAACGTGGACAGCAAGCTTTAAAAGCTACACTTTATGGGCATGAGAAACCTATAAAACAGATGTCAGTTGCAGAGTAAGCCAACTTTTCTGGCTCTTGCCTACTGGTTTCCTTATGTCTTTACTTCGGAGGATGTTTCTCTGTTTGTTATTCAATCTGAGTGCTTGGTGCTTTGACATTTGTGTCTCTGAATATAATCTTAGTTCTACGTATATTTTATATTGTTTCTATTCTCTGCTTCTTATATACAAGTTTCTACTAGAATGGTCTTGGGCTCTCAACTCTGTTATATGCCCTTGTTTTTCGAACTGCTTATTCTGGTTTATTTACTTGAATAAATGGGGTCTTAAGCAATTGAGTTTATCAGTTTAAGTGATAGCTGTCGCCTGTGGGTCCGTGGCAGTGATAAATAGATGGGCACAATGATCCATTATTGGCTCAGACCCATTTTTGTTATTGTCAGTCAAGTAGGCGCCGTTTGTGATACTGGATAAGGCCAGCATTTTTTCTATGCACTTCCTGCCTGTTAGTATGTCATATTGTAGCTCGATAGAGTGCCTATCCCTTGTTGCTCCGTTTTTCTTATTGTGTCACACTGTCACTGATACCTGATCTTTACTGCATTTACCTAGGCACAACACTTCTCTTTTGGTGACCATTTCAAATGATTCCAAGGTATCTTGTCATATCTATCTAACTGCTGCTTTTTGAATCATACTTGTAGATGCAATGACAATCTCATATTTCGTGAAAAAGGGTTGTTTTTTTGTAGTATTTCTTTAATAACTGGATGATCCAAATTTACTTGATTCTAAGTCAGACTGTGGGTTTGAGAAACATGGCTCAGAAACTTCACGAGTCATCTGGAAGAAGTCTGTGTGATTATTTTATGTTACGTATTCAGTGATGTGACAAGGTCATATACTCTTACTTAAGTGGTCCACGAACAAACTACCTTTGTCGCCTGTAAGTACTGGTTTTATTAATTAAATATACTATAGCTTATCTGGAAAACATCAGTGGTGAGAGATGAGTATTGTAGAAGCTGCAGAAGATGAAACAGGTGACTTTTGGGGACGCGACAGGAGCACCATTCTGATGTGTGGTTTCTGTACACTTATATGCTTGCCACAGTCTTTTGTCACCTTTAGAAATAATTAGTATATCGTAACTTGCTGTATTTCATTGGTACCTTTCGACAGATTTCTAGGTTTTCTAATAATGTTGATGACTTCATGTTTAGTGCTTGCAATAATAGGTGAGGGTCTGGGATGCCAGTACATCGACTGCTGTACGTTCTTCATGCTGTCTGGGGATGATTTCCGTACCAGGTGCACCGGTTGATATGAAGTTGTACGAGTCTTTACTATATGTAGCCTCTGGATCTTCTGTTGTAACAATTGATTTGAGGACCATGCAAAAAGTTGGTGTTCCAGCAGTCTATCGGTCGAATCTATTCTCATTTGCCATGGTTCCTTCAAAACCTATGTTCTGCACCGGTGCAATGGGCAAGTAAGCTTACGTTGTCATTTTCCAGAATTTATATCTAATTTTAGGTCAAGCTCTATTACCCGGAAGGTTCTTCACTTGAGAGATCTTGTCCTTAGTATTCTTCTACTATATGTTGTGTCTGAAGTGTTAACCAATGGCTTGAACGTACAGAGGGATGCTTTGGGACATGAGGAGAAACCAGGAGACTATAAAACCAGAACCAGTTGCTGAGTTGGACGGACATATCGGTCCAATAACACAGTTACACGCTGACGGATACAAGATAGTTGCAGGAGGGCCAGAGGATAATCGTGTAAATGTCTGGGAAGCTGACAATGGCACACAAACAAACTCCTTGATGTGTTGTGGTTCAGAGGATCCAGAAAGCGCCTCTTCTGGGTGTATGGCCATGGCTGTTGATGGAACTCGGATTGTGACTGCTGGTACTAGTAGTGAAGAATATGGACTTATTCGGTTCAGGGATTTCTTGCATGCTACTGCTCCAGTTTCAAGAGCACCCGATGAGGACAACTCTTCAAAGTTTTGGGATCAATCTGACAGACGACAGCGTTATTAGTAGTAACACCAGAACTTCAGTAATTGTTGTTTAATTACACTCGTCTCTCTTGAGTAGATAGACTGTTGCTATATTTTGATTGATGACTGGCATTCTAGAATGTTATACAGAAGATCATGGCATGGTCTATTTATATGAACAAGTTTGTCCTCATGATCCGTTTTGAAAAGTCATCCCAGTCCCAGCCTCTGAATCTGATTGTATGCCATGGTTAAATTGGTGGGTGCAATTGTACTTTCGTATAAATTACGTGGCTAATTTTACAATAACTTATAATTATAAACAAACAACCAGTCAACTATTATTTGACTGAATTGCTATAAGAAGCCCTACTTTTTACTATCCAAAGCCCTATCATTTAAATTTAACGAGTAAAATTACGCGAATGTCTTTCGAACCTTAAATACGCACATGACGTAACTTGAGTGAAACACAATTCTCACATCTCTGAAAAACACTCCCTTTCTGCCGCCCGCCAATCACCACCGTCGTTACCCGCTCCCGGTCCCGCCACCGCGCCCGCTCCTATCGCCCACGCCCGATCTCGCCCACGCCGTCCGCTGCCGCCCGCCGCCGACGCTCCCCGCTCCCGCCCACCGCCCCCTGCTGCTGCCCCATCGTTGCCCGCCGCCGAGGTATGATTTTTTTAATAAAAAGGTACTGTTGGCATCCCGAAAACATTTTTTTAATTTTTTTAAAATTATTATATTTTTATTATTTAAATGTAATTAGTGTGATTTACTTTAGCGAATTGGTAATTACATATATGGCAATTAATATTTGGTAATTGAATATTTGTTTGATTAATTCTTGAAAATTAGTAATTAGTCATACTAATTAAGGTTAATTAGTAAATATTAGTATAGATAGTAACAATTAATTTGATAATTACATACTTGGTCTTTGAATATTTATTTAAGTAATATTTGAAAATTAGTAATTAGTTATGATAATTCAGGTTAATTAGTAAATATATGAACAATCCATTTGGTAATTGAATATTTATTTAACTAATACTTGAAAATTAGAGATTAGTCATAATAATTAAGGTGAAATAGTAAATACAAGCTTAACATTTGTAATTATTAGTTACGATTTAAATTCCATATATAGTTAGAAGCGATGTCGGAGGGAGATGATGATTTGCCACGGTTTATCGATCGTCCTATTTCTGCTTCAAATCGAAATTTACTGGAGGAGAAAGTGAAGTTAAAGAAATCTAGGCTCGGGGTGTTGGGCAGTCGAGTGTGCAATTTCACATTTCCGGACCGATATATGTGGACACCGATCTGCACTCTGGTGGGAGGGAGATGACGGTTGATGAGACTTTTGCTAGCCACCCTCCGGATTTGGGCAATGACATCCATACCATTCGAGATTACTCCGACGACGATGAGAAGATCCAGTCGGGCGGTGACGAGGATGAGGATGGCGATTGTGATGTCTCGTTTCACTCTTTCTTACTTAAATAGTGCACGCTCGCGGAAGAGACCTGTAGAGAGTGGTACAAACGCTCCATCTAGATTAGGAGAGGGAACCAGGTCATCTCGTGGGTCGCAGGGTTCTTCTACTGTGGGCCCTAGACGTGGCAGAGCCACGCGTTCTGCAAGGGTCCAGTTCAGCAGTACCGGCGGGGAGTGGTTGCTTACTAGTCCAACACCTAGTGGGCCACAGATTCGTACCCTGATCCCTAGTTTTGGCGGTCACATAGCCCGTCGCCTCTGGACACACAGTTTGGAATCCAGGTCGGCATCACAGTTCAGGCTCTGCCTTGCGAAGGCTAGGGTTCTTAAGCTGGAGAGGTTCTGGTGGCCTTCCGCTAAGACTCGGCAGTTAATCGATACCCCTAGGGTGCGCACCTTATTCGAGTTATGTCATTGGGGTTGGATCTTCCCTTGTTTTGGCGTTCGTTGAGGTGGCAGACAGACACCAACACCTTTCACATGCCGTTCGAAGAGATGACAATTACCTTACACGATGTGTTATACCTACTCAAGATTTCCATTCGGGGCACCCAGGTTAGTTCAGAGAGCGAGAAGACGTATGTGACGTAACTTGCCACCATGCTTAATGTTAATGGGAATGAGATCAGACAGAAGTGCTACAAACATGTGGTTTTCATCTAGGCCACGCAGTAGAGGCTACCTTGACAGGTGAACGTGATGATGCGAGCACATGCTTCTGCTAATTGATTGCATTGTTGGGCTCTTGAGGGATTGGGATTCTCGAGGGATTAGGAGACGTGCGGATGACTCGGGTGTACAGTTGGGATGCGACTACACTTGCTTTCCTGTACCATGCGAGCAATACAAGTACAACCTACGAGACAGGTAGGTTGTGGGTAGGGATGGCATATGGGTTAGCCCGCGATGGGTACATGTGGGCTGTCACGGGATTTTTGGCCCCGTGAATGGTTTGAGAGTAGCCCGAAATCCGTCGGATACGGGTACCGGGTGGTGATGGAATCAGCGGAATCCGCCCCGCGGCCCACCCGTTGGTTAAACCGGTGCTAAAACGACCGCATTTTAGCTTTGGTATATAAACCAACAAATCAGCTGCCGCCGTACGCTTTCCTTCCTTCCCCTTCACTCTAAAACCCTAGCGGTCGTTCCCCAATTTTTTCTCTGAACCGATTCAGAGATTTTCTCTCGATGAATCACCTCCCTGACGAAAAATCGGACGATTTCCCATGAAATCTCCGACGATTTCGTGAATTCCTTCTTCTCTTTTCTTGTTTTCAACACATTCGACCTATCATATCCGACGATTTCGTCGATTACAACTCCCAGAATGAATATTTTCCGATTAAGGTTCATATCTCCCCTGATTCTTCGATTACTATCACAGATGAGTTCATGCATGCACTTATTCTTTCCTTTCCTGGTTTCCCCTTTCAAAATCCAATTCTTTTGTTCGTATATTCTGAGTTTCTGACACCTACCAGTCTATATTTAGGGTCCCTTTTCTGAGATTGGAGCAGTATCCTAACATCGAGCCACATGCAGTCTCATAGCATCGAGCAATTCTAAGAAAAAACAGAGTGTAAGTTGATTAGGTTTTAGATTCGTTATTTTCATAAAATGATGCTCTGTAGGTTTTCTGCTTAAGAAAGGGTTAAATTAAATCTAATGTCTTTGTGTTCCTATTCATGTGTATTGTGTAGGTTTTCCAGTTGTCAATCGGTGGCCATCATCATTCATCAAGCTTTGGTGCGAGCAAGTGTGAGAAAAAACAAGGTAAGCTGATTAGGGTTTAGTCTTTTAGAATCTGTATTTCCCATGTATGATTTTCTGTACTTTTCCCAGAAGAAATTAACGTTTCTGTTTCTTGTTCTTGTTTAGGGTTTCTCTTTGTTAAGGAGCTTTTGTAATCATCAAGTTTTGGTTCGATCGGCTCAAAGTTTGAAATTTTACCCAACATTGGATAAGTTAACTTTTTTAACAGTGTATTCTTGGTGTGGTTTGGAAGTGATTAGCTGATTAGTTACTATATTGAGTTTTAAAAGTGTATTCTTGGTGTGGTCTGGAACCGATTGGCTGATTGGTTACAATATAGAGTTGCTGTACTACATTGAGTTGTTGTACTACTGCATTGATTTGCTGTACTGTTGCATTGATTTGCTGTAATGAACTGATTAGTTACTCTGTATTGCATTGAGTTGTTGTAAGCTTGTAATGAACTGATTAGTTAGTCTATGTTTTGATTGTTTGTTGATGGAAGAGCATAAGAAGGACACTTACATTAGCTGTAGAGGATTAGAGGAAGAGACTCTTCTCTTCTTCTCTTCTACACCTAATATGAGTCTTCTTATCCTGCACTTCCAGCTTTGAACAATTAGAACATAAATATTGATTAGTAAACCTAACCTCAACATAAACTAATCTCATTAAACTTAAATTATCTATTTGACCAATCTGTATCCTCTGCTCTAAAACATTAACCTAAAATATAAACGTTGTAAAACATAATTAGTGATTAATAAACTAAAACTGAACATAAATCAATCTCTCTTCTATGCTGTGTTCTTATTTCTGAAACATAACCTATAATCTATTCCTTAATCTTTTAAACTCTAATATGTTATGTTTTGGATTGTGCTAAATTGATGGGAAAAAGATGAGAGGACTCTAACATTAGCTGTAGAGGATTAGAGGAAGAGAATTGCCTCTTCTGCTCTTCTACGGTTAATCTAAAGAGTCTTCTTGTCCTGCACTTCCAGCTTTGAACAATTAGAACAGAAATATTGATTAGTAAACCTAAACTCAACATAAACTAATCTCATTAAACTTAAATCATCTATTTGACCAATCTGTATCATCTGCTCTAAAACATTAACCTAAAACAGAAACGTTGTAAAACAGAATTAGTGATTAGTAAAGTAGAATTGAACATAAACCAATCTCTCTTCTATGCTCTGTTCTTATTTCTGAAACATAACCTATAATCTAATCCTTAATCTTTTAAACTCTAATATGTTATGTTTTGGATTGTGCTAAATTGATGGAAAAAGGATGATAGGACTCTAACATTAGCTGTAGAGGATTATAGGAAGAGAATTGCCTCTTCTTCTCTTCTACGGTTAATCTAAGGAGTCTTCTTGTCCTGCACTTCCAGCTTTGAACAATTAGAACAGAAATATTTTTTTCCTAAGATTTGTGATCTTCGACTAAAACTGATTGAGTGGTGTGCTGATTCGAATCCTGTAATCTCTGCTATGGCTCATAATTTGTGGCTAAAGTTTACCAAATACTGGGATGATATCCATTTGGTTCTTGCCGTGTTAGTTATTTTGGATCCTAGATATAAGGTACATGTGATTGATTACTATGCTGCAAAGTTCGGGAGAATGGACAATGAGTTGGTGTATGAAAATATCAAACAAATTCTCTGTAATTTGATTATGGAATATGAATCTAAAGCCGAGAAGAAGGCTGCACCGGTTGGTCCTAGTAGTAGTTCCGGTTCGACCTCCGTTTTAGGAAATGATCTTGATTTCGAGTTGTTTGTTAGACAAAGAAAGAAGAGCAAAACCACCTTAGTAGCTAGTGAATTAGACCATTATCTAGCTGAGGAAGTTCTTCCTCGAAAACAAGGTCCCGAAAGAAGAGGTTTTTGATCTTTTGATGTGGTGGAAATTTCATGGGCTGAAATATCCCACCTTGCAAGCTATAGCAAGGGATTTTATGACAATACCTGTAACATCGGTTGCCTCTGAAAGTGCCTTTAGTTCTGGTGGGAGGTTGTTAGACCCTCATCGGAGCAGACTCCATTACTCGATAGTTGAGGCTATGATGTGCACTAGGAGCTGGATAATGGAGGATTTGCAACAAGGTAACTATGAGTTAATAGTTCTACAAATATGTTATTTTAGTTATGATTTGTGCTAACTTTGTCAATTTTTGGTTTGTCAATTTCTTTCATCAATCTGTAATGGCTAAGAACTGATACTGGAATCGAGGCATTGGAAGGTGTATTCTCTGCGATGTCAGTTCAAGATTCTTGTGTCGAAGAACCAGTAGTTGGAGGTAAATTCTGGATTCAAGATTCTAATTTCGGTCTTTTGAAATTTTGATGATCTGTTTCCGTAATCGACTTTGAAATTACTGATTGTACTTGATAAGGACCTACAGCAGTGTTTGCGAAGTCACCATTCCACTTGGATGATTGAGTGATGTTCACTCATCATATCCTAAGGTATGATACTTCATACTTGTTAATTATCTCTTGCTGTTGCTGAAGTAGCTCATGAATGTATACCAAACACTTTGTTTTGAATGTTGTAGTGGGCAGTGGCAGTTACAGTGGTATAAGCTGAAGTTTGGTCTCAAGTCTCAACTCTCAAACTTTGCTGAAGTTTGGTCTCAACTCAACTCTCAAACTTTCTTTGAAGTTACAGTGATACTATGCTTTTTAATTTTCTGGAATGTAGAGGATTCATGTTTGAATGTTGCTTTACTACATTGTGCTTTCGCACTACAATCAAATTCAGAATGATGTATGAATTTTAAAGTTGTAGATTTGTAGTTTTCGTTTGTTACATGGGGATCCGTGGGTAACCAGTAACCGCCCACAGACTGTGGTGGTAACGGTTTGAAACCCGCAGCGGGTGGACGGGCGGGGATGGGGAAACCGCCGCAATCGGTGGGCGGGGAACGGGTACCCCTTACGCGGCCCTGATCCGCCCCGTTGCCATCCCTAGTTGTGGGCGTTCAATGCCGACGCCAAATATTTTTTTAATAATTTTTATGTTTTTATTATTAAAATGTAACTAGTCATGATAAGTAAGGTGAATTATTAAGTTTAATTAATTATAGTAACAATCTATTTGGTAATTAAATACTTGGTAATTTAATAATTAATTATTTAGTACTTCAAAATTAGTAATTAGTCATGCGAATTAAGGTGAATGAGTAACTATAAGTAAATGTAGTAACAATTATTTTGGTAATTAAATACTTGGCAATTGAATATTTATTTTATTACTATTTGAAAATTTGTAATTAGTCATGTTAATTAAGGTGAATCTCTAATTTTGAGTAATAATAGTTACAATTAAGGTTTAGGGTTTAGTGATTTAGGGGCAGGGGTTCGAATTTAGAGACTGGGTTTATGATTTAGCAGTTAGGGTATAGGGTTTAGAGATAGGGTTTAGATGGGTTACGGTTTAGCGGTTAGGGGTTAGAATTTAGAGATAGGGTTTATGGTTTATGGTTTATGGTTTAGGGTTTAGGGATTAGGTTGGAGATTTTCTCCTTGCTTTTAATTAATTTTTGGAAATTAGTAATTAGTCATGCTAATTAAGGTGAAGTAGTAAATATAAATAATTATAGTAACAATTTTTTTAAGGGCGGGCGGCAGCGGCGACAGAACGATGACGACGGTGCCGACAGAACGGCGGTATAAACAGTCACTTTTAATTGGTCGTTTCAAGTGGTATAACAATTCTTCGATTTTCAGCATCTTATAACGAAATTGTAATTTTACTATTTCAGGGACGTTTAGGTCACTTCAACTACCGAATTCAGATGTTAGGACAATGTTATGACGTTTTGCGGTAAAATATAAAGTGTTATATAGCAATCCCCTTACTTGAGAGGTGACGATCCATCCAATTCTGCCCTTTTCCCAAAATACCCTCCTCATGTCTTCTACATCTCCGTCAAATCTGTAAATTTGCACTCAGTCACTCCTTTCTTTCTCTCCAGTCCCATCCCCCGAAAAGAATGCCCACCACCACCGTCTTCCTGCTTCTCCTCCTCTCCGTCGCCGCCTCCGCCGCCGACCCGGTCCCCGGCCTCGACACCTTCCTCACCACCCAATCCCACATCGACCCACAAGCCTCTAACGATACCTTCGGATCTCTCCCTTCCTCCCTCAAGAAATCCCTCTCTTCCCTTCCCGACTCCACAAACACCGTCAATTCTTTGATCTCCTCCCTCCTATCCCTCTCCCTCCCTCTCTCTATCCATCTCCGCCTCGTCGGCTCCGCCTTCCCCTCCGCTGAATCCTCCGCCGACATCCTCTCCTCCTTCTTCTCCTCCACACACACCTCCGACCACTTCCACGTCATCACTCCTGATCCCGTCCCTCCTCACAAGAACTCCCACCGCCTTGCCCTCCGCCACTCTCCTCACCTCGACGTCTCCCACTCCCCTACTTCCTTCGCATCCCGTCTCTCTGATGCCATCAAATCAGCCATCTCCTCCACCCCAACCCCTCTCCGTTCCTCCCTCCTCTCCATCCCTTACGACACCGTCGATCACATCATCCGTCAGGAATACGAGAAGGAAAAGCCCGCTCACGGGATCTACATCTACCTAATTTCCTTGGGTTCTCAGTCCAAGAACTACGCATATTCTTATTCCCCCGGCGACTCTTCGCCTGGGTTTACCAAATGCTCGGGCACTATTTGGACTGGCAAGGAGAGGTATATCTGGATTGATCTATCCGCCGGCCCTGTGGATTATGGCCCGGCTTTATCGGGCGATGGTGTTTTGCCCAGAGGCGAGTTTCACCCTCTTGCCGCTATGCACGGCCGCCCAAAGTCAGATAAGGCTCTCCTTTCCGACTTGGCTTCCGTGGTTTGGAGCGCGTATCAGGTACTTCTGGTGCCTTCGCTGAGAATTCCTGTCCATTTTGACAACTCCTTGATTGTTCAGTTCGTTCATATTTATGCGTCTAAGAACGGTAAGGATCAGAGTGGGTTGGACTGGAACGCGATTGAGAGGAGTTTTAAGGATGGTGCTAGTGAGGATGGGTTGTTGTTGGGGGATCAGTCTCTGACCTTCAAAAGCTATGAAGTGAAATATGAGGAGTGTTCGATTTGTTCTTTTGCGATTTCCAAGTCTGTTAATTCGTATACTTCTAGGTTCTTGTTTGATAACTATACTCTGATAGTGAGCGAGTATTTGGATTCCAAGAGATTGCATCAGATATTGTCTGACTCAGCTCAAGAGTTTAGGAGGGTAGCTGGAATTCCAGAGGAAGATGAGGAATTTCTCGGTAGAGTACTCCCAGTCTATGTGTTTGATTTGGATTACAGTATGTTGTTGTTGCTTGATCGTTACCATCAGTCAGTTTCCTTTAGAGATATGGTTGTAGCCGTTAGGACAAGGACTACACAGACTGTGAGTGATTATAGCTGCAACGGTCGTCATGTGTTTACCCACACAAGAGATCTCGAGCGCCCTCTTGTTGGTTCGATTCTACAAAGTATGTGGGGAGTTTCTCCTACTCATCTGTCATGGAGTGCAAGGCATAATACAACTCTAGTGGACTACACTTGGAGTGTTGGGCAGACACCCTTTGGTCCTTTCTCCGAATCCGCTACTCTATCCTTTGTTCAGAAAGATGCGGCTAGGAGAAATGTGCTCTTGACCTCGTTGAATTACAGTATAACAAGTGCAGTTGATGTTCTTGGATCCATGCAATCTCACGGCGGGGATAGGAAGCTTCTTAAAGGCAATCAGCACGTTGAGTTTGTACGGCGATGGAACTTGTTCAAGCACAAGATAGACAAGGCTATTTCTGCAATGTCGCGGTTTGATTTCGAGATGGCTTCGTATTACTTGAGGTCATCAGATCACGACCTGTACGCCATTCACTCCCTAGTGTACCTTGCATCACATGAATTGGAGGCATCGCTTGCTTGTTTCAAAGATCCGCCATTCCCATGGGGCTCGGTGTCGTTATCTGCAGCTGGTTTCTTCGGTGTGTGTTATGTGTATGCAAAGAGAGACAGACTTTTTAGGAACAAGAGGAAGCAGTTTTGATACTTTTAGAATAGAAGGGAACAAGTCTTTGTATGATTTTGAAAGCAATATAAGCTTTCAGTCTTGTAGGTTTTGCTGGAAAACAACAAGAAAGGAACAAGTCACGGTTACGGTGATGCAGATTTTGGGCTTTTCTTGCATTGTTGTTCCAATATACTTCAACAATTTCTTACGTCTAAGATAAAAGGATAGCATGACATTGCAGAGAAAGTTGGGTGGATCTCTTGATAATAGCTTTTAGCTGTGCTGTTTTGAAACTGTCTCATGATCACTTGTATTTCCTTTTAAACATAAGTTGTGTTTGCAAGCTTTCCTCGATTTGCTCTTCTGTCTATTCCTGCTCTTGAATGGAATGGAACATTGAGGTTATGGGGTCTGAGGAGTCGGATAAAGTATCGGATGCTATAATTCTGCGAGGCGAATCCAAGAAGAGTCCTTGTCTCTAATATGCGTGAGTAAGAACAGAATTGCAAAAATGGAGATAAGTGGATTCCTAAAACATGTTCTTTGAGCACCTGAACATCATAGTTCTGAAGATTTTCATTCACCCGCCTTTCTATTAGTCTCTCGATAATCTTGTCATTTCTCCACATCAATGGCAATGAGATTGAAGATGAGAAACAGGAGCTGCAAGCAGCAGAAGAATCCAATTCCATTCTGAGCTCTACTTCAACATGTTGAAGGAATCAACAAATATTAAGAGTTGATTGGCACGATTCATTAGTGGGATGACTTTCATCACATATTCATTTTTTTACCTTCATGACACTTAGAAACCATTTGTTGAGCTTTGAACTCCACCAACCTTAACGTTGACAGCAGCGGCATTAACCTTAGAGGTCGTTTGGTACGGAGAATGAAAAATAGGGGATGTGGGATTGGGGGAATGAGAGAAAATATGTTTTTTTAACTTTTCCGGGGAGTGTGGAAAAACATTGTTTGGATACAAATATTATTTGGGGAATGTTCTGATAACAAAAAAAATGTAAAATTGTAGATCTGTTTGTAAATGACAATTTTACCCTTACTGTGTCCTTAACCCAATATTTTGAATCTGTAGAAAAAAAATCACCATATCCTACTTGAGCTCACAACACCAGAAAAACTCAACATATCCTACTGTGTCCGTAACTGCTATTTCACTACTTTAATGGCACTGAACTACCCCTGTCGTTGCTATACTTAAATTAAGAGGTTCCCTAAACGACGTCCTAGTTTTCGAATTAGACGACGCCTTAAAACGATAGATGATTAAATTGGCCTTTCGTAAGTTCTTAAAATTTAGATCAAGTTCAATCTTAATTAAACACATTCAATCTAAATTAAACACATTCAACCTAAAACACAAAAAGTTGATAAACCTAATTCGAAGATTGAACGAAAAATCGAAGTTCTGAACGAAAATTTAAGAACTTAAAAAAAAAATAAAAAATGGGCCAGACGGACGGCGGGTCCGTCCGCCGCCGTCCGTCTGGCCCAATTATTTAAATTTTTTTTTTAAATTCTTAAATTTTCATTAATTTATATTCACTTTAATTTAATTTAGGGTTTAGTTGAATTTTGTTTAGGGTTAGGGTATAGATGAATTTAATTTAGAGTTTAGGGTTTAGATGAACTTATGAATTTAGTTTAGGGTTTAGATGAACTTATGAATTTTTTTTAGGGTTTAGATGAATTTATGAATTTAGGGTTTAGATGAACTTAGTTTAGGGTTTAGGGTTTAGTTGAATTTAGAGTTTTAGGATTTAGATGAATTTTGTTTAAGGTTTAGGGTTTAGTTGAATTTATGGTTTTAGGGTTTAGGATTTATATGAACTTAGTTTAGGGTTTAGGGTTTACTTGAATTTAGGGTTTTAGGGTTTAGGATTTATATGAACTTAGTTTAAGGTTTAGGGTTTAGATGAATGTAGATTAGGGTTTAGCAAACTTAGTTTAGGGATTTTCACCCTTATTCGATCATAAACGCGACAAAAATTCGTTCACATTAATTTATTACACAATCCAATCGGTCCATAAACGCGTTCGTTCATTGTTTCACGACACTTATTTTATTACACAATACCCTAAAACACTTAACAACACCAAAGTTCACAATCTTAATACATAACGTAGACAATATATCAAATGTACTGCACTATTTGCGCATTGTACCAACATTTGGTACGCTAAATTCTCCCGCCGGTACGCCGTGCCGAGCCATGCCGCTTTCGCACCGTCATCCGCCCAATACCGCCACATTTGATCGACCGGCGGGATTGGAAGTACCCCGTCATGGACATCCAAATATAAACGTACCCGGTGATCACCGGTGCAAACCGAAATGTGACACCATCCGGCTCCGTGTGTCTCCGATTTTCATCGGGAGAAAAGTCTCTCCGTACGGGATACCACGACCCCCCATGCCAAAAACCACGTACGTCCAATTGTGCTTAGTGGCGAACCCGAAAAGGTCCGGATTCCATAACCACCATGGTCTCTCACACGGTGTGTTCCACGGCCCACCCCAGTCTCGTAAGGACAGTATCCAACTCGCCCTCATACACCTTATGATACCACCGTCCCCAGTACACATGGACGTGATCCATAAGCTCCTGCCGCATGGCAACGTATTGATGTTGGTCACCGCCGGTAAAAGAGTGGGATACACATCTAAACCCGCAGTGGCCATCACCAATGACGTCGAATACCGATGTTGCCAACGGCCAGAGCCCGTGAGGGATATACGACAAGTATGGAAGCACTGAAAGTGATGGGTGAAAAAGTAATTAGGACGACTACGGACGGGACAATATCAATGAAACATAATTTGGTTAAAAAAACTACACACCTCTGTTAGGAATAGAAGTTTTAGACTTGCTTGTGGTTGGCCTAGGCGGTTGCGTAGTTCCGGTACCTGTTATCATGTACATCTATGTTAGACACATCGCTTAAATACGATACTTAATGAATAATGTAACATGTATGAAACCTGATTTTGTCTTGCCCTTAGGTGGGGTGCAATGGGCACTCGCATGCTCGTGGTACGAAGGGTGCCGCCCATCGGTCTTTCGCGCACGAGGCCTCCCCTTTGGCGCGTCCGACTTCTTCGGCTGCTTCACGCCGTCTGATTCTGGCTGATACTGGGACCGAACCAGTGAAGTCAAGGCCCGTACAGCGGGGCCACCTCTATCACAAATGGTCTGAACCATTCCGCTGAGGATGGCGCGATCTGTAGAGTCGTGGTCTTCCCACTTCTCACTGTCTACGGGAAGACGATATTCCACAGATCGCCAAAAGTGGTGGAGGTGGTAAGGTTTGAGCTCGACCCCATCGCGCTCCATAGATTCGAGCCTACAAGTGCAAGGAAGGCCGTGCGTGGTTTCGATCACACAATCACAGTCGTCGTTACTGGATAACGACTCGTTCACCAACTCAATACCCCGCAGGCCGACTTCATTTTTCAGATACGTAAATGGTCGTCTATGCGAGAAACGATGAGTCTGCACGGAACGACAATGCTAGTTAAGTTAAACATTTAAGAAATAACTAGTGATTCACTAAGTACCCATATTAACAGTACGATACCTTGCTTCATGATTCATCGATAGCCCGCTGCACTTCGATGACTTGACCCTCAATCGATGCATGATACCCCTCAAATAGTGTATCAAGTCCATGATTGGAAGAGTTGTACCATGTTTTGAGGGACGAGTGCTGCGACTCCACCCTGTTCGTACTCGTACACCCAATATGGAAAACCTCGTTGGTGTTGCAATGGGCCCACTGAGTCTTATACGGTAACCACTCACTTCTCAAGTACTCCATCAATCCTCCGATGTTAGCCCAGTCACTCAAAACCATATCCTCCCACTCCGTGAAAAACTCCGCATCTGTTAGTGCACACAGCACTTTGTTCCACCTACCATGCACAAACGCCTCGACCATTTCCGCATTACTCGTGATGAACTTAATTTTTGCCTCTATATTCCTCTTCATGTGCCGATGCACAAGAAATGAGGAGTCCGTGGGAATACGATCCGGAGAGCCGCCGCGACCTCGCTCCTTATCGCTGACAAATGCAAGTGGGTTGTCGCCTACCCAAAGATCAACTCCGGACATTTCAACACCCAAACATAAGACTCGCCTTTTTTCGTTATCAACTAATGCAAACCCGATGCTAAAGTTCTTCCGCACCGGAGTCACACCAACCAACCGGATCACCGGCTTCCTAAAGCAGTTGGTGTTGTATGTCGAGTCAATAATTATCACGAAATACCATGAACTAACCATCTGGACACATTCGGGGTGGCTAAGAAACAGATGAACAAGACTGTCATCATCATCCTTTAAGTACTGGACGAAATAACCTAGCCCTGTAGCTTGACGTAATGTCCACTCCATCGGATCCAAACCATCTAATTTCTCCTTCCTAATCTTGTACGACTCGTTATAAATCTGATTCATATTATGACGAGTGTTGAACTTCTTGTTCAAGGAATACCTGATCTTATTCGGTTGTGTGTGAACAGCCACCATATCCCGAATATCTTGTTTCGCCTCATCTGATAACGGATTGCTTTCCCCGCTTACTTCAGTGAAATGAATAAGAGGATGATTGTGGTACCCCTTCGCCCGGTCGTGGTTCTTTACGTCTCCGACTCCGTCAATAAAATACTTCCACTCGCAATCTACCACCTTTGATCGGACGGCAAGCCTGAATGGACAATTACACTTCTTTGACTTCGTAGTACGTTTCGGCGGAGTGGAACCCTCAGACTTGCGAGCTGGTCCCCGTGAGCAGTACATATAAACCCGACACTCTTTTTCCGAGTCGTTGCTTTTATTCGACCCTTTGATCAGATGGAAATCGAGCGTCAAAGCAATCTGTTTTGCTGCTTGGACCGCTTCACCGATACTGTCGTACACATGATCCGATAAGAACCAGTCGGAATAATCAATTCCGTCACCGGCGTCCATTTCCTACAAAATATCAACACCGAAATGAATCAAAACACTCAAATTAACATATCCTATGAATTGATGATTCAAAAAAACCAACGATTACCATGGTACTCGTTGACATGTCGCTTGCAAAAACCCTATAATTAAGATACAAATTAGTTAATCAAAACATACAATTAACAATAAAATTTCAATATGTTAAACAAAATGTTAATAAATTATAAAATTTAAACCCAAAAAAAAAATATAAAATTATAAAATTTAACCCTAAACCCTAAACCCTAAACAAAAATTATAAAATTATAAAATTTAACCCTAAACCCTAAACTCTAAACAAAAATTATAAAAATATAAAATTTAACCCTAAACCCTAAAATCCTAAACCCTAAACAAAATGTTAATAAATTATAAAATTTAAACCATAAACAAAAATTACCAAAATTATAAAATTTAACCCTAAACCCTAAACCTAAACAAAAATTATAAAATTATAAAATTTAACCCTAAACCCTAAACTCTAAACAAAAATTATAAAAATATAAAATTTAACCCTAAACCCTAAAATCCTAAACCCTAAACAAAATGTTAATAAATTATAAAATTTAAACCCTAAACAAAAATTACCAAAATTATAAAATTTAACCCTAAACCCTAAACCCTAAACAAAAATTATAAAATTATAAAATTTAACCCTAAACCCTAAACAAAAATTATAAAATTATAAAATTTAACCCTAAACCCTAAACCCTAAAAAAAAATTATAAAATTATAAAATTTAACCCTAAACCCTAAACAAAAATTATAAAATTATAAAATTGAACCCTAAACCCTAAACAAAAATTATAAAATTAAAAAATTTAACCCTAAACCCTAAACCCTAAACAAAAATTATAAAATTATAAAATTTAACCCTAAACCCTAAACGCTAAACAGAAATTATAAAATTATAACATTTAACCCTAAACCCTAAACCCTGAACAAAAATTATAAAACTATAAAATTTAACCCCTAAACCCTAAACTCTAAACCCTAAGTTGTGAATCCTAAACACAAAACATTAAAATCTAAACCCTAAAATGTAAACCCTTAACCCTATACCCTAATACAATTAACAACAAACCCTAACAAATTATACAATTTAATTAAAAAAAATAAAAAATTAACCAACCGGACGAACTGGACGGATCCGTCTGGTCATACCAGCCAGACGGACCGCCGTTCCGTCTGGTCAGAGTTAACGGACGGAGTACGACTCCGTCTGGTTCATCCGTTTGGTTTTTTTTTTTTTTTTCAGATTCAAAATTGAATTTCGTACCTTTCGAATTTTGAATCGTTGTTCGTAGAGAGTGTTTTCGACAAACAAAACATACTAAAACATAATACATATGAATTTTTGGATCGAAATAGTACATTTTTTCATTTTTACGAAATGGACATTTACGTCATATTTGAATGTAGGGCGTCGTTTAATTCGAAAACTAGGGCGTCGTTTAGGGATTCAGTAAATGAATGGACAATAAATTAGGACAATACATCCATATCTTGCAGAAGATATACTCCTAACCAATCTCCCCATTTCATTAAGTACATGTTCAATCAAGGCTACATTAGAAGCTAGCTAGGCTAGCAGTTGACAAATAGCACGAATTCATTAATGGCTATGCAGGTTAGAAAAGCCAATAGTTCACAACAGCTGAATATTTATCAATATCTACGAACCGCCATCACAATACAAGTAAAATCACTGCAGAGACAACACTTTTCCAACAGTCCATGTAACAAGCAATCCAAATAAAATCACTGTACAGAAGACTTTTTCCAGCCTGCAAAGGACAATCCATTACGACTGTATATCTCAACTGAACCAGCAACAAGAATAAATGATAGACTCAGATAATAACTCATTTGTTCAAATCCGTTGCAAATTATTCAGAGCTTAAGAAAAGGTTAAACATTACTGCTACATGACAGATTCACTCATGGTGTTCTAAGCAAGTTACGAAACAACTCGATGGTTTTTAACGACCCCTATTAGCCCACATATCTTGAGCAAGGTCTTTTCTAAACTGAGTTCACTCAACAGTGGCCTGCACATCCTCAGGGATTTCATCATTTGCCTCCAAGGCTGGTTCTTCAACTTCAGTAGGGTTATATGCCATGGTGAATACATTGGCCCGTCCATTCTGCATTATGAAATTGTGAAGTAGGAAACATGTTGTAAAAAAAAGTCCAACCATCTTCGGAGAATACCGAGAAGTATCGCGTAGTAGTGCTCATCTCATCTTCAACACCCCAAAGCCTCG
Organism: Linum usitatissimum; assembly: GCA_030674075.2. Classification (NCBI taxonomy): domain Eukaryota; kingdom Viridiplantae; phylum Streptophyta; class Magnoliopsida; order Malpighiales; family Linaceae; genus Linum; species Linum usitatissimum. The sequence continues at coordinate 4,986,889 of JAUJYP020001424.1, forward strand.
TTCGATCACGTTTCTGACACTTGCATGTTTCATGTTGAAATATGCTTCAACATTCCTTGGGCGATTTCTACCCCATTCTTGGAGGAGGTATCGTGGCCCACAAAAAAGGGTAAGGAGTCCTTTAGCATTTGTATAGCCGACATCACAGAGGTAGTACTTCCCTACAAAATATTGTAAGACCAAGTTTGTTAATTAAATTGCATTAAGAAGATAATCGGCAACCTGTAATTAGTATACGACAATGTTTACCTTCGGGTGCTCTAAAGCCTCCTGTCGAGAATGGGTATCTCGTAATACCCTACTATCATGTGCCGATCCTTCCCATCCAACGAGGCAGTATATCCATTGTAAGTTTCGGTTAATGACTCCTACAATATTGATTGATGTTGTCCCCTTTCTACTGTGATAGCGAAGTTGACTTGCCGTCGTTGTCCTCGCATTGACCAATGTACCGTCGATAGCGCCAACACAACCTTGGAATGGAAGAAAGAAACAAAAAGAGACAATTTACATGCCACTGCAAACTAAGAAACTCAGGTCTAAACCAAGCACATAAAGGAATATATGATGATGGCAAAATCAATTGCTAAGAGATAAGTTGAATTTATAACTGAACACAAATCCATTACTAACAAACACCAGGTGCAAGGCAACAATTATGGTTATGAAGTGACGAGGAGTACCTTAAAGAATTTCCATCTTGGATTGTTAGAATTTTCAGCTACTGCCACTGGCTGAGCAAGGAGGTGTGTATGGAGGTTCAACACTGCTGCCAACATTGACTTGATGGTGCGACATACCATCTCTCCGATACGATGAAATAAGAGTTGACATGTCCTGTTATTGTGAGCAAACTCATTGCTACCATCTCACTGACTTCTATATTTTTCGTTCTCTTTATCCATTTCTTTAGTCTCAACATGCTAATACAATCGACATTTGTGGTTCTAGTTGCATTCAACAAAAACCCAGTCCTATAAACTTCCTGATCATAAGGGAGGGATCTAGGTATGTAATCTTCACTTCCATTACTAGTACGACTAGTTGCATTCAACACATACTGTTCCAACAAGTGAAACCACATACATACAACATAGACAATCATCCTTCTCCTTTGCTTCAATGATCTCCTTGCCATCCCTTCGAAATTAAAATTGCAGCTGGACTAAATTGCAATACCCTACATCACCTGCAGCATTCTTATAGAACAATTGCAGCAAGAACAAATCAATTAATTTAAACCCACAGAACCCTAGATTAATGACCATTCCTTATTTGATGAGTGATTTACTTGCTAAATGAGAGATTTAACCATTAAAACATATACCTAAATGTTACAACTTGTATGGATGAACGCTGCCGCTGCTACTTTCGAGAGAAAATCTTTGAACGACTATGAGACTGATTCAGGATAAAGGATTGAGATCCATAAGCTAAGCCTTCAACTGAGATATAAAGAAAGAGAGGGAGTCCTTCTTTGTTTGAACGGATAAGGAAATGAGTAGTGGTATACAACTAGTTTAGGAGTATAAAACTATCCTTCGATGCATAAAAATAATCATTTTCTGCCAAATCACTTCCTATCCACGAGCTGTAGAACTTTCTTGGGTGCCAACAATTTGACGTGATTCTGGCTGTTTAATAATGAAAATCAACATAGGAATTAGTAAAGTGTTGGACTTGATTAATCCGAATTAATTTAGGTCGGTTAGGAGTTAACATGTCTTGCTAGAGACCATTGTTAATTAGTGATTTGGACCACGATTAATCGGATCGGGTCCTACATGGTCACACGCTTATAGTATGGACCGGATCAATGTCCTAATCCAAGATGGATTAGGGTAAGTGGGTTGGTGGCCCAACATGATTGGGGTTAAACTCTACAAATATACTATTAGTTGTAACAGTTTATTTTAAGCCTTCAGACGCCTTTTGATATAAAATTCCTAACCACCAAACTCTCTGATAGTCCGTTCTTCGATCAAACGTTCTAGTAGGCGTTGACGAGAGAGGTCCGGGACCCATCTAGCATGGACCGAGTAGAGGAGATACACATGAAGCTCTCAAGAATGATCTAAAGGTTTCGGCAATTACTAGTCGTCGAGCTAGTAATTACCCTTCAAAAGGTAAATCGTGATAAATTTTGTTATTGATTTACATGCAAACGAGGCGGTCTAAAAAGTTAGATGCTTTCGTATTTCTGTAGTAATTGTTTGTATGCATCTAAACATTTTCCTACACTTACTTCTAGGATGAGTGCATTAAATGATTACTACATGTTGTTGTCCATTGAATCACACTTCGCGTCGGTCGAAAAGTAGCCGCATGACCAATATTTTGGATCTATATTTATCATCGCCTCAATCGCTTCGACATTTCCTTACGAAGTTCTTCTTTATATTGGTTGAACAATACTACCGTGGAGGCTTTCGCATATCTACCGGTGAGTCTTGGTAGAAAGGTGTTGGAGATTGGTGTGCACCCCAACTTGGCATTGCTTCTTGCCCAAAGTTCCCTCATTGTTGTTGCTCTTCTCTATAGCTAAGTTGTTAGTAGCTTGGTGGACCTTGATGCTCATAATGTTGGTGTTGCTTAGGGTAAGAACTCCAACCTTCATCTCCATTACTTGCACCATAGGGACCTTGACACTCTTATTCCAACTATAACCTTGCATTACACTCAAACAACAACACGAGTAATATCAAGGTGGAGAGGAAAGGCAAGCAAAAGCAAAATAAAACTATACACAAACAAACAAAAGAGAAGCAAAAAGGAAAGTGTGGTGAATGACTAGATCGGCAATCACTGGGCCTTTCAAAGAATCAAAGAAGTCCGCGGAAACAACTCCAATTTAGTCGACAAGAAAAGAAGACCAAATGGATCCCGAGAAGCATCGGGGTTATTTTGCACCCGAGGTCCCTTTGTTAGAATTTACTCAACCTAGGTTTCACGATCTAGTTCCTCAATCAAGGGAGATAAACTATCGCTACAAAGAAACTACAAACTACCTAAACTAACTAGATGAGGAAAAGATAAGCGATGATCAACAATTGAAATGAAATGTTGCTAGGTTTTGCGACTAGTCGATTTTCAAATACCATTCAAAAGAAGAGTTGGACACAAAGGAAAGCGACTAAGACATTGATTCTCTTCTAGGCATTCGAAGGAATCCAAGGCAAGGTCTTGGAATGGATTACCACTACCTATTGACAAGTGATCAAGCCAATTGGTAGTGAAAACAAGGTGTTTGACAAAACTCCTAGGTTCTTAGAAAGACTTAATGACACCACAAACACCAAGCAAGGGGTGCTAGTCACCTTATGACACCCCTAAACACTCAATCACTCAAGTTGTCACTACCTAAGTGATTACCAGAATGCGCTCTAAGTGTTCGATAAAATGTCAGTAAGGGAATCCTCACACTAAATGTTGAATTAGGATGTGGCTTGGTCTACACACACGTTACTTCAATCTTGGATTAACAACTAACACAATCCTAAGCAAAGTCATGCAACAAAGAGTATTGATTTGACCTAATTCAAGCCATAGCAGAAATTAGGTTGCAAACACCATAATCCAAGCACATTATTATCATATCAACATACAAGTGTATCCAATCCCTCATTCATGAGAGGATCATCCTTGCAACAACATCATCTCTAGTCTAGGAACAACATAATCTAGCTTATCATGGCAAAACTCAAAGGAGAAAGAGAGGTTACAAACACCATTCTTGACATCTAGGTAGAAGGTTTGAAGATGATGCTTCCTAGATCCTCAATCTTGACTCCAAACTGCACCCAATCCAAGCTAGCTACAAGGCCTTCAATTGCTCATCAATCTACACATCTAGGGCTCTCAATTGAGAGAGAAAAGAGAGGGAAACCATATCTGAACAATTGTTATGAATGCAATTGAAATTATTCCTCCTCTCTCCTCAAACATGCCCTTAAATAGGCATGACTGCAGGGTCCACACGTCGTGTGGACCCACATGGGCTCCATACGCTGTGTGGCCCCATTTCCAGCCCGGGACATCGTTCTTCCATCCCACATATCTCCCTCGTCCGACCTCCGTTTGACCTCCGGTTGGTCTCGTTGGAATCATCTTGTCGTGATCTATCAATCGGATACCTGAAAGTTCAATGAAACACTAAAAAAGAAAGTCGAACAGACCGGAATGGTCCGTTTGAGAAAAAACAACACAAAACCCTTGTTTCTTCCAACCAATCACACAAGGGAGTCAAAAACAGGTCAAGCCGAGTCAAAAGTCAGTCAAGATGGGGTCAAAGTGGCTACCAATAATCAAGCTATCAAAGACATAATCAAGATTGACAGATCGATTTCTTTGACTGTTCTCAGCAAAATTAGGTTTTTCAGATTTCTTCAGTAAATGATGAGCGGATTTTACCCCGCTTTCAAGTACCCACTAGATTGCTCTAGTGGGATCATAAATTTCCATAGGGTCTTCCTATTTCTATTACTCAAGTTGATGTACTAACTAGACCAAGTAACAGGTTGTGATTGTTTTTTAGATTGTCTCAAGTAACTAATTAACAACTAAGTATGCCATTTAAAGTTAAACGAATTTGAGAGGTTGAGTTTCAAATAAGAATGAAGGTTGCTTGGATTCGAATCCACTAAAGCTAGCAATGCATGGATGAATGACAGGTTATCTAAGTTATTCAGGTTATAATGGCTCGATAATTTCCTAATATAGTCTTAGATCACTCTCACGCCTCTAAAGATCTATTTCGTCTAACCGTAGACTCCTCTCTCGAGCTAATCTACACATAAAAAACACATTAATTATGTTCGATGAAATGCCACAACGATAAACATGCAAAAAACCTAAACGATTCGCTCCTCTCTCAAGCTAACGAATAATCTAGGGTACTTCCTAAGCGGCCTATCAATCTATATTCCTCTCGGACCCACAAATCAATGCCGATGATTCAATTAAGACGGCCAGACAGAATTGAATCAGAAATTAGGTTTTAGGAAGAACGCATCATAAATTTGAATAAACCTCGATAACAAATCAAATCATCCATACAAAAGCTTAGCTAAAGCTTCATCTCATCCGAACAACACATAAAGTTTAGCTACTCATGGTTCGGGAAGTAAGAAGGGAAAAAGAAATGAGAACAAGCTGGAAAGACAACATGATCCGTCGAGAATTCTCAATCCTGTCGATCTTCGTTCCTTCGCTAATCAATGATAATCTATCACTTCAATCGGTCTTTGGGACTCTCTCTCTCTCTCTAAGAGCTCAAAAATATGTGTATAAGGAATGATCAGGAACCCTAGCTCTCTCCAAAAGCTCAAAAAATATGTGTATAATGAAGTATATCTCGTCCACAGGGGCTCGGGGGTATTTATAGGCTTCTGGACCACGTTGGAGAAGGTAAAGGGCTTGAAACCCCGTCTGGGGGTGAGACATGGCGTGCTTCATATGGAACATGCCGTGTTCCTTGCCGTGTTCGGCCCCTGTAACTTTCTTGGGCAATTTCAGCGAAGGAACACGGCGTTTTCCTTCATTATACGGAATTTGACCATAGTGTCAACATAAAAGTTGTAGACAATCAAATTATCTTTCCAACGCCGCTGAACTTGCATCAATTGGAGTTCGAAACGATGAGTTATGCTCAAACTACTAAACAGTGACACTTTCTTCCCAAGTCGAATGCTTTGAGTTGTTCCGGCCACCCCGTCATGTTTTGGTTTATTTCTAAACGTCATATTATACCTGAAATGTACCAAAAACATACCAAACACCATAATGCGGCCCCGAGGGGCAAGAGAACCAAACATGTACTCAAAACCCAAATTTGAATACATTTCGACACAAAAAAATATAGTTTATAACGAGAAAAGGTGTGTCAAAAATACATCACATAAGTAAACCTATTTCCAATGTGTTCCTTTGTTGATTTTGATTTGCTCTTCGAAGTTATGAGTAGCTAAACTCTTCTTGCTTAGATTAGATGAACTCTAGGTAATTCCTTAACAACGGATGATTGTTTGACTTTGACGATTTATGCGAGTTGCATGGATTTTGGGTTATCTTTAATTTCGGTTCTGTTGTTATTCTTGTTTGGCCATCTTGAATAGGATCTTGCTACATTTGTGATGGTTTCGAAAGAGATTTCATATCTTAAATGCCAAAATTAATCAACTAGGTTAGGTGTTAACCCTCATTCGGGAATATATAAACTAGTTTGTCGTCAGTGCAATTCTTATTTGATTTACCATCATACAGGTTTCAGATCTTTGACTCGAGAGAGCGCACTGGGGTACGAGGATGGTAGTAGGTTAGTAGACCTAAAAGGGCATGACCTAAGTAGAGAAGGATTGCGATGGTGAATTGTTTACAGCTTGTCTTACATAAATTGAGTTAATTGATTATCACTTGGTTGTATTGATAGCCTAGGAGGATTCGAAGTCTAAACAGTTTTATCCATCAGTGTTTCTCACCAATATACTTGCAGTCTTGCAACCCTTGTTTTCCTTTTTTTTTACTTTGGTTTAATTGATAGTTTTAGAAATCGTGGAACCTACACCACAAAACCTGTTTAATTGATTAACACTTTTCATAACTTTGAGTAGACACGACATTTCGACCCTAGGGAAATTAGATCCTGATTAGTTTGGTAGTTAGGTTTATTTTAAGATGTCTAAAAAGAATTTATTAGTGACCATCACAAAGGTTATATGTGCTATGATCCGCACCTTCGGTGAATGCAATTCGCTTATCATGTGATCTTTCTGGAGAAAATTTATTTTCATTCGTGTAACGATGATACAGCTATCCCTTCTTCTCTGAAAGATGATCAGGCACATGGTCTCTTTCCCCCCATATCTGGTGATGATGGATCAGGTGCAGATTCAGATCTGGACCCTGAATCTCCAGCCATTACATTTGCGGAGGAAATGACTCTTTTTCCTACAAGTTCACCAGTTGACTCACATTCAACTCCTCCAGCTCCACGTCATTCTTATATGACCAATTTGGGCTAGTTGCCATCCCGGTACGATGATTATGTTACTTTTATCGTTGAGCCTATTTGTATCCCACCTCTTATCATCAGGCTGTCCAACTTGTTGTATGGTGTCGTGCTATGGCTAATGAGACCCAAGCTTTGGAGTTTAATCACACATGGGACGTGGTACGTCGATCTCCTCCACTGCCATTGTCCTTGGGAGTCGTTGGGTATATACCTTCAAGCTGCACCTTGACAGCACAGTTGATCGCTACAAAGCATGGCTTATGGCGCAAGGGTTTAAACAAGAGTGGGGCATTGACTATGATGAAACCTTTGCTCCTGTTGCCCAGATGTAGGTTGTATGAACCCTCCTAGCAGCCGCATCTCTCAAAGGTTGGCTTCTACTCCTACTTGATGTCAAGAACGCCCTTATGCATAGCGATTCAAAGGAAACTATCTACATGGCATGTCATCCTGGCTACTCGAAAGGTTCTCCTAATATGGTTTGTCTACTTAAGTGATCATTGTATGGATTAATACAAGCTCTACGAGCTTGGTTTGGGAAATAGCAGTATGTTATTCTTAATTGTGGATTTACACAAAGCATCAATGATCCATGTCTCTTCATTAAGGCTACTCCTAGCGGTATGACAACCCTATTACTTTATATCGACGAATGATACTCATAGGCGATGATGATATTGGGATTTCTAAGATCCAAACCGTATTACGCGAGAATTTCCAACTCATGGAACTTGGCAGCTTGGGATATTTCCCAAGCTTGGAAATTCAATGTAACCCTCAGGGTATTTTCGCTAGCCAGCGGAAATATATTAACGACTTGTTGGCTTCCGCGAATCATTTAGATTGTAAACCATGTAGCACAATAATGGAAATTAATATTAATATGAGTAAGGATGACGAGAATTTCTCGATTACGCACGCTTATATCAACGATTGTCAGCATCCTTATTTATCTCACATCTACGCAACCACATTTTTCGTCTGCCATACAGATTGTTAGCCAATTTATGGGTAGACCGCGTCAACCTCACCTCCTTGTTGTATACCAGATTTTAGGATACCTACAAGACACACGAGATGTTGGTATTCTATTTCCATCCTTCGGATCGTCCCATCTCACAACATATGCAGATGCCGATTACACTGGTTGTATGGATACTAGACGTTCTACATATAGGTGGTGTATCAAGCTCAACCATTCCTTCATTTCTTGGACATGTCAAAAGCAAGATAGGGTGTCCCAAGGTCGAGTATCTCTCCATGTAAGAACTATGCTCGGAAGTGGTTTGGCTGGTCCGATTAATCAAGGAATTTGGTGTCGATGTCTCTACTCTAGTGTAGCTCTTGGCCGATAACACAAGTGTTATTCAGATTGCGCCCAATTTAGTCCTGCATGATCGGACAAAGCACATCCAAACACATGTGCATTACATTCGGGAACTCCTAACTGATGGGACTATCATCGTGAGCTATATCACTTTGGAGGATCAGATTGCTGATCTTCTCACAAAGGTTGTTACCATATGTCGAAATTGGTTTCTATCGAGCAAATTTATGTTTCGAGACCGTCATAAATTTGAGAGAGGCTGTTAAAACCTATGTAGGAATATATTATTATTCCTCTAACTTACCTTGTTTGTAGAGGATTAGGAGTCTCTCTAGGGTTAACTCAATTCCCTTTATATATTGTATCCTATATAACCACATATAATCAATTGAATTATACTCTTTTCTAGAGCTCAAACTCTCCTATTATCTTTGTTCTTCACAAGTTTACAAAACGTCATCAAAGAAAACCAATTCGGATAGAATCGCCTGAACATGTACAAAACTGAAGGGTATGGATATCCTACCTAGGAAATGGGCCTGTGATCTTGGGGCATCTACTCAACAACGGGACCGGTGAGAGGACAAAGCCCCAACCCTAGAAGCATCGCCCAAAGAAGATTAACCGTCTAGATAGGGCCACCACGGTCTTACCTAGAGATGCTATATAAAAGTAACCTGCCACCACTAACAATGAGCTGACTACACTAAAGGGGAAACATTCCCTAGTAAGTTCTCCATTCCCAGTCCTTTCTTCAACCGAATAGAGATGGTCATCGCCCCTTTCAATACGTATAAATAGCCAAATAGGAAAACATATGAGTTGTGATTACCAATTGAGGAGATAAATAAAATTTATTTGTTTAAAAATAAAAAGTTACAGAAGATATTCATGTATAAGTTGGAAATTGAAAGTTTATGTAAGTGAGAGATTATGTTAGAGAACATACTTTTATGTGATATTTGTAATTGTAGGTTAAACATAATAGGAAAATTTGAGGTTTTGTAGATCAGTATAGTGAATCGGTGGATTAGGCGGGTGACATCATCCAACCCAATCCACCTATTAGTTGGTGGATGACTAAATGGATAACTCAAACCCACCAACAACACCCACCCATTTTTGAGTGAGTTGTGTTATGACGGGTGGGTTTGTTGGGTGACCCGACCCAATGCTCACCCATGAGATCAGTAATTGATCGTAAAATCTTTTCCATTACAATTGATAAGCCAAGCCTCAAGAAATGCTAACAATATATGATTTTTAAGGGTCAACGCACAAGTATGGATTTTCCTAGGGTCCCTTTTGATATACTTCTACTTAACCAACCTATTGTTTAACCGTCTAATGCTTCACAAGTTGGAACAGTTTTATAACTAAGACTAGTATTAATAATTCAATATCAAAAAATGAAGGCGAGAGTTGATCAAATTGGAGAAAGTATGTTACTTTTTTTAGATAAGCGAGAAATTGTATGTTACTTGGAAAAGAATGAATCAAGCTCAAACAACCTAAAACGACAAGTTAGACACATAAGACACCAATAAAATGATGAATGTCTCCACGTGGCAATCATATGAACCGTGGCATGGTCATGCACATGGATAACTACCATTTAACTTTCGTAATTGATGTTGGTCTACACTTAATCAAGATAAATTAAGGGTTATTGACATGAATAGTACCTAATATTTCATCACTTTCAGAAACTAGTATCCATCCTTCAAACCCTGTCATTTTGGTCCTCAGGGATGGATTGATAATGTTTTTGTCAAATTTCGTCCACCTCTGTCTACTCTTTCCATCCAAACGGCCACATAAACTAACCACCTCATCTTTCCACATCATCCTTCCATTATATCACCATCCAACTCATATAATTTTTTTATCAATTTTTTTTTAAAAAAACCTTATCTCCTCTCCCCACCTCTCCTTAATTTATCTCTCCTCATTGTGTCCAGACTCCATCTCCTCCATCTCTCTGTTTTTTATGTGTACATATTGATGATAAACCAAAGATTTTATAGAGAAAAAGGCATAAGAGTTTTTTGAAAAACTTAAGTCTATTGTTGTTTTTTGTCTATTATTTGTTGTCTCCTTTAAAATATATCTGTAGCAGCTAAAAATGGGGGGGGGGGGGGAATATACTCCAATCTTCCAGTAAAAACAAATCTTCCATAAATTTAGCTCCACTTCTTGTGTGAGAGTCAAATAATATTTTGGGAGAACTCTCTAAAATGCCCTAATTTGAGAATTTCTTTTGTAAATAATACCACTAGCTAAGATGTCATAGCTATTGATTGATTGATTGATTAAAAGCATAACTCCATCTCCATCCAAATTCTAAATACCCTTTTTTTGAATTTACAGACACAAATGTATAGTTATCCTCTCTGCTGCTTTGCTCTCCAATCCAAACCTCTGATAGGGAAAACCTCCAAAACACACGAGGAAAACCACCAAAACCCTAAAAACAAGTTCTTAACTTCTAAAAAGGGGGAATTAAGAAACAGAGAACCAACACTAGCTAATCTAATTGAATTGCAAATCATCAAAACTTGCTAAAAATAACCCTACTTAACTAATTCTTGCAATCTAATTCACACAACAACAACAAATACATAATAAATTCGACATACACATATGGTTATACAAAATGATGACGATAATGATCCTCCAATCCGTACTACTATATACCACCCAGAATTCAGGACTCTGACCATTCAACGTTGATCCTCCTCTCAATGGTGGGAATTACCATGCCCACCTGATAACTGCGCCAATAAATTGAGGTTGCCAGGAAGGTAATTTCCGACTATGGCTACTGAAGCCTCCCCCATACCGTCGCTTGATGCTGGTATACAAGGAGTGTGCATTATTGCGCCACCAACTTATGTGGCGCGAAGGTAGGAAACCCCAAAAATCAGGCCTAGCCTCCCGAACTGACATATGATCGACATTCTGATTCTCTGGCCTCTGCCATCAACTTTGTTGTGTCAGTCCTTTCTAGGTGGCTTCTTTACAATTAAGACGTCGTTGCCGCCGGAATGAATCACATGCGCCGATTGTAGTCGGCGAGTGAGGAAATGGATCTAGAGACAAATTTAGAAATATTATTTTGCGAGGCAGATGCCATAGTAGAGCAGATCGAAAAAGGACTTTAATGGAGGATCAGAGTCCAGAGAGATGGTAGAGTTGGTCGCTGTGGAATCTGAAAGATATAGAGGCAAATGGAGGAAAGGTGGAGAGAAATGGATGGGAGAGTTTTTTGTTTTAATTTATTTTTAAAAATTTATAAAAAATTAAATGAGTTGGATGGTGGCATGGCCAGCTTATGTGGCAGTTTGGATAGAAAGAATGGATGGAAGTGGATGGAATTTGACAAAAAAATCACCAATACATCCTTGAAGACTAAAATGACGAGTACTTTTGAAGGATGAGTACTGGTTTGTTAAGGTGGTAAAATGTTAGGAACTATTCATGTTAATAATCCGGTAAATGAATAGTAAACACAATGTGTTTGATAAATTACTAAGGTGATAGAATCGCTTTGAAAACTTTACAAACACTTACCTATACCTATAACACAAAAGGTTGAATTGGGGTGTTGCTTGGTCTACACATTCCTTCAATCTAGGCTGCTTGAAAACAAGATCCTAGGACTATCATGCATAAAAATATTTGATAGGACCTAATTTATGGTATAAATTACAAAGGTCGAAAGAAGCACACATAGCACCAAGAACATGAATATATATATAGAATCAAAATATATTCAACCTTATAACTTTAGGGAGAAATCATGGCTAATTAGCTGAAATAGTCCCTTGCATTTGTGCCAAATCACAAATCAGCCCCCTATCGTATCAAAATTAACCTCGTTGCCCCTTTCATTTTCGGATATAACTAAAGTGTCTTACCGTCTGTCTCCACCTAAACGCAACGTTCATTAAATTTGTTGAGTTGGCGTCATCTTTGGGCCACTCCATCTGATGTGGACATTCCACATTAGCTAAAACCAAACCACTAATTTTGCTCAAACAAAACACCTAATTTTGCTCAAATCAAACCAATAATTTCGCTCAAACCAAATAATGGCTAAGGATTCGATATCATAACCAAGTTCTTAACCGAAAAGTGTCGTATTCTACGAGGTCTGTTCACAAGCTTCTACTCAACTACTTGGTTCACGGTTTAAGCTAACAAGAGTCTAAGTTGACTAGCCATTAAGGTGTTGGAAATGCTCAAATCCGACTCATTATAAGAATTGGACACAATGGACACAATTTATGATCTGATTCTCCTCTATGCACTTGAAAGGAATCCAAAATAAGGTCTTGCAATGGATTACCACTACTTATTCACAAGAGATCAAGTCAACAAGTAGTGAACACAAGGTGTTCGATGAAATGTCTAAGTGCTTAAAAAGCCTTAAGGACACAACAAACATCTAGAAAGGGGTGCTAGTCACCAATTGACACTCCAAACATCCCAATCACTCAAGTTTGTCACTACTTAAGTGATTTACGGAATGCGCTCTAAGTGTTTGATGAAATGTCCCTAAAGAAATCCTAGCACTAATGGTTGAATTGGGGTATACACACACCTTACTTCAATCTTGGATAATAATCTAACTCAATTCAATCACAATTAAGCAAATAAAAGATTTAATTTTGACCTAAACCAAGCCATGGCACAACATACGTTGAAAAGCTCCAAAATCCAAGCATAACCATAATCATAACTAACATCCAAATATGTCCAACCATTCATCAAGAGGGGATAATCCTAGCTTCCACAAAAACTCTAATCTAACAACACTAATGGCTTAGCAAATTATCATGAAGCTGACACAAAGAGAAAGGAATACAATCATCATCATCTACAAGAATGGAGACGGTAATGAAGGCAAATCCTAACTCCAAGCTATAGCAATCCTTCATCTTCAAGAGCTCAAATCCCTCTTCTAGGGTTCCCAATTTGGAGTTGACAGAGTGCAAAACTCATACTAGGCTATTGTTATATATAATGTGTAGAAAGGGCTAAAGTACCCTTTCCAACAACATCCACACGGCGTTGGGTGTTTCTAGAGTCCACACGGCGTGTGGATCTTATACCGACCGAGTTGAAATTCTTCTTTAACCCATATCTCGCTCATCCTATCTCTATTTGACTCTCGATAGGTCTTGTTGGCTTCATGTCGACGTCCTGAATCCAACGGATACCTGTAACCTCAATAAAACATGAGAAAACAAGCCGAACTGACCGAAATGGCCCGTTAAAGAGAACACAACACGAATCCCTCACTTTCATCAACTAATCACAACAAAGAAGCCAATAATCGGTCGATCCAAGTCGAATAATAGTCAAGATAGTGATGAATGTCATACAATAAAATGTGCTACCATCAAACCACTAATTTTGCTAAAACCAAACCAAGTTGGCCCACTTATGAAACTTGCCCCTAGGAGACTTGGTCGAATCACCCAGTTCGGCCCATGCATACTACTATCGGGATTCACTCAATCAATTTATACATGATTCAAAACTAATGGTAACTATACTCAATTCAAAGTCTACTCAATACTTAATAAGAGGAAATCAAACATCTCATAACACAAGAGCATCAAAGGGTCAACAAATAACGGTCAACTTCCAAACCAGAGAAACAACAACTATCCCAAAAAGGGGAACACCCACTCGAAAACAACTGACAAAAAAGCATTAAAAATCCTCAAGGTAAAATGTGGTCGAATAATACTCCAATGTACCTGTTTCTATGACTCCCTGAGTCACTCGGTCGAGTCGTTGTGGTTGCTCGTATAGTCCTCTTAGGTGGCACTGGCTTCTGTAGTTCCAGAGTTTTGTACATATTTAGATACATGATAAACACTGAGTATCTAGCTAAACATCACATAGAACTGAGACTGAAGGTATAGGAAGAACACATGTAGACATAAGAAGTCAACTTAGCTTCTACTCTAATAATGTGACTCTATAGTCATGTAATCATCTGTCTAGCACTAGCCACCCCCAACATCATGTGGATGGCCTCATAGTGGATCAGACCATGCGTGTGAGTAGCATTTGTAGGCATATTCGATACCTCCTGAACCTTTCCTTTAACACGAGGGATTGCGTAATCCGGGGTGGGTGACTAATACAACACGTCATCAAGATCTAGTCTAGCTTGGCCTATCCTGTCCTAACATGAATAGTGCATCATACGCCACTGTTCATCCATCAAGAGCTTCAAGCTTGAAACCATTTCAACTTATGTAGATTGCACACTTCTGTACAGCCTCGGAGCATTCGCCCCACATCATCACACATCTCATCAAAAGTCCTTTCAAAGGAACTCCAAATCATCTATATACATTTTTATGCTATTCAAGGCAGAATGTAACCTAAACCCTCACCTTTGATTAGCTTTCCTAAAGAGTCTGAAATAAATCTACCATCTCAAAGCTCAAGACTCTTCTCCTTATTGACTTGAAGAGATCAATCAAAGGATGAATCCCAAAAATCTCAACTCTCTGGATTTCCTACATAACTTTCTAACTCGAGGATTAAGAGAGAAAAGGGAGATCAATTACCTTCCAATCATTCTCCTAGCCTCTCTAAACCCCTAGCAATGATTAGAGATCAATAAGCTCCCCCTTCCTCCCTTGAACGTTCTCTTCCTGAGATGATGAGCGTCATTTGTCAAGGAAGAGAGAATTGATTTCTTGTTTTCGTAATTCTTAGTTCTCAGGTCGGCGATTGGCTTTTATAAATAGTCCATCACGCCCGTGATGAACTTGACATCAAGCCCGTGATGTGCCTACCATCATGCATGTGATCCACTGATGATCACGACCATGATGTACTGGTGACCACGTCTCTGACGTACTACTGGCAATGACCGCGATTGTCCTCACCATGATCGTAACAAACTGAGAGTCACGCCCATGATCATCCACTCGACCAGACCACTTCGAGAACCCAAACCCAACTCAGAACGGACATTCAACCTGGAATCGAGGTCTCACACCACTCTTCATCATCTTATTCCCCCTCTCAAACCACACACTATAAAAATGGTGCTCAAGAGAATAAAGGAGGTTGCTCTAACGGCTCCAATGCTTTGGAAGGTGTGAACTAGGCCATCTCCCCTTACTTTCCAATTACGACATGTAGTGTCAAAATTCTCCTTCCAATTGTTGCACAGAAGCCCAGGTTCTTAAAAATGCACCGTAGTTTGCCAAGCTGACCGTCATCTCGTCCCCGGACATACCAAATATAGCTAGTCGTTCGTTCCCGTAGATCCAGCTCCCAACGGTATCGGGGATCTTTAATTTCATTCATTGAAATGGTGGGTTTGAGATTCTTCCTATGTTGATTTGGTTGAATAAATTTGGGCTTTCGACTCTATTTCTTATCTCTTTGATATTCTTCTTCACTTGCTTCCAGGTATGTAACAAAGGATGTTCTTTGGTCAATTGAGCTAATTTTTTTTAGCTTTTTGGGCGGCAGGTTTGACGATATTTATAGTCGTGAGCTTGGGTTTGATACAGAATTACATCACACATGTATGGTT
Organism: Linum usitatissimum; assembly: GCA_030674075.2. Classification (NCBI taxonomy): domain Eukaryota; kingdom Viridiplantae; phylum Streptophyta; class Magnoliopsida; order Malpighiales; family Linaceae; genus Linum; species Linum usitatissimum. Next base: position 5,002,804 of record JAUJYP020001424.1, read on the forward strand.
CAAGAGTTCAAACTGGCGGTGTACTTTCAGTCGTCATTGTCTTCTCCATCAATGTCTTAATTGAGCGTTGTTTTTGTATTGTCTGGTTTGAGAAGAAAGGGAAGAAGATGATGAAAAGTGACCTTAAATCGGTTTAGTTTGAGCTGATGTGGAATGTACACATAATATTGAATGGGCCCAAAGAAAACTCTTACTCAACAAATTTAGCGAACGTTTAAACGGAGACGAACGACATGACACTTTAGTTATATCCGAAGGCGAGAAATCATGGTGAGATCACCAATCTAATCCAAATAGCACAAGAAATATAATTACACATGATCATCAAGAGGAAGTGAAAGTTGGGATGAAGAATTTGATCAAAATCATCTAGGATGAAGAACTAGAGAAGTCACAATTTTGATTTCGATTCCGTTTCCGTTTGCTCTAAGTTTAGAGCATTGGAATCAATCTTCAATCCAATGTTCTAAACTTTCTTGATCTTCAATTCAATTTTCAGTATGACTTATAGGGTTCAAAAAGATGTAAACTTTTATTCCCTTATTAGGATTTGTAACCTTCATTTCTGTTTGGTATAATGCAAGGGATTGTCAGCAAAATTATGATTGTTTCTTCCAATGGATTTGGAATGCAGTAAAAACACATAAATATAATTGTGAGTTATCAACTTACATATTGTATTATGAATTTTTGAGAAAATAAAACATTATATTGTTAATAATTAGTGGATCACAATATTTTGGGGTTGGTTTATGGTTAATAGAAAGGAATTGAAGGATTGTCTAAAAACACAAATGGTAGGGCACGAAATTCTCCACTTTCTAAACTTAGAAGAAATGATCATGTCAGTTAAGATCCAGCATAAATGTTGAAACTACACCCCTCTATTATAATTCCTATATAATCCTCTATTTTTCTTTGCAGATATGGTTGTGGTGCTACCCTAAAGTTTTTCATCTTGTATGCACCCCACCCATAACACGTCATCTTCCATTGCTAACTCCAAACTACTATGTTGATACTTTAATCCTTTTTTTTTGTATTATACTTTCAAGTTATTTCATTCATCCACGAGCAATTTATAGAAATTCTACTTTGAAAAGTAATTCCACAAGAAAGAGGAGTGGGTTTAATATCGTAGTGCAAAGTAAGAAGTAAAAAAAAAAAACAAGTGGTGGATCGAAAAAACATTTTGCAACAATGACACGAGTGTTTATGCTCATCTTATTTATCTCTTTAGCGACGGCAATTCAATGTCTAGGGCAAGGCGGCGTTGCAGATTTGGACGAAGTGTGGCAAAAGAGAGCCGAGGAAGCCAAAAAGAACGCCATGAAGGCTTACGTTCCAAATCCACTCGAAATTGATCTCGAGGAGGCGGTTGCCTCTCAATCCACCCAAATGTGAGCATTTCATTTATCCTTAATTAAATAATTAGATATCCTATATTACACTAGTTTTTTTTACCGAGTGTTGCTGCTTACCAATTAGTTGGTCTATAGCATACATTTGTTCACCCGTCTGTCATATATAGTGATGTACATAAGGTTGTTAATGCAAGTTAGACTATATATTTAATTGTATTTTACCTTAATAAAATTAGTTCAAATAGAGTACATTAATCGGCTTCTTTAAAACTATATGATATTACAAAGTAGCAGAAAATATATGGGTTTTGACTGACTGCTACAATTGTTGCTATACATATATTTTTCATCATGTGGAATTTTCATTCTGTTAAATATTTTAAAAAATGTCATTGTAGACAATGGGTAATTGCACTACCAAAAGAAGACACCAGCTGACAACATAGTAAATACCAAATGAAGCCACCACGAGATCTTCCTCGTGGGGTTCAGATGGGACGGTAGCCGATATGGCCGTCCATTCATCGGTGCCGACAACATACATATTCTTTTTTAAAAACTGACCCGAGTGGTGGCGGTCGGCATCGGGCGACCGGCGATAATCCAACAACGATGATCGACAACGATTGTTGGATTGGCGGATGATTGCCGGAGATTGGTTCAGGAAAAAATTGAGAGAACTAGATTTCAAGTTTATATGTTTAATGATAGGCAATTAAGCCATTTATAATAGTTAGGACGATTTTTTAAAAATTTTAGGACATCAAATAATAACCCAACATTAAAAATTAAAAGTAAACTATGGACATTAGAAACTAATTAAACACTTTTAGAAACTAAGTTAGAAAAATCTCAAGGGATATGTGAGTAACACAACGTAGAAAGCAAAATAAATTTTAATCTTTGATAACTATGTGATTGTAAGATGTAAAAATGGGATTAGAAATATGGAAGTCATTCCACTAATAAATAATAAAAATGCTTCTCGCTTTATATATCTTAATAATTAAGAACGGATCTAGGGGTAGTCTCTATGTATGATCCTTCTCTTTTTCAGCAATGAAAATTACAAATTCATTCTAAATTATTAAAAAATTATTTTGAAATTTGGCCACACACTATTTTTAATCCTCAATCCGTCCCTGTTAATAATAATATCTTAATCTTAATAATCTTAATTTCTTTTTTTCACTTTGGTGTTTTTAAACAGTGGATGCCCTCCTCCTGCCGAGTTAGCCCCCGGTCTATCATCTACGAGTATGACCGTGGAAGCTCAGGATGATCACACCGACGGGGAAACCGAAAACAATAGCGAAGAATACAATAACACTACTGAACATTTGGTTGTCCCTGAGGAAGAAAATGATGATGGTGATGAGGTTTTTAATAGCAACGTCAATAGCACGAGGAGGGGTCTGAAGCAAGGGAAAACCAAATATAAGGGGCCTTGCCAGAAGACCAATCCCATAGACAAATGTTGGAGGTGCCGAAAGAATTGGTCCAAGCAACGTCGTAGGCTAGCCAAATGCGCTTTGGGGTTCGGCCGAAGAACAAGAGGTGGGGTCGAAGGAAGGATCTACGTCGTCACTGATAACTCCGACGATGACGTCCTCGAACCAAAACCAGGAACATTGCGGTATGCAGTGATCCAAAGGGAGCCGTTGTGGATTATATTTGCAAGGGACATGAACATCAAGCTGAACAAGGAGCTGATCATGACGAGCAATAAAACTATCGACGGCCGCGGAGCTAACGTCCACATTGCCTTTGGCGCGGGGATTACTATTCAATTTGTTTGTAATGTGATTATACATGGGATTCACATCCACCACATTGTGGCCACAAGTGGGGGATTGATTAGGGATTCAGTTGACCATTATGGGCATAGGACTCAAAGCGATGGCGATGGTATCTCCATCTTCGGCTCAAGCAATGTTTGGATCGATCATGTATCCATGTCTCGCTGCACTGATGGGCTAATTGATGCGATACAAGGATCTACTGCAATCACCATCTCCAATTCTCATTTTACCCACCACAATGACGTGAGTTAAATTTTATCTTGTTTTTTCTTTCAAAAATATAAGTACGTTAATTAACCAATATATATATATATATATATATATATATATAACAGGCAATTTTGCTGGGGGCAAGTGATAGCTTCTCGGGCGATCAATTTATGCAAATAACAGTAGCATACAACCATTTTGGACAAGGACTAGTGCAGAGGATGCCAAGGTGTAGATGGGGATTCTTCCATGTTGTAAACAATGACTACACCCATTGGCGTCTATATGCTATTGGAGGTAGCAAACACCCTACCATTATCAGCCAAGGCAATCAATTCATTGCTCCACACGAAAAAGAACTAAAGCAGATCACAAAGAGAGACTATGCTGGAGAAGATGAGTGGAGGACATGGATATGGAAATCAGAGAAAGACCACTTCTTGAATGGAGCTTATTTCATAGAATCTGGGGAAACAAGTTTGCGGCCAAACCCAGCTAAGAAGTTCATGATCACACCAAAACCAGGAGTATTTGCAACTAAGATGACCAGATTTGCTGGGGCACTTCATTGCAAACCTAGAAAGAAATGTTAGTCAAACCAATTAGCATATCGTCATCTACATACTTGTATTGGATTAAAACTCTTAACTAACTACGGAGAAAGATTCACTCATTCAAAAAACCAAAACGAAACAAAACAAAATGTTTGGGGATATATAGCTCAGAGAAGGTGACAATTGAAAAATATTTATATTATATGGTATACATGTAGATAATGATGAGTCGTGAACTAATTGCCATATCATTCCTCCTCACGTTTGTCTTTGTTTATCGACTTCTATAAAATCTCGAATTTTCTATTATACATATTATAGACGGATGTTATGGATATATATCTCATTCAAAACCGACTCAATCCGATTAGTGGTCTAAATTAGTCAAGAGAAAATAAAAGATAATGAAAAATAAAATATTGATTGACCCATTAGAATAATATTAAAACATGGACATGCCATCTCAAATATATTTAAGATTAATGAATGTGGTATAATTCGAGCGGACTCAAATCTATTAGTGTTCTAAATTGGTCAATAGTTAATTACTTGTAGCCTGCTTAACTTACGACCTATGATCATTACTATGTTTTTTTTCAAAATTTGTGCAAACAAAGATGTTTATAAAATAATTGATTGAATGAAATAAATTTTAAAAGAATACATGATTAAGAAGCAATTAGGTGTACCTATAATTTTATTTCCCTTGTATTTCCTGTTCTTATTTTATGTCATTTTTTTTATTTCCTAACACAAAATGCTAATTGTAATAGATATATTCAAAATTAAGTTGTAACTTTAAATTGTAACAACTAATACGTAAAATGTAACCTTAATTGACCCATTAAAAGTTATTGAAAGAATGATCATGTTGAGTTATGCTCCGGTTTGATTGATATGTCTCATTCAAACCAACTCAACTCTATTAGTATTCTGAATTATTCTTGTTAAAGAATATCGAAAGAACGACCGTGTTACATCAATTAAGTTTCTGAATAGGTCCAAAACCCTCAAATTATGAAAATGTAAACCCAATTGTGGTGTTAAAGTAATATTAAAAGAAGATTGATTTAGGGTGATTTTATATAGTTTGCAAATGAATAACATATTAGCCTCGTTTAGTGTGACGTCAGTGAATAATATGATTGAATAAACTTGAAAATATTGAGTGTGATGTGCATGTTGGTTATCTTTCCCATAACTACAAAACTTTCAACATAACAAAATTGATGTCATTGGGGTCAAAAAAATGTAGTAAATAACATTTATGAAGGTCACAATTTATTCTAAGTAACATATAAAACATTATAGAACAAAAACTAATTAAAATAAAAAAGTATAAAGGTTCAAAATAATTAATGAGTTTTTTAATAATAAAAATAATTTTTCTATAAATAAAAAAAGCTGTTTGAAAACAAATATTCCTCTTAAACTTAAAGGAAAAGTCTCTAAAAGTATATATATCAAATTCAAATCCTTATTTTCTTATATATAGTTGGAGAGATTTTTCTTTTTTGTCGTGATAGATATATAATAAATGATGTTGGGATTAGTTTGCATATGTCCTCCTTCACTGTGTTTTAAAATTGAATTAATGAGAGTAGACTAAAGTGCTGTGGAAAAAAGAATCGAATCAATATGTGGTTGGAAAGTTAATGGTTCTTGGACATCCGACCGGGAGGAGGTGCTGGAAAAGGTAGTTTTGGATTTCATCAAATCGTTATTTCAAGAAGAGGAGCGCCAGGATGCACTACAAGAATTAGACCACCTTGCGACAATTAGCTAACTGCGGCTAGGCAACCACGGTTTGAATTAAAAATCCAACAACGGTTCGTTTAAACATATGTTCGGCCCACATTGCCTCCAAGTTTGATGCTGATCAGTTTGACAACCTCAGATCAACATGTGCTTACTTAGAGAGTTACCGCAGAGGAAGTATGACATGCAGTTAATTCAATGAAACCTCTTAAGGCATGCACCGGGTGCCTATGGGTTCCCCCCAGTATTTTTCCAACAAGTTTGGTTGTCGATTAAAGGGGACGTAACGAGATTTCTCAGATGCCTTGCAGATGGGTACATTTAGTACTCGTTAATAGTACGGTTTACCTTTTTCTAATGCCCAAAGGTACCAATATCATGGTGCTTTTCAGTTTCATCCTATTTTGATATGTAATGTTTAAAACGGAAATTTTTTTATAAACATAATTAAATTGAAAATTACGTAAACAATTAAATTAAAACTTAAATAATTATGTAGCTCTAAGGACATCACCCCCGACTCTTGGTAACAATATGCTAATTTCTTCGATGAAATCGAAAAAAATCAAATCACGAACTCTAACCACAGAAAGTTTACCATTGTCTTTTTTCGCCAGGGATTTACAATAGCTTACTCGTTTAAGTTGGCTGGATTGCCCTGGCTAATCATGTTTGAGTTACTCAAAGTTCATTTTTTTTTTGGGGAAACTAATGATTCTATTATTTCATAGACATTTCCTATAAACATAAAGAGGGACAGCTGTGAGTCTAGTGACATTCATGCACTGGTGCTGTTCATGGTTGTCACCTACTGCTTCAATTTCCTCCTTCAATGGAGTTCTTCAGGTACTAGAAAGTTTCTGTCAATTTGTACTCTTAAAAAAGTTTAGTTATTTAGTGAGCTGTCTAGGTCTACGATTCTTGGAGTTTGCAAGCTCACTAGGTAGTTTGGATTGAGAATTTGACGATAACTCATTCTGCTAGATTGAAAGTATTTGGATCCCTAAGGATAGGAAGTGATCCGTGGATATAGTTTTGTTACTCATTTGAAATAAAATCACAAACTAATTGTTTACTTCTTTCAAGCAAAAAGCATACTTGATCACTTGATCACTTGATGGGTTCACCCCTAAATGGCTAGTGAACATTGATAACTGGTTGTTCTTTGATTCTAGAGGGTGGGGAATGAATGTTGGCGACTTACTTTTTAGTACATTCTCGGGTTTTTATGTGTTCTTGATTTAGTTCTCGATAACAAATCAGCAAGCAACTGAAGAATGCTGCTCTCTTTAAGACTCACTTAGTTTTAATTATAGCTCTCTATTTGATATTGATCTAAAAATTGATATGATGTGCTAAATTTGTATGTTCGGAGTTTAATTGATGAGTTCTTTGTATAGCCAGGAAGGGCATTCCATTGAGACATGTTTTGGGTTCAAGTAAAATGCTATTAGGATTGTTGGAAAATATGAACCAAACAGTGAGCTGCAGTATTGGTTTCCTGAAAGACGATTTTCCAGTTACGAACGTCGTTGAGGAGGTAATGATTGATGAGTGTACTCGTTTTAGTTTATACGGTGTTTGACGTGCTTTCTCTACCTTCCTTTCATCTCTGTTTCATCCAAATCGGACATCAATAAATACTAAACCTCCCAGGTTTCATAAATACTAAACCTCCCAGATTTCAGGCATATTCACATGTCAAGCATCTGTCGTTTTCTAATCCATCGACTGAAATTCAATTTACCAATATAGATTGAAACACATCATATTGGTTTGATGAATAGTCTGGTAATCTAAGAATATACAAGAAGTAAATAATAATAAACTGGGAGCAAGAGTTAGCTGGTAATCAGGTTTAAGTTCTCAAACCTTGCATCAGACAGAAAAAGAACTATCTACATTCGAAAAAAGGGTAAACTTTTGCAATATTTATTGTCTGCTGCTCCGTTTCCTTGTGGATAGTCGTTCTGTCATGTTTCCTGTTGAATCTACATCTGGAAATTCTGATTGCAAGTAGTGTTTCTGATTGCAGGTAGTGTTGGTGATTATTTGGGTGCCAAAATAGATGGAGAAACTTTCAAATATCTTATCAAATGGACCTCCTGAACGGTGGCAGGAGTATGTGCCTCTATTACGTAATTGCTGCGAGATGAGGATTGCCTCTACACATATGTATCTACGATTATGTACTAGTGTCACTGATAGCAACATGAAATTCTAAGTTTTGTACCATAAACAGAGCAACATGAAATTCTAATCATAGTAACATGCTTCAACTGCCCAAGTTTAAACGTCGAGACACTTTCTTCTTGCGCAGTCCATCAACCTTCGTCAACACTTCTTTTCTTTTGACATTTGTGACCCCATCACTAGATCCACTGCAACTTTCCTAGGAACCTTTCTGTAGGATACATCTAACCATATTGAACTAGTTCTCCAATTCGAACTTCCTCATCTAAATGCAATACCAACTGCACCATCACATTTAAAAAGTCGGGTGGAAAGTACATCTCCATAGGACAACTAGCCATGGCTAGGCGCCCCTAACTTGAATCAAGCTCTGTAGTGTCGGTGATAACACGATTATTGGTAGTCATTTTGACCCCATCTTGACTGACTTTTGATTCGGTTTGACCGGTTTTTTATCCCCTTACGTGATTGGTTGGAAGAAACAAGGGTTTTGTATTGCGTTTTCTCGAACGGACCATTTCGGTCCGTTCTACTTGCTTTCTCAGTGTTTTATTGAGCTATCAGGTATCCCATGGATAGAGGACGACGAGACGATTACAACGAGACCAACCGGGGCTCAAACGAAGGTCGGACGAGGGAGATATGTGCGATCGAAAAACAAAGTCCCGAGATGGAAATGAGGCTACACGTCGTGTGGAGTCCGTGTGGGTCCACACGGCGTGTGGACCCTAGAGAAAAGAGTGTTTAAGGGAACTTTTGGAAAGAGAGGGCAAATAATTCTAACAACAGTCATAACAATTGTACAGATCAGATTTCCCTCTCAACTCTCTCTCAAATAGAAGCCCTAGATGAGTAGATTGAGGAGAAATTGAAGGCCTTGGAGCTACCTTGGATTGAGTGGAGCTAGGAGTCAAGATTGAGGATCAAGAAAGCATCATCTTCAAGCCTTCTACCTAGATGTCAAGAATGGTGTTTGTAACCTCTCTTTCTCCTTTGAGTTTTGCCATGATAGGCTAGTTTGTATTGTTGCTAGACAAGAGATTATGTTGTTGCTAGGATGATACTCTCATGATGAGGGGTTGGATACTTTTGAATGTTGATTATGATTATGATGTGCTTGGATTATGGTGTTTGTAACCTAGTTTCTGCCATGGTTTGAAATAGGTCAAATCAATGCTCTCCTTTGCATGACTTTGCTTAGGATTGTGTTAGTTGTTAATCCAAGATTGAAGTAAGGTGTGTGTGGACCAAGCCACCTACCAATTCAACCTAATTTGAGGATTCCCTTAGTGACATTTTATTAAATAATTAGAGCACATTCCGGTAATCACTTAGGTAGTGACAACTTGAGTGATTGGGATGTTTGGGGGTGTCATATGGTGACTAGCATCTCTTGCTTGATATTTGTGGTGTCATTAAGTATTTCTAAGCACCTGGGAATTTTTTCGAATACCTTGTGTTCACTACCAATTGGTTTGATTACTTGCCAATTGGTAGTGGTGGTCATTACAAGACCCTGTCTTGTACGAATGTCTAGAGGAGAATCAATGTCATAGTTGGTTTCCATTGTGTCCAACTTGTGAATGGTATTTAAGCATCGAGTAGTCTCAAAACCTAGCAACATCTCATTTTAATTCTTGACCATTGCTTTTCTTTTTCTCAGCTAGTGAGTGTAGGTAGTTTGTAGTTTCTTTGTTGTTTCTTTGTAGTGATAGTTTATCTCCCTTGTTTGATGAACTAGACCATCAAATCTAGGTTGAGTAAAGTCTAACGAAGGGAGCTCAAGTGCAAAATCACCATGATACTTTTCAGGATTCATTTGGTTCTCATTTCTTGTCGACTAGTCGATAACTCTAAAAGTCAATGGTTTTATACACGAGCTGAATTCAACAAATACTGCTGCTACCTGCCTTGGCATTACATTTTTTATTGCCACAGGAAACACCTCATGTGATATAATGTGTGAATCATGAATTTTCAAGTCAAATGCCTTCTATTTCTTCAAGTCAACACATTGTTATATTTTTTGAATATCCATCTAGAACGGACATAGGCTTGAGAGTTTGCAACAATCAATCAATCTCTTGTTTGGCTAGAGTAAATAGTCCTACTGGACATTTTCTATTATCCAAAGGCAAAGATCTATCTTTATATTCATTTCCACCCAATCTTGTCTTGCCTTCAAGTTGTCTTTACTTTTTCCTTTATCATTAATAAGTGTCACAGAATATTATCACACACATATTTCTCAATATGCATTACGTCTAGGATATGGCGCAATAGATTGTGTTGCCAATATGGTAAATAAAAAAATATACTATGCTTCTTCCACTGTTTTGTTTCATTAGTGGCTGTTTTATGTCTTTTCTTTCCAATTTTAGGATCAATAATCGTTCCAAATGTGAGTTTATATCCTTGACTTGTTTAAGAATTTGAGTTCCAGCTAGAAAACGAGGAGGTAGCCTAAAAATCAAAAACTACTCATGAAGGAAGACTTAGTACTTTTTGGAAGACGGAATGGAGTGGTGTCAAAATTACAAGATGGACATGTTGTAGTGGTATGAGCGTTCCATCCAGATAGCGCGTCTAGTCCAGGAAAGTCACTAATAGTCCAAATCAGAGCTGCTTTCAATGTGAACAATTCCTTCTTTGTAGAGGATATTTGATATCAAACTCCTTCCAAACTTTCAACTCTTTTGGGTGTCGTACTTTACCATCATTTATGTGATCCGTTGAGTGCCAAACCATATCCCCCGCCAACATAGAAGACAAATATATCCTCTTCAACGAGAAATCCGACGAAAGTACTAAAAAACTTTAACCGGAATCTGCTTCTTCTTATAAGTTACGTTACTCCCAGTCTTTTTCTTCTTTTATTTAGAAGAATGACAGACTCGACACTCTTTGTCGTCTATAGGATCACTCCAGAACAACAAGCAATCCAATTTACAAGCATGTATCTTCTTACAAGTCATACCTAGTTCTTTCACCATCTTCTTTACCTCATAAATAGTTTTTGAAATTTGGGCTGACTCGAATGACATTGCTTTATCACTAATCTTATGCATATGTTTGATGTGGAACAAACATTTGAAAAATGACTACTTTGTGAAGTTCTTACAACCATCGTACAAGTGTTCTTCTCCATCCTTTATGAGACCGATAAATTCATCAGGGTCGGGATTAACTATTCCAGAACCGGAAGTATTTATTGTCACATCCTCTTCCCATACACAAGGGTCGTCCATAGTTGGATAGTCTTGTCTAATCACCCCTAATGCATCATGCACTAGATCATGCATTGCCTAAACATGACTAGATCGCACGGAAATATTGTCCACGTGAGTTGCAGTAGTATAAGAACCAACATTATTTAAAAAACTTGAGGTAGAAGATGTCCGTGCCTCACCACCTCCCATATATGTACCAAACTTTATAATGTCATGGAAACAATTTTCATAACAAGTGATCAAACACTATTTTCTTATTATAGAAGTTTTTGAACTTGCACTTAAAATAAAGGCACAAAATCACAATCCCCCATTGATTGCGTACAAAACAACATCCAAGAATTTTTGTACATCATCAAACTATTGGGGTTTGTGCAGGGCAAATTAATCCAAAATTTATTAATATTTGTCTAAGAGATAAATATAATATATTAATTAGATGAAAACATTTAGAAGTTGTGAAGTTTACGAACCAAGTGAACAACATTTTTATTATTGTTCAAATATGACGGGAATAAAACAAATGACGGTTAACTATGTTTATAGCCATTGCATGCCAAAATCCAATAATCATATTTTTTTATCACATGTTCCGGGTTGGACCAATAAAAAATTGCCAAGTGGCAGTGCAAGTGGGAAGACGGTGTAAAAGCTGGAGGGTCCATTTTAATTAGTCAACTGAGAACATTTGTCTTATTCCACCTTACTTTAGGTGGGTCATTTGGACATGCATTGGAGAGGTTTCTTCTCTTAAATTTGGAAATTTCGAAAATTTGAAGTGTGCATTGTGGATGCTCTTAGTATAACACTCTAACATATGATGATCTGATATGTTTTTTCATGTTTCGATTTGGGTCGGGTTGAGCTTTACCTGAAAAGTTAGAAAACCTGAATCTATGTATTGTGTTGATCCAAGATCACTTAATTCTATCTGGTTTAAACTTTTGGGTTATTCAAATTCCAATTGATAGGGTCATGCTAAATCAGTTTAGAACCCGATTTGATTTCCATCTCTAAACCCAACCCATCATCCACGACATAGTTTACTTTATCTAACTAAACTAATATTAGTTAAAACAAATTAATAAAATTGAAAATAAACTAAATTAGTGGTTCGCCAACTGCAGTGTTCAAATCTAACTAAAAAACTTAATAATGAACTATAAAAAACCCGTTAAATAGTGTAGCCGATTTGGGATTTATATAGTTTAATATAGCATTTGCTATTAATACAAGAGGATAAAAAGTGGCGGAATGATACATTGTTCGATTTACTACTGGAGGGGAAGGGTTTCGATTCTTGCTTATAGTTGAAAGTCCACAGATTGTAGAAATAATTTCTTAATTCATAGGTGTCAGTTGACATCTTTCAGTTAGAGCTCTCAAACGGGCGGATTGGGCAGATTGTGAATCGAATTAGTTGGATTGTAGATTCGTCAGATTACAGACTCGTCGGGTCACAAATTACTAGTATCATAGTTCATCGAGTCTCGCATTCATCGATCTACGTATAGACGGGTTGCCAGTTAAATGGGGTTGTCCATCGCCCCCCAATAAATTTACATTTTATGGCTATTTGTTTATCAAGCAAAAACAATTCATTTCTAGGATTTATGATTTATGATTTACATTTGAAAGTTTTAAGGGCAATATTTGATTTCGTCTTCATGAATATAATCACAGAAAAACTAAATATTAAAAATTATTAATAGTTTTCTAAACTATTCTGATTTACATTTTAAAGTTTTAGAGGCCATAATAGATTATGAATTGTTGAAATTTAATCCAAAAAATAAATAAAATAAATTAGTCCATATAAATGAGAGTATGTGATACTTCTATAATAAAATAATCTTCATATATATATAGTCTTTCTCTTTTTACATATTTATTCCCTCAATATACTTTTCAATTTTCACTCCTATCATTTTTTCTATATTTATCCCTTTCCGTTTCACCTCACTCACTTTCATTTTCCTATAAAAATTCTATTCCCTCATTCTTTTGACATATTTTCTCTCCATTTTTTTCTACATTTTATTTTTTAGTTAAGAAGATAAATTTCAGATCGCAAATTATTCTATTTCATATAATATTATAATTGTACATAAAGTCACGCACCTTCTCAAATGGAAAAATTGTTGGTCCCGGATAATTGATGTGCAACAAAAATATGTACCACCAATATTAAAGCACCACAAAATTAGTTGGATCTCTAACCAACTAATTGAATTCCCACCAATATTAACCCCCACCTCCAATTTAGTGCACATGGAAATTAGTTGGGGATTCAACTAATTGGATGTCACAACCAATTGCTTTCAATTGGTCTCCCCACATTTCTAGTATAAAAGGGAAGCTAGTGCATCCCATTTCAATCATCCCTCTCTTCTTCCTTTCTCACTTCTCTAAGTGTTGTAGTGTAGCAATTTTCACTTGTTTAATAATTGAGATAAGTTATCTCAATTGGGTAGATAGGTGAGCGGTAGAAAGTCCCGTAAATGTTTTACCGTGGTAGGAATACTTTCTTGTGAGCGATAAAATAGTGAGTAGTTGTTTCGGGGTTGGGAAACACTTGAGAGACACTATTTTGGATCGGCTCGGATCACCTTGTAGCTACCTTGTTATAGTGAAGAAGTGCTCGTAGCCGTCGCGCCGCCGTAGATGTACTCTCCGCATTGGAGGGGAACTACGTAAATCCCGTGTTATTTACTTATCGTTTTGTGCTTGGCAATTTCGAGAATATTCGTTATATATTGCATTATTAATATTACCACAGTAAATTGGTCTAAGGAGGTTGGCTTAATTATCGTCATTATGGTATTGCGGTGGTAATCACCCATCCATAGTGATTTTAAGTGTGGCGGACTACCGCCACTTCCAACTTACCCGGGAAATATTTACGGTGTGTGGTTTATTAGTGCAATATATTTACTCTATTCTCGTCCGCCGCGCCCCAACAAAGGGTATCGGAGCACGGTTCATTATGGAGGCAACGCCAAGCAAGATGGTTAGTTTGAACGGTACAAACTTTCATATTTGGAGAAGCAAGATGAAGGATCTCCTGTTGATGAAAGATTTGGATCTACCGTTGTCATCGTCAACTAAGCCAACCGCTAAGAGTGACGGGGATTGGAAGCGCGAGCACGAGAAGGCGTGTAGTTACATTCGACACCATGTCGATGATAACGTACGCAATCACATCGCTGGAGAGACAGATGCTTTGAAGCTTTGGAAAAAGCTGGAGGGGCTTTATGCTTCAAAGACCGGCAACAACAAACTCTTTTATCTCACGAAGATGGTGCAGATGAGATACAAAGAGGGCACTTCCGTTGCCGATCACTTGAACGACGTTCAAGGGATCATTGACCGCTTGTCGGGAATGAACTTAAAACTCGAAGATGAGGTGACGGCTCTTTTGATTCTGGCATCCCTACCAGAATCATGGGAAACCTTGAAGATTGCAATCACGAGCTCTGCTGCAGATGGTGTTGTCACCATGGAGGATGTCAAGAGCGGAATTCTCAACGAGGAGATGAGAAGAAGATCTCAAGGTGTCTCTTCCTCATCATCACGGCCGATGTTCTAGCCGTAGATGGGAGAGGAAGGAGTGAGTCGAGAGGCTCAAAGAAGCGAGGGAAGAGCCGAGGGAAGTCCAACAAGTATGCAAACATCACTTGTCACAACCGCAAACGAAGGGACACATCCGGAGGTTTTGCCCACAACTTAGGCAAAACGGAGGTGCCGACGGTGACAATGCTAATGTTGTTGAGGAGCTCATGCTTGTCTATGATGAAGATTTTGTCAACCCGACAACCCAGGAGACCACTTGGGTGGTTGACGGCGGTGCCACCATCCATGTATCGTCAAGGCGTGAATTTTTCTCATCTTACTCACCGGCAACTACGGTGTGGTAAGGATGGGAAATGGAAACCTCTCCAAGGTCGTTGGAAAAGGAGATGTCCGCCCGGAGACAATGGAAGGTGCGAAGTTGGTGCCGCGAGATGTTAGACATGTCCCGGACATGCGTCTAAATCCGATTTCGTGGACAAGCTGGACGGGGAAGGTTATTGCCATACCTTCAAAAACGGTCAATGGAAACTCACCAAAGGCGCATTGGTGGTGGCAAGAGGCAAGAAGCAGTCTAAACTGTACGTGACAGAAGCCAAGATCTCCCTAGAAGTTGCAAACTCAACAGAGATTGTCGACGACGTCGCGTTGTGGCACAAACGCCTTGGCCACACGAGCGAGAAGTCCATGGTAAAGCTGGCAAAGAAGAAGGTTATACCTGGACTGGATCATGTCCACCTGGAGAGATGCGTCGATCGTTTGGCGTGAAAGCAAAATCGAGTTGCTTTCGAAGTTCTCCACCTTCTAGAGCGAAGAACGTGCTAGATTTGGTTCACTCGCATCTTTGTGAAGCGATTCCAAATCCCTTGGTGGCGCACGTTACTTTGCTACGTTTATTGATGATCACTCGCGGAAGACATGGGTATATGTTCGAAGACGAAAGATCGTGTGCTAAACGTTTTCAAACGTTTTGTTGCATTGGTGGAGAGGGAGACTTGCCGTAAGCCGAAGTGTCTACGTACGTACAATGGTGGAGAGTACATTGGGCCATTCGATGCCTACTGTAAAGAGAAGGGAATCCGACATCAGTTTACACCTCCTAAGACTCCGCAACTGAATGGCGTGGCGGAGCGGATGAACAAAACCTTGATGGAGAGAGTCAAGTGCTTACTCTCCCACTCGAAGTTACCGCACTCATTTTGGGGAGAAGCACTACTTGCCGTAGTGCATGTTTGGAACCTTTCACCTAGCGTTCCATTAGATTTTGAAGCCCCCGAGAAGATTTGGTCGGGAAGAGATGTCTCGTACAAGCATCTTCGAGTGTTTGGTTGCAAGGCCTTTGTTCACATTCCGAGGGATGAGAGGTCGAAACCGGATTCCAAGACACGACCGTGTGTTTTTATTGGATATGGTCAAGATGAATTTGGCTACGGATTCTTTGACCCTATCCGGAAGAAGCTCATTAGGAGTCGTGATGCCGTGTTCATGGAGAATGAGACCATCAAAGACATTCGAAGGTTGGGAGAGATGCTCCTAACACCGATGCTAGCTCAATACCCGAGAAGTTAGAGCCTCCAACACCCGATGTTGGAGAAATTCATCCGCAGGTAGCCGAACCCGAAGCCCCCCTTGATGTTCACTCGATGATCCTAATGATGATGATGGTTCTCATTATCAACCGCCGGCCGCCGAAGGTTCTCCGCCCCGAACGAGATCCGGAAGAGTCGTGCAACCCTCTACGTATATTCATCAAATGAATATGTCTTATTCACTGATGGGGGAGAACCAGATAGCTTCGAGGAAGCTATGAAGGATGGACACAAGCATAAATGGATGGAAGCAATGGAGGATGAGATGAAGTCCCTACACGACAACAACACATTTGAGCTTGTGAAGTTGCCGAAGGGGAAGAGAGCTTTGAAGAACAAGTGGGTGTTCAAAATCAAGCATGAAGAACACAATAGTAAACCACGGTTCAAAGCTCGGCTCGTTGTCAAAGGCTTCAGTCAAAGGAAGGGCATCGACTTTGATGAGATATTTTCACCGGTGGTGAAATTGACATCCATTCGTACAGTGCTCGGGTTTGGCGTCAAGTTTCAACCGGAAGTTGAGCAGATGGACGTGAAGACTGCCTTCCTCCATGGCGATTTGGAGGAAGATATCTATATGGAGCAACCGGAAGGCTTCAAGAAGAAGAAAAAGAGGATTTCGTGTGCAAACTTAACAAAAGTTTGTACGGCTTGAAGCAGGCACCACGACAATGGTATAAGAAGTTCGAGTCTGTTATGGGGGAGCAAGGGTACAAGAAGACTACTTCAGACCATTGCGTGTTCATGAAGATGTTTGGTGATGATGATTTCATCATCTTGTTGCTCTATGTTGACGACATGCTAATTGTTGGCCGGAATGTTTCTAGAATCAACAACTTGAAGAAGGAGTTGAACAAGTTTTTTGCTATGAAAGACTTGGGGCCTGCGAAGCAGATTCTTGGGTTGAAGATTGCACGGAATAGAGTTGCCAAGAAGATCTGGTTGTCGCAGGAGAAGTACATTGAGAAAGTACTCCAACGATTCAACATGAACGGTGCAAAAGCGGTTAGTTGTCCTCTTGCTAATCACTTTCAACTTAGCACCAAACAGTGCCCGTCTACTGATGCAGAGAAGACGGAGATGAAAAGTATTCCATATGCTTCAGCGGTGGGAAGTCTGATGTACGCTATGGTGTGTACACGGCCGGATATTGCTCACGCAGTCGGAGTTGTCAGTCGGTTTCTTTCAAATCCTGGAAAGGAACACTGGGCAGCCGTGAAGTGGATTTCGAGATACCTTCGAGGTACCTCCAAATTTTGTCTTTGTTTTGGAGATTCTAATCCCGTACTTGTCGGCTACACGTATGCGGACATGGCAGGTGACGTTGATACACGGAGGTCCACTTTCGGATACCCGATTACATTTTCGGGGGAGTCAAGTTTCTTGGCGTCAAGGCTACAAAAGTGTGTAGCGCTTTCCACTACCGAAGCCGAGTTTATTGCCGCAACGGAAGCTAGCAAGGAGCCGTTGTGGATGAAGAAGTTCTTGAGTGAACTTGGGTTCCAACAGAACGACCGCAGCTTGTTCCGTGACGCAGAGCGCCATACACCTTGCGAAGAATTCGACGTTTCATTCTAGGTCCAAACATATCGATGTTCGATATCATTGGATTCGAGATGTGGTGGAGTCGAAGCAACTACAACTCGAGAAGATCCATACTGATGAGAATGGATCTGACATGTGCACGAAGAGTCTTCCAAGAGAGAAGTTTGAGTATTGTCGATCAGCAGCAGGAATGACCGAGAGTCTTAATTAGCCGGGAGGGGGAGAATTGTTGGTCCCGGATAATTGATGTGCAACAAAAATATGTACCACCAATATTAAAGCACCACAAAATTAGTTGGATCTCTAACCAACTAATTGAATTCCCACCAATATTAACCCCCACCTCCAATTTAGTGCACATGGAAATTAGTTGGGGATTCAACTAATTGGATGTCACAACCAATTGCTTTCAATTGGTCTCCCCACATTTCTAGTATAAAAGGGAAGCTAGTGCATCCCATTTCAATCATCCCTCTCTTCTTCCTTTCTCACTTCTCTAAGTGTTGTAGTGTAGCAATTTTCACTTGTTTAATAATTGAGATAAGTTATCTCAATTGGGTAGATAGGTGAGCGGTAGAAAGTCCCGGTAAATGTTTTACCGTGGTAGGAATACTTTCTTGTGAGCGATAAAATAGTGAGTAGTTGTTTCGGGGTTGGGAAACACTTGAGAGACACTATTTTGGATCGGCTCGGATCACCTTGTAGCTACCTTGTTATAGTGAAGAAGTGCTCGTAGTGTCGCCGCTCGCCGTAGATGTACTCTCCGCATTGGAGGGGAACTACGTAAATCCCGGTGTTATTTACTTACTGTTTTGTGCTTGGCAATTTCGAGAATATTCGTTATATATTGCATTATTAATATTACCACAGTAAATTGGTCTAAGGAGGTTGGCTTAATTATCGTCATTATGGTATTGCGGTGGTAATCACCCATCCATAGTGATTTTAAGTGTGGCGGACTACCGCCACTTCCAACTTACCTGGGAAATATTTACGGTGTGTGGTTTATTAGTGCAATATATTTACTCTATTCTCGTCCGCTGCGCCCCAACAAAAAGAAAGGAAAACAATATTTCATGACACTCAAACTGAATATGAAGAAGGCCTACGTCGAATGACCATTTCTATTTTCTCTTATGCATCATCTTGGCTTCTCTAATCAATGGAACAATTGGATTCGGGGATGTCTTACCATGACCTCTTTGTCAATCATTGTTAATGGCAATGATTCCTCTCTTTCTCACCATCATGTGGTCTCTAGGAAGGAGACCTGTTATGACCACTTATGTTTACTATTTGAACTAAAGGTTTAATATTTTTAATAACATCTTCTATTTATTCACGCCAACTCACCAGAATTTGCCTAAATCGACATTTCCCGATTCTTTTCTATATCCTATTCGCTGATGTTAGTTTTTTTCCTATGCCTCGTGCCCAGACTACCAGCATCTCTTCCAACTACTTCGAACTTATGAGTTGCAAAGCGGTCAACGAGTCAATTTATCTAAATCAGTTATTTTTTTTAATGCTAACACCACCTTGATTGCAACAACTACGAGGAACCCAACTCCAAATACCCAGTATTAGTTTTTGTGATAAATATTTGAGGTTACCCACTCAAATCCCTCAAAATAAAGCGAATAGCTTTCGTTACATTGAAGATTGAGTGGCCACTATTTTCCAGGGTTGGATGGGGAAATGCCTCTCCCCCGCTGGTATGCATGTGCTTATAAAGTCTATAACCTCATCCCTACCCTTGTTATGCGATGTCTATGTTCAAATTTTTGGATTGCTTCTGTTACCGTCTTAATAAATAGGCCGCACATTTTTGGTGGGGTGCCCATCCACCACTAGGAGATTTGACAAGAAATCCTCGAATTCGCTTCGATTCATCAATCTCTCTTGGCTTCCCTCAGCTGGCACCTGCTTCATTTTCCTACTAGGACAATTCGTACAGCCGCTAAGAGATCATCACCCAGCCGGGGATGGATAAGAATCATGTGCGGGCGTGAACTGCTCCTAGCTAACTCTCGTTGGCTTGTCGGTGATGGCAACTTGATTCATGTACTGGTAAATTGGATTCCCTCAAACCCACCTCACCCTCCGGTTCCGAACCCTCTCACTTACCCCTTCCCTAACTAGGTTTGTGATTTAATCACAAAGGATGGGTGGAATTCAGAGCTACTAACTAAACGTTTTTGCCTCAATCTGTACATGCAATTCTATCAATTCCTCTGCCTCTTTCTATGGTGCATGACCTATGGGTGTGGGTGCATTGTAGCTCGGGTAATGATTTGCCCTTCTCCGGATATCGACTTTTTTAACAACGTCAGAACGCCATCATTCCCCCAAAAATCAAGACATGTCCTTACTGATCCGGCCCTATAGGCAAAAGTTTGGGTGTTACCAATACCAGCGAAGCAAAAATTCTTTCTTTGGAACATTTTCTCTTAAATTCTACTAACTTGCGATGCTCTTAGGCAATCTAGCCAAATTTCCATGTCTAGGGTCTCCCAAACGAGACCCTAACACACCTTTGCTTCTCACATCAAGTTAATATTCCTTTGGCGCGAGAAGTTGGTTGTGTTGATCTTGTACAAAACCGGGATAATCACATCACTTTCTGGCGCAGATTACACCAGCATAACCCTCACGCAGCAATCAAGATCATATTTCTTTGGTGGAGGACTTGGAACTCTCACAATACTGTAGTTTTTAAGAACTACCAAATCTACACTGACCTTGGTAAGACAATTCGATTACCAATCGTGAGAGGCAGTGGTTCTTCTTAAAAGTTCGGTTCAGGATGACTCACTGGCACTGACCGAGGGTATGGTGAAATTGGAATTTTGATTCATCATCACTGTGGCTCACTTCAGTCTGTAACTGGTCAAGTTTTGCCACACTATAGAAACCCACTTCTGCTAAAACTCATTGGTATCCGTCAAGCTCCCTTGGTTGCTCAAGTTTGCTATATACCTTGAAGCCTATGCTATCTTTTCCAGATTGTGCAGAGGTGGTCCACCTAATCACTTCATTATTTGAGGACATTCACGATGTTTAACTGCTTCCAGAATGCCAAAATATCTTCACTCTCTTCCTTTAGTTACTCTTACTCATATCTCCCCTTCGCATAACTGCGCCGCCCATTTATTAGCACGCGAGGCTCTTCATTATTCGAAAACTCTCATCTTTTTCTTCTTACCCGTTGTATA
This sequence comes from Linum usitatissimum, assembly GCA_030674075.2. Lineage (NCBI taxonomy): Eukaryota > Viridiplantae > Streptophyta > Magnoliopsida > Malpighiales > Linaceae > Linum > Linum usitatissimum. The sequence continues at coordinate 5,023,834 of JAUJYP020001424.1, forward strand.
ACCCATTATGTGATTCGATTTTTCTCTATGAGTGTGATAACTTTCGATTTTCCACATTCATCGCCCTCACTTAAGCGATATTTCATGCATTTTAGTATAGTTTTGGGTAGATTTTTAGGGTTTTTCTTACATTTTTAGTTTTACATCGTTTGCGGTATTTCATGTCGTCTTGGAGTGTTTTAACAGATTATAGGTACTTGACGACATCGAGGCATTATTCAGAAGCTATATAACATGCATGGACGAGCTAGAACGAATCAGAGGATCAAAATCTACAAATGCTGAGTTTTGTTACAAAACGCGCCTTAAATTGGCACAGAACTGGCCTATACATACCGCTTTAGGTGCACCTGGTGCCAGACACCAGTAGCAAGGATCCCCACTCTTATTTAAAGACTAGCCCGCTTTCATTATGGGAGACCTTTTTGGATGAAATTGATAGCATAGTTGAAAGTGTTTTGAGAGACGAGAAGACAACAAATTCCGGGAGGTCGGATCTAAAGATATAATTAAAATTGACGAATCCGGTTCTTAGAAGTCCTTCAGTGGAATTAGATTTTTTAGATTCCTTCTTCTAAACCTAAATCCAATTTTTTCCTTTGTTGATTTGATTTGTTATTCGAAGTTATGATTAGCTAAACTCCTCTTGTTTATATTAGATAAACGAATGATTTCTTGACTTTGACGATGTATACGATTTGGATGAATTTCAGTTTATGTTTGATTTCGTTCCTGTTCTTGTTCTTACTTGATCAAATTGAATAAAACCTTTTTAGATGTGTGATTTACTCCAAAGATCTTACTTATCTAGAACACCAAAATTAAACAATTAGTTTATGTGTTAGCCCTCAGAAGGGAGCAAATCGACTAGTCTTTCGTGTCAGAGATTCTTGTTTGTTTTATCGCCTTGCAAATTTTAGCTCTTCGTCTTGAAAGAGTAGACTGACACATGCAAGCTTCAAGCGTATCATCAATCTACCTTGAGAAGCATCTCTTTCAGCAAATTCGTTCGGAAATAGTATGGACCATACTTAGTCGAAGCTGCCATTAGCGATCGTGCGTATAAGTTGAAGTTGTCACGCAGGTCTCGTGTACATCCACTCCTCCATGTTAGTTACCTCAAAGCTGCTCGTGGAGATGTTTCCAGTATGTTTCCCGCCCATCTCCCGAAGGTCAAGGAGAGCATACCTGAACCTATTGTTGTGCTTCAACGATGGGTGCGCCAAAGAGGAGACAGAGTGTTTATTCTCTGGTCTCGCATGACCCCAACGGATGCTTCATGGGAAGATTGGTAGGCCATTCAACAAAAGTTTATGAACATTCTTGAGGACAAGAATTCTTTGTAAGGGGAGGTCGTGTCACGTGCATGCTTGCACGTGTGTCGAGTCAGTTGTTATTTGATTATTATTGTTGTTCAATTATTACTTTGGCTAGTTTCGGTTAGTTACTTGGTTAATAGTAGAGTTAGAGTCGGACTCTTATTGTTATTGTGCGAAGGGTTTAAATTGTTGTGTGGATGGGAGAAGGATTCATTAGGAAATTAATGATAAAAAACTCCAATGCTCTTATTCTTCTTCTTCCTCCTCATCACATCAGCCTTCCTATCTTCTTATTCTTCTTCTACTTATATTTCTTCAACACCTATGTTAATTTGATCTGCCGAGCCAGTCAACACGACTCGCTTAATTACACTAGAACAAGCTACAACTTCCAAGGATCCAACAAAAGAAACACCTTAGGGATACAGACTTTGGGGACGGCCAGACCTGGTGGTAATGAGGATGATAGCGGCCCATAACACATTAGTGTCAATGCCTGGTCGATCCTACCAACGACATTTCAAAGGAAGGATATGTTGATCAGTTGGAACGAGGGTTAGATGACGTCCGTTGATCAATTGTCGACCATACATGGCAAGGAAAAAACCCTGAAGGCTTCGTTCAACTAATTGCGCAACTTACGGAGATTCAGAGAGTTATAAACAATATGGCTGGTAGAATGGAGAGGCTGGAGCTGCCAATGAATGATCGAGGAGTTTTGGGACCATATGGTGTTGGCGGGGGTGGAGACTAGTGGTTTCAAAGACCTCGAGTTAAGATTCATTTTCCAAAATTTATAGGAGGCGAACATCCCACAACCTTGGTGTGTTGTGTAATGACCTCGATTATTAGCATAATTATTCCCGCTCTAAATGACGTTTTTCGATGTTTGGATGTCTCACTTTGATCGTATTCAAGGTGTTTCGTGCATATTTGGTCCCACTTGGCCCCTTGGGCCGTATTATGTTTTTGTATGTTTTTCGTACATTTAGGTGTCATGTGATGACTTAGGATGAATCAACACATGAAGGGGAGGATGGAATAACTCAGTACATTCAACTTGGAAAGAAAACGTTACTGTTTAATATTTTAAACATAACTCATCGCTCGGAAGTCAGATTGATGCAAAGTCAATGGCGTTGGAAAGATAATTCGATTCCCTACAATTGTTATGATGACGCCATGGTCAAATACCGTGTACTTAAAGAACCTTCTGCTCTTCTCGGTCGTGTCCTTTTTCAAAAACGTCGTGTCCATTTTAGAACACTCCACATCCTCTTAGAGACATGTCATATCTTTATGGAACACACCACGTTCTCCAAGGACACGCCACATACTTTTGGGACGCCATGTCGTTTGCCCAGGCGAGATTTTTAGCTTAATCCTTCTCCAACTTGGTCCACAAGCCTGTAAATACCCCAAAGACCCCCTAAGGACGAAATATACTTCATTATACACATATTTTCGAGCACTTAAAGAGAGATAGAGTTCCAAAGAGATGATTAAAGCGAGAGGATCAACCACGACTGGCGAAGGGCGAATCATCAATTCGAAGATTGGGATTTCCACAAAGAACATGTCTTCTTCTCCGATTTTTCTTCTCTTCACTTGTGATTTATTTTTCGAAACCATGAGCAGCTAAACTCTTTGTGTTCTTTGGATTAGTTGAAACTTTATCTTAGACTTTCTATGGATGATGGGTTTCTAAACCTTTGATATTGCTATCGATGTTATTCAAGATTATCTTGTGTTCTTGCTAAACGTAATTTCATATTCATTCTCGTCTGATCATCTTGATTGAATATCTGTCATTGATTTATGGGTGCGAGAGAAACATCGTTCAATTGGTCACTTAGGAAGAACTCTAGGTTACTCTTTAGCTCGAGAGAGGAGCGTTTAATCTAGACTTTTTATATCATTTATCGTTGTGACATTTCATCAAACACCTTTTGGTGTGCTATGCTTGGGTGTAGATTAGATCGAGAGAGGAGTCTATGGTCGAGCAAAATACATCCTTAGAGGTGCAACAGTGATCTAAGACTATCGTAGTAAATTTCCAATCCATTATAACCTGAATAATTGAGATAGCATATCGTTCATCCATGCATTACTAGCGTTAGCAGATTCGAGTCCGAACAACCTTCATCCAATCTTGCATTTTGATTTGTTTTATTTCAGTCATTAGTTGATAGTCTGATACACCAACATAAAAGCAACCAATCACTCATTGTTACTTGGTCTAGTTTGCATATCTAAGTTGAGTAATAGCGTTAGAAATACCCTAGGGAAATAAACGATTCCATTAGAGCAATCTAGTGGGTATTTGGTCAGCGGGGTAAAATCCGCTCGTCACTTTGCCGAGCACTTTTTGAATATTACCAAACAATGGAGGACGATAAGGTACTTTTGGATTTAATATGAATGGAGGGAGAGGCTCAACTATGGCGTCAAGTCATGAAGGAGTAGGGACTAGTTATGTGGGAGTAGTTGAGAGCTGGATTGTATTCTCGATTCGGTCCTTCCCAATTCTAGAGCCCCTTTTGCGAGCTCACGAAATTACATCAAACAATGACTGTGAAGGAGTATCAAGCAGAGTTCGAGCGACTCCTTTGTCAGAGTGGGGAAGCTTTCTCTAAAAGAACAAGTAGCATGTTTTGTTAGTGGGTTAGATAAGAATATTCGCGGGGAAGTGCAAGCTCCCGAGGATCTCTCGAGCGCAATTGGGATAGCACGCCTATTGAAAGAGAAGGGTGAAGGATTCATCTTCCTTTCCATATTACTCAACTCAATGACCGGGGTGGAAACACCTGAAACTATGAAGTTGACCACCACCATGAATTATCACCAACAAAAGACCCTTGTGGCGACAGGCAAAAACCATAATTTTTTAAGTGCTAGGATGGCTAGGAAACTTGCATTAGCACCTAGGATACATACCCAATTCACAATCCCCATGGGCAACAATGAGGTGTTGAGAAGTCCAAGACATTCTTCAAGCATGGTAATGCAAGTCCAGGGTATGTACTCACACATGGATGACCATATTCTCCCTATACCTATGTATGATCAAATTTTTGGGGTTCAATGGCTTCAGAAAATTGGCTCCATCAAGTGGGATTTTAATTACTTGATGATGGAACTTTTGTGGATGGATAAGGGCATGCAGCTACATGGCCAACAGACTCCCAAGTCATGTGTATTTGACGAGTATACAACTTTGAGGGAGGTCAAACTTCACAATGATGGTTTCGTTCTCTACATGTTAGCTCATACAAGGACCAAAAAAGAAATTGGAGAGGAAGTCTTAGACCATGACCTTGCTTACTTGATGGAGGAGTATAATGGCTTATTTTTAGAACCTAGGGGCCTTCCACCCAATAGGAAGGATGATCACTACATCCCTTTAATATCAAATAGTGAACCCATCAATAACCGACTGTATAGGTACCCCTATTACAGGGATGAGAAGATCACCAAGTTAGTGGAACAATTGGTCGCCACGGGAGTCATACGACATAGCCAGAGTCCATACTCATCAAAGAAGCATAATGGGTGGTAGATAATGTGTGTGGATTATCGAGCACTCAACAAAAACACTGTCAAAGACAAGTTTGCAATCTCTGTCATTGATGAACTCTTTGATGAGTTACACGGTGCTAGTTACGTCACCAAACTTGACTTGAGGTCCGGGTGTTATCAAATAAGAGTAGCAAACAAGGACATACCAGAGATTTACAAGTGTCTCGTAATTTCGTTCAGCCTCACTAATACTCAATCAACGCTTCAATCACTCATGAATGCGGTATTTCACTACTTACTTGGTCGATTCATTTTGTATTTTTTGACAAAATTCTCGTGTACAACAAGACTAAGGAAACTCACATGAAACACTTGGCCGAGGTGTTTGCTATATTACAAGCACATACCTTATTTATAAAAGGGGAAAATGTTCATTTAGGAGCTAAGAAGTATATTATATGGGGCACATCATAACAATAAGTGGAGTGGTTACCGACCCCTACAAAATCAAAGCAATGACGGACTGGCCGGAGCTAAGATATACATAAGCCTTGCATGGATTCCTTGGCTTAACGAACTACTACTGGAAATTTGTCAAGGATTATAGATCGATTGTAAGGCTGCTGACTCAAATTTTGAAGAAGGGAGGATTTATGTTGGCTGACATGGCGAGGGAGGCCTTTGCTCGCCTCAAGTGTGCCATGGTCTCTGTGACACCCCAATTTTGGGTTGCTCTTCGGTTCTAGATGTTTGAAGAGGATTGTAGGCTGAGATGTCAATCACGGGTGTGCTGATTGGCATCACGATAATGGTAGCAAGGGAGACCACATGCGTGACTGGATGGATACCACAGGTGTGGTCAGAAGACTCACACCACTATGACTGTCAAGCGGTCACATGCGTGGTCAGAGGCTCACCAGGGGCATGGTTAGCTTCTAACCATGGGTGTGGTGAGTAATGTACATAAAGCCTCCATGACTTTAGTTCGTCAGAAACCCTATTCTCTTCTTTGTTTTTCCTGAGAGCTTGGTCAGTTGAAGGAAGAATCAAGAGGAGATTGTTCCCCGGCTGAGAGTTGAGATCTAAAGGGTCAAGGAGGTCATCCCTCTAAGTCTTTAGAAGTTAATTAGATTACCTCTTTCTCTTAGTCTCTTAAGCTTTGGGTACCGACTTTTTCCTGATAGTTTGAGTTTTACGATCAATCATGGGGTTGTCTCCCTTTGATCAATTAGGAGAGGAGATCTAGGCACTTGGACGCTTCCCTCGATTCAGACCCTTTAGGAAAGCTACCAGAGGTGGGGGTTCATGTGTATTTTATGCCTTTATCTAGTAGAATCTAAAGTTAGGAACATGGGACCATCTTATTCGTTTCCGTTTGATGAATGATGATCTGTGAGTAAGGGCTCTCGAGGCTGTACAATAACGTGTGAACTACTGTACTGAAGGTGTAATGTTGTTGAGCATGAAGCTTATAAGGACTGAACAGTGGTGTGTGATTCACTGTTAAGAACATGATAATATAGGTCTAGATAGACTAGGTAACGATGATGTGAATGCATTGGGCACCCACCCCCGGATTGTACAATACCTTAGGTTCATGATGTGTCGAGTATGCCTACATATGGTGTTCACATGGTTTAGGGTAGTTTCATGGTTTGATTCACTATGAGGCTATCCGCATGATGGAAGGGTGGCTAACGATAGGTAGCATGATTTTCATACCAGTAGGGTCACATTATTATACTAGGACTAGAACGATCTCTCTGTTTTATCTATGTGAGTTCTTTCTTTCTTTCCCAATCACTATTCTACACGGTGATTGCTATACACTTAGTGCTTATCACTGACCCCGTTTACTTGTGTTGTTTGTGCAAATTCTGTTCCTTCAAGAGTGATGCCCCTTAGGTGGACTAAGCGTACGAAGAAAGTATCTCAACCGAGGGGCTTTGGGAATTCAAGAGAGTGGTACTTGGAGGATTTTTGACCCCGTTGCTGTTCATGAATTTTTATGCTAGTTTTCAGACTGTATTTTCAGGATCCCTTGTGTTTTGGGATAAAACTTTGTGTCATTGCTTAGTACTATTATAGTGTTTTTATCCCTTTTGTTGCTCATTGGTAGATTGAGATGTTGTCTCTTTTGATGATTTATGCATAAGAACTATAATTCATGTTGATGCATTTATTATTTTTTCTATTTGGTTGAATGTTTGGTCAAGTGGAACCCGTGGTTTAGTATGCATGGGTTGAATTGGTGGTTCGACCGGGTCTTTTAGGGGAGGGTTCCATAGTCTTGGCGCTAGTGTTGAGGTTACCCAATTTCTCCTAACCCTTGGTTGTTGAATGTGATGCATGTGTTAATGGTGATCAGTGTCGTTTAATGCAAGATGGGCGAGTGATTGGTTATTTTAGTCAAGCTTTGCAAGGAAAGGCTCTCGCTCTATCTGTGTGAGAAGGAGATACTAGCTCTAGTTCTCAGCGTGAAGTATTAGCGTCCATACTTGTTGGGCCACATGTTCATTGTCAAGACAAATCAGAGACGTTTAAAGTACTTACTCAGAGCAGAAAATTACCACTCCCATGCAAGATAAGTGGTTAAAAAAATTAATGGGGCTTGACTTCGAGATTGAGTATAAGAAAGCGGGCGAAATTTCAGTAGCTAATGCACTATTGAGGTTTCAAATAGGGATGTTGGCTATCTATCCACCTGTGGCTGAATGGATTACAACTACTTTAGAGGAAGTCCAAAGTACCCCAACATTATTGGAGCAACCAAATTAGTGTCTTGATGGAATGCTATCAGATGGATGGGCTCTTAAGCATGAGATTCTATTTTGAAAGGGGCGAATATACTTGCCTAAGGAATCAACAATAATCAACACCATAATTTAAAATGCATGACATAATGCACGAGGGTTTGCAAAAGAACATGGAATGTGTGCCGAAATATTTTTATTGGGATCAAATGAAGACAATGGTGTTAGACCTTATATTTTGTTGTACGGTTTGCGAGACTAACAAAGCAGAATTCTAAAACCTACAAGGCTGCTACATCCTCTTCTAGTACCCACTGAATTTTGGCGGCACCTATCGATGGATTTTGTCGAGGACCTTTCGAAATTAGGTTGGAAATTGGCAGTGCTAGCTATGGTTGATAGACTCTCCAAGATGGGCCATTTCAATTCTCTTGTCCATCCTTTCACATCGGCTAGCGTTGCGAAAATTTTATTCGAGCAAGTTTTCAGGTTGTATGGCTTGCCCACATCGATTTTATGGTATGGACTATACTTGGTCAAAGCTGCCGTCGGCGATCGTGGATATAAGATGAAACTGCCGCGCGGATAGTGCATTCATTGATGCTAATTGTGCGGGGTTTGTAGACTATTGCAGGTCAACTGGTGGCTTTCCCATATTTCTAAGTCCTGATTTATCTCATGGAGTGCAAGAAAATAAGATTTGGTGGCAAGGTCTAGTATGCAAGTTGAGTACAAAGCGTTGGCTAATGCCACTGCAGAAGTAATATGGGTTGAGTCTCTCTTACCTGATCTTGGTGTTGAAAGGAAAGAAGTATTTTGTGGGTGCAACTGTGGAATCCAATGACTCAAGGTGCCCTACCCTCGTTTCCTCGACACCTTCCTTTTTTCTTCCTCGAGTTTGGTGGGAGAACGGTCGTTCAAATCCTGTCAAAACTTTTGGGAAAACGTTTTCTTTCTTTTAAACTCATAATCCTTGAAAACCTTCTAAAAACGTTTTACTAAGACTAACTCACACACATTATGACACCGCATAGACCCTCATATACTACCCCCCATAGAGAGTCTACTACCGTTATAGGTGTGGACTCACCTTTTCCCTCCTGGTGTTCGCGATGCCTCTGACGAGCAAGTAGCAAAGTAATACCGTAGAAGACAGCCCGGCTCTGATACCTATTGTGGAACCCGACCCTAGAAGACCCATTCAAACAATTAGTTCAACCCATGCAACCTACTCGGGTTCTACTAGACTCGACTCAAACCTACAACTACTAATAAATGGAAAAATGAAAAACATTAAAACTGAACTAAAATCCTTTACTTAGACCTTTTAAATCCTGACAACACATGGATCTCGGATCCCAAAATACAACATGTCAAAAGAGGAGATGAAACTCCCAAGTTCCACATACATCAAAAGTAGACACCAAATGATATCAAAACTCCAACCAGCTCTCTCCCTATCATTAGCTCCAGTACATGTGACTGAAATACAAAGATACTAAAGGGAAAACAAACATTTGACGGGATCAGTGATAAGCACTCAATGGCTATCAAGACTCCCGTAGAATTGAGAGTGAACCCATGGATAGAACATAGGAGTGTATCTAGTCACTACTCTAGTAATGTGACCCTATAGTCCTGTAGGCATCTACCTAGCATCAACCATCCTTCACATTGTGTGGATAGCCATAGCCTCATGGTGGATCAGACTATGAGACCACCCATAATCTCCATGTGAGCATCATTTGTAGGAATACTCGACAAGTCCTGAGCGTGTTACATGAATTCTCATGGGATTGTGCAATCCGAGGGTGGGTGACCGACACAGCATAATCATTATCTAGTTTAGCTAGGCCTGTCTTGTCTATCATGAATTGTGGATCACACACCATAGATCATTTGTTAAGAGCATAAAGCCTGAATCATGTTACATCATATGTATAGTAGATCGCATGCTACTGCACAACCTTAGAGCCCTCACTCAACATTGTGTTAAATCACATTGGGAACCCTTTCAAAGGATTCGCCAATCATCCTATTACAGTTATACGCTTATAAGCAGAATATAATCCTAAGCCCCCACCTCTTATAAGCTTCCTATAGAGTCTGAAAGTAACCTTCGCCAATTTCCAAAACCCCCCAACTATCAGAATTTCCTACGTAGATTTTCTAAATGTAGTATTAAGAGGGAAGAAAAAGATTGGTTACCTTCCCACGATTCTCCTAGCCTCTCTACTCTCCTAGTAGTGATCCGAGATCCATCAGCTCCAACTTTTCCTCTTTATCGATCTTCTACCCTTTCTAAGATGAGCAGTACCGCGATTGTTTTAGACTTATGTATTATGTAATCTGAGTTCTCATGTCATGAAACAGCTTTTATAATAAGTCCACCACACCCATGATTCACCCATGACCGTGAGGCCACACCTGTGACGTACTGCTGACCACGGCCGTGGTTGGCCTTACACCGACACATGACAGGCTCACAGTAACGGGCGTGATCGTCCACCTGTCATACCATTTCCTGAACTCATATCAACTCGAGAATCGACCATCGACTCAAAATCGGTGTGTCACAACACCATACTTGTCTGTAAATCCAGTATTTTATGCAAGAGGCAAACAGATTGAAATTGAATTTTACTTTGCAAAAGGCAATTGAACATACAATTTATGTCATTTAAATATAATATATCACATGGGTTCTGTGACACTCCGTTTTCCAATTACTGGTTTAACTCGAGTTTGGTTCGGAATTTCTCGTTAATGTTAAGTGATTCAAAATTCAACTGGTCGGACCATCTAGTTTTGTCATTGATTTGGGTAGAAGTTTGGATCAATTTTAGTGTTCAAAACTGGGTGTAATTTATGCAAAGAAAGGAAGTCCATTTCATGAACCTCGTATGTACCATGCAAAGTGTACGCAAAAGTGGATTTGCCTGGTTAAGAAAATTGTTTGGATGCATATGTATTCATTGTGCATGCGTTAACTAAGTTGGCAGTTGCCCTGTTGGTGGACGATTCAATTTAATGAGCAATTGACGTGATTGTTTGGAGATCACGCCCATGGTTGTGTGGATGGCACGCCTGTGGTGGTATTGATGTGTGACCGTCATGCATTCCATACAATGGGCGGGCGTGGTCAGTCTTTCATCACGGTCGTGGTGTATTCCGTATAGAGTGCTTGTTACGATTGTAATCGACATAAGCGGGCGTGGTCAGTTTTTCGTCACGGTCGTGGTGTATTCAGTATAAAGAGCTTGTTAGGGTTGTAATCGACAAAAGCGGGCGTGGTCAGTCTTTCGTCACCACCGTGGTGTATTCAGTATAAAGAGCTTGTTAGGGTTGTAATCGACATAATAATTAGAAGTCTCAATTAGTTTCTTTGTATTGTCGACAAACACAACTTTAAAAGAGGAGATCCATATTTGATGGTGTAAGAAAGGTCTGATCGCCACTAGATTTCAGAGGATCGACATGGAAAATGTAAGAATCTTTTCCCCTAGATTGACCAGAGGTTATATGGATTTCTGATATGCCCTGGAGAGTTCATTTTTTGGAATTAGGTTTTGAGGTTTTCTCCATGTGTTGATGTTTTGTCATCGTATTTGGCACCAAAATCGATGGAGCATCCGATAGGCAGGGATCAGTATGTCATCGGATCGTGTTCGAGAGAGATCGATTGACTCCAATAAGCTAGGAGATCACCTGAGAAGTTTAGCCTTTCCACAAGGTCAGAAAGTGCAGTGACCAATCTGCAAAGCTGATAAAGTTAGGTGAAGGTCTTATAGCTTGTGTAAAGTTCAAGGGCTAGATTGTAGTTTAGGGAAAGTTGGATGATCGATCTGCAATCAGTGTTATGTCAAGGGACTAGTTCTGTTATTGGTTCAACTGGGAAGTAAACGGACGATTCTACCCGTCTAAATTTCAGCTTGTTGCAAAGGAGCAATTAGAGTATAAATCGATTGTTTAAGCTCCAAACGACGCGCTGTCTGAAGTTGTGGAATTGTGGTAGTGAGAGGAGTCATCTCATGTTAGAATTTGAGGTGTCGGTTCATCTTTGGGGTGGGGGTTCATGTTTAATTACTACTTAGTCTAGTGTAGAACTGTACCGTGTAGCTGAGGAACCCTATGTTTGAATTCCTCATTAGATATTTGGATGTTGTGGGGGCTCCGACGCTGTACAGTAGAGTGTGATTATTGTTCAAAAGGTGTAATGATGTGGAGCATGAAGCTCCAAAGGAATGAATAGTGATGTGTGATTCACTATTCCGAAAAGGATAAGATAGGCTTAGATAGTTTAGATTATGATGATGTGAATGGTCCGCTCATTCACCCTTTGGATTGTGAAATCCCCTAGGAAATAAGAAAAGGCTTAGGACATGTCGATTGTGCCTATAGATGCTGCTCACACGATTTAGGGGTGGCTGATGTCAGGTAGTATTATTACCGAACCGTAGGGTCACATTACTAATATAGACTTGACCAATGGTTCGGCCAGAATCTTTTAGGGTCGGGTTTCACAGGTTCACAAAGGCATTGCCTGTTACAAGTCTATAAGAGTTTAAATGCAATCTCACCGTTACTATGTTGTGCTTGAGGAAGGGTGTTAAGTTTAGTCTATCGGTGATGTTTCAATTCATCTACATTAACTTGTTATTATCATATCTTGTAACCTTTGGCTTAATGGCTTCCTCGTTTGTAACCTTTGGCCTTATGGTTTCCTTACTATGTTTAATTAAAAGTAATATCATTATGTGGATTTTTGAGTTAGCGGCCATCTGGATGGAAAGGCTGATCTGTTTTGTGATATCAGTTGAGTTAATGGGGATTCGAACTAATATTTAATAAAATGACATATTTATAAGATATTGCAAATGTATATCAACCTATAATTAATCAACTCATAGACAATTTTCTTTGGTGCTTCGGGTTTAGGGTTTAGCGATTTTAAATTTATAACTTTTTGTTCTGGGAATTTGAGAATAAAGAGTAAGAAGGGCAGTTTTGGAATTTTGAAATGTTCATTTAATTACCAAAATCCTACTTCTCGCCGTCGCCAAAAACCCTTCACATCCTCTTATGGTTTTATATATCTTTCTTTCCCCTTTTGGGTCTCTCTTTTTATTTCAACAATAACTTTCTTTAAAAAAATTCCCGTTTATAAAAGGGTGTTGTTATTTGAAGTCTGTATTTTACTTTTTGTAGTCCGTATATTATATAAACGGATTAATATCCTCTTAATAGCTATTAAAAATGAATGTATAAAATTCACATTAGGGGATAACTGTGAAAAAAATTGACTTTAAGGGATGCTATTAATAAAAAAATGCATGCTTCTAATTTTTGGTGGATAGATAGCTAGATTATCATATTCTATCTTTCTTTCCCTCTCTCTACTCTCATCGGAATAACCTAGCCACAGAGACTGGAGCTTTTCCTCACGGTACTAGCAAGAGAAGATCAGAGCTCTCCATGGTAAGGACCACCATGTGAATGTTTAGCCATACCAGGAAGGTGTTACGTGCTTGCCTAACCTTGTTATTCTTAATTATTGCTGCTATTGTTATTGGACTTTTAGTATTGGGCTTGGGTTTAGTAGTAAGTTTTCGGAAGGGATAGGGAGTTAGAGGCATCGTGGTTGAGTCGTGTTAGGAGTATAATGAGCAGGGAGTTGTCATGGTTGAGTCGTGTCAGCTGTAGGGAGAGTATTTAACTCTCTGAGAGTCCGAATCTTCAATCAAGCAAGAAGTTAAACCCAATTTATTTCCCTGTCTTACTTAGGTATTGCTTTTATGTTCAAAAACCTAAACATCTTTCTATGTTCCTTCAATCAACTATTCTTGGCGAGCTGAAGCTCGCTTTTCATCATCACAATTCCGCATTTCACTTCCATTGATAAGTTCACAGCCGTCAATTGCAGTACACCATCATCTAATGAAAACCTCAAGACTCCACGGGGAACTCATATTTGGGGAAGAACGATCCTAGTGGTTACGCTCTTCGTAGCGGAACGTCACAAATTGGTAGCAAAGGTTGGCAAACCAGTATCATGGACGATGCTAAACTCAGGGAAGAGGAGCAAGAACGCCAGGTGCGACTCCTTACCACACTGCATGAAAACATAATCGACATGACGGCGCGAATGATGGCCATTCTCACATGGCTGGATGGGTATGGTCGCCAGAATGCCGAATGTTTTTTTGGCATCAACGGTCGACTGGATAGGTTGGAGCTGAATCGGCAAAATCCTCCGCCCCCGCCCCCGCCACCGCCACCACCACCATACAGGCCACCGCATGAAGAACATCTTCTGTGTGCACCACACTTGAAGATCGACTTCCCGAGATATAGATGAAGATCCTACTACCTGGATCTGTAGGGAAAATCGTTACTTCGAATTTTATCGTCCCGCGGAAGGGGATAAAGTTCTAATTGCGTCCATTTATATGGAAGGCGACGCACACTTTTGGTTGCAGGTTTTGAAGGAGGAAGACCGTGCCTTGACGTGGGAAGAGCTATCATCCGGGATGTATTCTCGTTTTGGACCGACACGGTTTTAGGATCCTTTTGGGAAGCTTTCCAAGCTGAAGAAGGAAGGCTCGGTGTAATTATCAAACTCAGTTTGAAAAGTTGTTAGTTTGTGGGGGTCAATTGAGTTTGGCGCATCAGGTCAGTTGTTTTATGACTGGCCTTGAGCCACGATTTCGGATCGATGTCCAGGCATCAAACCCGTCAACGTTGCCACCCGTCAACGTTGCCTACAGCCATCTGCTTGGCCTGATTATTTGAGGAGAAAGTGAAGCTAGGTAAGGCCCTAGATCCGGTAGCAAAGCCGGCACTACCCGGAAGGAAGAGACTGTTCCAAGTTAAGCGACTTACACCTGCAGAGATGAAAAAGAGAAGAGATCAGGGGTTGTGTTTCAACTGTAATGAACAGTTTGGACCCAGTCACAGGTGCAAGAAACTTTTTCATATTGAAATGGTAGAGCTCGAGGATAAGGAAGGGCCAGCCGATCAAAACAACATGGGAGAACCGAAAGCGCTTATGGAGATTTCCTTGCCGGCGTTGTCGTGTGAGAACAACACGCAAGCAATGAAGTTGGTACGAAAGTTGTAGACTTGCCAAGTGGTCAATCTAGTAGACTCTGGTGCTATACATAGTTTCATCAATTCACGAGTAGCTAAGCGAATGGCTTTTCCGCCGGAGTGGGGTACTCGATTTGAGGTGCACGTCGCTAACGGGAATCGCGTTGAAGGTGAAGGATGTGCTCTAATTTCTTTGTTTATGTCCAAGGGATGAGTTTAAACATGGATCTTCATATTATTCCACTGGGAAGTTGTGATCTGGTTTTAAGTGTGAATTGGTTGCGTCAAATTTGTCCCTTCACATGGGATTTCCGACACCTCACCATGGATTTTTCATGGCATGGAGAGCATGTACGCCTCCAAGGCTCGGGACCGCACCCAGAAAGTTACGTCGATGGGTGAAGGATACCTTATTTATTTGGTATCAATGGTGAAAGGAGCTGAGGCAACAAAAGAAGAGGACGTTGGGGAATTTGCAGAGTTGTTGGAGGAATATGATGATTTATTTCAACTAACGAAAGGGTTGGCCCCATCACGAGAGCAAGATCATCACATTTCACTCATTCCAAGCAGCCTACCAGTAAACACAAGACCATATCATTACCCCCATTACCTCAAAGGGGAAATTACAAAGTTAGTTGATGAGATGATTACGACGGGGTGATTCAGCCAAGTCAAAGCCCATACTCATTTCTGGTATTAATGTAAATCACTGTGAAGGACAAGTTTCCGATACCTGTTACCGACGAGCTGCTAGATGAACCGTATAGAGTTCAATTCTTCATCAAATCAGGGTTGTCTTGGTGGATGTCCCCAAGACGGCATTTCGTTCTCACATGGGCCATTATGAGTTTCTCATCGTGAGTTTCTCATCATGTCGTTTGTTTTTACCAATGCTCCATGGACTTTTCAGTCTCTCATGAACCACGTATTTTAGCCATATCTTGGAAAGTTCATGGTTGTGTTTTTTGACGATAAACTGATTTATAATGAGACCTCAAAGATCGTAAGATACATGTTGGGATTGTTTTGTCGACTCTGCGTAGCGAGCAGTTGTTTATGAAGAAATCAAAGTGTAGTTTAGTTTTGCATTACCTTGGGCACATTAACTCTAGGGAAGGGGTCTCTATTGACCCATCCAAGATCGAGGTAATGCTCGAATGGTGCAACCACACAACATCAAAGCTCTCCGTGGATTTTTTGGGCTAACGGAGTACAACAAAAAGTTCATATGTGATTATGGCATTATTGCTGCTCCTCTATCTCGTCTACTAAAAAGGGGGTTACACTTGGGACCCAACCGCACAAGAGGCATTTGATAACTTGAAGTTAGTAATGACCACAACGCTGGTCCTCGAATTACCTAACTTTGAGAATCAGTTTTTGATTGAATGTGATGAATCAGGGGTTGGCATCAGGGCAGTTCTCATGCAAAGTGAGCGACCAATTGGTTACTTCAGCTTGGCTCTACATTGAAGGAACCTCTTATTGTCTAATTATGAATAAGAAATGGTAGCATTGGTATTGTTAGTTCGACGATGACAGCTCTATCTACTTGGCCGCAAGTTTTTGGTTCGCACAGATCAACAAAGTTTAAAGCATTTGTTATAATAGAAATCTACGGCAACAATGCAAGAAAAATGCATCACTAAGCACTTGGGGTACGATTTGACTATAAAATTCATGGAAGAAAAAACGAACAAAGTTGTTGATGCTCTCTCGTCCAATTGGAGGTTGGTGGGATTACTACCCCTGTTTCTACATGGCTAGACACCATCGACGAGGAGCATCAAAGTTCACCCATAATTATGGCCGTACAAGAGATGTGCATGAGGGACAAGATGAGACCGAATTCGCAGGCGAATCATAAAGTGTTGTTTTGCCGAGATCTATCTGAGAAAAAAGAAAAAAAAAGAAAAAGAATAAGAAAAAAGAAGAAGGAGGATGAGGAGAAAAAGAAAAAAAATAGCAAAAAAAAGACAGAATAAAAAGATAAAAAAAAAGAAAAAACCAAAAAAAAGAAACAAAAGAAGAAAAAGAAAAAGGAAAAGAAAAAGAAAAAGAAAAAGAAAAAGGAGAACAAAAAAGGAGAAGAAAGAGAAGGAGAAGAAGAAAAAGAAGAAAAGAAGAGAAAAAAGAGAAGGAAGAAAGAGAAGAAAAAAAATAAAATGAGAAGTAAAAGAAGAAGGAGAAGGAGAAGTAGAATGAGAAGAAAAAAGGGGTAAAAGAGAAGAAAAAAGAAAAGGAGAAGGAGAAGAAGAAGAAAAAGGGAAAGGATAAAAAGGAGAAGGAAGAATGAGAAGGAAAAGGGGAAGGAGAAAAAAAAAGAAGAAGGAGAAAAAAAAAGAAGAAGGAGAAAAAAGAAGGAGAAGAACAAAAAAAGGAGGAAGAGAAGGAGAAAAAAAAGAGAAGGAAAAAAAAAGGGGTAAAAGGAAAAGGAAGAAGGAGAAGTAAAAGGAGAAGCGGAAGGAGAAGGAAAAATAAAAAGAGAAGGAGAAGGAAAAAAAAAAGAAGGAAAAAGAGAAGGAGAAGGAGAAGCAAAAGGAGAAGCAAAAGGAGAAGCAAAAGGGAAAAGGAGAAGAAAAAGGAGAAGAAAAAAAGGGAAGGAAAAGGAGAAGGAGAAGGAAAACCAGAAGGAGAAGACGAAGGAAGAAGGAGAAGGAGAATACGAAGGAGAAGGAAAAAAAGAAGAAGAAAAATAAAAAAAAGTAAAATTCACGTCGCTAAGTTTGCCAACTAAAGCGAAAATATTTAGCTTTAATCGTCATCGACGTGAAATCACGCTTTTTGTAGTGTTTATTTCCCTGTCTTACTTACATATTTCTTTCATATGAAAAAACTCCTAAAACCTAAAAATCTTTCTTTTTTCCTTCAATCACAACTAGCTTGCATGTCATCATCATAATTCTGCGTTTCACATCCATTGATAAGTTAACAACCGTCAATTGCAGTTTATTGTCATCTAGCGAACACCTCGACACTCCGTGGAAAACTCGTATTTAGGGAAGAACTAGCCTGGTGATTACACGTAACAGGAGGCATCATCGGACGATAACCATTCACTCATATCTGCACCTCAAGTGTGACGACTGTGATGGCGGTGATGCTGATTTGTTTCTCATCTACAAAATGATTTCTAACTTTAGTAGTTACGGACTACATCCACAAACTTTCTGCTCTAGTCATCTGTGGCCTATGAACTTTCACAATTGCTGCAAGTTAGTATCGAATCTTACGAACCCTGTTCAAATAAGTTCCTTTAATGATATTAATATTATGAACGATGCGATGACAGTGAATCAGTGATGATGTTTTAGTGATACTGTCTTCAAATGTAACTGATTAGATTATCAATCATATAATTAGTTATGTTTCTTTTATAATTGGTTATATTTACAACCTATTACATTGAGATATTTTTTTATGAATGATAAATATCAATTAAAAAATCCCAAGTCTATAAAGATATGGAATAATAGATAAACTGTACAAAAATGTTATAGAGCAACATCACGCCCGACAAAAACTAAAAGCCAAACAAAAAAAGATAGTTGAAACCAGTGTTCGGGAAGGCGTGCCTCCGTGGCCGCCTAGGCAGAAAACTCGGCAGGACGGAGAGGAAACACGGCGATTAGTGCGAGGCGGACTGATTAAGGCGGATCGTCGCCGAATCGTCGCTGAATCGTCGCCTCGAGCGCCTCCGCGGCGCTGAGTCGGAAAAGGCGGTGTCGCCGCGTTTTTTTAAAAAAAACATCTCCTCCGCGATCGGCGCCGTCTCCTCCTTCATCTCCCACGCGTCTCCTCCTTTCATCTCCCACGCCAAGGTGACGCTTCATCTCGTCTTCTCTCTGTGTACAAAATCGCAATCCTCATTCCTCTATTTCTTTGTAAATCGCCGTAATAGAGCAAGAATTCTTCAAGGAAACCGAAGAGGACGATCAAATCGAGGAGCTACCTAGGGGAATTTACCTAAATGGCCCCTTATGTCGGGCCAAATCACAACCAAAGCCCCTACTTTTTATTTGTAACTTCGTAGCTCGCTTTGACTTTAATCTAAATATTTTGGTGAAATATGCCTAATCAGAAAATCAAGTTAGTTAATTTGTCTATATAAATTTTGACATATTGAGCACCATCAATATAAAATAGAGTTACGAATATATGTTAGAAATTGAACATTAGTTATCTTGAAATTTATCGATTTGTTATGTTTGAACTTGTCTATTTCACTTAAATCTATTACATTTTTTCAAAACGCCTAATCGATCAAGGCGTAAGGCAGGACCTCACCGCCTTACTACGCCTTACGCCTTCCACAACCTTGGTTGAAACTCAACAAAAGTACAAAAGAAATAGTTGAAGTTCAAACTATTTCACAAAGACTGACAGATTGTTCGAGTTCAAGGAGGCCGGAAAATAGCGTTTATCCCTAATAAACAGACATCCTGATTGACTGCTCAATGAACCGAAAGCCACCTAGACAATTTGTATGCAATCTTCCGAGCTACTTCGATCTCCCTGCAACTAGTTTCTCTGAAAATTCTATTGTTCTGTTCAGTTCAAAGATACCACAATATTGCATGCGGAGTGATCTTGTGAAACTGCAGAATTCTAGAATGACCAACATCCATATCCCCCCTCCACCCCAAACATCCTACATAGTGGTCGGAAATGGACCGAACCTCCCAAGCATATGGCTAAAAAAAACTCCACACTTTGGCCGCGTATGAACATGGGAGAGTAAGTGGGTAATCGTTTCTTCATGCTCACAACAAAGGGGACATCTATTTGTAGATTATCCATCGTGGAAATATTTCCATGATACGTCATCCAAATGAAGCTGCAAATCTTTGTTGGTATTGTTGGCAACCAAATCAGAAGTGCTGGAAATGTCATGTTGCTTCGAAATTTTTCTCGTGTGAGGACTCTCATAACACTCTTGATAGAGAAACCAGCCTTACTATCTAAACTCCACGCTAGTCTTGGAGGTCCAGAGGAGATTGTTCCTCGTGGTAGATTGTTTAGTAAATGCATTAATCAGAGACGCTCGTCTTCGACACCTCCCATCAAGACCACTAATAAAGGAATGTTCTAAGAGCGCTTGTCATCCATAGAAAGAAAGTCAATAATATATGCATCCGAACATTGAGTAGCTGCCCAAATCCTCGGTAAGTCTTTCAATAAGTGTCTCTGGGGCAGCCAAACATCATGCCAGAACCTAACCCAAGCTCCATTGCTAGGATCGACAAAACTGAATCTCCAAAACTTAGAACTCATTGCCAAAATCCAATGCCACATTGCCACCCAATCGATCCTATAACCCTAGAAAAATGCCACATTGAGCTTTCCTTAAAACCATATTTCATACCAATAAGCTGTCTCCACCAAGAGTTTTGTTCAATACAAAATCTCTATAACTAATTTCCTAGTAAAGTTTGATTCACACATCTCAGGTCCTTGATTCCTAAACTACCTCGAAACTTAGGTGTTTTAACTTTCTTCCGGCTCACTAAGTGATGCTTTTGTTCCTCTGCAATCCCTGACCATAGAACATTGTTCTAAATCTTCTCAATTATTTTAGTCACTGCCATAGGAGCCTTAAAGATAGATAAAGAGTATATTGACAGGTTTGATAAAACACTCTTAATCAGAACAATTCAGCCCCAAAAGAAAGGTGTCTAGCTTTCCAGCTTTGTAGCCGCTGCTCTACACGAGAAATTACCGGTTCCCAAATGACATTAGTATGTGCTTGTTTTCCAAAAGGGAGCCCCACATTGGTCCCTGGAAAAGAACCAATGTCGCAGCCAAAAGCGGCAGCTAATGCTTGCATATGTGGCACCTCTCCAACAGCCGTGACACTGCAGTTTTCGAAATTCACCTTTAACACTGATATTGCTTGAAAACAGGCCAATCCAGCGACAAAAGCACGAACTTGAGAAATTGATGCATCACATAGAACAATAATATCATCAGCATAAAGAATATGAGTTACCTCTCCTGCTTGTAGGTAATGATTCATAAAAAATCCTGAAATGAGATCTCTGCCTCCTTGATGATCCTGAATATGTGTGAGAGCAACTCCATAACTATGATGAAGAGAAATTGAGATAAAGGATTACCCTATCTGAGTCCCCGAGAACTCTTAAAGAAACCCTTTGCCTCTCCATTCATAAGAACTGAGAAGGTGGAGTTCGTAACACAGCTCTGAATCCAAGAAATCCATTGCACCGAAAAGTTTAATCGTTTCAAAGTTTATAACAAAAAACTCTGGTTAACACAGTCGGAAGCCTTCTCTATGTGTAATTTGGAAACTAGCCTAAGTTTTGTGCTTCTTCGTCTTGAAACAATTACTTCATTAGCAAGGAGACAAGCATCTAGAATTTGCCTTCCCTGCACAAAAGCACACTGATTTGGAGAAACTAAAGAAGGCATCACACAGTTCATTCGCTCCATCAACACATTCGATATTAGCTTGTACAGACTAGTAACAAGGCTGATGGGTCTCAGATCTTTCACATATGTTACTGTTTCCTTCTTCGGAATCAAACAAATGAAAATGAAATTTACGGCATCGCGGGTCATAGATCTTGAATGAAAATCATGGAAAGCATTCATTACCTCTTCTTCAATAACTTCCCAACGGAAGTCGTCAGGTCCTGGAGACTTGTTTCCCATGCAGCTTTTAAGAATTCTCAGAACCTCCATTTCAGTAAAAGTTGCCACTAGCGATTGATGTTGTTATTCGTCAATGTGAGGTAGCTGGATACCCTCGGGGGAAGGGCGAGTAGTGATTAATTCCTTGTACACCTTCGTGTAGTAGGCTACAATGTCTTGAGACAAACTGTCATAACCTTCAAAATAAGCTCCATTGACACTGATGTGATTTATAGTGTTCTTTCTTCTATTATTGGTAGCTATTTTATGAAAGAACTTTATATTTTTATCTCTTACCAATAGCAATAAATCTCTCGATTTTTGTCTCCAATTGATTCTTCTCTATTATATTGAGATATAATGGTTATAATACATAATTGTTATAATCACCAATTATAACTGTTTTTAATAATTAGTTATTTTTGCAACCAATTATATTTTAAATATAACCGATTATAATTAGTGATTATAACTAGTTATTATGACATATAATTGGATATAATTATGATTTGTCTGTAGTAACCAAACTTCATCCGGTATAGGATTCGTATCAGTACTCTATCATTAAACAACCCTAGCATCTTTAGTGAGGATTTAGCACCTAGCCGATCTCATCCATAAATCCTTGGGTGACGATTTTACTTAAAAGTTGGCTAAAATACATGTTACGAAAATAATGATAATTAGTTGGTATATTTTCAAGTCGTATTTCTAACAACGTTGGTTGTTCTAAACAAGTCATTTCAGGTCATCTAAATTGGAGCAGCAAATCGAATGGATCTCAAGTCCGCTATCTCAAAATTCAGCGAGGATCGATGGGCGTTTGCGACGGCTTATGCATTTTGGCCCAATTTGATTTTGGGCCTGCTTGCAGGCCCGTTACTGATATTAATTAGGGAGGTGCCACCTCCCTTTTGTGTGAGAATACGTTGTAAAATTTTTGTTAGTTTAGAAGGGAGGTGGTAGTCATGTTTACATTTAAATGGACAGCCAGGACCACAGAAAAATGGCAGAAAGTTTGGATGCAAAAAAAAAGATTAGAATTCCTACCAACTTCCCCAATTCTCCCCAAAACCTTCTAGAATAATACACAAATCAATCTATAAAGTCCCAAATAACAATAAACACTACAAAAAACTAAAACTGAAAATTACAAATATTTTTGTCGTCATCCACGCAGAAGCCGCCAAAGGAGGATTTGTCCAAAAAGTTAGGAGACGAAGATAGGCGCCGCCACCTAAAACACGACAAAAAGCCTCGTATTAAAGGTATACCCTTCACAAACATCCCTATTCTCGATAACTCACATATCACCCACAGTCTCGGCTCCTGCATACGAATGTGTTTGTTATGCTATATCATTTAAAGCCTCTCCTAATCTAATTTTCATTACAAAGAAAAAGGATAAATGATTCATTTTAACAAACATTGGACTAAACAGTAAAATAAACATCCTAAAATAATTAAAAGTTGTTAGAAATATATTAACAACGGACTAAAAGACCATCTGTCATAATTTTTTACACCATTTGCACCAAGGACTCAAGAATTATAAGGCTATTCGTAGTATGATACCACAATCGATCTAAAATATGAATTTTCTGTAAAATATTCTTGCTGGAATTTTATCAGAAGTAGTACAACGACCGAAGTTTTCAAACTGAAAATTGTTTGCACAAACATTTAGACTACTAGTCCAACTTCAACAACAAACCAGTCAATTATTTTTTCATGTTTTAAGCAACCTAGCCAACAACAAAACAACCAAAATCTACCAAGCAAAACTAGAATAAACAAAGAGCTGAGATTTTTTTACATTTCTCGTCCGCCTCTTCTAATGTCGGCGCATCCGTCATGGGCGGCGACTTTTGTTTTTTTCCTTCCATCTGTTTCCTGCTTCTTCTCTCGCTCCATCGATTCCAAACCCCTAAATAAGGGGAACAAAATAAAACAACAAAAGTCAGAAAAGCTTTTTAAACACAAACATAAAACTCGAGAACTACAGATCGGGGTTTGCATGTCACCGAAGGACTCGTCGGAGCATCCTCCGATGACATGCCTGTCCATATCTAGGCGAAAACAGAAGAAACGTGAGTAAAGAGGGGGTTCTAGAGTTCTTTTAACCTTTTATTCCTTCTTTTTTTCCTTTAGCGCTATGGGAGAAGAAAGGAGAAGGAGGCGGCGGTGACCGCCGCCGCTGCTGAGAGAAGAGAGGGGCATAAAAGGGAAACATAGAGGAAGAAGAAGAGAAGAATAAGAAGAAAAAAGAAAAAGGAGAGAGGGATAGAGGAGCGGCGGCGCCACCGCTAGCGCCGTAGCCATTGGCGGATTGAGGAGGAGAAGGAGAGGAGAAGAGAAAACTAGGGGGAAACGAGAGAGGCACGACGACAGAGCCATTGTCGCTGTCGCCGGCGGTGCAAAGGAGGAGAAGAGAAGGAGGGGAGGAGAGAGTGAAGAGAGAGGTCAGAGTGTTTTGAGAGAGGGAGAAGGAAGAGAGAGAGAGTTGGGTTGCAAATGAGTGTTTTTCGATTTAAGAGGGTTTTTTATACGACCGATTAGAGTTATAGTGAAATTACATTTTTGCCTCTTGTCTCCATTCTTCAGCGCGCGGACCTCCAGGGGCAATTTCATCTTTTTAGGTGTCGGGTCGAACCGTGGGTAACCGGTTCAGCTGATTCGGCGGGCATGCTCGGCCTAGGTCGAGATAGGGCCCAAATAAGTTAGAAGGTCAAGCCCCGTAATGCGAGATGTTTAAATGAAGTTTTATTAAGCTTAGACTAAGAGAAGAATAAAACTAGAGTAGATGTAGATTAATAACAAAATAAAAGTCCTAGCTTCTTTAATTTTATTTGGTATTTAAAAGTTAAGGTCGCAAACTCTAAAAAAACTCGAACCTGCCGATTATTTGAATCGACGTAACATTTTAATTAAAGTTAACATAAAGAACTTGGAATTACCAAATCACTAAAAGTATTTGTGACGTACTTATTTAAATATAAGTTTGTTATCCGTCCTATAATGCGTTTTTAATTATGTCCAATCAAGTTAATTGACATAAACCAATTAATTTGTCATTTGGCATGGAATATGAAAATTCCTTAAATAATAATCCTTTAAAAATATTATAGAAACATTCTACGAATCTCAAATCCGTAACAAGAGTTTCAGATTTTACAAAATTACTAGTAAATCAAAAGTGGAACAAATAAGTATCCAAATTATAAATTATTAGAAATGATTATTACTCCTCTAAACTTTATAAATAACAATAATCTAATTACGAAACAAGAGGTCCGTAAGTAAGCACATTAAAATGTCTATTCCTCATCCTTGGTTCAACATGTCAGCACCATCGGTTTCGGAATACCGAAACACGAAGGTGTCATTTTTCTAAAGATAATAATCAAATAAATGTCTTCTAAGTAATAAAAAACGAGCATGGTAACGTGGTTTTTACAAAAGTAAAAATTACCCGAAATCCTCACCAACTTTCGACCCGAACTAAGCGGACTTTGATCCCAAAATATTGGGTACTTAGGCAGCCGAGAAAGACCCGAGTCCACCTATAAAAACTCACTGTCATAAAAATAATTGGTACAGTAACGTATTTTGCACAAGAGCGAAAATCCGCAAAAAACCTCGAATAGTGGCGTAAGCTTTCTCAAGATGAAAATTATGTGAATCCACTATCTTCCAACAAATCATTTTTAACTAATAAAATTATAAAACACAAAAACTCTTTCTTATATAAACATAAAATCAACTTTTTCAAATCGAACTACGTGGACTTTGATCCCAAAAGATTGGGTACGCAGGTAGTCAAGAGACTCGAGTCGAACTCTAAAAGAATTTATTATTTTCTTTCCAACTTAAAAATAATTTATTATTTTCTTTTCAACTTTAAAATAATTTATTATTTTCTTTCCAACTTTAAAAAAATTTATTATTTTCTTTCCAACCTTAAAACAATTTATCCTTTTATTTCCAACTTTAAAAAAAATTATCATCTTATTTCCAACCTTAAAAAATTAATCATATTATTCCCAAATTTAAAATAAATTATCGTTTTCCCTTTTTAAAATTATTTTATAAAATAAAGAAACTAGTAGCTTTAGTCTTCGCAAAAATGAGGACAACCGAATCACAATTAAAAATTAAGCGCACTTAATAAAAACACATCAATGTTATTGGTTTTCACAATATCAGTTTACAGGGCATTGTGGGGGTGCCAACCCTTCCCTACACGTAACCGTCCCCCTTACTCAGATCTCTGAACGCATACCATGCTCGGTTTTGGTTCCAAAGTCTGAACCGGACTCCAAGTGTCCAATCCACTTTTAAGCGATTGGTGGACTCAAACCCTCAAGTCATCGCCGGGGGGACGGAAACGTTCATGACATTGTCATTAAAAAATATAACTAGTTATAAAGTTCCATTGGAGAGTCATTGGAGTCTCTCCAGAAAGGTCACCGACCAATCACCGGAGTGTTGCCGAGAAAATCGCCGATTGTTCACCGAAATCTCACTGGAAAAATCGACGGCCAGTCACCGGAGACGCATCGTCATAGATGGACATCTTCAGATCATTAGGCGAAAAGACTTAGTTACCCTTTGATACAGACCGTTAGATCTGTTAACGGTCAAAATCCAAAAATCTACGGTACAAAATTGTCTTGGACATCTAGAAACATGCGGAATCCTTGATTTCAAACAACTCCCCCTAAGAGTATGGTGTGAATTAGATTCGCAATATAGATGAGATTAGCTGGTAATTCCATTTAAAACCAATCACGTGGTTAGGTGAAATCCAATTCTTTCTTATCATTTATAGGCGGGGTTACCGTTTGGCCCTATCATAGAAATGGGTCGTTGGCTTTAAAAATATTCTGTTTCAATCTATCCTTCTCCCTTTAATTAATTAGCTTCCTTTAAATTAGAATACTTTAATCACATCATAATGCCCAATTAGCTCACTGATGTGTGGTTGTGATTGAGGGAGGCAGTTAGATGATCACCTCACAACTACTAGTTTTGGTAGTGATGGTGGACATCAAAGGAATGAATGATTCAGTGGAAGCAAGCGAAATGGGAAATTAAACGAAAAGGAGATAGATATTATGAACAAGGAGAAGTTGTGTGGCTGCCTTTCATCTTTTTCATTTAGAACAAGGCCTTTTAAATAAACTCAACTTTTTTTTTTAATTTTATTTTACTGTTGAAAAACCCTAGCACTACTTTGATAAATTGGAGCAAATTAACTGAGAAAGAGTGTTAATTTTTACGAAAAAACAAGAGTCTATGAATTAACTAAATACTGGTCTGAGATGGGTATTACGATAATTAACCAAAACAATTTGAGCAGACTTTGTCCAAAACAATATGTATAGTAATAAACATATTAGTTAATGGTTTTATACAAACAACGTTGGTTGACGAACTAATATCAATCTTGAAAACATTTCGGACAATACTTATTTCTCTCATTGACAATTAAAATATTCCAATTTGGTATATTTGAGAAAAAAATCATTATAAATAATGCTCGAGATGGAAGGCTCTATTTTGTAAGACGAAGCGGATGAGAGGAGGGTTAGTATACTGTCGTCGATGGGTTGCTCTACTCCAACCTACGTTGTGCGGCGGTTGATGGTGTCATCGGATATTATAGACGCTGCTTTGTCAAAGTTTCTACGGCTAATTAATTTTGAGTGTTCCTCCATCACCCTCTATGAAATACGTGCTATTATAGGTTGCGACTTGCTCGAAAGTTGGTGATTTGTAAAGACGTAAAGTTAAGGTCCAATCTGACTTTAGAATTGCGTGCTCTCTAATGATGCTTTCCTTGATCATGAAAATATCTTGAGAGACTAATCACTCCCACATTTATCGTGAAGTGAAGTATCAGGCAATATAGATAATTCTCGATCTGTGTTTTGGTTTTCAAGTGTATGATTCACTGAATCGGAAATCTATCCCAGTAACTGGTTGAATTATGAGTCTATAGATGTTTCTCTTACCAAACTTGGACTAATTCTAAATGATAATTAAGTGCCCAATTTCACAAAAGAAAAAAAGAGAGGAGGGCCTTAAATTAAAGCAGTCTATATATATCTAGGGTTTTTAGGGGTTTCAATACCTCAACTAAAAAGCCAAAATCAGATTTGGCTATCTGATCTTCTTCTTCTACCACTCATCAGAATTAATTGCTTTGTAATTTCCTTCGCTCTGAACAAAAATTGTTGAGTGAAAAATGAGGAAGAGGCAAGTTGTTGTGAGAAGGCGATCATCGGAAATAGAGGGTTCAAGGAGCACTAGTACTAGAGAGGCGGCGGCCGGGAACTCAGGGACAGCGATTAGGTACGGAGAGTGCCAGAGGAACCATGCCGCAAACGTGGGAGGGTTTGCTGTTGATGGGTGCAGAGAGTTCATGGCAAGTAGCCTTGACCAAGCAACTCCTCTTGCTCTCACTTGCGCTGCTTGTGGCTGCCACCGCAACTTCCACAGAAGAGAAACCCAGGAAGAAGATGCTGTCTCTCATTATTCTTCCCCTACCGCCAGTGCCACTAATTAACTCTTCATCCTATCTACCTACCAACTCTTTTCATGTTTATTGCTGCCTGCCTGCGTGCTTATCTGTATGTAATTTCCCACTTATCTTTTGCAGTTTGGTTTAGGTAATTAAGTCAGTTGAACTATTTGGTACAACTAGCTAGCTAGTCCACTCTGGTGATATAATTTTTTTTAATATGAAGAACCCTTCGACATTCACTACATTTAGTCATGCCGTCATCGGGTAAATTTCGGGACTACAGACCGTCAACTAGGTGAGACTGGTGATGCCATTATAGAGACGTCAAAATGATTACGCATTCCGAGTTTTGAATCCAAATTCATGATGAGTTTATTTGTGTTGTCTTGGTTGATTGACACTCAACGATCGAATAAATGCATGACTAGTCTAGACGCATGGATTTGAAGGTGGGTTTGGCGAATAAATTGATAAGAGTAAAAAAAAAAACCAAATTTGTGTTCAGCTAATTAAAGGTGGCCATTGGATCCGCCTTGCAGCTGATGAATGATTAGTTGCTGCTGGGTTCATCAACAAGTATATAGTTGCTTGGCTGAGGAGATACCATGAAGATGATGATGATGATGGTCGACTATTGAAATGGTTTCCCATGTACTTTCTTGTCATATGGTACCATGTTTGGTCTATCTAACTACTTATCTTCTGTTTATGATTGATTTTAAATCACTTTCATTAATTGCTGTCCTTGTCGGTATCAAATTCTGTTTGTATCCGAAATTACTAATTTGACCTTTACCAATTCTACCATGGTGAAAGGAAGAGGGTTACACAAATATTATCTGTCCTATTGTTTGTTTGATTCCAATAGATAGAGCCATTATTAGTGGGCATTGGAAGACAAGAAAAGAGGGTTAATGAATGCAGCAGAGCAGATGCATGATGGTACAAATTAAGCTAAGGGTAATCACTTTGGGAGATTAACAAGAGCCCCACTTTTTTGTTATGTTTGGTATTACCTACTAACCTGGAAAAGTGTTAGTCTCAACAGCTGGCCTCAACAAGTCCGGTTTCACTACATGTATGTATATAATATATTTGTCCACATGAACTGTATGTATGTTATTTAGCCTTTTAACCTTAAAAAAAAATATATTAACAAAATTGGAATCAAACGTACGATGATTAAACCTCTTATTACAGGTAATATATATGCAGCCACCAAACATACCCTAGAAGCAGGTTCAATCAAGTTTCGAGAGAGCCCACACCTCTTATCTAATCTTGTTGGTTGTTATGATTTGCAAATCCTACTTAATTACCTCCCCCTCCTACTTGGGATTGAAGACCCCACTAAGCAATTCACTCACAGTAATTCCCTGTCCCTATTCAATCTGATTCCTAAGAGTGAGACAATATTTCAATTGATATCCAACCCTAAGATGCATCATTAACATCTTATAAATGGCCTGGCTTAAAGTCAAGTAAACATGCAATATCTATCTGCCTCATTCCTTGATGTTTCATAACTATCACAATGGTGGTAATTAAGAATATATCTTGGATATTTTTTCCCATGTGAGTAGTTACGTTGCGAGGGAAAAAGATCCAAGAAGAAAGAGTTTGGTGGGGGGAACAAACCTTCTGGCATACGTTGTTATATTGAATTGGGTATACGTCAATTGTTTTTTCACAAATTAGAATGCCTAACTTTCAAAAGATAAAGAGTGATGCTTCCGGACTTGGATCATCAAACTGAAAAGCGCCTAGCTAAGCTAGCTGTTGCATGCATGTGTGTAATTCAAAGTCCAGGGGACGGGCAGGGGGGACAATTCATTGCCGCAAGGACTTGTCGTCTATACGTCAGCTTCGGTGGATACCGCCATGCAGATGTCTCTTTTGTGAATTTTTGTTAGGTTCACTTATACAAAAGATTTTCTATATTCAATTTATGAAAAATGGGTGATTTCAGTTATTCCGGGGCCCTGCGTTTGATAAAGCATGTTGAATGCTTTTCAGTATTACATTTTCAGCCTTTTTTTTTTAATTTAAAAGCCCAGTTTCAAACATTTTCATCTATCATGTTCATATATGCCGATGAAAAAACCGAGTCAAACATTTTCATCTATTATAATATTCCACGATGGGTATTTATGTTTTGAAAGTTAGTTTTAATAGCTTCTAATTAAGTGTTGGGTTTATATTTTTTAAGGTTTATATATTTAAGTTGCGATCATATATCTCAACAGTTTATTGCAGCGGATTGGTAAGGGTTTCGAATTATTTCAAATGGTATACAAAGTTTTGGGGATAACATTGCCCTTCCGAATAGTGTGGTACCAGGGCACCATGACATCACAAACTCTCAAGGTTTCCGACACCCGTTGGACATAGAACTTCCCATCTTGATGTCATTCTAGCACAACAGTCCACCAGGATCCGTGATAAGAGGTCGCAGGCGTAAGCTGATCTTCAACATCTTCTTCCATATCCAAGTACCATAGGAGTCTTTCACCTCCAAAACACTGCGATGCTTGAACCAATCGCTCCACAAGGTGCGATATCCTAACGGGATAGATCCAAAATACCTGGATATACAAGCATAGTTCCAGGTTTTGAGATCCTGCATACCAAGCCATCCCTCAGCCTTAGGTATGGGCACCTTATCCCAAGCCACTTTACCTAACTTCTTTTTCCCCAACCCATCAATTCTCCACTAAAAACCACTACAACAGCTTTCCACTTCCTTAATAACAGCTTGAGGCAGTTGAACGGTGGCCATCCAATAGTTTGCCATGTTGTTCAAGACGAAGGCAATTTATTGGGTCTTCACTGCATAAGACAACATATTGGCCCTTCGCGAAGTAATCCAAGAAATAATATTGGATATCAAAAGCTGGTAATCCTTCATAGAAAGACTCTCCAGAAACAAAGGCCCCCCTTCCCCCAGATATTTGACAGGGAGTTTATTCAAGATGAAACTAGTTTCATTAGCCATTTGAGCAAAATATCTCGTAGGTCTACGAGCAACAAATAACTGGCATTTGGAGGGGTTAACTTACATCTCATATATCTCATAAAAAGTGCGAAGAATAGAGCATACCTCTCTCATCGCCCCAATAGAACATCTTGGTGAAGATGAGCAAACCATCTTGAAAACACAGATGATTTAGGCCTTGCGGCTTACATTGAGGATGCAGTGGAAGCTTCTTCGAAGCGATAGAACGGTCTAAGATGCAGGACATCACCTCCATGGCCAAGGTCAACAGATAGGGTGACAAGGGATCGCCTTGCCTCACCCCTTTTCAAGAAGAAAAGTAGCCGCAGATACATCCTTTTACATTCACACTCAGCTTAGCAGTCATACTAACCAACATGCTCCCATCGTGAGAACTTATTAGAGAGAATCTGCTACACATAACTAAGTCGAACACGCATTTCTAGAACAGCCATGACATCAACTTTCCTACCTTTCAACCACTTCAACACCTCATCTGCCTTCTTAGGGGAATTAAACCTTCGTATATTCAAAGATGCAAAGATCATCGCATTAAGGAACAAATTGCACTAATGATAGGATCACTTTGCTTCTTGTCCCACGAAGATTTCTTAGGAGTGGTGACATCACTAAAAGTCTGAGAGACTATAGAATCCATCGGGGGTACTAACACCAGCCTGCAAATCCTCACCAGGGTTAAAAAGAATATCAAATCAGTTTTGTAAGAATAGGTTAAGCTACGCTTCACCGAGAGTATGATGGTACCCTTCTTACAAATATATTACACAACCGATGTATCATTTAGCACAACATTTGCACACTGTTTAACTATATTAGGCAACACAACTCTGGGCACCTGAACATGGATAGAAGGAGGCACATGTTTAGGAATCCCCTTCTTCATCCCACCATCAACAACATACTCAACCACATCATTCTCAAGGACTTTGATCCCTTACTAGGCCCAATCATGGTCGAAACAACACAACACCTTACACATAACTGGAACGCTGCAATACCAGACACCAATGGACATCTCAGGGCAGCGCTTAGAAATAATGGAGAGCCTTGAAAGAAAAAGGACTAGATACAACAAGCTCAATATAAACCATGGGAAATTCAATTTGCTCCACTTGATGAGTGGACACCGAAGTAGCCAGAGGCTTACTAATCATGCTTGTAATACCAAGCCCCCCATCAAAAACTCATTGTGAAGTCTTGGTGAGAGGAAATTGAGAAGTACCACAACCTCCCCACCTAATCTCCGATTACCACAAGTGTTGATCGCTTGACCAAGAACTACCCCATCAAAGCATGCTGCCACCAAGAAATCCACGGGTTCTTCACCTCCTTCGGGATCTACATGACACTAGTCACAATCCTAGAGCCACATAATGGAGGCGATTGACAGTTGAAAAGCCAAAAAGATCACCCTAGGAAGGGGAAGGCGGCAAGGCAGACGAAGCAATAGAAGCCATCAAGAGAGGAAGAAAGAAGAGAGAAATAGCAACGAGAAGCCCCCGCCAGAGGAATGGAGAGAGAGTTGCAGCATCGAGAGGCACCCACTACGTCGGAGACTCGAACGGCCGATGCCAACTGCTTGAACCAGACGAACAAATAAGAAAATGCAAGAAACGAACACCTAACAGAGTGGAAGGACGTTAGAAAGGGAGGAGGGAGAAACGAGGAGCGGTTAAGATTGGTTCATTTTTTGTATATCCAATTATGTGTTGGTGTCCAAAGTTCAAATATAGTTTTTGATGCGAAAAATACATTGGGTTTTAATATTTTTTGGGCCAATTGGTGTCAAACTCTTGGCCTCATTGGCTCTGCCTATGAAAGTTTGCGTATTTAAAAACAATTATTTTTCCCAAAAAACATTAAAACTAACATAAATTCTTCAAATGTTGGTTTTTGAGATCTGAATCCAAATACAAATACATGAAGGAAAATGGTTAAATCGAAACACCCAAGGACTTCATTATTTCTCAATTTTAGGCTTATTACATTCCATTCGACTCTAAAGTTCCATGTTAGTTCAATGGTTAAGGTCTTCACTTGGCTTTAGGAGTCGTACTAAATCTTATCATTTTCCCTCACCGGGATCGATTGCATTGATGTTGAGGTCTCAAAAGGTCAGTACTGTGTTCATCAAGGTTTGAGGGCCATTCTTCTCCTAGGTTTTTTTGGAGCAAAAGCTGATTCTCCAATCTATCAGGTTTCAGAGTTTGTTACAGAAGTCTCAAAATCTTTTAAGCTGTAACCTTTCCCATTCCCATAATAGAGACCCCTATCCTCGACATGGCCCAAATCCTGTTCTCCCAAATCTTCTTTCATGTATTAATTATCAAACAGTACTTTACAGATATAGATTAAATGCGTTCTTATTTTGTGAAGGTTTGCCACTTTGGAGAAGTACTATACAGATATAGATTAAATGGGTTCTTGTTTATGTCTGGGTGGTCTTTTTACTCTGTAAACTTCACTCATCCCGCCCTTACAAGGGTTCCTTAACTTTCCATTTGGAGGATGTGCAGTATTTCAATCAAATATTCCACGATTGCTCTATGGTATTCACATGAATGTCTAACGACTCCTCTATGACATTCACATTTTTTATATAGGTTTTACCATTAAGGGTAGGGAGGCGACGACCTTGGGTATTTTGTAGTGAGTGGGGATACAACTCCGAATACCTGATTGGATTGGGTTGATGTCTTTGTAGTGATAAAGGATGTTCACATACACCCCCTATATCATCTAAACCACCCCGTGATAAATTTTCAAATTCATGGTATGATGTGGATGATGCAAATGTATGTTTTGGAACCACAACACCATTTCCATGGGGGAGTTAGTCAATTAAGAGTGTGTACACATTAGGGTTAATATTCCGTACATATTGCTAATGTTTACCTTATCTGGGTACACCTCAATTCCTCTTTCGCTTACCATGAATCCAAGAAGTTTCACTGATATGACTCCGAAGGTCTCTGTGTTTTACTATAGCTTGTATTTCCTTAATCTTTTGAACAGCTTCAGAAGTGCTTCTTGGTGATCTTCACGGCTTTTGGACTTGGCGATCATGTCGTCTACGTATACCTCTCTCTCTTTATGTATCATATTGTGGAAAAGGGTAACCATTTCCCTTTGGTATGTTGCCCTGGCATTCTTTAATCCAAACGGTATCACTCTATAGCATAAAGTTCCCCAAAGCATGGTGACTATTGTCTTTTCTCTATCATCAGGGTATATATTTATTTGATTGTAGTTGAAGAAACCATCCATGAATGAGAACATATGGTGCCCCGCCATATTGTCGACCAGCACGTCGATGTGGGGCAGAGGAAAGTTATCTTTTTGGGTTTGCTCTATTTAGGTATCGATTATAGACACACATTCGCACCTTTCCATTCCTTTTCGGACGGGTACTGTGTTTGCCACCCATTCCCAATATCGGCATACTTAGAGTAAACATGTCGCATAGTGCTTCTGAACCTCCTCCTTGATTTTGAAAATATTCTGTGTTTTCCTCCTTCTAAGTTTCTTCTTCATGGTGTGCACCCCTCTATCATGGGAATGCGATGAGTAACGATATTTTTGTCTAGACCCGACATATTCTGGTATGACCATTCGAAGATATCTTGATACTCTATTAGCAGCTCAACCAGCTCCTCGCTTCCTTTGGGCTAAGCCGATCCCCTATCCTAACTTCCTTCCTATTTTCTATGGTCTCAAAATTTACTGACTCAAATTATTTGCATATAGGATGTAGATTCCTTTCCTCTTGTTCCAAAATCCAATATGTATCCGGATGTACCTCTATCTCGTCCTCTTCCTTATCGTGAGTTTCTGATTTGCAAATCGGATTATCAAAGTTAACTTTGAGATCATGATAATTATTATTGCTCCTACTCGTCTTTGTTACCCTGTCAAGGTTTGTGTAGAGAAGAAAATAAGAGGAGAAAGAAATGTCATTTTGACATGGAATGTCGGAAAGAAAACGATTTTATTTAGTGTGTTTCATGTAGAAACATCGTTTTTTAAATCCAATCCCAAATACAAACACACAAAGGGAAATGCTTAAATCAAAACACATAATGACTTTTATTATTTCCAAAATGCGCCCTTACTTTCCACGCAGGCCCACAAGTTTGATAGCTTCCCAATTGTAGAGGTGTTCTCCCGGCTCCAGCAGTCGCACCAGATCTTGTCCTTCTTTACCACCCTGATCAATTACATTGGTGTTGAGGTTCCAGAGAGTCATTGTTGTGTCATCCGAGGTGGAAGGTTCACTCTTTGGTTGGGTGATAATCCTGACACTTGAAAAGGTTTGGGAGATATGCGGGAAGACTACCGCCTTCTCTTCTAGGTTCTGTCATTGTGTAGTTTTCTCGTTGATGAAGCCATAGTAATTGGGTGAATATCCTAACCCTGCATGCATGCATGCTGTGCATGCCCTAACCTTCAATTAGCTCTCAACGAGGTTAAGGGTGCGGGCACTGCATGTATGCGCGCTTTGCATACATGCACGCCCTGCACCTTCTTGTTCCGAAAATTTCCATATAAAAGGTTCGGTTTAAGGAAAGAGAGAGGGGCTTCTTCTTTAATAATTCCCAGCAATTTTTTCCCGAATTCCTTTGCAAAAATAATCATCTTTTCATCCACAGAAGTTTGATTAAAGAACCAAAGGAGGTACCATTGAAGATCAATGCTCGGATTGGAACTAGAAGACCGAAAGTGAAGATTGGAGCGACTTGGATTCATTATCTCTTTCAACAAGATGATGGTTGTTAAGTCTTTCTTGGTTTTCATTTTTTCTTGTGACATGAGTAGCTAATTTCATAGAGTTTTTCGTTGGGATGAAAGAATTGATCCATGATACTCTCCCTAAGAGTATAGGGCCAGCGAAACAGCAGTAAGCTTTGAATCACCCTCTTGAAATAATGCACAATTACCCAATTTCTTACGCCAAAACAGCAGTAGACTATGCCAAAACAAGATAAGCCTCTAACCGTAGAGTAATATCTCTCTGTAAGCAGAAGGTTAGATTATATACATGCCAATAACACATACATGATACATGAACGCAAGCTGCATATAAAGATATAATATATTACATGTGAGGAGGGTAGATGCTAGTAATGAACCTATGTGATGCTCTAATCATTAACTGATCTTTCTCTCCATCGGTAACGTCCGGCTAGACACCCAACCTTCATTAAAAGCAAGTAACACCAGAATTCAGTCCATTCCCTAACCATATCAATTACCTCAAGTAGCATCGCTGTCTTTACTATATCAAAGTGTTTATGTCAACTTCTTGAGCCGAATCAGCAAGCTCTACACACTGAAGCTCTTCCGCCTAGCAAATTGGAGACCGGAAGCTCTGCATAATGGAGTTCCTCAGCCCCAAAAGATCCGGGCAGCAATTTTGAACCCACTCCTTGAACTTGAATTTGGGAAGGTGATTACTTCGTCGGAGCCAGACATCTTGTAGCCTCGTAGGTGTTGGATGAAAGTTTTGGTTGTGTAACTGGTGGGAATCTAAGGTAAGGAGAGACAGCGAGAGTGAAAGGGTTCGTGAGAGGGGACGCGTAGTTGAATCTCTTCCCGTTGCTCGAATTTTCAGGTTGAAAATCAAGGCTCCAGGTCCTCCAATCTTTAGATTCAAAGTCAAGGATTATTTCAAAGAAAAGAAGAAAAAATAAACTATAAAATCTAACTTAGTTTGAAAGGAAAGGGAAAAACTCTTCATCCCAACATAACTAAATGGAGCAGATCCCGTCCGTTGCTAACCCCAAACTACTGTTCCTAAGCTACAGTAGCATGTCTATGGTTGAGCCCTAGCTTTTATAGTCTTAATTTCTATAACTTTCTAGCTGCTGCTGCTCATCTTACAGTAGTAACAAGAAGAAGAAGAAGAAGGTGCCTCTGCCTTTTCTTTTTCCTTTGTGGTAGCTCCGGAGCTGCATGTATATGTACAAGAAACTATTACTCACTTTGCTCTTCCTTCATTTTGTCTTCTTCTAACATCGGTGTTAGGTGATGGCTTATTACTTGACTCGTCGATAGGATTTATTTCATCACCTGTATTTTTAAAGTAAAAAATCTGAATTATAGCGGAACGGTTCAAGCTGAGAAGAGGTTACACTTACAGGTATCTCCATGCAAGTTGACTCGTATGTGCGATAGGAGTAACTTCACCCTGACGGTTAGAGATGCAGCCAAAAATATATTCACTATTTGACGCATATCCATCCCTTTCCCTTCTTTTCTTCCCTGTTCCTACCTCATATCAACTCATTTGCTACCTCAAGATATATCATATATAATATATTATTAGTTTACTAATCTAGAAAATGGAAAATATACATTTACCATTATTATCTTGTTAAACTTTTGATTTTGTAAGAAAATATAATTTTAAAGTACCGTATAAAACCGTTTTACAAACCTTTTAAATGATCTCCAATACTTTTAAGGAACCAGTTGGTTAGGAATCGTTTTAATAAAACAATCTAATAATTAAAATCCCTAAAATTACAATTATTTTGGTATAGTTTTCAATTTAAAGAAAATACAGGCTAAAGTACTTCTAGTACAAACTAAAATTCAATTCTAGTAACTAATTAATGAGTTTATGTATGGCTGTATGGGGAACCATATGACCTTTCACGTCTATTCATATTTGAGTTGTTCAGCACACATTCAAAAAGAGAATTATACACATTCTAATATTAGCTTACTCTACTCAGCTTAAGATACACAAAAATAGAAACAAATACTGTTTTGATACAAATTTATTTTTTATTTTCATGTTTCTCTAAAAAAAGTTATATAAACTTTTAACCACGAATCATGGATGTCTGATATTATAATGCCTTTGCTTTACTTAATAAATGTACGTTTATGTGTAGGCGGACGAAACTAATAACTAATGTATGACGTAACTCAATCTGGACGTATGAGAAAAAAAATATATCATCAACAAAGAAGTTAAAATATCTAATCCTGATACATATAGAATCTTGTCATATATCGTTTTTATGTCATCCATAAAAAAATTAAAATACCTGATCCTGACACACACAAAACATTAGTGATATAGCGGTTAATAATTTGAATCATAATCATTCCTTAATATTAAATTAACTTTTCAACATAAACCTAAGATAAAAAAAATACATGATTACTGAATCTTAATATAGCATCTCGTCTTTTCATCAAATGTCTATTTTGGTCCAAACCTTTATAGATTTGCTTTAAATTGCATCATGATAATTTCACAAGAAGTCACTCATCTTATCACGGCTCCACCTCAAGCTCATTTAACTTTAAAATTCTTATAAAAACTCCTTATCTTCACCCTAAAACATTTCTTGTCAATCAAATCCGTGAATCTCTGTTATTATTTGTCAATGTGAGATTTTCCTAACGTGTTACTGTATGTACTCCCGTTAATCCATCTTGATGTTGAAGGCTGCTCGAGGGGCTGCCTTGGTGGTCACGTCAGCCTTACCTGCTGCAGCCGACTGTTAAAATATGGATCTTTCACTCATAGACAACAAGCCACCAACACAAGCCACAAACAAGCCACCAACAAATCTCCATCATCAAGCCACCAAAATTAAATAAAGTTAATTGTGATAAGATGTTAAAATAAATGTACTTTGTCTTGTTAAGTTTGTAAAGGCTATATAAAGCCTTACATCTATTGTGTATCAATCCAAGCAACTCCATTCCAAAAACACAAAAGAAAGAAGCAATTTGCTTTCTCTACTTCTTTTCAACACATTTCCAACTTTTCACTTTACAAAACAATCATCCAATTTCATCTTTTCACATATCAATCATCAAACTTTCATTCTTTACATTTCAATCACCACATTATTCCAACATGGTATCAGAGCCCTAATTGTTCTTACGGGCCAAAAATCACTTCCGAAAAATTACCTTACCTTTTTTACTATTTATAAAAAATTACCTTTAGTCCAAAATTACCAAAATGTCTACCACAAATATTTCCTTACCTTCACCTACAATTTTCAAAGGTGAAAATTACGATTATTGGGCGGTCCGAATGAAAACTTTTTTCATGGCCAACGATCTTTGGGAGATTATCGAAGACGGCATCGAGCCTCCCAAATCAGATGAAAAATCATCAGAAGAAAAATCATCGAAAGGCCAAGAGAAGCAAAGTAAAGAAGTCGCCATGAAAAATATGAAAGCCATCACTTTCATACACGCATCCGTCTCGGAAAATATTTTTCCAAGAATCGTCGCCGCCACCACCGCAAAAGAAGATTGGACAATTCTTGAAAAGGAGTTCAAGGGCACGGAGAAGGCGAGAATCATCAAACTACAAACGTTGAGGAGAGATTTTGAGAACCTTAACATGAAGGACGACGAGATGGTGAAAGACTACTCAACCAGAGTAGCCGAGGTAACAAATCAAATGAAGCTCTACGGTGAAAACTTTACAGATCAGAGAATCGTGGAGAAGATGCTCAGAAGTTTGCCAGAAAAGTTTGACCCAATTGTCGCTGCCATCGAAGAATCAAAAGACTTGTCAAAACTCACCATAGCAGAACTTTCAAACTCTCTAGAGGCACACGAGCAAAGAATGAACAGAAGGAGTGAAGGAAACATCGAGGGAGCACTCCAAACAAATCACAAACAAACGTCTTCCAAGAACAAATGGGGAAAGCGACATAGCACGAAGTCTTCAACCGGCAAATACCCATCATGCGGAACTTGCAAAAGAACCAACCATCTTGAAAAAGATTGTTGGATAAAGAACAAAGCTCAATGCACCTTTTGCAAGAAATTCGGGCACATCGAGAAAGTCTGCAAATTCAAGCAAGCAAGTCAAGGATCGGAGACTCAACAAAAAATAATTTTTCACTAATTGCCTGTCATCTATGTGAAACAGAGAAGCTAGAATGGCTAGTCGATAGTGGATGCACCAATCACATGACATATGACGAAAAACTCTTCTCCGAAATCAACAGCAACATAAAAACCTCTGTCAGGATGGGAAATGGAGCATTGGCAGAAGCTAAGGGCAAAGGCATCGTCTGACTACAATCCCTAGGAGGCACAATAACTATTCGAGACGTCCTACTTGTACCAGCCCTCAAAATGAGTCTACTCAGTGTCGGTCAACTGATGGAAAATGGTTTTTCACTAACCTTTGATAATAGTTGGTGTCAGATTCATTTTCCAGAAGGCGGAAAAATGTTCCAAGTTCCCATGAAAAATAGGAGTTTTCCACTTAGCTTGGCGTATGGACACGTTGGATTGCAAGCTCAAGTCGACGAGTCCAGATTGTGGCATAGGTGATTCGGCCATTATAACATGGAGACGCTCAAGTATCTCCAAAAGAAGAATCTCATGAAAGACTTACCAACATTACAAAGCGGTAAAGATGTGTGTGAGCCATGTCAACTCGGGAAGCAACACGGAGAATCATTCCCATCACAAAGTTCGTGGCGAGCAAAGAAGAAGCTGGAGTTAATCCACACCGATGTATGTGGACCGATGCAAGACCCAAGTCTCAACAACAACAGATACTTCATATTGTTCATTGATGACTTCACCAGGATGACATGGGTGTATTTCATGAGGCACAAATCTGAGGTCTCTTCAATCTTCAAAAGATTCAAAGCCATGGTCGAGAATCAAAGAGATGAGAAAATCAAAATTCTACGATCCGACAGAGGAACAGAGTATAACTCTAATGAATTTGAAAAGTTTTGTGCAGTTGCAGGCATAGAGCGACGGACCACCGTACGCTACACTCCACAACAAAACGGCGTCTCAGAAAGGAAGAACAGAACCGTGATGGAGATGGCGAGGTGCATGCTAGCTGAGAAGAATCTACCCAAATCTTTTTGGGCGGAAGCAGTCAACATAGCTGTTTACTTGTTGAACAGACTTCCAACACGAGCCCTCAAAGACAAAATTCCAATAGAGGCCTGGAGCGGACACAAACCAACAGTGAAGCACCTGAAGGTATTTGGCTCAATGTGCTACACACATGTTCCGGACGAGAAGAGACACGAGCTAGAAGACAAGGCAGAACGAGGAATTTTCGTCGGCTACAGCTCTCAGTCCAAAGGGTTCAAGGTGTATAACATTGAAACAGAAAAGGTCATCATCAGCCGAGACATAAAAGTTGATGAAGATGGTACCTAGAACTGGGTTGAAGGAAAGTTAGAGAGAAGACAAACAGTGACAACTCATACGCTACCGGATCCAGAACCATCTCAACCAACAGATCCGACCAACTCAGACTCGGATGGAGAAAGCTCAACCAATTCATCTGAATTGCCACCAAAGAAGATGCGATCATTGGCGGAGATATACGACTGCAACAGAGCTGTGGTTAAACCTCACTGCTATGAAGAAGCATCTCAATATGAAGAATGGAATGTTGTCATGGAGGAGGAGCTGAAGATGATCGAGAAAAACCAAACTTGGGAGCTAACCAAACGACCTTTTCAAAAAAAGGTCATCGGTGTCAAGTGGATCTACAGAACGAAGATGAATCCTGATGGCACAATCAATAAACACAAAGCAAGACTTGTAGCCAAGGGATGTTCATAGGAAGCAAGAGTCGATTACTCCGAAACATTTGCACCCGTCGCCAGACACGATACCATCCGAATACTTTTGGCACTCTCGGCACAAAAGGGGTGGAAAATCTTCCAACTCGACATCAAATCAGCATTTCTTAGTTGGCTATCTTGAAGAAGAAGTCTACATCGAGCAACCTGAAGGCTATGCCATCCGGGAGAAAGAAGATTATGTTTACAAATTGAAGAAAGCACTATACGGCCTCAAACAAGCTCCGCGAGCATGGTATAGCAGAATTGACAACTACT
Organism: Linum usitatissimum; assembly: GCA_030674075.2. NCBI lineage: Eukaryota > Viridiplantae > Streptophyta > Magnoliopsida > Malpighiales > Linaceae > Linum > Linum usitatissimum. The sequence continues at coordinate 5,065,581 of JAUJYP020001424.1, forward strand.
TCATCGAAAGTGGATTTAGAAGGAGTCCAAGCGAGCCTACACTCTACGTGAAGAAGGTAGACATGGAAGATTATCTAATTGTCTCACTTTACGTGGATGATCTATTAGTTACATGCAGCAATCCCGAAGAAGTACAGAAGTTTAAGGCCGACATGAAAAAGAGTTCGAAATGTCTGATCTCGGAGAAATGAACTATTTTTTAGGGATGGACATTCATCAATCAAATGACGGGATTTTCATCTGTCAGAAAAAATATGCTGAAGATATTCTAAAGAAATTCAAGATGGAAAAGTGCAAGCCGATCGCTACAGCATTGGAGGCAAACCGAAAATTATCAAAAGAAGACGGCTACGCATCAATCGATGAGAAGCAGTTCAGAAGTTTGGTGGGAAGCTTACTCTATCTTACAGCCACCAGACCAGACCTGATGTATCTTTGCAAGTCTACTTTCAAGATTCATGCAATCACCAAGCGAAGCTCACTTTGCTGCCAGCAAAAGAATCTTGCGATACCTTCGAGGCACGGCAGATTATGGAATCTTCTACAAGTCCAACTCAAACGAAGATCTCAAAGCTACATCGACAGCGACTGGGCCGGTAGTGTCGATGACATGAAAAGCACTTCCGGATACACTTTTTTCATTGGTTCAGGAGCCATCTCCTGGAACTCTAGAAAGCAAGAAACGGTAGCTCAATCAATAGCGGAAGCCGAATACATCGCCGCGTCATCAGCCGTTAGTCAGGTAATCTGGATCAGGAAAATTCTTTCTGATTTAGGTTGTCTTACCTATGGAGCTAATACAATTTATTGTGATAGCAAGTCAGCGGTTGCTATTGCCAAAAACCCGGTCGATCACGGAAGAACAAAGCACATCAAGGTGAAATTTCATTTCATCAGAGAAGCTGAAGGAACACATCAAGTTTCATTAATTCATTGCGGATCCAACGAACAAGTTGCTGACATTTTCACGAAGCCTCTTCCAAGGGACAAATTTCAACACTTTCGAACTGCACTCGGAATGATGAGTCAAAGATCCAAGGAGGAGTATTAAAATATGAATCTTTCACTCATAGACAACAAGCCACCAACACAATCCATCAACAAGCCACAAACAAGCCACCAATAAATCTCCGTCATCAAGCCACCAAAATTAAATAAAGTTAATTGTGATAAGATGTTAAAATAAATATACTTTGTCTTGTTAAGTTTGTAAAGGCTATATAAAGCTTTACATCTATTGTGTATCAATCCAAGCAACTCCATTCCAAAAACACAAAAGAAAGAAGCAATTTGCTTTCTCTACTTCTTTTCAACACATTTCCAACTTTTCACTTTACAAAACAATCATCCAATTTCATCTTTTCACATATCAATCATCAAACTTTCATTCTTTACATTTCAATCACCATATTATTCCAACACCGACACACCAGGAGCACAACCAGTAGCCATCTTCTAGCGCCGAGTGCGCCGGGTGGAGGTGCTCGTTCACAGGTCTCATACAATCCCTGCGGATGCCACATGGGAGGATTGGGGGTACTTGAAAGTTCAATTTCCAGGCGTCCTTGGAGCTGGTTTCGTTGATTGGGCTTTAATCATTGTGATTGCTGGATTTCATGGCGTTATTGTTGGGTCATAGTTTCCACTGGGCTAACTGTGTTGTTAGCGAGCCTGTGATTGCAGTAGTTATATATTTTGGTCTAACTTAGCGACAACCCTTATCTGGTAGTACCCGGAATGGAGTTCTAACTTAGTGACATAGCAGGCCCCGTGTAGTTCATCCAACAATTCGTCGGTAATGGTGATCAGAAATTTATCCTTGGTAGTAATCAGATTGAGATCGCGACAATCAATACACATTCGCCACGAGCCGTCGTGGTTTTTAACTATGAGTATCCATGATGAATAAGGGCTTTGATTGTACTTGATGTTTCCGGTACGGACATTTGCTGAACTAGCCTTGAAATTTCTTCCTTCAAATAATGTGGATACCTGTATGGTCGACTATTGACAGGTCGGCTTCCTAGCTTCAACGGAATCCGGTGATCCTCTCGCCAATTCGGAGGTAAGCTAGTTGGTTCGACAAACAAGTCTCCATATTCCATCAACAGTTCACCCAAGCCTTCCAACAAGTCAACGTCGTCTCTACTGTCAGGTGAGCATGTTGAGTCCATCAAATACAAAATGTAGCCCTCTCCTTTTTGTTTCATCTCTCGTGCCACTTTATATTCAGAGACTAGATGATTCTCTGGACTCTTCATCCTTGCAACTTGATTCGACATCCCTTCCATGAAAATTTCATTGTTTTGTTAAAGAAATTCTATTGGATGGGTCCAATCTCCCGTAACCATTGTACTCCCAAAATCAAATCATATTCTGGGATACGTAAGATGTGCAAATCCACTCGGAAGTACATTCCTTGCACTTGCACCACCATACCTGAGCATTGGCCGGGACTCTTCATGGTTTTTCCATTCCCAACAGTCACTTTAAATTGAGTGTTCTTCTCCGGTACGAGAGACATTTTCCTCGCCATGTGCAAGTTACAAAATTGTGATTGCTACCCGAGTCGATCAAGGTATTCAACTGATGGTAATTTATGGTTGTGATCAATTTCATGGTTTCGGGCATCTCTGCCCCGTGACAGGATTCAAGGAGATCTAGAGGAATCCCCCCTCTTCACCATTTTCGAGGTCGACTCCCACCACTTCATCTACCTCGATAGTCTTGATCATAAACAACCGTTTTGCAATGATGGCCCGAGGCAAATAGTTCATCACAATTAAATCACAGCCCCTTTCCCAGCCGCTCTTCAATCTTCGTCGGGTTGAGCCTCCTAATGGGTTGTGCCTCCTAATGGGTGGGTGCCCCGTGACAGCATTGTGCTAGCGCAGACCTCACTCCCACGGAAACTAGATTTTCTTCAAACAATCTTGCCAACCCTATCGAAACCAATAGGGTTGTTAGTTGTCCCGCTTGGACTTCAACTCGGACTCCCTTATCCAACCCACTGATGAAATAAGAAATTTGTTGCTCTGGAGCTAATTGTCCTACTCGCACAAATAGCCGCTAGAACTCGATTTGGTACGCTTTCACTGTCGTCTTCAGTTGTAACTTGGTGAGCTCACCAAACGGGCTCTCGAATCCGGTAGATCCGAACCAAACTCTTGCTTTGAGCAGATCCCACGTCATTGGTCCTGGTTCCCAGAGCACTTGGAGTCACAAGTGAGCTTCTCCCTCCATGTTAATTTATCAAAACAAAATTTTTCAGCTTAGTTGGTGTTGTAGTACTCGAATAATTGCTGCACTCGACTGACGCATGTGGTGGGGTCTTCGTTTCCAACAAACCCAGGGAACTCAATCTTCACCTGGTGCTCAAACTACCGCTGATAACCACCGCCTCCCCCGCCAGCATAAGGACCTAAAACTCTGTCGTCGCGGTCGTTACGGTGTTCCAGCCTGTCGAGCCGGACTATCATGGCCACCATTCCCTCCTGCAATTCAGTTAGTTGGGCCGTCATTCAAACATAAACATTGGGTTGTTGTTCCCGTTGGGTCAATTCGATGATTGATCATCGCATGTCATTCAAGCCTTGCTCCAATAGATCCATGCATCCGTCCATTACGGAATAATCAATATCGTCGAGTGTTTTGTCCGGCTTTGATACCACCGTGTTTAGTGCTGCCGCTTGACGAGTAACAATTGGCTCGGGCCTCTGCCAGAGCCAATGAGCCCAAGGAAAGTCACCGCTACGACGTTGCGTTCCGGTTGCTTGCTCCAGGGTAGTGAATTCGTTATGGTGTAGATTGTCAATAAAATAAAATAATTTAATAGATGAGTAAAGATGAAGAAGAAGGAAAAAGGAGAAGTAAGAATGAAATCAGGGGATAGAAGAAGAACGAGCAGAGAGAGTCGAAGAAAGGAAAGCGAGAGAGAAGTAAGAGTTGGGATGGGAATAAACTTCTATTTCATGCATGACTCAATTCCCCCATATAGGGTATAAATACTCTATTGAAACCAAATACTAATCTATGGGCTCGTTTGATATGGAGTAATGAAGAGTGGGGAAAAGTAAAAAAGGGGAATTGAGGAATCAGAGATTGTGTAATTCTAATTATATTGTTTGGTGACAAGATTTGCGATTGAAATATAATTTTTCGTTTGTAGATACAAATAAAAAGAAAAGTAGCAAATAAAACAGTTCCTTTTACAAATGATCAACGACAACAATTAGGCAACATAGTCATAGTTGTATTACAAATTAACCAAAGTGACTCCTTAACCTTTTTTAATCACCTTCTCTTTGTACTGCTTTTTAAGTGCTGCATATACATGCAGTCCTTCACACCACACATTAGAAATTCGTTAGCCATGGATATATCTCAAATCAACCAAAAGGAAGAGTGCTGAGACACAATTATCTACAAAAGTCTCATATTTGAATCACCATCAAGAAAACAGTGAAATACACGGGGTTGAAGAAACAAAAAAACACACTCAAAGATTGAGCAACGACAATGTTATTGCGGTTAGCAAGATTGACAATAAGCCCTAATTATCAGATACTCTAAACACTGACTTTTGACCACCTTCAAAAATCTCATTCATTACCAATAAATTACCTTTCCAATATGTTTTCCTAAGTATGTGAACATATAATTTCCAAGAATGAGGTCTAGATTTATCTGATGCCATGTGCATTCCCTTTCATAATTGAAGCTGATGCCTCCTTAAACGATAGTTTCTTCTTAACTGATTGAATGCTATAAAGATTACTCGAACCAAACATGATCTTTTTGGAAGCCTCATGCTCTCCCATTTTGTCGGTGCTGATCTATATATCAAGTGCTGATCTTGGATAGTGAATCCTTCTATAGTCCATTGCCGCCATTCAGGGCATATCTAAACTTGACTTTTATCATTCTCTCCTCCTACAACACACATGAAACCAATGAGATGAGTGAATTTGGAACTTGTGGGATGTACAATCCTGTTATCTGGTTAAATTAGGACAAACCGTCACGTCACTGATACACACCAATTGCGCTAACCAACCTTCACCCTCTCCATATATAAAAAACTTAACGGGCTCCTTTCAAGCATATCATCAAATACCTTATGTGCTTTACCAACAATGCCTCTCCCAATCCTCCCACTTTACGTTCTTCAAATCCACTTCCAAGTATGTCAACCTTGGAATTTACGATTTTTTCCGGTGGCGATCTAACCAAATCGGAAAAATAACAAAGATCTCTTGCCTTTCCGGAAACATACCTATGATCACTTTGAAATTTTAACCATCTAATAACAACCTGTTATTGCGAAAGAAAGACAATAACTATGCGCGTGTAAGAAACAAACAGTATACTACTCACTCACCGTGGAATTCTAGCACAGGTTTCCAAAGCACATGTTGTACCATTCAACTTACCATACCCAGCAATAAAATTGACATAAAGCAAAGCATCAGGGTTAGAAGTTGATCTTTTGTAAATGGAACTCGAGGAAAAACAAAAAGCTCAATAACATTACAGTGTAGCCTCATTCAAAAATCTACAACATATATGAAATTACAGGACAAACATTGCAAATGGAAATTGCAGAGATGTGTGGGCAGAGAAACTGACCATTAAACTTATGATGTAACCACTTATTCCTTTAATTGAAAGATGGAATGGGGGAAGTTCAACAACGAAAAAAATATAATATTCATTTAAAAAATATGAGATAAGCAATTTGATCTAATTAGAGAAAACCCATGTCCATAATCTACACTATATGCTTCTTCTTGCTCTTTTGACTCCATATGGCGAGCTCCACTGAGTCCCTTATCGAAATCCCTTAGCAACTAACAACAATGATTCAAGTTATTCCTTTTTTATGAAGATGAAACTTGTTCCTACACTCTACTAATTATACCTTTAGTTCATAGAAATACTTGGCTTCTTCCTACTCCATATATAAGCTTTAATTCACAAAATCAATCATCAAAACCCTTAGCAACAAAAGGTCATCTCCAATTGAATGAATAAACCCTACTCAGCTACATAAAAAGTGACCAAACTAACAATAACAACAATGGTAGAACTGTAGATTAAAACTGAGACAGGATACATTGAGGAAACTGAAACAAAATCATACCAAAAATTGAGACAAAGCTCAAACACGCTCATCTTTATGCATTAACTTCAACTTTAGCTACTTAAACTTGAAATAGATCAAGTGAATCCTCCTCTCTCTAATCCCACCGCAAGCGCCGTTGCCGCTCCGTCCGCTGCTGCAACTTCCAAAGCCTAAGCAACACCTTCCAACCAACTAAAGCCACCCAAGTTCCTCGCCTCGATCGACTCCTTTCTCAAGCGCAACCACCATAGCAGTAGCAGTACCCAAAAAATCCTTTGTCCCCTTAGAGATTTTGTCGGCTGCATCTCCTAAGATTTTCTCCTCCATAATTAGATCTCTGTGTGCCTCTTTTCTTTTTCTGATTTCCTAACCACGGGTTTGTGATTTATCTATATAAATTACTGTCCTTGATTTCTTCAGTTCAGCCCTTACTTTATTGATGAACTGTTATCAATCGCTTATATGGGGCTTCTTTGAAGCTGTCATAGACGTAAACAAGGAAGAGGAAGTAGTGGCGATATTATCTTAGATGAAATCAATTTAGAATTGTACAATTGGAATGGAACCAATTCAAAAGTAAAGGAAGGCTAATAAGATCTGGATAGTTGAAAATAATATTGGGGATGGAACTGAAAGAAAGGAATGAATAATTAGATTGGAAGCAAGGGGGCACTGTTAAGCATGCACAGTATGCTACAGTAAACTTATCTGATTTGTCCTTCGAGATTATGAGCAAGTAAACTTCTCTTCCTTTGATTAGATGAACCCTACGATTATTCTTATGAATGAATGATTTGACTACGTTTGACGATTTATGCGAGTTGGATGAATTTCAGTTAATGTTTGATTTCAATTTTATTTCTGTTCTTACCTGATCAACTTGAATTGTTCTTTGTTAGATTTGTCTTAGACTCGAGAGAGCTTTCATATCTAGAGTGCCGAAATCAAACAACTAGGTCAAACGTTAACCCCTCATCCGGGAGCGAATAAACTAGTCTATCGTGTGAGAAATTTTTATTTGTTTAATCACCTAGCGGGTCTTAGATCTTCCTCTCGATAGAGTGGTCTAGATACTAGATAGGCAGCAAATTAGCTATCTCGAAAGGGCGTGATTTGATTAGAGAAGAATTGCGGTTGTTTATTGAAATTTATCCGGTTAGTTTTGAATCCTGGAATTTGTCTGTCCTTTGTGAATTTGAATTTCCTAGTGGGTATTTGTAGTCTAAGCCGTTTCCTCCTGATGTTCTAAACCATATTCATGAAGTTTTGCAATTCTTTACTTTAAAAAATTTTCATTTTCTTGATTGATTCGATTGGTTCTCGTGGCACCTAAACTACAATTCTTGTTACACCGATGAATACTTCTTGCAACTTTGAGTAGAATACAATAAGAGACGCTAGGGAGAATCAACCATGATTACTTTGGTAATTAGATTTATTTTAGGAATATAAAGTTGATTCCATTTGCCTCTATCAACACTTTGAGATTCTTCTGCATAACATTCCGACTAACCATTGTCAGTGCTCACCGAATAATTTGAAGGCAAATACCAATTTGGTGATCCACATTGCCTTTTGGATCATCACAGCAGATCGAGCGGAGTTGCTAGCCTTTCCTCGACATTCTCCTCTTCATCTTGAGCCTCTATTCTCCCACTTGAGTTAGAAATTATCCAACTCCACAGTTCTCTAGTTAGAACTGCTACACTTCTTGAAGGTGTCAAAAGCTTCAGACTTACGTTTCAACAATTAAATCCACGTCTTTCTTTTGGTATCCTCTATAATGGTCATGTAGTACAAAAATCCACCAAGAGATGTTACTGCAGCTGGAACCCACAAGTCAATATGGACTAATTCCAACATCTACTTCCTCAAAGTTCTACCACCCTTCAAAAAACTCAATCGACTCTGCTTCCCGAATAAACACACCTCACACAATCCGAGTTCCATGGATTTGAGGTCTGGTAGAAGTCCCTTTGAGCAGAGCACCTTCGTCCCTTTTCACTCATGTGGCCAAGACAAGAATGGCACGATGATCTATCACCATTGCCTCCAGCAACAACAACACTACTTTGAACATTATAAGCAATGCACAAGGTTGAAACCTTATCATCAGAAGCTATTAAGGTAGCTCCTTTTGTGACCTTCCACTTTCCACCGTAGAAGTGCACGCAGTATCCTTCATCATCTAACTGTCCTACCGAAAGAAAATTTATGTCCAAGTCTGGAATGTGCCTCACGTTCTTCAGTACCACAAAAGATCCTCTAGGTGTTACAATTCTACCATCTCCCTTTCCCACTATGTTCAAGGTCATTTGATGTGTTGTATGTTCGACACATCTTTTTGGTTGTAAACTGTGCTTTTTGTGTGTCGAAAGGTGTTTAAACTCTAGATTTCTAGCACATGTTAGCTCCCTTGTGCCTTGGGGCCGTATTACGTTGTTCGGTGTGTTTTTGATACATTTTCAGGTAATGTACGACATTTGGGGATGAGCGGGAGCGAAAACGAACGGATTTGGAGTGACTGGAGAGGCACACGGTGTGTTCCGGTTATGAAATCGGGCGAAAACTTACAGGGGAGGAACACGGCCAGGAAGACGGCGTGTTCCAGCGCGTGTTCTAAGGAACACGAAGTGCTTCATATGGAACGCGGCGTGTTCCGGTTATGAAAAATCGGGCGAAAACTTACAGGGGAGGAACACGGCTAGGAACACGGCGTGTGCCAGTGCGTGTTCTGAGGAACACGGCGTGTTCCATCCCAGACGGATTTTCCAATCCTTTTCCATCTCTGATTTGGACGAGGAGTCTATATAAATCCCTATGAGCCCTTTGGACGGGATATCATTCAATGTACACATATTTTCGAGCTCTTAGAGAGAGGGAGAGTACCAGAGACCGATTGAAGCGAAAGGTTATCATCGATTGGCGAAGGAGCAAAGATCGGCGATAGGATTGAGAATTCTCGACGGATCATGTTGTCTTTCCGGGTTGTTCTCATTTCTTTTTCCCTTCTTACTTTTCGAACCATGAGTAGCTAAACTTTATGTGTTGTTCGGACGAGATGATGCTTTAGCAAAGCTTTGGTATGGATGATTTGATTTGTTATTGAGGTTTATTCAGACTTATGATGCGTTCTTCCTAAAACCTAATTTTAGATTCATTCTTGTCTGATCATCTTGATTGAGTCATCGACATTGATTTGTGGGTCCAAGAGGAACATAGATTGATAGATCGCTTAGGAAGAACCCTAGATTATTCGTTAGCTCGAGAGAGGAGCGAATCGTTTAGGCTCTTTATACGTTTATCGTTGTGGCATTTCGTCGAACATAATTAATGTGTATTGTTTAGGTGTAGATTAGCTCGAGAGAGGAATCTACAGTTAGATGAAATAGATCCTTAGAGGCGCGTGAGTGATCTAAGACTACATTAGGAAATTACTGAGCCGTTATAACCTGAATAACAGAGATAATTTATCATTCATTCATACATTGCTAGCTTTAGTGGATTCGAATCTGAGCAACCTTCATTCCTATTTGAAACTCAATCTCTCGAATTCGTTTAACTTTAAATTGCACACTTAGTTGTTAATTAGTTACTTAAAACAAACTGAAAACAATTTCGACATGTTACTTGGTTTAGTTAGTACATCAACTTGAGTAATAAAAATAGGAAGACCCTAGGGAGATTTATGATCCCACTAGAGCAATCTAGTGGGTATTTGAAAGCGGGATAAAATCTGTTCATCATCATTCCATCTCCAAGATAGACCTTTCAGCAGCTTCCGAAGATATAATCTCCGTTGTATCTGCCTCCTTACTATAATGGAATAATGATCTTGAATCCAACACTCAATCCTCATGTGAACTGCTTAAGTTACCAGCCAATGCCACAACTTTCAATGTTGCATTATTGTCACCATTAAAACATCTCCATCTTCAATGGTTGTATTTGCACATTTGTCACACTGTAATTCTTTTTCTAGTTACCTAACTCATTGCAATTCCAGCATCGGAATTTTTTCTTTGCCTTCTATTTCCCTCTGCCACCCGTCTTGAAAGTGGAACCTAAACTTGAAGCGGAACCTGAAGTTAAGCCTGCATTGTCCTTCTAGCAAATTGATTCACTCAGAGTCAGATCTCCGTCTTCATCAGTTTTCAACTTCACTTTACCTGCAGAAGCACTAACAGCTGTAACAGTTGTACTCCAACTTTCTTGCAGAGGGGATAGTAGAATTAGAGCTTGGACTTTATTGTCAAAATTGATATCGATAAAACTTAACTTTGATATCGCAATAGTTAACCCATCAAAGGTGATCACCAACACCCGTCTCTTCACCCATCTGTAGATTAAAAAACCATCACATTAGATGAACTTTATTTGCTGTAGATGGCTTCTCGTAAATCCCAGATAATAGATCCAATATCTCCATTATCATTTTCACCTTTTGCATTGTAGTGTGATCTTCGTATGTAACGATAAATGCACCACACTCATCGCCTTCCTATCTAGAAGCTTCCAATCTTTTTGCTTCGTGCCATCCACGTTCGTTCCTCCTAATGGTAGGTGGAGTTCTTGACCGTATAGGTAATCCTCGATCTTCATCTTTTGGAACCCCAAATCGACTCCATCAGCCATTTTCTGTCCACTGTAACTGTCGTCTAATCCTCGATCCAAAACGGAGTTCTGATACCAGTTATAGGGAATGAAACACAATTATGAACGGAAAAACTAAGAACACAGGACACCAATATTTGTTAACCTAGTTCCCCTTCGCGAGAAGAGTACGTCTAGGGGTGCTGCCAAGCCAATATTTTGACTATTGTGTTTGGGATACATAATACAATGACATGACTAGGTTATTTATAGAGACCTACCAGATTAGTCTTATTCCTCTAAGGAATCGATAAGATTAATCCTAATCTTGTAATGAATAGATAAGATTAATTCTAATTCTAATCCTATGCTGACTAAACAAACTAACTAGGCCAAAAAACCTAAAAGTCTTTAGTTTATCACGCTCCATAACCCAACATTCTGGTCCTTCATGAACGCATCTCCAATGCCACTTATCAAGATATTTTTGACCAGATAGACTAAAAGCTCGCAAGCTATAAGGCCTCGTCACTTTCCTTGGTAGGTACGGTGACCCTTGCCCAATTTGTTCTTTTAGATATCCCATCTTATGTTATGCAAATTATTGTGTTGCATACTCATATTTGTAGGGATATTGATAAGAGGATTCAAAATTTCTTGTGGGGATTAACGACGGAGGAGCGTAAGACCCATATTCTGTCTTGGGAGAAAATCTACGAGCCTAAGACTCTGGGAAGCCATGGTCTCCACATATTGCGCCAACTTAACCAGTCCTATATGGTATTACTTGTTTCTTGTAAAACGAGATGAACTTTGGGTGCAGGTCTTACGGACTAAGTGTAGAGAAGAGGACGATGTAGGTTTTCATCCTAGACACTCCTTCTCTAAATCCCCACTTTGGCAGTGCTTGATGGCGGCCATGCCAGTGGTCTCACAGGGCATGCTGGAAGGCATCCGTGATGGACAGGGCACCTATTTATGGACTCATAAAAAATTAGACTCCGGTATCACCCTCGCCGATGACATCCTAGCGGATAGTGGCCTTCTAGACTTGGAATCACTAGTGGCAGACTTGGTAAATGAAACATAAGATATTAGTAGTGAGAACCTGTGATTTTGCAGATTGCAGGGCTGTCTCCACTACTTGCTGATATAGGGAAGATGTGCCTGTTTGGAGAGCAGAGAAGGATGCAATTCCAGATTTGTTCATCTTATGACCTTATTGTCACGACCTAAACGCCAATGTGACATATGGATGAGAGACTTTTTTGGCACTAGAGAGGACCACATCGGATTTGTCACTTTCTATGGTTGGTGCCTCATGATCGACTTTTGACGAATGAGGATAGAAGGTGGTAGCATATGGCAGATGATGGCACATGCCCATGGTGTCAACTATGCGCAGAAATAGGCATGCATGTGTTATGGGACCGCCCATTCGTGGTTAACACATGGGTGAAAATTGACTATCTTTCTGAATATCAAATGAATTGGGATTCTCCAATTCCGCGTTAGATCACTACAGATCTAAAGACGACGAGAAATAGTATTCCTTTTAGGGTTGCCCATTGGTCTCTTTGGAAGATAAAAAATGATTTCTTCTTCGCTGATAATCACACCACTCCCGAGGCCTTGCCACTATGTACCTAATTTTGGGTCGAGACTATTGGGAAGACTTTGTTACATTACCGGTCCATTAATGATGGTTCACCTGCGAAGACTATGGTTGATGTCTCTTAGCCGTCACCACCACCCAAGTGGGTTGCTCTCAATTCTGACGTGTCTGTTATTCGTGAGAACAGACGAGCAATTATAGGATCCTTGTTCTATGATACTGATGATCCCTGGTTGGCAGCGTATAACATTAACCTGGTGACTTTCTCGATCATAGGGCCGAATTGAGAGCTACTGTGATAGGGTTGCATATCACTTGGAGAGAGAGGGTACTGAAGGGTACGTGTGTAGCTGGATTCAAAAGCTGTGATTCAACTCTTGCTGGGGACGGTGAACTCATTAACCAACACTCTTTTGATGTCGCCAATTTTCATGGGATGTTGGATCGGGATTGGTTGATCATAGTTGAGTATATTTATCGGAAAGGCAACCGAGCTGCTGACTTCTTAGCTAGCCTTGAGCATAGTTTACCACCTCGTGTTTATTTTATTTCTAATAGTGATCATACTCTATCTTTACATTTATTCTATGACTTATTTGAGATTTTCTAACATTATTTCATTTTGAATAAAAAGTACTTTTTGCGCCTTAGGCTTAAAAAATACAAAGGGAGCAAATCTCAACCAACCTTTTTTCTTATTTTATTTTATTTGGTTTTTGCTGGTATTTCTTTTACCTTATGAACTTGTTCCGTATAAAATTTATTGTAGAAGGAGAATTATTTTGGATTTAGAACTTATATACAAAGTTATAAGTAGTTAGTCATTTGTCCCTTTGTAGTGGGTGTTGTATTAAATTATTCTGGGTTCAAAATGGAGGTTCTTGGACAACTTGCAAAGTGAATTTAAATTTAAGAAATTGCTGTGTTGTATTTGAAGTTGGTAGTCAGTATAATTTATGAATATACTAACATCATTGTTATTGTTAGAACTATAATTGTAAATTTGTACTTTATATATTGTCAGTATGATTTGATTTTATTATTTATTTATTTGATATAATATTTTGTTATTAATTTATATTTTTGTTATTTAATATTATAAACGGTTGAATTGATATAGAATCGAGGTTGAATCATCAAACATCATACCACTAAATTTTCTGGTATGATTTCCAGGATTGGGTTTGAAAATATTAGTTATACCCAAACGTGAGAGTTCTAATAGGTAAATGTCCAAAAAGGACAAATGAGGCTAGTAAAGTTGAAATATAAACACTTCATAACAGAATGAAGCCTTATTGCGTTAAATGATTGAAGTGTATAGGCTATGTAATTAATATTGGTTGGAAAAAAGTGTGTAGGTTATGTAATATTTGGTAATGAACAATCAGTACCTACCAATTCGAATAAAAAAAAAGAATACACCCATCAATTGGTACCGTATGGTTGCTGGACGACAAGCAAATAATTAATAACTTGTCATAAAGATGCATTGATGAGAAGTTGTATTGAACTAAATTTATCCTATATCGACACCAATTAAAGTGAAAGCTAAGTCCCTAAAAAAAACATGCATTAGACAATGCAGAAGGCCAAACAAAAAGAACAAAACAAAATAAAACGAATTAAGTTAATATGCATTATTGGGATCTATGGTGGCACTACGTTGCTTAGTAATTGATTACCTGTTTCCAAGGAAAGTGTCGGCCGCAAAAGCTGTGATGACGGCAGGATTCATGTGTGCCCCGGAGATGTGCCCCACAGCATAGATCATCACCGTCATTATAAGTCCGCCGGCAACAGAAGCTCCAAGCTTGGAGATCCGGTGCTCGTCTGAACTACTGATGGCTGCCGACCCACATGTCACGAACACCAGCAAATACATTACTATAACCTCTGCCACTACCTGTATATAGTAGTGTTGAGTCAGTCAAGTTAAATTCAAAGTGTCGTCGTTTACTTTCACTTAAAGAAGTTTATTAGAGTTGTGTCGTTTTGGGAGTTTAATCATATGTTTAATTCATATTAGGTTAGCTGTTGTATGCAGCAGGTCTTTAGCAAGTTAGTTGCTGGAAATTAGCATTAAGGGGTTAGTGGTTGTAGTTATCGTAATCAGTTGAGTCAGACTTTGTACTTAAGTTCGTCTCCTTCCTTCCAATGACACTAATCGAGTTTTGTTGGCAAATTACTCTACATTGTGGTATCAGAAGTTGAAAACTTGAATCAAAGAGAGTGCGAGTGTGTGAGATTGGTACGGGAACAACAAAATAACTCGGAGAGGGAATTGCTTCTCTGGTTGAGTGAAACACGAGAGATAGTGAGGAATTTTGTGTTCTGTGTGAGTGAGTGATTATGGGAGACTCAAGTTTTGCGCAAGTCTGTATTTCCAAGTTCGATGGAGATTATGATCACTAGAGTCTCTTGATGGAGAATTTGCTGAGGTCTAAGGAATATTGGACAGTTGTGAGTGAAGGATTTCAAGAACCAGCATATGGCGCTGTGCTTTCTGGTCCTCAGTTTAAAGTGTTGGAGGATTCTAAGTTGAAGGATCTAAAATCCAAAAACTATATATTCAGCAGCATTGACAAGACGATCCTACAGACCATTTCGCAAAAGGAAACTGTCAAGCAATTGTGGGACTCAATGAAGAATAAGTTTCAGGGGAGTGCCAGGGTCAAACGTGCTAAACTACAAGCTCTCAGGTTGGACTTTGAGGAGTTGGAAATGAAAGAAGGTGAGACTGTCAATGATTACTTTGGTAGAGTCATGATAGTTTCGAATGCAATGCGGAACTGATGTTAAAATTGTTGAAAAGATTCTCAGAACTCTCACTGAGCACTTCAGTTACATTGTATGCTCTATTGAGGAATCTAAGGACATCGAAACTCTCACTTTTGATGCGCTGCAAAGTTCTTTACTAGTGCATGAACAAAAGTTTAGCCGAAAGGGTATGAAGAAAGTCAGGCTCTCAAAGTGGGGTTTGATGATGGTCGAGGAAGAGGGACCTTAGAATGCTTTTACTATCACAACCTTGGACACTTCAAGTATGAGTGTTCTGAGCTAACTCGACAAGTTCATTATAGTGAGGAACATATGAGTGGATAGCAAGAAGAGGTGCAGCTGCCTTGGAGCTATGACATCGATGTTTTGGTCATTTGAGTCATCAAGGCTTGTTGAAGATGCATAAGTCTGAAATGGTAACAGGCTTACCTCAGTTGAAGGGAGTAACAAGTGCCTGCTCAACTTGTATGATGGGGAAGCACCATAGGAAGTCGTTCCCTAAGAAGAGCTAGTAGCGAGATAAACACAAATTATAGTTGACTCATGCCGATTTATGTGGTCTCATCACTCCAATATCCAATAGTGGGAAGAGGTATATTTTCACCATTATTGATGACTTCAGCTGGAAATTGTGGCTTCTTTTTTGGCTTCCAAATCATAAGCTCTTGATGTGTTTCAAAAGTTAAAAGTATTTATTGAGAAAGAAGCTAGGGAAGTGATTGTTTGTTTGTGAACACATAAGGGAGGGGAGTTCCTCTTGAAAGAGTTTAAGTTATTTTGTGATAATTCTGGTATTGGAACACAGCTTATAGTAGCTTTGACTCCCCAACAAAATGGAGTAGTTGAAAGAAAGAATAGAACTCTTCTAAATATGGTGCGGTGTATGTTGATCGATACAAAAGTTTAGGCGGTTTTTTTGCCAGAAGCTGTTTCTTGGTCAGCCCACATACTCAATTGAAGATTCACTACAACCAATGAAAGCAAGACGCCTTAGGAACTTTGGAGTGGTTCATTACCAACAGTGGGCTACTTTAGGGTTTTTGATTGTGTGTGTTATGTGCATGTAGTTGATCAGCAAAGGAAGAAACTCAATAACAAGAGCCAAAAATGTATATTCTTTGGAATATCCAGTGAGTTAAAAGGTTATAGTGTTTATAACCCCACCACCAAGAAGGTCGTTGTTAGTAGGGATGTAGAATTTGATGAAAGTGGGGGTTGGAGTTTGGAATCTGATAGCCAAGCCATTCTTACATAACTGTTGTGGGAGGTTGTCATAATGGTGTTGATGATCCTGATGGTGAAACGGAGGAAGACACTGCTCAAAATGAAGAAGTGATGGTACCAGCTCCACCACCAATCAGCTCCCCTGTCCCAACAAGTTCACCAGTCACACCAATTGCAGCTACACATGTCTCCGCGGAAATTTTGAAGTTACCGATGTTCTGAACTCGCCAATCTCTGAGTTGGGAGATCGGCTCCAAACTACACTAGCATGGCACGATGACTATGAAATAGGATATATTACAGAGGACCCAAATGATTCATTTGCCTTGATGATTGATGCTGGAGATCCCAAGAATTTTAAGGAAGCAGTAAGGGAAGAGAAGTGGAGGGAGGCTATGAAGGTTGAATTCCAAGCAATTAAGACGAATGACATGTGGGAGCTTACAATTCTACCAGTTGGAGCGAAAAAAATTGGTGTCAAATGAATCTTTAAAACCAAACTTAATCAAAAGGGTGAGGTGGATAAGTTGAAGGTAAGACTGGTGGTTAAAGGCTTTGCCTAACAACATGGCATTGACTATGATGAAGTATTTGCACTGATGGCACGATGGGATTCAATCGGGTTTTCCTGTCATTAGCAGCACATCATGGCTGGGTTGTGTACCAATTTAGATGTTAAAAGCGCTTTCCTTCAGGGCGAGCTCATCCAAAACGTATATGTAGAGAAACCACAAGGGTTTGTAGTTACAGGGGAGGAACACAAGGTATATAGATTGAAGAAAGCTCTTTACGGACTCAAGCAAGCTCCAAGAGCATGGTATAGCAAGATTGAGAGGTATTTTTTAAATTTTGGCTTTCACTGATGTCCATATGAGCACACTCTCTTTGTTAAAAAGGATGGATCTGATGTTCTGCTAGTAAGCTTGTATGTGGATGATATTATGTATGCTAGCAGCAATTTTGTTTTAAAAATTATAATGATTATTACGTAAATTATTAAGGATCGGATGTTTACATAATAATTTACCAGATTTGCTTACCAACCTATTAAGGATCGGGTGTAGGATATGGTGTAAGTCTCACCGACCTAACTCATTAAGAGAGCAAACAAAGTAGGTCGACGCATCAATGCTCACGGACTGTCGCAGTTCTCCTTCATTCACTTCTATGATTGCGTATTGTCTTGTCTACCAACTAAACGAGCTAACTAGCCATAGAACTAGCGCAGCAACAACATCCAAGTCCTAGTTTACGCATGATATATGTAATCTGATCAGTAGGTAGGCTAGTTTAACCACACTACAATAAAAATGAGCTTTAGAGATAAAAGGTTATTTGTTTCTATATGAAATTTATTAATTTTTATAATTTTATAGAGGTAAATATTTTATAGGTATCCAATGTTCTTTGTCGCAATATATATATGAAGATAAATGGTAACATTTGTCTCTAGATAAACAAAGAAATAATATTTTTTTGTTACTTATTATTCTTTTATATGACAATTATTTGTCATCTAAACTAATTTTTAGAGACTAACAAATTTGCTTCTATTTTCTTAATCAAGAGACATAAATATTTGTTCCTAATACTTTGGTTTTGAAATAAATTTGCTTTTGTTGAATGTTTTCGAAACATATATTTGTCTCTATATCTCACATTATATGTATAATTGCTTGATTTTTGAATTTTATGGAGACAAATATTTATGCCTCTAATGATAATATATGACACTTTTATTTCATATGCAATATTTAGAGATACAATATTTTTACTTAAAAGTTAAGGAAAACTCTTCAGTATTTTCGGAATATCATACTCCCGCTTAGAGAATTTGATATAGCCTGCCCAATTTTGAGATTTAATCTCCATCGTCGTCATTTATTTATTTTCCGTTTTTATACAAAAATATTTAATGAAATTACGCAATGGTCATATCTATATAATAACTATTCTTATTATTATTCAAAATAGTTGACTATACATGGAATATAAGTAAATAAAATTACATGAATAAAATTGAAAGATTATACATCCTTTAAATCTTCATAATTTAGAAACATTTGGAACTTATGCTGCTAATCATTATGTAAGCCTTGCCACCGAGGTTTTGCCTGCTTCTTTATTTGTCGACAATGAAGGGGACGGATTCCATCAAAGAAAAAACAAGCTAGATTAGTAACTTTCAAATTTGCAAATTTTAGCCTTGTTAAATGAATGTTACAAATGATTGAGATGAACATTACGAAGACTTTTATGGATTATGATCAATATTGATTTTCAAACGAAAATAATTAGTTTATATGCCTCTAAACCTGATTGCTTATGTTAACTAAATTTAAATGTCAAGTTTATTAGACTATTTATAGACCAGAAAGACTGAGTCTTCACCCCTCACGGTCATCTGATTCCCGTTCACTATAAATTTAAGCCTCTGGTTCTGGTGGAGAGAAGATGGTACCGCCCCCGCGGCCTCCCGGTCGGATTCTCTCGGTTGTGCTTAGACGGGGAAAGGGAAGGATGTTCTCATATCCTAAAGACCTATCGATTGTCTTAGTAAGTGAGCAAGCAATCACCCCGTCTATCCTTATAGAGTTAAGTTTAGTGCTTATTACCGGTTTGTGGGGAACCTTGCAACATAAGAGTTGACTCTTCCTATGCTTTTAGTAGACGTTGACTTCACTCGTTCTATTCGCCAGGCAGGGTTTCCTAGAACACTGAAGCTTTCAAGCCCTAAGAAAGAGTACCATCCAAGCTCCTGCTCCTAGATTATTTTTTTGTAGTACTCAATTTTTCCTTCTTCTTCCCACTAAACGAATCCCCGTGCTTGAGTAGAAGTTAGAGAGACCATTAACATAGGCAAAAAACTTTGATGTTTTTGACTTATTGAATAATCCTATTTTTAAAATTTCATTTCAACCGTAAAATATGAAATTAAATCTCTACCCTCCTTTTTATTTCTTTTTCTGTTTTTTTGTAGTTAATGAAAATTAAATTTCTTTTTCCTTAGCCATCTTAAATTCAATTAATATGAAGTCTTTAAAATTTTTTTTGTATGTTTTGTTGTTCAGGTCTTGTAAATTAATTTATAAACACCCTAACATTAACATTGCACTTATCAATCACTATTTTTTGTATTATGTGCAGTTTGACGTGAACAACATCCATGTTTTTAATAAATGCTTAACCATTATATTTTGGAATTCATCATCAACTTTACAGTAAAATATTGACTTTTAAACCCATGCTAAGAAAATAATTATAATATTGATCTTAAATCAAATCAGTGTACATGATGGTTTATCGAATGATGGCGCCACCAATAACATATAAAATATCACGAACCGAAACACGATAAATCAACTACCAAAATTAAAAAATCGCCTACAATCATTATCGCAAGCATAAACAACTCAAAAACAAAAGAACTACCAAGATAGCGAATTTCAAAATAAAAGTTAGTATAAGAGCCTAAGATCACCTACCTCCAGTCCACCCATATTCCCACCTCTCTCACTTTTCTCTTTACAAACTACAGAGTAACCCCAAAGAACTATACATGCAATCACCACCATTAATCCTCTTCCTACAAAACTCTCACTCTAAATGTAGGGTTCATACTCATCCTCCCTAACAAAAAATGATCCCCAGGATGCGGCACAACATCCCCAATGTTAAATAGTGTTAAAAGCTTTATATTTCTCTCAACTAACAAATTTCCAGATTTGGAAAATGTTGTATGTGCATTCATATCATTTGCGGATCCTATAGCCATGAGGATGGATATTACCAACCAACAAGAATCATTTCTCCCATGATTTCATTCAAGGAGCTTAATCACCTCCGTCAAACCCTGCTCATCAACAAATATTTAAACTCAGAACATGAATATGAAAAATTACTGATTCAAAGGTGCAGTAGTAGTAGTGAATTAGCAGTTTCCATCAAATTGTCAATTACATAGTATGTGTAAGGCTGAGTGAAAAGTCCTGAGCTTGTATCGAAGCTTCGTACATTATTGCTGTTACAAGAACCAGATTGTGATTGCTTGGCCGATTTGTAAATCTCAAATAAAATCAAAGACATCTCGAACTTGCTCGAGCGGAGACGTAAATCAGAAGAACTTCTGATCGAACTTTGTTACCAAACTATCGTGTTCATCTCTTCCCTACTCTCTTATTTTATCATTGGTTTCTTCCATTACTATTGTTCTTTATTCTGGAATGACTTTGCTATTACCGCTATCCTCATAAGAACAAGTAGAATTCTTCACCTGTTGATCAAAATAAATTAAGTGGGCTTTATTTTTATTTAAACTTTCATTTGAGCCCATATGCAAAAAAAAAACGTTATCGTTTTTTAATAAAAGAACAAAAGCAATTCATTTCTTCAATTGAGGCTTTTCATACAATGAAATCAAATCCCTAAATTGTTCTTTCTCTATCTTTCAGTTGTTTTCTCATCATCAATATAAATCTTCTCTTAGTCGATTCATCTAACTTACTACTGTAACCCAACCGTCGTCGACTTCTTCCAGTTACTCTCATCTTCCTTCCCCGACGCCACCGTCAAATTCCTCCCTGCCTCCATCGCCTTGCTAGCCCTTTCAACCCTCTCCAAAACCCCACTCACCGTTCGATCAAACGCGTCTTCCAACATCTCCAATAACCATGGTTAAGCATACACCGCCGTCGGAATCAACCAAATCACCTCCTCCCTCATCTCCACAACCTTTTGCTTCGGAATCCTCAAGGACAACAGAAATTCGCCTCCGACAAATTCTGAAATTCGTCGGAATTAGTCGAGGACAACCTAAATTAGATCAGTATAAAAGATGGTTTATCGAGGACAACCGAAATTCGCCTCCGACTAATTCCGATGAAAAGGGAAACGAGAAATCACCAAAAAACGGACCAAGGAAAAAATTTCGGATCAGTTGCAAGAGAAAACGAGAATGAATTCGTAAATTTGTTCTAAAAAATGAAATGTAGAAGAGTTGAAACATTGATAGATGATGTTAAGGTTTTCCATCCATAAATTCAATTCTGTTATGAATATTATAATTATGTGTATGAATGCCCATTTGTAACTCATACCTTTGTAACTCCTATACATTGAACATGATAATGAATATCCTATTTAAATGTAGTTATATTAGTGATGTATAGGTTATGAATTCTAGAACCTATAAATAGTGCTCTCTTTTGTATCACTTCACACCTCAATAAGAATACTCTTCTCCTCCCATATTCTTGTTCTTCTTCATTTTAGTTTTATAACACGTTATCAGCACAAAGTTCTGCCATCGAGCAATCTATTGTAATCATACAATGAGAGATTACTTTTAATTATCGGATGAGCCGGTGTACGCGGAACAATACAGTTCCGCCCGCCATATGGCTAATAAGATTTACGCTTTTGATGCCCGTGATATGGCCAATGAGAATTATGCTCTTGATGCCCACGATATCGCTAATGAGATTTACACTCATGATACTCATGTTTTGACAATTTATTATTTGCCTATTTGGTATATACTGGGTTGCAGTTTACTTTCGGGTGCATGAAATTTGCAAAATACATGCTGACATTATTATTCATTTTTCTATAATATTTACCATATATATTTTCAACAATCGGAGCCATTGTTCTTTATCATCATGCACATCAATCACTTACATTACTACTTGATTAATATAATTTAATTTCCTATTTATGGGTTGCTTACCATTTGAATAGTATGGCCGAACAATTCTTCATTGATTTCAACTTTATTGTTTGCTTTATGTTTTTATTTTCTTTATATGACCTTATTATTCAATTTATGATATTATCTATACATTGTTTAGTTTTTTTTTCTTAATATGAGTTAACATTTTCTTCCTTCCAATCATAATTATTCACCTATTATGACTTTTCAAATTCATGGCTATATTATATTGATATTTATGTTATCATACATCCGTTATATTTATTATTAGTTATTGGTTTATTAATAATTTTTATATGAGGTTATTATCAAGTTTATGATATTTTATTTATTTCTTATAATATATTGAATATTTTGTAATTTGAGCCCCTTCATGTTTCGGGCAAATTTCACCATTCATTGGCATTGGAAGCTAAAATTCATTTATAATGGTCTTCATGAAACCATCAAACACGATAATAAAATATATTCTCAAGATAAAGCCATAGCTTAATCTTATTCGCCATCATCTTCGTAAATGGTTGACAAAAATGAGCAACGACTCATGTATCTTGTGGCGTAATGTCAAAGCCATGTATGACCACCTCAAATGGAAAATTTTCTTAAAGTGCGATACGATTAAAGTACTAAGAGACAAATATTCTGAGGAAAAGAGCGAATACCTTATGTCTCAAATGTTTGGTGGTCCAACACCATATCACTCCATGAAGTGAATTATTATATTCATATATCCACAAAGCGACAAATATATACATACATACATTCCCACAAGTGTAAACACCAATACACGATTATGCAAGAAAAGATCTACTATTTGGTATGGTCATGAATTTTGAGAAATACATCTTTTTCCATGAAAGAGAGTTGTAAATTGATGTTGAACAATTTCAATCACATAAAAGGGGATACATCCATCAATTTTATTTTGATGATCATATACAAATGATATTGCTTCATAAGCCATCAAATGTGCAAAGACTTATTCGTGATTGAGATACATATCAATGTACACTACAAGTTTAGTCGTCCTGACAACTATTATCTAACATAACCGGTGTGACCATCCCGGTTCAATCACAATGTGAATCGATAAGTACCTCTATGGTCAATGTTGTGCACAGAGTTCTCAACATGGGTATTCTAAAGAAATGATTCCTAAGGTTATAGGGATTTAAGTAGTCCTTGTGACTCCCCTACTCCCCGGGAACACAAATGATTTTTGATTCTGTCAACAAGATTTTGTTTCTAGGAAAGCCTTTTCACCTTTCTATTACCCATTGTCGAGTAAATATCCAACACAACACAACTCATTTTTCGGTTGCTTATTCTCAAATAGAGTTAATTGGTGGATAATCATCAACTAAAGTAAGATCATTTCTCTTACACACAAAAGCAAGTGTGATATTTGTAGATCCATACACCCAACATGTGGACCAATTATTTTAATTGATGCATTAACTATATGGTCACATGTGTATATGAAAGCACACTAGAATTTGTGAGATTACTAGCTTAACCATTTTGGTTATGAGCATATTTACATTATTATCCAATAACAAAAATGTGTCATTGCGAATCAATATATTATTGTGAACATGTCATTTACATGTACAACACAAATTGACATTACGCCAAAACATTATCATGAATTCCTCCATTATATTTGGTTTTTGGGTCTAAACCACACATTGCCCATCAATGCATATATGTATATACACATTCGAATTGCTCCGCCATATTTTATTATGATGGGTTCTCAACGAAGATTGAGAAATTATATTGATTATGAGTTCATCGATAGTAAAATATCAAATCGTTGTCAGGACAATTTGATGACTCGTTGGAGGTCTATATTCAAACTTCCCAACATTAGGGGTAGAAACTAATGGTTGGCCAAGAAATTAGATGAATGATTATCATTTCAATTCTCGCACTAAAAAATATGAACTTGAAGTTCAAAACTATAATTCATCACTAAAGTTGAATTCATCAACTACCAGACGCCTTTAACGACCTAAATAGAGTAAAGCTCTCATGTGCCAACTACAAATGCTCCAATAAATATGATGTCAATACGGGACAATCTCTTATTACAAATGTGTGTAAAACATGCATGACGCATGATAGACCACTCGGTTCCAAAGAAACAAATCCTCAATTTTGGAATGGAGTTATATATCAAGATGGTCAAATTGAGGTTAAGATTATTTTAGGAAAAACACCAAGAGAAACAAATAATTGAGCTCAAGAAGAGCCTCGGATACCTGAAAAATATCAATAAAGATATTTCAATTATCTATATCTTGGATGGAAAATACTGGAACCTTAATGAAGTCAACGTCGGCGAAATTTGTGCGTATAGTGCCACGCTAAAATATGATAGTTGAAAATGAAGATCATGAGCCAAAATGCATGCAAAGAAAGAAATGATTGGCTGAAAAATTTCAATTTGAGGCAAAATCAAATTCCTCGGAGAAATGAAAAGTTTTAAAACATCAAGTCTTTATACATTGAGATGTAAAGTATGAGTATGAGAAGTTATGAAACATTTCATTTTTGAAAGGTTTTGTACAACAAACCTATAATATTTTAATTATGGGAAAACATATTCTCTTGTGGTGGATGCAACTACTTTTTATTATTCGATTTGTTTGGCAATTTGTGAAGGGAAAGAGTTTTCCCCTAATAGATGTCCTTGCAACCTATATGTATGGTTTTCATAATTAGAATATACGTGTGTATATGAAATTGCCTCAAGGATTTATTTTGCTATAAGCAAACAATTCAAGTTCGCGTGAACAATATTCAATTATATCCAATTGACGTCATATGAATTGAAAGATTGAGAGAAATGGTACATTTAGCATATCATAGATTTTTCTATGCATATAATTTCTTCTTCATTTCGACTTGATTTTTTGAAAAATCATCGTTGTCATATTTTATGGTTTTAAAATTCTTAAACAAATTTTTCTTAATTTAATTTTATATTTTAAAATGTGTTTCTTTTATTTTGACATCATTTGCTGTGATCATCTTTTGTTACATAGATGACATACACTTTATTGAGACTTCTAAAGAGTTTTTCAAAGCAATCAACTATTGATTAGCTATAGAGTTCGAGATGAAAGATGTAGAAGATTACCACTAACTTGCCAATTGTGCATCTCTCTCGAACATAATTTTCTTATATCATCAATGATATACTAATTATATCCAATAAAAAGTTATATGGATATGACATGGCTATCAAAGCCTGGATGGTAGTAAGATCACTATGTGACTCTATGTCGATTTTAATCGACCTTTATTAAGACACAAGAACTACTCGATTTTGAAGTAGTAATCTTAGTCATATTTGTGTTGGTTGACCATAAATTGGTCTCATGTGATTTTACCACATGGCGGGCTGTGAAACCAACTTATAAAGCTACACCACCATTTCAAGAGAAGATTTTATAAATCATGGATGATATTTATTTTGCATATATCCTTGAGTTGCAAGAAAACGTTGCAACGTGATGTGATGATTATGTACTCTTTGTCCTTCACTAGGTCTTTATCCCATAGGGTTTTCCTAGTAAGGTTTTAATGAGGCATATTCTCATCAAATGGTCATCCAAGGGGTGTGTATTATAAATATTGATTATGTATGACCATTGATCATATTCCATACTTGATTGCTTAGACGGCTTCCTCGGTTTAGACCCTTCGGGAAAGTGATCAGAGGTGGGGGTTTGTGTTTATTTTTCTGCTTAGTTCAACATAGAAATGTACTTAGATGATTGGAGAATCCTTGGGTCGAATTTGTCCGTTTTGATTGAGGTCGTGGAGCGAGGGCTCCGAGGTTGTATAGTAGCTTGTGATCTACTATACAGAATTAGATTTGAATTTGAGCATGAAGCTCTTGAAGGTTGAACAGTAGCGTGAAATCCACTGTTCATAACAAGATAAAATAGGCATAGCTAGTTTAGATACCGATGTTTTGCTTGCGTTGGTCACCCACCTCGGACTGCGCAATCCCCTATGGGGTTAAAGGAAAGGTTCAGAATGTGTAGAGTCTGCCTACAGATGTTGCCTACACGGTTAGGGTGGTTTTATGGTATGATCCACTATGAGGCTATCCACACAATTAGGGGTGGATAATGCTAGGTACCCTATTACTTTACCATTAGGGTCACATTACTAGAGTAGAATGAGGATAATCTCTTGCTTGTCTTCTTCAGTTCTACTTTTCCTACTTGTCACTGTTTTGCGTGATGTTTTTCTTGACACTCAGTCCTTATCACCTACCCCATCTATGCATACATGTCTATACGTTTTTGGTCCTACAGGAGCTGATGCCTCCTAAGAGGACAAGGCGTACATTTGACGATATTTTGGCCGAGTGGCTCTGGGAGTCCGAGAAAGAGGTACTTGGAGGAGTTTTACATTGTTTTCAGTTGTTTTACGTTTCATGTTTCCCTATGTTTTGGGATGAACTTGGTTCTCTGTGATGGACTTTTTATAGATTTATGTTGAGTTTTTATTGCTCTTTCGATATTTGAGTTATTTGACATCCGTTGCATAAGAAATGAACTAGAACTTGGTTATGGATCTTTACAACTTGGTCTTGAATGCTTCACTGTTATGTCGAGTGGAACTTATGGTTAGTATGAATCAGTTTGACCGGTCTTTAAGGGGCGAGTTTCACATATACGTCATTGCCGATTCAAGCTCCTCGAAGTTGATGTCTTTTCGTCGCTCAAAAGTCTCTCAATTCTCCTCGTAATCTCGTTCAAAAGGGTCTCTACTTGAAAGAATGAAGGACCAGTCTTTAAATAGGGATTGGAATCCCTGTTGTTGTCGGTCATCACAGTTTCCGCCTAAATTTGTCACAGTTTCCGCCTAAGTCATGACATTTAAGGGTCCAGCTGTGACAAAATTCGCCACTTGTACTTGTTTGTCTTCCGATTCATCCTAGCTCATCCATGCATTTTGTATTGCTCTGATGAATGCCTTGATGTCGTTATGTACCCGAATCTTTAAAAAACACTAAAAACGACATCAAATGGACCCTGAATGGGTCCGAGACACTAAAACGAAATAGAAGGTTAAACTGTAAGAAACACCCTAAACTTTTACCCAAAGTTATATAAAAATAAGTGAAATGTCGCTTAAATGATGGTTGTGAACGTGGTAAATCAAATATGAGCACATTGCATGTCGATGGAATTTCCAACGCCTCCCAAGTAGGACGTTGGCAGCACCCATTGGTGGTACATCACATAAGATCTTGTCAAAATATAGACCAATACTAAAGGTGAGTAGTACTTACCTCGAAATTTTAAGTTCACCTCCATTGTTGAGACATTGGAGTTTGTATGGGTTAGGATGCTTGGTGGTGAGCAGCCTCATTTTCTCCACAAGGACGGCACTTGCTACATTGGTCAAACTCCCTCCATCGATTGCTAGACTACACACGAGTTGGTTGATGCGACACCGTGTATGGAAAAGGTTGTCTCTTTGTTCCAAGGCTTCGGTTGACGGTGGTGGTGGTGGTGGTTCGGCCAACAAATGTATGCTTCAGTTGATTTGCAACGGAGGGCGGATTCTCCTTGATGGGTGGTCTCAGTTGTCTGGATCGAGAGGCCTCGAGCTTTTGTTGGATTTCCGCTAATTGTCATCGAACATCACAAAACATGGTGTGTACGAAAGAAAATGGCCCTTACAAATCTCTCAACTATAAATATTCTAATAAGGAAATGTACTTTACCCCCTTGTACTATGCCAAATTAACATCGGACACTATACTATGAATGGCTCGTTTTCCGTTGTTCTTTGCCACTTAGAACATATGAGCCCTCAAGTTGACTCCCCGTTAAACTTCCGTCCAAGCTACTGACTTTGACCGCCACGTCAGCGGGAGTTAGCCAACTCCATGTTGACTCAACTGGAACTAAAAATATATATACAAACATCCAACCAGGTACGATGTTACTACATGAAATGAAACCCAAACGAAAAAATAAATTTGCAATCAATTCGTCTTCTAATCTTCTCCCTTCCACGAACTTCATATCCTTGCCATTGCCTCTGTTGAATCTTTCTAGAATCCTTTCATATCCTTGCCAAATTTCATGTTGCACTACAAATTATGATTTTTAGGAAATCAAATTATGATTTTTAGGAAATATGAGCGGACATGTAAACAAGTTGAGTTTGAATAGAAAAATATCATAGATGAAAACTTGGATTAAAAAATATAAGGATTCTTATTGGAATCATATTTCCCTATCTACTCAATAGGATAATAAATGTTCATAGGAATCCCTTATATCATTTTATTTTACATTTTTTTCATAATTCCTTCCAACCTCAACTCAATTATTTTATACTATTCTAATTTCATAGTTTTATGAATCATGATTTTTATTGCCAAACATAGCAGTAATATATCATTTTCTCACTCCATAGTTTCTAACATGAATTGAAACAAAAACCCATACAAGTTGGAGTAAAAGTCGACTCTACTCAGTGTCCAGCTTGATCGAAGCATAAACAATAACAACGATAGGAAAAACGGTCACTAGTTTGTCATCTCAGCTTCAACTTACCTAATCCAGTTGCGCTACCGAAAATAGAACTTCTCTGGCCATCCGCCAAATTGGAGAAACAGAGCGATTTATAGATTTTGAAAACCACCTTTTAATCATATACTAACTGGTCCTTGTCCATTCAAAACTCCTACGTACAAATCCGCGGCTTCAATTGGTACCCGAGGAAAAGCTTATAATCTATGATTTACGATCAAGCATTCTAAGCCTTACAAGCTTCAATGGTTCAACAACAAAGGAGAAATCAAAGTAGTGAGGCAAGTATACTAATACATTTAAGCATTGGCAATTATTTTACAAAGTGCTATTTGACCTAGTATCAATGGAGGCCGCCCATGTATTACTCAGGAGACCATAGCAGTTTTGATAGGCAGGCCATGTTCTATAGATGAGCTAACAAGTATGTCATCACACATGGAACAATGATGCACACTTTGAAGGCCCTTACACCTTTCGAAGTTGATCAAGATGTACTAGAGCAATGGAAAGCACGAGTGGAACAGAAGAAAAAATAAAGGAGCTCAAGAAATGAGAAATGAGAGAACAAACAAGAGTCACCCCACAAGTGTAAAAACAGAAATTTCAAATACAGACAAGTGAGGTCAAAGAGAAAAGAACTTGCTAATGCATTTATCTTATTATTATGATTTGCTTGTTTGCATGAGGAATTTTGTGGCTTTTCACATAGGTAATGTTAGGAGTAGTATATGCTTTTTGAATGCACATCCTAATATCATGTTAGGAGACGATGAGTATATGCACGTTTGTATGCTTAATGATCATGTTTTGCGTACGAAACTTGTGCTCTATAAATTTCTTAGCCTAGAATTTCACTTAATGTCTCGGTTATGTGAGTACATGATATTATATTATACTATCTTGTTCATATACATGTGGTTGCCAATTAATGTCATTGTAGGTACAAGAGAAGTTGAGAAAAAAGTAATCCCAAAGAGTCATGAAACAATCGTGGAATGGAAGATTGTTTGGAGATGAACTCGAAGAAGGTGAAGGCATGGATTTCGTGGTTGAAATATCCCAATGCCTAATGAAGGAACCAAAACTATGGGGACAGCCATGAGTGACATATGAGATGCATATTGAACAGTCACGCAAGGAGCACACCCCAACCATTCAGGGAAGTTCCTTAGTTAACGATGATAATTTTCTATCTTTTCGTGATGGTTATGAAATAACTCGTATGTTTGATGAATGGATGGGAGGAAGGTAGGGCATGATTAGGTCATCCCAATGCTTCTACATCACGATGTCAAAACTTCAAGAGCTCGAGACCATTCGGAGTAAATGAACGGAAAGTTCACGTGACTCGGAAAACCTTGGAGCAAAAGCAAGCATTTCAGAGGAGGATTCTCCAAGATGGAAGCTAGGAAGTCTCTCGCATGGATTAATGAAGATAAATTTATACTGGAAGATATGGCGATCCATTGAGTGGCACTAATGTCGGCGAGCAGCATCGATGCAAGCATTGACATCGAGTCCGCGTAAAATATTAAGATTTTTCAAGAACACAAGAAGGAGCAAAATTTTCTCGACCTATCTTCGGATCACATCTATATTATGATGAAACAAGACCCTCTACCAAGTTTGAGAGCAATCAGAGTATTAGAAACGACGAAGGTGCAAAGATGCTCAAAATTGGACCCACACATATCACAGTATCGTCATGATTTGAGCCCCAGCCCAAACGAAGCATATTTATTTGACCCATATCTGGACTAGAAGTATACTAGAGGTAACGCAGCCTGTCCAAGTCATCTGGAGCATTCAAATCGACCATCAGACTCGAGGCAACCTAGTGGAACCACTACTGTGATGTCGATGCAACCGAAATGAGGCCTCTTTAACACCTTCGACCCCGAGCCTATTTTGTTCAACCCAAAAGTACACAATACGTCCAAGGGGCTTCCTTGGATGTATACATGGCCCGAGCCAAGGCCTACTACCTATCATCAAGCCTATGGCCCACTAACCTCACTTTTGGAACTTAAAAGCTCCTTGGCCAAATTTAATCATTTGGGAGCAAGGGTTTTTTTTTCTTAGTCAAAACTTGTTCCTTAAAAAAGGAGGATTCATTTTCTTGTAAGTTACATAATTACTTCTCTTATCTTTCATTGGTGAACAAAGCCTTCTTTTTCATTATTGTATATGTAATTTTGCAACCACCATAGTTAGACACCAACCCAGAAAAGAATAAAGTAAATTTCGGCTTATGTTGTTTTTTGAATTTGTTTTGTTCAAAGCAAGTCGTTGCTAAGATAGAAGATTGTAGTATATCATAGTCATGCTATCATCCCCTATTCGTGGCACCATTCACATTTGAGACTTGTACCTCACATCAACTCACGTTGATTGGTTGGCTAAGTAACTTTCCATCCGGTTGTTCGATTTTTGTTCGTTTTTTTTAAACTGAAATTGATAAATTGTCTCATTCTTCTTGTTAGGCACTTTGACTAATATCATTTACACATCTCAACAAAATGGTCGGGAGAAACAAAAACATCAACACATTCTCACCGTCACTAAGGCCTTGTTGTTCCAATCCTCACTGTCGCTTTCCTTTTCAGGCTACGCCATGATACAAACCGTCCATCTCATCCATCGAATCCCTTCTCATGTGATTCACCATCAAACACCTAATGAGATTCTCACTCGAACCACCTTTTGCTACACTCAATTACGAGTTTTGGGTTGGTTAGCTTATGCCTCAACCATCACCCAACATCGTACGGAACTCGATCCACGTGCTCAACCATGTGTTTTCATAGGTCACCCTCCTCACACAAAGGGTTATTTTCTCTACAATATTCTTGTCACTGAAACAGAATCTCGTCTCTCCAGAGACATCGTATTTCAAGAGGCTATTTTTCATTTTCTTGTCCCAAGGAATTGATGGTATCTCCCACTAATGACGACCCCATTTCTCGGTTCTTTGATCCGGTCTCCCCATCATCTGCTGACTTGGGTTTGGACTCCGTCCAACCCAGGCAGCTTCCCCTTTGCCGCCCCTTCATCCTCCCTATGTAGTCTCTGTTGACCATGCTCCCTCCATAGGGCCCGCTCGAACCACTAGGGGTCGCAAGCCACCTTCCCATATTCATGAGTACTACTACAACATGGCTTCTTCGGAGTAAATCTCCACGTCCAAATATCCAAGTCAGTCCCATTTCTCTCTAGATCATTTGTCATCTACTTATCAATGTGCAATCCTTGCAGTCTCATCCGATTTTGAACCAACTCGTTACAAGGATGCCATTTCCAACCAAGCTGGGTGGAGACGATCAATTCAGAATTACAATTATTACACACCACCATCACAGAGTCCGGATACACGACAAGGAATGGATTTCCTTGCCGCCAGCAAACAACTCCAACAGGGGCAATTTTGTCATTTTCATAAAACATTAAAGAAGGGGAAAATATTTGATAACCTAAATTCAAAACTCAAAATCTGAAATCTAAAAAATTGAAAATCCAATACACTGGACTCTAAATTTAAAATTCAAAATTGAAAACCCAATACTCTAGACCCTAAACCTCAAAATCTAAAACAAAATTCGAAACTCAAAACCTTAAAATCCAAAACTGAAACCCCAATACTCTAGACCCTAAACCTTAAAATCCAAAACCATAAAATCGAAATGAAAATCATAATACTAAACCCAAAACTCAAACATTAACCCCGAATTCAAATGGAAAAAAACTAAATATGATTAAAAAATAAAATATCAAATTTACCCTTGATTAAAATAAGTATCTCCACCGTCATATCTAAATCAGAAAATAGACGGTGCAGATGTCTCCTTGCCGCCAGCAAGAAAGGATTTTTTCCTTGCTCCTAATCCGAAGTCACTGTCACACGATCGCTCGTCCCACTCCTTCTTAATGCGTGTACGATCATCAATAAGTAGGTATTTCACATTAAGTATAACCCCGTTGGTTCCATTGAACAATACAAAGCTCGTTTGGTTGCCAACAACTACATTCAACCCGCGGGAATCGACTACACTGATACGTTCACTCCCGTGGACAAAATGACCACTGTTCGCGCCTTACTTGCACTCACCTCCATCAAAGGATGGCATTTACACCAATTGGATGTTAACACCGCCATTCTCCGCGATCACCTGACGAAGAGGTTTATATGGCACCACCTCCGGGTTTGCCCTTACCCTCTCTAAATCTTGTTTGGCTCCTTCATAAATCCCTTTATGGTCTCAAACAGGCTAGTCGATAATGGAATCTAGCTCACATAATTCCTTCAATCACTTGGTTACACTCAATCGGAAGCTAATTTTTCCTTGTTCACCAAGACTCAAGGATGATTATATTCCTTGATGTACTCGTTTATGATGAAGACATCATCATCACCGGTGATGACCTCCATGTCATTCACCCCTTAAAGAAATAGCTACATGACCAAGTTCACCATGAAGGACCTCGGAGGGTTAATTTTTTTTCTTGGCTTGCAGACTTCTCGTTCCTCTAAAGGCATGCATATCTCTATGTTAATGCAAATATTCACTTAAAACCATTACCGATACTGGAATCTCCTGCAGAAATCGGTTCGTCTGCCACCGATGTCATTACTCGGTTATCCATCTCCGATGGCACACCCCTTCATGATTCGTACTCCAATCGCCGCCTTGTGGGCCGCTTGATCTACCTTTGAATCACCTGCCTGGACATCGCTTTTACCATCAACCACTTTAGTCAATTCATTATCAAGCCTACCGATTTAAATCACAAAGCCGCCTTGCATGTCGTCTGGTACCTCAAAACTAATCTCGGCCAAGTCTTATTCTTTCCCTCCTTGTATGACTTGTAATTGCATGCCTTTTCTAATAGAGATTTGTAAGGATGTCCAAATTCTCGTTGATCCATGACATGATATCGTGTTTACTTAGACACTTCCCTAATCTCTTGGAAATCGAAGAAAAAAACCACCATCTCTCGATTGTTTGCCGAAGCCGAATATCGAGCATTGACCGAACCAATTGTGAGCTTCACTGGCTCTCCTACCTACTTCGAGATCTCTATCAACTTCTATATCCACCTATCTCCTTATATTGTGACAGCACGTCTGCATGGCCGAAAACCCGGTCGTTCATGAACAAACGAAACATATCAAACTCGTTATCATCTCATTCGTGACTCCGTCACTTCCATTTTCATTCGTGTCATACATGTCTCCAGCGTCAATCAACTCGCTCACATTATGACCAAGCCTTTGGGTTAGCATATTTGTCATCCTTTAGTCTCCAAGCTTGGCCTTGTGAACATTCCCCGTCCAGGTTGCAGGGGCTGTAAGAATATATGAACAAGGGCACTTTGGATATTTTGATCTAAATGAAATTCTTGCTTATATATATGGAAGTTCCCTCTTCTTTTCCACTTAACTTATTGACTTACAATTTAATTGAGCAATTTCCTCCGTAATATTATTGATTAAGGACCTAAAATTGCCATTAGATGTAGACTCTAAGTTGTAACTTTAATAATCACTAGGGGTCGTTTGGTGTATGATATCTCGAATAGATAGCTATTCGAGATATGATGATATTTGGTAACATTGATATTGAATTCAAAAGTACAAATATTCTTGTTTGGTGTAGGGTATTTAGTGGTAGAGTATGAAAACGATTAGATGTGGTGTGGGTCCTGGTTTGTAATGATGAGGATCGATAAAATGACCGTTGTAGCCCTCAGTTGCTTGTAACTAGGCTTGGCATTTGGGTTAGCCCGCGTTGGGCATCCATGGGCTGACCCCGAATTTTGGGCTTTTTGGCCCCTTTTTCCGCTCCGTTCATGGTTCGCGGGTTGCCAGAAATCCGCCTGATACGGATACCGGGTGGTGATGGATTTTGCGGAATCCACCCCAGGGCCACCCGCTGGTTAAACCGTAGCAAAAACTACGTTGTATAAATGGTTTGTATATAAACCAAAGCTTCACCATCTGGTGCATCACTTTCCTTCCTTCATTGAAACCCTAGCGTACCGTTCCCCAAAATTTTCTCTCAACCCAGAATCCAGAATTGACGATGATTCAGAGATTTTGTGTCTGTGAATCACCTCCCCGACAGAAAATCCAACGATTTCCCATGAAATCTCCAACGGTTTCTTGAATTCCTTCTTCACTTTCTTGTTTTCAACCAATTAAATCGATCAAATCCTACGATTTCATCGATTACAACTCCTAGAACGATTTATCGATTAGGGTTCATATCTCCCCTGATTCTTTGATTACTATCAAAGATAAGTTCATGCATGCACTTAATCTTTCCTTTCCGGCTTTCCCCTTTCAAAATCCAATTCGTTTATTCGTATATTCTGACACTTACTAGTCTATATATAGGGTCCCTTTTCTGAGATTGTAGCAGCATCCTAGCAATCGAGCAACCTGCAGTATCATAGTATGGAGTAATTGTGAGAAAAACAGAGGGTAAGTTGATTAGGGTTTAGATTCGTTATTTCCATAATATGATGCTCTGTACTTAGTAAATGCAGAAAAAGGGTCAAATCTAATGTCTTTGTGTTCCTTTTAATGTGTATTGTGTAGGTTTTCTGCTTTCAATCTGTAGCCATCATCAAGCTTTGGTACGAGCAGGTGTGAGAAAAAACATAGTAAGTTGATTAGGGTTTAGTCTTTTAGAATATATATTTCCCATGTATGAGTTTCTGTACTTATTTTTTCCAAAAGCAATTAACTTTTTTTATTCTTGTTCATGTTTAGGGTTTTTGCTGTTAAGAAGCTCTTGCAATCATCAAGCTTCAGTTCAATCGGCTTAAATTTTGAAGTTCTACTCAACATTGGATAAGGTAATTTTTTTACAGTGTATTCTTGATGTGTTTGGAACTTATTAGATGATTAGTTACTATATTGAGTTGCTGGACTGCATTGAGTTGCTGTAATGAGCTGATTAGTTACTATAATTTTGAAGTTCTACTTTGAAATTACCGTATTACATTGAGTTGCTGTAATGAACTGATTAGTTACTACTAATCTGAGTCTTCTTGTCCTACACTTTCAGGATTGCACAATTAGAACAGAAATAGTAATTAGCAAACTAGAACTCAACATAAAACTAATCCCCATTCTCTGCTATGTTCTGAAACATAACATGTAAATATGTAATCTAATCCCTAATCAAATAATCTCTAATATATTATGTTCTAGATTGTGCTAAAGTGATGAAAAAAGAATGAGAGGACTCTGACATTAGTTGTAGAGGATTAGAGGAAGAGAATTTTCTCTTCTTCTCTTCTATGGTTAATCTAAAAAGTCTTTTTGTTCTTCACTTCCAGGATTGTACAATTAGAATAGAAATAGTAATTAGTAAACTATAACTCAACATAACTAATCTTTGTTCTATGCTCTGTTCCTGACTTCCTATCCTTGTTTCTGAAACATCACTGAACTAAAATCATCTACATAACTATTCTCTGTTCTGAAACATAACCTATAATCTAATCCCTAATCTTCTAATCTCTAATATGTTATGTTCTGGATTGTGCTTAAGTGATGGGAAAAGAATGA
Source organism: Linum usitatissimum (assembly GCA_030674075.2). Taxonomy (NCBI): domain Eukaryota; kingdom Viridiplantae; phylum Streptophyta; class Magnoliopsida; order Malpighiales; family Linaceae; genus Linum; species Linum usitatissimum. The sequence continues at coordinate 5,101,779 of JAUJYP020001424.1, forward strand.
GAGGACTCTACATTAGCTGTAGAGGATTAGAGAAAGAGAATTTTCTCTTCTTCTCTTCTACGGTTAATCTAAGAAGTCTTTTTGTTCTACAATCCTCTATATAACTAATATGTATCCTTTGCTTTGAAACACTCAACCTAAAACAACTAATATGGAGATGAACCCGAAGAACATAGGCTTACATCCAATGTCTGGCCTCACTTCTCTAGGGTTAGGATTGGTGAAATAATGAAGGCTAGATGCAAGTACTATAGAAAATTGTTGGGTGGGGAAACGTCTAATGGAACTTCACATCTGAGAAACCATCTAAGGAATTTGTGTATCCAAAAAAAGATACACAACGGCCAGCAAAGGATTCTTGGCCCTAATTACAGTCCAGCTAGTCCACTCAAACTTGCTGCATCCCAGTATAGAGCTGATGTTGCTATGTAGGAACTCTGTTTCATGATTTTGGTTCACGAGTACCCTCTTAGCATCATTGAGCACCTGGGATTCAAGCGACCCCAGTTTATTCTCCCTTGTAGAAACACAATCAAGAAGGACGTTTTGAATTTGTATGGGGTTGAAAGGGATAGATTTTAGTGGATTGTAGATGGAAATTTAGGAAGGATGGCTATCACTACTGATTTGTGGACTGCCACATATCATAAGATGGGTTGTATGGTAGTAATTAGCCATTACATCCACAACTCGTGGAAGCTTAAGTCAATTTTGTTGCGGTTTATGTATGTTCTAGCCCCACACACTAGTGAGAGGTTGGCAGATAAACTGTTCGATTGCTTGTTGGATTGGAACATTGATGGTAAGTTTTCCTCAATCACATTGGACAACTGTACCACCAATGATGCCATGATACCCAGCTAAAAAAAAACTTCAGTTGGCTGATTTGATTCTTCATGGTAGTTTGATGCATATGAGGTGTGCTGCACACATTCTGAATTTGATCGTGAGAGACGGTTTGGATATAATCAAGGACGTTATAACTTTAGTGAGGGAGAGTGTAGTCTATTGGAATTCTACACCTAAAAGAGTTCAAATATTCTATGAAACTGCTAAGCAACTTAGGGTGGTGACGGAAAAGAAACTAGTCCTTGATTGTCCGACTAGGTAAAAATCCACCTATGCAATGCTTTCTCATGCTAAACCGTATAAAGAAGTCTTCTTTCCCCTAAAACAGAGAGACAATCAGTACAATTCAGTTCCGACAAATGCTCATTAGGAATTTGCATTTGTTGTGATCGACAAGTTGGAAGATTTTCAGATACCACTAAGTTGTTCTCTGGTAATAAGTATCCCACTGCCAACTTATTTTTTCCTAAGATTTGTGATCTTCACCTAAAACTGATTGAGTGGTGTGCTTATTCAAATCCAGTAATCTCTGATATGGCTCGTAATATGTGGCTAAATTTTACCAAGTACTGGGATGATATCCATTTGGTTCTTGCCGTGTATGTTATTTTGGATCCTAGATATAAGCTACATGTAATTGATTACTATGTTGTAAAGTTTGGGAGAACGGACAGTGAGTTGGTGTCTAAAAATATCAAACAAATTCTCTATAGTTTGATTATGGAATACCAATCTAAAGCCGAGAAGAAGGCTGCTCCGGTTGGTCCTAGTAGTAGTTTCGGTTCGACCTCCGTTTTAGCAAATGATCTTGATTTTGAGTTGTTTGTTAGACAAAGAAAGAAGAGCAAATCCACCTTAGTAGCTAGTGAATTAGACCATTATCTAGTTGAGGAAGTTCTTCCTCGAAAACAAGGTCCTGAAGAAGAGGAGTTTGATATTTTGATGTGGTGCAAATTTCATGGGCTGAAATATCCCACCTTACATGCTATAGCAAGGGATTTTATGGCAATACCTGTAACATCGGTTGCCTCTGAAAGTGCGTTTAGTTCTGGTGGGAGGTTGCTCATCGGAGCAGACTCTATTACTTGACAGTTGATGCTATGATGTGCACAAGGAGCTGGATAATTGAGGATTTGCAACAAGGTAACTATGAGTTCATAATGTAACAAGTTCTGCAAATCTGTTCTTTTATTTCTGATTTGTGCTAACTTTGTCAATTTTTTGGTTTGTCAATTCTTTTCTTCAATCTGTAATGGGCAGGAACTGATACTGGAATCGAGGCATTGGAAGGTGTATTCTCGACGAAGTCAGTTCAAGATTCTTGTGTCGAAGAACCACCAGTTGGAGGTAAAAAAATATAGATTACAATTTTGATGTTTTAAAATTTTGATGATCATTTTGTTTCCGTCATCCAACTTTGAAATTACTTATTGTACTTGATAAGGACCTGCAATAGTGTTTACAAAGTCACCATTCCACTTAGATGACTGAGTGATGTTTGTTCACTAATCATATTCTAATGTATAAAATTATATTCTTGTCAATTATCTCTTGCTGTTGTATATAATGTTCACTCATGATGTTCTTGTCAATTATCTCTTGCTGCTGCTGAAGCAGCTCATGAATGAACACTACACATATTGTTTTCAATGTTGCAGTAGCACTTGCAGATTGGAATATTGTAGATTGCATTTTCTAGTTGTTGCTGCTTAAGTTTATATCTAATAATTGTGAACATGTTTCATTTGCCCGCATTGCAGAGTCTGAAGGTGAAATGTGTTGGTCTGTTGTTGGATCATGGTTGAATGCCCACTATTGTCTTGCAGTTGTACTTGAATACTAAAGCTGGAGGACTCAGGATTGCTTTCTTCGGTTTCTACATCTACTCAATGCTGCCTTGATGCTAGTACAAGCTGGTACTCTATATGGTTTCGATTTCACACACGGTTTGAATTTCTTGATTTCAACCACAGTTTAATAGGCTTCATTGTACGGATTCTATTATGTTTCTGCATTTTCAATTCACTTTTTTTTTCTGGGATTTCCAGACTTGTTGGGTTGCAGTGTTATATTATGAACATGTAATTGAATCATGAATTAAATTTGAATTTCGTATCTGTTTTGTTATTTACTCAACTTTTTTACCTGATTATAATAATATTATTATCCGTTTCGAACTCGTGGGGATCCGTCAACCGGCCGGTGACGGGGTGGTAACAAACTTTTCCCCGTTAAGGGATCGGGGACGGGGACGGGGAAATCCGCCGTCAGCGGTGGGCAGGGATCGGATACACCCTACCCGTCACGGATCTGCCCCGATGCCAAGCCTACTTGTAACTAGTAAATTGTCTTGGGGACAATTATATCCCTCGAAAAGATATTGGGGTGATATTGAATATTACCCCATTTAGGTGAATATTCAATATCACCAAATAGCAAGATAGATATCCACATGTTTCGGAGTTTGAATAGCTAGATATTCAATATCACCGAATATCTAGCTATTCAAACTCCGAAACATGTGGATATCTCAAATAGCTAGTTATTTCGTGATATTGATTATCAATATTACCCAATATCACTCATACCAAACATGCCCTAGGCAATGTAGTCGCGCGATACCGCAAAGTCTTAAATGGAACATTATTTAACGCTGCTCACCCATATGAGAAACAATAAATAGTAAGATAAAGAACCGTTTGAATGAGTTTGAAATAATAATTAACCTATTAAAAACTTTATTATTATTGTCTTCAAGCTCTGCCTAATTGATAATAATAATGGAAACTCGATGAATCAGGGAGGGTTTTTAACCCCCATCATCGTGGTCACTTCGGGCATGCAATAGATATGAACGGGAGATTCATCAAAGAGATGGTGAATGAAGATGGAGAGGGAGGAGAAACGCCGTCTTGGGCTAAAAGAAAAACCGACTTTCCCAACAAGATGGAAGTTGGGTTCAATAATTCGGTAATTACTGAAACCGAACCAAAATTTCTCGCTAGTCGATTTGGCCATGTGAATGGTTCTTGATTTTGGCATACTTTCGGTAATTTAGTATAAAAGTCGGTATTCAGTATATTTTTGGTAATTACCGAATTGCCCAAAATGTTGTATCTATAAAGAGAAAACCTAAAACTATCGCAAATAATTCAAAATCCGCATTTATTTTGATAGTTTTTCGATATTTTGGTATTTTTGCGGAGTTTTTTCAATTCAACTTCAGTTTTTTCATAACTAACGAGCAAAGAGAACACTCATGTTCGGTAATTTGGTAATTACCGATACCGTACCCAAATTTTCGGTTTTGATAACGGTAATTAACGAATTTTTTTTATTCGGTAATGGTTCTCAAATTAGCCATATTTCGGTATTCGATAATTCAGTAATTGTTCGGTAAAAGTAGTTACCGTAATGATTTCCAATTTTAATTGGGAAGAGAGAGAACGGAAAGTTGTTTTTTCTATTATATTTAAAAATGAAAAGAGTTTAATCGTAATTGAACCATATCTCAATAAAAAAATAATTATAGGAAATGGAGAGTTGCAAATGTACTAAGGGTGTTACTGTGAGCGTACTGTTCATCATTACAGTATGCTACAGTAAATTGATCTTGCTTTTTTGTTCTTAATCCTAGGGGTCAGTACAATCCTGGATTACTACTGGCACTGTCATACCCTAAACTATAGGAGCCACCGTAGTTAATAATTATATCATTAATGATGAGTGGTAAATTATAAATGACCAGTCATGTCAGGGAAATTGTTGGCATCGTAGGAGCCCGAACATACATGCATCTTAAACCAATGATTTTTATCTTATAGGCTGTAAAATGAACCTCTAAACTTAAAAAGTGAAACCCTGAATTAAATTACTAAGTGAAAAAACCCTGCTTGTCGAATGTATGAACTCGGCTCTAGTACGTTGGACCGGGCCTTTTTATAACAAGCTGATGTTGGAGACCCAAAAGTGTGGCATTGATGCACCAAATGTGCACCACACTTTTGAGTATTTATAACCCCTTTTTAGTCTCTAGTGGGAAGAACCGATATCTGAAGAGGAACCCATAAATACGACATAGATCTTCAAAAATGCACCGTAATTTTCCTGGTCTTAGACACATTTTTGCTTCAGGCGATTTCCTTCGATTTTAGCCATTATGATTTCCTTGGATCATCCAATCATATTGTATGACTAGTCTTATGATGTTGATAACCCTCCAAAGTAACATCAAACAGACCCCCACATTCCCCCTGCATAGCAGTGGCAGCACCCCTCTTCTGGTCTTCCATTTGTGTCCAAATTTAATCCACTAGTGGGGCCATCTCATTTCCATGTCCACTTCTTCTCCTCAGAACATGCCTTTTTATCACAGGTTCGAACCGGTGACGCAACTGTGCTACCATGGCATAATATAGGGTAAGATTCTAACTGTTATATCGTATGCACAGTCAGGTTGCTTAGGCAACGAATTTCTCTATCTATAGTATGAGAGAGAGGGAGATATGAAGAAATAGCCATATGTTTTGGCCGCCCCCCAATTTAGGCTACTACTACTCTGATGTGAGTTGTTCAAATTGGCTTTCCCAATTTCTTGGCTGAAACTTGTACGCATCATTTATACGGAGGTGTATGCATAGAGGTTTGGAACTCTTTTATTATTTGAATCTTAAGGAAAGGACCCTACTCTATTCCCGAATTCTCTGCCAAACTTAATCCCGACCCTCACTAAACACAATATTAGTCTGAAAATGAGTTAAAACTCCTCACAATTCTTCCTAAAGTGACACTGAATGCATATAATATCGCTTAAAATGGAAGAGATGAACGTAGTGAATCAATAGCTACTTAGTAACTAGTTCCTATAACACGGTGAATAACTAGTATAGTAACGTTGTAACTAGTTATAGACGATTTATCTGTAACTAGTTATAAACGATTCTTATACCTAGTTATAACTAATTATTAAATCTTGTAACTAATTACATGCAATAATAACTAGGTAACTAGTTAGACACAACTTTAACTAGTTATAGAAGATTATACATACAATTATAACCTGTTACATACAATAATAGTCTATCGCTCGTATACCAAATTACAACTGATTGAAACCAATTACAGAACATTACAACTTGTTATAAACCGTTATAACTCTTGTTATTACCTATGTAACAAGTTACAAACTATGTAGAAATCACAAGTCATAACCCCAAATCTCTACACAATTTCCACGTTTAATTTATGGAAAACGTTCGAAGGAGTAAGGAAGAATGACAATCGATTTTTATCGTTTGGTTAATTAGGCTGGGCCCTGGCGCCCAATGAGGCAATGAGGGCCCATTACCTATGCACCACCAGTCTAATTTATATATCCGCAAGACCGCAACAGACAACTAAATAAATCCAACTGCTACTCTCTTTTCTCTCTCAGTTCACTATTCTGCTCACAAATTCCGTTGATTCTTCCTGTTCCTCAGTAAACTTGAACCGCTAAATAATAGTTTTTGCTTTGCTTTTCTTTTCATGGTTTCTTGATCTTCCAAACTCATGGCGGGTCCCCTTCACCTTCACATCCCTGTTCGTACATGACGGTGATGTTACTCCAATGATTCAACCCACTCTCCGCCTGCTTCACTGAAAGAAATCCCAATTTCCTCTTCTAGGTTTGCTTCAATCTTCATTAGCCTTGATTTTCTTCGTAATGGCGTTTGCTGGGTCCTTCCCTTCTCTCACTGAAGTTATTGTAGAGACTTGTCCTCTTTTCCGCTGTAAGAAGAACCAAAACGGTCCAAAGATTCCCTTCTTCAGCTGCAGGCTAAAAATAACCCCCACCAATTTAGGACTTTCAGGCGGTGATAGGCTTTCGCCTAGGTTTAAGGGTCTCAGAGCTACCGGAAAAGACGCGGAGAAGAATGGTGATAAGTCGGATGATGCACTTCAGGCAACAATTGAGAAGAGCAAGAAGGTTCTTGCTGTGCAAAGAGACTTACTTCAGCAGGTACACTGTTGGTACAATGTTGATTTCTACAACTAATTTATGGGGTTAATTTGTTTTCTGCCTATTCTGTATGATCCATTGCGACCAGTTGTGTTATCATATATGGAGTTTCGTATGATTGTTGATTAATGTACGTGACGAATTTACATAAACATATGCAGATCGCTGAAAGAAGGAAATTGGTCTCTTCAATAAATGAAAGTAATCTGAACCCAGAAGCAGATGATGAATCCCTCCTTACAAATGTGGAACCTACTTCAGCTAGTGCTAAGGATGCTTCAAGTCTGGATGATGAATTAGCAACCACGATAAGCGGGAATGAAGATGGCCTGCATAGGAAAAATCTTCGTCCATCTGGACGATTCTCAACAGAAAATGGTACACTCCAGCTAAATGAGCCACCATCAATCGTTTCCCAAGTTTTCACCACAAACAATGTGAAGGGTGAAGATGTTAATGAATCCACTTTACGAGAGATGAATTCCAGTTTTGATGATATTATGGCCCACGTGAATGATGATACTGTATCGTTTCTCTCAACTACATCCACCATTTCCACCATAAACAACATGCAGCCTGAATATGTCACTGAATCCTCACCACAAGTCACCAATGATGTTAAAGGTGATTCATATGTAGAAGATGCAGCCCCGCCTCCTTTGGCCGGGCCCAATGTCATGAACGTTATTTTGGTTGCTGCAGAATGTGCACCGTGGTCTAAAACAGGTTTCTCGATTGCCCTGACTTTTATCAAGGGAAGTTGGATTGTTATTTACAACGATTGAATAAGTTATGGTTCTTGAAGGTGGGCTTGGGGATGTTGCCGGTTCTTTACCAAAGGCTTTGGCTCGCCGTGGACATAGGGTTATGGTAATAATGTCACTATTCCATTCTATTTAGTTCATAAAACTTATGAATCATGAAACTTATGTTTTCATTTAGGTTGTTGCCCCTCGGTATGGTGCTTATATGGAATCTGAGAACACTGGGATCAGAAAAATTTATAAGGTGGATGGTCAGGTGGGTTACAGTCGCTTCTCTTGAATACCATCTTGTATTACTCCTGCATGTTTTATAAATGGTTTTCGATATAACTTCAGGATTTAGAGATCACTTACTTTCAAGCCTACATCAACGGTGTGGACTTTGTTTTCATAGACGGCCCCTTGTTTCGCCACATAGAGAACAATATATATGGAGGAAATCGGATGGTAAGATGACGAAGTCATATTTTTCTCTAGATTGTTCTTTATAGTGATCCTTTTCTATTTTATTTGTGAACTCAGGATTTGATAAAACGCAAAATATCAACTATGTCATGAAACCAAATGAGATTGATTTTATAAAATTAAGATTCTGGAGACTAATGAAGCACAGCCTGTGTGGATACATTTGCTCTGCATGTCTTTTCAGCTGGATACAACATATAGATGACCTACTCTAGGTTGCTATTATCTTGATCTTGAGATATCTCTGCGTATCTCTGCATAAATTTTGCTAGTATCAGTAAGTTAATCTCCAAAGTTTTCACCATGGAGTAGAAGTCTTACAAGTCTTTTGTGTGTCCTTCAGGATATATTAAAGCGAATGGTGCTATTTTGCAAAGCAGCTGTCGAGGTACATTTCTTAGTTTTGCAGTATCTTTTAGTATCTTTTTTTGTGTAGTTTTCCGTTTCTTTGCCAATCTTACCCTCAAAACTTGTCAGGTCTATGTTCTGTTGATTCTATTAGCTGCCTCTAATGCAACTTCAGCTAACTGAAACTTTGCTATACTTATGAATGAGGTTCAATCATGCTATAAAGAGTTACATTGTCCATGTTGATCTCCAAAGAGATTTTGTGTTCTATCTTCATAACGATTACATAGATGGCCTACAAATATCAGTTATTTGATTTGATCTTCATTTTGTTTGAACCTGAAAGAGTAGTTGTTTGGCTTCCAGGTTCCTTGGCATGTTCCATGTGGTGGTATATGTTACGGAGATGGAAATTTGGTTTTCATTGCCAATGATTGGCATACCGCTTTGCTGCCGGTTTATCTGAAAGCATACTACCGGGACAATGGTTTAATGCAATTCACAAGATCGGTTCTCGTGATTCACAACATCGCTCACCAGGTTTGTATCTTGTTCAATTCATAATCTCATCTTCAGTGGCCATTTTCAGTGTAGTGCTGGTGTGAGAGGCTGATCAGTAATGGTAGTGCATAGTTTCTTATATCAAGGCTTGTCATCTCCATCATGTAAAGTGTTATGGTTGTACAGGCCCATCGTGAAAGTGGAATTCAATGATAAGCCACCAATCCTGTGCCTCAAATTAGTTTAATGTCTCAACTTATGTACTGTTTCCAGGGGCGGGGGCCAGTGGATGATTTCAAATATGTGGATCTGCCAGGAAACTATATTGATCTTTTCAAATGGTATGATCCTGTTGGTGGAGAGCACTTTAACATATTTGCAGCTGGTCTGAAGGCAGCGGATCGAGTGGTAACTGTAAGTCATGGATATGCATGGGAGCTGAAAACACTGGAAGGTGGTTGGGGCCTGCATAGCATCATTAATGAAAATGATTGGAAGTTGAGAGGCATCGTAAATGGAATCGACACCCAAGAGTGGAATCCTCAGAATGATGTTCACTTGACATCTGACGGTTATGCAAACTACTCCCTGGAAACACTTGAGACTGGCAAGCCTAAATGCAAGGCAGCATTGCAGAAGGAACTGGGTTTGCCAGAACGTCCAGATGTTCCCCTTATTGGTTTCATTGGAAGACTAGATAACCAGAAAGGTGTTGATCTCATAGCTGAGGCTATTCCATGGATGGTAGAGCAGGATGTGCAATTAGTCATGCTGGGTACTGGTAGGCAAGACCTGGAACAGATGCTTAGACAGTTTGAAAGTCAATATGGAGACAAAGTCAGGGGATGGGTTGGATTCTCAGTGAAGACAGCTCACAGGATTACTGCTGGTGCCGATATTCTGCTGATGCCATCAAGGTTTGAGCCCTGTGGGTTGAACCAGCTATATGCAATGACTTATGGGACTATTCCAGTGGTGCATGCTGTTGGTGGTTTAAGAGATACAGTTGAGCCTTTCGATCCATTTAATGAGTCAGGGTTAGGGTGGACTTTTGACAGTGCTGAAGCAAGCAAGCTGATACATGCATTAGGAAACTGCTTGTGGACCTACAGAGAGTTTAAGCGGAGTTGGGAAGGACTGCAGAGACGAGGAATGGAGCAAGACTTGAGCTGGGACCATGCGGCCCAGTTGTATGAGGAGGTCCTTGTTGCTGCCAAGTACCAATGGTGACTCTTTTTTGTTTTCCCATCTGTTCATAAAAAAAACAAGAAGCCGTTGATGTAGTGGGATCGTCTGGTGCATAGTTAGAAATTTTAATGGGTAGTCTTCGTAGTCCTTGCTCCTTTATGATTTTGTTAGCTGATTAGGGATTAATAATGTTAAACTTCTGTGTCATTACTCGTTCCTCGTAACGACGTAACGCAGATAGTTGCTGTCAGTGGCTTACATTTGACAGAGAAGCTGAAGCGAGTGTGACGACTGTGGGTATGAAAAAAGGATGAAAATAAACCTTTCCTGTTTGGTGAATTTCTTAGATACCGCATGATGCGACAAGCACTCTGCAAACTCAACTGTTGTAAAACAAATTTGATGTCATGGCTACTCGTGGTCTGATAGTGAAGATGACCACTCCAGGTTCATGAGATTTCAAGCTAGTTTTCATTGCTCATAACTGATATCCGAGAGACGTTTATCATGTGATATTTATGCTATGTTTGCCAATAAGAAATATGATTTTTAGGAATGTGAAATTAGAATAATACAAGTTGAGGTTGAAAAGGATTTGCGAAAAAAAATGTAAAATTAAAAGATATAAGGAATTCTTAGAAAAGTATATTTTCCCATTAAATAGATAGGGAAACATGATTCCAATTAAAATTCTTATATTCTTTGATTCAAATTTCCATCCATTATATTTTTCTACTCCAACTCAACTAGTTTGCATTAATCTCAACTAATTTTGTTTAGAAATCATGATTCCTATTGCCAAACATAGCATTAATAGAGCTGTTGATCAACCGAGATCAGCCCAGCCGAGCATTGCCTAGCTTGTTTAACATTTATTGGGCTTGAGCCGTGAATTTCCACTAACGTCCATCGTGAGTCGTCGGTCACCACTATCGTCAATTTACTGTCTATAACATGTCAAGCGTTAGTTACCAGTAGTAGCCACCTTCGATCGTTAGTCGGCATAGCTGTCTCGGTCGTCACCATTGTTCATTTTCCATGTTTGGTCTATGCAGTCGTTGGGCGAAGATATTTTTCGTTGTCGGTGGTCGATGGCAGTCGCTGGTTCTTGCCACTGCCGACCGTGGACCATGCTTGTACTCGTTTACACAACGTGTATCGTTCTTAGAAAACAAGCACGTGTCAAAAAATTAGTATGAAACGTTGTCGAAAAAAGAATACTAAAAAGTAGTTGTAATCAGAATTCCTGTAACTGGAAAACTTGCCGAAAAATTAGTACAAGAGTTACTTGCTTGATGTTTAAAAAGATTTTGGAATAAGTTATTTTCCCTTTTCAAATAGGGTAGCGAGTGGAAATTTCATGGAAAAAATAAGAATCCACTTTATTTAGCATGGAAAATGAATTTTTGTTAGAGATGGATTTATATTTTACGTGGGAAATAAATTCCAATCCAAAATGTTGAAACACTAAAAAAAAAAAATTGGAATCACAACTTTCCATTTGAAATTGAAAAATGTCTATTCCATATGAATTTTCTACCTCCCAAACATAGTATTAATCATATAGACACATTGATTGGCACAAGATGTCAAAAATCAATTCATCATCAACAAATTACACCATAACATGATGACAGGTTTACCATTTCACACGCCAAAAGCGAGGTAGCTCGTGGCCTCCCTAATCAAGCCACTACCGAGCTTCATTCACGAGCTGTTAAACAAGATTAATCAAGCAAGCTCGCGAACTTGTTCATTTGAGCCTAACGAGCCAAGTCATGTGAGAGCCGGCTCGATTCTTACAGAACCGAGCTCCGAACTAAAAAAAATTGAACTCGCTGTCGAGCTGCTTGATTTGTCACACCTAAATCTCACCCCCTACATGATATCACACGGCAACAAGCAACAATCTTGAATGGAAGTATCAGAACATCCGTTCTAGATAGGAAGCAGAGGAATTTCATTAAAAGAGAGAGAAGTATAATTTCTTGACCACTATATGATGTACTTGTGAACATTGATTTTGTACAACGTAAGGTTAACTTCCGTATAACATATGTCCCTTCTATCAAATGCTCAAAGTAACCAAACGGTTGTAGAGGTACGAAGAGAACTAGAAAACATAATTGACTGGAAAGGCGCAAACTCAGGTGACAGGCTCATCTATTCTGACTAAAGACTTCCGAGAATCAGAGTAAGTTGCTAACGGTGCCCGCAAAATTGCCAAAACTAAAGCACCACGGGGAGAAGCAAGTTGTACCGACCCAACTCGGAGGTGGATCACACATAACAGCAGCAGATCAGGAAGCAGAGTGATTCTGATATTTGCTTCTTACTTGCTAATTCGAGGGCTGAGTTAATCAGAGTGAAGATGGTGTTTCCGTTTGCGACACCTGTTTACATACCACGAGGCATGCTTTTGCAGTCCCATACCGATCATTATCTTCAAGCTCATGAGCATCACAAAGGTCATAGACGATAATAGGAATATCCAGAAGATCCTCCAAGGGAGTGGACTGTACGGAAGGTGAGCAGCATATACAGGAGTAACGACTCGGATGACCTGGAAAAAAACCAAACAGTCCCCTTTTTACAGGACACAACCAAGTACTACAATTTCATTGGTTGGATGCGAACAGATGAAAAGCTTACCACGCATGCCGGTGCAAGAGGTATAAAACTGAGGATTTTGTCTTTGTCCGCGGACTGAATCTTCAGAGTCTATATGCAGACAAACAAGAGCTAATCAGTAAGTTCAGGTCACTTCACGTTAAATGAATGGGCGAATATAGATAGCATATGTACTAATCATCACTTTGGCATGGGAAAACAAATTCAAGTATCAATACCTGATTACACAGGTCTTCCAAGAATTCAGAGTAGGCGATGGGTTTTATGTCATTAAATTTTGCAAGGAATGAATGTTTTATGATATCGATCAACATTTCGCATACGAAAACCAAGAGCGCATTCTGCAATCAAGAAACAAGGATGAGGCAAGCAAATGCATCAGATACAATATATAAGGAATTGCAACCCAACTTAAGTTGTGTAATATGAAGAATCTTTGACGTTAACTCACATAAAGAAAACTCTCAAACCATGGACCCTCTGCCTCCAGGATGTTTTGAGCCAAAACGAACAGTAGAAATGCCGTAATGTGGAACCTTTCCACTGAATCTGGTTGAGTTGCATGTGAGAACACATAAAAGTTCAGAACTTCTAACAATTTTAGCGCAAGTCACTAACAGCCGCTGCTAAATATCCAAAATCTTGACGCATATTCGTATAGACAATGGTAGATGATTATAATACGAGAACTCACCAGAGTATACAAGACTATGAATGTTTTCCTTGCTGAAACGCTTAAAGACGCTGCTTTTAATCTCGGAGAAGTTATTTGATACCAACAAAGCCAACAAAGCATTATTGTGAGCAACAATGCATGTTGATAAAGTAATTGCCTGAGCTAATAGGAGGAAAGAATGAAGAAGTATTTACGGTCAAGGAAACAAACTGGAAAGGAACTGTATGTCAAATACAAAGACAAAAACCCTGTGTGATAAAAGGATATTGGAAAAGGTCATCGCCAAGACCTGGTCAGCAATAAATCTCCAAATCCAGAATCTCATGTTTTCTGGTGTGCAACTAGCAAGACCTTCAGCTGAATTGAACAATGTCTGAAATACATCTGCCCCAAAACTTTGGCATAGTTTATCAAATATCTGCACAGATGCAAAAGTTGGATCTCACACATCTTGGAAATTATCAGGGCTATTTCAAAGAAGAAACTTAATCATCTATTAACTAATGCAAATGTGGCTGCAAAACGATGCTAAAGTTACATCTCTGATTAGACTTGGCTTGTCCATAAGACTGTCTGAACCAAACAGTTGATATAATCACAACCGGAATCTGCATAAAAATATCACTTGCTGAGCTGGTAAATGACAGTGTTATTAAAATCTCACCTCCAAAACATTGTAAACCACATACAGTTTGATTGTTCCTTGACCACGAATCATGTGATATATTAAGCTGATATCTGAGAGGAAACAAAGGAAAACATGGAGCTATAGGGTTACTATTTTAATCGAAGTAATATATGTACCAAAAACCTCAATTTCAAACACCAAAGACGAAAGCCCTGATTAGACAAACATAGCTAGTTCGCTGACCTGTTTGTTCCAAAAGAATGACTCCAGAAGCTAACACAATAAAGCAGCCAAAATCTGACAACTCTGCAGCAGAGGGCTTCTTGAACTGCCTGCCATAAGCATGGTTAGATGCTTTTATAAATACTAGTTTCACAAGATGTAGCCACAGAGTTCAATTAATAAGCAAGCATTAGCAGGGCTTCATGAATTGGAAGCAAAACCACCAGAACGTTTCATGAATAAAAGTAACACTCTGAGATAAGTTAAAAGACTAGGAACTAAGTAACCAGATGGTTTAGATTAACAGTCTTCCCAAATCTACACCACCCAACAAATAGGTTGGCCAGAATAACGTATGATGAACCTCACTCTTGAAACCACGTTGAAAGACAACCGGCTTGTTGCATATCAACTCATTAGAAGATCTAAGCGATTAGATTAAAGGTACTTTCTCATTGTAGAAAATACTTCAAATATAACTTTTAACACCAAAGAGTTCATAAAAAAACATCAAAAGAAACAATTGGTGTAAACCATGAAGAAATTGAAAAGTTATTGAAAGATAAGAAAAATCTAGGTTTAAAAACTCTATCTTGGTTCAAGCCTAATAAGTAAGCAAGTATACACATAACTAACCTTGTGAGAAGCTTCCAAAAAATCATTAGGATTCAAAGTAAGCAAGTATATACATAACAAACCTTGTGAGAAGCTTCCAAACAGTCATCAGGATTCTTGCTGGCATGACCGTCAACAATGAGAGGAAGGAATCCAAACACACGAAGAAGCCAACATCAATAAGCTGCAATGTTCTTTTCATGTTAAGAGAAGAAAGAAAGAATATTCATGATAAAATCACTGAACATGTGAGCCTAATGTCCGGGGACCAGAAAAGACAACAAAGCTTACTAGCTCACATCTCCATGGTAAGCGGAATATAGTGTCGTACACCCTCTCCCTTTCTTTCTCACTACCAAGAGTAGTGGTTCGCCTTAATGAATTCCCTTCATCAATTTCATCCATCAAGTATGTAACTGGCGACTTCTCCACTGAGAAAAGATCTGAAAGAAGCATGTGAAAGAAAAGAACGCATAAACAGGATGAAAGAAGACATAAAGTACGAAGCTATTAAGTTAACTCCCATGGACAAAAAATAGAGGGTTAGTGGCAATAGAAGCCAGCCACTTTCATGAACTACAAGATTCAACATGTCACTGCCGAAAATTTCCACTACATAATTCATACAGGTTCGTAACTACAATAATTATACATAGTTGAACCTTGATCTTATTTTCCTGCAGATCCTTTACTTCAAAAGGATTGAAAAATAAAGTATAGCCAATCATTCAAGGCTGGATGTAGGAAATTGTATTTAGATAAAGCGGTGTTTAGATCAATAATAGTTCAACTGCAGCTTCAGGAGTATAATTTACTTATCATAAAACTTAATGTCCTTCTCGTGTTCTCTATATCTACTCCCCTAATGTTCCACATTCCAGCTGCGTGAAGAGCAACAGGAATTGGAAAATCGAGTAGTATTGACACATAATTTTTAAGTAGTATTCATCACTTACAAGTAGGATCATCGGCCATGAGTTGCTTCCAATCGAGTGACTCCACAGTCTCCAATCTTCTAGGAAGACCACAGCCATTCGGCATATTCTGCTGCTTCTCTGCAGCAGAATTGACTCCCAGATCGTCCTCCACCGCATCTTCTCCATTCACCCGCAATACAGAAGCCTGCTTCTCATAATCTGGTTCCCCGTCGTCGACAGTGCCGCCAAAACTCACATTTCTCTGCCTCAACTCGCCATTGTTGTTGTCATTTTTGCTGATAGAGTCGTCGTACACACACACAACATCGGTGAGTGGAATCGATGTGAAAACCACGCTTCCTCCTCCTCTTCCGCCGCCGTAACTACTAAACCTATCCTCAACAAACGATGCAGCTCCATTTTGGAATTCTCCAGTCCCGGAGACTGGAGAATCGATCACCGAATTGGAATTGGAATTGGAATTGGATGTGGAACCGGCGATGCTTGTCGCAGCAGACGGATCTTCGATGATTGTGGCGTGGGGGCTGGATTTCTTGTGTTTGATCTTGTTCTTCTTCTTCTTCTTTTTCTGATTTTTCGAAATGTTATTCGTCGTCGGATTCAATTTTACGGTATCGGGGCTTGATTGGGTGAGGAGTAGAAATTGGTCTTCCTCCAAAGAGCTGCTTTCGCTGAGGATCTCAAAGGATAGTTTTTTACCGGAGGATCTCAACGCCATAGCTCTCTCCCTCTGCAACAGTCGGCAGCGTCAGAGGCGACGGATCCTAAACCTGGTAATTCG
The DNA here is from genome assembly GCA_030674075.2 of Linum usitatissimum. NCBI lineage: Eukaryota > Viridiplantae > Streptophyta > Magnoliopsida > Malpighiales > Linaceae > Linum > Linum usitatissimum. Next base: position 5,118,386 of record JAUJYP020001424.1, read on the forward strand.
ATGACTTTTTTAATAAAATATATACTAGGCATTTTTGTCGGCCAATCTGCAAAATATTAATTGTTTGGTATTTGTTTGATATTTTGATGGATGATTTTTTTTATATACTGTTTAGTTTGTATTTTATTATAAATAGATTATTATATTTTAAAAAATAAATTATAAATTTAGTCCGTTTTTATTTTTATAGTTTATTTTTACAATGTAGTTCACTTTTATTTTTTTGTAATTTATTTTTACTTTATATCTTTCGTTTTTATTAATGTAGTCCCTTTTTATAAATAAATATTATAATTTATAAATAAAAAAATAAAGCTAAATAAATATTACTTACCAAACACTCTTAAAAAATAATATATTTAAAAAAAATATAGATATAAATAATATATTATATATATCTTCTTTATATTCAAAATAATAAATATTTCTTTTTAAAATTTTATTTATAATTTTTGTCTTTTCTTAAATTTGATCGAATCGTCCCAAAAGAAAAAGAACTGCATTTGCAAAAACTGAAAGCGAAGAAGACATTTCTTTTTTACATGGCCTAGAATGTCATATATATAAAAGAAACAAAGTAGTCAATCATACTTATATTTAGAAATGATCTCGGTCCCATCATGCTTAATAACAGGTCTCTCTTTGAGCAACGATTTTCCAATATCAAGAGCAACCCGGAGGCACATGAAAGTATTGCTGAAAAATTGATTGTTTTTCTCATTGAAATCCAGTGTTTACTTAAACTATCGACTACATCAAGTACAAGTACAATACAGACTATATATATAACATTACCTTTTTTACTTCAAGAATAAATAAACTATTGTATTCTTGATAAAAAAATTACAATTTTGTCAACACATAACCGACAATATCGTCATTTTACAGGAGGTGGTACATTATATGGAGTACGACCACAACTGCACCCAATATGTGTTTCAGTGCTTTCTAATGCCAAATTAACGTGGTAAACTGTAACTCCATAAAATGAAGAAAAATCACTACTACGTTGCATCTTAATATGTTTTATTTCAAGGTTGTCTGCTGCATATCATGGAGCAACTTCTTCTGCTCTGTCCTGTGAAGATAGAACCCAATAAGAGAACAGATGGCAACAGCTGATAAACTTTACAATCCAACCATTAGCTGGATGCCCAACACATGCATAAGGGGATTAGTTTGGTACTGTAAAAACTCCAGGTCATGTGTGACCCAATTTAATAGGCGGAGTCGCAACATCAGTCCGAGTTACGAATCATCATCGCCACCAGTGCTAAGATTAACCAGCTCAACTTATCCGAGATCCGACGCTAAGGGACAAATTAAAGATTGCTAATTAATGCTAGGGTCTAGAGATATATATTGTTGGAGATTTTACTCAATAATTGGTATCGGAAAGATGATTACTTTCCTAAAAAATAAAACTTTATTGACATAACACAAAATCGTTTGTGTTCGCAGGAAGTAGGGGAGTCACAATGAATACTTAAATTCATACAACCTTAAGAATCATTTCATTAGAATACCCAAGTCGAGAACTTCGTGCACAACAATGTTCCAGAAAATCTAGGGGGATCTTGGATTGTGACGGAATCGGGGATACCACTTTCCGAAAAGAGTATTTCGACCCTTATAAACCATAGGTTATACGAAATCTCTCCCGAGGATAAGACGCTCACCGCTCTTATTCTTAGGCTCAAGAGATAAAGAGTAAAACCTGAAGAACCTTTGGAGAAAGATTGCCTTCATGTGTTGAATGCTTTGTGTGATGTACGGAGAATACACATGCACCCCTTCATCAAGGGGTGTGTCCATCCAAACAAAAAAGGAGGGAAAAAGGTGTTGTTTGGCTATTTTTGGATGGTGTCTTTTGGTTCAAATCAAAAGATAACTACCCATTTTGAAGGGAAAAGGAGGATGGCGACTCATAGGGATATAACTATCTTTATCCACTCATAGAGATATAACCATCTTTATCCACTCTCCTAACTCATTTTCAACTTAGCTCAAAGCGTTTTGAGCTAATTTTAACTAGAGTTAGCTAGGATAATCATGAGTTAAGTTATGATTAGCTGAGGTAGAGCCATCACTACCACAAGATAAGTGTTGCTACTACTCATGCCTAATCATAAGCTTCTCAAACCTAATTAGATCTACTTAATAATTGTAATAAAAATCATTAAGTCACCATGAACTACTCATAGCCTTAATGAATAATCATAAAGCTACCATCACATAGCTTTAAGCTACACTTAGGTGCTTCAAGCCAACATGAGCTGCCTCTACCTACCGTGAGATGTTTCTTGCTACTTTGAGCTAACTTTGATTTACTTCTAACTTTGTTGAGCTAGTACCAAGTAATTAAGTTCCTCCTCCATGCTTATTCAAGCTTCATTGAGCTAGTTATCAAGTACTCAAACCCCCAACATTAAACATAATGTTATAAACAACCAAAACCGAGTTTAAGCAACTAAAGTTACTAAATCTCCCAATGTTACTCTTTTGACCTAAGTAAGATTGAACCATGTTACTTTAAGTTCAAGTAACATCCAATCATGCTACTTTAAGTCCAAGTAAAATACTATCCAACATATATTTGGCCGACCTCGTGGATCTGTCGGATTGTTGATAAATGTTTTGAGGAAGATCACCGCCAGCAATCGTACTTCTATTCCGGCTTCTGGGCTTCTAAAGGAGATAAGTTTAATGATTTGATTGAATTTCTCCGTGAAATTTTGATCTAGTTACAGATAGGTTTAGGGCTTAGGTTCCTCTTTTTATTCATTAGCAATTGGGTGGGAGGATCTGGTTTATGTTCACAAATATTGTTGCTATTGCGATTACCCATGACCACTGCTGCAACAGCTGATTTTTTAGACCCCTTAGCTGACGAAATCACAAGTTCTTGACCGCCGATTTGATTCGGATGTGGTAGCTTATCGGCGATGGCCAGCAGTTAATTATGTTCGACTAATCAATTTCTTTAGACAAATGAAAATTATTTTGAGATAGTGGAATGGGAGATGTGGCGTCGGCCGAGAAGGACGACTCATCCGACCAATCAGCCATATTTGAAGCAGTTCACATCAGTAGAAATTGAAAAAGTTTGCCGGAGGAGGTGAAAACAGAAGACAAACAAGGCCTAATTAACATATATAATGAAGAAGATGATAGGTTGGGGCTAAAATTAATCATTTGAAATGCTATGAGAATGTTTTAATAAAAGATTATTTTTAGGTACTAAAATGTTATAATAATATGTAAGTGTGTTTGATAAAATTAGTATTATTATAAAAATAATTTTTCATTAATAATGAATATGGAAATTAAAAATAATTGTAATTTATTATCAACCGTCAAGATCATTCACTTAAAATGGACGTTCATGATGAATCTACGTTACTCACGAAAAATTGAGCACACCAAAACATTCGATATACCAGGTATACCGAAGAATTCACCCTGCTGGCGTAATGTGGTAGTGTGCCAAGATGCTCTCTACTTCTTTGATTGCAATGCATCGGCGAATGACTCTGTCAGCTCCTACTCAAAAGAGGCGTGGATCGTCACAAAGAACTGCTTCAATTCAACAAACATTCTCCTATTCTGCCAATGGTTGAGAGAATCACCCAGGATGCCAGCAACTAGATAGTTGGCAATTGGGGCAAACAAGGGGAGTTTCCCTTATGGATACTTGACAAACTGATTTTCTTGCTCCAACAAAAGAAAATGTTTGTGAGGGAAAAATTTATTGATCTCGGGTTGAAAAGGATTACTTGAGGAGGACACTTCAAGGAGAGATAGGTGATCTATTGATACATTTTCAGCTCCAGCCTTTTCTTTAGTGGTGATGTCGAATTCTTGGAGGAGCAACACCTATTTAATAAGTCTTGGTATTCCAGCCTATTTCACTACTAGATATTTAAGAGCAGAATGATATGTGAACACATTAGTATGAAATAATAGTAAGTAGGAGCGAAATTTATCAAATGCAAAAACAATTGCAAGTAGCTCCTCGGTTGTTGTATAGTTCCTTTGTGCATCATTCAAGGTCTTACTCTTGAAATAGATGGCGTGAAATCTCTTCTCCTTTCAATTTCCAAAAACGGCTCCTACTGCAAAGTCACTTGCATAACACATCAACTCAAATGGCTCCTCCCAATTTGGTGCTACCAAGCTGATGGCTGCAAGCAATTCTCATCAGAAAATAAAAGGAACATCTTTCTCAAACAATCTAGTCATTGGCAATGTAATTCTAGAAAAATCCTTAATGAAACAATGATAAAAACCTAGATGTCCTAAGAAGCTACAAACATATTTCACATTAGTAGGAGGGGGAAGTTGGGAGATGGTTTCAAGCTTTGCTCGATGCACCGTAATACCTCATTTGGAGACTTTATTACCCAGGACAGTCCCCTTTGCTACCATGAAGTGGCACTTCTCCCAACTCAAAGCCAAATGAGTTTCTTGACATCTTACCAACACTTTCTCCAAGTTTGTTTGGAATTTGGAGAAGGAATCGCCATATACTAAGATATCATCCATGAATACTTGAATAACATCATCAAGGAGGTGCCCAAAGATTCTTGTCATGCATCATTGAAACATCGCTGGAGCATTTGAAAGACCGAATGTCACCGGTATGCATATGTGCCATACGGGCATGTGAAGGTGGTCTTCTCTTGATCATCTAGATGAATAGGAATATGAAAATAACTAGACATGTCATCCAGAAAGCAATAGAACTCATGTCTGGCGAGTCGCTCCAATATTTGATCGATGAAAGGCAAACAGAAGTAGTCCTTCTTGGTATTATCATTGAAGTGCCTGTAATCAATGTAGATTCTCCATTCAGTAACCATCCGTGTGAATATAAACTCGCTTCTATAGTTTAGGACCATAGTGAATCCTCCTTTCTTGAGCATAACCTGCATACGTTTAACCAAATCACTGTTAGAAATTGGATAAATAAAACATACGTCTAGAAGCTTAAGTGATTACTTTTTCACTACTTCTCGCATTGTTGGGTTGATTCATCATTGGGATTGTGCTACCAGTTTGAAAGTATCCTCCAAGTTGATTTTTTGGATGCCAAATGAAGGGCCTAGTCTTATTGGTGTCGTAGGGGAGGGATTTCCCTTTCTACCATTCCTTTGATGTCGGCGAGCTTCCAAACGATTGCTTGCTTAGGCTTCCTCAAGAGAATGATAAGCTTCTCCTTTTCCTGATGATAACTATAAGTTTTGAATCTTCTAGTAGGAAAGTATACTCAAGATGCTCATGAAGTAACTTCAATTCCATCTCTCGGGGATCCTCGTATGAAGTGGTGATCTTTGGGATCATTGTAATCTCCAAAGTTGGTGGCAACCCTGAGTAGTATTTGAGCTGAACAAGTACTTTTGCATATGCCCTATGCTCCATGTTGTCTAACCAATCTTCCGAGACATATGCAGAGCTGCACATAAATCTTGACGAGCTAAGTGAGAAGCTCCTGGTATACTACTGACCACGCCCGTGACAGGCATTACCACGCTCGTGGTCTGCTGGGGACCACACCCATAGTGCACTATCTATCATGCCTGTGGCCAATGACTAACCACATCCATGGTCGTCACTAGGTCACGGTCGTTACCCACTCCTAGCCATGCCTGTGATGTCCTTTCCGCCATGCCCATAGCTGACTCCTCCATTTTAAATAAACACACAGCAGCACTGCACTTACAAATAGACGCTTATCAAACCGAAACATCTTCCCATATTATTCAGTACTGAGATACTATGAGCACTGGTCTCTTTGAGGTTCATGACGTCTCGGTACTAGTAGTCATAATCACGCAGTAGAGAACAACTGGGCTCTGATACCCGTTGTTCATATAGACTACTATGACCTAGATCACCAAGACTACGACTAACTTTAATATGCGTAATCATGCAGGGTAAAGCAAAGCTCTTTGGGTCTCTTCGTTTAATGGGTAAGAGGATGATGGCTGATCCTTTTACCACAATACCTCTCTTTACGACTCCCAGAGCCAATCGGTCGAGGTGTCGGGGCTGCTCGGGTAGTCCTCTTAGGGACTATGAAACCAACCCTGAATATCATGTGAGCAGCATGTATAGGCATACTCTACATGTCCAGCCTGAAACCTAAATCACCTAGGGGATTGTGGAATCCGAGGGTGGGTGACCAACGGAACATGGTCATGAACTAGCCTAGTTAGGCCTGTCATGTACTAACTATCATGAACTCTGATCACACACCGTAGTTCTACTATCAAGAGCATATGCTCGAATCGTGTAACATAATCTATACAGTAGATCACACGCTACAATAGAGCTTGAAAGCCCTTGCTCTATATCACATAATTTGTACAGTAGATCACATGTTATTGTATTACCTGTGCGCCCTCACTCTATATCACAATGGAAATCCAATCAATGGTCACGATTGTGATGAATAGGTGGTCATACTCCTGATGTACTACTGACCACAATCGTGATTCATCTAGAAACCACGTTCGTGACAGGTCCACGGTCACGCCCGTGATTGTCCACCTGTCATAGTTTTCATAACCCAGCAAACTCAGACCGAAACCAGAATCAAGATCGACCTGAAATCAGAGTGTCACAACTCTCCCCTCCTACATGCTCAATAATTCTCCACAAGCTCCGGGTAGCTCTCCTGCATACTAGCCTCAGTCTCCCATGTTGCAGCTTTTACATGTGGGTTTTGCCAGATCACTTTCAGCATCGTTTCTCCTTACTTTTTAGCTTGTGGACCTTCCTATCCATGATCTGAGTTGGTTTCTCCAAGAACGTCAGGTCTCTCTCCAACTGGACCTCATCTAGGTGGATAACCTGATTTGATCTACCAATGTATACCCGAAGTACATTCACATGGAGCTCATTATGTATTCGATCCAACTCAGTAGGCAGAGCCAGCTCGTAAGCCACTTGTCATATCCTCTGAATGATGTCGTAAGACCAATGAATCGGGGAGCGAACTACCCCTTCCTACCAAACTGCATTACTCCCCTCCAAAGGAATACTCGAAGGAAAACCTTATCCCATTCCTTAAAGCTAACCTCTCTTGCCTTCTTGTCTGCATACTACTTCTACTAATTATGAGCCACCCAGCTGTGCTCAAATCACCCAAACTTCTCTCACTCCCCATCTCAGAAAAGAGGGGTCCTACATTTCCAGGCATATAAGGCCTCGAACTAAGCATAGAAGGCCTAAAATAGGGACGCTGATCCAATAGAATTGTCTTTGGTACTCCATGCAACCTTTTGATATGTGTTCTACATACAACCCTGCTAACTCCTCTACATCTGGCTTAAACCGGACATGAATGAATTGATCGACCTCGGTCAAATGGTCCATTATGACCCAAACTGCGTCTTTCCCTTTGACCACGGGAAAACCATTGACGAAGTCCATTGTGATATCCTCAAACGTCCACACAGGTATTGGTAGGGGTTGAAGCAATGTCTGATGATCAAACTTCACCTTCTGACACACCACACAATTAGCAACATGTTGTACCACCTGTTTCTTCATGCCCAGCCACTAGTAATAAAAGCTGAGTGTTCGATACATCTTCGTCTCACCTAGATGCATATCATAAGACAATGAATGTGCCTCATCCAAAATATCCTCTCTTAGCTTAGAACCAGAAGGTAAATAGACCCTTCCTTGGAAAAGCATCAAGCCTTCCTTCTAGGTGTAGGGCGCAACCTTGCCGACCGACATCTTTTGCTGAGTCTCCGAAATAACATCATCTGATGCTTGAGCCTCGATAATCTGGTCCAGTAACAAGGGACACACTACTAGCCTACCTAGTAACCCTTGACCAGATCGACCTCCAGGTGTGTGGCCATGCTCCTCATTTCAACCAACTCTGTCATCTCTCCTTCCTGTTCAAGGCATCTGCCATTATATTGGCCTTCTCAGGGTGATAGTCTATCACACAGTCATAATCCTTGCAACTATACTCTGCGCCTCTGCCTCTTTGTTCATCTGTTTTTGCTCCATCAAGTACTTGAGACTCTTTTGCGTAGTCTTGATCCTAAAAGTCTGACCGTACAAGTAATTCATCCATAGATTCAGCATGAATACTATCACCGCCAACTCCAAATTGTGAATTGGGTAATTCACTTCATGTCCCTCCAGTCAACGAGACGCATATGCCACTACTCTGCCATCCCGCATCATGACACAGCCTAACCCCAAATGCCTCTTCTTCAGCTTCTTAAAATTCTTGTGATAAGTCTTACTCCAGACAAAAGGCGTGTCCTTCCTGATCAATTTGTGGAGAAGCCTTGATATCTTTCAGAACCCCTCTACAAACTTCATGTAGTACCCTCCCATGCCTAGGAGGCTCCTCACTTCAGTCACGCTGCTGGGCGGTGACCAATTTTCAATCGCCTCTGCCTTCCTTGGGTCCACCTCGATGCCCCAACCACTAATCACATGTCCCAAGAACAAAACCTCCTTCAGCAAAAATTCACACTTAGGGAACTTGGCATATAATCGCTCCCTCCTCAACATGGCTAAGACTACTCTCAAGTGCTCAACATGCTCCTCTTCCATCTTTGAGTAGACCAAGATGTCATTAATGAATACTATGACAAACTTGTCTAAGTATCCGTTAAACACCTTTTTGATCAACGCCATGAAGGCTGCTGGGGAGTTAGTCAACCGGAACAGCATCACTAAAAACTCATAGTGGCCATACCTCATTCAGAATGATGTCTTAGGCACAGCTTCCTCTGTCACCTTTAGCTGGTGATACCCTGACCTCTAATCAATCTTTAAGAACACAGCCGCTCCCTGAAGTTGATCGAACAAGTCGACATTGTGAGGTAGAGGATACCTGTTCTTGACAGTCACTTGGTTCAACCTCCTGTAGTCTATGCACATCCTGATAGACCCGTCCTTCTTCTTCACAAACAGCACTAGCGCACCCCAGTATGTCACACTAGGACAGATGAAGCCCTTCTTCAACGGCACCTATGACTGGTCCTTGAGTTCCTTCAACTCTATCGGCACCATACGGTAGGGTTCTATGGATATAGGGGCTTTGCCTGGCACCAGCTCTATATTGAACACCACCTCTGCTCAAAAGGCACCTCCAGCAAGTTGCCTAGAAAAACATCAGGAAACTCCTTAACAACTAGCACATCCTCAATCCTTCCCTATGCATCCAGAAGACTATGAGCTAGGAAAGCCTCACATCCGCTTCAGATTAGCCTCTCTGCTTTCAGGGCAAACATAAAAGGATGCCTACAATGCTCTCGCCTCGGAGTCCTAGAGATTATTACATCCTCATTCCCAGTTGTAAAGAAACTAATCATCTTCTTTTTATAGTCCACCAAGGCTCCATACTGCTCCAACCAATCCATCCTCAAGATCACATCGAACTTATTGAAAGGAAGAACAATGAGGTTCGTTCTGAACTCCATGTCCTCACAGAGTAGAATTGCTCTCTCTACCTAGGACTCCACTAGCAGAGTCTTCCCTACTAGAGTACTTAGTCTAAAGGGTCTACTCATCATAGCAGGAAAAATGGGCAATAGACAAACCATAACGGTAGAGATGAAAGAGTGCAAAGCACCTGTATAAAATAAGGCATACAAGGATCTGCCAAAAATGATAATCGTACCAGTGATGGTATCTGGGGTGGCCTTTGCCTAAGCCCTAGTGGCGTACACCCTGCTATGTGCCTCTTTGTTCCTCCCTTGCAACGTCCCCTGTCCCAAGGGAATCATGTTAGCCCCTAAAATCAGAGCCTTGAGGCCTCCACCTCTCATTCGACTCTTAGACGGAGCCAGCTGGCATTCCCAGCTCGGGCAGTCCCGAGCATAATGACCCAATTTTCCACACTTGTAACAAAATCCACACCTCTTAAAACATGCTCCCAGTGTCTCATCCCACACTGTAGGCAAGGAGGATGGTCATATCCTACAGTGGACTACTTCTGCTACACTGTCGGGGTGAGTGAGGCAGTGAAGTGAGTCTGTAGTGTAGGAGTACTGTGGTGCGTGTCCCTGCTCCTCTCAGGTGCTGGTAGTACCTGTGCCCCACTTGAAGCCACCTTCCTTTTCTTCTCCTCTTGCCAAGCCTGGCGTTCTCCCTTCCTCACACTCTTAAGGTGCTCAGCCCTCAAGTCTGATGCCTTGATATCTTCCATGGTATCCATGTCACTGCTGGTGACCCTAATCTGAATGTGAGCTCTCAGCCCATCGAGGAACATCTATTTCATGTCCTCCACCTTCTGCTCAGGGAGCCTAATACCACTTGCTTAACTTGATGAAGGTGTTGTTGTAATCAATCACCTCCATCTCTCCCTACCTGAGGTTGATGAACTCATCCCTCGTGTTCTTCTGCCATTGCTCTAGCATGAACTCCTTCTTGAAGAGAACTAGGAATTCCTCTATGTCCTTCTCGAAGGGATCATCCTCAAATTCCAATTGATTGCACCACCACTCCTTCGATGCTCCCCTTAGCAGGTAGACATCATACAACACTCTATACTTTGACGCAGGCCTCAGATACCTAAACACATTGGTCAACTCTCTCAACCAATCAAATTCCAAGTGAGGATTTGTGGTCTCCCCATCAAAATTAATGGCGCCCACTAGAGTCAGCTCCTTGAAATCCAGCCTAGATGTAGGCGGATCCCTCATCATCTCGACTGATTTCTCGTGATCACTACACACAAGAGGATAGTGTTCAACACCCCTTTTCTTATAAACTTTATCTCTGTTTCTTGAAAACTCGTTTTGGAAAACTCATTGAAAACTGTTTCAGAAACTCGACCATGCACGTGGTGATCACTCCACCATGCCCATGGTGCATCCTCTACCACGCATTTGGTATACTCCTGACCACGCCCGTCACAGGTATTACTACGTTCGTGGTATGCAGTGGACCACACCCGTGGTGCACTATCTATCACATCTATGGCCAATGACTAATCACACTCGTGGTCATCACTAGATCATGGTCGTTACGCACTCCTAGCCACACTTGTGGTGACCAGGCCATCAAGTATATGATGTCCTTTCCACCACGTGCATGGATGACTCCTCATTTTAAATAAATACACAGCAGCACTGCGTTGACATGCGCTTATGAAATAGAAATGTCTCCTCATATTATTCAATATTGAGCTACAGTAAGCATTGGTCTCTTTAAGGTTCATGACGCCTCGGTACGAGTAGTCACAATCATGCAGTAGAGAAAAATCGAGCTATTATACCTGTTATTCATATAGACTATACGGCATCACATTAATACTATCACCTAGAGCAAGATTACGACTAACTTTAATATGCTTAATCATGCAGGGTAAAGTAAAGATCCCCGGGTCAATCACTCTATCCTGCACGGTTTCACTCCTTCTTTCAATTTGCTATTCCAACATCCAAGATGACATTCAAATCCACTCTTCGAAGACGACTATTATAGTCTTTAAAAGGGGCGATGAATAAGCATGTGGATTCAAATCCTCATTCTTCATCTTTTCATCTATCTTCTGGTAAGTATCAAACTATCATTGCAATCTAGGGTTCTAAATTATGATTTGTTAATCTTCTCAATCATCATTTGTTGGTCTTGGAGCTGATGGTGAATTGGTTCCTGGAAGACAAAAAAGTGACGTAATGGTTGATTTTTTTAAGGTCTCGTACAAAAGAGAGATGAAAGCTCAGTGCAAGCATTGCAAGAATGACCTTCTTGATCATTCCAACAATGGTAATTCGCACCTTAAGAACCATTCATCCACCTGTATCCAGAAGAAGATTGAAGGTGCAAAACAAAAGATGCTTGGGGCTAACTCGAATGTGAAAGGGGGAAAAGAGGTGTTTCCTCTCAATTTCAGTAGTGACGTTTCAAAGCAGCAACTGGCAGTGGCGATTGTGATGCATGAGTATCCACTCAGCATGGTCGATCACCTATACTTGAAGAGGTTTCTAACCAGCCTACAATCTTTGTTTCATGTACCCTGTCGGAATATCAATGAGAAGGAGATCTTGAAACTATATGAGCATGAAAGGATGAAGATTCAATGAAACATTGATCATAATTTGGGAAAGGTGGCTGTCACTACAGACCTTTGGACAACTTCTACCCAAAAGAAGGGCTACATGGCTATTAACGATCATTACATCAATAACAACTGGCTCTTCGTAGCCATTTGCTTAGGTCTGTAATTGTTCTCATTTTATGTTAGTTTGGTTTAGGGTTTAAATTGGTTTCTGAACAATGACATCCTAATCTACCTTGTTTTTGTTTGCTGGTTTTGCTAGGTTTGTTTATGTTCCTGCTCCTCATACGACTAAAAGGCTGGCTAGCATCTTCCTCAAATGCCTAATGGATGGGAACATCGACTCCAAGATCAGTACCATCACCTTTGACAATTGCTCAACCAATGACTCCATGATTGAGGAGGTGAAACTGAAACTGCTCTCTAACTTCTTGATTAGAGAGGGTTTAGCATTCTATTTTTAGAGGTTAATGACATTGCAACAGAAGAAGAAGCCGAGTTTGATGGTAAGATCTTCATAAACTTGCTCAATTCGTTTTGAAGGTTCTGTTTGCTAGTGCCTAGTCGTTAATGACTCTTGTTCCTAAATCAGAACATGAGCAACCAATAGACATTGAAGGTTCTGTGATGCAAGATATTGATTGAATGTTCAAGTGGACGCATGAAGGTTGATATTGCTGCTGTTGTTGGAAGTCTAGAAGGTTGGAACTTGATGTTGCAGCCTCGTTTTAAGTGTTAAGTTTTTACACAGTTTCTTTTTAAGTTTTATCAAGTTCCAACCTTCTAGACTCCGCTTCACCGGTTTACCCCTGGCTCCGGCTGGGACAGACCCTGTGAGATGCGAGATTTGGTGGTGGTGAGTGTCAGCCTGGTGTTGTGATAGCCGTGAGCATCAGCTGCAAATTTTAGTCATCTGGAGTTCGCATCGTTGTCTCTTTTCCAGCGCGGGCAGCTGGGGCATGGGATGACCCCGGTGGAACGACACGCGTGGTAGTAAGGGTGGAGGGTACCACTGTACCCTTTATGGTTGTAGTTGGCGGCAGTGAGGGAGCGGTAGCGGTGGTGAGTTTCGGCATTCCAACGATGAAAATCAGTCCTATAGTGCGGAGGAAGAAAAATACCCTAGAACATGGAGGAGCGGAACCCTAGCGTGGGAAAGACCCCACTTGATATACTATTTAGATCTTTACTTATAGTTATAAGTTATTTATTAAAAACTTTTATTTATTTAATGTTCCCTGGTCGGGGCATTTTAGTAATTAGTTAAAGATATTGTTAAAGACCGTAAGGCCCTCATATGATTTTGAAGTATTCTACTACTTTAAGGGCATTTTGGTTAATTAATAATTTGTAATAAATGAGGGTCTTACACTTTTGTTATTAGATTATGGTGTATGTGGATGCTAGGATGATCCCCTCATGATGAGGGGTTGGGTATGGTGGATACATGTTATCATAGTGATGTATTTGGATTATGGTGTTTCAACCTAATTTATGTTATGGTTTGAATTAGGTCAAATAAATACTCTCCTTTGGATGATTTTGCCTAGAATTATGTTAGTTGTTAATCCAAGATTGAAGTAAGGTGTGTGTGGAACAAGCCACATTCCAATTCAACCTTGACTACTAGGATTTCTTTAGGGACATTTCATCAAACACTTAGATTGCATTTCAAAAATCACTCAAATGGTGACACACTTGAGGGATTGGGATGTTTGGGGTGTCAAATGGTGACCAACACCCCTTGCTAAGTGTTTGTGGTATCCTTAAGGTTATCTAAACACCTAGGCATTTCGTCAAACACATTGTGTTCACTACTAGGTAGCTTGATCTCAAGTGAACTAGTAGTGGTAATTCATATGCATGACCTTGCTATGGATTCCTTCAGGTGCCTAGAGGAGAATCCTATCATAAACCGTATGCATGTGTCCAACTCTACTAGTGAATGGGATTTTAGCATTTCCAACACTCGAAATCTAGCAACTCTTCTCTTATTGTTTACTTGTGTAACTCGTGCCTCATTTTAGTCTCGTTGGATAGATTTTCCTTGATAGCTTTAGTGAATAATTAGTGAATTCGTTGGTAACTTAGATAACAACAATCAAAACTCTTGTAGCTTGAACCATGGACGGAGTAGTTGAGTAGAAGACTAGTGAACGGACCCCGAGAAAAATAACAACCCTTGTTGGTTTGGATTTGGGTTTCATACCCTTTCTTTAGCTATCAATACCTCTTGACAAGTCAAGAGTTATTTCGTCAGAAACATTTCTAGGCATATCAGAGAGGAACGGGAACGTCCCCCAATCCGGTCAAGCAGAGAACAAATCCATGTAAAACACTCCATGTATTTGAGCCTCCCCGGAGGTCCACTCATCAGTGGCCACTTCGAAACAGGAAATGTGGTTCCGTTGGTGGTTATAGACAACAAAAAAGAGGAAGAATATTGTGTTCCTATCCCCCAGTTTTAACCAATTAAGCTTTGCCCTTTGACTTCAATCGATTTCATTATTCCTCCACACGACCTCAAGCTCAATAGTGTTTCTCTTCTTCCATGACATCGGGAGATCTGAACTACTCTTGAAGGGAAGACAGCCTCTCCTTGATTTGTTTTTCGTGAAGTTTCTAGACTTTGTTTAGCTCTTTCGCCCAATGGCCAATCTCAACTTGGCTTTGATTGAGAAAGGAGTTATAGTCAGTCAAATTATATCAGTTTTTTAGGACAATGGTTTCGCATGCATGATGATTCAACTAGCGAACATCTAACAAAAATGGACAAGTTGCGGCCTTGGCCCTTAAAATTTAAGCAAAAGAGGACAGTAGTCCCGAGCCAATGGCCGTCTTGAGGAATATCATAGCTTTTTCGAAAGTAGTGCGCCATTCTCAAATAAAGTAATGTCCTTGCTCCCCTTTATTCCTAGTGCATGGGGATCCTTGAAAGTCAAGGTCAATGAGGTTTGTTGTTACACACTGAACTGGGAGAGAAAAATTTTGCTCGGAAAATCTCTAAATTACCTCTAAGAATGTTTAAGAGAAGTTGCTCAATGATAATTTACTATTACCGTTATTACAAATGATAATATTAGTACTATAAATGCAAGTATGATTATGATGACTATTAATATTATTCCATGTTGAATTAACATGTGGGTTACATGTTAATCATGGTATGCTAGAAACTACTAAGATCGATTAACCATCGAACCCCCAATCAATTTAGTGAGTTAATTCAATTGACCGGTCAAAACATAAAGGCACTAAGAGAGTTTCAGACATGAAATTGATTGTGGCCTAGTAGCTAAGTACTTAGGCCCATGACTTGGATGTCAGGTATTTGAATCTTAGCATTGATCCAACCTTTTATTTTATTTTTCATTTGATGACATCAGTGATGACAACTTACTGCCGTCATCATCTCCTTCCGTATATCCAGAATCGCAACTTACCTTCCTTCCCGTCACTGATCCGGCAACTCATGTCCTTTCCTTTTCTCAAATCCAACCGCGTAGGAATTTTGGTATTAAAACCCATCGATTCATTCATCCTTTGCCTAATCGAACGAATCCATAAGAAAGCTCCTCCTCCCAATCTTACTGATCGATTGGTAGCGGCTAAAACGAATGATTAGGAGCTTGAGGAACGCAGGTAACGATACACACATCCTCTTGTTTCGTCCTTGCTGTTCGATGTAGCCGGTTAGTCACACTAATCAAATCTTGATGGTCCTTATCCATTTAGAAGAGTAGGATTCCCATCATTGACGACTTTGTTTGCGGCAGTTGCTTTCATTCGCTGATTTAAACCACCACCCGATCTTGGTTAAGGTAAGGAAGTTTGTTCCTCCTCCCATGCGTTCAAATCTTCTCACCGATTGAACCAGTCATTGAGTTCTTAGAGTTTAATTTCCATATTTTAATCCCATGGCAGCGGCGACGTTTTTGACTTGTCCAGAGCCTTATAAGGAGGAGCCAAGCCTTTCGATTCGTTTGGATAGGTTTGAAGTAAGGTCAGGAACTAAATCGTATGTTTGGTTGTCGTTCTTGTCGAGTTTTCAGGCAATTCCTCATTCACCAGAGCCTCAGATTCCCTCACCAAAATTCTGGTTTTCTTCTCCAAGATTAATGGAGAAGATGACCGGTAAACATCTGTGGAAGTACCTAGAGTCTAGCGTTTGTGATGTGGTCACTGAATGTCCAGAAACTATAACCAGCGCCCCAAGTCATAGTAAATTGCTTGACGTAATTAAACTGTTAGAATCCGACATTTTAATAATAAGCTATCCCTTGTAGTTGTCGCGATCTGTAACTTTCCAGGTATTACAAAATGGACCCAAAATGACTTGCATAGTTCATTAAGTCTTAGAATCAATTCCAATCGGGTTAGGATCATAATAATCTTCCAAAATAATATTAGGATCTTTATTTTTAATACTATAGGTGACAAAATTAACCTTAGGTTTGTAATTATAATTTAGAATTCAATTAAGTGTTAGTTCATAAATTTCTATTGTCACTAGTTGAATTAAGGAATTATTTTCTCTCTTATAATTAGAATGAATAAGGCTTTATAATAATGTACTTCTTCAAGAAAAGTAATTGTAGATTATAACAGCTTCTCTTCATGTGTAACTCATTGACTCGTGAAAATAATAAAATCCTTTAAGGCCGCAAAATCCTTAGAACACGAATTCTTTCTGATTAATCTTTTCCGACACATCACAATAATTGTGAAGTCAATTCTTCAAATGTCGTCAAGACTATCGCCCCGGACTACTTCAGCCTATTTTGGAATAAAATCTAATATTTCAAGTTCCCGTCTTTAGGTTCTTAAACATGACGTCTTTAGGTTCTTAAAGACGATCAAGCCTATCAGCTTTCATCTTCATCCGTCGGATTGGACTTTCGCCACTTGATTATAAGGTGGGTTGGTTTAAGGGGGTAAATTCTTATCGTTGTAGTAGTTAGGTTAACTATGTTATTGGATGCATTAAATTCTATGCCATGAATATATGATTCAATATTTATATTATGTTATGTTATTACTTTTGTTACGTTACAAAGTGATGTGCCTCTAGAATAGCACTACTAAATAGACAAATGAAATATGTTTAAACACGAAAGACTGACCCTGAACCACCCATCAGGTCGCACAGAGGATACTAGAGCTAAGGAATTAGGTAGAGAGTGCAGTTGCAGTCATACATATCGCAAAACTCGGAGTGAGTAACAGGCCGAATACATAGTAGTTTACGTTTCCTTAGAGCTTGGACTTGAGATTGTTTTTTTATGGATTTATGTTATAGACTTGATTTCAATTTTGGGTTGCCCACATGTTTAGGGCTATTTACTTTGAAATAATGTTCGAGTTTTGACCAATTTATTTCCGTTTGACTTTGACTTTTATCTTTAATTTGAGTCTTTCATTTGCCCCGGGACAATTTGGTAATTTAATAAATGCTAGAAGTTTAGGACGTTTCGTTATTCTTTGTAATGAAATAGCGAAAAGGGCCTGAAGACAAAACTGAAACCCCATTCCCACCTTCTTTCATATACGAATGACACGCAACGTTGAAATCGTCGATGAGAAGCAGGGGTCGTTATACAAGCTACGGAGGTTACTAACCTCAAACCAAAAAGGAACTCTAGAACGTCAGTAGAAGGGGCATGAATGAAACTACAATGAAAATCAATTACATGGTTAATACTAGCATGGGTGAGGTACCTAGATGAACTAATGATCTAAATGTCAATGTCATTTTACCATAAAAGATTGAGACCTCCAGCATGATCGATAGGGTCGGTAGAAAAAGCATGGGTGAAGTTTATGGAGGGACGCTTGGTACGTGCAAGATAGCACAAGTGGCCGACTGTGAGGTTGCGTCATGCACCTCAAAAGTTCCAACTAACGAAATTCATGGATGGTGAGGTGGCTCGTCATATGCCACCATATGAGCAACATGAGAATCAGCCTCTATCTCTCCCTCTTGAAGAATGCTGAGGTCAGTGGAGGCTGCTCCCAGAAACTGTTTCCTCCTATTGTACTTCTTACTCTTGTTGGAAAAGAAGGATTTATTTTCCCCTAGAGGGGGTTGGAAGCTGATGTATATGAGAAGTTCTATCGAATGGGATAACATGTCTAGAGTTTGCTTTCATCTTCTTTGGGGTTTGGGGGAGGTGTGAAGAGAATTTGACTAGCTAGATCGCTGATATTATTTTAGGGGAAGTGTGAATCAGTCTCTAGGATAGGGGTGGTTAGGACCGGGATCCAAATGTAGTTTGGGTTTGATTCAATGGAGTAGTTGAAAGGTGGGCTAAGCTGAGTGGAAAGGATGGGGTTATACGAGATTAGGCGCCAAGTAGATAAATCAGTGCAGTTTCGAAGGTGTTTCGGCCGCCCGCGAATCCCATTGGGTTGGGGGGTTACCAAAGCCAGAGATAACGGTGGGAGAAGGGTTTATTTGAGGGGCCACTTGGTTTAGATAAAAGCTCAATTTTCTAGGTCTCTTTGGGAGAGATGGGAAATGAGGTGGAGGTTGGGAATAGCTGGCGGTTGAAAGTTCTTGAATCATGGGTATGGGGTGAGTTTTTCATAAGATTGGGACTAGAGTGGGGACTGTGTTACTGTTGCACCAACGAAAGCTGGTTTTCTCGAGAAACGCTACTAAAAAAGGAAAAATCCTCAGAGAGTGTCAGCATCTGTGAGCTATTGCACAAGCTGATGATTTCTTCATCGGTGTTCTCCCCATCTGAGAAGTGAGAATCCCATGAGTCAACCCCAGCATTCAATGACGGCCGGAAAAAATCGGACAAAACACCATCACCACCCTCCTAAATGGACTTCCTTCGTATCTCGCAGGTAGCCATCTTATGCCCAAATGAAACCACCAAAATAGCAAATCTATTTGATCTTTTCATACTTCAACTTGACCTCCACCATGTTTTTCCTCTTCATCCAAGAGATCACAAGAGTGGATGAGAGGTTTGGTTAAGTCCACTTTAACAAACTGATTGCTCTGTAACATCTTTCAGTACTCAGTTCGACTTGGTTGATGACTTTGTTAGCCTTGTACAGTGAGGGAATGTTGAGAAGATTGATCTAGGGGGGGTGTCTTTGAAGCTCGTCTCGTCCTTTCTGGTTGACCGTTGATGTTCCACATCTTTATGAAAAGTAGAGAATTTGACGTGAGATAGGGTTGGTGGTTCCAAACGTGGATCCGCAGTTTCCTGGTCTGAAAACTGAACACAAAGTGCTTATCTGATTGGTCAGCCTTCTTGACGTGGAAGTATCCAAGCTGGTCCCAGGTGCGTTTGCAGAAGCCCAAAGCCGTTGTGTATTTCATTGGTTGACTGTCAATTCTCGTCCTTACCATATGAATGGGTCGTTCTTCCTAGATTTGGACGATTTGAGTTTGATTTGAGGCTTTTCATGGTTAATGCTCCAATTCTCTGGTTGAGATAGAAGTGAGTTCATTTTCATGTTTAAAGTGCTAAACATGATTGGGATTATCTTTTTCTTTTGATATTTTCCAAAGAAAGTGAAGTAGAGTGAACTGGTAAGAGAACATTCCTGGAGATATAAGGCCCCCTCCATCAATAAATTCCCCAATTGACATGGCACTTGTGGTTGACCACCGCTTGCATAATAGGAAAGACACAAGGGTTTCTTTGTTGGGCTCGATGTTGTCATCATTTTCTTTTCGTACGGTTTTTTATTCTAGGTCTAGGAATAAGGCTGGAAATCAGTCTCGGTTAAATCGATTAACCGACCGACTTGGTTAGAGGATCGGCTTAACCGAGGTCAAGGGCGGTCGGGGAACAGTTAAGAGTCACTGTTGGAGTAGGGTAGAAGGTTAATCGGTTAAAACCATCGGTTAATTCGAGTTAACCGGTAATAAAAAATTCTATTTTCTGCTCTAGGCGACCGGTTAACCTATGATTTATTCGATTAAACGATGCGTCAGTTAGATTAACCGTGAGCTCCACTCAGTCGGTTAACCAATTTCAATCATCGAATCACTTTGTTCGACCGCTAACCGACGGTTAATAACCAAATTAACCGACTCTCAGGCCTATCTGGGAAGGGGAGTGTTATATTGAAAGAAGGCGTGGGAGGGATTATGCAGTTATAAAATATTTATGTTAATCGTTTGTGTGGGTAACGATCTAGGACTATGACAAATCTCAAACTAGCGTTGGGAGCTTTGGCGCAGGACTGGTTGGTGGTGTCGATATTAATGCCGCAATCACGAAGCCTTTTGCTAAGGAAGCATTCAAAGATTGGGAGTAGAAGCCCTGGCTAGGAGAAATGATGGAAAATAAGAGGATGGTAGAGAGAGACTAAAGCAACATCTCTCTCATTGTCTCTTTCTCTTTTGGTTACAACGATTTAATTGCCAAAATTGTGGCCATCAGATGAGATCTTGTATTTTTAAACCAGAAGCTTGGTACTAAAAAGAACTTCCAAAAGAAACAAATAATCCAGGCATAAGTATTCCTCCTCTTGAGATGCGATAGAGTTTTTTCTTCGTCAGCAGCGGTGGCGTCATCGTCGCGGCTCAAATCGGCCGATAATCACTACCTTTCTTCTTCCAGACCTCCCCAGTAAACATGATCATACTAAGCTGGAATTGTGGCGGCCTTGGTCAACCCCGCAGTGCGAGGGTCTTGCAGGTCTTGGTGCGAGCAAACCGTCCTGACTTAGTCTTCCTCATGGAAACAATCGTCGGGAACGATCGAATGAAAGAAATACGCATAGTCCTGGGTTTCGCTGGATGCTTTATAGTGGCGGCCAATGGACACAGTGGAGGCTTGTGTCTTCTCAGGCAAGAACCTAATCTATTTCAGCTAACACACTACTCGCAGAATTTCATCTGCGGCACCATGAGAACGAACAAGGATGTAACATACACGTTTTCAGGTTTTTATGGCATACCTGATAGACGAAGAAGGGCAGAATCGTGGAACCTCCTACGTAGTATTGCGAGAATGTCATGGAGTTGTCTTGGAGATTTCACTGACCTTCTAAACGTAGAGGACAAGAGGGGACAACGAGAAACCACTACGTAGATTTCAATGACTCGGCTCGCTTGTTTGCAGGCTTTCGAGCAACCACTACGGATTGTGGACTGATTGATATCCCGCTTCAAGGATATCCTTTCACCTGGGAAAAGTCCAAGGGTACACCGGAAGCGATCGAACAACACCTTGACTGAGCGATTGCAAACCAACAATGGCTGAATCTCTTCCTGACAGCGATGCTACATAATTTGCAGGCACCAATTTTAGATCACTCGCCCATATTATTATGTAGTTTGGCACAACCAAATAGCTGGACAAAACCACGGTTCAGATTTTAAAATAAACGTTTTCAAGAACCACAATTACGGCCATTGTTGGAAAGATGTTGGAGGCAAACAGCAGGAAAAGATCTCTTTCATAGGCTAGAACATTGTGCCAATAAACTCCACAATTGGGGTGGTGAACTAGGGAGGAAATTCAGAGCTGACATAAAAATGAAAAAAACAAGAGCTCTAAAATGTCCGAGAATAGGCTTTGAACACTCAGGCTCTTGCATTCTGCAAATGCAAAGAGAAATTAGTAATACTTCTACAGCATATATCAGAACACTGGAAGCAAAGAGCTAAACACTTTTGGATGCTAGATGGTGATTTCAACATCAAATACTTCCACAGAATAGCAAATGGAAGAATGAAACGAAACACGATCAAACGTTTAAAGAGACCAAATGGGACATGGGCGACGAATAAGACAGATTTCGAGAATATGACCACTGGCTATTTCGAAAACCTCTTTACTAGAGGACATTGTCAAATAGAACCAGCCATATCGGTAGTCGAGGCAAGAGTGACACAGGAAGACAATGGTTTTTTTACTGTAGTACTATTAGCAGAGGAAGTAAGACGAGCAATCTTTGATATGCATCCTGACAAAGCACCTGGACCGAATGGTTTCAACCCGGGGTTCTATACAAAAAATTAGCCCCTGGTAGGTGAAGAAGTAATATGAAATTGTCAGGAATGGCTAACAAATGGAGTTATTCCGACTGCATTTATGGAGACGACTATTGTATTATTACCAAAAGTTGATGAGCCAATAACGATGAAAGACCTCACACCAATTTCTTTATGTAATGTGATATTCAAGATCTTGACTAAAGCACTTGCCAATTGGCTACAACTGGTGCTGCCACACGTGGTTGGCGAGGAACATTCCGCTTTCCTTAAAGGACGAGAATTTACCGATAATATCCTCGTGGCCTTTGAAACGCTTCACCACATGAAATCCATAAAGACGGCAGCTGAAGGAGAAGAAGCGTATGACATTATTGAATGGAGATATTTAGAAGAGATTATGCTTCGTCTTGGTTTTGCACAGACTTGGGTGAATTGGATGATGCTTGTGTAAAATTAGTTAAATACCTTGTGCTGGTAAACGGTAAGCTTAGTGACTCCTTTGTATCAAGTAGAAGTCTCCGGCAGGGGTGTCTGTTATCACCCTTTCTTTTTCTCATCTACGCAGCAGGCTTGTCTGCTTTAATTCGACAAGAAGCCTTAACGGGAGGATTACATGGATCTAGGGTATGTCGACTAGCACCTAGAATTACTCATCTGATGTTTGCAGATGACAGTTTTTTCTTCTTGAAAAGTGACATTCATGAATCGAGAAGATTGAGAGGGGTTTTCGATACTTACATAGAAGTTTCAGGTCAACTAATTAATTTTAACAAGTCTAGCATCTTTTTTAGCAAAAACCTCGACCCAATGTTGAAGGACGGTATGAAAGCAATTTTAACAATCATGACACCTCTAGATACAGGTAGATATCTAGGGTTACCTTCACTTATTGTTCAAAAAAATTGACAAGTTTTTGGATATTTAACGGAAAAATTCTTCACAAATCGACTGTGCAAACTATCCCTACGTATTGTGATAGGGCTAGAATTTGTAGCAGTTATCTACCCTTTTTATACATGCATTTGAGTGGTTATTAACATGATTCGCACTTCATTTCTCTACGATTTCGTGTTTTGGCGTATTGTGTATAGATCCGTTCATTGAGACCGTTTCTGTCCATTTGATGTTTTCTTTGTAGTATTTGTCACCTACAGGTACTTTGGAGATAGGTGATCTGACCATGAAGTCAAGGGCGTGGTGTGGAGAGCGATTGGAGTTCGAGAAAGGAAGTCAAGATTGTAATTGGCGCAGCAGAGGGACTGCACGCCGTGCAGTCCATAAAAGCACTCAGAAGCACGGCCTCAAAACAAAGGCACGACGTGCACCACTGCACGCTGTTCCTAACTTTTGGCGTCGCATGATTATGAAGATTGGAAGATGCACGGCGTGCACCACTGCACGCCGTTCCTCCCTTTTTGGGTCGCAGAATGGAGAAGATCTGAAGAAGCACGGCGTGCACCTCTGCACGCTGTTCCCCTGCTTTTGGTACGCGGAACGGACACCTTTGGAAGGTGCACAACGTGCACCCCTGCAAATCCGGCTGCTACTATAAAAAGGAAAGTTGGAGGAAAGAGAAACCATTCTTCCCCAAACTCGATTTCCACGATTTTTCCCGAGCTTTTCCTGCAAAAACCAGCATAAAACCTCCATTAGAAGTCAGATTGAAGATCCAAAGGAGCCCCTCTTGAAGGATTGAAGCTAGGATTGAAGATAGAAGATTAAGAGCATCGATTGGAAGAAGAACAAGCCAATATTTCTTTGTAAGAAGTTGGTTAGGTTTTCTTTTCAATTGCTTTCTTCTAGAACCATGAGTATCTAATTTCTTAGAGATTCTTGGATGAGATGTAGGAGTTAAGCTATGAAACCTGTCTTGGATGTTTAAGAACAACGTTTGTGGATGTTTGATTTGGAATGAAAGTTTGTCTTGATTGTTTGGGTGTTCAACATAATTCTTGTTATGGCTAGAATTAGGTCAAATTCTTGAAATCCTTTGCTTAGTGAAAGACATAGGAATTCATTAGTTCGACAATCGAGGATAGAATTGGGTTATTGGTGGGGTAAACCGATAACATAATTCTACCTATTGTGTTTCTCCCGGTTTTAAGTGAAAGCCATCTAGTAATTGCGGGCACTCTGGTTTGCACTCAATGGACCAAGTTGGGTGTAGTTATCAGTAGCTTAGGCGTTGATGGACCAAGTTAACGTTATTTCCAATTACTTGTGGGTTCTTTTAATTCTGGGAAAATACCCTTTCAATTTGTAGAACTTCTTGGAGTTCGTTACTAGCTAGCCCGATTAAGGGGATCTCTACCTTAGTTAGGAGGCGAGTAGAAGAAATCCGCGTGCATGATCGTGCCACGGATTCATACGAGTGTTAGGAGGATTCTTTTCTTTCAATCCAGATCCACATTCATTCATTTTGAATGCATTCTAGCGGTTGAGCTTAATAACTAGTCTCTTCCAAGAACTCGCTTTCTCCTTTGAATCAACTTAAAGTCTTTTAGTTTAATTTACTCATTAGAATAATTAGCATTAAAAAACAAATCTTTTAGCCTAAACCGTGTTGACGAATTCGAGTAGAGGCATAGCGAGAGGGACCTTCGGACACAAACGACACTTATGTTGTCGGAATAACTTCGACGTTATTCGGGCGATCAAGTTTTTGGCGCCGTTGCTGGGGACTTCTCTCGTTCCTTCGAAAGGACTTAGTCGGCGCCGATTTAGGCATTCGACTCCAGTTTAGTTTTGTTTTCCTGTCTTTTTGTTGTTTGTTTGGGTTTCACTTTGGTGTGTTGTTTTTGGATGTGCAGGAGTTTAGGTGTAGTTTATGAGACAGTCTAGCTGGATCCGTGAGCGACGACTTCGGAACCTGCAAAGCAATCTCACACCACCTCGACTTGTGTTTTCTCCTCAACAACAACCCATCCTCAACTTAGAGATTGTGCTACCAGCACCTTCACCACCCCATTCACCACCCTCATCGGCATCCTCATCACCAACGGTTTCTTCTCACTACAACTCTTCAAGCGAAGAAGCGGATTTTGAGGAACCCATCATAATGGGAGATGCAGCACGCACACTTGGGGACTATGCTAAGCTTACACTCGCAGGTACCGGCTCGAGCATAGTCCCTCCTCCGGTTGACAACCGGAATTTTGAGGTGAAGACACCATATGTCCAGATGGTGCAGCAGCGACCTTATTCGGGCAACGATCATGAGTGCCCGAGTCAACATCTAAGAAACTTCACTGAGATCGTTGAGCTAATGAAGTTCAACGGGGTCCACGCGGATGTGGTTCCCATGAGGCTGTTCTCCTTCTCGCTCCAAGGGAAGGCTAAAGCTTGGTTGGACAACCAACCAATCAACTCATTCAGGACGTGGGATGCTTTGGCTAGAGCATTTCTAGAGGAGTTCTTTCCGCCCTACAAAACAGATGCAATCAGGGGCCAAATCAGTAATTTTCAACAGAGGTATGGGGAGCTCTATCACGAGACTTGGGATCGTTTCCAAGCATTGTTGTACTCCTGCCCTCATCATAACATGGAGGAGTGGACTCTAGCGGATATTTCCGCGCGTGCTCTCGATTATGAGAACACAAGGATGATCAACCAAGCTGTTGATGGTGATCTTAAGTCGCTTACTCCAACCAGGTGTTTGCAGCTATTCAGGGAAATGGCTGTCAAGACTAAGAGTTGGGCGTGCCAACAGGCGCCGAGGAGCTTACAGGCATCAGTTGCTCCACCATCATCAAGCACGCCCAAGCAAGCCCTCGAGGATAACTATGACCAATCTCCGCATCTCCTCCATTCCAAAGTTGATGCATTGGTGCATCAGATGAACAACATGGCCTTGTCCAAGGCACCTGTCAAAGAGGTAGCACCACCTCCCAAACCTGAACCTCGGAAGGCGGTGATGGTGTATTATTGCGAGGGTTGTGGACATGAAGGATATGATGTGTCGACATGTGAACTCTTTTCAGAAGAAGCTGCTCCTGAAGAAGATGTGGAAAACTTTGAGCAGGTAGATTATGTCCAAGGTGGTCAAAATCAACAGGTTGGGTACAACCAAGGAGGTTATCAAAATAACTTCTGATCCAACCAAGGAGGATATTACAACTATCCAAGGAACAATCAAGGCTACCGGAATTATCAACAAGGTCCGGGTCCTCAAGGGCAAGTTTCTAACCCACCTCAGACAGCTCCTCAAGGACAAAGACCTCCACGACAATCAAATTTTGGGTACAACCAAGGATTCCAAGGAAATCAAGGCTACCGACAGGATAATTAGAGGGGTTACCCACCACAGGGACAACAACAAGGTTTCAAGCAGCAAGCATCTCCTCCCGGGTTTCCACCATCAGCTGCACCTCAAGTTGGATCCCCTTCCTCAGTAGCACCTCCGACAGACAACAATGCCATGTTGCTTCAACTCCTTTAGAACCAACAAACGTTCATTCAGAATCAACAATCTTCAATCAACAAGTTGGAAGCTCAAATGGAACGCCTCCTCTCCATTCGACAACCAGGTACTTTACCTGGAAATACTGAGGAGAATCCCAAGGGTGATTATGCTGAATTGAAGACCATCACTACTAGGAGTGGGAAACAAGTAAATCCTATTCCCACAGTAGTGAAGCCTCCCATAGCGGTTTCCCCAAAGTTGGTTGATGAAGATGAAGAAGTCATTACGGATGAGTCACCTAATGTTGGTGAAGATGGAGCAAATGGGGGTGAGGAAGAAATGCTCTCGCATCCTATGGGAAAGAGGCTAGCAAAGACTCATGGAGCTAGCTCTAGCTCAAAACCAATTATGGCGCCTTACAAGCCAAGAGCCCCATATCCTAACAGGCTTGATGAGGATTCTCGAGCAAGGAGCTTCGCCCAATTTGTTGAGATGCTAAGGGGAGTATGCCTCACCCTTCCCTTCACTGAAGCCATTACTAAGATGTCGATGTATGCGAGATTTTTGAAGGAAATCTTCACGAAGAAGAGGAAGCTCACGGAAGAGGCCAATGTCACCCTCAACGAGCAATGTTCAGCCATAGTCTCCACATTCATTCCTACCAAACTCAAGGGTCCGGGTAGTTTCCATATCCCTTGTAGAATTGGTAAACTAGATATTGAGAAAGGTTTAGCTGATTTAGGTGCTAGCATTAATGTAATGCCATATTCTGTGTATAGAGCACTAGACCTAAATGAACTAAAACCGACTAGGATGAGAATTTAGTTAGCTGACAAATCATTGAAATATCCTAGGGGAGTGGTAGAAGATGTCTATGTTCGGATTGGAAATTTTGTGTTCTTGGTTGATTTTGTGGTGGTCGATACCGGAGATACGGACTTATCTCTTATTTTAGGTAGACCTTTCCTTAATACATCTAAAGCGATTATAGATGTATTTGAGGGGACTCTTACCTTGCGTGTTGACAAGGAACATGCCACTTTTAATCTGACTAAGAGTATGCAATTTTCTCATGCTCAAGATGATATAGATTTTGATGAGGTTGGATTTGAGGATGTAGATGTTATCGCTTTGATTTTTCAAGTTAATGGTTTGTTTGATCTAGATGCCTTGGATTCGTCCTTGAGTAATCAATTGCTGCAGGAATCACAAGACGAACAGGGTTTGAGCATAGGGCAGCCTGAAGATCAAACAAAAGTTACTCCGCTCAAGGGAGTCTCTACAGTCAAGCGGACATCGTACGAGGAGTCGCCCGAGCTCAAACTGAAACCGCTTCCAGCTCATTTGGAGTATGCGCTCCTCGCAGAAGGCTCCAAACTTCCGGTCATCATCAACTCCTCTCTAACACCGGATCAAAAACAGAGATTGGTGAATCTTCTCCGACATCATAAGGAGGCGATTGGGTGGCAGATTTCAGATATCAAGGGCATCAGCCCCACTTTTTGCACGCATAAAATTTTGATGGAAGAGAACTTTCGTTCGGTGGTACAGCCTCAACGGAGACAGAATCCGAAGTTGCAAGAGGTGGTGAAGAAGGAAGTTGTGAAATTGATGGATGCAGGCATTATCTACCCCATCTCAGACAGTGAATGAGTTAGTCCGGTCGACGTGGTCCCGAAGAAAGGAGGCTTCACCATGGTTGAAAATGAGAAGAAGGAACTCATCTCCACCCGTACTGTTACCGGGTGGAGAGTCTGTATTGATTACAGGAGGTTGAACGACGCCACCAGGAAGGATCATTTTCCGCTCCCGTTCATGGATCAAATGCTTCAACGTCTCGCTGGCCATGACTATTTCTGCTTCTTGGATGAGATGTCGGGATACTTTCAGATCCCAATAGCTCCAGAGGATCAGGAGAAGACGACGTTCACTTGTTCTTTCGGCACCTTTGCATACAGAAGGATGCCGTTTGGATTGTGTAACGCCCCCGCCACTTTTCAGTGGTGTATGCTTGCAATATTTGCTGATTTGGTGGAAGATATTATGGAAGTGTATATGGACGATTTCTCGGTGTATCGGGATTCTTTCGACCATTGCTTGTAGAACCTGAGGCGAGTTCTACAACGATGTGAAGAAACCAACTTAGCTTTGAGTGGGAAAAATGCCACTTCATGGTACGTGAGGGAATCGTACTTGGGCATAAGGTATCTGGCAAAGGGATTGAAGTAGATAAAGCGAAGCTCGAGACGATAGCAAGTCTTCCACTTCCTTCTTCTGTGAAAGGGGTGCAGAGTTTCTTGGGCCATGTGGGGTTCTACCACCGATTTATCAAGGACTTCTCCAAGATAGCAACGCCCTTGAACCGCCTTCTGGAGAAGGATGCTGCATTCACCATCACTGATGAGTGTAGACGTTCTATTGAGCTACTCAAGAAAAAGCTCACAAGTGCGTCGATCCTCACTTCACCGGATTGGTCTCTCCCGTTTGAGTTGATGTGCGACGCCAGTGATTTTGCTTTGGGAGCTGGGACAGAGAAAGGTAACCGCTTCCACCCTATCTACTATGCAAGCAAATCATTGAATGATGCTCAGAAGAACTACACCACCATAGAGAAAGAACTGCTAGTTGTGGTATTCGCAGCCGACAAGTTCCGATATTACCTGGTGCTCTCTCACACCGTGGTTTTCACCGACCACGCGGCTATCAGGTATTTGATGAGCAAGGCGGATGCTAAGCCATGCCTTCTTCAGTGGATCTTATTGTTGCAATAGTTTGATTTGGAGATTGAGGACAAGAAGGGGTTCGAGAACGGCGCTGCGGACCACCTCTCTTGTTTAATGGAAGAAGAGGTACGGAAGCCGGGTGGGATTTCCATTCAGGAATGCTTCCCAGATGAGAGACTCTTCATGGTCGTTGCCTAGGATGTGGAAGGACCATGGTTTGTTGACATAGCAAACTACCTTGCTACTGGATCCTTCCCAGAGGACGTCACACCACAGGGAAAGAGGAAGATTCTGACAGACATGAAGAACTACTTCTGGGATGATCCATACCTTTTCCGTAGGGGTGCGGATCGGATGATTCGATGATGTGTGCCATACGATGAGACTCCTTCCATCCTCAAGCACTGCCATGTCGGCCTAGCCGGACGACATCTCGGTGCAGACCGCACCACCCGTAAGGTATTTGACTCTGGTTTTTATTGGCCTGATGTTTGTAAGGATAGTTTTGACTATGTGAAAGCATGTGATCAATGTCAAAGAACTGGGAATATTTCTAACCGAGATGAGATGCCTTAAAATAATAACCTTGTCTGTGAAATCTTTGATGTTTGGGGGATAGACTTCATGGGGCCATTTCCGCCGTTTAATGGCCTCAAGTATATCCTTGTTGCAGTTGACTATGTTTCTAAGTGGGCAAAGGCCGTGGCTCTTCCCACTAAAGATGCTAGAACTGTAGGGAAATTTTTAGTTAAGTTGTTTTCTCGGTATGGAACACCTCGAGCAATTATAAGTGATAGGGGCACCCACTTTCAGGGTCAGTTCGACCGGGTGTGCCAGCGTTTCGGTGTCACCCACCGGTTGTGTACTGCCTATCACCCTCA
Source organism: Linum usitatissimum (assembly GCA_030674075.2). Taxonomy (NCBI): domain Eukaryota; kingdom Viridiplantae; phylum Streptophyta; class Magnoliopsida; order Malpighiales; family Linaceae; genus Linum; species Linum usitatissimum. The sequence continues at coordinate 5,148,408 of JAUJYP020001424.1, forward strand.
GACTAGTGGGCAAGCCGAGGTTACAAACTGAGAGCTCAAACGTATTCTTCAAAAGTCCATCGACCAATCGAATAAAGATTGGTCGAGTAAGCTTGATGACGCTCTCTGGGCCTACCGTACCGCGTATAAGACACCTATAGGGACCACTTCCTATAGGCTAGTCTATGGTAAATCTTGCCATCTACCGGTCGAACTTGAGCATCGAGCTTACTGGGCTTTAAAGTTTCTCAACATGGATGCTGGTGCTGCAGGTGAACATCGTACATTTCAGATACATGAGTTTGAGGAACTCCGTCATCATGCCTATGAGAGTTCTAGGCTATACAAGGAGCAGACCAAAAAGTACCACGATTCCCGCTTACGGACTATCAAGGAGTTCAAGGAAGGCGACCACGTCCTTCTTTGCAACTCGAGGCTCAAGTTGTTTCCCGGGAAGTTGCAATCCCGATGGAGTGGACCGTTCACTGTGACAAAAGTCATCCCTTATGGGACAATTGAGGTAACCGCATCGCCCTCCTCTGAACCTTTCAAAGTGAACTGTCATCGTTTGAAACTCTATCGAGCTGGTGACACCGTAGGTGTTATCGACGAGGTGGATTGTTTCCCACTTTGAATTGTTCATTGGAGGGCGTCTAGCTAAAGACGATAAAGAAGCGCTCTTGGGAGGCACCCCTTGCGTATCTGTTGATAGAATAGTGAACAAAGACCTTAGTTGATTAATAGTGAGTCGTTTGATGTGTGTTTTGTTTGCATCTTGTGTTTGAGTCTAGTCTTGAGTCATTGATCATGTTCTAGGTGCTTATTTGATGAAAATTGAACTCTAGAAGAGCTGAATTTGTTGGATGTTGAGTGCTGAATTTGCTGGAATTTGAAAAAATTGTTGCTGAGAAAGCAAAATGCACGCCGCGCACCCCAGCACACCGTGCACGGCGCTAGTTTTCAGAATACGCGGCCTTAGAGTTGAGGAACGGCGTGCACTCATGCACGCCGTGCTTTGAAACTCAACCCGTAACCAACCAAAACCGTCGAGCCCCAAAACAAGGAACGGCGTGCACATCTGCACGTCGTGCATTGAGAAACGGCCCGTAACCAAACAAAACCCTCAACCCAAAATCAAGGAACAGCGTGCACCCCTGCACGCCGTGCTTTGAGAAACAGGCTGTAACCAAACAAAACTCTCGAGCCCCAAATCAAGGAACGACGTGCACCCCTGCACGTCGTGCTTCCCAATTCAACCCGCAACCCTCGTGAGCCAAAACAGGGAACGACGTGCACCCCTGCACGTCGTGCAACCTGTTTCAGACCCGCCCCTTACCCCTTTCTCTCTCCACGGGTTTTTTCCTTTTCCCCTCCTTTCTCCCATCCGGCTCCTCCCTTCCTTATCCTTTTTCTCTCCAACTTCCCCTCCCCTCCTCCCCTTCCTTCCTCCCCTACTTCCCTCCCCTCCTCCCTCTCCTTCCCTTCCTTCCTCCTTCCTCCCCTTCCCTCCTTCCTCCTCCTTTTCCCCGCCGCCGCCGCCCCACTCTCCTTCCTCTTTTCCCGCCGCCGCCCCCCCCTTTCCTTCCTCTCCCCCCCGCCTCCTCCCCTCCCTTCCTCCCAACCCGCCGCCGCCGCCTCCACCCTCCACCTCACCAGCCGCCGCCACCCTCCCCCCCCCCCTCTCCCACTCCTCCCCTCCCTTTCCCCTTCCCCCCAACCCCCCCCCCCCTTCCACTCCAACCAAACCATTACCCACCACCACCACCACCCACAAACATCAATTCACCTTCAATTAGGGCAATTTTCGGGTTCTCTTTGGTCTTCCTTAACTTAGTGGCTGCCTAATTTCGATCTCCAACGCTTAATTTCGATTTCCCCTAAATTCGGTTAGTGTTCAATTTTTTAGGTCAAATTGTGATTTCTTTGCAATTGGGTTAATTGGGTAGATGCTATGTGCACATTGTGATGTAGGTGGTGAACTAGACTGCTTAGGATGATGTTTATGCCATGTTACTTGTGTTTTGCTTGAAATTTCGGATTTTCAATAACGGTTGAATTTTTGAGTTCTACCTAATTTTGAAATTCTGAAATTTCAAGCGGTCCTTGTTTTCATTGTGTTTGATATGCCTTGTTAAGGACTTTTTATGCCTATGTCATGCCCGTTTGCCCCGTTTGTGTTGCTATGGTTGTTCGTGGATATTGCTCTTCAATAGGTGCGCTTCAATTCCATTGGTCTTTATATTGCATATTTAGATTTGGAAATGTGTCACACCTAGTGTTGACTGTTATGGATCAAATTGTGGAAACTTGCGATTGTGGATTCTCGTTGTGCTTACCAATGTGCTATGCCATTCCTTGTTTTTCATTTCACGAGGACTTGAACATTTGAAGTGTGGGGGGTGTATTCTCATATTTGGGGATGTTGGGATATTAACAAATATGCAACCTTGTGCGGTTTTTGTTTGTTATTATCAGTGTTGCAGGATGCATCGAAAGAAGACTCCCGCCATAGGGTTAGGCAAAGTTACCGGCACGTCAAAAAGGCCGCGACCATCCACTTCCACAGAACCTTCGTCTACTGGGGGTAGTCCACCATCATCTCCACCTCGGGGTTCTGTTTCCACCCGTCCACAGCGGGGTGGAGCTTCATCGTCGGCTAACCCTCACCGTTCAAAGGGCGCTTCTCAGCAAGAGACACCGTCGGACCCCATTTCGGCTGCTGTTATTGCTCTACCGACTCCAGAGGTGGAGCAGATGATCTTCGATCTCGAGCCTGGAAGTGAGTTCGCCCGCCGATATAGAGTGTATCGGACTTGGGCGACGGCACCTCAAGGATAACTCGACTTCCAGAGCTTCATGGAAGAGGGGTGGAGCACATGGCTGATGGCATATTGCCAGAGAGCGGGCATCTGGCCGCTCGTTCGACTTGATGACCAGGAGCTCCCGTATGCTACCAGGGAGTTCTACTTCATATTGAAGATATCGGGTACACCTCGACTCAGGAGGCGGGAGGCATCAAGTTCCAACTTGGAGGTCGCACGTTCTCATTCTCAGCAGATGAGCTGGCGGAGACCATGGTTTTCTATACCCCGGAGCAGGTGGCCAACCTGGAGGTGATGTCGTTGGCCACCATTGATAGGAGGCCGGTTCCGAACCCGAGGGAGTTCTGGAAGGACATTGCGTGGGACAATACTCCTTACTCCGCTCGGTCCTCGAAGGCGAAGCGGATGAAGAATCCGAGGATGAGGCTCCTTCACCTCCTCTTCAGTCGGACAATCACTGCTAGGAAGCAGTCTAGCAGCAGAGGAGTAGTGAACACCACGGACTTGTGGCTTTTCTACTGCCTCGAGAACGAGGTGAAGGTCCATCTAGGGGACTTGGTGGAGAGCTTGTTCAGACACATCTCCGAGCATAAGGGAGTTGAAGTTCTGTTTGGGGGAGGCTACATCGCACGGTTGGTGCGAAGGCTTGGAGTGATGGACTCCTTCGGAGCGGATCCGCTGTTTCAGTGCGGCTTCCCCATCACAGTTCGGACCCTCAAGGAGCATGGGGTCCCGAACCTGCTGGCTAAGATAGTGGACTCGGGGCCGGATGTTAGAGAGGGGGAAGCAGCAGACTTCCCCCCAGATACTATGAAGACTCTGGCAGCACAGATTGGAGGGCTGCAGATGAACGTTGGTGACGTTCTCGACAATCAGATCTTCCTCAGCCAGGATTTTCACATGTTTGACGGTCGCAGTAGAGCTGCCTGGGAGAACCTGGACCAGAGGATCGAGAGGATTGAGAGCGAGGTGCGAGGACTCCACCAGGATTTTCAGGAGTATGTCACTGAGAGCAGAGAGGCGAGGACTCGACAGGAGCGCCGAGATGAGCGGTTGATGGAGGCTCAGGCTTAGCAAGGCCAGTGGATCCAGCAGCAGGGACGGCAGATCACTTACATCCATGAGCAGTAGCATTGGCAGAGTGGACACATGTCCTACCATCAGGACACTTACTTCACAGGAGCTACCTACCCACCTCCGTGGCCAGCCTATCCACCACCAACACAGTGGCCGGAGTACCTTACCCTCAGTTCACGGGGTATCCGTATCCTCCGGCGGATCAGTGATCGCTTGGGACGTATCATGACTCAGACTTTTGTGTGTTTGTTTTAATTTCAAGAGTTTGTCATTTTTCTTTCTTTTTATTAATTTTTCTCTTTGGCTTGTATAACGGATGACAACTTAGGTTGCATCTATCACTAGTACTTTGTGTGTGTTATGGTTGGCAGGTCCCGAACAAAGATTTTATCCCGTCTCACCATCAATCTTCGTTTCATCGGTATCACCTTTCTGGCTCTCTAGTGTGACTTCTTTTGTAGGATGAATTAGGATGCTAGTTTTCCACTTGACTGCTTAATTGAATCTTTGTCATTCAAATACTTTAAATTCCCTCTTAAACTCATAATTTTGGTTGAAATTGGAACACATGTTTAGCGTAGTAATGCTGCTTGAGGGTGAATAGGATGCATGATAGATTATTTTCGGGCCATCTCCCGTTTTTCTCGAAATGAGTTTAGAATGGATTTATGCACTTGGTTATTTGATCTTGATGTTTACCGACTTGTGTACAATTAATTCCCCTTTCGAGTCGCTCTAGTGGTTTAAAGTCATATTTGACTAGATGGTCTAAATAAGGTGCAAAAGAGGCCAATGTGCCCAAATTGTCATGGGGGTTCGGTTGCGACTCAACACACTGGCGACTTTAGGTCCGCCGCCTATAAGCTAGTCCCTTCAGGCTTCTTTTCTTATCTCTTCCTAGTTGTGGGTCGGGGTTTTTTAGGTAAACTCGGCCTATGTGGATGAGAGCCTTAGCCCGATCAGGGTCGCAGCTACCCCGATTTGGAAAGATACCCTCGAAACTATACTTAAAAAGTTTAAAAAGTGAGTTTGCAATTAATTGAGTAAATCAATTGACTCACATGTGTTTAATATGTCATGTATAGTTAAAATTGTAAAAGAAGAGGGGAGTGCTTTTGATCAAACACATTATTTAAAGTAAGCACTCCCTCCCTTAGGACGGGAAAAATTCCCGGCGACCATCTGTTTTGAGCATAGGTGATAGGGGAAATGTTTCTTGTCGGTGGGTGTCGAGTGGTACTAACCATATGTATAAGTTTGCTCTTAATTTGGATTAGAGAACTCGGTAATTGTAACTGCGTGGTTTGGTGATCTAAAGTGCATTCTTGGCATCGTGAAGTAGGTTTGAACTGTTAGCATGATGTATCGATCTCTCCATGTTTAGAGTTTGTATAGAGTGTGAAAAGTAAAGTTGCTTGAGGACAAGCAAGGTTCAAGTGTAGGGGGATTTGATAGGGCTAGAATTTGTAGCAGTTATCTACCCTTTTTATACATGCATTTGAGAGGTTATTAGCATGATTCGCACTTCATTTCTCTATGATTTCGTGTTTTGGCGTATTGTGTATAGATCCGTTCATTTGGACCGTTTCAGTCCATTTGATGTTTTCTTTGTAGTATTTATCACCTACAGGTACTATGTAGATATGTGATCTGACCATGAAGCCAAGGGCGTGGTGTGGAGAGCGATTGGAGTTCGAGAAAGGAACTCAATATTGGAATTGGCGAAGCAGAGGGACTGCACGCCGTGCAAGGCTGCACGTCGTGCACTCCATAAAAGCACTCAGAAGCACGGCCTCAAAACAAAGGCACGGCGTGCACCACTGCACGCCGTTCCTAACTTTTGGCGTTGCAGGATTATGAAGATTGGAAGATGCACGGCGTGCACCACTGCACGTCGTTCCTCCCTTTTTGGGTCCCAGAATGGAGAAGAATTGAAGAAGCACGGCGTGCACCTCTGCACGCCGTTCCCCTGCTTTTGGTATGCGGAACAGACACCTTTGGAAGGTGCACGGCGTGCACCCTCCAAATCCGGCTGCTACTATAAAAAGGGAAGTTGGAGGAAAGAGAAACCATTCTTCCCCAAACTCGATTTCCATGATTTTCCCGAGCTTTTCCTGCAAAAATCAGCATAAAACCTCCATTAGAAGCCAGATTGAAGACCCAAAGGAGCCCCTCTTGAAGGATTGAAGCTAGGATTGAAGATAGAAGATTAAGAGCATCGATTGAAAGAAGAACAAGCCAATATTTCTTTGTAAGAAGATGGTTAGGTTTTCTTTTCAATTGCTTTCTTCTAGAACCATTAGTATCTAATTTCTTAGAGATTCTTGGATGAGATGTAGGAGTTAAAAGCTATGAAATCTGTCTTGGATGTTTAAGAACAACGTTTGTGGATGTTTGATTTGGAATGAAAGTTTGTCTTGATTGTTTGGGTGTTCAACCTAATTCTTGTTATGGCTAGAATTAGGTCAAATTATTGAAATCCTTTGCTTGTGAAAGACTTAGGAATTCATTAGTTTGACAATCGAGGATAGAATTGGGTTATTGGTGGGGTAAACCGATAACATAATTCTACCTATTGTGTTTCTCCCGGTTTTAAGTGAAAGCCATCTAGTAATTGGCGGGCGCTCTGGTTTGCACTCAATGGACCAAGTTGGGTGTAATTATCAGTAGCTTAGGCGTTGATGGACCAAGTTAACGCTATTTCCAATTACTTGTGGGTTCTTTTAATTCCGGGAAAATACCCTTTCACTTTGTAGAACTTCTTGGAGTTCGTTACTAGCTAGCCCGATTAAGGGGATCTCTACCTTAGTTAGGAGGCTAGTAGTGGAAATCCGCGTGCATGATCGTGCCACGGATTCATACGAGTGTTAGGAGGATTCTTTTCTTTCAATTCAGATCCACATTCGTTCTTTTTGAATGCATTCTAGCGGTTGAGCTTAATAACTCGTCTCTTCCAAGAATTCACTTTCTCCTTTGAATCAACTTAAAGTCTTTTAGTTTAATTTACTCATTAGAATAATTAGCATCAAAAACCAAATCTTTTAGCCTAAACCGTGTTGACGAATTCGAGTAGAGGCATAGCGAGAGGGACCTTCGGACACAAACGACACTTGTGTTGTCGGAATAACTTCGCAGTTATTCGGGCGATCATATTGTATGCAGGTTTTCTTGATTGTTACCACACTTATTGAAGAGATGTAGGTTTTGATGAATGCTTTTTGGTGGGGTATGAAGAGATGCCGGGGAAAAAAATTACCATGGATGTCTTGGGATAGGTTGTCTATGCACAAAGAACATGGAGGTCTTGGTTTCCGGAATCTATATGGTTTCAACTTGGCACTACTGGGCAAATAGGGTTGGCAGTTACTTACTAACTCAGATACTCTAATTTCACGCGTCCTCAAAGCTAAATACTACTCGGGTAAGGAGTTTATTACATCAAAACTTAGAAGTAATCTGAATTTTACTTGGAAGAGTATCTGGGAGGCTCAAGGTATTGTTCAGGAGGAATCAAATGGAGGATTGGATCAGGTACGTACATTTGTTTATGGTTGGAACCATGGCTGCGAGATCAAAACAACCCATGTGTTCAAGCTCTTGCACCAAATGCGGACTTGACAGATGAATCCGGCTGGAACATTGTAGTACTGTAGCAATTACTAACGCCAAGGGATGTTGGGTTAGTATTGCAGCTACCTCTGTCGAGACAGAATGAGGAAGATCGACGCACCTGGCGTTGGAGTAAAAACGGCGAGTATACTGTGAGATCGGCGTATTACTACATTACAGAAGTTATGGCTCCTAGTGAACAGTGGTGAGTTGCATGTCAATGGCGCAAGCTGTGGCGACTTAACATACCACCTAAAATCAAGCATTTTATGTGGCGTGCAGCACAGAGGGTCATCCCAACTCGTTCTACGTTGGCCACACGCATCGGGGATATCCCTGAAACATGTGGTTTGTGTGGAGGGTGCCCGGAGAACCAGTGGCATTTGTTCTTAAATTGCTCGATGGCAGGAGACACATGGACAGCAGTAAAGTTAAATCAAAGTATACATTTGTTGATGCATATGGCTGATTCTTTTACTGAATGGTTCTGGATAATGTTTGATAAGGGCACAACGACACAAATCGAATTAGCAGCGGTGGTCATGTGTAGTCTGTGGAGGGAATGTAATTTCCAAGTGTGGAGTGACAAGTCAATGAATGCAGAGATGGTAATTCAACTTGAGGTGGAGCAAGTGGAGGACTGAAAGAAAACACGAGCGAACATTACTCACCCACAAGTAGAACGAAGTAGGCATTGTGATAGATGGCATCGACCGACAAGTGGAAGATTTAAATGCAATGTTGATGGAGCAAGTTTTCAACAACATTCTCGATCTGGTAGTGGTGCAGTCATTCGGGACGAAACAGGCTCGTTTGTTGCATCAAGACAATAGAGTTTCCAGGGTTATCAAAACGGAAGAGAAAGCGAGGTACTAGCCTTACTTGACACCATTAAATGGCTTAGCTCCATGGATGAGGTAGAGATCGAATATGATTGCCAGGAAGTTGTCATAGCTATTAACAATGGAAGTGAGGACATCACTGAGTTCGGGATGCTAGTCAAGCAATGCAGGGAGTTACTTACTTTTCGACCAAATTTTAAAGTCTCTTTTTTAGGAGGAATGGAAATACTTTCGCTCATAAATTAGTTAGGCATTCATGTTTTCTTACTACACCGATCGCTGGTGCAGCTCCTCCTAATTGGGCAACTAATGATGTAATTTGGATATGTTTTAATCATTAATAATATAATAACAACACCTTTCGAAAATAAGAAACAAATACATGATTACAGCTTGGGCCATCTTTTCGGGCCAAAATCTAGCGTGTAGCGTAGCAACTAAAACAGTGCCATCTGAAAAAAAAAATGAAATCACCTAACATGATCATACTGTTAAGCCAAAACAATCAATCACACTCGGGAGTTCCATCTTCAAACACAATAATAACTCTATAGTCTTCACAATCAATCACACTCGGGAGTTCCATCTTCGCGTCGAGTATGTATTAATGATAATAACTCAGATGTATTGAAATTGTCCATACTTCCTCAATTGATCATAACCAGAGACCAAACAAATATATTTAAGCTTGTCGGTCGGTCATAATCAATCATCAGTACCTGAACTGCCTACCGGTATAAGTCTGGCCGAAGGACCAAGATGAAGGAGCAATGTTGTAGGAAACTAGAGATCGACCATCACCAGTAGTTACTAAGAAAGAGAGTGATTGTCCGTTGAGATAGGAATTGCTCTGCCAGTTCTGTCCCCAATTCCTTGACATTGGCTGCCATCCACTACTCCTTGAACCTTTTATCGCCACCGAATGGACGTCCCCAGCTCCTCCCACGTTGGTTATCAGCACCAAGTTGAAATACGAATGGCCGTTTATTGTGAACCTTATCCCCCCTCTTCTCATGCACCTCACCCTTGTAATATACATATCACACGCGCCACCGACTGAATTAATTAATTATGATTATATTTATTAACCAAAGATTGAATTATTGGTGAATTAATTAGGTACGTACCTTCGGTAGAGGACAGGGACAACGCCAGCCTTGTACTGGGCAATGCGCTGGAAGATGGGCTGTGAGAGATCGAAGTGGTGATTTGGAGGGTCACACCATCCTCCAGGTGGGCAGAAGTTAGTGGCGGTGACAAAGATTGATGAGCCACGGATGCACCACTGTGGGTCATTCGCACACATTATCTGGTAGCAAGATCCGCAGCTTAGCCCGTTGTTAAACAATGCTGTGCTTAGTGCCGCCGTGTTTACTCCGTACCCTTGACTGTACAAGTTCCCATATCCGCACGCTCCACCTATTTCATTTCATATGTACATATAATTAGCTGCTTAATTACCCATTGCATATGTATAATTATTGAACATATATGTGATATATATACTTATGCTTACCCATTGTGCCAGAGGCATCACCGCCGCCGTAGAAAGTGGCATGGGCGTTGATCCAAGGACCGCCTCTTCCTCCTCCTCCATGGTGGTACCGCCCATAAGCTGATGCTACAACAACAACTTCCAAACAAACAAGAATGACGACAGCTTCGAGGAGACACAAGTGGTGATTATCTGCTGCCATGTTGGAGAAGGGAGAGGGAAATATACAGTGGTCTAGCCAAATCAAGCAAGCTAGCTAGCGAGGTAATAGTAGTGGTTGTCAGTTTATTATATAGAAGAAGGTAGCTAGCTAGGGTATTGTATGATGATAAGAAATCAGAGGTGTCTGACTGAGGGGAGGGGTGAAAAGAGGAAGGAATAAGGAAAATTTAATTAACAGTACGTGGGGAAGGGAGAATAAATAGGAGTCGGGTCAATCAACATCATTGGCTTGGCTGCTTAAAATTTACCACCTAGCAAGCAAGCTATCTCTCTTTGCATGTTGGGTCGGGGACCATGCAACCCTGGTGCTATTTACTCTTTTGCTTCCTTCTACAAGGCAACATCATTTAATAATAATGTATATTTCTTAAATATTTGAGTATTTGTACTTGGGGTTTAAAAATAATTTCAAAGTATTTTGAGCTATAAATAGATAATAGATATAGTGATAGCACAAGGCTACAGGAAAATAGTGCATGCCTGCTCATACAGAAACTCATTTCTAGAACGGAATCCAACTTCATTTCAAGCACCGACTGCTTGAACATGAGATTCGAAAGGACGGCTGTGCGTGAGATTAATTTCTGCCTCACAAAAAACTTTGCGTAATAGTCTATATATACGTACAGTTTCATAAATAAATATAACTATTTGATAGTTGCATGTCAATGGCACAACCTGACAAATGCATGTGGCGTTTGGCTCCCACCATAGAAATACGTACTAAGTTAGATCCATGCATTTATGGGCCATAACTAAATATCCCAACTTATTTACACTATTCTTTCAACCCCCCACATATTCTTGTTTTCCAGTGTGGCCGCTGTGTTGTACTGTTACGGTATTACCATTTACCAATTGGGCTATAGCCCGGATTACAAAGCAACCAACAAAATGGTCTTTCATAGAAGGAAGGATCTATTTAGTCGGCCATTGACTCACTTATTTGAAGTCCAAAATTTATAAGTTTAGATTAAAGAGGTAAAAGAATTATTTTTTTTTATATGTCAAACAATAATGTTGGTGCCCGGACCTTAGAGGCGGATTTAGAAAATTAGGTAAGGGTTTTTTTTATCATAAATAAAATTTAATTTCGTAATAGAATAGGCAACTCAAAATAAAATTAAAAAATTAACAACATGAAAGGGGACTTTTTTATAAGGTACGATTAAATAAAAAATTTGGTAGGCAGTCAAGTTGAAACCGAAATTACACAAAATGATCACTAGGGGCCCTTACAGCGTGTGGTTACCGTAAAATGCACGACGCTTCTTAAGGTTGATCCAACGGTTATATTGTAAAATCTGTTACATGACCGTTATAATATAACCCCTTGACGCATCTTAAAACACGCGGCACATCCTAGTCGAATGCACATGATTATCTATGTTTAATTTTCGGCTTACTGCATTAGTAATTTAATATAAAATAGGGGCATGTGTTTGTATTTGCAGAAAATTGGAAGGTTTAAAGTAAAAAGTTGACATGATGGAGGTTGCAATCTCCTTGTTCACAATTGAAAATATTTGTTAGTACAATCCTATTAAATAAAAGTGTATGCTGAAGAGTGCAGATTACAGTAGACTATTTATTATTAAGAGTTTATAATAGGTTGGAGTTTAAAATTTGTTGTTCACCAATCAAACCTAACAGCAGTTGGTATAAATAAGTTTCTATAAATAAATATATATATGTATATGATGAGAACTGTAAGCAACGTCAGTAGAGGATTATGGGTAATTTGGTGCATGGTGGTAGGGGATTATGAGTTTCGACGCCCTATCTTGACATTACATTTGGTATATTTTATCACTCAGTCCAAGGGGGGCTATATTTTATCACCCTTGTGTTGCATGTAGCTCCGTCTCTGCCGGAACTGAAGCTCCGATGACTTTCATTACTTGAAAACATTTCCAATGAGTTTTTCTGGTCACCATAACTCTGATCTCAAACAAGTAATCGCCCACCGAACCACTTTCTTTAGAGCTATTGTTTTTTGCGACAATATTTTGGTCTTATTCTTACACATACTAGTTTTTCGAGGACGGTACATGTTTTGGTCACGAATACAATACGTGAGGACAAAATCAATTTTTCTACTACTGTGTTATTCATGTACATGTCCTTGTCTCATGCATGTATTCGTATTTTATACACATATATGTGTCTTTGTGGTCATTTTTTATACATACTCTTTTTTTGTGTATGCTTATTTATACTCATTTTTAGCGTACACATTTTTATAAAAAAAATATTTATAAAAAAATGAGAGAAATTATATTATTGTATATTAGTTCTCTATTAGGAAATATTTTATATTATTACATATTAGTACTTAATTAGCGAATACTAATATTATTACATCGGAACCTAGCAGCATAACTCCTCAATGCCGGCACATGAAGACTATCATGCCGTGGTCGGTACCGCCCTTCCTAGCGTAGCTCTAAATTGAATACTAAACTTTAATTTTAAATCATAAATTAAAAATAATAATTTTTATTATTTTAAAACCTATCTTTCATTCACAATCAAACGAGATTAGAAAATCTCAAACAAGTCATACCAAATATGTAAAGACAGAGTAGGATTACTAACTGGAAAAGAATGAACAATAATAGGTAGAATGTAACCCAGCTCGCAAGAAAATATGCGGCTCTATTGTCCTTCCGATAAATATGCTCGACTTTAACCGTTCAGTTTCGATCTAACAACTCACAGAACAAGACGACCTCAGAAGAATGTTAGTGTGTGCTCTCACCCTCTACTAGCAGAAGCTGAATCGTAGCAAGCGAATCTATCTGCATCCGTATTTGTCAGTACCCCAACTTCCAAACCAACTACAACCCATACACAACAGATCTCAACTCAAACGTGGTAATCGAGCACAATCTCAGGTTTATAAAATTAGTAAATTTTAAAACCTAAGAAATACACTTTAAACCCCTAATACAAAAACCTAATTTCTAAACAACTAAACTAAAACTTCTAACTTTTTAACTTTACGAACGAAATATATTAAAAATCTTAATATATATATAGTTATTCTCATTTAACATGTGGCATTTTAATGAATTTTTATTGATTTATTTTTTTCTTCATCCCATCAATCCGTCACCTCACATTTCACCAAATTATTTTCTTTTTTTCATTTATTTTCTTTCATAATATTTTATTACTCAAAATATATTATTCTCTTTCCAAATATTGTTCACTATAATTTTTAGAGTCCAATAACAGCTATTTTTATATATATAATTTAAATTTCATTTCATTCAAAAATATTTATTTAATATTAAAAGCTAATATGCTGTTGATTCAAAACCTCAAATCCTTACAAAAATGTACACAAAAAATTCTTAAATCAGTTAATCGAGTACTTTTTAAACGGGCCAATTAACATTCTGTTTTAGTAAGTTAATCGAGTTGCGCATCGTTATTCTTTACCAAAAAAAAATTACATGTCTCTTGACCAAATAAGGAAGCTAATGAACATTGAGTAGGTTTAAATTGGATAAATCGTTAAAACTAAATATAGTTCACATGATATGGTCATTTGTTCTAGATTATTTTAACAAACCGATTGAGGTTACATTTTTTATAAGTTAATAGGGTTACGATCATTATGTCTTAACCAATTCAGCACACCGATTGGGTCCATGCGATTTGAATTGGACATATTCATCAAATATAAGCTCATATAACATGATCCTTCATTCAATATTCTTTTAATTTAGTGAGTCAATTGAGGTGATTTTTTGTAAGTTAATGGGATTATGAGTCATTGTCTATGTGGATGTGAAGAGTTTAGTTTAACCGTAAGTGTTTTCCATTTAAATCATTACAAACCATGATTAAACTACCATCGGATCACAATTATATTGTACGAGATAAATTAAATGCTAGATAATTGTAATAAACATATACACCCATTAACTCTCGGGCTCCCCACAATTATCGGAAGAACAATTTTTTCTTTTCCAAAATCTTTTCCAAATAAATAGGAGAAAACAAGCTAACGTGCTTGGTGTCGCAGCATTGCGCGGGCTACAATTATGACCTGATCAAAATAATTTGATTGAATGTTTAGTATTTTAATGCGGGTTAACATATGGTACTTTACTATCCATATCTTATTGGTACATCTATTTAACAATTTGTGTATCTACAAACACCCTAAAAGTACTCTATCGATTTTACTTAGTTTCATCCAGTTTAGTTTGGCCTCAATAACCATAACAATAGTTAAAATTATCATTTAAATTGCACATAATATCGATTCTTAAATTTACAAAATTACATTGAGCTTGGACTCCCGGACAGTATAATAATACAGAATTTGTAGTTGGGGCACTCATGTACCAAAGCTTTAAATGCATCTATCTTATGGGGTATGTGTGTTTTAAATATGCTAACATAACCACCAAATATGAAATGAAGAAACACATGGGGAAAACAATATTTGAATGATATGGAGTTGGGCCCTTAAAATTAATCAGGCCTCGTGGAAATTGGGGGGAAGACAGTAACTGCTGTGTCTTGGTGCTTAGCTGTTTGAGGGAGGCAAGGTCCACTGCACATGTTACCGCTCGGTACTCCTCTTCATTTTTGCCCACGAAGATATATTAGATTATATACTCTTCCTTTCCTTTTCCTCCCTTCCATCATAATTACCTTAGCTAATTTCATTAACCAAACCAACTAACTACTTAATGCTCTTTCTCCAATTAATATCCATGTTGTCCGTCGGTGGCTTTCCTGGTCACCAACGAACTCTTATAATCTGACGGAAACTTGCATTGTCAAAGAATTAATAGCAGTGTTTTTGTATTCATACAATCTCAGAGACAAGTCATATCTGAGATTTCCTTTTCAACTAAGTGGTCTACAAAATTTGAGGCCAACATTTTCAGAGTATTCTTTATAATAAAAAACAAATTCTGAGGGTTTTAAACCAAAACAAAAAAATATGAGGATAATTAGGGGCAATATTAGACTTGATAATGAATCGGATATGGGGCGGATACCCCCTATCCGTTGCCCGTTAATTTTGCCCATGGGTTTTACCCGTATTCACCCCATTACGTTTAATGGGCAAAATTTTGTTACCAAACTCATTTTTATATGGATTTCGGATAAACCCGTGAATGTCGGGTTTGCCCAACAACAAATAAGAACCCGAAAATTTCATAATTTTAAATCAAAATCTGAAACATAAGAAATACTAAAATACCCAACAAGGCAATAAATCATCATTCCAGTTAAGAACATCAACCCGCAGCCTTCAGAATTGACCATCCAGATTTCAGAACATAAAACTTTCAAAAATTAAAATGTGGTAGTTCACTATTTCAAACTTCAGACTTCGAAATGAAAAATGAAATTCAATCAATAAACTTATAGAACCCAGAAATTGTAGTCTTCCTTCAAGAGTAATCCATCATCTGCAATTCAGCAACATTCAATTCATCACTCATCAAAATTCAATATCTGCCAAAATAATCAATGAATTAACATGTATCAGCAACAATCAGCAACAATCCATATACGATGCATAAATATTTGTGGTGGAGCAGTTGCCAGTTAGAACACAAACCTTAAACTATTCGTCAAGGATTCTAACAAGTGCAACATCATCTCCATCCCCTTGTAATGGCTGAGTTGTACCTTCTCAATCTGTTATATAGTGAGAATTAGTATAGAAGTATATAAACAGCAGTAGAGATATTAAAGAAACCAGCAATGTAAAGACTAACTTACCAGATACGTCTTCAACTGTCGAATCCTCCATTCCCATTGTTGAGAACACACCTTCGAGTTGTTTCATTTCCGCTTTAGCTAGAACTACAGAAACTTCAAAAATCATAACATAAAGTAAAACAAACATGAAAAAACATAATTACATCATTAATAGTAATACATGCATGCATATCATTCTGCAACCAGCTCCTGCAACACATCATTGCCTCGACCGTTGAAGGTTGCAGCCTACTCCGATGGGGATCAAGACGCCTCTCACTGGACCTAAAGGCGGATTCCGATGCAACAGAGGTTACCGGTATGGCAAGTAAATCCCTTGCAATGCATTGCAAAATGGAATACTTCACACCACCAATTTTTCACCACCCAAGCAAATCAAATTCAGGTGTCCTAGGATGTAATTCCTCAGCTAGATAGTGATCCAATTCAGTGGTTAACAAAGAAGGTTTGGATTTCTTTCTTTGGCATACAAACCGATCAAAATCCATATCGATGACAGAAGAAATTGGAACCGAATTGCTTGAAGAACCAATATTTTTGGCTGATTTTTGTTGATATTCAAGTACCAAATCAGAAACTACAAGTTTCACCCTTTCACCAACCAGATCAGTATTAGGACTCCCAAATTTAGCAGCATAAAATTCTACCAATGCCAGCTTAAACCTTGGATCCAAAACAGTAGAAACAACCAAAAGTAAATGAATGTGATCCCAATACTTAGCAAACTTATTCCACATTTTCTCAACCATCGAAACAATCATCGGATCATAATCAACCAACCATTCCATCATGCTCAATCTTAATTTACAGACTTATGGAAAAAACTGATTGGCAGTAGGGTATTTAGAACAAGACAGAACCTCTGTAATCTCTTTGAAAACAACAAGTTTTTTACAGACAACTGCGGCAAAATCCCAAAGATTGTTCGTAGGGAGAGAGTCGTACTGAGATTTTCTTTGTTTCAATCTAGCAAACACATCCTTATATGGAATAGCAGCAGAAAGCATGTTGTACATAGAGTTCCAACGAGTAGGACAGTCAAGCACCAGTTTGGTTGAAACATTGAGTTTCAATTGTTGAGTAGTCTCGTGAAAGTATTCAACTCTCCTAGGTGTGCATGTCCAAAAAATCACACTCTCTCTTATCTTTTCAATTCCATATTTCAGAATGTCCAGTCCATCCCTCACAATTAGATTAAGGATGTGGGCAGAACACCTCATATGCAAAAGAGCTCCATCCTTAATAAGATTGGAAAAGAGAAGCCTCTGTCTCACTGATTGATCATGGAATCATTGGTAGTACAATTGTCAAGCGTAATTGTTGACAAAGTACTATCAATGTTCCAATAAAAAAGACATTTAGAGAGTCTTCCAGCCAATCTCACACTAGTGTGAGGGGCAGCGACGTATAGAAATCTCATTAAATGGCTTCTAAGCTCCCAACTGTTGTCTATGTAGTGGGCAATCACATCCATGTACCCCCTTTTCTGATTTGTGACAGTCCACATATCAGTGGTTACAGCTACCCTCCTTTTGTTTTCATCAATGACTCGTTGAATTTTTGACCTCTCAACCCCATAAAGAGTAATGATGTCCTTCTTAATCGTATTCCTAGTTGGGACTTTAAAGAGAGGTTTTAGGGTACAATAGAACCTTTTGAAGTAAAGGTGGTCAATTATTAAAAGAGAATACTCATGCATCAAGATTATCATGCTGAGTTCTTTCTTAAAAACCTCATTACTAAACTGATTGACACTCAACTCAGTTTTGCCCTTAGCTTTGTAGTTAGGGCATATGATTCTCTGACTACCATCATGGATTTGTTTGTGAACGTAACAATTCCTGTGAGTCCTTAAATGAGAAGTACCATTAGTGGACTTCTCAGCCAAATTTTCTTACAATAGTTGCATTTGACTTTCAAAATTCTATGAATGAACAGTCTGGTGAAGTGAGGCCAGACATATGATTTTAAGAGCCTAGTTGAACCTAAAGGAGGGTCAGCAACATCGTTTTCAGGTTGGTTTTCAGGATTAGTAAGGGAAGGGAGTGGTGGTGGACCATTGCTATTCTCAATGTATATTTTGAAGTTGTTCAGGTGTCATCTGATTGAGAAAACAAGAATGTTTTGAAATGAGATCACAATACAAGAAAAGCATATAAGAGAGATTAGAATCTGAATTCAGAATTCTGTATAAGAGTTCCAAGTGTTTAACAGTTACATTCATTGAAGAAGGTAGACAGAGATTAAGAAGATAAATAAAGGATTAGAGACGGAAGGTAGAATTATTATAGAAGACCAAATTTATGTATAATAGTTTATTAGTTTTAGAGTTTTAAAAGATTCATTTTCAGATTTAAGATTCAGAGGTAGAGGTTAAGGATTTCATATTGAATTGGAGAAGAATTAAGATAGACAGGTAGTAGAGAAGTAGGGAAGTAGAGATTTATGTAATCTTTAGCTACTCATGAAATCACTAGTCACTTCTGTAATGATGATTGAATCCCATCACAATCAGTCAGAAGAATTCGATCAACTTTACAGCAGATATTGTTATTTCAGAATTAGTTAAAGAGTTAAGGGTTTATGAGTTCAATTCAAGAATGTAGACAGTTTATTAAGGGTTTAACAGTTTACTAGCAAGAGTTGTTATTAAGATTAAACCTCAAACAAACATCTAAGATTCTAAAAAGAAACAATAAGTTCAAGCAGCTAACAATCTAACATTACACTTCTCAACAAGTTCTACAGTCAAAGAAATAGACTCTTGTCCTACCTCCTAATCAACACCAACTATGTGACTTCCTCCTGAGCATAAACATAACTTTTATAACATTAGGGTTACACCATTGCTATGAATCAAAGGATAAACAACAACATTCAAGGAGCAGGTTGAAGGGTTCAAATTAACAAACCCTATACTTCAACTTACCTCAACAGTGGAATAACACCAATTTATGGCCCTTATTCTATAACTCTTGAGTAGTAATCTGAAACATATAACAACCACAAAACATTCAAAGAGCAGGTCGAAGGGTTTTCGAAATTGGAGAAAATAACTACGAAAGTAATAAGCTAACTTACTGGTATGGTATGGATCGAAAGAAAAAATCCCAAGTTTGAGAGATTAGGGTTTTTGTCTTCTGGATTTTTGTTCGACGAACTGCAGATGAAGCGATAAACCCTAAACTTAGTCTACTATTTATACATGAAGGGATAAACAAATTAAGAAATGGCAGAATAAAAAACTTATCTCGATCTGGGGAAGAAATCATTTGCATGCACGATTCGAACTGGATTTGTGTGGATTGAGGCATTTTTATCGCTGAAAGAGTTGATTACGGGTAAGTGATGATAATATTGATGATGGAATTGAAGATAATCAATAGAAAATGGAGATTTTGGTGGAAAATTAGGGTTTGAGTGCGCTGAATACTTTGCATGCACGATTCGAACTGGATTTGTGTGGATTGAGGCATTTTTGTTCTTTGAAAGGGTTGACTACGTGTAAGTAATGATGATATTGATGACGGAATTGAAGATAATTGACAGAAAAGGGAGATTTTGGCAGAAATTAGGGTTTGGGTGCGCTGAATCCATTGCATGCACAATTCGAACTGGATTTGTGTGGATTGAGGCGTTTTTGTAGCTGAAAGGTTGATTTACGAATAAGTGATGATGCATTTGAAGATAATCGACAGAAAAGGAAGATTTTGACGGAAAATTAGGGTTTGAGTGGTGCTGAATCGAGAGGTAGTCGGCAAAAATTAGCAGAGAAATCGAGAGGAGGCGTGAAAATTTGACTCAACGGAATCCCTAATCTGAAAATTTAGCTTTTATACCCTCTCAATACTACGTCGTTTTAACTCACGGATTGGATAGGGTTGGATCTGTTGCTCTCAGTATTCGCCCATCACCCGAAACACGCGGGTCACGGGCCTAACCGAAACCGGTAACTATCTGCGGGCCATGGGCTTCCGGGCTGCATTCAAGGGCGGGCTCCAATGGGTAACCGATACCCGTGGGCTAACTACCAAGCCTAGGCAATATAGTTATATTTTTAAAATATTTTTGTTTGATCCGAACCCAACCATTTTTTATCGGCTGGCCATCATCTTCGATTACTGGAAAGTTTCCCAATCAATTTTCCTGTCACTCGGATGGCCGTTGCCGAAAATTCTCTTACCCACGTTATAACCGTCATTAGATTTTTTTTTTCTAATGACCGAACATACAATTTTGTACGGGTCATACAAAAATATATAGGTTTGTACAAACATGTATATAAGTGTATACACATTTGTAGACTTTGTACAAAAGTGTAATACTAGGTACTATACTTAGTATGGGTGAATTCTTCAATATACCTGGTATACTGAAATGTTTGATGTACCTAATTTTGTTTTGTAATGCAAATAATCATAAGCATCCATTTTGTGTGATCGATCTCGACGATTAGAAATAAAGTTTGTTTTAAAACATATCCACTATGGTCTCAAACTTCAAATAATTATACAAACTCATAATTTCATTAGTTTGGTATATTTTTCTTAATCAGTAACTAATATCTAATTTTAACCTACAAATCCTATCCTAGATGTCTTCATCATCTCAAAATCGATCAATCTATCTGAAGGGGAGTAATCATGGCTGCTCGATTTCCAATCCCTCTCTTCCTGCTGCTCCTCCTCCTCCAATTTGCTCGAATTGCATACATAAAATCAGACTGTAACTGAATTCAGCTACTATGTATAACATATAAACTTAATCCTTCAAGTAAACCAATTGAATTACGTAAAAAAAACTCCAGCCGTAAATCAGTTCAGAATTCCATACAAGATTAGACAACAAATTGAACCAAAACATAGCATTCCAGGGAACACCAAATTAAAGCAAAACACAACTTTGCCAGTTGTAGTAAAGCTCGAGGCCCGCGCCGTCGTGAGTCTCGTAGTCGGCAAGGGTGATGTGGTCCAAAATTCTCTACCAAAATTTTAACTCTCCTCCGGAAAAATTGAGAGGTCGTTTGTGCGGGTGAATTCGTAGGAAGAGAATTCAAATAGTTAAAGAATTCAAATAGTTAGAGAATATGAGGGTCATGCTATTTTAAGAAATAGAATGTTTGGTTGTGTCATTTTAGATGATTGTTGGGACTAGAGAATTCAAAAATTAAATGAAATGGAATGAATTCTTCCAAAATCCCCTTCCTAACCTAGTGATTTCAATATGAACTCAAAATCTCTTGGGTCCCACATCAAGAATTCAAGTCTCTAACATTCTCCCATAATTAATTGTGATCCAAACAATCTATTTGACAAAATCTCTAACTTAGAGATTTTAGATACCAAATCACCCAAAATCACTCAAAACAATCACTTGCACAAACAACCCCTGATTTATTTTCGGATGATGAGCGAAATGGAGACATCTAGGGTTTGTAGTGCTGGAGTTGGGAGTGGAGATGAACTGCATGCAAATAATCGAATATAATGGAGAAGGTGATGTTATACCGAAACAATGGAATGATGAGTATGTATAATTATTAGAAGTTCGAGACCATATTGGATACATTAGATCAAGTTTTAAAATAAACTTTTCTTCTAATCGTCAAATCGATCACATAAAATGGACGTTCATGATTATGAGCGTTACAAAAAATTAGGCGCACCAAATTTTTTGATATATCAGGTATACTGAATAATTCACCCTTAGCAATACCCACTTGTATGGTTCTCAAACGTCAATATTCCCACATATTTGTAACCGTTAGACTTAGAATATAATTTATAGACAGTTGGGATTTTCTACGGCTTTCTAGATACTACGAATAGTTTCTCTAGCTCCAAATCCGTTCTCGCTCTCGCCGCCATCACAATACCCTTGGCCTCCTTGATCGTTATTTTCTCTGTATTTTCCCATAAATATAGCTTTGTATCTCTTATCGCCATGTCTGCTACCTTTTCTCTCGATTTCCTTGCATAATCATATTCTTAGATCATCTCCGTCCCAAAATTCGATTAGCAATTGCTAATATGAACTTCATGACCACATAAGCAAGTTTGCAATTATTTCATTTTGCAATTTTAATTCACCTCCATCATTAGAATGCTTTAGAAATTTTTAATGAAGAGATTATAATATATTAAATTATTAATTTTTTTTTCTAAAAATTAATTTTTATTGGAAAATTTTATATCATCAATTAGGTATGTATAAATGACGGTCTAGGTGACATAGCTGACTTGCTAAATTAGCAATCTTGCTAATTTAGTAATCACTCCACTATCCTTAGCAAATAATTACTGGGAGCCACATCACCCTCTACCTCATTTTAGAAATTACTAAAATTTAGAGATGGAGATGATCTTTTAATCCCACTTTTCACATGCATCACCGATTACAACATCGTAATTAATTCAGATCATCGTTCTCGCTACCCTACTATAAGCTCAAGCTCATCATCAAATAATTCAAAGCAATTAATTTTGATGAACAACTTTGTGAGTAATAGCTGGAGTGGCGGCGGTTGTCGCAGGTGACGGGTAGGCGACGATGACGGTGTCTAAGAAACGATAATGACGTTAAAGTCGTGGTTCAGGTTTTAGTATTCCTTCTTTTGAGAGATTTTCCCTATACGTTAGGGTTTATGACGGTGAAATTTAGATTTGCTTCCTTTTCTCAGCGGCGGATCAACGATGGAGATGGGTGTTCCTAGTTCGGGGTCCACTGGTCTTTTACTGTTTTCTTAGTCTCAAATGTTTCTTTTGGTTTGAACATTTATTTGCTTTCATTGTCGGGTTGTTCTTAGCGCCTGAATTGTAAACCTTCGTTAAAGGTTTTCTTTATTTCGAGAAAAAAATTTGAGAATAATAATTTAGTTCTTGGTTTAAAGCTTCGTTCGATTTCATTGTTTCCCATTTCCCAAAGTCACATTCACACCTCCACAAAATTGTTTCCACGCGAAAAAGGAATGATTGAGTAAAGAAATTAATTATAAATGTTTATTCTAACATATGCATTAACTATGAGAAATTAATTACTATTATCTCTATGTTTAAGTGTAATTATGTTAGTTATATAGAGGTTACATTATTTTGAGCCTATAAATAGTATTCACTACATTATAAAAGATAAACTTCAATAAGAATGCTCTTCTCCTCTCATATTCTTGTTCTTCATCGTTTTAGTTTTATAACACATTATCAACACAGATATTCAATCTTCTCACATGTTCATATGACATTATTATTTCCTATGTTTGTTTTATAAAGTTACCGTACATTCTCTTTCTTGTTACTTTCTTATGAACGTCACCATCTTTGCTTAATTTCAAAATAGACTATGCCAATATTTGTTGATGACTGCAACCAAAACGTTTATATTAGTCAAAATACACTATTATGCCTGCATTGACTATGACCTAACGTTTAGTTGTGTATAGTCATTGTGTCAATGGTTGTACTCACAATAGCTTGAGATGATTGAATATTCCAAAAGATTCATATTTTCAGAAAATGGCTATCTTAATGTTGACTGTTAATTAGAAATAATATCACTTCATGAAGTGAGTGATTATAATCATATGTCAATGAGGTGACAATACATATTCTAACGAGTGAACAATACACTATCGTGGAAGAGAAAGACCTAATATTTCAAAGATCATAGTCCATCCAAATTTAGTGTGATGAGAAAATTCCATATGACACTATCATATTTCTCGAAGTGCATACACTTATATCATATTATTTTCCGATGAATATATCACAATACATGATTACTATTTCATATACGGAAATTAATGTGCATTTGATGGGCATATAGAAAATCTCGAACAATTATATGATGAAATTCACACTTCTCGAGTTTGACGGGAAATTGGTCATCTTGTTGGTGATAGAGATGTGGAAAGATTAAGTTGATATTCATGTTGAAAAATTCCAGTGACATGAAAGGTGATACAACCATCAATTATATTTTGATGATCATATCAAAATGATGTTAATTTAGCACTCAAAGCGATTGTGCAAAAACACACTTAATTTGTTACAGTGTTCTTGAAAGCATAAGTGACAACATATTATCATTGTTTACATAAGGAACCGTTTTATTCGGATGAGCATAACAATGGTGATTGTATATTTTTTTAGAATGGTTGATCCCTTAATTGGTGAATTGATGGTTGATGAAGTATCTTTGTTTATGATTTGCACCATCCAACATTCTCCTCAACATGAGTATTGTTCTTATGAGAATCAACGTAATGCTTGGATATATAAATCTCATCGATAGTATATCACATGTCTAGTAGGGCAAAATTAATCTCAAGCTCTAAAAGAGATTTCGTATTGCTTACCAATGAACACGATTCTTATCCCAATAAATCGATGATCACAAGGGGAGCAACAATGCTCCAGATTCACCAATATGTTATTGTGATGCATATAAATGTAAACTATAAGTTTACTCGTCCTGACAACTATTATTTGGCATTACCGATTAGACCATCCCGGTTCTATCATAATGCGAACTATGAACCTATACGGTCAATTTCTATGATTCTGTAATCGAAAGATTAATTTTGAACATTGTTGGACACGAAGGTCTCA
Organism: Linum usitatissimum; assembly: GCA_030674075.2. Taxonomy (NCBI): domain Eukaryota; kingdom Viridiplantae; phylum Streptophyta; class Magnoliopsida; order Malpighiales; family Linaceae; genus Linum; species Linum usitatissimum. Next base: position 5,172,820 of record JAUJYP020001424.1, read on the forward strand.
ACTTGGATATTCTGAAGAAATGATTCCTAAGCTGATAGGGATTTAAGTAGTCCTTGTGACTCCCCTACTTCCTGGAAACACGAACAATTTTCTGTTCTATCAACAAGGTTTCGTTTCTAGGAAAGCCTCTTCACCTTTCTGTTACTTATTGTTGAGTGAAATCCCCAACAAAGCATAACTCATTTTTGGGTTGTTTATTCTTACATAGAGTTGATTGTTGGATAATCATCAACTAAAGTAAGTTAATTTCTCTTACACATCATAAAACACAGGTGATATTTATCGATCCATACACCCAACATGTTGACCAATTATCTTAATTGATGCATTAACTAGATGGTCACATGTATCTAGAAATCAAGAGTTTGCAAGCTTACTAGCTCAACTATTTTGGTTATGAGCACATTTCCATGATTATCCAAAAACGAAAATGCGTTATTGAGAACCAATATATTATTGTGAACATGTCATTTACATGCACCACACAAATTCGTATTACGTCAAAAAATTATCATGAATTCCTCCATTATATCTAAATTCTTAAAAAAATTAATATGATTGGACAGGCTCCGAAAGAAATTAAGGGTTGAGGTCCGTGGTCCAATTATACTCATAAGAATACTTAAACAACTTAGCAAAATCCTATAGTATGTCGCTAACTATCAGGAAAATATATTTTTAGCACTATCCTTTTAGATATAAGTTGGACGTCACCACTTATTCAAAACTTACCTCATTTGTTAAATTTCATATTTTGTCCATTCCAGTGCAACAGTGTCCTAACGAGGTTGGATGATTCAACATTTTGTGTATCTAACATCGCTGACGTGGAAAGTTAAAATAAATTTATAAGTTTAATATTTTTTTTATTCTGGAAATCCTAAATTTGAAAATAATTTACAAGTTTAATATTTGGTGGTAAGAAGCATAAATAGCGAGTGCCCAGTCATCCCATTAATATCTTTATCTATGTAACTCAATTTGGAACAAAGATGTAACTCAATTTGGAACAAAGATACCACATACAAACCCTAGAATGATCCAGAGCTAGGAGAACAAGTTAACAAACAATTAAAAGATCCAAATTGATACACAAAACTTATTTGGTTATGAAAATTAATATCAAAATACTGAATTAAAGCCTGGGTACTACCATTCTGCTCAAATATTGCAATCTTCAGAACATGACCAAAGGTTGAAAGCACGTACAATAACAAACAAGCTAGATCACTTGATAGATTAACATGTAGGAGAACGAAGACAAATGTTTTTTAGAAAATTTAAAACAATGCAGAGGAGCTTGTGTACCGTATGAATAACATCAACAGTGACAGAATATTGCATATTCTCTATTGATGCCAGGAGAACGTTACTCTCGGGTTCTTTCCTCTTTCCATCAGGGCCAACCACCAGCAGAAGACGACAGTTAGTAAAATTGTGTTCCGCATACAGAAATTTAAATCTGAAAAGTTTGTAGCCACTTTCCAGTTGTTAGAAGAATACCTGCAGAGACCCATCAATGGTAGTAGGATTCACAGGCAAGTATGCGTTTGTATAAAAGCAATAATCAGTCATGCAACTTAAAAGAATAATCATTCAATACTGAGGATACTGTTAAATATCTAATAAGACAATCAGTCATACAACTTAAAATAATAATTGGTATAGTATAAATTAGCAGCCGGATAGTAGTCCTCGCATTTGGTTTGACAATTTTTTTCGATCAAAGCACATCTTCATTGGTAAATCTCATTAATAAGATATGGTCCAATCCTTTATAATCAAGTACATTTTGTCACGTCTCGAAAGGAAATCCAATATAGGTAGAATTGCATGGATACGATTGTTTTATAGAAACCCCATACCACCGCAACAACCAGTGTGACGTAGGGAACATAAAGAAAAAACTACTCAAAACTAAAATTCTAAAAACGAAAAGCAAACAAAGGAAGGAAACCGAGCAAGTCTAAGAGATAAAAATAAAAGAAAACCTAGCAACTTGAATGTGACATCATTATTGGGCCCGCTAAAAGTGGTTAGGATCCTAGTGGTTTGGCCTCTTGATCAGCCGGTACCTCTGAAACTGAGCTGTAGCTCGGTCAAACCGATTCTTGGTTGCTCCTACCCTGGTTTCCTAGGTGACTTGGTTGGCTTCCGTCTGCCGGTAGGTACGGCCTCCATCGGGCCATCTTATAGGGCTTTCTTCCTGCGCCGCTTCCTCCCATCGATGTGGATGTTGTTCCTTTGTATGTCCTCTTGTGTGGGGAGTGCAATCTGTTTGTCCTTATCCCAATGATTCCCTCCCATGCAAATAGCTAGTTCCTACACATATGCCGGAAAAGGTTTAGGTCTTCCAGACCCTCTGCCGTATATCTCTTGCTCGGTACCCTCTACCTGTTAGGGTAACGTCTTCCCGAACTATCAGCCACAGATTGGCCAGTCGGGCTCGTGCTTCCCTGCGGGATTATGCTCTGATTGAGTCGTCCCACCTTTGAACTAGCTGATGAGTGGGATAGCGGAATCACAGCTCATATTTCTTCTCGATGTGGCCCATTATCCCACAGACATAATATACGTTATGGAGATTCTCCTACATGATTTGGCGTGAGATATTAACCACAAGCTCCTTCTTTAAGGGGCTACAAACATTTATGAGAACCCGAATACGTATGTAGGCCTCCATAAAGTAGGTCTTCTTCTTCTCATCATATTCCATGTAACGGTCGATGAAGTTGCCCATGACTTCTCCGACTATCTCGAAAAGTAGCCGAAGGGTAGGTGACGAACCAACACCCAAAACGTCGTCGTCTTCAGAGGGGCTTGTTGAGGTATTTCTCCCAGCCGGAGCTCGTGGGTGAACACTAGCATACCTTGCATGCTCAAGGGTCCTTCGTCAATCATATGCGCCACATCGATTGCATGACTGAAACAGAAGAGGAAGAGACCACGTTCCAATGCATCAATTTCCACCCCTCGACCGGGTTTCCAGATGTCCAGCATCGTGCGACGAACGACGTTCAGATTCACATCATTCTTGGTGAGGAAGGAACCGACCACACATAGCTGGTACTCCAAAGCCGGGGGCTCTTCAATCAGCTCGGCGAGGGCCATCGCCGGGGGCGGTGGCTCATCAAGGGAGAGAGACACGACTTGTTGGTCGACGGTGGTGTCGGTGGTTTCAGTGATAGATGGTGGTGGAGTGGTGGTAGTAGCGGAGGAGGAGGGGGCAATAGCTGCTAATAAGGAGGTGAAGTCCATGGATGAGGCGATGGTGGAGGAATTGAGATCCTGCATGGTGAGTAAGGGGATGGCGATCGAGGGATTAGGATTACCGATGGATTGCTGATGAGATTGGGGTGGATTGATGGGTGATTTGGCGGCTATTTATAGGCGGGGAGTAGACGAGATGAACCCTATCTCTCCGTTGAGAGAAAAATCCCAACATCGAACTAGTTTTGTTGAATAAAAATTTGGTTTGACACTTTTTTATTATGATAGAAAAATTTGAATAATTGTAGAACAAATATACGGAGAGAAGAAAAAAGTATTGCTAGTTTTTCTATGAATAAAAAAAGTATTACTAGTTGCTTATTATTTTTTGAGAAAATAAGTTTGATTAATTAAAATAAAACTTATGAGTTAGTTTTTTATGAATAAAAAAGAATTACTAGTTGGTTATTATTTTTCAGAAAATAAAATTTAAGATGAATAAAAAAAATATTATTAGTTGCTTACTACTTTTTGAGAAAATAATTTTTATTAATTAAAATAAACTTCAAAGGAATTATATAAATAAAAGGAAGGTGAAATAATAACAAGGTCCACCCCAAAAGCCCAAATTTGAAAACAATTCAGAAAAAAGCCCAACAATAAGAAGGCAACAAATCCTAAATCATCAACATCAACAACCAACAGTCATCGATCGTTGCAAAATGGAAGTGTCACCACAGCAGCTTCGACACCAGAAAGTTTAAGAGGTGATAAATCCCCTCCAACCTGAATCTTGGTATCACAAGCCCACACCTGCGAACAACCGTCGAAAGCAAGAGATCGTTGAAAGACTGAAGAGAGCATCCCTACCTCGAAGCTCAAAGCACTGAATCTTGCTGAGAATAATCACCAGACATCTCTGAAATACTATTCATATCGAGTGAAGCAAGGAGGTGGACAAGCAGATACAAAAAGAAAAAAGCAAACTATGATTAGACCCATAGTCCCAATGCAACTAAGCACTCACTAGAGCTGAAACAGAGCAAAGAGAGATAATTAGTTGCTTATGAAAATCTATAATTTTGATTTGATTAAAATACCGATGATGTCGATCTTATAAAATTATCCTAATCCTAAGTGGCAATAACGATAAGACGGAAAGGAGAAATACATGTCTGAAAACTACTTCTGCCATCCAATGCATTCCTTGCTGAAGATGTTTTCCCTGCATCTGTAAATAATATTAGAGCTTGCCAACACATCCAGTAGGATAGTCATTTATCAGATAATAAAAGGCGTCTCATCAAGGGAAAATATTAGAGAGACCAAACTTTATACCCAACGACGTTTCCAAATGTAGCAATTTTGTGTATAAATCCAAAAGAAAAAAATACGTCGAATACATTAGATTTTAGACAAATATCATGTTAAACTTTGGCTCATATATGAATGTCTATACATCTGAATCCAATCAAGAAAGGAAGGCCATGAAAATATAACTTATAAGCATAAGAAAACCTATCACAATTTGATCTAGGTTGAAAGCATATTTTGAATCCCTTTAACAATGGTATGTTTAGCTGGTGTTATTACGTTCTTGAATTTTTCACTTCCACTGTAAAATAAGCACAATTGGTTTGTTTCCTACTAACTTTACTCTTCGTGGACCCTATAACATCCCACAAATTCCGTATGTAACTTTCCAAACTTCTTAGTTCAGTAAATTATTATAATACCTTTTTTTTACAGTAAAACTCTCAATATTATTAATAATGATCAATGAAACAATCGGCCGAAAACGACTCAGGAGGGACCTTACCTATGTCAGCTACAGTCGAAGTAATGGATTGCCTCACAAGTGCGTGAGCGACCCCGTTACCTTCTCTCATACCAAATAAAACCGATAGACCCGGTTTAGAAAAGAGCCTCAACCTACACTCCACAATTATACTACCAAATTCTATAATATCAACAGTACTGCTCATGATTGCTCGTTGAACTTCTTGACAGTCCGTCTCAATAATGATCCGCGGATACCCCAATCCATCTGCCCACTTAATACCTTGAAGAGCTACTCTCGCCTCCCCTTCTCTAGCCACCGGTACACCTGCATAATGCTGTTTCTTGTACCCCATAAGCTACCCCGCCCAACCACAAAGACAAAGTCCAATACCAAAACTAACTGCATCTACAAAACAAGAAATATCCACATTTTATCTTTACAACTCCCACCGGTGGTCGATGCCACTTCCGACACTCCGTTTGTGATTTCGACACCACCGACCGTTGGCCCTCTCCCTTCAATTGCCGCCATTCAGTAACAAGTTCCCAACTAGCTTTCACCAACATCTCTTATGGGCTTGAATGATTCTTCCTAACACGACTGTTGCATTCTGTCCAAAGACCCAAAGCACCGCCACAACATCCACCAACTTATCCCGTGGGATCAATTGAAGGACCTCAAAAAGCAACTCTTGCACAGATTGCACTCTCAATGCCACACTGCTAAGAAGCTACCCTAGATTCACTACTTCCCAACATCGTCACACCGTCGAACACGAGAGAAAAATATGCCAAGATGTCTCAATATTTTGTGCACATAACCCGCACTCCGTGGAGATCGGAACGTACCTCCATCCTAAGGCTGCTCTAGTGGGTAGTACTTGCCTAGCGATCCGCCACAAGCAGTGTTTCATGTGATTAGGAATCGCCAGTTTCCAAATCTTTGGCCATTCACCCAACTTCTGCAATTGAGAATCATCCACGAGCATCTCCATACAGAGTTTATATGTCGACCTTTGTATAATTCCCTATTTTACTCACGTGCCAGATCCATTGATCATCTTCTCTTCCGTCTGGGGCTGTCAATCGCCAAATACACGCCACGTCCCTTGCATCGAAAAATTCCTCAATCAACTCCACATCCCATTCCGTCACTCCCGAAATCTCCTATGGAGCAGGAGTTTCCACCCAACAATTGGTGTCTTCTCAAAGCCATGGATCAATAAAACCCTCATCTAAAAACCATTCACTGATCTCCATCACATGCCCGTCAAATCATGTTCTGGGTTATTCGCACGCTTCGCCAAAGGTAGCTTAGACCGCTGCCACTTTTGCTGAAAGAAAATCTCCTTTGGGAAAATATTTAGCTTTCTAAACTAAGGAAACCAAAGCGTTCGAATTAGTAAGCAGTTTCTAACTTAGCAACGTTGAAGCCCAGGAGATCACAAAACTTCATGCCTCCATCTTCCTTTCGCATACTCAACTTCTCCCACCACAACCATGGTATACCGCTTCCGCCACACCCCTTGGTCCCCCACCAATAACTATTCATCAAATGTTCAATCTCATTAATCATTCCACTAGCCAGAAGGAAAGTATTCATAAAATAAGTCGGAATTGCTTGCGCAACGACCTTGATAAGAACTTCTCTCCCTGTTTGGGACATATGCCACCCTCGGCATGTCTAAATTTGTAGCCAGGTCCGGTTCTTCAAGTGTTAAAAAATAGTACTCTTGTTTCCACATGAAGGCAATCCTAAATAACGACCCGTGTCAATCGAGTCAAATATACCCATGATCGCCGAAACACCCTGCCCAAGCATCGAGTGAGTCATTTTGCTAAACATAATGCCTTATTTTTTGTAATTTATAAGCTACCCCGAGGCATCTGCATATCGATCTAGTATATCCTTTAGGGCCCTAGCATCTCTGATCGTAGCACCAGCAAAAAAGAAACTATCATCCGCACACAATAAATGTGTAACACACGAAGCTCCTCGGCTTACTCTTATACCACACAAATCACCCTTCCTAGTTGCCTTCCAAATCATATAGGACAGGCCCTTGGCAGAATGAAAAGAAATGGCGAGAGTGGACAACCTTTTCGCAGACCACGACTCAGCGTAATTGGTCCAACTCCCTCATTGTTTACAAGCGTAGTATAACGCACTGACCGCACACACATCATCATCCATCAAACCCACCCCTCATCAAACCCAACCTTTTTCAAAACAACTTCCAAATACCGCTACTCCACCCTATCATAAGCCTTCAAGATGTCGATCTTCACTACAACCTCTCCTGATTTTCCTATTTGTCGTTGCCGCATACTATGAATCGTTTCGAAAGACTCCATCACATTATCTATGATCGACCTACCTTTTACAAACGTAGACTGTTTCCTGAAATCAACTTCGGCATCACCCTCATACGATTTGCCAACAGCTTTGTCACTAGCCGATAAAGAACGCAGCATAGTGAAATGGGTCGCAGGTCCATCAATTTCCTTGGAGACTCCACCTTTGGCAGAAGTGTGATATTAGTCTCCTGAATTTCCTGTGAAAGGATCCCCCCTCCAATGATATACACAGCTTAAAAAATATCTATCACCTATCAAATGCCAAAAATGCTAAAAAAATTCCGGATTTAATCAATCCGGCCCTGGCGCCTTATCTGCATCTATAGAGAAAAGAGCATTCTTAAACTCCTCCTTCGAGATGGATGAGAGTTAGAAATCGTTATCAGTTGTACAAAGAACTCCATCACTTTCATTAGTTACACTTTCTAGGTTGCTTCCATCCCGTCGGAAAATGTCTTCAAAGTAACGCCTCACCACACCGTCTAACTCTGCCCTATCTTCCACCATATGCCCGTCCTAATCTGTTAACCCTTTTATTTCCATCCGCTTTCGTCTCCCATTTGTCGTGGCATGAAAAAATTTAATATTACGATCACCATCCCAAAGCCAGAAGTGCTTTGCCATTTTGTTTCCAGTAGTCATCCTCTTGATGTAGCAGTACTAGCACAGCATCCCTGCACTCTTGCTCCTTCCTTGCTGCCTCTTTGCCCACCCCTTCCCTGACTATTTCAGTTGTTGTCTCTTGTTAGTGATTCCTTCTCAGAAACGTCATGCAAAAACACGTCTCCACTCCTCCATCACTGCCATGCATGCATGCAACTTTGGAAATAACTCATCTCCTATAACTCCCCGCCATGCACCCTCCACCACTAGTTAGAATTCCTCCTCTCATCGCCATGCATTCTCATATCGAAAGAGCCCCTTCCTCTTATCCCAGGGCCGCGACTTCGTATCCAGCAAAATTGGTGAGTGATCAGAATTAGGAGCAACAATGTTGCATAGCGTACCGCTTATGAATCAAGAAATCCATTTGGCGTTCACCAAAGCTCGATCCAGGGGTGATTCCACACCATGCGTTCGCCCTTAGCTCGCGACCATGTAAACGGATACCTCTCTAGCCGAACATCCACCAAATTACAATCCGCCACTGTCATACGAAAATCATCAATTAACTGTTACAGCCTCTCATTTTGGCCCTTCTGCTCATGTTGGTGCAGAATATCATTAAAATCACGTATGACGCACCAAGGTCTCGATGCAACCCTCCCCAGTCTGGTCAACCGCTCCCACGATTCCTTCCTCCTTTCTTGCTCTGGGCACCCATAAAAACTTGTCAACCGAAATCCACCGTCAACGCCACCTTGCACCTCGCCATTGATACAATGATCGTTAAATCTGGTAACTCGAAACATGTCCTTCTCCCTCCACATCATACATAAATCGCCACTCCTCCCTCTAATTGCCACCGAAAAGCATCCATCAAATTTAACAAGTACTCGAATATCTTCCATTTTCTGAGCATCAACTAGTGTTTCTGAGTCAAATAACACATCGGATGGTGAAATTTTAACAGCTCACATAACACTCGAACTGCATGAGGATTGCCCAGCCCTCTACAATTCCATGCTAAAGCGATCATTGCGGTGGGCAGGTCTCGCTTAGCAAGCCTGCCAGAGCCATGTTTACAGAGACATGGCGCTCATTACTTCTTGCACTAGTACTACCGTTTACCCCTCCCTTCCCGTCCATCCCTATCTCTTTCCCTCTCCTCCTCTTGTTGATATCCTGAACCTCCACCCATCCATCTCAGCCACGTACTCCTCCTCATCCTACGTAGTTTCGTCCACAGGACGCCACAAACTTACACCCAAGTTCTTTCGTAACGCTAGAGCTATTTTGATGTACCCTGCCTACAATAGGAACACTCCGCACCGATCCCTCCACAACAATCCCTCACCACCACGCGGATCCTTCACTGGTTTCTAGATCATAAACTGCTCGCTACCATACACCACTGGCTTTCGAGTCTCCGCCCACAAGGACGATTCCCACTTGTGCACAATTCCTTCAGGATTAGTTGACTGATATGTGATTGCATAGTGCCGCTCAATGTGACCGATCCGACCAAACACAAAGCAAAACTTGGGGAGCTTTTCATACCTGAACTTTACCCATAGCCATTCTCCGTGATAGTGCTTAGCTTCCAGATCCTCTACCTCCATCCCCTGGCCCGGCCGCCACAGCTCCGCATGACGATGTTGCATCACGTTTAATTTTTCCCCATCGTTTCTCATTAGCATCCCGGTAATACAGAGCTTGTACTCATTCTATTCATCCTCTAGTGTCAGGCTGTCAATCTCTACTCCAAGTTCGCCCGACTCATCTACCTCGATGATTGCCTCTTCGTCTCTCTGCTCCTTTGTCATTTCCTCTGTTCTCTACCCAGTCCTTTCCCTAGCCTCCCCCCTTAGGTCGCCGCTGTTGCAGTCACCAAGAAAACCCCATAAGAGAGTCGAGAAAGCATGAAAATGTTAGCTACCTAGACTCGACTCCTAACTAGCTAGATGCACATGGATTATGTGAAATCAGATAAACAGTTCAGATAACTTGGCAATCTCCTATTACACGTCTAGACCTCCTTGCCTAGCAATCTCCTATTACACACGAATCTAGATACCTATCCTACTTGCCTAAAGACTCGTCTCTCGATCTAATTTCTAAACAAGTAAAACACATTAAAGGAATTTGATGAAATTCCACAACGATAATGATGCTAAAAAGACTAAGTTAACCGGTTCTCTCTCAAACTACTGGAAAACATAGTGTTTCTCTTAAGAGTTTTATCAATCAATGTTCCTCTCGGATCCACAAACTGATAACAAAAAGTGGAATCGCAACCAATTAAAAATGATATCAAAACTTAAATCAGGAAAAACCCATCAATGTCATAATATCATCAATCACAATCAAAGGGTTAAAAACTCATCATTGTCCTCATATGATCCAATCTAGAAGTTCATCTAATCGAGACAACAAGAAAAGTTTAGCTACTCATGATCTCAAGAACAAAATCACAAGGGAAGAACCGAATAATCAGAGAAACATACATGATTCTTCGAGGAAATCCAATCTTGTTGTTGCTCTTCGATCTTTGACCAATCGATGATCAATCCCTTACATTCAATCGTTCTCTCTTGTTATTCTTCTCTCCAAAAACCCTTGTTTTCCTCAATATTTTTCTCCAAATCGTGTTTGCTCCAAAATCAGAATGCAAGAAGACTTATTTCTCCATCACGGGTTGGGAAAAAGTGACCCAAGTTGAACCCATGGCCTTTACTCAAACTCCAAGCCCATCTAGCATGTTTGGGCTTTTCTAATCCGACCCATAACAGTTCTAAAGCCTTAAAACTTCCGTCCAATCGTTATCTACGTCTCAATGTCATCTCCACTCGTCGTTTATTTGCTGAAATACATAAAAAAACATGCAAATAATATAAAATGGCCCTAAAATAGCCAAGAGTGGGAATACAAACAATTCAAAGCAAAAAAACACAAAAAATCAAGATGAAATCATCCAAGAAATGTCGTTTAAAGCGAGACAAAATCCACCAATAAATCAAATCATCCCACACTTAAACATTTGCTTGTCCTCAAGTAAAAATTGAAAATAAACATTAGTTGTAACCTACAAATGATTTACCAAACTCAAGACTACTTGACAGACCCTGAATCCTATTACTTCCTCATCCAACTGTTGTGGTAGTTTCTCCTTGTAACAAATCCAATCTAGAAAATGAAGACCACACAAGAAGTTCCCCAACTTACTACAGATCATCAAGCATGGTATACCACCCATCTAAACTTCTCTCAACCACACAGCTTAAAGATGAAGCTGAAATAATCTCACTCAAAGTGTTTTGGGACATAATTCACTCATTCATCTTTTCGAGACTCCCTTCTAATACTTAAACGTCAACTACATACAATTACATAAAGCATATTCATACCGTCAAGAGATTTTTTATTAAGGGTTGTAATGTATACCGAATAGAATAAGAAAAAAAATGAAATATAAAGTGATGTATAATAATAGCGGGCAATTCAATCAACTCTAATATGGAGTTTGAGCTAACAACAATAGAGGCGGAGCTACATAGGAGTTAGGGGGCTGCATGTAACCCCTTGGGAAGAATAAAAAAATGCTACATATATATGCCGGCAGTGAATTTCAAACTTGTGTCCACTCGTTCAAAATCTCACACCATTACCATTTCTACCGTAAACACTTCTTTATGTATACATATATGCAAAGAATAACATTTAATGTTGGCTGGGTGAAACAGTTTCCAACTAGTGTATGCAGAGATTCAAACCCCATCCTACCATCATCCCAACTCCGTCTTATCATCTCTGATGCGAGTACTTGCCCGTATATGTGTGCATCACAACATCAATACATACACTAATATTTAAAGGCTTATCAATATATGTATAGTGACATATACTAATATATAATGTTTAAAGGGTTATAGTGAGAAAATTCTCTAAGGGTGTTTCAAATTATTGAAATTTTATCATGGTTCATTGTAAACAATATGTGTTGAATTGTTATTCTTTTATTGTACAAATTTTAATTAGTATTATATTATTGATATTTTATTTTGTTTAGAGTTTATATTTTATTATGTAGTTAAAAAAATTAATACGAAAAGGCGCCCCTTAACAAATTTTCTGACTCCGCCTCGGCCTACAGCACTAATCGTTATGCAAGAATCTGATTATATCTAAGAGTTTTAAACTAGCTCTTCTATCCCTTTGAAGTTAAACTATACTACTTAAAGCTTGACTATTTTTTTTATTCCAACAATCAAATATATATATATTTTTACTATAATTTTTCTTTTTAGTCGAGACTGAGTTTTTTCTATGTGTCTCCTTCTTTTTTTCGACTTTTTCTTCTTTTTTTTTTAACTAAAATTGTACTGAAAATCAAATTGAGGGAACTAAATAATCATGCATTCTCTACAACTTAGTAACTTCTAGATTATCCTAAACTCAACCGAGTTACATGTCACTAGAGTACACAATGACCAAATGAAGGCTTTAAAGAAAGGAAATACAATATAATGTGGGGACAAAAAAGGCTGTTTGAGTATGAATTGTGTAATCCTAGGGGGAAATAGAGACATATATTTTTTTTTTGTTGGAGATTTTCTAAGTGTCTCTATCACTATGATGTGTAACTGCTGAACAAGTTCGATTTGGTATCATACAAGCATCAAATTAAACAACCAAACAGAGAAGACCACTGAAGAATAATTTTAGAACAAGTCCACAAATGGTGTAGACTACCTATATTACAAAATGGTCTTTAGGCCTCATATTAATGCTTGCTAAATGGTATATCGATAATATGAATGCCCGGTCACATCAGCTTGGAGAGCCTGTGCTACAATGAACACATCAAGGTAGCTCTAAATATCTAATCAAAATATTTTGATCATAGGCCAAAATTTCTATCAAACTAGGGTCCACTATCGGTTTCACAAGCTGGCTTTTCAAATCACAGGGGGTCTAACAAGTAGTATCAAGATAGTAATTCAAAGGTACAACATAGAATACTTGAGACAGGTCTATAAATGCATACGATTGGCAAATCAAGTACCCGCAACTGAAAATAAAGCACACCCGAAAGCACCCCACATTTAAAAATGACATTGTCCTCAATGGATCATAGAATCCGGGTAAGGGTGGAATACGAGAAACATGTACTAACTTGAAGACTAAAGGTAACAAATCCAGAGTTTGGACGAGGACTGAGACTTCATATTGTAGACCGGTAGAAGAAGCAATGGCAGAGCTTGAACGAGGACCGAGGCTCGATAGTAGCAACACCACAAGACTGCAACTGAAACACTACATTGAGAACATACCACAAGATAACAGGTTCACAAGACAAAATAAAAGCGTTAAGAGAACAAAAGAAACAAAAGATGACAATGTCGAACACTAACTCAGGACTAAAATAAAAATAAAAGAAAGAGAAAGAAAACCACACACAAAAGGTTATGGATGAAATCAAAACAAACACAGTGAAAATTTTGAAATCAAAGTGTCGAGAAAAGGCATCGATAGGAGCAGAATCCGAAACTATAGATATATGACGCAGATGCAGATGGATAACCCTCCTTTGTTAAACTCAATTGCTTATAGAAATTGAACTCAATAAACCTCAAAAACCACAATGAAGAAAATTGTAAATGAGGTAAGATTCATACAACTAGGGTTCATGAACAATTAAAGGTCATAATGGCAAACAAGTAATCTCCAAATTTTAGCATCAATTTTATCAATCTAAGCTTAATTTCAATTACTGAAAGTGCACAGCCCCCTTCTTGAATTAATTGAAAGATGAAACCTACTGTGTGATTGGAATGATGATGATGGGAAGCAATGATGATGCAGCTGCTTAATGAAGATGAGATATTCAGGGTCCAGGGTTGTGTTTAGATTTGGGTTATGGTGGAAGGCGTTGGTGATTGGAATACAATAGAGAGAATGGTGGCTGGTTACAACAAGGAGGTGAAGAAATAATTAAATACGTTGCCTGCCTTATCTGGCCATGCCGTGGATTTGGAACCCACGTGCCGTGGGATCTTACTGGATCTTTCATCTTTTTTTTTCTTAGAGTGGAACGTCCTGCACAGTAGTCAGAGTCGGCGACAATTAGACGAATCACCATCATTCATTTAAATATTTCATCTCATGGATCACAAGATTCCCGCTGATTACAATTTATGCTTATCGCTCCTAATTTAGAATCTCTACCTTCTGGATGATATGTCATCGACGGTTGGCTGTGTCATCATCTTTGTGCTCGTAGGTTTCCAATGGAGGCGGCGGTTGCCTCGAGATTTGGTTAAGATGGCTGCCTTGATGATTGTGTTGAATATGTTGAGGTTTGGTAATGTGCCTTCTAGGCTTAGTCTTCAAATTTTGTTTGTAGTAATCAAATTTCGTCCGGATATCAAATTCGTATCAATATCATATCATTAGACAATCCTAGCGTCTCTAGCAATGATTTAGCATCGAATCAATCTATCCATCAATCCCTGTGTGATGATCTTGCTAGCGAACTTACTTGAAATGCAAATTACAGAGATATTGGCGATTAATTGGTATATTTTTGAATTGTTTTTTTTACAATATTGATTGTGCTAAACCAGCTATATGTTAAATGGAATGGCCGAAATGAATGGACCTCAAGTCTGCTATCTCGAAATTCAGCTAAGACCGACGAGCCTTTGCGACAGTTGATGAATTTTTTGGCCCAGTTTCAGACCCAAAATCAGGCTCAGTTTCAGCCCCGATTTCAGACTTGTACTATTAATCATGGGGACAACCACCTCTAATTTGTGTCAGTAATGGCTATTGAAATTTGATTGGAGGACAAAGAAAGTGACAACCCTTTTCATTTAAAAGGACAGCAGGACCGCAGAAAACGACAGAAAAAGATTGGAATGAAACATATACAATTTTTTCCTGAATTCTCCCACAAAACCCCCCAGAACAATATACAAATCAACCCATAAAGTCCCAAATAACAATAAACATTACAAAACACTAAAAAAAATCACAAAAACTTTCTGTTGTCACCCATATAGAAGTTGCAAAAAGAGAAAGGCCAGACGTCCCAAAAGTTAGGAAATGAGGAAGGGCGCCGCCACCTGAAACATGACAAAAAAGCCCTCGCATTAAAGGTATACCACTCACAAACATCCCTATTTTCGATCATTCACATGTCACTCATACTCTCGGCTCACGCATATGGATATACTTGTTACGCTACGTCGTTTGAGCCGCTTCTAATCTAGTATTCTTTACAAATAAGTGGACAAATGATTCGTCTTACCAAAATAGAAGGATAGGAAGGTAGATGTGAGTTTTTTACCATTTTTCGTTATGATTGAGGTAGGCGGCGACGTCCAGTCGTCGCCTATGCGAGGAGAGAAGCGGAGGACGAAGGCGGCGGCCGCATTACCCCTGTCGGTGTGACTGGTGAAGAAGCAGAGAATGAGAAGGAGATCAATAAGAGAAAAAAAGAGAAAAGAGAAGCAGCTACGGCGTTGCTGCCACCGCCACCACTAGCAGAAGAGGGAAGAAAAAAAGGAGGAGAAGAGGAAAAAACATAGCAGCAGAAGAGAAGGAGAAGAAGGTGAAGAAAATAAGGAGAAAAGGAGGAGAAGAGAATGAGAAGGAGAGGAAGAAGAGAAAAAAAAGAGAGTGGAGGAGCGGCGGCACGCCAATGCCATCGTTGCAGCTGGCAGAAGAGGGAAGAAACAGAGGAGGAGAAGAAGGAGGAGAAAAGAAAGAGAAAGAGAGGAAGAAGAGAAAAAAGAGAGAAGGGAGGAGCGGCGGCAACGTGCCATTGCCGTCGGTGACAGAAGAAGGAAAAACACAGAGGAAATGAAAAGAAGGAGAAGAAGGGGGAGAAGAGAAGAAGAAGGAGAGTAAGAGAGAACATGGAGAGAGGGGAAGAGCGACGGCGGCATCGTTGCCGCCCCCGCCGTCATCGGTGTCAAGGGGAGGAGAGAAATCAGAGGATGAGCGGAGAAAAGAGTAGAAGAGAGCGAGAGGGACGGTGAAGAATGAGTCATTTTTCGGCCTTTTATACGGCTGATTAGGGTTAGGCTGAGATTATCATTTTGCACTTGTCTTCCTTCTTCAACGTGCGGACCGGGCAGGGGCATTTTAATCTTTTCGAGTGTCGGATCGAACCATGGGTAACTAGTTCGGCCGGTTCAGCATGCGGGCTCGGCCCCTGTCGTCCATCGTTTCGGCCCGATTTTCCGGTTGGGCCCAGCTCGAGCTATAGCCCAATTTAGTCCAAAGGGCAAGCCCCTTAATGTGTTGTTGAGATTAGTTTTTTATTAGCTTGGATTAAGAGTAGAATAAACCCAAAATAGGTGAAAATAATAGCAAAACAATTTGGTATTTAGGAGTTGAGGTCGTAAACTCAAAAACCACGAGCCTTCTGATTATTTAAATCGACGTAACATTTTAATTAACGTTACCACAATGACTATAAAATTAACAACTCGCCAAAATATTTGTGACGTACTTATTGAAATATAAGTTCGTTACCCGTCCTAATGTGTTTTAATTATGTCAAATCAAGTTAATTGATATAAACCAATTAAGTTTTCATTTTGTAAGGAAGGTGAAAATTCGTTAAATAATAACCCTTTAAAATAGTATAGGAACATTATACAAATTACAAATCATTGCTACTTCTTCAAACTTTATAAATAAGAATAATCTGATTACGAATCAAGAGGTTCCTAAGTAAGTACTTTAAAATGTGTATTCCTCATTCCTTGATCAACATATCTGCACCATCGGTTTCAGAATACCGAAACCAGGGGGTACTCTTTCTAAAAAATTATTATCATTAAAATAACCAAATAAACGACTTTTAAATAAAGAAAAACGAGCATGGTAACGTGGTTTTTACAATAGTAAAAATTACGCGAAATCCTCATCAACTTTTTCGAGCGAACTCCGTGGACTTTGATCCCAAAGAATTGGGTACGTAGGCAGTCATAAGACTCGAGTCCAAAAAATTAAATAAAAAATATTCATCTAAAAATATTATTTACTAATATAAAACGAAATCTCTGAAAAAGTGGAAATTCGTAAAAACTTACAATTAAATAAATGTCATTTTTCTAAAAATTTAGTAATCTTCTATATTTAAACTAAAACATAATTAAGCCACTAAACTAAGAAAATAAAACATAACTTATCGAATTTTGTAGTACCGGTTTACCGGGCATTGCGACGGTTCTAATCCTTTCTCGCACATAACCGCCTCTCAAATTTAATATCTCTGTTCCGCATAACTGATCTAACTCTCGTCCAAAAGAATCTGGGTTATATCAAAAGTATCCAATCCTTAAATTGGTGGCGACTCCAAACCATCAAGCCATCGGCGTCACGGACGAAAACATTCACGACAGTGTTAATGAGCCTTATTTATTCTTGTATTTTCTTTGGGCTTTGCCCATACTTTGTAATCTCATTCATTTTATAAAATGAAACTGATTTGTTAAAAAAAAATCACAAGGCTTTTATATCTTAAGAACATTTTCATTATTTTTTTTCTGTAGTCACTCCTCTTCCACCGCATGCCATGGAAACCAACCAAATTTTCTTGGAAAGGTGATTCCAATCACCACCTCATGAATCCGATCATGAAGAAGCCCGCGGCTCCTCCGACTCACTTGTTCTGCAATCGGGTCACCCCCTGAATCGTCTCTATTTTTTGCTAAAGAATCTTCCATCAAGTGGAAGAGGAAGAAAGATCTTAGGATGAACTCCAACCGGTAGTTGGACTTTCGGTCGACTTCTCTCTTCCCACAATCAGATCCCGAAAAAGAGAATGCAACGCAAAATAATGGTCGGATCTTCCTTAATCGAAGAAATCAAGAGGGAAAATGCAATCGATACATATTATATGAGTTACAAGTGGCGTCTGGACTAATTGCTTATAAAGAAAACGAGTGTCTTCGGGACTAATTGCCTATAAAGAAACAAGTGGCATCAGGACCTTGAGCTTCAATTATGCACTTTTGGCCTAGGAATTGCTTATTTACACATCAAGTCATATGAGTCATTGGTAGTGAGGTAGATGTCATCATGCATCTAGACTTAGTTCATAGAATAGGAATGCATGGAAGCTTATATACCAAATGAATCCAATTGAGTCCAACTTCTCTTGTTTAAGGCTTTAGGAACTGTGAATCACACACCATAATTCCTCTATAAGACCTAACCTTAAAGAATATTTGTCTGCATAGTAGACCACACACTACTGCACAGCCTGAGAACCTGACTCTTATAGGCGCATGCCCGAAGCTCGATTCTTCTATCCTCATATACCTGAAGGGTCCAATCGAGGATTGGATCTCCAAACCCTGACTGTCAGGTTTTCTTACGCGAAACCCAAACTATAAGATTGAGAGAGAAAAGGAGGATTGCTTACCGTCCCGTGAATCTCCTAGCGTCTCTAATCTCGTACCTCTGATCCTAGACAAATCGCCTCTGATTCTTCCTCATGATTGATTTTCTTCATCTTCTGGAGAGAACGTCATCGAGCCTCTATTTTCTTCTCCCGAATTTTTTAGTTACTCACTTATATAATAAGTCAACCATGCCCGTGGAGGACATACCACCACGCTCGTGGTTGCCTGGTACCCACGCCCGTGGCCTACTGACTGCTATGCCCGTGGTCAACTGTTGACCACGATCGTGATCAGTCTGGTCATCACGCCCATGACTAACTACCGGTCAAGTCCGTGGTTGTCCAATTATCAACCCAACACTCTCCTAGTTCATCTCTAAAATTTGAACCCACGGTTGACCCGAAATCAAGATGTCACACCGGTGGTCTGGTAAGTATCTACCTAGCATCATCTAGGCCTAGCCGTGTGTGGATAGCCTCATGGTTGATCAGACCAGGAAATCACCTCGGACTACCGTATGAGCAGCATCTATAGGCACTTGGGGGATTATGCAATCTAAGGGAGGGTGATTGAGGCATTATAGTCATGAACTAGCCTAGTAGGCCTAACTTGAACTATACTTTCAGAAACTGTGGATCACACGCTATAGTTCTAAGTTAAGAGCTTATTCTCGAACCATGCTACATAATCTGTATAGTAGATCACACGCTATTGTACAGCCTAAGTACCCGTACTATATATCACACAATTTGTAAAGTAGATCACACGCTATTGTACAGCCTGAGAACCCCTGACTCTATATCACATCATCTGTATTGTAAATGACATGCTATTGTACAGCGTGAGAGCCACTGACTCTATATCACATGAGAAATCCAATCATTGGATTCTCGAACACCCTATTACAGTTCTACGCATTTAACCATAAAGTAAACCTAATCCCCACCTCTAATTAGCTTCCAGGTAGAGTTTGAACAGTAGCTACCTTCTTAAAGCTCAAGCCCCCTGCCCTGATTGACCTGGAGAGATCAATCGTTGGATTCAAATCATAAAACTCCAAATCCCTAAACTGTCAGGATTTTCCTATGGGAGTTTCAATCTGGTAGGATTGAGAGGGAAGAAAAAGATTGGTTATCTTTTGATGCTTCTCTGAGCCTCTCTAACCCTCTGGTAACAATTTGGGGTTGATCAACTTTGTCTTCTCCCCTTAATCGGTCTTCTCCAACTCCTGAAAAAAAGCACCGTTCGTAGGTTTTGTTTCTGTAATTCCTCTGAGTTCTGTAGTCGCACAACTGATTTTATAATAGGTCCACCACGCCTGTGGAGTACTTAAAACCACGCCCGCAACTATTTGATGACCACGCCCATGATTTACTGATTGTTACGGCCATGACGAACTGTTCATCACGCTCGTGACTCACTGCTGACCACGATCATGGTTGAACTAGCAACCACACCCATGACAGACTCACGGTCACGCCCGAGGTTTGACCCATCAACTTAAAACCCAGCAGACTCATACCCAAAACTCGGTTCAGCAGTCGAACCAAAATCGAGGTGTCACATTTTCCCGCTGAGCCATCGATGTCATGGGAATGATTGAACCAAAGTGCCAAATGGTCACCGGTGAATCTTGATCACCATCAATTACTTGACTAAATGGGTAGAAGCAATGTCACACGTTAGTATAACCCGAAGTGTGTTGGTTAAGTTCATCAAATAGGAAATCATGTGGCGATATGGGCTCTTTGAGAGGATAAAGACTGACAACACCAAGAATCTCAAAAATTATATGGTGTTCAAGACCCAACACCAAAATTCAGTCCCTTATAACTCAAAAATGAACGGGCCAGTGGAAGACGCTAACAAGAACATCAAAAAGATAGTGTAGAAAATGGTGGTAACATACCGAAATTGATACAATATTTTACCCTTTGTGCTCCAGGAATATTGCACTTCGTTTTGAACTTTGACTGGGTCAACACCCTATCAATTAGTGTACGGGATGGAAGTCGTACTCCCATACAAGTAGAGATCCCCTCACTTAGGGTACTGATGGAGGCAAAGTTAGAGGAAGCTGAGTGGATACATGATCGATACGATTAGCTGAACCTAATCGAGGAAAAGAGGTTGGCAACAGTCCATCACAATCACCTGTACTGGAGGTGATTAATACGGGGTTTCGAGAAGGCGAAATGGTGATAAAAACCTTGCCTCTTAAATAAGGAGATTCTTGAAGAAATGGAACCCCAATTATGAAGGATCGTTTGTGCTCAAAAAGCGTTATTAGGAGGTTCTCGTATATTAGTGAATGCCAACGGCGAAGAGTTTCCAAATCCCGTAAATTCAGATAAAGTAAAGAAGTACTATGCCTATGCGTATCTCCCCCCCCCCTCGGGTTCCCCAAAACGGTTATCAAGCTATGGTCTAAAGTTAATGAAATTCTTATTATTATGTCCTCATGTTTGTGCCTTGTTAAATGTTCTAACGCTGGAATAGAAAACAATTTGGTAGTCTTTGGCTAAATAGAGAGACAGGTTTCCTATTCTAAAAAAATGAATGGACTCAAAAGGGTTTTGTTTCAAAATCGAAGGGTAATGTTTATTGAAAATGCACAAAGAGTTTTAAAATTTTTTGGGAAAACTTCCCACCTCGGACCCTAGACGGGCAACAGGTTGCCTGATAGGCAAATAATCAAACTATCATTTGATTTTCATTTGACAAAGGTACACAAAATGGCTTTTCACGTGTCCTTATTATGTTTTGCCATTACAAGAGAACGCGCCCGTATTGGGGGTTCCGTTTTGGGGATTACACAACTGCCACAACGGATTTGGATTCGTGCGTCCATTCTCGCGTTTACCACCCACCGCAAAAACGGAACCGCGAAAACGCAAGAAAACACGCTCGTTGTGGGGTATTATAAGCATTACACAACTACCACAACGGTCATTAATTCACGTGTCCGTTCTCGCGATTACTAGAAACCACAAAACAGAGTTTGAAACGTTTTAAAAAATTGGCGGGCTACGATGAGGGAAAAGATAGAGATTCATTTGTTGTCTCCGACAACCAAGTACGCAACCTATTTGGTCTTCCAGTACTTCCCGGAGCGGACCGCCGCCCGAATAAGGTTCCACCGGTATGGTTTCACGCCGACAATAGCAACAACGACGGGGAGCGGAGAAGAAGAAGAATCGAGCCGGACGGTGGGGTTTGGACTTAGGAATAGGGGATTGGAGGAGGCAGTTTGGGATGTATAATGTGGAGGCAACGTACGAGGTATGAGTATTATGGACTATGGACTATGTGGAGCATCAATCTGGTGGTATCTGGGGTCAGAGAGCGACGTACTTAGTGAGCTTTCGCACTTAGTGGAGGTGTGTGTTGTTTTGTGTAGTTTCACCTTATTGTGCAGAACTTCCATGCTTCGAGTCCTATTAGTGACTCCTATATGTCGTCTCTTGAACTTTTTTTTTCTATTGAACCAAACTATTGTGATTCGAGCTATTGTATGCAAATTCCACCAAGAGTAGTACCTTCACCTCTAGGTTTTATTGGTTTACGAGTACGGGTTCCTTTGTGATCATATTGGGGTCCTTTTGACCCTACTGCGGTATATTGGATCATGTATTGTGGTCCTTTAGTGGTAGCCATTAGATGGATATTTGTTATTGGTTAGTAAATAATACAATGGTAATGAACTTGTTTCTTGGTTATTGGTTGGACAACACCTTGGTTAGTATTACATGGGGTAAATCAAGATCTTCTAGGTATGGGTGTTACTCATGTTTACTACATTAGAGAGTTGATTTGAGATGGATCTATTGGTGCAATATGTCAATACGAAATATCACATTGTCGATCTTTTAATGAATGCGTTGTGTATACATCAACATTGGTATCTAGATGATTGTCAAAATCAACATTAATTTGAAGGAAACTATTAATCATGAGTATTTAAGTGTTTGGGCGTAATCATGACTGAATACCAAGCTTCTCAAAATCGTACCGGACCGATCGGTTCAACCGGTTGAACCGCGAACAAGACCACATGCCAATACAGTACAACCTGGTTTGCTGGAAATTTGATATTTTCCAATTTTTCCGGTTCAACCGTCGAACCTTGGTCCAACCGGTTTTTAAGAAACATCGGTTTGATTCTATTCTAAAAAACAGTGTCGTTTGGCTAGATTCACTTGATAATTTTGACTAGAGTTAGGGATTTGAGTCAGCAATTATCTCACTCAACAAAGAAATCAACCAAAAAAAATCGATGGTGATTCTCCCGTAGCAGCGCCGACCTTCAACTCCTCTCATATCAACGTCCCCACCGATCGGCCTCTCCCCGTCGATCGGCCTCCCCAGTCTCTTCGTTTTCTCCATCGCAGCATCAACGTCGACTAGGGTATTATGTTTCCAATGTTTGCCCGCGGCCATCTCCGAGACTGGTCGATTTCTGATTCCTAGCCTACAACAGGTACATCGATTTAGTTGTTTGATGTTGTTATTCCCCCAACCTTAATTATGGTTTGCATATTCTCTTTTCATTTATAGTTCTAATTGTTGCTTCTCAATCACTTACTTGCACTAATACATTCCATATGGGTTTGGAGCTACTATAGGGTAAAGGTCTGTCACTTCTTCTCTGAATCACCTAAGTCTTACTAATACTGGTATATAGGAGCCTTACATAGAAAAGATTATTGTTTGGAATCAGTACGAGGGTGTCGAACGAGCTGGAAGCAGGGAAACCAAAGGCTGTTAAGATGGCAGTTCAAGCTGTAATGATTTGTACTGTGATGATGTGCGTTGTTCGGAGATGAGTTTCAATTAGAAGATGGAAATTGAAATAATAGGTAGAGGGAATTTAAAAACCATGTATTTGATTAAATAGAATGTATTTGTTAGTAGGGATTTTGTTAAAATCTCTTATTTGGTTTCTATGTTAAATTGGGATTTGAGAAGTTAAAAGTGGGATTTGAGAAGTGTATATTGGGGTGGGATTTGAATTTTGCCTATATTGGTAAAATTTGAGAATCCTCACAAGCATGTTTTTGAGAGTTTAAATTACATGTATTTGATCTATTACTTTTACATATCAAACAAAGAATTTAATCAAATACATGGATTTTGAAATACATGGTTTAAAATCATCCCGTACCAAGCATAGTCATAAACTTACAGAAACTGTATTTGTAGTTAACTTACCATGGCGTGCTTTGTTTTGTAATCTCCCATTGATTACAGAAACTTTATTTGGAGTTAACTTACCATGATGAGCTTTGTTTTGTACTCTCCCATTGATTTGTCTACTCTCTTTTGACTGTACAGATTAATTGGTTAATTCACAATGGAATGTCATTCTATTGAAGAAGTCTTAGCACCTTCAAGGGCAAGTGTTCGAGGCAAAATAGATCTAGCTGGGGCATATATGAATGAAAGTCTATAAGGGAACACGACGGTGTATACTTGTTTGTGTTGTGGCAAAATGTAGAATCAGTAGAGTGAAGAGACACTTAGCTGGAGTTACTAGTGATGTTGCTGCATGTATCAAAGTGTCTAATGAAGTTTGAGAAGAGATGTTGACAAATTTGAATGACTTTAAGCAGAATAAGAAAGTACTTGCAGCACAGAATAGGAGTTTCAGTGAGATGGATGAGCAGCCTTCAAGGATTAATGTGGCTAGTAATGAATAAGGGCCAAGCAGAGTTAATGTCAATCCTTCAGCTTCATGTGATTTTCCTCTTCTTGCATTCGACGTGATTTTAAAAGTGCATTTGCTGGTAAATATGCTGCTTTGAGAGCCGATACTGCTGTTGATAGATGGTTCTACAAGCAATGTTTTCAACTAAGTGCAATTGATTCACCTTTGTTTTCTAATGTTGTGGAAAATATTATTAGAGCTGGTTATGGCTACAAAGGGCCTTCTTATCATACATTAAGGATTAATTTGTTGCAAGATATCAAACAGGAATGTAAATTGGTAATTGACAATTTAATTTCTTAGTGGAAATAGTTTGGATGTACAATTATGGTTGATGGGTGGACTGACAAAAGGCATAGAAGTTTGATAATTTTTTTTATCTATTGTATGCTTTGTGAAGTCGGTTGATGCTTCAGGCTGCATAAAAATAGCTGAAAATTTATTCAAGTTGTTTTCAAGTGTGATTGATTGGGTTGGAGCTGCTAATGTAGTACATGTAGTGACGGATAATGCAGCTAATTATATGGCGGCGGGGAAGCTAATTACTCTTCATTATAAGAATATATACTGGAATCCTTGTTTTCCACATACTGTCAATCTTATCTTGAAGAATATATATGCTATGCCTCATGTTTTTGATCTTGTAAAAAAGGCTTCTAAAGTGACGGTCTGTGTACAACAATGGAAATTGTTTGTATTGGTTACAACAAAGATCAACTTAGAAGGAGATTATGAGACGGGCTGTTACTAGATTTGCTACTACCTTTTCATATCGAGTAGCATTCTGGATCGACAAATTGATTTGGAGGCTATGGTTATTAGTGACTTTTGTAGAGACTCTCCTTTCTTTAGGACAGAAATTGACAAGACCGTCAAGGCTATTGTGTTGGATTAAACGTTTTGGGATAGCTGCTTGTTCATTGTTAACCTGACAACTCAGATAGTAAAGTTTTTTCGAATTGTGGATTCCGATACTATGCGTGCCTTGGGATATGTACATGATGGGATGATTAGAGTTGAGAAGGTAGTGAAGTCAATTTGTGGGGATGTAGAGACACGATATATGTTTATTTGCGTATTCTATATCAAAGATGGGACAAACATTTGAATCGTTATTTGATTGTGACCGCTTACTTCTTCAATCCCATATTTTTGTATTCCTGAAACTTTGAACATTCCTATCATGTTAATTATTCTTTTTTGAATATCATGAGTAATCGACTTTAGTGTGAGAATTTGAACAAGATTATGGAGGAGATGACAATATATAAAAAATACCAAGAAAGTTTTGGATGACAAATAGCAATAGATGAAGCAAAAGTACAACCACCAGATTTGTCTTTTACTGAGTTTCATGTTAGGACAATGCTCCCGACTCTAATATTTTCATGTTCAATTTCTTTTTTGGTAAGATACTAATATTATATCACTGTAACTTTTGATGAATCCCTAATCTTGAAATATAATACATTAAAGCTACTGTTATTATGTTAGGATAGTAACTGTGGAGTTTGGACTAATGTTCCTGACTCCTCTGATGTTTCCAGGTTTATTTTTAAAAAAAAATTCTATGCATTAACTGTTTAGGTTGCAGTAGCTTATGTTTTTTATGTTGTAGCTAAATGGTGGGAATGGTTTGGTGGTAAGACGTCGATAATCCAGTTAGCTATCTGTATTCTTAGTTAAATAGTCGTCTTCTGGTTGTGAGCAGAACTAGAGTGTATTCGAAAGAATTCATACAAAGAAAAGAAATATGCTCGAGTATAAAAGATTAAGCGACTTAGTGTTTGGGGGTATTACAATAGAAAGAAATCGACCTATGATCCATGATTATGAATCAATTGGTGTTTCTTCTCAGTGGAATGTGGATGGAGATGGAACACCACCACCGGATCTTGACATTGAGTCATTTGAGCAGATTTTTAGCGAAAATGGAGGTGGTGAAACATCGATGGAGAACGACTTTGGTCTTGGATTGAGTGGATCTACTTTAATTGACCTTGACATATTTAGACTCGCTTGATGTTCGTAGATAACTTCTCATTTTGGGGAGTAATGAACTTCGAATTTTCAAATTGACATTGTGATATATGAAATGTCAATTTCATATTCAAAGTTTCGTTAAGTTAGTGGAATATCTATAACTTTGAGTGTAGTGAACTTAATATTAACTATTAACGAGTTGATATGATGGTATTAGAAGTGTATAGTCAACTTTGCTATATTTTGTAAATCTAACATTATATTTAGATATATGGTTTTATTATTATTTTATTCGGTACGATATATTATTATTAATTTTTATATTTTATTTTAATTAATATTATAAATAATTGAATCGGTATAGAATATTAGTTGAATCATCAAACCTCCTACCATTAAATTTTTTAGTATAATGCCCGATATGGTTAGTCATTAACGAAAAAGAAAAAAAAGCAGTGTTAGCCGATAATCAGTCTTGTATTTAATTATCCGTGTCCACTGTCAACCGATTTATGTTGAAGGCAAACTCACATGGAGTAGGGCGGTGTAATATTTAATCATCTGGAATAGGTGAATGCGTGTCCGGTAGACGTTAATAGGTAGAGAGAGATACTGATGATACATGCAAGTGATCTTCCGGGCAATATCCAGCCACCCACCGCACCCCGCCGATCGAGAGATACAGTCATTCAGGCAGGCTAGTCAGTGAAGCTGCTGTGTCAATTCAGAAACCCAATGTATATGCAGGGATGTACGAACGACTGAAAGGGAGCCGTTTGGTGGCAGAGTCAATTAAATTGCGTCCAAATAAACTAGTGAGAGAGAGATGTTTGGTTGGGATCCGTATAAGTGTAATGTGTTCGGAACCCCGCATTATGAGTTGTTTTCGTTGATTGATCATTCATCTTCTAATTAATTTTGATTGTCCACCGAACTCACATAACAAAGGAACTTTCACATCCAACTCGTTATGATGTGATATATGAGACCTCCAAAACATACTCAGCTTCTCTGATGGACAAAAAAGCACGTACGGGCCCCTCATCTCATCTCATCCTTCTTATCAATTAAATGCCCTATCGTCTTTTTTGTTTTTTTGTTTCACTCACTCTTTTACCACCTTCATATTCATAAATGAATAAAGACCAACCTAAAAGCACCACAATCACAATGGAAAACACTATAGCTAGGCTTCTGTCTATATATAAATAGATTCAACTTGTTAAGAGACCCAATCAGTCCGTGCTTTCTCTCTTTCAGTTGTTACCCAATGCACACAATACACATCGTAGATGCTTGCATGTGTGAATAAGGGATGTCCAAAAGCAGCCAAGGATGACTTGCCGGCTGGCCGCCTCAGCCTGCTGCATTTCTCGTTATGTTTTTTCTTTCACCATTTCATTTTTTTCCTACTAAAGCTGTAAAGCCGGCCGGCAAGTCGTCTCGGGCTACTCTACTCCCTTCTTCTCTCATGCTACATTTTACGATGCTCGCTCGCTACTGTAGAATAATTTGCTTTCTTTCCTGGATCTAATTCAGAATACATTTGAGTTTTTTATTTATTTTGAAGGGTTTAGACTTATTATGGGTAATATAGTTTATTAGTTTAAATATTTTTAGTTCATAATCTAGCCATCTCGAATCATCTAACCATCGTTTTCGAAACACTTTCCGATTAGTTTTCTGGAAAAGAATAATTTCCTGAAAAATTATTTTAATGACCGTTTCTCTAACTTCAGAGTCAGACTCAGGGGTGAGGATGCTTTTAATTCGGGTCAGTCAAACTTGGCGATATCTTTGAGAAAACTATCTCCGCGATTGAATTTCATAGTTTTAAACTGATATAGAATCTGTTTCAAACAGTGATTGGGTGGAAAAAGGAAATAAACCGAATAGCTTGTGGTTATATAATGGAAAATGGAAGGAAACAAATCAGATTTCACCGTATCATGACGATAAGTACGTACTTGTATGAATTCTTCCAAGTGATCAATCAAAGATAATAGGAAGAAGATTAAGGAAAACGAGGAAGAGATTTCACATGAAATCAAGAGGATTGGGGATATAACCTTCTCCGACGAGCAAACCATAGAAGAGAATGAAGAGGCCAGTTCCGATGCAGCTGTTTGGGGAAACCATACTCTGTGAATATGCAGTCAACGTCACCACCGCTCCCAACACTCCGATCACCGCAGCGCTCCTCTTCTCATTCATCCCTTCACTTTCCTTCTTCTTTCTCTTCAAAAAAGTTTTTGGACAAGTTACAAATGGAAGTCCAACTTAGCTTTAGATCTAATTAAGCATCTCGGCTAATATTAATATAATCAAAGTCAACTCATCCTTTTTGCTCCCACGACCGATGGCTTCTTTCAAAGGTCGAAGCATCCCCATTTTTTAATTATTTATATATAGTTTCTTCGAAGGTTTATTTATTATAATTGATGTTGCAATCAACTCGGTGAAATGATATATAACATAAACTATATTTCGAAATATGATGTGTTCACACTATAATATTAGCAATTTAAATCCAAACAAAATGTCTCAAAATGTCACGAAGTTTGGACATATGTCGAGAAATATTATCATGTCTTGTGAGATTGTTTTCACTTATAAATAGACGTTCATCTTGTATCAATATGATATGAATAAAAAAGCTCTTTTCTTTTCTCTTTTGTGTCTCTTTTTTTCATTGTTTTTTATAATTATATTTTCGATCCATTAATTTTCTCAACACATTATCAGCATGAGAGCTCAACTTTTTAAAACCTCAAGAAGATAGCCATATAAATAGTTTAAAAAGTCTATATTTTTTTGTTAGAACTATTTGCTTGTGATGCTTGTTTGATGTTATAATTGTTTGTTTTCAAACCAAAAGCGACGTACTGCTTTTGTAGCTACTCATTCAGCTTCATTATATTGTGGCGTTTCTAGATATATGTATATTTGAACCATTGTTTCTGATGAGGCAAATATTATGTGAGTTGTTTTTTGAAGTAATATTGGTTCACATCATTATGAATTATGAATGATTCATTGGTTTCTTTTGAATATCTTAATGATTACTGTAAACGTCCTATCTCTATTTCTAATTGATGTATTTGCTTTTCCTTTTGTCTTTGCAATTAATATACTATGTCGGTTTCCATAATTTGGAAATTATTAACATTTTGTATGGTTTATTTGCTTATTTCTATTGGCACCATTTTTACCATTTAAACCAATTTATATTGTAATGGTTACCTTTTACCCTGATAGTAAACGTCACAAACAATAGTCTATATTTTCCTTTTTTTGGACGGTTGATAATAGCATCTTTTTACATTCCAATTATGTTATGTGATTCAATTTGTCCTTGGTTTTATTGTGTTATTTCTATTTGTATCGAAATCGATTATGTTCTATTCTATGTTATATATGATTGCCAATAATAATAAATTTTGCCGTTGCAAAGTAATTGATTCCGGTATTTTCCTAGGACCTGCTTTTACTTTTTACTTTAACGGTTTAGAATCACAAGTGGTTTTCCATGACATCCTACATTTATTATACCCAATGTATGCATATATGTTACGGCATATGTTAAGTGTATTACAATATTATACATATCTTAATAGTTTGTCCACTAACATTGGCATTGTGTTGGAAAGGTTGGAAAGGCACGTCCACAAGGTTGGCAATTTTAACCGTTTAACCGTTAAACCAACCGTACCCTCAACGAGTTTGACGGTTATTAACCGCGTTAACTGGGTATTTTGTGGTTATGATTATAACCGTTAACCGCTACGAATGGGTAAGGTT
Organism: Linum usitatissimum; assembly: GCA_030674075.2. Lineage (NCBI taxonomy): Eukaryota > Viridiplantae > Streptophyta > Magnoliopsida > Malpighiales > Linaceae > Linum > Linum usitatissimum. The sequence continues at coordinate 5,202,685 of JAUJYP020001424.1, forward strand.
AGGTTATGGGTTTCGAAGTAACCACACCATCACTGTAACCATACCCATAACCATCCCAACGCAATACTTTTGCTTTTAATTTCAAGAAACCTTATCTCTTAACTCTGTCTTTCAGAATCGAAAAACATAAATACATCCATCGACCATCATTCATAAAAAAAATCATTAATCAGATTCAGACTAGTTATATATGAAGAGTGAACGATTGTTCTATTTCATTATTAGTTTCATTTTTGTTAGTGTTTCACTACTTCAGACTTTGAGATTCATGTTTTATAGTATTGATTAAATGCTTCGATCCTTCCCCCCTTGCTAGTTTTGGGTGGTATTTTGATTTCAAAAACAAGTCACAAGTGCTTTTAGTGTTCTAGAATACTATTGTTACTACTGTTTGGAATTAGATTTAGAAAATTTTCAGATGAATGAATGTGTATGCATTTTCGACTTTTCATTCCTTTTTTTTCTTGGATATTGGTGGTTAACCGTTAGGAGGAGTGGTTATAACCGTAACCGGGTGGGTATGGGGATGGAACGAAATCTATCACCGAAATAGAAATAGTGATGGTTATAGTTAATAACCGCCACAAAGGAGGATGGGTAATGGGTATGCCATAACCATCCCCAAACCTCCCTGTTGCCAAGCCTACACGTCCACGGTTACCCTTTATTAATTTTGTTGGTTTATGTTAATTACAAGATTTTTTTATCAATGTAGACCGATACAAGATAGAAGACAGAAAAATAAACAAATGTCTATTTTTGGGAATATACTTGATTAAAATTCGAGACCTCCGAATCACCAGATACATGTTTTACCACTGAAGCAACTCCACTTAAACTGTTAATTACAAGTTGAAAAGACACTAAATGGCATCCATTTACATTCACCTATTATTATCAACCGCTTAATTGATGGTATATACAATTGGTGTTTTCCAATGAGAAGTCACTGATGTTCCGGGCAAGAATCATCAATCACAAGCTAATAGTCTTGGTGAAAATATGAAATGCAACATATGATCAATATAAAGTTATATCTTTGATCTTTATTCACATCATTTCAATGAATGAGTCACGAAATGCGTATTATCAAAGACCCATGTATTGAATTGAATACCCACAAAGAGATGTATATGGTGATTTTTCTTCAAAGCCCAATATGATTGGATGTTGATGTGCAAAAAGACGCCCTATTTTGATAAAAGTGCTATTTTATCTGTCTCAAATGGTAGTGGTCCAATGAAACACATATTACTCCATAAAGTGAATAATTATAATTACATGTCCTTAAATTGACAAAATATATATATTCTCATAAATATATTATTGTAAAGAAAAAGATTTTTATTATTTGTTTTGATATATTATTGGAAAGAAGTTGAACCAAGGACTAAAAACAGAAGTCAGAAAACACTACAGTCATATAAAACAGTAGAGTCATAATAAAGTACTACAGTCATATAAAACCGTACAGTCATAATAGTACATGCACAATAATATAGTCTACCCATGACCTCACCACTTCCAGTGTTTTACCTTGGAGTGGTCTCTGCTGTCACACCTTGCCTGTCGAGGATGGGGTCGCAACCCAAGTCGGTGGCCTCTGCGAGGTGTTGTGTCATCAGTGCCGTGTCTGACAATCTGGTCCTCTAGTGTCGTCGTCTCAAACAGAGTCTTCGGGTGCAATGTCTCTGGGGCCCACTATGTGTGGGGGGAACTCGCTATATCGTGGAGCATTTGGAGGACCCACTGTGACAGGGTAGGCGGCTGTCCCCAGTGGGACGACGATTGGTACCTCGAATCCTCACGGCTATGGTACAGGACCCACTGAAAGACAAGATAAAATTGTTAATGACATATACAAACGAGACTACTAGGAGGAAATGGAATGACAAACTAGTTCTTACCACAAACGGTGTGCCCTCATCGAACAGTTGTTTGTACTCTAGGATCAAAAGATCCCTACTATTGTTGTGCATCCAGTTCTTCCATCGATATAGGCGGCTATGGCCCACAAGGCCCGAAGCATCTGGTCCTCTAAGCTTGTCTTTATTTACTCGTCATGCTATGGCCAAGTACCTCTCCAATGCCTAAGCATTGAGCAGGACGGTCGAACCACCTATGTCACCAACCCCCTTCGTAGTAGAAGACTCCATCTAGAACGCTGAACTGCCGAGCTCCCGGTACAACCAACACAGAATCGATGCCCCCAAGCGAGCTGCTTCTCCTCCCGCAACACTAACAGGCACAATAGATCACATATGCAACCGACCAGTCCGCGAACATAAACACCTTTATGCACGCCAGCATGTATGCTCATGCATACTTTCCGAGTGTACACCCATCATCGATTGGAATATTTTTTGGCTTCTTGAACGTGGACGTCAACCACCTGTTCCTCAACCATACGTCCTATAGAACATTCTTCACCAATGGCCTCGCAGCCAAAACCTCCTCGACCAAGTCCAGCATCTGCGGCACATAACAATCCAGAGGGGATTACACATCATTGCCATCCACAGGAAGATCGGTAAGCATGGCCACATCCTCCAAAGTCAACGTGCAGTCCCCATGGTACATGTGGAAAGTGTTCGTCTCTGGCCTCTACCTCTCCACCAACGCTGTGATATGGTGCGGATCTGGGCAAGGGCCACAAGTCCAACAATCGATAGAAGTCCGGCGATATCCAAGAAATGGCGGAAGTTATTGTGGTATTGAGGGATGTGAGACGTCTTACAACACTGTAGGGTAATACTAGGTTCATATTTAATGTTATAAAATGTTCACTAAGTACTAATAAAAAAGTAATCTAAAGTACAAGGCATTTATTAATATATTATCTAACATAAAATTAGGCTTTTATAAAATGTTCACTAAGTAACACTAGGTCATTACTAATATCCTCTAAGTATTATTTAAATGGTATCAACCTCATTATCAAAAATTTCACCGGCTTGATGTCGGTTGCGGTCGTCCCAAAGTAGTTCTCCATCCATACAAGTATTCCATCCTACAAAGAAACAAAGTATTAGTATGTAACAGAAAAAGAAAAAAAACGGCAAAAATTGATGAATTACCGATCAAGTTGTCAATTGTGGAATGAGGGTATTTGTCGTCAGGGCCGTAAACACCAAAGACGGAAGGAGAGGGGAATTGTGGAAACGTGAATTGGTGTGAAATGAAGCAGAAGATAGGAGGTATTTATAGGATCCATTGGGAGCTCTCTAGGATGCGTTGCGTGCCCTAGGATGCGCTGCACGCCCTAGGGAGGTCCCAATGGCTATAATGTAACGGTCATTTAATGTCTGTTACATTGTAGCCGTTGGATCAACTCTTACCGTGAAACCGTGCATGCTGAGACGGGCCACGCATCTTAGGGTGTGCCACACATTGTAGGTGGTTGTAATGATCAAATCATGTAATTAATGTTTCCACTTGATTATCTACGTAATTTCCTATTAAATCGGGTCTACAAAAGAAAATTCTGGTTCGCGTCCCGATATCATTAATATGGTGGGTTCGAGTCCTCATGTTCTTATTGTGGGCTCGAGTCCACGTGTTCTTAAAGGGTTCAAGTCACATTGATGTCTAAGTCGAAAATAGGCGGTAGAGCTAGCTAGATGAGTGTTAGAACCTGAACTAGGAGATAAAATTTTGGTCTTCAAATCACTAAACTACCCATAAGAGAAGTTTAAAATATTAGTCTTCAAATCACTAAACTACCCCTAAGAGAAATTCTAAGAGAAGTTTGCTTTTATAATGATTATGATTACAATTAGTAACATTACTATCACGTTATTTATTGTTATTCCTAGTACAAATATAATTACAATCTAAGTTAGTGAATATTAATTCATGATTAAGTTAGTGTATATGTTGTAGGCCTGGCACTTTGGTGAATTCGTTCACTCGAATTCGAATTTGGAGTAGCTAACGTGCAACAGACATTCCAAACAACAATCCCAACTTCGTAACAATCGAAATTACTGAATTGGTAGCTGAATTGGCCGAATTCAACACATTGCAGTGCATCACCACTCCATCTTCCAAAATTGAGCAGCAATGCAGAACTATGAGTAAATTCAAACTTTGAACTTGAAAATAAATTCGACACAGTCAACACATGGAATGGGAGTTCAAAGTCCAAACTAAACCAAATACAAACTAAATATTGACAACATCATCATCTTGATCCAGAAGCACCACTCATACAAGGAGACGATGACATGTTCCCACTCCGACTACCATCATCATCTATCTCTTCTTCTTGTATAGTTTCAAAATTTTCAATACTATGAGTAGATTATTTGACAATGTTTCGAAGGAGAGTAGAAGTTGAAGATGTTTGTGGTGGAGGTGTTTTAGCAGCTTCCTCCATAACTCGTTGAAAATCTAACAAAACAACTGTGAATAGTAGCTTAACAAATTAGAAATAGGTAAATATCTTATTTCATAAGATCAAAACTGTAACAACAAATAAGCAATTACCTCGCTCGAATTCCAGTTGATCCTCCACGCTCTCCTCATCCAGTATTGATGCATAAGATGTATTTAACCAATCTTTAGCACAAAGAGAGCCTCCACAATATGTGGAGTTAATGAACTCCTGAAATTGTCCAGAACTCTACCTCTAGTACTAAAACAACTCTTAGAAGCAACAGTAGAAATTGATACGGCCAAAAAAAAATCTTTTGCCATCTCCCTCAAGACAGGAAATTTAATAACATTAACTTTCCACCAACCCAAGACATTAAAGGACATTTAATAGCATTTGCTTTTCCAATTTCAACCATTTCCTCATGCTCGCTTATTAGATACTTGTCTAATGCAACTCTTTCACCATCTCTAACATGTAACACATGGTACCTTACAAAGAAATCATCATTGTTCTTAGCATCATCACAACCTCCATCCTCATCATCCTCAAAAGTAGTGGCAAGTTCATTAGTGGACATAGATTGAGACCCCCAACTTCTGCTTATTCCTCCCTATAAACATCAAAAAATTCATATCCTCTATCTGTACCATATAGCTTAGGAAGAGTATACAAAAGTATACTCCAACTATACCTTGGATCTTAGACAGGAGCCAAATACATTAATCGATTCATCCGCACGTTTCTCTCATCCGTCTCTGACCAATACTTGAATACTTTGTCCTTCATCTTGAAAAGCCATTCTCCTAATGTCTTCATCGCCACTCTTCTCCATTTTGTAGATTTGATGAAATAACCTATATACTTCTGTCAAGAAGAGATGACTGGTCACATATTTAGTGCCAGATGCAACTAATGTGAGTTCGTGAAAGAACTTAAGATACCTTGCGAGGTTCTTGACATATTTCCAATCATCCTCCTTCAGACTTCCTAGAATCACATCCTTATACTTTTTGGCAGCTAGATCTAGTTTGAATGTGGGATCCATCGAATCTAAAGCAAAGAATGCTTTCTGAAAAATAGTTGCGGCCTCCAACATGGTGTAGGTGGAATTCCACCCAATTGAAACATCCAAGGAAGACTTCCTTTTCAATTCTATCTTCTTAAAATCCACATACTCCTTAAAAGTTTGCTCCCTAGCTGGTGTAGCGCATACCCATCTAATAGCCTCACTAACCCGCCTGACTGACATCCCCATCTCCTTGAGGCCAACTCCCACAATTAAATTCACAATGTGGGTACACACCGCATGCGGAGATAGTTTCCATCCATCATACTAGTACCCCCACTCTTCAGCTTGTTCTTTAGATATGTGATGGAAGTATCATTTGTACTTGCATTGTCAACCATAACTGTAAATATATTCTTTAACTCCCAGTTCTTTAAGCAAGTAGCAATTGCTTCCCCAACATCAACACCTTTGTGATTTTTTGTGCGCTGAAAGTTGATGATGTTCTTGTGCAGCTTCCAATATTTATCCTTAAAATGAGTTGTGATGCATATGTAATTGTAATTTTGTAAAAATGTCTAAACATCAATTGTAATGGACACCTACAATTATAAGTTGTTTTGAATTACTCTTTCAATTTCTCTCTCCCGTCAAGAAGTATTCTAAAGCAATCCTCTCAAATTGATTTCCTAGAAGGGATTATAAACAAAGGAAAATCACATGCCATGAAGCTTATAAAACCCTCATGCTCCAAAAACATAAAAATGAGAGCTCATCAATAATTATCATTTCGGCCAAAGCAATCCGAATTTCATCTTGGTTGAACTTCCGAGTTGTAAAGTTCCTTCCCTTACAAATTCCTACTAGGTTGCAAATTGAAAATAGTTTGACCATCTTTTTCTGCTTTAGCCTTAGCACAAGCATCCACATGAGATTTTAAAGAGGACGTATAATTTTTTTGTGAATCAGCGACAAGAACAACCTGGCAAAAACTGCATCTACCCATTCTCTCCCCGTCTTTATTCATAAATTGCTTCAGAGTAGTCCATACAGCTGACCTCTGTTTGTAAGGCCCTCATTTCAGCATCTCAGGTGGAGCTATTGGTGGAGAAGCAGAAGGAGCGGTTGTTGGTGGAGTTGTTGATTGTGAATTAGGAGGAGGCGAAGTTGCAGCAGCAGGAGTAGAGGCAGAGGCTGAAGGAGTTGTTCTTGGAACTGGAGTCTCCAAAGAACCTTGAATGGTAGATGAGTCCGCCGGTATTTTCAATCAATTGAGATGACTTTTTATGTTTCTTGGATTGTGCCTCTTTCTCTGTGTTTTTTTTTTGCCATCCTTAAATCACAGTTAGAAAATTATTTGATTAATCAATGAAGAAAAACTTGATATCAAATCTTATTATATTAAAAAATAGTATATAACCATACTTACATTACAAAACTGAAAAATTGACAAGCCTATTGAGATGGACTAGGAGTACATGAACTCAACAGCGACTCGCATCGAAGCGGGACAACAGCACGTAGTGAGACGGTGATGGCAGGTGAGAGCATGTCGTGTCTTCATCAGTTTGAGTAAGGTTAGGAGTTAGGACTTAGGGTTCGTGAGTTTCAGATATGGATCCTGGAGTTTGAGTTCGATTAGAAACAGAATTTTTTAGTTTTGAATCCGGTTAGATTTTGAATTCGGCTACCTAACCGAATTAGACGATATTGAATTGGGTAAAGTTTTAGCCTTTGGTTTTTTATTCGAATTCGATTTACAGATTTCTATTCAAATCCGGTTACACTAATTCGGTCATGAATTTTTTTTAACCGACTGAATTCAATATTGCCAACCCTAATATGTCGTGTGTTGTTATGGTAGACTAGTAATCATTAGGGACGGTTAACCCTTTAACCTTAGTGTGACACTCCGATTTTGGGTCGACTATCCATTCTCGAGTTGGTCTGCGTTGGGAAGTGGTCTTATAGGTGGAAGGTCACATGCGTGGTTGCAAGGTCAATCACGACCATGGTTAATAGTACGTCACAGGCATGACCCCCATCACATCATGGCAGTGCCCATCAGTAGATCCCAATCGTGATCATGGGTGAACCACATGTGTGGTGGTAAGTTCATCACGAGCATGCTGAGCTTATTATAAAGCCATTCTGTGACCTGAGATCATAAAAGTCATGGAACTCCAAACCCAATAATCTCTGACGAGTGGCGTTCTCATCTCGGAAAGAGGAGAGGATTAATCAAGGGAGGTTAGGAGAGGCATCGAAAGGTAACCAATCTCCTTGTTTCCTCTTAATCTTACATCTATGAAGACCTACATATGAATCTTGACAGTTGAGGTTTTGGAGAATCAATCCTTTGATCTCTTTAGGTCTTTTAGGATAGGAGTTTGAGTTTGGGAAGGTAGCTTCAACTTCATACTCTATAGGAAGCATCAAATGTGGGGGTTAGGATTACTTTTTTCCATTGATACGTAGAACTTTCATAGGATGTTGGGAATCCATTGAAAGGGTTCCTAATGTGATGTAACATGATGTGGAGCGAGGACTCCGAGGCTATATAGTAGCATGTTATCTACTGTACATATGATGTAACATGATTTAGGCTTTATGCTCTTAACGGATGAACTATGGCATGCGATCTACAACTCATGATAGGACAGGATATGCCTAGCTAGACTAGATCGCGATATGATGCATTCGTCACTCACCCCAGATTGTGGAATCCTTTAAGTATTCATGTAACATGCTCAGGATGTAAGGAGTATGCCTACATATGTTGCTCAAACAAAGATTCAGGGTGGTTTCTTGGTCTGATCCACCATGGGGCTATCCACACTATATTAGCGGTAGCTGATGCTAGGTAGATGCCTAGAAAACTATATGGTTACATTAATAGAGTAGTGACTGGATAGACTTCTATGTTCTATCCATTGATGTAGTCTCAGTTTTATATAACGCTTAGATAATCACTCAGTGCTTATCACTGCCCCCAATCCCTATCTTCTATGTATGTACAACTATGGAATAATATGAGCAAATGCCACCTAAGAAGTCAACACGAGTAGCCCCAACACCTCGACCAAGTGGCTCAGGGAATCGAAGAGAGAGGTACCATAGAGGACCGTTCTAACCCTTTATTTTGAGAATTTCAGTATGTTTTCTATTGTTTACACGTTGGATGTCTTTCCCTTTAATCCATGATGTTTTACTATGTTGATGTTGGATGATTACTGGATGTTGTTGAGCTTTTGATGCTCTGTTTTTTACGTTGTCGTTTCATTATGTTTTACAATGAGTATTTCCTCAGTTACTTTTGTATCTTGAATGTGTTGAATGCTACGTGATGTTATGAGTGGAACCCGTTAGTTGTTGAATGGGTTGAACCGGGTGGTTCGACTGAGTCTTCTAGGGGTGGGTTTTACACTTAGGAATCGATTTTGTAGAACAAGTCACCTGCCTAGTCAGTATTTAATGACACGAGGTGGATTTGAGTCACAAAATAAATTGTAGCCCAATGGGTAAGCGTCTGAATAAATAACTAGGAATTTTCAGGTTTGAGCCTTATCTCCGAATACTATTTCTTTTTCTCCAACAATCAAAACCCCGCCATTTCGGACCCATCACTTAAGGTGTGGAAGATGACATGGTGACACGTGATGGTGACATCACCGGCTCACCCAATCGCTGAATGACAGCTCATCTTAAATGCTAATGTGGCTGCTGACGTCATCCTTCTCGTTCATCTTTTTTATCCAGCTCAGAGATAGGGCGATTTTCTCGATGATACTCCCAGCCCTCCGATCAAGTGGATATTGACTCTCTTCCCTCTATTTAAAGTTCCTCCTAGCCCGAACCCTACTCCGTTGGGGCACTAGCGGAAATGTAGCAGAATTTAGGATCCAAAAGATAGTATTTTGATAACTCACTCAATTGATCACTCAATTTTGTAAATATTACAATTTGGTCACTTGACCAATTCCTTCACCCTCACACTCTCTACTACTTCTCTCTTATTTTTTTTTATTTCTCTACACTTTACACTTGCCTAAGGTGAGGCTTCATATTTATAGGCTAATACAACCTCTTTAAGAAGATACTAGCACACTTGGTAGGTTTAGTGTGTGGCTAGGATTAGTTTAGTTATTAAAACATATTAATTAGTTTAGTTGAGTAGTTGAGATATTTTTGTGGAGTGATCTAGAGAAAGAATACTCTAGATTGTTGATTACTTACTTTCAACATCCCTTCTTAATCTGCAATATGGAGTAGGTGTTTGAACTTCTCGAGTTTGTCCTTCGTAAATGCCTTCGTCATGATATCTGCCGGTTGATCATCCGTGTTGATGAATTCTATTGTGATTTCTCTGTTGTTGACTAGATCTCGTATGAAATGATGTCGTAACTCGATATGCTTTGACCTTGCATGAAATACTTGATTCTTCGTCATGGCTATGGCTGACATATTGTCACAGTGAATAATGGTTGGTTCATTATCACCTTATCGCAAGTCTTCAATTAATCTTTGTAGACATAATGCCTTGCATGCTGCATCTGTTGTTGCAATGTATTCTGTTTCCGCTGATGATAATGCCACAGTCTTCTCCTTCTTTGAGCTCCAGGAAATAGGTTTTGTACCTAGGAAAAATATGTAACCAGGTGTACTCTTTCGGTCATCTAGTGATCCTGCCCAGTCACTGTCGGTGTATCCGATTAGCTTCCTTCCTTCTTATACCTTAGGCCCAATTGTTTAGTGCCTTGGAGGTATCGTAGGATTCTCTTCACTACTGCAAAATGAAGTTTGCTAGGCTCACTCATAAATCTTGAAATGAGACTTACTGAGTAACATATATCAGGTCTTATATGAGTCAGATATATGAGCGATCCGACTAAGCTTCAGTAGATTTTCCCGTCAACGTTTTCTGCTCCATCATCTTGTTGCAAATGCTAGTTCAACACCATTGGTGTTGCTATGGGCTTGCACGATGCCATGCGAAATCTCTTTAACATGTCTTCAGTATACTTCTCTTGAGAGATGAATATTTCTCCACGTTTCTGCTTTACTTGAATTCCCTGGAAATACTTCATGAGTCCTAAGTCTGTCATCTTGAACTCTGACATCATTGCCCTTTTGAATTCTTCAATCATTTGTGGACTTGTGCTTGTGTAGATTAAGTCAGCAACAGCACAAAATAAGAAAGTTTTTGTTTTCTCCCTTTTTTATGTAGAGAGATGCTTCACTTGGACTTCTTTGGAATCCGATGTCTTGAAAGTATCGATCAATTATGCTGTTCCACGCTCGTGGTGCTTGTTTGAGTCCGGATAGTGCCTTTTTTAGTCGATGGACTTTGTCTTCTTCTCCTTTCTTCTCGTATCCTCGTGGTTGTTCCACATAGAATTCTTCTTCTAGTGTTCCATTGAGGAATGCTGACTTGACGTCTAGCAGGAATATTAGTAACTCCATTTGAGCTGCTAGTTCTATGACTGTTCTGATTGTCTCCATCCGCGCTACTGGTGCGTAGGTTTCGTGAAAGTCGATGCCAACCAATCTCGCTTTGTGCTTCTGGATGGAACCATCTTCATTAAATTTGGTCTTGTAGATCCATTTTAGACCTATGACCGGTTGTTTTTTGGTTTCTCCACGAGCTCCCAAGTCTTGTTCTTCTCGATCATTGAGATCTCCGTGTCCATTGCTTCTGTCCAAACTTTGTCTTTTGCTGCTTCTTCCAATATATATGGTTCACAAGAAAAATATGCTACATTACTTGATTCATATATTTTTTTAAAGATCTAACCTTTAATGGAGGTGTGTATGAATATGTCACGACGTCTCTGAAGTTGTCTCTCGTTGGACTCGTTGTTGAACTTCTTCCTTGGCTTAGATTTTGATCTGCCTCATTTGGTGTTGTTGGTGTAGTTGTTGGATTCTCCAGGATATCATTTGTTGATGGAGGTTGAGTATCGTGAGTTTCCAAACTCCACTCGGCCATTTCGTCGAAGATAACGTCTCGTGAAATCACTACCTCGTTCTTCAATGGAATGTAGAGTCTATAACCTTTGTATTTGTCACTATATCCGTTGAAGATGAGCTTCTCTCCCTTCTAGTCAAACTTGTCTCAATTTAGGGTAGAGATGTGTGCATATGCTATGCCTCCAAATACTTTGAGGTGATCCACTGGCGGCCTTTTGTGGAGCCATGCTTGAAAAGGTGTTTTGTTCTTCACTGCTTTGGTTGGCGATCTGTTGAGGATGTAGATTGTTGTATTGACAGCTTCTGCCCATAGTTTGTTGGAAATTTTCTTAGCAGTCATCATGCTTCTTGACATCTCCACAACTGTACGGTTCTTTCGTTATGCTACGCCATTTTTTTTTGGTGTGTACTGCACTGTCAACTGCCTCTTGAATCCGTTGGTGCGACAGTACTCCATGAAAGGTTTGTAGATGAACTCTCCACCACGATCTGTTCGGAGTGTCTTGATTTGATGCCCTCTTTCCTTCTCAGCTCTTGCTTGGAATTGAAGGAACTTGGAGAAAGCTTCTGACTTTTGCTCAAGAAAGAATACCCACGTCATTCTAGTAGAATCATCCACAAAAGTAGAAAGTATCTCTTACCACCTATGGATGTTATTCTGGTTGGTCCGCAAAATCACCGTCTACCAACTCTAGTTGTGTTTTTGCTTTCCAAGTGGTTTTTGGAAATGGCAAGCGATGCATTTTGCCATTTATGCATCCTTCACAGACCGTGTCTTCTCTGTTGATTTGGGAAAGACCAACCACCATATTTTTATGCTTCAACAGTTTGAGGTGTTTGTAGTTTAGGTGTCCATATCGGAGATGCCATAGGAATGATTCATTCATGCTTTGGCTCTTCATTGCTATTTGTTCATTCTTCGACATTGTGAGAGGAAAGATCCGATTGGAAGTCATTGTAATTTTTGCCACCTTTGAGTTGTAGGATTTGGTAATAATCTCACATTGGCCATTATCAAATAATAGCTTGTAGTTTTTAAGCATTAGTTGTCCAACACTCAAAAGATTTTGAGCTAATTCAGGAATATACAAAACTTCTTGGATTAGAGTTTGTACCTCCCTTTCCCTGTACGATGATTGTACCCTTTCCTTCAACTTCCAGCTTTTTACCGTCTCCAATATTGACGTGCGACTTATATGTATCATTCATCTCGGTTGAAGACTCCCGATCTCCAGTCATGTGATTATTGCAACCGCTGTCCACCACCCATGGAAGTTTGCTCGGCTTTGATGCAAGTGTATGCGACCAATTTTGCTTCGTCCTTTTGTACGAAGCTTGATTCGCCTTCCTCTTTCTTGTTTTGGAACCAGCAATCTCTTTGAGAGATATTTTGAATTTTGCACTTGGTGCACCTGAACCTGCATTCTTTGGTAGCATGGTTAGATTTTTTGCAAATTTTGCATCCGTCATTGGAGTTGCTTGATTTCTCCTAACTCTGGCTCCAGTTGTTGCTTTTCTTGAAATTCGATTTTCCTCCTTTCTTTTGGAAATTGCCCCCTCTGTGGTTCTACTCTCCTTTGATGTCGACCTTGGATTAAAAAGCTTGCTCGAGTTGTTGGTTGGTAAACCTGTTCAATCTTTGCTCGTGAGCTACAAGTGATCCCATCAGCTCTGTTATGGGTAATTTTCTAAGATCTTTTGTTTCTTCTATGACAGCGACGACGTGTTCGAACTTTGGTGTTAGGCTGCGGAGGATCCTCTTCACGATCTTATTCTCGTTGATAGTTTCTCCAGTGACTTTGATCTGGTTCACTATCTCTACAACACGAGAATGAAAGTCTTTGATGGTTTCACCTTCTTTCATCGCCCGTTTTTCGTATTGATGCCATAGATTTTGGCGTTTTATGGACATTGCCTTCTCAAAACCTTTAAATTCGTTCTTTAGGACTTCCCAAACTTCTTTGGCTGATTTGATGTAAAAAATTCTCGAAAATATTGTTTTGCTCACATCTTGCTGAATTATCCTCAATGTGATGGCGTTCCTCTTGACATTCTTCTTATATTCCTTCGTCTTCATCTCGCTTGTTTTGGGATTGTTATGTTTTGCTAATTCCGCCTTTTTCTCGGTCGATGTGGAGTCGTCTTCTTGTGGTAATTGTTTGATGCGAACTTGAACAATATCCCACAAGTGTTGCGAAATGAAGATAGTCTCCATTTTTGCTTTCCAATATTCATACAATTCTCCATCAAAAATTGGGATTTGATTTGAAGAGTTGGCGAACATGGAACTTGACGATGGTGCTACCACAGGATTTTGAGGGGATTCTTTTGGTAGAGGTTTTGAGAGGGTTTTGTGAGGGTAGGTTATAATATGGTTATCAAAGTACTAAAGTGTAACTTTTCTGATGTGGAAGATCCGTTATTAAAACCACAACCACAGAGCATACTCAGTGTAACTTGAGCTCTTATACCAAATTTGTTGGGGCGCTAGCGGAAATGTAGCGGAATTTAGGATCGAAAAGATAGTATTTTGATAACTCACTCAATTGATTACTCAATTTTTTTAAATATTACAATTTGGTCACTTGACCAATTCCCTCACCCTCACACTCTCTACTACTTTCTTATTTGTTTTTGTTTCTCTACACTTTACACTTGCCTAAGGTGAGGCTTCATATTTATAAGCTAATACAACCTCCTTAAGAAGATACTAGCACACTTGGTAGGGTTAGTGTGTGGCTAGGATTAGTTTAGTTATTAAAACATATTAACTAGTTTAGTTGAGTAGTTGAGATATTTTTGTGGAGTGATCTAGAGAAAGAATACTCTAGATTTTTGATTACTTACTTTCAACTCAGAAAATAGAATCAGTACCTCAAATCTTAGTAAATTTAGCGACGAGAATAAACTATTAGGAGATGTCAGTTTAGTCATTAATTTATTCCTTCTGGCTGCCACGGCTGGAAACTTTCTGGCCTTGACACTTTGTACCTGAAATGTGTTTGGAAGCCGTAATAAGTCCTAGAATTAGCTCTAATCGATTTTAGGATGCTAAGGAATAAATTCAATGTAACTAATATGGCTCATATTCTTATAATTCGATTTAGTAATAGTATTTTTCAGGTTCATGACTTTAAATAGAATGGAATTAGAACTATAATCCTTAATCCTTTTAATTAAATAGCTAGATTAAACCTTCTCTTTTGACATCTCTTCCTCCATCTCAAAATTGGCACTTATAGGATGCAATTGAATAATATACTTCTCTAGGTCCTTAATCAATCTCTCTAATTCTTCAAATTATTCTTTTTCGTCCTATCACATTAATACTAAAGATATTTCCTCGAATATCGACGAAGCCGTCGCCCAAACAATCTCTCGTGTTGGAACAACCCTTCTGCTTAAATCTCAGTCCCTTGTGTTGGACACTCACCGCTTCTTTATCAGGTGGGTTGGTTTAACGGTGTAAATTCTTTATTTTGTTGTCGTTAGGTTAAGTGCTATGTTTTATGTGATGTTTTAATTCTAAGTTAAATTACATGATTGGTAGCTAGTTATTTATGAATTTTTACGTTTATGTTACAAAGTGATGCGCCTTTATGATAACACTACCATGTAGACGGATAATGATTAAGGATATGAATGATAAGATGATGAATAACATGTACCTCATTAGCTAGGTCCTACCGTGACTAGTTGTCGGCTAAGATTTATAGGTTAGTCCCCATATTTGATGGCTGGTTGGACACGTGCTCTGCAACCTTCCGCGGGTTTTAGCCCCCGTACGGTTTGTGGGTTCAAGTCCTCGTGTTCTTTTTGGGTTCAAGTCCTCATGTTCTTTTTGGGTTCAAGTCTCATTGATGTTTAAGTTTGATAATAGATGGTTGGGATACCTAGATGAGATAGGGGCCCATAGATGAAACATGAAACCCTAGAATGAGAATGATAATGAAAGTACAAGTAACCTCAGTAGAGGTTGTGGCATGGTTAATGAAACTGCAAGTTACGATTCTTTCCTCCACCCTGGATCATTTTGGTCATTTCATAAATGATAAAGTTTAAGGTGTCATAGTAGATGAGGTGAAACTTCCCTAACAGTTTGAGGGTTGGGGATCAGTCATGGGAATGTCTCCCATGGGTCAATCAGGAGAGTATATCTAGCCACTAGGATGTTGTCCTTCGGTTCAGACCCTTTAGGAAAGCTACAGAGGTGGGGTTCATGTGCACTTTTCTGCCTTTATCTAGTAGAATTAAAGTTAGTTAAAGGGAATATTCTTATTAGTTTTTCTGTGATGATTAATGTGTTGAGCGAGGGCTCTCGAGACATTAAGGTAGCGTGTGATCTGCTATATAGAAGGTGTAAATGATTTGGCGCATGCAGCTCCTAAGGATTGAACAGTGGCGTGTGATCCAATATTCAAAAGAGGATAAGATAAACATAGATAGATTAGATGTTAATGATATGAAAGTGTCAGTCACCCACCAACGGATTTCATAATCCCTTAGGAATATAAGGAAAGCTCAATGATGTGCTGAGTATGCCTACAAATATTGATTAAGTGGTTTAGGTTGGTTTCATGGTCTGATCCACTATGAGGCTATCTACATGATGTTAGGGGTGGCTTATGTTAGGTCGCTTGATTACTAGACTAGTAGGGTCACATAGTTAGACCACGACTTAGAATGATCTCTCTGTTTTACTACGTGAGTTCTTTCTTTCTCTACCATTCACTGTTTTCTGCGATGTTGGCTAGACACTCAGTGCATATCACTGACTCTGTCTACATGTATATGCATGTTCGTTTCTGGTCCAATAGGAGATTATGCCCCCTAGGAGGGCAAGTCATGCGAAGACGGTATCTCGACCGAGGAGCTCTGAGAGTCCAAGAGAGAGATACTGGGAGGTTGTTCGAACCGGGTGATTCGACTGGGTCTTTTAGGGACGGGTTTCAAAAATACAACATAAAAATTTTCTTTGTAGTCACAATTTAATCGGAAATAGCCTAAAATGACATCTGAAAACTGGTATTATGACTAGTGTCCACACCCTCATCCTACACAATGCGACGCACCCTAGCCACCCCCCTAAGCAGACCATGTATGCAAACTCAAACATTATCTATCGAGAAAGGAATATAAGAGAGTAGAATGTGAGAAGATAGGAGAGTTGTGTATTATCGGGATTGATTGTTGGGATTTTATAAAGGGAAGGGGGGATATTAGTCTGACATATTTTAGCAGGATTCCCACAATTTCCAGCAGGACTCCCACCAATCTCCAACATTCTACAGGAGGCCAACATCTTTTGAGCATTGACTGCTGCTTTCGATAACATTCTAGCACCTTTAGACCAAAGATTGCAGCTTTCTGTAGGATTCCAACATCACCATTGACTATAACTTTAGCACTTCCTATTTCTTTGGCCTTTTTAATTAAAATGAAATAGACAAATTCACTATCTATTAATGACAAACAGTTCTTTTATTCAATAATACACCAAAAGTACATAAGCATTTCATCATTCTACTTTTATTACAATTACGATGTACCCACTAGAAAGTTTGTAGCTCGTTCCTCCCGTTAAGCTCGCGACCTTGTATTGCTCGAACTGTCCATTTCATATCTTCCAACTCCCGAGTCAATTTTGCTATGTACTTATCCTTCAAGTTCTTGAACGCTTCCTTCTTAACTTCCCATTCAGTACGCTCTGCAGCTATCTCAACATCCTTCTTCGCCTCCAATTCAACAAACTTCTCCCTCATTGTGGCTTTCATCTTGCTACTCCCTGAATTCACGGCCGCCGCCACCTCCAGCTTCTTGTCGAACTTACACTTTCCAAAAGGGTTAAATGAAATACCTTGAGCTTCGGCGTCATGAGTCACGATGCATATAACCGGCAATTGCAAAGCACTTCTTCTCCGTTGTAGGTGAATAAGTCTTTTGACTTACCATGGCGGCCTAACTTATGCATAATGTGCTCAACATGACGACTTGAAGACATTTTGAAGAAGAGAAGGATGTGAGGGAGTAAAAAATACAGGATTTTCCAAGAGAGGGTTAGTTTGTGATTGAGAATGACCAACAATTTATGGGCTCTATTGGGAGATCCAACGACTACTTCTCAACGGTTAGATAACGGTCGTTTGGGAAGTAACCGTTAGGTTCACCCAATACAGCACTATGTCGTGTTGTACAAGTCGTACCGCGCGGTGTAGGGTGCGCTGCAGTGTAGGATGGGGGAGTGACCACTGATCGTAATATCAGTTTTCGAATGTCCTTGTAGGTTATATCCGATTGAATTGTGGCTACAAAAAAATTCGAACCCGATACCTCCACATTTCTAACAACATAACGCAACTAACTATACTACTCCACAAGGACATCTAAAATCAATAGTTAATTGAGTAATTATTATCGAATGAATATGAAAATAGAAAATTATGCAATTTTAAGGTGAGATATAACCAAATCAATATTAAAAATAAGACTTAATACCTCAGATAGACACGAATTATAGTGTAATTATACGTTTATATATGAATTTTTACTAATTTCAGGAATAGCACGAATTATCCAAACTTTCAAAACACGAAGCATGACATTACTTTCAGTCTGCTTTTGTAATAACTCGATGGACGGAATTTAAATGTTTCCCAGCTTGGATGACAATTTAGATTAGTTACCATGTTTGAAAAATAATAAATTAAGTTAATCACCCTCCTCATTCTTCCTCCTCTACAACTCCTTCAACGCCGATTTCTCCCATCACCATCATCTTTCTCCTCAATTTCTCAATCAAACCCTTCAGACCCATGTCTTCATCATCAAATAGAAAGATACTGGTTATTTCCCTCCAATCAGATGGCAGAATAGGGTCATTACCCAAATCTGGTTATTTTCCTCCAAAATTGATTTGGTGAGACAGCTCCGTGGTCGCCGGGGGTGGAGTTCAATAGTGTATTTCTTGTTCACCAGAGATAAAGAGCTGTTCAGAGTACCGGAATTGAAGAATCCTCTTAATAAAAAACATACTAAACAAATAATTTTGTTGTTTACTTTTCCACCAATTCGTTCTCGAAACCGACGAGGGCGATGGCGTCACTAACCTAGCTTGTTATGCGTAACTGATGAAGCAAACCAGAGAGAACTGAAGAAGAAATAAATCGGCGGCGGCACAAACTCAGCTCCGCCGTCCACATGAGTGTTTTAGAGACACCGAAGAAGTTACGAGCGTTCTGCTATATCTCTGGTGGTCGATTTGTCCCCTCTTGAAATTGACGAGATCAAAACGCCTCTGACGGCAGTCGGGAGTATAAGCTCTTGAGCAAGAAGGGTGCTCCAGACTTGTTGGTTTGGCTCTTCTCTTAGATATGAGATCGACGATGATGTGTGATGAAGAAGAAGTTTTAGCTTAGATGACTGTGCATAAACACATACACAGAGGAGGTTGTTGTTTAGTTTTTTGCTTAGTTTTTTCCATCCAATTTATTAAACAATTGATTATTTTCCTTTTTAATGTAGGGATGTCTAGTTGGCATCATAAAGGTGCCACCTTGAAATAACTTATGTCACATATGCGGAAGCGCCACTTCAGCTTGACGAAAGCTGACGAAAAGTGGCGTGCTATGTGTTTTTAAAGTTTGAATAGTTCGTACCATTTTTAAAGTTCATAAATATTCGTGTATAAATATGTAAATATTCTATAGTTCGAAGTTTTAAACCTAAAAATAATCAAATTACACAAACAAATATACAAATTTTGAAAAATAAGAAATAAAAATACTAATTTTATGAATATACGCATACACAAAATACTATTTTCTTATTTTGGGTTGGTTGCACTTTGGTTATGCCTTATGTTATTTTTGCTAGTTGCTATGAATAAACATTGAGTAAATTCTCTTGCTGACTTCTTGTGCTAGCAGGGTGTTCATAAGCGTTAGGATTCATAAATTGAGCATTTATAGGGAAGCACAGAGGAGTAAAATTGTCAAAACGGCATCACAAACCTATTAAAAAATGTCTATACGAACGTATTCGAAATTGTTTATACGAACGTATTCTCTAAAAATTAAATGTGACACCCCACAATAAATATAGTTTTCCATTCTCTCTCCATTTCACATTCAAAATTTATTTCATTTCTTTCTTTATTCTCCCCACCATTTTTCTCTCAAATTTTGTTTCAATGAATGTTTGATTTTGAGTTTGTTTTGGAAGAAAACGGCACCAAGAATCTTGATTTTGTTTTTGGTGTCCTTCCTTAACTTTGGTTTAGGCACTACGAAAATAGTTGAATCTTCACACGAAAGAGGCTCGAAGAGTGCACACACCCTTCCAAAAATGATAGGTTTGATTCTTTGTGCTCTGTACATTTTGATTTATATTTTTTGGGTTTTTCATGTTCTTCATGTTCAATATGAGTCAATATGAAAGTATTACGACTCAATATATTTGTATAAATGGATAGTACAAACGTGTCAATACGAACGTATTATGAGTCAATATATTCGCATTTTGAACATTACAAACATGACAATACAAATGTATTAGGAGTTAATACGAACGTATTACGAGTCAATATGTTCGTATAAATGGACAATACAAACGTGGCAATACAAATGTATTAGGAGTTAATATGAACAGTATTGTGAGTCAATATGTTTGTATAAATGGACAATACAAACGTGTCAATATGAATGTATTAGGAGTTAATATGAACAGTATTGCGAGTCAATATGTTCGTATAAATGGACAATACAAACGTGTCAATACGAATGTATTAGGAGTTAATATGAACGTATTGCGAGTAAATATGTTCGTATAAATGGACAGTATAAACGTGTCAATAGGAATGTAATATGAGTCAATACAAACGTATTACAAGTATATTTGTTCGTATAAAAGAACGGTATAAATGAGTCAATACGAACATATTAGGAATCAATACCATATAAGTATTAAAACCCCAATACGAACTTTTGAATACTTGATACGTTCAAAATAGTACGATAACATGAGTTATTACTATTATTTTTCACTCAAAACACTATCACGACTGATCTCGTTAGATTCGTAATTGAATAACAAAGATTTTGACATAAAAATTTACATAAAATATATTTAACTTTAAAAGGTTGTGTAATTTTAAGTATTGTTGTTAATAAAAGCAAGAGAGAGAAAATTTGTGTTAGTCACTTTACAATACGAACATATTCAATGTGTCAAGTATGAAAATGTCTCTATCTTAATAAATTTACTTTCTTCCGAACCCCACATATATAAGCCATTGAATTCTGTTAGATAAAATCGAACGGGTGACAAATCATCAAAAAAAGTGCCAACACAAAAAGGGTTAGCAGGAATTTTTTTTGAGAATATACACACGGTTATAGCAAAGAAATAGATAAAGAAAAGACTGTAACCACTTATTTTGTGATTTTTTATCATTATCCTGCCAATGCTTACCTTTGGATGACCGGTTTGATTGAGTCAAATTAGGCTTTGCAATACGAATTTGGTCATTAGGTTATTCCAAATTCATGACCGAATAGGTCCAACCGAATTCGAATTGACTTGTGTAAATCGAATTCAAATTCGAAACAAAGGGATAAAACTTTACCCAATTCGAATCGGCTAATTCGGTTATGCAACTGAATTCAAAATATAACCGAATTCAAAGCTAAAAAAATCTATTTCTAATTTAACTCAAACTCCATAATCCAAATCTCAAACTCGCAAACCCTAAGTTCTAACTCCTAACCAAACTCAAACTCACGAAGACACGAACTACTCTCACCTATCACGGTTGTCCCGCTCCGTGCTGTCGGCTTTGATCCACTACGAGTTGCCGTCGAGTTCCCATACTCCATCCAGCTCAACAAGCTTGTCGATTTTTAGTTTTGCAATGTAGGTATCGATGTATGCTATTTTTTCATATAATAAGATTTGATATCTTGTTTTTAGGGATGGTAAAAGAGGCATAACCATAGAAAAGAAACAGAGAAAGAGGCATAACCATAGAAACGTAGAAAGTCATCTCAGTTGATTGAAAATACCGGCGACAGCTTGTCTACTATTTAAAGTTCTCTGGAGCCTCTACTCATGCTGCTGCAACTTCGCCTCCACCACATTTGCCTGCTTCTAATTCACAATCATCAGCTCCAACAGCAGCTGCTCCAACAGTCGCTCTTTCTGGTTCTAGACCAGTAGCTCCGCCTAAGACGACGAAATGAGGACCTTACAAACCTAAGTATTGTACAGACTGCTCTAACGCAATTTGTGGATAAAGACGGGGAGAGAATGCTAGATGCATTTTCTGCTAGGTTGTTCCAAAAGCTGATTCACGAAAATCGATAAGTCCTATTTAAATTGCCATGTGGATGCTTGCGCTAAGGCTAGTGCAGAGAAAGATGGCCAACTATTTTGAATTTGTAACCTAGTGGGAATTTGGAAGGGGAAGGAATTTTAACAACTTGGAAGTTCAACCGAGCTGAAATTTAGATTTTTTTTGCCGAAATGATAATAATTGATGAGCTACCGTTTATGTTTGTGAAGCATGAGGGTTTTATATGCTTCATGGCATATGCTTGTCCTTTGTTTATAATTCCTTCTAGGAAATCAATTCAAGTGAATTGCTTTAGACTTTTTTTTGGCGGGAGAGAGAAATTGAAATGTTAAAGTGTCCATTCGACTGATGGTTGGACAACTGTACAAAATTACAAATACATATGCACCACAGCTCATTTTGTGGGGAAAGATTGGAAACTCCACAAGAAGATCATAAACTTTCAGCGCACAAAAAGTCACAAAGGTGTTGATGTTGGGGAAGCATTTGCTACTTGCTTAGAGAACTAGGAGTTAAAGAGTATATTTATGGTTATAGTTGACAATGAAAGTGCAAATAATACTTCCATCACATATCTAAAGAACAAGCTGAAGAGTTGGGGTACTAGTATGATGGATTGAAACTATCTCCACATGTTGGTGTGTAGCCCACATTATGAATTTGATTGTGGAAGTTGGCATTGAGGAGATGGGGATGTCAGCTAGACGGATTAGGGAGGTTGCTAGATGGGTGTGTGCTTAACCAACTAGGGAGCAAACTTATAAAGAATATGCAGATTTTAAGAAGATAGAATCGAAAAGGAAGCTTTGCTTGGATGGTCCAACTAGGTGGAATTCCACCTACACCATGGTGGAGGCCGCAACTATTTTTGAGAAAGCATTATTCACTTTACATTCGATGGATCCAACATTCAAACTAGATCTATCAGCCAAAAATTATAAGAATGTGATTCTAGGAAGTCAGAAGGAGGATGATTGGAAATATGTCAAGAACCTCGCAAGGTATCTCAAGTTGTTTCACGAACTCACATTGGTTGCATCTGGCACTAAATAGGTTATTTTATCACATCTATAAAATGGAGGAGAGTGGCGATGAAGACACTAAGAGAATGGCTTACAAGATAAAGGACAAAGTATTCAAGTATTGGTCAGAGAAGGATGAGAGAAATGTGCGGGTGAATCGATTAATGTATTTGGCTCCCGTCATAGATCCAAGGTACAGTTGGAGTATACTTTCATATACTCTTCCTAAGCTATATGGTACAAATAGAAGATATGAATTGTGATCGCCGAAATAACTGTGAAATTATTCCGACAACTCAAGTGTCGTTTGTGTCTGAAGGTTCCTCTCGTTATGCCTCTACTCGAACTCGTCACCACGGTTTAGACTAAAATAATTGGTTTTGGGTTTTAATTGCTCTAATTATTAAATTAAACTAACAATTTAAGGGTTGATTGATCAAGCTTTTGGAAAAGATGAGCCATCAAGCTTAACCTCTTAAACGCATTCGACACGAACAAATGTGGACTTGGATTGACTAAAATGAATCCTCCTATCACTCGTATGAATCTGCGACATGATCATGCACGTGGATTACCATTAGAGTAACCTTAATCAGGCTAGCCGGTAATGAACACCGAGAAGAAATACAAAGCGATAAGGTGTTCTTCCAGAATTAAATGGAATCACAAGTAATTGGCAAAAGCGTTAACTTGGTACATCAATGCCTAAGCTACTGATAACTACACCCAATTTGGTCCATTGGGTGCAAATCATAGTGCCCTCCAATTACAAGATGAATAACTTTTAAAAATGGAATAAACACAAAAGGTAGAATTGAGTTATCGGCATACCCCGCCGATAACTTTCATCTATCATTGATTGTTAATCTTACGAATTCCTAAGTCTATCAAACCAAAGATTTCACAAATTTGACATAATTCAAGCCATAACAAGAATTAGGTTGAAAACACAACAATCAAGATAATCTTTCGTTCATAACCAAATATCCTTAATCGTCGTTTCTAATCATTCAAGACAGGTATCATGGCTCAAATCCTACATCTCAACCAAGAAACTCAAAAACTTACCTACTCATGACTCTAGAAGAAAACAAATCAAAAGAAACCCTAACCATCTACTTGTTAAAGAAATAATGGCTTGTTCTTCCTCCAATCGTCGCTTTTAGCCAACTAGCTTCAATCTTTGATATAAACTCCTTTGGATCTTCCATTAAACTTCTAGGGAATGATTTGTGCTAGTTTTTGCAGAAGAAAGTCGGAAAAAATTGAGAGAATTCGTGTTTGGAAGATTGCCTTTCTCTTTCCTCAAAATCAACCCTTTTATAGGAAACTGCTAAAATTGGGGGTTACACGCTGTACACCTCCTTAATTACAGTATGCCTCGTAACACAAAGAAAGGGAACGACGTGCAGTGGTGCACGCCGTGCACCTCTTATTCTCCAAACTTCCTCGAACCAAAAAGGGCGGAACGACGTGCATGGGTTCACGCCGTTCCTACGTTTTGAGGCCGACATTTTCAACATGATCTAAGGTTGCACGGGGTGTAGTGCTGCACAGCTTGCAATCCCTCTGCTTCTCGATTCCCTTCCTCAATCTATCGTTCAAGCTCCAATCGTGTTATACTTTACGTCCTTGGCTTCATAACCAGGCCACCTATCTCTGAAGTACGTACATGTGACAAATACTACAAAGAACACATTAAATGGATCGAAACGGTCCAAATGAGCGGATCTAGGCATGTGATGCCAAAAGACGAAATCGTATAGGAATGAATCTCGAACCAACTAATAATCACTCAAAAAGCATGCATAAAAAGATAGATAATTGCTACAAATTCTAGCCTTATCAAATTGCTTGCCAAAGTTAGAGAAGAAACGAACAATTGCCAAAGTTAGAGAAGAAACGAACAAACTATTTGATGTTTACAAGGAGTAACAAGCAGAAGTTGGGGGTTCTCAATCGATGTCTACTAATGAGTTGGTTGCTACTCTTGAGGATGATGAGGATGGAGGTTGTGATGATGCACCAGAGAATGATGATTTCTTTGATGGGTACGATATGGTGCCTGTTAGAGTCAATAAAAGAGTTGAATTAGATAAGTATCTAATAGGAACACATGAGAAAATGGGTGAAAGTGAGAAAGCAAATGCTATTAAATTTCCTTTAATGTCTTGAGTTGGTGGAAAGCTAATGTTATTAAATTTCATGTTTTGAGTGAGATGGCTAAAGATATTTTGGTTGTTTCAATTTCTATTGTCGTTTCGGAGAGTTGTTTTAGTACTGGAGGTAGAGTTTTAGACAATTTCAGGAGTTCATTAACTCCATAGATTGTGGAGGCTCTCATTTGTGCAAAAGATTGGTTAAGGACATCCTATGCATCAATACCGGATTAGGAGGACGTGAAGGATCAACTCGAATTCGAATGAGGTAATTGCTTATTTGTTGTTACAGTTTTGATCTTATGAAATAAGATATTTACCTATTTCTAATTTGTTAAGCTATTGTTCATGCTTGTTTTGTTAGATTTTAAACGAGTTGTGGAGGAAGCTGCTCAAACACCTCCACCACAAACATCCTCATCTTTTACTCTACTTCGTCCTATCGTTAGAAACACTGTCAAATCCTCTACTGACAGTACTAGAAATTTGGAAACTATACAAGAAGGAGAGACACATGATGATGATAATCGGAGTGGGAACATGTTATCATCTCCTTCTATGAGTGGTGCTTCCGAATCAGGATGATGATGTTGTCAATTGTTAGTTCGTATTTGATTTATTTTGGACTTTGAACTTCCATTCCATGTGTTTACTGTGTCGAATTTATTTTGAAGTCGCTACCATCGTTTAAGCGTTAAAGGAGTGAAGAGGTGGGAGATCTCATGATCTTAGAGATGGTTGTCGAAGCAGATAAAAAGACGATGAGACGACTTTACAAAAATTCCAAATTTGCCCCGTGTTATCAGCCGTGATTAATTTATTGGAACAGTTCAGATGAGATTATGTTTGAATGGAATCATGCGAAATAACAAGACACCAACGAAGTTAATCAGTTGTGAGCTAGTAGAATACTTGAATACAAACCCTGGAGCACAGGGAAGGACTGCTTACAAGCCTATTAGTCGTCGGCATCGTCTGTCGACGCTCATCGCATTCACAGGCACATGCTCCAGATTATTTGCAGCCGCAAAAACAACAAACTCACAAAACCCCAACAATTCTCAGTTCTTCTTCAGTATTTCGTCTCTGTCAAATCCCACTTCTCTGTCTTCACTGCATCATCTCCGCTCTCGGACAGATCCCGCCATCAGCAAACCTTGTCCGGTATAAACTTTGTTGGCATTGCGCAATCAGTTATCAACAAGCCTTCTGATTTCTTTCCCATCAGTGAAGGTAAAGTTCACAACTTCCTTACTCACGATGCTACTCTTAACCGCTTGCTCTGGGATATCTCTGATATAATACCTGATGTTACTCGGAGGTGTAGGAGATTGTCGAGTTTGCAACCCCATGACGTGCTTGAAATATTGTTGGGTTTTCAATTTGAATCCCGGAGAATTGTTATCCAAGGGGAAAAGGTTAAGTCTTTGTGGATGGTTTTCAATTGGGCTACTACGCAGGGTAAAGAGTTTAAGCATTTGCCCAAATCATGTGAGGTTATGGCATCGTTACTCCTTCAGTCTAGAATGCTTACAGAAGTCCAGTTGCTGGTTCTGGAAATGGAGAGACAGGGGATTAAGTTCGATGGGAATGTGATATATGATGGGTTGATTAGATGTTATGTTGAAGCTAGTGATTCAGATAGAGCTAGTTTGGTATATGAGAGAATGTGTGAGCAGGGATTGGTGCCATCACCACTTTGTTACCATGGTCTTTTGGATCTTTTGGTGAGAATGAAAAGAACTGAACTCGCTTTTCAGGTGTGTCGTGACATGGCTAAAATTGGTTTTAGTCTGACTAATGGGATGAATGCTAGCATGGATAATGTAGGTAGATTGCTTTGTGTGAATGGAATGATTAAAGAAGCAAGGAGGCTTGTGAAGAAGGCCATGGCTCTAGGTTTCGAGCCTAGTAGTTTCCTTGTTGATGAGATTGCTTGGGGCTATTGTGCTAAATATGACTATGAAGATGCTCTCAAGTTCTTGGCTGAGATGAAGTATGCACCAAGTGTTCTAGCAGGTAAAAAGATTATATGGAGCATATGCCTTAATTTTGATGTTGAGAGTGCAAATTCGTTCAGGCATAAAATTGAATGCCTGGGTTTTAGGTCGGATAAGATGACTTTTGGTATTTTGATTAGTCAATCCTGCAAGGAGGGAAATTTAAGGAACGCTTTTGTGTATCTGTCTGAGATGGTTGCGAGGGGTTTGAAACCTGACGTTTGGACATACAATGCTCTTATTGCTGGTGTTCTAAAGGAGGGCATATGGGACCAAGCCCGTGTTATTGTGGATGAGATGATAGATGATGGAGTGACTCCCAGATTATCAACTTTCAGAGTTCTCCTTGCAGGCTACTTTAAAGTCAGAAAGTTTGAAGAAGCTAAGTCAGTCATTTTTGAGATGGGAAGGCTTGGTTTGTTTGACACATCTTCTATTGTGGAGCCACTATCTAAAGCATTTGCTATCTTAGGGTTCAACCCAACCACTGTGAGGTTTAAGCGTGACAGTGGAAGAAGTTTAGTGAAGAAAGAGTTCTCTGACCATCTTGGAAATGGACTGTATATGGATACAGACATTGAGGAGTTCGAATACAAAGTAAGCCAAGTTATTGAAGATTCATTAATGCCTGATTTTAATCTGCTTCTAAAAAAGGAATGTGATTCTGGAAACTTCAAAGGTGCTTTCTCAATTGTAGATAAAATGGTTCAATGGGGTCAAGAGCCAACCGTAGATGTGTTTGCAACAATGGTGAAGGGTCTTTGTGGATCTCGATCCGAAATAAGATTGTGCAACCTCCTCATTGAGAAAATCCCAAGATTTTTAAGTCTGCTCGATCAAGAAGTTCTCAATTGTCTTGTTCAAGCCTATTGCAAAATATCACTGGCAGACACAGGAAGGATAATCGTTCTTCATATGATTCAAAGAAATATGATGATTGACAATGCAACGTTTACTGCTCTGATTACTGCACTATGCAAAAAGGGAAATTTGTCTGTGCTGCATGAGTGCTGGGACAGTGCTTGGAATAGCAATTGGTTGCCACAGTTGGAGAACTGTAAGCATCTTCTAGACGGTATTTGCTCCCGTGGAATGCTGAAGGAATTATTGGAGCTTCTCGAACGCATGTTGGTTTTCCATCCTAACTCAAGGCGAGAAGTTTGTCATATGTTCCTGGAAAAGCTCTCGAGTACTGGCTTTGCATCCGTTGCTTGTTTATTGCTGGAAGAATTTGAAAAACATGGGTTCGGTATGGATGGAAGTACTTACAGCCATATTGTAGCTGGTTTATGGAAAGAGCGGAAATATGTAGATGCCTACAAACTTTTTAGCAACGTTCTGGCTAGAAGTTTGGTTCTATGCTTGGATGTTTCTGTTATTATTATTCCTCATCTTTGTAAGGTTAGTGTTGAGATGGCTGATGTGCTGGAAGGGACCAAACTTAGAGAAGATTCTTCATCTTCGTTTTCGATCATTAGTGCTCTACATAGGAGATTTGGTGGGACAGGAAATGTTGAAGAAGCAGCCAGTTTGCTCCAGGGTATGTTGTCAAAAGGGCTACTTGTGGATGCTGAAATATGTGAAATGCTTTTCCAGGGGTATTGCAAAGCAAGTAACTTGGGCAAAGCCAAAGAGATGCTTTGTGTCCTGATGCGGAAAGGCTTACTCCTTTCAATATTAAGTTACCGGAGCTGGGTTCGTTTAGTGTGTAGCGAGCGTGGATTCAATATGGCATTAAACCTGAAAGACCTGATGGTAAGAGAAACTGAGTGTGATCGACTTGTCATTTACAATATCCTAGTTTTCAGTCTGCTTAGAGCAGGAAACAGGTTTCTTACAAGGAGGATTCTGAATGAAATGGAGGCAAAAGGATTAGAATTCAATGACGTTACTTATAACTTTCTTATATATGGATTCTCCAAATGCAAAGATGCTTCCAATTCTCTCTACTATCTGTCTGCTATGGTTTCAATGGGTCAAAGGCCAAGCACCAGCAGCTTGAGAAGTCTAGTTTCATGTCTTCTACTTGAGCAAGATAATTTTAGCAAGGTGTTGGAGTTGAGTAGAGAAATGGAATCGAGAGGTTGGGTTCACGATTCCATCCTTCAAAATGCAGTTGCAGAGCATTTTTTTTGTCAAAATAAGATCCAAGACGCGGAGAGTTTCCTGAATAGGATTGTGGAGAAAGGTTTAATACCAGATAGAATCAATTATGACGGCCTAATTAAAAGGTTCTGTTGGTATGGAAGAACAACTACTGCTGTTGATCTTCTGAACACAATGTTGAAGAAAAGGAACCTACCAAACTGCGGGAGCTACGACTGCATAATCCAAAGTCTCTGCAGATGCAATCAAGTGAAGGAAGCTCTGTATTTCCATTCCGAGTTGTTGGACATTAACGGTAAGCCAAGTATGAAAACATGGAGTGTGCTGATTTGGAAGCTATGCCAACAAGGACGGCCTGCAGAAGCAGAAGAGCTTCTCCATGGGATGATTGCAGCCGGTGAAGTCCCTGGAAGGGAGCTATACAGTTGCGTAATTGATGGGTACCGTGCAGAGAACAATGTGAGAAAGTCTTCAGAAGTGATGACAAGGATGCAGGAAAGTGGGCATAAACCAGATTTTGAGGCTCACTGGTCTCTTATAAGCAATTTGAGCAGTTCCGTGGCGAAAGAGAATAAGAAATCAGGTGGAGGTTTCTTATCAGGGCTTCTTTCTGGGAGTGGACATCAAGTCAGAAGGGATCCCAAGATTAAACCGTTGTAAGTAATTCAACTGCTTGATTGCTGACTGAACTGAAGTAACCTTTTTCATCCAAATTGTATGCAATGTTTTGTGCACTTTATTGCTGATCAGTGGATAGTAATGATACATCCATCTCTGTGATTCAGACTTGCAATATGTTAAAGGTTACTTCCTGAATTCAGGGAAACTTTTGCACAAAACATATGAGGCCTAATTTCATTTTATGGCAGACTGTTGTACTTACAAACTCTGATTCAGAATCAAGGGCCCAACATCCATTTTGGAAAAAGAATGGTCCTTGAATGATGACTGATTTAGGATTTTTTTTCTGCCTATTGGTAGATTTGAGAGTTCTTTTTTCTACCCATTTGGCCAAAGATAATTTTGACTGCGGTCTCTCCTATCTGGCTAAAGATTGCTTTCCGCCACGTCAGCCCGTGGGAGCTTCCCCGCAAGTCTTGCAGCCAGGTGTCCATTTTGTTTTTGACAGAAAAAAACCCCAATTAAATGGTCTAATGTTGTTTCTACCCAACCTCTTTTTTAGTGCACTTTAAATCATCATCTAACTCATTCTTAATCTTCATTTGCGCCTCCCAACAAAAATGGTTTCATGTGCACTTCTTTCATTCGGAAATCACAATATCAAAGAATAACACCTAAATTGGATCCATTAACTCTTCAATCGGAGCCAGCAAATACACACATAACATGAACTTCTTCATTATAATCTTTCACAATTGTAACAAACTCATATATCCAACTTCTATTGTTTTCACGCCCTTCTCCAAAGTATGTAAACTACTCTTTTCTCACTTCCATATTTTATCTTTTTTCTTAACACTAATAAAATTGAATCTGTTTGAATGGGACGTATAGATCGAACCAAAGCATGGCTCATATTATTATTATTTTTAAAAATTTCTTATAACGGGCCAATTAAGGATGATATTCTCTAAGTTAATCGAGTTATGACCCATTATCTATTTACCCGTTTAGAAAAATTAATCGGCCTCGTGGGTTTGAATTGGAAATATCCATCGAACATTAACATAACTCATATCTTGATCCTTAATTCAATATTCTTTTAAGGATCCAATTGAGGTTACAATCTCATAAGTTAATTAGGTTATAGTCCTTACCTCATAATCAATTAAAACACTAATCAAATTGAATTAATTTAAATTGGATATATCATGGTCATTCATCTAAATGCTTTTGATGGGTTAATTAAAGTTAGATTTTTTTTTAACATTCCAAATATATTCAACATATTCTTAACCATTGTGATTGACTCAAAATTTTAAATTGTTGTATAAACCTCGCTCCATTTATCTATTCGATGTTACTCTGTCTAGTTAGTATAACTCATTTTTAAGTTTACATTTTTTTTTCCTTTTAATATAATTACTGTTCTAGAATGTTCCCCCAGATTTCTCATATAACCATTCAAATGTATATGGCTTTTAAAATATGTATGCATATTTATTGCTACTAAAAAGATAAAGTTTAGTTATAAGGTTTTAGTTCCTATATTTCTTATGTTAAATGTTAAAATTTACATCGAGTTTTTGATTAAGGATCAGAACACTAATTCAGTTGAGTTAGTTTGAATTGTACATATCCAAGTCATTAGCTCTTGACTCGTTAAAACCGTAATCGTCATGAGTGGTTTTAATTGGTAAAATCCATATCTAACATAAACATATATAACATGATCATTTAAGGTGTTTTTATACCGGTTATAAGTTTATAAGTCAATTGAATGTCATAATCAACTTGAAACACTATTCTGAGTGAGTCTGTTTGAATTAGACATATTCATCAATTATGATATTCCATCTAAATGATTTTAACAGACCAACTAA
The DNA here is from genome assembly GCA_030674075.2 of Linum usitatissimum. Classification (NCBI taxonomy): domain Eukaryota; kingdom Viridiplantae; phylum Streptophyta; class Magnoliopsida; order Malpighiales; family Linaceae; genus Linum; species Linum usitatissimum. The sequence continues at coordinate 5,234,178 of JAUJYP020001424.1, forward strand.
AACTATTTATTAAATAATTAAAATACAAAATATCTATAATCGGCTATTATCATTACATGAACAAGCCTTACCAACAGCTGAGTAAAAAAATCTGTATTTCTTCTGTCATGATATAATTAGTGTATTTGTGGATGTTAGGATTTAGGTTAATTACCGGGTAAGAAAATTGCAAACTGACACATGATGTTGCCTGTCAAACATACATTTTGCTTGCTTACTGAATGTTTAAGTGTTGTTTGAATTTTATAGTTTTTTACGGTATTTTTGTTAATTTTTATTTAGTTGTTAATCAACCAATGATTCTCTTAGTATTTTTTCATTTTGATAGTTTATAATATTAGTTCTTCTTTGGTCACATGGACAATAATTTTATAGTTTTGACTTCATTGCTCTTAAATTCATTACTAATCGAACTTGATTATTTTTAAACATAAGAGTAATGATAAATTTTAGTAAGGGATGTTGGATAAGTAATATATAAGAGATATTATTTTGATAATTTTAATAATCTCCAACAATCTTAGTGTTATATGTATTAATCACCTTATATACGGGTGAGCAAGTTCACATCAAGTTGATGAAAGTTTATGTGGTATCGTTTGTCCACTATATGTGATAGTTGAAACATTGTAATAACTAATGACTTATAAAAACATTGTAATAACGAATATGAGAGAGATATACATGAAGACTGAGAGGGATGAAAATTCAATTTATATATAAGTATCCCATACAATACTTTAGAAAAATACAAAAATCAATCAATTAAATATTTTTGGACCAAAAATTAAAATTTAGAATTTTCTACAATACATACAATAATTCAATTCGGCCAATGGGCCGAACAAAACTGCTAGTTCTATTTGTATGAATACCGAACATTAATCTATAATGATGATTTTACCCTAAAAACATTGCATTATCATCTTAATTAAAAATTTTACAAGGATTGTTTATACCTTAGTACCTAGGGCTAGACCATCCAAATGTGTTTTTAAACATACTGCCCAACATACATTTTTTTAACGGGTGAGCACGATTACATGGAACATCATATCGTGTACGTTACAAAACCTAGTATTAAATAAAAATATATATATTGTTAAGAAACTAAAAGAAGAAGAGCAAGAATATGAGAGGAGAAGAGTATTCTTATTGATGTGACTCAAACATACAAGAGTGAGCACTATTTATAGGCTCATGATACATAACCCCTAATGACTAACATAATTACACTTGAATGGGAGATAATGGTATTGATTCTCATGGTTAATGTATAGGTTACACAATGGGCATTCATGCACCATAATAACAATATTCATAACACTCCCCCTTGAATGTCCATTGCATAAGAATATATATTATGTTCTTCGAGTACAATATTGATACTGCCTCATTAAAAACCTTACCAGGAAAACTCAGTGGGAACAACCATGGTTAAGGTAAAAAGAGTACAGTTGCGTATTGACTCCCCCTGATGATGACATCCATTGATATCCTTCACATCGACTCCCCCTGGTGAGGATATCAACTCTCGCTCATCATTATATCAGTTGAGATCATTCAGTCACCAACTCCAAATTTTCTTCCCAACGGTTGATGCGAAGAGAGCTTTAGTGAATAAATCAATCAAGTTATCACCGAGCGCACTTGTTTGACAATAATTTCAACTCATTAGAGTTTGTGTGTATATATAAGGTATGCGTCAATATGATCAATGGTCATCCATAATCAATATTTACAAAACACTCCCCTTTAGATGACCATTAGATGAGAATATGTCTCATTAAAACCTTACTAGGAAAACCCTATGGGATAAAAACCTAGTGAAGGAAAAAGAGTACATAATAATCACATCACGTTGCAACATTTTCTTGCAACTCAAGGATATATGCAAAATAAATATCATGCATGATTTATAAAATCATCTCGTGAAATGGTGGTGTAGCTTTATAAGTTGGTTTCACAGCCCACCAAATGATAAAATTACCATATGAGACCAATTTATGGTCAACCAACACAAATATGACCAAGATTATTACTACAAAACCGACTAGTTCTTGTGTCTGAATAAAGGTCGATTAAAATGGACATAGCGTCACATGGTGATCTTACTACCATCCATGCATTGATAGCCATGTCATATCCATATAACTTTTTGTTGGATATAATTAGTATATCATTGATGATATACGAAAATCATGTTCGAGAGAGATGCACAATTGGCAAGTTAGTGGTAATCTTCCACATCTTTCATCTCGAACTCTATAGCTAATCAATAGTTGATTGCTTTGAGAAACTCTTTACGAGCTCAATAAAGTGTATGTCATCTATGTAACAAAAGATGATCACATCCAATTATGTCAAAATAAAAGAAACACATTTTAAAATATAAAATTAAATTAAGAAAATTTTGGTAAGAATTTTAAAACCATAAAATATGACAAAGATGATTTTTTAAAAAATCAACTTGAAATGAAGAAGAAATTATATGCATAAAGAAATGTATGATATGCTAAATGTACCATGTCTCTCAATCTTTCAATTCATATAACGTCAATTGGATATAATTGAATATCGTTCACACGAACTTGAATTATTTGCTTATAGCAAAATAAATTCTTGAGGGAATTTCATATACACATGTGTATTCTAATTATCAAAACCATACATATAGGTTGCAAGGACATCCATTAGGGGCAAACTCTTTCCCTTCACAAATTGCCAACTAATCGAATAATAAAAAGTAGTTGCATCCACCACATGAGAATATATTTTCTCATAATAAAAATGTTATAGGTTTGTTGTACAAAATCTTTCAAAAATGAGATGTTACATAACTTCTGATACTCATACTTTACATCTCAATGTATAAAGACTTGATGTCTTAAAACTTTTCATTTCTCTTGGAAATTTGAATTTGCCTCAAATTGAAATTTTTCAGCCAATCATTTCTATCTTTGCATGCATTTTGGTAATGATCCTCATTTTCAACTATCATATTTAGCGTTGCACTCGCAAAAATTTCGTCGACGTTGACTTCATTGGGGTTCCAATATTTTTCATCCAAGATATAGATAATTGAGATATATATTGATATCTTTCAGGTACCTGATACTCTTCTTGAGCACATTATTTTTTTCTCTTGGTGGCTTTGTTTAAATAATCTGAACCTCAATTTGACCATCTTGATATATAGCTCCATTCCACTTTTGAGGATATTTTCTTTGGAACCGAGTGATTTATCATGCGTCATGCATGTTTTAAACACATTTGTAATAAGAGATTGCCCCATATCAGTATCATATTTATTGGAGCATTTGTAGTTGGCACATGAGAGGTTTACTCTATTTGAGTCGTTAAAGGCGTCGGTAGTTGATGAATTCAACTTTAGTGATGAATTATACTTTTGAACTTCAAGTTCATATTTTTTTAGTGCGAGGATCGAAATGATAATTATTCATCTAATCTCTTGGCCAACCTTTGGTTTCTCCCCTAATGTTGGGAAGTTTGAATATAGACCTCCAACGAGTCATCAAATTCTCCTGACAATGATGTGATATTTTACCATCAATGAACTCGTAATCAAAATAATTTCTCAATCTTCATTGCGAACCCATCATAATAAAATGTGGTGGAGCAATTGGGATGTGTATATCCATATATGCATTGATGGACAATGTATGGTTTGGACCCAAAACCAAATATAATGGAGGAATTCGTGATAATTTCTTGGTGTAATGCGAGTTTGTGTTGTGCATGTAAATGACATGTTCACAATAATATATTGGTTTTCAATGACACATTTTCGTTATTGGATAATCATGAAAATATGCTCAAAATCAAAATAGTTGAGCTAGTAATCTTGCAAGCTCTTGATTTCTAGATACATGTGACCATCTAGTTGATGCATCAATTAAGATAATTGGTCAACATGTCGGTGTATGGATCCATAAATATCACCCTTACTTTTTGCGTGTAAGAGAAAGATCTTACTTTAGTTGATGATTATCCAACAATCTACTCTATTTGAGAATAAGCAACCCAAAAATGAGTTATGTTGTGTTGGAGATTTACCCTACGATGGGTAACGGAAAGGTCAAAATACTTTCCTAGAAACGAAACCTTGTTGACAGAACAGAAAATCGTTCGTGTTCCCAGGAAGTAGGGGAGTCACAAGGACTACTTAAATCCATATAACCTTAGGAATCATTTCTTTAGAATACCCAAGTTGAGACCATCATCCACAACAATCTTCAATAGAACATACACTTTAGATCATCGAATCATCGAAATTGACCATAGAGGTACTTATCGATTCGCATCATGATTGAACCGGATGGTCTCACCGGTGATGCCAAATAATAGTTGTCAGGACGAGTAAACTTATAGTTTACATTTATATGTATCTCAATCACAATAACATATGTGTAGTACAAATTGGAGGATAATATTATTGATTCAATAATTATATAGCCATAGACCATATTATTGTTCCTCTCTTCATCCTAAACAAATTGGAATAAGGATTTTGTTCCTTCGTGAACAATATAATAGCTCTATCTAGAGCTTGAGAGAAATGTTGTACTACACCATATATCTTGGTGCACTATCGATGTGATATATATCACAATTAATTATGATGATTCTCATCATAAAATACTCATTTTGTTATGAAAATGGTACATATTTAAATGATAAATAGAGATATTTCTCAATCATCTATGTCACCAATTAATGGATCAATAATTCTCGTATAACCACAGTTGTTATGTCCATCCGAATAAAAGGGTTCCGCATAGTTACATATGCTTCCAAAAATAGTGTAACATATGTGTTTATGCACATTCACTTTGAGGGCTAAATTAGTATCATTTGGGTACTATCATCAAAATAAAATTGATGGTTGTATGACCAAAATCAATTCACAACACCCTTTCATGGGTAAAGATACACTTCTCAAATTTCTATCTCATGACCAAAATAATAGGTCTTTTTCTCCACTAGTGTATTGACTTTGTGGGAATATATATTGTTTAATCACTTTATGGGCATATGATTATATCCACTCACTTTATAGAGTGATATTTTGTCTCATTGGACCATCAGCATTGGAGACATAAGATAACCCGTTTCTCAAGATATGTGTCTCGTGGGACATTCAATCATATCGGGCTTTTATGAGTATAATCAATGACTACAAAGATTAATATTTTGTCACTTCGACCTTCAATATTCGAGACATATAAAATATATGTATAGCTTTGTCCTTTCGATATGTTGTGCTCTTGGTACTCATCTTTCGGCCTATCATTGAGATGATAGCGAGTAAATAGCAAAGCTTTAGCTTTATCATGATAAGATGTGCATTATCGTCTCGTTTCACCAATACAATTATATATGGATTTTAGCCTCTAACGCCCGTGAAGAGTAATTTTTGCCCAAAAATCAAAAACCACATACTCAAATTTCAAAAACTTTGACGTAACTATCAAAATAAATAAATAAATTAGATCACATTATGAACGAATTAATAATGACATGAATACTATAATGAAATTGTAATTAACAACATATATAATACATTTATTTAATCCGTAAACGTAACTTACGATTCCATTAATAATGGCATGATCATTAGCCATTTAAATATTTAATGACAACCGTTGATGATAATTGAAAAATAGTAATGTAAACGTAATGTACTAATGTGATGACCAACGTTACAAAAATAATGGTTATGATAATAATCAGATAACCACCGATCTGTTTCCTTTTGACAAATATGTTTTAATATTAAGTAAAATAGGTAACAATCAAGGAAAAAAAATACATATATATATATGCATAAGATGTCTATTACTGTTTGTGTGATCAATAAAAATTGAGCAGTAAAGATAAGCTATCAAATATTAGAATTAAGTCATAGACATATATGAACACAAAATAAATATAATACTGTCACTAGGTGAATATTCATATAAAAAATTTATTACTATATACCTTTGGTGGGGTATTAGTAGAAAACAAACAAAAATGAAGATTGAAGAAGTAAACATATGAATTAGCTAATAGCCCACGTTAATGACCTATTTTTAAATAGTAACAATAGCCTTATGAAAAAGTAAGAAATGGAAATGAGAACCACAAGATTTTCTTAGTATATGTATTCAAATCGTAAGACAAAAGAAAAAAATTAAGTAATATTCAAATGGGTAAATGCTTAATTTAAAAAAAAATTGATGTGATGATATAATAAGCTAAAATGTAAGGAATCGGGTAAATCAATGTAATAACATTTGAAATCAAAACCTAAATCTAGTTTTAAACAAAAAGAAAGTAGGCAGAAGAATAAGAGAATCGAGCAAATATCAATTAAATAGCAATCAAATAGCAATCTTTGTAAACTTTCGAGAATCGAGCACTCGTGCGCAATAGTAAAATTGCAAAAACGGGCATCAGGAGCATAAGTATGAACTCACTGGCCATATGTATTGTTTGTATGCACTTGCTCATCCCACAAGTAAAACTAACTCTTTGTCGCATTACAAGAAGTTGCTCGACGGCAGAACTTTGTGCTGATAACGTGTTAAGAAACTAAAAGAAGAAGAGCAAGAATATGAGAGAAGAAGAGTATTCTTATTGATGTGACTCAAACATACAAGAGTGAGCACTATTTATAGGGTCATGATACATAACCCCTAATGACTAACATAATTACACTTAAATGGGAGATAATGGTATTGATTCCCATGGTTAATGTATAGGTTACACAATTGGCATTCATGCACCATAATAAAAATATTCATAACATATATATATTTGGATGCCATTCATTTCATATAGAACGGATCGACATCCAAATCCAATTAAGTATGCATAAGACTGAATAGGAAAAATGTATAGGTAAATGGCCACCTCAACAATTTGAGCAACCATAGCCTACAGGGGTACAGTTGCGAAGTACAAGGTCGGTTAGTTGAATTTGTATTCATTCCATTTAAGTTTTGATAAAACCAGTCCCACGTAACCCCTTCCACCATTCGTTCTTCGTTCCAAATCCACTATTAGCCTGAGTGCCTGCCTCAATCACTAGAAAATAAAATAAAAAGGTCACATGTCAATTTAAGAACACTTGGAATAAAAACAACATGTATTCTACTATATATTATATAGCACTAATTCTCAAAACCAGGCAGCTATCTCCTAACTACTACAAAAATGGGCCATTTGGTGAGACACTGTGGTTGGGTGGAGTTGTTACTTGTGCAACCTGCAGATGGTATACATGGACATTTGTGACCTCATCCACCAATTTTGGCATGGAACTGTAGTTGGTACGAATGGCCCATAAGAGGGAAAATAATTATATTAGAAGTAACGATGAGATGATTAGAGAAGAATATTGCCAAGTGTCATTCTCATAACACCCCACTATTGTCGTGGGACACATCCACCACCTTAACTATGTCTATGTTTATGCATGTATATAAATAAAACCCATTTCCCGGGTCATCTCAAATTCATTCAAACACTCATCTCAACAACCTTTCTTTCTTAGCAGATCCCAAGAGGCTTTAGCAACATGGCAGTTGGTGCAGTTGAACTTGGTGAGGCAAAGGGTTTTTCACCCTCAAAGTCTGGCGTGAAAAGAGGGGCTGCCTCCCTAGACTTCATTTTGCGACTTGTTGGCTTGATTGGCACACTCGGGAGTGCTATTATGATGGCCACAACTAACGAAACACTTCCTTTCGTCACTCAGTTCATCCGTTTCAGAGCCGAATACAACGATCTTCCAACATTCACGTAACCATTCTTCATCGATCCCTACGATTCCACTACCACACCATGTTTTGCGTTAAACTTGGAAAATAACTTTTACCTGAATAACCTTTCCATCTCTCTTCCTGCTTCCAGGTATTTTGTGGTTGCCAATGGTGTCGTCAGCGCCTATCTACTTCTGTCACTCCCACTTTCAATCTTCCACATTCTGAGGAGCACTGCAAAGAACAGTAGAATCGTTTTACTGATTTTTGACACAGTAACTATACTGACATTCACTTGCTCTACAGATCTTATCAGCGTGAGTGATAAAGTAAGTAATACCCATTATATATGCAGGTGGCTCTGGCTTTATTAACAGCCGGATCTTCAGCTGCTGCGGCTATAGTGTACTTGGCACACAAAGGGAACAACAAGGCAAACTGGCTTGCCATCTGCCAGCAGTTCAACTCCTTCTGCGAGCGCATCTCGGGATCCTTGATTGGATCTTATGTGGGAGTCACTGTCTTCATATTGCTCATAGTGCTGTCCGCTTCAGCCCTTTCCCGCCCCTGAATACAACACTGTATCAGGATGCAAATATGAAAAATGTTGTGTGGTTCTGTGTGTAACTGCATACGTGCAGTGTGGTTTGTATTTACTATTGCTCAAAATCCGGTGTCATTTATTTTCACTTCTTTTCTAAGAAAGGCTAGACTAAATCTTTTAACAAACGTAGTCAGCCAATTTTCTACAATCCCTGCCACGCAACAGGAAATTATAACTTCATTTGAGATAAGATTATATCACCTCACATGATACCTTATATAGTAGGTTATGGTGCCTCTGAGTCTAAAATTGAAATTAGTTTGACGTTTTCTATTTATCGTAATTAATTCCGTAAAAAATCAAGGGTTATATTTATATATTTTGAAATTGTGATTTCAAAATTATTGACAACTATTCTATCATAAATCTTAAAATATATTAGGGTGGGTTTGGATAGGTGTATTTGTAATTGGAATTTCAAATTTATGCATTTAAATTAGATGCATTTGAAATGTATGAATTTGAAATTCTTTTCAAATTGAAATCATGTGTTTGGATGTTAAATTATTTTGTGTGTATTTCAAATACAACACACATTTCTTCATCCAACAATATACAATATTTTTATAAAATAGCAAACCAAAAAGCTCTCACAGTCAAGCTGACGCCTAGCGGCAAAGGTTGTCAGCGAAAGTGCCAACGGATGGCGGGGAAAGTGCCTGTGGATGGCGGCGGAAGTGCCGAGGTGGAGGTGAATCCATATGGCAGATATGCCGCCGGATGGCGGCAAAAGTGGCTGACAGCCGATGGCATCTATGTTCAGGCGCCGGAGTTTGCCGACAAATGGTGTTTGACGATGGCGGTCGGCGTCCAAGGGTGGAGGTTGCCGGTGGCTGACAGTTGCGAAAGTAGTGCCGGTAGCCGAAATGGTTACCAGAAAAAAGTCACCAGTGAAATTTTTGACAACATGAAAAAACGCCGGCTAATTTTTTGATGACCGGAAACATCACCAACAAATTTTTGATGACCGGAAAAAAATAACCAAAAAAAGCGCCAAATTTTTTTTCGATGACTGGAAAAAATCGCCGGAACAAATTTCTTGAAAAAGTACCAACAAAACTTTCGGTTGGCATACGTTTTCGAAATTCCTAGTCTAGCTTCCGAAGTTAAGCTTAAAGTTGATAGAATGTCATTCATAACTTGTGTATTTCAAATCACCATAATTTTTTTTACTTTTGAACTTACTAAGGAATTGGGGTCAAAATGCTTCCTTGTATTTGATTTGAAATCAAATGGAAACAGGTTTGGCAATGGGGTGGGGTTGGGGCGGGTATATCTATACCCATCCCATACCCATTCGTAAAATTCATCCCCATCCCCATTCAAATATCAATATTCATACTTTTCTCCAAACCCATGGATTTCGAATATCCGGATATATCCCTATCCCTGCACAACTTAATTAAAAAAATAAGACTACTACATAATCTAAATCCAAAAAACTTAAGGCATAAATCATCATTTTATAATGAAACATAACAAGATTATCTTACAAATGAGTTCATTATCTCTATCATTGATTTAAGGTTATGTTTGGTAACTAATATATAAAAACTTAAAGATATTTTTACATATTGGGTAGGATATGGGTATGGGTATGGGCGGGGTACTTAAACCAATTTCCGACCCGTCCCCGTTTGTTTTTTGTGGGTATTCGCCGTACCCGCCTCGTAACCCATTCAATACGGGTATTCCCCGCTCCGATCGAATCGAATAGGGTCGAATACCCGTGGATACGAATAATATTATCAAGTTTAAATGTAAAACTCAAGTCTCATCCAAACAACATAATTTAATATTTGAATCTCAAATATAAATTCTAAATACAAATACACTTATTCAAACCCACTCTTAAAGGAATTGTGAGGTATAGTGTTGCCGCATCAGTACTTCCTTCTCCTTAGTTTGTGGGGTGTGTTAGTGGAAGGGTTTGCCACATCAGCACCTCTTCAAACCTCCAAATTCTATGCAGCCAAGATAATCTCATTTACTTTGGTACAAAATATAAATAGTTAAGTAATTTTGATGGGCCGTTCTTTTAATGGAAAAGTCACAGGTCCCTTACTCTCGGTATTGCAATTCTACGGCCTGGCTGGTTCTCCCAAGCACTTGCTGCAACCGTCCCCCTCCCAAACTCTACTGCGACAAACCCTGTTATTTCACTGGGTTATTTCACTCACCCTCCTCCTTGTTTCTTTTGTCGTCGGGTTATCTCCGTCTCCGCTGAGTTTGGTTCATAATAAGGGTATGTCTGAAGACTCTAATCCTACAAGTTACATTTGTATCATGCTAAGTTAGTTGATATCAACGTTTATGTCATGGATCACTACAAACGAAATCTTACCTAGCATTGGACACTTAACAACGACCACTATATAGTCACTTCTAGAATACCTAACAACGAAAATCTAACAGCAGCCATTTAAGCCGCTATTAAGTTTTTGAGCCTAGAGAAACCCTGCAATGTAATTGGGTCTACTATTGAAACTGTCTGGGTTTGAAAAAGATCATCTTTTAATTATTTGTTTGCTCCACTTTTCCCCTTATTATGTTACGGGCCTCAAATAATTAAGAGCTGTTATTTCAGTATATTTAATACTTTGTTTACGTTTTGTGGGGGATCGGCTTAATGTTTAATGTTTGCCTTCTGAGTTTGGTATTATTGTTTACGTTTTATTATTAAGATAGTATTCTCTTGTAACTCGCCTGTATCGAGCTAAGTACTTTCCTTTCGGGGAGTTTCTCACGGCAGAGCTAGGTAGCAAGTCCAGTTTTATTTGTTGTAGTATACTTGCAGCATGGCCTCTGGTTGCTCGGGGATTGCAGTGGAAAATCGGGGATGGGTACAACATCGATGTCTAGCATGATCCATGGTTACCGGATGCGGAGAATACCAAAATCGAGACACTGATTAATCTAGCCAACCCACACCTTAAGGTTTGTCATATTTGACTTCCAGGTACCCAAGATTGGAACATACAGCTGCTGCAGTCTCTATTCATACCTCGTGACGTTGAGAAAATCCTTGCTCTTCCTTCGTTCATGTCATCTGGTCTCGACCGACGAATTTGGCAATTTGATCCAAAGGGCAGCTTCACCGTGAGATCCGCGTACCGCCTGTACATGGAAAATTGTCCACTTCCTTTGGCACCTATTATGAGAAGTTTTACCAACCCGAGGTCAATTGCGACGAAAATGAGTTAATGTGGGTGGGCTCTGTGGTATCTCTAATCAGCAATACGAGGAAGACTAGCACCTCTTCATCGACTGCCCTTGGTCCCAGGTACTATGGGAACAAACTAATCTCGCCGTTTCAATCAAGGTAGAAGCTGTTGTTCATCTTCACACTCACGACTGGCTTTGGGGAATATGGAACAAACTTGATACCGCCAACCGAGAGCAATGGATCGCCTGTATGTGGGGTATTTGGAGAGGGTGTAACAGCAGGGTTGGTCGGATAAACAAATACCCCAAGCTATGGTGTTAGGAGAAAGCTTACAGGAGGTTATAGTAGTCATTGAAAACTTAATTCATTGAAAACAATAAATATAGTAGTCATTGCAGAAGCTGGCAAATTCTTCTGAAAGCATGCTATGAGTTAAAAAAATAGGCACGAATAAGGGAATAACTCAATTCAATTCAATCCATTCCCTAATCATATTAATTACCTCAAGTAGCATTGCTCGCTTTGATATATCAAAGTGCTTATGTCAACTTCTTTAGCCGGATCAGCAAGCTTTACACGCTGAAGCTCTTCCGCCTAGCAAAATGGAGACCGAAAGCTCTGCATTATAGAGTTCCTCAGCCCCAAAATACTCGGGCAGCAATTTCGAGCCCACTGGCAACAATTAATGAGCAAAAAGAGGGCTTCGGCCACTCCTTGAACTTGAATTTGGGAAGGTGATTACTCCGTCGGAGCCAGGCATCTTGTAGCCTCGTAGGTGTTGGATGACAGTTTTGGTTGTGTAACTGGTGGGAATCTAAGATAAGGAGAGACAACGAGAGTGAAAGGGTTCGTGAGAAGGGACGCGTAGTTGAATCTCTTCCCGTTGCTCCAATCTTTAGGTTGAAAATCAAGGCTTCAGGTCCAAAATCAAGGCTTCAGGTTCTCCAATTTTTAGATTCAAAATCAAGGATTATTTCTAACAAAAGAAGAGAAAATGAACTGTGACATCTGACACTCGGACAGAGAAATAGAGAACCAAAAACAATGAAAGACTTTTCTTAATTTGAAAAGAAAGGGAAAAACTCTTCATCCCAACAGAACCAAACGGAGCAGATCCAGTCCTTTGCTAACCCCAAACCACTGTTCCTAAGCTACAGTGGCATGTCTATGGTTGAGCCCTAGCTGTTATAGTCTTAATGATCATCTTAGTTGTGTTTTAATGGTGATAAAATTCAATTTATCAGTTGGTGTTTATTTTATAGAAACATCTGACATTAGATCCTAATTATTATTAATATAAATCAAATGGGAAAAAGTAATCCCTATAATATATTGTTGGTGGTTATTTCTCAGCCCGTTCTCTTCCTTGGCAACAATGATCATGTTCATATGATTCCATTAAGTTTTTCTATTGTGAACGTATATTATTTATTATATCTAACTTAGGGAAGTGGGTAATAAGTTTGTCTTAGTTGCAAATTTGTATCGTCTATCTTAATTGAGGCTGTGATATTTCTACCTTCATTGATCTTATTTGTAAAGTGCACTGGCCATTGCTATCTTGTTCATAGGGTTCAAAACTGTGGGGTTGTAGTTGATGATGTTTGTGGAAATAACATTTTTATAGAGAGCTCGAGGGTTTCTTTTTTGTGATTAATTGGTTGTGGAAATAACTTAGCAAAAGAATAGATATGTGTTGTCTTCCTTACAAATGTGTCATCACTGATGAATCGGCTTACGTATGCATTACACTCAATTTACATACTTAAACACCAATCTATAAGTTTATCCGCAAGAGGGACGCATAATGACACAATTAAATAATAATAATAAAACACAAACATGAACAGAAAGTGGAAAAAGTTCCCCAAAATAGCTCGATCACGAGTGAATCTCTAGTCGCGAACTCTACGCGTGGAGAAAAACTGGAGTCAGACCCAAAATTCGAGGAACATCTGAGAATGGAGGTAATGGCGAATGGAGGAATTGGGTCCAGGGGTGTCGATTAACAAAGCAAACTATAAATAATTATATTGTAATTGGAGTTGTTTACGAATCGAGTTAAATTTCATTATTAGTTCGTTACTTTTTAATCTTGTATCTTGTACGCCGATGACGCTTTATTGTTTTGACTGGATTCAAAATTTTAGTATGAACGACTCTAGCTTTACCAGAAGTATCACTTATATCTTGTACGTCGATGACGCTTTATTGTTTTGACCTTTTTAGTGGTCTCTCTTGCCTGTTTTGAGAATATCACTGATTTAAAAGTTAATTTGCACAAATCTTTCATGTTTGTGGTGGGGTCTGTTCCCAATGTGGAGAGGTTGGTTAGCATTATTGGGTGCCATATCGATAGGCTGCCATCTACCTACTTGAGGATTTTTTTGGAAGCTAAAGGTACTTTTCTAGTTATTTGGGATCCTATTTTTGAAAATATGGAAAGGAAGTTGGTATTTTAAAAGTCAAAGTTCCTCCGTTTTAACGGACAGGTAATCATGCTCAAAAGTATGCTTTCTAGTCTTCCAGTTTACTTCATGTCCCTCTTAAAGCTTCTAGTGAGTGTTATCTCTAGATTGGAAAAGTTATAAAACCAATTGCTGTGGGCTGGAACGGATGTAAATGATAAGATCATTGGGTTGATTAGCCTACCGTTAAAACCCCAATGAGTAGAGATAGTTTTGGGATTATTGACCTTAAAGTGTCATTATTAAACAAGTGGATGTGGAGATATGCGGTGGAGAAAAATGTAAAGTGGCGGGTTTGATTGTAGCCAAGTGCGGAGTGGGGCGGTCGTCCTGGACTCCTAAGTGGGACATCGGTTCAGTTGGTTGTTCAATGTGGAAAGCGATAGTATCCTATAGTTTTGGGCTTTGGTACGACGTCAGCAACAAAGAATGGCCACTTTCTCACTGCAGTGCTTCATGGAGTCAATTGGAGAGACGTCTTCGAGGGAGATGTGGAAATTTAAATTCTTTCTGGATTCGGTCTTGGATCTTGCTCACAAAGCGGAATTTGATACAACGGCTTTTGTCCGGGCCGTTTGTATCATATTCGATTCGATATGTTTTCCTCTCGCTTTCGTGGGCCGGCCTACCCCAACACCCGTCCACCCCCGTGGTCCTTTTGCCCACACAACCCCGCTTTTTCCAACCCCCACCCCGGCGATTCAATCCGCGAGGTCTCTACCCCACTAATGGCCCAATAAGGGATTTAGTAACCTGGATGGAAGATACCAATATTAATGAAAGTTGATCCGCCGGCATTGGTCGAAGTGGCATGCATACCTAGCAGTCCTATCCGTCATTGATTTGTCCGAAAGCCCATGGAATTCCTTACCCGTTAGGGTAAGATATGTTCTATCCTTTCCATTTGTGGAAGTTCATCATTCTGAAGCAAACTTTATAAAAATCTAATCGTCATTCCGGTAAATGGTATACAGTACAATCACCCTTTTGCCTTCGTCCACTCGGTAAGAGTGTTCTAAAATCCCAAGTCGGGTGTGACTCATCAAATACCACCGCACGGGAAAAGCTACTAGTAGATCCTATTCCTTTCCTCAATGAGTGTATCATTAGAGGGTAACAATGCCTTGTTTAAAGACCGAAGGGACTAGAACAAACAAACAGTTACTCATAGTAGTAGCCACTACTTTTTTGAGCTGACTTGCTTATCTTGTTCCATAGTCCTACAATCAGAAAAGGACAAGAATGGCCACGCTTCGAGAATTCAGATACCTTACCTTGATTTCAGAAGCTATCAAAACTATTCCGAAGTTGGTGATTTCGTTCTAGCTAGGGCAATAGCAGGTAAAGAGAGAAGTTCACGCTCTCCAACTAGGAAGCACTCACCTCCTAATATAAGAGATAACGTAAGGAAGAAAGAAGAGAGCTAGCATAAGCAGAGCTACCAGCTATACTACCATAAGAGCGACTACTATAAGTCCTAAAGAAAGAGCCGATCTGTCCTTCACTCTTAAGGAAAGGATAGACCTTAGCGCCTCTTCTTGATTACAGTAATACAGGAAGTCTGGCTAAAGGAAGATAGCATATCATAAAGAGATGAAAAAAGGGAAAATGTCTTGAGAATAAAATGTAGTAAGTAGGGTTTTTTGGAACGTATCAATAAGCGTCACCCACGAGTTGTTTCATGCCACAAATAAACTCTTTTACTCAAAAAATCCGTTGGACAGGCGGATTTACATATTTTACATCCTCTGTTCTTGGAGCGAAGCAATTTGCTCAGCTTTACACCCGTCCCAAGGTATCATTTCTAATACATCTGTGGGGCAAGCTCGGACACATTGAGTACACCCTATACACGTATCATAAATCTTTACGGAATGTGTATTATACATATAGGGGATCTATCTATAATTAATTAGAATAAAAAAATTTCGATCTAGTAAATGAATCAATGATTTAGATTTACCATAACTTTTATAATAAATCTACTTACGGATCGACTCATGGGAGAGAAGGTTTAGAGCCAGTTGCCAATAGCATATCTAGCAACAGCTTCAGTAACACTAGCTACATCAGTAGATCATTGATTAGCATACCTCCTCTGAATAGTCTACGTGGCCCCTAGTTTATATTACTATTAATTATATAGAATTAATCCAGTAATGCAGACAGCCTTTACTCTCTTACAGAGCAGGAGGTTTAGCTCATTCAATGAATGTTCTTTCATTCACCACAGGGATGAATCCTACTATGTATTTTCCAGAAATTGAATGGGAACAGTCATTTGTTTAAAGAGAAATAGGCGTATAGCAGCTCTATCTCATAATAGAATGAAAGCAAGCAAGAACGAAATGAGCGCTTACCCTATCGACCGAACGACCGAAGCTACTACCCGCAAATCATTAACTCCTAAACTCAAGAACTACAGGAAGGGTAATCTACTGAGCTAGCCTCCCGTTATGCGCCAATGCTTGAACTGGACCATAATAAACACAAATAGAACACAGGCCGAAGAGTCCTCTCAGTCCACGAGGGCGATCAGCTTAGCAAGATCCAGGAACTTACGGTCTAGGTCGTTCAGAACTTCCCGGTCAAAGCTTTAGATCGTAGAGGTCATTGTGATCAATCCATTTGAATTTGATTCATTCGCCCACTCAGAATGGTTACAAGACAAGGCAGGGACGGCTTAGCCCCGAAGCCTTTTAGCCGTGGAAGTAAGTCCTTTTGCCTGCGGTATCTAATTCGCTTAAGAATTCCACCTACTTCTATTGAAGTAAACTCTCTGCCCCAAAGATTGGATCTCAGCCAAGCTTAAGTGACTTCGGTAGTCGACCCGGCCTTTCCCCTGTATAATGACTAAAGACACTTTTTTTATTCCTCCTATTCCCCTCCAACCCATACTCATTATCCATCTTCATTTCCAAGTAGTTTTCTCATATAGACAGAGTTGGGCCCTCGTCTTAAAAGATCTTCTTTCACTTGATTCAAAAATATGATTTCCCGGCCGTTTTTTTCGGCTGGGCTCCATTCGGGGTGGGTGTCCAGCTCGTCCCGCTTCTCGTCAAAAAAGTCTTGAAAGACTTCTTTGGGAGTGTAGGCGGCATTTTACGCAAGCCGGGATGCGAGAAAGCACTGTTGAAACGAGAAAATAACATGAGTGTTTAAGTTCTCGGATTAGGAGGTCTCAGTTTTCGAATTCGATTAACCTACTATACTCCCTTTGAGAGGAGCTATTGTCCAGGGCTTCCTTTAATTCTGCCAAATATACCACCCCCTATCCTTATCAAGGAGAAAAAAAGAATTTATCATAGAGGATTCTAAGCCAAGATTGTGAGTAACGGGCCAAGGCGGAGTCAGGAAGGACCCTTATCCCGAATGAATCCTCCGACGAGGCGTTCGAGGGGCTGGAATAAGGCAATATTTCCCCACCAGAAGCATAAAATATTATAATAGTTGATACAATGTCACTAAGACAGAGACCAAGCCAAGACAGAATGTAGATCCGTATATGATAGAAAAAAAGTAGAAAGCTATATTTTTTTAAATAAATACTTAAAAGATGAAAAAAAAAGATCAAGCTTAAATAAAGTATTACCAATACTACTACATTTAGGCATGTTGGCATTATAGCGCTTCCTTCAAATCCGCAAAAACGCCCGAAAAAATGGCAGTTAAAGTACGACGTACCCGAAAGCCCAATGTATTCATTTTTTATAGAAAAACTATTATTGAAATTGGATTTCCTTTTCGTGTCATATGCGCTTAGACTTTCTATTTTTCCCGCTTCAATATTATAAATGAAAGTCTTCGTTTTCGGTCATGATGATTCTTTTTCGATTTCGATCCTCCTTACTTTTCTCTTGGGCTTGGAAAGTAATAACGAAAATGGCTAACCCAATAGTAGATTCCGCAGCTGCCACCGTTGGAACCAATGAAGCAAATCATTGACCCATCATATCATCCAAAGAAACGGAAAATACCAAAACGTTCAAATTCACATCTAATAACATTGATTCAATTGACATTGACATAATAGGAATATTTCGTCTATTAAGGAGGATTCCCCGAATACCTAAAATAGAGATGATCATAGAAAATGTGAAATATTTGATAGGATCCGTTTCGGCAATGTGTAGGAACAATTCCTAATCGTCGTCTTAGTTTTTGGCTTGCAATAAAGCTAGGGTCCTAATCGAGCAACTAGTAGTCCTATCTATCCACCTCTCCAAACACAATATCTTGAGTACCTGTGATGGTGACCACATTTGCTGGTATGTGCTTTTTGGACATAGAATCAAGTCCTTGTGAATGGGTAGAGCCAGGTGCTCTTATTTTATGATGGTAGGGACGATTGCTTCCATTACTGACCAGAAAGACACCAAATTCTCGTTTAGGTGCTTCAACTGCGGTATAGGTAGAAGAAGCTGGTACGGAAAAACCTTCTGTATAAAGTTTAAAATGGTGAATTGAGGTAGAGTAGACCGATGATCCTGTAGTCATTTGACCGGCTATTGAAATAAAAAAGCTTGCATCCGCTCACCCTATTATCTAACCGGTCCCATCTCTCTCCAAACCTAACGTGGTAGTTTCCCATCATAAGGCGTTCTATCTATAGATTAATCCATTACCAAGGAGTGTCTTTGTTCAGAACTAAGTTGACTGCTTCTATAGCTAAGCCGGAGCGTCCTTGGCTCAGCATTATAGCACATAGAGCTTCAAAGCTACTATAGCGCTTCACTAACTCGAAGCGCCTCGCTATGAGAATGACGCTTCGCTAATGCTCGGCGAAGTCTTTTTCCTTCGCGCTGACCGTTCGTTTTCTCAGTAGCAAAAGCGCTTCTCTTTGCCCCTTAAGTAGAAGGATTATAAATATAAATTAGGTTTTATTGCTCCACATCTCGTCAAGCCAACTTTGCTTTTTTGGAGGTGAAACAGTGGTTGAAGCGGGCATTTCGAAATGACAGCATCGAAGATAAATTTAGACATATACACGGTCACGGTTATCCCGGCTGTGTTACGGGAAAAAGTGGCCTACTTGAAAGAGTGGGCACTCTCGTCTTTCAACCCCACTATACTATTCATAGTTGTGCGGCACCGTGTACTTACGGCTCTACGAGAAACAAGTGAATGGGGACGGTGCGTGGCAAACGGAACGAGGAAGGTGTTAGTGGTTTATCATTGGATCAATAATGCTAATCCCTATTTTTGTGCTACTCCTAGGGCAGGAAGAAGATAAGAAAACGCGAAGCGTTCTCTTGGTTTCCCAACCTGTTGATTCAAATTCTAAAGCTGCCCTCGCTCGGTTGGATGTTGGTCCAGCCTACTACGAGGATCCCATATCCAGCAACCTAACCTAAAAAAGGTATAAAACCCCCTTGTATAGGTTGGAGCTATGAAGCTTACCTTATTATTAGAGAAAGGGGAAAGGGCTTTTTCAGCTGGTGCGCAGGAGCGCACTTCCGTTTTCTCTTTACTTGTAGGGGGTCCCGTGGTTCCTATGCCACCGCCTTTCCTGGTCTTTTTCTTTTAG
Organism: Linum usitatissimum; assembly: GCA_030674075.2. Taxonomy (NCBI): domain Eukaryota; kingdom Viridiplantae; phylum Streptophyta; class Magnoliopsida; order Malpighiales; family Linaceae; genus Linum; species Linum usitatissimum. Next base: position 5,253,709 of record JAUJYP020001424.1, read on the forward strand.
TGCTTCGACCCGTAGCGATAGCTTCTAGCTATTTTAGTGGATAAGATGGCTGCGCTCCAACTCACTCCAGAATGGGACGGCAGTGGTCCGCCGGCAAGCTCATTTTGATCTTGGACGCGAAGACATTGGAATCTGAAGCACCACCACGAATGTTACCGCGCGTTTGCCTACGGTGCGGTAAGGCACCACCTGTTGTGCCGGCAACCAACTCGGTGTGCCAGCTTAGTTATCCTCATCAAGCCACTTACTTGATGTCTAGCTTCCCAACTGGTAGACGGTTCCTTTCCCCCCCAGATCAATGAAGAAGGGAGAAGTTAGTTGATTCTTCCAAAGAACCGGAAGCGAAGCGCTATGCCGGGGCGGGGAACGGGAAAAGAAAGGACTCCAAAGTAAGAAATTGGGCTTCCCAATGCTTCTCCACGCCCAACGAAATGCGCCAACCTCGGGATGCTTTACTCCTAACCCCACAAGGTTCCGAGACGGAGCTTAACCTGAGTCTCGGTTAAGAACGGCGATGATCTACGTTTCACACGGCGCACGATTCCATGGATAGTTTCATTCGACATCGTGATGGAGGACATAGCTTACGATTATCGACTTTGATCATGCCACTAGGCATTTGATTAAGACATTGCACAATGATCCGAACACTTTGTCGCATCACTTCGATACGGATACAGTAACGATCATAGCAATCTCCTCTGGTACCTACTGGTACGTCGGGATCCAATTGGTCATGAATATCGTAAGGTGCTCCTTTTCGCAAATCCCAAAGATATCCCCTGGTTGGGATGGGTAGGCTGCCACTTCACTTAGGCACGGGCCAAGTCGGTGGGGGGACCCCGTTGGGCCCCCCCCCTCCCAAAAAAAGCGTACGTGAGAGTTTCCCTTCATACGGCTCGAATCATTCTCGGATGCCGGAGAGGCATCCTTTCCTTGTTTTTTGGGTTGGTTCACGCGCGCGCAAGCGAGCACCGGCCACAACGGAAGAAACTATGACCAATAGAGTCGGAGACTTAGCTACATCCGCACGCAAAAGGAATGTGGTTCTGGTTGAGGCTTTCTTTCCCTTAGACTACAAGGGGGCGCAGGACGTTCGCAGAGCATTAGGGTTGGAAGTGGAAGGCCTTCCGTACCATCACACGATTGTTCGTTCTTGGACGGATCTTGCCTTCCGCTTTACATAAGGGATAGGGGAAGGTGGTCGGGCCTATCATATCAAAAGGGATGTAGAAAGAGAACCCTACACCTATTTCATTCGACGTTTGGAGGCAGGGGCCCGCCCGATTTGACCAAATTTCGGATAACAAGAGGGCGAGCTGATCCGCTTTGATCCAGGAAAAAGCCTAGTCAGCCACCAACTCGGTGCAGGTCACGTGATTTACAGCTCGAACTTTGCTTTTTGAGGCTTCCTCTACCCATATCTCTATGTGCCCCCAGCACTTCCATATGGAGAAAGATAGGCTTACCATGTTCCATCAATAGCACCTAACCTATGCCGATTTTGGCGGACCGTGCTCCACCCCGGTGAACTCATGCGGTTCCGACGTGCCCAGAGGCCAGAGGTGAAATCCGTTCACGGTCTGTAGGACCAACACCATTCTAAAGCGGGTGGCCCGCCAAGACCGATCATGTTTGACCGGGCTTACACACATTCACTCACTTACGCGCCCCCCTCGGCTCACCCTAGCCCCGGGCCTTTTGCTCTTCTAACGTAAGCTCCAAGGCTTCACACAAAGTCTTCACTGACATAATATGTATGCTTAAGTACGGTCAGGCAGAACCGTTGTTGCCTGATGGGAACTTCCCCCATATTGCTATCAATGTCTTCATGTCACACGACCTTTTAAAATTACACCACTGAATCCCCAATCCTTTGCTTGCTGCGCAGTGACAGTACCAATATCCACTAATCGTTGTTTCCAGATACGGTTGCCGGTTGACATCTCTTGTAATTTGTCGATACGAGAAGCAAATTGTTGTGTGGAGGAATCAATATCTCGACATAAGCCAAGAGGCAGATCTTGTGCCACTCCACCTGGTCGTATGAAACCGGCATGCATCCCGGCTCCCGAGACTCTTTCATATAATTCCAACAATTTCTCCCGCTCTTCAAAAGCCCACAGGAACGGAGTTGATGCTCCCACATCCACAGCATGAGTAGTTAAAGCAAGTGAATGATTTGAAATTTGAGTTATTTCACGGAATAACACTCGTATATATTGAGCTCGTAATGGTACCTTGCAATTCAAAAGTCTCTCTACGGTTGAAGAATAAGCGTGTTCTTGGGCCATCATAGAAACATATATAGGGTCGACAACGGAACGAACAACAAAACTTTACGACAGCTTTTTCTTACACGTTCACTTGCATCATATACAGAAGTGCTCTCTGAACCGTGCAATAAGGTCACCCATAACACGGCTCCCCCCACTTGAGTTACCTTAGCCCCGGGCCATGCATGCTATTCAATGATATTGGACAAATGGCAGCGTAACGTAACAACTAGTATTGAAAGCTGTTCACCTTTTGAATCAAAGTAAGTAGTAGGGAATTCATAGCTATTTTGCATTCTAAAGTAAACCGAAGAACATGTATCATGTCAATAGGAGCCCTACTTCCCCCTTTGCGACCTTGTCACGTCAATTTAAGTGCAAACCTATTTATTTCTTAGTCACCGAGCGGAGCGCACCTTTTGTACTTCTGTAGGGCGAGCAGTTTGATAGTGACTTCTTTCGTTTGATAGGGCGACAAATACTTCAATGACGGAAAGCCGAAAGGGTCGCCTTCGGAAGCGTCTCGTTTCTTTGGTACTTTGCTTTTAGCTTTTTTAGGTTATGCAATAGAAGGGGCTTAGCTTAGCTCGTTATCCCCCTTCATAAATCAATGGATCAGAAGGGGGATGGGTTCTATTTCCGGGCCGAGCGGGATGTGAAGGCCAGAAGAGAAGATTTTCCGATAAGGAAGAGAGAAAAAAGACGCTGTCATCTATCTCGACCAATTTACCGAGGCGTTGGAAATCCAGAACGGCTAAGAGAATCACTGGCGCCTTCTAGCCCTTTGTTTCGCGAACAAAACAAAGAAAGCATCCTTGACTATTTCCCAGTCTTTCCCTGATGAGCCCCGCTCTTTTCGCCATTCGAAGTACTACCTTTGCCATCCCTTTCTCTAACATACCCATGCGCCCTCCTTTCCAATCTAAAAAAATACCAATCAAATCAAAGGGTTGGTGTGGTGTTGTAAAGCTTCATCTGTTATTTTTCCGGCCCCAGGGGAGTTTACTCGACCCATTCCCGCCTCCCGCCTTTGCTCAAGTAAGTGTGCGACTCCGTATGAGGACCTCCTTCCCTTCGCCCACTCTCCGTTCACACGGTTCTCAAAGCGAGAGGAGGAAGGGTGTAAGAAGGTACCACGAGCCCTCTATCCCACACATCTATCCAGAAGCAAGTGTAGTTCACCAGTTCCACCGAATGCTCCTATCTCTCGGCAAAGATCGTGTTAGTGTGCAGTTATGCTTCGGATGCTTCGCCATAGAATAGATCGACCCAGTTCCCGTTCTTTTCCATTGCACTCGCTTTATATCTCTGACACATAAGGAAGGATGCGGTGGGAAGGAAGCAGCCCTAGCCTCTGCCCGACCAATCATTCCGTTGGCATCTTGCATTCACGCCTCCGTTTGACTGCCGCTCAGGGATGTAGTTGTAGATACGTTAGTCTTCGTGGATCGTTGGCTCGACCTGTTATCTCCTTCTATGACATGATGTTGTCGCTTCCATATTCCATATGTCACTT